>OX376700.1:8803772-14267878 GCA_947389925.1 Coelopa pilipes
CACATTCACGATACTTGGAAATTGAAAATATTACAGCAGCTACAACACGTCAAAAATTGAAAAAAAAATCACAAGTAACAATAACAAAGCCTGCACTTGAGAGCTCGGATCGTACGGCACTGAGATGCAAATGAGGTGCTGTGTCTGATCAATTGTTGTGGGAAGAAGATTTTGGAAGAATATATCGATATCGGGGAAGCACAAAAACTTTCACTTTTTGCTGACCGCACCGAGCCGAAAATATGTCGTCAATTTTTCTCTCAAAACTTTAGCGGATTAGGGAAAAACGAAGGTGTAGTGTGGCAACACTTTTCCGCTTTTTTGCGCGTATGGCTTTATTTTCGTGTTTTCCGGGATTTTTCACTTGTTAGTCGAACTTGCGTGTCGATCGAAGCTTACATTCCAAATTGTAATAATTTTCTGTTTAGGGTTGCACAGAACCGTATTTCGTATTTTGTTTCTATTACTATTTTGGATGGATTGATTTTGGTTTTGCGGGATAAGAATGCATGCCTGATAATTTTGGTAAATGGCGGGAAGATCGAAACCAGAATATAAATATTAAATAAATTATTATTAGTCTATCTATTATAAATTAACTACATAATAAAATTCTGTCCAAGATTAGGGCGAAAATAATTTTGGCCATTGAATAATTCTCTTAAAATAAACTAATTTCTTAAACAATGTTAATGAGGTATTAGAGTTATAATAATTGAAATAGAAAACCAAAAACAGTAGGTTATTCACTAGGTTCACTAGGTTCACTAGCTTGAACTGTATAAATATATTTTCTCAAGACGGAACAAAACGACTGGTTTATTATTCTTCAGTTCCTTAAGACTGGAGCCCATAGAAAGCGTTGACGCCAGAGACGCAGAGCCTTTTCTCAAGAGCTTGATTTATGGTAGTTGAAATTTATTCTGCTTTCAATTTTGTTTTTCGAGAATAGTAAAAATGGAAAATGTTATATTTGATAATTGTCATTACTTCATGAAACATAACATAAGAAGCATGTATTTCAACTCAAAATTGAAATCTGACGCGAAACGAGCAAACGCATTTTATGTGCTTAAAAGTACGGCTCACTTTATATTAAAATTAATATTAAAATAAAGTTGTCAGAAAAAAAAACGATTAAAAAATAATATACGAAATTAAAAAAGTCCACTAATTGACACAAATACAGGGACGAGCTCATACATATACGCTTCAACAAATTTTGCACAACTACACCTTGAACTGAATGTATTATTAATGTCGGGACGGCGCGAACGCCATTCCCGGCTACCAAAAATTACACGCACGAGTTATTCGCATTAGGAATAATCGCGGAGGTCAACTCAGCCGAAGTGCAATGGCCAAGCCTCACTCCGGGGGAACCGCCTTCGTGATCACGGTAACCCCTACGCCAGGTAAGTATGCTTTTCGCTGCTCACAAAACCTTTCCTAATCATAATTTCACATGAACCTAGTGGGAATTATATGCTGACCGGCAGAACGACCAAGAAAAAATACATGTCTGTCGTTTTGGTAATTTTTAGCCAATAAGAGTACATTTTTTTCCTTCGAAACTGTTTTGGTAGAATGATTTGTTTTTGTGACATTTTAGTCTTCTCGTCTTATAAAAAAAATAGAAAAGTATATGCAAATATTGAAGTATGTTACTGGAATAGAAGGATGTTTTAATGTTAGGTGATAACAAGGTAATAATATATAAAATTTCAATATTATAGTATGACGACCTTTTGGTTGATGTTTTGTTTTAATTGTCTAAAATGAATTCATATGTAAAAGTTTGTACTCCAGCAGGCTTCAAACAATTGGTTAGTTTTGGTAAATTTTTGGTATTTTTTTTTTTAGAATTTTGGTATAATATTTTTCAGTGACCGGGAACTGTGGTGCGTGAGCTCAGTGGACGAATTTCAATTTCAATGAGTGAGGTGAGGAGTGAAATCGCTTAAGATGACACAGTAGGACTGAAGAAGGATTATCTCCGATCACCAAACTCTTTTATGCCTTTTAAGAACAGTATTTGTACATACGCAGTAACTATATTTGTACAGCAATTCGCGGTAGACGACCATGACAAATATTAGTAAATTTTTCAAAAGGGCCATTATATTACAATAAATACATTACGAGAATTATGTGATTTGAGAATCTCAAAACTAACCACATTTAAAAAAAAAAAACAACTTTTGGTTAAATAACGGGTTTGGTTATAAAACCACTAAAAATGAAACTGCTTGAGGTTATTTTGAAAAAATGTGTTTATGTATTTGTTTTGAAAGAAGGCTTTTGACACTTCAACACACGGCTTTGATACCACCAAACTCAGCCTCTGTTTTTCTTGGTTTATTCATTTTATATATATGTATTTTTACCATAATATAATCAAAGGTTAAAGAGTTGTTTTGCTTACTTTTTTCATATAATAGTTTTATTGAAAACTGTTTATGAATTTAGTTATATATTGTATTTTTATGTCTATCGACCCATACATTTTTCAACGGCATTCCTATCAACTAAGTATCTATAATTATTAAGTTTTATAAGTTCTTACATACATGCACAATTCATGCTAAGAAATATTTACTTTTGTTCTGATCCATATCGATAAACTTTTGATGTATAATTAGTTATTCTTTAAAGTTGCTTTTTATTCACTTATGTAATTATTTAATAATTGCTTACTTAGAGTTGAACATACAATCACACACGTACATACATAATAATAATAAGAATAATAATAATGTTTATGAAAAATATATAAATATATAATAGAGTGCAATAGCAATAATTAATTAACTTAGAGATGAATGAATTTTTATTTTGCAATTATTCTGCTTGTAAATTCTTTAAATTTCGGTATATGTATTTGTTTAGCAAATTTTACTACGCCTTGTAAATCATTTTTGCCATTTTTCAAAATGTTCTTCCTTTCAATTTAAGAAAACTAAAATTACATTTATGGGATTTTTAAATTCAATTTAAAAATACGGTGATAAAAATAAAAATATTTTATTTATATTTAGATTTAAATAAATTCAGTCACTGTCGTCGCGATGAAAAGCTTCAGCTGGACTTGTGGACGATGTTGTTGTTGGGGCTGAGGCAAAGCTTCGGTCATGAATGAGCATCGACAGGGTTTCCAAACTGCGACGAACCTGCAAAAGAAAGGGGCCAATTAAATAACATGTCTCGAGTAAAATAGTTTTTAAAAAGCTTCTATAACATGTGGCTTTCATTGCCATCGTTGAGTCATGAGTCATGGGTCTGGACTACCCCAAAGGGGCGTGGGTTGCCATGATTCACCCATGGGAATCTCCTGATAACCTCCAAGCTTTTTTCGAAACGCACGTCAATTGCACGAGTCTTATCAGTCAATTGTATTTCACATGTGAGGCCTTTTTCGATCCACTATATCAAGCCTCTAATTAGGTATCAGATATTTGTTTCTATTGGAAATTGCTTGCGGAAAATTTGCTTGGAAATTCAATAGTTGTTCTTTTGATTTTCATTGAACACTTCCATTTACGCGAAGTAATTTGCATCTAGTTGTTATTATTCATATTACGGCCATCTTTTTCAACAAATCCTCCCTCAGTGAATGCTAATTCTATTTCTTTAAGACTCTATATCAGGCCACGATAAGTATTCCCTCGGTAGATAAGTTGTTGTTGTTTTTCCGCCCTAAATTCCCCAAAGTCGACTTATAAATACAGTAATTATACACAATAAATATGACAATGAGTTTAGATTAGATTTGTAATTTAACAAATTCGCCATAACTTGAATTGTGCTTTCTTCGTGCTGCGCGAGACGAACGAGACGACCGATCGATTGGTCAGTGGGGCCTCCGACGTGGTCACTTCGGGAGACCCCTGTCGATATGGTTCCGAACCCTCCTCAACCACTGACCTTTGCAATTTGCTCCAAATTGGTATTAAGTATGGTCTGGACCTCCTCGCTGCTCTTCGACTGCAGCTCCCTCTGCCACCGCAGCGCCTCCACGAATATGTCGTCGTCGTTCACAGAACCCTGAAACAGTGAAACAGCGACACAGTTAGTCGTTTGCCAATAAGGCAACGGCAGCCGGTGGCGATTTACTCACCCAGTTGACCACGGGCGAACGGTACAGCGAGGTCTTGGCCTCGATGTCGAGGATGCGGTAGAGCAGGAAGCCGGAGAAGATCGCCAAGACGATCGCCAGCAACATGCCGACGTAGACGACGTGGAATTCTGTGGGAAATTTCAACCTCGTGAGAGCGGTCTTCGAGAGCGTCTTGAAGCTGGCAACGAGCGACTGTTTTTCCGATGTGGTGGTTGTCGCTGTGGTTGTCTTTGGTGGTGGCGTGTTCATCACCGTCGTCGGCGATGAGGTGGTCGAGGTGGAGGGCGACGGCGTGGAGGAGACGGATGTCGATGAGGCCGTGCCGGTGATGATCATGGTGAGGTTCGAGGCCGCAGAGGCGGCGGCGCCTGTGGTGGGCGTGGTTAGCAACGAGGTGGGCAGGCCCAGTTTGGGCAACGAAGACATGGAATTGTTGTTGTTATTGTGGGTGTGGTTGTTGTAGTTGCTGTTAGTACTGTTCGACTGATGGCCGACCCCAGTGTTGTTGTGGTTGCTCTTGTCGTAGTGTGCTGCATGTGGCGCCGACGCCCGGGCGCCCACCGTCCCGCCCCCCGTGTTTGGCGTTTTGGCATTGCTCGGAATGTCTGGATGAACAGGGCGAGACAAAGAATGATGGGTGAGTGAGAACGACGACGATGGACCACAAATGCCCCACTCACCTGAATTGCGAAGGGTCGCCTTGCCGTCAGCCGTGCCCTTGCGGCGCAGCAGAGACGACGACTCCTCATTTGTCGTCGTCGTCACGGTCGCGGTCGAGGTCGAGGTCGTGTTTGCGGCTCCGTCGGCCCCCTGCGGCGGGCTCTCGTTGCCGCTGATCGAGCAGCTGCTGTCGTCCTCGATGGACATCTCCTCCAAGTACTCGACGTCGGCGGTGATCTTCGGCAGGATCTCGGCCGGCGCCAGCGGCGGACACACGCTGCACATCAGCCGGAAGGCGGCCTCACGACTGATGAAGCTGCCGAAGACGTGGCGCTCGTCGGCGGTGGCGACGCCGACGGCGTTCGGGATGATCTTCGCCGTCTTCTCCTTGGAAATTTTCGTCACCGAGGACGTGGGAATGACAACCTGCGAATGATACAGCGGGATTAGCGGGAAGTCGGCACTCGGAGAGCGGTCAATGGGACGATAGTGGGGAGTTTGTTGGAAGTGGGAGAGGGAAATGGGGTGCAGAAGGAATTGGAAGAGAGTGGGCGGGAGGGAGAGAGAGAGAGAGAGAGGAAGCCAGTTCTCACCTTTGTAACGTAACCAAAAACATTTGAATAAAACGCAAAATGCTGATCTGTTATATAAAGATGTCCTTGCAGCAAAATATCACTGACTAGTGCGCATGAAAAATCTGTACAAAACAAATGAAGACACATATTTACAAGTCAATTCAATTTAAACAAAGGGAAATTTCCAATTTATATTTGAAAATATTTTTCTTTCACATTTATATTTTCTTTGAAAATATTAATTTACATAAAAAAAAATATATATATTTTTTAAAGAAATAATATTTTTTTTTGTAAAAATCCATATAAATCTATAATTTTTTCTCTAAAAGTTAGAAATTATTAAGAACTAATTAAATTCAATATGCTAATGGAATATTCAACAACTAAAGGAAGCAATTAAACTTTTTTAAAGTTTTGGAAAGTAAACTCTTGAAGTCTTAAAAATAATTGCAAGTCACAAATTGCAGCATTAGCAAAAAAACTGTAATGTTTAAGGCAATCATCAGTTCGGGCGAGACTTACAATTGATCAGTTTCTCGTCCTTGGAGACCTGGGAGAAGTGCCGATGGAACTTCTTCACCCGGGAGCTGGAGACCTCCTTGCGCTTCTTCTCCTTCTCCTTCTCCGGGGGAGAGGCCGAGGCAGCGGCAGCAGCCGTCGCTGACGCGGCTGCGCTCGACGACGACTGCTCATTCTTCGCCGTGTTGGCGCCGTAGAAGCTCACGCTGTTCCTCGACGGACTAATGCTGAGGAGGCTGCCGGCCGACGTCACCAGCGGCGTGGACGAGCTGTGCTTCAGGGACCTGCCGGTGGACGGAGAGAGAAAGGAAGACGGTCAATAGCGATCAAAGAGGAGGCGGAGGCGCGAAGGGGGCACGGACAACTCCTTGACGGTTTCAGTTTCGCGGTATTGCGATCGTGGATGGGTTTTTACAACCGCAATAAAGTGTTATCTGGGTCTCACATGACGGCTCCGAAAAGAAAAAATAAACAAACACTAACAAACCGCGAAAAACGCAGAACTAACAATCATAATGATGTAAAATTTGGCTGATATTTTCGGGCGTAGAGCTGGAGGCTTTTTTCGACCTGGGAGCAGAAAACGTTATCGCTTTGCGCCATTTTCGCCGGAGTGACAAAAACCATACATATAATATTCCATGAACCATATACACGTTGGTGTGACGTCAACCCGTCGCCAGTGACGAAACCAGAAGCAGCGATAATCTATGACGCGAAACAACAAGGGAGTGAAGGGAGGAAGAGAGATAGATGACTCGTCTGGTCTTCTACAGCCAAATACCTCGTTCGGAAGGTTCGATAGGCGACCTCGGTGATATTCCTGGCGCTGGGCAGCGATGATGACAGAGGGCTCAGGCGCAGTTTGCACAAAACCAGGCGACTGCGGGTTGTGGACGTGGTCCTGGAGCAGCGACGAGGCTCTGTGCAGCAGTCACTGGGAAGGGACTCTCTGGACCACATTCCAATAACAGCTTCAATCTGTTCTAATGACGATTGTCTCGAAAGTCAGTTTTCTCCTCAATGATCTTTTAATACCTTCCTTTCAAGGGGATTTTCAACGGAGTTTTCCAAAAATTTATTTTGAATGACTTAATTTGAAGACTTTTGTCGAGGGCTTTTGGACAACGACTAACTCTCATTGAGACACCTTTTTCCTATCACAGCTAAATTACTTCTGAACTTGGTTTCCTTCTCGACAATGCAATTGGGAATCACCAAAATAAACCAAAGGCAGCAATAAGTAAAGAACATCAAAAAATACACTGAGGCCAACAATAACAATGCCAAATAATAACAAACAAAAAATATTATAATAAATGTTTGACATTTTGTTGACATAAACAGAGAACAGCCGAAAAGTACAAGAACAAGAACAAGAAAAACTCCAATATAAAAATATTGCCCTCATGCTTACATGTATTGAAGAGGAAATGTTTTCCCCAAAGGCAAATGAAATTATTTTGGACAATCGTGGGAAGAGAACAGGCCGGAAGAGAAGAGAGAGGCAAACAAAGAACAATGTAAGAAATTGTTTCAGTATTACAACTACAACAAAAATGTTGACAGCCGATCCGCAATCTCCAAAAGTGATAGAGAAAAAGAGGGAGAGGAGACTAAATTTAACTGTTTCGATTTTTCGATTTAATTGGTCTATTGTTTTCTGTTGGTGTAAAGATTTATTTGTACTTGATTATTTTTTGCATTTATACGCTGTTGTTGTTTTTACATGATGTTGTCTTCACATGATCGTGTTGTTTTTAAATGATGAATACGTTGTTATTTTTGATTATATTGTTGTTGTGATTAGAGTAGTTGTTGTTGTCCATGATGTCAAAGTCGTTGGGATGATTATTGAGAGTGGTTGTTCTTGTTTTGTTGTTCTCACTGTCATGGTTGTTGTCATGCTAGATTCCAGCTTTGTTACCGTTGTTTTTGTTGTTGGATATTTACAACATGTAGAGTTATTGCCGATTAGATAATAAACATACTTCGGAAATTGGTAATTAAATCGAATAGCCGAAGGCAGAGGTAAAGGTTGCCACACTATGATTTTCAGAAACTTAAATACAAGTGAGAAAATTATCCGCTAGATGAGGCAATCGGAGAAACGTTGAGAGGAAAATGCATGGGGAAAATATCGGAGAAAAATAAGACAACATAATAATTAACAAAATTAATAGAAAAATGTATAGCAAAATTGAAGAAGGTATAGAAATATTTAAAAATATAGAGAGAAAAACAATGACCCATAAAATTTAAAGAACTAATTATGATCAAAATATTGAAACAAAAATTAAAATCAGATTTATGACAAAATTTAAGAGGAAATTATCAAAATTATTTTTAGAATTGTAAAATTGTTCCACAATTGATCTTATTTAAAAAATGACAACAGAATAGATTGTGTGAATAGATTGTGAAAATGGAATTCATTAATTCACCATCCCAAGGGGCGATCGCAGGTTCCTGTCCAGGAACCGTCCCCTGGAAAGCGATTTCCTCCTTCCCACCCGACCAGGTGGCACCCCTGGCCTTCACTCACTCGGTCGAGCTGAAGCTGCTGACAGACTCCACCATCGAAATGCGCTTCGAGCGGCCCTCCATGACGTCATCGGGTCGCCCCGACGGTCCGGCGTTGTTGTGGTCCGCCTCCTGCTCGGACGTCTCCCAGTCCGTGACGCGGTCGGCCAGGATGTAGTCCCCGAAAGCCCGCAGCTCGTCCTCGCTCCTGGGCTGGAAGACGCTCTTCGCACTGGCTACAAGGCTGCTCAGGGTGTCGTAAACCATAACCGGCCAAGGATAATTATGTTTCTATTTTGGAGATTGTAATTCGTCCTTTTAGTTATATGTACAGTAGTTTGATTGGTTTATTGGTATTTTGTATTATATGTTCACTGATTTATCAGAAGACTTGTTAATGCATTATTTATATGTATCACAATTTCTCATGTTGTCATTGTTGTATTTCGGAATGTTCTATACATGAAATGTTATTGCATAAACAATTGTTTTTATTTCATATTCCAAAGGAGTTATTAACACGTTTTTTCTTTTATTTTCAGTCTTTTGTTGTATTTCAGATATTTGAGTATGCGTTTTTATTATTAAATTATATATTATATTATATTATACTATATTATATTATATAATATTATATTATATTTTATATATATTATATTATATAGAATGGGTTTTTCCAACAATCCCTGTCGCGCCAAATAAATTTTCACGCTCCCCTGCGTCTTAGCGTCCGCTGTTTTTAATCTACCAATGTGGACTTCGTTTAGCACTTTGTTCTCCGCGATTTCGGCCGTCTGTGGGCGAGTCTTTGGCGTATTTCTTTCGGTTGTGGGGTTTCGGTCTGTCCACGCCGTGGCCGACAGCGAAGGGGGACCGGACGTTGTTGTCGCCGACAGCGCGCTCCACCAACTGGTGCCGGTGGACGGGCCGCGGCTCGCTCACGCTCTCGCCGGAGCCTCCAGGCCAGGCGCGGCGACTTCTGGCGATTGTGACTGTAGTTGGTGTTGCTATTGTAGGTGTTTTTGTTGTTGTTATTGTAGTTGCTATTATTATTGTTGATATTGTAGCAATTGTCACAGTTGTTATTGTAGTTGTTGTTACTGTTGTTATTGTATTTGGTATATATTCTTGTTACTAACATAGCATACTTGTTGTTCACTCTCTCAAAGGTTTTTATCATATCAAAAAAAACAAAACCAAAACATAAAAATTAATAAAAACACAACAACAAAATAAATCACTGATAAGCCCCCAGTGTTGTGTCGAATGCCGGTCGTCGAGACCGACAGAGGCCGACGTGATAGAAAGGGAGAGTGGACAAGAGAGAGAGAGAGAGGACGCCAAAGTGGCTGGCTTGAGGTGGGGGCGCATCTTGGGAGATAATTGGGCTAACAATTGGACACAGGAGGACTGAGGATGCGATTACGAACAAAGGATGAAAACAAAAAATAAATAAAAATTACAAATATTGTATATATCCAAATAAAACAAAAGAAATTTGTTTAGGAACAGAAATACGTTTTATAAATACGTGTATATTTATTGTATCTTTGGACAGGTGCCCACTTATTACTTCCAGTATCCTCTCGACATGGCCCGAGCTGAACGAAGCCTGACTTTTCCTCGCTCGCTGTCGTGGTCAGCTCCTCTGGAACCGAGGAACACGGCATTGTTTCTGGTCAATGCATCGTTGTAAAGGAGTGTTGTTTCTGGCATTTTACTAACGACAGGCACAACAGCCAGCAGGCTGATAAAAAAAAACCCGCGCAGGGCACAGGGTGACCCACGGCCATGCGATTGGTCATGCAACACTTGGGGATCATCAGATTGTCGGCGGGTGCCAGGGGTAATGGAAAAGGAAGAAGCCGGGTCTCGGAATCGGTTTCCGGAGCATGAGGGTTTCCTCAATGGGTTCCGAAGGGCTTCCGCCATTAGGAGGTTGGCGACCCTGGAGTTGGTCTAAAAATTGTCCGTGGCGGAATTGAGGACAGGCAAATCGCGTTGTGTGTTGCCAGTAGAAGACGGTATCAAAGTAAATATTTATAAAAAAAAAATGTCTGCACACCTGCTCACAGGTGCGTCTCTAAAAAATCTCTTATCAGTCAACCGGCTTTAAAGAACCAATGCAAAAATAGAGCAAATAAAAATAGACAAAAGAACGAGAAACAGCACAATTTTTGCAGTTGATAAGGATTGAGTCTGCTTCGTTATCGTTAATCACTTCGGTAGAATTTCGCAGGTGTTCGATTGACGGTATGCAACAACAAATACTCAGTAAACAACCACGATATTGGCCAATCGTCTCCATTTGTTACTAATTGGCCGTAATTGTGCCAACGAGGCTCCAGAGGCAGGTGGAGGACGGCCTTGACGAAGGCGATCATGACGATGATGAATGTCATGATGATTATGATTGCCATGATGATATACAAATTAATACCGATGATGATGAATGAACATCGAGCGGGAAATGAATGGAATTGATTGAAGGATACACAATTCACAATAGCAAAAAAGGAAACTACAGTTCTATAGGGAAACTGAAGAAATTTCTCGAACCCAGTTTGAAAAGCAATTGTTAATTTCAAGTGGGGCCACTTTTGGAAGTCCTTGAGTTTGGTCGGCCGTTCGAGCACCTGCGCGGAAGACCAGCTAGGCACGGATTGATATCTCTGGTTGGATGTTTAGCCGGGAAATCGGCAATCAGTCAATGCACTAAAACAACAGCATTATCTACAATAACAACTGTAAATCTCGGAAAGCATTAGAGCAAGTCATAAATTTTAGAAAACCGAAAACGAACGAAGCTTCGTGTGAAAGAAACACCTGTGCCATAAGAGACCAACAACAACACAAATGACAAAGAGATCGACAATAACAAAAACAATTATCAAATTGAGCGTAAACAAATAAAAACGAAAAACAAACTCAAGGAGCCGTGTGAAAAATCCCAAATCAAATACAACAAATATAAATATATCTATATATATATATATATATATATATACGTAGACCGACCGCCGACATGGAGAATACTCCTATATTATCTGGGTCCCGGAGATAAAAACGATTCCGTCAGATGCAGCTCAACAACTGCTATATTTACTATAATTTCCTATTTTCCATTATATCTCGGGCGGTGTTTATTACTGTTATTATTATTTCAGGGATTACATTTTTATCAGCATTTGTTTCGCATTCGGTCTAGTCTCAAATTCATATAAAAATAGATTTCTTCCTATATCTAAATCTTCGGAAGGCCTGGACTATAATTTTTGGGAAATTTACTCCCGAGCGAGAGAGAAGAGAGAGTGCAAACAATCACGTGTCGACGGTTGTAAAGATATGGCAACATTGCACACCACGAGTGAGTGAAGCAGATAGCTAGGTGGGTGTGAGATGTCTCCTCTGTACTGGCTCTTCCCTCTTCCCACTCTCGACTCTTCGCACTCCATTCTTAGCTCTTCCAACTGGTCCCTTCCCTTACGACTCTTCCCACTTGACTCTTCCCACTTGACTCTTCCCACACAACTCTTCGCCTATACCCCGTTCTTACTCACCTTGCGTCGTTTCGACTGTGGCTGCCGGACGTTGCCAGACTCTGGCCACTGTCGCTGGCTCCTGCGGCCGCTGCCGAGGACGAGGAGTATTCGGGACTAGAGTTTTGCTCTCGCGCCGCCTCGTGGAGACTGTTCGCGGGCGACGTCGACGGCGGGGGCGTGGGCGACGCGCTGGGATCGTCCTGCGACCGGTTGGTGGTGAAACTGCCTCTCAATTTGCCTCTGCAAATAAAAAATTACATGATTATTTCATGCCAACTCTTCTTTAAGAATTTTAAGTGTTTTAATATTAATATTAACTATTTTAATTATATATTTTTAATAATTTTTTTAATGTTCGTTGTGTTTTACTATTAGTTACATAGTTTCCAGTTTTATGTTGCATTAAATATTTTCCATTGCATAGTTTTAGGCACTCCGGGTATTTTTTTAACCTTATCGCTCAGGTTACAGTTATTATCTTTATAGCAATAAAACTTCGAATTTAATGATATTAAAAAACAAAAAGTTCCTGCTAAAGAAAAGCAACATAATTCTAGGGGTAGAGGGAGACAGAGATACAGCAAAATGTTGAAACTCCTGAAAGAAATACAAATGGCTCTCCAAAGCCCAAATTATAAGCCTCCACCTCACTAATGCCGGACCGCGTCGAATCCAGATCGTGTGCCGGGGAAAACCTTGAACTCCTTTCAAATTTCACCCAATCCGTGATTGTTCGTAATTTCTGCGGGCTTTCGAAATTTGTTCGACCCCATTTCGTGGACAATTGCTTTGTGAAGACCGCTTGGGCGCGAATTTTTCGAAGACAGTGTGCGTTTTATTGAAAACGATCAATGAAGCCAAGAGATAATAGAATTTCAATCATTCATATTCTCTATCCGGGGAAGAAGAACCACGGGAAAGTTCTACATATATAATACTCTTACTATGCTCACGAATCGTGTGATTCGTGATGTTTCTCTCGTGGGCTGGCGATTGTTGGCCAGGTTTATTGAACTAATTGTTCGAGTGAACGGTTTGCCACGGAAAAAAAGACGAGCATGTGAACGAGGAACACAACTGAAGAGAAAGAGCGAGAGTGAGAGGGCGCAGAGTGAAGATGAGAGGGTGCAGTGTAGTGAACTGAAGCTCATTGTGGAAATTGAAACGCGGCTCAAGCGGTTGATCCCGCCATTCGATGGATCGGTCCGTCGGCCGATTGTTCAACCATGCCACCTATTCACATCACGTAGCGCGGAGACGGCGAGAGACAAATCGAGAAATCAAATGGATGCAATGACATCACATTACAGCAACGAAGCGCAGTAAATCGACCACTTTGCACACATGTCGACATTTTAAATTTCGCATCCATTCGACATTCGGTGGCGGTGGATTTTTTGGAATATTTCGCTGCTTTTTACTTTTCGTATGTAGCCTTTTGGGTTTCACTAGAATAATTATCGCGTTATTGTGATGATAATAGTTTCTATGTAATTTCTATTGATTAAACTAAATATCTCCATAGTTTTTATAGGATTCCGTACAATTCTTATTGGAGTCTGTGCAGTTTTATAGGAATCCGTATAGTTTTTATTTACGAACCCCCCACAACCCGCCCCACTGACCCGACGGACGCCGCTTGAGCCGCTTCCGAGCACAGTCGGCGCTTCTGCGGTATGTTTGCTTCGCTGTGAACTTGTCGGACTTCGCCACGGTTGAAAGCACTAATAATAATTATTGTAAAACAACTAATGCAGAGAACGTCCCAGCGGAATTTGGTATATGTGTGCACGAGGTTAGGATCGCAGATTGAAAGCCTCGCCGGGTCTGGCAACTCTGGAATCATTAAAAACGCCTTTTATTTCTTGTTATTATTGCCCGGGGCGCGAAGCCCACCCCAACACCGGCAACAAGAACAACAAATCTTACTTCAACAACAAAAATGCCTGGAGAAACGAGTTTGTTTTTTTTAGATAAAAAAACAATTTATTAATAGAAAGGTTTTTTCATGCTGTATTTCGACAGAAGGTTGATAGTATTTTGTTGTTTATTACAACTTTTAACATCGTTATTTTTGCTTTTATGCAAATTTTGTTTAAATTCAAAATGCATTTCTTGTGATCGAAACAGAAAATATTTTCAAATCTCGTTTCAGTCCCATTAAAATTAGTGCGAATTCGCTATAATTTACAACCAACTGTGGCTCCAGCATGCCAAAGGAAATACATTTGAAAAAACAAGACCAATTAGCGAGCTATTTGAGTCCATAATTAGCGAAATTATGCAAATTATGACGTGGGAAGAGGGAGAAACACTTACAGGTTTTTACGAACTTGTTGTTATTTCTTGCGAATCAAATTTTTTTCTTTGTGTGTATTTTTCAGGTATTTTTTATAGTTTAAGAAATGCAATACACGTTGCGAAAATTTTAGTTAGACGTCAGCACTAACCGTTAGCTGAGAGTGGGGGGCGGTGCGACCAGAAGGAGAACAGCCGAGTGATGGCAGCCGGGGAGCGAGAGAGAGAGGAAATGTTGCCAACGCGATCACTTGCGGCGAGCAGACCACGACCACGAGCAAACCGAACGAACGAGGAACGGACAGACGGAGCCAAATACGAGGCCGGAGAGAAAGGCGGCGTCACGACGAATGCGATCTATGAAAGAATCTCGACTGAAATCAACGAAATTCGGCGGTCGGTGTCTAACCTCAAAATCGCTATAACAACCACATAAACTTCAACTACTACAACAACATAGTACCAGCAGTGAAACAAAAATACAAAAACTTAACAACAAACAAAAAGTTAACAAAAAATCATAAAGGAAAAAATCGCTTAAAAGCAGATGTGAAGAGAAACACTATAAACAAAAAAAAAAAAAAACCAAAAATTAAATAATAATAAGTAAAGCAACACTAAAAACGCTGACGATAATGATGATAAAAGAAGAACAAGCTGGAGAGGAAGTTCATTAAAAACCGCAGACAATAGTTGTTTTTTCTATCTTTCTTTTGATTGAGATTTTTGTTTGGGACTTTTTACAATTTCTCTTTTTTGTGTAGTTTTTTCGAGTTCTCGTTTTTTATTTCTCAGATGTTGTTTATTTTTTGGTTCTCGCCGTTCTCTACATTGTTTTCTTCTCTTCTTCTGCTTGTCCTACACTATGAACGGAATAAAAGACACAAAGAACGGACGGAAAAAGAGAAAACCTGCGAAAAAGGTGGGCTCCAGCGGCCATTATTATTATTTTTATCGTTGTTATTTTGCGTTAAAAAAGCAGAATTATTATTCTTGTATTTCATGTCTTTTTCCCAGTTGAGTCAGCAGATTTCACAAAATAAGAAGTGAAATGTCTGTTACTTTACGGTACCCTACAACCACCCCAGCATGGGGCTCGGGTAATACCTTGGGCAATGTCTTCGGAGATCTACTTTGGGGAGATTTCCCATAAGAATTTTTCCCACTTTAAGTGAATGAATTGGAAGTTTCCCCATGGTTCGTGTTCACTCTCTTCCCTATTACCGTATTCTCTTCTCCCACAACCAGTCCTTTTTTTTCTCACTCCGCTGCTCTCTTTCTCTCTCCCTTTCTCTGTCACTTCCTGAGTGTGTGTGTGAGATGCCGGGTCGGGGTCATGCATGCAACAACAACAGCCGCTTGCCCAGTAATGAGGAAGTCACGGCTGTCGTTTGACAGTTGCGAGTAGTCGTGAGATATATTATTACTCGTTGCGTGGGCCGCCATGACATTCAAATGGTTCACAATGGCTTTATTCATTGTGATTGCTCATCGTTCTTCATCGTCAGTGTGGTTTGTGTTGTTCTTCTTCTTATCCACTTTTTTTTGCTGTCCAAAATTCATTTGGCAATTAATTTGTCTGGATTTCAACAAAAAGCACAAAAACACATATACATAAAAGTTTTATATATATTTATAAAATATTCAAACTTTCGAAAATTTTTGGCCGTCATTAAGAATTGATGTTGTGAAGAGGAGCAATGCGAAAAAACATAGAAAAGAACAACAAACGACAATGACAGAGACTTGCACAGCTGTTTTGTTGTCTCGATAAAAATGCAGCAAGACAGATGATGGATAAGGAGAGGGAGGGGGAAGAGGCACATGGAAAGGAATAAAGTGTGTGTAATAAATTATATGGTGCTGGGAATAAAACGCGTATCGAAGGGAATTCGCGAACATGGAATTGAAATGAACAGAAAAGACGAGAACAAGAGGATGTCGTAGAGAGTGAGGGAGAGAGAGAGAGAGAGTGAGAAGGACAAAGGCAGGGAGTGTGAGAGCGGGATGAGTCGTGAGAAATTATAAAGATATCATCGCGAGGGGACGTGGAAAAATAAAAATACTGGACAGACGGCCACGGGTGAACGACTTTTCACAAATATCTGACATTTTCAAAAGTTGCACATTTCGCGATTACTTAATTTCTAGATTAAACACATTTTTTACTGTTTCCTTTTGAATGTATTGCAGATGTTTTACTACTTTGAATAAGGAATTTGTATTTTTAGAATTTTTGGGAAGAAATAAATACTTTTAAAAACTACATATATGCACTGCTATTTGTAGAACTTCATCGGTTTTTTCCTTTTGGGTTACTCTTCTATATCTGGGGTTTATTTTGGATTACCTTTCGCTGTCGCGACCTCCACTGCCGTACGACAAAACAGTCTCAGAACTCATAATTCGACTACAGCACCAGTGGTGTTAGTGTGTTGGTTGGTCGGTGCCCTGCTGGTGTTGCGGCTCGAGATATTGAACCCTAGTTGGCTTTTCAATTACATTTTCCTCACAAACAAAATCATAACTTCTCAAAATTTATGGACGTATAAACAGCTCCGCTATCTGTCACTTAAATTGCACTCAATTTTGGTTGTTTCTTTCTCCAGTTGTCATTGGCTCCGAGTCTTTGACAACAATAACAAAAACAACAACAACAGACCAGCAGCAACACTACCGGAGGGAGCTACAACAACCACACTGAAACACGCCTCCGACCGAACTGAAACAGCGCCGAGCAGAGCTGAGCCGGGCAGAGTCGAAGCAACAGACGACACGAGTGGCCACGACATTCGCTCTGGCAACAACTAATCCAAGAATGTCCAATGCACAACACAACAATAATGACACCATCGGCACTAGCAACACAACTCAACAGATGAGCGACGCGCACACCACAGCAACGATCTCTCCATCCCGTACACGTTGGCCGTGCCGCCTCACATACGAACGCATGTGTTGGTGAATGTCCACGTCCCAGTCTATGGATAAAGCGCGCATTTCAGCTGTTTGCTCGCCGTTCTGTTGTTGTTGCCATTGTCGTTGTTGTTCTTTTGGTTAGTTGGCTGCAGTTGTCTGCTCAAAGAAAGCAGCAGTTACAACACACATCAAGAAAGACTGCATCGACAATACTTGCTCGCCTTGCCTCGCTCTTTTTGAAAATCCGTCTGTCAGTTGTTTGAATCTCTCTCAGGCGAAAAGTCGCTCGCTCTCCCGCTGTCTCTCTCTGTCTCATTGGCTCTTCCCCACACCAAGGCCTCTCACCACAACTCACCTCACCTCATGTACTTCACTCCGTATGGTGAGTTCTCAGCGCCATTCATAAATGTTGCGCCGCACAGTGGGACAACAACTGTGGATGCCGGTCGCAGCACAGTGCGTGCGGAAAGTCTGTTGACTCTGTACCTTTTGTCTCTGGCTACACTATTCATTAGCCCGATATTAGTTTGAGCATATTGCAAATATGTATTCTCTGTCCGCATTCGTTACAGTGTTTCTCTACAAACTACATTTATTGTGTTTGCGATTTTGTTTGTTCGTCTAACAAAATCGTGTTTGTATTTGTTGTGTTCGAGCGGAAGTCATTCCAAACGGTGGAGTTTACCGGCAATTGGCGTCGTCGGTCTGGATGTCTGGCGTGCAAATATTTGCCGAATCGACGAACTTCGATAGACGTGAGTCCAAAATCGGGCGTCGAACCACACGAAGCATATATTTCGGACAGACTTATTTGAAAGTTCGGCTATTGACGGTTCAGATTAAGTAATAGAGATTTGAGGTGAGAGCAATAATTCGCTGGATTCGTCGTCGATTGATTTCAGCATTTTATTTCAGCAATTTCCTTTCAACAATTTCATTTATTAATATATTTTGTTAGTCTTTTTTTTTTTTTGTCGAATGTATTTATCAACTTTGTTTCGACTATTTTCGGATTTCTTTCCAGATATTTATGAAATTCTCTGTGTATACCACGATTTCTTTTCCCCCGACTTCTGCTTCTGTTTTGCGGTAGAAACGAATGATCGTTACCTTATATGAATTAGTATTGTATACCTTCTGGTACATACGACTAGGCATATAAAGGCGATGGGAAGACATTATCGCACCTTGGCTGCCATTCAATTTAATATGGATTTCTTTCCGCTTACATTACGACCTCTCACCCAACCTCTCCGCACTCCACCACGCTCTGCCCCTTTTAATAATTGGATTATTGCAGTCGGCGTTGCCACAACATTGGCCGAAGTCAGCATGTGGGGCGAAACCCCCCAAGCACCCCCAGTAGTCGCCCACAACCGCCAGCGAGACAATAAACACTGCCATGTTTCATTTTAATTTCCAGCCCTTTCGTTGCCCATCCCACGTGGCTCCTCGTCGTCCATCCGTTCGCCTCCCTCCCTCGTTCTCACTCGTACTCCGCAAATGATTGCCTTCGATTGGGGCATGCGAAGGGCGGCGGTTGGAGGGAGACGGCCTGCAGACGTCATAAAAACAGTGTCGTTGCAGAAACAAACACACTCGCACATGCCTTCGCATAGGTATATACATGACTGTGTGTGGCGTTGCCGTCGCCGTCGCCGTCGCCCTCTCTCTCTTCCAGAGATTTAGTTGCATTTCACGTCGCCTCCGCCCGGCCTTCCGCTGGGAACACTTATGTTGGAAGGATACGAGTGAGCGCACATGTGTGTGTGAGTAGCAATGGCGCCACACGATGTCTGCAGCATGCATTTCCCTCTTTTTCCCCCATCGCGAGAATTTCCCGACGTCGGTCTGGCATGCAAATGAGCAGCACTGGCCGAGCCGTTAATCGTCGTCCTCCACAGAGGTCGCCTCCGTCTGGGGCCTTCCGTTCAGTTCCTTCACCTCCCCGCGGCCCGTTCGACGAGCCACAGCCTCGACCCCAGCGACGAAGGTCCGTAGGAAACGCTTAAAGCTGTGCGAATGCTTGGAAAATGTGCACGGCCAGATAAAGGAGGGAGGGCCTTGAATTCAATCGGAAATGCAGTAATTGGTGGGAATTGCTCAATAAATTGCAACAACAATGCGACGAAGAGAACATTTGTAGATGGTGAGAAGAAATCGATCAATAATGGAAATATTGGCAAAGAAAATAAAAAATAGAAAAATAAATATAATTTGCACTAAATAATCAAATGACAAAGAAACAACCGTTTCGGTCCAATGAAGACGTCGACTAATTTCACTGATTTAATTGAATTTAATTTAATTATCATCGCCATCTGCCTTTCGCGCAACTTACAACTGTCTGTCGACATGACAGTCAGATAGACATTTCACACTTTACATTGACGTAGTGCGTTGTTGTTGTTGTTTGTCTACTTTGCCACAGTGTAAATTGCTTCCGCAGAAGTTTTTCGCTTTTGCGTTTTTAATTTATTTAAATTACTCTAGTGCCATTAGATCACTATAGTTGGCTGATAAAATGTTGGTCATGCTTTGAAAAAAGAAAACTATGATTTCCAGTCAGAGATAATTTTTGCAAAGCTTTCAACGAGGTCAATAACTTTTGCTTTTTCACTTAACCAACGATGTTTTTACCAAAAACTGCTGGTCATAGGGCTTTATAAATATAATCGGAAAGTTCGTTTCAAAGTACCGCCGACATTTTATCAAGGTAAGCAAAAAGTCATATATATCTGCATAATAATAACAATAAATTGCCTAAAATTTCGATGACGTTTATTTTTTATGTTTTTATTCCATGCTTTTATACCCTTTTTGCCATTTATTATTTTAGCCGTTTATTGTTTGTTTTTGTCATTTATTATATTCTCCCCATTTTTATCCCCTTTTCTCCCAATTGTATCGCATTTTCACCCATTTATCGTCCACCATCGCCGCGGCGAAAACGAAGCAATATTAATTAAATTAATCAGGCTGGAAAGTCGGTAAAATGTAAATTTAAATAATAAGGAAATGGATTTTTTGTATATTATTCCCAATTGATAGTGATAAACGCATCCAATCAAAATAAGTCTTATCGACCATTGGCGAATTTCGGCCCGTCTGGGGAGCAGAATGTGTGTTTACGAAAATATCTACAAAATGCATACGTTTCGTGAGAGTCGAACTCATCCATTTCCTCCTGCGGCGCTCTGACGTCACGCCCGAACCGCCCCTCCACGTTGTTGGTGTTTATTTTGAGTTTTCGACTTGTTTTCTGTGTTTGTTGAAATATTATAGTCGGAATTTTTGAATTTTGATATTTTCGTCTTGTTTGAATTTTCTTTTTCTTGTATTAATGATTTTTCGTTATTTCTTTAAATTATCTTGGATTTCTGGTTTTTCGTTATTCGTTTGGATTCAACTTTTCATTTACATATTTTTTTGAATTATTTACTTTAGTTTCTCTTATATATTTTGAAAAGGGATTTTTTGGACCTGTTCGACTTTTATCGTTCGTAATTGTCTTGCGATTTCCGCTCGTCCGGCGTTGCCGGAGTTCCACGAAATAATCGTTCGGAAACTCGTGCGTCGTGGGCCGCGAGGTGTCCGTTATTGTTCTCGCGTCGCGCTAGACTAACGGGAGCATTTTACAATATTTTCATTTAAATATTATTCAAAATGGAAACAATACTATATGCTACATCAGCGAGCGAACATCGCTCTGGTCGTTCGTCTCTCTGACTGTGCGTCTGTTCTCTGTCTGCCGGTCCCTTTTCGCACGTCGAAAGATACGACATGGAAATCACATTAGGGCAAATAATAAAATTACGACTAAAACAAGGAAAATATAAAAACATTTTAAAATTGAGAGATGAATAAAAATATACAATATAAAATATATAAATAGAATTATAGAAATGTGTAAATAAATGAAGGTCTCTTTCGATTGCTTGGTGTCGAGTAATTGCAGCTTCTCTTCTCTCTTCCGTCTCGCTCACTCCCATTTGTGGGGGGGGGTGAATTTCCACCTCCCCATACCCAAACAACCTCTCACACACACACATACTTGCGCAAATCTCAATTGACTCGATCTGGCGTAAATTGCAGCCCATGTCGAATTTCTGTTCCATTTCTTTTTTGCTCTCTCTCAATCTCTCTCTTTCTCTCTGCTCAGATTCCTCGGCTCTGTTTATCAATGTTTGTGTGTTTGTGTGTTTGTATGTGAGTGTGTGATTTCTTAGTGCATCTTGCGAAATCATAACAAATCAAAGATCAAATGTTACAAAAACAACAGCATCAAACACAACAAGAATTTAATAACAACATCCACAAGATCATGAATAAAAACAGCAACAACATCTCGTTCGGAGCACAACAAAATCAGGGAGCAACAGTAATTAAATTGAGTCGTTGTTGCTGCCATCGACAGCAGCAGCTGCAGTTGCAGCCCCATAAATTTCATCGGTAAACAACATCGGTTTGAACCCACCAACCCACACAAATTCCAAATAGTTTCAATTACATAAAGTAAATACATTTTGAAAACATTTCCAATTCTTTTCTTTTCGTTATGTGTTTTTGATAAATATTTCAATCAATAACAGTATTCCATATTTAACAAATATGTTCATTAATACATTTCTACTCTGCTTTTCTCCATGTGTACCCTGTGAATAACGAGCGCTTGCCTTCGAATCGTTTGAGTACGTGTTTAATTGTTGTTTCCCTCTAAAGATCATATCCCATCTATATCTTTCAATCCGCTACACTTCGACGATAGGTCGCGTTAGGACTTTAAAAAATTAAACCAATTTGTACCACACGCACTGTACTAATTTATACAACTTATTTATAGAAAACCTTCGCTCTCCACCCCTCACTAATCTTCCGCCTTGATCATTGGAACATTCTCAGTTTCCAATAGAAATTGCTTAAGCTTGCAATATTTCACAGTATCGTTGAATCTGTCCATGCGTCTGTCTATCTGTCCGCCTGTCTGTCCGTCTGCTTGTCAATTGAAGTGAGCTCGTACGGGTTGCAATAGAAGCTTTTGTAGTTGTATTATGTTATTACTAGTGAATCGTAGTCCCATGCAATGCAACTGGGTCAATTGCTGCTGTATCGTGATAATGTTTTTCTCTGCAATTAATCAGCGAAGTGTTTCGATCGGTTCGGTTTTGTTGTAGTTGTAATTTTCCAGAATACAGAATGAATGATTGGCACATTGAGATTAGCATCAAATGATTGCGGCCGGCGATTCATTCTCTTCCGCATGGTTGCACCGGCGCCGAACGACGAGTGCGCCAAAGTCTGAGTCGCGGAAAGGTCAAGACTGAAAAATGCACTTCCTTCCCGAGCCCCTTCAATGAAAGAACAAAATATGCCCAAACAAAATTCTGAAATAAAACTCTCAGAAAAAATTCTCATGCAAATTTTCCTATTGCGCAAATTTTTGCAATTATTTCCGCGCGAGGCAAAGCGGTTCGCAAGCAGTGGATATGGCGGAGCGAAAATTTCTTCCACACCTATCGGTGGGCGAAATCTCTTTCACGTGTCCGCCGAACGTTTGTCGGCACTTGCAAGAACACGGAGAACACGCCGTGGAAATTTATTTGTTCGTGCCGCGGGTGGGGCGACGTGCAGTAATATCGGAGTCCGTTATTTCTTGGCAGGGATTTTCACTGGGATCGCCGGATGCGGCCCATGTCCTTCCGGTCGTTCCCTGCGCCAGTTTCTGTCCGCAGGTCGATTCCTTGCATAATTATCGGTGCACGAAAGGAGGAGTTTCCCCTTGGCCAGTTTTAAAAGCATGAAATAAATGAAAGGCTTTTGTTTTTTATCTCTTTCGTTCGGAAAACAAGTTCCAGTTGAGTACTTTTACGGGCCTCGAGTTGCGATCATGTGTGTCACGAGCCACTGAATTGAATAAGTTGGCGAACCGAAATGCCACAGCGAGCAATGCAATAAATCTCAATCGATAATAACGCAAAGTCGAACACACAAAAGATGAAACGATTTGAAGAAGACCGGCTGTTATGAGGCGATCGTTAAGGACTCGAACGAGGTTTAAATAATCAATAATTAGGTGCTTCAAGTGGAATTTGAATATTTGTATACAAAGTTAAAGTTCAAAGGAAATTTTCCGAAATCAAAAAAGGAAGAATTAGAAAATTGGGAACATGTGCTCAAGAAATCGATATGGTGGAAGTTTGAGAAATCGCTTTTTTGAGCTAATAGTCTCAAATATTTGTTTTATTTCCTTTTAGGCTGTTGTCTCTGCTGGGAAATTTCATTAGGAAGATTGTTAGAGAAGGAGGGAGATTAACGAAACATGAGGACCACGTGTTGAAATCCCCAGAATCCTTGTCCTTGATTCCTATTGAAAATGACAACGGCACCCCACGATGACAATCGACGAGGTTCCCGCCCTCTCAGCGCTCTTGGAACGAGAGATGAAGTGGTGCCTCGACCTTCGCTCCCATCACTCATAAAGTGGCAACGCTTGTCGCACACACAAAGGCAACACTATTGGCATCGCTGTCACTTATAAAAAGCCAACACTTGTCACTCATTATGTAGCAACGGTCGTCATTATCAAGCTTCTCACCTTCGAATTGCCGACATTGTCGTTCTTGACGCCGTCGCCGTTGCCGTCGTCGTCATTGCCGTTGACTTCCTGCAGTTGACGGCTTCGACGCCCGCCACTAGGCGATTATCTTCGTCCTCCTCCTTGAGTTCGGCAAGGGTTTTCTTCTTCTTCTTCGGCGACGTTGTTGCCGTCAGCTTCTTCCGGTGGCCGCCATTTGTGACATCCGGCAAGTGCACGAAGCCATCGCCATCGCCATCGCCATCGTCGTCATCGTGTTTGCGCTCGTGTTGGGAATAACGCAGTCGTTCGGAGGTCGTCGAGGGCGAGCCCGACGACGAGGATGAGGAGCCGGACGAGTGGGACGAGAGGCTGCCGGAGTATTTCTTATGCGAGATGAAGCTGCGCCGGATCGACTGAAGGCTCTGCCGCAGGAAGGATTCGCGTTTGATCGTCGTCGATTGGCTGGGCATCGACTTGGGGCGCGTGGTCGGGGGCTTCGCTGGCGACACCTCGTGCTCGAGTATGATCGAGGGCTTGCGCAGCAGATGCTGGTATTCGCGCAGACCCAGACCCAGGTCGTCCTCCTGCTCCTCCCCCTGGCCGCCTTGGGACGTGGCCCTCTTCTTCTTCATCTTCTCCTTCTCCTGCTGGCTCCGAGCCACATTCGAGTCGGAGCTCGCGAAGGAGGAGCTGTTGTTGTTGGTGCTGCAGTTGTTATTGTTGTTGGTAGTGGGTGGGCGGAGCGAGGGGCGATCGATGAAGCTGTACGACTTGATGAGAAACAAATTGCTGCGATTTTTACGGGCCTCCATCAGCTGGATTTCCTTCGACCCCATCGTCGTCATCGTCGCCTCGCCGTCTGCGTTGTGACCCGTGGAGGTCGGTATCGAACCGGAAACGGAACCGGAGCCGGATGCCGAGCGCCCTTGAACTTGGACCTGATGAAGCGCCTGCTCGGATCCCTGCAGGTCCCCTTTCGTCCGGGACATACCCGAGTGGAACAGTTTAGGTTTATGGTTCCAGAGGTTTATTGCAACGAAACTTTAATTAATATTGTTATTAATTCAATTCTGATCTCCATTCGTAATACAATTTCCGATTCTAATTCTACCATCAAATTTCATTGAATGCTGCAATGTAATTTTCAATTTTTCATCAAGTTTTCTGATTTTAAATGATTTTTTTTTAATGTTCTGATTATTTCTGATTTTAACCAAATTTTTCATTCAAAATTTTCTATTTATGTTGGGATTTCTGATTTTTCAATATTTCTCTATATTTCTGAAATTTTCAAAACACAATTTTTTTATTTACATTCATACACTTTTCATTTAATTTTTTATTTTAATTATTCTTTGGTTATTTTGAAACTTTTATTTTACAACTTCGCCACTTTCATTTACTTAATGCACTTTAAATCGATTGGTTGAATTTGATTTAATTTCTCCTTCTTGTTCGGCTCACGTGATCAGAAGAAACGCGCGCGCGTCTGGTTTTTCTCTCTTTTCCTCTCTCTCTTTCACTCTGTCTGTCCGTCTCGAGCTTCCGCCCGTGCCTCGGCTCTCGATCTGATGTCATGCGAAGCTCTTTTTGCAATTCTATTGAATGTATCGAATGTTTGGACCTCTAATTAATTATTTTCGCCTTAATGCGATTTTTTATTCTTTGGAATTTATTCTGTGTGTTCTATTTTGGAATTAATTACTTTTTAAATTATCCTTTTGGAAGTTGTTAGCGAGTCAAGATCTTTTTTATGGAATGTTAATTTTCTTTTTTGAGTTAAAATTTTAATGATTTGAATTGATTTTATTTATTTAATTTGTGAATTATTCATGCTTCGTGTGAATATATTTTTTATAGACATTTGATTTTCAAATGTTGTTTTATTCTTTCTTATTTTTTGTGAGATATTAATTTTTTTTATTTATTTGCTATTTTTAATATTTGTTTTTTTGGTTTGGGTTTTATTATTTCCTTTTACATATTTATTTATTATATATTTGTTCTTGTGATCTATTGCTTGTAATTGTATTGCTGGCTACCTCGTGTCATTCAAAGCCGGTGCTGGACCCCCGCTCTCTTCCCTTCTCCACGACTCCGCACGACTCTCGCTCGATTCACGACTGTCGACCACCGCGCGCCGCCTGCGCCGAAATCGCACTGAGTTCACGGCTTCGCCGCTCCAACTTAAGACTCGCCGGCGCTTCGGCAAGTGTCGGTCGCACGTTATCTTCTTCTTCCTCTCTTTTTTGTATTAATTGTGTTTTTTTTTTTTTTTTAATTTTTGCGTGTGGTTTGTTTATTAATTTGTTGTTGCTTTTTATTTTCTCAAATAACGTTTTGTTGGCTTAAATGATTTGTTGTTACTTATTTGGTTTGTTGCCGGCTACAGTTTGTTGTTACTGTCTGTGGCTGTTTTGTTGTTATTTTCAATATTTGATGTTATTATTTTACCAATTGTTGCTGTTATTTTTCAGTTGTTGTTGTCGTTGTTATTTTACTTGGTGTTATATAACTTTCCATACTCTTGACTTCTTCATAAGTTGTGAATTTTGTTTGGCAGAATTAGTAATCGTTGTTGTTGTTGCCTTTAGTAATAAAATGAATTTTTTCGAGTTTTACTGACGTTTGTCGTCCATGTTTTTGTTTGAAATGCTCTCTCTCCCTCTCTCTCT
Organism: Coelopa pilipes; assembly: GCA_947389925.1. Classification (NCBI taxonomy): domain Eukaryota; kingdom Metazoa; phylum Arthropoda; class Insecta; order Diptera; family Coelopidae; genus Coelopa; species Coelopa pilipes. Next base: position 8,830,181 of record OX376700.1, read on the forward strand.
CTCATATCATCGCAACAGCTGATTGGGATTCATTTGAAACCAATGTAGTTTGTAGTTTTTGTCGTGAGTGGTTAGTGTTGCCAATGAAGCCTTTGAATTGGGTGAAATTGGGGGCGTATGTGTGATATATAAAAAGTGTGACCAGTCGAAAACTGCGATCAAAAATGTGACCCCGGTTGTAATGCATTTGCCCCGCTAGTTTTGCAAAAAATAAGGCGTTTTTTGTTAAACATTTTAATACTTTCCATATTTCCATAAAAAATCCGCAACTTTTTCAGCACAAACCGATAAGATCGTAAAAACCGCTTCGAGGCACGTCGTGTGTTTCCGTCTTTGGGCACGAAAATTGTTCGCGTTTGTTGATAAAAATTTTGCAGTTACGAATGGAAATTTCGAAACTCATTGAAGGCCATTCAACGAGATAGAGCGAGAGAAGGAGAGAGGACGTGAGAGAGATAGAGAAGGGGAGAAGAATCAGGGAATCAGCACGTCATTGGAAACGCCCACCAACGACGTCGGAAAGTGAGCTTCGAAGGTTTCGAGAGGCCCTCGGAACGATCGATGGCTATCGAATTCTTATCGTGAAATTAAGTCTTTATTAGAATTTTGATTGAAACAACAATCCGTATGCCTTGTGATCGATCCATTATCGATCCTCGTCCAATAGTGAAACCAACCGGTGGACTCGATCATTTTTTTTGTTCAAAACCTATGACTAACTATGGGTTGTCTATTTTGTGCTCTTTATGGTAGGCGTTTAAGATTTTTTCTTCAGTTTTCTTTTGTCATTGCAGTAACTATATAATTAATAATCACTTTTGAACACCTGCGTGCGAACAGAAATGATAACGAATGTTTGGCAATTAGGGAATGATTTGGCAAAACACAGGTGTTGTGAGTGGAACCTTGGGGAACCTTGCCTGACAATAGTGGGTGCCTTGGGGAGCCACCGATAAGAACACCTGGCCGCGGAGATATTGATCGTTTGCGGAATCTCCTTGGACGAACAATTCACCACTGAATCATCTTAATTTTGGTAAGCATTTGCAAATAGGAATTCCCTTCTTAGCTCTGAGTAAAACAAACTGAGCGCAGTTAAAAAAAGTATTCCAAAAATTTAGAACTTTTTTAATATAATACAAAAAAATTGTTGCAAATGTTAATTATCTTGTAAAGTTTATTATTTTCCAAATATTTTTTTCATTCAAAATGAAAATTAGGACTTCCAAAAAATTTCTCAATTTTTAATTTTGAAATAAATCTGTTCGGTGGCGTTGCTATCATGTATTTAAATTTGCAACAATGTAGAGCGAACAGGTCAAAGTGACGAATTTCATTAACTTTGACCCTGATAACTTTGCGAATTAAGTGATCTTTTTGTTATTGTTCTCATAAAAATTCAATAAAAATAAAAATGTGATGTATTTTATCAATTGTTTCAATATATAGCGGGTTCGATTGTATTTTTAATGCCTCCAGCAAAGTGCGTAGATTTGTGGAATAGGTTCCAAAAGACCGGGTCGCAAGAGCTGACACCGTGCAGATAGGAGAATCCTCCACCGATTTCCTTATCAACAAGTATATAATCAGTATATATCAATTATATACGGCGTTATATACAAACTTTATTGAGAGAAAGACATGGTATGTTTACAGAGGCGTGGCTTTAATCGTCGTGTGGAATAAATGTGTGAAAAATGTAAACAAAATAGACGATAATTACAACAAGAAACAGTAACGGAAAAATTAAAAATAACAAAATTAAGAAATGCAAAATCAACGACAGAGAAAAGCAAAATAACATAAAGCCATGACATAAAAATTGAAATTCAACTGAAATGCAATTAAAATGTCAAACTTTTTGGCAGATAACTCGTGTGCTCGTTTCGATTAATAAACAATTCTCATTGCGATCACTAGATTAATTATTTGGCCTTAAACTCTGACGTGGGTATAAAATCCCATCGTTATTTATATAATTTTATAAAAATGCATCAACTTTGTGTAGATTTTTGCGATATATTTTTATTTTTGCTAAATACTTTCGTTTCTTCGAAATATTTTTGTTTTTGCGAAATATTTTCATTTATGCAAAATATTTTGAATTTTGCGAAATTTTTCATTTTTATTTTGGACGAAATATTTTCCTTTGCCGAAATACTTTTATTTTTGCTCGTATCCATTTTGTCGATGTAGTTTTCATTGTTGTTCTCGTAGGCGAAAGAAACACGCATATTATGTTATAAAAATAGAATTTTAAGGAAAAACTGTCTCCGTCATACTTCGGTTGTCGTTGTCACAGAAAAAGAGAAGAGAATAATGAGGGGAAAAAAATCTCGTCTGGTTGCCGGGAAATTTTCAATTCGCATAGTTTATTTTAGGATGATGATGATAATTTCTTTCACAGGAAAAACTTCCACTTCCAAGAGGTGAAAGGTAATATAGGCTGATAGATATTACTTAGAATTTTGTTCTTCATGAACCATTGAAATTTTGTGGTTTTGTGTAAATAATGTTAAATCAATAAATATTTATATATTTATTTCTTTCACCTACCCCAATTTATTGATACGATAAATCAATGATACAGAAACTCTCATCGGGAGTTGATTTTGGATACTTTTGGGTACTTTTTAAACACTAACCTTTTCGCAAATACACAGAGGAAATCACTTTCAATATTCCTATTTTTTATTTTTTGAATTTTTGTATTAATCTTCAAATATATTGTTGTACATATGTTTTCTTCTTGTTATATTGTTATATTTGTATATACTTTTTCTCCCTCTAAATTTGTTATTGCTTTCGTTTTGGAATTTTAAATGTACATGTTTGTTTCTTTTGGTATTTTGTTTACTATAATTTTACGCACGAAAATCCGTGATGCGAATTATATTCAATAAGAAACTTCGTATCTCGAAAACTACACGAGAGCGCAACGCTTCGCGATAAGGAGCCGAGAACTTGCGCCGTGCGACTATTGATCGGCAGAATTTCACGATGGAATTTGTACCAAGTGTGGAGGAAGGAAAACGTGCGAGGAAATACGTAAAAGCAGATCTGCTCATTTTCCTTTCGAAAATATAGTATATAAAAATAAATATTTAGAAAATACTCGCGAGAAACGCACACGTTTTCAAAATCAACATAATGCAATGAGCCAGGGAGGGAGAGAGAGCGACGAAGTAAGTCGATCGATTCGAATATGTGTGCGAAGCAGATAGAAAGAGATGGGTGAGGTGGAAGATATGAGATCTTCGAACCTATGCCATCTGTATCTGTCTTGAGGATATCTGTGCCTTCCAATAACTGTTCTAGAGTTTGGGGCAAACAAATATTGAAAGAAATACACAAATAAATCGGAACATGGCGAGAACTTGGAGATCTCGTGAAGTGACCCACAGATATGAAGGGTTATATAGTGTGATATAATAGGAAATACAATAAAATACACAAAAAATATATTCATATATAACTCATATAAATGTAGTTGGTAGACATGGAAGGGCATGGAAGAAAGTTGTCGTGGGTTAGTGACGAGAGAGTGGAGACAGTATTAGTTATGAAACATACACACAAACATATCTGACCCTACTTATTAGAGTGTTTTTAATAAAGTACGTATTACTTAAGTCTATTTAATAAAGTCTATCGAGGCAAATTTATCGAGGCATTTTTATCGAAGCATTTTTATTGACCCGTATTTATTGAAGCATATATGTATGTATTCTTCAGAGGGCTCGATATAATTGAATGTTGTGGCCGAGCATGATGTGGTACAGCGGTTTCATTAACACAAGGCTAACGTTATCCGAAATCATGCTCCACTGACTTTAATTAAACAGCCTCGGCAACGCAAGTCGCTTTTCTCTTGTACATTTTCTTTCACAACAACAACCACACCAGCAGCCAGAGAAACAGCAACATTAACCCAACAATAAGCAAATGACGAAAAATGCAATCAAACGAAATTACTTCTCACAGACACATAGGCGGCCAGACGTCGACGGGCTGGCGAAATGTTCAACACATTGACGAAGACGGCGATGACGACCGAGACGGCGATGATGACGGAGACGGCGATGATGGTGGTGACGATGTCGTTATCGACGTCGATGTCATTGTCGCTGGCTTTATGACAAATCTGAGCTTGTTTGGTCAATTGATTTATTTCGGAAGTTGTGGGCCGGGAAGGCAAATGTTTTGGGCAATGACTGAGTCGAAATCAATTGCGTGTAAGTAGAGTTTTACAACCCTCTTTATAATCGGTTTAATTTTTTATATTTTTTTTATCCATTCGTTTTGTAACATATTTTTTTGCATATATATTTCCATGTTTCCCCCTTTTTTGCCAGAATTTTATTCACATTAATCTGTTACCTGAATTTATTATACGATATTTTTTAATTACATGTTTTTAATATATATTTTTTGTTCTTCTTTTCCCCGTTTAATTTATTTTTTTGTGTTTACTTTTTATGTTCATTTCATCATTTTAATTGAGTTCAGGGAGGTTTCACGTTTGACGACCCTTCGCAATTAGAATTCCATTAACTTCAATTGACATACTTACCTTGGGGTTCCGTATTTAACACCTTTTTCATCGTTGTTCAAATCAATTTGAGTCGAAAGTCTGAAATCAAAAGTACAAATTTAATAATGCGCGGCGTACATATGTATATACTCTAACAAACATATAAGAAAAAAATATTAACATCTTTAAGACATATAATTTTGTTTTTCTTTATATGCTTTCTAGTTTTGAGTTTATAAAAAGAATTTCTTTCTGCATTTCGGCCCAGATTATGGCAGTCGAACGACAGTCGAAAATGCCGTCAATGGAAGCGGCCGTGAGAGGTCAATGACCTGAGAGCCCAAGCCGATGATGCTCTACAAATTATTCTTTTTCTTCGCATACTCAGCTGAGGCAAATATGACAAATTTGCAGGATTATGCAATGGCTTTGCGGGAGTTGCCAAAGGCGTTAACCAAAGGCGATCTAATTTCAAGAGACGCATAATCCAACTATTCAAATTCCGTCACCCCAGCTGTTAAATACGATTCCCTATCTACCTCTATCCCTCTCTAACTCACTACTTCCTCCATCTCCATATGGCACTCTCCGGTGGAAGCGCTCTGCGCTCCTCCTCTCTGGGAATCTCCCTCTCCAAAATGCACTGAGCGTGAATTGGGGGAAATGTCCCTATCACTTTCCTGTGTGAGGAGTTGACACTGAGTGGCATTTCATAAATAAATGCAGTGGCTCCACGGCCACCGCCCTTGATACATAACTGGAGCATACTTTGGCGACCTCAACCTGTCTCATCTCGGCCTCAACCACATCTCTCCTTCTGCAACTCCCTCTCACATCACTCCGTCATCTTCCGTATGGGAAGTAACGTGTTAAATAAATATTAACTTAGATATTAACAATGTTTTTATGTTGATTTTGGCAAATGAAGCCCATATTATTTTCCCTCATGATGTTGTTGTTCTTGATATTTTTGTTGTTGATGTGGTGTTGTTGTTACCTTTCTTCAATTTGTTACACACGGTGTATCTCCTTCATCCCTTTACTATCGTAAAGTTTATTATTTTCGACATGCAAACAATTTCACTAGTTTCTCAGTATATTTTCTAAAAATATGAATTAGTTCTATTTGTATGATTCAAATGAAATGTTTAATATATATTTTTTTAATAATAATTTTTAATTTGGCTAATAAAAAGTTTCTATGATTTCCCATGAGATCTTTAGAACTCTCTCTCTCTCCCTCCCTCTCTAGCACTCTCTCTCCCAATTGTATACACAATTATGACACGATTTATACAACTTGCTCTCACACATTTTCGGGACGATATCTCCAACTCACCTTTTGGGTTTCTTGTGCAGAAATTTAAAAATTTTGAAATTTCATTTTGGAAACACGCACTCGAATCTTTTCACATAAAATTAAACCTTTGTAAACCCTTCACGGCGCTTCTGTCGAATGTGTGTGAGTTTGAGAAACTGGGCGGATGGACGCGTGGGGTTGTGTGCGTATGCGTGGGGGACGCGGGGGGAGGGTTTCTTCGATTTTCGCACGAAGTTCCGGAAGACGAATGAAATATTCGCAAACTATTCTCCAAGCGAAAATTTGTTCACAATACTTTACTTTTAACATAAAGCATTTGCCGCTAATTTTCTGTTAGGGGTGACTCTATTATTTCAGGGGATTTTCTAATTGTATGGCCTTCGATTTTGCGGGTTTTGCGTATTGCCTTCGTCGGGACCAACGTCTTCGTTGCCAGCGCGCTCTACACTGAAATTTCCGCAACTTATTATGACATTCGTCTTACCGTTACATCAACAACAACAACAACAGAAGCAACAACAATCGCACTGCCGCCGATTGTGAACCGAGGCCGACACGAAGCCACCCCTCGTGGAGGAATCAACTGAAAGTGACCAGAAGTCTCTCTCGCTGTCGCTCCGGAAAAGTCACTGCATTTGCATTTGTTTTTGGTCGTCCGTCGCGGTCAATGCAGGCTTCCGCGCTCTTCGCGAGAGCGGCGCAGCTGTCACGTGAGTTCGCGCTCACTCTCTCCGCATCTCTCTGCATGGATGTTCGCTAGGGTTGTTTTGCCGGTTTCCTGCGCTTTTAATAGTGCGTAAATTCGTTGTTGCTATTGTTATTGTTCCTCTTTAAGGGTTGTCTTCCACACAAGCGACCCCAATGCGCATGTCTGCCTCTTCTCCTGCGGTTCCCCACTATTTAAATATGACAAGAGAGAGAGAGAAATTGGGTTGTTTTTCGAATTCGCAATATTCGAATCGTGTGGGAGTTTAATTTATAGTCAGCTGACAATTTGTTGCCTCCTGGCGTGAAAGGAAGCTGTACGCAGATCTCTCTCTAACAACCCCATACCTTTGAGTTACCGGTACCAGGTTTCGGGGGAGGAATTTCAGTAGAAAATTCGAGGTAAAATTACTAAATTTACGAATCATACCAACACTCTTTCCATACTCCATACAGAAAAACCGCTCCAAGACCCCACAAACAAATCACCTGATTTCTTTGGCATGGATTTTGCTGATTTTTCAAATTCAAATATCTGTGTTTACCTTTGTCTGCGTCCGAATGGCACCCTACACACCAGATGTGGAGTATATGAAATCCAAAGAGGTTTGAGACAGAAAAATTCATGTAATAAAACGATCAATTTAAAGTGCAATTTTTGGATATTGCGTATTAAAATTGAAATGTTTTAATAAAATAGTCAACAGATGTTCAAATCGCAAATAATGTTATAAAACGATAAATTAAAAAATAACTTTCAATAAATTTAATAATTATTATCAAATTAAATGGTATAAAAATTTAAATTTATTTTAATTATGTGAAAGACAAATTTAATCAAATTGAAATTTAGATTAAACATTAAAAACTATTGGGATCTCCATTGATTTCGACAGAGGAGCCACTGAAATCCGCCAACGCCCGACATATTTCTGCCTGTCTGCCACTCTATCGCCTGACTCTGCTGTTGCCGATATGGCGGGGAAACCAAAAACGATACCCAAAAATCGTTCGTCTCACTATTTTTAGCAAAAGGCGAAATTCAATGCTCGACTGCGAAGGTAGCGATGGTAGAAATAAACAAATGGCGTGTCAACGACTGCCTCGTGATCCCCACCGGCAAAGGCAGAGGCGGAGGAAGGTGAAAAACTAATAACGTCGTTACCATAGCGAATATTAGGATATCGGATATTGTAGTTACATATCTGCTTCTGCCTTAATTATATGCTATGAAAATAGGAGCGATGGATATAACCAACGAGTATTGCGCAGGATTTATGGAAAACGACAGAAAGGTTCATCCAAGGACATCCAAAGGTGTCGTCAAATTAGAAGGATTACCTACGACTCCGCCCCTTCCACTCAGATGGGACTTGTTGCTTCGAGAAATCCCATTAGAACCCACCCTAATCCGAATCCACGAGAATCCACGAGATACCTATCTGCCTCTCTGCCCACAAGCACATACGCATGGGATAATTTATTGCAATTTGTGATGTCATGTCTAAGCTGAACTTTTACGTTTTTACTTTTATTTACAATGAGGTGATGGAAGCGAAAAAAATAATTAATTATTTTGGCAACGACCTCGGTCCGAATTTTTTTGAACTTTTTGGCACCGCACGCAAGACCGACAGTTGGGCCGAGAGAGAGAGACAGCCGAACGGTCAGTGGGTCGATCGAACAGATGGTGAGAGAAAAGCAGATGATGGGACAGAGCCAGCCGGAGCGAGACTGACTGATAGAGTGATAGAGAAGTCGTGAAAAAGGAGAGAGGACAGAGTGGAATTGAAAAATTGATGAAAGAATTATGTTAACTTGTATTGAGACTCTTCTCTGACGACTCAAATCCTCGATCCTTTCTACCGCCACCGCACCCCTTTTCTGCAACAACTCCCACGTCCATACACACCTACAAACAACTGCCACCACGGCATTGACATTGGTGACTTACCTCGTTCCCCCCTCCAGAGCTTCCTCCACGCACCCGGCGCCTGGCAGACCCATCGAGGCCGAGGTAACCTTCAGAGTCTGCTCGACGAGCGAGCTCAGAGCACTTGACCCTGAGCGCCGTTTTCGCGGCGGTTGCGGCGTGAACAACGCGGCAACGGGGGGGTTGGAGGGCAGGGTTGCAGCGCCCCGCTTGGGTCCTGGGTCGGTATTGCAGCGCGGCCTATAGGCGGAATCGTGGGGACGCGTCTGGTGCTGCTTCTGACTCCACTGTTCTTGTTCCCGCAGTAGGACGTCGAAGACAACGGGGTCGTCTTCAATGAAGATCTCTTTAAACGAGGAATTCATATTAGCATTTGCATTAACTAATGCGAAAAACTATGACAACCTTTGCTGCTGCTCGAGACCCTCAAGGTAGGCACCTGGGTCGAGCGACGGACGTCCAGCTCCGAGACGACCACCATCATTCCGGGTGACATAGAGCGTCGGCGTCCCGAATTCGATCCCCGGCCCTTGGCCGAGAGATTCTCCGAACGCACATCCAGAGCAGACATGGTCAGGGTCATTAGGTCACGGCTACCGCGTCTGCGCCCGGGATTTAAATAGTCTTCCGGGTTGACCGAAAGAAAGTGGTGTGCATTATTTGTCGACATTTTCCACGTCGTAGGAGACGAATTTTTGCAACTTGTTTATTTTTTTGAATAAACTCTTGCAATTTTTATCTTAATAATTTGTGTCAGCAATATTTTTCTTTTTTTAATTCATTTGTCACCACTATTTTTAACGTTTGCCCATTATCCTCCTCCTCTTCGTCACCGATTTATTCACCGTTCTTTGTCACCAATTTTTTATTTTCCCTTAATTGTTTGTCACATTTCAACACAATCAGATTCACTTTTGCACCTCTGGGCACCGACGCTTAGCACCGGGAATGGTTCCGTGGACCTGCAGCGGCCATCAGCGCAGCGGCGCTTCTTCGGCTCGCGGCGCCGTCATTATTCAATTAAACGTTCTCGCTCACTTTTTGCGCGCCTGGCGGCCACAGAAAAGAATCACATTCGATTTTTCTTTGTCAACGGCGAAAGCAGTTCGACAATATCTTTCCCTTTCGTTATCCGCGCGCTTGGCTGACCCAAGCGATTGTTGTTGCCCCTGCTGCTGCCCCCAACGACGACGCCTCCGACCTCTTCACACACAAGAAAAAGAAAAATACGCGCTAAATGTAAACAATTACAAGAAAACAGATAGCTATAGAAAAACTGAGTCGGCAAAAAAATCAAAAGCAACTTAGGCAGAACAAAATTTTTATATTCGTATTCGGCCAACTTGACGCGCCAAAGGGCCAACTGGTAATGCTTCTTGCCAATCGAGTCCTGGTGGATGGCAGGTCTTTGTTGTCTTCCTCCCGAATCAGTGGGTGTAAATGGATGGATGGATTGACTAATTGATGGGACGATTCAGCAGTGGGATGCATGCAAATGGCAGTTTCGGCCGTCCAATGCTATTGTTATTGGAGGCAGAAATTGATTGTGGTGGCTTCGCTGTAATGGAGTGGTGAAATGGGAATGTGATCGAAATAAATTGCATTTGTATGAACATATAGATTAACCTCATGTCGCCATAAAAACAACACAACTGCCTCTTGACAACACATTGTTGAATATCGTCTACAACACTCAGAAGACAGACACCTAAAAGTATGCCTCGATAAATAGAGAAAGCAAACAAACGGAAGTCGCCATGTGGTGGCATGAGCTCCTGACCATGACTATTAACGTAATGGGCCGCTGGCGGACACAATTTTCAGGGTCGTGAAGTTCATGGCATGAAAAGCATTAAGGCATAATTTGCTTATTAGGTTCTTAGTAATATATCCCACTAATCGACTGTATATTCTTCATGTTTAATAAATTTGATTGAAAGAGAGTTATGAGGAATGTTTTCAACATATTTTTTTTTTATTCAAGGCTTTAGACACAAAACACTAATAAATGCTTATTTCTTTTAAATAAATATAGTAAATGCTTATGAAAATCTATTGTTTTTAAAACAATCTTCATGTGATTTTATTATATTATGTAATAATTAACTTATAGATTAACATTATAAATTTCTCTATTAATTGCATTATTTGAAGAGTATTCTAGAGTTTAAAGATTAAGAGCAAATATTTCGTTTTGGCTTTTACCGCGATGGTAATAAGATAAATAAATTAAGATGTCATTTTTGATCATACATCAGAAAAGTATTTAGAAAATAAAACGATATATTTTATAATATTTTTTATAAAGAAAAAATCTTGATGGCCATCCTTTGGTAATTCGATTGAAATAGAAACTATATAGACTATATAGTAGAGTTAAGCTTAAGATAAATATATAGAGGGGATAAATATAAGTATTTTGTTAATAGGACTGTAAACATTTATAAATTTCTCCATCGACATCTATGTAGAATAACAATTAGCTCTTACGTGTGAAATGATGATTTTCGATTTTTTGCATAAATTTGTCAACAACTTTTCAAAATACAGGGCGGAACTCCAAAATGAGTTCAATTGTCATAGAGCATATCTACTATCTACATATATATAGCCTGCTTCAGAATCCGATCTATGTCCACCTCTAGCATGTGTAATCAAACCCCAGAAATATCGAACACCATCGACGATGCTTCTCGCCCAGCAGACTCTCGGAGCGCTTCAGGGCCGTCAGAAATGCATTGGTTGTGTAGTCGTATTTCGCATAGAGTGCATTCAGGTGATACTCGGCCGGCGGGGGCTGTCGAAAGTCGATCTCGCCCACGTTCAGGCGCACACAATGACTGACGATGAATTTTAACGAGGCGCGTCGATGGTTCTCAAACGATTCTCGTTCACCATACATATTCTTAAGATCATCGCATAGTTTTATGTCATAAGCGGCCAAATTGCAACAGTACAGAAACGATTTCAGTCGGTCCTCGCCGACGGCTTTCACATCGACCGATGGCAGTAGAGTGACGAGAATATCCTCCGTGGTTCGCACATCCGCAATTAAATAGTAGTTGATCATCTCTCTCAGGTACATCAGATGCTGCAGGTCCTCGGCCACATAGAAGGAAATCTCATAAGCTTTGGCAATCACAATCTGTCGGTAGTGATAGCTGCTGTAGTCGCTGATGTGCTTCTGCATAAACTTATCTGAGTGCATGATTTCGGATTTGATAAGAAACGGCGCCTTCTGCAGGACCCATTGGCGGTGCGACCAGGCGTGGTAATTGCTAGAGCTGCGATCGGCGCACCGATCACATATGCCAATCTCCAGCGGCCAATCAATAGACTCAGAGCCTGAGAATACATATAAAAATTAATCGCAACCGAATGAGATGTAAATGTCACAAAGCTGACTCACTTTGAAACAAGAACAGCCAACGACGGTAGGCGAAGGCTTCACTCGACTTGGGCTTCTTGGTGAGGATGAGGGCGGAAAATTGAAATTCTCGATGGATCTTCAGGCGATTCTTCTGCACCAACTGACGGCGTATGTGCCAAAACGTCGTGACGTCGGGATTGATGAGCAGTGCCACATTCAAATACTTGACCAGCATCTCGCTGTTGTGCAGATAACGCTGCTGCTGTTGCTTTTTCTGCGTGAGCAAGGTTTTGTGCGCATGGTCGTAGACATGTTTGGCACACCACGACTCCAGGCCCAAATTGTGATCGACATGTATTACGGGCGATTTGTTACGATTCAGAATTGTGGGCACTATCTCAAAGGACAATCTGCAATAGAACGATACGAAAGAATGATAAGCTTTTAAAAATATATATGACAGAAAAATATCATAAAACTAGAGCAACGCGATGAATAGGTTTCAATAAAGAGCTTCAACGGAAGCCCCATCATGTATTTCCTTTTGTTAATTAAAGCTTCTATTGCTTCACTGATCCCCATTCTCCGGCACTCAATTGGATTCAATTGGAGCAGGCGGCCGACCGCCGATTGGCGCCACAAAAACGCAAATGAGCCGAGGCAGAGACATCAGCATCCCCAGCTGCACGACTTCGTCCCATCGACGCCAGACTTCGAGCCGAGAAGACCGGCACGTGTCCTTCACGCCGCATGCGTCCCAACCCCTGCAGCTCAGCCCACGGCCTTGCACTATGGCTAAGGACAATATAGGGCAACAACAAGTAGCAGGCGGCATTTTCACCCAACCACCCAATTCGCCGCCCACCACTATTTACTCAAAACAACAGACACACTCTCCTCGCGCCATCTCCATCTCCACCTACGCCTTCGCCCCGACACCGCCCACGCCCCCACCCCATTCCAATCACATACAAATCTGGGTCCTTGAGAAACACTGCGTGTATGTCGTTGATGATTTTCTCACAGAGCACCTCGTTCTCGTTGTCCACGTCCATTTTTGCTCCGCTACTGCGTCTATTTTCGGTTTTTACTGTTTTTATATATGGCTTTCTATCTCTTGAATTTCACTCTATTTGTTGTTTGAAATTTACTGCCGACTCTCGGTTATTTTATGCTACTTTGCATAAAGGCGGAACATATTTTCCACTCTGCTCGCCTTTCAGCTGTATTGGCACAATTTCTTGTTCAATATATTTGTGGAATTTTTGCTCTTTTTAAAGTGATTTTATTTGTTTTTGCTTTTTTAATTTAACAAATAAAGAAATGCAATTAATATTAATTTATAAATAAAATAGCTCAAGAACAAGAACAACAACACAATAACAAGAAGACGGAAAACGCGAGACAGACACGAAGATGCGAAGACGACAGAAGACGAAGACACAAAACTCAAATCAATTCCACCGATTCCGATTCCGAGTCTCAATTCAAAATAAAGTAAGAACAAAAACAAGAAGAAATACGAAAATATTACTTCGATACAATAGAAAATGTGGAGCCGTCGCGGCTTGTGTAGTAGTGTTGGTGCGGCTCTCAGCTGATATGCGACTCGTGCAGATACGTCAAATAGTGGTGGAGTGGTTGGGTAATGTTACCAACCACAAGCACTAACATTGAGAAGTACATTGAGTGTAAAATGTCAATATTTTTCAGATTAGCACTACAATAAATTAAACAAATTTTCCTAGTACAAAACAAAGAGTGTGCTTAGGGTATTAATTTGTTTATATTAAACTTTGTAATAATTAATCGAGAACCCGTAATATGATCGATAACATAAACGATTTTAGAGTTGTATAAATAATATAGATTAATATAAATAGTCACACACATAATATGACATTGTTGCAAGGGTTTATGCTCATTATTTTTTCCATTCATGAGCGAAAATAAGTTTAAATCTTGCACGCGTAACAGTGAACAAATAGTATATTTTAAGAAATCCATGAATTCTTTTTAAAAATTATTTTTCTCTTGCTAAATTAATTCAAATAGTATTACATCCCTGGCCTAAAGACAACAGCTATTTTGTGTTCCTATTCCCATCATTCCGTTCATTAAAAGGAAATGTCACTGCGGATCTAGGTTGTATATATTTTGTTATTTGATGTTTCTAAGATGCATATAAAACAGGTATTAAACATTATGTTTAAGTGTTTTCTTTAATTTATGCCGATTTGTTTACAGATTATCATACAAGGATTTAAGAGCTACAAGGACCAGACAGTTGTCGAGCCGTTTGATAAGAGGCATAATGTTGTTGTTGGACGAAATGGATCTGGCAAAAGTAACTTCTTTTATGGTGCGTCGGTAAATTACCGAGAGTAAAATATTTATTACTAAAATGATTATAATACGATTGTATAAAAAGAGTAAAATATTTATTACTAAAATGATTATAATACGATTGTATTAAAACGTATTGGATAGTATAGTTTAAAACATAAAATTCGCACAAGATTAATAGTAAATTGTAATACATTCATAATTTTTTTTTATTAAATCAGACGATATTGTAAAACTAGTGATTATGATTTATGACTATTAGTTAAATCTATAACATATTTTATAATATTAATAAACTATTAAACTATTATATTAATAAACTATTATTTTATAGCTATTCAATTCGTTCTCAGTGATGAATTCACTCATTTACGACCGGAACAGAGGCAAGCGCTTCTCCATGAAGGAACTGGTGCGAGAGTTATATCAGCATATGTTGAAATTATCTTCGACAATTCAGATAATAGAGTGCCTGTAAGTTATATCCTTGATTGTTAATTAAATTAATTTCTATATAATTTTTTTTTTTATCAAGATTGATAAAGATGAAATATATTTGCGTAGAGTGATTGGAGCAAAAAAGGACCAGTATTTCCTGAACAAAAAGGTGGTACCGAGAACTGAAGTTGTCAACTTGTTAGAATCAGCTGGATTCTCGAATTCAAATCCATATTACATTGTAAAACAGGGAAAAATTAATCAAATGGCAACTGCTGCCGACTCATATAGATTAAAATTACTGCGAGAAGTGGCGGGAACACGAGTCTATGACGAGAGAAAAGAAGAATCATTAAATATCCTACGCGAAACAGAAGGTAAACTAGAAAAAATAACAGAATATCTAAAAACAATAGAGGACAGACTGCAAACATTGGAGGAAGAAAAAGAAGAACTAAAAGAATATCAAAAATGGGATAAAGCTCGCAGATCTTTAGAATACATAATACATGAAACCGAATTGAAAGAAACTAAAAGAGCATTAGAAGAACTACAACAGCAAAGGAAATCTTCTGGAGATAAGAAAAAGCTGTACAATTTAGAAATACAAAAAGCTCAAGAAAAAGTTAAGAATATTCAGAAAAGTCTGAAAGATGCAAAGAAAGATGTGTTAACCACTAAAGAAGAGCGTTCAGTGCTATTAACTGAACAGCAGCAACTATTAAGAGAAAAAACCAAACTTGACTTGACAATCTTAGATCTTAATGACGAGGTACAAGGAGATAACAAATCCAAGGAAAGAGCAGATCAAGAATTAAAAAAACTTAAGATAACAATTGCAGAAAAAGAAAAAGAACTAGATGAAGTTAAGCCAAAATATGAAGCAATGAAACGCAAAGAAGAAGAGTGTTCCAGAGAACTGGCATTAAAAGAGCAAAAAAGAAAAGAGCTTTATGCAAAGCAAGGTCGAGGTTCTCAGTTTTCATCTCGTGAAGAAAGAGACAAATGGATTTTGAATGAATTGAAGTCACTAAGTAAACAAATCAAAGATAAAATAAGTCATAATGCAAAACTTGTTGAAGATTTAAAGAAGGATGCAAACGCTGAAACGGAGTTAGGTCGTAAAATTGAAGAACATTCGGCAGAGTTGGAACATCTAAGACTCCAAATCGATGAACATAATAAAAAGTATTATGAATTAAAAAAAACAAAAGATCACTATCAAGCTACACGCAATGAACTCTGGCGAAAAGAAACTCAAATGACCCAACAACTTCAAACACACAAGGAAGAGCTATCTAGAACAGATCAATCACTTAGAAGTATGGCCGGCAAACCAATTTTGAATGGACGTGACTCTGTTCGAAAAGTTTTAGACTCATTTATGGAAAGGGGTAGTCAGTTTGCAGACATTGCTAAATCCTACTATGGCCCCGTAATTGAAAATTTTAGTTGCGACAAAACTATTTATACTGCTGTGGAAGTGACTGCAGGAAATAGATTATTTCATCACATTGTTGAATCTGATCGTGTAGGCACTCAAATACTAAAAGAAATGAATAAATTAAAACTTCCTGGAGAGGTGACATTTATGCCATTAAATCGTTTGCAAGTAAAAATACATGATTATCCTGATGACCCAGATTCAATTCCAATGATATCTAAATTAAAGTATGATGAACAACACGATAAAGCTTTGAGATATATTTTTGGTAAAACATTGATCTGTCGTAATCTGGAGCGAGCAACAGAATTAGCCAAAAGCACCGGCCTAGATTGCGTTACATTGGATGGAGATCAGGTGTCATCTAAGGGTTCACTCACAGGTGGTTATTTTAATACATCAAGGTCTCGACTTGAAATGCAAAAGAAACGTTCTGAATATTCTCAACAAATCCGAGATTTCGACAAAGAGCTGAACAAACTTCGTAATGAATTAAAACAAACTGAAAATAATATTAATGCAGTTGTATCAGAAATGCAAAAAACTGAAACAAAACAAGGAAAATCAAAAGATGTTTTTGAGAAGGTACAGGGTGATATACGCCTGATGAAAGAGGAATTGGTAAGAATTGAAAAATATAGAGCACCAAAAGAAAGGTCAGCTGCGCAATGTAAATCAAGTTTAGAAGCAATGAATAGCACAAAAGCTGGATTAGAAGCTGAGCTGAATCAAGAGCTAATGTCAACACTCTCTGCACAGGATCAGCGGGAAATTGACCAACTAAATGATGATATAAGAAGATTAAACCAAGAAAATAAGGAAGCATTTACACAAAGAATGCAGCTAGAAGTTGTAAAAAATAAAGTGGATAATTTGCTTACTAATAATTTATTTAGACGTAGGGATGAGCTCATTCAAGCTCTTCAAGAAATATCAGTAGAAGATAGAAAACGCAAATTACTAAATTGTAAAAATGAATTGGTATCAGCTGAAAAGAGAATAAAAAAAGTCAATCAAGATTTAGAAGAAATAGAAAAAAGGCAAGTATTAATTTCTTACATTTTAATTATAAATTCAATACACCTCCCTTTTCCAAAGACGAGTTTTTTATTAATGTTTATATGTCAAAACTGTATAGGGTACAGGAGGCTGTACGACTTCAAAAATCATTACAAAATGAACTGGAATCCTGGATTCAGAAGGAAAAAGAGGCTGAGGAAAAAATAAATGAAGATTCGAAAAAAATTGAAAAGTGGACTGCAAAAGAAAATTTGCTTAACCAAAAAATCGATGAGTGTACTGAAAAAATAGCAAGTCTTGGAGCATTACCGCAAGTGGATTCAGTATATAATAAAATGTCTCTTAAAAACCTATTCAAAGAACTCGAAAAGGCCAACCAACATTTGAAAAAATATAATCACGTTAACAAAAAAGCTTTGGATCAGTTCCTTAGTTTTTCAGAGCAAAAAGAAAAGTTGTATAAACGAAAGGAAGAACTAGATGTAGGTGATCAAAAAATTAGAGAACTTATGCAATCTCTCGAAATGCAGAAGGTAGAAGCTATTCAGTTTACATTCAAGCAGGTTGCACAAAATTTTACAAAAGTGTTTAAAAAACTTGTGCCACAAGGTGCAGGCTATTTGATTTTAAAAACTAAAGACAATAATGACGACGATGTTGAAAAAGAAGTAGCCAACTCAGATGCTTTCACGGGAATCGGAATTCGCGTTTCTTTCACAGGCGTTGACGCTGAAATGCGAGAAATGAATCAGTTATCTGGTGGTCAAAAGTCTTTAGTTGCACTTGCACTTATTTTTTCTATCCAAAAATGTGATCCCGCACCATTTTATTTATTTGACGAAATTGATCAGGTAAATATTTTCATTCTATATACATTTGAAGATTTTTTCTCATATGTTTAATTTTAGGCTCTAGATGCACAACACAGAAAAGCTGTGGCGGATATGATACATGAGTTGAGTGACAAAGCTCAGTTCATCACAACAACTTTTCGACCAGAGCTATTAGAAAATGCACACAAGTTTTATGGTGTTCGTTTTCGAAATAAAGTTAGCCATATTGATTGTGTAACTAAGGATCAAGCAAAAGATTTTGTTGAAGACGACACTACACATTCTTAAATATAAACATCTTTATTTCTTAGATTATAATTTTGTTCCTTCATTGACATCATCTTTTATAAAAAATTAAAATAATAATCAGTGAATGTTTTTAATGATAATAATTTCCTTCATGAGCTGGTCTTTCGTGATGTCTATTTCCACGATGTATGACGGCTGACAGTTTCCAGGATATATTTCGGATTTTCTTCTGTTCAGTATCATCTGTGTTTATTCTGTTTTTATATGGCGCTCCAGTTTCATTTCTTGTGGTTTCTTTGAATTCTAAAGGTGATTATTCAATCGGTTTTTGAGTGCTATGATGGAAATAAATTCAATTATCAACTTCTTCGTATTATCTATATTTTGGTGACTGGTTATCCATAGAATATATTCCTAGGTCCAGATAGTATTTTTTGAATGATTACATTATATGAATCGATTGTGGAGATCATTCCACAGTAAACTATCAATAATCAAAATCATTCGGTAGTGCCCATCACAAATGGGTTTTGGCAGTTTTTCAATCTACATGTTGATAACCCAAATGTTTACAGTCAGATGTTGCGTGTAAGATGTTTCATATACAATTTATAACAGGACACATTTCTTATATTAGCATTAGGCAATAAACAGATTGCTGTGTAGCTGCGAAAATGACGCGACGACATAATCTGTTCGATGACTACTAAATGGCTGGCCAAACACGAAACACACGATGTTAATACGATTGTACCCTATCTGTTCAATACCTTTCCATTTTCTTAAGAAACAATTTAAAGCTTTTAATTATGTATATTCAAAACCATAATGTCGCCCCAGATATACAAGGAAATAGTTATATAAAGTGTAATTGTATGCAGCCACACTAGTGAACCCCTTCGGCAACCCTGCTTTAAAAAGAAAAGTGTTGCTCGAAATTGGTTTGAGGATCGTATCCGCAGAGATCATCTAAAAATTTGTTTTGGGTTGTTTGTGACTGTTCTGCACATCGTATGATTTGATTTTTTTTTTTTACATCAAAAATCCTTTCACATTTGTTTTATGAACATTATCGTAGTTGTTTCGATTTCAATTAAAGGTGGAAATTGTCTATCTATAAATTAACTAATACGACCGAATATTACGATGTAGGGTGTACAAATCCAGTTTAACGAGCTATTGAGGTCTGATTTATTGTTTGCTTTCGAGTCCAGAAAATTTCGTTGAAAGCCATTGATACATGTTTAATTGATTGCCACATTAGCTTCATCTTACGTAGAAAACGTTCTGTGTTAACATTCTACTCCACAATCAACGAAGAATTGCAGAATGGTTAACAATTGTTCATGTACCTTTCTTAGTGTGGTTTAAATTACATCATGGAAGTTTTTAAACATGTTTGCTTAAGTATATGCCTTGTTAGTTTTGTGTTTTTCTGTAGTTATGTGGAATCGTGCAACGAAGTCGTGTGCGCATCCATTGTCTCCAAGTGCATGTTAACTCAAAGTTGTAAATGTGAACTGAAGAACTGCTCCTGCTGTAAAGAATGCTTGAATTGTTTAGGAAAGAAATATTATGAAGAATGTTGCAGCTGCGTAGGTAAGAACGACTGATCTGTCAGCTTGACATAGTTACATTACCTTCAAATGGATGGAGGTCATGTTTCTTACACAGATATGCTTCCTGTACAATAAGAACATTCCTAAATATATAATATTTTTTATTTAAATATCAATTATATGAATTAGAAATTTATAAAATTAATCATGAGTTTCTTAATATAAATATTTGTTTTAGAACTATGTCCAAAACCAAATGATACAAGAAATTCTTTATCAAAAAAATCTCATGTCGAGGACTTCGATGGTGTTCCAGAATTGTTCAACGCTCTTATTTCTTCGCAGCCAGACCAATATGATTGGGAGATTTTTACGTTTCAGGTGGATTTCGACACAGTTCTCTCAGGACCAAAATTAGAAAAGGACATTAAATATTATTTGAGTAAGAATGTTATGTTAAGTTTAAAACAACTGAAATGTTTTTTTTTTTTTAAAACGTATTTTTTGCGTTTTAATAACATTAATAGTACATCGGCTTCTAAGGTCTTAATAATATTAAGGTTAATAATATTTGCAGAATCAAACGATCAGAGTATAGACGAAGTTGTGAAAGGAAAGGACAATTTAATAACAGTGAATTGTACTGTTATATATTTGGACCAATGCACTTCCTGGAATAAATGTAGACAAACTTGTCGGAGTACTGGTGCTAGTAGCTATAGGTAAATAGGAAAACTGCTTACTAACAGTTATTTTAATTTTAAAAACTGGATTTAACTGGAACTTATTTATAACATAGGTGGTTTCACGATGGATGCTGTGAGTGTGTGGGGTCGACCTGTATAAATTATGGCGTGAATGAGAGCCGTTGTAGTCTTTGTCCAGACTCAAAGGATCTCACAGACGATGATGAAATTATTGATGATGATTTACATGATTTTGGAGACAATATGGGACCTTTTGATGGATCTGTAAACACCAATTATTGATTGCATATTGAAAATGTACACGGAATAGAATTCGTTCGTACTTTGTTGAAAATACGAAATTCATGTATTCTATATATTTTTTAATTCCTTTTCTTAACCCCTATACTAAATCAAACAGAAATCTAAAAGCTTTACCAGTTATGAAGGAAAAGGTATAGAATATTACCTTAAATCCAGAACATATCAACATAACGAATTATTTCTAGTTTTATCAATAAAACATGGTATCACCTCTTTGGAACTTTATTTAATACTCTGGTTTTAAAAACAATAACAATAAATTTTAGATATATATGTTCAACATAAAGGAATATTGCTTAAATAACATTGAATGAATCTGAAAAGACAAATATTATATAGGTTAAATATGTATAACTACAAAATATAATAAAAATAAAACAAAACAATCAGTTAGTCAAAGAGAACAAAAATCATTAATTATTTTTTAGATTAGCTTCATTAAATTGCATAAGCGTGGTTATATGAACTATAAATGACAAATAGAATTTATTCCAAATGCAAAACAATAGTCGACATGAGTATACAGTTTAACGACTTTTACAATCAGCACACCACCTCGCAGAACTTTACCTGCGTACATTTTTACATAAGCATCGAAACTTACAGTTTTAATAAATTGTGTGTACTATAGTTTCTTTTTCAATTAACTGTCGAACTTTCATACATCCATCTGAACCGCAAGAAAATAAACGTCCAAATGAATCTAAATGAAGTTGACTAACACCTTGCCCGGTGTGTTTGAAAAAACTATTTTTTGCATGCTCTCCTGGGTACACAAACAGTGAGGAAAAATTGTTTAGGCTCCATATCTAAAATTAGTGCAAAAATAAATATGTTTCAATGTTTCAAATTTATATTGTAAATAAATGATTAAAGGAATTCGTCATTACCTTGATATCGCCTTCTGTTGAACCAGTCACAAAGAACTCTTCATGTGGATCCAACGCAATACATTTTATAGCATTATCATGTGCCTAAAATCATGGAAATATGAATGCATTTCCAAATAAAGTTCATATTTAATATACTTGATATCGGTGCCTGATGACCCTTTGTCGTACATCAAATATGCAAACATCGCCCTTCTTTCCACAAGAAATCAGAATTTGATGTTGCGGGGCAAAGACAATACTAGACGATCCTTGATCATGACAAGTGAAAGCTATGAAATAAAAATAAAAAAATATATGATAAAATAAAACGGTCCTTCTGTAATTCAAATTTCAACAAACTTACATGCAACACATGATTTCTTCATCGGAAGCAATGTGTCCCAAATGCTCACATTTTTATTCTCTGAACTGTAGCCAGCTGCAACATAAAAATATATTTATATGCATATTGTAAAGATATGAATGACAGTTTATACCTGTTCCAATGAGACTGCATGATCCCAAAAATACAAAATCAGATATAACTTTGTTGTGACATTGGTGGGTCTAAAAAAAATAGTACAAGACATACATACATATTACATATTGTGTCCAAGTTATACATGTACTTACAAAGAAAGATCTGTTATTCTGGGTAGCAATACCAGCTTGCCACAAGCTTAAGTTACCATCCCCATCAGCTACTCCGAATTTGTTACCTTGTTCTGAGAATCTACATCTTGTTACTTTTGCAAATGTGCCTGAAGGCCTTGGTGTACAAACGACTTGCTGATGGCCCCATTCCCAAATTTGTACAGAACCATCTTGACCCCCAGTTAAGTACAATGGCATTAAAGGATGGGCACTCATACGTTTAACGTTATCAACTTTGTGTTTTAAAACCTGTAATAAACATATTTGAATATAATACTTATAATAAAACACTACATCAAACTAATGGCCATCAATTAGATTTATGCTGTACAAATTTAGTTTTAGTTTAATATAGTTTAATATAATATAGTCTAAATATAATTTAGTTTAATATAATATAGTTCCGATTTTTTAATTTAAAATCAGCAAATACCAATGAAAGAGATATAAAGTACGTAGATAATATAGAAAAATTATGAAACAGTAGTTACCAATGATGTGCCTCGACCAGACTGCGAACCTGGAGACGGTTGATAACTCATATTAGACTCCACTGCATTGCTACTAGATCCAGACACACTCCTTTAAATGAAATTATTTAAATAAATATTATTATACCAAATATAAATACGAAATAGATATAAATAATTCAGCGAAAAGCATCAAAATACTCTTCTACCTATACATCGTCGTCTAAGACTAGCTTTTTCAAACCCTTTCAGTATATTATCTTCGGCCAAAATGAATAATGAGGAGTTTTCAATGGAAAAGCTCATTATCGATATTTGTATTCGAAAAATCACGTGTCACAATGAAATCATATATTCCGCACCGAATAAATTCAATTATTGTAAATGTTATAATAGTGTACTTACTTTTCTTGCGATTGGATTACAAGAAAACCCGAACTTGGAGCTGTTTCCGAGTCTTTGGTTAAATTTAGAATGTCATAATCATACTCATCCTCATACCAATTGGGCGATTCTAAGAGAAGCGAAATATCTAATTCTTGCACTTCTCGTGGGTTGGCAATAGCCATTAGACCCGGAGCATTGTTATTCACACAAAATGCAAGAATCGACTCATGGTCCTTATGTATGATTCTAATCGGTTCGTTTTGGCTCACTAAATTATCCGATACTACAAAAAGGAAAGGGATATTAATAATGTTTCTAGATCTGTAAATTTAAATACTGTACCATTGTCTATTCCATCTTCATATGAATGCACATTTTTTGATGAATATCTTCGGTCTTTAAATGTTTTCCTTCCAAATATAAACTTTATGAATACATCTTGAACGTGTTCTTGTCGCACTAAATAGTTCCATAATCGCCTAGCAGGACCAGCTGACGAATTACTTACAAATGGGGTATTTTGTTTTTCTAAAAGTTGTCTGTATCTATGTATAGCAGGTCCTTCAATATCACTGTCAATGTTGCAACCTATAAATAGTAAAATATAAAGTTACACATTTATAGTTTATCCGTTTCGTTCTCGTAACTCGCATCGTTTTTATTTTCGTGTCTTAAGTGATCGCTAACATGCTTATATATAATTAAAATATACCTGGTATAAAATCAAGTGATGGAGGACCCCTGTTATTTAAATCTTCTAGAACGACATCCTGCCAGCGATTTAGATTACGCAAAACTTCATGAATCAATGGACTGAGAACAGGTAAATCTGAATAAAAACTTATTAGTATTTATAAGTGGCAACAAAAAAATATTTACCTTGCATTTCAATCCCTGCTATGTTAATGAATTCTTTTAATTTTAATGTAGTTAGTTTTATCAACGCCAATCGCAAAATACTCCAAGCTCGAGACAATGGATTACTATGCTCGGTATTTTCTTTATTCCGTTTATCGTGTGATTTAACTTGATTTACACTATCGCCAAAAGCATCATCATCATTGTAGTCATCATTATCATCAGATTCGTAGGGGTCGTCAGTATCATAGTCATCCTCGTCATCGCCTTGCAAAAAGCAAATAACGTTGGAATCGAAAAAAAAAAAATATATATATATAACAATTGTTTAATTTATGTGTAAATGACTTTTCACATACTTGTATTTTGAGGTTTAGATAAGAAATATGATAACATGGACATTTCTGGAGGAACAAATTGCTCCCTGTATGTTGGTTTGTCCTCCTTCATGTTGCATGAAGTCGTTGAACTGTTGAATGGTCCCAATAGTTTCATATTTAATTTCACACGTTGTTTTGTAATTGAGGTTACTGTATTCCAAACACTGGTGTCATCGGGTGTATCTTCAGAAGGTTGCATTTGAACATTGTGAGTGGTTGCTTTCCTCAATAGTTTTCGGATTCCACCTCCAAACATTGTAGACCATGTATCATTAGTAAAATTTTGACCGACTAGTCGATATAAAATTCTACTGTCACAAGTAGCTAATGCATATATAAAGAGTGACATGTAGGTAGCAATAAACGACTCTAGGAGAATAACATTCAATTTGGGAATGTCTTCGTCTTTTTCGCGCGCAATCAGTGCTCTCAAATTAGTTACTCCCGGCCATTTGGACGGTAAGGTATAAATCGTTGTTTGTTCATCCGTTGAGTATTTCCGTTTACGATGATATATATTTGCACTGCCCATAAGATAGGAACACTGATACGAGGCATTTAGTTTAGCGATATTTTCAATTCCTGGGCTTTGGTATCCATTTGAAGAAGATTTATTAACCACGAAACTTTCTGAATCACACAGCGATTGATAAATACATGATGATAACGCAATTGAGAGATCCCGTAATATCACAATCTGACAGAAGTTATTAGACTTTATTCCTGGTAAAGGTGAAGTATCCACTATACATTGTAGCATGTCTTGGGTTTGTGACTAAAAGAAAGAGTTGTTGTTAAACACATAGATTCATCAAATACATGTATATAGGTTTCCACTCTGCACATTTTCAGAAAATTGATGAAAAATTTCGGAAAAAGAAAAAAAAATTTCCGAAAATAGAAAAGAGATTTCAGAAAATTGTTCATAAAAAATAGTAATTCCTAATTTTCTGAATTTCGAAGACTGATTTAAGAAAATAAAAGCAGACTTCAAACAGCAAACAAGTTTTAGAGAATGTTCCAAAGCGTGAAACTTGGATAAACTATGGAAATTATGTTTTTAATGCACTCACCTGCAAATATTTTATAGGATCTGCGATGACTGTTTTATTTCCAGCAACACAAGCACTTAAAAGAGGTAGAGTTGTGGGGAACGGAAGCGGGCTTAATAGCTGCTGTTGTGATTTCTCTTGCTGTAATTCTTGCAATAATAAAACCAACTCCATTCTGACGGACGCTAACCCACCACCACTAGCTCCATGTAGGGAGCAATAACTAAGTAATGTTCGCAGTAGAGTTTCATTAGCTGAAATTATATATAAGTGTAATTTCATATATCCATAAACTTAATATAAACATATGCATTTTTAGTAATAACTATTACCTTTTAACCACCGTTTCCTTCGTGCTGCTCGCATAACCTTTGCTTCAAATTCAAATTTTTCTTGCATTAATATTTCATGAAGACTAGGCTTATCGGATGTCTTTGGTGCAGTAGTCATATTATCTTTTTCCTAAAAAAACTAGATGATATACTCGTAATTCATAAACTAAAATAATGAACCTACTCTATTCATTTCTACAGCGATTTCTTCTGAATTATATTTATCTGCGTTGCAATAATTACATAATTGCTTAAGAGCTTCAACTTCCTTTTCTAACCATACATATAACTGATAACGCAGTTGTCCTCCATCCACCTCAAATCCTGTTGCTAAAGTTGAAAGTTCTTCCATTAGAATTTTTAAACATGCTACGAATTTCAGTTGTTGAGACATAATGTCGATTTTCATATCATTTTTCTTTGTTATATTATCGATATCGAATTTATCCTTCTCTTCAAAATGTTCTTTATTGTCTGATCTGTTGTCATCATCCTCCTCATCTTCATCTTCCCATGAAATTTTAAATTCAGCTGCATTATCAGTAGATGACACTGGAGCTCCCCAATCAATGTCTGAAGCGTTATTACTAGTATTGTTCTGATTCAAAGATGACCAGTCAAATATACCCGTGTTAATCAATTGATCTTTGTTATTATCAACAGGGGTGTTTTCAGTACTTGTATTTGATTCAATTACTTTGTTAGGTAATTTGTTTAAAACCTCCAAAGCTAGAGCAGGACATCCAGCTTTAAAGTGTCCATGGGCTGTGGTAAAATACAATTGTCTCTCCAAGGGTGTAATTGTATCTTCAATTTGAAGTTGTTTATCGCTTATAGCTGTTGTGGCCGCATCTCCTGAATAACTAAAACCTGACAAAATCACCTGTGTATTTTTCTTCTCTTGTGCAGACATTGCAATATGTTGACGAATTAGCAAAGGATGAGTTCGCAGGTATATATAGAAATTGAATACATTTGGATTTGTTCCATGGTTTTCACTTTTTAATATATCTTCCTCCTTATATTCGCTGTGGTTTTGACCTACTCCGTTTAGCAATAGTGTATTCAAGCTCTCCGTGTATTTTTTTAAAATCCAATATGCGATGGAACGTAGAAAAGGATCAGGATGAGCTTTGCTGATATCGACATTAACGCAGTCTGTATCGGTACCAAGAATATGTTCACATATGAGCTTCCGATAGGTCGAAGGAGCATTTATATCCAATTCTCCTTCGTATAGGCGAGCTATAATTAAAGCTAATTGAAAATCATCTAATTTGTTTATGCAAACTTCAATTGCATCGTTCAGAGAGTTTGCTAACAAAAAGAAGGCCACGGCATGCTCAAAGCGTTGCTTTCCAAGAAGAACAAATGCGTTTTTTAATGCTGCCTTTCTCCACCTATCCTCTGCAAAGTTATTCGCGAAGAAAGCTGTCATCTTTTCATCGCGCTTTGATCTGAATAAGCCCCATACAATTGATTTTTTCTTCATTGCCAAATAATAAATAGCTGCGTCCAGTGGGTCTTGCTTTGCCTGATACGCAGCTTTTGCTAGTTTATCTATGCATTGTTTTAAGATCGTAATATTTCGTAACCAGTAACCAACTCCCAGTTCCTTTAAAGTATACCACTTTAGATCTCCTTTTGAATAAGAGGGAATAAGATTCAATAGTTCTTCTTCACTTTCAGAATGATACGCCCATACAATATTTGAAGTTCCTATGCCATGTTTTTGAAATTGTGTGCGTTGATTTAAAGGTAAGCAACGTAGTAAATATGTAAAATGTTTCATTGCCAGCAAAAAGCGAAGACCACAGTCATCCAAAGAATCAGTCGGTGTACTTCCGGAAATTTCTTTGCTTATGACATTTTTTGAACAATCATTTGCGAATTTGTCCGAAAAATCAGTATTACATGTTGCCACAGTATCTGCAAGTGCCAAAAGATGCATTTGATCTAGAGAAGATAAACCTGGCAAATGTGTATGAGTTAACAATCTCGAAAGTATTTGTCCTTGTCGGGGTCCAAAGTGAGATAGACTTTGTTTTTCCGGAATTGATTGTCTTCGATCATTTCGACGGTGATCTGGATCATTATCAAGTAAATCGTCGAGATTTTCTTCCGTAGTATCCATGTCAAAGAGTTCATCATAATCTTTAACTTCTTCTTTCGATAAACTGCCCTGTCCTGGCACCTCCTTATCTGCAGTTAATAAAACCCATAATGGTAAAGGTGGAATGGAAGTAATTTCTGTGTAATCTAGCATTAATTCTTCTGGAATCTGTAAGAAAAAAATATTTTAAAAAACAGTTTATTAAATTATGGTAAAACTATAATGACCTGAGTTGTTGATCCTCTATGTTCGTTTGGAGTATTTGCACCACCAGCATAACTAATAGACAAAGTACGTGATCTGGACCACGACCGCTATAAAATTATAAAAAAAAAATTATTTCATTATTGTTTAAAAATAATAGTTTTTTTTTTATATTTAACACAAAACTATAATAGAGAATTAATGTTTACTAACCTGTCTCGTTGTGTCTTCATCATTAACATAATCATATAAATTTGGACCACTCATACACCGAACTAAATGGGCCAAAATAGCCTTTACCCATCGAATCTTTCCACAGTTCAATAGTTCCATTAATTGTTTCGGATGATACTGTGGCAACACTGGACAAGCTATTCTTGATGCTTGAAACAGTCCAAAATCCGTCATGTAATCATGGATTTGTGTAGAATCTGCAGCGGCATTTTGAACATTTCCTGTACTTAGGCTTCCAACTTTTCTCTTCTTATCCGCTGATAGAAATTGTAAATTCGCAGTACTCACTTTGCTTATCAAAGGCATCGACGCAATATTTTTTAACCTAAGTTGAGTTGATTCATTTGCCATACAACGAAGGTCTTCATCTCGAAGATTTCTCGTATCGAGTAAATCTTCTACACAATACTTTTGAGCGTAATGGGGTTTCCACTGAGAATAGACATGCATTTCTGAGTCCATACCAACAACCAAAATTCCATCTCGAACCCATGAAATTTGCATAGGTAATGGGGGTAAGCCATCGGCCGTTTGCAAATCAATTTGACGTAGTTTCATCCAGCGTATTTCATCATTGAAATGAGGTTGCGCCAAAGAACTCGTTTTCCGTAATATTGGCCGATTAGCTGACCGCGATTCTTTCATTGCCTTTATATTTGCCTGCGCAATATCAGAAGAAACAGGGGTGTACAATAAAATTTTACTACCAACGGCTACAGTAAGAATATGCGAGCCATCTTCCTTTGAAACCCAGTCCAGTTGAACGAGATGTTTTTGAGTGAGAGGACATGTATTCCCGTTTTCAGCTATGCTTTTTCTCAACGATTGCAGCGTACTGAAACTTGGAACTGCCAATAATCCTGATGTTGTTTTACCCCCTAATTCTGGTGTAATGTCCCCATTTCGTGAAGATCTGGATTCATCGTGCGTAAATGTTTGTATAACTTGATTAAGCCTTTGTTTTTTCTGTAAAACACGACTATCATGCAAATAACTTAGATCAATACCATGATCGACATTAATACGAGGTAAATATATATTTTTTAAATTTATTGTATCTTCCAGAACCCATTCACTGCCTCCAGTACTTTCACATTCATATATTGCTACGCATAAATTTATATATCTCGATTCTGGATTTCCTTTATGTGGACGTGTAAAACTTTTACCATATTTGTAAGCACACGCTATACGACCTGAATAAGCTGCACTAATATTCAATGGTTGTCCTGGAATTTCAATTGCGGAATCCTGTTGTCGACTGAACATTTTCCACTCAGACCATTTGAATGAATTTCGGTCATCATCTTCGTTAACTAATGGAATTGGTTCACATTTCCAAAATCTGGATACAGAATCTGAACAAGCAGTTACTATTATGTATGGTGCAAAGCATGCCGGGTATATAGATGAAGAACTAAGATGGCCAGCCGCAGGTGATGCATGTATAACATCGACTCCTTCCGGCATTGGTAGCTCTTGAGTACACACCTTTTTTGTTACTATAGTTATATGTGGGGCTTCGAAGTGCATTTTATTATCCTTTAAAGTGCTGTTTCCTTCTGACATCCGTCGATTTGCCAGTTCAGTGTCGTCAAGTTCTTGAGTAATATTACTATCAGGTACGTACATTGCAGATTCCGACGGAAATGAAGTTTGTGATTTTGAAGAGATTATTATACGCCACATATGAATGGTGCTACCTTTTACAGTTTTTTCAATAATGACAATATAAAATGGTTCTTCAAATTCAGCATTTTGTTGTAAATCTACAATAGCATCAATTTCAGTTTCAAATAGTCCTGGATTTATTGACTCATTCATATCGGAGTTTGATTTATTCTTACTCCCACCAGTTATAAGTTGTGCCTGAAACACGTGCAGAAATTGTGTGTTTTGCCAATCATGCTTTGCATTAGATATGGTATCCAACTGAATTATACAGCCTGGGCGAGCTGTAGACTGCTGGGAAACCACTTTTATTTTCTCATGAATTGGAGATTTTTGTATTTTATTAATAGAGGATGCATTTGAATATAATGACGCCATTGATGAGGTTTTAGGAAGTGTAACTTGTTCAGACTCAGAAATTTCCGCGAGCAAAGTTCGCGCATCTATAACGGCCTGATAAACACGCAAATTCTCTCCATCACTGGCAACAAAACAAGCTGATGGAGAGTTACTGTAGCTTCCCAATGTAGTGCTCGGTAATAATGTTGGTATCCACGCTACATTGCTAAATGCTGATATTTCCGGTGAGTTTATACGGGCGAGTTCGCTAACTCCCCCTGAATGACTCAATGGCCCAACAGCATCCACTCTCCACAAAATTAGCTCTGAACAAAAACCGACTGGCGAAAAAATTTCCTTATTTAAATTCATATGCTTCTCTTGAGGACTTGAAGCATGGCTTGTTGTTTCTGATAAATTGTGATGGGACGTTGATACCAATAATGGCAACACCGGATGACATGTTATATCATTAACTCTGAAACGATGTCCGGAGGCTCGGCTTACGTGTCCTATACTTAAAACTTGTGTGAACTTAGTTTTATAGGCAAACGTCAATTGCCATAAGTTGAGAGTTCCATTTGAATGTTTTGTAACCATTGAAACCGTTGGTGATGTGTTAGTAGTCATTATATTGGAAGAAATTGTCATAGAATCATTGTTGGAATCATTTTTCTCTGATTCTACATTAGGTTGTTCTTCAATTTCATCCATCTCTTCCTCTAGAATATTTTCCTGTATGTCGAGACCTAATCCAGCTTTTGTAATATGTTCGTCACTGTTTTTACTTTTTACAGTATTTACAATTTCTCTGAATATAAGAGGGTGTGACACTGTGTTATAAAGGCTCACCATAGTCGACATGGACATTGCATCGCCAAGTGGAAATGCTGAAGGAATTCTTGTAGAAAATGATACTTGCGCTTGACGAAATGATCCTGGATAATAATCTTCTAGCCATTCAATCACCCAAATTAAATAGCTGCCATCAACTGGATGAATGGAAAATAATAAATCTGGACTATGATGCCAATCCCTCAATAAACAATCTATTTTCATATCTAAGGAATCAGCTAAATGATGAGCTGGTTGATTTTCATTTATGAGGGAGTTCAATGATGTAGTATTAGACATTAAATTAATATTATGGTGGTGCATATTATGACTGGAATGTTTACCGCTGGAATAATCATCGCTATTACTTTCATCGACAGATACTGACTTCATAGAAGATTTTATTAGTTTAGGCTTCCTATCTTCATTGCTGTCTTGAGAATGTTGTTCATTTGTTCCGCAAGAATTTGAATTTCCGTTCTCTTTTGAATTTTCATCATCAATTACTTTTTTGGTTAATTCTTGTAATACACCTTCAGCTTGAATAGTAAAGTGCATTTCTTTATTATTTAACCAATGCAGTATAAAATTATTCTGGTTCGATGGATCCGATGTCTGCATAGATGGCACTAAAGGAATATCAGTTTCTGCATTAATTGAAGCAGCAAGATGGAAATGCATCCCTGGAGAAACTCCAGTACCATGAAATCCGTAAGAATGAAAATCATGAACACTGCACGAAGATGGAAGTGATGGAATAGGACTGGGAAAATTGTTCCCATCCATAGTTATTGGTAAACTATTAATGAAAGCTCCATTTTTAACATGCCTGCGAATGTGGAAGCATGTTTTCATGTGCTTTAGTCGTTGCATAAATCGATGTTTATGTCGATGAGTTCTATACTTCGGATTTGCTGAAACTAATGGATCAAATTGCGTCATATTGACTAATCCATCGTCTGGCAATACCGTTTCTATCCAAATACGACATATGTTGTCTAGACAAGATGTAACTATCATATTAGATACTGATCCTTTAGGCATATATTTGCTTGTTTTGCGCCAGGATATATTGGTAACTGCTCGTGGATGTGCAATATAAATATATGTAAAATTCAAATGTGCATCCTCTGATGCAACACTTTGTGAATTAACAGAGCTCTTTGTAGGAAAGAGCACTATAAAAAAAAGCAAAACATAAAGTTAGTTTTAAATTGAATTAATTAAAAATTAATAAATTAAAATAAAATTACCTTGGTTGTTTTCATACCAAATTTTAACTAATCTGTCGTTTCGGCCACAAGTTGCAAATAGTGTTCCATCTGGACTAAATGCCATGTGATATATAGGAATAGCTGTTTGACATGACCATATGTTTTCCCAAGTAATAGAATCCTCTATATTTTCATTAGTTGGTGTCTTAGTTTCACGATCTCCAATCACAAATTTCACTCCTTCAATCAAATGAAAAAAATTACGATAATTAATTCAATGAATTACATTTATATAATGTAAAATTTCTTTAATATAAGCATTTTGAAGGAATATAAACTTGCCTTCCTCTTCCTGTTTGTTTTTCTCTGCAACTTTCTCCTTCCATAATTGTAATGTAGAGCCGCCAGTTAAAAGTCGAGTACCTTCCAAATTCCATGATATAGTTATAACATGGGAGTTACTCTCAAATATTCCAGTTTGAACCCATCTAAAAATTTTAAATTAAGTAAAACAAATTCAATATATGGAATCACTTTTACCTATAGTCCAAACTATGAGAATAATTCTTATCTGACTGTATAACGGGAGTAGGTTCATATATATATATTTTATTTTCATAAGCAGCTGCGATCTTTCCCGTATCAGTGCTGCAATCCAGTGCTGAAATCTTAACGTAGCCATGTGTGGCACCTGGTATAATTTGAACCCTTTCAAAGGTACTTGCCAAGATGACAATATTGCATCCTGCAGCATATGCCTATGTAAATAAAGTAAGCAATTTGATAAAAACAAACATAGCTTTTTTAAATTTTTGTGTTTTTTATAAAATTATTTTGTCTTGTTTTATTTTCGTATACAAAACTCATGTGTGCTAATTAATTCTGTAAATTATTTTATATCAATTGGGAATAATACAATAAAGGGGAACAAGTGAAAAACACTTGTCATTTTATAAGACAGCAATCACTCTTAAGGTCATCAATGTTTTCAATATTTAATACATACATACGCATAGTGTAATAATAATATTTTTATTAATATAAAGCAATTCAAGTGCACTTTTTTTTAAACAAAACTTTTAAGAATATAAAAAAAAAAAACATTACATAAAAACTTACAGTGAAAGGAATCCCTTCAACGGAGCCAACTGCGAAACACCTATCGCCAGCATTACAGGCCCCGCTTAATACTTGGTGGCAATTCATATTATTTAAATTTTATTTATTTATCATTGCTAAGTATTTCCGAATAATTTTATCCTGAAAAAATTAATACGTTTTCGTTCTTATACTAAAAATTTCCAGATGTCAGAATGAAAAATATCATACTGTTATCGATTACAGTGCTCAATTTAAGTGCTCTCTATGAACTGTAATTTACGCACCTACCGTACCAAAGGACAGCGTTGCCAATCACAATCTACTGAGATAACTGCATCCGTAATATTTTGTATTCCTTTTTGGGATATCAAAAATCTTAAATCTATAAAGCTATTGAACATAATAAAAAATAAATAAAATGTTTCTTTTTATATTTCTTCTTCTCCTTGTCGAGTTTAAGATTAAATCTTATACTATTATTTATTGAACTATTGTATAACAGTTCAACTTTTTACGTACAGAACTTCCTTGTCGGCATTTTTATTCTTTATTGGCAACACTGGTACATTTTTATTTTATTGAGGAAAACTGTAGACGCAGTCAAACGCGTTGAAATTGGCAAAGTATTTGGTTTAATTAAATATTTTATTAAGAAGCGCGTGTTGTGTTCGTAAAAGTTTTGTATATCAGTAATAATAAATAGTTTTAGAATTAGAAAGTATATGAAAAGTTTGGTATGATCTTAGAATTATCTTGAAATTTTTTCGATGGAACTAGTCTGAAGTATTGAATTAAGTTGCTTCTCGCCGTATCACTTTATTCATATATATCTGTAGTAGGTGTTTCTACTATATTTTCGTAAGAAATAATGGCAGATTTTTTGGATTCAGAAGCGGAGGAGTCGGAGGTATGTACAATGTAATATTTTTCAAAGATTCACATATGCCATGATATGAAATTCATTATCAGGATGAAGAGGCGTTGGAGGTACATGAAATGAAAAAACTTAAAAAAATTAAAGCAATGGCCGATAGTAGTGAGGAGGAAGAGGAAGGTAAGCTGAAGATTATTGTTTCCATTCTATTTCCACCGAATATTAGATTTACTAGTTGTGCACTAGTTGAAAATATTGAATTTTTTTTTTTGTATAAATTTGGTATGTATAATATTAGCATTATAAATATAATGAATTTATTATTTAACATATTTTGTTGTTTTGTAATTAATTTACAAGTATTCACATTAATGAAGAAACATTTTTAATTTAATAGTGGGTATGCATGTTTTTTATGCATTTCACATATTTGAATGATATACATAAAAATATAATTCCAAATTGACATTATCAAAAACAAAATTGCCTAAAAAAAATGACCGTTATTGTATTCGGTTAAAACCTATGGCACAGTTTGGTTAAACTCCAAATAAAATAATTTTTTGGAATGTCATGTTCTGCATTATATATTCTATTAAGTAAATTACTTCAAATATTGATATTATCTTTGTAAATAATTCATATAATTTTTTTATTTTTTCAGATGATGAAGAACGATTACGTGAAGAACTCAAAGATCTCATTGATGATAATCCAATCGATGAAGAAGTTAGTGATGGTGAAGATTCCGACGAATCTTCAAATTCTAAAAAGCGTAAAAAACATGAAGATGACGAGTTAGATGATCGTCTAGAAGATGATGACTACGATTTAATTGAAGAGAATTTGGGAGTGAAAGTGGAAAGAAGGGTGACTTAATCAACTTTTAAATGAACCATATAATACGGTGTGATTTTCAATTAGAAACGTTTTAAACGTCTTCGGCGCATACAAGATGAAGAAAGCGATGGAGAAGAAGACCATGTGGATGGAGGACTAGCCAGAGAAGCTATTGCAGAGCAATTGTTTGATGAAGACGATGATGTGAATATTTTCTGAACTAATTCACTATTTAAAATATAAACATTTATGTATAAAATATTAAATATTAAATTACAGAATATGGAGCGGCGTTCAGAGCGTAGTCAAAGAGAAAACGAAACTTTCGAAGAAGAGGAAGAGACAGATTCTGACGCAGATGATTTCATTGTTGATGATGAAGGACGGCCAATAGCTGAAAAGAAGAAAAAACGAAGACCTATTTTCACAGATGCGTTAGTATACAATTTATATATGTTTATTGACTGAAAATCATAGAATTTAGAATTGGTCATTGTTGAAAATATTAATTATGATCACTTTTTGTTTTTTAATATTTCTTGTACAGTTCTCTTCAAGAAGGACAAGATATATTTGGCGTTGACTTTGACTATGACGATTTTTCAAAATACGAAGAAGACGAATATGAGGAAGATTCTGAAGGAGAGGAATATGATGATGATGTTGGAGAGGATGATCGTAGCAAAGCCAAAAAGAAGTCTTTAAAGAAAAAAGTTGTGAAGAAAACTATTTTCGATATATACGAACCTAGCGAATTAAAACGCGGCCATTTTACTGATCTTGATAATGAAATACGGAAAACTGATATTCCAGAACGTATGCAATTACGACAAGTTCCTGTTACTCCAGTGGCAGAAGGTTCAAACGAGTTAGAGGACGAATCAGAATGGATTTATAAACAAGCTTTTTGCAAACCTCCTGTGTCGCAGCAAGACAAGAACGATGGTTCATATGAAAAATATAAGAAGCCGCCAAGTGCAGTTGGAAAGATCAAACAAGCATTGGAATTTATTCGAAATCAGCAATTGGAAGTACCTTTTATAGCATTTTACCGCAAAGAATATGTGAAGCCAGAATTGACATGTGAAGATTTATGGAAGATTTATTACTATGATGAACGTTGGTGTCAATTGGTAGCTAGAAAGAATAAGTTGCTTGCCTTGTTTGAAAAAATGCGAAACTACCAATTGAATGTGCTAATGAACAATCCAGATGCTCCTATTCCCGATGAAACACGAATTATTAAAGATGAAGATTTTGAACGACTTCGTGAAGTTCAAACTGTTGAAGAATTGAAAGATATTCATATGTTTTTTCTTCTGTATTATTCACATGAAATACCTAAAATGCAAGAAGAATTGAGAAAAAAAGAACGAGAGCGTAGGCGTGAACTTCGAAACGAAGAACGACAAAAGGACGATAATGGTCAAGATGTGATTGTTCACTCCGATGATAATAATGAAGATGAACCAGAGGATCAATTAAAACAAGCCAAGGATTCTGGCCCATACGCGATGTGTCGAAAAGCTGGAATTTGTGGATTCGCCAAACGCTTTGGTCTTTCGCCAGAACAGTTTGCCGAAAACCTCCGTGATAGCTATCAACGCCATGAAGTTGATCAAGAGTCTGTTGGTACAACTGATATAGCAAAGCAGTTCTTATGTCCTAAGTTCATGACGATAGAAGAAGTAATACATGCAACAAAATTCGTTGTTGCTAGACAAATATCCAGAGAACCATTACTACGGAAATGCCTAAGGGAAGTATTCTTTGAAAGGGCAAAAATGAATGTACGTCCAACCAAAAAAGGCATTAAAGAAATTGACGAGAATCATCCTTGCTATGGAATGAAATACTTAGCAAATAAACCTGTTCGAGACCTTATTGGTGACCAGTTTTTAAGGCTGGTAATGGCGGAAGAAGACAATTTACTGGAAATCACAATTTTAGAACAAATAGAGGGGAACACATCTGCGTCTTATTTAGATGAAATAAAGCAATTGTACCAACGAGATGAGTTTTCAAAAAATGTGCAAGAATGGAATTCTCTTCGCGCAGAATGTGTCGAATTAGCATTAAAAAAGATGGTTATTCCAGACTTACGCAATGAGCTTAAATCGATTTTAATTTCGGAAGCAAAGGAATCGGTACTAAAAGCTTGTTGTCTTAAGTTGTCTAATTGGTTAAAAGTTGCGCCATATCGACCTGATTTCTCGGAGGAATATGTTTATGATGATTGGAGTTCGTGGAAAGGAATTCGATCAATGGGTATAGCATACGTACCAGATTATACGCAGGCAGCATTCTGCGCAATAACTTCAATTGAAGGTGACGTTAGCGATTACCTTCGATTGCCTCATATCCTTAAAAGAAAAAATTCATATCGCCAGGATGAAAAAGCACTAAAAATATCAGATTTGAAGAATTTGAAAGATTTTATACGAAGTAAAAAACCTCATGTAATATCAATTGGCGGTGAATCAAGAGAAGCGCAAATGATCCAACATGATATTCAAGAAATTATAAAAGAACTTGTCGAGGAAGATCAATTTCCGCCAATAGCTGTAGAGATAATTGATAATGAATTGGCTAAAATATATGCGAACTCAAATAAAGGAGCTGTGGACTTCAGAGAATATCCTGCATTACTAAAACAAGCTGTATCATTAGCAAGAAGAATGCAGGATCCTCTGGTAGAATATTCACAATTATGCGGAGTTGATGAAGAAATTTTATGTCTCAGGTACCATTCTCTACAAGAACAACTTTCAAAAGAAGAACTATTGGAACATTTGTACATTGAGTTCATTAATAGGACAAATGAAGTTGGTCTAGATATAAATTTAGCGATTCAGAATTCTCATACACTCAATTTAGTTCAATTCATTTGTGGTCTCGGGCCGCGTAAGGGACAAGCATTGGTTAAAATTTTGAAGCAAACAAATCAGAGATTGGAAAATAGAACACAGTTGGTAACTTTATGCCATTTAGGTCCCAAAGTTTTTATAAACTGTTCAGGATTTATAAAAATTGATACTAGTTCTCTGGGAGACAGCACTGAAGCATATGTAGAAGTTTTAGATGGATCACGAGTTCATCCAGAAACTTATGAGTGGGCGCGCAAAATGGCTATAGATGCAATGGAATACGATGATGAAGAAACTAACCCCGCTGGAGCTTTGGAAGAAATTTTAGAATCACCTGAGCGTTTGAAAGATCTTGATCTTGATGCCTTTGCTGTTGAATTGGAAAGACAAGGCTTTGGAAACAAAAGTATTACGCTGTATGATATACGAACAGAATTGAATTCACTCTATAAGGATTTGAGAGTACCTTATAAATCCCCAAATGCAGAAGAATTATTTGATATGTTAACAAAAGAAACACCTGAATCATTTTACGTAGGAAAAATGATATTAGCAACTGTCATTGGTATATCGCATCGTAAACCTCAAGGCGAACAATTAGATCAGGCAAATCCTGTGAGAAATGATGAAACGGGGCATTGGCAATGTCCTTTCTGTTTAAAAGATGATTTTCCTGAATTGTCGGAAGTGTGGAACCATTTTGACGCTGGAGCATGTCCTGGTCAAGCAACTGGAATCAAAATACGTTTAGACAATGGTTTAACTGGTTTTATTCATATAAAAAATTTATCGGATAAACATGTGAAAAATCCTGAAGATCGTGTTCAAAATGGTCAAGCAATACATGTTCGAATTATTAAAATAGATGTAGATCGATTTTCTGTCGATTGTTCCTCTAAAAGTTCAGATCTAATGGATACTAATCATGAATGGCGTCCACGAAAAGATGCTTTCTATGATTATCCAGCTGAAGAAAAAGATAACCGTAAAGAAGACGAACACAAAAAAGTTCGCACAAAACAGCAGTATGTTAAGCGCATTATAATTCATCCTTCTTTCCACAACAAATCATACGCTGAGGTTGTGAAAATAATGGAAAATATGGATCAAGGTGAAGTGGTTGTGCGTCCATCCAGCAAGGGTTCAGACCATTTGACGGTCACATGGAAAGTTACGTCGGATATCTATCAACACATTGACGTACGGGAAGAAGGGAAGGAGAATGCGTTTAGTTTGGGTCAAAGTTTATGGATCGGAAACGAAGAGTTCGAAGACTTAGACGAAATTATAGCCAGACATGTAAATCCGATGGCTGCTTGTGCAAGAGAATTGCTTAGCTATAAATACTACAGGGAGACAGGTGGAGGTTTGAAAGATAAAATGGAAGAATTATTGAAAGAAGAGAAAGCTAAAGATCCGAAAAAAATTCATTACTTTGTATCAGCGTCAAAAAATTATCCTGGAAAGTTTTTACTTTCATATTTACCTAAAATGAAATGTAGACATGAATATGTTACTGTCGTTCCTGAAGGATTCCGCTTTCGAGGACATATTTTTGAATCACTGAATTCATTTTTGAAGTGGTTCAAAGATCATTATTCCGATCCAATAACAAACAACACTCCCGTCTCAACACCTGTATTGCAAGCTAGTACTAGAACTGGGTACGATACACCAAGAATGAATGTGAGAGAAGTTATTGGAAAAAATCCATCTGTAGCGCCACATATGGCTCAACCTGTTCCGAGTCATACTCCCCATTATCCAAATACACCTGGATATCAAGGTGGATACGTAAACACACCATATACACCAAGTGGCCAGACTCCGTTCATGACACCGTACAGTACGCCACATTCATCACAAACACCGCGAAATGTTATTCAGAACACCCCCAGTCCGAGTTCTTCTACATCAAATATCCACTTCGCACGTCCAACCCTTCCAGCACTGAAGCAAACACGGGAACCAGGATTTGTTCATGGCATTTCTCCAAGATATGATTTGGATCGTAGCCATATATCGCAGCAACGTTCTTATTCTGGTTCTCACAAGGAGGGCATGGAATGGCAAATGGCGTCTGATTCCTGGGCTAGACGAAAACCTGTACCGATAGTACCTGCTTCTAACCGTTCGGCCTCTAATGATTATTTTAATGAAGTTAGAAGTAACAATTACACAACACAACATGTGAAATATTCTAGAAAAACCCCGCAATACACCGATGAAACAATTCGAGCTGCAGATTTACAGAAAAGTCCAAAGTCAGTACGAAGCACTCCTGGTACGAATACATCTCCTCACTCAATGAACCTGGGGGATGCGACTCCACTTTATGACGAGAATTAAAATTTAATATTTTCATTGCAAATCC
Organism: Coelopa pilipes; assembly: GCA_947389925.1. NCBI lineage: Eukaryota > Metazoa > Arthropoda > Insecta > Diptera > Coelopidae > Coelopa > Coelopa pilipes. The sequence continues at coordinate 8,870,613 of OX376700.1, forward strand.
AGAAAAAATATTTTTTATGTAAAAACTCGATGGATGCTTTATTTAATAAAACACTGTGCATAAAATTTATTAAGTCTTAATATAACAAGTTTTAAATAAATACATTACAAAAATATGTATTGGAAGAATTTGTAACACTTACTTTCGCTTATTGCTGCTGTACCCAAAAACTTTTGTCAAAATCAGCAAGTTTTTAACAAATTTATTAATTATTATTTGAAACATGTCGGTTCCCAGTCGCTTTCTCTCGATTTTAATTCATTGTAAATACATATACTACTTTTCCTTGTTTATGTTGTCAATCATGCAATTGGTCTTTAATACAGTCTCTTAATATAGAAAAATCATAGGTATACCCTCAATAACTAAACAAAATTCCATTACAATTGAATGAACGTTGTATAAGTCTATACGAATCGAACACAAAAACGATAAATTTTATTACAACAAAAAATAAATTGAATTTATAGGAGGTTTCGCCTTCTGATTCTCATAGTAATGCGTTTTTTTTGAGGAGGTTGACGATTTAAAAATACATGAATCAAATGAAATAAATTCGAGGTTCCAGTATTTTCTACAGTATAAATGATAGGTATGTAAATAGATGAGTTCGGTCTTTAGAAATACTCACCTCAACAACATGAATATTGTACAAACAATAACGTCAACATCACAGAATTACTCGTACATTAGGGATCTCAAATGGTACCCGTCCATGTTTGGGAACGCATGGTCCGGACCCCGGCCGACTAAAATCGTAATAAAAGAAGGAAAAGTGCGTAATTGTCTAATCAAGGATTTTAGAGATTTTTCCTATACATTTGACTTCATTGGTAACTCTGTTTCCAATCGTTCATATATTGGAAGGTGGAAATCACATGACTTAAGTGATATTTAATAGGAGCGAAATCCACTCCGACAGGAAAGAAGTAGATATATCGATTAAAATGATACTAAAATTAAAATTATGAATGTAAAAGATTTATAAAATTCAAACAGATATAGCGACAATAGCCTTTAGTTGATCGAAATTGAATACTAAAGTTATAAATGAATAATGATTATTAATAATATAATATTAATATATAAAATATATATAATATATAAAATGTTAATAATAGTAAAAAGAAAAGCAATATTAACAAACAACATTTTCTTGGAGGCAAACGGCACTTTTTTAGATCAAATTTTCTAAATTTGATCCTACCTACGAAATAGCTTTCAGGCCAATTTAAAAAACATTCAAAATATTGATGGACATTTATTGTTATTTTCTATATCTGCAAAGGTGCTTAGAAACGATACGGGTTCTTTTTATAATGTATTTCCAATTGAAAATAAAACTTAATCGTACTTCGTTGAATATGTAATATAAAAAAATAAATGTATTTCTCATATTTAATTTTTTACTATTCAATTGGTTCCGCATAGATAATACCAAATTTTAAAAGATTTCATTTAATTGGCCTAGTTCAAAAGTTTATACATGAGTGCTTGGCTGGTCTTTGTATTTTCCTAGCAGCCAGGACGAGTCTTATTTATATGGAGTATAGTTTTTGTATTTCGTAGAGTGGACTCTCGTTCAGAAGTGAAAGGACCTGTGTATCCAGGAAGGAGCTTTACTTTAGACTGAAATCTCTTAATTTATGGCGTCTGCGAAGAGAGAAAGTACAAGAAGTGTTTGACTGCACGTGCGCGCTGCTCTGGATTAACATCTCGCTGTCTCTCTCACTCGCTCTCGTTCGCTCTGTTTCTGGGTTAGAAAGGATTTACCCCGCATACACGCAGTGATGGCTGTATACATACGTAAATGTGGTATACGTTATCGCCAGGTACCGAATCTTGGCGCTTCTCATTCCTGCATCAGCCAATCAGGAGCCTCCGCGCTGGCGAGGAAATGTAAAATGTCCAGGGGTGGACTTACATTAGGCAACGCCTTTTATTAATAATGAAAACATGTCTTTCACAAACAAAACTGAAGTTAGTGATACTCATCATAGAATTCTTTATCACATCATTGTCTAGTTGTAAAATCTGTCCGGGTCTGTTTAGTTTAAATAATTCGAGGTATTTGTCAATAGATTAATTGTTTCATAATTAATGCAAGTGCATAATACTACAGTGTATGGTGAATTGATTTTACGCGAAGCGCGGTTCGTGTCGTAATAATTGTACCGATTTGCGCTAGAAATCAAAAAATTGTTGAATAATAAGTTCGCATATTCATAAAATACAACATGGTGCTGAATTAAAAAATACACATATATTGAAAAGGGTTCTAATACCATTTAAAAACAAATTAGAAGATTGTGTCCTGCAACAGCAGGATAGCCAAGGAATATCTATAAGTGCTTCAAGATTTATTCGCCTACGACTTTCGACGCCTCCAGGGCGTTCAAATTGGAGGAGGATTTCGTGGGGAGCTGCATGACAATGTCGATGTACTCGACTTCGGATAAAATGAAAATGTCGGCTCCCAGCTGTTTCCCTGGAAGATACAGTCCTTCGTACCGAAGTTCTGAGCAAATGCGGAGATGCATGCCAAATCCATCGGTAAAGTACTTCCAATGCTATCACTTTTCCTAACGAGACCCTTCCGGTCCCTCTGGTATGAATCTTTGATTGTGGTGTGTAAATCTTATTCAACATTTTCCATCCCATAACAGTTGAACAGACGTTGAAAAGACGAGTTTGAATGCCGTTTTAAATTTGGTTAAAAAAATGTATTGGAAAACAATTGGCAATGATCTATTTCAGATAGCAAGAGCGTCGGTAATTAATTTGGATGTGTAAATTTTGTGGACCAACAATATGATTCCTCAACAATATGATTTCAATTTTCAAGTAAGCAACTCCAAGCACAACACGATAGAAATCAATCGCTCATCCTTTTCTTCAAGAGGTTTCTAGTTCTTTAAAGTGCTGCACGTTCGCCTTTCGTTTCTGTATCTCTCCAAAAGTTACACCCTTCTTTCTTAAAATATGCATACATATAGGTCTTGAGTTGAAATTGACAAAGATTACTTTCGTGCACGTGTGATAGAGCTAATCGTATTATTTCCTTGCATTCCACTAAATTGGCTAAGAACCTTTGGACACTTCTAAAGACAAATTGCTTTATTTGGGAAACTAAAACGTTTAACGGCGAAAATCGTCTTAACTCTTAACATGCTGGTTAAATAGAAATTAACGAAATTTAAATTTAATGAGAATTGCAAAACCATGCGTTGAAAATTTATATTCAATACTCAGCCATATACTTTTTTGGCTGCAAACTATTAAAAATTTGTAAAAACCATGAGTTCACACTTCATGACTTGCAAAATCGAGGTTGAACCAGCGCAATTTATGTTAGCCATACACGTACTCATTCCGTCGGAACGGATGAGAAAGTCTAATCTGAGAAACCGCTAAATTGTATGAACCAATATTTTCACTTAAAACTTGCCTTTATTATTGCATACGATCCAATACCAAATATACAATACCTTTATATATCGATTATATTCCAGACACGGTTGTTGGAAGATGCTTCCCTTTTATGCAATTCATGGTCCGCTAGACAAAATGTAAGTTGAATATCAAAAAATCGAATAAAGTTTAAATTAACCACAGCAGAACGAATGAAACGAAATCAACCAGTGGAGTTGATAATAATAATAATTGAACTACACAACCAAGCTGTCAATAGAACAACATTGATGCTTTCGTTCGGTTGTAACCGACGGAGAACCTGAATATCCTGGAACATGTTTGGGCCAGCTGTAGGGTTGATCGAGTTTGGAATATACCTAAATTAATACTTCAACTGCAAGAGAGGAACAGTAGATAGTTCAATAGGTCCGGTGTCAGAACGCGATTTTATTTTTGCTACGTGTGCAATTATTCACATGAAATGGGCTCCGCAACCACAAAATTTAAAAATAATAGACTTACGCCAAGAGCAGGAAACCCCTTATCTATACATGTGTAGGGCTATCGAGCATAATGTCCATTCATGCCCACGGCAGTTGAAGAGTTTGATTTATACAATAACGACAAAACACCCTCCTGTCGTTGTGGTATATTGTATTTTCGTCACCCTCTTCGGACAAAACTTTCATCGTGACCGGAAATAATTTGTGGCTGTGTAAATATGAATTTCCTTTAATTAGGCAAGTGTAAATGCAAGCCATTACATCGCATTTTTCTGAAGCACACTCGAAGTAGCTGCGTCCATATGTTAACAATTAATATTTACACACAAAAATTGATTTCGATTGTACAGCCTGGAGAAACGCAAAACGTGCACCTGTTTTTGTGTTTTCGTGGACAAATTCAGTCTTTGAACTGTGGAAGAAGAGCGTTATCGAAACTTCATAATTGATTAAGTGGACCCAGTACCTTAGGCTGTGTCCCACTTATAAAGCTACTCTCTCATTTCCCTCCATGGTATTATTCATCCAGAATTAGTTTATAAATAATTTATGTGCTCATATTTCATGTCAGCACTTCTACTAGACGGCGGGATACTGCGGCAATGAGTCTCGTAAGAAGTATTTGGAAATCAATCAATCGTTCCTTAAACATTATAGTATACGCCCAACCCTTTAGATGATATGTTTTTGCTGAGTAATTTGTGGAATAACAAACACTTGTGCAAAATTAGGTGAAAACAAATCCTATAACGCAGATGGGGATTATTCGGAAATAACTCAGTTGACACAAATATTGCTATTGTCATGAACATTCAAATTTGATTATATAGTAAGCCTACAATGAAGTTAAGCTGATGGTGAAAATAGAAATTCGTTGCTTGAATTGAGTCAAAACAACTCCCTGTATATATACATTATATAATAATGTTCCAAACGTTAAAAAAAAAAACAATATAGTATGGACATAAACTTAGTCACAAATTGTATAAGTTTGTCCTACGGTATACAGCAATAATTCAAGATCGGTGAAATTATTTCGCCATTTTAATAGAAATTGAAATATTGGAATACTTACCCATTTCAGTAGCAAAATAGCAAATATTTGCTTAATAAATGAAAATATTAGGCCATAACTTAACATAATTCCTTTTTAAGAATTTTATGACATATAAAATTAAAGAAATAATGAATTAATCTAAATCTATAAAGGTTTGCTGTTATGTGGATAAAACAAGGTTATGGAAATTATTTTCATTATTTTGTGTTGGTTCTGGAACACTCGTTCTGCTTGTTGATTCATCTAATGTAGAATTAGGTTTCGCTGGCTTTGTATCTCATAATTGATAATTGTGTTCTGAGAAAAAAACATATATAAATGGCTTTGTATTTAATATTTAACTAGTAACTTTTAGAAATATACTTTTGTTTTTATTTGTTTCACTTCTGAATACATTATTGGCAACTTGCTTCCAAAAAGCTCTTCAAAATAAGATTAGAAACACCTTCATAATTTTTCAAAATGAGCATTTAAAACAACAATTTTGATTTTTTTATTTAATATTATTCATTTTTATAAATGATTTTTTATAAATAATTATTATGAGTTTGAATAAAAAGCAAAGCAAAATTATTTATGACTTCAAATTAGTCACTTTTTTTATATTTTTAAAATTTCAGAAAGTAGGAAAGTGTTTTGATAGGCTTTTGGTTTATAACAGTAACTCATCAAATTTCATACATATCATATGCAACCAAAACTAATAACAGTTTTTGAGATATGGAAACCGAGTCAATAGGTGTGAGACAAATTTCCACTGAGTGTTTATGAAATTTACGAATAACCTATGTTTAGAAATATGTACTCTAATGCAATCAATTATGACATTTCAAACTACTTTGAGTTTAAAAGCACAACACTTCGGACAATGTTAAATATAGTCATTGTCACCTTCACCTTGAAAATGTTTATGAAAATGTAATTAACACAAATCGAAAAACGGAGCTGGATTAAAAAGCACTGTAGATTAGCTGAAAGCATACAAAATTCAAGACCATGTTTAGAGAACAAATTGACAAGTGATGGGATGACAAGATATGGTAGACCTGTCCAGACGGATATTCACGGGACTTACAACAACCCTTGATACACGGTTCATTTTTGCAGAAAACGAATTTTCGTAGCATCGAGAAACTTGTGAATTTCCTTTTACAATAACTCAAACGATCGTTGATTTTTCGAAGTTTTAAAGGCCTTTTGAGTTCTCTACAATTGGTGTAATTATTTATCTAACTATTGCGCAAAACACAAAAAAATAATAATGATAACTAAATATTGCGCAATTGTTTTAGCAAATAATATAAATTGTGTATCTTCTTCTATTCAATGTTGGATAGGAAAGGTAACGATTTTGGTTAGCAAAGATTGCTTTTTGGAATGTACTTGGTGAAGACTGTCTGTACAATCAGGAGGCGGCAGGTCCTCCAGATTGTCCACAAATTCTATGGCCTATATTTCAGTTAGTGTTATGAACGCTCCTTCTTTCTACTTCTTGTTATCATTTAGATAACAAGACATCAGAAAAAAGAAGTCAGAAGTTCTAGTCGCTAGATACACACATACAAATTTCATTTTATATATATATACAAATTCATCAATCAGACACCTTTCTAACAAAAATTGAAACTTTCCAACAGGGTGATATTTTTGCTGGAATCAACGATGGGATTCTCAGTAGGGCAGAAGCACTCGCAGCCGTGGACATGGGGAAGCATCAGACGACACATGTGCACACGCAAATGCCCACCCAGATCAAGCACGACGTCATGTACCATCACAGTATGAGCGGACCCCCACAGCGGCCCTTGCAGGTAACGTTCTCATTGTCATTCTAATCCATAAGTATCCGCACTGCAGAATAACGTAAAAGAGCAGATAGACTAGGCTTCCGAGGAGTCTGTGCACTTGTCTAACTGAAATTGCTGTACACCTTGCCAAAGACCCAGAGGAGAGAACAATACCCGTTGACGGGGAAAGGCACCCTTCACAAAAATCAGCAAAGGTTAAAGCCTTACCGCAGCGCACCAGTATCTTTGTTTTATGTGCCCCTTATAATCAGGGGTAGTTTCCGCCGGGCTGGAAACTCGTTGCCTTTCACTTCTGGTTAACGCACGCGGGCGTCGTTTGGGACCGTCGAGTGTCGACAGGTTTCCCAGCACTTGGTCCTTCCCACGAAGCACTAGTTGCCTTCCTTTGCCCTCTTCCTCGGGGTTCTCCGCCGGGTGTCGTGCAGAGCACTTGTTCCGACACAGCAATTAATTCGTCATGAGAAGAGCTAGGCGCATCGGGCCAGTTGACAATTTTCCGCTGTACTCGTCAACCGACACAGTCGATGGCATAAAAACAGCTGTCCTGAAGAGCTTTCCTACCCTCGCTGAAACCCTGGCAGGGGTTAAAGATTTCCCAGGTCTACTCCTACTTCGATGGTTCTACTTTCGAGAAACCCGAAGCAATCGGTCTAAGAAAAAAATACCTTGTACTAAACTAAACATTATACTAAGGTGGTAAATTATTTATGCACTCTGCGTCAAGCATCGATAGCGCAGAGACCCTTCACATTCGCAGGAATAAAGGGAGGCTTACTTAATTACTTAATTGGCCATCACGGCTGTAGGGCGTCTTTGGCCGCGGTCAATGGCTAATTACTGGAGAACAACTGTTCGAGTTTATATTCATAATAGTGAATTATTATTAAAATCGATCATCTACGAATGCGTTTATTTTATTTAGTTTAAACTGGATAGTTTGCGACTGATGTGGGTATGGAAATAGCTCGGCGAGCCGATGTGTTTTGTGTTTTATTGTATATGGCAACACTGACATGCGCCGTCGTCGTCGAACTGGTTGTATAATTTGATCGGCAACAACAAAATTATTTATTCCCAACTGAACCCCTTGAATTTAAACCAACACAATTAACGGCACGTATACCTGCGAACGACCGTCACGTGTCCTTTTCCCTGAAGGTTCGCACGTTAACAATTTTTTGTAGCCATTCTGAATTAGAAACATTACTTCAATTGATTTCGGCGGAGTGGAGGGCACGAGTATGTACCTATGAATATCCAAATAAACGACTCAATTTCCTAGTTGGAAGACCGGGACTTTAAAATATTTGCTCATCCAACACAAAGAACTCGTTTCATCCGGCCTGGGGTCACATCTTTGTCTGAGAAGGACTTTCATCGGATAATCGAATGAAAATAGATATTTTTCGAACTAGCTAGCCGCTGAGTATTATCAGGAATGAAAAACTCACTAAGGCACCTTCATGTGCAGGATATTCTATGACTACTAGCACAGTTCCAGTCGCACTGGTTCACTTTTCACGTGGCCCTGAAGCACTTAATGGCGCACAGGTGCGTGTGGCGGTAACGAGCTGTGTCTGGCAAGTGTACAAAGTGTTTCCCCGTCGCACACGAACCCACTTGCCCGGAGCGTGCCGCCAGTCGACCGCAAAATTATCAATTCGTTTGGCTCCCTTGCACTGCCGCGGAGGAATTTCACCCCCTTGCCCAATAACAGCGACGCCTACAGAAATTAGCTAATCAAACTCCCATCGTGATCTCGTGAAAAGGACATTTTGCTGATATTTTTTGGGTAACTCTACACCTGTCGCGTTTCAAGAAGTTTTGGGGATCAAAGCCTTTTGAACTTCGAAAACACTCCCTCGTACTTACGTACATTTCAAATAAATAGATTACTTGCGCCGGAAAGCACAGCAAATTGATCGCATTAATGGCAATAACTAGTTCATCCCGCCTTCGTAATCAATTCCAGGATTATACTCAGATTTCCATTACCAAAAAGTGAGTGCAGCTTAATGCTGTTTCGATTGTACAAAAAACTCCTCCTCGATTTGCACAGCGTCATGCCCATGTCCATGTCGGTGCCCGAGCCCACACTCTTACCCTTACCGGTGCCCATACCCTTACCTCTGGCGTTCCTGTCCTTTCCTTTCCTTTCTTTAATGGCAATGTGTATACAATTCGCCGGCGATTCCCACAGGAATTCCCAGGCAATACAACAAAGAGCAAGAATGAAGATAGCAAGTGCAAATCCACCCGTCCATTTAACAAGTTGTAGTCTGACGGAAAAACCGCTTTACCAGCTTTAATAAAAATAAATCATAATATTCGTGAACCCTTAGGGTTATAACCCCGAATAATGTACTTAATGCATCTACATACTAATGCCGTTGAAACCTGTTCCTGCCGCGTACGTAACAAGTAATTCGAAAACCTCTCCCATTTCTATTATTTGTCCCTTATGTTACAGTTGTTCTTTTATTGCAGCGAACTTATGCTCTGGCTTAGCACGGGAGTATGTTGATACGTTCCCAAAAGAGTAAGTAAACCGGTAGCCGCGTCTACCCGGTGGGCCGAGGGGAGGCGGAGGCCTCCGAAAACAACACCAAACACCGAACAGCGAACACAACAAGGGGTGATTTCTGTGTCCGTGCAGGGCATTAACAACATGTTAACCCCGAATAGTATCGAAGTACCCAAACATACTCAATAAGTGCTTCTGCTCGATAGAAGACAAGAGAATGAAATCTATTACGTGGCAAACCACCCTATATTTATGTGGCAATTTGTTGTTTTATTATTGCGTACCGCGTAAAATAAAGTGTATCATTTTCTCATTTGTACCCCTTGCTACAATTTCAATTTATGAAGATTTGTGCGAAGCAATTGTTGCCCTACTGCACTTGTTTTGATTTGTTTGGAATTACAACAGATGCTACGGAAAACATATTATTCATTGTTTAAATTATAAACGGTTGACAAAGAGTGTTTACCTTGCTCTTTGTGCGATATGTTTGCACATTGCAATACATAAATTCCAATTAAAATTAACGAGGAAATATATTTGTTCTGCGAGTCTCTTAAACAAACCTGCTAAAACAAGGTTCTAAATCTTTTGTTTCAACTCACACTTGCTTGCGTACAGAACAAGCCTCGCTTGAACCATCAATATGTTTCGATGCGGTTAATAGTTGAAACCCGCTGCAAAAATGTGTGCTTTCGCACAGAAATCCCCATTGTTTCTAATCTGAGTTTATATCGAAACATACGATGATTATATCTAAGAGCTCTCCATTCCGTGCCCTTGATCCGGTCCGTCAGTGTCTCAAATCCGTACTTGAATTTGCGCTTTTCACCCTAGGATTTCGCGAAATGTATCAGGTTCACATACGGGATTGCATTGATAACATCTGACCGCTTCTGATATGATTCCGTCGCAAACTATGTACAGAACAGGTGTATAGAATAAGTGTTACTTGGTCGATCATGTTTGGAAAATGCTGCATAAATGAAACAAACCTGTTCAAATTGAGCATCTTGCATCTAGAACACACTCTAAAATTGCAGACTAGGTATAATGACAGCGGAATGATTTTAGCAAACATTTCTCAAGTTAAACGTTTATGTTCTACTCGTTGACCTATTTGCACCTTCAATAATGTAATTGTAAAAAATATTCAGCAATAGACAGGGACATTTTCGCAGATAATTCAATTTTTTGAAACTTTTCTGTTTCTTAATTATTTGGTTCAACCCCTACTTTTAAATATATATAACTCCTTATACCCTACATCCTGTAGGTTAAAGTATACTCATTTCATCTAACCATTTGGTGCACATTGAAAGTATATAAATATTCATGACCAGCGCTACCTACTATTCGTTTTTTGTTGAAGAAATGTTAATAAAATTGGGTTTCTTACAGATATTCAAATTTATTTTACAAAGTAGTCGAAGGATGCGGCCACCTTCCAAGGGCAAAATTTCATTCTATGAATTACCCAGGGATAATATAAATCTAATTTGAATTAAAAAATAATTTTAAAAAATAATTATCACATTATGACAAATGCAAATCATTGGCGTTCGAACTACATACATGCAATCATCGGTTTTATGTGTGTATATGAAATATATAAAACATAACTGACACCAGAAAACGAATTAGCACAATAAGAAGACAAATATCCAATATTCGTAAAATTTATTAAGAATAAAATATCACATAATTACAATGATACTAAATATGCACGACAAATCATTTTTTAAAAATATATGCCTTTATTGTACCTTTTTAGAAAAAATCTAAAAGAGGACTTTGCAAATTCTTCTATTTTACTATTGAATTGAAAATTGAATATATAAATTATACACAAAGAATTATTTTTCAAATTTTATGATGTTGTCATTGAATTAATATACCGATAACATTTTTTCTACTCTACTATCGTACTGTCGACTGCTAACTAGTGCTTTCAATTTTTACCCGGGTAGATCGAAGAGTTTATTTCTAACTGGAATACTAGATGAAATAGATTTAAACGACCACATTTTTTGTCATATATGTATGTGCATCGTTTGAACCCTGAATTACGGACTTAAGTTCTTAGAAAAAGCCATTGAAAAATTAATTTAGTTCATTGTCGAATATTCAACTTTCCGAGACTTCAAATTTTTCTCTAGAAACAATAACGATGAACAGATGGCAAAACACAATTTTAAGAATATAATGGAAACAGACGTTTTATTTTTAAAAGGTGTGACCGAATCGTTTGCTTTATGTTATTTTTGAGTAAGCTTACTTTTTGAGTAAGCTTCTGTCCATTTAAAATATTATTTTCTTGTATCAAATATTATAAGGTAGCATTAAAAATGTATAACTAGTTTAACAAATATTGCCACATTCTGATTATTTACGCAAGGCTCACTATGTGTATTTTTTTGTGCAATACAAATAAAGAAACTACATTGTTCATAACGATAATTGTGACCTTTTACGGAAGATTAAATGTACCTTTTGCCATAAAATAATGTAAGGTACTTTAAACATGAGTATGTGTAAAATGCAATCGGCTCAATCGTATTTGAAGTCAGGTTGAGATCGAAAGAGTTAAAGATAAAATATCGCTAAAATTTCAATATGTGCACGAATAGAATGCTTAGTTTTACCATTGCCCGCAAGGTGTATATCTGGCGCTGTCGAATGCAGCATAGCAGTTTTAAAAATATGAACAAATTTTCAACTCGCCTGCAACCTGTGTATTTTCAATTATTTTCTATTTCTATGTACGACATATCTGAGCCTGAAGTATATAGATGTATATATCTATACATATATATCGCCTTTATATACGTCTGCCTGGAAATAAGGGTTGACAACTGTAGCGACGGCTCGATTGTAATATTTCATTGCGCCAACCAACCACAGAAGAGATTTGAAACGACCATTCGAGCTCTTAAGAATGGGGTTGCCTTATTGCGGCGGCGTGGATTTTTACAGCAGGAGAATACTTAAGAGAGACCTCGCAAACTACCATTAAGGGAGGACCATGGAGGATCCTTACTTTTGATTATTGGTTAATTTTTTAAAACATTTTCCTTTTTTAAAACGTGCTGTCTCTCCATTGATTAGTTTGGAATTAGTCTTCTGGACAAATTCGTATAGAAGTCTCTCGTTTAATGACTTGTTTCACAAATCCAATGGGTAAATATGCAATTCCATCACAGTCTGACCATGCATAGAAATGTTACAGCCATTTTTTCCAGTCCCCTATCGCTATTAATAGCAGATCAAAGGGCCACGCTAAAACTTCGATTTCGTATCTCAATGTAATATAGGAAAACTCACAAAAGAGAGTCAACCAAAATGAATATTATGAACTATCGAAAGGTTGATGCGAAATATTTATTTCTAAATGTTTTATCGGACCTTTCTACAATAGAGAATATTATATAGATATTTTAATCTATAATTACCACATCTTATCTGATGAAAGTCTGCGTAGTCTTCAGTTACTTTAAAACTCTATATTAAACAATACAGGCTTCAAAGTTAAAAATTGTTCATATTTTTCGGTAAATTCATTCTTTGTCTCTGACATTATATTGTTTTACTTATTAAGTACTAAGGAAATTTAATTACCTTTATTTTATATAAAAATAAATTCGTCCTTAATTTATAATAGAGCATTGCAATTATTCCCTTCCTAGTTTTATTTATCTGTTTTTCATTCTTTAAATTCATCCCGTTGAACGAAGACTGCATATGAGCCAAAAAAACATGTTATGACATAGACCTTAAATCCTTGATCTTTAAAACTTAACCGGAATTGTGTTAGAAACATAAATATAAGAGAAGAAATATATTTAGAAATTAGAAGAGCCGTAGTAAATTTTTATTATTGACGTGAGAGTTGCTACTGATGATTTATCTGATCATGTTATTTGGAAACTTCGTGACTACTATATAGATCAAACTGCCTCAAGTAGTATAAAACGTATAATATAATGAAATATCTCATGATATATATATTTTTTAATAATATCAATCGAATTTCTGAAATGTTTACCCATTTATTTCAGATGCACCATTCCATGGACCAACTAGACATGCTCGACCCGACCGGTGCCATGACGTCGCTGGCGCCGATGTCAGATTCCGCAATAACACCAACACACCAGCATCTGCACAGTTCTTATCATAGCATGAATCATATGATGAGTCACCATCACCCCGGTCCATTAAGTGGCCACACTCCTGGTAAGTTCACCAACCCAAGTTCATATAGTTTGTACCGAATTTTCTTAGTTTACGCACGTTTTTATGCATTCTCACTTACCTTACAGGACATCACGGCCATTCTGCTGTTCACCATCCTGTGATAACAGCAGCAGTTGCTGCTGCCGGCCTTCATCCTGACACTGATACCGATCCTCGGGAACTGGAAGCTTTCGCTGAACGATTTAAGCAAAGGCGTATAAAATTAGGTGAATTTTAAAAATATGATGTAACATGGTATATTTACTATCTGCCGTGAATGTTTCGTTCGCTATGGAAAGTATTGTATTATTATTTATGCACATTACGATCGCGATTTCTGCTAACGGAAGACATATATTCGTACATTCATACCTCTAAATAAACATCATAAAATCTCATTTCATGCTCACTTAAATTCACTATTTGTATCGTATTTAATGTATTGTCAGTAAAGTATATATATATATTCTTCAACTCATTTCTTGAAACGGTGTCCAAACAACTAACAACAAAGGCGTCACACAAGCCGATGTGGGGAAGGCGTTGGCGAACTTAAAGTTACCTGGGGTCGGAGCATTATCACAAAGTACAATATGTCGATTCGAAAGCTTAACGTTGTCCCATAACAACATGATTGCACTCAAACCCATTCTGCAAGCGTGGTTAGAGGAAGCCGAAGCCCAAGCCAAGAACAAGCGCCGGGACCCCGATGCTCCCAGCGTGCTTCCGGCTGGCGAGAAGAAAAGGTAGACAGCGTTTCAATCGAATAAAACTAAATTTGATCTTATTTGTTGTTGTTTTTTATTTTAGTAATTTATCTTAATTTGCACGGGGGATGAGATAATGAGAAAGTTCTATATCCAAGAAATACAAATGCTCAAATCAAGTTTATCATTGCTTCCTTCTAGGGATCAGTTTTTTTTTCAAAAGCTTGAAATAGTGGGACTTATGCACAATTGTGTATACGAAAAACTAAAATATATTTTGTAATCCCTACATTCTTTTCTAAATGCACTTTGTTCAGACGAAAAACGAACGTTAGGACAAAGCTTAAACACTAATGGTATTGAAATCTCGGCCAACCAGAAAACGGCTCTACGGATAGAATACATTCAATACATAACAAATTTACATTTATTTATGATTACATACATTTCATTTCATTTCAGTTTGTTTTAAACATCTTGATTTCTGCATCAAAGTTATAAAGTAATCTATATCGAGTCTTTTTTCAAGAAAAAGGACTTCCATTGCGGCCCCTGAAAAACGCTCTTTGGAAGCATATTTCGCTGTACAGCCAAGACCTTCGGGAGAAAAGATCGCTGCTATTGCTGAAAAATTGGATCTAAAGAAAAACGTGGTTCGAGTATGGTTCTGCAATCAAAGGCAAAAACAAAAACGTATGAAATTTGCTGCACAACACTGACAAACAAATAATACAGCCACACAATTAGGTATAGTTAGTAGTGTCACTCAATCGATGACTGGCCAAGGATCGACGGGATTTGGATATTGATAGCCGATATTTCTGGATAGTCCGCAGATAAAAAAACCGTACTCTTATGACATCCATTCAAGTGTTTGTTTGCAGCAGATAAACATTCCGAACAATAGCAGACAATGGGAGGAGCATTGTTTCTACTAATGGTACGCAACTTCGATTCCCTATTCTGTTTATTTTCTCTAGTCTGTAACGATTTATTAAAAAGAGTATTGATTTTCCTTCAATTTTATTTCTATTTTCGAACTGTCAATTTATTGAATTATGCATTCCCTCTTTGCAGACGTGTACATTTTAAACATTCTACAGTTATGAGAAGAATATTCATTCATCGAAGAAGCTGTTTGAAATTCACTAGATATTAATGTTCTGATGCTTCCTGAATAAATCCTATCCTGACACTATAGATGCTATAGCAACAAACATAAAGTATTGCCAACTAATTAAAATATGTAATTATTATGCCACTTGTTTTGACTAACTTTGTAAATTATATTTAAATCCAAATTTGGTTCATTTATATTTTGAATTCCACTTGTAAATTATATTAGATCTCATTGTATATAGAAAAATTCTTCGTCGCATATGTCATTTTTATATGAAAAATTTGCTTAGTTTTAAAAGGGACAAAATGGAATTTCATTATTCATAGAATTCGTATAATAAATAGCAAATACCTTGAAAGGTATATATGCAATATATTTAATTTAGATTGATTAAATTAAAAAATATAACTAATAATATTTAAATAATAGAAACCTTAATAAAATTTTTAAAGCCATTTTTTATAAGATACATTTCATTTTATTGGCCATCAACTCGTCGACTGAGAGTTGCGACATATGAATACTCGTTGAAGCTTGCAACATTGGTTTCATTGCTGAAACATTGGGAGGAAGGAAATGCACTCCCTGTACTCCTCAGGATACTTGTTTACTTTGGACAGTGTGCCGTTGGTTGGGGCTGTGAAATAATGGGTCATAAGTTATGACTTCATTCCACTCTAACTTGTAGTAAGTATAGTTATTACGATTAAGGAACAATTACTTCTATTCTGAAAAAGAGTCTTATTTTTCCAAGCAACAAATAATAGTTCACAAGTTTTGAATTTTTGCGCCACAAAGTTGGTTTTCCATCAACAGCTCTAATTGTGTTAACAATATTCTTTGGGTGTTTCAGCTAAGTAGGTGTCTAACGAATTCCGAATATTTCTTTACTAAACCCTATAAAAACATAATAATATTTAGTCTTTCATTAAAGCAGCATCACCATTGATAATTTAAGTGTTTCGTTCTAGAATGACCCACCAAACATTGCCATGTGTTGTGCACTTCAAGAGTCACTAAAAAGCACTGTCTCTCTGACTTATATCCAAGTTCTTCTAATAAGTATCCTAAGTAACATGCTTCTTTTACTGCTTCTGTAATTTTCAGACCTTCGCTTTTGTCGCCTCCTTAAGAGAACCTTCTCCTTTAAGGAACATCTTCTAAAGCTTTCATCCACTCTTCAGAATTTGGCGATGTTAAAATTTCATTTCATTTGTATCTTCAAATTCTACCGATTTAGCTGCTTCTTAGTTTTTAGAAAAAGTCCGAAATCTTAATCTCTTCTACATTCAATTTTTCGATGTGTTTAAATTTCTCTGATCTGTGGCAATTTCTTGATTTCTTTCATATTTGCAGAAGTTTCATGATAAGTCTCTTCTTCCTATTCATCTTCTACCTGATCTTTTTGAATATATTTTTCCCTTTCAACTCTCCTTTTATTTTCGAATTCATAGAATCAATTCAGGTTATCATTTATTACTTTCCAGTATATCCACAATCTATTGACACAAACTGTGATTTTGAGCAACACATGTGAGATGTTGTACCGGTATCTACACACCATACATTCAACTGTTGCTGCGAATTTCTCATTCGTGTGCCTAAATTACAATTTTCTACATTTACTATAAGAAATTTGATTTTTCCTTTCTTCTATTGTATTTATAATCTTTGACCATGTGTCCTTTCTTGTCGCATTTGCAACATTGAAATGGAACATTTTTCTTTGATATACCTGGTTGATAACGGTTACCTTTCGATTTCTTGAAGAATTTATTAATATGCAAAGCATTATATTCAAAGTCTTGAACGCAAAATCTTGAGGAATGGAAATTCAGTAGCGGTGTCAAACGCAGCTTGAACTTCTTTGTATCTACTTGGTAATCCATCTAGTAACTGTTAAGAAATCTTCATCTAATATATCGAAGATAGACATATATTAGAAATATATATATGAAATTCAATTAAGTACTGAGAAATAGAATGTCCTTCGTCCATTTTCAGACTTAACAACTTACGGTACAATATCTTGTATCCATAATGCCCTTTCTTCATCGCCTGAGGCTGCAACTGTTCTCCAGACATTAACACTGCCCCAACCATGCCTCACATCTGTCAAATTAGTCGCATAATCTTTGGGATTTCAGTCCAAAAGTTACGCCTAGGAACGAGCTGAATCTTCCATTAGAACAATGATGCGTCGCAGGTAGTGATAGACTGGCCAACTTCGCCTCCTTCTCTCCTCCAAAATGCCCGAACTTCAACATAATAGAACCCGCGTGAGAAATTTCGGAATGAAAGAACCAAAAGTGATGCTTCAACATTAAGAGAAGCTCTAAGAGGAGTGGTATGAAATAACGCCAGAAGAGCTTGATAATTTAGTAGCTTCAATGCCCAAATGGTGCAAGCAGTTATCGATGCTGGTAGTAACTCACCAAATTCTTAAATACTATTCTTTGTTATGATTTTATTATTTTATATTTTATGTTATTGTTGTATAATTTTGCAAATCGATTTAGACACGATCAATTTTAGAAAAAAAGTCGTAATTAGAGTTTTTCTGCCGCTGTATTAAGAATATATGTTTCAACTTAATTGTTCATTAGAGCAATCTTCTTGGGTTGTCTTAGCCCTTCCAAAACTTGCCAGATAAAACTTTTCAAAATTACTTTGACTTCGAAAAATTTGAAATTAATAAATTTATTGCGTTAAATTTATTGAACTCAATTCAAAAAATCCAATTCGTTGATAAATAGCAGGTTTCGAGCATCAATCTTATCGTAACTTACAGGCACTGTAAAAAAAAAACTTAAAAACATTTTCGTTCTTATGCAGACTACAAAATCATTCCATAATATTACATTTGAGATAAAAAATATTTAATTCAAAAAATCCAATTCGTTGATAAATAGCAGGTTTCGAGCATCAATCTTATCGTAACTTACAGGCACTGTAAAAAAAAAAACATTTTCGTTCTTATGCAGACTACAAAATCATTCCATAATATTACATTTGAGATAAATATTTATGACACATTCAACTAATGTGCTCTTTCGTTACCGATAGTGTGGGTTGAACGTAATCAAGGAAGGAATCAAGGAAGACCACATTGGGGCGTCTATATATGCATTCAAAATTAACTCTATTTAAAATTTGAAATATATATATAAGAATCTTCGAATTCTTCTAATGTAGAATAAGTTATTTTCATTCAGAAATACCAATTCTATAATAGATGTGTCTGTTTCCAAGATGGCATTATACTCCTCCTACTAGATAATTACCGATAGTATTCACAGTCGACAAAATCTAAGAAATTAAAATCGATTTTATGAACAGCTTTTATATACTTTATAATACTTTAGGGCTCGTAGGTATATTAAAGTAAATTCAATTTCAATCAATTTTGCTTGCGATTCCTGCATTAAATTGAAACAGCAGATTTTTGATGCATGCCCGAATTCAATGTCTTCACTGTTCACCTCCATAATATAAGATACATCCCTGTTATATACCGCTAAACTAAATGCGAGCTGAGAAAACAGCTGTTCCACTCATTGTCAAATCAAATTCTAACCTGGTTGCATATCTCGGATAATATATATGGTTGTTATATAGATTGTTTGGGCTGGCATTATCTTGATAGAATATAAGCTGATTTGTCAACGAACAAATAAATTAATAATTAATAAAAACCAGTTATATAATTATTCCTTATTTGTTCAATGCGTAGTTCTATTAAATTTTGAAACGAATTATTGAATATATGAACCTATTTCCCTAATTTAGTATTGTATACAAAAACAGAGTTCTGGTAACTAGTGAACTCTGGTTCCAAGTAACGAAGAATAGAATTATATGCAAAAAAATGCAGAAACATTTGTTTATACTAGTGGCATTGTTTGGATTTGGATTTTTTGTTTACGGAATAAGTCAATTGTTTGTGGAAGTTGAAAATAATGCATGTCATATGACATATATGTTTAGACCACCACAGTATATGGTAACGTATTTAAATTTATATTTATAGTTTACAAGCACAACATAATAAAAAAAATATTCTCTGAGTCTTTTTAAATATTATTTAACTTCTTAGCTTTCATTAAATAATATCGAAAAAGAAGTCGAACAGACTCGCTGTTAAAAGTCTATTAAAATAGATTAAATATGAATTAATAACAAACATTTCTTAAAGAGATAAACGTATAGTTATTAACATTTCTTAAAGAGATAAACGTATTGTTATTAATGCTACAAAAATATATATGGATTATGAAAAATTGGAATGTATTGAAATCTAATAAACTTCAGTTAGTCAGAGCATTTCGGATGCAATAATTGTCATATTTGATTTTAGGTTTTATTCATGATTTTAGGGACAATAAACTTGAATCATAGAACAATAAATAATAACATTGGCAGTTTAGACCATGTACGAAACAGAACAATTAATAATAACGTTGGCAGTGCAGGCAGATTTCTTATCGTTCATTTAAAAATTACTAAAATCTTTCCATTTTATTTTAATATATTTTTAAGGAAATCTACACAAGTCATGAGCAATTTCCGAACTATGGACTTTATTACTATTACGAATCTAATATACCATATAATCGTAAGTCGTTGAAATTAAATGGAGCACCTGTGATATTTATTCCAGGCAATGGAGGATCACATAAGCAAGTAAAGTACAATAGATGATTTTAATAATAACAAATTTACTTCTCATTCTCTCATATATGTAGGTAAGATCTCTTGCTTCTGTTGCGTTAAAAAAACGACAAAACAATGCTAACAACATCGGGTTAGATTTTTTTACTAGTAAGTAAATTTGTTTTGCTGATACTCATCTCATAAAATACACTTTTTAGTTGATTACAATGAAGAACTTTCTGGACTACATGGAGGATATCTAGAAAAACAAACGTTGTTTTTAAAAGAATGTATTAAAAGAGTTAGAGATCTCTACAGCACATCCAATGATTCTGTTTTAAAAGTTATTTTAATCGGTCATTCAATGGGAGGAAAAGTAGCTCAGTCAATACTGACAGATGCCAGCATAGCAGAGTTTATCAATTCCATTATATTTATTTCCTCTCCCTTGGATAACCCAGTTGTGAATTTCGATATTGTTCTTAGCACCTTCTACCAAAAGACTAATGCATATTTAGACGAAAATCACCTACAAATAACACGACAAAATGTAAACTATTGCAAAAATCAAAAACAAATCGGAATTCGAAATATAACAGATTTAAATAAGAATAATTTAGATAATGTTTTGATGATATCCATCGGTGGGGGTAATAGAGACTTACTTGTTTATGAAGGACTTACTGATTCTCGGCATAGTGATATACATGTGATGGTAAGAAAACCGTAACCGATTGAAAAATATTAAAGTAGTATTATGTTACAATTTAATGTTACCACTTTTAGACTTCCGCTGTTCCGAATGTCTGGCTAAGTTGTGATCATTTGTCTGCAGTATGGTGTTTGGAACTGGTCCTAGTTATTAACAGATTTCTATTTAGTATTATGGAAATTAATGGAACTAGTCGGCAAACATATTCAAAATTCATTGATGATAAAAACCAGCGATTGCAGCAAGCATTTAACTTCTTTGTGGCAAGTATACTTGATTCTCTACTTAATTATAAAGTTATTTTTATTTTTTCTATTTATTTTTTGACGTTTTAAATTTGATATTAGTGGTTAAACAAATAGTTATGAATATTCCTGAAAGTTCTATCAATATAACAATCAATATCATAATTTTCAAATTTACCGCTCCCATTCAGAAGTTTTTTGTTGTTTTCTATTCGAAGAGCATTTTATACTAAAATTAATATTTTTATATTATTGTACTTTTTTTTAGAAAAATAATATCAGAACCAGACACAATAAAAACAACTTAGTTTCCCATGAACTTGAAAAATGGATGGAGGACCCCCGAAGGGTTTACACCAAAGTATATAACCCTGGACGAAAAGAACTCTACTATCATATGATACGTCTAACTGGATCCAAAGTAAAGGTGAAAGATAAATAATATAAATATAGTAATTTGCTTTGACAATAGATAGTTATGCAAACTATATATATATATATATAATATTTTCATTTTAGCTATTCGGAAATATGTTAAATTTGGACAATACAAACATAGTCGTTGGGTGCACGGTTAATAATAATGTAAAATATTGGTAAATATTTTTAATTAAAATATAAAGCAACAAACATAAAGTATTGCCAACTAATTAAAATATGTAATTATTATGCCACTTGTTTTGACTAACTTTGTAAATTATATTTAAATCCAAATTTGGTTCATTTATATTTTGAATTCCACTTGTAAATTATATTAGATCTCATTGTATATAGAAAAATTCTTCGTCGCATATGTCATTTTTATATGAAAAATTTGCTTAGTTTTAAAAGGGACAAAATGGAATTTCATTATTCATAGAATTCGTATAACAAATAGCAAATACCTTGAAAGGTATATATGCAATATATTTAATTTAGATTGATTAAATTAAAAAATATAACTAATAATATTTAAATAATAGAAACCTTAATAAAATTTTTAAAGCCATTTTTTATAAGATACATTTCATTTTATTGGCCATCAACTCGTCGACTGAGAGTTGCGACATATGAATACTCGTTGAAGCTTGCAACATTGGTTTCATTGCTGAAACATTGGGAGGAAGGAAATGCACTCCCTGTACTCCTCAGGATACTTGTTTACTTTGGACAGTGTGCCGTTGGTTGGGGCTGTGAAATAATGGGTCATAAGTTATGACTTCATTCCACTCTAACTTGTAGTAAGTATAGTTATTACGATTAAGGAACAATTACTTCTATTCTGAAAAAGAGTCTTATTTTTCCAAGCAACAAATAATAGTTCACAAGTTTTGAATTTTTGCGCCACAAAGTTGGTTTTCCATCAACAGCTCTAATTGTGTTAACAATATTCTTTGGGTGTTTCAGCTAAGTAGGTGTCTAACGAATTCCGAATATTTCTTTACTAAACCCTATAAAAACATAATAATATTTAGTCTTTCATTAAAGCAGCATCACCATTGATAATTTAAGTGTTTCGTTCTAGAATGACCCACCAAACATTGCCATATGTTGTGCACTTCAAGAGTCACTAAAAAGCACTGTCTCTCTGACTTATATCCAAGTTCTTCTAATAAGTATCCTAAGTAACATGCTTCTTTTACTGCTTCTGTAATTTTCAGACCTTCGCTTTTGTCGCCTCCTTAAGAGAACCTTCTCCTTTAAGGAACATCTTCTAAAGCTTTCATCCACTCTTCAGAATTTGGCGATGTTAAAATTTCATTTCATTTGTATCTTCAAATTCTACCGATTTAGCTGCTTCTTAGTTTTTAGAAAAAGTCCGAAATCTTAATCTCTTCTACATTCAATTTTTCGATGTGTTTAAATTTCTCTGATCTGTGGCAATTTCTTGATTTCTTTCATATTTACAGAAGTTTCATGATAAGTCTCTTCTTCCTATTCATCTTCTACCTGATCTTTTTGAATATATTTTTCCCTTTCAACTCTCCTTTTATTTTCGAATTCATAGAATCAATTCAGGTTATCATTTATTACTTTCCAGTATATCCACAATCTATTGACACAAACTGTGATTTTGAGCAACACATGTGAGATGTTGTACCGGTATCTACACACCATACATTCAACTGTTGCTGCGAATTTCTCATTCGTGTGCCTAAATTACAATTTTCTACATTTACTATAAGAAATTTGATTTTTCCTTTCTTCTATTGTATTTATAATCTTTGACCATGTGTCCTTTCTTGTCGCATTTGCAACATTGAAATGGAACATTTTTCTTTGATATACCTGGTTGATAACGGTTACCTTTCGATTTCTTGAAGAATTTATTAATATGCAAAGCATTATATTCAAAGTCTTGAACGCAAAATCTTGAGGAATGGAAATTCAGTAGCGGTGTCAAACGCAGCTTGAACTTCTTTGTATCTACTTGGTAATCCATCTAGTAACTGTTAAGAAATCTTCATCTAATATATCGAAGATAGACATATATTAGAAATATATATATGAAATTCAATTAAGTACTGAGAAATAGAATGTCCTTCGTCCATTTTCAGACTTAACAACTTACGGTACAATATCTTGTATCCATAATGCCCTTTCTTCATCGCCTGAGGCTGCAACTGTTCTCCAGACATTAACACTGCCCCAACCATGCCTCACATCTGTCAAATTAGTCGCATAATCTTTGGGATTTCAGTCCAAAAGTTACGCCTAGGAACGAGCTGAATCTTCCATTAGAACAATGATGCGTCGCAGGTAGTGATAGACTGGCCAACTTCGCCTCCTTCTCTCCTCCAAAATGCCCGAACTTCAACATAATAGAACCCGCGTGAGAAATTTCGGAATGAAAGAACCAAAAGTGATGCTTCAACATTAAGAGAAGCTCTAAGAGGAGTGGTATGAAATAACGCCAGAAGAGCTTGATAATTTAGTAGCTTCAATGCCCAAATGGTGCAAGCAGTTATCGATGCTGGTAGTAACTCACCAAATTCTTAAATACTATTCTTTGTTATGATTTTATTATTTTATATTTTATGTTATTGTTGTATAATTTTGCAAATCGATTTAGACACGATCAATTTTAGAAAAAAAGTCGTAATTAGAGTTTTTCTGCCGCTGTATTAAGAATATATGTTTCAACTTAATTGTTCATTAGAGCAATCTTCTTGGGTTGTCTTAGCCCTTCCAAAACTTGCCAGATAAAACTTTTCAAAATTACTTTGACTTCGAAAAATTTGAAATTAATAAATTTATTGCGTTAAATTTATTGAACTCAATTCAAAAAATCCAATTCGTTGATAAATAGCAGGTTTCGAGCATCAATCTTATCGTAACTTACAGGCACTGTAAAAAAAAAACTTAAAAACATTTTCGTTCTTATGCAGACTACAAAATCATTCCATAATATTACATTTGAGATAAAAAATATTTAATTCAAAAAATCCAATTCGTTGATAAATAGCAGGTTTCGAGCATCAATCTTATCGTAACTTACAGGCACTGTAAAAAAAAAAACATTTTCGTTCTTATGCAGACTACAAAATCATTCCATAATATTACATTTGAGATAAATATTTATGACACATTCAACTAATGTGCTCTTTCGTTACCGATAGTGTGGGTTGAACGTAATCAAGGAAGGAATCAAGGAAGACCACATTGGGGCGTCTATATATGCATTCAAAATTAACTCTATTTAAAATTTGAAATATATATATAAGAATCTTCGAATTCTTCTAATGTAGAATAAGTTATTTTCATTCAGAAATACCAATTCTATAATAGATGTGTCTGTTTCCAAGATGGCATTATACTCCTCCTACTAGATAATTACCGATAGTATTCACAGTCGACAAAATCTAAGAAATTAAAATCGATTTTATGAACAGCTTTTATATACTTTATAATACTTTAGGGCTCGTAGGTATATTAAAGTAAATTCAATTTCAATCAATTTTGCTTGCGATTCCTGCATTAAATTGAAACAGCAGATTTTTGATGCATGCCCGAATTCAATGTCTTCACTGTTCACCTCCATAATATAAGATACATCCCTGTTATATACCGCTAAACTAAATGCGAGCTGAGAAAACAGCTGTTCCACTCATTGTCAAATCAAATTCTAACCTGGTTGCATATCTCGGATAATATATATGGTTGTTATATAGATTGTTTGGGCTGGCATTATCTTGATAGAATATAAGCTGATTTGTCAACGAACAAATAAATTAATAATTAATAAAAACCAGTTATATAATTATTCCTTATTTGTTCAATGCGTAGTTCTATTAAATTTTGAAACGAATTATTGAATATATGAACCTATTTCCCTAATTTAGTATTGTATACAAAAACAGAGTTCTGGTAACTAGTGAACTCTGGTTCCAAGTAACGAAGAATAGAATTATATGCAAAAAAATGCAGAAACATTTGTTTATACTAGTGGCATTGTTTGGATTTGGATTTTTTGTTTACGGAATAAGTCAATTGTTTGTGGAAGTTGAAAATAATGCATGTCATATGACATATATGTTTAGACCACCACAGTATATGGTAACGTATTTAAATTTATATTTATAGTTTACAAGCACAACATAATAAAAAAAATATTCTCTGAGTCTTTTTAAATATTATTTAACTTCTTAGCTTTCATTAAATAATATCGAAAAAGAAGTCGAACAGACTCGCTGTTAAAAGTCTATTAAAATAGATTAAATATGAATTAATAACAAACATTTCTTAAAGAGATAAACGTATAGTTATTAACATTTCTTAAAGAGATAAACGTATTGTTATTAATGCTACAAAAATATATATGGATTATGAAAAATTGGAATGTATTGAAATCTAATAAACTTCAGTTAGTCAGAGCATTTCGGATGCAATAATTGTCATATTTGATTTTAGGTTTTATTCATGATTTTAGGGACAATAAACTTGAATCATAGAACAATAAATAATAACATTGGCAGTTTAGACCATGTACGAAACAGAACAATTAATAATAACGTTGGCAGTGCAGGCAGATTTCTTATCGTTCATTTAAAAATTACTAAAATCTTTCCATTTTATTTTAATATATTTTTAAGGAAATCTACACAAGTCATGAGCAATTTCCGAACTATGGACTTTATTACTATTACGAATCTAATATACCATATAATCGTAAGTCGTTGAAATTAAATGGAGCACCTGTGATATTTATTCCAGGCAATGGAGGATCACATAAGCAAGTAAAGTACAATAGATGATTTTAATAATAACAAATTTACTTCTCATTCTCTCATATATGTAGGTAAGATCTCTTGCTTCTGTTGCGTTAAAAAAACGACAAAACAATGCTAACAACATCGGGTTAGATTTTTTTACTAGTAAGTAAATTTGTTTTGCTGATACTCATCTCATAGAATACACTTTTTAGTTGATTACAATGAAGAACTTTCTGGACTACATGGAGGATATCTAGAAAAACAAACGTTATTTTTAAAAGAATGTATTAAAAGAGTTAGAGATCTCTACAGCACATCCAATGATTCTGTTTTAAAAGTTATTTTAATCGGTCATTCAATGGGAGGAAAAGTAGCTCAGTCAATACTGACAGATGCCAGCATAGCAGAGTTTATCAATTCCATTATATTTATTTCCTCTCCCTTGGATAACCCAGTTGTGAATTTCGATATTGTTCTTAGCACCTTCTACCAAAAGACTAATGCATATTTAGACGAAAATCACCTACAAATAACACGACAAAATGTAAACTATTGCAAAAATCAAAAACAAATCGGAATTCGAAATATAACAGATTTAAATAAGAATAATTTAGATAATGTTTTGATGATATCCATCGGTGGGGGTAATAGAGACTTACTTGTTTATGAAGGACTTACTGATTCTCGGCATAGTGATATACATGTGATGGTAAGAAAACCGTAACCGATTGAAAAATATTAAAGTAGTATTATGTTACAATTTAATGTTACCACTTTTAGACTTCCGCTGTTCCGAATGTCTGGCTAAGTTGTGATCATTTGTCTGCAGTATGGTGTTTGGAACTGGTCCTAGTTATTAACAGATTTCTATTTAGTATTATGGAAATTAATGGAACTAGTCGGCAAACATATTCAAAATTCATTGATGATAAAAACCAGCGATTGCAGCAAGCATTTAACTTCTTTGTGGCAAGTATACTTGATTCTCTACTTAATTATAAAGTTATTTTTATTTTTTCTATTTATTTTTTGACGTTTTAAATTTGATATTAGTGGTTAAACAAATAGTTATGAATATTCCTGAAAGTTCTATCAATATAACAATCAATATCATAATTTTCAAATTTACCGCTCCCATTCAGAAGTTTTTTGTTGTTTTCTATTCGAAGAGCATTTTATACTAAAATTAATATTTTTATATTATTGTACTTTTTTTAGAAAAATAATATCAGAACCAGACACAATAAAAACAACTTAGTTTCCCATGAACTTGAAAAATGGATGGAGGACCCCCGAAGGGTTTACACCAAAGTATATAACCCTGGACGAAAAGAACTCTACTATCATATGATACGTCTAACTGGATCCAAAGTAAAGGTGAAAGATAAATAATATAAATATAGTAATTTGCTTTGACAATAGATAGTTATGCAAACTATATATATATATATATAATATTTTCATTTTAGCTATTCGGAAATATGTTAAATTTGGACAATACAAACATAGTCGTTGGGTGCACGGTTAATAATAATGTAAAATATTGGTAAATATTTTTAATTAAAATAAATTTTAGTTTATATAGATTTATTTATGTATACTTACTTATTGCAAGACCAATATTATGAGATTGTCCGTCGAAAATAGACTTTTTTTTAATTACGAGAATTTATTTGCTCCAGGCTGAGTTCATTGCGTTAATACTTATTAATTATTATTATAGTATTATGAAAAAACGAATTTGAAATATATTAAAGAAAATGTTTACCAAATATTAGTAAAAAGTTTTCTTCTGCTAGTGACAACGGAAGACATCTAGTAAATTATGTGCAAACGGTCCCATCCTGGCATCGAATGCACACTATTGTTGTTTTAGATCTCTTCAAAATACAAAGAATGTATGCTAATTGGACACATATTGGATTCCGTATACCGCCAACAAAAACACAGGTATGTTTTATAAAAGGTTTCCCTACTAATTACTACAATAGTACTGATCAACAATTGTACAATAGTATACAAACGAACATATCAAGCGAAATAAATTAAATAATTCTAAAGATATTCAAAACAACTTGTCTATTCTCAGGTTTCATTAATTGTGGATATACATGATCCAAATGAAAGAAATATATATGTTAAAAAGGGCAAATGGTTTGTAACTACAGATAAAATATTAATAAACGAAACTAAACAGGGATCTGTCTACTATAAATTACATATTGAAGGTACTTGTACGATTTTATCACCTTAAATACATTTAAATATTAGTTTTTGATTGAAGTAAGACTTTGATAATTAACCACTTAATGTTTAATTCATAGATCTGGTTGAATCGTTTCATGCATTGAGTGTCATAGTAAAGCCTGTTGCCTGTTCGAGCCAAACGTATAACTTTTTAACTAAAATATGTATACCCTGGGCTCGAGGTTTTGAAAAATATCAACAGTTTAGGTAAGTTATATAAGTATTTATTATTTTATTCCATATTTTACAATAATTTATAGATGTCTATTTGCTGAGAACAAAACTTTATAACATATGGAACAATAAACTGATAATGGGTTATCAATTTTTTGCAGAGAAAGAAATTCTGAGACAGTATTTTTAATTAATGTTCCTTATAATCCACCAAAAGGGTATAATATATCAGACAATCCTGTGGTTGTGGAGTTATATTTAGACCAAAGTTGCCGTTATACATTAAGGTTAGTATATTTAAATATGTATATATCATTTTATTATAAATTTATGTTTTTAGTTATAAAATGTCGCTTGGTGGCACAATGTCTAGAATCGTGCGGCAGTTTTATCATTACATGCCAGCTCATGTAACAGCGGTTCTGTTATTTGCACTGAGACATCAAATTACTTCAAAATCAACATCTTTAAATTTTGGCGTATTACTTTCAGCATTGTTACAGCCATCATCCACGCTTTTTTTAACTGGTATTTAATAGTTTTTCACAATTTATTAACGATTATAGTTATATCACTTTCCATAGGTTCAAGAATAGTTCATAAAGCTCTTCAAAATCTTTACATTTTACCCAACGCTGACAAATTCAATCAATCTATTTTGTTGGCCCTGCTTCTTCACAGTACCGCCTTGATGATTACAGTAATTATTACTAGTATCGTATGGGTGATCATATATTTGCAATTTCGTGTTTTGTTAAAATATGGATTATGGTATAATTAAAATATTTTAATGTTTACTCTTATAAGATGTTATATTCTTTCAAGGACTAAGATTTCAACACTCGGTTCCAGTTCTGAGTTTATCATGCATATAATTCCGATTTCATTAGGGGGAATACTAATTTCAATGGCATTTTATACATCTGGTGGCTTGGCTATGATGATATGTTATGTATTTTACTTCATGAATGTAAGTTAAATTGAAATTAGAAAATATTTCAAAATCATTATTTGTTATCTAAAAGACATATGAGATCAACTGACTTATACATTTTAGATTTTGAAAAAATATGGTTCTATCATACAAAGACGTCAAATTAAACATCAAATAAAAAACAATTATAGAAGTTTGGAACAATTGAACGAAAACGTGGAAACCTCACCTGCGAACGAAAATGAAGTTAATGAAAGCTCTCAAATTACACTGTTTTTATTACTTTTCGTACTAGCCACAATAAACTTACCCGCGACAGTTTCTTATGTGAGACAATTCTGGTTCGTAAAATGTTTACTATATAGTATTTTATGTTTTGGTTTATTTATATATTTAATTGAATAAATATTTCAGTAACAATTCTAGTCCTCTTCCGGATCCTACACTACTTCCAGCTATTATTGTTATAGGATGTTTGTCAGTTTTATGGCAACTAAAAGCCCCTAAAAATTTGTAAGTAAAATTTTGAACATTATAATAATTCGATGAAATAAGTCAATTAGTTATATTTTAGTATTTAAAATATTTGATGAATTCCCTGAGATCTAATAATTAATATTGCGTAATACATTGTCTCCTTCATTAAAAACAATCCAATGGATTTCCTTTTTAATTTTCATAACCTTGCAATCTATATATTGGAAATATATTATAAATCTTATAAATGCAAAAGTCACAACATTTAGTTAATAGTTTATATACTTACCTAAAGACTTAACCATCGTAAATCAAGAAATTTAACTTATTAAGCTGAAGAATTTTTATTTTCGAATCCAAACCCCAAGTGTGAGAAATTTTTCGGAACTAGGATTGACACCTTCTGACTTCTAAATTACACAAATAAATACTGTCTAATACGTAACTCCAAAACTAATATTTTAATTATTGTTTAATGTAATTGTATAAGTATTATTTGTGTATAAGGTATATAATTTTCCTAAATTTGTGTTTATCATCAAACCACATATCAAATTCAGTTATCTATTTCTCACGAATTCAATATTCCTTCACATTTTTACAAATTTTGCAACGTTGGAAATGTTTTAAAGAGCAATCTATCTAGAAATATCTATTCTTTAACGAAACCCAATGATAATTTAACATTTTTTTTCCTTTAGGTATGGAAATTCAATTTTTTCGGCAATACTTTACATCTGTGCATGTACCTGTATTATTTATTGCCAGCAGTCTATGTACAGATTGAATTATGTGATCGCGTTTGTATTTGTTATTATATTATTTCAACAGATGATTTGTAAAGCATTTCAATAAAGCAATTAATGAATTTAATAAATTTAACTTAATTTGTGTAATATATATGAGAATAATATGATCATGTATGTAGGGATTTCAAATATATATAGAGTTATGTACGGCCTTTCATCCGTAGTTATAGACTCTCTTATATCTAGATATATATATATGATCCTTTAATGTAAAATGAAAATATATATAGATATATATAGATATATATATATGAGATAAATCTTGTGAATTTGAATACTATTTGAATAAAAGAGACTTACAGGAAATTCTATCGGTTATTTTAAAAAATTGCATGTTTTATTTTGATATGAAAACGAAACAGAGAAATAATATTACACTTTTTGAGAGGCTTGTAAAGCATTTTCCAAATCTTCGATTAGATCTTCTACATCCTCTAATCCTACTGACAGTCTTATAAGGCTATCGGTAATTCCAAGTTTCTTCCTATCTTCTACTGGCACGGAAGCATGTGTCATTACGGAACTGAAAATAGACATATATAAGTACATGTGAAAAAATCAAATGTGAAATTCGTACGGTAATTCGGCTAGGCTTTCATATCCACCTAAACTTTCAGCCAAGGCAAAAACTTTAAGAGCTTTAAGGAATTTCGTTGAATTTTCCAGTGATCCTTTAATGTAAAATGAAAATACGCCACTGTACCCATATGTTTGCTTGAGAGCAATTTGATGATGAGGATGTGAAGGCAAAGCAGGATGAAGCACCTTTTCTACAAATGCATGTGATTCTAAAAACTTTGCAACAGCGATGGAATTTTTCTGATGCTGCTCCATTCTTATAGCTAAGGTTTTTAGACTCCTATTCACTTGATAACAGTCAAATGGCGATGGAACGATACCAACAGCTATGAAGAAAAATATATATAAAAATATTTATTGACGATTAAATAAAAAAATAAAAACAAAGATAATGTTGGAATTGCCAAAATTGTGCAATAAGAATTTATAGTACGTAATGTTACTAATAGCAAACGTACCATTTTGTAAAAATTTCAACTTGCTGTACAATTCATCAGAATTCATGGTAATGCCTCCCATTACAACATCAGTGTGACCATTCATATACTTTGTCAAAGAATAGCATACCAAATCTGCACCCAGTTCCAAAGGCCTTTGAAAATATGAAGTCAAAAACGTATTGTCGACAGCAACTATAATATTTCCTCTTTCATGGCATGTTTTAGTTATTGCCTCGATATCTGCAACCTTCAATAGTGGGTTTGTAGGAGTTTCTATCCAAACTAACTATAAAAGTAAGGAAAATTATTTCATTTTATTTTTATCACCTCTATTTAAAACTGTGTAACTTCAGTTAGTGGGTTAGTTATGTATTATATGTACACACGTTGTAAAATATTATATATTGAGTCCTATCAGAATAGAATTCAAAATTACCTTAGTTTCAGATTTAATTGCAGTTTTCAGTTCTTCGAGGTTAGTTGGATCTACAAAGCTAAATTCTATTCCCAATCTCGAAGCGACTTGCCTATACAAAAAGAATCAGTTATATATATTAATAAAGTAAAAATTATATATAATATTATTTAAAAAAAGTTATTTTGTTTAAAATTATCAGAAATCGTATAAAATAAAATATGTGGGAAAATATAGTTCTGAAGCTAAGTTATATTAAAAATCAAATAAATATCAAGATATTTCCTTCTAAATTATATTAAAATAGTTATTTATAAATAATATGATTAACTTTCTTAGTACGTTTCCCAAAATTTTCAACCCCAACCAAATTTCAATTGACTTTGAAATCTCATAAAGAAAATACTATAACTTTGATGAAAAGATTATAAATGTGCAACATTTTCAGGTTTTTGTTCAATTTTCCATTTCCTAATTTAGTTATACAGAAATATTTGCATTGGAAATTAATTCATATGAAATTTTTCATAATTAAAAAACCTTTGACTTACTACTAAATAGACTAATGAAGTTAATTTATAAATATATAATTTACACCACTATATAACTTTATATTTTATAAATGTATAGTTACCTGAATATGCGGTTGGTACCACCATATACATCATCTCCAACAATTACATGATCACCATGTGACAGCATAGTTAAAACTGTGGTTGTTGCACCAAGCCCAGAAGAAAAGGTTAGTGCATATTTTGCATTGTCCAATGATGCAAGGCATTTTTCTAAAACATTTCTAGTTGGATTTCCACTACGAGAATACTCAAATCCCTTGACAAAAAATAATAATACGGATTATCACTAAATCGCGGAAATGTATATTTAAATGTAAAATGTATGTAAAGCAAAAATGAATAACGAATATATATAATCAGGATTCGGCGAAGAATTTATGGACAATTTAAAGTATGAAAAAATTGGAATTTATTAAAAAACTCTGCAAACAAGATCTTCAAGAAGATAAACTAATAGCGATAAAGATACAAAAACTAGTTTTCAAAGAAAGTAAGATCAGATTAAGTATAAGCATACATATAGACAAAATTATATAAACTTCCAATTTCTGTCAATCTACGTCTGAACATGGACTATCTCTTATTTTCAAAGAGGTAATTTAAGTGCTTGTTTATTAGTATGCGATGACAATCCAAAAATTTGGTAATTTTATTCAATTGAAAAAACATACACATGATTACTTGTGTACGATAAGCTTATTTTGTGGCATTTATAATGTCAAATGTTATCTTAAATTCTAAACACATTACCATTTGAAAATCCAACTATAATACAAAAATTTAAGTTGTGAAGGTTTAATTTTTGATTGATAGAGATTTATGACAACTCAACTATAAACAAGATTCAACCATATCAAAAACTTTGTTGAATAATGTATAGCTATATATCGATATTTCATCATATACTCAATAAACAATGAACGTGTCAATTGTCGCAAAATTTAAAAGTAATGGGAGTTATTATCTTCTTTAAAAAAGGTTTGGTTACTATTATATATATAACATTGTAACTAAAACTCGAATGATATATTCATTGCAACCCATATACAATATAGTAATATATAAATAAAATATATAATATGGTAATACAATTAACACTTGTTATATATATAATATATTATTATATTACCCGATGTTCTCCAGGTCCATCTTGTTTATATGTGGTACTCAAACTAATGGGAGGGATAACGCTCATGCTATTCCATTGCTCAGGATCCTGTCCAACGTGAATAGCTTTTGTGGCAAATCCCGTAGGTTGCTCTTTGAATAAATTACTCATAACGAAACTAAATTCACTTGCTCCGGCAAACGACACTTTCAAAGTGATCTAAGGAGAAACATGTGGTATGAAACAGATGATAAAAACCAGTGTTGCATACCTCGTTCTTTCTAAAGTGAGTATTATTTGTTTACATTAACTCATGCGTTCCGAGTTCTTTGAGTTTATACTCATATTTACTCTTTTAAATATTGCATTGTGTTGTTATTCTACAAAGCCACTTTTATTTATTGATTACGTATATAGAGCAACATAATTAATAAAAAATACTGTCTAAAAGAAAAAGAGTTTATTTCTTATTTTGTTTTTCTTTATCACAACGTACTCAATTTGGTGATTTAATTGACTTAACAAGCTTTAATTCAGGTATACTATTTTTTATTGACTTGTTCTTCATATACTTTTCCAGCGCGCTTGGAAGCGAAATGCTATCGGGATCAGTCTGTAAATAATAAAAAAATATAGTTGAATTCTTTTTCCAATTTTATTATTCATATGATTTAAATAAAACCATTTCCGTATCGCAAAAAATGTATTCAATCTTCGACCATTCCTTTACAACAAGGTAATAATGTAAACAAAACATGTTCTAAACTAAATGAGACAATTACCTGGTAAGATTCTATGAGAGCTATTAGAAGTCGAGGTATCGCTGAGGCTGTTCCATTTACAGTATGTGCATATTGTAGTTTTCCGTTTTTTCCAAGGTATTTAATATTTAGACGTCTAGCTTGATAATCAGTGCAATTACTACAACTTGATATTTCACCCCACATGTTTCTACCAGGCATCCATGCTTCTATATCATATTTATGATACGCAGGTGTTCCCAATTCATTTGGTGGCATTTCAATCAGTCTAAAATCGAGTCCTAAATTCATGAAGAGTTCAACTTCAATGTTCTTAAACGTTTCCAGAACTTCTTCAGATTGATTTTCAGAACATATGGAAAACATTTCGACTTTTGTGAATTGATGAACTCTGAAATAGGTTTTGTGTTAAAATTATTGCATTGTACAGTCAATAAACGTACCGGTAAATACCTTTCTCTTCATGCAAACCAGACGTTTCAGCTCTATAGCATCTACTTACTGCAGCAACTCTTAGGGGTAAGTCACTCTCTTCAAATAAATGATCCGCATAATAACCCGCTAAAGCCATTTCCGAAGTTCCAGATAGATAATTTCCCGAATCTAATTTATACACCTGGAATCAATTTATTATGTAGTTATTTAACATTATGACATACAATTTAATATAACACCTGTGTTCTTTCGCCATCTGTATTCATTCCACATCCTTCTATAACTTCACCAGGCAATATGTCCGGAACTGAAATCAATCTAAATCCATTCTCCTTCAAATTTTTAAGCGCATATTGAACTATAGCTTGTTCCATTTCTGCTAAAAACCCTGTCAGGTAATAGCTTTTATGTCCAGTGAAATTTCCCAAGTGGTCCATTCGGAATAGGTTATGTCGTTTACAAAAATCCGAGAACTCCATAATACGATATTTTGAACTATCTTGATTTTTTTTATTTACCAACAATTCTTTGGGATGTTCATAACCTTTTACTCGCGGATGAGTTCTGTTCGGAAGTTTATTTAACTCAATATCTAACTGATTATGAAGTTCTTTTTGTTTAGAAATATTTTGTTCTATCTTCAGATCCGAAATTAATGACCGAATTTTGGGTATATTATTTTCATGCTTTCGCAATATAATATTTTTTTCTAACATATCCAAATCGTTTTTATCACGGAAAAGTTGATGTTTGTCGAAATCTAAATTATTTTTATTAGACTGATGGCGACGTACAAGACATCTAAAAATACTATTCCATAATTTTACACTGTTCATATAAGCCATAATTGAACCAAAATCGCGTTTTTAAATTTACGAAAGTATTCCGACCAATGACATAAAATAATGATTCTATCCAGATAGCAATGAAAAGTTGTACAACGATTATAGTTCGTGGAATTTCACAGGGTCGCTCAGAAATAATAAATTTAAATGCTGTTTGCATGTAATTTTCATATTTTTTATTATTTCATTTATTATAATATTCATTATTTTTTATAATTTTATTAATTTTCATTATTTATTATATTATTTTTTAATATTATATTATTTAATATAAACTTTTGACTGTAGTCTAACAAATGTACCATAACAAGCGCTCTTTTTCCAGAAAAGGAATAAATCTGAGGTCGGAAATAACCTCATAGCAACTAATAGTTCTATTGAATGAGAACAATCAGGTCTAAAAAAACGGTGGGAATATGAAAATTACATAGAAACAATATTCAAGTATTCAAATCTTTCTTGAAGAAATAAATTTATAATTTCTTTATTTATATCTAATAACAATGTTAAAAACATAGAAAAATTGCAACTACTTTAAACATACTATATACATATATATGATAGTTATTATTTTAGTATTTTTAATGACATTACAATAGACATAACAAATAAATATTTTATATTTTATGTTTTCAAGATTTAGGATTTCAGGAATGAAGAAATATCATTAGCATTTTGCTTTTTATTAGCTACTCGTGAGCCGAATTGAATAGCACGTTTTTTTAAGTTAATTGCAAAACGTATACCTAATAAAAACCCATACAGTCGAAGAAATAATTTATCACCTAATCCATCTTCAAGGAGAAAACAGCAACGTTGAGAAGGATGTCTACTCTGAATAAAGTTTACTACGTTTTCTTCAATAAACGGTGCACGTGAGGTTTTTCCGTTATCGGCAATCATACGATCATCTCTACCCAAATTGCGGGAGGGAATGCGTTCCCAGTCCCTTTGTAGTTCAGAGAAAACGGAAGCTTGCTTCTCTTTATATGTTCCTTTACAACGTCTGTATGCGTTTCGGTGTCTAGTATAACCACCAAAAAGTTCATCTGCTCCACTGCCCACAATTACGACCTAAAATACGTAAAATATTTAGTTTTATCGAAATAAATAAATAACAATGTATTTAATATACTCTAGAAGTTGAAGTATACGGTAACTCATTACACATTCCTTGTCCTCGAGAAGCGAACCAAAAGGCACTTCCAATGGACTCATCTAAAACCGTTTTAAGGGGATATATTAAATGTTTTATGTGGTTCGCCATTTTAGAATTAAATTCATCACGTTTAACATTTACTTCAACAAAATTCCATTTTCTAGAAAAAAGGTTTTGTAAGTTTTAACAAAAATAACTTTTACCAAACTCATGCAAACGTTCTTATAAAATATATTTAAATAAATAAAAATAATAAAAAATACAAAAATTTCTTCAAAGTCAAACTATCTCACCTATTAGGACAAATTCTATACAAATCTATAAGTGATGCCTTTGCAGAACACCTGTCTGGAACATCCCACGATAATGTATTTGAATTTACACATTCAAAAGCCACGTTTATGAGGTCAATAGAATCTCTGTCATCTACAAATTTATTCGCAAGTATTGCTAATATCGTGCAATCAATTCCACCAGAAAATAAAATTGCTATTTTGGAATGATGACACTCATCAGTCATATTCTGAATACAATTAGCACAATATTTAGGTGTAACTGTAACTCTTTCCTTTACTGAATGTTCAATCAATTTGGAAAACGTTTCTAAATCGTCTCGTAGGTAAACATTTTCAAGCAATTGATTAAATAATTGATCAATTGAGGAATAAGTAATTTTAGTCATATCATAAAAATCATATGTTGCCTACGAAAACAATAATGATCAATAACTTATATATATGTTTAGTTAATTATATATACTTCTTTTTTATTGAAATAAAGCCATGATGGTTGAATGGGATTTTCAATAATTAATGTTTTTTGTAGAATTGATTCCAGGTTTTTGGATAAATTATACCACTGATCCGTAGGATGAACCCAAGGATAAATAAACATATTCTCGGAAGAAGAAAGATTTAATTTAAATAATCCTAGTGGTGGCAATTCCATACTTTGTTTTCTGATATCATCTCCCGTTACACCTAAATTCGGAAGAAATTTCTTATTTAGTATGGTACATCTTAGTATGGAACATAAAATCTGCAAATTGTATATATAAGACTTATACAAAATAATATTGCACAATTTAAACACATACACGTTGTACTCAAAATATTTATATGAGTATTATCCTTTTCAATTATCAATGAATTTCGTCCCATAGAATCTCTGGCGAAGTACAAACTCTGCGTTTTTTTATTATAAAATATAATACTAAATGGTCCTTCTAATGTTTTAAAGAAACTGCAGATTTCTTGATCACTTTTGCATCTCTCTAACATATTAGCTAACCATATGGTATCAGCCATTTTTCTCAAATTGTTTCTAGAAATGTTGAAGACATCACCATTAAATAATAAAATTAAGTCATTTTGCTCGATGGGTTGCATGCATATCTCGCTACCCTGTTGCCACAGCACAAATCCCATGAAAAACATATTGTCAACCTGTGCAGATCCCTCTTTATCTGGTCCTCTTCTAGCAAGATAGCATTTGTGATCCTATAAGCAAACAATTATATCGTTTGAACACATATTTTTGGAATGATCTTACATTATTCAAAGTACTACTGCATTTTTGAATATTAAATTCATTAATTAAAATCGAGCAAAAAATTCCACACATTTCATACTTTAAAAAACAGCCGGCAAAATGTGCACAATCTCAAATAAATAAAATAAGATGAATTACTTATAACTCAAAAATTATATAATATATATATCATTAAATTATTGTTTTTTCCTGTTATTTAATAAGTTGTTCTGAAAGAATATAATTTTAAAGCATTTAGTTACAACTTCATCCTTTTATTTATTTTTTACTCTCTCTGATTTAGTGTTTATGAACATTTAGGTTATGTCCGTAAATTAAGTGAACCACACAATGGTGTCGCTTTTAGCAAGTAGTACGAGCTGTTAAGAATAGATTTATCACAATATGTATGTAACAGAGCAGAGTATGCATTTTCAAATACTAACGAAGTGGGGAAAAAATTACCATTCTACTTTCCTGAATTATTGACTTAATAGTCAATAATTCTAATCAATGCTTTATTAAAAACTTATATATATATAATATATATGAATAGATATTTTGTGTATTTATTCCCTTTAATTTATAGAGTGGTGTTCTGTTAGTGGTATAATAAATACAGATTACTGCCTTAGTTTTATTGATTTGATCGTCACAGAATCTAATTCAGATATATAGTGT
Source organism: Coelopa pilipes (assembly GCA_947389925.1). Taxonomy (NCBI): domain Eukaryota; kingdom Metazoa; phylum Arthropoda; class Insecta; order Diptera; family Coelopidae; genus Coelopa; species Coelopa pilipes. Next base: position 8,909,953 of record OX376700.1, read on the forward strand.
TCCAATGTATACATATGTTAAATTTGACTTAAAACAAAAATGGATGTCTCTACAGTTGTTAAATTAAAATATTTATTGATTTTACTATATAATTTGCGACTACAGCTTATATATGTTTATAGGCAAATGCTTGATATGTTCTTATTAGATGCTTGTTGTTACGGAAATCATAAAATATGCATGATTGACAAAAAAGTTGATGTCCAATGTCTTTTTAACACCGAAGTCTGACAAAAATGGTTGGTCTGAAATTGCAGTAGAAATTAAATTATATTTTTTTCCAACAATCATTGCACAAAATGTTAATTTTGATGCGAAATTTGTTGGCAAATTATTCAATATACATTGGAATGATGATATTTTTTATTTTAAATTTTTTATATTTCTAAATTTAAGGTGAAAGTTAAGTGCTCGGATTTGAGGACTAAGGATAAGAAGGAGCTCACAAAACAGCTCGAAGAGCTGAAAAATGAGTTGCTTAATCTCCGCGTAGCTAAGGTTACAGGTGGAGCTCCGTCAAAGCTTTCCAAAATGTACGTACTTTGGTTCCAATTGGATCGAAAATAGAATTAATTTTTACTAATTTTTATAGCCGCGTTGTACGGAAAGCTATTGCTCGTGTCTTCATTGTTATGCACCAGAAACAAAAGGAGAACTTGCGTAAAGTTTTCAAAAACAAAAAATACATCCCACTCGATTTGAGAAAGAAGAAGACGCGTGCTATTCGCAAAGCTCTTTCTCCTCGCGATGCCAACAGAAAAACGTTGAAGGAAATTCGCAAGAGGTCCATTTACCCACAAAGAAAATACGCTGTTAAAGCATAATTTTACATATTGGATTTAAGTGAACTATAACCTAATAAAGAGTTTTTTCATGTTGTGAAAATCATATCGTATGTCGAGTTTTTGTGGAATTGTTCTCGTGGTGCATTATCACAATACAATGATAATTCAATAGAAGTAGCGGAAATTGACAAATTTAAAATATTTGTGATAAAATTGTTTTACTTTACTGTGCTAATATATTATGGATTTCAGTTTTAAGACCGCTCCGTATCTTGTGAATGCAATAATGCGGTTTTTATTGGAATAGGAGAAGGTCTTGTCAGCAGATACATTATCAATATGTTATTCAAATCGAGAAGTCGAACCGGCACTTATGTTTGGGAAACAAAAAACTAGATATTAAAAACAAACTGGGATGGCCTTTTTGGGCTTTTAATATACATTTGGTTAATTTATAAATATATTTTGACAATACAACGCTCAAGGATTCGTGGCCTTTTTCATAACAAATTTTGTACTCTGAAGTTTGCTATTGTTTACCGAGGTGGTACCCTTAAAAAATAACGACTTTGTTGGAGCGGAGTTTAATGATACAAGATTATGATTGTATGTCTACTCAAATCACAGAATTTTACAAGAGCTCAAAGTAAAAAGGAATGTCCGTTTATTTAAAGCGACAGGTTTGTTTTTGGCATGTAAACATATTGACAGACATGATTCTTAAGCAATATTGAGATTTTACTTTGTATGGGAAGTTGAACATAAAACGTTTTACTAACTTGTTTTATACGATGAGTTCCACTTGTGCTGAGTACGCAAACAATTTGTTTAACTAATCAGGTCTCTTGGACTACTATGAGTTACTTTACAGTGGTAGAAGTTTGGCTGTATATTTACTCCAAACGGTGATGCGTTGAATATCTCTCCGTAACGGTTGTTCGACACACTTTTCACAGTCCGCAGTGGAGATATGAACTAGCGATTTTTCTCAATTTCAGATATTCCTCCTGATAATTTCGATTGTGGCTACCTCGTTGCCGACTATCAGTACTAATTTTCTGCAAGTGTGTATATTGGACTATAATATATACATGTGGGATTTGAGTGCCCTTAACTACCAATTACTACCAAATTGCTACCATATCAGTTTCTTTACTCAAATATTAACTAGTTACATCTAAACTCCAAAATTTGGTTGTTGTTAATTATCAACAGGATATTTAACTCAAAGTTGATATATAATTTTGAAATAGAAAGAAATGAATTAGTGAACAAATGAAATGTGGTATATCGTTATATTAAATTGTACCTAATTTGGGGTATCGGCGTCATTAATATTATAATTGACGAACCGTGCAATATATTTTATGTTTTGTGGCCATATAAATGTCTACTATTTGATGCTCAGATCGGGATATAGTTTCACTTTTATGTTCAATTAATTTTCGTATACTAATTATTCATAATAATAAATATAATTAAGTAAATGCTGTACTATTTATTAGATCTTCATATCTATGTTCAATGCTCAAATTTATTTATATATATATTTTTTTTTGAAATTACATCCCGGCATTTGCCGGCGCCTAATGCTCTCTATCCGTATATAAGCCGCTAATTTGTAGCAATAACGACAGTGGTTGTGTAGAGAAGCAGCTAGTTGGATAAGCTTGATTTGTGTTATAGAGTTTTTAACTATTGCACAATGTCGTACAAAGGAAATACGTCCGACATTGAATGCGACAAAAATGATTACCCACGAAATCGTCCTACAGGATTAATATCCAAATTGGCTGCAAGCAAGTTGTCCGACGAACCGAAGTGGAATGATAAAGATGATGATGTAGATTCCGAATTATCTTCCTCTGATAATTTTTTAACCAAAGGTGATTGGCATATGGTTAGCTATTGACTTATTTATTGGATAATACTATATTTATCAGGAGCTTTTCTGTTAACTCCTTCTTATGAGTTATCAATGAATCGTGCGGCGCTCATTTGCGAAAAAATGAGTTTCAAAGGTTGTTTTAGCTTAACAAAAACCGCTACAGGAATCCTTTTTAAATTTTCAAATCCAGACGACTATCAAGCAGTTTTTAAGAAAGGATTCCATAAAGTTACTGGTGCTAGATACTACCGGAAGGTAAGTGTATACACAAGCAACAAATATAATACTATATAATAGTATTGCTCCATCTCCAAACCACCACATCACCCACATTATCCACAATTTAAAGCGATTTGTCGATAATTGAATATTTGCAAGCACTGTCTTAATTGAACTTTAACAGATATCCATTCCATGCCGACCACGCAAAACCTTTACACTTTATATTTTGGATGTGCCCGAAGATTTACCAGTAGAGGACATTCGACATGCAATGTATAAGTTCAATTCCGTTGTAGAAGTCGTCCGTCTGCATATCTACCATCATTCATCTGGTGCTGAAAAGAATGCAGATGGCAAGTTCAGCTATATTTTTACTTTTCCTAACATATGTATAATATTTATTTTCAAAGGGTTATCTGTAAGCAAATCTTCAGAGACCGGAGAAAAGCCAGAGCGTTCGGAGCGAAGGGAGATACCTCCTGCGGTTATTCGCGTGACATTGGCTTCTATGGACGAATATAATATACTTCTACAAAATGGTTTAAATTTTTATGACGCTACATTCTTCCCAACGGACGCGAATGTTACCTTCAGAGGTGCAAAAATAGAGTACAAGAGAAGGTATTGTATTGGTACTTAGTAGTGAGTTTAATATTTTTTATAAAACTGAGTTGCAGAGGATTTTAACATTCCTTTCTCGGAACTATATGAACAATTTTAACACTAAATGATTAAACATATAAGAAAAACATTTTATCATATCATAGATAGTTCGTCGTTGTTAATGATTTCGAATGTACAAAATAATAACAGACTTAATGTAGAATTAGAATAGAAACTCCACTCAGTGCGACGTTGGATCATCGAAACCAGCGTCGTGTGAACACTTAAATATCATATATGGTATTTATTTTTTCTTTACTTTATTAGAATGCTTGATGGCAGTATACCTGGGCGTGTTCGTGAGTTACTTCCGGTCTTTGACGCAGCTGGGTTTTGCAAAATACCTCCACCAACATTCAAAGTGATTAAGCCTCCAAGGTCATGAGTGAAGAATGAAACTATATATTAAATTGGACGGATGGCCCTATACGGCATCGATGTTTTTCTCTTGTTAATCTATAAATGCCTTTATATGGAAAGCACATTAATTGTTTTGTTCTTCGAATGCGAATGGCAATCGGAAATAGTTTTTATTAAACAAATTGTCTAATATTGAAACGTTATTCATGATAATAATAAAAACATATATTTTTTAACAAGCATACCCGACTATATTTTTAAATATTTTATGGATTACAGAAGTATACTATAGAAGTACTAGTCTGGTTTAAACAATTATTTTTGAAATGCATATAATTAAAATATATACGTATGTATTAAAATAATAAATACTGAGAACGGCATTGCGATATATTTCAATTTTCCATTTAAGTGCACTAGATTGTTTAATAAATAACTTCTTGGTTATAGTCTCAAGGTCTGCACTGTAATCATATGACGTAATGAGAAGTCTTGCAATACATATAGAGTAGAATTCAATATAACGAATGTTAAGTATAAAATTGCTTCTTTAATTTGTTAATACTGTATATGGCAATAACCAATTCTGTTTCTCCATTCCACGAAACAGAACACAATCGAAATTAATTTATATTAGGGGAATGTGTTTAATTAAATTTATTTTGCAATATTTCGTTGAAATTCGGAAGTTTGGTTGGAGGTTGATAAAATTAATTCAAAACAATTTTGTTCACAAAATTATAATAATTGATATAAAAATTATGGCTTTTGTGAATATTAACTTTTGCTATGTCACTTACTGGAAAATACGGCTTATGATCATAATTTTATCTTTTATCAGAAATTTCATCTTTTATCAGAAATATTATTTTCTCAGGAACGGGCAAGTTTTTAAAAAGAGCAATTTTTTCAGACATAATATACTGAAGTAGCAATAACTTGTGTAACTAATCGGTTAATATGTCTTATTTCCGTTTTTTCCATAATTCCGGAGACTAATTAATTTTAATTGCATAAATATTGATTCAAAATTTCGCATTTCACTCCTTAGATTAGGGAAACACTACACTATATTTGTGAAAGTAAAAAACACATATAATTCTATTAAATTTTATTAAGGTGACATCACGTTATTAAAATATTAACAATTAATATATATACATATATATATGTATATATATATATATATATATATATATATATATATATATATATATCATATAACACAGTTATAACTATTTTCGTATTCTAAGCCATAACTTTTCAATATTTACTAGCACGGATAAATAGAGTAAATAAAAATTTTTTAAATACCATGATAAGTTGTACAGCATATGTATCTTTTGGTTCTTGTCCAAAAATAATTTATAGAAACTACTTAATTTTTCAGAGTATGCTTCGTCATTTTCAGTTACCTGGTGTAAACGGATGAAGTCTTGTTTTTCCTAAAAAAAAAATCGATAATTTTATAACACGACTAAAATAATTGTGCTTTTTGTGATTAGAAATACAGCAATCTGTATAGAGATGCTAAAGTCAAGAGTTATATATATTTAATCCGTTTTCCAAATAGACATATAGCTTATTCGAGTTTGGTATAAGCGTTGTGGATGGTGCATCCAGATTACATTACAGATCAAATACTTTCATACACTTGGACATTGCTTTACTTACTTCATTAAATCTATTGTAATGGGCGCATTGGACATTGCTTTACTTACATCATTAAATCTATTGTTATGGGCGCACCAAAAATTATGATTCCAATTTTCTACTTCAAGTCTTTTTTCATGAAGCTTCCACATTAATTTTGATGACATATCTCTAGTAACAGTTCGTACATACGGCCTAAGATTGGAGACTTTATCTGGTGGTCCAATGAAATCTTGACTTATGGTATGAGGTTCGGGTTTTTCATTTCGTGGAGTCGAGTTCAAACCACGAGAACATAATCTTTCATTAATCTAAAAATAACAATTATTTACGCTATACTACTATTTGTATATTGAGTACTACCAAGTTGTTAAAATTATATAAGTTTTATGTTTTCTATAAACAGATAACATGTTTAATGAACACGAATATCAATTAAAAATATAAATTTTGTTTTTTTGTTCGTGTTTTAACGTAATTCCTTTGTCAACTTTTTAATAAATTGTTTTTGCTTTTAAAATATATTATTTTTGTTTGGAAGAGAATTCCGAATTGTCAATTACCAGGGATGAAACCTAGAAATTTGACGTATATAAATAAACAAATCAGTATTCTTATTATCGAAAACCTTTTAGGGTCGATATTGTCAATATTGTCTTATACACATTAACATTTATTTTGAAAACGACAGAGTAGGGTGCAGAGGAACAAAATCATTATTTTTAAATTATCCAAAGTCCTATATAGAAAAATATTAAATATTTAAATAGGAGAGTGAATAGAGTCATTTTCTCTGATAGCATTAATGTATATTATTATGTATATTTAGTATTAGTATGGATATTAGTAATAGTGGCATTTGTTGATTTTCGTCATGTCGTAGTGTTGTAGTCAACCGATTTCACTTATTGCAAAAATTTTATATATGCTGCAGCATTGTCATTATCAATTGTTTCAAACATTATGAAAACATTGTTGTTATATTTACAAAGAATTTTTCCTTCTTAATATTTTAAATAATGAAAATATCAAATATCCTGTCAAACACAAAATAAATAAATGTATGTACATATTTTTTTTATAAGTTTATCATTTCAATTTTGTAATTACCCTGTATTCTTATGCTTTCTTTCTAAACAACATGCTTTTCTCATAACATGATTCTTCTAGTTTATTTGTGAAATAATGGCGGCCGGTCCAATAGCTGAAAGGAATCAAGGTAAAAAATATTGTTATTAAAATTAAATCATCGGTAACTTAATATAATATCATAGATGCAACAATTTACGTTGGAGGTCTTGATGACAAAGTATCAGAAACACTTCTCTGGGAGTTATTTGTTCAAGCCGGACCCGTTGGTAAGAATAGGAGACTTTTATTAGAAGTTCCAATTATGTATATAATTTAATATTTTTAATTTCAGTGAATGTGCATATGCCAAAAGATAGAGTAACGCAAATGCACCAAGGATATGGATTCGTTGAATTTTTAAGTGAAGATGACGCGGATTATGCTATAAAAATAATGAATATGATAAAACTATATGGCAAACCAATACGAGTTAACAAAGCATCGGCACATCAGAAAAATTTAGATGTTGGTGCAAATATATTTATAGGAAACCTGGATCCGGAAGTCGATGAGAAACTATTATATGACACATTTTCTGCATTTGGTGTCATTCTGCAAACCCCAAAAATAATGCGAGATCCGGAAACGGGTAATTCAAAGGGATTTGCGTTTATTAACTTTGCCAGTTTTGAAGCTTCTGACGCAGCCATGGACGCAATGAATGGTCAATATTTATGCAACCGTCCAATATCGGTATCTTATGCATTTAAAAAGGATTCTAAAGGAGAACGTCATGGTTCTGCTGCTGAACGTTTGTTGGCTGCACAAAATCCATCAGCTCATGCGGATCGTCCTCATCAGTTATTCGCGGATGCACCAGTACCTAGTATGATTCCTGTCATGTCGGGTCAAATGATCCCGCCACCATTAATGGCTCCTCCACCACCACCATCAGCACAAACAGTACCAGCTTCAGGAATACTACCACCTCCTCCTCCAGTCCCACCACCACAAACAACTGGTTTTCCTTCAAGTATTCCGCCGCCTCCGCTTCCACCAATACCCACAAATCAACCTCCATTGCCACCACCTGTTGGCATTCCACCTCCTCCACGGATGATTCCAGCTCCTACTGGTTGGCAACCTGGAAGTGCTCCGGCTCCTCCACAATTCCCAGCCGGATTACCAGCAGCTCCTCCAGCTAATTGGAGACCACCAGGGTTTCCTTCTGGGCCTTTTCCACCACGACCTTTTAATGGGGACACTCCAGCAGTTGGTTATCAATATTAATAAACTTGGATATATAAATATATTTATAAATAAATATCGGGACTTCAGTTGTTTTTATGTAAGGCATATTAATTTTGTCAACTACATTGGAGTACATACTACGTTTACGTGTAAATTTTTAAAAGCGTTGTTTCGTTTCCAATTATTGAGGAACGGAAAGATTTTCATAAAATATATTGGAATGTTTTTGTAGACAGTAGTTTACGTATATTTTTATTAAATTTATTTATAGCTAATGATTTATATGTTTAATATATATAAGCTTTATAATAAAATAAAAGCTATTCTTTTAAATTTTGACGTTTTCAGTTTGTGCAACTCAGTAAAAACTGCAAAAGTTTGCGCAAACATATTTCACGGTTGCTTGACGAAATCTATTGTGGTGGCGCACTTAACTTGTACGATACGTATGTCTCATACTTACTTTCGTATGTGGTGGATGTGTGTGGTAGTACTGAAAATTGTTTATAATGATATTATGCAGAAGTGAAAAAAGTAAACAAATGAATTCAGTAATATAATGCACAACTCATTGAGTGAGCGTTAACAAAAACTTTCGACATTTCATTTTAGTTCAAGAATATTGATCGCATTTGAGCACATAACTCCACCTACATCTATGTCGCTAAGCTGTCTATACATGAAAAATGTATAAGTCAGAAGTATCCATTAAAGTGAATCGATAACATGTTAACGTTGAAAAAGTGAAAATCTTCAAATATTTCTAGCTCAGACTTAATATATTCATCCATTGCACAATATACAATGTTAAATTTACGTGCTTTTAAATAATGCTCATAAAAAAAGAAAATCTTGTCTATTGATAAATTAAAGTGGTTTCGAAATATTTCGCTACTGATTTTCGTAAAAGTTCTACTAAAATGAAATATTTAAGAATTGTGTTCTGGTTTTTGTTTTGGTGTAAGTAGTATTTTTGTAGAAATTTATATAAATAATTTATATACAATCTTTTGATTAGAAAAGTAATATTTGTAGTCCAAAGTAATCAATAAAAGTAGTTTAGAAATATAAATCGATGCGTTATTTATATCACATTCAGAATACTTCTCTACCAAATATGAGCAAAATCTGTTCAATGTGAGGAGAGAAATTTCGATGCTATCAGAATAAAATTATCTTTTAAAACAAGGGAAATACATTTTGGCAATTAATTAAACGCAACAATCACTGCAATGTCTTGCAGTATAGATATATGAAAATAATACTCAACTTTATTAAAAACAATATGTATGACTCTATAATCAGGGCAGAAAGTTTTTTCAAATATTTGTATTTAGATTAATAGTAATAGTTTTTTAACGATTTTAAAAGGGCCATGGTTTTTTTTAGCCTTTATACTGCAATGTAATTCTATACTCTGGAATATAATATATATATATATATATATATATATATATATATATATATATATATATATATATATATAATTTGTAAAAATTAATATTTGTATAATTAACATCTAACATCCATGCATCCATTTTAATTTATAAAATACTGTTAAATTATGTATTTCGATAATACTTTTCGACATACAAATTATAATTCTTTACATATTTAGGTGAATGCTACGGTGTTGAAGTTCACTTTGAAACATCAGATAGTGGATTTTTTTTAAAACATTCACGACAACCACCAGTTGCTCCGGAAATCTCAAATGTTCTATCCACTACTTCCTCTGATGCGCCAAAAAGCAATTTCTATGACTATTTACTGTCAGTCGATCGATTTACGGTAGTGCAAACATCGCAACCAGTATCCATCAGAGCAAGTTATGGCCCATTTTCAACCAAACAAACAGTACCCGCTCGTTTCATAGTCCCAGACGTCGTTGAAAATCAAGGAGAATACATGAGTGTAAGTGCTATTAAATAATATATAACCGAATTCTACTTATATCGAGAATAAAACAAATATATATTTTAGAACACAACTGCTGCACTCATTGAGTTGCAACAAACCAATTTACATTTAGATATATCTGCCCACCTCGTTCGCTCCACAGTTCCGCAAGATTCTCCTGTTCTTCGCGTTCTTTTTCATGCTGGCGCCGATCCTGGAGGTCATTTACAAAGACAAAGGTTATGCATATTGTTACATGTTTCAATGGGATCTGAAATCCCGTTAAAAGGACGATGTATGCCTGAAGGGGAAGATGGAGTCTGTGTAGCTGAGGTACATTATTTTAATAAAAACGTATATGAATATTTAATCTATTTATTAAAATAGACTACATAAAACAGATTAGTGATGTCTAGAAATAGATTAATTTTCCAGATATATATAAAAAATATTTTTATTGGGAATAGAAATATTGTTATCACATATATGATATAAGCATGAATACAGAATTAGTTATGTGAGAAATATTGTAATTAAAATTATTGATTTTCGCTTTAGGTTGTAATACCTTCGTTTTGGTGGCCGCCATCACCTTCGCTATATAAAGATGGTCATGCTGATACCCCTCAAAAAGTTCCGCAAAGATGGGTTCAGGTCTCCTATAGTGTTTTTGAGCCACCTGCTAGAAATCCGGAACAATGTGAACCAAGAGTACAGATTCAACCCTTGACCTCGTTTGGACAAGTACCATTGATTGCAGCTCAGTCTCCATTTAAGATCTTACGTTTAGATGAACATATTACCTTATTAATGCCACAGCATCCAATGTTTCCCTTATCGAAACTTCATGTTTTAGTCTATTTACAAGCTCAATCAGTTGAAAAAATTGCGGCTTTAACATTAAGGGCTCGTGTTAAATCTGGGGTTAAAATTTTGGGTGCAACGTCATCTTCTGATTTTTGGAATATTTCATTTGAAAAAGAAAATCAGAAACACACTACAGCACGTGTAACAGTTTTAAGGAAAGAAAAAGATCATAACACCGAAGGTTCAGATGCTATAAATAAAGACAACAGGTATGTGTGCATTACTCAATTACCTGATTAATTACAATGGGGATATTCAAAACGTTCATACTAATGATTCATATTTATTTATTAAATATTTTTAGATTAATTGAAGTATTTGCCTGGAATTTGGAAATAGCTAATGATGCCAAAGAAGGCTATGATGGTGGAAAAATTGTTTGGTCAGTAAACTATGTATACGACAGTTCTGACGTTATTGGGGATGCCGATAAATTGACTGTAGGAAATGAGGAAACTAAAAAAAAGGTTTTATCTAAGTTTGAGATCAACAAAGATGATATTCAAGCAGTTTTACCCATGGCAAAGGTAATTATTATACAGTATATTGAAACATTTTATAATGGATTTATTGACCAATTTAAATTTATAATTCTAGAGCTGGGAACTAATGAACACAGCGGTTTTGACAGGGAGACAAGTAGCTCAAACTATGAAAGTTTTTATTGTATCTCAAGCCGGGAAAGTGGCGGATGTTACACTGCAAAGCTCATGTCATGCTGAAGATGAAAGTGTTATTAAAGTAAGTAATTATCAATTAAGTATATATCGTAATACCTCATACAATTAACTATCTTCCCTAAAACCTTCTTTTGTCTCAATGTATTTTAGGTTTCATCTTCATGCAGCTCAGTTTATGTGGATGGGTCAGAAATTCGAGGATCATCAAACGCTTCAATAATTGTTAAATATGGAACATATATTGGGTTAGCCAAATTTATAGTTTGGATGCCTGAGTTTCCTTTAGAAGTATATATTTCTGATTTTCGGTTATCACAGATTAAAGGATGGCGAGTTTTAGATGAAAGCCATTATTTGTAAGTAACTAGTATAATAATTTAAATTTATTATATATGATTCCAAATTTGTAGGCATACTAAACAGACAAAACGGCGTAAGAAGCGTTCTTATGTATGGGGCCAACATGTCCCCACTTATACAAATAATTTTGGATCAGACAAAGCATTATGTCGAGCCCGATATCAACAAAGTCCAGTTGAAGTTTATGCTCGGTTTTTGGCGATTGATCAGGTGCAAATTGAAAATGTTTCTCATATATTTGACTTCACTTATGGATAAGAAATTAAACTTAAAAAATTAATTTATTTATGTCATGTATATATAACAATATGTTCTTTATAATGGTTTACGTTTTATGCAGAATTCTGGAAGAATCAGTTATTTTATTTCACGGCGAACAGGATTACGAATAACAGATTTGGTACAACCTCTTCTTCGAGTGGCTGATCCTAAAATAGCAACTTTAAAAGGACGAATTCTTCAAGGGAAATCAATGGGAAGGACCGATGTGCAGGTATAGATATGCGCGATCATTAAAACTCAAATATAGTTTTGTAGCCTTATATGTACAATTTAAAATTATTTTTATTTATTTAAAAAATAAATAGGTTCTGTCACCAATCACCGGTCGCGTTATTGGAACTAAAGAAATACGCGTCGGAAGCGATAAAGTTAGCCTAACGAAACTTATCGTTCGTGTTGTCTCTGGATTACAGTTGACAATAACTCCCGACAACCAAATTGAAAATGGATATATTTCTGAAACTTCTGTAACTCATAAGCTTACTGCGCAATATCAAGAAGGTTTACTAGATATTGATTTGGAGTTTTCGGATGGAACACGAACCCCTCTTAGGTAAGGCGTCGGTGATATTTGTTCGTCAATTAAATACACGTACTTAATATATTTTAATCAATATGTATTTTTTGATACTGTTAATTAAACAGGGAAATTTCAGTCGATGACTATTTTTTGCTTGTCGAAAGTTTAGATACAGAAGTAGTAGCATTTGCTCCAATGTTGGCATCACATCATCCTCGGGTTATAGCTGTAGGTGAAGGAAATGGAGATTTGTTAAGAGTAACCTTGTTGTTATCTGAGGATTGTCGTGTCCGGCGCAGTGTCTTACTCACTAAGCAAGTTAAAGCAACGGTGCCTCTTGCAAGTGCTCTGGCTTCAGTACAAGTTGACTTTAACAACGGCGATAATAATAATAAACATGAATCAGTCCAGAACGATGGTATTGTTGGAAAAGACAGAAAAGGTTATCGTTATAATGGTGATTTGGCAGATATTATAGGTATAGTCCTTTCCGCCAATTATGAATGCATCAATACTATTAAAATTTTTAATTTCAGTTGGAATTCCGTTCCGAGAATCAGGTCGCCTTCACGAACCTACGGTACAGGCACGCCAACATAGAGGCAAGATTTATAGTATTGATAAACACGATAAAATAGGCCGACATACTAATATGACATCTATGGAGGCCGGAATGTATGTTCTACTCACAGCATTTTGCTTCGCGATAATCGTATTTGTTATATCCTGCGTTGTTTACGCCTCAAAATTTCGACCAGTTGAATGTGAGAATGGAAATGATCCACTGGACTTATCCAGACCAAATATTAGGGCAAGTGGTATTCTTCGTGAGCCAAAATGCCTTAAAGAGTCGACAACAAATGCGCATGATTGGGTATGGTTGGGTCGTTCGACAATGGACAAGTCAAGTATGGAGTATGGAAAAATAGGAGATTCAAACTTTGATGTTCAACGAGGTAATTTGAAACAAATGTATGAATAAGCCAAAGTGTAATAATTATAACCTTTTAGATTCCCACATTAGAATTACAAGCAATCCAATAATTAGGTTTTCTAATATTCATGAAAACACTACCACTCATCCCACATCTTTCGAAACGCCTTTGACTGAAGAAAATGGAAATGATAACAGTCACCGCAGTGCAATAAGAGATATCAATAGCAAAGTAACCCGAATTGATACAAGGTGTGTTTCCGTAGAAATACTAATAAGCATATTTTTTTTATTAATAAATACATGCTATTTGGAATTAATATTCTTTATCTTTTATGTAGAGCGTATTCTAGTCCAGGCCAATCTGCTAATTATCGACCTCCCATTCCCCCACATCGTAATATTGGACAACCAATAGGGCACAATAGCAACTTGCAAGCAAATAAAATTCTGAATGCACCTGTAAGTGTTGATAAAAAGGATTATTATATAAATATAATTATCAGATATAATAACTTTATTTTAGAACTCTTTTCCAAGTGTACGTAAAATAGAATATCAAGTGGAGCATACCGACCGCATAGAAAATAATCATGCTCGTGTACCCACTGATATAAAACATATTCATATGAATAGCAATGTTACTAACAATGCTGTATCTAGAGCTATTACTGGTACTGAAAACAAACAATCAGTGGACTTATTACCTTCTCCACAAGATGTTTCTGCTCTTACCTCAGCCCATTTAAATGATGAAAACGATTTACACAACGCTGAAATCTTAGTAGAAAACTCAGTCCATTACAAAAAGAATATATTTCAATTTGATTCCATAACTCCTGTCCATAAACTAGCAGTAGCAACCAAAGAGGATGATTCTGGTCGAAATGGTATGCTCAACTTTTTTTAATGGTTTTGTAGTTGAAAATGGTTTTACTAATGTTGAAAATAATTTTCATTCATCAGGCGACAACTCGGATATAAAATGCTCACCCAAAAAAAATGAACACCACAATTGTAATAAAGCAAATAACGACGAGAAAGGCGATTTACTTACATCTAATCACGGGTCAGCTATAACAAGAAGACCAAGAGTAAAGAGAGCAGCAGTTGTGGGAAACCCCATGTTTTCATCGTCAACTGATCTGGAAAATGGTCCCGTTGAAAATCTTGGACTAGATGATTTAGATATGAACTACGAGGAAATTATGCAATATTTTGATAATCTAAAGGTAATTTTTCTTTTAATTAATTAATACATAAATAATGGTCATCATTTTAAGGAATCGAATGCCTGAGTGGAGGACATAATGCAAAAAATTAGAGAAATACTATCATCTTTTCCACAACAGAATTGCCCTGCATTACTTTTAGATTCTTCTTGAGAAGCTTACGTCCATGCTATTCATGCATCTTAAAGACAGCATTACCGAAATATACAAACCCTGCTTTTAGCGTTATTAATGCTATATCTAAGCAACTAAGTGAGTCACACGCATGTCTCTATTTCTAAAGTTAATTTAACTCAAAACACACTAACGCCAAGGCAAATCAAATCATTAATATGTTTAAATACAATTACTCATAACCATACAATTATTGAAATAATGTTATCCATTAATGATATAAACATAACTTCAGAACTTGTGTGAACCTACATTTAATCAACCCTTCTAATATATAACAATTATATCAAGCTGTACTCCAATCCGGTAGGTGTTTATAATATTTATAAACGTCATCGAATTTGAAATGAATAGCATTATTATAACTCTTACTAGCGAATTGCAATAGTACAATTTTTTAATGAACTTGCCATTTTATACTGTAAAACGTTCAGATGATCATAAAAACTGTATAAATTAAAATTTTAAGTGCATCTTTAGTTCAAGTGATATTTTTCCACGCTTAAGTCGTACGGAAGTCACTCTTACAATTCCAATAAACTTGTGAAAGACGGATCATTGGACAATTTACCGTTTAAGAAGTAACTAAAGTTAACCTACCGGATCTATATGGAACAATCTGCCCGGTATGAAATGTTTTTCTAGGATATGAAAGAAATACTAATAAGAGAGCTTTGAACTGTCAATTGCAATCAAAAACATGCAAAATTATATATTTATTTGTAATATGAAAATGTAACGTTATTATTCCTAGAAATTATATTATTTATCAGCATTAGTAGCACCATTTCTATTATTGGTAATAATAGATCACATCACACAACGCATAAAGTATTAAAAAGCTTATCCGTCCAGACGATTTAATTTGCATATCATATTCTAGTCAAGTATTGTTTTCTCTATATATATTTATATATATATTAAAGATATATGTATATACATATATATATATCTAAGATGTATATATAATATGTATGAAAATATATGAATAACGAATTGTACCTTATCTTTCGATACCACATTTAAATATGTTTTCATGGTTGACAAATACAATTTTGAAATAAAGCTTTTTATTCTGTTTACCTCTATATAATTACTAATTACCTTTATGAACTTGTTTCTTCAATCCTTTATAAAAATTGGGAAACCTCTTAGGAAGGTTATGAATATAAATAAATCCACTCAATTCTTTTAAATCTAATTTATATATATTGCGAGAAACTTTTACTTGCATTATATTAATGTGAGGAGGCTCAGGTTATCATTACTAGTTTGTTGGAATGGAATACGAAATTTTGATATTATATTGAGTGCATGGATTATTACCATGAAAGCATATAGCATTTGTGTAAAAAAGGTAATACATTTGATTTGTGGCTATCTGTCTGGACGTTTGTCGTGTTATTTAACCAAAGTAATGACATTTTAATTTATCTCTTTAGTAAAAACATTTGTTTTGATTTTAACTGCTATTTTTATATGTTTGAAGTAACAAAAGAACTTACATATAAAAGAGTAGTTGCTTCTCTGACAGTTAGTTTTTAAATGATATTTATAATTTTCAAATGTATGTTTTCCGAGCAAGTAATATTTTGAATTTACAAATTTTAAAATATATAAATTGAAGACATCGCCAACAATCAAGTTCTGTAAATCCAATAAAAAATTACAATTAATGTAAGAAAAATATATTTTCAGATGAGAGACACGTCCAGTTGCTTGCTGAACTCTTTTGATTTTCCTTTTGTATATATTATTTATATCTACAAATAGGAATGTATATATGTTCTCTATTAAAATGCCATTTATTTTATTTACAACCATAGGTATAGATCGATCAGTATACGTTTCGTAGAAGAAAATGTATTTCAAGTCACATTCAGATAATTTCTTATAAAGTTGCTTATTAATACATATAGCATGGGTTTAATCTTTCGTATATTCTCTACTATGAAAACTCGAATCTTAATGGATTCAAAAATATTCTCCATAACTAATTACAATTATATATATTTCAAAATTTAAATACACCATCTGGAGTTCCCGCATTAAACCTGCTTCACCAATACCATGCAGCTTTTTGAAGCACTTTAACAAAAATTTCTAAATATTCTAGTGATTATTTCTTAAAAACAGATATACCATTTAATGCACAAATTATCATAATATAATTGCTTGACTAACTTGTCTAAAACAAATATAATGATAAATTTCTCAAAGAACAAAAGTGTGAGATAGTTGAGATCCTCAGCGTAATAAATGTTGAACAAATTCTTGATTTCTGGATTACATATGTATATTAATCGGTTAAATCATGTTTCGAAAATGTAGAGTATAATATGAAAAAAGTATTTACTATAAATAATACAGTGAAATCTGTCTGTTAGACTCCTGTCTGTTGGGCCCTGTGAAACATATTCTTTATTGAGTTTTTTCTTTATTGAGTTATTTCTCCACCAAGTCATATTTAAAAAATATTGGTTTAATGAATTTTTTGTATAATTCTGGTATATATTCTGGTATCTGGTATATATAAATCTATAGTATAGTCTCACATGTGTTGTTGTAAGGAAATAAGTACTATTGTACATTTTGTTTGTAATATTTTCATTCAATATTTCTCGAGTGTATTAACTAAAATTATACTAAGTTACACAATTTTTTTTTAACTAAGGGAAATTGCATCGAATATGTCAAAATACCAATAATATACAATAATATGGAAATGATTACTAGATTATTCCAAAATTAATATTGCCGTTCAAAGTAATTGAATCGTTTTTATCAGTCAGAATACATTTAAATTAAGTAAACCCGTGCACAAACAATGAGATGACAATCCCTTTAGAACCGGTATCTGCTCTAACAACTGATTAAATAGCAAACCTCATACATCATGATACCGACATACTTTTCATTTGAATATTGAATGGCTTTATAAAATGAATTAAAAGCAAATCTCTTTCTTCATAATAATAGTTCAACAACTCTTTAATTAAAACATCGAGTCATTCTGTTACAGGTTTGTCAAACCATAAATTACAACACCAGAGAAATCTATTAATTTAAATTCAAGTATTGATAGCATCCTCAATTACACATATAGATCAATGGTTATTTTTAAAATATCTTTGATTCATATAGAGTTGCCATTAAAACATATATACATCGTTTCAAGTTTTTATAATTTTGCTTTGTTTTAGAAGCCTGCATAAATGTAATATAAACATAATATATATTTATATTAGTATAATCAAGTGTGAATTGTAGATATAAGTTATACTGTGCAAAATAAGCAAATTGGTTTGCTTTGAATAAATAATATGATAAAAAAAAGTTAATATATTTCACAACATTATAAAGTATATTCAAAACGTTTTTGTTTATAAAATTCATCACATATATGTTCACAGAAGAAATAAAATACTAAAATTCTTACGAATGGTTTAAGTTTGAATATGGTTGTAATGATATTTATTGTTATCCAAAATTATTTGTAAATATATTAAATATATATAAACATCTTATTTGTGAAAATATTTTTTATTTAATGCATCATTTACATGTTAAAATCGGAATATAAAATAAAATACCATATAAAATGCAAACTTTAATAAATTTCTTTCTTTCTTTCTCCATTCGACTTTCTGATTTTAACAAGTAAATTGTATAGTTGATCAGCTATAAAAACGATGGTCTTTTTTGTTATATTTTGCCTTTTATTTTATTTTGTATTTTTATTTTACAAATCCCCTTAAAACACAATGGAATATAAATATTCAGCACCAAACGACTATGTTTTATCAAAAAATGGATTTTCATTAGAGCTTTTTCTTAACCAATTTATACCTTTGGTATTTAAAACTATTTAAAAAGTTGGACATGAGAACTGTGTTATCATTTAACATTACATTCCTATATAGATCTTTTCCTTTTTAGGATTATTTTATTTTAACAGGCAAGCAGAAAGACATATGGGAATTTCCAGAGCAACTCAAGAGTCCACGCTGATCAAGAATACGTGCAATACATATTGCAGTTTATTTTTAAAAAAATTTGAATAAATTAATAAATTTTTCAAGTATTATAGCTTTATTAGTAAGAACAAATATTATCAGTAATTATAAAAAATAATGTCGTTAAAAGGGTTGCTTCGGTTGGTTTCGAAATATTTCCATAAATTTTCCATGTTGATGGTTTCGGGCTGTAGCTCAAGTATGATATTTATCTTAACTCCCTACATCCTTTTCGGATTATTGACATAACATCGGTCCTTCATCTTTCCAAAGGTGTAAAAACGTATCTGGGAAGAGGCAAATTGACATTACCAAGACGACTAATAACACGATTTGGGAATTTCGTGGTAAAAAGTTCGATTGTGACTTGTGGTGTTGTGTCGTGGGGTGTCATCCTACATGGTCCGCATCTTGTACAAATTTTTGTGTCCAATTTCAATACAGAGGGTCAGCACTGTAATTTTTTTCATTTTCAAATGAAAATGGTCCAATGCTCTCAACTCTTCACAACCAGAACTCAACTTTCTTCGATGCTAATTTATGTGTGTTCCATACCACAGATGAAAACACGAATCGCCAGAAGAGGCGATTTATTACCCAAAAGTTTTCAAGTTTCTCTAAGGTCCAAACTGCGAAGCGATAATGAAGCCGATAGTCCTGCGCCTTCAATTATTTACTTAATTC
Source organism: Coelopa pilipes (assembly GCA_947389925.1). Taxonomy (NCBI): domain Eukaryota; kingdom Metazoa; phylum Arthropoda; class Insecta; order Diptera; family Coelopidae; genus Coelopa; species Coelopa pilipes. The sequence continues at coordinate 8,929,494 of OX376700.1, forward strand.
GACCTTGTCAATAATCCGAGATCTTTCGGCGGTGAATAAATAATATATTTATATTTTAGTAATCTTGAAACCAAATGTCATGCGTTACAAGAAAAAGTTCATATTTTATATTTCTTGCACTTGATGAATATAACAGGTGCGTTTCAATATCATTCTTAGCATATGTATAAAATAAAATATTTACAAATAAAAAAATTTAAAACAAAAATACTTAAATGATGTATATGTAATATATATCACCATCTCCCAGCCTCAAATGCAACGAATTTCTATCGAAACGATCATGATTTCTATACATAGCGCAACATAGTCGTCGTCGCCTTGGTAATTGGAACAACACTTCTATGACAATTCGACGGCAACCCAAAACGTTGATATTAACCGCAAAATGATTATTACAAATATACATGATTATTTTTTTGAATATAACAAACTATGTTTGCTTTGAAATGTTTGCTATGAGAAATAAATTAAACAGAAACTTCATTATTGTAACAGAGATACAAATTATTTCTGAATTTCTTTTATTATTCACACATTACATAATATTTACAAATACCGACCGAACCATTTGTGATCAACTGGAGATAACCACCTATGACATCCACTTAAGTTATTTTGCACTACATATTTAAATGTAAAAGGATTTTCATTTTCTTCAATTAATCTTTTCTCTTCATTTTTCATTTCGACCAACATTTCTTGAGATACAACCATAGCTTTAAATGGTAATTGATTACAAACTAATTGCAAGAAGGGTTTCACTTCAGCAAATTCACATTTTCCACCTATTTCTAATATAACTCTACCACTTTTTACCGGTGTAACATAATGATCAATAGCGCCTTTGCCTCCACCCATGCGCTGTCCCTGACCCTTTTTAGTAACTGGTTGCCAAGGTGCTGGAACTCTCCACACGGCAAACATGCGATTGACGTCCATTTTTCTTCCTATAGTTAAGCGCAACATTTCGAAATGACCATATCGAAGGCGACCACCGCCAGTAGCTATAATTCCGAACTGTTCGTGCAATAACGTATTGTGAATAAGTTCAGGACCCCGCATTAGTTTGAGTTTCTTCTGCATTTTTGGTGGTCGCAAATTGGGAGGATATTGTGGAGTTCTTTCCATTATACGCAACTTAGGCCTCTCTACCTTTTCGAAGCCTGCAGAATAAAACGCGTTAACAATTTTAAACTCAATACGATCAAATGAATGGTCACACTTTCGTTTTTAATGGGGGCAAAATATTTGAGTCCAGCAGTTGCCATCCTCAGCAATGAAGGATCTAAAATGTATATATATATATTAATTTCAGGCTATTGTAGTCATAACAATTTACTTTTGAAATTTGAAACTAATTGTACATATCCTTTCAACATTTTTGTTTATTATCTAATTTTTCAAAAGTGCTGCTTTACAATGTGCGATATATAGTGTATAGATAAACGGAATGAATTGAATCGGCACAGTGTTTGTGGTCCAAATGAGACTGGAACATATAGCTTGCTTCCATGCAGCGCTTCAGAGTTAAGCTTTGACAGACAGGTTGATATATTTAATTTGGTAGTTGATATATAAACTCAAAATTCACTTAATATTATATCTATTAAAGATGTCATTTCATCTAAAAGATTCAACATTCCAAATCTCTTTCTATTAGTAGAAATAAACTTGTATATATTTGAAATACTGATAACAACATTTCTACGAACAATATGTTCAAAACAAACTCTTCATCTTTTCTGTTACATTACTGAAACTAAGGCCCTACATTCGACTTCTTGTTAGCTGTACACTATAAAAGTCTGTAAGGCGAGTACTGTACTGTAGCTTAAGCTATTGTTGCATCTCAAGAAATGTTGGTCGAAATGAGAGAAAAGATTAATTGAAGAAAACGAACATCCTTTTACATTTAAATATATAGTGCAAAATAACTTAAATGGATGTTATAGGTGGTTATCTCCAGTTGATCACAAATGGTTCGGTCGGTATTTAAAAATATTATGTAATGTTGTAATTTGTATCTCTGTTACAATAATGAAGTTTCTGTTTAATTTATTTCTCATAGCAAACATTTCAAAGCAAGCATAGTTTGTTATATTCAAAAAAATAATCATGTGTATTTGTAATAATCATTTTGCGGTTAATATCAACGTTTTGGGTTGCCGTCGAATTGTCATAGAAGTGTTGTTCCAGTTACCAAGGCGACGACGACTATGTTGCGCTATGTATAGAAATCATGATCGTTTCTATAGAAATTCGTTGCATTTGAGGCTGGGAGATGATGATATATATTACATATACATCATTTAAGTATTTATGTTTTATATTTTTTTATTTGTAAATATTTTGTTTGCTAAGAACGATATTGAAACGCACCTGTTATATTCATCAAGTGCAAGAAATATATGAACTTTTTCTTGTATCGCATGACATTTGGTTTCAAGATAACTAAAATATAAATTTATTATTTATTCACCTTACCACTCAAATATAAAAAATCCTATTTATAAGTTTATATTTAATTTATTATGATACATACTGTATAGCACCGAATATATAAAATTTAGTATACTATTAATAAATTAATATTATTTTAAATTCCTTACTAAACATTAATTTAATGATACGTTGTTACTAATGCAGTCCCACTCATGAAAAAAATGCTCCAACACATCTGATCATAGAGATCATTCTTCAGATATCTGAAATTTTAAAAGCACTGTAAAGATGTGAACCTCAATATATGAATATGTAAATATACCTGTGATTGAGAACTATCGCTCTCAATTTGTTCAGAGAAGTAGTGCTTGTAATTTAAATAGTCTAAAAGTCTTCTCGGTAATGGCAATGATTGAATTAAATCCTTACGTATTACAGCTTTTAAAATAACAAATCTGAAATAAAAAATAATTTATGAATAAATTATTTAATCAAATATATATGTATATATTTCTTATAAAAGCGCATATATGAACTACGAATACGAACAAATATTATCATTATATAATTTATTACTAATATTTTAACAACAACAAAATTGTAGTTATAAAGATATCTACAACATACCTGCACATATGTTGTAAACTTTGCACATGTTTAAACCTAGACACAGGGTTTGTTAATTGCACTCTCATTGGTCCATGCTCCGGTCGTCTGTGCAAGAAAAATAAATACCTGGAAATACATTTTGTTAAATCATTTTAAAATATATTTTCCGTAAATCGCGTCAAATGGAATCGGGTGCACTCTTATTAATTTAAATAAACGCATTCTTTAGGTACATTACCCAATCTGTTCAGAATAATTTGTTCTGTGCGTATATTTCTATACAGATGAAAGTATCCTGTGTACTTTTGAAACCAAACAGCCTAGAGTGGTTTCATAAAATACAGAAATTATACACAAATATAACGGGTAATCATTATTATAACAAGGTTAGTCATTAGAATGTGGTTCAAAATTTTGACTAGTTTTAACAGTGTAAAATTTACTCTCACTGTCTTTTGGAGGAACTTAAAAGATAATTTTTCCACAAAAATAAATATTTTCATTTTCGAACCACTGTATGGTGGGGCAAACAAATTTTTATAGCAATAATTGATATTTTCGAGATGAGGTTCTGATGTTCTTGTGAAACCTATCATTGACTTTAATCCCCACTTTATAGCTACAAACATAGTATATACATATTAAACCTACATTTAAAAATTTGATAAACCACAACAACAAAAAATAATAAATAATGCATATGAATTTATTTGGTTCAACACTAACCTTCCACTCCTAGAATGTTCTACGGCCTTTTCAATAAATTCAGTAATAGTTTGAGATTTAAACTTTGCATAGGAGCCAAAGGAAAATGTTCCTAATAAGAATATCAAAATTAATTTGTAAAATATGAATATCAAAATTAAAATGTAAAAAAAAAATTAAAAGCATACCTTGATCTTGTTCAATTCGAACATGACGAACGCAGTTGTTCAACTTGAAGCTTAATGAGAAAATATAATGGTCATCTGAACTATCACGAACAATAAAGCTTCCATCTGGTTCATTCGACAAAACCTTTTCTGCAGCCTCACTAGATAATGGTCCCCAGTACCATCCATACTAAAATATATGAACAATTTATAAGAGATACAACTAAATATAAATAATATTCTTACGTCTTTAACTTTTTCAATGCTGGACGTAAAATGAAAGGATTGATATTCCGGTTTCTTATCTATTTGTTCACAGCAAACCTGGAAGCTAGTTTCTGAAAATTATATATATTTAATAGCTACGCGTACTAACGAATGAAATTAACATACTAACCCTTGTTGGGCAAAGGTGGCAAGGCTCTAGATTGAAACTTAATTTTTTTATCGTCTGATAATTGTAAGGGATTTGAGGTACGTACAGAATTAGATATATACTCATCTGAATCTGCATTTCCACGACAACGATTATGGCTCTTTCGAAATCGAAATATACTACAAAATTTCTGTTTTAAGTTGAGAGTAAATTGGGATTTTTTTTCGGTTTGTAATGATATCTTATTATTTGTCGATTGCTGTCCTTGTACTGTTTGCTGATGTTTTAAATCATTATCGATAAGTGATGAATTTGATACTTTTGAGATCTGTTGATGATTATTATGATTCGTAATAGTTATGTTGTTATTATTGTTGATATTTTCGTTATCCAAACTAAATTTATCTTTTTTCGTATTTGTAACATTTGCTTTTACAGTCAATGAATTTTTAATTGTATTGTCTTTCCTTCTGTTTACTTTACAATTCGTTTTTGAGCGTGTAGATGAAATACTAAAAATAGTGTCATTAGAAGATATAAGTCCAAGACCTTTTACATTCACTGGAGGATCATTCAATGTTTCGTCCGTGTCAGAATATAAAGTGTGATAGAACTGTTTAACCTCTTCCAGAGACATATGTAACGGTTCATTTGTTGGTTTTTCACAATTCGATGTATTATTTTCCATGGTGCTTATAGCTTTTGCTGGTAACTGAGCAGACCTAAATTTTTCATCAACACTAGTAAAATTATTATGTATCCGTTTTCGTCGTTTACTTTTGTTATTTTTATGAAAGGATTTCTGATTATGACATTTATAATCATGATCAATCAATATTTCACTTGAATGAACCATTTGTTTAATCTCTTTGGTACCATTGGTTGAGCCTGCCACGTCATTCTCAGATTCTTTTTCTGGTTTAATCATGTCAATTGGGAATGCGTATATATCCGAATCAATTGGAACGTTGTAGAAATCAGAAATTTCACGTGTCAATAGAGCATCATGTGACATTGCCTGAGTGATAAAAATAGAATCATCCGCTTTATTTGCACTAGAAACTCCTAAAGAGTTGTGAGAACTAGATAAACGACTATTTAAGGAATTCCTCGAATTTGGTCGATTTCCGCCTGAGTTAATTCCTGTAAGGAATAAGAATATTGTTTATAAATAATTAAAGAAAAGGAAATAAATATAAGCAACTCACTAAATTTTCTTATTAAATATTTACCTGTGTGATAATGATGACCGTGATAATGATAAGAATGATTCAGTGGACTATGTATCAGTTTCCTTTGCACATTAATGTCGTAATGATATGTACTTCTTTTCGATCCGCTATAGAAACTGTTCTCATGCATTTCTAAAAGACTACACCTCTGTGTACCAATTGGTAAGTTATCCTGTTCGGAGGGAATCGCTTTAAAATATCTGGTATGATCTTGGTAGAATGGACATATAGACTGTTTCGTATTTGTATGGCAAGAAGGCAGAGGTATTGGTGAAGACGAATCAGAATCGTTTATATCAATGCTTGTTCCCAGTGATGTACTTATTATGTTATTAGGCTCGTCATATATATTATCTGTGTAAGTATTTAGTATAGAGTCACTTGAATACAGATGTTTATTAAAAGAGTAAGTGTCTCTGAGAGATCTATTTGCATATCTAATCGAATCACTAATATTCAAGCTGTTGTTTTCAATGCTTTTATCTCGTATTGCAGCTTCGTTTGTTTCTTTAATGTGTTCAAAAGAAGACTGGGATAAGGACCAACGCCTTATGGTATTCACAATATTATTTGGCACAGAGCGAACAAGAGTTGTTTGGGGTGAATCTTGAAATTCTGGTGGAGGGTCGATTGGCGCCAAGGGACCTTTTTTTAGGGTATTAAAATTTTCAGTGCTCATTCCACCTTCTGAACAATTATCCAAAGAGTCAAATTGTGAAACCTCGCCATCACTTTCAACCATCTGAAAGAATAAATCATATTTTTAATGTCTGTTATTATTAGATATCTATAAGGATGTAAAATGTTTTGTATGTAAAAGGTAGAAATGGTATTGAAATTAGTAAAGGCTTTTAAAGTATTGAATTATGGTAAATTGTATGGTTTCGATAAGATTTTGGTTGATATAGATTATCTTATATCTTCAAAATTCCTCACCTCTATTTCAAATTTACACATGCCAAGTCGGAAAGAGTCTCCACTTGATATTGAACTGTTGGTAGTAAGCGGTACTCCTGAATCGTCGCTTAGAGAAGCACCGGCATTTAACTCGGTACTGTTCACACTAACCAAATCATGATGCGTTGGAGGATTGATTCCAAAGCTGTTACTATTACAAACACCAATCATAACAGATGTAGTTGATTGGTTGAGGACAACTGCAGAACCATTGCAATTAGGATCCTTCGCCCTTACAAAAGGATCCATTTTTTTCAATGAAAACTGTAACATATATTCAATATTCTTACATTTTACTATGTATAAAAATTATTATTTCTTTGGCGAAGTGATCTTTAATTTAAAATCAATAAGAATTTAAAATTAGTTTTAATATTTTACCAAAACTTTTATTTTTGTGATACAATTGCATGTTCTGAGGAACTCGATACTATTGTATTAGACCAGGTGGGTGGTGTCGGCTAAAAAGCATACACATTATTTGTACCCTTTCAATATATGGTGCACTTACTACAAAGTTCTTAATAAAAGCTATTTTATTTTAATAATCATATATTACTATACTATAACAGGCTTTTTCATTAGTATTAATGTTTAATAAATATGTTATCAATGTTTAACTTTTTATTACAAACATTTCTAAATTTTGTTTGAAATTTTTTCAATTGATATCAATAAATTGCAAAAACTGCATTGGACATGGACACTATATGAATTCATATTGTATTTTGAGAAATAGTAAAGTTTAATACTTTTAAATTCACATTTAATTTTCAATAAAGTTTATATAAATACCAAAGTTACTTTAACAACAAGACTTCATATTTACTACATATACTTTTTAGCGGCCATTTTTACTATTTTTTGTCATGTCTGACATTTCGCGAAAATCAGAGTTGCAATTTCTATCAAATCTACCTTTATACCTATAGGTATAAAGTGGTATTTATAGCATATTGAACTATTGTTTAACATATACATCAAAAATATAACTTATTTATTGAGTTTTTTGTATAAAGTTAGTACATAAACAAATATATATTTTATTAATATGGACAGAGTTATACTTTATTTGATTAGATATTGTATAATATTTTAACCAGCTGGTAAAGTAATAAAAAAAAAAATTAACGGTTATAGCTAATTTGCTGTATCACAAATTATTCAATAATAAAATAAGAATTACAACTAATTGATAACATTTCACATCTCAATATAATTGGATACTTATAGTCTGACATTTAATATTATTTGTTAAGCAAATATAATGGTTTATATTTTAAGCACAATTTTATAATGATAATCTACAAGCCATCGATGAGAGGGGCACACAAATCATTGCATGATAAAGAAATACGTTATATTTCAAATTTATATATAAGCATGTATATTTCTGAAGTCAGCATTTTATCCAATGACAAGACATTAGTACCGACTGTTGTTAAATTGAGAGTTTATAGCGGTGTTAACTGCAGAAGTAGCTGCCTCCTGAACGTGCTGGTTGCGCATAAACTCAGTAGCAAATTCAGCTTGAGCTTTAGCCATACTTCCATCAGTGGTCCGATAAATAGAATGTATCTGAAAATTATGTATCAAAAATTAGAAATCTTTTTTTTTTTTTTTTTGAGTACAAAAACTTACTTTTGTTATCATCATAACATTCGCGGCTGCAGTTGCTGCAAAACATAATGCAATGCACAATAATAATAAACCAACTATGATGCCTTCCGCACTAGAATCAAATTGAGAAACCGCAACGATAAATCCACAATAACCGGTATTTGGAAAGCCTATTGCTTGAAAAACAGATAATACGGTTTGGAAAAAAAACACAAAGAAAAAAACCATAAAGTTAAAGCTTGAATCATTTCGAAAAGCTTTATATGCTGGACGGAACCTAAAGGATTAATAAAATATGTTATTTTTATGTTTTAAGATTTGAAATACCAACTTACCAACATATATAAGACACGGGAGTAAATAAAAGAGTATAAAATATGGAGAGACCAAAATTAGTGAATCTGCCAGTATGTATTAAAATTAATATGCCACCAATAATGTTGCAGCACATGGTAAAAGTGTAAACTAAATTAAAACATTTTATTATTAAATGAAAAATTAATTTAACTGAATTATACGTACACATCCAAGTGTAATACAAGTGTTTAACTAGTTTTTGAAATTCGGGTGGAATTTCCAAATTGAAATCTTGATAAAAACAAGGTTTTACGCAAAAATTGTCCGGGAGCGGAGGCCAATTATTTAACTGCGGAACATGTCCCTGCAATTGTTGCTCTCGACGATCAAGCTCCGCTGCCTTCCTATCCAGTTCTTCTTGTCGACGCTATAATTAAAAGAGTAACATTTAATTAAATTTCATTGACCAAAATAGTTTTTACAGCATTTTCGAATTTGGATTTTTTTTTTTTTTATATTTAAATTTGTGTAGTTATATTGTAATTTTATTAAAAAAAAAAAATTCAAATAACAAACAATGAGTATATTAGTCATCAAATAAACTACACATCATTTTTAAATGACGTGCACGTCAATATTTAAATAACTGAAATATATTTCTGCAATTGAAAAGATGATTGGCAACAATTTTAACCATTTGTTCACAGAAATATATTACTTGTAAATTACCTTTAGCTCCTCCGTTGTTATTTGAATACTAGTGCTGGGGACTGTTACGTTTGGGTTAGAGTTTCGAACGGGATTCGATTGGACGTTTTGGGAAAGAGGTTGAACCACTGCAGCATTGTTGGTGGAATTAATTTGCAATTGTGGCTTTGATTGTTCCTGTTCAAAAGGATTGTAATCCTCAAGTGAGCTCTGAACATTAGTCGTTGCTCTGGTAGCCTGTTGGATTGCAGGATCCTAAATACGAAGTTAATAATTAGCATTTGTTGAAGATAGCCGATATATGTAGAAGGTACGTAGCATTTTTAAAGAGATGACATACCGCAAATGGATTATCTACCATAGGCTCTCCAAAAGGATTATCATCAAATCCGGACATTCCGAATTATGAAGTATATTTTCTGCAAATCTTAATTATATATTTTCAATGATCAACTTTTTCACAATTTTTAACAATCTTAAAACTTTGTCACCTTTTTCGCATCAAAGTTGAAGAAATACTCGATAAAAATTATGTTCGAATTTCTTTCTATTGATGCGTTCCGAAATGTTTGTAACTCCTATAAATAACATATGTACACCCAATCCAAGAAATAGTGGCAAATTTAGGCAGTATTATAAAACATAGAAATTATAAATTCTGAAATCATGATTATATACAATTTTACGTTATTAAAATAAATAGGGGTTTCTTGCACTCTATCGCGATTAATTTCACAATTGGATTAAAGTCAATATAAATTGATGATACGCCTTCGGAATGCGAATAAATTAATAATATATAGGTACCTATAGTGATTCTATCCAGAATACTATTTAATGAATGCAGAAGATTTGATAGACGCAAGGTGTCAAAATAAATCGGTTTGGATTCCATGCGAAACATGTTGTATAAGAGTAAATACACTGGCGCTCTGTGGGCCTGCGCACTGACAATATTTTTAAACTTTCTGTTAGTTTACGAATGTAATTTTGTTGAAATTCCTCCAAGACTGAGAAAACCCACATTCACAGCAATAAAAACACTCCTTGAAGCTTTTACTTTCGTTTCCTTCGAATCTTAATGTACGTAAGGGTGTTACGGTTTTACACACTCGAAGAGCACATAGAATATCCCAATGAACTGATAAGCTTAGTGCCAAATTAAGTTTCATTACGTGCAGAATCAAACCTCTGCACTCAAGAAAAGAAAATTAAAACAAAAAAAAAAAATATATATATATATATATATTTAAAATAAAATACAAAAACGCTGTAATGTGAAATAGAAATAAAGTATTTGCATACAAATTAATGCAAACCATGTATATATTTCCTCACTGATAAATAAATAGTCTAACAAAGTTGAATTAAATATTAAAATGCATACGTTTTTGAGCGAAGACGAATATATAGATCGAATGACTCAAATTGAGAGTTTACTGCAAAAGAAATTACTGTTTTATAACGAGCTAACGGTACATTATGAAACTAATAGCCAAATTATAGTATTATATTCGAAGATGGACTCGAGAATTTATTGTGTTTAAAATCATGCAGATTGTGCATATGTATGTGTTTACTCTGTACTACAAGAACCTGGTTATGTAACCGAAATGTCCTTATGCTCCTGTCTCAAGTCTATCCTTCTTCTACTGTAAACATTTAACTCTCAAATCAGTTCTGTGTTGGAATACTACAACCTTCCTGTTATTTCCATTTCCTGCTGACAACTCAAAATACCGATTTTAGCTGTTCTCGTTCTCTAAGCCGTACGACATGTCTCCTTTCCAGATTTGTTTTAACTGGGGGACCTAATAACAAATAGTTTAACGTTAAGGTAAGTGCTGACATTTTTAATATGGTAAACATTTAAATTTTGTATGTTCACAACTCACATAATATTACGCTATATTATTTTCTGCCCAATATAGTCCTTGGCTATTGCTTAGAATTCAATATGTACCTGACATCTACCAAGCAGAAATCATGTACAAACGTTTATTTCATGTTATTAAACACTTGCTTAAATTATTATAGCCATTGGTTTAAATTATGTGTTATATAGCATTGGTCATATTTGCAATTTTTCGGTATTGTTGAAAATACAAGTTCAGAAAAATCTAGTGTTTTTTTTTTTATCAATTAATTAACGATTGTCAAATAGTGAATTAAGCCAAAAATTAAGGGAGCACTAGCTAGAGTGGTCAACGAATCTTTATATATCAAAAGATATATATAGTTCTACAGAAGAGGCAAATTTTATGTGGGGATAGTATATTTCATCATGATATCTGCCTGTTTATCTGAAGTTTTTAAGAATTAACTGTGATATGTTTAGTGATCTTATATGTGATCTCTATAGGTCAGTTCACGATCAACTAAAGGAGTTGGTTGATATATCATAGCACATAAATATATAAAAAATGCCATAATTTCAAACTTGATCATACTATTAAAAAACTTCTTTGTACTTTCTGAGAACGTTCATATTTTTATTGCATTAAATAAATAATGGTGTGCTTCAATTGTCTTTGGTATATTTACAAGCAGTACACAAATGTCCAAAATATAGCATTGAATATAATGAACGCCAAGGGAAATACGAATCGGGCCTTTCTATCTATCCATAAGGAGACTTCGTGTGGTGTCATGGTGGAAAAGGAATCTCCTGATTTGTGGAAAGTAGTGTTCTCATCGGAATTGTTCAGAACATTAGGCTCGGCGTTGGTTTTGTTTTGGTCATCATATATCTCGGTAATAATGACAGGGGGATCTACTGTGAGGGTGTTATTGAATGTTCTTTTATATACAGTCGCTTGTTTTTCTTCTTCGATTTTCCGTCGTTTCATATTGGGCGTTAAAGTAGATTTCAGTATGTATTTACTATTGACCTTTTTCAACTCCAAGCTCCTGTTGCGTCTCCAAATAGTGTTCACAAAGGCGAACTCAACTAAACTCCCAAATATGAACAGGGTGCACCCTAGAAACCATATTTCCGATATTTTGATGTAGCTAACCTTCGGGAGATTGTTATCTTGGGAGGAGGCCAGGGTGATGAACGACAGCATGGTGCTGGTTCCCAATGTGGTGCGTGCTGGCGTCTGGTCAGCCTGTAGCCAAAAGGAGACCCACGAGATAGCCACGATCATCATCGAGGGCAGAAAGTAGTCCATCACATAGAAACCCACTTCGCGCACCAAGTGCACGGTGAAGCTCAACGAGCTGTAGTTTCCGGCGAAGGCACCGTGACGCAGGTCCGTCAGGTCGGCGTTGATGATGGTTTCGTTGCTCCAGTAGTTGTCCATGGCATACTCGGTCAGGCGCATTTTGGGGTCGAATGTAATGGGCGAGTTCGGCTCCCAGTGCAGAAGCAACTCAGACGAGTTGTACATCCAACTCTCCAGAATGGTTGAGCACTGTTGCTCATCGAACGGGAACTTCTTCAAATTCATCCAACAGTACAGAGTAGCCTGAATGCGAGTGGATATTATGATGGTCCCATCGGACGATATCGACGTGAGGATGTCCTTCTCCTCCGTGCCCGAGACACTGGATTCGTGTTCATTTGCTAAAAATATATGAGGAACCCAGATCTTATTCCTCAGCTGTGACTCACCTAGTATGGGCTGTACGCGATTGGTAATGTAATTTCCAAAAGCCAACCTCGGATCGACATATCGAAGCTGCAAGAGACCATGCATTTTGAAATGCAAATCACTTGTATCCAGATTTTGCATCACGTATATATATGCTCGGACATATACATCTACCGGTTGGCCGATTCCAAGAACTGAGGCAGACGTAGGCCGTTCCAGCCGATCATATCGACAGGGATCCGTTAGTTGCTCAATTAGCTGTGTTTGAGTCAATGCATCGAGCCCTGTCAGCGGGGGACATTCGACCTGTTCGATAGTCGTGACATTCATACTGGATTTTAACTGAAAAGCCCCATTGTCCAGAGGAGAAATGTCAGCCGTACCAGACACCGAAACCGAACTCTGCGCAGTGCTCCACGCTTCTGGTAAGGTATCATTGGAATTATGTAATTCTGTAACCGTATCAGTAACTGCGGTATATTGATTACCTTCAATTAACGATTGCTCCAAAGGTTGAACGAGATTTATACTGTTGATTTCGGGAGCAGGATTTGAGTTTTCCAGAGGCGTTACTGTTACTACACATCCCACTTGCAGCAGCCAGCTTACACTGAAGATAACTTTAAAAGACATTTCTTCGATTTCCATTCACCAAAAAAAAAAACTTTTTGGCGTTATTCAATTCATAATTTGTGCTGAATTCGTGCTTTAGTAATTTCAGTCGCTGCTAATAGAGGACATATTGTCTTCTAGTTGTTTTTATAAACTGAACTAAATTTGAATTAATTTTAACTCTGGCTCTTTTGTTTTTCAACACCCTACACTTACTAGTGTAGTATAGTGTGTTGTTTCAAGCTCCCGTTTTCGGAATGCTACGGAATGCTGATACCTAGACGAGCCTTTGGGGCCAGTATTGTGAATTGCTCTGAGATGAGTTGTTAGGTGTTCCTTTGGAGTTCCACATCCACGCGAACTAATTTGCTTTTGGGAAACATTTTGCAGTGTAGAGTAGCCGTATTGTAAAATGACCGACTGGTTTCTTATAGTCTTATTTTAACTTAATACATTCACCATGCATGTATTTACTTATATGTATTTATATTATATCTACTCCTTGTTTACATTTGTATTAACGTTGGACAATTCAGCTTCATGTCTAGAATATTTGTTATCTATAAGATAAATCACAACTCGCTATTATTCAAACCTTGTGAAGAGCAAACCCTTGAATTGTTATCATTAATTTTATTCTTATCGTCTGTGTCAAATTTCTGATGAAGCACCTTTCCAAAGCTAACCGCACGGTTTCTTATTGTCTTCAAAATCGTATGAACTGATAAGTCATATATATTTCTGATATACGCAATTTAATTAAGATTTATATACATAAATCTGATTATTAATGTTTTCCATGTACTCTCGAATCATTTCCACGACCTATCGATTTCACTTAAGATGCTATTTGTTGTCATTCATCTCGCTATCCTATAGTATAAGGGATAAATTAATTAACTATAGAAACTAAGAGAGCAATTAATTCTCTAAACTAATACAATAAATTATAGATTCTAGTCGAATTGACCAAGCACAAACCATTTTGTAGCTTAATTTATAATTCAATGAACCATTCTTTTAACTATTAACAAATTTAAATATTTGCAGATATCGCAACCTTTCGTAAACAACTGTTTGTGTTCCCAAAGTGATTAAATACTAGAGGCCTTACCTTATATCAATAGACCATGTATGTCCACTTCACCACCTCACCTACTTCGGTTGAACTATTTATTAAGCACCGTGCCCACAGACAAGTTCACAGAACGAATTAACTGCTTGTTAAATAAATTTTGCATACTGAATTGAAAAATGAAACTAAGTGTTAGTGCGTATCGTGCACATGCAACTGCACATAAGAAGATTTTATCAAGCGGCTTTCATTCACAATACAATTACGGTAGCACAGGAGCTGCAAGCACGTCGACCTCAAGTGGTTTATACAGGGTAAGAAAGCATGCCTAAAAGAAAAACACATTGGTGTTAGGCTTCTACTTCTCTGCCATAAAATGCACTTCACATTGTCCATTAATTGTTGAACGTTATCTTTTTTTTGTTTCTCCAAGTATTGCCTAATAGTTATCTTTGAAAGTTCTCGATCAATTATTGATACACGTATTGCTACACTATTTAGCGTGCAACAAAGATAAATATTTCTGATTTTGATCGTTGCAGGTGAATTATTATCAAATCCTATTTGAAAATAGTCTACTTTGTTATAGTTATTGAACAACTGGTAATTGGTTAATGGAAGAAGTGAACGTCAGAATTATGAATTAGAAGTGTGCTCATTCCCTAATCACCACTGAATAAAATTAACTATTGTCTCGTTAGAAGGATAATAGCTGGAAGAACACCAGTTATTGCCAGTTATATGGTTAAAAAATAAATATCTGTTCGTTTTTATAGATGGGTGATGACGAATCAAGATATCCACCAAATATGGGAGTTGAATACAACAGCGATCCCACAAGTCCCACTGGTACTCACGGATCAGAGCATGCACAAGGTGATCCTGCAAGTAAAAACCATAATGTTCGGAGAGGAGATCCAGCAGACTGCAAAAGTCCTAGTCAAAGGTTAGTTACGGCAAAACGATCTATAGAAAGTAGTTACATTTATTCCTTATCAAATAACTGAATATGCTTTTCAGAAACGAGGAAGGAATATCAGATGCGGACTCTGATTGGTAAGCTTATAATAAACAACGATTCTCCTGACTATGTTAAAGGAGTTGATTTGTTATTTAGGAACAGATCAAACCAAAGATGGATGAAGCTACGTACCACTGTTCAAATTTCATCAGCAATACAGAAAAAGCCGCCTCTTAAGAGAGAGGACTCGTTTCTAAAGCGATTTTCTACCAGACAAACACCAGAAGCACAGGTTGGTTTACTATTCGATCATTTATATTTCCTGCATGTGGCCTTCTCTGTACAATATCACTAAATAAATTCGGTACTGTATTATTAAATGGAAAATAATGAAAATTTTGGCAGGAAACTGTTGAAGACTCGGGATCGGAAAGTGCTTCTGGAGATGCGGATAAAGTTGTTAAAAGGAGGAGGCGTTATCTTAAGAAACGGCGCTCAGTAGTCAATCCAGATGAAAACTTTTACTTTTATTGGCTAATGATGTTGACAATATGTATTTTGTACAACCTCTGGACTCTAATCGTTCGGCAGAGCTTCCCAGAGTTACAGGTGATTATGTGAATATATAGTGTGTACCTCATCTGCCATATCCTTTATTTGTTGTCCGAATTTTAGAAAGCTGTTCCAACATTCTGGTTCTCCTGCGACATTCTTACAGATATCGTTTTTATTTGCGACATAATTGTTCAACTCCGAACCGGTTATCTGGAGCAAGGGCTAATGGTAATTACGATATAGCACAAGCTATAGCTTCTAAATAGGATTTCCTTGGTTTTTTTTAGGTGTATGACGATAAGAAACTAGCACTACATTATATGCATTCCAGAGATTTTTTCTTCGATATTATATCTCTGATTCCCTTAGACCTACTGCAATTGAAGATGGGAGTTCAGCCATTGTTACGTTTTACTAGGTTTTTTAAGGTATGGGGTATTTTCCTAGTACACGAAATAATTACATTTACACATTTATTTATAGGTTTATCGATCTGTTAAGTTTTATTACATAGTCGAGAGTCGAACTGTATGGCCGAATCTGTGGCGTGTAGTGAACTTAATACACATTCTACTGATTCTCGCTCATTGGTTTGGTTGCTTCTATTATTTACTGTCCGAAGCGGAAGGATTTCAGGTACGTCGAATGCCCTCTTTCCACCAATACCGCAATAAATACCATTTACAACTGTCGTCGTTATCTATTCTATCCATTTCGCCTACTCCTCCTGGTCAACGTCCTGGAGGATAATTATTGGTGCAAATACGCTGATTGCCGAGTGACAGTATAATTATCTGAACATACGTTCATACACATTACTTTCCGTATGTGTAGTTAATTTTTTCTGATCATCAGAAACCAATAGCTGGTTGAAAATCATAAGATCGCCATTAATGTTTCTTAGTGAACACGACAATGTTCAAATACTCGAACCGAAAATGCCGTGATGACTTGGGGACAGACCACAAATAATCCTTTAGTTATTATTTAATTAACTAATATTGACACATACGTTATATGAAATGAAAATCTATTAAGGGCATGTTGGACAATTAAGTCCCTATGCTACCATTTCTTAAAAAAAATCCCAGTTTTAATATATAATTTCTTCAATTAGATGTATAATAAATATGTTCAATATATTATGTAAATTTATATATATAATTACCTCCAACTAATCCATAAATTACAGGGTGATTGGGTCTATCCATATCGACCAGGGGACTATGCTACATTAACTCGAAAATATCTTGGGAGCCTGTATTGGTCAACACTTACACTGACAACAATTGGAGACTTACCAACTCCGGAAACCAACGCCGAGTAAGTTTAATAATTTTCATAAAATATCATCCATATAATAATGGGGATCAGAGACACACATTCGAGGTGTGTGGAGATCAAACAAGTAAATCTGAGTCGTTGCTTCCTCAAATTCGTTTGGAACTTTCATATTCCATATTGGCAGATTCTGATTTTAATATTGAATTGTAGAAGTGGATATAATAAGAATGTTAGATATAACCAAACCTAATTTTGTATACCGAAGATTTCAAAAATATGATAAAAATTATTTTTACGATAATAACACGAGGTTTCAATTTTGTTGGTATATTAATGAAAGTTTCACAATACCAAATTATTAGGTACCCAATATCAAAATGCGATAATTCCTAAATGTATATATGTATTTAACTATAATTGTTCCATTGCTTAATCCTTAACTTAATAAATATGATTGAAGTTAAAAATTATTCTTGGACTAAATAATTTCGACAAATTACTCTTAGTTGGAAGAACTTAAGTTTAACTTAAAGTTAAGTTTTAGTTTCTGTTGATAACAAAGAAATAATAGTTTTTGAAATACATTTTTGATTGTATACAATGAAATTAAAATTTTAACATATTTACATATTTCTATTTATTTTATCGGCAAGACCAAATTTTTCGGTGGACGGCCCAAGATCAATTCCAAGACGTGGTATAAAGTCGAGATTGCTACAATTTGGTTCAAGTTATGGGTATGGTTTTAACTAGTTTTATATCTTTTTCAAGTACTTATTACACTGATCGTTGGGGCTGCCCGTCTATGCTTGTTTTAAAAATATCACTCATCTGAAAGAAAAATACTTTAAATTGAAAAGTTCTTTAACTAACAAAGATATTTCCTATATAGTCTTCTTAAAATATGCTATTCAAATCCATACCCATTTTCTAAAAGCATTATATTTGAGTAAATTAGTGTTTATAAATGAAATATATCCAATCATTTGTATTAACATTGTTAAATATTTATTATGTTGTAATATAATAAATTGTTGTAATATAATGTTATCCAGATATTGCTTCCAAAATCACTTAGTAAAAAGAATAACACATGTGGAAGCATTTGAATGAGACGTGACGTAACAATAATTGTTATTAAATGTATAAAATGATAAAGTTTTATAAGTAGGAATTCGTTAATTGTGAGTTTCAAGGAAAACACATTTGGCCTTTTAAAATATATTCTGCAAATAACTATGTGTATTTATTTACCTTTTTCCAAGAATATGTATATTAATTTATGAAGCAAAACGATAAATGTTTTTATCAGTAGGAGATACATTACAAATCATATTTTAAACTTGGACTGGGCAACTCCACAGAAGTTATAAAATATTTTCTATCTTAAAATCAGCAATATCACAACACTAACTACCTGGTGCATTTTTCATTCTAGATACGTATTTACAATAGTGAGTTACTTAATTGGAGTGTTTATATTTGCCACCATTGTGGGACAAGTTGGCAACGTAATTACGAATCGAAATGCGAACCGTTTGGAGTTTGAGAGGTTGCTGGACGGAGCCAAAACATACATGCGCCATCACAAGGTTCGGAATTATTATATAATTCTAAGAAGTTAACTTTAATGTGTGGTGTGTTTACTCAGGTGCCAGGTGGCATGAAACGACGGGTATTAAGATGGTACGACTATAGCTGGTCCAGAGGCAGAATACAAGGAGGGGGAGATATAAATACAGCCTTAGGACTTTTACCTGATAAGCTTAAAACCGAATTGGCCTTACATGTTAATTTAAGTGTTTTGAAGAAAGTAACTATATTCCAAGAGTGCCAGCCTGAGTTCCTACATGATTTGGTCTTGAAAATGAAGGCGTACATTTTCACCCCTGGTGACTCCATCTGTAGGAAAGGAGAAGTGGCCAGGGAAATGTTCATCATAGCCGACGGCATATTGGAGGTATTGAGTGAAACAGGGAAGGTATTGACAACTATGAAAGCCGGCGACTTCTTTGGTGAAATCGGAATCCTCAATTTGGATGGACTCAACAAGTACTTTCATTTCTGCGAATTTCCATATCATTATTGTTATTACAAATATGTTATAGGCGAACTGCTGATGTTAGATCTGTGGGCTACTCCGAATTATTTTCGCTGTCCAGAGAGGATGTCCTTGCGGCTATGAAGGATTACCCAGATGCCCAGGAAATTCTGCAAACATTAGGCAGGAAGCGATTGATGGAAGTTCGTTGTGTGAACAAAAAACACGCCAAAGCTCAGCACGAAAAGGAAATAGCCGTTATGCAAAACCAACACCCGCACAATTCTCAGAGTGACAACGGCGAAAACAGTGCCTCAAAAAAAATAATCGATAAGTTTCGAAGTGATGTGAAAGGATTCAAAAGCGCTCTGAAGAAAACCAGGTGAGAAATACGTAGTATTTATTTCAATCATTCATTATAATGTACTTCATGTTTATACACACTTATCACCGTGTAACTTCAACATATCGTTTATAAATATGTGCAGTAATGTTAGAAACAAATCACTTAGATTGTAGGAAATTCGATTTGTCGAAGCTCTTATAAGACGTGTAAGATATCTATCAGTACCATCAAAAGAAAAATATAATTCCTCAAAAATTCATTCAGGGTGTGCATATTTACAAAACAGTATAGAAATTAACGGAACATAATTAGACACCATAGTTAAGATTAAGATTTAAACTGAGCAATATGATTTTAATTGAATGCTATTGTTATGGTTCGTGCTTCTCGATTTTCCATCTATAGGACATCACGGAGGAGTAACGAGTCCTTGGAAATGCAGCCACTCCACAACACCTCGCCCAAAAGCGGAAAGTCCATGCTAAAGAGGATGTCGAGAGTGAAGTCGGACGAAAAAGAAGAAACTGCTGACTTCGAGGACGCACATGAAAAGGCGCCAAGTACGATCGGTGCAGGGTTGCCGCTCTTGCAAAGACTACGTCTATTGAAAGAAAAGCAGGTAATAAACACACAGGTATTCTACAAAAAATTAGACTTCCAGAAAAAACCTACTGCTTTCGCAATCCCCTGCATTTAATGTTGAAGTCTTTGGCATATGTGCATAAACTCACAGAAGAAATTTGTGCCGCATTTCTATAGAAATTATAGTATCACAGCGCTTAAAAATAATAATCGATTGATACAGAAATATTAGAAGTCCGCAACACAATACGACTCTATTGCATAGGAGCTCCATGCATATAGATTTCATAAAATTAAATTATTTTTATTAAATGCTTATCACATGTCACCATATTCTAGTTTTAGTTGCGAATTATACATTTCAAAAATGGCTCATTATGTTTATCAACATTGACTACACCTGATTTTTTGACACTAAATGTTGTGATCCCGGCCCTAAAGTAGTTTCTATGTCTGTCTTTATGTGTTTTGCACCAGGATCGCGAAGAGCGAACTATTAAGTCAATACCACCATTGAAATCACCACCTCACCCACATGTAACGTGTACGTTATCGCCACAGGAATCGATACAAGAAGAGCCAGAAACGGAAACCAAGGAAGGTTCGCCGTTACTGCAACAGGTTCATCCGACGAAAGTGAGAAATGAAATAGTTTCCAATGACACGAATATTATGGTAAATATGCCTATAGCTTATATAGTAAAAGAAAGAATATTCGTAATATATTGCCTTATTTCCACATAATAGAAGGATATTCCACCTATGCAATTGACTAAAATGGAGTCATCAGCAGTTGGTTCGTCCAATAACAATAACCATAGTGCCAATATATCATCCCTAACCGTAGCTCAAATTAAACCTATCATGAAAGTCTCATTCAAACAAAGGATGCAGCAATTGCAAATAACTAACTTGAACAATGCATCTCAACATAATCCTGAGGAGGTAGTGTTGAAAAAATCTGTTCCAAAGACATTACCGCTGATACCACATGAACATCTGGACCCAATGTACCCCACAATATCGAAACCACTTAAAAGACCGTCCATAAAAACTCCGTCGTCAATATCAGAAGTAGACACACCAATTAAACCGTGGTCCAAATTAAAGTTAGCAACAGTGATCTCATCCAGCTACACCAGTTTGTCTAATTGTTCTCCTGATTATACTGAGACTAAAGTAAATAACTCTTCAATGCTAAATATATCGACTGCTTTAAGAAAAGACACCCAAAAAGAATCGATAAGCTCACATCCACGTAGAGCATCAATTACGATGCCTTCCTCTAATGCGAAGAAACTGCCCGCTACCAACTCGTTAGACACCAAATCGAAGTTCTACAAAACAGTATTTGACTTATCACCAGAATACAGTGGCTTGCCTTTTGTAAAACGATTGAAGATTCTCAACGAAAGACAAAAGCTATCCGAGCTGGAAACAGTCCTACGAACTAGCAGTTTCAGCTTAGACAGCACGAAGAATAATGACGATGTTCCATTATCAGATTCCTTGTACAGGTGCTTCAGTGACACTTCTGGGATATACTCTCAGTTCGTGTCCACACACGAATCGAGTTCCACTACATCGACGAATACCTCAACATCGGAGGGTTCCCAGAAGTTGCACACCGTCCAGGACGACTGGCAGCACCATTACTCTCCATTGAGTTCGGAATCGAATGAAAACTTGGGGCATAGGAAGCTGAAGAGTATTATAAAAAAACTGCAGATAAGCAAAGACGACGACGATTTTTCAAGTTCTCAATTGGAGTTCAAGCCCTTCGAGGTATTGAATGCACGACCAACGTCACAAGGGTATGTGCCTGGATTAAGTTAAATTTTTTAATCAGATCAATTCTTTTAGGCCATCAATTGCCCACTGGAGAGAAATCACTGACGAAACTAAAAACAGTAACCAAAGTGACAACATAGCGCCCCATACCTCAATACAGAAGCACAAATCATGCTCTTATTTCAGTAAAGTTAAAAAATCTGCTTACGAACAATCTGAAAATCTCTTTCATGAAAAAACATCTTCAACCCAAACAGTAGATATAAACACCAAAAAAGAGCAAATTGACAATATTGAAGGTAATGGTATTATTAATATTCATTAATAGTTATTAAACTTCATATAACGAGCTATGCTATCCTCAGGACTCTTTTCGTCCCGAGACTACTTTAACCACATGTTATTTGGAATGAACAACGCCATCAGAAGCCACATGAATGAAATACACACCAAGTTTGAGTCACAGTTCGCCGTAATGGAACATGAAGTAAAGAAACGTGATGCCATAATTGCAAACTTACAAATGAAACTAAGGCACTTGGAGTTCAAACCTATATCCGTGGGATATAATGCAAATCGCGAAGACCATGCACCATTTTCGGACGATGAAGGTTTGAAATCTGATGGAAATAGTAGTTCGGGTTCATCGGGAGAGCTTCTATTCATGGTAAACTTAATTATTACTACTTAATCATTATTGATAATTATGCTTATGACCTTTGTTTCTCAAAAAGCGTGGAGATTCCTTGGATACAGTATTTACATCTTCCCCTCCTGTGCAAGTCGACCGATCACCGGGTTCTAGTCGCATGTATCATTCAAAGAAGTACCTTAAGAATATGTCGTCTACTAGCAAAGTTAATGAAAGGAAGTCTTCATTAAAACACCAAAAAAGTCATGATGTCTTAGTGTCAAATACATCTGGAAATCTACAGTTAATTCCAGACAGCGTTATACTAGACATTAACGAAAGTTCCAGCTCAAGCCTTTCGTCTAGCAAATCCAACCTCGTTATTGCTGATGATTGCGACGAAACTATGCAACCTGTGAATCATAACAACTGGGAGGTAACAATGCTAGCTGCTGAACTGGAAAGGCAAGAGAGGAGACGAGGAAATTCTCTATGTGATAACCCAAATGATTACAAATTTTGCAACACGATTTTAAGGAGAAGACGGAAACTCAGTGATTCTGACACAGAACAAAGTGAACTGGAGGCCTCAAGTGTAAAACCGCGAAGAGTCAGGTCGTCTAGCTTGGATCAGTATAATCCGACGCATGGAATCGGTAGTGAAATCTTTAAAGTAATGAGTATTGATCATGATAAAGATAAACTTTGAGTAAAAATTGTTAAAATATACGAATACTGTGCTAAAAAGGATTATTGGGTGTTCGTCCAAAGCCAACAGTCATTTGCTTTTTCAGTTATTAATTTTAATTTTCATATTATACACAGCAAACGTTTTTTATTTGCGATGAAGTGAAATATAAATTGTATATAAACATACATAGGATATTGTTTCAGAAATGTAATTGTCACACTTATATTACTAATTCATTTTAAACTCTTCATCATCGACATGTATATAAAATTTTGTTATTAATAGTTCCGATCACAATATCTTCCTTTCTAAAATGTTCGTTTCTGTTTTAGGCGTAGTATTTAACAAATGCCGGATTGAATTTTTAATTAATAACTAAAATGTATCAATGTAACTGTAGGTGGAGGAATCACAAGTTTCTAAATGCACAGTGTTTTTCAAGCAATTGAACAGTATTACAAAGTACAATTATTTATTTAATAATTAAGTATAAGTGTCAGGAAGATTTAATTGAGATCTTTCATTTTATTTCCAATATTCCTTTTAATAAACACGTGACTTCATATTTGGAATTTGAAACTAATTATAGTTCTACTTTACAGTTCCATGAAATAATTGAAGGAAAGAATTACTTTATTACTGAATGAATATTACTCCAACAGATATGACAATAAGAAATTTTAAATACTCATTTCACATATAAATTGGTATTAAATTAAAAATATCATATTTATGGAATTCTACTTAACTGAATATTAAAATGAAACATAATTTTTTTGCCATGTAAAAAAATGCATATGAAATTATTCAGCAATTTATAATATTCTAAGTATTTTGGTCTATATTTTTGAAGTGAAGTCGGTGTTTATCAGAATATGTTAAGTTTTAATATTATTACAACTGAACAAAGAAAACGTACAAAACGTCTTATGATAAAGTAAATAGCTGTCCATACGATATGCCAAAATAACGTTATTCTGAACAAGCCTTTTCGTTTTTTCACCAAATTAAATTTTTATATACCAAGATGATTCAATTATTTGATCTCATGAAAACCTTTCTGAGTATATAATAATAGATACCTTTTAATAAAGTATTTTACTATTATGAAATCTGGAAGCTTTAATTAACTAAAACTAGTAGTATATATATGCACATAATTATACATATATAATATATATAACATAAATACATACATTTGCTATATATATAAATATATATTTAATTGATATTTTTATATATATATATATATATATGTAAATATATATATATATATATATATATATATATATATAATATATCAATTTTATATATATGTATCAATATATAGTATTATTATAAATATATATACATATATTTATATTTATATTAATACTATGCATTAAAACATCCTCAAATTCCGTACACAAGTTTAGCCGTTTGGAATGTTCACGATCGAATACCAGGGACCATACTAATTTTACAAAATATTTATTTTTAAATAGAAAATATTAATTTTAACTAAAAACAAGTTAGCCGTTTTGCAAAAAATCGATACAATAAACTTTTTGAATTATAAATTATATTTATTTCTGCATATTTATTTTCTTATATTTAATGCCATTTTATAACTGCTTTCGAATTCAATAAATAAAAAAACAGAAACAACGAAGTTTCGCACCGTTAAATATTCGATCGTTTTGTTTAAGAATTATATAGATGTATTGTATACCATTAAAATGTATATATAACACCAGAACATTTGATGTAAATCCATTATTATTTAAATTTTATTTTGTGTACGGTAAAAAGCTTTTAAAATAGAGTACTTTGTACAATGAAAAAATAAATTAATTGTGTTTTTCAACTTTTTTGAAGAAAACATATAATATTTTAACTAGTAATAATAATCGAGTCGGAATAAATATAGCGATTATAAATGTAACAAATATAGAAACGTTTTGAATAGCAATACATAATAATAGAATGAACATAACGTGCATCATATCAATGTTTTTTTTTTCGATAAGGTATGATGTAAGAAAAAGAGTATGTAATAAATTGTTAATATTACAGATTTATTGTTTTTCTTCTACGTCCCTTTTGTAGTAAGAAACTAACTTACTCATAAGAATCATAACATAATCCTGTACAAATATTCCTGCTATATATATTTTTTTTTTAATTTAATACATATTTATTTACTTAATAAGAGTTGAGAGGCAATTGCTTCCGCGTCTTGTAATGAAAGTTCTGGTGAAATTTTTCTTTTCTTCACCGATGGACCATTGTGTTTTGTTTTTGATGAATTAGTTTTCAATTTGGTTTTAACTCCATCAGACTTTTGCTTATTATAAACTGTATCTGGATCAGGCAACCATGACAGATCGACAGAATTGTCACTCTCATCATCAGATGAATATTCAGCAATTTCAGCACGTTCTTTCTTCTTTTGTTTGAGGGTTTTATGTTTCAATTTTACTATTTCTCTAAATCGTTGCTTGTCATACTTGTCCTCTTCCGAAATAAGTTTCTTGGATATTTCGATATTAATACCTCCTTCTGCATTGTCATCTTGATTATTTGTTTTAGATAGTTCTGACTGCATTTCTCTTCTAGCGTCTCTTATTTCCGTTCCATCTGCATCAAATTTTCGAATTACATTTGGTAATATTTTCTTCTTCAAAACCTTTTTCGCTATCGAAGCTTTGGTTACTAACTTGTCTTTTCTTGCAGGCATTATCACGGGATCTATGTCTTTTATTTCATCGTAATTTACCCTTTTTACTGTAAATAGATCATCTGATTCTGAATCGCTATTCGCTTCGTTAGTTTTAAAATTGTTTTTTTCATTTTCAGCTATACTATTATTAAATTTTCTCTCCAAGAATCGAATTCTAGGGGTAATAACGAGACCTAAAGATTTTGCATATTCATCGAAATTTATGTTGCGCACATTGAAAATTTGTTTGTGTTTCATAATGTAAACCGATTTAATATACGCAAGAAAAGCACGCTGCGCACTGGCTTTAAGTTCTGGATTTTGTGCCAAAAAAGCTTCAATTTTTGCTCTAGGTGAAAACAGTTTCCTGGAATCTATTTCAATTTTGCGTATGTTTATGCACTTTTTCTTTAACTCTTCTACCATTCCTTCCTCCTCTGTTGGTGTTAAAACAAGAAGACTTTCACCTCTTTCCTTATTTCTTGCAGATCGGCCAGCTCTATGAATATATTGAGTAACGTCTTCTGGACAATCCATTTGTACAACCCAATTCACATATGGGAAATCTAGTCCACGCGATGCAATATCGGTAGCAAACATTACAACATTACTTTTCTTTACGAATTCGTTATAAACTGCAATTCTTCGATCTTGATGGAGTGTACCATACAGAGATAACAAACTAGTCCCAGGTCGGAGTTTACAAAAAATTTCATAAATGTATTTAACTTGCTTACAACTCGCAAAGAACACAATAATTTTTTGCTTTAAGTGATTTTTTATAAATGACCATAGCATTGTAATTTTGTTTTCCAAAGGAACCACTACATAATTTTGTTCCAGCAGTGTAGGCACTATCGTATCATCTTTTTTTAATCCAACGTAAACAGGATTTTTTAAACTTAATCTTGCTAGATCTTTTACTGATTTAGTTTGGGTAGCTGAGAAGAGTAAAGTTTGACGGTCCGGTTGTAAGTTATCAATGATAGCATTAACTGTTTTTTCAAATCCTAAATCTAAACACCTGTCGGCTTCATCAAGTACTAGAACTTCCATAGTCGATGCGTTAAATAGAGGATTTTCATCCATATGTTGCAAGAGTCTCCCAGGTGTGCAAATTAGAATATTACATTGATCCATTCTCTTCCTTTCGAATTTCAAATTTTTTCCTCCAATAATTAAACCTGCGGAAAAATCGTGATACTTTCCAACTTCTTTGAGCTTCTCAAATATTTGAAATGCCAACTCTCGTGTAGGAGATATTATGATAGCTCCAACTCCATCCGTGCGTGTCCATTTATTTACGTATAGATGTTCTAAAACCTTATATAAAAGAGAACTTCAGTTTTTAACATGTTGTGTTGCCAAGAGTGACAAATACTTACAGGAATTAGAAATGCCAACGTTTTTCCACTTCCAGTGATAGCTGAACCAAGCACGTCTCTTCCTTGTAGGGCTAACAAAATACTATCACGTTGAATATCAGTGGGGTGAATATACTTTGCATCCCTTAAACCTCGCAGTGTTTTCTGTGATAAAGGGAAGTCGGAGAATTGCGTGCAAGTAATCGGAATTGTTTTTAATTCAGCATATTTTGTTCGCAGGTTATTAATTTCAATATCAATTTGGGCACTTGCGTTGCGGTTTTTTAAAATCGGCCGCATGATGGACACATTTGTCTACAATAGAAATCAAACAATTACACACGTGTGTTCTTCTTCTTAAGTATAAATGGTTTGGAAATTGAAATTTGTTCATAGGGTGGTTCACTAAGAAAAATAAATATTAGTATTCACAAAAAAACTTTTTCTAAAAATTATTATTTTTAACTCCTATTATATACTGTATATGTATATCTATATCTATATATAATGGAATCTCCTTTTTCATAATGGACAAAATATGTTATAACTAAATTTTTAATTAGTTTACATTTACGGACTATTCTATGACCATTTTCCATTACTGTCCCATTTTATAAACTTATCAACTAAAAAGACAAGATTTTTGTTATGGAAAAACTGCAAAAAAACTCTGGTAGAAGTAATTTTCATAATCACCATCATACCAAAAGAGATGTAATTAGGCCAGTAAAAAAAACAGGACAAGTGTATATTACATCTAAATCCAATTTTAAGGTATATTAATAAATTTAATAGTTTTCGCTGTTTTTATAAATCGTTTATCAAATATTTTCATTCTATAATTAAACATACTTAAACTTTGACTATTGGGTATTTATAAATTTTTTAGGCACAACTACGAGAGTGTGAGAATTTGTTAAACTCTGGTCTTAGGAGCATATATTTACATAGTTTGGGAAATGCTATTAACCGAGGTATTAATTTAGCCTTAAACCTTGTTAACAATTCCAATGGAGCACTTTCATACGCAATAAATACGTCTACAATCCAATTAATTGGTGAGTAGTTTTGCAATTATTTACTTCACTCCAATAAAACATGTAACAGCATTAATCATTTTAAGCCACTGTTTTTATATAATTTTATTATTTTCCAATTTTTTCTAATATCCCATATTCTTGGCAAAATATTTAATATTCCATTCATTCACATTCCTCTTAAGAATACATTTAGAATTGGTTTTTGAGCAATGTGAAGTTTCCTGATCCTTTTTTAGCTGTGACCAAGAGTATACGATGGTTTTTTTAAAACAAATATGGTGTTTTGCAAGCCAAGTAAATCCTAGTATATCTCTGGTTGTAATATAATTATTGCGAAGCATTTATATATAATTTTTTGTTTTTAATTTAAAAATCTCTGTTATTATATTATATCTAAATAATATATTATTTTTAATTATAGATGAATATCATCCCCTCTATGATGATGATGAATTAAAATTTAACCGGAGGAATAATTCGACAGTACATATTAAAATTTATAGGAATTCACTTTTTGATGTTGAACCAGAAATAATATAAATAATTACAAAATGTTTAAGTTATCTGAATTGGTACGTTGGCTTGGAATCACTGAGTTTGAAATACTAGTAAACTTATGTGGGTTGCTTGTGTTTTCGATGACACTGTCTTTCAAAATATACGGGTTTTTTGATGAAGCGTCAGTAGATTGGTTTACTATATTTAGCCCCTTGTATTGTACAGATATTTGTAATGCATATTTTTGCGTTATTGTTGGAATCCGGATGTATTCTGATTCAGATAACAAAAGAAGGTCATTGCATCGATTTATGTGGAGTACATATTTTTTAGTATTAATAGCAATCTTTAAATATCTTTTATGTTTAAAACTATCAGGTCAAACTGGCCTCGAATATAGCGAAGTTTTTTCACCCATATTTGTCCTTCTACAACTAATTGCTGTGAGAGCATGTCAACTGCCTAACTCAGTATAACTGTCACAATATGTAATAAATAAAAAAATTGTTTAGTGTTTTTTATCCATTCAATGTATATTGTATATGAAATGTGTGAGAACAAAGTTATTTAAATAGACATATAATATGCTATTTTCGGAAAATGGTGCGTGGTTTTACGATCCAATTTTTTCAATTTCATCAGAATTATCAGCATTTAATAATTCAATGGATTTTTTGAAATGGTTCTCGATAGTTCGACATATGGCCATAGCCTTCTCACTATCTACTAAATTAATTGCAATTCCATTTTTTCCTGTAACAAACATTTATATTAATGTATATTTATTATTGTAGAACAAAAAACAAAAACATACCAAATCGTCCAGTACGACCAATGCGATGAAGGTAAGTTTCGCAATCTGCATTTCCCTTTGCATCCATTGGAAGATCAAAATTCACTACTATTGTAACTTGTTCAACATCGATACCTATATACAAAATAGTCAAATAGATAACTCAATAGTTCATTAGTTAGTTATATACTTATACTTATATGCCATACCTCTCGATAGAACATTAGTAGTTATTAGTACTTTTTCTAAACCCGCTCTAAAGCGATCTAGCACAGCAAGCCGTTGTTCAACTGTTAAGTCTCCAGAAAGTACAGCTACAGAATGACCATCAGTAGACATTTTTCCTGCTAACCATCCTGCCGTTCTACGTGTCTAGAATTTGTTTTTATTAGATATATACTACAACATGTTTTTTTTTTTATCAATGTACATGACAAAATATTATAGCTTGACCAATTGTTATTCCTCCATATATATTCTGTATCGCATTATACTTTTCATCCTCATCTCGACATTTAACATAATATTGCTGAATATTATCCAGTGATTCTTGTTCGCGTAAAAGTCTACATATTACAGAAGTCTTAAATTACTAAATTTAAAAGTTAACGAAATATATACCTAATTATAGTTGGATCCGAAACAATATGTTGTGCAAAGTTCATAACTTCCTTTTCATATGTCGCAGAGAAGAAGAGCATCTGACATTTAGGTGATAGCTGTCTTCAAAATACTATAGCAATAATATTAATTTTAAATTATACATATTTCAACTTACTTATGAATTCGAATGCATTGATCGTGATGTCCTTGTGTTGCAATCATAACATCTGCTTCATCCAAAACAAAAACTCGTATTCGCTTTAAATCAAAAACTCGATACTTTAATCCCCAATCAAGAATTTTACCAGGAGTACCAATAATAATATGATCCGTTAGTTTAGTGTTTGGTACAACTGTTGAAACAACATTTCCACCATATGAAAAATTGCATAAATATAGAATTTAATACCTTCTTCACCACGAACAGCAAATTTAAGTTTTATATCAGGACAAAATTGAGCCATTCGAGCAGCAACTTCCCCTGTTTGTATAGCAAGTTCATAAGTAGGAGATAAACACAGCACCTATATATGATAGAGAAATAAATAAAAAAAAAATTTCATATCATGTATATAAAAAACCTGCGGATAGTTTAACTTTGTATCAACACGACTTAACATTGCCAAAACAAATGCCGCTGTTTTTCCAGTTCCTGACTGACTCTGTGCAATCATATTTTGAGGAGGGTCAGCTAATAAAGTAGGTAACGCAGTTTCCTGAATTTTCGATGGAGCATTAAATCCCATAGCATAAATTCCTTTTAGTAATTCAGGCTTCCTGTAAATATGAAAAAATTAACTGATCCAAAAAAAAAAAACACAAAAAACAAAAGTTTATCAATGTACTCACAAATGCAAAGCCTCAAATGATTTTACTGAATGAAGTGGAGAAGTTGGATCCTTCCGTTGTACTTCCAAATCCAAATTTGACTCAACTAACCCCTTACGAATTATTTTCAGCAATAAACTTGTGTCTTCGGGACTAAAAGTATAATTTAAATATATGTTTTGATTGAATGTCTTAAATATATGATGTATATTATAATAGCTTGGAGAAGACAAATTTACCACGGCCCCCTTTATATTTTATTTCAATTTAATTAGTAAGAAACTAACAAAATATATATTTAAATTCAAATCTCTTTTGCAAATCGACTTGCGAAGTCAGAGTTTGACATTCTTAACACGGACAAAAGCCGCCACGCGTACGAGGGCTTACGGATCCCGAAAGTACTGGAAAACGTGGCCGGAATTGAATATTCTTGTTATTCCCTATACTTACTTGTTATAATCTCTGCAAAGGAGATGTGAATCTAAAAAAATTACTTTGTTAGTCTTTTACACCTTAAAAGTTTGGGATTTGCCGGCGCAAATTTATTATTTTTTTTTCGAGTTTTTTGAAGGGGAGTGTGAACTGCATTTTGACAAACACTGTAGATAACACTCTTCTTTCACTTTTTACAATAAATTTAAATTGCAAATAAATTCTATATTGCATATTTATATATATTACTAATGAAATCAGATTCAAAACCTTCTTTACCTTGCAACATCAGGCTGTTCTTCAACAGATTTCTCATCTTTCTTTCCTGATAACTCTTCATCTTTTTTCTTTAAATCTAAATTATTGACCTACAAAAAAAAATAATATAATTATTGAATTTCTCTTCAAAAATTGAAGATACCAATTGGGAAATTTCTTGGTCTTCCGCTTTTTTTGCCCAGTTAGACATTGAAATCCTTTATAAAGATATTAGAAATTTGTCCCTTCCACTGGCACCGATTAAAACACAATATATCTACGATGTTGCCAATAACGAATTAGCTTGTTTTATGCAAAACATATAGGGTGACTCGACTTTGTATTATTTCTAACGTTTGAAGTAGGAGCAACGTATGGCACTAAACTTATTCAGGGATGCAAACACTACTTGGTGTATTGTATAATCAATAGTTAACAGCAATATTTACATATTATAACTATTAAGTTGTGGATCTCAAACACTACAACTATTTAATAGAATTAATTTTTTTGTATAAGGTTAATTCAAAAAAAAAAAAAAACGAAAAAGTTATTGAAAGTAATAAAATTGAAAAAATTCTTTTTCTGTTCTTGATTTGATCGGTTTCAATTGAACAAGTATCGTTTACTCAAACATACCACAACCACAAACATACCATACCCATTACTAAAAGATACTTTTTTTTGATATATATGTAATTATGATAACATAATTTAAATAGCAAAACATTTTCAATCACCCAGTGCAGACTTTTCTTCTCACTATGTTCTACAATAATCTCATTTATATTCTTCTATTAATCTCTAACTATAACACTACAAAATACAAATATTCTTTTATCTTTTTCTCTACCTGCAAAACTACTGTGGAGGTCAACAAGCATTATCTTTTGTTATATAAATATTGTAACTTATAATTTCCTATATTTCTACTTATTAATAGATTTTATTTCAAATTATTTCGTTATATTTTATTGTTTTACCATCTAACCGTTAGGTATTTAATTACCTTGACTTATTTAAACTAACGCTATACCAACATTCTTTAGATTTTAGGGTTTTAACGTAATATTACCTATCATATATTAGGGTATGGCATGCAATTTATTTTTGTAATACAATTCTGAAATGAGTTAATTTTATCTCTTTATCTTTTCAAATTTGTCCATTGCCATATAGTTAATTAATAAGTATGAATGTTTTAGTATATATAGAATTCGCACTGACTTATTTACCATTGTTCATATATTTGTTATTATGTATCTATAATTGTATATCCTCTTAAGCCTGAACACCGAATTTATTTGTTCATCAAGTTCCTAAAAATTAATTTTTCAGTAATAAATTCATATAATTCTAATCCGGTTGAATCCTGCAGACGAAATCTATTTATATTTGGCACATAAATTTAATTGTTTCATTGTTTTTGTAATCAATTTTTAATTAATTCTAACAAAATCAGACAAATTTTTGTTTAAAAAAAAAAGTATCGTATGCATACTTTTAAGAACAGATGAAGCAACTACAACAGACACTTGGTGCTCAGGATTGTGATTATATACAATTAAAAATCGGTGACTGTAAATACCCCTCGAACCCCCTTTACAATAATTTAAACGCCAACGGTAAATTTGATTCTTCATTATAAATATGGTTAAAAACAAAAAGAACAATAGAAACAATATTTACCAAATTTTTAAGCTGTCAGGTAATCACTGAAACCACGAAACTATCTTCTCTCTAAGACAAACTGTCGCTGTGCGAATATAATGAACTTCATTCCTTTTTTAAATTAAATGCTAAGTTTCAAGATTATTGTATTTATTTTGGTGTCAATAACAAAAGTATAACTCTCACAAAATAATAATGGTAAAGTTTTGGGTATGATGCCATCGTGTGTCTTTTTATAATATTACAGTTTCAGATCTACAAAATTAATAATTTTATTCTATTGTTTTACATAATTACGTGTACTTTATTTGTGATATAACAATTTTAAAAACTGGGCGTGGTCTTAATTACTAAAAAATATTTCTTACAAGAAATACATATGTATGCGCTTTAAAGTCATATAGAATAGAATACAGTCTCATTTCAACTTGCATTGATTTAAATTTAACATATGAACTATTGTCCACGTTTGGTACATATTGTTATTTATTCTATTCCACAGATTAAAGTAAGTAAATAGCGATTATAGGCATCAAACCCTGAGTTATACTTTATGCGCAATGGAGTTAATGAATATCCAATTAAATGACACGGGATGTTCATTTTCTTAGGTGAGAAGTATTTTTAAAGAGTTATGTTTGACAAGTTATAACAATTTATGAATATGGATACAATTTGTTCGGAAGACATTTAATAAATATCATATTAATATTCTCAAATAATTTTTCTATAATCAACACTTACTGTTATTTCAATCAAAAAAGTATAAAAATACATAATCTATACGTAATATAGGTAAATATACCTATTATATATCATACATTTACAAAATAAAAGATATAAATGTACCTATCAAGCCTATCTACGTAAAATGTGTAGAAAAATTTATATTCACTGAATCCTTAAGATTCAGTCTTCGTCAGAATATACAAAAGAATACATTTCGAGTAATTTCGTTGATACTGAATGAACATATATTGGTATAGTTTGAATGAACAACATACCTATATTATTCAAACCTCTCCTAAACATAAATATTTACATCTAGGATTTCTTCTTTCGATTGTTTACAATTACAGCATTAAT
The DNA here is from genome assembly GCA_947389925.1 of Coelopa pilipes. NCBI lineage: Eukaryota > Metazoa > Arthropoda > Insecta > Diptera > Coelopidae > Coelopa > Coelopa pilipes. Next base: position 8,964,052 of record OX376700.1, read on the forward strand.
AATTGTATGGTCCATACTGAGAGCCATGATAATACGGTCCCGGGTATATTTGTGGTTGTGGATAATTGGCGTACGGGGGGTAGGGTGGTTGCTTTTGAGAATAAACTGGCATTAGATATTGCAAATTGAGTTGTTCCTCCTTTTCACGTTCACTTCTAAGGCAAACGGCAGCACCAGACAATAGAATCGCAGCTAGTAGACAGGAACCAACTCCAGCCCAAGCCACAATATATGACCAATCATACGAAAATTTTGTATTATCCCTAAGAACCTATAGTAATATTTGTTTTTGTAAATAAAAATATAAAATCATGAACAAATATTATAGCTTAATAAAATAGATAAGGTTTTAATCACATACCGTATTCCACTGCTGATAGAAATCTTCCCCTACAACCTTTTCCTTCTCATAAAACTCCATTGTATGCCATAGACCCATGGCACCAGCAGCCAATAAACATGTTGCCAGTAATAATATGGAAGTAGCTGTAATAGCACCAGATGATCTCTTCCAACATCCAGCCAATCCAGTCCAGAAAGCACAGAATATAGTTATAAAACTAAGGAAGATTAAAGAAGACAGACAAAATAATAATTTATACAGATGTTGCTAGTGTTTGTGTAGATACAAGAAGGATTTAAGGATATTAAATATTAGTTTTAAATGCAAAGAAAACATAACTACCTAATGATAAATAGTGCCACGCATGATCGTGCCAAGTGCAATCTAGAAGTGGAGTCATCATTAGCAGCTTTGTCTTCGTCAATATGGGGAAAATAGTCGATATTAGAACAATGTGTTTCCAATGGTGACAAGTATGTGGGAACTATAAAAACACGAACATAATGTTTATTAATTTTTGAGAAAAATCATTGATATGATTTAATGATCTGTTGGCATATATTCAGTACATGATAACACCCAAAATCCCATCTATATGTAGAACATGAATCCCGAGATATACGATATTAAAGTTCCTCTTTGTGTGTGAGGTGGCGTCTCTGTTGGCCAGTTTCATCTATTTTAACATATAATTTGCAAAAACTATTTCCACAACCAGACGATCCATCAAGAGGTGGCGGTGATCACGAATGTTTATACTTTTTCTTTCCTACAACATTTCCTTCCATGCATTTCACATGTGTGTGGATTTCATATTTTGGAATATTTCAGTTTTCCCGGTGAACTCTAGATTATTTGATCGCAGTAATTAACGTACCTGCGCTTGCTGGAGGACGTTCTTTGGGATAGCAAAACCGAAATAAACCTCTTGTCCTAGTGTAGTAATAATATTTGCTATTCATATGACTCAATAAAGATTCTGAATCCGAATGTTTTGCTGCAAAAGCCTAAAATAATAAATATAAAATATATGAAAAATAGAGCATATGCAAATACAATATTTGAATCGAATATAAAACCAACTTATAAAATTATGTAAACTATATTTTAATTCTTAGGAACTCATCGAATTTTACACTACTCATCCCACTTTAATTTATTTGTTGTTATTATCGTCGTATGAAATCAAGTGGTTTTGTTAGCTAAACAGACTTTTGATTAACTGATTCACACATGTTTTACTAAACCATTATTTATTTAAAATTAAAGGGATGTATACTTCGCTTATTATTATTCATAGCCCTTCCATAGTATACATTTCCTAGGAATCATCTGCTTCCAAGCTATTGTTCTTTTTGTAGCTATACTTTTATCTTTAGAGTCAAATGGAATGGTCATCTTATAATATAAAATTTCATACCTAAACATCTATAAGATAGATGCGACATGAGTGGTTTAAATTGCACTCATCACATTGTTCACTCATAACCAGTATTTGAGCCAAGTCTTAAAACCAGATAGCTAAGATATTTTTGTTATGCTCGAAGTGGATGGCTACGTATATATATACATATTTGTTTTAGTTGTATATGACGGAATATAGGTATATGTGGCTTAACAGCGAATTCCATTCGTACGAATACTAGAATACCTGATGCACGTATACAAATACATGCACGTATAAATTAGTGAAATGCCAATAGTGGCACATTAAATAGAAAGTTGGTATTTAATCATAATCGCACTTTCCGTATTTTTTAATTAACCAAAAATTATCGGTGAATTACCTGAATGTTACTCCGTTTAACTTCGTAGTTCAACCAGTTGTCGGTTGAAAATGCAATGGCCAATAGAGCCGTAGCCATGATGGCGGATATGGTAGCAATGCAAAGCGTCACAGCAGAACAAGGCATTTTAGCAAATTATTTTTGATCACTTCTGTTTTAATCTATCAATATGAAACACAGTAATTTAACTTTTAATTGTATACTTAAAACATCATAATCTTTTATAATTGATTTAAACTAATATTATTAAGGACTTGTTGAGGACGAAAGTTTACTTCATTTATTATAAAACCAAAAATGATACAAGACGGTGCGAAGACGATTTCAAAGAAATACTCCTAGAGACAGAAGTTTCAATACTAACAAGCTGGTTGAAAATAACGTAAACTTACCTGACTTACTCTTGAACTGTACCAAAACTCACTCAAATATCACTCAAATGAAATTGTTGGTATAGAAGAGAAACCTGACTTAGAGTTTCTACTTATGCATACTTTAGCAATACCTGCACTGAGACAACAGTTGGTAAATATGGAATATGCTCAGGTATGCTCAGGTATTTGCAAACGAGCGTACAAAAATGTGCCTACAATATCAACAGGTTAATAATTTTATGTTTATATGAATGTAAAATACTGATAATTAAATTCTAATGAATACAAAAATAGAAGCCTCATGGGATCGATCGACTATAGATACTTTTTTGCCGATCGATTTGTATGGGGGATGATGGAAACCAAATCCAACAATATTTATTGATCATTTATATTAATAAATAATAAAAACATAGTTTAAAATATTTCGAATTTGTTATTAATAATAAAATAAGCATATACTTACAACCTTTAAGTGCCTAAACGATTCATTTGTCCTTATATACGGGGTCAAGTAAAACGAGTTTTGAAGACATATTATCCTATATAATCCTTTAGAGTGGATTTATCCACTTAGTAGTAGATAATTTGCGTTAATATAGCTTTACCGTTGTTTATTTTGTATGTACATACATATATATCATTTGAATAGTGACAATTTCGAAATAAGGGTTTATGATGAAGATTGACTTTCACCAATGTTGCACTTTAGAAAGTTTTCAGCAGATTACTTATTGACCACCGATTAATCAACATAAAAGAATTTGAGCAATCGCTTGTTATAAATATTTGTATGTACCTCAATATTACAACCAACAAACCCTAACTTCAAATGTTTATATATATTGCCCATAGGGTTTCTTCAAAAAAATTAAAGATAGATAGAAAATAGAAAATTTATTAAACGTATAATTTATGTTTATTTTTAATATACGAAATAAATTTAAAAGTATAAATGCCTGTTACAATATGTGTCAATAATAAATAAATTTATGTGAGGAATTCAATCTTACTCAACTAAACTGTAAGATTGAGTAGTATTATAATCATATTTTATGGCTGACATTAAGCACTTTTTTCTTCTGCGATAACTTCCTTAGTTGGCAAAGGATTTTTTTCACAGGTTTCGGTATGTTTCAGCTTCGATGAATCAAAGTTTTCAATACCCTCTATGAATTTGTTTTTCTCCTTCTCTAAGTCAATAGCTGTAAATAATTTATTTTAGCATAACATATTTATTCGGACTAATGAAATAAAAAAAAAAAAAAAAAAAACTGAACATTAACCATACCTTGTTTATCAGGCAAAGGATTCTTTTCTTGTGTCTCAGTATGTTTTAGTGTGGATGGATTAAAAGTGGATATTCCGGCGAATAAAGATTGTTTAGTTTTTTCAGCAGCCACATCTAAAATATAAATAGTTCAAAAATATTCATTTGTATAAAAATAAAAATGAATATAGGCATTTACCTTCAGCTGATGGAAGAATTACTTTCTCCTGAGTACTAGCATTTTTCAGATTATCTGGATTGAATGTCTCCAGTTGGCTTTTTAGGTCTACCGCAACCTTGGGAAGATCTTTGAGTGCAGGAGCGGACATCTTTACCTGGAGCAAAATAGAAATAAAATTTCTCATAATACATCTTAGCAAACTAATACAATTTTTCTTATTTGTTTAATTTCTTTTGTTGTTCAAATTATTTGTAATATATGTGATTTCTATCTATGTCATATAATTATTCATAGTACTCATAAATGGTATATATGACATATAAAGTAAAAAAAAAAATATATATATATATATATATATATATATATGCTACACCAAAACGAAAGTTTTGTATGTAATTCTACTTATAGATATATATACGAATATGGCATTAATATAAATTAATATTGGAATCTTGCATGAGAAATCTAGTCAGCCAAGCTTTTTATAAACTTCAAAACTTTTCTAATTTCTTAATTTTTTTTTTTTTCAGAATTAATTCTTTTATCAAGTCTTTTGTTCAGTATTAACCGACTATAAATTAATCTTTGATGGACGTCAGCTATATAAAATCTATTTGAAAATTAAACAATTTTTGATAAATTTTTAATCGGGCTTAGTTTCTTACTCACAAAATGATTTAATCAAGATTAATATAAAAGTTGTACTCCAAACAAAAAACCCACTGCAACGAATATTCCTCCTAGTCAATGAATAACTGTGAAAAACTACATGTACCACCTAAACCATAAACATTCTCTCATGAACCATCATATTGCCCAGCAGTAAACAAACCTTTCAATGACAAGGATATAACATAACTAACTGGGATTTTAAGCAGTGCGAAAACCTAACTCTATTTCAATCTCCCGGAGAAATGTAACATCATTTTTTGTATCCCAAATTGTAAACAAATTGTACAAGTTAAGTGCGATAGGTACAATTCTCAAACACGAAGGGAAAAAATAGATTTATTTTTGAATATACACTATTTATAAGAATGTAAAGAAATAATAAGAACCAAATGGTATATATTGATCATGGATTTTATAGAAAACGAAATATTTTATTTTTAATTAGTTTTGTTTTTTTGCTCATTTCCAACATATTTCTAACTATATACTATCAGTATTGATTGACCTGCATTACCATTAACTTAAGTATCCAGAATAATTAGTTCAGTATTGATGTTTTGATTAAAAATTATAAAAATATGCTGAAATAACAAATCTTAATTTCATAATGTGTGAACAAAAAAACACTTATATACAAATGTCAAATTTTGCCAAATTATTCCGTGGTATTTAACAGAAAGAATATATAAATATATTTCAAAAATACACTTGTTGAAAACATGTAGAGCAAGAGTGCTTTTACTCTTTGAAATTTATTTATTTCGTTAAACAATATTTTAAATTTTCGCTTGCGTTTCGTTTTTATTGAATAGGGAGATTAGGTCTTATGAATATTTTTATGGAATCCAGAATAATTATTTAAGTATTGATGTTTTGATTAAAAATTATAAAACTATGCTGAAATAACAAATCTTAATTTCATAATGTGTGAACAAAAAAACACTTAAATCCAAATGTCAAATTTTGCCAAATTATTCCATTGGTATTTAACAGAAAAAATATATAAATATATATCAAAAATACACTTGTTAAAAACATGTTGAGCAAGAGTGCTATTACTCTTTGATATTTATTTATTTCGTTAAACAATATTATAAATTTTCGCTTGCGTTTCGTTTTTATTGAATAGGGAGATTAGGTCTTATAAATATTTGTATGGAATGTCAAAGACAATAAACAGACTTCTAAAGTTTAACGACGTTTAATTTTTACATTTTCAAGGTATTCAAAGTTCATATGTTTAATGTTTAATAATATCTAATTCCATAAAATATTTTTACATTTAAATAAATCCTTCGTATATCTGTGTTAGACCTATCGTCCTTTGTAACGACACGCGTCTAAAGTGCTTATATTTTTTGTCATAATTTACAATTCTCATAATTTACATATAAACATGTGGCTTTATATGTAAATTATGAGAAGAAAAACAATAATGTTCTTTAATATATACATTTTGGTTTATTGGGGCACGTATATCGAAAGTATAACTTGCATGACAATAGTATCGTGGTTACTTAAATTGTAGAATGGTGGCTTTGACAGAAAACAGCTGGGTTTCTCTTTTTAATAACAGATACGAAATTTCTGACAGTTCAGGACAAATGAAAAACAATAAGTGTATGCTAATGATCTTCAAATTAGGTGTATGCCATACATTTTTTTTAATAAATTGTAAAAACATGATCCATTTATTTCCATATATATACCGAGAAACACACTGCAAATATAAAAGAGACTTTGTTGTTTGTAACATATAGACATCGCTGAAGGTCAGTTCTTGACCATTTACATAAGTTGTTTCCTATTTTGTAAATTTAAAAAAATCTATTCATATTGAAATACAAAATGTCATAAATGCGATATGTTAAATTGAAATTCTTGTTCTACTTCTGATATGAAATGTAAGAATTATAGAGAGGATGAAAAGTGGTGAATAATAGATCATTGGAAGGTTCCGAAAAATTCCGATAATTTGAACTAGGTTTCAAAAAATTTGCAAAGCGATTAAGTAACCACATACTTTAAATTGTCATATCTGATACTTTGTAATTGAAGCCATATACAATTTAATTATTCAACATTAATTAATATTCAACATAATGTAAAGAAAAAGTTGTAAATTTATCTATTTTCCATTTTTCTTATACTGATTAAACTGATTTTGCAGTGACAAGTGTCCCGCCTATTTAGCATATACATTTTTCAGCAAAAGTAGTATAAAATGTTCCGAATCTATTACAATTTCATAACATCTAAAACCCTGATAATGGAAAATATTTGTAGATTGTTCTGGACTAGACGTCGTATTATTCGTGATCATTCTCCTCAATATAGAGGTTACAATTTTGTTGCACGTTTTAGTGTATCAAGTTATTCCATAAGTGATATACCGGTTTTGTTTAAATTAAAGAAAACGTAAGTATGAAAGAAATGTATATTGGTTTCATCAATAGGTTGCATAATTTATTTATTGGTAGTATTTAATTACATAAATAGCACGTTTAACGATTTGCAATTTGCCGGTTAAAAGAGCGCTATATTAAATCGATAGTCAATATAAGAATTAAATAAATAACCTTACATAAACTTGTGCTTTTCATTCGTAAGAACATTACTTTTCAAATGCGTTGTTTTTATAAGTCCTTTCAGAAAAAATACATAAGCACATGTTTTCACTTTTATTGAAAGGAAGCCTTGTGTATTCTTATCAGAATTTTAAAATTTAATGTGAGTATGAGTGTACATACTGGCCTCCAAATTGAAACTTTTAATTTCGTTATCTGTTTTTTAATAATGTTCATTAAATTAAGAAATAAAAATCTTATAAAAGTAATTGATGGTAATCATCGTGAGAAAAGTCTTCAAAACTAATCAATGAAACTAACCTACAATTGTATTTCGTTTAATGCGGTATTTGAAATATATATTAAGGTTAAGGAGCATTCGTTATTGTTTTAAAGAAAATTAAGTATAACATAGAATAAATGCCGAACAATGGTAAATGCATATGGTAAAAAGTATTTAAAAAAGTACTCGATGTAAGCTCATAATATTCAATATAAATTTTCAATTGTAATGGTTAATATGATATATTACAATATTGTGTGATGTATGACAATATATTATATCTTTTGAAATAAAAATATATTTTTTGTAAAAATTAAATGAGTATAAAATGTGTATATCATAATTTATGTCTTATAGCTGTGAAGCTATTATGTAAAAATTTATAAATCCATACAAGGTCTTAAAATAATTAAAATTGTAATTTGTGGTATTAATAGAAAAATGTACGACTTCACATAAACGTGTAAAGATTCTTAATAGATTTGGGTTAGTTTATAGGGGTTTCAATTTGAATGTGTATTGATAGTTACTCATTTTGTATATATTATTTCACGTTTAGATGTACCGCTTACCAGTTTCCCTAGCCCGATCTGCTATTAGTCGACAGCTTGCTATTCGCAATTATGCTAAAGACGTAAGGTTTGGCCCTGAAGTTCGAGCTCTAATGTTACAAGGCGTTGATGTTCTCGCAGACGCTGTAGCTGTTACAATGGGTCCTAAAGGCCGCAATGTTATAATTGAACAATCATGGGGATCTCCAAAAATTACAAAAGATGGAGTTACTGTCGCCAAGTCTATTGAATTAAAAGATAAATTCCAAAATATTGGAGCTAAATTGGTGCAAGATGTTGCAAACAATACGAATGAAGAAGCTGGTGATGGAACTACAACTGCGACAGTTTTAGCAAGAGCTATTGCCAAAGAAGGATTTGAAAAAATATCAAAGGGCGCAAACCCAGTAGAAATTCGACGCGGCGTGATGTTAGCCGTTGAAAATGTCAAAGATAATTTAAAAACTATGTCTAGACCTGTAAGTACCCCCGAAGAAATTGCTCAGGTAGCTACCATATCTGCTAATGGCGATAAAGCTATTGGGGGATTAATTAGCGAAGCCATGAAAAAGGTGGGACGTGATGGAGTTATAACAGTGAAGGATGGTAAAACTCTTACTGATGAGTTAGAAGTTATTGAAGGAATGAAGTTTGATAGAGGCTACATTTCTCCTTACTTCATTAATTCGTCTAAAGGTGCCAAAGTAGAATTTCAAGATGCCTTAATATTGTTGTCAGAGAAGAAAATATCATCAGTTCAAAGCATCATTCCTGCCTTAGAATTAGCAAATTCACAACGTAAGCCATTAGTTATAATTGCTGAAGATATTGATGGTGAAGCTCTTAGCACATTGGTAGTAAATCGATTGAAAATTGGGTTGCAAGTTGCAGCAGTAAAAGCACCAGGTTTCGGTGATAATAGAAAAGCAACTTTGACTGACATGGCAATTGCATCTGGTGGTATAGTATTTGGTGATGACGCTAATCTGGTAAAACTGGAAGATGTTCAAATTAATGATTTGGGCAAAGTGGCCGAAGTAGTAATTACTAAGGATGACACATTGTTGCTTAAAGGAAAAGGCAGTAAAGACGATATCCAAAAACGCGTTGATCAAATTAAAGATCAGATCCAAGAAACTACCTCTGAATATGAGAAAGAAAAACTTCAGGAGCGTCTTGCACGTTTAGCGTCCGGCGTAGCTTTATTACGAGTTGGAGGATCCAGCGAAGTTGAAGTTAATGAGAAAAAAGACCGCGTTCATGATGCTTTGAACGCAACACGAGCAGCAGTTGAAGAAGGCATTGTTCCTGGTGGTGGCACTGCTCTTTTGAGATGTATATCTAAACTGGATAAGCTGAAGGGAGCAAATGATGACCAGGTAATGCAAATTAATTAAGTATATGAAATGCAATATTAAATAATTTTGATTGATTTCAGAATATGGGCATAGATATTGTGCGTCGTGCTTTAAGAATGCCTTGCATGACCATTGCCAAAAATGCTGGCGTTGATGGAGCAATGGTTGTTGCAAAGGTAGAAACCCAAGAGGGTGACTATGGATATGATGCTTTGAAAGGAGAATATGGCAACTTAATTGAAAAGGGAATCATTGATCCAACAAAGGTAAATTATACGTAGTAAACGTAGAATTCATTTGGGAGTGCTTTTAACACATTTGTGGTGGTCTAATCTAGTTCGTATACACTGCACATATGAGTATTATTAACTGTTTGTTATTTGCCACATACTTCTTGTATACTTGCAGGTTGTGCGTACTGCTATTACCGATGCTTCCGGAGTTGCTTCTCTCTTAACAACTGCTGAAGCTGTTGTAACTGATATTCCAAAAGAGGAGTCTGCTGGTGGAATGGCTGGTATGGGCGGAATGGGTGGAATGGGAGGAATGGGCGGAATGGGAGGAATGGGTGGTATGATGTAATTCCTGTTAATTTTTAGTTGTTTCATATTACATGTTATATATGTAAAAATAAAAAAATTGTTTTATTAAAAATGCCGTAGAATTGTCTTATATATTGTACTATAACGTAACAGATATATGGCTAATGCAGTGTTTAGATGAACTGTAAAAATTCAAGAATAGCATTTATACATACGATCAAAATGAAATAGTTATAGATAATTTCAAAAGAGAAATGTACTTTTTAGCTTGATTTTTTAGAATATAAAATAAAGTTTTAAATGTAATTTCTTTTAAAATGTTTTATTTGATTTAGATTTGACATCAACTTTCAATAACATTATTATGTTTTTAAAATAGTTACAAAATGTTTATATTCTAGTTTATTGATTCAACTAATTAAGGGCAATGAAATGAAATAATCAGTTTTTAGTATACAAATGTTTGTATAATTGTTAAATACTTACTTTTATTAACATTATCGATCGTTGCGTACGTCGGTCCCTATTATATATGACGATAACAACAGGTCTATTATATATTCTAAAAGCTTTAATTTTATTTGTATATAGACAAATTTTTTAATTTTATCGTTTTATTAAGATACTTGTGTTTGTTCCCTTGTTGAGCACATTCAATTTCGGAATCATTCAAAACAAGTAGGTATATGCAACATAGTTTTAGATAACAAGTTTTTTATATTATATATATAATATACAACGTTATATAGAATACTAAATGCAAATATTGTTTTAAAAAAGTGTTTAATCCAATTAACATTTCTCATTTGTACTATCTTTTATTCTATTTACTGAAGATTTAATTGGATTATCATAAATAAACCAATCAATCTGAAAATCGATAAAATATAATTTAATCGTCGAATGAATCCATCAGAAATTTTTTTTGTGTCTAATCTGTTGAGTGAAATTATCTGAGTTGACACTACCTTTCTGAGCATCATTAGTAGTAGATGAAGTAGTTTGAAAATATTTCTTTCATGTTGCCCTCCTTATATAAAATGAAAGCCTATTGACAAATCTATATAGTAAAACGCAACTTAAATTCTATGTTTAATTTAATACCATAATGAACATTTTATCCTTAAGCTAATTTTTTATTTTTGGATTTTTTTTTCGCCATTTGTAGTCCCTCATATATTCCTGTATAGTATCCACTCATATACCATGCCATAAGCATTGCCGAAAGATGCTCGGAACCCTCAACATTTTGAGGTGCAGACATCATTGGCGGCATTGGAGGAATCGGTGGATATTCACTGAATGGCAAATCTTTAGGAAAAATATTAGTTTTTCCTTTTTTTGCAACATCATTACTTTCAAGTGCTTTTTTAGCTTTTATGAATTGGGCACGTCGAGATTTCTTTCCCCAAGAAACTATTAGATTATTTAAATTAACTTCCTGTTCATTGTCGTATCCAATGTATTTGAGAATACAAGAACTGTTATCATGGTTAATTGAAAGAATTTTTGCTTCATAGTCCACACCATCTTCATAAGTTGCCCTCACATAATCGCCAACTTTAAAACCTTGGTCATAACAGTCCTCCATATCATGAGAAGTATTTTTTAAATCAATGGAACAGTCTTTTTGCTTGTTTGTTGAATGAGCTAATCGCCTGGCCAATTCCTCTTTGGCCATTTTAACAGAATCGTTGTATGCTTTGATTAGCAATGTGTCATCCCAGATATTATCAAAATCGTTATTACCTGCCTATAACACATGTAAGTAGTAATTTATATTGGTATCGAATAAAAAATACATACCTCAGAATTCATTTTCAAAGCTTTGATTTATGTTTCATTTGTTGTACTCGTCGTTGACGAAAGAAATCATGCGAATGCGACAATATTGATGTTAATAAACGAAACGTAGTGAAATGAAACAAACGTGGAGTACAGACCATAGAAAAACTGTGACATGAAACAACATAGCAACCCACTCTGATAATCTGTAGAACGCAAGAGACGCAAAGAACAACATAATATGAGATGCAGATTACTAGTTTAGGGTTCAAAAAAAGTGATATGATTTTGGTTTATTCTCTCCGTTACTTTAGGGAAAATGTATGAATATATACCTAACAAACATTTTCAAAAAATTGAATTGCTTCTAACACGCGGTTTACTTTCTCTTCTGAGATTATACAAAAATTTTATTGTATATACGATTAATATTATTTATGATTAACATTGGAAACATTGAATTATATGTATTAATCAAGCGAAAATAGATTGCACATTAAAACAGGTTTATATTATGTTGATCATTGTATGTTGATATTGTTTTTTTTTTGTTTTGCAATATATTTTCATTGTGTTGCTCCTGACACAGAAAAAAATCTAGAATTGAATTCAGAGGAGAATTGATTGATTTTATTTCTAACGAAGTGGCAACGCCATTAATAGAGGAAAGGTCAAGGATTTACGGCAGACCGTTATTGCATACTTTTTGTTGTCGTTTGTGTCCTCGCTACATCTAAAAAATGAAATGTTTCTATATTTGTGGGTATGTAAATTAAAAATATTTAAATAAATTATAAAATAAATTCTCTAAGAGACAAAGTAACAACAAAGTAACACTTTGGTATTTTTTTAGATTTTCGTCGCGAGAGTCACTGACAATGCAAGTTACACATGTATCATATAATTAATTAATTATTAAATATTTAATGTTGAAATAAGTTCAATGTACTTATAAGGACATCAAAAGTTTTCTATTAATTTTCTGAAGTCTTCATATAGTGCTAAAGTCCACGTTTATCAAGAATATGTATACTTTTACACATGATCGCTTCTTCAAACGGACGGATCAACTGGATGTGTCCTTAACAGAGAGTACACTAGACAACACTAATAGGTAGGAATAATACAATTTGAACTTTCTAGACCAGTCTACAATTGCGAAAGTCCTTTTTATGTGTTTTTAATATATTATTTTATTGTTTCGTTTTAAACAGTGTTAAGAAATGTTAAATAAATTACTTTATATATTCTGTAAGTCGTGTAAAAAATGTATTACAATGTATCAAATACAATTAATTATGGCAATAAATTCGATATATTGAACATTTAATAAAATAGTCAATTAGATCCTGCATTATAATAATAACATATTATAAAATAACATAATAACATATAATAAAATAATCAGAATAAAATTTTGATTTAGTGTTTAATTGTAAGTAGATATTTTAACGTTGCTTTCGATAAATGAAATTACAAATGTTACTGCTACTAGTTTAAGCGACATTTCTAAATTTGGTGAAGAGACTATAGAGTACTCTTAATGTTGATTTCAAATCCATATTTACAATATCTACAAAAAGTAAAAGAATTAAAAGATTTTTATGAGTAAAATATTATTTGTACCTTCTGGTCTGGCTTTCGGTTTAGGTAATCCAACATCTTGCATAAGGTCGAAGGAAAATCCAACATTACTAACCATTTGTTCAACATCTTGTGGTGTTAAAAAAAATTCATTCAAAGGAACGAAAAATCCTCCTAGTAATCCCATCAGCAAGCACAAATATACTCCATCGCGAAAGTCTGTATTTAAATCATTGATTTCAAAATTCAATTTCGATAGATGCTTGTTAACAAATGTAATTAAAGATTTCTTTACAACAGCTAGTTTTTCAGGAGCACAATCAAACAGTGTATCAAATGCATCCTTCTCACATCGCATTCCTACATCATCGTACTCAGAAGTTATTTGTTCCTGAAATTTTCTGTAAATTAAAAAAGTAAATATAAGTAAAGATGTATACATGAATCCTGTGTATAATACATACTGTGCGTTCAAAACACCTCCACTCTTCTGTGCAATAACAACGGTTACAAAAACATTTTCCGGTAGACGTACTGGAGCTCTGAAATACCGAACTAACGCCACGAGTAAGTGCAAAATGGCAACTATATTTTTTGAATGTACACTTTCAACAGACCACTTGGGGAGTTTCTGATGGAAACCTAATGTCTGCAAAGCCAATTTGTTTTTTTTTTTTTTTTCTTTAAGTTTTTATTTTTATATGAAATTTATAACTTACATGATTAACAGAATTTAATACGATAGTTAATTTTGCACGTTGTCCATTTTCCGATTGAGTTACTTCGGGTACATCCAATTTTTTACCCGTTAATTTTTCCCACAATTTGTGCAAAACCTGATAAAGATAAAATAATAAAAACAAAAAAAAAAAAAATAAAATAACATTTCAGTATTTCACACACCTGTCCATCGTACATATCTTCATCAATACTCTGAACAATTATGCGTTGTTCTGCAAGTTCGTCATTGATCCAATCAATTAAGATCCGCTGCAGTTTCTTTACTTCTGGATCGTTCATTGACTGTGGATCGATAACTGCACGCTGCTCATGTTCACCTGGCATAAGAATACAACCGAACTAATTATGAACATCAATTTCTATATAGGAGTTGAGTAATTAAACTAACGCAGAGCATAGTCCTCAGGTGGTATGTCAAACTGGTTCGGAGAACCTGGAGAATCAATAGCATGTTTTCCCTCTTGCTGTATTTTTTGAACTAAAAACAAATAACAGTTTTAAATTAATGAGCAAAAATAAAAACAATAAATCTAATACGACAAATTAGTCAAATCGAACGACAGACGTATTCAAATTGACAGTATGTATTATGGTTGACGTCATGAGTTATTTATGTTTTCATTATACAAAATTTTCATCATTCATCAATAGTGTAACAGGTTACCTTCTCTAGTGCCTTTTTTTCTGCCTAATGTACTGAATTTATCCCAGAAACTTTCTTCTTTTTCTCCAGTTTTTATAGTGCTCGAATTATGAGGAGATTTGGGACGATTTAATGAAGCCATAGTTTTTTAACACACTATTATTTAGCAGACTATTATTTCTTTCAAGAACAGCATATATTGATGACCTAATTCAAAAAACTGATCGTATAAGTCAGGGTTGCCAAGTCTTCTGTTTTAATAAAGACAGAAACACATAATACTAAATAAATTGAAGCATGGATGAATGTTTCGAGAAGAAAACAAATAAATTTCTATCAGAGAAAGGTTGAAATTTCGTTAACGGTACCAGCATGTTCTTTATTGTGCTTGCAGCGATGTTCTACGTGTATTCAGTATAAAATGTCAGATGCTTGATGCATGCACGATATGCAGACATCGAAGCTCACCAGAAATAAAGTAGTTGGTTTGCTCTATTTCACTTATATTTTTGTTGTTATCAAAACATTTAAATTTTTTCCTACAAGATTCTTTCTTTGTTTTTTATATTACAGGTAAATGTAAATTATCTCTTATTTTGCGATATTAATCTGGGGTATTTTTAAAAACTCGATTCGACTGTTAGTTTCATTTTGGAATCATGCCTTTATTGTGTTTCATAAACTTGTGTTTCATAAAGCATTCTTCAGAGATATCAAGCAATCAGGTTTTGATTATTTTCAGTATAATGCACAATATTCTGTATTTGTAGCCATGGACGTTCACGTACTCTACTTCTGCATTTGCTCACCAATGACCAATATTTCACCAATATTTGCGGTCGCATGTTTCTAATATATTTACGTATTGCTTATATATTTAAAAAAAAATATAAATATAGTAAAAATTATACAATTAGTTTAGTTTATCATTGTGATTTCGTATATGATTTGACAAATAGTTTTGCTATGTTGTATTATTATGATATGTATATGAGCAGAGCGAGTAAAATTTGTAATCTGATATAATATATATGAAAGAAACTGATTTATAGCTAATTTACCCAATTTGTGTTAATGAAAGCATGCAGTGAGAATACATTTTGGGTGTTCCATTTCCTCTTCGTTTACTTTTAGAACTTCGATAACTGTTGACGTATATAGAATTCCCGATTATAATGCATTAAAAATATCTCAAAGTTCCAAAAGTTTCTCATGTGCAAATTTGTCGGAGTGTCGTTATATATAATAAGAACGTTTGGTAACCGCATTTTACAAATTCTTTTATACGGTTACTGAGTGTTTTCATCGATGAAATGTTTAAATGTTGCTTTCTAAACTTATCTATAGGTATCGTATTGAACATACTTAAAATAAAATGGCTTCTGCTGATTATATTTTCTG
Source organism: Coelopa pilipes (assembly GCA_947389925.1). Taxonomy (NCBI): domain Eukaryota; kingdom Metazoa; phylum Arthropoda; class Insecta; order Diptera; family Coelopidae; genus Coelopa; species Coelopa pilipes. The sequence continues at coordinate 8,980,134 of OX376700.1, forward strand.
TAGAAATCTTGGTTTGTTGTAAAAGTTATTGAAACATCGACGAAATACTTCATATTAAATACACGAGTTCGATACTGCTTCTGTGCATAGCCAGGAATATATTTTCCTTTTATTGTAGTTTATTTTTTTGGGTACAAAATTTGTCTGCAACGTGTTTTAAAATTATTGGTAATTGTGAAATGTTACTCCACATCTTAAAATAATTTTGTTGAGCTATTTGTACATTACGGGAGCTTTCGCTATTAGATATATGTAAGTAGAAGAAATTCCAAAGACAAAATTATGGGGTGGGAATAAATTAATGTCTTTTTAAAACTATTTATATATGTATTTTTACGTTGACTTTTTGGTACTACAAACATATTTTTTTTTGTTTCTCTTTTAAAATTGACTACTGAAGTCAGACGACTGGTTAGCAGAAAATTGTATCGTGCAAGAAATTACTTTACAGCAAAAATTTCTGCAAGATGGAGAAATTGAGGATAATGAAAGATAGCCGAGCCGAGATTATTATCGGTGGAAAGTACAGAATTATTCGTAAAATTGGTAAGTAAATATACTTTCTGGGGTATTTCGTCCTTCGATGAGTTCGCCATATTTTTATAACTGTTTTAGAAAGTTCCGTTTATAAAGTAGATCTATCGAAATCGTTTTTAGTATTTATAGTTATGGGGGTTTATTTAGTTTAATTCAAAATTATTTGCTTAAACTGTGAAATAATGATTCAAATATTTCACAGTAGTATTCGTTAATAGTGTAATATATATATATATTTTTTTTAAATTAAAAGTTTGTCGATTAAATAAAGAATAAAGTAAATTGAAATTAGCAATATCCATGATAATAATATTGTTTTTTTAACGATAAAGTTTAGCTAAATACCTGTAAATTTATGCATAAATTATTTATTTATTAACTTTTTAGGCAGTGGATCGTTTGGGGACATCTACCTGGGAATGAGTATACAAAGTGGTGAAGAGGTAGCAATAAAAATGGAAAGTGCTAATGCACGTCATCCCCAGTTGCTTTATGAATATAAACTCTACCGAGTTTTAAGTGGAGGTGTTGGTATTCCCCGTATTAGACATTACGGAAACGAGAAAAACTACAATACATTGGTTATGGATCTTCTTGGACCATCTCTAGAAGATTTGTTTAACTTTTGTACACGTCATTTCACTATAAAAACAGTTTTAATGTTGGTCGACCAAATGATTGGTCGACTTGAATATATTCACTTAAAGTGCTTCATTCATCGTGATATAAAACCTGATAATTTCCTCATGGGTATTGGACGACATTGTAATAAGCTTTTCTTAATAGATTTTGGATTAGCTAAAAAATATCGAGATCCCCGTAATCGCGTCCATATACCGTATCGCGAAGACAAAAATTTAACTGGAACTGCACGTTATGCATCAATAAATGCTCATTTAGGAATTGAACAATCCAGACGAGATGATATGGAATCACTCGGATATGTAATGATGTATTTTAATAGAGGAGTTCTTCCATGGCAGGGAATGAAAGCAACAAATAAAAAGCAGAAATATGAAAAGATATCAGAAAAAAAAATGTCCACTCCCATTGAAGTATTATGCAAAGGATTTCCGGCAGAGTTTTCAATGTATTTAAATTATTGCCGTAGTTTGCGATTTGATGAACAACCAGATTATATGTATCTTCGACAGCTTTTCAGGTACGTGCATTTATTCAAATTCATACAATTCACAAAAAATAAACAATATATATATTTCTAGAATTCTTTTCCGCACCCTAAATCATCAATACGATTATATATATGATTGGACAATGTTGAAGCAAAAAACTCATCAAGGCCAACCAAACGCAGCTGTAATACTGGGACAAGCTGAGCCTCGCAATGAACGTGATAAAGAGAAGGAGAAGCAAAATGGAAAAACAATGCTATCAGATTAGGAATTTTTAGCAGTTATTTTTTTTCTTTCAAAATATTTTTGATCATATAAACTCTTCTTGTACTAAAATCATCGCAATGAACGTGATAAAGAGAAGGAGAAGCAAAATGGAAAAACAATGCTATCAGATCATGTAAACTCTTGTTGTACTAAAATCATGAAAATTTATTAACCATTAATTTGAACTAAATGATTTCTGCAAAACTATTTTGCATATTAAAAGATTAAATTTTCTCAATAGAAAATTTTATAAAATAATTTATTAAATTATTTTATTTTCGAATTAAAACTTTCGGAAGTAAACGTGTAGAATTTGAAAATAGAAATTAGAAAAGAATGTATTTGCTTTTTAAGGACAACATTAATAAACATTTTGTTGAACAAAAGCAAGTTGGTTTATTTATGAACACTATCTAAATCAACATCGATAATTCTGCGCTTCCCTCGAAATAATTTAACCAACCCTTTTATTAATGCAATTATAATTGCTGACACGCCTTATTTGCGTTGCAATATAATTTGATGAACACTAATGAATTCCTAAAATGTTTGTACTTTTTTATTTTGATGACTAGTTTAATAAAGCTAATTTACTTACCTTGTTTTAGTTTGAAGTGTCATACGCACAGCAATATTTTGGGACATATAATTCAATATCATTAAGTTTGAGAACTAAATCCGTTCACGTTCTCGTATTTTTTTCTTTGTACTTATTACACAATTTCTAGGAATTCACATTTGTATTATACAAGATTATATTACTTAGATACACAAATATAATAATAACAATTTTATTGGTTTTTAAATTTCGTTTTCCAAACTAAAATTATTTTTTATTAAAGTAATTCAATAATTTGGCTTGATGACATAAAAACAGAAAATAAAATTAATATCATAAATAAGAAACAATATTATTTTTTAAATAATATGAGATGTACATAGTAGGGTACAAAAAACATTTAATAAATATACTATAATGCTGATAAGATGAATACTATACATTTCAGCAATGTTAATATAATCACGAAATGCTGCAACTGTTGCGACTGCTGTTACTGGTTGGTGTTTTGCATCTACTCTTCCGTTTTGAACAAGGATATAATGTATTGAAACATTGTGAACTTGTCAATGCGTACGACTTAAGATTAGACTTTACAGATGGAGGTAGTGGCAAAGCTTCTATTGCATATACACTTGTTCGGCGCACTATAGTTCTACAACATAGTTCTTGCAAAGAAAGAACTAAAAGAAATGTAATTTTAAAAATAAATGAAAACAGAAATAAATGAAATAAAATTAGTTACCTTTATTGGTTCGCCATATTCTTTCCATTCCATTTCTATGCAAAGCAAGTCTTGCGAGTTCACAAAAAGATTCTCTTATGTTAAAATCACAAAGTGAAGATATTTCGAAGCAGGACATATTGTTACGCGACGCATATATTTCTGCTTGTTTTGCCGCAACTTGCCTTTTAAAAGCAAAATGTAGTCGGTTCCCAACTAATACTTTGGGGATTCCTGGAGCATGCTACGTAAAGAATAATGATTTGTTATTCTAAAATAAGATAATAAATATTCGAAGAACTTAGTTTACAAAGCTGTTTTTGAGAGTTCACAAATTACTTAAAAATTTCGTTTGCAATCAATGGTCATATATACTTAAATATATTTATAACGTACTTATTTCAATATGATTTGTTAAAAAACAAACGTCATAAATATTTTAATAACTATATTAAAAATATTATTTTGATTACCTCTTCCACTTCTTTCAACCATCTGTCAATTCCATCGAAGCTCCACTTATTTGTTATGTCATAAACTAAAATGATTCCTTGAGCTCCTCTTGAATACGATCTTATTATTGTACAAAATCGACCTTGCCCAGAGGTATCCCATAATTGAAGTTTCACGCGTTTACCCTCAAGTAATATAGTAGTAGTTTTATACGCTTGAAATGAAAAACAACACAAGAATAAAATAGAGTAATCAATTAATACAAATCACTTAAAAACTTACCGTTACCGCTACAAAATGGACTTTCCGATGATGCATCTTCTAGACCTGATAATATTTCATGTTTTCCAACATCGCTGTCACCAACCAATAATACTTTTAAAAGGTAATCATAATCTTTTGTCATATTTCGATTATGAAACTCTCCAACAGACTAACGAAGAAAAAAAAAACATTATTTCTCATAAATAGTAAATAATTATTTTGTATACATTTTATGTTAAATGCAGTAAATATTAGTTTTTAGTGAAATATTAAAAACATTTATTTATAAGATGTATGTAAATAAACTTCATAAAGGTATATACCCTTCCCGAAGTTCAGAGATAAAACGCCTTTCTGTTTTAAACGCATATTTTATGGACTAGTACCCTTGATATTTCGATAACTACACTAGAAATATTTACACGATATTAATTTTAATTTAAAATGTAAATTATGAAGTTTAAATTGAAATAATACATTTCTTTTATTCTCTATACATGAGGATTTTTAAGAAGTTTGTTTATAAACATCACCAAACAAAAGGCTTATGTTTTATTATATTTAAAATACAATTATATACATTTTTCAGAAATTTAATTGAAAGTAAGATCCCTGCTACTACTTACCATTACAATGGAGAAGTAATTTTTAATAAATGTAAAGAAATACTTTTTTAATATAGTTTAGTATCAAAAACGTAATATGTGCCTTGCGAAATGTATTAAACAAAAACACCATATCAATATCGTTAGATTTTACAAAGATATTAATGTTGCAAAACTGTCAAAGTGATAAACGATAGTGCAATGGAACAAAGCACCGGAAGGTTCAGAATCTAAAATGCTTGGGTTGAGTTTATATTGAAAATAAGGTCCTTTGCAATGGTTTTGATCAATTTGTGGCAACCGTTCTTTTTTTTCGGTTGTGAAGTTTTAAAAATATATAATTTAAATTTAAATGTTCATACATATATTAAACATGCAAAACTTAAATCAAGTATGCCTTGTCAGTTAACCCTGCACCTTATGTTTTGCCATATTTCTCCAGGTTGGCAGCTCTGTTTCTCCATTAGTAAAAACAAACAAGTCGCAATGAATATTATATTTAAAGTGAAAAGATGTGAAATATCGAATAATGTTCCGCTCTATACCGAGTCTACGATTTGTAGGATTTCATCTAGGAACATTATAGCTTTCTGCATTGCAGATGAATCGGATTCACAAGTGCGATTTGCACTCCGGAACAATGTTTACGTTTGTGATTTACTAAGCCCTTGGCATGTACACAGGGTCTGCTCTACAGAAAACTTGGTAAATGTTCTGGAATGGAACTATAATGGCGATTTATTATTGATAGCTGAAGGAGGATGTATAAAACTCTGGAGATGTAAAAATCAAATATTGAATTCATGGATTAATGCGTTTGTAGTAAATTTGCAATGTGAAAAAATCATCGATTGTAAGTTTTTTCACAATGGAAAGCGAATATACTTTAATGCACAGAAGAAAGATAGTTCCCTATATGCTGATAAGTTTGAGAGAATCAATTTCACACCCACCTTGCAGCAATTTGGAAAAGTTGCAGCTGAGGGATGTATTGTTTTAACATCGTCTGGTTTACTTGCCGTATTTTACATTCCTCATGTTCGTCAAAAAAACATAAATGAAGAATCGCCTATTGATTATATTAACTATGAACTGAACGCTGTGACACATAGTCTTGGTTTAGTACGAAATTATGTTGAATGTTCTGCAATATCGTATTGTAGAAATGGTAGTTTTAGAATTGCAACATCTAGTGGATTGCAAGACAAATTAGTACATTGCTTTAACATCAGCATAAAATTTAACAATGACAATAATCTGGTTATAACACGAGAATCACTTCCCAGTATATTTCTTTGTGAGGGATATCATTCCTTCGGAAATAACTTCAAAATTACTCATATCAAGTGGGCTATTATAGATAATGAAGAACTGATTTTAATCGCATATAATTATGATCAAAATAGTATACTAGAGCAATGGAATTTAATAACAAAACATCAATCCATTCATAAGTTTCTTCAGAAAAATAAAGCAGAAGTTTTCCAATGTGAATATTGGGAAAATATGGCTCGTTATCACTTGCCCACAAATTTAAATGATATTTGCTTGTCCAAAAACTTGTTAGATAGCCAATTTATATATCTGCTGTTAAAGGATAATTCAGTACAAATTTTGGAAACTGGTTTAAAAAAGGTTGTTTCTTTAAATATGGCACAGTTTGCGGATGAACGAAATAATTTCGTTTCATTCAATGCATTTGATATTTCAATAATGAATCATGTGCTTATTGTATTTGATAATTATGGAGAAATGTACGCTCTACAAGTATGCAATCGCTATGTGGATTTGAAGCAAAATGAACTGTTGGCAATGCAAATATCCCTTTTAGAATATTGTATAATTACTGGTTTTGATGCTAGTGATGTACTTCTATTATATTTAAATAATTTAGATTGTTTAATTGAAAAATTAACCGATAATTTTATGCGCCAGCCACCATTTATTCGTCAATTTTATTATTCAAACTTTTTGGCGCTAAAAAGTAATATGTGCAGAATGCATTGCAAACAAAATGATTTTGATAATTTAATTATATTGCATTCAATATCTATAGCATTCAAAAGTTTATTACGGCCATCCGATTTGGCTTGCCATGATAAGGGTCCTGCAGATAATTTATCGATAGTGTTGTCTGATGCACTTCCTGATGTTGATAAAGTGTTGCTGAATCTCGACGCAAAAGATTTCACAGTGGAACCTTTGACTTTGCAAAGCTTGCAACAATTGATTCAATGGGTAGCAGACTTAACACTTAATATTTTAAATAAACTTCCTGAAGACATTGTAAAAAATAAATGCTTCAAAAAGCAATGTTATGAGTTAAGTAAAGATTCTGTTGCTCTTACTAATATACGAGAACTCTTGGCTTTAATCCGGATATGGGGACTTTTGAACTCGCATTGTTTGCCAATATATCCAAAATCGGTAGACAATTTCGATGTACTAGCTGTTCTTTTTCGCTTATTAACAAGATTAGCTCAGAATCCACTGGAACCGGATGACATACTTCTTGATGAATGTATTACACTCTCAACTCAAGTTCTAATTCCAAATTATAACTTTTTTAATCACGTGACTTTACTCAATGGACTCAAATCATTTCCCCTTGTTTTTACGGTGGGAGTGGAACCTATAGGACAAATTCACGAAATTCCTACTGAGGGTGTTGTGTACTCAAATGGTACAAAAGATGGTGTGAGTAATATCGTTTTAGGAAGTAAACCTAAGAGATTAAAGGAATGCGTTCGATGTGGATTTTATAATGGTTTCAACATAGTTCCGAAAACGTCAGCAATGAGAGCTTGGTGTCAGCGTTGGATAAACTGCCGTTGTGGTGGTTATTGGAAAAATAAAAATTAGTTAAAATTAAATTTTTTTATGAACTTGTATTTTATTTAAGGGAGGTCTATTTAAGTTAATGAAATGTAAAGCAGAAAAAAACTGGAATTACCCAATAACAAATGAGAATAACAAATATGTTATTTAATATGCTTGTCTCTATTTCATAATTATATGATCTAACCTGAATGAGCATTTTTCTTCATTGATTTGTAACTTATTGAAGGGAGTCTAAGATAGTAATTATATTTCGGATTTATTTTATACATCTATGGATAGAGAAATGAGAGCAAGCAATAAGAGTTTGGTGTCATCGTTGTATAATTGCATTACATTTTTTATGGATTTGTATTTTATTTAGGGAAGTTTCATTTAATAAAATTAATGTAATCCAAATGAAATGAAAACTGGAATTACAAAAAAAAAAAAAAAAGAAAAGGAAAAAAAAAAATAGTTTCATTGATTTACCTTATAATAGGCTTGTCTCTATTCTGTAATTATGTATCTAATCGAATGAACATTTTGTTCTTCTATTTGCAACTTATTAAAGGGAGTCTTAGTTAATTAATAGTTACCTGCTTTCCATATAACAACTATATATACTTTTACTACATGTAATCTGAACAAGATGGTGTAATAATCATAGATTTTACTACCTGCATGTGTTGCTTGTAGCGAAATATCTCTGGAGCCATAATAGATATCGAGTTAAGATTTACTCCATAGCTTCCGTTCGAAATAATCTGTTTTAGTTTTTTTCATAGTATAAATCCTCTCGAAACTCTTTCATTCTAACGTGTAAAAATTCGATGAAAAATGAAGATAAAACTCTGTTCAATCTAAAAAGAAATTGCGCCAAATCAAACTAGAAGTTCGAACAAATACAAAGAAATACCTACAATTGGGCAATGCCAGTGGAGATAGGAAAAATATCATGTCTATGAAGAGCAAAGCTGTTCGAAGTATTGAAGAATAAAAGTGTAAGATAGCATCATCCAGATCAAAAGGTGGGATACGCCTGGCTACATAAATAAGGCTTGCGGCGTAGGCAAGTAGACCTTTCAGCTCTATCTATTTAAGCACAGAACACCTCTAGGAACTGTGGCGAGAGGTGCAATCGGTTGTCACAGGGACGGATACAAACTTGAACCATTCCGTATGGGGATGTCAGATACTCAGTTTGTCGGAATTATGAATGTCCGAAGTCAAGGAGGTTTGCGATTTAGAAATAATAATTTTTGGAATGTCGCTCTCTTGGAATGACTCTCTCAAATGTACGTATGTATATACAAATTTAACCCTGATGCGCAATATTTTGCTGTGGTCTAAGTGTAATTATAACCGACAGAAGAACATTTATAAGAATACTGAAATCTTCAGGGAGATGCCAAAATAATGACTGTATGAATGTTATTGGACAATTTTCTCTTGGGGGTTCTCTACATTAATTAAACACCAGAATGGTTAATGGGTATATTAACTTGACCATGTTGATGATTCTCTCATGCTTGGATTAATACCAACTTTGTAACTTCGATTTACATATTTGCAAACAAATATTTATAATTGGAAGCACTCCATTGTCAAAATGTTCGAAACGATAATCCTTCACCATCTTTTAGCAGTATTCAGAAACGGAAAAAATATATTTCTAAAAATCGTAAAAGGAATTCAGAAAATATAATAACTTCAAAAACCGTAAACCGACTAACAAGTTATCGAAGAGCATTTACAGAATTTCAAAAAAACTTCATAAAATCGGATAAAACTCCTGCAAAAATAGAAATTGTTAGGGATTTCAAATTTTATTGTTTTGGTGTATTTTCGCACGACACTGACAATGGTTCAACTTAAACATCCTTGTAAATATAAATAATAAACGATTATATAAATTAATAACTTATTAAATAATGAATATTTATATTATTCAGTAATATATAGAATATTTTCATTTCCTTCTTGCAATCGAAAAAATGTCTTCCGAATAAAGAAAATGTTGACTTAAAAATATAAATGTGCGTCAGTACCGACCATGACCATATCGGAGGAGATATGAAAACAGATGACGGTTTCAAAGATAAAATTAAGGAACATCTTTAAAGTGAATTGAGTGGAATCTGAATAGGTCTAAGCGTAGCTTTCACTCTAGCATTTGGCTCATTCCAGGCGCATGCGTTGAAGGGTGTGGTGAATTTGGTGCCTTCGGTAAATCTGGACGGTGCCAGCAGTTCGATGTTGTTTTCAGCGACAGTACTACAAGCGCGGAAAGGCAGGAAAATTTAGGTTCATGCCAAATATAGATGTTTTCGTACTTTCGGAAGAATATAAAATGCCGACGGGCCTCTGAGCCGAATTCCATTCTCGAGTTCAATTGCAATATTTTTAGTAAAATACTTTTAAAAAACGTCAAGTCACTCATTTCGTGATGCATTTATCAGATCTTCAATATTAATTTAACAAGTACTACTTGCTTTTAAGTTTATAAGGTAAAGATATTTGACTTCGCATAGTGCAATAATACACATAAATATAATGAGTAAATATACCAAATTTTGAAATGATTAATTTTGCGTTTTATTGCCAATGCTCGGATAGTGTGCGAGTCGAAGGAGTCAAGGATTCCCATTTCGGGGAGCATAAGAAATGTTGCTCCTTTTGCTCGGCTGCTTTCTCAAGAGAAGACAAACTTTCGAGCGTAAATATTAGTCTTTGAAAAACTCTCGCTTCTTGGCATGGGTCTGTAGGTGTAAAAATGTTTGAAATTAACGAAAAGCGGAAAAATTATGGATGTAACTCTGATAAACAAAAATTTCCGATAGAAGAATTCTGTTTAACCTATCGGTATTAGGGTACTCAGTCTCTATGATTTCTTTTTACCATATAAATATTGTATTGGTTTTGGGAACTGACCCACTGACACGCCTATTAACCGTGCCTCATTTTGATCAGGTCTAGCATTTGTATATACGTGAATATTAAAGCATTTAGCCACTTTTCTTCCCATGTAAATAAAATTGGGAATTCAGTACTCTAATGGCCTTAGAGTCACTCGACATATCGAGAAAAAACTCCCATCGATAATTAGCTAATAAACTGTGGCACGTTTGAGACCCGATTATTTAAATTTTTGTAGAACTGTGCTATCAAATTGTTAAATATGAAATTCCATTGCACGCTATTTGATGGAACAACAATAGAGCTTTTCGCGTATTTTTCACAGTTCATTGAATCGAGAAGTCGACAAAAAGCAGGAAATCCACGAGAGTCGCCGCGGCTGCTGCTGCCTCTGATGGACGTCCTTCGCTCCATGTTCATGGTGTTTGTGGTCGATAAAGAATATTTACACAAACGTATATCCTGGAGGATATGTGCAGCTATTCGGAGATTGATACAACATGAGCAACGTTATCAAATCGTTTGAAGATACTTATCTGTGCATAATACACTGAATATTAGATTTGGTAGAAGTATACATGCTCGATGTTTAGTGTTAAATAAGATTTGGTGAAATTTACTTTCAAAACGATTTTGAGACTTTTCTAAAACCTCTGTCGACATTAGGACAATATTAGAACATAGAATAGCATTTTACATCGACTTCAGCTACTTTTATTTGTGTTCACAGATATGTTAAATGGAGAAAATAAACAAATGTATACTTCTGAATGACTTGAATCCAAATATTTATGAAATTTGTAACAAACTTGGAAAAATGATTTTAAAAATTACGCGTGGTATGAAAGTAAGGACACAATTAGTATACCATTAAAGAGCAGGTTCAGGGTATATAAATAATCAGAGCCTCCTCATATGCGGTAGGAGAGTGCAAATGGACACAAATTTTCCTTGACATGTACAAAACATATTCCTAATAATCTCGAATAAACGCTAGTAGGGACCCCATTCCGTCGCCAGGGGATTTTCGAAGTTTCACACCCCATTGCCGGGGTACTGGGAGTGCAGACAGCTAATAACTCATGAGAAAGGTGAAAAGGATGAAGGCAGCAGATGAAAATAATATACGCGCGGACTGTTCCGAACGTTAATCTTGGAAACATAAATGTCTCAAAAATGCCAGAGTTCTCTCTGGCTTCCAATCTAAAGTGTCAACCCACGGCCAAACCGTTATAGTACAAGTCATACAAAGGAAGCTCTTTTATTTCTCTTGGCGTATCACAAACGGTTCCCGAGAAAATCTCAGCAAATAATTGAAACAAACTGAGGAATATCAAAAAACGTGGATATGGTTCTTATTTGCGTAGATAAAGCTCTGCTAATTGATATAATAAGTTAACCATGTTAAGCCCATGATTGGCCGAAGAAAGTAATTCAGACTGAGGGCGCCTGATTTGATTCTATGTAGACTGAACCTCAAAATAAATATAATATTCTCGTCTATTTTATTTGTATTATGACTATGGAAACGACCAAAACAATCGTCCAATTGTTCGGTTCAAAGTGTGTCCAGATTTGAGTTGTTAAAGTTGCTAAAGAGCTTTCAAAGAGCAGATAGGATTTTTTAGGAATGTAGTAGGATTTTCCACAGAAAATGGATTTCATGCAAATCAAATTTGTTCATTGATATTTGCCATGTTTACTAAATGTCTGGGGGTTGTCATTAGAATGAAATTTGTGTTGAGGAACTGGGAACGGTCGATGTGGAAATAAGAGGATTATTTTGTGTGTTTGTGATTCCAATTCAAGAGGAAATGAAAACACCTTTTCGGGCTACTTAAGTCAAGTAAAACAATCGTTGTTCTAAGTAGGTAAACAAGCTTGAACAGCGGCGATATATTATTGTTATATTTAAATCGATTTATAAATATCAAGGTTTTATCGAGAATTGGGACTAAGAGTCACAGTGGATCACGCACAAAACGGGGACATTTTGGAACCTATAGAAAAAATAACGAATATAGGGAGTAAGTGCGAAAAACGAAAAATATAGTTATGGAAAAGCATAATAGAAGTTATATGAAACAAACATTAGGGGTATTCAGACCTAGTCGCGTAGAAAAGTAGAATACCTGAAACATGTTTTTGTACTTTTCAACTGTAAAACTTCAACACTTGTACATTTGTATGCGGGCCGGACTATGATTATATCGAGTGGAAACGTTTGTAGGTGTTGTCAACTTTTGCGTTGCAAACAAAACATTTTCGAAAAAGTATTAAATAGTTGTGAATAAAACAACTCATAAAAGTTTGTAGCAATATTTGTAGTATTAACATCGGCAGTACGCGACTTACTTGACTCGGTTTTATTTATGATTTACTTTAAGAAACTTTAAGACATTTCCAGAAACTTGAAACTTGACTTTGCGGGTCTCAAGTACCACAAAACCTTTTCTTTCGCCGATGGAAATGAGCGGGGATTTTTCTTAATTAATGAGTATTTTATAAATTAATCGTGTAAACGGTTTAATCTTTGTTTAACAAAACATGGCACACGCTTTTTGTTTATTTTAGCTGTGTTCTGATGAAAAAGTTAGGCAAGACACTGAAAAATTTAAATTTTCTGAAGACGAATAGAGCAAAGTTCTGCGCAAACAATTTCCACCTTAAAAGGTCAAATATTATAACTCAAGGTTGAAAACTCCCCCTCTATAATAGTCGAAGACCCAATTCGTGGTTCTCTGGAAAGTTATACCTGCTGGAAAACTTTTAGTGCTGCCAGACAAAAGTTTAAGTGTGGGCGAAAGTCCTACAATTTGAAAAGTTAATAGGCTAGCGTAGATGGAAGAAAGAGAGGAAGACAAAATTTTTCACAAAATAATTTAGTTGGGTAGTAACACATTATAATATTATCCGTAATGGGTGTTTTTTTTATATATATATATATACATATATCTATATATATATATATGTATATACATATATCTATATATATATATATGTATATACATATATCTATATAAATATATATGTATATCATACATGCAAGTTAACATAGTTATGTGAACTCTTTGGATACTCATTGTGGTTTTTAGTTGGGTACGTGTTTGGAAACCGTTTTATAGGGTTATGGCCTGAAAGCTTTCCACAATATGTATTATCCTTAAGTGAATTCGTATCTATAGTACTTACTTACGTAATAAAATCTGGAATATGGTTCTCGATTTTAATGAATTTTGAGCGGAGATGAGCTTTGCTAGATTGAAGTTGAAGGTGACGTGGATTGGAAATAAATATATATAAACTATACCACATTCAAGACACCGACTTCAACGTGTTGCAACTGGAAGTATGAAATGACAGCATGTAGGGCACATGTGGACGTTTCTAACATTACTGCTTTTCTTAATTCATTCATAACTTTTCGCACAATTTTAGGTTAATGGGCGTGAGTTTCCGCCATTCTGTACAAATATATACAAGTACGTAAAGATATTTGTATTTTCATTGATGTATAAAAACGTACAGTGTAGAACTTATCTGGGTCCGATAAGGAAAATTGGTTCATAAGGTGTTTATTACTCCATTTAAATGAGTTAAAAATATAAAATAATCGATTTAATCATTCTTTCTAAAAAAATATATATATTGTCTGAAATTTGGAAGACCACTTTTCTATATTATCTTAACATTGACATGTGTGAAACGCACGGAATTCTGCAAATATGTGTGACCAAATGCCATAGGAAATGTCAAATCCACGTTGGTTGGTGGAGCAAACGAAGAGTTGAGAGTTTATTGGAATTTGTAACCACATTGGAAGCCTCATATAAAAAGTAGAACATTAATATTATATATATCGACAAAGTCCTGATGTCTTTAAGTTAAGAGTTAAGGTAAAGTATCAACTGACAGAAGCAGTCTCCACACGACGATGGTTTTCGAAAGGCCTGTCACTGACCAAGTCTTCAACTACCATCCACCATTCATGCTCCTGTCAGCCTCAACCACCATATTTCCGCGTCTGCCTCGGTCGCAGTTCGGATCTCTGCAAACGTATAGTCCGACATAAATTACAGCGAGAGCTGCGGGCGACTGACTGCGCTTCACGACGCGGAATGCGAAGTTCTGAATTTCCGGTGAGTCGTGCGATGCAGCAGCTTGACTCCGAACGTCCCTGATTTAAATCGCGTAGTCCTGGCATTTCGATGTGGTTAAAATAAAACATTTTAATGTGCAAAAATCGAACAGTCGGATTAATGCGCGCAATAATTTGAATTTTTTACAACCTTCCACGGTATTTTTATGGGGCCATTCATACACGGAACGTGAAACACCGCACTTTTACAATACAATTCTTCACATGATCGGTAGAGACTAAGGCCTTTCGACTCCAGATCCTAAAGTGGATGTTTAACCAATTCCTACTTACATTATGCAATCCACCATAAATTAAATTTCCGTCGACTATGGTTCCACGGACAGCGAAATTAAGATAGGTCTCAACTTGTAGATACGAACGGACACAACACGCAACTTCTCGCCAAATCCTTTGTATGCACAAAACGGTTGTGCCCCTTACGTTTGAACATCCTGTTTATGTTTGCTTGTTTGCTCGTAATTAGAGCAACGACCCGGTATTAATAGTCATTAGAGCCCGGTCTCCTCTAAGCCCCAATGAAATTCCGTTACCCACATTTAGTCATAATTACACTCTACATTAGGCGTATTACTAATTAAATCCGCTCGCTTTATCTGGTTGGTTGGTATCCTTCCAGTAACTCCTGTTTTGTGGGATTAAAGCACTTTTTTCTAATGCCGTTCAGAACTAACTGCACCATTACCTAGGAATTAAAAACTAGTTAGGTTCTTCGCTAAATAAGAAGTGTAATGTTAAATAATAATAAAATGTGTAATAACAATCTCAAACACTCTCCTAATGTTCAAATAAAATAGGCTCATAGCTCCAGACTATCCCGATTTCGCTGTCATTTGGATTTATCCAGACAATAGCTTTATTTGTGTAATATTATGAATTTGACTTAGCTTGGTTCCGTGTACCTGGCCATTGGGATTAAAATAATTATATCTGAAAGTAGAACAAGAAATCAATTACAGGTTTCAAGTAAATTACGTGCAAATAATAAAGCTCCAGGATACATGAAATGTAAAGCTGTCACAAGTGCTCACAGGAAATTGTGGCAGACATATTAATTACCTAATTTCGCTACAGCATCATATTAATTTTGGCTTGACAACGACTAATGCTATTCTGCTTTTGCTCGGAAACATCAACGCATTTCGTAGGAAGTGGTAAATATAATTACGTCTTGCAAAGATAACCGAACTTTATACAATTTCAACCAAATATTTCGTAAAACTACTCTTATTATTTTAAATAATGGATATGGGATAGAAATAACCCACTACTGCATTCTTCCACTAAAAAAATATCTAAGCCGAAGATGGTCAATTTCATAGATTTAGAAATTTTTGATACTAACAATTGATCAATTGAATGGAATTAATGAATTTTAAATGTTTACAAAGGAGCTATTTTAGCTGTAGGCAAAATTAGGCGAGTGACTGTATGTGAAACAATTGAGTTGACGGATGGATGGATATGCAAAAATGATACGAGTACAAATTAAATTGAAGTCTCGTGCATTTAATTCACATTTCATACTCAAACTGACTGACGAAAAATTAATTCAATTAACATAAGGTTAGACTTTTCACAAATAAGAAAGCATAAAGGTTTGATGCTCTCCGCTCCCAGGAGCTTCACAGAAAGGTGAAGAAGACCGTGATGATCCGCGTTCTGTTGCGAGCCAAAGTAGACCGTAAAAATATTGTGTATGCACGCACAGAAACTCGGTAACTCCGTTGTTATATTTGCGCCTCCTGGCCTGTTGTCTTCGGCTGTGGTATCTCGTTTCTTTGTCGTGCGAGTCGAGTACACGACCAACTCCTGTTTGGGTTTTTCGTTTCAGACACGGTATTTAATTAATAGAACTAATATCTGCTGCGGCTCTGATGTTCGCATGGTTTTTGTTCACTTTATTTTTAGAAAAGCGCGCAAAACCAGAATTTAGTGCGAAATGTATTCCTATTTCAATGTTGAACCCCTCTCAAATTACAGAATCCGTAATAGGCATCTTCCTTGACCGAACATGATTAGGTATACCATACTCGTCTCTCTTCTTGACTGCTCATAACGTTGAGGATGAAACAGGAAGCTAATTCATATTTCCCACAAACAAATGCGTGTTAAAGTGTTCTGTGTTGTGATCCGTATGTTCTTAGCGAGGACATTAAAGACGTTGAATGACTGCTTGTGCGATTGTATTCGAAACTGATAAATACATTACCATAAATATGTATCGATAAATCAATGTCAGACCACGGTGACAGAACTTTCTTAAGCCTTAGCGAGGGCTGAGCCGCAAATCCATCATCAACTATTCATAGGCTCATCATCGGTGGCCAGGGTAATCGCTTGTTGCGCCAATCTGACATTGATTGCGCACCTAATACGTGGGAAGCCGAGGAGCTGCTCCAGCGCCGGCTCCGGCCCTGGCTCATCCTGACACAATAACGAATTTGCCCTCGTACGTGACTCTTGCTTTCCAGCTGATCCACTGAATCAACAACTGACTGTGGGAGTTCGGTTGAATTTCAGCTCATCAGTCCCAGCGGCGACTTGAAAATAAAACTTAATAAAAGTTTTCCTTACACAAAGTCTAATAATTTATTTATTCATTAAATTTTATTTATATGCTTGTCTAAAAATATGGAAGTTGTGTGAATATGAGACGAGACATGTATATATTTAGTGTTGGTTTATTAGGTCATTTAACTCTGTGTATGTTCGTCGACAAACAAGAAAAAAAAAGTCAAATAGTCTGACAGACAAAATATGATTTTCTTTATTAAAGAGTTTTCCCAAGTGTTGGAGAAGTTTTTAATATTTTAGAAAATACTTCAAAATAGACGAATCCGGGATGATTTTTATAAATCAATTCTATTTCAGTAGAATTTTCAATGTGCTCAATGCTCAAATAACCTCAGAATTGTATTTGATTTGCACTTGAGGGAAAATCCACATCCTTGAAAATATATTTGTTGGAAAGTGTTTACTTCAACTTCAATCGAAGTACTGCGTAGTTTATTTTATATACTATACATTGTTTCCTCTTCCACTAAACTTCGCCGAGGACTGATTGAATGTATCTATTATTTACATCGGTATACCGGCTGGAGAAAACGTGGATAGACATCGACTTGCTGCATGAAAGCCAGACGGACTTCATCATTAGGTACTGAACACGTGCCTCGGCATTTAAGGTTCAAGGAATGAATCTGCGATCATTTGAAAAAATGCAATTATTTGTTTGCATACTCGTTATTGCCGCTTGCTTATTCTTGGAAATTCACACTAAAGTTATACACCAATTAGCTGCATATTTTTTGCGTTTTACTACGATTTCTTAATTTCGATAAGGAGCCAACTGTATGAGAAAATTTGTTGATTACCTTTTAGGTGAGCTGAAATGCGACACAAATACAGTTCCATGAACACAATGTGATTTTAAATAAACGAGCTGTGAATAAGGTGCGAGACAATGTGAACGGAATACAGATGCAGCTGTTGTGCGCATTGCTAACTGCAGAAACCACTAATTAGCAAGCTCCCGAACGTTTAAATATCCATCATATTCATATTCATATTTGAAGGTGATTTGTTCCGGCGCATTAATTTAAAGTGGTCCAAATGTGGTGTGCAAAGCGTGGAGAGGTTTGGATAGCTAAGCTTTGGCCGAAGAATGCGCAACTCGGCAAGTACAGACCACAACATTCGCAATCCCTTCAAGGAGCGGCTGCCCTTCAAGGTGCGTCGCTACGCACGCCAGGTGGGAATATGTGCCGAACAGGGACTGTCGGAACAATTTTGAAGGCGGCCACAGTCGATGGAACCGAAGGTGACAGAAACCAACATTAGCAAGCGAGAGGAAGGAATTCGCAAATCATCATTTCGCAATTTAGCTGTTTGGAGCGAAGAGTCAAACTGGGGAAAGAGAATGGAAGTAGGCAAAAAGAGGGACTGCCAAAGTGTCGCCATAATTAAAACTTTTGCACGTTTACACGTGTTTACACGTTTCTATAATTTCATCAAGAATCACTTGTCTGTGATCGGGTTTCCCCAGACAAAGCAGGAAACTTCTTCTTATTTGAATAAACAGAATCTCAAATACAATGCGATTCGGCTGCTTCGGACTTCTGAGAAAGCTTTAGGAATTAGTTAATCAATCGATAACAATACATTACGACATCTGTCTTCATCGCTCGGCATCATTGAGAACAGATATTTTTGGTTAATCCGGTAATTGATTTAATTAAATAAAAATAGAAAACATTCCTTGTCATAGAAAATTAACAATAAATAATTAATCGTAAACAATTTCCCATGTTGGTAATTTATCACATAAATATAAATAACTTATGAACGAAGATTACTCTGGCTCTAAATGTCAATATCCATAAGTTTTTCGGATGGCTTAGTGGCTGTGACTGAATTGATGTGCGACGAATGAATCAAGCATTAATGAAATATTTTGTGAGTATATGGGGATATTATGACTACTCTATTAGGGCGCTCCTGCCAGTTTATTAAAGCGATATTTTCCTCATGGCGTCACGATTTCCGCAATTTCTTTGGTATAGGCGACAAACGTATCGAATCGCCTTATATTGTGACATGAACTCGTAGTTCGTGAAGAAGAGACCTAGAGCGAGAGAGAGATATGGAGAAAGAAAGAGAGAGATGATGCTGAATCTCGTCAGTATGTTATGAGCATTCATTGTTTGCCAATAATTCTATTCAGTTGATAGTTCATCGCTCGCATGGAAATGCATAGCATTCAGGAACAGAATACAGATCGCCGTATTCTTCCACCTCTCTCCCAGCAGAGCGCCGTCGAACTGCTCCGGCGAAGTGGGCATGACGTGGACTGGGGTTCCTTCCTACCTTTGCTCAAAACGAGCGTCTGCGCAGATCCCAGATCAGAGGTGAAGTGAAAGTTTCCGTCGAACCCTACGCAATGATGGATTCGTTGTTTGAAGGGCTCGATTGAATGCTATTGATTCCAGTATCGCCTGCCGTTGCTCCTGCCACTGCTCGTCGGGGGAGGCGATGCAATTTCAGCTCAACTGTTGGCCTACGGCTGTCGTGACTGAACTTCTGAAGCAGCACTTTCTTCTCTTCTCTTTTAAAGAATTCAAATGCCGATGACACTGCGAAGGCAGTCCGCGCCTTCGACACCCGTCACCCATCCATAGTCGTCAAATATATGCTGCAAGCTGTTTTCTTGCTGGGAGCACACACCGAGCAAAACGAATCTGTGAGGTCTTCTTTTTCCATGCACTTCATATATATAGCGAAGCCTCTTCCAGGACGTCCCCCTTGTTGTTGTTATTAGCTGTGATGTAGAAAATCTGATTTCGCAAGCGAAACACGACCATTTGCATATGCTTCCGTGTGGAAGGGCATATGATTTTTGCTGCATTAAATGCAGTTGTGTCAAATGGCTCTTTAAATCTCAGGACGACTGCAGAGCTAGTGTGGATGCAAGTGTGCATGTCTGAATGTCAGTATTTGTATGCTTATACAACAAAGACATTCCTGTTTTAGGCGCACAGAATCTGTATTGTTTATCGAAAAAAGGCGGTGATTGTTCACAAAGTATTGTTCTTGGAAAAACAAGCTTATTATAATTCTGAATATATTTCAAGAGATTCATACACCGTTGAGGGTAGGGTGGCGGGGAATCGCCCCGAAAGGTTGGGGCCCAGAGCACCTTATTAAGGTGGGAAATACTACGGTGCGGTGACGAAGGCGCGGCGCCCTAAATTGTGGCCTGGGATTTGGCACAGAGAGTATTACATTTTGTCCGCGCTTTCTATAAATATACACATCGAATCCGCTTACGCCGACGTGGTTCCACTTGCGAGACATCACTAATTAACACATTAATCACATACACATGTAATACCCTTTAATGGGCCAGATAAAGTCTTAATTTATCAATTTACAAATTCCATTAATGATTTCGTGCATCTGAACAGGTTATACATAGCGAAAAAACCTGATTTCAGTTTGAACAATATACATATTATATAAACAAATATTTTGCAAAATTGTCTAACTATATTAGACTAGCTCTGAACGTCACTGACGTAAAAGGATTGTACCTAGGTCGTTATCCTTTGTATAAATCAAAATTCGACAGCGTCTCATATTTTGACCTACACAATGTGTAAATTTACATTTTGACCCATGGCTAACACTAGTCTTAAATAAATTAAAGTTTTGTTCGTGTTATATTTCACCAACTGCAAATAAATAAATCTCTAGCGAAAACACCTTGAGATTTATGATCATTGCTTCGTACAACTGCACTTTCTGAGCCAAAGGGGAAGTATTTTTTGCCACTTGTGTTTTGTTTGTGTGCAGGGTCATCCGTTTTCGTATGTATTCTGGTTTCCATTTGCCTTAAAATAAAAATAAATTGCGAAATTGGTTTTGAGAAGTGACGTTTAAAATACAAAAGACTAAGTAATGAATGCGAAAGATTAATAATAAATGAACAATTTGTGAAATTAGACTGTATTAAACAATTTATAAATATAAAAACCATTGTAATTCGAACATGTTTTTAACTGTGTCCTCCAATAATTATAAATGGCGTCATTACAATACCGAGTAGGAATCTATTGAATGTAACTTGGGCAGCTTGTTGCTTCCACACCTACTATTGAGCCATTAACGTACGTCTTAATTAAAATTCCTTCACATGTAAAACTGATTTTCCCACCTTCTTAGAACCAACATAGTTTAATGAGCCCTCCAGCCGTTTGCACAGGAAATTGAATTTCGCTGTCAAGACAATTGTCGGTGTTCTCTATGGAAACAGATGAGGTGAATCAACTAATCGTTGAAAGGATCGCTAATTGAAAATGCAAAAAGGTGGAATAATGGAGTTTGTGAGGTTTCTTTCATACGCCTACCCTAGAAGGAAAACTAGTATGTACAGAAGAACCGATCTATTCATTCCAAAGCCAACGACATTGACCACAATGCATTTCTCTACACTATGCCTTCAAGTTTACTATGGGTATTTATTAGCTCACTTATTAGCGCATTCAACTATTGATTTAGGATCCTCATACAATACCCGAAATACCTATTAATACCTTTTCGGCACACGGCACTTTCTCTAATTCCAATTCCAATTCCAAGTAGGTTCAATGGTCATAAAATTGGTCGACGGTGAAAAATATTCAAAAATATAAAATCTTAATTGTAGGAAAGGTCTCCAATCGAGTTGTGTTTCACGGTCAATTTATTTCAAATTACCCGTCGAACGGGGTCGCACACCTCGCCTCACATAGGAGCCTTAATTGGGGCGAACGAAGTCAGGGCCAAGCAAAAAGGCGCCATTCATTGAATTGATTGGCGTCCGTTGTTGGTTTATTTCATCGGTTGGGGGTGTCGGAAGCCAAATGATTCAATTTATGCGACAGCAGGCGGTCCCATTACCCGGTCTATTTACAAAAATACTAGACTATTGTTTGTTATTGCCGCTCGAAAAGTGTTGTCTTCAATATAACGCCCTCAATTACACGCTCGATGGATCCTCCACGTCAGATGAGTTGTTAATAATTGTCGTTATTGTCTTCTTAACGCACAAGCAAAACAGACTCATGTCGCTTTTTCGAGCCAGTCAATTCCAACGGGAAGAAAATGTCAAGATTAATTCATGTCGAAATTCGCTGAACCAGGTCTACTAAAGAAGGCGTTCAGAGAGGAACGATGTCGTGTATCGGAAATTGCTCTTTAACAATGACGCGTTGCTGTAATTACAATCTGCAATGCTAATTACACTTGTAGCGCCTTTGTTTGAAACTAATTACCCAGCTCCATGTGCTCTAGGTAAGGCTTCTTTTGTAACCTACCCTTTTCGAGAGTTGCAAAAGTGCGTAGTTACGGAAATTTAAATGTCGTCAAAAGTTTATAATTGAATTTTAATATCTTAAGTGTGAAGTGTGCAGTGTGCAGTAGAGTTATTCAGAAAACATTTAGATAAACTTTTGCTATTTAATCATTATGAAACAGAAGGGGAGTATTGATCTTCAATTAACTACTTAACATGATGAAGCTTGCATTATTTTTTTATACAGAAAGCCGGTCACGAAGCAAAATAAACGAAACAGACTTTCGTGAGGAGTTATTCTTTTTAATCCTTTCTGCAAGCGACTGAAAAGGTTGATTGATTCTCTTCTGGAGTCGAACGAAATAGATTTTTTCATCTGGGCACTCGTTTCCTGCTTCAGAATTGACTACTAAGCTTATTCGTGCAGAATCTGTGAATGTTCTCAGCCACAACGGTGCACTTCTGCACCCAACGAGGGCCATAAATCACTCTGAGTCATATAGACGAACGGTATGTGGAAGGATTTTCAGCTTGGCTGAGTCCTTGTCCAATGGCAAGCAGATAACCCAAATCGCATCACCCTGAGTATGCGTTCCTTCCCCGCTTCGGCGAGCCAACCGGCCCTTTAGATCAAGGGCCCAAGAGCAGCGGTTTGAGCCGGAGCCTGAGGATGATCTGGGTGCACCTTGTAGGCAACCGGCACGTGGTGAATATGCGACTGTCAAATATTTCAACACTATGCCTGCATGCGATAGTACACATGTAATTTGTAATTTCGCACCGGACACCGGTTCCACATGTTGAGTTATGCGAAAGATTCCTGGAATGTATTTTTATCGAGCTTCATGGTCGCCAATGTATGTAGGCCAGAATTACTCGTTGTCTAATAATAGAGGTCTCCTTTAATTTGGAGGACTAACCCTGGATTTAACGTTAAATGAAGGAACACTCTGAAACCACTATTCAAACTCTTTATGCCTCGCTTGCAATCCCTCCTAATGAGTTTATATCATTCTGCTCACACCATTAAGCTCCAATGGAGAAGGCACTGTAGGCGATGACGTAGCCGTCCTCGAATACCTCCCACTCCTCGTCCTCCTCTCCTTCCAATTAATTTCCAATATCCAAGCGATTCAATGGAGGCAGTCGGCCAAATCGATTTTCAATGTCGAATAGAAAAAGACCATCCAAAGCAAGGAGCAGATAATGACTTTTGAATTAGATCGAAATCGTGCGAAGTTGCCCTGGGGAAGGAAGAATGTTGAAGGAAGGGAAATGAATTTTGATTTCATATTTCCCTCTCTGCGTGCACATTCATTATTAGTCCGTAGTAATTAAAGGTAGACCCGTAGGAGCCTACTAGTCGACGTTGATCGAGGGCTTAAAGGATCTTATTTTAGTAACATCTCGCTATATTTCCATATGGATGACTGAGCGAATATACAATATTTATCTATTAATCAACATAACTTTAACTGCTATACTAGATTATATTATGCTAAAGTAGTGAATTTCAACAGAACTTCAAGTGAGGTAAGCAATTTTACTGAAAAATATTTGTTCAGACAATGAATACGAGAAAGCCATCGTAAAGAGCCGGAAACGAAAGGAATCGTATTTTTCACACAGGTCGAGGAGGGAAAATCAATATAAAGTTTTCAGCGCCACAGAAAATAAAAGCAGTTGCAAAGTTCGTCAAAATAATAAAACCGGAATGGTTTGGGTCTTCATAATCAGGAAAAAGTTCCAAAAAGTTTGGATTTCTCAGAAAGTCGTAAATTTCGCCAGGCATCACTTGCAGCACGCACGCCAGCCATTTCATTGCACGCTTCAAGCGGTCGTGGCTCTCCGGCCCGATTCGAACCCAACGAGTTTTGGTTTGGCGAGCAAGGAAATGTACTTTGCACTAAAATCCTTAAAATCACTTGCTGTCACCTTGGCAGACATCTTCAAAGTTGTAATTACATTATATGTACACACATCTGTTGGGAGTTGCTCGGTGCCCTCGGTTAAGTGAAAAGAAGTTATCGGCCATTTACATTTTTCTGAACTGCACCAGCAGTTGGGGCGAAATCGATGCAACACATGTGTTCAATCGAAACAGTGAGTTATGAACCAGACATACGAGATTAAATGAACCAAGTGGAAATTGTTTGAAGTTCGGAAAACTACAATTTTATAGGTGCAGTAAAATAGTGAGGGTTGAATGCGTCAACACACAATATATATCTACATATCTTGTGATTTCTTCGGTCGGGTGTATGGGACTTGATCCACATGTTTGGCTTACCTGTATATTTTTGTAAACCTTCTATAATTGAATTATAAATGTTAAAAACGAAATATAAACAGAAAGTTAGCATTACAATAAATCCATCATCAGTACATAAAGGGGAAATATCATCACAACAATTGACCAAATAGATTTACAACTGTTCGAAAATACTTTTGCCTTTATTACTCGCGTTTTAGCAAAGTCTGGCTAAAAAAGCGACTGTAAGATTAAAATGGTAATGCTGAAGGATGAAGTCTAAAATAAATCACTTTAAGCTAAATGGAAAGATTTATCCAGACATAAGAGATATTTTGTTTCAAATGTTTGGATTTTCTATT
Organism: Coelopa pilipes; assembly: GCA_947389925.1. Classification (NCBI taxonomy): domain Eukaryota; kingdom Metazoa; phylum Arthropoda; class Insecta; order Diptera; family Coelopidae; genus Coelopa; species Coelopa pilipes. The sequence continues at coordinate 9,005,018 of OX376700.1, forward strand.
ATGTGTATAGAAATATATTGTAGAAATTCAAGAAATAAATGTGTGTAAATGCACAAACGCTTTGGTTTAAATGCTTTATTTATATAAAATTTGCCAAATCCTCAAAGTTCACTCATGTTGTTTTTATTTTAATAATAGAAGTTCTCAATATTTAGGTGATAATGTTTTTCTATCATTTGTTAAGAATAGCTGGAAAATATATACCATACTTCTTCATGAGCAAAGTTATATATTGGTTTGAATTGTTGTCATGAAAAGTTCCGTCATAAAAGAAAACAATAACATCAAAAAAAGCACTTTCAGTTCATATCGCTTGTAAATGAATTTCCGATCTCTTTTAGAACACTGGTACTGCTTGTTTCTACCATTATCTTGTAGCTAGACTAGGTCCAGGCTTTTATGTAGTAATGACATTTCTTATGCTATGGCCATTTATCAATGAATACCTGCGACCAGAAGATGCAGCACCTAAGTTTAATGTTTTTGTTTAGCTAGCGTTTTTGTTTACTTCAAAGCACATATGGGTTTAATCGATTTATTAGAAAAAGTCATCAATGGCCATGATTATAAGCAGTAAGATAGGAAAGTTTTTAATTTTAATTTATCTCCTTATAGTTTCAACATAACTCATTGAAGGCGGAATCATACATTTCATGTTCATGTCGCCTGAAGTCGAAAACTCTGCTCTTGGTATGTCCGAGTATTTTGCCTACTCATACTACTCCATATTTTATGAGTCATGAGTTTTAAAACACGCCGATTTCACAATGCATAGTGCGTATTGGCAACAACACTTCTGACTCGAACACAGTTTTTGCGAGCGATTTACTTTCACATCCCGCAGTTAGCGAAACTTCCCAAACAACATCACATTCGCAGGCCATTGGAGCTTATTGCTGCAATCAGCAGAACCGGCGCGGGACGGCAGGAGCCTGGACTGTGCCTCTGGACCGTTTGACAGTCGATGCTCACTCGAGGCTCGGACCGCGGCGGACCTCCTGGGCAAGCTCGAAGGCCGGCGAAGATCGCTGGCTGGGTCTCTGGAGCCTGCGAGCCTGCAGTGCAAAGCGATTTTCCAGTTCAGTGGCCTTTTGGTCGGAATGTGTTGTGTTTCATGCTTCAATTCAGCGCACATGTGTGGAAGATTATTAAGGTTTACCACCAGGAATTTACTCCATCTTATTAAGTGAAGGCCACACACAGCCTCGTGGTATTGGAAGAATGTTTGACGCGGCAGAATCCAATTAAGTCAAACATTTAATTCTGTTACTGAAGGAGTCACTGAATTCGCTTATTATTTCTAAAACAATTACATCGATTTATGCAATAAAACTTATATTTATGCGATAAACTCGCCACCTGCAGAAGCGCATGCATGTGGATGAAGGTATTTTTTGGACCAATGTTTTAACAAATAAGCTTCGAACATGACGAGTTTCGTACCGAAAAATGGCATTCAATGTTAGTAGGCAAACGTTATCTAAATATTGAAATATTGAATATTGAACTTGACGCGCATGTTTTTCCGTTTATTAGACTACGTTTTCTTACACGAACAATATTTAGTTACATGGTGAAGTGTTCCATATAACTAATTAATATCACTCTTCAGAGCAAAAACTAGCAATCTCAAACCAAGCCGAAAAACAAATAAACGCCGTTTGTTTGTTCAAAACCGGAAAAAGTGATGCAAATTCGGAACTAAATAGGGCTTCGACTCCAGTTCTTTTTGAACTATTTGGAGGTGCCGAGCCAAGCGCTCGTTAGAGCAGAAGACGTTGTGCATCCGTAGAAATAATTCCTCTTCGATTTCTTCATATTTCTGTCTGTTCGATATTAAAACCCTAAACGAAAAAACATAACTGAATTTCAAAGGAAGGAGTGAAGTTCTTTTTAGAGAATCAGCGAATACATTTCTAGAACCACTTGCAAATAATGCTATTTAACCAAATCGGCCACAAAGAGTAATTTTATTTTCCCTTCAATGTCTGTTTGAAATCACACATTTTTTTCAACGATGTCATTTACTCAGAATTGACTGAAATGACTTGAAATTTTAATGGGTGAATTGGACGGTTGCCATCTTTCTGCCTAGTGTAATGTCCAACGCCGTGCCCCTACTCACCGCATGTAGCGTACAAATGAAACGTCGAAGAGTTGAAAATCATGTAATTCATGGCGATAAGAATCAACTTCATATATTTTCGCCATGGAACGAACCTGAAAGGAATTTAAGTGCCACCTGGTGGATTCTCCCACGGAGCTTGGTATGGACAATGATGAAATGGAGACATTGTCCTCGTTTTGTTTTGTCCTCGCAGAAAAGTCTTTCAATTTCCATTTTTATTAAATATAAATGTTGTCTCGAGCCGAGGCCGTAATAAGAAGTGTATATAAATGATTAACTAAAGAAATCCGTTTATATTTTGGAGAATCCTTGATGTTGTTATTTTAACAGGTGCGCCACCTTGTGCTACAAATGGAACAAGAATGAAACAACACCTCAAAGTCGCGTCTGCAGTACACAAATAAAGACATTTGTGCGGTTTTATTGATATTAGCAGTACTCCGCTCCAATTGAATTTTGTACCTTATGTACACAGACTGGAACATCGATTTCAACCGTGTTGATGGCCCACGACACAGAATGCAATTTTCCAAATTCCTACATATCTTTTTATGCCAAGTTCTTCAATTTGGAAGGATTCCAGGGCATTCGACAGGTGAAGAGCGCCAAAATATATCTTATGGTGTCGATGACTGTTTCGTAATTAAGAGAAGAAACCTAATTTTCCCTGAAGTAGATCTTTTGATTCGACTGAGCTACAGCAACTCTCAATTCTTTGGGGCTCAAATGAATGGTTGAGTGCTTTATTATCCCATTGGGCTCTAATTCAGTATACTTGTTGTTTTAATGAAGTCTCAAACAAATCGATTGCTGGTTGTTGGGGATTTTTCCAGTTTACAAACGACAGAAAAGGAAATTCATTTGGTAAAGCCCTTCGAAGATCGTAGGGCCAATCATTCATTTTTTATATTTATGAAAGTTCTTTAATTTTGAGTCAGGCATACCGGTCTTTGCTGCTATATTTTATTTGTCGAAAGTAATTTGAGTGCAGGGACGAAAACAAAGCAATAAGTTAGCAAGAACCAGGTCCTAAAACTCCACAAATCTCCACACAAAACTTTTATGAAACCATGGAAAGTTCACGGGGCTTACGTGGTGGCCGATGATTGATAACAATCTCGCGGAAAGATGAAGTTCAATTACACGCTGAGCTGGTGTGAACGTTTTTCATTCCACGCAGATAATTTAGCGGGAAAATATTACATTGTTTTCACCGCAAGCTACAGTCATCACCGAAGCAGCTTTGTTCAATGAGCCAAGGGAATTGTCACGAGTTCTAATATGAATTTTTGGTAAACGTATTCGAAGTATACAAAAATTGCAATTGCCAGCCAGCAATGAGTTGAACTCTCATTTGCCACTGCTTAGCGAAACAGTTTTTAAAACAGTTATTAAAACATTCGGGACATTAAAACATTAATTTAATTAAGGTATTCCTCATATTCGCACATCGTCTTAAGTCCGGGCTTAAGTTCGTGTGAAGCAACACAGCGAAGACAACTCGCACGCTCAGACAACATTATCCTGCTAAGAGCTTTTACGTGACGCCCTCCTATGGAAAACGTGCTCCTTTATTGTCGAAAGTAAAGTCGCACTCCCTAATGCTTAAACTTTCCCCGGATGTGTCAAAGTTCCCAGTTTTTTCTATAACGAGAACAGCGTTATTCGCCAAGATGTTTAAAATATTTATGGCGTCGGCGGAAATTTCCCTTTAAAAACTTAGTTGCAGCCCGTTGTCCGGTTTACCCCGTCGTTTCTCGCGGCACTCCTCCGTTAACAGAGAATGACAAACAACTACAAAGTACATACATGTACTGATTTATAGCTCAAAAATGGTGCTGGAAGTTTTAAGCCAAATTGCTGTTATATCGCACAAGAAAGAAGCTATTGAATCGTATTACGGCCAAGCAAAAGCACTCTGCAATAAATTTAAAGCTTGATACATCGCTCATTTCCTTCCCCGCATAAGAAAATAATACGTTGATGATATTATAATATAAAATTGATGGCATATTTTTCATCAAACCAATACTTCATACTCGAAAAGAATAGCTTTTAAAGAAGCTAATATTAACAGTTGTAATTATTCAAGTAATTCATTTCAATTGTTTGCATTGATTGCGTTTATCGTTTCTTCTGTGAATTACTCTTAATCTGGATTTAACTTGGATTATCTAATTTATGTTGCTATTAATTATTTGTATTTTTGTTTATTTTATGTCTGCCAAAAATCAAAAATTAAAATACTCAGATAATTGTATCTGAGAACCCTCCACTATAACCTATAAGACTGTAAATTACGTCCGATGACCCTCGATGAAGAGTTGAGTAAGAAGTTGATAAATTGAAGTAGTAAAAGTGCTTAAAGTTCTGCTATTTGAAAGAAATGTTCGTATTCCTACTCTCCTTATTCTAATCCTCTTAGTGGACTTTTGCACTTCTTGATATTCGCAACATTTGGGTGTATCTCAGTTGATATTTTCATTTTATGGCTCAAAGGATTAAAGAAGATTTTAAGACGAATTCAGGAAGGTTGGGCTCGAGACTGACCCGTGGATACTATTAGAAATTTAATTCGGGTGAGAGAATCCACCATCACCAGAAACTCGGCTGTCATAGTACAAAAAGCTTCAAAATTATTTTGTTTTCGATTATTTTCATCAATTCTAAGTGAAGAGACAAATGGAGTCTGATTGTGGCCCCTCGGCCACAAAAGTGGCGAAAATTAATAAGAACTCTTCATTATCTGTAGTCAACAACGAAATACTTGCAAGCAAGTTGGCTTTCATTTATACAAAAGACCCCAGCAGCCTTTCCTGGTTTATATGGAAGCTTTTTATTTACCTAATCAGCAAAGGAACCAATTAATGCAATTGCTTTTACGCGGACTCTTACTACAAATAAAATGAATTGACGAAATTAGTGGAATTGATTTCGAAAGATGTAAATTTATTTTTAATACGACGTTTGCTACCATCTTCACAAGAACTTCCGGCCATCTTGCTTCCAAAATTAGTTTCATTTGGACGTTCCTATTGACATCGGCATGAATCTGTCCGCAGACCGCTGTTGTGGAATTTACAAACAAAATCATGGGTCGACCAGCAAGAACTGTCCAACTCGAACAAGACTCATTTCCTGGAAAAATAATCGAAATCAAAAATGTATCACATAAGGAGGCTGCGGCTAATAATTGGGGTTTTTGAAAAAAAATTTGATATTTTTGCTGCCATTAAATTTCATTAAATAAGAAAGCAAAACAAATGACGTACAGTTCGATGTAGGCCAGACAAGACAAATTCCAAATGTCCAAACAAGATCAATCATGAAAAGCCACAGTATTGGAAGAAAACTTGAATGAATTTAGCTTAAATTTAATTGAAATTGAGAGCAATTGGATGTTCATTATAAATAACTTTGGTAAGCATAATTTCATCCTCGGTTCCAAGGAGATCAGTTTTTTCCGTGGCCCATTTTGTCTAAATGTAAGTACTTTTTATGTGTTTATAGTAGTAAATCATATTTTATATTATTTGAATCTTTATTGAAGCTTACCGTTTTCACTCGTAATTCTCTATTTTTGTTCAACTACCAAATGCCTTCTATTCACAAAACTTCAAAACTTTCTGAAAAATATTTGATTCTATATTATTGTTCATAACCGTGTTTCAATAGAATTATTGTTTGTATTAATCCTCATATGGCATCACAAAAACCATGTAAGCACGATAAAATACCTCGGTCGTGAATTGTGAACATGTATATTACATTCTAATAAGGCTGAAAAACCCGCGTAACTTTATGATAATCAAATATGGTAGATATAGATAGACACGGAGTACACACAATGGGTAACGAATCTATTTGGAGTGTTCCAACAATCCAAATTGGAATATGCGGTGTCATATTTTACGAACTTGCCGAATTACGCTTCAAAAAAGTGAGGATCTTGGGTATTTTGGGCGGTATCCACTCAACTCCAGTTCACACTCTTTGTCATTGGGCTGGTGAATTCCCGTTTTGGTAAAGAATCAAATTGGCAACAGCGAAGGATATCGGAAAACGCCAAGGTGATTTCATACCCATGGCTGATCAACGTCAAAACAAGTTATAACAAAATCTTCAAAAAATACATTTTTTGCAACATTCACCTACCTCTCCACAATTATTTCTTTCGAACAAATTTTCGTTTGATGAGGATTTTTATAAATGAGGATTAAAATAAGCAAAATCAATTACATTATTATTTCAGAGAAAACTCTTTGGAGTTGAACAATTTTCTCTTTCGGTCTTCTTCCGGTTTCCAACTGAACACCGCGGTGTCCGCAATTAACGCCAGTGCTGCATTTATTCACTAACAAACACTTGTCAACTGCATTATGTATAATAAACTTGCGGACGAAATAGTCAAGAACGCCATTCAATGTGGTACACTTTGGCCTTTGGGAGATGCCATAAATATAATTAAAGCGAATTTAGTAAGTTGTTGGGAACAGGAACATCAAAGTAGTGTTGAAAAATGAAGTGATTATTTTCAATAATTTACTAGAGTTAAATTGAAACCTAGATTTACTATTAAAAACAAGACAGCGTCATAAAAGTGATCGAGAGGTTTCTGGTTAATCATTAGATTTACCATTGGAATTTGATATTACCATCATCATTCAACACTTAATTTTATCAATCAGCTCTTATTTTCATCAATCAACACCAATTTAAAACAATCAACACTCATCTCGTTTCGATTGTATTATAATTTCGTTGTTTAAAATAGTAACTAATTTACATTACTTGCAGCCACTAATGGCTTTAATTGGCAGTGGTTTTTTGGTATTCGCACTGGCCAATTCAACTTAAACCCAGACAAAAAAGAATTTTACTGTTCTAGATTATAAAAGGAGTGGTTTAAAAAACTTTCTTGTGAAAGTGAGTGCTGTTGTCTGTTGTACTAATTCAGTATTTCGATGTGGATGGAAATATGTATTAATAGACTTCATTCTTGAGATATTTAGTAAATTTAGAGTCTAAATGTAGTGCGGAATGGACGTAAGGCGGTGATATTTTTGACGACATTTTCCAGTGGATTGATGGATACGGTATCTGTTGGGATCGAATTTTAAATTTTGGATTGGTTTAAAAGTTTTTAGAAGTTTAAGTTTTTAGAATGTTACGGGAACTAAACCAGGAACATTTAGGATGTCTTTCGTCACTGTTGATAAAACCGTTCCCTCTTGTGTGTTTAAAGTTATGGAGGAAAAGGATTGAATGAAATAATCTGTTTGCACAATCTGAATTGAGTTTGTCAATGCTGTGTGGAACAAGCGTTTACAAAAATATCCTTATAAACCATTGCTGAGAAAAAATTATAACTGGCTTGAAAAACTTGGAAGTCAGATATGTATTTAAATATAGTTATCATATAATCTGTTTTTTGTACATGACTACCACAGATTGAGGTTATGTGGGAAGGGAGTTCTGATTGAATTTATTTGTGAAGAATGCTATTGATCCATAGTTGGAAATATCGTTCGTAGTATATAGAGTCATGCAGAGTTATTTTATTTGGGAGGTGAATTTAAATCAAAAACACACTATCGCACACAGGATTCCATCGTTCTATATCTGATTCACCCACATTGCCAGGTGGACATGGCCGTTGATTGATTTCCTCCACAATCATTGACAAGTATAAACGAGCGAGTCACTCGCAATATTTTCGTGTTTGTAATGCTTTTCCGATGCAGGAGACCTATAGTTTTATCAGGCTATGAACCAGTGATACAGGTTAAAATTAAAAATTCGTTAACACCACTGTGGGTTTTTTGGTTTTGCATGTAGAGTTTGGGAAGACTACTTCTTTTCGTTAACTATTTTTATTACACACAAATTATTGGCACTACAGCACTCGAGAACGATGACGGAAGCATTCTCGCGCCAGCATTGATGTTATGGGTTTAAACCCCGCATTTTCAGTAGCCAATTTACCGCTTCTCAAAGAATGATTTACAGAGACAGAGACATGCATAAAAGCTGTCTGAAAAATATGTACAAGTCCACCAGGAGTTAGCCGTAAATTCATGATGCAAAACGTTTAAAAGAGAAATCTTGGCAATTTCCTCGTTATAAAAGTTGAGAGTTCTGCAGCCCTCCGCCTGGCTGACCGAATTTCTCAGCGGACAGATTATCATAGCCCACACCAGGCCGCCGGGATTTACTTTTCTATTAGGGCGTCACGCTCGGAAGTGTCTGTTAAATTAATACCCGATGTGCGTGTGAGTTGTTGGAGCAAACATCAACTTGCGCCTTGTTTATTTTATGTTCCGTTTCACACGTCCAACACACCTGGGACACATTTTTCTCCTCTTCTTTAAGTCAGAAAGCTCATTATCTAAACGAACATTTTTAACCTTTTTTTTGGGTCAAACAATAAGGACGCCCAAATAAAACCGCGTTCTTTTATTTTCACTCCAGAACAAATCTTAGGAAATTCCGAAAATCCATGAATATCAATAAAAGATATGTTTGCGATTTTCCCCTAAAATGTATTTGAAATAGGGTATCCGCTGCAATTGTCTGCCGGGTGTATGTGAATTGATATATTCCGCTTTTAAATAAATTTGGCGATCTGAATAATCTGCGGCAATTCAAACCTACTACAAGCCTACATGAATTTGTGCGGACATTGAGGTTGCTCTCAATTACTCCGAAAAATTGGGGCGTTAATGTTGAAACCGCCATTTGAACGAACAACCACAATTCGATTTTAAACATGTAGAAAAGCATTCGACACTAATCGATGCCGTTGTCTGGTTCTTCTGCGTGTATAATTTCATTATATATAAATTACTCAGGACACGAAAACATAACTTAAAAAAGGAACATAATTGCTCTTTTAGTGACAATTTAATTCGAATGTCTGAATTCCTTTTAGAACTTCAGAACTTCTTTTTGAGTGTTGGAATTTCTCTTTGAACCAAATTCTGCGCAGTGTCCTTTAAAGCAGAGTCGCCCTCTGTGACGCTCACTCTATCCTTCCAATCCCTTTTCTGTTGAACTTTTGATCTTCGAAACGAAGTCGAATGCAGAAAGTTCAGGACGAGCAAAGAGTAAAGTATGTCTTCGTGTCCAAATTCGGTCTCTATGAACCACAGAGATATGTTTTAAAGATATATTGCCAGATATTCTTCGCTGGGTAAATAATTAAATAACCGGAAAATTAAAATTGGAACTGCGAAAAAACGTTTACCCGTCCGACCGAACGATCCGAACTCGAAATAAGAATCGACTTTGGATTCATTGCTCGCAACAAGTGCACTTTATTCGAAGCCACATTTTTGTTTACCGTACGCACGTTATTTGTAAGCCTGCTTTAAGCAGGTCGCAACGAGTGCAATACAGCTGGAAGGAACAACCGGACGAACTCGGTCACCGCCAGAGATCGTCCCGGTTCCCCTCATCCGTGGGACGCAACGAGAGTAGCGCTAGTGCCCACCTGGACCCAAGCTCTTCGCGAGCCAACAGTAGGTGCGAGACAACGCACCTCTTCTCCCACGGGCGCTGGACAACAACACAGACGTTTCCACCGATGACCACTCTGATGATGAAAGCATCGCTAGCCCCGAAGACCGCCGTCCGGAATCCGGGTTGTTGAGCAGGAGTGCGGGGATTCCATCCGTTCGGTGGCTGCCATCCGGCGAATTGCCGCTTCGAAGGTCGAGGTACATACACTGGGTGCACACCCATGCGGTGCGCTTCCAGTTCCCGGGAGCCGGGGAATTGGTCATCTTTCCCGGGCTCCAAAGCTCCCTGAAGAAGGGGGCATATGTAAGGACAAAGGGCGCACTCACTCCTTTCTCCACTCCTCTTCCTATTTATGTTCCTTTTCCCCTAGTCCCTGAAATTTTACTGGAAAGAAATTAAAATTCCTCGAAGGAAGATACGCGAGGTATACCATGAAAATTATGTGATGGATTATACTCTCGCACAAATCACAAATATCTAAGAAATTAAAATTCATTTAAAAAAGTCTGGGTTAACCAAAAAAAGTTGAATGAGTAAATAAAGAAATTGATGAATTGCCATGTTTACGGTGAAATTTCAAGACATAATATAATCAAGTTTTAGTCATTGCAACGATTCATTGTTAATTGTACAGGCGGATTGATGGAAACACAAATGTTTGAAATACAGAAATAAAGGCGAAAAGCGGTTAAACAAGATATTGTTGTATATTTGATTAAATTGCATTTTATAATTACGCAGTAATATGAAGAACAAACTACAGAGATACAACTTGAAAATTACCAGAATCCTGCATCACGCATTGTAAGTGTCCGATTCAAAATACTTCCGGATATTTTGTCGCTTGAATCGTCGTTATAACGGGACGTTCACGTTTCCTGTGTACACTTACATTTTTTAGTAGGCCATGACTTTCCTTTACATTTCTTTCATTATGCCATGCAACGATTTGAAATTTCGAAGAGTATTTCGGCTTTTTTTTTGTGATGAAAATGGAGAACCACAATTTCGATTTCGAAACTAATGAGAATTGAAAGAAAACACCCCAAGGACAATGATTAAATCATCGAAACAGAGTATCAATCTTCTTTAAAGGTCAACATATCCCTAATGAAATCTCCTTTGCTCAGGGTTGCCACTGCTCCAGATTTAACCACTTCGCTCACCATTGCACACAAAGCCAGTCAGCTTCTTTGAAATGCTTCACCATTCACAACGACAACGAATCCTGCATTGCCACCACATGTGTCACTTGCAAACTTGCTAACTACGGACAAGAACCGTCCAGCTCGCCTTAATGCTTTTGTGATAAAAAAGGTGATGACCACATAAAACGTCTCCTTAAAAGACGCGCGATTGATATTCTCTGTAGTTTGTTCTAACCGTTTCTTAGATTTAACGAACGACAAATAGCAATATATGTTTCCTGCACTTCAATCAAAAATTTCCAAATTTCCATAAAATTAATCTTGAGGAACATAATGCAAAATCCAATACGAATGGAAAAAAATTCTCACCAAAAAAAATTGTTCACGAATTTCACATTCGCACAATATAGTCTAGCAGTCGAAGTCCGTGGACTTGATAATTATTAACTACAAAATTCTTGTAATTTGAAATTCCTACAATATCAAAACTTGCCATATTTCCCAATTTTCAGATGAAAGATGCAATGCAGGGGTCGATCGTTTCGGGTTAAATTATTTTGGAAAGAATTCGTTTTGTGTGCGATAACATAAAACAGGTTTATTTCAGGTGGGGGAAATCGCACCTGAATCGAATGGTGAACCGTGCTTCGGCAAGTCGGCAATCAACCTGGCGCCGTGGGATCAAATTTCCACTTTAGAAATACAACGGAGGGGTGCAGATGCCAATCGAATATAAAAAGTAACGTTCAGCAGCGTCCAGCAATGGCCAAGAACGGAATGCGTAGCGGATTCTACGGTTCACCTTAAGAACAGTTTATTTACGTAAATGCTTTCATTATATTATTTCCACGTTAATCGCGCACACACCAATTGTTTGTTGCATAAGCATCGACTACAAATGAAATTCTGTTTACTGCACACATTCATTGGGGAAGGGAGAGATAAGTGCCATTAATTACGGCTTCGCACCTTGGAGAAACTTTTAATTAACACAATACTTTTCAAGGAGAAAGAATTGAAAGAATAAACAAGTACGAATCTTATCTCTGGTCTGGCCGAAGACAATTAACCCAGCACCTCACATTATGCAGGATGGATGAAGATGACTCTGTCTTAGAATGAATACTGATATTTTGTTCCTTGTGTCTATAATAAGGAGGGATGAGTGGTCGAAATTACTTTACTCTTGGTACAGGAAATAGAGGGGAAAAATTAAATACATCTTTGTACTGTGTGGTGAACTTTGCTTTATTGAAGTGCTGCTATCACCGCCCACATTTACAAAAATTGGCCGCGTCAAAGAAATGTATTTATGTATACTGCAACTGCACCATTTCAGCCGAATTCCATTGCTTGGTTCACTGCGGTTAACGCGGATAATTACGTCAAACAGATCGTATCAATGTCGCCTTGTAAATTCAAAGGCTTTCACAGAAGAGACGAAAAAGTCTCTGTACTTTTTTGTGGGTGGAACTGGACCAGTTCATCCCACTGATCACTGATCTCACTTTTGTACGAATTACGTTCACAAAATGTAACTAAGTGGATTAAATTGTGGAAACCTTGATCAATTTTCTGATGCTGATTACATATACATAGATTATATAGAAGGATAGTGGAATAGTGGAAATTCTTGGAGAAAACGACGTCCGTGGTGATTTCGCCAGGTTTTCAAAAATTCGAAATTAAATTCATTTATCTGACTCGACAACAAATTTTGTACAATTTAAATTTTTAATTGCATGTACATTTAAAATACGAATGCATTTATTGGGAGAATATGTTTATTAAGCATAAGTGTTGCAATCGCAGTATTTCGTATTCAAGGATTTATTTTAATAAACATCCGTTATTCTTGTTTCCGGCCCGAACCCCTAGTCAGTGTGAACATAACCTGGATAATTCAACCTTATCGAAGTTGTTTAAAGTATGGGAGTCTCTAAAGAGAGACGGACATTAATAAGTAATCTAAGCAAAACCCTTCTTTTTGTAAAACGGATTATTTGCGCCACCAAATATGAGAGATATTTGATTTGGTGCTATATGGGAATATTGCTTCATACCTCGACAAATGCAGTTCGCTTGTGAAACACGTGCACGTCACGTAGGGTAGGGTATGTTGGCCCAGTAGGGAACGGATGGTCCCGTTTTCGATTACGTCTTGTAGTGCGGATCATCGGGGCCATTTTAGTAAACAAAAATCGAACGGATTCATATGGAGGCCAGTTTTGGTATTATTAGAACAATCAATAATAAATAAATAAAATAATCCGCTTTCTTCTGCTTTGTGTTTCCGTTTGTTGCGGCAGAAATTTCTAGTGCCGCAAAATGTCAGCGTAGAATTAGAAATTCTCAATAGAAATTCAACGATGTTTGTTGATTTAACGTTTGAGTTATGAGAACTGCTGATTCTAAAAGCATGCCTTTCAAGCCGTCTTTGAACGTGATTTTCCCAACTGGGTGCCTTACAATATTTGTGTTTGTGTTTGAATACGACACGAGTGTATTTATGCATGTGTATGCATTTTAAAACTAGATTGCAACTAACTTATCAATTGGATTCAATGCATGCTCTGGCGAAGTTCAGTTCCATGTGCACCATTACATCTTCAAAAACTTTTAAAAACTTCTGAACAAGTTTATTATTGGACATAAAAATATTTGGACTAGTTTCCCAGTCCAATTAAGAAGGTGCAACAAGTTGTCTCCCAGACAGTCAGGGAAACGTACCCGTTCATTAAAGCTTTTAGGTTTGTTTTAAAAGTCCTTTTGAGTGCGCAATGCGAAAACGCATGAATGTCTCGAACTAACTTCTTCGAGCCCAAAGGAGCTGCCATACGAACCAGACACCGCCGACAGCCTTCTGGAAAATTAGCAAAAAGGAATTTCAGTTCGTGTCGAATCAACGACTGTGGTGACTGCCGCAGAAGAAGTTGGGCGGAAGAGAAATTGAGCTCGCAAACAGTTCCCCTTTGCTCTCATCCCCAACGTCATGCACGCCAACGTCATTCGGTTTAATTTTAACTTTCCAATGCTCCGTGACTCGTTCGCCTCAAGACTTCGGATTGTCATCAACTTACCGAAATGCAATTCGGGCCCGAACGAGGTGCAGGTCGGGCGCTCGTTCCGGACAATGGAATTAACTCTCTCCGAACAAAGTAGAAGTCGTCCCCGACGACACGTGTCCGGAACCGTGAGAGAAGTCCTCGTGACGTTGTCAACGCCGAAGATTCATCGGTGGACCCAAAGAGCTTCTACGTCGACGTCGTTGATCCGCTACATTTGTTCTACACTACTTCCCATTAAAAAAGACATTAATTTCACTCGTGACTCCCAGCTTGGACTCACTGGAAGGGAAACGTCTTGGTAATCGACTTTTTAAAATATCAGCTAAGATTTATGAAAACAACGTTTGCTGCGAAATTAGGTCCACAAATAATAGTAGTTATTTCCGAACGTTGGCGTTTCTGTTAAATGTGGGTTTCTTAATATTGTTTCATTCAAGTGATAAAAATATAGGCGCTGCCCGGAAACGGAAAAACTACTTCCGATGCAGATGCAGAAATAATTATACCTGGCGATACAATACACCCCTCAATGCCCTTTAAATGCCAATGTAAAGTGAGTTATATGGATTCTTTGGTATCATAGGTTTGTGGTTAGTGGGCGTGGCCGTTGTGCGATATTTTCCATTTTCGGTACGTGAACTTCCATCAGTATTCGCGACAACTCCTTCGAATGCGGAAATGTAATATAAATTATACAAGCCCACTATCAAATCAAGCGACCTGTCGTGGAATTAAAATTTTAACTTTAATTTTCCAACTCGAATTGTGTCAGCACAGCTATGTGGACGGAATATAAATGGAACGAATGTTAATTTTTGCACTCGCTGCTGGTGCAACGGTAGCGGTTGTCGTGTTCCGTCCGCCAAAATAATGACAATGAAAATAAAGTTTGAACTAGTTTAATCAACTTTCAGAGCTTCTGCACGACCTACCTTTAGATGCCATTATATTTTCAGCCGTAAGAGCAAATAAAAACCGAGTTCCATTCGAATTCCTGAACAAAATCAATCAAACTTTGGAAAGCTTGTGGTTAGCACTATTCGGGGGAAGTATTTAGACAAATACAGCCTTGGTTCGAAAAGTTATCTTTTCGAAACTTGTGTATACATTCCGAAGTATTTTTTGATGAATTTTGCTCAAGCATTTGGCCACGAATACTTCATAAAAGCAACATTCCGATGCTATATAAAAGAAGAAATCGTTTGTTGGCGATGGAGTGCTGAACACAATTGTGGGGAATAATAAGCCAAATACCAGAGCCAGAAGATGGATATAAATGGTGCCAAAAGATGGCTTAACCTGCGATTAAGATTCATGATCATTAACTTTCACATGGCGAAGATTAATAGACAATACTAAAATTGATAACTAACGAGAGAAGTCATTCCTAATTATATAGCCATTAAGCCTTGTTTCCAGCAACAAAACAATTACACAGCGTTTTGTATACAATGACGTTTTTTTGGCCCTACCCGAACAAATTCAGCCGAAGGCTTGGATAGTAAACAAAGGATTATAAACAAAAAGAATACTTCCTGCTGGTTTTTCATGATTTCGTCTTTTCGGTCGACTCTGCATGAGTCTTCAATATTTCTCATCGGAAACTCGTTAAAATGTAATTTTCTTATCGGCCTGCAACACTTCTGTAATTAAACGCCCTTCCTGCTAGGAATAGGATTTGTTGATGTCCTCGGTTAAGTAGTCGGAAATAATTACGCCTGCTGTGCCCAACCCGGTTTCTTCGTTTGCAAACATTTTTAACTCTGGATGACAACTTGGACTGATGAGAAGTGGATTAAAACAGCTTCCAGCAGAACTGAAGAAATATAACTTTCCTTTTCAAATGAATATAGAAACTACATTGACGCTATATTGTAGCTGGATGATGGAGGAGTTGGGAATTAAAATTTTATGATCTCATCAAATCGTCCAAAGTTCTTCGAAATTTTGAAAGGTACATTAAATTTGCAAGCTAAGAAATGCAGTGTCGGTGAATTTAAAATTGCCAAACTTTGATAATCCCCTCCTTATATTATACCTGGAAAATTTCGAAAAAGAACATCATATTAGACAATGAATATTTTTACTCCCTCCACGAGGCTTGCTCTACCCTCGGATGCTGGGTATCTTGTGCGTTTAAATATGACTTCTTATACACGGTTTTATTCATTGCCAAACCGAAGAAAAATTGTAATTGTGTTTTAAGCCTTCAGGATTAAAGCCTTTCTCGTACATATCATCGTTCCTTCCAATTACGGATGGTTTCCTATAGGCATCTCATTCGCAAGCATATACATACACATACATATGTATCGTACATGTATCTAAGCATGATGCACAAGTTGGCGGTCGGAATTATTAGGTATCAAGCAGATCTGCGAATTTCAATGGCACGAGTGATACTTCAAAGCTCCGAGAGCTCTTACATCCATAGCGAAGCCAGACGAGCGAAGCCTATGAAAGGCATAGAAATTCTTAATTTAGGCACGCTTTGAAAAGCTCCGCCTTGTTCCAGCTCCCAGCTTCGATCTAATGGAAAGGCCGCAGTGTATAAGCAGCGATCTGAAGCCTCATAGCGTTCAATTCCATACAACTACGGAACCACCTCTGAAATTCAGACTCTCCGTATTGCAATTTAAACCTGTAGCTAGGGATCGGGAACGCATTAGGCGAGCAACATCTGGCCACTCTCCTCCGGTGCCGCGCTGTTGGTCTCCAAAGCCCGACAACGCCCGTCCCACGGGCACTGCTTCGCCGGAGTGCACTAATATATCATTATTTTCTTGCTCCTCTTTGAACTATGTCCACATATTTTAGGGCCATTATCACATTCTTTGAGGACTTTCATAAATTATGAGCTTAATGCATTTTTTCACTGCGTCGATTGACTAAAGTGTGCCACGATCCCTTCGAGATGTTGGCGCAGTCCTACGTGATGGCATTTTTTCAGCACTTCCCAACTATTGGAGGCCGATTGGCCATCGAAAAATGCACAGTTCCTTTATATTAAAGGCAATTATCTGCGAAATAGAGATAGGGTCGTTCTCGTATCTCGAAGGTACCAGCTGAATGTGTTCTAAATTCTCCTCGCCATGCGAGTTGAATTTTCCATACAACAATCACGGTATACGAGAAGACCGACAGCACGAGCAAGTGCGTTGAATTTCAAACCCAAAAAAAATTATCTGCTTGAGCAGGGGAAAAAACTCGAATTCGGACACTTTGCTCTTTCCATTTGTTCTTCTGAGGACTTTAAATTGCCTTTGCATTTGCACTTGTTATCGTCGATGCGTGACGTACGCCCAGCCGCCTAATATCGCCGCCCATGGACGTCATCGACCGCACATCTTCGAGTAGTCTAAATTGAATCAGCTCCACTTCCCCATCGTAGGTCGGCGTTTCCACTCAATTCCAAGTGAGTGACTATTTGGAGGGATAAAAAGCTTACAAGGAGCTTTCCGCAAACAAGTTCGCTTGATGTTTTCGGATTGCTAGATTGCTTTAGTTGTCCCTTTGATCCGTTGCCGTCGTTAGTTTTCTCCTCATTTCACCAATCCAATCAATTTTTTTAAATTAATGATTTTTTTGTATTCAGGATATTCTGTACTCTTTATACTAAATAAGTATTTTCTTCCAGCCGTGTTAATGGAAATAAAAACCAAAAGTAATTCATTTATCATTCGTCCTATGTAAGGTTTTTCTTAAATTAGCTTTCAATTGGTAACAAAAGCGGAAATATATGAGTATACGAGTTACCAATAAAACACGAACAGGCCATTTTCCTCCGAATATATTCAATTACATAAAAAGGCGATAAATTTTCCATTCTTTAAGTGCACCAAATATTTGCTCACTTGAGCAGCTGGTTTATGGTGTGGGTTTTCCCCGGAGCTCGCATGAAAAATTCAATTGCAGCACTTGACAACAGTTGTGGCCAACTGTGCCTGAAATGTGTTCGACTTCTGACTCCTGCCCACTCGCCAGGCACATGGTGGCGCTCGGAAAAAGGGCAATTCCATTCTGCAGCCAGGACTTTATGTTGCAGACATCAAATCAGCTTGAAGGGTCGTCGAGATCCGATTTCGTTTTTTCAGGCTCATACAGTATTAATATCCTTAATTACTTGAAGGCCGAAGCACCGCAACTTTGTCGAGTGGAGCACGTCGACCCCCCTCCAGGGAGGTACTCTCGCTGCCACTGTTGAACCTAGTGGGTAAGAAATGCCTTCAATCGGAGGCAGGGTGCTCAGGTTGCGGAGTTGAGTGGGGAAATGCATGCCGCCAATAGGTTCCACAATCACCGCGGAACTCGGGCAGTAGCACGTCTCGACAGACCTCTCTCTGGCCATCACACGGTACACGGTGCCGACTTGGAACGCACCGCGTATCGAGTGTCGCGGCAAAAGTCTCACACAGTGGTGTGTAGTGGTACGAGGTATGTACGCTGTGCAGACAGCAGACTAACGTGGAGATTTAATGCGGCGGAAAGGGTCAAGAAGGGCCTACGCATCCAAGAAGAGGCTCGTCGTCACTTGGCACCTTCCTCCCCTCTCCGGTTTGTTGGATTTACGGCTAGCTGGTTCGTAGAATCCCCGCAGTTCATCCGATTTTCGGCAACGAGTGACTCCGAGAGGTCCTCCCTAATCCACTCCGAGCTGCTAGTGTAGCGTAGCACAATCTTAATAATTCAAAAAGCTGCGCGTAGGATGAGAAGGATGAGATTTGCTTTGTTCCATTTGTAACTTTTCAATTCGCACAGCTGTGGATGCGAATTTGAATCCGTAAGCGTGAGCGCGGCTTGACTGCATATATATTAGATTTAGTGGTACAGTGGTTATAATCAGGACAATGGACACTCAGTCCGTTAATCAGACTTTCCAAGTCAGTCGTCAGAGGTCTGCTCGGGATGGGTGGAGTTTGAAAGTCCCACAAAAAGCCGCGCATGTTCAACGGATGATGTACTGCTTCCTTGGAGCCCACGAGGACTCCCAAAGCTGTTCAACATGGTCTGACAACTCCATCAATACGTGACTGAACACCTTCCCCCATACCCAATAAACTTAAAATATAGAGGTTCAAATGACAAAGTTGCGCATTATTTTATTAATGTGGGCTATTCACGAGCGTAGAATCTAACACTCGAATTTAAGACCTCGCAAAATTACATGAACTCACACTTGTCGTGTGCCATATGCATACAAAGTTTGAAAAATTTAAGAAGAGTTAAAAACTTAAGGAAGCTTTGTTTCGGGACTTGATTCCAACAACGAAATCCGAGTCACGTACCTCGCATAATGGCGCCACGTAGAAATTCTTAGCTAAGAAAAATGGCACCGAGAGCCGCAGCAGGTTGCCACGGCTTACACTCAGAAATAACTCAAGCGGGCTTGTATGTGCGGCCTTGGATGTTTTTGCCCCAGACCGAGACATATGTACATAGCTATGTGTTGTGGAGTCGGCGATATTCTGCTATCAGAGTTCACGTGGCCACTGTCCAATTCGATTTGAACTATGTGCGCACGATTTGGTCAATATATAATATTTTAGATCTTCGCCATAATACCTATTATCATGTAATGACAATAACAGGTCTTAGTCGTTGTTAAGTTACGACAGATATTATTTCATGTACCGCAAATTGACAAAAATGGATCTATTTGTTATTTTCGCGAATGTGGGAAGAAGTTTAATTTCACTATAAACTCATGCCTTATGAACTTCCCAACCCCACATGCCACCTTGGGGAGTTCGGTACCATTTGCGCGGAACACAATTTCTCATGAATGTTTGCACAGCAAATGGACGAAAGGCTCAAGAGGATCGCTGTTAAAAGCCTTCAAATGCGACATTGTCGTGCAGCCGAAGATACAAGAAATATAAACACCATGAATTTGCATACTGTTTTCTGTATTCATCCTTCTGCTGCACTCCTCAGTGTGGAAGTCTTTAAAGGGGCACCTTTAAATTTTAAATTAAACCGTTCTATCTTCGTGCTATATATTCCTGTAAAGGTGGCTCTGAAAAGTGATATTCTGTAATTCGTTTAAATGCGCAATTATCCATTGGGTTTCAGTCGAAATGTGATATCATTATATCCTGAACCATAAATTTTGGATTACGAACAAGAGTCAAGCCGCAAACCTACGAAATTAAAAATTATTTATTTATATTTGCCCTCTTTGAATTCACAAGTAGAGTGATTTATTATTGAATGGCAAGTTAATTTCAATATTAGAAACTCATTTTATGTAATTTATGCTCAATTTATAATAGTAATTTCGTGTTGTCATTCCATTTATATTGCTGAAAGTGCTAGAGGTAAACGGCAAAATAATGCGACCTTCGAATAAACTACGCGCGAACTCGTCACTTGCCTTAATATAGTTAATTTCAATCCGTGAATAGCCCTGAGGTGGTCCTTGGTCAGAGTCCCTGAAAATAGGTTCAATCTGAATCTGTGAAGGTTTCAATACGATCCGAGGTAAAAATATGTTGGATGTATTGAAAGATAGAAGCGACTGGAAGCGACAAGTACTGGGTCCTTGTGACAGAATGCAGTTGTGAGGGAAACTCTTTATTATTCTCTTAAAAAAGGATGTGGGGATCTTTTTGGGGTTTTCTGGTTTTATGAAACCCTTCGCTCTTTGTATTATTCTGAATATTTTCTGGCAACAACTGTCGATATTCGAGATTTCAGCCCAAGTAATACGCACTCTGGCCCCATTCCGCCCCTTGTATGCTCTATCTGCAGAGCCATCATAATCGGCCCATTAGCAAGTTGGGATCACCCGGAGTTGGCGCTTTCTACCATTTGGACCAATATGACGTAAGTGCCGACGTTGTCTTCCATTTCCTCATATTTTGAGCCACTGGAAAAAACGAGGAGCGCTGCGAGTGTAAGCGGGCTTTTCCATCTTCCAATAACTCATACCCTCCGCAAGTTGGCTAGCCTCCAAGTGGATTTTAAGGATTTCTCTTAATAAGGAGACTGATAATGAGTTTTGCTGATGAGTGCTCTTTTTTCTATACAGGGTAGTCTACGCACACACACTTTTCTGGAAAATATTCTGGAATTGTATATAAAGTAAGTTCTATGGAAGTGCCAGGTTCTGTTTATGTTTATGTTTTATTGTTATTTTATTACACGAAGAGTTCACTCTTCGGAAAACCGTGGGTCTCTTAATTTGTGTAAAACATTACGAGTGCACACCACAAATTGCTGTGGGACCTCGGCACTCAGAAAAAATTGGAAAATCCAACACACATGTTTATTGTGTTAATACAATTATGTAAAGTAATACCAATTAATTTTCTCTCTTTCATTTAAAGTATATATTTTCAGTCTTCGCTAACCGTGTCAGCAATTATCAGGTGTGAATTCATATGAAAATCTATTATTTATTTAGGTGTTACGCCATCCAATATGAATTTATATTTAATCCTTTCGGAGTGTGTTTGTTGTTTAATTCAACCTTTCAGCGGAAATGTATGCATATATAAAGAAAATTTGTGTTTTCTTTTTCATGAGACCCAGAACAAACCAGCGATAAAAAGTGCATTCATTCAACAATGTACATTCGCAGCTTTAAAAATGCGGTGCAATTTTGATACTTCAGTCTTAGTCAGATTGAAAAGGCAGAAACTCACCTATATATGGCCACATTTCTATGGAACCACCAATTTGTATGGGCAATGGGCATTCAAGGGCACGTCTTATGCATAAACCTTGAGCCCAACCCAAACCTTCGCCCAATGTTCTATCACTCGCGTACTTTCTTCAATCCTGCCTTAATTAAAATGCATTCAATTAAACCACTCTTTGACGAGCAAACAGTCCAAATGCCTTCTGATATGCTAATCATGCGAGCCTCTGGATTAGTGGTCGAGTAGTACACAGGAAGCATTTCCGCTTTCTGTGCTTAGTGTTGGCGCATGCAGCTTAGGAGGTTCTATGAATTTCATTCGAATCGAACATCGACTGCAGAGGTTTTAAAAACTACAGTCCACGGCTATTTCAACTATTTGCGAACTTAATTTCAGTGCTATTGTTCCGCGGCAAAACACGCCTGGCACCGCTGTTGTGTTCCCGCGCACCGAGCGTGTGATTAAAATAAACATCAATTTAATTATTTTCCCGCAGTGGTCGTTCAAACTTCGCCCCCAAAACGATCCACTAGGCGCAATTAGAAATGCAAAATGAGAGTTTTCGTTGTCTGGTCGGGACCAGCTCGCAATTAAAGGCTTAAACATAGCCGAACGCCGGAAGAAGGCGGGCGCAGGGAGAGGAAACTCGCACATTTAAATTACAAACCCACGTCGAAGTCCCGGCGACTCGTAGGTGTTCCTCAGCCAGTACTATGAAGTAGGAAATAAAGTTTTTGATATATGCGAAAATGTCGTTATATCATTGGACTTCAATGAATAACGCGATTTCCCCCATACGCGTGCGGACCGCAGGATGAGAAGGACATCCACCGCAGTCCCCGTGCTTTGTGGGGATTAACTTAATAAGCGGAAAGCATAAATCGTCCCGCCACCAACGCACACACATTCGAGAATCCAATGCGCGTTCCGTGGGGCCGGGCGAGATTAAACGTGTGTCGGTAAACATGGCACGGCGAGAGGAAACAGTGAAACATGTGCATTCATCAACCTTCTTACTCTCGTTCTTCGAGTTCCGATTCCTACGGAAGCGCACCACTTTAAGTGTCCCACTTACCGGGGCATATTGTTCATTTTAAATTTTAAATTTTGATTTTGACCTTTGTTCTGCTTTAAAGTTTGAGCGTTCTGTGATAAATAAGGATAAATAAGGTATTGTGGCACGGGCTGAATATTCAACAACAACCTCGGTGTGATTTCGCTGAGGTTTGGAGTGGGCTGTGGACGAATACGTAAGGCGTCTGTGGTATCGAGACGCAGAAACTAGGACTTAGATTTTATTGTTTGGTGGACCGTGGGTGTCGAAGGAGCCGCCAAAGACACTGCACTAAAGCCGCAAACTTCGGCGTGCGAAAGTGCAAAGAACCGAATTTTCCGACGCTGCCGAACTTCCTTGCTCTTGCTAAAACTCAATAACTACAAATGCAAGACACAAATCATCGCAGTTGCGCCTGTGCGTGGCTCCGAGGACGGAGACGTTTGGCTAATGGTGCACTCTAATTGGATTTATGCTCGCCCTCGACTTCATTTCACTCGGCTGCACATTGTCGAAAGTAATAAAACGTAATAAACGCTAAGGTTGCAAATTGAAAATTAAGAACTTTTCTTTCTTCTCCCACCAAAATGTATGTTTTTGTATGTCAATGGCTAGAAAAATAAAGTTAAGTAAAATACATGAGCATGTACAGACCCGTGGAAAACATAATAATTGGCATCTAACCTAGAGAAATAGGATGAAACCTGAATAGAGGTATAAATTGCAAGGAGTCAGCTAAAAAATGAAATAAGATGAAATTATATCATTTGCTTGGGGGTTGGATGTAGTTTAATTATTCCGTAGTTGAGAATATCTTGATTAGTCTAACTTTATGACTTATTTAGTGGGAAATGAAGTACATATTTAAATTTTGTGTTTTATTTTTGTATGGACATTTTTGACTCAAACCGCTAGGAAATTACTGTGTTAAAAATTAAAAATGTTGGCAATGGATGAATAAAACCTACACCATCTACAGGATCTAAAAGTATATCGTATATTTTATTAGAAAGTATATTTGGCTATTTGCATTTTTACGAGTGAAAAGTATACAACTATAGAAACCGTGTACTACAAGTGGCTTACAATTGAAAGTTATTTAAACATACATAACATACTTAAGAAAACTATAAAGAGTATTATCGGAATCGTGTTATCTTTTTAAGATTCAACTTGCAGTAATACGCCATGGCGAGGAAAGCTTAAGAGAGACACAGGGATTTTAAAGAATTTTTCCCTCGCAAACCCATGTGCTGTATGTACGTACATGTGTGAGTATTTGTCTCGAACCCAACCCGTGAGCTCCGCATCCAAGGCGGTGACAGATCACCATCATTACAATCACTTCCACCCCTTGATATCATCAAAACGTTTATTGCATTTTTGACGTTGAAAAATACATACCCGGTCTTGGAGCTCCGCACGTGGCTCGAGGTCAGCGCGACTTCCCAAGGGCCACTCGGGATTCCAGAGGTCGTGAAGGATTGAGGTCAAAACCAAGATCATTTATGGGCTGATGGGAAATATTATGAAAACTTTGGGTACCAACAATCATCCCACATGGCCCAGAACGCAATATTGTGATTGAGTGATTGATTGGATTCTGCGGGGGAACTTCTGTTCCTGTGAATAAACAATTTAAATATTTTGCTCTCTGTTGGGGCCAGACTACACCCAATTTTATATATAAATCTAGAAATTAGTAAATAATTATATTTTATAAAAATAAATATAAAATACTATAATAATGCAATATTATATATAAATAGAAAAAAAAATATTTTGTCTGTGGTTTGGGACCTTCAATAATGTTTTTTATATTATCTTGTGACAAGGGGAAGAGTAGGGTTTGCCAGTCTTGAAATACGAAAATAAATCATGATCAGTTGAGTTTAATCAATTGTCATTTGGGAAGGAAGCAGGTCCTCAACAAAGTGCTTCGGGATTGTATTTAATTCATTGTTGTCCTGCCGGTAAGCAAACTTTCCAATTTGAATTTGATTTAACGAATTCTTGTATAATTCAGATAAACTACAGCATATCAATGGACTCGATACGATACTGATTGTCTAGTGCAAACTGATATGAAAAACCCCAATAAATTCAAGTTTCACAAACATGGCATAGAGACATCATATCGAATCTACATGAGTGCAACATAAGCAAAAAATAAAACCCTTACAACGAAAAACTAGTTTTCCTGTTTCCTCTCTCATATTTTTGCTAATAAAATGACAACGGACCGAGTTGTCTGAGGGAATGAAATATTGCGACATAAAAAAATGTTCAAACACAATATATATTTTTTGTAACGAAGGGAGAAAAATAACTCATATTCGAGTTCATTATAAACAAATTCTTTTTATTATCCCGGCTATTTACAATTGTTTATTTATTCAAACGCTTAAGCATCGAGTAACTTTTTCCAGTCGGTCACACTGTTTTGACATTATTAAGTAACCTCAGTGTATAACTTTTAAGAATTATTTCTACTATTATTATATGATACTACAAATTGCATACATTTATGTACAATATTCGGTTGATTAGGAGTGAATAATGATATCTATTTTTAATTGATAATTTAATTTAATTCACCAGAGTTATACTCAAAATGTTTGCATATGTAATAATCTTTTACTATTCTGCAACAAATATGTATATTTATAAATAAGCAATAATTGACCCATATCAGCGGCCATTTGTCAATTTGGACAACATTTGCCAGCCATATGAGCAGGCAAAACCCATGGCGTTTCCTATAATTCGATTAAAACAGGTGAATTAGCTGATTACAATTCAGAAGGATCAACCCAGAGCCACTTCAATAATATCCATCCCTCATTAAACTGAATTACACTACAGCAGCCGACGTCGTCTGCGATGCCCTTTCGGTCTAACCAGTAATCTCCTCCAGTGGCTTTCAGGAGATGATGAGGAGCCAACGGAAGCCGCGCCGAATTCGACATACGATAAAAATTTCAGGAAGAGTCGTAAAATATGATTATCATAATGAAGAATTATGGCCAGCTAGAAGACGGGCAGAGTGGGCAGGGACATGGAATATCGTCTTGAAGCAACTGATGCCAAGATAGCGTGGGTAATGTCAAGGACTTAAGTGGGAAATACGGAGTGCCGAACGTGAGTAGGAGGAGCTTTTCTCGAGCTTCCACTCGCCCGTCTATTGCGGATGTAGTCAGAGCTGGGGGAGTCGGCGAACTCAGTGGAGCCGGAGCGTCTTGAGACGGAGTTCAACTCCATTACGTTGAGTTGATACTTCAGAGCTACCCCAAACAATTGACTGCGACATACTTGGAGGTCGGATTTTTCTTACGGTTATACAGATGACCTGATCAGATTGAATGCTTTATCCTTTTGATCTGTGTTCGCAACGCTAGGGTGTCGCGCGTACAGAAAAATGTGCAGCCAAATAATGCATGAAAAACTGCGAGTTCTCTTCAGGATGTCCTGGACAATCTTGATGCGACGTGCTAAGTTTTGTTTTGCGCTTTAAAGTTATTCGTGCCGAGTGGATGGGAATCCTCTCCACACTTTCCGTCGCCCTGCATGGGATTTCAGCGCATTCACACTTTCGTCCATTCTTTCCAGATTTAGATAATACTCCCCATACATATTCCATATTTTATTTTACATAAAAAGGTCCACCAGCAGGGCGCCGCAGCCACGGACGAACTTTTGCGAGCGAGACGAGGCGACCTCTCGTTGCCGCCCCGGCCCGCCCTCCGCGCCGTGTCTTTTTGGAGTCGAGGATTTTACGACACGCTTGTTTATTGCAGTCATGGTTTATTATTGGAGCTGACATTCGCTCGAATATTTCTCTGCTGAGTTGAAAAAGCGCGTTTCTTTGACCATCCACCGGTGTATTTTAATCGCGTCATGTAGTTCGTGTGGTTCGTTGGCCGATGGTTGAGAGCGCGCAAAAAGATGCAATGATGAACCTCCTGCGGAGCGGAAAAATAGCCCGATTCCCGGGCTGTTGGGGCTCCTGAACCTCGCCCACTTTATTTTTACTTGCTGGGCACACGATCCCGCGGACAATCGCGCCTCCTCTGGTCCGCAATTGGCGCACAGTGGGATAAGCGTGTCGTGTCGATTGCACGTATCTATTTTTCCATTCCACATTCATTATGCATGCCCCGAATAATTGTGTTAATTTCCAAAATTAGTTTCGATGTTTCAACAAGGGAAGGGAATGTTACACGCATGCCCCTAATTAAATATACAAGCAGTATTTTTTTTCTATAAACTATTGAAGTGTCACTGCCTTCCAGATTTAATTGGAGGCAGAAATCGGCATTCGGTCATTCCCTCTACCCTAGCATTGCAGCAGGAGTTTAGGTTGGTACCACCTCTGTAAGCGTACTATCTTTTGCAGGGGGCGTATGTACCTTTTTCTGGTCGCCGACACATTTGCAATATAACACGTCATTTATCATACTGCACACGGTGCTGATAGACTCCCGGGGATCGCGCTATGATGAGGGAGGCGGAGGCAGGAGGGTTGGAAGGTTGGCACACATGTTACTTGCCTGGGAATTTGTACCCCTTGGGATGCCGTACAAGATGCGGTCTATTGTAATCAGAGGAGCACAAAAACTCCTCACACACGTGCGGCAAACAACCTCAAGATGGCCCTCTGACGCACAACAACAACGACAACACATACGGGCATTCATTGCGACCCGGCAAAAAATTTGAAATGTTTCTCACTCCAACGCGATACGACGAGCATCTGACAGATTCCCATCATTACATCTATCGCTACATCAAGTGCCACAGCACAAAAACGGCGCGTTCGGTGCACTCGGACGTTGAGTAATTCGCCGAGATCTCCCGGGGAGCCTGTGTGGAGTCTCGAATCGAAATATGAGACTTCGATTTTCCCCAAGAGGAGGTCAACGGGAGGGCTGCGCACCGGGCCAGGGCGAAGTCGGAGAGGTCCGGTGTGTAATAAATGGAGTATCGTTTTCGGCGTGACAACGATTGACGCCTCGGGCAGACTCCGGGGACCCGACTTATTACAAGTTTAAAACGGCAAAACATGAGCATTTGTCACACAACGCTTGCCGTGGTGTTGATGAAAGGATACGCCAACGAATCGGCTTTGTGTATGTAGAAAGTACTAGATGAACAGCCGCGAGGATGCTCCGTGCGACAAACCGACCGAAAGCAAATCGAAATTCTACAATTTGCTCGGATTAAAAAACAAGAAAGAATTTCGACAAATGGTCCATGTCAAAACAAACAGAGCAGCAACATATAAATGTTGAAACCATTTCTAATCAACATCGCTCCATTCTCGCAATCCCACAAAAAACCAATAGCAATCGCTTGTTTCCATTTTGACAGCGTGCACTGTAGGGATGTCGGTAGGGTAGGGTAGGGAAGAAGCTCAGCCCGGACTCGGTACTAAGTCGAGGGGGTGCGTCCGGAGCAGAAATCATTACGGAGCGTGCAATTGTTGCATGTAATTCTTTCCATCGATGGCAAAACCCGCAAAATCCTTGATGTCGAACAAGCACCGAAGACGTGCGGTGTGGTCGGAGTTCTTCGGAGCAGCACATCTTGCATGTGTTTAGCTACACGCATCCAGTTCAGGTTGTGATTTATGGATTGAAACACCTACCGTCCGACGGAAGCTCCCTAATGTTGTCGGGTTCGGCTGTGCATGACAAGTACAGCCAGTCTTCGAATGAATTGGATCCGAGAAGAGCGGCGAGTTTCTGGGCAAATGTGCAAATGTTCGTTTACATCTAAAACCAGAAACCACAAAGTGATATGGAAACGTCAGTGTCGATAGACATTCGAAATTTAAAGGCCGCACGAAAGCGAGAACAAATGAGCTCTGGCTCTGATGTACTCCCATACTCGGGGATACGGTCCGCATATATGTCCGACATGCCCTCTTCCGCCTACTCAGAGGTCAGACAACGTTGGGCCCCTTTCACGGAACCAGTGATGTGTATTCAACAGAGAGAATTTCAAAAAATGTGTGAGGCCTCACATTTAATTCGTTGTTTACGCCCACTGGCCGTGTTGTTGCCCGCGTTAATAACTGGCACATTGTGCACCCAATTATTCCACAATAACGAAGTTGGGGCTACAATTATGAATAGTTAAATATTATACTTTCATCAGCGTTATTTAATTTTGCCCCGCCTGTTGTTGCCGGAGGATATTTGGGGGAAGTTTTTCGAATCAAATTATGTGGCGTTATCGGGCAAGGGCTCAGTTTTGTTCTTTCGGCCGGCATGTTGGTTTAGGTTCTCGAGGGCCCAAGGTGTCCCAGAAATCAGCAGCTGTGATAAATGTGCTTTCATGAACCGGACCTGCGGAGAATAACAATGGAGCATTGATGACACATGTGACGTGATTCGAGACCCACCCTCCACGCCCACGACCTCTTCTCTCCCTCCGCCTCAGACCCTCTCGGCGAAGCCGTAAACGCCGAACCCTTTTGTGATGCAGTGGCTCAGAAGAGCACATCGACAAAGATGTGCGGAAGTATTGGAGAATGTAGCGAGCACATTTTTATGGCGCAAAGTTATTTTAATAAAGACGCGCGAAGAAAGGCTGCGAAATCAAATATTTGCCGCAAAGAATTTAAATTCCAAATATTTACTTGCGATCTTCCGCAAATTCCGAATGTTAACGAAGTTCCGATTTACCCGATGGGTGGCGGCTGGATTGATTTGGTGCCGGAAGTTACCACCAAAATCAAAAGATGGAATCATAGGCCCTTCTCATTATAGCATATTTGATTTGTGCAAATATTTGGAAAATATATCAAATTTCTAGAAACAATCAAGACGATGGCTGGTACTCCTTTGAACAATCGCGTCCTCCATGGAGACCCTTAAACCGACCATATTTTCCTCACCCTGAAATCGGAAAACACAATACAATAATACGAATTTAATGAAATGACGAGGAGCTCGCTGGAGCTGAAGTTTGAATGCCATTAAGTCAATTGGAATTAATAATGCATGTATGAATGAATGACACTATTGAATCGAATGAAAACAACAAGTGCGAAATAAGATAATGACAAGACTCCGTGGCATTTCAATGCGGTGGCATGTAGAGTTTTATTCGGGATCAATCGCGATTTGGCGAAGCTATAGTTTTTATGGCGTGCGACGGCCAAGAAACGCGGTGAAACGATAAAGTTTAATTATGTGGAATTGCTTTGTTATTTCGAGAATATTTCTGCAGCGTGGCAGCCGAAAACCGTCCGCCGTTTAATATCAGTGCATTTCTCTTCATTTGCGACATTAATTGCTGGCCGCAGCGACCTCGGAAAATCCAGAAGAAGAATTTTTAATGCTTATTAAGCCCAATTAAAGTGATTAACAACAGTTCCCAATGATATTTGCCATTCTGTGTCCGAAAATTTATGAAAATTACACTTGAAAAAAGCACGCATGGCCTCGGGGAAGGACTGAGTATACTGAAGTAATTGGCCGTTACAATCGAGGGTCTTAAGTCCAGAAGCCGATGCCAATCGCTTGCGTTGGGCGATTTCTGGCGCCAGTAAACAATTTCAAGTGCGGTCGGGCTGACCAACTCTCGCGGGCACCCGATGCCCCATGGAGAACCCTTTTAACTGAAGCGTTTCCGGCAGTCCGCTCGCCATGACCCGGCCTTCGCTGGGCTCAATGTCAACGTCGTCATATACGACTGAATTGAACTGCAGCAGTAATCTTAATAAAGGAAGCAATGCGAGTACATTCGTTGATCGAGTTGGATTCTTATAATGCATCCATTCGACATCAAGTCCAGCCGGCCTTGAGTAAATTACTTTCCGAAATTCGCACTCTGTGTCTTCCTTACCAAACCGGCGACCGCCTGACATATGGGGACAACAAGTATTGGTGTCCGGATATTACCGGAAGTAGTTGTGGGGATGTTCACGGGGCCGAAAGTATCTGTGTGCACCTGTGGTTTGGGCTCAAATATTTGCAGAGCTCCGTGCAATTATTATTCCGATTATCCGACCATGGTGTCTGTTTGGTTTCTGAGCTACAGGGGACTTGGTTTCTGTTCGCACATAATGCATTGTTATCTGTCCGAAGTTTTGTTCGCTGAAATTGATTCTTGACACGCAGTGGAACAACACCATGTTCGGCTACCACAAGCACGACATGCTCGCTGCGCCCGAGAAATACATTTCCGAATTCACAGCGGCGAGCAAAAATAACACCGATGACAAAAGCTCCCAATAACAAACAACCAGCTGAAATTTTCACACAGTTGCGAGCTTTGAACCGATGAGTCAACAACGTGGCAAAGAGCCAGAAAAATACCGCGGGGCAAGGGGTGCGGGCAAGGTGGGCGAGGGTGAGGTCAAATGGACCGTTTCTGTTGTTCCAGACCTTTTCAGGCCCCTGCCCTGCCCGTGCCTGAGTCGGGCATTGTTCGAACGCCCACGTCGCACGCCCTCCCCCGGCCGATGCGTGGCGCTGCCTGTGCTCGAGCAAATCTTAGCATTTCCCAGAACAACACCTCGGAATCATATCATCTCGTGTCGTTGACACGTTGTCACTTCGACGACACCCCGGTATTTATGATTGTCTAAAATCTCCATTCTGGGGCTCTGAGTGGGTTCCCCGGCCTCTATGCGAGGATGAGGGCGAAGGCAGAGCAGTCGGATTGGGGCAGGCGAACGGCTTCGTTAACATGCAAATAGTTGGACCTTTTACTCCAACAAGACTTCATTTCGGAAATTCCACAGCGAAGGAGTAATGCAATGACAGTGAAAACAACATCCAATCGCAGAAGAATTCAAGGCCGAGGCCCCGCACCCAGCCTGCGCTGTCAATGGAACTGATGTCACCGAAACTGGCACTCGGAGCGGCGGCGAGCGCGCGGGCCGCGGCGAGGGGCGTTGATTGAGAAATGAAAAAACGAAAGACAGCTGAAGGCTCTAAAGACCCCCAACCTCCCACTCCCCAACCACCCCACATCCGGAATCCCGGCGCGGCCGGAGCCGAGGCGAGCAAAAAGCTTGGGAGGCCGCAGCTTTCACTCATCGGGGTCAGGGTGTCGACGCGCTGCGGCGCAGGCGCGTCAGCCGAGACGGCTGCAGCCGTGGTGAGAATCGGCTCTCGGTCCAGCGGCCGCCGTGGATGCTGTAACCTTTTTTTGGCACAAACCAGTTCGATGCTGCTTTCAAGGATAAACGCTCGAGCGCGGAACACGGTTAAAGCCATCAGCCGTCGGCAGAAGAGACTTCCTTGCTTGTCCAGAGGCGTGCCTACCGAAACTCGACTGTTGCCCGGAGGTGGAGCCGGGTCCCAGGAGGCGAAACCCAGCCGAGTTCCAACGGCCGCAGGCCTGACGTTAGAACGGCATTCCGCGGGTGAAAATCGCTCCGCGTTAAATTGGTCAACGTTACTCTTGATATCGAATTTAATTCAATTTGCCCCGAAACGAATTCGGGGAAGGCGAACATTAGCTAAATTGGCGCCATTGAAAAGGCGATCGCTGTGTTTCGGCGCGGTTTGAAGTGTCCGGCAGCAGCGTCGTTTGTGTTAATTAAACGGCCGAGCCCGGCGAGGACAGCCTGCCAACGCCCGGCATTAATGGCCTAGAAAGAAGGTCGCGAGCAGATTAGGCCGACTTTTACAACATGATTTGTGTCGCTCGCTCGAGCCCGAGCGAGGCCCTTTGAGTTCTTCGAGGAAGCGTCGGTCAAACTGGGATTACGTGTCTCCGAAGGATTCCCGCTGGACTACTACTATCCGCAGGTAACGGGCGCCCTGCTCCAGAGCCCACTTGGCCCTGCCCACTCCCCCACCGCCGTCCGATTCGACTTTTATAGTGCTCGTTACGAGCATATGAATATTGCTCGCCCCCGGTTGTTATTTGCGACTTGTGCTTGTTCAGGCGGCCGGTCGCCGGGTCCTGGCGCCACTGCCTCGTGGCCCCGGGCCGTTCATTGTTGTCTTTTCATCCGCTGTTAGCCGAGTCGGCAAGTCGCTCGCCGAGCATTTGGCCCCCCGGCTCTGTCTCCCGCCACAATTTCGCAGCATCATGCTAATTCAATACTTTGCGATAAGTTAAAGCTTCTTCTTATAAGTGGGTTTCAGCCGTAAAAGCTTGGCAGGGCAGCGGCTTTGAAAGGCCGTAGTTTGATTATCGTCTGAGTCTTTCATTTTCAGCGAAGGTGCCTGTCTTTCCCAGCACATGAAGGCGAACAGACTCGATTGACGGCCAAATCAAGGGGTTATCGAACTTAATGCACGCCTCCAATATCACTCAATAGAACTCCCCCTATTGACCTGAGAGGTATTTCAAAAGTACGGTGCAGAGTCGGATGCGCCATAGTCGTCCCTCGCATGAACGTTTCTTCATTCGAGCTCTTCGCACATATTTCGAGTTCAAAGCCAGCAAATCGATGCAAGTATGTGTGAAAAGTGTGTGTTGAAAGCATCCAACTCCGGCTCCTGGGGCTGTCGAACGTGCGAGCACAAGTCATTCTTGACCTACAGAGAGCCATTGACGACGTGTTTCGGGACGTTAGGAATATGTGGTACCTGGCATGACAAGTCGCCGAGTTCTCTCCACTTGGTCGGAGCGAGAGCACTTTGTTCATAACCAATGACGAATGGAAATGGTTTATAGAACCAATAAATATCGCACACACACATCTCGTCACATTTCAGCATGTAATTTCCTTTGTTGAATTCGAAACATTTCAATTCACTTGACGCCTGATCCTGTCATTTTAAGCCCACATCAAGCACACCGTAGGCAGCGATATATTTTCCATAATCGATGGATTCAAATTCGACATCGATTATGATCGCATTTCTCAAACGGCGAGAGCATCTGCTTCTCGGGCAGCAATTTATTACAACTCGAATAATGACGAATAAACTTGCGGACGCCCGGCCCCAAAAAGCGAACTTTTGGCCATTACCGCCACATCGACGAGTCCTTCGTGGCTTCTTACATCCGGCAGCAGCGGCGAACGAGCGAGTGTGAGTGGGCACATTTCATTAGCCTCGACGTCTTAATGCACATCCGTATGCCCAGAGCAGGCCAGGGCGAAGCCCCTGGCGTGCAGGCTGAACGAGGAGGAGGAGGACTTGAAAGGTCCACTCTTTAATTTCAATTTGTCTTTTGCCAAGTCATCACTAATGATGGCAGAAGACGGACTGGGCACATCTCGTGTCTCGGACTGACGGTTATTTCGATGAAATACGGGCTTCACACTCACCAGGCCCAGCTCACGTGACGACGGAGGAACCCAATTTTAACACTCCGCATCCCGCCCAGTCTTCCATCTCCTGTCCACGGGACCGAGAGGGCGAGCGGCCTTCGGAAACGGAAATGGAAACGTTCGGTGAGTCGGAGGCGGACGGACTCCGCAGCGCACCGCACCTCACGAGCCAGCGTCTCCCCACGGCTTCGTGTGTGCTGGTTGGCCTTTTGGCCAGTGTCAGTGCCTCGCTGTCAGGGAGCACGTCTGCGGCTGCCAAAGGGACGGGGACGGGGCGACCTTCATGTAGATGTGCCAAACTCTCGTAATGAAGGCAGCCGAGATAGTTTGTACACAAGTGAATGGGCCCCCCATCGCCCGGCGAATCTCGACGCCGGGAAGCCTCCGCATCAAGATTGAACTATAAATCACAGATAATAGGCAGCGTAATTCAATATAGGGGATTCGGACGAGATTATTTAATTTGCGTCGTGGCCATCGAACGATTAACGAGGCTGAACGTGCCTGCCTGATCAGGGGACATAAGGCCAACCCCGCACCCCCGGTGGGTGGCAGGACCTTCAGAAGTAGGTGTCTTCGGACGCGCCGTTCGTTGTTGGCACACGAGACGCCTCGAATGCACGAGGTCGATTAAAAGTTCCCGGCACGGATAAGAACCTCGGCTGCCTATGCAAATCACTTCGGAAAGTTCCTTCGCGACACCACCTTAATGAGACGGCCCCATAAATTAGCCAAGAATCTGCCCAGGGTTGGGGCGGTTGGCAGAACTCCAGCCCTGACTCCGACTGTCGGCTGTTGGTGAAGCGGTTT
Source organism: Coelopa pilipes (assembly GCA_947389925.1). NCBI lineage: Eukaryota > Metazoa > Arthropoda > Insecta > Diptera > Coelopidae > Coelopa > Coelopa pilipes. Next base: position 9,039,638 of record OX376700.1, read on the forward strand.
AGGGTAGTGTAGGGCGCAGGGAGCAATTCAAAATATCGATGGGGCCAAGACAACGACGTCTTGAAGTAATGACTGATTCAATTCGGTTGAACTTGCTGCGTTTGAGGATGACGAGGGTCGAGAGACCCTCGTCCATTAACTCGAATAATCTCTGGCGATAAGGCCTTTATTATGGCTTCCTTATCCGCTTTGCATAATTTTAATTTTCAGGTCCCTTTGTGGACTAAATAAATTCTCGGCCATTTGCCAGTTCTCAGCCCATTGTGTGTGGCCGCCCTTCCGTTGCCAAGATTAACTGGGAGTAAGTTATCTCTGGAGAAAAGGGAAGAATTACAATTTTCCCAATAAAATTTTTATTATTGCACGATAGCGGGCGGAAACAACAATGAAAGGATTCGGGGCCGTCGCTGCCCTGCCGCCGCCGCCGCCACCGCCGCGTTACCGCTTCCGCTTCCGGTGATTTGGCGCTGCCGCAAAATGTGACTTATTCACAGTTATTTTACGCTCGAGGCGCCGAAGGAATCTCCCAGGCATTCTCGGGCGGCAAAGCCCCGCACGGGAGGCTTAGAGTCCCAGGTGTAAATTGTAAATCCTGCTGAAATGAAATTGGCTTGTGGCATTTTTATTTATTTCACTCTCGCTCAAGTGCCGCCGTGTCCCGTTGCGATCGCGCTCGGAACTCGGCGCCATCCCGCGCCCCGGGCCAGGGACACGGACGGCCGTGCGTGGTGGATTCTATTTCCAATCCTGCCCACATAATCACAGCCGCACACGCCGGGCCCGTTTAATACCAGCCCACAAGGACATGCCCCGCAATCGCACACACCCGGCCGTGCCGCCCCTCCCCCTTCTGAGCAGGCGTTATTGTGGAGGAGGGGGCCAACCGTGCCAACCCGACAGGAAGAGCGAGATAATCGAACCGAGGTTTCCTATAAGATACACACAAATTATTCAGGTCCCGGGACTTTTGAAAAGCCTCTTTATTTGACGAACGGCCGAGGTGGCCCTCAGGCTGCTGAGCAGTTGCGACAATGTCGAACAACGTGTCTGAGGCCCAACGGCCGACAGGCGGGCGGACGGACGGACAGACAGGCTATTAGACGGCGTGCCGTGACATTGACACTGAGGGACACAGACTTGAAGTCGGCCTCCATCCGGATTCCCTCGCTCGCTGAAGCCTTCTGCTCCCCGCGGCGGGTGGGAACCGGAAGGACGACGTGCCCCGTATTTGTTTGCCATTGCCATTGCCATCGCCATCGCCACACGCACACAGCCACACACACGCCGCGGGGGCGGGGTGGGTGTGTCGGAATATGCGCCGTGCATAATTGAAGGAGGCGAACGCAAATCAGAGAAGATTTTTATACGAAATTAAATTTGCAAATGTGTGCGCAAAGCTCGTAATTATTCATGTACGTGCCAGTCGGAGCAGACCCCAGCACACCCACACACACACTCTTACACAAACACACAAACACACAAGCACACAAACAGCCGGCTGTAAGAGGGGAAGCTGTAGCAAATTTGAATGTCACCGGAGTCACAGAATTTATGGCTAACTTCTCCTACACATTATCTTTTTCCATGCAGAAATCAATAGACGTGTGTGTGTGAATCTCATGTGGCATGTGCATATGTGGGGATGTGTGTGTAGCGATGTGTTCCTCAAATATTCGTGGGCAGGGGCTCCGATAGCGGTGGAATGTGGACGGGACGGGACCGGACTCGGGCGAATTAATAATATATCAGCCAGGAGGGAGAGTGAAAGTCTGCACTCTGGTGAAAACACATTAATCATAGACGCGGCCAAACATCCAATTAAAAGTTTCTAACCCTTATTGGCATGTGGGCTCCTCGTGGGCACGAGCCCTCGCTTTAAGGGGCCCCATTCAATTTATTCAGCTACGAACCGTCTGCTGGCATCTACGGCGATTCCGGCCGGAGCATGAATATTCAAATACGCCAACTTACCGTAAACTCCGCCATCTGCGTTAACCCAGTTCCAGTTTCAGTTCGCGCCCCGCTCCCGCTCCGTAATCAAAAATGCAAATCGCTTTAAAGACGCCGCTGCATGATTCGATTTGGCGGAAAAAATTGCGCCGTCGAAAGCGCCCGTCTTCGAGATGCCGCACCGAGGAGGCGGACCCGGTTTATCGCCGTACGACTTCCAAGCGGTTTCGAGTTGATACGCCTTCGCCGGGACGTGTGCTTTCGCGTGTTTCGCCCGGCGCCGCAGGAGCGAGCAGAAGAGAAAGAAATTCCAAATGGAACGCTTCAGGCTGTCAGGCGTCACCGTGGAAGCGACCTCGGCTTTGCCCGCCCGCCGCTCGGAGCTGCTGGTGGCTCCGAGCCACCGGAGCAAATATTTGGAATAATTAAAAACATTATTCCACTATTTTCCCAACGCGAGTCGCGAGTGCACGGGTCGGGAGCTCCTGAACGACTTGGCGTCGGAAGGAATTCCGCGGTGGTCGGCGCGAAGGTGGAGACGGACGCCCCGGCATTCGGGTTGCCCATTGGTGGGTTGGGGTTGGGGTTGCGGCCGCTTCGGCGAAAGTTCCCAACCGGGGTCACGTTAGTGCGACCTCAATTTCAGCCGCCGAGGCTCGGGGTTCGCCCCGACCTCAATTACACGGCGTACGCATGACGCGGTGTTTACCACAGCGACGCAGGAATCGATAGGATCTCGCCTCCATCGCAGTAATGAAGCTGTGCAATGCCGGGCCGAAGACGGGGTTCCTGTGATGAATATGCATACCGAGTATTCGCGACGCCGCTCTGCTAATCGCGTTTCGGATGCCGATCTTCCGAGCCTGGCGCACAAATGACGGCACCACCTCCACCGGCGGTCCTTCACATCTGGGTCGCCTGAACTTAATGGAATCCAACGTTTAAAAACTTCCCTCGAGCCTCCCGCGGGCTTTGGATATCTATTAAAACTCGAAGTTTGCTGTAATATATTCAAAAGTTTATCTTTTATTGCAGCAATAAGTGGGCATGTCTTTATCGCATGCCCACCGTGGACCGACGAGTGTCCTGGGGCGACCGCACTTTATGGCATTTAAATAGCCACCGAATTAAGTTGTGCTCGAAAATGTCTCGCCATGGCTGCGGCGATTCAAGCTAGGGGCTATTTAGTTCATACATAAAATCGATTTGCGCGCTTCCCCTGCTGAACTCTGAACTTTCACTACCTCTGTGTAGTTCCAGCAATAACTTTTAACTCTGCTTGTTTTTGCAGGTTCCCACAAGACCAACACATCACAGCAGAGCAAAGCAGCGCAGCGCAGAGCAGAGGAACGCGAGGCAGAGCGAAGACGGAAGAACAACACTTCCCGAAAGGAGTAAAATATTATCACCCACAGGCAGAGGAGCAAAAATAATTCCTGCATCTGGCAAAACTTCGGCAAATAACGTCTGGAGGCAACAATCCTCGATTCCGATCTGCCAACAAACCGAAATATGGTTTACGGTTGGCCACGGTGTTGACCACACTGTCGGAACCGCCCGTAGTCGCAACAGACCCCACTGCAGCGGACACAGGAGCGGCCGGAGCCGGGGCCGGGGCCAGGGTCGGGACCGGGACCGAGCCGTGGAGGCGACTTGTTCGGGAGTCGAGGGAAAATGGTGAAATGTAGCATCATCGATTCCGCACATGACATTGACAAGTGTGAAGGATGAGGAGGACACCAGCTTCCCACAATTTGAGCCTCATTCGACTGATAACCTTTGCCTCGGTTATTGGCACACAACTCCATGCATTATGTAAGTTAAGTTGGGGCCCGGCGCCTGCTACTTGGAGCAGAACAATCGATCCAAAGGCCGGCTGGATCGCACATGGTGGGTTGTGTGTGTCTGAGTGTGTGTGTATCATGAAATTAGGGATTTGTTAAAGAGCGCAAACATTGCCGGAGGTTGATTTGCGTGACGGCAGCTGACGAGACCCGATCCTTGGATCGCTGCTCACGTTCCTGGCGACGTTCCACACTCGGCCATCCCTCTGATTCGTGCCGAATAATAATTTATGTTTATTCGGAGACACGGTATTCAATAAACCAAAGATGCAGTCGTCATCAATCAGCCAGGCAGGGGTTGGCCACTTACTGGGCTCTGTTTCGCTTGATTTCCAAACCGTCTGCTCGCATCAGTCGCTGCCTTCCAAAGACATGGCCGAAGACGTCGGTCTCCTCGCAGTTGGAGTTCCCACACGCAATTGAGATATTTGGCCCGATGGAATGATGGCCTAACTACTCACGGCCTATTGCATAAACGGCTATTACAAGACGGACACCCTGAGTAGTTGGTGTTTGTAATGGGATTTAAAGTTTCTCGAACACTCCATTACTGAGTGTGACCAGTGGTGGACAGTCGGAAAGACAGATGGACTGACGGACAGGGAAAGTTTATGCTCAAGTGCTTATTCAATGTTCGGCGAACTCGTCTTTCGTCTTCCGGGCTCTCGAATGCCCGAACTGGGGAGGTACGGAACATCCCAGTGATGGGTATAACGGCTAGGAATATCCCAGCGACGGTAATCAAGTCGACGCAGAACTTTTCTCGTAGAGCAGCCCGTAGAGAAGCCACCTAATCTGCATAAGGAGCAGCTCTGGAATCGATTGTGTGGAGGACTCCCGGCCACGCACCTGGGGCAACATAGTTTCCAATCATTTGAATGCGGAATGGCTTTAAATTTCGAAATTGAATTGCAACAGTCTTGAGTGGCCACTTAATGGCGAGGGATCCCTGCACACTGGGTGTGTGAGTGTGTGAGCGTGCGGGTATTTGTGGGAATTGGAATAATATTCGAATTTCCACGATGCATGCGTGCTTGTTTTTCATTTATTTATTTGAAAAATAAACGCTCCCCCTCCCGCTCCTCCGTCCAGATCGGAATTCTGATGGAGGGGTTTTCAGTGATTGCATGACGAAGCGTGCGGATCGGATTCCAATTCGAGTTTAATGGTAGAAAACCTGAAATGGCTCCAATTGAAACGGCGCAACCTCCGGGAATGAAGATTTCCTCGAAAAAGCTCGCCGTTCGCACCCAGGATCGTGTGTTTCCAATCCGTCGGCTAGTGATCGGATTCAGCGAACTCCCCGGCTCCGAGGCACGGTATAGCCGAAATTGAATGTTACTGGAGAAATAATTACAGTTGGCGATGGGGCTGGAGGCAGGCCATGCTTTGTTCGTGCTTAAGTGCACTTATTTTGCCCGTTGTAGCCATTAATTAGCCAAGCTATCGAAAACAAGCATTCTTCAGAGGAAATCTTATGCTTCCCTTGAAATTCAAGCTCAACTTGTAACTCTGTTAGGTCGAGGAGTAGGAGGAGAAGGGGAGAGACAGAGAGCACATAAACATAAAGCAAGACGACGTTCCGGCCGCCTTCGCTGGGCGCCCTGGCCACCACATGCTGCTTTTAATTCCTCCCTAGATGACTCCCCGATGAACTCGGTTTCTATTTACACCAAATTAATGCGGAGAAAGTTCTATTGTCTTCGTTCGTTCGGCGCAAAATGGTGCGAAGCAAGGGGAGAGCGCTGTTATAATAAATTATGTTAGAACTCGCATGTTCGGAGGGTCCGAGGGTCAGGATCCACACGGCACCCGCCTCCCGCCTCGGCCGCCCGGAGCACGGGGCTAGCGGCAAGGGGGCAAATAAAAAAGAACATTTCGGTTAAATAATTATCATGTGATTTCCTAGGGCCAGTTGTTGCGGTTTTTCTTCTCTGTGGTCGTCTCCTCGAGCCATTTCAGGCAGCAGTTTTTGTGCGATTCTTGTTCGTCTCTTTGGGCCGAACTTTGTGCTCGGATGTCCCATCGGATGTGGGATATAATTCAGCAGTGCCCGGACCTACATTCGGACGGACCGAGCGTCGTTAACTCGCATATTGCGGGAATTCTATGCTATGGAAATCAGCGAACCACATTCCGAATTCCCAACAACCCAGCAGCCCAGCAGCCCGACAACGAGAATTCCCTCTCCATGTTTCAAGTATTTAGCATCCATTTGCTGCGGGCAAGAGGACTGTCCGACCGAGCCAGAGCACGTTGGATGCACTCCGAAGCCTCGCCCATCAGCGTGCGTTCCCTTCTGCTGCCCAGCTAATTGCGGCATGTCCTTTGCGACTGATCTGCTCAGCACAGGATACTCTGAGTACCACTGCAGAGGCAGGTGTCGGGGTGCTCGAACGCCACTGGAGCTCAAGCGTTTCTATAACCCGGACTTTAATGAACTCGGCACGGGGGTCCATGTGGTTTATGGAGGGACGCACGGACCCTCCTCGCGGCCCGGGTCGTCTCCTATGGAATCGCCCAGACCGAGGGCGGCAGGACGTCCCGTTGTCCGATGGAGTCGTTCCACGTCTTTGTCCATGGTCCGAAACAGGACACTGAACATCGTTTTAATTGTTTCGGCGAACATCGTCGCACATAATGAAGAGTCGTGTTGAACCTTTAAACGGCAGCCTCCCTCGGCTCGCGTCTCCCAAGGAAATGTACTGGACTCAATGGAGCGCGGTCCGGCCGGCCACAGCGATAGGGGGGCTCGTGGGCCAGAGGCCGACAGCGAGCTGCGAAAGCCGCAAATTGACAGCTAACAACTTCATTAGCTGGGCTCTGAGCGAGGTCCGTCCGCAGTGGGATGTCGCCAGCGCGCTCGTCGGCAGATCAGCCAAGTCGCCGCCAAGGTGGGCCCTGGACCGGCGAGACCGTGAGGATTTGTGTGGACAGGCGATTCATTAGAGTTGATGCATTCGGGTCGACAGGGAGTGCTGAGCAGCCGTGGGAAGAAGGGCAGCGGGGCCCGGGGACGTGGAGAGCCCATCAGGAGTCGTGCCGGGGCGGGTGGCTTCTGCGGTCCTTAAAGCCAATCGAATTTTGTGCTCGCATCCCCGGGAACATTCGTGTGATTAATTTTTATGGACCTCCGTCGACATGTGCTTGTCGGTGGGCGTGGGCGACCCGCCTGCGGTGATTCGTGTTAAATTTAATTTTCTAATTGATTCCATCCACAGCAATATCGGCAGCCACGCCACACGTCGATGCGTCCGACCGCCCGACCGACCCGACAGCAGGTTCCACCCGAGCAGCCACATCCACGTCGTCGATGTCAGCAACTCTTTCCACGTCCACAACAACTTCGGCACTCCATGCGAGCGAAGCTCCTCGCATCAAGAGTAGCCCTGGGAGCGCGAGCAGCAGCAGCACAATCATGACTCCCCAAGGCGCCTGGTCCTCGTCCTCCTCCTCGTCCACATTCGCGTCCTCGTCGCCCTCGTCCTCGTCGCCGGTAAACAGTGCGATGAAGAGCTCGAGTAGGTTCCCCCCGGACTTCCCCGGGCCCAAGAGCCACTGGAGCAAGGCAGGTGAGCGCCCGAAAACCACCACCACACACCCAGCCGCCCACTCCTCCCATCGTGAATTTACATGGCATGCGATTCCCGACACGGACGGCAAGCAATATCCTGTCAGCGTCATGCGGCTCAGCATGTGGCAGCGAGCAGGTCTTCTAGTTCGAAGCCCGGCTCAGCTCGGAATGTCTTGGACGCAAAGCTGCATCTCCGAGACTATGGGCCCGGCGGCGTTTAAAAATTCGCCTAAGCCGTCGACAGCCCTGCGAACTCGTCAGCGTCGAAGTAGAGTGGCTTTTATGCGAGTCCATGGTGCGGCCTCGTGGCGGGACTGCGGGACCGAGGCCGCCACCTGGGCCGGGACTGGGCGGCCTACGTGCCGGGAGTTGGTGAAAACTCGCCTCAATCTCTTGCCTTCTCTTTGCAGAGGGCGCCGTCGGGGGAGCCCAGCTGCCGTCAGCCGCGACGACCGCGGACGTGGAGAAGGCGCGGACCTTCCGCAGCAAGCACCACCACGAGCACCACTGGGGCCCCTTCTTCGAGGAGCCCCTCAACTCCACGCTGCCCGGCGACAACCTCGTGTCCACCGCCCACCTGTACACGGAGGCCGCGCTCAACTGCCGGGTCGGGATGCTGAAGGACAAGACGGTAAGGAGGCCTCTCGTGGCTGAGCCCAGTTCTCGAGTTCGAACTTCGGCGGCATCGGCTGTCGGCTGTCGCTCCGACCTGGTCCTGGGCATGTGCCATGTGGGAGAAGGCGCCGCTGGGCCCTAATTAACTGGGACGTGAGGCCCTGGCAGCCCCGCAGAAGGCGCCGTCCTAATTGCGAATGGCTCCAGTGCAGAGGGCGCCATGCACGGCTGCCTCGGACCCACCGCCCGCCATCCGACCGCGCGACGCCCTGCGATTTACTTGGCCGTCCTTTCTTCTCGCATAAAGTGCAAAAGTTCCACACTGCAGAGAACTTATCAGCAAAGTGGAAACAAAGCACACGATGTCACGTTCCGGCCCGGTCCGTCCCGCCCCTCTGCGGCAACTTTGTACGTTAGATATCACTCGGGCATCAGAGTCTTTGTTGCTGCCTGAGCTGCTCCTCGTGGAGCGAGCAGACTCAGTGCAGGATCTTCCAGGCCTCGCAAGTGCCTTCCCCGGTCCCGGTCGCGGAACCATCGCGCGGCGAACATCTCAAACGTCGCCGGCTGTGTGCTCGCAGACAGAACAAGGCGCTCTTTTAAATATTAGATAACGTGTGTCAGCACGAGCCAGGCCCGACAGCCGACAACCGGAGCTGCCACGCGAAAGACGCCACCGAAAGTGCGCGTGGCCAGGCGCGGCGCGGAAGGGCAACGTTTCAGTGGCATTTAGAGCTTTCAGCGGAACGAACAATACCTGCTTGTTTCGAAATTATGGCGGCACCTGCGCCACCCCATGATTGCCGCGAGCTCGCATCGTACCCGGGTTTCCATTTCTGCCCAAATTGACCCCGGTTCGTGCTCGCGCTGCAGCGGACAGATCGAAGGGGATGCAGATGACATCCATATGCGGGGTCCGCCTTCCCTCCGATTGCGCCGTGGCCCCTCGAGCTGTCCGCTCCTTTGGACATTCGAGTGACGTCGAATGAAAACAACTAAATTAATTGTCCAGAAACCCAGCGGACAAATCCCCGGAGACCACGTCACCAGCATCCAAGCTGCATACAAGGCGACTGCACAGCGATGGCGCTGGCGATAAAAATTGCAATTCCTGTTGAAAGTATTTGGCCGTTTGTCTCCGCCCTGCGCCCGACGCACGCCGCCCGGGCCACTGAGGCGGCGCCCCGAGCGCCCTAGTGTGCCGTTTAGCCACGATTCCTCCACGCTCCGCCTGACCCCCGCCCTTTGTGTCGTTACAGGTCATGTGGGTGCGGCGCACGACGGAGAAGGTCTCGCTGCTGACAGTCGGAAACGTGACGTACAGCGGCGACCCGAGGATCCGCGTGAAGTTCCAGTATCCGAACAATTGGCGACTCCTCATAAATCCGACGCAGGCGAAGGACGCCGGCGTGTATATGTGTCAAGTGTCGACGCATCCGCCGCGGGTTTTCACCACGAACTTAACCATTTTGGGTAAGTGTGTGGGCGACGGCATGACGGTGACGGGAACGGAGACGGGAGCACGAGGGACGGGATAATTCGCAATAATTGCACTCAATGAAGCCCGAGGCGTGGAGCCGGACTTGGCGCCGGGAGAAGGGCGGAGCTCTCGGCGTTATTTATCAAGCTGATCATATCAATTTCATTCATCAGGGGATAATACACTTGTTAGCAGTTGTAAAGGCTGAGCTGCGATCGCTAGCGGGAGCCTGGAGGGGCCAGCGGGGATCCAAAGCTTCTTGTGGAGGTGCCAGGCTCCTGCCGGCGCGGCCGCCGCCCAGCGACTGCGGGGTCCGGCCCGGCCCCGACGTCTGTTGACAAGCGGAGCAGATTTTGGAAAGCCCTTGTTGCACACTCGCTCTCCAGGTGGCGCGCGTTGGCGGCTCCTGCTCGAGCACGAGCACCCGAGCAGATGTAATCCAAACACAGGCACCGCAACGCAGCGCACCGCACCCATTTTATTGCAATTAGTTGGGAACACAGAGTTATGGCAGGCCTCGAGTGCATCGCCGGCCCTCGACAACATTGTGCGAGAGCAACGTGCAATTAGGCGCAATTAGCGCTTTGATTTTAATTGTGTTAATTGCACTGACGGCGGCAGCAGCTCTTCCGGCCGCGGCGCCCTGGCGCCCAGCAACGACGACGGCAGTGGCAGTTTGGAGGACACTCGGCGCAGGCCCTGCACTAAGTCAAAGTGCACACACACGGGTGCCCGGCGAACCGGGGCGCCTCCTACGAGACGCCTCGACGCCACTCGGCTCCGGCTTGCGGTTCGTGTGGGTCGGTTGCGGCGACGGCGGCAACAAAGCGACCGTAAGCCGCAGCTGGCCTTGGTGCAGAGCCCGCCCGGGTCCAGGACACGGCCTGGGCGGAGCGGTAAATCGGGACCGATCGCCGTGCTGAGGAGCGGAGACAGTTTAAATCCCGGACATTTGCGGCCGTCCGCCAATAACCTTCGTCCTTCTTTGCAGAGCCACCCCTGCGCCTTATCGACGAGCAGGAGCGCGAGGTCAGCGACCGCTACTACAAGTCCGGCAGCACCATCGACCTGCAGTGCCAGGTGTCCCGCAGCTTCCTCTACAAAGAGCGGTTGAGCATCCTCAAATCGCTCCAACTGCCACCGAACCAGACCAAGACAAGCGCGAACTCGAACACGGTGAATGCTCTGGTGCCCGAAGTCGTCGAGGGGGGCGCGCGGAAGGCGAACCAGACCGCGAAGGCGGGGGCGACGGAGAAGGAGTACAGCAACTTCATATTCTGGACCAAGGACGACGAGGAGCTCCCGGCGGCCGCCGTCACCAGGACGAGGTAAGCACTCGACTTCAACTCCCATACACATAGACATCGCAGGACATGTCCATGTGCGCACACTGTCGAAGTCGACGGCCACGGACCATATTAAAATCGAAACAAACTCAAGCAGGCAAACACAATCGAACCCGAATCACGGCAGTCATTTATATTAGCATTCCACGAAGGGCGATGGCGGCGGCAGCGCCAACGGAAGTGCGGCCAAGCAGACACAGCTCCAGGGATGCGCACCCACACACATACACAGACATACACACACACATAATAAATAAATCTGCGCACACACTCGAGCGTTGACAGGGCTGGAATTGAAATTCCGAAGCCCGGAGTCCGCAGCCGCCGGCTGATTGCAATAAATTAATAGAATGCTGCATGGCCGTGGTTGCTGCCCGCCGTCCGCCGTCCGCCGCCCACGTCGATTATTACAACCAATTCGGTGTCCTAATCCTTTGCAGCTCGACGGAAAAATGGCTCAGCAGCCGGATCTCGATACCCGACGCCAGGCTGGCCGACAGCGGGAACTACTCGTGCGCGGTGGGGAAACTTTTCCGAGCCATCGTCCAGGTCCAGGTGCTAACAGGTAAGGGGCGGGGAGGGTGAGGAACTCGCGCCCCGAGGACGCTCATAATTAATTCAGCCAATTCGCCAAGGAAGATTCACGGCAATCACTTGTTGAATGCCGTTGGTAATGCATTTAGATTGGAAAGTAAATATTTTAGGAGGCGACGACGCGAGGTGGGCTCAGGGGGAGGCTGGCCCGATTGAAGGGCTCGCTCCGACTGGGGGTTATTAAAACATGTCTTCCCAAGTCTCGGGATCGCCTCAGACCCGGCTCGGTAAACGCGGCCACGAATCAGGATATGCGAGGAACTGTACTGAATAAATTCCGACGTTGGGCGATTGAGGATGCCTGACGCCCCATTTGACCTATGTTCCTGAATTGATAGATTGCTTCCGCATTCCGTTCGACATCGCACGCCGTGCGTCGAACACCGAGCATGCAAAATGGATACGTCTAGTCGCCATTAAGTAATTACCGAGGACGCGTGGGGCGTGCGATGGTATCCGTCGCAGCCACGACTGCTCCGCAATCAGCCGCATTACACCGTAATTGCACAATTCGCCGTGAATGTGCAGCACGCATTACGAAATGAAAGCCCTGCATCCACACGGAAAGACGGACGGACGGGTGGATGGACGGACAGGCAGCAGCACGTGTCTGTCGCCAGCCACAACCGGGCGAAGCCGCGACGACGTCTTCGAGCTGCGATTGGCTAAGCAGTGTCGTCGCTCTGCCCCTGGCGTGAGGCAGGCCAAGGCTCCCTTCGAGGGATCCACCCACTACCTGAGCGAGCTTCATGAGCTGACATTATCCTTCAATCGCGGTGGAAAACACTGTCCAATGCTCCGCTAAACTCGGGGAGACTCACGAGCAATGGCGGGGTTCTTCAGCGCTTACGCAAATCTCCGAGTTGCAGCTCCATTTGGAAACTTTGCGCGTCGCGCTTGAACCCAATCCTCTTTAACCGATTGCCACATAACTCGTGGCATCCCCGGGAAACGGGTTCAGGGCATTCGTGTAACGAAACCGAGTGCGTGGGGTCGTGCGTTGCTGTTGCTGTTGCTGTTGCAATTGGCTGATTGCAATATCCCTGAGCACACAACCATGTTCAACGACGGGTTTCGCCAGGCCGAACACAGGGGAGGAAGCGGTTCCCATGGTTCTAATTAGCAAGGAGCAGGGTCTGGCGGCCTAAGCGGCCCCGACGCCTGGGTGGGTCTGAATTAATTATGAACGGGCCTCGCGGATTCGTAAAAACGCAGTAATTATACGGCAATTAATTGCAAGTGGTGCGAACGGCCGACACGCATCGGCGGGCGCGAGTATTAATTAGAGATACGTCAGCGGCTCTCGGCCTCCAGCTGCCATAAATTTCGAGTTTACCGAATTGTCCGCTTTTCCAGGTGAACTGCCGGCAGCCGTGCAGCACAACGCGGCCCCGGCCCCGGCGACGCACCTGCGCCTGCATCCGCAGCTGCTGCTGCCCCTGTTCCTGCCGTGGATCTGCGCCATCGCCGCCTGGCATCTCCTGGCGTTGAACATATCGCCTTCCACCCGGCCCGGGCCGAAGAGGATCCGCCGCTCGTCATTGTGCAAATAAAATTAGTTTCAATTAAGCCCGAGCGGATGACTCCGTTGGTTTTAAATGGGAATCGCTGCGTGTGCAGTGGAGCCCGGAGCCGAGGCACATCGACGGCTCTAGGTGGCACAAGTTGTTCAAACGTATTTCAGTACTAAAGCTAGAGTAATCAACAATTCAAATCAAACATTAGATAGTAACTATTACCATTAAATCAGCAAGCGAGTCAGCGAGCGAGTGTATGAAAACCTCCCAGTTATGCAGCATATGTCCCTGGTTTTGTCACGAATCCCGAAGACGCACCTCTCGAAGTCTCCGCGACCCCTCCCCGCCGCATTCAAGTGGGGCGCTTGGATGGCCTGACAGGAGCAGGAGCCCAGATACAGATAGAGACGACCGTGGACGGTGGAGTCCACGGCTCGATGCCAACTGCTCCACAGCGCGCTGCGGATGTGGAGCCTTGGCGTCGATGAGCATTCAGTTACCATATTCGTTTGTTTACTCCGAAGCTCAGACCATTCTTCCAGCGACCCTAGTATTAAATTGTATGTTGGTTGTGTTTATGTTATGTAGTTGAGAAATCCTAATTATTTATAGTTATAGCAACAATGTACATAGTAAGATATTACCTTGTAACAAACTTTACACAATAAATTATTCATTACAAAACTCTGAGAAACTATTATATTCATTGTGCGAATTCAATGACCGTTCCTCGGCCGGAGCCGTCGGTTCTCCACGTGCGGCAATGATCGCCGAGGAAGGAATTTTGCGGGCCGGACAATGGACCAGGTTATTTCTGCTTTCGCATTTCGGCCGGCGCGAGTTCGGGAGCGCAATTGTTCGGACGAGGGGATGGTGAAACTTTCGCACACGTCAGGTTCGTTTTCGCCGTAGCGACCGGAGTAATTGGGGCCAGCCGCCAGACCAACACCTGCAGTGTTGCTGCAGGACCCAGCGGCTCGCGATGGGCGATGCGCCTGCAATTAAAGCCGCCAACTTCCGGCGGAACGTCCTCGTTTGAGGCTCAGCGCCGGCCGTAATTAAAGCGGTCCAGCTTCCGCGGCCTGCTACGTGTCTGGACCGCAAACTACTCACATCGATTGATTTTGCAAAGCACTCACAACAGCTGCTGTCAAACTGCTGTACAAACTACAAGAATGGAGGGAAACCGATTTGGCATGGGGTGCCTTCCACATCATGATCACGCCTGCAAACTGTATCTCGAGTGCTCGTCGAATTATATGTACGTATGTACAACTCCTCGATATCTGTAATGAAGGTAAGGAATATTCAACCACACACGAAATGCATCTCTTACATTTGTCCATAATTGGGTGCAGATCCTGGCTCATTCTTTTAGCCCCACAGGTTGTTAAATGCAAAAAATCTACTGAGAGCGCGTTGTTTTAGTGGCGACATGACCAGGTTTTGACACTTTTACCGCATGTCAGAACCTGGCCAACAATTGGGACTACGACGTGTGAAGCTTTGTATCGAAGTTGTGGTCCTTAGGTCTCCCTAGAGAGATATGCTGTAGAGCGGCACGTGAAGCTCACCACTAAATTCTGCTAAGTTTATCGTGCAGCTGCTGTGTACATCCTCTCAAACGTTGTGCCGAAAGCTGTTCACAAAGTTGATCTGCAACTTGAACCAGAGGTGAAATGTTTTCAGCTGGTGTGGATATGCATTAAAATAAAGCTGTCTTCTAAGCCAGAATCGTGCTAAGTAAAAGCCCATTTACCGACAAAGAAAAAGGGTGGATACACAGAAACTAGGCCGGCAAATCACGATGTGAAGTCGGAAACATCTCGTCATGTTCTTTCGTCTGGCTTCTAAAAGTCGGAGTCATATGAAACTGTTGCTTTCAACGTGTTGATTTAAAGATAGGTATTAAGATAAAATTTAAATGTTTTATGGAAAATATTTGGAAATAAGGTTAAAAATCTAACCGCCAAATATATCTCTGATAAAGCGTTAAAATCGGTCAAGCCGAAGTTTTTTTATACCCTGCACCCTACATATAACGTTGAAAGAAAATAAACCTCAATGCATATTTTGTATTATTTCAATTAGATTTCTAAAAAGTTAAAATATATCTATTAGGCTCAGTCCACCATGTTCTGTTTTTACTAAATATAAGTTTTGAGGGTTTGACAGACGGACATCACATCACAACCTTGGAGGTGACGCGGTTCAATAATATACTATATTCTCCACACCTAAGAAATTCTACCCTGAGGTAGAAGAACTCTACCCCTTTCAGAAAAACTCAACAATACTCTGCCGTCAAGATGACGGTGGTGACTCTTCTTTCTAGCAGTTTTTGAATGAACTTTTGTAGTCACGTTTTCAAGTTCACGTAGGGTATGGGTTTTCGAATACGATTATTATTTCACTTCTTCCGGTCTGTCCGGATTTGGACAAGCGTTGAAGCGTCTGAACTCTTCAATTCAAATTGACCTACTGCGACACAAAAGGCTAGCGTACTTGACCTTACCCTTTACATCCCGTTCCCTTACCAACGAACAGAGACGTAGAAAGAGAAATCAACATTTATTATTTATTTACAATAAATTAATCATTATCTACGTATCCTCTGGTCTCCTCCGTAGTAAGTCCGGGCGGAAGGCTGTTGTCACGACCCCTTCTCTAGATCTTATACCTGTTGTTTAAGTACCTCAGAAACTATTGGAGGTTGATGCTTTCAAGCCCCACGGTCCGACAAGCAATTGACGGCGATGGAGGTGGAATGCCATCCACTCGCAAAGGGCATGGGCGTCAGATGGCAACGTGTCCATCACCCTACCTCGTTGTCATTCGATAAGGACGTCAGGCAGAACGCAGCGTGGACCGCTTACATTTGAATGTAAATGAATTCCCTCAGAGCATATCGATTGCTACTCTCAGACATCGTTCCCTATGAAGGAACTTAATTTGGATGCCTTTGCTGCAAGGCATGGTTCGGCAAAAAGTCTTGGTAATTCCCGAAAGTAAATTTCGAGATCACAAGAATTCAACGCTCCTAAACATGTAGTTTACAATAAGCATTTACTTCCGTAAAGTGAAGATGTAATCGCACGTTTAGCTTCGACCAGGTCTCCTTCCTGCCGAATAGATGGCGAATTTAGAGCATCGTAAAGAAGGGTGTAGTCGGAGCCGGAGTGACTGAAATGTCGCCAATCGAACCCAGTTAGAACCGATTCGTCGGAACTGCTCGTGGTTCGCAAGAATTCGAGTGGATTCCGGGACCCCAGGAGTTGCAGTCAAGTAAAGGCGTCACTGATCCGGACCTACAAATGCAGTCAACCAGAAAGGGACAACACCTGAAAATCAACAACTGCACAGTGTTTGTGGATCGGCTCTGGATGTCGCATTCAATATGACTTCTCTAAAGAATTCGTTTGACTATACATGTAGAACATTCACGACACTCTTAATGTGGTCTGGAAGAATGTTGCTTGAAATCGATGACTTTAAATCCATTGTTCCGAAACCACTCTGGGCATGTGTGGATGGTGCGAATGACTAAAATCGATTGAGGAATCGGGCCCCCTGGTCTCAATTTGGATTTATTTCCCCGCTGGTCACGCGATTTAATTTTACATCTATGCAGACGCATGTGCGCCAATCCTTAATGGGAAGATTAAGAGCTAAATAAAACATTGCGAAGGCTCGAGTTATTCAAGAAAAGCCATCCATCATTGTTATTTGATGTGGACCACGAAGAGACAGATTATGGTCTAACCAGAAGTTGCGTTCCTTCGTCCCTTTTGAATCGTAAATGTCGAATACATCACTTTAATAAGCATTTGGATAACGAGTATGAAGATCACTTTAACGTGTCCATTTCATATCAGATGCATTTGAATAAATAGCAGTCGAACTAAAATATTTGCAGAGCTGGTTGTCTGAAAAAGAATAGTCTGAAAGTGTAGGATAAACAGCGCTATTATAATTACCACGGAATTTTATTTTCAACATCATCGCTGCCCACACAATGCACTCCTCAGGGGGCGATGGAATTGCACGCAATTAGCTCCTTCCATGCGTCCAAATTAGACCGTGGCTTATGCGTAATATTTAATCGCCAATTAACTCAGGTGAATCCACAGCCAAATAAGCGAAAGCAAGGCGAATATTTGAACAAAGTTTATCGCTTACAAACAACACTCTCACTCGTTAGCTATTCTAATCAAAAAACAATATTCAAAAATATTCTATTCTATTTCCATCATTCCCAAAATGCAAATTGTTGAATACCTAAAGAAATTACTTGGATATCTGTAGCGCGAGTACAAAAAGAATTGAGACATTATAATAAAATAAATAAAACTACTTAAAACAACTTAAAACAGATTGAATCCAGCAATGTAAATCCATGCAAATGAAGTTCTTGCTATCGGGATTCGGCTACCACATACAACTGCGGCGAGGACCTTCCCCAATAAGTGATGTAAAAGACAAGTGTGTCGACAGGTCCACACTTCGTGGGTACTGGGCGACCTGCTACAGGACGTGATTGCCGTGGAGGGCTCGCCGGCTCTACAAGGAGGAGTGGCCGGCTTCCCTCAGAGGGAAGCCATTATGTCAGAGCCTCTGAAAGAGCGTTTAGTCCCTGTGTTTTATCGCGGACCTGCTGCCGTGCACCACTTGACCGGCTCTGTTCCTGTTCCGACCTTAGTCTTGGACGCGGCCGCCCTCCTTGTCCTCTTATAAACGCGGGCTACTTCTTTTCTTAAATTGTATATTCATAGCGAGTTTGAAAGCCATCAAGGCGATATAGAGGTAATATCTCGCGGATTTAAGAAGCAATATGAAGTAATATTATGAAACCAAATATTTGATGCCGAATTATTTATTTAAGTAATAGGCCATATTTTCTGCTATTTGTCAAATTCATTACCATCTGCGAGACGCAGGTTCATCGTAAATAAATTCCAAAAGTAAAAAAGGTTTTTTTGCAGAACAATAGAAGAGAATCCGTGGGAGCAATAGGCCAAGAGAGGAACTGGAGGTCAAATGCGCAAGATCTCAACTTTAAGTAGGGCTGCTGTAAACAAATATCCCTGTGCCGTCCTGTTCCTTCAGCGCCGTAATAATGCAGTAATAATCTGATTTTCAGTTTCCGCTCGGTCACTTCGTGGCCCTGCCGCAATCCTCGGAGGCAACCCTAACGCACCACTGTCCGTCTCGGCAAGAGCGCGCTCTGCGAGCAGCTGCAGTGAGGAGAACGGCGTCTCTCCGTCGTCTCTGCAAAGGCAGAGCGGGCTCTTCAGGATTAGTGTGGCTCCGACATTGGCCGGGCTCTGACGGAACGGACGGAGGAGGTCCTCCCATGGCCAGTATTGCAGTAATAACACGAAACATGCCGACCTCCATGGTGAGCGGTCTTTCGGCTGAAGCAGTCCGTGTTGACAACGCCAACAACCCTTCCTCCGGACATACGAATGCGCAAAGTGTGGCAGCCACCTTAAATCATCTCGAACAAGGCTCCTCTTTAATGGGCGGAAATTCCTGGGCCAACACCGAATCGATACCGGGACTACGGAGTGGTCCTGGCCGTCAGGTGGATATTTCTACCTGCATAAAAGTTCATGGCACTGCCATCCATTTCACACCTAGGAGTATAAATTACAAGGAGCGCTCGCTGGGGAGAAGAGTTATAGCAGCTGCGTAGCCGGCTGCCAGGGCGGCATCCAAGCAACCAACCATCCGAGCACCCGAGCGTCGGAGCATCCGAGCGCCATAAAGCCATTATTCATTACGTGATGCAGGCACGTAAAGAGCAGCGGCGTTGAGTGGTAGGGATGGGTAGGGAATGGATTATCATTGCTCGGAGAATGCTCGTCGTATTTCGGGACGATGTTTGGCGTTGTTGTGCGCGTTTCCGCTCCTTATTGGTTTTAATTAAAATTTTATGTCGTCGCCGAGAAGTGCTTTAGTGGCGGGTTGGCGAGGCGGACTCCATCAAAGGCCAACGGCGGAGTCGATGAAGTCAAGCCTTTGGCGACGCCGACAGCCCCACTTCAGCGGAGTTCATATCTGGAAAGTGGGCGGCGAATGAGAAGGTCATGTGTCGGGGTACGCCGGAGTTGCGAGACCTCCACATGGCCATTGTGATTTTATCTTGATGGACCCGCTCCGGGAGAAATGGAGTGCGTACAGATTCGGCGACGGGATGGGAAGCAATAATTCTCTGTCTCTAAATAGTTTCGTAGTCGAATGTATTCAATTTATTGACGCCTAGAACAAAGTGCACGTTAAATCAATAATTATTAAACGCATGTTGTTTGGTGGTTTCCTGTAGCCAGAGGATACAAGCGATGCCATTAAATATATTTTGCCTATTCGGTCCTCTGTTCACGTTATTATGTTATCCAGTTGAAAATATGAAATTGTATGAACATAAATACTAATTAAAATCGCTGAACTTTGATCGGAAGTGGAGGATTGTGGGTTCCAATTTAAATTGCAATTATAATCAATTATTTGCATACGCCATGTATCCCGAGGTCCTAATTCATCAGTCGGGCCCGACAAACAAAGAGTTGGGTTTCCTGTTGTTTCATGCTTCCTGAATCCAGCATCGTTTTACACTCCGCAAAACAAAAGGGAAAAGGGAAAGTCTGCAGTGATGTGAAAATAATGATGATATACGCCGATGGAAAACTGGCAATTTGCATAATGCGAGGCTCTCTGGATATTTATTTGCTCCGAATATATGGGCATTGATATCGGCAACAACCGGTAGGCTGCTAGACATACCTTTTGATCCTGTAACTCATGCTCTTAAGTGCTCACAAAATACATAACAAGACTCTGTAGCAATCGCATTCTGTAGACTTTGTGGATTATGGCCAGAAGGAAATATTATTACCTTATGTCTAAGATTTCATTCCAAAAAGGTGGCTACGGATTCTACGAGCAAACACGTCTCGATCATGGTCACTTTTGCAGTTATCTTAGGTGCTTCAATATCGCATGTACGGTGCGTAGGCTTCGACAAGGCCGAAGACAACCCTCGTCTTATCCACTACAGAGAATATTTACAATCTCGTTGAAAGGTCGCTTTCGAAAACTCCCATTGTAGCGTCATCGAGGTCAGTGCAATTAAGGCCAACTGCCTCCAGCTCATTTGCAAAATTGTCTCCTTAGCTCATCAGCCCCGTAGCTGGCTCATGCATGTAAATTATGAAACCCAGTCGATTCGATCTCGTCTCACTTCTCATGAATTATGGGTTTATCGGTAATCGGAATTTAATATACACATGTGAGAAAGATCACGGCGCCTCATCTCGACGATGCTGAAGGCCGTCGACTGTAAAGACCAATTCTACGAAGACGCCGGGTCTACGTTTCAGCCAGGCCAGGCGTTGATCCTTTCCTAATTACTCTTTTGTTTGTTTTTGTTGAGCCCCGCCCAGAACCGCGCGGCAACTTCGGGCTCATGAGCTGTGTCAACAAATTAGGCTTTCCAAGCGTTATTTGAAAATATTTGTTCGATAAATTAACGTTAGGAAAATTAAAGATTTAATTATACGGCCTTCGCCGCTGTTTCCCGCCCCGATGGAAATTAATTCAGGGTGGATGTTTCGCCTATTTAACCTGCCGTTAATTTGGATTTCCCATTTTCGCCGCTGACCATCGAATTAAATGCGGCCAATGCGTTGAACGCCGTCGGAAATAACGTGGGTTTCGCTTTTGGCCATCAAGCGCAATCCAATGTCAGTCGGAATTTCTCCTAATAACAGACATCGGTGTGTGAAAATCGCGAATTAAGATTCACATTTCAGTTTTATTGCAAAGGGTTTTGTAAAGTTTAAACGTTTAACGTTTAATCGTTCACTTTGGTCAACAATCGCTCCCCTTGTGGCTTTAATTCGGTTCGAGTCCGGGTCAAGAGTTTACCGAGAATTGCTTGTAATAAACCCATTTCGTAGATTGTTCTGTAGAATACTAACCTAGAACTTTTTGATGAAGACACTGATGTAGTTGTCTAATCTTCAAATAACATTGGGTAATTGTGGACTATTGAAGATAACTTAAATGTGTGTTTCAGTTCAGACCAACAACGGTCTAATTCTTGTAGGGGCACTCAACAAGGACCTGCGCCAGTTGGAAGGAGAAGAAGACGGACGGTTGGAGAATCGCCTGATTTGTGTGCACGCGTGTCGCTCTTTGGCCGACTACTGGGTCCCTCGAATAGGAATCCGCTGCGAGCTATCAGCTTGGTTTATTTTTGTTGACGTGCCGAAGGTATTTTCCATGAAAAGTGCTGGCAGTCGCCAGTCTCTCTTCCGAATGGGATGGAGGGAGTTCCGTTTCCGGCAATTTAACAAAGGGTTTAGGGACCCGGGCGGAAGCAGGTCACGAAGGTATGGGCATCGAATACATCACTGGAATTCTGAGTTCTCCGAATTCCCCAACCATCGCAGTGCACGGCGTGGATGGCATGAAGCTGCAGTGCCATTCTCCTCGGGTATTTCGAGCACTATTCCAATATAAACACAGATTTACTCTTTATATTCGGAGTGTGTCGCTCTGGGTTGTAGGTACGACATTGTCAACTATTCCTCTCCATCATAAACCCATATTAAATTGATTGTCCGTAACATCTAAGAACAAAGACACTGCCACTGTCTACTGACCAACCTGTGCGTGCTCTGCACCTTCTCCGAGACGACAGATATTTATGTGTTTATTATTTGCTGCTAGTGCTGTCCATACGGCGTGTCCACGGAGTGCCAAAGATTAGTTCGCAATCGCTTTATAGCCGAAATAAAAGGATACAAACGGCGGGTTGTCATGGCGAAATTGAGAACGTGACCAACACATCTCCGTCCGGAGACGACGAGGGCGAATCCGTTCCGGTCAGATGACTGTGTGAAACTCAGCGGCATTTAGCCTAGATAACATCGGATAACATCGTTGGAGATTTATGGCTGTGTCCTTCGGGTCTTACGGATAAATATCACATTGAACCAGAGGACGATGGGGGGCGAAGGGCAAGGTCGTATACGTCATTTGTCCAGGCGATTAATACCTGCTCTGAGCAAATTGAGTGTCGAGGCCTGTCGACAACGATCCCCGCACTCCGGGCCGAACTTCGAGGAACGTAGGGAAGTCTCTTCCCAAATAAGCGGAAAGTCGCTTCCTTTTCCGCTCCCAAACTCGCTGCTACAGACGAGGCTCCCCGGTCACCAGCAATCTGATACTGCGAAACAAGTGTGTGGCACCTAGCCAACTTGTGACTGTCGGCGGACTTGCCATTGACTTCCGAATTGCCATCTTCCACTTGCATTGAGTTGTTGTAGTTGACATACATACGTCCCAAGGTCGAGCCATGCACTTGTGTTTACATATTAGGCTGTGGAGGGTATGATGATTCTCCGAGGAGTACTTTTCCGGCGCTAACCTGTGCACTGCGTCACTTTCAAAAGAGGATGCCGTAGTTTCACGTTTCCCTGGGAATGCTAAATGTTGTTCACAGGCACAGGTGGTCAATAAGAGTGCCAATCATGATCTGTTATATTCTTCGAACCCTCAAACATCCAACAAGATAGCTACGTCGCTTCTAAATACAAACATCTCTGGAAAATCCGTTTGTGCTGACTCTCACTGCTGCGGTAAAGATGCTCCTCAGTCCGGGTACATATCTTGAACCTGTATTTCCCAGATGCAGCACGCGTCAATTGAAAACACGGCATTTTGGAGCAGTGTATCAGTGATCCTTCTCAATGACGTGTGGGCCTGCAGTCCCAGGACCAATTTCGAATTGTGGAATTTCCAATTCCGATGATTTGAAGGCTCCTGTTGTGGTTGGTGTGCGACAAGCCGACAAATAATCCATGGCACGCCGTGCGGATAACTTGTTGGCGCGATGTGCCGAAGCCCTGAGCAGGTGTCGCAGGGCAATGGCAGGCAAGAGGCCACGGCAGCGCCGCGCATTGGACTTGTTCCAGTGGAGTTGACGGCGTCGCACGTTCCTCACGGTCCCAACGTGGCCCGGCTCCGCTGCAACGGCGCCGCTACACTTGAATGGGTGAAATTATTCAACAGATTGGGGAAGTTTAGTTACACAGTTGGTTGCAGCGAGCAGCAGGTGGTGCTGAAGTTCGCAATGCCCGCACTTGTCTACAAAGTTTAGGCTTTTAATAGTAAACGCTGGCCAAACACTCCGGGAGCGATGCTCAAGTCTTCTCGCACGCCGAACTTCGCAATAGGGAGCTTCATGTAATACCGCAAATATGTCATGGAAGTCGCAAGAAGCTGTGCAGAAACTTAAATGAGCACTTGACTCCACTACATGTAGGGCATTCAACATTCTCATGCTTCAAACATGTGGATTGCTTTGAAGGTGGTTTGTTTCCGTGAGCATTAGATTACCGATTAAATCGGAATGTTTGTCTGTCAAGGGACCTCAAAGGACCGATGAAATCGCTTTTCTATTCCACATGCCAGAATTCCCTGTGGACACGATTCGTTGTTCAATGTCGGTGTAAATTTGGGGATACATGTGTCAATAGCAGTGGTTTCGATTACCCGGGTACCAGAGCACTCGGTCGTCTTCCATTTGCATTTGCATTTGCATTCGGGCAAACAAGGGCAATAGGTAGAGAGAGTGGTTACCGAGCGAAAAACTTTGTGCTTGCGCGAGGGAACCATGTGTAGCTTGAGGAAATACTGTGTAGGTTCGTTCGTTCGATAGGTTCGTTAAAGCCTTGGGTTCATTGCTGGCGCATTCGCCTACCGGAGTTGGCTGCATAATAGCATCTTAAGTTTACCTATGCACGCAGTGGCCCGCTCGCTAAGTGATTGAATTTTCGGGAACTCGGAGTTGGAAGCAGCAGCTGAGCTCTTGACTCGCCTTTATTGTCGCATTAATTAGGGCAGTTCGCTCGAGATCTGTTTACGGGCGCCATTTAATTGATATTCGGCAACAACTCCGAGCTGAGGATCTCCTTTGCATCAGCCAGGGACAGTAAACACTCAATTGTGGCTGGTTTCAAGTTCATTAAAAGATTTACGACTCTGTCCGGCACAATGAACCTGATGTCGTAGGTCGTGCAATGGGAGCTGAAACTCATTAGGAAAGAGGCGCTTCCGGCGTTTCGGACGCACTCTCCCGCTGCAGTAAGAGGTGCTCCGGGCAGAGCTAATTACCCGATTGACTTTCATATGTGTTCATGAAGTGGCGGCACCCGTGTGACTGAGAAAACAATTGCATTTGACACGCCGGCGGAAGACCGACTATAGCTACACGCTGTCGTGGTCGTAAAAAGTCCTCGTAAACAAAGATCTGGCCGTAGTAATAAAAGAAATCTGCGCGCTGTCGGCCCGTCCGCCCTCGTGCTCCCCGGTTTAATAGAATAAAAGATTACTCCCAGGGCAGCCATGAGGTGCGGCGTAGCAATGGCTGGTTCCGCAATCTCGGCCCGGTGGGTGGGGAAATAAATCGCATTCATGTACAGTTGCACTGCTCTGGGTAAATATTTACATAGCAGAGTCAAATAAATGCCAAAGCAGGCGGGATCCAACCACCCCCAAATCGATAGAGCAGGCAGCTCTCCTCGTCGAGGGCTGCGGGGCAATCATCACTATCGCTGCGCAGTTTACATTTACATCTTCTGTGTGAAACGCCCCCAACCATCACCCGCAGGCAACAATAATAAATTATGTTTTTTATTGGAATAATTGGCAATCGACAACACCCATTACGCAGCGAACCCGAACCTAATTAATGTATGTATAAGGACACGGTTGTAATTTTTTAATTCGTCGATAAAACTCAATTCGATTTATGTAATTGAATACTTGTTAATACTCTGCCGTATCGAGGAATCGTATGTAGTCAATGATAGCAAGGTAGCAAGAATTAAAGATTTAATTTGGCGAGATTCCTTCTTGCGAGCGCGAACGTGGCCATCCCTCGGGCGAATAGCAACGAGTTCCCGACTCCCCCGGGTGTGCCGTGCCCGTTGATTTATGCATTTTTTCTCCGGGCGCAATGAGCTCAATTTAAACTTTTCATCCTCTCCCCTCTTCCCTTCCGTCCTATACAGACGCCCTCGGCTGACGGGCGGCTGTCACAACTTCGGGAGCCCGTTCCGCCCCTTTATAATTAATTCTTTTCTAAATGTTCGTGCATCCGTTTCGAAATGTTTTCACATGAAATGAACCATGAGTAAATGCACGCAGAACGATTCGCCCACAGGGATTAGCATTTTGCAGGATCCCGTCACGAGATCAATACTGCTGTCTAATATTTCGAAAGAATCCACTATGACGTAGCGAAGAACTCGTGCAAAGCCGTCTGATGATGGGAAATTCAAAGACTGCGTAGTGGAGGAGCTGTGGAATTTAATATAAGAGACTACGAAAACTTTATCCTGCACCCTTCCCAAACTGTCCAGAAGAATGTCAGTTGCATCCAGGACCAGGAGAAACTTTTGAGCTTCGATGCGACCTGAACCTGAAGAGCTCTGAAACTCCGGTAAGCCGCTTGAGTAGCCAATACCGAAGTTCTCACGGCTTGAATCGATTTTTAAGAAACATCCCTTTGAAAAATACGTTGGTTTCTGAACTGTAGCCATAATTAGAACAAGGCCTTTCGCCATTCACTCTTAGCCATTTGGGTGATTCCTAGGCTCTGCCAATGAAAGTACCTGCAAAGTCAGTAAATTCTTGAGGGTCGACCGCACCCACCGGTTGATCCCACTTCAATTAAGAAGTTGTTGCGAATCCGTGGAAATTGGGAGGAGAGGCAAAACTTTTCCTGTCCCTTGCTAATTTACTTGCTCTACTTCCCCATTTCGTTCGCACTGGATTTATATGAGGACATTGTTGTACCATTTCCCTTTTCGTTTCACCTATCCCGCTTGTTTTCCTTTGGTTTAGGCTGCATTAGCTTCGTACCTATGTAATATTGGGCACATATAATT
The DNA here is from genome assembly GCA_947389925.1 of Coelopa pilipes. NCBI lineage: Eukaryota > Metazoa > Arthropoda > Insecta > Diptera > Coelopidae > Coelopa > Coelopa pilipes. The sequence continues at coordinate 9,065,517 of OX376700.1, forward strand.
ACGTAAAATCAGAAAAGAACGACATTTTTACTTTTTCTAGCTATATTAGGTTGAAAATATGTCCCACACATTTGCTTGTTAATTTTCTCGATATGCCCTGATTAAAACTAAATATTAATCCAGCCCATTATCTAGTTAGGCGAAATCCAAAATGATCAAAATTTCAAGATTTGGAATGAAATCAAAACTCCAATAAAGACTGAGATATCGATGAAGGTAAATATTTTTATTACTTCATAGGAATATTGCCAATTGTTGCCGATTGTTGTATAACCATGTAATATGTAACGAAATAAGTTTGGTCATAAAATATATGATTTGGTTTAGAGTCACAATAGCGGTATTTATGAGAAAAGTTTTGATATTTTTCGAAACTATCAAACGAAAAAGTTTGGATTGCAGACATTTAATTTAATTTAGAGGGGACTTTTATTAGAAATTGCTTTAAAGGCATTCACATGTGAACACTTTTAATAAGTTTGTCCATTTAGGAATATCTTTACTTACATAATTTTGTTTTGGTACTTGTTGTACTATCCCTTCCCGTTTCATAATCTTACAGCGAATACTTCACTTTAAAATTTGCGAGTGAGGGTGGAATACAATAGGAATTCATGGTTCCCTCGGGATGGAATACTGCTTCTCCACTAAGTGTAAACTAGGAAGATAATCTTCGAAATAACACTCTACTTGCCAATCCCTTAGGTCGCATTGGTAACGGTGGTTTATGCGAGCTAACAGCTAAAATCAAAATCGTATTAAGAGCTGAAAATCCCACGGTTTCTCCAAGCTCACCCATATCCAAGCACTGCACTTATCTGCACTAGCGAGTTGACCTTTTACTACATCGTGGCACAAATTTCGCTCATCCGCGGATGTTATTAAAGACCGAGCATTTTCCGCAGTATTCCATTCGAGTTGTCCCTTGAGTTTCGAACAAAATGAAAAATAATAATAATAATAACTAAATAACTACACCGCATCCGCTCTTGCAGCGTGGAGCTCGACATATTCAAGGAACTTTCCCCAACTTCGCAGGCGTGTTCGGTGACCGAATCTGCCTTGTGAACAAGCGAGAACATACAGCGATGCATCGGGTGTTTCGCAATGGAATCACAAAGAGATGAAAGTATTTGACATCGATGTGTGGCACGGAGAACCCAGTAATTCTTCCCCCTACTCTTAGCACAGCAGGCCGTCCTGTTGAAGGACACCCAAACTAAGAAACAATGGTGGACAGCGAATTCAACAATTGCAAAAACATTACAAACACATTGCAATCGTAAATCGTCTGGTGGCTCATAAAGCTGTACTGCTAAGAAATGATAGAGTGCTTTTTGCTGGAAGTCACATGGAATATCGTTCGCATTTGTGAACAATTGACAAGAAACAAAGAAAACTAGATCTCAGGTCATTTTTAAAAGCCGCCCCCATTCACTTTTTATTCTAGCTTGTGATTCCCACACTCATGCTAATAATTTCTAAACTATTACCAAACTTTAAAACAATAACTTACCTCTTACTAGTTTCATTCCTGTGCCGAATGGAGCCTCATACTCTCGAATCTATCTCTGTAGAATGTGTGCAATAAGTTCACGTCTTGGTGTCGTTGGTCCTTGTACTTTTGACGTCAATCTGGCTAATTGTGGAACAAACAAAAGTGCGATATTAATGTTGATGTTGCCATTTTAAAAGCAGTCAATGTGCAAAATACGAACATTTATTATGGTAGATTATATAGGCCAGAAACCGATTCTTCTTGATTTCATAGTTGTATTCTGGTTGTTATTACTACTGGCATCTGGTACCTTGACCAGGGTGTTTAGGAGACTCCATCAATATAAATAATAACAAAGAATATACAGTTCGCTTCACAGTGTTCCGAATATTTGCCAATATTAGGTCTGTCGCATAAAGTGTGGTGTTTGCAGACACAAACATGAAATTCACACTGATTACTTAAAGCAAATAATATTTTCTTCTTCAGTATCAAGCGTCTACACTAAAGGTGGCACATAAAACAATAGGAAGGCTGTTAAATAAGAAAGTAAATTCGTACAAGAATGTATATGTCCCGATTCGAGTCGACTCCTCTGTGAAAAGAAAACTTCTGATGACCGCCCGCTTTAGACATCCAATTGGGAATTAATTATTTTACTTACTTTCTTCGAATCAGTGAAGCCGGAAATTAAAGTTGAACGCCATTGCTCTTGCGGCCCTCTACATATAAAATCTTTGGCTTCTCTTAATTTGGATGAGTAAAGAGAGGGAGATACTCGGGGTGTTGGAAGATATATTATTATCCGCCATGCTGAATGAGCTAAAATCAATATGTTCTCTAGATATTATCTCACTTGAGCAGTCATTACTAGTGTCTACATAAACTTCCATTTTCAATCGTGCTATCTAAAGATTTTAACGATTTATGTCAATGATGTTAATGGATGATACACATATTTAAAAGGCGTTTTAAGCTAATGTTAACCACCAATTTACTACGAACTACGAGCTAATCATTGCGCTTTATTAATGTTTTTTTCTTTAGACACCTTATTAAGGATATATGTAACTCCTTGAACGTGATACATGGTAGAAAAATGGACATATTCACATTATAAGGGGACAATGGGTAGTGAGTATAAGCAGTGTGTGTATATTGTATCGTACCGAATGTTTTATAATTTCAAGAGTGAAACTGAACAAAACTCCAGTCGTCAATGGGTCAGAAGCAGCCTATCATTCATCAAAAGCTCTTTCGTGCTGTAAACGCAATTTAATTTGTTATTTGTTGACAACCGAATGGAAATCGAGGGCGGGACAATGGACAGACAGACATGGGATTTCTGCAAAAGATGTAAACCATTCTGAAGACTATCTTTTGTTTACCACTATCGGGGAATTGTTGTTTTTCTCCGGTCTGAGTTGGGAAAAAATAAAGCGCTCTCGGATTCGCCATGGTCACGGATTCCTGCAATGTGACTGGATGTTTTTCCTTTGTGATGAATCACAGCACAGTCCCGGGTACTTTTTAAGTCCAAAGTTTGCCCATAAATAATGTTTAGGTGGTTTGTTTTTACCCGATGAAATTTATGTGCCTCCACTTCGCAAAGTTAAAAACACTACTACAGGGTCTCCCCCTTTCGCTGCAGCCACCACGAATTTCCACGCTTTAAGAGCCGCTGAAATCGCGAACCAACCAGCAATCACTTTGTTAGTCTTCGTCAAGTCCAAAACTCGTTGACACAGCTGCAGCTCATTGCTTCCGGAAGTTGTGTCCGTTTCCAGCCCGGAGCTGCTTTCGCAATCGCATTGACTTCCGTTTCGGCTCGTCGCGAATATCGGCACCTCGCAGAAATTTAATATGAGACTGTTTCACCGTGCATTTCGCTGGAGTCGCCATGAGTAACTTCGGTTGAGGAACTCGTTTCCCTCGCGCCCCTTTCAGAGTTTCCTCGAATAGACAACATGGACAGAAAGAGAGAGACAGAGAGAAACAAACTTTTGACGGTCAGAACGTGTTTACAGCCTGGAAACTGGCGCCTGGAGCAACTGGAGAAGGTTTGTCAGGGAGAAAAAGCCACCCAATGGCTGTAACAGTCATTTAAGCAAGTTAAATGATCGCCATCACATTTAAGGACATGAGCATTGATTTTTTACCGACACTGCTCCCCGAGAACCGGGGAGAAATCTAATCACGGCAGCATGGAACCTTTCTGATTTATTTATATCAATCAAATCCCAGATTGCCATCGATGCGGTATTGGAAACGGAAAACAATATTCGCATTGAAGCGAAGCTCGTGGCATCCACCAGTGCTTCCCTCTGTCTCTACCTCCCTCCCTCCCTCTCTCGCTTTCTGTCTCTCTCTATCTATCTCTGCTGTCCCCTCATTTTCTCTCCCCTTCACAGGGGGAGTTTCTCCGATCGAAGCGCAGCAAACACATCACGTCGTCAATGGCGAAAATTCGGAAGTACTGATGGACTCGTTAGAGGAATGCAGTAGTTCAACCGAGAAGCCGGAGGAAAAGACTCCTTCTCGCCAATCGCTATATAATATGTGCAAACCTGCCAAATTCATGATTTCCGTTTATTGTCGCTTCATATACATCATATACGCAAATAACTGCCGATTATTAATTAACATTACTTTATATTCCCTCACAACAAAATATACGAAAAGTAGTTGTTGTTCCTTTGTATTACACGTGCCATGCCCTCTTATTCTAATAAGAATACTCTGGGTTTAAACAGTTAAAAAGGAATTTAACTCAGCCCTATTTGTAGTGCACAGAAGCACAATGAAGGCTCAGCCATAATAAGTTTTATGGTTCTAGGACCATGTGTCTGTGAATCTGACATGAGTTTATATATAGATAATGCAGCAGTTATTTAATATAGTAAACTGAAAATAATGTCAACGGCTCCCCCTTCGGCCAGGGGCGATAGGGATCTCGTATAATTTGGTTGTTTAATTTTTATTTTACGATGAGGTATCGCAAGTGCACGTGTATTTATCCGAAATTAAATTTAATGCAATATTATGTCTCTTTAATCGACTTTAATTCAATCCAGTATTTCACACGGGCGAGGAAAGGATATTGAGAAAATCCTTTAATTTTAATAATATAATTAACACCATTCTGAAATATAAAAAACATATGCCAGCCGATGGATGGAGGCAGCCCATCACTGGCAATTAGTAGGTGTTATTTACATAGTGATTGCTTTAAATCTGATACATGAAGATTCATCTTGTGATACGACAAGGCTGTGAGAAAATGCAGTACAACCAATTGAAGGACTTCCTATATCGTAGAATTCGTCGATCTCGTCCCACGTCCTCAAGCTATTGTTATAACCAAAACGGGACTAGTGTCAGATTCAGAACACCTATTTTGGGCACAAATTCCTGTCTTCTCGGAAAGGATTTTCCCAGCATGCCCACAACAACACACACGAACACACGCCAATGCCAACTGCGCATGGCCCATGGAGCGCTTGACTCTCTCGCGTTCTGAAAAGAGAGGCTGGCGGCATGAGAGCTAATTGGGCGCAAATAAAATCCTGTTTTCCACTGCACACGCAGTAGTCTCGCGGTCTACGCTCACAGTAATCAGTTCATCTTCGCGGTCGGCTTCTCGTGGCAAGCAACAACTCGGCGAAGTCCGCAACCTTCGTTCGTGTCCTTCCGACGGATTCTCCTCGGATTCGCTCCTCCGCACTTGGGGTTGGACCTGAGCACTTTAAAGCATGCTATCTGATGCAAAAGAGTACTCGGTAAATAAATTACTTGTCGTAGAAGGATCAAACAATGCTAGGAGCAACAAAGCGTCCTCTTGGCCGGAAATACGACCTCTTGCGATGGCCACGGGATTCTCGCCACCGTGGTTGGGATCTGACTGTGCGGTTCAGAAGCACAACAACTCATCCAGATCGAGCTCGAATGAAGGAAGACGAAGAAGGGACTACAGGAATACTATCCTGCAATTTTCACACTTTTAATAGGAAAAGTTTATCCATTGTCTAGCCGCTTCATACGAGATTACATCGGTGCTTTAGCAGAAGCTCCCAGTAGAGCCATCGCATTCACAATTCAGCTCAGAGCTCGTACTGCACTCAGACTGCAAATTAATCTGGCATCCGTTTAAAGGATCCACACACTGCCTTCATTAATATTCGAGGCCAGGCCGAGTTCCAGAATTGGATTCCCACAAACCCACTGGTTCAGTGACAGGCCATGGTGCTCTACTCTTTATCAAAGGTTTTGCGTGCTTTGAGTCCTTAGAGTTTTAAATCACTTGTATTCTTGGGTCTCCAATAGAAGATAAGTCGACAAACGTTTCTCCAATAGAACAAATAGATTTACTATCTTACTTTTTAACAATGAACTCTTATTTATTTGGCTTTATTTAGATGTGGTCTAAAAATAAATTGTTTCCCATGTCCTAGCAAGTAATTATTCCTTTTTTTTTAATTTAATTAAATTAGTATAAGCCATATAGCTGTTTTGTATCATGACCATCAGCTTCGAATGAATACTAATGATGCTTTCCCTAATTGAGACTAATGACTGAATATTCCAATTCCGACATGGAAAACGGATGCCTGTGTCTCGTAATAATTAGAGAACCGACGAATAACTGATGAGGATTTTGCGATCTTGTTACTCACGAAACTATGCTAAAGACAGAGTTTCGAACCGAATCATATAGTTAATTTATTTAACTTTCTTTTAGGAAGACTTTCAAGACTTTCCTCCCAATCATAGACTAGTTTTTGCTGTAGATTGGATTTTATTTTAATTCGTAGAATCCTTTTAAACAATAGAATAGAGTAAAAAAAATGTCTCTTATGTCTGCAAAAATGAATATAGTTTTTTAAGATTATAGGGTATTGACGGTGAATGAGTTAGAATTGTATGATGTGCAATTTGTTTTTGAAATACTCTTATAAATTTATAATCCCATTGAACTGACTATAATTCGGTGACTATATTTATATAAGTGTTGCATATTTTTCCCCCGAAATCTGTTTATATTTTGTTATATATTTTAAATCCGTAACTCTGACAAATTTCCGCTTTTAAAAAGAGCATTTTAATGTAAAGTAACTTGACGAATAAAAAAATTAGAGTACAATTCTAAATCAGTCACTGTGAATACGCCTTACGTAAAATACCTCAACATGCACTCTATAGAAAGTTCAAGTTTAAACGTGAAAATTTCGAGTAAAAATATACTTCAGCAATGCCAAAAGAAGAATTATGTAGAGTAATTATGTAGAATTATGTTCCTTGCCTTTTTTATATATGACTTCTGACTTAAAATTCTGTTGAATTTTAGAACAACTTTTTATGAAGGCCATTAAATACGCCACCATGTATCTCAATATGTACCCGACTTCCATATTTTCACATGCGACTCGAACCACTCCAACCCCACCTTTGAATTCCCAAGCATACCCCACACGTATTCATTGAGCAGAAAACTTACCTTCGAGGGAGATGAATTAATACGAGCTTATTGAATTACTGTGCTTACTTCCAATCCACATAGCTTTATTAATCAAGCTATTTTCGACTATGTTTCTTATTGAGCTGTACAAAGTCGATCCGTCCAAGTGAAGCTCGAAGGTATGGTGGAAAATACTCAGGCGGAGAATGCGGTGGTGACTCGCGTTGGATAGATTTACTGCTTTATTAGAGTCTGAGAAAGCTCGGCGGCAGAGGTCGTGAAAAACTACGAAACCCATTGAATCACGTTTACCCCGCCAAACCCACAGTAGGTAGTTAATCATATCGCATTAAAGTTGTATTGTATTCAAACAAAGAGCTGTGGGAGTAGGTACTGTGAGAGGACGGACGGACTTGGAGCTCACTGATCCAAAACTACTCAATTACAATAACAGTCTCCGGGCAACACTTTGTCGACCACTCGCCCTCACGCACTCTCCGAGCGGAGAAAGCAACACATAAATTGTTGAGCCAGGTTATGTTGCCAGTTGGAACAGCGAGGACTGACTCCGCAAGCGCTTTGCAGCCAGAGTGCGCAGAGGACGGAGCGAAGAGAGCTCGGACGACGAATTCGGCAGCATCCTCTCGCAGAGAAAACGCAGGTTCAGGCTTGCCGCGGTGGCCGCTCGTGGAGGAATAATTCGCTGAGTACCAGAGCGGGTTTTTTCCCACCTTATTCGCACCTCAGTCTCCGCCCTCGTCCTCGGGCCGCATCTGAGACCCCTCGGATATTTATGGTCGGCGAGAGGCTGTTGGACCACTATCTTTCGGAAGAAAAAATCAATAGAGAGCACGAGAGCGGTTTCAGCAGAGTTTCGTAAACGACCGGCCTGCCGATGCTCTCGCAAGAGGCTCGTGGTCCACACCGACAAGAGAACGACTCGTCCCTTCTTCGGGGTCGTCCTTTCGCGGCAGCTGCAAAGCCGACTGTGGCGGGCGGCGACAACAACTTTGTTGCGATCCTAGCTGTTCCGTCGCGGCCAGTACTCGACGGTCTCTCTCGGTGCAACGAACAAAAACCGTTTGGCGCGCAGTTCGGGACACGGCCTTCATGGTCCCTGTCCGCTGACCTAAATCCGCCAGCTAGGCAGAGGCAGCGATACAGCAATCGGTGACGATTCAGGGGAGGGCAGTCCGCGAAGTGAAAGAAGTGGAAGGAGCTAGTTAAAGACCTGCAGCACAAATCATTAGGAGCCTTACATCCGAGTGGAGCAAAGTGCTAATTGACTGTTTTTAGAAAGTGGGAATGGATTAAACGCAAGCGAGCCGAGCCGAGCGGAGCAGAGCAAGTGCCCGGGAGCGACGGAAGTAACTCGGTAAGCGACGATTCGTCCTCAGGCAGGAGGCTCGGCCAATGCCGCCGACTTCCTAAGGCAACCCACGACATTTGACTTGAGGCTTCCCGCAACGCGTATTTCGGCCTGGCCAATAAATCCCTGGCCACATACAACGGCGCATGGCTTCGCAAACGCGTTGAAAATGCCCTGCGAATTCAAAACAACTCGAACTCGCATCGAAAGCAACGACTAATAGAAGCAAAAACATAAAAATTCCGCCTGCGAAACAATTTTAATAGGAGAAGTTTATGGCCATCCATCCTCCCGCTGTGGGGTTATCACAGACCGTGGCCTTTTGCCTTTGGCCGCAAGCGTCCTTGAGGTCCCGAATAGTATACTAACCCCACGCAGCATGCATCTCCGGCCCGAATTAGTCAACGTGGATCCATTATAATCAGAAACCACCGCACTCGCACAATAGTTCAGACGACCATCCCCGGACCTAGGTGGTCAACATGTCGGTGGACCAGAAAATTGCGGCGAAATGTTGGGATTTTTAGAGACTAGCTTCTACGCCGTGTTGCAATTAGAGCTGATTGTACTGCCCGGGAACTTAGAGGACGGGAGACGGGGACTTCGAAAATGTATTTCCACTCCTTGCACAAGTCGTGCTTGCGACAAATCTCCAGACTTACTTTCATCGGAGGTCGCTTTCATCCTGTGATTACAGGATGTTCACAAATTAAACCTCTCCTAAATCAAGCATCGAGTCCACACAAAATCCTAGACTCAGGTTGTTTTCTCTCTCCTATACAAATTCTAATATAACGCTATGTGTGCTGTATTTATACGGCATCTGAATCATGGAGTGATTTTAGGATTTGGTTTATTTGTCTTCGTAAATATGCCCCATTCAACCACACATTGCTCACGTTACCGGCATCTGTTTAATTTTAACTTGTACGTTAGACAAAATGGTGCTCTACCTGAACAACAACTGGGGAGGTAGGAGAAGAGGGGTCTCAATCGTTTAATACTTGACGGGAACCAGCTCCGTCCGCCACACGGAATTCGGAGCGCACTCTGTTTCGGATGGGTCTACACACAGCATGCCTTCGAATGCCACAATCACCAGCATTTACTCCAGGCAGAGAGGCCGAGTGGTTAGCTTTATCACAGACACGGTAGTTATGCGCATCTGAGAAGCCCAATTAATTGTTGCTGGCGAGAATGGTGTTCAGAACGAGGTCCATTTTGGGCCATGACGAATATTGCAGAACATTAAAACAACCACATTGCACATATTACTTCGGACAGGGTTCCTTCTCATCCTACAGCCGAAATTACAATAAATTCACCACTATAACTTTTTTAATAATGGCAATAGACCTCGGCACGATTGTATTCAGGCTTAAGAGAAATATTTTGATGGAAATACAACAGCCTCCGACGGCCGTTTATTAGAGTCTGTATGAAATACTTCGGCGCCAAATACAATGAATCTATGCGCCCAAGCCCATACATTTATATGTATGTACGTATTTATGCCTTCTTTAGAGTGGACATTTATCGGAATAGGTTGAATCATGAATAAAATAATGATAAATGCACAATGGTCACCATAGCCGTGCCCTGGTGGAGGAGGAGCCCCTTCGGGAGTTCTCGGGAATCAACCACGGATTACACTACGTGCCCTTTGTGCGTGGCCACAGACAGGGATTCCTAAGATGTGGAATTCATTGCCACAATATCACAACGGAAGATCGCCCCGACGCATTCCCCAAGATGTGCGACTCAGGCAGCGTCGCCGGTGGCCATGCATAATCAATATTCAAATTCGAATCGGCCCCCTTTTTGGGCTTCTTTCGGTGCTTGCCTTGGGGTGCATTCTTCTTTTATATTGATACTGGAAAGCTCGGACTTTGACTCCTGTGGGATATTCTTCATATCTTGGCAGTGAGACAAGTTACTTCATCTACTGTTGATTATTTAAAAGAAAGGTATCGAGTCTCACAATTTGGCAAACGATGCTAATCTCTTCATTTTATCTTTAGTAGATTTTCTATAGATTTTTCACAAGTTATTATTATTATCCTAAGTCTTTCCATTACTGTGCAACATTACAAGCTCACATGCCTGGGTCTATTTCTCGTTATGATCTTCATGAAGTTCAAAACTCTATATCTATATGTTTAGTATGGTATGATATTTTGAACTTTTAATCCATACAGAACGTGGGTGATTCGCCATATCCATTTAATGGTTAGTGTCCTTAGTACAAATTCGCACATTGCTTGAAATATAATTCTTTAAATGACATTAAAAAAAAATCCAATAGTTCTAAAACAAAAAACAAAAATTCAAAGTACTGACTTATTTTACACTTGTATTTTCAATCAGTAATCGTAATATTTGTGTGACAACTCATTAAAGTAGATAGTATAACAATAAGAATTTGGGTTTTATGGTCTCTCCTCTTCGTATTTATGGAAAGTTTTAATCAAAGTAGGGCATAGGTGGGTAGGTTATTGAAATATGTATGAGTATATTTGCATTTATAAGAATCTACAGGCTTAAGCTATTGGAACAATTTTAGTTTATTTTTCTATTTAGCTTTGTCAAAACATTTGTTTAGAAAAGAACAATAATAAAAATAAAACAAATTACCTTGGAATATAACCTCCTTTAACTGGTATATATGTATATCAATTTGTAAATACACTTTTTTCTTGATTCGCTACTTGATTATTTTTCACCATATAGCATATAAAAAAGTAAAAAATTTATATTTTCTTTTTCAGAAATGGAATCTAAGATCATTTGGATCGTCGCTGTATTGTACTCGGCACTGCAACAAATTGGTTCTGCTTCAACCCCATGTATGTATCCATATCGAGCACTTACATTCTCCCAATTAAAACTCAGATTAACCGAAGGCACAGCGGACATGCTTTTTTTGTGATCCTTTTTCATACAGAAATCCGATCATGACCTATTTACTACTGGCTTCAGAAAATTCTGTTCCTGAAAACGAAAATAAAATTTCGTCCTCTAAAGCGGAACAGGAATATTATTTTATAATTCTGATATTGAATTTTTAAGTTTCTATTGATTAATTTTATATATTAAATCTCCTCAGATCCTTTATCGTTTCACGTCTGTGGGAGTTTGTTGTTAACCCGATGCTTGTTTCTTTACACTAGTCACTGCAAAAACCTCGATTCAAAAAGCTTATTCAAACAATAGTTTCATTCAAACACTGTGTAATTTTTATATCTGTGCAAAAACGGGATTTCGAGGTTTCAAGTTTGTGTTATGCTTGTGTTATTGGAAAAAAAATGTAGAAATTGGATCGAATATTGTTACAAATTTGGTAATAATTAATATAAAAAATATTAGGGTTTCTATTCTTTAGAATCCCAGTTGTTTCGAAAGTCATAAATTTTACAGCAAACAGGGAAGTTGTTGCTGAGATGGCTCGTTACTAAATCTGCAGTGTCGTTCTGAACACTTTTATTGCTTTAAGTTCGACTTGTAGTTTTATCATATGTTTACTTTTAATTTATAGGACTTCCAATTTCTAACGATTTTTAACCGTACTTATATATTCAAAACAATACTATTGATATATTCTTTGATATTTTCATTGCATATTTCTTATTTACATAGTTTTTTTACATTGTGCCCTGCTATGGATTTAAGTTGTATATGCTTATTTTCTACTACATTTAGTCGTGCAACTCATTTCATCATGTGAATCAAGTGAATCAACCGCCACAGGTATAAAAAAAAAATCTTGTCAAAACACCTGAAACATCTGAATTCACTCGGTACACCATGGCGAATGAGCATCCAGTTCTAAATGTATACGCTACGCCATCATATTCACAATTTTTATTGAATGACTTCCTAATTCCGTTTTTCCCTTAATCGCTCCATTTTTTATTGTTGTTTTTTTTTTTTTTTTTTTTTTTTTTTGATATCCTTATTTATTTGTCGGATATGATATTATATATGGGAATTGAGATTGTCGGATATCTGCCTGAAAAAGCTGTATATAGCATCATTATCTAGAAGAGCATTTGCTGTTTATAGAAGTTGGACCGATTTCTCTCATTTTTATATGTTGTTTCACGAATTTCTAAACTTAACTAAGTCTCTCGGTTATTTCAGTAAAACGTCCAAGAGCCGGAGATCCCTTCGACACGTTTCCAAAAAACTTTTGGCAGGAGTTCTCCTCGCCATTCACAGACACACCTGAAGATGAGGAGCTCGAAATAACGGAAACGACTACCCACGAGCCGTTCCCGTTCTTTGCCGATCCGTACACAACGGTCAATGTGAGCACGCAGCTGGCTTCCAACGTGGTCCTTCACTGCAGAGTCAATGACCTTCAGGGAAAGACGGTAAGAATGAAAGCTCCTGTAGTCTTTTCACATCCTACACTGCTTCATTAGGAATATATGTGTATGGAATAGTACACGAGTTTTGATTTCCAAACGCTGGAACATCTTATTTGTGCGATTTCTTAAAAATCCATAGGCAAAACTGGGTCAAAACTATTGGCGAAGACCTAATTTGAAAATCACTGTTTCATACATATTATACAAATATTATTATTATGTATAATTTCATATCGAATTCGTAAACAATGTACACCGGCATATCTTTCAGTCTCCTTAACGAAAAACATTAGATAAGGAAGTTTGAGGGCTGTGTCTCCTTTTGGGCTAACGCCAAGAGGGTAGTTACCAAAAGACTAGGAAAAATTTAACGTTTTGCTTTGTTTTGTGTGTTCAAAGCCTGCCAATGCGAATCGGAAGAAAGTCATATTTAGTAGTCAGTGCTCAACTCCCAATATCGGATGATATTCACAGACGTAAATCCTTTGGCACCATCAAAAAATCTCCCGTAGTAGTATCCCCATGTCCAATGATGCTATGATACAAAGCCAGTGTTATGAGCAGTATTCCCACGCCCGACACCTCCTTGAAGTGAATACTCTTTGTCTTTAATTGCCCCACGTACAACCCAATCGCTTCCTGTGCTAAAATCGACGACCAGCCATGAAACGTATCCTTTGCAATATTTCCGTTAAATTGCCGGAAGTGCCTCCGGTTCCTTCCCCAAAACGAGCGCCTATTATTTTTCGTTCTGGCAGAATTCGCGAGCGCCACATGGCCGCCGGGCAAGCTTCTGCCGAGCAGTTAATTGGTCCTCACGCGCCTTTTGACTGATCAAGAGTCCGCGTAATACTTCTAGCATTAGCATAAGTGAAATGTTGAGTTGAGCCCTCTGTTGTCTCTGAACTAATTACCTATCTGTCACCTACCCATATGCCCTCTCTCAACCAGCCCCGAGTTGTGCAGATGACATGCGCGCTAGTGACGCACTGTCGGACGCGTGTTCCTTTGGGCGAATCGCAGGATTCTCCTCACGAGCAGAAGCTCGTCCGCCATGCAAAGCACGTCCACAAACATTATGTATTTTGCGGAACCCCAGCACGGAGATAAAGTTATAAACACGCCGAAGTGAACGACCGACCCGACTCCTGTAGGGCTCTTTGGGGCGAAGCGTGCAGAGCTTAAAGAGCTTCTTATGAATGTCTGCAAGCGTTGAAACAGGGTGTTTGCCTCACCTCGCCTCCACTCAGTGCAGGTGCCGGTGTACATTTGAGGGACGACCTGGGACTTTTTACAGTTTTCGTTTTGTTGCCGAACGCAGAGCCCAATAATGATTACTTATTCGTGTCTTCGGAAATAAGGATCGACGTTCGTTTCAGGTATCCTGGATGCGGCGCAAGGGGGACGATCTCACGCTAATTACATTCGGGCGCCACACCTACAGCGGCGACTCCCGGTACTCACTGGAGTTCGAGGAGCCCAACGACTGGAAACTCCTGATCCAATTCGCCAACGAACGTGACGAGGGGCCCTACGAGTGCCAGGTCTCCTCGCACCCGCCGCTGGTGCTGCTGGTGTACTTAACAGTAATTGGTGAGTTGCCTACTACACCTTTAATTCGTGCGCGATGCTGGTAGTCATGGTGCTGGCGTGGCCAGGTCTCAACCGAAGCGATTTCCCGACGCCTCAGCTTCTTGCACGCACGCCAGCCAACCGAGACGTATGTATATTGGTATCTCCGATAATTTGCTTGTCTATTCGCAGTTCCTCATGTCGAGATCCTCGACGAACGGGGGTCAACCACCCCGGAGAAATACTACAAGGCTGGCAGCACCATCGAGCTGCAATGCGTCATTTCGAAAATCCCACAGCCGTCATCCTACATAACATGGCGACACGGGACGCGTATGCTTAACTATGACACAAGCCGAGGAGGCATCAGGTACACATCCACACCCACACCAAAACCTCTAGCCCACCTCCCCATCCCCAACACAGACACTGCTACACCGTTGGACATAAGTATGCACATGTGCGAAACATTGTTAATGTTAAATGGAAGCGCCGACGGGCTGAATCCCATGCAGAACTAAATTTTCTTGTTATCACGGCAGGACCCCAACTTTAATGGCACCTGTTTGTGCGGAATCAGGAATCGCCCGGAAGCGACTCAGTCCGATCCCATTCCCTTCCACTTTGGTTCCTCAAGTTACCCCGATTCCAGGACAAATAATGCAACAATTAATGTTTGGTTGAAGTTTCTAAATCTGAGAACTGCCACTAAATTCTCTCGAAAACTGCGCGAATACAGGCTGTTAGTACATAGTTTTCGATTTTTTTCAGTGTCAAGACCGACATGTTGCCCGGCCGAGCCCTCAGCCGCCTGTACATAGCCAACGCCAACAGACACGACACGGGGAACTACTCCTGCATGCTAGGAAATGACATCACGGAAACCGTAATGGTACATGTTCTCAATGGTGCGTAGAGTCGTGCATTGTGCAATCGCCAAATTACTATAGCGATTTCTAATTCCTGCACTCAGGTGAGGAACCGGCCGCAATGCAGCACGCCGGTGGCCCGCACTCGCTGCCACTTCTTGGCTTAGTGGTGTTTGCCTCTGCGACCGTGGCCCTGTGTGGACGATGACAACGTGAGCCCTGGTGAGCCGCATCGGTCCACGATCTGGACTGGTCGCCTCTTGTGCAAACAGCGACTTCAAGCGCTTCTCATAGGTTGTTTTATACAAAGTCATCTTCACTGGAGAAGTCATCCTTACTAGAAAAGCAGAGAACTTATTTATAGTTAATTAGTTAGGGAAATCAACCTGTATGTATATTGAAAATATCTATGTAAATCGTTTATTTGGTTTCTTTGGAAGAACACATGTTAATTGTGGTGAATGATATTGAAATCCTTCGATCAGTTGGTATTATTTCCAGGTATAAAGAATCTCATTGTTTATAATCCATTAAAGAATACACATTGTATGGAACTTGATGGAACAAATTATTTATATACACAAAACAAACAAAACCCGAAAACAAATAAGAACCGTAAAAGTAAGATTATTTTATACAAAGATTTGAGATGTGGGAGCGTGGTTTTTACAAGTAGATCAGATTAAAGCATATGAATATATTGTCTCGGAAGTAGATATTAGCCCAAGGAAGTTCCGTGGGATGCAACAAATACTAGTGAACAAAACAGTAACAAAGTAAGAAAAATGTTCGAGTGAGATAACAAAACAATACCTAAAATCAAATAAAAATAGATTTGTAAGCATTTGAAAGCCATAACTATTTATACAAAATTAACTCTTAATAAATATTAAACCAAAGTCGTTATTAAAAATAATAATAAATATTGTAGTTACCTTTCGATTAAATATGTAAATATAGGAACGATAATTATTATGTAATTATATAAGTTATATAAATATTATGAAATAACTTTGTTACCTAATTCACGTATGTCTATATATGTCGATACATTAGAGCATAAAGGAAGAGCCGTAAATTCATTGTATGATGAAGGAATGCGATCAAATATAATGGGAAGAATAAACATTGTGCAGCGGCCGACGTCCAGTAGTAAGTTCTCAACGAAACGTCATTGGAAAGTCGAACAAATAATATATTTTTTTTTTTTGTGTGGATTTAGTTAATGTGATTTATCAGTGCAAATCATTTCATATTTTACAGATTGTTAGAAACGTGCAGAATGAACAAAGTAAGTTAGAGGTTTATAACGTATATCCCTCCCTTGAACGGATATTTCTCTAATTTTGTACTTTCTACACATAGAATTTAAGTTAGAAAGATCAGAAAGAATAAATTGAACCATAAAACACTGTGTGTTGTGACTTTAGCTCCTTATCAATGTTGTTATCTTAAAATGATGCACTACGAATTACAGATTTAAAACCCAAATTCATAAATAAACTACTAAAATTGTGCAATTATTATTAAATATAGAAAAGCAAAAGCGAAATAAATGTCTATATATTGACGCGCAGAGAATTAATATCATTGTAAATATTTAATCTTACAAAATTTTGAGGGGAACATGAAATTTTCGATTTCGACTATTTGTTGGTAATTACATGCATATATGCAATTTATTGTTTTTATGTTCATAATATTAATTATATTAAAATTCTTGTTGATTAACAACTATTTTCAAAGTTTTGTGATAACAGCTTTTTTATATCCAATGCTCATATCATCGAATATTTGATAATTACTATAAGCTATTAATATTAAAATAAAGTGTCCAAGTATTAAAGAAAATATATCGATTTTGAATAGCCAGACAAAGCTCACTTTTTAGTAAGAAGCTAATCGATTAACGCATTTTTTTATCCAAATATAACTGGCATGTTATTTATATTAAAATTTAAATCTGAATGATAGAAAGTTTTATTTCAGAAGTACTGTGATCCCAGTACCTATCTATTCAAATCCGACATCTTTATCAGTATAAGTTTCCATAGGCACGGGTGCGGTGGTATTTTCAAACTGCATCATTTCTACGTCTCTACAAGAAGATGCTTGAAGTTCTCTCCTGACGTCTGGAGTGATTTTGGGATGAGATTGCTTTCTGAAAAACGTAACAATACAGTATAAATATATATAATCGACTTATACCAGAAACCATACTTCAAAAGATTAAGCAGTGCCTCTTTTTGTTCTGACGATATATCATTTTTGTACCGCTGCACAAACGTCAATAAGCTTTGATGCCAAAGCACAGGCATCTCACGTTTTTCGTTCTCGAATCTAGGTATATGTTAATTGGTTTTGTTGTTAAAATACATATGAACGAAATATTTCCAAAATGTACCTTAAGAAATGAAAAACTGCGGCATCAACCACGCGATATGGTAATGCATAACGTTTATCGAGGAAATAGCGGATGAATATAGAGTTAGCGCCTGTGTATCCCATTTCACATATCTTCAACAAACAAGCAGATGAATGCAGTACAGGAATAGAATTTCTCGCTATAATACTGCCGAATATAATTGCCTCGCGTAAAGTGCAGTCACCGGATTCAAGTAATGGAAGAATAATTCCCTTCATAAACGCAGCGGGTTTAAACAAAGCCTTTTTTAACGCGTTATAAAGGTGCATGTTGAGTTTCTTGTATTCACAAAGATCATCACGAACTCTAGGCAAAAGCACTAAATTATAAAATCTCTGTGCCATAGCTTGAGACAGAACAGAAGAAAATATTCTGATCGGAGTACAAATGTTAAATTATAGGTATATTCAAATTAGAAGAAGCGCAAATGAAGACTACCTTGTGCCTTGGAACATCGCAGCTGCACTCCAATTGTGAGGCTCTGTTATAAAGAGGATCTGTTCCCAATTCCTTAGTTTGGGAATTAGTTTAAATGCCTTTGGCACTTTCCCGCTACGATAACGCTTCATAACATCACGAACCCCTTCATACATTTCACGAACACTAGAATGGTTATTAAGATGAAGCAGTAGAAAAAATGGCAATGGCAACAAACCGTGAATCTATATCTTCAATTTTCAAAGATCCATCATCCGTTAGCTTTGTCTGAATATCTGCTTGCTTCTCCTGGATTTTTTCCATTATGATTTCCGAAAGTTTCAATGTACGCTTTCCACCTTCGGGGTTCTGGAAGCGTTCAAACGCCTTTGCATCTTCCTCATCTATCTGCAGGTCGTCCAAAAAATCATTCTCTGTGACATCGATTTTTTCGTCCTCCTCGTTAATATTGCCTAGCAGAAAATTTTAGAGCATTAACCTAACGAACAAATTTATTTATCTGGTTCTTACCCAAGTGGAAATTAACATTTTTCTTCGGCGTCAGAGTAGGAAAATTCTCCTCCGTTAACTCCAACTGTTGTTTTTTAGCAGCAGTCAGAATTTTGCGACTAGTTTTGCTATCAAGAACCTCCAGGGTTAACGAAAAATGCGAGTAGAATATCTACATAAGCTTATAAGTATATAAATACTATACCGATCCTTCTTGTGCCCGCAGATGGAACTTGTCTTTGGACTTCATTTTCGCCACTTTGCCCTCTGTGAGTTGCTTTTCCAGAGCAACATTCTTAGCTGGTGCGATATTAGATTTCTTTGCCTTTCCCATATTAACAATTCAGCTATTTACACGATAAATTGAACTAAACTAAAGACTGCATTTAAAATATACCGAATCTGAGAGAAACAACTAACGTCAAAGTCACAAAAATGCACGTGTTTACCAAATTTGTTTTGATTTTCATGAGTGGTTTTCTTAGCAACCAGCTCTGAATATCAGCATAATATTGTCAATTTATTAACACAACCAGCATAGTCTCATGCAACATTTAGTTGATTGCCCTAAATCCAAATACTCATATTATATTTAAGACATAAATTGATAACAGGCAATATTTCTTAAATTGGAAACATAATATAATATTTATATAATATAAAATAAAACCAACACACTTCATCTTGCAGTTTTACACCATACTCAATGCAGTCGTACCATTAACGTCACTTGACTGGTGTAAAAGCTGTCGAGCCCATCCACAGAGGTTTGATTTTGACACCTTGATGGTTCCTTTTAGTTTGGTGTTCTACAAAATCAGACTTTCAAAATGAAGGTGGGTGAATTTTTTACTAAAATTTGTACTTATTTTTATTAAAACTCCGAAAATTCTTGCAAACTTTGTTTCTGTAATGTCATATGCATTAAAGTTTTTAAAATTGCAACGTAATTATTCAGGATGGCTGAAAAAATAACAGATTTTATCTTGGCTAACCTGTAAGCTAGTCAGGATAAATTATATGTACATATTTAGTTTTCCATAATCACAGAAAATTTTATTACGATAAAATTACTAAAAAATAAATTTGTTAATTTTATTTTTTTTTTTCTAGCTTAACGTTTCTTATCCCGCTACGGGATGCCAAAAACTTTTCGAAGTCGTCGATGAACACAAATTGCGTGTGTTCTATGAAAAGCGTATGGGCCAGATTGTTGAAGCTGATATCCTCGGTGATGAATGGCATGGATACATGCTTCGCATTGCTGGCGGTAACGACAAGCAAGGTTTCCCTATGAAGCAGGGTGTTCTTACACACGGTAAGTTAATTGATTTATTGTGTTGGTTTTAGGAGTTTAAAATTACTAATATTGTCACAGGCCGTGTTCGTTTGCTGCTGAAAAAGGGTCACTCTTGCTATCGTCCACGTCGTACCGGTGAACGTAAAAGGAAATCTGTTCGTGGTTGTATTGTTGATGCCAACATGTCTGTTTTGGCTCTTGTTATTGTCAAGAAGGGTGAAAAAGACATTGCTGGTTTGACCGACACCACAGTTCCTCGTCGCTTGGGTCCAAAGAGAGCCAGCAAGATCCGCAAGTTGTACAATTTGGTCAAAGAAGATGATGTCCGTCGTTTTGTTGTTCGTCGCCCATTACCAGCCAAGGATAACAAAAAGGCTACCTCTAAGGCACCCAAAATTCAACGTCTGGTCACTCCAGTCGTTTTGCAGAGGAAGCGCAGACGTTTAGCTCTAAAGAAAAAACGTCAAGTCGCATCGAAAGAAGCGGCCGCTGATTATGCTAA
This sequence comes from Coelopa pilipes, assembly GCA_947389925.1. Lineage (NCBI taxonomy): Eukaryota > Metazoa > Arthropoda > Insecta > Diptera > Coelopidae > Coelopa > Coelopa pilipes. Next base: position 9,085,804 of record OX376700.1, read on the forward strand.
GCTTATGGCTCAAAGGAAGAAGGAATCCAAGGCCAAGCGCGAAGAAGCCAAGAGACGTCGTTCAGCTTCAATAAGGGAATCGAAGAGCTCCATCTCGAGTGATAAGAAGTAAATTAGAAAGGTCAAAACAAAATGTGTTTATTTCTGTATACCCAACAGAATAAAAATATAATTAAAAAAGTACTTTTTTTTAAGTAATACTGAAACATGTGTTTTATTGAAACTAATTAATTAAATTTTGAGTATTCTCTATCAAGGTATCGAAGAATAAATACTGTATTAACAGCTTCTGATTTTAATTTCTCAGTCTGTGAAAGTAAATTTTCTTAAGCTGTTGGATAGAAGTTTTGGAAGTAAATCTTATACGTTATTCTCATCAATAAACGGAAGCCCATTGCCTAACCGAATTTCAAAGTGCGTTCATTTCATGGAATCATGTCATGTAGAGCGATGTGGTCTGATCAACTACTACAAATATGTGTTGGCATCTCAACTAGCCAATACATCCTGTGCTGGTAAAAAATTATGAGTGACGTGGAATTCACTATTTCATTTTATTTTATTAGGCATTATTAGAAATAAATTGCTAAGAGCATTAATTTGAAAACCGCATATCGTTTTGAAAGAAATAATAAAATCAAATCAAATTTTTATAAAGAATACTCCAAAACAAATAACATGAGATGTTAAATATTCAACTTAAATCATAATAACTAAAACTAAACAAAAACGTAAACTTTGATAAATTCCCTACTCGACGGATTCTACGCAGAGCCTACGGGTTAGAACATATACTGTTATCGGTATGAGTAAGTCTGAATCCTAAAATAATCACCTTGACGAATCACCTCAATTGGAATTTCTATAAATTTTACCAGAGATGGATATACATTTTAATAAAATAGCGATTAATACTTAATATTAAGTATTTTTAAAAAACAATTGCAAAAAATGAATGAGCTGTTGGTATTGTAATTTAAACTAATATTTTTGTTGTTGTTTTGTTCTATATCTGTCATATTTTATAGATTCATTTGTCTCCCGGTGTGTGAGGAGGTTTACATTAATGATTAATATATATTAGCATATTCACTCATAGGTCTTTAACAGTATAGTATAGAAAGAGTATAAAGAGATATAGAAAATTTGTTTTGAAATTTTTAAAATTTTTTTTTTTAAATTATTTTGTAGGTATTTTTTTTTTTTTTAATTTAATGTTAGATATATATTTTTATTACCATTTATATGTCTCCAGTAATATTTGCTGAAGTTTATGTTGCTTCAACCAAAAACCATTAATAACTTATTGTTAGAATTCAGATTGCTCTTAATTTTCTGATTCACCCTGCCATTCGGAGAATTTATTCGAAACGTATAAGTTACAAAAAGTAATTCATAGATTGACACTAGTTGCAGTTTATTTTGTTTGTAAAAATTGCAAAATACACAATAATGTTTCTACAATTTCTTTAACCGAAAATATAAATTTTAAATACAGTTTTTGAGTTATTAGTGAGCACGTATTCTTTAAAAGTAAACTGTGTATCACCTTTATATGGAATGGCTAAAAATATGACTACAGACACACAGAGAGAAGAATCTGTAAATATGTCAATTAAAAATAACTCTAGAGATAAAGAAGATCACAGGACAACAGATATTAAAGAATGGTCCAGCTTCTCACAATGGATTCAATGTATATGTGTAGTAACTTTCGATTTAAACTTAGGACAAGCTATGGAGATTGTTTATCCAGAAAAGTTTATCCCAACTGAGCAGGAAATAAGTAATATATGTTATATGGCATTTCCAGATTCAAACTCTGGGTGCATGGGTGATACTAAATTTCATATGCGCTTTCGAATTTCTCCGGATTCTACTAGAAGTAACAGCCCGATGCATAGATACAGACATTACAACAGCGATTGTTTACCAATGTTACGTGCAGATAACTCGCACTATTGGGGATTTGTGTATTTTCGCCAGAGGCGTGACGTGAATCTCCCAAGAGGCTATTTTCAAAAAAGTTTCATAATTATCACACGCCTGCCATTTTTTAATTTGTTTTATGAACTTCTAGCACAACTGGCCCCTAAATACTTTGATGAAGGTTTGGTTGTGCTTAAGCAGACATGTATGCAAATAGCTAACGAATGGCCTTCATTACATTCTGGTGTAACATTAAATTTACCCTTATTCGATATAATTTATCAAACAACAATTCCTAAGGTTAGCAGCAAAAAAACCACTCACATTTCAGAGTCTACAATATCAACTGTTGAAAATTGTCAAAAAAATCATTTTTCAACTAAAATAATTGCATCTGTTCACGAAATTGAACTTTTCCGAAGCTTAGAATTTGTTGTTGAAAATATTTATACATTGTGGGAGTTAATTTTAATTGCTGAACCTATTGTGGTGGTTGGAACATCACCAGCAGACTGTTCGCACATGGTACAGACATTGGTTGCACTTATAGCTCCATTAGAATATTGTGCTGAGGTTCGACCGTATTTTACTATACACGACAGCGAGTTCAAAGAATTTACTAGAGAGAGTGGAAAATGTCCGCCAGCTATTATATTAGGGGTTACAAACCCATTTTTTATTAAACTACTAAAAGAGTGGCCACACATGCTACGATTAGTAGACAATCAGGTATTTTAATTATTATTATATTTGATACATTATATTTTCATGTATTTTTTTAGATAAATATACAACAACAGCAGTTGCTATTGCAGAAAAATAAACGAAATTCTAATTCGGTTTCTTCCTTTGGAAGCGCTAGAAGCATGTCTTTCAAAAACATCTCTAACAACACTAACGCGACCGTATCTGGTTCAGGCGTTACTACAAGTAATGATGGTTCAACGCCTGGGCTACATACTAAATACAAACCGTTTCTGAAAAAGGATAAATCTCTTATCAAAAAAGTGTTACTCGGTATGAAAACTAAAAGACCCGAACATGTTCAAACTGCATTGTTGAGACGTCATTTATTAGAACTGACACAAAGCTTCATGATTCCATTGGAACGATATATGGGATCTTTAATGCCACTTCAAAAGGACATAAGTCCTTTTAAATCAGCACCCAATGCAAATACATTCAAACTTGATGATTTTCTGGGTACTTTGGAACAATCTGGACCACATTTAACATCACCCCTGAAAGGTGACTGGAAAGGACTTTATAAACGCTTTTTTAATTCACCGAATTTCCGTGGATGGTATGAGATGAGACATCGGGAACTACAGTTAACTCTTCAAGATTTGCAATTGCAAGCACTATCAGAGGCCAATCTCGAACACTGGGCACAAGACAAACAAGAAGTAGAAATAATAGATATGATACTCAAGCTAAAACAAAAATTGAATCTCTATACAGAAAAGTCATTAAGCGACACCGGTTGTGTAAACAATGGAAATTATTATGCAACACATGAACAAATACGTGCTCAAATAAATTCTATGAAAGAGTTGCTCCCGAATGATTTAAAAAATGTTGTAAATATTTGATATTAAATAATAAATACGCATAAGCGGTTCTCTAAATATTGTAAATGTAATGAAACGAATGTGAATAGGTTTAAATAGTTTATGTTTAAATGTAATAAAAAATACACATAATTTTAATATTATGAACTTTGTTTAATCTTATGTACATGTCCGTAAGTATTATTTTATCGCATAAGTCAGTTATTTATCGACAATACTAAAATGTTATCAAACATGAAATAACTTAACATTATTTAACCGAGCACCAACTAATATATATTATAAATTCCAATAATGCTAATATTTTCGATAATTAATAATAAACTACAATGGAGGAAGCGATATAAGTACTTCGCCAACGGGAACCGTGTCGGACACATCATTTGAAACTAGTATGCGTTCGTCTTTTTTGTTCGTCATGGATACAATTTCGTAGCAACTACTGTCCTGTGTTGCTTCAGATGTGTCAAATGGCTTTGGTGAAAGAATTTGTTTTATGACATCGAGACTCTCAATTCGCATAGTTTCCAATCGATAAAATCCATTTTCATCTAAACGAAATGTAAACCGTTTGTGTCCTGATGAATGTTCAATTTCGTGTATTTTTGTTAGGTGACCAGAGAGAGATTGTCCACTCTTAAAAAGTTTATCGCAGCAATGACATATATAGATGTACGGACTGTTTGCATGAACTTCTAAGTAGTGCTAAAAAATTGATATAAATTAGTTTGAATTGGTATAAATATTATTAAATATATTACTCGTCGCATAAGATTATATGTACGCACGGCATAATTACAACCAGGCTCGTCACAATGATGTACTTCTTTGCTGTGTGCATACTTCATGTGTTTCCCTAAGTCAGACTTACGTACGCAACGGTGGTCACATTCGGAACATTTAAAAGGTTTGTCTTTAAGATGTCGATATCTAATGTGTGTCGCTAAAGTACTCGCCGATGTACAGGTCATATCACACATACTGCATTTATAGCAGTTAAAGTGCTTCACCACATGTCCACGTAATAACTTCTCAGTTGCAAAGAATTTGAAGCACTGTGCACATTGGTACTTATGAGCTAGAATTGAGAATACAGTTGTAATCATTTTTAACGTTATAAAGGTAAACAGTTACTGTTATTAATTGGCTGCCGTCTGCAATGATCAAACAGAGTTGTTTTCGTACGAAAGAGTTCTCCACATTGCCAACAAGCAACGTGCTTTTTGTTGGAATGCTTGCGAATATGCTCAATTAAACGATATTTATTTTCCAATTCCTTTTTGCAAAATTGCCAATTGCACTGTATTTTTGGTCGTTCATCATCTGGAGATTTTTGAATTTCATATTCAAATGAGGCGTGCTGAACAATATGATCTTGAAATTCTACAATAGAGCAAAATGTACGCTCACAATCCGTCCACTCGCATCGAAAATCAGATGGAAGATCCGGAATTTTTTCGCGATCATTTGCGCTGAGGGCACATTTGGGAATGCTTGGATTATTTTCGCACTCGAACTTTCCTTGCGCAAGTAGTGCGCACAGGTAGCCGTGATAATAAATGTGCCGTTTAATTTCGTCTATGCTCTTAGTTTCAAAATCACACGAATTCCACACGCATTGCTCAATGTCATCCATATTTAAATCTTCTAAATGCTCCGTTATATGTCCGTTAAGTTCCCACGCGTCTCTGAATTCTCTGCTGCATCCCTTCCATCCGCAAGGAATAGACAACGGCGATATTTTCGGCTTTCTTCTAGGCCTCATGATTTATATAAACTACATAGAGAATAAATCATTTTTATTTTCATTAAAACTTAATTATATACTTCTCAACTTATGGAATTTCCTTGTAGATTAGATGAGGTTTACTTTAACATGAATTTTCATAGAATTCCTTTATTATTCCTTTATTCTAACTAAATATATTTTGCCGCGCTTATTTGTTTGTGGTGAGAATCATATTTTTCGTCAAAAGGTAACTTGAATTAACGTTGTCGTATATACTCATAATCAGCTGTTCTTTATTTAGGAGATAAAAGCTGCCAGATGTTCTATAACTATATATCTGAGATTCCTGCATCTCATGAAATTTTTTATGAAATTTTATATGTGATTTTAATTAGTCTCAATAAAAAAATGAAATTAAATGAATGACAACTATATATGTACCTACAACTACATAGTTAAGTTAACAGAAATTTATAAAAGTATATATATAGTCTTCGTTATATACCATTCCTATATTAACGTTTTTATTATTTTGTACTATTCGAACTGTTTTATTAAAGATAATGAACAATCGCAATAAACTCAGGGTGTATAAGAATATTCGCAATTTGAAATAAGAATATATATGTTTTCTGTATTTTCTCTCAACTTATAAAAAGTGGGGTGATATTCAATATTCCAAGCTCAATATTTAAAAAATGAACTAGTTATACGTTGAACCTCAAAGTGAATAAAATAAGACAATTTTGTATTCGTTATAATTGAATAAAATGATTTTGTTAAAAACAACTACTGGCAGCACAAGCAAACTTGAATATAATATGGCAACACTTAAAATTTTAAATAAACCATTTCAAAACCACTTAAATAATTAATCAAAATATTATTAAATTACATATTGCATTTACCTGAATAATATGGATATATCCCATATGTGTCGGGTTTGTATGGATTTCAAAAGTACCACAAAAAACTTATTCGAAACAAAAATAAAAAATGACGACCTTCCATTAAATAAAGTTTTTACGTTCGTAACAAGTATCAACGTAAGTTTATCTCGATATTTAGAATTCATCTTTAGTTTATTTTTTTCCAGATATGTATGAATGACGGTTTTCCCATGGAAGTCTGTAGTTTATGTATTAGCCGACTATTAGAGTCATTTAAGTTCAAACGCCAAGCCGAAGAAGCCAACGAAGAGTTCAAAAGACAATTACATGTGCATTTTTTCAAGGAACAAATAGAAACACCGTTATCCAGTGAGACATCGCATATACAAGAACAGGAATCAGATAAAACGGACGAAGTAAACGAAACGAACCATATCAATGATTTAGAAATGATTCCTTGCATAGAGGAAACTCTAGATTGTGAAGATGGCGTTCAGTTTTTAACTGGCATAAAGCCACCTATATTTAAAGAATACCTTGCAGTAAAGAAAACTAAACACAAGTGTCAGGTTTGCGCCCGAGAATTCAGTCGAAAATCCAACTTGGTCGATCATCTACGATTACACGCTAATTTAAAACTATTTCAGTGCAAAAGCTGTGATAAATCATTTGTTCAAATTGCGAATTACCGCACACATATGCGAATACACACTAACGAACGTCCCTTCCAATGTCAAATATGCAATAAGAATTATAATCAGTCTAGTACTTTAAAAATACATTTACGCTCGCATACTGACGAACGTAACTACCGCTGTGAAGAATGTGCAAAGAGCTTTACAAATTCCTCTGATTTAAAAAAACATAATCGAGTCCACAATCCTGACATGCAGTTTACCTGCGAATTTTGTGGAAAACTATTTGCTCAAAAAGTAAACATGTTATCTCACATACGCAGAGTTCATACATTAGAATCTAAAAAATTTGAAAAATAAATTTTGAACAGTTAACCACTCGTTTTCATTTACAATTGTTAGTTTGAATCAACTTCTTCCATGCTGAAACGAACAACATTTCTCCAATTACTTAGAAATATTGGATTTCTGTTAAATTTTTGATATCAATGCCATAAGTCTTCAAAGTCATAAATACTATTTATCTAATTACCTAATTTAACCAACGCTGACTTGGAACAATCGAAACATACTGATCCAATAGTAAATTTCAAATCAAACACTGTATTATAGTTATATTAATTTTAATCAAATCAACACACTACTACGGGAATATGAATCACACCACATTACTTGGCGTGTGTTTGAGCCTTCCTCATTTGAGTAAGGATGTTGGACAGTTCTTCACGCTTCCTCTTCGCACGGATATGTGTTCCCAAGCGACGTTTCAGGAACTTCAATGCGCGCTTATCCTTGGAAACTTTGAGCAATTCCATGGTTCTCTTTTCGTAGGGAGCATGGCCAACAACTTCACGTACCAAATCCCGCATAAATTTGGTGTGGCGGGTTTGAATCTGTAAAAGGAAAAATATGTATAAATGTTTCGGTAAATATTTTTAAATTTCCTTGTAATCTGTAGGAAGTTTAAAATACTCACGTTCTTCAAACGGGAACCTCGAAGACCCTTGACTTTTTTGTCACCAGTATATTTCACATTCTTCACTTTAGTGGTCTTGTGCCCCTTATTGAGACCGATGCATAGTTCGTAGCGGACTGCCATTTTTGCTGAAAAAATGAAGTAAAAAAAACAGCCGTAAAATAAAAATGTATAAAAAGGAATTTTAAGAAACGTACTAATAATATATCAAATCATTGATAAATCTAAAAATTTATAGGATTCCAGGTATTAACATAGAACATATAATTTTTCACAGTTTAGCGACTTACCTTAGCAGCTGTCAAAAGGCGGAAAGAGAGAATTCAATTCAATAATATACATCGCCATTTTGAAAATCAGTTTTACATCGGTAAATCGCCAACAACTGCAGAGTTGCCAAGTTAATTAAAATATTTGTAAATCCTATTTTGTTAATAATGTGTTGAAAAATTCTTGTTTTTGCTTTTGTGAGTTATGTTACTGTTTTCCTTACAAAATAGAATGATATTATTTTTGATTGGTTCTTTAGTAATTATGAATTAAATAATTATTATGTAAGAAATTTCATCACTGATGAAATGAATATTTGTTAAGTAGGCAATCGAAATGGGAAGATTTGAAGTCATCCTTTCTTCAGATTTGAAATTATATATATTCAAATATAATGTTGTGATTAACTACATAAAATTTAGAATTATTTATAATTATTTGTATTAATATTACAGACTATACTGTACAGACTAAGTGTTTCAAACTTTCATCAGGTCATAAAATGATGAACCAAACAATTTTTGTTTTTGTTTGATTGTGTTTAGTTTTTTGTAATTTTTGTGTTATATATAAAAAGTTTAACCAATTTTATGTTTGACCCTTGAAAGAAAATTGTCGTTTTTATGGTAATACTGTTATCCGTGCTTACTTGATGAGTTCGTGATTTTTCCCATTCGTTCCGTATGCTTATCTTGAGGAAGTACATTTTGCTCGCCGGCCATATTGTTATTATGTGTAGTCAAAGAAAAGAGAGTGAAACTATAGACACGTGTTTAATTCTATAAATTAATAGTGGATAATCGTGAAAAAATCAAGATTTAACAATTACAAATTGTAAAAAACATTAAAAAAAACTTCTTTATTTGTGAGAATTTAATAAAGATTTGCTTGTGGTTGTTTCTTCTGAGGTAAGTTTATACGAAATAAATCAAAGAAAACATAACCTCCTTTAGTAGCATTAACCTGCGTTATGGAATTTATCGATGATATCAATTTGATTTGTTAGTAGAAATTCATTCATCCTATTTATATATAATTTCTGAGCAATTTTAATATTTATGTACTCAAGTAGTTTATTTTGTGAGGATTATTTTGTACAATATAATCAATATTATTGAATCTCCTCATATTTTCCTCCTGTATTTAATTCAGTTACTAGGAATATTTAAATTTTAACTTTCACTTAACTTTAACAACATAACAATAGTTTTATTGCGGAGTTAATGAGTGGGCGGTTATAATTAGGATAATTTATAAAGAGTTTTTATTTCAAAACTTTCTAGAAGCGGTATCCTTCAATTTTTGTTTAGATAACTACTTTACTGCCAAATTGTGATTAGGTAACAAACTAACTTTGTTTAAAACGCATGATTGGTCATTAAATATTCATTTAAATCTTGGGATTGATTTTGGTTGCTTTTATGTTATAAACGGTTAGACTATAATCAGACTTTATTTACATATGTGTTGTTTGATCGCCTTCAAGTAATTCATCCTAATCCTTATCTTCGTTATCGTTGAAATTATTAAGTTTTTAATACTTCTCTAAGATGGTAATTTCTACATACCAGTCTCAAATAACCAAAATTATAGTAACGTTGATATTATAATTTTTTATGTTTAATTTTTACATATTTTATTAGAATTTAATGTATTTTTATTATAATTTTTTATAGATTAGTCAATGATTATCAAAAGTTTTATATTTTATTATTTTATTAAAAGTTTTGTAAAGTTTTAGTATTCTGTGGTACTACAACGAGTTTGAATATGCGTTTGTGTGTTTGTATACTTATTGTGCAATCATCACACTCTTCGGTTCGAAATTTTGAACATATCTAGGGAGAGATTTTTTCTACACGAGAGAGCTTTGAACTGATATAAATTTTAATTCGCTAGTATCATTTAGAGAGTTAGGTGACCAACTCTCAGAATCTACCTTTAAAGAAAGCGAGGTCTTTCATTCAGTTGATATCTGCTTATCATGGTGTACTCATTCAATTGTTTCACAAATGTTTGATTATTAATTGTAAATAATTCAAAATATAAAAAAAATATAGTAGTGATTACTGAATTGCAGCATTATATGATCTTAAAAATTACGAAAATTAAATATCTTCGATAATAAATATACCATTTCTTAATATGACCTTTTCGTACTACAATACGTGATCGCAGTATATTCATTGTTTTAAAATTCTCTGTTAAACTAAATCGTTCTCTTTGTCTATAAATATATTTGTGTGATGTGAAACTCACCGATTTGTTTTGAAAATGTATTTAAATTATTTTTAAATAAATTATCTAAAAAAAAATAATAATATAAAAATAGAGTGCGTTGTGGTTTAACCAATGGTTTCTATTTTTTTAAATTTTTGTAGAGGAAGTAACACGTGATAGAATCGTTTTTGGCATATTTACCTTCCTGAAGGTGAACTGATTCCTCCAAGGTGTACGCAAATATACTATTTTCGTAGTTCTACATCTGATATGTATTTCTTATCAAATTAATTTGAGGTTCGATTTAAATTATTTTAAAAATATTAATATGAATGTGTATTATACTTTCGAATAAGTACTCTGTTTTATTTTATCGAACCATAACTAAAATAAACAGTTAACATATTATAGATGCTAAGAACAGTTTGATTATAAATTCGATCATTTTTAATTACGAACGAGCATTAAACGAATGTATATAACTCATGATTATGTGTTTCTGAGTAAACAACTATCCAAATAGAAAAGGTATTACTTATAAATATCTTTATAATATGAATAACTTCATTTATTAAATGTTGTGTAATAATATTGTATCTTTTTTTGCAGTTTATTCATCATTCAACGAAAATGGTATCTGGTCGTCCACTTTTATACTTGTCACTACCGGGAGTAGCATTTATACTTGGCGTATTTTGGTTTCGACGTCGGAATAAAAATCGACCAAATGGTGAATGCAATGGTGGAAACGATACCAAACAGTTGACTGAAAGCCCAGATGGTAGTGTTATAAAAAGTAATGCTACCAATAAACAATCCATACCAAATTCAACTCCAAGCAAATCAGTAAATATAAATGGAAGTGTTCCATCTGAAGATGACAATCCAGCAACCAAATATTTTGGCAAATCAGCTCCTATACAAATAGTACATAATGGTAGGGGTTCCCCTATTAAACAACAACAAAAACAAGTAGATTCAGAGGTACTTAAGACACAGATTGAAGATGCTGAAAATAAGGGTTTACGTTCAATTGATGAAGATTTTGAGAATTTATCATCTCCGGTTGATCTACCTGATTCAGTGAACAATCGTGTAATATTTTACTCTCGTGCGAATACTGATAATAAAGATAAACCAGTTGTAGTTAAAGCTTCAAGAACTCCAAAAATATCTCCGGAAAATTCGTTTTTAGAAAGCAAATATACAAACGATTGTGAACAGAATAATAATTGTGAAAAAATAGATGTAGATAATCAAAACCTTACAGAAGTAAAGGAAAAGCAAATAGAAATTGAAACGATAGTTAATGAGAAACGTACTGTAGATGCTGCTAGTCCTTCTCTAAGTTTGTGCAGTGTACAGTCGGGTGACTCTGGAAAGGGCTCGAGTCTACCACGTTCGGAGGCAACGCGTGTTAAAACTACATATGAATTTTTCTTTCCTGCAAGTTTAATCGGGCAATTATATGGTCGAAGACGTGCTTTTATTAACCAAATTAAATCAAAAACCTCGGCAAATGTTTTACTGCGCAAAAACCCGTTTTCGGGCAAAGTTAGAATTTGCGTAGTGGAAGGATATGAATCTGAAATTAATGCGGCTCTTATGATGATTCGGCAGCGTTTACCAGCAAAGCGTTATCCAAATTTCACAATGCAGAGAATACATTTTGCACTTCCACAAACCATAGTTCCTTTATCAACGGAAAATATGTTGAATCTGCAGGTAAATAGTAATTTGTATTTCACATTATTTTTTAACAATATTAATGTTTGTTTATTTCTAGCTTAATCTAATTGAAGGTATTAACAACGATGTCGTTGTTAGCGCAGTTATTTCAGGAGGTCAAATATTTGTGCAACATCCTCTCCATCCTTCGCATCCATCATTGGCAGTACTGCAGAAATGCCTTTATGATAGTTACACAGCATCAGTTGCTCCCCTGTTACCAGGAATTGAGATCAGTGCTGTATGTGTTTTACCGGTGAATGGTATTTGGTATCGAGTGCAAATAGTAGAAAAAGATCCTGAGGATGAGCAGAGATGTGTAGTAATATTCTTAGATTTCGGAGGCTATATGAATGTACATTTGAATGAATTGCGGCAAATAAGATCTGATTTCATGGGAATACCATTCCAAGCGACAGAGTGCATATTGTCTAATATTGAACCAATCGGTATGGATTATTATAATAAAAAAACTACAAATAAAACTATATTGTCCACATTTTTATAGGATCGAATTGGTCATCAGAAGCTGCTGATATTTTATACAAATTAACAAAAGGAATTGTTCTTCAAGCGCAAGTTGCTGGATATAATAGTTTCAATATACCAGAAATTTATTTATTTGCTTGCTTAGGACCAAATGTAAGTGATATATTTTTTAAAAACTTAAGGTATCAACAGACCATACCTTTTCATTTGTTTAATTTTAACAGTTTAATTCATTGTCTGTTTGTTCCTTTATAAATTTATTGTCACTGGAATCATTACTATCATGACATTACGTAATACTATGTTTATGAGCTGAGTTTGGTTCATTTGCTTTTTTTGACACAAATTCAAAGCTTAAATAATAGTATAAAATAATTAATAATTTGCAAACATAAATTATATTTTGCTTTCTAATTTCAGAATGTAGTTTTTATAAATAAAGAGCTTGTGGCTAGAAATCTAGCGAAATGGGTGGAAGTTCGGGACTGATTGTGAACTCTTCAACAAAACTCAAACAGAAATTAAGAATTAAAAGTAATAACAAAATTAGTTTTAATTTTCCAATGTAGATTTTTGAAGAAGGATTGTTGGAGCGGAGCCATATATAAATATAAACTAAAACATAAACGTTTATTCTAAAAAGTTTCCGCAAAATAGGGGGTAATTATGAATTAACTATCGTGAAACAAAGATAATAATGTGTGTAATAATAAAACCAGCTTTTTAGGCCTCTTGTAAATATTATAAAGACTAATAAACAAATAAATTGCTCGAAGAATAAGGAAACGCATCTACATTAAATTACATACAGAGCAGCGAGCTGTTGAGTCAAAGCATGAATGTACATACATTTTAAATATGTTTAATGTTATTTTTTCAGTTCTTTGGGCGAGTTTTATATTGGAGTGTATTATATTCGATATAACATAAAAATGAATACATGTTATATGATAAAAACACAGGAAGGCATTTTGATATATTAATACATTATCAAAAGTAATGAACTATTTATGTACTGACTATTAAATATTAATTTTTAATTATACTTTATTTCTAGAGATTGGAATTTCTTTTCTATATTTATTCCAAAAACACAAAAATATTGCAAAAATCAATCTTACTTGCAAAAATATTTAATTGTGAAATCATCTAATTCAACTTTTAAAGGAAACTCAATAATATAATTGTTTTACAATTACATTAACAATAAAATCGCTATGGAATTCAATCATGTAGTTCGGCAATTTGATTTCTCCACTATAAATTCATTGTTACATCAATCAAAATGCCTTTTTGTTCATCTGTACTGTGTAGTTTATAACAAAATCTTAACTGGTATTTTTTCCTCAAAGTTTTTAGTTTTTTTAATAGTTTTAAGAAACTAAGTTAAGAATCTTTGATAATTATCTAATACTATTTATTTTGAATTAAAATTGTCTTCGGACATTTTTTTATAGAATTGAAACATTAGTTTAATGTAATTGTATTTTTTCGTGCTTATAGTCCAGAATCATATAATAATAATTTCCATTCATTAAAATCATTAATAACATAGATTGCAAAAGTGAAAAAAAAATATATATATTTGAAGTCAAATTAACTGCTTATAATAATAAGATGACTTCGTAGTTGAAAATAAGGAGGGATAGAAACACAATACGCCACACTACAATATCATATATATATAATTTGGCTTTTGCATAGCATAATCTAGTTCTCAATGTTTTATGTACTAAAATAGTACATTTCTTGACACTATGTACCGTTCAAAATTTCATTCATTGGACGAATAATGTTATAACTTTTTGATTTACAAATACCAGGAACAAATAAATAAATAAAACGTTAATAAAATCGTTATATAATGCAATTTGATTTGAATTTAGAGTTACATGAACGAGTAAGTATGTATCTATCTGGTTTTGAATGATAGAAATGTGAATCGATATTTTACCAATAAGTTTTCGCAACGCATAGTAAAACTTAATAGTCGTCTGAGAAATATTTCAAAAATTCTGGTTTTATTATAAGTGGTCTTATCTTATGGCAAACTGCGTCTACGATTACGTCTGTGGAAGGTGAGGGCGCAATAAAAAGTGTATATTTAATAGTGTTTCGACTAATTACCTTATACCCTAAACATTTTTGGAAGGTGTAGATATTATTTTAGCTTCAGACAAAGAGTTGAGTGTACGTAATTTCGAGGGAATTAACATGTTTTTAAAATCATATATATTTTGTAAGCTAAAGAGCAAGTAAATTTTAAGAGTGAGAAATGCGGAAGGATAAGCTAAAATGTCAACTTATAGAAGAGTTAGCTTAACGACTAATATATCATTCTAGAATTATTATGCATTAAATACTTTCATTAAAATAATGTATGTATTAGAAGAAATACAAACGAACTCTACCCGATTTACAGGTTTTACGTCAATAATATAAGGTTCTTTCATTCACTCACTTTTTAATTCAATTCGTCAAGCAATTGAAGCAGTAATGCGCTATTAGTCATCTAAGTCATCTAATATTTACCTATTGTAAGTTAACGAAAGATAATGAAAGAATATTTTATTGCCATTTGAAAAGACATCTAATATTTACCTATTGTAAGTTAACGAAAGATAATGAAAGAATATTTTATTGCCATTTGAAAAGACTAGTAAAGTCTTAAATACATCATGTTCGGAAAACTCCACAACTATCTTTTGTGCGTTCATTTCATTTTATATGAACCGTAGACCTTATGACGAATCAGTTATTTTCGCAATTCAAATAAATGTCGTTTCTTAGAAATTTGGTTGGGCTATGGATACTCAATAAATACAGACATAGAGTTTGGAATGATATAGTTCTCCTACAAATATTACTTGACCTTAATCGTAATTTCCTTGGAGTACTGAAAGAATGTTTGCTCCTTTGAAAAAAAACGTTTAATTAAAACAACTTCAAGTGGAAACTGATTGTCTGCCAATCATTTAGCAATAACGTTTGTTTAGCAGGTTGTAAAACATTTCACTCCAGTACCCCACCTACACTGAAGTCGCATTTATCGGGAAATACAAATTTCTAAACATTCAAGATACTGAAACGAACCCTGCCATGAAAGATATGAACTGTGGCTGTGGATGTAGCTGTGGCGATTGCTCGTCTCATGTTGCTCAACTTTAGCAATGACAATGAACGAGACTCTTATATGCGCGCGACTTCAACCCGATCTTATTGCCAAGTTAGTTAGTTTCTTATTGCTGGTTGGTTTAGCCGTTTTGCAGTTCTGTTTGAACCTTCGACCAATTCGCATCATACCGTATCTGCGAAAGCGGCTTGCGGATTTTTCAACAATACATAGTATCATTCCGAGCTCAAAACCGAACGAATGATTGACTCCGACTGTGAGAACTTTTCCGCGTGTTGATCTTGTGTTTCCACAACAGAACTAATAGTCTCATTTTGTGTTGTAATTAAGTGTGTTTGGAGTGAATTCCTTTTTGGTCGGTGGACTGAGCTACAGCGGTTGATAATGGAGGAAAGGAAAATGCCCACAAAAATAACTGTAATTATCTTGAGTCTCGATTTCCGAAAGTTAATTGGCTCTTTAGGAAATCGCCTAATATTAGTAATATATGTTAAAGTATAAACAGAGGACATACTCGTCCATCTGTTAATGCAACTGTTGGAACCAGTATTATTTCAAATATTATCCTATCTCAATCATTTGTACAATATGTATGTGACGGACGGAGTACTTAACTTGGCAATAATACGGAATGCCCACCGTGCTGAGTAATCTCAACAAATTAGCTTTTTGATCCTTTTTGTGACTTGGTCTTCATTAAGTCGCGAACGGAAGAACCGAACAATATACCTTTCCATAATATAATATATACCACAGGTTTTAGGTATAATGACGCAGCTTCCAATCGGTTCAAAATCTTTTCATTGAAAATCTAAAGTGCAATATAAAATTCAATTCGTTATAGAAGTAATTATAAAAAAATATTTGAGGGCTATATAAATGTCTTCTAATGAATGACTCTTACCTTAAACCAAGTAGAGAGTTGAAAAAATGCTAATTGCGAAACCTGTTTACTGCGATTTTTATTGTGAAGTATAAGTGATATATATTTATTATACAAAAAAAAAAATAAATACTTTTTTGGAAGGATCATTGTACTGGATTCAAGATGTCTTCTAAAATACATAATCAAATTCTTCGTGTCAAAAACAAATACTAAAGTTTGGTACATAATCACAAGTTTTAGATTAATGCAATTTCTTATTATAAAATGCTTTGCTATAAAATATTTATATAAGAGATACTGCCAAAGAATCAAGTTTCAAAGAGACCGTTAAGAGCAAGATTCCACCTATGACAACTGGATGTGGAATGAGTAAATCTGCATACATTGTCAGATATATTAGACGTATTATTATAATAATATTTTATATCATTTATATTTATATATTACTAAAACCAAATGCCACAGGTAGTACTTAATTGCGACGTCGGGCTAATAATTTCTCCGCTCACTTAGAGAGTCACTTCAAGTTTATCAGTGAGCTTGAGTCACCTACAATTAGCTTCGTATGAAAAGCTAACCTAGTAAGTTGGTCATTAGAAAAGCCCAATAAATATGTATGTCATGAACAAAATGCTAAGCAGTTCCGTCGGCGAACTGTTTCTTTTAATGTGCCTGGATATCAATTGTTGATGCATTGTTGATGGCGATTCCGATCTCAGAGGTAACGTGAAGGCGTCGGAGAAACAAGTTATGTTGTGTGGATGATTTGACTGGCATATCGGCCAACTACCCTATGCGTCACCGCATTTAAGAAAAATCCCCAAGCGGGGGTTTTTGAAGATTTTACATTCACTGTAATGATGTGGAAATATTCGGAATTCACGTTTCTTGACGTTTTCAAGTAGTTCGTCAGATCTTCAATGACATCATAAAATCCCAAAGAGTGTCCGGGATTTACAAAACAACCTCATAGTAATTCAGGTGAATGCATCGAATTTGGAAATCACTCTACTACTACGTCCGATATGGCGACGAATGAAAATAAATTATTTTCTCTGACACGTATTCTGTTTACGATTGGAATTATAACTTAAATCCTTTTAGATCACCAAGAAAGAGGAACAGGAACCGCAGAAGGATCGACCGAATTGGTCAAATGGCCTCGAGTTTCTCATGTCCTGCATCTCCATGTCGGTGGGATTGGGAAATGTATGGAGGTTTCCGTTTACTGCCTACGAAAATGGCGGAGGTGCCTTCCTCATACCATATCTCGTGGTTTTGTTTTTAATAGGTACAGTAGTTGGCAATGCAACAGTTATCGCCGAGATGGTTCAAGAATAGTGTTTGTTGCTCATTTGCAGGAAAGCCCATGTACTACCTTGAAATGATTTTGGGCCAGTTCACCAGCAAAGGATCGGTGAAGATTTGGTCCTTGTGTCCGTCCTTCCTAGGTAAGCCCCCCCAAGCCCACTATCTACCGACAAATATGATTTCCATTCATTCTATAGGCGTAGGATACGGACAGGCCTTTGCCACGATCTCAATCATCACCTACTACTCCTCATTACTTGCCCTGACCCTCTACTACATGGGGATGTCGTGCCAGGCAGTGCTGCCTTGGACCTATTGCCGACCTGAATGGGGCGACTCCTGCCTGGATTCATTGCCAAAAGATGAATCCACAGTCACCAACAGCACATCGTCACAGCTTCAGAGCAGCTCCGAATTGTATTTCCTGTAAGTGTCGTCATAATCAATATATACCAACCTACTACAGATACGTACTGCTGGTACAAGTCCCTTTTAAGTTATTTTTTAATATGTACGTAAACTCCAACTCGATTTCATGAGCAATGTACGAAAATGAGCAATATTTATTTGCATAATGAGTTAAATGACTTCGATTAACAGGTGCTTTTACATAATGCGATACTGAATATCATCTTTCGTGCGAGATATATATGTATTACTAGTCTGCCTTACTTTCTACACGGCATCCTACGTAACTGATAAATTCGGTCAATGCGGTTCTTTGAACCCTGTAGATGAGTTAATAAAACACAAAAACCAACTGAAAGTAATACCTTAAGACTATCCCTTGATTATACCTTCCACTCCAAGCCGTACAAACCCAACCTGTGTCAACGGAAGTGGAGCTTGTATATACAAAATATTAACTCATATATAGTTTCAAGTAGATCAAAATGAATCCGAAAATTAGGAAACATCGTAAATAAGTTTATTATAAATGTGCAAAATTAGAGATACGTTGTATTGAAAAGTTACGAAGCTGCTCTCTATTTATAACATATTCAAATAAGTAAATATACGAATAGATTCTGAACTGAGATACGGCGAAACTCAGTATTATATTGAATTCAATTTGGGAACCGTGTCAAGCAAACCGTGTAAATGAAGGACTGGGTGTATTTCCAACAATGATATGCCTACATCTGTTAGCCACGAATACTGAAAGCACACAGTTTTCGACACCTTTGTTTAGTCACGGTACTATATGACCTTGGCGAGTGGTTTGAGATCGTAAAGAATAACAATACATTCTAATATTTAAAGACACAACAGAAAAAATGTTAATGATTTTCGTTGCTGAATTGAATTCACTATTATTCAATTCAAAAAACTTTTCCTCATATTTTAACAATTTAGGTGTTTTTAAAATCGACATTAATGTATTAATATTGAGTGTTTCAAATTAGAAAAATACGGTACAATTTGGTAGTGCTTCAGTTTCTCAAGCTGGATACCTTCATAGTACTCCAATAAAAAGAATTGAAAAAAATCAAAATTTGTTCTCATGCTAATTGATCTATAAAATAACTAACAATTAAGTACTAATAAATAATCTGTGAATCATTATCGAAGTTTCTTGAATTAATTTATTATATTTAAAACAGCCCACCTTATTATGTAGACTGTAGGGCATATAACTCGGTCAGACTAGAGTCAGAGACTAGAGCTTTTTATTTTTTGTTGTTTTCAATTCACTTGCTTTGTACGGTTCCGTAAAAAATTAATTTAGTCGGACATATGGCCAGACACGTGACACTGACTTCGACGTTAATTGTGAGTAAATATACATTCCAAATTGTCGTTATTGCAATACTAACGAAATACCAAGTTAATGTTGCAAGTTACCGGTGGAATTCTATATTTCATTTCAACCATAACGAGGCTATTATACTGTTTTCCTGTACAAGGAGTCAAATAAATTTGAACTTTAATTCCTTAGGAAGGAGGTCATAAAGGAGAAAAATGACATTAGTGATGGACTTGGAGCTCCAAACTGGGAGTTGACTGTGACGCTGCTTGCCGCGTGGATAGTGATATTTTTGGTCATAATGCGAGGTGTGAAGAGTTCTGGAAAGGCTGCCTATTTTCTGGCCATGTTTCCTTATGTAGTGCTCGTGTCTCTGTTGATTCGGGCAGTTACCCTAGACGGTGCTGTTGATGGAATCATATTCTTCTTGAAACCCAACTGGGGCGAGTTACTGAATTTGAAGGTTTGTACGGAAGAGAAAAGACAGATATAAATCATTAGACTCTCGTCTGGTCTTAGGTGTGGAAAGAAGCGGTCGTCCAGTGCTTCTTCTCACTTGCGGTCGGCATTGGACCAATCGTTATGTTTTCGTCGTACAACCGTTTCGATCATGGCATCTACAGGTGAGCATGGGCGAAATCAATGCCGAGTGCAGATCAAATTAATTTACTTTTCCTGGTGCTTAAGGGATGCAATGATTGTCACCAGTTTGGACACCGTGACAAGCCTTTTGGCGGGAGTTACGATATTCGGCATACTTGGCAATCTAGCACACAACTTGAATATTTCCAATATAAACGAGGTGGTCAAGAGTGGAACTGGGTTGGCGTTTATATCTTACCCTGATGCGATTGCCAAATTTCAAGCGGTGCCCCAACTATTCGCGGTGCTCTTCTTCTTCATGCTATTCGTTTTGGGTGTAGGGTCCATTGTTGCCCTGCAGAGCACCATTGTGACCATTATCTGTGACCAATTCAAGCACTTGAAGTATTGGAAGGTCGCGCTACTAACCTCGGTCTGTGGATTTTTGTTGGGTTTGGTTTACGTAACTCCGGTGAGTAGACTACCTGGTAAAATGTGTGTAAAGGCTAATCCGAAATTGTCTCTAGGGCGGGCAATGGATTCTAAACTTGGTAGACTTCTATGGCGGCACCTACGTTGTTTTTGCCTTAGCAATTCTGGAAATGATTGGAGTAGCCTGGATTTATGGTAAGTGCACTTTTTTGGCTGATATAAATAAATAAGTAATCTCTCACATTTTCTATTGAAAGGACTGCAAAACTTCTGCGACGATGTGGAGTTTATGACTAATAGAAAGGTCACTGTTTACTGGCGCCTGTGCTGGGCATTTTTCACACCCATCCTTATGCTAATTATTTTCATTTACTCCATGGTAACAATTGAACCACTTAAATATAGTGGTGAACTATATCCGGAGTCTGCCAATGGTAAATATTTTCTAAAAATCTGAATTTCAAAATCCAACGACAACTTCGCATTTGCAGTTGCTGGTTGGTTGTTATTCATAATCGGATTCGCGCAGTTTCCCCTATGGGGATGTTGGTACATCTTAACTCACCAGACGGATAGCTTTTGCAAAGTAAATTATCCTGTTAAAGATATGAAATGTGCTAGCAGTAAACACAATTTTTTACAGTCTATAAAGTCGTCTTTTGCACCCAGTGAAGCCTGGGGTCCCCGGAATGCGGACGACAGAGCTCGATGGATATCTTTCAAAATGAACCTGTTGGAACAAAGGACCAAGCAGGATCAAAGCAAGAAGCTGGGCTTCTTTTGGCAAAAGTTGCATAATTTGTTTGGGATTTCCAAATAATTAATGAAGTTTGTTATTCAATATCAGCTGTCGAATTATCTTAAGTTATTGTAAGCTAAGAAAAATTGCTAGAACAAAATCGTGTATGTTTTTGAAATTAATATAGGTACGATAATGTATTATGTATATTCCTTTGTAATAGCTTTTGCAATGTAATATAAAACTATAACAAATAATTTCACTCATTTCATTCAGCAGATTCGGTTTTCCCTACTCTTACTGTATCCAAAGAAGCTACGGTAGGCGAGAGTTATCATTTGCTTGATCTCCGAATTGACTAATTGTCAATATCAGTTCTTACGTTCAGATTGAAGAATGATTCATTCTGTCTGTAATCTATTCTGGTATCGATAAAGTTTTAGAAGTCCTTCCTAATGCGCCCTGAGATGTTTCTGTTGCGGCAGAAATTGATATTTTTTTGTTTATCAATTATTTAAATCATGAATGGCATACTTTCAGGAATAAAATATTTCATTATAATAGAGCATCAGAAGTCTATCGACCTCAAAAATGAAATTTTATTGCAGATTATAATTTTCTTCTTGGGTATATGGGTTGTAAAGATAATTTTTTTCTTCTGTTTATTTTGGGGTGGCGCATAGAATTCTAAAAATTACTATGATTAATTTTATTATTAGAGATAGCTTGTGGTCACTGACCAAAAATATACTCAATTTCTATGCGCGCGGATAAAAAGTTAGTTTGGGCTTTTTAAAATTTTATAAATGGTTTCTATCGGAAATTAATCGAATTGAGATGGACAAAAACTTTAGTGCTTCGATTTTTTGACATGTTAAATCATCAAGAAGGAACAAAAATTATATCTCACATATAAAATTGACCAGCAAGGGTTAATTCAAATACAGCTTTCACTTGAAGCATATAGACAACAAAAACGAGCTTTTATTATATATAGACAATAATTATCAGTGGAGTATGCATAAAGAATGAAATGAAGAATGAAAAAAATATATATAACAATAAAACTCGCGAATAATACGTTGGAAGTTTTTGACAGTAATCTTCAAAAAAACCCATTTGAAGGAGCCACAATTTAATTCTTTATCTGGATCTGAACACAGCATTTTATTGTTTAAAAAAGTTAACTTATCTTGATCAATTGATAGGTCCAAGTAATATTCGAATATTCCAAAAAATTCATTTCATTGCTAATTACGATTCCACATAGTGCGGTTGTGTAGCGAAAAGTTTCAAAATGGCCGATGTTGGAGCGGATCCCTTGGCCACCAAATTACAGTCGCCGCCAACAGATGAGCGTGAAAATTGGTCAGGAAAGCTGGAGTTCTTGATGACCTGCATATCGGTTTCCGTAGGCTTGGGGAACATTTGGAGATTTCCTTTCACAGCTTACGAGAATGGCGGAGGAGCCTTTCTTATACCGTACATAGTTGTTCTCTTCCTGATAGGTATGATCAATTTGTTTAACCCTTGAGTGATTAACCACTTAGACTGGTTATGTAGGAAAACCGCTGTACTACATGGAGGCCATATTAGGACAGTTCTCTAGCCGAAGTTCTGTGAAAATTTGGTCGGCGTGTCCGGCATTTTATGGTTTGTATTGACTTTGTTTCATAACGTATTCGATCACTTGCGCGATATGTTGCAGGTGTGGGAATCGGACAAGCGTACGCCGGGATTGCCGTTCTGACATATTATTCTGCCTTAATTGCCCTGACTATTTATTACCTGATCGGATCTTTCCAGTCAGTCCTCCCCTGGTCATATTGCCGTGAGGAATGGGGCCCGAACTGCGTGGATTCTTCGACGCAGTGGAATTCTTCGACAGATGGAGGCAAATTACAAAGCAGCTCCGAACTCTATTTCTTGTAAGTTTTCCAGTTATTTGAGGCATTTTATTGCTATAAAGTACTACTTTGGAAAATTTAACCATGGTTATATATAAAACTTTGTAGAAAGACAGTTCTTAGAGAATATGACGACATATCAGGTGGCATAGGTGTGCCCAGCTGGAGGTTGGTCCTGACCTTGGTTGCGTCTTGGGTCTGCACTTTCCTAGTAATTATTAAAGGCATCAAGAGTCTTGGTAAAGCCTCGTATTTCTTGGCTTTGTTTCCATACATTATACTCATCACCCTCTTGATACGAGCCGTAACTCTAGAGGGCGCTGCAGATGGGATTATTTTTTTCCTAAAGCCTAAATGGGGTGAATTATTGAACTTGAAAGTAATAAGCTATAAGTAATAAGTATTTCACATGAATTGATGGACCTACATCCATTTGTACTACAGGTGTGGAAGGAGGCTGTCGTTCAGTGTTTTTTCTCCTTGGCTGTAGCTTTCGGGCCCATAGTAACCTTTTCGTCCTATAATCGCTTCGACCATAGTGTACATCGGTGAGGTGATTTCGATTTTTTTCTCGGAGATCTCTAATTTTCCTCTTAACAGAGACGCGATGATAGTGACTACACTCGACACCTTCACTAGTCTCCTCGCTGGAATCACCATATTTGGCATTCTTGGGAATCTCGCGCACAACTTGAATATCGACAACATCGACGAGGTGGTGCGCAGTGGCACGGGACTGGCGTTCATTTCTTACCCCGAAGCAATTACGAAATTCCAGACGATCCCACAGGTACTTTGTATACTCAGTCGCCCAGTCGGTGCACTCACGAGAACTCCGTCCAGCTCTTTTCAGTCCTGTTCTTCTTTATGCTCTTCGTGCTAGGAGTTGGTTCGATTGTGGCCTTGCAGACGACCATCGTCACGATTCTGTGCGATCAGTTTAAACTGAAAACGTTCTGGAAGGTGTCCCTCTTCATATCGATTTGTGGATTCCTTTGTGCTTTGATGTACATAACTCCGGTATGTTGGCCTTACAGATTGGAGTATAATAACTTTTGTTTGCACGAATAAGGGAGGGCAATGGATTCTTAACCTCGTGGACTACTTCGCTGGTACCTTCGTGGTCTTCTGCCTAGCCGTGTTCGAAATAATTGGCATCACCTGGATATATGGTTCTTACTATTTCACCTTCGTCATTCAGTTTACTAATAAGCCTCTTTAGGAGTGCAAAACTTATGCGACGATGTGGAGTTCATGATGAACAAGAAAGTCTCGATGTATTGGAGGCTCTGCTGGGGATTCTTCACGCCCGTATTGATGCTGGTTATCTTCGTTTACACCCTGGTTATGATGGAGCCACTGTCATATGGCGGCTCCTCTTATCCGTTGTCGGCGGACAGTAAGTTCACACGACCCAAAATTCTAGCATGATATGTCCCTGTGTGGTATTCTTTCAGTCGCTGGCTGGATAGTGCTGGCGATTGGCTTTGCACAATTCCCCTTGTGGGGCATTTGGTATTTGTCGAGACATCAGGATGGGGGATTCTTTAAGGTATTCGCTAAGTCCGGGAAGTTTTCGATAGCTAATCACATGTTTTCCAGACAATCAAAAGAGGAACATCACCTAACCTGAAATGGGGCCCTGCTGATCCCGAAACGAGGGCTCGATGGATTATCTACAAGCAACAACGGAAAGACGAACGTGAAAAAGAGATGGCTGCAGATAAAATGAACATGTTTGTGCAAAAGTTCTACTTCGTCTTTGGCAAAGCGAAATAGATTATATTCAATTGTATGCATTAGAAAAGGTTCGTCACAATGTTCACACGAAATACATTTAATGACGCTGATACCATGATAAAACAAGTCATGCATATAGATCAAGAATATAGATCAATTCACAGTGGTACAAAATAAACTAAATCAAATCGAAACATGTATTCTTGAATATATGAATTTCAGGTGAATTTTAAGATAATGATGTATGTATTAAAAACAAATTAGAAGTATCAATGAAAGAGTTCGTTGCTCGGGTAATACAGTTTATCTCAGAATACATTGACTCGTAATAAAGAACTGGCAGAGGGATTTGGTGGAGCATTTTATACGAACCAAAGAGGCATATGATTTTGTGCCGAACCCGAAGGCGGAAGTGGTCTCGGCATTAATTGGCATTTCTTAAATAAATATATTTCATGTGCTCCATCGTCAGAAATGTAAGAATTTACTGAATATGACCTGTTGTTTATTTAAGATGCACTTTCATGTAGATGTGGGCCGTTGAAATCTACCTTGTGCACATGTGTATTGTTGACAGCCCTGAAGTGTTTGGTCGCAATGGGTCCAAATCTAGCCTTCATCACCCACTATTTAAATCTTTATATGTGCAATTAGTGTTCCAGCGCTTATCAGATTCTGAATGAAAGATTTAATTTACAAGCACATTGTCAGTGCGAATCAGTTATCATATTAGCGTCAATTGAAGAAGACATTCCCGAATTATTTCTGTTCGTAGTAGGTTCTCCCTTCGCGAGGCTACAATGTCCGACAGTACTGAAAACTGTGCACCTGGCAAAATCCACCCCGGAGAGGCTGTGGAGGAGACCAGAAAGGTGAAGCGCCAGAGCTGGTCCGGAAAATTAGAGTTCCTGATGTCGTGTGTGTCTCTATCCATTGGCCTGGGGAACATTTGGAGGTTTCCGTTCACGGCTTACGAAAACGGCGGAGGAGCCTTCCTCGTTCCCTACATAGTGGTGCTCTTTCTTATTGGTGCGTACACGTGGCTCTTTCATTCTACAGTGAATCCACTCACTATGGCTCATCCGAATCTGCTTACAGGGAAGCCCATGTACTATATGGAGGCTCTGCTGGGGCAGTTCTCCAGTAAGAGTTCTGTGAACATTTGGTCGGTGTGCCCTCTGTTCTTGGGTTTGTGCAAGTTGCGTTCTTCTCAGTGCTCACTGATTACGAGTTCCTACCCTTTACCCCAGGTGTGGGCGTGGGACAGGCGTACGCAGTGGTGGCGATCCTCACCTACTATTCGGCCCTAATAGCCATTGCCTTCGTCTACATCAAGTCCTCCTTCCAAGCCGTGCTTCCGTGGACCTACTGCCGCGACAGTTGGAGGGACTTTTGTGCCGATTCAACATTGAAGGCGAACTTGTCTTCCCACCAAGAGTCCCAGCTCTACAGCAGTTCAGAGTTATACTTCACGTAAGTAGAGCGTCTGGAAAAATAAAAAATCATTTAGAACTACTTTAGAAACTGCGTGTGCTTAAATTTAATATGGTCAGGGCATCTTGTTCGGTTTCCGCATTAAATTCACTCGCGAATTAACTCACTACACTAATCAATTATACCTTCGATATAGCCAGGGGCGGCTAATTTTGATATTATTATAATTTATGGTCAGTTCAAATCAGTTTGAAGAAATTAAAATTAAATTATGCCATTGATTAATGAGGACGGTATCGTGAGCAATCTCAAGTGCCGACAAATAATTACAGCCTAACTATTTCGAACCAGTTAGATAAGCATAATTTCCCTCGCTTCCTAGAAAGGTTGTACTCAACGAAAGCGAAGACATATCGGCTGGTATTGGTTTGCCTAGTTGGCCTTTATCTCTCGCCCTCCTCGCCTCCTGGTGTTTGACATTCCTAGTAGTTATCAAAGGAGTTAAAAGCCTAGGAAAGGCCTCCTACTTTCTGGCCATATTTCCCTACGTAATGCTCTTTGCACTGTTGATCCGTGCCCTCACTCTGGAAGGCGCTCTGGATGGGATCATTTTCCTACTGAGACCGAACTGGGGAGAGCTGCTTAACATCAAGGTAATCGGGATCGTGCCGAGTGCTCCATCCTTGACCTAATTCGGGTAATGTATTCAAAAGCGTTTC
The DNA here is from genome assembly GCA_947389925.1 of Coelopa pilipes. NCBI lineage: Eukaryota > Metazoa > Arthropoda > Insecta > Diptera > Coelopidae > Coelopa > Coelopa pilipes. The sequence goes on from OX376700.1 coordinate 9,112,871, forward strand.
GCACATAGGTGTGGAAGGAGGCGGTGGTTCAATGCTTTTTCTCGCTCACTGTGAGCCTCGGCCCCATAATAACGTTTTCTTCCTACAACCAATTCGGCCACAACGTCCACCGAGACGTAATGATTGTAACAACGCTGGACGCCTTCACCAGCCTTCTGGCGGGCATCACAATCTTCGGAATCCTCGGCAATCTCGCCCACAACATGGGCACTTCGAACATCGGTGAAATCGTGCGCAGCGGTGCCGGGCTGGCCTTCATATCCTACCCAGATGCCATAGCTAAATTCACCGCCGTGCCACAGGTGAGTTTCGACCAGTTCGCTGGCATTTGAGCGAGAGCTATCACCGGTCCATATGCAGCTGTTTGCAGTTCTTTTCTTCCTGATGCTGTCGGTGCTGGGCTTGGGGTCAGCGGTTGCCATGCAGACCACAGTGGTGACGATTGTTTGCGACAAGTTCCAGATATCGAATGTTCACTTCTGGAAAGTCTCGTTATTGGTCTCCATCTGTGGCTTCGCCTGTGGCATGATCTACGTCACACCCGTAAGTGATCGTTTCCTCTTGTTCATATTAAAAAAGTTTCTTACTCCTACAGGGTGGCCAGTGGATTCTGAACTTGGTGGACTTCTATGCTGGAACGTTTGCGGTATTCTTCTTGGCGTCGTGCGAGGTTATTGGCATCGCCTGGATATACGGTAGCATCTCTCTGATCTCGTCGACCGATTACCAATTCTATTTCGCAACTATTTGCATAGGTTTGCAGAACTTCTGCGACGACGTGGAATTCATGATCAAAAGAAGGGTCACGTTTTACTGGCGGCTGTGTTGGGGATTTTTCACTCCCGTCCTCATGTCCGCCATACTGCTGTATTCGCTTGTGGACATGAGTCCTTTGACTTACGGGGGAAAGGCATATCCCTTCCCAGCCAATGGTATGTAGACGAATTATGTAAACTTGGGACTTCCTAAAGGTGTGATTACAGTTGCCGGCTGGATTGTGCTCTCGATAGGATTCCTCCAGCTTCCATTATGGGCCTTGTGGTACATAGTGGTTAATTATAAGTCAAGTGTTCTGGAGGTATGAAAGCCCTGTGTCTTCATTCGGTGTCGATTTCATATCTTTTTTTCTACTTCAGACTCTGAAGGCCAGCATACAACCCAGCTCGATTTGGGGTCCCACAGATAGGCAGTTGAGGAATCAGTGGCAAGTTTACAAAGCCAATTTGAGAGATAAGCGAAAAACACATGACACAAAATTGAGTGTTTTTTGGCAAAAATTAAAATTTGTTTTTGATTGTGAAGCATAAGGAAATATCTTTCCTTTTCACAAGTTGTGCGAATAAAATAACTGTTCCACCAAGATACGTAAAAGAAATAAAGTAACTGTTTGCACTATAATATAAAAAAGAAATAAATTAATTAATAAAAAAGAAAACATGCGATCTCTATCTATTCGCAGGGTGAAAGCTAATTGCGAAGAGCTTTCGGGCCATGAAACGGTTTCGCTTTTTCAAATGCACATCAATTGATTTGATTTGAAATTCGGAAACCACTGCCAGTGCGACCAAGTGTTGCCGAGTTGCGAGCTTTCGAATTGCGATCGTGGCGCATGTGGGACCGATTGCCAGGCCCGAGAAGCTCGCTAGTTTCAGACAACGAACCTTCTATTCAGCACTACTAACATCCAGACGTAATACATGGACTTGACTGGCGTATCTAAATTTGGATCATAAATGAGTTAAATAAACTGAAACAACCACAATGCAGTTTCATGGATTGGTTGTCTGGTGACTGCTTATCAACGTCTCGTTGTGGTTCCCACTGATGAATATCTTCAGAGGTGCGTCGCGATTTTGCTGCCAACTGCAATTAATAGGAACGAACTATGTTCCGCGGGACTGAGAGCTTTCTTTAGTTGACTGTCGGAAACCGTTAGAACAAGATCTGCAATTGAGGTACGAGGTGATTGAGTGACAAACCTGACGGGATTTATACTCTAGTGCAAGAGTGCAATGCGAGCCAATTGAAGTAGTGGACGCTGATTTACATAATACTACTAATATCTGAAGCGCTCGTATACGAAATGGAAGAAAAGCTGGAGTCGTCAACCATCTCAGACCGGGATGAGCTGCCCACGAGCAATGGGATAGATGGCCAGAGACAGAACTGGTCGAGTGGCTTGGAGTTCCTTATGTCTTGCATTTCGGTTTCCGTTGGACTGGGGAACATTTGGCGCTTTCCCTTCACTGCATATGAGAACGGAGGCGGAGCTTTTCTCATTCCTTACATCGTGGTGCTCTTCGTAATTGGTATAAATTGTTTCTCAGTAACTGGCTACTCTGATTTAGGGACTCATTCACATATGTATTGCTTTTCAAACACACGCACGCACACAGCCACATACATACATGCTTTTTGAGAACTTAATTTATATTGGATACATTTAACACACACCCGTTTATACATCCGTTGAAGGCAAGCCGATGTACTACTTGGAGGTGCTGCTCGGACAGTTCACCAGCAAGAGCTCCGTCAAAATCTGGTCTGTTTGTCCATCATTTGTGGGTACGAGTAGATCCACCGACGAGCTACTGGAGCACCGCTAATGATTGTATTTGCAGGTGTGGGCATTGGCCAGGCGTATGCGGGAGTCGCAGTCCTGACGTACTACTCGTCTCTCTTGGCACTCACCTTGTACTACCTGGTAGCCTCGTTGCAGTCGGTGTTGCCCTGGTCCTACTGCCGCGACGAATGGGGGCCGAATTGCGTGGACTCGGAACCGGAATCGAACTTCACTTACAACGACGTCCAGCTCCAGAGTAGCTCAGAGCTGTACTTCTTGTATGTATTCCATAAGGGGCCATATTACTATGAACTCAATAACATGCTCCTCCTTCGCTTTGTAGGAAAACCGTGATTCGGGAGTTAGACGATATTTCGGAAGGCATTGGGCTACCTAGTTGGCAATTGACCCTCTCGCTGTTCGTGGCGTGGCTGGTCACATTCCTGGTGATAGTGAAAGGGGTCAAGAGCGCGGGAAAGGCTGCCTACTTCCTGGCCATTTTCCCCTACGTCATTTTGATTACTCTTCTGATCAGGGCCGTCACCTTAGAGGGCGCCACCAATGGCATTGTGTTCTTCTTAAAACCCAACTGGAGTGAGCTGCTCAATCTGAAGGTAATTCATTCCAGACATCCGGACAAAACAGAGATAATCGAACTGTGGATGTAACGAACTAGGTTTGGAAGGAGGCGGTGGTTCAGTGCTTCTTCTCGCTAGCTGTGGGTTTGGGCCCAATCGTGATGTTTTCCTCGTATAACAAGTTCAGTCACAACGTTCACAGGTGCCATCGCAATTCAAGTGTAATCGCTCTCTCTGAAAAAGATTCTGTTTCCAGAGATGCCATTATTGTCACGAGTCTAGACACCGTGACCAGCCTCTTAGCTGGGATAACCATATTCGGAATCCTCGGCAACCTGGCCCACAACCTGAACATTACGAATGTTGACAAAGTGGTGCGAAGCGGCACGGGACTGGCCTTCGTCTCCTATCCGGACGCCATTGCGAAGTTCAAAGCCGTTCCACAGGTACGTACTCCACTGCCGCATAAGTTGGATATTGATTCGTGTTTTCCTGCATTAGCTCTTCGCTGTCCTGTTCTTCTTCATGTTATTCGTCCTGGGAATTGGCACCTTAGTAGCGCAGGCGAACACTCTGGTGGCGATAGTGTGTGATCACTATAAGTGGACGGCGTGGAAGGTCGCCCTGGTGACTACGATCTTCGGATTTCTCAGTGGAATTATTTACGTTACTCCGGTAGTGAATGGTTTATTTGAACGAGTTGCTTGTCTTTTCCTATTCCGTTCCGAATAGTTAATGAGAAGCAACTTCGGGTCCAATAATAAGCTATTGAATGCCAGTGCAGTGCAAACAAATCCACTTTGAAAGTTCATTCTTGCAACTCTTTCAAGGCCGGCCAATGGATACTCAACTTGGTGGACTACTATGGAAGCACATTCGTAATATTCGGCTTAGCGGTATTTGAAATCGCGGGTATTTCCTGGGTTTATGGTAAATATTGGTAGCGCGAAATGTGTTTTAGCATCACCTACCACCATCTTATGTCTCAAAGGTTTGCAAAACTTCTGTGACGACGTGTACTTCATGACAAAGCGACCCGTTTCCATCTATTGGCGAATCTGTTGGGGGTTTGTGACTCCAATTTTACTTATTTTAATCTTTATTTACTCGATGGTGGAAATTGAAACTTTGACCTACGCCGGGATGGATTATCCCAAGGCCGCAAATGGTGGAGTACTCCCAACATTTCCCATCCGTGTAGCTTAATGTTACTATGTGACTTCTTGGGTTTCAGTTGCGGGTTGGGTGATGATGGCAACCGGATTTGTTCAGTTTCCTCTTTGGGCTGTATGGTGCACTGTCAGTAACTGCGGAGATGGACTCTGGGCTGTAATTTTTCGAATCGAATCACAAGGCATCATAATTTCCTTATTCTCTTGTAGACCATACGAAGGAGTTGTATACCAAGCGCTGATTGGGGTCCTAGCGACCCGAAAACGAAGAAGGCTTGGATTATTTACAAGAGAAGTTTAGCAGACCAAAGATTGAAGCAAAATTCGGAGCCTAAAACTGGATACTTTTGGCAAAAACTACTGAATGTATTTTGTAATAAGTAAATTTTAGTATAGACTCAGTTCAAATTGCATTTGGTAACAGGCTTCCTACTCTATATTTACAATTTTACTTACTTCAAACATACTGTCCTTCTTTTCTTTGTTTTTAATAGTTTTATGCATGTATACAACTAAGATTGTAAACTCTATTATAATAAAAACGTAGCAATATTTAGGTAAATATTAAAAATACTGTTTAGTTTGAAGAAAATGCAATTCGACTTTGTATTGAAAACAATATATTCAATGTATCAAAAAATCAAAATATAGTTATAACAAACAAAAATCTCATAAGTACGGGTCCCATCCTGGATATACCATACATAAATTATCGTTCAAAACAGCTTCATTTATTAGTCTTTGTACCTGTACATCTACGCCAGATGTTCCGAAAATACCCGTCTGCTTTCCTTCAAGCTTATTTTGAACACATAATAAGGCTCTTTGAGCCGTTAAATTTGTTTGCTCATCTGATCCATGTAATATACAAATAGTTTAGAATCTACACAGTAACGATAAGAGTTTATTTCACTTACGAGCATTTTCACTGGATGTTTGTGGAACTACTTTCCATATATACAACGGGTCATAAAGCAAAACTTCAAGAATAGTTGTTATAACTGCTTGACTGCGGCGCAACACTGCCATTGTTGCTTCACAAGACTTTTTGAAAACGCCATTGGTTCCACAAATCCCCATAGGAGCCACCATGTCACGTGTTAAACGAAAAGGCACAGTTTCAGGAGTTGGCATAATTTTTCCCTGTTCAAATGCAATCCCTAAAATTCAAACATAGTAGGAGTTCAAACAGAAAAGCGGCAACGATTTTGATCTCACCAAAGTCAATATGAATGACTTCAGCAGTTTTTTCATCGATAAGTATATTCTGTGTGTGGCGATCTCCTAATCCTAGTACAAATCCAACCATGGACGTAGTAGCTACACTATGAATATAAAAAAAAAAATAAAATACAGGTGATAGGGTTATAACCTCGAAACATGTTTCGTCAGAATTATTTCTAAATATCAAAAAAATCAATGGCTTTTAAGTGTTCATTCCATAATAAAAATGTTGAGATTTTTTATCTGTTTAAATATAACATCAACCTAGATAGTATACATTTTAAATCACCTGTTTATGTAAGCTAGTCTTCGCTCAAACCATACTCCTGGTACAAGAAACTTTTCAAAGAAAAAATAATGGAATACAGGTTTGATGTTCGAACAAATATGCAAAAACATTTCTAATCGCTTTCCTGGATCTGATTTTAAATGTTGCTGAAATATGAAATTCAGATTATATTAATTTGAATTTTTAAAGAAAAATGTTTACCATCGACAATTGTCTACATTTTTGTATTGTATAATCCTTGGGTCTATATTTTTTATGGGCACCTGTCAAATATACACCAATCGGGATAGTGTTTTCACACCATTCTAAAATTCCGCTACGCATTGATAGTGGAACGACTTTGTATGTTCTCAGTTTAAGATGATGCTTCTTTGTTTCTGGTTCACTTTGCAAGAGATCATTTATCATTGAAAATACCTGCTGCATTACGGCATCTTGTCGAAGGTCATCTTTTCCCTTCAAAAGCTGAGCTCGTATTTGACCATCGGAACATCGACATGATATTTTTTTCGGAGCGTTGATTCCACCGACAAGAGATACCTTTTCTTCCCACTGGATAATACCTGAGCACATTAGATGTTAAATAATGTAGCTAATATAATGCTCTAATAATATACTTGTAATTTTATATGTTTTGTTGATTGAAATAGGTAACTCGATTGTTGGACATTGCACAGAGTTCAAGTTCTTCATACGTTTAAGTTTTTCACTCAGCTCAGTGTTACTTTCTGTTACTTTTTCATTGGCGAAATCAATTAAAGCTAAAATACAAAGATTTATTGGATAGAGTTCTTCATAAGTATTCAGTGTTTTCATATTTGTTAAATTTTTACCGGGAAACATATTTTCCATTTGCTTTATAGTTAAACTATTTAACTTGTTCTTTCCATTGTTAATAATATCTTTTGCAATGCTCACACGATCATTGCTTTTAGTGTTAGTGCTGTCATTGAATGCAAAAACTAATGGACACAATTGATATAGTGTATGATGCGGATGATCCTGCACACAACGTACTAAAATGTCTTTGAGAAATAAAAGGAATTCCGTATTTTTTGAATTCAATCGTGCGGTCATTTGATTAAGTGTGCATACAAATTTATATGTTGGAATTTCCCCTATATTTTGTGATATTCTCATATGTAGAGCCTCGTTTTGTTTGTTTGCAAACCATAAAGCTATGATTCTATATATAGCAGGACTTGTAATAGCATGGTCAATTTTACAAAATTTCATATAGTTCTCAACAGCAATACATAGATATTCTGTACATTTTTGCTTCACATTCAGAACCTCCTTTTCGTCAAGATTAGCAAACTTTTTCATAAATAGAGCTCCAATGTTTTTATCGCGATCTTTATTTTGCTTCCCAACAGAATCAGCCGCTTGCCTATTTTCGTTGATTATTTTACATTTCATTTGGAATTCTTCAGAATTCACAAAAATATTTAACTGTAAATATAAGAGAATGAATAATTTATTCCAATTACATATTTCATCATATATACCTGGTTATATTCTCGATCGGCATATTTAGCAATTGTTGCATAAGCATATTTCAGATTTTTGCTCTCAAATGTATCAAATGATTCCATATTGAACAGTTTTGGGTTTTTTAATAATATTTGATCTTTTATCTTGCCGAATTGTTTTATTAAATTAATCGAGCTATTGAAAAAGTTTCTAAGCACTGTTTCAAATGTTTCCGTATTTGATTCCATTAAGTATTCCCCCTGCATTCTAAAGGCCTTCACTCTCTCAAGGCAGTATGCAAAATCCTTATTCTTTAGAATATGCTGTAAAATAGCATTAGAAATAACTGCTTTTCCCGTTTTGAAACAAACTTCAGCGTCCTCTAGTAATGCAGATACCTTAGTTAATATATAAGTTAGTTTTCATTTGCAAGAGATTACGATTAGATTAATTCTTACTCGTATTTGCTCATTTGACAGTTGCATATTTTTTAGATCAGTAATATTACGAATGGCTAAATTAATTTCTCCGGCCTGTTTACATTCATTAATGCATTTTAGAAGACACAGCTCAACTGGATTATTGTCCTAATTTGTAATGAGAATCTTGTTATATATAACAACATATATATATATATATATATATATATATATATATATATATATATATATATATATATATATGAATTCAATACCTTAAAGAATTGCACGATTTTCCGATTTGCGCGCACTCCAGCAGTTTTGTACAAAGTTATCTGGTGCGACAAAACTTGTTCCTTACACCAAAAGTTACCATATTGCATGTCGCTTTCACATTTCCATTTTTCAAATACATTAGTTACTTCTGCGGAGGATGTGAATTGGACCTGGCAAAAATCTTCTGCCTGTTGAAGCATATGGAGCCATGTTAAGTACTTATAAACACTCTGTAAGCATTCCACACTAATTTCCTTTAATATTGACATTACGCAATTACGAGCATTGGAAATCGCTGCCAGACTATTGATCTCCTCACGATTATAAATGCACTTTAAAGCATTAAAGTGATGTTTCTCAAATTCATTTTCCATATCATTCAATGTATTTAAGGTGGAATGTCCCTCAACCGTGGTTTCCCATTGGCATAGTCTCCAACATATTTCATAATCAACACTTTTATTATTCAGACCCAAATTTGCCAAGGAGAATACTCCATTCCTTTTTAAGTTACTAGCATAGAGAGAATGAGAAGTTATTCCAGTTGCGTCGGCGTGCAATAACAAATCTGCCCAATTTCCGTCCAAGTCCAAAAATTCTAGTCTTGAATTTAATGGATTTAAGAAACCAGAAATTGCGTCGCAGCATCCAATCGAGGTATATGCCTAAGTAAATGTATTTTATATCTAATAGATAACCATAGATATAATAAATGAATTACCTTTGCTGAAACTTCCTGAAATAGCTCATTTGACATTACTTCATTATTAGTTTTATCCGGCGAAGCACATTTTTCTTGTATGGACCACATTTCCAAATATAAAATCGAAAGGAAATAGGCTTGACAATAGTTACATGCTCTGGAAACATACAGCAAATTAATAGGAAGCTTCCTAAAAAAAAGTCAGAATTATAAAAATTCGTGTAACTTTTACAATATATTGTACCATTCGTTATGTATTCGTATACACTCGCAAATACTAAGGAATTGTTTGATTACACGTTTCTCTGTGTAAATAGAAGTAAAGCTCACAGTGTTATTGCCGATAGCATCATAAACTTCTTTAAAAAAATAATCCAACACGGACAGGATCATATCCAAGTGTAGATCCTTATTCGAAACTAAAAGCTTAAAGAGAGGAATTAATGATGATTCCGCAAATGAATAATCACGAATAGAAAGCTCTTGGAAATCGTTCCAGTCAAAATATTTATATATTTTTGATACGAAACTGGATACCCAGCTTTCAAATGTGAATTTTTCGGTTTCTTTTAACATTGATATCATATCAATGGGTTCTTTGCTATCACAAGTTTCCAAATAACTTCTGTTTTTGGAGTTCCATCGAAAAGCATTCAATTGGGGAAACATATCTGAAATAAACATATGGTAATAATTATAGTCGACTTGTTTCATTTCATATTACTCAATAAACGCATTCCTCTCTTTGAATTCACAAGCTGCTGGGATACCTCGCATACTATAGAATACGATTGCATATTATATGTGAAGAGCAGTTTTTCCACAGCCTTCATCATGCTTCTTGTAAAATAATCAAAGGGATCTTCTAAAATTGCCTCCTAAAAAATGCATCACGTCTAAATACTTAACAACCGAGATGAAAGGTGACACTTACCGTATCATAAAAAGATACATCCGTTTCAAAAAAGTATGAATATTCTTCTAATTTCAATGCTCCAATTTCACCCAAGCATTTTGTAGCTTCCAAAGCATATGAGTAATTTTTTGGACAACGAACGATTTCTATAAGACGTTTAATTAATTGATGACATAAAGTACTTTCTAGTTTTAATTCCGATTTATTGTTCGCTATCTAGGATAAAGAATGTATTATATGACTTTATGTAAATGTCCTAAAGATTTACATAAATTCGAACGGCCTTTATTCCTTCTGATCCACAGTTTTGCACTTTAAGGAAGGATTTCACGATGGTGACCATATCTTTTTCTTCCTCTGATGATGCTGATGAAAGGATTCGATGTAATTTATCGTAACGTTCGTCGTTGGGAAAATCATCGAGTAGTGAGATAGTTTCGCTAAGTGCGGACATATTTTGGGATATAATTGTGTGAATTGTAGTTATTGCAGCTTCATGTACTTCTGGACATGATGTGTTCTCAGCAGCAAAGACGAGTGCCTTTATAATAATATGTAAATGAGATTTTAATATATCATTACAGACCCCTTCTTTAACCAAAGGTGTACTTAGAAGTTGACGTAAAACGACGAAGCAAGCGATTTTCAATTTCGGAGTATCTGGTAATAACCAAAATAAGAAATATATATTTTACAATTAAACGGTTGTTTTTAATTTACCTTGCGAACCATGAAGTATATATGAAATAAAATAAATAATATCTCGGACCATGTATTTTTCACTGTTTTGTTCAGTTGTTCCTGTTGTATCTGGTTCTATTGAGTCGAGTATAATTTGTGCAAAAGTACTATATAAATGGAAATATTTCAGTTGATCAGTGAGAAAATATGCAGACGCTATATTTTCTTTGAGTGCACTTAGCACATGAACTATAACCAGTGTATATCTAGGTAGGAATGATGAAAAGGACGAGTTCGACTTATCTTCCATTGCTATATAATATTTTAGACATTTCAATAAAGACTCGTAGTTAATATGAAACCACTTATTTTGAGGAAAGAAGTGTGTAAATCCAAACATATTCTGAAAATGATCCTCATCGCTGAATAGAATCAAGATGTTATAAATTGTTCTCCAATTCATTTTTAAACTTCCACTATTATTTAATAAATGTATCCCCAATAATTCCAAGTTATTAAAGAGGCACTTGATATTAGTTTGATAAACACTAGAGTCTAACAGACAGCACCCGGATTGGTAAGTAAGAGCTGAGGATAGTATGATGGGATAAGCCAACTGTTAAAGAATAAATATTAATGTTTCAACAAAAAATGTATGTTTTATAAATAATTCACTCACTTCAATTAATTCCTCTTGTGTTTTAAATTTTTCAAATTTTTTTAACTGGTCTTGTTTTAAATACAATAACGTACAACTTGTTATTACGGCCATATTTTGTAGCATGAACTCATCTCTTGTATTTGCGCATAGATAATATGGAAACCTGTAGGGAAAATTAGTTATTTATTCTATTCTTATACTTATTCTTTTTAATCCTACTTTAAAATAGGGTACTGCTTTTCGATCCATTTGTGGATCAAGTTTGGTACGTAAGGTTTAGTTAATTGTAATAGTGGACAATTAACAAATAAGGATATTTCTTTAAATTTTAAGAAATCGTCTATATAAATAAAATAATGTTATATATGTATATGACTTCATTTCTATTAATTTACTTTCATTCAGTTTTCTAAGAGCACAAAAGTACGCCAACTCATGCAATGCTATTTCTTGATGGTATGAACTGCACATAAACACTGCAATCAAAACCTGAGTAGTAACTGAAATGCTGTTAAGCTTGTTATCCGCCGTTGTTGTCTGCGAATTATTGATAATTTAATAAATATTGAACTAAAAAATTAAAATGAGTATTTACCGCCAAACTCTTGTAGTCCATTTGACACATTATTTTATCGCAAAACTCTTCGTGACCACGAGTATCCAGATTTGAAATACATAACCAATTAGCATCCATCAGAGCTGTGATTGTCTTAATAGCCCCAAATTGTATTTCTAGTGAAGGGCTCGTTATAAATTTTGCTACTGACAAACAAATGTTTCGAAAGTTAGGTTGATCACAAATTCCATGGCATTGTTTTGCAATTTGTCGAACAGCTTCCAATAATTTAGCAGTAAAAGTCGATGAATATGACTTCTTATACGATTTTTTTAAAAATGATGAGAGAATAATAAACATGTTTTGCATACATTCATCTTCGCGTTGCACATATTGGAAGATAGCTAAAATAGGAATGAGCAAATAAAAGATGTGTATTTTAATTTATTGTATATAAGTTTAACCTGGAAGTAACTCGACAAGTCGTTCACTGATTTCGATATTATTATGATATAACTGGCATATTGTTTTTAAATTCTCCACAATCCAAAGGGCTACATCATGGTGAAAATGGTTTTGAATACAAAGAATCTAAAGGTATAAAAAAATAATTTGAATATATATTTTTTAGTACATCAATTACTCTAACCTCTATTAATGTAGATAAGTTTTTAAAATCCGTTTTAATATTTAGCTTGCATTTTAGAATATGTCCAAACGAGTGTTTAAAATGTGTTGTATTTGAGCACAACATAGCAAGAACTCTGAGAGAAAGATATGTTATGTTGGACCAATCATCAAATTCACTACACAGGTTCTGAGAAGCTTAGATAAGTAGGTTGGTGATAAATAAACTTTTAATTAATAACATTCAAAATATATACCACTGAATTTTAAAGAATTGGCAACGAAAATTATTTGTTCCTCTAATGGCTGGGTTTCTAGATAATTTAGTAAAACGTCGTTGGATGTAAAAATGGAAATAGATGTTTCTATATGTTGCAAAAGATCGAGCAAATCTGCTCGATCAATGTTTTCAGGAGAATTTCTTTTGAATTGATACTGTAAATTTAAAAAATCCACATGAGATGTTCATAAAATTAATCAGAAATACCTCTAGATGATTCAGAAAAAATCCTATTCGTTTTATGAGAGGACAAAGGGTATAGTTATTTTTGGAAAATACTCCATACATCAAAAATCTTTTCATTATGCTGGATAAAGTGTTAAGACGAGACAAGTCAAATGATATATCAGACACTGATGTTTCTTTTGAAGTCTCGAAATTTACTAAGCGCATTAATAACTCATAGTTGGTTTGAAATAAGCAATTTTTGTTTTCATTAACAGAATACTGAATATGTAAAGTTTTCGTTTTTCTATTTTCTATTTTATGTTCCATACACAAAAGTTCTCGATTGTATTTATATAGTAATAGTTTTAAATTAGGACTAGTTTGTGTTTTATTTTCGGTCACACCAAAATTTTCACTTTCATCTAGAAAGTTAATAACTGCAATTGCAGCTATATCTGCAATAAGGTCAACATTTATTGGAGCAATATTTAAGAGTACGCTTTTAGCATCAATTTTGTTTCTAGTTTCACAAATCCAAGAGATTACTCGGTAAACTAATTCCGATGTCTTTTCTAAACCGAATTTATTCGCATTTATAAGAACTTCTCGCACAGTAACAAGACATTCCGAACGTCTCAAAGATTTATTAGCAAGAAATATATTAAATAAAGCATTGACATCGCTTACAGAAAGTTTTCCATATTTTGTTAGCATTTGTAACAAAAGCTGTTTTTCAGTTATTACTATGCTGTTTGAAGAACTATCACTTATCAGAAACTTCACCATTTTTTCCCATATGTCTTGACAATAATTTTCTGGAATAGACTTCTTTGTGAGAAGCTCTTTTTCAAATTTCAGAATTGAGGAAACAATTATTCTAATACTTTTTAAACTACTCGCGTTGCTAAAAGAGCACAATATTTGGAATGATGCTTTTAATACTTCTTGGTAATTACTAAAGTTTAAAACTTGTTCATATGATGATATTAATTCAGCCATAATATTAAGCCTGTTTGAGATAGAGATATATATAACTAAATATACACAAAAGTACGTTAAACTCACCAAATTTCATTAACTGTAGATGGCTGAGGTTGAACAAAAATTAAAATTGTTTCAATTTTGTCTGCACGCTTTGCTATTTTTCTACGGGATTCCAAATCTTCGCACTCATTTTGTTGTGCATTCCAATGTAACTAAGTTTTTATAAAGACATATATAGCAAATACGAATACGCAATTAAATTAAGTTTTACCAGAAACACAAGTGTGGCAGACATTTTAACAAATTTTTCTAGACATTTCTCATTAGCAACATCTCCTGTACGATATAATTGTTTTTTTCGATCTTTAATTTCCATTTCCATAATAGTTTCCAGCATTTTTAATGTTTTACTCCAATTAGCTTCCAGAGTCACAATTATAGAATCGCAATTTTTGTTCCTTATATGTGGATAAATCGCAACCAAGCAATTATAAACGGAGATAAAAAATTGTTCCTATAAAAGTTTATGAAATTCAAATATTTCGTATACTTAAATATGCACACTTAATAAAAAATACCTTGATTTCGATTTTCATAAGGAAATTATAAAATCCACAAATAATTGGAAGCAATTTTTGAATTTCAGTAGACACCATATTGTGGTAATCGATTATTAGCTTCAGAAAGAATGTATAAAGTTAGGTTTCTTAATTTCATAATTATTAAATGCATCTCACTTGAGAAATAAACAAAGAAAATAATTTAATGACTTCAGCCTTGCGACGATCATCGTTTGCAATGGTTGCATAAACTTCAATCTCTGGAAAATAGTCAACTAAGTCCGCATTTAACTGAACGTAGCACATTGCTAATTCAATGGTTTTATTAATAGAACGTAAAATTCCAAAACGAAAGTTTTCGTCGTTTACAACATTTATTTCAAACAAATGGGAAAGAATTCCTACGGGCGAAAAAAATTATATAAAGATATTTGGTACGAATATAGGACTTACTGCTAAACTCGTTAACTTTCAGTTCGCTAACTCGATCTAGTGATTTATAAATTCCAGAGTCTAAAATTGTCAGGAATAAACTGCCAAAACATTTAACTGCACTTCTATTACTGAACCCATCGAAAAATGCAGAAAGCAGTGTAGATTTGGAAATGCTGTGTTTATCTAAAAATTAAACATTTATGTCCCATTACAAAAGGTAAATTTTGCACTATCACCTTCCAAATCATAGTCGATTAACTTATTTACGATTGCGCAAAATATATGGTTCTTGTTTCGCAGAGTTTGTATGCTTTTGGAGTCTTGAGATTCATCCACTTTGGCGGCATGCTTAAGAAAGATCAACAGTTGAGTTTGAAAACAATTCATACAGAAAGAGTTTTACCTTAAGTAAGGCGTTGATGGCGCTATTAAATAACTTCGTCCATGACACATCGGTAGATTTGCTTTTATTTTGAAAAATGTGAAAAAGATCTGACTTGGAATTAGTGAGAATGTTATCGAGACGCTCAGCTGCTTTATTTCGTGTTGTAATTTTTTCAGAACAGATTTCGGCACAAAGAGAATTTAATTCATTCAATAAATATGATTCAGACATTTTTGGAATGTAAGTAAACTAGGACCTGAATCTAGACCCTAGAACTTTTGCTAGAACTACTTTGTGTTTTATAGTATTATTGTTGGATCAATTTGACAATCCGAACTATTTACCGCGAAAATAAAGCAACAGCAACAGTATAATTTCAGGGTTCACTGTGTTCCATAAATGTAATATTTGATGGTGCATATGGTGAACATTTTGTTGATTAGCCACGAAGTTTAAACATGTTTTTTGTTGTAGTAAAATTAAACGGAAGAATATTATTATAAAATATGTGTTCTTGTTTGGAGTATATCCCAATGATATCAGAAGAATTAGAAAATTTATTGTAATTTTACCTAATTTCGTATCACCCTTTGTTCAAAATGTGGGAAATGAATTCCAAAATTATTTTGGCAGCACTGATCAATTTGACATCTGCAAATTGTGTTTCGCGTGGGAAATCTGTTCGCCGGTTTTAAGTTTTGTTTATTGTAAAAAGTTAATAATTCTATTATAAACCATGTCTGCTGCTATGCCAATTAATCCGAAACCATTTTTAAATGGTTTAACGGGAAAATCTGTAATCATTAAACTTAAATGGGGGCACGAGTATAAAGGCTACTTAGTGTCTGTGGATGGATACATGAATATGCAGCTAGCTAATACTGAGGAACACATTGATGGCCAAGTGACGGGTAGGTTCCAAGACTATTGTTTACAAGCATACACTATAGGTTATGATTCTTTACATTTGCAAATGTCATACTGAAAACTGCAATTCCTAATCTCAATTTAAAACATGTCTCAAATTTCAGGTAATTTGGGCGAGGTGCTCATTCGTTGCAACAATGTATTGTACATCAAAGGTGTTGATGATGAAGATGAAGAAGGAGAAATGCGAGATTAGTTCGATAAATATTACGGATTTTTTCATATTGTATAAGATTTCAATCTGCGAACTGTAAATGTAATCATAATTTTATATTATTATTATTACCAAATTGAAAAAAAAATATTTATAATAAGAATAAAAGACTTAACAAATGTCTATAACTAGAGATATAAACATAATAAGAGGCATATGCAGACCAAACCAAATAACTTTTAATTGGTTTGTCGAATTCACTCTTGCAGTATCTTATGGAAAAGTGGAAAATATCAGAGCCATATTAAATACACTGCTGCAAATCTAGGCATAGACTTTATTAGTTCTTACAGACACTGGAATATAGTACCAAACTATATTTCACTTCTTCCTCAAATTTTCTCCACATTTTGGTTTGATAGATCCAAGTTGGTCTTTAACGATTTTCCATTGATCGTCAATGGGATTTAAGTCTGGTGCCTGGTTGGTCATTTAGCTTATTTTTAACAATAAGTATGCCTTACAGGCTTTTGGGTGTATTTTGAATTCGGAGTTTTTGGACCTCGGACCCAGATTAGGTTTTATCAAACTCAATGCGATTCCTTCGGTGCCTTTTTGATCACATAGATGCCTTAAGTGAATGGAAGGAAGTACTTCGAAGGATCGCCATTTGACGCCTTCTCAAATCGGTGTCTACGGGTATTATATCATGAATCTTTTTCTAATTCATTCGCATACTTACGACCATTAAATTTCAAATAATGCACTTCATTCTTATCGTTCACATGTAATTCTATATTTTTGTCTATTATTCAATGTCTTTTTTCCACAAAATTTCACTTTTCAAAGCAAATTATTTCCACAATTTTGACAATTTGTAGCACAAATTGTAATTTTTGTAAAACTGTAAATTTGTTTTTCGTCAATAAATTAAAGTAAGACAATAATATGTTGACTATTTGGTGTCCTATCCTGCAGGATTATCTTTCTCCCACTCCTCCGATTTATATGCGATGTACTACATAATAAACTAGGAATACAATAGTGACATACAAATGCCATGGGACGAATTAAATCAAATTCGTTCTGAAACACAAGGAAGCTCTGTTTTGCGAGGACCATCGATTTTCAATGAAAATAAGCTTCAAAGCATTTCGACGTGACAATATAACAAATGTCTGGAATGCGTGCACATATATGCAGTCATAAACGGAGGAGGACGTGGCTTGTCATGAGCTGGCCGCGTCCTTAAGGGATTTCGCTGCTGGTGTTAATTTGGAAAGGTTATGTTTAGCAGTGTGTGCCTTTGAGCCGTACAAATGGCCATGACGTCAGGTTATAAATATAAACTAAACATTTGTAGGTCAGGTGAAAACAAGTGGTTTTACCCAATTAAAGAATCATTCCTTTGTGTTTGGATGCCTTGCTCTGTTAAACTCCTTTGCGGATTAATGACTAGTGGCTTTATAGACCTCGTAAAATTGCGTATATTGGGGAAGGGCCTGAGACACACTGACTCACGAATGTAAATCATACTGTTTATAATGGCTTAGGGTAGTGAGTAATACCTCCAACAGCTTCTTTAACTAACTGTAAAGGTTTCGTAAAAACATTGCGAGCCCTTACCCCTGATTCTGGGTTTTGACTGGTTGATCCGAACCACAAAACCTAAACTTGTCGGGTCGTCATCTGACATCTGTCGTCCATCTCCATCACCTGGACACACAACGCCCTCCAAATGGCAGTTTAATGTAGTGATGACACTTTCCTCTGACGGACGGACGGCCCGCACTGCAGCCGCCAGAAATCAGTATAGGGTACTCGTGAACGGATTCCTCTTAAGTCGCTTATCTGCTCGGCGCTTCTCTAAACCCGTCATCAATCATTTGCCTAACGTTCAACACCATGATGGGGGCAGCCGTTGCTTGTCCTAAGAAATCACCCGCGTTATATTGTGTGCCGAGTGACGGTTCTCGAAATTCCGGTGTACATATAGGATTTGAACGGAATAGCAAATAAAATATTTCGCCAGCCTCCGAGCCGTCGCGGTTCCTCCTCTTTGGAGCCAATTCAGGCCTCGTGGCAGTGCATCAAACGACCTTGTTGAGACCTCCCTTGTCTGCAGCTAAGATCTTTGTCATCAATATGTCACGCAAATACTTTACGGAGCCATCCCTAAGTGAAGCATATAATTTATTACTCGGCACCGGCGCGAGGGGGCGAGGATGGGAAGGCGGAGGAGGAGAACGCTTGAGGTCTTCCTGCTATCCTATGCGCGCCGACTGTCATGCCCCCGTCGGAGGTAATGACGTGCCGAGAGATGGGTTCGGTCGGTCCGGTTCCCCGTTCCTCGCAGGGGATCCTCAACCAAGCGGAGGAATAATGAGTAAAATTCAATTATGTGCGCGGAGAAAGCGCTCAGAAACTGCGGATTATTATTAATTCATGGGGTACAGAAACGGGCGTGATTAAAAATGCTAAAGGTTGAAAGGACGCCGACGCGCGTAGGGAGAGAATAAAACGGCAGTATTCGGAATGGACCCTCGGAAACTCCTCCACCTGCCGGTTGTCTGCGATTATCTTCCCCAACTTGTATTGTTCTATCTGCGATAGCGAGCGGCATCGAAAGCTCGAGTCCCAATAGTTTCGGCCATGATAGACGTGCGATACCGAGGTCGGTTTTGGTAGTTTGCCGAACGCTCTTGACTGTTTTCCCAACTTAATACTCGGAAGGACTCCTTTGAGGGGCCGCTGTTCGAGCGTAGACATAATCTTCTTACAATTTGACACCCCTGCCTGGTGGAATTAATGTTGAGGAAACACCTTCGGATTCCCACACCGAGGAAATCATATTTATTTATGCGGCGGCACCACCTGCCGTCCGCCAAGAGCGACTCAAGAGGGGCTCGTGTAGTCGCGAATCCTGGTGCTGGAGTGATCTAAATACTCGGGTACATGTGGAATCGCAGGACATAGAAGCCAGACGGCTTATGGAGCTAGACATCACTTGTGCTTGGCATAATTAAGTTGCATGTCCAGCGGCAATTGGCAAAGCAACTGATTCACACTTTTGTCGAGCCCCATTCCACGCCGGACGTATCTGGGAGCCATTAGGCCAACAGTTCCAACATTGCGATGCAGACGCGAATGGCGAACGTCGAACCCACCCTCGGCCGCCACCTCGCGCACCGCACTGGGCGTGGGACCATATGGTCGTCAGACGGGAGGCCGGCGGTGTGAGCCGAAACGAATACATTCGAATCGGCGGAATCCATCGGGCTGCACTCACTCACCCGCTCGCTTGCTCGCCCTCTCACGGACGCGTCGGCCGCCGTGACAGACGATGAACCGACGGACGAATGGAATGAACTCCGCTTACATCGGGCATGCGCCATGAACACATGATCCACAGAGCGCCGCGCTGGCAGGGAGCGCCGTTACGAAGTTGGCCGACGGCTGCTCCAGAACGCAACTCGACCGCTCTCCCTCCATTCCGATTGCACACGAGGCCGAGGTGGCAGAGCAGAGCGAGCGCTCCACAGTTGGGCAGGACGTGCGGCAGATACCGACAGAAGTGAGGCGACGAACTCCGGCGTGGTCGCTCCGCAGGGTTGCCACGCTTTCCATGCCCTCGCAGGATACTTGATACCGAATTCCGAATTCCTCCACGCGCCCCACGCTCAAGACTACCAATTTACGCTAATGGACGATTGGGTTCTTGATTGCCGCCATCGATCGGAGATGCCGACCCGCCGATAGGCAGCCCAGTGGACGCGTGGCAACCTGGATGACGGGAGAAAGTGCAGTTCGAGCGCCACGGGCTCTCCGCCACTCTCGGAGTCCGGAATGGAATCCACACGGCCGAGTGGGAGTCGAGCGGGCGACGTGTACGTTGAACCACGCTGAGAGAAAGTGCACGGTCTCGCCCGCAGGACGGGACGGGTCGGCGGCGACGGCGACGGCGACGCACACAACAAAGGCGGGCACGAACAACATCGGCGGGAGAGGAGCGCGCAGGAGGTGGGGTTAGTTCTTGTTCTTTCCGTTGTGTTGTTGGTGGTGGTGGTGCCGGCGGTGGTGGCAGGAAGCACGTTAGCGGCAACAGCCTTCGCGGCGAGCAGAATGGAGCAGCGCCGAGCGGCTCTGGCGTGGCGGAGCAACAACAGCGCGCCGAATGTATGTTCAGTCTCGCACAAACAATACAAACGGAAACATCTCCGGCAGCCAGCGACGGGTCGCTCGGTGCATACAGTGGGCAGCTCTCAGCGGAACTCAGTACAGTGGCAGCAGTGAGAAACCTGGTGCAACGCCAGGGCGGACGTGAATCAAAAATATATAGAAATTCGGGCGATCTGCGGACCAGCCAAGGGACCGGCTAGTGCTAGAAATCCGACTCGCAGCGTAGTCCTCCAACACCTTCGCTCCTGTCGTCGCTGCAGTGCATCCAGAGCCACGTCATCAGCAGGGCCCGACGCCTCCAGTTGTCCAGCTCCGTAGGTATTTTTCGGTACACTTGCTCCGATCCGAAAATATTCGTGTTGCGCTGGTTGGGCCGCTGTTCTTGTTGTGTTGTTGTTCTTGGGTTTTATTGCGTGCTTGTCGTTCAGACACCGCAGGTGGTATTAGGTGAAAAAACAACTCACGCATGCATGTATACGTACACACTCACAGGAACCCAAACACAGAGAGAAAATCGGCAGCTGTTAGGAGGAGCCAGTAGCAGACACAACATACACATGAATAATGGATGTGGCTGTGTTGATTTTTAAAATTTGGAGCCATGCAAAGCGGCGGCTCCGCGTCGGGGACGAAAGGAACACGGCACCAGGAATCGAGCTTCCATCGATTAGTCGCCGTGCTTCTGTGTGTGTGTGTGTCGCACTGATTGAGAACAAACTGTGGGGCTCAAGAACGAGGGCTCGGGCGGGCGCCGAGTCGCGGAGAAGCGGCCGATGTGACAAATTTCCTGGCAACCAAATGGGGCAGTCGCTACTCTTCCGCGCCCAAAACCGGTCGCCCCATCGCCTCCGCCCGCTGTCCGTCGACGGACGCATTGCGTGCCGCTCTCCACTAACGGAGCGTTTCGCTAAAACTCCAATTTCCGGAGCGGATGTTTTCAAAGCGCTCCTCCTGCCGCTCTGAGTGTGAGCTCGGCTGTGCCTCGCACTCCTGCTAGGGAAGGATTTGCAGATCAGTTTTGAATTCTCAAATTAATATCCGCCCGAGTCGGTCTGCTGCCTTGCTTGATACAGAGATTTTTCCACTACAGAAACTCACGATTTCGGGCTCCAAATCGAATTGAAATAGCTGCGTTTGGCAGACACATCTCGCATTATATGTGTGAGGTTGCGCAGAATTCCCATTGGTCGAAGGAAAAAGTGCTTTATGGGGACGGACAAAGTGTTGGGGAAGTCCTTAAGGTGTTAAATGTTAAATGGTGAAATGAGTGTTAATGCAGACTTCAGTGCAAACTTCAGTTGGCCATGTCGTTTCGAAGAGAAGTCCTTTTTCCTGCGCAAAATTCCTCGATAACAATCAGCCCAGTCAGCTTTCATGTTCAAGATGTGAGTCCCGAAGTTTGGTTAGTTGGTATAGCACTTATTTTTATATATGAGTTGGCATGATTTTCACCTACCTGAACCCGTTGCGCCTGCCAAATTCGGATACAGCCCGAAACACATGGGCCAACAGACACGACGGACAGATGGACGGACGGACGGATGAGCAGGCGAGACGGAAGAGCCGAAAATAAAATCGCAGACAAAACAAAACAGAACAGCCAGCAGAATTTAAAAAACCAACAAAGGGGAAATGCGAGAGCATTTTTCAAATTATCCCCAACAGCATTCCCGCGTGTCTGTCGGCGAGTTAATCCATCAGCCGGGCGGTGGGCCACGGGCGAATGGCAAATGGCGATGGCGCTGCCGATTCGATATAACAACAATGGACGTTTATTTGCCAGCACGACGCCGTGACTTGACGCACGCGTCACTGTGCGCGACTTTATTAAAGCCGTAATTATCTCTTGCAGACGTGGCGCGCAGCGACTCCAGCAGGCTGAGGCCGTCGGCTCGGATCGGGCCCTTCGTCGCACGGTCCCGGACCGGCCCCAGGAAGAGCGAGCAACGCTTTGGAGCGAGCCGCAACTGGACGCAGGTTCCTGCAAGGTGCACCGGGAGCTCGGGCTTCGCGTGTCGATGTCAGTGTTGGTGCCGGTGTGAACTGCTCCCGCGGAGGTCAGTCGCCACTGCGGTCGCCGTCGCCGGACTCGATAGTGTGCAAAAAGCTCGCAAAAAGTGCGTCGGGACCCTCTCGGGACACGTCCCAGTCCGGATCGAACGTCCCGGCACCACTCGCCGGAACCGCAAGGGCACGAAACAATAAACGAACCAAACGAGCGCCGCGAACACGCTTCATGTCCTGAGTGAACGAGTGGTGGGCAACGTAAGTTCGGCAGGGGCGAGCGACGGGCAGGCAGCAGTAAATGGCGAATTGACTGGAGCCGGCGTTGCAGGCGGAGTTTGAAAGCCGAACGCGCGAGCGAAGACGACGAGGTTGGACAGCGATGCATTCTCGCTCCCACAACGGCGGCCGCGGCGTCCTCTGAGCGTCCTGGCAGGCTCGACCCGCTTCCGGGCCCGCAGTGAATGCCAATGCGTCGGTGTTCGTGCAGCGTGCTCGTTGCATAGATTCGGACTGGGCCGCGGTGGTGCGGGTGCAGTGCCGTGGTGTCGAGAATATTATCGACTATCGCCGAGAGGCCATCGGCCAGTGCAGTTCGCGTGTGTATGTGTATGTGTCTGTGCTTGTGTTGAGTTCGGCCCGGCCGCTGCCACGCCCTCGAGCATTCCTTCACGCGACCAAATGAATTGCTTCCCCCGAGGGCAGGACCTCCTCCGCCCCAAGTCCAGGGAAGCCTGAGGAGCGGCGCTCGCTGCAGCTGCTGACGCCATCTTCGGACCTCTCGTTCGCGCTTCTCCTTTCCGTCGCGCCGCCTCGCCTCGCTTTAACTCAACGCAATTAACCCGCTAAACCGCGCGCGTCGCTGCAGCCGGTCCATTTGTCCCAGTTGGAGGCCGCCGCCGTCTAGCAAATTGTGTACCATAATTAATCGACGGCCGTCGACGACGAAGCGCGCCATGCAGAAATCCTCGGCGCGATAAGCCAACGACTCGAGGAATTGACAGCGAACAGGAAATAGCTAGAGAACGAGAGAGAGAGGGAGAAAGAGAGACAGAGAAGGGACATCGAACAGGAAAAGCGCCCACCGTGAGCACGGCTCCGTTCTAACCCGAGGACCAATTACACGACTCCCACTCAAAGGTAAATACGATTAGTTTGTTCTCGATCCACTTCTTGTTCCGCGCTCCTCGCCCCTCGCCCTTGCTCCCAAGGCGATGTCCTTGTGCCGACCGCCCGGCCCGGGGGCTGTCCGCGGGCGAGGATGGGCCGCCGGTAGTCGCGGGCACCGTCCTTATGCCGATCGCCCGGACGTTTTTGAAAGCGAGCAAATGCGTGTATTTATTTGCTGGTACGTCAACTGATTTCAGTACCCTCTCAGTGTAATGGCACAATTAGGTAAATGTGGCGTGAAAATCGTAACGCGACGCCGCTGCTGCTTCTGCTCTTGATTCCTTGCGAAATGATTCATTTCACGGGCCAACATCGCACTTGCCCGATATCGCTGAGTACACTCCGTGCGTTGCGGCCTTTCGAGAAGTGGCTTTAACTTGACGTGTTTCAGTTTGACGTGCTTCAATTTGGCGTGTTTCAACTCAACGTGTTTTGGTGTAACGCGTTTCAAGGGGTCGAGTGTAATGAATGTGAGCATTTCAATGAATTTGAGCACTCGTCAGTGACTTGGTGTCGTTGCTCGTTATGCGTCCACGTTGTGGAAACAACGCGATGCCTTCATCCACTGATAAAGGTTGAGACAGGTCGAAGGCGCTCGACCTTCCACCAGAGTGCAGTTCGGCTGTTGATGGTGCCACCCCGAGGTTTGACATGCGACCTCGGCGTTTGATTTGAGAGCTACAGTCGCTGGGCCCATTTGATGAAGTTCTATCGATGCCTTCGAGATGGGGCCTCGATCGCAGGAACAGGGGGGAACACCGGATCGTAAAGAGGGTGCCCTTCATATCTGTCACCTGTCTTCTATCAACTGCCATCTGCTCTGGTCAAAATGCTGGCGCCGATTCGGACTCTTCCAGATTATCGACGTCGTTGGCAATTGGCACTTGGGATTAGCGGCTTAGTCTCTCAATCAAAGTGTCGATATCATATCATGAGAAAATCCCGAATTAGTTGCCAAGGGCGGGTGGCCTTGGTCCATGGGGCCGTGGCTCGTGACACCAATCCAATCTGTACACATTGGGCGCCGGGCGGGCAACATCTCCTTCATTGTTTCCAAATTAACAGCCTTTGTCCCGGCTGACACCACCGAAGGAGAGCTGCAGATGACGCGCAGGCCGCTCCATCAAAAGCCTCTTTGTTAGCGAAGCATATGCCACCCGGTGACAAGCAACAGCAACAGCCACGCCGCCTGGCACTACAAGCCCAGGGGAGGGCGCCCTTGGTTGGGGGCACCCAAATAATCACCCGGCTGAATGTGGGTCCCTTTTAGTTGGCATTCGCACATAAAACCCGAATTTATGGCCCTGGTATAAATTTAATGGTATTGATGACAAGTCGGCGACCATAAAACAGGTAAGATTTACTGCGAGATTCTCGAGCGCAGGCGAAATTTACCCAAGCTGCGTCCGAAGTAATAGCAGTGCAATTTAAATTACACGCCGAATGCGAAGATGCCCAAAGACGACCGAGACCAAGACCGGAGACCAAGAGATGGTGCTCAATGCCTTCACAACTGGCCCCTCCAGACCTGCACGATTATTCGTATGGCTCAGCCTTTGGGCCTTCGAATTTCAAGTAGCAACAAAGTCTCAACAATTTACAGCGCTTCAAAAGTCTAGCTGGCAATGTTTCTTGGGTGTATTACTTCATACCTCAGGCGAAATGGTCATGGACTGTTGTTCAGACGAAATGCTGTTTAATGGATTCAAAAAGTTTTATTTCGCGTGGAAAATTAATTACTTTATTACGAATCTATTTCAAGAATAATCACAACTACGCCAACGGAAGTATAGCTATTAAATTCACTTGTGCGACGACACACACCTTTGGCATTAAGGGACTCTTCAGTAAGCTGTACACTAAGTACTGGGACATCTCGAAATATATTCAGGTCTGTCAACAGCGTCTACATACCAGTTTTGAACGAATTGGTTTCAATCACGGCGCCTGCGATGCAACCGCAACAGCAACACTTTCTCACAGTTTAAGAAATTCATCCATTTTGTATCGATAGTGCAAGCTCAAGCATACCATTTAATGATCGCCTATGGGTTCAAATGTCATGAGGTGGAGTGCAGAGCCCAGGCCAGGTCGAAGAATCAGTTGACTCGTTGTCCATACTTGAATCCTTTTGTCAGTCGGGGAATTTCTTCCTTCTCGCTATATTTCCATCTGTGTTTGAAATACATTTCATGAAAAACCATGGACGGAGCCGTTGTGTACGGTGTAGGGTGCAGGCTTGTCGACCGGACCGGGCCCATTGCTTACTCATAGCAGAAGTCATTCATATCCGCGAAATTTGTTTACGAATGCGGATGCGAGTACATCGTGTTTGTTTTCGTTGGGATTCGAGTTCCAACGCGATATTCTATTAAACGCGGATCTGCCAAAAATACCTGCGGACGCTCACTGAATGCATCGGCGTCCAGCGTTGCTCCGTCGAGGCGGCTCCCGCCGTGTCCGCATCGTAAAATCGTTGCCATCCGTCGCAAGCAATAACAGCCGAGTTTCGACTTTAGGAAAGTCCACAGCCCGAAGTACCGCAATTAAAATGTACGTCAACGCGCACTGGGAACTGGGGCGGGGAGCGGGTGTAGACTGTCGACTTGGCTCCACGCGTGGACAGATCGATACATGCGTGGAAGACACCGAGAGCGGTTGTGAGACTCAGAGCGAGCGGGGCTGGGCGCACGCTCCGGCCGCCCCAGCGCCCAACTGCATTCGCAGTCGTGGTCGCCGACGCTGCTCGGGAGGCGAATTGTTTGAGTTCCGCAGTCGACCGGCATCAACGAAATTATTCACTGCTGGTTCGACGCACGACGCACAAAACCCAATTTTCGCTTTCTAAAAATAGAGGTGGAATCGAAGCTAGCCGTCACTGGCTGCCGACCCGCTCCCGACCCGGTCCCGCTCGCACGTTTCCCATTCTCCAAATTCGATTTCCAACTTGCCTTACTGCGAGCGCAGAGCCGGATTGTTTATTTTCGTCACAAGTAAATAGTTTCCTGCGACTCCTCTGATACGCTCCGCTGCCCTGTCGGCTTTGACGAGTTGTCGGGAGCTCGGCGCGCCTGCCGCGTGCCCAGATGACCGTGTTCGGCCAACGATAAAAATACATTTCCGCAGACCGCTCTTCGGCTAGAGGCGCGTGCTGTCGCGGAATCGCCTCGACCGTCGCCAGGGCCCTTCGAGAGCTCCGTGTGCCAAGGATCGAAGATGCCCCATTTAGGCCGTGTAATACTACCACCATGAAAGCCCCTCCTTATGCATCTCCAACCGCAGGACAAAGTGGAAATACCATTTCCCCTGGCAATCGTCCGTGCTTCCGAAGGAGTCAGACAAAACGTGAAAATTGATTTCAACCTCCTTAAGTCCGTCGATTGCCCAAAGTTCCCAATTCTGCCGGCAACTAAGACATTTTAATTAAATTTGCACTAATCCTCCTTTCAGAGTTGCTTTCGCTTCCATTCCTGTCGTTTGGCCTTGAGGCCGCTTGGCCAGGCACGACCAGCGATTAGAGTTGGATGCTGGGCGAAGGAAGTCCGCACTACAAATCAAACCAAGTGCAATCTTCTCGAATGCCTGCTCAAATAACGAGCGAGTATTTTTAGGTTCTGTTTGCACGTGCTCTCTGCCTGACCAGGAGGAAGCCTCCTGGGTCCACGGCTCGTCGGGAGCTGGTCTCCTGTAGTACTGGGCAGTGAAAGCAAATACCAGCACATATTGGAACTGAGATGGAAACCATTCGAGTCTTGGACGTGGTCGATTGACTGGTAGGCAAATAGGCCGTGAACTTTGGGCGCCCTGGGCAGGGATGGAGGATGAAGTCGTCCTCCACCCGCCCGCATTGCTGGCCAGGGCTACGATCTTCTCTGCTCGGCGTTTAATTCGACGACATGGTGTTTAATTGCGTGACAAGTGACTCGGGAGCCTTTCCTCGCCGTCTGGTAGTTTCGTTTATTGGCCTCCAGTGCGAACCGCTGGCTCCCTTCACCTCTCGCCCATTCGAATTCCACTAAAGAACACGGACATAGGCTCCGAAAGGCTTGACGGCAATTCATCAAATAACAAAGGCACGAACACGAGCCTAATGGCGCAATAAAAACGGATCCGCCGTCGTTCAACCGCCCGGATGCGGCGCCCGGACGGGATACGAAGGGATTAGGTATGAAACTTCCGCCCGACCCGGCGGCCGGCGTCTCCGACAACTTTAAACCTCTTGCAACTTTGTCTAAGCGAAAATAATAATCCTCGCAACTTAGCTGAGTGGCCGGGACACACGTAAATTTAATTTCCGACATCACACAAGTTTCAGGAACTCGAACTGACGGCTGCCAGCTGGTTCTGGGTGGTGGACGCGGAAGTCAGGGGGCTGCGGAGTGTGATGGCGTAACGCCGGCAATTACGTCTTCGGAATCCCCAAGATCCACAATTCATTGCTGCGGCGAGCGGCCAGAGGGGGCCAGGGACGAGTTCGTGCTTTTGCGAGTTCTCAAAACAAACTCTTGCCCGGCTTTTAATTACTCGGGGCGTGCGTTGGTTTGTGGTTGCATTTGTGGTTGCTGGATCCGAGATATGCCTGCGTGTATCTGGACTCAGCCGCCACAATAATGAAGGCGAACTACCTGGCGTATCGAGTGCCGGAATCAAGAAAGCATAATTGAAAATATGACCTCGATAAGGTTTGTGCTCCTGTAATCAAATTGAAATCTCAAGTTGAGCACCTGTACCCACATTTGGACACGGTCACTTGTCAGCCTGGCGGCAATACTGCTGTCCTCGCAATCTTAGAATGCGCATAACTCCAGCCAGAATGTGGCAAAGTGACGAGGCCGGCCGGGCGGCGCCTTGCATGAAAGGAAGTGCGGCCACCTGGGATTACTTATTCATGGATAGCTCCAGTGGTCGCTCATGCAGTCGGTGCTGTCCACGGCTGACGGCACGGCCCGAGTCTGCCAGTCAGCGCCACTTGCGGTGTCCTGGGTTCATGGATGAGCCGTCTGTCCGAAATCTTTTTAGTAAACGCAATTCGGAAGTCACATTTACGGTCAGTGGCAACGGGAAGGGGTTTTGTAGAACGGGGGCAGGGGCGACGCGTGTCGAGTCAGAATTTTTTACCAGCACCGATCTGAGCTCTCTGTAAATACGAAGGCGACGATGTGGTAGCGCGGGTCCGGGGGAATGGAAGTATTTCGAACTGCAGCCAGTTCGATCTTGTTTACCCCAATCATGGCGGAGCAGAGTCCATGTGGACGGCGTTCTTGGCAGGAGGTCAGAAATAGCCCGATTGTTTCCGCCGCCGTGGTTCGGGTTCAGTTATGGTCTGACCAAGCGGTCGGCCATTTGTGGTCTGAGGCACTGCAGTAGCACTTGGGCATATAACTCGAGGAATCGACCTATGGACACGGGCACTTTCCTACTAGACAGGATATATCCCTTGAGATGCACGGTCCTTGGGTCTGCTATACCCAGCTATTCAAGATAGTGTATAGTGAGTATGTCCTTAATATCATGAACATCCGGCCTATATTTCTAGAATTCTGCGCTCTGTAGAGTTCATGGCACACAGCGAGGCTCGACGCAGACCGACATTATTATTGTTATTATTTAATATAGTTGCAATATGAATTTTCCATCTCGGACGTGTCCGCCACCGTGCATTTTCTCCGCCAAAAGCAACAAACAGAAATGGAAATTACTCATTGAAATGTCCGATTTCCATTTGCCTGTTCCATAAAGCCAAACAAAAACTAAATAATTTCCCGTCGGCATTATTTTTCTTATGATTTTCAGTGCCACACACATACGATGATGTTTTCCTTAGTTCTATACTAGGCATTAAACTCTGCTCGAGACAGGAATAACACGAGGACAGTTTTCCAACTTCTTTTTTATCTAACGTGATCTGTACAATATTTGATTGTCGAAATTTGTCGAAGCTTCTGATGAACTCTATTTTTGCATTCGGAGCTCCCTTCTCCACGGTCACTCCAACCATTCCGAATGCGATATCATTTTGATCTGATGGAATTAATGTGTGGTCGGAACTCACATTGGGCTTGATTCCCCATTTCTATGTCGCAGGTAGGCCGTTGATCGTCTGATTCCATAATTTGTGCAGTGGCGAAACGAGGAAAGGGCCGGACTGGGACAACGCACATGCCGCCCCCTTGAGTTCTCGAGGTGGAATTGTTGGTTGTCCACCGGCGGCCCCTATGTATTTAGATGGAGGGTATTTCGAGCGGAGTCTATAACATGTAATTATCATTGCCGGGCTTCTCTCCGTTTTCCGCTTCGATTTTCCGCGCAGTCCTCGGCCAGACACACATGGGCCGACGAAGCCTCTGGTTCCACATCGCGCTGGTGCTGTGAACCCGGTCACAAGTCAGACTCGGCTCTGGGACACGAATCCTTTCCAGACGCTGCTGCCAGACGCGGCTGTCCGGATGTCCAGTTGTCCGGAAGTCTGGCAGTTGCGGTCGACGGGAGACGAACGAGTAACGGCGAGCGACGAGGGACGCGGCGTGACAAAGCCATTTGTTTGCATTTTGCCTAATTACTTTTACATGGTTTCGTGTTCGCCCGGTCAGAGCAGGATGGCTGCCCAGTGTCGGGTTCGGCGGGCCGTCGGGGTTATAAATCACCTTCATAAAACCATATTATTACGATGACTGGACACGCAGATCGCCAGCCGAGCCGAGCCGAGCCAAACCGCCGAGGGAGGAGCCCCGGGGACGAAGTTATGAAACTGTTCGCGGAGTCGGAGTGCTTGCAGCCTCGAGGAAGGGGACGGGACGAGGCAAAGGAAGGGAAGAGGGAGTTCGGCATTAGCGGGTGATTTATTTCGTGGGGAGCGGGTGCCTTGTCTTGGGACCTGGGACCTATCACAAGCCGATTTCCCGCCACCACAAATGAAGTCGCCGTTGGACACGCCATGTGACAGCTTCAGCGGCAATCAACATTGACATTTGATTCGCAGGACTCCGGCGGAAACGTGTCAAACATATCAATCAATATGTCCCAGCACGGATCACTCGGCTTTGTCCGAGACGCAGGAGATTCGAATGAAAAGGTCGCTTTATTTTTGGCCCAAGTCCCAGAGACTTTCAATTCGCTGGGCTCGAAACCGTTTTTTGGCTTCGTTAACTTCGCTAATTTCCTTGAAAGACGCGACGTCCCCACATATCCCGGTCGTGCTGTGCGTGTGCCTGCGCCCCAACACATGCCCCTGGATTCGACCTATGGTGGGCTGGGGAGACAGGACCACACGAGCGAGTACGAAGCGAAGGGGGGAGGGGGAATCGGCCCGGTTTATTTTCCACCAGATAGACATAAAAGAGCAACGGCGACGGCGACGTCGACGTGCGTATTGTTGTTTGGGCGGCGTGTTCGCGCTGCGAAATCAATGGTAATCGAACACGACTTTCCCATTTCCGATTACTACCAAGCACATTATTCGTCAGTGGTCCGAGTATGAATGGAATGACGCAGTGCCTCCTGAAATCCACACGGCCATCGACACCCCTAGCGGTGGACTGGACTGGACTCGACTGGCTTGAACTGGACGGGACTGCAGTGGATGGGGCGGGAGTGGGCGGTACGGACTTCCCTCTAATGGGGATGCCCCTCGCCCGCTTCTGCGAAGGACTGCCGCGGTCGATGCGCATTTCCGAGCGTTGCGGCTACTGGGTCTTGGGACTGCGAGGGGTGCGAGGGGAGCGAGGAAGGGGACTGTTGATGATTCGTTGCATTTTAATGAGGAATTTCCGCCGTCCTTGGCGCGGACGAGCCCCGCTGCCACTCTGGTGTTTAATTCGCAGGACAAGGTCGCCAGGTCATCGTGGAGCCAGGCTCCAGAGACCGCAGTAGCCACCTGGCTATTACGGTCCGCACTTTTGGCACGCCGCACAGGCGTGGCCCGACCCGGTGGAACTGCGCCCGCGTCTCAAGACGGATCGCCGTGAGTCATCCATCGCCACGGTCGTCTGGGGCCCGGCTTCAGCGATCCAAAGTGGCCCATTTATCTCGTTCGGCATTTCTCACTTCATCGATCTCACCTCGGTCGATATCGACGGTGGTTGTTGATGAAGCCATCGGTCATCTGGGATCCCCTAATAATGACCAATGGGGTCCATTAATTGGATGGGAGGAGCGACAGCCGACTCACTAATTTCTCAGCGGAGCCAACCGTTCGTGTGTGGGCGCAGAGCCAGCTATCGGTTCGCACCTGCACCTTGAGTAATTGACGGCACGGTCCGGGGCGTCCGAATCCCAATCAGTTGTGGCGGCGATGCGAGGGATCAATAGGGCTTAATATTTTATCGATATTGTGTGACAAACTCAAATTTCAAGGCTCGCACACGCTTCGTGGGGGCCGGATCTCGTCCGGTCTTCGAGGAAGCGACTGGGTGGCGGTGAACATTTCCAATTGCCAGGGTCTATTTTCGGAACGCCAGCGTGACGAGACGAGGCCATCGCGAGCCCGCAGGTGTCCGCAATTGAGTTGCGACCACTGTGACCGCGACCCCGACCGACATCTTCGTTATGGGCCCAGACCCGAGTGTCCCTTCAATCGCTGTAATTTCCACTTGCGAGCGCATATTTAATTGTCCTGTAAAATCGCCACACACACTCACAGAGTGCACAAACTCCGCCCGCCGACTGTGCGGAATTAAACATATCGATTATTTTCGAGGCGGCCACCCGACCGCCGAGTGGGTTTGGCCCCGGCATTGTTTTCGCCCGATGCTCGGGCACTGCACGTGGAAACATGTGGACCACGCACACACCAACCGGCATGTTCGAGGCATTAGTTTACACATTTAGGATGTGTCGACACGAGTGCGGCCGCAGTGGCCGCGGTGGGCTGCAATTAAGAGGAAACCGAGAGTCCGCAGACCAGCCAGATAGCCAGGAAGGGAAACGGCGCGGCCCCTGCAAAGGGCCCACTGCGGGAGGACGTCTTGGCCGCGATTCGGGCGAAGAATGCCTCTTGCTCCCGCACGATCCCATTGCATTGGGGCTGCAATGAGAGCTCTGGCGCGGAAGAGACCTCAGACCTGGGACGTCGGCCTCTACCAGCCCGAACACACGAGTATCCATTCCGCCTGGGCGAGCTGCGATCTGCCCACATCCATGGGCGGACACTCGGCGCGCACAAGGACACTTTGTTCGGCGGACGGAACTCTGCCTGTGTCTGAAGTCTGGGAACTAGAAACTGGAAACTGGGTTATACCTATCGCACAAAGGCCCTTTGTTCGACCCGTCCCTGCCGCCTCGCTCGGGCCGGCGTGAGAACACACTTTATCACGGTGGAGCACGATCTTCGACACAAGTGCTCTGCTGGCCCAACAACTCCTGCGACAATGGCGTCGGGGCACACATGCGTTCCTAAGGAGCTGGTTGTTGTTGGGGCTGTTGTTGGGGCGACAAATGGAGGGCCTCTTCGCGCTCGAGTGGCTCTGAATTGATTCATCCAGGCGACGGTCGAGCGCCGTCGAGCGCCGGCGACAGCGAGAGTTGTTTGACCAGATAATTGGGCCTCAGGTGGAATGTCCCGTGTCTGTCGGGCGGCAAATCGCGCACGTAGACACCCGTGATGGGCACGAGGTCGGGGCGAGTGACCGAAGGAGCCACGACGTATACTGCGAGGCACTCGATCCAGGTAGGACGCGCTGTGCTCCCTGCCGGATTTCTCGCCCTT
Organism: Coelopa pilipes; assembly: GCA_947389925.1. Taxonomy (NCBI): domain Eukaryota; kingdom Metazoa; phylum Arthropoda; class Insecta; order Diptera; family Coelopidae; genus Coelopa; species Coelopa pilipes. The sequence goes on from OX376700.1 coordinate 9,145,958, forward strand.
GGGACGGCGTCAGCACCCTACACTCGGTCGCGTTGTCCCAGTTGTGTTGAGAGTGAGAGGTGCTGCACCTGTTCTACGAAGCATCGTCTTCCAAGAGGGACACCAGCTCTCCGAAGCCAACCGGGAACTACCGACTGGACGCGGCTACCGTCAGTCGCAAGGGTTGGGGTGGCCGCCGTCCCCGTGGCTGACCCAGATGTCGGCGAGAAATAATAGAAGACAACCACCAATTTATTGCAATTGCAAATAACGAGCTGAGGCCTCGGGGGCGGGAAGGCTACGGCGACGGCGGGGGGCAATCGCAATCGCCGCACACCGCGTCAGGTCGTTCTAGGAGCACCGAACTCGGCTGCCGTGCGGCGCCCATCAATCTGCGGAGCTGTGGGACCGCCGCAGGCCGAGGCCCGAGGACTGATTTATGCACCTCGCCAGGCCAACACAATGCGCTCTAAATACGGCGTGTCGCGGCCTCCCCGTGCCTGGCGGCGGCTGGTCGTTTGTTCTCTGTGCACCGGAAGCAGTCGGGCCTGCTGGGCTGGGGGTGGGGATGGTTTTGAACCTCCAACCATTGCTTTGGGCCTACCTTCGCGTTGGGCCCGTCAAGTGCGTGGTCGACGCCAAGGAACGGCTGTTGAGTGCCGGCCGGGCTCTCGTAAGCACTCGGTAAGAACCCACTTGGCTCCCAAATGACGGGGTCCCATTTGCAATTCGAAGTCGGGCTGCACTCGCGGTGGCGCGGCCGTGGACTGCGGGCGAGCAGGCCCCGCGAAGCTGTTGACCCCGTTCGGCGACGCCGATTTCTCGCGAGCCTGAAATTGACGGCTTCCGTTGGAGTTGGGCCTGGGGCTACGGCGTTAGCTCGATACTGTTGCCGTGGCGACAGACGGCCCGCGTCCGCGCGGGCCAGGCCTCGTCGGCCAATGCGTGGAAAGTGGAAGTGGAAACCCTTTCCAGTCCCAGCCGTAGTTCGGCAGCACCAGTCGGTGCCAGGCCGTTGTCACCGACTTGCGTGGGCCTCGGGCATATCGTTAAATAGCCGGATTGCGTTGCTCAATCGATCGACTACAATACTTCCGCGGGCGGGCCGTCTCTGGGCAATCGGGCGCGACAGCTGGGGTTGCGAACTCTTTCCAGAGCCTCGTTAATCGATGTTCGTCCTTGTTCTTGCAGATGTCGGCGCAGAAGTTGTCGGAGACGACCAACTCCGGGTACGTGAGCTCCGAGGAAACCGACTCGTTGCTCGTCTCCAACACGCCCAAGTGCAAGCCCTCGGTATTGCGCCAAATCAAGATGAGCTCAATTAATGGACCAACATCGAACACTTCCACATCGTCCGGTAAGCCGACCCTGATCCGGCAGGACCGCACCTCGACCTACCTGACCAGCCCGCAGCTGTCGCAGCAGACTCGGCTCGGCTCCGAGGACAGCGACCGCGGGGCCGTCCACGAGGAGGACGTCGAGCAGGGCCTGCGCGCCGCCAACGTGCCCGACATCGAGGTCCACAGCCACGATGAGGAGCAGCCGCCGCTAGCCTCGGCCGGTCAGATGGGCCAGATGGGTCAGATGGGTCAGATGGGCCAGGCGGGCGGCCAGACTCCGCGACCGACCATATCGATCAGCAACCTCAACAGCCACCAGCCGGGCGGCGCGGAGCCCGCGGCCGCGCTGGGCACCTCGTCATATCAGAACCTCTCCACGAGCATCCCGCCGGCGGCGCAGAACCGGTGCCGCGCCTGCCGCAACTGCAGCCGGCGGGCCTCGACCACGCCGCTCTCCACTGGGCCGATGGACCGGTCGGCGTCGAGGGACAGCGTCAAAAGTGCCTTCCAGCAGGGGAACCTCGGCGGCTCGTTGGCCCTGTGCGCCTCCAGCACGGCGCTGCAGCAGCAGGTGCCGCCGGTGCTGGTGACCTCCTCGCCGACGAACGGCTCGCGCATCATCCGGCAGAGCTCACAGCCCGAGGCCAGCAGCAGCGCGGTTTGCTGCGGCGCCCACAGCGCCTGCGGCCACTCGCACACGGTGCCCAACGTCTCCCTGAAGCAGCTGCGCGACCCCGGCGCCGACGGCATCGCTGGCATTGCCGCGGACTCGCTCCGGATCAACGGCGGCATGCGGCCCTTCAAGCAGGTGAGTGCGTGCGGGCTCGGTGGGCAGTAGGGGAGGGAAGCGAGGGGAATCGCTCGCTCGGGAGCCACGCGGCCGACCCCGCCGACGCACGCGAGGCCGTCTGTGTCCACGGGGAGTTCCCACACGTATGCCAAACACTCGGGCGAGGGCCGCCCGGACGCGCCCAACCCGAGTCCAGCCCGGGTCCCTGGAGCCGTCCGCTCCCTGTCAATTACGGCTGGCCGGGAACACCTTGCTCGAGTGCGCGCCGCACCCCACTCTGGAGACCCGTCGCTTCACGCCGCCAACTCGACGACCTCCCGTCGATGGCGTTTGGTGGTCCAGCGGCTGGAAGTCGACGGACCGGCGCGCACTGGGCCCGGACCCTTCCTGGTCCCCGCAGATGCGCCGAGGTTGTTGATTGGATTGGAGGTCTTCCATGATTGGCGTGCGTCGAGCGATGTGTACTGAGGAGGGCGCCGGAAGCGGAAGCGAGGTGCAAACTTCGTGCTGCGGGGTACCGAACCTGGTGCTGGCCGTGGCCGTGGCCGAGTCGGTGCCGCCATTGAGGTCCGACCGCTGTCCATCCGATGTGCGTCTCTAGGTGGGCGCCGTTCCCCCACACATCACCCCACCCCACCCCGGCACACGGTCTGGGCGGCCCACCCCACTTGTATCGATATTGTACAGCATTAGTGTCTATATCCAGTGTTTGTGTGTATGTATTTGTAAGTATTATATTATTAATTACGACAATCCGGAGTCGATGTGAAGCTTTTGTGAGTCGTTAACAGTCATCCACGCTCCTTCCCCGGCCGAAAGCTCATTGCCCGACTGCCACTAGACATCAACTTTACTAACATCATGATGCGAAGGCTAACCAACGTTCCGTTCACGCTTCTCCCCAGGGTGTCCTCCTCATGCCCCGCACCTTGTCCGAGAGCCGAAAGGTGCGACTCAGAAGAGCCTTCACAGAGGCCACTAACGAGAGCCTGCAGTGCTCGAAACTGGTATTTACAATATTACTAACCCCGAGTAGTGTTTGCTTGACGCACCTCGACCCGCTCGAGAGTCTCCTCCTAGGGAGATCCGTGCACTGAGTTGTTGGCTCGGGCCGTAGCCGGGCCCGGCCAGAATGCCGCCTTGCCCTTGCATCTGTCCCGCGATGTGCGGCGCCTGTCGGGGCCGTCCATCGTAGTTTCGTTCTCTCACCTCCCCGCTCAGCCCCGCCCCGCCCCACCAATACCAGCCCACCCAACGCAGCCACCTCCCTCACGACCCGCCCGCACTCCGCTTTTGCACCCGCACCGTTGAATGCTGCATGCATTTAGTTGATGTTGATGATGTTGCAACGTATTAAGTCGGCATCCGCAGCCATTGCCCGGTCCTTGATTGAGCCGGGCGGACGACGGCTGGAGCCCAGCTGAGCTCCGACTGGGCCCGCCTACCGCCTCCCGCCTCCCGCTGGCTGCGCCAAGGCCGGGAGCTTCGCCGGCCGCGGTGCTGAATCAATAATTAATTAAAATGTTGTTGCCAGAGCGCTTTTGTTTGTTGCTCCGCCGGTTGCGAGGGGCCGACAACGACGACGACAACGACGACTGGCGACTCCGGCGGACCCGCGCGGAGGCGGAGGCGCGCTGCAATAAAACGCCAAGTGCTCCTTAAGCCGGCAACGCGGCCCGCCTCCTCCTCCCGGCCCGGCCCGCTCCCCGCCGCTTCCGCTTCCGCAGTAATTGCTGACGAGTGTCTGAGGAGGACGGCTCGAGTTCTCGTCAAAGGATTAGAGCTTTCGCTGGCGGGCGGAGTCGTGTTTGCTCTGCTCCGAGAATGGCGCGTGTTGTTCTTTTCCTGTGTCTATTAAATTGTTTTGGTTTTCTCGAACTCGCCCCGACATCGCCAGAGTGTTATACGTCGTCGTCGTCGTCGTCGTCGTTGTCTGTGTGCTTTTTTTACTGTCGCTTGTTGTGTTGTTGCTATAGTTGTGTAGTTGTTGTTTTGGGCCGACCTGTCTGGGAAGGAACCGCGATAGGCGAGCTTTCGACGAATTAACTTGGCTACCGCAAGCCAGATGGCGTCCTGGCCCGTCGCGATGGCAACGGACAGTTGTTGTCGCTGTTGCTGTTGCTGCTGCTGTTGTCGATGCCGACTGCCCGGCGCGGTCCTGACTGCGCTCCAATCGCCCGTTCACTGCGCTCGACTGACCGGAGTCCCGCGCCGTGACGCCTCCGCGCCCCTGCGTCGCCCCGGGACAGGTGTGGTGGCCACATGTGCAATTGATTCCCACTTCGCCCAGCCGCAGACCGTTCGTTCCGGACCCAATTTTCCGCGGCTCGCATAAATCATGGCCTTTTACACAAACAGTCCGAAATCGCTGGCGAAGTCGATGGCAAGAAGACGAATACGAAGTCGCGGTCGGACAACTCAATGGAAATTGAGTGACTTCTTGAGTTTATTTTTATGCCGAAGCCAGAGCGCTGTTCCCAAAATAAACACCCAAATAAACCGTACACATTGACGCTGTCGCCGTCGCAGCCGCAGCCGCAGCCGCCGAGCGGGCCGCGGTGGGCGGGAGCCGGAGGAGGCGGGGTGCTTCCGCCGTTGTAGTTGTCCCGCGATCCCGATCTCTCCGTGGCGTCCGTGGCCAGTTCACAAATATCCAACATTATATTAATGACGAACGATCTACGAATGTTCGAACTTTTCACGTTTTATTTTTATATTGTGTATCGGACCTTTCGAATACATACATTTGAATATCCACGAGCTTGTTCCCAGCCGCAGCCGCGGCCGCAGCCTCAGGCAGAATCTCGTCGACTCATGTGTGGAAAAAAAACGAACATGATGGGAAAATAGACTACTTGGCTGACTACTCGACTACAAATATTGTGCTGGGATGAATTATGGCATCAACAACCACGTCATCAATTGCGCGGCGAGCTGTTGCGGCGCGAAGGACGGATCGCGACGGGTCGACCCGAGGCCGCCCGAGTTCGCCCTTCGGCTCGCATGGGCCAGGCCTGGGCATGAACTCGACTCACACCTGGACCTAGACCTAGCCCTAGACTGGAACGTGGACAAAACTTGGCGGGGTCTGCGACGCTTCCACGGCCCCTCGCGGGTCGGGCGCGCCGAGCGAGCGGGGATGACGACGACGTCGCGACGAGATGCGCACATGGCCACCTCTGACGGAATCGCTCGTTCCGGCCACTTCAGAATTTACATTCGCAATACGCGCTTATCAGCTGTAGCCGCGGCCGCATCGCGACGACGGCGGCGCCGACGACGGGCGGACCTCGAGCGCCCGCCAGACCACGTCGCTGGCCACAACGCAACGCAACGTGGACGCGAGTGCCGAACCCGAGTACCGTGCGAGTGTCGCGAGTATTGGCGATCCCCGAGTCCGAGTGAAGGGAGTTCGAACGCCTGAGCTTGAGTAGCGTCGTGGTGTGGAACCGGCCTCAGTGCAGCTGCAGCCGTACTCGACCTTACCGCGAGCTCCGGCCGATTTCGACTGACGTCGGCCGATTTTGACCGCTTTTGGCCGCTTTCAACCAGGGCGGAATGCCGTGAACTGTTGCGAGTGCAGCGATTTCCGATTCGAGCGACGTGTGCACCGTGCGGCGGAGACGCCGGGCTCCTGCGTGATCGCGAGTGAGGCGAGCTGAGGCGCAAGAAGTCGGTTCATTGGCCCCGCGACCCGGACTATGCCAGCATGGAGGGCGCAGGTGGCGAAACCCTTCCAGCCCCGGCCACAGCCCCGCGCCCGACGCCCGGCGAGGTCCGGCCAGGCAGCAGGGCGAGCAGCCGGGCGAGCCTGAGCGCCCCGAGGAACAGCCTGTGGCAGGAGGCGCTGCTGCAGACCCGCCAGTTCCCCCCCGAGCATGAGCGGCCCCCACTGGTATGTCGACTATCGTCCATCGTACCCCACCTCGCCCCTGCAGATGACGCAGACTCCTCGCAGACGGACGGACCGACGGATGGACGGACGGACCGCCGGACGGGCGGACGGCAACCGAGCGAGACAGAGACAGGGACGGACTCTCGCGGGCATGCATCCAGCCAGGGGTTCATTTGTATTTTTAATGAAACAACAGCAACGGCAACAGCAACAACTAAATAAATATACAGCCAGCTGTATGTGCGTGCGTGCGTGTGTGTGGATGTGTGTTTTAAAATCAAATCGAAGTGAATGAAGTGGGCACAGCAACAAACACAGCGACAGACACGGACACAGCATCGAATCGAATCGCAAACAAAAACAGATCGAAGCGAAAAAGATGAGATCAGTGGTTGTGGCCGTTGTATAATGAAGTCCTCCAACGCCCATCGCCCGACGGCGGCCCGGGCCGGGGCTTCGGGGGATTTCGCAGTCATTAAGCTCGTTAAACTTTAATTAATCGGGCGTCATTTATTTGGGATCTGGAGCAATTACTCTTCCGGCCAGACCGGGCGAAACTGCGCTAATTAAAAGTGAATTTTTAATCGCAAGCTCTGCAGGCGACCCTCGCGGCCGCAGCACAGCCACGGGCGAAGTCGGGTCGGCGGCGCAGCTGCGGAACCAATCCTGAGGTCTGGCGACTCCGCCCGCACATCCCGACTGCAAATTATATGCGCTCGAGATGATTCCGGGAGATGTGGGGAGCTGTGGGTCGAGCCGGGAGCGCCGCCTCCTCCGACGCCAAGGCTCGGTGGCCCGAGGGTCTGTCGCGGGCGGCGCCGTCCTCGACCATGGATCGCGTGCCCCGCGTCCATCACGGCCGGATCCTGTGCCTTGGCAGGTGTCCGTCTGTCCGGCAGCTCGCGTGCAGCCGAGTCAGCGCAACCCGGAAGCCCAGGCGGACCCTCCGTGTCCGACCGTCGTCCGCATCCGTGTGCGAGTCTTCGAAGCCAAGGCCTCCTGGCAGTCACCAAAGGGCACTGTGAGAAGCGCCGCTCCGACGACCTCCGACGGTCGGGGCCGAAGCTGAAACGTCGGTGGGCCCTAATGCGCCCTGATAATGAACGAATGGATGGACCCTGGTCGTCGACAGATGAAGCTGTTCGACTCGCTGCGGGCCACACGTAATTCGTGCACGGGACAGTTCGGAGACTTCGGCCGGCGCCTGCCAACGAAATCGGACGGGAATTTATGTTTTATTGGACAGACGTGCCCGACGTCCGCCCAAAGGCTCGCCACAGATACGTTTCAACTGCGGCCGCCCTCCCGGCCAGGTGGGCGGAGGAGCCCAAGCGGCAGCGGGCACACATTCCTGGCTGTGGCTGCCAGGCAACCGGAAGCCCTCGGAATTGAATTTTTATCAGCGATTCCATTTTACACTTGATTAGGCAGACTATCGCTTACGGGCACACACACACTCGCAGCGTGCCACGGCCATGGCGACGCACGAAGGGGTCGGAAGCACCAGCCCCGAACACGTGACTCTCACCGATGCTGCCTCGCCGGCTCCTGGCAGGCTTCATTGGTTCGTGCCTGATACACACACACATGGCCCCGCTCCGAAGGGACACTTGGCGGTCTGGCCGAGGCTGGGAACTGGTGGCCAGCAAGTGTGTGCGGGGGAGTGAACCTTGTCCTTTGCCGCTTGTATCGCCGTTTGCATCATAATCATATCTGACTTTCGCTCGAACTCGGCGACGGGCGGCTGCAGACCGGGGCTCTTGGGCCATCCCACAAGGAGACGAGCGCCGGGTTGCACCGACTTGGCTTCCGAGGACCATAATTTATGCGATCCACAATGGAGCTCGCACAACGACCGCGATGTGCGTTCCGAACGCTTCTCTGATAAAATATGACGAATTCGGCGGAGGCCGGCGGCGGCGGCCGTCCCGGGAAGTGACAAATTATGCTGGCGCACAATGGAGACCACTGAATAATAGATACAGCCACGAAGAGCCATCGTTGCCGGAGCCGCCCGGTCCACCCACCCCAAGAGGACGCAGCTCTGGCTCTGTCTCTGTTTCGGTGACATTGACGGAGCGACATCCGGCGCTAATCTATTTGCGCGCCGAGAACTGCTCGCGACCCCCGGTCCAGCCCGACTTGAGAGCGATGGCCGGAGGTTATGACACCCAATAAAGCGCGGCCACATCAACATGGATCGAGGGGCCATCGCCGGAATATGGCCAGGTCGGGAAGACAACTGGAAAGTGCACGGCAGCCGCCCTGCGACGTCCCCTCGAAGTGCGGTATCAGCACCTCCGGCCGTGCGGGTCGCAGCCGGGTCCCTGGGTCGGGGGCTGCGGGCCGCATTGTGTCAACATTTGCGAGAGCGAGCCGAGTTTCCGAACTGCGTTCTATTTATCCGCATTCGGAACCCTTGCGGCCGCACCATCTGGCGCCGCCCGGGCCAAGTGCCAAGGGTCGGCCGACCCCTTGACACTTGCTTCGTCCTTGCGCGTGTCCGCACTGAAATTAACACAACTATTGAAGGCAATTAATAAATATTTGAGCACTCGTTAAGCACCGCCCGCCCCTGCTTGCCTGGCTTCCGTGCGGACGGCAGGTGGCGTCGCCGTCCCAGCGACTCGTCGTCCGTCAATATTTGGTCCGAGGTGGTGCCGAAGTCGCCGGTCCGACTGTTAACACTTTCGACAGAACTCGACCGAACTTGGCCAGAAGCGCGTTGTTGCCCAACGTCCAAACGGAGGCAGCTTCGCCTACACTAGAATATTCAAGGCCGGAACCATCAATCGATTAAAAATTAAAGATGGTTTACGCTCGGGCCCACCCCGCGCCGGCTGTGGAGTTTCGGCGGCACGGCAGCGCCTCCAGAACGGCCTGCAGCTCGAAAGGACACGACTTTGTCGCGGACCTCGCTCTGGACACATTCGACGATTTCGCACTCAATCAATCGGGCTGCTCCCATCGACGACGCCTCAAGTCCTCACCTTGTCGGGCAGATTCGGAGTGGTGTTGAGTTGGTGCTGGTTTCCCTGGCTGCCTGGTCTCCACCTCCCGACTGCCTGAATCGACCAGACGCTTTTCGCCAATTATCGAGCATGCATCCGAGCATCCGGCAGGGACTTTGCGTCGCGAGTCGTGGACACCTCGTGAATGCTAGCCCTACTGGCTCTACTGGCCATGTTCCCGGATGCCAGCGCGCTGTTGCCACTGTCACCCGTCTGCTGGCGGGGATCCCGTCTGTCTCGGCACAGCCCTTGTGAATACTTCAAGAAAGCGCCCCGAAAGCTCTGCACCTGACAGACAGACAGCTCCCGATAACAGAACTCCGGCAGATGCCTGCAACATTCTGTGAATCGTTCTGTGAAATCGACGGCGCCGGAAGCAGAGTTTGCCGGCTGCGCTCTGTCCAGGCGCGATTCTCGATGTCGAAAAAGCTCCTCCAGAGCGCAAGGAGTGAGAGACTGGGGACTGGGAGAGAGTGAGAGCACGAGAGGGTGACTGGGAGCGATGTTCGAATGCACTTTAATTTATGACTGCGCTTTCTTTCCGCCTCTTATCCAGATCGCCTCAGTGCCGAGTTCAATTAGCATGATTTCCACGGCCGGATGTGCTTTTCTGTCGAAGACCGAGCTTCGCCTTTTCAGCTTCTTCTTTCGCCTCGTTCGCTTCTTGGATGGGCTTTCCGGTTCCTTCTGGAAGGAACGGCGGTTGTCCGCGGCTTCCCGGCGCTCGACAGGCGGAGAGCTGCGGACGGATTCCGGATACCGCCGACTCTGTCAAGAACAGCTGATCGGCTCGCTCGCCATTGATTACTTCAGGAAGTCGGCCGCTTCCGCCCCCGCCTTCGGCTACGAGCACCATTCGTGCGGCCACTAAACGCTGCTCGGGCCCTGCCCACGAACGGCTGCGAGCAGGGGCGGCGCCAGGGTGGGTTCGCAATCCTCCCGAGGGCCACGCCAAAAGCGCCGAAGGAACGAGTCGCGGCGACTCGGAAGGGTTCGGGCGGAGCGGGTCGCGTGTTGAGTGCCGAAATCGAGTTGAGCCGCACGAGGAGCGGCGGCGACGACACAACCTTCGCCCAGTGTCGCCGCCAGGACAATGAAGCCGAGAGATACAGAGCTGAGAGGACAGATAGTGAGCAGTGCGCGCTCGAAAGCTCCTGCTCGTGCTGGTGCTGGTGCTGGTGCTCGGGTCCTGCGAGCGTCTCTCGGCTGAGTGCGCTTGTGTGTGGCGTCTTCGCTGTTACAGCGGGGGTGCGGCGAGGCGGGCGAGGCGAGCGACGAGCAACCCAGTTCCAGTGATAAGTGCGCGTTCGGGCCGACAGTCAGTCTGTATTGTGATTACAACCCCGCTTGACGTGGTGGACGACTTCTTCGGTCCGAGCTCGCTGGATTCGCACACACTCAACACACACAACACACTCCGACTCCGACTCCGAATCCGACTCCTCCTTCAGTCCTGCTCCTGCTCCTGCTCGCGCTCTGTTTCCGTGGTCCGAGCATCGGAACGTCGGAGCATCGGCGGATATAGCGTGTCGACAACAATAGCAATGGCATTGTGAACCCGGTCCGTCGCCGAAACCGCGTCGCCCGCTGCTCACTTGGAAGCCCGCAGGACGGCGAGCGAGAATCGACGCGTGCCGACTCCACCGACGCACTCGAATCGAACCGAACCGAACCGAACCTCACCGAGCCGCAGAGGAAAATTGTATCTATCTCGTGAACGGGCGCGTTCCTCGAAGTTCCCCAGTGTCACCCGTCGTCCGTCGCCCACGCCGCGTCCGCTACCGCGTCTCGACCACGGCCTAGCTGCAGTCGCGAAATGTGCAAATCACCCACTCGCCGAAACTGAATGCAAAGTAATGAAAATTAGAGGAAAAGTACAAAATCACAGTCCGCGGGCGAAGGCAACTGAGGGCGAGTGAGGCGGGGACGGCGCCAGAGACGGCAGGGAGGACGACGGCGACGCGGCCATGAATAATGCAGCCGAGCGACCGCGCTCGCCGATTGGACATTCCTCCGTCAGTCCTGGCGCGGGCGGTTTCGCCCCTCGCTGCTTCCCATATACACACCTTACGAGCGGTAGCTCGGTCGGTAGGTCGGCGCTCTTCGTCGGCTGCCTCGTCGTCGCCGCGTCCACCCCTGCCCGTCCCAAAGGGGCCCGCGCGCCCAGACCCCAGTCCAGAGCCTCGGACTGTTTGCACTTCATCGCATAATTCCTGCCCGATGTGTCCGATTGCACTCCATTCATTGAAATCGGCGGGGTTGCCGGTCTCCGACATTACCGGGGGCGTGCGTGGTGGAGGCTGATTCACGAGCCCCCAGAGCCTACAGAGCTCTCGAAGGGCTCCCGACGAGCCCCGCATCCGACGCACCGAGCACCGAGCACCGCTCCAGCAGATCCTGGAGCGGGCCGTGCGAGGAGTCGACAGTGTCCGCGCCCAAGCAAGCTCCGTGTCCCACAGACGGTTCACCAAACCGAAATTAGCACGTCATTGGCGGATTGATTTCCGATAACTTCTGCCTCCTCCCCGGCCTCGAGTGGGCCCGTGCGGATTTCGCCCCACGAGTCGCCCCGAGTCCGCCCCGGCCCGGCCGACCCCGCCGGGGTGGTCGAGAGCACGACATGAGTTCGCAGAACCACGACAGTAAAAATAAATTCTATGTACAAGAGGTTAAATATTGATTTTCGATCATAAGAACTCTTCGGCCACAGCAGGAAAACATAAGACGAAGCGCGCGACTGCCGCCGACCCAACTGACGGCCGAGACCGAAACCGAAACCGACTTCCGACCCGACTCCGTGACGTGGTCACATGGCGTGGGCGTGGATAAGGAGTGGGCGTGAGGAGGGCGTGGGGCTGGCCATGCAAATCGCAGGATGTCTCCAGGAGTCGCCCTAGGGCACCACGAGTCAATCGCCAAAAAGACGAGTCGGAGGCAGCGCAAACCACGGCCGAGGGACAGCTCGAGCGACGGACCGGGACCACGGGAGGGTGGAGGGCGGCCGATTCGTCGTGCCGCAGAACGGGCGCGCACAATGAGCCAAGTAGAAAGGCACATAAAATAAATATGCAATAAAAGCGGCCGTGTGGGAGTGCGGGCGGGTCTGGTAGGCCGCGGAGTACGGGATGCGGGAGGAGCTCGCCAGAGAGATATGGAATAGAAGCCAGATAAAACAAAAGCACGAGAATGAATAATGCGAGATAAAATATAAAACTGCTGAACCTCTCAGCAGTTCGTAACGGACGCGGGTCCCTTTGGCAACGAGTCAATAATTTTTTATTTCCTGTCCTTCTGCCGTCCGCATCCGACCCCCGTCCTTCGCCCCTCTTTCCCTCGACCACTCGCCGTCTTCGACTTCGCCTTCGCCCTGCGTCTTGACTTCGCTGCTCTTGTTATAATTCGAGAAATTCGCGAGACAGGCGAATATTTTAATCCGCAGCGATTCGTTCGACCCCGCTCGCCTCCGACCAGCTGCCGTCCGAGTCAGCAAGTAAAGTGCGAGCCCAGAGACAAGCCGAGGAGGCAACGCGGACCCGCCGCTCGATCTAGTGCAAAGTGAACGAATCCCAACACACACTCGAGCCTACTCCGGCCAGAAGCCGGCTCCAACCCACACTCTCGCTCTCCCCATGAGGCCGCCCGCCGGCAGTGAGTTTCCATCGACCTAACTCGAACGCGACCAAAGACCGCTCGGCCGAACCTATTCGCAGATCTGGCAATGCTGCTACTGCTGTGAACAACAATTGACAAAATAGGATTTTATCAAAGTCCATGTTTTCAGGTAAACTACCATCTCCCTCCCGCGTCTCAGAGTCTCCAAGTCTCAGGGTCTCCAGTCTCAGAGTCTCTGCGTCCCCGAGGCTCCGATTTCGAGCCCCCACTCAGTGTCTACATACTGACTGCGCCGGGTACTCGGGCCAAGTCCGAGGACCTGCGTGCGATCTCTGTGAGCCGGTGATAGGGGGCTGTTCCGGCGTCGGTCATCCAACAGCGACGTGGCCGAGCGCCGGCCGCACCGTCGAGGTGTCCAATCTCTGTAATTTGGCGTCGTCGATGCCGCACTTAAGGGCCGTGTTGGCGCTCGTCGGTGATTGGACGCATTCGGGCGCGAATAAACACTCGCAACGGCGTTGGAATCGAGTTGCACTCGTGCGAGTTCGCCCGAATGCCGTCCATTTCCGTTTCCGCCGGCCGTCGGTCGCTGGTAGTGCTCGCCGCAACCGCTGTTCGCACTAAGGTTCCCTCCGTCCACCGGCCGCCGTCCTCGACTGTGCCGAGGCTTCGACTCTGGTTAAGACGTGGCTGGAGGTGGTGGGCGAGGGGCCAGGGACTTCCGCGGGCCTCGGGCGGGCCACTCTCCCACGGTCCGACCTGGCGGCCACCTCGCCGCACCAATTAAATGCGCTCGATTCTGCCCGGAGTCAGGCGCAAATAATGTGCTCAATGAACTGTGGCCTGCGACTGTGTGAGTGCCGGACGTGCATCGTGCATGCAGCTGGCGAGTGTGTGCTTGTGTGGTGTGAATGAAAGTCTCGGGAGTGTATGTGAAATAGAGCACAGCAATTTAAATGTGTCTGGTTGAACCGGACTTTTGTTCGATTCACGTTTGTTCGAAACGTAATCCGTTTGCTGTTTTGATTGAGCTGCATGCAAATGAGTTCCCCAGAGGCCCCGACCGCCCCACTTTCTTCGGCCCATTTCGAGTTGTTCCGACCAATTACCAGAATCACCGGTGCCATTCATCGTTCCGTCAGGTGTGCACATGTGTGCGGTGCGCCTTCCCCGCTCCGCCCCCGCCACGCGGTCGCGGTACCAATCACCGGAATTTAATTCCCCGATTGGGGCACCCGCTCTATAGTATCGACTCCGCATCGGGTTAGGAATAAATTACGCATATTAGTTGACAAATGAGTCCGCTTGTCAGCGTGGCCGTAGTCAACTCCAGGTTTGGGGAGTCCATTTCCCAATGAAGCCCTCCTCTAGCGGTGGTTCCCAGGATGGGCGACGGGCCGACATGGGCAAGATCTGCCGGCCTGGTTGGGCACGGGCTCCATCGCTCTTAACTCTTTCGGGCCCAGAACGAGCTCGGTGGTGTCGGCTGTGCCCTCTGCAAAGCCTCCCGTATGCCGTCTCGTGCTGAGCTGGCGGTCTTCCTCCACTCGGGTCCCTTGGCCGGACCCAGAACCCCGAACCGGGCCCCCGCCCGCCTTTATGGCCCGGGACACGCGATGGCTGGGGCGGAGTCGAGACCCCTGTCGCTCGCCAGACACTCGGACAGAAGTTCGCGGAGGCGGCGACGAGACCGGGATCCACCTCCCGGCCGACAAACCGGAGAACATTCGCGTGCCCGACTCGTCTCGGGACGAATGCGAGGCTGGCTTCTTGGAATCCTCCCCTCACGCTGAGCCAAGATGGCGGCTTGGATTCCGACAAAGAGCGACTTCTCTGCTCGCGAAAGACGAAGGACGATGACTGAGGGATGGAGGGCGAAGAATGGAGAGTGAAGGAGGGCGTCTGGGACAGTGAACCGAAGCAGCGCCTCGTGTCGGCGGACATTCCGAGGAATTCGCGATCTGTCCCAAGACACTTCGCCGACGACCGACGGCCGCCGCACATATACATACGCAGGAATGTCACACGCAATTCCAGTTTGAAATTAATTTTCCGAATATTTGGCACTCCTTTCGAACTCTGGCCCCGGCGTAGCAGGGCCAACGAGGGGGCGGTCGCGGTCGCGAGTCGGTCCGAGCCGTCCATTTACATGCATACATTTTCACTTTCCTCCCCTGACCTCCCGGCCCGGCCCGGCCCGAAGATTTACAGCACTCCATGATTAACAGATAATGACGAAAGTATCAGACGTTGTAACTTTGTGGGCGTGATTAATGAAATGGACAGATAAAAAACTCCACATATACCACTCACTCACACACGCACACGCACACGCACATGCATGTCCCCGCCTCACGCACGGGCATGGGTGGGGTGGATGACGTCATGGCGGTGTTTTCGTTCGCAAGTTGTACACACAGATAGTTAGTTGTGTGTCTGTAACCGCTGTCATGTGTGTTGAAGCGACGCTTCGGCGACTGCAGGGCCGGAAGACCCACCGCATTAGGAGTTAAGCTCATGAATGAAGTTCGAATACGACACGAACGTATGGATTATTGAAGCGATTCAATGATTGCGCAGCTCTGGACTGTCGTTACAGCGACCACTCGACGACCACCAGAGACAATTGAGTTGTCCTTGGACCGACGCCCGGCCGAGGACTCGGCGTCCTTCCGGCTGTGCGATTGAAACTGCTTTCGGGAACTCATGTGGCGATTCCTGCTTTGCTTTGGAGTCAAGTCGTTTCCCTAGCGCTTTCCTCCGGGGGGCGTCTGGTGGACTCCGTGATCGGCATCGACTCCCAACGTCCTTCCGGCGACAGACGTTTCTTCCGGTGGTCACTCGCACCTCATTCAGAGTCGATCGCCGGTGTCTCTATTGCAGAGTCAGTGTGGACTTAGGCCAACAATAGAAGCCAACATATGGGAGCATAGTCATAAACTAGGATGGCGACCTAACGAGGGCAGTTCTCGGTGGACTCCCCTCGAGATTACTGCGGCAGACGCACCCACCGAGCGTGAACAACGAAACCGCTCGCTGACTTGCTCGAGTTTCCCCAGCAGTGACGAGTCCTGGAGGACTGGGCGCCTCCCTCCTGGCTTGGCACTGACATCCGGGGACATCTTTCTCCTTTGAAGCACTCTTTCCGACAGTTTCCTGTCTCGAACTGTGTCCAAGTGTCCCCCCGGATAAGCAGGGAGTCGGACGGCAGGACGGTACGACGGCAGAGATAAGCCAGCAATTCCTTCGCAGGATATATTTTCAATTTGATAATGTTTCGCAGCAATGCAAATAAACACGATAAATCTTGGGCCGAAGCGGCGGCAACGACAGCCGCTACAGTGAAATATGGCCGTCGCCGACATCCGCTCGCCGAGCAAACAAGTCGGGAAGTCTGGCAACGCCAGCCGCTCGGCGACTTGCGCCGCCCTCGTCCTTCGGATACAAATGGCCAGAACAAACAACGAGCCTGCGAGCTCCATTTGCCGCTGAGCAGACGCGGCAGCGGACAGGGGGAAACGAGGGGCGGAAGGGGCCGGAAGGGGAGGAAACACGGCCGCCACTGAAATCCGGTAAACGGTTTACGTCTGGAGTCGGCGGCATTTGTTTAATCGGAAATGTCCGCAGCAGGATTATCTGTCTCCGGGAATAAATGTCCGGGTGAGCGTCAGAACGAGATTGCCGAGCAAGCGCGAACAGGGGCCTCGGTGGCGAGGGGAGGGGCGCCATTAGTTGGCAAACAAGACGAGGGAGCGCGCGTCGAGTGGATGCCGTTCGCAGCGAAAACAAGTTATTAACCCCTAGATGAAGCGAGCGGAGCCGAGCGCAAACAAGCTCCAAGGGGCGAATTACGTATGCGCGAACACACACACGCACACAGATCTCTCCTTGCTGGCACACACACACTCGCCTCTGCCAGCCACACGTACCTGGAGACACTGGCTGGTCGAAAACGAGGCTGCCGCCGCGTGATGGGATGACGAATCCGTTCGATTTCAACACAAAAGCGGAGCCGTGCAAAGGTCAACGAAAGCCGGCTACGGCGGATGTTGACCGACGTAGAAATCCCACTGAGTGGGCACAAACAAGGATAATCCAAGAACGCGACGGAGCGACTGCTAAGGAGGGGCGCCGCCGCACACCCTGCCCAACCCCACTCAACTCGAACTCGTGCCCTCCTCTCTGACTCGTGCGAGGAACGAGTTCGGGACTGGTGCGAAGGACATCCGACCACAGGCAGAGCGAGGAGCAGAGCGGGCGGGGATGCGAAAAATGTGTTATTCCGAATCTATTCGCGAACCCCAGATCGCAATCAGCGTCCTTTGTGCTCGCTTCCTTCCACCTTCCGCCCTGATCGCCGTATGTATCCGTCAGGTTCGCGGACATGGGTCTCGAGTTCAGACCGGCGTCGAACTCGGAGCCAAACCCCCGCGAGTGGGGCCTGGGTGGGGCCGAACCTCGCCAATCCTTGGCACAAATCCATACACACACACACACACACACACGGACGGACGACGGTCGCTCGTCGAATGCTTGGATACTCATGTGGCAACCGATTGTCTACGGTGCGAGTTCGTCCGATTCGGATCCGCGCAGCCCCCGTGGCTCCCTCGGCCGCTGATTTTATGTCGTTTCTGGGGACACAATAAAATAATTTAAAGCCACAGACAGCGTTGGCGTCTGTTTCATGCTGCCCTCTCCAGAGCGGGTCGCCATCGTCGTCGTCGTCGTCATCGTCATCCGCTGTCGTTGATGGCTCCACCTCCGCCTCAGCCTCAGCCCCTCGACATTCCGCTTCGCAAATATCTCGTAGCGCCATTTTGCAAGATGAAATTTAAATAAACAAATGGCAAATATTTGTGTGTCGCAAATACAGAGGCTCCACGGACACGACGGCCTGAGGAACGGGGCGGCCGTCCATACCTTCGCCGTCGGTCCCGGTCCCGGAGAGCCGACTCGCCATGAATCATTCATCTGCTCGAGGAACTCGAGGATTTCGAGCCACTCGAGAGCGGTGGCTGAGACAAGATTTCCGCACGAATAACTGAGCTACGCATTAGAGGAGGATTGAGATTTCAGTCAGAAAGTCATATCTAATATTCATCGATATATCGTCATATGCGATTCCCCTGGACGGACTTGAGAACCCCTGACTCCTCAGAATAAGCAGTGATAAGGCCTTCACTGCAGTGATGTCCACACCAGCGATTATAAGCAGAGGTCGAACATCCAGCAAGCGGAACCTGTGGACTCATTTCAATACCTCATTACCTCCGGATTAACTTGCTTGTGCAATTAAGACCTTTATGACCGGTTTGGGAAATCTTTCCCTGCATTGAACTCGCCGATTCTCCTCCGAATTCGCATCGATTTCCCGTTCTCAGTCAAGATTGCGGCGCGCGGTTTTTATTGCTCGGGTCTCCGGGACTCAATCTGGAGCGAACCGAGGCCTGGGTTGGGAGAAACCAACAGCCGAGTGGAGAGACGGACCGTTCCACCTTTGACTTCGGACCGCAAGCAATCTGCGCTGCCAAAGGAAGTGCCGTTTCTTTTGTGTTGCTCCGTTGCTTGCAGTCGTCGTTTCGACCTGCTGTTTCTGTGTTTCCGACTGCCTGCGGAATCCGAAATTAAAACCGCAACAAAGCTCGCGATCCGGACCACGGCGTCGTTCGCTCTGCTCCGGGCGCCCCTGCTTCGGCTTCCGGTTCGCTCCCGCCGAACACAGAAGACGCAGCGGAAGGGGCCGGTCGTCCGTTCGACCCTGATGTGCCTGTGGCCTGTGGCAGGGGACATTTAATTCCCCACTCGGCTGTTCCGAACCCCGCACCCTCACGCACACCTCCACACGCGCACTTGCATAATTGAGGAGTGGACCCACACTCACACACACACATACACCCATGCACCTCTGTTTGTTTTTGAGTTCCGCTTGCAATTCGCACGCTTCCGAGCTGCACTCTGCCTGCGTTTTGGGCCACGAATGTCCCGCCCCACTCACATTCTCTGCAATTAATTTAAACCTCCACAACCACCCAGTCTCTCGAGTTCCGAATCCCACCTACCCCTCCGCTCATCCGGTGAATCACCTGTGTCCATTAAACATTAATTGTTTGACTCTCTTTTTCATGTCGCCACCGCCCGCTCTCTCCGTGACGCCGATTGCCACGATCAGCTCCGCAAACCAGCATCCACTCTCTCAATTCCTGGCTCGATGAAAACACCTTCCATTGCGAATCGGGAACAGATCTCATCTGGATGCAACGAAGAGGCTGCCGAGGCCCTGGTGGGCATCCACTCCGACTACCCAAGGTATGAAATGTATGTATCCCCGATCCTGCGACACGCACCACGCAACACCTCACTCGCCCCGAGTTCCCGACGCCGCCCATGTAGTCTGTAGAGCCCATCGGCCCACGTGACATCCCTCCCTCCCTCTCCCTTCCACCACCAACTGCGCCCACAGCCCCCAGACCCAGACCCCGCCGCGGTGCGGCGCGTTTCGGGGAATCGAACGGAAGTAACGACGATACGTGATTCGCTTCAGGCACACGCCGTTAAAACTACCCAGAACTGTCGTTGAGCCCAGATTGGCATCCGAACTAAATGCGGTTGTCGCTGGGAGTCTCCCGGGACGCTGTTTCCGTGGGCTTTTCCGAGCGGGCCCGGAAAGAAATGCAGTGTCAGGACACATCGGCAATTTCCCACTGGTCTGTGTTCGGCGATATTTCCAAATTCGCCCTAATGGATCCGACAACTACCTGGCAGCGTGCAAGGTGGCGAATCGCGGCCATGGCCGGGGACAGACGCCGTCCTGAGACGTGCCAATCAGAGTAAACTTTCGGAGACAAAGGCACCTGCTGTCGCGGCACTTCCGAGCGACACGCTTCCGACATCCGCGTCCTTTGTGGAACAACTTACACATTTGCATGTCACTCGCTTGCGGGCGTCGCGTCTCCCCACTGCCTTCAGTGGAGACGATCGAGTCGTAAGATGTGAAATCTTTCCTCTGGGGATTCCTACGGCCGACCGAGCAATAGATTGCAGGCCAAGGGTCAGAAATTCGAGTTCCATCTTCAATGGGATTAAAGCACGAAAGGCTTCATAGGAACAACGTCGGAGGGGTCAACAGTGCAATTGGATCCGGTTCGAGTCCAATCATGTCATCCTGTTACACAACGGAGGACATCTGTCCGAGTGTCTGCCGGGGTACAGCTCCTGGGCTGGTGGTCCTTACCTTGAAGGGTAAGGGCGGAGGTGGCCCCAAGCAGCGAGTGCATTTTTGGACTGAGCTCGTGTTCGCACCTTTTACGGCCACCAAGATGTGGCCAACACAACGCGGCAGTCGTTCGGCTACACGTGACTGCGTGGCCACATCGCGCAATCGACCTAGCGGGAGGCCTCGCGAAGACCCGGGGCGAAACACGGAACGCTGCCACGTAAAGGAGACGCGCGGCGTTTTCGTAACGAGGCAACGTAATGTGAACGAAGTGCGCTCGCTCTGACTCAGACTCGGGCGGTGCTGACTCGGTCGTCCGCGGCGCAACGAGTTGTTGATTTGTGGCTGCCTCTGCCTTGTGGCTTTTCGCTGTGCCTTTTGCGCCATTTGTGGCCTTAGTGACCGCCCCCTACTTCGCTGCAATCGCAGCACCTTCGTCCGCTCGTCCCCTGCTCGCACACACTGATAACTGAGAATGCGGCGAGCACGAGCGACGAAGTTTCCGGCCACTCGGAGAGCGCTTCCGTGATAAGCCTATGCATAACCCCAACCTGTCCGGCACCATACATTGACCGGAGTCTTGATGACCCGCAAGATCACCTTGCGATCTAGGAGGCGGGCCGGTATCGAGCACTGGGCCTGGCGCCCTTTCAGTCCCCTGTAGATCATGGGAGCCTCCCTGGGTGGACGTCCTCACAGGTCCTCCAGTCGTTCCGGGCATCACGAGTGGACGACTATGAGTTGTTGCGTTCGACATAAGGACCTTGTAAGTGTCGTTCTCGATTGGGTTTCAGAGAACCTATCCTTGAACTTTAATACGCCTTGTCCTCGCCTCACCCGGCAGCCGCGCCGTCGTCCGGTTCTTCATTAGCCTCGGTTGTTCTCCCATTTATTTATGTCGAAAGCAATTCGAGTGCGCCTGATTATTATCCTTGCTCACGTTCCTCGACGGCGACGGCATATAATCAATCAAGATGATTGTCGGTTCTAGTGCTTTGCCTCGGAGGAATCCGTTGCCATGCCTTCATTCCTTCCTTCCTTTCTACCCTTCGAAGGATATCATTCCCAAGTACGGGCGGTGTGAGATCGATCGGACCACAGTACAAAAAGCCACTCAAAGCCTCGTTGCTGTCCGTCCGTAGAAGAGCGCCCGACCTACTACGGATAAGAACTTCCTACACGTCCAGGTAAGCGGATACAGTCCGAATCCTTCCCGGGAGATTCCGAACCCGACCACGCCTCCGATTGTCCACTCATTAGAATAACAACTAAGTATATTCCAGGGCAGCCGACTCGACCCGCATCTGCCGAAAGCCACGATTGCTCGGCATAAATTTATGCCCAGATTTGGCCGGCGACCTGCAACCGACCCAGCCCGCCACCTCCCCGATATGCTAATGTGGCACCGAGGCCGTTATCGGGCCTTTCGACTCGAGCTGCAGCGCTGCGCTCGCAGATAGAAGACAATAAATGTTGGAATTTTAATTTAAAACATTGCGGCTTCAGCCACGCGGACAACCGGACTATGCGGCTCGCATTGTTGGTGCTGTGGTAGCAACGACACAGTTACTGATTTTTGGCACTGGTCCACATTCGCTGACGCCCTGTCCGCCCGGCCCTGCCCGGTCCGGACTGGCCGGGCACCTCTCGGCCTGCATTTCCGTTCGGAGGCTTGCCAAAAATTGGAAAATGTTTGGGCCAACTCCGTCTCTTGCTATTTGGCGGCTACCGCTCACTGTCAGCTGCCCAAACGCCGCGAGCTGCGACGGCACTGCGATCTTTTCGAATGAGCGACGACGGCGGGTGGGTGAAGACAGACTGTGTCCGCGGTGGCCGCCGGTCACTGGCCACCGCCATGACCCGCAAAAAACTCAGGTACCCGCCGTGAAAACGCTCAGCCCTGTTCGGTCGACGTAAATTAAATTAAATGATTTCTTGCTGCCTCGAGTCCGTTGTGAGCCGAGAGCAACGTTGACACGAGTCCCTCTCAATTCGTATTGCTCGCCTCTGATCTCAATGGTAGTAGACTCCCTTCAACGTCCCCATTCCCTCCTCCTTGCTTCCCGCTTCCCCGCCAGGTGTCCCTGCCGCCGAGTGGAGCGGGAGGACGTCACGATGTGGTTGCTCCAACTGCATTTGCGGAGTGCGTTGGACCCGCGAGTCCGAGCTGAATTCAATTTACTTTCGCCCTCTCGCCGCTGTGCTTTCAGGTACATGGAGGAACGAGCCCTGACCGGCGGTAATACATCTCGAAAGCCCTCGACGAATTCGGCGAAGCACAAACCCAATGTCGGCTACCGGTTGGGCAAGAGAAAAGCCTTGTTCGAGAAGCGGAAGCGCATCAGCGACTACGCGCTCGTGATGGGGATGTTCGGAATAGTGGTGATGGTGATTGAGAACGAACTCAGTAGTGCTGGTGTTTATACAAAGGTTAGTAGACCCACATAACCCACCTCCCAAGGGCACAAAACCGGACGAGCGCATCGGCCGAAATCAAATTTGAATCACAATATACATGTATTACTCCCTATTAACAATGTGAATATCTTTCTGTTTTCTGTCCTTCCAGGCATCGTTTTACTCGACGGCGTTAAAAACTTTAATATCTGTTTCGACTGTGATTCTTTTAGGTCTTATTATAGCTTACCATGCTTTGGAAGTGCAGGTGAGAGTGAGTGACAATTGAATTCCTTTTCAGATGTTCAGATGTTGGTCGTCGTGGTCGTACAATTCCTGTTCACTGCTTTCGGCTTTATTCGTATTATGTTTCGCATAGTTTTATTTACTTGCGTTCTATATTGTGCTATGCCTGTGCCTAGACTCTAGAGCATTCGGAGCGATCCCCGGCCACGGCCCTTCCCACCTTGTCCACCGGAAATCCCGCCTGTCGTTCGAGTCCCTAGTAGATTCCAGTAGATTCTCATCTCCGCATCGCCCCCCGATGTGTAACTGCAATCCGGGACCCCCCAAGGACGCATGTCCGAGCCACGTAGTGTCGTTGTGCGGTTGATTTTATGTGCTTGTCGTGGAATGTTCCGTAGACACCTGCCTGCCATCGCCCCAGTAGTTCAACCCCCTCCCCGACATACATCATCCATGCACCCATCCCCACCCGACACCAGTCCAGTGCGATATGCTTAATTTCGTCGCTCGCTTAAGTCCGGCTGCAGCAAGCCATTAAGGTCTGTGTTAGTTGTTGCTCGAGCTACCATTGTCAAATCGGCCGTTTCCGCTGCCCATCCATCGAACTTCAGCGGACGTTGAGGGCAATGGGTTGCTAATCTGGCTACGCGCGCTATCTTTTCCATGGAGATCGGGCGACTGGGCCGGTAATTGCTTTCTTCGCCCGCGGAAGCCACAACGATGCACCGAAGACGGAGTTTCGACACGACTCAAATTGAGAACAATCGGTGGCAAGGGCATCGGAGGCTCCTCCAGGCCACGATGATTGACATTGATTGATGCCTCGTGCGCCGCTCGTTTTCAATTTGCCAATCGCAACAAAAGTAGGATAACGAAACTTCGGAATCGAGATGTGACAGAAGGGCTTAGTGCAGCGTCAGACGAAGGGCCGGGCGAAGGATGAGAGGGAAACTTTGTTATGACAGGAAGCCTTGAAATTAGCTGATAATTACGTCGTCATGACACCATGCATAGACCATGAAGGCGCCTCCCTTACGAAGGGTAGGGCGTAGAGCTCGTTGAGACATCGATCACCGATGGCCCAAGTACTCAATATCAATTTGCGAGCCGTGTCAAAAGTGAATTGCGATTTATATATAGACCTCAGGCCCTGCAAACCGAGCCAAGTGGCCGAATGTCGTGTCTGAAATCTATAGAACTATAGAAAGGCAGCTGAACCTCGGATAGGATCGAAGTCGACTCGACGGCTGATTCAGACGTCAACATCTCTCTACCCCGAGACTCGCCCACGCGAGTTTAGTTTGCACCTACCAGTGAATTGTACTGTAAAGCCGGACACAATTCACATTAGAAGTTTCATAACTTTTGGTCATATGGCTACTGGTTCGTAGGCAGGAGACTTGACAAGAAGGCAGCCCAGGGCGGTCCCCAGAGAACTTTCTTGCCAAGAATGACCTACTTATACTACTAATGGCCCCCGGGACCTGGGTCTGTGTCTGTGCCAGCTTTGGGCGACGCCCTCTGGAACAATTAGTCAAAGGCCACGTCTCAGGGTCCGCATATATTGGATGGATTCGACGTGGCCATTGATCTGGGTCTGTTGACGCCAGCCACGCAGGAATAAGAACTGTCCTAGAGTCGCTAATTGGACAGTGGGGTTCTGCATTTGCTTTGAAATTGCTTTTAGTGCTACATGTAGTCGAAGTCCATGCGCCTCACGTGCTTCCTGTCCATCCAGTGTCGCTTCCTTCACCACCCTCTTATATATTGACATCCTTATTAATGAAAACTTCTATTATGCTTTACAGAGTTCAGTAAGTAAACTATTTACATATAACATTTCAATGTGTGTGTGTGTAAGTTAGTTAGCCCAGTATCCTAGTTCAGTGTTCCATTACTAGTGTAAGCGCTTTCCCAGGCACCGGCTTAGAGACACAAGATATAGCATGGTCCCATGGTAGCAGAGTCCTTCACAGTCCTTCGTAGACGACGGGCACTTGGTCCAGACTGGGGAGTAGGTCCAGACTGCTGGCCGAAAGTTCGTCTGCAGGCAGAGACCTACGGCGAGGCCGAAAAATCAGAGAACAGCCCGCAGACCGTTGCATTATTCTACATACCGAATTGCACCCTAGCATTAAAAAAGTACAATAGTTTTGAACTAGAAAACCGGTACCAATCTAGGCCACGTGTGAGTCGACTCAGCTTGTGTGGCATCACCGCACACAACGTGGCAGTCATGTCGATAAGAACGTGTGTAAGTAGGAGCGAACACGAATCTCTCAAGCACACGCTCTCGAAGATCATGTCGATGAGATGAGACGCGACGAGATGAGATGCGTTGAGCTGAGATGTAGTCATCGATGACAGCGTCCAAGAGCTCGTCGGCGTCCACCGCAGATGGGGGCCCCATCGTACGCACACCTCCCCGTGTTGTCCACCTGCATCCGGGCGCTCTGTCGGGAGTCCTCCTACCCGCTTAGGCTTCAGTTCGTCCCGCTTATCGAACCGCTCTGGGCGTCGCTTGCGACGATTCCAATTCGCCGCGAGGCGCCCCAGGGTGGGCGACACACACACATACAGACACACACATCCATACACGGCGAACGCATAGCAACCCTCACCCAACACACGCGCGCGACACGCGGCCACACACACAGCTGCCGATAGATAGCCGCCACACGGTAGCCGTTGTTATGATTGATTTGCATTGTATGTCAACTTAGATCTAGAGAGGGGTGTTCGGTTGGTCGGTCGGTCGGTGCCGGCCCCGGCCCCGGGCCCTCGAGTAGAAGGCCACGAGTGGCCGACGCGCCCCGCGCGCCTCTGTTGGCCCGGCCGGCGGCCGTCGGTCGTCGGCTACTAACGCTAGCTGCTTCCTTACATGAGTGTTCGTTTGTTCCTTTATTAGTCACAATACTAAATCAATAAATTTCCAATTATATTTTAATAATGAATTTTCGTTATTGTCTCTTCTTCTTCTCTTTTTCTTCTACTTTCTCCCATTCTCGTTCTCGTTTTTGCCCGACCCCGTTCCATGTCGTTGCCTCGCCACGCCTCGTCGCCCACCAGTTATTCATGATAGATAACTGTGCGGACGATTGGAGGATCGCAATGACATGGCAACGAATTAGTCAAATAGGTTTAGAACTTTTTATATGCGCTATACATCCAATTCCTGGTGAATATTATTTCCAGTGGACGACGAAACTGGCAAATAAAAATAAGACCATCGGCACCGAAATGGTGCCGTACGACGTAGCTTTATCACTACCCATGTTCCTGCGATTGTATCTCATATGCCGTGTAATGCTATTGCACTCCAAATTGTTCACGGACGCGTCGTCACGGAGTATCGGCGCTCTTAATAGAATTAATTTTAACACAAGGTAAGACTCGGCGACCACTCGGATTCCCATCGCCCCTCCGGACGGGCCCGGCTTTCGATTCTCGCGACAGAAGCCAGCGGGCAGCGAGGCAGTCTACGGTCTGGAGTACATTAGGTGCTTCGGCTGCATCCATTGCCTTTGGCCAATTGCGTCCTTTGTCCTTCCGAGTCCATCGCGGCGGGTTCTCATGAAAGTCTGCTAGGCCGAGTGCGTGAAGCCAAGGTAGGTTGAGACAGAGCCATGACAAGCCCACTCCTGTAACCTAGCATTGTTGGAATGAAAGGGGTTTGTGTAGCAACGCCAGGATGTGAGTTCTGTAGAACCTGAAGTAGGTAGAGAATACCAGCTCTCCTGCCGTCCGCAGTCAGTCTGGAAGCATGGATTCCTACATCCGGTGTCTATAGAAGCTTTTCGGGCGCACTATTTGCAGACTATTATATAACGCAATTGCTCGCTATGGTGAAAAGAAGAACTGGCGCTAATCGATTTCGTTGCTCTTTCAGATTTGTTTTAAAGACATTGATGACAATATGCCCAGGAACGGTGCTGCTGGTGTTTATGGTGTCACTGTGGATCATAGCCTCGTGGACTCTGCGCCAATGCGAAAGGTAACCGCCGTTCCACGGTGGACGTGAGACACTCGTATTTTAGTTTATATCGAACTCTCAAACGTAGAAGTATTACAAGTACACACCGCATAAACGACGTTTAATATTAACTCTCAATACAAGCAGTTGTTATTTGTTTTTCATTTACCGATTAACTTTGAACAAAACACAGTCCAATCTATAAAACTTGTAATTAATCAACGAATCCAACTTAATTCAGTCCCCGCCCATCCAGCTCAATCCAATCCAATCCAATCCAATCCAATTCAATCATCTAATCAACTCAACGAGTCCTGCCACGAGAGTCTTGCAACAGCACCTACACACGCATGCCACACCCACTGCCGCCCACCCCTCTATCTATTAACGCATATACTTACACAGATGAGACTTTGTAATTAGACACCTATCCATCTGCAACTGTATGTAGCGCTCGTTACTAGCTATTGTTGTTGTGATTGCTGTTCTTATTGCCATTTTTATTATTGTCACTGTAATTGTAATTGTAATTGTGATAATTATTGTAGTTGTTGCTGCCTCACGCTTCTCGATCGGAGGGCCCTTACGAACCGACCCTCGCCTGCTGTAACAGAAATCGCTGTGCGTTGTGCAGGACTCGGTGCTGGCCCGCGGCTTTCTGTCCACCTACCCATCCCCAGATCCAGCCACCGCCCCGTCCCTCATTTATTTTAATTTGTCCCTCATCCTCATGCCAGCCACCCGCCCGCCAGCGCCGTTGATTAAAAAGTTCCTAACGGCCCATTACTCACCGCGATCGTGTTCCAATTATTGACAGCTACTCCATCATAACTTATTCAGCGTGTTTACCATAATTAACGTTGTCCTAGCATGAGTGTTGCCAATGTTTTATTCCAGCTCTTCATTCCGAATTGCTAGCCCCTTTTATCTATCTCTCTTCTCTCTCACTTCTCTCCCACTCACCATTCAGTTCAGTTCCGTTCATTTGCGTTTAGTTCTGTTCGTTTCCTTCCGTTCCGTTCGGTTCTGTTTAGTTTGTTGCGTTCTATTTCAGTCGGCTTGGGTCGCTCGTTTTGTTCTCCGTTTTAACCTTCACGTTGCGAGTATCGGCGGCCCGTCCGCCCCACCATCCACCATCCATCCGTCCCTCCGTCTGTCCGTCCATGCTCCTGCAGGGGAGCGCAGTCGAGACGGAAGTAAAAACGCGTGTCGTGGCGAACCCTTCCATTATTAAATAAATACGAATGCGGTTGGCACGGCGAAACGTAATGTAACGTAACGTAGAGCAATGTAAGCCAAGTTACGTGAAGCGTTGTGACGTAAGAGCACGATTGCAACACAAACTATTATATAGTAACAACTTGACGCACACTTGGGGTTTATTTTTTATTCATGTCTTTAATTTGCAATACTCGATAGATCCGAGTCTGTCGCCGCACACACAGCCGGGCGGGGGGCCGCTGCATTCGTGGAAGAAATCAATATCTCCGATAGTACTTGGTTGCTTATGGTGCTGCACTTTTAAACTCGGAAGAACCTAATGCCATACTCATAGCAGTCGTCGCGAAACGCGGTCTCCCGCTGTCTCCACATGTGCGATATTATACCCTCGAAACCGGCTAGTTCACTTGCTTGTAAACCAACTTCTGCCCGCCAACTTGCGATTGGAGATGCCGCAGCTTATCGCAATACCGAAAATCCCATTTGCATCCCTCAAAAGTCATGAAATATGGAAAGTATCGCGCACCGCTCTTGGCCTGCAGCCCGATCCCTGCACACACTCCGCTGAGCGTCATTCGTGAATAATCGTGAGTTCTGAATAATCATGTGGTCGTGTGCGGGGATGTTCGCCCGCCTCAATTCGTAGGCCTCCTGAAAGTTGGGGACCCGCAAGTACATTGGGACTCGAGTCGGTTTTCATCACTCACTCGCATGCGATTTTTTAAGGTATAAAAAGAACATAGACTTTCTGTAGTTGAGAACCTCCACATGAAGCTACCGCATCTCCACCCTACCCGCTACTCAGCTCGACCCTCTCCAGTAGTTCGTAGAGCCATTTAGAAACCCCATCATCCCACTTGCTTCATCTCTGATAATAGACTTTTCAGAAAACCTAGCCCAAGTTATTGCATAAACCTTAGCGAAACACCCCTTGGATCCACTTGGAAGAGCGCCGGGTCCTAGAATCCTTTGACTGTGTGAACTGCCGCCTTAAATACCGGTACTTAATCTTTTAAATATTGCCAACATGCTAGCAAGGCTTTCGGCAACATTTCAAACAAGCAAGTCCTTTGGCAGACCTCGTAGAATTTGTGGACATACTTGATTAACCGGTACTGGCACTAATTAACTCTTTCCAATTAAAATACCGTCCCCAAGTAAAATACCGAATTATGATGATCATTTATTCCCAATAAATTTGTTGGCACCGAACACCAAAGCCGATGCTAGTGAGTGAGAGTACAACATCGATATATAATGCATGAAACCGAACTGGCCCGAACCGCCCCAGATCCCAAAAGCCCCCAGAGGTACCTCGTTGTGGTATCCGACTTAAGTATACCTTTGTTCAGTGTTCCTCTTGTATTTATTTCTTAACTGTATTTTTACTCAAACCTATAATCACAACAATGTTAATGTAGAAATATGAACACAGTTTTTGTACAAACCTCTTAATTATTTGTTATTTACTTTGGTCTAACATCATGAACAGCGCCCTAATTTCCATTTGAAACCGATTGTTTACAACTTACCACCACTCTCTATCTACATATGCTTCTTTTTATCTTTATCTTTATCTTTATCTTTAACTTAATCTCTTTTTCTCTCTAAATATCTGTCGATCGTTTGCTATTTCTATGTTTATCGAAACTGACAAATAATTTCACTAACAATTTCTTCAAAATTTCTCTGAAATTCTGTTTCTAACATCCTTTTTATTGACATTATCCTATTTCTTTGTACTTACTCACACACACTTACATACACAAACAAACACACACCCAAACTCATACTGTATTACGTTCTCATGGTATTATTTATTTTAATTTTGTTCTTTTCAATATGGAGAACGAATAGTTTATTAGTTGGCTGTTCGATTTGTTGTGCTCATATACTCGTAACTTTAACTTCCTTTTAAGTTGAACGACATACATGAACTAGATGAAACTTTTAGCCGAGTTTGAGTGATTTATAAGCTTGACATGTGGATTGAACTACGCCTGCAACGTTTTCAAAGTAACCGATATACATAGATACACGTACTCTGTGTTGTATAAACATGCGAATAAGAAAGTATAAGCAACCGTAATCAACCATAGTTAATGAGAAAATGGAGTTTAGCCAAAACACGTGCTCCAGTTGTTACCGTTTATAGTATGATGACTTTTTATCAATATTGTTCCTACCGTTTTAATATCTCCGATTGAGAGTATTTGCTCTTTTCTACGTATTTACTCATATAAGTGTCGATATTCTTTCAGTCATTTAATTGGTGTTTAGTCTTATTTACATGCTCTTTCCTCTGCGTCTTCTTCTCATACTTTCCTCCATCCTCTCATATGATTTGTTCTTTTAATTGATTAACTATCTAACCGCAGAACCATCTCTCCATTTTTCCGCCTGTCTAATAAACCTTTGGTTCAAGCCTTCCGCGATTACGAGCACCATCTTTTTTGGGTTTTACCAGGAGCTCCATTGGAGGACGCCGGGTGAGATCCATCGGACCTCCTCCGGCCCGCATACCCAGAATTTCCGTTTCGGAATACCCAGTTTTGTTTCGATTTGTTTCAGTTTCTTTGTATATATTTCAGAGATCGCATTTGTTAATTGGAACTCCATACTTGAGCGGACATTTCATGATTTCCTGTTATTAGATTTTCATTTTAACATTTGGCTTTGATATTCTGGCATGATCATTGTTAAAACATAAACATAAATCCGTTACAATACTATTCGAATTTAAATCATAGTCGTAATATTCAAAATATGTGTTGAGATCGTTTTGTCAATATGTTCCCTACAACAAACACAAGCAGACCGAAGTCCAAAGGAATGCATACTCCTACAACTACTAAACCACTAAACCACATGAACAAATTGACCGAAATGATAACCGAGGTTGCAGACTGCAACATTAAATTAATAAACATCCCAATTTGACACCCCGTTAATTTGACCCCACTCACCCACACACAAATAACCCAATGCTTTTGTTTTGATTGAGTTCTAGAGAAGCTTAACCGTCCCCTACAAGCTCCCAGCCCCCATCCTCTCACACGACATTCGACAACCCAGCGACATACAGAAATGTTTCATGACCTATCGAGCCCAGCATCGAGCCACGCCGCATTAACTCGAATTGTGATCCAGTGAACCTCCCACGCATAACCCGTCCAATAGATCTCTGTTGTATTATACAAGGCATTCGTTTTTAGTTGACCCAAGTACTGTAAGCCACACGAAATAACTCAGTTCCAACCTCAACTTCCATCGAATCGAGTCCAATCGCACCCAGTGCCCCGAATCCAAATTCGAGTGCAATCGAAGGCTTGTGCCAAAAGAACACCTGAGTTCGAGTTCGAGTTCGAAGTCGCTTTAGCTGAACTGAGTCGTTATTGAACTCTGTATCTATAAGTTTGGCTTTTGTTATTTCGGTTTGTTCTTATTAATTTAGAAACATGTAGCAATATGATACAATTTTTGAGAACATAACCAAACCTTAGGTTGTTTCTTTTCCTAACTTTAGTTTGTTTCTTACGTTGTGTTTGGAAAATTTTCACATAATTTCACATCTGTTTATTTATTTGTTCCACTCTCCACCTATCCTCCTGCGCTGTAAAAGGTTCCACGACGAGGAGCACGCGAATTTGCTAAACTCCATGTGGCTAACAGCCATCACCTTTTTGTGTGTCGGCTATGGCGATATTGTGCCAAACACTTATTGCGGACGTGGTATTACTTTGACCTGCGGCATGGTGGTAAGTATTTTAGAAACACATTACAATACAATGCAAGTCTATAGCGCAACTAATTACCATCGAATGAGTAGCATAGCGAAAAGGGTTGGCCGTCCCTTTCCCCTGCGGAAAGGGGGCGACAGCGCGTTGTGAGTCTAGGGTGCCGTCGAATCGGGCCGTTCGCCAGAGCCAGAGTCAGACCAAATCAGGCCGTTCAGTCGCAAAAGACAACGTTTCAGGCGTTCCAAGTTCAATCCATTGCTCAGCAACTGCCGTAGTACGTAGTTTCACCACAGCGCCCATTTGCTATCACCACTGTCTGTCATTACTATTGTAAACTTATTGCATATGTTTGTACATGTGTGTGTGCAGCTCGTAGCATTGTTATCTTCTACTAGAACTACTACTACTACTACTACCCACAATCACCCATGCCACTCTCTTACTACTCTCTCCCGCTCAACCCAACTCAGCCGCGCTCTTGTTCGCCAACTAGAGCTCCATCACTTCACTCCACTCCAGTCCACTCTTTGTGTACATCTCTACTTCTATGCCGCCTCCAGTCGAATTGATGTGTTTTATTATTATTTTTCTCTCCACCCACACGTGCGTCCACGCCGACAGGTTTCATGATGAAGAACATGCAAATC
The DNA here is from genome assembly GCA_947389925.1 of Coelopa pilipes. NCBI lineage: Eukaryota > Metazoa > Arthropoda > Insecta > Diptera > Coelopidae > Coelopa > Coelopa pilipes. The sequence continues at coordinate 9,178,025 of OX376700.1, forward strand.
TTTTGAATGCCATGTGGCTGATAGCAATAACGTTTTTAAGTGTCGGGTTCGGTGATATTGTTCCAAATACATATTGCGGACGCGGCATTGCCGTCAGTACAGGAATTATGGTGAGTTAATATTGTACTACCCCAGCAACAGAAACAACAACAAAAAGAAAACAACAATATCAACCACAATAACATACAGAAACTGCAAAACGCAACACGGCCGACGAACAACCAGCGCAAAAAGGGTATTAAAAAGCAAACATGTCATTAGCCATGGGCACAAGCCCTGGCTAGGCGTTAGCGTTGGCACCACTCAAAACGCAACGGAAGCCAAGAAAGTTGTTCGAACCGCGTTGTTCCTCAGGGTCCCCGGGGGTTCGCCGAAACTTTTCTCGTTTCCCAAGCGCGTATTTCGCGATTGCGGCGGTTAAGAACGTTGTTTTCTTTCAATTAAATCCTAGTCGAAAGCCCTTCGTGGTGCTCCTAAGAGCACACAGTCCTTGGGTGGAGTTTCACCGGCAGGTTTCGCCGGAAACGAAAACATATGCATCCAAAAAAGAGAGCTACCACGTAGTCCAGGCAGTGCACGAGAACTAATTGGTAATTGTCGACAATCCGTTCGTTCGAGTCCATTAGCATACCGAGTAGTACAAGGAGTGCAGAGGATCACAATACCAATGACTCCTTTACGCGACTTTCGGCAGGTCGTGATCAATATACACACACTATCCATTGGCTAGGAACGCATCTCTAATTGCAACTCGTAGCGGTCTTTTTGAAATGTGTTTCTTTTTGACGTTGTGCGCATTTGCCTCTTATTGTTTCCATTTCTTTCTTCTGCCATGAAACGCACTTCCCTACCTCTTCTCCTTCTTACTCTTATTCTTCCTCTTTTCTATTTCCTCTTTTCTGTTGTACCCGAGCAGTAGAGCAGATGCAACTGAGAGAAACTTTTTATTTAACTTTCTTCCGTCTTGAATTAACGCCATCTTCTCTGGAATGCAAGGAACAATATTTGAAAGCCTCTCCGCTCTGGAACTCTTATCGTAATCTGTATTATTTGTTCTCCACTCACTATCTATGAACCCGAATCTCCTCCACACCCCACTCCACTTCACTCCTCTCTACTATATTCTGTCCACTCTGCCCGCTTCTTCCGATGGCGCAGACTCGACGTCGCCTCTGTAGTAGCTTCGTAACGAACGTCCGACACACAGATCAGTGTGTGCGATTGAATCCGGAGATTCCGAACTGTGGCTTTCAAGCTCACCCTTGTCCCGCCCGAGTCCCCTGGCCCAGTGGGTCCACGGTCCACCTGCTGGCGGACTCCGATGGGCCGCGGAAAGTCCGCTGACAGCAGCCCGGGGCGGAGACGGAGGCGGAGGCGAGCCTGAAACCGCTATTAACACACGAATGTACTTGTTTTACAGGGCGCCGGGTGCACGGCTCTGCTGGTGGCCGTCGTCTCGAGGAAGCTGGAGCTGACCCGTGCGGAGAAGCACGTGCACAACTTCATGATGGACACGCAGTTGACGAAGAGGGTATTTAATTGCATAGCTGCTTTCGATTTTACGCCTTTACGTTCGTTCAGTTCTGCTATTGCTTTCACGAGGGCGCCTCTCGATTGCGTTCCTTATTTATTTGATTATGTTTTGGTGTTTGTTTAGTTCTTGTTCAGTTTCCTTAAGCGACAAGCGGAACTTTTGTCCCTTGGCTTGCAAGCGTTTTTGTTTATTTGCCTTTTCAAACGTTTAACTTTTCTTTATTCCATTTTTCTTACTTCATGAATTTAGCTGAAAAATGCTGCGGCGAATGTTCTTCGTGAAACTTGGCTCATTTACAAACATACAAGACTAGTAAAACGGGTTAATCCCGGCCGTGTAAGAACCCACCAAAGAAAGTTCCTTCTAGCTATATATGCGTGAGTATTAGCGACATCTTGTCAGATACATATGTATGTACTTACAAACAATATCGTTTCGTACTAAACCGTAATGTTTTGAGTTATGCGCTTGAGAGAGGAATATTCTTTGTGTAACGACTCCCGCAACTAACCTTATTTTAACAACCTCATCTTGTATTGTCATGTCTCGTCTCTCGTCCTTCGTCCTTCCTCAACGTGCCATGTGTAGCCTTTGTCTTCACTCGTCTTTACTTCCAACGCTCTCAATCAATGTCGTAAAGTCCCCGAACTCCCACCATAGCCGGTGGAGACCTACCGTTGAACGCACTCCTAGCATTGCCCCAGGCACCGCTCTCGCCCCGATCTACGCATCGCCATACGTCACCAAGTCTGAACCCGATCGCCGCGAGCGCTGACAGCCGGCTGCCCCTCTCGCCACCCGCCAATCACGCAACCGTGGCTCGGACGAATGAGTTCCTCTTGAATGTCGAGGCCTCTCCCTCACCAGAAGCCACTTGCTCTTGTAACGCCACACCCAGTTAGTACGAGGCCCTCTGCCCTCTGCACCTCGGCACCACCGCAACTCCCGATGAAACTCGTTTTACTAGCCTGTAACTAGGTTGTAAAGCCCTGTTTACATGTACAGACTGTGTTTCGGATTCGGACCTCGGACGAAACGAAACGAGCCCCAGACGAATTATCCAAGGCATGTCGTTAACATTTCAGAATTTCGTATCTCAAAACCCCCAACCCGACCAGGTCCGGACGACTCCTTCTCACTCGAACCGTTGACCGGCCCGCCCGAATGCATGAGAAAAGCGAGATTCTCCAGCCGCAGTCGTTGGCCCGCGAACTCAACCCCAATCTCCCCCGCCCCTGCCCCCTATAAGTGTCCCCTGTCTATATAGAGCAGAAGAAATTCGGTGTTGTTGGTGGACTTACACATGAATGTAAACTCCAATTTTCACTTTGAATATTAGTTTCACAAATTTCGTTAGAGTTAAGATTGCAGAAGAAGCCTTTCATCTTAACGCAGGACGCAACGCAACCGCATTCATGCATGATGCATCTATCACTCTCATCCTCGAACGCATTTGTTACAGCTCCAATACTGCCGTTGGCAACTCATTCACATACAAGAGGACTGAGAGGACTACGTAGAGAAGTTCTTAGGGCAGAGTCAGCTACACTAGAACCAATGCAATGCCGTCTAGGGCAGTGTAGTTCAGATTAGTGTAGTTCAGCTTAGATTAGTGTAGTATAGAGCGAAGCAATTTTGAGATACGATTTTCTGCAATCTTAACGACGAAATTGATTTTCCCAATCGCTAAGTATTTTTCATGGATGGACTGAATGCATAAACCATACCACCAGGTTAAAACTACTTTATTGAATAGTCAGTAATATCACGTCAGTGTCATGCAAATCAAATGTAAATAGAGAGATGTACTGCTGTGGAAATGGCTTGGACGATTGCTTTCTACGTGTGTATATTTCACCGCTTACTCGCCATGTGCGAGAACTCCAAGCCATTCCCACCGAGAGATTTGCCGGCGATTCGTTCCCAATCGGAGCAAATTGCATTCACTCGATCGAAAGAAAACCGGGCACACCCCAATTAGGTGTATTTTCCCCAAGGAAACCGCCCCTAATTGGATGCGGTCGAATTATATTGGTTTGTTTCATTATTGCTTATGTTTGGCTAATTTTATTTGTTTTTACAACAATCGACTGCTACATAGGTTGCGAAAGGTAAAAATGGATCAACGTAAATTAATGGACAACGCAAACACTATAACCGACATGGCCAAGGTAAGATCTTTTTCCGTTCAAACTTTTATGGGAGTCCGGTCGACGTAACTTTTAAAACTAACCCTAAGTCCAAGCATAATGCACGCTGAGCCCTATGGGCAACGTGTTTGGTAGGAATGGATCGATTGTGTAACAAACCACAAATGTCTATTCCCGATGCAGTGATTTAGTATACACTGGTTTTTCTGAGGGAAGGGTCTGGGTAGATGCCTCGTCCTCAGGCGAAAAATGCAAATATTTGGTTCTCAAAATGCTTCATTCTTCAAAGTAGTGAGCATTCCAAGCTCCAGAGGACATCCAGTATGCAGATCCTTCTTTATTTACACATAACATCTACGTATTTACTCTCTAAACAGCACTGATATCAATAACAGGTTTTGGGCTATAAAAGATTCGGCTAAAAAAAAAACCCATTCGTAGTATTAATGAGTCTACTTCTCTGTCCGGTGCACAACACTTTCTTTCAGACACAAAACACTGTGTACGAGATCATCTCGGACATGTCCAGTCGCCAGGATGCGATTGAGGAGCGTCTGACCAATCTCGAGGAGAAGCTCCAGACACTGCAGGTGAACTTTCTTGTGCCAGCGTGCGAATGCTTTCGGCGTACTGAACCTCTTTGTCTCACAGGACCATATGGAGAGCCTTCCCGACATCATATCGCGCTGCCTGAGCCAGCACCAAGAGCGCGTAGAGCAACGAAAGAACTTTCTACATCCCGATGCAGCCGCCACGTCCATGCAGCCCTCGCCACAGCCCATGTTTAACACGCCGCCAATTCTGTTTCCGCATTCAAGGTTTGTGTCCCTAACTACTTCCCCCCAGCCCACACCTCCCGCCATCTCCATCAAACACTTTCATGCAAAAAACATTCTCATCACTCACCGTGTCTGTCCGCTGCAGTGCAACAAGTGGCGCCCCTGAGGCCAAGAAGAGCCCCAGGCGTGGACCCCGGTGTGCTCCTCACCCCTTCTCTTCCATTGACCTCTTTTGTTTAGATTCGGCCAAGCCACAGTCACTGCATCACTCATCACACGGAGTCACGTGTGCCACCTCGTGTCGCTCGTTCAGAACCCAATCGTTCACACAAAACTTGTTGAAATCCTCTTGTAACCGTAACTGTAATTCTATTAATTAAGATCAAACTGCTTTTTGCATAGAAGTGTTCCCTCATCCAATAATGTCGCTGCTACATACCATTGGCCAACCAGTCCTATTTTGCCACCTATATCTAGTAGAACTCCACATTTAGTGCCTGATACTCACATGTCATCGAACGGATCCGCAGTCAATAATTACGCATCTTCCAAGTTCGGTAGCTGAATAGAAGAAAACAGGTCCACGTCCGTAATAAACATTGAGATGACGATCACGTCCGCCGCCAGTTTAAAACACGATAGAGACTACGTCGCCAACGAGAACGCCGCCTCGATCCGAATAATGGAGACGACCACCACGACCACAACAACCATCAACGAGGACGTACCGCGAAGTCGCGCCGACTCCCCGGATGCGTCCCTCGCGTTGCCATTGGCGACCCCACCACCAGTCAAGACCACTACGAATAAGTTCATCAGGAAGCGAGAGCGCGTGTGCAACAGTAACAGCAGCAGCAGCAACAACAACCCGAACGACATCATCTCGAAAATGGCCTACTGCAAGGCCTTCTCGAAGTGAGGCGCCCGGGTACACATAGTTATTAAACACATACATAGTTAGATAGAAACATAGTCTGTAACTAGAATAGTATAATAGCGAATAGTGAGAATTGTTGTTTCAAGGAATGGTCTGCGAGACGCCCGAGAGCAGCAGACAGGGGACAGACAGCATTACACGACTACATACATAAGGAGCAGGTGAAATAAGTGGACTACACAGACTTAGAAGCGAACGATTGTCCATGACGTTGTAGTTTAAGCCAGACGACATTTGATACCTCTATTTCCGACACTTGTGCTGTTGGAACGGAATCGTTTTTCCATAACAGAGTCCGATTCGTACCACGGCAGCAGCCTCAACGCAACCGGTACTGCACAATAGGCGCGATTTAATGATTTGGTTTACGCATTATCATTACCTTTGATCCGATATTTGCCGCCCACACACGCGGTTGCGGTGGATCCAAAGACTCTAATGCAGCAGCAGGCTCTTAATAACACTGAAGGAACTGTTAGCTGCCATTCACCTTCATAACTATACCGAATAGAATCGAATTGAATCAGGCTACATCGGACGTTGGCCACAAATTTACACTGATCATTTCATTATTTCCCTCTGCATATTGTGTGTGTTTGTGTGAAGAAATAGCAAATCATTTAATATTTATGGATTTTAAAAGAGTGAATCTGCGAAAAACGCAGCAGTGACAGCAAATAGTTACAAATGACTACATTTTAAACGTTTCGTCTGTGTAGGATTAAAAGACTTACAGTGTGTAAATAGAAGACAGATAGAACAACAATTTAAAATGTTTGAACATAATTGTTTTATTGTTTTTATGGAATTCACCTGGTAGCTCTGTTTCACTTCGTCTTCAATGTTTTAGTTAATAAATTGTAAAAACTAAACTTAACCAAAATAAATAAACAAAACTCAAAATAAATTAGATGATACTAAACTAATTAGAACGAAATATAAGTAAAATTAAACAATTAAAGATCCAATTCTTGACCTAAAAGTAATGCATTTACATATGCATATTAAACATTTACGTAAATGATCAAAATCTTAAATAAATATGAACAACAGAGCTATAAACCAAGAGAATCGAAGTTCTTACAATAGTCATGATGTAGTGTCGAGCGTAGAACCCCATAAGGCCTAGTTACATACATATAGTGAAGGGTTAAACCGTAGTGAATTGTACTCAATGCATGTAGACTTACACTTCAACGAAACACACTCACCAACCTACCCTGATCTACATTTTATACCACTCTTTAGTGGTTTCATTGCAATTCAAATGGAAACGGTCGACGCGACAATATGAGATGGGATTCATTCATTCGTATGAGCAGACAGCATTAAGATAAATTCGAACATCATTCAAAGATGTAGTTACACAAATTTAAATAACTTCCCTCCAACCAATGCGATTTTTCACTCGAAGATAAACAATGCAAAAACTCTCCCTAAATATCCAAATGTACTTTTACTCAGAGCCCTTTTACATGGTTGTACTTTACGCATCGAAAATAAAACCCAGAACAACCCCGATTTTCCGAAGATATGGATAATTAATTTCATTAAATACCATCAGCCACCGATCTGAACATTTCAATAGTTTCAACTACACAAAGAACCCTATTACTCAAACATACAAAAAAGACTGTTGAAAAAGCTTTATTCAAACGATGGAACCATTGAATATTAGAATATAAATAATGATCAATAAACACAAATCCGAGGACATTTAATATCATTGGATAGTAGAGCATTTGGGTTTCATAAAGATCCAGTGGGAAAAGCCAATAGTCGACAATTAAACAAATAACTCAACTTTATTAATCAAAAAATATACACCAAAGCAAGTAATTGCGCCATGGTTTTCATGCAAATCCAACATATATATAGTGAATTGAAATGGAGATCTCTTTTTGAATATAGAATATAATATACTGCGGCTGGTTTCACAAATCGAAATCTTTCAACGTGTTATATTTTAAATTATTTCAAATACCAAAAGTTTTGCGGATACAAAGCTGAACTGAAACTGTCTTCGGGTGAAAAAAAGTATTGGGAAAAATTCAAACACAGTCGATGGTAAAGCTTTAAGTACTCAGAACAAACTTTTTTTTAAGGTATATTTAAAGAGTTGCATTAACCTGCCATCGGCAGGTCAGCCAAGTTGAGTCCCATGCCCATTTAATGTGAAGCAACCAGAAATCTTGACATAATTCTTTCGTTTTATTTCATAGTTCGGCGAACAAAGACCAATTTATAGTGTATGCAATACTTAGTTAAATTAAACTTCAACTAAAAGTAAATATGAAGGTGATTCTCAACGGACGCTTGTAATAATAAAAAAATAAACTAACTCAACAAATAGATGAATAGAGAGCATAGATGACATAAAAACACAATAAACTTATTATTGTTAGTATAAATTATTAAACTATAATTAAAGAACGTGTTTTGCAAAAAGCTTTAATATTTAGGGTGCCTACATTTGCTAAAATTAGAATTTTATGATATAAAGTAAAACATTTATTACATATTAAATTAACGTAAATTAAGAACAACACAATTTTAAACCGAAAAACCTAAATTATCAACTGAAAAAATTCAAATCGTTTACAAATCGTTAATTGTTTATATTGTAAAGTACCAAATACGATAGCATTAATTAAGGAAATTAAATAAACAAATTAAAACTGAAATTAAAAAAACACAATTGAAATTAATCTATGTTTTACATTTATTCTGTCTGATCATCTCATAAAAGTTATTGTCATTGAATTATCATATTATTTGTTAAATAGATAACTTTTACGTATTGACATGAATATTTAACTGTAATTAAATATTAAATGAACATGCTTTGTATAAAACGATTATTATATTCTTACAGAATAACAAAAACAAATTAAATAACTAAAAAGAAGAGAAAAAATATAGGTATTATTATATTTACCTACCAAATTAGTTTCAATGAATAAATACAATAAAAACAACACTATACAAAATCCAAAAAAATTAAAAGAATTTTCAGTTTGCTTTACCTATTTTCTGAACTAACAAAAATAGGGCGTTATATTACAGCCTACCTATTAATAACCATGATAACTGACTATTTAATTCGAATGTAACTGATGAAATGCTTTAATTTAAAATACCATAATTTTCTAAATACTTCGAAACCAAATACAAAATTCGAGACAATCAGGAACTTCAAAATCTTCGATCGTAACTAGTTGTACATGGCTAATACGGTCAAATATGTCTCTTTTATATTACTAAAGTATATTCGGTTTTGCGTTAACGTGTAGTATTGATCCCCATCACTTTATATGCTACGTATCGATTTCCACCGACGCATGAGAAGACATGAAGACGTCAAACCACTGGAAAATTTACTAAATTCGCTAATATTAATATTTCTGCTAGGAATGTCTATTTTATCCTTGATAATCTATAACGATAAACAGATTGTATATTAGGTATAGGAAATAGGCATTCATAATACAATAGCAAACCTTGTAAGATGATGGAATCTCTTCTGGAGCTCGATGAATTATTGTACCATTGACGTATAACATATTGGAAGCATGCTCTTCGGGCAGTGTAATTTTTTGATAGGAAAAACTGGCTTCCCTCTCCATTCGTTTAACTATTTCTTGACAGTTTCTACTAGAACTTACACAAAGAACATCTGGACCGGCCAGTGTAATGTAATATTTTAAACGTTTATTTCCAGGAACCTGTAAATATTCCGATATCATCATTAATTTATTCCTTTTTCCTATTCTTTGAAAATACCTTGATAGGAGTACAAGGATACTCTGGAAATGTCATGGCTACTGCTCGGGCACCATCTTCGTTTGTATAATTTGATATGCCAATAAAAAATTCTCTACCTGTATACAAATTCAGGTGTTATAAGCAATAAAATCGTTAATATATTCAAATTACCAGTAAACAATACGTCGCCTCCATCCAGTTGCGCATTTGGATTATCTATTTCTACAACGGGAATATTCAGCTCTTTCTTTAGAATTATTTTCATACTCTCATCCTATTGAGAGGCTTGAAATTAATTTAAATAATCAACAGTTTTTTTTTTAAACGAACCTCCCGTTGTCGCAATTGATTGTCCGACTTTCCTATTAGAGCGACTCCATTACATATCACTGCTGTGTTCTCAACAAAAACGCCCTCTGGTAGCGAATCATCCGGTGGTAATTCGATGACATCCAATCCAATTTCCCTCAGTAAGCTTTATTTAAATATAATATTAAACTTATAATAAAATACTTTTGGGAATGAAACATTACTTGACATATGCTTCATGTTGTTTTTTCGCCAGCTCAAGATCAAACTCTCCACTAAGTTTCAAGGACGGCGAAATTCTGTAAATTTTAAAAACAACAATAGTAAAATGGGCTTTATAATATATATTTATTTTTATTATTTATCAAAAACTTATAATCAGAAGAAACCACGCCTATACGCATGCGCATTTTGAACACCCTCATAGAGTACGCACCAACACACTACATATCTAATCTCGGAAGTAATAGAAGTCCCGTTGGCAATAAAAATTAGGTCAGTCAGAAAAGAGAATCGCAATGGGTGGATACCCATTTCAACGTATCTTCAATTATCATCTATGCGAACACTTATTTAGAGCTTTGGCCTCGCTCAAAATTAAGATGTAAGCTATTTGTTGTTGTATAAATTGTTCTAGAAATTGTTTACATTTTTCACGAACGACGTCACTTACCTAGCCACAATTGCGTGCGTAAATCTTGGAGACATTTCGTAGCCTGGTATCAATTATCTACAAGTATTCAATGTATGGAACTTACAAAACATTACAACCGTAAAGGTTAAAGGACAATAAAGCGGCCTTTAATAATGCTTTATGTAAAAAACACTCACAGCACACAGAATAGCAATACGATTTTCACCTAGTTTACATTCGATTTACCGGCGTTGCCAATATGAGAGCAAATTAACTGACAACAGGCTTGCAACAACAAGCTTAGTATCATATCCACAAATAGTAGTTTTAAGGTAGTGCTTTGTATATCATAAGCACAAAGGAAATGGTTGCGTTATCCGATAATTACAAAATATGATATTTAGTAGATTTAGCACAGTTTGAGAGAGAACTACCAGTGCTCGTGAAATACTTTTCTTGGAAATCCCATTTGATGTTTATAAAATGGTTTTGATTAACTAGAATGGAATAGCATTTTGAAAACAATAAAAAATGTCCACTAAGTAAAGAGAGATTATTTTAAAGTAATATATTTTATGTTACAAAATTTTTGAAAGAAAAATATAATTTTTTCGTAAATAGCATCTAAAATTACTTTTGATTAAAAATTTTTATAAAAAAAAATGTTAAAAGTAAAAAATGATATTGACAATTTAAATAATATTAATTTTTAACAACGATTACGTAGTACTTTGAAAGATGATAGTGAAGGCCAAAACAAAAAAACCATTTATTACCATTTCAGTTTTGTTTCCCCATTTTATATATATACATTATTTTTCGACACCACTGTATAGGTATATATTTTTGCACATTATCGACTTTTTTTTGGTGTTCGGTTCCACTGTAATCCTTTTTCACTCACTATAGACATAAAATATTAAATATGTGCATATATAAAAATAATGATGAAAATCAAAATTGTACAATACAAATAATATATAAAAGTACGTCTTTTAAATCAGTGAATAACGAAAATTGTTTTTGGCATGCGAAAATATGATTTACTTTTGAATCCTTTATACCTAGAAATCGATATAAATCAAACGAACATTTTTCACCAGATAGATTCTTGTCTTAGCACAATAAAACAGTACGATTCGCTAAGATAAAGTTTTACAAATTGTTTTCCTTAAATAAGGGATAGACTCAAGGTTTAGAGAATTACATATATGGCAAATATATTTTTTTTTTTTATTAGAATTTAGAATCTTAAGTAATGATGTCCGTTTAGATAGATATTTTTAGGATCTTATGTAATGTGTGTATAAATAGATGTGATATATGAGTACGATAATATGGTGTTTGAAGAAATGCAATCGAATTTTTCTGGCGTAAGAGTTAAATATTTTGGTATTATGTTATCAAAAATATGATATTCGAAAATTAAATAGGAATTAGTTTCTGAAGTGTTGCAGTTTGCACAGATATCCTTTCTTGAGTTCTTAAAATTCTAGTGATACTTGACTGAATGAGTGCACACTAAAAAGCCGCATGTGTTGTTTGATTTCATTTGGTTTAAGTTCAAAGATTCAAACCGTGCCGATTTCTTGACCTCTAGTTTGAATATTTCTTGAAAATTGATAGTGTAGCAATATCACTTACCCTGTATATATTAGATCCTGTTTTCCTCATTCCCACTCCTCTAGTGCTTAAGATATTGTCCATCCCCTTCCCACTCATAGAATGTATGCATAGCATGCAAGTATTGTCATTTTATGTTCAGAGAGAGCAGAATAGAATGAAACCGTTGTGTTTGAATTTCGATGTCTACAGTTGTTCGCTGAACTTTGCTTAAGTAATTGTAGACCGCTGAGGATACCGTGAGTCACTTGTAAAAGAAAAGTCAAACGTTTTTTCATTGCGAGTATTTTTGTTGATATACATAGACACTTTTTCATTCCTGTAAAAACTTTTGATAGTGGAACAGTTTTCTTATGCAAAAATTCCGAATTTTCAGTTTTTAAATCAGTAATATGCTTTTCAAAAATTTAGGCAATGACTAAGGAATTTGAGAAAGCTCAGTTTAATAAGTTTCATGAGAAAATATTTTTGATAATGAATGGTTGAAAGATGAGATCTCTAAGATGTTGAGGAAGTAACAGGACTTTTTTGTTTTTTTTTTTTTTTTTTTAGTGATGTATGTACTTGATATGCGGATTTACGGTGTCAATGAGGGATATGATTTTGCCAAGGTATTTGATTTCTTGTAGGATTAGCTATGATATGTTTTGTAAGAATTGGCTATTAATTTGTATGTTAAGTAGAATTTTTCTTCTGTTGAATGTGTGACACTGGATTTCTCGATGTTGATATTGAGATTAAAGTTTTTACAGTTTCATAAAAATTTGTTTTATTTGGGTGTAAGGCTTGCTTTGGAATTTTCTAGTATTTAGTCAAAACAAATTAATCGTCTGCATATTGAAATAGAGACTAGTTTCGTCGACTATAGAGTTTAAATTAGCAATGTTGAATAGAACTGGGCTAAGGCCGTTTCCTTGAGCCAGCTCTGTATTGGTGTTGGTTAAGGCATATTTTATGTATAAAGATCTTTCGATAGAAAGGACGAGATACAGTTCCAAATCGCTTGTTCGAAATCAAAACACTTACAGTGAAGGATTGTTTTTTTCTTAATTATTTATTTTATTAAAAAAAATCGTTTATGCACTGTGTAGAGTGATTTTGATGAAACGTATAGGAACTGCAAGGCATACGTTTGTATGATTTTACATAACCGTCGATATGAAATATTTTGAGCATGAGAGATTTATTGGTCTGTAGTTGAAAATGTTGGCTGCATTTAGGAATCGGCACTATTTTTATTTTGTCCATTTGTCATGTATCGCCATTCGTATGAAATCTTGATACCAGATTTGCAGAGCAATGAATAGGTTTGTTTGTAATTGTCCCATGCATTTATCACGGATTAGATTTAAATAAATTGATCGAAATTCAAGGATGGAATGATAGATAGAGAGTTTTTTGTTGGTCATCCCACGAGTTGTTGACTTGATTCATATTGTTTTAAGTTTTTAACCAATTTGTTTTATACATCCAAGACTTGAAATTTGGTTTTTTGAAAATTTTTGGAAATTGCTTGGACTTTTTTGATTGCGAATTATTGGCAATTTTGGTATGTTGAGGATTATGATACAAATTTGGTTGTCTTTAGTTGCATTTAGAGCAGTTTTTTTTTTTTTTTTTGCTATAGCTTGCAATGCTGTGCAAAATGATTATATCGGAAACATATCGCTGTTTCCTTGCAAAAAGGAGATAAAGCATTTTACAGGAATGTTTAGTTTATGTGATATTTCACGAAATCTGTTGTCCTTTGAAGACAATTTGAATTCTTGACGTGGGAATTTTTAATACTTTGTTGTCTGAATCGTTTCTTTCCACTCTAACTATTTTTAGAATTGACGTTTCAATTCCTAATTTTGAAAACATTGTGTTGATTTTAATGATTATACCCATATTGGACACCATGTGATCAAATAATAATGATACTTATATAGGACACTATGTGAACAAATAATGATGATGCCCATATGGACACCATGTGATCAAATGTGTTTGCTTAAAAGCCTTTTTGTATCTCTTTAAAACTATTGAAAGACAGTTAACATCTCTCATGTTCTATTTTGGCAATATCAAAGATTTGTTTAAATGGATTACTAAATGAGCAATCATATTCGTATCATTTGAATTTCGTCGGAGAGAATTTTTGGTTATGTGTAATTTTTTTGGTCCATCCTGTGAGGGGATTTTAATTATGTTGGAAATGTCGGATAACGCCGGTGACATCGGTGGCCGCGATCATAGGGTGGTTTCAGGTTTTTGTTTTGTTTCATTTATAGTATTTTTATATTTAGATTTTAAGTTTAGATATATATTATGATTAAGATATTCCAAGTTACTTTTTATATGTCGGGAGCAAAAACAGATCTCAAAGAAGCAATATATATATTCATAGACCATAGAGATATATATACTGAGATATATACTGATTTCGATAGTTAACAATTTGGTTACGATTGCATTTAATCATTGTTAGAATATTAGGAATAGTTCGAAGTATCTTTTTAATTTATTTCTCAATCTTATGAACAAAACATCTCAAACATTAAATATCAATAAATAAATTATAAGTTTCAATGAGTAATAACAGTTTTATATATTGACATAATATGGAACAGCAAGCATATTAAGGGTAATACAGACCTGAATTTAATAAATTCTTATATATATGAGCTTTAATGTGCTTATTAACCGAAAACCCCAGTTTAGACGTTGACTTTGTGAACAGTGTAAATCTAGTATGTTTTCGGAGTACACAAGTTGCATTAGAAATAATAAAATTGTTTCATTATATTTCATTTTGCTTACTCTTCTAGGTAGAATAACTGAATAAAGCTTAGGTGTTCTCTTAAAGTCCAAGAAATAAAAAAAATCATTATTGTTAAATTTGAAATAAAACTGTTTTAATTTTCCTGAAAATACGACATCGGTGTAAATACGCGACGTTATATTATAAACAATATAACGCCGCAAAACCTAGTCTTATGTTTCATCTTTCTTGAACCGGAAAAAGTGATTTTTTAATTATATTAACAAATAATTAACAATTATTTATAGTACATATTTTTTTGAAGGTACTTTCATCTCCATGTCCGAACACTCAAATATCCACTGGGGTTGAACAATTTCTCCAGAAAATGTCTGGACGTTTTTCATAGAAGCATGTGAAATAACATACTGCACATCGGTTAAGTCATTCTGTATTATACCTCCGTAACGTTTTATACATTTTCGCAGATTTGTTTTTTCCACTGCATTCACATCATCACAAATGAAAAATTTAGAACTATTAAAAAACTGTGGGAAACTGGTAGGAAATTGAAGCATTTTTTCTGTTAGAAATTCTTCCTCTTCCGTCGATACGTCAAATATATCATTAGGATTTCTCTTGACTTCATTTCGGGTTTCTTTGTTACAGTCCGTTGGATTATTATTTTTTATCTCTGAGAAATAAATATATATTTAGTATTTTATTTTATAATGGTTTCGTACAATATACTTTCTGTTGCTTTTTTAATTTCATCTTCAGTATCACTTCCTGAACTTATATTAACGTTGTCCAAAATGCCATTTGTTATATCTTTATCTTCATCATCTAAATCGTACATCGCTAAAGTTTTATCTGTTTTACATGCATTTGGCTCAATATCGTCAATAGGTAGGGATTCCAATTTCAATGATTCGTCCAAAATTTCTTCGTCACTTTCAGGTTTAGTTAATTCCATACTATCTAGTGCATATCTTCTCCAGGGCAAATATTTTTTCATTGTGTAGCACTGCTCAATCCAGCTGCGAGTGACAATTTTGCCTTTTCCATGAACTTGTTTGTACTTAGGAGTGTTTTTGAAAGCGCAACTAATATATAAACATTTTAATACAAGAACAATAATAATTAATACAAAATACTAACATTAAATGCGTACAACCATTTTCCCAGTCCTGTTTGTACTTAGCACCCATTGCTAATGCCTTATTTCGTAAATCTGAGCGATCTGGATTCTAAAAACGAGAAATTATGATACTATTAACATCATATATTTTGTGAAATACACCACCTGAATTCCACTTATAACCAATACAACTCCTTTCATTAGTTGATTAAACGGACGATATTTTAATCTATTCTCTGACTTGTGTTTTTTAGCAGGCCTGCTGGTTGGTGAAGAAAATCTTTTCTTCGCAGTTTCAGGTGTAGCGGGTTGTATTGAATTTATAATTGGATCTTTTTCTCCTGACTTTGAAGTTTTGGATTTTTGATCTTCTTTTAGCGTTTTATTTGTGTTTATTTTATGGGTCTTTGCTTGATGTTTAGTATGATTTTCCGCTTCCTTTCGAAGACGCTCTTTGTCAACTTCAATTTGAGCTTCTAAGCGTTTCTTATTATCAGGCTGATCATAGTCACTTCCGAACAATAATTCGTCGCGATTTCTATCGACAACCTCTATCTTTTCAGTATCAATGGATTTTTTGTTATTCATTACGATCTGAGAAGATATGTTTGGCTTTAACTTTGTATTGTTTTCGCTCAACCTACGAGATTCAATGGGATTATTTGATGCTTCCCGAATGGCTGCAGCGGTGGTAGATTCTTTATTCTTAGACATTTTCCATCGACTGAACAACATTGTAGTATCAGAATCAGAATCTGGCGAATCCTCTCTTAATATAAATTTGCCAAATGGACCTTTGACTCTTTCGGTTGAGTTAGTAGAAAGTTTATCACAAAGAAATCTTTCAGGCACAAGGCATTCTGATTTAATATCTTTTTTTGAAATATTCTCTAATACATGGACCTTTATAAACGATATGCCATATTGGATATGTTTATTAAAAGGTTGGGTGCATATCACTTTAACCATTTGCCATTTTTCGGACCGCGTAGCTTGAACAAGTGCTTCCTGTCCAAAGCAACGCACACGATTTGTATTAGAAGAATTTTTACTCTCGATAGGTGTCATAAAGGAGCATGTGATTAAAATTTCCTGCAAAGGTAATCGAAGTATATAGTAATATAAGTCTTAAGAAAAATATTAGAGTTACTTTGAAGTCTTCACGTGTGCATCCAGCTTTTCCTACCAGTACCTCCACGAACGCTGAGTGCTCGTTACCAATATCAATTCCAGTTATTTGTTTGGGTTCATCCAGTTCCAAAATTACATATGCCATTTTTTCTCCGACTGATTTCGTTTTCCATTTTTTCCCGGGACGATGCAGTAAGAGATTTGCAGCGACGTGAACCTGCAAAGTATACATTTACGCTTTATATTTAAACATTCGAGTGTAACTACTACTCACATTGTCTTCACTGCTAACTTCACGGACAGACTTAAATATTTCTATTGGCATCGTTATCGCAATAATAACTTGAAGCAATATATCAGCGTATAACTTTTTGTTGAATTTCGGAGGAGTAAACGCACAACAATAATTTCATGAAATCAAAATACAAATTGCGCCATTCTATCCAAATAGAAAACAATTGAGCGGAACAGATGGGATTCGAACATAATGTTACAATTCTATAACTCACATAATTCATATAACCCCTTGTTTTCTAAAGCTGTTGATAGATTGAATGAATTATCAAGAGATTATTCAAATATATAAGTAGAATTAGTGGCAACTGTGTAAAATTTCAATTAAGTGAAGTTGTTGCATTGACTTTCCTTATTTGAAATGGTTGTTGTTATTGATTGAGAACGAAATAAAAGGAAACGTCAAGGAAAATTGTAAACAATGAAATGTACTCGATAAGTCCATAAACTAAATCGTAATGTACGTGGAATGAGTCGTGAAAATCGTAGAATAGAGTATTAAATTTCTATCTAAACAATTCAATCGCTAACTTATAGAGAATGATAAAAGACGTGATATTAATAATCCTCTCGAATTGGTTTAGTTATTAAAACATTGACCAAATTTTAATTACGAAGTAGAAATGGCAAACTCAAACGCAGTTCGTGATATTTCTGTCCACTGTGAAGAAAAGACTGAAGCGGATAATGTGACGCCATTGGAGCTACAACGAGATCGACGCGTTTTATACTTCAGCGATGGCACCCTGGAAGAGGCTTCTGATAGCGATCTAGAATTGGATGTTACAGACAAAAGCCTCGATTTAACTATTGATGAGGTAATATTATAGTAATAAACCACGGTCACTAATTTCCTTCGTAACGTGTCCAATTGTAGACTGAAATGGATTTCATTCCACTTTTAAAGTACAAAGTGTGTAAAATTGGTTCCAATATTTTATCCGGAATCGACTACATCGGCGGTGGCCTTGCTTCTTTCCTTGGAATAACTACACCGAAATATACGAATGAAATTGAACAGTATAGTCGCTCGAAAAATAATTACGAACCAGAAGTGGAAGGAAATGAAACATGGAAAATCAATGGCTCGAATTCAGGAAATAATAACTTAGTCGAAGTTATAACAAAAGGACCGATGAATAATAGGAACTGCCTGGCACCAAATGTCACCAAAAATGAAAGCTTATAATAAATATTTTTAAAAGTAATTATAAGCATGCTATGTGCCTTTTACTGAATTTCAATGGATTAGGAAGAAATAAAATAATTATATATTATTTTGAAAGAAATTTACACTCGAGCATAATTTTTCAGTATTTTAGAAATAATATTTCACTTTATTTCTATAACTTAATCAGGAACATGGTCTCCTTTTTACATCAGCTGCGAAGAACTACCCCAGATCAACAAATTCTAGTGTACAACAGTAGGATAAATACTATTTTTAAATAAATTTTATTAAAAAATAGTTTTTATTATGAATTTATAATGTAATTCTTCTGTAACATATAAATATATAGAAATAAAGATAATGATATTAGCGATGATTATCAATATAAAATGGTTTGTAAATAAACAATAAAACCTCCTCTTTTATATGAAAAATACTGAAATGTTTGACAAATAAATAATTTACAAATGTCAGTAATTGATATCAATGAATTATATAATTTTCTATTATTATTTCTATAAAAATACAAACAAAAAACATTTCAAATACTTAAAGCACATGATTTTTCGTTTGTCAGTAGGCCTAGCTAACTACTAAAATACTATTCTATACATAATGGCACTATAATAAATAAATGTAAGTACTCTTGCTACAAAAAATATGCACTAATATAAATACTTAGGATTCAAGTATTTAATTATATTATGAAGTTTATTAGGAATTGGCAATACCTGTAAAATTATAAGTATATATCACAGTTATAGTATAAAGTCAAATATTTTCAAAGGCAAGATTAATTTACAAAATAGTTTCATTTCCATGCCGGATGAAAGATTGATTCATTTTTAAGTCACATCGATTGACATACAAATGGGAAGGACATTTATTCCTAGATTGAGAATAATTGGACATCTGATTTAAAGACAGTGTCCTAGCTGCTTGTTGTTGTAATCGCACGGACTGATACGATACAGAGCTATAAGAGACGTGGGAGTGTCGACTACTGTGTTGTCTTTGTATTGCTGACTGAGTTAATGGTGCTTGTTTTGGAGAATTAGGATTCAATTGCTTCTTGAAGATCGAAGAAAACAGTGGACCCACAACCCATGCAGAGCAAATAATACCTAGCATAAGTTCCATAAAAGCTCGCATTAAAAATGGCCAGAGTGGAGTAGAATCATCTTCCATACGATTAAGCCAAACATCAATATTGACAAACTCATATATAACCGCCATTAATAAGAGACTATAAGGAATGCAGTAAAAGAAAAGGAATGCTCCGATTCCAGAACTTCTTGAATGAATTACTCGTTGTTGTCCATTATTTAAATTTTTGGTTAAATCCACATTTCGTCGATGCACCAAATACCCCGATACAAGATTCATTAATCCAAAAATCCAATAACAAAATAGTGGTGTAGCAACTAATATCTGCAAGCCCTTGTCTGATTGATTACCCACAAAACAGGCACCTAAAGTAAAGCAAACGTTTATATACTGGATATACACAAAATTATTTCAAATTTTATAATTTACCAAAGAGCTCATCAGCGTCCACTAAACGCCCTACAATAACAGCAGCAGTCTGAAATGCAGGTAATGCCCATGCAGTGAAACATGCCAAATTATTATGCGTTATATCGACGTTCTTTTTTGTACCCCCTGGTTTGTTGCCTACGAATACCTGTTTCGAAGATTGTGTATTATAGGTGCTCCCATGAGCAGTGTGTCCATTACAATCAAGACTATGACGCCGGACATCGCGATGCCAGCCAAGACAAAGTATAGCCCACCTGAAATAGAATGTTATTGAGATATTAGAGTATATTAGGTTGAAGTTATCGATTAGAATATGATTTTCTGTTTGCTTCAGTATATACACACAGATAAGTCTTATCTATAGTAAACAAACTGTATATTGCACAAGATACGTATAACTTATCTAAAATTCAGTTCCACAATTATTAGTCGAATATAGTATTGGTTGCGATTTAGACTTCTTATGAAATCTAGTCAAGTTATTATTTAACATACTTACCAAGCACATGCAGCCATTCCAAAGTAATACCGCAAAATAAAGGTAGAAGCGCACGAGGCATTGGACAAGCCATCTACCAGCAACAGTGGAACACTAGGGAGCTGTAGGTCGTATCCACATGCTGTAGCATTGCGACCAGAAACAAATCTAACCGTCCAACCGATCACAACCATATCATGACACCATACTAGTGGTGTCAAGACTCGTGGCCATTTAGAAATATTCTTGGAATTACTTCCAAGAATCATGCAAAGTGTAGCGACTATTGCTAGACCCAGAGCTGCGTAAGTCCAGGTTGTTACCCACATCTCTGCAAGATTCTTCTCATATTGCGTAAAGAGATAATCGGCTTCACATAATAAAACACAGCGTCCTTTCAAATAAAGATGGGACTTCGACAGACCAGGACAATCAGATATAGGCATCTTAGAATTATGCAAACCATGATAATCATCAACTTCAGCCACCTCTACACGTGCTTCTCCAGGTCCTTCCATGCACATAGTTTCGTGATTATTTTCCTTTGGAAAGCGGTTACAGTCCAGAGCCGGAGGCCACGGAAAACCAAATCCTTCTAATACTGGATGACAGCGTGATCTTACGCTCTCGCATAAACTACGACACGGTCCGATAGGTACTGGGACCTTAGGAGTACACATCGGCACATACGCAGCGCAGAGGAACAGTTTCAACTGTGTACTACATACATATTGGATCAGAGGTGCGAATGTTTCCAAGGTCAACTCTACATCAGTCTGTAGTTCTAGACCCACAAGATTTGGCATGGATGTCTCATTGTATCCGATTCCACGGCACATCTCTATGCGTATTGGTTCGCAGACCCGGAATGCAAAGTCTGGTACACCAGCCGAATGTGCCATTGCACTCAGTAAGGTTACTAATATAAAATTCCACATCATCTGAATCATTTTCGCAATTCGAGAAATGCGTCTTGTTACACCAAACTAGATTCTTGAATATGGATCGAGAGGAATCACAGTAGCATAAGCATGTATGAATTCTATTTCTGAACAAGAACCAGTTCCAGTTCAAAGCAGGAGCTTCATTCCAATGGTCACTACACTGCGTGATCTCTTGTTGTTGTCAGACTCTTGTTGTACTCAATGGATAGTTTCGCGATTGCGAATAAAGGTATCTGTTAAACACACATTTTTGTTGTTGCCTCTGTTGGTTGTCGAAGTACTTGGCAGGCTCGTTAGCTCGTTAACTACCTCGTCGTCGACCCGCGATCACCGACGGAATCCTCAGCGAAAACGCGGCCAAAGTGGTTTTTCAACTTTTCGCTGCGATCGACGTTCTCCGAACACAATTGTATTTCTTGCTTTTTGTTTACACTAGATCGCAATCAACGCGTTCGTAGCGTATTGAATCCTATTCGTATTCCTCTTTCTTCACTTTAGGGGATTCGAAGTCGATTACTAGAATGTGCGGAAATGGGAACCAAACTGATATGTTTACAAATACTGAAAACAATCCTTCTTATTTATTTTTAGTTATATTTTTTGTTTACAAACTGTGCACGTCTACAGTTTTGGCTTAAACATAGCTACTAGTTGAAAATAACCAACCGACTCTTCCCAAACACGACCAACCCGATCAAGCTCTTTTTTCCGACTGTTCGTTTATCTTAACAAAGTGTGCTACAACAGTGATGCCAGAATATCCTACATTTTTGTCACTATTATAAAGTTTAAAATCCATGAACAGAGTTCAGACAACGAGGTCCGAATTTTATTGAATTTGTACCAGCAAGAGTTATGCCTAAAATTCTAACTCAAAATCGGTACGAATATTTTATCATGATTTCGTTAGAAATTTATATTTGCTTTTTACACTTTAAGGGCACAGAATATACTTGCTGTCTTTTATTAAAACTATATGTAATATTATAGAGTATGTATTCACAATCTAAAAATGCAAATAAGAGGTCTGCCATGTTTGAAACTGTTAATATTTGTTAGTAATGACATGAACCATATGTACCCTTTGTACATCAGCAATTTGGCAGCATTTCTGACATAGCATATTGCGTTGAAAAGGTTTGAGCTAAATACAATCTATGCATGTTACTGTTATTTTCAGTATTTACCTTCTATGAAAAATTAAATGTAATTTTGAAATTTAAAACAAGTGTAACAATTTTAATTTTCCCGTCATAGAGGACCGGAGTTGCAAATCTATAATCCTTGTTCTTTATATATCATTATTCAAATCTTTCTTAAATATTATTAAATCCTTTCATTATTATTAAAATTAAAATCTTCTGTTCAATAATTATATCAAGAAAGTGAGAAATGATCTCATCGTTAATTGTTTTCTGTTTTTTTGTTTTCGTACATTTTTTTTATTTACTCAAATTTTTAAGTTCTAAATGTTTTAATGAGAAAATTGATAAATGTAAAATAAATAGTTCAAATTATTCTTGACAATGATATTTTAATTATTATCAATTACATACAATTGTGATTCAATAAAAAATATATTTGCTTAATTTATAAAATTAAAAATTTATAAGAAGAATTTATAACCCAAATATTTGATCTATCAGCTGAAAATTTATTTTTCCAACTAACAACATTTATTACAACATTTTCAAATAATTGAACTAGTGACTCGTCATTTGTCGAAAAAACAGACAAAAGTTGATAAATTATCATCACTTACGCAAATAAAAAAAAAAAACATATTGATATGGATATTTTTAATGATGGAACAAATAACAAAAAAACAAACAAATAATCATACACAACATCCCCCTATAACACATAAAGAACATACACAAATCAAATAAATAATTCCCCAGTTAGAAACAATTATAGATTATTTTATAATCTAAAGCATTGCGGTTCATATATAACATACCCAGAAAAGAAAATATTTCGATTGCTCTTACTCTTACTTTACACATTTTGTTTCCAATATTGGCCTTTTAATGAACATTCCCAATGACATTACAATGGAAGAACTTCATGAATTAAGTGATTGCCCAATAGACACCATTTAATTAGTGCGGATTGAAAGAATTCATAAGGATAACAAATACATAAAATTATCAACAACTGCACATATACTAAAATAAAATTATGTAGGATTCAAATATAAAGCGTTTAACCTGTAGGCATTGCAAATAATTTTCGTATTAACAATATACTGATCTTTTGAATATAGACTCTTAAATGGCATCAATCAACACTCAAATTGAGAAGCTTCGCCGCTGCGTCGAGGGTTTTTTTCAAACGAAAAGAATTTCGAAAGTTGTCCAGGGAACAGAGACCAACGAAGATAAGTTAGTTAGATAAGGCAAAATCAGAAATTATTTTACTCTTAAAGAAGTGCAATATTCTTACATCCGGTGTTGTGAGAACGCTAAGCATACGTTCAGCTAAATTTATGAAAACTCCAACCTAATAAGAAGAGTGTGTCTTATACTAAAATTTTGCTCAACAAAGTTCATTGATTTCTTCAATGCTGAAGAATGTGTGAATAATGTTATGAACACTGCTCACAAGTTACGTTGTGTGGGATTGAACATCGATGAGGAGTGGATTGGATCCATGATGCTGGTTCTGCCAGATGAATTCAAGCCTGCGATAATGGGTATTCAGCTATGATATGGGTAGCTCTGGAATCCTCATTACAGAAGATTCAATAAAACTCAAATTGCTACAAGACTTGAAGATTGAGGAGTGCGCAGTTGATAAGGCGTTGGCTGGACAGAAAAGTATTGGTAAGATCAAAAAAACAATGAAAGGGAATTTGAATTTGAACGAATTTGACCACATCTCTATAAATTGCCCTACGAAAATAATATATATAAATAATATAATAATATAATATTACGGTGCGAAATTAAAAGAGCCATTAATTTATCGTAGAATAACACTTATCATACACGCTCAAAATACATTGACTTTACTTGAAGACTTTCTTACCAATCCGACAAAAAGTTGGACATCTGCATCTCTACGAGTGTTTACCTCAATTTATCTGAAAACGGAAAGCGTGTTCCGAACACAACTACTTCGTAAATTCAGCAATTGATAATAACTCACTTTTGAATAAAGTTATCGTTTCCTGTTGAACATGTACATTGACAATATATCGACAGAAGTGGAATCATCTACGCAATTAAGAGACGGAAGCCTACTTCTACTGGCCCATAGATCTAGAGTAGTAGTAAACTTTCTCCAAATAAAAGAAATGCCAAATATAGGCCCAATATCCACTAAAATCCTTTGACTGTTCCATCTTCAGACAAACCTTCACCAAATTTGTTGAAGAAAAATAAATCTTAAAAATCAAAACCCATGAGAAATGCTAACTAAATGATAACACTAATGTAGAATCTTCGCTAGAATCTAACAAAAAAATCACAAAAATCAATCTCTTTCAAGCAAACAAACAACAACTTCGTAAACCCACATATACAAATCAATCGTTACTACTGGCTGATACGTCATCTCAACGATATAAAAAGGAAACGAACACGGCCATTAGAGAGAGCGCCACATGGATAGTACTCGCCAAATCACTGCTATGATAATCTGGCTCATCGCCCCTCTGATACGCATACCATATCATACACAGGGCCAATTACAACAAATGGATAGATATTCCATATCCCTTTAAAACCGCTTGCACAATCTCTACCTCCAACCGAAAAAATCCGACATATAAAATTCGATTCTTTTACTTTCGAGCAGAATTTACCAATTGTGATCCTTAGCGACTTCAATGCACACAGCACTATATGGGGTTACCCCAGAACTAACACCGGAGGAATAATAAATAAAAACTTCATAATCCACACGAACCTAATTCCTTACAATGATGGTTCGCCGACTCATATTTCACCCACTCGAACTTAACGTACCTCTCACTTGCCTTCACCCACCTGATGAAAGCATCCACTTCCCAATACATATTTATCTTAGCTCCCATTCTTAAACGGATGAGGCTGTGTGAAACACTTTCCAAGATACCCTATATAGCTAAACTCGAACCTCAATTCTTCATGACAACATGCACAGAGGTGTATATTATTAAATGTCATTTTAATTTTTCATTTTACGGTTGAGTATGGGTGTGGCCCATAAGCTATTGCTGCAGTCACATTAATAGAATCTATTAAATTGTTTAATCCACCACTGTCACAATATACTTCCCAAACTCGGTTTGGAAACTCGAATTATCCAGTTTCTTCAACGCCTTGGCATTTATTAGGGGAAGAGTAATATCAGGTTTTAAATATGCCTTACATAATTCACCTGTTTAATATTACTTCTTATATATTACAGTCTGATATAATTGCACAGAAAGAAATTTCCAATAAAATTATTAATGAATGAATAAATTATTACTAATTATTTATTTATAATATCACACAAAATTGATTTTCTAACTTCAATAAAAGAATTCACATAATTAAAAGGAAATTTGTTAATAAACGAGAAGTTACAAAGTTAATACTTGCCAAAAATGCATTGTTATCGTTACCGATTTTATAAAATATTAGGATATAACATATATTAAAATATTACTCTAGTGTAGAATTCATTGTTACTAGGTACATTTGAAATATGCAGAAACGGAGATGGACAGTGTTCAATGAGTTGTTGGTATTCTTTCTATGCAGGTGGTTGCATAGTTTTTTAAATTTCGGATTCACTCATTGAAAGTATCCTTCGACTGATCAATCGCACTGTTATTGTAGCAAAATAATTTATTCAAATAATTTGTTGAAAGTTCAAATTTTACGTGTTTAAATTCATCCTGTACTAAAAAAGTAAAAAATAATATTAAAGATTTAAAAAAATATGATTTCAATATTTGTATGTACGAAATCGTTACCAAAATTTTTTAATTAATTATTTATATATAGTAATCTTTGCGATTTATATATCCTCAAAAAATGTATAGCATAGAAGGTTTTATGTATAATATCATCATGCAAGATAATAAGAGACTGGTAAAATTAACGAAATAATTATATAAAAAATTATATTTATATGAATCAAGAAAATTGAATTAGATTTTTTTGTTAGGAAATTTCAGAAGTAATATTTCTTGTCGAAAATAATTAATATCAGCAATTTCAATTCTTCCAAGTAATGTATGCAAGCCATCACAGATGGCAAGAAGTTAAGACACATCATTTATGAAGCCTTATGGATTGTAAAACTTTTCAATTACATGATAATTGAAAGTATTTCTTCTGTAATATTAGAGGACAACCAAACCCATCAACTAGCCAATCAAAAAATAGTAAAATCAGAAAATTTGTATCCAGGAAGCAAAAATTGATTATTGAATTAGGTTATGCTATCATATTTAGATATAAATATTGCAGAACAGTAAATGTGAGTAGATATTTTTCGAAATCTCTATTAATAAAAACATTTTGTCTTTAGAAGGTGTTTTAAATAAGTAAAATGTAATTTACAAAAAATATTTCTACGTTTTTAGAAAAATTGGAAAATCATTTTTATTATTGCACTGAAAACACTGATCTAAATTAGGTTCAATATGAATATAGATGTAGACCGAATTTGCGAGTGAGAATTTTTAAAATACAACTATTAAATTCTCAATTAAAGTCCAAATTTTCTATTCAGTTATTGTAAAGAAATAAAAATATGGTAGACATAAGTATACCACTGAATGATAAACATTTGTTTGGTAGAATTAATGGTCGATTAAATTCAAACCCCGCTTATATAAATATAGTCAGCAAAGTTCCACTTCTCTTATGTGTACTTTGATTTTTATTAGTTTTTGATTATATAACATGAATATAAATAACGTCTTCTCAAAAAAAGTATTGATTTTTGAACCTAGTAGATTTTCAACTTCTACTTTAAAATTCCGGAAACAATTCAAATGTAAAATGTTTAAATAATTTCCTTTTAATATAATTCCAGTTTACCCACTCCAGCAGAGAACATACTACCCCAAACCATGATTTACTCTCGGACGCAGACAGCTAATCGCCTCGTTCCAGAACTGTTCTTTTTTACTGGAAGCACTCGGGCAAACTTTATACGGAATATAAGATTTTGGACTTCCTTTTTATATTAAGAGTCGTGTTCCATTATCGTAGGTATAAAACATATTTGATTATAAAACCATTGTTTACATAGTTTAGTTGTATTTTCGCTTAATATCGTAAGTTTTTATATTTCGTTCACGATTTTTATTTATATAATACATTGTTGCAACTATTATATATTAAAATAATACTTTATATTGATGTAATGAAACAATTATTAGAATTAGAATTTTACACCAAGATCCACATCACGGACGAGATCATCTTGATGAACAATTAAAGTGTGGTGAATTGCAAAAGAAAAATATTAAAATGCTTATTTTATAAATATATAAGATTTACGCATTTTTAGAAAAAACATGTTTGGCATCATTTTTATTTGTACTTAATGAACTGTTAATTAAATTAAATTATAAATTGCAATACACCAATATTACGAATTAGAAGGGCTTACATTAATCTTCTTGTACAGAAAGGCACATATTCACAAATAATACAGATAAGATATCCATATTTCTATTCGTGCCGCTTATTTGCAAAATTTTTTAAATTCGCATGTATATTCGTATATTTATTATTTACATAATAACTAAATTTGTTATTCACTGTGTTTCTCTGTATTTAATTAAAGCTTTAAAATGTAAACATAAACTCGAATACAAGAAACGTTATTCCATCACCGGCAAGAATATAAAAATGACTAATTATTTAGGGGACGAGCGATGCTTCCGTTTCTCTGAGTTCCATTAAGGCTGCATGAATTCTAAAGTGCAGCCTCGACTCCAGGGAATATCCGGTGTATTTTTTCCTATGACAAATATAAATACACGATTTATTAATATCTGACAACAATACTGCACAAAATTATAATATACTTAGCATCTTCGAGGATTTCTATCGCTTGACGAGTACGTTTCTCATCCGCATGAATTAAGCCTACTTCGACGCTAGCATAAGCCACTAAATATGTGTCTTCTTTTATGACACTATGTAAAGATATACAGTCCTCTAGACTCCTGGAAATTAATTGGTTATAGGCTCATTCATTATACATATGGATAAAGCATATACTGTAGTGCCAAATAGGTTTTCTTCATTTGTCTCAGGCATGCTCCTCGTAGCAAATAACAAAGAGCACGGTTGTCGTTAACATAGGGATCCGTCGAATTTGGCTCGTCGTCCAGGCGTTTGATTTCTTTTTCGATTATCTTGTAAATGCCATCGGCGATTTCGTATTGCTTACTCATTACTTTGAATGTATTCCATACGTACATCAGCTCGATGGCCGGCAAGCAAAGATGCGAGTTTTGGACGAAGTAGCGCTGTGCCTTCTTACAAATGAATTTCTCCATGGGTAGGGATTTACCGGCGATCCTCTGTTTGTGCAGTGGTGCGTCGCGCATCAGTTTGTCTATAGTAAGACGCTCAGACGACGTAAGATCGTCTATCATGAGCATCACGGCAGCTTTCTGGTAGGAATAAATCGTTCGCGACCACTTGCTCTTCTCTACCAAGTAAGTCGCATACATACTAGATTCGCGCCAGTCTAACTTCAAGCTAATGCATGCGAACATTGAATATTTTTACACAAAAAGTTTGAGAGTGGATGTGACAAAGACACTTACCAATTAACCCAAAGTAATTCCCAGAAACTGAGATGATGAAATTGTGTCCAAATATTTTGGGATTTCCACGATTTCTTATACCAGAACTGGGCTTCATTCAAATTTCCCTTCATGAACTCCAACCGTCCTTTGAAAAATAAAAACCAAACTCCGTCCGGATACTTTTTCAGTTGCTCTTCTAAGATAATACTGCACAAGTTGAGGTCGCCTTCCTGGTGACTGAGAACGTAACACACGATCAAATGATAACCGAGTAATGTCATGGCGCAAAGAACTTGTCGTAATCCTGGCAAATTGTATCCCGTGTGTAGATCACTTAAACCAGAGGTCTATTTGCAGAAATATATCAATTTAAGAAGTCGTGATTTCAATTAAAACGTTTACCTTATTTCCGGAAAACCCAATAAACTCCAGAACCTTGATCACACAACCTGGAAGCAGGGATATCATCAAATTGAATGTACCCATTCCCATACGCACACCACTCTCGAAATGAACTCTGGATGTATTCGACTGCCAATGACGTTGATTGAGTATTTTGAGGCATTCTCTATGGAAATGTAAATTACACAGCTTAGTATTTTTACACATCTTACCGTAGTCTACTACTGTTTGACACTATGAAATACGACTTACTTATAACTATTATAGCAGTGCCTGATTTTAATGCCACCACGTATGAGACTACTGAGAGTTTCATCTTCAATAAAGGTTAGTAGGGCTTTCAGTAGCAGAGCTTCCGCTGAACAGAGTTCGGCATGGGCCTCTAGGTCGGTGTACTGATCATACTTTTGCTAATACATAAAATTAAGTAAGAAATAACTTCGAATTTAAAGTTTTTTTTTTTTGGTATAATATAAACAAAAAAATTATACAAGTACCTTTTTAAATGTTCGCCCTATCGATTCAGCTAATGTATTCTTCTTTCTATAACGATTGCAGACATCGAGGCAATTCTTAAGTTCGTCGGAGGCTTTCGAAATATGCTGCTGTTCAAATGTTAGTATTGCCTCTAAGAAGCTGAAGACCGAGTTTCCCACAGAGTGATACATGCTGCAATGGGCATATGGCCGCATTAGATTACGAGCTTCGTCGAATTTATTATTGAAGAAATAGCATATTGCCAGTTTTGCTTCTTCTACCGATTCATCGAGATCCATCTGAAAGGATCTGAAAAAGTTCAATATAAATTATTCCTAATACAGCATATATAGATCAGCTTTATATCATCCACTCTGGCCATTTCAATCATCATTCAGTATGACGGACCAAACTCTAGTAGATGTCCCTAGTGTGATGATATAAAGTAATAGGGGATATAATTTAAACTTACGAGCAATCTGCCGCGTCACTAATAGCGTCTTGAAACTAAAAGTAAAGAACAATGTGCCAAAACAATCTGATTGTTGTACAAATTATATTGTAGTCATAAATATTAAATTAAGAACATAACTATCAAGTATCGATAGCATTTCTTATTTTTTTTATTTTTTTTTTGTTTATTCAGATATATTCAAAAGTACTAAAGATACATACCTCGCTGTCGTCATCGTTATCTTCATCAATAACTAGGTTTTTACTCATATTGATGGAGGCAACTAAACACTCGTTTTGTGTGTTTTGTGATTCAGCTTCGGGATTCCACTTTTATTTGTTTTACTTTTGATTTTAACTCAGGTTTTGACAAACTTAATAGCTGAAATTAAAAAGTTGTTAGATTCAAAAAATACCGGTATTGTATTATTTATTCTGATGACCAATGGCGATAAATTCAAGGGACACGTACTCATATCCGAAGCTATCCGACCCGAACCGTTCTACATGGAATCATGTTAAGATAAGATATCCTATATCATATTGAACTCGGTAATAATGATCGTTTGGCTGAATATAAATTATCATGATATACTGTGTTCACGAGGAGTTGATTGTCGGTTCAAAATCGATTTACGCTGAGAATCAACGGATAGCTGAATTTCCGACTCTGAAAAGCTGTCAAAAAAATCGCATTTCCGGGAAAAATATAACATTTTTTGTATTTTGTAACAAAGTAATTTGTTAAAAATGGTTTACCCGGATATAACATTTATTTAGTTTAATTAAAACACAAAGAAGTATACCACAACTTGCGTAATATATAAATTTTAAATTTCCGTGTAAACAAAATATGACATTTGAAAATCGATTTTGCCGCAGAGTGCATTTTTACAACTTTGATTTCAACTCAAATTCCGCTCATGTAAAGTCAGCAGTAATAATACAGAAATTATTCAGAATACAACATGACATGTAGATTTATCTTAGAATACGGGGTGAGAATTTTTTAAATTGGACCTTACGTATAATTTGAATGCATCTAATACGTTAGATATAAACTAGATTTCCGGCACTTTCTGATGATATTTATGTAATACGAGCAAAATATCAATATAGAAGTTGGAAACCGAAAACAGAAGTGATAGCCCGAGAGAAGTGCACTGAACCACTATTCCGCGAGTAACCGAAGCAAGCTATTGATGTTTGGAAGCCCGTAAACAGAACCGAGCAAGAGCGAAAGAGAGGTCTCAGCACATCAGGGTAGTAATCAGATGTGACGAAGAGCTTAATTGCAGCGCTTTTATCGATTAGAGTGAAGAAAATAAATGCTTTTACGACGAACTTTGAGCGAACATTTCCACGGTATATAAAAATATAAAATAACTGTTGGCATAAATAATGTTTGATGCGTCAACGACCTGATTGACCATGAATTTGAATATATACAATGGAATAATGTTCGCACAATAGCGATGCGAGAATAATATGACAACATGTCATTTTTTAGATCTGTGTGGTTTTTAGAGTGAAATTTGTTGAACGTAACACACATAAAGGAATACATTATTCGAAACACCATTACCAAATATGAAACATATTAAATTACAGTTTCGAATTCTAAACATAATTTGAAACAGAAAAGGATGTATATTTTTCGCCTATCGCCGTCTCTCACAATAGAATTATATCAATTTTATGACAGCGATGATTCTCCGTTGTTTCGCAAGTTGTTAGAAGAATCGTTTTCATAAAAAATCTTATTATATCTGAACAACTTCATTACATGTTGTCTCATCGTATTTATTTAAATACTTGCGTTCACAAATGAGAATCAATTAATATATTTACGATCTAATGTAAAAACTCAACAGTGAGAGCAAAAATATACATTGGTATGCAATATTATTGTTTATACATAATACCATCTACGAATTAATAGATATGAAACTTCTGACAGATCTCAATGTCAGAAACTCTTTTATACGATTTTAGAACACACAGACTGAGTACGTGAGTTCACCTCTTTATTTATTTCACCTCTATATTTAAATTGCCATATCTTAGATAAACATTTCTATGGTAATTTCTTTAATTTTCTGAATCTTGACAGGTGTGCAAGTGAGGGAAATACGAGGAAAATTTTCTTAAATATATATTCTAAGGAATCCAACACAATTTACGTGGTTTATTTGTTCATAGTTTTAACTAAGTGGCATCACTAATATTAAATTTTTGGTGAAAAATAATCAGTTGTTTATCAATGCCACCTTTTCTAAAACATAGTATGACAACAAATAATTAAAATTACTATGTTATGTTATGTTATGTTGGTTTGGGAAAACCAAATTCCTTGAAATCGGTATTAGTATTAGTCTCACATTTGCAACGCATTAGAATTTCTAAACATTAGCTTTATTCACAACATATCGGATGAAGAACAAGAAGGTGAAAAATAAATTCGGTGCTTTTGAGGTGACTATTTAAGGACAAAGTTTGAGTTCCCAAAAACACACCGGCGATAGAATAAAAATATTGTTTTTAAAGATACCGCCCAGCTATTAATTTCAATGATTTTATAGACACTTCACACACACATTTTAAAGAATAAAAATAATGTTTTTAAAGATACCGCCCAGCTATTAATTTCATTGACTTTATAGACACTTCACACACACATTTTAAAGTTTCATATCTGAAAATACATATAAAGAATAAAAAACTTCTTCAAATTCAAATATTTTATATTGCCGCATATTTTCATTAGTGCTACAAATGCACATTTACTTTGAAATATATTCTAATCCTCCATATATAGACTAAATTTGTATATATTTGTGAAAAGTGGCATCGCTCAGTAATTTCTTGAATATGGTGTTTGTAATCTCAAAAAGATAAAAATAAAGAGATTTTACATGGTTGATGTCTAAAACTAGGTAAAAATATTCCCCTAGACTATAAGTGTCACACCCGTTGAAAATGCAGGAAATTGTTGTTGGCCAATAAGGAGGAGTGGTGTACAAAATCAATAGTAGTAGCATAGGGTATGTCTTGGTTTTAAAAAGAAACAATTGTAGTAATTTATTTTAAATTAATTTTATGATATTAATATTATTTTGTTAAAAATGATTTTGTGAAAAGAAGGTACTGTTCGTTTATATAGATAGCATTTAGTAAATGGAATAGATTCCAAAATCTTTGGAATTCGTGCACAGGCTGTAGAATTGTTTTTTTGTTTTTTGTCAATGCTGTACATTGCACAGATTTTACTGGAAATAAACTGTTGCAATGCTCTTACACGAAAGCTTTTGCAGAGCGAGCGCTGATTGAACAATTCCTTTGGACGCGAGTGAAGTATTTGGTGGATCAGAAGGAATTTTGAGCCCTCTATAATTGCAAAAGAAAGAGATAAAATGTCAAATCACTATAATCAGTATAAATATATTCTGATTTTCTTCGCACTTGTCGTTATATTTTGTAGTATTAGGATACGATACCAGTTATGTATTCATAAGCTAGTCGACAGTTTCATGATTCATGGCTTGTCTTCTTTCAATTACAGTTACGGCTGTAGTTGTAATATCTGTTGTTTTTGTTTTCTGTTCGTTTGGCGATCGGTGGAGTTCGTTTTTGTTGTCATAGTGCTTGTGATTTTTGCCGCTGTTGGGCTTCACTCTTATAACTGTTGTATTATTTGAACTGGTGGTGTTGTTTTTATTCCTATTGCGTTGAAGCTGTAATTAATTTTTTAACAAGGTATCGGTGTGAGAACTGCGTTACTGTGAGGATATTAGTACAATTGAAGATTTTATAAAAATGCAAAATTCAAGCACAAAAGTTTAACGCGAAAGAGGTATGTAATTTTTTATATACATATTTTATTTTATTTATTTCATAACATTACATATGTTATACTTATATGATGAGGTGCAGCTGACAGAATTTATATACTTTGGTTTAAACACAACTTTAGTTTTATTGTATCTGAAGTGTTTTACTTTGAGCTTACTCCGTGGCCATAACATATGAAGTATTAGCATTTTCTAACAGTGGATAATGATTTCGAATCATTTGAACGTATGAGACTACTGAGAGTTTCATCTTCAATAAAGGTTAGTAGGGCTTTCAGTAGCAGAGCTTCCGCTACTGCCTCTAGGTCGGTGTACTGATCATACTTTTGCTAATACATAAAATTAAGTAAGAAATAACTCCGATTTTTTTATTTATTTTTTTTTTTGTATAATATAAACAAAAAAAATATAGTAGAAAGTATAGTAATAAAGTAACTTTTTAAATGTCCGCCCTATCGATTCAGCTAATGTATGCTTCTTTCTATAGCGATTGCAGACATCGAGGCAATTCTTGAGTTCGGAGGCTTTCGAAATATGCTGTTCAAATGTTAGTATTGCCTCTAAGAAGCTGAAGACCGAGTTTCCCACAGAGTGATACATGCTGCAATGGGCATAGGGCCATATATTACGATTACGAGCTTCGTATTTATTATTGAAGAAAAGCATATTGCCAGTTTTGCTTCTTCTACCGAATATATATATATATATATATATATATATATATATATATATATATATATATATATTTTATTTTTTTTTTGTTTTCAATCAGAATTATGATGGACACAAATTAACGATCATAATGGATTCGGAAAAGAAAATGGGGAAATTCAGGTATGAAAGGTACTACTAAATATTTGTATTTTTTGGTTCCAGTTCCAGTTGAATGAGTCAACAATAATGGTCATAATCAACAAACAACAGATATTCAACATGACGTATTTTAAAAAATGTAATTGTTAAAAAGACTTAATAATAAATTGTTCGTTTTTTCATATTACTGTCATATCTCGAAATCGGCGAAACTGGTTAAAACCTTTTATTCAACTACTGGAATACAGGTATTTAACGTTGATCTTAATATGTCTTTTATTTACTGAAACTTCTATTATATCTATATATTATTTCTATTTTTGATTCCAGTCAAGTGAGTGAGCGGACGAGAGTAAATTTAACCTCTTTTAAATCATTCTATCTTTTACAGGATATATGTGGAAAAAACCAAAACTGCATTAATTTATAGGTGGATTCATTAACGGAAGTGGAAAAAGTAAGTGAAAATAATGCATATATCCCTTTTTGCACTGTTTCAAACTCGTGGAATTGAATGCCATACCAATTGCTGCTATTCCAAATGTTCTTAATGATGTGTGTCCTGTGTCAATGCTTTTATCAATATCACTGCACACAATTTTCGCATAATGACAGACACGAAAGTGGATTGTAACAAACTTGACTTCTCTAAAATCTTCTCTCTATCTCTTCTTTTCTTCTCTAAATGGCACCAATTATCGCAAAACTAACATCCGTAATAATTATTTTACAATTTTTTTTTGTTTTCAATATAGAAATCATTCAAAGTGTGCAGAAACTTTGATAAGTCGTATGCTGTATGTCTCAATAATTTTGCATAAGAATGGGGTATACTATATGCTCTTGTGAAATATGACCCACAATACTATAGCTCACAAAATTTTTGTTGCTGCTCCTATCTAATTTACGGTATTGCTAGAGGCATCCATGTGCCATGTATAGTTGCATTTCTGTAAAATAAAATTATTACTTTTTTGCAAAATTTTAATTTGCTTATAAGACATCTAATGGAGCAGCTACATGTTGTATATATTTTTCATAATTTATTTGCTTCATTATATGTATGTCAATAAATGGGTATTAGTCAAAATCGAAGTTGCTTCACCTTTTGTTTTATGTTTTTTATTTTTTTTTGTTTGTAAGACCAATAATATCAGCTTTTGCAACAATTGGATGAAGTAATCGGAGTTGAGATGTTTGTTTTTGAGCCCAATGTGTGAGTTATCATCTTCTACGATCCTTTTACTAAAACTTCGCCAACTTTCAGTTGAATATTAACGTGCATCAATTCACCGCATTACAATAGGCATATATTGAATACAAATTTTGATTTATTCTTGTGGATTTGACATTCAGATCTCATGCGTTATTAACTTTTTGATATGATACGCGCAACATATCTTCAAATAGTGCTTTCAGTTCGAACCGGTGTCCTTTTAGATTTAAAGATTCGATGTCTATCCAAAATTATGAATCGAAGAATATGTAATTAAACGAAAAATCTCCTATGAAATTCGACTTTTGTTTTCATCCTTGGAGATTCGGAATTTTGATTTAATTTGTTTTTTCTGTATTCTAAGGCGGTTTCAGCTTTTTTTTATAGTATATATTTTACAAATCCATCTAACATTTGTAGCAGTATGTATATATATGAATTAGTCATCCTGTCATCGTTGTATATTCTCCCTTACCCTGTGCATAACACCGTTACGATCCCGCTATCCTCAATCTAACTCCTCTAGTTTGTAAGCTATTGTCCATCCCTTTCCCACTCATAGCCCGTAAGTATAGCATGTAAGTTAATTTTTGTCGAGAGCGTCAGAATAAATCTTGTAGTCAAAATGTAAACATGCAGTTTTATTCAGCTCTTGCACATTCTATTATAATTTTGTTCTTGATGTAGTGGGTAGTAGGTCCAATACTAATAATATGTACTTCACATTTTTTTTAATAATGGCCATATAGTAATGTCTTTGATATAAAAGATCAGCAAATATTGTGTCCGTTTGATTGTTTAATGCCTGAATTATTTTTTAATTAGTTGACATCTATATGAATACATGCGTCAACAATATTATTTGTTAACAAATTTTCATTATGCATTGCCTTTTAATGTTATTAAGCAATCTATGTGAAGATTTTTCCATGATAAAGAGAATACAATTAATGTAGATTACATAATAATAATTCCTCGAAAGAGTTTATCAATATTTCTGTTTTAGTATTGTATTCTATGGAATTATTGGGATTTAATTTAATGTTTCTGTTTTCATATGAATTTTGATCAGATTTTGATTTCGTATTGTGATCGAATTTATTGATTCAAATTTTTTTGGTGCCTTCTTCATTGAATAAAAATCGCTTGAAAATAAGTCCTGACGAAGTTGTCGATTTTATTTTGTTTACTCCATTGTTCTACAATTTTGCCCATATTTTTATTCGCGTTAAAGTCATATATTTTGGATCTGTTGTATGCTTATGTTGGGTTTTTTAGCACGAATGATGGTTCCATTTTTGATTGGGTATGTGGTAATAATCAAGTTAATCATTAATCTTATTTATTTTGGTATACGTCTTATAAAAGTTCCCATTTTTTCTCTTCGGTTTTACAACAGATACTGCAATGACATGAGAAGTGCTTATTTTGGGTCATTACTGGGTAATTTTGAATAAAGTGTATGTCCAAATATATTTGTCCACATTGCTATGAAAGCCATATATTTTTCTAGAATATATCGAGACATATACGGATTTTAAAAAGTTCATGTAATGCTTTTTTTCCCAAATTGTTTTGCATAAACTCTCTTTGGACTATTCATTGGACTTTGGGACGATAACTGCATTAGTTTATTGGTGGATTCATCAACGTAAGTGGAAAAAGATGAAGACATTAAAATAATGCATATATTTTTAATTCATTTTTTGCATTGTTTGAAACTCGTCAAATTGAATGTCATACTTCTATTCAAAATGTTCTTAATGATGTGTGTCCTGTGTCAATGATTTTGTCAATAGCACACAATTTACGTATATGACAGACACGAAATTGGATTGTAACAAACTTGACTTCTCTAAAATTTTCTCTCTATCTCTTCTCTTCTTCGCTAAATGGCACCAATTATCGCAAAACTAACATTCGTAATATTTTTTTTACAAATGGGCCATTTTAATTTGTTTTCAATATAGAAACCATTCAAAGTGTGCAGAAACTTTGAAAAGTCGTATGCTGTATGTCTCAATAATTTTGCTTAAGAATGGGGTATACTATATGCTCTTGTGAAATATGACCCACAATACTATAGCTCACCATATTGCCAGAGGCACCCATGTGCCATGTATAGTTGCATTTCTGTAAAATAAAATGACTACTTTTTTGCATAATTTCAATTTACTTATATGGCATCATATAGACTTTAATGTAGCAACTAGATGTTGTATATAATTTTCATAATTTGTTTGCTTCATTATATGTATGTCAACAAATGGGTTTTTGTCAAAATCGAAGTTGCTTCACCTTTTTTTGTTTTTTTATTGTAAGACCAATAACCGTAAAAATTCGGAGTATTGATTTAATTTCTTTTTTCTGTATTCTACCCCGGTATCAGCTTTTGCAACAATTGGGTGAAGTGTTCGGAGTTGAGATGTTTGTTTTTGAGCCCAATGTGTGAGTTATCATCTTCTATGATCCTTTTACTAAAACTTCGCCTTTTAACTTTTAGTTGAATATTAACGTGCACCAATTCACCGCATTACAATAGGCATATATTGAATACAAATTTTGATTTATTCTTGTGGATTTCACATTCAGATCTCATGCGTTATTAACTTTTTGATAAGATACGCGCAACATATTTTCAAATAGTGCTTTCAATTCGAACCGCTGTCCTTTTAGATTTAAAGATTCGATGTCTATCCAAAATTATGAATCGAAGAATATGCAATTAAACGAAAAATCTCCTATGAAATTCGACTTTTGTTTAACGATCCTTAGAGATTCGGAATATTGATTTAATTTGTTTTTTCTGTATTCTAAGGCGGTTTCAGCTTGTTTTTTATAGTATATATTTTACAAATCCATCTAACATTTGTAGCAATATGTATATATATGAATTAGTCATCCTGTCATCGTTGTATATTCTCCCTTACCCTGTGCATAATACCGTTACGATCCCGCTATCCTCACTCGAACTCCTCTAGTTCGTAAGCTATTGTCCATCCCTTTCCCACTCATAGCCCGTAAGCATAGCATAGTTCATTTTTGTCGAGAGCGTCAGATTAAATCTTGTAGTCAAAGTGTAAACACGCAGTTTTATTCAGCTCTTGCACATTCTATTGTAATTTTGTTCTCGGTGTATTGGGTAATAGGTCCAATACTGATAATGTGTAATTCACGTATTTATTTTAATAATGGCCATATTGTAATGTTTTTTATATAAAAGGGCAACAAATATTGTGTCCGTTTGTTTGTTTAATGCCTGAATTATTTTTTAATTGGCATAGTAGAGAAAACATTGATGACTTTCATTATTTGACATATATATGAATACATGCGTCAACAATATTATTTGTTAACAAATTTTCATTATGCATTGCCTTTTAATGTTATTAAGCAATCTATGTGAAGATTTTTCCATGATAAAGAGAATACAATTAATGTAGATTACATAATAATAATTCCTCGAAAGAGTTTATCAATATTTCTGTTTTAGTATTGTATTCTATGGAATTATTGGGATTTAATTTAATGTTTCTGTTTTCATATGAATTTTGATCAGATTTTGATTTCGCATTGTGATCGAATTTATTGATTCAAATTTTTTTGGTGCCTTCTTCATTGAATAAAAATCGCTTGAAAATAAGTCCTGACAAAGTTTGACGATTTTATTTTGTTTACTCCATTGTTCTACAATTTTGCTCATATTTTTATTCGCGTTAAAGTCATATATTTTGGATCTGTTATATGCTTATGTTGGATTTCTTAGCACGAATGATGGTTCCATATTTGATTGGGTATGTAATAATAATCAAGTTAATCGTTAATCTTATTTATTTTGGTATACGTCTTATAAAACTTCCTATTTTTCTCTTCGGTTTAACAATAGATATTTCAATGATTTGAGAAGTACTTATTTTGGGCCATTACGGGGTCATTTTGAATGAAGTGTATGTCCAAATATATTTGTCCACATTGCTATGAAAGCCATATATTTCTCTAGAATATATCGAGACATATACGGATTTTAAAAAGTTCATGTAAATCTTTTTTCCCCAAATTGTTTTGCATGAACTCTCTTTGGACTATTCATTGGACTTTGGGATGATAACTGCATTAGTTTATTGGTGGATTCATTAACGTAAGTGGAAAAAGATGAAGACATTAAAATAATGCATATATTTTTAATTCATTTTTTGCATTGTTTGAAACTCGTCAAATTGAATGTCAT
The DNA here is from genome assembly GCA_947389925.1 of Coelopa pilipes. NCBI lineage: Eukaryota > Metazoa > Arthropoda > Insecta > Diptera > Coelopidae > Coelopa > Coelopa pilipes. The sequence continues at coordinate 9,218,390 of OX376700.1, forward strand.
ACTTCTATTCAAAATGTTCTTAATGATGTGTGTCCTGTGTCAATGATTTTGTCAATAGCACACAATTTATGTATAATGACAGACACGAAATTGGATTGTAACAACCTTGACTTCTCTAAAATCTTCTCTCTATCTCTTCTCTTCTTCGCTAAATGGCACCAATTATCGCAAAACTAACATCCGTAATATTTTTTTTACAAATGGGCCATTTTAATTTGTTTTCAATATAGAAACCATTCAAAGTGTGCAGAAACTTTGAAAAGTCGTATGCTGTATGTCTCAATAATTTTGCATAAGAATGGGGTATACTATATGCTCTTGTGAAATATGACCCACAATACTATAGCTCACCAAATTGCCAGAGGCACCCATGTGCCATGTATAGTTGCATTTCTGTAAAATAAAATGACTACTTTTTGCATAATTTCAATTTGCTTATATGGCATCATATAGACTTCTAATGGAGCAGATAGATGTTGTATATATTTTTCATAATTTGTTGGCTTCATTATATGTATGTCAACAAATGGGTTTTTGTCAAAATCGAAGTTGCTTCACCTTTTTTTTTTTTTTTGTTTTGTTTGTACGACCAATAACCGTAAAAATTCGGAGTATTGATTTAATTTCTTTTTTCTGTATTCTACCGCGGTATCAACATTTGCAACAATTGGATGAAGTGTTCGGAGTTGAGATGTTTGTTTTTGAGCCCAATGTGTGAGTTATCATCTTCTATGATCCTTTTACTAAAACTTCGCCATTCTCCCTTACCCTGTACATAATACCGTTACGATCCCGCTATCCTCACTCGAATTCCTCTAGTTCGTAAGCTATTGTCCATCCCTTTCCCACTCATAGCCCGTAAGCATAGCATGTAAGTTAATTTTTGTCGAGAGCGTCAGAATAAATCTAGTAGTCAAAGTGTAAACACGCAGTTTTATTCCGATCTTGCACATTCTATTGTAATTTTGTTATCGGTGTAGTGGATAGTAGGTCCAATACTGATAATGTGTAATTCACGTCTTTTGTTAATAATGGCCATATAGTAATGTTTTTTATATAAAAGGGCAACAAATATTGTGTCCGTTTGTTTGTTTAATGCCTGCATTATTTTTTAAATGGCATAGTAGAGAAAACATTGATGACTTTCATTATTTGACATATATATGAATACATGCGTCAACATTATTATTTGTTAACAAATTTTCATTATGCATTGCCTTTTAATGTTATTAAGCCATCTATGTGAAGATTTTTCCATGATAAAGAGAATACAATTAATGTAGATTACATAATAATAATTCCTCTAAAGAGTTTATCAATATTTCTGTTCTAGTATTGTATTCTATGGAATTATTGGGATTTAATTTAATGTTTTTGTTTTCATATGAATTTTGATCAGATCTAATTTTTTGATTTCGCTTTGTGATCGAATTTATTGATTCAAATTTTTTTGGTGCCTTCTTCATTGAATAAAAATCGCTTGAAAATAAGTCCTGACGAAGTTTGTCGATTTTATTTTGTTTACTCCATTGTTCTACAATTTTGCCCATATTTTTATTCGCGTTAAAGTCATATATTTTGGATCTGTTATATGCTTATGTTGGATTTCTTAGCACGAATGATGGTTCCATTTTTGATTGGGTATGTAATAATAATCAAGTTAATCATTAATCATATTTATTTTTGTATACGTCTTATAAAACTTCCCATTTTTTCTCTTCGGTTTTACAATAGATACTGCAATGACATGAGAAGTGCTTATTTTGGGTCATTACTGGGTAATTTTGAATAAAGTGTATGTCCAAATATATTTGTCCACATTGCTATGAAAGCCATATATTTTTCTAGAATATATCGAGACATATACGGATTTTAAAAAGTTCATGTAATGCTTTTTTTCCCAAATTGTTTTGCATAAACTCCCTTTGGACTATTCATTGGACTTTGGGACGATAACTGCATTAGTTTATTGGTGAATTCATTAACGGAAGTGGAAAAAGATGAAGACATTAAAATAATGCATATATTTTTAATTCATTTTTTGCATTGTTTGAAACTCGTCAAATTGAATGTCATACTTCTATTCAAAATGTTCTTAATGATGTGTGTCCTGTGTCAATGATTTTGTCAATATCACTGCACACAATTTACGCATAATATAAGATACGAAATTGGATTGTAACAAACTTGACTTCTCTAAAATCTTCTCTCCATCTCTTCTCTTCTTCGCTAAATGGCACCAATTATCGCAAAACTAACATTCGTAATATTTTTTTTACAAATGGGCCATTTTAATTTGTTTTCAATATAGAAACCATTCAAAGTGTGCAGAAACTTTGAAAAGTCGTATGCTGTATGTCTCAATAATTTTGCATAAGAATGGGGTATACTATATGCTCTTGTGAAATATGACCCACAATACTATAGCTCACGGTATTGCCAGAGGCATCCATGTGCCATGTATAGTTGCATTTCTGTAAAATAAAATGATTACTTTTTTGCATAATTTCAATTTGCTTATATGGCATCATATAGACTTCTAATGGAGCAGCTAGATATTGTATATATTTTTCATAATTTGTATGCTTCATTATATGTATGTCGATAAATGGGTTTTTGTCAAAATCGAAGTTGCTTCACCTTTTGTTTTTTTATTGTAAGACCAATAACCGTAAAAATTCGGAGTATTGATTTAATTTCTTTTTTCTGTATTCTACCGCGGTATCAGCTTTTGCAACAATTGGATGAAGTGATCGGAGTTGAGATGTTTGTTTTTGAGCCCAATGTGTGAGTTATCATCTTCTACGATCCTTTTACTAAAACTTCGCCATTTAACTTTCAGTTGAATATTAACGTGCACCAATTCACCGCATTACAATAGGCATATATTGAATACAAATTTTGATTTATTCTTGTGGATTTGACATTCAGATCCCATGCGTTATTAACTTTTTGATAAGATACGCGCAACATATCTTCAAATAGTGCTTTCAATTCGAACCGCTGTCCTTTCAGATTTAAAGATTCGATGTCTATCCAAAATTGTGATTCGAAGAATATACAATTAAACGAAAAATCTACGAAATTCGACTTTTGTTTAACGATCCTTTGTTTTTTCTGTATTTTAAGGCGGTTTTGCTTTTTTTTGTAGTATATATTTTACAAATCCATCTAACATTTGTAGCAATATATATATATATATATATGAATTAGTCATCCTGTCATCGTTGTATATTCTCCCTTACCCTGTGCATAATACCGTTGCGATCCCGCTATCCTCACTCTAACTCCTCTAGTTCGTAAGCTATTGTCCATCCCTTTCCCACTCATAGCCCGTAAGCATAGCATGTAAGTTCATTGTTGTCGAGAGCGTCAGAATAAATCTTGTAGTCAAAGTGTAAACACGCAGTTTTATTCCGCTCTTGCACATTCTATTATAATTTTGTTATCGGTGTAGTGGATAGTAGTTCCAATATGGTTATTTGTTAATAATGGCCATATAGTAATGTTTTTTATATAAAAGGGCAACAAATATTGTGTCCGTTCGTTTGTTTAATGCCTGCATTATTTTTTAAATGGCATAGTAGAGAAAACATTGATGGCTTTCATTATTTGACATGAATACATGCGTCAACAATATTATTTGTTAACAAATTTTCATTATGCATTGCCTTTTAATGTTATTAAGCAATCTATGTGAAGATTTTTCCATGATAAAGAGAATACAATTAATGTAGATTACATAATAATAATTCCTCGAAAGAGTTTATCAATATTTCTGTTTTAGTATTGTATTCTATGGAATTATTGGGATTTAATTTAATGTTTTTGTTTTCATATGAATTTTGATAAGATCTAATTTTTTGATTTCGCTTTGTGATCGAATTTATTGATTCAAATTTTTTTGGTGCCTTCTTCATTGAATAAAAATTGCTTGAAAATAAGTCCTGACGAAGTTTGTCGATTTTATTTTGATTACTCCATTGTTCTACAATTTTGCCCATATTTTTATTCGCGTTAAAGTCATATATTTTGGATCTGTTGTATGCTTATGTTGGGTTTTTTAGCACGAATGATGGTTCCATTTTTGATTGGGTATGTGGTAATAATCAAGTTAATCATTAATCTTATTTATTTTGGTATACGTCTTATAAAAGTTCCCATTTTTTCTCTTCGGTTTTACAACAGATACTGCAATGACATGAGAAGTGCTTATTTTGGGTCATTACTGGGTAATTTTGAATAAAGTGTATGTCCAAATATATTTGTCCACATTGCTATGAAAGCCATATATTTTTCTAGAATATATCGAGACATATACGGATTTTAAAAAGTTCATGTAATGCTTTTTTTCCCAAATTGTTTTGCATAAACTCTCTTTGGACTATTCATTGGACTTTGGGACGATAACTGCATTAGTTTATTGGTGGATTCATCAACGTAAGTGGAAAAAGATGAAGACATTAAAATAATGCATATATTTTTAATTCATTTTTTGCATTGTTTGAAACTCGTCAAATTGAATGTCATACTTCTATTCAAAATGTTCTTAATGATGTGTGTCCTGTGTCAATGATTTTGTCAATAGCACACAATTTACGTATAATGACAGACACGAAATTGGATTGTAACAAACTTGACTTCTCTAAAATTTTCTCTCTATCTCTTCTCTTCTTCGCTAAATGGCACCAATTATCGCAAAACTAACATCCGTAATATTTTTTTTACAAATGGGCCATTTTAATTTGTTTTCAATATAGAAACCATTCAAAGTGTGCAGAAACTTTGAAAAGTCGTATGCTGTATGTCTCAATAATTTTGCTTAAGAATGGGGTATACTATATGCTCTTGTGAAATATGACCCACAATACTATAGCTCACGGTATTGCCAGAGGCATCCATGTGCCATGTATAGTTGCATTTCTGTAAAATAAAATGATTACTTTTTTGCATAATTTCAATTTGCTTATATGGCATCATATAGACTTCTAATGGAGCAGCTAGATATTGTATATATTTTTCATAATTTGTTTGCTTCATTATATGTATGTCAACAAATGGGTTTTTGTCAAAATCGAAGTTGCTTCACCTTTTGTTTTTTTTTTTTGTTTTGTTTGTACGACCAATAACCGTAAAAATTCGGAGTATTGATTTAATTTCTTTTTTCTGTATTCTACCGCGGTATCAACATTTGCAACAATTGGATGAAGTGTTCGGAGTTGAGATGTTTGTTTTTGAGCCCAATGTGTGAGTTATCATCTTCTTCGATCCTTTTACTAAAACTTCGCCATTTAACTTTCAGTTGCACCAATTCACCGCATTACAATAGGCATATATTGAATACAAATTTTGATTTATTCTTGTGGATTTGACATTCAGATCTCATGCGTTATTAACTTTTTGATAAGATACGCGCAACATATCTTCAAATAGTGCTTTCAATTCGAACCGCTGTCCTTTCAGATTTAAAGATTCGATGTCTATCCAAAATTGTGATTCGAAGAATATACAATTAAACGAAAAATCTACGAAATTCGACTTTTGTTTAACGATCCTCTGTTTTTTCTGTATTTTAAGGCGGTTTTGCTTTTTTTATAGTATATATTTTACAAATCCATCTAACATTTGTAGCAATATATATATATATATATATATATATATATATGAATTAGTCATCCTGTCATCGTTGAATATTCTCCCTTACCCTGTACATAATACCGTTACGATCCCGCTATCCTCACTCTAACTCCTCTAGTTCGTAAGCTATTGTCCATCCCTTTCCCACTCATAGCCCGTAAGCATAGCATGTAAGTTCATTGTTGTCGAGAGCGTCAGAATAAATCTTGTAGTCAAAGTGTAAACACGCAGTTTTATTCCGCTCTTGCACATTCTATTATAATTTTGTTATCGGTGTAGTGGATAGTAGTTCCAATACTGATAATGTGTAATTCACGTCTTTTGTTAATAATGGCCATATAGTAATGTTTTTTATATAAAAGGGCAACAAATATTGTGTCCGTTCGTTTGTTTAATGCCTGCATTATTTTTTAAATGGCATAGTAGAGAAAACATTGATGACTTTCATTATTTGACATGAATACATGCGTCAACAATATTATTTGTTAACAAATTTTCATTATGCATTGCCTTTTAATGTTATTAAGCAATCTATGTAAAGATTTTTCCATGATAAAGAGAATACAATTAATGTAGATTACATAATAATAATTCCTCGAAAGAGTTTATCAATATTTCTGTTTTAGTATTGTAGTCTATGGAATTATTGGGATTTAATTTAATGTTTTTGTTTTCATATGAATTTTGATCAGATCTAATTTTTTGATTTCGCTTTGTGATCGAATTTATTGATTCAAATTTTTTTGGTGCCTTCTTCATTGAATAAAAATCGCTTGAAAATAAGTCCTGACGAAGTTTGTCGATTTTATTTTGATTACTCCATTGTTCTACAATTTTGCCCATATTTTTATTCGCGTTAAAGTCATATATTTTGGATCTGTTGTATGCTTATGTTGGGTTTTTTAGCACGAATGATGGTTCCATTTTTGATTGGGTATGTGGTAATAATCAAGTTAATCATTAATCTTATTTATTTTGGTATACGTCTTATAAAAGTTCCCATTTTTTCTCTTCGGTTTTACAACAGATACTGCAATGACATGAGAAGTGCTTATTTTGGGTCATTACTGGGTAATTTTGAATAAAGTGTATGTCCAAATATATTTGTCCACATTGCTATGAAAGCCATATATTTTTCTAGAATATATCGAGACATATACGGATTTTAAAAAGTTCATGTAATGCTTTTTTTCCCAAATTGTTTTGCATAAACTCTCTTTGGACTATTCATTGGACTTTGGGACGATAACTGCATTAGTTTATTGGTGGATTCATCAACGTAAGTGGAAAAAGATGAAGACATTAAAATAATGCATATATTTTTAATTCATTTTTTGCATTGTTTGAAACTCGTCAAATTGAATGTCATACTTCTATTCAAAATGTTCTTAATGATGTGTGTCCTGTGTCAATGATTTTGTCAATAGCACACAATTTACGTATATGACAGACACGAAATTGGATTGTAACAAACTTGACTTCTCTAAAATTTTCTCTCTATCTCTTCTCTTCTTCGCTAAATGGCACCAATTATCGCAAAACTAACATTCGTAATATTTTTTTTACAAATGGGCCATTTTAATTTGTTTTCAATATAGAAACCATTCAAAGTGTGCAGAAACTTTGAAAAGTCGTATGCTGTATGTCTCAATAATTTTGCTTAAGAATGGGGTATACTATATGCTCTTGTGAAATATGACCCACAATACTATAGCTCACGGTATTGCCAGAGGCATCCATGTGCCATGTATAGTTGCATTTCTGTAAAATAAAATGATTCCTTTTTTGCATAATTTCAATTTGCTTATATGGCATCATATAGACTTCTAATGGAGCAGCTAGATATTGTATATATTTTTCATAATTTGTTTGCTTCATTATATGTATGTCAACAAATGGGTATTTGTCAAAATCGAAGTTGCTTCACCTTTTGTTTTTTTTTTTTTTTTTGCTTTGTTTGTACGACCAATAACCGTAAAAATTCGGAGTATTGATTTAATTTCTTTTTTCTGTATTCTACCGCGGTATCAACATTTGCAACAATTGGATGAAGTGTTCGGAGTTGAGATGTTTGTTTTTGAGCCCAATGTGTGAGTTATCATCTTCTTCGATCCTTTTACTAAAACTTCGCCATTTAACTTTCAGTTGCACCAATTCACCGCATTACAATAGGCATATATTGAATACAAATTTTGATTTATTCTTGTGGATTTGACATTCAGATCTCATGCGTTATTAACTTTTTGATAAGATACGCGCAACATATCTTCAAATAGTGCTTTCAATTCGAACCGCTGTCCTTTCAGATTTAAAGATTCGATGTCTATCCAAAATTGTGATTCGAAGAATATACAATTAAACGAAAAATCTACGAAATTCGACTTTTGTTTAACGATCCTTTGTTTTTTCTGTATTTTAAGGCGGTTTTGCTTTTTTTATAGTATATATTTTACAAATCCATCTAACATTTGTAGCAATATATATATATATATATATATATATATATATATATATGAATTAGTTATCCTGTCATCGTTGTATATTCTCCCTTACCCTGTGCATAATACCGTTACGATCCCGCTATCCTCACTCTAACTGCTCTAGTTCGTAAGCTATTGTCCATCCCTTTCCCACTCATAGCCCGTAAGCATAGCATGTAAGTTCATTGTTGTCGAGAGCGTCAGAATAAATCTTGTAGTCAAAGTGTAAACACGCAGTTTTATTCCGCTCTTGCACATTCTATTATAATTTTATTATCGGTGTAGTGTATAGTAGGTCCAATACTGATAATGTGTAATTCACGTCTTTTGTTAATAATGGCCATATAGTAATGTTTTTTATATAAAAGGGCAACAAATATTGTGTCCGTTTGTTTGTTTAATGCCTGCATTATTTTTTAAATGGCATAGTAGAGAAAACATTGATGACTTTCATTATTTGACATATATATGAATACATGCGTCAACAATATTATTTGTTAACAAATTTTCATTATGCATTGCCTTTTAATGTTATTAAGCAATCTATGTGAAGATTTTTCCATGATAAAGAGAATACAATTAATGTAGATTACATAATAATAATTCCTCGAAAGAGTTTATCAATATTTCTGTTTTAGTATTGTAGTCTATGGAATTATTGGGATTTAATTTAATGTTTTTGTTTTCATATGAATTTTGATCAGATCTAATTTTTTGATTTCGCTTTGTGATCGAATTTATTGATTCAAATTTTTTTGGTGCCTTCTTCATTGAATAAAAATCGCTTGAAAATAAGTCCTGACGAAGTTTGTCGATTTTATTTTGATTACTCCATTGTTCTACAATTTTGCCCATATTTTTATTCGCGTTAAAGTCATATATTTTGGATCTGTTGTATGCTTATGTTGGGTTTCTTAGCACGAATGATGGTTCCATTTTTGATTGGGTATGTGGTAATAATCAAGTTAATCATTAATCTTATTTATTTTGGTATACGTCTTATAAAACTTCCCATTTTTTTTCTTCGGTTTTACAATAGATACTGCAATGACATGAGAAGTGCTTATTTTGGGTCATTACTGGGTAATTTTGAATAAAGTGTATGTCCAAATATATTTGTCCACATTGCTATGAAAGCCATATATTTTTCTAGAATATATCGAGACATATAAGGATTTTAAAAAGTTCATGTAATGCTTTTTTTCCCAAATTGTTTTGCATAAACTCCCTTTGGACTATTCATTGGACTTTGGGACGATAACTGCATTAGTTTATTGGTGGATTCATTAACGTAAGTGGAAAAAGATGAAGACATTAAAATAATGCATATATTTTTAATTCATTTTTTGCATTGTTTCAAACTCGTCAAATTGAATGTCATACTTCTATTCAAAATGTTCTTAATGATGTGTGTCCTGTGTCAATGATTTTGTCAATAGCACACAATTTACGTATAATGACAGACACGAAATTGGATTGTAACAAACTTGACTTCTCTAAAATCTTCTCTCTATCTCTTCTCTTCTTCGCTAAATGGCACCAATTATCGCAAAACTAACATCCGTAATATGTTTTTTACAAATGGGCCATTTTAATTTGTTTTCAATATAGAAACCATTCAAAGTGTGCAGAAACTTTGAAAAGTCGTATGTTGTATGTCTCAATAATTTTGCATAAGAATGGGGTATACTATATGCTCTTGTGAAATATGACCCACAATACTATAGCTCACCATATTGCCAGAGGCACCCATGTGCCATGTATAGTTGCATTTCTGTAAAATAAAATGATTACTTTTTTGCATAATTTCAATTTGCTTATATGGCATCATATAGACTTCTAATGGAGCAGCTAGATATTGTATATATTTTTCATAATTTGTTTGCTTTTTTGTTTTTTTGTCAAAATCGAAGTTGCTTCACCTTTTGTTTTTTTTTTTTTGTTTTGTTTGTACGACCAATAACCGTAAAAATTCGGAGTATTGATTTAATTTCTTTTTTCTGTATTCTACCGCGGTATCAACATTTGCAACAATTGGATGAAGTGTTCGGAGTTGAGATGTTTGTTTTTGAGCCCAATGTGTGAGTTATCATCTTCTTCGATCCTTTTACTAAAACTTCGCCATTTAACTTTCAGTTGAATATTAACGTGCACCAATTCACCGCATTACAATAGGCATATATTGAATACAAATTTTGATTTATTCTTGTGGATTTGACATTCAGATCTCATGCGTTATTAACTTTTTGATAAGATACGCGCAACATATTTTCAAATAGTGCTTTCAATTCGAACCGCTGTCCTTTTAGATTTAAAGATTCGATGTCTATCCAAAATTATGAATCGAAGAATATGCAATTAAACGAAAAATCTCCTATGAAATTCGACTTTTGTTTAACGATCCTTAGAGATTCGGAATATTGATTTAATTTGTTTTTTCTGTATTCTAAGGCGGTTTCAGCTTTTTTTTATAGTATATATTTTACAAATCCATCTAACATTTGTAGCAATATATATATATATATATATATATGAATTAGTCATCCTGTCATCGTTGAATATTCTCCCTTACCCTGTACATAATACCGTTACGATCCCGCTATCCTCACTCTAACTCCTCTAGTTCGTAAGCTATTGTCCATCCCTTTCCCACTCATAGCCCGTAAGCATAGCATGTAAGTTCATTGTTGTCGAGAGCGTCAGAATAAATCTTGTAGTCAAAGTGTAAACACGCAGTTTTATTCCGCTCTTGCACATTCTATTATAATTTTGTTATCGGTGTAGTGCATAGTAGGTCCAATACTGATAATGTGTAATTCACGTCTTTTGTTAATAATGGCCATATAGTAATGTTTTTTTATATAAAAGGGCAACAAATATTGTGTCCGTTCGTTTGTTTAATGCCTGCATTATTTTTTAAATGGCATAGTAGAGAAAACATTGATGACTTTGATTATTTGACATGAATACATGCGTCAACAATATTATTTGTTAACAAATTTTCATTATGCATTGCCTTTTAATGTTATTAAGCAATCTATGTGAAGATTTTTCCATGATAAAGAGAATACAATTAATGTAGATTACATAATAATAATTCCTCGAAAGAGTTTATCAATATTTCTGTTTTAGTATTGTAGTCTATGGAATTATTGGGATTTAATTTAATGTTTTTGTTTTCATATGAATTTTGATCAGATCTAATTTTTTGATTTCGCTTTGTGATCGAATTTATTGATTCAAATTTTTTTGGTGCCTTCTTCATTGAATAAAAATCGCTTGAAAATAAGTCCTGACGAAGTTTGTCGATTTTATTTTGATTACTCCATTGTTCTACAATTTTGCCCATATTTTTATTCGCGTTAAAGTCATATATTTTGGATCTGTTGTATGCTTATGTTGGGTTTTTTAGCACGAATGATGGTTCCATTTTTGATTGGGTATGTGGTAATAATCAAGTTAATCATTAATCTTATTTATTTTGGTATACGTCTTATAAAATTTCCCATTTTTTCTCTTCGGTTTTACAATAGATACTGCAATGACATGAGAAGTGCTTATTTTGGGTCATTACTGGGTAATTTTGAATAAAGTGTATGTCCAAATATATTTGTCCACATTGCTATGAAAGCCATATATTTTTCTAGAATATATCGAGACATATACGGATTTTAAAAAGTTCATGTAATGCTTTTTTTCCCAAATTGTTTTGCATAAACTCTCTTTGGACTATTCATTGGACTTTGGGACGATAACTGCATTAGTTTATTGGTGGATTCATCAACGTAAGTGGAAAAAGATGAAGACATTAAAATAATGCATATATTTTTAATTAATTTTTTGCATTGTTTGAAACTCGTCAAATTGAATGTCATACTTCTATTCAAAATGTTCTTAATGATGTGTGTCCTGTGTCAATGATTTTGTCAATAGCACACAATTTACGTATAATGACAGACACGAAATTGGATTGTAACAAACTTGACTTCTCTAAAATGTTCTCTCTATCTCTTCTCTTCTTCGCTAAATGGCACCAATTATCGCAAAACTAACATCCGTAATATTTTTTTTACAAATGGGCCATTTTAATTTGTTTTCAATATAGAAACCATTCAAAGTGTGCAGAAACTTTGAAAAGTCGTATGCTGTATGTCTCAATAATTTTGCATAAGAATGGGGTATACTATATGCTCTTGTGAAATATGACCCACAATACTATAGCTCACGGTATTGCCAGAGGCATCCATGTGCCATGTATAGTTGCATTTCTGTAAAATAAAATGATTACTTTTTTGCATAATTTCAATTTGCTTATATGGCATCATATAGACTTCTAATGGAGCAGCTAGATATTGTATATATTTTTCATAATTTGTTTGCTTCATTATATGTATGTCAACAAATGGGTTTTTGTCAAAATCGAAGTTGCTTCACCTTTTGTTTTTTTTTTTTGTTTTGTTTGTACGACCAATAACCGTAAAAATTCGGAGTATTGATTTAATTTCTTTTTTCTGTATTCTACCGCGGTATCAACATTTGCAACAATTGGATGAAGTGTTCGGAGTTGAGATGTTTGTTTTTGAGCCCAATGTGTGAGTTATCATCTTCTTCGATCCTTTTACTAAAACTTCGCCATTTAACTTTCAGTTGAATATTAACGTGCACCAATTCACCGCATTACAATAGGCATATATTGAATACAAATTTTGATTTATTCTTGTGGATTTGACATTCAGATCTCATGCGTTATTAACTTTTTGATATGATACTCGCAACATATCTTCAAATAGTGCTTTCAATTCGAACCGCTGTCCTTTCAGATTTAAAGATTCGATGTCTATCCAAAATTGTGATTCGAAGAATATACAATTAAACGAAAAATCTACGAAATTCGACTTTTGTTTAACGATCCTTTGTTTTTTCTGTATTTTAAGGCGGTTTTGCTTTTTTTTTGTAGTATATATTTTACAAATCCATCTAACATTTGTAGCAATATATATATATATATATATATGAATTAGTCATCCTGTCATCGTTGTATATTCTCCCTTACCCTGTGCATAATACCGTTACGATCCCGCTATCCTCACTCTAACTCCTCTAGTTCGTAAGCTATTGGCCATCCCTTTCCCACTCATAGCCCGTAAGCATAGCATGTAAGTTCATTGTTGTCGAGAGCGTCAGAATAAATCTTGTAGTCAAAGTGTAAACACGCAGTTTTATTCCGCTCTTGCACATTCTATTATAATTTTGTTATCGGTGTAGTGGATAGTAGGTCCAATACTGATAATGTGTAATTCACGTCTTTTGTTAATAATGGCCATATAGTAATGTTTTTTATATAAAAGGGCAACAAATATTGTGTCCGTTCGTTTGTTTAATGCCTGCATTATTTTTTAAATGGCATAGTAGAGAAAACATTGATGACTTTGATTATTTGACATGAATACAAGCGTCAACAATATTATTTGTTAACAAATTTTCATTATGCATTGCCTTTTAATGTTATTAAGCAATCTATGTGAAGATTTTTCCATGATAAAGAGAATACAATTAATGTAGATTACATAATAATAATTCCTCGAAAGAGTTTATCAATATTTCTGTTTTAGTATTGTAGTCTATGGAATTATTGGGATTTAATTTAATGTTTTTGTTTTCATATGAATTTTGATCAGATCTAATTTTTTGATTTCGCTTTGTGATCGAATTTATTGATTCAAATTTTTTTGGTGCCTTCTTCATTGAATAAAAATCGCTTGAAAATAAGTCCTGACGAAGTTTGTCGATTTTATTTTGATTACTCCATTGTTCTACAATTTTGCCCATATTTTTATTCGCGTTAAAGTCATATATTTTGGATCTGTTGTATGCTTATGTTGGGTTTTTTAGCACGAATGATGGTTCCATTTTTGATTGGGTATGTGGTAATAATCAAGTTAATCATTAATCTTATTTATTTTGGTATACGTCTTATAAAATTTCCCATTTTTTCTCTTCGGTTTTACAATAGATACTGCAATGACATGAGAAGTGCTTATTTTGGGTCATTACTGGGTAATTTTGAATAAAGTGTATGTCCAAATATATTTGTCCACATTGCTATGAAAGCCATATATTTTTCTAGAATATATCGAGACATATACGGATTTTAAAAAGTTCATGTAATGCTTTTTTTCCCAAATTGTTTTGCATAAACTCTCTTTGGACTATTCATTGGACTTTGGGACGATAACTGCATTAGTTTATTGGTGGATTCATCAACGTAAGTGGAAAAAGATGAAGACATTAAAATAATGCATATATTTTTAATTAATTTTTTGCATTGTTTGAAACTCGTCAAATTGAATGTCATACTTCTATTCAAAATGTTCTTAATGATGTGTGTCTTGTGTCAATGATTTTGTCAATAGCACACAATTTACGTATAATGACAGACACGAAATTGGATTGTAACAAACTTGACTTCTCTAAAATTTTCTCTCTATCTCTTCTCTTCTTCGCTAAATGGCACCAATTATCGCAAAACTAACATCCGTAATATTTTTTTTACAAATGGGCCATTTTAATTTGTTTTCAATATAGAAACCATTCAAAGTGTGCAGAAACTTTGAAAAGTCGTATGCTGTATGTCTCAATAATTTTGCATAAGAATGGGGTATACTATATGCTCTTGTGAAATATGACCCACAATACTATAGCTCACGGTATTGCCAGAGGCATCCATGTGCCATGTATAGTTGCATTTCTGTAAAATAAAATGATTACTTTTTTGCATAATTTCAATTTGCTTATATGGCATCATATAGACTTCTAATGGAGCAGCTAGATATTGTATATATTTTTCATAATTTGTTTGCTTCATTATATGTATGTCAACAAATGGGTTTTTGTCAAAATCGAAGTTGCTTCACCTTTTGTTTTTTTTTTTTGTTTTGTTTGTACGACCAATAACCGTAAAAATTCGGAGTATTGATTTAATTTCTTTTTTCTGTATTCTACCGCGGTATCAACATTTGCAACAATTGGATGAAGTGTTCGGAGTTGAGATGTTTGTTTTTGAGCCCAATGTGTGAGTTATCATCTTCTTCGATCCTTTTACTAAAACTTCGCCATTTAACTTTCAGTTGAATATTAACGTGCACCAATTCACCGCATTACAATAGGCATATATTGAATACAAATTTTGATTTATTCTTGTGGATTTGACATTCAGATCTCATGCGTTATTAACTTTTTGATAAGATACGCGCAACATATCTTCAAATAGTGCTTTCAATTCGAACCGCTGTCCTTTCAGATTTAAAGATTCGATGTCTATCCAAAATTGTGATTCGAAGAATATACAATTAAACGAAAAATCTACGAAATTCGACTTTTGTTTAACGATCCTTTGTTTTTTCTGTATTTTAAGGCGGTTTTGCTTTTTTTTTGTAGTATATATTTTACAAATCCATCTAACATTTGTAGCAATATATATATATATATATATGAATTAGTCATCCTGTCATCGTTGTATATTCTCCCTTACCCTGTGCATAATACCGTTACGATCCCGCTATCCTCACTCTAACTCCTCTAGTTCGTAAGCTATTGGCCATCCCTTTCCCACTCATAGCCCGTAAGCATAGCATGTAAGTTCATTGTTGTCGAGAGCGTCAGAATAAATCTTGTAGTCAAAGTGTAAACACGCAGTTTTATTCCGCTCTTGCACATTCTATCATAATTTTGTTATCGGTGTAGTGGATAGTAGGTCCAATACTGATAATGTGTAATTCACGTCTTTTGTGAATAATGGCCATATAGTAATGTTTTTTATATAAAAGGGCAACAAATATTGTGTCCGTTTGTTTGTTTAATGCCTGCATTATTTTTTAAATGGCATAGTAGAGAAAACATTGATGACTTTCATTATTTGACATATATATGAATACATGCGTCAACAATATTATTTGTTAACAAATTTTCATTATGCATTGCCTTTTAATGTTATTAAGCAATCTATGTAAAGATTTTTCCATGATAAAGAGAATACAATTAATGTAGATTACATAATAATAATTCCTCGAAAGAGTTTATCAATATTTCTGTTTTAGTATTGTAGTCTATGGAATTATTGGGATTTAATTTAATGTTTTTGTTTTCATATGAATTTTGATCAGATCTAATTTTTTTATTTCGCTTTGTGATCGAATTTATTGATTCAATTTTTTTTGGTGCCTTCTTCATTGAATAAAAATCGCTTGAAAATAAGTCCTGACGAAGTTTGTCGATTTTATTTTGTTTACTCCATTGTTCTACAATTTTGCCCATATTTTTATTCGCGTTAAAGTCATATATTTTGGATCTGTTATATGCTTATGTTGGATTTCTTAGCACGAATGATGGTTCCATTTTTGATTGGGTATGTAATAATAATCAAGTTAATCATTAATCATATTTATTTTTGTATACGTCTTATAAAACTTCCCATTTTTTCTCTTCGGTTTTACAATAGATACTGCAATGACATGAGAAGTGCTTATTTTGGGTCATTACTGGGTAATTTTGAATAAAGTGTATGTCCAAATATATTTGTCCACATTGCTATGAAAGCCATATATTTTTCTAGAATATATCGAGACATATACGGATTTTAAAAAGTTCATGTAATGCTTTTTTTCCCAAATTGTTTTGCATAAACTCTCTTTGGACTATTCATTGGACTTTGGGACGATAACTGCATTAGTTTATTGGTGAATTCATTAATGGAAGTGGAAAAAGATGAAGACATTAAAATAATGCATATATTTTTAATTCATTTTTTGCATTGTTTGAAACTCGTCAAATTGAATGCCATTCTTCCATTCAAAATGTTCTTAAAGATGTGGGTCCTGTGTCAATGATTTTGTCAATATCACTGCACACAATTTACGCATAATATCAGATACTAAATTGGATTGTAACAAACTTGACTTCTCTAAAATCTTCTCTCCATCTCTTCTCTTCTTCGCTAAATGGCACCAATTATCGCAAAACTAACATCCGTAATATTTTATTTACAAATGGGCAATTTTAATTTGTTTTCAATATAGAAACCATTCAAAGTGTGCAGAAACTTTGAAAAGTCGTATGCTGTATGTCTCAATAATTTTGCATAAGAATGGGGTATACTATATGCTCTTGTGAAATATGACCCACAATACTATAGCTCACGGTATTGCCAGAGGCATCCATGTGCCATGTATAGTTGCACATCTGTAAAATAAAATGATTACTTTTTTGCATAATTTCAATTTGCTTATATGGCATCATATAGACTTCTAATGGAGCAGCTAGATATTGTATATATTTTTCATAATTTGTTTGCTTCATTATATGTATGTCAATAAATGGGTTTTTGTCAAAATCGAAGTTGCTTCACCTTTTGTTTTTTTATTGTAAGACCAATAACCGTACAAATTCGGAGTATTGATTTAATTTTTTTTTTTCTGTATTCTATCGCGGTATCAGCTTTTGCAACAATTGGATGAAGTGATCGGAGTTGAGATGTTTGTTTTTGAGCCCAATGTGTGAGTTATCATCTTCTACGATCCTTTTACTAAAACTTCCCCATTTAACTTTCAGTTGAATATTAACGTGCATCAATTCATCGCATTACTATAGGCATATATTGAATACAAATTTTGATTTATTCTTGTGGATTTGACATTCAGATCTAATGCGTTATTAACTTTTTGATAAGATACGCGCAACATATCTTCAAATAGTGCTTTCAATTCGAACCGCTGTCCTTTCAGATTTAAAGATTCGATGTCTATCCAAAATTGTGATTCGAAGAATATACAATTAAACGAAAAATCTACGAAATTCGACTTTTGTTTAACGATCCTTTGTTTTTTCTGTATTTTAAGGCGGTTTTGCTTTTTTTTTTGTAGTATATATTTTACAAATCCATCTAACATTTGTAGCAATATATATATATATATATATATATGAATTAGTCATCCTGTCATCGTTGTATATTCTCCCTTACCCTGTGCATAATACCGTTACGATCCCGCTATCCTCACTCTAACTCCTCTAGTTCGTAAGCTATTGTCCATCCCTTTCCCACTCATAGCCCGTAAGCATAGCATGTAAGTTCATTGTTGTCGAGAGCGTCAGAATAAATCTTGTAGTCAAAGTGTAAACACGCAGTTTTATTCCGCTCTTGCACATTCTATTATAATTTTATTATCGGTGTAGTGGATAGTAGGTCCAATACTGATAATGTGTAATTCACGTCTTTTGTTAATAATGGCCATATAGTAATGTTTTTTATATAAAAGGGCAACAAATATTGTGTCCGTTTGTTTGTTTAATGCCTGCATTATTTTTTAAATGGCATAGTAGAGAAAACATTGATGACTTTCATTATTTGACATATATATGAATACATGCGTCAACAATATTATTTGTTAACAAATTTTCATTATGCATTGCCTTTTAATGTTATTAAGCAATCTATGTAAAGATTTTTCCATGATAAAGAGAATACAATTAATGTAGATTACATAATAATAATTCCTCGAAAGAGTTTATCAATATTTCTGTTTTAGTATTGTAGTCTATGGAATTATTGGGATTTAATTTAATGTTTTTGTTTTCATATGAATTTTGATCAGATCTAATTTTTTTATTTCGCTTTGTGATCGAATTTATTGATTCAATTTTTTTTGGTGCCTTCTTCATTGAATAAAAATCGCTTGAAAATAAGTCCTGACGAAGTTTGTCGATTTTATTTTGTTTACTCCATTGTTCTACAATTTTGCCCATATTTTTATTCGCGTTAAAGTCATATATTTTGGATCTGTTATATGCTTATGTTGGATTTCTTAGCACGAATGATGGTTCCATTTTTGATTGGGTATGTAATAATAATCAAGTTAATCATTAATCATATTTATTTTTGTATACGTCTTATAAAACTTCCCATTTTTTCTCTTCGGTTTTACAATAGATACTGCAATGACATGAGAAGTGCTTATTTTGGGTCATTACTGGGTAATTTTGAATAAAGTGTATGTCCAAATATATTTGTCCACATTGCTATGAAAGCCATATATTTTTCTAGAATATATCGAGACATATACGGATTTTAAAAAGTTCATGTAATGCTTTTTTTCCCAAATTGTTTTGCATAAACTCTCTTTGGACTATTCATTGGACTTTGGGACGATAACTGCATTAGTTTATTGGTGAATTCATTAACGGAAGTGGAAAAAGATGAAGACATTAAAATAATGCATATATTTTTAATTCATTTTTGCATTGTTTGAAACTCGTCAAATTGAATGCCATACTTCCATTCAAAATGTTCTTAAAGATGTGTGTCCTGTGTCAATGATTTTGTCAATATCACTGCACACAATTTACGCATAATATCAGATACGACATTGGATTGTAACAAACTTGACTTCTCTAAAATCTTCTCTCCATCTCTTCTCTTCTTCGCTAAATGGCACCAATTATCGCAAAACTAACATCCGTAATATTTTATTTACAAATGGGCAATTTTTATTTGTTTTCAATATAGAAACCATTCAAAGTGTGCAGAAACTTTGAAAAGTCGTATGCTGTATGTCTCAATAATTTTGCATAAGAATGGGGTATACTATATGCTCTTGTGAAATATGACCCACAATACTATAGCTCACGGTATTGCCAGAGGCATCCATGTGCCATGTATAGTTGCATTTCTGTAAAATAAAATGATTACTTTTTTGCATAATTTCAATTTGCTTATATGGCATCATATAGACTTCTAATGGAGCAGCTAGATATTGTATATATTTTTCATAATTTGTTTGCTTCATTATATGTATGTCAATAAATGGGTTTTTGTCAAAATCGAAGTTGCTTCACCTTTTGTTTTTTTATTGTAAGACCAATAACCGTAAAAATTCGGAGTATTGATTTAATTTCTTTTTTCTGTATTCTACCGCGGTATCAGCTTTTGCAACAATTGGATGAAGTGATCGGAGTTGAGATGTTTGTTTTTGAGCCCAATGTGTGAGTTATCATCTTCTACGATCCTTTTACTAAAACTTCCCCATTTAACTTTCAGTTGAATATTAACGTGCATCAATTCATCGCATTACTATAGGCATATATTGAATACAAATTTTGATTTATTCTTGTGGATTTGACATTCAGATCTAATGCGTTATTAACTTTTTGATAAGATACGCGCAACATATCTTCAAATAGTGCTTTCAATTCGAACCGCTGTCCTTTCAGATTTAAAGATTCGATGTCTATCCAAAATTGTGATTCGAAGAATATACAATTAAACGAAAAATCTACGAAATTCGACTTTTGTTTAACGATCCTTTGTTTTTTCTGTATTTTAAGGCGGTTTTGCTTTTTTTTTGTAGTATATATTTTACAAATCCATCTAACATTTGTAGCAATATATATATATATATGAATTAGTCATCCTGTTATCGTTGTATATTCTCCCTTACCCTGTGCATAATACCGTTACGATCCCGCTATCCTCACTCTAACTCCTCTAGTTCGTAAGCTATTGTCCATCCCTTTCCCACTCATAGCCCGTAAGCATAGCATGTAAGTTCATTGTTGTCGAGAGCGTCAGAATAAATCTTGTAGTCAAAGTGTAAACACGCAGTTTTATTCCGCTCTTGCACATTCTATTATAATTTTATTATCGGTGTAGTGGATAGTAGGTCCAATACTGATAATGTGTAATTCACGTCTTTTGTTAATAATGGCCATATAGTAATGTTTTTTATATAAAAGGGCAACAAATATTGTGTCCGTTTGTTTGTTTAATGCCTGCATTATTTTTTAAATGGCATAGTAGAGAAAACATTGATGACTTTCATTATTTGACATATATATGAATACATGCGTCAACAATATTATTTGTTAACAAATTTTCATTATGCATTGCCTTTTAATGTTATTAAGCAATCTATGTAAAGATTTTTCCATGATAAAGAGAATACAATTAATGTAGATTACATAATAATAATTCCTCGAAAGAGTTTATCAATATTTCTGTTTTAGTATTGTAGTCTATGGAATTATTGGGATTTAATTTAATGTTTTTGTTTTCATATGAATTTTGATCAGATCTAATTTTTTTATTTCGCTTTGTGATCGAATTTATTGATTCAATTTTTTTTGGTGCCTTCTTCATTGAATAAAAATCGCTTGAAAATAAGTCCTGACGAAGTTTGTCGATTTTATTTTGTTTACTCCATTGTTCTACAATTTTGCCCATATTTTTATTCGCGTTAAAGTCATATATTTTGGATCTGTTATATGCTTATGTTGGATTTCTTAGCACGAATGATGGTTCCATTTTTGATTGGGTATGTAATAATAATCAAGTTAATCATTAATCATATTTATTTTTGTATACGTCTTATAAAACTTCCCATTTTTTCTCTTCGGTTTTACAATAGATACTGCAATGACATGAGAAGTGCTTATTTTGGGTCATTACTGGGTAATTTTGAATAAAGTGTATGTCCATATATATTTGTCCACATTGCTATGAAAGCCATATATTTTTCTAGAATATATCGAGACATATACGGATTTTAAAAAGTTCATGTAATGCTTTTTTTCCCAAATTGTTTTGCATAAACTCTCTTTGGACTATTCATTGGACTTTGGGACGATAACTGCATTAGTTTATTGGTGAATTCATTAACGGAAGTGGAAAAAGATGAAGACATTAAAATAATGCATATATTTTTAATTCATTTTTTGCATTGTTTGAAACTCGTCAAATTGAATGCCATACTTCCATTCAAAATGTTCTTAAAGATGTGTGTCCTGTGTCAATGATTTTGTCAATATCACTGCACACAATTTACGCATAATATCAGATACGAAATTGGATTGTAACAAAGTTGACTTCTCTAAAATCTTCTCTCCATCTCTTCTCTTCTTCGCTAAATGGCACCAATTATCGCAAAACTAACATCCGTAATATTTTATTTACAAATGGGCAATTTTAATTTGTTTTCAATATAGAAACCATTCAAAGTGTGCAGAAACTTTGAAAAGTCGTATGCTGTATGTCTCAATAATTTTGCATAAGAATGGGGTATACTATATGCTCTTGTGAAATATGACCCACAATACTATAGCTCACGGTATTGCCAGAGGCATCCATGTGCCATGTATAGTTGCATTTCTGTAAAATAAAATGATTACTTTTTTGCATAATTTCAATTTGCTTATATGGCATCATATAGACTTCTAATGGAGCAGCTAGATATTGTATATATTTTTCATAATTTGTTTGCTTCATTATATGTATGTCAATAAATGGGTTTTTGTCAAAATCGAAGTTGCTTCACCTTTTGTTTTTTTATTGTAAGACCAATAACCGTAAAAATTCGGAGTATTGATTTAATTTCTTTTTTCTGTATTCTATCGCGGTATCAACATTTGCAACAATTGGATGAAGTGTTCGGAGTTGAGATGTTTGTTTTTGAGCCCAATGTGTGAGTTATCATCTTCTTCGATCCTTTTACTAAAACTTCCCCATTTAACTTTCAGTTGAATATTAACGTGCATCAATTCATCGCATTACTATAGGCATATATTGAATACAAATTTTGATTTATTCTTGTGGTTTTGACATTCAGATCTAATGCGTTATTAACTTTTTGATAAGATACGCGCAACATATCTTCAAATAGTGCTTTCAATTCGAACCGCTGTCCTTTCAGATTTAAAGATTCGATGTCTATCCAAAATTGTGATTCGAAGAATATACAATTAAACGAAAAATCTACGAAATTCGACTTTTGTTTAACGATCCTTTGTTTTTTCTGTATTTTAAGGCGGTTTTGCTTTTTTTTTTGTAGTATATATTTTACAAATCCATCTAACATTTGTAGCAATATATATATATATATGAATTAGTCATCCTGTCATCGTTGTATATTCTCCCTTACCCTGTGCATAATACCGTTACGATCCCGCTATCCTCACTCTAACTCCTCTAGTTCGTAAGCTATTGTCCATCCCTTTCCCACTCATAGCCCGTAAGCATAGCATGTAAGTTCATTGTTGTCGAGAGCGTCAGAATAAATCTTGTAGTCAAAGTGTAAACACGCAGTTTTATTCCGCTCTTGCACATTCTATTATAATTTTATTATCGGTGCAGTGGATAGTAGGTCCAATACTGATAATGTGTAATTCACGTCTTTTGTTAATAATGGCCATATAGTAATGTTTTTTATATAAAAGGGCAACAAATATTGTGTCCGTTTGTTTGTTTAATGCCTGCATTATTTTTTAAATGGCATAGTAGAGAAAACATTGATGACTTTCATTATTTGACATATATATGAATACATGCGTCAACAATATTATTTGTTAACAAATTTTCATTATGCATTGCCTTTTAATGTTATTAAGCAATCTATGTAAAGATTTTTCCATGATAAAGAGAATACAATTAATGTAGATTACATAATAATAATTCCTCGAAAGAGTTTATCAATATTTCTGTTTTAGTATTGTAGTCTATGGAATTATTGGGATTTAATTTAATGTTTTTGTTTTCATATGAATTTTGATCAGATCTAATTTTTTGATTTCGCTTTGTGATCGAATTTATTGATTCAATTTTTTTTGGTGCCTTCTTCATTGAATAAAAATCGCTTGAAAATAAGTCCTGACGAAGTTTGTCGATTTTATTTTGTTTACTCCATTGTTCTACAATTTTGCCCATATTTTTATTCGCGTTAAAGTCATATATTTTGGATCTGTTATATGCTTATGTTGGATTTCTTAGCACGAATGATGGTTCCATTTTTGATTGGGTATGTAATAATAATCAAGTTAATCATTAATCATATTTATTTTTGTATACGTCTTATAAAACTTCCCATTTTTTCTCTTCGGTTTTACAATAGATACTGCAATGACATGAGAAGTGCTTATTTTGGGTCATTACTGGGTAATTTTGAATAAAGTGTATGTCCAAATATATTTGTCCACATTGCTATGAAAGCCATATATTTTTCTAGAATATATCGAGACATATACGGATTTTAAAAAGTTAATGTAATGCTTTTTTCCCAAATTGTTTTGCATAAACTCTCTTTGGACTATTCATTGGACTTTGGGACGATAACTGCATTAGTTTATTGGTGAATTCATTAACGGAAGTGGAAAAAGATGAAGACATTGAAATAATGCATATATTTTTAATTCATTTTTTGCATTGTTTGAAACTCGTCAAATTGAATGCCATACTTCCATTCAAAATGTTCTTAAAGATGTGTGTCCTGTGTCAATGATTTTGTCAATATCACTGCACACAATTTACGCATAATATCAGATACGAAATTGGATTGTAACAAACTTGACTTCTCTAAAATCTTCTCTCCATCTCTTCTCTTCTTCGCTAAATGGCACCAATTATCGCAAAACTAACATCCGTAATATTTTATTTACAAATGGGCAATTTTAATTTGTTTTCAATATAGAAACCATTCAAAGTGTGCAGAAACTTTGAAAAGTCGTATGCTGTATGTCTCAATAATTTTGCATAAGAATGGGGTATACTATATGCTCTTGTGAAATATGACCCACAATACTATAGCTCACGGTATTGCCAGAGGCATCCATGTTCCATGTATAGTTGCATTTCTGTAAAATAAAATGATTACTTTTTTGCATAATTTCAATTTGCTTATATGGCATCATATAGACTTCTAATGGAGTAGCTAGATATTGTATATATTTTTCATAATTTGTTTGCTTCATTATATGTATGTCAACAAATGGGTTTTTGTCAAAATCGAAGTTGCTTCACCTTTTGTTTTTTTTTTTTTTTGTTTTGTTTGTACGACCAATAACCGTAAAAATTCGGAGTATTGATTTAATTTCTTTTTTCTGTATTCTATCGCGGTATCAACATTTGCAACAATTGGATGAAGTGTTCGGAGTTGAGATGTTTGTTTTTGAGCCCAATGTGTGAGTTATCATCTTCTTCGATCCTTTTACTAAAACTTCCCCATTTAACTTTCAGTTGAATATTAACGTGCATCAATTCATCGCATTACTATAGGCATATATTGAATACAAATTTTGATTTATTCTTGTGGATTTGACATTCAGATCTAATGCGTTATTAACTTTTTGATAAGATACGCGCAACATATCTTCAAATAGTGCTTTCAATTCGAACCGCTGTCCTTTCAGATTTAAAGATTCGATGTCTATCCAAAATTGTGATTTAAAGAATATACAATTAAACGAAAAATCTACGAAATTCGACTTTTGTTTAACGATCCTTAGAGATTCGGAATATTGATTTAATTTGTTTTTTCTGTATTCTAAGGCGGTTTCAGCTTTTTTTTATAGTATATATTTTACAAATCCATATAACATTTGTAGCAGTATGTATATATATGAATTAGTCATCCTGTCATCGTTGTATATTCTCCCTTACCCTGTGCATAACACCGTTACGATCCCGCTATCCTCACTCTAACTCCTCTAGTTCGTAAGCTATTGTCCATCCCTTTCCCACTCATAGCCCGTAAGCATAGCATGTAAGTTCATTTTTGTCGAGAGCGTCATAATAAATCTAGTAGTCAAAGTGTAAACACGCAGTTTTATTCCGCTCTTGCACATTCTATTATAATTTTATTATCGGTGTAGTGGATAGTAGGTCCAATACTGATAATGTGTAATTCACGTCTTTTGTTAATAATGGCCATATAGTAATGTTTTTTATATAAAAGGGCAACAAATATTGTGTCCGTTTGTTTGTTTAATGCCTGCATTATTTTTTAAATGGCATAGTAGAGAAAACATTGATGACTTTCATTATTTGACATATATATGAATACATGCGTCAACAATATTATTTGTTAACAAATTTTCATTATGCATTGCCTTTTAATGTTATTAAGCAATCTATGTAAAGATTTTTCTATGATAAAGAGAATACAATTAATGTAGATTACATAATAATAATTCCTCGAAAGAGTTTATCAATATTTCTGTTTTAGTATTGTAGTCTATGGAATTATTGGGATTTAATTTAATGTTTTTGTTTTCATATGAATTTTGATCAGATCTAATTTTTTTATTTCGCTTTGTGATCGAATTTATTGATTCAATTTTTTTTGGTGCCTTCTTCATTGAATAAAAATCGCTTGAAAATAAGTCCTGACGAAGTTTGTCGATTTTATTTTGTTTACTCCATTGTTCTACAATTTTGCCCATATTTTTATTCGCGTTAAAGTCATATATTTTGGATCTGTTATATGCTTATGTTGGATTTCTTAGCACGAATGATGGTTCCATTTTTGATTGGGTATGTAATAATAATCAAGTTAATCATTAATCATATTTATTTTTGTATACGTCTTATAAAACTTCCCATTTTTTCTCTTCGGTTTTACAATAGATACTGCAATGACATGAGAAGTGCTTATTTTGGGTCATTACTGGGTAATTTTGAATAAAGTGTATGTCCAAATATATTTGTCCACATTGCTATGAAAGCCATATATTTTTCTAGAATATATCGAGACATATACGGATTTTAAAAAGTTCATGTAATGCTTTTTTCCCAAATTGTTTTGCATAAACTCTCTTTGGACTATTCATTGGACTTTGGGACGATAACTGCATTAGTTTATTGGTGAATTCATTAACGGAAGTGGAAAAAGATGAAGACATTGAAATAATGCATATATTTTTAATTCATTTTTTGCATTGTTTGAAACTCATCAAATTGAATGCCATACTTCCATTCAAAATGTTCTTAAAGATGTGTGTCCTGTGTCAATGATTTTGTCAATATCACTGCACACAATTTACGCATAATATCAGATACGAAATTGGATTGTAACAAACTTGACTTCTCTAAAATCTTCTCTCCATCTCTTCTCTTCTTCGCTAAATGGCACCAATTATCGCAAAACTAACATCCGTAATATTTTATTTACAAATGGGCAATTTTAATTTGTTTTCAATATAGAAACCATTCAAAGTGTGCAGAAACTTTGAAAAGTCGTATGCTGTACGTCTCAATAATTTTGCATAAGAATGGGGTATACTATATGCTCTTGTGAAATATGACCCACAATACTATAGCTCACGGTATTGCCAGAGGCATCCATGTTCCATGTATAGTTGCATTTCTGTAAAATAAAATGATTACTTTTTGCATAATTTCAATTTGCTTATATGGCATCATATAGACTTCTAATGGAGTAGCTAGATATTGTATATATTTTTCATAATTTGTTTGCTTCATTATATGTATGTCAACAAATGGGTTTTTGTCAAAATCGAAGTTGCTTCACCTTTTGTTTTTTTTTTTTTTGTTTTGTTTGTACGACCAATAACCGTAAAAATTCGGAGTATTGATTTAATTTCTTTTTTCTGTATTCTATCGCGGTATCAACATTTGCAACAGTTGGATGAAGTGTTCGGAGTTGAGATGTTTGTTTTTGAGCCCAATGTGTGAGTTATCATCTTCTTCGATCCTTTTACTAAAACTTCGCCATTTAACTTTCAGTTGAATATTAACGTGCACCAATTCACCGCATTACAATAGGCATATATCAAATTTTGATTTATTCTTGTGGATTTGACATTCAGATCTTATGCGTTATTAACTTTTTGATAAGATACGCGCAACATATCTTCAAATAGTGCTTTCAATTCGAACCGCTGTCCTTTCAGATTTAAAGATTCGATGTCTATCCAAAATTGTGATTTGAAGAATATACAATTAAACGAAAAATCTACGAAATTCGACTTTTGTTTAACGATCCTTAGAGATTCGGAATATTGATTTAATTTGTTTTTTCTGTATTCTAAGGCGGTTTCAGCTTTTTTTTATAGTATATATTTTACAAATCCATATAACATTTGTAGCAGTATGTATATATATGAATTAGTCATCCTGTCATCGTTGTATATTCTCCCTTACCCTGTGCATAACACCGTTACGATCCCGCTATCCTCACT
Organism: Coelopa pilipes; assembly: GCA_947389925.1. Lineage (NCBI taxonomy): Eukaryota > Metazoa > Arthropoda > Insecta > Diptera > Coelopidae > Coelopa > Coelopa pilipes. The sequence goes on from OX376700.1 coordinate 9,246,520, forward strand.
CTAACTCCTCTAGTTCGTAAGCTATTGTCCATCCCTTTCCCACTCATAGCCCGTAAGCATAGCATGTAAGTTCATTTTTGTCGAGAGCGTCATAATAAATCTAGTAGTCAAAGTGTAAACACGCAGTTTTATTCCGCTCTTGCACATTCTATTATAATTTTGTTATCGGTGTAGTGGATAGTAGGTCCAATACTGATAATGTGTAATTCACGTCTTTCGTTAATAATGGCCATATAGTAATGTTTTTTATATAAAAGGGCAACAAATATTGTGTCCGTTTGTTTGTTTAATGCCTGCATTATTTTTTAAATGGCATAGTAGAGAAAACATTGATGACTTTCATTATTTGACATATATATGAATACATGCGTCAACAATATTATTTGTTAACAAATTTTCATTATGCATTGCCTTTTAATGTTATTAAGCAATCTATGTGAAGATTTTTCCATGATAAAGAGAATACAATTAATGTAGATTACATAATAATAATTCCTCGAAAGAGTTTATCAATATTTCTGTTTTAGTATTGTAGTCTATGGAATTATTGGGATTTAATTTAATGTTTTTGTTTTCATATGAATTTTGATCAGATCTAATTTTTTGATTTCTCTTTGTGATCGAATTTATTGATTCAAATTTTTTTGGTGCCTTCTTCATTGAATAAAAATCGGTTGAAAATAAGTCCTGACGAAGTTTGTCGATTTTATTTTGATTACTCCATTGTTCTACAATTTTGCCCATATTTTTATTCGCGTTAAAGTCATATATTTTGGATCTGTTGTATGCTTATGTTGGGTTTCTTAGCACGAATGATGGTTCCATTTTTGATTGGGTATGTGGTAATAATCAAGTTAATCATTAATCTTATTTATTTTGGTATACGTCTTATAAAACTTCCCATTTTTTCACTTCGGTTTTACAACAGATACTGCAATGACATGAGAAGTGCTTATTTTCGGTCATTACTGGGTAATTTTGAATAAAGTGTATGTCCAAATATATTTGTCCACATTGCTATGAAAGCCATATATTTTTCTAGAATATATCGTGACATATACGGATTTTAAAAAGTTCATGTAATGCTTTTTTTCCCAAATTGTTTTGCATAAACTCCCTTTGGACTATTCATTGGACTTTGGGACTATAACTGCATTAGTTTATTGGTGGATTCATCAACGTAAGTGGAAAAAGATGAAGACATTAAAATAATGCATATATTTTTAATTCATTTTTTGCATTGTTTGAAACTCGTCAAATTGAATGTCATACTTCTATTCAAAATGTTCTTAATGATGTGTGTCCTGTGTCAATGATTTTGTCAATAGCACACAATTTACGTATAATGACAGACACGAAATTGGATTGTAACAAACTTGACTTCTCTAAAATCTTCTCTCTATCTCTTCTCTTCTTCGCTAAATGGCACCAATTATCGCAAAACTAACATCCGTAATATTTTTTTTACAAATGGGCCATTTTAATTTGTTTTCAATATAGAAACCATTCAAAGTGTGCAGAAACTTTGAAAAGTCGTATGCTGTATGTCTCAATAATTTTGCATAAGAATGGGGTATACTATATGCTCTTGTGAAATATGACCCACAATACTATAGCTCACGGTATTGCCAGAGGCATCCATGTGCCATGTATAGTTGCATTTCTGTAAAATAAAATGATTACTTTTTTGCATAATTTCAATTTGCTTATATGGCATCATATAGACTTCTAATGGAGCAGATAGATGTTGTATATATTTTTCATAATTTGTTTGCTTCATTATATGTATGTCGATAAATGGGTTTTTGTCAAAATCGAAGTTGCTTCACCTTTTGTTTTTTTTATTGTAAGACCAATAACCGTAAAAATTCGGAGTATTGATTTAATTTCTTTTTTCTGTATTCTACCGCGGTATCAGCTTTTGCAACAATTGGATGAAGTGATCGGAGTTGAGATGTTTGTTTTTGAGCCCAATGTGTGAGTTATCATCTTCTACGATCCTTTTACTAAAACTTCGCCATTTAACTTTCAGTTGAATATTAACGTGCACCAATTCACCGCATTACAATAGGCATGTATTGAATACAAATTTTGATTTATTCTTGTGGATTTGACATTCAGATCTAATGCGTTATTAACTTTTTGATAAGATACGCGCAACATATCTTCAAATAGTGCTTTCAATTCGAACCGCTGTCCTTTTAGATTTAAAGATTCGATGTCTATCCAAAATTATGATTCGACGAATATGCAATTAAACGAAAAATCTACGAAATTCGACTTTTGTTTAACGATCCTTAGAGATTCGGAATATTGATTTAATTTGTTTTTTCTGTATTCTAAGGCGGTTTCAGCTTTTTTTTATAGTATATATTTTACAAATCCATCTAAGATTTGTAGCAATATGTATATATATGAATTAGTCATCCTGTCATCGTTGTATATTCTCCCTTACCCTGTGCATAATACCGTTACGATCCCGCTATCCTCACTCTAACTCCTCTAGTTCGCAAGCTATTGTCCATCCCTTTCCCACTCATAGCCCGTAATCATAGCATGTAAGTTCATTTTTGTCGAGAGCGTCAGAATAAATCTAGTAGCCAAAGTGTAAACACGCAGTTTTATTCCGCTCTTGCACATTCTATTGTAATTTTGTTCTCGGTGTAGTGGGTAGTAGGTCCAATACTGATAATGTATAATTCACGTATTTATTTTAATAATGGCCATATTGTAATGTTTTTTATATAAAAGGGCAACGAATGTGTCCGTTTGTTTGTTTAATGCCTGAATTATTTTTTAATTGGCATAGTAGAGAAAACGTTGATGACTTTCATTATTTGACATATATATGAATACATGCGTCAACAATATTATTTGTTAACAAATTTTCATTTATTCATTGTCTTTTAATGTTATTAAGCAATCTATGTGGAGATTTTTCAATGATAAAGAGAATGCAATTAATGTAGATTACATAATAATAATTCCACATAAGATTTTATAAATATTTCTGTTTTAGTATTGTATTCTGTGGAATTATTGGAATTTAATTTAATGTTTCTGTTTTCATATGAATTTTGATCAGATTTTGATTTCGCATTGTGATCGAATTTATTGATTCAAATTTTTTTGGTGCCTTCTTCATTGAATAAAAATCGCTTGAAAATAAGTCCTGACGAAGTTTTTCGATTTTATTTTGATTACTCCATTGTTCTACAATTTTGCCCATATTTTTATTCGCGTTAAAGTCATATATTTTGGATCTGTTATATGCTTATGTTGGATTTCTTAGCACGAATGATGGTTCCGTTTTTGATTGGGTATGTAATAATAATCAAGTTAATCATTAATCTTATTTATTTTGGTATACGTCTTATAAAACTTCCCATTTTTTCTCTTCGGTTTAACAATAGATACTTCAATGATTTGAGAAGTGCTTATTTTGGGCCATTACTGGGTAATTTTGAATAAAGTGTATGTCCAAATATATTTGTCCACATTGCTATGAAAGCCATATATTTTTCTAGAATATATCGAGACATATACGGATTTTAAAAAGTTCATGTAATGCTTTTTTCCCCAAATTATTTTGCATGCACTCTCTTTGGACTATTTATTGGACTTTGGGACGATAAATGCATTAGTTTATTGGTGAATTCATTAACGGAAGTGGAAAAAGATGAAGACATTAAAATAATGCATATATTTTTAATTCATTTTTTGCATTGTTTGAAACACGTCAAATTGAATGCCATACTTCCATTCAAAATGTTCTTAAAGATGTGTGTCCTGTGTCAATGATTTTGTCAATATCACTGCACACAATTTACGCATAATATCAGATACGAAATTGGATTGTAACAAAGTTGACTTCTCTAAAATCTTCTCTCCATCTCTTCTCTTCTTCGCTAAATGGCACCAATTATCGCAAAACTAACATCCGTAATATTTTATTTACAAATGGGCCATTTTAATTTGTTTTCAATATAGAAATCATTCAAAGTGTGCAGAAACTTTGATAAGTCGTATGCTGTATGTCTCAACAATTTTGCATAAGAATGGGGTATACTATATGCTCTCGTGAAATATGACCCACAATACTATAGCTCACCATATTGCCAGAGGCACCATGTGCCATGTATAGTTGCATTTCTGTAAAATAAAATGATTCCTTTTTTGCATAATTTCAATTTACTTATATGGCATCATATAGACTTTAATGGAGCAACTAGATGTTGTATATATTTTTCATAATTTGTTTGCTTCATTATATGTATGTCAACAAATGAGTTTTTGTCAAAATCGAAGTTGCTTCACCTTTTTTTGTTTTTTTATTGTACGACCAATAACCGTAAAAGAGTATTGATTTAATTTCTTTTTTCTGTATTCTACCGCGGTATCAGCTTTTGCAACAATTGGATGAAGTGTTCGGAGTTGAGATGTTTGTTTTTGAGCCCAATGTGTGAGTTATCATCTTCTTCGATCCTTTTACTAAAACTTCGCCATTTAACTTTCAGTTGAATATTAACGTGCACCAATTCACCGCATTACAATAGGCATATATTGAATACAAATTTTGATTTATTCTTGTGGATTTGACATTCAGATCTCATGTGTTATTAACTTTTTGATAAGATACGCGCAACATATCTTCAAATAGTGCTTTCAATTCGAACCGCTGTCCTTTCAGATTTAAAGATTCGATGTCTATCCAAAATTGTGATTTAAAGAATATACAATTAAACGAAAAATCTACGAAATTCGACTTTTGTTTAACGATCCTTAGAGATTCGGAATATTGATTTAATTTGTTTTTTCTGTATTCTAAGGCGGTTTCAGCTTTTTTTTATAGTATATATTTTACAAATCCATCTAAGATTTGTAGCAATATGTATATATATGAATTAGTCATCCTGTCATCGTTGTATATTCTCCCTTACCCTGTGCATAATACCGTTACGATCCCGCTATCCTCACTCTAACTCCTCTAGTTCGCAAGCTATTGTCCATCCCTTTCCCACTCATAGCCCGTAATCATAGCATGTAAGTTCATTTTTGTCGAGAGCGTCAGAATAAATCTAGTAGCCAAAGTGTAAACACGCAGTTTTATTCCGCTCTTGCACATTCTATTGTAATTTTGTTCTCGGTGTAGTGGGTAGTAGGTCCAATACTGATAATGTATAATTCACGTATTTATTTTAATAATGGCCATATTGTAATGTTTTTTATATAAAAGGGCAACGAATGTGTCCGTTTGTTTGTTTAATGCCTGAATTATTTTTTAATTGGCATAGTAGAGAAAACGTTGATGACTTTCATTATTTGACATATATATGAATACATGCGTCAACAATATTATTTGTTAACAAATTTTCATTTATTCATTGTCTTTTAATGTTATTAAGCAATCTATGTGGAGATTTTTCAATGATAAAGAGAATGCAATTAATGTAGATTACATAATAATAATTCCACATAAGATTTTATAAATATTTCTGTTTTAGTATTGTATTCTGTGGAATTATTGGAATTTAATTTAATGTTTCTGTTTTCATATGAATTTTGATCAGATTTTGATTTCGCATTGTGATCGAATTTATTGATTCAAATTTTTTTGGTGCCTTCTTCATTGAATAAAAATCGCTTGAAAATAAGTCCTGACGAAGTTTTTCGATTTTATTTTGATTACTCCATTGTTCTACAATTTTGCCCATATTTTTATTCGCGTTAAAGTCATATATTTTGGATCTGTTATATGCTTATGTTGGATTTCTTAGCACGAATGATGGTTCCGTTTTTGATTGGGTATGTAATAATAATCAAGTTAATCATTAATCTTATTTATTTTGGTATACGTCTTATAAAACTTCCCATTTTTTCTCTTCGGTTTAACAATAGATACTTCAATGATTTGAGAAGTGCTTATTTTGGGCCATTACTGGGTAATTTTGAATAAAGTGTATGTCCAAATATATTTGTCCACATTGCTATGAAAGCCATATATTTTTCTAGAATATATCGAGACATATACGGATTTTAAAAAGTTCATGTAATGCTTTTTTCCCCAAATTATTTTGCATGCACTCTCTTTGGACTATTTATTGGACTTTGGGACGATAAATGCATTAGTTTATTGGTGAATTCATTAACGGAAGTGGAAAAAGATGAAGACATTAAAATAATGCATATATTTTTAATTCATTTTTTGCATTGTTTGAAACACGTCAAATTGAATGCCATACTTCCATTCAAAATGTTCTTAAAGATGTGTGTCCTGTGTCAATGATTTTGTCAATATCACTGCACACAATTTACGCATAATATCAGATACGAAATTGGATTGTAACAAAGTTGACTTCTCTAAAATCTTCTCTCCATCTCTTCTCTTCTTCGCTAAATGGCACCAATTATCGCAAAACTAACATCCGTAATATTTTATTTACAAATGGGCCATTTTAATTTGTTTTCAATATAGAAATCATTCAAAGTGTGCAGAAACTTTGATAAGTCGTATGCTGTATGTCTCAACAATTTTGCATAAGAATGGGGTATACTATATGCTCTCGTGAAATATGACCCACAATACTATAGCTCACCATATTGCCAGAGGCACCATGTGCCATGTATAGTTGCATTTCTGTAAAATAAAATGATTCCTTTTTTGCATAATTTCAATTTACTTATATGGCATCATATAGACTTTAATGGAGCAACTAGATGTTGTATATATTTTTCATAATTTGTTTGCTTCATTATATGTATGTCAACAAATGAGTTTTTGTCAAAATCGAAGTTGCTTCACCTTTTTTTGTTTTTTTATTGTACGACCAATAACCGTAAAAGAGTATTGATTTAATTTCTTTTTTCTGTATTCTACCGCGGTATCAGCTTTTGCAACAATTGGATGAAGTGTTCGGAGTTGAGATGTTTGTTTTTGAGCCCAATGTGTGAGTTATCATCTTCTTCGATCCTTTTACTAAAACTTCGCCATTTAACTTTCAGTTGAATATTAACGTGCACCAATTCACCGCATTACAATAGGCATATATTGAATACAAATTTTGATTTATTCTTGTGGATTTGACATTCAGATCTCATGTGTTATTAACTTTTTGATAAGATACGCGCAACATATCTTCAAATAGTGCTTTCAATTCGAACCGCTGTCCTTTTAGATTTAAAGATTCGATGTCTATCCAAAATTATGAATCGAAGAATATGCAATTAAACGAAAAATCTCCTACGAAATTCGACTTTTGTTTAACGATCCTTAGAGATTCGGAATATTGATTTAATTTGTTTTTTCTGTATTCTAAGGCGGTTTCAGCTTTTTTTTATAGTATATATTTTACAAATCCATCTAACATTTGTAGCAATATGTATATATATATATGAATTAGTCATCCTGTCACCGTTGTATATTCTCCCTTACCCTGTGCATAACACCGTTACGATCCCACTATCCTCACTCTAAAAGCCAGTGCTGAGAATGAGTGACTTACGGTTGTCTAATATAATCTTGTCATTTCAGTAAGGAATAGATTTTATCAATAATTATAATTTTTAAAGATAAAATCCTTTAAGAACTTACTCCTTGATCAGATACTCTACTGTACGCTGCAAACAAAGTTCTGTGCGCAGATCTTTTGGTTATTTTATTCTTTGGATATTTTTTTCCAGCTGCTGATCCTGAAAAATAACTAACCAAAGTACCAACGTTTCTCTCATATTTTTTTGTACTTTTTTTTTAATCGTAGAAGTTCTTTCTTGATTCGTCTGCAACAAATGTATAACATAACAAATTATAAAAAAATATGTGCAATAAAACTTTAAATTTTGGTTCCAGAAAGCCTGGCATAAACCACAAAAAAATGCACCGGATAACGAATGGCAGTGGAAGCATATAGGAGCACGTTGCACCGAAAATATAAGTTTAAATCTATAAGAGAAAATATCTCCACTTCACATTTTATGTTTTTACAGAACGGTTTCAAATATTGAGTTTCAAGAGACAAACAAGCCTGCTGTGAAAATGATAAGACTGGAGTCTGTCTTCATCATCAACTCAGTATACATCAAGTAAATTAACTCCATCTACATAAACTAAGAAGAGCAAATTAATTGAGGATATTTTCAATGAACTAATTTGAACAGTAAAGGAAATAGTTAAAGTGCGATGTGGTACATAACAACAGAAATCTTGCAATGAAGATTTCTTCAAAACTCTATGTGTACCTGCAGGAGAGGACGACCAAGATATATTGAAAGTGGGTAAACTAAATAATGTTTACACCATATCTCAGGAGATGAAAGAAAAAGCTCAAAGGTACTTCTTATTTTCCGTTATTTACTGTTAATTTTATTTATAATTTATGAAATATTAGCAAATAAATACTGAGTATTTAAATTTGTATTTTATTATTTATTTATCTGCTTGAATGAATATAGTATTTGAGATAATTAATTAACTTTAAATTTTGCTATTCATGTTATTAGAGCATTTGCTACCAACTCATCAAATGTTTGCGAAAGATGCTCTACAGAGTACTTTCCATAAGTTCTTTGTAAGAGAAATTTCTATAATTTATAACTATATTATATTATATATAATATATTATATATAAAGCTACAACGTTTTTCTGCAATATGTATTGTCGTGCATTCTTATAAAATTGTGGAGAACCACTGCTGCCTTTACAATAGATTCAGCTACTGCTGGACATGTATGCAAAGTGTTGAGTATAGTCCACCATCGAGAAAGCCATTTATCAAAATGCTCCTACAAGTTACGCATTGTAAAAAAATATAATCAAGCTTTGAATTATACATACAAAATGTATATAATTACCAGGATAAGGTTGCATTAAATAGCTTTTTAAATGAAAAGCAGCGTCTCCAACAAAAAGTAAGAAAACGACATTTCAGTGTTATGAATTACACTTTCCACCTGAAGACTGAACAGTTTCCCTAAATCAGAATGAAAAAGCAATCCACCATCGCCTTGTGATCCGTACGCTCTAATGTCAATCCCTGTGAACGTATAATTAGCATCACAAGCAGCTAAGAGTGCTATTGCATTAAAATGCTGCGATTCGGAATTCGCTTTCGCTTTCTTTAACTAACCTGTCCAGAAAATCATCGATGAGAGGAATCGGATAATTATCTTTTAAAGTCACATTTTTCAATCTTTGATAGTCAACACACATTCGCAAATCACCAGGTTTTTTTTCGAACTAAAACAACAAATTCTGACTCACTAATTTTGATATAACCCTTTTTAAGTATTCATCTAATAATTTCTGCCTTCTTCTAATTTCTGTTCTTCCTTTTCTGTGTAAGAAAGTCGCCTAGGAGGACAATGAAAAGGCTTTGCATTTTCTAGTGCCAACTTCATTTCACAATTTATTAAAGGTTCCTTGGGGCGTTCGGGTTTCAAATAACACGTCTTAAACATTTCGTCAAGTTGTTTCTTTTGTGCGTAACTTACACTACCAACAAATAAATTTATTTCATTATCAATAACATAATTAATTGACAACAGTGACTCATCTAACATCTCATTATTTGCTCTATTTTTGTCAACTTCATTTTTTAGATTCATTTCAGTTTTAGTAAAGGCTTTCAACATTTTATTTTCAATTTCATAAAGTTTACTATTTTCAATTTTAGCAACTAACTTTTTAATATATTTTTCTTTTTACAAAATCATATCAGTTTTATTTAGCAACCATTTTATCATTACCTTTTTCAACAATTATTTGCTTTTCTGTTTTCCAAATCACATAATCTCTTTTCAATTCGTTTGTCTTTTGTTTCTCTAACAACGTTGCCATTTCTACTTATAATATTATCTTTGAATTACTAACCTTTAAATAATCTCTACCTGAAATTACCTGATAACCCATAGACTCATTTGCAACAACGATAAATTTTAACGAAACTATTTTATTAATATTATCTGATATTCAATTGTCCCAAAACATTTTCAGTTTACATTTATTAATTCCAAAATAATCTAAATTATGCGGTAAAAATTCATTTATTTTAAATTGATTTTCAGCACAGCTCTTTTTAATTAAACTGATCGGGCTTCCTGAGTCTATTAGTCATTATTTTAATATAAATATATTACTAACATTTTTTAAATAAAATGTATAAAATCTTACTACATATTCATTTGTCTTCAAGTAATTCGTTCTGGACAATACACAACCCGATGATTAATACTGCTGCAACCGAAACAAGCACCAACTTCCCTCTTTGGTTTCTTTCATTCTGCTGCAAAATGTCCCATTGAATTGCAATTGTAACAGCGCACCGCATTGTAGAATTTGATGACTTCAGATCTGGCCGCACTGGATGGAGGCTTGCACTTTCAACTGATTATCCGGAATGCCCTCAATGATCGACTAGTTCTTCATCAATTTGCACCTTGTTTGCCAACACAATTTTTTCGACATAATAGGTTGCAAAGCATTCGCTTGAGCTCCATTTACTTGCTTCAAACATCCGTTGTAGTATCAACTTGTTCTCACTTGAACCAAAGAATGATTTGATTTGATGCAGCAAGTTGTCCACGCTTTCAACTACATAATTGTGCTTTGAATACTACCAGGCCTGTGCTTTGCCTTTAAGCTTGCTTATGTATACTGCACTCAATATCACCTCGTCAATGTTGTATACATCGCGAACACTTTTCAGTTGCGTAATCCAAATGTCAACAACCGTCGAACTCTGGCAACATATCTCTAAGCATATTGAACGATGATGATATGTTGACGGTCGATTCAGCAACACTGATTGCACCACCAGACTCACGCATCGAACATGTTGGAACTACGTTGAAGCAAGATTTTTGACTATCGTTTGTGTTTGTTGCTATCATGATCTCTGATTCTGACGTGACTACTGTACGCTGCAAACAAGGTTCTGTGCGCAGATCTATTGGTTGCTTTATTCTATGGATATTTTATTCCAGCTGCTGGTACGGAAAAAGAATTTTACCAAAGTTTCTCTCATATTTTTTTTTTACTTTTTTTTAATCGTAGAAGTTCTTCCTTGATTCGTCTGCAACAAATGTATTACATAACAAATTATAAAAAATTATGTTCAATAAAACTTTAAATATTGCTATTCATGTTATTAGAGCATTTGCTACCAACTCATCAAATGTTTGCGAAAGATGCTCTACAGAGTACTTTCCATAAGTTCTTTGTAAGAGAAATTTCTATAATTTATAACTATATTATATTATATATAATATATTATATATAAAGCTACAACGTTTTTCTGCAGAGCCTTAATAAGTTATCCCTTGAACGTAGTCTCTAAAAATGAACGTAGTTTCTAATAATACATAGTTTTTGAAAAGAATTGTTATCACATATTCTAACAAAAATTTTAAGGTTTTACATTTGTTAGTCCACGAAGCTCAAAGGAGAAATGTTTTCCTATGTTTTCCATAATGCTCCAAATGCTCCATTTTAATCAGTTTATCAAATTAAAAAGAATTATAAACTGCTTTTGTAGTTATTTAAGGTTATTAGAAAACACTAAATATTTAAGTATTTCAATAATTTATTTTAGATTAATAATTTTAGAATAGGTTAGATTAATAATTTATGTAATCTTTTTCACGTTACATGTATTTTATAGTAATACATATTAAAAGCTGCTGTGATATAAAATTATTGCATACAAATTCGATATGTTAAGTACGAGTAAAATATATATAATATAAAAGCTTTTGAAAATGATGCAAAAATGATGTATTTGAATTTAAATTTCATTCCTCTTCCTCTAAAAAGCGCAATCTTCATATAATTCACCTTCAGCGATAATGTTTTTATTTTTCTGCATTTAAGTCTATCACATATTAATTTTTTGTGCTCCTTAGATGCTAGAAAGACTTATTTTGAACATTACTTAATTAGAATTTAGAAAAAACTCAACTTAATCGTTTCGTGGCTTTGGTTTTTCTTATGTTGTAAATCGTGAAACTTAGAATAAGATTTTGTTAATACAAAATTAATTTGGGATTTCCTAAAAAATAAAAATATGATAACAGTTTAAACCCTACATCATATGACAAAGATTTTCTTTTTCTGTCTCCAACTAGTCGTGGAATACATTGTAAGATGAGGCGTAGATGGATTGCCGAAGAGATATAAAGAAGTCAAACAACACTTCCAACACTCAAGATCACTCAAAATTGTTTGAAATCGAAGATAAATGTGAATTTGAAAGTTAATGAGTTCTTTAAGAAACGAAAAATTTAATGTATGGCGGAACAGCATACATGAGTTGTTCAAAATCACAGCTTATGTCAATGGATGTAGGATGGATCCAGCTAGATAGAAATAGTTAGATGTAATAAGTCGCAGAAAATGGGTAACCACGGGAAGGGTAACCAAAATTTAAGAATCAGCATTTATTTTTCATAACTTTATTCAAGGAAATGAAACTCGATAACCATTTCCACAGAAATCAGTCAGCAAAAAATTGTAGAAAGCCAGAGATTCTTTGGATAGATCTGATAAACATTGCAGCATGGATTAGAAATCGTTTTACGTATAATATAAATATACTTGAATTTCGAGTAGAAATGTGGGGAGGGAGAGGTGTTGAAGACGAGTTAATTATGCACTGCAGAAGTAGCACAAATATATTGCGATAACGTGAGTTCATCAACAAAGAAATATTTGGCGAAATCATAACATATTGATTTCGTCATAACTTTGTTATAAAATAAAATGGTTGAAAATGGTACTGAACAATTTTAATATTTAGAGGAATTGTTTTTTTTTTACAAATAAAGAACATTTGAAAAATACTCCCTAGCTCTTGATCAAATTTCGTTTAGCAGAGAAAAGTAGAACGGAAGTTTACAATTGCATTCCCTAGTTGTTGTGTTATGAAGACTGGTATAAAATACGATACCTGGACCGTATTACAGAACATTAGATTGAAAGCAGCCCCAGCAATCAACACCTCATGAAGACTTAGCCGAAAATCGAAACAGCCGAAACAGAATTCAATATTATTCTTTTACAACTTCAAACTAATATTATTGCAAGATACTCGAGTTGAGGGTTCAAGTCAGGCGCTAGTCAGCAAGAGGTTAAGGGACAACAAGAAAAATGTTGAAAATGTTCGTACATACTATTTTAGAAAATATAAGATGCAACTGGAGGGTAGCATGCTAGATAATCAAATGTGAACAGTTTCGCGCGCTTCGAAGGGTCATCAAAATAAAAACAAAATCAACAAAGACATATAGTTTACAGTCGAAAAACACAACCTACGCAGAGGGGTATTGGCGAAAAACGCTTCTCTCTCGAAGAGAGAGATTTTGTCCCTCAGAGAGAACGTTTCTATCTATTTCGCTCAGAAGATATCCTCGACTCCATAAACGAGTCGGCCAGGATAATGGAGACCTCTGATATAGTTTAGTGACCGCTGTAATAATGATGTTCAATATAAAAAATGTTGAATTCGTATCTGTTAATTTTCAAAAGATAGATGGTGATATATTGCCTTCTTTTCAGGTTTCAGTTGAAATTAGTGACGCTGATGTTGGGTAGCTCGTAGAACAAACTCTTAAAAATACACGAAATTTTATTAATTAACATTATTATATTAAAAACGAGGATGGCAATCGAATATGCTATGGGAGATGATTCAAGTAATAAATTATAAAAATAATAAAATTTATGCGGTAATGAGCATTTCTATGATCGGCTGAGAATGTTACACATATAATAGTTTTATTCTAATTTTAATTTTACTGTTAATATACGAGAAAAAAAGATATTAGCTATATAAATGTAACAGAAATCGTTTTGCTATAGCTCCAATTTGTTTTAAATTCGTTATTAAATATTATTTGAAATAAGGTTTTTTGACAATTTTCCAACTTGCACATTTGCTGAAGGAGATTAATATAAGTTTGGTTGCCACGGTTCGAAAAAACAAGCATTTTGTACTAAGGAAGTTGCTAGTTTGAGACTATTAATTACCGCAATGAACAAATTAATAACTATTTACAACTAAATGAAAAAATTTAGGTAGAAACTAGAACCTATAACTTTAAGTTAATGGGTTCATCTTTATATCTAAAAATAATGTGGGTGAGAGCGTTTGCTGTTGGATGCTCATCTTCCAATCCACTCAGTTCCATTTTTGACATAATCTCTTCATCATATTCTTAATCGTTTATTTCGTACATCACATTCTAGCGTATTGAATAACGCTGCTATTTATCGGCGGATTAAATCAATTCAAGTTAATTGAAATTATTTTATTAGCACAAAATTTTATGAAAATCAAATCATATCCTAACCAATAACAAAATATCATCTTAAGTCGTTCAAGAAAACATCTATTATTACTGATTCTTCATTAGAATAATAATTGTTGAACTTATTTTCAAAATGAAAATCGTGAAAATTTTCATGTGTAATTTTATTTTTTGACTTAAATGTCTACAAAATTTATTTTTATATGCTGCTAATTGTGAAATATAATAAGGATATTGACGAGAGATTACATTTTCTTGTGTCTAAATTGGAGTAATTCATTCATATTTTGTTAAAATGTTTTAATCTTAGTCCAATGTGCTGCATTGCGCACCAAAGATATTAGAATTAGTAATATAATAAAATATCCTGAAAAAATCAAAACACACACACACAATGTGTTTATTTATATACCTTATTTAAAACTAACTTGATTTCTATAACCGCAATACTTTCCCTAGATAATATATAAACAACATGTTTATCGAATGCCCATTAGTTCACATAAAATTCTTAATATAACACTGGACAATGGTTTAGTCATTATATAAGTAACTTGCTTCTCTATTCAAGTTGCTGAATTCTGAGTATGGCTCCTTTACAATTTCTCTCATCAAATATTGGTTGATTGCAATATGCTTTATCCTCCGGTGTATCACAGGGTACGGTGCAAGTCTCACTGCTGCTGAATTATATGCTTCAAGAAGTGCAGCATCTTTCAATTTTATGATTCTATTAAACGATTATAACAATTTAGCTATTGCTTCTGCTGCTCTAGTCGAAGACGAAGGCACCAAATCACACCTGCGTATTTAATTATAATTTTAGATGTTGATCCTCTTACATATCTTTACGCATCCTTCTTAGTCTGCATGACTATAGCATTCTAATATGCCAGAAGAACATACGAATTCTTCTCAAAATTCATTTTATAATCTACATATTAAATACTAACTTCTGCGGCGACGTCACTTTTCCCATCCATGTGTCTTTTTCTGGTCTATTCGCCATATATTTTGTGCACCAGTGCTACAAGGTTTTTCAACAATTTGGGTAATTTTGGCTAGAAAACATTCGCCATCTTGCTCCTCTGACCTGTCTTTACTGCCGATGAAATCGGTGAATTTTGAACAAGTTCCCCACGCTTGAAAGTGCAGCATCGTGGAATAATGGTTTCAGCTTCTCAGTTTTCAGGTTGAAACGTTTCAACTTTATCAATTTTTGTCCTGAGTAGGCATTGATTTTTTCAAATTCGCTTTCGTTATTAATCGTTACGTTTCATCGTTGCCTTTTGTTTTAAATGCTACTGAGCCTGCTTCGGTTATTTCGTTCACTCGTTGAATATGCATATATATGTATGTATAACCTATTTTCTCTAATGAAATTTTCATTAATTTGCCGAATTTGTAGAGAGTATAAATAAAGCGGGAAAGTAATTTGAAAATATTGAATTTATTGAACAAAAGTATTCCGGAAAAAGTTTCCAAAATATTCACAATATAATATTAGGTCTACTTATGATAATACATATTAAAAGAGTAATATTTTCACACCCATTGTCAATATATACTTGTAGTCTTTTTATTCAATTAAATCCATTTTTAATTCAGTTAAATTTAACATACTGCAGAGGTTTATTAAACATATTTGCAAACATTTTGTCAGTAGGACAATATTCAAATTAATCCAGTTAATCTTGTTTCTGCTCCTTGTATGTACAGTAATATGTTTAGTGCATGAACTAACATTCTCATTATCTAACAACGATAAATAATGCAGTTTTGATATCCAAATCGAACTGTAGTTTATTCACCACAGGAGCAAGAACTTCATCAAAATCAACTCCATTCTTACAATCTTCTTCCAACTCCCACTGGTTGCGCTAAAATTGTCTTCCTCTTTTAAATTCCACTGTCCTACAGTAGCCATAGTTTCTTGATTTAATCTTACAATGACATACTATTGTGTTGAAATAAATAAATTGTATTAAAATTGTATTGAACGTTTATCTTGAGCAATATTTTTTGTGCCTCGATGAAAAGCCTTATGGTAATTGTGTCTTTTTGAATAACTAAATACGAACATGTTAACAGAATTCAGTATATCCAACGAAGACTGATTTTTTCCTTCTGATCCAACGTATGTCGTTTCTCTTTTGGAACCTATAATATACGACGAAACCAAACGTTTTCAAATGTGCCAAATCAGGTATCCAATTTTCAAACGGAGTTTTATCATTTGTACTAGCTTTTAGCCTGTTCCGCAAATAGTTCGCTTTGTGAACTGCTTCTGCCCAATATTTGTTATAGGATTGCATTTTTATAGGTGTTAGGTTGAGAAAAATGTTGGCAACAGTTAACGTTCCTACTTGGTTATGATGAGAATTGGATCTGGTTATAACAATTTGTAAATGAAAATGTTTCGAACTGATGGGACGATTACCATAAAAATATAAATTGCATCTCAAATGAAATATGTGACTTCTACACAAAATAGAATAACTCAGCTCTTAAATCAGAAAGTTGATTCCTTGATAGATGAACTTGTATATAGTTAAAACTTATTTGCTATTACATGATGTAATAACTTATTTCTTATTTCTTATCTTACCATTCTTTGTTATCTTTGATTTGAATTCAACGAATGTTAGAATTTTGTTTTGATATGCATTCGGTGATCAATGTGATAATATATATATATATATATATATATATATATATATATATATATATATCTAGATATATAGATAGATATATATAGATATATATATATATATCTTTATATGTACTTGATACTGCTAAATTTGATATTGTCATAAGGATCGGCAATATAGTATTTCATAATTATTTTATATTTTAAAATTATACAAAAATATCAAACTAAATAATCGAATGAAATCTATGACCAAGAAATCAAAAGTCATAATTCATAAATATTTTAAAATAGTATCTATGTATAGTCTCCACAGTCTCCATGAGAAACTTCTTACTTTAACAACCATAGCCATATCGATATATTGTGTTAAAATTCTACGAAATACCTGTTTTTACAAAAGACTCATCAAATGGTCAATTGTCCTGGCTTCGTTGATTTAGTCCTTGTGCCAAAAGGTAACCTGTGTGCGTTATCATAAATGCATGGCTCACAAAAATCGTTTTCAACCCTAACGTTGATGCCTTTCTCTATTTCAAGCATCTTTTTTATAAGGCTTTATCTCAATATTCCCATTTCTCGTAATAGGCTTGTAATCTCGATTCTCTCAAAAATTTACATCTGTTTTTATATACACAGGTTTAACTATTTTGAAGTCCGTTTTATATATCGAACCATGTCTTTTACACTATATAAGAGCAATCTACCTTCCTTTCTTGGCCAACAATTAGTGGTTGATCTGAATTCGGTCTCTGTATTTCGAACGCTGGTTGCTAATATTGGTAAATACCAATTCCTTTAAATGCTTCTCTTCCAGCTGTCTGGATTGGGCCATGGACTTTCGAACTACTTGAATGCAGAAAACATATTCATTGAATTCGTAACGTGTTTTCTGACATCGATATCAATCCACAAATCTTCTGATGCGGCCTCGATTTTTGAGACTTCATTGCAGAATAAAACCACTTCTGCGGCATTACTTTGTTGATTAACTGCTCTCTGCCATCTAGCTGACTTTTCATCACCAATCCACTTTCTGCAGTTTTTATGTCCCATAATTTTCTAGCCTTGGCATAGCCTTACGAAACATATCGCACTTCCTTTATGCTTCTCAGTCTATTACTTAATGCTAATATTATTAATGCTTCTCAGTCTATATGATTTCTCTCAGTCTATTACATTACAAATATTTCTAAAATATTCAGTAGACAAAACCTAGACTGTTAAAATACAATTATTTTCTATGACTACTAACTTATCCACTTATCCACAATAAGTAGATATCAGTCATTCATTTCATTCTTTGTGTTGAACAATTAGAATTCCTCGGCTTTTTCCATGATCGATTGCATTCCATTAAATTGTATGCATGGGAGAGTGTGATTCAGTCTATTGAGTTCTAAGGGATGGACAAACTTAGGACGGACCACGCTTCGATCTGCTGATAACGTCGACAGCAACACGACTCGCAACAGTAACATCTACTAACATCAACATTTCCCCAACATAAGATTTTCAAACCTTTTTTTTCGATAATAACATTTAAAAATGACTGCGTGTTATCGCAACTCCTCCAAAACGCAAATGCGCACCAATGAAATTGTAAGCGAAAGCGATTATGAAGATGAAATGAACTATGGAGTAAAACCTTTTACGGTTTAGATTTCATGCCACCGGCAAGAAATATGAACACACATTTCAGCTATATTAGAAGAAATAAGGGATTAGTCAGGAAGCTCGTGACACTATTCTGTATTTTAACGTGCAAAACCGAAGGTAAATGGAGTTGTATATACCAAATTAAGGTTCGAAGAGAACCATTCAAATATTTTTGGGAAACTTGGTAGTATCGCTCGAATACACGGAAAAATCTTTCAGCAGTGGCACCTTCGGATCATGGCGGAATTAGCCACCTTCTCCTCTAAATAGCAGTAAATGAACTTTCTCGTTAATGTGTACCATGAGGTGAGAATGTTTGATATATAAAAAACAGGACCTGGTAATACATTTCATTTGTATAGAAATCACAATAAGTGGCAGTTTCGGCCGGGTACAGCAGGGGGCTCAGAATGGAAGTTAAGGGGGTCGGTCATGCAATCCGAGTGCTTTGCGGAAAAACCTGAGATTTTTAAAGTTAACCATGATGAAACGCACACCCATTTTATTTTTTCGCTCACGAATTTGTACCGCTCCTCGTAAATATATATTCAACATTTCAGCATATTGACAACCTCCATATATCACAGCTAATGTGTACATTATATTCATATCAACATACATATTGGAGTTAAGAAAACGCGGGTCCGAAAACTATTAAAGAAAATAGATTGGGCTGAACAACTCGAGTGGCAATTTATTATAAGTCAGAGTCGCAACCACGTCGTTATTTTAAATGGTAGCCTCTGCGTGCTGTGTATACTACTTCCACGCATGTACTCGAGCGGTGGTTTAGTGGAGCATCCAGGGGCGCACATAAAGTACGTTATGGCGCCACACCCCGAGCCACTAAATACGTTAAATGGAAAACGGCAATATAACAATAGCGGCGTCCCGGCCACCGGGCCATTTGCAAGCCAGGCCCCCGGACGCGGGAGCTCCGCGAACACACGCAGCCGTCGGCGAGCGCGGGCCATGCGAGTTTTAATTATCCCTTTTTCGGCACTCGCAACACACGAGCACGCATGTATGTGTTGGAGAGACAATGCGTCCGGGCGAAGCACAGCTCCGACACATAGGAAGGCGCCCGTTAATCACGAGCCATGTTTTAATTGGTAGAGATTCGCCACTCGCACGCGAACAGGGTGGAGTCTTGTGGCCAGGATGTAAATATTTCATGTGCTACAAGTGTCCCGTCCGCACACACCTACAAGCTTCTCGGCGTCCTGGCCTCGGCACATACGGACCTCCACAATGGGGCGATGCCCGGTGGAGAAAATAGTTGCGACTTCACGAATTCGCCAGCTACTCGCCTTCCTTCCACCCCATCGTCCACATTGAGCCTCACTCGTTTACCAAAAGCATCGGACTTAGGAACTGAACTGACTGGAAGTCAACACTCGATTTGAAATGCAACCAGCGATGCTTATGTGAGTATAAACAGCCTTGAATAACGAAAATATCTGGAGGTAAAGAGTTATCCAGTAGAAGTGAAAAATATAAGCCAGTTTTACCAATTGTTGACGACAGTTATTCGAAATCGACATCGAAGTTTTCATGTTTCTTTCTCGGCCGGATTTCTCACGTTTGCTGTGAGAACATGTGGCAGAGGAAATGCTCAAAATGCAGGACTTTATGCCAGTAAATGAATGGGAAACAATCGGGCATAGGGTTTTTGTAGGACCATGGACCGTGGCTCCCTCTGCTTTGCACATCAACTCATTCCGTGCGTGTATGTGTTCGTGTGCCCATTTGTCATTTATTGGCCATTTCCATGGGCGTCCGTTTACATGCATCAGCATGTGTGGCGCGCATGTCGCACCCGCCGTGGTCTCCAGACGGCGAGGGCAAACAAGTATGTGGGAAATACGAGTGTCCGCTTCAACTAGAATAGGGGGAATTCGTGGGCTCGGCTCGTGCGCACGTTACCTGGGGCCGCAACCTAGTGTGCCACTGCTCTCGCAGGTTCATGTACGAGCTAAAAATACACTTCCTTGCAACAACGTGCCTGGGAAATTCGTTGGGACTTTTCCCCTGCCGCTGAGGGACGAGGCACGGCTACTGTTCACGAGAGAGAGCGAGAATAAACCACGCCTCGAACTGCCTCTCACGTCGCTGCGTATTCGCACCCCCTGTGGGTCCTTATGTATGCATGCATGCTGGTGTATATGCAGTGACATATAGATGTGTGTATGTATAGTAGCCACATGAGCACAGAGGCTCCTATGTCCCATCACCTCTATTTCTGGATGCAAGGCAGGGGGCGCCGAACGTATGCCGCGAAGTGTGCGTATTTTCCACCTTGAACGCTGGGAAAGAAAAGTAAAAATTCGAAGACAAAGGATATTTCATACTGGTTTAATGCTTTTTGGCTTGTTTACAAACAATCTCTGCGCGGCTGCCAGTGTTGCGAAGCGGTGCGCCGGGCGGGAGGGCGCCGTTTTTGTAATTCAAGTCTCCACGCTCCGGGCCGCGCCAGGAGCTGTTGCTTTTAAAAATCTCGTTTCGCGCCCACCCCGACCCTGTACCCACCACCCATCGCTCCACTACTCCTACAACAGCCGCGGATTCCGCTCCGTCCCGCTCGGCTCCAGCGCTCGGCTGCAGCCTCACTTTCACTCTCGTCGCTGCGCTGGAACACTTTATATTTTTCCGGGTTCAGCGTTCTTTTCGCTGCTCCGGCAGCCATTTCATGAAAGGGACGCGGAGCGGGAGCGTAGCGCGAACACGGTAAATGGCAACATGAACTCATAAAAAATGCGGAAGGTGCGAGAACTTTCTCGCTGCGAAACGGGAGCAGCCGCGTCTGTACGTACGTATGTGCGCTGCACTTGACTTTGAATTCCGCCTTCCTTTGTAACCTACAATATGCATCTGCCTTGAATCAGCTGAGCGCCTCTTAAAGTGCGCCGGCCGCTGGCGGGAGTCGCTGCGAGCCCTCTCCAGGCGCCTGGTGCTCAGGTGCACCGCCGAACGGTGGGCGCGTGATGCCTCCGATCCGTCGCACCGTCCCGCCCCGTCCTCGGGCCGAACCTCATCCGCTTCATCCCGGCCGCAGCGCGAGATTCCGGCTGCCTTCGGCGCGTATAAACAGCTGCCCGATTATATGCAAATTAGTTTTTTGGCAGCATTGAAATTCTAATTGTGGCCGCGCCGACGGGAGATACGGTTCCTAATCAAATGGCTGCAGATTGCTATCAGCCGCGGAGGGGGGTGCGGCAGCGATGTGTCCTCTGGCACGCAGAGACAGCCGATCCAGACCCTACCTGGCGCACGCGGCCGCTGGGTGTTGGGAAGGTCCTCGGCGCTGGGAGCCGATACGATCGAGGAGGCTTCAATGAAGTGGAACGCCGACGGAGGAACGCTCGATTCGCCATTTGCGTATTGCAGAGGCGAATAAAATTGGCTCGGAACAAGAATTACTCAGCCGTCGAAATCCGACCGCTTCCGTTGGTGGCACTGACAGCATATCGCGGATAGGCAGCGTTGCATGAAGTTGTTTCCGCAATTGCGATATAAATATTTTCCGGAAACACTTCCACAGACATTCTCCGGCGGCTCCTCGGCGAACGCACACATACGCATGCATAATAATAAACAAAAACCCTTTATGGCACACGCCCTGACAGGGGGATAAAGGGATTCCGGCCGGATCTGCAGACGGCTCGCGCAAATCCAATCTCTTGCTTGAATTGCGTCGCGAAATTGAAATCTGAAATTGAACATTTCGATATTTTCTGAAATTGTTTATAAGCAATTCGCCGCATGCTTAGCAGACGGCTGCGGAATCGTTTTGTTTTATTCTATTCTATTATCTTTATGCATATGAGTTGCACGCAGATTATTCCGTTTTGCCTCGATGACGGCTTCGCCAACCTCCATTCAGTTCAGCGGAATGTTATCCTACGACGTATTCAGGCGGAAAAGTTGCCGATTGGAAAAAGTAAATCAGAAAAGGATCTAAACGACCCTCGAAGGTCCTCCAACGCCCGACAGCTCTCTCACGGACGGCCATCGTTCAAGTTATCTAGGTGTTTTAAACGACGGAAGGTTTATGGTCCATCTTGTTCGAGAAACTATCAACCACACATACATTTCACCAGTTATTACTGACACAAAGGAGATTTAAACGAACTTTTCTTTATAACCTCTCACCACGGGTCACTGACGAGAGCACAATTTGTAGGGATCCACCTTGTTAAAAACAGCTCCAGCCATCGAAGTCGGGTTTGACTGATTTGCTATAAACAATGGGTTTGAACACACAGGCCTTTAACGGATTTATTAACGGATTAAGGGCCAATTGGAAAAGAAGAGGTCTGAGTGTAAGATTTTATTATTTGTCTATTATTTCTCTTTAATTTAATTTTCGTATTATTTTGAACATGGTGCCCAAAAAGTCGCAAGCTTTCTTCCTTTACTCCATTATTCACTTTGGGTTGTTTAAACAAGAGTTCAGTTAATTTCTATGGTTCTGGGAAGGGCAGAAAGGGGGTGAGGCTGTGCGAGAAACATCCGATTGCGGGCCGCGGAAACCGAAACTTCCCCTGCATCAAAGAGGCGTCGAGCGCAGACCAAGAATCTCGAAGTCTCGAGGACAGGGCGTGATACCCTCGCCTGGCAGACGTGTTGGCCTCGAACGGCCCGGCGCGGCCCGGTCCAGCCCTCTCCAAATATTTTGCACCACAAAATGACCCTTGTCCGCCGGAATGGCGCGATCGGCTTGTCAAGGGTGGGAACCAGTTCGAGCTGCCGCTTCTGCTTGGGCCGGGTGAAAGGGTGAAGCGCTGCGATTCAGTGCGTGGCGAGGTCCCGCTGCGGACAACTCCATGCGCCCCGCACCTGTGGCCAGCCAGGACGCCGGGCAGGACGGCGGATGTGACCGCACCCTATCTAAAGCCGAGTCCGCTGCCCGCAGTGCCACCAAACAGGAGGCCGTGTTAAAGGTTGCGCGTGCGTCCAGAGGCGCGAAGGAGGTGCCCGACCGCACTGACATCGGCTCGACCATCGACCGCCTGACGCCTGCCTGATTGATGGGCTCACTGTCGTCTCCTCTGTCGCCCTTCCAGGCTCGACGAACGAAGTTTTAATTAATCTGCGATGACTCTCCGGTTGAGGAACAATTACCCTATTGGCGAATAGTTCGTGAATTAACTACTCCACCGATCCCGGCCAGGAACGTACATTATGAGTCGTCGGAATCTCAAATGGAGGGCTAACGCCGTTTAGAGCCACGTGGAACTAGTGGGGCAAAGCACCGAGAAAGGGAGAGTGAGCGCAAGAAAGAAAGCGGCACAGATGGGGCGGGAAATTAAGAAGAAACTGTGGCAGTAGGAACACGGCGAAGGGAGAGAGTAAGCGAGCGAGCGAGCGAGAAAGAGAGCTCTATCAAATTAAAAGAATGACGACCCCGACCTTGGCGCTTAGTATATAAATTCTACCCTCATTACGGAATCCCCCACAGCCCGACGTCACGTCGGCTTCTGCCGCGGCTCCTGCTCCTTCTCCGGCATCGGCTTCGGCTGCGCCTGGAAAAATATGCATAAATGCAAAGAGTCGGCGGCGTACAAAGAGCATCGGGAATTTTTTCCATTCAACACTTCCTTGCAGCCTCGGCGTCGTCGACACGTTGTCGCGCGGAGACGCAGCGCCGCCGACGCAGACGGAGGTGGGGACAGCGACGGGGACGGCGACGAGACGAGCCGTTGGAGACGCGACGATGCCGACGAGACGCTTTCGTTTTCTTAAAATAAGGCATGGAGCGGGGGAGGAGGGCGGAGGACGCTCGAGGAGGAGGAATAAAAACATGGCTCGAAATAAAAATTCTATATATATCTGCCTGAAAGGCACAAAGGAGTCTCGGTCTCGGTCTCTGCGCCGCTGGAACGACGCGGCGTCTGGCGCAGCGCTGCGTTGCCCTGGGTTGAGCTGCGCTGCTTTGTTTTCGTCTGCGTTAAAAAGTTCGGTTTGCAATTTTTAAAAATAAAGGAGCACGAACGGCGTGGCGCTCTTCATCGAGCTTCCGCGCCACCTGCTGCTCGCCGCCGCCCACGCCCTGCGCCCCATGCAAATAGGGGGCTGCCGTGGCGCGGAATTTAAAGAAAGAAGCGGTGACCCGGCCCTGGGCTGGGTCTGGGTCTGGGCCCCGTCGGCGGCGTCAACGTAAACGACGCGAACCAGGCGGGCGAGCTAGGGGCGGCGTCTCCCGACCTGGCACTATTCGGCGCCGCAGCCGAACCGAAGCCGCGCTCATGTAAATGCGTCGACTGCAGCCGGCTCCCTCCAGGGGTGGGCGGGCGTCTGATGAGCCTGACCCAGTTCGAAAGTAGGTAAATGAATGAACTCCTCGCGGCCGTGGCATGAGGACCTTGCGACTGGTGGAAGGGAGCGCCCCTTGGAATGGAAGGGACTGGCCGCGGAGATGTCCGGCCTGTCGCCGGACAGGGCGTGGAGGAGGCTCGCATTAATTAGTAGCACCGCGCCGTTGGAAGACTGTAGCTGTCCCCCCACGTGGCATCCGTGGGAATCGGGTGCCTGCCCTGCGGAAATTCAACGTGGGCCTGCGGGTTCAGACTCATGAATATGAATATGAATTATCGCAAATCGAGGGACCGCGAGACGGCCTTCGCCAATTAGTGACGCGCCAACGGGTCCTGCCTGTGCTCGCCGGCAACAGATTAAATTTTCATTGAATCCGTCTTTTTTGTGTCCCGCGTCCCTCCTCGGCGATTTCTTCCAGCACATAAATCAGCGCTGACCACTCGCTGACCGACCCGATTACCACCCCGCTGCCGGCACACGCCCCTGGAGGTCAGCTCGCTTGACCGCCGTGTTCGCGACTAACCAACATCGACAGCGACGGCGACAGAGACAGAGACATAGACAGCGACACGAGGGCTCCCTGTGCGGCTGGTAATTGGAAAACGAGCCGGTAATGGAGTGCTGTAGTGACCAGCGGCCGACTGGTCGTGTCGTGTCGTCGCGTCGTCCGTCGCCCGTGCGGCCGCCCTTTGACCTCCGGAGTGCATCCCGGCCCAAGGACGGGGTCGGCGGTCGGTCGCACGCCGCGCGTTCGTGGGGCAGTCGGACCGGTTCCCGGAGAAGGCAGCGTGCTCCGAGTCTTTCGCAGAACCGGAAATACTAATGCCGAGGAGAGTCACATCCTTACAGGGAGATACTAATGTTTCGTAGCAACAGAAGCTTCTTGGAAGACGACTTGACGAACTTCCTTGCTGCGCGACAGGGTACTCGCTTCTGCTTAGGCAAGGGTCGTCATCCGGAGCCTCGCCTCGCCTCGCCTCCAGTCCAGGTCCAGTCCAGCACGCATCAGGGGACTCTGGGCTTCTTGGAGAAGGCCGCAAAAAGTGTCTTCCCGTTGGTATTTTCGGCTGCGAATGGAAAGCACTGAGATTTATTAAAATTCAGAATCGACGTTACGGTGTGGGCGGAGCAGCCCGAGTGGCAGAACGAGCCAGGAGTAGGCGGGTCGGGGCGGGTCATACGAGTGGCTGCATAATGCTTTAGTTGCCTTTGCGCTGCGTTTATTTGAATTTTCGCCATGCGAACTCATTAGGGACGACGGCATTAATTAAAACTTTCACAATGAAAATGATGGCAGCGCTCAGACCCGAAAGTAGTGGAGTTGCCTCGCAGCACTCAGCCCGTGAACCGTCTCCGTGAGGGGGTGGGAGAGTGCGGTATCGCCGGTGTGAGGGCGAGCGCGGGGGCCTGTGGATCGTTCGTCATGTGTGGAAGCCGCGCCGGGATGTGGCGGCCACACACACAGCCACGGTCCCGGCCCGGCTCGACTCTCACTTGCGTGCTCGCGATGGCGCGGAGGAGACCCCCAAACGCGAACGAGGACAAAGGATGGGCCTGCACTCGATTCGCCCGTCCCAGCGACGTCTAAATGCTCGGGCGCGTTCCGGGCGGGCAACAGAAGCTGGAAAGCGGGGGTGGAAGGCATTCCAACTGTTGTCCCGGAATGACAGAACAAGGTGCTCTCGCCTCTATAACTAATTCGCATTCATGGCTCTTGTGTGCGGACCGGGCGCACGGATACAGATACAGACACAGACCAGGCCCACACGACACACACACGGAGGTGGGTAGTACGCATGTATCCGACAATTCGTGCACGTACATGGCACACACATCCTCACAGAAAGCGCCGCGGAACGGAAGGGGCCAGCGAGCTCGCACAGCATGAGCGGAGAGCACACAAGGACATGAGGACAAGGACTTCTCTGCCCAGCCACCCGTAGTGGCTGGATGCCTTTCAAGTCTCCTCGCCGTGTGCCGCGAAACTTTTGTCGGCGCTGCAGGAGCCACGTTTGATTTGCCCTGCTCGAACGAGGCGAACCGATCGCTGGGTCCTCGCCGGCTTCGGGAGCAGAGCATCTTCCGCACGAAGACGGAGGGCGGCAGCGCATCGCTCTCAAGGCCCATCCGAGAACACGCTCCATGTGCACATGGGTGAGGCCTCGCCGGGATGTCGTGGTTGCGATCTCCTCAGCCCGGAATGCCAATCACAATCCCGAACTTCTGCGAACAGTTTCCACTTGCAACTTATTTTTGGCCGATGGTGGTGCTGGCGACGGTCGGGGCAACCGTGCGTGGGCCTTCCGACCATCCCCACCGTGCGAAGAGGAGGCGGGTGGGTCTCTGCAGGATCTCCGCCGTCGCTCGCTCCTCCGGATGGCTTCGAATTCGGTTGTAGCATGTGCCGGGAACACGCCAAACTCGCAATAACTTTCTCCAGCCACTTCCCGCGCCCGGCTACGGCACATCTTCGACGGCTGAAGACGGGTTGTCTTGCGCCCAATTCGTCTTTGATGACATCCTGCGCCTCCTGCCCACACCGACCTCTGTCTCCATCTCCATCTCCCTCGCACGGCGGTGTTATGTCAGGCATGCTTCCTGGCTGCGAAACAATAGCAACCTCCGCCATACCCGCCGCCGCGCGACTTCCCCGAGGATCCACGCATTCGTCGAATTCGCCGGGAGCTGAACTGCGCGAAAAATTAAAAACACTCACTCATTCAGGGCACCGGACCCACTCCGCTCTCGAGCCTGGGCTGGGTTGGAACAGAGCGAGCTTAGATCGATTTTTCATTTCCTTTGCGAGCGCGCATGGGGGTCTTTGAACGCCCACCTTTCAAACCCTTGTCGGTTCCCAGTCACCGCCAGCACCTCCTGCAAAGGCCATAAGTTAGGAGTCCCCCATTTGGACCGCCTGCGCTCCTCGGAGTCGATGGAGCCGATCGCGAGATAGGGCATGTGTTGGGTCCGCGTCCAGATCGTCGAGAGAACCGGGCTGAAGGCCTTGGCCTTCCGCCCCGGCATCTCCGCCGCGACAGCGCGAGCATCTCCTCAAAGCCGCCTCCTCGACCAGCTCCCGTGCACAGATCTGTTTCCATACACATACTCATATACGTACACATCCACATAGAGAGACCCACACAAGGACTCATGTCAGTGTATATAAAGTGGAAATAACGAACTTCGAGCTGCTGCCTGGCTGTGGAAAAGTGGAAAGTGTGCGGTCGTTGCCAAAGCACCAGGGGCGTCCGGCGGGGTGGGGGCTCCGCCGAGCATCTGCGCCCGCAGTGGGGATGACGCCGAGCTCTGCGCCGAGCACATTAGTCGATGTGTGCCCTGCTCCAGTGCGAGTGCGAGTGTGTGTGCGAGTGTGCACAGTCGGAGCTTGGCGAGCGCGCGACATCGGGGCTCTGGAAGGGAGTCGTTGCCTGGAGTCGGGTCGGTCGGGCTGGGACCGGGGCCGGGGCCGGGGCCGGGGTTGGGGTAGCGGTTGGCGGGGGTGGGTTGGCGAGGTTTTGTAATTTATCAACTGTACGGCATCAGCAGTTGGATGTCTTGCGAGTACGTTATCAATGGAATAACAGTTCTTTTGCGTGGCTATGTGTCGTCCGTCCGACGTCCGTCCGTCCGTCTGTCCGTCGACTAACGACGCGCGTCCTCGAGCGGAGCGAAGGGTTTATGTGTTTTCAATTTAGTCCTGGGAAATTGGTGAATGGAATGCGATGGGATGCTGTGTTCCGTCCTCGTCCTCGTCTTTGTCGTCAACGTCGGCCGCGTCGCTGTCGGACGGGTGGGGTGGGGTGGAGGTGGGGGCCGCGCTGGTCTGGGGCTGGCACATGCCATGATTGTTGGTCGTTAGGTTGGCAGTCGTGTGTGTGTGTGTGTGTGTGAGTGTGTGCGGCGCTCTGGAGGGGTTATGAAAACAAGATGGCCGCCGGCCTGTCATGTGATTGGATACACAAAGCAGTCGCCATGACAGGACCCACCCAGGACGAGACGCGGGCGCCGTGTGGCCCGGGCCTAATTGGGTTCTGTTCGTCGGCTCCTCGAGGGGAGAGGGTTTGTGAGGGACAGGGGCGGTTGCTCGGTAGGGGTTCTGCCGCCGAATGACCACACGTCGCCCGCAGAGCACATATGTATGCGAGGGTCGGTGGGAGGGGGCGGAAGTTGGCGCTGCAGTCCTAGCCACGCTTGCACGGAGCACATGTGCCTCCGCACCCCCGACGCCGGGCGCCCCCACCTGCCGCTCGCAGCTCCGAATATATCTCGAAGCGGTCCAATTAACAGAAATTCAAAGTTTTACTAATTACAAAAGTTGCTCCGAAAGCAAACGGAGGAACTTTTAAGAAACCCTTTTGTCAGTCGACTTGCCACGGCATCGTCGGCGCGGGTTGGGCGGATTGGGCTGGGCTCCCATGTGTGGAGCGCTTCCTGCAACTACTTCTCGCCCCTCGTCTCGTGCCCTTCGCTCCCTCGCACGGCCGCTGCGACGCATGTTGCCTTTCATTTGCGCAAGGATGCATTCCTTATCCCGGAGCGTATATCATTTTTCATGTGCGCTGCCTGTGTGGGTGCGCAGGGGCTGTGTGCGTGTGGCAGTGTGCGTCGCGGATGGTTCATGTACGCGCACATCGGAAGACGGCTCCGACTTAACTGCATCGAACAAAGAGCGCAAAGTTCTATTCCCGAAATTAGGAATTTTCGCAGTTCCCCCGACCCGCCCGCCGCTGGCCCACTATAAGCGTTACGTCGGAGCCAGCCCGAATCCGCCTTATCGTCCTCGTCCTCATCGCCCTCCTCGCGGCGGATCTGAATATGCAATTTCCGCGGCGATGCCGGGGCGCATCTGAGCCCGCGCTCCCTGCCGAAGTGCAAATTATTGGGATTCAGTCGCATAACATATGCATACCGCTCTCGGCCTTCCCCGGCCCCGTCCCATCCCGTGCCGTCCGCGCTCACGCGGCCCCACCAGCCGGCGGCTGCTCTTATACGGCGTCTTGTCAAACTAATGAATGCGTATTTCCCGCCCTGCTCCGACCAGCCGCCCGCCCGACCTCGCCCACCCGCTCCCGGACGCATTCATTAAAATAATTCCGAACATGAAGCCCGTTCATTAGAACTTTTCGCAGCGCTTTTAATGACGAACAACTTCGGAGCTCTCAGGAGCGGTGCCTCCTGGTGGCCACCGGACCTCCCCGGGAAGGTCGCCCTGCTCGGAGTCCCTCCCGGGGTGGCCAAGGAAGCCAGGAGCCACCCAAGGCATCTGATGCGATCGGCATTGGCTCTGATTGAGCTCGCCGGCGGTAACTACCTGCGCACACAGGAGCACGGAGCGAAGCAGTCAGGCGGAAATGATGGACGCCCGGCAGACGAGCAGGCGAGGAAGGGGTCGGCGAGGAGCGCAAGTTCTAATGGCTAATCCGGGGAGGTTCGGGGCGCACAGACGCAAATCAGCGGCGCATCGGCGCTGGATCGGCGGATTCGGTTTTGTATCTCTTTATAAATTCGCGATATTCGCGCATTCGTGCCCCGTGCGGTGCGAACGAGGAGCGGGGTCGGGAGGGAGGTAACTACCCTCGGCTAGAACGGGTGACGGTGACAGACACCCGTTGTGGGGTGCGCATCGCTCGGTATGTAAATCAACGTCGCATTGTTCTCGTAAAAGTTACATTCGAGCGACGGACTCGGGACTGCGGGCTCGGCGCGTATGCAAAGGACCGGGAAAGGGTTCGGCCGGCGCAAAAAATCGCAGCCCGTCCGCTACCCAGGGACCCAGGCGAAGGGTTCCGGTAGGGTTGGGCCGGAGAGCAGTTAATGGAAATTCGACACAGACTCCGAGTGCAGGCCGCGGAACCACCGGGATCACACCGAAGATGAGCGGCGCCGGCGGAGCGCATGCAAAATCCATAAATCGCAGTGTTTCCCGGCAGGGATAACAACTCCGGATAAACATGACACCCAACTGTCAATAGACATTTCGCGGTTGTTTCCATTATGTCGTCCGTCCGCCGGCCGCGCGGGGAGGGAGCGCCGTACATTATTTGATTTACGTCAGAAATTAACGAGCTCTCTGGCTTCCACGCATAGAGGCCTAGGGCAGGGAGGGGGCGCCTCGGAGACGCACACGCCGGGCCACGGCTCGATTCAGCGGACACAATCGGCATGTCCGAGTGCCGAGGCGCAGCCGGGAGCCAATTCCTTTTTCATTAATCACAGCCCCATCGATAAATGTCACTATGGTGAAATCGCGATTCTCCGGATCGCCGTAGTTGGACGGCCGATAATGGCGATATGATGAATAGCGATCCTCTCCGACTCAGAAGAGGACACTTGAGGCTGGCTTTTAATTATTTTCTCATTTCTCCGAGCTACTCTGCCATATTATTATTTTAATCGCATCGGCACTGAATTCGAAATTCCGCACTTCCTGGGCTCTGGGCTGTGGGCTGAGACTTCTTCACCTATTGGGAGTCTTGTGAAGCAAATAATAAATACATAATTGAATTAGGGATGGAAGGACTCCGAAAAGTGCTCCTCCAAACAGACAATAGGCAGCGCCAACGATGTCTTCGTTGCATCCCAGACGAATCGACAACGAGGATGCAAATTCTGAATCGGAGTCACGGGGAAGGACGTGGTGCGTCGCCGGTCGGAAGATCCGCTAACGAACCGCGACATGGCCTCATGTGCACCGTCCGCCGAAACCCCGCGCCGCGAGGGAGTCCTTGGAGCCGGATTGCGGAGTCTTCTTTGGAACCCATGAAATATCACTAGCACGCTCATCTGTTTCGGTGAAGTTGACAAATCAGGGGACGTCCCAACCGCCGCGCCATTCCCCAATTGTCGCAGAACCTCTTCAAGACCATCGGTGCACGACCAGGCGCCCGATCGCTCCCTCCTCGCCCACCGCATCCGCAGGGCTTTCCGAACGGGCTGTAGTTGATGCGCACACCGTGCATCTGACAGGACAAGGATCGGGGTCGGGGTCGGGTCGTTGCATCCGAACTGCGAAGAGGCGGACAAGCCGCCCCGCAAATTCGTCCGAATTCAAATAAATGACTCCGTGCTCCGCTCTCGGACGGCTTGACGGGCCAGGACCCCGGCACAAGGACGAGTGTCGGTTTGCGTGGTCCCAGGCCCGGCTACCTGAGAAACCAGCCTCGAATTTGGCACGAATTTTGTCTCGCTCGCTCGCTACTTTGACTTCACCCTCTCGATCGCGGCATAGATTGCCCCGCATGGACGGGTAGGGTTGGGGTCGCGCAGAGTATTTGTTTTCCTTCTCAGACAAAGCATCCAAACAGCCCGGGATGCACTCGAATTAGCACTCAATGCACTTCAGATCTTATCAATCCGCACCCTAATGACGATTGGCATCGCAGGCCGAGTCTGAAGGGCAGATAATAGGATAGACACCTCCGAACAAAAGCTCGAGTTTAATGTCTTTATGAGGTCCTTCAGTGCGAAAAATGCCCGATAGATAGCGATAGTTGGGTAGTGCGGTTTCCTTCAGTGATTAGGAGCGGAAAATCAAGAGCAGGCGAATATGTTTCAGAATCACTTTTTATTGCATTTCATATTCAATCTATTTTTAGAGTAGGTTGCATGCCATGATACAGCATTTTGTCGTATATCTGTGCAGTGTTGTGGGAAGATCAAGAAATTGTGAGATATGGTTTATCGATATTGGCCCACACAGCAGTCTTCAGTACATCGGAAAGGCTATCAGAAAATCGAATAGTGATATAAAAAAATCGCGAACAGATATAAAACAAATCGTGAAATTTCTTCAGGGAATCCAAAAGAGGTTTTAGAAACTCTGACATAACTCTGTCAAAGACAAAAATTGATAAGGAAATTTATTTAATAAATGAAGTCATGGATTTTATGAATCGAATCGAATATCTGTGAACCCATAGCATCCCCATGAAAAATGGAGCTGTGCTGAATTGAGTATGAACAGTCGTTCAGTATAATTGTCTCTGTAATCTGACGTTGTGAGAGTCACAATAAAATGAATTAATAAATTACGAAATATTTAAATAAATTGTATGTATTTATCATACAAACATTATATCCAAAAAACAGAAAATTCCTTGACAAAGTCTGTTTTCGATTTTTGCTGAGCAACAATTTTGTGTATTTAAGTTGGTTACTAACGCCCTTTTCAAATGAAATAAACGCTCGATCGATTTTTTTATTCATGCACTCATACGTTATTCGTCCCAGTCAACGTTTTGTACTAAGATCAAGTATGCTATCTGAGGACAAATCGACTTGTCCTCAGTGAAGAGAATCGGTCCCCGCCGAAATAGAGCTCACGCATTCAGGTCCTCTTTACCACCACACACATCTCGAACTCCAGCCCGGAGTTGCCCCTCGCAGTAGTTAGCTGCGTTCGGCTCGGCGGGTTGGGATTCAAAGGACCTCCAGGAGGTGGACTGCGGAGGGCCAGGGCGAGGCTTCGGATGGGAAGATGGACCGACTGTGGACGAGTCGCGACGGTCGGCAGCCGGGAGATGACAGGAGAAAACTTTTCAGGCTCATGATGGAGACCTGGGGATTTCCGCACATGAGCAGCCGCGACAGCGCTCCCGAGGTGCCCCGTCCTCGACTCGCCACTCGCTGCGCTGCGAGAGACATTTCGCATGGCTGGAGCAGCGC
Organism: Coelopa pilipes; assembly: GCA_947389925.1. Classification (NCBI taxonomy): domain Eukaryota; kingdom Metazoa; phylum Arthropoda; class Insecta; order Diptera; family Coelopidae; genus Coelopa; species Coelopa pilipes. The sequence goes on from OX376700.1 coordinate 9,280,110, forward strand.
CCGACGCTGTCCTTCGGCTCATAAGCCTTCGTTAGGCGCCCCGCATGCTCCACGCCGCCTCCATTCCTGCCTGGCACGGCCGTTCGGGCAGAAGCTGGAAGCTGGCTGTTTGTACACAATCAGGCACAAGACCATAATGCCGCTGGATATTCTATGGTAGCGCGTGTGTGAGGGTGTATGTAAATTTGAGTTCGCCTTTGTGTGCGGAGCTCTCCAGCCCCAGCCCCTCTGCCGCCCTCGGCGCTGGGTTCTTTTGTGGGTATCGCCCCGATCCGTTGTTGAGGGCCGTCCTGAAGACCGTCATGGCGGACCAACAACCATCGACGTCCTGTCCCATCCACGTTCACGTTCACGTCCACGTCCACATTCACATCTACATCCACATCTGAACACGTCGTCTTCCATCACATGTCAACGTACGGCGCTCCAGCTACCCTGCTGAGTCTGTCCGGGCCCGGGCCTCGGCCGCCAGCCGAGCTCAAGCACTTCAAGCAGTCTGTCGGATCCACTCTGCAGCAGTCCGTCTGTCCGCCTGTCCTCCGTCCGTCCGTCCGTCCATCCGCCCGGCAACCCCACGGCCCGCGCTTCGTGGCTCACCGCGCACATTCGCACAAATGAACGCTCCACAAAGTGAGCCAAATTGAGTGGGCGAGGAATTATAAAGGCGCCGGCTGGAGCCGGTCGACGGTCGTCGGTCGGTCGGTCGGACGGGAGGACGGGAGGACGGGTGGACGAAGCCGGCGCAGGGACAGGGATATTTTGACATAACGGCATTAGTTAGGGATGGCGCACACACAGGCGAACGTGCACATACCCGCTTATATATGTATGTACTCGCCGTATGTGAACATAAATATTGCAGAGCTGCGAGGGAGCGGTCGCATGTGTGACCCCCGGGGTGGGAATGGGGTGGCGCGATGGCTGGATGGCGAGAGTGGGTGGCTGGAGTGGGATGGCTGGGCGAGTAACGGCCAAGAGCTCCGTGTATTAAACTCTGTTGTGTCGAACCCTAATTCAAACACATGCATGTGTGTGTGGACGGCAGAGTGCGCGGACGCACACCCCCGACACACAAACACACATCCTGGCACATGAACCCCTCGCTGACCCGCCCTCGCGGCCAACATGGCGGAGTTTGGCGCGGTCCGATAAGAAACTGTCGTCATAAGCGTCGTGCGGGGTGGATCCGGGTCCGGGGCAGCGGACAGCAGACAACAGCCGTGGAGTGACGCCATTTGCGCTCGGCGGGACTAAGCCCGAAACGAAGCGAGCCATCAATGTCTCAGATTCGCCCTGGGGCGATAGGACTTGGTGCGAAAGCTGGGGCCTTCTGTCGTAGTCGACGTCCCTTCGAGGCTGCGAATTCTCGGCGCTGCGAAATCAACTGAAACCCAATCGGCCTGATTGGACCAGGTGCCTGCCACCGGGCGCGCTAACAGCGCGTTCCGGTCCACGGGCACCGCCCGCCCTGCGACCCACGACCCTTCCAGGAGGTCTCAAACGAGCCCTCGTCTAAGTGCTGCCCCCGGCTCGCGCATTTGGCAATCAACTCGAGGCCGCGCTCCATCATCGATTTGTGCCGATTGCGATTGCGAATCCGACGGACGCCGCCGTTCTACACGTGCGCCTTCGGGGTGGAGCGGCGACCAGCGGGCGCGAGCCGGTACCCAGGCGGCCTTCCTTGCTCTCCTCCTCGCGCGCGAGAGTGGGTGGAATGACACCAGCGGATAATGCAGAAGTAAAGCACGGCAGAATGGCACTGAAAAGGAAATGTTTATCTACGGCTTCGCGCCGTATCTGGATTAGGGCCTTCTTTAGAATTCACCCACAAAGCATTCGACTCTGAGTGCCGGGACGGGATGGGGTGGCCGGACCACCAGCGCCAGGCCAACCCACGACCCGCGGCACACACGGCTCTACCCATAAACCCGAAATAAAAAAATGTATATAGGGAAAATTGGCAGTTGGATGAGCGAAAAACCAATTCGCAAATACTTTGCATATATAATATATTCAGAATTTACTGCGTCGCAGCGCGGCGAAGGTAAACACCCTTTGGCCGCGCCAGTGCCCGAGCAGGGCGCGCCGCACCGAGTACCCGTGGACGGCGAGCTTGGGTACCCGTGGTGGCGGGGCTCGGGCGAGAGGCCGCGTTGGATCCGCGTCGTCCGCGCCGACCCGGTTGCCGGGTGCAGGGTGGCCCGGTGCGGCGGCACCGCAAGTGGCGGAAAATTCAAATGGCAACGTGGAAGATAAAAGATCCTCTTCGCGAAAGTTGCTTATGATAAAAAATGTTTATATCCTTGGCAGCAGGCCTCGGTGAGCCCGGCAGTTGGCGGCGATGGGTGGGGGTGGGCCCTGATAGCGGCGCAGGACCATACACCACATTTGTTGGCCAAGCAGCGCTGCCAACTCCCGGACCCCGATGCCGAGGGCCGGATCAGCGGGTCGGGGCGGGGGCGAAATAAAAAATGATGATCCGGTGCTGTGCGAGCGGGGCATGGCGACAACAACGACGGCGGCGACGGCATCGTCGACTCCCGTAGGCCGTTGTGCCCCTGTGCCGCCGGGGTGCCGGGTGGGTCGCGGGCGGCCCACTGAAGTGTAAAGCGCTGTTTCCGTTATTGGTTTTGCGTCCGCCATGCCGACCACCCGCACCGCCCCACCCCGCCCTCCTGCGACCTTCCGGCAGAGAGGTTTGATTCCATCAGCGGCGCTCGCTTATAACTCCGATGGCACTTTGCGAAAACGTTTATGGGGCATATGGGACTTTGATATGACAACAAAATGTCCTCCGCCCGCGTGTGTGTCCCGTGAATAAATGCGGGTGTCATTTACGAGGGCGCCGAACGCACACACAGACACACAGAGACCACGCCGACGTCGCTTCGATCTATGCGTGTATCTATATCTGCTCGCCGGTTGGCGTGTGTCGGGCGGACTCGAGGGACAGGAGGAGGAGGAGGAGGAGGAGGAGGAGGAGGAGGCGGAGGCGGCGGACTGGGGAAGGCGTTAAAAATGGCGTTCGGATCCGGCGCCCTTTGGCTATGAGGTTTTATTAGAAATGGATATTGTGTCGTGCTCCTGACAATGTGCGGGAACTCATCACCAGGAGCCTCGAGGCCGCCGCTGTAATTGCGGATCCGCACAATATATAGTGTGGGACAGCGATATCCGGCGCCGAACTTGATAACAACGACCCGGCCGAGCGAAGGACACAGCAGCCTCGGTTTTGTGGGTCGCAACCTCCGTTGCCGAACCTACTGTACATGTGGAAACGCACTGATGTCGGAAATATTGGGCAGCATGTCATGAGGAGTGTTTCCTTCACTGTCGACCAGGTCTTGAGGGCCGAGAGTCTCGCGCCTCCAAATAGTCTGCAGATGGAGTCTGGAGATGGAGTGAATCGATCTTTCCCTATTACCAAAAGCAACAATTATTTAATACACCTGGTGGCATTCTGATACATTCGAATAGACATGTTGACATTCGATAAGAATGTGGGAACTTTTGACTGTTGACTGCGTTCAGTATTTTTCCAGGTCATTGCATTATGAATATGAATGATTCTACGACTTCACACGTGTGTTCAATTGTGTATAAAATACTATACTATACTACCTCTCTGGGGTCAATAGAGATTAACGAATTCAATGGATGACTCTCTGGATTGACCAGGGCATTTGTAGATAAGCCGAAACTTTTGGGTCTCCTCGAGTCCCGACACTTTCGAAGGCTGTTGGACGACTTTTAGAACGCCTGGATGGCAGGGAGAGTGTGGGCGCCGCGTGGACGCATAATCAAGAACTATAGTCCCCGGAGTGGGCGTGGCGTCCCCGGAGACGCACTAACAGTTCAAATCGACAGTGCTTCCGTTGCGGCGAGGGCGGGGAAGGACTCGGTGTCGGCGTCGGCGTCGCCGTTGCCAGCAGCCATGTGTGCTTATCTCGAGCGGCGAGGAGCGTCCGATGAGCTTTCGGTGCGTGGGCGGCGGTGGCTCCGGCGCCATTTACATGTAAATTACACACACATGTACGTAATTAAGTCGGGACAAAGACGAGCTGGCGCACGGAGTAATTAAATACGCAAACGCTGGGTTTAGCCTAAGCTCCCCGGGGGTTCCGCATATTCTTGAGACACAAATGTTAATTTCGTCCCGCGCTGGAATTCGTGGAAGCAATTTCCTCGCGCTCACACGCTCGCGGCCACACGTACGCGCTCGCACACGGGCTCAGGCCGGGGTCGGGGACACGACGCCTCCCTGCTCGCAGATCGTGGGGCGAAACCTCTCGCATGGGGAAACCGCTACAGGACACGGTTTTAATTAAACTGTTTTTATTTACGCGCTTTATATATTCCAATTAATTTCACACAAGGCAATTCAGAGTAATGTGCTTTTCCCCGGAAACCGGTCGGGCCCTGGGCCTCCGAGTGCGGGCAGGGCGTGGCGGACGTTGAATTAGAAGCAGTGCCCATGGGCCGATGGGCGGTTGTGTGATCGCCGTGTTTGGCCCACGTGTCGCAGACCCTTCCCGAATCGGGGACCAAAAGGGGGTTACGCGATGTGGTTATCGCTGGGACCGAGTGGCCCGAAGGTGGAATATTCGCCGGAATCCATATACGAAGAGAAACTCCCCCACTCTGGCCGATGAGTTACATGTACAAAATTGTGAAGGGCTTTGGTCGATCTAATAGGATTTTTGGAGTTGTGCTTCTGCAATCTTTTGCACCAATAGAATAGAACTTCTCCTTATAATACGATTATTCCCGGAGGTGGAGCCGAGAGGTAGAATATGAAAAATGTATATTTACGAGCGATTCTCGAGACTTGCTCTTAATCCCTGGCCACTTGTCAGTCAAACCTTACTCGAAAATTCGATGAAGAGATTTCGAAATTTTGGCGTGTATATAATTTTGCATAATAACTTGTTTCCAACTGAGGTCTTCCTCTACTCTATCGTGGTGGGTGACGCACACCAAGAACTGATTGGTCGGTTAGTGGAGGGTTTTATTCAAATCAATATTTATCAGACTTTCTTTCTTTTCGTTGTAGTACGATGTGTCGATAATCAATATATATATCTATGGAATAAGCGTGACGGTTCACAAACCCACAATTAATTATATTACCTTTATTGTTATATAGCCTCGCTTTTTTAAGGAGAATTCTTATAAAGATCAAATTTTGATATACAAACAAATGATTCCAAATGATTAATTATTTCTGAATAATGAAGTATTTAATCGAAAACTATATTCCGTATAAAACTACGAATTTCGAAAATAAAAATAAGATTTTCACATAGTAATAAAGAACTGTAGAAAATCAAAATGGGTATTCCGACATCAAAACGCTGACATGAAAAGTTCTCTCAATTTTGAAATAAATTCATTTTTTCTGTATTTTATATTCAATTATTTTATAAAAAAAACATTAATTAAAGGTCCTACAATCCTACGCACATACCACGAAGGCGAGGGCATGAAAAATGAAGCTGTCATGAATTGTTTCATAGAAGTTGTTTTATTCAAGAATTAACCTATCCCGAAAATAGAAATTAATTTTGAGTAACGTACATAAATTATCTCTTATTAATAGAGATATGCCTAGTTCAATTGGGAATAGAATCTCTTTTTCTACACCAAAACATTTCTCAACAGACACGTTTATGGAACTATACTAAGGCATTGAGATACCCGATTTGTTTTCTATTTTTTAATTTTGTTTTTATTTATTTAAATATTATCAAATCAAACACATTCTTCGACCCAAGTTCCGTGTACCATTCAAACAAACAAATTAGACGGCTCTCCGTCAATGTAGACTTACAAATTTCGGATTTGTACAAATGTCAATGTTTTAGATGTACGTCATGGGACCATCCATGATGTAAATTCGTATGGACTGCTTGTATATATGTAGGTACATATCTTATATCGATCAGAATTAAACAGAAAATGCTTCCACAAAGCAATCCAACTCAGAAGGATGGTTTTTCGTTCAATCCCCTCATATGTCTCGGTATTAGTTACCCCAAATCGGTATAGTTCGAGGTCTCCTCAAGCTCCAATTGTATTCTTCGCCCTTGGGCGATCGATTTGAGCTCGGTTGAAATGGCAAAAGTCAAAGTGGGGACGGCCGGACGGGACTGGTTCGGAAGCACTTCCAACCACCACCAAACGACCCATCCTGCCGAACTCCCTGCAGCGGGTCAGGTCGAGGTGTCCGGGGAGCGGTTGGGCGCCCCCAATCGCAGGGACGACGGACACGACTCTGACGGCGAGCAGGTCAAAATCCGCCGTCCGCCGAAACTAACGCAGCACTCAAACGACGACGGCCACGGGACGGTGGAATAGCAGTCCGAGTTCGAGGGCGATTTCGTTCGATGCCGTGTCTGTGTGTGTATTTGAACATCCACAGACACGTTCCTATCCTCGAACAGTCCGTTTGTCCCGTTGGGCAGATGTAGCCAGGGACGTGGACAAAGTTTCGCCCCGTCGCAGCGGAAGCGCAACTACATCGGCGGGCGAAAGGCTCTCGATGCCCACGTACAAACGTGCACACACACAACCAAACCGACCAACTGACGACGGACGGCGGACGTGGACGGACTCCTCAGCTTCGTTGTCGGCGTCGGTCCTGCGGCGAGCGCTCGACGCGCCTTATACATGCCCGAGAATAGGAAATGTGCTTCTAATCTAATCGACCGCCACGGCGCGGCCCCCAACCCCATGGCCCCCATCGATCCGCTGTCCTGCGCCACCCGCTCCCGTCCGCCGGCCATTTGCGCGGCCCTGACACAGCGCCTGAGCTCGTCGTGCCGTCCATCGCCGCGCGGACCCGGAGGAGGCGTCGTGTACACAACTCGTTGGCCAAGGTAGCGACGGATGGTCTCGCCGAACCTGCGGTGGTCGTGGCGTGGCGCAACTCCCGGAGCGCCCACTATCGCGTCCCCGCCCGCGGCCCCTCGTTTCACTCGGCGGAGACAGTTTCGCGCTGGGTGGACCGGGGTCGACAGCCATTTTAAGCAATCCATCGATTCCGCGGCCAGGCTCCGACTGTGGCTGCGGGCCTTGTGCGGTGGGCGGTGGAGGCGGGCGGTGCGACGTCTGACTAATGTCCTGGCTCGCTCCCTGGCTGGGTCGTGCGCACGCAGTCCGTTCGCGGCGAACTCCTTTGCGGGCCGGTGATTGCCATTAAGTCCCCGAGGTAACAAAAAAACTCTTCCAATTTCCCATTTTCATTTCTATATAAAGCTGTAATTCCAATTTCCTTCAAATTGAAATCCTTAAAGGGCCGTTTTGGAGAATGCTTCGTCATCGATGGGCGCGCGGAAGGAACAACGGACGGAAGGTCGGACGGGGGACGACAACCGACAGCCGACCGCGCCGTGACGTCCGTATAGCTGTGTGCGTTCGTCCTGCGAGTGGGTGTGTGTGTCCGAGCAATTATTTGGTATAAATAAGCGGACGCATTGTACATAAATTGTACATCCGCCGCCCGACCGACCGGGCGACCAGCCACGGGGAGGCCTATGTACTGCGCCCACCATGCGAGCCGGAAGCTGGGAAGGAATAACCCAGCCGCACCCTTTGCCCCACTGGCCTTCGGCGTCGCGGTTGTTGCTGCTCCGTGGCTTCCCCGTGTACATTGACCAGTGCTCGTCGAACTCGAAACCCAGCCGCAGGATGTTTTCGTTGCGGAGCAACAGCAGCGCCTCGAATTCCCATCGATCCCTCGCCTTGGATGCCTGAAGTTCGACATCCGGACGGTTCGCAGTGGGGCGTTTTCAACTCCTCGGGGCCCGGGTCCGAATAGCTAATCAAGTAGCCGGCTCAGGTGGGTGGAGGGTCGTTGCGAATGCTGTGCCGCTGGGCTGTGAAGCCTGGCCGGTAGAGGAAACCGGCCATTCCTCGGCTTCAATTCTTGGTGGGTTTCTTGCTAGGTCGTACCATTGGATGCATTGTGGGCGACGAAATCTCCGAATTCCAGCGAATGCTAGGTATCGGGGTGGCAAGGGCAAGTGCAGCGGCAAGTGGCCGCCGGGACATTCCTCCGATCCTAATCTTAATTCCATACACCCAAAATCAATACAAACCAGCTCCACGAGTGAGCGGCCAGGCCCGGAGTCTTCGAGCCGATCCGCAGAGCTTAGCAGCTTGTGTTGCCTTCGTTCGGGAAATCTTTGAATTGCGTTCCCTGCCCCTCTGCGTTCCATCCTCGTCAAGGATCACTCGGGGAGCTCAAACAGAACCCCGTCATGGGGAATTCATTTAGCAAGGTGGAGGACCGTAAATCCCGCGGAAAGGGAATTTACTACGTGCACACGCCACATACGCGTCGGTGCCTGTGTAGGTGTGTACGATGCCTGGGCCGGCCTCCGCGGAAACAGCGCCGACTGAGCAAGTCTAAGACTAAGTCCTTCAAATCCTGCATCAGGATAATATTCGGCATGAGTGGCTGGCGGAGGAAGGCGGCTGAATCAGATAGAAATTACTTAAGGAATTCGCTGGAAAAATGAAAGATGTTCTGCAAACTCTTTGTGAGTGGTGGAGATGACTCTCGCGTCGCGTATCGTCTCGTCTCGTCGCAACGACCTCCACCACCTCCACCGCCTCGTACCGCCCGGCTCGGCCCCTTTCGCAAAGAGAACGCAGAGAGTCCTTTCTTATTACTCTCACACGCACACACTCCCACCTGCACACAGGCAAATGGTGAACTCACATCAGCTCGGAACGGATTTGGACCGATTCGTTTGCAGCGCAGCTTACGCGGAGCCCCGAAGTCCTCATCAGGACTAATGGAACATTTTCTATTACCCGGGCGACGCGAGCGTCCGCCATGCTCCTGACGAACCGAGGCCCGCACCTCCTCCGCCCTGGCAATGGTCGCCAACCACCTCCCGACGACCACCCAAGGCAAGACATGGCGAGCATTCATATGTTCAGCCCACACACAGCCACCCAGTACATCTACAGGACACACACTACCAGCAGCCGTTCGTGTGCTTGTGGACCGAACACATTCGCCTCCCATGGTTACCAAAAGTTAAGAAACTCGCGGCAACAACGTCGACGACGACGAGGACCACGACGACGGCACAGCAACGGTGGCGGTGGCGGCAACGGCAGCAGGGAGCAAAAAGGATTTTCAAATTGTGAAATTTCACGAGTTAGTTAGAAATTCCTCTTATTTTTATTTTTACTTTTACTTTTACACTCACATTTATTCGCGTTCGTTCGTTCGTTTCGTTTTATTTCGTCCTGCAAATTGTATATGGCGACGTGTGTATCTATAGTTGAAGGGATTCCGGTCCTCCACCCGTGGGTCGAGGACAGCGGTGAAGGCGGTGGAGAAGACAGGGGAAGGGTACGGGCGGGATGGTCGTTGCCGGCCCCTTTCGTCTGCTCTTTGTCTTCCACGCAGCAGAGGGACCAAGTTTGTGCACTTCCCCGAAAGGACATAAAGTTTTAAACTATTTCCAGGGGTCGCTCTGTGCGCTCTCCCCGTTCGAGAATGTGTGTGCCCCTTGTGTGTGTGGATGTGGCGGGGACGAAGCCAGGTCTGGGCCGGGGCCGGGGCCGGAGTCGAGGCAGTTCCTAAGACACAGCAGCAACGCTCTGTCAGGCAGCAGCGATATCCCGAAGAACTTGTGACAGCTTGTGGTCTGCCCGCGACAGCTGAACATGCTATTCGAATCTTCTTTGCAGTTCATATGTCACACACATGGCGGCAGCATCCCCCGACCTCGGCCCCCACTCGGCCGTCGTCCTTTCGCGTGACATCGACGGAGGATGCTTGACTACACACCCCACTACATAAGCGGCATTAATTGAAGTCCTCGGAAGGGTTCTGCGCAGCGGTGCCTGGTGCCGGGAGTTGGTGGAGCAGCTCGACCCGGGTCCCCCCACGTTCCCGTCGACTTTCATGCCGCAGTAATTTCATTTCGCGTCGAAGCAGAGCAAAGTCGGGACCTCGAATGTGTCCATTGGCCCGACCGAAGAGGGAGCGATAAATAGTGGGGGAATGTAGAACGCCAGCCGGGCCTGGCTCCTGGATCAATGAGCGTACGTCGCCCCAGTACAGTGAGAGCTTCATAAACACGTTATCAAACGGAGTTCCTACGGAGTTTCTATGTACCTGGAATTAATTACCAATCCTTCGTCTTGGGACCGACAAATCCCTCCTTGAGCCAGTCTCACTGCAGTGCAATCCCTGAACCCCGAATGCCATAAAACATGCCGTAAGCAGAACATTAAATATTGTGACCGCCAGCCCAGCCTCTCTTGCCCTCGACCTGTCCATACAAATTGGCCCCAGGTCGCCGAGCACGCACGAGCAGGACAGGGACGCGCGGAATATTATTAATTCGATGATTTATGTTCTGTTTGCCGCCGAAATGCGATGTTTTCACCGAGCAGATCACTCCCATCCCAAGCACCCTCTGCGGAGGTCGAGCGCCCTGCACCCCGACACTGACCAATGGTCGCCGGTCCTTCACTCATTCACTCACTCACTCATCCACTTAGTGCCCTCCCTGCCCAGGTACCGCTTCAAATTAATTTGCATACCGGAAAACGAGCGCCGCGCCAGCCACCCCGCCCGAGGGACGGCGCGCAGCTGGACGTCGCCGGACCGCTCAATTGACCCTCGGTGCAGCGCGGACCCGAGCTGTCGGACGAGCGCGATAATGGCGATGGCTGACCTCTCGGCGGGGATGCACCGAAATGGCGGCAGCGCGCGCCTGCTGACTCTTGACCATTGGTCAAGGAGCACACGTCCTTGCAGCCAGGCGCCTTGAGACGCCTGGGACGACGGCACACTCCTCGCTGCCCTCGTGTGCCGCTCCTCCGCCGGCGGAGTGGACGAGTGGACCGTCAACTTCTTCGACCCGAACCGGCTCGGCCCGCCCGTCTCCTTTAACGATCCATTGAACTTGCGCCCGGGAGGTCAGCTGTGGTCAGCGGCTGTCAGCATTATTTGTCAATTAATTTCGAATTTTTCATAAAATTAACCCAGAAATCAGGCCCTCGGGCTCGCATATGCAGTGCCGTGTTCGGCTTCGGGATGTGGCACGTGGGCAGATTCAGCACCGAGGTTGGACAGCCCTCCTTCGGGGAATATATTGAGGAGATAATAACCGTTTCGAGTTTGAAGGGCGAACATTTATAGAGGGACATTTGGAGGACAGAACCTGAACTGCAGAGGAATTGCGAAACTTGCTAGCTAGAATATTGGGAAGGCTCTGGGATCGATCTTTTCATACTTGATTTTCAGACCCCGGCCTCCTGCGCCTCTTAACGGGCAAAGCACTCGCGACTTCCGCTAGACAGAAGGTTCCCGTCTTTAACCAAATACACAGCCAGGCCCCAGTGCTGGAGTGAAGGCTCTCGGCAAGCGGAAGCAAGATTTTTCCGTTCTTCGGAATGAAAGAAAGTAGCAGAAAACGAGCGGGAGGCAAAACTCGCCAGACTGACTTCCTGCGGATTCGCTGGAATTTAATTTATTCAAATTCGCGACACACTCGCGAGTCCTTCCGAACCGCGCGGCATCACTCGCCCGTCGCTCTACGGATGGCAATCGAGTATTGATTTTCTTTCATGGAAATGCAGCCGTCGACGCGCCGGGCGGCGGTGACGACATCGAAGGCGGCCGACAGCCGTTGCCTCGTCCGATCTGAGGCATAGCAGGCGTCTCCAGCGCTGCGGAAGCGCTGACTTCGCGCTGCTGACGCAAGCGCTCGAGCAGCCCTCATAGTGCAGTCTGTAATCAAAGTGACGTCCTGGCGGATCTCGCACAGCTCCGACCCAGCGACCAGCAGGTGGGCACCGCTGGCACCGCAGACCGCCGTCCATTGTTTCGGACGCATGGTTTTAATTATTCCACGGAGCTAGTGCCCGCCGTGGAGTCCGCAACAGGGTCGCTGTGGGCACCGTCTCGCTCTCCAGTGGCAGCCCTGAAATGTCAACGTGTCAATCAATTCGAGTCTTTGTTTCGCCAGCCAGCCTAGGCAGGGCCCGTCGATCACGTCCCGTGCGAGTGGATGCGGCCTGCACCCGTTCAACCCTTCCCGGGCACCTGAGAACCCAGAGTCCCTCGGAAGCGTCTTCCAGGCGCTTTGTCCGTGAGACATTTCGGCGTGGCAGAACTCATACAAGCGGAGATCGAAGTTTGTGTATTTACATATGAATGCGTCATGGAAGAGGCGGCCTGCGTTGAAGAATGTTTTGGTTGTGCTGTACGACGTACGCTGCAAGGACTAAGCCGTGATTGCCGTAATGAAATCGCATTTCCGAAGCCGGTGACGACTCCGACCGCGGAGTGAACTCCTGAGTCTGTTTCTGTCCCAATGTCTGTTCGAAATAAAACTACTATTTGTCAACCAGAACTCTGACAATCAAAGACCGGCCGAAATTCAAAGAGAAATGTACGACAAGGAAATAGTGAGTTAATCCGCGCAAAAGCAGATTTACGAAAGCAAAAAGAAGGAATTAATTCAATCAAAAGCCAAACCCAAAGTCTGACTTTCGGCAATAAAAAGTAGGAATTCCGACAATGAAAAACTAATTTAAAATTTGCAAAATAATTCTAATGTAGGTAAATTTGTAAATTGTATTTTCTATGAATTCAATTTATTTTAGTATACTATATATTATAATAAATGAATTTATATAAGAATAATCTATAATCAAAGCTTCTACGTTCTACCACGAAGGCGAGGGAATGAAAAATGGAGATGTTTATAAAGACTGTTGTCCGATCCCCCATTGAAATCTTCAAAACCTTAGTTGCTTTTAATCGTCCAGTACAAACCCATACATAATATTCAATATTTTGTAATACAATTCTGCTTACAATTCTAATCCTGTTGAACCCTGAATGTAATACGGTGACTATATTTAGGATCTATCGACTTAGGATGTAAAATTGTTTTAGGCTTTGTGATGAATTTGACACGTAAATGCAATTGTTTGATTCGAAGTAAAGGAATCGTTAATTCTGATGCTCAGACTGGAGAACATATACGATTAGTTATATAATTCTAAAACAGTCACTGTGAATACCTCTAATAACCAATAATGTTTCACATATAGCGAACAGTTTGACTGAAACAAGTGTAAAAAAATACCAGTGACCCTCTTAAAGCAGTTCTTCGATAAAACAATGCAATTCAGCACAACATGATATGCAGGTGGGACCGTAGGAGTTTTAGTTTGATTTCGGAATTCCGCTTGAAAAAGGTAAGGAAAGATTGAAAAAATCGTGAAACTTTGATTTGATGCACTCGTTTTCCTGCTTCTTCAATCGTCTAGGCCCGTGCAAGGCATTGGTCTGAATTAATTGATATCTTTCATGCCTGACATGTGCGTACATGGAGATCATCTCCCATAAAATATCTATACTCTAAACACACCAAGTGTGTGTAAGAAAATTTCGCATGGCATATAAAACGCCGCCTAGGAATAGTTCAGGTTTGTAGATACAACCTGAGCCGTTCCAGAGGTGTTGTACAACTTTGCACAGATTTATTGATCGATCCGAATCCCGAATGATTTTCGATTTCGTCCAGTCCGTCGCAGGTCGCCATTGTTGGCGGCATCCTTGGCTCGCAGGACTTCAATTCGCTGCCCTCGCGTGCGCAAAACACCCCCATATGTGGGCATATATGTATGTGTGTGCTCAATGTACTGCGCTGCCTCCTATGTGTCCCGGCATGTGTACATCATGTACGTGTTCCCAGCGCTGCGATGTGTGTATGTGTACTAATGTATTCCGAAATATGTACCCCATTGTATAACGCTTCGGCCGCCATTAAAGCATCAATTTATCTAAATTCTAACTGAGCGCGGGGCTGGGACTGGGGCAGGGACAGAGGCAACTCAGTTCCACCCCCGGCGCGTCCCACGCAGCACCCTTTACCGTTGTATTCAGCGACGTATAGCATCGCATCTCATCGCACATGTGTGGCGGGTGCGACGGATGCGGGCGCGGCACATACGCGAACGAGTGAGCGAGCGAGCAGCGAACATCGGACTCGAAGTGGGTGACGAGAGTCGCTGCGCCTCATCGAAGGATATCGAGCAGGCTGCGTCGCGCGTCGAACGCCGAAACAATGCCGTGTCGGCGTCGTCGTCGTCGTCGAAGTCAGCGTCGGCGTCATGGGTGATGGCGATGGTGCTTGTACTGTGCTCTATGGTGATGTATGTGCGCGAGTTACGTCGTGTCCACTTCCGCAGCGATAAGCGCGACGGCCTGAGTGACTGCGAAAGAGAGTGCGAGTCTAGAGTGCGTGAGAGTGGGTGCGCACGACGTATCCAAATTCCACGTCGCTTTATTCTCAAGAGCGTTCGAGTCCACACTGCCGAACAACACACCAGCCCCTAACTCCCACTCCCACTCCCAAACCACCTTCCCGCGCCCTCCTCTTCCCACCTCACCAACACCATGGCCATCGCGTAGCCATCGCCGTCGCCTTCGAACACATCGACATCGCCGCGTCGGTCGGAGCTCATATGTGGAGCAGCCGCCGCTCTCGCTCCCACTCGAGCGAGCTCGTGACTCGGTCTCCTTCGCGTTCGGGCGCGTCCCGTCTCGGAGTACACACATGCCAGCTTTCTGCGAGTGTGTTCGCTCGTCCCGTGTGCCCGGCACTCGGCTCGGGTCCATCGCCTGCTGACTCGGCTCCCGAGTAGCTGCTGGTATCCAGCGCCTTGAGTGGTCGCCTGGACGACGCCGACGTCGCTGCTCCGAGGACGCCGTACACAGAGCCGCGCTCGCCATATTTATTTCCTCTCTCCACTCGTATGGAAATTAAGCGCCGGCACGCATGCAAGCTAAATTGCGAGGACGGCGGACGTCGCATGGATGGGCGGATGACGGGGGACGGGGACGGGGACGGAAGAGAGACGTCTGTACATGCGCTGGCCCAGTGCCCACCCATCGCCAGCGACCAGGGCGAGCGATCCAAGCGAGTGGCGCGAGGTCCCGGACCATAGTTGGCTCCCAATTCGGATTCCTCTCAGTTCCCACGGACACGAACATTGTCTCGATTGAATCGGCGGAAAGGGTTCTTCCGAGTTGGCTGGTCCTCGCGGCCACCACCATTTTGACCGGCGTGTACATATGTGCACTTCTACATGGGTAGGCGGCCGCCTCGCGCGTGCCGCGAGTACATACAATTTATTGAGCAGAGATGGTGACCACAGCCACAGCGACGGCGACTGCGACGGCGACTACGACGACGACAGCGACAGCGACAACGTCGCCTCGTTGCTCATCAGAAGGCTGGCGCGGAATTCAAATCACAATGCGAGCCACCACCATCGCCATCGCCATCGCCAGCACCGTAACCACCAACCCCCGCCACCCGAGCACGGACAGTCGGCCAACCCTACAGAAACCCACCTCATTGGCTCGTGTGCCGGCGGTTCGACTCAGACGGGACTAGATTGCGAAACTAATTCCAGATATGGCCCTGGAACACATAAATCAATATAAAAACAAATGAATTAACTGTTTGAATAAATTGATAGGCAGAGGGCAGATTAGAGCAGTAGTTTGAACCCCAGTTCGGTCCAGTGCCCAACGAACCCGCAGTTCATTTGAAAACGACGACATTTTTATAGCATATGCCAAACTAAAATCATCTTTGCCTCCCACACTAGAAACAGCTTCTATCGAAAGGTTTGTTGAACAACCTCATTTGATCGACTTTATTTGCAACAATGCTTCCGAAAGTTGTTGTCCTTGCTGTGAAGTATGGGACATCGATTAGTAATCCTAAAGCCAACTTCGTGCAGAAGCTAGTGTTCTTGAATAGGTCGAAATATAATAAATGTAGGAAAAAGTTACCTAGTGATAAATGCATGATTTGAATACTCACACTAACTCCGCAGTGGTTAAAAGACATTACGTTAGCCTGGGCCAGAAGAACTCCAGTGGCTGGTAATCCGCGCACTGTTAGCAAACACTTCACACCTATGTATACTGAGCCCTGCCGAATTATTTCCCAAGACTCCGATCGATCGGCTGCCGATCAGAGTCTCAGAATTTACCTGAGTCTGTGCGCAAATTTGGAGACCGAAGGGTTGAATTAGAACGCCGGGTCGAGAGTCGTGCCGGGAATCGGCAAAGGTCTGCAATTACGCGATTCTTCAGAGGGACCGGTGCACGTCCTGCCCGCTAACAGCAACAACAACAACTGGATCGACTGTAGGTGAGTGATGCAATTGCAATATGCAAAACAGGAAGGATTGCAACGCATGTAATTTGAATATTTGGGCTCGAACAATGATTTCGCAAATAATTGGAATTAAGAGCGGGGACCGGGCGACCCGGTCGGACCCGCGATTCGCGCTCTATGATTATTGATTGCTCCGGGAGGGAATCGGTCGGGAACGGGTGGGAAGGGGAGTGGAGGGCTGATGTATGCTGGAACCCGGCATCACAGCCTTGTAGCGCGGATCTGCCCGATAGGTGGAAATTTAAATCACAATGCCGACGAGTCTCCCCGCCCCTCGGCCTTTTATTTAGATTTGAATATTGTTATTTGCGATTTTTGCTCGAACCCGGCGATCGAAGGGACGAGCCAGAGACTGTGCCATGGAAATTGACGCTGCTCCGGTTCCCGCGCAGGAACCGCGCGGAGGCTGCAGGGACGGGCGACGGACGGAGCAGATGGAAAAATTAATAAAGTTCGTTGTCACGTACCGGTGCATGTTCTTCCCGCGCTCTCTCCCATCCGCCATGTGTCCTCGTACCTATGTACATGGGACCCAAGTATGCACGAGCCGAGTAAACGAATGTGTGCATTTGAATAATTGAACATGTGTGTCCTGTAGAACCCGGCCGCGAGCAGCGGCGGCAGCGACACCAGACGATGATCGGCTATCGGACGGACCCAATCCGGAGATAGTCCTGGAAGAGGTCCGGACCAGAGGAGCGCGAAGGAGCGGGTTCGGGTTAATAGATCCTCTCCGACTCCGCGTTGGGCGAGATTCGTCCTTGGTCGCTCCTAACTAGAGAACTTCAGAACCCTGGTTACGAAGCCAACTGCAATTTACTTTATGAAGAGGACACACATTCACCCATTCGTTTATCCGGGAAAAGCGGAATCCGGGAAGATCGATTGGGTCTTGAAACATTCCCAGGGCAGTAGAAGAACTGTGCAGGACACATTTGCTGAATGGTCTGCCAGGTTCTCCTCTCTTTTAGAGTCGCGACATGCAACCGGAGAAAGGGTTCGCTGTAATTAAATTAGTTTCCCACAATCGAAGATGCTGTGGCGACCGAGGCCTTTTGCATAAATGCAGATTAAAGACGTCAACGGCACCCTTGGACTCGCAGCGGACCCCTGCACGGGGCCCTCCCCGCACCACCGGGATGTGAAGTAAAGGATTAGGAGTTGTCGGATGTGCGCGAAGACGAGTCCGTCCTTCCAGCCGGAGCAGATTGCATTGTGCTGGGTGCGCAACTGTGCGAAAGCGTCTCTGCGAGGATCGAAATTCGCATGTCCCGAATTCGAATGCGAAGGAAATAAATCGCCTTGGATATCGATTGACAGCCGGTTCGGAAATTATGACCCATGCAAATTGCTGGGTTGAGTTTCGTGCCTCGGAATTAACCCCATCCGGCGCCCGTGGCCAAGGGTGCGTGGTGCAACATGAGAAGACCGCACGGCCCCGAACGTGTTCCAGCACCGGGTCTCTATGAATGGTCTGTGAAATCGTTACATTTTAAATTTGAATTTTAATTAAGGCTGAGCCCTGAAGGAGGTTCGAGATCGGTTGCAGCCGCGCCGGGCAGAGAAAGACACCCTTCTGCGGGCAGAGTGTGGCATGGGCAATGCTCGATTGCGTGAACTCTGTGACCTTTCGCGAACAGCGCAGATATCACGGAGTCACAGTTTACATATCCCTGGCAGCACCTCGGAGGAGGGAGAAGAAGAAGACGCTTATTGCCTCCTGAAGGGATGGAACTGGGTCATGTCGAAACTCCTCCGGAGCGCCGAAGCCGGCCCAGCGTCGAAACTTCTTTCGTGTGCATCGGCAACGCTCCCCAGCGACAAATCTCCTTAAAGTCCTCGCAATCCTCGAACACAAAGCAGTTTAAATAAATTTAGAACTGCTGACAAACGCAATAAAAAACTGTCTGCGACTTTTCCTAGTGCCGCGGCACAAACTTGTTGCGCTCGCCCGCTTTCCTCCTCGTCCCGTTTTTTGTTTTCTTTTTCATTATCGCGATAAAAATTTGTGCTTTAATAGCCCTGCGACGGGCGCGGGTTTGCGACAGCGAGGAGGAGGGAGGAGTGTGGGGAGGCAGGGTGTTGCTCGCGCCGAACAAAAACTTTTTTTATTATAATTTTCCGTAAAAAATGCGACCTTGAAAGCGCGTCTGTCGCGCTCACCGCCCCACCCGGCAACACTCCATTCAGCGGCGCGAGGAAGCTGTGCGAGTGCGGGGCGGGGCGGGAGTGAGAGAGCGCGTGGAGAGCGCGAGGGCGAGCGAGCGAGAGCGAAATGGAGAGCGCGAGATGCCTCCGCCTGCTAGCTCCCTCAATTAGACACTCATTACGCACTCATTGTAGACGGCGGACAGACTGGAATTTTTTATTCCACCCGAGAACAAAACGGAAAGAGCGCGAAAAGAACGGCGGGGGACGGTGGGAGACGGGCGGGAGTCGCAGACGGCTTCCGGCTTCCCCGAGTTAACGTCATTACGGCGAGCGTCCGTCGGCCAGAGTAGAGCAGGGGAGGGAGTGGCAGTTGTTGCGTCTTCGGGTGAGTTTAAGTGTTTTATTTCCCGGAATTCGCATTCGTGCTGCTATTGATTTTTAGTTCTCGCGACAAGCGCTCTGAGAAACGGACGACGGCCCCTTCCGGCCGCGGTAATTTATGCAGACGCCGAGGGCCCTCGAGACCCTCGGGCGCCATGGGAGGTGGCCGCGGTGGGTCGGCAGATGACTGGTCCACTTACAGATCAATCGTCGTCCTGCGCCGGATTCGGGATGCTCAACCGAGATGGCGCGGAGCCGTTGTCGAATTAACATTTCCAAGTGCCCGGCCGCACCCGGGGGAGGGAGCGCACGTCCCTGCGGCTGCAGCGAACCAGGATGCTTATCGATCGTAGAGGCGACGATCTGCGAGAGCTCGAGTGGACGGCGACGCCGATCGGTTAGATAGGGCACCAAGTACCCATTGACGACGACCTGCGTCCGCTTGATCGTCGTTGATCGGCCAACTCCTGGCGAGACCCCTCCGATGGTTCTGATCGGATTCCGAGGGTGCGGGGTGTGTGTCGATCGGCAGGCCGACTCGTGTTCGCGCGCCAATCACTGGACGGCAGCGCGAGCGCCCGGCCCGCCGTGTGTGGCGTCGGCTCGCACATTGGCTACACGCCGGTGTCGGAGGGAGGGAGGGATTAGCCCTGCGTGCGAGCGTGTATGTGCACATGTGTGTGTGCGGCTAGCCGTCGGCGAGCGGGGTGTGGTCACACACACCGCGCCTGTCGGGTCCGGGGTTGAAACGGGAAAATCGCCTCCGTAGTTCGTGCTACGACAGGTCATTCGACGCGACAACCGACTGTTGGCTCGAAAATGGCGAAGGCAGCATCTGCCCACTGTTCGAAGTTTCGAGTGTTCGAACTGGCGAAGAAGCAATCACCCCACTGTTCGAAGG
Organism: Coelopa pilipes; assembly: GCA_947389925.1. NCBI lineage: Eukaryota > Metazoa > Arthropoda > Insecta > Diptera > Coelopidae > Coelopa > Coelopa pilipes. Next base: position 9,299,787 of record OX376700.1, read on the forward strand.
CCCCGAGGTCGTCCAGGCCGGCCCCGTGTGGCCGCCTTTCGTGTGGGATGTGGATTTACGGGACTGTACCTTGTGGAGCGCGCTTCCACTTCCACTTCGGCTCTCGTCGTCTTCGTTACTTCACATCCTGCGGCACTCTGCCGCCCTTACTCTCCCTACCCTCCGTCAACCGTCCACAGCCCACCGCCCACCCCTCGTCATCGCCATCGCCCTCTGGGTGGCCGCTCCACGGCCCCAGTCCGACCGCGGCGTGGATACACATCGAATGCCATTTGGTGGGAACGCTTAGATACAGTCGCCGGAATTTCTCCGCTTCGATCTGTTATCGCCCTTCGCTTAGCCGGCCCGCAGAAGCGAATAAACCAGATACACTGGGAGAAGCGCAGAGCGACAGGCGACGGGCGACAGGGTTGTGAGTCGCGTCGAGCGAGGCCGCGGGAAACGCAGTTCAATTTTCTGTCCCTACTCTCATGACCATCTCTTCCTTCTGGGCAGCACAAGTGAAGGGTTCGGCCAGCCAACGACTGCTTACGGCTTTCCCGTGTACTGGAGCGCGGTATCGACGCGAACAACGGTGCCGGAGCTGCCGCAAGAGCGAATCCGGAGGAAGAGCGTCAGTGGTTCAAGTGATTTATTTTCCAATATACACAAGAACACACATTACCGATGGCGAGGGCCGGCGAGTGGAAGCAGAGGCAGAGGCGGCGCAGGGGCAGCGACTGTGGCTGTGGCAGGGCTGCCACATGTGCAGGCAAGCGCAAAGAGCACAGAGCACAGGGCGGTGGTCGCGCGGTCGTTCGGTCCGTTTGTCGGTGGGGGACGGCGGTCCATGGGCGGTGGGCCTGGCGAGCGCGCCATGCATGGATGTGGTCGCGGGAAAACACTCCTCGCAATTTACCGAGGAATTCGCGAACCGAGTTCGCAAAATAACCACGACGAGCATTGCGAGCATTGAGCTGGGTGCGCGAACCCACACTCCCCTCAGCCTCTGTGGTTGGGGTGGCGTCGGTCGCGCGGCTCACTTCGCAATCCGTTGGTTGTTCGAAGCCGCCGTCCGTGCTGTTGGGGTGGCCGTTCGTTCGTTCGGTCGGTCCGTCGGCGGACTTTATAACGAGTGTGCACCGACACACATCCCTGTCGATATGTACTGGGCACATACATAGGTACACACGTACATAAGAGACGCGGCCGAGGGCTGAGGCTCGCAGGCGGTCCGTGGGGGTCGGGGTGGATTGCAGTGTTCGACGAGGGTGGACAACCTGCTGGCTGCTAATGGCGTGTGCGACAAACAAAATGTCCTTTTTGCACAGACCTGGCCGGAACCACCCTCGTCTCGACGCCCGGCAGAGATGAACATGGCCGCCGGCAGGAGCGTCCGATGCAAAGCTGGCTTTCTCCGGGAGCAGGGGTCTGTCCTCCACATTGGCGAACATGTCGAATAAGTTCCCACCGCGCCACCCCGATAGACGGGTTTTCGCGGAGTACACACGACGCGTGTTTGACTTTTATAATGGATTTTAGTCCTGCTTGTGAACACACAAGAACGCTCGCTCGGGTCCTGTCGGCTCTGAATCGATTTATTTTCCCGGGAAGCGACCCCTGCGATTCTGCACTTCTTCGATTGAACTGCGGCTCCTCCACAAATGTTGTTGTCGTTGATCCGAGTTTTGTGCACTTGCATGTTGCCTACTTCCAGGCGGGAGTTGTGTCCTATCGAAGACACAAACCCGCTAGTAGATTCTGTCGATCAAGCTTGATGCTTGACGATCGTGGATCAGTTGAGTTCTGAGTTAGCAGCACAATCGCAGCGAGGACACCAATGCGGGAAAAAATCACCGATCCGCAATGTCCCGATTCCTCGACTGCAGTTGACCGGTTCTGATAACATGCAAAACAAGCAGATTTCTCCACAGCCACCAAGAACGTTGCCCATTCAAACTGCTGGAAAGTTAAACTCCTGCTGGAAGCGCAGCGAAAGTCCTTCCTCGACTCCAGACGCCGCGACAGCCGAAGTAAAGGTCGTTGTAAATTAGCAGAAGTACGAGAAGTGGAGGAAGGGCCGGGTGAAGGAAAACAAAAGGAGAAACTTGTATAAAAAGGAAAACAAATTAAAAAGTCTGCGAGTCGCGACACGAATTGTTGTAGGTCAGGATCGGGGCGACGGCATGGCCTGGACGTAGCCACTGGAGAGCACGCGGCCGGTGTTAGTAATGCTCTTTATTTCCGTCGTTACGCCCTTCCCGCCCCGTCGTATCTTATTCTTCTCCTTCTCCTCCGCCTACTCTTCTTGCTCCGGCGTTCCTCCGTTCGTTGCCCTTCGCGTTTTTATGAATAAAGTTGTATTTTTTCAGCGTAATTTCGGATTTTTCCCGGCTCCGGGGTGGTTGCTGGTAGTTGTTGGCACCCGTCTGTATATATGTACATTTCAAGGCCACACAGCTTAGACTTTCGTCCTCCTCCAGACTCGCTGCAGACTCCTCGTCCTCGTAGCATCCGTCGTTCGCTCGCTCTCTCCTTCTTGCTCTTTCGCTCGCTTTTGTATGTGTGCGCCCAATGTCATTTTAATTGACTTTTATTGCCGCGTTAAGTTGTTGAAGCGCTCAGGAATTAATTCAAATTCCGCTGCAAGTGCCATCCTTTCGCGGTGCTCTTGACTAGTCGGCCTAAATTTGGCTGATTGCAAGTGAATTGGTCGAAGAAACGTTTTCAATGGTTTTGTAGTGAATGACAGCGCCATCTATTGCAAACGGGCACTGCTGCTCACAATTTCCAACAGATGTCGCTGTCGTTTCATTAATCGTGTGAGTGCTAATTCCCGCTTTCAATTGGACAACATGTGAAGCCGTTTCCCAATCGGAGACTCTCTCGCATTGGGGTTGTTTTCGCAGAGCACACACGCACGAACGCGGACACGTGTGCTCTCAGCGCTCCTGCCGAATGGCAAGTGTGTATCCAGTCGTGTCCACTGGCGAGGTCTATTCTCATTTGAAATGGGATGAAATTCTATGTATCCTATATATGTATATTCTATGATGCAAATATGACAAATATCTATCTCACTTTTCAGTTTCCACATTCCGCAACAATAAAACCGGCAATGAAAGAGTTTTGTACAACAATTCTAGATCGATTCCCACTCAAATGAACTCCTTAGGTCCGGTCGGACGATTCGACACTTTCAGGCGGCTGAAAAGGAGTATGTCTTTGATTACATACTTCCTAACTTCCATACTTCCTTGATTACATACTTTTCAGAATTTTCGATAGAATAGAAAATATGCGCATTATGCGTATTCACAAGGCAAATGATACCAAGGGCCAGGCAGGCTTTTTAATGAACTACTATCACTACTATCAAATATCAACAGGCAAATTTAAAATTTCTAATTATCAATAGTTCATTTTATATTCGAGTAAGTAAAATTGTTGTTGTTGACATATGGAGGTTTGGCCGAAAAAGTATTTAAATATATATATATTTCGGTCTTCCTTGACCAAATTTTAAATATGGACACTAATTGCTTATAAGAACAAAGATATAATAAAAAATAAAATTCACAAGTGAAGCCAAAATACAAGGAAACTGTTCAAAAATAGTTGGTAATAAAATAGAAGTTTCAATAATTATCAATATTTGGGATCTGTGAGTTTATCAATCTCTTCAAATTTCGAGTCATTCGTGAAATTTTTATCACATATAGCTATAGGCATAGGTAAAGAGACTACCAAAATGTTGATGGAAGACAGTTTGTGCTATGCCAGAGTAGTAAATGTCTCCAATGTCCATACTAATACTATTCTTGATTTTCTTGAATTGAATAAAGTTTTGTTGGAAGGGTCCCGAGGTAGGACTTTGGTTTTGTACTTTTATGAAATGTCATTAGGTTGAAATGTACGTTTCATTCGCGGCAACGACCGCGTGGTCCGTGGAGTCCGCGAGGCGTCCTCGATGGCCACTGCCTAGGAGTTGTTGGTGCCAGTCACCAGACAATACCATGGACTCCAACGGCGCACGCACAGGGATCCGCCACGGAACCGCGCGAATGTCCTTGCAGACACGCTAGGTCCTTCGAATCGCGGCAGTGGGCTCCAGGAAGCCGGTAACACCATGGCCACGTTCGCGACTCAGCCGCAGCTCCAGCCGAGGTGCCGGGAGGCGTCGAGACGTCGGCCGTGGGCACCGCGGCAGTGGCCCCGAGTCCGCGTAGCTGTGACAACGACTCAACACGGCCGCCGGTCCTCCTGAGATGAGGCGTTGTTTTGTCAATACTCGCCACATCCGCGGCCGCGTCCACTCGAGTGGTTCGTGCGGCCCACCGGGAGCCGCGCCGGGGCTCGTTAGATCGATATCAGGTCATCCTAGCGCCCGATTTTGTGTCACCGGGCACGCGACCGGAAGGAGGTCACGGCCCCCGGAGACGGCGCCCACTGCGGCGGCGGGACGTAGCACGGCCTTCTCCTCTGCCGGGAGGAGCTGCGGATTGGCGATCCTCGGCATCGGCCTTGGTCGCCGAGGTTTCCTCGAAAATGGAGCTCTGCGCACACCTGGCTTTATCTGCGATTAATCTCCGATACTGCCTGCCGATGCCGAGCACAAAGACGTCCGGTCCTATTGCAAAAGGATTGCCGAATCCAGCTCTCCGCTTCCCGCTCCATGCGGCAACAATGGCCATCGGCAGGGCCGGAGGTCGGCCGGGCGAGGGACCGACCGATTGTGCAGCGAAGACGGCGCAGCGCGGCGCAGAAGGATTAGGGGACGTGGGACAACAAAGAGGCTCTTGAAGCGCCTGCCGCACATGCCCGAGGAGGTACAGTTGCGCCAGTCCCCAGGCCGGTCGCGCTCCGGGGCTGTGGTGGGAGTAGCGGCCGCTCCTCGGCGGCTGAGTGCCGGGTCCTGCACGGACTGCGCGGACTGCCGGGCGCAGTGCTTCTGTGCGACGCAGCCGCTTCTGTGCGAGCCGCGACGACAGGATGTTTACTGTAGCGAGCGTCGCCCGAAAATAGCAACAGGCGCGCCGTAAACATTCCCTCGCTCTCGCACTCGCCCTCTCCAGCTCTGGCTCCCGCGCTCGCCACTCGAAACTCGGTCGGAGAGGCGCGGCACGGCGCCCTAGCACAGGACGCTGCGCCCAGACGCGTAATTAGGGGATCCGACCCACCGCTGGCGACCGCCTTCCTTCTCGGCCCTCTTGAGGTGCACTTGACGGCTGCGCAGCGCTGTCGGCACCCGCACCCGCACCCGCAGCTGAAGGTATCCATCAGCGCGCCGAGGGACTCCACTTCAGCGGCCCGAGTACAGTCGCAGGACGGCGGCGATCGTCCGTAACGGCTGGGCTCCGTCCGTCGCGAGCCTGAGCCCGACCTCGAGAAGATGCGCGCACAAGCCGTGCCCTGCGACACTCACGGTTTTTGCTTCGGCGGTTGCTCTGGGTCCCGGATCGCACCCTGAAACGCGATCCTGAGGGTAAACATCGCTGGCTCTTGCTTCACAAACAACCGCGCTGTCTTCGTCTCTCCTCGCAATCCTCGCAGATTAATTAATTATATTCACTCTTCCGGGCGACTCCAGGGGTGAGTTTTTTGCCCAGCCCGAGCCGACCCCCGACCCCGGAACCCGGAAAACTCGACGGTGAGTGTAAGATATTTGGCCACTTTGAGAGCCCTTTCGCCGCGGGAAGGTGATCTTTCCCGGAGGAACTGGATCTAAGGAGATGATGCGACGGTTACACGTCGCGCCGCCGGCTTCTCCCAGCATCGGGTCGCTTCCCAGCGCTGCTATTGTTATAACAGATCCTTCAGGAGTCAGCTCGACATTTCCCAACCAGTTTCTCCTCGAATGGATTGTCTTACCTTCAACCGCCATTCAGAGCTCCGCGAGCCACCAGAGAGGGCGGGGCTCGGGCGACACCACGGAATAGCAGCCCGTCTATCGGTTTGAGGCTCGCGGGTCCAGTCGTGACTGCTCTGGGGATCTCCGAGTGGCCAGTGGACGTGATTGCACAATGACCGACTCTGGAAGTCGGAAGGCCTTCTGTGTGGTCTTCCCAAGGAGTGTCGGTCCTGGGTGCTGGAAGCGCAGAGCAGGTCGTTCGCATCGGATTAGGCTTGCGCAATGGAATGCGTTCAACTGCTTTGCGCCTTTGCGAGGCCCTCCAATAAAACTCTGACAGGGCTGCATGCGATTGATCACACACACCGGATTAGATGCAGCTCCTTTGCGGTTTGCACTTGCGAACAATGCACGTCCTTTGCTGTTGCCAACCCTCGAGACCCGCTCGCAATCGTTCACCGCCCGCCGAAGGACACCGGGTGCGGCCGGCCTTCTGTGTGTTTGTGTGTTGGTGCGATTCGGCGACGGAGCCGTGTCCATTGTGCACTGGATAATCTGAGGGCGCTGCAGATTTGCGTGTCCTACGACAGTTTTTTAGCATCTTTTCTGATGTGGTCTGCGGTCCGTTTATTTTGGTGGGAGGTCTGCAGCGACGAGGCCGATTCTGCGTCGGCTTGGAGAGAATGCGATGAGTTTAAGCGCAGTCTTCCTCATGCTGGGAGGCAGCGTCATCGCCACCATCGTTCCTCGAGTCGGAACGAATTCGCTCGTCAATTGGCAAATTGCGATGAGTTCCACCAGCACAACTCTTTCGCCCATATCCAGTGTGCCCGGCTCTGCCCTGCATCTATCCCTGCCTCTGCCCGCCCCAGGCCCCGTGGCGCAACCTTATATGCCTCTGGGCGACTTCGCCGCCTAGTAAACTTCTCAGGGTCTTCCATCAAAAACGCATCAAGCAATTACCAGTCGTCCTGCGACACTTCCTTGTGGGAAACGCATGCGGCCACCGGGCGTCCGCACCCGCAAAGCACTCGTCTGCCTGGATCGGCGAGGTCATGCCTGTGTGCGTGTCGGCGTGTCGGCGGTCGCAGGGGTCCGGCCCGCCCTCCTCTCGCTCGCGGATGCTGCATCTCCGATATGCAAATGCTGATGAGCGTGAAAAAGTGCGTAACAACAATGAGCCGGGGCCGGGGCCGGGGCCTGGGAAGGCATCGAACAATCGGGGCTCTGATTTGCGCCGCAGAAGGGCGAGGCGGGGCGGGACGGTACGGCACCCAGGCCGGTACAAGACGGATCGGCCACCACTTGATTGTTACGTCGATACGTCGATGTGCCACTGCACGTCGTGGCGTGTGGCAGCGCAATTAACGCCAGCGCGTCGGGCGCGGAGGGCACCCGCCCTTTGGGGAAGGTCCAAGGCGACCGGGTTCTGCAGGGCTCAGCGCGGACACCAGGGCTCTGTGAGGAGGAGGGGTTGGGTGTCCGCGAGCGATTGACAACTGACTCTGTGGCTCGCCTCCCTCTGTGAGTCTACGGGCGCACCAGAGAGCACTTAATGGAGCTCGGCTCGGGTGCGAGCCCTGAACTCCAGCCCTGACGACGCGCCGAGGGTGCGCGGCCTGGGCAGATGTCGGAACCGCGCAGTGCCCAAACAAAGCAGACCAGGCCAACGCCCGGCAGCATTCGTGCCGGACGATCGGCCGGCCCGTGCGTAACGGTGACCTCTTCGGGACGGTTGACCTCTGCAAACGAAGTGTCTGCGGTGCGCTGCGCTGCGCCCGGACAATTGGCGAGGGACGAGGGCAATCGGCAATCGGCAATCGACATTCGCAATCGGCGTGAGGAGTCAGCAATTGCGCCGATGCAAATCCGGGAAGGGAAGGGAGCGGACGGCTCTTTTTGCGCGTCCGGCCCGTGATGAATGAGGGCGGATTGGCAATTGATGTAATCCGCACGCAAACGACCCGTCCGCTCGATTTGGCAGCAACAGAGGCAGCGGCGACTTGTTTGCTTTGCATATTGAGCCGGGCGCAACCGCAGCCTCAGCCGCAGCGGTCCGAAATCCCGAGCCAGCGACCTGCAGCTGGCCGACGAAGCCGCGGATTTGGCAAGTCCTCTGGTCGACGAGGCGACGCGGCGAGAATTCCTGGAAGAGCGCGGCGCTGCCCCTCCGAGGACGGGGCCGGAGCGGGGTCTATTTTTACAGATGGTCATAAATAATGAGAGCCGCCGCCGCTGCTCGGGTATTTTTAAGCACACGCACACACGCAGCATGCATGTCCAAATGGCTCCCGAACCGAGCGAAGGTTCATTAATCGACGCGCCCGGAGCAGAGCCGGTGACTCGGGGGGGAGCTGCGGGCGGGAGGAGGCAGGTCTCGGATGTGCCAGGAGACACATTCGAGTCCCGCCGTTCCACACACTGCGCCGCGGCTCCAGCGCATCCGCAGGGACATCTCGGATTGTTGAACGCCCGGCCGCCCGTTCGCCTGTCCGCCTGGTCACAGTCGCTCGGAAACAGGCGCCGAAACAAACACGCCTCGCAACGGTTCTTCGCGCACCCCTGACGAAGGGCCACTAAAAATAGCCGCCCTCGGATGGAGGACCAGGCATGCGAAACGACAGCCGACGAGCGGCCGGACGCTCTGCTGGCCCGACGCGCGGACGGACGGACGGACGGCCGTGTCATGCCAACAGCCTCCACATCCCGGGGGATGCGTTGAGATAGGTTCCAGGCCTCCGCGGCCGAGACTCGCCGTTGGTGCCGCGCGGGTCGAGCGGACGAGTGTTCCCTCCGGGATGCGCTGGCGTTATTTTTGGATGCGCATCCGACGCAATGTTTGCCTGCAACAACAACGACGTGCCCAGTGCACACCAGACGCAACACGTCCATGGGAAAACTGAGGACAAAGTCAAGTTCAACCGCGCGGCTGTCGACTGTCGGCTGCGTCGAGCGGTTTCGGGAAATTGTGTCGTGGAAATCGGTGCGCCTGCCCGTCCCTTCCGTCCCGTCTTGTCTCGTCTCGTTCCGTTGCGACCCTCCGCAACTCGCCATCCGCCCTGCCCGTCACTCGACGCCCTCGATATATGTGGGCTATGGATCTGCTCGACAGCGGCGCACGCATTTGGATCATTCGGTGGGGCTCGTCCCCTCTGGCAGGCTGCCAGGGCCCCTCTCCTCCCATGCCATCGTCCCGGTTCTGGTCCTGGTCCTGGTCCTCCCCAGTGCATCGCAGCCGCCGTCATGGCCTCTGCAACATGTGTGCGCAGCAACAGGGCTGCGCATCATCTATTTCGGGCTCGGTCCTCGGTTCTCGGTTCTCGGTCCTCGTCAAGGTAGCGACTCCGCTGCATCTTCTCATGGATCCGCGGCGGCGACCCAGCGCCTTGTCCGAGGGTGGACGCCGCAGAGAGGCCCATGTGTTGGTGCGATCACTCGAGCAGGGCGCTCCGGAGTCTGCAGATGCCCGGAATAACTGCGTGCGGTTGGGGGATCTGGTTGACACATGTGTGTCCACTCCGAGTGCATCGCGGGGGACTCGTGTTTACGCGAGCAGCGCGGCGGACGCGATGCGCGGTCGTCCGCGCCAGACCCTCGCTGCGTCGGCGATTCTCATTTCCGGTCGTCGTCCAAGGCATCCAGAGCGCTCCCATCTGCGAGGCTGCTTTGCGCCGTTCCTGGAGGGACTTTGGGTCGCTGGCCAGGGGCGACTCGCTCCAGTCCGGGATGCGCACTCCACTCCCGGGCGCGAGTGATGGACGGTGTTCTTGCAGTACGAGTTTTCCAAACCAGAATTGCAACGGAAAGGGGTCGCGAGAAGTTGTCATCGCAGTTAAGGGCAGGGTGACGGCTCCGCACGTCCTTTCGGGCGAGGCGCCGTGCGGATTCGCCTCCCCGCTCGCTGCCATCGGCGGTGTGACCAGCGCAACCGGAGGTTAAACACCCGAGTTGAAACTCATAAACGGCGCATAACCGAGCGCGCGGACCCGGTCGGGAGGTCACAAGCTCGCCGGGTCGCCGGGTCGCCGGCCCTGCCCCGGCACTCGCCCCTAATGCACAAAAAATGTTAACCCCTATCAGACCGGAACTAATAAAGAAGATCGATATGCAAAAAAGGGAGCCGAGACAATTTCTGTTGACATCGGTGTCGTTGTCGTTGTTGTTGCGTTGGTTTTTTATTTATTTGTTTTTTTGGTTATTGTTGTTGTAATCCATCCGAACTTTGACGTGGGTCACGACCCATTGTCTCGCTGCTGACGCTGCGCATCCTCTTCCGATCCCAGCCGCGCGGACGTGCGCAATCTGAAAACCAGGCGTCCGCATCTCCACGGTCGCGGCCGCGGCCGCCCAGGGCCAGCCCGAGACAAGGGGTTGCGATTGCGCTGTCGGGATGCAGGAGCAGACGCAGGCGCGACGCCGGCGACACATGCGCACTGCGTGTTCGATTTAAATTAAAGGGTTTTAATCAAAACCGAGGCAGCGCGTTTTCCGATAATTTATGGTCTCCGCCGGGAACAGCGACCGAAGCGTCCCGGCCGAACCGGCCTCTTCCGCCAATCGGGATCGATACTGGGCGATGCGGCCCCTGCTCGCTCGTATGGTAATCTGAGCGACCGAGCTGCCCGCGGACGCAGCTCTTTGGCGCTTCCCACTTCCGACTTCCGCGGCCTGCGTGTGACTTGTAAACCGAGAAACATGGGAACGCCGCGCTGTGGACGACTTCCCACAGAAGGCAGCAGCATCCACCCACTGGCCGGCCGGGCCAGGGGAGAGGGGAAGATTCTTTGAAGCCTGGGGGCGAGGCCGCCCGATTTTGCCATATTTTGCTCACTTGACTCCTGCCCATCCGACAATGGTTGGGCTCGTACACGGCCACTTGCGCGCCCGAAGCCGAGCGAAAGTGGCGTGTAATGACCCCGGATTGGGCCCAGCGGCCGGTTCTTCCGTACCCGCTGCTGCGCCGAACAAAGCCGGTCCATTATCGGCGGTGCTCTCTCAACAATTGCGCCTCGTCGACGCGTCCTGCACCGGCACTAGGCGGAAGCCCTCAGGACCCGGGTCTCCGACACACAAAGGCGAGCGCTTGACCGCAAGGACATGATCACTATCGCAACGCCTACGGATCCGCTGTGAGCGCCGACCGAAGCCTCTTGTCCACTGCGAGGGTCGCTCGCTAACGGGGCTGCTCAGGTAGAGCCGGCGATCCCGAAGTGTTTGTAAACACGTGAGGATCCGAATCACCGATCACCGCAGACCGGCCGGAGCGGGCGAGCGGGAAGTCATTAGTTATGTAGGTGAGGCCGGCCGATCAGCGTCCGGCCCGCACTTGTTGTAGGACAGCGTTGTTATTGGCGGGTCGGTGCAGAGATTGGGCTGCTGACCACGCCGGAAATAGGAATTTGTTACGAAATCGAAGAATCCCGGAACGCCTGAAATTTGTAACACACATGTTCCAGGACCTGCAGCATGACTGTCCGCAACCGGTCCAGGGCAGGTCCCGCGGCGCTCGCCGTAATTAGGACCGACCATGAATGGGAGAGGTTCTCACGCCGGTGTCGGATCGCCCTGAGCCGCGGAACAAGTGATTCAGCGCGGCGGTTGCGAGAGTGGTTAGGTCGGACGCCACATGGCTGACTCGCCATCCGATTCCTCCCGGCTGTTGGTCGCCTAGCTGGACACTAGCCGTGGACTTGTGGAGGTCCGGTCGGCGTTGTGGACCCCGGCTGCGTCGCAGGTGTTTGGACAGGATTTGTGTCTTTATCGGTCCAAATCGCTCAATCACTCCGCCATTTGCATGATGCTCGTGGGGAACCGGCTAATTTGATAAGGATGCTGGTTCAAAAAGGGATCAGGCTGTTCCGATCGCACACGACCAAGCGACTTAACTGGCCGCAGCACATCCTGGAGATATCGATCCCTTTGCCCGGTGCCTGCAGACCCCGCGGGATCCCAACGCCGGGCAAGACCGACATCCTCCGCGTCCAATTATAGGTTTTCGCTTTGTTCGCTCTGTGCATTTTTTATCGAAGCGTCGGGTACTTTCTTATTTTCTCAGATTTCGGAGAAAGAGCCTGTTATATGAGATCATCGAGCGTTTTATAGCGGTACCAACATCCTGATCCCGGCCCGGTCCCGGTCCCGATCCTGATCCCGCGACCCCACTTCATGTGCTCGCTCAGTGGCCAACGCAGGGACCACTTCGAGGGCCAGCAAGGATGCTCGTGCGGACCTAGCGGTTTCCATCTCCACACAATGGCGAGCGGGTCCTTCTTGGGTTTCACTCGGCGGTCGGCTGCGTAGGACTCCACGTCCTCGCAGCCGGAGGCGATTGTTCTCGGGCGGCAGTCGAGGGCCGGCCTGGGAAGATGAGGAGACTCGTTTTTTAATTTTCGCATTTGCGAGCGGCCGTCATCGATGCGGCGTATTGTGCGCTGCGCTCGATCGAGGGCTCCTCGGACGGACGATTAATTGCGTGTCAGCCGGGCGACCAGGTAGAGCGAGCGGGAGGGCAGCGATCGCTAGGAGGAGGCGGGCAGGCGGCTGTCCGACAACACAATAGACGAATCCTCGGTTATCTCCTCCATCGAACGGCAGTTTGCCTGCATTGTCCACACATCCGCGCCGAGGCCCGGGACGGTCTTGCAAGATGCCGGGCTCCTCGGGACGCACACTTTTTACGCTCACCCCAGCCGCGCTGGCAGGCAGGGAGGGTCGCGCATCTTCCTCGTTCTGCGTTTTTTATAATCCCGGCTCTTCCTGGCCGGCAGACCGTGTCACGCACGACGGTGTTGACTCGTCGCAAATATACGGGATGTGCATGGAGTGGTCGACGCCCCGAACTTAGGCAAATTTTCGCATTAGATCGTACGAGACCTTCGAGTCCTGGAGAGGGAGACGTAGAGGGAAAGGAAAGAGCAGCTGGCCTTGCGAATAGTCCTCCTGGGAAACTGTGGCGGCCGGGTGCCCAGAGAATAGGCGAAGGAACAACAACAGCCGTTCTTCCGATTTATAGGTCCTCGCCAATCGATTTAACCCATTAGAGCTCACACCTAGGTCCGGCGATCAAAGCCATTGAATTGCTCAGCACCTGCTCGGAGCGCTCTTCCTGCCAGAGCTCCCTAAGTCCGCCAAAGGAAGTGAGCGGGACGAAACCTATGATTCACAAATGCTAGGAGGACGATCTGGCGCATACTAAGGACACGAGCGTCAATTAAAGTAAAACTAAAGATCGGAATGCGTGGCTATTAGTTTCCATCACGTCCAAATCGCATATGCCACTGATTACATAATCTGCTCTCGACAAAAGCCAATAATAAAGCATAAATTCAAGAAACCAATTACATGTTTAGCCTGTAAATTCCTGTGTGCGAAAATACTGCTATTTAAGGTTTAAAAAGGATAACAGTAGAGTTGGTTCCAGTCAACTAATGGGAAAATCCACATAAAAATCACTCACATAAAATCACTATTCTGCACTGGACGTGGCAGACAATGCGGGGTTCGCAACCTGGGGCCGTTTGCGGGGCGTTCTTCGAATCTGTCCCCGTCCACGGAGGGCTGTCCGTCCGCCGAAGGGGCGCCCGCCACAAATGCCAGGCGCGGATGGAAGTAGCATTTCCCACTCCAGCTCGCCTGCGGCCCATGTGGAGAGCGAGATGCACACTCGGATTTGCTCGGCGATTGGCATAACAAATAATAATAATATAAGGTCGCGATTGGAACAAGCGATTTCACACCTCGCCAATGGTGTGTTCGACATGGTCGCCGAGAGACTATTTGCAAGCCTTCGTATCAGATTCGCCGGCGCAGACACCGAGCGTGCGCGCGACTGCCGACCTGGCGACGATCGAGCTACGATCGGGCCACGCAGCTTCCATGTGGAGCTCGCCGCCGAAAATATGACACGTTCGCCGCGGAGCCGGTGCACGGGCGGCCTTGTGTTGGCGCGGGTTCGGGTGCGGGTGCGCGGTGCGCCCGAGCCGTCGCTCACAGCGGGTCAACCGAAAGTTGTGTCACATCCCACGGCCGCAGCAGCCGGTGCCGCGGCTCTGGCCAACGTGCCGGCGACGTAGCGACGGAGTGGGCTCGGAGATGGAGCTGGAGCTGGTGTTCGAGTTGAGAGAGTCGCGGCCGCAGCGCTTCATTGAAGAAGCGGTTGCAGTTTTAAGGAGTGGACGGTGTCTGCGGGTTCGTATTATGACGTTACCTTTAACGCGGCCGGGCTGCATCTGTTTGCGCGCTGCCAGGCGAGATCGAATGCAAATCAGCTCCGCAACCAGAGGCGGAGGTCCGGACGAAGCCAGTGACTGGGAGGCAGGAGCGGTTGCGAAATGCAGATTCGGTTGCGCAACGGAGTGTGGCGGACATGGAGTGGACTTTCCTTCGTCCAGGTCCGCGGTGCCTTCCGCCGACGACGACGACGACGACGGTGACGACGGCGACGAGGGCGACATGGAAATGCCAGCCGCGCCAGTGAGTGGCGGAGCGAGTGACTGACTGACTGGCTGCCGGACCGCTGAAGGAACTCCTAAGTTGTGGCGGAAAGTTCAGGCCCCGTGAACTTTGAGCAGTCAATCTGTCCCTTGCCGAGTGGCGACGACGGCGAGTGTTGGCGCAGACCATTCGGTTCCCATGTGCCACAGGCCAGCAGGCGGCAGTCGGCAGCCACCGGCGCACTCGGCAGCCCATCGTGGTGGAGCGGAGGCTGGAACCGCAACATTTTCCGCTTTAGATTCCCTAATCGGGAGTCAAGATCTCGGGTGGCTCCGAAACGTGATGCAGCAGCGAGTCGGGATGATGAGGCCGGCGGAGAGCCCAAGATGGGCTTCGACAAGGCCACCGCGGCCACGGTGGACCCTGGTCATGCAGGAGTTCGCGATGACTCAGGTCTGAGTTCTGGCTCCCGGAGGCGTTGAGCAGTTCCTCTGCGCCCATGTGCGAGGCGATGTGATGCGGCGTCCGTGCATGACTTCCGCAGCTTCAAATTAATTTCTCCCAACCATCATCCATTGTCGCTGCACAACAATGGGCCGAAAGGGGGGCAACCATCAAAACACGGCGACGGCGGGCTGTCGCTTCACGACTACAACTGCCTGTCACTCGCGCCTGGAGTCGGCTCCGCTCGGCGCAGTCGTCATCGACTGTCGTCTGTCGTCAGTCGGGCCGCAGCCAGCGAGCATCACGAGCATCGCTGGCGCAGCGGCGATGCCAATTAACTGGTAGTTTGTTCATCCGCTGCCTGACTTCCGACGGATCGACAAGCCAACCGCACTCGGCCGGCCGGTGTGTAGGTGGCTGCGACAACGCCGTAATTTGGCAACACCAACCTGAGTGGAGTCAAGTCGAGTCGACTCGATTCGCGTCGAGCCAAGCCCCGGAGCCACTCCACGCAGCGAGGCGCGGCGGCGTCGGCAGAGCCAGGTCCGGCGGAGGAGGCGCGCGCTACGTCGCCGCTGGGCCCTTCGGCAACTCCTTAATAGAGTTATTTCACGATATAGTTCAAGCGCGGGTCAAGTTGTCAGCCGACTTGCGAAATACCGGCGAGGCTGTCCGGCCGAGTGGCTGCGCCGATCACGACTCGCGCTAACAACCACTGCTCATCGCCGGCCGTCTACGTCCGTTAGTGGCTTGCGACCGACGCCTCGACACTCGCCAACACAGCGATTCCGCGCCAGCCAAACTTGACCCCATCAGCGGGGCCGCGCGAGGACGGGAGGAAACGGGAGGTCGTGCCTCGCCACAGACCGGTCGACGGGTCGCGGCAGAGGCGCTCCTGTGGTCCAGACTGGGATCCACTGGGTCGACCGTCGACCATCGACCCGCGGGAAGTAGTTCGATTTGACATCCACGTCTTCCCGGTCGCTCGAAACCACTCCGCGGGCTGGAAGCTGGGAGCCGGAGCGCATGCACTGCATGTGCAGGAAGGAAGAAATGTCGAACAAACAAAACAATTACAGAGATCGACACGAATTACGGCCGAATTTGCAAAATCTTGCCTTTCGCTGTGGTTGCGACTCCGACTCAGACACCGACGTGGCTGCGGCGTAGGTGAGATCGTGGCCGATGGCACCGCAACTGGCCCAGCTGGCGGCCAGGGAAGGGGCCCGTAACGAGCAGAAGCTGCCGCGACCACATGTTAGGTAAATTACTCACGATCGCTAGGAATTGTGTTCGAGCTGAGATATTCGGGAATGGTTCGGCGCATGTCGAGCATCCATTATAACTTCATCATTAGCACATTCGCCGACGACTCATCTCCGTCCCGTCCCCATCCTCGTCCTCGGGCGCCCACTGCCGCGATCCGCGGTCCTCTGCTCGGCCCCCGCCGCAGAACCACCCCAGGCGGGCCCAACCAGCTCAGGCACCCGGGCGCCGAGCGACCCTCGCTGTGATATATGTCGTCGCGGACACGGCGGCCGCGGCAGATCGCGATCATGACTCGCGATCGCGGAGCTTTCGACGTCTGCTCGGGCCGCTGGCGAATCGGCCCAAGGTGAAGCCGGTGCGCGATTGCGAAGCCGTGCATTCCGGGCCGGCGAACGGAGCGAAGGATTCCTGCCAGTCACCGCGTCTTCATGCGCCAGGCCAAGTCCTCTCTCTTTTGCGGCGGCGCATCGTCGGCCGTATGAGACGGTCCGTGGCTGTCGTCGGCTGCTGTGTCTGTCGCCGTGTCGCGGTTATCCAAATGTCGGCGCAAAGTTATTCAGACACCCAGCTCCGCCCGCTCCGGCTCCGCGCCCTCGACAGCGACTGAAGAGGAGAGCGAATCCTTCAGACTGTCAAAATGTTTGCTCACGAGTTGGCGCGGGCCAGGGGTCAGGGAGAACGCCGAGCTGTCCAGCCGTAGCCATTGACACATTTGCATCAGCCACGAATTCGCAAAACACTAATTCGTCTCGATGATCGGCCCTCCCAGCACTGCGTTGGCTTCTTTCCCCCAGGGGCCATGTGAATCTAACAGGCGCTCGGGCCCACAATTGCCAACCTAGCCGGCGTCTCCTTGGCCCACTGCGGACTCCACGTACACGTGCAAGATACCCTTCGCCACCCGGGTAGTGACTAGAACTATGTCCGGCTGGCCTGTTACCAGCGGACGCGTCCTCCTGAGCTCCGTTCAAACGTGGCCCTGTGGCTTCCTTCGTCGTGTGTAGCAAGCCGTAAGCGCTCCATATGTGGGTGCCGTGGCGGCCCGTCTCGACCTTGGTCCACAGAGACAAATGCGGTGCAGCCTGAATTGAACCGCTTTGGCACACAGAGCGAGGCATCTTCAGCTTCGAAGTGGAATCAGCTAAATCCGAACTTGCGACCAACCAGCGTCCAGTCACCTCGCCAGTGGAGGACCAACGGTTTACGACACCGAACTGCTCGAACGGTCGCTCGGTCCTTCATTCGATCGCGCCTGACCTCCGGATCGTGGATCCACCGACTTGGGACTGCGACCGCTAGAAAGGTGTAGAAGAAGAAGATGAAGAAGAAGACTCGGGCTCAGGCTTCATTCACTGCTAACAAGATCATTATGCGAGTGGCAAAATTCATTCTGCTTCGGCATCGGCATCGGCTTCTGCTGTTGCTCTTGCTGTTGATGTTTTGCTGCTTTTGTGTTGCAGTTTCTGTTGGATAGTTTTGTTGTTGTGCTCTTGCTGTTGTTGTTCCTGAAGTACGCCATTAAATGACTCTAGCAATAAAAATAAAACGTTACTTTAGATACGCTCAACTGTTACGAGCTGGTGCTAACGATTATGATCGCGATGAAGATGACAGTCGGCCGGAGAAGCGCTGGAGAGCGAAGCAAAACACGGCACAGGCGGCCGAACGAGCTTGGCGAATCCGCACTTGCTGGCACCCGAAGCGTCCACGTCCACCCTCGAGTGCTGGGTGAGCGATCGTCACCGCCTCCCTCTCCCTCTCCGTCACCCTCACCTTCGCCATCATCGTCATCGGTGTCGTCGTCGCGGTCGTCGCGGGCGCAACAGTCCGAGCGTGCGATGAGTTCCGTTGATAGGAACGTAGACACACACTTGGACGGATATAATTGATACCGGAGAGGGAGAGAAACGGCGAGTTTGGGCCCTGTAGGAGATAGTGCACAGTGGTGCTGGCCAACACCGGGTCGTATTTAGAAATGAGGTCATCATGAAACCCACGACAATTTGGTATTCACTGCTCGGCCAGTTTGCAAAAGTGGCAATAATATTGATTTAATTGAACGACAATTTAGCCTTCGACGCAGGTTCAGGATTTGGGAGAGGCGTGAGGCGAATAATTGTTCTAAGAAACCGAATCCTTGGATGCATTTGCCAATATTCCTTGCGGCAAAACGACCCACTTTCAATCATGTCCCTCAATAAACACTGACGCCTTCAATATAATAATTCAAAGGAACGAACATGCTAATCTATTGGACTTCTTCTACTAATCCCTTTTCAATGGACTGCTCCGTCATTATGGATATTGAAAGGGATTCACTTCCATGCACTGCTTCGTTAGTTGGTGAGGGAAGGCTGCCGTCCTCGTACCTGCCTGCACCGCAGGGTGCATGCGACGATCTGGTCGAGGACCGAGCAGGATCGACTTGACCGGGAGTCCTTCCCTCCGTGCTGGGGCGGCCGCGGCGGGTCCACTCCTCGAACGGCACATATTTGCTCTGTGTGGTGGGGAAAACGTGCCTCATCCCCTCGCGGCAGCAGGGCTCCCGCCGGCTCGGTAGTCGGCGGTTGGACAATCGCCGGAATTCCCACGATCTCGACCAGTGGAAGTCGGGTGCACTGCGGCAGGGCCAACAACAACAAAGACACCAGAAGCTTTTCAAGGGAAATTTGAATTTTATGCATTTTGTTGCACTCTATTTCGCGACCGCGAACGCGACTCCCAGCGAGGCGAACCGCGGCACGACTGCGCACGCCGAAGGTCCATCGCAGTGGCCAGCGCCGGACAGGCGGGCGGACGGACTGAGGGACAGACACACAGGCAAACGGAGTCGTGCCCCCGCCGGCGAGGAGGTGGCCGAATTAAGCCGAGGCGAGAGCAAGCATTCGTACGAATCGCCGGCCATCTAACGACAACTAATATGGGCTAGGCGAGGCTAATGGACGTGAGCAGGCTCCACTCGTCCGGAGCACAGCTCGGCTCGGGCCGGTACGGGTCCATGGAGTACTCGGCACCACTCGTAAGTCAAACCCCACCAGGCAGTCGCTGGACGTGCCAACAGCAGTCCAGCCTGAGGTCTCTCCCCGAAGGTGTTGACTCTGCTTCTCCCTGGGAGGGGGATGTGATGGGCCAGGTCTCGTCTCCGTCCAGCGAGCAGCACGCCATACCGCCGTTTGGAGAAGCACGGGGGCTTCGTGACTACCAGCTTGTACCCGAGGAACTGCCCCACTCGCTCGCTGCTCGGTGCTCGCCGTGGCCGCTCGATTCGGTCGCTTCGCTTCGCCTCCATTCGATTCCCACAGCGAGGTGCCCGGCGCAGTCTGGGCTGGAAGTTTCGGCCACGACATTTGCGCCCAGCGCTCCCCTGGTCAGGGTTCCCGTTCTCGGGATAATCGCTGCATGTTGGCACCCAAAGCACGCGGGGAATTGACACGACCAGTGTGATGAAAATGGAATAAAAGCACGAGTCAAGTGAAGTCAACTCTAACATTACCAGTTGCATTGTATCTGCAAATGTGAATCGAATTGACCCCCACTTGAGATGACAACCGAGATGACCACTTTTGGCTCAGGCTTTCTGCTGGGCCTGGCTCTGGCCCTGGGCTCGAGGCTGTGACTGTGGATGTGGCTGCGACGGCGACTGGGGTCGGGACGGCGGCTGCTCCCCCCTCGGTGCTCATGCTCGTGGAACGACGTCCTGCACGTTGAATTTATTTGTTGTGAAATAATGCCGGAGATCTTACAAGCTTCGTTCGTGCATCTAATTCGTGTCCTTGTTGTTCGGGTGAATTGGAGCCAGTGTGTTGTGGCTGCGCAATATGGAATGGTGTTGGCGAGATTTGCCCGCGGACTGGGCTTTGCCGAACACAGAATGGCGCGGCAGATGAATTCTAATGGCCCTTTGTGAATGCCCCGGCCACGGGACTGACGATCGTGGCAATTGCCTCCAGCGGTTGGCGACGAGCTCTTAGTTGAGGCTTGGACTGGGGCTAGCGCGGTCGATTGGTGGATCCATCCGACCGCTGCCACGTAAGGACCTCACGGGCACCCAAAAGAGCAGGACCCGGACTCCGACGCGGCCCCGGACGCAGGCCCATTGTGCCGCGAGCGAACGCATCTCTTGCGGGGTGGTGGGACGGCGGGTCCGCGCAAGCTCGGCCAGCGGTCGGTGTCGGGCCTCTCGATCATGTCGGGGCCACTTCGGCTCCACCGCCAGCCGGGCGAAGTGGGAGGCTCGCTGTGGTCGCAGGCCGCGGTGAATGCGCAGGGAACGCGGCCTCAAATAATTCATCAGGAGTCGATTCGAATTCAATTTTCACACATTACTCATCGCAGGCAGCGCGTCCTCAGCCTCGCAGTTGCAGCCGCGTCGCGGTCGCCGTCGTGATCGCCGCCGAAGTCCGCGCGGACCCGTGGCCGACGTGGAAATGTAGCAGTTAAACGTCACGTAAGCGGCCGAACCATGTAATTACAACGACGAAAAATTGCAGCTCGGTCGGCCTCGGCCGGCTTCGAGCCACGTTAACACGCTTTCCATGATTTACTTTTGTTGATTTAACAACTTCGTGTAAAACACAAATTCATTCATTCATAATCCGTACAGCGCGCAGCGTCCGGCGGCCGGTCGGGATGCGCGTCCGGCGCGCGGCAGGTGCGGGCGCCGGGCGGTGGGGCGCTGGGGAAGATCGTGTTTGCGCCGACTGCGAACAAGCACCGAGAGATCGCACGACGGTCCAGGCGCGCTGAACCTGCTGCCTGTCTGGAGCGCCGGCT
Organism: Coelopa pilipes; assembly: GCA_947389925.1. NCBI lineage: Eukaryota > Metazoa > Arthropoda > Insecta > Diptera > Coelopidae > Coelopa > Coelopa pilipes. The sequence continues at coordinate 9,320,536 of OX376700.1, forward strand.
GCACGAGGTGCAGAACACGCGCTGTCCATGTCAGCCGAGAGCCGAGCAGCCGGGCTAGACCAGACCAGGCCGCAGCCATTCGCCGGCTCTCGCTGGGCCAGGCCGGAGCGTCTGCATTAGGTAATGAAGAAATATTGAGCGCATAGCCAACGACTCTAATTATGGCTCATTAATCAATAAAATTGTCCAAATGTCTGCGATCCGCGGCAGACTGCGCTGCCAAATCAGCGCTCCGACCACGACGCGGAGCCCGGCTCGACGAGCACTTGTCCCGCTCCGAGCGCAGCGCAGACTTTGCGCGTCCCGGTCACGATCGCAGGCGAGGACGAGGGCGACGGCGCGGGTGGTTGGCGGTGCGGGCGGCGGTTTCGACCCAGTGACAGCGGCACGCCGCCTGGACAACGTGTGAGCTGCCGTCGATGAGCTCGTCGGGAGTCCCAGCCGCATCCTGACGGGAGGAGGGAGCGCGGGAGCGAGGGACGCGCAGTCGCAGGCTGCCGTGAGCCGGAAGTGGGTCCGGCCGCCGCACTCCCGCTGCCCACCAACCACCACCCACAGGCCGCGTGCGCCATTATCTGCTGATTGCAGCGGCCGTCGGAGTCGTGCCCAGTCCGCGCCGCCCGCACGTGGGCGGCGGGCACCGTGCGGACGAGCGCAAGTCGATCTTCGGCGATCTGCACTTGGCCGTCACCTGGGCGACAGTCGTCAGGCGCACGCCATCGACTGACGGGCGTCGCCAGTGGCCGCGATAAGAGACGCGTCCCCGGTGTGCGCAATTTGTCAAGCGCAACCGATAACCGTCGATGCGTCCACTGTCCGAATCGGCAACGGAACGACAAATTTCCCGATTCCCCACTCGCGCGATCCATCACCCAAGCCACCAAGGCGAAGTGTCGTCAGCCGCAGCCGCAGCCACGGCCAGGCCCGGCCCGGCCCTCGCCGCCGATGACGCACGATCGGGGGCGACGACGATCCGGGTCCGGGCTCCGGAGGCGGTGGCGTATGGCGCATGGTTCGGCGCAACGAGTGCTCTGGTCATGGGCGGTGAACTGTGCCGGGCGTAAGACGCCGACGCGGACTCCGACGACGGAGACGCCGCGCCCGCAGTGCTTCACACGCGTGAAATGGGTTTAACCTGGAGTCATTGGGAGCATTCAGACCGCATCGAGGTAAACACTCGGCGGCTAAATAGAAATCGTTAGCCCTCCCCTGCCCTCGGCCGCAACGCTTGTCGCCGATCGCCGGTGTTCGGTCGACGGTCGCCGCGGACGCGTTCTCGAAGATTTCACAGTTCGCGGCGGGCAGCGCGGACTCGCAGATCTCGGCGGCCGATAGGCGACACGAGCACTCGTCGCGGACAGTGATTTCGCTTAATGACATTTGCAGATGACAACAGCAATTGCGTCCGTCGTACGGCGGGGGCGCTCCCTGGCCGGGACAAGCCAAGCCAGGCCAGACTCAGACACGGACACAGACACAGGCCTCCGGTCCGAGTGCAAGCTAGGTGTGTTCGCGCCGAGGCGGGTCCGAGGAGCCCATCCGGAGACGCCGACGCAGATGCACGTCGCGCAGATGGGGCGCGCCAAGGTCAGTCGCCTCGTGGCTCCGGCCCGGGCAGTGGGCGCCTCGCAGCTCCCATGTGGAGCAGTCGATCCGCCATCTGAGCGGATCGCGTATGTCGCTTACAGACGCCCCGAGTGCCCCTTGGGCTGGAACAGAGCGCGCTCATCTCTGCCCCTCGGCCCGCTGCACTCGCCGGACCGCGTCTCCACCACCCGATCGACTCAGGTGTAAAGCCATTAAGAGTCAAAATCAATTACTCCAGCCATCGGCAATGTCGAAATGCCACTTCGTCAATCGCGGCGCGGCCGCACAGAGGAGCTGCGGCTTCGGCGGAGGCAGCGCGGGACGTGCGCTTGGGAAATACCTGCGGAGCTCCTCGCGCTGGTGCCGATGCGGCTCGGCACTGTTCGGTTCGGCTGGCAGCCGTGGTCGTGGCAAAGCCGGAGCCGCGTCGAGGCGGGCGCACACATGCGCCGGAGACGTCTGGCGCTGGCTTTTCACCTCGTCTGATTGAAATGATCCCTCCTCGACCGAAGTGGTGGCGCTTGTAACGACTCTCGATAACGGTCCCGCTAACAGCGTGCAAATTTGTCGGTCGTCGGTTGTCGGTGGTGGGCCGACGTACCCTCGAGGCGCCGTGCGTCGTCGGCGCGGTCGGCGCAATCTTCTTCGCGAGAGCGGACGAGATCGGCCGGCGCAGCTGTTGCTGCTCGCGGTGGTCCCGAATCGGTGTCCTCGGAGGCAGGTGAAAGTCGGCCGGTCAGCGAGCTCGTCGCGCCTTCGTTTTCCAGTTTGACTTCGACCTCGCCCGAGAAGACGCTTCGGCCGGAAGGTGCCGACTGCAGGCAACGGCGCCGCCGCGCCCGATGTGGCCCGCGCCGCACACAACCTTGCGACCAGGCCGCTCAGCGCGCCCACCTCAACCCGAGTGCATCTCGCGGGCCCGGTATCTCCGGGCGCATCGATCTCGTTATTCGTTTCTGGGATGGTGCGGCCTCCGCCGTATGACATTTGCAGCTCCACTTCCAGCTGGGCGCCGAGTATTTAGCATTTCTGACGACGTCGTGAGGTTGTAAAGGTGCTTCAAGGGGGAGGGGTGGGGCAGTTGTGGGCTGGGGCCGTGGAGGACGGCGGTGCGGTCCGGAGCGGGCGGGTGGATGGTGGCCGGCGGGTGGGTGCACCGGGGGTCGAGCGGGCACCGTCATTAGACCAGGCACACCAGTGCGCTCGGGCGTCATCGCTCGCCGCGTGCGTGGCGTCGCGTAACGTGCCGCGAAATCGGCCGCTCGCTTGTGAAGAAATAATTTGACTCCGAGATGCGCTCGCACTTGGACTTTAATTTGCCACTTAGAGGCTTTAATAGTCGGTGTACGGAGCAGAACGGCCGCTTTCCTCGAGGCGGCGGCGATCGAGGGGCCGCTGGATGAATGCGCATCGCTTTGGCTTCTCCGAGATGCGGCGATAGCAATCGGCGGAATTTGTCATTTTGTGGGCAGCGAGCGTGGAAACAGTTGGCGCGGCTCCCGGCCCGCTCGGCGCTCGAACCGCGACATGAGTCCATGTGTGGGAAGCACGAAGCGTTAAATTTTAGCCGTTGGTGACAGTTGCAGCCAACGGCACTCGGCACCCGGCACCCAACTCTGGGCGCTCTGGCTCCAGCCCCAGCTCCAGCTCCCGGCATCGGCGACAATTTGCCTAGAAATAAATCACTGAGCCCATGCGCCCATGGTCCGTGAGCCGCACGGAGCGCTCCAGCCAAGACGAGCCGAGCCGTCAGAACCCATGATCGCGGACGGCGGCCCTCGGTCGGAGCCGAGCGCTTTCCCTCGGCGACACCGGCGGGACTCCGATGATTAACTCCCGAATTGCGCCGGAGTCATGAAAACATCTCCGCACGATTACATCGTCGCCTGCGCCGCTCTTCTTTCCCCAAATTCGTGGCCCTCGACTGCCGCCGTTGCTCCGATGATGTTGATGTCGACGATGTCGCTGCCGCCACCGAGGCAATTGGCTTCCTGGTGGGAGCGACGTGGAGATGCGCCGGCGCGACCCTCGGGCGCGGGCGAGCCGTGAGGCAGAACGGGCCAATTTGAATGCGAGTTGAAGTGTCGTCAGAGTAATTGGATCATTTTTCACTTTCACGCGCCCAGATCACGCCTAACAGTCGGAGCCCCAAACTGAAGCTGGAGCGAAGCCCTGCTTTCGGGGCCCAGTCGGGCTGCCTCGGGTTATTAATTATCGGAGCCATGTCGCTTGCCCAGGACCAACCGCCCTGGCCCAGACGTCTCTGAACATCGGACGAACTCCTTCGCAGAGACTCCAATTCCTCGCAGTGCAGACGACCCCGCATCGGAAAGCGAGGCCGCCCTCCCCGGCTGTCGCCCTTTGAATACTCGCTCGCCACATACCGGAAGAACTCTGCCGAACCCGCCGCAAGTGCGGCTGGAGCTAATCGGAGCTCCATCTATTTGGGCGAAACTTTGCGAACTCAATTTTTGCCCAGCCCGGCGCGTGGATTTTAATTTGCGTGAGGCGGCGAGATAAGGTGTCCTTGGAGCCCGCTGACCCGCCTGCGAGCCACGCACCGTTCAAAGGAGCGCCGGCAGTGAGCCTGGGGCGCCCGAGGGGATGCTCGGATGGACAAAGGAGGCAAATTAAGTTCTGCATGTGTCGCTCTCGGCCGAAGCCGTAGCCGAAGCCGAGGCCGAAGACACAGGTCGCGAAATAAAAACACCCGCACTTTTTCGAACCGTCGGCCGGCGCTCGAGGACTCTGCGGAGGAGGGCGGCAATTTAAAAGAGACGCAAAGTTGCCTTATCAGATGGGCCCTCATCTGCGAGCAAATCACTCACATCCTTGCGCATGAAAGCGGTCGCGCCCGTCCCGTCCCATCTTGTCCTGTCGTCGCAGGATATTCGGGACTTCCTCCTCCGCATAAAGGAATCCCGGCATCGGCTCTAAACAATGCAGCTTTTGTCAGCTGTGCGAGGAGAATCACGTGTCCGTGTGTGTGTGTGTGTGTGTGTGTCTGAGGGCAGTGTATGGAGGAAGGTGTGCTCGTGGGTCCTCCGAGCCCATTACGCTGCAATTTCGATTGCATGTGCGATAATGCATTCGGGCGGACACAAAGGACTCTCTCTCACCTCCGCTCCTCGCCTAAGTTGCGTCATCCTATTTGGCATGGTCCTGGACATCGTCCGCCGAACGGCTGGGGCGACGGGTGACTGGCGAATGCTGAATGGAACTCGCCGGCTCCGTGAAAGATTCGGCAAGGAGTCGCTCCTAAAGGGTGCAACTGGACGGGCATGAATGGGCGTCCGAAACGACTCGTCGCCTTGGCGGGACGCACAGGTAGCGCAGGTAGCGGGAGGCTCGCTTTGTCGCCCGGCGATAATGTGCCGATAATCCGGCTAAATCGCATCCAGCGGGCCCCGGACTCGGAGCCAGGGCGACTCGAACGCCGCCGGCCAGATCGCAATCCGAGCGCTCCGGCAAATCCCATTAGGACATCGCATGCATCGATAAGGCATCTCCGGCTTCCAGCTCCCAGACCCAGTGCCGCCGGACTTCCTCCGGCCGAAGGGATGGGGGGACTCCTCCGGGCCGTCGCAGGACACCGCATCGGCCGGCCACGATCGCCTGCCCCACGACGAAGAGGCGCGCCTAGAGCAGCGGCGGAGGCTGAGGCTCGGCGCGGCGTGGCTAGGGCTCGTCCGATGCGGAGAGCGTGGCTTTCATTAACTCCGAGCATAATGGGCCGCGGCCGTCGCAGGCAGAGCCCACGCGCTCCTCGCAGAGCGCGGCTGATCTCTGTGAATGGCTTCGTCGCGGAACGACGTGCGCAGTCGCCGTCCCTCGGCACCGACCCCGACCCCGCGCCGATGCCGATGCCGATGACGATGCCGATGCCGAAGGAGGCGAGCGACGACCACACACTCCCAGCGCGCTGCCCGGACCGCGTCTCGTTTCGGTTCGTCTGGGCGGTGTCAGGGACGGAGTCAACCACAGCGGCTGCTGCTGTTGTTGTTGTTCTTGACGCTGATCGCAGCTCGCAGCCGAGAGCCCGACCCGTTTTCGCACTAGCGTCTCTTCTGCCTCGACTGTCCATTGTTCATCCGCGTCCGATCGTCCGCTCGCTCATTCATTCATTCCTTCGCCATTCATTGATGCAAGCACTGCGATGGCGAAGCACGTGAGCCGCGATGTCGACGCCACCACAATAACAAAATAAACGAAATTAGTCATCGACGCCAACTTTGACCAAGGCTAAAGCTGCAGACGTGTTCGGGAGGGACCCGGCATGGGGACGGGACGGGAGGCGATCGCCGCCGCGCCATGTGTGATCGCGGACACGAGGTGCGAACCGAATGGCCGGGTCGTGTCTGGCCTTTGTAGCAGCGACAAAGTAAAGGCTCGGCGGTCCTACGATGCGCAGTCGTTTCTCGTCACGTATCTCGCCAGTGGGCCAGAGGAAGCGGCGAACGAGTCCAGCGGTCTCGAGTCGAGAATTGCCGACTCAGTGCACCGGACAGACCGACCGACCGGGTCCCCTCGAAGGCCGTTTGAGGCGTCGCCAAATGTCGCAGCCGTCCGAGGACGGCGTCGCTCCGCAAAAGAGCGACTCATCTCGAATTGAGCGATTTCGCCAGTCCCGATCTTGTGTGCTCGCACCAACAGGGCCTGACCCTCGGGGTTCGGAAGCCGCGACTTCCTCGGGACCCCGTCGGACCGGGTCAGCTGAATACGGCGTGTGTCAGCAGCTCGCCGTGATTGCGCCTGGCTTCGGTCACCAGGCGGTGCGCAGCGTCTACGAGGCCGCCACCTACGGCGGAGTGGGAGCAGCCCGAATTTGTCAATCGCAATCGGGCCGTCGATCGCCGGGCGCAGATCCATCACGGCTCGCGGCGACTCGGTCGATCATCTTCGTCGAGTCACCGGGAGATTTATGCGATCGTGTGCCACCGATCAGCGCGCGGGAGCCGGGGCGAGGTGGGGCGCGGGAGCGGCTCGGCCGGTCGGTCACTGAGCGCGGCCGCAGCTCTAGGGATGGGTCGCTCGCGCAGAACGCCTCGGAGATATGCGGCCTACGCCGCTGGGAGCCGCTCCATTCATGTCTTACATCATGCACACTCACTCGCCACACGCACGCACACAGCCGCAGCCGCAGCCGCAGACAGAGCCAGAGCCGCAGACCGAGCACGGGCACAGTCAGGGCCCAGCTCATTTCTTATTCATTGATCTGGAGCAGGCGACGGGGCGCGGGCCGTGGCGAGGCGGAGGCGGAGGAGGCCGGGGCGCTCGGTCGCTCGGTCGCTGGGGCGCTGGACGCAAGGGTGCAGGCCGGCGCTGGAGATGAAGGTGTGTCGAACGCGGCGACGTCATCGCAATCGTCGTCCCAGGCAATTATTATCTTGCGCTTACGATATGTAAATAAATTCTCGTTTACGATTATTGTGCTCGCGGCGGACGGAGCGGCCGGTGATTGACAATGGCTGCGATGGGTGTTTCCGATAGCGTCGCGCGCCAATCGGGCAGCATGTCATTAATTACGGACCCGAACCCGTCCGTCGCTCGGCTCTGGCCTGCCCTGGGCCCACCGCTCGGCCGGAGCCTGCGAAGGACTCGCGTCGGTCGGCCCATCGGTCCCGCGGTGGGCCCGGTTCGGCGAGCACCAGCCACGTGATCGGGCCGGGCACCCTATCCGATTCTCCCCAGCGCCATCTATCGGGCGCGATCGTAATTAGCATTCCCGCCTCTAAAGGAGCATCTAAAGGTCGCGCCGGTCCCCTCGAATGTCTCGGAAAGTTCAGCGGGAACGCGCCGGAAAAGCTTAGATCGACCGCGAGATAATCGCGTCATCGATGATCTTCCCGCCTGCCATGAGCGAGAACGTCGAGAGTCAACCAGCGCCGCGCAGGCCGCAGCAACGGGAACCGAGCCGTGGACAGCTCGGCCACTGACCCCGCTCCCACACGCCAGCCCGCCCGGCGCGCAGCACTCGGCCAGCTGCTACCGGCGCGCCCGAGGCCGGTGCGCCTCGGAGACCTCGCCACCACCCACTGCCCGAGGTGTCTCTGCGGAGTCGGAGTCGGACCAATGCGATTGTGACATGAACGCGATCGATCGATGGCCCGATCCCGCGATTGATCGCTGAAAGGCGGGCTCCGACTCCGACTCCTCCGCCCCAGCTCGATCCGTCCACAGCGCGCACCTTCGTTTCCGATCGCGACGACTCCGCAATCGTCGCAATCGCAGTCGCAGTCGGAGTCGGAGTCAGAGTCGCCGAGAGTCCGCGAATCGCAGCGACGGGAAATAATGATATCTAATAAATGGAATCGCAGCATCTTTCGCGGCGCAATTACGGCGTGCCGGGGAGCGGGCGGGCGAGGCGGAGAAAGCGCTGCGGACGGGGGCCGTCGCGGCCGCAGCCAGCCGCCAGCCTCCAGCCGCTAAGGAGCGATAGGCAGGGAGTGGGATCGGGATCGGGAGCGGGAGGGGTCGGTCGCGGTGCCCACACGTTTCCGAGGCAGCGCCTGCCGGGACGCGTCGTGAGCAGGGCGCAAATGAAGATATGTTTCTACATAATAATCGTTGATTGTTTTCCTTTTGTCGCAGTTGCGGACCTCGTTGTTGTTGCTCCTTTTCTGCTTCCTCTTCCTCCTCTTTGTTTTGTTGGTGGACTGTGGTGGTGGTGGTGTCTTATAAACGAATTTTAAACAATCGCGAGGTAGATTCACTTCATAATAGGAGGCCATCGAGGAAGGGACTGACATGCTCCCCTTTTCTCCCCCCCCCGATCCATCGTCCCCTCACCACTCTGTTTCCCGTCTCCGTCGCTCGTCGTCCGTCCCTCGGTTCTCCTTTGCTTTTCCTCTTTGTTGGAGTTGTTGGCGCTCATGCTTTTGTTGTAATAATAATTGCCGTTGTTGTTGCGATCTAAATCACAAGCAACGATCTCAACGTGATCAGTTTGATCCAACCAACACCACTGCCATCAACAACAACATCACCGGCAACAACATCAACAACAACATCGGCCTCAACTGCAACATCGGCAACAACAACAAGCGCGGAGATGTCAAGCGCCCAACTCTGTCCGCCTGTTCCGCTGATGAATTATGAAATGCGACACACCTTGAGGCGCTCGACGCACCGCAATTGGAAGAGGCGCGTCTAATTCCATGCAGCCCCAGTGGAAATCGAATCAAATCGTCGTCGTCGTTGGCATCGCCATCGCCTTCGTCAGCGGCGTCCTCGTTCCCGATCCGATCGCCGAAACAATGGCTCAAACCCGCCGTCCACGAGTCCCGGCGCTGTTCTCGGCTGCCTCTCGGCCCTCGGATTCTGGAGGACCCAGGCGTGCCGTGTTGGACGCGGCTACGTCTGGCCCCACTTAAAGGATTGCGAGCTAATGCGCACGTATTTCAGGTAGGCGGGTCCTCGAGGGTCGGGTCCCGTCAACCCGGCACCCTGAGCAGTCAAGGAAACCTCGCCGCGAGGCCGGCTCGCTGGAAAGGATTCCGTCCTCGCGTCGGCGGCGGCAGTGGAACATCGGAAACCCATCAGCCTCAAGTGGACAGCGACCGGCTGGGGCGGGGGACGATGCGCGTACGGGAGCGGGAGCGGGCTGCGTAATTAATGTTGTCGCCACGTCGTGTCCGCGCGGCGCACATCGCTGTCCAAGTGATCGCGTTCCCACTGTCCCATCTTCATCGTCGGCGACGCAATGCGTGCGCGAGGGCTGGGGGACGGGGGCGCGAGGACGCAGCCCGAATGTTTCAATTGGAAGGGCGACGGCGTTCCACACTAATGGCATCTCAAGAGTGTCCCATCCCGGCCCGGCCCAGCCGACCCGTCCGTCCTGTCGCGTCCCCCAAGGGTCGAGCACCGCTCGGATTTGTAAGACTCGGGTATTCCGTTTCATTTAAATCACATAACGCCAATGCCGAGGCCGGGCCGAGGCTGAGCCGATCCGACCGATCCGAGGCACATGGAATCGCGATGGAATCCGTGGCCGCATATGGCGCACATGTGTGGTACTGTTATTTTAAGTGCCCGCGGCTCCGTGGCTTGCGGTAAAAATAGCCACTGCCGCTGGTGACTCCGCCGAGGGGTCTGTGCTGTGACATCGCCGCCATGGGACGTGACCACTGTTGCGGGGGGTGCTCGGCCCATGTAACAGCCAGCGCTCCCGGCAGCAGCCCCAGCCCCAGCCCACGTCGATCACGCCTCGATTCCCGAGAAGCACCCGATCTGTTGGAGCGTCGCATGGTGCCATCAGGCCTCCAACCGGCCTGTCCGAAGATGCAGACAATGACTGAGCAACGTTCGAGTGGTCCGGTCATTTTACTCAGGGGAATTCAGTAGGCGCGCCTCGCTCCCAACAAACAGCACCTACGGGGCCAGGACCGTAGGCCAATCGTCCCTAAAACCTCTTGGTGGAAACTCTCCTGGAAAATGTGTACTTGATATCGACAATTTTGTAAATAAATATATTTAAAATGTTCTGTGAATGTGAATTATTCTCTGTTTATATATATTTCTGACTATGATCTACTATGATCTCGTTAAAAATTTCACTTAGACTTCGGAAATGGTTTTGTGAATTAAATCAAGGTAGCAAATTTAAGGTTATAGGAACATGTTCCCGCAATATATCGAGATTCTGACCTACTGTATCATTTTGTAATCGTCCGATTTCCGGTCAGGTCTGATGGGACTCAATTTCCTCCGACTCGACTGAAGCTCCATACTGTTGCCACGGACATGAAATCCAGGAAAATCTCGATTAACAACAGTCCGCATCTGGGACATTCGTTCGTCCAGCGAAAGAAATATGCCCGCGTCCCTAAATTTGCACTCCAGTCGACTGGGCTCGGATGGCCCCAGCCCCCCTCAAGCCCGGACTGCTGGCCGACTGTGTCCAGATCCAGCACCAGCTCCAGCTCCAGAACACCTCCACCCTTGGGCGGCCGCCCAGCCACCGAAAAAGAGCACCGGGCGATGATCGCCGTCGATGGACCGAATAATTTGCATAATTATCGATTAGCGCACGATTTGATTGGCCCGGACGCCGGCCGGCTCGTTACTCACACCAGGGCACGGGGGCGCGCGGTCGGACGAGGCAAAGCAACATCTCCATCATCGGATCGCGGACTCGAGCTGCCGCAGAAGCTGTCGACAGCGGCCGCGGAGCCGACAAAGATGCGGAAAATTACGATCGGGAGCCCAGGGCCCGCGTGATCCGGTGAACTCTCGGAGTGCGAAAAGCCACGTTTGGGCGCGCCGCGCGCGGAAGTCTACGCCAGGCTCGGCAGTGCCCCCGGGGACCATAAGAAAAATTAGACACTTGGCGATGCAGTCCGTCCGTCCGCCTAGGCTCTGTTTGGTCAGGCACGAGCTCGCTCCTGCACAGCCCCATCCAGCATCACCGGTGCCAGCATCAGCGGCATCTACGGAGATCTGGCCCAGCAGCGCCTCGGCAATCGTAAAGGTAATCGCTTGACCTTGGGCGGAATCCGCAGAATGCAACCGCAGCCGGGCGGCTCGGCAACGATTTTCCTCTATCTGGACCTCGCGCCGAGGGTGACGGGCGGCGGGAGTCGGGCGGCTGCCGGAGAAGCGTGTCTGGCCGTAATGGGCGCTCTAACTGTTCCCGGCCAGCGAGTCCTCGCGGTGTCCGGCGGTAAGTGTTGGAAATTGCCCGCTGCCCAGGAGCCCGCGGCCAGGCGACGCGCTCCCGGAGCGGACCGCGTCATTTGCACGCCGTGACTGCGGCGAGCGCCCGCCGCCAGCTCCGGCAGCTCCGATGAGTACGCGCAGTGTGTAATTCCGGCAAGATCCCTATCGTCGCACTAGGGCTGCGTCTGCCCCGTCTCTGCGTCGGACGCCGGCCCGCATCTTCGCTACGGCTCCCCGGGCCGGGCGCACACGCATCCAGGGCACCTCGGCGGCCCCGCCGAACCGGGCCCAGCGAGTCGTGCGCCGGACACGACTGGGTCGCGCGCCGGGGGGCGGCTGCGCTACCGCGGTTACGTCGCCCCTCGGCCACGCTCTCGCTCCGTCCCTCGATCCTCGCTCCCTGGTCTCGAGGCACCCAGCGAGTCGATGTCACAATTACTTTTGTTAGATCGATCGCAGGTCACAGCTGATGGCTGGTGGTACTGTCGACGTCGGCATGCGGCGGGCGGCCGTCGACAGGGCGACGGGAGGGTGGCACAGTTTCCCAATGCCAATGCTCCGATTGCGATCGATAGACCCGTGGCCCATGGCCCGGACCCGCACTCGCCGGTCCTCGAGTCGTCGCCGCCACCCGCTTCGACTCGCCTCGCCTCGCCGCGGTTGCCAATGACGAGTTGTTGACTGCCGAATTGCGGATCCGGTGCGTTCGTGCGCCGCCGACCGGGCCATCGATATCGATTTAACAGCTCCAATCGCCACCTCCACCTCCATCGCCGCGACCGGGGCGCGATTAGCGGTCTTGGTGGTCGCCTGGCCACCGGGTCCTCGAGGCACCTGGGCCGACGGTGTGGAGGATGGGGGCGTCGCGGGTCCCGGGTCTCCCTCAAGGGTGGTGCGTGGATCGAGGACTCGCGCGATTCCCACGTTCGCAGCGCGGCCGTCGCGACTCGGGCCTTTCTCTCAAGTGGCGCGACTCGGTGTCGCAACCGCGCCGGGCCTGCTGCAGCCCGGACCTTGTGATTACGGTTTCCGTTGGCGCGCATTCCGCGCGCGGCGATCAGTGCGATCGGCGCGCTTCCCCGCCCTCCGCGCGGGCTCGAGCGGCCTGTTATTTGTCAACCTTTGCGACGCCGCCATCTTTGTGCGCACTCGGTGCTGCGTCGCGCTGCTGGCTGTGGTGCGACATTTGCATGCAAGTGCTTCAGAGTTCCCGATGCCGTTTGATGTTTCCGACCGCGGAGGCCCGCCGAGGCTGCCTGGCCGAAGGGCGAGCGCTCTCGCAGTCGCAATAGCAATCGCGACTCCAGGCAGCGTTTGGTCGAGCCCCAGGCCGCGTGCCCCGACCGCCAGCAGGACACCTCGGAGCACGTGCGGGGCTCGAAAATATTTACGCTGTGCAGAAGTCATCGCGGGTGTCTGCAAAGCAGCCCGCTCCGACGCCAGAGTCCGAGCACTCTCTCTCGTGTCAGCTCTCACGCACACCCACGCAAGGCCGTGGCGTCTGGGCGGTTGACGACCACCCCGTGCCGGCGGAGTCGGGGTCACCCCTGTCCAGAGAGCGAGTTGGACGGAGCAGCAGAGCCATATGTATGTATGTACGTATGTATGTATGTATGTACATGTCTGCTGGAAGTCGCCCTCGCGCTCTCGTAAGCGCCCCTGCCTACTCGCACTTCCGGCTCGGGCGCCGTCGGTCGGCGTGTCCAGCGGCGTTCGATCGCCACCCCTTTCAACTCCTCGCCAGGTAAACAAACAAACACGCTCCATCCCCCTCGCACACTCGTGCACTCTCTCGGGCCACGCGCTCTGCTCACAAGCTCTGCGGAGCTCTCCGTCTCGTGAGTCTCGCGAGTCGTGACCAGCCCGGTCTGCTGAGAGCGAGCGAGAGCAGCGCGTCCTCTGCCGTCTTTATTCACGGACACGCTGTCTTCCCGCGGCCGCTCTCTGGACTCTGCCGACGCTGCGCGGCTGCCGCTGCCTCTGCCGCCGACGAGTGTGGTGAGCCGTGGTGGAAGCTCGCGTCAGGCGGAGAGCGAAGACCGCGGCGGCTGCCGGTGTGTGCGTGCTCTCGCGGCAGCAGCTGGCGCACTGGAAGCCGAGAGCGAGCACCGAGCGGCCGAGCGGCGTGACTGTTGGGTAGGGGCATGTACTCGTGCACACATAGCAAGTGGTAAATGGCTCTGGCCGCAGCGCTATGTGCGCGGCGAGTGGACGACGGCGAGGAATGGGTTAACTGGCAGCGCACCCGACCACTGAGTCGGAGAGCGCCCGAGCGAGAGAGTGTGTGAGTGTGAGAGAGTAGTGCGGGAGCACGAGTGTGAGAGAGTAAATAACGAGTTGTCCGCGGTGGGCGGGTTGAGCGCGTTCACCGGGCGGCGGTGACCGGCGCGTCTCTGTCGACGCGCGAGCGGGTGCGGAAGGGGGCGATGCGGTTGACATTTGTGCAGCCGCCACCACTGCGCAGCGCCTCGGCAGCGCGGCCGCGCTCAACGCGGCACAGAGCAAACAAACAAACAATGTAATTGAAATACTCACCATCGCGACCGAGCAGCGCGGCGAGGACTGGAATGGATGGAGTATCAGCCGAGCCGAGCCGAGCCGTGAAGTGGACTGGATGGAGTGGTGTGGTGTGGAGAGTCGCCTGCCGTACGAGCGCCGAGCTCTGTGCGGTGCGTCGCGTTGTGCTGCGGGGAGGGTGCGCGGAGCAGCATGTGGCATACACCATACATCGTGCACCCCGCGCCGCACCGACACGGCGCACTGTGAGCGGCGAGCACTGTGCGCCGAGTCGAGCCGGGACGGAGACGGAGCCGCAGCAGAGCCACAACCACGGCCAGAGCCGGAGCGCGAGTGAGCGAGCGAGCGAGCGAGCCAGCGTCAGCGCGTCCGACGATCCACTCCGAGCCGAGTGAATGGACGAGCGCGAGTTTATTAGATGCACACGGACTGCCGCGTTGTTAGGACGTGTTTTAGCGCTGGTCGTGTTGTGTCGAGCCGAATCGAGCCCGTGTCCGTGTCGTGTACCGAGTACCGAGTCGCGTTTTGCAAGTGTTGCTTTGTTCATTGACGTTGCCGCTGCCGCTGCCGCAGCCGTTGTCGCAGTCGCGCCGCAGCCACGCACAGGACGCATCGCCGTCGACCTGCTCGCCGATCATAAACAATTGCGAGGATACGCGTCGCCACCCCCCGCCCGCAGCGGCTCGAGTGCGTGCCTTACACTAGCGGATCTTCTTCTTCCTCCTCTGTGTTGTTGCTGCCGGGAGGTTGTTATTGCCGCCCGTTATCACGCATTGACGGCTAATAGCAGCCGCCGCATTAGCCACTATCAGCACTCGAGTGCGGATCGCCCAGCGGACCAGTCGAGCTGCGCCGCGCGTCGCCGCCCCCGCCCACCTGCCGACCACGGCCGTCCAGCGCCGACCGCCGACCGTCGACCACCGACCGCCGTCACCGGCCGACGTGGAGTCGCATAAATCGAATTACGCGCCCGCACGGGCCACAGTCAGCGACAGGACCTCCACCGGGCCGGACGTGTGCGACCCCGCCTGCCGCCACCCGCCTCCCGCCACCTCGCGCGCGCCTCCAATTGGAACCGAGTGCGCGTCCTCTGATAAGAAAGGATACGCGGCTGCGAATGAGAACAATAACAAATCGCGAAACGTGAACGGGAACGAGAACGAACGCAAACCAAAACAATAACAACGGCAACCGAGCCGACCTCAACCGCAGATCGCCGAAGGAGCGCGACAGAAACAAGTCAATAGCCCAGTGCCTGATGGGAAGAAACCCGCAGAAAAAACAAGCCCAGTGTCCGCGGTCCCGAGTGCCGAGATTGGTCGCGTGAAGTGCCTGCCGAAGATTAGAACAGTAGAATTCAAGCCAGCAGCCGAGTCCAGTCCGCCCAGCTCCAGGATGCAGGGGGCCCAAGGATAGTGACCCCGTCCCCGACAGAGCCCTCGCCGCTGCAGGACCAGGACACGCCCCCCGGACCGGAGCGCCCGCAGCCACCGCGCGGGCCAGGCGGACCTCCGCAGGACGCCTCCGACGGAGCCACGTCGACGGAGCAGGAGACCCAACCTTTCCCAGAGATCGGAAAAATGAGAATTAAAATGCCAGCCGTCAGAATTGCACAAGGTGAGTGGGATCGGGAACGGCCGTCGAGCCCGGACTAGGCCGGTGACAGTTGGGCTCTCCTCGGGGCGACTTGAGCCCGGTTCCGCAGCAGCGCCGCTGCCGCTGCCATAAACGCTATCACGCCTCCGAGGTGTGTCGCCCGAATTCGCAATCACCCCTCCCTGATAAGGAGGCCCACTGATAATCGCGCCCCCGACTAAATCAGAACTGGCCGGATTCGCGGCTCGAACCCACTTCAAAGCGGCCGGAACAATAAAGCCATAAAGCGTAATTTCGGCGCATTTCTGCACGCGGGGTGGCGGCGCACGGCTTTCGGGCGGCGGGAGAGGGCGCGTACCGGACGGGTCGGCCGCGACAACTGCTCCCAAGACCCCGCTCTCAAGCCAGCCCGATCGGAGGACGGACGGACATCGAACGGACGGACGGGGGCCGACGTGGCTGGACGACCCCACCCTCGGCGGCACCGTGTTATCGACCTGCGGGCCGGTGTCGTCAAACATTTTAATTGCCCGGAGTTGTTTGGCTCTGACGTCCCTCTCCTTGTTTGCGAAGAATCAGAGCCGCCGCACACAAACACCCTGCGATAACGCGGCATGTGGGGCAGCGGCAGCGGCCCGGCAGCGACAGCGCAGCGCCTTCGCCTTCGCCTCGCAATGACTTAATTAGTTTGTAGGGCCGCTTGATGTTCGCGCCGCGTCCCTCGCCTTATCTCGGCGGGCCGGTGCGTGCGAGCGAGTGCGGCGGGGGGCCTCGCTCAGCGACCCTCTCCAATCGGCGTGTTTCCGAAAACATGACACACCGACCCCAACCCAATCTCAAACCCAGAACAACCCCACCCCACCCCAACTCGAACTGCTCTCCAACGCCGCTCCGGTTCCACTACGCCGCGACCCGGCGGCGGAAGAGCCGAGATATCAGGTGCTAGATATAAAACGCACCTCGCGAGACAATACAATCGCTTTAATTGAGGACCATAATTGTTTTCTGTCCGTGTTGCTTCATTATTGGAGATGTTGTTGTCGATTCCGCCGCCGATGTCTCTGTCTTGTCTTCGTGGGCTGGGGCTCCTTCAAATTTCGGTGTTTCGTCTATTTCCGACCTGTTTCGCGGCCTAGTACACGAAGGCAACTAATCAGCCACTGATAGGAAAGTTTTTATCTCTTATCTGCCGGGGATTTCGGTGCTCTCGGGCAGTCGGAGTCTCGCTTCTCGCCTCTCCCGTCACCGTTTCCCGTCTCGCGACTCACATCTCACCAGCAGCCAATGCGATGCGGCCCAGTACCGGCTTTCGTCCTGGCCGCGCTCCGCACCAGTAGCAGTTGAGCGGTCGAATGTGGCCTCGGCCGGGTGCCGGACGCTGGGCGGAAGGCGAGGGAGCGGGTGTGGGCCGTGCTGGGTCTGGCGAGGAACTTCAATGGCATCGTCGACGAGATTCACTCGCTCGCGATGACGAGATGAAGTCGTCCCTTCGTCTCCGTGGCGGGGCAGGGTGATCGGGCCTGTGAGCGCATCGCGACTTCTGGGAACGCTCCGATAAGCCCGGTGTATGTCCAGTCAACAGCCCTCGCGGTCTGGGCGGCGATCTGAAACTCCACGCAAGACGCCCTCGCAGGTGGTCGAGTGTCGTCGGCCGCCGCGGGTGGACAGGTTAGTCATGTTTCGTCCCCGGCCCTGTGGCAGCAGCGGGTGGTTCCTGTGGTTGACCTTAGGCCGGTCGCCTGCTCGGCCGACGCCTGCTTGTTCATGGCGCATTAAGCACCGTTCCGATCGCCTGCACCTGGGAATCCTTCGGCGGGCGGAGGTGGCGACGGCGGGTCAGACCGGAGCCGTTTAACAGTTATCGACCAAACGATGTCCACTCGCGTGAGCCCGTTTCCGGAGGCGCGGAATTCGCACGGCGCCGTCGCCCGGACGACGCGGCGGTTGTTGATTCGGAAAAGCTCCTCGGAGCCGAGCGAAGGCCGCCCGCCGACCCAAGGTTGCTTGGAGAGCCTTCGCGCTGTTAGGAGGCCACAACAAAGCAATTAGGGCCAGTCCGCGAGACGGGCTGCCAACTGCAAATGCTCCCGACGCTGCGACGCTGCGACGCTGCGAGTGCATTAATTGCTCGGCCCATCAACTGCGGCGCAACCCGACAGCGGACTGCGGAGTGGCGGGAGCTCGGGCTCGAGGAACAGATGCAGCGCCCCTCGGTCGCCGCAGGACGCACGGCGACTCTTCCATTCAGCGACAACTGGAGGGCCGCACACACTGCCTGCCAGTCGGCCAGGCGGCTGCCGGCAGAGCATCAGCCCAGGCGGGCCGGGGCCGGGGCCGAGGCCGGGACCGCGTGCTCCTGGCAGCGCAATCAGCCGCAACAGCGCGGAGTCGCTTCCGCTGCGCCGTCTCGACAATTGCATCGCCGGGGCAGGAGCGGGAGCGGGAGAAGGAGCAGGAGCGTTCCTTTGTTTCAAGCCAGCCGACCCGCGCCTTTGTTCCCGGCCGTGTGTCGCTACCACCGAAGGACCGCAGCGCCGAGGACCTCGGCGCGACCCATAGAGTCCGTCAGCTGAGGCCTGTCAGAGCTCGCGAGGCCGCTGACGGCTTCCGCGGTCCTGCTCGCGGTCAACGACCCACCGGCGACCCGCGCTCCGGGACCACCACATGCACTCAGAGTGCGGACGCCGTCTTCCACGTCGCGGCACCGTCCTTGACCGAGCCCTGCCCCGCCCGCGCGATAGTCGCCGCTACCGCCCGGCCTAAGAGGCGCTTAATTTATTTCGCCGCGGATTCCCGCCTCCTGCTTCTCCTCCTTCGCTCGCTCCTCCGCCCTCGGGGCACGCACCCGGTCTGAAGTTTACGTCGATTTAGTTTTTCGCGCTGCACTTTGGCAAACTTTTCACTTTCAACTGGAACGCGCGGCTGCAGGGTGTGCGGCGAGAGCCAGCGTCGGGAGTCGAGAAAAAATAAGTTATGTACCGGGAGTACATAGTGACGAAATAAGGAAACAGCGCCGTGCGCGCGGCTCGTGGAACGGGCGGAGGTGGCGGTAGCGCGCTCTGGAAAGCCGTCTGCTGTCTGGCGGCTGGCGGCTGGTGGCGCGTCCGGCGGCTGGAAGCGGGCGGCGATGATGGAAACACTGTAACTGCTGCCACCGGTGGGTCTAGCGGGGTGTTCAGGGAGGGAGCAAGAGCGCCAAGAGGTGAGAGAGAGGAAGGGAGAGTGTCGTACAGCTGACTACGAGGGAATGAATGGAATGGAAGTGGCTGCCGAGATGTTTTGTGCTGCGTGCTTCGCGCCGATGTCGTTGGCGGTTGTTCGTCGGAATTAAAGCGAAAGTCTTGAGGAATTCTTTGACTGCCCTGCCGCTGGGCGTCGGCTCGAGTGGCTCGGCCGGTCCTTCACAGTATCCGCATCCGCAGCGCTGTGTCGCCTCCGAAAAGCGCGCCAAGCCTGGCCGCGGTCCTCGAGGACTGGTCCAGCTGCGAGCGAAGGACGAGTGACGGATGACGATTGGGGAACGGCGGCCTGAGCCGCGTCCCTAGTCCGTCGTCCGTGTTCCGCGTGCCGCCGCCACTGGGTTAAGGTCGCGTGGTGCGCGTCTTTCGCGGTCTCGAGGCCCCGACATTAGGCTGTGCAGCACGCGCCGGCTCGGCTCGCACAGGACGCGGAGCCTCGCTCAATGGGCAGGGCACATGCCGACTCCAGCAGCCGGATGATGCGAACGGCGGCGAAAGCGGAATCCGCGAAAGCGCGGAGCCGAAGGGTTGCGGACGCCTGGGCTGGCGTCGACTGCGCCGCGGCGGAAGTGAACTGCCACGACTCTGGGAACTCGTGCGCCTCCTGGGCCGGGAGCGGGAGGACCAGGGCGCACCTCGATTGCCTTCGGTGCGCCGCAATAATTAATGATCTCCTGCCCGCCGCCCGCTCCGAGTCGTGGTCGCCGGCTGTGCCCATGACGCCCGCGCACTGGCGACTGGCGACGCGGCCACCTTCGCTCTTAATTGAGCTCGCAATTATCATTCAATATCCATCCGTCCATCCATCCATCCATCCGCCCGAACATCCGATCGAGCGCCCGGTCCACGACGGTCGCCTCCGCCGCCCACGCACCACGTCGAACGAGGCTCAGCACGCGCCGCAGCCGTTGCCGTTGCCGTCACCGTCATCGACACCGACGCTGGCGAACCCTTTTCTGAGGACCTGGAACGTCCGAGACCTGCAGAGCTGCGAGTAGGTGGTTAAGGAGTGGTCGCGTCGCGCCGCAGCGCATCGTGGGCTTACGTTCATCACGCTCGCTGTCCAGTCGTCCAGGTCCGCGCCCTGCGCCCAGCCCCGTCGAACCTTCTCGGCTGTCGTCGTCGAGCCCGCGCCTCGCCATTCGCCGCTCGATCTTATCGCGGAGTCGCTCTCGAAGCGCGCGGCCGCCCGACGAGTGCGTCCGAGCCGTGGGCTCTGCCGCGACCCGTCCGACGTCCGGCCACCGATCGTTCGATCGTCGTTCACTCGCTCGTTCGCTCGTACGTCGTTGTCGTCGGAGTCGGAGTCGGCGTCGTCTGGTTTTGACGCCTCCCCTTTTTCAGCTGCCAGTCGTCGCCGGCCCCGCAGCCGACTGATAACTTATTTACTCCGGAGCCCGGCCGCTGGGACCGCTCATTGCTCGCTCGTCGCGGGCCGGCCTCGCATGTGTAATCAGCGAACGTCGAATCAGGTTTACGGCCGGCCCGCGATCCGCGGCCGAGCCCAGTGCGAGCGCGGCCCCGTCGCCTCTCCGCCGCTCTCTCGCGCCTGCTCGCAGCTCCCAGCGAGACGCGGCTGCGGACGCAACGCGCACCGCACTCTGGGACGGCTCGTGCGGGTCGCTGCGACGTGACAAGTGGACCGAGCCCATCAGCATCGAGTTCAGCCTCGGCAACGACGACGACAGCGACACCAGACACGGCCCCATGCCAAGCAGCGACCGAGCAGCGATTGGCCAATTGGAGCCGACGCGCACAAACCCGTCGCAGTCTCGGCCAATTTGTAGCCGTCGCAATCGCAGCCAGTTGACAAACCCGATCCGCGTTGGTGTCGCGGCCGTGGCTGTCGCGGCTGCCGATCGCACCAGCATCCGCTCCAGGCGGGCTCCATGTACGGTAAAATATTGTGTGTGGGGCCGCGAACATTGGCTCCGGTATCGCAGTCCCTCCATCGACCCGACGACGCGCCCCCTCCTCTCGCACGACCCCCTCGCAGTCGCGGGCTGAGTGGCTGCCGAGGCGAGGCTGCGCGCCGTCGACGACGGCCTGCGAAGCCCGTGCCGTGCGCCGGGCCTGTTTCGGAGCCGCCGGCGCAGTCTGTGCGCAGCGTGAGGCTTCACATAATGTACGCAGAGGTGCGATTTTGATTGGCCATCGGAATGCAGACAAGCGTGCGGCCCGCTCCTCTCGCCCCCTCCGGCAGGGCGATTAGGCTCGGCTCGACTCGGCGCGAATCGGCTCGGCTCTTGGCCACGCCACGGCAGGCTGATCGTGCACTCGGCGCGGAGTCAGCGGCTGGGGCGGACGGCTCGGTCCGGCAGGCCCTGTCGGCGAATGGGCGAACGGCGATCACGTACATACATCAGCGTCCGTGTGTGCGGCCACTTGCGTTGGCCAGGGTTGGCCGGGTGAGCAGCAGGCGCCGCGGGGGCTCCAGGGACCGACTCCATTGTCAAGCCGTTCGCATTGCTCAGCTCGGCTCGGCTGGGCTCGACTCGACTTCATGAGGGACGGCGGCGTGAGAACTTGGTGGACCGAGGACCGAGGCCTCCTCGAAGGCCTCATCCTCCGCCTGGACCACCTCCAACAGCCGGTGCCCGGCTCGAGTGAGTGTCCTTTCCGCTGGCTCGCCCGCCCACAATGGCGAAACATTAGCACGGCATCCATTTGAATGGAATCGAACCAACCCCCCGCCACATGACTCGCATGTGTCGCCCCAGAATGCGGCACTCATAAACGGAGCGACACCAGCGTCGGACGCGCCCCAGTCGCACTTGTCAACCCGGCGAGTCGACCCCGACGCCGAGAATTGAATGATGATTGAAACTTTGCCGCGCGGACGGACGGAGCACTCGACAGATACAGACGAAGACATCGACTCTGACACTGACACAGGCCACACAGTCCCCACCCGTGCGCCGGCGAGGCACCAAAGCAAGAAACGATTCACAAACTTTTCCCCGGCCCACGCGGCTTTCACGAGCGTCGTCGTCCGTCTGGTCATGGTCGCAGGACCAACCGAACGAGGGACCGCCCGACGCAGCTTCAAATGGCTCATGCCACGTCCCGGACACACGCTGCCCAATGACACGGACCGGCCCGGGCCGGCAGCGGGCTGCCGCCTGCGTCCTCCACCGCAACTTCGTAGTTCCTACTCCCGAAATTCCCCACTCCCCGGCACAAACAACAAGTTCGCCCGAGTTCCGAGTGCCGAGTTCGCTCGAATGGATCAAATAGTTTTTGGAATATTTGTGGCCGAGAGCTGCTCCGGCTCCGACTCCGGCTCCGGCTCCGTCGCCATTCGTCCATCTATTCGCTGTCCGTCCGTCCGCCTGTCCGTCCCTACTTCCGTGTCCGTTTCTATCTCTGTCCCTGTCTCTCTCCGTCTCCTCACCGTCGCCGTCCTCCACATCTAGTTGGACGTCCGCTTGGCTGAAACTCGATACGACTCGTCCGACCCGCCCGGCCCGCCTCGTGCCGCTGCTGCAGCCCAGTCTCACAACATGTGTATTGGAGCTGCTGGTCCGGAGCAGCCCGTGTTCTATCTATGCATCTATTCCGACTGTCCGGCTCCTCGGCCCCACCGAGCTAAGGCTCGAATGTACTCCCCAAAGAGGATCAGTCCAGGCGAGGCTGCTCGGCGTCGGTCCAATAAAAGGCAGGGCCACCCCCTCTCCCCGCGCCCCGCACCCCGACACCGCCGTGGCCAGCCCTCAGACAGCGAGTCGGAGGAAAGTTTTTCGGTTTGCAACATATTGCATTGGGAACTTTTCATTTCGGCTCGAGGCCAGCGAAGCCGTCCGTCCGACCGTCTGTCGCGCCCGTCCGTCTGTCCGTCCGCTCGTCGGTCCGTCCTCGCCACAGATGCTCGCCAACGTCGTCGATGGTCAGGGCGGGGTGCGGAGGCGCTCCGTGAGTAAATCATTGCTGTCCTTACTTCCTCACGACAGGACAAAGGACTCGAAGCGACTGTAGTTCGCTCCGAGCTGCATCTCAGTTCAAGTTTCTTCATTGAACCGAACTACTGCCGGCATCGAGTTGGAGTCGTAGTCGGAGTTGGAGTCAGAGTCGGTGTGGGGCAGTCGTCCGTCTGTCCGTCTCGCTGGCTGTCCCGGCAAAATGACGCATATCCTTCCGTCAATTAACAAACACCGTGGATAAATACCCGCTGCCGGGCTGCAGGGATGCCGCGGCATCAGCTCTATTTCGACGGCTTTAAGCGAGGGATCGGTGGCATCGATTCTTAAAGCGAATGCGCTCAGCGCGGGTCCTGGGACGAATCGGCCCCGAATCGGCCTGAGCCATTCCGCCACGGACGGATGTGAGCGCCGCTCATTTCGCGATATGTGCGCGAAGTTCCCCGAGGACACTCGTCAACGCCGTCAGACGACATCGCGAACGAGGACGAGTTCGCAGTGCTGAAACACAATGGGAACTCATTCGGGCCCCACCCCCGCCCCTCGAGTGTTATGTTGTGTTTGCCGCCCGGATTTGGTCTGCGCTGGAGCCTCGGCGGGCGGGCGCCGCTGTCGAGAGCCATGCGAACGAAATATTTTCATAATTTCCGCCATTTCCGGGCTGGCCGACACATCAGAAACAATGCCGTGAGCAGTATCTGAAAAATTAACAATTCGAGCACGGACTGGGGCGGGCGAGCGTCGAGCTTAACACCTGGCTTCCCCGTGGAAGTGGATCCCTCTACACCCTATCAAGTGGGATCCGATCACTGAGAGGAGGACGAGGCAGCGTGGCTCGGACAGTTGCGAGGGCTGCAGCTCCCCGGCCCTGCTACCCAGAGCAGGGTTGAGCCCGCGTTGGCTTCTGCTCGTGCGTATCTCGCGCCGCTCCGGCAGTCGGAGCCAGGGATAAGCCGCAAGACTCTCTGGCCCGACCACAAACTCCCAGACCGGAGGCGACGCCAGCCCTGAAACAGAAACCGCTTGCTCGGAGCAGACGCGGCCCACAGGTCTATCCATTACAAGTACTCGGTTACGGCCGAGTCCTGCGCCCGCCGAGTGCAGGCACGTCGGCCGACGTTCCGGCGATTTAACACGTCTTCTAATCCATTACGGACTCGCATCCGCGATGTTGCGACTGCGGTTGCGACTGGGCGGACATCAGTGGTGTCGCGCCCGGTCGTCGTCGCCTCTGCCGGAGAGCACGAGAGCCCCGCGTCGCCCGGCTTAATTGCCGAGGGTCGCCGCCGGCTGGGCTTGTGTCGATGGCCGGGTGGACGATCTGCTCTGGAAAGATTCTCACCTCCAGCTATCGATCGACATCGATAGTTGTCGCGGCATTGGCCACCCGTCCGTCCGCCCGTCCACCGTCTATTTGCGGCTGCCCCGCAGATGATTCGCAACCAGGTTACGTGATCGGCGGGAGCGAGCATCGAACTCTCGCGCCGATCACCGCCGATCTGCGGCGATACGATCGGCGCGCTCCCAGCAGACGGACCCGGCCGGGAAGCTGGCTCATTGCGGTTAGCCGGCTGTCCATAAATTTCTGAAAGTGTCTCATTATTCATATGGCGTACAATAGATTTCATTTGAGTCTTTGTGTTGTGGCTGTTTGTTTTTCTTTTTGTTGTTGGTGTTTTTGCTGTTGCTGTAGCCGTGTCTATTGCTTTTGTTGCTTCCTTCCCAATTACTAAAGTTGCAGTCACACCGATTGAGTTTGCTGTCGCCATAGCCATCGCCATCGCCACCGCCGCAGTCGCCATCCATTCGCCGTCCAAATTGGAATCCGACTGTGTGGGAGGGAGCGCGGATCCAGAAACCCACCGGCGGCCGAAGGGCCCGGCTCCCCTCGCGCTCCTCTGACCTCGGCTGGGAGCGACCAATGCATCACCTCGGCGGGCCGTGAGAAATCGAGACACACCGCGACGAACAAGAGCTCATTTGTTGACAAACATGATTAATAAACGTCTGCACCTCACGCCCGCACCTCGGCCGTGTGTGGGGTGGCGGCTGGAGGGTGGAGGTGACTCTAGGCCGCCCCGTCCACTGAGCAGCCACAAGTCGCGGTGGACTCAAGAGGCTGCTCCGTCAGGGCAGCCGCCCGAAGTCGAAGATCCATTTGCATTGGAGCTCTGGGCTACTCGACTCGCGGATCTGCTCTGCGCCTGTGCCCTCAGCTCCACGCTACACGGACCCCATCCCCATGCACATCCTCATCCTCATCCACATCCCATCCGCATCCCAATCCCAATCCAATCGCAGCCGATACGGATCGCCGGCCGCCGGTGGCTGCTGCTACTCCGAATTGTTTACGTACTAACTGCCGCATTAGCGATCGTCGCGGCGATAGCGATCGCGTTTGTCCGATCACGGTGCATTAGCCGTCGTGTCCGTGGGCGAGTGCGGGCGGCGGGACCGAGCGCGGGTCGGCTGCGCTTATTTATGCCAATCTGTTCGCGTTTGTTTTTGGTATAATTGTAATTGGAAGATTGCGATCGGTATTGACCAGGACGCTGTTCCGGGCGCATTCCGGCCTGGGAACGGGGAACTGAGCTCTACGGCTGGAGCTGGGCGCTGGGTGCAGGTCCACCGCGCCACGAAGCTGTCAGCAGGGTTCCATTGTCACTGGAGTCAGAGTCCCGGCGGTAACAACGCTCGCCCCGCACCCGCCGTCGCCACCGGCACCGGCACTACCACCCACTCTCCCCGGGCAGGGGTCCTGGGAGCGACCTGGAAGCGACCGATGCACCGATGTTGACAGCAAGAAGAAGTCGGCGACGGTCGTCGCAGCCTGCACCGCCGATCTTGTAAAATGATCCGCCGCGAATTTTATTTCTCGGGAGGAAAGAAGCAGCCTCCAAGCTCTTGGCTCCTGGCTCCCAGTGGCAGCCGCCTAGGAGCGACAACCGATCACCGCACCGACTGGCGGGATCACAAGGACCATCAGTCGCCGGAGCCCGGCAGCCGCGGCGGCCACCGCGAGAACATGAGCACTTGCTGTAGTGGGCCGTGTTCTGCAAGTGCTCCGATCGCCGCAAAGCCGGCAGCCGCAAAGAACGGGGCCGGGCGCCAGTCGGAGCCGCGGACCATGTTGCAATGTTGTCGAGGCGGCGGACGCGACTGACTGATTTGAATTGGAAGGGCCCGGACGGGCAGCGGGCGCCGGCGAATGTGATCCGTTCGTGTCCGCGGACCCGCTCCAGCCAGCGGCCTTAATTAAGTCCGCAGTGCGTGGAACCTGACGGACCCGGAACGTCAGCGACAGCCAGGAGCGGCTTCGTTTGACGCCGGTCGGAGTAGACAGGGCTGGATGCTCGCGCTGACAGCACGCACGACGTGCAGCCGCAGCCTTCCAATTACAGGGCTGAGCAGACGCGCGTCCGCCACGCGGGCGCGACAAGTGCTGCGCCGAAAAGCAACGTAATTAAATTGTCCATTGACATCGCTGCCGCGACGTCCGCACGCAGCCCACGTGAGCGCCCCACGTCCGCCGTCGACGGTCCACCGTACCGCAACCCAAAACCCGCGCCTCCTCCGCGGACGCTGCGATTTGCATGCGAGTTACTCGTGGCCGAGGAACATTTGTAAATCGCGGCCGAGCAGCTACAGCCACAGTCACATGGCGGAGACCGCATCGGAAACTAAGCTTAATGTCAGCGACGGCTGCTCCACGCCGGCCCTGCCGGCGCTGTTCACGACGACGACGACAATGACGATGACGACGACAGCAGCAGCAACGACCGGAGCAATGCAGCAGCAACAGAAACAGAAACAGCATCGCCGCCACTGTGTGCCAATAAAAGTGATTTTCCGAATTGCGGCTTCTGAGGCAGATGCCCGGCAAGACCTGGCCCGGCCTGGTCTTCGCCGAGCCAGACATGACCAGGCCATCACTCGGTCGTGGTACCCGCTGTACAAATTAAAAGGTAACCACGACGAATGGACACGATCCGGAGTAACTACGCGGGGCGGGCGGACGGACGGACGGGGTGAGCGTCGTGTGGGCCGGTGCCACGGCCGCGGCAGGCAGGCAGGAAGGCGAACATGTGCTCGTCCGACTATTTCGTCACAATGGCCAATTTGGTCGTGACGCTGTGGCCGTGGCTGGTGGCTGCCTCAGTGACCACAGGCGAGCGCTTTCCGGATGGGTCCGCGCCACCAGCGCCAGCGTCGGTTGCCGCAACACCTCCGGGCCCAACCGCGACCATCCGTCCGTCAGCAAGTTGACCCGCGGCCGCCGGACCGGAGGGCGACAAACGCCGAGTGCCCGATCCACTGCGCCGACCGCAAGTGGTTCGCGGAGGCTGCCTCTTGCCAGGTCCATCTGGGGGCGGACGTGGTCGCAGCGGAGACGCCAATGAAGGGACCCGAGTCGTCGCCGGTGTCGGTGTCACCGTCGCCGTCGCCGCGATAGAAAAGTGTGGGAATCGCGCCTCTCGCCAGCGTGGAAATCAGGTGCAGAGGTTGCCTTCACTGCTGAACGGGAGTTGGCGCTGGCACTGGCACTGGTGCAGTCGTGAGATACTTTCCAGTGCTCCCAATGCCATCGGAGGCGCATCCGCTAGTCGCCGCATGTATCGCTGTGCTCATTACTCCTAATTTCACTCTAAATCAGATCTGCCCCTCGCCTGGCCCGCGCCTTGCCATCGTCCTCGCTCGGCCTCTGGTGGTCGGAGCGCGGTGCTCGGTTGCTGCGAGCGCGCTTCTTCGTCTTCGCCTGCATCCTCAGTCTCAGCCTCAGCCCCATCCTCAGCCGCGGCTACGGTTTCTCCTAATTTGAGGTCGTGAGAATCTTGGCTAATTAATTGCATATGCAGCGGGCTCGGTGCTTGCACGGCACAAACGGTCGCCGATGCCGCGGAGCATTGACGGGCGACAGGCCTGCAACGCGCGAAGATGCTGCGCCCGCGCTCGGGTGCGCGTCGCCTCGAGTGCGCCGATGAATGGGTGCGCAGTGAATGGAGTCGGAGTTTCGCGCCTGGGCTGGACGAGGAACCGCCTCAGCGGGGGCCGCGATGCCTCCTGGTGCCCGCCACCAGCCGAGCGCCCCGCCTGGACAGTCGCCTGGACCGACAGCGCCTCTTTTCCGCACTTCCGTGTCCCCCGCACGGCGCGTGTGGGGCTCCAGCCGAGCCTTCGCGGCCCGTTCTCGGTCGTCGGCGGCGGTGGTGGCAGCGACTGGCCGAGGTGGTTGCACTAAATATTGCGCCAGGCGCGATTTCGATTTTATAATATGAGAACGTTCTCACTATTGTCTCGGGAGGCCACTGCCCGCGTTCCCCTCCCCTCCCGACCTATTCCACCCCCCCACACTCCCGGTGCAGCGCGGTGCATCGCATGTGCATAACTGCAACGGCTACTGTCGCTCCTCTTTCTCGCTCCGCCCTCGCCCCTCGCCGCCGGGCCTCTTCTGCGAAACTAGTTTGCGCGGGTTCGTGTGAACCGAGCGCCGCGACTCGTCCGCCTTAGCGGCATTGTCATCTCCGCGGTGTGAACCTGGGGCCGCTGCTCCCGTGCTCGGCGCGGTTCTGCGGCGCCGAAGCGCCCGGACGAATGCCCTCTAATCGCGGTTGATCGTGAACCGGGACGCGGTGGCCCTCGGCCGCGGAGCAGCGGCACTTGCCTCTGGTCCCTGGTCTGTGGCCTCTCTACGTCGCCGGTGTGGGAAGCGCTTACCCGCGCTCGCGATATGTGTGCCAGAGCCCTCTGCGGCCGAGTCAATGTCTGCAAGGGCCCAGCCGCCCAGACAACGAGCAGCAGAACGCGCTCCTCACGCATGCACCAAACGAACGATTCGTTTGTCTCCTTGCAGGTGAGTCCAGGCCCGTCTCGAGGAGCCCCGTGAGTAGTTCAGTAAACCGTGCATGGGGCGGCCGTTGTCGTGATCCGGAGGTCTCCTGCAGGCCCGAACTCGATCAAGCCCTGAGCCGGATAAGGTGCTGCCATTATCGTAGGAATCCCTTATCGAAACACTCGAACAATCGCGCTGGGGTCTCGTTTCAGCCGATCGTCTCCCCGGCCATTGAATGCACTTGTTGTGCACTCGAGCAGCCTCGGGTTACAATTGCGCCGGCCTCCGCTCCTCGGGGTCCTTCTCGGGCACTGTGAGGACAATGCCCTCCGCTGCGGGAGGAAATGTGCGGTGGGAACCTGCAGGGCTGCGCTGACCCGTCTGCGAGCAAAATCCCCGCTTTGTTCGGAGCTCGCAGCGTCGGCCAGGCCTCTTCTGCTGCAGCATCGGCCGTGAAGGACCCCTAATTAGGCCGGACTCTCCCGGCTGCGGCAAGTGCGCAGGTCGCAGCGACCTGGCCCCGGTCCGGTCCATTCACCAAATCCAATCACAAAAGATGTCACATGAGACGTTCAATTGTTGGCCTCGATCGAAGATGACGAGGCGTTGGCAAAATTCGCCGATGCAGATCGTCGCCGATCGACGGCCGCCGATCGCTGGTCGCCGATCATGGGAAAATCGGGCAGGTGTGCATCCTTTGCCGCCCTGAGTCGATTCCTGCCCATCATCGCCGGTCGCTCCGCGCAGCGCCTCCGGCCGGCCGGCCGACCGGTAATTGAATTGGTCCTGGCTGCCATTGTTCGCAGGGTTTTCGCAAATGCCAGCGTCCCTCGGGTGCGCGGCGCTACCTGCTCCTGCTCGATCGGGACGATACTGGGACACTGGATTAAAGCACCGTTAGCGCGGAATTCCTTCACACGCCGCATGAGTCTCGGTTTGCACGCCGCGCGCAGGGGACGTGAGAAAGGATTGCGGACAAAGGTGGCGAATGGTCGCGTCCGAGCCGAACTGGGCCGGCGTTTCCGAAATTAATCAAAATGTCACCGATGCCACTCGAGTGCCCTTTTCTCCCCGCAGCCGGGGCAGGGGTCGGGGCCGCTCGAGCACTGGCTGGTCGTGTCTGCTCGCAGATCGTCAGACCGGAGACCAGAGTCCGCGGGCCGCAGCCGAACGGATCGGCTCGAGGTTCAAATCGTTGTTTAAGGTTAAGTTGAACAAATGAGCATGGAGCATTCAGTAGCGTGGCCAACCAGTTCGTCGTCCGAGCCGCTCCAGTCCGCCGATTGCCGATCGCCGGTCGCCGGTCGCCGGTCGCTTCGCCTGTCTGCAAATCCCAGTCGATAAGCATCTGGTTCTCACGAACTTTTATTGCTCTCCGTCGGATGCTCGTCGCTCTTTTCATCGGCTCCGTGGCGCTGAGTCGGGGATCGCGGCATGCGGGCGCCGAGGCGACTCCGCTCGGTTCGAGTCGAGTCGAGTCGAAACGATTCGCTGGAGCCGAGGCTGGGGCTGGGGCTGGGGATCGAGCCCAGACTCGGAATGGCAACGAGGTGCATCCTCCGGAGCGGCTCCTGACTGCTGAACTCTGTCAACGCGGCACCGGGGCCGTTGTCAGGCCGATCAGAGCAGGGCAGAGCGGACCACGTCGTGCCCGCGATGCACCTCCCTGCGCGGCGCCCCGCCGCCCCACCGACTGCTGCCGCGAGCACCCACTGGCGACGCCGACGCGGCCGCTCGTACGTGGCGTAGCGACGACTTTCGACATTTGGGGCAATTAATGCCAAATTTAGACGACTTCTCCCAACCTCACGGGCTACGCGGTGACGGGCGCTCGCTGCCCCCCAACCCGCCGACGGGTGCGGATGCCATGGCTGAATGGGGGATGAGACGACGGGTGGGGCGCGGCGACACACGTACGCGCCGCGCGTCCCCAGGGGCCGCCATGGACGCACGCTGACCTATAATTGGAGCCCAGCGGCGGCGACCGCTGCTGCCAGCCTCCGCGGGGGTGGGGCGCAAGACATGGGGCTTGTCTGTCGCTCTGTCCGCGTGTCGGTCGGCCTGATGGACATGTGAGCACATGGGTGGGGTGCGACGCGTCGTAATTCAAGCGCGTCGTATTAAGATAATGGCGGGATGTCACAGCGCAGCCGGCCCGGCCCGTTGCTGCCCGAGACGTGCTCCCGAGCTGCCGAGGCCACGTCGATTGAGACGTTTCGCGCCGTTATCAGCCGCCCGCCATCGCGCCGGGTCCCGCGAAGAGTCTTCGTGTCTCCGGATGCGGGCAGGGGCTGCCGGCGAAGCGCGTCGCGCGTCGCGCGTTGGCTCAAATTGTGTAATTGGTACGATTTCATTACGCAGCCCTCGCCTTGCGCCGAACCCTTCCGCGCCCGCATCGTCGCCTCGGCAGTGATTTGCACCGCTCAGAGGCGAATCGATTGGTGCCGCGCCACCCCTCTCCTCCCTGTCCCAGACCCAGTGCGAGTCCCCGATACTGATGGACGATCGTTTCATCAAATGCGACGATCGATCGAAGTCTGGTGGGTGCGGCCGGACCGACGAGCCAAGTGTCCTGCGTCCATGTGGCACTGTTTGTCGGCCAAACAAAACGCCCCGGGTCGAGGGCTTCGCCGACCAAAGGCCGACCCTGCAGCGAGTGGACAGGCGTGTCCTGCGTCCCAGACGCAGTCGCAGTGGCAGTGGCAGTCGCTGCGGTTGCTCTGAAATTTACGAGCGAGGAGGCGTTTCGGAGCGACCTGCCAGGGACGGCAGCGTCCTCGTCGTTCTCTGAGGGTCGCCGCGCGCAGGTCGACGGCAAGGGCGGTGGCGAAGATGAATCGAGGCGAGGCTGGCGCTGGCCATCGCGACGCTACGCCCCAACCTTCCGCTGGTCCACGTAGGGCCCTCGGACGCGCCCGAGATGGGTGCGCAGATAGCGGGCGGGCGCGGAGCCAGATGGCGTCGGCGGACGTGGCGTGGACCGGCCGTGGACGTGGAGCTCATCACATGCCGGACACGTAGGCTCGCCACTAATTCCCGTGTAGTTTTGGCATTCGCTCCCCGCCTCTTTGCCTCTGCGTCCCGGCGTCCCCGGCCGGCATTGTGTGTCCGAGAGAGATCTCGGGCGACAAAGATGTCACATGAATGAATGTCTTCCTCCGCTTCCACGAAAGAAACTCTTTCAGTGCGCTCGGATTGACAAATGGACAGGAATAAAAAACCAGCCGGGGCGGGCAGGAGGAGGGGGCGACGATTTTCGGACATGTGCACTGACGGAATTCTCGCCGTGTGAACGGCCGCCTTTGTCTCGAGTTGCGACGGACCGAGATCTCATCTGGAACGCTGCGCCCCTGCCTTTCCCCGGGGACAGCTCCGTTGTGCGCACTGGACACGCAGGCGCAGACGCACCCGGCACGTCTCTTGCGCAGCGTTGCGCGTGCAGAGCTGGCTGGGGCCTAAGCCGGGCACAGGCCCGCCTGGGACCGCCGGCCCCGGCCCCGGCCCCGGCCCTCGACGACGAACTGTGACCATTGCGACACGTCACTCGCCGCACAATAACTGTCAGAAATGTTTGACGAGCTCTCAATGCCGTCCCGGAGCAGTGCCGGACCTGGATCTGGCCTGGGCTGGTGGGCGGAGGTGGGGGCGAAGAGCTGCGCGTCCCGTGATTGATTGGTTTCGAGCGTGGCTCTGCGCAGGGGTTCGCGCGTGAAGGTGGAAAGTGAAAAGTCGCCAACTGTCCTCAGGGCAGGCCCGTGCAGCGCGTCGTCCTTTCCAACGGGTGGCGACTTCAATTCGCCGCGATTGCCGAAGGCCGATGTGTCCCGATCGTACCCGACAGTTCCTTAAGGGGAAGCCCGACCAACGTATTTGGTTTTTTTTTTTTGGGAAATCGCTCTTTTTTGGAAGCTGGAGTCCTTGAGAGCCGCGGAATCAACACGCAGCCCGGCTCCTAATTTATTCGGCATTCGAAATCCGTTCCAGAGGCCGCGTGGCCCACTTTTAATGCACCCTTCGTCCTCCGCGACCGAATGAGCGCGGAGGACTCGAATTAACCCGCAGAGGACCCGAAAAAACGACCATCCTTGGGACAAAAAACAAGGAATCACGAGGTAAAAACGCGCGCGAACCCGGGCAGCGACAGCCGCCGGTTGGAAAAGTTAATAAATCGCGGGGAAATTCATCGAAATCACGGATGGTTAGGCCCCGTGATGGGTGCGCAGCGAGAGGACCTGGTTCTGATTCCGATTGCGATGCCGCTTCAGATTCGGATCTTGGCGCGGCGCGTCTCTCGTGTCTAATTGCAGGACTTCCGCAGGGCGCTCGGATGACAGTTTCTACCCTCCGCCGGCGAGGAGGCAGGCAGGATGCACGGAAGGGAGGCAGGAAGGAAGGAAGGACCCTGGGAAAATCTTACCCCACGGCAGGGACCAGGGAAAACAAAGCGCTCGCTGCATACGAGCCTTTTTTATGCGCCCGAGGAGCACCCTAATTTTTTACCTCCCCATCCTCAACGTCTTCGCCGGCGCATCCGCACACCCGAACACACACACACACACGGGCCGTCCTCGTCCACACCCGGCGAAAAATTAATATAAAAAATTTGCATAAAAAACGCCGTTACCCAGCGGCCCTACCTAGGCCTGCCCGGGGCAATGGGCGAGGGGCGATGGGCGAGAGACTCGGGTGCGAATGGACGGGACACACAATAATTCTCCGGCGCTCGTTATTCGTCCTTTGTTGCTTCCAAATAAATTTCGACGCACACTCGCGCTAGGTAACGAATGTGCCCAGCAGCGGCGGCAACAACAAGGACAACAACTACACCAAGGCGAAGACGAAGACGGCGACGGTGACGGTGACGAAGAAGGAGACGGGGAAGGAAGAAAAAACAATCGCACAAAAAATAGAGCTCGCACACAGCGCGTCCGTGGGGTGAGAATCCGCACATCCTCGGGACACGGCGATCCTTGCAGATTCCTACAGCGCTGCGTCCGCGTCAGGACACGCATGAGATGCCGGCCAGGGGCGGGGGCAACCAACCCTAAAAAGCGTCTTAAAAAGCGGACTGCAGTCGCAAGATTTTGCCACGACGGTCGCACACAGGCGCCCCACACAAACACGCCACACATGCACACACATGGCGCGGACGTTACTGCTGCTGCTGCGTTGCCAGGACATTAGCGACGGCCACGACGCGCCGGACCAGGCCATTAGCGGAGCCCCCTCCGCGCTGCCGCGTCCTCTTCTGCGCGAGACGCCGGGGAGCCGAGCCCCATGTTGCCGCCACCCGGCCGCCCGGTCGCAGGATCGCGCTGCGCACTCCACGTCCACGGAGAATTCAACTGCGCACTTCGCACGCCGCGGCCGATCAGCAGCGGCGCTGACCGCTCTCGTTCTCGCGGCCAGCCTCGCTCTCACTCCCCGCTCACACTCGCACGCTCACTAGCACTCTCACTCACACCACTCCGCCGCCGAGGCGAGGAGGATGTCGTCCTGGACCACGGCTCTCGTACGGCCGCCGCTTCATCCCTTGCCCGCGTCCGAAGCGGATGCCGCTGCCGCTGTCGAGTCCGATGACGATGACGATGACGATGCCGATGCCGAGTCCGATCCCGAAATAGCTCTCGTGCTCGATCCGTGTGCGAGAGGGAGACGCGGCCGTTGGCTGGAGCGGGACGACGTGCCCGTGTGGTGGTGAGGGCTACGTTTTTTCACATGGCCTCGCTGTGAGGGTCATGCTCGCAGCAGCGCAGTAGCCGGCGACGTCGCCGCTGCCGGCAGCGCAGCCTCAGGACTGTCCTGCGAGCGAGCTCGGCCGGCAGTCGTCAGTCCACGCAGAGTCTTTGTGGGGTCAACACGCTCGATCCTCACCCAGCACGAACCGGCGCAGCGAACAAGAAGAGAACACTCGAGTGTCGAAATTCGAATGCAGAGAAAGTGAAGTTAGTTGAGTTTAGTTGACTGAGTTTAAGTGAAGTGAATTGAAGACAAGAGAAACGAAGTGAAGTGAAGGCGAGGCGAGACCAGCGACGGCTGTACCTCGAGACCAGGAGCGAAGTTGGAGAGCCTGACGCAGGCGAAAGCGAAGGCGAAGTCGAAGACGACGGCGACCGCGCAGCGCACTCACAGTTCAGGGCTTGGATTACCGGGCTGTGACGTGCCCCGCCACCCATGTACACCAAAATGCTGTCCATCAGCGAGGACCACGGATTCCGCTCGCTGAGCCGTAAGTGTCCCACAGTGCCGCAAGCTCCCTCAAATATTTGCCCGCGCAGCCGGACCCGCCAGCGGCCTTATCGGCGCTGGGCGGCCGTACCTGCCGCAGGCCGGGTTCCGAGAAGCGTCCTGGTGACGGCGGCCCGGATCCCAGTGGCCGGGCCACAACTTGTTCCCTCCGATAAGAGACCGCGCGAGTCCGCGACGACTTCATCGCCTCATGTGGGGTTCATTTGCGTACCTAGGCGTTGCAGCGGTGCCGGTGGCGGTCGCTCCTCGCGGCTCCCACTGATAACGCGCCGTTATCTGCGCGCGACCGTGCTGTTTGCCTTCGTGCGCGTCCAGCTCGGCGCGGGCAGGATTTGAGTGCCCTCGGAGCGCACATCCGCCGGCCCCATTACTCGCCGGCCCTCGTTGCCGGCTTATTTGCATGCGGGGGCGGCGCGGCGAGGCCTCGGAGCGGTAGTGGGAGCGGGGTGGCCGCCTCATATGAGGGCGTTATCAGCGCCGCTCCGCAGCCCGCGCCGTCGTCAGCCACGCGTGTTAATGAGCAAGCAAAGGTGTTCCACTTGGAGTCCACCGCGCCCCGGCCCGGTCACGACCACCAACCCGTTCGCTGCTGGCTGGCCGATAAGCGCGGGCCGTCGTGGCTGGTGACGCAGTCCGCTCGCTCGCGGTCGCCTCCCCCGCCGCAATTTGTTTAAACAAATTGGGCCGCAGCCGCCTCGGACGCAGCCGCCCCGGACGGACGCCCGCATGGGACGTGGCGGTCCCATGCCCGGTCCCATGGCCGGGCTCCGAGGGCGTCCTACGCCGCCGCGGCTTATCATTGTTCAAACTATCCGCGCCGCCGCCTCCTCCTCCACCTCCGAATCCGCGCGCTCAGCTGCGACTCTGCCGCGGTGCTGCCCGGCCGCGGCACAAGAACGTCGAAAATGTGGCCGAGATGACAAATATTTGCGCAGCATTTATTCATTAGTCGCCAGGTGCGGGGCGGCGCGACGGGGCGAGGCGAGGCCGAGCGATTTCGTGTGTTTGCCCAGCGGTCGCAGCGACAGGTTCCGCTGCAGGCCGCCGACACGCAGACAATGTCAGCTTTGTCCGCTCGCCCTCCAACCCGCCCCTTCCCGCGGCGGACCGCGTGCGCAGCGCATTTATCAATAACTCTGGAAATGATGGATACGTGGCCTCCTTCTTCTTCGGGAGCCGCGGCGCAAAAACCGCCGAAGCCGCCGCCCATTTGTCGCTGTCCTGCCTGGGTCCTCGTGGCGTGTATGAATTGGCACGAGCGAAGGTTGCTGGACGGCCTTTGGGGCCCCGAATCCGCATCCTGGCCCCTCGCGACATCGCTATCGCAGCGGCATCGGCAGCGGCATCGAAAGCGGCAGACGTGGCCGATGAGGGAAATAAATAATGAAGTTTCTTTTCGATTTCACGCGGCTGCATCGAATGGCGCCGCCCACCCCACCTCTCCCCACTTGCCCTCGCACAAGGACATGTGTACGTGGGGCGGGTGGCGGTGGCGGTTGCTGGGTGGCTAATAAGCCACTCATGGATCGGGCTGTGCGGCGTTTATGGCGCTGCCCATTAATATGGAAATACGAATTAGTTCACGACGTCGGCGACTCGAGCTCGACAACAGAAGCGACCAACCCCAACCCCAACCCCGAGGCAATCGGCATAAATTCCGGACGCAATCGCGTTAACCTCAGACGCTTTATTTAATTTACGACTAGTCCTCGCATTAATTGCACCACTCGCGCCCAGCCCAGCCGCCGCAGCCATCGACTCATGTCATAAGTCGCCCTTCGAGCCTTTGTTTGCGTCTTCGCGGCTGTCAACGCGCCCGGCGCGTCGCCTGTCGTTGCCGGCTCTGGCGGACATAATGCAACGACGGCGTAATCGCTGCTAATAGTCAGCGTGCCGAATCCTCTGCAAACACAGCAACCGCCTCCCTCCCATCTGCTGCTCCCTCGTTCCCGTCCCAGCCCGCAGTCAACCCTTTTCGCTCTTCTCGACCTGTCAATGTGTGATGTGTCGATTGTTTCTGCTGGCTCCTTTATTGGCAAACGTCGCAAGTGGACAACTTATGGCGTTGACGGCTGACAGTTGGCCGCCCGGCGCCAGCTGCCGCCTCCGTCCGGCTGCACTAATGCGCAATAACCCTGCGATCGTCCACCAACAACTATCAGCGGGGCGTAGTTCCTGGTGCAACCGACCCTCCTCCGCACGACTACCTGTTAGGCCTCGGCTGCGGCAGCGGCTACCTGCGGCCGGCCTCGCAGCTACGCCCAGACAGCCTCCTCGGCAACTCGACCAATCAAACGGCGAGGCCGCGTGCGTTCCCGACTGACCATTGGCCAGTGGTTAATGGCCAGTGGCCAGTGCGCCGCACGCACGGGGGCGAAACCCACCCACCGAGGGCGCCCAAATTGACGCGTGGCTGCGGGCCAGGATCGATTCGTCGATTGCGACGCGGCCCAATCAGCCGGGGCCCGGAGCAGGGCGCGTCCCATGCAATCAGGGAGCAACTAGTCGAGCGCGGCGACCCGGCTCGATGGATAAAAAACAGCCTGCGCGCCCTTCGCGCCCCGGAGCTCGCATGTCGGTAATTTGGCGTGTTGTCGTAGCCTAATTGACAAGTCAATTGTGCTGCTGTCCTCGTTGTCGCCGGCTAGTTTCGGATCTTATTGCTCGCAGGACACCACTGCGGACGCGCGCATTCTCCACGCTTTATTGGATTAATGGGATTTATGGCCGGATGTGGCAGCCCATCCTTCGGCCGCTGTGCCTGTCGGACCCCAGGGCGGGGAGGGGGCCTCGTTGCGGCGTATCTTTTCAATTTCTATGCGGTCCTAGCCCCGCGGCGGCTCTCGCCGCACCCTCGCTTCACCCTCAGTCGCCGGGACACAGAGTTCGGCATCGAGGTTGATGTAAACATGTGTTGAGTGTGCGACTGCGGTTGCTGGACTCGTCCGAACTCGCACGGTCCTTCCGCCCGACACCTCTGTGCCCTTCGCCCGCGGCGCGGACCGCAACTTGACGCAATCTGGCAAGTGTTTGCCGGACCACGGCCCCGGGCTGACCGGAAACCACCGCTCGGATGGAGCCGCCCTCGCCCCGCCCCTCCACTCGACGCAGGACTCGGGAAAAATCATTAAATTAATGACCCCGGGATCAGCCGGGATTAGCGCTAGCTCGCTGGCTAGCCGGTCGGCCCTACCAACGCCGTGCATCTCATTACCCTGGCCCAATTTCGGCGCAAATTAATTACTTCGGCGCAACTTATGAGCCGGCCGCCTCCCCTCACATATGCATAATAAAGATGAAAACGTCCCCGATAAATTGCACGGCCGATGAGTCAGACCCGTTCGTCCGCTGCGGCGACAACGGCTTACCGAACGGCCCGCGCCCTCCTCGCCCACGATCCCACCCACTCCCACTCTCACTCCGGCCGCCACCCACCCCCAACCGCACCCAGTGGCTCCGACTAAGCAATTTGCTTGCGAATATTTCCGCGAAACGGCGAAACCAATACAGCGACGACGGCATCCACGTCCACATCCACATCCACATCCAGATCCACATCCTTTCGCCAATCCGCCCTCCCCGGGTCGGTCGGTTTATTGGCAATTGGAGGTCAGGCAGCAGAAGAATTAAGATAAAATTTATGGAACAATTTATTCACCCGTACGGAATTTTATACTGCTCGCCAGAAACCGGGCGCTTACGCGTGGGGCGGGGGCGGGCGGTTGCGCAGAATTAATTCTGGTGGTGGGGCCCGGGGCGTGCGGGACAGGACGAACCGGCCGAAGCGCTATTAGGCTTCCGGAAGGAGCTCCTCGAAGTGCTTTTAATTAGATATACGATTCTATTCGATGCGATGCGATTTATTAACCCCGTCCTCTCTCCCTCCCTCTCATTTGCAGATTCAGATTCCACCGAAGCGGACCACACAGCCCAGGACATCCTCACGTGTGGATCCTGCCAGAAGGCGTTCGCGCTCTCCGACATCGTCCGCTTCATCCAGCACAAGGTGCTGCAATGCAACAAGGAGAATTACGGCCAGTGCTCCTCGCAAGGTACGTTGGCGCCAGAACCGCCCCGAAACCGCTCCTCAGCGCCGCCCACCCACCGAGCTCACGAACTAATTCCTTTCCTCCCACAGCGGGGAACTCCAATGACAGAGACGCCGAAGACGGTCAGCCACTGAGCTTGGTGAACCGGCGCCCGTCCATCTCGGCACCCATCACGAGTCGCAAGCCCTCCGGTTCCCGCATCCACACGCCGCCCCCCAGCCCCGCCGACCTGCTGGCGGACGGCGCCTCGAGTACACCCAAGCGCCTCGTGGATGGTGAGTTCTGCGCCCCAATAGCCCGCCTGCGCCTTGCTAAGCCAGCGTCCCTTCGCTTCACAGAAAACGACAACACCACGCCCAAGGCGGACGCCCCCAGCCGCAGTCAGAGCCCCGCGGGCGCCTGCCCCTCGGAGGCCGACCCCAAGGAAGCCGCGCCGGAGGCCGCCGATAGCGAGAAGCCAAAGACAATCGAAATCAAGAAGGAGTGCGAGCCGGACTCCGACACCAACCCCAACCCCAACCCGAACCCTGACAGCAACACCAACACCCATCCCGCGGGCGAGTCCAGCGAGGATGTCGAAGCGCCCGCTACCCGCCAAAGCCCAGAAAAGGCCGAGGCCGACGGTCAGCCGCCCGCGAAGAGGCCGAAGATCGAGGTCGCGGACGCCGAGTCGAACACCATGCACACAGGTAAGCACAGGGCAACAACACAACACAACAAAACCCAACTCACCACCCACCCCCCTGGGCGATGACGTCGCGAGGTCCTGCCATGGCAAGCGACGAGCGAAACAGAAAGAAGCGCAAAGACTGACGGCGGAATTCCGCGCATTTCACGCACGGCGATCTCCAGTGGTCGCCCGACGAACCTCGTCGCTCCACCTGCACTCATAAAAATGTGTTTGATGTCGCTGGGCGGCTGGAGGTCGCTCTTATCAGCCCTCCGGGCGGATGGGCGCGCTTTTTTGACCATGCACTGGAACCCTTTGACGGATGAATCAGGACGCGGCGATAAAAGCGACATCAAACGGGCACACTGGGCAGAGCTGTGGGATGGGCACAGCTGGGATGGGACGGCAAGGGGTGGTGAAATCTGTTCCTGGCACCGCGAGCTCCGACCCCGCACACGGAGGATGCGCCATGTGGGAGCTGCATCCGGGCCCGCTGCCCCGCGGACGCGACGATGCATTTTTCGAATTTCTTTGGAAGAAAGGCGACCTCTCGCCAAAACAAACACCTCGAGGGGCGCGGCGAGCGACGCGCACATCAAAAGCCCTGCTACCCCGGGCTGGACACAGAGCGCGCCGAGCGAACAACCGGTTCAACCCCTGAAGCCTCGTGGTCCGCGGACCTTTGAAGCGTGCCACAGCGCTCGTGAATGAGGGCAAATCTCGGGAAAAACAGAAGTGGTCAAGCTTAGGGAGACAATGTCCAGGGCGGAGCTGCGGACGGCGGAAGTCGCTCTCGCACCCTGTCGGGGAACGCGCCGCGCACACGTCGGGCGGTTGGGCGCGCGACCCCTGCTCCCCTGACCTTCCTGCGAGCAGACGTACCGAGCACCACAGGTGTGGGGCGCCCCTGGAGCCGGTGCAGCGAGCCAAGACGGAGCCGAGCAGTACCGTCGATGCTGCGTGTACGATACACAAAGGCGACTGGCAATAATGGGCGCAAATTGTGCAAAATAATCCTCTCTCGTTCTCGGCGGGCGCCTCCGCCGTGTCGCACTCGACTTCTACATCCTTGTCTTCGAAGACGCAAGACAAAGCGAAGATAAATGTGGAGTTCATGCTCGGGTGGCCGTCCACTCGGGAAGGAAGCGCCTCGGTCTGCGGCCGTCCCGGCGCGATGTGTGGCGAATTACTCCTGACACTGACACCATTAGCTGTTTGTGTCCTAGCTGCCATTGTTGCGGAGTCGGTCTGTCGTGAAAACTGGCTTCTTTCTTTCGAATCGTTCGAATGGTCGGTCGCTCGGCGCTCATTGTGCGCCACTCGGCTGCTCGACCCTTTCGCCGTGCGTCCTTTCAAAGGAATCCAGCTCCAGCCCCGACTCCGACTCCGGCTCCCGGTAGCTCGTCCGACCATCCGTCCGTCTGTCCGTCTGTCCGACTGTCCGTCTGTCGATCTGAGGACGCGCTCATTGTATTTGTCAACCACGGCCCGGTGTCCTTTTCACGAGCTCAACCCGCCCCCCGTGAGCGGCCGTGGGGCTGGCTTTGCATGTGCTTTCCGCCGTGCATATGACAACAATGGAGCTGTCACACACGCTTCGACGACGCTCGTCAACATCGCTCCGCGCGGATCGGATCGCATCACATGGACCGCACCGCCTTTGTCCTCCCGATTTTTGGGAGTTTATTTTTATCCTGCTGCCTCGCGCCCCTCGCCTTGTCCTCCGCCGCTTCGATTGCCACTCCGGTTGTCCGCGCAATTTTTGACTCGGACGCAGCGACATCAAACTTTAATTAGGCTGATGCGTCCGTGGCGTGCCATGGCGTTGTGACGAGCTGACGTGGTGACGTGGTGACGACTCCGGCCGCAGTCGCATGCGAGTTGAATGTGTGTCAGCCCAGCCGGGGTTAACGTGAATTATTGATAATCCCGATTGCCAGGCCACGCACTTCGCACTTCGCTCTCGGAGGTCGTCGTGGCAACGCGTGCGCCGTAATTAACGGCCGCGGGGGGAGGGACGGGCGAAGCTGCCGGAACCGGAGCCGGAGCCGGACTAATTTATTCATTACCTGGCCAGAGGACATTAAAAATAATTCGCATTTCGGCGCACCGTACGCCGGAAGGGGCAGAGCGGGATAAGTTCGGGCGGGTCGGTTGGCTTTTGGCCAGCAGGCAGCGACCGGATGCCAGGGCTGGAATTGATTTGCCGTCGCCAAGTCGATGCGGCGGTCGCCGACTAATGCCCGATTTGCATGCGCCCCCACGTACATGACCGCAGCCTCTTAGCGGACGGTAAGCAGGGATTATCGCCGGACGAGTGGAGCCGCCGCCAAGTAATTGTCGCGTCCGTCTTCGGGACCGACTCGTGGATGCTGCGCTGTCTGCGGGCGGTCGGGTCGGGGTGGCGCCGTTGCCTGGCATTACCGGCCTCGTTGCCCAGCGATTGCGGTCACTTAACCCGTGCCCAGCCGAGTGAAGGTCTACTCATTCCCGGAGACGCGCCCAAGGGTTGCGGCGGCAGCGACCAGCGACTGCCGCCCCCTGGCGCGCTCATACGTGGCCGGTTGAGTTCCTCGGAGGAACTCCCGATGGATGCGGAGCTGCCAACGCCAGGCCCGGCCGTGTCCATTCCGAGTGATGGAGTTTGGGCCCGAAATACACGCATTCAAAACAAAGCCAGCACGCGGCGGCCCAGGACGGGGCGATGCGGAGAATGCGAGGAAGACATTTCCTTGGCACGAATGCGCTCGGACGAAAGGCGCCGTGGTCGACCCGCACTGCGGCTGCTTCGCCGGCAGTTCCCCACGGCGAGGTGGAGGAATCAAATGCGCCCCGCAGAGCCGTCCCGAACACACGAGCCGCCCCTCGGAAACGGGACACGACGCCGAGGACGAGGACGAGCCGATGACGCCGGAAGCTGTCTTCTATATATGGCCGCAGACGAGGACACGGGCGGTTATCGATCACGAGTGGGGAGGGCTCCGAGGCGCCGAAGCCGAATCGGAGTCCGAGTCCGACTCTGACATGTGCGGCGAGAAGCGCGAACAGCCGATGGCTTAGCAAGACGCGTGACG
This sequence comes from Coelopa pilipes, assembly GCA_947389925.1. Taxonomy (NCBI): domain Eukaryota; kingdom Metazoa; phylum Arthropoda; class Insecta; order Diptera; family Coelopidae; genus Coelopa; species Coelopa pilipes. Next base: position 9,362,921 of record OX376700.1, read on the forward strand.
AGCTTGCGCCGCGAGCAGCAGCAAAAGATGCGCCGGGCGCGCGTCCGAGCCCGGCAGCAGGCCCGACAGGATGCGATCAGTTTCCCTTTCCGTGCGGGCACTCTCGGTCTCCTCCGAATTCCGGGCGAAACCGAGTTGAAAGTGAGAGATGGGCAGATCGGAGATAAGCAGCCGCTGTCAACCCTTGCGCCGCGCAGGGGTGCGTGCGCGACGAACATCCTCGCGGAGCCAACGACAATGACACAACTAGAGAGGGAGAGGGAGAGGGGTCGACCCAGCTCTCTTCATTTGCATGGCGCGTCGTCGCGTCGCACCCGGATGCGCGGGCTACGATCTGCGGGCCGCGGGGTCACGTTGCTCGCGCACCTTTGACTCGGCGAACGCCCGGAGTACCTCGCGCCGAACCCTTCCTCCTCGCGCGCTCGCTCGCCGCCTGGCGTGCGACGGCAGCTGAGGCAGGGACGCGTCTTCGGAAGAGACGGCGGCGCGCAGGGACAGGGGCAGGAGGCAGCCACGAGCTAGAAGTGCGTCGTTATCAACGAAGGCGCCGCGGACATGTTTGCGCGCAATGCAATGTGCATCCGCGGACTCCGCCCTGCGCCCTCCGAACCCTCGGCTGAGAGCGGGGGGATCGCGCCAGCTGCTCCGGGCCCTCGCGAAGATGTGCTCAGCACCATCCGTCCGTCCGTCGGTCGGTCTGTGGCGCGGGTTACAACTGCCATTGGAAGCCATCGAGGCTCTCCGGCTGGCGACATGTTGCCCCGGTCGACGCTAAGCCAGCGCGTCCGCATTAACACCCTCGTACTCGCCTCGCCCGCTCGTGCTGCCGCCCCACCGCCGCCGCCACACCGGCGCCGCTCGCCGCAATAAACTCCCGATTCCGGCCACGGCCCGGGCGAATTACGGGGTGCGGCCCTGATTTGCTTTACGTGCGGTTACGTTTTATGTTCCTACGGTTTCGCATTTTTCACAATCCCCGCCACTGCCGCGATTTCCCAATTTCCACCCGTTGCAGCCCGCCAGCCCGGCATCCCGCTCGCACATTTGCGCTCCTTTAAATTTTACACACACCCGGTGGAGCGGGCGCCGCGGTGTGGTGCGTGTCGGTGAGACGGTGAGCCGAGACAGGACGAGGCGACTTGGCGGCGTGGTGGGAGGGGCGAGAGGAGCGTCCAGAGCGCGCACCCCGTCGCATACGAAATTTATCATCTCGGCCCGCAGCAGCATCTGTTGTTGCTATCAAATTAAACGTATAAAACAAAGACGCCCGAGCCGCACACACACGCACGCACACGCACCGCACGGGACGGGTCGTGGCCGCGGCAGGGGCAGGGGCCGGTGGCAGGACATGTGTGCGCGACGGACGAGAACGAAACGAGAACTAAAAAATTGATGAAACCGCAACTAAATGGGAAAGCGAAGGGCGGCGGACTCGCTTCGATCCGCGCCGGAAGTGCGGGCGGGGTGGGCAGCTTGTTGCGAGACGGCTCACATCCGGCCCTAACGGCGCCCATTTGTATGCAGGACGCGCGGCCTCGCGAAACAAGCTTCGCGAATCGGTACCGCCCACCGCCCGGTGCCAACGAGGAGCCACGCCGCGCCGGGTCGTGGGCCGCAGATACCCATCGTCGTCGCGTCGGCTGCCGGGATGCGCCGGCTGAGGCGCCTCCGGCCGTCCGAGGTGTGTTGCGTGTCCACGGCCCACGGCCCACGCGCCGCAACCCGGTCCCACGGAGCGCTGCGCCTGGCCGTTGTGCGCAGCTCCATGGCTCCGTGGCTCGCATCCGCGTCGGGCGCTATTAATTATTTTAATGAAATCATATCGAGCAGCACGCGCGATTATAAATTCCGCGGGCAGGGCGCCGATTTGCATGGGCCATGCAGCGATGTCATCGGGATGGGATTTAATTAAACTGCACACTCTCTGACCCCCGCCTCTCTACCTCTTCTCTTCCAGAGCCCAGTAACTACACCTGCTCGACCTGCAAGACGCGATACGGCTCCGCGTGGCGCCTCATCCAGCATGTCCAGCACTCGCACGGCGTGAAGATCTACGTCGAGTTCTCGTCGGCGACCAGCGCCAGCAACAGCAACAGCAGCAGCAATGCCAGCGGCGCCGTAACGGCGTCGCCACCGACCCCCGTGACGGCTCCGTCGTCGCTCTGCTCATCGGCCACCTCCGCGACGCACGCGATCGCCATCATGCAGTCGGCCCAGAAGAACCCGAGCGCCAGTGGCAGGAGCTCGACGTCGCCGGTGGGCGGCAGCCACAGCGCGGCGCAGCAGCAGATCCAGCAGCAGCTGCAGCAACACCGAGCCGCCGTGGCCGCCGAACAGCACAAGCAGCAGCAGCAACAGCAGCAGCAGCAGCAAAACAGCCTCACCACGGCCATGCAGAACGCCCAGAGTTTGGCGGCTGCGGCCGCGGCCGGCATGCGGCACCACCCGCTGCTGCCGCCGCCGGAGATGCACGCGAACCCGTTCAACCTGCTGCGCATGCCGCTGCCCCCGAACCTGGCGCAGGGGCCCGTGGTGGCCCCCGTAGCCCCGCTCTTCTCGCGGCCCCACCCCGACCACTACCGCATGGAGCAGCTCGTGTCCGAGCAGTTCCGCCACCATGGCCTTAACCTCGCCGCGGCGGCCGTTGCGGCGGCGAACTCCCTGGGCGGGCCGCACGCCGCCGCCCCCCAGTTCAGCGGCGGCAGCGCCAGCGCCGGCCAGGAGCAGCGGCCCACGTCCAGCGGCAGCAGCGGGAGTCTGCGCGGCGCGGGCCCCTCGGCGAGCCTCCCGCCCCCGTCCACGCCCCAGCAGAGCGGCGGCGGAGGGTCCGGCACCGGCGCCCCCAGTGGGCAGCAGGCGAACCTCTCCCTTGAGCCCCAGATGGATTTTTACTCGCAGCGATTGCGTCAGCTTGCAGGAACAACAAGTCCTGGAGCTGGAAACATTGTTAACTCGAGCTCGCCGAGTCCACGACAAAAGCAATCGCCGCACTTCGCGAGCCCGTCCCCCTCCCAACTGCCCCCCACGCCGGTCACGAACAACTCGCGGCCGCACTCGCTAACGCCGCCCGAGAAGACCCGCGAAGGCGATGAGGCCGGGCCCGGGACCGGGACGGCGGCCGGAAGTGGCCCCAGCAGCGGCGCCGCGAGCGGAGGGCTCAACGCCACGCCGCGCTCCGCCTCGACGCCGCCCTCGAAGCCCAGCCAGGAGGGCGCCGCCAACGCCGTCTACGCCTGCGACTACTGCGACAAGCGCTTCCGTTTCGAGAACAACCTGATCATCCACCAGCGCACCCACACCGGCGAGAAGCCCTACAAGTGCACGGCCTGTGAGTTCGAGTGCTCGCACATCAACAAGCTGATGAAGCACATGCGCGTCCACCGCAGCCCTGGGGACGCGGACGGCGACGGCGTGAGCAACGCCGGCTCCGTGGAGACGAACGAGGGCGACGGCGACGACTCGGACCCCGATCTCGACCCCGACCAGGAGGCGGACGCCGACGAGGACCTCATGGATGACGAGGGCCTCGAGGAGGACGAGGACGAGGACCTCGACGACGAGTGCGAGGAGATCGACTATGAGGCCGAGGACCTCAGCGTGAGCCACCGACTCGACGGCAAGGGCGGCAGCCCCAAGAGCTCCGGCGGCGGCGGAGGCGGCCCCACCTCGCTCGTCGGGGAGCTGATGGACAAGTTCGGGCTCTCGAACATCGCCCAGTACTCGGAGGCCTACAAGCAGGCGCTGCAGGAGTCCGGCAACTTCAAGCACCTGACGAGCAAGGACCGCGACAACAACAACACCACCAGCGGCCAGATGCCCCACGGACCCGAGAAGCTGAACGGGCTGCCGGCGGCGCTGCGACTACGCGACGAGTTCGCTAAGAACATGTTCCAGCAGCCGCCCCCACAGCAAGAGGGCCCGGCCCAGATGCAGCTGTTCCACCCGTTCCCTAACCCGTTCGAGATGTCGAAGCGCATGAAGATGGACGGCAACGACTGGTGGGGGATGTCGGCGCTCCACCGCAACGAGTCGATCTTCGAGAACCTGAAGCTGAAGCCCCTGGGGCTGGGCTCCGCGAACTCGCTGCTGCAGAACCCGATGCTCAAGAAGGAGAGCCGCCAGCGCAACGACACTTGCGAGTTCTGCGGCAAGGTGTTCAAGAACTGCTCCAATCTGACCGTGCACCGGCGCAGCCACACCGGCGAGAAACCGTACAAGTGCGAGCTCTGCTCGTACGCCTGCGCCCAGAGCTCGAAGCTGACGCGGCACATGAAGACCCACGGGCGCACCGGCAAGGACGTCTACCGCTGCCGCTTCTGCGACATGCCCTTCAGCGTGCCCTCGACCCTCGAGAAGCACATGCGCAAGTGCGTGGTCAACCAGGGCAAGGCCGCGGCCGCCGCCAACGCCGCGAACGCCGCCGCCGCCGCCCAGGCCGCCGCGCAGCAGCTGCAGGCCCAGATGCCTCAGCAGCTCTCGCCGCCCACCTCGCTGTCCTCGTTCGCGCCCCAGTTCCCAGGCATGGGCAGCTGCAACAACCTCTCGCTGCCCAGCAGCGTCAGCGGAGACAACGACTCGAACGCCTCACTCAGCCTGCCCCCGCACCCCCTCTCGCTGAAGGACGAGGCATGACTCTTCCCCAGCTGGGGCGCCGGCGGCTTCCACCCGCACCCGCACTCGCACTCGCTCCCGCACTCGCATGCGCATGCGCACGCGCTGCCCCGCCACCAGCTGCCGCCCTCCACGCGGGTCCTGTCGCGCATATTCTAAAGCAATTGGCGGCGGCCGGTTTCGCCGCCAACGCTCTCTGTGCCGCCCACCTACCTCCAGTGATCCGAGCTCCAGAGCTCCAGTGCTCGGTGGTCCATGCTCCCGTGCGCTGCCCTGCGCTCCACGAGCCAGTCCGGAGCGCGCCCAGTGTAAATACAGGTCGGTGTACGTAGTGCGTCCTGGGGAGGCCGCGGCTGGACGCAGCAGCGCGAGCCGCTCCTGCAGGCCGCAGCCCAGCAGTTTCCGGCCCAGCTCGGGACAGATCCAGAGGCACCACATACCAAAGCAATTCCCGAACATTTCGTGGCTCCTAGGCTACTACACCTACACCCACGTCTACACCTACCTACGTCTACTTCTACATATACATATTCATATACATTTACTACTTATACCATGCATAGTTATTTTACGTTAAGCACTGTACAATACCGCCTCGAGGCAGCCCTGCTCGCTGTCCGGCACACGCCGTTGGTTGGACCTACCTAGCTCTAGTTTAGATTATTATCCACGTGTATATTAGAAAATATCAAAACAAAACAAAACAAAAACATAACAAAACAAAAACAAAGAGAAATCGAAATCAAGTGCGGACCCCGTCGCCCGCCAAAGCCAATGTTCCAGTGTAAATGTAATGTTTTGTAAAGTGAGGAGGGAGGAAGAACCTAGAGTATTTTAGCATAGTAGATACAAGTACATTTAGAAACTGTAGTCTGAGAGATCACCTCTGTATGATTTCGCCCTGAGTTAATCGTTGTTGCGTAGGTACTCGCGAAGGAGTTCGGTACCGGTTTTGTTGATTATTCGTGTTTTTATATGCGTTTTTTATGTTCCATTCGGTTCATCCCGTTCCGTTCCGTTCTGTTTGCCCTCTCTGTTTAGTTTAGTCGCGAACTCGACTTCGAATTCGACCCATTCGAAACTCGCGGAGCAATTCGACAACAGAATTGTTTGTATATCTAAGACTGACAAATGTTTGTTTGATCGACTGTTTGACGCTCGACTGTTTGCTGTGTAGCCAGGTGTTTTGTTCGTTTGCTGTTACATCAATTCGTTATCAAAACTCGATCAACCCGGCCCCGCCTGGCCCAGTCGGATCGGTTCGATTCGGGCGGCTGAAGGCCGGGTCAATCGAGTCGAAAAGGAGTTTTCGTAAACATGCCTTCTTATTAGAATTTCTTTTCGACCCCGGGCGCTGGCAAATCGTTGCTCTCCATGGAAACCCGACCCGGATGTTTCCATGGCGACTGCCGATTTCGGCGGCGCCTCATCCCCGGTGGTAAAATGTACAAAACTTCGACTCAGAGACGTGAATGCGACCGAAACAATAATGCGAAAATAACGAATTTCCGAGCAAAAACTACTCAGACGCGCACATTCGCACACTCGCACGCACACACGCGCGCCACATACCAATACCGAAGTATTCCAGACACCGCATCGCGATCCGGTTGCGACCGAGGCAAGACTTGTAAATGTACATAGGGTTGGAAATAGGCCGAAACCGAGTTCACGCCCGAGCATTGAGGAATCGGGAGTTGTTGAGGCGACTGAGGCGATTTGGGCCCGTGGCGGGATCAGGCCGCCGTTAGGAAATTATTATATATATTACGAATATCATAGGTATTGGTATATTCACAAATACTTAGTGCATAACCTAATTATAGTTGTAATAAATCTATTTTATTGATGTATGATAATTTTCAAAATTTCATAGAAAAATATAAGTAACTAAACGAAATAATTAAACAAATTAAAGGAAAAACTTAAAGCATTTTATTAATAGTTGTCTGTGTTAAATAAAACGAAACCCCAAATGAATTCATACATAAAGTAATAAATACATTTTTAAAGAACTTCGCCGTTGTTATCATTCCTCGCCTCCTCCTCCTTCTTACAACGAGGTCCCAATTGGTTGCCAGCTCACCACATTCACTTCCACTGATCGCGTCGCCATCCCCTAAAGTATGCAACGTAGTCGGAGATCGCAGGATCGTCTGTGACCGTAGCTACCGCCAGATAGCGTCGCTGGCACCTGGTCGATCTGTCCAGGTTCGGGTCTCGGGAATCTGCGTTTAGTGAAATCATAACAAAACTCTTTGTAGGTGCCCATTTCCTTAGAAATTATGAAACTGAATATCGTGGTCGTAAAATGTGTACTTATAAGGCATGTACACAAAACGAACAAATTACACTTCGCTACAATTAATAGGAGCAAATTGAAGTTTTAACCTATTGGTGGGGATTTAAAAGTGGTTAGGATTCATAGCAGATCTACTACGATTGTAGTGTAGTCCGAACTCTGGAGCGGCAGACGCCGTTTATCACCGTGTCACAGTGAAATAAATGGCAGCTCCAAGGGTCGGGCGGAGATCACGAACGGATTCGCATACTTCACTGGCACCAGTGCGAACACACTCTCACACACACACACACACAAAGACACGCCCGCCCACTGCGCCCACCGCACAGACAAGAGCAAATAAAATACAACGGCTGCCCACCTCCCGACCGCGACCATCCGCCAGGACCACACGAGCCCCATTTATCTCGCACAAACACACAAGAGCACATACAAGCACACTTCCACAGCCACAGCCGCATCCACATCCAGCTCACCTATTCGCCGCGACCCCCTTGGAAGGATGGCCCCCTCCCATGCCGCGTCCTCGTCCACTCGCGTGCTCTCTTATGACGTCCTGTATGTGCACGTTCCACCGACACATGTCGCCACTGCCCGGACGGCCGCGGCGAACAATCGCCAGCGTCCTGCGAGGCGGCTGACCAATCGAATGCCTAGAAACTCCCGAAGGCCGAGCACAGCCCCATCCTCAGAGCCATCCTCGCCCCCGACGCCCGACACCCGCGCCGCACCCTCTGGCCGCTGGCCGCTCTCCGAACCCGGATCCCATGTCCTCCTCGGAGTGGCCTCTGGCCGACGCGAATCGATTTTAATGGGCACACACTCGCTCTATGTACACACATGGCTGCGGCAGTGTGTGTGGGTCGGCGGACGGCCGTGTCCATGAGCCGGAGAGAGACATTCGGGCTGCGATTACATATGGAGAGAGCTCGCGTCCGACCGACCGAGCGGCTGGTCCGACTCCTGCCAGCCAGCCAGAGCGGGAAGGGCGATTCTGACCGTGGTCAGTGTACTGCCTGTCCTCGATTGGCAGCGCCAGCAACGACATCGCCTCCCACCCACCGCCCCACACGCGCTCTCTCGAACTGGACATGTCTGAGGTGTAACGTCACACATGTCGGACACGCCCGCTGCGCGGCTGAACTACTCCACTCAGTTCGGTTCGAGCTTCGAACCTGGAGCCCTGGACACGTCGCGAGAGGTGAACTCTCGCTGTGGTGAACTGATGCTTACAACCTCCGCACGTGGAAGTCTGGTTCGTTGTGTGAACCGAGCGTTCGTTGTAATGTCTCTGCAACAACAACGGCGGACTTCGTTCACACATTTTCAGTCATGCAACTAACGCTTCAGACGAAGATGGGATATGTATCCGAAATCCAGTGTTGTATAACCGCCAACAATGTCCCACTAGGGGTGGTAGTCCGGAGATATTTGTCTGTACAGTAAGGTATTATTCAAATTATAAACAATTTACTGGTTAGATGAGAATTGCCAATTTTTCAAATTTGTTCGAATTTTAAGTTTGAGGTTTATAACTTGAAATTTATATAACTTTCGTCCTGGCGACATCAAAATGATTTTAACTAAACGCAAATAATTTTACACAAGGATAAAGGTGTAAAAACATCTTTGAAGGAAAACAGAACTAACAGTTTGCCAAGAAAGTTACTGGCTCCCTCACACCGACTCACCGAATGGTATTCGTATAATTATATCGCGCATACGGGTTGTCATCAAGTGTTTGAACATGTGGGAGTTTTCGACATGTTTTATAATATACTACTTTTATAATATACTCTATTGAATTATTGCTTTGTAAATATACACTTATTTGTTAAAAGCAAGAACTCAAGAACATCGCACAAAAATGCTAACATTTGACATTGAAGCTCTGTTGAGGATAGAAACAGGATGATTTGGCATCGTTTCTGTGCTTTGACAGAATGTGGCATCTGAGCACATTATGAATTTACAAGCAGTATTTTTGAATGCAATGGTGTTAATAATAAAACAGCAATAAAACAGCGATAAACTCAGTATAACTCATAAATAATGACAATTTAATGGATGTTTTGTAGATTTGTTGTCATTGACACCGGAGCAGTAAAAACTTCGAATCCCTCTTCACCCAAACTCAAATTAAAAGATAAAATTTATACATTTAATGAGCTATCAATGTTATTTTTGTCATGATCTCTGATGATCCACCATGCATCGTTTGATTTTGACTTCTATTATCATATGTAAGTTTGTTTTCATATGTAAAGAATTTTCGCGATGACACCCATGCCAGCATTGAAAAGCGCGAATTTATTTAAAACACTGTTTAAGCTATGATTTTATTTTGCTGCTATTTTTTATGTTTATAGAAGGCGTAGAAGGTCTTCGGAATATTTTTCGTTAAAAAGTTTACATTTCAAAAATATATACAAATATATAAAAATATGTACACATTTTGAAATTTCTGTTAAAATAAATATAGTGTTAAACAAAGTTAAAACTTAACCATGACTTAAAAAAAATAAATCTTTTGACTATAATAAAGGATAAATACTTATAAGTTATACAATTTAGTATGCCAATATTCACAAAACATGAATCTCAGTAAATCTGACAAGAGAAGATTCAATAATGTTACAATGTTCGAGTAGTAGTATATTTTGTATAGATTATGTATATATATTTATTATATTTAGGGACATTAGCATATTTTTGCATTAAACAATGTTGATTACTCCTTAAGAATAGACTAAAATAAAATGAAAGCATAAACTTAAGGATAAAGGAACTCGGGAGATTTTATATCCTTGCGGAAAGTGTATTTAAAAATATAAAAAAAAAACAAAAATTCTATAAAGCACCGTTGATATAGGTAAAAGTAGACAATTAAAAGAAATCGTCCGTTAACCCAATAAAACAGCATCGGTAAAATAATCTTCATACAATTTTTAATAAAATCATTAACCAAATCATTAATCACTCGTCCATTTTCCATACAGATATTTTTCTTATTTCAGTTAATTTGTAATGAAATGTATAGGAAATTGAATTTATGGCAAAAATAACAGAACTATAAATATATAACATATTATAACTTCGTGTGGAATACTGTCCTGAATGCAGGTAATTATTTTTTGTTTATCAGAAAAAATTCTGGATATCGGAGTTTAGTATTTGATTGCCTGAATTCTGATTGGGGCGAGGGTAGAGGGTTCAGGTATATAGAATGGTGAAACCCATTACACTACACATTTTACCGATAACGAAAAATTGTATAAATATTTATATCGGTTTAAGTTCTGTACGTTTGATTGAAAATGTATTATGATTTCTTACGCTTCGTTGATTCAAATTGAATGCGAAGAATTTTTTTTATTCCTCCGATTTTTAGCAAAAACTGATTTAATGTTTCACCCAACTAAAAATTTTTTGTTTTTTTTTCTTAATAAATTTCCTTGGCTTGCTTTCAAGAAAAAATTGATTTTCATGCCGAACATTTGTAAATATGTTCTTACAATTTTATTCATCAAATTACCAACTTAGGGCACGTAGATAAGGTAAGTATGCATATTATAATTAAATGTAATAGACTCTTCAGTGTAATAAATATAATTGCATTGTATATTTATTTTTAATATAAGATATAGCCATCTTTGATACAACATAAAATTTGTCAATCAAGCCTTCATATTAAATGCTTCCCACGCTGTATGCATAACACAAAGCGAGAGTTTAGTATGTGTTAATCAAATTATTATGGGAGATGTCAGTAAAAAACTGATTATTAAGCACGAAACCATAAATATTATATTTTTATAAACTTAATGTTTATTGGTTTGTCCACATGAAATCACATTGTATTCGATCAAAATAGAAAAAATGCCTGACCATTTAATTTACTTAAAAATTAAAGAAATACATTTATCAAAATTCTGAAATTTTGTTAATTAACCGTGCCAAATGAAATCCGTCTCCAGGAACAGAACAGGAACATATCTGTGTAGTTAGAATCACTGTGTATGTAGTTCTCTCATTTAAAAATGAGTACAATTGAGTAAAATCAGTCAAATTGTCAATTAATTCAAAACTATTCTATACAACTATTTCAACGTTAAAAAATTATAATAAATTCATGAAATTATAAATCGAAATTTTTGGATAGATTTAATAAATATGAATGTTAGTTTAAGTCATTGGTCATGTAGAAGTTTTAAAATGTCATGCTTTTGTATCGTCTTGGAGAAATTCTTGTTTTTATTTTATTCATTTATAGCAGCAAACATTTTATATTATACTAAATTTTATATTATACCAATTTATACTAAATTTTATAAACGTCAATATTTCATTGACAGCTGTGTTTTTTGAAGTGCATTCAAATTGACATTTAATTTATTTATTTGAATTAATTGTATTTAATTGAATTAAATGATTTGTATTGAATTTATTTAGTCTATGTCCTTTTTTGGAATGATAGCTAACAAGTAAAAATATTATATTTATAACATTCTCAGTCGTTTAATCGATTTTGCATACAACATAAAACTTCTTCTTTTATATATTAGTATAGATGAGTTACAAAATTAGATTATCGATATAAACAAATTTGAACTGCAAATTGTCGACTAATCGTAGAGGTCTCTTGGACTTAAATCAACTCAGGGTAGGAGAATTATCTTTTTAATTGTAATAAATAATTCTCAGTCGAAAAAACACTAGAAAACAACCTGATTAATTTGACTTCATCTTATTTTATACAGCAATAACGAACGAACGATTCAAAATATATTGGTGTAGATTTTACATCAAATATGAATTATCTCGGAACTATGAAATATAAATAAAAAAAAATTAAAAAAGTTTTCAGAGCTGAGTAAGTTTTTCGGTGCAAATGGAATATTACATCACAACGTTGATGAAGAGTGAACACATTTGAAGGTGTTTAAAAGTGCACACTTTTAAATGATCAATTCACCACCCTTTCATATTTGAACACATTTAGCTGAACAGTTTTTTGCCCTGAAGTTCAAGCTGTTTCCTGCTTTCGCTGTGTGAAGAGCATCATTTGTGACGGCTACACGACAGTAGTTAATATGGATTTGGCTGGACTAGGCTGACGCTCAGACACGGCAGCCTGGTAAGCTGTTTAAGCACCATCCCAGCTTACACGAGGGCCCACACTCTGGCAGCGGTTATGTACATAGAGAGGACTCCGTGAGGTTCCCATGTCCGGCAGCCGCAAGCGTTGCTTCAAATGGATTGCAGATGGACGATTCCAAGGCTGGGGAGGGTTACCCGAGCCCACCCCCAGACGGCACTCCAACCCTTCTTCGCTACGATTCCTAATGATATCTGAATTTGTTATGTGCGAATCGCTTCGGCGGCGTCAACCCCACTCATTCGACCGCCGCCTGTCGCCGACACTTCCGCCGGAGCCAGGGTCGAGCCCGGCACTGGGCCTGGGCGGGAGAGGTTGGGTGTTGCGTGCATCAATTAAATGTCTGACCATGCCACTGGCCCAGCGAAGGACGGGCGACACACGCGAGTCGACGCATGACCGGTTTCCAACATGGCGTCCGCCACCAGCCGCTGCCCAGCCTAAGGCGGTTCCGCACCCGCGAACGCACCCTCCGACTCCCACTCCCTCACCCGCTCCTTGGCCGAAGAGCATCCACGCGAGCACGAGCCGAATTCTGGGCGAACAAAACTTTCCACTTTTATCATTTCGAGAACAATACAACAAAAACGAATGCGAAATAAATCCCATTGCCATGGTTCCGGAAGTTTGCGCGACGACTGCGGCCCGTCTCGGCCCCATCGCAACCCGAGGAGGGGGACATAAAAACGGGAAGACGAGTCAAAGAACAAACGCGACCCCCGCGACCCACCTGCCCCGCTGCACGGCTGCCCGGCTGCTGCTCGATGCACAGAGCCCAGAGCCCAGCCACAACCACGCGTCCCGGCATCCAGCGCGGGCGTGGCAGGGGCGGCGGACCAAATGGAAACTTAAGCCGTGCCTTTGTGCTCATGAAGGACCCTCATACTGTCCATGAACCTTTGTGGTGCATGTGTGCGAGCTGTGCGAACGAGTGTGAGCCGAGTCCGTGCAAAGGACCCGAACGGCGAGGAGTCGGGCTCCATTGTCTGCCCCGCTCCCACGGCCCGCGCTCGCCGTCGCACTCACACTCACCCACACCCACACACACGCACACTCACACCCTGCAGGACAATAATCAAAACAACGTCCGCCCCGGCTCTGTCCTTCTTTCGCTGCGACAGACGGACGGACAGAGCGCACCCTCGCCACTGGTCGCCGCGTCTTCGCCCTGCAACAAGAGTGCGGCGGGGCGCCGAGGGACGTGCTGGCCTGGGATGCGTGCGCCACCGACTCCAGCTCAGCCGCCGTTGGAGGCGGCGGAGGAGGTTGTCGTCCACGCGGGACCGAGCACGAGCACACTTGAGCGAACATTGCTCACTCGACGGGGGGAGGTGGGTGGTGGTAGGATGGGATCGGCTCCATGCACAATTAAATTGCATTCTCCAGGCCGCGGACCAAGGCGGCGGCTGCGGGATTAGAAAAATTAGTCCTGGCGCCAGAACGCGAGGTTCCACACAATGGGTGCCTTCCACTTGTCCACGCATCTGAGGGAAGCGCATCTCTTGTCCATCTGGCCATTCGTGTCTTTCTGTCCTATGGGGAACTCTATGTGGAAGCCGTATCGTATTCCCATTGTGGACTTTCCGCTTTGTATATGGGGTCTGTTGTCTCCGACAACAACTGCCGAAAGACCCAAAACTTCACAATTCGCTGCACTCCACAGGACATGCATTTCCATACGAGTGCATTTTTCGAGCTGTTCGTCCCCACGAGATTCGACGATGATGTTACTTCGCAAACACATGTTTTAATCGAATTCATCATAATCGAAACCATAAATAATTCGAACATGGTCTAAAAGCACAATACTTCCTTTAAGCTTCTTCCATTTTTGCTCCTAAAATTTAAACGTCTAACATTTAAACGTCTAAATCGGTGTCTTTGAAATTCAACAATATTGTTACCATAATGAAATGTTTAAATATACTATAGTACCGGTATCTTATCTTGGTATTCAGAAGAATTAAACGAAATTCATACGACATAAACTGAGAAGCAATCCCTATTTTGTATGCAAGACATACCTAAGTTTTCACGGTATTTTCCTCAATTTGTACAACAGAACACGTTTTTTGCAGATACGCACTAAAAACAGAATTTGTAGGAAATGTTTGGTAATAGATATCTCTTTCGCCTTCGTTTCGTTTGGTATGGATAGTAAAAGGATGAGTATACATATGCTACCTAGGGAAGTAAATTAAATTACTGATAATCGTAGCCTAAAGTGAGTGGTTTCCAATATGTGAAAAATCAACCACTCAAAAATAAAAATAAGGCACAAAAAAAAAGTTTTTAAATTTGTAATTATGGGGATCGGTTGCTCTTATAACTGTGAAAATTAAGGTTAACGTTGGAATAAAAGAATAAAATTGTTGATATGCTACTCAATATCATTATTTTTTCATGTTTTGTGGTATTTATTATCTACATTTTGAATAAATTGAATTCGCTTCCAATGTAGAAAGTGCGAATACGCTTCCTCCCGCCACGGGTAGTGAGTAGAGGTAGGGGGGATAATATTTTTGGCGCGGAATATGAGTGTCGTTACGTTGCCCTCCTCGAAGTTTTATCCCTCTACGACCACGATTTATGGAGCCGGCGTAATTGGGTTAAACAGAAGACTTCATATCAAGAACTTCATAAAGAACTTCGTCTTGAGACCTGACTTCTACATCAATATTTTTTTAAGTGCTGATATTTATGTTTAAAAATATGCTTCTATCCATCGGATATTGCAGGATATTTCGATATATTTTATACATAAGTATTTATATATTGATATGTGTTTTCATTATATTTTCTACTTTTATTAACAACTTCGTTTTAATTAACTTGTGTTTAGAATACTGTCAAAAGAAATGCTATGAACTTATTTAAATTAAGAAAAAAATACGATTTCGCTCAGCTTACAAAAAGTTATATCAGTTTTATACGAAAGCTTTTGCGAAACTGAAAACTGCAGGAACATTTTTTAAAGAATTGAACCGCAGCCATTTCAAAGAATATCATTGAAGATTGCTATGAAAGTAGAATTAAATAAAACGAACTGTGGTACACAGTTTCACCAAGATAAATCATGAATTTTATGTAAATACTTGGTGGACTTATTCGTTACCAACTATATGAAAACAAATAAGTCAAGTGTAGTAACAAAGAAAAACTACTAGTATCTATTATCGATATTAAGTACTCGATATTTACTCGAGCCATACTTTCCGTATAAACACTTCGTGTAGAAAGCTGTAAGATAGAAATCTTGATCGAATTAACCTCTAATTATGAAAAGCAACCGGTTCTACCGACTACATGTCTTCACATCTGATCTTGTGGAGTTCATATACAAGATGTATGTATTTTAAAACTCTATATTAGTGAGTTCAATGTCATTGTAGATTCCGTGATGCTTCACTACACAAGATACATCGTGTGTAACAATACTAAAATATTTCAAACATAGCCGAATAACCGAAGTTGCCATCATTTGAAACAATTTACCCGTCAACAGTTTCTTTTCTCTTTTGTTTTTGTAACAGGGAAATTTACACCGAATCGATATATCCCGTTTCCTGCCCATTTTTGCAATCCGTATCTAGGTAAATATAGGGTAGAGTGTTTACGGGGAACCTTTTGAACTTCGAACACCGCACAGAGACACAGACTATATTAAAACCGGGAAAAGACTCAAAAGATCCAAGCAATTACAGAACCATTAGTCTCTTGAGTGTCTTGGATAAAGTATTCGAAAGAATTATACCAACCAAAGTCCTGGAGCACACTAACCAAAATAAAATTAATAATAAGGAACAATTCGGCTTTAGAAAAAGACACAACATCAACATACAACATAATTATTTCTAATGAAAGAAATGCGAAGAGTACAGGTGTGGTATTCCTGGATAAAAGATATTTGACATTTATCAATCGGACATTATGGACTCAAATTTCCAATAGTTTTACAAAAAATATAAAGTCGTTTCTTGAAGAAAGGCCTTTTGTGGTAGCTTTGGAAACTGAGAAGCCAACACACTGAACTATCACCGCAGGAGTACCGTGGAATTTCCAACTCTGTATTCCACTAATACAGCCAGGTCAATAAAATGTGCTAAATGCAACATCAAAAAATGCGAGTTATTCAATATAAAAACATAAAACAAAACTACAATTTGAAAAGAAGATTTTCAACAAATGTTTTGCATTCATAATATAATGAAAATATGTTATTTACGGTTATGAATGATATAACACAAAGATTTTAAGATAGTTGCATAGAAATAAAAAGACATTTATATGACTAAACCAAATTAAATATATGCTGTATTATAATTATTATAATTTAATCTCATGAAATGTCAATATTGAAAAGTAAACAATTTTTATTCTGTAATTTATGGTGAAAATACTTCGACACCGTACAGATACCCGAATCCATAAAAATTGTAAATAAAATGAAAGCATAGTAGGATTGAAATTTTATATGTTAGGGTTTCACTAATGTCTTTTATATATGTTTTAATTAGTTCACCTCATTTGTTTACGATTTTCTGAAGTTAAAGGTTATATCTTTCTGCTCTCGCGTTTTCATTTTCTGAAGTCGATTTTCTAAAATCTGCTTGAATAGTATATAAAACACCGGCCACATATACATAATAGTTCTGATCCATCAAAATTGTTTAACTAGCGGCTGAAAATTGATAATAATTTTATTCGTTTTAAGACTGGAAAAATAATCGACTTTTACTAAAAAAAGAAATGAAAATATACATTTAAAAAGTATTTCCCCTTTCGGCCCGCTGCTGAAATGTACCATTATAAATATAGTTGTATAATACACCAAATATAAAATCAAATTTTTACATTTAAAATTTCACACAAAAACAACATGTAGTTCAATAGGCTTCAAAAATTTGCTACAATTTTAAAGCAACAGTGCTGAACAGTTGAACAGCTTAACTTATAAATTCGATTTAATTAAGCCGAAAATTACGAAATACCTGTATCATGGACGCCACTACAAATGGTACTCATTCATTTTCTTATTTCCAATTTCTATTGTCGGTTTCACTACCAGGTATAAAAGAATGCCATGGTAAAGGAATCCCCCGTCTCTGCCCCCGTGGCAGCTCCATGTTCCACATTCGAGCATCTCCAGGAACGTCCGAAGCGACGTGTTTTCTTTGGGTACATTGGAGTGCAAGGACAATATCGTTCCTCTTGTGGCAAGTATGAAGGAGAGGCGAAAGGAACGCTCGACGGTCGGGAAGTCGCAGCCCGCAGGACGAAGCGGCGTAACCGACTCGTCGGTGTAGGGTTTCGGACTCGGGGTC
Source organism: Coelopa pilipes (assembly GCA_947389925.1). Classification (NCBI taxonomy): domain Eukaryota; kingdom Metazoa; phylum Arthropoda; class Insecta; order Diptera; family Coelopidae; genus Coelopa; species Coelopa pilipes. Next base: position 9,380,316 of record OX376700.1, read on the forward strand.
GCGAAAATAACCCTTTAATCTGACGGACCCTGGTCGCTGGCCGCTGGCCGCACGCAAGCTACAAAACATGACAATTATTCGGACTAAACTCCACTGTCCGCGCTGCGGAGGGGTGGCAGCGGGCAGAGGAATGTCCGAGGGCAGAACTAGTTTCTGCCGGGAGTATTCGAAGAGCATTTGTTCCGCCGAATCGCAGGACGGGCACATGTGCGCCAGGGGTGGGAAACCTGATTCGCACGGACGTCCCGACTGGCGAGAGCCGCCCAGAGAGGCCGGCGCGACGAGTGACCGAACAAATTACCAAAGGCCATCAACTCCGTTCGCAGCTGACCGTGCGGCGTGGACCGCGGACCGAGGCCTGCGATCGGGTCGCGGCGATGTGTGTAAATATTTTGAGGCACGCGAGTGAATTTATGGCGAAAATGGAGTGGAACACACGCGCGCACCATTGCATTGCCGGCACCACCGGCAACCGGAGCGCTAGCCAAGTTGGGAAGCATGCTGGCCCACTATTGAGCGTCCTCGCCGGAAAATCACCGGAGCTGGAGGACCCTGAGCTCGGGGCTCTGCCAGCTGCAGGCCCAGCGCCGTTCACTCGTTCACGCCGAAGCTAATGGGCAGCTGCGGCGGCGCGCGACACGTAGACCCGAGTCCATTACGAGCCTTCCACCTGCGGACCTGCGAATTCGGGAGCTGCTTTAATTAAAAATGGAAGCTTTCTTCAAAGTGTTAATTAAAAAGGTGACGTCGTTGCGACGGCACAGACGTGATTTCATCCGTTCACTGCCGTCCTGCCAACCGACCGCGGGCAATCCGGCGACTCACGGCACTGGTCAGAGACCCGAGACAGCACTGGCAGTCCGGGGTCGCCTGCGATTTACTGTACTGCGAGTATGTGGCAGAATTTGTTAATTACACGGCCGAGAATATATCACCCGCCGACCCGTCGTCCGTCGGGCCGGTGGAGGGTGGTTGGAACCAGAGCAGGCAGATGCTGTGTATTTGCCATTAGCCCAGCTGTAAGGCGCCGTGCTGTACTCGGGTGCCCGCGGTGCGGTGGAGTCCAGTGGCCCGGAATAGTTCGCTATCGTCCGGCCTGGTTGGCGTTGTCTCGCTCCAACCCACTCCTGAGGACCTCTCCACACCTCTTCCATGCCTCATACGGACTGAAGGGTTCGGTTCAGAGCCGGGATCCAATGCTTCAATACGTACGTCTTATGTAAGGGCGTCTGCCCTTTTCGTACTTCCGTTTATACTTCCCTCAAGGTACCAGGAGTACAATATAATGATGAGAATGATATCGACACGAGTGTCCACATGTCTCAAATGGATTCAATGGATTCGGTTCCCAAACTTTCCGCGGGGTTATGTAGGGAATGGAGTCTTCGGCCATGGCGCTTCTAGTTCGCTCTGCTTAACCACTCATGTCCAGAAGTAGCTTTCGAACCTCTAGCCCTTATTCCGAGAATCTCATCAAACTATTCCGGAACTTTTTCGATCTTCGGAAACGAACTCCCCGTGGAATACTCAAGAGCACATTGTCCGACCGGTCCACGTTACGATAAGTTTTCCAATATTTCAATTGGATACATCCTACCAACCCCCCCCCCCCCAAACCTTCTAATCCCCCCAACCATATCTCCCACTTGGGCCAAGGGCAAGAAGCCCACGCTCACTCGACTCTACATACGCCCGGCCCGCGACCCGCCCGCGCGGTTCACGAGCCCGACCCGGGCATATGTATAAAACAATTTTCTGGCGATGGCTCCGGGCGAAACCGCATTCATTACTCTTAGCCAGAACCTTGGAGGAATTCCCCCGCCCCACCCCTCTTGGCCCCTGGCGAGGACGGACTCTGGAGCCTGAGCCCAAACACGCCGTGCACACATGCGGATGTCGAGGGCGACGGACGGCGACGACGAGTTGTTTTTTAATTGTATCCGCGTGAAGCTGCCAGTCGGACTTCCTTGGCCACTTTCACGGGGGCTTGAAAAATGGGCTTTGATTCGTCTTCGCCAGAAGACTGCACAGCTCTGCCGGAAGAGGAAGACCGCAGACCCGAGCCTTGAGCTGGGTAAATATTTGTGGTTTCGGGCAGGAGAGCGACAGCATGCGTCGGAACTAAGAGGCCAACTGATGACTCCTCCGCCGAGCAGGGCCGGCCCGGGCCGGGCCGGGCCGGGCCAGACCGAGGCGAACTGCCTGCCCTGGGCGCTGCGGTATCTTGGCAGGGCATCAAAGCATTTGCGTATGTCGCATGGGACGGCCTGGGTGGACGGGAGGGCGGCAGGCATTTGGCCACCCCTGGAGGCAGACGAGTGCGCCGGGCCAGAGCCAACGGCTTAAGGATGTGTGTATTGATCCATGAACTCCAGAATAACTTATTGAATCTTCGCCTGCGCGCTCACTTGAGTGGAGACGGTGACCAAATAAATTAATTAATTCTGTGCTAATGAATGGGATGGCGATTAGGGCCCTGCGCCCTCGGGTCGGAGGCCAGGGGCAGGGGCCACATGTGGACCGGCTTGTGCTGGCCGGGGAGGGCGGTCGGTCGGCGCGTCTTAGGCGACGATATGCGAATTTATTCAAAACGACGCCCTTGGACCCCTCTCCTGCAGGCCTTAAGGCAGGGCTGAGTGCCGCCCATGTGAGCCAGCCATTGATCACCCGGAACCCCTTCTCCGGGCTCACGTAGAGGCCAACCGCAGTTCAGCGGAGCGAGGCTGCAGCTTCCCATTGGCCTTTGTGCCCAGGGTCAAGCCCTGTCCTGCCCTGCCGGCGTCGCCAATTAGCATAAGCTCGCCCGAACGGAGTCTGCGGAACGGTGATCTTTCCCCTAAAACGCCGGCGAATATCACGGACAAACAGGCAGGAACGCTCCGAAAATCCAGTTTCTGATCTCGCGACCCTGATGCTGCGACAGGGATGCTGGCACCCCGAACGACGTGCGCTCGACCCTTGACCATTGCCCATGGGTATTGTGATCTCGAGGCGGTCAAGAGTGAGGTTTCAACAACTTGTTGTTGGCCCTCCATGATCGTGATTTCAAGGGCCTCACCCTTCCTCTCGGATTCCATCGATCGCAGACGGTCCAACCGTCTCTTCCCGGGCCAAGATGAGACGGTCGCAGGCTCCTGGAAGGCACCCGAAACTTCATTCCACTGAATTCAATTTGTGTGTTCGCCACTGCTGGGGCTGGAGCTCGCGCCCCCGCCTTCGAGTGTCCTTCGAGCGTCCGTCCGCGCGTGTGGATGTGTGTGCCTGCTTGATAAGTTTATCTCTCCGCTGTCGGGCGGCAGAATAAATATTCCCTACACGAGGGCTCGCCGGCTTGCGACCGTCCTCGTGTGTTCGGCGGGCGGCGGTGGCGCTTGTGTGTCGTCCTTGGGTCTGGCCCTCTGTTCGTGTCCGTGTCCGTGTCCGCGTGTGTATTTGCGATGTTCACCCTGGGGAATGCGGGCGCCGGTGGCAGCCGAGGCCACCGCTCGGACAGCCCGAGCCCAAGCCCGGTGCCGAGGGTGGATGGAACTGCGTCCTCCGCTATGCTAACCCTTTCCGGAGCGCGCAGCAAATGGCGAGCGCTGACCACGAGTCCGCACAGCCAACTGAAAGCAAAATGGCTGCGAACGTAGACGACCGCCGAGCCGGAATAGTAATGGAATAGTAAAATGAGTGTGGAGTCGACGATTTCCAGAGGCGGGCTCAAGCCAATGTGGAGATGCTCATGTGACTTGGAAATTGTCGAAAGGCGAGATAGATGAAACCCTGACTTCTCGCTCGAGAACTGTGCCTAGTCAATGCCCGTTGTTACCTCGGTCTGGGAAGGCGGGCTCGCACGCGGATTGTTTTGCCTATGGCTCCAGCAGGATGCTGGAACTCCTCGGGAAAATCCTCGCCCGATGCTGGGGACGCATCCCACGCCAGCAGGGACGCAGACCCCACCCGGCTGCTGGAGCTTCCAAAATGGCTGTCAGAAGGAGCCCACTTCAGCCGCTGGACGGCCCGACCACGCACTCGCTCCGGTGGCCGTGCACGGCGCGGAGCTCCGTGCGCTGCGCCGTGCGCGTTCGCCATGTGGAGGAGAGGAACGGGCGAACCGGGCCCGGACTCGCACGTCCCAGAGGACGCCCCGGCGGTTCGAGGACAATTCCACTCTCCGATGTGTGTGTCATGGCGAGGACCTTTGTCTTAAATTAAAATATGGGGCCGTGATATGCGAGCGGCGAGCATTTATTATTTATGGCCCGGGTCCTGGCGAGGGCGCGGGACGCGGCGATAAGAATAGCCGCGCCGAACTCACAATGGCGACCGACGACCGACAACCGGCGACCGGCGACCGACGACCGGCGGGCGGTGGTGATGGTGCTGGTGCTGGTGATGGCGGCGGTGGTGTTTGGCGTCAGGAGCAACCCTTTCGTTTTCGGCAGAGCCGGGCGTCCTCGAGCGCTCGAGCCACGAAGCCCGCACGAGGGCTGTGCGAATGTGGCCCGTCCCTGCCCGGCCTCGAGCCATTAGGAGGCTTTGACCATTCGAGAGAGAATTTAACCTTTTGTTTCAGCCATATGGTTCCTCGCCGCGCGCCCGGGAGGCAGGGCAGGGCGAGTGTGTGCGTCAGAAAGGGTCGGCCTGTCGTGCGCACTCGCCGCACCACACAGCCCACACCAACATAGCACTACACCGACGAACTAACTCACGGACGCCGGCCCCTGCCCGGGATTAGGAGAAGGAACGCTTCCGCTTCCATCGTGTTTTTGTGCCTCATACCGGCCACGGGGTCGCGGCTGGGGGCCGCCGCAGAGCGCTGGAGACGTGCCGGAAGCGGGCAGGGCGGGCGTGGGCTCGTGGGCAGGCGGCCGCGTCACAGCAGGTGCCGCGATCGACTGCGGCCCGGCGAGGAGCTGCGACTCCGAAGCAGCCTGAGGACGAGGGTCGGCGGCAAAAGGCAAACGACAACTTGTCGAAGCACCCAAACGGCGACAAATCCTTCGCTAATTATTAATATCCTTTTTATGTTTGCCAGCCTCCTTCCTCTCACACACACACACTCGCACGCACCCGCACCCCCGGAGGATCCACGAACGCACGCGATGCTCCCCAAGTCATTAGCGTGCTCCGGAAGCCGCCACATGTGGGCGGGCGTGTGTGTGTGTTTGTGTGCCAGGCTCTTCCGCCAATCGCCCCGCCCGCCGCGGCAATGCCTCATTTTTGGAGCGATGTTAATGACAGCCCCGCCGTCCGTCCCCTCGGCCGCCGTCACCGCCCTCCGGATGCCGCGCCAGACCCGCCGTGGATGTGTCGACAGCTCAGGGGCGGAAATTGGCGCAAATCGAGTCTTTGGCGAGATAAATTAAAAACGCCCCCGAAGGCAAGTGGATTCGGACCAAAGTGGTCGAAAGCCCACGACAGCCATATTGGCATATATGTCGCGAAGTTGAGGCCGCTAGCAGGGGTTCCCAACCCAAGAACGGACGCGAGAGCGTCTGTCGACGGACATGTGGGCACCTGGCCAGGTAAACATACTACTGGTGTCGGGAGTCGGTTCTTCCGAACGGAATAACGAAAATAACACGTTCTTCGTACAAATGGGAATTCCTAAAATTACCCATTAGTATTATCGCGTCTGCGCATACGATGCAAATTAGGCTACTTCGAAACCATCATGGATCACGTGACGTGGTATTTATTTGCATATTTTCAATAAAACCAGTTCACGGAAATCTTTTACTTCCGAAACCCATAATCATATTGCGAATAGAATTCAATTATCAGATACTATGTACAACATGCAGTTACTACACTCCCCACATCATATTAAGAACAATTAATTCGTGCGCATTTTTTAAGAACTGAATAACAAGTGGAACAACTGCTTCAGTTGAAATTCGTATTTATTCAACAAATGTCCAGCGATATTACGCAACCACTGTTTCGCATTATAGTTCCCGATATATATATATATATATATATATATATATATATATATATATATATATATATCCTTCTGCTCCACGCTCACCAATACACCCCATCGGAACCTTCGAGAACGCGGACTTGGTGGATTTAACGTGATGTTAATTAACAGCTAAGTGTTTTCAGCGCCATCTCCCTGACGCTAGACGAACTCTCATCGACACACTATTGCATTCAATCCACCTCGAAAACACCCTTGCAACGCGTTCGAACCAACATGATCGATCGACACCCGTCCACGCAACGCTCAAACATGTTGCAGGGCGCTCGCTCGGTCGCGATATCGTAAGTGGTTGAATCGTAATGAATCGAACGGAGCGAAAGCAGTGCAGTGAATACCGTGGCGATGATAATAATGAAGTCGAAGATGACGACTCTGGGAACGGGATCAGGAACGTGTCCACTGCTCGACTTCCGGCGAGAAGGCGTCGTCAGGCCAGCGATCGTCGCCTCCTATCGACGGCAGAATGGGTGAAGATCAGCGGCTTTGGAGGCAAAAATGACACCAGGTTTAAGCTCCCAATGGCTCTGGCGAGTCCGGCGAATCCTGGAACTGCCGCCGTCCGGAACGTAAAGTGCCCGAAACAAGCGTCCTTCCGACATGAGCTCGCACAAACAAACATACCGCGGACACACAGACAGCCAGACAGTCAGTCACAAAGATGCAATTTAATTCCGCGATACAAAGGTCCCCAGTTCCATCTCCATGACAATGGCGCGTAATGACCCAGGGGCGCGCCAGAGAACCATGTGAGCGTGAACAGTCGGCGAAGTGCGTCCGGATCTCGCTCCGCCGCGCCCAGACGGGCGTCGCAGACCAATCGCCACGAGAGGCGCTCACGGCGTCTTGGTCACCCGCCACACCCTCCGCCCGCCGGCAGCGCACGCTCCGGCGACTGGAAAGGGCTGTGGGAAACGACCGGTGTGGAGCGGGCGTACCTGGGACGGCGGACCATGCTGGACTGGGAGGCACCAGGTTCGAGCGTACCGAGAACGAGAGCGAGAGGGACGGGTGTGCGGTGGAGCGGGCGGTTGCTCAGCTACGGAAATAAAAACTGCGAAGGGACGCATACGAAAATGGCATCGAAGGACGATAGGGAGGGTGGGGGAGCGGTGCGGAGGCAGAGGCGGAAGGGACGGGAAAATCCTTTATTATCTTCATGGACGACTCCATATGTGCGGCATTCGCACAAATATTTATTCAATGAGGAATTCAAAGCAACCGAGTGCGTTCGCCGGCGCCCACCCGACCCTCCACGGCCCGCCCGGCAGCGAAGTCGACGCCGCCCCAACCGCCGCCTTCGAAGACGCCTGTGACCAGGCAGACAGACGCACACACACACCCACGCAGAGGACACAAACCGCAAGGCGACCCCGCAGCCCGCCGCCCCAGGTCCCGCCCGCGTCGTTGTTTCTTCTGCGGCATTTAAGAGTTTGTTCTTTCTTATTTGAACTGCTTGTTGTTGCTGGCGCTGCCCTGGAGCCAAGTTCGTCTTCGCGTTGGGCCGGACTGGGCGAGTCGCGCTGGCGAAGGCGGTGGGCGGTGGTCTGTGGGCACCAAGGGCCAGGCACTTGGCCATCGCAGCTCCGAGGACGCCGGCCTCGGCTTCGGTGCTCGTCGGCGCGTCCTGGGACTCGTCCTGTGTGTCTGGCGGCGGTGTGTGGCGGGAGTGAGGGTCGTGTGTGCGGGTCGAGCGGAGATGTGTGGCTGCGGTCCTCGTTGTCGTTGTCGGTGCTGTTGGCTGTTGGCTGTTGGCTGTTGCTGGTGCGCCGCGTTGTTGCCGCTCGCCACAAGAACCTTGTAAGATTGATTTTACAACGGGGAGATCAGGCGCCCACCCGCTGCAGGAATTGGCTTATTGTCGGACTTGCATTTGTGGCCGCCGACTCCAGCCCCCACTACCTCCCGAACTCGCCACCGCAGACAAGCAGCCCCAGGTCCTCGGACGAGCGCCCGCCGCCGATTGAACGCGGCTTGTCGCAATTTGTTGGACACAGATGCGTCGGGCCGGGACCGGGACCGGGACCCGTGGCCGCTGGTTCGCCCGCCCTTCGCCCGATCACGCGTCTGTCTCGCCAGGGGTTGATCGTGCCGCGCGCCTACCTGAGACTCCGGCCGCTGATTGGCCAGCCGTTCCCGCGCGGCTCAGCCCGGGGTCGGGAAGCGGCCGCACTCCAGAGGCCGAGGGCGACTGAGCTCGGAGGACGGGCTCAGGGCACGGAGCGAGTGTTCGTAGTTGCCATGGGTTGCAGCAGACTACTGAAGACAGCCAGCGAAACCTCTTGAGGTCCTCCGCGACCCCTGCACGAGCCCGGCCTGCTCTTGTTGAACTCCTGAGTCCTGCACACGGCTGCGGGCCCGGGACGCGTCCGGCTCTGGCTTTGCCGTGACATTTGGGCGACTGGTCAACTCGACTTCCGCCGGCTACCGGGTCTTGCACGCAATTAGGAGACGCTGTCGCCCTTGAGAGGGCTTCCCCGGACGACGGAGGACGCGCCGGGCCGGCGTCATAACCAGACGAGGGCTGGGAGAAAGTGAGGAGTGATTGATTGATGGCCGGCTCCTCGCCCGGCCACTCGCTGGGCGCAACATTTCGACAGCGCGGGGCCACGGTGTCGGGTTACACGGCTCGCAGACTCCGGGACCGGCGGTCGGGCCCGCCCGCGCCAAGTGCCATAATTTAGCACCACTTGGCAGCGCAGTGGACGGGGAAGTATCGAATTTCGTCGAGCTTCGGCCGGCGCCTGATTTCAGGGCAGGTGGGATCGATTCCGAGCGCCGGGATTGAGGCCTCGCCCCTTGCCCGGACCCGCCGAGGGAACGGGACGAGGCACCTGTGGGTCGCTGCAGGAGCGGGTGTCCCAGGGCCGCCTCCGAATGAGAAATCGCCCTGGTCAACATGCAAATGGAATCAAATCGAATTCAAACATCATCCACTTGTGGTTCTGCGGGTGGTTGAAGTGTTTGAGTTTGTGTTTGCGTTTGTGTTTGCTCTTCCGAAGGCGAGGAGAAGTTCCAAAGACGCAATTTATGGCCCAAACCTAACCCTTAAGGGCCACACACACAAACCGACACTCACACTTGAACATTGGCAACAGCAACAGCAACGGCAACAAGGCCGGCCGGCCGGCCGGTCGATCGACCAATCGACCAACCAAACGACCGACGCCGCCCCGACCCGACCCGACCCGTCCGGTCCGAATGAAAAGTGACCGTAAAAAACACGTCGGCGAGGGGAGCGAGCGACGCAGGGCGGAACCCCGCTGGGCTGCCGACCCGTTCTCGTCCCCGTCTCTGGCCCAGAGCACACAAATTTATCTCCATTTGACCCTCTTCAACGTCCTTTTTATAGTCATTTTGGGTCCTGCTCCGTCGTCATATGTATTTCTTTGCCATGCACGAACCTCATTCGGAATTCATTCCCCCACAGACGCCCGCACAGGAGCGGCCGGGCTGGCTAACGGTCTCTACTCTTTAAATTTTTAAGACATGTAAATATCCTGTCCTGTCCTGTCCTGTCCCGTCCTTTCCATTTCTGCCCGCTGTCCGTCCGTCGTCCGCCCGTCCACTCGGCGTATATTTAGACACATTTGCACGTATTTGGCCACACTCCCGGCCCTGGCTCGAATCGCTTGGCTCTGGCCCGGGGCAACGTGGGCCCGGCCCCGCTGCCCAAAGCCTCCGACGGGCGGGAGAACTCTTGGAACCGTCCGCCGGCTCCGCCGTCTCGGATCCGCGTCCTCTGGGCGACCAGTCCATCTGCGGAGCAGCCCAAAGTCCCCGACACCCACCCGGGCCGGCGTCGGGGTCGGGGTTGGCCGCGGTGGGGGCCGATTCGGGCTCACAAGAAGAATTGCATGTGTGGTCGGCAAAATTATCGGGCTTTAAAGCGTCCGTGCCGACGAACGGCCTGGGGGAGCGAACCCAAGGAGCCGCCGGCGGCCTGCGAATGGGGTGGCGAATGCCGCCCAGGGGACTTGTTTGCTCCGGAGCAGGCGACGCGGCTTCTGCGGCAGCATGCCACATGTTTTTATGGCGGCGACGAATGCGAATTGCGACTGCCGCGCAGATGGACCGCCCTCCCCAACCCGTCCTCCCGGCGGCCCTCCTCGCCGCGGCCCCGTGCAGCCACAGTGCGGACGGCGCGAGGCTCCGGCTCCATTAGCAGGGCGCGGATGGCCACGACCGGGCGGCGACGGAGGGGCCGCACTTGCAGGCCTTCGGCGAGCGCGACGTCTGCTTTCAATTACCGAAATTGCCACTGGAACACAAACACGAGCACACACTCGCTCTCGCAGTCGCACTTGCACGGAACCAGCACTGGTGACCAGCGCGGCGTCGAGGCAGGCGCGAAACGGGAGCGCTTAGGGGAGGGGAGGGGCGGCCGAGGGTAGACAAACCAAAAATCAGGGATAAGGAAGGATTATCTAATGTCCTGGAGTAGGTATCGATGCGCGAGTGTGTGTGCGTGTGCGAGTGCGTGTGTGTGTGCCTTCGGCGAGCGCTCTGGAAGCCCATAAATACGGCAAATAAATCAAGCCCGAATCCGTTCGATTCGACATGTTACAATTGACTTCACCGATCAGGCGCGTCTCCCCTCGCCGCGACCTCCGCCCTCCCTCCCTCCTCGAGCACCGGGTACAAAGCAAAGGGTGACATCCCCTGAAATTGCTCTCCTCATTGTTGCCTCTGCTGCTGCTGTTGTTGTTATTGTTGTTGTTGTTGGTGGTGGCGATATGTTGCAGTCGGCGCATTGTGCGAAATTTTGATAAATTTTAAAATCGTTTCAATTTAATCAATATTTTGCGACATGCTTTGTGTGTCTGTTTTTTACGAGGGAAGCGACGCCCTGGCCCAGGCCCAGGCCTAGACGCAGGACCAGAACCCGGCAGGGACCGCTGCTATCCCAAGGGCTCGCAGCCTGGGAACGGGAGACGGTAACGGCGGTGACGCGGTGTGAAAGGGCATGTTTGCGGACTGGCATCCCGCTGTCCCCCGACAGTCGGCCGCAATAACTCGGTGTTTGTCTAGGACGGCCTAGTTCGGCCCGATCGCCACGGATGTCGTCCGCGTCCCACCGTCGGCACTCGAGAGAGATCGACATCGACATCGGGATCGAGACATCCGAGCCAAAGAGGGCGAATGGGCGAATATGCGAGAGGCGCCCTCAGGCGTGCAGCGCGAAGACTCCAACAGCAGCAAGACATAAAATCCAAATCAGCTTGTTGTGCAGATCAGATCGAGTCACAACTGACAACATGCACCCGCCGGACCCTCCCAAATCGATCCGCGGACAAACCCATCACTCCAACCAGCTCTGCCTCTCGTCCATCGCATCGCTCTGCTGATGTATCAAGTGCAACGTTCAATCCAAGGTTTCTCTTGGGAGTTGTTGGCTCAGATGACCTTTTCTTTGTGCTTTAAAGTTGCGCGTTGTTTCGAAATACTTCTGAGTCGACGTTTTTGAAGAATCGCCTTAATTCCTCGCTTTCTCGGTTCTTAGCTAATTCGAGAACACGAAATGAGTAGAATGAAAGTTGTGCAGATTCACCTTGGCACGCCAGTGGTTCCCGAATCGTATTCCTATTCTGCCATACTTCATGCTCTTATGTTGATGTTTTAGTTTCTGCAAAAACTCTTTATAATAAAAGTGTTCAACTTTGTAAATCGCATTGGTGTTCCAATGTCAAAGTTGTTCGTTTGAAGATTTTCTTAACGAAGTCTAATTTAAAGTCGTGCTAAATACCATAATTTTGTGGTCTTTTGAAGTACTATTGAGGGAAAAAAACTATTCGTGATTTCAGCTCAATGAAATCTGTGAAATAAAAGTGTGAACCACATCGACAATTTCTATCTACTGTTATTTATCCCATCGGTAATGTAAATAGTCATACTCAATATCAATACGCATCAATTAGAACCAGGTGATCTCCGGAAGACACACATACTTGTATCCGTTTGTCCATGTGTCCCGAATTTTATCCGATGGGAAACTCCGGCCATCACAGTTTCCACAACTCAATCCATCCACCCGTCCTCTCCAAGTAGACGTTGCCCATCATCTGCAAGACTTCGAGACATCGACATCAGAGATAAACGTCCCGGTCGTGGCTGCGCTTGTCTTTCTCAAAAGTGCTGTGTTTTTATTGGAAAAGTTTTATTGTGTCCACTGGCAGATACGATCGCATCATTTCCTGCCCTGGAATTGGCAGAATTTTGCTCGGGAAACTTGGCTAATTCAAATGCAAATGAATGCGAGAGAACCCAATGACAATTGTTATGAGACATGTTAAATGGGCCGAAAGTCCTGCCCGACCCACACCCACATGTGGGGTGTACCCCGTAGTGCACGCACTTCCAATCGTCGTTCGTCCCCCTGGCACACACGCCCCACCCCTGCCCCTGTCCTGCCGTCGCACCGCACCGCACCGCCCCGCCCCGCGCCGCCCGCAGACCGACCGACAGCTGCTCTCACATTCGAATTCATTTCCTTCGAGCGCGCTGGGCAGCCCTGCGCCATGTCATGAGCTGACATAAAAATGCTAATGGAAGCCCATGTGCTCGGGCCCGGAAACAGGCGGACGACAGCAGACGGACGGATGGACGGACGGAGCGCTGGACGGTCAGGCGGACGGAGAACTCCCCGCCGTCCTCTGCGAACAAGGCCGACATTTGCATATGCTGCCGTGTCCCACGTCGGACCTCGGCACCCATTGTCAACCACGTCTCGTGTGCGGCGCTCCTGGGGCTGTGGACCGCGAGATGGCAAAAGTTTGCGTTCACTACAACCACATATGTAGTGCACAGAGGCGATGGCGATCGGGTCGGCGACGGGGACAGGGACCGGGACCGGGACCGGGGCCGCCGTGTCTAGGGAAGCCCGTCCGGGCCTCGTTAAATAGCGAATAAGCCACCGACAGGCCGGAAATAGGGTGATGCCGCCGCCGAGGAATCTGCGCCCGGCCAGCGTCCGCCAGCCATTCAGGGCCAGGCGCTCTAGCATGTCACGACCACAGACAGAACCAGCGCAATCCCATGCAGCCCTGTCCCGGAGCGGACTGGACCAGCACGTTGGAACTCTCCTGGCCGCCGCCGGATGCCAACAGGTAATTCAAATTCGAAATCCCGTGAATCCCTTTAGAGCCATCGCAACGCCATCGCCTCGCCGGCTCCGGATTCAAATTCAGTCAAACTCATTGGGAAGCAGCGCGCATCCATCACCCGGCAATCACCGACTGGGTATCATCGCAATTTATAACCCAGTATCGCTTTAATGGCGCAGAGCTTACTTATCGTCCTCCCAGGCCCGCCGTGTCGTCCGCAGCCCCGGAACGAGCCCGAGCCCGAGCCCGACCGACCCATTCCGCCCCGCCCGCAGACGTATAAAGACAATGGCTCCGATCTGAAATTCCGAAATCTCAAATGCCCATTAGCATACACAGCGCCACCTCCGTCCAGCGCTGGCCGCACGCCTCCTGCCCCGCCGCCTCGCTCGTGGCGCGGCGTCGCATAACAAGATGTCGTCCCAAACTCGAGACTAACCCCTTGCCTTCCTCCCGTTGCCTCCTGCCGCCTGCCGCCTTCTGCCCACACCCGGTGGCGTTCGTGACCGGGCCGAGCTCCGCGCTCCGCTCTCCGGCCGAGTGTCCGTCTCGGAGCCCCAACAACCACGTCGCCCCTGCCAACAGCCATGTCATCTTCGGCGGACCGTCCACGTACGGACTCGGCGAAAGCCCGGCATTGTTGAAGCTTATTACAATACCTTTTAGGAAATCCGCAGCGCGACGACGTCCTTGTGCGCGCTACTCGGCCGGGGGACGGGCCGGGAACGGGGCCGGGGCCGGGACGAGGGTTGCCCGGGACATGGAAATGGACATGGAAATGGAGATGGAGATGAGGACGCTGAAGGACAGTGTGTCGCCCTCGAAGGCTGCAAAAAGAAAATTTAATTTCTGCAACTGTCATGGCAACAACTGTACCTCAACCAGGAGAGCGACCCGCGGCGCCGTGTGTTCGTCCCATTCACAGGACCGGACACAGGCTTCCAGGAAATCAGAGTGCTCCAAATACGGGTGCGCGGGGCAGTCAGGGCTTCGTCCGCAGCTCCGAACGAACATATGTACGTTGAATACTCATCTTCCTGTGAGAACGCTTCAAAGGAAACTGCGCCACACCGCGAGAAACGAGGGGCGAAAACCAAGTCTCTACGAGTGAATAGGATGACATTTGAACCGGGCTTAGGCTGTGCCCTGTTCAGTGGGGCCGTTGGTCGAAAGCATTTCGAGCCAGGAGCCCTCGGCTCCAGGTCGACCCGACAGGAACCGCGGCACTGAAGCCTTCGAAGCCCGTGCAACGACGAGAGTTTCCGGCTCCAGAGGACATTTTCTTCGGTGTAGACACGCCGACGAACCTGGGTTAAGCACGCTGTTTGCAACAACCATTTTCCGAAGTCCTCACATTAAAAATGGCTGCGAGGGGGTGGGCAATGGACAGCTCGTAGCCCTTGGAAATTACCCCATTGTTGGTTTTGCCGCGCCAGCAGAAGTCACATCGGACGGAGATAAAAATCCGAACAGCACGCGCGCTGCGAATCGCGTTGACCCTTTCGAATACCCTCGTCGAGAACGAGGACGAAGACGACGTCCTCCCTCCCGGCCCACTGTCCTCTGTCCGCCGTCCTCCGCCCTCTGTCTCGGCTGGCCTGTCGTCCGTCTCGTTTCGCGCTACACGGACCGCCGTCCCTCGGGTGCGTATGTGTTGGCGTATGTACGGGTGTGTATTTGCCTATTTGCCTACTACCAAGGTCCACCCCTAATGGACAACAACAGGACGCCGCCCGTTCCAACCCCTACACAGCGTCCTGCACGCACACGCTCTCCGTCACTCCGCCGTGGAACATGCGAGGTCGTCGCCGTCGAACCTGCTGCGCTACGTGGTCAATACGCGGTGTTGTATGTGTATGTACTAGCGTGTATGTACATGGCCGATGGAACGGATGGTGTGGACGTCTGCATGGAATGGCCGATGAGAAATTGCTCTGTTTCAAGTAGTTATTTTTCATTCTGCTAAAGACTTCTGGGCGACGACGCTTCATGAGCGACACTAGCCCGGCCTAATGAAACCACCAGGACCCAAAGTTGTCGAATTACAGTGCCTGATGGTACTTTTACTCATCTTTCAATTGATTCGTGAAACCAACACCAGCTTTCAGAATCTTCCCAACTTAAGTGCCGGAGCAAATGGGAGCCGAGCTAATGGAGTCGAAACAGAGTTTTTTCTTCTTCTTCGATTAGAACAGGAATCACAGGAATTAACTTGCATGTGTTTTACTGGCGTGAATAACTGATTCAAAAAATATTATCCACTGTTGTTATTGGCAGAATATCTCCTTCCGTGGTTCTAAATTGCTCTGAATTGACAGTAGTGCATATTCGAACGGCAAGGAAAATATGGAAATTTAAATTTAATATAATTTCTTATTAAATTAATAACTCTGTTCATTCAAGACATTTTAAGAATATTGATATCTGAAGTATTATTTATTATATTACTTTCTATCCATATGAACTAAATATAATCAGACAATGCAATTCTCAGGAGCATATAACATTTCATTCAACAGTAATGTTTTACTTCAACGCAGATATATTGATTCAAAAATATATATTAAAATACGATATAAATGATAGTCAATAGTTAAACTTTTTTATTATATATATATATGAATATAAATACATATATATATATATATAAATATATATAAATTTGGAATATGATTTCGCATATTATTTGAAGATCCTTTCGTTAGACCCCAATATGTAGAATCATAAATATTACATTATTAATTACATTATTAAGCGATTATTAATTTTTTTTGTGAAATTTTTAAACTATGACAAAAATGCATTCTAATGCCTATACTGAATTTTATTCCACTCTAAACATTGTTAAATACTTTGGAATGACCAATTAATACTCTCCTGAATTAATAGGCGATGTTGTCCCATGTTAATTTCCCCCGTAGTCCCGCCTTTTATTGAACATTTTTCACTTTTGTTGTTGAGCTTATATTTCATAGAGGTATTGTACGAAACTGGGCTCTGTAAAATTTTTCAGAGAATATAGAAAATAGTATTTTGGAATAGAGTGAGATCATTGTGGTGAATGAGATTTTGAATGAAGTGTGGAGCCCCTCAATTTATATCTGCATTAGGTGCCTAGCCTTGCAAACCGAATTCATTGGGGCAATTCGGAACTTACTTCCTGGTTCATAAAATAAGAGTTCGTAGCCATGCTTTAGTTCTAAAGTGGCGGCTATATTTAAGGTTCTTCATAACTAGTTGCGACCCCTCAAACTTTAGTAGCTTATTACAAAATTCACAGTAAACAAAAATTAAAGATATAAAACTAGAAAAAAACTAATAAAACATTAATAAATTGCATATTAACTGTCGGTTGTATTACTCATATGTAAATGATTGCTGATTGAGTCGTGAAAAATGAATCGATTTACTGATTGTCTGTAAAATAATTAGTTTCGAAGTAATCACGTTTTGTGTAACATCAACATGCAGCCGGGTTTTGTAGTTTGCTAGCAGTGAAAATAGTGATTACAGGGTTTTTATTAAGATTAAAAAAAAAATTTAATAAAATATTTCGCCTTAGGTAAATTTATTAAACCCTAAAAAAGTGTGTCAAGGGCTAAATATAGTTTTTTTTATGAAATTAGATGTTGAGCTCTCCAACGTTCACAAACACGAATCTGATAAATTAATGTTGTTATTTTTGTAAACTTAGCTCGGCTTAAAATTTGATGTAATTCAAAATTTAATATACAAAAGCATGATATATTAGAAAAGTGGACTTTTTCAAGGCAACAAATCTAAAATTGTTCTAATATTAAATTCAGATGTGTCCCACAAATGGCACAATTTAATTCAAACAATTATCGATTGAAACCGATGGTCCACTCGTAATTTAAATATTCGTAAATGAATTCACCCTGCATAAAGTAAAGTATATGAGCATGGCCAGGCGGAGTTCACTTCAACGTATGCCCATTTTACATTATTGTTCTGCACATACAACCTCGATTTTCAAGACATATTCTAAGCATATCTAAAATCTGCGTGAGTGCACTTTCGACAAATATCACTGCGGTAGACGTTGTTCTGGGGAAATGGAGACGGATGCGGGACACATTCGTCAACTAGGCGACCCGCAGGGTCCCGATCTCGAGGTCCCCGCCTGAGCTGCCGTCCAAGCGAGCAGTCCTCTCACTGCCCCACTTGACTCATCCATATCGGCCGAGCCCAATCGAAATTGTGCAACCAGCGGCCGCGGCTGCAAGAGCGCATCCTGGAGAGGATCCAGTCCAGCCTCGCTGATAATCAGAGGATGAACAGCACTTAGCAGCCTTTGGCGACCGACCTCGGCTCCGAGCACTCGCGTGTTTGCTGCGATCGCGATAACGGCGCACTGATCGTCGCAGATCACATCGATCGACGCCGTGCTCCGGCTGGCCTGGTACGGCACGGCACAGGCCGATGCTCGCGGACTCCTGTGCTCGACATGTGCCGGAAAGAGGTAGCTCATGCAAACTATGTGCTGGCAAACTGTGGCTGCAGCCTCGCCCTCCTCGAACCCTTTTCGTTATGTGCGCGATCATCGCCGCCTCATCTGCTGAGCGGCGGATCGTGACGATGTCGAGCGCGCAGCGTAATTCGAAAACAAAACTCCACTCATTGTTAATTTATTTCCATCCGGGACGCCGAGTGATGCAAGCATGCAGCGCTACCCTCGGCCCTCGCCAACCCTTTCCTAATCCCGCAAATCCCGGCTGCGACGCGTTCGCCTCCAGGTAGATCCGCCGCAGAGTGATCATTTTTCATTCCGGCCGAGCTCCTCCGCGGAACAGTTCATTAGCGGGCATTCAAGATGCCTGCGCCGCTCTCCGGCCGCAGGGAAGGTCGCCGAGGAGGACGGAAGGAGCTCGGCTGGCAGTCAAGCTACGTCGTTAACCCCGGACGCGGTGCGCGACATATCCTACCGCGCGCTGACCCATTGTCGGGTCGGCAAGTTCGCGCAGGAAGTTCTCCTTCAAGTCCTTTATGAATCAATCACGCAATTTGTCCTCAGCCGGCAGACAGGCTGACAGCCCGTCAGGTAGACAGACAGACCAAACAGGACGAGCGAATAACACACAGGCCGATCGCAAACCCTGTAGGCCGACTACTTCGAGAGCGGCCCGAGACGCGTGAACTCGAGGCCGCCTTGCGTGCGCGATCGTAATACGATATTTCCTCGGTCTTTCGAGGGCGGACTATTTGCTGCCAGGAGGCGACAGCCGCGGTCCGGTGACGCTGGGCTCCCGAGTCCACCGCCAGGGCAAGTTGTTTGTTGGAACCCGCGATTGTGCACGACGTACCCAGATGCGGCCATAAAGCGCTATGCAGAGGAACGGGGTGGTCGGAGTGGAGCCAGGATGACCCCGCAACGCGCTTATCAACCGGAGCCAGACGGGCGTCGCATCCATCAACCGTTTCCAGTGAGTGGCCAGCGATTTGTGACGCTGTTCGCCATTTTCAACCTCGCTCTCCTTTTTCCGTTTTTTCATCCTCCATTCCCCGTCCACCGCCACCCAATTCCCGGCGAGTCACTTTATGCGCGCTTATCGACGAATGTAGTGGCAGGACACACACGAGCCGCGGCGGCAGGGCGGGAGAAAGCTGCTGAGTAAGTACTCTTCGGATTGCGTGCGGGGCCCCCCACCCGGCAGCCGTTCTGCCCAGCGCGGATTCATCTCCGGGGTGCACACGCGGGTCTTCCGTCTGCGAATGTCCTTTGCGCCCGGGAGCACAGGGAATTTGTGAACTCATCGCGCGACCCCTGAGGAAGTCCTACCTTGACATGTGGACGGGCGCCGACCACTCCAGAGGGTCTGGCGGCCAACGAGAGCGTCCAGTGTGAGGGGCTGGGCCGAGTAATTGGAAGACGGCCTTTGAAAGGCACCCCCTCCCCTTTCAGTTCGCATGCAAACGCGACTCGCGGACTCGATCAAAGGGCCGGCCCAGATGAAGCAAACTAATGGAGCCGTGGAAGGCACGGCCGAGTGCCTCCTACCTGGGGCGAGCACTGCGAATAGGAAAAAGGATGAACGGCATAATGTATTCCTCTTATTGGAAATATTTCAGAAGATAAAAAGGACACAGCTCGGGGTGAGCGCCCACTCCGGCAATTGCGTGGCGACCCTTGTCATGTGGCGTCGTATGACGGGTGGTCCGTCGTGCGCGGCTGCGGCAGCCGTTGGTCCTGGGTCCATCTCCGCCCGGTCCCTTGGCCTCCGGGTCGTCGTTCGGGTTCGCTGGCTTGCGAATCCGGAGCTGCTCCTTCCTGCCGGTAACAAGATGTTCGAAATTTCGCATATGCAGAATGGCCCCGCATCCCTTGCGCCGGCACCACCGCCGCCCGGTTGCCACAGCACAGACACGGGACAGGCAAAGGATATATTGCCTGTGGTAACACAATAACGAATTTCCGTGGCAACCTTGTTTGGTCCTTCCTTTCTTCTGCTTCAGTGCGGATTTCATCCACTTGGCGTGCTTTTTTCGACGGTGATACTTTGGCTCCAAATATCCGCATGTTGCTTTAAATAAAATTATGGACATATTTGGGCGAGTGGGAGCGCGCAGGATGTCCATGTCCTTCAGCATTTTTTCGAAAAACGCCCGGCGCGGGTAAACTAGCGCGGGGAAATGAAATCAAAATGGATTTCATGGTCCAGTGAAGTGAACGTAATGTGTATTTCTCCTTTCCTCAAATTGAAATTTCCCCAGACCCCGGGCTGCTACCGTCTGCCCTCTCGCCGGTCCAGCAGGACCCAAGTGTTGCCAGAGGGCCCGCGAGGATGCCTATGTGCACGTAACGTGTCCATCCGATCGTCCCTAGGGCTCGAGCAACTCGACAGCCGGCGAGATAGAACAGGGCCGGGCCGCAGAATCCAATGAATTATCGAACTGTCCCACGTGCAGGCAGCGCTCGTGAGAAGCCTTTCTTTCAAAGCGCCCATGCACGAAGGATTCCGTCCGCGCAGATCGTGGGAATCTTCAACCCTTGCCCCGGCCCTAGCGCGCACGCACGATCACTTCCTCAGATGCTGCGGCCTCCAGGTACTGCTAAGGAAGAAACAGTTGCACAAGACGGCGCGCACCCAGGCCCGTCTCCGTGTGAGAAGGACTCGTCTCGAGATCTGCAACAGCGGAAAGGGGAAGGATCACCGGGCGCAGATATGCCGTTTGCCAGAGCCCTCCGTGGGTCGCGGTCGGAGCATTTTGAAACTTCAGGACGGATCGAGCGCAGCCGCGAAGGGTTTCGCCGCCCGATATCGCAACCCTTTCCTGGCGCCAGCCCCAAGCAGCGACTCCTCAGCGCTGTCCAGCGCCGACGTCCGCCCGGGCCACCGCGCGGAGGGCTTGACCCGAACCCCACGGGGATCAGCCGACTCCGCTAATTGCCTCATCAAAGCCGGCGAACCAATTGCCGATCTGTCAAATATTGACTAATAAAGACCCAAACAAACTAACAACACCACCCGACACCGACATCGACTCTGACTGCGGATGCGAAACCGGGGCGAAAACACGGGATTCTCCACCAAAAGGGAGTGTCGGCCGACAATCGCAGCACAACACCGAGACAGAGTCATCAAAACAAACAAAGTGAGGGTCTGCGATCGATCGTCCCCGGTGTCGAGGGCCCTTGACTCCCGGCCCGGCCCCTGCTCCTGCGATGGCTTTGTCTGCGCATTAGGCCAATTATGGGTATTGTGTAACATTGTGTTTACCGTTTAATGTCAAAAACGCTCTTTTTTACACAAAAATTATTAGATTGCTGTTAGGGGAGGGAAGCCGGATGCTGAGCGCGCTGCAGAAGCAACAGATCGAGAGGTTGCCGAGATCGTGTGAACGCAGTGGGTCCGGACGATGCTTCGGAGGTGATAAACGCCAGCCGAATCTGCAGCCAAGGGTGCCGGCACAGAGACAGGGGCGGGGACGAGGACGGCGACCAGGGACGATGACTGGCTGTGAAATGAGCGCCAATTAGTCGCCGCGTCTGCATCGAGGGATTTCAGCGGAAGCGAGTGCATCTGACCCAAAAACAGACCCGACTGAACTCTCGGGGAATAATGAAGTGCACAAATCGGCTCAGAGGCCGCAGATCGAGATCGGCAGAGGCTCGTCCTCCTACCTGGGCGACGACGGCGAAAATTCGCACGTTTCGCCTTCCCCTGCATGGCGCCCGCTGCGAGGGTTGCTGGCTGGAGTGAATTAAAAAATTAAATTAATGCAATCGCTGCTGCGAAAATTAGATGCACAGCCCGCTTGGCAACCCCTTTCAGTCCCGTCCGTTACGAATCCTCTCCGGGCGAGGCTCGAACCCGTGGCGCAATTTCGATTCGGGTCGATTGCGGCGAGCCTGCATGTTGCAAGCGGCCACCTGGAGTCCTTGACAAACCAGGGCTGCCCCCGCCACTTCGCCAATACTCCGCAATTTCCATCTCCGGTCCTAATCCGCCAAACCCAGAGCCTGCGCCAAGTGCGAAACCCGGCCACAGCGGTGCAGTTACGCGCAGCCCCTCGGTCTACCCTTGTCGGGTGCAGTGGTTCAGGTAGAGCCCGAGGTTCGTCGCCCCGGTCATGTGCGCTGCGATCTTCTATTATTCAAATCTATTCAGATCCTCTTGCGCCGAGCCTGCCTTAGGCCCTGTATGCAAACGACGAGCTGGGCCGGGCTCGAGCGCGGTGCCCTTCGCAACCCGGCATGTGCGACCCTCATGTGCCTGTCGAGCCCAGCGTAGTGTTTGAACTTTTCTCGCGCGGATTCGATTCCGAATCGGGACACTCGGCCCGTTCATGCTGGCTGACAACGCGCGCCTCGTGAACGCCATAAAATAACCACCTTTCAAGGACATCTGCGCACATCCGAAGGTAAACTTGAATATTTGATTGTGCTGTCACCGTCGCTGTCGCCATCGCGCCACCGCCAATGCGAAACGTTTTCGCATTTTAATTCCTGGCTGGCTCATCGGTAATTTAAGAACACATCGATCGGATCGAGGGCCGAGGGCCGAGGGCGAGGGAATGAACATCTGCCCGGAACAGGGAGCCACGCGCAAACCGGGTTCGCGTCGCAGGTTCAGTGGCGGCCCCGACTCTTGGCCCCTAGCCGGCGCAACTGCTGGCTATCGTGGTTTGCGGACGGAGTAGACGAACCACGGAGACATATTCGAGGACCTGGCATGTGGACGGCGTTGCTTGTGCTTTGAGAAGAAGGAAGCCGATAACTCACTGTGGGAAGAACTCGATTGCACTCCGGGAGGATTCCAGGCGTCGTCTCAGTCCGGACGATTCAGATAAGAAGTGCTTCTTGAGTGTTCAATTGGGTTTCCAAAGTGCTGGGACTCTCCGGCCGAAAGAATGAACCACGAAACGACTCAAATTGTTTCAATATGACCGATCGTAAACGTTACACAAGAATGCCTTGATATTTGGTGGTGCTTTATTCAAACTTCGCACAAATCACTTCCGGTCAGGAGCTCGTTGCGAACACTTTGCAGTCAGTTTGTTCGACGGACATAAGGAATTCTCAGTGTAGCCATATCGATTCTCCTCCTGGCGCACGATAGCTCAATTATGAGCGAAGAACCTCGTCAGAGCCGATGACGTACTATTCTTCTAATGCGAATCGAGGCTGGGGTCGGCGAACAAATAAGGAAGCTCCCAGGTTTCGCGCTTATCGGCTCATTGAGGCGGAGTTGGGTGGCGGGAGTCGAATTTAAGTGCGCCTGGACGTGGGCGGCAGGACCGAGGGAGCCATTGGAGTCGCTGCCGGGACCCCCGAGTAGTGCTGGACGGAGCCCTCAAGAGCTGCGTACTGAAACGGGGTCACGCGGCGCGACCCCCACAATCGGAGCGAGGGCGGGGGCCACACACAATTACATAAGCAGTCGGTCTCGTTTATGCGCCGTTCGTTCCAGTGATGCTTGTTTGTTTGTTTGTCTGTTGTTCCTTCCCTTCCTTTGGGTCACAGTTTCTGCTCACTTATGAATTTGATATGAAACATCAAAACATTACAATAAATTGTCCCATTTAAGAGGGCATCGGGGGCGCGCGCCCGGCCCAGCCCGGTTCGATTAACCATTACATAAACAAAATCGAGTCCTCCGCCCTCGCCCTCGAACTTTACGGCCCTCGTTGCGCCGCCCTCGCCGCAGCGGCCATTGCAAAGGCCGTCCATGGCTGTGTTCGTGTACGCGTTAGTCGTGGCAGAGTGTGTCGGCAAACACACATGCGAAATAACAATACAGTCCAATGTGATACAACACAATGAGCGGGCAAAGCGAAATAAAACGAAAAAAGGCTGAATGAGGGCCGCGGCGTGTTCTGAGTGCGAGGAGTACGAGGAGAGCTAACAACGATTCGTCTGCGACGACGGCAAGGCCATTGATCAAAAGTGCTGCAATAATGGCGAAAAATCACCCCCGAACAAACAACGGTCCGTCCTGCGTCGACGACGGCCCGCAGCAGCCTCCTCCCGCAGACCCAGCCAGTGGCCTGCTAGACAAACATCGGCACGGCCACAACCACCGCCCTCGGTGGGTGGGCGCGTCGCCGCCTCGCCAGTCCTCACATGCCCTCGTAATGGACGAAGTTGCCACGGTGAGCTACGTGAGGGTCGCCTCGCAAATGCGGCCGCGGCGCCTGATCTCGCCATCGCCTTCGCCCCCGAACCCGCACGAACCCGTCCGAGAGCCCGTGAAATATCCCCCCATTAGCATAATAAAAACGGCCATTTCAGCTTCGCTCGTCCAGCGAACCGGCGAACTCACCTCGTGCCACCGAGCAACGCTCGTCCCAACCCAGATCCTCCCCTCGCCCTCACCCACGGCCGGCCGCTGTCGCGTCGACTGCCGTGTTGGCTGCCGTGTCGGCGATGGTCCGATGTACAACCGACTTGATCGACTTCCCACGGTAGATGAGCGATGTAATGCGCTCAGTCGCTCACATGTTCATCCGTACACATGCCACACACACCGACGCAGCATACACTCGCGGCTGACAAATAATCCCCGCTGCCGCCTGCGGACGAGCCCGCCTCGCTGCTGATGACCATCGCCGCCTGCCGAAATGCAAATCACTGTTGATGCCACTGACACTGCTTTGTGTTCGGCGTTCCGCGCCCACCGCCGCCCACTACTGCTCACGCACGTCCTTCGACGCCCGGCGAAACCCCATCGCGTCCCTTGCCGAGCGACCAGCGAGCCAGCACCGAAGGATAATACTCGACCGAGTCCTGGCGCAGGACTGGCCCGTCTTCGGCCCCTGTCGGTCCCGGTCCCGTCTCTGGCCGTGTAAAAAATGAGTTCTGTCAAAATAAATATTTTTGAATAATGTCAACCCATTTCGCGGCCCGAACGACAGATGAAACACAGCACACACGCGGAGCTCGGGCCAGGGGTTGGACGGACCCAGGACCCCTTGATACAGGACCCGGCTCCGCGCGAGTGGGGAATGTAAAAAATCTGTGCATGATTGCTTTTTCCTGTTTGAAGCCAGGCGACTTCTGCGGTCGGAATTTCCTAATGTACTAATACAATACGTACACATGCATATCAGTGTGTGTACGTGGGGTGTGGGTGATGGGTGGTGGGTGGCGGATGGCGGATGGTGTATGGTGGGGTCTTGGAGTTAAGGTTGCCAGTGAAGTTCCGCGTGTGGTGATGATAATGCGTTTCTCCGTTCATGCGCTGGGTGCCGGTTGAGACGGGGACCAAGACGAGATCGAGTTGAGTGATTGCAGGAAAAATTCAAATTTCGCGAAATTCTTGAAATTCAATATGGTTTTAATGGAAACGAGTTATGTATGTCGCAAACATGTCGTTGTGATTCCACTCGGTCATACTGCGGAAGAGCGAGAGCACGATCGCCGCCGGACAAAGGGCGGACTCTGAACTCCGAGATTAAGCAGAGGCCATGTCGAAGGGCAGAGGTCGTCGTCGCTCGGATGCTGCGGCCACTCAGGCGCCGTCCGATTGACCATTCGACCCGGCCAGTTCGCCCGGGGTGCGGATGCTCGCAGGACAAGACGAAAACGAGATCAGCGAGAGGGTTCGCGAGGTTCGCTCTCCCTCCGCTCCCGCTGGTGCGATTCACGCGACGCCTGGACCCAGTAGGGTTGCTGCGTCCCTGCTCGTCCGCCGATTGTCGACTGACCTCTGTGCAGACGAGGCAATTATCCGGGTTGCCTGGGTCGCCGCGGGGAGGCAGGGCTCGACGGCGCTGGCTCACGAATAGCCCGGCGAGCTCGTGAAAGCTCCGCGCACCTGCGGAGACCCTGCTCCGAGACATCAACCCTTCCAATTGGCCGGATCCCATTGGGATTCCAATAGCATTATCCCATTATTCAATCGCCATTGCGGCGGCCACGACGCTTCAGTTGGACCCCCGCCTTCCAGCCCGATCTCGACCCGGGCGCCGGACAGGCTGGGTTCTGATGAGAACCCTTTTCAATCTGCCACGCTCTAGCCGACCTTCTTGGGCTCCCAATCGCCACAACCTCCCCAACCAAGTCGGCCGGATTGACACTGAGATTCCCAGCCCCGTGCGTCCGGAAGCCACACATGCCGAGTCTGTGTCGACCGCCAGAGTGGAGACGGAGGCGTTCGCTTTACGGTGTAGCTCGGGCGCCGTCCACGCCGGCAGAGATATCCTAATCCAACGTGGCAGCTTTTGATATCGAACTCCAATCGGATCGAAAAGGAACACGAGGACGAGGACGAGGGCAAGAGCGAAAAGAACGCGGTGCCGGCCCAACTCAATAACCATTCATATTTCTACCCAATGAGCCGTAAAATACACTTATCCTGTTTACACTTTGATATGTCCTGATATGGTAACGGGCCGGGGAGCAGGCCGGAGACTCCAAGTAAACACCAAATTGAGTGAATGATCAAGTTAGTGCTCGGCGCAGTTGTGGGCACCGTCGCAAACACAGGACGGCCGGGTCCGACTCGCCAACGGGACACTGTCCAAGCCTTGGCCAGTGGAGCTACATCCCGCGATCTGCCTTGGTGTGCTTGGCCCGACATCCTGGAACAGAGACGTCAATTCGTTGCGAGAGTGGAAATCGCATCTCATCGCGGGATCGCGCTTCGAAAATGACTTTCGTCGATGGCACGTTGGCGCGGGGTCGCCGAGGTGTCCATTCGAACATAGAACTCGTTATGGGGTTTTTGTGCCGTTTTCGCAATGGAAAAGCGGCAAAACGTGAATTCACAGAAACGTCAGAGGGCAGAGTGCACGAAACCGGTTGGAGGGGCTACAGTACCGCGGCGCACATGTCGCGGGGCCGACCTTGAAAGACTCGCCGAGAGCCGTCGCTTTTGCAGGCCCGTGAAACCTGTCGGCCAGTCCACTGCGAACCACCCATTGACCCAATGCACTCGCGGAGATGCTGGCATTTCCCGTTCCCCGTTTCCCTTCTGCTCCGCCGGGCCCTTGTGCGGCAGATGTCGACGCAACTCGTCACCGTCTTTGGAAAGTCATTAACGTCGTCTTCCCTTCTTCTGTGTCATCGAGTGTGCCTATGAACTCCATATGTGGCCGGAACGAGGAGTCGGTGCCTTCTTTGTCAGGGGGGAGAGTACTCGAGGACTTAAGAGGGATAATCCGAGAAGCGGATTTGGCTTCGGGATCGGCCCAAGGAGCGGGCATCAACCCGACCGTCCAGCCCTTCAACCCTTTGGCCGCCCCATTGTACGACAGCCCTGTCCTTCCAGAGTCCCAGAGGTGGGTTGCAAGCGCATTAACTCCCGTCCTAAGACCTAAATGGCCTCGAACACCGCCCACTCACGGTGTGACACCAAAGGACCTGATTGACCAACCGGTGAGTCCGCTCTCTCCTGAGCCGTGAATGCATCTGCCGTAAAATTGAATATTCACTGTTTCTGTCGCCAGAAATGAACAACTACCAGACGGTATCTGAATTAAAGGCTCTTTTATTGGAAATATATGGAAACAGAGGCATTCCGGAATAAGTTCGGCATAACTATGCTCTATGTAGTGAAGGCGGCGGCTCCTCGGCGGCCTCTAGCTCTCGACCACTGGGTGGAAGCCCGACTCGTCGGCCGTGTAGGTGACCTTGTGGACCACTCCTTCGAGGTCCGTGAACTCGTACGACCCAGTCATGACGACCGCCTGGACGGGGCCATCCTCGCCCTGCAGGTCCTTCAACTGGCCAGTCTCGTCGCGCTTGGTCCCATCACTCAGGGAAAATCTGGGGCGACGAACAGGGTTAGGGTTAGGTCAGCTTCTGCAGCCGCACCTGGTGCTCACCTATATTTGTAGTTCCCGGTGCCGTCGTTGTCGTTCTCCAGCTCCACGATCTGCACGTCCTGCTGAGGCGCCGGGGCACTAAGCACGACCACGATCAGCGAACAGGCGACGGCGATCGCTAGCTTCATGTCGATGTCTGGGAGTTTGCGGGCTGCGGCTTCGGCTTGTGCTGTGTTGCTTAGAGTGGCTCGTCGGGTCGAAGGAATGCGCTATGAGGCGAGTTACGGCGCTGGCACAACTGATGATGCCCCCACTCGGGCGAGCGGCTTTTATATGAATAGCAAACGGCGACGACGCGACGTCTGTGGAAGGGCACGAACGGCTGACAGCGCATCTCGAGTGCCAATCACGGCGCGCCGCTAATTTCCTCCAGTAACTGAGGACTGACATCTTCACATCTTCGCGGCGCCGAGCCCACTCGCCTCTCTGGCCTCTCTCTGCGTTCTGCGTTCAAGGTCTCAATAAGTCGGAGAGGCCGTGATGCACACCGGCACCCGGCATCCGTCCTCGGCAGAAGCTTCTTCGGCAACCCGACATCTCTAGGCGCACCGAAAATATTAACCCGAATAACTGCTCAATGACAGTGGCCAGTCCGGCCAGCACAGCAGCCAGAACCCCGGCGACACCGCAGCCACGCGAAGCCACAGAGGACGCTGCCAGAGGCTCAACCAAGCCTCGCATGCCCAGCCGCGGTGTGCGGGGCGGTAGGGGTCGAGTGCGGCCAGTTTATTCGACATTTGATATTCAGACTCGCTCATCATGGCGCGGACGGGTCGCTTATGCAACGGCCGCAGTCGGCGCATCTTCCTCACCTTTGAATCATTAATATTAGCTTTGGAAGTTAAACAGATACACCCATGAAAAGCTCAGAATGCGGTCTCCAAACATCGCTGGAAATTGCACAAGGCAGCGATCCGTTCTGCCTCAGACTTCACTGGGCACAGCCGTGTGGCTAGAGACCTGTCCGCGTCATTGAGAACCCGAGGTCAAGGGAGGCTGTACCCGTGATGCTGGAACAGCTCTTATTTGCAGGTTCGAACTTTCGCGTAGCCGTGGGCGGCTGTGGGAGCGCATGAGAGAAGCAAAAGGCGGACCTCTGGAGGATTCTGAGGAAGGGTCCTTGAGCGGGCGGAATCCGCCATGCTGAGGATGGCGGATTCCTACTGACTGCTGCTCAAGCACGGACACAGACATTCGTGGCGCTACCCAGGGTTAAATTATGGACTCCGAGTCGCCGCTCGCTGCTCGCTGCTCGCCGCACTAGTCCCGCGGCTAGTGCGCAGTAAGTCGTAGTCAGTCGTGCATGTGTTCGTTCATTTTTTCTGTTGTGAGAGGCAGCAAGTCAGCGGCTTCGACTGATCCCAGCTCGACATACGCCAGCAGAGGTCAACTGACAGTTCGGCTGGCACATGGTCATTAGACAGTCGTGGAACGGACCCGGCACCCCCCGACCGGCAAACGGCACCGCTCACGACGTCGCTTGCCTTCTCGAGCCGTTTCGCGCTGTCGTGTCCACGTTGGACTCAGATCGACGCTCTTCCTTCTGCGTTCGGATGGTTCCTCGCATGGCAACTCTTCGACCAAAGTAGGTCGAAAAACCATATTACAGACTATACAATTTCAAATCAATAGCTTCTTCGCAAACTACAATTCCACGTATATACATTTTGTCTTTCCGTTTGTAACACGTATATATTTTAAAATATTCTTTATCGCCGCTGTGAAAATCCGATGAAGAAACTCCAATATTAACAGTGATATAACATTTTTTAAATCATAACCTATTAACCATATATATTAATCGAATCATCGACTCATCAACAATATTATTAATTTTGTCGTTTTTACTTTAGAAAATGTAAATTTTTCTTATGCTGGGCCCAAAAGGAAACCCGAAGGATATAAAACCTCTTAAGTTAACTAATGTATCACACTCATGCTCACATGCTGAAATAGATGTGTTTGTCTTTTACCACAATATTGCAATTGTATATGTATTCACACATAAAACTATTGACGGTCTTCATCGACAGTCGCGCCGGTCTCCATGAATCCTAACATGAAAAAATACCAAAACTGTATGTTACATGCTTCGAATTCAAAATTCTGTTAATAATTTTAATTACTCCCCATGATTGGAATAAAAAAATATATATCAGTGACATTCGAGTATCGAAAATAGAAATAAGCGTTCACTTTATTCAAAAAATAAAACGATTTGGTTTATTTTTCTCATCAGATGATACTAATTTATTTCGTAAAAGTATGTTGTGTTGTAGTAAAGGTAATTCAATTCATAAAGATATCGTTTGTTCGTACAAGAAGTACTTTTAACTTAAGTATATAAAGAATCCATACAATTAGTCTGCGTTAAACAATAAACGACATAGTAAACTTACACAATAGTTAATATTAATATATATAGCTAGTGCCTGGTAACAACAAGCACATTTTCAACTGCTATCTCAGAAGATGCTATTCCAATTATAAGGATCTTCATTCAAAAGCTGTTCTTCAAGTCAATTTAGATCTCTTTTTCGCAATAGCATCCTCAACTGCGCGTAGCTGTTTGAGCAGTTCTTCACGTCTAGTCTTCTTAGAGTCCTTCTCGGAAGATATAGAGTTGGTTGGAGAAGTAAGTGCAGATGCTCCAACTGTTGGCACCTTTTTTATTTCAATAGAAATTGGTGACCGTTTCTTTACTGGATCTGAAATTACAATGTCAAAACCAATAAATTTCGATACTATTCGCTATAAAACTTTATTCTTTGATTAATTACCTTTCTTTACAACTTTCCGCTCATTTACAACTTTTTCCGCAACTCGAACCCGCTTTTGCGGTGGATGATCTCTAGAACGAGATGAACTTTCTGAAGACGATGAACCAGAATCTGAGTCAGATTCCGACGCACTTGAATCAGACGAACCTATAAATTTTAGGCATTTTTAGATTTTAGGCATTAATTTTTATAATCAAACTAAATTAACACGTGGTACAAATGTTCTAAAATACCTCCACCATTGAATTTGTTTTCAATTTACCTGATCCAGAAGAGCTAGAAGCATGGCGACGCTTGTTTTTACTTTTTTCCGTTGCCGTTTTTTTAATATAGGTTGCATGTTTCTTACGTTTATGCACTGGACTGTATGCTGCTCTCTTATCAACAACTGGTGATGGTGATGTTTGGCCTCGTCGCTTTGCATTAGGACTGCGATGAATGGCTAACATAGAATATACATACAAATACGAATATATAATAATCATATAGGAATCTAGGAATCTAGAATCTATAGGAATCTATGTCATTTTTAAACAGTTACCTGGGGAAAGCCTCGTCCGTCTTAAAGCAGGACTTGGAGAATGTGCTGGCCTACCATGCCGTCTAGCAGTGGGTGATTTGTTAGTGGTGCTATTGTAACGCCGCTTATGATCTGATGGACTCGGAGATCGACTGGAATCGGAACTAGAATCTGATTGTGAACTGCTCGAACTGGAGTACGATGAATTGCTACTATAACTACGGCGATCACGTCGACGTTTGTCTACCCGGTCACGGGATGCACCACGTCCTCCTGGTGACTTTGAACGCATCCATGGGTCGTTCCATTCATCACCACGACCAATTGGTTCCACTCGCTGGACAATTACCTCACGAGTGGGACGGACACGTCTTTCATCTTCATATTGCGGCATTCGATGGGGGGGCAATTCCCTATACCGAGTAGAACGACCATAAGGATCCACTTCATCATATGCGGGTACTGGTGCGCCACGTCCGAAGCGATCAGGTGGACTGTAAATACCACCTGCCACGTCCGCGTATGGAACATGTCTTCCATACGGAGGAACAACCTACGAATGAACACATAAATAAAAGGTTACAAGATACAATTATGACATGTACATATAGGATATCTTACCTCTGGTGGGGATGTTCTCTCTTTCAAATAATACGGATCCTTTTCTAACTCATCTGGGGATAGAGTAAGGTTCATTTTTTTATCTTCAAAATCCATATCTTGCTCTTTGCGCTTATTGGCTTTGCGCATCATCTCCTTTGCTGTTCTTAAACCTCGCTCCCAAGCACTCTCTAGAACGACGGGACCCTCAGGCAGTAGCGATGAACTTGCTCGAGGCTCATTGTGAGGCGGATAAATCGGTGCGGGCTGGTGATGATGTAAAGGTGCGCGATGGTGCAGAGGAGGTCGTTCTGTACGGAAGTCGTGATAGTCGGGTGGGTGTGATGCATAAGATGAAGAACGACTACCAGGGATACCTCCCTGTGAGACTGGTACTGCGCGCACCAAATCAAACATTGTATAGTTGCCCTTATCCGTAACACCTGGATGTAGAAATCTGCAACTCATTCCCCAAGTACATTGCCCACGTGTATAAAACCGGCAAACGGGTTTAGGCTCCGTTTCCTCTGGACGTTTCTCGTCTTCGTCTGAAACTTCACCTTCTTCAAGTTCCTCTCCGTCCTCTACTTCACCATCTCCTTCGTCAGACTTCTTATTTTCTACGCTATTCTTTTCCGGTTTTTTAGGACTTTCGTTTTTATTAACTTCTTGGCATTCTCCTTCCTCAGCTTCAAAATCAAGAGCATCTTCGTCATGAGTTTTTACTAAATCTTCCAAACCTTCAACGGAATTCCCATTGGCATGGGCTTCGTTGTCATTGTAATATTTCTCATTATTTTCAATAACCTTTGATAAAGATTTTCAAAATTATACGAACAATAACTTAGAAAAAAATAACCCTTACCTTCAATTGATTTTTCTTCTGATCAAGCTTTTGACGAAGATCTGTAATCACAGCATCGCTACTGTTCTCATCAATTGAAAAATGCCTCTTCTGCTCTACTGTTGGCGCAGCAGCAGATGAAACGTTAGTACCCTCATCATCTATGGAATTTTTGCTATTGTTAAGGGAGGAGGCTCGTTTTTCGCTTTCCATATCACTAACGTCACTTAAATCTTCGTGGCTAATATTAATATCCGTGTTCTCAGTAATAAGCTCCCTACTGACGCTTCGACTTCTGCTGTTGTTAAATGAAGCGCAGGAATTAATTGAACTACGTCTAGACTTTGCAGGAGAACCCAATTCATTACGAGACGCGGAATTGTCTCTTCTTTCTATGCTACCAGCACTGCTGCTACGTTCAGATGAAGATTTGCTCTTCGTTTTATTATCACTTAATGTTGACTTAACGTCATCTTCTTCGTTATCACTTGATGACGAAGATGAAGACGAGGACTCCGAATCTGACTTTGAAACTGAACGAGGAGACTGAACAACTCTTTGAGATGAGACGGAACGCGGACGGGACCGGCGTCCGTTATTATCCACACCATTACTACTTACAGAACTTGCAACTGAAGCTGCTTTCGGTGACTTTTTCTCATCGTTACCAGTAGGACTTGTTGGCCCTGAGTTTTCTGATAGATTTGATGAAGAGTTTGAGGCAGATGAACCAGGGCGCGAGTCCTC
Organism: Coelopa pilipes; assembly: GCA_947389925.1. Classification (NCBI taxonomy): domain Eukaryota; kingdom Metazoa; phylum Arthropoda; class Insecta; order Diptera; family Coelopidae; genus Coelopa; species Coelopa pilipes. Next base: position 9,413,170 of record OX376700.1, read on the forward strand.
AGAGTCCATGGCGACAACGACCAGGTATTAGCCAACTTTTTTCCAAGTAATAATTTATGCTATGAAAATATTGAAATGATAAATGAATACATTAATATCATATGACAATTCAATTCATTTCCAAAATATGAATATTTTTTACAGAACCTCACAATGATAATTTCCACCATTGAATTTTAATCTTGTCAATAATTTTTACTAATAGTTCGAATATAGTAAGTTTTTTTATAAAACATATATTTTATATTGCGAAGCACTGTTAAAGGAGTAAAACAATGGATAATAACCCAAGTTAATTTGATATATTATTTCAAATTAGTCCAATAACGGCTAACGCATGAAAAACTCCAAGGAGAATTATATTTGGAATTATATTTAATAAATAATTTAATAACTACATTTGACTCTAACACGTTATTGTTTATTTAAAGTAACTTTAAGATATAATTTTAAGATGACAAAATTGTAGTCAATAGCCTGGACGAATTATTAAGAATAACATTCGATGTTTTCTAAAAGACGGAACTCCAAATAAATCCAGGTAAAAATTCTGAATGAATTTACCAGCGTTAATAATAAATATATCTCAATGATCACAAAATACCACATATGTATTAACAAAATATTGGGTTTGATATTAATTTACTGGACAATTTCGCTTATCATTTCCATTGTTTTTTTTTTTTTTTTGTGGAGTATAATTTTTGTACGTCGGATATAATTTGTGGATGTTGGATATAATTTGTGGATGTTGAAATGGTCTAAATCTTATTTCTACCAATTAAAAAAAAAAAAAACAACTGATCAATCTTCTTGGCAACTATATTTTAAATTTTTTATATATTTTATTAAGGTTTCCTAAATCATTGAATTAGTGCTTTATTTATTGGCTAATGTCATTTGTCCATTCTTTTTCAATAATTATAAAACTTAAAGCTAAACAAAACAAAAATAAGTCCTTCTTAGGTTTTTATACACAATTATATATCCGATTCAAGTTAATAAACTAATGGGCAGCAACTTATTTATGCAGACTTTTCGAAAATGTTTAGATGTTTTCAATTTCTATATTCCACAGTATAACCATTTAATAGTAGAATTGCTGGTTATATGACATGTGGCTTTTCTTCAGCACAATGCATTTTTACAATACCAAAAAAAAAAAAAAAACACAAAACCCAATAATTCATTAGGCATATTTACTTTGTATAGATATTTGTCTGTAGCAACACTTCAGCAACCAGAATTACTCCCCCGGTGAACTCCTACGTAAAAATTGTAGCGAATTGATGAAAAAATGCAGAGAACGAACGTGTTCTGACTAAATATGTTGTGTCCATTTTTTAACAATTTACTAGAAATCATAGTTTGCTTGGTGTAATTCTGTTAATTCTTACCTTTTTCATTTTATGAATTTTGTCTCGGATACTTTTCACCAAAAATATACGCATTTTACAAACAATAAACAATTTTATAACTCAAAGAAAATATTAATTACAAGCTTGTTGCTTCTATACACTATATACTTTCCGACCGAAAACTTAAACTTTTAAAAACAATTTCAATAATTCTGCAACATTGACATTTAAAAATTTGCACTAACTATTTTGCACTTTACTTAGTCTTTACTTTGCACGTATTTTAAAGTGAACATTAACAGCGTGCACTTTTCTTCTAATACACTTTGCTTGATGAGATTTACAAGGAAAAAATAGAAATTTATTTTTACATGATTTTTATACATTGGCTTTGACCATTTTTTAGGATCTTACCTGATTGATATAGAAGTATCCAAATCCTGTGAGTCTCAGAAAATCGACAGTTACTTGAATCTTAGCCAACGAGTATTGAATTCTTTCACGACAAACCTTCCTTGTAGAAGGAAATTTCTTTCTGATTCACGTTGCCACCAAGTTAAAATCTAATAATAATTTTCATCAAACTGGTATCGGAAAATTTCTGCAATTTTTGCAGCAATTGTTGTACTAATTTAACAATAGTGTCCGCAAAATTTATTTATCAAAATCCATCCAAAACCCTCGATATATGGAATTATTGACGAAAGACAAAGTAGAAACCGCTGATTTGGAATATGGCTGCTGTTCGTGTTGCTATTTTCGTTAAAATAAATCTAGTACAATATCGTTCACTTGCGTTTATTCTTTTATTTATTTATTTTTTTTTTTTTTTCTATCACGGATACTCGGGACGCTCGAAATCTAACAAAACTATTTTAGTGATTATTTATATTCACTCTAATTTACATATATAATAGGATTGATCTTGAGTTTTAGTGATGTTAGTAATGTGTGCATTAAAGTTTTGGAATTTCGTTGAAAATGTTCCGAAAACCTTAGCAGTGTCTACTACAAATATATTTGTAATAGATCTGTTGTCCACCATCTTTTAATTTTCATTTTGTTTCCCAACACTGTTATATTAGATAGTGTTCATCGAAAAAAGTAAACAGATATTTTGACGTTTATTTTTTAATTTAGAATATTAATTTTATCTGAGAAAAACGAAATGTGTTTTGTGATTATTTAATAATTCATGATATTATTGATATTTGAATATAATTTGTGTTAAGAGTTCATTAAGAAGTATACGAAAACACTAATTGGGTCACCAAGTAACTACATTATCTGTTTTCATAGAGACAAGTAGCCAACCCTTATTTCTATTTATTTGAGAAATGAGCGTAATTGGGAAACAACTAAACACAGTTCAACAAAATAAGAATTCATCTGAAGTTGAAGATGACCCTGAATGCAAGTTAAAAAGAATAGTCAGTCCCGATGACGTCCTGCGCTTAAATAAAATTTCCGATGATTACCTTTGTTCTCCGGACGCCAATATATTTGATATCGATTTCACACGATTTAAAATTCGTGACCTAGAAAGTGGAGCGGTATTGTTTGAAATTGCTAAACCACCTAGCGAGCAATTTTTGGAAGGGTCTGTTGAAGAATCTTTATTGGCTGCAGCAGAGGAGTTATCATTGGAAGATTCTACGGATCCTAATGCTGGACGTTATGTGCGATATCAATTCACACCAGCATTCCTTAACTTAAAGACAGTCGGAGCCACGTAAATATGATGATTTCATATATATTTCATAAACATAATATAAAACATTTTAATTGCAGTGTTGAGTTTACAGTTGGTAGTAAACCTGTAAAGAACTTCAGAATGATAGAGAGACACTTTTTTCGAGATCGTCTTTTGAAAACATTCGATTTTGAATTTGGATATTGTATTCCTTATTCGAAAAATACCTGTGAACATATTTACGAATTCCCCAATCTTCCTCCTGATCTGGGTTAGTACTTAAGTGTAAAGATTAGCTATTATATACAATACAAATGTATATCATATGCAGATGTATATTTTAGTAGCACATGTTAAGTCAGTTAAATATAACAATATTTATAAATGATATTCTATATATTTCAGTGGCAGAGATGATAGCGTGTCCATTTGAAACCCGATCGGATAGTTTTTATTTTGTAGAGAACTCTCTCGTAATGCACAACAAAGCTGACTATGCATATGATGGTGGAATTGTGGCCTAATTACATAATTTAACATATTTCTTACATGCATTCACTCACTAGTATTATTTATTACTTTTATGTTTACTCTTATGCAAACACTTCGTTTTTTGAAATGTTTTATTTCGTTAGTTATTAAAAGAATTAAGACTTATTGAATAATAGGTCCTGAAACCTAAAGGTAGATTCACTCGATTTTGTCATGGGTTTTAAAAATTATTACATTGTTAATTACTAATTAATCAAGTTATTGGTTTTGCAACAAAACTGATGGTATATTTCAATTATCATATCACACAAAGCATTTAATATGCAAACTCACCATTACTAGACGTTTTCATAAACTAACACGAGAATAAAGCCTAAACACGCTACACAATTCAAAGTCAAACTTCTTTAATAAGCAAAGATTCTTAAACGTATTCATTCAAAATGACGATTGGTTAGGATAACATTTTATTATAAAGTATACTGAATCAAATTCTCAATGGTGTACTTTGTATATTAAATGATAGAGCACTTGGAATATATAGTGAATGTTCACAAAAAAAAAAAAAAAAAAATAAATAAATAAAAAATTTATTATATTAAAAAATTTAAATAGTATAGCGCAGAATTTCTTTTCTTATTTTATCAAAATATCGTTGGAAGAATTTCATTAATATATATGTAAAACACAAGCATTGTGCAAGAACTACATGTTAATGTTTGTCTTTAAATCAAAACATTTACAAAGCTTAATTTAATAAAAACAATCCGCCCGATTATAAAATAAAATATTCCCGAAATTTATTTATTTAGGGACTGACAAAAAGTTATCTCTTCAGGAATTTTACAACTAATTCGATGAATTTTGATGGTTGATCAAAATGAACTAAATGCCCTGCATCTAACCAATGTATACTTGCATTTGGAAATAATTTCTGAATATCGGGCCAATGGTCAGGGCTGAAATAAAATGAAAATTATTAATTAGACTTGTACACGATATTATTACAATAATTAAATGAATAATACATACTCAACAAAATTTGACTGATTTCCACAAATGAACATTACTGGTATCCTACAAGGACCTAATCCATCTATGTCTCTCATAAAATTTCGGAATAGTTTTAAATTTTCATGCAGTGCAACTACATTTGGTCCCCAAACAAATCTAACAAAATTCATTCGTAAACATACTACTAATTTGGGAATTATGCAACTTACTCGCCGGTCTTTAATTTTCGTAAATTTAACATAATAAAGTCAACTGTCTCTTGATTGTCTACTGCAGCCTTAATTTGGCGTTCCACTATAGCACGACCCTCAGCCATGGAAACTGTTGAAGGCACCGAAATATTTCTCATAGCAATAAAAATCTGTTCCATAGCAGAGAAATCTCTCGGTATGGAAATAGGAGATATGTCAACAATTATTGAGCGTTCCACCATTGTGGGCTAAAAGTAGGTACATATCCGTTATACAACATAAAGAAGACACGAATAAAATAATTATAATAAAACGTACATACTTAAGTGAGAAATACATCATCGTTCTTCCTCCCATACTATGCCCCATTAACGAAATCTTGGATAAACCCTCCACTCGCATTAGCTCAATAATATCAGCAGCCATATGGGCAGAGCTGTGATTTGGATCATGTGGACTGTCCCCGTGATTCCTAGCGTCGACACTATAAATCTAAATATTAAAAATTAATATCCATTTGTTAAAAAGGGCATGCTATTACCTTGCATTTTAATCTTGACTGAAGTGCTTTACTAATGCCCCTCCAATTCTGTTTGGACCCGAAGAGTCCGTGCATGATAATAAGCGGTGGAGCACTTCTATCCATATCGTCGCTTTCGAAAACGTTGAAAGCCATTTTCACTGGACTCACATTACTGCTATAGCACATACGCGGAATCTGCTGCAAGACTCTGTGCGACACCTCTTTCCAAATCTTGACCCTTGCAGTGTGGAGGTGAAGCAAAGACATATTAGAAATTGTTCTTCTCGTATTTCCGTCGTTTTTGTAAACTGTCACAGGGAACTTTTAATCAAAGATAATAAATAATTCGTGCTGCTATTCTGATAAGAATCAGGGAAGCGATTTACATAGTTGTATAATCAGTAGTAGTTATGGCAAGTTGAGGGTGAATAGTCTGCATTAGAGTTGTGCATGCACTATTTTAATAAAATATAATTTCCATCTGCAACAGTATTTTCGAATTATACGATCTTTACCCATATCTCTCCTAATTTTTAGTTTAAAACATTATTCTCATATTATTATTTTTGAGGTTTTAGAAGAGTACTTCCGTCCTGGCAACACTGTTCTTTGTTTTGCTGACAGCCAAAATGTAAATCGATTTCAGTCAAAGTTAATAGAAAAGCAAAGATTACATTTTATAAGAGTAATTATTACTAATTAATTTTATATCAAGTAATTATCCTTTGAAATGGCACATGATCGGGAAGTTTTACGCATGATATGGGAAGCTCAGATCGCAATATGCTTCCAAGCGGATGCCGAAGAAGTCGTTGGACTTCAACAGCCTGAGAATTTTTATTTAATGGTTTCACGACTAAGCTATCTTCCCCTGGTTACAGACAAAGTGCGTGCAGGTGTATAATTGTATGAAATGCATTTTTTTAAATATACCCTTTGTTCTTTAAAGGTTAAAAAGTATTTTCATCGTTATATCGCAAATGAACAACTAGACGGAAATGTTTGGTTTGATTACAACGGAGCACCTTTGAAACTGCACTATCCAATCGGTAAGTACTGAAAATGTCCTCGCGTCACTGAGTCACATTATTTAATGTGCATTGAAGAATCTATATCCGATATTAATTCGAGAGGTCATGATTTTTTTTTTTACCTTATTCAAAGACTACATTTTTAACTGCAGAAGTTTAACACGCCTACAAATTAAACCTGCACACACCCGAGCCCTATGATATATCAAAATATTCTTCCTAACGTATTATGTATAGTGCGATCTCTTTTATATTTCTTTTCCTATTAGGTGTTTTATACGATTTGTTGCATCATGAAGAAGACGGCGTTCCATGGTGTCTGACGATACATTTTTCAAAATTTCCTGAAGATGTTCTCGTTAAATTTACTTCGAAGTAAGTTATGTACACAAAGACATAATACATTTTTTACTTCACGTTTCATTTAATTATTTTATCAGTACTTACACTAATTTTGAAAATATGATCCAGATACTGTCAAATTAGTGGATATTTCGCTGAATTTTATTTATTATAGAATAGAACTCTAGTGCTAGCTAGCTATTACCTGTAAGGAAACGAATTGTAGAAATAATTCAACATCCACATAATGTGTTATTTATATAAATTTAGAATATTTCATACATTTTAATACTTGAATTTTTACGTATGAGTGGAAAAAGTAATCCATTTTGAAGATTTTCCGTATATTCCTCGATGGGCTTGGTCAAGCTACTCTCCATAATTGGTCTTGTGAGTTTGTAATTCATTACAATGGAAGTGGGGTATGAAATATTTCAAATAATTAATTCTCGAAAGTTCTGAATATAAATATACAAACTTTCAGATTTTGATTCATCTAGCGAGTCCATTGAAAGAATTAGATATGTTTTGTGTAAAATTCATTTCGTTAGATTTTACAACTGAGTTTTTTACTGGGTTGTGATTGAATATATGTGTGTAGTCATATACGAAAAAAATGTATTTTGAAAAACATTTCTCTTCGCCTATTCTAGTTCAAGTGTAAACTAAACTATTAAATTAAAAATCTATACGTAGTGACATTTATATAATTAAGAAATTAATTATTAACATTTTTGTGAAGCTTTTGCAGAACCACTCCAGATTATTTATTAAGTAAATCCTCCTGCCTTTTTATTTAATGAATAATGTGGAGTGGTTGATTTATGATTGAATAAATCTCACAATATTGTCAACATGTGCATTCTACACTTCTACAACCATTCCTATAAATAATATTAATTTTCGATCGGTTACATTTTAATCAACAATTATATTATATTATATATTTGAAAGTTCAGACTTTTCTAAGACTGCATATAATCATGAATATTGTGAAATTTAAAAAATTCGTAATAAAAGGTTTTGAAATATTTTTAAATAACTTTAAATTATTTCGAAATTTCAGAATGTAATAGCTTATTTTTTTATTTTACTCTTTCCAAAGTCGAATATGTGAAAGAGCACTTAGATTTTTTTTTTCTAATTTCCACTATCCAATAAAAAATATTCATATTACAGTAAGTTAAAGGTTACTAAGTGTAATGTTGTGTTTAATAATATTTTTTTTAAAAATAGTCTTGGTTTGACATTGAAGCACATTGGGACGACCATTCAATTTATCGATGTTCTTCCTTCTTCTGCCCGCCTATGTTTAAATATCGGTTTAGGAGGTACTCTTTGGAAATTTGATCACAATTGAACTTATTTGAAGTTTTTGGTTCTTCAAGTGGTATGTTTTTGGAAATCCCCTTTCTTCTAGTATCCTATCAAATCGCCTTGGCATTGATTGGATAACATTTTTGATAGTCTATAGTGTTTTCTTGCTTGTGTCTCTAAATGCTACCAAAGGCTGAGGATTCATATCTAGTTATAGTATTCTCTATTATAAATACCGTTTCTCGTAAATTATTTCTAAGAACAATTATTAAAAGTTCCAGACATGTGTTATTCTAACCATATCGTACACTATTTTCAGACTCCATCTGATATTAAATTTGTTTTCTACTGAAAATATGTCTGCTTTTTTATCCTTTTACAATTATACGTTTACGTCGATGGTAATGTTAATAATGGTAGGAGTTTGGGGTTTCAGGTGAAATGATCGGTAAGGTTATTTCTGAAATAATAAGAGATATAAGTTTGTTCCAATTGGCTAGCTCAAGCTCAATCCGATGAACCACAAATATGTACATACATTCATACATTTTTGTTATTTAATTTTTGTTGTTTCGAAATTATTTACTATAAGAACACGTATCGGTACAATTTTTAAATAATGCTATTTAAAAAACAAAAAAAAAAAATTTTAAATAATCCATATTTAACATTCGTAGAGATGTTTTAGAATCCCATTTTATGTCCTGCTTAAAAGAAGCTGATGTATTGAAGCATCGGGGTCAAGTGATTTCATCTATGCAGAAGAAAGACCACAATCAATTATGGTTAGGATTGTTGAATGGTAACATGAGTTAATATATAAAATTATGATACTAATTATATTGTCTCTAGATAAGTTTGATCAGTTTTGGGCAGTGAATAGGCGTTTGATGGAACCTAATGCCGATCAAGAGTTTTTTAAACACATTCCAATTCGCTTTTACAATGATGTAAGATACAATTCATTTATAATGAAGCTGCTAATGCATCTAAACATTCCCATGCAAATGTTGATATGTTCATAAAGACCATCATCTTTAAAAGGATGTGACAATCAAAATTGCATATTCAACATTCACGCCTTTATGGCATGTTTGCATATAAAACATCGCAGCACTCAATTACCGCCAATCAATCGAATTAAAATTTTTAAAGTCGACTCTGATCTAAAGCCTATTCATACTACTAATGCATAATTTCGCTCTTGCTTACAGGACACAACGTACATGCAGAAATTGGTCCTACCTATAAATGATGCTGGAGAAAAGCGAACCCTTCACGATGTGCTAGCAGAAATTTCCACACCTGTTCGAAAAGCGGGTAAGTATAAACTCGGTATGTCTGAGTTTTATTTCCCTGGTTTTTCCAATGGACATAAAACGTTTCAATACACTGAAATCAGTTCCACAGAATACATTGAAAAATTTAAAATTTCACGAGTCCACCCAGATTGTGTGCATTACCGAAAGATGCCAGTCAGTCTGGTAGAATTTTCGAACCTCTGTGCGCTTCACAATAGGATAGGAAACTTAGGTGATCTGGAGGACGGCTTCCTTGGGTCACTACTCCATGGCGAGTCTGTGATTCTTCAATTCATCAATGCCACACGGCCTCGCTCATTGTTGTGCTGAACAATGTCCAGTGCAGTGCCTCGCAAATGCACTTTCTGTGGATTCTTAAGCCCCTTATTGTGAGGTTCATTGTCAGTCCACGATTTGACCTGCGGCGCCTTTTGCTGCGATGTGAAGTGCAATAATAGATGTTGGAAAATCCGTGGGCACGTAGCCCTTAAATATCCGTACCTGGAGAGTCGGATTTGGTATTACGTGTGGCATTGTTATTGTTTTTCGTTTCCGAAAAGGACGAAAGAATCCCGCTGCTAGTGCGCCGTCCTCATTGAAAACTACTTCCACTGCGCAGTCGACACTGCCCAGTGTTTCGGCTTCAGGGAAGAGAGGCAGGTTGATTACCAGTTGGTTTATCCCCAGATGCGTTCTGATCCGCTGCGTTACTTTTGTGCGTAGGTGTGAAACTGTTGTGTGCATGTTTAATTTCGGAATTGGAATTTCCACTTGGTAAGGTGATAAAATACATAAAATAAAACGCTTTCCATGCTTCTGCGATATGTTCAATCGACCCTAAGCTGACAACTTACTTTCTTCTCAGTACTAGTCTATGGTTTGCAAGTAGAAACTGAATTCCGAGTCCCAACTCCAACTGCGAGGAGTTCGTTTTATATCAATATTCATGCTATTTGGGCCCTTGTTAGAAGCATAAATTTAGTTGGAAAATTATTACTATAGAGCGTTGATAAAGAAAGTTTACAATACATGAAACGTTTTAATTGAAAATGGTCTGTTGCCAGTGTTAGTGAAGTATCATGCTATTTGGGTCCTTGTTAGAAGCATTAATTTAGTTGGAAAATTATTATTATAGACCGTTGATATAGAAAGTTTACAATACATGAAACGTTTGAATTGAAAATTGTCGGTTGCCAGAACACATAAAATTTGAAAGAATGCCAAACGAGCCCCTCAAACTATATATATGTACATATGCTTAAGTCTTTCGTGATATTTGAATTTGAAATAGTGTATAATTTGAGTTTCACCGTAGAGACGAAACATTCGATTCTTTCTCGATGATCTCGCGTGCCTTCAGCTAAAGGGGCTCACTGTGGATTAACCCTCGAGTTATGCAAGTGGAAGTTGGTGGCTGCTCCTTCGTATTCCTGATACAAGATCGTACACATATGTCTATCGGAATTGAAGGCGTTGCGGTGGCCTGATCAGCCAATAAATTTGAAAACAAAATGTATGTAAATGTAGCGCAATTTGCATCACGATTCCTCCAACTCAAGCCAAGACAATCATTTTCCTAATTGTTTCAAAATAGAATCACGTGAAAGTGTTTTGTAATGTTTTGGCATTTATTCCGATCGTGAAAATGACTTTAATTTATTTTAAGCATTTCGTTTGTTAACTCTCAGTCGTGTCACTCTGCCCACCACGGGACAGATGTGTGGGAACACATACATATATTCTCCTCCGCTTCGAGCATATTCGAAGAAGAATAGAGATCGAAAATGAGTCACGGCATAGATATGGTGCCAGCGCTGTCAGTGAACTCCTCCTAGCATATTAGGCGACAAATTCAAATGTCTTTGGCATATAGAACACGGATGGAAGAGTAGGTTAGTTATACTAGCCACTTGCCTGACGTCTTTGTGCCGCCTTAGTCGAACCCACCTTGACGAACTGACCACTTCGTTGGACGTTTGGCCCAATGATGTCGTTTCCTTTGACTAATTCGCCCTGCACCAGGCCTCCACAGTTGCCGGACTTCCACGGTCTGGCGATGTGGACTAAGTATTCCTCGCTGTTGACTTTTGTGCTGCCGACTCCTGTCCTTATCGCGGCGTATGTGTTAAATATAAATAAAAATGTGTCAAAAGGGACGCAGTTGATAAGAGGTAGCCACACATTTCTAGATTAGAGCAAACGCCTAGAACGTGATATGCATTCCCGGAGGTGATAACTACACACACGGCGGCCCAATTGAAGCGGCGGACGGCGTGATAAAAATTCATTTTCACACTTGGCTGTTGCATTCAGACAATGTCTGGGTCTTCCGGAGGAAGGACGGCGTAAAGCATAAAACAGTAGAGGTGTAAAGTCAACACGAGGCATACTTTAGTTATTTACTTTCTCCCCCCTCTCTCTCCGTCTCTATCGCTTCACTGGCTGGAATTGCTCCGAAACCTTCCGACACCTCGGTCGAAAACTGCGATTCGTGGGTCTCAGGATATGGATATGGATATGGATATGGTGCGAGGCACTTGGACGCCACGTGGGAGTATCCCAATGGCCGTTACTCGTTTTGCCTAGTGAAATTCGAGGCGCTCCAATGCAGCATATGAACGAGTATTCGACAAATATTCAGGCACTCGAAGGAAGTGGCCGGAATTGAGATGGATTCGTAGAGAAGGTTCCACGCATGCTCTAGAAAACAAATGATCAAGGAAGAAAGACAGAGCACCGAGTTAGTCGGTTTAGGGGCAGGGTGATCACCGTGGAGCTGGGGAGGAGGCCGTCGTAAATTAGGTACAGCAATTTCCCCTCGCGTTCATGGCACATGCGGTCGTTTTAGCATGGAGCATGAGCGGGCCATTTAGCAGAGCAACAGATCCCGTGGAGGCTCGCATATTCCATGGGGAGCATGTTGTTTAAGAAGTTTATTCTCGGAACAGAGGAGCGAGCCTTGTTTTGATACACAATCTCCGGGACGGGGTGCCTTCATTAGACATGCAGCCGGGGAGTTTAAACAACGCCTTTTGTTTATATTTTTTGAAAGGAACCCTTCTCCGCGTAGCGCCCCCGCCTTCGTCTTCGCTGCCGCCCAGAACCGAGCCAGGAAAGTTCCTCGCGTATCCAAACAATTCTCTGAAACTGGTGCTGCATCCGACGCCGTGCATGCCGCTGTGTGTGTGTCTCTTTCTGTATGTGTGTGTGTGCTCGTAATATTGCTGCGATCTTCGAATCACGCCAGACAATGTGGCACCAACTTGGAAGTCTCCGGCTGGCTCGGCACGTCCGTTATTATTCGTCTCCCATTCCCTTCGGTTCGAAAGAAACTTGTTTGGCTGTGCGAGTGTTTTGTTTTTGTTCTGTTTTCCTCCGCACGTATAAAGCCTTTCAGATGTATCCGCTTTTCCATTTTGTGCCTGGAACTTGTTGGATTGTTTCGCCCGATGCCGAGCTGTATAGCAGGTATGTTCCTCTTTCATCGGTGATCGTCGGGTGCTACTCGACTCCACGACGCCCGGGCCCAGTGTAGGGCGCGTGTGGAGAGCGGTCGACATGGCCGATTGGTCGATTCGTTTTCGAACCTTATCTTCGATTGAGTGGGAAACTAAGGGAAACCGGATTTTCTAGTTTTGCGGCAACGTTCTGAGCATTGCTTTGATCCACAGTTCTTATGCACTGCCCAGAGCACTACTGTGTGTGCTTGCGTGTGTGTGAGTGTTTGGTGAGCGAGTCTGTGTGTTGGATCTCGTCATCCGCCCCGTGTAATCTTATCTTGTATCCACAGAAGGACGGAATCAATAGTGAGTATTCCTTAATCACATTGATTTGCTCGATAGCGACCAAATTCGATTACGGAACTAGATATCGTCCAGTTCAATAATCTAATTGATTCTGCTCCCTCTCGCCCAGCACAAGCACCCCGACACTCTCAACTACACCCTATATACGGAGGCGAAGCCAAACTGCCTCGATCGACCGATGCGATCCGACCCGGTCCGAGCCACAACATTGAGGTCTCGACCGTCGAGCCGCCGGCGTTCGGAGCAACTCTTATTGGTTCCCCGAGATAGCGAGAGAGTAGCGTGTCAAAGTCTCTGCCGAGCCGATAACTCCCATACTGGCTGTGTTTACGTAGGTATGGCTGTGACAGACAGACCTATGGAATCGGAGTTCTATTTTTAACTATGAGCCAAATAATGAACAATTCGCTATTGGCGTATGACTTTCTAAACTCCCATAGGTTGAGCCGAATCGGCTCCGATGTCGCGGGGAACTCGACCCCATGCGAGATGGGGCCGATCCGAGCGAGTCCCCGAGATGGCCGCCGTGAGGTCTCAGGTCCGCGAGGCAGTTTCCGCTTGCTCGGCCTCAGTGCGATGAGGGTTGCCGGGTTGTTGCAGGCGGTTCCGAAGCCCGCGATGTGCCCGGAGCAGCGCCGGAGGTGAGCGCCAGTCTTATCTCCCTAAGCATCGACTGCTTCATACACTTATGCACATATTGCTCACGCGCCCCTCCGCCGCTTCGGGCCAAACATCGTTCCTATTATTAACAATGACGAAGGCAGCCGCGCTGATAAAGGCCCAATTCAGCTTTCGAACGCGATTCGCGAAAATCTAGCGATCGCAATATGACCTTTATCAGTTGACGGCTTTCAAGTTACACTTGGAGTCCATTGTTAACGTGGCAGAACGACACAGTAGTTTCCCGGGTTCTTCGAGGGCCCTTAGCCCAGGGGCATAGGTGTATTGCAGCTGGCTTCCGCCCTCTGAGTTATCACCCGATGCACTGCGCATAGTTATCAGAGGCGCAGTTGTCAAGACCGTCTTCAGTCCGAGCTGAAATGAATGCTTCACGCGACCGAGCCGCCATAATTTATACTTCCTCACTTTGATGACATCTGCACGACAGACTCCCGCATTCCCAGAGCTAACGCGACATTTGTCTCTTGTCTCTTTGCAGTGGCGTTCAAGACGCACGGCATCAGTATGCACAACGACACTCCGCTACAGTGGATGTCGGAGCACCTGAGCTACCCGGACAACTTCCTACACCTCTTGGTCCTGTACGAGGACGCGGACGGGCCCGCAGACGCCAGCGCCCAGGCCAACTAGTCGGTGCTCGTTAGCGGCCCCCGCGGTGGTTGAGCCCAGCCGGACTCGCACACGCCCTCCCGACAACGCCGACAACGAGGACCCCGACAAGACCCTACGTTCCATCAGGAGCATGCGCCATGTGTCAGTGCGAGCGATCTCCAATTAGTTTTGTTATGTATTTTATTTATTGCGGACAAGAAGAACATTCACGATTGCGTTTTTCCAAAGCTCTGCGTTTTCAATTTTGGGACATTCGTCCGAAGGGTAGGGGTGCCTCAGTCCAGTGGCTGAGGGTTTCATCAGGCAAGGGCTCCGGGTCCATAGGTTCGTTTCTGTAATAGTGCTATATCTCATATATATGTATATTGGCGTTCCCATAGCTATTGCACGAAGTCAGACGCACTGATTTTGTTCTCCGAGCTAAAGGTAATCCACAAAATTCAGCGATCGCGGACTATGATCCTGTCGACACCAGTACAGGGTCCAGCACCACTTCTGCCAGACTGGCCGAAATGGTGCCTGGGAGTTCTTGTTGGCACAGTTTGGTCGAGTGTGGTATTGTTCCACTTCATAGTAGCTTGGGCTCTGTTTTACCGGACGGATCATGTGCACATCCATGTGGGTTGTAGCCAGAAGCCATTTCGCGGCAATGTTGAGGTGGCAAGAGGACTGAGGGCTCAGGCATAGCTCGGACTAGGATTGGCAGAGGGCTGCGATAAACCCCGCCGAGTGGCCAGATCTGTGCCGTGTCATCGGAACAGAAGTAGGGGTTTATGGAAAATTTCGGGTTCGATTGTGATGAATAATTGATTTAGACACATGAATCGCGTTCACGGGCCAAATGCCATGACACATGCAGACTTGGCGCACCGCGGTTTTTGCTGAGAAAGTGAAACGGGGTTCGTTGGGGGCTGGTGTCGGGCCGTGCCGTGGAGGGCTCTCAGTCCAGTGTAACCCTCAAATTCCAGAAGCCAGTCAGCTCGGCCGCCGCTTTGCGCGCCGCGACGACGTCCACGACGGTTCGGTACGTGTACAGAAACACGAGGAATAAGTTAAAAGGCGATAACTTGTTGAGTTTTCTCAGAATTCGTTGGCGTCGAGAGGTATTATGATTGGCGTCATTCTCCCCGCCCTCCTCTGCTACCTCCGCTCCCCCACCTGCCGACCGACCGACCGGCCGCCACGACCCGACGCAGAATTCAAAGCCATCCGACAGCACGCCGTGCCGTCGGTGTTGGTCGGGCTGCGGGTGTTAGTGTGGCGTCGAGAGCCGTGTACGGACGCGCGGTGTGGTGTGGTCGGGCCCGGTCTGGCTGGCTGGTCTGGCGTAGTGTGCCTACCATGGTGTGGTGTGCTGTGGCGCGGCATTGTGTTCTGCCGTGCCGAGTTGGCTCGCGTTTAGTACAGTCTCTTGCGATGCAGTTCTTTTATTTCTGAAATAGGTGTAGAGACTTTCCGTCCATATGGTGGCGCACACACACGCCCGCGAGCCCGCCGTCGGACGAGTACGCACATGACTTGGTGCATTTTCTGGTTCTCACACGTACACCGTGACTGCACATATTGTATGTGTGTGTTGGTGTGTGTGCCTCGGTGCGAGGTGTGTGAGTGCGCGCTGAAGTGTCTATATGCATACATACATACAGGCGTTCATGCTCGGCAACTCAGAACGAGACACCCAGCCGACGTTGCTGGCGACAGACTGTCTGGCAGGTACTCACAATACGAGCGCCTCCCGGCCCTCGCCGCCCTGCCGCCTTCCGCACACATCCGAATCCACGGCCCCTGCTCGAGTTCGGAGCGCGTCCGGGCCGCGCCGACCACCGACCCCCGGCCACAGCCCAGCCACGCTTCGGATTGGAGTCGGGGTCGGGTCGGGTCGGAGTTGATCCAGCGATCCGATGTTCGATACCCTACGTGGGCCCGTGCATTCCCAGCGAACGTCCATCGCAATGGCGGCGCTCGGTGCCAATCGGTTGGGGGCGCACGCGTTGGGGTGGGGCGGGGCCACGGCCACTTCCGTCGTGTGCGCGACGTGGCACGGCTGTCTGCTTCCGGGTCGCGGTCGCGCCCGGCGAGGAGGTGGATATGGCGGCCGAAAGCGCCCGCCAGCCTGGAGCCCTTCCGCTGGCCGCTGGTCGGCGGCGTGGGTTTATATGACTTAACCACAACAGCTTCGATCGCACATAAACCCGCCCGATCGCGCGGCGTGAAGCCAGCCTCCTGTTTATTGGGATCGGCAGGGCAGCGCAGAGGTTAAGCCCATTATGGGTGTGAACCCCTCGCTTTCCTCCGACTAAGGCGAGTAAGCCGGCGATTGAGGAAAACGCGGCTACCTGTGTGGCAATGGGCGACGGTGGATGACACGGATTAAGCTAATATGCCCGCCATAAACGCGAACAATGTGCAGCCGACGCTGGCCGGCGAGAAACTGCTCGGCAATGTGCGTCCGATAGGTTTTTCCCACGATTAGGATTTGCTGAACACTGGATCGACGGCCTCCAAGTCGCGGACCGCGCAATCACCACCCGCTCATCCGTAAACACGGCAGCTCACAATGCCCGGCCCGGTCCGTGCCGGCTGGTGCTGGTGCCGCTGAGCACTGCTCGAGTGCGTAATCCCTGGGAAAATCCACAACACTGGCCTAAGGTGCCTGCGTGTGCAATAAAGTATCGCCGGGGCAATGGGTCGGGCCTGCTGCGGGCCCTGAGCCGGTTTGGAGCCGAGGCAGATCGTCACAGGCCCCATCCTGGCCCGCCAGGACACCGCGCCAAGCCCTTGCGAGTCCCGCGGCGTCGTCTCCGGTTGCTTTCTAGCCGGAGCCGGATGCCGAGGAGGTTCCAGAGAGTCGGGGGCAGTCTTCGGATGCCGCGGAACATGCGAAACCCGTGCTGGAGTCAACCGTTCGATACAAACATATCGCCTGTCTATGTACATATGCACGCCTGTATGTCCGTTTGCATGGCTGTCTGTCCGCGTGCACGGGGCCCACGGAGAACAAATCTGCGCTCCACGTATATATATGCCGTGATTCAAGTGTTTGTACATACAATAAGTGTGTTATGTACGGCCGAGGAGCGCTTCGTCGGCCGTGGCGGGAGGGGTGGAGCGGCGCGGGGAGGCAAGGCGAGGCGAGGCGAGCCGCGCGACGACATAGTGTCTGGCATAATCGCACGAACTGGCGACAGTCTGTCTGCCCCGATCGGTGCCATGTTGCCACGTTTCGTCGGTCGCGCAGAGGCGAGCGAGTCGGTCACAGGCCGCAGCAGTCGCCTCGTATTACACAAACAACGCAAGCAGTCGGCCAGCCGACGCTCGGGCGCAAATGGAAGACAGATCGAGACCCAGCGGGAGAAACAAAAGTAAAAGCATTGTTCGTGCCGCTACCCACAAGACTGCGCTGAGCTGAGTTGCGCTGAGCAGAGCAGAGCCGACACGAGCGGAGCCCTGCCGAGCAGAGCCGAGTCGGCCGAGCCGAGCCCAGGCGAGACGAGACGAGACGACAGCCGCACGCCGTTCTGGGCTATTCTATTCAGCCCGAGCGAGATCTGGAAGCACAGGGCTATCAGTCGCCCTGAGGGTACTCGCTCCATTGGCTCCACACTGTCTGGAAGTCTGGCAACGTAGCAAGCAGTGTGCGCCATTCGAGATTTGAGTTTCTCCGAGCGTCGAAATTGGTGCGGTTTGGCTTGCCTCGCCTCGGTGCGGTCGGTTCGGTTCTTACGACGAACGCGACCCGCAAACCGAGCCGAGCACGTCTGTAGGCGTGACTCTATACATGGACGCTGGCGGCCGTATTCGTGCAAGGTAGCGATGGAAGCGTGCGCGAGTGTGTGTTCGTCGGAAACATAAACAAGTTCATTCCGATATACAATAATAAGGGAGCCAAGTGAAAATTAAACCAGCCGACGAATGGCCATCCGCCGCCGAAGTCTTGGGTCTCAGCGCGCGTCACATACATCAGCCTTATCTGTAGGTGGTCAGACAGACAGACAGACGGGGGACGGACGGACGGACGCATTCATGCCGTCGCAAGTGGGGCTCTGCCACGGGGGAAGCGAGCAGACGGACTCGATAGTCGACGCGTCGGCCGCCACTCACCACCGCCTACGGCAGACAGCTCTCGTGCACCTTGCCTGGCGTAGGGTGCCGCGATAGTGGAGCGCCGTTCGCCGGCCATGTCGACACGATGTCTCCCTTGCCGACCGCATCGATTGCCGACGATTTCATCACGACCCCGCACCCCGTACCCTGTACCCTGTACTCGAGCACGTTTGTCTGCGTCCGGACTGCGTCAGTGCGCGTCTGTCCACGCATGCAGCGCCAGACGAGCCCAGGAACTCGACCGCCCCCCGCGCCGCGCACCCAGCATGGCGTCTTCGGCTGAAGAATAACAATATCGCCACGCCAGCGGCGGCGGCAGAGGCAGACACAGGGGCAGGGCCGGAAGCGGAGGCAGAGGCAGAGGCGCGATGAAAAAGTGCACTGAAATTCCGACATTCTTCCCATCTTGGCGACGGCAGTGTGCGCTGTGGAGTGCGGGTCGAGCGGGGCTGGGGCTGTCGACTGGTCGCGTTACCAGTTCGCCGCGCTAAGTGTTCCACCAGCGTACTCTACACGCCGACTACAACGACACAGGCCGTCGGCGGCGAGCTCCATCGCGCCTTATCGCCTCCGATGAGTGCAATATTGCTCCGCGAGCCAGCAAGGCGCTGGCCCGACAGTCGGCTGGTCTGTCCGTCCGCCCGTCCCGCCGTCCGCCCGGCGACGAGACAGACGGAGAGTCAGCCAGTAGTTGTACCAACACCCACACACAAGGGCACACCGACGAGCCACACACGCACCGACTTATCTCTGTCTGGTGTGCGGTTTGACTCGGTCGGTCGTTCGTTCGCCCGTTCCTTCCTTCGGTGGTTCGTTCGTTCGTTAGCTCAGTCAGTCGGTCGTCTCGTTGTTCTACCTACACAGATACATACGAATACAAGCAACAGTTGATCTGCGCTGGTGTGCGCGACGGCCGCTGCTGTGTAGCCGCACACACACACGAACCCGTGCCTGTGCCCGTCTAGTGTCCGTGTCGGTGTCGGTGCCCGCACACACACTCGCGCAGAGAGGCCCGACTAGAGCCAGAATGTCTGCCAACGTCTGAAGTATATGTTCAGCTATGTTTCCGTCAAGCACTTAGTTCCAACTGAAAAAACGAGGCGGACGGACGTGTGCTGTGTGTGTTTAGTCTGCGTCCGCGATACGCTCAGTGTTTCCACAACGCAGCATTAGCATTACCTCACGGCGCGTCGACCCGACCACACTCACAGTGGCGCGCACTCATACAGCGAGCGAGCGAGCACCATTAGAACGAAAATAATAAAATACGGCCAGCGCGGAGACGGGTCCCATTCGGTCGGTCATTCGTTATTAGCTGACAACCTAGAACGAGTCTTCGAACTAGAACGCAAAACACTTGTGCTTTAGCTTTTATTTGGTTCGGACCGTCCGTGCAAAAGGGCCGGGTGTGCAGTGAGACAAGCGTATCCAGAACCGGAGCACTCGATCCGATCCGATCCGATCCGTGTTGAAAAGACTGTTCACAAGCAATACAAATCAAGTGCTAATCACCAACTCGAACCGAGTAGAGTAGACTAGAATAACGCAAGATAACTTGATGAAACACAATATAACAAAATAAAGCAACAATTCAAATACATCAAACTAAAATAACGCTAAATAATAGAGTAGAATAGAACAAACCACAAGTGGAACTCAGTGTGGAAACGCAATTGACTCCGAAACCAAGTGCCTCTCAAACCCATATCAAACATTCTGGAAGTAGTATGCTAATAACAACCGCTGTCTAGTTGTCGTCCACGGTAGAACTTCGCACACAAACGCATCGAAATGGCGAGTGAGCAGAGCTTAAAGGCAATCGGGAGTGATAAGGCGTACGCCGAAGTGTCGAGTGAAAAGTACCCCAATGACAGTGCGAGCAGCCCCAAGATCGGCAGGCTGGCGGCGGCGATGAAGCACGGACTCGAGTCCGGCTACGTCGGCCATCCGGCCATGTTGGGCAAGTCCCTCAAGTCCACCAATTCTCAAGTGCCAGCGACTGGCAGCAATGCCAGCGCAATGAACCCCGCGGTCGGCGGGTGCCACAACAACAACAACAATAACAACCACAACAACAACAACAGCAACAACGCGAACAACAGTCCCAAGATGGGCTCTCGGCGCATCTTCACGCCGCAGTTCAAGCTGCAGGTCCTGGAGTCGTACCGCAGCGACAGCGACTGCAAGGGGAACCAACGGGCCACGGCCAGGAAGTACAACATCCATCGACGGCAAATCCAGAAGTGGCTCCAGTGCGAGTCGAACCTGCGCTCGTCAGTGGCCAATATAAATCAAAATAACGTCAAGCATCAGTTTCATAACATCAGTCACCACCATCAGCACCAGCATCAGCACCACCAGCAGCTACACATGTCGATCGCGGCGGCGGCAGCGGCGGCCAACAGTAGCCACAGCCATAGCCATAGCCATTACAGTCATCGACATAATCCCCACCACCAGCATCAGCCGCAGCACCACCACCACCACCACCAACTGTCCTTGGACACAGCCAGACATAACGTCGCTTCGAATTCTCTGACAGTGCCATCGCCCATGGGGGAGCCGTCGCCAGCGACATCGGCGCACGGGGTGTTGGCGGCGGCGAATTTGGCGGCGGTCGTGGCGGCGGCGGCGGCCGCGGGAGCGGCGGGGGCCCTGGCCATAGCCAGTACGCCGTCGGCGAACACACCGACGACGGTCTCGCCGTTGCGACCAACAGCCATCGGTGGGAGTGGTGGTGCGAGCGTGTCGCCAGCACTGCTCCATCCGCACCATCACCACCACTACGCCATGCCATACACGCACACACCTACACCTGCTAATGTGCCAGTGCCAGTGCCAGTGTCAGCGCCAATTCTAACCCACCCGGTGCCCCCGCAGCACCTCCACCACTACCAATACCAAAACCTGTCGCATCATCACTCACACGCACTCACACAGACACAGCCACAGACACAGGCCCAGTCGTCAGCGTCAGCGTTTCTGCCGTCAGCAAGTCTACCCGTGACTGTTTTATCCGCGGCAGCGTCGGTGGCGACAAAAGCCGCCAATGCACCACCGGCGGCCGGCAGGGGGGGTGGTCCTCGGGCCGAGGAGATTCAAAATAACGATGAGTTACGTGAGTTGTCGTCGGCAGAAGCCACCGCAGCAGCGGCAGCAGCGAATGCGACAGGAAATAGCTATGTGCATAACGATAGATGTGGATATGTGTACAAGCGATGCGAGAACGGCGGCGACAGGAAAGACGAGTACGAGTTCAAGAGTTATCAGAAGTATCAGCCGATGTTCGTGACCCCCATGGACCTGTCCCTGGGTCCGCGCCGCCAAATAAAGGACCCCGTGGAGCCAGACCCCGTCGACCCCAGCGAGGGCGACGCGCCCCTCGTGAGCCCTGGCCAGCAGCCCGTCCAGGGAGCAGCCGACGACGTCGTAGTTGATTTGACCTTCAGAAAGCGCAAGGTTGTTAAGAGCAGTGTTTCCGAAGCCACGCAACCCGATGCGAAATTAGCCAAACTCGCCGACTCAAGCGTAGCCATGGACATTGAAGCCGATGTTAAGATCGAAGTCGATGGCGAAGGCGAGGCCATTGCGACGGGTTCGAAGCTGTCGGAGAAGGAGAATGAGAAGGAGGCGGACGAGGAGGAGGAGGAGGAGGTCGACATCGACGTGGAGGAGAAAACCCCTCCGTCGAAGCCGGTCAAACTGTTCAAGCCATATCTGCTGGACGAAGAAGAAGAGCGCGACTTTAAGAAGTCCAGCCCCAGCACGTCCTGCGAAAACGGGACCGAGCAGCGGGACCCCATCATATGGAGCCACCACCCAGCCTGCATGTCCCCGAATAGCTACGATAGCCGCCAGGACAGCAGCCGCGGAAGCACTTTTCAATCTCCTCCTCTAGAGAAGGGTACATTTCCGGCCGGGAGTACTTACTTTCACGCCGCCAAAGACGCGGGTCCCCACAGCGCAACCAGTTCCGACGAGGGACTGTCGCCGGCCAGCCTGCGATGCCCCAAGGGCTCCCCCGTGTCCGGCTACGAGAGCTCTTCCTCCACCTACAGCGAGTCATCGTGCAGGGGAGAAACCGGCGCTGACAAGGCCTTCAAAATCGACCTCAAGCTGCATCCCATCTACCACGACAATCTGATACTCAATGGGAGTCATGTGCAGAGGTGGCTGGACCAAGAAACAAACGTTGCTGCTCCTGGGTCGATCGCCCTCTATGCTTAAATACATGTTCACGCACATCGTAGCCATGTACATATGTATATCCCTATAATGAGCAATAGTTTTAGGTTCATTCATTGTCACAATAATCAACATGTGCGTTTGGGCAAGAGCGTGATTTCCCCACCAGGCTCGGACTAGCATCGCGTCGGTTAAATGTTAGGCCTCTTCTGTCAGAACATATCAATCATTGCAATCACGATCGAATGACACACGCCGAATCGAGAAACATTTCTTTTTAGCCAAGTACTCGTTATTGATGAAGATCTATATGAACATTTTGCAGTAGATTTTGAAATATTTTACCTACCATATACATATTAGAAATATTTTTATTTATGTATATATTAAATGTTTAAAAACATAAGTATCAGCATAAGAAATGAATACAATAAGGACAAATTAATACAAATAATTATAACGAAAGAACTGGTTGGCAAATTTAAATAGCTTTAAAACAAAATCAAATTTACATATATATTATATTTAATATACATTCATTACTCTATTGATTTGGAAAATTAAATTAAATATTTTGTGATATGAAATGAAATAAAAAAAAATTGTTAAAAATTAAATGTTATTTATACATTTTTAAGTATAAAGCAAATGTATGAGCAGTATTTTTATATATGGAAGCAAAATAATAAATTACATAATAAAAAAAAATTGGAGCCATATCATATTTATTTGGAGCGAAGGCAACGCGTTAGGCTGCAGCTTTGGCTGCTCAAGAAAACTGTATGAAGTTGTGGGAAAAGGCCATGTTTATTCGATACAGGTAAGAGTGCAGTTTGCTCCCTTCGGGCACGTACTTATATGTATGTATGAGAGAGAGGCGAGATTGAGGACCGATTACTCTTCTTGCAGGAGAATTCACATCTACATAAACCCCAATTCCATCTTTCGCACTATGGTAGGTGCCCTGAGCACCAGAGGTTGGGGGAAGTTAATGTGGCCTTTGGACAATAATTTCCATTCAAATGACCCGAATATTGACGCTGGTTACTATATATCAGATATCAGATATTTACATAGGTCTTAGTAGAAAGTGACATTCGTCAGTTGTAGTATGAAGGAAATGAAGGATGCTTCTATACAAAACTGCTGGATTTTCAATCATTGAAATTCAAAATTAGAATACCCAAATAGTTGTGGATTTCAGTTCTTCATTATAATTTCTCATTCAAACCGGTTTTAAGATCTTTTTATGTACAATCATAAAATGGTGGCAGCGATTGTTATTTTCAATGACACATCATCCCAAATTTTTCTACAAAAAATATTTAAAAGAAAAACTAAAAAAGACGATAAACACACGACACATCTTTCTAATCATAAACATCATAAACATGATTCAGAAAATTTAAAAAGAATTCCGGTACATTTAATAAATAGAGATATTTTTGTTTATATTTACATATTATTTATTGGAGCATTCAATATTTAACATTTAATTGATGAAAATTGCTGATGGGGATGTTCACAAGCACCAGTTCCTTGAACTTCCGGAACACGCATCAAGTTTTAACATGCGACATTACATATCGGCATGTGGAGAATATGTACCAAAGCGGAAAAGCTTGCAACGGGCCACGGATAACTAATATTGGGGCATTGTGAGTGACTCTCAAAGCAGGAGATTACGGAGAATAATGCAGTCACCGCCTGTCCACGTATCATTTGGTACAGGTTAAAAATCTATGTAAGATTGGATATTTTTTTTTTTACTTAAATGGTCATAATGGTGTTCTTAAGTTTATTTTGTTTCAACTACTAACTAATAATATTATTTATTATTATTAATTTGTTTAATTTATTGACAAGAATTTTATTTATTAAAAGAACAAATAGTTAATTCTTAACATGTTTTTACTACTTAAACATTTTTCCTCCAAAATTAAAATTTATTTCATCAAAGCTCTGTTTGTCTATATCAAGAAAAAGGTTGTGTCAATCAGAATACTCAATTTGGCCATGGATTAAATTGAATGATTTTCATAAAATGGGATTTCCATCGTAAGGTCCGAACCAATTGTTCACCACTTGTATTATCGGAACTACACTTAAAAATTTGAAATTTTCGAATATTTAATTCTTCGTTTTTCGCGCTCTCCTGCAGATTTTTATTCCTGGAGCGATCTTGTAGTAATGCCCTATGCTCGCATGGCTCCCCAAGATTGTTCGACATTATTGTTTCAGTTATGGCTCGCTTCCATTTCTAGGTTGTTATCTTTTATTCATAAATAATAAATCAATAAATCTAAAAAAGCCAGCTGGATCGGCAACGTGTCTTAATATCAATAAACAATTATGTGATATACATATTAATTCATTTGGACACAGGTGTCCCGACAGGTAATTGAGCAAAATTATTTTGACCTAATATAAAGACATCCATTGAGGGGCGCAAGTATTAATTATCATTATTTTGGCGCACTATTAAGAGATATTGAAGAGATATTCATTGAGATATTGAAGTCCCGCCTCAAGCTTGACCATAAGTTTCCGAAAGCGTCTAAAATATAACTAAAGAGAGAAACATATATCACCAGTAGCCCGTTTCTGCAACACATATCACCGATATTATTATTACCCATTTGGGCTTACAGAAAGGTCAGGTCGGAATACCTAAAGGCAGGGTAAAGTCCTTTAGAATATTTGAGGAAAGCGATTCCCAAAGTGCACTATGGAGAATGTTGAATACTGTCTGAGTGGATTCTTCCGAGGGAAATCGGAAGGGTAAACCTATCCTACGTTTTAATATCTCTAGTAGTCAAACACTACATTAGAGCCTACAACTCTCGGCAAGAATGACAATCTTTCGTGGTTAATCACTTGTCATTCATATCAGTTCGAAATTGGAATATAACTGTGGTCTTGTTAATTAGAATATTTATTAACCAAAAAAAAAAAACACAACATTATATTTTATATATATTTAGAATTGATAAATTAATTCAGACTTCATGGTAACGTTCCTAAACGTTTGTAATCTATTTTTTCCAGTTGCACAAGTGGCTTTAACTGTTCGGCAAATATACGCATTTCATCTCCAATAGAGTCTTGGCCATTCGGAGCTAGAACTGAAAGCTCCACTAAATAGCTTTGTGAAATGTGTTCATTACACATGTCCTGTTGTTTACCGGGAATTATTTTTATG
The DNA here is from genome assembly GCA_947389925.1 of Coelopa pilipes. NCBI lineage: Eukaryota > Metazoa > Arthropoda > Insecta > Diptera > Coelopidae > Coelopa > Coelopa pilipes. The sequence continues at coordinate 9,439,022 of OX376700.1, forward strand.
ATTTTCGACACAGAAATCTTCATTCGTCCCTTTCGAAACATAAATCCTAATGAATATATTTATAATATTATATACGAGAAATTAATGTAATATCACAAGTTTACTTTTAGAAGTTTTATACCAACCTCGACTTATATACTCGAAATCTAAGCGACAACCAAGCTCCGTGAGAAACTCAAGCACGGTTGAAGTGCAACCTACATCTATACTAGAACGAACTAATGTTGGTCGAGAGCGATCCAGCTCGGGCTGACCAGTGTATCGAAGTTGAAAAGGAGCCTCTTTATCCAATGAACGCCGTACTCGCAACATTAAGGGAGCCTGTTGATTAGGTTGTCGTAAACTTAGACATACCTCAAGATCATGAAATGTCTCCGGAGATGTATCAACATTATCACAAAGCCCCTTTAGTCTATATACAAAGATTAGTTTTATAGTCATTAGGGATTTAGTTTACTTATATATATATATATATATATATATATATATATATATATATATATTTCTGTATATCAAACCGGTGCATGAGGTGGTCTACTGCGGAATCTAGAATAGATCCTTGGAGAAGATATTCCTGATTTGGAATAATTCTACCTTGGAGCGCTTGTGACAAGGATTCTTTGGAAGATGTCACTTGAGCCATAAAAGCGCATATATATAAGAAAAAAAAAACTTTAAATAAATTAATTATTAAGAAGATATTATAAAAAACACAGATTAACAGATATGAAAATTATGACAGTTGTCTAACAAAAAGTCTCTTTCAAACTTGAGCTATGTTGCTGATATGTCAAAATTGGTAACATCGTACTTAAAATTGCACAGGGAGAATCAGAAACTCAACACTATGATGATTTGTGTGAATGAATTGTATGAATTTATGTATGACCTATTTTTGCATACTCCAAGTGTCCGAAGATTTTGATTCCGAAAATGCAATTATATAATTTAAATATATATATATATATATATATATATATATATATATCTATATATATAATTTAGAATTTTTGTCTACATTGCATATCTATCTCTTTGATTAATACTAGAAGCTTCAAACGTCTCGACACGTGATATTTTGTATAACGTTAAATAGATTACTGATCGATTTTATTAAACACTCGTGAGTATACGATTTTTTTCTATTCTCATGTTAATCGCATGTAAAATATATTTGTTCTACAAAACAAGTATTACTAATATTTATAGAAGCATTGCAACTCTGTTATTAGAAGAATTGCTGTTTCACTATCAGATTGTTCCGAATTATAATAGCTCTACCAACGTTATTGTATAGTAACTAAAGATCCACGAAAGGAAAAATGAATTTCCTACGTAAAGCCTTTTCTGTAAGAACATTGGTATTCTGTACGCGAAATTTATATCAGTCAAGTATTAGTCCAGCAAATGCAATTGAAAATCGCCTGTGTAGAGCAGGTTTAAGCCCACATATAAGCAATAGTATTGTGTTTCGCAATTGTGCCACCAAAAGTACTCCGCATGATTGTCTTGTTAAAAACTCGGTCCCCATTGGGACTTTAAAAACAAAATTGCACTTAATATATACGTGTAAAGTGTGCAATCAGAGAAATATGAAGTCAATATCCAAAGTGGCTTACCAAAAAGGAGTAGTTATTGTACGCTGTGACGGATGCTCAAATAATCATCTGATTGCAGACAACTTGAATTGGTTTACAGATATGAACGGAAAACGGAATATAGAAGATATTCTTGCGGAGAAAGGAGAGCAAGTTGTCAAAATTTCTTCCAACGAAAATGGAGAATTTTTATTAAAAACATGACATATTTTGTAATAATAATTATTAGTCAATAATAATTATATATATAGTTATAAATTTAAAATTCAAACAAGTATAGCTCAACATAAAAATGTGTGTCCAAAAATGTTAAGCATTTATATATATACACACTTTACAATTATTATAATTTTTTATTTTTATTAATCAAAATTATGGCAGGTTGTAATGAAGACCAAATAAAAATTTTAAATCAATTTTAAAAATAATTAAATCACAGATTGAAATTACTTATTTCAGCAACAATTTTGACATTTAAACTCGTTTGGGTTTGCTAACAACTGTGTAATTTAGGCCATTATAGTTTCGGTGATCCGGCAATATTTCGTTATGTGTAGTTGTTCTGGATATTAAATTAACATGTTCATTCAAGGGTGTTGATACGTTGCTTTTAGATCCCGTTGAGTTTGTTAGATTATTGTTTAGTTGTAAAGTCGGGGAGCAAGTCGATTTTCGAAGAACGCCATACCCCAGATGACTGTCATCAGCTCTACGGAATGATTGGATATCAGGACTAGCTATTAATTCGTAGTCATTATGCTCCGTAGGACTATTTCTAATTCTATTAATATTTGTATTTGTCGGAGGAGACAGAGTAACTATTGTTTTATATCCGCTAGAAGCTTTATTATTTGGCGAGAGGAAATCTAGACGGTCATAATTTGTATCATTTTGGTCTTGTCCTATGGTATGATCTCCTTCTCCTATATCAATATCTATTATTTTGGTGGTCATTGTAGATGGCATTTCTTTAAGATTTTTCTCACGGTGAATTGATGTTCGAGGACAAACAAAGTTGATAAGATCCTCATCAACAAGGACAACACTTCGTTCCGTGTGTCTGACATCGTTTACTCCTAAAGTCTTCCATGCGTCGGTTATTGATTCAATACTTTCATAATCTCTTTCAACTATCGTTTTGGCACTGTCATTTCTTACAGGTAATTGCGGAGGTGCACATGATTGAGGATTGAGTATTAATGTAGATCCAGCATTTTTATTCGGATCAACCGATGTTGTTATTGATACTGGCTCATAGTTTTGAAATTTTTTAAATTTATCACTATTTTGTTGGTTATTACATTTTATTTCCACTGAGTTTGTTGATTTGTCCAATGAAGATGGTAGTTTTCGAGGCGGTTTACTGGGTATATTTTTCACTGAATGTGTTTGTGGGGATATCGAGTTGAAAGATAAATTATTAAGTGAGTCGCTAGATGATATAAATCCCCGCAAAGATACAGAGCTTTGATTTGAATTTATTTCAAAATCACTGATATGTTGATTGGATGGAGATGGTGGAAGTGGACTACGGGAACCTGCTTCCATAGAGGCCACCGCACTTAACTGATTCTCCCCGCAATCAATACTATTTAGTCCGTCACCACTTATAAGTTTTTTCATTGATTTCATTTTTGAAGACATACACCTGAACACTTCTTGAGGATTTGTGTGATCTAATATGAAAATACCTTCTCCGGTGTTGCATTTCCTTCCTGCTTCGAAGGTAAACTTTCCGTCTCGGTATCCATATTTTCTTATAAATCGGTATGGCCATTTCGCAACAGTTATGTGTAAATCATCTGACGACTTTAACTGAAGTTCTGTTGCAGTTAAATGCAACATATATGCCTTTGGCTCTATATTGCAGCGAATAGATGTATCTGAAGGTATAAGTGTAACTATGAACAGTCCATCGCCATATGAACTACAATACAAATCATTGTCTTCCTCTATGGCAACATTGTGTCCTTGCGTTCCACCTTTGTCACGAAAAGCCACTGTTTGTAGTGCATTCACCCACTCTTTTAAGTCTTCCTCACCTAACGTGTTTAAAGTTAGGGTGCCTGTCTTTTTCACTATTTGTATCAAATTAGCTGGAGAAGGCTCCTGTGTAATTTTTACACAATTTTCCAACGTAATGATTTTTGGATTCTTATCTTCTTTAGATTCACATATTTCGAGACGCTCGATGCCATGACGACTGGATTTGAATAACAAACAATATCTTTGACATGATTTCTGTAATTACATTTCAACAAAATAAAAAATGAGAAATTAATAAACGTAAATTAATTTATACAAATAACTTTACGAAATTTGTTTACTTTACGCGCCCATTAATACTAAGTAATATGGCGGTGTGTGTATTTGGATATTTGTAATGAAAACTGGAAGCAATTTTCAAAATAATGTGATTATTTTTGCATTTTAATGCCTATATCTTTTTAAATGAAAGCAATCATCAAAAATACATTATCATTGTTTAACTTGCCTTTTTGGAAATTCTATTTAGAGAAAAACCCGATTGTGCAGGGAAATTAAGATATCCAGCAAGAACTGGTATTTCCTCATCCATTGTGTAGTTTGGTTTCACAATGAAATATGAAAATTAAATTATCCGAAATTCAATTGGTTGTGTGATTTATTCAAACGAAAATAAACGTTTCTAGTTTAATACAGGACATTTTATTTTAAAATAGAATTAAAGTTGCTTTCAACAATAAGCTAAAACATAATATATCCATTTGTAAGATCGATAAACTAAAGAAAATCGATAACAAAGAGATGTGAAAACCAGTGATGCTTCTCTCAAAAAAATCGTAAATATTAAACGGAAAATAATAGGCGTCCGAATTGCTTCTAAAAATGTTAATATAAGAAATATAAAATAAACACATACGAAGTTAATAATTGTTAATTAATAAAAATATATAATATGTAAAACATGATCATGGAATCAGTATCATTTATATAATATATATCATTTAAAATACAACACTGAATAAAATACTTTCTTTTAACAATGCTTTAGTCGCTTCCAAACTTTAGTCGTAGGAAATTTATTTCATTGTTACCTAAATATATTTAAAATATAAATAAAATAGTATTGAAGTATTCTACTGGTTTTTAAGGTCGTTATTTCCGAGTTTTTTTTTAATTATTTTTATATCAGTAATACCCATACGTTTTAGATCGATTTTCAATTTGTAGCTGGTACTTACGTATCATGCTTTGCCAAATAGCGTCCCTATACTTTGGTGTTAAGATATTTACAAATATATATTTTTTAATATCTTTTGTCTTTTATTTTGTCCATGGGTGTACAGTTATTTAATAAAAATATTTCATACTCTCCAGCGGCGGGACTCAATTGTTTTTTGTTTTGCTTTTGGATTTTTGTTATATTTAATTCGAATATTCATATTTCAGGCAAACTATTAAAATTAAATTATTTCAAAAAAACCGAATAGGGACTTTCCCAATCCCTATCAAAAACACTAACTAAATCAGTGCGTATATTTTGATTATGGGTTGATTTAGATTCTATTTCCCGGAGAACTAGACCAACACCAGCAGTATCTGTAAAATAATCTCCAGACCAATTTGATGTTCCTATATAAGCTGTGTTGTCAGTGACCATATATTTGTTATGATTCACACGTCCAAATGGTATTTTAGATTGATCATCATTTGAAGGCACAATAAAACGTTTCTGTAGAGATAAACAATAAATTTTTTAAACATTCAATACCTTTAATATACTTACGACTTGTATGTCAACCCCGTCAATGGACGATGATAAACTTGTTAAAGAACGTAGAAAATAGTCTTCGGAGGGTGACGAATATTGCCACCATGATATAAGTAATTTGAATTGAATTTTATCCTCAATCGCTGCTTTTCTTATAGCATCATCTATAAATGCCCAGTACCTTGAAAGTAAATAAATTAATATTTGCAAATGAGTAAGTTAAGAAAACTGAGTATGATTATATTAAAAAATTATAAAAACAAAAATATTTTAATAAAATAGATCTATAATAATGTTATTTTACTATTTATGAAAAAGCTTTAGCCTGCGTTTTTTTATACTGCACCACGGTTGATACTTAATGGTTGGTTTTGTACTTTTATTGTACTATATTCCTCTATATATCTCTACAAATTAATGGTATATATTTTAACATCGATTGTCCCAAAACTCAACATATGACAATTGGGGGCTAGTATATAACACTCACTTTAGTTTTGGTGTATATATTAGTAAAGGCAAATAATCCATGACTGCAATATTTACGAATGATTTGGCACTAAGGATAGTATTTAAAATAGCATCGAGATCATTTGTTCTCCCCATGGCGGACAATGGTGGGGGTGAGTTCTAAATAAGAAATAAAATCATTCATCTGGAATTCATCGGGAATATCTTACTTACAGAAAAAAATGTCAACATATTAAAACGATCATTGAAAGGAACATTGAGAGGATTATCATAATTATAAGAAGTTGAAAATTCACGAGGCCACTGTTGTGGAACAGAAGACGAATTACCTAAATACCAGTATTCGTTGAAAATTTTTTTCACGTCTTGAGCTAAGCAAGAGCAATTTGTGATAAGGACACCTAACTCTTTAACCTGTTAATATAATTTGTGATTAATATAATTTGTATTGTGAGTATTTTAATTTTTTTTTTTACTTGCGTCAACGATCTCCAATCCATGTTTGCACTTCCTAAATAAATATGTTTATTATCTATTATCCATAGTTTTGTGTGCAAAACACCATTTCCTAAGAGCCTAGGGAAATTCACGGTTCGAACTTCCGTTGCATTATGATTTAGCAGAATTTGAATATCCTTATTTTCATCCTTTCGTCTTGGAGTGCTTTCAGCAATTCGAATTTTAAACTTGTTTTCCATTCCACTGGATAAAATTTTCCTAAATATTTCCTCACCGTCAGCTGCAGATGTATGATTTATCACATCAACCCCTCTCATCGTCCAATAAAAAGATCCAATGTCTAAAGATTCTTTTGCCAGGTCTATAAGGGTAGACCATGCTGTAAAAGTTGACATGAATTTTGGACTATTTTCTGAGAAGTTCAAGCCCTCCGGAATGCTTTCCACAATTTGAATTCTGTCAAATATCATATTATTACCGAATACAAAAATTCAATAATTATACTTATATACTTGTACATACCTACACATTTCTTCACAGTTTTTATTCTTGTTTGATTCCTTTGTATGCTGATTATTTACATAAAGAGGTAGTAAAACGACAAATATAACTATAGCCAAAATTATGACCAGTGGTATACAGGACGGTCTTAAGAAAAATGTCTTCCATCTACAAAAACAAAGAATCCAATTAACCAATTAATTAAAAGGTATATAGAAATTTTACTTATATCGATGTTTGTTTTCGTAAGAAACCATATTTTCGAGATAAATTTTCCGATTTTGCTCCTTCACAGCTTTGGTAAAGAAATACTAAAATTGAGAATATATTATGTTATTCCGTTTTATCATAACAACTTAAATTACTCACTTACATTAGTGGATGGATATTTATCCGATGAACTCATTGTTAACTTCATTCTGTAACACGAAAAGTTGTAATACTTTTACATGTGCTTTGTGTATGTAAGAACATATGCCACATTTGTAGATGAAATATTGTCTATTCATCAATATTTTATGAATAGTGATACGATAGTAATGTCATTGGTTAAACAATTCAAAACAAAATAAACGACATATACTTATTGCATGTAAACAAAATGTAAAATAAAAACAATCAATAATAATTTATTGAATTAATTTCTAGTTACACTCTTAAAGTATAAAAATAACTTTAAAAACGATTTAATAATAATTTTTGGCTAAAAATCGTATATATAGAATAGCTTGTTTAGATTTGTTTTTATGGAATCACATACATTAGAAGAATCTAAGCTATTGTAAAATTTAGAACGAAATGTTGACTGTCTGCTTAAAGCTGCTTTTAATAGAAACATCATATGAGGAAAATAATAACTTTCCTTTGACAAAAATACTTTATCCACTTGAACAATACTATTTATATAATCAATAAAGAATATGACAAAACTTCCTGAAAATATATTATTTTCCAACGTTTTAAAGAAGAACATCAACTCTTGTTCAGATGTAGATATCAAGTAATAAATCGATCGAAAAAAATTATTATGAATTCTTCCTTCTTTCAATAAAGTACAAATCTGATGCTCTAAAATTGAGCATTTTACAAAATATATACTCTCTTCTGACTCCAAAAATATATGACCTAATATATTAAATTCCATGTATTTTACAAGGCGCTTGATGCCATTTTCAAAGTGTTTTGGACTTAATTGGAAAATCCTATGTAAAATATATATCAATTTATTTCTGTTATTATTAATCGATATTGAGAAATTGGATGAAAACTCCCATGATGAATTGGTTAAGGTTAAAGTTAATTGATCTTCCGAAAGAATATTTTTCATAAATTGGTCTATTGATGAAATGTGACAAATACTGCAATTCGATTGCAATATTTTGGTACATGTATATGACAAAGAACCAATTGTTCGCATAACTGTTAAATGCGGCTCATAAATTGAACTGCTCATAGAATATTTGTGTTTTAGAGCGGAATCCAACTGATATCCAAAAAGGCGGAGACACTCGTTTAAATATACTGCCCCTTTTAATATCACTTCCAAATCCTTGTTATTCAAACTAGAATATGGTGAACTTAGTATCCAATTCAGAATTTTGAAGCATGGTTCAACAACATCTTCCAAAGGAACATCTTTGTTAAATGCTAAAGATTTCACGAAAACGTCCATCTTTAAAATCTAAAAGAGTTTAAATTCTTAATAATACAGAACTCATTATCATATGTAAATAGTTTAACAACAAATTCTCTTTGTATTTACAAGTAAAATATATTAATTATTCAGAAAGTGGTTTTATAGTTGAGATAATACATCAATTAATAAAATAATATAATGAATTAATATTACTTTAATATGCTTATTCACTTACTAAATGAATTAAACTCGTTTCAGATTAATAATATATGTATTTCAAAGCTGTAATAAAGCAAAATAAACTTGAGCGCCAGTTCATCAGGTAAAGGTTGTTTCGTTTGTAATTTCGACTATCCCGACCAGACCAGCGCTAACTAGCGCTAAGATAGCAACGTTGCTGAACTGTCAAAATCGCCAGCAACGCTCGAAGGGGAAATTTCACAGGGTGAATCAGAAATTCAAAAACTAGCAAACAAAGGGCATGGTCAGGAGGAGAGTTCCAGAGGAATCTATGAGAATCCTCGAGTTGGTCTGGAATGGTTTTTCCGCGTTGCTGGGGATGCCCTTCGAGGGTGACTAAAATTCGAGTATCAGGGATTGAAGAGGACATATCACCCGATATTTCTGCATACTCCAAATGTTCCTGTCTAACTTAGTATAGGAGTTCCAGAGGAATCTATGAGAATCCTCCAGTTGGTCAGGAATGGTCTTTCCTCGTTGCTGGGGGTACCCTTCGATGGTGACTAAAATATCACGGTATCACGGATTGTTATACGTTTTATTTATTTTGCATGAAAAAATATTTAATTCAAGTTTTTTGAAATGAATACATTTATTTCAATTATTTATTGCGTTTTTTTCATTTTTCATTTTTATACATTTATTGTGAATGGTTATTTCTGGATATTACAATAGTATACAATAGCAGAGAACCATGTTATCATGTTGTCAAAAGATAATGAGACTTATGCAACACTTTATAACAACAGAAACCATTACGTTGCCGCTTGAAATGTGTTTCGCGAAAAGAAAGAAGCTACGTATGTTATATGCTTCAGCCTTGGTCCACTCCCAAGAATACAGTCCCTGCCCAACGAATTCTGACCGTCCAGTTTTTTACCCAATATCAGTTTTTATAATATGTATTCAATATAAATATTCAGTCCTTTTAAACATTTTTATAATAATGTTTAAGTGAAAAATGAATCACATACACTTTCTCTGAGATAAATATACCCATAAGTAAAATTCACCAAACCATTCTTCTAGGAACACTTTTGACTTGACTATGTTCCGTTGATATCGGCAATATTTAATTTCTATATATCTCTGTATTTAGACTGGTTCGCCAGATATCACGTTATCTTGCGTGCATTGACAGATTGTCTAGTTATTTTATTTTTTTGGTTTTAAAGTTAAATTGGCCAGTCATTTGACTATAACGCCATCACCAATTACTGCCAGAGATGGCTGAGACGAATAATAATGTCAAAAGTAAATATATAAATTAAACGAATTTGTGAAACAAAAGTAATGTTGAATGATAAAAATGATGAATGATAAAAATGATGAATGATAAAAATGTTGAATGATGAGTATATGTTGAATGATGAGTAAGTGATGAATGAAGAAAATTTAATTTGTGTATTGAAAAATGATAGTTTCGAGTTGTAAAGAGTATACTAGTTTCATACTGAGATTCCTGCATCTCATGAAATTTTGTATGATTCGGGAGCAAACACAATAAACATATATTGCTTAGCAAAAAATCACAAATTCAATGTTCAACATTATATAAACTTATTTAAATTTACAATAAATTGGATTGTCCGTTATCTTTTAATTTTTATTTAGAATAATGCATATAGTTCTTAGTTTCCAATGTTAATCATAAGTAATATTACTACCATGTACAAAAAAATATATTAATTAGTCTCAATAAAAAAATGAAAATGAAGTGAATAACTAGTTTCAGTGTTGATATTGTCCATTTTTGTTATGATAGTTATAAATTCAAAATTTCACTACAGTTTCTCTAAAAAACAGATTTATACAGCCAGACAGACATGTGGACATCGGTAAATCGACGCGGGCTGAAAGTCATATACTCTTTAGGATGTTTTTCCACATATATACGTATACAATGAATCCGCAAAGAAGACTATGCTATTACTTTAATTAATCTTCATTTCCAATGTTGACATTTTATCGTTTTTGTAAATCTTTTATTACTGCGTATACAAAATGTTACAATCTGATTTTCATAAACCGACAGACATCGTCGAACCTACTCAGAAGGTGAGGCTGATCAAGTTTATCTGCATATTTATAGGGTGTAGGGTTTCATCTATTTTAATCCTCCTTCTTCACGAACAGTATGTGGAAGACCAAATGTTTTGATCTCTGTTAAAGGACGACGCTCATGTAGTGGTTGATAAATTTAAAGAGAGGATTGGCTAGAAATCATATATTCAAAAGTAGTGTTACTCAATTGTATTTGAAGTCCATATGGCAGGATAATCAAAATGCGCCAGTAGTTTTAGAGAGTAGAGTACAACTTTATTCTGTATAAAGCTCCAAATAGTAAAATTTATAGATATGTTGAAATAATAACGTATAAAAAATAATAGTAATATTGAGTGTGAAAAGGTCCACTATTTAGTTTGCATTTTCTTTAAACTGGCATCTGCTTGTTCAAGGAATTCTTTTCCTTTTGCACTCAGTTTATCGCCAAGCTCCTTGATTTCCTTTCCGAATTTCTGAAACACAACAATTGCTTTCAAATTCTACGCGCTTACTTAGTATTGCCCAAACTTACATCCATTTGTTCTTGAGAAAAAGTACTCTTGAGGAAGTTTTGCAATTGATCCAATGTATTCTCCAGCGCCTTTTCCGGCCCACTGCTGCTAGGAGCGTCCCTCACCACACGTCCGCCAGCAACCAGCTGTGCACGAGTTTCGGGGAAAAGTAATCATAAGAAAATTAAACTGTTAATGTCCGTTCGTCTAACAAGTGGCTTGAATAAATACCCCGAGTGCGCAAAGTACGCCAAGAAGGATTATCGCTGCTTTTGCCATTTCTGCTAAACGGAGATTGGTAGTGTTCTGAATGAAGTCTTTAATGGAACTAAACTCCATATTCTGATTTGAAGAACTTTTCACTTTTTCAGGATCCATTCACATTTATGGGTATGTAGTAGTGAAATAAATATCAATATATTCCAATGCTTGATCGTTTAAATTTGAATACTACGACATTTGACCAATTGCTTATCAAACGAGAAAACTAGTATTAACCCAATAAATATATGTAATATTCTTAATTTAATAGATTGCGTAAAAGAATACATAATTAACTCAATCATGATTAAATAAAGCTTGAAATTATTTACGGATGACAATTTTGGGCGTATCAATATAAAAAGTATATAAATATTATTTAAAAATCAAGGTTTTTCTATTTAGACACTCGTGTAATGAATGTTTCCGAGCAACCAATTGGATTAGGTAACTCCCAATGTTAGAACCAAAAATACTTGCGTAGTAAGAAGGATCTAGGGCACAGTTTCGTTTCATTTGGAGTTTGTGAAATTGTAATTTTTCTAGAAATTACTCCAGAAATGGAAAACGATTTTTTCCAATCTCAGTGCACATGGAGAGATTGATCGGGATAGCCATCGCTTTCATGTTTCCATATTGCTTTAAAATTCTGGAGACTATTTCGTTGCATATGGCACCTTTTTGACCTCCAAAGGAAGCAATATTAAACCTTACCTAACCAAATCATTTTGTCCTTCCGTGGTAATTCTTTGACGCAGGGATTATAATAGTGTAGATTTTACACTAATGCTTGTGTGTTCATGTTGTAACCGAAATGGATTTCGTAATATTCACACTTTATTCTAGCTATTCTAGTACTTATGTATACATAAACCATTATTTGCTCGCGATAATGCTTCCGGATTGTAGACAATATGATATTCGAAATATTCAGAGAAAACATGGAAATATTAATTTGACCTCATGATACGATGGACCAATTCCAAAGAAACACGTGGCTATAATCGAGATTTCTCTGTGGTTATCAGTTCAATACTGAAAGTTACTGTTGGTTGATCTGGGAACTAAATGGTTTTAAAATATTTGTTTAGAAATATGATAAGTCAGTGCCGCAATCAGTGCCTTTCATTTCATATGTCTGCATATCAATTAATTGCTTCATCAACGTATAAATTAAAGACTTGTCATGTTTTTCAATTAGTCTTCTGAAGTGGGCTGATCCGAATAGAACTCCCAGAGCTTACAGCATGGTTTCCAAATATTTCGTTCTTTGCTTAGCTGCATTAGTCTCGGTAAGAAATCTGTTTAAACTGTACGAGATAGAAGATACAAAAGAGATGATATAAAATCAAATGCGCTTATTTAGGTAACTACCGCTCGCGTTATTCGAGATGTGCCCAACCCTGAACCTGACTCAGTCACCAGTTTTGTTGAGAACTTGGGTAAACTCATAAAAGATACGCAGGACAAATTCTTCAAAACCTTCAGCATGGACGATGTGAACCAAATCCAAGAGAAGACCTTAGAGCAAGGAAAGGAATTTGCTTCCAAAATTGACGCTTGGGCTAACCACCTCAAAGAAGAGGTATGGTAAAGATTCATATGCTCTCATAAGTTTTGCTTATTTTCCACCTTTCAGACCGAAGCCTTGAAAGATAACCAATATGTTAAGGAATTGAGGCAATCGATCGATAAGGAAATTGAGGATTTCAAAGCCAAGCATCCAAAAACTGCTGACGAATTAAAGGAATATGTGGAAAAGGTTTCAAAAGGTACCGAAGAAATCATCGGTAAAATTGAGAATGTGAAAAATTCGGACGAGGCTAAAAACATCCAGGATCTTTCACAGAAACTCCTAGACTCTACAGCTGCCACACTAACTAATATTGCCAATCAACTTAAGGAAAGCATGAAACAATAAAAGTTTGTGTTGATTGTACCCAATTGTTGTTTATTTTCACATTTGCATTCGTGACCAATGTATCTTGAACGCTCTGCAAGGGTTGTATTGGGAATGGTAGCAGGGTTTTGAGGTTCTGTACTGTGCTACAACAAATTTCAGCATAAACGGGAATAAAGATTTTCATATTATATACTTGTTTCTGGTGCAGAGTCAGTGTGGATTATTTCGACCTAAGAATCTTAGAGTTCGTCGGGTAGATTCCTCGATGAATACTATATGTAACCACTCGTATCTCGCCATCATAATTCGATCAAAACCCGAGAGTAGACTGAATATTGTTCTTGACAAATTTTGCTAAGTCAACAGTTCCGCGATGCATTGAAAATATCGCGGCATTGACCGAGTAACCTCGATATTAATTTACCTGATGTGTATATACTTCATTCAATTGAGGAACAGGTTTTGGTTTTCAGTATTTGGCCAGTCTTTAAAAACTCCAGTCGCCTGAAGAACAATATGTTCCGGTTCTATTATTGCAAAGCTTGCCCGGATTTCAGGAAGTTTCAAAACAAACTCTACTTTAAATTAGGAATAGCAGTTATTGCTTGCATCATTCTGTGTTCAACGGTATTACCATCAAATATATTTAAAAATTCTTAATCAAATTAACTTAATCTGCAGTGCTATTTGGCAGAATGTCGGGGAAAATCCTCGACCTCGGCGGACACAAATGATAGGAAAACTGAGAAACGTATGTCAATTAAAATTAGAGTTATATATTTTTAGCAAAAACCTGTAGCATGTACTAGATGTTCTACTATAATTTTCCCTTTCCACTTTTTACTGTAGTTATACAAATCAATCATCGCAGTGACAACCACGTACAAAAGACCGACAACGCTGATTCCCCAATTTCATTCCTGAGATGTGCCCGCACTGATGCCTTGGACGAGGGCTCTGGCAACTATATAGACAGGTTGGAAGTGCCCACGCACCTTGCTGACCGACATCAGGACACAAATTACGTCAAGGATATGTTTGACTCAACGTTTAGAGAAAAGCATAAACGCTTCCAAGCTTCAACTAGTCATCAAATTTTGGAAACATTGTTTTCAAATACTCGAAGTAGCGAGGGGGCTGATAAATCTTTGGGGAAATCAGATCTCTTTACGAAGGATACTTTACAGAATTATCAGCAAGCAAAATCCAGGGTTGCCCAGAAACGAATTAGTTCCGACCAAGATCATGCGGTTGACGCCGATATCCTCACCGATCCGTTTCTGGAAAGCTCAGAAGAACGGTATTTTCCGCACGAATTTCTATTGAACTCTGATAAATCCGGGTCCTCTGAGGAGGATGTGGATGATTTCTTTGTGACTGACGAGGATCGGGGAGATTTCATACAACTTGCAGAGGATCCGTATAATACCCAGCGGGCCATGGACGTACCGAATGTGGTGAATTCGTTATTCAGCAATATGCCGAACGCGGGCGCTTGGTCGTTTTCTAAGCAAAACCTCTTGAACGGAGACTCCTTTAAATCGGACGCATCCAATATTCAGCCGCGATGGAAACTCTCTGATTCAGAAAAGCTACACAGGAAGGAACAAGGTGGCGCACATGGTGAAAATGCACCTTTGCAATCGTGGGGTGGGCTTGATTTGAGACAGTGGTTTCTAAAGTCCGAGAAAGACATATCTAACAATCTTAGGAACTCAGTAAGAGTTTTCTCTGAAATGTTTGGCCCCAACTCCTAATAAACCAGCTGTAATGATTATTTCCACAAATGGCGTTTTATGAATTATTTACATATATAAATTATTAATTACAGTTGTTGGAAAACCTACATAAGTTAAAAAGTAAAGACTGGAAGATGTCCTGCTTCTTTTGATGTATACGGTTTTGAAATTATATTCTGCTAGTTATTATTTCATCTGAATTAAAATTTAAAAATAACCGATTACAGGTGTTTAATGAACGGAAAAACACATTTTGGGAAATAGGGGTTTTTAACAAATGTAGACACATGGGCGCATGAATGAGCCAGTTTTAGTAAAATGGTACAAAAGGATACTTGTATTAAATTTTGATAAAATTATTTTAGGTGTGCTAGACATTATTAATCAATAATTAGAATTTAAAGACCAATTTTAGATCTTTAAATATACATTATTTAACTATTAATCGGCTCATGCGTAAGATAATGGTCAGAAAAACCACCTCGTGATTTAAAAAAGCATAATAAACCTAAAATCCGCTCAGAACTCTAGTACTATGATGAACTAATAAGAATAATAAATTAATTTATAAAGCACGATAATATATAGTACAGGTATTCCCGAAACCAATAAATGGCTATTTATGTGTACTGACTCATGGTGTACTGCTTACTTAAATCAGTGAAAATTATTAAAGGCGCAATATTTTAAGTATAGAAATTCTTTAATTGATCTACGTTAATTATAGTAAATTTAGTTCAAAAACGATCACTACTGCGATAACCAACCGCCCCCTTGATTTTTAAGTACCACATAAATTATTTGATTCATCATCGTGGGAATCTGGTGAGACTTTGGTATCAGAAGAAACTTTAGAACGTAATCTAAACGGTCTCCCTCGTTTTAAATTTTTACATGTTTATTTTTTTCGGTGGCTAATTGGTGCTTCTGGAGGTATTGCATATCGCGTGTAATTTATTTAGTAAACATTTCATTTCAAAAAATTAATGATTGCACCCCATCAACTTGATGAATTCCCGAATTTACTAGAGACCTTACCTCGATTTCTTACAGAACTCACGAAGCTAGTGGTAATTCTTAAAAGTAAGACCTTATGGGAATCCAGGAGTTAAAGAACTAGTTTCTTTCCACTAAGTAATACAAAGACATTCCTGCACAAAATTTCTTAAATATATATTATTTATTTATTGTTTTCCAGCTTATAATGTAATATTTTAAATTTCAAATACGATTAATTTATATAATTCAAATATTATGTTCCGATAATAGCTAAAGGTTTAAAAAATTAAATCTTGCAGTGCAAAAACAATATATTGTATGAGATACTATATGATTTCGTTCCAAGACAAGAAAACTCATAATTTATGTATTTTGACGTCAAAATCTTATAAATACTTTGTATTCTCATATATGTATAGATCATAACAAAAATATAAATATACAGATATATAGATGAATATTTTAAGCAAATCCAAAACCTTCAGAACATTCATGTATTGCTTTTAGCAGGCAACTACGAAGTTTATCGTACGATTTGTACATTGGAAGATCCAACTGATTGAAGCTAAAATCAAAAAATACGTCAAAGAGGATATTAACAAATTGTGGTAATGCTGTATACCATGTATGTGCACAGGGTAAACGATCCGTTGAACGGTCATCGCGGTGAATTTGGAACTTTTGAATACCATTCATTCCCTCTAGCGACCTAAACCCTTGCAAGGGAACCTTGGAAGTACCCGTCACAAATTGTAAAAACTTCGCTCGATCAGCTTGGTCAAAACTACGTAGAGCTCTCCAAAACCATTGAATCTATAAAAACGAAATAAAAAGAAGTAAATATGCAGGTGAAAAAAGGAAGAAAGTTGTTGTATTTAAATTTCACCTGCACAGATTTTGAAGTATATTTATGATATTCTGTATTTGTTTTCAAGTCTTCAATGTCAATATCCGGTAGACCAGAAATTAGAAGCTCCAATTCTTGTTCATTAAATATAGATATTAAATGCTTCGGTATAATATCATAAAAACCTTCCAAAAATGCATCTAACCTAATTATTAAAAGAAAATTATTGTTACAAACGTATTGATAATGCTTCTACACCAATTAATTACTGTTGACGAATGGATCCACTCATTTTTAGTTGGCAAACTAATTGTACGTATTCAAATTTATTTTCTTCTGTCACAGCAATATCGCGCCCATTTGGGATGAGATCACGAACTTGTGTTACGCCGAATTCCTGAACTTCAGTAGAAAATGTTAATTCATATCCGAGAGTAGAAATATCATTTTTCATCAAGTAATCCAAGCCTTTGTAAAATTCATAATCCTGGGATTCCATATCAGTATATTTGACTTGTTTGCCAAGAATATGTTTATAAAACGAACGAGTAAAATAGCATTCCAGCAATTTGTTGTCATGAATAGCTTTAGCTATACAAAAGTATTTATTTTTAGAAAGATGTCCAAAGTTATTCATACATATTACAATACTTACCAATTACTCGTCCAACAAATTTGAAATAACTCAGGTGGTTGGGGTTTGCGTGACTCGATGGATTGATCATATACGTCACACGATCTCCCGGCGATACGCAGAACAAGGCATACATTGGATTGAATATTTCCCGAGATATAATAACGTACCATTCTCGAAGCAATCCCCCAGCATCTTGCCCTTCTTCATCTAAAATGTAACAAAAACGTTCAACATATTTACTTAATTACGTTTAACTAAAACAAAAGTGTAATTATACATGATAATAATTATTATAATCACCGCGATTATAATAACTTAACCAGTCACTTAGGGGTCTAAAAAAAGACTCTCATTAATATCAAAATTTATTTGGCTATTGTTCTTCATTACTCAAATTAAGTTTCCGCGAACAAAAATTTTTGTACGCAAACTTATTTAATTTTATTCAATCAATTATAAATAAGAAAAAAAAACTCAATTATTGGAATATAATCAAGGAATTAAAATTTCTTGGTGGAAATAAAACAATATTTTCGTACGAAAATGTTTGATTTGCCGATAGATTTGAGACTTGAGACTTGATAAGGTAAGGTAAGGTGTTTATACTATATTACACAGTAAATACATAATTTGAACGAACCTTCAAATACTATATAAAAGCGATTTTTCCATTCTTCTGGTCCAAGGCGGTATAAGACCCGGAATGAATCCTCAAAAACTGTTACTCGACGTACACTTACAGTGTTTTCTTCTCTACGAACACCTTGATCATTACGCTCTAATTCAGTTTGGAAATATTTTCGTTTTACATCGAAATCTAAAATGCGTGTATGATCAACAAGTACTGCGAATGGACCATCTGAAAGATGTGTGGGGGATTGGCGTAATATTTGGTTCAATACGGTTCGATGTTTTTCAGCAAATGAAAGAAATTTAATTCGATCTAACTTCAGTTGAGCGTCTCTGAGATTCCCTGTAGAATTCTCCGGGTTTTTAAATAATTGCTTTT
Source organism: Coelopa pilipes (assembly GCA_947389925.1). Taxonomy (NCBI): domain Eukaryota; kingdom Metazoa; phylum Arthropoda; class Insecta; order Diptera; family Coelopidae; genus Coelopa; species Coelopa pilipes. The sequence continues at coordinate 9,457,634 of OX376700.1, forward strand.
CCGTTGTATTTTCATCAATTGTATTTTCTATAAATAAAATAATTAAATTTAAATTATATTTAATTCATAAAAAAAATATAGTACTTACGAAACGAAGAAGTACTGGCATTTTCTAAATCCATTACTACAGGTTCAACATGATCGTCTGATTGATTTTCATTCAAATTTGGATGCGGGGGTAGATTAGAAGTTTGATTTTTATTAGAATTATTTTTATCTGAAGCGTGTATGAGAAAGAACGCTTCGACTGTAGGCTGTAAAACTAGAACAGCATACTCATCCTTTGAATCCTCAAGGGCTACTAAACATTCGCTTAAGGTGTTCCATAAGTCATCGAGACAAATAATTTGACTTAAAGTTGGTTTATGGTTCGATGCTGTGGATGTATTATCAGTTGTTTGGTGTGTTTCAAATAGATCACGAATCTGCATAAAAATTTTTAAAGTACGCAAAAAATATGGTTGCGCCGATGTTGTTGACAGAAGCTTCTTCATAGCAGGTAATTGAAGTTCATATGATGGTTTCATATTAGTTGATGCAGAAATAATCACATTTTCAGAGGTAAAACGATCTTGCATTATACCCTGTACATGTGGCCAAGTGTTTCCGGATGTTGTTGAATTACAGTGATTAACTGCTGAATTAAAACTTCGCAATTCATCCAATAAAGTTTGGATAGATTGTTTAACCTCTTGCGCAAGCCCTAAGATAGCTGCAGTAAGGTATTGAAGGAAAATTGCATTGGAAGCTTCCGAGCATAAACTAAGATGAAAAATTAGTTTTGAAATATTATCCAATCCATCCGTTGTACCACACTGATGGGTTAAAACTTCAATTATTAATTGTAACTGAGAAAAATTTTTGGAGTACATTTTTCGTTTAGATTTAAGTTTTGAAGATGTCTGATTTTTAAGTGCATCGCTTTTATCATCATCATCCGATGATGTATCATTTTCGTTTACTTTTGGATTTCCATGTATATCTCGTGGGAAATTAGAATTATTTTCTTCTGGTTGAGTTGTGTTTTCCATATTATTCTTCTCTATACATTCCTCCTCTTTTGGCAACTCCACACTTAAAGACGCCAATAGCTTTATCAGCATATCTGTCAATTGCGGTGATCGGCAAATTACTTTATACGGTAACATTTCTAATAACTTTGCAAATGGAGAGTCGTTAAATGATAAAAAGTCTGGATTTTTGAGCTCCCACTCCCAAGATGGCTGCGAGTTAATTGGAAAACCTTGAATATTCGACAACCTCTGATGTGTATTTACATCTACATTCAAGAGCACATCCCAAAATTGCTTAGCATTTGTGTTATATTGTAACACTTTAACATTTTTACTTCCTTTCTGCCGCACTGCAGCTGCTGCTTTTGATGTTGAGGGACACTCTTCAATATTTTTTCCATCAATTTGTCGCTTGTGAATTTGTGGTCTTTGTAAATTTAGATTCGTAAACCGCTGCTGATTTGGAAAAATAGGTCTGGATTCTACTGAGGAGACATCATTCTCCAATAATATTGAAGTATTGTCTGTAGGTACGGCTGCGCCACTAGAAATATGTTCAGTACTTTCATTAATAGTGGTAACATTTTCTGTAGGATCATTTGCTTGACCGTTAGACTGAAATAATGAGAGCGCATAGAAATAACACAAATTATTGTTTCATACGATTAAAATATAAATATAAATGAAATATAATATACAATATAGATATATATATATAGCTTAGCATATATATATATCCAATCTGAAATAAAATATTACAATTTTAATATATGGAAATTAAAAATAGTATTTACCTTATTTTCGCGATTGTAAGGAAGAAAGCTTTTCGGAAAATGTTTTGCCAAAACAAATAACAAATCTAAGCAGTTACGTACAATCATTTGAGCAGCCTGAGGGTTAATGTTAATTGAATACAAGTTAGATAAGCTTCCATTCTCATTATCAAATTCATCATTTAATTTATTAATGAAGAAAACATTCGATTTATAACCGAATGCAGCATCAATTCGTAATTTAAGCCACTGAGGTTTAATCAATTTTTTTACAGGATATATCATTTTCTCTTTGTTTGTTCTTTGAATAATGCTAATTAGAGCATTTATTATCCATTCTCGTGTTGGTAAATGATAACATAAATTACGCACAACGCGATGTAGACGTGTGAAGTTCATTTTTGAGTCTTCAATGAATAAAAATAATAAAAGAGTCGTTAAAGAATCTGGATCCAATAGTTTATTTTCGTCCTCCATTAGCAACAACGCAATTGGTTTTCCATGAAGCTGTTGATGGTGTTGATGTACAATAGTTGTGTGATGGTGATGTTGGCTTTGTGGAATCCCATTCGCATCGTACCAAATTGAGTTAGTATGCCATCGAAAATCTTCGGTTCGATTTTGAAGAGATGAGGGAAATCTTGCAGTTAAATACCCACCTAATAAAGATTATATATTTCAATACTATGAATATTTACATGTTGTACTCAAAATACCACGCCTTGACGCACTTAATGTATTTGCTTGATTCACATCCAACCTTGCTCCATTTCGACTTTCCCAATCTCTACGCAGGTACTGAGCTTCTGCTGCTAGTTCTGGGGGTAAGCTAGCAATCTGGGATTCATCCATATCCGTGAGTATCTATTATTAATATATTTATATTTAGAGGAGAAACAAAATATTAAGAAGCGTACTTACTGCTTGGCGCAAAGAATCTGGTAAATTTTGAAAGAATGCACCAGCATCTACTGGATCATCTGGATTAGCTGATTGCGCAGCTTGCCGCTGTTGTTCTATACGCTGCTGCATTAGTACTTCGGATTGAATATTGGGGGGAAGTGCGGCCAGAAATTCTGGATTTACTTCAAGTAAAGAATCATGCGCAACTTGTAAAGCATTTTGTTGGGCCCTTTGTCGAACACGCTGCATTCGTAAATGTTCTTGTATTACTTCCTCCCGCATCTCGACGGGTAATGCTGCTAAAAATGAGGGGTCCACACCTTCCGGCACTTCTAAGCCACCAAGAGCAGCCCGAACTTCAGGACTCATTTCAGAATTATTTGTGGAGTCAACTACAGATGCCGTCTCGGCATTGTTTGTAGTAGTATCATTGGTTGTTTCTAATGAAAATCCTTCATCTGCATTATTATTAACTGCACTTTGATTCACATCTACCCCTTCAATTGGATTACTGACTTCCGCTTCAGAATGTGTTTCATGATTTTCATTGGAATACGTATTTTCAGTAGTACTCTGACGTCGAATTTCTGAACTTGGCTAAAAACAAAAAATTAATAAATAAATAAAGATAAGATAAATAATAAATAAATAATATATATTTTTTTTTTTTTAATACCTGCGATAAAACATTTTGAATTTCAGAGTCGAAATCCACGTTAAATGTGGAGTTAAGGTCATCATCTTCTATAAATGTAGTATTCATTTCATCATCTTCAACACCATCATCATCATCGTTATCGGCTTCGTCTTCAATAACGCTATCATTAATGACATCATCATTCTCACCTTCAATGCTCTGATTTATTGCACTAATTTCAAGCGTTTCATTCAAACTATTTTCAGTTGCACTCACATTTGCAATTTCATCTGATTCAGTTGCGGGCACTTGCCCAGAATCAGAGGAACTAAAAACAAAAACTTCAGGGGATACATTTGAATCACTCTCATTATTACCAATAAGAGGTACATTTTCATTTGTATTATCAAGTCTTTGAGATGAAGTTATTCTGGGTTCTCTTAATGATTGAGGTACTCTAAATTGAGGAGTCTCTACAATTGCATAATATATTTAGTCATACATAATTTACAATTCAATCATATTAATAATTACCTTCAAAAGATTGTGCAGTGGCACTACCTGCAGTATGCCTAGAATTTGTTATTGTTGCAGTATTTACCATATTAGGAACTACAGAATTATTTGATTGTTGGATAAGTACAGGTATAGCGCTTCTTCTATTGGCTGTGGAAGGTGGAATAATTGATGGATTCGGAGTCTCTGATTTCTTTTTGATTAGATGGGTCTTTTTTAACTCCTTTATTAAGAATGGAACTAGTAAATGCGCAACATAAAGACAAGAATCGGTCTGAGATTCGAAATCTAAATGTTTGGCCTCTTCTAACCACCAATGTAATGCTGGAATAAATTATAAAAATCGATTAAACTGTGTGTTGATCAAACGTGTTAGTTAGCGATGCGCTAACAGATATATCCACGGACGAGTTGTTTTTAGAAATAATAAAAGTATAGCATTTATCAATCATAGGAAGTGTATGAACATTAGATTTCAAAGTTTAGCTTTCAATTTATGTAGAAAATATTCGCATACGAATATATGTAGATTTGATAGATATAGTGTAACAAATAGAAAGGAATCGCTTACAAGATACTATGATTTTAATGTGGATCTTCAACTAGATTAATTTTAAAACATTAAAGTAGACAAAACTACATAAACCACGCAGCAACTAAAGCATCATAGGAGTTATAATAACAACGGTCAAAAGAACGTTATTTACAAAAATTAATGCTAGCTTATATTTCAACTAATGTATTCATGCTGATTGATTTATTATTGTATATCTTCTCAAGTCTGAGCACCCTAATTCGTTTAGTGCAGTAATTTCGAAATCGAATGGAGGAATTTTAAAAAAATGTTTACACAAATAGGTTAAATAAATAAATAACATAAACTTTAAACATACCATCCTGATTGAATAGCTCAATCTGCCCTTCTTCTGTTGGATTACTAAATGAAGGCATTGGCGTGCAATATTGTTGATCTAGAAAAACTAAACGTCTAGTTGGCTCTCTCCTCTGCATATTGGTTGCTATATTTTGTGAATTATTAACTGTTGAGTTTGATTGAAGACTAGCGCTGGCTGGAGTGACACTATTTTCAGATCGGTCATTGGTGTTATTTATTGATGAAGATATATCATTCGAAATATTAGAATTGAATTCTAATCCTGTGTCGTAACTCATATGACCATCAGTTCCAATTACAGCCATACGAGGTGCAATCCAAGCTGATGTTGGTGTTGTACGAACGGAGTTCGATGTCTCATTTCCATCTATACGCGAAACAGTTTGTTGTGAATTGTTAGTGGGTTCTGTTGCACTACTTATTAAGGAGATAGCTAAATGTTCAGACGACACCATGGCTGATTCTTCGTGACCTTGTTCTTCGTTTGTTATGTGAGCTTCAGATCCAATCGTGTTCATTGAGGCGGATTGTGCACCTGTAGAACCATTAACTCTGCCTCCAACTTCCGAGGCTTCATCATCAGCGTCAACGTCCGCTTCATTTGAAGCAGTTTCAGAAGATTCATGTTCATATATATGATCAAATACTTCAATAAATTGTCGAGTTTCATCATCTGCATCGGCTTCGCTCGGATCTTCAGCCCCTTCTTCATTACCATCTATAATTATGTAAATTATAAATTATGTAAATAATAAAAAAATAAAATAAATAATATTTAAAATAAATACCGTCATCGTCATCATCATCGTCATCGTCATCATTACGATCTTCATTTTCTGTTGATACATTCGAATCAGAATCATTTGAATCGCTGGTAGTAACGTCTCCTAATCCAACATTTCCCACAGCTGCTGCAGCAGTCTCAGATGATGTAGATGCTCCATCACTACCACCAGCTCCATTATCGTTGTTATCTGCTTCAGAATTATTACCTGAATGACGATGATGATCCGGGACAGAAACGCCTGCATTCGCTGTTGCACCATTATTCGAATTTGTATTGCGATTGATTAGTCGAAGATTTTGAAAATCCCGTTCATTTTGCATAAAATCATCAAGAAGGCGATCAAAGTTCAACTATAAAATAGGTAGATTATTTTTATATATTTAACAAATTTTTATATTTAGATATTTAAATTGAAATTTATACCGTGAAATAAAATAGAGGTTCTAAATTAAAGTTTGAGTTTGAAAGGTGCTTAATTAGTAACTGATAAAAACAGTTATTATTAATTCTCTGTCTTATTATAGGATTCCCTTAATAAACATATATATTGCATATCTTCATAATATGAACATACTTGAGATCGTATATTTCCATGACTATTCGCAGCAGATCCATTGTTCCCATCGTTGTCTTCACCGTCATCGTCTGCATTTAGAGTAGCTGAATGATTATTATCTTCTGAATCTACAATTAAGTCTTCTGGATTAAAAATAAACTCAAATCCATGTCGACGATCCGATAACACATTTCTAATAATATCTCTTAAAACATTATCACCACCAATGGTTGCAGAGCTAGTGGAACTATTGGAACGTGATGTCAATCTTGGATAAAAACGACGATTAGAAATTGAGTTGCCTCCTTGAGCAGCATTTCCAAAGAGAATACGTTTAGATGAAAGGGTTCCAGGAGCAACGGTTAACCGCAACAGTATTTCCATTGGACGCAGAATTGAAAATATAGTTGAAAATGTATTGGAATTGGATAAGTCATTGTATTGTGCTATTTTAGATAAATCTGTCATAATGCCTTGTCGTAACAATATTCTATACATATTATTTCGCTGAACATTTATTTTATTAACTAACATTGGACTTTCAATCATCATTGGTAATAGTCCGATTAGCACTTGAAGTCTAGTGTGTTTTTCAGTTGATTCTGGCAGTGATAAAGCACGAACTATAGCTTCATGAACTTCTTCAGCTACTTTACTCTGCACAAATGCATTACCATAGCAATCCACAATCGACGATATAAGAACTCTAGACATAACGCTGACATCTGTATCTTGTTGACGTCTTACAATTGGTAAAAAGTTATCCAATATAAACGATAGGCACGATTGTTCTTTCTCTATTAGAATACTGTCATCAGACGTATAATTATGACCTATAATGATCCCAGGAACTAACGATTGATATGAACGAACTGCGTCTGCCAAAATTTTTATAATTGTAGCTCGAGGAAGAACGGGTTTTTGATGATTGTGACCACTTGAAGGAATGTGCCAGCTACAACAACAAGACTCATACTTTTCCAGTGATTTGTTAGAAACTGATGTTGATAAATTCTGAAAATAAACAAATAAAAAGTACTTATAAAGTTTAATTAATTAAAAAAAAAAAAACAAAACTTACCTCTAAAAGTTCTTCATTGCGAGAATTTTGGTCCAATTGATTATGTTCCTGATGAACGTTTACTTGAATACCTCCGTAGTGGACACACGGCTGAACAATAGCATATAACAATTCCTTAATAACTTTAATAGATATATTATTCAATTTTTGGTTTTCTTCAATATTTTCTGCACATGACATATTTCCATTTTTTCTAGTATTTGTTTGTGCTTTAACGAGAAATTTGGAATCGTCAATGGTGAAAGTTGGATTAGTTATGTAGTCTCCACGTAATATTTTTTTAGCAGCTTCCAAAAAAATCTTAGGATGCCTTGCAACAGCTGAAGATACTTGTGTTAAAACAAATAACAAATCTCGATTTCCAATGGGCACTGGCTGAGCTGTTCGAGACGTAAGGACACGTTCTATTGATTCTTGAAGTACTGATGGTGCCTCCAAAACGTGCCGAATTATTATAATAGCATAAGTAGGAAATCCCATTAATCCACAAGATTGTTGCATTTTTAACAAAAGCTCAATTCCACCTTCCTTGACAAATACTATTGCATTTTCGTAGTTTTTTGTTAAACGAGCACATAGTTTTAATAAGGATAGTTTTGTTTCAAAGTTTAGAATAAGATTTGGATTTAACAGAGAAACAAGACATGTGATTATTTCAGTAGTATCATACTTTGATAATCCTGTGGGTTCATCATAAAGTAAAATTGTTTGATCATATTTTTTTTTGGAATTTAACTCATTTGATTTTGTAGTTTTCGGTATGTCACCAGATGGTATATCTATAAAAATAAACAAAATATAAAATTTGACATTATTTATATTTCACCATAACACCAAAAACATACAATTATCATTCATACACGCTTCATCCCCTTCTAGGTCTTTTTTTGGTCCTTCATTATCTTCACTGAGAGTTTCGTGCTCAGTAAAATTTAATAATGAACTCAATGATATTTCTACATCTTCCTGAGAAATGGTATTGTCTCCATTATCCTTTTTTATTATTCTAGTTAATATGTTATCGATTTTTGTATTGGAATTTTCATTGGATAACATTGCAATAGCCTCAGTAATTTTGAGTGCTGGCATCACAGGTCGATGACTTCCAGAAGCTTCACTAACTTGGGTCATACAGTTAAAATTTATTGTATATCGTTGACGACCAATATTAATAACAACGGAACGTTCTCCAGCCGTAAAAGCACTCTTAATCAAAGCATTGTTTGCTTCTGAATACATGTTCCATTTTCCTGTTGAAGTATCATACCATTTCCAAGAATCACTGCAAACTGCACGCATATTAACTTTCCGTTGCATTATAAGACTTACGCTATCAATAGCATCCATCAGATCTACCAAACTTTGTAGCCAGCGTGGCATTATTGGTTTCACATCTAAAGTAACTTGTTCCTGGAGAATTAATTTAGTTTTATTTAGAAGCTTAATTAGTGCATTCAATGTGTTGTCTTTGCATAGAGCTACACAAAATTCTTTTCGCATATCGGAATACATTTCATCAAGTAACAAAGTTGCTACTTTCAGGCGTATGAAGAGCTTTGTTGCCGTCATTCCTGTTATTAGCTCTTCTTGTTTACAGTCCTCCAATGTGAAGTTAAGTTTCATATTACGTAATACATATTCAGTCCATTCAGTAATATTTTGCACTAAGTTTTGCAAATATTTCGTCTTTTCAGGTGGCTTTTGACGGCGATAAAGTACTGACAATAGATCGGCTCCAGTATTCACAGTTTCTGGTAAAAACTCCATAAATGAAAATGTTCTTTCAAGTGTATCAAAGCAAAATGCGTTAAAAGTTTCAGTAGATATTAGTTTTAGATCGGAAAATAATTTTCGTTTCCGTAGATGTTGTTGAGTTAAATTTGATGGGACATTTGCTCCCGTCGTTGTAGATGCTAAGGCACTCACGTCTATGTCCATATCATTATATGAATTGGATGCATTTGCAGAAGTTGAAGGTTCACGGGATGTCGAGCCACATGCTTCGGGATTATTAAGTAGGTAGTCAGTAGCCTGCTCAAGTGAATGTGTATTGTGCAATGCTTCAAGTACATGCTGCTTCAGAAAACCCATATCAGTAAGAATTTTAAGGTGATCTGAGTTAACACTGGCTGTAAATACAATAAGAAATTGAATATTCGGTTAATAATACTATAAAGCAACTGTAAAGAAATTTTTCTCGTTATGATGATATTCGTTTACCAATTGAATTTAATGCTATTTTGATTTAATAGGATACATAAATACCTTCGTCTCTGGTAACATCCTCTGGATTTTTGTTTTGATCTGATAATTTTTGATCACCATTAAATTCATGAAGTCTTAATTGGAAACGTTCACACAACATTGAATTAGAGTTGATTAGATGCTTCAAAATTGCCATTATAGTTTCCGTCATTGATACTCCATAATTCGGTATAGGCTTTCGCTTCCAGATTCGTTTAACTGCTACCATCGCTAGTTGATGTACTTGGATTAGATAAAAAATCGGTTCAAAGTTTAATGAACCAGACGATTGGGGTTGGCGCGATGTCGCAAGTGCATACGGTGAATTAAGAATTGCCAATGGGTTAACCATTTTTTCAAGTAATTGCAACCACGCGTCCAAAAATTCACCAGTTCCTTCTGGAAAATCCAAAACATCATCTTCCCGATTCTCAAGTAACTGTTCTATTTGTGTACAGTTTTCAAATGAAAATTTGCTATAGGCATCTTCATTTCCAATTGATAACGCCCAGTAAAACATATCAAAAAATGCTTGTAATCCATTTTCCTCACAAAACTGTGAAATCATCAAATGAAAGCAACTTCTTTTATCATCGAATAGCATTGGTCCTGTGAAACCAACTGAACAAATAAGAAAGGTTAATTTTAACTTCGCTGCCGGTTTGGGCATCAAACTCTCGTGACAGAACCCGTTAACTAATATAGAACTTAAAACACGCGCTATTTCTCTGGCGTCTGCTGATGGAAATTTGCTATTAGCAAGAGAAGCTAGATAGTCATTATTACGCCGCTGTCTTGACTGTGGAGTCCCCACTGAGAGCTTAACTAGTGTTCCAAATAGTTCCGCAAGAGCCCGTCCTAAGCGAGAAGATGCCGCTAGCAAAGATTTTATATATCTTAATTGGTCCTCAGGTTTAATCTACAAATAAGATTACAGCATGGTAAATTAGTTCATATTGAATATGGCAATTTAATATACCTTTGATTTCACTGAAACTCCTTTCTCTAGTTTCCGAGGATCAGATCCTGGCACAGCAACGTTCGATTCTTTTTTATTGTGTAACTCAAAAACTTCCTTTGCATTTTGCTGAAGATTTGCAATTTCATCCCAATATGAATCATTACTTTGAGCAATCGGATCATCTGAGCAAAGGCTAAGCAACACCGTACTTTCCCATACTAATGATATATATAGTTGAACTAAATTCTGTAACAGTTCAAGTCCTGCATTATTGTTTGAGCCCCAACGTTTCAGTAAAATAGAACGCATTTCAGTAGAAGCGTTTCGACAAATATGCACTAACATTACCACATAACCATGAACAGAACTCATATTATGCAATAAAGGTGTATAATCTGCATTTGAAAAGCCATCTTCCAATTTTGGGCACGTAAGTAATTCACGGAGTAACACACTGCCACCGGGCAAACTGGCATGTTTGATCAAAGGATGTAGATTACTTACTATGTGAGACAATTGCTGCAATGCAGTATCAATAACTTTTGTCTCATGTGCTAAATTTAAAATTGATTTACAAACATTAGCAACAGCTTGAGCTGTTGTAGACACTGGTGAGTCAACAGGTAAATTCGGTAGGGATAACAATTTCAACAACGGCTTTAAACCTCCGTGTAATACAAACTCACGACAGTGGTCTCCATTTGAGCTATTACTGAATGTTGCTTCAATGAACTTCATAACATTAAGAATATAGTCTATAAGAGGAATAGGTTCGCGTTCTTGTATATTGTTTCGAGTTTGCTGAACTTGTTGTGCAACGTTAGGTCTATTTTGTCTCTGTTGCTGTTGTTGGGATGCCGATGACATTTCTTCATCATCATCATCATCCTCTCCACTGCTATCATTTTCATTATTTCTACCAACAGTTGTAGAATTTGTATTATTGAACGTTTGTTGCTGCGAGATAGCACTTGCAATTATATTAGTCCCACTATTGCTAACACTAACCGAATTACTATTATCCTTATTAGCTCTCCAACATATAAAATTTGAATCTGTTCCAAGACGCACTAACTCATTCAATAATCGAACTATTGCTTCTGTTGCATCAGTTCTGAGGTATGGATGATGTTTCATTAAATCGTCCATTGCATTTCCTAAATTAGTTGCAGTATCGCCTAAGGGATCTGACGATCGTCGTCTTCTCATTGCCACTAAGTAGTCCGGTGACAATAGAACTTTAAGTAATTTATCGAATGGATCATATGACATAAATTCCATTAGTCCGCGCTCATTTAAACACAATGCTGAGAAAACATTTGGCAATGATCCAAGGACCTCGCGTGTAGCGGGTACTTCTTTTTGTAACAGTGATTGAAGCATTACGTTAGTAATACCAGAGTCTTGAAGAGACGAAAGGAGAGATGGTTCATTAAAAACATAAACTGTAACAACATCCGTTGCTAACAAAAATAATGAAGGACCATAATATTCTGCATTGGAAATAATGTGTCGTAAAGAGCATGGCAAACTTGTTTCCATTATATTTCTCATGCCATTAAAATGAGCATGATCTTGAATTGATTTTTTCAAAAAATTTAGCATTGATTTTAGTAATGCAGCTCTTTGTGTAACACAAGTTATTTTCTTTTGTTGCTGACTTTCAGAAATAAGGGCTTGTTCAGCATTACGTTCATTAAGAGGTCGAGCATAATAACTATTAACTGGATAAATGTCAGAGGTTGAACCAGTTTGAATTTCATTTCCGGTACTTGCAGTATTGTCATTGTACATGAAAGCGTTTGAATTAGTGGCAATTTCATCTGAAGATTCTTCATTTGTTCCATCTATAAGAATAACATCGCTATCTGTAGAATTTCTTCGGCTGCTTGCATCTTGAATTTTATTTGCTTCTGCAACAAAAACTAAAACTTATAATTGCTTATAAAAGTTATCAAAGGTAATAGTAACATACCATCATTTATCAAGTTTTCATTTTGTACAACTGATTCAGAAGGTGATGTATCTTCTCCATTTTGTATTGCAGTCCGGCAGTTATTGACTTCTTTTTCCAAACGGTCAATAAAAGCATTTAGTCCATTATTTTGATGAAATTTAGCAATATCAATATTCGTTATTAAATCAATAACTCGAACAGCACGAGTTACAAATGTTATATGTTCCAAATCTACTCCTGGCCAATTTATTACACGTAATAGTGATTGCATCATACCACTTTTGACTAACGCTTGTCCACCAGCCTCGTAGCTGGCCAAATGATAAAGTAGACTAAATAATGAGGTCGCCAAACTGAGCGGATATTTGTCAGTTGTTCCAGATCCTGTTAGACTCGAAATACAATCACGCACCAATAAGGGCAAAATGCCACCCTGTCTTTCAGCTCCGGTATAATGAATAATTTTGGGCAAACGTGAACCAGGTCTATGATGGTTTTTTACGAGAATATTTTGAATACTGTAGATTTTGTATAATCATATTTGTTTACTTACTTTGGAACATTGTGATTGCGATCAAAATGTAGCATAGAAGTAAGAGTTCTAAGTACAGCGGCGCGGATATCTACTAAATGAACATCTTCTTTATCAATAAGTTCACAAAGTTCTTCCCCAAAACCAGGATATAAAACCTTATCGGTGTTTTCTTGTAACGCATTTGAATATATGAGAACAGACACAGCTTGAAGTCGAGCTTGTACAAATTGTAAACGAAGTTTACTATTCTTAAATCCTGATATTAATCTTGCTCTGTGTGCGATTCGCATCTGAGAAAATATAAAAAATGTGATATTAATATAAAACTACAATTTTTAAATAGTTGGTTATATCCATATTTGTATTACCTTAACAGCATCAGAGGGATTTGACATTTGATCGCAAATAATTTGTACAACTTCGGACGGTGTTAAAGAATTACAGATATCCATCATATCTGGTATATCAAGCAGTGCTATTTGACCGTTATCATCCATGTACTCAATAAACAGCTGATATAAAAATTCTAGCTTTGGTTTATTCATACAGCAATCGATTAACGCCAAACCATAATTAGGATCACCCCATCGCTGTAATAAAGATATTGTTTTTAAAATATACACCTCAATCATGATTTCTGTGCAAAATACCTCAGCAATATTTAATAGTTTAATCAAAAGAGTCTCCTTCTTTTCGAAAGACAGACGAGGAATAAAATTGCTCCTTTTGGAAAACATATATAATAAATTAAGGACAGCCAACACAATATCCATATTTTGTGAGGAAAGTAATTGCGTCAAATGTTCAATAGAATTGTACAGATGGCGAGAAAACGAATGCTCTATTAATAATGTTGTAAAATTCAAAACATGGAGCAGAAGACGAGTATCCTGCAAAAAGAATAAAATTTCAGTTTACGAAAATAAATAAACACAGCTTATCATTATACCTCCGCGGAGAATGATGTATCACAATACAAAACAAACTCATTTCCATTTATATGGCAGGCAGCTTCCTCAAGAATTTGATCAAACCGATCAAGGATTTCAATCCAGTGATACAATTCGCATTTACCATACACCCAAACCTGAATTTTTTCCAAAAACTCTAAATTTTCAGATCTAGTTCTACATTTTGTCATCTGTTCAATCAGCAATCGACATTCTGGGGTGAGATCCGAAGAACCTTTTTTGAGCTTGCTGGTATCAACCTTCATTTTGATCTGAATAACTAAAATTTTAAACGTTAACAATAAATGGGAAATAAACAATAGTATTTATTTTGAAATATTAAAAATATCACGAAATCGATATATATATATATATATATATATATATATATATAAAATATATATATATATATATATAAATATATATGTCTAACCATGCCTAAATATATGTCATATACAATCTATCGTAATAAGTTAACAATAAGCGCTCAATTGCATTAATATAGTTGTTTTTATTTATCCAGAAATGCTCTAATGCCATGAACGACATTTTTCTTTTCCGTAATCTTTGAAAAGTCAATCATATTGAATTATTTTATAGATCTAGGCTCCAGTAATTCCTGTAAATATCGATCCAATTACCTATATTCTGAATTTATTCCTTATGTTTTATCATTTTTTATTACCAATCAGAATTTAATTATTTAAACAAAATTTCACTTCGCAGAGAGTAGCTTTCTACACAAAACCATTAAACAAAAGTAAATTATTAAAAATCACAAAGCTGAAATTGAGAGATGTGTGACGCAGCTGAATATATGCCGAATCACCTAAAATTGTATAAGTGCGAATGAATACGCAGTATGTCAATCATAACCAAAGTTGCCACCTAAAAAAATATGGTTTGTTTGTGTTATATGAATATGCAATTTTGATAGAATCACATATGTCAAATTAATGTTATTAATCAATCATTTGAAAATGTACGTCTACAGTTAACAAACTTCAATTTATTAATGTTTTCTAAATAGTGGGATCTTAGCACAACTCTATAGGTTTTGTAAAACAAAGCGCAAAATTAACTTAGACATATTACAATAATTACATGAATAACATACATATGAATGCCCCATAAGAATTATTTCAATGGTAAATTATATACTTAATATTTACATCAAACTACAGGATAATTAAATAAAATATTTTATTGGTTTCATATTCGATTTAAAACTATTACTGTTACGTTCCGTAAAATGGAGTCCCTTAAAAAAAATTGTTGTTTTTAGATATTTAGATTAATAAAATCTCACATTCAAAAGGAAAGGACAAACTTATTATAATTCTACATATTCTAAAAGAAAACAATTGAAGTAATGTTCATTGAAAAATGTATTACTATATATAATTTTACAGAAACTTGAGTATACCTCATGGCATATATCATTTCTACCCTCGATTTCGTGCTTCGATTTATTTAAGACTAGATTACATTTTATCATTTTCTTCGTCTTATTTCTAATTATCCACATTACATTTTGAACCAGTTTTACTTTATGCTCTTAAAAATTGGTTCCATATTTCTGACTTCATAAAATTTAATTTTTATGTACAGCCTCGTTTTCGGTTCATACCATATTATAACCAGAAGCAGAAAAGTCAAATCTGAAATTTTTTACATCACATTAGTTTACTCTCTCAATTCTTATATCCAATCTGCTTGATGCTATGATCGAGCATTTCCAAGAAGTGGTGTATTTTCAGCAGCTGTTACGATTGTTTGATGTTGTTGGGTTCCAAGGGTGCTACTGATTTTTACTTTTTTCTGGAAAAGAAATATATTTTAATAATTGTGTTATACAATTTATCAATGCATTTATTACATTTCTCCTATGTAATTCGTGTAGATAAAGTGTACTCAAACACATGTCTGCTACTGTTACATCTGTAGTATTCTGTGCTACATTTGGGTCCAAGTTGTAAATACTGTGTGAAAAACAGGAATGTAATAATAGAGGTAAAAGAGGCTCTTTTAATTTTATACCTATATAACAAAGCTTCTGAAGGACCTTCCAAACGACCCTCAGTTTTACAAACCCGCATTTTCCGCATACTTCTGGTTACTGGACCAATCGAGGACGAAATATACCTAGATGTTGTGGGTACATCATCACTTAAACGAGGTTTCGGACAACTTTCGTCACATGTTTCTTCTAAATTCTGCTGTAACATTTGCTCAAAATCACTTCCTTGGTTTGAGCTTGATGGATGTACTTGATCCTTTACTTGAGGTTTCAGATATTGTTGAACAGAGGTACTTAAACCGTTACCAACAATGTTATGTGTATTAAATACAGAATTAGCAATAGAAGAATACTGAAATATACTATTATTATAGATTGTATTAAGAATTTTTTCAATTATATTGATTACCTCTTCTCCAATAGTTCCAAATGACAACAAACTTTCAGTCATTGCATTTTGACCATCAATTTTATTAATAGTCTTCGCTTTAATTAAATCGTGCACGGCATTCTGACGTATTCCTCGTAAGAAGTTCAATGCATCAGGAGGCATCCGCCATTCCGGATTAGTTAATGAAAACCGCACTAACGAAAGTTCAGTCTTTCCATTTTCAACAGGATATCTTTTGAGTTGCTCTTCTGTATTTTCAGAAGAACCAGCACTATTATGTAATTGCCATTCTGGATTACCATATTTTCGGACATCCATTTGGGCAAATGAACAAACATTACCCACTCCTTTTACAGTTACTGTAAAACTTCTAAAAAATTTTACAATTTCAAGGGCTTTGGGTCGAAATACGAATATTAAGATGAATGGCGTTATTAGGGGACTAAAAATTTCGTTTAAAATGAAATTCTGGAAAATGTATCATTATTTTAAAATTACTAAAATTACATTAATAAAGTTTTGAAATACCGCTTTGAACTGAAAAAAATGTCCAAACTCTTTACGAACTTGTGCAGTATGTGCTTGATGTTTCCATTCACTTGGCAAGTAATGAGCATGAGCTAAAACAGCCGTCATTAACTGTTCTGGGCACCATACAAGGTTTTCGTCTGGAATAAGAGTTCTAAAAAAATATATATAATGGAATACTTTTTGATCACAACTTTAAGTATCTTATTATTTACCTGCAAATTAAGCCAATAGCAGATAGTGCAGTAATAATTGTTAAAACATGCTCGACTTGAAACACGAATTCTTCATATATCCCCAAAGCCAATATCAAAACCAAGAGTCCACCAGTAATAAAAAGGATATTTCTAAAATAATAACATCATAAATATATACACCGCATATGTAGACAATAAAATTGTACTTACTTTGCAATTACAATTACTATAGGAGAAGAAAAGGAACTCAAATATTTGTCAGCATGCTCATAAGCTCTATTAAGTCTAGAATCTAATTCATGTTCAAGTTCATTGAAGTGTCTTAAATACAAACGACCATAATTTGACCATGTACGTTGACCTAAAGCTCCTGGTTCTTTTCTTAGAATCTAAGGAAAATAATATTTCAGATTGGGATTGATATAAATTGATAAGTTCATAAACGTACGTTTGCATATGCAAAAGAAAAATATATCAATTGCCATAGAAATATGGCAGGTGCCATTACTAAGTTGGCAATTGCAACCCAAAAAATCAGCTTCGAAAGGCGTTGAGCAAGTTCCACTTGATTACTTCGAACGGTATAATCATCGCGAAGTTGCCAATTGTTTTGGAAGGGAGATCCAGGTCCACCTGAAATCAGATGAAGCATTAAAATTAATATTGATATATATGATATTTTGTACTTACGAAATAAAATAAAATCAATATTGTACAAAAGTCCACGACTGAGAGTAACCACCTCCCCTATAACTGGAACGTTAAATCTGACTGGTAATAAACTTTTATTCATCAAAGCAACCATATAATTTTTAAACCTATATTACAGAAAAAAACATTATATATATATGAATGATTTATATATATGTATATAAATATAATTACCTCAAAATACGATGATATATGTCGAGCTCGGTCAATTGTTCTTTATCAATACACATGTGTTGCTCAGCTTGGACCTCTCTGATTCTCTTCTTGACTTCATGCCATGTAATATTATCGAGATCATTCTTAAAAATATGCAATAAATGAATAATTATTTGATACCCATAACTAAATTCTTACGTCCTCTATAAGTAATGCTGAATTGTAAAATTTTTTTATATCTGAGTACTGTGTTATATGGTAAATCATTTTAATAAAACGTATCATGAAGAATAAGGTAGCTATAAACAATATGATGAATGTAAAACCACCAAATGATTCAACACATTTCCCCATTGGTATAATGACATCATTTAGTGTAACCTTTCTTGTAACATTTAATTCGGGTGCTTTGTCTCTAAAATAACAATGGATTCAGTGTTTGGACTTATTTCCATTATGTAATATTTAGCTTACCCAAACAATACCGAATGATTTATACAATGAACCGTAAAGGTTAACAGCCAAACAACAAACCCAAATTCACATAACTGAAAAGCTTCATCCATCATTATGACGGTAAATCCATGTTGTTGGTGATAATTATACATTCGCGTAAAAAACGAATCAAGATCCTCTATGTGATTCCATCGTGCTAAATATCAAACCAAAATTTGTATTTTATTCATTTATGTAATTAAAAAATACTTCTGCTTGTTTCAGGAACAATATGAATCATTACTCCACTATTTCTGGGAGTATCATCCGTGTCATTCGGACTTCCAGTTTCATCGGTGTTATTCCAGAAAGGATTGCCTTCATTTAAGGAATGGTAGTTTATATCTGGATTGGCCATATTCAACCTTCATGGAAAATTGAAATAATTTCAGTGTTATCCTATTAAATTTTTGGAATTCGTTTTAATTAGTTTAATTTACAAACGAAGTGTTTATTATATATGAATAGCTGGAAGATAATTTGAACATTTATATGTTATTTAAAAAAAATGTAATATATAATATAAACTAAATCTAAAAATGTTTCATATGTTATTTTTATTGTATTCTATTTTGGTAATATTTATGTGAAATATGAAGACAAAAGACATATCAAGAGGTTAAAGAAAAAAATGTAATCATTAAAAAGCAGCCGCCTGTATCCAAACATTACTATAACTTTGATGAAAGATTTTTGACTTTATTAAAAATAAACACTAAGTAGCTCAAAACAAAGACGTAAAAAATTTGTTTTCAAACAAAGAAGTGTAAATGCAACAAAATCTTACTGATAAAATTTATATACAAATTAGGGAATATTACGTTACACTTCAAGGTTCCTACTATATTGATATTTTTACTTTCCACTAAGTTAATTTTAAAATACGAAATTTATTTATGAAGGTTCTTCGTCGTTCACTGATTTGCAAGAATTATATTTATATTTTGACCTGCGTGAAGATAGCTACGTTTGTGATCTGTCAAAATACCAGCGGATAACTGTTCATAGGGTGTATCGGATGAACTTTAATAATTTAAATTTAAATTAATAGATCACTATGAGAGAAAGAAACGCGAAGCTCTACAATAAAACCTAATTTGAGAATCCAAATCCACGACAATACTTATAAGTTCGCAGCTACCTGGAACTGGTGAACAATGACAATGCAATTCATTGAACTTGAATAAAAAGGGAATCACTTCGAAGGACGAACGACTCCTCGGTTTCCATCGGCTTTTACGATAATGCCGGGCAAGCAACAATTAGAGGTGCATCAACTTCAGCGGTGACCAGAATGAGTAGTAGTAGCAGAGAGTTGCTTACTATTAACGCTTAATTTGATGCTTCAAGTTGAATGTACGCAGATGTATATAAGGAAATGTACAAATTTTTATTCTGTGATTTATAGTGAAATAAAATAATAATAAACAGAAATCTTGTACAATTACCTTTAAAATGCTATAACAAATATGACCCTGTAACGTTGCTTTTATATTAGTAGGTTTTTACTATTTCGAATGTAGGGGTTTAATTCCTGGATATCGATTTAAAAGGTTTTAGGGAACTACTCAACAGAACCCCTTTTCTTTACTTCATATTTTTATTCACAAATTGTTCCATTTTGCTTTGTTTATGAGAATTATATACATAATAAATTAAATATATAAAACTAAATTATAATGTCACATAGGTCTTCAGCACAAAAAAAACAAAATTATAGTATACAATTACATGTTATTAGATTAGGTTCTTTATGTTACGTTTTTTTTAACAAATTAATAGTTTTATTAATATTTAGTTTAACAGTTTTTAAAAGGTCAATAAGGCGAATAATATCATGAAGTTCTTGATTTTTAAATATTTCTATGTTACAAAGGTGGCATGTGTCTAATGAACTGCATTTGATGTGGTATTGGTATGTTAATTTAATGAGACCAATGCATAAACGTGCGAATTTTTGAAGGTCTTTCCGATTGAGATCAAAAGGATAGTTTGAAGCCTTTCCGTCTAGGTTAGTCGGTTTGTGGAAATGGGAGTATAGATTCCAGTTTCATCAGAGTCATAGTGGAAGTCCTTGATGTATCGATTGATGTCTGTTTTGTTGGTATTCCTCTCTGGATCCCTGGGAGCGAGATTGGCTGCTTCGACAGCAGCTGTGTTTCCATCAATGCCGATGTGGCTTGTAATCCACATGAACTTCAATTTATTTGGGTGCTCTATGATTTTATTCCTTATTTTTTGGATTGTTTCATTGGTCTGAGTAATATTTGCCGTTGTTTGTATTACAGGAAGCGAAGATACTGCTTAGCTGCGAAGATACGGCTGCATATATCAATAAATTGTTGTCTAAAAAGCCCAGGAGAATTATAGAGTGAGATTCATCGACTACGGCAAATGTTGTGGAATTTAAGTTCCATCCATCTTCTTTCCTGTGGGCGTCAATGTATAATATAGGATTGTTTGAGGAGCCACTGTGGTCTTGTGGTATATCGTAATTAGTTTAATTACCATATCCATTCTTGTTGCATTTGTGATCGCTCGATGGATGGCTGATGAAATTCGTTTGATTTCAATTTTTGATTTTTGCAATATTGGGAATGAGGTGATTTGAGGGTAGTAGAGTTTTGATGTTGAGACGTGATGTGAAGAGATCGATACGTTGGTTTATATGCGGTAGTCCAGTTTCAGTGAGAAGTTTGGGGATAGGAGTGATCTTAAAGACTCCAAAGCAAAGTCTGGTTGCGGTATGATATATGGTGTTTAGTTTTTTTTTTAGTTTTTTAGTCTATTTTTGAGAGGATTAGAGCTCTCATTATAATGGATATGGTGTTGGAGTGGGTGTTTGTGGAATGCCAGACATTTATTTATATTAAGTTTATTTACAAGAGATGTCTTAATATACTGAATATGGATAGACCAAGAGATCGTCTGCATATATCCAATGATTAAAGTAGTTGCTCTCCAAGACGACGTTGTCAGTCTCAATGTGAAATAACACAACCGACAGTGAGGAGCCCTGAGGGAAGGCATAAACAAAGCAAAAACAAACAGCCTGTATCCCTATTCTATTGAAGGCTTTCTCGAAATCTATAGCCACTATTGAGTTGTGGTTCCGTCTTACCAAAGCAGTGACAATTAGGTGGTCTAGTGAACATTTCTTTGTTTTTTTTTTTTTTTCGCAATATAGAATGTTTTTTTGTCCACTAATATGTATGTTTAAGGATGGGAGGATTGTTTGTATGGGGATGGTATCATTAGCAGCTGACATGAGGTTTCTATGAAATATGCTAGCATCTATGTTGATGTTGTCATAGAGGCTAGAGATTCGAGTTTTGTTACATAGGATATTATTAAAAGTGTTCCAATCAGCTTGATCCGTTTTAAATTTAGTTTAAAGTATCGATGGTAGATTGGCGGGTGGATGGAGAGGGTTAAAGGAAATAAGTATTAGGTAGTGGTCGCTTCTGTCAGGGTGGATTTCGATTTTCCAGTTAGGGTAAGGAAAACTTTTGGGGGTAGGCAAGTGAGAGATCTACGTGAGTGAAGGTGAAGGTATGAGTCGCCGAACCGTCATTGAGAGTGATAAGGTTCGAGTGGAATATGAACTTTTCAATTGTTGTTCCTCTGGTGTTCGTTTTTGGCGGAACCCCAGATTGTGTTGTGTTTATTGAAATCACTAAGGATCAGAATTGGTTGATTCTGATCGTTAGTAAAGGAGTCGAATTCTAATAAATGGTGTAGTAGAATGCTCTTGTGTATTCTATACAAAGCATAGGTGTAGTTTGCAAGGTGAATTGAGGTAGTACGGGCATCAGTTTCCTATAAAACTTCAGTCTCATCTTGATGTTTTTAGGTTCCGTTAGGTATTTGATCGCAGCCACAGTTTGCGCATAATATTCGAATGTATTTTTCTGGAGAATGGCGTGGAAGATTGCATCCAGTGTAGGCAAGATCGTTTTTACAATTTTTGGCTATATGTCCTAAGCGTTGGCAAATTTTGCAGAGTATAGTACCTTGTACAATGCTACATCAATTGTAGCAGGAAGCTGGAATTGGTTGAAGGTGAGAACCATCTGTCCACTACAGGAAGTTTGTCCAACAATGATTCAGGTGGAACAGGAACAGGCTTTCCGGTAAACTCGGAAAACACTCGTAGATGATACAGTTTTTGGGGGGTTGGTAGGAAAGTGTTCCAGTAAAATGAACCTATCCGAAAGTCCCGGGGCCATATTTGTAATTGTGAGAATATGTTAATTAACTTATTTATGAAATTAATGAAAAGAAAACTAATTAAAATATTCAGAAATTAGAAATTTAAAATTGTTTTGTTTGTTCTTCAAACAATTTTTTTCTGAACAGATTATTTATGATGCTGTTTGACAGCTGTATCGACGCGAACTAAATTGTTATATGTTTTTCATATTTTTTCTCTAAAATTTGTATTGTAAATTTTATCATTCATAGGAGTATTTTGTTGATAAAGTTATAAACCCTTAGCAAATCCTTATATCTATATTTTGGAAAATCGAACAATTCTTTGAGGTATTGTGTTCAGGCAATTATACTGATCAATTGTGTCATGAATCTTATTTCGTGAGGGTCACAATGTTTCAAATTATCTTTAAATTATACATTAATATAAATATATGTATATTCAAAAAAAAGATTTTGTGATGAATATTATAGTGTGACAAACGTGTTTGTAATGTTGTATGACTTTATTTAAATTAATTGAATAATCCTTGCCTGTATTTCAATGAGTGATATTGCTGATAAGTTATTTGCTTTCTGTTGCGTATTGTAAATTATTGCACCCAATACGGCGGGTACGGTAATACACAGTATTTGATTTAATTATTATAATATCTGAAGGTAACTAACACATCATCAATTCATCAATGATTCAATTTTTGACCTTTTGGGCGGTGTTCGGGGTTACGGCGTGTTTGCTATAGTGTGAATAACTGTTGCCGTAAATAATACTATTTGTAATACGAATGAAATTAATTGACTGAGATCGGTTGATCAAACTCGATTTATTCTTTGAAACTTATCTAGAAACTTTGAATATCATCGATCCTCCAACGTATTGCGGACACCACGGCTGTTATAAATTCGTGGAGACAATAAGCTGCCTCTGTAATTGATATCATATGGAGTTGGTAGGCGTTAATTTCCTCTTTCCATTTTTTAAGAAGTCACACGATAGGGAATCTCCGTGTACAAATAATAAAAATTAAACGATTTCTATAATAAAATCACGGATGCATCGATTTTTAGAAATTGTTTAATGTGGATAATGCCATAGTTGAATTACTATTTATCTATTTATCTATTATTGTCTTCATGACAAAAAATTAAAATATCCACGATCAAGGTATTTGATATTCTTGAATCTTGAAGTCCAAATTCTCTTCGTTAGTTCTCCGATCATAACAATGAAATGATTGTTAAATGCCATAAATACTTCGATTTAATTTACAAACAAGCTTTTCTTTTAAAGGAACTAAAAATCCTTCTGGTTGTGTAGTTCAAATTTCTATGTCCAACTCAACATTCAAAAATGCTATTTCAATATCCACATGATGAACAATTATCTTTGAATGTTGTGACAGCAAAAGAGTTCTTAATGGGTTTATTTGGCATCTGGTGCAAAAATTTAATCACATTTCTGAGATTATCCTTTCTCCATAATTTTTTGTTTTTTTGTTCCTATTATGTGTTAAAATATTATATTTGGGGATTTAATATGAAAATTATCCTTTATTTCAATGAATTCAACATTTCTACTTATTCAAATTATCAACCCTTGTACTGCTCATAATAAAAAACCAAATTAAATGTTTGAATATATTATTTATTTTTTTGTCTTTTTTGCTTATTAACATATTCATATGCAATTGACCCAAAAATTGGAATATTATTTAAAATTGGATTCTCACCAAACCATAGCTCATATGTGTAGATGAAATTTCATTCGAGGGTAAACGATTTTATATTTTGCTGTTATAATTTGCTGTGTTTACATCACAGTGTCCATCAAATTCTCATCGTTGATATTCTTTATACGATTAATTCATTATTATCAGGAAAATAAGAATGCATGTTTAGCGTTTAGGATAACGCTGCTATCTTATTGCCGTATTAATAGAATTGTTCAATTTGATTTTAAGAATTTTATTAAATATTATGAAAAAGAAAAAAAAATAATTTTAAAATTATTTCATAAAATTGAAAAAAGGAATTTAAGTATTTTTTTAAGTTTTACTTGACGACTGATGAAAAATCAAAGTTAAAAGTTGTCGACTATCGTGTTGGTCGTAATGACTTTCAGTGGCACAGCTGCTAGCCAACGCGAGAAATGGTCGATCATAGTAAGCGTATCGCAATGTGTTGTGGAGTGTTTTCAAAGTGTCGATCAATTTTGCTTTGCCGACACAGTAGACATGAACGTGCCCAGTTGAT
The DNA here is from genome assembly GCA_947389925.1 of Coelopa pilipes. Lineage (NCBI taxonomy): Eukaryota > Metazoa > Arthropoda > Insecta > Diptera > Coelopidae > Coelopa > Coelopa pilipes. The sequence continues at coordinate 9,482,405 of OX376700.1, forward strand.
GACGTCGCGATTCATTTTTGGCAAAACAAAACTTCTGTTCACAAGACCCTTTATTGCTCGATTTCGGATTTGGTGGTCAGATTTTTTAGCGAGTACATAAACTAACGGCTTATGAACCGCAAAATAACAAGTTTTTAGCCATCGATTAGATGTTGGAGGTGACGAACCGCTCAATAAATGGCTAAAGGCTGTCTGTCATATACTCAGTTATTCTCTCCTGATCATAGAGTTTTTAGGAATTGAACCTTAAGGGCTGTGGTCCATTGTCAGAACGTTGATCTAATACTGCAACAATAGCTGTATCAGACAGTTCTGCTGTAGTGTGTGCAAGTTGGCAAACGCATCGCGAAGCAATGCGGATATCATCAATCTCACAATGGCTGTTTTTTGGATGAGGCATGGGAACTTGTCATATCGACCCGTTCTATCGACAGAAATTATAGTGATTGGATTTACTTAGTTTTAAACGAGTCCGAATGTACTGAAAAGGATGTGGCACGAGTGCCATCCAAGTGACTGGTACTACGACCACGAGAAAGTTGATTGTGAGCGAGCTGGCTAACCTGCTTGGTTAATTTCTCAATAGCCGTCGAAAGCTGAGCAACGTCTTTGTTCGATTCGGGGCGCAGTCGACGAAGCTTTGTTTCTTGAGATTCTGATAAAGTATTGATAATACGATGCTTCAGTGCTTCATACTTGTTCCGGTGGATTGTCAATGATGTCGTCCAAAATGTCAAGGAGGTCGCCATCAAGATGCGTAGCAATGTGTCTGAATTTTGATTCATCGGAAATAATTCGGTGCATCTGGAACTTCATTTCAGCAACGGTGAAGTAACTGCTCGGGTTACCGCGCCAGAACGGACTTGAAAGCTTGACCACAGTGATTGTATGCATCTCAGAAATGCTCGACGATTCATCGAAGAAAATCCAGAAGTTTCATTCAACTTGCGGTCGTTCAGAGCCGAAGTTCCAGGTTCCGTCGTCTGAGAATGTTGTAACGCCATTTTCTCACTTCGCAGTTGGGATCACCCTCTTCAACAGTTGGAAGTTTCAAAAAATACGACGATCGCGGGGTCACCAATTTAACGTTTATGATAACCATGCTTTTTTATCGTCGTATTTACAGATTTTGTGCAATTTAATTATAAGAATTTTATTAAATATTTTGAAATAAAATAATTGATTTTAGTTTTATTTTGTGAAACAGTATTATATAAGTTTTTTTTTTTATTTTTTTTTTAGTATTATATAAGTTTCACTTGACAACTGATGAAAAAGCAAGATCAAGTTGACTGTTTTAATAAATAACTTAAGTTTCCCCACATATGTTTCCACGTAGTTATTTTTTGCACACACAAATTTTATTTTTATATATATTTTTTTATACATACAAATCGGCCTATTACGATTTTCTCTTTGGAAATTATATGATATAATTTAAAACATAATCTTTCATGGAAAATAGTTCATTCCAAATATAACCTTGAAAATAGAAAGTAGTTTATATAAAAAAATAGTAATTTTAACGGGAAAATTATATTAAATATAAAATTTCATTTGAAAAACGCAATCTAAATGGTGGTTCTTATATTTTGGTAACCTTCTTATCATGTTTTCTGATTTTAACTTAAGTCAATGAGCTGAGCCTTAATGACCGTAACTCTTATGCAAAAATTGAAACACTGAAGTTTTCCACAATGTTTAACTCTGTATGATTTAACTAGAAAACTTTTATATTTGTAATCTTGAGTGAAACTTCACCTTTTCTTGAAATTAAAGCTTTATTATTGACCATAACAACTTGGCAATTGTAACCCTTGCCTATACAGAAGACATAATACTGCATTTCAAAGAAAAAGTGTTTTGGATGATGAATTTTCTTATTATGCTTTTTTGTCATTACATCAATATCAACTATTCTAATTCCTCGTATATCTAACTTTCTCATCTACTAGGCGAACCTTTCCAGGGTATCCACGATCTATTGACACAGGCTATGTTTCCTCTCACTCAAATTGCTAAATTTTGTTTGACATAGCTAGTTAATATTTAAGAATTTACTAACTTTAAATATGTTTTTATATTGCTTTTAAAATTAATCTCCAATTACAAGAAGTCTTTAACGCAAAATCTTTAGTGTTAGAAATTCATTACTGTATCAAACGCAGCTTTTACTTCTATATATCTATTTGGTAATCTATCCAATTCTATCCGTTGTGCTTTGTTCTCAGCGTGTTGAGTATTTGTTGCTCCCGAAACGTCCAGTCCCCTCCTTGTAAAATACGTAGCAATCTGCACTTATGGAGAGTCGCTTCTATCTATTATTAGCTTATTTTGTATTGTTTTTAATTTTCCACATGATTCAAAAATATTATTCCTCATTGAATGAAAGAGCGGGTGAGCAAACCTACTTCTTTAATTGTTCTCTAACTGTAAAACAACAAAATGCTATATTTCTTCTCAAATTGTGAAGGTACAGTGGAACTTAAACTGTAACAAACTGTAACGTTTTTTGCGTTAAAAGTGTTAATTTATTATTTTGTCGGGCTGAAGACCTTAGTAGTCAGTGCCATTATAATTTAGGTTTATATATTTATTATGTATATAATTCTCATAAATAAATAAATTATTTTGTATGTAATTTATATGTTTTGCGACCATGCTTACTATACTCACCAAAGTTTTTTCGCGATCAAATGCATAGTTTACGATTCTATAAAGAACATACAACCAAACATTCATTTTTATAAATATTGAATGGTTATTATGTGCATCAAAAAAGATAACAATTACAGAAATTAACAAAGTGAAATACTGCAATCGCAACGGACTTCAAAGCTATCGGCTTACGATTCTCATCCCTGCTCCATTAGAGCACTCCCCAACTCGATATAAGCGCGAAGAGGATACACTCGATTCTAAGATGTAACCAATCGCGTCTCCTCCGAACCCAGAGGGTGCATCGACAAAGAGAGAAATCACTTCTAACTCCTAAATGGCTATGACGGCCATTATTGCACTGGTGGAGATGTAGAACCGGAGGCTGATATTTTATCATAAGTCGAAATGGATATCGGGAACTTTTCGAGGCCGACGGAGGAGGAAGGGATAGCCAACGAAAAAATATCATACAACCGACGAGACCATAAATCTTTACTGCAGTTTCCTCTTTGGTTCCTGGGGGAAAAATTGAGGTCAAAAAAGTAATCAATAGTGAATGACGAAGCATAGCAGAACCACGCAGCAAAATAATCATAGGAGCATAACTCAAAAGCAAAAAGCCCGGAGAGCCCATTCGAATTAGTTGTAATAGCGTATACCTTTAATTAGTTATAATGGACAATTAAGCAAGTTATATGTTTTATACCAAGTTTGTCGCTCTGGCGCTTGTAGATTCTGCATTCAAGTATGTATAAATCTTATCGTATCTTCGAAGTACAGCTGGCATGTATTATTTTGCACTTTTAAATCCAACTATGTAGACGCTCTCTCCGTTCCGTCTGTAAGAAAATATATGATTTGAAACTTACTTCATACCATACCGACATCACAAACCAAAGTATGAATGCAGTGATTCATATTAAAGTCATGAAGAGTTTTATGCACGGAAAATCCACACTACAGACTATAGACCACACTACAGACTATGTTAACAATAAGATATGACTCAAAGTGATTGACATTGGCTTATCAACTCTGTAATAACTATATACTTACGAGCCATATTTTTTCCAGTCCTGTGCTACTTGAATTGAGTGCAAAAGAGATCGTCCAAAATTATTGTAATTTAACACAGAAATTCACAATCTTGGTTATTATTGAAAAACGGGCACTTCGCTCTGATATCTATATATTTCTTTTTTGAATATTCATTAACTCATTGAAATGCTTTTAATATGGTTGAATTAACTGATTATAGTTGGATTTACTTCGTGTGTACTAATAACAGGTACATAGTGCAGAGTAACTTCCGTAGAGTTTAGACAATATAAACCTCAACGTCTTCAAACGTCAAACAAACTAGTATATACAAAAACGTATGTCTAGTATATTATAAAATCATGTATTTAATTTTCATGCCTAGCTAAATGCAAAGTATAAATAATACAAGTGTCCCACAATAAATTGATTATCTAAATAAAAATATGAAATTGTACAGTTAAAAAGTTATTAAAACAAAGTTATTTAATACAATACTTATGTAATTTTGATTTTTAAGTAAAAAATTATATATACATACATATTTAGCGTTTTCTCTTTACATTTATTAAATTTCATTCAAATTTTCTATTTTTGTTTCAAAGGCCTTTGGAATGAAAGCTACATATCCAGCAATATATAATGCTTTATAATTGTTTGGTGTTGTAAAATTTGATCCTAATTTTACTTTCAAAATAGTTTTTGGTATTTCAAATTATAACTTTGTGTGTCAGTTCGTTGAATTTGTTTCCAACGTTTTGTTTCTCTTTAACACATTTAGACTGGACTTGTCCTTTGATGTACCATTGTGCATTAAACGTGAACTTTCAGAACTCTCAGAAATATCTTCACTATCACTGGATCTAATATCCCCAGACATCTACGAAAAAATACAAATTGTATTAAATATGCATAGATTAACATATTACAAATAAATGTTATGCATTTACTCATAATAATATACATAATATTATATTCATATAATATATAATATTATAATAATATAATAATCATAATATATAATATAATAATATAATAATATATAATATAATAATTCATAATATTTTAAACAAAAACCAAAATTATTTGGAATGTTTGCAATCTTTATCAACAGAAACCCGAATTGATTCGGATGCAAACACTATGTTCGATAATATACTTTCATAAACTTTTTTAAAAAGTTCCTAACAGATATTGGATATAAATTTAAATAAACGAGAACATTAAAATACATGATAATCTCTTCGATTTTCTACGCCCACAGTCTATATAAATTGTATGCTTGTTTGCATCAACACCATATAACCGGACAGTGTATAAAATATCAAACAATGAAAGATTTCATGAAATTATTATATCACAATTGTAGGCTACGTGTATCAGATGAATATATTTGTAATAGTTTGAATGTGATGATTGCTTTATTAACTTACCAATCCCTTTTGCAAAGAGTCCACAACTATTTTTAAGATCATATATGTCCAAATTATATGAAGTATTAGCAACATTATAAGGAGGGTGTTAAAAATATAATACGCAGGAAACATTGGTAGAATTTTAGGAGCTTCTACGGATGAACTGAAATAAAAATTTTTTATTTTATAATGTAAAATCTAAAAAATTCTAATAAGTCTTTTGTAATACCTATATATTATACGAGGATAAAAACCAAGCCTTGTTACAATCCAAACGACTGTAAACACTGCAAATATTCCATCACAGAGTTTTTGATAGTTAGCATATTTAGTGAGTTTAGCTGCCTGTAAACAAAATAGAACAATAAAATGAAAGTATAAACCTTCAAAGTGTGACATGGTCATATTTTTTTAAAAGTACCTCCAAAAATATATCTGCACAATCATGTACAACTAGAACTAAAGAACCGACCCTGTGCAAATTACACACCCAACTTAACGACATCAGTAACAATGTAACCATATGATGAAAAAACATTTGCCAAAAATCCTTCCGTTTAACATCAATAAATTGAGTTACAGTTAATGACCAGTAGAACGACATGGATATCATGTAGTACCACCAAATATCGCCTGAAATTGACTATAATACAAAAATTATTGTACACAAAACCTATATTATACATTCTGAACTAACCTGATGAGGATAGCCGTACCAGCAATTCTTAACATCCCAAAACCATGGCTTATTCCAAAGTACAATCACTCCGAATATAAAGCTATATGTATAGTATATACAACGCCAGGTATTTTCGCTGAATTTAACTAGTGTTGATGGTTTATCTTGAGCTCGTCGCAAACGCCACCAACGTTCAATTTGTCTTTCCGACATATCTGTTTGTTTTGCCAAGACAATAATCTTAAAAAAAAAAAATTAGTTATAAATGTATTACAAAACATGTATTACAAAAAATTTACCATTTTATGGTTAAGTCGACTTGAATTTTCATATGCTTTTTCTAATGTTGCATTTGGTGCAGCCTTTTTTGGTCTAGAACTTTTTATACCTAAAGATCTTCCAATTGGCGCTATCCAATATCTGTAAATGAATATTTTTATGTATAAAAAATGTATATATAATGTATATATATATATATATATATAATATAATTCAAATATAGCTGTACCCAAAACGGATTTGGATTTAATATTAATTGTAACTATGGTAGTTATATGAAATAAAGAGCAAATAAGGAACAAAAATATAAAGCTGAATGTAATATTTTAAGATAATTTTACATACATTGGAAATAAAAATTACGTAATATGTTAAAAATGTGATCCAACCAAACATGAAGCGGAAACTAAACAATAAGTTTTCAAGGTTGATTTCAAATAGTTGTAAATTTATATATGGCTACACATAATATCAAAATAAATAACTTTACCTATAACTATATAAATAATTGGTTAATTTAAATTCAATTCATGATCTCTCGAAAAAATTAAACTGAACATACATGTATAATGTGATGTATAATAGGGACAATCAATTATTATTTGCACGCACGAAAAACTTAATACGTGCATAGATTGTAATATATAAAGTTGTATTAAACATGAATTTCATTTTAAACACGAAACTTTATCGTCGACATTATAAATTTTTTGTGTTCTTAAAATTAGATATTATCGATTGTAAAAACACGAACTACTACGCTGAATCAAACATCACTACATGAAATAAGTATATAAGAAATAATTTTCATGAATTATGTTTTAAAAAGTAACTAAATTGTTAGATTAATATATCTTATTGTATCGTATGTAATTATTATAAATCGAATGTTCAACATTGTAGAAAGCTAGCTAGAAGAAGAAAAGCTAGGTTTAGTTTAATAAATATTTTCATCAAGAAACAAATATATATATATATATATATATGTTAATAATATTATTAATGTACTCTTATCTTCTAAGAGTGATATGCATTCGGCAAAAATGCCATGACTAAAACGTGTTTACGAGGCGCATAATACATAAAGCTAAATAAAATAATAAAGATTACCAAGAGCTGAACTTATTCTTCTATATAATCGTGCACATTTTCTTGAAGCATATGGTTTGTATGTCTTCTTTCTTATTGCAGCAAGTATTACAAAATTTCATCGTACATTGATTTCCGAAGATCGAATAGAGAAATTTTCTAAATTGTATTGCATTCTTGGATTAATAACAAAGTTTTGGGCGTTTCCAATGAGGTTAGGTTTATATATGTAAATCATATTTTCTATAATTTTTTAATCTACACCTATCCCATACGAAAGTGGATGCAATTTTATGTTTTTACAGAAGCAAAAATGGTTTACGGAATATATTTCATGAATATTTAAACTCACCTTTCAAGTCCATAACGAAGTACCATTACAACGAGAGCCATAGGCAGGGGCCAGATAAGATCCCTGTAATCCGCGTGGTTAACATCAGGGTGAGATCCAGGAGCTATATCTTCCCAAGTGGTGTTCGGTGGCAACCAGATATTTGTAGACCAAAACGTTTTGCCGATTGTTTGAAAGAAATTCATATTGATTTTATATCTTCGCTAGTAATAAATTAACTTTTCTTAAGGATTTCAAATTCACTGGATAAATATTAAAACTTAAAAAATGCACGACATCAGTTATTAAACTTCATTTTTCACAGTTCTCATGTTCCAGGTTACTCCAAAAAGAAGAAAATCGATTTATGTATTGTGATAACTAATACATAAAACATAACCAGTGTTGCAGTTTCAATTTCTGTTTAGACACTGATTCATTGATACTTGTTTCATTAAGAAAAAGTCAGATATGCAAATTGTACAAAAATAGTAGTAGTATTATAAAACTTCAAACCACAATCATTGTTGCCACTTGTTTTAATGTACCAACTTTTATACACTAAAGTGTATTAACAAAATAGCTAGTTTTTAAAATTCACACTTCAATTCGTTATAATATTTTAATATATTTTATTAATATAATATATTAAATATATATTATCATTTATATATATATAATATTACCGTACACAAATATACAGATCACAAATATCATCTCCACGAAATGTACCTAATCGAAAACTGTTAAATCAATGTAGGAATTTTACAACAATTGTACTGGGTAACCGTGACCATTATCACATCACAGTCTGCAAAACCGCCCTAATCCCACCCAAAGAAGATTAAATCTGTAAATATGCGAAAAGGTAAGTAACTTAAGTCGAGATAAATAGGAACTTCGAAATAATATTTCTCAACATAAACAAATTGAAACAGAATAATAAAAAGTTGCACTTGTACACTTTAAGATTTTAATTCATTTATTTTTTATAAAAAGCCCCTCAGGAATATCTACCAAGTAATGTATACACTTTGTGCTGCCGAGAATTAATTTGAGCTCTCATTGCTGGGGTGTATGGATCGAATGATAATATGCGTTTTTTCCTTCTGAAAATACCTTCTTTTCTAATAAGAGCACAATTCAATAAATCCTAAGATGATATATGATTATTAAAAGTATTTGTGTAAAGAAATTGTTTTTTACCTCATCCACGGGAAAATCCAAAAAATTCAAAATATCTCGTAGTACATTTTCTAAATCATTCACTAAATCATCGTAAAACACGACCTTTACATTTCCGGTGAAGTTCATTGCCCAAGCTAGATTGAATATTTCCCACCCTTTCAATTTGTTCGAAACAAATTGTTGCCAATCTAAAATAGGATAACATATTTATATATATATATATATGTCTTATATTGCAGAACCATTAATATTTTATATACATTTGCCCTTTGTGCGTTTATAACGATCTGGGGAGGCGAATCCTACATGACCGCCGCTTTGACGATTGAATTCTGCCAAAATTGCTTTGTCGGGATCTCGCACCAACAGAATTGCTTTAGTAAACGGTGCCCATGAATTTGGACCCCATTCATGCGTTTTTACCAACAAAACTGAGCTGTTGCATATATTTTCAGCCGGAAATCCAGTCTTGAGGAGTCCGTAATCTCTATATATGCTGCCCGTCAAAATACCTTATACAGAAATTTACCAAAATCATTTGTAAATAAAATTGGTAAAGGATTAATACCTGTCGACTGTTGTAGAAGATATCTTAGCCATGTATTGCCACTGCCTGGAAATGAGGCCAACGCCGTGAGTCCCACGGGGGGGATTTTATATAGATATTCGGAAGGTGATTTTGAGCTCTCGGAAGAATTGGATCGATAATACTGTGATGAAACATTTTTATTTTCATTGTTGGTATCTGGAAGCACCGTATTTAAGAAATGTAATTCTTTACACCAGTGTATTGTCATCTTTCTACTGATACTCGACATTCTTTGTCTTCGAAAGTTAGCAATCTAAAATAAATCGGATGTTTTTACTTTAGTTAATATAAAAATAAAAAACATACTATTTCATATGTTTCGAATCGGATAAGATGCAACATTAATGGTTTTACTTTAAAGGTATGTAGGTTTTGTTATGAATGCTGGTGGTGATAGTGATTGATGATGTAATACAAGAAATATAGTGTTCTTGTATTACACAAATATAATAAATTAAAATGCTTCTAAAGGATACTATATATATATATATATATATAATGAAAATAATTCTTACATCACCAACTTGTTCAATATGAAATCGTTTTGGCCGTGAACCAGGAACATTATTCATGGATAGGAATAGTACTCCTCCGATATATATTGCAATTGTTGCTGATACACCAATCAGACGCCAACCTTGCAATACCATTTCGTCAAATTTACATAACTGCAAAGGACAAATTCGCATCATTTACAACTTTGTTAATTGTTAATATATACTCACATAAGTAGAAAGTTATATTGATTCATAATTTGTCCAACTTGTATGTTATGGTGTTATATATGTGCTTTCCACACATTATAATATTTAATTTGTTTTTGTTTATCTACATATGAATATATTCGAAAATTTTAGATAAATATTATACACCATTCCGTATTTTTGTATTCCAACTTAGTAATATTTCTGTAGTCGCTTTATTTATAGATTTAACATAAGATGTGATATAAGTGATTTAGTCAGAATATTTTTGTATGAGTCTTATTTTTGACTATTGTCAAATAGATCCATGACATGTCTTACTTTTCAATTATAAACACTATAAATACCCTAGCATATTTATGAAAAGATTGGTAGCTTTGGGCGGACTATTTATAAGGCGCATGACTGTATTGTGTATACACATTACAAACTGTATCAATCAGAAAAGCTTTTTCTAGCGCATATTTTGTAAACAATTCAAACTATTATTTCTAACTATACTATTTTGCAATCTTTATGAATGTATCTATATAAATTGTATAGCTTGCAGTTATTACTGAATTAATAAAATATATGCAAGCAGTAATTAAATTTATCCGCATGCCGAAGTTCAAATAAAACTATTTGTTGTGTGCGTATTTTAAACTTTTTTATTTCTTTAATTCATATAACTGAAATATATTTTATCAAAAATCATATCATTTTCCAAAATTAGGTTTTCGACTTAATATCTCTGCATTGGTAATAAAATATTTATATATATTCATTAAGCCTATGTTATTCGCAATGTGTTATATTAACATTATTTTGAAAACATTTATCTGAATTCATAAATTTCTATACAATTATCTGGTACATGATCCAATTCGATGGACTGATATAATTCCGATGACCGATGGTAGTAATACCCTTCTACTTTTCCAGTAGATTTTGTAAAACAAATGTAATAAAATCCCGCAAATGACGCTCCATTTATATCTTTTATTGTATGATCTGGAACTAGGAAGTGTTCTTTCCATCGCATAAATATGTAATCACTATTATCTAGTTTACTGTAATCGAAATAATCAGAATTAAATGTGTTTTCATATTCTGAAAACGCCAGAAATTTGCTCTGGAAAATAAATGCAATCATTTAGACATTAGAAAAAAATGCACATCGCATCATACCCAGTGGCCCCTATCTACATCTTCATCAGCTTCCCACTTTCTTGTAAGAAACGGATATTTTCTGGATATTATTTCACCATCAAAAAATGTAGTTAGAGTTGGAAATTCAAAGGTAAGTCCATTAATTTTTAAATATCCGCATAAGAAAGCATTTTCAACATCGATATGCTATAAAGTAAAAGAATAATAATGACATGAACAATACTTCTTTTGAATATTTTATTTACCTGTAATATAACTTCAACATCATATGAGTTACCCTGCGACTTCTGAAATCCTTGGAACTTGGATCCATTATATAGTTTCGTTTTTACAATACCTTCCTGTTTAGAATTAACTGGTGGCAGAGGTGCCAACTCTTCACGTACTGGCATATTTCAATAATTACAATCTATGCAAAAATATTAATTCATATTATATATATAAAAGCATATATTTATATGTAATAAATATCAGAAATATGAACTCTGAGGTTGTAGGCTTGATCTGGATTTTAATATTTAGTGTTCAATTTAGGAATTTCGCAGAATATCAAATAGCAATTCCTTAAGCAAGAATGCAAAATGAAAAAAGAATCAAGTCTCAATATTTATTCGCATACTTATTTTCGTTTAAACTCTGATAGATTTGCAAGAAATAAATACTAATATCCCTAACAAATACAATAAATTTGCATCTAAATTCAATGACATTTTTGACACTTTTCGTCAAGGGTTGCCAGATTATTGTGAAATAGTAATACCAACAGTGTTGCCGCACAAAATTATATGCCAAAGTTCTGAAAGACCATTACTATAAAGTTACCAAAACAACCATCTGTTTTCAGCCTGCTGAAAAATAATATTTATATGTAGCAATGAACATAAAGTTCCAATTTTTTCATAAAAATTCAAAGAAAAAAGAAAACAAGTTCGTCAGTCACAAAATATTGAAATTTTCTGTCACGTAACATCAACCTTCTATTCTAGTAGCATAGTAAAAAATAGCATAAAAAAAAATTGGCAGTTATTTTAATTTTACAGTTACTGAAATTGTTAATTTCAAATCGTGATGTAGAAGCTGATGTTAATTAGTATATTATTCATTATTGTTTACGTACGAAACATTCTGGTACAAAATGGTGTGCTATCCCTAACGAGTGGTGTGTTATCGATAAAGAGTAGTGCGATCTCTAGATATACATTCACCGTTAGCGGTTCATGATGGTTTGGGACTTTTTATTTACCTCCGGAGTTATAAGTCTTTACAGTACGAATTTTTTCCTGTTGTTTTTTTTTAAATTTTTCGCGTGAACGGATATATGGTCAATCTCAACATTTCTACAGTTGTTCTTAACATCGTTTTAAATTATTATTTCTTCGGTCATGAATCGAATTAATCATTTGTAAGTGGCTTTCCGCGCCAATTTTCTTTCTGTACCTTTTATTTACCCCGGTGTCAATAAGTCTTTGCAGTTCGAATTTCTTTTCACTGCTTCTTTTCATTTGATTTTTCGTGACTATTTCTTGTTGCTTGGTACTACTGTCCCAACGCCGTTTAGTACAAGCAACCACATTCTTTTTCCGATCACGAATTCAATCAAAGTTTCTCTTCTTGACAAATAAAAGGAAATTAATTATACTTTAAAAACGAAATTCCTTTTCTTTTTTTTTTTTTTTTTTTTTTTTTGGAAATTGCTACTCATTTCCTACTATTGAATACACACAGGCCTTCCCGAAGTTCATTATGAGTCCCCGGTTTGCATAAGACAAGTTCTTATACCGCAATTTTCGGTGGAAATTTAGCATTTTCCTGAATTTTAAATCTTTTTTTCCGTTCATTTCCAATAGTTTTGTGGTTGTGGCCAATCATCAACGTTGAAACAACCAATCATTTCAAATCAAATTTTTTTTTTTTTTGAATCTGGTCCTTTCTTCTGCCAACATTTCATTGGTAGCTCGGCCATCCAGGTCATTTCTATTCCATTTCCAATTCTTCGCTTGGTATAACTCTCCTGGCCGGTCAGTCCATTCGATTTCCGATTCGAAGTTCTTGTTGGTACCTCCATAATTTCTTTTCCAGTCTGTCCATCCGATACATCTATTATGGCTGCCATAAACAATTTTATCCGTCTTACCGATAACCTAATGGAGTTCGATTTGGAGTTTTTCAACGCCATGCTCGACGACCATACAGTTTACTCGCTCGAAGTTCATCGCGAGGAAATCAAATCCGTCTGGGGTCAAGTCACTTACGGTGCTTGTTTCAGCGATTTCTACAAGAAGCGCAGATCAAACGAAACCATCGAACAAGGCGTTGAGTTTTTGGAGGTTGAAACCGTCAAAGCACGGTACAATAGTGCGTACCGCACCTACGTTCGCTGTGTCGCGAATATTGGAGAACGGATGGCTGCGCTAACTACGGCCAACCTTCCGGTCCATCCACCTGTGGAAAGGGTTGCGGATACCAGTACTTTCCATCTGCCTTCATGTGATACGGAGGTATTTGATTGCATGGCCGACTTTCAGGGATATGTTTACCGCCATTTACATCTCCAATTCCAGGTTGAGTTCCGTAGAGAAGCTGTTCCACCTGAATAAGAAAACCAGAGGGGAAACGCGAGACATCGTAAAGAAGGCTCCGCTGTCCAACGATGGTTTCTTATTGGCATGGAACACCCTCAGTGATCGATTTGACAATAAGAGGATACTCGTCAACAGTCAGTTGCTCATCCTCTTCAACCTACCTGCACTATCGACAGAATCCGGAAAGTCGATCAAAACTTTGCAACGAGATATCAATTCGTGCATCGCCGTGCTAAGGATGTACGACATTGATATCTCCGGATGGGATCCAATATTCCTCTTCATCTGTTCCACGAGGCTCCCAGATATCACATTGACGTTGTGGGAGCAGTCCTTGAAGGACAAATCCCAAATTCCGATGTGGACCGATATGGATTCCTTTTTGACATCGCGATATCAAACTTTGGAATCCGTATCCGACATTAGAGGCTTCAATAGTGGTAGAGCGCCTTCTCTGACCAGTTCCAATCCACCCCTACCCTACCCTATCCAGCTATGGTTCGCAACGCTCCAATATAAACATTCCAAAGCAAGCTCTATCCGAATCTACAGCATACGATCCGGAATTATCCGAAGTTTTTACAAATGCGTCCATCTGAGAGAATGCCTTGCGTACGCAAGCATGGGCTCTGCATCAATTGCTTCGCACGAGCCCATTCTCTCAGCGATTGCTCTAGTAAGCACAACTGCTTCAAGTGCAATCGGAGGCACAACACGCTGTTACACAGCGAGTCTGGCGATGGTCAGTCCGCCTCAACATCCTCTTCCAGTTCTACTCCTCACCCCAGAGGAGCGGGGAACAGTAACTCTTCCAGTCGACCAATATATTCCACTCAATCCGATTCAGGTCCGCAAATCATTCAAACGTGCTTCGCCTCCAGTGCCAAGAACGTTCTGTTAGGAACCGCAATGGTTCAAATCAACCATCAGGGCATCCGATATCCTGCGAGGGCCCTCATAGACACCGGGTCTGAGGGGAGTTTCATGTCAGAGCGGCTCTTCCGCATTCTCAAACTCCCCTTCAAGTTCATCCACGCGCAGATTTCTGGCCTGAATCATGTTATCTCCGCGAAATCGCAAAAGGTATGCTCGTTCATACTGAGCTCTCCAAACAATTCAGAAGTTCAGCTGGAGACTTCTGCGATGGTGCTTCCTCATCTCATGGGGAAGTTACCGACGTGTAGCCTTTTACCTGGACAGCTTACCAACCTTCCGAATGTCCCCCTGGCAGATCCGATGTTCCTCACATCGACATCCTGATCGGTGGGGACCTAATTCCGTCGGTTCTGCTAGACGAGATCCAACGGAAGGTATGCGGCTCACTGAGTGCTCAGGAGACCATCTTCGGATGGATCCTAACCGGCCCCATTTCCAATTCCAATGGTCCAGTGACAACATTTGTCTCGTTCTTCAACGAAGTTTCCTTAGACCAGCAAATCTCCAAGTTCTGGGAAATTGGAGAACTTCTAAGTAAGCGTCATCTAACTCCGTTTGACAAAATTTGTAAAGACTTGCTCTCCAGAACCACTCGTCGCTCAAAAGAGGGTCGTTATGTCGTTTCTTTCCCTTTTAAAGAGGGTTTTCCGAAGAATCTTCAGCTCGGGCGCTCTCGAGACATCGCGAGGGCCCATTTTATGAGGAACGAAGTAAGTCTAGTGAAAAACCCTAGTCTGAAATTCGAATACGATGACGTTCTGAGGGAATATGGGGACTTAGGCCACATGACAAAGATGTTCAGTCCGAACTATAGTGAATTTCCTATGCACGCGGAAAGAAGTCACGTCCGCACTTGAATCCGCCGGCTTCTTCATGAGAAAATGGGCTTTCAACTCCGACCAAATTCTCCAAGGTCTTCCAAAGGACCACCTTCTATGTGAAGATTTCCTCCAATTCGACGAGAGCAGTCATGCAAAAACTCTCGGGGTTAGATGGAACGCACGGTCTGACATCTTCTATTTCTCCACGAAACTATTGAAGAATCAAACCAACTTCACGAAACGGGAGGTTTTGTCCGAAATATCGAAACGATCCTGCGGGCTGGTTGGCATCATGCATCGTCCTTGCAAAGATTTTGATGTAACAATTTGGCTGTCCAAGACTGGGTGGGACGATCCGTTGCACGAAAATTGTTTAGATGCGTGGAATCAATTCCTGCAATCCTACCCAGAAATCAACAATATCCATCTACCACGGTGGATACAGTACACTCCCGACTCCGCCGTCGAGATTCATGCATTTTGCGATGCCTCTGAAAAAGCGTATGCCGCGAACATATATGTCCGAATCAACATCTCCTAACAGCCAAATCAAAAGTACCTCCAGTGAAAAACACTGTCTATTCCGAGGCTGGAATTGTGTGGTGCCGTCCTAATGGCTGAAATGGTAGAGTCCGTAATACCAAAGTTCGGCTTAAAACCTCATAAAACGTTCTTTTGGACCGACTCCACCATCGTCTTAGTCTGGCTCCAGAAACCTCCATTCCACTGGCAAACGTTTGTTGAGAACAGGGTATCGAAGATCCCGCCGATCTTGGAAGTCGCGGAGCGATGCCACAAGAATTGGCTGACAGTTCATTGTGGTAGTATGGTCTAAAGTGGCTACAAGATAATCCATCGTCATGGCCAGGTGAAAACCCACAGCTTCTTCTCGAAACGCAACTCGAGAGCAAACCTCTCAAGGTACACGCGACAGTTATACATCAAGTTGATGACCTTCTCGAACGCTTCTTCTTCTATGCAAGAGCATTGCGGGTGTTGTCATATACATTCCGCTTCTTTCACCGATCTCATATTGCAGATAAATCATCAGCTTATTACTACTCCACGGTGATTAGCAGCACAGATATAAACAGCACTAGATTGCGTTTGATCCTGCTGAATCAACGACTGACCTACTCAGAAGAGTATAAACTACTCAAAAATAAAAATCCGATTACATCGTCGAGCTCCCTGCTCAACTTAAATCCATTCCTCGATGGTTCGGGTGTGCTTCGAGTCTGCGGCAGACTGGTTTCCTCACCAGTCACGTACGACGAGCGTCATGTTACCGTACAATTTCGAATTCTCCCTTCTCTTAGTCCGTTTTACATATGAAATCTCTCTCCACGGGGAAAATCAATTGGTTCTTAAACTTTTACGACTGCAATTTTGGATTCCAAGAGCCAAAAATCTCATAAAAACGACAATTCACAATTGCAAACCTATCGTAAGAAGGTTTGTCTCAAAACACTGGTCCTGAGTCCAGAGTTCTGATTTCAGTTTCTTGAGCATAGTTTAAAGTATGTTTCAATGATAAATGGGCGAAAAGAGAGGCGTGATTTAAATCTGAAAATGTTTGTGTGTGTGAAGAATGCTATTTATAGGAAGAAGAAACATTATTAAAGCTATGGGTTGGTGGTCCTGTCAATTAAATAATATTTTTCATGTACACATGTAAATTCATATCTTGATGCCACACAACATTTTATATAGAACAAGTTGAGAAGATATTCCACATTAAACGTTTACTTTATTTAGGACGTCAGTGTATCCGTTTTTCAAGATCCATATTTTTGCCGGCTGACACAGTTATATGAAGAGACACACTTCCATCATTACAAACGGAAGGTCTAAATGGATATGCCCTGTTAAGGTTATTTTAAGTCGTGTTGAGTTAATTCGTTTTTACATTTATCAATTTATTAAATTTTGTTTTGAATATGTCTATTTGGAACGTATATTTTATTCAGAAGGCTATTCATGAGAAATTGACTAATTAAAATAAAAAGGTCTGAACAAAACAATTTTAAGAAGTAGATTTTACAAATAAATTAAAAACAAACAAAAAAAACTCATTTCAACTCTACTTTGTCTGCATTGGGTAAGAATATCGATAACAAGGAGGCGACTGGAAAATGTATGAATATACGATTAAAAAATAGTCCGTAATGAATATAGTTTTTTTAACATACAAAACATGGAGAAACTTAGCAGCACAAATGGGGGGAAACAACCGAGTGATATCGAAGCAGGGAAGAGTATATTTCCAATCAAAGAGCCACATCGTCCGAACATCAAGCACAAAGAAACGACGATAGTTCTGGAAGATTTGAAATGTACTAAGAAAGCTGAAACAAAAAGTCTCTCATCGTTTACCGTACAGATGTTGGAATTAAATTGATGGATGTACTAATCACAGAGGTAGATGAGATGCTTCCCATGGTAACAAATATGGCAGACAAAATAAGTGTCATTAACGAAGACGAAGACCAGTACATTGCGAGCCCGCAAGTTCCGGCAATTGCCAAGCCAGTATCTGCGGAAAATATGGAAATAGATATATAATCTCAATGAGTAGTTGTAGTATTATATAGAAAGTTCCAATGGAATCACTATCTGATTCCTAGATCAAAATAGCGCGTCATCTGTGTTATTACATCGTGAACAGCTAACGAAGAAATAAGAATTCGTACATAGTATAATTTTGCCTCCGACAAAGTTCACTAGTAAGCCAGCTATAATGTAACCAATAAAGCCAGAGATTGCCACGATCATATTGTTCAAATATGATTCTGGTGTAATAACCTACGGAATGGAACATTAGGGAAGAATTTGGTAAAAAGAAGTTTGTTCTGTGACCACTTCGCATCCAATGGCGATTTCGGTTTTGTTTGAACTATACTCTAATACGGAACACATGTCTATGGCACGCGATGTCTTGAGTCCGAATTCCATTGAAGAAGCAAAAAGTTGCGGTAGCCAGAGTCGCACGGTATTTTTTCTGTGAAGACATTGGTATATGAATCAGGTTGCAGATCTAGCCATATTAAAGGAGACTACCCAGCCATAATGAAAAAGTTCAGAAGGTAGACTTGCAGCGACAATCCCAAATAGGGTTTCATAAACAGTGGCCGTAACTTTCCTAAGCCGTACCAATATTTGTTCTTAACTGAAGAATCTTCAGATATTCCTTTCGACCCATCTTCGAACGCATTATGGTCTTTAATGGTTGTGAGTTGCACCATTAAGAACTTTATCTGTTAAAGTCACTACCAATAGGTGCATTCCTTCTTGGTGGAAGGTATATTTATTACTCACCGGGTAAATACCCTTGAAGATCGGGTGGTTCATTGCATGAATTCTACGAAATACCTTCAGAGCATCGCTATTTCGTCCTTGTGACATTAAAAATTTCGGACTCTCGGGAAATAGTAGTAAGATTAAACCACTTATTAAACTGGGAAACGAACTGACGGCCAAGAATATTTGCCAGGAATGAACTATACGAGAGACAAGCATTAAACTGAGATGCTTCGAATAAGTAAATAATTGCATACATGTAAGACCGAATGTGGTGACGTCCATTTGCCGAGGTAAAATCACCAATGCCAAAGCTGGAAGCACCAAAGACGCCACAGTAAACATCATTCCAAGGAACATCATTACTCTAGCGCGATATTTTTTACCATGTAATTCTGTCAAATAAGACATTAAGGTTGCAAAAGGACCGCAAGCGCTACAAAGCGAACATGTGAATTAAGTGATCCTTGACTAATAAACATACATAGGCTGTATAATGGAAGTCTTACACAAAACCTGATAAAAACTTGCAGACCATAAGTTGTAGCACATTTTGACTTACTGCACCGGCGATAACGAAAAGCGCCTCTAGAAGATATCCGCCAATAAGGAGTTTTTTTCTCCCATAAGTGTCGGCAACATATCCCCATGCAATCGCTGAAGTTATCATACCTATCAATTGCAATTACAACACACGATGCAAAACAATATAAATCAATTTAATAATACCTGCGTAGGTAACCGCATTTAAAATACCTTTGTCCAGCAGACTGAGACTGAGATCGCATTCGGCACTGGGCAAAATATACGAAATAGTCGAGGTTTCAAACACAGTGGCGCTGGCGGCGAACATCGCTACGAATAGTAGCAATATATTAAATAGTCCGAAGCCAGCCGCCTCAATCGCTGTCTCAAAATCCGCGCGCAAGGAGTCACTCTGATTATCGACGAACTCTTCATCTTAAAAATACCATCAGAGGATTGTAACTGTTTTAGATTAGAACAACTATCTTTCTTTATTCTTACCTTGTTGAGACGCCATTTAAAAAGTGGCTTTTAAGAACCTGGTATTATTTACGAAATTACTATAAAAATATTTAAAATGAGAGCTACCTGTGTGAACTTATGAAATATACTAACAGAGAGGACGGTGTCTTTGCTTTATACATATTTAAAAAGAAAAAGCTGATAGTGAGGAAACCACTTCTAAAGTTTTATTGGGACTTACCTATCTGTTATACCAGATAATATATATATCTAATTGTAGTTCCTACTGGTTACGTTATTTCCTTCTTTATTGCAAATCATTTTTAAGGGTTGGCATTAACTTAATGATATTACAACTGATTAGATTAATTGTAGATATATATAGCAGCATCTTATCTGCGACAGATTTCTAATGTCTATCGGATAGATATACTACAGTATGGTACACGCATTATTATTTGAAGAGCGGAGAATTTTTCAATTATCTAAGATAACTGAGTTATTTAAATATTGCCTGATGGTCGTGTCAATTTAAACATTTGACCACCCTCTGAAGACCAGAATCCTAATATTCCCACTACTTCTACTTTAGGCTTTGGATAACATTGCATTATGTACACAAGTTTATCGTCTCCACTAATTCCAATACTGTTCTTATCAGATAAACGTCTTTTTAGAGCCTAACACTCAGATAAGTCCAAGATACTTCCCACTCTCAACATTCAGTATGTGCCTAAGCAAGGGAGGGATCATTTCGATCCAATTAAGTTCCTAAGACTACTGATTAGTTTGTATACCTTCCATTCAAATTGATTTTCGCAAAGTGCAAATAATGGTGTTGGAGACAGGTTCGTAGAAGAGTATTCTTGAACTTCCATGAACCATAAGGATCATTACAATTACAATTTCTAGAAGCGGATGACAATATTGAGTATGCAGCGGATTTTGAGGCAGCGATTGAGGCGGCTGGTTTCGGACTATTCAATATATTGCTGCTTTTCGTTGCGATGTTCGCCGCCAGCGCAACTGTGTTTGAAACCTCAACTATTTCGTATATTTTGCCCAGTGCTGAATGTGATCTCAACCTCAGTCTGCTGAACAAGGGGTTTTTAAATGCGGTGACCTATGCAGGTAGCTGGGTTGTTTCGCCAATATATGGATACATATATTATACCGTATATTACATACATAGGGATGATTACTTCAGCCATCGCATGGGGATACGTTTCTGATACATATGGTCGAAAAAATATTCTCGTATTTGGATTTATTACGGATGCTCTTTTTGTGTTTGGCAGTGCAATGAGTCAAAATTATATGCACTTGATATTATTCAAATACTTAGGAGGTTTTGTGTAAGTTTCATTTCCATAAATTTCAAAGCTTCCACGGTGCTCATTGGCCATTTCAGAATCTGTGGACCGTTTGCAGTATTAATGTCGTATTTGACTGAATTGCACGGAAAGAAGAAACGAGCTCGAGTAATGATGCTAATTGGAATGATGTTTTCAGTAGCCTCTCTTACTCTCCCAGCCCTAGGTTCAGCGATTCTTCCTCAGAGATGGAATTTTAGCATATTAAATTTTACAAGTGAGTAACTATACAGAAAGATACACAGTACAATCATAACACCGATTAAACCAAATTTCGACCATTTAGTTCATTCCTGGCAAATATTTTTAGCCATTAGTGCTATTCCTAGTATTATAAGTGGATGCTTTTTGATATTTTTTCCCGAGAGCCCGAAGTTTCTGATGTCACAAGGACAAAATGCGGAAGCCCTGGAAGTCTTCCGCACCATTTACGCCGTAAACACACACAAACAGAAGGGCACGTATCCAGTAAGATGTGTTTCGGGCTTCTATGGAGTACGACGTAATTATTATCACTATAGATTCAAAACCTTGTCCATGAAAAAATTGATAAACGGCAACAACTTGAGGGCGGAACGGAACTCAGTTCTTTTAGCGAAGGCTTGGCGCAGCTTCGTCCACTGTTTTCCAAGCCGTATTTGGGACTATCACTACATGTGTATCTAATGAACTTCTTCATCCTGCTTGGGTAGGATCTAGTACAATATGAAGTTCTGTGCACCAACCACTATAATTTTAGACAAAATACTGTCCGTCTCTGGTTACCACAGTTGTTTGCATCGATTGTGGAATTAGAACAGTTTTCACCCGAGGCAACGGACATATGTGCAACATTGGCTTACAGCTTAAACAAAACTGAAATGGCTGGTTCGTGCACAGTGGTGAGTGAAGCAGGTCTAGTACTCCTCTACGTATAAAACTTGCTTCAGGATCATATCCAAACATTTTTGAATTCTAGGGCGTAACCGCGGCATCATACACCAATAACATTATAGTCGCATCATCTGGATTTGGGGGATATATTGTAGCCGGTTTGCTGGTGAATGCCATCGGAAGCAAGTGGATTTTAAGTATGGACCAGCCTAGACTAATAAATTGTTCCTGGGGTTGTAAAAGCATTTCCCATTAGATATCGCCTTAGCAATTGCTGGTACGAGTGGACTCCTTCTATACTGGTCTCCATCGGCCTTATCGACTCTAATTTTATCTGCCTTCTATGTGACAATGGGCAGTATATCGTCGACATCTGTCATTAGTTCATCGGTCTCCTTATTCCCGACATCTTTGCGGTTTGTATTCCATGCATACGTTCAATGCTGTATTATTTTACCTGGTCTCCTCTTTAAGAACAATGATTGTATCATTAGCCATGATGTTCGGGCGTTGTGGGTCTTTACTGGGCAATGTTATCTTTCCAGTACTAATGAAACTCGGATGCATTCCACCGTTTTTATTGATAGGTTTGGTTATGTATGGTAAGTCAAAGTCCCATTGCTCTATAGGCCCTGAAACTAATGGCTAATCCATCTGCAGCCTCCTGTTCTTTGTCGATATTTCTGCCAAATACAAAGAAATGCGAATTGAAATGAAAACTACTTTATTTAATACTAAACTAAAAAATACCAATATTAACAGAACAAAAGTCAAGATAACAAAAGCACCAATATAACGGAGTCCTTTAGACCAGGGGAAACCATTTTACATATAAAGATAATTTATTAGTATGCTACCAGTATATATTATTATATTCCGAACAACCGTTGTTCTTCGTTTTAAAAAAGTTGTATTAATATTGGATAATAAATATATACATATTCAAATATTCAATGCGTATTTGATATAGTTTCTTTAAATATGTTATAATCGGAAATCAAATATAGTTGTAGCCGTTGAAAATGTATAGTAAAATAATGTTGAACTGCGTTATGTAAAGATTTCTCTTGTGAAAGAAGTTATCAATTTAAGTTTACTTTAACATAGCATAGAATATAGCGTCGAATGTTAGAATTCGGTGGGATGATCCTCATGAAGTTCATGTTCAGGAGTCCAGTTGTCCAGTGTTTCATTCGTTTCATGTTCGGTTTCATAATGAATGGGCTTCAAAACTGTTACAGGAACAGGTCTATCCACAGCCACAGGAACTTGAATCTACAATGTAGACAATGTGACAATTGTCAGACTGAAATTTATATTAATTCGAGAATTGATAAATTACTTTAATTGGAAACGGAACAGGAACCGGACTTGGCACTGGGAAGGGGAGCACTGGAGGGTAAAACTTTTTGGCTATCAACGCATGTATTAATGATGCTACACTTAAGGCAGCTGCCGTGGATGCTGGCACTACAATGGGATTTGCTGGTATTGGAGGTGGGGGAGCAGGTGGAGGAAATGGAATGGGTGGTGGAGGAGGTGGTGGTGGATAGAAATAAGGTGGAAATATTGGCGGTTGAGGAAAAAATGGTCCTGCAAATGCAGGAAAGGGGGTGGGGAAATTCGGAGCAAAAGGTTGGAATCCGAAAGGTGTCCCTAATGGTGCAGGAAATACAGAGTGCAGGGATCCGAAAGGAGTCCCTATTGGTGCATGGAATCCAGAGTGTTGAGATCCGAAATTGAATGAACGAATACCAAAAGGCTCAAAAGCGGAATTACTAATTGCGGGTTCAATGTATGGTCTGATGTCCCGTTTCACTTTTGGTTGTAATGCTGATGAAGTCTGAAAGGATAGATTAAATGTGAAAGTTTACGCACAAAAGAATCCAAGCAGGATACCCACCAAGAGCATTAAACAGCCCCAGCATGTTCTCAGGACCCACTTGCCCGCCATATCTATTGCTGCCTGAACACTGAAACCCTTTCCAATGCACGTTTATATTTATACCCATAAAATATCAAAATACAATTGTCATCTTCTTAATTGCCACTTTCTCCAGCAGTGAGCACCACAACGCTGCAGTTGATGATAGTATTTTTCTTTGGAACTGTTTCTTGAGTTAAAGGTTAAAATTATCAATATTTTCTACTGATGTACCCTATAATGTGCATTTTACGAACATCCAAATACAGTTTTAGTAGATGAAATTATTTATATAACGTAATAGTGCTATATTTCTTAATGGAAGTTTTTATTCTTTTTTTTTTCTAATTCTTTATATTTTCGTATTGGTCAATATGGTAATATGTCATTTCAATAATATTTAACAGAATATACATTTTGAGGTTATAAGTAATAGTTAGTGTATCTTTGGTAGTGTCAAACAAATAAAATTTTGATGAACAATACAGCCGATTTTGCAAAGAATTTTCCGGCCTTGAACATATTATTTACAACATTAGTTTCATATGAGTTATGTTTTTCAATAATAATCAATAAATAAACCGCTTAATAGAATATGTATTTAATATTTTCTGTTAGCATTATACGTTCATTTCTATTATTCATTTACATTCTTAGTGAAAATTATATGTTTTGAAAATGTCTAACTGCCAAATCCACTGGCAAATCAAAATCGTATTTTGACAGAGTGTCGATGGAATGTAGTGAATCTCGAAAACCTGTCCTTGCCACATAGCTACTCGGAGAATAGTAAGTGTCGATAAGATCGTTGCAACTAAAAATTAAATTTAGCCATTCAACCAATTTGTGGGAACTGGAACAAAATAATTTTTAATGTAAGAAAGAAAACTTATGAAAGTAATAAGAAACTCACTTGAGTGCGGCTGAAACAAATGCTTTGAAGTGCGCATTATAGCTACGTTTATATGGCTGATGCATTGCTATGATCATTCCAATTGCACTTAAAAGGTTCTGCTTTGCGGAAACTGCCTTCGAGTCAACAATGTCCAGATTGAAGCTTTGTGACAACTTACGAGCAGGTGTGTTGTTATATTCATCTCCATGCTTCAAGTAATAATATTCCAGAATTAATTCCCAAGCGTGCATTTGACGACTAGATACAGAGTTGAAAAAGCTGGAAGAGCTGTGTTCATCACAGTCAGTGCCCTGGTAAGAGGACGACGTCATAAACGGTGAAGGCACCCTGGATCGACTATCAGCTGTTGCCGCAAAGACAGGAGACGGATTGAGGCAACGCATGAAAGGAACAATAAGACTTGATGTTGCCGATTCAGTCTCAGCACGAAGCCCATGTTGTATTAAACGCTGCAGTGTGACGGCGAAGTTCTTACGAACTGCTGTGGTCAATTCTTTGCTGATCATGTTGATGGAGTCGTTACTATATCGGGAATTGTGTGCCACGCGCTTACGGAATTTTTCCCAGTCATAACATTCATATTCATCATCGGAGTCCGAAGAAGCAGCATAAATTTCCATCTCATCGCTGCGTAAATCCGGGCAATGATGACCAACCTTTCTATGCGTTCTGGTTTGCACCAGTACACAATTGCCGGTTAATGTGCTATTACAAGTAATTGATTTCTTCTTCAGTGTTTTCTTTATATTTGCCAATTTCTCCTTATCAAAACTGAGAGTTGCTGCAAGGGCGGCTACTTCTTGAATGTCTACTTCAAGCTGAGCTCGAAGGTCTCTAAAAATAACACAAACAATTATAACTATTGTAAAGTATTATTCTAATATATACCTACCCCCAATGGTTTCCTTTTGATGTTTTCTTCAGTGTATTTTTTTGAAAGTCATTAGCTCGAGTACCGAAATGTGTAGATGCAAATATTTGCATTAACAATGAAGCTTTGTCAATTAAGCCATGGGCCTTGCTATTGAGGCTTTCTTTCTGATTTTGATTTGCCGTACGGCAATTAATATTGAAAGAAGAATTCGATGCTTGGCTATAAACTATTGGATATGTATTTTTGTAGGATCCCTTCTTCTTAGCGGCGTAGCTATTGTAAGCCTCTGCTGATTTTTCAGTAGTGCCCAAGGATTTTAATTTTGAATCATCAGAATCACATTGCAGAAATGCTATAAATCGTTCCAAATCCGTTATCTGTGTTTTCAGTTGTGCCACAAGTTGATCCTTCATTTTCAAGGGACCAACAAACTCTCCAATAGCATTGTCTACTTGATTTTTCAGTTCCTCGGAAGTAAGTTCTGGCAGATCCTGTTCTTCCACTTTTAGATTCAGTTTATTTTTAAGTTCATCAATTATGATTTTTTGTTTTTGTAATAATATATGCTGCGGCAACACGGGGGCTCCAGAGTCATAAGCGTAGTTTTCCAATTCAGACAGCTGTGCCTTCAAGTGTTCAATTAGTTCAAATTGACGTTGTCTGGTTGTCTCCTCATCGAAACGCGGCACTGCGCTTGGTCCACAGTCAGGGGTTTCAGGAACACGTGGGGAAAGGGACTATGGCACATATTAGAGCAGACGGAAAAAGTTTATTTGACAACATAATATCTTCTATATATCGAGATATATAATATAGATACAATAAATATAATTATGTCTTTTTATCGTATTGTTTACAAAATAAAACATTGTACAACTAAACAATAATTAAAATTGAACAATATTGATATTTTTTAGTTTTCAACAAAAAGCTCAGGACCCATGATTTATTTACTACATAAAGAGAAAGAAGAAACTCTTGTGAGAAAATTAGTCCCTATTATTGGGCTGACAGTACCACACGAGTTTTTGAAGTACTTTTGATAAAATTGATAAAAGTTAAGCCTTTAACGGTCTTCATTCGCTCTAACAAAATTCAGTTGATCAAAATGTCTGATAATTAAATAAGGACATGAGGATTTTTTGAATAATGAATAATTGAATCCAGTAAACACAATTAATTTGATATGAATGTCTCAATTTCAAGTCGACTCTTATAACGCATCTGTATAAAAATACATATAAAAATTCTTCACTGGGTGAAATTATTCATTATTCCTTCAAATTTGTGGAAGACTTCACTATTCTACAGATGTGCACCCTCAAATTTCAAGATTTTATGCTAATTAATTGTGAAAACTACTTAAAGGTCAGGCTTTAATGCAAACATAACTTACATCTGGAATGCCACGAAATGCAAACTCCTCCAAATCCTTCAGAAGCTGGTCACGTTCATGTGTGGGTGCCTCAACAATTTGACGTACACGTAGTTGAACATGCGCGAAATGAGACGTTAATGCCATCAGTGAAGACGTGAGTAGCTCTTGTTCCTCTTCCAAGTTCTTATACCTCTTATCTTGATTGTCAGTACTTAATATTTCTAACTCTGACTCAGGACTACATAAATCTGATGTGGGACTCATGGTGTCATCATAGTTGGCCCCAAGGGGTGACCATCTTTCACTCAACGGATGCAAACCTTCGTCATATTCCGTGGCTTCTTCAGTATATTCCAGAGATGTGTTATTCTCATAAGTTTTCATATCTTCCTCCTTCCCTGGGGTATAGTTGTTAGTCTTGGTATTACACTCTTCCAGAGTGTGCAATGAATTGTTATTTGGATAGTCCAAAGGAGAATCCGTTACTTTCTGCTGACCTTGTTTGTCTACATATGGAGCACTCCCAAAATCGACTTTGTTGTCCTCAGATAACTTTTCATTAAAGTCTTGTACTAATCGTTGTTTCTCATGTTCACAATCTTCCATGATTATTGTTAACTGTTTCTAATTTATATGGTACCTAACAGAATTATCACTATATTTAGTGCAAAGATTACACTCGGATTCTGACAATATGTGAAAATCAATTAAAGCATACGTACTCTACGAAACTAGGTGAAGAATCGAAAACTCGGAAGTTGACAGCTAATTGTATTCCAATTTTCCAAGAGAAGTGCAAAGTTGACGGTTTCTTTTTGTAAGAGATTTAGTAGAAAAAGGTTCTTGTTCAGATTAAATTTGGATTGGACACGCACTCTCATAAATGTAGTAGACGAATTATCGCAGCTGTTTTTGACACTCCACTGACGAACAAGAAACAGCTGATTACATCTTTATAAATATTATATCAAGTTTCGTTGCAGTGTGAAGTCGAAAATCCGATTTTCTATAGATTACCGTTTCTACAAATATTTGCATCATGTCAACGCGTAGACAGGTCATTTCTATATATCGGAAATTGTTGAGGGAATCGGAGAAAATATCTTCATACAATTTCAGGTATTTAAATTCCAAACGATAATTACCACTTGACATAACCATATTCAATTTGGATGCAGAATGTACGCTGCCCGCAAGATAAGAGACACATTCCGCTCGAACAAAGCCATCACTGATTTTGTCGAGATCGATAAACAAATACAGATTGCTGAGAACAACTTGGAACTAATACGCCGTCAAGTGAGTTTAATATAATATATAATTTACCAGAATCGAAATTAGTTAATGTTCTTTTCAGGCTATAATCGGACACCTTTACTCGACAGATAAGCTTGTAATTGAGCAAAAGAAAACTCTTAGTCATTCAGAGGATTAAACTCAAATAATTGTTTTTGTTATGATTGCTTCTTTTTTAGATTTCATAGGATAAAAATATAAATCAACCATAAAAAACAACATTGAAATCTTTCAGTATGAATTTATTACATAGAATAAGAACATTTTTTAATTGTATATACCAATTAATTTATGTTACAGGTGTTCATGTAAATTGTGTACTTTTTAAAATTTTAACTTTAGATTGGAATGTTGAATATTGTTTAATAGTTGTATCAAACGACTTAAACCTGATACGTACTTGCGGAAACATTTCCCCCCGTGCCTGTCCAGTTTGTATGGACGAATTTCCCTTCTTTTCCCAGGATCTCGTAAGTGTGTGCGCCAAAATAATCGCGTTGCGCCTGAAGTAGATTAGCCGGTAATTTTTCGGTGCGATAACCGTCGTAGAAGCAAAGAGCAGTAGAAAGTGCAGGTACTGGAATACCCCAGAGGAAAGCATTGGCAACAACTTGTCGCCAAGAATGTTGACCGACGTCCATTGCTTTTTTGAAGAAATCATCAAGCAACAAGTTAGATAATTGAGGATTTCTAGTGAAGGCCTCCTTAATGTTGCCCAAAAACACACTAGATATATTCAAATTCAAATTGGTGGAATTAATAAAAATGTGTCAAAAAATTATGATACAAAATACCTTCTAATAATACAGCCACCTCGCCACATCAACGCTATTCCTCCGTAGTTTAGGTTCCATTTGTTTTCCTTGGCCGCTTCACGCATCAACATAAAACCTTGGGCGTATGACACGATCTTAGCGCAATACAATGCATGCTTAATATGGCTTAAAAACGCAGGCAAATCCTTAACATGTGGGGTTTCATTAGGTCCTTTCAAATGTCCACTCGCATGAACTCGCTCGTCTTTTAGAGCGGACAAGCAACGAGAAAACACAGCTTCACCAATTAACGTAACAGGTATTCCGTATTCAAGCGCTGAAATTGCAGTCCATTTTCCAGTACCTTTTTGTCCGGCAGTATCACGAATGCGCTCCAAGAGGAAACCATTGTCATCTTTGTACTTAAGTATATCGCGTGTAATTTCGATGAGAAACGAATCTAATTCCTCACTGTTCCATTTGCCAAATTGCGCCGCCATTTCGTTTTGAGAGAGCCCCAGACTTTTCATTATATGGTACGCTTCACAAATCAATTGCATGTCGCCGTATTCGATGCCATTATGTACCATCTTTACAAAGTGACCTGCCCCACCTTCTCCCACCCATTCGCAACATGGCTCCCCGTCAGCTTTAGCACATATGGCCTGGAAAATCGGTTGTATCAATGGCCAGGCCTCCGAATTACCACCGGGCATTAGGGAGGGTCCATAACGAGCACCCTCCTCGCCACCACTAACACCTGAACCGACATATAGTATTCTCTTGGTACGCAATTCCTCACAGCGCCGGGCGGTGTCCTGGTATTCGGAGTTACCCCCGTCTATGATCACGTCTCCTGGTGAGAGCAGAGGAACCAACGCATTTATGAAGTCATCAACTGCATTGCCGGCTAAAAATATTGATAATTATAACGAATATATCAAGTTAATGTCACATACTAAGATTTTAAAAAGAGAGTGGCAGGGGTAAATTGTGTTAAGGTCAACCCAACTCAAGGCCATTTCAGTTGAATCACGATAGAAAAATATAAATTTCAATGTTAATAGTTTATACAGTATTCTATAAGTATAAGTATTCTATGCCATATGTAGTTTAAGTCACACAAATTCTACACAGAAAACTAATTATTTTAGATTCAGCTCAAGACTTTCACATTTAGCTTAATCCGATGCCACCGCCTTAACCGATTGATCGATACTGGCAATGACTTCGCAGTTGATGTGACATTGACAATACTTGCGACCTACCCTTCACCAGCAGCATGACCTTTCGGGGTCTCTTCAGCTTATTAACCATATCCTGCAGGGAAGTGGCGCCGATCACCTTTGTACCCTTGGCTTCGTGGTTCAAGAAGTGAGTGACCTTGGGGAAAATTTAAAACATTTCATTAGCTGAAAGTCTGAAACAGATCCGTGGACATGCCTTTTCCACGGTACGATTATAGGCGCAAACCACGAATCCTTTGGAGTCCATATTTAGAATCAAATTTTGGCCCATAACTGCCAACCCAATCAGTGCAATATCGGCTGTTCTACAAATATTCCAAATAGTAGCATTACATATAATATTGCAGTCGTGTTAGATTTGACATTCAAATCAAGAGTGCATTCAAGCGCTTAGGAGGGGAGAGTTCGGCAAGGGGTACTCACTCGGACATGACGTTGCTGTTTGGCGTTCTTCCGATAATATTTGTAATGGTTAATGCGTTCCACTGTTGCTCGACCGCTCAGACAGCTCGTTCCGTAAACTTTCGCAATCGCGCGATTACTAAGGTTTGCAATAATGGTGGCAAACAAAAGAGCGACAACTTGATGTTTTGTCGATCTCCGAAGCTTTTTTGAATGAGCTTTCGCCGCTTTGCTCCCAATGTCAGTACCTTGGCAATGAATAACAAATGATTAGGAACATTTAAAAATTTTAACTCAAAATATCAATACCAAAAATAAAGTATTTGGGCGCATCACTTTAGATCCCCTATCGGTTTTAAGTTGGAAGAATCACCCAGCCAAAAGTGTACCGCCCAGTCCATTGCTTTAAAACAATTGATGATGTACGTATGAAATCCATACAGTGTTGTATCTTGAATTGTTGTGTATAGGGTCTCTTCAGCAAGTTGGTACATCAACCAACCATCCAATTTTAGAATACGTAGTAAGTTTTTATTTTTGCGTTCAACACAGAACATCACTCAGATGATGAAGATCATTCAGACTCTTCAATCAGGACTGAACAACGAAATTGTTTTTCTAAAGGGTTAAATTATCGTATCATTTTCGGAAAAAGTTTTGCAAATCTATTGCATCACCGAATTTAAGTTTTTATTTCCAATAATATTTTGCCATTCCTCTTCATATAGATTTTTATTCGTAAATATACTTTTTGACCCCACCCCAATTTTTGAAATATACACGTGGTAACTTAGTCTACGATTTGTGCCTCATTGACTACATTTTCGTTTCTTATGGTCCGATTCATCCGACTTGATTTAACGTAATTAACTTGAACTAACCTTATAGCCATTATTCAGAGTTATAGATAAAAACTACGTATCTGGCGTCTAATAGTAGACATACAGAACCTCGGATAGACCACCATAGAGATTTTATCTTACAATTATAGCAACAGATAGTGACATTCGAATTGTAATCCTAACCATTGCAACCCGATTAGTACAAATAATGAAGATCGCATTATCCGATACGGAGGTGCTTTAGAAAATATCTTTTTAAGCTGGGACATGGAAGTAGAATTGCCAAATATTCATAGTGAACCTACGCAGAATTCAAACACGTATCGCAGAACTAGGAGAAAGTTCAGTACTAAACAATTATTTAAAAGAGCTCTCCAAGGCGAATTTCGGACGACGATCCTAGTTTATTTCCCGCGCGGCAAAATTCATTTTGTATATATAACTACATAACTATATATTTATACTCTTATGTCTAACATAATAAATAACATCTAAAATTAAACACATCTAATCTAATTTCTTATTGACTAACATACGTATTTCACAAAAACTGCTGCTGACGATTAGTTTGATTCAAGTAAAAGAAACTAAAACATAAACGCGACGAACCTGAGGGTGGACGACACTTGTTTGCCAGCTACGGAATAAACAAGCATCTTAGATTGATTTCTGTACTCTACACACGCAAACCTAAATCCTACCTTACTGCCAATGTCACTTGCTTCAGTGGTCAATACCTCTGCTTCGGATCCTGGTGTACTGAACTCTAGTTCTAATGTCACCTGCTTTGTTTTTCCAAGTTGAGCGCCGATTTATTCTTTAGATCCCGGTCACAACTTATACGCTATCCGGTGCACTCGTGATCACTTCCCCGTTTATTTATTGTTCGGTTACGTTTCGTAGTTTTTTTTAATACTGGAAACAATATCTGGCGTCAAGATTGGTTAAGCAATAATGACAAATTGTTGATAAACGACAGCCAAAATATTAATACACGATATTATTATCCCAGGAAGTAAGTGGATAGTTGTGCAATTTTCTTTATAAATTAATTCCATTGTTAAAAATTCCATTGTTTAAAAATCAGAGTCTCAAAAAAGGCATTTCTATATTAATTCATGCAGGTGAAGTATTTGTAAATAAGAAATTAGAAATTCATACCTATCCATTCCCATGCATTTTTCATGCTGATGACTTATGCGTGAAATTAATGAATAAGTTCTTGATCTCGCTGACAATATATTATACATTTTTTTGTACAATTTTTTAGATCCGAATGCCTTGTGGGGTTGCAACCCACAAAAAGCAAAAACTTCTTGTCCTCAGTCACAGTCACATTTCAATTTCACAAACACTACGTGTCCTTTACGAACACTGTTTGATGCAATAGAGTTGGGATTTTACGAAAACGCAATCGCCCCTTACCAATACGTGCTTCTACATTTCAACAATGAAAATCAGAATGAGGGGAACGTAACAACTTAGCAAAGGTGACAACCGGAATACCAAATCGTCGTTGCCAGTTTTCGAGACGTCGAAGACTACCAGAACAGTCTATTGGTACTATTCCATTTCCTCTTTATTTCGCAATTTTGTTTGGTCCGTATAGAGTTGATTGAGCCTGGGCTCCATTCGTTGGCACTTACGCTAGATAGGACCTTGGATATTAAACCTACTGCTCGCATGATCGCCTTTCTAGAGGCAGAGTAGACTTAGATTATTGGATGCATGGACTATACCAGATCGAATCAACCGGCGTCAGCATGTGTGGCTTTGTGTCCACCGAACCGTTCCATTTTCGCGTTGCAGACCCCGGAATTGTCCTTCAGCAGCGGGATACCCCCGCCGTAAGGGTGCAGGCCCAAGAAAATACTTTATTAAATACAACAGACACTCTGCAAACGAAAACAGCATGATTTGTAGTACATTTTTTGCCAACGAAAACTGCATTTATATTTGTCATAGATAGTTTCTATTTCATCAAAAACTCGATTGAAATGGTGACGAAACACCATTTTCCAACCTAAACTACTTTGTGAACTCGACACTGATTTTTGCGTTTTAAGGAAAAAGTTGATAGGAGTGAGGGAGACTAGTGAACAAAGAAGAATGTGAAGTCTGTCAGGCAGCCGCTGATATATATGTGTGGTAATAAACATGCCACAAATGACACGGATTACTTGAGGTATTTAGTACGAACTGAGCTGGTGGATTTCATTGGAGCCGAACTTGCATCTACAGGAAAACAGGAAGTCCTACTGCAGCACCTTGTACGGATTGAGAATGCCCTTGGGATCGAGCAGTGCCTTCATTTGCCGCATCATTTGGATGGCGTCCTTGCTCTTCGAAAAGGGCAGGTAGCCCGTCTTCAGGAACCCGATGCCGTGCTCGGCACTAACACTGCCTCTCAGCTGCGACGTGTACTCGTAGACGAAGGGCTCCACGCGCTTGTAGATCTCGTCGGTAAACTCCGGGCAGGACACATTCAGATGCAGGTTGGAATCGCCTGAAATTCACGCTATTAGGACATGTCGTCTTGGATAGGCTTGCCTACCTAGGTGCCCGTAGCCGCAGACCCGCGTTGCCAGTCCACCCACGCGCTCCTTCATGACGTTCACGATGTTGTAGAACTCGCGCAATGGCAGGGAGATGTCGTACTTGAAGCAGAACCCGTCGTTGATCAGCCCGACTGGGACGAACTCACGCAGCTTCCAGATCTCCTGGGCCTTGCCCACCTCCGAAGTGATCGTACCGTCCAGTATTTCGCCCTTCTCCATCCCCTGCTCGAGGAAGTGGTTGAACTTCTCCAAGTCATGGGCCGCATTGCTGCCCGACGTCTCGACCAACATGTAGAACGGATACCCCTCGATCGGGGAGCTGATTGTGTCAGAGAGCAGCTTGCGTTAGAATGGAATAACCTCGTTAAGACGAAGGACTTAACTTTAATTTGAAGTGCTGCACGCTCGCTGCCAGGGCTGCCGCGTCGATCATCTCGCAGGACGATAGAATCTCACCCAGGAACCTTTTCGCGCCAAGGAAAGTTTTCAGGACGTCATCGAAGGACTTCAAGCCTGCAATCAACAATGGACGTTAGGCATTCCTCCCAAGCAGATCGGAGATCTCGAACGTACCCAGGAACGCCACGTGGACCGCCTCGGGAGCCGGAGGGCAGAGCAGAGCCAGCTTGGAAATCAGTCCCAACGTTCCTTCAGAGCCGATAAACAGGTGCTTCAAATGGTAGCCCGTGTTGTCCTTCTTGAAGTTCGACATCAGATCGAGGACCTGTCCATTGGCCAACACCTGAAAAATAAGAATTAGCAGCTGCATGCAAAGACATCGAGAGTACTCAACGGCTTCGACGCCCAGCACGGATCCGTGCAAGTTGCCGTAGCGCAGAACTCGCAAGCCTCCGGCATTCGTAGAGAGGTTCCCGCCCACATGGCATGTGGCCTTCGCTCCCAAATCCAAGGGCACGATCAGGCCGACCTCTCTGGCCTTGCTGTCCAGGTTCTCCAGGATGCATCCGGCCTCACACGCAGCGATGCCCGTCACCTCGTCAATGCCGAGGATCTTGTCCAGCCGCTGCATGGAGACCACGATTTCATCGCAGACGGGCACCGAGCCCCCCACCAGCCCTGTGTTGCCACCCTGAGGACACACAGCCAGCTTGCGGTCGTTGCAGTGCCGCAGGATGGCGGAGACTTCCTCCACACTTCCGGGCTTCAGCACCAGCTGGCTCTGGCCTGGACGAGAGTATTCGTTTGGGTATGCGTTTGGCCGATGAATGCGCAGCTCGACTCACCTCGCACGCTGCGTAAGAAGTCCACATTGTAGGCCATCAGGTCGTCGCGCAGGACGTGTCGGCCTCCCACGACGGACTCGAAGAACGCAACGTCCTGGTCGTTGAGCATGGCAAAGTCGCCGCGCTTCACATTATGCCGCACCTATGGGAGCAGTAGCGAATTAGTACGGGACTGCTTTCGGGCAGACTTGACTGCCGGTTTGGAGCTCACCTGCGTAAGCTCGGGAATTCCAGACGTTTTATACGTTCGTCGATTGCGCAAAACAGCATGTCTGGGTATTTTCAAAAGGCCTCGGACCAACATCATTCATAAAAATCCGCACAATTATTATTTTAAATTTGTTCCTTGCAGCATCCACGCCTTAAAGCGCAGTCTACAAAAATAATAAAAATAATTGTATGTATAAGACTTTTTTGTACTCTTATTCCGCTATGATGGAGCATTCTGAGGATTAATCCAACATAATCCAATAGCAAAGACAATAATTCAACCACTGAAAAATTAAGATGACAAATGGAATGGAGTCTCATCAAAGCCACCGTTCAGACATTTCGGGGATTTGTGGACAAATCCCTAAACGGCCGATAGGGAGTCGTTCTATAAGGGATTCATTGTAGATTGGATGCCATGATATTTGCAAAGTGAACATTTTTTCTGAACATACGTCCCCTATCTCCTAAACATACTCCCTAAATAGCACATTTCATCGGACCACGTTCCATATCCAACGGTTGTGGGTACGCCTGGAAGGGCGTCAGAACTGTTGGTCGGATGCCTGGTTTTGTTACGAACCGACCTTCGCTTCTAAATTGCAAAATCGTCCACTATTCCATGCCTAATACGTGATGTATCCAAAACATTGAAATATTGAGAATTTGGAGATTTTCTTATAAGCGATACAGGAGACAATTCTCTTTAATTCAAAATTAATTTACCGCATCCCGGAGCAATATGTGCAATGGTGCAATATGTGTTTATTGTTTACTGAATGGATGATTGTTATTGTTGTTCTAAATGGTTGAACTTTTCTTTTTATATTTACAATATTTTAACAGAATACAACGAGAAACTCTCGGAATGCTGGAGAGTTTTTGTGAGGAATTTAATATTCGTCCGTGAACATGCCAAAAGACGAGCTGATTATCAAGAAATAGTAGACGTATTTCGTTAGTCCGATCTGTTAGATAGCTGCCACACTATTTATTGGAAATATATTATTTTTTTTTTAGCTATTTTCCTCGGCGATTCCATATTTGTGTATAGGCGATTTCGTCAACTCTAACCAAAATCTTACTCTCTCTCGGTCTCCTTCCTATTAAGCCTTTTTTCTTCTCACAAAAAAATGCCTATTTGCTAGCACAAATACAAAAACACTTACATAAAACCAATTCGTATTTAGAACTTGCAAACACTTGTAGTCTGATGGGCCTACATAAAAATGAAAGGAATACGGATATTAAACAACTATCGACAACCTCTAGCTCGGAGCTACGCATTTAGCCATGTTCCTCTATAAAACCAAATTACCTTCTAAACCTGTGCTTTTCATTGCGGCATTGAAATACGGCTTCCATGTGGGTAGGAGTTGCGTATTTTGGCAATCACGACCATGGAAATATACCCGAGGGCAAATGGAGCGTCCACGATATTTTACTTTATTGATGATTCCTTTGAACTGGCATTAAGAATGGCGTTATTTTCTCCAGCTATCTATATATCCCGCGAAGAAATATTTTCAATTGGAACCACAACTCGTATCATGCACATGTACAAATGTTTCGTTCTGCACAACTTCAAAGGAACTCCAACCAGTTCTCAAGCCAATATAGGGATTCAATACAATTCATAAGAAGCTGCGTATGACTCAGACCAAATGAAAACTGCAACGTATCTCTACAAAAAAGCTTAACTTCTCGTAATCGTTGTGATCGTATCGCATTTTCCATTGCACATATTCTTCAAATACGCACATTCATATTGTTTGAAGAAATACCTTTGAGTGCTACATATAAAATATGAATCCAGATCGGAATATGAAAAAGAGATTCTGCTGCGGATGTTTCGATTTCAGGTTGGTTTAAATTGCAACAAAATGAAATATCTACTTCTAACTTTTATTCGTAGGCATCCAACACCTTGAAAACAATTAGTTTCCGCAATTATGCTTTCAGTAACTCTTCAGTGTTACAAATTAGTAAAACCTTTTCAATCCAATGATTTGTATTTTAATATCAGTTAATCTCTCTTTATGAGTGCGGTATAACTTGATTAATAAAGTCAGAAATTTTGGCAAAACAACAAGGCTAAGTGGAATTTATTTAGAATAGAGAATTGTATTGAATATTGAAAAACTTTATGTAAATGTTCACATTTGTGAAACAAAATAGTTGCAGGTATTTAAATCAGGATTTAACTAATTACTAATAGTCAGATATACTTATAATAAAAGCAATAAAAATAATAAAAATTTCAAAATTTCTTAAATAAAGTGAAACTCGAACTCTAAAATTTTATTTTCAAAATTATGATGAAATAATTTAATAGTGCAAAAATGATCCGATCATATCAGCAATATAATTGCACTTTAAGGCGGTTTATCGGCCAAAATACCACAAAAATTTTATATTTTAAACTATTTCGTACAATACAGAATGATTTTAATTTTTCAAAAACATCCAATAATATTGAAAAAAAAGATTCATAATTTAACATGCCGCACTCAATTCAAATTAATACTACTTATTTCAAAAACACAAACAAAAAAAAACTATGCACAAAGAAAAATTTATAATAAAATTTATAAATTTATAATAAATTTATAATATACTGAACATAGTAGTGTGCATGAATACATAGATAAAATTAAAAAATGTTACAGTACCGACGGCAAAACGATCGGATAGAACATGTGAAACAGTTGTACAAAATATGGCGCCCGCTACTCTACACCCACTGCAGGCATTTTGTTTCCATTCGCTACGCACTATCTGGTTAAGTAGAGAATAGCCAGTTGCTCAAAGCTTGCTTAGTGGAAAAAAGCCGAATTGCGGATGGTGGATGGGCGTGGTTTCCTTCGAAGACGCATTGTAGCAGGTCAGGTACTATAACGAGAGAAGAGTACAACTAGTGTACATAGGCCTCAGAGCGGAGAAGAGCGTAAATTCTGGATGGGAGAAATGTCAGACTCGGAGAACTCAACACACCATTCTCAGTGACATGCTCGCGGGTACGAGCATTCGATTGTAGTTTTCGTATTTTCTGCGCGTGTGGCAATGGTACAAAAATACAATCGAGTTATTTAATTTCCAAGCTAACGCCGATGAGTAAAACAACACAACGTCAATTTACGTTCTAACGTAATTCAAGAGGTCCGAGGAACGCGTGTTCAGTGCATATGAATACAACTACCGACACTACGACATGACACTACGGACTTTGGGTAACGGCTTATATCCGTTAGAAGTGCATTCATTTCAATGCTACGTTTCGTCGACGGAAGTGAAAAGGATTGCTTTAACCATTTTACCAGACTCCTGAACAATCTGTTTGGACTAAACGATTACTGTCCCCGTAGTGGAACTGGCTTCCCTCAACACGAACGAGTTAATCGTACACCAACTGCTGCTGAGGTAGGTTCTTTAACTGAACACGATTAATTAAAGGTGAACGACAGTGATCGATTGGTGTGGTGGGAATGATTTAAGGGTGAATTTTACACTAGCGAAATCATTTACTCCGTTGTACTTTTTCTACAGATATATTTAGTACCGGTGTAATCGGTTATGTCCCTTGAAGTATGCTAAACGTTTCAAAAATTCTGGATCATATTAAAGATTTTCACATTTTGTAATTGCCATGACTTCTTATCACTTTGGCCTTTTCTCATTAATATACTAATACTTGCGATCTCAACATTGCTACTACTGAACAACAGTCGCAGTACACAATATCAAATACACAAAATCAAATATATTAAAAATTACAGTTCGCTTAGATGTTATTTGTAAAGACATATTAGAAATATTGAAAATAAAAGAAAAATGGCTTACCTTTTTTCGGAGATTAGCCCCTACAAGCAAACAGAAACGCACAAATGATGACAGCTCTAGAATATAACGATAACAACCTTGTGGTTTAGCAAGCTCTCCAGCAGCTGATTGTTGCCATGAAAAAGCTCTCTCTCAGTGCGGAGGCGACGAAAGACTATAGATCTTTCATTTGTGTGCAACAAAATTTCAAACTCTTGACGCAAATGATAACGGGTCAAATTTCTTAACCTTAGAAAGGTAAACGCACGTCGATTTGGATTGGATGGTTCAAAATTCCTTTCTAGGATCAAAGGGTTCAATGAGGGAAAATATATAAATGTTTTTTTTTTTTTTTTATATATATAGAATTTTGAAATGCTTTTGAAGAGAGGAAGTTGAACCTGAATCCAGCATGTGAAATTATGAGCGAATAAAAAAGAATTTATCAGCAAGTGGTGCTGTCATGTCTTTTGGGAGTACAGAAATGTTTGGCATTTTGTGCCAAACATGTATGCTAATTTTCATCAGAAAAGTATTGCAATATAAAAAATAAGTATTCACATTCATTTTCATACAAATTCGATTTGCTACTTATTTGTCATAACTAATATAATAATTATTTATAGTCTTATATTTAATGCCTTACTTCACAAATAGTATGATTTATACATCCCTGATGTAAGTTGTACTTTTGCCAGAGTCAGTCATATATGGTAATTTCCTAATAGAAATATAATACTGTTTTTTTTTTAAATCTCTGTACCATCAACAGTGTTACTTGAAATTAGGTTGCATCTAAGAATGATCCATATCACATAAATATTAGTTTATATTTTTCTTATCTTTCGAGAGCACAATGTAATTAATAGCACTACATTGAAAACGAAATGACAAAACGTGCATTCATGAATTCAACTCGTCAAAATGTCTCCACCGATTTGATTAGGGCAAACTCACCTCAAAAAGCAAACTGATTCTCCACTTGAGAAAAAAAAATGAGATGAGAGCGAACTATTGAAACGCCACAACTCTCCATGATCACGAACCAGAATGAGACAACTGCTGTTTTCCATTCTATGGATCTCCTTCGGGAGGCGTTGTCGATGCAGACAGCAAGTACGCAGGTAAAAACCAGCATATATACCCTTGCGCACTTCGTGTTTCACTCGCCGACCATTTTAAAGAAAACAAAAAAGACAAAATGCCGTCTTCTTTATACTTTTAATATTCATTACAAAGAAAATGGTGGATTACTGTTTGATCAAGTCACGACTTAATTCTAATACAGATGAGAACATTATGTTATATTAGATGCCGAAATTATTAATAATATTTCTATTCATACAAACAAAACTATGCTATTTATTTTGCTATTTGGAATAAGTAGGAACTGAAATTATATTCTCGTTTGTGTTGGATCCTTCCGATTGTCCATCAAGCCTCCTTTATAAAACATCTCAGAGAAGCCGAATGTTCTAAAGCTGGTATGTTTTAGATTAAGTGTAAGTAAACCTTGATTGCATAAATTCCGTTGTATTTACTTTTGTAGCTTTTTCATCCTAGTGTTCTCGTCACAGAACGTAATTAATAGATCAAC
Source organism: Coelopa pilipes (assembly GCA_947389925.1). Taxonomy (NCBI): domain Eukaryota; kingdom Metazoa; phylum Arthropoda; class Insecta; order Diptera; family Coelopidae; genus Coelopa; species Coelopa pilipes. The sequence goes on from OX376700.1 coordinate 9,523,464, forward strand.
TTTCTGAACTAGGAGGGAATGGGGATAGTGGTGAAGAACTTGAGAATATTGTACAGGATATGCTTATGAATGCAATGACTGGCTACCGGTCATCCCTGGTAGTAGTTTGCAGGCGACAACTGTCTGAACCATAATTTAAGCAACATCTGACACGCAGGAAACACCAATAGCAGTTTTATTATTTTTCATGTCGACTGGAGCTATTTCCCCTACCGAGTAGTGGAGGGCCGGTGGGTTTGCTATCTTCGGACCAGTTGCTCCACCACCATCGCACGCAACCACGCTTCGGTACAACGCATGCGTCAAAATGAGACAGTTCAGGCGTCTGTCTCACTCGCAATAGCACATTGCTGACGATGTTGGCAATCGTGTGCAACAACAACATGACATGAACGGGCAACAACAAAAAACATTAAATGAAATCTAGAATAATATGGCGGCGTCTGTACAGACTGGCGCGGTTTTTTTGTGTGCTTCGAATGCTTAATCACGATCACAACAAACAAAATGAACGAGGGTAGTTGTTGATTTCTGTTTGCTTGTGTGTGCGTGTATGTCTGTTCGACGGAGAACAGAAAACCGAACAAAGCCCAGAGCATTCGTTTTACGAATCCCTCGACGGCATCTTTGCGCATGAATAGAGGGGCAGTGACAGTAGTAGTTGTTGTTGCAGCAAATTGAAAAATGAAAGAAACAACGCGATAATTCGATGTCAGGTAGCAACGATGGAGTGCGTTGTTCGGTAGGAATCGAGCGGGGTGCCTTTTCGTGCCCAATATGCCAGCCAGATGTGTTTTACGGCATTATTACTTTTCTTTCTCGTCTGTTCACAAACACATTCACAATTCTACTGATTATAATCACTACGAGGGAATGCGACGGGAATATATAGCTGCACTGATTCCTCTCGTGTACTTGTTATAGAGAATTTTTGTTAGTCGCTTGAAAACAAGTTTTCCGCCGTCTGCCTTCAGGCAGACAACCGACTGGGAGAGCTCGGGCTTGCATGGCTGTGCTGCACAGAGAGTTTGTGCTCTAGTACGAGTTCGTTCACAGGGGAGTTTGGTTGTTGGCGGTGTTCAGTGCGGTCGAGAATGTTTTACAAATACAGAATTTGAAACAAGGAAGAAGGATAGTGTGCAATTACTGCAATCCCAGACAAGAATTCAATTAGCAAAATGCAGCCCGTCGAACCAAAAAGTGCTATCATAATAGGGCTTCGCGCCGCGTTTACATAAGAGAGAAGTGCAGTGCTGTGCCAATTCCGAACACAGGTGCCAAAAACCGAACGAAAAATATTCCTCCTAATTTTAAGTCTTTCGAATTTTGTTTGAGTCTCATTTGATTACCCATTCTTGGTTTATATGCACGAAACAATGCTGCATGCAAACTTTTGAGTTCGTTCGAATGAATTTTGATTTAAACGATGGATCGTCGTGCATTAAAGTTTATTTCAAAAAGGTATTTTCCATATTTTTTGAATGATTTTTTTTCTAATGCTCATTTGTATTTTTTCCTCTTTTTTTGCTCCACAACTCAATTATTTGGTGTCTGGTTTTGTTTTTGTGTGTATAAACGTTTTTATGCATGAGTGTGTGTATGCAGTGTATATGTGCACGCTGAGTTTCGTATTGTGTTGGTACAGCAGACGGTTCAGTAGAAAGCAAAAAACAATGTTGTTTCTTGCGTGTAGTAGCTTTTCAAGGGAATAAAAAAGGGATAATTTGTTATATTCATCAATTGCAATATAGATGCATTTGTGCAGGAAAGCAAATTTATTTATATTGGATGTCTATAGTATTGGTTATGTTAGTTTGTTAAGTCAATGTGAAATAATAATAAGCAATACAAAATAATTTTTGTGACTCCATAACTCTGATTTTCACTGTGTTCATTTCGTGTTTGAATGGTTTTTGTCTTATTTTCTGTCCGCATTTTAGGTTAAAATATGAGAAAAAAAAATATTGTGCTGTTCTTACCCACTATACCTCCACTAAAACCAGTTTTCCCTACGATAGCAGCAGTTGCGCATTGAGTGAGCATGTAGCATTGGTCTGCAATGTTGTGGTGTTGGTGGTGGTAGTTTCAAATTGCTTGCAAAAACGTGCAACAACACTTCAGTATTGCCTGTATTTTGAGAGTTAAAATCGAGGGATATATTTTTATTCTACTAAACTATTTGTAATTAACATCGCTAAAATGGTTAAATCATCTTTGTTTTTGGTGAACATAAATAACCGTTGCATACGGATATTGTTTACAATACATTGCACTATGAAAAATATATCGAAACGTTTTTATTAGAAAATATTGGCAACATTTTTTCGAGAGCATTATTATCTCCATCTCTTTCCCTCTGTTTGCAATGCTTATTTTGTGCTGATTTTCTCTTTCAGGCGCGACCAGACATCGCTTTGTTGTTGAATGGTGGAGGACGTAAATTGCAAATAATCGATAAATATATCCGTTCACTCTTTCAAGTGGTAATTTTTATCTAAGCATGTCTCTTTCTATTTACAATTAATGCCGCCAACGAGACCAGGAATGAAGAGTCGAGTTGTTGCTTGTGGGAAGGTAGACTTTTTGAGACTCCATTTTTGTACGAGGTTGATTATCGTATGTTTTGGTGCCATTCGTATGTGGAAATTGGTGATGGATGTTTGATGGTGATGATGGCGATAAGTAAACTCTTACGCCTGTGACTGAGTTTGAATAGCTTTCAACCCCTCGTGTAAATCTGCAGCCCTTTCTGTCTGCTCGCCACACGTAGAAAACTAGAATAAATGTTTTGCATTGCATAAACTTCCGTGGCTGCCTTCTTTTTTTTTTTTTTTTTCTTATACCTCTCTTTAAAAGTACTCTCGAATAGCGCCAATTGCCAATGATTAGTTCAGTTATTTAATACCATTATAAGGTATGTTAGAGAATGAGTTAGAGTTATATCGAAATAAATTAAAATCGTATACAATTTAAAATATTTCAAAATACCAATTGCATTTTTTAGTTCCCCATTTTATCGAGTATCCTTTGTTTTATATTTCAGAACAGACACTGAAAGCGATAGCACAATAACAACCACATCTACGACAACAATACCCAATCAATCATATTTACCTGCTCAGCCTCTGAAGGATAATTCGAACATACGTGTTGTAAAAGTCAACTCAGAAACCAACGATTCTTCTGAAACTACATCGGCAGGTACGAAGCAACAATCTCAATCCAAACCCAACGAACGCCCTCTAAAGTGTTTGGAGACACTAGCGCAAAAAGCGGGAATCACCTTCGACGAGAAATACGATTTCTCCAGCCCTCCTCATCCAGGAGTTACTGGTTCCCATTCGAGTAACGTAGTGCACTCTATCGCAGCGGCCCGAAATTCTAGTACAAACGTCTTCACTGCACATAAAAACGTAACAATGGAAAAATCCCAGAGCCCTGCTCAACAAGTAACACCCTCGACGGTGCCGCTGCAAATTTCGCCGGAGCAAATGCAGCACCTACAACAACTGCATCTGCAACACGGTTCTCCCTTTGCCGCAATTCAGGTGAAACAGGAGTTCCCCACTCATACAACTCATCAGTTGGGAGGACCGGGTGAACTCAAGCACCCCGGCATGCTAGATCCCACTCAAGGTCAATTGCAACAAATGCAGATGCAGCTTGAAGGGGCAGCCCCCAGTAGTCCTGCAACTCAGCAAACTCCCAACAGTGCGGCGGCAGCGATGCAGCACTCAACCACTATTAGTACCATGTCTCCAATGCAATTGACTACAGCTGGGCAAGTGCAAGGGGACTGGAGCCAAGGGCGCACGGTTCAGTTAATGCAACCTCCAACAGCTTCACTGAATTCAGGATTTATTTACCACCCGCAAATGTTGGTCTCCGGGAATCTTATTCAATCAGCTGGTCTTGGTCAGCAACCTATACAGGTTAGTCAAAGCTTCAAACAAACAAACGATGTAAATTTATTATAAGATTTTATCCCGATTGTATTCTGTTAGGTGATTGCTGCTGGAAAACCATTCCAAGGTGGCGCTCCTCAGATGATAACTACGACACAAAACACCAAGCAGATGCTCGGAGCTAATCCGGGATTCGCTAGTGGCACCTATGCTACTTTGCCTACGATACCGTCTAGCCAGTCACCACAGACTCTACTATTTTCCCCTGTTAATGTAATTTCACAAACTCAGCAACAACAGCAGCAGAATATACTGCAAACAATGGCAGCAGCAGCTGCTCAGCAACAACAACAGCAGCAGCAACAGCAACAACAGCAACAGCAGGGAGGTAAAATCAGTCAGGACACGCAGAAAAATATGCAACAAAAAGTTGTACAGAAAGTAACTACTACGACGAATACAGTTCAGTCAGGCACAGGAGCGGGAGGTGTTGCGGCTGTGGCACAACAGCAACAACAGCAATCTACTCAGCAATGTGTGCAAGTATCGCAAGCGACTATGCCTACAACTCAAATCATAAGCCCTTTGCAAGGTGCGACAGGTACTCCTCAGCAAATGCAGATTGCGGCGCCTTGGGTACAAAGTGTTCCCTTTTGGGCAGCTAATGGATTGCAACAATTGGCACAAAATCCTATAATTATAAGAGGAACTCAACCTGATGGCACCCAGGGCATGTTTATACAACAGCCAGCTACTCATCAAACTTTACAGACTCAGCCGCCAAATCGTAAGTGAGAATAATATTATTAGAAAATTATATTGAACTATAAGTATTCACCATTATTTAGAAATCACCCTGCAATGCAATGTAACACAAACACCTTCCAAACCGAGAGGACAAATCGAGGCGCTCGCACCGAAACAACAATCCGGTCAGCAAAATCAGCAAGTTGCTCAGCAACAAGTGGTTGTAGCCACTCAGTTACAGCAGCAACAACAGCAACAACAACAACGAACACCACAAATACAACCACAGAATGGTGCACAAATTCGTCCTGCCAGTTCGGTTTCTACACAAACTGCGCAGAACCAAAGCCTACTTAAGCACAAAATTCGTAACAAACAGCAGCCTGTACGACCAGCATTGCCGGCGATGAAGACCGAAATTGGACAGCAGCAAAACAAAGCCGTTTCTGCGTCTACCGCAGGATGTTTGCACCAGCAGTTGTTAGCAATAGCGCAACAGCAACAACAGCAAACTACTCAACCAACAATGCATCAAGTTGTAACTTCTGCGGGAAATAAGTATATATAGAACTTCTATGTAAGCCGTTAGAAATATTCTAATGTAGGTAATTATTTTCAGAATGGTGGTTATGAGTGCAGGCACTCCCATAACAATACAAAATGGTCAGTCGATACAACAAGCGACAGCTAATCAGGTGGAAAAGCAGCAACAAATACAGCTTCAACAGATAAAGCAACAACAGCAACAACAGCAGGTTTTACTCCAACAACAATTGTTGCAGCAACAGATTGCACAAATACAACTGCAACATCAGCAACAACAGCAGCCGCAACAAATTCAATTGCAAATGACTCCACAAACGTATATTACACAGCAGCAGCAACAGCAGCAAATTCAAAATCAATTCATACAGCAGCATCAACAACAGCAACAGCAGCAACAACAACAGCAACTTCAACAGCAACAACGAGAACAACAACAACAACAGTCTCATAATGCTGGAATCATACATCAAATTGTTGTGGAGCAATCTCCGCAACAGCAACTACATCAACATATCACTGCCGTCCCCTTCTCTATATCGTCATCAACACCGTCTAGTATTACAACGTCAAATAGTTCCGTTCAACAGCATGTAACCTACCAATCGAAAACAACAACATTGCCCACTACGTCTGTGGTTACAATATCTAACCAAACGGGACCATTGGTTACAAGCACCGTGGGTATAAATCAAGCGGTACAGCTACAACAACAACAAAATTTGATTGCAGCCAATAGTTCTGCACCGCAACAACACCAAATGGGACCACCAAGTTCGTCTCAGCCACAATCTAACGTTCCTTCGTCTCCGTCACAAAACCCCATACTAGCTATGGCGTCTATGACCAATGCTGCAGTGTCTGCTATGAGTAGTATCACCACTGCAACCGCTTTATCGTCGCCGATGGGAAACTCAATTGCGTCCCTACCAAGCACACCTACGAAAACCACAGGTGACCAACTGCAGCAGCAACCCCTGAAAGCTACTCAAAGTGCACCTTCGACACCATCTAGTACTGTGGTGTCAACACCTCAAGATATTCGGACAATGCCAACGTTAGCTGAAGCCAAGGAGACTTTACCAAAATCCACTGATGCGATAAAAAGCGTAGGGTCGCAAAAGCCTGCAGATTCCTCAAACACAGTCGTTCCTGCAAGTATACAATTAAATGGTGATATACAACCTTTGGACGGTGCTGTTTCATCGCCACAAAAGAACACTGCAGTCGCATCGTCTACAGCAACACAACCATCTACGAACGCGTGCTCTTCACCAGTGAAGTCAATGGGTAATGAATATACAGTTATTTGGTGTGTTTTCGTCCCAACTAATAATTCTTATTTTAGGTAATACAAGCAAAAGTATGGGGACCACATCACCATCTCAAGATGACAATAAGAAGTCGATTGTTAGCGAACTTGAAAAACTTCAATCCCAAGCAATATTATCTTCTACTCATGACGAGAACACTTCCAACAAAACTGTTAATTCGGCAGCTCCTAAATCTACGCCGGGTGCTACGATAGCAAAGGCTGAAAAAGACTTACCGAAAGCAATGATCAAGCCAAATGTGCTAACACATGTTATCGACGGTTTCATTATACAAGAGGCGAACGAACCATTTCCTGTTACGAGACAACGTTATACTGAAAAGGACACAGCAGATGAGCCTCCTAGTACGTATTGGTTTTTTGTTAATTATTAAGTTACTAATTATTTGACATTATTTTTAATTCACAGAAAAGAAACAAGCTCTTGATGAGAACAATACATCATCCCTTGCCAATAACACAATAGCTTCAGATGTAGTTGCTTGCGAGAACTGTGGCAAACTGGAACATAAATCCAAATTGAAGAAAAAAAGATTTTGTACTCTACAATGCGCTCGGCAGGCTAAATCTTCTATTGGCGAACCCCATTCGGACTCAATACTTAGTGCAAACAACTCTAATGGCAATAACTCTATTACTTCAGTTGTAGATCAAGGTAATAAAGTTAGCACTGAAGTCACGACTGGCAGTTGTGAGAAGATGCAAACAGATTGTCAGATAGCATCAGTTCAAGCACAGAATCAAGTAAATGCTATACCACAAGTTAGTTTATTTGGGAGCAATGCGTCAAATACTGAAGCTGTCCCAAATGAATCTTCGCAAATGGTTAATTGGACCGTATCAGAAGTTTGTGAGTTTATTAAAAATTTGCCGGGATGTAGTGATTATGTCGACGATTTTGAACAACAAGAAATTGATGGTCAAGCGCTCTTACTGCTGAAAGAAAATCATCTAGTGAATGCAATGGGAATGAAGCTAGGACCAGCACTGAAAATTGTCGCTAAGGTTGAGTCAATGAAAGAGGCAGCAGCGATCGCAGCAGCGAATTCAACGGCCGACAAAGAACAACAGTAATTTAAAATTGTTTGAATAATGTGCACTTTCAAGTGAAATAATTTATAATTAAATTATATATATTATCTACGATGAAATTAACACTATTGAAAATGTTAAACTAATGATAATATTTTATACTAAGTTGCGATTGTAATTATAATAACACTCATATATTGTAGGGACACGATTTTGTATATATAGATATAGTTTAATAATTGAATAGTGCTACTGAATATTACTAAGCGAAGTAGAGTATAGTCACACTCAAATGTCGCACTTAAGTACATACACAAGGTTATTTATGAATATATTTTTTATCATTATAAAATAAGACTACCTTTAGCGTCGTATATATTAATATTAGTTTTTATAAAAAGAGTATATCTCAAATTTAGATTTAAGACGTACTATAATTCCAAAATTTGTAAAATTGGCAAATCGAAATTTGTAATAAATTTCATTAATATGTCCATGTAAAATATTTACTTTGAATATTTTATTATTAAAATAAATGTTCCCCAGAAATGTGGATAAATATTGTAAACATAGTATATTTTATTCTTGACCAATGACTTTTATAAGATGTGTATATAAATAATGTGAATGAGAAGAGAATGAAAATGACTAACGATAGAAATGAATATGGAATGATGGAGGCGGACATGGTGACAACTTAGTATCTATGTTATATAAATGAAACGACTTGATTAGACTGATATTTAGAATTTCTTTATTGTGTTATTTTTTACAATATAATTTATGGATTTGTAATTATATCGTTCAGTAATCTAAAAAAATTAAAAGCAAGCGAATTATTCTAACTGTGAAATGCAAAGTTCCATCAATTCTAAATATATTTGTCAAATTAATTCGATATTTATTTGAATTTGATAAATTGGGTAAACACGTGTACATCTCGTATCCTACAATTGAGATTGATTTTGATTATGATCTATCTCCAAATTGACTAAAGTAATTGGTCAATTGTCATCATTATTGGTTGTACTTTGTTATTCTAAATAGCAAAATATGTAATTTTATCATCATAGTACATAGTAATTCATTTTAAAGCAAACAATTTTCACAGCCGTTTCGTTTAATATTCGTTTTCCTATTAAAACGTTGTTATAAACAATTCAAACTCGTTCTGGTCCATTTATCTAATTTTTGATGGAAATATGCTTTTTGATAAGTTACTTATAATTGCATTCAAATACATTCCTTGCTGCTGTTGCTGATCTTATTCACCCTAGTTTGTAGAATGTAACTACGTATGCGTGTTGTTTGTTTGAATTTATCAATTCTCAAATAACATATGGGTCTTGGAGCTCTTGGCGGGTGACTGGGTTCTAATTTGAATGTACAAACAGACAGGGTACGTTTACCATCGAGAACCTACAATTGCAATATACGGTTATGTGTTCGGGATCTATTCTATATAAGATTCTATAATATTGCTCTTAATCCATAGACGTCGATAGTCCCCTACCAAGCAGACTAGCACGTACACGTCCAGTTCCTACCACTCCTCGACTCCACCACTGGTTATAGGGTACGCTAGTAAGATGTGATTTCAAGTAGTTGGTCGCCCTGGAGGACCACACCAACACAAAATTTGAGTGCGGAAATGAAGTGTGGCTGGGATGGTGTTGAGCAGCTCAACGTAAAATCGCAAACAACGCGATGTAACCATGTATTTTACTGCGATATGTCATTGAATTTCATGTCGCAGGACGCCTTCTGCCCCGTGCTCAAGAGACAAAAGTGTTGCACTGATATCGAGAGTTGGCACCAAATAAAATCAACTGCAACCGCATAGTACGTAAAGTAAAGCACATTTGTTATATTAATATCACGGAAAGGTACTCCTTTCGTCAAAGGCGTGCATCGTCAACTGCAATGAACTCAAACAGGAGGACCTTGGGACATAGTTCGTGTAGAGTGTTCAATGCCAAGTGCATTTAAATGGAGGATGTGAAAACATGCCCTACGCTAGTATTACTCTAAAAACCTATGTGTAAGATTCGGATCAAGGGCAAATATTATTAGTGTGGCTAGTAGATTTTGGATTTTCTAAATTATTATCGACTTGAATTAGATCTGTTAAAAATTACTCGTAGATATAAAAGTGTGACAAATCAAGTGGATGCTAAATTGTTCAATTGTTTAACATTATCTTCACTGGCGCCGGGCTCAAGTTATAAGCTCAGCATGGTGTTGCCGAGAAAGAGCACCATTGTGGAAATCGCGATCGGAGAGAGGCTGGAGGCTGTGTTGTTGCCCGCCAGAATTTCGGCCCGCTTCCGCATGCGTTCCTGAAAGACGCGTCCAGCAATTTAATGAGGGGCCTTCGGAGTCGACGCTTGCCATACTCACTTGATACAGGTTGTCTTCGCCGGGAGGGTCCAGGCACTCGAATTCGCAGCACCTCTCGCCCACACGGAAGTTCTTGCAAAACTAAAACGAGATACACGTACATATGTGTGAGGCTTTGGGAAACTCAAGCGGCCTACGTATGGCGGATCGCAGTAGATGGCCTTGCACCACAGAGGCTCCGAGTGGTAGCAGACACAGAGGCTGCAAACTCCCGGTCCAGGAACGTACAACATGCCATGGTTCACGGAGTTCCCTTGGAAATCGATGCAGTCCTCTTCCAGGCAAACTTCAAGGAGGACACAGAATGGATTTTCCAAGTTTCGTTAATAAATTGACTCCAGATGTCGCGATATTGAATTCATATTGTTTCATGATTATCAGGTGGTACATGCAGACTTTTGTAAAACATGAATGAATGAAGTTTTTATACAGAACACCCCGGAATTCGTATGAAGCAAGGCTATTTGTGGGAAGGAGACGTGCTGAAAGCCGGTAGCATTTACTTTAGCATTGATAAGAAAATCCACATGTCAAACGATTCCCTGTGCGTATAAAGGACGAAGAGTTTCGTAAACAAGTTAGGTTAAACCTGCTAGGTTCTATGTGAAGTGGGCGTGTCGTAGAGCGAATTACCGACATTTATTTACAAATAGCTTATATTTATATTTCATAATTCGAAAGTCAAGAACATTGTTTCACAAAACAAGATTTGTAGACATTTTTTGATGGACATTTAAATAAGAGTTCGAAAAATAATTGTTTTTTTATTTTCAATCTCTCCCTAAAGCACGGCTCACGATTTCCACTCATGAGCGATTCGTATTGTATCACCCGCGACTGAAATATTTAAATCGCTCGGGAGTAGTAAAAATACGATTTCAGAGACGACGTAAGAATGACTGGTATTTCGAGCGATATTTCACGAAATCTGATTTAAATCATATAAGTATTAGAAGTATTTCGGTTGAACTGAGAATAGTAGTCTTTTGTGATCAGCGCCCAATTTTCAATCGAATCGAAGAAATATTTTGAACTGAACCGTGCTCATTGCGATATACCATCATACCGTGTGGTTTCTCTTATGGCAGTAGAAGGAACATTAGGCTCGGATGCACGATTATCTCTATTAAGATAACGGGCATTTAGATTCCGAGATATGAGAGCGCCTTTAAACTACGTCGTAAATATTAATGCTCTTCGACTCTATTCCTTGAATAATTCGAACTATAACTGATAACGTTGTTTTCCTCTGCCAGGCAACGCACAGTAAATTTCCCATTAAATAAAGATTATAATCTTATATTTAAATCCGAATCGTAGCACATATGTTATTTGTCGATGGAACCCCTTTCCATTTTCCACTGTGTGGTAGGGTTTAGTACTGGGTACTAAATAAAAGGACGCTTACTTCAAAACAAAATATAGTTCGGAATTGGATTTCGATAACAATGCAGCCCTCTCGGCGTTCTCGCCACGGTGAACATTCTCTTGTTAACCGCATGTTCTCCTCTGTAAAACCCAAAATTCCCCAGGAGTCTGTGTTAGACTGGAATATACAAACATGCCTAGCACATGCATAAACACACATGTTTGAAGGTGGAAGTGCGAGATTGGCTTTCGATTCAACGATCAGGTCAGTGAAGTTGATGTGTGGCCATTGGATTTAGTAGAGTTGCCGTTGGACAGACTGCCCCCGAGCTGGCCAGCACTGGGAACTGAGCCAGGGTCAAAAGGGACTCACATAAGCGAGGGAGACGAGGGAGCACATTTCTCTTGGCTCTCTTGGTCGAGGGCGAAGAGAGCCAGTGCCCGGTGTGCGCATGCTAATATCTGAGACAGAGCTTACGATGCTCAGCAACGTCACGTGAGCAATGTTGCATCTCGCCAATGTGCCGCATTGGCAACCGAAGGCGACGCAGGGGGCCCAGCGAGAGCACGCGGTGAAGGTGAAAACCTACGTACGTAGGGAGCGCCTCCGTCCGCTCGAGAGGCCGTCGCGGGTCGGCTCGAGAGGCCGCATATGTTCCACATTGTAGGTCGCGCGGCCCGACTCTTTCGAATGTGGAGCAGGTCCTTCCCCTGCGCTGCTGTCGTCCTGTTGCCCTCCCCGCGATGAATAATTAATGGCGCACCGCAGAGCGCGCTGGCGAAGGACGGCGTGTCGGGGCTTATGGTGCCAAAGGCGGAACTCAGAGATATGGGCAGTTCCGCGGGCGTGGAAGGTCGGAACCGCGCACGTGGTTATATCGAAGCAGTCTCGCTGCCAAGCTGGAGGGCCTCTGGCGGTTCACATATTTGGTGCGGAGCACGTGGGCCGTGCAAACTCTGCCTGCGTGCTAGAACTTAGCTTTAGCTCAGGTAGTTGAACGTTTTTGATGTGTTTTGGGGACCAATAATTAGATAAGGGCGAGCGCTAGATAGAACATGGACAGGTGTGAAGGAATAATAATAATTACCCACGTATGCGAGTCCTAGGCAGCCGCAGAATAGCAGCAGCCACAGCTTCAGCTCGGGCGCCGGCGACAGGCACAGCGACGACCTCATCCTGACGAGACTCCTCTATTGAATTCGTCACAGAAGCTTTAAATCGCTAATTGAATCGCAGTCGCAGGCACTGTTTGTCGCATAAGTGGCCGGGCGTGGGAATCGCCGACCAACGGAGGCGCTGGAAGTGTTATTCTGGAGAGCACTAATATAATCACGGCGGCAACGCAGGGGCTCGCGGCGCAGTGAGGCAGCGGGCGCTACAGGGGCCCCATCGCGCGATGTTCGAGAAGAGTGGCAATCAAACGTTCAAAGCTATTAAGTCAATAAACGGGTCTCCTCCACTGGAGGTCTCGGGGAAGTTCCTACAGCGACTTGGGCGCTGAGCCGCGCTCGTCCGGAGTGTGGTGACGGCGGCGGAAGCGACGAGTGCGACCTGCGTCACGTTCCTCGTTTACAGGAGCGCTCTAAGGTCGCCTGCTTGTATATATGTGCTGGGTTCAGTGCTGCGCGGGGAGGAGTCCGCAGTTCGCTTTAAGTTTTTACTATTCTTCAACTCAACATGCGCCTGTTATCAACAAACCGAGTCCGTCAGGAGATTTTCAGTGCCCTGAAATGTTTCCGGGGCTCCTTCGTAGGGCTCCCGCACTCTGACACCGCCCACTGACACCGCCCACTCTGCAGTCCAGCACTGGTCAAGCGTCGCGAATGTCCGGCAATATGTTCGGGGAACCTCGCAAGTGGAGAAACACAAAACCATGAATCAAGGAAAGTACTTTCTGGGACACTCTTGGCACACCTCAGCACGAGCTTCGTCTCGTCCTTTCCGTCCGGAGTGAGTAGCGTTTGAATTGCAACTGACGTCGAGTGCTCCGAGAGCGCCCCGCTAAACTTGAGCTGCTGCTCTCTGCTGCAGCGCCGTGTGAACGAGCGCCAGGTGGTGGGTTGCTTGGGAGCGGAGGCAAGTGCGGGCGCGGATGAGGGTGTGTGTGTTGGTGTTTCTGCTTGTGTTTGTCGCGGCTTCGTGTGCTCATTCTCTCTAGCGCTTCCAACGGCGAGTTTGCGAACGAGTGCCGAAAGCTTTGCGAGCTCCCAGTATTTACCTGCATCGCTGAGCTTTTCACCAGCACGACTTCCTTCCGGATCTCGGAGCTTCCCTCGACGAAGCCCCAAAGTGGTGACAACTTCATTTCCAATAATGCCAGTCACAGGAGTTCCCAGTCACTGCTCGCCGAATGGCGCTTTATAGCATCCGGTAAGGCGTCGAAAGCCGCCACAGTGCCTAACATAGGTACTCGAGTGTTGGTCTACGCCCCCTTCGAGTCTATCTTGGTGAGCAAACTGACGAGAGTACAAGTTATTCATAAACCCCCCTGAATGCAAACGCTTCCGATCGAAGCCACGACCAATTGCAATTGGTATGTCTATTGTTACAGGGAATCTATTTATTCTTACGATGTTTTATTTATTTATTTACTTTATTTATTTACCAGTAACGTTTTCTCTTTAGGACGTTTTTACAACTACCTAATACGTAGGCAAGGCGAATAAGGTGACAGCAGGTTGGACTTATTTGTCTCGAAGACGCACAGACTGTTCCAGGAAGCACGGCGACGGACCTCCCTCAGTTGATTAGTTCCTTCCGCATCGTTGCGTCCAGTGGCGGAATCGCCTCCCGAGGAATCAGGAACGTTGATAGGTTGAACAGGTCCACAAACACCTTGTAGCGGTCGCTGAAACGGAAATCGGAATGCAATCATTGCACCACGAGCACGCTCGACGAGCTCAAACCTGAGGGTGGAACGCAGATACTGATATCCCGAGGACCCGCCCGTGCCGAGCTGCTGGGATCCGATCATGCGCTGGACCATTATGACGTGGTTATCTGTAGCGACAGAGAAAGCCGTGTTAGCAACTCACCCTCACCGTGGTGCCCGCCCTCCACTCACATCGCCACTTAGTGATCAGGGACTCGATGTCCATGAGCAGTGTCAGCAACTGGTGCGGCTGGCTGAAGCGCGGCTCGTCGCGGTAGAAGGTGATCATGATGGCGCCCTGCAGAGCCTTGTGGCTGAAGCGCCGGTCGCCGCGGGATACCAGCGCTTCGTGGACCTCCGCGTCGAAGATGCTCCGGTAGACCTCGCGCCGCTTCTCGATGTCCATGAGGCGGTAGTTTTTGGCCGACTCCACGGGTTCCAACTGGGGGGAGGCGCGCTCGTTGAGTGAACTGTGGCTGTGGCTGTGGTCGCCCATTGCATAGAACTCACCATGGCGCTCTTCACCTGCTCCGCAAGGAAGTCATCCACGCTTCTTTGGAACTTCTTCCAGAAATTGAATCCGTTTTCCTCCAGACCCGGTGTGCGTTCCAGCCATTTTTGGATCAGATCCAGGAGAGACGGCTCCCTCTCCGAGTTGACGATGGCCTCGATGGCCGTAGGGTCGCCTCCGAAGGCCTCGGAGTACCTCTGGTTATACTTCACTCGCTGCTCCGACCTGACCCCTAGCTTGTTTTCGATCAACCGGAATTGGAGGCTCTGGAAGCCAGATGCGGGCTGCAGGTAGTTGCGGAATTCCATGAAGTCCAGCGGCGTCATTGTCTCCAGAATGGGCACCTGGTCGACCAGCAACTGCAAAGGGAACCGAGAGCTTAGCAGAGGACGCTTCAGGGCCAGGGTGCGTCGGTACCTTCAGGATGAGCACGATGCGGTTGAGGCGCTTCAGGATGTCCAGCGTCTTCGTTTCCTCGATCTTCTCCTCATCGAGCATTTCGCGTATGGAGTCCAACTCGAAAATGATCTGCTTGAACCACAGTTCATAAGCTGCGGGTGAGTGAGAGAGAGAGAGAGATAAAGAGCAGGAAGTGAAGGCGAGTCCTGGCCTGGCATCCGGTTTGGCGGCTCACCTTGGTGGGTCACGATGAACAAGTGCTCGTCGTGCACCGGCCGATTGTCCTCCTTGGAAAGCATTCGCTGCGCGCTCAAGACCTTGTCCAGCATCAGGTACTCCCCGTAGATCATCCCCACTTCGGTTCCCAGCGGAGTCGCGTCGTCGTCATGGTCGGCACTGCAAAAAGCATACTCTTCTGTTTATGAGTATCTGATCTGATCTGAGCATGAAGCACTAATTGCGCACTCACGACATGTTCAACAGAACTGAAAGCGTATTTGCACATATACACACACGCATGCCCACACACATTCATGTGTACCTCGTATGGCTTCCACATGTCCGCGGCTATTTGATAAATCGTTTCGGTGGAAGCGTAATTCTTCGGATCAGACCCACTTTGGTTGCCCCCCGACCGACCCGCACTTTGATAGCTTCATGACGTCAACGGTCGGCACTAAGATCGACTTTCCGTCTTTGGGCGAACTTCCGCCAGCGACTCTCAGCCTGCCCCTTCTCCTTTGGAGCCGCTAAGTAGCTCTACATTTACACACTTTCATTCATGCGGAAATCCTTCAGTGGCGGAAGCCAAATGGCCGAATTCCTCAAGGGATTACCCGTTTTTTGTGTTTTCTAAGTTATTCTATTGAACTGCATTTGTCGAAATTGCAAGCACGTAAAATATGCATGTGTTAAGAAGCCTATCACACCTTCCCTGCACTCAGCGCACTCTCTATGCCCCAGTAACGCAGCCAAGCCACGTTGAAACAATCACAAACCTCTTCCCGCCGTAGGGGCAACTCATGCTTGCTTTCTAGATTCACTTCAAATACGAAACACCAACGTCCTCCGACCGATCGCTTCAAACGCCCGACTTGAACTAAAAGTGCACGTTCTCAGCTCTCGGTTGTCACTACGGCTTCAGGCTCGGATTACAGTTCGGTTCTGCGCGATTGATTTACTTCGGCTCTTATCAGTAGGTCAGGCCACTACTCACATGCATTCGCCGCCTTTAAGAGACGAGTGGCCCGCTCGCATATGAAGCCTACGTCTCTCTGGCAAGGCCCGGGCAACAGTTCCAGTGGTGCGGGTCCGGGCTTGCGCGAGCGATTCCTATTGTAGAGATCTCGATCCGGCTGTGCTCTGCCCTTGAGAGCACCTTGGGAACCAACATTTGTACGAGAAGTGAGATCCTGCCTAATATTATTAAGCGACCAAGACGATTTTAGAATTCATTAACTAAACAGCGCGGAAAGACGTCACGACGTCATATTATCCTGCATTGGGATTGGGCGGGCTGGAAATGCGAGCATGCGGAATTTGTTTTGGACATGCGAATGGAAGAATCCGGTGTACGCAGGGTAGGGAATACCCTCACACTCAAATATGACGCTTCCTAATAACTTCAATGAGTACTCAACAACTCGCATAATCCTACGGCGTTTCAAAGAGCTTCGAATCTAAAGTGCTGTTTGATAACTTGTGAACTTGTGAACTGAACCTAATGAGACCATTACTGAGTTAAAACATACGTGAAGTTGGTATTGCACTGTAATATTTGTGTTTATCGGTCCGAATGAATACAGTTCTTTTGACTTCATAAACATGTATATTCGGATCAATAAATAAGAGTGTCCATTGCCTGATTCAATAAAAAATCGGTGGTCGCCTCAATATAGACTAAGACCCTTGGTTTAATCACATGAGCATAGTTATGCCCACTAGGTTGTGTTATCGTCGCAGGAAAGGGTTGTGTTAACGCTTTCCTCAGGTCAATTGATACTAATCCGGAACAATTTGAACTCAATCGGAGAATTCTTGAACCATTGTATTGCCTTCAAAGTTTACATTTTTCTGAGGTTCGCTAAGAAAAACAATAAGGAAAAATATATGAGAGATGTTATCCCTCCATTCCGGGCTTCTATATAATATGTCTGAAGGAGTATATTTCTGAATAAAATGTAAGTTCTAAATAATTAATTATTTTTCGACTTGAGTGCTTTTATTTTTAGTTAAAAGACGGATGGTTGTAATACGTCGATTTGGTATCGATTGGCTCGAGAAGGTCCATCCAAAGGCGTACCGAGTTCCTGAAGAAGCTAGATTGGTTTAGTGGCTCCTTATCCTCCTGTCAATTCTCTGCAGGCGACAGGTCGGCGGTGGTTTTGGGTTTCGGGGTCTTGCCGAGGAATCGGGGGACTCTGCAGACGTTTAAGCACTGCATCCAGTAATAAGGGAACTTGGGCGCCTTGAAAACTGGCGTTGACTATAATATTAGATATCCACTCGCGGAGCCAGCAGATGTGTCAATAATGGCTTAATCACTTAAGCAAGGAAACATTAAACTTACAAGGATTGGAATCCAGATGCATCCCAAAAATCGTCTAAAATGAATAAAAAACTTCACTCCCATTGAATGAATATGGATGTAGAGTATTATTTCAGAAAGCAAATATAGTGTTCTTTATACGAGTCACTTGCTCAGTCATTAACCATTAATATTTACCGAGAACATTGAAATCATAGTGCGAAACTATAAGCAATGAATAAGGGGTCAGCAGAACTAATCACCGGACGCATGATTTCTACTCCCAATTATTTAAGTCAATTCAGTGGGCTATTGATAATCAATTGTATTGGAATTAGAAAAGTTCTTGCTGCTAATATGGATGTATGTATATATTTACGATTGTTAATTTTTTTATTTTCCCAAAGTTTCTTAATCTAGAGAATACTTTAATTCGTTATGGGTGTTCCGAAAGTTATATTAGACCGAAAATCAATTTCATCGATTCATGGCATTTGCTTCAGTTTACAGTTTATGTGAGTGGTGTAAAGTTTTACACTTATAGTAGATGCCAGAGTATAAGTCGGTAATAATTATCTTATATAATATAATATCTACACACACATATATATACATATAATGTTTATATATTTAAATATACTCATTTAATATATAAAGTTATATAGATATATATGTTATATGTCAATTTCAAAGCAATCTGTTGGCATATGCTCAAAATACTCCCACTATCAAGTGTGATCCATTTATAATCATTTTGATTATATCCGACTGTTTTTTTACATTCACGTTAAAATTTTATATATTTATTCTTCTTATTTGCTAATTGAAAC
This sequence comes from Coelopa pilipes, assembly GCA_947389925.1. Lineage (NCBI taxonomy): Eukaryota > Metazoa > Arthropoda > Insecta > Diptera > Coelopidae > Coelopa > Coelopa pilipes. The sequence continues at coordinate 9,541,932 of OX376700.1, forward strand.
ACAAGTTATTTTTAGCTAAAAGATATCTTCAAATACAGAGATGTCAGGAGTACGTGCACATATATACTGCTCCTGACTCGGATTCACTGCGAATTACTTGTGGCGCCAATCCAGCTGAACAGTGACTAAAGAAATAAGACCTACTTAACTCACATTCACATATAAATAAATTGAGTGACGTGTTCCAAACGTGAGTATTTACGAATTTGCAATGGGCTGAGTACACGGACCTGGCATATTTAAGCCTAAATGAATAAAACACGCTAAAACTCTTTGGTCTTCGTGGTAATTCATGCGCTATAACTGTGACCAGCTTTGGCACTGTTTATAATATGTGTGTTTTCCTTATAATTATATTCACAATGATGGACTACAGTAGTAACTACATAGTTTACTTCGCGGGAATGATAATGAAAATACTCTCATTGTGTTAAAAGAACTTGCTGAAAACATCAGGGGTAACGGTGTACTATTTGATCAAATGCATGTCTATGGTTCTGTTCAGGTTCTCAATAAATTACTCGACATTCGCTTGCTGGAGCACAACCCACACCGAACGCATCAAAATTATACTTTCCAATATATCCCGGATGCCCAGAAACAGAGGGAACTATCTTTCGTACAACAACGTATAACGTATTGCTGAATCGCGGTCTCCCTGTCGGCTAATTAGGCGTTTCCAGGGTCCGAACGGCCAGAGCGTGGACAGTCATCGACAGTACGTGGAAAGAGGTGTGCTGCTGTGGCCACTGGTTCCCGAGAAAAGCTTCCTCCGACGACACCAGCTGGAGAGATTTACGATTGCGATGTCGCAATCTGTCTGTTGTGTGAGCGTGTTCGCGAAGTCGGTCGTTGTGTTAAAAATTTAAATTCTATTCATCGTCCGCCAACTGCGGCTCAGGGCCACTGGTGCTGTTCATGGCTTAACCTTATGAGTCGAACTCCGGAAGATGGTTGGGTAAACTGCGGTTGCATACCGACGTGACTCTGTATGCATCGCCCTAACATTACTTAAGTCACCGTTCGAGAAAAGTGTTTGCAGTCCATCTGTAAATGTAGTCCCTCTCTATCGTGAGCTCAAATGTATAGATGTCGAGGACATCTCGACGCGCTGACACTGGCGGTGTTCGACCACCACCGCTGGTGCCGACTAATCGGCCGTGGGTCATACGTTCATCGCATAGTAGACCGATCCAGGAGCCGGCTGTGAGGTAACTGTTGCTTGGCTGCATTCCGAGGGCATCTGTGAGTGGTGTTGGTACTGCGGCTGCTGGGCTGGAGGCGGCTGGTTGGGGTGCCCTGTCGTGGGCGAGAGCATACTGGGGCAGTCCGAGTGGGAGACGGCGGCTGCTCCCTCCGGTACACCGCGCTCAGTGAAGCTGGCAATAGTGCCCTCCTGCCCGAATTGGTAGTGCGGAGCCAGGATCCTTTGCTGGGACTGCTGGGCCTGGGTCGCGTACTGAGCCGCATGCCCATGTCCCGCGACGACGTGCAGCTGCATGCCTGGCAGGGCGTAGCCGATTGGGACCCGTATTGTCTGCTGGGTCACCTGCAAGAAAGTAACAGTTAGTTGGAGGCCTGTGTGCGGCTGCTTTGGGGTACTTGTTGGTATTCCAGTATATTCTGGCGCTGGACGTGCGCTAGCTTCGGATCCACATTCGCGGCTGCGAACTGCGAATAGGTCTCCGCGTTGTAGGGAATGAGCACCATCGTCTGGTGGTAGTTCCTCAGCGGGGGCGGCGACTCTGGCCTCCGGGTCGGGCTCCGAGCATAGTGGCCGTACGACTGCTGCTCGATGGCAGCCATGCTCTGGCAGTTCTGGGCGTACATGAGCGACTCCTCCTGGCCGTGCTGCACCATGGTCTGCCTGAAGACGGCACCGGAAGGAAGCGTTTGGTAGTACGATTGCTGCAGGCTGCTCTCGACTGGGAGGCGCTGCTGCTCCCCAGTCTCCGAGTAGAAACTCCAGGTTCGTTGTTCTGTTTGCTGCTGGGTGATGGCGTTGGCTTGCAGCGGTAGTTGGGTTTGTTGTTGCATTTGCTGTTGCTGTTGATGGTGCTGCTGTTGTTGGTGGTGCTGGTGCAGTTGCTGTGGCTGCAGTTGTTGGGACTGCGGTTGCGGCTGCGGCTGGTTCATCATAGGCTGCGCGCCCGCCGCCGGATGTGGAATGTTCTGCGGAGAGAGATTCGGGGCGACCTGCTTGTTGAGGGAGCTTGTGGAGGACTGCTTGGGCAGCGTGTAGCTCTTCACCGCCTGGTTGTTGGCCTGCAAAGAGCCGTTCGTTACTGAGCTCGAGGGGCGCGTCTTGAACTCACCTGAGCCGCCGGCCCACTGGGCATCTGCTGGCTGAGCTGGTCTTGCATCTGCTGCAATATCTCATTGGTGGAGCTGAACTTTGGCTTTATGCCCCGCACGGAGGGCCGCTTGTTGAACCCGTAGTCGTTCTGCTCGTCGTCGTCCGAGCTGATGCTGGCGACGTCGTTGGTGTAGCGCTTCTTGATCTTGTCCGTCCGATTGGCCTCCTGCTGGGCGAAGGCCACCAACTCGTCCTGCTGCTCCTGGCCCGGCGTGCCCGCTATTACGTCCGGCGCCACCTTGCGCATCTCCTCGGGATTCGGGAGCGCCCCTGGCTCCAGCACGCCCACGTTGTACTCTGTGAAGTGTGCGTTGTTGCTGGCGGCGTGGGCGTTGTGGTGGGCCGCCGCCAGGGTGTAGTAGGAGGAGAGGTCGTCCTTCTGGCCGGCCACGCAGGCCGTCAGCGGGGCCAGTGTGGACAGGAACTGCCTCTTGGGCTCCGACTGGCGCGGCGGCGTGCGATGGATCTGGGTGTGCACGACGGGGACCTGAACGCCCATGCCCAGGTCGGGCGCAGCGGGGCACCGACATTCCTGAAAAACACAGAGCTATCAACCGAACTCCTACCGGGCGAGGGAGATGCCCCGAGCCCGCGACGCCCCCGACGTGTGGCCATCGGTCCGCGATCCACGGACGTACCTGAGGTATGATCACTATGGGATTCTCCTCCATCTCCAAGATCTTCTCCTGCTTCTTGTCCCGGTTGAAAATGTCTGAGATCTTTTTGTAGGCCGACGACGATCCGCTCGATGAGCTCGATACGGACGAGCTGGGGGAGAAACTCTTATCGGTTCCGTTGGTGAACTTCTGAGCGTTCTCCTCGCCGGTTGGACTGTCGCGGTGGGCCAAGTCCCCGCCCTCCAGTGACTGGCCCACACACGCCTCGATGCTGTCCAGGGCGACGTCCTCGCCCGACTCGTCAATGTCGCAGGTGAGCTGCTTGATGCGCTCCTCCAGCGAGATGTCCGACTTGACGGCCTTCTTCCTGAAATCGGAGCGGAACCATTAGAAAGCGCTCGGGAGAGACCCGACTCTTAAGGAGGTCGTACTTGATCAGGGAGCGCCTCAGGATGTTCCTCTCCATGCTTCTGCGCAGGGTGTCCGTGTCGCCGCTGCCCGGCAGGTGCGGAACCAGGCACCCGGCCCGCTTGGACTCGTCGAAGGCGCGCAGGGCCTCCGAAGTCAATACCGGGGCCTGGTGGGCGACGCTGGGAAACAGTTGGCGCACCGCCGAGTTGGGCCTGAGCGCATTGTTGAAGAGCGTCGAGTGCTTCTTGATAGGGATGAGTTCGTTTATCTGGTTCTCCCCATCCACTGAGTCCTCGGGCGCCTGCCCGTCGGTGTTTCCCTCGTTGTTGGCCGCGTCCTCGGTGACGAATCGCACGGAGCGCCTGGTGCAGCTGCCTTCGTCCTCCGATGTCGTGTTGTTCTGGTCGTCCGACTGAAAGTGAGCATAGTTACCGAGTGCCTCCGCCCTAGGAATGATTAAAAGACTATACCTGGGTAATCGAGTCCTGCTTCCAGAGTTTGCCCCCCTTCAAGATGCCGCTTATTGGAGTGGGCGAGAACTCTTTGGGTGGGATCGGCGGGGGCTTCTGCTCGTCACAGGCCTCGGCTGTGCTGTGCTGCTGACCAGTAGACGTGGATCCAGGTTTCGCTGGCAAAGCCGGAGCCACGGGGTCGCTTCCAGTCGCTGGTCCAGCTGTCGGTATCGGTGTCGCTGTCGCCGTCACATCCTCGGAGGCTTCTCGAACGATTCGTCTTTCTGTTACTGTAGTCATTGTTATAGTTTCAACAACATATCTTTGATTTTTCTGTATGGTAATAAGTTTTCCCTTATTGTGTTCTTCATTGTCTTTGGGTATTGGCTTGGCTTTAACTTTTGTTGACAATACAAACGTTTACAACACACACATCGAGATTAACGAACGCCATTGGATGCAGTACACGGCGAACCCATACACACAACGTATAGACACATAAGTTATAACATTTGACCATCGAACGATTGGCAGCAATGGAAATTGTAAAGATTACCAACACAGTCATGCTTGTTTGAATCAAGTTAAATCTAAGTACTCGAGCAATGAATGATGCGAACGAAGCGGGCGCAGTTCTTGGGGCGGGATTCCTCACCTAATGTAGATGTGCTTGTGACAAATAGCTACGACGACGACTTTACTACCTGGCAATCTAAGCTTTCCACGGGTGCTAGGAAGGATCTTTCGCATGTTGGGCGAACGGAGTATCGCAATGGGAACTCTGTGCTGTGCACCTTTAGGTTCGTTCAGACGCTATTTGCGTGCCAGCAATACCTGCAACCTACACATATGAACACAAGGTTCAACTGAAGTCTGCGAGTTGCATGTCTATGTCACATTCTCAAGTTGGTAACTATCGGTTTTCGACCAAAAGAAAGCTCCTCGAATATTTAACGATAACTAAAATATTTTACCAACGCACAAACATATCAGGAAGTATTTCAAATTGGATATTTCAGTGTCAAACGTTTGTGGAGAAAATTGTGAACATTGTTTGTGACTTCACTTTTGTCAATCGCACAGTTATGTACTCATTGTTGTTGTAAAATTAAGATGTTCTTCAATAATCGATCGAAAAAATTAAAATTATAAAACATAAAATCGACAACCACTCGTTCAGATATACTATTCCTAATACTGAAATTAATTAATTATCTCAAATGAAGTATTTTCCTACAAACAGTCTCAATAAGAAAGTCTATTATATCTGTGCCAGAACTCAAACTCATTTTTTAATGCCTATTGACTATTCAATATTTTAGCTCCCTGCAACAACAAAGCAATTTAAATATCTGTTTATTAATTTCAAAATTATAGACAATAGAAATGGCCTTCAACTGAAGAGTAGTGGAATATTTCAGTGTACGATGACTTTTTTGGATTCAAATTAGTTATATTGCATATATTGAGTTCAAAATAGAAATATTGAACAACCAACTCAATTTTATAACGCGGCCTTCGTACAGCAGTCGATATATTTTTCGGTTTCTAAACTGTCATGTTGGTGAAATATGTTTGCATTGGAGAGAAATAAGACTTGTCAAAATGCAAGATTGATAAATTCTACAATTTACAATTTATACTTTTATTAAAATAGAAAAGAAAATTTCTGTTCCCTAAGTCAACTCAAAGCGTGTAACAAATAATGCACTTGTTGAAAACTAGATTTCTGTATATATCACGCTTTGTTCTTTGGCACAGATATAATCGACTTCGAGCGTTTTCGATTGTTGGGAACCATTCAAATAAAGCAGCAGATAACACATGGAAGCAGGCCTGAACTAACTGCTGGCTAATCAGAAACATGCTGCTCACTGGTACTCAAATGTGGATGATGTTGTAATCCGCTAAGCCGAAGCAGTGAACAGAGTATCGTACCTGGCGATGGCTTGTACTGGGCCTGCAGTAAGTACTTCGGCCGCTCCTCACCAGCAATGATCTCCTTCTGTGTGATGCGCCGCTCTGGTGAACTGGCGTGAAGCGGGAGTAACGCGACCGCGGGCACCCCGAGCTGGGTGATGTCGTCTTGACACTGCGGTGAGGTACATTCTGAAAGTATCGAGATTCAGTCAGTTGGGAACACGACTAGTGGCCGGCAGGGTCCACAGACGCAACATCCAATGATCTTAACGCGACAACGGAGCCATTTATTGGCGATTCGCTGCCATTCGACGCGGCCGGATTTCCGCTCCAAAGATTCATCGGCACCGGAAACGCACTGCCGCTATGGGACCCCTCCCCAAATACCCTTTCCGCGGAGCTGCGGCCGCACGGCGTAAGCTACGCTTGGTTGACTCTGCCAACGACACGTGACGCCGAGCTGTGGATCGAGAGCGGATCCAGAGAACGCACGGGGAATCGAACTGGAAGTGCATCGCTGTGGACGCCCTTTATTGCGCCCACCGGTTGATTGGGAGTGCCAGGGGTGGTCAGAGCCAGAGTAGGAGATACACGTACGACCTCGACGGGCCGACGCCTTGGACTTGGGCCGCACCCTGCCAGCGGGCTACCCTGTGTGGACCTTCACGAGACCCAAACATACCTTCGTCCTGTATCTGCTTGGCCGCGCACTCGGCGCACTCCGCACACTCGGTGCACACGGCCTGCGGGTCCTCCTCAGACGAGGGCTGCCCCACAGTTGTCTTGTGGGCGCTGGATTCTACCGCGGCGAGTTGCTGTGTTTGGGGCTGGGCCTGGGCCTGGGCTTGGGCCTGGCTGAGAGACGTGCTGCTCACAGGAGGGGGCGGCGGCGGAATCTGGTTGTTGTTCCGAGCAGCGAGCATGGCGGCCCGCTGTTGCTGCAAGCGTTGAATCACTTGTAATTGTTGTATGTGCTGCGCCCCGAAGATGTGTCCGCTAAGGGCGCCCCCCAGCGTGTTCTTCAGGCCATTGTCCTTGTAGCCGTCAGGGGGACTCAGCGCCGCCTCGTCCACGAACTCGATGGGCGGCGCGAACTTGGGGCTCTGAAATAGTCAAGTTGTAATAGCAATAAGCATACTCTGATTGCAGCTCGACCACACGCACACCTCTAGTTTCTGGGCCCGAAGGCGATGAATGTGGGGCGGGGTAATGTTTTACATTAACCATGACCAACTAGAGATGAGCCTGTAGGCGCTTCGAAGTGCCTACAGATACATCCCTCCCATTCCAGAGCTAGTGGAATTCGAAGTCCCGAGACCTCTGCTAGGAGATGCCTTTGGTGGGCGACATACATACAGACCGACTACTACTTACCTGAGGGGTCCGCGTCTCCTCATTGGGGGCCGCGTAGTTGCATTGGCAGCCTTCCTCGCAGCACAGCCGCACCAACTCGTGCTCCCCGCATGTGCACGGCTCCTCGTCCTCCTCGTCGAACGCGCAATCCTCACGTATCAGTATTATGTAGTCGGCCTCGAAGAACTCGTTGCGCGTCTCGTCGAACACGACACGATTTTTCCGGGCCGGGGGCGGCCTGTTGGGCTTCTTGAGCAAGCCGCGCAGCTGGCCGTTTACCTCACGCATGGCGTCCGGCGCGTGTCTGGCGGTCTCGACTATGTGGGACCCACTCCTCCTCGGATGCAGATGGGTGCGAAAGCTGTCTCGCCCACCCTCGAATAACGAGTCGCGCGAGTCCGTCGCCTCGGTTCCTCCTGGTGGTCCGGACTCCTGGACACAATACCTACAACTGCACTCTGACGAGTTCGACTTGGTGTCGGCGACCTCGGCCTCCTCGAGTAACTCGTCGTAGCACTCGAACTCTAGCTCGACCTCGCTGGGGCTGCCTTCTGCCGAGTTGAAGCTGGCTCCTGACAAGAATCGAGGATCGAACTCGGACAAAGCAGGGACAGCGGCTTGAGAATGGCGGGCGCTTATCCGCTCCGGCCGCCCGGCCTTGATGGGCACGAAGGCACTTGGTCGACTGTCGCAAGTCTCTGTCTCTCTCCGGAGGATCTCCTTCGTGTTGACAATGTGCTGCAAGGCGAGATCGCAGCTCTTCAGAGGAGTCGACTCGTTTCGGGGCTCCTTCGTAGTTACAGCACTAGTGGAGGGCTCTGTGACTGAACTGGTGCGTCGCTCGAGTGAGGGAGTCGCGTTACCATCGCCGCTAGGACTAAGTGCGATGCTTCCGAGTGGCCGAATTTGTTTTTCTGTTTGCGTTATTCGGGAGTCGCGGTCTCGACCTGTGTCCTGCGAATCGTCGGACGTTGGGCTTTCGGTAGGTATCGCTGGTGTTGTTGATTTTTTCGCTTGGGCTGCGGACAGGCGCACTGTCCTCTTTGTTACGAAAGAAGGAGGCGACGAACGCGCCCCGAGGTTGTGGCTTTCGCTGAAAAAGCTTGAAAGCTGTTCTCGAGTCTCCCCGACATCAAGTAGACACTCGCTCCCCGTCCTCTCTTCGCGCACGAATTGAAATGCACTCCGCCTTGTGCTCTCAGCTCCCCCGTTGATGGATGGCGAAGTCTGACGAGGTACTAATTGCGACCTTCCTCCGCAGTTATCGACGTTCTCCTTTTTCAATGCCCCTGCCTCCACAGGGTCGCACTTGTTTTTCCCGCAGCCTCTTATCGCCTGTGTCGTTTGTCCTGGCCTTTTATTAAACACCAAATGCCTTCTCGGCATGCATATCAGGCCGCAAAAATGCTGTTGCAGGCGCTTCAAGCGCTGGCTGCCTTCGAAACGGTATGCTCGCGAGGCTGTCTCAGGGCTGCTGGACCCCGACCCTGGACACCGGCGGCGTGCACAGCCTCCCTCGTCCTCGACTGCAGTACTTTGCGTTCTCACAGCGCCCTGCTGGTAATACACGTTTGCGATTCCGACATCGACGTTAAATATTTGCACACAGCCTTGCAACGTATCCTTCGGTTGAAAATTCCTGCTTCCGCAGGCGTCCTCTGCAGCTCCCTCTGCTCGCACTGCCCCTGAAGTTGTCCTGGGCTTGTTCGCAGCACTCAGCGGCTCGTCTGGGCTATTGTCTAGTTCGTTGTTAGGGCTGGGAATACATCTGGAATTGCGCGAATTGTGTATTCGATGCTTTTGACAATTCGTTGGCTGAAAATCGTCGATTTCTGTATCTGGTTCAACGGTCCCACAGCCCCGCCAGACGTCGTCGTCTTCTTCAGCTATGAACGGGCAAATCCCGTCTCCTGCGAACAGTGGAGTTCCCCAGGTCAGCTCCCACGTTCGGCAGACTCGATGGTCGGAAGTGCGAATCAGATCCTTTGCACCAATTAGTCCCACGTCCCGCGTTTGGTTGCCACAACTTTTCCCCTGCGGCTCCTCCCGCTGGCCTGCTGTTGAATCACGCACACCCGACTCACACACACACTCGCGAAAATTATATAAAACTATTAATTCGCGGTGCTCGTTGCAGTAGATTCCACAAGTAAGAAGGTCCTCGTCTCCGCCTAGCAGATTCGCGACCACGTATTCCAATCGGGGCTCGTCCCCATCAAATTCACAGATTTTACAACTGACGGGCTGATTTTCTTCAGCTGTTTCCAGTTCACAGGCGCCTCTGTCTGGGAATGGTCCTCGACATCTTGCGGGGTCGACCGTGGGCTTGGGTGTGCTTTCCGCGATGTCCTCGAGCCGTTGCTGGAATTTTGACGTTCTCTGCGCGTCGCTCTGCGGTGCAGAAACGTTTTGGATCGATGGCGACGTCGCTGCCGGATTTGTTTGTATTTTGGGGGCTGTTCGGATGGTCGGCTTGACACAACGACGCTCGCCGTTGTTGTTGTCCCTGCCGTGGTCGTTCTCGCTCTCGGTCTCGTCGTCTTTGTCTTTGTCGTTGGCGTTGCCGTTGTCGTTAGCGGAGGCTCCCGCAACTGCGCATGCCCTCGCACTTGGCTCGGCACTCTCCACGCCAGTCGATACACTCTCGTTCGCGGTGGGCTCCGTTGTGCGTCTGTGTATGTACCTGGGTGCGTGTGTGTGTGCGTGTGCGTGTGTAGCTGTCGTTGACGTTGTTCGTGCTGTGGAAATAGCCATTGTCAACGTTCGGCCACTCTCTCCGGTCCCAGCCCGAGGTGAACGCGCTGCGCTCTCTGCACACCTTGGCGATTCCGCTCGCAGAGCATTTCTCGCATTGCATTTCTGCTGCTCCGTGGTGGGTTCGCCGGAGGTCGGCTCGCCTGCGCACTGAACCGTTGCGACTCGGCGCCCGCTGCTGCTCGCGCCAACGCACTCGTCGCAACAACCAGCCGCGCTGCGGCGGTCTCCCCCTTCTCCATGACTCTCCTCCAGTTCTACTGCAGTGCAAGTGATCTTGTCATCAGGATCATTTGGAGCCGTTCCCAGTGCTGGGCGCCCATCGACGTCTACTTGCTGGCCGTCCACACCCCCCCCAGAGGCAGGCCTCGGGTTGGCCGAGCCATTTGCAGGGAAGCGAGTCGGCTGTAGCTGCAACAAACGCAAAATGTCCACAGTTATCATCTTGGAAGGCTCAAGTGGCTCATCCTAGGCATAGTCCTTCAGCACGATGTTCACAGTCAGCCACTGATGGCCGGGAGAGACGCTAAGGCCGTGGTGGTTCGAAGTGGTTCTCTCGGGGCTAAACAGGTGCATTTAGGGGTGCGTGGCGGGGCCTGGCGTAGTCAGTGGCGGAACTTGACAGCTCTTCGAATGTTCGTCGGGCCGGACCGACGCTACGCTTGAGTTGGCGGCACAAGAGTACCCGGAAGAACCGCGTGCGAGTTCTGCAGGTTCTGGCGGTGAAACGAACTCGCGGAGCTAAGAATAAGTGGAGAAAACACGTCCGTTCTCCAAGGTATTCGGAAGTAAACTGACGACAGCCAACATCTGGCCCTTGTATTTCGAAAGTACCCCGGCCGAACGAGAAAACGATGAATGGTATACTGAGCCGCCTTCGCTTCGCCGTTCTTTGGCTGGTGCGGCGCCTCATCTTCCACCTTCGGGAACCCACGGTAGTTATCGTCTCTGATGAGTGCTCGCCGTGAGAACTAATGATCGTGTACATAGGAAGTACAACGACTGTGGCAGCGGCCACGGGGCGCCCGGCGTCGGTCTTAATTTCCGAGGGACGGCGGGTGAATTCCTCCACAGCGCTACATGGTTACGTAGCCGAAACGCCGGGAGCCATCTACTCCCGCGACGACCTTTGCATATGCAATATAGAGCGTTGGCTGTGAACGCCCAAAGTATTACATCGATGCCTAGAGTCCGTCCCCACACGGAGGCGTTTCAGGGACAGGGTGAGTGCGGAACAGCGAAGCGACCTGCTTACGGGGCCCCACTCCAGTTCACTGCAAGGCGAGTTTCGAGCTGATCGATCCTTATGAGACTCGAATACTCGGCTTCAGCGACTGTGTTTACCTGCTGGAGAGGTGGTAGACAACGAATGCGTCGATTTCGTGGATGAGATTGCAATACTCAGGTCACAATAGTTATGAACAAACACCTTATTTTAGAACATCTCTACAGTCATATTCGATTCCAGATCAGGTTCTATTGTGCTGTTTGTTTGTTATTTCTCAAGCTCCTCTCATCTTTCGTCAACATTGCTAAACATGGTCCTCTATAAACGTGGTTTAGACCATTTCGAACTCTAAAACTTCAATAAAAATTCAATGATGACATCATTTAAAGAGTAAACCAGTTCCCATTAGTCCTCATTGCGTAATTTGCAAGGGTTGAAATTAAGGATCATGAATCGATCATTCACTGAAATTTTTGAATCCCTCTAAACGGGTTAAATATAAACGCCACTGAACCACCAACTGTCGCATACCGGGGTTATCTCTCCACCCTTCTAGCAAGTTCAGAGTCGGGCTGCGGAGCCCTCAACTCCCATCGCCAAGCCACTTGCTGAAATAAAACCCACTGTGCCGGAAATGTTGTAAGTTTCTCTGCAGGCGTCGTGGGAAAATCACAAGCCCTGTTGTTTAGCACACAATGGGATGGCCATCTGTAGCCACGTAGTCTGAGATACAGACGGTGTGTTCACCTGCCCAGTGCTCGTGGGGAGCCGGGCGCGGTGTCTAGATATCACCCCAGTGCAGTGACGTACATTTAGAACCTCTCCTCAGTCTGGAGCCAATGTGTAGTTTTGAGGAGATGTTGTAACGTGAAACAAAGAAACATCCTTTTTTCGGCATGTGGATTTGTAGGAGTTATTTTTACGCCCGTCCAATATTTCTTGTAGAAGGGAGCATTAATTTATATACTAATATACCGAGATAGATGAATGGGTACTATAATGTTTCGATGCGTAATTTCGGTTCTTTCGCGTTTCGGGAAAAATACGTGAATAATCAAAAAACTGCTCGAACTACGACAGAGCTTTTGAGATCTTCATTACTTGTTGCATGTTTGAAAATTTAATTTGTTGAACTTAAGCAAAGCGTCGGAGGTTTGCGGCAACCAAACCCCAGCCCAACCAAAACCCACCCCTTGGCGGACAGGAGGACTTGGTCTCGAATGTCTGTAGAAAAAAACAGAGCGATATCGCTCGTTAGGAAAGTGCGCTGTTACTGTGTATATAGCGAAGCACGAATGTGGAACACAATACGTCCGAGTGCATAACCAGTGGCGCCGAGGGCAAAAATAGGCAGAAAACAAAGCAGAGCTCACGTGCTAAAGTGCGTGACCGACCGGCACTGCATCCGTCTCACTCCTACTCCACGAAGACCCATTCGGCGCTCGGCACGACTCGCACACACTCTCTTCTAACCCACAGTCCCACGGCTTGGGATGCACACTGCCGGGAAATCGTGCCCGAAGAAGCGAATGAACAGAGTTCTAGCTCTGAGTCGGGCGTTCAGTATTCGCACGTTATTTCCTCAAGGTAGTCGGTCCAACGGTAGCCAGAGTCTCGCCGAGTTGACGCCGAATTAGTGAAACGCAAAGAAGTGTTTGTAAATAAGTTGAACCACTGATCTTCTACTCTCTCGCCACGAAGTTCGACTCTACGCCAATATAGATTTCTTGATCGTCTCTATATTGTAATAAATTTGAGGGACTTTGAGACAAATGTGCACACACACTTGGAATTGATATATTCAAATTCAGATCATTCAAAACGATTACTGGTAAAGTCAATCCCTAGTTCAATTGTTATAAATGTTTCGTAAATATTTATTTTGTGTAATTTGACACAAGCAGAATTACAAGTAAAATGAACAATTGTTTCGCAGTAGAAAAATCACCTGTAATTCGTTTGTGCTCGTAATCAATAAGAGTTGTCGAATCAGTTGATTTCGCTCCGTGTACACCACTACATGCGAATTATGTGGAATATTCCCCAGTAATGCCGAGCTTACGTAAAGTTGTGCATTAGCTCTGCGGGTAAGTGACGACAACGGCGTGAGGGCGACGGCTGTCTTAACGTGCAAATGGCTCTGCACGTGAACGTTGATGCAGTGGTTGTTGGTTTTGGTGAGAGCTTTCCCCCATTGTGCTTTTCGCACTTGAAAAAGTCTAGAATGTCTGCTGACACCACAGCCCCCGAGGACTGACCGAACCGTGGGTGCCCTGCGTTTCGTAATGTTTTACACCCATGGAATAGGCTTGCAGTTTAGTGTCGATTCCGAACTCAGGCCATTGGGAAATTAAGAGAATTGAAATTGGTTAGGCAGTGAGAGCTTTTTCAACGGCAAGTTGCGCAAGTTTTTACTGTCGACTAGTTGGCATGTCTCGCCTAGAGGTGGAGGGCCACAACAGGAATGTTGGTTAGCCGAATGTGTGGCATGTGCTCTGCACTGAGGTACGGCCCACTTCTCGCCTCAGAACCAAACAAACTCACCAATTACAGTGACGTCGACGAAAGCACCAAACAGTTGTTAATTTCAAATTCGAATGCCCTATTGAAAAGCCCTGAACTTGATTCACAATTTTCACGAAATTCCGAATTAATAACCCGAATTGTTGAGATAGCAAATTAATAATTGCCTCTTGAATTTCCATGTCTTATACATGTACTCATGCATGTGGTTGGTATCGCACACGAATATTAGTTTCTTCGAACCATTCCCAATTAAGCTTGCGAAGAATATTTCTGGTTAGCATACACACACACACACACACACACACAGATCTTAAATAGTTAAGGTTATGAGTGCACTACGCATGGACATGTGCAGCTCCTTGACCGTGGTTACAAACGTGATAACGCCTGTAGAAGCATTTCCAATAAAAGTGATTTTTCTCTCTGCGGATGCTCAGTAGAATTCTGGACGTGGACCAAAGCTCACGTACAAGAAGGCATACAGGAGGACAGTGCACACAAGACTCCAGTTTTAGATAAATACGAGCGGATCTAATTATAGAAAAGTGCTGAAATCATTAACTATTACCATGGAGGGCGAATCGACCGAATCGACTCACAACACTAAGGTCTCCGACTCTGCCTATTCGAACAGTTGCAGCAACAGTCAATCGCAAAGAAGGTAAGACTTGCGTCCAATCGGAGGGACTTCTCAGTTACTCAGTCTTGGCACGAATACAATTTTTTTATTTTATTTCTACAACCATTTGCATTCGTTCGCTTCCACCATCCAGTGGCAGTTCAAAGTCTCGTCTCAGTGGAAGCCACTCTTCCGGAAGCAGTGGCTATGGCGGCAAGCCGTCGACACAGGCAAGCTGGTAAGGAGCACGTAGTTTGTGACGATAACCTTTCTGATTCAAACCCATGTTTGTAGTGACATGCATATTAAGCGGGGAAAGGACAAGACTCGCAAAAAGAAGAAGCTTAAGTGCGCATCGCAAACAATTGCGAATGTGAACGAGAGCCAGGAAGACGGGATCAACGTAAATGAGGCTCAAGATGAAGATCAACTAGGTTTGGGTGAAATAGCACAGTGCAGTCGACAGAAGGATGTGAAGGAACCGTTGGAGAAAGAAGCCATGGAACAAACGAAGTCCGACATATCACTGCAATTCCCGACGCCGTCGCCACTTTCAGGTGAGTGGGAAGTCAATGGACAAGACTTTGCCCGGGTGCTTATTCGATATGTACTGTTCCCCTTTATTACAGCGACCACTCAACAAGGTGGTAAGTCGGAGAAAACATGCGAGTCGGCTCCTGGAAAATTGGAAAGCTCCGGAAAAACGGAAAAGTTGAAGGAGGTTTGTAGATCAGATGGATCAGTTCACACTAAAAGAGTGTTTATATATTATTATTTACATATTTTAATTTCATTTGTCTGTGTCAACATTCAGCTATGTCGGCACTTGAATTGACCTGTTAGGAATATAGATATAACTAATAGGTAAAGGTCAAAGTTAATGTTGTTTAGAAATCTTGAAAAAATTTTATCCGAATATAAAAGTAAAAATTTCATCTACACTGCATATGTTGGATGAAACAATAGCATAAGCATTTTTTTTTTTTTTTTCTTTGCCAAAAAAAAATTATAATTAACAGTTGTTAAACTTACTTGTATTCAATGATATGCCTCTACTTACTTTTTAAAAGTCTTTTCCAAGTGAAGCTACTAGTCGGGTTGACACAGAACTTTTACGCAAATGCAGTCATTATCACAAATAATAGATATATTACATATTAAATACTGGTTACTGTTGGTTTCAGGAAAGTTTTTGCTGCGTAATTTCCATGCACGATGGCATTGTGCTTTACACAACCCCAAGCATTACGGATGTGCTGGGTTTCCCACGCGACATGTGGCTAGGACGATCGTTCATTGATTTCGTCCACCCGAAGGACCGGGCCACATTTGCTAGTCAAATTACGACCGGGATACCCATTGCCGAGTCCAGGAGCAGCTCCCCACGAGACGCGAGGAGTACATTTTGCGTTATGCTTCGTCGCTATCGCGGCTTGAAGTGCGGCGGTTATGGAGTCATAGGTAGAGCTGTAAGCTATGAACCTTTTCGCCTAGGGTTGACTTTTCGTGAAGCTCCCGAGGAAGCCCGTCCGGATAACTACCTTGTTTCGAATGGTACCAACATGCTTCTAGTCATTTGTGCGACGCCAATCAAAAGTGCATACAAAGGTATATTTCGTCCACTTCATGCATCACCATCATTGGTAAATATTGACCATTTATTTCTATATCCTTTACAGTTCCCGACGAAATTTTGTCCCACAAGAGTCCCAAGTTTTCAATTCGACACACTGCGACTGGGATTATTTCACATGTGGACAGTGTGGCGGTTTCCGCACTGGGCTATTTGCCACAAGATCTAATTGGACGTTCCATATTGGATTTCTATCATCACGAGGACTTGATTGTTCTGAAGGAAATTTACGAAACTGTAATGCGGAAGGGCCAAACCGCCGGGGCGTCATTCTGTAGTAAGCCTTATAGGTTCCTCATTCAGAACGGCTGCTACATTCTGTTAGAGACTGAGTGGACGAGTTTTGTGAATCCCTGGTCGAGGAAATTGGAATTCGTCATTGGACACCACCGCGTCTTTCAAGGTAATATTTTGATATTGGGTTGAGGAAAGTTTTTTAACGAAATACACATAGGTCCTCGTCAGTGCAATGTCTTTGAGAGCGCTTCTTGCAACAAGCACAAGCTCTCGGAAGAGGCCCGCAACCGCAGTCTCCGAATTAAGGAAGACATATTGAAACTGTTGGCGGAAACGGTATCTCGACCTTCTGATACCGTCAAGCAGGAGGTTTCTCGGCGTTGTCAAGCACTTGCATCATTCATGGAGACTCTAATGGATGAAGTTTCAAGGACAGACTTAAAACTGGAGCTGCCCCATGAGAACGAATTAACTATTTCTGAGCGGGACTCAGTGATGTTGGGAGAAATTTCACCACATCACGATTACTACGACAGCAAGAGTTCCACAGAAACGCCACCTAGCTACAACCAGCTGAACTATAACGAGAATCTGCAACGTTTTTTCAACAGTAAACCAGTAACAGCACCTGTCGAAGTCGATCCTCTAAAGATGGAACCGTCCTATAATACGTCAGCAGATGCACGTAGCACGCTAAGTCCAGTTCAGTGCTTTGAAGGCAGTGGTGGAAGCGGGTCTTCTGGCAACTTTACATCTGGAAGCAATCTGCACATGGGAAGTGTTACCAATACAAGCAATGCTGGAACAGGCACCTCTTCAGGGAGCATACAGCAAGTGACACTGACAGAGTCGTTGCTCAATAAACACAATGATGAAATGGAAAAGTTTATGTTGAAGAAACATCGGGAAGCACGCGGCCGCTGTGCTGATAAGAGCAAGAAGGCTTCGGAGAAAGTGCTAGAGTACAGCGGTCCTGGGCATGGAATAAAACGTGGTGGTTCTCACTCTTGGGAGGGTGAAGCAAACAAAACTTCGAAGCATCAACACACAAATGTATTAGATTTACAAAGAGATTTCATGGATCATCATAATTCCCCTAGTACAAGCAACAAATTATTTGGAAACCTACAAAACACGTTAGGGAGCTCCTTAACCGTTCCGTATGGCTCTGGATTACAATCATGCACTAGAAATGTGAACCTCTGGCCTCCATTTTCAGTCGGTTTGACATCAACACAAACTTCGCAAACTGTAGCGCAGAGTGGTTTCACGACCCAACACAACCTTTTCCCAACGATCTACTATATTCCAGCTACAGCTACAGCCGCTGCACAAGGACAGAATAAATCACCTCGTAGTGAAATTCCCAGCAGTTCCACACAGGCTGTTCCATTCCAGTATATGGCCGGTTTGATGTACCCTCATCCCTCCCTCTTTTATACACACCCAGCAGCGATGATGTATCAACCAATGTCGTTTTCAAATCTCTCAAACTCAGTTGCGCTACCAGATCAGTTAAGTGGCTCGTCCACTTTCAAAACGGTAAAGTGAAGTGTTGATATCTATTGATACCTAATTTGAAATCATGAAATAATTTACAGTCCCAACCGGTAATGGTTGTTCAAACATCAACGAAAACTCAAGGAGCATTTCATTCCATAACACCTGCACAACTACAGCGCCCATCATCACAAGCTACATCTGTTAAGGCCGAACCAGGATCAAATATGGTATATATAATCAGCCACAAGCACAAGTACACTACTTACTTTTAACGAAACTAAATATTTTAACGTCAGGCCCCTTCAGATTCATCGAAAAAAGGGATCGCCGATTCTCCAATTCCGTCAGTTATTGGGGACTATGTATCCGACCAACAAATTCAGAATAATTTAAAGGTATAATCTAATACACTCACATATTTAAATATATACTGAATGAATATTTTAAATATTCTTTCAGCCTAACACAGACAGTAATGGCAATAGTGACGATATGGATGGTTCAAGCTTTTCAAGCTTTTATTCATCCTTTATAAAAACAACGGATGGATCAGATAGTCCACAAGAGAATGAAAAGGAGTCAAAACACCGGAAATATAAAGTAATGTATTTTATTATATAATATATATAACATAAAATAATACATTTTTATGACTATAGGTTCAATCAGATACCAAACTTATGGATAATGATGAAGAAGATCAAACCCAACATGGCGATGGATAGTTTTAAACCTTGAAATTTTTCTTTTCAGAATTTCCTAACTTGTTCATACAACGAAAAGACATACAAAATGATTTCAAATCAAATTACATTTATAAATAAAATGTACCATCACGAAAATAAACAAAAACGCCAAGAAAACAGTGCAATTTAAAATATGAAAATGTATAATTTAAGAAGTTAAACATTTATTTTTTCGTTTTGGCCGGGTACAATGTATATTTGAAGTATCTTTCATTTGAAACTGCCGCAAATTGGAGCAAAAAAGAATCTATAAATAATATTAATATTTATTTATAATGATATATAATAACCTTCTTATATATTTTATACATACAGCTTGAGCCCATCCTGCGAATTCGCCATAGGTTTTACGAAAATAATTTGCAATTTCTTCATACATTTTTGGAGTGACACATTTTTTATTTGCTAACTGTGGCATATAAACAGTTTGGGCAACTTTAAAAATATGTGTATCCACAGGTACTGCTTCTAAATGATTCAATGACATAAGGCAAATACAATCAGCGACTTTGAACCCAACTCCTGGTAATTTCACTAGTTCCTCTCTCGCCTCCATATATGGTAAATTTCGTAATTGTGACAACCATTTTACACCACCATTTTCATTAATTTGTTTTACAGATTCAGCTATAAATCTAGCTCTGTATCCGAATTTCGCTTCTCGCAAAATTGATTCAAGCTTAAAGCGTGTATAATTTTAAAATTTAATTAGAAATGATTATAGTCATTCAATACCTCATTCTGGCTCTGAATAAGTGTCTCCAATGTAGGAAAACTAAAGCGCTTTTTGTCACCGAATGTACCAATGTTAGATCCAAATTTGGAGCAAAACCATTCAATCATTGTCGATATCCTACAAATCTTAAGGTTACTATTCATATTATAAATAAAAAATTCTACCTACCGACGAATATTATTGTTCTGGCTACAAATAAATGATATTATATTTTCCAGAGGCTCCTGATCTAATACTCTAACGGCATTTATTCTTTTAGCCGCTTTAGAAAAATGAACATGGGACGCAAGCCATTTATTCATATTATCCTCTAAATTGAAATGAATCCGAAAGTACTTTCGAAGCAGGCAGTCAAAATATTCATTTGAACATATATCGCCATTATTAATTTTCAAAGGCATAACTTTATAAGCAACATAATCTCCAGTCTGTTCAAGTTCCCAGTATGCACTATAAGCCACTCCTTGCCATATTGATGGAGATTCATGTTTTTCCCAACTAAAGTATAGAACATATGTTAGAACATATTAATTGAGAACTATGTGTTTACCGAAAACTTTGTCCTCCAAGTAATGTTAAGTCCAAGTTCAATTGGGTTTTTGGAATTTTAATACGACCTTTCAAAAACTTATTCATATTTTAAAAATACAAACAGAGCAAAAATTCATATAATATTACAATTAAAAACATTATTGGAATTACGGTTTTTAGTTTATGAATTTCATTAAAAAAACCGCTAGGTAATCTGTAATACAACACTCTTGTGGATAAATAAACAAGTTCAGTTCTGTATTTTATTTCTTTGGTTTCACTACGCTAAGATAGCAATGTTGCTGAAATATCAATATAACCAGCAATGCTAGGGAAATTTACTACAAGATGAACCGAAATCCAAAATATTCTAGTAAAGAAATTAATTGTAGAAAGAGATTTCCACAGTGTCTAGGTGTATTTTTCGAGAATAACAAATATTTGAGTGTGAGGAATCTAAGTAAACATATCTCAATTCTGCATACCCCGCTTGATTGTGAATACATGTTCCAGATATAACTTTGAGAATTCTCCTGTTAGAAAAGTTTTTTTTTCGCGTTTCTGAGATTACCCTTCGACGTATGTTCATTTTGGTCTTAGTCTTGGTTTGCACAAATTAAAGACCTTGTAGACTCCTTGTAGGTGTGAAAAAACAAATATATTCCTGATAAGTTTCATTTCCTTATCGATTCATCGACGACCGTCTGGCTGTCATGTGTATGATCTATCGTATACAATCTGTGAAAACGTTGCGAGGAATCATACGTTAAATGAAAATCTATTGATTATGGTAAGTAATAGCAAGAATAACTACAATAATAATAATTTCAACAACAACAATAACAATAACAAAATAACAATAACAAAATAACAACAACAAAATAACAATAACAAAATAACAATAACAAAACAACAATAACAAAATAACAATAACAAAATAACAATAACAAAATAACAATAGCAAAATAACAATAACAATAACAAAATAACAATAACAAAATAACAATAACAAAATAACAATAACAATGACAAAATAGCAATTCCAAAATAACAATAACAAAAACATAACAAAAGAACAACATAACTATTATAACAACATAACTATAATAACAACATAACAATATATCCAAAGTATCCTCCATCTTTCGAATATTAATTACTGACAAGTTTCCACCAGAAATATGGTCCATATAATGTATATGTACATATCTGTAACTAGTCTGAATTTTAAGTGAAACAGTTTAGCTTTGAAAGTAAATTCACATTTGGAACTTTTAATTCTCCGTTATGTTTTGTATGACAGTTCGAGATGTAAATAGCAGATATAGAAATCAGTACAAAATGCGTTCATAGGTTTGGTTTTTTCAAAACTATAAAATTTTTTTTAGATTTTTGTTTGTGAACTACCCTAAAATTCTAACTAAATTCAATACAGCAAATCCGATTACTATTATCATGATTTATGCGAGCAGCTGACTTCCATCTTGATAGTAATGAATTTAGTTCTTGAAATTTCACAGGGTCACTGAAAATATGTCACTAGATATGTAATATTCGTATATAATAAGTTGTATGAATAAACACCATTCAAATCAATTAATTTATGTTATTTAATTTTATGATATTTAATTATGATACTATGTGAGCCGATTTAAATTCAAGAAAAACGTAACCAGGAGATTTTATTATTTTATTTCAAATCTGAGACGGTCCGTTCAGTTATAACAAAATTTAATATTCTGATCAACCTTGTGGAATTGCAAATTCGTTTCGTTAGCAAGTTATTTGTATTGCTATCTTGATGCACGTGAGTTGATGTCGATTATTATAAATTCGAATTCGTTGTGAAGAAAAAGTATTGTATAAAATAGATTAGTTAATCATACTTCAATTACAATGAGTGATTTGGAGGATGATAAACATCTTAAACAGTTTATCGAAGCAACTGACTGTAATTTTTTTGATAATACGATGTTTAAAAAAAATGGAAATGAAACATTTAATGATACAAAAACCATAAAATGTATGTCAATAACATGCCATGAATATTTTACAGATTTTTTTTTTTTTTAGCTTCCGATCTGAAATCTCAACGTTACTTGGACGTTTCTGATTCAAATACTGGACTTGATATAAATATACCTGAATCTGTACAAGATTATATTTCCAAGAAACTTTCTAAAAAAATACAAAACCAAGTGGAATTTTGTGATCTTCATTGCAAAACATATTCTAAGAAAGTATATACGAGTAAAATTAAACTATTAAAAAATGCATATTCATATGTCAAGCCATATGAGGAATTTGAATATGACTCCAAGGGACCATCTACAAAACCAGTAATAAAACGACGAAAACTAAATAATGAAGTCGATTTGTCTGTTGAAGAAAAGATAAAGGCGTCTGCAGTAAGCTTCTATGACGTTATAATGGATACCAAGACATGGTCCACAAAGCCAGAAAGAAGAGGTAAAGTTTTTCACTATGTAAGAGGAACTAATTTTACCTTGTTTGCTAAGGAAGAACCAAATGAATTTAGTGTTTTGAGACGAAAAAATAAATGGAAAGAATCAAAAATAGCACTAAGATAGGTAACGTGTAATTACTAGTTTTGTATATTATAATATATAAAAATTTAATTCATTAGTGTAATTTGTGACTTGGTCTACAATTTTGAGCTGAATAGTTTTTTGTTTTCATGTAATGGTATATACTAGGTATTTATGATTTATTTACTTTTTTTCTGATGAAAGATTCAGTATTTAATTCAATAATACTCATAACATATATTTCATTTATTTTTAAGACTGTAAGCTTAAGTTAAATATATAATTTAAATACATTCTTGGCCGATTTGTTCAGTTACACTACCTTGTTCCTCTAATATTCCTAAGATAGAGTTATTGCTATTCGTCACTACATCCTGAAAATTTCTGTTAAGGGCCATTGTTCCATCGTTTGAATTAGACATTTCCATGATATTTAAATATTCACCTTCTCGTTGTTCTTCTTTTTGAATACTTTGACTTTCCTTCATGAGTTTATCATATTCTTGAAAAACGTCATTAAATTCAGCTATTTCAAATCTATTTCTTGCAATTAAATTATGTTTAAAATAGTTGTGTACATCTGTTAGAGACGTGTTAGTTAAAGAATAATACGCTTTCTCTAAACTTTCTATTTCGACTGTATTACGTGTATCTTTTGAATTATTATCATGCACATCTTTGATTTTTTGCATAAAATTACGGACGAATTCTTCAATTGCATCGGTGAATAAAATGATCGCAGACTCTGCTGTATCTGTAAATCCTGCAACGCGCAATTGACCGCAAACAGATTTTCTTAAGGTCTCTTTGCAGATTTTAGTATTTATTTCAGGATATTTGTGTGGAACTCCCTGAGAGAACTTTGTAAATGTTGGTGGTATGAACCAAAAGGGTTTGGCAAATTTATCGACATCAACAAACTCAGCTGCATTTTCAGATGGAAAATTAACTTCGGGTATCATTTGACAAGGATTTAGTAAGTAGTTTGAGGTTCCCTAAGAAAACCATATTATAATAAAAATATTTATGAACATATATATATAACCTTACCGATTTATTCGAGTATGTATCGATAAGTGATTGCAACATTTCAGTCTGTTTCATAACTTCTATAGTTTGAGTAACCAAAGGATTCTTAATTTTAACGGTTATGCTAAAATATAATACCAACAGTATAAAAAATAATGTCTATCTTTTTTAAAACAAATATACTTATGCTCCCTTAATAGCATATTCCAAATCAAAAATTTAACAACAATGAGGCCAAATGTTATTTTGAGATGGTAAGTAATCTACTTTATATTTACAAAGTTTAATTTATAACATATGTATATAAAGCTTGTGTTGAGCTGAAATTTGTCAATCGCAAACGATTTTGGATTTGGAAATGATATAATTTGAGGTATTGTGACGTATGGAGAGCTTTAAAAACACCTTATAAAGAGCTTACTTATTTTCCACTGGCAAAATTTCAATATTTTTAAGTTCTTCTAATTTAATCCGTTTGGCTCCAACTGGGATTATTTTTTCAGATAATTTCGTTTCAGTATTTTTGAATTCACCCCACAGATTACGAGACATATTGTCATTGATGATCTCTTATTTTTGTATTTTATGTTAAAATTGTAAATTCGATTTATAACAGAAATATTAGCTCTATGTGTTACTTCCCTCTTAATTTACCTTATGAACAGATTTTGTCCATAAAGTCGGGAACGTTTAGACAGAAATATTGCTGGCTGTCAACATTTTCGACAGCTGTTCGGAGAGAACATTTTACAGGCGATTCGGAAATTAAAAAAACAGTTAGTCTGCAACGAAGAGCTCAAAAATAACAGAGAAATGTTTAATAGAACAGAAATATATTTCCCAACGAAAACAAGATATCCGATATTGCAAAAACTAAAATACTCAAAGAATTATGCGAAATTTTAATAGAAAAATAATATATTCCCCATTTAGAATCGTTTGCACGGGGGTGGTTCCCATAGAAACAGAACTGTTGCTGGCTAACAGGAATTTGTTCACCCCAGGTTCGTCCGAATCAGTATGAAGAGTAAGAGGACGGTAGAATCCGCTTCTCTCCACCAACATAGAATTCACATTGGGAAGCTAATTCTGTTGGATTGGTGAGTGGGTCGATACAGGGGACGGAAGCTGGCGACTGGTAGGCCAAACAGAAAGTGGGCCTTGAAAGAAACGGAGTAAGTAATAGTAGTAAAATAATGTAGGAAACAATAATTGCTAAGTAATTTGTTGGTGGCGGATTTGGGTAGACTGGGGAGGCCCGGAAATTAAAGTTCACCTAAATCAATAGACTTGAAGGAATCCGAAATGTGAATTTTTAGGAGTAATCGCCTAGCTGCATACTCTTTATTGTTGATCCCTTGAACGGATGCAGCAGGCTTGAGATACCCCTCCCGTGAGTCGCATATTTATATATAATACCAAATGTAGACATTCGATTTTATAGCACTTTCTTTATTTTGAAACTGTTCTGCTCTTGGAATCCAAATCGGTTTTCAGCAAAATCAGCATTAATTTCCGTGCGAGTTGTAGTACTAGTTTTGACTAGGCTCCTACAAGTAGTAGAGAAATATAGTGTAGTAAAAAGCTACATTACACAATTTTAATACAATGACTGAAAATAGAGAAGGGGCAACATAAAAATTACAATTCTTTACTGGAGATGGAGGGGTATATCCTGATTGAGTAATGGGTCTAGCTGATGTTAGTTTACCGGTGTCGTAAATTGTCAAGCGACTTCACGAACACATTGATGCAATAATTTGAGTTTCCCATTTTGCAATCTTGGGTCTTTTTAATCACTTTTATTTTTTTGGTTTTGTTTTGGATTTGAGAAATCATATTACAAAGATTTTTCTTTTGTGTGTACAATTGGTCGTGAGAACCTCTGTATATTTGAAACAAAGGTAGACAAACTGATCCTTATGCGTATTTTTTCGCAGAAAGAACTATCCAAAATAAAAACGAATGTTTGCAAGCAAGATATCGAATGAACACAAACAAATAAAATGTAATATTGAAATCACCATAAAAAAATTTAAAACATGACATACTTTAATAAAAGTAAAAAGTATCAAGTTGATAGACTTACTTTACATATAATTATATATACAGAAATATAAGTATATGTATATAGTAATAATCATATATAATTTTAATTATACATAAATATATATCTTCTCAGCTTGTAATTGTAATTTTTTTGTCAAAGTTTGCTACATAAGTATACTACATAACGGTCCAGCGCAAGACGTAATATTATGTATAATCATTTTTGCGCTAATGGTAACGTTGCTGCTCTATCAAAATCGCTGTTTAACTAATTTCACAGGGTGAATAAATTTATACACTACAGTTGTTGGGGGTATTCTTGAATAATATATATGTCAAATAGTAGCGATTTTATTTTGAAAGACATGCATTGTTGGTCTGTAAGTTGAGATTAGTTTGGTAATTAGTAATAGGTTCTTTACGCATATAATCTTGGGTTGTCTAATATGTGTAAGTCTATTGTGAATTGCTTGCTCTGTTATCATATTTGACATTAATTGAATGAAAATAAGGACGAATTTACAAAAAATATATGACTACAATATTGCTAACAATATTTATAAAATAAGATTGGAATAAGTTGAAATAAGTGCAAATGGATGGACCGGCTTTGCATGCTCCAGTGGACTTTAACAAGGTATCGAAATATAATACTGGTTTTAAATAAATTCTAATAACATTTTTTTATCGAAAGTCCCTCGATGAAATGACTCCTGAAGAACGAATGAGGTAAATATTGTACACTTGGTCTATTTCGAAGAATATTTACCATATTGTTTTATTGATAAAACGTCCAATTAGAGCAGAACATCAACTTATGCACGAGAAACACAAAGGACACGAAGCTATGCATTCTGAAATGGTTCTTATTCTGTTTGTAACTCTTATAGTAGCTCAAATTTTTCTAGTCGAATGGAAAAAAAGGCACTACAAATCATACTCTGTAATTTAATATGTAAAATAACAAATGCTATATTTAACTTTATGAATTATTTTAAGGTAATAACTCTTGTAGCAATGTGGATCATTCCTTTAATTATATCGTTATGGTTCGGCTGGGTACGATTCATCATAATTTGGACGCTTTTTTCATGTGTGACTGCATTCGTAATGAGAAGAGCAATGAGTAAACCCATTAAAGGAACAACACCGAGGTAATATTAAATATTTGTGACATAGAATAAAGTACTAACTAAATGAATGTTGCTTACGTGATTATTGCAGTATCTATTATTATTTAATAACTTCTGCATTTCAGACTGGTATACAAATGGTTTTATTTTATCTACAAACTTAGTTATGGCTTAGGAATTTTGGGATATATTATTATAATGGCAACATTCCTAGGCTTTAACCTTATATTTAGTCAGCCACCCAATGTGTGGATGGATGTTGGTCTACTATGCGTATTTTACGGATTGTATATTGGAGTATTAGGAAGAGATATTTCTGAAATTTGCTCCGAAAAAATGGCAGCATTAATCGGTGTAAGAAAATGTATTTTCAAATGTATATCATTTAGATAATTTCATATTGTCCATTAGTACTATACTCCACAGGGCATTCCTACACGACATTTGGAGAATAATGTATGTGCAGTTTGCGGGAACCAATTGCTCATTAGTGAGAAGGAAGAAGGAATTATTGAAAATACATACAAACTGTCATGCAATCATGTCTTTCACGAATTTTGCATTCGGGGTTGGTGTATTGTCGGAAAAAAACAAACTTGCCCTTACTGTAAGGAAAAGGTGGATTTAAAGAAAATGTTTTGCAATCCGTAAGTTTATAACTAACTAAAAACTGGAAAAGAATAGCCTTTTTTATATATTTCAGGTGGGAGCGTCCACATGTCTTGTACGGACGCCTGTTAGATTGGATTAGATGGCTGGTTGCATGGCAACCCCTAATTTTCTTTATAGTCCAGGGTATAAATTGGATGCTGGGTTTGGAGTAAAAAATACAGTTCATTTCCATATATATAAATGTACAGAGTAAATCAAAATAAATCTTTAACAACCATTCAAAAAATGTCCGTTTTTGTTTTAATTTTGCTAGACATAAATATATCTACATATTGATATTACAGGTTACGTATTTTACTTTATCATTACTTGTAGAAACCTTATTCTAAAATATATACATAATTATGCTATATCTATTTTACCAAAAATAATCATATGTTCAAATGAAGTTATATATTGAAGAGAATATTATTTATTAAAACCAGAAATACGTATTAATATAACTCATTCATTTTAATATAAGTCTCTTATTTAATCAACAAAGTCATATATTTTATATATATATATATATATATATATATATATATATATATATATACATACTATATACATATACAGATTTATAAACTAATAGCTTGAAGCACCGATTACTGTTCGAATGTGCTCAAATGAAAGCCAAAACGTTAACGACCACGGTGCCATACGTATCCAACATGGTAAGAATCCTTTATAAAGCGCAGCCAAACCTTCCTTTGCTACTGTTTGTTGTAGACAGTCAATTGATCCTTTATATAGTAGGCCCCTTAAATACAATAACTTCATTTAGCAAACAGTAATCTGATTTTCCATATACTCAAATACAAACAAAAAAAATTGTAGTTATAATGTGTAATTTAAATGATATACCTTCCTTTATCATCTGTCGGCTGGTTCATGATTCTAGTTTTTACAACATCAGCTGGTGTTCCCATAGTAGCAGCCACAAATCCAGCACAAATAGAGGCTAAAATGTGGACGGTGTGACAATCGGGCATATTTAATCTGTGCATTATCATATGCTTAATCGTGTCATACGTAGTTAAGTCTCCTAACATATAATGAAAAAAATAGGTTTTATAAATGTCAAACCTTCTTTTTACATTTGTACCCAAATTCACTAATGCAGCACGCTGAACGTTCGGTATACTTCCTTTCCAAAGACCTTTAACACCACCACACCTAACGATTTCCTTGAATGCATGCATTGAATTATTAACACGAGGCGCTTCTCCCATAAGACGTCGTTTCCCCTCCATTTGTATTTGTACTTTAACTAGATCGGCTGGTGAAGCTAACCACTGCGCCACTGCACCAGCCGTGACACCGCACAGAGCAGACTTCCATACTGGCAGAGCAACATCTTTTCCATTTTCGTTTTTTGCCATTTCTTTACGCATGAAGTCATAACTACATATTCGTACACCACTGAAAAATAAAAAGATTATAATATTTCCAAAGATCACAATAACGAACAAAGGTAATAAACTTAATTTCCTATGATGCCAACCTATACACTACATGTCTATACAGCGCTGGCGGAACTCCTTGCCAGAGTTTTAAGGCACCCTCTTCTTTTACAATTCCCAAAGCAGTCGCCATCATTCCTCGGTATTGCATCTATTTGTATTAATATTAAAAATATAAGTAGCTTTGCATATGACACAGAGTATGAGTAATGCTTAAACATGTACATATTTACATGGTCTTGTGTCAAAGCATAGTCAACATATGCAAAAATAGTTTGAAACTTAATTATTTTTTCCCAACAATACATTTTTTTTTCTTTTTTTTTCAAATTAATTATTTGAATCTAAAATCTTTGATACTGAAATATCTGGTTGTATTTATATAAAACGCAGGTTGAGAATTTACCTGCACTTTTTTCGATGAAGGAACTGTAACTGTTTCTCCTTGAATCTGCAGTCGGGTCTTTGTTAAATCTAGAGGGTACGTTGCCAACTCTGCGATAGAAGCAGCAACTACCGACACCATATATGTGCAAGCGAAGGAATCTGCATAATCGTACTTCACCGGTCGCATCTGATTTCGAAGAGGCGGTAATGGGTCGGGTTTCGGGACAGCTCCTGCCGTCGCTGAAGCAGTTTGTTTCTGACTCTGCATTTCCATCAAAATACGAAATTACTAAAAAATTCAGTACATTACTGTTAAATTTATGAAATAGTGTTTCATTGATGGATACTTCAAAAATTTATTGGTATAGTATAAATAACTATATTGCTATTATATAATTTTACTTTTTTGAACAACGTAGTTTCGCCCAATCTTGACCTCTATTCCTGTTGCTTTAATTTTTATAAAAGCAAACAAACATCATTGAATGCAATTCATTATATTATAAAAAACTCAAATTCAAGCCAAATATATAATATGTAAAACGGCATGTGAATGCCATGTTAGAACAAAACTAAACACTGCACTATTAATTTGAGCATAACAATCGATTCATATATGTATTGAAAAAAAATTACTTCCTAGTGCGACACTTTCAAAGTATTATAGAAGTTTATATAATAATCGTTGCTACCATATGAAAACAGAATAGTGGGCTTTGTCGGCATACTAATAAAGTTGGTTATCTACGTACTCCTTTCGAATACAAGTCATTTGAAATTGTTATCAAGGTAAAAACCATTAGAAAAATAAAAGAAAATTCAGTCCACAAACAAAAAAAATTTAATATAAATGTTTATGTCAACATAATGAGCTGTCAAATGACTGTCAAAATTACGAGCATTAAGATAGCAACGTTGCTGGCTGTCAAAAATTTTGACAGCTGCACGGAGGGGAAATTTTACAGGCGATTCAGAAATTTAAAAACTATAAAAAAATTGCTTGGAGGGACTTTGAAAAATAAGAACTACAAACGATACAGGGTCAATTTCGGTGTCCAAAAATAGGTAAAAATATTCCCCATCGAAATAAACGAGTGTCATACCCGTCATATCAATTTCCATATCGAAGAACTGATCAATTAGTGTTTTGTAAGTATTTATACATCTTCTTCACTTCAGAGGTGTGCAGATAAGATACATGTATAAAATGTTTTAAATCTTCCAATCGTTTTGTAGTAATTTTAATAATGAAATTAATTTTGGGCTTGACATAGTAAAATTTACAATTACAATCCAATAGTTTCTAGTTTCTGTTAATTGCTATCGGCTAACCAACTCCAATTCAGGAACTTTTAGAACTATTAGAATAATTCAAATACGAATATGGAGTTCAAAAACACATTAATTTAGCGATCAAGTGATTAATCTCAACCAAACTACTTGGGGATCTCCCCAAAGTACTTCGTGGGAACCAGGTTTTGAACTTATGCAAAGCAAACGTGTAAAACTCTCAAAATGAGGCGTTATAAAAAAAAATTGATGTATCCAATTTTAGGTCTAAGTTTACTACGAAGAACCCACTCATCAGGCAAAGGAAAGTTCCTCTTTTAAAAATAAATCTTTTAGTCCCCTTATTTTTTTATATAATGTAAGCATTAAAAACGCTTTTGATCAGTTGAATATTAAAAGTTCAAAATCTGTTTACAAAATTGTCACGTATTACAAAGAACCCTCTGAGAACGGAGACACGAACAAGCATTCAACCTCTCTTAAATCATCCTCTTTACATTACTCAATATAGTAAAACAAATTGGAAAAAGTTTCAATTGGATCTGACTAACTCTCTTCCTGCAATTTGCCTTCATTTGAATTTTAATCGGAAACTTTTTGAGCATTAGCTATTACCTATACAAATTGAACTACTTAAAACAATAAGCTTATATTTTCTAAAAACCTTGTCAAATCTTTTATAGAACATGTCAATAGAATAAAAGAGCGTTTTGTGAAACGGTCACCACGCAATGTGGAGTAATCACAGATGAAGAGGAAATAGTTGAAGCATATCGTTGCAATCCATTACTATGAAATCTGTAAAGACTATTCTGACCTATCTAATATAAATTCATTGAGTAACTCTACTATTTCCTCGTTTTCTGAAAATGCACTGGAAAACTTATCGTACGTTTTTTCACAAATAAGTATTTTTTGTTTAAATTAATAAAACATGTTTTAATCTTGATACTGTTAGCAGTGGTGTTCCTCAAGGCAAGTTGTTGTCAAGTCGAATATGTTTTATCAATAAAGTCATGATATGTAAAATTTTGAGTTTCAAATTAAAAAAAGAGAGTTCTAGAAAATGTAACAAAAGTACTTTTATGTAATTATAAATGTGTATAGTAGTAGTAGTATTTTAGTCTCTAAATTAGGTGGCAACATTTATGACTGTTAAATGACATTTTTATATTTTCGCAATTGTGAAAGTCAGTAAAGGTAGATGCTGGCAAAAGTTGCTTTATTGTTATATTAAATATATCTAATAATTTTAGCCATATTCAAATTCGTTCCGATATTTATATTATACACATATTTTGGTGAGTCTTCCTTGTTAATTAACTTATTTATTGAATTATATAGATCAGTTTTAGGATCACTGAGTATTGTTGTATCCAAAACTTGAGATTTATTAAAATTTTAATCTGAAAACTTGAAATTTTATAAACATGGGCGTCCCAAAATTTTTCCGTTATATCAGTGAAAGATATCCATGCCTTAGTGAAGTTGCACGGGAACAATGCGTAAGAAAATTATTTACCTATTTAAATTTAAAATAAAAAAGTAATTACAGATTCCCGAGTTTGATAATTTGTATTTGGATATGAATGGTATTATTCATAATTGCTCTCATCCAGATGACAACAACATTCATTTCAATATAACTGAAGAAGATATGTTCAAGGATATTTTTAACTATATTGATAAATTATTTTTTTTAATAAAACCTCAGAAACTTTTTTTTATGTCGGTTGACGGAGTAGCTCCAAGAGCCAAAATGAATCAACAAAGAAGTCGCAGGTATATATAAAAGTGAACAAGAGATTTAATTGCTTAATCTTCTGATAAATAGATTTCGATCTGCAAAGGAGGCTGAATTACTTGAGCTAAAAGCCAAAAACCGCGGCGAAAAGATAGAACATGAACGCTTTGATAGTAACTGTATAACTCCAGGAACTGAGTTCATGTCCCGTCTTCATGAAGCTCTTCGCTATTTTATTAAGAGTAAAATTAGTACAGATCCTATGTGGCAAAAATGTCGGATTATTTTAAGTGGTCATGATGTGAGTGAAGTAATGATTTTATTTTAATAATTATTAAATAATATTCTTTTAATTTCTTAGTGCCCTGGTGAAGGCGAACACAAAATCATGGATTATATTCGATATCTAAAGTCTCGAAGTGATTATGATTTAAATACAAGACATTGTATGTACGGGTTAGATGCAGATTTAATAATCTTAGGTCTTTGCACGCATGAGCCTCATTTTGTTATTTTACGCGAGGAAGTAAAATTTGGTCGTAAAACCAAAAAAACATCCGTCGAGGAGACTCGGTTTTTTCTCTTACATTTAGGCTTACTTCGCGAATATCTAGAAATGGAATTTTATGACTTGCGGATGAAAGATAATAATTTTGATATTTCCAAAATAATTGATGATTGGATACTTATGGGATTTTTAGTAGGGAATGATTTTATACCACATTTACCATGTTTACACATATCTTCTAATGCACTCCCACTATTATATAAAACATATATAAAGGTTTACCCAAAGTTATGTGGTAAGTTTCATACAAAATTGCATTATTCAATGCATTATATATAATGCGTCATATTTTTTGCAGGAAATATTAATGAAAATGGGAAATTAAATTTAGATCGATTGGAGCAGTACTTAACAGCATTGTCCGAAGTTGAATTTGAATTATTTCAAGAAAATTATGCTGACTTGAAGTATTTTGAAGCAAAACAGTCTAAGGTGCTCGTACTGTATTAAATATTAATTTTTTATAAAATGAATTTAATTCAATTTAGAACGGAGTTGATGAGGCTTTTGATTTTGACACTAATGAAATATCGAAGGAAAACGTAGATACTGATTTATCTGCATTTATTGAAAGTAGTAGACAGGTGAGGATTAAATATGTGTATTGTCATCATAGGTTAAATATGTTTTTAGTTTTTTGAAGACGATGATGACAATTTATCGGATGAAAATCAACATATTGTGGATGAGTTTGAAACTTATAAACGGGACTATTATCTGAAAAAATTG
This sequence comes from Coelopa pilipes, assembly GCA_947389925.1. NCBI lineage: Eukaryota > Metazoa > Arthropoda > Insecta > Diptera > Coelopidae > Coelopa > Coelopa pilipes. Next base: position 9,575,149 of record OX376700.1, read on the forward strand.
AATCAAAATGAAATGTCTAGGTAAAGGCTTTATGTGCACTTTTACACTTTTTCAATACAATTTTGTTTAGTGAACAGAAGAAAAAACAAGCCGTTTGCTACATTACTGCTTTGCAATGGATTTTAGATTATTACTATCGTGGAGTTCAGTCATGGGAATGGTATTATCCACATCATTATGCCCCATTCATAAGTGATCTAAAAAACTTTAAAGATATTAAGATAGAATTCAGCATGGGAAAGCCATTTCTTCCATTCGAACAGGTATAATTTTACACAATATTTTTGTATTATTATACAATTGAAATAACGTATATGTTAAGCTTCTCGCTGTTTTACCAGCAGCCAGCAAACAGCTTCTTCCACCAGCATATCGCCATCTTATGACTAGTTCGAATAGTGAATTAATTCATTTTTATCCAAGTAACTTTGAAACCGACTTGAATGGAAAAAAACACGAATGGGAGGCTGTAGTTTTAATACCATTCATTGATCAAGTACATACTATATTAATACCAATTTTATATACCAATAAAAATTAATATTGCTTCAGCATTTACTTCTGGATGCTATAAAATCTTGCGATTCAAATTTAACGCCAAGTGAACTAAAACGAAATAAGCATGGACCAATGCTTCAGTTTGACTATAACACCGAATCCCAAGGGACTACTCCAGGAATTTATTCATTAAAAACATTGTATAATGTGTTTTGTACAGAGAAGCCAATTTGGTCTAAAGATATAGTTGTTCCTAATAATGCAATTATTAAATCTATAGAAAACAGTTATGCACGAACCAAATTCTTTCCTGGATTCCCCACCATGAAGCACTTAGAATATGATGTAAGCTATTAAAATAATTTTTATTGATAATTACTAATAAAAAATGTTAAGTTTCAAATTAAATTTGCTCGTGTGAAAGTGTTTGATCAACCAAGTAGAAACGAGAATCTGATACTATTGCCAAAGAAACGTCCAGACTTCAATGACGTTGTCAGAGTTTCTGAAAAATTTTTAAATCAAGTGGTGTATATCGGTTGGCCACATTTAATTAAAGCACAAGTTATTGGAATTTCGAGTAAAGATAAATATATTTCTTCTAATGGTATAGAAGACATGGACCCAAAACTATTCCAACATCAGTTCAAGACTGCACAAGAACAGTTGAGTATATCCATAAAGTATAAAAATTGTTATATATGTTTATTTCTATAATTTTCTGTTAGTTTGACAACACGAATGGGAATTGAATTCAGTGACTTTAGTGTAATGGTTCATGTTAAAACACATGTGGGTACTACTTATATATGTGGCAGTAATGGAAAAGTTATAATTAATGATGTTTGGAGTCCTAATGTAACAGTATATCCAGCTCAGGTATGCTTATATTATGTTAAGAGATTCAAATCAAATTAATAATTAAGATTATAGGGCGTCGTGTCAGAAATCAATGTTCATAGTTCTGTACAACATCAGCATAGATATGTGGAATCACTTTTTCCTGTTAATAGTAAAATATTCTTTGTTGGAAACCCATATTTTGGCAGCGAGGGCATTGTATTGAATCCCTTATTGGTCTATGAGTGTGGACGTTTGAAAGGTTGTTTGTTTCTTTTTTTGTTTTCTTAGTGAAAATAGATATTATTAAACGTATTTTGATTTAATTAGTTAATATAACTGTTTTACCCGAGCCGGACTTCACTGAAGCTAAAAATGTGCACTATAAACTAGAATCAGATTACGTGAACTCTTATGAAGCATCTGCAATTATTGGAATAAACTCAAAAAGTTTAGGACGAATCACTGGTACTGTGCTCGTTATAGCTGGGGAAAGAAGATCTAATCTTGTTGAAAATATTACAAAAACAAACATTGGATTGCAGTTTAAGTTTCCAAAGCAGGTATTTATATTAAAATTTATATATTGTTTACAATTTTTTTTCGGTTATTAAGCTATTTATCAAATACTAATTCGACTATTATAATCGATACAAATGTCATGCGATAAAAATAGGAAGGAATATTTTTTAAATAGATTTATATATTCTATTGGACTGAATTTAACACCTTTTTATTTAAGAATGCTAGTCATAGTTTTTTATTTTAAACTAAATTTGTTATAAAAAAAACATCTGTCGCATAAAAATAGTCTGTATTATAATACCTAGAATTGATGTAACTCAAGGTAACTTTCGGTAATCATTGACCATTAGAATTCAAACTTTCTTCGTTCAAAAGAAGTAATAGAAATAATTCATAATCTTTAAAACTTTTTTAGAATGAGCAAAGAGTCGGTTATGCCCGGAGAATCAATAATCAATGGTTTTACTCATCAAAAGCTATTGCCCTCATACATTCATATTGCAAAAAATTTCCAATGGTTATCGACTATTTAAGCAAATCTTCGGACAGAAATGAATTTTGCTTCGAAGCTGATCTTTTTCCAGAAAATATTGGTCAAAACTCTATACAAGACATTGTTTCTTGGCTAAAGGAACAAGATCATATTAAAGCTGATCGTGTTATCTCTGGGTCAAAAACGGTCAATAAAGAGGCAATAGAAGAAATACTAGAATCTATTGAAAAACTTAAAGTGAGTAATGAAGATATTTATGTATTTCAGTCAAATAAAATATATATTTTTAGAGCTTACCCGTCAAAACTGTAAAACTACAAGTTAAACCTCATTTGTTACTTAAGCCTGATGTAAGTTTGCCATATATGTATAAATCAGAAAAACATATTCGATTGTTTGACAGAGTTGTAATAGTTAGGACTACATATATGGTAAGAATATATGACGATTCAATAACTATGATTTTAAGCCTTATGGTCGCAGGTTCCATTGGGTTCAAAGGGGACAGTTGTTGGCATTTACCCAGTATCTGATCCAAATCCTATTCGCTTAGAATGTGTCAAAGTTATAGAACATTTTTTCGAAGTTCTATTTGATAAGAATTTACCAAATGGAAATGACATACACGGCATAGCACAGGGAAGAGTTTATAAGGTTCCTGAATCTTCAGTTCTTCTGATTATAAACCAAGGTGATTACTTAAAATATAAAGTAAATAATTAATATTTTTCATATTGTGTTTATATTTTAAGGCTCTAGGCAAGTTGATCATATGTCAAATTGCACTACAGGACAGAATGTTAAAACTACCTCTTACTACACATCTAATTCAAAACCTGCAGAAGAAATTGATAAATATCAATCGGCATTACACGAAAACTTGTTGACCAATAAAATTACAAATAGGGGTCATGAAGATTTCTGGATGCCTTCAGCCAATACAAAAGTTACATATTTGGATAAACCTTCATTAAATAATACATTTTATGAGGCAGTAGATAGAACATCGAAAGATACTAAATCTCCTATTCAACCAACTGCCACGTTGAAAAATATTGAAGTGCCAAATGAATACCAAGCGAAAACGGAAAAATTGAAAAATTTACTTGGACTTGCAGAAAATAATCCTACAACTACACACCAATCAATTAAATCGGAACAAATGAAGGTTTGTAAGAACTTACCTAAGCCGCCGTCAAATTGGAGGGATAAAAGCAAAGAGTATTTAACAAACGACAGTAATCATAATTTCGGACCTAGTTCATTTGGTAACCAACAACAAGAATCTTCAGTTGCTCAATGTTCTGGAAGTGCTGATGTAAACAGTGGGCACCATAATCAAATGTATAAGAAGAATAATACATATTATCGAGTGAGTAATATAAGAATATGTTCAATTTCAAAAAATACTCATATATTTTATTAAACCAGCAACAAAATATATTTAATCTTGAGAGTCTTAATCAAAAAGGAGCATTTACTCCACTACATGGTAGTAACTACCATACATTCCAAGCACTATCAAATTCAGGGAATGTGCAAGGAATAGAACAAAGTGTAAGTATTGTGCATTTTTCGACTTCAGTATTTCATTTCTTATAGATCTTACAGATACAAAATATTTCGTTAAATGAACCATCCGTTTCGAGTGATATATCAACTATTCAACGTTTAAATGTTGAGGCAACTACAAAAAGATCAAGAGAGGTAAATATGTAACGCATAAATATTTAATTTCATAATCTCATTCTGCATAAATAGGAAACGCGTAAAAAGGCCCCTCGTATACCAAAAATCGGAGCCAAATTTGATCACGCACACTAATCATATATAAAAATATTGAGAAAAACTAGTTGGACAACGTGAAGATGTAAAAAATGTTTGCGATTTGTTATTTTCATTTAAGGATGGAAAGATTACTAATACAATAAACAGTTATTTACAGTATTTTTTGTGTTTCAAAATATCTATTTTAGTTAAATATAACTTCTTTTCACATATTCTACACTGATAGAATATTTCTTTTCCTGTAGACTGCGAAACATTTTGGTGTTTGGTTTTCGCACTTTTAGTACTGCATTCTGAAATTTGAATAAATTTGTATCAACATTCAATATATAATAACATAAATATACCCTTTCTGTGAAGAATTTTTTCGATAATGTTTAGTTGCTTTTCAATATTGCAATTCGTACATTTCCATGGGTGCTCCTTGATAATCAAGTTCATTTCAAAATTCCATTGAACTTCGTTTATGCTTTATAAATTAACATTTTCAAGCTGTGAATTAAAAAAATGTATAAAGAAACTTACCAGCCATAAACTACGTTTTCGGATACATTTATACCACCTTTTTCTTCATTTATACTTATTGGAAAATCTTCTGCAAACGGATTGACTGTGAATTCTGCATATTTCTTAATGTCTCCGCGAGTGTAAAGATTCTGTGTAAATAATATAATGATATAAAAACCAAAATTAATTAATATGTTTACCTTTAAATCTGCTGGCAACAAACGCTTTATTGTGAAACTAATATTAATGCCCATAAACTCAACCAAATGTTCCCAAAGTTCTCTTTCTTCAGTGCTTTTTATTTGTTCAGAACTTGATTTACCCACAGAGGTGACTAAAAATTTAATTGTTAGTCTTGTTCTTTGGTTTTTTTTTTTTTTTTTTCAATATTAACCACATAATTTTTGAGATAACAAACTGGTCCACATTCGACGTAATTTTATTGCTTCACAAAGCAATTCACAACCAGTTTCTGGAATTGGAAAATCAAGGCATAACCATGAATCACATACAATACGAGACAATGATGTGTTTGTGTCGATAGTGTATGAAAACAAGAGTAACGCTTGGGCTGCTGGGATACGAATGCAATTCAGTAGATATGGTTTAGCAGTTTCGAGTAAATTTCTAAAAAAAATACAATAAATCAAATGTGCTTCTTTGGTGAGTAATTACTTACTGGTAACATATTATTTGATGCGATTTACTAAGCAGAGTTTTTAGTGTATAATAGCTAGGTTTTTCAAGAATGTCGCTCTCATTCAATTTTAGCATTTCAAAATGTTTAGCAAAACATGCATTCGGATGAATTGACAGAAATGGCTTTAATGCCGTGTGGAAAAATTGTTGATTTCCACCCTTACAGTAGTTGAAATCATCAGCAATAGCAATTTGAGGATACAAACCACTTAAAATAATTAGTTTTAAGAGGAGTACATCTCGTGCCGTTCCCATATTAGAAGACCTTAGTAAAAGCTAAGAAAAACAATAATTACCTGAGTAATAAAAATTAAAATTTATAATTTTTAAAAACCTCGATTTTTGTAGAGTCGTGATTTAAACGAAAGTCAACATCGCGAACATCAGTATCATCATTTTCGAATTTATCATCGTCAGTGTAAGTATGATGTTTAAGTATTTTCCTCTTTCTTGGTTCCTGATATTTCTGTTTCCGTTTGATAGCCTTCAGAATTCGCACTTCTCCATGACGCCGTGCTCTATCTGCACTTGATAAGTTGCTTGAATCAGATTTCGTTGAAGTCATATTACAACTCTCCAATATATTCTGAAACTGATTCCGTAGTTTAACAATTTCATACAACCTGAATTAACAAAAACAAAAGTGTAACAAAATGACAAATGTTTGTACGAAGTTTCATTTCTACCTTTGTTCTTCAATTCCTAATTTATGACACCATTTTCGAGAGTTTTCTTTATTGATCTTTATGCGGAGCCACTCGTGAAAGACATTTAAAATAGTAAATATATCACCATGATCTGATTCCAAAAAGGATTTTTCGTGCTAAACATGTATTACTTTTAAATCAAATACATTTTAAATCAAATGTATTTTCTAAACACTAACCTCACACTTTGGATCTGTGAATGCACGGTTTGTAAATGGATTCTGCACGCTCATTGCAGCAGTTAACGTCAAAATTTTCTCAACATCGGGAAAAACGCATCCCATAAGTAACATTTTTCCTATTGCAATTTCAACAGGTAAATTTGATAAAGCTTTTCCTAATGGAGTTATTTTTTCGTCTGGAGTTAAAGCATTCTGATGGGAACAGGTTTGATTTATCTTAATAGAACATATGAAAAAATATATATTTACGTGCTGCTTCAGCGACAAAATAGTTTGTTCTATACTCTCTTCCGAGGGGGTTTCTAAAAATGGAAATGTGCGTACATTTGATAAACCCATTGCAATCATTTGAAGAAGAATTGTATCCAGGGGTACACGAAATATTTCAGGAGTTGGATACGCATTAAACGATTGAAATTGCTTTTCGGAATATATTCGAAAGCAAACCTAAAAACATTTTTGTTTAATCACATTTTATATAAAAGCAAATTTATATCCCTACACCAGGCCCAGTACGCCCAGCACGTCCTTTTCGTTGTTCTGCGGATGACTGTGAAACCCAAAACTCCTTAAGTCGTTGTCCTTTACATGTTGAATCATAACTCATTTCCTTAACTTTTCCTGAATCAATTACAAACCGTATTCCATCAACCGTTAGCGATGTTTCTGCTATATTTGTGGATACTATACATTTACGCATCCCTTCGGGTGCGTAATCAAAAACCTATAAGAAATCCACTATGGTAAAATAATAATAATAGCAAATTACGATTACCTTATCCTGCTCTGCTAATGCTAAACCACTGTGTAAAGGTAGAATTATCCAATTTGAATTTTTCTCAGCATATTCTTTAATTGCATCACATAGGGTTGAAATCTCATTAATACCACTTACAAATATTAACACATCACCACGTTCATTTCCTATAAAACGAAATATTATAAGTATTTCAATTAATGTTTTGAAAATGTTACCTACTGGAATGCTTTTGATCAATTAGATTTAAAATTTGAACATATGGAGTTGGATCTAACCGACCAGAATTGTTTGAATGCCCGTTTTTAACATGTTTCAGTTCTACAGAGGGAGGGGGCTTGAATATTGTTTGGATAGGGTACAACCGACCAGGTACCTCGACAAGGGCAGCTCCTTCTTCTTTAAAGTATGAATGGAAGAGGTTGACATTAACTGTCGCGGACATCAAAATTAATTTTAAACTCGGTTTTGCACGCAACAAACATTTCGTTACACCAAGTAAAAAATCTCCAAAGAGGTTGCGCTCGTGTATTTCATCCAGTATAAGCACATCGTAAAGATCTAAGTTAGATTCCACTGCAAGCTATACAAATTGTTATAGAATAAGTATTTTAAAAAATAAGTATTTTTTTTTTCTCACCTGACGTAGAAGGAGTCCCTCGGTTATAAAAATAATATTTGTCTTCATTGTTTTACTTTTTTCAAATCGAATTTGAAAACCTACTTTAGAACCATAATCATCCAGCATCTCGTGTGCTACTCTCTTTGATAGGGAAACGCAAGCTAGTCTTCGAGGCTGAGTGCAAGCTAAAGAAAAATTTGATTTGAATATACATAACTAATCAGTAGGTCTATAATATTAATATATTATATATCATACCTATATTCCTGTATCCATATTTATATAATATTTGAGGTATTTGTGTTGATTTACCGCATCCTGTATCACCGGCAATTATTAAAACACGAGCATTCTTTAAGTTTCTATCAATTTCGTGTCTATATTTATAAATCGGCAGATCTTTTTGTGCTTGTCGTAATTTTTTTATTTTAGAGAATTTTTCTTTCTGTTTAAAGTCTAAATAAATCAAAATAATCTCTTGAAAATGTTGAATTTTCTGACATAAATATTTTTTATTGTCTCTTTGTTTAGTTAATAACTGAGAAGAATCAGTTTTTAAAGAAAGCATTAAAGGAATGAATTTACGTTTGTCGAAAACTTCAATTGAAGTATCTTCAACTGCAACATGGCTACTTAAAATATTTTGGCCAGCATTGCGAATCATGCTCTCGTATTTGTGGACAAATTTCCAAAAATCTGATTTGTTCTCAATAACTAGATCATATTTTTCCGGTCCGCACAATAAATATTCATAGTTGTTTTTTTGATCAGTAAATGAAAAATATATATCATCTGCTTCTTCAGCATTAGGATCACGAATTGGTATTTTTTTACATTTTGGATTCGTCTGCATTATGGATTAACTAAAAATGTAAACTAATAGAAATTATTTATTTATTTATTTTTATTTTTTTGGATTTTACGTTTCTATATCAGTATCCTCACTAACGTATATTTCGAAAATTTAGGCGTATTAACTAATTATTAGGATAACCACTTCTTATTCAAATGTCATGACAATTGTCAAATTATGTATGAAATACGTGCGCTAAGATAGCAACGTTGCTGAACTGTCAAAATCGCCAGCAACGAAATAACGGGAAATTTCACAGGGCGAATCAGAAATTCAAAAACTAGCCAAAAAAGGACATGGTCAGGAGGAGATTTCCACCGTTGCTGGGGGTACCCTTCGAGGGTGACTAAAATTCGAGTATCAGGGATTGAAGAGGACATATCCCCCGATATTTCTGCATACTCCAAATGTTCCTGTCAAACTTAGTATAGGAGTTCCAGAGGAATCTATGAGAATCCTCCAGTTGGTCAGGAATGGTTTTTCCGCGTTGCTGGGGGTACCCTTCGAGGGTGATTAAAATTCGAGTATCATGGATTGAAGAGGACATATCCCCCGATATTTCTGCATACTCCAAATGTTCCTGTCAAACTTAGTATAGGAGTTCCAGAGGAATCTATGAGAATCCTCCAGTTGGTCAGGAATGGTTTTTCCGCGTTGCTGGGGGTACCCTTCGAGGGTGACTAAAATTCAAGTATCTGGTATTGAAGTACATTTTATTTATTTTGCATACTAAAATTTTCAATTCAAATATTTTGAAATTGGAGCATTTTTTTTTTTTTTTTTGTTTAATAATTCTTTTATTTGCAATCTATTTAAATAATAATAAGCAAATTTGATTACATAAATTTAACAGAGTTATTTGAACTTCATTAAGTCCAAAAATACAATGAACATATTTAAATGAACATTAACAACAAGTTAAGTATAAAATAATAACAAACTTAAAATAGCTATATGTACATACTTATTATCTAAATGGTAAATCTAGTGTATGATATCTTTTAACTCTTTTAATTTCATTAGTATCATCAAGAAGTCTTATAGCTAGAGTATTGGTGTGATTACTAAGTCTAATAAGGTATCTTGCGCTGAAGTTATTTATTTCTTTTTTAACAAAAGAGACATTGAGATCTTTATGGATTTGAATGTTTGTGACAAACCAAGGTGCATTAGTAATTTGCCTTAATATTTTGGATTGAAAACGTTGTAAAATTTCAATATTTGAATTACTTGCTGTACCCCATAATTGAATTCCATATGTCCATACAGGTTTCAGTATGGTTTTATAGAGCAGTAATTTATTGTTAAGACTTAATTCAGATTTTGGATTAAGTAACCAGTACATTCTTTTAGATTTCAAGTTAAAAATTAGAACATATATTTAAATTATTTATTGCGTTTTTTTCATTTATCTTATTTTTATACTTTTATTGTGAATGGTTACTTCTGGATATCAAGCAAGTCGGATAGCCGCTGCCTCAGATATGTACATGTGCGACGACGTGATAAAAGCATTTTACCCGCGATTTTCAACCAATCTTAAAGAAATCGAATAATATGTTTGCATCGGGCTAAACTTGGTTTGTTTCAATAGAGAGAAAAATTGATCGTACCATTTGATCAAAGGATAATATAATTCATACCATTGAGAGCAAAAAAAGTTTATTATTTTATTATATAAAAAAATTTTAGTATGCAAAATAAAATGTACTTCAATACCAGATACTCGAATTTTAGTCACCCTCGAAGGGTACCCCCAGCAACGCGGAAAACCCATTCCTGACCAACTGGGGATTCTCATAGATTCCTCTGGAACTCCTATACTAAGTTTGACAGGAACATTTGGAGTATGCAGAAATATCGGGGGATATGTCCTCTTCAATCCCTGATACTCGAATTTTACTAAGTTTGACAGGAACATTTGGAGTATGCAGAAATATCGGGGGATATGTCCTCTTCAATCCCTGATACTCGAATTTTAGTCATCCTCGAAGGATACCCCCAGCAACGGTGGAAATCTCCTCCTGACCATGCCCTTTTTTTGCTAGTTTTTGAATTTCTGATTCGCTCTGTGAAATTTCCCGTTATATCGTTGCTGGCGATTTTGACAGTTCAGCAACTGTTTCTATCTTAGCGCTGGTGGAAAAAACATTCCTGACCAACTGGAACTCTTATACAAAGTTAGCCAGGAACATTTGGAGTATGCAGGAATATCAGGAGATATGTCTTCTTCAATTCCTCATATTCGAATTTTGTAATTTTTGAAGGTATCCTCAGAAACACTTTTATCATTCCCTTTTCAGGGTAGTTTTTGAATTTCTGATTTACCCTGTTAAATTTATCCTCCGCGCGTTGTTGGCTATTTTGACAGTTAGCAAACGTTGCTATCTTAGCGCTGGTATATGTGCGCTAAAGTATCCAAGCAACTTGATATTTATATCGAATAAACTATGAATCCATATAGCGTTTTTTTTTTTCAGTATTTATAGATAATTGCGTGGAGATGGATAAAGTTCCTAAAATATGCGATCAACTACAATCTTCGGAGCGGCTTGAAAAAATAACAGCCCTCCGAGAATTGCAATTTCTTTGCGAAAGTCCCAGTACTACATCAACCCAGGTATTAACAATATTTGACGATTGCTATTTATTTATTCTGAAATGTTATGCTGATCGCTATGAAAGTATTCGCAATGAAGCTGCACTCGCAGTTAATAAATTTATTGAGAAATTACCGCCAAATGATTTTCATCTATTAAATGTATTTTCTACATTAACTGAGCGAATGGGTAAACAAGAAACAGTTGAGAAAAGCGAAGAGATGCGTTTACTTTATGTAACTCAGATAAACATTCTAATTCAAAAATATATAAGAACTGGAAATGCTCGTTTCTTGGAAGAATGTTACCCCGAATTGAGCGATATATTGGTAAAGTCTTTATGTGACTGCTATCCTGCGGTTCAAAAAGAAGCCTGCAGGTGTATAGTTCTTTTGGCTGATAATTCCCAAACATACAAATTTCAAAAGTATGCAGAACGACTAACAAAACCATTGTACACCATGCTTAATCATAAGCATTCTCAAGCACGAATTTCTTCTGTACAAGCATTAAGTTGTATAGGTCTACATTTAAACAATTCTGATGACTTGACTCGTTTGCTAATGGAAGTATCTCCGTTACTGATGGACTCCATTCCTTTAGTGAGAAAGGAGTGTGGTTTACTGGGAGTCCGTATGCTAATGCAGTTTAAAGATCGCTACTCATATTTTGATCGAATTATTCCTTTGGTTCTTTGTTGGTAGGTCTACTAATGTTAAGTATTTTTTAGCAAATAACTTTATCTTTAAACTTTAGTTTAAAAGATGACTCACCTGATGTACAGAAGTGTATTCTACCTCTGTGGGTTAAATGTGGCAAACAGTACTATGATGAAAATGAGTCTGAGCTAAATAAGCGTGATATTGCTGATCTCCTTAAGGATAATTACCCATTGACAGTTCAGAGACCAACTATAGGTTGTCGCGCATTAGTGCAACGTTCATTACGTCTGTTAAAGCTTATAACACGAGAGACATCTGATTGGAAAGAAAACGTACGTCTCCATTCCTTGAAATTGTTGTTCCAGTTTGTATTGCATGCTGAAACTGCGATGACTTCTATGTTTTTTGAGATTTATCCAGACGTGGCTCGTGCATGTGGGGATAATGAGAAAGTAATAGAGAATGAGGCTATAAAAGTAGCAGATCTAATGGGGCGATTCTTTGTTTACGATGATTGGATTGATTATGGATTCGATGGTTTGACAAATAATGCTAAAGAGGGATATCTTATATGTTTTTATTATATGTTCACAGCAACTTCTGTTGCCAAATTTTCAGACCTTCTGAGGGTTTCTTACATTTTAATAGAACCAACATTTTCTCAAAATTTAAAGGTAATTTCTACATTTGTGAATTTATAACGTTTATATTATAAATCTTATTTTAGCCTAGGTTTCAGATATATGTTTTAATGCTTGTGGAAACACTTGTGAATAAATTTGAGAATGAGAGAATTAAAATGAATATCAATGAGTATGCAGAACTAAATAAAAATATATATATAACTACTATAAAGGTCATGGCACTTTCTATACATACTGCTCAAATTCATACAGATGAATTACAAACCAAAGGTAATAATATACTAGCAAAAATAGCACTTTCTGAAAGCATAGATGTCTCCACTTTGCATCAGAAATATTTTTTACATGCATTATATTATGTTGGGAACTTAGAGAACACATTAGACAGCCAAAGCGAACCCATTTTATTATTGCATGGACTCATTTCTATTTGTAAGCTCCGTTCAACCTATATTAAGGCGTTGGAATCGCATCTGAACAAAGTTTGGAGGAATTGTGCAGATGACGCAAAGGTTAAAATATTTAGTGTGATTTCAATAGTTTTGCTTCAATGGAATGAAACAATGGGTCTCGAGATACCTGAAAGTTGCAAAATCCTAACAGAATTTGTAAAATCAGTAATAGAGCAGCATTTAATTTGGAAAGCTGGTGTTAATGCAGAGACAATGAGATCATTAGCGACGGCATCTCTCTGTGCTTTGTCCCAAGGAGCACAAATTGAAGCTCGAAATGTTTTGCCTACATTGTCAAAATATTTTCCAAGTCTTATAGAGGATCAATCAATTTCAACACGAAATTATGCTATAAAATGTTTAAATAATTTTGGAGAAATAAAATTAGAAGATTTGAAGGCAATAGGTTATGGTATGTATATAAAAATTTCGAAAAACTATATATATTATTTTATTTAATTTTCAACCTAAAACAGCCATACTGCAACGGTTGGATGATCCCTCGTCTACAATAAGAGAACAAGCTGCTTCCGTTATTCCGAAACTGAAGCCTATATATGGAAAAACTGAAAATGATATCAATCAAGGACTAGAAACCTGGCATTGCTTTATTTGCAAAGCTATCGAACTTTTGCTTCTGCACCTTAATGGACCCGAATTACGGTTAAAATCAGTTATCACAAGTATACCTTTTTATTTTTTACTGAAATCCTTATAACTAAATTTGTAATTACAGAATCATTAGTAAATCTGGCCACAGATTATCCGGATGATTTTAAAACTATCTACAAGCAGTCCGTTGCCCAATATATCAACGTATCTTGTTTAATGGATTTAATTAAGGATTTACCTTTTGAAATTTAGAGTTTCAATAATTGTTTGAAATCAATTTATTTGAATAAAATACATATATTGTCGTATTCACCACATTGCTCTTTGAACACCCGATAGTTTATTGTAGTCCGCTAAATGACGCCAAACGATTCGACTGAGGCGATATTTGTGTACTACGCCACGAGATCGTGACGTAAGTGCACAACGTTCTCGGACGCGTACTAAAGAAGAATCCCTTGGAAAGGCAGCGATCTCTACATCAGCTATTTCTCGCAACTCCACAGGCAAAATATCATTTTTTCGCAATGAATTTACTCGAAGACGATCCTTTGCATTCTCTACAACACACTTTCTACGTTTAACATCACGAATCATTTTCCAATCTGCGTATTTAGTTCGAACACTCTGGAACTAGATTTTTCCATGAAGAAGTGAATGCTAATTATTATTGTTATATAATACTTACTCCACATCCAGCAATTTGAACTGATTGACAAACAAAAAAACTTAGGTTTCCAATTTTAAGTATGGAATTCATTTTCCGCTTTGATTATTTAGCCCTTGATTCCTGGGGACGGCACCAGTGGTAAATTAACAACTTTCAGATCTGTCAAAATAGCTAAAGTACACGTCAAGAATGATTGACAATGTTATTATTCGATCATTCTTGAGTATTATAGGAGAGGTAGAAATAGAGTCAGAAATTTAAAAACTATATAACAAAAGATAAGCATAGAAACAGTTACCGTTTGAGAGTGACTAAATTTTAAGTATCAGGGTTGTAAGGGGAAATATCTTCCAACATTTCTGCATATATCAAATATTTCTGGATAACTTTATAAGTACATTTCAGATTTCTATAAGAATTCTCTAGTTGGTCAGGAATTGTTTTTCTAATGAGGTCACCTTCGAGACAGACAAATTTGCATTCGTTCAGAGAAGTTATATTATTTTTTTTCTATATATAGTATTGACATGTAATACATTAAAACTCCAAATCTATTTATTAAATGATTGAATAGAAGCATAAAGAAATGAATAACAGTTCTTTTTACGAAAATACTTTTTTATTAGGAGTATTAAGAATGAATTGTGTAGGTGTGTTTGGGCACAGATTACCAGATATGAGACTTCCAATATGTAAAATATGATAAAATGATTCGATGCTGTTGCGAAAATTTTTTCTTGTAACTAAATTAATGAGCTTAATATTCACTTCTTTTCACCTTGGTCATCTAAAAGTGCCAAGTAAAAGTTCACGAACTTGAAGCAGTATGCATATTCAGTGTGCATTTCAAATACGCGCAACTATGAGTATAATCAATGGAAAATAAATGTGATAGTAGAGATATATCCGTAAACATGTTCACAGTGTAGCGAAAGTAAATTGGTGGAATGTAAAACAAACAAGACTATTGCAGTTTACGATGCAGTGGAAAAAGTCAAAATTGACGTTTGTCATATTGGCGTGTGTTAATGTGTATAATTCTCTTTGTACGTGTGAAGTTCTTGTGTCTTCTTTTTTAGAAAAGGGGACCTCGATTTTGCTCGTGGTCGGGTTTTCACGGGAAAGCTAGTATATTTTCCATTTTAAAAGCAAAACAATTCCATATAACTTGGTGTCACCAAGAGTGCATTTAGTTGAAAAGGATTCAGTTATAAAATAATTTAAAGCCAAGATGCCTTCCAGCGACCCTCTACCGCCAAAAGAAAGCGCACTTTTCAGAAAACTGTTGGTATGTCAATGTCATGCGGCGAGCCCAGGCAGGTTCCTCAATCCTAAAAAAATTTATATCCAGAATAATTTTACTGCTAATGTTTTCAATTTGATTTTTAAAATACTATTTTGAAAACAGCTTCTCATTAACAAAGCCCTGGGAACGTGCATTTTTATATATGAGCATAATAAATCATTCCTTTTTCGTGTCGATAAAAATGTAATTGAAAACTTGTGCACAAAATGCTGCGGCAAATGGGTTAACATAACCTCAAATATAATTTCTTCCCCTTAATATGTTGTCAATTCAAGTCTTTATTTTTGAATTTATTTTAAATTTTTTTATAAATTTTTTATAAATTATATATTTATATATATACATTTATATACATTTCCATTGAAATATTTGTACTGTTTTAGAAATGTTACGAAATGAAGCAGTACAAAAACGGACTTAAGTTAGCCAAACAAATTCTATCCAATCCGAAGTATACGGAACACGGTGAGACCTTGGCGATGAAGGGCCTTACTTTAAATGGATTGGGACGTCGTGAGGAAGCCTATAAATATGTGCGATTAGGTCTGCGAAATGACTTACGGTCGCACGTATGTTGGCACGTCTATGGTCTTTTGCAACGTAGCGATAAAAAGTACGATGAAGCTATTAAATGTTACAGGAATGCACTTAAATGGGAAAAAGACAATTTACAAATCTTAAAAGATCTTTCATTATTGCAAATTCAAATGCGGGATCTGGAAGGTTACAAGGAAACGCGTCACCATTTGTTCACGCTGCGCCCTTCTCAACATGCGTCATGGATTGGATTTGCTATGAGTTATCATCTTTTAGGAGATTTGGAAATGGCTAATAGTATTTTAGAAACCTTTAGTCAATCTCAGACATCCATAGTATGTAGCTCAAAGGTTATATTAAGTATATATAATGCAGTTGTTTTTTTTTTGTTGTTTTTTTTTTTTTTTATATAGGAAACTCACGATTATCGTCATTCAGAATTGCTTCTCTATCAAAACCAAATTCTTATTGAATCAGGAAACTTGGAGAAAGCGCTTAACCATTTGATCAAATATGAAACCCAAATTGTGGATAAATTAGCTGTTAAGGAGACTATGGGAGATTTATATATAAAGTTGGGTCAACCATCAATGGCTGTTTCCATATTTGAGGAGCTTATTAAACGCAATCCTGAAAATACCTTATATTACTCTCAATTGTTTGCCGCGAAGGAAGTGTTTCTTCCGGAGGATAAACTGCTAATGTTCAAAAAGTTTCAAGAGCAATTCCCACGCGCAATGTGTCCAAAACGTTTACCATTAGATGTTGCAAGTGGTGTACATTTTAGAGAGATTGTAGATGAATACTTGCGACATGGTTTGCGCAAAGGTATACCACCATTATTTGTAAATATTCGCTCATTATATAAACAAGCAGAAAAAGCAGTAATTATTGAGGAATTAATGCTTCAGTATTTCGAAAATCTTACGCGCTCAGGACATTTCTCTCGAGATGATGCCGATCAAAACAAACCAGTTGAACCTGCATCTGCGCTTGTGTGGACAACATTATTATTAGCGCAACATTATGACTATATGAGGGATACAGATAAGGCACTGGAGTATGTAAATTCTGCAATCGAGCACACACCGACGCTCATTGAGTTATTTATGACAAAAGGTCGTATTTATAAACATGCTGGAGATCCTATAGAGGCGTATATGTGGTTGGATGAAGCCCAAAGTTTGGATACTGCGGATAGGTAAATTGTATATTTAAACATATCAACAATAAAATCAATAGGAATAATGTATTATAAAAAGGCGACAAATATCAACAAACTGTTTCTTTTATAAAGGTACATCAATTCAAAATGTTCAAAATATATGTTACGTGCTAACATGATTAAAGAGGCGGAGGAAATTTGTTCGAAATTTACGCGAGAAGGAGTTTCAGCAATGGAAAACTTAAATGAAATGCAATGCATGTGGTTCCAGACTGAATGTGCATTAGCATATCAGCGTATGGAGCGTTGGGGAGACGCATTAAAAAAGTGTCATGAAGTTGATCGTCATTTTTCCGAGATTATTGAAGACCAATTCGATTTTCATACATATTGCATGCGTAAGATGACATTGCGTGCTTACGTAGGTTTATTACGTTTGGAGGATGTTCTTAGACGTCACCCTTTTTATTTTAAAGCAGCGAAGTGCGCAATAGAGGTAAGGTGAACCATTTGTAAACTATTTCCAATACCCTTTTTATTTAAATATGAATAAACTTAAGGTTTATATTCGATTGTATGACAAACCATTAAAATCTGAAGAAGCCATAGAAGAAATGGATACTGGTTAGTGTTTTTAGATTCAAATTATATCCAGATATTAATAGTTCTTTGATATTTAGAAAATCTTCCTCCTTCAGAATTGAAGAAACTCCGGAGTAAACAAAGAAAAGCCAAGAAAAAAGCCGAATTAGAAAGTGCCCAAGCAGCTCAAGCGGCTGTGAAACGTGAACAACATCAGAAGTCAAAACAACAAAATAACCAGGAAACCGATCCCGAAGCACCTCAATTAGATGAACTTATTCCAGAAAAGCTCGAACGTATTGAAGACCCGTTGGAGAAGGCAATCGAATTTCTCAAACCGTTACAACTTTTAGCCAAAGAACGCATTGAAACCCACTTGTTAGCCTTTGAAATCTACTTCCGAAAGAACAAAATCCTTCTAATGATTCAGTCAATCAAGCGAGCACTTGCTATCAATGCTCATCATCCAAATATTCATACCTGTATTATTAAATTTGCCAATACTTTACCGACATTTACTAATGACCTTAACCCAAGTGTCAACATTGTCGTCAAAAAAGCTGCAAAAGAACTAATAGGCTCTAAAACACCTCAAGAGCTGAATGAAGAATTTATTGAAAAAAATAAAACTTCTATTATGCATTTATTTGAAGGTGCAAAGGTTATGTTTGACTTAGATCCCAATAAAAAAGAATCGGCTATTCAATTAATTACCTCATTTGATATAAACAACGTAAAGTTAGAAGTAAGTATTATAGAATATTATTTTATTTTATCCAAATGGATGATATATAATATTATTTCCAGGAAGCTACTGTAATTTTCAAATCGCTGTGCGATGGCTCATTTGGTAATTCAGAGGAACACACAAAACAATACAAGAAAATATGTCAAAAGAAATTTAAATATGCGCGCCTGTTTAATAACATGTTGGAAACATCAATGGTTGAAAATCATGTAGACAAGGAATACTCAAAAGGCAATGTGGATGTATCTCCTGGAAAATCTGTTGATTTGTAATACATTAATATATCTGGCACTAATTATCAACAATAGAAGCAAAACTAATTTAAAGAGTAAAATAAAAGCTAAATTTAAATATCAGCTCTTCTGCGAAGGCATCAATAGATCTTTATAATAAATATTATATAAAGCAAATATATAGTATATATTGACTTTATGTACTTTATGTATTAATTACTACTTAAACTCAAAACGTGTTTACAAAATTTTTAATATATTTTATATGAAAGTACTGTTAGAGCAAACACTGAATGGAAAACATATTAAAATTATACGTGTAATGATTAATAACGTAAACTCGAAGCTAGTAATAATATTTAAAACGACGTTCGGGAAGATGCAACCAGGAGATGTACATTGTACAACTATATAACACTTGAATATAAAGATATGTAATCTTTTGAAACAAATAAATCAACTAAAATATACACAAATCACAATGCTAAATAATGTAAAAGTTTGACTTTGTTTTTATAATTCGCAGCAATTGAATGATAATCTGAAAATAAAAACTAATGTTCTTCATAAATGTATATCGATTTGTATTTGAGCAAATGGACAACTTCATTATTCATTATTGAATAGAATTTGTTAAATAAACCTAACATTGGGTACTTAAAGATTACTAGCAGAGTTTGTGAAACTTCGCTCGAAATATGGACCATAAATTTTTGTTGGAATTTCATTTTTGATTGCTTATTGGATTGTTCTTTGGATATCGGAATCAGGTTTTTTTCGTAAAACGCTGTAGTGGCGGATTTTACAAAGATTTGGATCATATATTCATCTGAAATAATTTCAAGACGCTTGTTACAGTGTTGTATAAACTAATAGGTTCATGTTCACATTGCATTTAATAATAATGTGAGCTTAACGGATCTATGAATAAATTTACACTGATTATCGAATTACAAGTTGTCCGTTTTAAGAACCTGCTTCTGAACAAAATCTCTATAAATTCTTCGAAATCGCAACAGCAGTATATCCTTCTAATACAAATGATAAAATTGTTGAAGCGAGAGCTTCTGAAATATGCCTCCAATTTGGACGACTGGAAGAACTGACGATTACGATGACAAGACGTTTGCTAAGGGGCGACGTACAGCATTCTTTATGAGAAGAAGTTATGTAATTTAATTATATTGATAGTTATATCTACGAATTAACAGTTTTTAAAAAAAAATTTAACTTCAATATCTTAAAATTATTAAATCGTAAATATATTTCTTGACATTATACCACAAATGATTTATCATGGAATAAATATCTCTTAAAAATCATCAAATATCTTAGCCATGTGTAGGACTAGAATTAGGAGTCATCTAGCGATAGTTGTTCTTGGTCTACTTCTAAAGATCTAAACTTATTGCGTTGTTGCGGAGGCTGCGTTCAGATATGTCTTCAAGCCGCTGGTAAAAACGCTCTTTTATCATGTTGCCCTTGTTTTCATTCGGAGTGTGTGCGTAATTAGGCTGGATATTGACCTTGAACGAATAGGTGCTAGCCCCATGTACAACTTGAGGTTATAATTTTTTGCACACTTGTTGTCCGACTTACGAGAATACTCGTACCATATATTTCATCTAAAAAGTGTACTGACATATTCTTTTCCTTGAAAATTATCTCTTCAAAGAAACCAAACACACATCACCCGCGACTTCCTTGGCATGATTTATTGAAATATATGTAACATTATGTATGTTTGATAATCGTAACGAACCACTAAATCTATTAATATATAAAAAAAAACTGTATACGGGGAAAACTAAATCATTCTATCTGCTTCAAATTGAGTATCTTCAAAGAAAAGGCTCAAACGCTACCGAACAATCTAATACGTTTATGTGGTAAGAAGAAAAGGTGGATAACTTTAATGACCTTACCATGACTGTTGAAAAAACGTTAAGCATATGAAGAATTTAATTGTATTCACTAGTGTTGAGACTTGACACACCAAACATATCTTTCTTTCCTTCTTAATATTAGTTCATGATAATTTTTTTCCATAGTTAACAGATGGAACCTTTCAACTCGCACGAAAATGAATCACTTTGAACTATACTTGCTACATAATTTAAAATTTTACTATTATTAAATTTTTAAATTCGTTCCATTCCAAACACACCGCTGCATTCGGAAATTATCGCATAACGCCGCGCAAATGTTCGCACTTGCCGACGCACCGACACTGCGTGAGAGATGAACTTTTTAAAATATACCCCGTTGTAACCGAACTCAACCAAGACGTCCACTATGTTGTGAGTTATATTGGCTAAATCTACCAGTTGGTTACGCATATTGACAAATAAAAAAGAGCGATAATTTTGCTCTTTTGCGTCGTGTGAAACAACTCAACGCGGAAGTACAACTTGGGGACAGGAAGCCATCGTTGTTTCTTTGAGAAATGCGAACCCTTCAAATCTGCATCCAGCTCCTGACGTTTCTGAACTACAAAAACAATTTGTTAAATTCAGCAGAGCGGCTCTCATGGTCGAGACGCACGATCAGGAGCACGAACTTCCGGTATGTTCTGTTACCACTAACGGTTATTACCACAAGCTCGTAAGTGCAGGAAGCCATGCAACTTCAAATGAAACTAAGTATCCGTGTCGAAGAAACACCATCTTTAAGTCGTCAATAAGTGTGAAAGCAACGTTTATTTATCAGGTTGCAGACATTTTTGAGCCGGCGGTTTTATTTACACATATTGTACCCATTAAATTTTGAATACTAATATAATGAGGATAACGTTGCGAGTTATTGGGAATTAAAAAAAAAAACAAAATTAAATTAATTATTCTATGTCAACCAAATTTTAATTTTGGATTTTGAATTTAGTATAAAAAGAATAGTAGATGTAATGAGAATTTCTATAATAGTTTAGTTCATATCAATCCTATAAAAGGGTAATACGTGCAGCAGAGCACATGAGACAGAAGAGAAACTTCTTGGTAATAATTTATGGTAATCGATTGTTGTTTATTATTTTCGCAGTGATATGTACGAAGTACTAGAAAATCGTAATTGTCTATTATATTTTTTAATTAGCGCTACTCTGAACGTTTATTCCCGCAATCACTCTCTTCCGTTGTTCTTTTAGATCCATTTTTGATTTTTTTTTCCTTTTAATTTAAAAGACTAGAGGTTCGGCAAAACATCGAATAATCCTTGGAGCACTTAGACAAACCCGCGAATACATTCGCTCTCGAAGTGTTTTCCCAAGTTTTTTTTATTGTATTTATGCCTTTCATTCCAAGCTAATAATTTTTACTAAATATAATTCTTGTAGTGTAGGAAATCGGCAGCCACAGATCCTAACAGAGTATATGTCACATAGGCAGTTTCGCAATTTGCTGGTTGTAACACTCTATGAGCTGGATTATCGATATCAAAGAGTGTGAGATGAAGAGCTGGAATAAGAAACAAAAACAGAGGAAATAACCGCTCGGAGTTAAGACAACAACCGATATTTTCGGCATGTTCCTTGTCTCCTCATAGTCAACGAAGTCTTGAGTTATATAAACAAGGTTCCATAAAAGCTGTGGTTTCCTACTATTTCGGTTCGTTGTCACCGCTCCCAACTTCAGGTGCTAAAGCCGCAAGCTTTACATTGCTTGGTTGTCGGAAAGTCAATGTATGAGTTTTATTTCGCACCGACGGTTACCGTCAGCTCTTCAAAGGCTAGCTTGTGTTTCTCTCTGGCATCTACATTCAAAGACGCCTTCTCACAATTTGTATTTCTTCTGTTGTCGCCTTCATGCAATAATGGGCATACAATTTAAAAATAACTCTGTTGATATGAAGAATTCAATTTTAGATTTCAGTAAACAGTTTTATTACCATATGCTATAAACATGCTCAACCACAAAATGTTCATCATTGATATGCATTTCGTTTAATTTATAACAGTCATGCATTACCATAAAGATTCTAGAATATGAATCTCGTTTTGATAATAGTTGGGCATTGTGCTTTTACTTTTCTGCAAAGTCCCGTGATACCCGAATTTTTTGTGCAATTTTTTCTATCTATGTGTTAATGGTGAAACAATTCGGTGCAGATTTCGTCACCTACTATGTGGGACCGTTAAGCTTAAAATAGTCTCCGATAGCTATACTACGGTGTGGTAATTATGAATTATTCGCCACTGACATGCAAGCACCTCATCATGAGTGCTCCAAAATATTATTCTGAAAGTTTACGAATCGCGTTCGGAGTAATGGTAATACAATTCAATAGTCTAACTAAATAGGATAACTTAAAGAATAATAAATACTTAAATGTATTAGGCTAGTACTGGAAACAGTACAAAGATCAATAGACATAAGAAGTGTTACTACAAAATTGAGGAAATAACCAAAAGCACGCACTATTTTTAAATCTGCATATTTGTCATATAATCGAAAACATACGTTAACTGCATATTCTATTATCCATTTTTTGCCACGTTTTATCCACTCTCCTTCAATGGCTTTTGCTGTTTGTTCCTGGCTGCCTACTGCAAAATGCAAATTAGAATGAAACATGACGCAATGCTTTGGGCCGTCAAAGTGAAAAATTTACAGTTGCATTAATTAAAACCAAAAAATAAAGGCAACAAAAAAGTCTGACTGTACAAATACTGCAGGCGGGCAGAGGACGCGCTATCTTCTCCGCACTTGCCTATCCTTCGCCGTTCTTCTGCCCACGCCCATCCCCCTTTCGACAAGACGACTCCATCCAGACTACTCCTCCCCGTGGCGATGTTATTGTTTTGCTTTGCATGCGAACCTCATTTCCCTCCTTGTGATTAAAAATTCAAAAAGCTCCGAAATCCTTTTTGATATCCAGCGCGCAACAAGCGTTTATTTATCCGCACTGCGAATGTAGCAAGTCTGCCAAGTACAGATACGTTGGAAGACATGTGCAATCATCCAGAATTCCGTTGGAGCGTCATAACAAGGCTCGTCCAGTGGTGGGAAGATAAAAATTACATGTGTTTCGCCCCGCCAGGATTCGTCCGAATTCGGAAATCCAATTCTTTTACTTGCCGGGATTAGGTTTGTTTATAGATATTATGAACCAAATTCAGTTTGTTGGTCGGACATTAACAAATGGTTGCACATAAAAACAAATTATATTTGAAGTGAATAACTTCATGATAGATGTATACGAATAATTCTATTAATATAATATATAAATTTTAAAGGTGATTGATTTCTGGCGAATCCGCCGTATGTGAAGTGATGATGTCGAAAATGAGTAGAAAGTTAAAGATGAAAATGGAAAAATAAAATATACAGAAAAAGTGTTTCAATTGAAGGATAAGTGATGTTAACACTTTCATCTAAATAAATCATAAACATTAAAGCAATTACATTAACCATGAATATTAACCCTAACTTTTTCAGTGTTCACTGGTAAGATCTCAGCCATATCACCATGAGAATCTGCAATTCTAAGGGAAATCAATAATAAAAAAGAAAAGAGACAATAAATTATCGCAGTATATATAAGCTAGGAGTAAGTGAATAGAACAGAGAGAAATCGAATTAAGAGAGAATCAATACTCGTAGTAATTCCTTCAACATCACGAACATCTACGGGTTGTTGAAATTAACGAAATTTAGTAATACATATTTAATTTATGAAAGGAAAAAATTATAAATAAAATAATAAAATATAATTAAGATTCTATCATAACCCAGAATTTGACCAAATTGATATTGCTTATGAATTATTTAGAATTTTTGGGTTTGAAATATATCATATTATAATTTTCAACGCAGAGAAATTCTAATTAAAAAACTTACGACAACCATAAGCTAGGAAGAAGTGAAAAGTACAGAGAGAAATCGAATTTAGAGAGAATTAATATTCGTAGTAATTCCTTCGACACCATGAACCCCACCTACAACATCAACCCGTAATCAATTATTGAAATAGTGAGACATATTTAATTTAAACATATTCCATAAATAATTTGAAGAAACGAAAACACTACAAATAAAACATAATTGAGAAAAAAAAAAATTGAATACAAATTAGATGCTAAAAAATGCATAACTAATGAAAAATGTATTTTCTTCTAAACACTTTTTGTAACATAAATAATTGGAAAATGTTCCTAATATGTTTTTCATTTGGTTGATCAAATAAAGAAACCAATTTATTTTAAAGTAATACACCCAACTTCTAAACAAACTACGCTCAATTTTAAATGTGCATAATAATTATATAAATAATTAAAATAAAATATACAATATAAAATATATATATATAAAATATATAATATACAATTTATGATATCAATTTTTTATATAAGACGCTTACAATTTTTTAATTTCTTAACAACTATAGAACTGCAGTGATTATATCAAGTAACACTCAAACAACAAAACTAACACTTTCACAATTTTAAATCCTTGCATTAGTTTTTTGTTGTTTCCCGGATTGATTTTTTTCCAGTCCACAAGTAACGGCTTTTTTGATCAGAAACGTTACTAAATTGAAATTTTATATGGTACTGAAACGTCAAATGAAATACAGTAAATATTTTAAAAATTGACATTATAGAGCTTTATAATAATAACCGTTTTCGGTCTGAGTTGGTACTGTCTCTTGTTCTTCGTGAATCATGTCGCTGGCGAACGTTTTTTCACCAACCTTCTCAACATCGTATCGACCATGATGGAGTTTCTTTACTACTCTATATGGACTTAAATATGGGACTTCCTGGGTCATACTGAATATGCGCTTCCTGTATTCTTATGTGCAATAAATACAAGCATACACGACACTTAGCCTAGGGCATCGACATGTCGCATCTTTTGATTTCCATATGAAAGTTGTTATGAATATTCTACTAAATTCGCTAGAAATGTCTGCAACAGGTTTCGTCTACTCATTGAGCATCATTCCGTCCTCGTTATGGTTACTTTTAATGCTGCATTTCTTCTTCACTGACAAATAAATCGACTAAATTTCGAATTTTCGAGAATTGCCTCATATCGCAGTTTTTCATTCTCGATAACATGAAAAGGAACTTTCATGTTCAACCCATCTAATTTCACTCTATAATGCATTTCCCAATTCGCTGCTTCCTATACCTGTCATTCTATGTTTTGTATTATCGAGTATGTAATATGGCTCAAACGTATTAAATGTATCAACTCTCACTAAGCAACGATTACTACTTGAGTCTACAAGAGCATTAAATTTAAATTTATGTATTTTCACTGTCATAAGGCAGTGGTTTGAAATATAAATTCTTATCGAGGGAAGAGAGTAATTCACTGAATAATTTTGAATTTTTTTTTTCTAAAAAGTACATTACTACGAATTTGTTCATAAGCCAAATTAAGGCCTCTAAGCTCTTTTACGATCTTGGTTAATAAAGCTGGAACGAAGTTTATGAAAATACGAAAGTACGAATGTTTAATTAACTTGGAGTCTGGGACACCTTCTACAAAGTACTCCAGTAAACTCTCTTCATCTAAACTAATTTGACTACGCATTAACAATTTAGCAGCTGCTTGTCGTATATGAACATTTGAACACTATTCTAACCTACAACCGTGTTTTCTTCAAATTCTTGTGCCCATTTCCTGATCATCTGTTCCATTAAACGTGGATAAAGTATCCTCAATAAAAAATTATGTTTCGGGCTTGGGTCAGAGAATCAGATCGTTCAGCCATACAACATAACTACTAAGAAGCGTGCGACACCCGAAATATAGTAAGCTAGAAAGAAGTGAAAATAACAGAGAGAATTCGAATTTAGAGAGAGTTGACGAAAGATAAAAAACGAGAGGAAATAGGAAACCAACTTCTCGTTTTATGTGGTGCCTGGTGTTATGGCCTCCACAGCATACCCTCCCGATCTTCACTGAATCGCAGACGAATACTCGTAATGATTCCTTCGACATCACGAACCCCACCTACAACATCGAGCCAAAATCAATTAATCAAGCTCAGTGAGACATAATTAATTTAAAAATAATTCATATAATTCCGGTTGCTCTTCTTTTTCTCTCACTCCGACATCGACTGTTTAATTCTGGCCGTGGGAGCGAATCAGCGATTACTGAGCAGTGTTGCCTCTCACTGAAAATTTGTCTCGGAAAATTCTTTAGAAAACTTACCAAAACCAGGAACGAACATAAAGTACAACCATTTGTATAAGAATTCCTATTGGGGACTTCGCATCAATTGCCCAACAACAAGTATAAGTAAAGTAAGCAAGTTTACCTCCAAGTTTCACCTCCTCTTTAGATATAGCTATGTTCGCCTGCCTTTTATGAAAGCGATGTTTTTTCAATGATATTACGAGACAATGTTTACGGGCATCAAATCTGTACAAAAATACCATAACGGCACGGTAGTTTCGTCGTATTCGAAGATAATAATTGTATTAATTTACGCTTGTTGTCCTTGTCGATGTTCTTACAGCCAGTAGATATTTTTTACAGACCCAGTAGTTTCATTGCCCACATGGTTACGATTTTAATATTCGCATGTGTCAAGGCTGTCTCCTTTCGCTGGATGCGTGGGCCGTAAAGACTCTTTTTAATTCATAAAGAATAAGTGGTGACAACTAGGCGAACGGATAGCCAAACGGGAATGACTTTGAGCATAGCTATAATATAGATAATATATGAGTAGTGTAGTACACAATCCGTACTTCGCCTTTTCATGCGGAGTTGAAAGCCTTTTAGTTTCCCATTGCTAGCCGGTAGCAATTTTATGTTTAGCTAATTTTATGTTTTCCAATTTCCGCCTCGTAACTGCCAAAAAATCAAACTTGTGTATGATGAATTCACGATTCCTAATCAAATTGGTTTTATAGTTTAATTTAAACTAAATTAGTTTCAACAATCTTTTAGTTAATAAAATTTATTCAACATTTGCGTCGTTGATAAGCTTGAAAACAACTCCGAAAATCTTTCAATATTTGCTAACGGTAGTTATTAATTTACTAATTTTAATATGAAACTTATTTGTAATTAATTTTCTATATATCAATTTTGCTATTTCCCGTAAAACACATACTATGCATTTCTAAATTTATGCAATTCGTATCGTTGACTATATTTGAATAATTATTTCACTTTTATTTGACGAAACCTCATAATCTTTTGTTATGAAATGTTGAATATTAATGAATAAATCCAATAAACAACTTAACTTGAGTTGGAAATAAAGTGACAAAAAAAATGTGTCCCTTTTATATTTAGAATTTTCAAACTTTCGATTCGAATTGCTTGAAGGTGGAATATAATTTTTTCTTTCCAGATTACAATAAAAATTCACAATCGCTCACATATAAAAGAGATGCTGCTAGATATACGACCGATATGAGTAATCCAAACAGCACCAAACTTACAGGAGCTGCTATCAGAACCTTAGCTTTGTATCACACAATGTTTTGTGTTTAATTTTCAGCACCAACGATTTGGCACCGATATGTTGCGGAAGCACGCACAGGCTCCAGTTCCATCTCGACAGATAGTATGAATGGGATCTGTAGTCAATCATCAGCACTTTGAAAAAATAAAAAGAGATCATGCACTCGCTGTTCCTCCCACGCTGCAAAATCGTGAATCGTTGGATCTAAGCTGTTGGAGATTGGATGATCATGACAGTAATAAATTTAGAGATTCTTTCGAATTTTTATATTTTCATATCTTTTCTAATTTGAAATTTTATCAAAGCTTTTCAGAAATGAATAAAATAATTTATCTATCGATTAAATCAAAAATCATTATTCACTGTTTATTGTCCATGACCAAAAACTACGAAATTATCCTCATCAGTAACATAATACAGAATCTGCATTTCGTTAATTTCTGTAGAACTGGTTTCAGTTCGAAGGAATCGGAAGATGGAGATATAAGGATATGCATTTGATATTCAATGCCACCTATATTTTACCACAAAAAACACTGAATTTCTTTTAAATTACTTTATTTTTGTAAAAAAATTATACTGAATACTCATAATATTAATAATACGATATATCATGTCTTTACACATCTTGTTTCGCCAGCGATTGGGCCTCTTATTGAAAAATTCACATATTACAAAAAGGACCCAAAGAACAATTTGCCCAAAAAAAGATAGTACAAATGATATTATTCTTAGGTAGGATGCGATGTATTACAAATGATATACTATAATTATATTAAATATGAAAAAATATACTAAAAAAATATAGTTTAATAAGATCGATACGCTGCCGAAATCATGAACATTTAAAATATTGCTTACAGTGATATTCTAAAACTTTGTTATATTTTTATTTACGTTCACTCGGCGAATGCCTTACTTCATTAATTAGAACCTAGCTACAGTATAACGTTATAACTTAGCATACATACTTGAAGACACCAGTAAACAGTTGGAATACTTTTTATTGTTTTCACTTAATTTTTATTTAATATTTGTGTAAAAAATTTTTAAAATTAGATGAATTCGATGTAGAATTAAAGCACAAAAGTCGTGGAAATAATGTAGCAGTGACACAGTTGAAAATGAAATACTCAATTTGGATAGGGCGGAGTTCTTGGAAAACAGGATGAAAAAACAACAATATTCACAGATACACATGCTAACTGCTCTGAGTTTCGTGTTAGTATATATATGAAAGGATTTTATGTCAATTGTGTGTAAATTTCTTCTAAATATAAATGTTTTTATACTTTAATTACAAGTTGTCTTAAAAATTACTAATTATACAATTTAATTTAAATATATTTCAAATATACTCTGGAAAAATTTAAGTTATTCACTTTATTGGATTTTTTTTTAAATATTAATTATTTTACAATTATTTCGGTTGCACATATTTTGTCGTTTGTTATGGTAGTTTCTTCGTTAGGTTTATACAAAACTAGTCTATTCTTATATATATAAAGGGCTACTGTTATAAAATCTACATCGTGTAATTGGTGTAGAGATGTGCTCTACAGGAGCGGCTAAGATGGATTCCAAGAGCACAGTTTACGTCATTGGATAAACTGTTCTCTCATTTCTTTAAATTGCTATATTCTACATCAGTCATTTGGCACACAAGTCAAGCGAAGGTGGCCGCAATAGTTAAAAACTATATCGGCGTGGTTGGAAATCATTTCGTAATAATCATAAATGTGGTTTTTGATTTGAAGCTCAGGTTCCATCGGACAGATTATTGTAATTTTGAGGATGTATAGACAGTCATGTCAGGAAACCCAATGGCAAGAGTAGTTAAGGAATGAACCAAGCAAGTCGATCCGCAATAATAAATTATAAAAAAATAGATCACAATGTGGAGATTGGGAGGCCTTCATACACGACGGATACTATGATTACATCCTGCCATTTCTTTCGGGATCTCAAATAATTATGACTACAGTCTTGATTTGAATATCAACCACATAATTTTCATCTATAACGAGAGTTCCTCGTAAACATCATTTTCTTCCAATTTAGGGCGATGTTTTAACAATAATGAAGTTGAGGCGCAGAAATGAAGGCAGCAGAAGGTGTAGTGGCTGGACCAGCGTGCTGCACTAGCAACGTCTAGTCAAGAGGCTGGGATCGCAACTAAACTTCGGTGCCGTCCTCGCCCTCGTCTTCGAACAATTGACTTGTACTTCCTTGACCGCATCGCGTGGTCGTCACAGACATTTTCTTCTTTGGCTTCGGCGGCGGTCGAGGCGGTATCTTAGTCACTTTATTCTCGCCAGACCCAAGTATCATGTTGTTTGTGCTGGGCACGATAGTAAGGCCACTGTGGTGCCTTGCAGTGCCATACAGAGGTACGGTGTCAGATGTCGTCGTTGAATTGTGTGCTAGTTCGTGTATAGGTTCGTAGATTTTGGCAGTCGTATGACTGGAGGCGTTCGTGGCTCCGTGAACCGGGTTCTGAGACTGCACTGGTGCATTAGAGGCAACTGAGCTAAGGCTGGGAGTTGCTGGTAGAGGACGATCACGCATGGTGTAGCGCACAGCTGGTTCTTGGTGCACTTTATGCAAGTTAAGCGTCGAGTTCCCTCCAGCGGTAGTGCGCAGTCCCAAGTTATCGTAAACGGGTTCCTGTAACTCGGTGGTGCCAGTTTCGCTTGGATTCGGTGAAGTGGGTGACTGAAACTCACTAAGTTGTGTCGAGTGTGTCCCAGAAGACGGTGCCCAACTGGGCACCCGTGGCTTGCGCGGAATCGTCATATAACCCTGCTTCATCACGACGGGCGTGGAGGTAGGGGTATAAACCACCGGAGCAGGGACAAACGGTGACTGTTGTTGGCGATTGTTAGCGGCAGCTATAAGAGCCAAGTTTCGCGATTTGGGATGTTGCAGGGTCATGAAACCATTCGGGGAGGCAGAGGCAATGGTTGTGGTCCCGTAAAGTCCATGTGGCGTCATGTGCGCATATACAGGGCTAGCCAATGGTGATCTAATACCGTAAACAACTTGGTCGGGTATGTTCGACTGTGATGATTGCATTGACGGTGATGTTGGTACGCGCGCCGGAAAGGACAGTAGATCGGGAGGCAGGCTGGTTCCGTAACCGTCATCAACAAATGTGTGGCGTGATCGTGGAGTGGTATCCGAAAGAGCAACTGATTGGGTTTCGTCATCGTGATGATGATTGGCTGCATGAAAGAATACAAAAAATTTCATAAAAACTGCGAACTTGTAAATATATTTTTATAAATTGATCTTTTTGGTCGAAACAGCAGTTGGAAGAAATTAATTAGAGTTTATAAAACAGCAATGAGAATCAATGACCTAAGAGTTTCTACTATAAATACGACGTTAGTACATTAATTTAAATTAGTACTATAACAACATTAGTACAAAACCAACGCATTGCCTTTGCTTAGCTAGGTAATTCACTCATCAGATTTGAAACTAATATAGGCTTTATACAGAGAGCTAAAGCAAGATTTGATAATAAGATAATAAGATTTGATTCTGTAATAGGGGGGGAGCAATTCTTGATTAGGGTCCAAAAGATTTGGTGCTTATACTTGATTGATACTTAACGCAAACTAATCTTTAGCATGCTAATAAAATGAACCAAATTCTGCAAAACAATGGTGAATATACATTATTAAATTTTTTATATTTATATTTTTGAATATAAACTCTATGAACGATACCGTTTGTTTTAACGAAACGATTTTAATTCAAGGTCACGGAACCTTTTTAAAAAAGAGCCCGTCAGAGATCTTCGCAGTAAATAAAACGAAGAGTGCAACGCATGAGTATTGTATTCGTTCTCAAAACGTTTAGACTTCTCAGATATAATTTAAATATGTCTCAAAATTTTTGATCGAATTCTCAGTGAAGTGAATAGTGTTCTGCTCGAACAGTGCAAATTGAGAGCATATAGCATTCTCGTGCATTCAAAAAGATATTCCACAGGTACGCCCACTCCTTTCCAAACAATGTTAATCTGATAAATATTTGAGTAATATTTTATACATTTTTTGTACTATACAAAATTAGTATGATTTCGATTTATTCGCGAAACAAACAGGAGACTAATATAAATATACGCTTACCCTTAGAGTTTAGGGTATAAAAAGGTACTAATATAATTCAACTTACCGAACTGGGTTTCGTCCAGTAACGTCTTTTTTATTTCGTGTCCATCGTCTCCCATTTCGAGGTTCTCCAGCTCAGTACGTCGTGGAGGTTTTTCCACTGGGTTGACTTCGGTGAGCAGACTCTTCTGCATTTCCATTATGACTGAACCCTCCAGAAGGGAACTATTGTGAGTCTTGTCCAATTTTGAGGAAATTAAGCCATTCTCGGTGATCATCGTTGAGTCTTTCTGGTACGTTTTGATTCTACGACAATACCAACATATGACTAGCACCACAATGATAAGTAGCAAAAGCAATGTGGTGGCTATTAAGCAAATTATAAGCAAAACATTGGACTGTGTTTCGGATGCAGAAGCGCCTGTCGAACCAACGCCGATTCCATCAAGTCCACCAAAGAAATCTCCGTTTACAATGAGCTGGATTTCCGCTTCTACTCTGCCCCCGCGATTGTCCGCTACACAAGTATAGGTTCCTTTGTCGCTGTTACGTACTCCGTAAATGCGCAGCTCTGAAGTCAAAATATTTGAGTGGTCAATCCGATTCTGTTCCAAAGAATTTAACACCCGGAACCGATGATCATTGGGATTAATGGGACGCTTGTTATAGACCCAAGTCACATTGGGCCGTGGAGAACCATCGATGCGACATGGCAAAGTCACGTTGTCTGATTGGGCTTCAATATAAGATCGTGTAGGACCCAATATACGCGGCTGACAAGCAAAGTTTTCAGAAGGAATCTCCGACCACAGTTTTCCCCGCAAATGCTGGGGTTCATAGCAATCCGTCGGTGGCGTGTACAGTCGGTGAGTAAGGGCGTAGTCGCGGAAATCTTGTAGTTCACAGGTGCAGTTCCAAAGATTTTGCGCCAATGATAGGTGGAGAAGTTTAGGTGTTCTCAAGAACGTCTCCTTTTGCAGCACTGAAAGTTCGTTTGACTCAAGGTATACGGCGGATAACATAGGTAAATGTCCGAAGGTGTGCACCTCAACCCTCTTCAGACGATTGTGCTTGAACTCAACTCGTGAAAGAAAGTCCAGCTCTGCGAAAAGATAGTTGTCCAGTACCTCGATCTCATTGTTGTTCATTACCAGGTTCCGTAATTTGACCAGGCCAGCAAATGTACCAGGATGGAGGACTCGTATGGAGTTGTGAGACAAATCCAACTCGATCAGAATGGCCAAGCCTTTCAGCGCATCGCGATTTAGCTCAAGTAGTGTGCAGTTGCGCATAAAGATCTTATGAAGATTTTGTAGATTCGCCTCCTGAAACTCTTCGCGTCTCAATTCGGGAATTATATTATTAGAGAGATCGACCACCTGAAGCTCGGTGCTGAGATCGTCAGGGATCGTCGTAATCGCCTTTCCCTTACAATCAGCTGTTTTTTTGCCGGAATTCCAATTGCAGTGGCAGACGCTGCAACTCTGCAACCAGTCGGAATTGCCGTCTGCTGGAAGGACAGCAACGATTAATGTTGCCAACAAAGGTAGCACCCAGCTTAGCATCGCGTTTGTTGTCGTTGCGTAATTTATTTACTATAACTTAGATCCACTTAGAACATCCTCTGGATGAGGACCAGTCGTTGGAACAATGTTCGCCACTATGGTCGATGTAGGTGATTTTCGTTATTTATCAGTTTTATTAGTTTTATGTACTGTGAATTGACTACAGGAATGTGAAGAAAGAACTTAGGACTAAAGGACTTTAGAACCTAAAGTCTTTCCTCCTTTATACTTGACTTGATGAATTGTCCACTTCCTTTAACTTGAGACTTGGACGACTTCGCTGAAACTTTCCTCTGATAGACGTCCTGTGCGACTTTGTGTCAGGTGTAGTTGTACTCCCAGTAGACTCTGGCTTACAGATTTACAAGTCGTAACTTTCATAGCAGTCCTACTGCAACGAGAAATCGAAAATAAAAATAAGTAATGTTGTAAGTATAGAGAATGAAATTGAGGGAGTTAATAGATTAATTAATGAAGTTATACAACAAACAAAACCTGCAGAACTTTAGAACTTCACTATATGGATAGTTGTTTAGAAAAAATATGGTAGGAGCCCTGTAAATTTATATATATTGTGTTTTCGCCTTTTTGTCGATTTCAAATTTTCGGCGCAATAACAATTCGAAATAACAAATGTTTTTTTTGACTTAGTTCCCGGTCTTCTAACCCAATTTCATGCAGTTTTAATTAATAACATTTTTCACAACATCCCTTGGAAGTTTTCCGACAAAGAATAATTTTTGAAGATTTAATTTCTTCATTATAGTGAAACAATGATCACTTTCCCCTTGGTGCACAATCTAGGAGGATTTTACATTTGGGTCAGCTATAAAATCGTTCGCAATTAATGAACCTTCATCATGGAAGTTTGATTTTGAGAAGCTCTGTCTCAAGATTTTACCAATAAATTACCAAGATTAATACTTTTGCCAACGATCAATCACCATATATTCAATCGGTAACCTAGGAACAAAATACTAGTGTGTTCCAGAAATTCGACACAATTTAACGTGCTCTTGTGACAAGTATGATCCTCAGATATTCACTATTTTTTCATTAGTTACTAATAAAATCGAATCCTAGCAAGTAGTGGGTTTCTTCTGATGAGTAGATCGTAGATCGAGCGAGAACTAGAAGGAGTTTAACAGATGACGGAGCAATATTCGATTATATATAATAGATTATATCAAGTGTTACATTTGCGAATATATTTGAATTACTTTAGTTTTAAAATAGATTATAGATAATAGATGAAGTTGATTCCACTATTGTTTGATTTTTAGAAAAATAAAGCCTGATTGAAGCATATGCGACAGCTCATTTGTGTACACATAACTCCAATACCCAAGAAAAAATAACCGCTAATGAAATTATACAGAGAAAACAGGAATATATCACAGTTAAATTTACTTTCAAAATGAAAGAGTTCGTAGTAACAAAGGATCAGTATTAGGTACAATTAATTTTAAAATTTTATTATATTTCCAGTATAGGAAAGGTTTTTCAAAATGTAGCTGGCACAGATAGGCACAGACAGACAATTTTGAAAAAATACTTTTTTCGTAATTGGTTGTCAATTTTAGTGTTCCTGTCCGTTCAGAATTTTTTTCTGTGAATAAAAACCACAAGTGAAACTATAACTGGCATAGCATTATCATTATAAATCAGTTTTTATTCTTATTAACATCTCTTCTGATTTTGTTTATCAATGTGAAAAGCAGTTTACTTGAATAGTTATCTTAATAAGGAGAGGGTTTTAAATTAACCTGTTTCTTCTCTTTTCCGGTGCTTTTTCCTCAGCGTGGCTTCTCTATTCTATTCTATTCTTTTATTTAATTCCATGACATTTCATTATAATTAACTACAGTCATTTAATTTTGTTTCCTCTCAGATATCAAAATAATTAAGTTCACTACTTAAGTCTCTTTCACCTTTTCTTTGTGTGAAAATATGAAATCAAAACGGAATTGTACTTCATTAATGTGGTTATGGTAAACAAATACCCTTATGCCTATAACACGTTTACGTTTCTGATTTAGGTAAAGTGTTAAATCTGGTACTAGAGTATAAAAGCACTGACAAGTAATTTCTTATTTTATTACACCAATGTCACAGACTACAGTCATTCGAAATAAATCGATCATGCTGAACTTTTCTAGAAGAACCGTGGCAATGTAAGAGAACAAAGCACTAAGTACAAGTATATGTACTTCGTGGTAAATTTTTAATTTCCTGCTGTTTAAAGATTGTTGAAAAAAGCCGTTTTGTTCGAGCTATACCTGAAGTGGACCAAGTAATAATTACGACCAAAGAAAGTGATTGAAACGGAAAATAATAAAAGCACCAAACACTCTCTTTGATGTTATATATGAACCCGAACTAAGTAATATAGTCTCTTCTCTGCGAGCTCACCACTCCAGCGAGAAATGTGCGTGAAAGAAAACGAGCAACAACGAAATCTAGGAGGACTAAGGAGCAAAAAACACGTTGCTTCCGGGAACACAAGGCTGATACATATGCATATAATATGTTCTAGCTGTATAAATTCCAACGTCTTTGGATAGCTGTGAATTGATTGCCATTGCATCCACATTGCATCGATCGGCAAGAGTTGACTTCACTATTTTACTGATTTCAAATAATTTAAAAATCGCCATAGAACATACTCACAACGATATTAAGATTTTATCCTGTGGTGAAAAGAAGAGATAGGTAAAAATATTCGAACAGATAAGATAAAACTTGGCTAGTGAAGAGTGGGTGCAGTTGGTTGAAACCAAAACATTAAAATTCCTAAAATAGCGATGTATGCAGCATGCGTCGTTTTCCCAAACTAATTACCAGTAACATTCACAACATACTACTCTAGAAATAGTCAAAATCGAAGTACACACACAAGATACGAATGAGTATTGAGTTATGGATGCCTAATGAGCAATCTTCATACCCTGCACCGTGGGCGTAGAAATGAATTATCGGGGAATAGAAACACTTTAATTGAGCCGCAATTAGGGTCAATGAAGCTTATGAATAAATTCCCTCGCGCAACTCCGTGACCATTGGCTACAAGACATCTAAGAGCCGAAGAGTATGCTTCCAATATGAGTATACACTATACACTGTTCTAATCGGTGTATCTTCGAGCAGTGCATGAAACAGCGAAGATGTTCAATCGTGTCAGTGAACGGTTTGTACTCTTTGGTGTCTAAGTAAGGGATGATGAGTTTTTATGTATAAATAACGAGAGAGGACCGATATGAGAATGTGGAGTTGGTATAAGTGAACCGTGGAAGGGAACCGGTTACGAAAGCGAACGCTCGGTTGGGAGTAGACCAACTTTCATTTATGAGCATCACGTGCTATACATTCACCATCCGACAGTTTACGTGATTTACATGATTTCCCCTCCCCATTGATGACTCTGAAAACAGGGTTTGATTTTTTTTATCCCCGCATCCATGACCTTATGATACGGGGTTCAATGAAAATTCACTCTTTTTGCTTACAACCTCTTCTCGTCCCGTACGACGAAGAGTATATCAATACGACTCACACTTATTTGTATTGTTTCTCTCTATATAGCTCTTTTTCATGCATCATTTCATCTAAATAATTTATGTAAGATAAAACTTGGCTAGTGAAGAGTGGGTGCAGTTGGTTGAAATTTTGATCATCCGTTCCAACTCGGCTTTCCATTGAGAAATGCTGCTCATTACTAAGTATGTGATGAACTAATAGATGTGAATAATGAAGATTTTGTTGTGTTAATTAAGTTTCGATAATTTGATCATGTCTGAAATGCAACAATCAACTAATAACAATTTTGTATTTGGAAAAACCTAGTTTGTAAAGGTTAAGACAGTTAAGAACAGAATTGAAGACTTGACACTTCTCTAAACTTCATTAAATAAGATGGAAACGACATTAATGCGGAAATATTTTGCACGCTACTTTCGGAACGGTACACACTAAACCACAAGTGGCGAGAATCTTATTAAACTCATATCAATATGAAAACACTGAACTTGAACTTAACTTTAGCAGTTTGTATACACTTCTTTGGAAATAAAGCAGACTATCTGTGCCTTCCTTCTTAATGGAATCGCAAATACTAAGTCTACACTGAACTAAATTATCTTCGGTATCCTTCAGCCTCGACCATAAATCCAATAAAAATCTATTGTGTGGCGGAGAAGCAAAAACAGGAACCTGACCATATATTAAAAATTAAGCGAACGTATCCTCGAATGTACGGCAATACAACACAGCATGCAGGGAGAACATTTAAGAGAAGAATGGCTAGAGATTTGGGACGCGTGCAGAGGCGAAAGAATTGGGCGTTGGCAGCTACAGACTGAGCGCTGAAAATAAATAAAATCCCCATCAAACTCGCAGCAAGATTCAATAAATGAAAAAATACAAAAATATATATTTTTTTAAAATGAAACACAGAAAATTCAATTCAATTGTACTACTGTAAGAGTTGCACGAAACCAGCGCTCAAGTTGGATTATCCTACAGCAAAGGATGAAGGACGAACGCGTTCATATGCACGTCCGGTAAATTACACGAAACCATACACACATACTTTTATACAATACCACGCACGTTCCACATTCAATGACGGCTGTAAAATGGCTCGGACGTTTCCTTCGATCGCAAACCGAAGTACATGTGGTTTCGCCGTGGGTTCAGCAATTCGAAATATTTTCGCGAGGAGCAGAAATTGTTTTAGTAAATGTATTGTAATATAAATTATATAGAATCAAATAACTCTCGCAAAGGACAGAAAAAATGATTTTGGCTTGAGCCACAGATAATACCATTTACGACCTCCAATTTGTTTTTTTATAAAAATAATTAGTCAAATCACAATAATATAATATTTGAAATAAAACAAAACAAATTCAGACATCTAGAGATTAAATAGAAGTTTTTTATTCTTCAGATGAAACTATTTAACAAGAACAGGAATTATTCAAGATGATTGAATAATAATTCACTTGTTGAATCGAAATAGTTTTTATTTAATATCTTTGAGTTTGTAATATGGAATATGTTTTTGAAAATAAATTTGCTCATTCTCCAAGCAACAGTCAATCAATTCGTGCGCATATTTTCAAAAAAGGATGAATTTTATTTGTAATATAATGTAAATGTTAATTATGAAAAGACCAAAACTGATAAATGACGATGATATTTTAGGTAATTTTGGTAATTCTCATATTTTTATTAAATTAAAATGAGTTATGTAAAAAAATTAGGAGTAATTTAGTATCATAAGTAAAGGCGTGGCAGATGAAATTCCTGCAACAGAGCAGGACAATTGCTTCCAGCGGGGGAAGTAACTTTCCAACTTATCTGCAGACAGCTTCAGGGGTGCGGGTGCTTTTACTCACATAGCTCGCGATTTTGTTTCAAGATTTTGGGTTGGGTGCACTTTTGATGACTTCTTCAGGTGCATTTGACCTAAAAATAAATAAATATTCATCCCCTTCAGAGGCAGTGAAAGGAAAGTTTTAAGCAGTTCGAACAACGTAAATGAAACAAAGAGCGGAATAAGTCACGCAGAACTCGATTCTTGAGCCAGGCGATGACGGGAAAAAACGTTTTCAAGAAGAGAAAGAGGAAAGTAAATATAAACATTTTTCATCATCCGGTGTGCAGTGTGAAACAGAGTAACGGACGGTGTGGTTATAAAGGCAAGACAAATGCGATGTTCCACGTAGCGGATAAAGTTTACTGCTTCAGCGGTGTAGAGAGGACAAGTGTCGGACAGAGTAAATTATTGCACCAATGCGCCACGTAAAATGAAGCGCACAAGTGTATCACCAGCAGATTTTTCCATATTATCTCGCCTAGTGCTAGTCTTTCGGCTCAACACTTCCAGTTGCATAGCAAATATTTATTTACGAACCCGTGTTTTCATTATGTCGCATTAACGAACAGTTCCCAGAACGGACATCCAAAAGAGCAATTTGAGCAAATTATTGTGAATGCCAGGCAGTTCCAGGTACATTCATTATCAAAATGGCGATTATATTTTGAATTTCG
The DNA here is from genome assembly GCA_947389925.1 of Coelopa pilipes. Taxonomy (NCBI): domain Eukaryota; kingdom Metazoa; phylum Arthropoda; class Insecta; order Diptera; family Coelopidae; genus Coelopa; species Coelopa pilipes. Next base: position 9,615,000 of record OX376700.1, read on the forward strand.
TTGATGGTTCCATGATATTGTGTTCACATCACATTCCAAAAAAATTTCAGATACACATTCAGGACATATCGCACTATATATAGACAGAGGTCATTCTAAGAAATTATGAATCATAGCCGTAAAAAAAAACTTGTTGCTGCAAATGATGTACGATGGACTTGCCAAAAGAACTGACTTTTATAGAAAGTTATGAATTCTACATTTGGATTTATTTGGACTTCAATACGAACTAGCCTATTAACTGAAAATCAACTTTTTTGGTATACAATTTCCTATGTGAAAATAATTTCGAGTGCCAATTAATATTATTTCCGATTCATTTCTGTTGAATTTATTTGAAACTAAATAAAACACAATTTTATAAAATCCTACAAGTCCCTACCAGCCTCAAAAAAAAAAAAAAAAAATAAAAACAAAAAAAAAAAATAAAAAACCCAGAGCGAAATTCAAATCTAGTGTTTTATGAAATATAAACTTAGTTTCTAGTCCCAATATTTACACAATTTATTTCTCTTTTAATTACTTTTAAAAAGCAGATATCAAATCAGATATCAGATATCTTTAATTCAAACGAGGACACAACCATTTCGCTGTGTCTCCGTGTGTAAGGATATGAGAAATGGGACCCATACCTCCCTCCGGAGTCGACGTTAGAAGTTAATCGGAGCGAACTTAGTTCTGAGAGGACGGTTATTCGCCCTATGATTAATGGTCACCATTCTCGACACTTCTGCTGACCAATTAATCAATGGAACCTCGGTCGTAGACATTACATATGGCGCGGAGCAACTCCTAACTGGAGCTTCATATTGAACAAAACTAAAAAGGTATAGTTTATCAAGAAAACACCTAACCCTCTGTAATTGTCTAAAAGAAAAATAAAAAAATCAGTTCAACTAAATCAAACTGAATTTAACCATGTCACGTACACGTACATGTTACCCTCTATGCACTTCAGACCCACAAGCGTAGGCGTAGCGAGGAATAGCACTGCGAGTAAGTATGTATAATTAAAAACCCATTAATTTTAATTCATCTCTACTCTTAGGACAGGAAATTGGAAGGGAAATGCATCCTTGGTGGTCGCTTTTATTTCATTTGATACTTTCTGTCGTCATCAGGTTTTAGGTGAAAAGCTAGTGAAATTATATACATAGGCTGAGAATCAGAATCGACGAGAAAAAATGGCTTTAGTTGAGACTCGTGTTGAGATCTGCGGAAGATCGTTTGGCTGCCCGATGTGACTTGTAAACTCATTAACATCGCTAATATGCCACGTACGACATGGGGTGTTTTATGTGTAACATTGTCTCGAGAACCTCTTCAATCCAGGCTGCTGCTCCAGGCTGCTGCTCAGAGCCCGAACGGTTATCACGAAGTTTGTATTTCCTCCCTGAATTTCAATTAGCTCCTCCGACCTCTGGTACGTGTCCTAGCTCGGGGCTTCACCGTCAGCAGCATATGTAATTAACTCCGTCTCACCATTGCCGCCAACGATATGTTCTTTAAGACCGAGTACACTGTGCCTCTTGGTGAGCAAATACTAGCGCTCAGAAATGATCCATTGACTTCTGCCTTTGACTGTACAAAACGATGCAACTGATATTGTGCTCGTGTTGAACCGTTTCACATTTCAAGGAGGCGAATGTACATGTATACAGAATTTTAAAAGTCTAGTGGACTGTTTGATTTCTTCCGCACTTTTCAGCCATTGTCGACCTAATCGTATATACCAACACCTTCAGAGGCAGCCATTTTAATGTGGCAATTATACAGGAAATGACGGACTTCATTGCGTTCCCTTTTTCTCGCCATTTTCCTTGAGGAACTTAAATACCCTTCCTAGAGCCAAACAGAATAATTGTCATATCCGGACAAATATGTTAGACCTTAGGACTGCAGCTGATTCCAGGCACGTGGAATACTTCTCCATATATACATATATACCATATATACTAGAACGGTTAAACGTTCTTTTATTTTAATTAAATTTAATTACTAGTTTCAATCGTTTCAACGCTCTGAGTGATGTTTATTTCTAGCAGATTTGGGATAATTAAAGAATATACGATACTTTATTTACTTCATTTGAGCCATATTGTGGAACAGTTGTCGCTTGTGACGATGTGAACGATTTTCAACACTGCATAATAAAAATAGTCTAAATAGTTTTAAATTAGCTTCGTTTTGGCGGACTTGACGACAGAACACCATGAGCCATGTCAACGAATCATCTCCATAGTGTTGGCAAGTATTTATAAGTAGCTGGTTGAAAAGGTCAATAACATTTGCAATTCTACACCGGGTGTTTTCAATCGTGTAGGACGCTTCTGGTGCTGCTCTTCTGCACAACGAAATTATCCGCTAATAGAAATTAATAGAAAACAGTATGGACATTTGGGAAATCCACAAATAATTAAGTTTTTGGATTATGTAATCACAACACTACGAAAATAAATTATGCTAGAAGTGATTGAGACTTCATCGGTTTAGTCTTATTTCTATCCACTCCTCAGCAATTGCATGGGTATTTGATTCCACATGCATGCAAAGGTGTTTAGTTGTAATTCCGCCATTTTTTACAGCAAGATATTTGGGTAGGGAAAATTACAAATTCCTGTATAGGAGCCATTTAAGAACATATTTGTCAATGTTGACAAATCAATTGGGGTTACGAGTGCTGCAAACACAATAGCCGAATCGTTAAAATTGATGCAAATTATAAACGGAGTAACTCAGAAGTACCAACAACTTTAAATCTCTCTTTAATGAGTAAAAGTTGTCCCATCCGGTATATGTAAGCGCGTGCAGGCAGCACATTCGACCAGGATAAACTATCAGAGGTGGGTCAAACGAATCGTACAACGCGTACCATACAGGAAAACTTTGCTGTGTTGCATGCTAAACGCTAATTACCATCATAATGAGTGGGTGCGGGTGGAGCGGTGTTCATGAGTGGCGACAAGGTCCCTGAATACTGCGCAGGGAGCATTTACCATGTAACCGAGGTTCCTCATTCACCCATTGAGCTTACGGGGTAGCGGCGATCAATAAGAGTTGACCATACATGCGGCTAGCTGTCAGTAACCATCGTGGCAAAAATCAATTAAGAGGGCTTGTTTTATTAATGGCAACTCATATAGAAGCAAGAAGACCCAACACCATTTATGGAGTGTGTGCTTGTTGATCGAATATTAAGATTCTCCTACACCGACCAGAAGAAGTCCGATGAATCCCAACCCTTTTCTGAAGAACAATATGAAGAATTTATGCTGTGTCGGAAGTGCAGAAGTTAAAATTTAAGGTTGTGTTCAGCTTAAAGCACACTTATGCACACACGCGTACGTGTATACGCACACACGACAAGTCCTCTGGAACTATATACAAACATCTTTCAACACAATGCTTCAGAATATCGATACTCTAGAAACCAGCAGAATAAAATTTGCGCACATACATTAGCACGGTATTGCAAATTTTTTTAGTCAGGATATCAAAAATTATAATTAATTAAATTAAATTACAAAAATATACCAGCTCACGTTAAAACCTTTATTATGATATAATACACGTTTAAAAATGTATAATCCCTTTTTACTTATAAAATTAAAAATAAATCCATACTCAGTAAAGATGTAAACAGATTAACTTTTAATTTAACTTTTAGGCTATGAAATTATATGTGATATAAATGAATTCTTTAATTTTTTCAGTGCTATTTAATTTTACGTTATATCTGTGCAAATGTAAATGGTATTATATTAAAAGTTAAATCCTTTAAAACAAAATCGAACTTATTGAAATACGTATTTCCTAACTCAAATTATATATAATATACAACATGAAAGTTGAACAAATTGTTTCCGCATCTATGTAAGAAAATTGATCATATTGAGTAATTTTTTAACTTTCACCATTTAAAAATGTTATGAAGAGCAAAAAAAACTATACAAGTGTACAGCATGGCGAGATCCGCAATATGAATTACAACCCTAAGATTTCGCGTTCTTATTTTTAGAATGTTCTTGCAACGCCAACAATAAATAAACGAAACGAGTGTATAACTCAGCAAAGGGATGCATGCGAGAAGGGAGATCAACAATAGAGTAGGCGCAGTCGTTAGTATCAGGGGTGAGGTACGTGGCCATGTATGACATGCAAATAGATGCGCATTTATATTGACTATTTAATGTGGAGAACTTCAATTTTCCATCAACAGTTCTCCAACAAATTATTGTTGTGGTAGCAAGACGTATGGGGACGGCTGGAAATTTTGAAAGAAAAGGAAGCCAAACATTCCGGTCGTAAAGGGCGGCAGAACAGGAGAAACTGGTAGATATTTTTATGATCCTCGAATAATAATCTTGCGTAAGGCGGGTGTAGGTTGAGAGTAACTATACATGGGCTTATGTGTATTGCCTCCGACCCACCAGCATAAAATAAATTCATGAGCAGTCCTAAGTATGGATTATGCATCATTTCCAAATTCACGTTCTTTGAAAATTACGATTTTTGTTTTTTTCAGCACTGCCTGTACCTGTTCCTTTTAGCTGCACTTAAATTGATATGCGATATTCGTTACCAATTTCCGAAAAATACTGGACTGTTTTAAGTGGGTAAATCCAATTTGAACCAAAAAAAAAAACAAAACAAAAACTAGCCGGGTTTTATTGGACTGGGAAAAAGATGCAGGACCTGGTGAGAACAATAGAGATTGGAATATATGGTCTCTACCACAGATGTACAAAGTCGTATGGAAAAAGCATAGCCAAACTAATATAATCAGAATATAATCAATGTGTGGTATTATTTGATCAGATGAAATAGGAAAAGTTTTATCGATAAAAAAAAAAAAAAAATTGGATATAAAAATTGGACTGGGCAAAAGATGTAGGACCTGGTGAGAACAATAGAGATTGGAATATATCGCCTCTACCACAGATGTACAAAGTCGTATTTAGCATAGGAAAAAAAAAAAAATATGGAAAAAGCATTGCCAAACTAATATAATCAGAATAGAATTCAATGTGTGGTATTATTTGATCAGATGAAATAGGTAAAGTTTTATCGATAAAAAAATATTGCATATAAAAAGAAACATATGAAAAAATGTTAAATAACCAAAAACTGACAAGGAATAACCAAAAAAATCAAATGAGGTAGAAATGTGATTCAAATATGTTCTATTGAAGCTATTCGTCTAAAATTCATAGGTGACTCGAGTATTATATGTTGTGGGTCATACTTGCTTCTAGTATAGATAGTTTTAGGTTACCGAATTTATAAAATTTAATTATTCTATGTGTATACAATAAAAGTGAAATTTAAGAAAGATGCTGGATTATTCATTCGAAATAATATCTGCAGTGTATAAAAATTACAAATAAATATGATTTCATGTTGTTCAATAAAGCAATGTTATGAATCTGTACCTTAATTTTTAGTGCGTCGAGATTTCGATATTGATTTTTGATAAATTAACTTAGCTTCCTATTAGTTCCTGAGTTTTTATTAGAGCACCAATTTCTAAAGATTTTTTTTATACCCTTTTTGGTTTGGATATAAAGAATCAAAAAGAATAACGGAATTAAATACTGATTTTATTTGTAATTTCCATTCTAATAAAGCTATACTATATCATCCGATCGTCATGAAAGTTTCGTGAGTCGTTCTAATCGCGGTCTCAAATACCTCCAGTAATTTAACACATTCATAACTGGAATGAGTGTCAATGTAAGGCACGTACAGCCAGTTTTTTAGTTTTATTAAATTTTATTTATTTTAGATATTTAATCTTAAGATTTAATTTTATTTTAAAATAATAACAATTACTAATAAACAAATAATATTTTAATTAAATAAATAAAATAAATTAAATTAAATTTCGGGGTCAGTTTGGGAGTTACTGCATTATATTTGGTATAATAAATGCTCTTAGCTTATTAACGATTCAACACCATTTCACGATTTTTTTTTTTTATTATTGCAAAAATCATTTGCCCGTAATCTACGCGTCTTACCTAATTTTACAAGGATTTCATGTGAAAGCTGCTAAGAATGACTGTGAAGTTGTTCTTTCCTGTTGTTGTATAGCTAAAATTGTAAGATTTTTTTTATGAAACTTTTTTTTTGAATTTTTTTTTTGAAAATTTTATATTTATGTATATATATATTTAAATAATTTATATTAAATCAAACCTAACTCAATTTACATTGTATTTCTTATATGGTTAAAATTAAGTAATAGGGAATCATTTAAGTTATTTTTATATACTTAATATTAAATGTCCGATATTTTATCACTTAAATTACGGGCGTTTGATAGATACCAGCGTTTGCATGAAATATAACTAATTTGTACTATATATCTGAAACAATGACACTTTATAAGTTTTTCAGTAATGGTAATGGTAATGTGACCTAATGCGACTTTCAGTATGGCGACGAACGTATTGGGATCGACACACAAATCTATATTGCATTTCTATCTACTATTGACAACCATAATACAAACAACAATAGCTACATGGAATTTCCAAATTTCAATAACCGTACTTTCAGTAAACGAAAGTAAATTATTTATTAAATGGGTGTTGATTTCATTTTTCAAATGAAATCTATTTTAATTCTATTTAGTTTTATTGTTAAAATATGTCTACTTTAAAGATCTTTTCGTTTCCTACTTTCACGTTCATGTATTTAGAGATGAACAATAATACTTTCTTTCTGATTTTGATTTGTAAATTGTAATTATATACTTAACTGATTAACACAGTTTAATAAATATCTAGATCGTATTATCCTTTCACCAAAAATGTGATCTCATGAACTTTTTTTCAGAAATTTACTTTTCTGATATATCTTTCTATAATAATGTTATACATACGTTTATTGTGATTCTATATTTTCTCTTTCTGAAAATGGTTGAAAATTGTCATATAACTGAACGAAAAATATAGTGTCAATTGCAGAGCTGGCATATTTTACCCAGTCCTATAAAACTAGGATGGGATTTTTTGAGTTTAACCCACTTACAAAAAAAAAAAAAAAAAACACTTGGATTTTCTTGGATTTTTGAATTACAGTAGAAGGGTCGAATTAAATTGCATAGTAAAGAATATTTTGTATTTTGTATTTAAAAATCAAATATAACAGGGGTTGGTTATATTCGGTAAACAGTTCTAAATCAAGACGTGTGAAATGATAGTTCAGTTCGAGTGACTGGCTGTTAAAAGTCTGTCTCGGAATAGTCTGCACTTAATTATTTATGGATAATGAAACCATCCTGAGTCTTGTCGAACCCACTAAGTTGGCGAGAGAAATCGCAGAGAGAGAGAGAGAGAGAGAGAGTACTCATTTTTACTACAACTTATCAAGAGGCAAATGTACCCATAAACGACAGGAGACTTTTTTCGACAATTTTCAAATACATATGTTCGAGGTATGACTTAGAATTTATCATGGATATGATGTATATTAGTCGATTTTAATTTAACTATCACAGTCACAAATTAAAGTTTAAAATTTCCCTTTTCCCGAAGGGTCATTTGTGGATGTCGATGGCGATAATGGTATTTTCATTTTTCATAAACATTTCCGAATGTTTAACTTTGAATGTGTAACTTTGTGTATATGAGACTAACACAAATACTGCAGCAGTAATCAAAATTAGGGCTTGTAAATATTTTAAAATTTCCGTATTTCGTCAGAATTTATTTCATTGTCGTAATTTGCCCTTCATTCAGTTGTGTTTCTTATACGAGTAGCGTTCATGAGCTGATCCGTTACCCTCGCAACTGTTATCGCCGGAACCTTTTCAACTCATGCTAGAACACTCCAATGATATCGATGGTTGTTCGTTGTTGGTTTACTGATAAGTCCACAAGTCATCGTCATCCATAGGAAATTGATAGCACTCGAGCTCAGATCTGGTCTTTACACCTATGAGAAATACGCTTTGCTTAGAGTCTCTTCTACGAGGAGTGCGATGTTGTCATTACATTTCTTAGAACTGTACCTTTGTGAACAAATGAGGCAGTAAAAGTTAAATCATTCTAATAAAATAATATTCATCTACATCATACTTTTAAAAATATTAAAATTTAAACATTAAATAAACATTATTATATATTGATTCAATTATAATAATTTTCACTTATTCATTATTTCATTTCCACAATTTCTGCAATTTTTAGTTTTGTAAAAGCTTGGCGATTGGAAAGAATATTTTCGACATATTATACTCCTAATAGGGCTGGCATATTTTGCCCAATAAAATCCGGATGTGGTTTATTTGGTTTTACCCACATAGAAAATCCAATATATTTAGGATATATTGAATTTTTTAATTCCAATAGAATAATTAAAATAAATTGCACAGTAAAGAACAAATATAGTATTTTGTATCTATAGTAAATGCAAATATTAAACTCGAATCCAAATACTAAACTTTGAGTGTAGTAGGCATTGCAAATATTTTTCTTGTTAGCAATTCAATATAATTCAAATCTCTTCCGCATTTGTAATTCTTTAAAATTTTGAATCTACTAGACACTGACCGTTGTTTTAAATGTTGGCATTTGAACAATTCAATAATTTAATAGCAATTCGAAATATATCGAGTTATAAGGTAAAGGTCGGTTGTCATTCCAAGGAAAATATATAACATATTCTCAATTGCCTATATGGATTATCGAAAAAAGGCATCATTCCGTAAAATCCGAATGACACACGAAGGAGTTCTTTGGGACTGATCAGACTTTTATAGAAAGTTATCACGAAATTGTGTATTTATAATAATTTATCTAGAAGATTCATAATTATTTAAATTTTTTTTTTTAATTTAATCAAAACTAAATAAAATGCAATTTTATAAAACCCAGAAAATTCAAAAAACAAAACGTCCGGATTTTTGCCAGTCCACCCTGGATCTGAGAACTTGTGAATGTGAGTGATAATGCTTATTATTTATTTGTTTATTATTAATTGGTTTGGTTTTGTCATTGGCGATTCAGAAGTATTAACTAAATTGTACCTCGAAGAACATAAATATATATATATCGGTTGGGTTTTTTGGTTTTAAAAAAGATTATGAAACATTTCATCATCCGCAGTCAGTGGCTCACAGCTCAAATGATGCAATTGTTTTTTTTTTTTTTTTTTTTTTTTTTTTTGTAGAAAGGGCTTCATATTTTGAGATTTGTTAATCTATTAAAAAAATAAATTCCTTAAAACTAACTTATTTTCCTTGTTTCCGAAAGATCAGTATGCTACGTTTGATTGTTACGTATATTATCATTTGACAGTTTCTGGAAAACTATTTTCGTTAACGGAAAATATTAGAAATTGTGGATCTAAGCTCATCTAACGTGCAGCATATAAGAAAACGTTATATTAAAGAAAATCGCGTTGAAAACAAATTTATAAATAACGAGAGTCGTTGGATTGTTAGTCAAGTAAAGGAGGTACAACATTTAAGTGCATCTAAAATTACCGACTTACATTTATCTATAAAAATTTGTAATCCTGAAACGTATCCTTGACGCAGATTATCACGACAGCGCTGCATGGAAGTCAAGGGTAAATAAAAAAAAATGTTATATTCAATATCAAGTTTGCTCGAGTTTTATTGTAAGGACTAAGAATTCTGGATCGAGGTGAATTTTGCAAACGAGAGTAAATATAATCTCTTTGGATCGGATAGAAAAGTTTATGATAAAAACTGAGCTCCAAACAAATAATTTGCGTTCGATCGTAAATCATGGTGGAGTACATGTTATGGTATGTTGTTGTATGACGTTTGCTGCAGTCAGGGCTAGCATATTTTGGACAGCCCAATAAAACCCGGGAGGGTTTTTTGAGGTTTACCCACTTAAAAAATCAAAATAAGGTTTGGGTTTTTTGAATTATAGTAGAACTTCATTTAATTGCATAGTAAAGAAGATTTTTCGTGTTTTGTATTAACAGTAGATTTAAAAATTCAATATAGTAGGAGTTGCAAATAATATTAGTGTTGACAATACATTGTATTTCTGAATCAAATCTTTGTAATATTTTAAAATATTGAATCTAGTGAGCAGTGATCGTTGTTTTAAAGTTTCAATGGTATATGTTGGCATTGTTAGAGTTGTTATGAGTATTATTATTTTCAAAAATTTCTGTTTTTAAATTTATTTGAAACAAATTCAAATAATGTTATGAAACAAAAAAGACGAAAAAACTCAGCCCAGTGGACTATTTAAAAAAAACCCGGGTTTTTGCCAGCCCTGGCAGGAGTGGAAATTAAATTTTTCCGCTTATTTGTTTTAATTTTGCTTTAATAAAAAGAAATTCTTTAAACCGGATATTTATTTTCTAAATAGTTTAGCAAATAACAAAATATGTAGCGTTTTGTACCAAAAAATCTGCACATTTGATGTGTGAGTCACTGTATAGTTTATTGGAAAAAAGCATCATGCATGAAATTTCGAATGATATAAGGAGTTCGTAAAAGGCCTGAGGTCAGAATTTCATAGAAACAAAAAAGTCCAACCCACTGGGTGGGATGACAACTACATTCAGTTTATTTTTTAAATCGGTGTATATATGATTTAAAACAATGTTTACAATATTTAAAATTCAAAATTTCAAAACAATAACATATAACAAGTTTGTTTTGGCAAAAACAAAACATGGTTAAGTTATGAAGTTTTTAAAAGTTTATTTCGACTGAAAAGATTGCATGTTAAAATTAATTTTTGCAACAAAAACAAAAGAATAAAAATGAAATTTCAAAAATTGATATCTTTAACATAATATAATGCGACATATTTTGATTGTGTGCAGAAGCTCACATATACACAGATGATAAACGGAATATCTGGCATTCTTTGATCCCTGCTCGAATCAAATCCACCCTCAGACAAATGCAATAAAACAAAAATACAAGGGATGATGGCGAGAACCACCACTAGAATGTAGACGCCTTATATAGAAAATACTATTTCTTTCCGAATAAAACCAGCGAAAATGTATTTGGAGTAATAAATTCGAAGAACGTACTATGGTATTTTCAAACAGAATACAGAAAATAAATGCAAAAATTCAGAAAATTTAAAAAATGTTCACGAATTTGGACTAATAAAGAAAGTCATAAAATAAAAACAAAACATCGTAAAAAGACTTCCGAAATTGTTAATTACATTATTTACTTTATATATTATAATACAAACATGTGTAACTTGAAGCATCTCCATTTTTTATGCCAATCCTAGCTCAACAAAATATCCCAATAGTTTCATAAAATCTATGTATTCTGAAGCAACATAAATTAATTAAGTATATATGTATTTAGAAGTATTTATTACGAAAAGATTATTAAATAAAAACTGTTCGTTACACTCTCAGATATCTAAAGATTTATGTAAATAAAAAGGGTATTAATTTGTACTTCAATTATTTTGCATAATATCGATAGTCATAGAAAATTATTTAATGCAATTTATTTTAAACAGAAAACATGAAAAATATTTATTATATATAATATTCTTTACTTGCAAATAAATTAAAAATATAAAAATCCTTATATATAAAAGAGTTGCCAAATTTCTTTCAACATTACTCCAAACAACAGATTGACTTTCATGGTTAATCAATGTTACCGATAGATGGTGGTGGTCATATTCTTTACGCGATTATTTATTTTACTGAAAACCTTCATTGATATGCAATAGATAGCTAATAAAGCTTTAACAACAACATTAGCAAGAGTAAAAAGGTAAATAACTAATTTTATTTACTTAGTTCATGTATTTTTGTAGTCCATGGGCTATACACATAACACACAACTACATATATCCATTTGTGTGTATTCGTCAGTATGCACCACAGCTGTTAAAGAAGATTCTTAAGAGTGAACTAGTCTTTGTTTGCCTAATTGAGTTCTTCAAATGTGCTAAGCAAATAAACAAACATATATATATATATATATATATATATATATATATATATACGCAATACGTGATATTTAAAATAATAAGTGAAATCATCAAAAAACAAAGAATATAGAAGAGTGACATTAAACATTGTTGGGGCGAGTCTCTCACTTACTTCGTTGTAATTCAACACTATATAAATAAAACTCAAACGCTCAGTGTCCAGTCGAAATACATTTTTTCGAAATTTTTTATATGTTGTTTGTGTATGTGCTATATCTATTTTAATTTTTATAATTGTTTTGTAATTTAATTTGTAATAAAAATAACATATAGTGCGGAGGATAAAAACTATACATGATCTATGAATGTATGTATATCCTTGTTATTTGATATAATTACATATGGGCACATCAATCCTCGAAGTACTTTGTCAAGCAGCTCATGTAACCTCAAGCTCAAGCCACATTATCCGCGACCTGTGGAAGTACGTACAACAGTTTCTGTTCTAAAAAGTGATCTTTTTCGTCTACCTATGTCACTGCATTTCTGCCTGAACATTCCCGCTCCGATTCATAACATCGTACATCTGTTATTGAGAATGTATACCACATGTGATTATATGGGAGCTGTTTTTCTTTCTACTTACGCATGCTTCCAGCAATAGCTACATACTTTTGTTTTTAAACTGTAACATTTCTTGAATATATCTTACATTCATTAGTTTTTTCTATTATTATAATTGGATAGCAAATAGAGATAGTTACGATAGTTTCTATTCTTTATTGCAACATTTGTTTCACATAATCTGTTCCATTGATATGATAGAAAATAAATTTCTTCCTTGAAAATAAATTTCAAGGAGCTTACTTTATAGAATTACTGCTGAAAACAAGTGGTTTACTTACCACCAATAGGGTAATGAATTAATCCAAATAAATATTATGTCTGCAAACAGGTTGTATAGATTTCAAACTAGTCCTGGTGTATGTTTGAATCACCAAATCAAAAAATACATCACCTAATGAATTAAATTTTATTTTTAAATCACATTCGAACTTTTATTGATCACTTTGGACATCATTGCACATCATTGTATTATACACTACACACTTAACAATATGGCATTAAGATTGAAAATCACAGGACAACCAGATTCACGTTATTCAATGGATGCTACTCTGTGATTTTTAAACTCGTATTTCGTCCATGTTTCTGTTGACTGTATGTCGCTCATTCCAAATGGACGTCTCGCGTAACGAAAGAGGAGAACTCGATGACGCACAATTTATTTTACTGTAGGACAAAACCAAAGCGCAGCTCGAAACTCAAGTTACGTGCTACGTTGAACAAATTTGAGTTGTCCGCAATGCACGGGAATACCACGTATAGGGAAATAATGAAACGAAAACATGAAAAGCGAGAGAAGAAAAAATGAGGCAACCATGAAGAATATGAAGAAAATTAAGCAAAAATATAAACGGTGAAAATTTATTTTAATTTATGCTGCTCTGCTGAAACAGTGGGGTAATGAAAAAATTGTAAATTGAACAAGATAGTTACGAAGACACGTACGAATAATTCGTCTATTAAAAATAGATACGAAGAACATTTGGTTGACGTTATCGAGATCAGTGGAGTAGAACGGGCTACGATTGGAAATCGGGAAGAGCACCAGATTTCAAGTGACTTGATCGCATTTTATGCACACACTGCTACAACACCACATATATATATATACTTTTTTTTTTTTTTAGAATAACACAAGTATATCCGTAATGTGAAGTTTCAAGTGACTGAGTCACTCTGCAGCTTGGTCAGCGTATCACGAAATATTGCACAACTGTCGATGGTCTTCGCGTATAAGTACGGAGAGAGAGGAAGGCATAAAGTGTACACAGACTATCAAAACGGGTTAAGAAAATTAAAAAAACAAACAACCAATTCCACTGGAAACCGGTTGCACGACTTTATAAGTTGCTCTAAAACCAAGCAGGCCACCAATCGTGTTCAATGCCCTGCGAAAATTCGTTTTTTCTAACACTTAAAATTCTTACTGCAGCAGTGTATTCTCACTTGTAGATAGATTCACTATTTTTTGATACCTTTGTTTCACGTAAAGCTGCAGTTAACTACAATTCACAAAGGCCACGAAACCCCATTTCAACACTTCTCAAAAAGAGGTGGGGCTAAGGCGTCACTCATCGAACAGAAAATTCAAATTACAAACAAAGTTACCACCACCGCCGGTGTTTATCGAACAACTGAAATTTTCGAGCGAATTCACAACCAACAATAATAAGCGAGATAACAATATACAGATCCAAAAGAAGGAACATAGCGTGACAGGGTTGCGAATGCACAATTGGAAGTGTTTCCACTTTCAGTCAGGCACAAGTTATCCCTTTTTCAAAAAACACTTCACTTTGCTAGGACATGGTAAATTTACTTCAAAATATATTTCGATAATTCCGACACATTCAGTGGTGAATTATATTCTTTCATTTGCAAATAACATAATGGAAGTAACGATAAAACTGTTGTGTTTGCTAATTTGATTAATATTTCCACAAACTAAATAAATCTTTTATAGTTACTTATTATAGTACACACCATTACACAAATACACTTCAACAATCCACTTTATTTTTTAAACATTTCACTTTTCGCTTTACGAAGCCATCCGGAATTAATCATAGTAAAAATAATAATTTTTTAAAAATTGATTTTCAGCACAAAATTCGGAAAATGCTAAACCAGTAGTACTATTCACTCAAAACATTTAATGGCGTCATATTTGAAACGTATGCATGCTAAATTCCAATAAATACGACTGGCAATGCTGCATTCACCTTTCAATTTCCTTTGTGTTCCAATTTACTTTTATATTACATACTATTTTTATTTTTTTTTAAACACTTCATTCTGCAAGGAAGGGATTTATGTAGCATATATCATCGAAAATGCTGGTCTTTTTCTTTAGATTTTTCTAAAATGAAGTATATTAAAGAAAATAAATTTAATTTGCGTAGTTACTATTATTCGATTCATTTCCTTTACATTTCCTATCGATTTGTGTTGGATTCCTCATTTACATGCTAATTATTTACCGATTTTAGTGAACAGCATAGCAGCATATCTCACAAAATTTGGGTTTAGAATCGAATCGGTGTGTTGACCGAAATTGGTAAATTGGAATTGAACTTTTGTTTTATTAACCAGCTAGTTTTAAGTACTTGAACTTATTCCATATCGTATATCTACATACAGGAACACATGCATGTGTAATAAATCAAATTTTATTTCATTATTAATAACTGACCGTTGGGTCGGGTTTTCATGAAGACAATATTTCATAATTTTTTTAATTGAATGAAACACCGTTTGTATATAAATTATTCAGTTGCTCTCTAACTGTGACACAAATGGTTTCTTTTGTGTTGCTCTCTAATTGCAGAATAATAATGGAGGTCAACATGTAACAAATCTTAATATGGGTTTTTTTGTCATTGGTATTTTCTCGCCGTTTTGTGTCCAATATGCCGAGAATTCAATAAATCCTGAAAATTTCTTACCGACCGCATGAACTTTTGAACCTTTTATGCCGGAAAAGACAAAACCTAACTACACCAACGCTCCGATAAAATATTCGTTCTGTCAAGATTTGTTTACTTAATAGTTTATTTGTATTGTTATTATTTCTCAACATGTTCTAGTCCATTAGGGCTGAATACAATCAAAGCCTCGCTTGCTTCGCTTGCCTCGCTTCGCTTGAAGCAAAATTTTTGAGTTACAAAGAAAGCTTTGCTTCAAAAGTCAAAACATATGTTATGTGTCAAATTGTCTTGTCAATTGTCTTGTCGAAGTGAATTTTGTTTGTGAACAAGAAAAATAAATTAAATAAATTAAATAAATTAAACTGAGAAATGGATTTAGAAAATTTATTATGGTTGATGGTGGTTCTGATATTGCTCCATGAAGCAAAAGAACGATTGACGATTTTAAATGGAGGCCCATGACTTCTCTCTTTTTAATTTATTTTTATATGCATAATCCCGTTTATTAAAAATGCATGGATATTTTATCATTTCGTTTAAAAGAATTTCCTCGAACGACATTGTTTTATTTCGCGGATAATAATTAAGAAAACTCAACAAGAAAAAAAACAAAACAGCTTCTCTATCTGTCAAAGCCTCAGAAAAGTTGAAATTTCGCGAACTCGAAGCATGAAGCGAAGCGAGCAAGCGAGGCAATCTTTCATTGTATTCGCCGCCATAAGACTACGTGTATTCAACTTCAAAGCGAAGCAAGCAAGAAAGTTTTGATTGTAGTTCGCCCTATTACGCCTCATTGAATGAATGAGCGTGTGCGTCATCCTACTTCTTCAGTTGTTTTCTAACCGAAAACAACTAAATGTAACACTTCTTCCCAAACTGTGAAACTCCGGAGGAATTTTTATTGATGGTGCTTTTGAAGTAGTATCTTATTAATTTTGTTCGACTTTGTTCTGTCCGATCTCACGACACATACAGTTGTGCTTAAAATAATAGTAGTGACAACATTCATGAAAGTTATGCTGTCATATTTTTTGAATGTTCTCATTATTAAATTGATCTTTGTGGGAAACACATACAAAAAGATATAAAATTTATTAACTTGTTCACCGACTGTGATCCGGAAAGCAATTAAATATACCCCACATCATGAAACAAGAGGTCGACCTCGTGTAACGTCGGCTAAATTAGTAACGCAGGTAGTACGATTTTTGAAACATAAACCATCAGACTACAACCCTATCGAAAATTTGTGGATCGTTATAAAAAAAGAAGTTGTAAGTTGTGTAGTGGCACTTGTAGCCAGACAATTTTTATTATCTAAGACTACAACGGCAAAGTGACGATCGACATTGCGGCGAAAAGTGGTGGTGACTAGGAGTTAACAGAGGCGTATCCGTTTGTCCCTGTCGTCCGTTTGCTAGAATCGAGAGTATACATTTCGATGCTGAAATGCAATTATGTATTGTGGAGGATTTTGTGATTTGTTGCGGAGAAACTCCTTAGTGGTTTTATAAGTTGAAAAAACCAGTATACGAGAATGGTGATACAATAATACATAAACCAAATTCATTTATATTGAGTTCAAAGTAAATGATATAAAAAAATAAAAAAAATGATGGCGGCCATCATGAACCGCTAACGATGAATGTGTTACTAGAGATCGTACTACTCTTCATCGATAACACATCACTCTTTAGGGATGGCACACCAAATTGTACCAGAAGGTTTCGGACGTAAACATCGCCGCCAGCCTTGCAGTATACCTGCAATGTTTGGAGCACCACGCTAGCGACTGGAAATGGGAAGTGGATGAAGGGGTGGTAGTACCAAATATTGAAATCAAACACTGATTAAATTTCGTATTTTTTTCTCTTTAGTTCTCAACTTCACCGAGCATTTCAAATGGATTACATAAAATTCAAGGGAATTTGTGGAAATGAAAATAGATTTATTGGGTGGTGGAGCCGGATAAGATCCACCCAAATAGCGTGTTGAGTGGTTTATCTGGAGCAGGAGCCGGATAAGATCCACCCAAATAGTGTGTTCAGGGCCAGGGGAAGCCCGTTAACTCCCGGCAGAATACCAGGACGGATGCATTGTTGGTAAAATTCTGCTCCTAACACGAGTTAGATGGTCGTGTGCTCGTCAAATTTCGGGTCAGCCAACACCATGTTTGTGAAGTTGGACTTCACGGATCCGCTCAGTGCCTTGGATGGCGACTGGATTGCGATGGTTTTGACCAATTTAAACAATGCTTCCATCTTCACGTTGGTATCTGCGTGAACCCGGATCGTTAGTTTGCACACAACCTCTTTGCCAAGTACTGTGGTCGGGATGTGCATTTTCTCGACGGCTTCAACCGTGATGCGACTGATTGCCACAAACGGGTCGAGAAGAGCTCGTACGCGATGGCGCTGATCATCGAGCTGTATAATCACCACCGCAGTCGGACACAGTGTCACCACCTGTTGGGCCAACAGCGACGAGAGTGCGATCGGCTCGGCCGGTCTCGTGCTGAGCTTCGTGGACGACTTCCTTGATCTTAATCTCTCGTGGAGATGAAGCATGGTGTGGTACCTTTCCTGGAAGATGTGGCAGCCTGTCTTACTCACGCATGATCCTTGTGAGTGTTTGTGCGCTAGACAGTTGGAGCAATACTTGTGCAGGAGCACTAGTCGCATGCGCTTCTCGGTATTGGCCTCGAAAAAGACCGGACAATGACGAAGCGCATGATTCCGACTGCAGATGCGGCACCGGAAGGCCTTCTTTGCTGCTTGCTGGTTCCGATAGCAATGGCGCTCTGAATGTGATGTTTTCTCCATCATGGAGATCGCTTGGTTCGGCATGTTTCGGCTATGAGGAAAAAACAGATAGCGATAGGACTGGTTGTGGGAAAAAACAAGGACAGGACGGAGACAGGTGAAATTATTATGAGGGTAGAACAACTAATTTCACGACTGGTCGCGTAATGTTGAAGCGTCTTTTCCTTTTCCTTGTGTTTTCCCAAATGGATCTTGGATACCCTGCCAAGTCGCCATTCTTGTAGGGGCAGGTTATCGTCTTGGATAACAATCAGAGAATCGACTCGGACATTGGGTTCTGGACTCTTCTACTTATTCCGTTTGTGCAACACCTTTAGATACTCATCTTTCCAAAGAGTACAGAAGTGTTGCTGGAGAGCTTTCAGCTTATGCCACCGATTTACAATGACACTGGCTTGTCATCAATTTGCGGTTCAATCGGAACTAGAAGCGGACTGCCGATCAGGAAATGAACAGGTGTTAATGTGGTCATATCCGACGGATCTTCGGACATGGCAGAAATCGGACGTGAATTGAGACATGGTTCAATTGTTGAGAGAATTGTGGAAAATTCTTCTTAAGTATATTTGAACGTTCCTGCTACCTTCTTGAAGTGTGTTTTGAAGCTCTTTACGCCAGCTTCCCAAAGGCCACCCATGTGAGTAGCTCCTGATGGAATGAAGTTCCAAGTGAGATTCTGCTGGGCGAATTGAGTGCAAACCGTAGATCGAGAGACCTTTAGAAAATCACGCGACAGTTCTCGAGAAGCGCCCACAAAGGTTTTTCTATTGTCGGAATATAATGTCAGTGGACATCCACGTCGGGAGACGATTCTTTGGAATGCTGCTAGGAAAGCAGGCGTGGAAAGAGTGTTGGTTGCCTCTAAATGGATTCCTTTAGTGGAGAAGCAAACAATCACGCATACGTAGCCCTTGGAAATCGAATGGACTGAACGGCCTGGAGAGTTATACCAAGCGAGGAATTGGAAATGGAATTGTAATCCAAATGAGCTGGATGGACGAGTTGCCAATGAAATGTTGGCAGAAGAAAGGACCAGATTCAAGAAAAAGATTTGATTTGAACTGAGGAGAAACTTTGATTGAAGTATATGTTCCTCAAACGAACTACGCGACGGTTCTCATAATTATGATACGCCTTCAAAAGAGTATGACACGCTCGCAAGCAAGCAAGAAAACTTTTGAGTCCGTTCCTATTTTTTGCTTTCCCTTCGCTTTTGGTTCTACAATGCCTAATACATCAAGGGCACAGATATTGCAAGGTGAACCGTCACCGTAACGGTCTGTATCTGAACAGCAGGCGGAAATAGGTAGTTTGGTAACAACAGCGGTTACAATCCTCATTGTTATTAACGTTGAGTGAACAGCTTACCCAGATGATTGAGTCAAATATTGAAGCTGGGTTCCGACTTCAACCACAACCGAATCCTCAACCACAGTTGGTTACACGGCGAACAATACTTCTCAGATACTGTCTCACAATACTGCACTTACTATTTCATACCGATAAAATCGGTCATATAATTTTCAATTAGAAAATTAAATTCAATGGGGAATCACAAGGGCTTTCTGTAGATAATTTTATTTATCGCATAGAAGCTCTATCTAATTAAACCCTAGGCGAAAACTTCGTTTTACTATGCAAGTATACGAGTACTCTATTCGACGCCAAAACCAACGATTAGTTCTGGAGGTATCACAAGGCCGTTCAGCAGATTCGCTGGGAGGAGTTGTGTAGTGCATTGCGAAGGCAGTAAAAGAACTCGAGGAATTACGTTGATTTCCCCGAAATGATTAGAGATAAAAAGCAGAAACGAAATGAACGTTTCGACACTTTCTATGAGTCCGTTCTAAATCGAACCGATCGATTGGGAAACCCAATTCCGGATAATTTCCTGGTTGAAATCCTGTGGTGTAACCTCTTATCGAAGATACAACATGAAATTTTAAAATTCCCGGTGTATTCGGTTTCGCTCTTGAGAGACATATGTCCTAGGAGAGAATTTTTCCTGCAAAATGTATATCACAGATCCTCGATCTCAAAGTTTGTCCCAATGCGTAGGAAGGTGGAAGAAGAAAAATTCGAAGATGATAGAGGATAGCGAGAATGAAGGAATTGCAATTGAAATTTCATTAACGTGTTGGAATTGTGGTTTAAATCATTATGAGGATTGTCTGTCCGGCCGAAAAGTATTTTGTTATGGGTGCGGAAGCCAATTGTATAAAAGGCAATGTGTCAACAAACTTGAAGTCGAGTGCACCAATGTGTGCACGCAAACCGATACTATCCAAGAACCAATCAGCAAACACCGACCAGTAGATTTCGAAGGAAATCCTATACAATATTCTAACCAAACATCAAACATTTGTACCCAATAAAATCAATACATATACGTGCAGCCTTATGCGGAGGTGATATTATTTAGAGAGAAGTCGATGGGATTGGTCGATACAGGGGCATCGATTAAGTGCATAGGTTCAAAAACAACAACAAACCTTTTAAAGAGATCATCTGTATGTACAGCAGATGGAAAACTGCAGAGCATCATTGATTCGGCTATATAAGATATATATTTATGTGTTTCGAAATCTTTCGATATATTTATTATTCCGTCTTTGTCACAGAATCTGTATTTAGTTATAGATTTATGGAAATTTTTTAATATCTTATCAGCAGGAATTCTTTCTGAAAAGATTGTAACAAACCTCTGGAAGACTCGATACTTATAAACGATCAGAAACAACAACTTCAATCGTTTATTAACAGTTTTCCATAATTTGCCAAACAGGGCATTGATAGAACCTCGGTAATTTTACACTGACGCTAAGCCCATTAAACTCATTTATGAGGAAGTTGACAGGATGTTAGCGTTAGGAGTCATTGAAGAGTCACGAAGCGCTTGGTCTTCTTCAATTGTCTTAGTGAAAAAACCAGTTTGAAAATTTCAAAATTCTAGATTATGCCAATCTAGGTGTTGCAACAACCGTTGTTAAATCCAATGATAACAATCCTGTGGCCGGAAAAACTAAACTTGGCTGGGTAGTGTATGGATCAGCAAAGACAGCAGACTATTCACGTTCCATAGTGTTACACTTCCGAGAATAACAATCATTAAATTATTTAATCCAAACAGTTTCTGAATACTTCTCAGCTGACGGTCTCGCTCTTTACTCCTCGCATGTGATGTTGATCTCTGATAAAAACATAAAAGCCCTAGAGACGTTGGAACACAACTAAACGAGTAGGTAAGCGATTTGAGACATGTCTCATTTGGAAGAAATTTCCGCCAGAAATGCCAGATAGCCTGGAGTTGGCCAAGAACCGATTGAAGAGTATAGAGCCGCGATGTCAACTTTGCTAAAAGATACCCTATCGAAATCGAGAAATATGTTAACAGTAGATATGCCAGAAAACTCAGCGATGAAGAAATTAGTACCAATGCCGGCCCAGTTTGGTACCTCCCGCACTTTGTAGTCTACAATCCTCACAAGCCTGATAAACTTCGTATCGTATTTGACGACGCTGCAAGCATAAACGTTACATCTCTTAACACCGAGCTTCTTAAAGGTTCTGAGCAACTAAAGCCACTTCTTGATGTAATGCAGTCTATGATATTCGGAGCTGTATGTACTCCATGTTCTGCCGAATTTGTCAAGAATAGAAATGCCGAAGATTTTAGAGAAGTTTATCCCGACGAGTTCGTGTGTAGTTTTGATGACGAAATAAATTCCAAACAAATTTGCCAATAGGTATTCAAAATTCATGCAGAAGCCTGTTTTGAGTTGAGAAACTTCGTCTCAAAATGTGATGAACGGGAAACCATTGAAAAACTCGATTGTTATCAATATGGAAATACAAGCAGCGAGAGAAAATCCTAGGAATGAATTGGGATACTAATGCTGACTTATTCAAGTTCCGACACAATTTCATCGCATCCCACAACTAGTTTTAAATGGCATACGTGCGTCACAAAAACGAAGTTACTCGGAATCGTCATGGCCGAATTTGACCCCAATGGCTTATTAGCAGATTTCTTAGTTCTTTCGAAAATTTTAGTGCAAGAAATTTGGAAACATAAAATTTCTGAATACCTTAATTCCTAAAACTACCACAGGAAGAGTAGTCCTCAATTCTAATTGAACCACGAAATTTCATCAATCGTCGACATACACTAATAAAGATAAGAAGCGATAATGGTACAATCTTTATTGGTGCACAAAAAGAACTGAAAAATGCAGAGAATATTTTCGAAATTTGACACACATGACAAGCTATGCGCTCTCCCTTTCCCTACTGTCTCTTATTTTTCTTTCCTTCAACAGCTCAGGTTCACACTCAAAAATTAAAGAGCTTTCAGTGTGGGAGAGGTAACCAAAGTGAGTGACTCTTTTCCTTTTCTGTTCTTCTTATTTTATCTTCTTTCTTCAAAGCGCTCTCGTTTTTTGGGGTCACAGCATAATTGCAATTGAGTGTTCTGGCATATGTTAGTTCTTATTCTATCTTCTTTCTCCAAAGCGCTCTTTCCCTTCTGTCCTTTATTTTTCTTTCCTCCAACAGCTCAGGTTCACACTCGAAAATAAAAGATCTTTCAGCGTGGTAACCAAACCAAAGTGAGTGACTCTTTTCTTTTTCTTTTCTTCTTTTCTTCTTATTGTTGCGGGGAAACCCCTTACTGGTTTTATAAGTTGATAAATCGAGTATACGAAAATGGTGATACAATTACACATAAACCAAATAAATTTAAATTAATGACAAACAATATTAATGAAAAATATTTAAATTTCGCTGATTTCCTCGCACTGTATTCATTCGGTACAAAGCTTCTTTTACATTGATTCACAATAAATGATAGAAAAATATAAATTAAATGAAAGTAATTTGTTTGTATTTACGTTTATAATTCAAGCAAAATTTGTTCTTTTTCATATAAAATATAATCCCTTCTAGTTTTAAGTTACATGAATTTCATCATTAGTATTTTATAAACATGTTTTTATGATTTTCCATTATTTTAGATATAATCTGTGTTTAAATGTAGTTCTAAGCTTTCTTTTCATTTTCTGTAAGTTTGTAAAGAATAAGCAATGAATTGCTAAAATATCGTGGTGATTTTCTGAAGAGCGTTAACAATGACAATAGATGGGCGGGGAAATTGTTGTTGCTGTAACACCTTTGCACAACCTCAGCATTTGAGTCTCGGTCCGCCTCAATTATTTCCTTATCTCTTCTGTCCCCCTCTTGTCTCCCTCCACTTTCTCTGTTCTTGCATGTTCATATTTAAATAGTTAAATTTGTAGCAGACATCTTGGACGTTGGATGGAACTTGCACCACACCAAAGCCTAAAAATCGGAGCCAGAACGTGTATCCGGCACGTCCCTAGACTATTCGTTACATTCTACAGATCAATAATTATATTTGGCGCCTGACGTGGGGCCCGACTGAATTTAATTTAACATATTTTTGTAAACTGAACACTTTGGTTTACAAATATTTTATAGGTCCACACAATTTTTTTTTTCTTGTGCATTGATTTCTTTGTAAAAAAGTTCTAGGAATTTTGTTTCTTCAGATTTAACGACAAACATCCGTACAATGTTCTACATAATTTATGTAAACTTATATTCTATCTTTCTTCAGTTTATGTAATTGACCAAGGTCAAGCATCATTGCTGGACACCCTCACATCTCAATCTATAGTATATCCATCAGAAATCAAACGTATCTCATATATATCATATATTATATAACTCATATATAACTTTTGTCTTTGCGAATTATTACATATTTTATTGCAATCATTATAATTTTGATTTAATTTATTATCAATTTTAAATTTCTCTTTGATAGATATTTAATTTTTTTTTTATTTTCAATGGCGCTTCGTCACTGCAACTAAGATTTGTCGGTTGTCGGATCGAATCAGATCGTTTGCAAAATTAGCAACAATTCGATTACGAGAAACCAGTTACTAAAAACACGTTGTAATTACCCCTTCCACAGAGTTTGCATCTTGCAATATGTGCAAACGAAAAATAAATGTCCGGTTTGTGGAATAAAACATTCCTTAAACGAACTACGCGACATAATTATGATATGCATTCAAAAAGGTTTGTAACACGCTCGCTTCCGGTTGTGCAATTCCTAATACATCAATGGCACAGAGTTCGCAAAGTGACCCGTCACCGCAACGATCTGTATCTGAACAGCAGGCGGTTGCCGCTCAACAATCGGCATTGCTATCAACATTGAGTAAACAGCTTACCCAGTTGATTGAGTCAAATATCGAAGCTGGATTCCGACGTTTGAACTTGCAAACGCCGAATCAACCTCAGCCATAACCGAGGATTACACTGCCGACAGTGGAACAGCAAACAATTTAATCTGCAAATATGCAAGCACTCTTTTCGACCCCAAAGCCGCTGATTGGTTCTGGAGATATCATAAATCCGTCCAACAGATAAGCAATACAAAGATTCCCAAACCGATTTCGATATCAGAGAAATGATTAGAGATCGAAAACAACGAAACAACAAACGTTTCGATACCTTTTATGAAGCTATTGTCAATCTGACAGATAGGCTAGATATTGCTATTCCAGAAAACTCACTGGTAGAAAATTTGTGCCTGTATTTATTGCCAGACCTTCACGAAATATTAAACCTTTCGATTTACTCTATCTCACAACTTAGAGACATATGCCGTAGAAGAAGTTTTTCATGTAGGATGTTATTCATAAATTGATTATCTCTAGACCGAACTAAATGCGAAAACAAGTAGCTGAGGTGTAGGCTTCTAATATTACTGAATCTTAAGTAAAATCCTTGGTATATTGGAATTTTGGCAAAAATTCTCTGTTATGGCTGCGGGAGCTCTAACTCATATAAATCCACCTACAGAAAATGTAATGGTTCAATAAACTCGAAAGCAACTGCACCAATAGGTGCACGCAGAACCTTTTAAACTAGTTCCATTTTAATCACTACACTCCACTTTTTGGAGGCATGTACGATCATTCAGAAAGTCAGAAGTCAAATATTGAGTGAATAAATTTTATGCTGATATACTGCTGATGCCAAACTGTAATCTATTGTCGGTTGTGTACATGCGGAAATAATTTCCGAAAGATTTCAAAGCTATTTAAAATATTTATTGTCCCTTCTCTTTCGTAGAATCCTACCTTACTATTAATTTTTGGAAGACTTTCGATTTATTGCCAGTAGGAATTCTGTCTGAAATAGAATGCAACAAATCTCTGGAACATCCATTCACTCACGCATAAACGACGTGCAAATACAACAGTTGACTGTTTCCCTTTCGCGAAAGAATGTCTCGGAAAAACCAAAATTATTTCTCATGTGATCGATGTAGACGTTAAACCAATTAAACAGTGATATTTTCTGGTGTCTCCGGCTATTGAGAAATTAATTTGTAAAGAAATCGATCGCATGCTCAGTTTAGGAAGAATCAAGAATCCAAGAATCTGATTGCTTATTGTTGGTCAGAAAACCCGGCAATGTTATATTATATCTTGAAAGCCGCAAAGTAAATGCAGTTACGGTAAAGGATGCATATCCTCTTCCAAATATCGATAGAATATTGAGCAGGCTTCCAAGGGTGAAATTCATATCAACAATTGATTTGAAAGATGCTTGCTGGCATATTAATCTAGATGCCAAATCCAGAGATAAAACTGCGTTTACTGTCCATGGTTAGCCATTGTACCAGTTCATAGTAATGCCCTTTGGTTTGTGCAATGCCCCTCAAACCATGTCCCGCTTAATGTACAAAATAGTTCTATCCCATCTCAGAAACGAAGTCTTTGTTTATGTAGATGATTTGTTGGTGATATCCGAAACATTCGAGAAACATCTACGTGTTTTGAGAGAAGTTGCGCAGCACTTTCGCTCATCAGGACTAACGATTAATATTGAGAAGAGCAAGTTCTGTCTGAGTGAAGTCCGATATCTAGGTCACATTGTTGGGAAGGGAATTATCCGCACAGATCCGGAAAGAGTAGCCGCCATAGCCAATTTTGCGACTCCTAGATCTGTGAAACAAATTATACGCCTTTTGGGTATGTCCGGGTGGTATCGTTAGTTCATCAAGAGCAATACAACAATCACTACACCTCTTACGGTGTAGGGCTTTGGATGAACTTAAGGCTATTCCCTGTTTTACATAGTCCGGATTTTACGAAGCCGTTTGTCATACATTGTGATGCGAACCATACTGGTGTGGGCAGCGTGTTAGTCCAGAAAAACAATGACGGTGACGATGTACAATCGAACTTATGTCTAAAGTATTAAATACTGCGCAGAGGACTATTCTGTCTCAGAATAAGAATATCTGGCGGCTTTATTAAGTATTAAGAAATTCCGAGAATTTGTAGAAAGACATGCTTTACAGTAATCACAGTAATAATTAGTTCTCGCTTGGCTCGGCGGTCATTGAAACTGCAAGGATTCACATTCAATATAGAACACCGGAAAGGCAGTCAAAACATAGTTCCCGATGCACTTTTGCGAGTAAATACCGAAGACCTTTCCGCTCTTGTAGAACCAAATGCAGATTCAATTCCATCTGTTGTCATAGATCCGTCCGGTCCTACGTCTTCTTTAAGCTTTGAAAAGGACATTGGGTTTTTCGTGGATTTAAACTCTCCACGTTTTAATTCCGAACGGTATGTACAAATGTGAAAAAGTATCGCACAAAATGACTCCCAGTTACCAGATGTAAAAGTCATTGATTCGTACATTTACAGACGAACAGAGCACGCTACCGGCGAACCGCTGCACGACGATCTAACATGGAAGTTGTGGATTCCAAAACCAATGATTAATGAACTTCTAGTAAAAGCTCACGATGATCATTTGACGTCGAATGGCGGAATAAATAAAATCATTAAACGAATCCGCAAGTATTTCTTTTGGCCTGTTCTTTCCAGTAATTTCATGTGAAGTGTGTAAGAATGTGTTCAGATCCCATTTATTTAATGAATTACTTCAAAAATATGAAGCTCAACATGTGTACACCGCTGTGCACTCTCCTCAAGCGAATGCTTCAGAGCGAGTTAACCGTTCCGTTATTTGAGCCATAAAGGCATACATTAATCTTGATCAAAGAAATTGGGATGCACATCTTAGCAGTGATAGTTGTGCTTTACGTTCTGCAGTCCACAGTGCTATTGGTACAACCTTATTACATGGTTTTCGGTTAAAATATGATCACCAACGGATAAACCTACAATCTCCTGCACAAACTACAAAAGCAGTAAAATTTAGCAGGTAAGATTTCGTGGAGATCGTTTGTAATTTCGAAAAAAATTACAATGCGAAACTCGCACCTAATTTTCTGAAAGCTCGTATCAGAGCCAAATGTGGTAACTCTTATTATGAACTTGAGTATTTGCAAGGTCGTTTAATTTGCACATCCCATGCTAAGGACATACGACAATAAACCTCAACTTAAACATAATTCCGTCTACAAGCGAGATGAACTTTAAGTGTCGTAAAATCTCATTTAGGCCATGGGAATTTGTAGTGGCGCTTGTAGCCAGACAATTTGTTATAATCTAAGACCACAACCGCAAAGTGGCGATCGACATTGCGGCGAAAAACGGAGGTGACTGGGAGTTAATATCCGGCATATCCGTCTGTACCTGTCGTCCGTTTCCTTCGCGCTCGAATTGGTTCAAACTTGTGAAAATTGCAAGATCATGTATTAAGTGTTCGATCGAGGGGTAGAAAAACTTTGATAATCATTGAAATTTCAACCATGAAGGAAAACGGTTCGTAAACTGTTCCCCTCAAAAATAATTTAATTTAATAGCACGCATTGTGAAAAATAAAGAAATTTAAAGAAAAAACAAAACCAGAATCAATAGTTCTAATTTAATTGTCCGACGTCATTCCCGACCTCAAGTGTACTGGATTTCTTCGGCAGTCCAGTGGGACTCGCATTTTCATAATGTAAGTTCATATATTGATTGATATGCTTTTTCGCGTCTGATGAGAGTAAAATCTCTTAACTCTGGACGGGGTTAAGGAACCCTTCAGCTGTGAAGAAGTCTTCAAAAGCGAAACACCTCTTCTGGGGCTCCAGAGCGAAGTCCCAGCCCTACTCTAGAGAGGAAATCCAGGAAACAACTTATAGCTGATGAAACCTAATTGAGTACATTAACATCAGCAAACCAACATCACCAAACCACAACCGAATTCTCAACCACAGATGGTTACACTGCCGACAGTGGAACATCAAATAATTAAGTAACTGCTTGGCTAGCAATTCTCCAACCCTTATGATCGCAATCATGGCATTGGTGGAGCAAATTTTGTTCAACCATCGCCAGCATCCAACGGCGAACTATCTGCGTCAGATTTTATGCTACGTACTGACAAATTTCGTCATATAATATCCAATTGGAAAGTCAAATTCCTTGGTGAATCGAATGGGTTATCAGTTGATAACTTTATTTTCCGAATAGAGGTGTTGATCAACCAGATATTGGGCGGGAATTTTAATTTGATCAGCAAATATACAAGCACTCTTTTCGACTTCAAAGCCGCTGATTGGTTCTGGATATATCATAAATCTGACCAACAGATACGTTGGGAGGAATTGTGCGTAGCCTTGCATAGGCAATACAAAGATTTGCAAATCGATTTCGATATCAGAGAAATGATTAGAGATCGAAAACAACGAAACAACGAAACAACAAACGTTTCGATACATTTTATGAAGCTATTGTCAATCTGACAGATAGGCTAGATATTGCTATTCCAGAAAACTCACTGGTAGAAATTTTGTGCCTGAATTTATTGCCAGACCTTCACGAAATATTAAACTTTTCGATTTACTCTATCTCACATCTTAGAGACATATGGCGTAGAAGAGAGTTTTTCATGTAGGATGTTATTCATAAATTGATTATCTCTAGACCGAACTAAATGCGAAAACAAGTAGCTGAGGTGTAGGCTTCTAATATTACTGAATCTTAAGTAAAATCCTTGGTATGTTGGAATTTTGGTAAAAATTCTCTGTTATGGCTGCGGGAGCTCTATCTCATATAAATCCACCTACAGAAAATGTAATGGTTCAATAAACTCGAAAGCAAATGCACCAATAGGTGCACGCAGAACCTTTTAAACTAGTTCCATTTTAATCACTACACTCCACTTTTTGGAGGCATGTACGATCATTCAGAAAGTCAGAAGTCAAATATTGAGTGAATAAATTTTATAAACCGAATGATATCCGTCCATATGCAGAGGTGATATTATTCGTAGAAAAAGTAATTTGTTTGCTTGACATAGGAGCTTCAATTACATGCATTGGTGCACTTACAGCACAATAATTTCTCGAAAATCAAAATAACACTTTTAAAAACATTCGTTCATCAGCACCCACTGCTGATGCCAAACTCCAATCTATTGTCGGTTGTGTAGATGCGGAAATAATTTCCGAAAGATTTCAAAGCTTTTTAAAATATTTATTGTCCCTTCTCTTTCGTAGAATCCTACCTTACTATTAATTTTTGGAAGACTTTCGATTTATTGCCAGTAGGAATTCTGTCTGAAATAGAATGCAACAAATCTCTGGAACATCCATTCACTCACGCATAAACGACGTGCAAATACAACAGTTGAATGTTTCCCTTTCACGAAAGAATGTCTCGGAAAAACCAAAATTATTTCTCATGTGATCGATGTAGACGTTAAACCAATTAAACAGTGATATTTTCTGGTGTCTCCGGCTATTGAGAAATTAATTTGTAAAGAAATCGATCGCATGCTCAGTTTAGGAAGAATCAAGAATCCAAGAATCTGTTTGCTTATTGTTGGTCAGAAAACCCGGCAATGTTATATTATATCTTGAAAGCCGCAAAGTAAATGCAGTTACGGTAAAGGATGCATATCCTCTTCCAAATATCGATAGAATATTGAGCAGGCTTCCAAGGGTGAAATTCATATCAACAATTGATTTGAAAGATGCTTGCTGGCATATTAATCTAGATGCCAAATCCAGAGATAAAACTGCGTTTACTGTCCATGGTTAGCCATTGTACCAGTTCATAGTAATGCCCTTTGGTTTGTGCAATGCCCCTCAAACCATGTCCCGCTTAATGTACAAAATAGTTCTATCCCATCTCAGAAACGAAGTCTTTGTTTATGTAGATGATTTGTTGGTGATATCCGAAACATTCGAGAAACATCTACGTGTTTTGAGAGAAGTTGCGCAGCACTTTCGCTCATCAGGACTAACGATTAATATTGAGAAGAGCAAGTTCTGTCTGAGTGAAGTCCGATATCTAGGTCACATTGTTGGGAAGGGAATTATCCGCACAGATCCGGAAAGAGTAGCCGCCATAGCCAATTTTGCGACTCCTAGATCTGTGAAACAAATTATACGCCTTTTGGGTATGTCCGGGTGGTATCGTTAGTTCATCAAGAGCAATACAACAATCACTACACCTCTTACGGTGTAGGGCTTTGGATGAACTTAAGGCTATTCCCTGTTTTACATAGTCCGGATTTTACGAAGCCGTTTGTCATACATTGTGATGCGAACCATACTGGTGTGGGCAGCGTGTTAGTCCAGAAAAACAATGACGGTGACGATGTACAATCGAACTTATGTCTAAAGTATTAAATACTGCGCAGAGGACTATTCTGTCTCAGAATAAGAATATCTGGCGGCTTTATTAAGTATTAAGAAATTCCGAGAATTTGTAGACAGACATGCTTTACAGTAATCACAGTAATAATTAGTTCTCGCTTGGCTCGGCGGTCATTGAAACTGCAAGGATTCACATTCAATATAGAACACCGGAAAGGCAGTCAAAACATAGTTCCCGATGCTCTTTTGCGAGTAAATACCGAAGACTTTTCCGCTCTTGTAGAACCAAATGCAGATTCAATTCCATCTGTTGTCATAGATCCGTCCGGTCCTACGTCTTCTTTAAGCTTTGAAAAGGACATTGGGTTTTTCGTGGATTTAAACTCTCCACGTTTTAATTCCGAACGGTATGTACAAATGCGAAAAAGTATCGCACAACATGACTCCCAGTTACCAGATGTAAAAGTCATTGATTCGTACATTTACAGACGAACAGAGCACGCTTCCGGCGAACCGCTGCACGACGATCTAACATGGAAGTTGTGGATTCCAAAACCAATGATTAATGAACTTCTAGTAAAAGCTCACGATGATCATTTGACGTCGAATGGCGGAATAAATAAAATCATTGAACGAATCCGCAAGTATTTCTTTAGGCCTGTTCTTTCCAGTAATTTCGTGTGAAGTGTGTAAGAATGTGTTCAGATCACATTTATTTAATGAATTACTTCAAATATATGAAGCTCAACATGTGTACACCGCTGTGCACTCTCCTCAAGCGAATGCTTCAGGGCGAGTTAACCGTTCGGTTATTTGAGCCATAAAGGCATACATTAATCGTGATCAAAGAAATTGGGATGCACATCTTAGCAGTGATAGTTGTGCTTTACGTTCTGCAGTTCACAGTGCTATTGGTACAACCTTATTACATGGTTTTCGGTTAAAATATGATCACCAACGGATAAACCTACAATCTCCTGCACAAACTACAAAAGCAGTAAAATTTAGCAGGTAAGATTTCGTGGAGATCGTTTGTAATTTCGAAAAAAACTACAATGCGAAACTCGCACCTAATTTTCTGAAAGCTCGTATCAGAGCCAAATGTGGTAACTCTTATTATGAACTTGAGTATTTGCAAGGTCGTTTAATTTGCACATCCCATGCTAAGGACATACGACAATAAACCTCAACTTAAACATAATTCCGTCTACAAGCGAGATGAACTTTAAGTGTCGTAAAATCTCATTTAGGCCATGGGAATTTGTAGTGGCGCTTGTAGCCAGACAATTTGTTATAATCTAAGACCACAACCGCAAAGTGGCGATCGACATTGCGGCGATAAACGGAGGTGACTGGGAGTTAATATCCGGCATATCCGTCTGTACCTGTCGTCCGTTAATTCGCGCTCGAATTGGTTCAAACTTGCGAAAATTGCAAGATCATGTATTAAGTGTTCGATCGAGGGGTAGAAAAACTTTGATAATCATTGATATTTCAACCATGAAGGAAAACGGTTCGTAAACTGTTCTCCTCAAAAATAATTTAATTTAATAGCACGCATTGTGAAAAATAAAGAAATTTAAAGAAAAAACAAAACCAGAATCAATAATTCTAATTTAATGGTCCGACGTCATTCCCGACCTCAAGTGTTCTGGATTTCTTCGGCAGTCCAGTGGGACTCGCATTTTCATAATGTAAGTTCATATATTGATTGATATGCTTTTTCGCGTCTGATGAGAGTAAAATCTCTTTACCCTGGACGGGGTTAAGGAACCTGTGAAGAAGAAGTCTCCAAAAGCGAAACACCTCTTCTGGGGCTCCAGAGCGAAGTCCCAACCCCACTCTAGAGAGGAAAACCAGGAAACAACTGATAGCTGATGACACCTAATTGAGTACATTAACATCAGCAAACCAACATCACCAAACCCCAACCGAATTCTCAACCACACTGCCGACAGTGGATCAGCAAACAATTGAGCAACTGCTTGGCTTGCAATTCTCTAAACCTTATGATCGCAACCATGGCATTGGTGGAGCAAATTTTGTTCCACCATCGCCAGCATCTAAACGTAAACTGAAACATTGAGTGAATAAATTTTATAAACCGAATGATATCCGTCCATATGGAGAGGTGAAAAACCAATGATTAATGAACTTCTAGTAAAAGCTCACGATGATCATTTGACGTCGAATGGCGGAATAAATAAAATCATTAAACGAATCCGCAAGTATTTCTTTTGGCCTGTTCTTTCCAGTAATTTCGTGTGAAGTGTGTAAGAATGTGTTCAGATCCCATTTATTTAATGAATTACTTCAAAAATATGAAGCTCAACATGTGTACACCGCTGTGCACACTCCTCAAGCGAATGCTTCAGGGCGAGTTAACCGTTCGGTTATTTGAGCCATAAAGGCATACATTAATCGTGATCAAAGAAATTGGGATGCACATCTTAGCAGTGATAGTTGTGCTTTACGTTCTGCAGTTCACAGTGCTATTGGTACAACCCCTTATTACATGGTTTTCGGTTAAAATATAATCACCAACGGATGAACCTACAATCTCCTGCACAAACTACAAAAGCAGAAAAATTTAGCAGGGAAGATTACGTGGAGATCATTTGTAATAGAGCAGGAGAATGTATGCAAAAGCAATTTGTTTGAAATGAGTGAAATTATAATTTAAGGTCTAGAAATGTTCACTTCAGTGTTTGCCAGGAAATTTTTCTAAGGAACTTTAAGCAAAGTAATTTGGAAAAAAATTACAATGCGAAACTCGCACCTAATTTTCTGAAAGCTCGTATCAGAGCCAAATGTGAACTTGAGGATTTGCAAGGTCGTTTATTTGGCACATCCCATGCTAAGTACATACGACAATAAACCTCAACTTAAACATAATTCCGTCTACAAGCGAGATGAACTTTAAGTGTCGTAAAATCTCATTTAGGCCGTGGGAATTTGTAGTGGCGCTTGTAGCCAGACAATTTGTTATAATCTAAGACCACAACCGCAAAGTGGCGATCGACATTGCGGCGAAAAAAGGAGGTGACTGGGAGTTAATATCCGTCATATCCGTCTGTACCTGTCGTCCGTTTCCTTCGCGCTCGAATTGGTGTAAACTTGCGAACATTGAAAGATCATGTATTAAGTGTTCGATCGAGGGGTAGAAAAACTTTGATAATCATTGAAATTTCAACCATGAAGGAAAACGGTTCGTAAACTGTTCCCCTCAAAAATAATTTAATTTAATAGCACGCATTGTGAAAAATAAATAAATTTAAAGAAAAAACAAAACCAGAATCAATAGTTCTAATTTAATTGTCCGACGTCCTTCCCGACCTCAAGTGTTCTGGATTTCTTCGGCAGTCCAGTGGGACTCGCATTTTCATAATGTAAGTTCATATATTGATTGATATGCTTTTTCGCGTCTGATGAGAGTAAAATCTCTTAACTCTGGACGGGGTTAAGGAACCCTTCAGATGTGAAGAAGAAGTCTTCAAAAGCGAAACTCCTCTTCTGGGGCTCCAGAGCGAAGTCCCAGGCCTACTCTAGAGAGGAAAACCAGGAAACAACTAATAGCTGATGACACCTAATTGAGTACATTAACATCAGCAAACCAACATCACCAAACCACAACCGAATTCTCAACCACAGATGGTTACACTGCCGACAGTGGAACATCAAATAATTGAGCAACTGCTTGGCTTGCAATTCTCCAATCCTTATGATCGCAACCATGGCATTGGTGGAGCAAATTTTGTTCAACCATCGCCAGCATCCAACGGCGAACTGTTTGCGTCAGATTTTATGCTACGTACTTACACATTTCGCCATATAATATCCAATTGAAAAGTCAAATTTCTTGGTGAATCGAATGGGTTATCAGTTGATACTTTATTTACCGAATAGAGGCGTTGACCAACCAGACATTGGACGGGAATTTTAATTTGCTCTGCAAATATGCAAGCACTCTTTTCGACTCCAAAGCCGCTGATTGGTTCTGGAGATATCATAAATCCGTCCAACAGATACGTTGGGAGGAATTGTGCGTAGCCTTGCATAGGCAATACAAAGATTTGCAAACCGATTTCGATATCAGAGAAATGATTAGAGATCGAAAACCACGAAACAACAAACGTTTCGATACATTTTATGAAGCTATTGTCAATCTGACAGATAGGCTAGATATTGCTATTCCAGAAAACTCACTGGTAGAAATTTTGTGCCTGAATTTATTGCCAGACCTTCACGAAATATTAAACTTTTCGATTTACTCTATCTCACATCTTAGAGACATATGGCGTAGAAGAGAGTTTTTCATGTAGGATGTTATTCATAAATTGATTATCTCTAGACCGAACTAAATGCGAAAACAAGTAGCTGAGGTGTAGGCTTCTAATATTACTGAATCTTAAGTAAAATCCATGGTATGTTGGAATTTTGGTAAAAATTCTCTGTTATGGCTGCGGGAGCTCTAACTCATATAAATCCACGTACAGAAAATGTAATGGTTCAATAAACTCGAAAGCAAATGCATCAATAGGTGCACGCAGAACCTTTTAAACTAGTTATATTTTAATCACTACACTCCACTTTTTGGAGGCATGTACGATCATTCAGAAAGTCAGAAGTCAAATATTGAGTGAATAAATTTTATAAACCGAATGATATCCGTCCATATGCAGAGGTGATATTATTCGTAGAAAAAGTAATTTGTTTGCTTGACATAGGAGCTTCAATTACATGCATTGGTGCACTTACAGCACAATAATCTCTCGAAAATCAAAATAGCACTTTTGCGGAAGATGCGGAAATAATTTCCGAAAGATTTCAAAGCTATTTAAAATATTTATTGTCCCTTCTCTTTCGTAGAATCCTACCTAACTATTAATTTTTGGAAGACTTTCGATTTATTGCAAGTAGGAATTCTGTCTGAAATAGAGTGCAACAAATCTCTGGAACATCCATTCACTCACGCATAAACGACGTGCAAATACAACAGCTGACAGTTTCCCTTTCGCGAAAGAATGTCTCGGAAAAACCAAAATAATTTCTCATCTGATCGATGTAGATGACGCTAAACCAATAGTTCTATCCCATCTCAGAAACGAAGTCTTTGTTTATGTAGATGATTTGTTGGTGATATCCGAAACATTCGAGAAACATCTACGTGTTTTGAGAGAAGTTGCGCAGCACTTTCGCTCATCAGGACTAACGATTAATATTGAGAAGAGCAAGTTCTGTCTGAGTGAAGTCCGATATCTAGGTCACATTGTTGGGAAGGGAATTATCCGCACAGATCCGGAAAGAATAGCCGCCATAGCCAATTTTCCGACTCCTAGATCTGTGAAACAAATTATACGCTTTTTGGGTATGTCCGGGTGGTATCGTTAGTTCATCAAGAAAAATACATTAATCACTACACCTCTTACGGATTTGTTAAAAAGTAATCGAAAGTTTTCGTGGAATGAGGAAGTACAGAAGGCTTTGGATGAACTTAAGGCTATTCCCTGTTTTACATAGTCCGGATTTTACGAAGCCGTTTGTCATACATTGTGATGCGAACCATACTGGTGTGGGCAGCGTGTTAGTCCAGAAAAACAATGACGGTGACGATGTACAATCGAACTTATGTCTAAAGTATTAAATACTGCGCAGAGGACTATTCTGTCTCAGAATAAGAATATCTGGCGGCTTTATTAAGTATTAAGAAATTCCGAGAATTTGTAGAAAGACATGCTTTACAGTAATCACAGTAATAATTAGTTCTCGCTTGGCTCGGCGGTCATTGAAACTGCAAGGATTCACATTCGATATAGAACACCGGAAAGGCAGTCAAAACATAGTTTCCGATGCACTTTTGCGAGTAAATACCGAAGACTATTCCGCTCTTGTAGAACCAAATGCAGATTCAATTCCATCTGTTGTCATAGATCCGTCCGGTCCTACGTCTTCTTTAAGCTTTGAAAAGGACATTGGGTTTTTCGTGGATTTAAACTCTCCACGTTTTAATTCCGAACAGTATGTACAAATGCGAAAAAGTATCGCACAACATGACTCCCAGTTACCAGATGTAAAAGTCATTGATTCGTACATTTACAGACGAACAGAGCACGCTTCCGGCGAACCGCTGCACGACGATCTAACATGGAAGTTGTGGATTCCAAAACCAATGATTAATGAACTTCTAGTAAAAGCTCACGATGATCATTTGACGTCGAATGGCGGAATAAATAAAATCATTGAACGAATCCGCAAGTATTTCTTTAGGCCTGTTCTTTCCAGTAATTTCGTGTGAAGTGTGTAAGAATGTGTTCAGATCACATTTATTTAATGAATTACTTCAAATATATGAAGCTCAACATGTGTACACCGCTGTGCACTCTCCTCAAGCGAATGCTTCAGGGCGAGTTAACCGTTCGGTTATTTGAGCCATAAAGGCATACATTAATCGTGATCAAAGAAATTGGGATGCACATCTTAGCAGTGATAGTTGTGCTTTACGTTCTGCAGTTCACAGTGCTATTGGTACAACCCCTTATTACATGGTTTTCGGTTAAAATTTAATCACCAACGGATGAACCTACAATCTCCTACACAAACTACAAAAGCAGTAAAATTTAGCAGGTAAGATTACGTGGAGATCGTTTGTAATAGAGCAGGAGAATGTATGCAAAAGCAATTTGTTTGAAATGAGTAAAATTATAATTTAAGGTCTAGAAATGTCCACTTCAGTGTTTGCCAGGAAATTTTTCGAAGGAACTTTAAGCAAAGTAATTTCGAAAAAAATTACAATGCGAAACTCGCACCTAAGTTTCTGAAAGCTCGTATCAGAGCCAAATGTGGTAACTCTTATTATGAACTTGAGGATTTGCAAGGTCGTTTAGTTGGCACATCCCATGCTAAGGACATACGACAATAAACCTCAACTTAAACATAATTCATGCTAGACAATTTGTTATAATCTAAGACCACAACCGCAAAGTGGCGAGAAACTTTGATAATCATTGCAATTTCAACCATGAAGGAAAACGGTTCGTAAACTGTTCCCCTCAAAAATAATTTAACGGTGCGTACTTAACGACAAAATTGCGTTGATGTATATAGCACGCATTGTGAAATATAAAGAAATTGAAAGAAAACAAAACCAGAATCAATTGATCTAATTTAATTGTCCGACGTCATTCCCTACCGCAAGTGTTCTGGATTTCTTCGGCAGTCCAGTGGGACTCGCATTTTCATAATGTAAGTTCATATATTGATTGATATGTTTTTTCGCGTCTGATGAGAGTAAAATCTCTTAAATCTGGACGGGGTTAAGGAACCCTTCAGATGTGAAGAAGAAGTCTTCAAAAGCGAAACTCCTCTTCTGGGGCTCCAGAGCGAAGTCCCAGGCCTACTCTAGAGAGGAAAACCAGGAAACAACTAATAGCTGATGACACCTAATTGAGTACATTAACATCACCAAATCACAACCGAATTCTCAACCACAGATGGTTACACTGCCGACAGTGGAACAGCAAATAATTGAGCAACTGCTTGGCTTGCAATTCTCCAATCCTTATGATCGCAACCATGGCATTGGTGGAGCAAATTTTGTTCAACCATCGCCAGCATCCAACGGCGAACTGTCTGCGTCAGATTTTATGCTACGTACTTACAAATTTCGCCATATAATATCCAATTGGAAAGTCAAATTCCTTGGTGAATCGAATGGGTTATCAGTTGATAACTTTATTTACCGAATAGAGGCGTTGACCAACCAG
This sequence comes from Coelopa pilipes, assembly GCA_947389925.1. Taxonomy (NCBI): domain Eukaryota; kingdom Metazoa; phylum Arthropoda; class Insecta; order Diptera; family Coelopidae; genus Coelopa; species Coelopa pilipes. The sequence continues at coordinate 9,653,667 of OX376700.1, forward strand.
ACATTGGGCGGGAATTTTAATTTGCTCTGCAAATATGCAAGCACTCTTTTTGACTCCAAAGCCGCTGATTGGTTCTGGAGATATCATAAATCCGTCCAACAGATACGTTGGGAGGAATTGTGCGTAGCTTTACGTAGGCAATACAAAGATTCGCTAACCGATTTCGATATCAGAGAAATGATTAGAGATCGAAAACAACGAAATAACAAACGTTTCGATGCATTTTATGAAGCCATTGTCAATCTGACAATGATCTGGCTAGAAATTTCTATTCCAGAGAACTCACTGGTAGAAATTTTGTGTCGGAATTTATTGCCAGAAATCCTACAAGAAATATTACCCTTCCGGTTTACTCTGTCTCACATCTTAGAGACATATGCCGTAGAAGAGAGTTTTTCATGTAGGATGTTATTCATAAATCGATTATCTCTAGACCGAACTAAATGCGAAAACAGGTAGCTGTAGGCTTCTAATATTACTGAATCTGAAGTAAAATCCTTGGTATGTTGGAATATTTGTAAAAATGGCCACCGATACTAGGAGTATCTGTCCGATCGCAAAATTTTCTGTTATGGCTGCGGGAGCTCTAACTCATATAAATCCACCTACAGAAAATGTAATGGTTCAATAAACTCGAAAGCAAGTGCACCAATAGGTGCACGTAAACAAATATCGTCGAAGAACTAATCAACGAACACCAATTAGAACCATTTAAACTAGTTCCATTTAAATCACTACACTCCATTTTGGAGGCATGTACGATCATTCAGAAAGTCAGAAGTCAAATATTGAGTGAATAAATTTTATAAACCGAATGATATCCGTCCATTTGCATAGGTGATATTATTCGTAGAAAAAGTAATTGGTTTGCTTGACATAGGAGCTTCAATTACATGCATTGGTGCACTTACAGCACAATAATTTCTCGAGTATCAAAATAACACTTTTAAAAACATTCGTTCATCAGCACCCACTGCTGATGCCAAACTCCAATCTATTGTCGGTTGTGTAGATGTGGAAATAATTTCCGAAATATTTCTAAGCTATTTAAAATATTTATTGTCCCTTCTCTTTCGTAGAATCCTACCTTACTATTAATTTTTGGAAGTCTTTCGATTTATTGCCAGTAGGAATTATGTCTCAAATAGAGTGCAACATACCTCTGGAACATCCATTCACTCACACATAAACGACGTGCAAATACAACAGCTGACTGTTTCCCTTTCGCGAAAGAATGTCTCGGAAAAAACAAAATTATTTCTCATGTGATCGATGTAGATGACGCTAAACCAATTAAACACTGATACTGGTGTCTCCGGCTATTGAGAAATTAATTTGTGAAGAAATCGATCGCATGCTCAGTTTAGGAAGAATCAAGAATCCAAGAATCTGATTGCTTATTGTTGGCCAGAAAACCCGGCATTGTTATATTATATCTTGAAAGCCGCAAAGTAAATGCAGTTACGGTAAAGGATGCATATCCTCTTCCAAATATCGATAGTATCTTGAGCAGACTTCCAAGGGCAGAATTCATATCAACAATTGATTTGAAAGATGCTTGCTGGCATATTTATCTGGATGCCAAATCGAGAGATTAAACAGCGTTTACTGTCCCTGGTTAGCCATTGTACCAGTTCATAGTAATGCCCTTTGGTTTATGCAATGCCCCTCAAACCATGTCCCGCTTAATGTACAAAATAGTTCTATCCCATCTCAGAACGAAGTCTTTGTTTAGGTAGATGATTTGTTGGAGATATCCTAAACAGCACTTTCGCTCAGCAGGACTAACGATTAATATTAAGAAGAGCAAGTTCTGTCTGAGTGAAGTCCGATATCTAGGTCACATTGTTGGGAAGGGAATTTTCCGCACAGATCCGAAAAGAGTAGCCGCTATAGCCAATTTTCTGACTCCTGGATCTGTGAAACAAATTAGACACTTTTTGGGTATGTCCGGGTGGTATCGTTAGTTCATCAAGAACAATACATCAATCACTACCCCTCTTACGGATTTGTTAAAAAGTAATCGGAAGTTTTCGTGAAATGAAACGGCACAGAGGGCTTTGGATGAACTTAAGGCTATTCCCTGTTTTACATAGTCCGGAAACTCGCACCTAATTTTCTGAAAGCTCGTAGCAGAGCCAAATGTGGTAACTCTTATTATGAACTTGAGGATTTGCAAGGTCGTTTAATTGGCACATCCCATGCTAAGGACATACGACAATAAACTTCAACTTAAACATAATTCCGTCTACAAGCGAGATTAAGTTTAAGTGTCGTAAAATCTCATTTAGGCCGTGGAAATTTGTAGTGGCGCTTGTAGCCAGACAATTTGTTATAATCTAAGACCACAACCGCAAAGTGGTGATCGACATTGCGGCGAAAAACGGTGGTCACTGGGAGTTAACTGGAGTAGTACTTAGTGGCTGAAAGAAAATATCGGAAAATTTGATTTAAAAGTGACAATAATGAACAACATATGTCCATAATGGCATAAAACCCCGGAAAAAACGTACGAAAAACTATTATTTTAGTGTTAGTTAGTTTTAGTGAATTATTTTAGTTCGCAGAAAGTGAAAAGACAAGAAAAAATTTTAACATCGTGAGAGAGAAAAAAAGGCAAAACGATAAAGAGAGTTTAAAATTATAAGGAAATAAATGAAGAAAATTTAAGAAACAAATTAATATTAGTGCTTATTCATTTCTAAATCGAAATTAGGGAAATCCTGAACAATAATATAATTAATTATGTAACTGGGCATTAGGTGTGATCTCTATTTGTTGGAGCTAAAATGTTCCTTTTAATCTCGTCCCGGAGATTCAAGTGCAGAGATTCACGCTCTCACGCGTTCCACATATGTACACCCTTTTGTAACACCCTTTCGTTCACACTCGATCTTTTAACGTGGAAGAGATAACCAGACCAAAGTGAGTGATTCTTTTCTTTTTGTTTCTTCTTGTTTTATTTTCTTTCACCAATGCGCTCTCGTTTTTGGGGTCATAGCATAATTACAATTGAGTGTTCTTGCATATGTTAGGAGAGATCGAAGGCTACGCTCTTGTAATTTGACTCTCTGGCTATGCGTATGCTTAAAATTGAGAGTGTACATTTTGAAGCTGAAATGCAATTATGTTTTGTCGGGGATTTTGTGATTTGTTGCGAGGAAACCCCTTACTGGTTTTATAAGTTGATAAATGGAGTATACGAGAATGGTGATTCACACATAAACCACATTTATTTTAATTAATACAGAAAAATATTATTGAAAAATATTCAAATTTCGCTGATTTCCTCGCACTGTATTCATTCGGTTCAAAGCTTGTTTTACAATGATTCAAAATCAAGTATAGAAAATTATAAATTTAATAAATGTAAAATATATAAATAAATAATGATTAACAATTTTGCCTCTTTTGCCGTTATGCTGCGATAGGATCTGAATTCATTTAAAATATAATCCCTTCTAGTTTTAAGTTACATGAAATTCATCATTGGTATTATATAAACATTTTCTTATGATTTTCCATTATTTTAGACTTAATCTTTATTTAAATTTAGTTCTAAGCTTTCTTTTGATATAAAATATAAATATATATGATTTTCTGAAGAGCGTTAACAATGACCATGGATGGGCGGGGAAATTGTTGTTGCCGTAACACCTTGCAACAACCTCAGCAAGTGAGTTTTGGTCTATGTCAATTCTTTCCTTATCTCTTGTGTTTTTGTAAACTGCCCATTTTGGTTTACAAATATTTCATAGGTTTATGTATCTTGTCCCGATTTTCCTTCTTCTTTCTACTACACTTTCAAATCTTTCTATTTCTACATTCACAAGGAATTGCAGTAATAGTGGTCTTTTGAAAATAATATAAATAATAAGAAATAAGTAAAATAATAAGTAGTGAAGCTCAGATGGCTTTTATCCCCCAAAGGAAACTTTTATTTTATCTGTCCTCAGTTTATGTAATTGACCAAGCACATGCATCATTGCTGGACACCCTCACATCTCCACCTATAGTATATCCATTAGAAATCAAACATATCTCATATATATCATATATTATATAACTTATATATACCTTTTGTCTTTGCGAATTATTACATATCTTACAATTATTACAATTTTTATTCAATTCATTATCCATTCAAAATTTTTTTTTTAAATTTAAATTTCTCTTTGAAAGTTATTTATTTTTTTTTTTTTTATTTTCAATGGCGCTTCGTCACTGCAACGAAGATTTGTCGGTTGTCTGATCGAATCAGATCGTTTGCAAAATTAGCAACAATTCGATTATGAGAACCCAGTTACTAAAAACACGGTGTAATTACCCATTCCACAGAGTTTGCATCTTGCAATATGTGCAAACGAAAAATAAATGTTCGGTTTGTGGAATAAGATGTTCCTCAAACGAACTACGCGACGGTTCTCATAATTATGATACGCCTTCAAAAGGGAATGTATGACCCTCGTAACACCCATGTCGATATCAGAGAAATGATTAGAGATCGAAAACAACGAACGTTTCGATTCATTTTATGAAGCCATTGTCAATCTGACAGATAGGCTAGAAATTGCTATTCCAGAGAACTCACTGGTAGAATTTTTGTGCCGGAATTTATTGCCAGAAATCCTACACGAAATATTAAACCTTCCGGTTTACTCTGTTTCACATCTTAGAGACATATGTCGCAGAAGAGTGTCATGTAGGATGTTATGCATAAATCGAGTATCTCTCAAATCAAGTAGCTGAAGTGGAGGCTTCTAATTTTACTGAATCTGAAGTAAACTTCGGAGAAGAAAGCGACAGCGAGGATATTTCGGCAATATCCGTGATATGTTGGAATTGTGGTAAAAATGGGCATCGTTACTAGGAGTGTCTGTCCAATCGCAAAATTTTCTGTTATGGCTGCGGGGGCTCTAACTCATATAAAAACAGATATCGTCGAAGAACCAATCAACGAACAACAATTGGAACCCTTTACACCAGTTCGATTTAAATCACTACATGATCATGTTGCAGAGTATAACTCCGCACATATAGTATTTTTAAAACCGGCTCTCGTTGAGTAAAGAGAATGAAAACTTTTCGGAGGAATGTATGATCATTCAGAAAGTCTTTCATTATTCAATATTTGATAAATCGAATGATTTCCGTCCATATGCAGAGGTGATATTATTCGGGGAAATAGACATAGGAGTTTCACTTACATGCATTGGTGCACTTACAGCACAAAAATTTCTGGAGGATCAAAATAACATTTTTAAAAACATTCGTTCATCAGCACCCACTGCTGATGGTAAATTCCAATCTTTTGTCGGCTGTGAAGATGCGGAAATAATTTTTCGAAATATTTCTGATTTAAAATAATTAATCATTTAAAATAATTACTGTCCCTTCTCTTTCGTAGAATCTTTACATTGGTATTGAATTTTGGAAGTCTTTCGATTTATTGCCAATAGGAATTCTCTCTGAAATAGAGTGCAACAAACCTCTGGAACATCCATTCACTCACGACGTGCAAATATAACAGCTGAGATCAGTAGTTGATAGTTTCCCTTCTTTTGCGAAAGAAGGTCTCGGAAAAAACAAAATAATTTCTCATGTGATCGATGTAGGTGATGCTAAACCAATTAAACAGTGCCACTTTCCGGTGTCTCCGACTTTTGAGAAATATATATATGAAGAGATCGATCACATGCTCAGTTTAGGAGTAATCAAAGAATCTGATAGCGCTTGGTATAGGTCAGAAAACTCTGCAATGTTATATTATATCTTATATTATATACCCTTCCAAATATCGACAGTATCTTGAGATGACTTTCCCTCATTAGGAGTGACTATTCATATTGAGGTTACATTGTTGGGAAGGGAATTATCCGCACAGATCCGAAAAAAGTAGCCGCCATAGCCAATTTTGCGACTCCTAGATCTGTGAAACAAATTATACGCTTTTTGGGTGGTATCGGTAGTTCATCAAGAACAATACATCAATCACTACCCCTCTAACGCATTTGTTAAAAAGTAATCGGAAGTTTTCATGAAATGAAGAGGCACAGGGAGCTTTGGAAGAACTTAAGACTATTCTAAGCACTGCCCCTGTTTTACATAGTTCAGATGTTACGAAACCATTTGTCATACATTGTGATGCGAACCATACTGGTGTGGGCAGCGTGTTAGTCCAGAAAAACAATGACGGTGACGATGTACAATCGAACTTATGTCCAAAGTATTAAATACTGCGCAGAGGACTATTCAGTCTCAGAATAAGAATATCTGGCGGCTTTATTAAGTATTAAGTAATTCCGAGAATTTGTAGAAAGACATGCTTTACAGTAATCACAGTAATAATTAGTTCTCGCTTGGCTCGGCGGTCATTGAAACTGCAAGGATTCACATTCAATATAGAACACCGGAAAGGCAGTCAAAACATAGTTTCCGATGCACTTTTGCGAGTAAATACCGAAGACTTTTCCGCTCTTGTAGAACCAAATGCAGATTCAATTCCATCTGTTGTCATAGATCCGTCCGGTCCTACGTCTTCTTTAAGCTTTGAAAAGGACATTGGGTTTTTCGTGGATTTAAACTCTCCACGTTTTAATTCCGAACAGTATGTACAAATGCGAAAAAGTATCGCACAACATGACTCCCAGTTACCAGATGTAAAAGTCATTGATTCGTACATTTACAGACGAACAGAGCACGCTTCCGGCGAACCGCTGCACGACGATCTAACATGGAAGTTGTGGATTCCAAAACCAATGATTAATGAACTTCTAGTAAAAGCTCACGATGATCATTTGACGTCGAATGGCGGAATAAATAAAATCATTGAACGAATCCGCAAGTATTTCTTTTGGCCTGTTCTTTCCAGTAATTTCGTGTGAAGTGTGTAAGAATGTGTTCAGATCCCATTTATTTAATGAATTACTTCAAAAATATGAAGCTCAATATATGTACACCGCTGTGCACTCTCCTCAAGCGAATGCTTCAGAGCGAGTTAACCGTTCGGTTTTTTGACCCATAAAGGCATATATTAATCTTGATCAAAGAAACTGGGATGCATCTTAGTAGTGAGACATAAAATATGATCACCAACGGATGAACCTACAATCTCCTGCACAAACTACAAAAGCAGAAAAATTTAGCAGGGAAGATTACGTGGAGATCGTTTGTAATAGAGCAGGAGAATGTATGCAAAAGCAATTTGTTTGAAATGAGTGAAATTATAATTTAAGGTCTAGAAATGTCCACTTCAGTGTTTGCCAGGAAATTTTTCGAAGGAACTTTAAGCAAAGTAATTTCGAAAAAAATTACAATGCGAAACTCGCACCTAAGTTTCTGAAAGCTCGTATCAGAGCCAAATGTGGTAACTCTTATTATGAACTTGAGGATTTGCAAGGTCGTTTAATTGGCACATCCCATGCTAAGGACATACGACAATAAACCTCAACTTAAACATAATTCATGCTAGACAATTTGTTATAATCTAAGACCACAACCGCAAAGTGGCGAGAAACTTTGATAATCATTGCAATTTCAACCATGAAGGAAAACGGTTCGTAAACTGTTCCCCTCAAAAATAATTTAACGGTGCGTACTTAACGACAAAATTGCGTTGATGTATATAGCACGCATTGTGAAATATAAAGAAATTGAAAGAAAACAAAACCAGAATCAATTGATCTAATTTAATTGTCCGACATCATTCCCTACCGCAAGTGTTCTGGATTTCTTCGGCAGTCCAGTGGGACTCGCATTTTCATAATGTAAGTTCATATATTGATTGATACGTTTTTTCGCGTCTGATGAGAGTAAAATCTCTTAACTCTGGACGGGGTTAAGGAACCCTTCAGATGTGAAGAAGAAGTCTTCAAAAGCGAAACTCCTCATCTGGGGCTCCAGAGCGAAGTCCCAGGCCTACTCTAGAGAGGAAAACCAGGAAACAACTAACAGCTGATGACACCTAATTGAGTACATTAACATCACCAAACCACAACTGAATTCTCAACCACAGATGGTTGCACTGCCGACAGTGGAAACAGCAAACAATTGAGCAACTGCTTGGCTTGCAATTCTCCAATCCTTATGATCGCAACCATGGCATTGGTGGAGCAAACTTTGTTCAACCATCGCCAACATCCATCGGCGAACTGTCTGCGTCAGATTTTATGCTACGTACTTACAAATTTCGCCATATAATATACAATTGGAAAGTCAAATTCCTTGGTGAATCGAATGGGTTATCAGTTGATAACTTTATTTACCGAATAGAGGCGTTGACCAACCAGACATTGGACGGGAATTTTAATTTGCTCTGCAAATATGCAAGCACTCTTTTCGACTCCAAAGCCGCTGATTGGTTCTGGAGATATCATAAATCCGTCCAACAGATACGTTGGGAGGAATTGTGCGTAGCCTTGCATAGGCAATACAAAGATTTGCAAACCGATTTCGATATCAGAGAAATGATTAGAGATCGAAAACAACGAACGTTTCGATTAATTTTATGAAGCCATTGTCAATCTGACAGATAGGCTAGAAATTGCTATTCCAGAGAACTCACTGGTAGAATTTTTGTGCCGGAATTTATTGCCAGAAATCCTACACGAAATATTAAACCTTCCGGTTTACTCTGTTTCACATCTTAGAGACATATGTCGCAGAAGAGTGTCATGTAGGATGTTATGCATAAATCGAGTATCTCTCAAATCAAGTAGCTGAAGTGGAGGCTTCTAATTTTACTGAATCTGAAGTAAACTTCGGAGAAGAAAGCGACAGCGAGGATATTTCGGCAATATCCGTGATATGTTGGAATTGTGGTAAAAATGGGCATCGTTACTAGGAGTGTCTGTCCAATCGCAAAATTTTCTGTTATGGCTGCGGGGGCTCTAACTCATATAAAAACAGATATCGTCGAAGAACCAATCAACGAACAACAATTGGAACCCTTTACACCAGTTCGATTTAAATCACTACATGATCATGTTGTAGAGTATAACTCCGCACATATAGTATTTTTAAAACCGGCTCTCGTTGAGTAAAGAGAATGAAAACTTTTCGGAGGAATGTATGATCATTCAGAAAGTCTTTCATTATTCAATATTTGATAAATCGAATGATTTCCGTCCATATGCAGAGGTGATATTATTCGGGGAAATAGACATAGGAGTTTCACTTACATGCATTGGTGCACTTACAGCACAAAAATTTCTGGAGGATCAAAATAACATTTTTAAAAACATTCGTTCATCAGCACCCACTGCTGATGGTAAATTCCAATCTTTTGTCGGCTGTGAAGATGCGGAAATAATTTTTCGAAATATTTCTGATTTAAAATAATTAATCATTTAAAATAATTACTGTCCCTTCTCTTTCGTAGAATCTTTACATTGGTATTGAATTTTGGAAGTCTTTCGATTTATTGCCAATAGGAATTCTCTCTGAAATAGAGTGCAACAAACCTCTGGAACATCCATTCACTCACGACGTGCAAATATAACAGCTGAGATCAGTAGTTGATAGTTTCCCTTCTTTTGCGAAAGAAGGTCTCGGAAAAAACAAAATAATTTCTCATGTGATCGATGTAGGTGATGCTAAACCAATTAAACAGTGCCACTTTCTGGTGTCTCCGACTTTTGAGAAATATATATATGAAGAGATCGATCACATGCTCAGTTTAGGAGTAATCAAAGAATCTGATAGCGCTTGGTATAGGTCAGAAAACTCTGCAATGTTATATTATATCTTATATTATATACCCTTCCAAATATCGACAGTATCTTGAGATGACTTTCCCTCATTAGGAGTGACTATTCATATTGAGGTCACATTGTTGGGAAGGGAATTATCCGCACAGATCCGAAAAAAGTAGCCGCCATAGCCAATTTTGCGACTCCTAGATCTGTGAAACAAATTATACGCTTTTTGGGTGGTATCGGTAGTTCATCAAGAACAATACATCAATCACTACCCCTCTAACGCATTTGTTAAAAAGTAATCGGAAGTTTTCATGAAATGAAGAGGCACAGGGAGCTTTGGAAGAACTTAAGACTATTCTAAGCACTGCCCCTGTTTTACATAGTTCAGATGTTACGAAACCATTTGTCATACATTGTGATGCGAACCATACTGGTGTGGGCAGCGTGTTAGTCCAGAAAAACAATGACGGTGACGATGTACAATCGAACTTATGTCCAAAGTATTAAATACTGCGCAGAGGACTATTCTGTCTCAGAATAAGAATATCTGGCGGCTTTATTAAGTATTAAGTAATTCCGAGAATTTGTAGAAAGACATGCTTTACAGTAATCACAGTAATAATTAGTTCTCGCTTGGCTCGGCGGTCATTGAAACTGCAAGGATTCACATTCAATATAGAACACCGGAAAGGCAGTCAAAACATAGTTTCCGATGCACTTTTGCGAGTAAATACCGAAGACTTTTCCGCTCTTGTAGAACCAAATGCAGATTCAATTCCATCTGTTGTCATAGATCCGTCCGGTCCTACGTCTTCTTTAAGCTTTGAAAAGGACATTGGGTTTTTCGTGGATTTAAACTCTCCGCGTTTTAATTCCGAACAGTATGTACAAATGCGAAAAAGTATCGCACAACATGACTCCCAGTTACCAGATGTAAAAGTCATTGATTCGTACATTTACAGACGAACAGAGCACGCTTCCGGCGAACCGCTGCACGACGATCTAACATGGAAGTTGTGGATTCCAAAACCAATGATTAATGAACTTCTAGTAAAAGCTCACGATGATCATTTGACGTTGAATGGCGGAATAAATAAAATCATTGAACGAATCCGCAAGTATTTCTTTTGGCCTGTTCTTTCCAGTAATTTCGTGTGAAGTGTGTAAGAATGTGTTCAGATCCCATTTATTTAATGAATTACTTCAAAAATATGAAGCTCAATATATGTACACCGCTGTGCACTCTCCTCAAGCGAATGCTTAAGAGCGAGTTAACCGTTCGGTTTTTTGACCCATAAAGGCATATATTAATCTTGATCAAAGAAACTGGGATGCATCTTAGTAGTGAGACATAAAATATGATCACCAACGGATGAACCTACAATCTCCTGCACAAACTACAAAAGCAGAAAAATTTAGCAGGGAAGATTACGTGGAGATCGTTTGTAATAGAGCAGGAGAATGTATGCAAAAGCAATTTGTTTGAAATGAGTGAAATTATAATTTAAGGTCTAGAAATGTCCACTTCAGTGTTTGCCAGGAAATTTTTCGAAGGAACTTTAAGCAAAGTAATTTGGAAAAAAATTACAATGCGAAACTCGCACCTAAGTTTCTGAAAGCTCGTATCAGAGCCAAATGTGGTAACTCTTATTATGAACTTGAGGATTTGCAAGGTCGTTTAATTGGCACATCCCATGCTAAGGACATACGACAATAAACCTCAACTTAAACATAATTCATGCTAGACAATTTGTTATAATCTAAGACCACAACCGCAAAGTGGCGAGAAACTTTGATAATCATTGCAATTTCAACCATGAAGGAAAACGGTTCGTAAACTGTTCCCCTCAAAAATAATTTAACGGTGCGTACTTAACGACAAAATTGCGTTGATGTATATAGCACGCATTGTGAAATATAAAGAAATTGAAAGAAAACAAAACCAGAATCAATTGATCTAATTTAATTGTCCGACGTCATTCCCTACCGCAAGTGTTCTGGATTTCTTCGGCAGTCCAGTGGGACTCGCATTTTCATAATGTAAGTTCATATATTGATTGATATGTTTTTTCGCGTCTGATGAGAGTAAAATCTCTTAAATCTGAACGGGGTTAAGGAACCCTTCAGATGTGAAGAAGAAGTCTTCAAAAGCGAAACTCCTCTTCTGGGGCTCCAGAGCGAAGTCCCAGGCCTACTCTAGAGAGGAAAACCAGGAAACAACTAATAGCTGATGACACCTAATTGAGTACATTAACATCACCAAATCACAACCGAATTCTCAACCACAGATGGTTACACTGCCGACAGTGGAACAGCAAATAATTGAGCAACTGCTTGGCTTGCAATTCTCCAATCCTTATGATCGCAACCATGGCATTGGTGGAGCAAATTTTGTTCAACCATCGCCAGCATCCAACGGCGAACTGTCTGCGTCAGATTTTATGCTACGTACTTACAAATTTCGCCATATAATATCCAATTGGAAAGTCAAATTCCTTGGTGAATCGAATGGGTTATCAGTTGATAACTTTATTTACCGAATAGAGGCGTTGACCAACCAGACATTGGGCGGGAATTTTAATTTGCTCTGCAAATATGCAAGCACTCTTTTTGACTCCAAAGCCGCTGATTGGTTCTGGAGATATCATAAATCCGTCCAACAGATACGTTGGGAGGAATTGTGCGTAGCTTTGCGTAGGCAATACAAAGATTCGCTAACCGATTTCGATATCAGAGAAATGATTAGAGATCGAAAACAACGAAATAACAAACGTTTCGATGCATTTTATGAAGCCATTGTCAATCTGACAATGATCTGGCTAGAAATTTCTATTCCAGAGAACTCACTGGTAGAAATTTTGTGTCGGAATTTATTGCCAGAAATCCTACACGAAATATTACCCTTCCGGTTTACTCTGTCTCACATCTTAGAGACATATGCCGTAGAAGAGAGTTTTTCATGTAGGATGTTATTCATAAATCGATTATCTCTAGACCGAACTAAATGCGAAAACAGGTAGCTGTAGGCTTCTAATATTACTGAATCTGAAGTAAAATCCTTGGTATGTTGGAATATTTGTAAAAATGGCCACCGATACTAGGAGTGTCTGTCCGATCGCAAAATATTCTGTTATGGCTGCGGGAGCTCTAACTCATATAAATCCACCTACAGAAAATGTAATGGTTCAATAAACTCGAAAGCAAGTGCACCAATAGGTGCACGTAAACAAATATCGTCGAAGAACTAATCAACGAACACCAATTAGAACCATTTAAACTAGTTCCATTTTAATCACTACACTCCACTTTTTGGAGGCATGTACGATCATTCAGAAAGTCAGAAGTCAAATATTGAGTGAATAAATTTTATAAACCGAATGATATCCGTCCATATGCAGAGGTGATATTATTCGTAGAAAAAGTAATTTGTTTGCTTGACATAGGAGCTTCAATTACATGCATTGGTGCACTTACAGCACAATAATTTCTCGAAAATCAAAATAACACTTTTAAAAACATTCGTTCATCAGCACCCACTGCTGATGCCAAACTCCAATCTATTGTCGGTTGTGTAGATGCGGAAATAATTTCCGAAAGATTTCAAAGCTATTTAAAATATTTATTGTCCCTTGTCTTTCGTAGAATCCTACCTTACTATTAATTTTTGGAAGACTTTCGATTCATTGCAAGTAGGAATTCTGTCTGAAATAGAGTGCAACAAATCTCTGGAACATCCATTCACTCACGCATAAACGACGTGCAAATACAACAGCTGACAGTTTCCCTTTCGCGAAAGAATGTCTCGGAAAAACCAAAATTATTTCTCATGTGATCGATGTAGATGACGCTAAACCAATTAAACACTGATATTTTCTGGTGTCTCCGGCTATTGAGAAATTAATTTGTGAAGAAATCGATCGCATGCTCAGTTTAGGAAGAATCAAGAATCCAAGAATCTGATTGCTTATTGTTGGCCAGAAAACCCGGCATTGTTATATTATATCTTGAAAGCCGCAAAGTAAATGCAGTTACGGTAAAGGATGCATATCCTCTTCCAAATATCGATAGTATCTTGAGCAGACTTCCAAGGGCAGAATTCATATCAACAATTGATTTGAAAGATGCTTGCTGGCATATTTATCTGGATGCCAAATCGAGAGATTAAACAGCGTTTACTGTCCCTGGTTAGCCATTGTACCAGTTCATAGTAATGCCCTTTGGTTTATGCAATGCCCCTCAAACCATGTCCCGCTTAATGTACAAAATAGTTCTATCCCATCTCAGAACGAAGTCTTTGTTTAGGTAGATGATTTGTTGGAGATATCCTAAACAGCACTTTCGCTCAGCAGGACTAACGATTAATATTAAGAAGAGCAAGTTCTGTCTGAGTGAAGTCCGATATCTAGGTCACATTGTTGGGAAGGGAATTTTCCGCACAGATCCGAAAAGAGTAGCCGCTATAGCCAATTTTCTGACTCCTGGATCTGTGAAACAAATTAGACACTTTTTGGGTATGTCCGGGTGGTATCGTTAGTTCATCAAGAACAATACATCAATCACTACCCCTCTTACGGATTTGTTAAAAAGTAATCGGAAGTTTTCGTGAAATGAAACGGCACAGAGGGCTTTGGATGAACTTAAGGCTATTCCCTGTTTTACATAGTCCGGAAACTCGCACCTAATTTTCTGAAAGCTCGTAGCAGAGCCAAATGTGGTAACTCTTATTATGAACTTGAGGATTTGCAAGGTCGTTTAATTGGCACATCCCATGCTAAGGACATACGACAATAAACTTCAACTTAAACATAATTCCGTCTACAAGCGAGATTAAGTTTAAGTGTCGTAAAATCTCATTTAGGCCGTGGAAATTTGTAGTGGCGCTTGTAGCCAGACAATTTGTTATAATCTAAGACCACAACCGCAAAGTGGTGATCGACATTGCGGCGAAAAACGGTGGTCACTGGGAGTTAACTGGAGTAGTACTTAGTGGCTGAAAGAAAATATCGGAAAATTTGATTTAAAAGTGACAATAATGAACAACATATGTCCATAATGGCATAAAACCCCGGAAAAAACGTACGAAAAACTATTATTTTAGTGTTAGTTAGTTTTAGTGAATTATTTTAGTTCGCAGAAAGTGAAAAGACAAGAAAAAATTTTAACATCGTGAGAGAGAAAAAAAGGCAAAACGATAAAGAGAGTTTAAAATTATAAGGAAATAAATGAAGAAAATTTAAGAAACAAATTAATATTAGTGCTTATTCATTTCTAAATCGAAATTAGGGAAATCCTGAACAATAATATAATTAATTATGTAACTGGGCATTAGGTGTGATCTCTATTTGTTGGAGCTAAAATGTTCCTTTTAATCTCGTCCCGGAGATTCAAGTGCAGAGATTCACGCTCTCACGCGTTCCACATATGTACACCCTTTTGTAACACCCTTTCGTTCACACTCGATCTTTTAACGTGGAAGAGATAACCAGACCAAAGTGAGTGATTCTTTTCTTTTTGTTTCTTCTTGTTTTATTTTCTTTCACCAATGCGCTCTCGTTTTTGGGGTCATAGCATAATTACAATTGAGTGTTCTTGCATATGTTAGGAGAGATCGAAGGCTACGCTCTTGTAATTTGACTCTCTGGCTATGCGTATGCTTAAAATTGAGAGTGTACATTTTGAAGCTGAAATGCAATTATGTTTTGTCGGGGATTTTGTGATTTGTTGCGAGGAAACCCCTTACTGGTTTTATAAGTTGATAAATGGAGTATACGAGAATGGTGATTCACACATAAACCACATTTATTTTAATTAATACAGAAAAATATTATTGAAAAATATTCAAATTTCGCTGATTTCCTCGCACTGTATTCATTCGGTTCAAAGCTTGTTTTACAATGATTCAAAATCAAGTATAGAAAATTATAAATTTAATAAATGTAAAATATATAAATAAATAATGATTGCTTCTTTTGCCGTTATGCTGCGATAGGATCTTAATTCATTTAAAATATAATCCCTTCTAGTTTTAAGTTACATGAAATTCATCATTGGTATTATATAAACATTTTCTTATGATTTTCCATTATTTTAGATTTAATCTTTATTTAAATTTAGTTCTAAGCTTTCTTTTGATATAAAATATAAATATATATGATTTTCTGAAGAGCGTTAACAATGACCATGGATGGGCGGGGAAATTGTTGTTGCCGTAACACCTTGCAACAACCTCAGCAAGTGAGTTTTGGTCTATGTCAATTCTTTCCTTATCTCTTGTGTTTTTGTAAACTGCCCATTTTGGTTTACAAATATTTCATAGGTTTATGTATCTTGTCCCGATTTTCCTTCTTCTTTCTACTACACTTTCAAATCTTTCTATTTCTACATTCACAAGGAATTGCAGTAATAGTGGTCTTTTGAAAATAATATAAATAATAAGAAATAAGTAAAATAATAAGTAGTGAAGCTCAGATGGCTTTTATCCCCCAAAGGAAACTTTTATTTTATCTGTCCTCAGTTTATGTAATTGACCAAGCACATGCATCATTGCTGGACACCCTCACATCTCCACCTATAGTATATCCAATAGAAATCAAACATATCTCATATATATCATATATTATATAACTTATATATACCTTTTGTCTTTGCGAATTATTACATATCTTACAATTATTACAATTTTTATTCAATTCATTATCCATTCAAAATTTTTTTTTTAAATTTAAATTTCTCTTTGAAAGTTATTTATTTTTTTTTTTTTTATTTTCAATGGCGCTTCGTCACTGCAACGAAGATTTGTCGGTTGTCTGATCGAATCAGATCGTTTGCAAAATTAGCAACAATTCGATTATGAGAACCCAGTTACTAAAAACACGGTGTAATTACCCATTCCACAGAGTTTGCATCTTGCAATATGTGCAAACGAAAAATAAATGTTCGGTTTGTGGAATAAGATGTTCCTCAAACGAACTACGCGACGGTTCTCATAATTATGATACGCCTTCAAAAGGGAATGTATCACCCTCGTAACACCCATGTCGATATCAGAGAAATGATTAGAGATCGAAAACAACGAACGTTTCGATACATTTTATGAAGCTATTGTCAATCTGACAGATAGGCTAGATATTGCTATTCCAGAAAACTCACTGGTAGAAATTTTGTGCCTGAATTTATTGCCAGACCTTCACGAAATATTAAACTTTTCGATTTACTCTATCTCACATCTTAGAGACATATGGCGTAGAAGAGAGTTTTTCATGTAGGATGTTATTCATAAATTGATTATCTCTAGACCGAACTAAATGCGAAAACAAGTAGCTGAGGTGTAGGCTTCTAATATTACTGAATCTTAAGTAAAATCCATGGTATGTTGGAATTTTGGTAAAAATTCTCTGTTATGGCTGCGGAAGCTCTAACTCATATAAATCCACGTACAGAAAATGTAATGGTTCAATAAACTCGAAAGCAAATGCATCAATAGGTGCACGCAGAACCATTTAAACTAGTTCCATTTAAATCACTACACTCCACTTTTTGGAGGCATGTACGATCATTCAGAAAGTCAGAAGTCAAATATTGAGTGAATAAATTTTATAAACCGAATGATATCCGTCCATATGCAGAGGTGATATTATTCGTAGAAAAAGTAATTTGTTTGCTTGACATAGGAGCTTCAATTACATGCATTGGTGCACTTACAGCACAGTAATTTCTCGAGTATCAAAATAACATTTTTAAAAACATTCGTTCATCAGCACCCACTGCTGATGGCAAATTCCAATCTTTTGTCGGCTGTGAAGATGCGGAAATAATTTTTTGAAATATTTCTGATTTAAAATAATTAATCATTTAAAATAATTATTGTCCCTTCTCTTTCGTAGAATCTTTACATTGGTATTGAATTTTGGAAGTCTTTCGATTTATTGCCAATAGGAATTCTCTCTGAAATAGAGTGCAACAAACCTCTGGAACATCCATTCACTCACGACGTGCAAATATAACAGCTGAGATCAGTAGTTGATAGTTTCCCTTCTTTTGCGAAAGAAGGTCTCGGAAAAAACAAAATTATTTCTCATGTGATCGATGTAGGTGATGCTAAACCAATTAAACAGTGCCACTTTCCGGTGTCTCCGACTTTTGAGAAATATATATATGAAGAGATCGATCACATGCTCAGTTTAGGAGTAATCAAAGAATCTGATAGCGCTTGGTATAGGTCAGAAAACTCTGCAATGTTATATTATATCTTATATTATATACCCTTCCAAATATCGACAGTATCTTGAGATGACTTTCCCTCATTAGGAGGGACGATTAATATTGAGAAGAGCATGTTCTGTCTGAGTGAAGTCCGATATCTAGGTCACATTGTTGGAAAGGGAATTATCCGCACAGATCCGAAAAAAGTAGCCGCCATAGCCAATTTTCAGACTCCTAGATCTGTGAAACAAATTATACGCTTTTTGGGTGGTATCGGTAGTTCATCAAGAACAATACATCAATCACTACCCCTCTAACGTATTTGTTAAAAAGTAATCGGAAGTTTTCATGAAATGAAGAGGCACAGGGAGCTTTGGAAGAACTTAAGACTATTCTAAGCACTGCCCTTGTTTTACATAGTTCAGATTTTATGAAACCATTTGTCATACATTGTGATGCGAACCATACTGGTGTGGGCAGCGTGTTAGTCCAGAAAAACAATGACGGTGACGATGTACAATCGAACTTATGTCCAAAGTATTAAATACTGCGCAGAGGACTATTCTATCACAGAATAAGAATATCTGGCGGCTTTATTAAGTATTAAGAAATTCCGAGAATTTGTAGAAAGACATGCTTTACAGTAATCACAGTAATAATTAGTTCTCGCTTGGCTCGGCGGTCATTGAAACTGCAAGTATTCACATTCAATATAGAACACCGGAAAGGCAGTCAAAACATAGTTTGTGAGTAAATACCGAAGACCTTTCCGCTCTTGTAGAACCAAATGCAGATTCAATTCCGTCTGTTGTCATAGATCCGTCCGGTGCTACGTCTTCTTTAAGCTTTGAAAAGGACATTGGGTTTTTCGTGCATTTAAACTCTCCACGTTTTAATTCCGAACAGTATGTACAAATTCGAAAAAGTATCGCACAAAATGAGTCCCAGTTACCAGATGTAAAAGTCATTGATTCGTATACTTACAGATGAACAGAGCACGCTTCCGGCGAACCGCTGCACGACGATCTAACATGGAAGTTGTGGATTCCAAAACCAATGATTAGTGAACTTCTAGTAAAAGCTCATGATGATCATTTGATGTCGAATGGCGGAATAAATAAAACCATTGAACGAATCCGCAAGTATTTCTTTTGACCAGTTCTTTCCAGTAATTTCGTGTGAAGTGTGTAAGAATGTGTTCAGATCAAATTTATGAATATGAATGAATATAGTGCCTTTTCATTCCTAAATTGAAATCAGGAAAATCATAAACAATAATACAATGAATTATTAAAATGGGCATTAGGTGTGATCTCCATTTGTTGGGGGCTAAAATGTTAATTTTTCTCGTGTGACGGAGTCTCAATTGCATTCCGTTTTCTCCACTTCTATCTCCCACGCCTTCCGTATATGTGGATTCTGACTCTCCCTTTTCCTGCTATCTTTTCTCCTTCTTTCCTCCAACAGCTCAGGTTCACACTCGATCTTTCAGCGTGGGAGAGATAACCAAACCAAAGTGAGTGATTCTTTCCTTTTTTTTTTTCTTCTTGTCTTATTTTCTTTCTCCAATGCGCTCTCGTTTTTGGTGTCATAGCATAATTGCAATTGAGTGTTTTTGCATATGTTAGGTGTGTTCGAAGGCTACGCTCTCGGTAATTTGACTCTTTGGCTATGCGTATGCTTAAAATTGAGAGTGTACATTTTGAAGCTGAAATGCTATTATGTTTTGTCGGGGATTTTGTGATTTGTTGCGGGGAAACCCCTTAGTGGTTTTATAAGTTGATAAATCGACTATACGAGAATGGTGATACCATCACACATAAATCACATTTATTGTAATTAACAGAGAAATTTTTCCTCACACTGTTTTATTCAGTACAAAGTTTGTTTGATATTAATTCAAAATAAATTATAGAAAATAATAAATTAAATAAAAGTAAAATATATAAATAAATAATGATTCAAAGTTTTTCCTCTTTTTACCGTTCCGTTGCGATAGGAATTATTTTATTTGTAGTTTACGTTTTGAATTTAAGCCAACATTTTTGCCTTCGTTTGCCTTTTTTTTTAAAATATAATCCCTTCTAGTTTTAAGTTACATGAATTTCATCATTAGTATTTTATAAACTTTTTCTTATGATTTTCCATTATTTTATATTTAATCTTTATTTAAATTTAGTTCTATGTTTTCTTTTCATTTTTGTTAGTTTGTAAGGGATAAGCAGTGAAGAGCTAAAATATCGTTGTGATTACTGGTGGATGAAGCAACAGGTAGGAGGGTGATTATGGTGTCATTGTCCTTGTTGTCCTAATTATCTGAAGAGCATTAACAATGACCATGGATGGGCGGGGAAATGGTTGTTGCCGTAACATCTTGGCACAACCTTAGCAAATGAGTTTTGGTCCGTCTTAATTCTTTCCTTATCTCTTCTGTCTCCCTCCACTTTCTTTGTTCTTGCACGGTCATATTTAAATAGTTAAATTTGTGGCAGACATCTTGGACCTTGGACGGAACTTGCCCTACCCCAAAAACGACGACCCAGAGCCGGAACCCGAATGTGCATCCGCCACGTCACTAGACTATTCGTTACATGATACATCATCCAGAAATAGGAGATACATTGAGTGAAAAATGGGAACTCGCAATGATTTTAAAATCAAAAGAGTACGTGATATATCAGAAATCGATATTTCTTCACTCTCATAGATGATTTGAGAAAGTATGTTAAAATTTATGTAATTAAGAGGAAATCAGATGTCATTAATGAATTGAAAGAATTCATTGAAATTGTTCATACAGCATTTGGAAAATATCCTAAAATTGAACGATCAGAAAATGGTGGTGAGTACACCTGCAACGTTGAATAAAGCAACTATTTACGCAAGAGCAAAATTGTGTGACAGAGAGACGAAATAGGTATTTGGTATAAAAATTTATAATAAAATTTCAGAACATGGTAGAAGAAATGCAGAAAAATACTTCTGTGATATTGAATTATTGATACATTCAGATCAACAATCAAGATAGAGGACAAATAAACAAACTCCACAAGAAAGGTATACCGCAAATTTAATCAAAGGAACCGAAAAGTTATAAGGAAGTATTAAAACGACAATATAATAAAAAATAGTTAAATGGTATGAGAGACTTATGTCGAATGAAACATGGATATTGGAAGAATTACCTGATGGACGAAAGGCAATTGGTTGAAAATGGATATATAATTAATTACGGATGTAAACGGAAAAGTGTATAGAATAAGAAGTAAACTATTCATGTTGCTTCTCCATTAATTATGGCAGAAAGTATTCAACCAATGTGATTAATTGAAGAATAAGCTATTAATTTTCGAATTGAAGTCTGGTTTAATCCTCCCAGAGATCCTACAATTACTGATAAAACCAAGCAAGATTAGTAGCACAAGGATTCAATAAAAAATATGGTGTGGATTTAAACGAGATTTGTGTACCAGTAGTCTGACATAAGAATGGTTTTAACAGTAGCTGGACAAAATCAAATGTAGGCAAATCACCTTAATGTAAAGACAGCGTTTCTATATCGAAATTTAAAAGAGACTTATATATGAAAATACAAAAATGTTTACAGATACCTTTGAATTATCCCATTTAGGAGAAGTCTATCATTACTTGGAAGCTCATCATGTATACAGCGGTCAATCTCCTCAAGCGAATGCTTCAGAGCGAGTTAACCGTTCGGTTATTTCAGTCATAAAGGCATACATTAACCCTTATCAAAGAAATTGGGATGCACATCTTAGCAGTGATAGTTGTGCTTTACGTTCTGCAGTTCACAGTGCTATTGGTACAACATAAAGGCATACATTAACCCTTATCAAAGAAATTGGGATGCAGATCTTAGCAGTGATAGTTGTGCTTTACGTTCTGCAGTTCACAGTGCTATTGGTACAACCCCTTATTACATGGTTTTCGGTTAAAATATGATCACCAACGGATGAACTTACAATCTCCTGCAAAAACTACAGATGCAGTAAAATTTAGCAGGAAAGTTTCCGTGGAGATCGTTCGTAATAGAGCAGGAGAATGTATGCAAAAGCAATTTGCTCGAAATGAGCGAAATTATAATTTAAGGTCTAGAAATGTTCATTTCAGTGTTGGCCAGGAAATTATTCGAAGGAACTTTCGAAAAAAATTACAATGCGAAACTCGCACCTAATTTTCTGAAAGCTCTTATCAGAGCCAAATGTGGTAACTCTAATTATGAACTTGAGGATTTGCAAGGTCGTTTAATTGGCACAATAAACCTCCACTTCAACATAATTCCGTCTACAAGCGAGATGAACTTTAAGTGTCGTAAAATCTCATTTAGGCTATGGGAATTTGTTGTGGCGCTTGTAGCCAGACAATTTATTATAATCTAAGACCACAATCGCAAAGTGGCGATCGACATTGCGGCGAAAAACGGTGGTGACTAGTAGTTAACAGAGGCATATCCGTCTGTCCGTGTCGTCCGTAAGTGTCGTCCGTTTCCTTAGCGCTAGAATTGGTGCAAACTTGCGCAAATTGCAAGATCATGTATTAAGCGTTCGATCGAGAGGTCGAGAAAATTTGACAACTATTCCCCTCAAAAATATATTATCGATGCGTACTTAACGACAAAATTGCGTTGAAGTATATAGCACGCATTGTGAAAAATAAAGAAATTGAAAGAAAAAACAAAACCAGAAACAATAGTTCTAATTAAATTGTCCGACGTCATTCCCGACCTCAAGTGTTCTGTATTTCTACGGCAGTCGAGTGGAACTCGCATTTACATAATGTAAGTTCATATATTGATTGATATTCTTTTTTACATCTGATGAGAGTAAAATCTCTTAGCTCTGGATGGGGTAATGAACCCATCAGCTGTGAAGAAGAAGTCTCCAAATGCTTTACACCTCTTCTGCGGCTCTAAAGAGGAAAACCAGGAAACAACTGACAGCTGATGACATCTAATTGAGTACATTAACATCAGCAAACAAACCTCACCAAAAAAGCAGCCAGTAGTAGTCAGAGAATATTTTCCACATAAAAATGCGTTAAAAATATATATCGCAAAATACAAACGTTTTCCCAAAAATTGGTCTAACTCTCTAATACCGAACCGACGGGAAAAAGTACGCGATATGGAGTAGTGCTTAGTGGTTGAAAGAAAATATAGGAATATTTGATTTAAAAGTGACAATAATGAACAACATATGTCCATAATGGCATCAAACCCCCGGAAGAAAACGTACAAAAAATTATTATTTTAGTGTTAGTTAGTTTTAGTGAATTATTTTAGTTCGCGGAAAGTGAAAAGAAAAAAAATGATAACATAGCGGGAGAGAAAAAAGACAAAACGATAAAAGTAAAAGAAAAATAAAAATGAAGAAAATATAAGAAAAAAGTGAATATAGTACCTTTTAATTTCTAATTAAAATCAGGAAAATCATAAACAATAATAAAATGATCTCTTGGACCTTGGACGGAATTTGCCCTACCCCAAAGACGACGACCCGGAGCCGGAACCCGAATGTGCATCCGCCACGTCACTAGACTATTCGTTACATGATACATCATCCAGAAATAGGAGATACATTGAGTGAAAAATGGGAACTCGCAATGATTTTAAAATCAAAAGAGTACGTGATATATCAGAAATCGATATTTCTTCACTCTCATAGATGATTTGAGAAAGTATGTTAAAATTTATTTAATTAAGAGGAAATCAGATGTCATTAATGAATTGAAAGAATTCATTGAAATTGTTCATACAGCATTTGGAAAATATCCTAAAATTGAACGATCAGAAAATGGTGGTGAGTACACCTGCAACGTTGAATAAAGCAACTATTTACGCAAGAGCATAATTGTGTGACAGAGAGACGAAATAGGTATTTGGTATACAAATGTAGGAACTTAACCTTCAGTCTAATATTGTAGACGTTAAGTCCTATCAAATTATATTATTATGTCTAGTTTATTAATTTAATGATTAAATAAACCGTATTTCAATATTTTAAGTTCATATATTTCATTTATTTAGTTTAAGTTCATTCAAATATTATTATAAGTATTTTATTAAAGTTTAACAATAAGTATTTTCACACACGACTTTAAAGACTACGACAACTGACTCTGACGGCGAACTCTCAATGACTGTACAGCTTCTTTTCTTTTTGTTTCTGCTCTAAGTGCGTTCCGCGTCATATTCGTTAATTGTTACTTCCGTTATTCGTCTTTTGTCTTTATCTCCCAAATTGCGTCTTGTTAATATGTCCGTCCGCTTCTGGTGTTTCTGCGTGTCTGTCCGTCTTGTTCCTTTCCCAATCCCACATTCGGCCATCCTGAGCTTTCATTCGACCCGAATGAATGATTCCTTCTCTTCATAAATTCTGCTACTGTATTGGTGTACCGTGGTCCATCGAATTCCCCAACTCGCTCAACAGAATATCTGCCGTGGTCTAATGCTTCCAACACTCGGTACGGGCCAAGATATTTCGGTTTCAACTTCAAACCTTGTCCAAACTGCGTAATGGCTACGAGTTCATTGATTTTGTAGGCCGTTTCTTCCACTCTCTTCTTGTTGAAGTTCTTCCTGTTCTCTTTCTGAATCTCAGCAATGTTCTCACACGCTTCTTCGCGAACCAAATCTCTTTCTGCATTGAGCTCCTCTATCGCTGACTCTTCCATCAACTTTCTGATATCTTCGTTAGCGTTAATGCGCATATCGAGTCCAGTTAATATTCGGAATGGAGACACCTTTGTACTTCGTGGAGGCGAATTATTAATTGTTTGCTGAATGCGATCCACATGTTTGTACCAGTTCTGCGGCTTCTCTATACAGAGGTTAGACAACATCGGAATGACTATCTTGTGGATCCGCTCCACTTGACCATTACCTCGAGGCACACCTGTCGCGATCAATAAATGTTGTATGTCTTCTCTTCGACAGTACTCGGCATATGCATTCGAAGTAAAAGCCGTTCCTCTGTCCGATATGATTCTTCTAGGGTTACCAAAAATCACCGCCTGTTTCTCCAATCTTTCGATCACCTCATTCGTCCCTGTACTTTTCGTTGGATAAAGCCAGACGAATTTCGAGAACGCGTCAACAACTACCAACAGATGATTGTATCGTTTATGCGTCTGTTCCAGAGGTCCTACGTGGTCTATGTGGTATGTTCCTAGCGGCTGATCTGATTTCCAGATAGGGTTCAGAAATCCTTCCTTCTTACCCGTCTTAGCTTCGGTGACGATACACTCTACACAGCCCTTCACGACCCTTTCAACCTTGGAAGTCAAACTGGGTATGTAGAAAGTCGTCTCAATCACGTCTTGAGTCTTCTTCACTCCAAAATGTCCTTGTCGGTGTGACATTTTAATTATCTCCTGCTCCATCATTGTTGGAATTACAATAAGTTCCTTAATGGGATCCTTGTGCAAAACGTCGAATTTTATGAAATAATCGTCATAACCTTCTTTCTCTAACACCTTCCTCACTGCCTTAATCCACTCGTCCTGAAACTGCGCTTCTTTAATTCGATGACGAAGGGAATCCTCGATCATGAGACACGAAATTCTACTAAGCGCATCCACATGCTTCATTTTGGATCCTGAACGATGCTCTATTTCGTAATCGAAACCTTGAAGAAACATCGCCCATCTCGACACTCGCAGTGGCACATCAACCTTTTTCATCGTCATGGCGAAGGCGTTGCAATCCGTCACAATTTTGAATCTCGAACCCATGACGTACATCCTCCACTTTTTCAACGACTCTATAATCGCAAGTACTTCCAGCTCATACGAATGGTACTTCTGCTCAACTGGTGACGTCTTTCTGCTCATGAACTGAATCGGGTGAAACTGTTGGTCGTCAATGTTTTTCTGTAAAAGTACACCACCATAGCCGTACATACACGCGTCTGTATGAATCTCGGTTGTTGCCTTTGGATCATACAACATCAAGACCGGTGCAGTAACTAATGCTGTCTTCAACTGTTGAATCGCTATTCGTTCTAAATCGTCAATCTTGAAATGAGCTTCCTTCTTTAGTAGATCAGTGAGTGGCTTTGCTATCAAAGCGAAATTTGATATGAAATGTCGGAAATATGAAGTCAGGCCCAAGAATCATTGAAGCAATTTCTTGTCCTTCGGCTCCGGAAATTCACTAACCGCTTTCATCTTCTCTGCTGATGGCTTCACAGTTGAGTTCTCGACGATATAGCCCAAAAAGTTTACTCTCCTCATCAAAATTTGGCATTTACTCCACTTAATACGCAGCCCGTATTCCTCGGCAACTTTCAGCACTGTCTTCAATTTGTCTAACCCTTCTAGTTCGTCTTTCGATGGGATTATTATATCATCCATATAAACTACTATCAATCCATTTTGGATCAACTCACGGAAGATTGCAAGAATGTATCTACAAAAGACTGCCGGCGAATTCGATATTCCAAACGGGACATATCGAAATTCATATTGCCCATTATGTGTTACGAAAGACGTATACTTCTGCGACGATGCTTCTATGGGTACGTGGAAAAAACCATTACGCAAATCCAACGTCGTGAAAACCTTTGCTTCTTGAAGCCTCTGCAATACATCGTCAATGAGCACCATCGGAAAATTATCTCGAATAATCTTTTCGTTCAGCTTTCGATAATCGCAGCATAATCTCTTCGAACCACCTTTCTTAGTGACAAGCACAATCGGCGATGCATATTCTGAGTAGCTTGGCTTCACTATCCCTTCTTTCAACCACTCTTTCACCTGTTCTTGAACTGCACATTGATTCATGTACGATTGTCTTCTCGGTCTCTGATACACTGGAACTTCGTCTTTCAAAATTATTTTCATTACAACTGGTGAATCTCTCTTCTTCTGCGGCTTGTAATTATTGATTAATGTCAATGCTGATTTTTCTGTTTTCCCGTCAAGGTGAGATAAGTGCGTTGGAGCGCCACTTAAATCATCGACTGATGTTGATAAACATATTTCTTCGAATTCACGCTTTAGTTCATCGATACTCGAAATGCGTCGTTCTTTATTCTCTTCAATCTTCCCTTCATCTCGTTGTTCGTTCTTCTTTGACACACTATCTACCATTTTACTTATAAACATAACTTCATCTGAACTGATGATCACATCTACTTGTCGAAGAATGTCGTTGCCTATAATTGCGGAATATAACATGTCCTTCTCTCGCATGACATGGAATTGGATCTCCAAATTAATATCATCGATAATTACTTGAACAACAAAGCTTCCGACTGTCGACACTCTCTACTGTCCGAGCCCCTGTAAAATTTTCTTTTCTCCAGTCAATTCAATATCGCCTAGTCTCATTAAAACATCGTATCTGATGATGCAGATATCGCTGCCGGTATCGATTAGTGCTGACACATTGACTCCCCTCACGTCTACATCTTTGAATAATCGGTTGCTCTTCAATAATATCGGTGTCTCATTGGTTCCTAGCGTTGCCACGTTAAGCTGTTTGCTCTCGCTTTTCAGGTCTCTCTTCACTTCGGCTCTACATTCAAACGCTCTGTGTCCTGGTTGCTGACACTTAAAACAACGATACCCTGATAACGAGCAATCTTTCGCAATATGATTCTTGTCACCACATTTGAAACACTTCCTTTCAGGGTTCTGTCGGACATCGCTAGTTTTCTGCGGCTGCTGCTGAAGTCCTCTCGAGTTTGATGACTGCTGAGTGGAACTACGGATCTTCTCATAAATTTTAATTTGCTGTTTTAAATCCTCGATCGAGCGCGCCTGGTACAACACGGTTTTATTGGACCTTGAATCTGGTATCCCTTCGATGAAATATTCCATCAGGCTTTCATCGTCTAGACTGATCGGCATTCCAATCTCCATCAGATTATATAAATATTCTCTGAAGCTCTCCTGTGGCCTCTTGCGTCGATTTCTCAAAATTTTGTGGATTTCTACAGATGAAAGTTGTGCTCCAAATTCATTAACTAGTGCGGATTTTAGCGATCGCCAATCTTTAATGCCTACTTGGCTTCTTACAAAAATTTTCGCTGCACCCTTAAGCAGCTGTTTGGAATAAATGAACATTTGTAAGTCGTTCCAGTGAACAATGAATGAGTTGTCTTCAAACTCGCGCACCCACTGATTCACGTCTGGGTAACCGCTTCCAGAAAAGGATGATAGAGAATCCTCTACGTTTCTCAATGTGAATGTTGACTGCTGATTTCGACCACCGCGAAGAGAAGATTCTGGATTCGAACTAGCGTCTGAGAACACATCCTCCGTGTCCGCTCTCGAAAGGCCGAAGTGTTCTACGGCAGTCCAGTGGAACTCGCATTTACATAATGTAAGTTCATATATTGATTGATATTCTTTTTTACATCTGATGAGAGTAAAATCTCTTAGCTCTGGACGGGGTAATGAACCCATCAGCTGTGAAGAAGAAGTCTCCAAAAGCTTTACACCTCTTCTGCGGCTCTAAAGAGGAAAACCAGGAAACAACTGACAGCTGATGACATCTAATTGAGTACATTAACATCAGCAAACAAACCTCACCAAAAAAGCAGCCAGTAGTAGTCAGAGAATATTTTCCACATAAAAATGCGTTAAAAATATATATCGCAAAATACAAACGTTTTCCCAAAAATTGGTCTAACTCTCTAATACCGAACCGACGGGAAAAAGTACGCGATATGGAGTAGTGCTTAGTGGTTGAAAGAAAATATAGGAATATTTGATTTAAAAGTGACAATAATGAACAACATATGTCCATAATGGCATCAAACCCCCGGAAGAAAACGTACAAAAAATTATTATTTTAGTGTTAGTTAGTTTTAGTGAATTATTTTAGTTCGCGGAAAGTGAAAAGAAAAAAAATGATAACATAGCGGGAGAGAAAAAAGACAAAACGATAAAAGTAAAAGAAAAATAAAAATGAAGAAAATATAAGAAAAAAGTGAATATAGTACCTTTTAATTTCTAATTAAAATCAGGAAAATCATAAACAATAATAAAATGATCTCTTGGACCTTGGACGGAATTTGCCCTACCCCAAAGACGACGACCCGGAGCCGGAACCCGAATGTGCATCCGCCACGTCACTAGACTATTCGTTACATGATACATCATCCAGAAATAGGAGATACATTGAGTGAAAAATGGGAACTCGCAATGATTTTAAAATCAAAAGAGTACGTGATATATCAGAAATCGATATTTCTTCACTCTCATAGATGATTTGAGAAAGTATGTTAAAATTTATTTAATTAAGAGGAAATCAGATGTCATTAATGAATTGAAAGAATTCATTGAAATTGTTCATACAGCATTTGGAAAATATCCTAAAATTGAACGATCAGAAAATGGTGGTGAGTACACCTGCAACGTTGAATAAAGCAACTATTTACGCAAGAGCAAAATTGTGTGACAGAGAGACGAAATAGGTATTTGGTATACAAATGTAGGAACTTAACCTTCAGTCTAATATTGTAGACGTTAAGTCCTATCAAATTATATTATTATGTCTAGTTTATTAATTTAATGATTAAATAAACCGTATTTCAATATTTTAAGTTCATATATTTCATTTATTTAGTTTAAGTTCATTCAAATATTATTATAAGTATTTTATTAAAGTTTAACAATAAGTATTTTCACACACGACTTTAAAGACTACGACAACTGACTCTGACGGCGAACTCTCAATGACTGTACAGCTTCTTTTCTTTTTGTTTCTGCTCTAAGTGCGTTCCGCGTCATATTCGTTAATTGTTACTTCCGTTATTCGTCTTTTGTCTTTATCTCCCAAATTGCGTCTTGTTAATATGTCCGTCCGCTTCTGGTGTTTCTGCGTGTCTGTCCGTCTTGTTCCTTTCCCAATCCCACATTCGGCCATCCTGAGCTTTCATTCGACCCGAATGAATGATTCCTTCTCTTCATAAATTCTGCTACTGTATTGGTGTACCGTGGTCCATCGAATTCCCCAACTCGCTCAACAGAATATCTGCCGTGGTCTAATGCTTCCAACACTCGGTACGGGCCAAGATATTTCGGTTTCAACTTCAAACCTTGTCCAAACTGCGTAATGGCTACGAGTTCATTGATTTTGTAGGCCGTTTCTTCCACTCTCTTCTTGTTGAAGTTCTTCCTGTTCTCTTTCTGAATCTCAGCAATGTTCTCACATGCTTCTTCGCGAACCAAATCTCTTTCTGCATTGAGCTCCTCTATCGCTGACTCTTCCATCAACTTTCTGATATCTTCGTTAGCGTTAATGCGCATATCGAGTCCAGTTAATATTCGGAATGGAGACACCTTTGTACTTCGTGGAGGCGAATTATTAATTGTTTGCTGAATGCGATCCACATGTTTGTACCAGTTCTGCGGCTTCTCTATACAGAGGTTAGACAACATCGGAATGACTATCTTGTGGATCCGCTCCACTTGACCATTACCTCGAGGCACACCTGTCGCGATCAATAAATGTTGTATGTCTTCTCTTCGACAGTACTCGGCATATGCATTCGAAGTAAAAGCCGTTCCTCTGTCCGATATGATTCTTCTAGGGTTACCAAAAATCACCGCCTGTTTCTCCAATCTTTCGATCACCTCATTCGTCCCTGTACTTTTCGTTGGATAAAGCCAGACGAATTTCGAGAACGCGTCAACAACTACCAACAGATGATTGTATCGTTTATGCGTCTGTTCCAGAGGTCCTACGTGGTCTATGTGGTATGTTCCTAGCGGCTGATCTGATTTCCAGATAGGGTTCAGAAATCCTTCCTTCTTACCCGTCTTAGCTTCGGTGACGATACACTCTACACAGCCCTTCACGACCCTTTCAACCTTGGAAGTCAAACTGGGTATGTAGAAAGTCGTCTCAATCACGTCTTGAGTCTTCTTCACTCCAAAATGTCCTTGTCGGTGTGACATTTTAATTATCTCCTGCTCCATCATTGTTGGAATTACAATAAGTTCCTTAATGGGATCCTTGTGCAAAACGTCGAATTTTATGAAATAATCGTCATAACCTTCTTTCTCTAACACCTTCCTCACTGCCTTAATCCACTCGTCCTGAAACTGCGCTTCTTTAATTCGATGACGAAGGGAATCCTCGATCATGAGACACGAAATTCTACTAAGCGCATCCACATGCTTCATTTTGGATCCTGAACGATGCTCTATTTCGTAATCGAAACCTTGAAGAAACATCGCCCATCTCGACACTCGCAGTGGCACATCAACCTTTTTCATCGTCATGGCGAAGGCGTTGCAATCCGTCACAATTTTGAATCTCGAACCCATGACGTACATCCTCCACTTTTTCAACGACTCTATAATCGCAAGTACTTCCAGCTCATACGAATGGTACTTCTGCTCAACTGGTGACGTCTTTCTGCTCATGAACTGAATCGGGTGAAACTGTTGGTCGTCAATGTTTTTCTGTAAAAGTACACCACCATAGCCGTACATACACGCGTCTGTATGAATCTCGGTTGTTGCCTTTGGATCATACAACATCAAGACCGGTGCAGTAACTAATGCTGTCTTCAACTGTTGAATCGCTATTCGTTCTAAATCGTCAATCTTGAAATGAGCTTCCTTCTTTAGTAGATCAGTGAGTGGCTTTGCTATCAAAGCGAAATTTGATATGAAATGTCGGAAATATGAAGTCAGGCCCAAGAATCATTGAAGCAATTTCTTGTCCTTCGGCTCCGGAAATTCACTAACCGCTTTCATCTTCTCTGCTGATGGCTTCACAGTTGAGTTCTCGACGATATAGCCCAAAAAGTTTACTCTCCTCATCAAAATTTGGCATTTACTCCACTTAATACGCAGCCCGTATTCCTCGGCAACTTTCAGCACTGTCTTCAATTTGTCTAACCCTTCTAGTTCGTCTTTCGATGGGATTATTATATCATCCATATAAACTACTATCAATCCATTTTGGATCAACTCACGGAAGATTGCAAGAATGTATCTACAAAAGACTGCCGGCGAATTCGATATTCCAAACGGGACATATCGAAATTCATATTGCCCATTATGTGTTACGAAAGACGTATACTTCTGCGACGATGCTTCTATGGGTACGTGGAAAAAACCATTACGCAAATCCAACGTCGTGAAAACCTTTGCTTCTTGAAGCCTCTGCAATACATCGTCAATGAGCACCATCGGAAAATTATCTCGAATAATCTTTTCGTTCAGCTTTCGATAATCGCAGCATAATCTCTTCGAACCACCTTTCTTAGTGACAAGCACAATCGGCGATGCATATTCTGAGTAGCTTGGCTTCACTATCCCTTCTTTCAACCACTCTTTCACCTGTTCTTGAACTGCACATTGATTCATGTACGATTGTCTTCTCGGTCTCTGATACACTGGAACTTCGTCTTTCAAAATTATTTTCATTACAACTGGTGAATCTCTCTTCTTCTGCGGCTTGTAATTATTGATTAATGTCAATGCTGATTTTTCTGTTTTCCCGTCAAGGTGAGATAAGTGCGTTGGAGCGCCACTTAAATCATCGACTGATGTTGATAAACATATTTCTTCGAATTCACGCTTTAGTTCATCGATACTCGAAATGCGTCGTTCTTTATTCTCTTCAATCTTCCCTTCATCTCGTTGTTCGTTCTTCTTTGACACACTATCTACCATTTTACTTATAAACATAACTTCATCTGAACTGATGATCACATCTACTTGTCGAAGAATGTCGTTGCCTATAATTGCGGAATATAACATGTCCTTCTCTCGCATGACATGGAATTGGATCTCCAAATTAATATCATCGATAATTACTTGAACAACAAAGCTTCCGACTGTCGACACTCTCTACTGTCCGAGCCCCTGTAAAATTTTCTTTTCTCCAGTCAATTCAATATCGCCTAGTCTCATTAAAACATCGTATCTGATGATGCAGATATCGCTGCCGGTATCGATTAGTGCTGACACATTGACTCCCCTCACGTCTACATCTTTGAATAATCGGTTGCTCTTCAATAATATCGGTGTCTCATTGGTTCCTAGCGTTGCCACGTTAAGCTGTTTGCTCTCGCTTTTCAGGTCTCTCTTCACTTCGGCTCTACATTCAAACGCTCTGTGTCCTGGTTGCTGACACTTAAAACAACGATACCCTGATAACGAGCAATCTTTCGCAATATGATTCTTGTCACCACATTTGAAACACTTCCTTTCAGGGTTCTGTCGGACATCGCTAGTTTTCTGCGGCTGCTGCTGAAGTCCTCTCGAGTTTGATGACTGCTGAGTGGAACTACGGATCTTCTCATAAATTTTAATTTGCTGTTTTAAATCCTCGATCGAGCGCGCCTGGTACAACACGGTTTTATTGGACCTTGAATCTGGTATCCCTTCGATGAAATATTCCATCAGGCTTTCATCGTCTAGACTGATCGGCATTCCAATCTCCATCAGATTATATAAATATTCTCTGAAGCTCTCCTGTGGCCTCTTGCGTCGATTTCTCAAAATTTTGTGGATTTCTACAGATGAAAGTTGTGCTCCAAATTCATTAACTAGTGCGGATTTTAGCGATCGCCAATCTTTAATGCCTACTTGGCTTCTTACAAAAATTTTCGCTGCACCCTTAAGCAGCTGTTTGGAATAAATGAACATTTGTAAGTCGTTCCAGTGAACAATGAATGAGTTGTCTTCAAACTCGCGCACCCACTGATTCACGTCTGGGTAACCGCTTCCAGAAAAGGATGATAGAGAATCCTCTACGTTTCTCAATGTGAATGTTGACTGCTGATTTCGACCACCGCGAAGAGAAGATTCTGGATTCGAACTAGCGTCTGAGAACACATCCTCCGTGTCCGCTCTCGAAAGGCCGAAGTGTTCCAATAGTCTG
This sequence comes from Coelopa pilipes, assembly GCA_947389925.1. Taxonomy (NCBI): domain Eukaryota; kingdom Metazoa; phylum Arthropoda; class Insecta; order Diptera; family Coelopidae; genus Coelopa; species Coelopa pilipes. Next base: position 9,687,441 of record OX376700.1, read on the forward strand.
GTCTGTAGTTCGGTCTTCCGTCCATTCGTCGATAAACCCAACCCTTCCAATTGCAGCTTCAACCCTTCCACAGTCAAAGCCAGTATGCCGCTTACATCCATTATTAGAATATAGTATTTAAGTATAAAATTTAGTGATAATATAAATAAGTACTAATATATCTAATGTAAATAAAACTACGATAAATATTATACACAAACTTGCGAACTTCTACTGCTTCTTGCTTCGTCTTCGTTTTGGTTGTGTTTCTTCTCGTCGATTCTACTCTTCCTCTCGTTGATCTTGCTTCACTCGTCTCGCTTCTTCGTTTGCCGCTTCACCGTCACAGCTTCTTCTTCTTCAACTCTGCTTCTTTCAAAATTTGTCTTCCACTCGCCGTTCTGCTTCTACTACGTTCCGCTTCTCCTGCGTTTCGCTTCTCCTTCGTCCCGCTTCTCCTACTGTTCCGCTTCTCTACACTTGTTGCACTTTTCTACTATGCTTTGTTCTCCTTTCTTCTCTTCTCTCTGCTCGGCTTCGCTTCTCTTTAGCTTAGCGTTGCTTTTTCTCCTTGGTAACAAATATGATCGGCGTGACGTCGTAGATTTTCGGCTCTGCTGCAAATCTTCTGTTTGCTTCTACTGATGACAAACTTGAACTCGTCAATCTCCTTGGAAACAATTCTGCTCGGCGTGACGTCGTTACTTTGCGATTCTGCTGCGAATGGATGATTCGCTTCTACTGATGATGAAATTTGAACGCTGCGCGATTTTTATGTTCACTCCTTCACTTATTGTCTTATTGTTTCACTTTAATTGGGTCAATCCCGGTTGAGCCCCCAAAATTTGTAGGAACTTAACCTTCAGTCTAATATTGTAGACGTTAAGTCCTATCAAATTATATTATTATGTCTAGTTTATTAATTTAATGATTAAATAAACCGTATTTCAATATTTTAAGTTCATATATTTCATTTATTTAGTTTAAGTTCATTCAAATATTATTATAAGTATTTTATTAAAGTTTAACAATAAGTATTTTCACACACGACTTTAAAGACTACGACAACTGACTCTGACGGCGAACTCTCAATGACTGTACAGCTTCTTTTCTTTTTGTTTCTGATCTAAGTGCGTTCCGCGTCATATTCGTTAATTGTTACTTCCGTTATTCGTCTTTTGTCTTTATCTCCCAAATTGCGTCTTGTTAATATGTCCGTCCGCTTCTGGTGTTTCTGCGTGTCTGTCCGTCTTGTTCCTTTCCCAATCCCACATTCGGCCATCCTGAGCTTTCATTCGACCCGAATGAATGATTCCTTCTCTTCATAAATTCTGCTACTGTATTGGTGTACCGTGGTCCATCGAATTCCCCAACTCGCTCAACAGAATATCTGCCGTGGTCTAATGCTTCCAACACTCGGTACGGGCCAAGATATTTCGGTTTCAACTTCAAACCTTGTCCAAACTGCGTAATGGCTACGAGTTCATTGATTTTGTAGGCCGTTTCTTCCACTCTCTTCTTGTTGAAGTTCTTCCTGTTCTCTTTCTGAATCTCAGCAATGTTCTCACATGCTTCTTCGCGAACCAAATCTCTTTCTGCATTGAGCTCCTCTATCGCTGACTCTTCCATCAACTTTCTGATATCTTCGTTAGCGTTAATGCGCATATCGAGTCCAGTTAATATTCGGAATGGAGACACCTTTGTACTTCGTGGAGGCGAATTATTAATTGTTTGCTGAATGCGATCCACATGTTTGTACCAGTTCTGCGGCTTCTCTATACAGAGGTTAGACAACATCGGAATGACTATCTTGTGGATCCGCTCCACTTGACCATTACCTCGAGGCACACCTGTCGCGATCAATAAATGTTGTATGTCTTCTCTTCGACAGCACTCGGCAAACGCATTCGAAGTAAAAGCCGTTCCTCTGTCCGATATGATTTTTCTAGGGTTACCAAAAATCACCGCCTGTTTCTCCAATCTTTCGATCACCTCATTCGTCCCTGTACTTTTCGTTGGATAAAGCCAGACGAATTTCGAGAACGCGTCAACAACTACCAACAGATGATTGTATCGTTTATGCGTCTGTTCCAGAGGTTCTACGTGGTCTATGTGGTATGTTCCTAGCGGCTGATCTGATTTCCAGATAGGGTTCAGAAATCCTTCCTTCTTACCCGTCTTAGCTTCGGTGACGATACACTCTACACAGCCCTTCACGACCCTTTCAACCTTGGAAGTCAAACTGGGTATGTAGAAAGTCGTCTCAATCACGTCTTGAGTCTTCTTCACTCCAAAATGTCCTTGTCGGTGTGACATTTTAATTATCCCCTGCTCCATCGTTGTTGGAATTACAACAAGTTCCTTAATGGGATCCTTGTGCAAAACGTCGAATTTTATGAAATAATCGTCATAACCTTCTTTCTCTAACACCTTCCTCACTGCCTTAATCCACTCGTCCTGAAACTGCGCTTCTTTAATTCGATGACGAAGGGAATCCTCGATCATGAGACACGAAATTCTACTAAGCGCATCCACATGCTTCATTTTTGATCCTGAACGATGCTCTATTTCGTAATCGAAACCTTGAAGAAACATCGCCCATCTCGACACTCGCAGTGGCACATCAACCTTTTTCATCGTCATGGCGAAGGCGTTGCAATCCGTCACAATTTTGAATCTCGAACCCATGACGTACATCCTCCACTTTTTCAACGACTCTATAATCGCAAGTACTTCCAGCTCATACGAATGGTACTTCTGCTCAACTGGTGACGTCTTTCTGCTCATGAACTGAATCGGGTGAAACTGTTGGTCGTCAATGTTTTTCTGTAAAAGTACACCACCATAGCCGTACATACACGCGTCTGTATGAATCTCGGTTGTTGCCTTTGGATCATACAACATCAAGACCGGTGCAGTAACTAATGCTGTCTTCAACTGTTGAATCGCTATTCGTTCTAAATCGTCAATCTTGAAATGAGCTTCCTTCTTTAGTAGATCAGTGAGTGGCTTTGCTATCAAAGCGAAATTTGATATGAAATGTCGGAAATATGAAGTCAGGCCCAAGAATCATTGAAGCGATTTCTTGTCCTTCGGCTCCGGAAATTCACTAACCGCTTTCATCTTCTCTGCTGATGGCTTCACAGTTGAGTTCTCGACGATATAGCCCAAAAAGTTTACTCTCCTCATCAAAATTTGGCATTTACTCCACTTAATACGCAGCCCGTATTCCTCGGCAACTTTCAGCACTGTCTTCAATTTGTCTAACCCTTCTAGTTCGTCTTTCGATGGGATTATTATATCATCCATATAAACTACTATCAATCCATTTTGGATCAACTCACGGAAGATTGCAAGAATGTATCTACAAAAGACTGCCGGCGAATTCGATATTCCAAACGGGACATATCGAAATTCATATTGCCCATTATGTGTTACGAAAGACGTATACTTCTGCGACGATGCTTCTATGGGTACGTGGAAAAAACCATTACGCAAATCCAACGTCGTGAAAACCTTTGCTTCTTGAAGCCTCTGCAATACATCGTCAATGAGCACCATCGGAAAATTATCTCGAATAATCTTTTCGTTCAGCTTTCGATAATCGCAGCATAATCTCTTCGAACCACCTTTCTTAGTGACAAGCACAATCGGCGATGCATATTCTGAGTAGCTTGGCTTCACTATCCCTTCTTTCAACCACTCTTTCACCTGTTCTTGAACTGCACATTGATTCATGTACGATTGTCTTCTCGGTCTCTGATACACTGGAACTTCGTCTTTCAAAATTATTTTCATTACAACTGGTGAATCTCTCTTCTTCTGCGGCTTGTAATTATTGATTAATGTCAATGCTGATTTTTCTGTTTTCCCGTCAAGGTGAGATAAGTGCGTTGGAGCGCCACTTAAATCATCGACTGATGTTGATAAACATATTTCTTCGAATTCACGCTTTAGTTCATCAATACTCGAAATGCGTCGTTCTTTATTCTCTTCAATCTTCCCTTCATCTCGTTGTTCGTTCTTCTTTGACACACTATCTACCATTTTACTTATAAACATAACTTCATCTGAACTGATGATCACATCTACTTGTCGAAGAATGTCGTTGCCTATAATTGCGGAATATAACATGTCCTTCTCTCGCATGACATGGAATTGGATCTCCAAATTAATATCATCGATAATTACTTGAACAACAAAGCTTCCGACTGTCGACACTCTCTTCTGTCCGAGCCCCTGTAAAATTTTCTTTTCTCCAGTCAATTCAATATCGCCTAGTCTCATTAAAACATCGTATCTGATGATGCAGATATCGCTGCCGGTATCGATTAGTGCTGACACATTGACTCCCCTCACGTCTACATCTTTGAATAATCGGTTGCTCTTCAATAATATCGGTGTCTCATTGGTTCCTAGCGTTGCCACGTTAAGCTGTTTGCTCTCGCTTTTCAGGTCTCTCTTCACTTCGGCTCTACATTCAAACGCTCTGTGTCCTGGTTGCTGACACTTAAAACAACGATACCCTGATAACGAGCAATCTTTCGCAATATGATTCTTGTCACCACATTTGAAACACTTCCTTTCAGGGTTCTGTCGGACATCGCTAGTTTTCTGCGGCTGCTGCTGAAGTCCTCTCGAGTTTGATGACTGCTGAGTGGAACTACGGATCTTCTCATAAATTTTAATTTGCTGTTTTAAATCCTCGATCGAGCGCGCCTGGTACAACACGGTTTTATTGGACCTTGAATCTGGTATCCCTTCGATGAAATATTCCATCAGGCTTTCATCGTCTAGACTGATCGGCATTCCAATCTCCATCAGATTATATAAATATTCTCTGAAGCTCTCCTGTGGCCTCTTGCGTCGATTTCTCAAAATTTTGTGGATTTCTACAGATGAAAGTTGTGCTCCAAATTCATTAACTAGTGCGGATTTTAGCGATCGCCAATCTTTAATGCCTACTTGGCTTCTTACAAAAATTTTCGCTGCACCCTTAAGCAGCTGTTTGGAATAAATGAACATTTGTAAGTCGTTCCAGTGAACAATGAATGAGTTGTCTTCAAACTCGCGCACCCACTGATTCACGTCTGGGTAACCGCTTCCAGAAAAGGATGATAGAGAATCCTCTACGTTTCTCAATGTGAATGTTGACTGCTGATTTCGACCACCGCGAAGAGAAGATTCTGGATTCGAACTAGCGTCTGAGAACACATCCTCCGTGTCCGCTCTCGAAAGGCCGAAGTGTTCCAATAGTCTGGTCTGTAGTTCGGTCTTCCGTCCATTCGTCGATAAACCCAACCCTTCCAATTGCAGCTTCAACCCTTCCACAGTCAAAGCCAGTATGCCGCTTACATCCATTATTAGAATATAGTATTTAAGTATAAAATTTAGTGATAATATAAATAAGTACTAATATATCTAATGTAAATAAAACTACGATAAATATTATACACAAACTTGCGAACTTCTACTGCTTCTTGCTTCGTCTTCGTTTTGGTTGTGTTTCTTCTCGTCGATTCTACTCTTCCTCTCGTTGATCTTGCTTCACTCGTCTCGCTTCTTCGTTTGCCGCTTCACCGTCACAGCTTCTTCTTCTTCAACTCTGCTTCTTTCAAAATTTGTCTTCCACTCGCCGTTCTGCTTCTACTACGTTCCGCTTCTCCTGCGTTTCGCTTCTCCTTCGTCCCGCTTCTCCTACTGTTCCGCTTCTCTACACTTGTTGCACTTTTCTACTATGCTTTGTTCTCCTTTCTTCTCTTCTCTCTGCTCGGCTTCGCTTCTCTTTAGCTTAGCGTTGCTTTTTCTCCTTGGTAACAAATATGATCGGCGTGACGTCGTAGATTTTCGGCTCTGCTGCAAATCTTCTGTTTGCTTCTACTGATGACAAACTTGAACTCGTCAATCTCCTTGGAAACAATTCTGCTCGGCGTGACGTCGTTACTTTGCGATTCTGCTGCGAATGGATGATTCGCTTCTACTGATGATGAAATTTGAACGCTGCGCGATTTTTATGTTCACTCCTTCACTTATTGTCTTATTGTTTCACTTTAATTGGGTCAATCCCGGTTGAGCCCCCAAAATTTGTAGGAACTTAACCTTCAGTCTAATATTGTAGACGTTAAGTCCTATCAAATTATATTATTATGTCTAGTTTATTAATTTAATGATTAAATAAACCGTATTTCAATATTTTAAGTTCATATATTTCATTTATTTAGTTTAAGTTCATTCAAATATTATTATAAGTATTTTATTAAAGTTTAACAATAAGTATTTTCACACACGACTTTAAAGACTACGACAACTGACTCTGACGGCGAACTCTCAATGACTGTACAGCTTCTTTTCTTTTTGTTTCTGATCTAAGTGCGTTCCGCGTCATATTCGTTAATTGTTACTTCCGTTATTCGTCTTTTGTCTTTATCTCCCAAATTGCGTCTTGTTAATATGTCCGTCCGCTTCTGGTGTTTCTGCGTGTCTGTCCGTCTTGTTCCTTTCCCAATCCCACAAAAATTTATAATAAAATTTCAGAACATGGTAGAAGAAATGCAGGAAAATACTTCTGTGATATTGAATTATTGATACATTCAGATCAACAATCAAGACAGAGGACAAATAAACAAACTCCACAAGAGAGGTATACCGCAAATTTAATTGTGTAATCGAAGGAACCGAAAAGTTATAAGGAAGTATTAAAACGACAATATAATAAAAAATAGTTAAATGGTATGAGAGACTTATGTCGAATGAAACATGGATATTGGAAGAATTACCTGATGGACGAAAGGCAATTGGTTGAAAATGGATATATAATTAATTACGGATGTAAACGGAAAAGTATGAAGTTACTAAGCAAGATTAGTAACACAAGAAATCAATAAAAAATATGGTGTGGATTTAAACGAGATTTGTGCACCCATCAGCTGTGAAGAAGAAGCCTCCAAAAGCTTTACACCTCTTCTGGGGCTCTAGAGAGGAAAACCAGGAAACAACTGACAGCTGATGACATCTAATTGAGTACATTAACATCAGCAAACAAACCTCACCAAAAAAGCAGCCAGTAGTAGTCAGGGAATATTTTCCACATAAAAATGAGTTAAAAATATAAAGTTCCCTAATAAATTAGTCTAAGAAACCCCCCTCGCAAAATACAAACGTTTTCCCAAGAATTTGTCTAACGCTCTAATACCGAACCGACGGGAAAAAGTACGCGATATGGAGTAGTGCTTAGTGGTTGAAAGAAAATATAGGAATATTTGATTTAAAAGTGACAATAATGAACAACATATGTCCATAATGGCATCAAACCCCCGGAAAAAAACGTACGAAAAATTATTATTTTAGTGTTAGTTAGTTTTAGTGAATTATTTTAGTTCGCGGAAAGTGAAAAGAAAAAAAATGATAACATAGTGGGAGAGAAAAAAGGCAAAACGATAAAAGTAAAAGAAAAATAAAAATGAAGAAAATATAAGAAAAAAGTGAAGTGCCTTTTCATTTCTTAATTCAAATCAGGAAAATCATAAACAATAATAAAATTAATTATTTAAATGGGCATTAGGTGTGATCTCCATTTACTTGGAGCTAAAATGTTCCTTTTTCTCGCGTCCTGGAGTCTCAAGTGCATTCCGTTTTCTCGCCTTCTGTCTCTCACGTCTTCCATATATGTGGATTCTGACTCTCCCTTTCCCTAGTATCTTTTTTTCTTCTTTCCTCCAACAGCTCAGGTTCACACTCGATCTTTCAGCGTGGGAGAGATAACCCAACCAAAGTGAGTGATTCTTTCCTTTTTCTTTTCTTTTCTTCTTGTCCTATTTTCTTTCTCCAATGCGCTCTCGTTTTTGGTGTCATAGCATAATTGCAATTGAGTGTTCTTGCATATGTTAGGAGAGTTCGAAGGCTACGCTCTCGGTAATTTGACTTTCTGGCTATGCGTATGCTTAAAATTGAGAGTGTACATTTTGAAGGTGAAATGCTATTATGTTTTGTCGGGGATTTTGTGATTTGTTGCGGGGCAACCCCTTAGTGGTTTTATAAGTTGATAAATCGACTATACGAGAATGTTGATACAATCACACATAAATCACATTTATTGAAATTAATGAGAAATTTTTCCTCGCACTGTATTTATTCAGTACAAAGTTTGTTTTACATTAATTCAAAATAAATGATAGAAAATAATAAATTAAATAAAAGTAAAATATATAAATAAATAATGATTCAAAGTTTTGCCTCTTTTTACCATTCCGCTGCGATAGGAATTATTTTATTTGTAGTTTACGTTTTTAATATAAGCCAACATTTTTGCCTTCTTTTGCCTTTTTTTTTAAAATATAATCCCTTCTAGTTTTAAGTTACATGAATTTCTTCATTAGTATTTTATAAACATTTTCTTATGATTTTCCATTATTTTATATTTAATCTTTATTTAACTTTAGTTCTATGTTTTCTTTTCATTTTTGTTAGTTTGTAAGGGATAAGCAGTGAGGAGCTAAAATATCGCCGTAACACCTTGGCACAACCTTAGCAAGTGAGTTTTGGTCCGTCTCAATTCTTTCCTTATCTCTTCTGTCTCCCTCCACTTTCTTTGTTCTTGCACGTTCATATTTAAATAGTTAAATTTATGGCAGACATCTTGGACCTTGGACGGAACTTGCCCTACCCCAAAAACGACGAGCCGGAGCCGGAACCCGAATGTGCATCCGCCACGTCACTAGACTATTCGTTACATGATACATCATCCAGAAATAGGAGATACATTGAGTGAAAAATGGGAACTCGCAATGATTTTAAAATCAAAAGAGTACGTGATATATCAGAAATCGATATTTCTTGTCTCTCTTAGATGATTTGAGAAAGTATGTTAAAATTTATTTAATTAAGAGGTAATCAGATGTCATTAATGAATTGAAAGAATTCATTGAAATTGTTCATACAGCATTTGGAAAATATCCTAAAATTGAACGATCAGAAAATGGTGGTGAGTACACCTGCAACTTTGAATAAAGCAACTATTTACGCAAAGGCAAAATTGTGTGACAGAGAGACGAAATAGGTATTTGGTATAAAAATTTATAATAAAATTTCAGAACATGGTAGAAGAAATGCAGGAAAATACTTCTGTGATATTGAATTATTGATACATTCAGATCAACAATCAAGACAGAGGACAAATAAACAAACTCCACAAGAGAGATATACCGCAAATTTAATTGTGTAATCGAAGGAACCGAAAAGTTATAAGGAAGTATTAAAACGACAATATAATAAAAAATTGTTAAATGCTATGAGAGACTTATGTCGAATGAAACATGGATATTGGAAGAATTACCTGATGGACGAAAGGCAATTGGTTGAAAATGGATATATAATTAATTACGGATGTAAACGGAAAAGTATGAAGTAACTAAGCAAGATTAGTAGCACAAGGATTCAATTAAAAATATGGTGTGGATTTAAACGAGATTTGTGCACCAGTAGTCTGACATAAGAATGGTTTTAACAGTAGCTGGACAAAATCAAATGTAGGCAAATCACCTTAATGTAAAGACAGCGTTTCTATATCGAAATTTAAAAGAGACTTATATATGAAAATACAAAAATGTTTACAGTTACCTTTGAAATATCCCATTTAGGAGAAGTCTATCATTACTTGGAAGCTCATCATGTATACAGCGGTCAATCTCCTCAAGCGAATGCTTCAGAGCGAGTTAACCGTTCGGTTATTTCAGCCATAAAGGCATACATTAACCCTTATCAAAGAAATTGGGATGCACATCTTAGCAGTGATAGTTGGCTTTACGTTCTGCAGTTCACAGTGCTATTGGTACAACCCCTTATTACATGGTTTTCGATTAAAATATGATCACCAACGGATGAACTTACAATCTCCTGCAAAAACTACAGATGCAGTAAAATTTAGCAGGAAAGTTTCCGTGGAGATCGTTCGTAATAGAGCAGGAGAATGTATGCAAAAGCAATTTGCTCGAAATGAGCGAAATTATAATTTAAGGTCTAGAAATGTTCATTTCAGTGTTGGCCAGGAAATTATTCGAAGGAACTTTCGAAAAAAATTACAATGCGAAACTCGCACCTAATTTTCTGAAAGCTCTTATCAGAGCCAAATGTGGTAACTCTAATTATGAACTTGAGGATTTGCAAGGTCGTTTAATTGGCACAATAAACCTCCACTTCAACATAATTCCGTCTACAAGCGAGATGAACTTTAAGTGTCGTAAAATCTCATTTAGGCTATGGGAATTTGTTGTGGCGCTTGTAGCCAGACAATTTATTATAATCTAAGACCACAATCGCAAAGTGGCGATCGACATTGCGGCGAAAAACGGTGGTGACTAGTAGTTAACAGAGGCATATCCGTCTGTCCGTGTCGTCCGTATGTGTCGTCCGTTTCCTTAGCGCTAGAATTGGTGCAAACTTGCGCAAATTGCAAGATCATGTATTAAGCGTTCGATCGAGAGGTCGAGAAAATTTGACAACTATTCCCCTCAAAAATATATTATCGATGCGTACTTAACGACAAAATTGCGTTGAAGTATATAGCACGCATTGTGAAAAATAAAGAAATTGAAAGAAAAAACAAAACCAGAAACAATAGTTCTAATTAAATTGTCCGACGTCATTCCCGACCTCAAGTGTTCTGTATTTCTACGGCAGTCGAGTGGAACTCGCATTTACATAATGTAAGTTCATATATTGATTGATATTCTTTTTTACATCTGATGAGAGTAAAATCTCTTAGCTCTGGACGGGGTAATGAACCCATCAGCTGTGAAGAAGAAGTCTCCAAATGCTTTACACCTCTTCTGCGGCTCTAAAGAGGAAAACCAGGATACAACTGACAGCTGATGACATCTAATTGAGTACATTAACATCAGCAAACCAACCTCACCAAAAAAGCAGCCAGTAGTAGTCAGAGAATATTTTCCACATAAAAATGCGTTAAAAATATATATCGCAAAATACAAACGTTTTCCCAAAAATTGGTCTAACGCTCTAATACCGAACCGACGGGAAAAAGTACGCGATATGGAGTAGTGCTTAGTGGCTGAAAGAAAATATAGGAATATTTGATTTAAAAGTGACAATAATGAACAACATATGTCCATAATGGCATCAAACCCCCGGAAAAAAACGTACGAAAAATTATTATTTTAGTGATAGTTAGTTTGATAAATGATAACATAGTGGGAGAGAAAAAAGGCAAAACGATAAAAGAGTTTAAAAGTAAAAGAAAAATAAAAATGAAGAAAATATAAGAAAAAAGTGAATATAGTGCCTTTTCATTTCTTAATTGAAATCAGGAAAATCATGAACAATAATAAAATGAATTATTTAAATGGAATTATTATAATGTACTTAAATGGGTGATCTCCATTTACTTGGAGCTAAAATGTTCCTTTTTCTCGCGTCCTGGAATCTCAAGTGCATTCCGTTTTCTCGCCTTCTGTCTCTCACGTCTTCCATATATGTGGATTCTGACTCTCCCTTTCCCTAGTATCTTTTTTTCTTCTTTCCTCCAACAGCTCAGGTTCACACTCGATCTTTCAGCGTGGGAGAGATAACCCAACCAAAGTGAGTGATTCTTTCCTTTTTCTTTTCTTTTCTTCTTGTCCTATTGTCTTTCTCCAATGCGCTCTCGTTTTTGGTGTCATAGCATAATTGCAATTGAGTGTTCTTGCATATGTTAGGAGAGTTCGAAGGCTACGCTCTCGGTAATTTGACTCTCTGGCTATGCGTATGCTTAAAATTGAGAGTGTACATTTTGAAGCTGAAATGCTATTATGTTTTGTCGGGGATTTTGTGATTTGTTGCGGGGAAACCCCTTAGTGGTTTTATAAGTTGATAAATCGACTATACGAGAATGTTGATACAATCACACATAAATCACATTTATTGAAATTAATGAGAAATTTTTCCTCGCACTGTATTTATTCAGTACAAAGTTTGTTTTACATTAATTCAAAATAAATGATAGAAAATAATAAATTAAATAAAAGTAAAATATATAAATAAATAATGATTCAAAGTTTTGCCTCTTTTTACCGTTCCGCTGCGATAGGAATTATTTTATTTGTAGTTTACGTTTTTAATTTAAGCCAACATTTTTGAATTCTTTTGCCTTTCTTTTTTAAATATAATCCCTTCTAGTTTTAAGTTACATGAATTTCTTCATTAGTATTTTATAAACATTTTCTTATGATTTTCCATTATTTTATATTTAATCTTTATTTAACTTTAGTTCTATGTTTTCTTTTCATTTTTGTTAGTTTGTAAGGGATAAGCAGTGAGGAGCTAAAATATCGCCGTAACACCTTGGCACAACCTTACCAAGTGAGTTTTGGTCCGTCTCAATTCTTTCCTTATCTCTTCTGTCTCCCTCCACTTTCTTTGTTCTTGCACGTTCATATTTAAATAGTTAAATTTGTGGCAGATATCTTGGACCTTGGACGGAACTTGCCCTACCCCAAAAACGACGAGCCGGAGCCGGAACCCGAATGTGCATCCGCCACGTCACTAGACTATTCGTTACATGATACATCATCCAGAAATAGGAGATACATTGAGTGAAAAATGGGAACTCGCAATGATTTTAAAATCAAAAGAGTACGTGATATATCAGAAATCGATATTTCTTCACTCTCATAGATGATTTGAGAAAGTATGTTAAAATTTATTTAATTAAGAGGTAATCAGATGTCATTAATGAATTGAAAGAATTCATTGAAATTGTTCATACAGCATTTGGAAAATATCCTAAAATTGAACGATCAGAAAATGGTGGTGAGTACACCTGCAACGTTGAATAAAGCAACTATTTACGCAAGAGCAAAATTGTGTGACAGAGAGACGAAATAGGTATTTGGTATAAAAATTTATAATAAAATTTCAGAACATGGTAGAAGAAATGCAGAAAAATACTTCTGTGATATTGAATTATTGATACATTCAGATCAACAATCAAGATAGAGGACAAATAAACAAACTCCACAAGAAAGGTATACCGCAAATTTAATCAAAGGAACCGAAAAGTTATAAGGAAGTATTAAAACGACAATATAATAAAAAATAGTTAAATGGTATGAGAGACTTATGTCGAATGAAACATGGATATTGGAAGAATTACCTGATGGACGAAAGGCAATTGGTTGAAAATGGATATATAATTAATTACGGATGTAAACGGAAAAGTGTATAGAATAAGAAGTAAACTATTCATGTTGCTTCTCCATTAATTATGGCAGAAAGTATTCAACCAATGTGATTAATTGAAGAATAAGCTATTAATTTTCGAATTGAAGTCTGGTTTAATCCTCCCAGAGATCCTACAATTACTGATAAAACCAAGCAAGATTAGTAGCACAAGGATTCAATAAAAAATATGGTGTGGATTTAAACGAGATTTGTGCACCAGTAGTCTGACATAAGAATGGTTTTAACAGTAGCTGGACAAAATCAAATGTAGGCAAATCACCTTAATGTAAAGACAGCGTTTCTATATCGAAATTTAAAAGAGACTTATATATGAAAATACAAAAATGTTTACAGATACCTTTGAATTATCCCATTTAGGAGAAGTCTATCATTACTTGGAAGCTCATCATGTATACAGCGGTCAATCTCCTCAAGCGAGTTAACCGTTCGGTTATTTCAGCCATAAAGGAATACATTAACCCTTATCAAAGAAATTGGGATGCAGATCTTAGCAGTGATAGTTGTGCTTTACGTTCTGCAGTTCACAGTGCTATTGGTACAACCCCTTATTACATGGTTTTCGGTTAAAATATGATCACCAACGGATGAACTTACAATCTCCTGCAAAAACTACAGATGCAGTAAAATTTAGCAGGAAAGTTTCCGTGGAGATCGTTCGTAATAGAGCAGGAGAATGTATGCAAAAGCAATTTGCTCGAAATGAGCGAAATTATAATTTAAAGTCTAGAAATGTTCATCTCAGTGTTGGCCAGGAAATTATTCGAAGGAACTTTCGAAAAAAATTACAATGCGAAACTCGCACCTAATTTTCTGAAAGCTCTTATCAGAGCCAAATGTGGTAACTCTAATTATGAACTTGAGGATTTGCAAGGTCGTTTAATTGGCACAATAAACCTCCACTTCAACATAATTCCGTCTACAAGCGAGATGAACTTTAAGTGTCGTTAAATCTCATTTAGGCTATGGGAATTTGTTGTGGCGCTTGTAGCCAGACAATATATTATAATCTAAGACCACAATCGCAAAGTGGCGATCGACATTGCGGCGAAAAACGGTGGTGACTAGTAGTTAACAGAGGCATATCCGTCTGTCCGTGTCGTCCGTATGTGTCGTCCGTTTCCTTAGCGCTAGAATTGGTGCAAACTTGCGCAAATTGCAAGATCATGTATTAAGCGTTCGATCGAGAGGTCGAGAAAATTTGACAACTATTCCCCTCAAAAATATATTATCGATGCGTACTTAACGACAAAATTGCGTTGAAGTATATAGCACGCATTGTGAAAAATAAAGAAATTGAAAGAAAAAACAAAACCAGAAACAATAGTTCTAATTAAATTGTCCGACGTCATTCCCGACCTCAAGTGTTCTGTATTTCTACGGCAGTCGAGTGGAACTCGCATTTACATAATGTAAGTTCATATATTGATTGATATTCTTTTTTACATCTGATGAGAGTAAAATCTCTTAGCTCTGGACGGGGTAATGAACCCATCAGCTGTGAAGAAGAAGTCTCCAAATGCTTTACACCTCTTCTGCGGCTCTAAAGAGGAAAACCAGGAAACAACTGACAGCTGATGACATCTAATTGAGTACATTAACATCAGCAAACCAACCTCACCAAAAAAGCAGCCAGTAGTAGTCAGAGAATATTTTCCACATAAAAATGCGTTAAAAATATATATCGCAAAATACAAACGTTTTCCCAAAATTTTGTCTAACGCTCTAATACCGAACCGACGGGAAAAAGTACGCGATATGGAGTAGTGCTTAGTGGCTGAAAGAAAATATAGGAATATTTGATTTAAAAGTGACAATAATGAACAACATATGTCCATAATGGCATCAAACCCCCGGAAAAAAACGTACGAAAAATTATTATTTTAGTGTTAGTTAGTTTGATAAATGATAACATAGTGGGAGAGAAAAAAGGCAAAACGATAAAAGAGTTTAAAAGTAAAAGAAAAATAAAAATGAAGAAAATATAAGAAAAAAGTGAATATAGTGCCTTTTCATTTCTTAATTGAAATCAGGAAAATCATGAACAATAATAAAATGAATTATTTAAATGGAATTATTATAATGTACTTAAATGGGTGATCTCCATTTACTTGGAGCTAAAATGTTCCTTTTTCTCGCGTCCTGGAATCTCAAGTGCATTCCGTTTTCTCGCCTTCTGTCTCTCACGTCTTCCATATATGTGGATTCTGACTCTCCCTTTCCCTAGTATCTTTTTTTCTTCTTTCCTCCAACAGCTCAGGTTCACACTCGATCTTTCAGCGTGGGAGAGAAAACCCAACCAAAGTGAGTGATTCTTTCCTTTTTCTTTTGTTTTCTTCTTGTCCTATTTTCTTTCTCCAATGCGCTCTCGTTTTTGGTGTCATAGCATAATTGCCATTGAGTGTTCTTGCATATGTTAGGAGAGTTCGAAGGCTACGCTCTCGGTAATTTGACTCTCTGGCTATGCGTATGCTTAAAATTGAGAGTGTACATTTTGAAGCTGAAATGCTATTATGTTTTGTCGGGGATTTTGTGATTTGTTGCGGGGAAACCCCTTAGTGGTTTTATAAGTTGATAAATCGACTATACGAGAATGTTGATACAATCACACATAAATCACATTTATTGAAATTAATGAGAAATTTTTCCTCGCACTGTATTTATTCAGTACAAAGTTTGTTTTACATTAATTCAAAATAAATGATAGAAAATAATAAATTAAATAAAAGTAAAATATATAAATAAATAATGATTCAAAGTTTTGCCTCTTTTTACCATTCCGCTGCGATAGGAATTATTTTATTTGTAGTTTACGTTTTTAATATAAGCCAACATTTTTGCCTTCTTTTGCCTTTTTTTTTAAATATAATCCCTTCTAGTTTTAAGTTACATGAATTTCTTCATTAGTATTTTATAAACATTTTCTTATGATTTTCCATTATTTTATATTTAATCTTTATTTAACTTTAGTTCTATGTTTTCTTTTAATTTTTGTTAGTTTGTAAGGGATAAGCAGTGAGGAGCTAAAATATCGCCGTAACACCTTGGCACAACCTTAGCAAGTGAGTTTTGGTCCGTCTCAATTCTTTCCTTATCTCTTCTGTCTCCCTCCACTTTCTTTGTTCTTGCACGTTCATATTTAAATAGTTAAATTTATGGCAGACATCTTGGACCTTGGACGGAACTTGCCCTACCCCAAAAACGACGAGCCGGAGCCGGAACCCGAATGTGCATCCGCCACGTCACTAGACTATTCGTTACATGATACATCATCCAGAAATAGGAGATACATTGAGTGAAAAATGGGAACTCGCAATGATTTTAAAATCAAAAGAGTACGTGATATATCAGAAATCGATATTTCTTCACTCTCATAGATGATTTGAGAAAGTATGTTAAAATTTATTTAATTAAGAGGTAATCAGATGTCATTAATGAATTGAAAGAATTCATTGAAATTGTTCATACAGCATTTGGAAAATATCCTAAAATTGAACGATCAGAAAATGGTGGTGAGTACACCTGCAAAGTTGAATGAAGCAACTATTTACGCAAAGGCAAAATTGTGTGACAGAGAGACGAAATAGGTATTTGGTATAAAAATTTATAATAAAATTTCAGAACATGGTAGAAGAAAAATACTTCTGTGATATTGAATTATTGATACATTCAGATCAACAATCAAGACAGAGGATAAATAAACAAACTCCACAAGAGAGATATACCGCAAATTTAATTGTGTAATCGAAGGAACCGAAAAGTTATAAGGAAGTATTAAAACGACAATATAATAAAAAATTGTTAAATGCTATGAGAGACTTATGTCGAATGAAACATGGATATTGGAAGAATTACCTGATGGACGAAAGGCAATTGGTTGAAAATGGATATATAATTAATTACGGATGTAAACGGAAAAGTATGAAGTAACTAAGCAAGATTAGTAGCACAAGGATTCAATTAAAAATATGGTGTGGATTTAAACGAGATTTGTGCACCAGTAGTCTGACATAAGAATGGTTTTAACAGTAGCTGGACAAAATCAAATGTAGGCAAATCACCTTAATGTAAAGACAGCGTTTCTATATCGAAATTTAAAAGAGACTTATATATGAAAATACAAAAATGTTTACAGTTACCTTTGAAATATCCCATTTAGGAGAAGTCTATCATTACTTGGAAGCTCATCATGTATACAGCGGTCAATCTCCTCAAGCGAATGCTTCAGAGCGAGTTAACCGTTCGGTTATTTCAGCCATAAAGGCATACATTAACCCTTATCAAAGAAATTGGGATGCACATCTTAGCAGTGATAGTTGGCTTTACGTTCTGCAGTTCACAGTGCTATTGGTACAACCCCTTATTACATGGTTTTCGGTTAAAATATGATCACCAACGGATGAACTTACAATCTCCTGCAAAAACTACAGATGCAGTAAAATTTAGCAGGAAAGTTTCCGTGGAGATCGTTCGTAATAGAGCAGGAGAATGTATGCAAAAGCAATTTGCTCGAAATGAGCGAAATTATAATTTAAAGTCTAGAAATGTTCATCTCAGTGTTGGCCAGGAAATTATTCGAAGGAACTTTCGAAAAAAATTACAATGCGAAACTCGCACCTAATTTTCTGAAAGCTCTTATCAGAGCCAAATGTGGTAACTCTAATTATGAACTTGAGGATTTGCAAGGTCGTTTAATTGGCACAATAAACCTCCACTTCAACATAATTCCGTCTACAAGCGAGATGAACTTTAAGTGTCGTTAAATCTCATTTAGGCTATGGGAATTTGTTGTGGCGCTTGTAGCCAGACAATTTATTATAATCTAAGACCACAATCGCAAAGTGGCGATCGACATTGCGGCGAAAAACGGTGGTGACTAGTAGTTAACAGAGGCATATCCGTCTGTCCGTGTCGTCCGTATGTGTCGTCCGTTTCCTTAGCGCTAGAATTGGTGCAAACTTGCGCAAATTGCAAGATCATGTATTAAGCGTTCGATCGAGAGGTCGAGAAAATTTGACAACTATTCCCCTCAAAAATATATTATCGATGCGTACTTAACGACAAAATTGCGTTGAAGTATATAGCACGCATTGTGAAAAATAAAGAAATTGAAAGAAAAAACAAAACCAGAAACAATAGTTCTAATTAAATTGTCCGACGTCATTCCCGACCTCAAGTGTTCTGTATTTCTACGGCAGTCGAGTGGAACTCGCATTTACATAATGTAAGTTCATATATTGATTGATATTCTTTTTTACATCTGATGAGAGTAAAATCTCTTAGCTCTGGACGGGGTAATGAACCCATCAGCTGTGAAGAAGAAGTCTCCAAATGCTTTACACCTCTTCTGCGGCTCTAAAGAGGAAAACCAGGATACAACTGACAGCTGATGACATCTAATTGAGTACATTAACATCAGCAAACCAACCTCACCAAAAAAGCAGCCAGTAGTAGTCAGAGAATATTTTCCACATAAAAATGCGTTAAAAATATATATCGCAAAATACAAACGTTTTCCCAAAAATTTGTCTAACGCTCTAATACCGAACCGACGGGAAAAAGTACGCGATATGGAGTAGTGCTTAGTGGCTGAAAGAAAATATAGGAATATTTGATTTAAAAGTGACAATAATGAACAACATATGTCCATAATGGCATCAAACCCCCGGAAAAAAACGTACGAAAAATTATTATTTTAGTGTTAGTTAGTTTGATAAATGATAACATAGTGGGAGAGAAAAAAGGCAAAACGATAAAAGAGTTTAAAAGTAAAAGAAAAATAAAAATGAAGAAAATATAAGAAAAAAGTGAATATAGTGCCTTTTCATTTCTTAATTGAAATCAGGAAAATCATGAACAATAATAAAATGAATTATTTAAATGGAATTATTATAATGTACTTAAATGGGTGATCTCCATTTACTTGGAGCTAAAATGTTCCTTTTTCTCGCGTCCTGGAATCTCAAGTGCATTCCGTTTTCTCGCCTTCTGTCTCTCACGTCTTCCATATATGTGGATTCTGACTCTCCCTTTCCCTAGTATCTTTTTTTCTTCTTTCCTCCAACAGCTCAGGTTCACACTCGATCTTTCAGCGTGGGAGAGAAAACCCAACCAAAGTGAGTGATTCTTTCCTTTTTCTTTTGTTTTCTTCTTGTCCTATTTTCTTTCTCCAATGCGCTCTCGTTTTTGGTGTCATAGCATAATTGCCATTGAGTGTTCTTGCATATGTTAGGAGAGTTCGAAGGCTACGCTCTCGGTAATTTGACTCTCTGGCTATGCGTATGCTTAAAATTGAGAGTGTACATTTTGAAGCTGAAATGCTATTATGTTTTGTCGGGGATTTTGTGATTTGTTGCGGGGAAACCCCTTAGTGGTTTTATAAGTTGATAAATCGACTATACGAGAATGTTGATACAATCACACATAAATCACATTTATTGAAATTAATGAGAAATTTTTCCTCGCACTGTATTTATTCAGTACAAAGTTTGTTTTACATTAATTCAAAATAAATGATAGAAAATAATAAATTAAATAAAAGTAAAATATATAAATAAATAATGATTCAAAGTTTTGCCTCTTTTTACCATTCCGCTGCGATAGGAATTATTTTATTTGTAGTTTACGTTTTTAATATAAGCCAACATTTTTGCCTTCTTTTGCCTTTTTTTTTAAATATAATCCCTTCTAGTTTTAAGTTACATGAATTTCTTCATTAGTATTTTATAAACATTTTCTTATGATTTTCCATTATTTTATATTTAATCTTTATTTAACTTTAGTTCTATGTTTTCTTTTAATTTTTGTTAGTTTGTAAGGGATAAGCAGTGAGGAGCTAAAATATCGCCGTAACACCTTGGCACAACCTTAGCAAGTGAGTTTTGGTCCGTCTCAATTCTTTCCTTATCTCTTCTGTCTCCCTCCACTTTCTTTGTTCTTGCACGTTCATATTTAAATAGTTAAATTTATGGCAGACATCTTGGACCTTGGACGGAACTTGCCCTACCCCAAAAACGACGAGCCGGAGCCGGAACCCGAATGTGCATCCGCCACGTCACTAGACTATTCGTTACATGATACATCATCCAGAAATAGGAGATACATTGAGTGAAAAATGGGAACTCGCAATGATTTTAAAATCAAAAGAGTACGTGATATATCAGAAATCGATATTTCTTCACTCTCATAGATGATTTGAGAAAGTATGTTAAAATTTATTTAATTAAGAGGTAATCAGATGTCATTAATGAATTGAAAGAATTCATTGAAATTGTTCATACAGCATTTGGAAAATATCCTAAAATTGAACGATCAGAAAATGGTGGTGAGTACACCTGCAAAGTTGAATGAAGCAACTATTTACGCAAAGGCAAAATTGTGTGACAGAGAGACGAAATAGGTATTTGGTATAAAAATTTATAATAAAATTTCAGAACATGGTAGAAGAAATGCAGAAAAATACTTCTGTGATATTGAATTATTGATACATTCAGATCAACAATCAAGATAGAGGACAAATAAACAAACTCCACAAGAAAGGTATACCGCAAATTTAATCAAAGGAACCGAAAAGTTATAAGGAAGTATTAAAACGACAATATAATAAAAAATAGTTAAATGGTATGAGAGACTTATGTCAAATGAAACATGGATATTGGAAGAATTACCTGATGGACGAAAGGCAATTGGTTGAAAATGGATATATAATTAATTACGGATGTAAACGGAAAAGTATGAAGTAACTAAGCAAGATTAGTAGCACAAGGATTCAATAAAAAATATGGTGTGGATTTAAACGAGATTTGTGCACCAGTAGTCTGACATAAGAATGGTTTTAACAGTAGCTGGACAAAATCAAATGTAGGCAAATCACCTTAATGTAAAGACAGCGTTTCTATATCGAAATTTAAAAGAGACTTATATATGAAAATACAAAAATGTTTACAGATACCTTTGAATTATCCCATTTAGGAGAAGTCTATCATTACTTGGAAGCTCATCATGTATACAGCGGTCAATCTCCTCAAGCGAATGCTTCAGAGCGAGTTAACCGTTCGGTTATTTCAGCCATAAAGGCATACATTAACCCTTATCAAAGAAATTGGGTTGCAGATCTTAGCAGTGATAGTTGTGCTTTACGTTCTGCAGTTCACAGTGCTATTGGTACAACCCCTTATTACATGGTTTTCGGTTAAAATATGATCACCAACGGATGAACTTACAATCTCCTGCAAAAACTACAGATGCAGTAAAATTTAGCAGGAAAGTTTCCGTGGAGATCGTTCGTAATAGAGCAGGAGAATGTATGCAAAAGCAATTTGCTCGAAATGAGCGAAATTATAATTTAAGGTCTAGAAATGTTCATCTCAGTGTTGGCCAGGAAATTATTCGAAGGAACTTTCGAAAAAAATTACAATGCGAAACTCGCACCTAATTTTCTGAAAGCTCTTATCAGAGCCAAATGTGGTAACTCTAATTATGAACTTGAGGATTTGCAAGGTCGTTTAATTGGCACAATAAACCTCCACTTCAACATAATTCCGTCTACAAGCGAGATGAACTTTAAGTGTCGTTAAATCTCATTTAGGCTATGGGAATTTGTTGTGGCGCTTGTAGCCAGACAATTTATTATAATCTAAGACCACAATCGCAAAGTGGCGATCGACATTGCGGCGAAAAACGGTGGTGACTAGTAGTTAACAGAGGCATATCCGTCTGTCCGTGTCGTCCGTATGTGTCGTCCGTTTCCTTAGCGCTAGAATTGGTGCAAACTTGTGCAAATTGCAAGATCATGTATTAAGCGTTCGATCGAGAGGTCGAGAAAATTTGACAACTATTCCCCTCAAAAATATATTATCGATGCGTACTTAACGACAAAATTGCGTTGAAGTATATAGCACGCATTGTGAAAAATAAAGAAATTGAAAGAAAAAACAAAACCAGAAACAATAGTTCTAATTAAATTGTCTGACGTCATTCCCGACCTCAAGTGTTCTGTATTTCTACGGCAGTCCAGTGGATATTGATTGATATTCTTTTTTACATCTGATGAGAGTAAAATCTCTTAGCTCTGGACGGGGTAATGAACCCATCAGCTGTGAAGAAGAAGTCTCCAAAAGCTTTACACCTCTTCTGCGGCTCTAGAGAGGAAAACCAGGAAACAACTGACAGCTGATGACATCTAATTGAGTACATTAACATCAGCAAACCAACCTCACCAAAAAAGCAGCCAGTAGTAGTGGAGTAGTGCTTAGTGGTTGAAAGAAAATATAGGAATATTTGATTTAAAAGTGACAATATTGAACAACATATGTCCATAATGGCATCAAACCCCCGGAAGAAAACGTACAAAAAATTATTATTTTAGTGTTAGTTAGTTTTAGTGAATTATTTTAGTTCGCGGAAAGTGAAAAGAAAAAAAATGATAACATAGCGGGAGAGAAAAAAGACAAAACGATAAAAGTAAAAGAAAAATAAAAATGAAGAAAATATAAGAAAAAAGTGAATATAGTACCTTTTAATTTCTAATTAAAATCAGGAAAATCATAAACAATAATAAAATGATCTCTTGGACCTTGGACGGAACTTGCCCTACCCCAAAGACGACGACCCGGAGCCGGAACCCGAATGTGCATCCGCCACGTCACTAGACTATTCGTTACATGATACATCATCCAGAAATAGGAGATACATTGAGTGAAAAATGGGAACTCGCAATGATTTTAAAATCAAAAGAGTACGTGATATATCAGAAATCGATATTTCTTCACTCTCATAGATGATTTGAGAAAGTATGTTAAAATTTATTTAATTAAGAGGTAATCAGATGTCATTAATGAATTGAAAGAATTCATTGAAATTGTTCATACAGCATTTGGAAAATATCCTAAAATTGAACGATCAGAAAATGGTGGTGAGTACACCTGCAAAGTTGAATGAAGCAACTATTTACGCAAAGGCAAAATTGTGTGACAGAGAGACGAAATAGGTATTTGGTATAAAAATTTATAATAAAATTTCAGAACATGGTAGAAGAAATGCAGAAAAATACTTCTGTGATATTGAATTATTGATACATTCAGATCAACAATCAAGATAGAGGACAAATAAACAAACTCCACAAGAAAGGTATACCGCAAATTTAATCAAAGGAACCGAAAAGTTATAAGGAAGTATTAAAACGACAATATAATAAAAAATAGTTAAATGGTATGAGAGACTTATGTCAAATGAAACATGGATATTGGAAGAATTACCTGATGGACGAAAGGCAATTGGTTGAAAATGGATATATAATTAATTACGGATGTAAACGGAAAAGTATGAAGTAACTAAGCAAGATTAGTAGCACAAGGATTCAATAAAAAATATGGTGTGGATTTAAACGAGATTTGTGCACCAGTAGTCTGACATAAGAATTGTTTTTTACAGTAGCTGGACAAAATCAAATGTAGGCAAATCACCTTAATGTAAAGACAGCGTTTCTATATCGAAATTTAAAAGAGACTTATATATGAAAATACAAAAATGTTTACAGATACCTTTGAATTATCCCATTTAGGAGAAGTCTATCATTACTTGGAAGCTCATCATGTATACAGCGGTCAATCTCCTCAAGCGAATGCTTCAGAGCGAGTTAACCGTTCGGTTATTTCAGCCATAAAGGCATACATTAACCCTTATCAAAGAAATTGGGTTGCAGATCTTAGCAGTGATAGTTGTGCTTTACGTTCTGCAGTTCACAGTGCTATTGGTACAACCCCTTATTACATGGTTTTCGGTTAAAATATGATCACCAACGGATGAACTTACAATCTCCTGCAAAAACTACAGATGCAGTAAAATTTAGCAGGAAAGTTTCCGTGGAGATCGTTCGTAATAGAGCAGGAGAATGTATGCAAAAGCAATTTGCTCGAAATGAGCGAAATTATAATTTAAGGTCTAGAAATGTTCATCTCAGTGTTGGCCAGGAAATTATTCGAAGGAACTTTCGAAAAAAATTACAATGCGAAACTCGCACCTAATTTTCTGAAAGCTCTTATCAGAGCCAAATGTGGTAACTCTAATTATGAACTTGAGGATTTGCAAGGTCGTTTAATTGGCACAATAAACCTCCACTTCAACATAATTCCGTCTTCAAGCTAGATGAACTTTAAGTGTCGTTAAATCTCATTTAGGCTATGGGAATTTGTTGTGGCGCTTGTAGCCAGACAATTTATTATAATCTAAGACCACAATCGCAAAGTGGCGATCGACATTGCGGCGAAAAACGGTGGTGACTAGTAGTTAACAGAGGCATATCCGTCTGTCCGTGTCGTCCGTATGTGTCGTCCGTTTCCTTAGCGCTAGAATTGGTGCAAACTTGTGCAAATTGCAAGATCATGTATTAAGCGTTCGATCGAGAGGTCGAGAAAATTTGACAACTATTCCCCTCAAAAATATATTATCGATGCGTACTTAACGACAAAATTGCGTTGAAGTATATAGCACGCATTGTGAAAAATAAAGAAATTGAAAGAAAAAACAAAACCAGAAACAATAGTTCTAATTAAATTGTCTGACGTCATTCCCGACCTCAAGTGTTCTGTATTTCTACGGCAGTCCAGTGGATATTGATTGATATTCTTTTTTACATCTGATGAGAGTAAAATCTCTTAGCTCTGGACGGGGTAATGAACCCATCAGCTGTGAAGAAGAAGTCTCCAAAAGCTTTACACCTCTTCTGCGGCTCTAGAGAGGAAAACCAGGAAACAACTGACAGCTGATGACATCTAATTGAGTACATTAACATCAGCAAACCAACCTCACCAAAAAAGCAGCCAGTAGTAGTGGAGTAGTGCTTAGTGGTTGAAAGAAAATATAGGAATATTTGATTTAAAAGTGACAATATTGAACAACATATGTCCATAATGGCATCAAACCCCCGGAAGAAAACGTACAAAAAATTATTATTTTAGTGTTAGTTAGTTTTAGTGAATTATTTTAGTTCGCGGAAAGTGAAAAGAAAAAAAATGATAACATAGCGGGAGAGAAAAAAGACAAAACGATAAAAGTAAAAGAAAAATAAAAATGAAGAAAATATAAGAAAAAAGTGAATATAGTACCTTTTAATTTCTAATTAAAATCAGGAAAATCATAAACAATAATAAAATGATCTCTTGGACCTTGGACGGAACTTGCCCTACCCCAAAGACGACGACCCGGAGCCGGAACCCGAATGTGCATCCGCCACGTCACTAGACTATTCGTTACATGATACATCATCCAGAAATAGGAGATACATTGAGTGAAAAATGGGAACTCGCAATGATTTTAAAATCAAAAGAGTACGTGATATATCAGAAATCGATATTTCTTCACTCTCATAGATGATTTGAGAAAGTATGTTAAAATTTATTTAATTAAGAGGTAATCAGATGTCATTAATGAATTGAAAGAATTCATTGAAATTGTTCATACAGCATTTGGAAAATATCCTAAAATTGAACGATCAGAAAATGGTGGTGAGTACACCTGCAACGTTGAATAAAGCAACTATTTACGCAAGAGCAAAATTGTGTGACAGAGAGACGAAATAGGTATTTGGTATAAAAATTTATAATAAAATTTCAGAACATGGTAGAAGAAATGCAGGAAAATACTACTGTGATATTGAATTATTGATACCTTAACGGTAGCTGGACAAAATCAAATGTAGGCAAATCACCATAATGTAAACACAGCGTTCCTATATTGGAATTTAAACAATACTTTATATATGAAACAAAAATATTTTAGAGAATCATTTGAAACATCCCATTTAGGAGAAGTCAATCATTACTTTGTAGGGCAGTTGGATATTAATAATGTCTCAACAAAATTATCCTAAAATTCTTGGATATAGGTATCAAGTCCCAGAATCTACTTTTTTATAAAGAACAATAAAAAAAGTAGTCAAATTAGCCTAGGCTGTATAGATATATTCTGGAAAACAAATTAATGTGTTTGAAAAGATTTAGGACTTCATTAAGGTTATACATTTTTTTGCTGTACAAATTCAATATCTAGTTCAAAAAGTATTAACGGTGTACCGACTCGGTATTCAATCATAACGAAATCCTGTTAAAAATATAATCGATATTTTCTTTAATATGGCAGAACCTAAACACGTGTACTGGACTGATTCTATATTAAAGCATATTGATAAAGGACGGAAAATAAATGAAAATAATTCGATAAGTGGTGCAAAAAATAGTGAAGAATTTATCGACGTTTATGTTTCGAATAAAGAAGTTCCTGTTTAATAAACTACCGATTTCTTCTTCAATACATGTACTGAATTGATTATATGCGTCAATGCATATTAATAATGCGATGAAAATAAGTCATTCACTAAAATAAAAACTATTGCTAATTAAAATAATTTGTGTTCTTAAAAAATTGTGAGCACAAAGTACTTGAAATAACAAAAAGTGTTGGTACGATTAATCCTATCAACATTTTCATTGTATTGCCAACAATATTTTATATTTAAAAGAAAAAGTGGCATTGTTGAAACAACAGATATAAATTTTTTTACGTTCGAAACCTTCTGGTACAATTTGGTGTGCCATCCCTAACGAGTGATGTGTTAACCATAAAGAATAGTGCGATGTCTAGATAACACAGTCACAGTTAGCGGTTCATGATGGCAGCCAAATTTGTACTCAAAAGTGACAGTTCGGACTGCGGCATGAACTTCGACCATGTCTTGCCGCGGTTCACTCGGTCACTTTGATCGCGACTTTCAAAGCGAATAGATCAATCCCAAAAAGCGTTTCATGTAAACGACTACCCTGAACGATCACCCACCCAACCATCCATTTGACTTCACGCTGCGCCAAGGTCCACCCAGGAGACAACAACAGCAATTCCTATATATATATATATATATATATATATATATATATATATATATATATATATATATATATATATATATATATATATATTTATATAAATAATTATTCTTCTAATTATTCATGCTCGACGACCATACCCTTTACTCGCTCGAAGTTCATCGCGAAGAAATCAAATCCGTCTGGGGTCAATTCAGGGGGACTTACGGT
Organism: Coelopa pilipes; assembly: GCA_947389925.1. Classification (NCBI taxonomy): domain Eukaryota; kingdom Metazoa; phylum Arthropoda; class Insecta; order Diptera; family Coelopidae; genus Coelopa; species Coelopa pilipes. The sequence goes on from OX376700.1 coordinate 9,714,737, forward strand.
GCTTGTTTAAGCGATCTCTATGAGAAGCGCAGATCTCGCACAAGGCGATGAGTTTCGGAGGTTGAAACCGTCAAAGCACGGTACAATAGTGCGTACCGCACCTACGTTCGCTGTGTGGGGAACATTGGAGAACGGATGGCTGCGCTAACTACGGCCAACCTTCTAGTCCATCCATCCGTGGAAAGGGTTACGGATTCCAGTAATTTATATCTGCCTCCATGTGATACGGAGGTATGTGATGGAGATTACATTGCATGGCCAACTTTCATGTTTACCGCCATTTACATCTCCAATCCAGGTTGAGTCCCGTAGAGAAGCTGTTCCACCTGAATAAGAAAACCAGAAGGGAAGCGAGAGACATCGTAAAGAAGGCTCCGCTGACCAACGATGGTTTCTTATTGGCAAGGAACAACCTCAGTGATCGGTTTGACAATAAGAGGATACTCATCAACAGTCAGTTGCGCATCCTTTTTAACCTACCTGCACTATCGACAGAATCGATATCTCCGGGTGGGATGCAATATTCCGCTTCATCTGTTCCACGCGACTCCCAGATGTCACATTGACGTTGAAGGACAAATCCCAAATTCCGATGTGGACCGAGGTGGATTCCTTTTTGACATCGCGATATCAAACGTTGGAATCCGTCTCCGACATCCGAGGCCTCCATAGTGGTAGAACGCCTTCTCTGACCACGTCCAATCCACCTCCATCACGCAATCCGGGTATGGTTCGCAACCCTCCAAGGCGTGTTAGTACCTATCATGCCAATATAAGCATTCCCCAGTGCAAGCTCTGTCCAAATCTACAGCATACGATCCGAAATTGTCCGAAGTTTTTATAAATGCGTCCATCTAAGAGAATGTCTTGCGTACGCAAGCATGGGCTCTGCATCAACTGCTTCGCACGTGCCCATTCTCTCAGCGATTGCACTAGTAAGCACAACTGCTTCAAGTGCAATCGGAGGCACAACGCGCTGTTACACGGCGAATCTGGCGATGGTGGAGGACCGAGGAACAGTAACTCTTACAATCGTCCAATACAGTCCACTAAATCCAATTCAGGTCGGCAAAACATTCAAACGTGCTTCGCCTCCAGTGCCAATAACGTTCTATTAGGAACCGCAATGGTTCAAATCAACCATCAGGGCATCCGAAATCCTGCGAGGGCCCACATAGACTCCGGGTCTGAGGGGAGTTTCATGTCAGAGCTCCTCTTCCGCATTCTCAAACTCTCCTTCACGTCCATCCACGCGCAGATTTTTGGCCTGAATCATGTCATCTCCGCGAAATCGCAAAAGGTTCATACTGAGCTCTCCAAACAATTCAGAAGTTCAGCTGGAGGCTTCCACGATGGCCCTTCCTCATCTCACGGAGAAGTTACCAACGTGAAGTCTTTTACCTGGACAGCTTACCAACCTTCCGAATATCCCGCAGATCCGACGTTCCATACGAGCTCTCACATCGACATCCTGATCGGTAGGGACCTAGTTCCGTCGGTTCTGCAGGACGGGATCCAACGGAGGGTATGCGGCTCACTGATTGCTCAGGAAGGAGAAAATCTTCGGATGGATCCTAACCGTGACAAAATTTGTCTTGTTCTTCCTTAGACCAGCAAATCTCCAAGTTCTGGGAAATTGAAGAACTTCCAAGTAAGCGTCATCTAACTCCGTCTGACAAAATTTGTGAAGACTTGTTCTCCAGAACCACTCGTCGCACAAAAGAAGGTCGTTATGTCGTTTCTCTCCCTTTTAAAGAGGGTTTTCCGAAGAACCTTCAGCTCGGGCGCTCTCGAGACATCGCGATGGCCCAATTCATGAGGAACGACGTAAGACTAGTGAAAAACCCTAGTCTGAAAATCGAATACGATAACGTTCTGAAGGAATATGGGGACTTAGGTCACATGACAAAGGTCTTCAGTCCGAACTATAGTGAATTTCCTATGCACTATTACCTTCCACATCATGCAGTTTTTAAACCCGAGAGCACTAGTACCAAACACGGGTCCAGTTTTGCAATCCGATTTGACGCAATTAATCCTGAAGTGGGGTCTATTCCGTTTTGTCCTCAAAGGGGACATCCAGAAGATGTATCGACAGATTCTGGTAGATTCCCATCATACTCCGTTTCAGCGAATTCTCTTCCGAGACTCGCCTTCCGATCCAATTCGGTTTGAATTGTGCACCGTATCTAGCCATTCGTTGCTTGCACCAACTTGCCAATTCGACGAGAGCAGTCATGCAAAAACTCTCGGGGTTAGATGGAACGCACGGTCTGACATCTTCTATTTCTCCACGAAACCATTGAAGAATCAATCCACCTTCACGAAACGGGAGGTTTTGTCCGAAATATCGAACATATTCGATCCTGCGGGCTGGTTGGCATCATACATCGTCCTTGCAAAGATTTTGATGCAACAAATTTGGCTGTCCAAGACTGGATGCGACGATCCGTTTCACGAAAATTGTTTAGATGCGTGGAATCAATTCCTGCAGTTCTACCCAGAAATCAACAATATCCATCTACCACGGTGGATACAGTACACTCCCGACTCCGACGTCGAGATTCATGCATTTTGCGATGCCTCTGAAAAAGCGTATGCAGTCAACATATATGTCCGAATAAAATCCGAGTCCAATCCTGTCTCAGTACATCTCCTAACAGCCAAAACAAAAGTAGCTCCAGTGAAAACACTGTCTATTCCGAGGCTGGAATTGTGTGGTGCCGTCCTAATGGCTGAAATGGTAGAGTCCGCAATACCACATCTCGGCTTAAAACCGCACAAAACGTTCTTTTGGATCGACTCCACCATCGTCTTAGTCTGGCTTCAGAAACCGCCATACCACTGGCGAACCGGGTATCGAAGATAACCCAGAGTGTGCGGCCAGCGAATTGGTTACACGTTGATTCGCACGACAATCCCGCCGATCTTGGTAGTCGCGGAGCGCTGCCTCAAGAACTGACTGACAGTTCACTGTGGTGGTATGGTCCGAAGTGGCTACAAGATAATTCATCGTCTTGGCCAGGTGAAAACCCACAGCTTCTTCTCGAAACGCAACTCGAATGCAAACCTCTCAAGGTACACGCGACAGTTGTACATCAAGTTGATGACATTCTCGAACGCTTCTCCTGCTATGCAAGAGCATTGCGGGTGTTGTCATATACAATCCGCCTCTTTCACCGATCTCATAGTGCGCATAAATCATCATATTCCTACTCCTCCACGATGATTAGCAGCACAGAGATAAAGAGCACTAGAATGCGTTTGATCCTGCTGAGTCAACGACTGACCTACTCAGAAGAGTATAAACTACTTAAAGATTAAAATTCGATTCCATCGTCGAGCCCCCTGCTCAACTTAAATCCATTACTCGAAGGTTCGTTGTGCTTCGAGTTTGCGGCAGACTCGTCTCCTCACCAGTCATGTCGTACGACGAGCGCCATCCCATTATATTACCGCAGAATTGCGAATTCTCACGTCTCTTAGTTCGTTCTACACATGAGATCTCTCTCCACGGGGGAAATCAATTGGTCCTTAAACTTTTACGCCTGCAATTTTGGATTCGAAGACTCAAAAATCTCATAAAAACGACAATTCACAATTGCAAACCTTTCATACTCCATCGTAAGAAGGTTTACTATCAGTTGATGGGCGCACTTCCTCCAAAACGCACCACTTATGCACGTCCTTTTACACGTACCGGTTTAGATTTCGCGGGTCCATTCGAAATCAAGAACTACACCGGTAGAGCTTGCCTGATTACCAAGGGCTACGTATGCGTGTTTGTTTGCATCTCCACTAAAGAAATCCATTTAGAGGCAACCAACACTCTTTCCACGTCTGCTTTCCTAGCAGCATTCCAAAGATTCGTCTCCCGACGTGGATGTCCACTGACATTATATTCCGACAATGGAAAATCCTTTGTGGGCGCTTCTCGAGAACTGTCGCGTGATTTTCTAAAGGTCTCTCGATCTACGGTTTGCACTCAATTCGCCCAGCAGAATCTCACTTGAAACTTCATTCCATCAGGAGCTACTCACATGGGTGGCCTTTGGGAAGCTGGCGTAAAGAGCTTCAAAACACACTTCAAGAAGGTAGCAGGAACGTTCAAATATACTTTCGAAGAATTTTCCACAATTCTCTCAACAATTGAACCTTGTCTCAATTCACGTCCGATTTCTGCCATGTCCGAAGATCCGTCGGACATGACCACATTAACACCTGGTCATTTCCTGATCGGCAGTCCGCTTCTAGTTCCGATTGAACCGCAAATTGATGACAAGCCAGTGTCATTGTAAATCGGTGGCATAAGCTGAAAGCTCTCCAGCAACACTTCTGTACTCTTTGGAAAGATGAGTATCTAAAGGTGTTGCACAAACGGAATAAGTAGAAGAGTCCAGAACCCAATGTCCGAGTCGATTCTCTGGTTGTTATCCAAGACGATAACCTTCCCCTACAAGAATGGCGACTTGGCAGGGTATCCAAGATCCATTTGGGAAAACACAAGGAAAAGGAAAAGACGCGGCACCATTACGCGACCAGTCGTGAAATTAGTTGTTCTACCCTCATAATAATTTCACCCTCCTCCCACAACCAGTCCTATCGCTATCTGTTTTTTCCTCATAGCCGAAACATGCCGAACCAAGCGATCTCCATGATGGAGAAAACATCACATTCAGAGCGCCATTGCTATCGGAACCAGCAAGCAGCATAGAAGGCCTTCCGGTGCCGCATCTGCAGTCGGAATCATGCGCTTCGTCATTGTCCGGTCTTTTTCGAGGCCAATACAGAGAAGTGCATGCGACTAGTGCTCCTGCACAAGTATTGCTCCAACTGTCTAGCGCACAAACACTCACAAGGATCATGCGTGAGTAAGACAGGCTGCCACATCTGCCAGGAAAGGTACCACACTATGCTTCATCTCCACGAGAGATTAAGATCAAGGAAGTCGTCCACGAAGCTCAGCACGAGACCGGCCGAGCCGATCACACTCTCGTCGCTGTTGGCCCAACAGGTGGTGACACTGTGTCCGACTGCGGTGGTGATTATACAGCTCGATTATCAGCGCCATCGCGTACGAACTCTTCTCGACCCGTTAGTGGCAATCAGTCGCATCACGGTTGAAGCCGTCGAGAAGATGCACATCCCGACCACAGTAGTTGGCAAAGAGGTTGTGTGCAAACTAACGATCCGGGCTCACGCAGATACCAACGTGAAGATGGAAGCGTTGTTTAAATTGGTCAAAACCATCGCAATCCAGTCGCCATCCAAGGCATTGAGCGGGTCCGTGAAGTCCAACTTCACAAACATGGTGTTGGCCGATCCGAAATTTGACACGCCCCTCTCACTCGTGTTAGGAGCAGAATTATACTAGAAATGCATCCGTCCTGGCATGCTGCCGGGAGTTAACGGGCTTCCTCTGGCCCTGAACACGCTATTTATGTGGATCTTATCCGGCTCCTGCTCTGGATAGACCACTCAACACGCTATTTGGGTGGATCTTATCCGGCTCCTGCTGCGGATAAACCACCCAACAAACCTACATCATTCCCACAAATTCCCTTGAATTTTTTGTAATCCATTTGAAATGCTCGGTGAAGTTGAGAACTAAAGAGAAAAAAATACGAAATTCAACCAATGTTTGATTTCAATATTTCGTACTACCACTCCTTCCTCCACTTCCCTTTTCCAGTAGCTAGCGCGGTGCTCCAAACATTGCAGGTATACGTCCGAAACCTTCTGGTACAATTTGGTGTGCCATCCCTAACGAGTGATGTGTTATCTATAATGAATAGTGCGATGTCTAGATAATACATTCACCGTTAGCGGTTCATGATGGCCGCCAAATTTGTACTCAAAAGTGACAGTTCGGACTGCGGCAGGGACTTCGACCATGTCTTGGCGTGGTTCGCTCGTTCACTCGTTCACTTTCAAAGCGAATAGATCAATCCCAAAAAGCGTTTCATGTAAACGACTACCCTGAACGATCACCCACCCAACCATCCATTTGACTTCACGCTGCGCCAAGGTCCACCCAGGAGACAACAACAGCAATTCCTATATATATATATATATATATAGATATATATATATATATATAGATATATATATATATATATAGATATATATATATATATATAGATATATATATATATATATATATATATATATATATATATATATATATATATATATATATATATTTATATAAATAATTATTCTTCTAATTATTCATGCTCGACGACCATACCCTTTACTCGCTCGAAGTTCATCGCGAAGAAATCAAATCCGTCTGGGGTCAATTCAGGGGGACTTACGGTGCTTGTTTAAGCGATCTCTACGAGAAGCGCAGATCTCGCACAAGGCGATGAGTTTCGGAGGTTGAAACCGTCAAAGCACGGTACAATAGTGCGTACCGCACCTACGTTCGCTGTGTGGGGAACATTGGAGAACGGATGGCTGCGCTAACTACGGCCAACCTTCCAGTCCATCCATCCGTGGAAAGGGTTACGGATTCCAGTAATTTCTATCTGCCTCCATGTGATACGGAGGTATGTGATGGAGATTACATTGCATGGCCAACTTTCATGTTTACCGCCATTTACATCTCCAATTCCAGGTTGAGTCCCGTAGAGAAGCTGTTCCACCTGAATAAGAAAACCAGAAGGGAAGCGAGAGACATCGTAAAGAAGGCTCCGCTGACCAACGATGGTTTCTTATTGGCATGGAACAACCTCAGTGATCGGTTTGACAATAAGAGGATACTCGTCAACAGTCAGTTGCGCATCCTTTTCAACCTACCTGCACTATCGACAGAATCCGGAAAGTGGATCAAAACTTTGCAACGAGATATCAGCTCGTGCATCGCCGCGCTAAGGATGTACGACATTGATATCTCCGGGTGGGATGCAATATTCCGCTTCATCTGTTCCACGCGACTCCCAGATGTCACATTGACGTTGAAGGACAAATCCCAAATTCCGATGTGGACCGAGGTGGATTCCTTTTTGACATCGCGATATCAAACGTTGGAATCCGTCTCCGACATCCGAGGCCTCCATAGTGGTAGAACGCCTTCTCTGACCACGTCCAATCCACCTCCATCACGCAATCCGGGTATGGTTCGCAACCCTCCAAGGCGTGTTAGTACCTATCATGCCAATATAAGCATTCCCCAGTGCAAGCTCTGTCCAAATCTACAGCATACGATCCGAAATTGTCCGAAGTTTTTATAAATGCGTCCATCTAAGAGAATGTCTTGCGTACGCAAGCATGGGCTCTGCATCAACTGCTTCGCACGTGCCCATTCTCTCAGCGATTGCACTAGTAAGCACAACTGCTTCAAGTGCAATCGGAGGCACAACGCGCTGTTACACGGCGAATCTGGCGATGGTGGAGGACCGAGGAACAGTAACTCTTCCAATCGTCCAATACAGTCCACTAAATCCAATTCAGGTCGGCAAAACATTCAAACGTGCTTCGCCTCCAGTGCCAATAACGTTCTATTAGGAACCGCAATGGTTCAAATCAACCATCAGGGCATCCGAAATCCTGCGAGGGCCCACATAGACTCCGGGTCTGAGGGGAGTTTCATGTCAGAGCTCCTCTTCCGCATTCTCAAACTCTCCTTCACGTCCATCCACGCGCAGATTTTTGGCCTGAATCATGTCATCTCCGCGAAATCGCAAAAGGTTCATACTGAGCTCTCCAAACAATTCAGAAGTTCAGCTGGAGGCTTCCACGATGGCCCTTCCTCATCTCACGGAGAAGTTACCAACGTGAAGTCTTTTACCTGGACAGCTTACCAACCTTCCGAATATCCCGCAGATCCGACGTTCCATACGAGCTCTCACATCGACATCCTGATCGGTAGGGACCTAGTTCCGTCGGTTCTGCAGGACGGGATCCAACGGAGGGTATGCGGCTCACTGATTGCTCAGGAAGGAGAAAATCTTCGGATGGATCCTAACCGTGACAAAATTTGTCTTGTTCTTCCTTAGACCAGCAAATCTCCAAGTTCTGGGAAATTGAAGAACTTCCAAGTAAGCGTCATCTAACTCCGTCTGACAAAATTTGTGAAGACTTGTTCTCCAGAACCACTCGTCGCACAAAAGAAGGTCGTTATGTCGTTTCTCTCCCTTTTAAAGAGGGTTTTCCGAAGAACCTTCAGCTCGGGCGCTCTCGAGACATCGCGATGGCCCAATTCATGAGGAACGACGTAAGACTAGTGAAAAACCCTAGTCTGAAAATCGAATACGATAACGTTTTGAAGGAATATGGGGACTTAGGTCACATGACAAAGGTCTTCAGTCCGAACTATAGTGAATTTCCTATGCACTATTACCTTCCACATCATGCAGTTTTTAAACCCGAGAGCACTAGTACCAAACACGGGTCCAGTTTTGCAATCCGATTTGACGCAATTAATCCTGAAGTGGGGTCTATTCCGTTTTGTCCTCAAAGGGGACATCCAGAAGATATATCGACAGATTCTGGTAGATTCCCATCATACTCCGTTTCAGCGAATTCTCTTCCGAGACTCGCCTTCCGATCCAATTTGGTTTGAATTGTGCACCGTATCTAGCCATTCGTTGCTTGCACCAACTTGCCAATTCGACGAGAGCAGTCATGCAAAAACTCTCGGGGTTAGATGGAACGCACGGTTTGACATCTTCTATTTCTCCACGAAACCATTGAAGAATCAAACCACCTTCACGAAACGGGAGGTTTTGTCCGAAATATCGAACATATTCGATCCTGCGGGCTGGTTGGCATCATACATCGTCCTTGCAAAGATTTTGATGCAACAAATTTGGCTGTCCAAGACTAGATGCGACGATCCGTTTCACGAAAATTGTTTAGATGCGTGGAATCAATTCCTGCAGTTCTACCCAGAAATCAACAATATCCATCTACCACGGTGGATACAGTACACTCCCGACTCCGACGTCGAGATTCATGCATTTTGCGATGCCTCTGAAAAAGCGTATGCCGTCAACATATATGTCCGAATAAAATCCGAGTCCAATCCTGTCTCAGTACATCTCCTAACAGCCAAAACAAAAGTAGCTCCAGTGAAAACACTGTCTATTCCGAGGCTGGAATTGTGTGGTGCCGTCCTAATGGCTGAAATGGTAGAGTCCGCAATACCACATCTCGGCTTAAAACCGCACAAAACGTTCTTTTGGATCGACTCCACCATCGTCTTAGTCTGGCTTCAGAAACCGCCATACCACTGGCGAACCGGGTATCGAAGATAACCCAGAGTGTGCGGCCAGCGAATTGGTTACACGTTGATTCGCACGACAATCCCGCCGATCTTGGTAGTCGCGGAGCGCTGCCTCAAGAACTGACTGACAGTTCACTGTGGTGGTATGGTCCGAAGTGGCTACAAGATAATTCATCGTCTTGGCCAGGTGAAAACCCACAGCTTCTTCTCGAAACGCAACTCGAATGCAAACCTCTCAAGGTACACGCGACAGTTGTACATCAAGTTGATGACATTCTCGAACGCTTCTACTGCTATGCAAGAGCATTGCGGGTGTTGTCATATACAATCCGCCTCTTTCACCGATCTCATAGTGCGCATAAATCATCATATTCCTACTCCTCCACGATGATTAGCAGCACAGAGATAAAGAGCACTAGAATGCGTTTGATCCTGCTGAGTCAACGACTGACCTACTCAGAAGAGTATAAACTAGTTAAAGATTAAAATTCGATTCCATCGTCGAGCCCCCTGCTCAACTTAAATCCATTACTCGAAGGTTCGTTGTGCTTCGAGTTTGCGGCAGACTCGTCTCCTCACCAGTCATGTCGTACGACGAGCGCCATCCCATTATATTACCGCAGAATTGCGAATTCTCACGTCTCTTAGTTCGTTCTACACATGAGATCTCTCTCCACGGGGGAAATCAATTGGTCCTTAAACTTTTACGCCTGCAATTTTGGATTCGAAGACTCAAAAATCTCATAAAAACGACAATTCACAATTGCAAACCTTTCATACTCCATCGTAAGAAGGTTTACTATCAGTTGATGGGCGCACTTCCTCCAAAACGCACCACTTATGCACGTCCTTTTACACGTACCGGTTTAGATTTCGCGGGTCCATTCGAAATCAAGAACTACACCGGTAGAGCTTGCCTGATTACCAAGGGCTACGTATGCGTGTTTGTTTGCATCTCCACTAAAGAAATCCATTTAGAGGCAACCAACACTCTTTCCACGTCTGCTTTCCTAGCAGCATTCCAAAGATTCGTCTCCCGACGTGGATGTCCACTGACATTATATTCCGACAATGGAAAATCCTTTGTGGGCTCTTCTCGAGAACTGTCGCGTGATTTTCTAAAGGTCTCTCGATCTACGGTTTGCACTCAATTCGCCCAGCAGAATCTCACTTGGAACTTCATTCCATCAGGAGCTACTCACATGGGTGGCCTTTGGGAAGCTGACGTAAAGAGCTTCAAAACACACTTCAAGAAGGTAGCAGGAATGTTCAAATATACTTTCGAAGAATTTTCCACAATTCTCTCAAGGATTGAAGCGTGTCTCAATTCACGTCCGATTTCTGCCATGTCCGAAGATCCGTCGGACATGTCCGCATTAACACCTGGGCATTTCCTGATCGGCAGTCCGCTTCTAGTTCCGATTGAACCGCAAATTGATGACAAGCCAGTGTCATTGTAAATCGGTGGCATAAGCTGAAAGTTCTCCAGCAACACTTCTGTACTCTTTGGAAAGATGAGTATCTAAAGGTGTTGCACAAACGGAATAAGTAGAAGAGTCCAGAACCCAATGTCCGAGTCGATTCTCTGGTTGTTATCCAAGACGATAACCTTCCCCTACAAGAATGGCGACTTGGCAGGGTATCCAAGATCCATTTGGGAAAACACAAGGAAAAGGAAAAGACGCGGCACCATTACGCGACCAGTCGTGAAATTAGTTGTTCTACCCTCATAATAATTTCACCCTCCTCCCACAACCAGTCCTATCGCTATCTGTTTTTTCCTCATAGCCGAAACATGCCGAACCAAGCGATCTCCATGATGGAGAAAACATCACATTCAGAGCGCCATTGCTATCGGAACCAGCAAGCAGCATAGAAGGCCTTCCGGTGCCGCATCTGCAGTCGGAATCATGCGCTTCGTCATTGTCCGGTCTTTTTCGAGGCCAATACAGAGAAGTGCATGCGACTAGTGCTCCTGCACAAGTATTGCTCCAACTGTCTAGCGCACAAACACTCACAAGGATCATGCGTGAGTAAGACAGGCTGCCACATCTGCCAGGAAAGGTACCACACTATGCTTCATCTCCACGAGAGATTAAGATCAAGGAAGTCGTCCACGAAGCTCAGCACGAGACCGGCCGAGCCGATCACACTCTCGTCGCTGTTGGCCCAACAGGTGGTGACACTGTGTCCGACTGCGGTGGTGATTATACAGCTCGATTATCAGCGCCATCGCGTACGAGCTCTTCTCGACCCGTTAGTGGCAATCAGTCGCATCACGGTTGAAGCCGTCGAGAAGATGCACATCCCGACGACAGTAGTTGGCAAAGAGGTTGTGTGCAAACTAACGATCCGGGCTCACGCAGATACCAACGTGAAGATGGAAGCGTTGTTTAAATTGGTCAAAACCATCGCAATCCAGTCGCCATCCAAGGCATTGAGCGGGTCCGTGAAGTCCAACTTCACAAACATGGTGTTGGCCGATCCGAAATTTGACACGCCCCTCTCACTCGTGTTAGGAGCAGAATTATACTAGAAATGCATCCGTCCTGGCATGCTGCCGGGAGTTAACGGGCTTCCTCTGGCCCTGAACACGCTATTTATGTGGATCTTATCCGGCTCCTGCTCCGGATAGACCACTCAACACGCTATTTGGGTGGATCTTATCCGGCTCCTGCTGCGGATAAACCACCCAATAAACCTACATCATTCCCACAAATTCCCTTGAATTTTTTGTAATCCATTTGAAATGCGCGGTGAAGTTGAGAACTAAAGAGAAAAAAATACGAAATTCAACCAATGTTTGATTTCAATATTTCGTACTACCACTCCTTCCTCCACTTCCCTTTTCCAGTAGCTAGCGCGGTGCTCCAAACATTGCAGGTATACTGCAAGGCGGGAGGCGATGTTTACGTCCGAAACCTTCTGGTACAATTTGGTGTGCCATCCCTAACGAGTGATGTGTTATCTATAATGAATAGTGCGATGTCTAGATAACACATTCACCGTTAGCGGTTCATGATGGCCGCCAAATTTGTACTCAAAAGTGACAGTTCGGACTGCGGCAGGGACTTCGACCATGTCTTGGCGTGGTTCGCTCGTTCACTTTGATCGCGACTTTCAAATAGATTAATCCTAAAAAGCGTTTCAAGTAAAAGACTACCCTGAACGATCAACCAACCAAACAACCCATTTGACTTCACGCTGCGCCAAGATCCACCCAGGAGAAAACAACAGCAATTCCAACCATTATCCAACCAACGCCGCACATCCATCTCAGATCCTGCACACCATCAATCCACACCACAACCGTCAGCACATCCACCTGCACTGCAACAACCAACGCAGCTACGCCAGTATCCACATTCCCCTCCACAAGACTCCACGCACAGACATTTGGTCCTTCGACCCGGATCAGCTCGAATCCAGCATTTTCATTCGGTGAATCTTTTTTTCGTCTTTCAAGTTAGTGCATAGTGTGTGTGACGCGAGTGTGAAGAAATTCGTCGTAGAGATTTTGTGCACCACGTCGCCATTTTGTGCACGATCGGCATTCAGCTCTAGAAGTCAAGTCTGGACCGGACTCGAAAAATACACACGAAAGGAGAAAATATAGTGCGATCATTGTGCATGCTGCAGTAAAGCCGCCATTTTGAGAAGCTACCAACAACACTACATATTGGCATCATAGCAGCGTGGTTATTCTTGCCGGCGTCTTCCCGCTCAGTCCAGTTCAGCACATCTTCCTGCAAATAGAATAAATTAATTCTTTGCATTTTTTCCTATCTCCATTTATCCATACTCACCTATACAAATATCACTTCAGCAATTCCTTGCTGCGAAATTGTGGGCCATTGTCGCACACCATGAATCCCGAGACCCCAAAAAGTAGGAAGACATTCTCTTCCAATTCCTTAATAATGGACGGAGCGGTGGCGCTCCGCAACGGAAACAATAGTGGAAACTTCGTCAGATAGTCTACAACCGTTAGGATGTAGGTATATCCCTTACTAGATCTGACCAAAGGCCCCACCAGATCTACACAAATCATCTCCCACGGCTCTAGATTCTTTGATCTTCCTACCATTAAACCAGCTGGCTTCGTATTTATGGGCTTTACACTCTGACAAACTTGGCACCTCTTGACATATCTAGCTACATCTACCTTCATTTTCGGCCAATAATACCTCTCTAACAATCGCGCATAAGTTTTCCTAACTCCCATATGCCCCGATAACGGACTATCGTGGCACTCTACCAACGCCTGTTCTCTCTCATCCTTTCCTAACACTTTCTTCCATTCGCTCCCATTAGCGAATATACTACGCGGTCCAAACTTTATTAATTTGAACAATTCCCCGTTCTCTTCCAGCCACGATGGAAAATCGATCGGTCTCTCGGTCACGTCCCTAAGCATTTTCTTAACCCATGGGTCTCCGGCGGTTTTCGAAAGGGCACTTAGGACGGGAACGCTTCGAGACAACATATCCGGTACGACATGATCCTTTCCATTCCTATGAATGATCGAGAAATCGTACTGCTGCAACTTTAAAGCCCATCTGGCCAGCCTGCCACAAGGGTCTTTCAAGTTATTCAGCCACACCAACGAATAATGGTCTGTGATTACACTGAAATGAACTCCCTCGATATAGGGCCGCAATTTCTCAACCGCCCACAGAACTGCCAAACATTCAATCTCCGTAGTGGAATAATTCTTTTCACTTTTGCTCAGCGACCTACTCAAATAAGAAATAACCTTCTCCCCGTCGTCAAACTGCTGAGTCAGAACAGCACCTATACCAAAATCCGATGCGTCAGTCTGAACAACGAAAGGACGATCAAAATCTGGGCAAGACAAAACCGGAGCCGTAACCAGACATTCTTTGGATTTTTGAAAGCTTTGCTCGCAATCCACCGTCCACGAAAACCGCTTAATTTTCTTTAAAAGCTCGGTCAACGGCTTGACCAAGTTAGCGAACTTAGGAACAAATCGTCGGTACCATGAAATTGTACCGACGAATGAGCGCACCTCTTTAACGTTTCGTGGAGCGGGGATCCTAAGCATGGCTTCCACCTTCTCGGGGTCCACATGTAAGCCTTGACGATCAACAACGTATCCGAGATATCGAAGTGAAGGGAGACAAAAGTTACATTTTTCCCTATTCAACCTTAGCCCTGCGTCATAAACCCGGCGCAATACCTCCTTCAACACCACAATATGCCTATCGTAACGACGACTATGTCATCAAGATAAACAAATACATGAGGTTCTAAGTCAGCACCGATGACCGTATCAATAAACCTCTGCCAGGTTGCCGGAGCATTATGCAACCCATATGGCATTCGTTTAAATTGATACAGTCCCCGACCAGGAACAGTGAAAGCTGTAAGGGGTCTCGAATCCTTACTGATAGGTATCTGCCAGTAAGCGGATTTGATGTCCAAGCTGGAGAGGTACTTGGCATCTCGCAGCTTATCGAGAGTAGCAGAAACATACGGAATAGGGTAACTGTCACGCTCAGTGTTCTTATTCAGAGACCTATAGTCGACGCAAAACCTATAACTGCTATCAGGAACCAAGCCCATCAGGAATCTCGTTGAAAGTATCGGCTCTCAACTTATCCAAGGCCACTGCCTCTTCGAGGGCAAGCTCTGACCGTTCTACAATCGTAGTTACTGATGAAATCTCAGCAAAATCTGAAAACCTCCACTGGTTCTTGGCAAGGTCCGGAACGATCCCGGCCTTGGTCCAGAAATCGACGCCAAGAATTAAGGATTGGAGATTTGGTATAATGAGGCAATCCAGAAGGACCGACTTGCCTTCCACCTCCATGGGTAAAGCAACGACACCACGAACTGGTACGATTTCCCCATCTGTAAGCGCGACGTTTTTAATATTAGACGGAGAAAACCTTACACCCCAGTTTTTCAATATATCCCACACCGGACGACCAACTATTGTGCGCGTGGCACCCGAATCCAACAAGCCCCGAATCTCTACACCAAAAATTCTAACTCCTAAATAGGGTCGACTATCACTACCTTTCCCTACGAGTGTAAAATTTAAACAAATTTCAGTCTGACACCGCTGTTCAGACTGCTTACCGCCCCCTATTGCCAGCTGGTTGCACGCAGACAACCCTCCTACTCCTGACGAACATCCTGCCCTGCGTTGGCAGAAGTTCGTGGCTCGTTTCCCGACGCCATCGGCCGACCTTCCAGCATAGGGCTTCGTTGACCCGAGGCAAACGCGGACCTTGTCCCACCATCAGACGGTCCTGCTCCCTTCGAGCACCTCGGACACTCCCGCTTATAGAACCCTTCGCGCCTACACCCATAGCACCTTATTCCGCTCCTGCACTCTGAGGACACGTGTCCAAAACGACGGCAGTTGAAACACCGGAAGGCCGGTGGAGGTGGCGCCCTAATCCTGCGCTCCAGGCGTTGATCGCGAAGTGGGGCAGCTGCCTCAACCACATCTGGCCCCTCAGTCACGTAAGCTATGTCCGGCTCCAACAGGGACTTCGTCCGACAGCTTGGTGGAGGGATGAATGCATCGACATTGGAACGGAGAGCTTCCAGTTTACGCCCTAACGCATCTAACTCCACCAACGACCTCGGCTCAGCCAAGCCCAGCTGAGTCTGGTAGAAGGGAGTCAAATCAGAAACAACCAATGATAACATCCTACGTTCTGGCAAAGCCTCCGACAACCTAGCAAACAAATTTCTCATCGTTGCCACATACACGCCGATGGACTCAGTCCCACCTTGAGTCCTTCGCCTAATCTCATCCATCAAAATGTCATCATAGTTGGGCGGGAGGAATTCCGCCTTCAGCTCGACGACCAATTCCTTCCATCCAGAGACCGTTTTGCGGATGGCTCGCAACCAAATCAGCGTCTTCCCCGAAAATAAGTCAACAGCTCCCCGAAACAGTTGAGCTTCGTTGACCCCACGAGCCTCGCTTAGCTCCTCTACTCTCTCTAAGAACGCATGCAAAGACATGCCGCTCTTCTCACCCGAGAACTTTACTTCCCACATAGCTAAATTTTCGATTTTCCCTACGACTTCCCGGGCCATCGTTGGCTGCTGATTCTCATCCTCAACAGCAGATTCACGGAGAAGTGCCTTTCGTCCTCCTGGCATATCTTCAGAGTCCGTCCTTGGCTTCGGTTGAGCCTCGTCCTCTGAAACGCCCGCTGATTCATTGCAGTCTGCGAGAATCAACATGAGTTGATTCCGCAGCCGCACCTGCTGCTCGACCTCCGCGCGCGTTGAGGGCTTTGATCGATTCAGCCGGCCAAGTATCGTAAGTATCTTTAAATACTCCGAAGACCTAGCATCAGTCGGCGGTACCTCGGTAAGCTTCGTGATCTCCCCTATCTTCAGCTCTACTTCCGCGCAGTCTTCGCTGAACTCAAAGGGGTAACCAGCGAAGCAATCGACCGACCCCCGACGTTCGAGCAACCTTGAGGTTCTCAAGGCCTTCCGCATACCATCAACATTCGTCACAGGGAGCCCTCGAGATTCTATCTCGTAGACCAGCTCCTCCTGTGACAACCTGTTGATCTCCATCGGAGCAAGAAAAAGAACCACTCGGAAGAACCAAAGTAAATAGAATAAAATAATCCCCAACAAAAGAAACAAATCAAAACGAATAATAAAGTAGAGGATACGAATATAATAAAAATTATAAAATAATTCAAAAAAACCTTGGTACAAGATCCAAACTACAACGATCCCAACACATGCAATGGTCTAAATGACGTAAGACCAGGGAAACCACAAACGCACAATATATAAAAAATTTCTCTTTTCTTATTATTACGCGCGTCTTGCACCTTCGCACTGACCCTAGCACAAATAAAAGGAACGGACTCACCAAAAACTTGAAGCGAGAATCGTGAGTTGGCCACAAAAACGCCGACACTCTTCGAACACGATTCGCTATCACAACAACCAAAATGAAAAATCCTGTAAATATAATCAAAATTAACAATCTGGCAACAAAAGTATATAACAATAACAAAGAACTTAAACCGAAAACCAATTGGTCGGATTAACAACCACAAACTACTTGCGTCGCTGCGACTCCTAAACCAGCAGGTCCAATTCGTTTTTCCAAGTCCACTCCTGTATTCGATCCTTCTTACAACCTTCTTACAACACAACTCAACAAAATGTCCACCAACGACACAATAACAGCAACAAGTGAGTACGGCTCACTTTTCTCCAGTGTTCACAAAATCTTTTTCGAGCCCCACGTTGGGAGCCAATTTGTCGCGAGCTCCTTCACCTATTTAAATAATTCACGACGTCGCGCACCGAACGCGTTAAATAAATTTTAACTTTAATTTCAAACAAACATAAACTACGACCGACGGACACGAATCGCGAATTTTTGACAACTGTCAAAAACAGGTGGATCGAAGGAGATCGACAAGGAGTTGTCACCTACTCAGACGGAGCGTGGGGGGGGGGGGTGTTCAGTACCACAGTACTGTGAACACTGGTAGACACAAAACTAGAAGTGAATATATGTAACTTTAATTCTTTTATCAACAAAAAAGAAATTAAAGGAAAACACAATAAGACTACACTCAGTGAAAAATTCTAACCGACTTTCGGGTTCAACTACTGAACCCTCGCACAATTCCAACTGGAATTCCTTCACCTGTTTATTCAAACTAGGCTCGGTTGTGGGATGCTATACACAAGAGGAAGAAGTCTACTACAACAAAAGCTAATTTTAGGCAAAATACAAATACTTGACGAAATACAACAATTCACGAAAATACTTCCCAACGACAGTCCAGACTCCAACGCTGCAACGTTTTTTTTTCCACTAAAATTCACTAATTTGTTCAACAATCACTTCCTCGCGACTTCGAGGTGTATCCTCACTGAATGTTCGAACGAAACTCAACTGCCTTTCTGACGCGAAGCACTGAAGGCACTTGCGTTCCACTCGAATCGGGTCTAGGGAGCCATCTTTTATACTGGATATGGGAGGTTTTTGGCCAAATCCTAATTGGAATCTGGGGTTTTAATATGCACCTATTTAAGAAAATCCCTCTAGATTGTTCTTAAATGGCTTCTAACCTGGTGGGAATAAAATCCCCGGACCAACCCGATGGCCAATATTTTGGCGCCACATATCCATGTATGAGAGATCGCTGCCTAAGTGTGGTACCATCTCAGTGGACCCACTTTTCGCTGTGAGACTAAACCCCGGTACCAATCTACTACAAATTGTAGTCCTGTCACGTCAGTTTCTTGTCTCGTAGTATACTACGCGGTGGTGCCCAATCTGGATTGTCGAAGGGGAACAGGAGACTGAAAACGACAAATATTGAGACGCGACAATCCTCCATATATGTATATACCGATACTCACCCATATCAATACACATACCTACCTAGATATAGGTATATATATATATATATATATATATATATATATATATATATATATATATATATATATATATATATATATATATATATATATATATATATATATATATATATATATATATATATATATATATATATATATATAGAGGTATATATATATATCCCCAATTGTGAGTGTCTTTCCGCGCAATTTTATTTCGGGACTTTTTTTCCCTGTTTTTACAAGTCTTTACAGTTCGAATGTTTACTGTTGTTTTTTCTTAAAGATTTTCGCGTGAACGGATATATGATCAGTTTCAACATTTCTTCTGTTGTTTTAACATCGTTTTAAATAATTATTCTTCTAATTATTCATGCTCGACGACCATACCCTTTACTCGCTCGAAGTTCATCGCGAAGAAATCAAATCCGTCTGGGGTCAATTCAGGGGGACTTACGGTGCTTGTTTAAGCGATCTCTACGAGAAGCGCAGATCTCGCACAAGGCGATGAGTTTCGGAGGTTGAAACCGTCAAAGCACGGTACAATAGTGCGGAGAACGGATGGCGCTAACTACGGCCAACCTTCCAGTCCATCCATCCGTGGAAAGGGTTACGGATTCCAGTAATTTCTATCTGCCTCCATGTGATACGGAGGTATGTGATGGAGATTACATTGCATGGCCAACTTTCATGTTTACCGCCATTTACATCTCCAATTCCAGGTTGAGTCCCGTAGAGAAGCTGTTCCACCTGAATAAGAAAACCAGAAGGGAAGCGAGAGACATCGTAAAGAAGGCTCCGCTGACCAACGATGGTTTCTTATTGGCATGGAACAACCTCAGTGATCCAAATTTGTCTTGTTCTTCCTTAGACCAGCAAATCTCCAAGTTCTGGGAAATTGAAGAACTTTCAAGTAAGCGTCATCTAACTCCGTCTGACAAAATTTGTGAAGACTTGTTCTCCAGAACCACTCGTCGCACAAAAGAGGGTCGTTATGTCGTTTCTCTCCCTTTTAAAGAGGGTTTTCCGAAGGACCTTCAGCTCGGGTGCTCTCGAGACATCGCGATGGCCCAATTCATGAGGAACGAAGTAAGACTAGTGAAAAACCCTAGTCTGAAAATCGAATACGATAAAGTTCTGAAGGAATATGGGGACTTAAGTCACATGACAATGGTCTTCAGTCAGAACTATAGTGAATTTCCTATGCACTATTACCTTCCACATCATGCAGTTTTTAAACCCGAGAGCACCGGTACCAAACGCGGGTCCAGTTTTGCAATCCGATTTGACGCAATTAATCCTGAAGTGGCGTCTATTCCGTTTTGTCCTCAATGGGGACATCCAGAAGATGTATCGACAGATTCTGGTAGATTCCCACCATACTCCGTTTCAGCGAATTCTCTTCCGAGACTCGCCTTCCGATCCAATTCGAGATTACGAATTGAAGACGGTCACATTCGGTCTGAATTGTGTACCGTATCTAGCCATTCGTTGCTTGCACCAACTTGCCAATTCGACGAGAGCAGTCATGCAAAAACTCTCGGGGTTAGATGGAACGCACGGTCTGACATCTTCTATTTTTCCACGAAAGCATTGAAGAATCAAACCACCTTCACGAAACGGGAGGTTTTGTCCGAAATATCGAACATATTCGATCCTGCGGGCTGGCTGGCACCATACATCGTCCTTGCAAAAATTTTGAAGCAACAAATTTGGCTGTCCAAGACTGGATGGGACGATCCGTTTCACGAAAATTGTTTGGATGCGTGGAATTAATTCCTGCAATCCTACCCAGATATCAACAATATCCATCTACCACGGTGGATACAGTACACTCCCGACTCCGACGTCGAGATTCATGCATTTTGCGATGCCTCTGCCTATCAGCCTATGCCTATGCTGTCAACATATATGTCCGAATAAAATCCGAGTCAATCCTGTCTCAGTACATCTCCTAACAGCCAAAACAAAAGTAGCTCCAGTGAAAACACTGTCTATTCCGAAGCTGGAATTCTGTGGTGCCGTCCTAATGGCTGAAATGGTAGAGTCCGCAATACCACATCTCGGCTTAAAACCGCACAAAACGTTCTTTTGGATCGACTCCACCATCGTCATAGTCTGGCTCCAGAAACCGCCATACCACTGGCGAACCGGGTATTGAAGATAACCCAGAGTGTGCGGCCAGCGAATTGGTTACACGTTGATTCGCACGACAATCCCGCCGATCTTGGTAGTCGCGGAGCGCTGCCTCAAGAACTGACTGACAGTTCACTGTGGTGGTATGGTCCGAAGTGGCTACAAGATAATTCATCGTCTTGGCCAGGTGAAAACCCACAGCTTCTTCTCGAAACGCAACTCGAATGCAAACCTCTCAAGGTACACGCGACAGTTGTACATCAAGTTGATGACATTCTCGAACGCTTCTCCTGCTATGCAAGAGCATTGCGGGTGTTGTCATATACAATCCGCCTCTTTCACCGATCTCATAGTGCGCATAAATCATCATATTCCTACTCCTCCACGATGATTAGCAGCACAGAGATAAAGAGCACTAGAATGCGTTTGATCCTGCTGAGTCAACGACTGACCTACTCAGAAGAGTATAAACTACTACTAAATTCCATCGTCGAGCCCCCTGCTCAACTTAAATCCATTACTCGAAGGTTCGTTGTGCTTCAAGTTTTCGGCAGACTCGTCTCCTACCAGTCATGTCGTACGACGAGCGCCATCCCATTATATTACCGCACAATTGCGAATTCTCACGTCTCTTAGTTCGTTCTACACATGAGATCTCTCTCCACGGGGGAAATCAATTGGTTCTTAAACTTTTACGCCTGCAAATTTGGATTCCAAGACCCAAAAATCATATAAAAACGACAATTCACAATTGCAAACCTTGCATACTCCATCGTAAGAAGGTTTACTAGCAGTTGATGGGCGCACTTCCTCCAGAACGCACCACTTATGCACGTTCTTTTACACGTACCGGCTTAGATTTCGCGGGTCCATTCGAAATCAAGAACTACACCGGTAGAGCTTACCTGATTACCAAGGGCTACGCATGCGTGTTTGTTTGCTTCTCCACTAAAGGAATCCATTTAGAGGCAACCAACACTCTTTCCACGTCTGCTTTCCTAGCAGCATTCCAAAGATTCGTCTCCCGACGTGGATGTCCACTGACATTATATTCCGATAATGGAAAAACCTTTGTGGGCGCTTCTCGAGAACTGTCGCGTGATTTTCTAAAGGTCTCTCGATCTACGGTTTGCACTCAATTCGCCCAGCAGAATCTCACTTGGAACTTCATTCCATCAGGAGCTACTCACATGGGTGGCCTTTGGGAAGCTGGCGTAAAGAGCTTCAAAACACACTTCAAGAAGGTAGCAGGAACGTTCAAATATACTTTCGAAGAATTTTCCACAATTCTCTCAAGGATTGAAGCGTGTCTCAATTCACGTCCGATTTCTGCCATGTCTGAAGATCCGTCGGACATGACCACATTAACACCTGGTCATTTCCTGATCGGCAGTCCGCTTCTAGTTCCGATTGAACCGCAAATTGATGACAAGCCAGTGTCATTGTAAATCGGTTGCATAAGCTGAAAGCTCTCCAGCAACACTTCTGTACTCTTTGGAAAGATGAGTATCTAAAGGTGTTGCACAAACGGAATAAGTAGAAGAGTCCAGAACCCAATGTCCGAGTCGATTCTCTGGTTGTTATCCAAGACGATAACCTACCCCTACAAGAATGGCGACTTGGCAGGGTATCCAAGATCCATTTGGGAAAACACAAGGAAAAGACTCGGCACCATTACGCGACCAGTCGTGAAATTAGTTGTTCTAATCTCATAAAAATTTCACCCTCCTACGCTGTCTCCGTCCTGTCCTTGTTTTTTCCCACAACCAGTCCTATCGCTATCTGTTTTTTCCTCATAGCCGAAACATGCCGAACCAAGCGATCTCCATGATGGAGAAAACATCACATTCAGAGCGCCATTGCTATCGGAACCAGCAAGCAGCAAAGAAGGCCTTCCGGTGCCGCATCTGCAGTCGGAATCATGCGCTTCGTCATTGTCCGGTCTTTTTCGAGGCCAATACCGAGAAGCGCATGCGACTAGTGCTCCTGCACAAGTATTGCTCCAACTGTCTAGCGCACAAACACTCACAAGGATCATGCGTGAGTAAGACAGGCTGCCACATCTGCCAGGAAAGGCACCACACCATGCTTCATCTCCACGAGAGATTAAGATCAAGGAAGTCGTCCACGAAGCTCAGCACGAGACCGGCCGAGCCGATCACACTCTCGTCGCTGTTGGCCCAACAGGTGGTGACACTGTGTCCGACTGCGGTGGTGATTATACAGCTCGATGATCAGCGCCATCGCGTACGAGCTCTTCTCGACCCGTTAGTGGCAATCAGTCGCATCACGGTTGAAGCCGTCGAGAAGATGCACATCCCACAGTAGTTGGCAAAGAGGTTGTGTGCAAACTAACGATCCGGGCTCACGCAGATACCAACGTGAAGATGGAAGCGTTGTTTAAATTGGTCAAAACCATCGCAATCCAGTCGCCATCCAAGGCACTGAGCGGGTCCGTGAAGTCCAACTTCACAAAAATGGTGTTGGCCGATCCGAAATTTGACACGCCCCTCTCACTCGTATTAGGAGCAGATTTATACTAGAAATGCATCCGTCCTGGCATGCTGCCGGGAGTTAATGGGCTTCCTCTGGCCCTGAACACGCTATTTGTGTGGATCTTATCCGGCTCCTGCTCCGGATAGACCACTCAACACGCTATTTGGGTGGATCTTATCCGGCTCCTGCTGCGGATAAACCACCCAATAAACCTACATCATTCCCACAAATTCCCTTGAATTTTTTGTAATCCATTTGAAATGCTCGGTGAAGTTGAGAACTAAAGAGAAAAAAAATACGAAATTCAACCAATGTTTGATTTCAATATTTCGTACTACCACTCCTTCCTCCACTTCCCTTGTCCAGTAGCTAGCGCGGTGCTCCAAACATTGCAGGTATACGTCCGAAACCTTCTGGTACAATTTGGTGTGCAATCCCTAACGAGTGATGTGTTATCTATAATGATGCGATGTCTAGATAACACATTCACCGTTAGCGGTTCATGATGGCCGCCAAATTTGTACTCAAAAGTGACAGTTCGGACTGCGGCAGGGACTTCGACCATGTCTTGGCGTGGTTCGCTCGTTCACTTTGATCGCTACTTTCAAATCGAATAGATTAATCCCAAAAAGCGTTTCAAGTAAAAGACTACCCTGAACGATCAATCAACCAAACAACCCATTTGACTTCACGCTGCGCCAAGATCCACCCAGGAGAAAACAACAGCAATTCCAACCATTATCCAACCAACGCCGCACATCCATCTCAGATCCTGCACACCATCAATCCACACCACAACCGTCAGCACATCCACCTGCACTGCAACAACCAACGCAACTACGCCAGTATCCACATTCCCCCCCCCCCACAAGACTCCACGCACAGACATTTGGTCCTTCGACCCGGATCAGCTCGAATCCAGCATTTTCATTCGGTGAATCTTTTTTTCGTCTTCCAAGTTATACTGCTTAGTGCATAGTGTGTGTAACGCGAGTGTGAAGAAATTTGTCGCAGAGATTTTGTGCACCACGTCGCCATTTTGTGCACGATCGGCATTCAGCTCTAGAAGTCAAGTCTGGACCGGACTCGAAAAATACACACGAAAGGAGAAAATATAGTGCGATCATTGTGCATGCTGCAGTAAAGCCGCCATTTTGAGAAGCTACCAACAACACTACATATTGGCATCGTAGCAGCGTGGTTATTCTTGCCGGCGTCTTCCCGCTCAGTCCAGTTCAGCACATCTTCCTGCAAATAGAATAAATTAATTCTTTGCATTTTTTCCTATCTCCATTTATCCATACTCACCTATATAAATATCACAACATACTTATATATATATCCATACTCACCTATACCAATATAACAATATACTTATATATATATATGTATATATATATATTCATATTTACCTTTGCATATATATCCTCCATATATATACTGATACTCACCCATATCAATACACATACCTACCTAGATATAGGTATATACATATATATATATATATATCTCCAATTGTGAGTGTCTTTCCGCGCAATTTTATTTCGGAGTTTTTTTTACCTGGTGTTTAAAAGTCTTTACAGTTCGAATTTTTACTGTTGTTTTTTCTTAAAGTTTTTCGCGATGTCTACGAGAAGCGCAGATCTCGCACAAGGCGGTGAGTTTCGGAGGTTGAAACCGTCAAAGCACGGTACAATAGTGCGTACCGCACCTACGTTCGCTGTGTGGGGAACATTGGAGAATTCATGTTTACCGCCATTTACATCTCCAATTCCAGGTTGAGTCCCGTAGAGAAGCTGTTCCACCTGAATAAGAAAACCAGAAGGGAAGCGAGAGACATCGTAAAGAAGGCTCCGCTGACCAATGGAATAACCTCAGTGATCGGTTTGACAATAAGAGGATACTCGTCAACAGTCAGTTGCGCATCCTTTTCAACCTACCTGCACTATCGACAGAATCCGGAAAATGGATCAAAACTTTGCAACGAGATATCAGCTCGTGTATCGCCGCGCTAATGATGTACGACATTGATATCTCCGGGTGGGATGCAATATTCCTCTTCATCTGTTCCACGCGACTCCCAGATGTCACATTGACGTTGAAGGACAAATCCCAAATTCCGATGTGGACCGAGATGGATTCATTTTTGACATTGCGATATCAAACGTTGAAATCCGTCTCCGACATCCGAGGCCTCCATAGTTTCAGAAGTTCAGCTGGAGGCTTCCGCGATGACGCTTCCTCATCTCACGGAGAAGTTACCGACGTGAAGTCTTTTACCTGGACAGCTTACCAACCTTCCGAATGTCCCGCAGATCCGACGTTCCATACGAGCTCTCACATCGATATCCTGATCGGTAGGGACCTAGTTCCGTCGGTTCTGCTGGACGGGATCCAACGGAAGGTATGCGGCTCAGTGATTGCTCAGGAAGGAGAAAATCTTCGGATGGATCCTAACCGTGACAAAATTTGTCTTGTTCTTCCTTAGACCAGCAAATCTCCAAGTTCTGGGAAATTGAAGAACTTTCAAGTAAGCGTCATCTAACTCCGTCTGACAAAATTTGTGAAGACTTGTTCTCCAGAACCACTCGTCGCACAAAAGAGGGTCGTTATGTCGTTTCTCTCCCTTTTAAAGAGGGTTTTCCGAAGGACATCCGCCTCGGACGCTCTCGAGACATCGCAATGGCCCAATTCATGAGGAACGAAGTAAGACTAGTGAAAAACCCTAGTCTGAAAATCGAATACGATAACGTTCTGAAGGAATATGAGGACTTAGGTCACATGACAAAGGTCTTCAGTCCGAACTATGCAATTCCGAATTTCCTATGCACTATTACCTTCCACATCATGCAGTTTTTAAACCCGAGAGCACCGGTACCAAACACGAGTCCAGTTTTGCAATCCGATTTGACGCAATTAATCCTGAAGTGGCGTCTATTCCGTTTTGTCCTCAATGGGGACATCCAGAAGATGTATCGACAGATTCTGGTAGATTCCCATCATACTCCGTTTCAGCGAATTCTCTTCCGAGACTCGCCTTCCGATCCAATTCGAGATTACGAATTGAAGACGGTAACATTCGGTCTGAATTGTGCACTGTATCTAGCCATTCGTTGCCTTCACCAACTTGCCACCGACGTGGCACGGTCCCATCCGATCGCCAGTGACATATGGCGAAACTGCATATATGTTGATGATGCATTAATTGGTAGTGACAGCATTGAGGGTGCAGTCACAGCGCGGAAAGAAGTCACATCCGCACTTGAATCCGTCGGCTTCTCCATGAGAAAATGGGCTTCCAACTCCGACCAAATTCTCCAAGGTCTTTCAAAGGACCACCTTCTATGTGAAGATTTCCTCCAATTCGACGAGAGCAGTCATGCAAAAACTCTCGGGGTTAGATGGAACGCACGGTCTGACATCTTCTACTTCTCCACGAAACCATTGAAGAATCAAATCACCTTCACGAAACGGGAGGTTTTGTCCGAAATATCGAAACTTTTCGATCCTGCGTGCTGGCTGGCATGCATCGTCCTTGCAAAGATTTTGATGCAACAAATTTGGCTGTCCAAGACTGGGTGGGACGATCCGTTGCACGAAAATTATTTAGATGCGTGGAATCAATTCCTGCAATCGTACCCAGAAATCAATAAGAGTCCAGAACCCAATGTCCGAGTCGATTCTCTGGTTGTTATCCAAGACGATAACCTGCCCCTACAAGAATGGCGACTTGGCAGGGTATCCAAGATCCATTTTGGAAAACACAAGGAAAAGGAAAAGACGCGGCACCATTACGCGACCGACCGACCGACCGACCGACGAAATTAGTTGTTCTACCCTCATAATAATTTCACCTGTCTCCGTCCTGTCCTTGTTTTTTCCCACAACCAGTCCTATCGCTATCTGTTTTTTCCTCATAGCCGAAACATGCCGAACCAAGCGATCTCCATGATGGAGAAAACATCACATTCAGAGCGCCATTGCTATCGGAACCAGCAAGCAGCAAAGAAGGCCTTCCGGTGCCGCATCTGCAGTCGGAATCATGCGCTTCGTCATTGTCCGGTCTTTTTCGAGGCCAATACCGAGAAGCGCATGCGACTAGTGCTCCTGCACAAGTATTGCTCCAACTGTCTAGCGCACAAACACTCCCAAGGATCATGCGTGAGTAAGACAGGCTGCCACATCTGCCAGGAAAGGCACCACACCATGCTTCATCTCCACGAGAGATTAAGATCAAGGAAGTCGTCCACGAAGCTCAGCACGAGACCGGCCGAGCCGATCACACTCTCGTCGCTGTTGGCCCAACAGGTGGTGACACTGTGTCCGACTGCGGTGGTGATTATACAGCTCGATGATCAGCGCCATCGCATACGAGCTCTTCTCGACCCGTTAGTGGCAATCAGTCGCATCACGGTTGAAGCCGTCGAGAAGATGCACATCCCGACCACAGTAGTTGGCAAAGAGGTTGTGTGCAAACTAACGATCCGGGCTCACGCAGATAACAACGTGAAGATGGAAGCGTTGTTTAAATTGGTCAAAACCATCGCAATCCAGTCGCCATCCAAGGCACTGAGCGGGTCCGTGAAGTCCAACTTCACAAAAATGGTGTTGGCCGATCCGAAATTTGACACGCCCCTCTCACTCGTATTAGGAGCAGATTTATACTAGAAATGCATCCGTCCTGGCATGCTGCCGGGAGTTAACGGGCTTCCTCTGGCCCTGAACACGCTATTTGTGTGGATCTTATCCGGCTCCTGCTCCGGATAGACCACTCAACACGCTATTTGGGTGGATCTTATTCGGCTCTTGCTGCGGATAAACCACCCAATAAACCTACATCATTTCCACAAATTCCCTTGAATTTTTTGTAATCTATTTGAAATGCTCGGTGAAGTTGAGAACTAAAGAGAAAAAAATACGAAATTCAACCAATGTTTGATTTCAATATTTCGTACTACCACTCCTTCCTCCACTTCCCTTGTCCAGTAGCTAGCGCGGTGCTCCAAACATTGCAGGTATACGTCCGAAACCTTCTGGTACAATTTGGTGTGCAATCCCTAACGAGTGATGTGTTATCTATAATGATGCGATGTCTAGATAACACATTCACCGTTAGCGGTTCATGATGGCCGCCAAATTTGTACTCAAAAGTGACAGTTCGGACTGCGGCAGGGACTTCGACCATGTCTTGGCGTGGTTCGCTCGTTCACTTTGATCGCTACTTTCAAATCGAATAGATTAATCCCAAAAAGCGTTTCAAGTAAAAGACTACCCTGAACGATCAATCAACCAAACAACCCATTTGACTTCACGCTGCGCCAAGATCCACCCAGGAGAAAACAACAGCAATTCCAACCATTATCCAACCAACGCCGCACATCCATCTCAGATCCTGCACACCATCAATCCACACCACAACCGTCAGCACATCCACCTGCACTGCAACAACCAACGCAACTACGCCAGTATCCACATTCCCCCCCCCCACAAGACTCCACGCACAGACATTTGGACCTTCGACCCGGATCAGCTCGAATCCAGCATTTTCATTCGGTGAATCTTTTTTTCGTCTTCCAAGTTATACTGCTTAGTGCATAGTGTGTGTAACGCGAGTGTGAAGAAATTTGTCGCAGAGATTTTGTGCACCACGTCGCCATTTTGTGCACGATCAGCATTCAGCTCTAGAAGTCAAGTCTGGACCGGACTCGAAAAATACACACGAAAGGAGAAAATATAGTGCGATCATTGTGCATGCTGCAGTAAAGCCGCCATTTTGAGAAGCTACCAACAACACTACATATTGGCATCGTAGCAGCGTGGTTATTCTTGCCGGCGTCTTCCCGCTCAGTCCAGTTCAGCACATCTTCCTGCAAATAGAATAAATTAATTCTTTGCATTTTTTCCTATCTCCATTTATCCATACTCACCTATATAAATATCACAACATACTTATATATATCCATACTCACCTATACCAATATAACAATATACTTATATATATATATGTATATATATATATTCATATTTACCTTTGCATATATATCCTCCATATATATACTGATACTCACCCATATCAATACACATACCTACCTAGATATAGGTATATACATATATATATATATATCTCCAATTGTGAGTGTCTTTCCGCGCAATTTTATTTCGGGACTTATTTTTACCTGGTGTTTACAAGTCTTTACAGTTCGAATTTTTACTGTTGTTTTTTCTTAAAGTTTTTCGCGATGTCTACGAGAAGCGCAGATCTCGCACAAGGCGATGCGTTTCGGAGGTTGAAACCGTCAAAGCACGGTACAATAGTGCGTACCGCACCTACGTTCGCTGTGTGGGGAACATTGGAGAACGGATGGCTGCTCTAACTACGGCCAACCTTCCAGTCCATCCATCCGTGGAAAGGGTTACGGATTCCAGTAATTTCTATCTGCCTCCATGTGATACGGAGGTATGTGATGGAGATTACATTGCATGGCCAACTTTCATGTTTACCGCCATTTACATCTCCAATTCCAGGTTGAGTCCCGTAGAGAAGCTGTTCCACCTGAATAAGAAAACCAGAAGGGAAGCGAGAGACATCGTAAAGAAGGCTCCGCTGACCAACGATGGTTTCTTATTGGCATGGAACAACCTCAGTGATCGGTTTGACAATAAGAGGATACTCGTCAACAGTCAGTTGCGCATCCTTTTCAACCTACCTGCACTATCGACAGAATCCGGAAAGTGGATCAAAACTTTGCAACGAGATATCAGCTCGTGTATCGCCGCGCTAATGATGTACGACATTGATATATCCGGGTGGGATGCAATATTCCTCTTCATCTGTTCCACGCGACTCCCAGATGTCACATTGACGTTGAAGGACAAATCCCAAATTCCGATGTGGACCGAGATGGATTCCTTTTTGACATCGCGATATCAAACGTTGGAATCCGTCTCCGACATCCGAGGCCTCCATAGTTTCAGAAGTTCAGCTGGAGGCTTCCGCGATGACGCTTCCTCATCTCACGGAGAAGTTACCGACGTGAAGTCTTTTACCTGGACAGCTTACCAACCTTCCGAATGTCCCGCAGATCCGACGTTCCATACGAGCTCTCACATCGATATCCTGATCGGTAGGGACCTAGTTCCGTCGGTTCTGCTGGACGGGATCCAACGGAAGGTATGCGGCTCACTGATTGCTCAGGAAGGAGAAAATCTTCGGATGGATCCTAACCGTGACAAAATTTGTCTTGTTCTTCCTTAGACCAGCAAATCTCCAAGTTCTGGGAAATTGAAGAACTTTCAAGTAAGCGTCATCTAACTCCGTCTGACAAAATTTGTGAAGACTTGTTCTCCAGAACCACTCGTCGCACAAAAGAGGGTCGTTATGTCGTTTCTCTCCCTTTTAAAGAGGGTTTTCCGAAGGACATCCGCCTCGGACGCTCTCGAGACATCGCAATGGCCCAATTCATGAGGAACGAAGTAAGACTAGTGAAAAACCCTAGTCTGAAAATCGAATACGATAACGTTCTGAAGGAATATGAGGACTTAGGTCACATGACAAAGGTCTTCAGTCCGAACTATGCAATTCCGAATTTCCTATGCACTATTACCTTCCACATCATGCAGTTTTTAAACCCGAGAGCACCGGTACCAAACACGGGTCCAGTTTTGCAATCCGATTTGACGCAATTAATCCTGAAGTGGCGTCTATTCCGTTTTGTCCTCAATGGGGACATCCAGAAGATGTATCGACAGATTCTGGTAGATTCCCATCATACTCCGTTTCAGCGAATTCTCTTCCGAGACTCGCCTTCCGATCCAATTCGAGATTACGAATTGAAGACGGTAACATTCGGTCTGAATTGTGCACTGTATCTAGCCATTCGTTGCCTTCACCAACTTGCCACCGACGTGGCACGGTCCCATCCGATCGCCAGTGACATATGGCGAAACTGCATATATGTTGATGATGCATTAATTGGTAGTGACAGCATTGAGGGTGCAGTCACAGCGCGGAAAGAAGTCACATCCGCACTTGAATCCGTCGGCTTCTCCATGAGAAAATGGGCTTCCAACTCCGACCAAATTCTCCAAGGTCTTTCAAAGGACCACCTTCTATGTGAAGATTTCCTCCAATTCGACGAGAGCAGTCATGCAAAAACTCTCGGGGTTAGATGGAACGCACGGTCTGACATCTTCTACTTCTCCACGAAACCATTGAAGAATCAAATCACCTTCACGAAACGGGAGGTTTTGTCCGAAATATCGAAACTTTTCGATCCTGCGTGCTGGCTGGCATGCATCGTCCTTGCAAAGATTTTGATGCAACAAATTTGGCTGTCCAAGACTGGGTGGGACGATCCGTTGCACGAAAATTGTTTAGATGCGTGGAATCAATTCCTGCAATCGTACCCAGAAATCAATAAGAGTCCAGAACCCAATGTCCGAGTCGATTCTCTGGTTGTTATCCAAGACGATAACCTGCCCCTACAAGAATGGCGACTTGGCAGGGTATCCAAGATCCATTTTGGAAAACACAAGGAAAAGGAAAAGACGCGGCACCAGTACGCGACCGACCGACCGACGAAATTAGTTGTTCTACCCTCATAATAATTTCACCTGTCTCCGTCCTGTCCTTGTTTTTTCCCACAACCAGTCCTATCGCTATCTGTTTTTTCCTCATAGCCGAAACATGCCGAACCAAGCGATCTCCATGATGGAGAAAACATCACATTCAGAGCGCCATTGCTATCGGAACCAGCAAGCAGCAAAGAAGGCCTTCCGGTGCCGCATCTGCAGTCGGAATCATGCGCTTCGTCATTGTCCGGTCTTTTTCGAGGCCAATACCGAGAAGCGCATGCGACTAGTGCTCCTGCACAAGTATTGCTCCAACTGTCTAGCGCACAAACACTCCCAAGGATCATGCGTGAGTAAGACAGGCTGCCACATCTGCCAGGAAAGGCACCACACCATGCTTCATCTCCACGAGAGATTAAGATCAAGGAAGTCGTCCACGAAGCTCAGCACGAGACCGGCCGAGCCGATCACACTCTCGTCGCTGTTGGCCCAACAGGTGGTGACACTGTGTCCGACTGCGGTGGTGATTATACAGCTCGATGATCAGCGCCATCGCATACGAGCTCTTCTCGACCCGTTAGTGGCAATCAGTCGCATCACGGTTGAAGCCGTCGAGAAGATGCACATCCCGACCACAGTAGTTGGCAAAGAGGTTGTGTGCAAACTAACGATCCGGGCTCACGCAGATAACAACGTGAAGATGGAAGCGTTGTTTAAATTGGTCAAAACCATCGCAATCCAGTCGCCATCCAAGGCACTGAGCGGGTCCGTGAAGTCCAACTTCACAAAAATGGTGTTGGCCGATCCGAAATTTGACACGCCCCTCTCACTCGTATTAGGAGCAGATTTATACTAGAAATGCATCCGTCCTGGCATGCTGCCGGGAGTTAACGGGCTTCCTCTGGCCCTGAACACGCTATTTGTGTGGATCTTATCCGGCTCCTGCTCCGGATAGACCACTCAACACGCTATTTGGGTGGATCTTATTCGGCTCTTGCTGCGGATAAACCACCCAATAAACCTACATCATTTCCACAAATTCCCTTGAATTTTTTGTAATCTATTTGAAATGCTCGGTGAAGTTGAGAACTAAAGAGAAAAAAATACGAAATTCAACCAATGTTTGATTTCAATATTTCGTACTACCACTCCTTCCTCCACTTCCCTTGTCCAGTAGCTAGCGCGGTGCTCCAAACATTGCAGGTATACGTCCGAAACCTTCTGGTACAATTTGGTGTGCAATCCCTAACGAGTGATGTGTTATCTATAATGATGCGATGTCTAGATAACACATTCACCGTTAGCGGTTCATGATGGCCGCCAAATTTGTACTCAAAAGTGACAGTTCGGACTGCGGCAGGGACTTCGACCATGTCTTGGCGTGGTTCGCTCGTTCACTTTGATCGCTACTTTCAAATCGAATAGATTAATCCCAAAAAGCGTTTCAAGTAAAAGACTACCCTGAACGATCAATCAACCAAACAACCCATTTGACTTCACGCTGCGCCAAGATCCACCCAGGAGAAAACAACAGCAATTCCAACCATTATCCAACCAACGCCGCACATCCATCTCAGATCCTGCACACCATCAATCCACACCACAACCGTCAGCACATCCACCTGCACTGCAACAACCAACGCAACTACGCCAGTATCCACATTCCCCCCCCCACAAGACTCCACGCACAGACATTTGGTCCTTCGACCCGGATCAGCTCGAATCCAGCATTTTCATTCGGTGAATCTTTTTTTCGTCTTCCAAGTTATACTGCTTAGTGCATAGTGTGTGTAACGCGAGTGTGAAGAAATTTGTCGCAGAGATTTTGTGCACCACGTCGCCATTTTGTGCACGATCAGCATTCAGCTCTAGAAGTCAAGTCTGGACCGGACTCGAAAAATACACACGAAAGGAGAAAATATAGTGCGATCATTGTGCATGCTGCAGTAAAGCCGCCATTTTGAGAAGCTACCAACAACACTACATATTGGCATCGTAGCAGCGTGGTTATTCTTGCCGGCGTCTTCCCGCTCAGTCCAGTTCAGCACATCTTCCTGCAAATAGAATAAATTAATTCTTTGCATTTTTTCCTATCTCCATTTATCCATACTCACCTATATAAATATCACAACATACTTATATATATCCATACTCACCTATACCAATATAACAATATACTTATATATATATATGTATATATATATATTCATATTTACCTTTGCATATATATCCTCCATATATATACTGATACTCACCCATATCAATACACATACCTACCTAGATATAGGTATATACATATATATATATATATCTCCAATTGTGAGTGTCTTTCCGCGCAATTTTATTTCGGGACTTATTTTTACCTGGTGTTTACAAGTCTTTACAGTTCGAATTTTTACTGTTGTTTTTTCTTAAAGTTTTTCGCGATGTCTACGAGAAGCGCAGATCTCGCACAAGGCGATGCGTTTCGGAGGTTGAAACCGTCAAAGCACGGTACAATAGTGCGTACCGCACCTACGTTCGCTGTGTGGGGAACATTGGAGAACGGATGGCTGCTCTAACTACGGCCAACCTTCCAGTCCATCCATCCGTGGAAAGGGTTACGGATTCCAGTAATTTCTATCTGCCTCCATGTGATACGGAGGTATGTGATGGAGATTACATTGCATGGCCAACTTTCATGTTTACCGCCATTTACATCTCCAATTCCAGGTTGAGTCCCGTAGAGAAGCTGTTCCACCTGAATAAGAAAACCAGAAGGGAAGCGAGAGACATCGTAAAGAAGGCTCCGCTGACCAACGATGGTTTCTTATTGGCATGGAACAACCTCAGTGATCGGTTTGACAATAAGAGGATACTCGTCAACAGTCAGTTGCGCATCCTTTTCAACCTACCTGCACTATCGACAGAATCCGGAAAGTGGATCAAAACTTTGCAACGAGATATCAGCTCGTGTATCGCCGCGCTAATGATGTACGACATTGATATATCCGGGTGGGATGCAATATTCCTCTTCATCTGTTCCACGCGACTCCCAGATGTCACATTGACGTTGAAGGACAAATCCCAAATTCCGATGTGGACCGAGATGGATTCCTTTTTGACATCGCGATATCAAACGTTGGAATCCGTCTCCGACATCCGAGGCCTCCATAGTTTCAGAAGTTCAGCTGGAGGCTTCCGCGATGACGCTTCCTCATCTCACGGAGAAGTTACCGACGTGAAGTCTTTTACCTGGACAGCTTACCAACCTTCCGAATGTCCCGCAGATCCGACGTTCCATACGAGCTCTCACATCGACATCCTGATCGGTAGGGACCTAGTTCCGTCGGTTCTGCTGGACGGGATCCAACGGAAGGTATGCGGCTCACTGATTGCTCAGGAAGTAGAAAATCTTCGGATGGATCCTAACCGTGACAAAATTTGTCTTGTTCTTCCTTAGACCAGCAAATCTCCAAGTTCTGGGAAATTGAAGAACTTTCAAGTAAGCGTCATCTAACTCCGTCTGACAAAATTTGTGAAGACTTGTTCTCCAGAACCACTCGTCGCACAAAAGAGGGTCGTTATGTCGTTTCTCTCCCTTTTAAAGAGGGTTTTCCGAAGGACATCCGCCTCGGACGCTCTCGAGACATCGCAATGGCCCAATTCATGAGGAACGAAGTAAGACTAGTGAAAAACCCTAGTCTGAAAATCGAATACGATAACGTTCTGAAGGAATATGAGGACTTCGGTCACATGACAAAGGTCTTCAGTCCGAACTATGCAATTCCGAATTTCCTATGCACTATTACCTTCCACATCATGCAGTTTTTAAACCCGAGAGCACCGGTACCAAACACGGGTCCAGTTTTGCAATCCGATTTGACGCAATTAATCCTGAAGTGGCGTCTATTCCGTTTTGTCCTCAATGGGGACATCCAGAAGATGTATCGACAGATTCTGGTAGATTCCCATCATATTCCGTTTCAGCGAATTCTCTTCCGAGACTCGCCTTCCGATCCAATTCGAGATTACGAATTGAAGACGGTAACATTCGGTCTGAATTGTGCACTGTATCTAGCCATTCGTTGCCTTCACCAACTTGCCACCGACGTGGCACGGTCCCATCCGATCGCCAGTGACATATGGCGAAACTGCATATATGTTGATGATGCATTAATTGGTAGTGACAGCATTGAGGGTGCAGTCACAGCGCGGAAAGAAGTCACATCCGCACTTGAATCCGCCGGCTTCTCCATGAGAAAATGGGCTTCCAACTCCGACCAAATTCTCCAAGGTCTTTCAAAGGACCACCTTCTATGTGAAGATTTCCTCCAATTCGACGAGAGCAGTCATGCAAAAACTCTCGGGGTTAGATGGAACGCACGGTCTGACATCTTCTACTTCTCCACGAAACCATTGAAGAATCAAATCACCTTCACGAAACGGGAGGTTTTGTCCGAAATATCGAAACTTTTCGATCCTGCGTGCTGGCTGGCATGCATCGTCCTTGCAAAGATTTTGATGCAACAAATTTGGCTGTCCAAGACTGGGTGGGACGATCCGTTGCACGAAAATTGTTTAGATGCGTGGAATCAATTCCTGCAATCGTACCCAGAAATCAATAAGAGTCCAGAACCCAATGTCCGAGTCGATTCTCTGGTTGTTATCCAAGACGATAACCTGCCCCTACAAGAATGGCGACTTGGCAGGGTATCCAAGATCCATTTTGGAAAACACAAGGAAAAGGAAAAGACGCGGCACCATTACGCGACCGACCGACCGACCGACCGACGAAATTAGTTGTTCTACCCTCATAATAATTTCACCTGTCTCCGTCCTGTCCTTGTTTTTTCCCACAACCAGTCCTATCGCTATCTGTTTTTTCCTCATAGCCGAAACATGCCGAACCAAGCGATCTCCATGATGGAGAAAACATCACATTCAGAGCGCCATTGCTATCGGAACCAGCAAGCAGCAAAGAAGGCCTTCCGGTGCCGCATCTGCAGTCGGAATCATGCGCTTCGTCATTGTCCGGTCTTTTTCGAGGCCAATACCGAGAAGCGCATGCGACTAGTGCTCCTGCACAAGTATTGCTCCAACTGTCTAGCGCACAAACACTCCCAAGGATCATGCGTGAGTAAGACAGGCTGCCACATCTGCCAGGAAAGGCACCACACCATGCTTCATCTCCACGAGAGATTAAGATCAAGGAAGTCGTCCACGAAGCTCAGCACGAGACCGGCCGAGCCGATCACACTCTCGTCGCTGTTGGCCCAACAGGTGGTGACACTGTGTCCGACTGCGGTGGTGATTATACAGCTCGATGATCAGCGCCATCGCATACGAGCTCTTCTCGACCCGTTAGTGGCAATCAGTCGCATCACGGTTGAAGCCGTCGAGAAGATGCACATCCCGACCACAGTAGTTGGCAAAGAGGTTGTGTGCAAACTAACGATCCGGGCTCACGCAGATAACAACGTGAAGATGGAAGCGTTGTTTAAATTGGTCAAAACCATCGCAATCCAGTCGCCATCCAAGGCACTGAGCGGATCCGTGAAGTCCAACTTCACAAACATGGTGTTGGCTGACCCGAAATTTGACGAGCACACGACCATCTAACTCGTGTTAGTAGCAGAATTTTACGAAAAATGCATCCGTCCTGGTATTCTGCCGGGAGTTAACGGGCTTCCTCTGGCCCTGAACACACTATTTGGGTGGATCTTATCCGGCTCCTGCTCCAGATAAACCACTCAACACGCTATTTGGGTGGATCTTATCCGGCTCCACCACCCAATGAACCTACATCATTTCCACAAATTCCCTTGAATTTTATGTAATCCATTTGAAATGCTCGGTGAAGTTGAGAACTAAAGAGAAAAAAATACGAAATTTAATCAGTGTTTGATTTCAATATTTGGTACTACCACCCCTTCCTCCACTTCCCATTTCCAGTCGCTAGCGCGGTGCTCCAAACATTGCAGGTATACTGCAAGGCGGGAGGCGATGTTTACGTCCGAAACCTTCTGGTACAATTTGGTGTGCCATCCCTAACGGGTGATGTGTTATCTATAAAGAATAGTGCGATGTCCAGATAACACATTCACCGTTAGCGGTTCATGATGGCCGCCAAATTTGTACTCAAAAGTGACAGTTCGGACGGCGGCAGGGACTTCGACCATGTCTTGGCGTGGTTCGCTCGTTCACTTTGATCGCTACTTTCAAATCGAATAGATTAATCCCAAAAAGCGTTTCAAGTAAAAGACTACCCTGAACGATCAATCAACCAAACAACCCATTTGACTTCACGCTGCGCCAAGATTCACCCAGGAGAAAACAACAGCAATTCCAACCATTATCCAACCAACGCCGCACATCCATCTCAGATCCTGCACACCATCAATCCACACCACAACCGTCAGCACATCCACCTGCACTGCAACAACCAACGCAACTACGCCAGTATCCACATTCCCCCCCCACAAGACTCCACGCACAGACATTTGGTCCTTCGACCCGGATCAGCTCGAATCCAGCATTTTCATTCGGTGAATCTTTTTTTCGTCTTCCAAGTTATACTGCTTAGTGCATAGTGTGTGTAACGCGAGTGTGAAGAAATTTGTCGCAGAGATTTTGTGCACCACGTCGCCATTTTGTGCACGATCAGCATTCAGCTCTAGAAGTCAAGTCTGGACCGGACTCGAAAAATACACACGAAAGGAGAAAATATAGTGCGATCATTGTGCATGCTGCAGTAAAGCCGCCAGTTCAGCACATCTTCCTGCAAATAGAATAAATTAATTCTTTGCATTTTTTCCTATCTCCATTTATCCATACTCACCTATATAAATATCACAACATACTTATATATATCCATACTCACCTATACCAATATAACAATATACTTATATATATATATGTATATATATATATTCATATTTACCTTTGCATATATATCCTCCATATATATACTGATACTCACCCATATCAATACACATACCTACCTAGATATAGGTATATACATATATATATATATATCTCCAATTGTGAGTGTCTTTCCGCGCAATTTTATTTCGGGACTTATTTTTACCTGGTGTTTACAAGTCTTTACAGTTCGAATTTTTACTGTTGTTTTTTCTTAAAGTTTTTCGCGATGTCTACGAGAAGCGCAGATCTCGCACAAGGCGATGCGTTTCGGAGGTTGAAACCGTCAAAGCACGGTACAATAGTGCGTACCGCACCTACGTTCGCTGTGTGGGGAACATTGGAGAACGGATGGCTGCTCTAACTACGGCCAACCTTCCAGTCCATCCATCCGTGGAAAGGGTTACGGATTCCAGTAATTTCTATCTGCCTCCATGTGATACGGAGGTATGTGATGGAGATTACATTGCATGGCCAACTTTCATGTTTACCGCCATTTACATCTCCAATTCCAGGTTGAGTCCCGTAGAGAAGCTGTTCCACCTGAATAAGAAAACCAGAAGGGAAGCGAGAGACATCGTAAAGAAGGCTCCGCTGACCAACGATGGTTTCTTATTGGCATGGAACAACCTCAGTGATCGGTTTGACAATAAGAGGATACTCGTCAACAGTCAGTTGCGCATCCTTTTCAACCTACCTGCACTATCGACAGAATCCGGAAAGTGGATCAAAACTTTGCAACGAGATATCAGCTCGTGTATCGCCGCGCTAATGATGTACGACATTGATATATCCGGGTGGGATGCAATATTCCTCTTCATCTGTTCCACGCGACTCCCAGATGTCACATTGACGTTGAAGGACAAATCCCAAATTCCGATGTGGACCGAGATGGATTCCTTTTTGACATCGCGATATCAAACGTTGGAATCCGTCTCCGACATCCGAGGCCTCCATAGTTTCAGAAGTTCAGCTGGAGGCTTCCGCGATGACGCTTCCTCATCTCACGGAGAAGTTACCGACGTGAAGTCTTTTACCTGGACAGCTTACCAACCTTCCGAATGTCCCGCAGATCCGACGTTCCATACGAGCTCTCACATCGACATCCTGATCGGTAGGGACCTAGTTCCGTCGGTTCTGCTGGACGGGATCCAACGGAAGGTATGCGGCTCACTGATTGCTCAGGAAGGAGAAAATCTTCGGATGGATCCTAACCGTGACAAAATTTGTCTTGTTCTTCCTTAGACCAGCAAATCTCCAAGTTCTGGGAAATTGAAGAACTTTCAAGTAAGCGTCATCTAACTCCGTCTGACAAAATTTGTGAAGACTTGTTCTCCAGAACCACTCGTCGCACAAAAGAGGGTCGTTATGTCGTTTCTCTCCCTTTTAAAGAGGGTTTTCCGAAGGACATCCGCCTCGGACGCTCTCGAGACATCGCAATGGCCCAATTCATGAGGAACGAAGTAAGACTAGTGAAAAACCCTAGTCTGAAAATCGAATACGATAACGTTCTGAAGGAATATGAGGACTTCGGTCACATGACAAAGGTCTTCAGTCCGAACTATGCAATTCCGAATTTCCTATGCACTATTACCTTCCACATCATGCAGTTTTTAAACCCGAGAGCACCGGTACCAAACACGGGTCCAGTTTTGCAATCCGATTTGACGCAATTAATCCTGAAGTGGCGTCTATTCCGTTTTGTCCTCAATGGGGACATCCAGAAGATGTATCGACAGATTCTGGTAGATTCCCATCATACTCCGTTTCAGCGAATTCTCTTCCGAGACTCGCCTTCCGATCCAATTCGAGATTACGAATTGAAGACGGTAACATTCGGTCTGAATTGTGCACTGTATCTAGCCATTCGTTGCCTTCACCAACTTGCCACCGACGTGGCACGGTCCCATCCGATCGCCAGTGACATATGGCGAAACTGCATATATGTTGATGATGCATTAATTGGTAGTGACAGCATTGAGGGTGCAGTCACAGCGCGGAAAGAAGTCACATCCGCACTTGAATCCGCCGGCTTCTCCATGAGAAAATGGGCTTCCAACTCCGACCAAATTCTCCAAGGTCTTTCAAAGGACCACCTTCTATGTGAAGATTTCCTCCAATTCGACGAGAGCAGTCATGCAAAAACTCTCGGGGTTAGATGGAACGCACGGTCTGACATCTTCTACTTCTCCACGAAACCATTGAAGAATCAAATCACCTTCACGAAACGGGAGGTTTTGTCCGAAATATCGAAACTTTTCGATCCTGCGTGCTGGCTGGCATGCATCGTCCTTGCAAAGATTTTGATGCAACAAATTTGGCTGTCCAAGACTGGGTGGGACGATCCGTTGCACGAAAATTGTTTAGATGCGTGGAATCAATTCCTGCAATCGTACCCAGAAATCAATAAGAGTCCAGAACCCAATGTCCGAGTCGATTCTCTGGTTGTTATCCAAGACGATAACCTGCCCCTACAAGAATGGCGACTTGGCAGGGTATCCAAGATCCATTTTGGAAAACACAAGGAAAAGGAAAAGACGCGGCACCATTACGCGACCGACCGACCGACCGACCGACGAAATTAGTTGTTCTACCCTCATAATAATTTCACCTGTCTCCGTCCTGTCCTTGTTTTTTCCCACAACCAGTCCTATCGCTATCTGTTTTTTCCTCATAGCCGAAACATGCCGAACCAAGCGATCTCCATGATGGAGAAAACATCACATTCAGAGCGCCATTGCTATCGGAACCAGCAAGCAGCAAAGAAGGCCTTCCGGTGCCGCATCTGCAGTCGGAATCATGCGCTTCGTCATTGTCCGGTCTTTTTCGAGGCCAATACCGAGAAGCGCATGCGACTAGTGCTCCTGCACAAGTATTGCTCCAACTGTCTAGCGCACAAACACTCACAAGGATCATGCGTGAGTAAGACAGGCTGCCACATCTGCCAGGAAAGGCACCACACCATGCTTCATCTCCACGAGAGATTAAGATCAAGGAAGTCGTCCACGAAGCTCAGCACGAGACCGGCCGAGCCGATCACACTCTCGTCGCTGTTGGCCCAACAGGTGGTGACACTGTGTCCGACTGCGGCGGTGATTATACAGCTCGATGATCAGCGCCATCGCATACGAGCTCTTCTCGACCCGTTAGTGGCAATCAGTCGCATCACGGTTGAAGCCGTCGAGAAGATGTACATCCCGACCACAGTAGTTGGCAAAGAGGTTGTGTGCAAACTAACGATCCGGGCTCACGCAGATACCAACGTGAAGATGGAAGCGTTGTTTAAATTGGTCAAAACCATCGCAATCCAGTCGCCATCCAAGGCACTGAGCGGGTCCGTGAAGTCCAACTTCACAAAAATGGTGTTGGCCGATCCGAAATTTGACACGCTCCTCTCACTCGTATTAGGAGCAGATTTATACTAGAAATGCATCTGTCCTGGCATGCTGCCGGGAGTTAACGGGCTTCCTCTGGCCCTGAACACGCTATTTGTGTGGATCTTATCCGGCTCCTGCTCCGGATAGACCACTCAACACGCTATTTGGGTGGATCTTATTCGGCTCCTGCTGCGGATAAACCACCCAATAAACCTACATCATTCCCACAAATTCCCTTGAATTTTTTGTAATCCATTTGAAATGCTCGGTGAAGTTGAGAACTAAAGAGAAAAAAATACGAAATTCAACCAATGTTTGATTTCAATATTTCGTACTACCACTCCTTCCTCCACTTCCCTTGTCCAGTAGCTAGCGCGGTGCTCCAAACATTGCAGGTATACGTCCGAAACCTTCTGGTACAATTTGGTGTGCAATCCCTAACGAGTGATGTGTTATCTATAATGATGCGATGTCTAGATAACACATTCACCGTTAGCGGTTCATGATGGCCGCCAAATTTGTACTCAAAAGTGACAGTTCGGACTGCGGCAGGGACTTCGACCATGTCTTGGCGTGGTTCGCTCGTTCACTTTGATCGCGACTTTCAAATCGAATAGATTAATCCCAAAAAGCGTTTCAAGTAAAAGACTACCCTGAACGATCAACCAACCAAACAACCCATTTGACTTCACGCTGCGCCAAGATCCACCCAGGAGAAAACAACAGCAATTCCAACCATTATCCAACCAACGCCGCACATCCATCTCAGATCCTGCACACCATCAATCCACACCACAACCGTCAGCACATCCACCTGCACTGCAACAACCAACGCAACTACGCCAGTATCCACATTCCCCCCCACAAGACTCCACGCACAGACATTTGGTCCTTCGACCCGGATCAGCTCGAATCCAGCATTTTCATTCGGTGAATCTTTTTTTCGTCTTCCAAGTTATACTGCTTAGTGCATAGTGTGTGTAACGCGAGTGTGAAGAAATTCGTCGTAGAGATTTTGTGCACCACGTCGCCATTTTGTGCACGATCGGCATTCAGCTCTAGAAGTCAAGTCTGGACCGGACTTGAAAAATACACACGAAAGGAGAAAATATAGTGCGATCATTGTGCATGCTGCAGTAAAGCCGCCATTTTGAGAAGCTACCAACAACACTACATATTGGCATCGTAGCAGCGTGGTTATTCTTGCCGGCGTCTTCCCGCTCAGTCCAGTTCAGCACATAGCAAATAGAATAAATTAATTCTTTGCATTTTTTCCTATCTCCATTTATCCATACTCACCTATATAAATATCACAACATACTTATATATATATCCATACTCACCTATACCAATATAACAATATACTTTTATATATATATATGTATATATATATATTCATATTTACCTTTGCATATATATCCTCCATATATATACTGATACTCACCCATATCAATACACATACCTACCTAGATATAGGTATATACATATATATATATATATATATATATATATATCTCCAATTGTGAGTGTCTTTCCGCGCAATTTTATTTCGGGACTTTTTTTTACCTGGTGTTTAAAAGTCTTTACAGTTCGAATTTTTACTGCTGTTTTTTCTTAAAGTTTTTCGCGTGAACGGATATATGATCAGTTTCAACATTTCTTCTGTTGTTTTAACATCGTTTTAAATAATTATTCTTCTAATTATTCATGCTCGACGACCATACCCTTTACTCGCTCGAAGTTCATCGCGAAGAAATCAAATCCGTCTGGGGTCAATTCAGGGGGACTTACGGTGCTTGTTTAAGCGATCTCTACGAGAAGCGCAGATCTCGCACAAGGCGATGAGTTTCGGAGGTTGAAACCGTCAAAGCACGGTACAATAGTGCGTACCGCACCTACGTTCGCTGTGTGGGGAACATTGGAGAACGGATGGCTGCGCTAACTACGGCCAACCTTCCAGTCCATCCATCCGTGGAAAGGGTTACGGATTCCAGTAATTTCTATCTGCCGCCATGTGATACGGAGGTATGTGATGGAGATTACATTGCATGGCCAACTTTCATGTTTACCGCCATTTACATCTCCAATTCCAGGTTGAGTCCCGTAGAGAAGCTGTTCCACCTGAATAAGAAAACCAGAAGGGAAGCGAGAGACATCGTAAAGAAGGCTCCGCTGACCAACGATGGTTTCTTATTGGCATGGAACAACCTCAGTGATCGGTTTGACAATAAGAGGATACTCGTCAACAGTCAGTTGCGCATCCTTTTCAACCTACCTGCACTATCGACAGAATCCGGAAAGTGGATCAAAACTTTGCAACGAGATATCAGCTCGTGTATCGCCGCGCTAATGATGTACGACATTGATATCTCCGGGTGGGATGCAATATTCCTCTTCATCTGTTCCACGCGACTCCCAGATGTCACATTGACGTTGAAGGACAAATCCCAAATTCCAAAGTGGACCGAGATGGATTCCTTTTTGACATTGCGATATCAAACGTTGGAATCCGTCTCCGACATCCGAGGCCTCCATAGTTTCAGAAGTTCAGCTGGAGGCTTCCGCGATGACGCTTCCTCATCTCACGGAGAAGTTACCGACGTGAAGTCTTTTACCTGGACAGCTTACCAACCTTCCGAATGTCCCGCAGATCCGACGTTCCATACGAGCTCTCACATCGACATCCTGATCGGTAGGGACC
Source organism: Coelopa pilipes (assembly GCA_947389925.1). Taxonomy (NCBI): domain Eukaryota; kingdom Metazoa; phylum Arthropoda; class Insecta; order Diptera; family Coelopidae; genus Coelopa; species Coelopa pilipes. The sequence goes on from OX376700.1 coordinate 9,759,546, forward strand.
TAGTTCCGTCGGTTCTGCTGGACGGGATCCAACGGAAGGTATGCGGCTCACTGATTGCTCAGGAAGGAGAAAATCTTCGGATGGATCCTAACCGTGACAAAATTTGTCTTGTTCTTCCTTAGACCAGCAAATCTCCAAGTTCTGGGAAATTGAAGAACTTTCAAGTAAGCGTCATCTAACTCCGTCTGACAAAATTTGTGAAGACTTGTTCTCCAGAACCACTCGTCGCACAAAAGAGGGTCGTTATGTCGTTTCTCTCCCTTTTAAAGAGGGTTTTCCGAAGGACATCCGCCTCGGACGCTCTCGAGACATCGCAATGGCCCAATTCATGAGGAACGAAGTAAGACTAGTGAAAAACCCTAGTCTGAAAATCGAATACGATAACGTTCTGAAGGAATATGAGGACTTAGGTCACATGACAAAGGTCTTCAGTCCGAACTATGCAATTCCGAATTTCCTATGCACTATTACCTTCCACATCATGCAGTTTTTTAACCCGAGAGCACCGGTACCAAACACGGGTCCAGTTTTGCAATCCGATTTGACGCAATTAATCCTGAAGTGGCGTCTATTCCGTTTTGTCCTCAAGGGGGACATCCAGAAGATGTATCGACAGATTCTGGTAGATTCCCATCATACTCCGTTTCAGCGAATTCTCTTCCGAGACTCGCCTTCCGATCCAATTCGAGATTACGAATTGAAGACGGTAACATTCGGTCTGAATTGTGCACTGTATCTAGCCATTCGTTGCCTTCACCAACTTGCCACCGACGTGGCACGGTCCCATCCGATCGCCAGTGACATATGGCGAAACTGCATATATGTTGATGATGCATTAATTGGTAGTGACAGCATTGAGGGTGCAGTCACAGCGCGGAAAGAAGTCACATCCGCACTTGAATCCGCCGGCTTCTCCATGAGAAAATGGGCTTCCAACTCCGACCAAATTCTCCAAGGTCTTTCAAAGGACCACCTTCTATGTGAAGATTTCCTCCAATTCGACGAGAGCAGTCATGCAAAAACTCTCGGGGTTAGATGGAACGCACGGTCTGACATCTTCTACTTCTCCACGAAACCATTGAAGAATCAAATCACCTTCACGAAACGGGAGGTTTTGTCCGAAATATCGAAACTTTTCGATCCTGCGTGCTGGCTGGCATGCATCGTCCTTGCAAAGATTTTGATGCAACAAATTTGGCTGTCCAAGACTGGGTGGGACGATCCGTTGCACGAAAATTGTTTAGATGCGTGGAATCAATTCCTGCAATCGTACCCAGAAATCAATAAGAGTCCAGAACCCAATGTCCGAGTCGATTCTCTGGTTGTTATCCAAGACGATAACCTGCCCCTACAAGAATGGCGACTTGGCAGGGTATCCAAGATCCATTTTGGAAAACACAAGGAAAAGGAAAAGACGCGGCACCATTACGCGACCGACCGACCGACCGACCGACGAAATTAGTTGTTCTACCCTCATAATAATTTCACCTGTCTCCGTCCTGTCCTTGTTTTTTCCCACAACCAGTCCTATCGCTATCTGTTTTTTCCTCATAGCCGAAACATGCCGAACCAAGCGATCTCCATGATGGAGAAAACATCACATTCAGAGCGCCATTGCTATCGGAACCAGCAAGCAGCAAAGAAGGCCTTCCGGTGCCGCATCTGCAGTCGGAATCATGCGCTTCGTCATTGTCCGGTCTTTTTCGAGGCCAATACCGAGAAGCGCATGCGACTAGTGCTCCTGCACAAGTATTGCTCCAACTGTCTAGCGCACAAACACTCACAAGGATCATGCGTGAGTAAGACAGGCTGCCACATCTGCCAGGAAAGGCACCACACCATGCTTCATCTCCACGAGAGATTAAGATCAAGGAAGTCGTCCACGAAGCTCAGCACGAGACCGGCCGAGCCGATCACACTCTCGTCGCTGTTGGCCCAACAGGTGGTGACACTGTGTCCGACTGCGGCGGTGATTATACAGCTCGATGATCAGCGCCATCGCATACGAGCTCTTCTCGACCCGTTAGTGGCAATCAGTCGCATCACGGTTGAAGCCGTCGAGAAGATGTACATCCCGACCACAGTAGTTGGCAAAGAGGTTGTGTGCAAACTAACGATCCGGGCTCACGCAGATACCAACGTGAAGATGGAAGCGTTGTTTAAATTGGTCAAAACCATCGCAATCCAGTCGCCATCCAAGGCACTGAGCGGGTCCGTGAAGTCCAACTTCAAAAAAATGGTGTTGGCCGATCCGAAATTTGACACGCCCCTCTCACTCGTATTAGGAGCAGATTTATACTAGAAATGCATCCGTCCTGGCATGCTGCCGGGAGTTAACGGGCTTCCTCTGGCCCTGAACACGCTATTTGTGTGGATCTTATCCGGCTCCTGCTCCGGATAGACCACTCAACACGCTATTTGGGTGGATCTTATCCGGCTCCTGCTGCGGATAAACCACCCAATAAACCTACATCATTCCCACAAATTCCCTTGAATTTTTTGTAATCCATTTGAAATGCTCGGTGAAGTTGAGAACTAAAGAGAAAAAAATACGAAATTCAACCAATGTTTGATTTCAATATTTCGTACTACCACTCCTTCCTCCACTTCCCTTGTCCAGTAGCTAGCGCGGTGCTCCAAACATTGCAGGTATACGTCCGAAACCTTCTGGTACAATTTGGTGTGCAATCCCTAACGAGTGATGTGTTATCTATAATGATGCGATGTCTAGATAACACATTCACCGTTAGCGGTTCATGATGGCCGCCAAATTTGTACTCAAAAGTGACAGTTCGGACTGCGGCAGGGACTTCGACCATGTCTTGGCGTGGTTCGCTCGTTCACTTTGATCGCGACTTTCAAATCGAATAGATTAATCCCAAAAAGCGTTTCAAGTAAAAGACTACCCTGAACGATCAACCAACCAAACAACCCATTTGACTTCACGCTGCGCCAAGATCCACCCAGGAGAAAACAACAGCAATTCCAACCATTATCCAACCAACGCCGCACATCCATCTCAGATCCTGCACACCATCAATCCACACCACAACCGTCAGCACATCCACCTGCACTGCAACAACCAACGCAACTACGCCAGTATCCACATTCCCCCCCACAAGACTCCACGCACATACATTTGGTCCTTCGACCCGGATCAGCTCGAATCCAGCATTTTCATTCGGTGAATCTTTTTTTCGTCTTCCAAGTTATACTGCTTAGTGCATAGTGTGTGTAACGCGAGTGTGAAGAAATTCGTCGTAGAGATTTTGTGCACCACGTCGCCATTTTGTGCACGATCGGCATTCAGCTCTAGAAGTCAAGTCTGGACCGGACTTGAAAAATACACACGAAAGGAGAAAATATAGTGCGATCATTGTGCATGCTGCAGTAAAGCCGCCATTTTGAGAAGCTACCAACAACACTACATATTGGCATCGTAGCAGCGTGGTTATTCTTGCCGGCGTCTTCCCGCTCAGTCCAGTTCAGCACATCTTCCTGCAAATAGAATAAATTAATTCTTTGCATTTTTTCCTATCTCCATTTATCCATACTCACCTATATAAATATCACAACATACTTATATATATATCCATACTCACCTATACCAATATAACAATATACTTATATATATATATATATGTATATATATATATTCATATTTACCTTTGCATATATATCCTCCATATATATACTGATACTCACCCATATCAATACACATACCTACCTAGATATAGGTATATACATATATATATATATATATATATATATATATATCTCCAATTGTGAGTGTCTTTCCGCGCAATTTTATTTCGGGACTTTTTTTTACCTGGTGTTTAAAAGTCTTTACAGTTCGAATTTTTACTGTTGTTTTTTCTTAAAGTTTTTCGCGATGTCTACGAGAAGCGCAGATCTCGCACAAGGCGATGAGTTTCGGAGGTTGAAACCGTCAAAGCACGGTACAATAGTGCGTACCGCACCTACGTTCGCTGTGTGGGGAACATTGGAGAACGGATGGCTGCTCTAACTACGGCCAACCTTCCAGTCCATCCATCCGTGGAAAGGGTTACGGATTCCAGTAATTTCTATCTGCCTCCATGTGATACGGAGGTATGTGATGGAGAATACATTGCATGGCCAACTTTCATGTTTACCGCCATTTACATCTCCAATTCCAGGTTGAGTCCCGTAGAGAAGCTGTTCCACCTGAATAAGAAAACCAGAAGGGAAGCGAGAGACATCGTAAAGAAGGCTCCGCTGACCAACGATGGTTTCTTATTGGCAAGGAACAACCTCAGTGATCGGTTTGACAATAAGAGGATACTCATCAACAGTCAGTTGGGTATCCTTTTTAACCTACCTGCACTATCGACAGAATCCGGAAAGTGGATCAAAACTTTGCAACGAGATATCAGCTCGTGTATCGCCGCGCTAATGATGTACGACATTGATATATCCGGGTGGGATGCAATATTCCTCTTCATCTGTTCCACGCGACTCCCAGATGTCACATTGACGTTGAAGGACAAATCCCAAATTCCGATGTGGACCGAGATGGATTCCTTTTTGACATCGCGATATCAAACGTTGGAATCCGTCTCCGACATCCGAGGCCTCCATAGTTTCAGAAGTTCAGCTGGAGGCTTCCGCGATGACGCTTCCTCATCTCACGGAGAAGTTACCGACGTGAAGTCTTTTACCTGGACAGCTTACCAACCTTCCGAATGTCCCGCAGATCCGACGTTCCATACGAGCTCTCACATCGACATCCTGATCGGTAGGGACCTAGTTCCGTCGGTTCTGCTGGACGGGATCCAACGGAAGGTATGCGGCTCACTGATTGCTCAGGAAGGAGAAAATCTTCGGATGGATCCTAACCGTGACAAAATTTGTCTTGTTCTTCCTTAGACCAGCAAATCTCCAAGTTCTGGGAAATTGAAGAACTTTCAAGTAAGCGTCATCTAACTCCGTCTGACAAAATTTGTGAAGACTTGTTCTCCAGAACCACTCGTCGCACAAAAGAGGGTCGTTATGTCGTTTCTCTCCCTTTTAAAGAGGGTTTTCCGAAGGACATCCGCCTCGGACGCTCTCGAGACATCGCCCAATTCATGAGGAACGAAGTAAGACTAGTGAAAAACCCTAGTCTGAAAATCGAATACAATAACGTTCTGAAGGAATATGGGGACTTAGGTCACATGACAAAGGTCTTCAGTCAGAACTATAGTGAATTTCCTATGCACTATTACCTTCCACATCATGCAGTTTTTTAACCCGAGAGCACCGGTACCAAACACGGGTCCAGTTTTGCAATCCGATTTGACGCAATTAATCCTGAAGTGGCGTCTATTCCGTTTTGTCCTCAATGGGGACATCCAGAAGATGTATCGACAGATTCTGGAAGATTCCCATCATACTCCGTTTCAGCGAATTCTCTTCCGAGACTCGCCTTCCGATCCAATTCGAGATTACGAATTGAAGACGGTCACATTCGGTCTGAATTGTGTACCGTATCTAGCCATTCGTTGCTTGCACCAACTTGCCAATTCGACGAGAGCAGTCATGCAAAAACTCTCGGGGTTAGATGGAACGCACGGTCTGACATCTTCTATTTCTCCACGAAACCATTGAAGAATCAAACCACCTTCACGAAACGGGAGGTTTTGTCCGAAATATCGAACATATTCGATCCTGCGGGCTGGCTGGCACCATACATCGTCCTTGCAAAAATTTTGAAGCAACAAATTTGGCTGTCCAAGACTGGATGGGACGATCCGTTTCACGAAAATTGTTTGGATGCGTGGAATTAATTCCTGCAATCCTACCCAGATATCAACAATATCCATCTACCCCGGTGGATACAGTACACTCCCGACTCCGACGTCGAGATTCATGCATTTTGCGATGCCTCTGCCTATCAGCCTATCAGCCTATGCCTATGCCGTCAACATATATGTCCGAATAAAATCCGAGTCCAATCCTGTCTCAGTACATCTCCTAACAGCCAAAACAAAAGTAGCTCCAGTGAAAACACTGTCTATTCCGAGGCTGGAATTCTGTGGTGCCATCCTAATGGCTGAAATGGTAGAGTCCGCAATACCACATCTCGGCTTAAAACCGCACAAAACGTTCTTTTGGATCGACTCCACCATCGTCTTAGTCTGGCTTCAGAAACCGCCATACCACTGGCGAACCGGGTATCGAAGATAACCCAGAGTGTGCGGCCAGCGAATTGGTTACACGTTGATTCGCACGACAATCCCGCCGATCTTGGTAGTCGCGGAGCGCTGCCTCAAGAACTGACTGACAGTTCACTGTGGTGGTATGGTCCGAAGTGGCTACAAGATAATTCATCGTCTTGGCCAGGTGAAAACCCACAGCTTCTTCTCGAAACGCAACTCGAATGCAAACCTCTCAAGGTACACGCGACAGTTGTACATCAAGTTGATGACATTCTCGAACGCTTCTCCTGCTATGCAAGAGCATTGCGGGTGTTGTCATATACAATCCGCCTCTTTCACCGATCTCATAGTGCGCATAAATCATCATATTCCTACTCCTCCACTCCGTTTGATCCTGCTGAGTCAACGACTGACCAGTCATGTCGTACGACGAGCGCCATCCCATTATATTACCGCACAATTTGCGAATTCTCACGTCTCTTAGTTCGTTCTACACATGAGATCTCTCTCCACGGGGGAAATCAATTGGTTCTTAAACTTTTACGCCTGCAAATTTGGATTCCAAGACCCAAAAATCTTATAAAAACGACAATTCACAATTGCAAACCTTGCATACTCCATCGTAAGAAGGTTTACTATCAGTTGATGGGCGCACTTCCTCCAGAACGCACCACTTATGCACGTTCTTTTACACGTACCGGCTTAGATTTCGCGGGTCCATTCGAAATCAAGAACTACACCGGTAGAGCTTGCCTGATTACCAAGGGCTACGCATGCGTGTTTCTTTGCTTCTCCACTAAAGGAATCCATTTAGAGGCAACCAACACTCTTTCCACGTCTGCTTTCCTAGCAGCATTCCAAAGATTCGTCTCCCGACGTGGATGTCCACTGACATTAAATTCCGATAATGGAAAAACCTTTGTGGGCGCTTCTCGAGAACTGTCGCGTGATTTTCTAAAGGTCTCTCGATCTACTGTTTGCACTCAATTCGCCCAGCAGAATCTCACTTGGAACTTCATTCCATCAGGAGCTACTCACATGGGTGGCCTTTGGGAAGCTGGTGTAAAGAGCTTCAAAACACACTTCAAGAAGGTAGCAGGAACGTTCAAATATACTTTCGAAGAATTTTCCACAATTCTCTCAAGGATTGAAGCGTGTCTCAATTCACGTCCGATTTCTGCCATGTCCGAAGATCCGTCGGACATGACCACATTAACACCTGGTCATTTCCTGATCGGCAGTCCGCTTCTAGTTCCGATTGAACCGCAAATTGATGACAAGCCAGTGTCATTGTAAATCGGTGGTATAAGCTGAAAGCTCTCCAGCAACACTTCTGTACTCTTTGGAAAGATGAGTATCTAAAGGTGTTACACAAACGGAATAAGTAGAAGAGTCCAGAACCCAATGTCCGAGTCGATTCTCTGGTTGTTATCCAAGACGATAACCTGCCCCTACAAGAATGGCGACTTGGCAGGGTATCCAAGATCCATTTGGGAAAACACAAGGAAAAGGAAAAAACGCGGCACCATTACGCGACCAGTCGTGAAATTAGTTGTTCTACCCTCATAATAATTTCACCTGTCTCCGTCCTGTCCTTGTTTTTTCGCACAACCAGTCCTATCGCTATCTGTTTTTTCCTCATAGCCGAAACATGCCGAACCAAGCGATCTCCATGATGGAGAAAACATCACATTCAGAGCGCCATTGCTATCGGAACCAGCAAGCAGCAAAGAAGGCCTTCCGGTGCCGCATCTGCAGTCGGAATCATGCGCTTCGTCATTGTCCGGTCTTTTTCGAGGCCAATACCGAGAAGCGCATGCGACTAGTGCTCCTGCACAAGTATTGCTCCAACTGTCTAGCGCACAAACACTCACAAGGATCATGCGTGAGTAAGACAGGCTGCCACATCTGCCAGGAAAGGCACCACACCATGCTTCATCTCCACGAGAGGTTAAGAACAAGGAAGTCGTCCACGAAGCTCAGCACGAGACCGGCCGAGCCGATCACACTCTCGTCGCTGTTGGCCCAACAGGTGGTGACACTGTGTCCGACTGCGGTGGTGATTATACAGCTCGATGATCAGCGCCATCGCGTACGAGCTCTTCTCGACCCGTTAGTGGCAATCAGTCGCATCACGGTTGAAGCCGTCGAGAAGATGCACATTCCGACGACAGTAGTTGGCAAAGAGGTTGTGTGCAAACTAACGATCCGGGCTCACGCAGATACCAACGTGAAGATGGAAGCGTTGTTTAAATTGGTCAAAACCATCCCAATCCAGTCGCCATCCAAGGCACTGAGCGGATCCGTGAAGTCCAACTTCACAAACATGGTGTTGGCTGACCCGAAATTTGACGAGCACACGACCATCTAACTCGTGTTAGGAGCAGAATTTTACGAAAAATGCATCCGTCCTGGTATTCTGCCGAGAGTTAACGGGCTTCCTCTGGCCCTGAACACACTATTTGGGTGGATCTTATCCGGCTCCTGCTCCAGATAAACCACTCAACACGCTATTTGGGTGGATCTTATCCGGCTCCACCACCCAATGAACCTACATCATTTCCACAAATTCCCTTGAATTTTATGTAATCCATTTGAAATGCTCGGTGAAGTTGAGAACTAAAGAGAAAAAAATACGAAATTCAACCAATGTTTGATTTCAATATTTGGTACTACCACTCCTTCCTCCACTTCCCTTGTCCAGTAGCTAGCGCGGTGCTCCAAACATTGCAGGTATACGTCCGAAACCTTCTGGTACAATTTGGTGTGCAATCCCTAACGAGTGATGTGTTATCTATAATGATGCGATGTCTAGATAACACATTCACCGTTAGCGGTTCATGATGGCCGCCAAATTTGTACTCAAAAGTGACAGTTCGGACTGCGGCAGGGACTTCGACCATGTCTTGGCGTGGTTCGCTCGTTCACTTTGATCGCGACTTTCAAATCGAATAGATTAATCCCAAAAAGCGTTTCAAGTAAAAGACTACCCTGAACGATCAACCAACCAAACAACTCATTTGACTTCACGCTGCGCAAAGATCCACCCAGGAGAAAACAACAGCAATTCCAACCATTATCCAACCAACGCCGCACATCCATCTCAGATCCTGCACACCATCAATCCACACCACAACCGTCAGCACATCCACCTGCACTGCAACAACCAACGCAACTACGCCAGTATCCACATTCCCCCCCACAAGACTCCACGCACAGACATTTGGTCCTTCGACCCGGATCAGCTCGAATCCAGCATTTTCATTCGATGAATCTTTTTTTCGTCTTCCAAGTTATACTGCTTAGTGCATAGTGTGTGTAACGCGAGTGTGAAGAAATTCGTCGCAGAGATTTTGTGCACCACGTCGCCATTTTGTGCACGATCGGCATTCAGCTCTAGAAGTCAAGTCTGGACCGGACTCGAAAAATACACACGAAAGGAGAACATATAGTGCGATCATTGTGCATGCTGCAGTAAAGCCGCCATTTTGAGAAGCTACCAACAACACTACATATTGGCATCGTAGCAGCGTGGTTATTCTTGCCGGCGTCTTCCCGCTCAGTCCAGTTCAGCACATCTTCCTGCAAATAGAATAAATTAATTCTTTGCATTTTTTCCTATCTCCATTTATCCATACTCACCTATATAAATATCACAACATACTTATATATATATCCATACTCACCTATACCAATATAACAATATACTTATATATATATATATATGTATATATATATATTCATATTTACCTTTGCATATATATCCTCCATATATATACTGATACTCACCCATATCAATACACATACCTACCTAGATATAGGTATATACATATATATATATATATATATATCTCCAATTGAGAGTGTCTTTCCGCGCAATATTATTTCGGGACTTTTTTTTACCTGGTGTTTAAAAGTCTTTACAGTTCGAATTTTTACTGTTGTTTTTTCTTAAAGTTTTTCGCGATGTCTACGAGAAGCGCAGATCTCGCACAAGGCGATGAGTTTCGGAGGTTGAAACCGTCAAAGCACGGTACAATAGTGCGTACCGCACCTACGTTCGCTGTGTGGGGAACATTGGAGAACGGATGGCTGCTCTAACTACGGCCAACCTTCCAGTCCATCCATCCGTGGAAAGGGGTACGGATTCCAGTAATTTCTATCTGCCTCCATGTGATACGGAGGTATGTGATGGAGATTACATTGCATGGCCAACTTTCATGTTTACCGCCATTTACATCTCCAATTCCAGGTTGAGTCCCGTAGAGAAGCTGTTCCACCTGAATAAGAAAACCAGAAGGGAAGCGAGAGACATCGTAAAGAAGGCTCCGCTGACCAACGATGGTTTCTTATTGGCATGGAACAACCTCAGTGATCGGTTTGACAATAAGAGGATACTCGTCAACAGTCAGTTGCGCATCCTTTTCAACCTACCTGCACTATCGACAGAATCCGGAAAGTGGATCAAAACTTTGCAACGAGATATCAGCTCGTGTATCGCCGCACTAAGGATGTACGACATTGATATCTCCGGGTGGGATGCAATATTCCTCTTCATCTGTTCCACGCGACTCCCAGATGTCACATTGACGTTGAAGGACAAATCCCAAATTCCGATGTGGACCGAGATGGATTCCTTTTTGACATCGCGATATCAAACGTTGGAATCCGTCTCCGACATCCGAGGCCTCCATAGTTTCAGAAGTTCAGCTGGAGGCTTCCGCGATGACGCTTCCTCATCTCACGGAGAAGTTACCGACGTGAAGTCTTTTACCTGGACAGCTTACCAACCTTCCGAATGTCCCGCAGATCCGACGTTCCATACGAGCTCTCACATCGACATCCTGATCGGTAGGGACCTAGTTCCGTCGGTTCTGCTGGACGGGATCCAACGGAAGGTATGCGGCTCACTGATTGCTCAGGAAGGAGAAAATCTTCGGATCCTAACCGTGACAAAATTTGTCTTGTTCTTCCTTAGACCAGCAAATCTCCAAGTTCTGGGAAATTGAAGAACTTTCAAGTAAGCGTCATCTAACTCCGTCTGACAAAATTTGTGAAGACTTGTTCTCCAGAACCACTCGTCGCACAAAAGAGGGTCGTTATGTCGTTTCTCTCCCTTTTAAAGAGGGTTTTCCGAAGGACATCCGCCTCGGACGCTCTCGAGACATCGCCCAATTCATGAGGAACGAAGTAAGACTAGTGAAAAACCCTAGTCTGAAAATCGAATACAATAACGTTCTGAAGGAATATGGGGACTTAGGTCACATGACAAAGGTCTTCAGTCAGAACTATAGTGAATTTCCTATGCACTATTACCTTCCACATCATGCAGTTTTTTAACCCGAGAGCACCGGTACCAAACACGGGTCCAGTTTTGCAATCCGATTTGACGCAATTAATCCTGAAGTGGCGTCTATTCCGTTTTGTCCTCAATGGGGACATCCAGAAGATGTATCGACAGATTCTGGTAGATTCCCATCATACTCTGTTTCAGCGAATTCTCTTCCGAGACTCGCCTTCCGATCCAATTCGAGATTACGAATTGAAGACGGTCACATTCGGTCTGAATTGTGTACCGTATCTAGCCATTCGTTGCTTGCACCAACTTGCCAATTCGACGAGAGCAGTCATGCACAAACTCTCGGGGTTAGATGGAACGCACGGTCTGACATCTTCTATTTCTCCACGAAACCATTGAAGAATCAAACCACCTTCACGAAACGGGAGGTTTTGTCCGAAATATCGAACATATTCGATCCTGCGGGCTGGCTGGCACCATACATCGTCCTTGCAAAAATTTTGAAGCAACAAATTTGGCTGTCCAAGACTGGATGGGACGATCCGTTTCACGAAAATTGTTTGGATGCGTGGAATTAATTCCTGCAATCCTACCCAGATATCAACAATATCCATCTACCCCGGTGGATACAGTACACTCCCGACTCCGACGTCGAGATTCATGCATTTTGCGATGCCTCTGCCTATCAGCCTATCAGCCTATGCCTATGCCGTCAACATATATGTCCGAATAAAATCCGAGTCCAATCCTGTCTCAGTACATCTCCTAACAGCCAAAACAAAAGTAGCTCCAGTGAAAACACTGTCTATTCCGAGGCTGGAATTCTGTGGTGCCATCCTAATGGCTGAAATGGTAGAGTCCGCAATACCACATCTCGGCTTAAAACCGCACAAAACGTTCTTTTGGATCGACTCCACCATCGTCTTAGTCTGGCTTCAGAAACCGCCATACCACTGGCGAACCGGGTATCGAAGATAACCCAGAGTGTGCGGCCAGCGAATTGGTTACACGTTGATTCGCACGACAATCCCGCCGATCTTGGTAGTCGCGGAGCGCTGCCTCAAGAACTGACTGACAGTTCACTGTGGTGGTATGGTCCGAAGTGGCTACATATTAATTCATCGTCTTGGCCAGGTGAAAACCCACAGCTTCTTCTCGAAACGCAACTCGAATGCAAACCTCTCAAGGTACACGCGACAGTTGTACATCAAGTTGATGACCTTCTCGAACGCTTCTCCTACTAGAGCAAGAGCATTGTCATATACAATCCGCCTCTTTCACCGATCTCATAGTGCGCATAAATCATCATATTCCTACTCCTCCACGGTGATTAGCAGCACAGAGATAAAGAGCACTAGAATGCGTTTGATCCTGCTGAGTCAAAGACTGACCTACTCAGAAGAGTATAAACTACTTAAAGATAAAAATTCGATTCCATCGTCGAGCCCCCTGCTCAACTTAAATCCATTACTCAAAGGTTCGTTGTGCTTCAAGTTTTCGGCAGACTCGTCTCCTACCAGTCATGTCGTACGACGAGCGCCATCCCATTATATTACCGCACAATTGCGAATTCTCACGTCTCTTAGTTCGTTCTACACATGAGATCTCTCTCCACGGGGGAAATCAATTGGTTCTTAAACTTTTACGCCTGCAATTTTGGATTCCAAGACCCAAAAATCTCATAAAAACGACAATTCACAATTGCGAACCTTGCATACTCCATCGTAAGAAGGTTTACTAGCAGTTGATGGGCGCACCACTTATGCACATTCTTTTACACGTACCGGCTTAGATTTCGCGGGTTCATTCGAAATCAAGAACTACACCGGTAGAGCTTGCCTGATTACCAAGGGCTATCTATGCGTGTTTGTTTGCTTCTCTACTAAAGAAATCCATTTAGAGGCACTCTTAGAACACTCTTTCCACGTCTGCTTTCCTAGCAGCATTCCAAAGATTCGTCTCCCGACGTGGATGTCCACTGACATTATATTCCGATAATGGAAAAATCTTTGTGGGCGCTTCTCGAGAACTGTCGCGTGATTTTCTAAAGGTCTCTCGATCTACGGTTTGCACTCAATTCGCCCAGCAGAATCTCACTTGGAACTTCATTCCATCAGGAGCTACTCACATGGGTGGCTTTTGGGAAGCTGGCGTAAAGAGCTTCAAAACACACTTCAAGAAGGTAGCAGGAACTTTCAAATATACTTTCGAAGAATTTTCCACAATTCTCTCATCAATTGAACCTTGTCTCAATTCACGTCCGATTTCTGCCATGTCCGAAGATCCGTCGGACATGACCACATTAACACCTGGTCATTTCCTGATCGGCAGTCCGCTTCTAGTTCCGATTGAACCGCAAATTGATGACAAGCCAGTGTCATTGTAAATCGGTTGCATAAGCTGAAAGCTCTCCAGCAACACTTCTGTACTCTTTGGAAAGATGAGTATCTAAAGGTGTTGCACAAACGGAATAAGTAGAAGAGTCCAGAACCCAATGTCCGAGTCGATTCTCTGGTTGTTATCCAAGACGATAACCTACCCCTACAAGAATGGCGACTTGGCAGGGTATCCAAGATCCATTTGGGAAAACACAAGGAAAAGACGCGGCACCATTACGCGACCAGTCGTGAAATTAGTTGTTCTAATCTCATAAAAATTTCACCCTCCTACGCTGTCTCCGTCCTGTCCTTGTTTTTTCCCACAACCAGTCCTATCGCTATCTGTTTTTTCCTCATAGCCGAAACATGCCGAACCAAGCGATCTCCATGATGGAGAAAACATCACATTCAGAGCGCCATTGCTATCGGAACCAGCAAGCAGCATAGAAGGCCTTCCGGTGCCGCATCTGCAGTCGGAATCATGCGCTTCGTCATTGTCCGGTCTTTTTCGAGGTCAATACCGAGAAGCGCATGCGACTAGTGCTCCTGCACAAGTATTGCTCCAACTGTCTAGCGCACAAACACTCACAAGGATCATGCGTGAGTAAGACAGGCTGCCACATCTGCCAGGAAAGATACCACACCATGCTTCATCTCCACGAGAGATTAAGATCAAGGAAGTCGTCCACGAAGCTCAGCACGAGACCGGCCGAGCCGATCACACTCTCGTCGCTGTTGGCCCAACAGGTGGTGACACTGTGTCCGACTGCGGTGGTGATTATACAGCTCGATGATCAGCGCCATCGCGTACGAGCTCTTCTCGACCCGTTAGTGGCAATCAGTCGCATCACGGTTGAAGCCGTCGAGAAGATGCACATCCCGACCACAGTAGTTGGCAAAGAGGTTGTGTGCAAACTAACGATCCGGGCTCACGCAGATACCAACGTGAAGATGGAAGCGTTGTTTAAATTGGTCAAAACCATCGCAATCCAGTCGCCATCCAAGGCACTGAGCGGGTCCGTGAAGTCCAACTTAAAAAAAATGGTGTTGGCCGATCCGAAATTTGACACGCCCCTCTCACTCGTATTAGGAGCAGATTTATACTAGAAATGCATCCGTCCTGGCATGCTGCCGGGAGTTAACGGGCTTCCTCTGGCCCTGAACACGCTATTTGGGTGGATCTTAACCGGCTCCACCACCCAATGAACCTACATCATTTCCACAAATTCCCTTGAATTTTATGTAATCCATTTGAAATGCTCGGTGAAGTTGAGAACTAAAGAGAAAAAAATACGAAATTTAATCAGTGTTTGATTTCAATATTTGGTACTACCACCCCTTCCTCCACTTCCCATTTCCAGTCGCTAGCGCGGTGCTCCAAACATTGCAGGTATACTGCAAGGCGGGAGGCGATGTTTACGTCCGAAACCTTCTGGTACAATTTGGTGTGCCATCCCTAACGAGTGATGTGTTATCTATAAAGAATAGTGCGATGTCTAGATAACACATTCACCGTTAGCGATTCATGATGGCCGCCAAATTTGTATTCAAAACTTCGACCATGTCTTGGCGTGGTTCGCTCGTTCACTTTGATCGCGACTTTCAAATCGAATAGATTAATCCCAAAAAGCGTTTCAAGTAAAAGACTACCCTGAACCATCTCAGATCCTGCACACCAGCTAAGGATGTACGACATTGATATCTCCGGGTGGGATGCAATATTCCTCTTCATCTGTTCCACGCGACTCCCAGATGTCACATTGACGTTGAAGGACAAATCCCAAATTCCGATGTGGACCGAGATGGATTCCTTTTTGACATCGCGATATCAAACGTTGGAATCCGTCTCCGACATCCGAGGCCTCCATCGTGGTAGAACGCCTTCTCTGACCACGTCCAATCCACCTCCAGCACGCAATCCGGGTATGGTTCGCAACCCTCCAAGGCGTGTTAGTACCTATCATGCCAATATAAGCATTCCCCAGTGCAAGCTCTGTCCGAATCTACAGCATACGATCCGAAATTGTCCGAAGTTTTTACAAATGCATCCATCTAAGAGAATGTTTTGCGTACGGAAGCATGGGCTCTGCATCAACTGCTTCGCACGTGCCCATTCTCTCAGCGATTGCACTAGTAAGCACAACTGCTTCAAGTGCAATCGGAGGCACAACGCGCTGTTACACGGCGAGTCTGGCGATGGTGGAGGAGCGAGGAATAGTAACTCTTCCAATCGTCCAATACAGTCCACTAAATCCAATTCAGGTCGGCAAAACATTCAAACGTGCTTCGCCTCCAGTGCCAAGAACGTTCTATTAGGTCCCGCAATGGTTCAAATCAACCATCAGGGCATCCGATATCCTGCGAAGGCCCTCATAGACTCCGGGTCTGAGGGGAGTTTCATGTCAGAGCTCCTCTTCCGCATTCTCAAACTCCCCTTCACGTCCATCCACGCGCAGATTTCTGGCCTGAATCATGTCATCTCCGCGAAATCGCAAAAGGTTCATACTGAGCTCTCCAAACAATTCAGAAGTTCAGCTGGAGGCTTCCGCGATGGCGCTTCCTCATCTCACGGAGAAGTTACCGACGTGAAGTCTTTTACCTGGACAGCTTACCAACCTTCCGAATGTCCCGCAGATCCGACGTTCCATACGAGCTCTCACATCGACATCCTGATCGGTAGGGACCTAGTTCCGTCGGTTCTGCTGGACGGGATCCAACGGAAGGTATGCGGCTCACTGATTGCTCAGGAAGGAGAAAATCTTCGGATGGATCCTAACCGTGACAAAATTTGTCTTGTTCTTCCTTAGACCAGCAAATCTCCAAGTTCTGGGAAATTGAAGAACTTTCAAGTAAGCGTCATCTAACTCCGTCTGACAAAATTTGTGAAGACTTGTTCTCCAGAACCACTCGTCGCACAAAAGAGGGTCGTTATGTCGTTTCTCTCCCTTTTAAAGAGGGTTTTCCGAAGGACCTTCAGCTCGGGTGCTCTCGAGACATCGCCCAATTCATGAGGAACGAAGTAAGACTAGTGAAAAACCCTAGTCTGAAAATCGAATACGATAACGTTCTGAAGGAATATGGGGACTTAGGTCACATGACAAAGGTCTTCAGTCCGAACTATAGTGAATTTCCTATGCACTATTACCTTCCACATCATGCAGTTTTTAAACCCGAGAGCACCAGTACCAAACACGGGTCCAGTTTTGCAATCCGATTTGACGCAATTAATCCTGAAGTGGCGTCTATTCCGTTTTGTCCTCAATGGGGACATCCAGAAGATGTATCGACAGATTCTGGTAGATCCCCATCATACTCCGTTTCAGCGAATTCTCTTCCGAGACTCGCCTTCCGATCCAATTCGAGATTACGAATTGAAGACGGTCACATTCGGTCTGAATTGTGCACCGTATCTAGCCATTCGTTGCTTGCACCAACTTGCCAATTCAACGAGAGCAGTCATGCAAAAACTCTCGGGGTTAGATGGAACGCACGGTCTGACATCTTCTATTTCTCCACGAAACCATTGAAGAATCAAACCACCTTCACGAAACGGGAGGTTTTGTCCGAAATATCGAACATATTCGATCCTGTGGGCTGGCTGGCACCATGCAAAGATTTTGATGCAACAAATTTAGCTATCCAAGACTGGATGCGACGATCCATTTCACGAAAATTGTTTAGATGCGTGGAATCAATTCCTGCAATCCTACCCAGAAATCAACAATATCCATCTACCCCGGTGGATACAGTACACTCCCGACTCCGACGTCGAGATTCATGCATTTTGCGATGCCTCTGCCTATCAGCCTATCAGCCTATGCCTATGCCGTCAACATATATGTCCGAATAAAATCCGAGTCCAATCCTGTCTCAGTACATCTCCTAACAGCCAAAATAAAAGTAGCTCCAGTGAAAACACTGTCTATTCCGAGGCTGGAATTGTGTGGTGCCGTCCTAATGGCTGAAATGGTAGAGTCCATAATACCACATCTCGGCTTAAAACAGCAGAAAACATTCTTTTGGACCGACTCCACCATCGTCTTAGCCTGGCTCCAGAAACCTTCATGCCACTGGCAAACGTTTGTTGTGAACCGGGTATCGAAGATAACTTAAAGTGTGGGGCCAGCGAATTGGTTCCACGTTGATTCGCACGACAATCCCGCTGATCATGGTAGTCGCGAAGCGCTGCCTCAAGAACTGACTGACAGTTCACTGTGGTGGTATGGTCCGAAGTGGCTACAAGATAATTCATCGTCTTGGCCAGGTGAAAACCCACAGCTTCTTATCGAAACGCAACTCGAATGCAAACCTCTCAAGGTACACGCGACAGTTGTACATCAAGTTGATGACATTCTCGAACGCTACAATCCGCCTCTTTCACCGATCTCATAGTGCGCATAAATTATCATATTCCTACTCCTCCACGGTAATTAACAGCACAGAGATAAAGAGCACTAGAATGCGTTTGATCCTGCTGAGTCAACGACTGACCTACTCAGAAGAGTATAAACTACTACTAAATTCCATCGTCGAGCCCCCTGCTCAACTTAAATCCATTACTCGAAGGTTCGTTGTGCTTCAAGTTTTCGGCAGACTCGTCTCCTACCAGTCATGTCGTACGACGAGCGCCATCCCATTATATTACCGCACAATTGCGAAATCTCACGTCTCTTAGTTCGTTCTACACATGAGATCTCTCTCCACGGGCGAAATCAATTGGTTCTTAAACTTTTACGCCTGCAATTTTGGATTCCAAGACCCAAAAATCTCATAAAAACGACAATTCACAATTGCAAACCTTTCATACTCCATCGTAAGAAGGTTTACTATCAGTTGATGGGCGCACTTCCTCCAGAACGCACCACTTATGCACGTTCTTTTACACGTACCGGCTTAGATTTCGCGGGTCCATTCGAAATCAAGAACTACACCGGTAGAGCTTGCCTGATTACCAAGGGCTACGCATGCGTGTTTGTTTGCTTCTCCACTAAAGGAATCCATTTAGAGGCAACCAACACTCTTTCCACGTCTGCATTCCTAGCAGCATTCCAAAGATTCGTCTCCCGACGTGGATGTCCACTGACATTATATTCCGACAATGGAAAATCCTTTGTGGGCGCTTCTCGAGAACTGTCGCGTGATTTTCTAAAGGTCTCTCGATCTACGGTTTGCACTCAATTCGCCCAGCAGAATCTCACTTGAAACTTCATTCCATCAGGAGCTACTCACATGGGTGGCCTTTGGGAAGCTGGCGTAAAGAGCTTCAAAACACACTTCAAGAAGGTAGCAGGAACTTTCAAATATACTTTCGAAGAATTTTCCACAATTCTCTCAACAATTGAACCTTGTCTCAATTCACGTCCGATTTCTGCCATGTCCGAAGATCCGTCGGACATGACCACAATAACACCTGGTCATTTCCTGATCGGCAGTCCGCTTCTAGTTCCGATTGAACCGCAAATTGATGACAAGCCAGTGTCATTGTAAATCGGTGGCATAAGCTGAAAGCTCTCCAGCAACACTTCTGTACTCTTTGGAAAGATCAGTATCTAAAGGTGTTGCACAAACGGAATAAGTAGAAGAGTCCAGAACCCAATGTCCGAGTCGATTCTCTGGTTGTTATCCAAGACCATAACCTGCCCCTACAAGAATGGCGACTTGGCAGGGTATCCAAGATCCATTTGGGAAAACACAAGGAAAAGGAAAAGACGCGGCACCATTACGCGACCAGTCGTGAAATTAGTTGTTCTACTCTCATAATAATTTCACCCTCCTCCCACAACCAGTCCTATCGCTATCTGTTTTTTCCTCATAGCCGAAACATGCCGAACCAAGCGATCTCCATGATGGAGAAAACATCACATTCAGAGCGCCATTGCTATCGGAACCAGCAAGCAGCATAGAAGGCCTTCCGGTGCCGCATCTGCAGTCAGAATCATGCGCTTCGTCATTGTCCGGTCTTTTTCGAGGCCAATACCGAGAAGCGCATGCGACTAGTGCTCCTGCACAAGTATTGCTCCAACTGTCTAGCGCACAAACACTCACAAGGATCATGCGTGAGTAAGACAGGCTGCCACATCTGCCAGGAAAGGTACCACACCATGCTTCATCTCCACGAGAGATTATGATCAAGGAAGTCGTCCACGAAGCTCAGCACGAGACCGGCCGAGCCGATCACACTCTCGTCGCTGTTGGCCCAACAGGTGGTGACACTGTGTCCGACTGCGGTGGTGATTATACAGCTCGATGATCAGCGCCATCGCGTACGAGCTCTTCTCGACCCGTTAGTGGCAATCAGTCGCATCACGGTTGAAGCCGTCGAGAAGATGCACATTCCGACGACAGTAGTTGGCAAAGAGGTTGTGTGCAAACTAACGATCCGGGCTCACGCAGATACCAACGTGAAGATGGAAGCGTTGTTTAAATTGGTCAAAACCATCCCAATCCAGTCGCCATCCAAGGCACTGAGCGGATCCGTGAAGTCCAACTTCACAAACATGGTGTTGGCTGACCCGAAATTTGACGAGCACACGACCATCTAACTCGTGTTAGGAGCAGAATTTTACGAAAAATGCATCCGTCCTGGTATTCTGCCGAGAGTTAACGGGCTTCCTCTGGCCCTGAACACACTATTTGGGTGGATCTTATCCGGCTCCTGCTCCAGATAAACCACTCAACACGCTATTTGGGTGGATCTTATCCGGCTCCACCACCCAATGAACCTACATCATTTCCACAAATTCCCTTGAATTTTATGTAATCCATTTGAAATGCTCGGTGAAGTTGAGAACTAAAGAGAAAAAAATACGAAATTTAACATCCACCTGCACTTCAACAACCAACGCAGCTACGCCAGTATCCACATTCCCCCCCACAAGACTCCACGCACTGACATTTGGTTCTTCGAGCCGGATCAGCTCGAATCCAGCATTTTCATTCGGCTAGTCTTTTTTTCGTCTTCCAAGTTTTACTGCTTAGTGCATAGTGTGTGTGACGCGAGTGTGAAGAAATTCGTCACAGAGGTTTTGTGCACCACGTCGCCATTTTGTGCACGATCGGCATTCAAGTCTAGAAGTCAAGTCTGGACCGGACTCGAAAAATACACACGAAAGGAGAAAATATAGTGCGATCATTGTGCATGCTGCAGTAAAGCCGCCATTTTGAGAAGCTACCAACAACACTACATATTGGCATCGTAGCAGCGTGGTTATTCTTGCTGGCGTCTTCCCGCTCAGTCCAGTTCAGCACATCTTCCTGCAAATAGAATAAATTAATTCTTTGCATTTTTTCCTATCTCCATTTATCCATACTCACCTATACCAATATAACAACATACTTATATATATATATCTATACTCACCTATACAAATATAACAACATACTTATATATATATATATGTATATATATATATTCATACTTACCTTTGCATATATATCCTCCATATATATAACGATACTCACCCATATCAATACACATACCTACCTATATATAGGTATATATATATATATATATATATAGATATATATCTCCAATTGTGAGTGTCTTTCCGCGCAATTTTATTTCGGGACTTTTTTTTACCTGGTGTTTACAAGTCTTTACAGTTCGAATTTTTACTGTTGTTTTTTCTTAAAGTTTTTCGCGTGAACGGATATATGATCAGTTTCAACATTTCTTCTGTTGGTTTAACATCGTTTTAAATAATTATTCATTCTCGACGACCATACCCTTTACTCGCTCGAAGTTCATCGCGAAGAAATCAAATCCGTCTGGGGACAATTCAGGGGGACTTACGGTGCTTGTTTAAGCGATCTCTACGAGAAGCGCAGATCTCGCACAAGGCGATGAGTTTCGGAGGTTGAAACCGTCAAAGCACGGTACAATAGTGCGTACCGCACCTACGTTCGCTGTGTGGGGAACATTGGAGAACGGATGGCTGCGCTAACTACGGCCAACCTTCCAGTCCATCCATCCGTGGAAAGGGTTACGGATTCCAGTAATTTCTATCTGCCTCCATGTGATACGGAGGTATGTGATGGAGATTACATTGCATGGCCAACTTTCATGTTTACCGCCATTTACATCTCCAATTCCAGGTTGAGTCCCGTAGAGAAGCTGTTCCACCTGAATAAGAAAACCAGAAGGGAAGCGAGAGACATCGTAAAGAAGGCTCCGCTGACCAACGATGGTTTCTTATTGGCATGGAACAACCTCAGTGATCGGTTTGACAATAAGAGGATACTCGTCAACAGTCAGTTGCGCATCCTTTTCAACCTACCTGCACTATCGACAGAATCCGGAAAGTGGATCAAAACTTTGCAACGAGATATCAGCTCGTGCATCGCCGCGCTAAGGATGTACGACATTGATATCTCCGGATGGGATGCAATATTCCTCTTCATCTGTTCCACGCGACTCCCAGATGTCACATTGACGTTGAAGGACAAATCCCAAATTCCGATGTGGACCGAGATGGATTCCTTTTTGACATCGCGATATCAAACGTTGGAATCCGTCTCCGACATCCGAGGCCTCCATAGTGGTAGAACGCCTTCTCTGACCACGTCCAATCCACCTCCAGCACTCAATCCGGGTATGGTTCGCAACCCTCCAAGGCGTGTTAGTACCTATCATGCCAATATAAGCATTCCCCAGTGCAAACTCTGTCCGAATCTACAGCATACGATTCGAAATTGTCCGAAGTTTTTACAAATGCATCCATCTAAGAGAATGTCTTGCGTATGGAAGCATGGGCTCTGCATCAACTGCTTCGCACGTGCCCATTCTCTCAGCGATTGCACTAGTAAGCACAACTGCTTCAAGTGCAATCGGAGGCACAACGCGCTGTTACACGCGAGTCTGGCGATGGTGGTGGAGCGGGGAACAGTAACTCTTCCAATCGTCCAATACAGTCCACTAAATCCAATTCAGGTCGGCAGAACATTCAAACGTACTTCGCCTCCAGTGCCAAGAACGTTCTATTAGGTACCGCAATGGTTCAAACCATCAGGGCATCCGATATCCTGCGAAGGCCCTCATAGACTCCGGGTCTGAGGGGAGTTTCATGTCATGTCTCCTCTTCCGCATTCTCAAACTCCCCTTCACGTCCATCCACGCGCAGATTTCTGGCCTGAATCATGTCATCTCCGCGAAATCGCAAAAGGTTCATACTGAGCTCTCCAAACAATTCAGAAGTTCAGCTGGAGGCTTCCGCAATGGCGCTTCCTCATCTCACGGAGAAGTTACCGACGTGAAGTCTTTTACCTGGACAGCTTACCAACCTTCCGAATGTCCCGCAGATCCGACGTTCCATACGAGCTCTCACATCGACATCCTGATCGGTAGGGACCTAGTTCCGTCGGTTGTGCTTGACGGGATCCAACGGAAGGTATGCGGCTCACTGATTGCTCAGGAAGGAGAAAATCTTCGGATGGATCCTAACCGGCCCCATTTCCAATTCCAATGATTCCGTGACAAAATTTGTCTTGTTCTTCCTTAGACCAGCAAATCTCCAAGTTCTGGGAAATTGAAGAACTTTCAAGTAAGCGTCATCTAACTCCGTCTGACAAAATTTGTGAAGACTTGTTCTCCAGAACCACTCGTCGCACAAAAGAAGGTCGTTATGTCGTTTCTCTCCCTTTTAAAGAGGGTTTTCCGAAGGACCTTCAGCTCGGGCGCTCTCGAGACATCGCGATGGCCCAATTCATGAGGAACGAAGTAAGACTAGTGAAAAACCCTAGTCTGAAAATCGAATACGATAACGTTCTGAATGCCGTCAACATATATGTCCGAATCAAATCCGAGTCCAGTCCTGTCTCAGTACATCTCCTAACAGCCAAAATAAAAGTAGCTCCAGTGAAAACACTGTCTATTCCGAGGCTGGAATTGTGTGGTGCCGTCCTAATGGCTGAAATGGTAGAGTCGGCAATACCACATCTCGGCTTAAAACCGCACAAAACGTTCTTTTGGATCGACTCCACCATCGTCATAGTCTGGCTCCAGAAACCTCCATGCCACTGGCAAACGTTTGTTGCGATTTGGGTATCGAAGATAACTTATAACTTATATAACTGGGGCCAGCGAATTGGTTCCACGTTGATTCGCACGACAATCCCGCTGATCATGGTAGTCGCGGAGCGCTGCCTCAAGAACTGACTGACAGTTCACTGTGGTGGTATGATCCAAAGTGGCTACAAGATAATTCATCGTCTTGGCCAGGTGAAAACCCACAGCTTCTTATCGAAACGCAACTGGAATGCAAACCTCTCAAGGTACACGCGTCAGTTGTACATCAAGTTGATGACATTCTCGAACGCTTCTCCTGCTATGTAAGAGCATTGCGGGTGTTGTCATATACAATCCGCCTCTTTCACCGATCTCATAGTGCGCATAAATCATCATATTCCTACTCCTCCACGGTGATTAGCAGCACAGAGATAAAGAGCACTAGAATGCGTTTGATCCTGCTGAGTCAACGAATGACCTACTCAGAAGAGTATAAACTACTACTAAATTCCATCGTCGAGCCCCCTGCTCAACTTAAATCCATTACTCGAAGGTTCGTTTTGCTTCAAGTTTTCGGCAGACTCGTCTCCTACCAGTTATGTCGTACGACGAGCGCCATCCCATTATATTACCGCAGAATTGCGAATTCTCACGTCTCTTAGTTCGTTCTACACATGAGATCTCTCTCCACGGGGGAAATCAATTGGTTCTTAAACTTTTACGCCTGCAATTTTGGATTCCAAGACCCAAAAATCTCATAAAAACGACAATTCACAATTGCAAACCTTGCATACTCCATCGTAAGAAGGTTTACTATCAGTTGATGGGCGCACTTCCTCCAGAACGCACCACTTATGCACGTTCTTTTACACGTACCGGCTTAGATTTCGCGGGTCCATTCGAAATCAAGAACTACACCGGTAGAGCTTGCCTGATTACCAAGGGCTACGTATGCGTGTTTGTTTGCTTCTCCACTAAAGGAATCCATTTAGAGGCAACCAACACTCTTTCCACGTCTGCTTTCCTAGCAGCATTCCAAAGATTCGTCTCCCGACGTGGATGTCCACTGACATTATATTCCGACAATGGAAAATCCTTTGTGGGCGCTTCTCGAGAACTGTCGCGTGATTTTCTAAAGGTCTCTCGATCTACGGTTTGCACTCAATTCGCCCAGCAGAATCTCACTTGAAACTTCATTCCATCAGGAGCTACTCACATGGGTGGCCTTTGGGAAGCTGGCGTAAAGAGCTTCAAAACACACTTCAAGAAGGTAGCAGGAACGTTCAAATATACTTTCGAAGAATTTTCCACAATTCTCTCAACAATTGAACCTTGTCTCAATTCACGTCCGATTTCTGCCATGTCCGAAGATCCGTCGGACATGACCACATTAACACCTGGTCATTTCCTGATCGGCAGTCCGCTTCTAGTTCCGATTGAACCGCAAATTGATGACAAGCCAGTGTCATTATAAATCGGTGGCATAAGCTGAAAGCTCTCCAGCAACACTTCTGTACTCTTTGGAAAGATGAGTATCTAAAGGTGTTGCACAAACGGAATAAGTAGAAGAGTCCAGAACCCAATGTCCGAGTCGATTCTCTGGTTGTTATCCAAGACCATAACCTGCCCCTACAAGAATGGCGACTTGGCAGGGTATCCAAGATCCATTTGGGAAAACACAAGGAAAAGGAAAAGACGCGGCACCATTACGCGACCAGTCGTGAAATTAGTTGTTCTACCCTCATAAAAATTTCACCCTCCTCCCACAACCAGTCCTATCGCTATCTGTTTTTTCCTCATAGCCGAAACATGCCGAACCAAGCGATCTCCATGATGGAGAAAACATCACATTCAGAGCGCCATTGCTATCGGAACCAGCAAGCAGCATAGAAGGCCTTCCGGTGCCGCATCTGCAGTCGGAATCATGCGCTTCGTCATTGTCCGGTCTTTTTCGAGGCCAATACCGAGAAGCGCATGCGACTAGTGCTCCTGCACAAGTATTGCTCCAACTGTCTAGCGCACAAACACTCACAAGGATCATGCGTGAGTAAGACAGGCTGCCACATCTGCCAGGAAAGATACCACACCATGCTTCATCTCCACGAGAGATTAAGATCAAGGAAGTCGTCCACGAAGCTCAGCACGAGACCGGCCGAGCCGATCACACTCTCGTCGCTGTTGGCCCAACAGGTGGTGACACTGTGTCCGACTGCGGTGGTGATTATACAGCTCGATGATCAGCGCCATCGCGTACGAGCTCTTCTCGACCCGTTAGTGGCAATCAGTCGCATCACGGTTGAAGCCGTCGAGAAGATGCACATTCCGACAACAGTAGTTGGCAAAGAGGTTGTGTGCAAACTAACGATCCGGGCTCACGCAGATACCAACGTGAAGATGGAAGCGTTGTTTAAATTGGTCAAAACCATCGCAATCCAGTCGCCATCCAAGGCACTGAGCGGATCCGTGAAGTCCAACTTCACAAACATGGTGTTGGCTGACCCGAAATTTGACGAGCACACGACCATCTAACTCGTGTTAGTAGCAGAATTTTACGAAAAATGCATCCGTCCTGGTATTCTGCCGGGAGTTAACGGGCTTCCTCTGGCCCTGAACACACTATTTGGGTGGATCTTATCCGGCTCCTGCTCCAGATAAACCACTCAACACGCTATTTGGGTGGATCTTATCCGGCTCCACCACCCAATGAACCTACATCATTTCCACAAATTCCCTTGAATTTTATGTAATCCATTTGAAATGCTCGGTGAAGTTGAGAACTAAAGAGAAAAAAATACGAAATTTAATCAGTGTTTGATTTCAATATTTGGTACTACCACCCCTTCCTCCACTTCCCATTTCCAGTCGCTAGCGCGGTGCTCCAAACATTGCAGGTATACTGCAAGGCGGGAGGCGATGTTTACGTCCGAAACCTTCTGGTACAATTTGGTGTGCCATCCCTAACGGGTGATGTGTTATCTATAAAGAATAGTGCGATGTCCAGATAACACATTCACCGTTAGCGGTTCATGATGGCCGCCAAATTTGTACTCAAAAGTGACAGTTCGGACTGCGGCAGGGACTTCGACCATGTCTTGGCGTGGTTCGCTCGTTCACTTTGATCGCGACTTTCAAATCGAATAGATTAATCCCAAAAAGCGTTTCAAGTAAAAGACTACCCTGAACCATCTCAGATCCATCTCAGATCCTGCACACCATCAATCCACACCACAACCGTCAGCACATCCACCTGCACTGCAACAACCAACGCAGCTACGCCAGTATCCACATTCCCCCCCACAAGACTCAACGTACTGACATTTGGTTCTTCGAGCCGGATCAGCTCGAATCCAGCATTTTCATTCGGCGAGTCTTTTTTTCGTCTTCCAAGTTTTACTGCTTAGTGCATAGTGTGTGTGACGCGAGTGTGAAGAAATTCGTCACAGAGATTTTGTGCACCACGTCGCCATTTTGTGCACGATCGGCATTAAAGTCTAGAAGTCAAGTCTGGACCGGACTCGAAAAATACACACGAAAGGAGAAAATATAGTGCGATCATTGTGCATGCTGCAGTAAAGCCGCCATTTTGAGAAGCTACCAACAACACTACATATTGGCATCGTAGCAGCGTGGTTATTCTTGCCGGCGTCTTCCCGCTCAGTCCAGTTCAGCACATCTTCCTGCAAATAGAATAAATTAATTCTTTGCATTTTTTCCTATCTCCATTTATCCATACTCACCTATACCAATATAACAACATACTTATATATATATATCTATACTCACCTATACAAATATAACAACATACTTATATATATATATGTATATATATATATATAAGTATATATATATATATATATACTTACCTTTGCTATACTATCCTCCATATATATACCGATACTCACCAATATCAACACACATACCTACCTAGATATAGGTATATATATATATAAATATATATATATATATATATATATATATATATATATATCTCCAATTGTGAGTGTCTTTCTGCGCAATTTTATTTCGGGACTTTTTTTTACCTGGTGTTTACAAGTCTTTACAGTTCGAATTTTTACTGTTGTTTTTTCTTAAAGTTTTTCGCGTGAACGGATATATGATCAGTTTCAACATGTCTTCTGTTGTTTTAACATCGTTTTAAATAATTATTCATGCTCGACGACCATACCCTTTACTCGCTCGAAGTTCATCGCGAAGAAATCAAATCCGTCTGGGGACAATTCAGGGGGACTTACGGTGCTTGTTTAAGCGATCTCTACGAGGAGCGCAGATCTCGCACAAGGCGATGAGTTTCGGAGGTTGAAACCGTCAAAGCACGGTACAATAGTGCGTACCGCACCTACGTTCGCTGTGTGGGGAACATTGGAGAACGGATGGCTGCGCTAACTACGGCCAACCTTCCAGTCCATCCATCCGTGGAAAGGGTTACGGATTCCAGTAATTTCTATCTGCCTCCATGTGATACGGAGGTATGTGATGGAGATTACATTGCATGGCCAACTTTCATGTTTACCGCCATTTACATCTCCAATTCCAGGTTGAGTCCCGTAGAGAAGCTGTTCCACCTGAATAAGAAAACCAGAAGGGAAGCGAGAGACATCGCAAAGAAGGCTCCGCTGACCAACGATGGTTTCTTATTGGTAAGGAACAACCTCAGTGATCGGTTTGACAATAAGAGGATACTCGTCAACAGTCAGTTGCGCATCCTTTTCAACCTACCTGCACTATCGACAGAATCCGGAAAGTGGATCAAAACTTTGCAACGAGATATCAGCTCGTGCATCGCCGCGCTAAGGATGTACGACATTGATATCTCTGGGTGGGATGCAATATTCCTCTTCATCTGTTCCACGCGACTCCCAGATGTCACATTGACGTTGAAGGACAAATCCCAAATTCCGATGTGGACCGAGATGGATTTCTTTTTGACATCGCGATATCAAACGTTGGAATCCGTCTCCGACATCCGAGGCCTCCATAGTGGTAGAACGCCTTCTCTGACCACGTCCAATCCACCTCCAGCACGCAATCCGGGTATGGTTCGCAACCCTCCAAGGCGTGTTAGTACCTATCATGCCAATATAAGCATTCCCCAGTGCAAGCTCTGTCCGAATCTACAGCATACGATCCGAAATTGTCCGAAGTTTTTACAAATGCGTCCATCTAAGAGAATGTCTTGCGTACGCAAGCATGGGCTCTGCATCAACTGCTTCGCACGTGCCCATTCTCTCAGCGATTGCACTAGTAAGCACAACTCCTTCAAGCGCAATCGGAGGCACAACGCGCTGTTACACGGCGAATCTGGCGATGGTGGAGGACCGAGGAACAGTAACAGTACAATCGTCCAATACAGTCCACTAAATCCAATTCAGGTCGGCAAAACATTCAAACGTGCTTCGCCTCCAGTGCCAAGAACGTTCTATTAGGTACCGCAATGGTTCAAACCATCAGGGCATCCGATATCCTGCGAAGGCCCTCATAGACTCCGGGTCTGAGGGGAGTTTCATGTCAGAGCTCCTCTTCCGCATTCTCAAACTCCCCTTCACGTCACTTTTCGATCCTGCGGGCCGGTTGGCATCATACATCGTCCTTGCAAAGATTTTGATGCAACAAATTTGGCTGTCCAAGACTGGATGGGACGATCCGTTTCACGAAAATTGTTTAGATGCGTGGAATCAATTCCTGCAATCATACCCAGAAATCAACAATATCCATCTACCACGGTGGATAACGTACACTCCCGACTCCGACGTCGAGATTCATGCATTTTGCGATGCCTCTGAAAAAGCCTATGCCGTCAACATATATGTCCGAATAAAATCCGAGTCCAATCCTGTCTCAGTACATCTCCTAACAGCCAAAACAAAAGTAGCTTCAGTGAAAACACTATCTATTCCGAGGCTGGAATTGTGTGGTGCCGTCCTAATAGCTGAAATAGTAGAGTCCGCAATACCACATCTCGGCTTAAAATCTCACAAAACGTTCTTTTGGATCGACTCCACCATCGTCATAGTCTGGCTCCAGAAACCGCCATACCACTGGCGAACCGGGTATCGAAGATAACCCAGAGTGTGCGGGCAGCGAATTGGTTACACGTTGATTTGCACGACAATCCCGCCGATCTTGGTAGTCGCGGAGCGCTGCCTCAAGAACTGACTGACAGTTCACTGTGGTGGTATGGTCCGAAGTGGCTACAAGATAATTCATCGTCTTGGCCAGGGGAAAACCCACAGCTTCTTCTCGAAACGCAACTCGAATGCAAACCTCTCAAGGTACACGCGACAGTTGTACATCAAGTTGATGACATTCTCGAACGCTTCTCCTGCTATGCAAGAGCATTGCGGGTGTTGACATATACAATCCGCCTCTTTCACCGATCTCATAGTGCGCATAAATTATCATATTCCTACTCCTCCACGGTGATTAGCAGCACAGAGATAAAGAGCACTAGAATGCGTTTGATCCTGCTGAGTCAACGACTGACCTACTCAGAAGAGTATAAACTACTACTAAATTCCATCGTCGAGCCCCCTGCTCAACTTAAATCCATTACTCGAAGGTTCGTTGTGCTTCGAGTTTTCGGCAGACTCGTCTCCTACCAGTCATGTCGTACGACGAGCGCCATCCCATTATATTACCGCAGAATTGCGAATTCTCACGTCTCTTAGTTCGTTCTACACATGAGATCTCTCTCCACGGGGGAAATCAATTGGTTCTTAAACTTTTACGCCTGCAATTTTGGATTCCAAGACCCAAAAATCTCATAAAAACGACAATTCACAATTGCAAACCTTGCATACTCCATCGTAAGAAGGTTTACTTGCAGTTGATGGGCGCACTTCCTCCAGAACGCACCACTTATGCACGTTCTTTTACACGTACCGGCTTAGATTTCGCGGGTCCATTCGAAATCAAGAACTACACCGGTAGAGCTTGCCTGATTACCAAGGGCTACGTATGCGTGTTTGTTTGCTTCTCCACTAAAGGAATCCATTTAGAGGCAACCAACACTCTTTCCACGTCTGCTTTCCTAGCAGCATTCCAAAGATTCAACTCCCGACGTGGATGTCCACTGACATTATATTCCGATAATGGAAAAATCTTTGTGGGCGCTTCTCGAGAACTGTCGCGGGATTTTCTAAAGGTCTCTCGATCTACGGTTTGCACTCAATTCGCCCAGCAGAATCTCACTTGGAACTTCATTCCATCAGGAGCTACTCACATGGGTGGCCTTTGGGAAGCTGGCGTAAAGAGCTTCAAAACACACTTCAAGAAGGTAGCAGGAACGTTCAAATATACTTTCGAAGAATTTTCCACAATTCTCTCAACAATTGAACCATGTCTCAATTCACGTCCGATTTCTGCCATGTCCGAAGATCCGTCGGATATGACCACATTAACACCTGTTCATTTCCTGATCGGCAGTCCGCTTCTAGTTCCGATTGAACCGCAAATTGATGACAAGCCAGTGTCATTGTAAATCGGTGGCATAAGCTGAAAGCTCTCCAGCAACACTTCTGTACTCTTTGGAAAGATGAGTATCTAAAGGTGTTGCACAAACGGAATAAGTAGAAGAGTCCAGAACCCAATGTCCGAGTCGATTCTCTGATTGTTATCCAAGACGATAACCTGCCCCTACAAGAATGGCGACTTGGCAGGGTATCCAAGATCCATTTGGGAAAACACAAGGAAAAGGAAAAGACGCGGCAACATTACGCGACCAGTCGTGAAATTAGTTGTTCTACCCTCATAATAATTTCACCTGTCTCCGTCCTGTCCTTGTTTTTTCCCACAACCAGTCCTATCGCTATCTGTTTTTTCCTCATAGCCGAAACATGCCGAACCAAGCGATCTCCATGATGGAGAAAACATCACATTCAGAGCGCCATTGCTATCGGAACCAGCAAGCAGCAAAGAAGGCCTTCCGGTGCCGCATCTGCAGTCGGAATCATGCGCTTCGTCATTGTCCGGTCTTTTTCGAGGCCAATACCGAGAAGCGCATGCGACTAGTGCTCCTGCACAAGTATTGCTCCAACTGTCTAGTGCACAAACACTCACAAGGATCATGCGTGAGTAAGACAGGCTGCAACATCTGCCAGGAAAGGCACCACACCATGCTTCATCTCCACGAGAGGTTAAGAACAAGGAAGTCGTCCACGAAGCTCAGCACGAGACCGGCCGAGCCGATCACACTCTCGTCGCTGTTGGCCCAACAGGTGGTGACACTGTGTCCGACTGCGGTGGTGATTATACAGCTCGATGATCAGCGCCATCGCGTACGAGCTCTTCTCGACCCGTTAGTGGCAATCAGTCGCATCACGGTTGAAGCCGTCGAGAAGATGCACATTCCGACGACAGTAGTTGGCAAAGAGTTTGTGTGCAAACTAACGAACCTGGCTCATGCAGATACCAACGGTAAGATGGAAGCGTTGTTTAAATTGGTCAAAACCATCGCAATCCAGTCGCCATCCAAGGCACTGAGCGGATCCGTGAAGTCCAACTTCACAAACATGGTGTTGGCTGACCCGAAATTTGACGAGCACACGACCATCTAACTCGTGTTAGGAGCAGAATTTTACCAGAAATGCATCCGTCCTGGTATTCTGCCGGGTTAACTCAGGACTTCCTCTGGCCCTGAACACACTATTTGGGTGGATCTTATCCGGCTCCTGCTCCAGATAAACCACTCAACACGCTATTTGGGTGGATCTTATCCGGCTCCACCACCCAATGAACCTACATCATTTCCACAAATTCCCTTGAATTTTATGTAATCCATTTGAAATGCTCGGTGAAGTTGAGAACTAAAGAGAAAAAAATACGAAATTTAATCAGTGTTTGATTTCAATATTTGGTACTACCACCCCTTCATCCACTTCCCATTTCCAGTCGCCAGCGCGGTGCTCCAAACATTGCAGGTATACTGCAAGGCGGGAGGCGATGTTTACGTCCGAAACCTTCTGGTACAATTTGGTGTGCCATCCCTAACGAGTGAAGTGTTATCTATAAAGATTAGTGCGATGTCTAGATAACACATTCACCGTTAGCGGTTCATAATGGCCGCCAAATTTGTACTCAAAAGTGACAGTTCGGACTGCGGCAGGGACTTCGACTATGTCTTGGCGTGGTTC
Source organism: Coelopa pilipes (assembly GCA_947389925.1). Classification (NCBI taxonomy): domain Eukaryota; kingdom Metazoa; phylum Arthropoda; class Insecta; order Diptera; family Coelopidae; genus Coelopa; species Coelopa pilipes. The sequence goes on from OX376700.1 coordinate 9,792,554, forward strand.
GCTCGTTCACTTTGATCGCGACTTTCAAATCGAATAGATTAATCCCACAAAGCGTTTCAAGTAAAAGACTATCCTGAACCATCTCAGATCCTGCACACCATCAATCCACACCACAACCGTCAGCACATCCACCTGCACTGCAACAACCAACGCAGCTACGCCAGTATCCACATTCCCCCACACAAGACTCCACGCACTGACATTTGGTTCTTCGAGCCGGATCAGCTCGAATCCAGCATTTTCATTCGGCGAGTCTTTTTTTCGTCTTCCAAGTTTTACTGCTTTGTGCATAGTGTGTGTGACGCGAGTGTGAAGAAATTCGTCACAGAGATTTTGTGCACCACGTCGCCATTTTGTGCACGATCGGCATTAAAGTCTAGAAGTCAAGTCTGGACCGGACTCGAAAAATACACACGAAAGGAGAAAATATAGTGCGATCATTGTGCATGCTGCAGTAAAGCCGCCATTTTGAGAAGCTACCAACAACACTACATATTGGCATCGTAGCAGCGTGGTTATTCTTGCCGGCGTCTTCCCGCTCAGTCCAGTTCAGCACATAGCAAATAGAATAAATTAATACTTTGCATATTTTCCTATCTCCATTTATCCATACTTACCTATACAAATATCACAACATACTTATATATATATCCATACTCACCTATACCAATATAACAACATACTTATATATATATATATATATATATATATATTTATATTCAGATTTACCTTTGCATATATATCCTCCATATATATACCGATACTCACCCATATCAATACACATACCTACCTAGATATAGGTATATATATATATATATATATATATATATCTCCAATTGTGAGTGTCTTTCCGCGCAATTTTATTTCGGGACTTTTTTTTACCTCGTGTTTACAAGTCTTTACAATTCGAATTTTTACTGTTGTTTTTTCTACAAGTTTTTCGCGTGAACGGATATATGATCAGTTTCAACATTTCTTCTGTTGTTTTAACATCGTTTTAAATAATTATTCTTCTAATGATTCATGCTCGACGACCATACCCTTTACTCGCTCGAAGTTCATCGCGAAGAAATCAAATCCGTCTGGGGACAATTCAGGGGGACTTACGGTGCTTGTTTAAGCGATCTCTACGAGAAGCGCAGATCTCGCACAAGGCGATGAGTTTCGGAGGTTGAAACCGTCAAAGCACGGTACAATAGTGCGGAGAACGGATGGCTGCGCTAACTACGGCCAACCTTCCAGTCCATCCATCCGTGGAAAGGGTTACGGATTCCAGTAATTTCTATCTTCCTCCATGTGATACGGAGGTATGTGATGGAGATTACATTGCATGGCCAACTTTCATGTTTACCTCCATTTACATCTCCAATTCCAGGTTGAGTCCCGTAGAGAAGCTGTTCCACCTGAATAAGAAAACCAGAAGGGAAGCGAGAGACATCGTAAAGAAGGCTCCGCAGACCAACGATGGTTTCTTATTGGCATGGAACAACCTCAGTGATCGGTTTGACAATAAGAGGATACTCGTCAACAGTCAGTTGCGCATCCTTTTCAACCTACCTGCACTATCGACAGAATCCGGAAAGTGGATCAAAACTTTGCAACGAGATATCAGCTCGTGCATCGCCGCGCTAAGGATGTACGACATTGATGTCTCCGGGTGGGATGCAATATTCCGCTTCATCTGTTCCACGCGACTCCCAGATGTCACATTGACGTTGAAGGATAAATCCCAAATTCCGATGTGGACCGAGGTGGATTCCTTTTTGACATCGCGATATCAAACGTTGGAATCCGTCTCCGACATCCGAGGCCTCCATAGTGGTAGAACGCCTTCTCTGACCACGTCCAATCCACCTCCAGCACGCAATCCGGGTATGGTTCGCAACCCTCCAAGGCGTGTTAGTACCTATCATGCCAATATAAGCATTCCCCAGTGCAAGCTCTGTCCGAATCTACAGCATACGATCCGAAATTGTCCGAAGTTTTTACAAATGCGTCCATCTAAGAGAATGTCTTGCGTACGCAAGCATGGGCTCTGCATCAACTGCTTCGCACGTGCCCATTCTCTCAGCGATTGCACTAGTAAGCACAACTGCTTCAAGTGCAATCGGAGGCACAACGCGCTGTTACACGGCGAATCTGGCGATGGTGGAGGACCGAGGAACAGTAACTCTTACAATCGTCCAATACAGTCCACTAAATCCAATTCAGGTCGGCAAAACATTCAAACGTGCTTCTCCTCCAGTGCCAATAACGTTCTATTAGGAACCGCAATGGTTCAAATCAACCATCAGGGCATCCGATATCCTGCGAGGGCCCACATAGACTCCGGGTCTGAGGGGAGTTTTATGTCAGAGCTCCTCTTCCGCATTCTCAAACTCCCCTTCACGTCCATCCACGCGCAGATTTCTGGCCTGAATCATGTGATCTCCGCGAAATCGCAAAAGGTTCATACTGAGCTCTCCAAACAATTCAGAAGTTCAGCTGGAGGCTTCCGCGATGGCGCTTCCTCATCTCACGGAGAAGTTACCGACGTGAAGTCTTTTACCTGGACAGCTTACCAACCTTCCGAATGTCCCGCAGATCCGACGTTCCATACGAGCTCTCACATCGACATCCTGATCGGTAGGGACCTAGTTCCGTCGGTTCTGCAGGACGGGATCCAACGGAGGGTATGCGGCTCACTGATTGCTCAGGAAGGAGAAAATCTTCGGATGGATCCTAACCAGCCCCATTTCCAATTCCAATGATTCCGTGACAAAATTTGTCTTGTTCTTCCTTAGACCAGCAAATCTCCAAGTTCTGGGAAATTGAAGAACTTCCAAGTAAGCGTCATCTAATTCCGTCTGACAAAATTTGTGAAGACTTGTTCTCCAGAACCACTCGTCGCACAAAAGAGGATAGTCGTATCTCTCCCTTTTAAAGAGGGATTTCCGAAGGACCTTCAGCTCGGGCGCTCTCGAGACATCGCGATGGCCCAATTCATGAGGAACGAAGTAAGACTAGTGAAAAACCCTAGTCTGAAAATCGAATACGATAACGTTCTGAAGGAATATGGGGACTTAGGTCACATGACAAAGGTCTTCAGTCCGAACTATAGTGAATTTCCTATGCACTATTACCTTCCACATCATGCAGTTTTTAAACCCGAGAGCACCGGTACCAAACACGGGTCCAGTTTTGCAATCTGATTTGACGCAATTAATCCTGAAGTGGCGTCTATTCCGTTTTGTCCTCAATGGGGACATCCAGAAGATGTATCGACAGATTCTGGTAGATTCCCATCATACTCCGTTTCAGCGAATTCTCTTCCGAGACTCGCCTTCCGATCCAATTCGGTCTGAATTGTGCACCGTATCTAGCCATTCGTTGCTTGCACCAACTTGCCAATTCGACGAGAGCAGTCATGCAAAAACTCTCGCGGTTAGATGGAACGCACGGTCTGACATCTTCTATTTCTCCACGAAACCATTGAAGAATCAAACCACCTTCACGAAACGGGAGGTTTTGTCCGAAATATCGAACATATTCGATCCTGCGGGCCGGTTGGCATCATACATCGTCCTTGCAAAGATTTTGATGCAACAAATTTGGCTGTCCAAGACTGGATGGGACGATCCGTTTCACGAAAATTGTTTAGATGCGTGGAATCAATTCCTGCAATCATACCCAGAAATCAACAATATCCATCTACCACGGTGGATAACGTACACTCCCGACTCCGACGTCGAGATTCATGCATTTTGCGATGCCTCTGAAAAAGCCTATGCCGTCAACATATATGTCCGAATAAAATCCGAGTCCAATCCTGTCTCAGTACATCTCCTAACAGCCAAAACAAAAGTAGCTTCATAGTCATAGTCTGGCTCCAGAAACCGCCATACCACTGGCGAACCGGGTATCGAAGATAACCCAGAGTGTGCGGGCAGCGAATTGGTTACACGTTGATTTGCACGACAATCCCGCCGATCTTGGTAGTCGCGGAGCGCTGCCTCAAGAACTGACTGACAGTTCACTGTGGTGGTATGGTCCGAAGTGGTTACAAGATAATTCATCGTCTTGGCCAGGGGAAAACCCACAGCTTCTTCTCGAAACGCAACTCGAATGCAAACCTCTCAAGGTACACGCGACAGTTGTACATCAAGTTGATGACATTCTCGAACGCTTCTCCTGCTATGCAAGAGCATTGCGGGTGTTGACATATACAATCCGCCTCTTTCACCGATCTCATAGAGCGCATAAATTATCATATTCCTACTCCTCCACGGTGATTAGCAGCACAGAGATAAAGAGCACTAGAATGCGTTTGATCCTGCTGAGTCAACGACTGACCTACTCAGAAGAGTATAAACTACTACTAAATTCCATCGTCGAGCCCCCTGCTCAACTTAAATCCATTACTCGAAGGTTCGTTGTGCTTCAAGTTTTCGGCAGACTCGTCTCCTACCAGTCATGTCGTACGACGAGCGCCATCCCATTATATTACCGCACAATTGCGAATTCTCACGTCTCTTAGTTCGTTCTACACATGAGATCTCTCTCCACGGGGGAAATCAATTGGTTCTTAAACTTTTACGCCTGCAATTTTGGATTCCAAGACCCAAAAATCTCATAAAAACGACAATTCACAATTGCAAACCTTGCATACTCCATCGTAAGAAGCTTTACTTGCAGTTGATGGGCGCACTTCCTCCAGAACGCACCACTTATGCACGTTCTTTTACACGTACCGGCTTAGATTTCGCGGGTCCATTCGAAATCAAGAACTACACCGGTAGAGGTTGCCTGATTACCAAGGACTACGTATGCGTGTTTGTTTGCTTCTCCACTAAAGGAATCCATTTAGAGGCAACCAACACTCTTTCCACGTCTGCTTTCCTAGCAGCATTCCAAAGATTCAACTCCCGACGTGGATGTCCACTGACATTATATTCCGATAATGGAAAAATCTTTGTGGGCGCTTCTCGAGAACTGTCGCGTGATTTTCTAAAGGTCTCTCGATCTACGGTTTGCACTCAATTCGCCCAGCAGAATCTCACTTGGAACTTCATTCCATCAGGATCTACTCACATGGGTGGCCTTTGGGAAGCTGGCGTAAAGAGCTTCAAAACACACTTCAAGAAGGTAGCAGGAACGTTCAAATATACTTTCGAAGAATTTTCCACAATTCTCTCAACAATTGAACCATGTCTCAATTCACGTCCGATTTCTGCCATGTCCGAAGATCCGTCGGACATGACCACATTAACACCTGGTCATTTCCTGATCGGCAGTCCGCTTCTAGTTCCGATTGAACCGCAAATTGATGACAAGCCAGTGTCATTGTAAATCGGTGGCATAAGTTGAAAGCTCTCCAGCAACACTTCTGTACTCTTTGGAAAGATGAGTATCTAAAGGTGTTGCACAAACGGAATAAGTAGAAGAGTCCAGAACCCAATGTCCGAGTCGATTCTCTGATTGTTATCCAAGACGATAACCTGCCCCTACAAGAATGGCGACTTGGCAGGGTATCCAAGATCCATTTGGGAAAACACAAGGAAAAGGAAAAGACGCGGCAACATTACGCGACCAGTCGTGAAATTAGTTGTTCTACCCTCATAATAATTTCACCTGTCTCCGTCCTGTCCTTGTTTTTTCGCACAACCAGTCCTATCGCTATCTGTTTTTTCCTCATAGCCGAAACATGCCGAACCAAGCGATCTCCATGATGGAGAAAACATCACATTCAGAGCGCCATTGCTATCGGAACCAGCAAGCAGCAAAGAAGGCCTTCCGGTGCCGCATCTGCAGTCGGAATCATGCGCTTCGTCATTGTCCGGTCTTTTTCGAGGCCAATACCGAGAAGCGCATGCGACTAGTGCTCCTGCACAAGTATTGCTCCAACTGTCTAGCGCACAAACACTCACAAGGATCATGCGTGAGTAAGACAGGCTGCCACATCTGCCAGGAAAGGCACCACACCATGCTTCATCTCCACGAGAGGTTAAGAACAAGGAAGTCGTCCACGAAGCTCAGCACGAGACCGGCCGAGCCGATCACACTCTCGTCGCTGTTGGCCCAACAGGTGGTGACACTGTGTCCGACTGCGGTGGTGATTATACAGCTCGATGATCAGCGCCATCGCGTACGAGCTCTTCTCGACCCGTTAGTGGCAATCAGTCGCATCACGGTTGAAGCCGTCGAGAAGATGCACATTCCGACGACAGTAGTTGGCAAAGAGTTTGTGTGCAAACTAACGAACCTGACTCATGCAGATACCAACGTGAAGATGGAAGCGTTGTTTAAATTGGTCAAAACCATCGCAATCCAGTCGCCATCCAAGGCACTGAGCGGATCCGTGAAGTCCAACTTCACAAACATGGTGTTGGCTGACCCGAAATTTGACGAGCACACGACCATCTAACTCGTGTTAGGAGCAGAATTTTACCAGAAATGCACCCGTCCTGGTATTCTGCCGGGTTAACTCAGGGCTTCCTCTTGCCCTGAACACACTATTTGGGTGGATCTTATCCGGCTCCTGCTCCAGATAAACCACTCAACACGCTATTTGGGTGGATCTTATCCGGCTCCACCACCCAACGAACCTACATCATTTCCACAAATTCCCTTGAATTTTATGTAATCCATTTGAAATGCTCGGTGAAGTTGCGAACTAAAGAGAAAAAATACGAAATTCAACCAATGTTTGATTTCAATATTTCGTACTACCACTCCTTCCTCCACTTCCCTTTTCCAGTCGCTAGCGCGGTGCTCCAAACATTGCAGGTATACTGCAAGGCGGGAGGCGATGTTTACGTCCGAAACCTTCTGGTACAATTTGGTGTGCCATCCCTAACGAGTGATGTGTTATCTATAAAGAATAGTGCGATGTCTAGATAACACATTCACCGTTAGCGGTTCATAATGGCCGCCAAATTTGTACTCAAAAGTGACAGTTCGGACTGCGGCAGGGACTTCGACTATGTCTTGGCGTGGTTCGCTCGTTCACTTTGATCGCGACTTTCAAATCGAATAGATTAATCCCACAAAGCGTTTCAAGTAAAAGACTATCCTGAACCATCTCAGATCCTGCACACCATCAATCCACACCACAACCGTCAGCACATCCACCTGCACTGCAACAACCAACGCAGCTACGCCAGTATCCACATTCCCCCCCACAAGACTCCACGCACTGACATTTGGTTCTTCGAGCCGGATCAGCTCGAATCCAGCATTTTCATTCGGCGAGTCTTTTTTTCGTCTTCCAAGTTTTACTGCTTTGTGCATAGTGTGTGTGACGCGAGTGTGAAGAAATTCGTCACAGAGATTTTGTGCACCACGTTGCCATTTTGTGCACGATCGGCATTAAAGTCTAGAAGTCAAGTCTGGACCGGACTCGAAAAATACACACGAAAGGAGAAAATATAGTGCGATCATTGTGCATGCTGCAGTAAAGCCGCCATTTTGAGAAGCTACCAACAACACTACATATTGGCATCGTAGCAGCGTGGTTATTCTTGCCGGCGTCTTCCCGCTCAGTCCAGTTCAGCACATAGCAAATAGAATAAATTAATACTTTGCATATTTTCCTATCTCCATTTATCCATACTTACCTATACAAATATCACAACATACTTATATATATATACATACTCACCTATACCAATATAACAACATACTTATATATATATATATATATATATATATATATATATTTATATTCAGATTTACCTTTGCATATATATCCTCCATATATATACCGATACTCACCCATATCAATACACATACCTACCTAGATATAGGAATATATATATATATATATATATATATATATATATATATATATATATCTCCAATTGTGAGTGTCTTTCCGCGCAATTTTATTTCGGGACATTCTTTTACCTGGTGTTTACACGTCTTTACAGTTCGAATTTTTACTGTTGTTTTTTCTTAAAGTTTTTCGCGTGAACGGATATATGATCAGTTTCAACATTTCTTCTGTTGTTTTAACATCGTTTTAAATAATTATTCTTCTAATTATTCATGCTCGACGACCATACCCTTTACTCGCTCGAAGTTCATCGCGAAGAAATCAAATCCGTCTAGGGACAATTCAGGGGGACTTACGGTGCTTGTTTAAGCGATCTCTACGAGAAGCGCAGATCTCGCACAAGGCGATGAGTTTCGGAGGTTGAAACCGTCAAAGCACGGTACAATAGTGCGGAGAACGGATGGCTGCGCTAACTACGGCCAACCTTCCAGTCCATCCATCCGTGGAAAGGGTTACGGATTCCAGTAATTTCTATCTTCCTCCATGTGATACGGAGGTATGTGATGGAGATTACATTGCATGGCCAACTTTCATGTTTACCTCCATTTACATCTCCAATTCCAGGTTGAGTCCCGTAGAGAAGCTGTTCCACCTGAATAAGAAAACCAGAAGGGAAGCGAGAGACATCGTAAAGAAGGCTCCGCTGACCAACGATGGTTTCTTATTGGCATGGAACAACCTCAGTGATCGGTTTGACAATAAGAGGATACTCGTCAACAGTCAGTTGCGCATCCTTTTCAACCTACCTGCACTATGGACAGAATCCGGAAAGTGGATCAAAACTTTGCAACGAGATATCAGTTCGTGCATCGCCGCGCTAAGGATGTACGACATTGATATCTCCGGGTGGGATGCAATATTCCGCTTCATCTGTTCCACGCGACTCCCAGATGTCACATTGACGTTGAAGGATAAATCCCAAATTCCGATGTGGACCGAGGTGGATTCCTTTTTGACATCGCGATATCAAACGTTGGAATCCGTCTCCGACATCCGAGGCCTCCATAGTGGTAGAACGCCTTCTCTGACCACGTCCAATCCACCTCCAGCACGCAATCCGGGTATGGTTCGCAACCCTCCAAGGCGTGTTAGTACCTATCATGCCAATATAAGCATTCCCCAGTGCAAGCTCTGTCCGAATCTACAGCATACGATCCGAAATTGTCCGAAGTTTTTACAAATGCGTCCATCTAAGAGAATATCTTGCGTACGCAAGCATGGGCTCTGCATCAACTGCTTCGCACGTGCCCATTCTCTCAGCGATTGCACTAGTAAGCACAACTGCTTCAAGTGCAATCGGAGGCACAACGCGCTGTTACACGGCGAATCTGGCGATGGTGGAGGACCGAGGAACAGTAACTCTTACAATCGTCCAATACAGTCCACTAAATCCAATTCAGGTCGGCAAAACATTCAAACGTGCTTCGCCTCCAGTGCCAAGAACGTTCTATTAGGAACCGCAATGGTTCAAATCAACCATCAGGGCATCCGATATCCTGCGAGGGCCCACATAGACTCCGGGTCTGAGGGGAGTTTTATGTCAGAGCTCCTCTTCCGCATTCTCAAACTCCCCTTCACGTCCATCCACGCGCACATTTCTTGCCTGAATCATGTGATCTCCGCGAAATCGTAAAAGGTTCATACTGAGCTCTCCAAACAATTCAGAAGTTCAGCTGGAGGCTTCCGCGATGGCGCTTCCTCATCTCACGGAGAAGTTACCGACGTGAAGTCTTTTACCTGGACAGCTTACCAACCTTCCGAATGTCCCGCAGATCCGACGTTCCATACGAGCTCTCACATCGACATCCTGATCGGTAGGGACCTAGTTCCGTCGGTTCTGCTGGACGGGATCCAACGGAGGGTATGCGGCTCACTGATTGCTCAGGAAGGAGAAAATCTTCGGATGGATCCTAACCGGCCCCATTTCCAATTCCAATGATTCCGTGACAAAATTTGTCTTGTTCTTCCTTAGACCAGCAAATCTCCAAGTTCTGGGAAATTGAAGAACTTCCAAGTAAGCGTCATCTAATTCCGTCTGACAAAATTTGTGAAGACTTGTTCTCCAGAACCACTCGTCGCACAAAAGAGGGTCGTTATGTCGTTTCTCTCCCTTTTAAAGAGGGTTTTCCGAAGGACCTTCAGCTCGGGCGCTCTCGAGACATCGCGATGGCCCAATTCATGAGGAACGAAGTAAGGCTAGTGAAAAACCCTAGTCTGAAAATCGAATACGATAACGTTCTGATGGAATATGGGGACTTAGGTCACATGACAAAGGTCTTCAGTCCGAACTATAGTGAATTTCTTATGCACTATTAGATGCGTGGAATCAATTCCTGCAATCCTACCCAGAAATCAACAATGTCCATCTACCACGGTGGATACAGTCTCCCGACTCCGACGTCGAAATTCATGCATTTTGTGATGCCTCTGAAAAAGCGTATGCCGTCAACATATATGTCCGAATCAAATCCGAGTCCAGTCCTGTCTCAGTACATCTCCGAACAGCCAAAACAAAATTAGCTCCAGTGATAACACTGTCTATTCCGAGGCTGGAATTGTGTGGTGCCGTCCTAATGGCTGAAATGGTAGAGTCCGCAATACCACATCTCGGCTTAAAACCGCACAAAACGTTCTTTTGGATCGACTCCACCATCGTCTTAGTCTGGCTTCAGAAACCGCCATACCACTGGCGAACCGGGTATCGAAGATAACCCAGAGTGTGCGGCCAGCGAATTGGTTACACGTTGATTCGCACGACAATCCCGCCGATCTTGGTAGTCGCGGAGCGCTGCCTCAAGAACTGACTGACAGTTCACTGTGGTGGTATGGTCCGAAGTGGCTACAAGATAATTCATCGTCTTGGCCAGGGGAAAACCCACAGCTTCTTCTCGAAACGCATTTCGAATGCAAACCTCTCAAGGTACACGCGACAGTTGTACATCAAGTTGATGACATTCTCGAACGTTTCTCCTGCTATGCAAGAGCATTGCGGGTGTTGTCATATACAATCCGCCTCTTTCACCGATCTCATAGTGCGCATAAATCATCATATTCCTACTCCTCTACGGTGATTAGCAGCACAGAGATAAAGAGCACTAGAATGCGTTTGATCCTGCTGAGTCAAAGACTGACCTACTCAGAAGAGTATAAACTACTTAAAGATAAAAATTCGATTCCATCGTCGAGCCCCCTGCTCAACTTAAATCCATTCCTCAAAGGTTCGTTGTGCTTCAAGTTTTCGGCAGACTCGTCTCCTACCAGTCATGTCGTACGACGAGCGCCATCCCATTATATTACCGCACAATTGCGAATTCTCACGTCTCTTAGTTCGTTCTACACATGAGATCTCTCTCCACGGGGGAAATCAATTGGTTCTTAAACTTTTACGCCTGCAATTTTGGATTCCAAGACCCAAAAATCTCATAAAAACGACAATTCACAATTGCGAACCTTTCATACTCCATCGTAAGAAGGTTTACTAGCAGTTGATGGGCGCACCACTTATGCACATTCTTTTACACGTACCGGCTTAGATTTCGCGGGTTCATTCGAAATCAAGAACTACACCGGTAGAGCTTGCCTGATTACCAAGGGCTACCTATGCGTGTTTGTTTGCTTCTCTACTAAAGAAATCCATTTAGAGGCACTCTTAGAACACTCTTTCCACGTCTGCTTTCCTAGCAGCATTCCAAAGATTCGTCTCCCGACGTGGATGTCCACTGACATTATATTCCGATAATGGAAAAATCTTTGTGGGCGCTTCTCGAGAACTGTCGCGTGATTTTCTAAAGGTCTCTCGATCTACGGTTTGCACTCAATTCGCCCAGCAGAATCTCACTTGGAACTTCATTCCATCAGGAGCTACTCACATGGGTGGCCTTTGGGAAGCTGGCGTAAAGAGCTTCAAAACACACTTCAAGAAGGTAGCAGGAACGTTCAAATATACTTTCGAAGAATTTTCCACAATTCTCTCAACAATTGAACCTTGTCTCAATTCACGTCCGATTTCTGCCATATCCGAAGATCCGTCGGACATGACCACATTAACACCTGGTCATTTCCTGATCGGCAGTCCGCTTCTAGTTCCGATTGAACCGCAAATTGATGACAAGCCAGTGTCATTGTAAATCGGTGGCATACGCTGAAAGCCCTCCAGCAACACTTCTGTACTCTTTGGAAAGATGAGTATCTAAAGGTGTTGCACAAACGGAATAAGTAGAAGAGTCCAGAACTCAATGTCCGAGTCGATTCTCTGGTTGTTATCCAAGACGATAACCTGCCCCTACAAGAATGGCGACTTGGCAGGGTATCCAAGATCCATTTGGGAAAACACAAGGAAAAGGAAAAGACGCGGCAACATTACGCGACCAGTCGTGAAATTAGTTGTTCTACCCTCATAATAATTTCACCTGTCTCCGTCCTGTCCTTGTTTTTTCGCACAACCAGTCCTATCGCTATCTGTTTTTTCCTCATAGCCGAAACATGCCGAACCAAGCGATCTCCATGATGGAGAAAACATCACATTCAGAGCGCCATTACTATCGGAACCAGCAAGCAGCATAGAAGGCCTTCCGGTGCCGCATCTGCAGTCGGAATCATGCGCTTCGTCATTGTCCGGTCTTTTTCGAGGCCAATACCGAGAAGCGCATGCGACTAGTGCTCCTGCACAAGTATTGCTCCAACTGTCTAGCGCACAAACACTCACAAGGATCATGCGTGAGTAAGACAGGCTGCCACATCTGCCAGGAAAGATACCACACCATGCTTCATCTCCACGAGAGATTAAGATCAAGGAAGTCGTCCACGAAGCTCAGCACGAGACCGGCCGAGCCGATCACACTCTCGTCGCTGTTGGCCCAACAGGTGGTGACACTGTGTTCGACTGCGGTGGTGATTATACAGCTCGATGATCAGCGCCATCGCGTACGAGCTCTTCTCGACCCGTTAGTGGCAATCAGTCGCATCACGGTTGAAGCCGTCGAGAAGATGCACATTCCGACAACAGTAGTTGGCAAAGAGGTTGTGTGCAAACTAACGATCCGGGCTCACGCAGATACCAACGTGAAGATGGAAGCGTTGTTTAAATTGGTCAAAACCATCGCAATCCAGTCGCCATCCAAGGCACTGAGCGGATCCGTGAAGTCCAACTTCACAAACATGGTGTTGGCTGACCCGAAATTTGACGAGCACACGACCATCTAACTCGTGTTAGTAGCAGAATTTTACGAAAAATGCATCCGTCCTGGTATTCTGCCGGGAGTTAACGGGCTTCCTCTGGCCCTGAACACACTATTTGGGTGGATCTTATCCGGCTCCTGCTCCAGATAAACCACTCAACACGCTATTTGGGTGGATCTTATCCGGCGCCACCACCCAATAAACCTACATCATTTCCACAAATTCCCTTGAATTTTATGTAATCCATTTGAAATGCTCGGTGAAGTTGAGAACTAAAGAGAAAAAATACGAAATTCAACCAATGTTTGATTTCAATATTTCGTACTACCACTCCTTCCTCCACTTCCCTTTTCCAGTCGCTAGCGCGGTGCTCCAAACATTGCAGGTATACTGCAAGGCGGGAGGCGATGTTTACGTCCGAAACCTTCTGGTACAATTTGGTGTGCCATACCTAACGAGTGATGTGTTATCTATAAAGAATAGTGCGATGTCTAGATAACACATTCACCGTTAGCGGTTCATGATTGCCGCCAAATTTGTACTCAAAAGTGTCAGTTCGGACTGCGGCAGGGACTTCTACCATGTCTTGGCGTGGTTCGCTCGTTCACTTTGATCGCGACTTTCAAATCGAATAGATTAATCCCAAAAAGCGTTTCAAGTAAAAGACTACCCTGAACCATCTCAGATCCATCTCAGATCCTGTACACCATCAATCCACGCCACAACCGTCAGCACATCCACCTGCACTGCAACAACCAACGCAGATATGTCAATATCCACATTCCCTCCCACAAGGCGATGAGTTTCGGAGGTTGAAACCGTCAAAGCACGGTACAATAGTGCGTACCGCACCTACGTTCGCTGTGTGGGGAACATTGGAGAACGGATGGCTTCGCTAACTACGGCCAACCTTCCAGTCCATCCATCCGTGGAAAGGGTTACGGATTCCAGTAATTTCTATCTGCCTCCATGTGATACGGAGGTATGTGATGGAGAATACATTGCATGGCCAACTTTCATGTTTACCGCAATTTACATCTCCAATTCCAGGTTGAGTCCCGTAGAGAAGCTGTTCCACCTGAATAAGAAAACCAGAAGGTAAGCGAGAGACATCGCAAAGAAGGCTCCGCTGACCAACGATGGTTTCTTATTGGCAAGGAACAACCTCAGTGATCGGTTTGACAATAAGAGGATACTCATCAACAGTCAGTTGGGCATCCTTTTTAACCTACCTGCACTATCGACAGAATCCGGAAAGTGGATCAAAACTTTGCAACGAGATATCAGCTCGTGCATCGCCGCGCTAAAGATGTACGACATTGATATCTCCGGGTGGGATGCAATATTCCTCTTCATCTGTTCCACGCGACTCCCAGATGTCACATTGACGTTGAAGGACAAATCCCAAATTCCGATGTGGACCGAGATGGATTCCTTTTTGACATCGCGATATCAAACGTTGGAATCCGTCTCCGACATCCGAGGCCTCCATAGTGGTAGAACGCCTTCTCTGACCACGTCCAATCCACCTCCAGCACGCAATCCGGGTATGGTTCGCAACCCTCCAAGGCGTGTTAGTACCTATCATGCCAATATAAGCATTCCCCAGTGCAAGCTCTGTCCGAATCTACAGCATACGATCCGAAATTGTCCGAAGTTTTTACAAATGCGTCCATCTAAGAGAATGTCTTGCGTACGCAAGCATGGGCTCTGCATCAACTGCTTCGCACGTGCCCATTCTCTCAGCGATTGCACTAGTAAGCACAACTGCTTCAAGTGCAATCGGAGGCACAACGCGCTGTTACACGGCGAATCTGGCGATGGTGGAGGACCGAGGAACAGTAACTCTTCCAATCGTCCAATACAGTCCACTAAATCCAATTCAGGTCGGCAAAACATTCAAACGTGCTTCGCCTCCAGTGCCAAGAACGTTCTATTAGGAACCGCAATGGTTCAAATCAACCATCAGGGCATCCGATATCCTGCGAAGGCCCTCATAGACTCCAGGTCTGAGGGGAGTTTCATGTCAGAGCTCCTCTTCCGCATTCTCAAACTCCCCTTCACGTCCATCCACGCGCAGATTTTTGGCCTGAATCATGTCATCTCCGCGAAATCGCAAAAGGTTCATACTGAGCTCTCCAAACAATTCAGAAGTTCAACTGGAGGCTTCCGCGATGGCGCTTCCTCATCTCACGGAGAAGTTACCGACGTGAAGTCTTTTACCTGGACAGCTTACCAACCTTCCGAATGTCCCGCAGATCCGACGTTCCATACGAGCTCTCACATCGACATCCTGATCGGTAGGGACCTAGTTCCGTCGGTTCTGCAGGACGGGATCCAACGGAGGGTATGCGGCTCACTGATTGCTCAGGAAGGAGAAAATCTTCGGATGGATCCTAACCGGCCCCATTTCCAATTCCAATGATTCCGTGACAAAATTTATCTTGTTCTTCCTTAGACCAGCAAATCTCCAAGTTCTGGGAAATTGAAGAACTTCCAAGTAAGCGTCATCTAACTCCGTCTGACAATATTTGTGAAGACTTGTTCTCCAGAACCACTTGTCGCACAAAAGAGGATCGTCGTATCTCTCCCTTTTAAAGAGGGATTTCCGAAGGACCTTCAGCTCGGGCGCTCTCGAGACATCGCGATGGCCCAATTCATGAGGAACGAAGTAAGACTAGTGAAAAACCGTAGTCTGAAAATCGAATACGATAACGTTCTGAAGGAATATGGGGACTTAGGTCACATGACAAAGGTCTTCAGTCCGAACTATAGTGAATTTCCTATGCACTATTACCTTCCACATCATGCAGTTTTTAAACCCGAGAGCACCGGTACCAAACACGGGTCCAGTTTTGCAATCCGATTTGACGCAATTAATCCTGAAGTGGCGTCTATTCCGTTTTGTCCTCAATGGGGACATCCAGAAGATGTATCGACAGATTCTGGTAGATTCCCATCATACTCCGTTTCAGCGAATTCTCTTCCGAGACTCGCCTTCCGATCCAATTCGAGATTACGAATTGAAGACGGTCACATTCGGTCTGAATTGTGCACCGTATCTAGCCATTCGTTGCTTGCACCAACTTGCCAATTCGACGAGAGCAGTCATGCAAAAACTCTCGGGGTTAGATGGAACGCACGGTCTGACATCTTCTATTTCTCTACGAAACCATTGAAGAATCAAACCACCTTCACGAAACGGAAGGTTTTGGCCGAAATATCGAACATATTCGATCCTGCGGGCTGGTTGGCATCATACATCGTCCTTGCAAAGATTTTGATGCAACAAATTTGGCTGTCCAAGACTGGATGGGACGATCCGTTTCACGAAAATTGTTTAGATGCGTGGAATCAATTCCTGCAATCATACCCAGAAATCAACAATATCCATCTACCACGGTGGATAACGTACACTCCCGACTCCGACGTCGAGATTCATGCATTTTGCGATGCCTCTGAAAAAGCCTATGCCGTCAACATATATGTCCGAATAAAATCCGAGTCTAATCCTGTCTCAGTACATCTCCTAACAGCCAAAACAAAAGTAGCTCCAGTGAAAACACTGTCTATTCCGAGGCTGGAATTGTGTGGTGCCGTCCTAATGGCTGAAATAGTAGAGTCCGCAATACCACATCTCGGCTTAAAATCTCACAAAACGTCCTTTTGGATCGACTCCACCATCGTCATAGTCTGGCTCCAGAAACCGCCATACCACTGGCGAACCGGGTATCGAAGATAACCCAGAGTGTGCGGGCAGCGAATTGGTTACACGTTGATTTGCACGACAATCCCGCCGATCTTGGTAGTCGCGGAGCGCTGCCTCAAGAACTGACTGACAGTTCACTGTGGTGGTATGGTCCGAAGTGGCTACAAGATAATTCATCGTCTTGGCCAGGGGAAAACCCACAGCTTCTTCTCGAAACGCATTTCGAATGCAAACCTCTCAAGGTACACGCGACAGTTGTACATCAAGTTGATGACATTCTCGAACGCTTCTCCTGCTATGCAAGAGCATTGCGGGTGTTGTCATATACAATCCGCCTCTTTCACCGATCTCATAGTGCGCATAAATCATCATATTCCTACTCCTCTACGGTGATTAGCAGCACAGAGATAAAGAGCACTAGAATGCGTTTGATCCTGCTGAGTCAAAGACTGACCTACTCAGAAGAGTATAAACTACTTAAAGATAAAAATTCGATTCCATCGTCGAGCCCCCTGCTCAACTTAAATCCATTCCTCAAAGGTTCGTTGTGCTTCAAGTTTTCGGCAGACTCGTCTCCTACCAGTCATGTCGTACGACGAGCGCCATCCCATTATATTACCGCACAATTGCGAATTCTCACGTCTCTTAGTTCGTTCTACACATGAGATCTCTCTCCACGGGGGAAATCAATTGGTTCTTAAACTTTTACGGTCTTTGGATTCCAAGACCCAAAAATCTCATAAAAACGACAATTCACAATTGCGAACCTTGCATACTCCATCGTAAGAAGGTTTACTAGCAGTTGATGGGCGCACCACTTATGCACATTCTTTTACACGTACCGGCTTAGATTTCGCGGGTCCATTCGAAATCAAGAACTACACCGGTAGAGCTTGCCTGATTACCAAGGGCTACGTATGCGTGTTTGTTTGCTTCTCTACTAAAGTAATCCATTTAGAGGCAACCAACACTCTTTCCACGTCTGCATTCCTAGCAGCATTCCAAAGATTCGTCTCCCGACGTGGATGTCCACTGACATTATATTCCGATAATGGAAAAACCTTTGTGGGCGCTTCTCGAGAACTGTCGCGTGATTTTCTAAAGGTCTCTCGATCTACGGTTTGCACTCAATTCGCCCAGCAGAATCTCACTTGAAACTTCATTCCATCAGGAGCTACTCACATGGGTGGCCTTTGGGAAGCTGGCGTAAAGAGCTTCAAAACACACTTCAAGAAGGTAGCAGGAACGTTCAAATATACTTTCGAAGAATTTTCCACAATTCTCTCAACAATTGAACCTTGTCTCAATTCACGTCCGATTTCTGCCATGTCCGAAGATCCGTCGGACATGACCACATTAACACCTGGTCATTTCCTGATCGGCAGTCCGCTTCTAGTTCCGATTGAACCGCAAATTGATGACAAGCCAGTGTCATTGTAAATCGGTGGTATAAGCTGAAAGCTCTCCAGCAACACTTCTGTACTCTTTGGAAAGATGAGTATCTAAAGGTGTTGCACAAACGGAATAAGTAGAAGAGTCCAGAACCCAATGTCCGAGTCGATTCTCTGGTTGTTATCCAAGACGATAACCTGCCCCTACAAGAATGGCGACTTGGCAGGGTATCCAAGATCCATTTGGGAAAACACAAGGAAAAGGAAAAGTCGCGGCACCATTACGCGACCAGTCGTGAAATTAGTTGTTCTACCCTCATAATAATTTCACCCTCCTACGCTGTCTCCGTCCTGTCCTTGTTTTTTCCCACAACCAGTCCTATTGCTATCTGTTTTTTCCTCATAGCCGAAACATGCCGAACCAAGCGATCTCCATGATGGAGAAAACATCACATTCAGAGCGCCATTGCTATCGGAACCAGCAAGCAGCAAAGAAGGCCTTCCGGTGCCGCATCTGCAGTCGGAATCATGCGCTTCGTCATTGTCCGGTCTTTTTCGAGGCCAATACCGAGAAGCGCATGCGACTAGTGCTCCTGCACAAGTATTGCTCCAACTGTCTAGCGCACAAACACTCACAAGGATCATGCGTGAGTAAGACAGGCAGCCACATCTGCCAGGAAAGGCACCACACCATGCTTCATCTCCACGAGAGATTAAGATCAAGGAAGTCGTCCACGAAGCTCAGCACGAGACCGGCCGAGCCGATCACACTCTCGTCGCTGTTGGCCCAACAGGTGGTGACACTGTGTCCGACTGCGGTGGTGATTATACAGCTCGATGATCAGCGCCATCGCGTACGAGCTCTTCTCGACCCGTTAGTGGCAATCAGTCGCATCACGGTTGAAGCCGTCGAGAAGATGCATATCCCGACCACAGTAGTTGGCAAAGAGGTTGTGTGCAAACTAACGAACCGGGCTCATGCAGATACTAACGTGAAGATGGAAGCGTTGTTTAAATTGGTCAAAACCATCGCAATCCAGTCGCCATCCAAGGCACTGAGCGGATCCGTGAAGTCCAACTTCACAAACATGGTGTGGGTTGACCCGAAATTTGACGAGCACACGACCCGTGTTAGGAGCAGAATTTTACCAGAAATGCATCCGTCCTGGTATTCTGCCGCGTTAACTCAGGGCTTCCTCTGGCCCTGAACACACTATTTGGGTGGATCTTATCCGGCTCCTGCTCCAGATAAACCACTCAACACGCTATTTGGGTGGATCTTATCCGGCGCCACCACCCAATAAACCTACATCATTTCCACAAATTCCCTTGAATTTTATGTAATCCATTTGAAATGCTCGGTGAAGTTGCGAACTAAAGAGAAAAAAATACGAAATTCAACCAATGTTTGATTTCAATATTTCGAACTACCACTCCTTCCTCCACTTCCCTTTTCCAGTCGCTAGCGCGGTGCTCCAAACATTGCAGGTATACTGCAAAGCGGGAGGCGATGTTTACGTCCGAAACCTTCTGGTACAATTTGGTGTGCCATCCCTAACGAGTGATGTGTTATCTATAAAGAATAGTGCGATGTCTAGATAACACATTCACCGTTAGCGGTTCATGATTGCCGCCAAATTTGTACTCAAAAGTGTCAGTTCGGACTGCGGCAGGGACTTCTACCATGTCTTGGCGTGGTTCGCTCGTTCACTTTGATCGCGACTTTCAAATCGAATAGATTAATCCCAAAAAGCGTTTCAAGTAAAAGACTACCCTGAACCATCTCAGATCCATCTCAGATCCTGTACACCATCAATCCACACCACAACCGTCAGCACATCCACCTGCACTGCAACAACCAACGCAGCTATGTCAGTATCCACATTCCCCCCCACAAGACTCCACGGCCAACCTTCCAGTCCATCCATCCGTGGAAAGGTTTACGGATTCCAGTAATTTCTATCTGCCTCCATGGAGAAAATATAGTGCGATCATTGTACATGCTGCAGTAAAGCCGCCATTTTGAGAAGCTACCAACAACACTACATATTGGCATCGTAGCAGCGTGGTTATTCTTGCCGGCGTCTTCCCGCTCAGTCCAGTTCAGCACATCTTCCTGCAAATAGAATAAATTAATACTTTGCATATTTTCCTATCTCCATTTATCCATACTTACCTATACAAATATCACAACATACTTATATATATATCCATACTCACCTATACCAATATAACAACATACTTATATATATATATATATATATATATATATATATATATATATATTCAGATTTAACTTTGCATATATATCCTCCATATATATAACGATACTCACCCATATCAATACACATACCTATATATATATTATATATATATATTATATATATATCTCCAATTGTGAGTGTCTTTCCGCGCAATTTTATTTCGGGACTTTCTTTTACCTGGTGTTTACACGTCTTTACAGTTCGAATTTTTACTGTTGTTTTTTCTTAAAGTTTTTCGCGTGAACGGATATATGATCAGTTTCAACATTTCTTCTGTTGTTTTAACATAGTTTTAAATAATTATTCTTCTAATTATTCATGCTCGACGACCATACCCTTTACTCGCTCGAAGTTCATCGCGAAGAAATCAAATCCGTCTGGGGTCAATTCAGGGGGACTTACGGTGCTTGTTTAAGCGATCTCTACGAGAAGCGCAGATCTCGCACAAGGCGATGAGTTTCGGAGGTTGAAACCGTCAGAGCACGGTACAAAAGTGCGTACCGCACCTACGTTCGCTGTGTGGGGAACATTGGAGAACGGATGGCTGCGCTAACTACGGCCAACCTTCCAGTCCATCCATCCGTGGAAAGGGTTACGGATTCCAGTAATTTCTATCTGCCTCCATGTGATACGGAGGTATGTGATGGAGAATACATTGCATGGCCAACTTTCATGTTTACCGCAATTTACATCTCCAATTCCAGGTTGAGTCCCGTAGAGAAGCTGTTCCACCTGAATAAGAAAACCAGAAGGTAAGCGAGAGACATCGCAAAGAAGGCTCCGCTGACCAACGATGGTTTCTTATTGGCAAGGAACAACCTCAGTGATCGGTTTGACAATAAGAGGATACTCATCAACAGTCAGTTGGGCATCCTTTTTAACCTACCTGCACTATCGACAGAATCCGGAAAGTGGATCAAAACTTTGCAACGAGATATCAGCTCGTGCATCGCCGCGCTAAGGATGTACGACATTGATATCTCCGGGTGGGATGCAATATTCCTCTTCATCTGTTCCACGCGACTCCCAGATGTCACATTGACGTTGAAGGACAAATCCCAAATTCCGATGTGGACCGAGATGGATTCCTTTTTGACATCGCGATATCAAACGTTGGAATCCGTCTCCGACATCCGAGGCCTCCATAGTGGTAGAACGCCTTCTCTGACCACGTCCAATCCACCTCCAGCACGCAATCCGGGTATGGTTCGCAACCCTCCAAGGCGTGTTAGTACCTATCATGCCAATATAAGCATTCCCCAGTGCAAGCTCTGTCCGAATCTACAGCATACGATCCGAAATTGTCCGAAGTTTTTACAAATGCGTCCATCTAAGAGAATGTCTTGCGTACGCAAGCATGGGCTCTGCATCAACTGCTTCGCACGTGCCCATTCTCTCAGCGATTGCACTAGTAAGCACAACTGCTTCAAGTGCAATCGGAGGCACAACGCGCTGTTACACGGCGAATCTGGCGATGGTGGAGGACCGAGGAACAGTAACTCTTCCAATCGTCCAATACAGTCCACTAAATCCAATTCAGGTCGGCAAAACATTCAAACGTGCTTCGCCTCCAGTGCCAAGAACGTTCTATTAGGAACCGCAATGGTTCAAATCAACCATCAGGGCATCCGATATCCTGCGAAGGCCCTCATAGACTCCAGGTCTGAGGGGAGTTTCATGTCAGAGCTCCTCTTCCGCATTCTCAAACTCCCCTTCACGTCCATCCACGCGCAGATTTTTGGCCTGAATCATGTCATCTCCGCGAAATCGCAAAAGGTTCATACTGAGCTCTCCAAACAATTCAGAAGTTCAACTGGAGGCTTCCGCGATGGCGCTTCCTCATCTCACGGAGAAGTTACCGACGTGAAGTCTTTTACCTGGACAGCTTACCAACCTTCCGAATGTCCCGCAGATCCGACGTTCCATACGAGCTCTCACATCGACATCCTGATCGGTAGGGACCTAGTTCCGTCGGTTCTGCAGGACGGGATCCAACGGAGGGTATGCGGCTCACTGATTGCTCAGGAAGGAGAAAATCTTCGGATGGATCCTAACCGGCCCCATTTCCAATTCCAATGATTCCGTGACAAAATTTGTCTTGTTCTTCCTTAGACCAGCAAATCTCCAAGTTCTGGGAAATTGAAGAACTTCCAAGTAAGCGTCATCTAACTCCGTCTGACAATATTTGTGAAGACTTGTTCTCCAGAACCACTTGTCGCACAAAAGAGGATCGTCGTATCTCTCCCTTTTAAAGAGGGATTTCCGAAGGACCTTCAGCTCGGGCGCTCTCGAGACATCGCGATGGCCCAATTCATGAGGAACGAAGTAAGACTAGTGAAAAACCGTAGTCTGAAAATCGAATACGATAACGTTCTGAAGGAATATGGGGACTTAGGTCACATGACAAAGGTCTTCAGTCCGAACTATAGTGAATTTCCTATGCACTATTACCTTCCACATCATGCAGTTTTTAAACCCGAGAGCACCGATACCAAACACGGGTCCAGTTTTGCAATCCGATTTGACGCAATTAATCCTGAAGTGGCGTCTATTCCGTTTTGTCCTCAATGGGGACATCCAGAAGATGTATCGACAGATTCTGGTAGATTCCCATCATACTCCGTTTCAGCGAATTCTCTTCCGAGACTCGCCTTCCGATCCAATTCGAGATTACGAATTGAAGACGGTCACATTCGGTCTGAATTGTGCACCGTATCTAGCCATTCGTTGCTTGCACCAACTTGCCAATTCGACGAGAGCAGTCATGCAAAAACTCTCGGGGTTAGATGGAACGCACGGTCTGACATCTTCTATTTCTCCACGAAACCATTGAAGAATCAAACCACCTTCACGAAACGGGAGGTTTTGTCCGAAATATCGAACATATTCGATCCTGCGGGCTGGTTGGCATCATACATCGTCCTTGCAAAGATTTTGATGCAACAAATTTGGCTGTCCAAGACTGGATGGGACGATCCGTTTCACGAAAATTGTTTAGATGCGTGGAATCAATTCCTGCAATCATACCCAGAAATCAACAATATCCATCTACCACGGTGGATAACGTACACTCCCGACTCCGACGTCGAGATTCATGCATTTTGCGATGCCTCTGAAAAAGCCTATGCCGTCAACATATATGTCCGAATAAAATCCGAGTCTAATCCTGTCTCAGTACATCTCCTAACAGCCAAAACAAAAGTAGCTCCAGTGAAAACACTGTCTATTCCGAGGCTGGAATTCTGTGGTGCCGTCCTAATGGCTGAAATGGTAGAGTCCATAATACCACAGCTCGGCTTAAAACAGCACAAAACATTCTTTTGGACCGACTCCACCATCGTCTTAGCCTGGCTCCAGAAACCGCCATACCACTGGCGAACCGGGTATCGAAGATAACCCAGAGTGTGCGGCCAGCGAATTGGTTACACGTTGATTCGCACGACAATCCCGCCGATCTTGGTAGTCGCGGAGCGCTGCCTCAAGAACTGACTGACAGTTCACTGTGGTGGTATGGTCCGAAGTGGCTACATATTAATTCATCGTCTTGGCCAGGTGAAAACCCACAGCTTCTTCTCGAAACGCAACTCGAATGCAAACCTCTCAAGGTACACGCGACAGTTGTACATGAAGTTGATGACATTCTCGAACGCTTCTCCTACTAGAGCAAGAGCATTGTCATATACAATCCGCCTCTTTCACCGATCTCATAGTGCGCATAAATCATCATATTCCTACTCCTCTACGGTGATTAGCAGCACAGAGATAAAGAGCACTAGAATGCGTTTGATCCTGCTGAGTCAAAGACTGACCTACTCAGAAGAGTATAAACTACTTAAAGATAAAAATTCGATTCCATCGTCGAGCCCCCTGCTCAATAAATCATCATATTCCATATTGCATAAATCATCATATTCCTACTCCTCTACGGTGATTAGCAGCACAGAGATAAAGAGCACTAGAATGCGTTTGATCCTGCTGAGTCAAAGACTGACCTACTCAGAAGAGTATAAACTACTTAAAGATAAAAATTCGATTCCATCGTCGAGCCCCCTGCTCAACTTAAATCCATTATTCGAAGGTTCGTTGTGCTTCAAGTTTTCGGCAGACTCGTCTCCTACCAGTCATGTCGTACGACGAGCGCCATCCCATTATATTACCGCACAATTGCGAATTCTCACGTCTCTTAGTTCGTTCTACACATGAGATCTCTCTCCACGGGGGAAATCAATTGGTTCTTAAACTTTTACGGTCTTTGGATTCCAAGACCCAAAAATCTCATAAAAACGACAATTCACAATTGCGAACCTTGCATACTCCATCGTAAGAAGGTTTACTAGCAGTTGATGGGCGCACCACTTATGCACATTCTTTTACACGTACCGGCTTAGATTTCGCGGGTCCATTCGAAATCAAGAACTACACCGGTAGAGCTTGCCTGATTACCAAGGGCTACGTATGCGTGTTTGTTTGCTTCTCTACTAAAGTAATCCATTTAGAGGCAACCAACACTCTTTCCACGTCTGCATTCCTAGCAGCATTCCAAAGATTCGTCTCCCGACGTGGATGTCCACCGACATTATATTCCGATAATGGAAAAACCTTTGTGGGCGCTTCTCGAGAACTGTCGCGTGATTTTCTAAAGGTCTCTCGATCTACGGTTTGCACTCAATTCGCCCAGCAGAATCTCACTTGGAACTTCATTCCATCAGGAGCTACTCACATGGGTGACCTTTGGGAAGCTGGCGTAAAGAGCTTCAAAACACACTTCAAGAAGGTAGCAGGAACGTTCAAATATACTTTCGAAGAATTTTCCACAATTCTCTCAACAATTGAACCTTTTCTCAATTCACGTCATTTCCTGATCGGCAGTCCGCTTCTAGTTCCGATTGAACCGCAAATTGATGACAAGCCAGTGTCATTGTAAATCGGTGGTATAAGCTGAAAGCTCTCCAGCAATACTTCTGTACTCTTTGGAAAGATGAGTATCTAAAGGTGTTGCACAAACGGAATAAGTAGAAGAGTCCAGAACCCAATGTCCGAGTCGATTCTCTGGTTGTTATCCAAGACGATAACCTGCCCCTACAAGAATGGCGACTTGGCAGGGTATCCAAGATCCATTTGGGAAAACACAAGGAAAAGGAAAAGACGCGGCACCATTACGCGACCAGTCGTGAAATTAGTTGTTCTACCCTCATAATAATTTCACCCTCCTACGCTGTCTCCGTCCTGTCCTTGTTTTTTCCCACAACCAGTCCTATTGCTATCTGTTTTTTCCTCATAGCCGAAACATGCCGAACCAAGCGATCTCCATGATGGAGAAAACATCACATTCAGAGCGCCATTGCTATCGGAACCAGCAAGCAGCAAAGAAGGCCTTCCGGTGCCGCATCTGCAGTCGGAATCATGCGCTTCGTCATTGTCCGGTCTTTTTCGAGGCCAATACCGAGAAGCGCATGCGACTAGTGCTCCTGCACAAGTATTGCTCCAACTGTCTAGCGCACAAACACTCACAAGGATCATGCGTGAGTAAGACAGGCTACCACATCTGCCAGGAAAGGCACCACACCATGCTTCATCTCCACGAGAGATTAAGATCAAGGAAGTCGTCCACGAAGCTCAGCACGAGACCGGCCGAGCCGATCACACTCTCGTCGCTTTTGGCCCAACAGGTGGTGACACTGTGTCCGACTGCGGTGGTGATTATACAGCTCGATGATCAGCGCCATCGCGTACGAGCTCTTCTCGACCCGTTAGTGGCAATCAGTCGCATCACGGTTGAAGCCGTCGAGAAAATGCATATCCCGACCACAGTAGTTGGCAAAGAGGTTGTGTGCAAACTAACGATCCGGGCTCACGCAGATACCAACGTGAAGATGGAAGCGTTGTTTAAATTGGTCAAAACCATCGCAATCCAGTCGCCATCCAAGGCACTGAGCGGATCCGTGAAGTTCAACTTCACAAACATGGTGTTGGCTGACACGAAATTTGACGAGCACACGACCATCTAACTCGTGTTAGGAGCAGAATTTTACCAAAAATGCATCCGTCCAGGTATTCTGCCGGGAGTTAACGGGCTTCCTCTGGCCCTGAACACACTATTTGGGTGGATCTTATCCGGCTCCTGCTCCAGATAAACCACTCAACACGCTATTTGGGTGGATCTTATCCGGCGCCACCACCCAATAAACCTACATCATTTCCACAAATTCCCTTGAATTTTATGTAATCCATTTGAAATGCTCGGTGAAGTTGCGAACTAAAGAGAAAAAATACGAAATTCAACCAATGTTTGATTTCAATATTTCGTACTACCACTCCTTCCTCCACTTCCCTTTTCCAGTCGCTAGCGCGGTGCTCCAAACATTGCAGGTATACTGCAAGGCGGGAGGCGATGTTTACGTCCGAAACCTTCTGGTACAATTTGGTGTGCCATCCCTAACGAGTGATGTGTTATCTATAAAGAATAGTGCGATGTCTAGATAACACATTCACCGTTAGCGGTTCATGATTGCCGCCAAATTTGTACTCAAAAGTGTCAGTTCGGACTGCGGCAGGGACTTCTACCATGTCTTGGCGTGGTTCGCTCGTTCACTTTGATCGCGACTTTCAAATCGAATAGATTAATCCCAAAAAGCGTTTCAAGTAAAAGACTACCCTGAACCATCTCAGATCCATCTCAGATCCTGTACACCATCAATCCACACCACAACCGTCAGCACATCCACCTGCACTGCAACAACCAACGCAGCTATGTCAGTATCCACATTCCCCCCCACAAGACTCCACGGCCAACCTTCCAGTCCATCCATCCGTGGAAAGGGTTACGGATTCCAGTAATTTCTATCTGCCTCCATGGAGAAAATATAGTGCGATCATTGTGCATGCTGCAGTAAAGCCGCCATTTTGAGAAGCTACCAACAACACTACATATTGGCATCGTAGCAGCGTGGTTATTCTTGCCGGCGTCTTCCCGCTCAGTCCAGTTCAGCACATCTTCCTGCAAATAGAATAAATTAATACTTTGCATATTTTCCTATCTCCATTTATCCATACTTACCTATACAAATATCACAACATACTTATATATATATCCATACTCACCTATACCAATATAACAACATACTTATATATATATATATATATATATATATATATATTCAGATTTAACTTTGCATATATATCCTCCATATATATAACGATACTCACCCATATCAATACACATACCTATATATATATTATATATATATATTATATATATATCTCCAATTGTGAGTGTCTTTCCGCGCAATTTTATTTCGGGACTTTCTTTTACCTGGTGTTTACACGTCTTTACAGTTCGAATTTTTACTGTTGTTTTTTCTTAAAGTTTTTCGCGTGAACGGATATATGATCAGTTTCAACATTTCTTCTGTTGTTTTAACATTGTTTTAAATAATTATTCTTCTAATTATTCATGCTCGACGACCATACCCTTTACTCGCTCGAAGTTCATCGCGAAGAAATCAAATCCGTCTGGGGACAATTCAGGGGGACTTACGGTGCTTGTTTAAGCGATCTCTACGAGAAGCGCAGATCTCGCATAAGGCGATGAGTTTCGGAGGTTGAAACCGTCAAAGCACGGTACAATAGTGCGTACCGCACCTACGTTCGCTGTGTGGGGAACATTGGAGAACGGATGGCTGCTCTAACTACGGCCAACCTTCCAGTCCATCCATCCGTGGAAAGGGTTACGGATTCCAGTAATTTCTATCTGCCTCCATGTGATACGGAGGTATGTGATGGAGAATACATTGCATGGCCAACTTTCATGTTTACCGCAATTTACATCTCCAATTCCAGGTTGAGTCCCGTAGAGAAGCTGTTCCACCTGAAAAAGAAAACCAGAAGGGAAGCGAGAGACATCGTAAAGAAGGCTCCGCTGACCAACGATGGTTTCTTATTGGCAAGGAACAACAAAACAAAACAACAAAACTTTGCAACGAGATATCAGCTCGTGCATCGCCGCGCTAAGGATGTACGACATTGATATCTCCGGGTGGGATGCAATATTCCTCTTCATCTGTTCCACGCGACTCCCAGATGTCACATTGACGTTGAAGGACAAATCCCAAATTCCGATGTGGACCGAGATGGATTCCTTTTTGACATCGCGATATCAAACGTTGGAATCCGTCTCCGACATCCGAGGCCTCCATAGTGGTAGAACGCCTTCTCTGACCACGTCCAATCCACCTCCAGCACGCAATCCGGGTATGGTTCGCAACCCTCCAAGGCGTGTTAGTACCTATCATGCCAATATAAGCATTCCCCAGTGCAAGCTCTATCCGAATCTACAGCATACGATCCGAAATGGTCCGAAGTTTTTACAAATGCGTCCATCTAAGAGAATGTCTTGCGTACGCAAGCATGGGCTCTGCATCAACTGCTTCGCACGTGCCCATTCTCTCAGCGATTGCACTAGTAAGCACAACTGCTTCAAGTGCAATCGGAGGCACAACGCGCTGTTACACGGCGAATCTGGCGATGGTGGAGGACCGAGGAACAGTAACTCTTCCAATCGTCCAATACAGTCCACTAAATCCAATTCAGGTCGGCAAAACATTCAAACGTGCTTCGCCTCCAGTGCCAAGAACGTTCTATTAGGAACCGCAATGGTTCAAATCAACCATCAGGGCATCCGATATCCTGCGAAGGCCCTCATAGACTCCAGGTCTGAGGGGAGTTTCATGTCAGAGCTCCTCTTCCGCATTCTCAAACTCCCCTTCACGTCCATCCACGCGCAGATTTTTGGCCTGAATCATGTCATCTCCGCGAAATCGCAAAAGGTTCATACTGAGCTCTCCAAACAATTCAGAAGTTCAACTGGAGGCTTCCGCGATGGCGCTTCCTCATCTCACGGAGAAGTTACCGACGTGAAGTCTTTTACCTGGACAGCTTACCAACCTTCCGAATGTCCCGCAGATCCGACGTTCCATACGAGCTCTCACATCGACATCCTGATCGGAAGGGACCTAGTTCCGTCGGTTCTGCAGGACGGGATCCAACGGAGGGTATGCGGCTCACTGATTGCTCAGGAAGGAGAAAATCTTCGGATGGATCCTAACCGGCCCCATTTCCAATTCCAATGATTCCGTGACAAAATTTGTCTTGTTCTTCCTTAGACCAGCAAATCTCCAAGTTCTGGGAAATTGAAGAACTTCCAAGTAAGCGTCATCTAACTCCGTCTGACAATATTTGTGAAGACTTGTTCTCCAGAACCACTTGTCGCACAAAAGAGGATCGTCGTATCTCTCCCTTTTAAAGAGGGATTTCCGAAGGACCTTCAGCTCGGGCGCTCTCGAGACATCGCGATGGCCCAATTCATGAGGAACGAAGTAAGACTAGTGAAAAACCCTAGTCTGAAAATCGAATACGATAACGTTCTGAAGGAATATGGGGACTTAGGTCACATGACAAAGGTCTTCAGTCCGAACTATAGTGAATTTCCTATGCACTATTACCTACCACATCATGCAGTTTTTAAACCCGAGAGCACCGGTACCAAACACGGGTCCAGTTTTGCAATCTGATTTGACGCAATTAATCCTGAAGTGGCGTCTATTCCGTTTTGTCCTCAATGGGGACATCCAGAAGATGTATCGACAGATTCTGGTAGATTCCCATCATACTCCGTTTCAGCGAATTCTCTTCCGAGACTCGCCTTCCGATCCAATTCGAGATTACGAATTGAAGACGGTCACATTCGGTCTGAATTGTGCACCGTATCTAGCCATTCGTTGCTTGCACCAACTTGCCAATTCGACGAGAGCAGTCATGCAAAAACTCTCGGGGTTAGATGGAACGCACGGTCTGACATCTTCTATTTCTCCACGAAACCATTGAAGAATCAAACCACCTTCACGAAACGGGAGGTTTTGGCCGAAATATCGAACATATTCGATCCTGCGGGCTGGTTGGCATCATACATCGTCCTTGCAAAGATTTTGATGCAACAAATTTGGCTGTCCAAGACTGGATGGGACGATCCGTTTCATGAAAATTGTTTAGATGCGTGGAATCAATTCCTGCAATCATACCCAGAAATCAACAATATCCATCTACCACGGTGGATAACGTACACTCCCGACTCCGACGTCGAGATTCATGCATTTTGCGATGCCTCTGAAAAAGCCTATGCCGTCAACATATATGTCCGAATAAAATCCGAGTCCAATCCTGTCTCAGTACATCTCCTAACAGCCAAAACAAAAGTAGCTCCAGTGAAAACACTGTCTATTCCGAGGCTGGAATTGTGTGGTGCCGTCCTAATGGCTGAAATGGTAGAGTCCATAATACCACAGCTCGGCTTAAAACAGCACAAAACATTCTTTTGGACCGACTCCACCATCGTCTTAGCCTGGCTCGAGAAACCTCCATGCCACTGGCAAACGTTTGGTGCGAACCGGGTATCGAAGATAACCCAGAGTGTGCGGGCAGCGAATTGGTTACACGTTGATTTGCACGACAATCCCGCCGATCTTGGTAGTCGCGGAGCGCTGCCTCAAGAACTGACTGACAGTTCACTGTGGTGGTATGGTCCGAAGTAGCTACAAGATAGTTCATCGTCTTGGCCAGGGGAAAACCCACAGCTTCTTCTCGAAACGCAACTCGAATGCAAACCTCTCAAGGTACACGCGACAGTTGTACATCAAGTTGATGACATTCTCGAACGCTTCTCCTGCTATGCAAGAGCATTGCGGGTGTTGTCATATACAATCCGCCTCTTTCACCGATCTCATAGTGCGCATAAATCATCATATTCCTACTCCTCTACGGTGATTAGCAGCACAGGGATAAAGAGCACTAGAATGCGTTTGATCCTGCTGAGTCAAAGACTGACCTACTCAGAAGAGTATAAACTACTTAAAGATAAAAATTCGATGCCATCGTCGAGCCCCCTGCTCAACTTAAATCCATTACTCAAAGGTTCGTTGTGCTTCAAGTTTTCGGCAGACTCGTCTCCTACCAGTCATGTCGTACGACGAGCGCCATCCCATTATATTACCGCACAATTGCGAATTCTCACGTCTCTTAGTTCGTTCTACACATGAGATCTCTCTCCACGGGGGAAATCAATTGGTTCTTAAACTTTTACGCCTGCAATTTTGGATTCCAAGACCCAAAAATCTCATAAAAACGACAATTCACAATTGCGAACCTTGCATACTCCATCGTAAGAAGGTTTACTAGCAGTTGATGGGCGCACCACTTATGCACATTCTTTTACACGTACCGGCTTAGATTTCGCGGGTCCATTCGAAATCAAGAACTACACCGGTAGAGCTTGCCTGATTACCAAGGGCTACGTATGCGTGTTTGTTTGCTTCTCCACTAAAGGAATCCATTTAGAGGCAACCAACACTCTTTCCACGTCTGCTTTCCTAGCAGCATTCCAAAGATTCGTCTCCCGACGTGGATGTCCACTGACATTATATTCCGATAATGGAAAAATCTTTGTGGGCGCTTCTCGAGAACTGTCGCGGGATTTTCTAAAGGTCTCTCGATCTACGGTTTGCACTCAATTCGCCCAGCAGAATCTCACTTGGAACTTCATTCCATCAGGAGCTACTCACATGGGTGGCCTTTGGGAAGCTGGCGTAAAGAGCTTCAAAACACACTTCAAGAAGGTAGCAGGAACGTTCAAATATACTTTCGAAGAATTTTCCACAATTCTCTCAACAATTGAACCTTTTCTCAATTCACGTCCGATTTCTGCCATGTCCGAAGATCCGTCGGACATGACCACATTAACACCTGGTCATTTCCTGATCGGCAGTCCGCTTCTAGTTCCGATTGAACCGCAAATTGATGACAAGCCAGTGTCATTGAAAATCGGTGGTATAAGCTGAAAGCTCTCCAGCAACACTTCTGTACTCTTTGGAAAGATGAGTATCTAAAGGTGTTGCACAAACGGAATAAGTAGAAGAGTCCAGAACCCAATGTCCGAGTCGATTCTCTGGTTGTTATCCAAGACGATAACCTGCCCCTACAAGAATGGCGACTTGGCAGGGTATCCAAGATCCATTTGGGAAAACACAAGGAAAAGGAAAAGACGCGGCACCATTACGCGACCAGTCGTGAAATTAGTTGATCTACCCTCATAATAATTTCACCCTCCTACGCTGTCTCCGTCCTGTCCTTGTTTTTTCCCACAACCAGTCCTATTGCTATCTGTTTTTTCCTCATAGCCGAAACATGCCGAACCAAGCGATCTCCATGATGGAGAATACATCACATTCAGAGCGCCATTGCTATCGGAACCAGCAAGCAGCAAAGAAGGCCTTCCGGTGCCGCATCTGCAGTCGGAATCATGCGCTTCGTCATTGTCCGGTCTTTTTCGAGGCCAATACCGAGAAGCGCATGCGACTAGTGCTCCTGCACAAGTATTGCTCCAACTGTCTAGCGCACAAACACTCACAAGGATCATGCGTGAGTAAGACAGGCTGCCACATCTGCCAGGAAAGGCACCACACCATGCTTCACGAGAGATTAAGATCAAGGAAGTCGTCCACGAAGCTCAGCACGAGACCGGCCGAGCCGATCACACTCTCGTCGCTGTTGGCCCAACAGGTGGTGAGACTGTTGAATCCATCGAGAAGATGCACATCCCGACCACAGTAGTTGGCAAAGAGGTTGTGTGCAAACTAACGATCCGGGCTCACGCAGATACCAACGTGAAGATGGAAGCGTTGTTTAAATTGGTCAAAACCATAGCAATCCAGTCGCCATCCAAGGCACTGAGCGGATCCGTGAAGTTCAACTTCACAAACATGGTGTTGGCTGACACGAAATTTGACGAGCACACGACCATCTAACTCGTGTTAGGAGCAGAATTTTACCAAAAATGCATCCGTCCAGGTATTCTGCCGGGAGTTAACGGGCTTCCTCTGGCCCTGAACACACTATTTGGGTGGATCTTATCCGGCTCCTGCTCCAGATAAACCACTCAACACGCTATTTGGGTGGATATTATCCGGCTCCACCACCCAATAAATCTATTTTCATTTCCACAAATTCCCTTGAATTTTATGTAATCCATTTGAAATGCTCGGTGAAGTTGAGAACTAAAGAGAAAAAAATACGAAATTCAACCAATGTTTGATTTCAATATTTCGTACTACCACTCCTTCCTCCACTTCCCTTTTCCAGTCGCTAGCGCGGTGCTCCAAACATTGCAGGTATACTGCAAGGCGGGAGGCGATGTTTACGTCCGAAACCTTCTGGTACAATTTGGTGTGCCATCCCTAACGAGTGATGTGTTATCTATAAAGAATAGTGCGATGTCTAGATAACACATTCACCGTTAGCGGTTCATGATTGCCGCCAAATTTGTACTCAAAAGTGTCAGTTCGGACTGCGGCAGGGACTTCGACCATGTCTTGGCGTGGTTCGCTCGTTCACTTTGATCGCGACTTTCAAATCGAATAGATTAATCCCAAAAAGCGTTTCAAGTAAAAGACTACCCTGAACCATCTCAGATCCATCTCAGATCCTGTACACCATCAATCCACACCACAACCGTCAGCACATCCACCTGCACTGCAACAACCAACGCAGCTATGTCAGTATCCACATTCCCCCCCACAAGACTCCACGGCCAACCTTCCAGTCCATCCATCCGTGGAAAGGGTTACGGATTCCAGTAATTTCTATCTGCCTCCATGGAGAAAATATAGTGCGATCATTGTGCATGCTGCAGTAAAGCCGCCATTTTGAGAAGCTACCAACAACACTACATATTGGCATCGTAGCAGCGTGGTTATTCTTGCCGGCGTCTTCCCGCTCAGTCCAGTTCAGCACATCTTCCTGCAAATAGAATAAATTAATACTTTGCATATTTTCCTATCTCCATTTATCCATACTTACCTATACAAATATCACAACATACTTATATATATATCCATACTCACCTATACCAATATAACAACATACTTATATATATATATATATATATACATATATATTCAGATTTAACTTTGCATATATATCCTCCATATATATACCGATACTCACCCATATCAATACACATACCTATATATATATTATATATATATCTCCAATTGTGAGTGTCTTTCCGCGCAATTTTATTTCGGGACATTCTTTTACCTGGTGTTTACACGTCTTTACAGTTCGAATTTTTACTGTTGTTTTTTCTTAAAGTTTTTCGCGTGAACGGATATATGATCAGTTTCAACATTTCTTCTGTTGTTTTAACATCGTTTTAAGTAATTATTCTTCTAATTATTCATGCTCGACGACCATACCCTTTACTCGGTCGAAGTTCATCGCGAAGAAATCAAATCCGTCTGGGGTCAATTCAGGGGGACTTACGGTGCTTGTTTAAGCGATCTCTACGAGAAGCGCAGATCTCGCACAAGGCGATGAGTTTCGGAGGTTGAAACCGTCAAAGCACGGTACAATAGTGCGTACCGCACCTACGTTCGCTGTGTGGGGAACATTGGAGAACGGATGGCTTCGCTAACTACGGCCAACCTTCCAGTCCATCCATCCGTGGAAAGGGTTACGGATTCCAGTAATTTCTATCTGCCTCCATGTGATACGGAGGTATGTGATGGAGAATACATTGCATGGCCAACTTTCATGTTTACCGCAATTTACATCTCCAATTCCAGGTTGAGTCCCGTAGAGAAGCTGTTCCACCTGAATAAGAAAACCAGAAGGGAAGCGAGAGACATCGCAAAGAAGGCTCCGCTGACCAACGATGGTTTCTTATTGGCAAGGAACAACCTCAGTGATCGGTTTGACAATAAGAGGATACTCATCAACAGTCAGTTGGGCATCCTTTTTAACCTACCTGCACTATCGACAGAATCCGGAAAGTGGATCAAAACTTTGCAACGAGATATCAGCTCGTGCATCGCCGCGCTAAGGATGTACGACATTGATATCTCCGGGTGGGATGCAATATTCCTCTTCATCTGTTCCACGCGACTCCCAGATGTCACATTGACGTTGAAGGACAAATCCAAAATTCCGATGTGGACCGAGATGGATTCCTTTTTGACATCGCAATATCAAACGTTGGAATCCGTCTCCGACATCCGAGGCCTCCATAGTGGTAGAACGCCTTCTCTGACCACGTCCAATCCACCTCCAGCCCGCAATCCGGGTATGGTTCGCAACCCTCCAAGGCGTGTTAGTACCTATCATGCCAATATAAGCATTCCCCAGTGCAAGCTCTGTCCGAATCTACAGCATACGATCCGAAATTGTCCGAAGTTTTTACAAATGCGTCCATCTAAGAGAATGTCTTGCGTACGCAAGCATGGGCTCTGCATCAACTGCTTCGCACGTGCCCATTCTCTCAGCGATTGCACTAGTAAGCACAACTGCTTCAAGCGCAATCGGAGGCACAACGCGCTGTTACACGGCGAATCTGGCGATGGTGGAGGACCGAGGAACAGTAACTCTTCCAATCGTCCAATACAGTCCACTAAATCCAATTCAGGTCGGCAAAACATTCAAACGTGCTTCGCCTCCAGTGCCAAGAACGTTCTATTAGGAACCGCAATGGTTCAAATCAACCATCAGGGCATCCGATATCCTGCGAAGGCCCTCATAGACACCGGGTCTGAGGGGAGTTTCATGTCAGAGCTCCTCTTCCGCATTCTCAAACTCCCCTTCACGTCCATCCACGCGCAGATTTCTGGCCTGAATCATGTGATCTCCGCGAAATCGCAAAAGGTTCATACTGAGCTCTCCAAACAATTCAGAAGTTCAGCTGGAGGCTTCCACGATTGCCCTTCCTCATCTCACGGAGAAGTTACCAACGTGAAGTCTTTTACCTGGACAGCTTACCAACCTTCCGAATGTCCCGCAGATCCGACGTTCCATACGAGCTCTCACATCGACATCCTGATCGGTAGGGACCTAGTTCCGTCGGTTCTGCTGGACGGGATCCAATGGAGGGTATGCGGCTCACTGATTGCTCAGGAAGGAGAAAATCTTCGGATGGATCCTAACCGGCCCCATTTCCAATTCCAATGATTCCGTGACAAAATTTGTCTTGTTCTTCCTTAGACCAGCAAATCTCCAAGTTCTGGGAAATTGAAGAACTTCCAAGTAAGCGTCATCTAACTCCGTCTGACAATATTTGTGAAGACTTGTTCTCCAGAACCACTCGTCGCACAAAAGAGGATCGTCGTATCTCTCCCTTTTAAAGAGGGATTTCCGAAGGACCTTCAGCTCGGGCGCTCTCGAGACATCGCGATGGCCCAATTCATGAGGAACGACGTTAGACTAGTGAAAAACCCTAGTCTGAAAATCGAATACGATAACGTTCTGAAGGAATATGGGGACTTAGGTCACATGACAAAGGTCTTCAGTCCGAACTATAGTGAATTTCCTATGCACTATTACCTTCCACATCATGCAGTTTTTAAACCCGAGAGCACTAGTACCAAACACGGGTCCAGTTTTGCAATCCGATTTGACGCAATTAATCCTGAAGTGGGGTCTATTCCGTTTTGTCCTCAATGGGGACATCCAGAAGATGTATCGACAGATTCTGGTAGATTCCCATCATACTCCGTTTCAGCGAATTCTCTTCCGAGACTCGCCTTCCGATCCAATTCGAGATTACGAATTGAAGACGGTCACATTCGGTCTGAATTGTGCACCGTATCTAGCCATTCGTTGCTCGTTGCACCAACTTGCCAATTCGACGAGAGCAGTCATGCAAAAACTCTCGGGGTTAGATGGAACGAACGGTCTGACATCTTCTATTTCTCCACGAAACCATTGAAGAATCAAATCACCTTCACGAAACGGGAGGTTTTGTCCGAAATATCGAAACTTTTCGATCCTGCGGGCTGGCTGGCACCATGCATCGTCCTTGCAAAGATTTTGATGCAACAAATTTGGCTGTCCAAGACTGGGTGGGACGATCCGTTGTACGAAAATTGTCTAGATGCGTGGAATCAATTCCTGCAATCGTACCCAGAAATCAAAATTATCCATCTACCCCGGTAGATACTGTACACTCCCGACTCCGACGTCGAGATTCATGCATTTTGCGATACCTCTGAAAAGGCGTATGCCGCCAACAAATATGTCCGAATCAAATCCGAGTCCAGTCCTGTCTCAGTACATCTCCTAACAGCCAAAATAAAAGTAGCTCCAGTGAAAACACTGTCTATTCCGAGGCTGGAATTGTGTGGTGCCGTCCTAATGGCTGAAATGGTAGAGTCCGCAATACCACATCTCGGCTTAAAATCTCACAAAACGTTCTTTTGGATCGACTCCACCATCGTCTTAGTCTGGCTCCAGACACCGCCATACCACTGGCGAACTGGGTATCGAAGATAACCCAGAGTGTGCGGCCAGCGAATTGGTTACACGTTGATTCGCACGACAATCCCGCCGATCTTGGTAGTCGCGGAGCGCTGCCTCAAGAACTGACTGACAGTTCACTGTGGTGGTATGGTCCGAAGTGGCTACATATTAATTCATCGTCTTGGCCAGGTGAAAACCCACAGCTTCTTCTCGAAACGCAACTCGAATGCAAACCTCTCAAGGTACACGCGACAGTTGTACATGAAGTTGATGACATTCTCGAACGCTTCTCCTACTAGAGCAAGAGCATTGTCATATACAATCCGCCTCTTTCACCGATCTCATAGTGCGCATAAATCATCATATTCCTACTCCTCCACGGTGATTAGCAGCACAGAGATAAAGAGCACTAGAATGCGTTTTATCCTGCTGAGTCAAAGACTGACCTACTCAGAAGAGTATAAACTACTTAAAGATAAAAATTCGATTCCATCGTCGAGCCCCCTGCTCAACTTAAATCCATTACTCAAAGGTTCGTTGTGCTTCAAGTTTTCGGCAGACTCGTCTCCTACCAGTCATGTCGTACGACGAGCGCCATCCCATTATATTACCGCACAATTGCGAATTCTCACGTCTCTTAGTTCGTTCTACACATGAGATCTCTCTCCACGGGGGAAATCAATTGGTTCTTAAACTTTTACGCCTGCAATTTTGGATTCCAAGACCCAAAAATCTCATAAAAACGATAATTCACAATTGCGAACCTTGCATACTCCATCGTAAGAAGGTTTACTAGCAGTTGATGGGCGCACCACTTATGCACATTCTTTTACACGTACCGGCTTAGATTTCGCGGGTTCATTCAAAATCAAGAACTACACCGGTAGAGCTTGCCTGATTACCAAGGGCTACCTATGCGTGTTTGTTTGCTTCTCTACTAAAGAAATCCATTTAGAGGCACTCTTAGAACACTCTTTCCACGTCTGCTTTCCTAGCAGCATTCCAAAGATTCGTCTCCCGACGTGGATGTCCACTGACATTATATTCCGATAATGGAAAAATCTTTGTGGGCGCTTCTCGAGAACTGTCGCGTGATTTTCTAAAGGTCTCTCGATCTACGGTTTGCACTCAATTCGCCCAGCAGAATCTCACTTGGAACTTCATTCCATCAGGAGCTACTCACATGGGTGGCCTTTGGGAAGCTGGCGTAAAGAGCTTCAAAACACACTTCAAGAAGGTAGCAGGAACGTTCAAATATACTTTCGAAGAATTTTCCACAATTCTCTCAACAATTGAACCTTGTCTCAATTCACGTCCGATTTCTGCCATGTCCGAAGATCCGTCGGACATGACCACATTAACACCTGGTCATTTCCTGATCGGCAGTCCGCTTCTAGTTCCGATTGAACCGCAAATTGATGACAAGCCAGTGTCATTGTAAATCGGTGGTATAAGCTGAAAGCTCTCCAGCAACACTTCTGTACTCTTTGGAAAGATGAGTATCTAAAGGTGTTGCACAAACGGAATAAGTAGAAGAGTCCAGAACCCAATGTCCGGAGTCGATTCTCTGATTGTTATCCAAGACGATAACCTGCCCCTACAAGAATGGCGACTTGGCAGGGTATCCAAGATCCATTTGGGAAAACACAAGGAAAAGACGCGGCACCATTACGCGACCAGTCGTGAAATTAGTTGTTCTAATCTCATAAAAATTTCACCCTCCTACGCTGTCTCCGTCCTGTCCTTGTTTTTTCCCACAACCAGTCCTATCGCTATCTGTTTTTTCCTCATAGCCGAAACATGCCGAACCAAGCGATCTCCATGATGGAGAAAACATCACATTCAGAGCGCCATTGCTATCGGAACCAGCAAGCAGCAAAGAAGGCCTTCCGGTGCCGCATCTGCAGTCGGAATCATGCGCTTCGTCATTGTCCGGTCTTTTTCGAGGCCAATACCGAGAAGCGCATGCGACTAGTGCTCCTGCACAAGTATTGCTCCAACTGTCTAGCGCACAAACACTCACAAGGATTATGCTCACGCGTAAGACAGGCTGCCACATCTGCCAGGAAAGGCACCACACCATGCTTCATCTCCACGAGAGATTAAGATCAAGGAAGTCGTCCACGAAGCTCAGCACGAGACCGGCCGAGCCGATCACACTCTCGTCGCTGTTGGCCCAACAGGTGGTGACACTGTGTCCGACTGCGGTGGTGATTATACAGCTCGATGATCAGCGCCATCGCGTACGAGCTCTTCTCGACCCGTTAGTGGCAATCAGTCGCATCACGGTTGAAGCCGTCGAGAAAATGCATATCCCGACCACAGTAGTTGGCAAAGAGGTTGTGTGCAAACTAACGATCCGGGCTCACGCAGATACCAACGTGAAGATGGAAGCGTTGTTTAAATTGGTCAAAACCATCGCAATCCAGTCGCCATCCAAGGCACTGAGCGGATCCGTGAAGTTCAACTTCACAAACATGGTGTTGGCTGACACGAAATTTGACGAGCACACGACCATCTAACTCGTGTTAGGAGCAGAATTTTACCAAAAATGCATCCGTCCAGGTATTCTGCCGGGTTAACTCAGGGCTTCCTCTGGCCCTGAACACACTATTTGGGTGGATCTTATCCGGCTCCTGCTCCAGATAAACCACTCAACACGCTATTTCGGTGGATCTTATCCGGATCCACCACCCAACGAACCTACATCATTTCCACAAATTCCCTTGAATTTTATGTAATCTATTTGAAATGCTCGGTGAAGTTGAGAACTAAAGAGAAAAAAATACGAAATTCAACCAATGTTTGATTTCAATATTTGGTACTACCACTCCTTCCTCCACTTCCCTTGTCCAGTAGCTAGCGCGGTGCTCCAAACATTGCAGGTATACGTCCGAAACCTTCTGGTACAATTTGGTGTGCAATCCCTAACGAGTGATGTGTTATCTATAAAGAATAGTGCGATGTCTAGATAACACATTCACCGTTAGCGGTTCATGATTGCCGCCAAATTTGTACTCAAAAGTGTCAGTTCGGACTGCGGCAGGGACTTCGACTATGTCTTGGCGTGGTTCGCTCGTTCACTTTGATCGCGACTTTCAAATCGAATAGATAAATCCCAAAAAGCGTTTCAAGTAAAAGACTACCCTGAACCATCTCAGATCCATCTCAGATCCTGCACACCATCAATCCACACCACAACCGTCAGCACATCCACCTGCACTGCAACAACCAACGCAGCTACGCCAGTATCCACATTCCCCCCCACAAGACTCCACGCACTGACATTTGGTTCTTCGAGCCGGATCAGCTCGAATCCAGCATTTTCATTCGGCGAGTCTTTTTTTCGTCTATATATATATTCAGATTTACCTTTGCATATATATCCTCCATATATATACCGATACTCACCCATATCAATACACATACCTACCTAGATAAAGGTATATATATATATATATATATATATATATATATATATATATATATATATATATATTATATATATATCTCCAATTGTGAGTGTCTTTCCGCGCAATTTTATTTCGGGACTTTCTTTTACCTGGTGTTTACACGTCTTTACAGTTCGAATTTTTACTGTTGTTTTTTCTTAAAG
The DNA here is from genome assembly GCA_947389925.1 of Coelopa pilipes. NCBI lineage: Eukaryota > Metazoa > Arthropoda > Insecta > Diptera > Coelopidae > Coelopa > Coelopa pilipes. The sequence goes on from OX376700.1 coordinate 9,833,859, forward strand.
TTTTTCGCGTGAACGGATATATGATCAGTTTCAACATTTCTTCTGTTGTTTTAACATCGTTTTAAATAATTATTCTTCTAATTATTCATGCTCGACGACCATACCCTTTACTCGCTCGAAGTTCATCGCGAAGAAATCAAATCCGTCTGGGGTCAATTCAGGGGGACTTACGGTGCTTGTTTAAGCGATCTCTACGAGAAGCGCAGATCTCGCACAAGGCGATGAGTTTCGGAGGTTGAAACCGTCAGAGCACGGTACAATAGTGCGTACCGCACCTACGTTCGCTGTGTGGGGAACATTGGAGAACGGATGGCTGCGCTAACTACGGCCAACCTTCCAGTCCATCCATCCGTGGAAAGGGTTACGGGTTCCAGTAATTTCTATCTGCGTCCATGTGATACGGAGGTATGTGATGGAGATTACATTGCATGGCCAACTTTCATGTTTACCGCCATTTACATCTCCAATTCCAGGTTGAGTCCCGTAGAGAAGCTGTTCCACCTGAATAAGAAAACCAGAAGGGAAGCGAGAGACATCGTAAAGAAGGCTCCGCTGACCAACGATGGTTTCTTATTGGCAAGGAACAACCTCAGTGATCGGTTTGACAATAAGAGGATACTCATCAACAGTCAGTTGCGCATCCTTTTTAACCTAACTGCACTATCGACAGAATCCGGAGTGTCGATCAAAACTTTGCAACGAGATATCAGCTCGTGCATCGCCGCGCTAAGGATGTACGACATTGATATCTCCGGGTGGGATGCAATATTCCTCTTCATCTGTTCCACGCGACTCCCAGATGACACATTGACGTTGTGGGAGCAGTCCTTGAAGGACAAATCCCAATTCCGATGTGGACCGAGATGGATTCCTTTTTGACATCGCGATATCAAACGTTGGAATCCGTCTCCGACATCCGAGGCCTCCATAGTTTCAGAAGTTCAGCTGGAGGCTTCCGCGATGACGCTTCCTCATCTCACGGAGAAGTTACCGACGTGAAGTCTTTTACCTGGACAGCTTACCAACCTTCCGAATGTCCCGCAGATCCGACGTTCCATACGAGCTCTCACATCGACATCCTGATCGGTAGGGACCTAGTTCCGTCGGTTCTGCAGGACGGGATCCAACGGAGGGTATGCGGCTCACTGATTGCTCAGGAAGGAGAAAATCTTCGGATGGATCCTAACCGGCCCCATTTCCAATTCCAATGATTCCGTGACAAAATTTGTCTTGTTCTTCCTTAGACCAGCAAATCTCCAAGTTCTGGGAAATTGAAGAACTTCCAAGTAAGCGTCATCTAACTCCGTCTGACAATATTTGTGAAGACTTGTTCTCCAGAACCACTCGTCGCACAAAAGAGGATCGTCGTATCTCTCCCTTTTAAAGAGGGATTTCCGAAGGACCTTCAGCTCGGGCGCTCTCGAGACATCGCGATGGCCCAATTCATGAGGAACGACGTAAGACTAGTGAAAAACCCTAGTCTGAAAATCGAATACGATAACGTTCTGAAGGAATATGGGGACTTAGGTCACATGACAAAGGTCTTCAGTCCGAACTATAGTGAATTTCCTATGCACTATTACCTTCCACATCATGCAGTTTTTAAACCCGAGAGCACTAGTACCAAACACGGGTCCAGTTTTGCAATCCGATTTGACGCAATTAATCCTGAAGTGGGGTCTATTCCGTTTTGTCCTCAATGGGGACATCCAGAAGATGTATCGACAGATTCTGGTAGATTCCCATCATACTCCGTTTCAGCGAATTCTCTTCCGAGACTCGCCTTCCGATCCAATTCGAGATTACGAATTGAAGACGGTCACATTCGGTCTGAATTGTGCACCGTATCTAGCCATTCGTTGCTCGTTGCACCAACTTGCCAATTCGACGAGAGCAGTTATGCAAAAACTCTCGGGGTTAGATGGAACGAACGGTCTGACATCTTCTATTTCTCCACGAAACCATTGAAGAATCAAATCACCTTCACGAAACGGGAGGTTTTGTCCGAAATATCGAAACTTTTCGATCCTGCGGGCTGGCTGGCACCATGCATCGTCCTTGCAAAGATTTTGATGCAACAAATTTAGCTGTCCAAGACTGGATGGGACGATCCGTTTCACGAAAACTATTTAGATGTGTGGAATCAATTCCTGCAATCCTACCCAGAAATCAACAATATCCATCTACCACGGTGGATACAGTCTCCCGACTCCGACGTCGAGATTCATGCATTTTGTGATGCCTCTGAAAAAGAGTATGCCGTCAACATATATGTCCGAATCAAATCCGAGTCCAGTCCTGTCTCAGTACATCTCCTAACAGCCAAAATAAAAGTAGCTCCAGTGAAAACACTGTCTATTCCGAGGCTGGAATTGTGTGGTGCCGTCCTAATGGCTGAAATGGTAGAGTCCGCAATACCACATCTCGGCTTAAAATCTCACAAAACGTTCTTTTGGATCGACTCCACCATCGTCTTAGTCTGGCTCCAGAAACCGCCATACCACTGGCGAACTGGGTATCGAAGATAACCAGCGAATTGGCCAGCGAATTGGTTACACGTTGATTCGCACGACAATCCCGCCGATCTTGGTAGTCGCGGAGCGCTGCATCAAGAACTGACTGACAGTTCACTGTGGTGGTATGGTCCGAAGTGGCTACAAGATAATTCATCGTCTTGGCTAGGTGAAAACCCACAGCTTCTTCTCGAAACGCAACTCGAATGCAAACCTCTCAAGGTACACGCGACAGTTGTACATCAAGTTGATGACATTCTCGAACGCTTCTCCTGCTATGCAAGAGCATTGCGGGTGTTGTCATATACATTCCGCCTCTTTTACAGATCTCATAGTGCGCATAAATCATCATATTCCTACTCCTCCACGGTGATTAGCAGCACAGAGATAAACAGCACTAGAATGCGTTTGATCCTGCTGAGTCAACGACTGACCTACTCAGAAGAGTATAAACTACTTAAAGATTAAAATTCGATTCCATCGTCGAGCCCCCTGCTCAACTTAAATCCATTACTCGAAGGTTCGTTGTGCTTCGAGTTTGCGGCAGACTCGTCTCCTCACCAGTCATGTCGTACGACGAGCGCCATCCCATTATATTACCGCACAATTGCGAATTCTCACGTCTCTTAGTTCGTTCTACACATGAGATCTCTCTCCACGGGCGAAATCAATTGGTTCTTAAACTTTTACGCCTGCAATTTTGGATTCCAAGACCCAAAAATCTCATAAAAATGACAATTCACAATTGTGAACCTTTCATACTCCATCGTAAGAAGGTTTACTAGCAGTTGATGGGCGCACCACTTATGCACATTCTTTTACACGTACCGGCTTAGATTTCGCGGGTTCATTCGAAATCAAGAACTACACCGGTAGAGCTTGCCTGATTACCAAGGGCTACGTATGCGTGTTTGTTTGCTTCTCTACTAAAGGAATCCATTTAGAGGCAACCAACACTCTTTCCACGTCTGCTTTCCTAGCAGCATTCCAAAGATTCGTCTCCCGACGTGGATGTCCACTGACATTATATTCCGATAATGGAATAACCTTTGTGGGCGCTTCTCGAGAACTGTCGCGTGATTTTCTAAAGGTCTCTCGATCTACGGTTTGCACTCAATTCGCCCAGCAGAATCTCACTTGAAACTTCATTCCATCAGGAGCTACTCACATGGGTGGCCTTTGGGAAGCTGGCGTAAAGAGCTTCAAAACACACTTCAAGAAGGTAGCAGGAACTTTCAAATATACTTTCGAAGAATTTTCCACAATTCTCTCAACAATTGAACCTTGTCTCAATTCACGTCCGATTTCTGCCATGTTCGAAGATCCGTCGGACATGTCCACATTAACACCTGGTCATTTCCTGATCGGCAGTCCGCTTCTAGTTCCGATTGAACCGCAAATTTATGACAAGCCAGTGTCACTGTAAATCGGTGCCATAAGCTGAAAGCTCTCCAGCAACACTTCTGTACTCTTTGGAAAGATGAGTATCTAAAGGTGTTGCACAAACGGAATAAGTAGAAGAGTCCAGAAACCAATCTCCGAGTCGATTCTCTGGTTGTTATCCAAGACGATAACCTGCCCCTACAAGAATGGCGACTTGGCAGGGTACCCAAGATCCATTTGGGAAAAGACAAGTGGGTCCATGGGGCTGAAATCCATACAGCGCGCGGCACCATTACGCGACCAGTCGTGAAATTAGTTGTTCTACCCTCATAATAATTTCACCCTCCTACGTTGTCTCCGTCCTGTCCTTGTTTTTTCCCACAACCAGTCCTATAGCTATCTGTCGTCATAGCCGAAACATGCCGAACCAAGCGATCTCCATGATGGAGAAAACATCACATTCAGAGCGCCATTGCTATCGGAACCAGCAAGCAGCAAAGAAGGCCTTCCGGTGCCGCATCTGCAGTCGGAATCATGCGCTTCGTCATTGTCCGGTCTTTTTCGAGGCCAATACCGAGAAGCGCATGCGACTAGTGCTCCTGCACAAGTATTGCTCCAACTGTCTAGCGCACAAACACTCCCAAGGATCATGCGTGAGTAAGACAGGCTGCCACATCTGCCAGGAAAGGCACCACACCATGCTTCATCTCCACGAGAGATTAAGATCAAGGAAGTCGTCCACGAAGCTCAGCACGAGACCGGCCGAGCCGATCACACTCTCGTCGCTGTTTGCCCAACAGGTGGTGACACTGTGTCCGACTGCGGTGGTGATTATACAGCTCGATGATCAGCGCCATCGCATACGAGCTCTTCTCGACCCGTTAGTGGCAATCAGTCGCATCACGGTTGAAGCCGTCGAGAAGATGCACATCCCGACCACAGTAGTTGGCAAAGAGGTTGTGTGCAAACTAACGATCCGGGCTCACGCAGATAACAACGTGAAGATGGAAGCGTTGTTTAAATTGGTCAAAACCATCGCAATCCAGTCGCCATCCAAGGCACTGAGCGGGTCCGTGAAGTCCAACTTCACAAAAATGGTGTTGGCCGATCCGAAATTTGACACGCCCCTCTCACTCGTATTAGGAGCAGATTTATACTAGAAATGCATCCGTCCTGGCATGCTGCCGGGAGTTAACGGGCTTCCTCTGGCCCTGAACACGCTATTTGTGTGGATCTTATCCGGCTCCTGCTCCGGATAGACCACTCAACACGCTATTTGGGTGGATCTTATTCGGCTCTTGCTGCGGATAAACCACCCAATAAACCTACATCATTTCCACAAATTCCCTTGAATTTTTTGTAATCTATTTGAAATGCTCGGTGAAGTTGAGAACTAAAGAGAAAAAAATTCGAAATTTAATCAGTCTTTAATTTCAATATTTGGTACTACCACCCCTTCCTCCACTTCCCATTTCCAGTCGCTAGCGCGGTGCTTCAAACATTGCAGGAATACTACAAGGCGGGAGGCGATGTTTACGTCCGAAACCTTCTGGTACAATTTGGTGTGTCATCCCTAAAGAGTGATGTGTTATCGATGAAGAGTAGTGCGATCTCTAGTAACGCATTCATCGTTAGCGGTTCATGAGGGCCGCCGTCATTTTTTTTATTTTTTTGCTCTTGCATAGCAGGAGAAGCGCTCGAGAATGTCGACAACATGATGTATAACTGTCCCGTGTACCTTGAGGGGTTTGCTTTCGAGTTGCGTTTCGAGAAGAAGCTGTGGGTTTTCACCTGGCCAAGACGATGAATTATCTTGTAGCCTCTTCGGACCATACCACCATAATGATCTGTCAGCCAGTTCTTGTGGCAGCGCTCTGCGACTACCATGATCAGCGGGATTGTCGTGCGAATCAACGTGGAACCAATTCGCTGCCCGCACACTTTGGGTTATCTTCGATACCCGGTTCGCACCAAACGTTTGCCAGTGGCATGGAGGTTTCTCGAGCCAGGCTAAGACGATGGTGGAGTCGGTCCAAAAGAATGTTTTGTGCTGTTTTAAGCCGAGCTGTGGTATTATGGACTCTACCATTTCAGCCATTAGGACGGTACCACACAATTTCAGCCTCGGAATAGACAGTGTTTTCACTGGAGCTACTTTTATTTTGGCTGTTAGGAGATGTACTGAGACAGGACTGGACTCGGATTTGATTCGGACATATATTTTGGCGGCATACGCCTTTTCAGAGGTATCGCAAAATGCATGAATCTCGACGTCAGAGTCGGGAGTGTACTGTATCTACCGGGGTAGATGGATATTATTGATTTCTGGGTACGATTGCAGGAATTGATTCCACGCATCTAGACAATTTTCGTACAACGGATCGTCCCACCCAGTCTTGGACAGCCAAATTTGTTGCATCAAAATCTTTGCAAGGACGATGCACGGTGCCAGCCAGCCCGCAGGATCGAAAAGTTTCGATATTTCGGACAAAACCTCCCGTTTCGTGAAGGTGATTTGATTCTTCAATGGTTTCGTGGAGAAATAGAAGATGTCAGACCGTGCGTTCCATCTAACCCCGAGAGTTTTTGCATGACTGCTCTCGTCGAATTGGCAAGTTGGTGCAACGAGCAACGAATGGCTAGATACGGTGCACAATTCAGACCGAATGTGACCGTCTTCAATTCGTAATCTCGAATTGGATCGGAAGGCGAGTCTCGGAAGAGAATTCGCTGAAACGGAGTATGATGGGAATCTACCAGAATCTGTCGATACATCTTCTGGATGTCCCCATTGAGGACAAAACGGAATAGACCCCACTTCAGGATTAATTGCGTCAAATCGGATTGCAAAACTGGACCCGTGTTTGGTACTAGTGCTCTCGGGTTTAAAAACTGCATGATGTGGAAGGTAATAGTGCATAGGAAATTCACTATAGTTCGGACTGAAGACCTTTGTCATGTGACCTAAGTCCCCATATTCCATCAGAACGTTATCGTATTCGATTTTCAGACTAGGGTTTTTCACTAGTCTTACGTCGTTCCTCATGAATTGGGCCATCGCGATGTCTCGAGAGCGCCCGAGCTGAAGATCCTTCGGAAATCCCTCTTTAAAAGGGAGAGATACGACATAACGATCCTCTTTTGTGCGACGAGTGGTTCTGGAGAACAAGTCTTCACAAATATTGTCAGACGGAGTTAGATGACGCTTACATGGAAGTTCTTCAATTTCCCAGAACTTGGAGATTTGCTGGTCTAAAGAAACTTCGTTGAAGAACGAGACAAATTTTGTCACTGGATTATTAGAATTAGAAATGGGGCCCGTTAGGATCCATCCGAAGATGGTCTCCTGGGCAATCAGTGAGCCGCATACCTTCCGTTGGATCCCGTCCAGCAGAACCGACGGAACTAGGTCGCCACCGATCAGGATGTCGATGTGAGAGCTCATATGGAACGTTGGATCTGCCAAGGGGACATTCGGAAGGTTGGTAAGCTGTCCAGGTAAAAGGCTACACGTCGGTAACTTCCCCTTTAGATGAGGAAGCACCATCGCGGAAGCCTCTAGATGAACTTCTGAATTGTTTGGAGAGCTCAGTATGAACGAGCATACCTTTTGCGATTTCGCGGATATGGCATTATTCAGGCCAGAAATCTGCGCGTGGATGGACTTAAAGGGTAGTTTGAGAATGCGGAAAAGGCGCTCTAACATGAAACTCCCCTCAGACCCGGTGTCTATGAGGGCCCTCGCAGGATATCGGATGCCCTGATGGTTGATTTGAACCATTGCGGTTCCTAACAGAACGTTCTTGGCACTGGAGGCGAAGCACGTTGGAATGTTTTGCGGACCTGAATTGGATTTAGTGGACTGTATTGGACGATTAGAAGAGTTACTGTTCCTCGCTCCTCTGGGGTGAGGATTAGAACTGAAAGCGGATGTTGAGGCGGATGGACCATCGCCAGACTCGCTGTGTAACAGCGTGTTGTGCCTCCGATTGCACTTGAAGCAGTTGTGCTTACTAGTGCAATCGCTGAGAGTAAGCACAACAGACTCGCGAGAGAATGGGCTCGTGCGAAGCAATTGATGCAGAGCCCATGTTTGCGTACGCAAGACATTCTCTCAGATGGACGCATTTACAAAAACTTCGGACAATTTCGTATCGTATGCTGTAGATTCGGATAGAGCTTGCACTGGGGAACGCTTAAATTGGCGTGATAGGTACTAACACGCCTTGGAGGGTTGCGAACCATACCGGGATTGCGTGCTGGAGGTTGATTGGACGTGGTCAGAGAAGGCGCTCCACCACCATGAAGACCTCGGATGTCGGAGACGGATTCCAACGTTTGATATCGCGATGTCAAAAAGGAATCCATCTCGGTCCACATCGGAATTTGGGATTTGTCCTTCAAAGCCTGCTCCCACAACGTCAATATGACATCTGGGAACCGCGTGGAACAGATGAAGAGGATTATTGGATCCCACCCGGAGATATCGATGTCGTACATCCTTACCGCGGCGATGCATGAATTGATATCTCGTTGCAAAGCTTTGATCGACTTTCCGGATTCTGTCGATAGTGCAGGTAGGCTGAAGAGGATACGCAACTGACTGTTGACGAGTATCCTCTTATTTTCAAACCGGTCACTGAGGTTGTTCCATGCCAATAAGAAACCATCGTTGGTCAGCAGAGCCTTCTTTACGATGTCTCGCGCTTCCCCTTTGGTTTTCTTATTCAGGTGGAACAGCTTCTCTACGGGACTCAATCTGGAATTGGAGATGTAAATGGCGGTAAACATGTCCCTGAAAGTCGGCCATGCAATGTAATCTCCATCAAATACCTCCGTATCACATGGAGGCAGATGGAAATTACTGGTATCCGTAACCCTTTCCACGGGTGGATGGACTGGAAGGTTGGCCGTATTTAACGCAGCCATTCGTTCTCCAATGTTCGCCACACAGCGAACATAGGTGCGGTACGCACTATTGTACCGTGCTTTGACGGTTTCAACCTCCGAAAACTCATCGCCTTGTTCAAGGGTTTCGCTTGATCTTCGCTTCTCGTAGAGATCGCTTAAACAAGCACCGTAAGTCCCCTTGACTTGACCCCAGACGGATTTAATTTCCTCGCGATGAACTTCCAGCGAGTAAACCGTATGGTCGTCAAGCATGGCGTCGGAAAACTCCAAATCGAACTCCATTAGGTTATCAGTAAGACGGATAAAATTGTTTAAGGCAGCCATAATGGATGTCTCGGATGGATTAACTGGAAAAGAAATTATGGAGGTGCCGATAAGAGCTTCGAATCGGAAATCGAATGGACTAAACGGCCTGGAGAGTTATACCAAGCGAGGAATTGGAATGGAATCGTAATCCAAAAGAGCTGGATGGACGAGCTGCCAATGAAATGTTGGCAGAAGAAAGGACCAAATTCAAAAAAAATGATGTGATTTGAACTGATTGGTTGCTTCAACGTTGATGGTTGGTCACAACCACAAAAAGATTGAAAATGGATGGAAAAGAAAATTTAAAAATTCAGGAAAATGCTGAATTTCTTCCAAAAAATGTGGTATAAGAACTTGACTTATGCAAACCAGAGACTCGGAATGAACTTCGGAAAGGACTGTGTTTATTCACTCGTAGGAGAGGAGTAGCAATTTACACAAAAAAAAAAACAAAAAGGAATTTTGTTTTTTAATGGATAATTAATTTCCTATTATTTGTCAAGAGAAGAAACTTTGATGGAATTCGTTGGGACAGTGATATCATGCAACAAGAAATAGTCACGAAAAATCAAATGAAAAACCAGCAGCGAAAAGAAAATCGAACTGCGAAGATTTTTTGACACCGGGGGTAAATAAAAGTACCGAAAGAAAATTGGCGCGGTGCCACTCACAAAAGATTAGTTCGATTCACCGAAAAAATAATTATTTTAAAACGATGTTAAAAACAATTGTAGAAATGTCGAGATTAATCATATATCCGTTCACGCGGAAAGCGTTACGCTGAAAAAACAGTAACAATTCGAACGATAAAGACTTGTTAACACCGAAGGTATATAGAAGGTCCCGAAAAAAAATTGGCGCGGAAAAAAAACTCACAGGTAGGTATGTGTATTGATATGGGTGATATGTAAAAGTAGGTATGAATATAGATGTAAGCATATTATATTTAAATGGAATATATGGATATATGGATATATATATATATATATATATCTATATATGTATATATATATATATATATATATATATAGTGTGTTGCGATTTGGAATGCGGAACACGGACTCACCCAATGCAAATGCTGGATATCGAGAGAATCCGGCTCGAAGGACCAATGTTCTGGACGGATGAGTCTTGTGGCGTTGATTGATGGGGAGATTGATAGTGCTGTTGCTGTTGGTACTGATGTTTCTGATTCGTAAGGGTTTGGATCCATAACTGTAGTTTTTTGCACGGAGGAGTCGTTGCTGGCTGCAGATAGTTGTACTGTTGGTGGCATGCAAGTGGACGTTGTGGTATTCGCTTTTCGACTTCGACGAGTTCGGCTGCGGCTTCGTTGTGGTTTCGCTGCGGCTTCGTTGTGGTGTGCTGGACTTGATCGTTCAACGATCGAGATGAAAGTGAAAGAGTGAACCGCGGCAAGACATGGTCGAAGTCCACGCCGCAGTCCGAATTGTCACTTTTGAGTACAAATTTGGCGGCCATCATGAACCGCTAACGGTGAGATCGCACTACTCTTAATCGATAACACATCACTCGTGAGAGATGGCAGACCAAATTGTAGCAGAAGGTTCGGACGTAAACAAATATGTTTATTTTTTTTTTGGTAGAAAATATAATTTTGTGTAGGATTTGCAGCGGAAAAGAATTCTTAAATTAATATGTTCTCCAAGAGGAGGTATGTAGATTAAAATATTTAAGCGATTTGCTTAATTTGAAAAATTGAGAAGAAGGTTACAATTTAAAATTAAGTTATGTTCCAGAAGATACTTTTTTATAAAAAAAACTATACAAAATATAATCAAAGTAGCCATGGCTGTATAGATATATCCTGGAAAACAAATTAATGTGTTTGAAAACATTTAGGACTTCATTAAGGTTATAAAATTTTTAACGATATAATTGTATTAACGACGTACCAACTCGGTATTCAATCATGACGAAATCCTGTTAAATATTTAATCGATATTTTCTTATTTTATATCTTATTTTCAAATAAGGAAGTTCCTGTTTAATAAACTACCGATTTTTTCTATGTGTCTGCCATAGACGCATGTACTGAATTCATTATATGCGTCATTCACTAATATAAAAAACTATTGTTAATTCAAATACTTTGTATTCTTAAAAAATTGTGAGCACAAAGTACTTGAAATAACAAAAATTTAATCCTACCAAAAATTTCATTGTATTGCCAACAATATTTTCTATTTAAAAGAAAAAGTGGCATTGTTAAAACAACAGATTTAAATTTGTTTATTTTTAAAAGCATGAAAATATTCGTTCAAAGAAGATCTTCGAATTCAAGACAGGCTATGCAATCTCTACAATATTTCTTTATCTTAAATAACGATGACCATGGTTCATGTGGTGAAAAGGATAATGACACACCCCGAAAATAGTAGCAACATTAATTTATATTTTAAAGTAAAAAAAACAAGGTCAAGGCTACAAATTCTCATATATCATTAAAAATACTTTGATACTTTTTGATATATAAAATTAAAAATTTTCTACCAAAGAATTTCCCAAAAACGTAGCAAAAGATTTAACAGGAAATCACAAAAGTCCGAACCCTGGCCGATGAGCAGTTAGTTGAATTTATGAAGTGATAGTGAAAAGTGCGCAAGAAATTATCTAAATTTATTTATAAAAATTAAAAATGCTATTAGAATGTGAAAACCCAATTAAGGCATCGTGTGAAATAAATATTTGTAGGTGGGTTTGACAAAGTCGTCAATAGGCAATAGGAATATTCTCACTGAATTCAATGGTAGTTTTGTAATTGATAAGGTCGGATGATATGAATAAAAAATTTAATAGAAGGAAGCTGATAGCTACAGAAGTGATAAAACCATTTCAAATACAGTTACTGAGTAACTGGAGAAAAATGCATCTCAAAAACGCAAATTAATTTCAGCCGATTTTGACATTAAGGAAATACCTTATGTAATGTCTGAGTCAAACTACGTGTTCACACTTTGACTTCTCATTTTATTCAGACCTCTCGACAAAAATGAACTTACATGCTATGCTTACGGACTATGAGTGGGAAAGGGGTGGACAAAAGCGTACGAACTAGACGAGTGTAAGCGAGGATAACGGAATCTTAACGGGGATATGCATAGGGTAATGGAGAATATACAACAATATACAGACAGGGGCGCATGTTGCTAACAGCGCACACATCTTTATATGGAGTTCTTGACTGTTGAAAACTTTCTACGTCTTCTAGCACATACCTATCATGCCTCACCAACTTCGCAACTTTGTACGGACCCTTGAACTTTGGAATGAGCTTTTTGGATACACCAGTATTTGAATCAAAATTTCGAATCATAGCACAGTCACCTTCTACATACTTTGTGGGTTTCTGACGTTTGTTATCGAAATACTTTTTATTATAAGATTGAAGTTTCTTCTGAACTAAAGACGCTTTTTTCCTAATATTACTGTGGCTTTGTTTATCCACATTGGTTCCTAAATATTAAGGTGATCTATGTGCACGATCTCAAATGGTGCACTACCTTTAGGTATGTTGTTCAAAAAACCTTCACCCTCACCTTGTTTCGACGAGCAAACGATACATTTTAAACAATTTCCTATATGTGTACTAACTTTGTCTCGTAACTTTGAAATCCAATATGTCTTCTACTTTGTCAATACCTACATGTCCCATCTCGTCATGGTATTTGTATAAAATATGCTCCTCCATATCTTTAGGAACACAGAATAATACCGATCCATCTTCTTTTTTCCTATAAATTACACCATTTCGCATTTCATACAATTTGTGTTCCTGATTTTTCTAGTAATTCTCGTAATTTACCCAATTCTTTATCTCTCCCTTGACAAATTCCCTAACTAAATTTTCCTCGAAGGTGTTAGACTCTAATACTAAAATATTTGTACTTCGACTTAGTGCGTCGACATGTTGCACGCGAGAACCATTTCTATGTTCCGACATATAATCATTTTTCTCCAGCGAGCATACCGGCTTCTTCCATTCTGGACAAACAGAAATTTCGTGCTGGAGACTTCCACAAGCGAAGCAAGCTCCAAACTCCCTCTTCGGTTTCATACAATCAGCTGCTAAGTGTCCCGCGCAGTTGCAGTTAAAACATCGAATGCTTCTTGACGATTGAAGGACCGTACTCTTCGGGACGTGATGATTGAAGCGTTTAGTCAACTGAATTTTTTTGAAGGCTTGTCGCACCTGTTCCATTGTAGTATAGCACTGAACGTACGCATGCACTCGTAGCTGGTTTTCTGGAATTCCCTCGATGATACTATCAACCAGTTCGTCTTCACTTATTGTTATTTCGTTTGACAACCTCAACTTATCATCATAATATTCACAGAAGCTTTCACCATATTGCCATTTCCTCGCTTCGAATTTACGGCACAACACCAACTTGTTGTCTTTCATGGCAAAGGTATCGAAGATTTGACGCACCAAGCTGTTTATGCTCTCGTCAATGTAGTTCGGTCTGGAGTGCAGCCACAACTGAGCTCTTCCTTTTATTTTGCTGATTAGCAACACACGTAATGTCGGCTCAGCAACTCTATATACTCTACCGAGACTATGCAATTGCGCAACCCAAGTCTCTGGTGACGATTCTCCATCATTGTTAGGGTACCCTGGCAAAATCGGCTAAACAACCACAAATCGCAACCAGCTTCACGCCAATTTGCAGCTTTCAAAATTTGCTGATCGTCACGCTTCTTCTTCGAACTTGACAACAAACGGGAGTATTGAAAGAGCAACGGACGGGAGCACACGCAATACAATTGCGAAACAGCAAAAAACAACAAAGCAACAACGCCAACATCAACAGCAAATCAAATCTAACATCAATATTAAACAACCAAATTTAACAAATCTAACAAATCTAACAAATTCAACAATAACAATAAATTCAATAAATGTTAAAAAACAACATCAACATCATACACACAAATTGTCATACATAATCATACACAAGCATTCATAAACTATAAGCATAATAAAATATTTAAAAAATAATAAAAATAATCTTATTATTTCGCCTATTTGCCGCCGCCATTACATCGTTTTCGCAATTTAGTGCTCCCGGTAGTTGTTGCATTTTAATCGGGATCGGAGTAATCGCGTTAAATTTGAAAAGTTCTAGAAAGAACTTTCCGCGTCACCAAGAGACATTGTGAAATTCTCGAAATTTGTGTCTCTTTCTAACGCGGTGCCTTTGCCTTGGCTTCGGTTTTTTCGCAACGCCAGCTCTGCCACGAGCAACTGCGAAGCTGTGCAACAATTTGGTTGTCGTCAAGTGTGTTGGTGAAATGCTTCGAGTCGCCTGCTCTGCCATGAGCTGAAGATTTCACAGAATTGCAGACGAGGTGCGTTGGAGATCGCAAGTACTTTCGGTCGCGTCGTTTCAGAGTGTAATTTTTGAACATTTATAAGAACAATTCGCTATCGCCTTGCGAATTTGTTGAGCTTTGCCGCCTACTTAGTGCCGTATTTCTATATAACTTGATTTGACGCTTCGCGGAAACTTTCGTGTTTTGAAGACAGTTTGAAGCTGTACGATAGTGTTCGGGTTAGTGTGTCGTGCCGCCCGCTTATTGAACATTTGGCTTAGTTTGGTCGCACACGTGCGTGGAAGAAGCGAGTGCATTTTCGGTTGGTGACAACACGTGGAGTAACATTTTGAACATTTGCATAAACAATTCACTACCGCTTTGTGAATTTGTTAGTTTTCTGCCGCCTGCTTAGTGCCGCACAATAAGCTTGATTTGACGCTTCGCGGAGACTTTCGTGTTTTTAATACAGTACGGAAGCTGTACCATCGTGTCGGTTTCGGGTTTGTGTCTTTTGCTTTGCCACAAGCATATGTAATTTGAATTGACTCTTGCGAAGACTTGGTGCTTGAATTTTCATTTCGGAAGCGGTCGTGTTCGGTTTTGGTGTTGGGCCCTGTCCTGTCACGAGCTAGTGAACTTTACTTAAAATAAATGACTCATTATAATTTGAGAAGCTCGGATCGTACGGAAGGTGAATTAGTTGACAGTGACGAAGAGTCGAATCTAGACGTAACAATCATGGCAACAGGAGAGCCGTCGGGAGTCTCCGCCGAACAGTTGGCTACGATACTCGCCAGTATTAATGCTCTGAAATCGTCGGTAGAAGGACTAAGAAACAGCACCATCAAGAGTCAAAAGGACGTGGAACGACTTCGTAACGAGATTCATAGCCAGTCGAATACTCAAATTACACAAGTGCAGATGGAAGATGGCTCGACGTCGTCAGTTGGATCTGCCACGATACTTCCACCTGAATGTGATTCAAGCGCCAAACTATATGACCTGCCGATGTTTTCGGGAAATGCCGAGGAGTGGCCTCTTTTTCTCGCTAATTTCAAGGACACCTCTGCTGCCTTCAGATATAGCGATCGACAAAATCTGATGCGTTTGCATAAGTGCTTGACTGGGCAAGCTAGAGAAGCAGTGTCCTCTATGCTGATTTACCCACACGATGTGCCCAAGGCCATGGACGAGTTAGAATTTCGTTTTGGCAGACCGGACGTGTTAGTACGCCATCAGCTAAATAAGATACAACAATTCCCGGTCATAGCTGAAAGAAATTTGGACCAGGTAATCGCATTTTCCACGAAGGTTCGTAACGTAGTTGCTTTCTTGATATCTGCCGGTTGCCAGCAACACTTGGCGAACCCATCACTATTGGAACAGATGGTGTCAAAGTTGCCACCAAATAAGCAATTTGACTGGGCCAGGCACGCAGTCACCATCAAGCCATTTGCCACGATTAACGATTTTGCAACATGGCTGGGTGATCTGGCCAGAATAGTTTGTTTAATGCCTGCCTCAACTTCATCGTCATCACAACATCGAAACACCGCTCCACAACTTCAGCAACAGCAGCCACGTCGTTTGATGCACGTTAATGAGGATGTTCAGAAACGTGAGTTGAAATGTTTCCAGTGTGGTGAGCGGCATATGATCTCCGAGTGTAAAGTTTTTCAAGAGTCACTGAGCGTACAGTCGCGTTGGCAGAAAGTGAAGAGCCTACAATTATGTTTTTCGTGTCTGCGCAAGGGACACAACACCACAAATTGTCGCAACAAAAGACCTTGTGGAATCAATGGATGTCGCCGCCATCATCATCAATGTCTACACGAAGAACCAATCACAAATTCCTCCAAGTCAACATCAAACGTCGTCGTGAAGCCGGTGCTGAATTGCAGTTTGCCGAAGGGTTTAAGTGGTCAACTCTTCAAAATCATACCAGTGACATTGTTTGGACCAAACGGCAAGGTTGACACGTTTGCCATGTTCGATGATGGGTCGGCTATCTCGTTGCTAGAGGAGGAAATGGCGAACGCGCTTGGTCTGAAGGGTCAGTCTCAGCCTTTGACTCTTCAGTGGTATGGCGAAAAAGTAAAGACCGAAACGTCAATGAGAGTGACGGTTGAAGTAGCCGGAAAGGATCAGGGTACAAAGTTCTCATTAAAAAATATACGCACGATCCGGGACCTAAGCCTGCCGGTCCAAACATTCAGACGGTCGGATCACAAACATCTGGAACATTTGCCATTGGACGACTACGTCAACGTGAAACCTGTTATGCTGATCGGGCTGGACTATGTGCATCTCAGCATAACAGCAGCAATTGTACAAGCCGGCGACGCCGACCCAGTTGCCGCCCAAACCAAGCTTGGTTGGGTCGCATACGGGCCAACCGATGAAACGCCACACATACGCCCAGTAGTACTGCACATTCGTCAACAACGATCGCTAAACGAGTTAAACACAATAGTAGCGGAATACTTTGCGGACGACGGAATTGGTCTGGAGGTCCAACCTGTAGTTTTGGAATCGGACGAAGATATACAAGCGCGCAAAATTCTTGAAGACACAACAAAACGTGTGGGCAAGCATTTTGAAACTGGCCTTCTTTGGAAAGAGTATCCGCCGAAACTCCCAAATAGTTTCGAGATGGCTAAAAACCGTTTGGTCGGCATTGAAAGAAAAATGTGTCGAGATCAGAAATTTGCAGATAGGTATCGTATAGAGATACAGAAATATATTGACAAGGGATATGCGAGACGACTCACGGATGAAGAGTTAAGTAATGAGAATCACCCTGTTTGGTACTTGCCACATTTTGCCGTTCAGAATCCACACAAACCAGAGAAGCTTCGCATTGTTTTTGATGCTGCTGCCGCCGTTGCCGGAACTTCACTCAACTCTACTCTGCACAAAGGACCAGAACAAGCCAAACCACTGTTGGGTATTCTCTTCAAGTTTCGAGAAGGGCCAGTCGCAGTAGCCGCCGACATTCGTGAAATGTTCTCGCAGGTGAAGATACGCCAGGTTGATCAGCAGGCTCAACGTTTTCTCTGGAGAGATGTGGGTAAGAGCGAACCACTTCAACATTACGCTATGGTGTCCATGATTTTCGGTGCCATATGTTCACCTTGCTGTGCAGAATTCATCAAAAACCGAAATGCTGAAGATTTTCAAGAGAAGTACCCTGATGCCGTGGCCGCCATCGTAGAAAAACATTATGTCGACGACTTCGTCTGCAGCTTCCGAGATGAGGAGAATGCAGCCAGAATTTGCCAACAAGTAGTTCGTATACATGCCGAGGCAGGTTTCGAATTAAGAAATTTCATATCAAACTCTAATCGAATACAAACCACGATGAACGAGGCACCAGTGATAAGTTCTGAAGGCGTTAGTATGGAAAGGCAGGCCACTACGGACAAGGTACTCGGGATGTATTGGGACACCAATACCGACATGTTCAGGTTCCATACAAAATTCCATCGTATTCCAAAATCAGTATTGCAGAGTCTACGTGCACCTACTAAACGAGAGCTTCTCGGCATTGTCATGGCTGTCTTCGACCGGTACGGACTGCTTGCGGATTTTCTGATATTTTCAAAACTATTGGTACAAGAGGCATGGAAATGCAAGATTGGCTGGGATGACCCAATTCCGAACGAGTTGCAAAATAAGTGGAAGGCTTGGTGGAGTGAGTTTCAACGGGTGGAAGAGTTCTACATACGACGATGTTATTCGCCACTGTTACAACAATCAGCAAGTATACAACTACATATCTTCGTCGATGCTAGTCAGCTCGCCCTCTCTGCCGTCGGATACTTTCGTATCGCTCATTCGACAGGAGTTGACGTCGCGTTCGTAGCTGGGAAAACTCGCTGTGCTCCTCAAAAATTGATGTCCGTGCCTAGGTTGGAACTCCAAGCCGGAGTACTAGGTGCTCGTCTCAGCAAGCTAATTCGACGCAATCACGAAGTAAACATTGACCAAGCTGACGTCATATTCTGGAGTGATTCTCGTACTGTTCTTTATTGGATAAATTCTTCCGAGCGTAAATTCAAGGCGTATGTCGGTCATCGTGTCGCTGCGATCCAGAATATTTCACTTCCGTCGCAATGGCGATGGATTCCGACAGCTCAAAACCCAGCTGATGTCGCAACCCGTCCTACGTTTCCGCCGAGATTTCAAGTTGATAGTAGATGGATAGCCGGGCCTGAGTTTCTTAAGATGAACATTGAAGACTGGCCTGTTGCGGCAAGCGAGCCGCCACTGCAACCGCCGCCAGAAGAAGAAGTGAAACCTTTATTGCTCCTTCAGTCACAAGCAAGTACCTGGAACATAGATATTTATCGTTTTTCGTCATATTTGAAACTCAAAAGGACGATGGGCTGGGTGCTACGTGCATCAGCCATATTTTTGAATCGAGCCCGGAAGAATCAACTGCTGTCAGCGAAAGGTCCACTCACTGTCGACGAGTTGAACGACTCAGAGGAGCGTATATGTCAATTGGTGCAGCGAGAAGTATACGGAATGGAAATTGCCGCCTTGAGAGAAGCAAAGCCGATACCAAAACAAAGCCAGCTTTATTCTCTCACGCCATATCTTGACGAGCGAGGCACTTTGAGGATTGGTGGTCGTATCGATGAGGCTCAATGTCTGCCTCTGAATGCCAGGCGACCCATATTAATACCATCAAAGCATAAAGTCGCTGAGCTTATCATGCGCCACTACCACGAAAAGTATAATAACCAAAACCTTGCTGTGATAATCAACGAGCTCCGGCAAAAATTTTGGTTACCACATGTCAAATCAGCTTTAAAAAAAATTCAACGAGACTGCCCTGCCTGTAAATTTGATAATGCTAAACCGACGCCGCCATTGATGGGCCAATTGCCAGCTGACCGTCTTACGCCTTTCGTCCGGCCATTTACCTATACAGGTGTAGATCTGTTTGGCCCTTTCAACGTCTCCATAGGCCGCCGCAGGGAGAAACGGTGGGCAGTCATATTTACCTGTCTTACCGTTCGTGCTGCACACCTGGAGCTCGCTGAAAACTTGTCCACCGATGCTTTCCTCATTTGCCTCAGAAATTTTGTGAACCGCCGTGGGACCCCAGTCAAGATTAGAAGCGACAACGGCACCAACTTTATCGGTGCGCAAAAGGAACTTAACGATGCTGAACGACTTTTAGATACAGATCGTATAAGTGACGAGCTCACAACCCGCAATATTGAGTGGACCTTCAATTGCCCTGCCAACCCCAGCTCAGGTGGATGCTGGGAACGTCTAATTCGAATCATCAAACGCCTGCTCCATAAGACCTTACATGAAGAAGCCCCGAAGGTGGAGACTCTCCGAGCAGTATTGGTTGAAGCAGAGAACATCATCAACTCACGCCCGCTGACTGATATACCTCTAGCGTCAGAAGAAGACGAGCCGTTAACACCCAATCACTTTCTGCTGGGTTGTGTGAATTCTACTCAGACGCCTCATCCAGTTGACACAAACATATGTTTGAGGAAGCAGTGGCGAATTGCTCAAAATCTGAAGGACCGGGTATGGAAGAGGTGGGTGTTGGAGTATTTACCTCAACTTCTGTGCCGTCCCAAGTGGCACAAAAAGGCAGTACCTTTGAAAGTCAACGATCTAGTTCTGGTGTGTGACCCGATGCAACCACGAAGTCAGTGGAAACGAGGCCGTATCACCAACGTTTTCCCGGGCAAGGACTCACAAATTCGGACAGCTGAAGTGAAGACAGCAACTGGACTTCTACGTCGCCCAGCCACAAGATTAGCCATCTTAGCGATTGATGGTGAATCCTCGGGGAATTCACGGGGGGCGGAGTGTTAGGGTACCCTGGCAAAATCGGCTAAACAACCACAAATCGCAACCAGCTTCACGCCAATTTGCAGCTTTCAAAATTTGCTGATCGTCACGCTTCTTCTTCGAACTTGACAACAAACGGGAGTATTGAAAGAGCAACGGACGGGAGCACACGCAATACAATTGCGAAACAGCAAAAAACTAAATCTAACATCAATATTAAACAACCAAATTTAACAAATCTAACAAATCTAACAAATTCAACAATAACAATAAATTCAATAAATGTTAAAAAACAACATCAACATCATACACACAAATTGTCATACATAATCATACACAAGCATTCATAAACTATAAGCATAATAAAATATTTAAAAAATAATAAAAATAATCTTATTATTTCGCCTATTTGCCGCCGCCATTACAATCATATTCCGGGAGCAAATCTTTAAGTACACTGAACGGCACGGTATCATCACGCTCAACGGCATCAGTGACTTTGTTTGGTTCGATCACATTCTGCAACCACTAGATGGACATGTCCGGCTTGTGCCATTCTCATCAAAAATGCGTTCTCTCTCATGTCGCAATTGGTTTATTTCTCGCGTATAATAGTCTCTCTCATTTGCACTCGAAATCTTCTCTTTGTTCTTACTTTGTGTCTTTGCGTTGTCGTGTTGTGCTTCTTCTGCAACGAAATCAATATCACGGCTGTCTTCATCGTCACTTTGTTGTTGTGCGGCAGGTTCGTTGTCCTCGACGGCTTCCTGTTGTTGTGCCTCTGCGGCGGCGTGGTCGTCGACGGCTTCTGGGCACGCTCCGCGTGCTTCGACACTCACATCGTTCAATCGCATGACCAACGCACTTTTCGTGCCACTTGTTGATAATCCCAACATAGACGACCAATTGCGCAGCTGTACCGTACAATATTCGTTTACGGAGATCAAAGAGAAATTTTGTCTTTCTTTGATGCACACTTTACACACACTTTACTGTATTTTTCTTCGCTTTTCTGTCTTTTTCTTCACTTTGCACACACTTTTCTGTCTTTTTCTTCACTTTATGTTTCCGAATATTCACACTTTTCTGATGCTTCAACGAACAATTCGAATTTTTGACGAACTTTGTCTTACTTTATCTCACGTCTCTTTGTCTTAATTTTTCACACTTTTCTGTCTTTTTCTTCACGTTATGTTTCCGATTATTCACAATTTTCTGATGCTTCAACTTTTTGCCGAACTTTGTCTTTCTTTATTTCACGTATTAATTTTCTTAACTTTTTATTTCTCAGCACTGTATTATAACATCATTTATTTAAAAAAAAAAATTTGTCAGGATTCTGTGGACCGTATCCCACTTCTGAATTGTAAAGCCTGAGTGAAACTACGTGCTCACACTTTGACTTCTCATTTTATTCTGATCTCTCGACGAAAATGAACTTACATGCTACGCTTACGGAGAATGATACATTGTCAAAATATATGCAACGAAAACTATTATCGGAGTGTGCAAAGATAATCGTCGAACATTTCGCCAACACCGAGATCAAAATGGATCCAAAATGTTGTCCTGCTATTCCCAACAGAAATTACTGTATACCCTAAAATGAAAACAGAAATCCCTGCGGAAGATTATATGATCGTTATTGCAATATGTTAAAATATATCAATTGGTGCAATGGTGCAGTGATTTCACAGGTAATAATAAAGAATATGCATCAAAAAATATGGCTAGGGCATAAAATTCCTAAAGATCACACGTCAACATGGAAGAAGACATCTTCCATAAATTTAAGTTGTTGAATATCAATTTAAAATTAAGTTATTCCCAAAATTTACTTTCTATAAAAAACTGTACAAAATGTAATCAAAGTAGTCTTTACGTTTTAGATACATAAAATTATATATGAAATCAATGACAATGACAAGATGCTTGGAACTGCATACTTGAGTATTTTGAATTGAATTTTGAAAATTATTCATTTAGAGAATGCGTTCTTATTTTGAAGAACATATGCAAAGTCCAACTAGATATATGAAGACGATGTATTGGAACAACACATCAATGAAGTGCATTAAGAATTGAAGACATTGAAAAATGGGAAGTCATATGATTTTAAAAGGTCTGAATATTACTAAAAGATGTATTATATGTTCAAACAATTCAAAGTAATCTATATCGGTATATACTTGCTTGAAAAGAAGCTGAAAAAGAAGCTACATTTTAGTGACAGAGGTTGTGAAATGAAGTTTAAAAATCAAGAATAATTTTAAAATAAAGAGGCAGATGACATAACAAATGCAATGTAATATATACATAATTGACATAAAATTATATTGTGATTGCAAAGACATATATGAGAAGTGTATCAAAGGAAAATTGATTCTTCCGAATCAACCAAAATCATCTAATCATCTGATCATATCAAAAGAGTACGTGATATATCAAAAATCGATATTTCTTGACTCTTATAGATGATTTGAGAAAGTATGTTAAAATTTATTTAATTAAGAGAAAATCTGATGTCACTAATGAATTGAAAGAATTCATTGAAATTGTTCATACAGCATTTGGAAAATATTCTAAAATTGAACGATCAGAAAATGGTGGTGAGTACACCTGCGATGTTGAATAAAGTAACTATTTACGCAAGAGCGAAATTGTGTAGCAGAGAGACGAATACTGTGATATTGAATTATTGATACATTCAGATCAACAATCAAGACAGAGGACAAATAAACAAAACTCCACCAGAAAGGTATACCGCAAATTTAATTGTTTACTCTAAGGAATCGAAAAGTTATAAGGAAGTATTAAAACGACAATATAATAAAAAATTGTTAAATGCTATGAGAGACCTATGTGGAATGCAACATGGATATTGAAAGAATTACCTGATGGAAGAAAGGCAATTGGTTGTAAATGGATATATAATTAATTATGGATGTAAACGGAAAAGTATTAAGTTACTAAGTAAGATTTGTAGCACAAGGATTCAATAAAAAATATGGCATGGATTAATATAAGATTTGTGCACCAGTAGTCTGACATACGAATGGTTTTAACTGTAGCTGGACAAAATCAAATGTAAGCTAATCACCTTAATGTAAAGACAGCGTTCTTATCTCGGAATTTAAAAGAAACATTATATATGAAACAAAAAATTTGTACAGAAACATTTGAAATATCCCATTAATTGAACTCATTACTCGGTAGGGCAGATATGGATATTATAACGACTCAACAAAATTATCCCAAAATGCTTGGATATAGGTAT
Source organism: Coelopa pilipes (assembly GCA_947389925.1). Lineage (NCBI taxonomy): Eukaryota > Metazoa > Arthropoda > Insecta > Diptera > Coelopidae > Coelopa > Coelopa pilipes. The sequence goes on from OX376700.1 coordinate 9,857,415, forward strand.
CAAGTTTTTTTTTTTTTTTGTTTTTTTTTTTGTTTTTGCAGAAAGTATAAAATGTATAGGATTTGTAGCGGAAAAGAATTCTAAAATTAATATATTCTCCACGAGGAGATATGTAGAATAAAATAATGAAGAGAGTCCCAGAAGCTACTTTTTAATAAAAAACTATACAAAATGTAATCAAGGTAGTCATGGCTGTATAGATATATCCTGAATAACAAATTAATGTGTTTGAAAAGATTTAGGTTATACAATTTTTTTTTTCCTCTCTACAAATTCAATATCTAGTTCAGAAAGTATTAACGATGTACCGACTCGGTATTGAATCATGACGAAATCCTGTTAAATATATTACCGATATTTTCGAACCTAAACACGTGTACTGGACTGATTCTATATTGAAGCATATCGATAAAGGGACGGAAAATAAATGAAAATAATTCGATAAGTGGTGCAAAAAATAGTGAATTAATCGATGTTTAGTTTAAAAATAAATTCCTGTTTAATAAACTACCGATTTTTTCTTCAATGTGTCTGCCATAGACGCATGTACTGAATTGATTATATGCGTCACTGCATATTAATAAATCGATGAAAACAAGTCATTCACTAAAATAAAATTAAATACTTTGTTAAATACTAAATTCAAATACTTTGTGTTCTTAATAAATTGTGAGCACAAAGTACTCGAAATAACAAAAATTTAATCCTACCAAGAATTTCATTGTATTGCCAACAATATTTTCTATTTAAAAGAAAAAGTGGCATTGTTAAAACAACAGATTTAAATTTGTTTATTTTTAAAAGCATGAAAATATTCGTTCAAAGAAGATCTTCGAATTCAAGAGAGGCTATGCAATCTCTACAATATTACTTTATTTTAAATGACGATGACCAGGGTTCATGTGGTGAAAAGGATAATGACAAACCCCGAAAATAGTAGCAACATTAATTTATATTTTAAAGTTAAAAAACAAGGACAAGGCTTTAAATTCTCATAAATCATTAGAAATACTTTGATACTTTTTGATATATAAAATTAAAAATTTTCTACCAAAGAATTTCCCAAAAACGTAGCAAAAGTTTGAACAGAACCCAAAGCTCACCAATGCTGTTAGATGAATTTATGAAGTGACAGTGAAAAGTGCGCAAGAAATTATCTAAATTTATTTATAAACATTAAAAATGCTATTAGAATGTGAAAATCCATGCGGTTGATTATATGATCGTTATTGCAATATGAACGAAATAATATGTATAAAACTGAAACATCATCGAGTTAAAACATATCAATTCGTGCAATGGTGCTGTGACTTCACAGGAAATAATAAAGAATATGCATCAAAAAATATGGCTAGGGCACAATATTCCTAAAGATCACACGTCAACTTGGAAGAAGACATCTTCCATAAAAATAAATTATTGAATATCAATTTAAAATTAAGTTATTCCCAAAATTTACTTTCTATAAAAAACTGTTCGAAATGTAATCAAAGTAGTCTTCACGTTTTAGATACATAAAATGTGGATCATTCGTGAGCATTTTGAAAATTATTCATTTAGAGAATGCGTTCTTATTGTGAAGAACATTTGCAAAGTCCAACTAGATATATGAAGACGATGAATTGGCACAACACATTGAAGAATGGGAAGTCATATGAATTTAAAAGGTCTGAATATAACTAAAAGATGTATTATATGTTCAAACAATTCAAAGTAATCTATATCGGTCCATACTTGCTTGAAAAGAAGCTGAAAATGAAGCTACATTTTAGAGACAGAGTTTGTGAAATGTCTGTCAAGAATAATTTTAATATAAAGATGACATAACAAATGCAATTGAATATAGGAACATATTGGCATAGAATTATATAAAGTTTCGTGATTGTAATTGCAAAGACATATATGAGAAGTGTATCAAAGAAAAATTGATTCTTCAGAATCAACCAAAACCATTTCCAAAATGTCATCTAATCATTTGATCATATCAAAAGAGTACGTGATATATCAAAAATCGATATTTCTTGACTCTTATAGATGATTTGAGAAAGTATGTTAACATTTATTTAATTAAGAGGAAATCTGATGTCATTAATGAATTAAAAGAATTCATTGACATTGTTCATACAGCATTTGGAAAATATCCTAAAATTGAACGATCAGAAAATGGTGGTGAGTACACCTGCAACGTTGAATAAAGCAACTATTTACGCAAGAGCGAAATTGTGTGACAGTGATACGAAATAGGTATTTGGTACAAGAATTGATAATAAAATTTCAGAACATGGTAGAAGAAATGCAGAAAAATACTTCTGTGATATTGAATTATTGATACATTCAGATCAACAATCAAGACAGAGGACAAATAAACAAACTCCACCAGAAAGGTGCAACGCAAATTTAATTGTTTACTCTAAGGAACCGAAAAGTTATAAGGAAGTATTAAAACGACAATATAATAAAAAATAGTTAAATGCTATGAGAGACTTGTGTGGAATGAAACATGGATATTGGAAGAATTATCTGATGGACGAAAGGCAATTGGTTGCAAATGGATATATAATTAATTACAGATGTAAACTGAAGGGTATGAAGTTACTAAGTAATATTAGTAGCACAAGGATTCAATAAAAATTATAGCATGGATTTAAACGAGATTTGTGCACCAGTAGTCTGACATACGAATGGTTTTAACGGTAGCTGGACAAAATCAAATGTAGGCAAATCACCTATTAAGGTACATTAGTAAAGACAGCGTTCCTATATTGGAATTTAAAAGAAACTTTATATATGAAATAAACAAATTTTACAGAAACATTTGAAATATCCCATTTAGGAGAAGTCAATCATTACTTGGTAAGGCAGATGGATATTAATAACGACTCAACAAAATTATCCTAAAATGCTTGGATATAGGTATCAAATATCTTTATTTTTATTTGGCAGAAAATATAATTTTGTATAGGATTTGCATCGTAAAATAATTCTAAAATGTATATGTTCTCCAAGGGGAGATATGTAGAATAAAATATTTAAGAGATTTACTTAATTTGAAAAATTGAGAATGGGATTACAATTTAAAATAAAATTAAGTTCCAAAAGCTACTTTTTTATAAAAAACTATACAAAATGTAATCAAGGTAGCCATGGCTGTATAGATATATCCTGGAAAACAAATTAATGTGTTATACAATTTTTAACGATTTAATTGCATTAACGATGTACCGACTCGGTATTCAATTATGACAAATACCGATCGATAATATATTATGTTAAATATATAATCGATATTTTCTTTAAGAACCTAAACACGTGTACTGGACTGATTCTATATTGAAGCATATTGATAAAGGGACGGAAAATAAATAAAATAATTCGATAAGTGGTGCAAAAGAAAAGTGAAGAATTTATCGACGTTTATGTTTCGAATAAAGAAGTTCCTGTTTAATAAACTACCGATTATTTTCATCAATGTGTCTGCCATAGACGCATGTACTGAATTGATTAACTGTATCAATACATAGTAATAAAGCGATGAAAACAAGTCATTCACTAAAATAAAAAACTATTGCTAATTCAAATACTTTGTGTTCTTAAAAAATTGTGAGCACTAAGTACTTGAAATAACAAAAATTTAATCCTACCAAAAATTTCATTGTATTGCCAACAATATTTTCTATTTAAAAGAAAAAGTGGCATTGTTAAAACAACAGATTTAAATTTGTTTATTTTTAATAGCATGAAAATATTCGTTCAAAGAAGATCTTCGAATTCAAGACAGGCTATGCAATCTCTACAATATTACTTTATCTTAAATGACGATGACCATGGTTCATGTGGTGAAAAGGATAATGACAAACCCCGAAAATAGTAGCAACATTAATTTATATTTTAAAGTAAAAAAACAAGGACAAGGCTTTAAATTCTCATAAATCATTAGAAATACTTTGATACTTTTTGATATATAAAATTAAAAATTTTCTACCAAAGAATTTCCCAAAAACGTAGCAAAAGTTTGAACAGAACCCAAAGCTCACCAATGCTGTTAGATGAATTTATGAAGTGACAGTGAAAAGTGCGCAAGAAATTATCTAAATTTATTTATAAACATTAAAAATGCTATTAGAATGTGAAAATCCATGCGGTTGATTATATGATCGTTATTGCAATATGAACGAAATAATATGTATAAAACTGAAACATCATCGAGTTAAAACATATCAATTCGTGCAATGGTGCTGTGACTTCACAGGAAATAATAAAGAATATGCATCAAAAATATGGCTAGGGCACAATATTCCTAAAGATCACACGTCAACTTGGAAGAAGACATCTTCCATAAAAATAAATTATTGAATATCAATTTAAAATTAAGTTATTCCCAAAATTTACTTTCTATAAAAAACTGTTCGAAATGTAATCAAAGTAGTCTTCACGTTTTAGATACATAAAATGTGGATCATTCGTGAGCATTTTGAAAATTATTCATTTAGAGAATGCGTTCTTATTGTGAAGAACATTTGCAAAGTCCAACTAGATATATGAAGACGATGAATTGGCACAACACATTGAAGAATGGGAAGTCATATGAATTTAAAAGGTCTGAATATAACTAAAAGATGTATTATATGTTCAAGCAATTCAAAGTAATCTATATCGGTCCATACTTGCTTGAAAAGAAGCTGAAAATGAAGCTACATTTTAGAGACAGAGTTTGTGAAATGTCTGTCAAGAATAATTTTAATATAAAGATGACATAACAAATGCAATTGAATATAGGAACATATTGGCATAGAATTATATAAAGTTTCGTGATTGTAATTGCAAAGACATATATGAGAAGTGTATCAAAGGAAAATTGATTCTTCAGAATCAACCAAAACCATTTCCAAAATGTCATCTAATCATTTGATCATATCAAAAGAGTACGTGATATATCAAAAATCGATATTTCTTGACTCTTATAGATGATTTGAGAAAGTATGTTAAAATTTATTTAATTAAGAGGAAATCTGATGTCATTAATGAATTGAAAGAATTCATTGAAATTGTTCATACAGCATTTGGAAAATAGCCTAAAATTGAACGATCTTCTGATCGTTCAATGGTGGTGAGTACACCTGCAAAGTTGAATGAAGCAACTATTTACGCAAGAGCGAAATTGTGTGACAGAGAGACGAAATAGGTATTTGGTACAAAAATTGATAATAAAATTTCAGAAGAAATGCAGGAAAATACTACTGTGATATTGAATTCTTGATACCTTCAGATCAACAATCAAGACAGAGGACAAATAAACAAACTCCACCAGAAAGGTATACCGCAAATTTAATTGTTTAGTGTGAGGAACCGAAAAGTTATAAGGAAGTATTAAAACGACAATATAATAAAAAATTGTTAAATGCTATGAGAGACTTATGTCGAATGAAATATGGATATTGGAAGAATTACCTGATGGACGAAAGGCAATTGGTTGCAAATGGATATATAATTAATTACAGATGTAAACTGAAGGGTATGAAGTTACTAAGTAATATTAGTAGCACAAGGATTCAATAAAAATTATAGCATGGATTTAAACGAGATTTGTGCACCAGTAGTCTGACATACGAATGGTTTTAACGGTAGCTGGACAAAATCAAATGTAGGCAAATCACCTATTAAGGTACATTAGTAAAGACAGCGTTCCTATATTGGAATTTAAAAGAAACTTTATATATGAAATAAACAAATTTTACAGAAACATTTGAAATATCCCATTTAGGAGAAGTCAATCATTACTTGGTAGGGGAGATAGATATTAATAACGACTCAACAAAATTATCCTAAAATGCTTGGATATAGGTATCAAATATCTTTATTTTTATTTGGCAGAAAATATAATTTTGTATAGGATTTGCATCGTAAAATAATTCTAAAATTTATATGTTCTCCAAGAGAAGATATGTAGAATAAAATATTTAAGAGATTTACTTAATTTGAAAAATTGAGAATGGGATTACAATTTAAAATAAAATTAAGTTCCAAAAGCTACTTTTTTATAAAAAACTATACAAAATGTAATCAAGGTAGCCATGGCTGTATAGATATATCCTGGAAAACAAATTAATGTGTTATACAATTTTTAACGATTTAATTGCATTAACGATGTACCGACTCGGTATTCAATTATGACAAATACCGATCGATAATATATTATGTTAAATATATAATCGATATTTTCTTTAAGAACCTAAACACGTGTACTGGACTGATTCTATATTGAAGCATATTGATAAAGGGACGGAAAATAAATAAAATAATTCGATAAGTGGTGCAAAAGAAAAGTGAAGAATTTATCGACGTTTATGTTTCGAATAAAGAAGTTCCTGTTTAATAAACTACCGATTATTTTCATCAATGTGTCTGCCATAGACGCATGTACTGAATTGATTAACTGTATCAATACATAGTAATAAAGCGATGAAAACAAGTCATTCACTAAAATAAAAAACTATTGCTAATTCAAATACTTTGTGTTCTTAAAAAATTGTGAGCACTAAGTACTTGAAATAACAAAAATTTAATCCTACCAAAAATTTCATTGTATTGCCAACAATATTTTCTATTTAAAAGAAAAAGTGGCATTGTTAAAACAACAGATTTAAATTTGTTTATTTTTAAAAGCATGAAAATATTCGCTCAAAGAAGATCTTCGAATTCAATACAGGCTATGCAATCTCTACAATATTACTTTATCTTAAATGACGATGACCATGGTTCATGTGGTGAAAAGGATAATGACAAACCCCGAAAATAGTAGCAACATTAATTTATATTTTAAAGTAAAAAAACAAGGTCAAGGCTACAAATTCTCATTAATCATTAAAAATACTTTGATACTTTTTGATATATAAAATTGAAAATTTTCTACCAAAGAATTTCCCAAAAACGTAGCAAAAGTTTTAACAGGAAATCACCAAAGTCCGAACCCTGGCCGATGAGCAGTTAGTTGAATTTATGAAGTGACAGTGAAAAGTGCGCAAGAAATTATCAAAATTTATTTATAAAAATTAAAAATGCTATTAGAATGTGAAAACCCAATTAAGGCATCGTGTGAAATAAATATTTGTAGGTGGGTTTGACAAAGTCGTCAATAGGCAATTTGTTAGAATATTCTCACTGAACTCAATGGAAGTTCTATAATTGATAAGGTCGGATGATATGAATAAAATATTTAATAGAAGGAAGGTGATAGCTACAGAAGTGATAAAACCATTTCAAATGCAGTTACTGAGTATCTGGAGAAAAATGCATCTCAAAAATGCAAATTAATTGCAACTGATTTTGACATTAAGGAAATACCTTATGTAATGGCTGAGTCAAACTACGTGTTCACACTTTGACTTCTCATTTTATTCAGACCTCTCGACAAAAATGAACTTACATGCTATGCTTACGGACTATGAGTGGGAAAGGGGTGGACAATAGCTTACGAACTAGAGCAGTGTAAGCGAGGATAACGAAATCTTAACGGGGATATGCATAGGGTAATGGAGAATATACAACAATATACAGACAGGGTAATTTATACATAGATATATATATATATATATGATATGACCATGATATCTCCTGATCTCCAGTGTCAACTACCTGACAACCGTCGTCCTTTGTACCAGGGGCGCATGTTGCTAACAGCGCACACATCTTTATATGGAGTTATTGACTGTTGAAAACTTTCTACGTCTTCTAGCACATACCTATCATGCCTCACCAACTTCGCAACTTTGTACGGACACTTGAACTTTGGAATGAGCTTTTTGGATACATCAGTATTTGAATCAAAATTTCGAATCATACCATAGTCACCTTCTACATACTTTGTGGGTTTCTGACGTTTGTTATCGAAAACTTTTTAATATAAGATTGAAGTTTCTTCTGAACTAAAGACGCTTTTTTCCTCATATTACTGTGGCTTTGTTTATCTACATTGGTTCCTAAATCATTAAGGTGATCTACGTGCACGATCTCAAATGGTTCACTACCTTTAGGTATGTTGTTCAAAAAACTTTCACCCTCACCTTGTTTCGACGAGCAAACGATACATTTTAAACAATTTCCTATATGTGTACTAACTTTGTCTCGTAACTTTGAAATCCAATATGTCTTTGATATTGCTTCTTCTACTTTGTCAATACCTACATGTCTCCTCTCCTGCTCCTCCATATCTTTAGGAACACAGAATAATACCGATGCATCTTCTTTTTTCCTATAAATTACACCATTTCGCATTTCATACGTCGCAACACCAACTTGTTGTCTTTCAAGGCAAAGGTATCGAAGATTTGACGCACCAAGCTGTTTATGCTCTCGTCAATGTAGTTCGGTCTGGAGTGCAGACACAACTGAGCTCTTGCTTTTATTTTGCTGATTAGCAACACACGTAATGTCGACTCAGCAACTCTATACTATACTATACCGAGACTATGCAATTGCGCAACCCAAGTCTCTGGTGACGATTCTCCATCATATTCCGGGAGAAAATCTTTAAGTATACTGAACGGCATGGCATCATCACGATCAACGGCATCAGCGACTTTGTTTGGTTCGATCGAATATGTTCGATCACATTCTGCAACCACTGGACGGACATGTCCGACTTGTGTCATTCTCATCAAAATTGCGTTCTCTCTCACGTCGGAATAGGTTTATTTCTCGCTCATAATAGTCTCTCTCATTTGCACTCGAAATCTTCTCTTTGTTCTTACTTTGTGTCTTTGCGTTGTCGTTTTGTGCGTTTTCTGCAACGAAATCATCATCACGGCTGTCTTCATCATCACTTTGTTATTGCGCGGCAGGTTCGTTGACCTCGACAGCTTCCTGTTGTTGTGCCTCTGCGGCGGCGTGGCCGTCGACGGCTTCTGGGCACGCTCCGCGTGCTTCGACACTCACATCGTTCAATCGCATGACCAACGCACTTTTCGTACCACTTGTTGATAATCCCAACATAGACGACCAATTGCGCAGCTGTACCGTACAATATTCGTTTACGGAGATCAAAGCGAAATTTTGTTTTTGTTTGATGCACACTTTACACACACTTTACTGTATTTTTCTTCGCTTTTCTGTCTTTTTCTTCACTTTGCACATACTTTTCTGTCTATTTCTTCTTTGTCTTAATTTTTCACACTTTTCTGTCTTTTTCTTCACGTTATGTTTCCGATTATTCACAATTTTCTGATGCTTCAACTTTTTGCCGAACTTTGTCTTTCTTTATTTCACGTATTAATTTTCTTAACTTTTTATTTCTCAGCACTGTATTGTAACATCATTTATTTAAAAAAAAAAATTTTCCAGGATTCTGTGGACCGTATCCCACTTCTGAATTGTAAAGCCTGAGTGAAACTACGTGCTCACACTTTGACTTCTCATTTTATTCTGATCTCTCGACGAAAATGAACCTACATGCTATGCTTACGGCGAATGAAACATTGTCAAAATATATGCAACGAAAACTGCTATCGGAGTGTGCAAAGATAATCGTCGATCATTTCGCCAACACCGAGATCAAAATGGATCCAAAATGTTGTCCTGCTATTCCGAACAGAAATTACTGTATACCCTAAAATGAAAACAGAAATCCCTGCGGAAGATTATATGATCGTTATTGCAATATGTTAAAATATATCAATTGGTGCAATGGTGCAGTGATTTCACAGGTAATAATAAAGAATATGCATCAAAAAATATGGCTATGGAAGAAGACATCTTCCATAAAAATAAGTTGTTGAATATCAATTTAAAATTAAGTTATTCCCAAAAGTTACTTTCTATAAAAAACTGTACAAAATGTAATCAAAGTAGTCTTTACGTTTTAGATACATAAAATTATATATGAAATCAATGACAATGACAAGATGCTTGGAACTGCATACTTGAGTATTTTGAATTGAATTTTGAAAATTATTCATTTAGAGAATGCGTTCTTATTTTGAAGAACATATGCAAAGTCCAACTAGATATATGAAGACGATGTATTGGAACAACACATCAATGAAGTGCATTAAGAATTGAAGACATTGAAAAATGGGAAGTCATATGATTTTAAAAGGTCTGAATATTACTAAAAGATGTATTATATGTTCAAACAATTCAAAGTAATCTATATGGGTCCATACTTGCTTGAAAAGAAGCTGAAAAAGAAGCTACATTTTGGAAACAGAGTTTGTGAAATGAAGTCTTAAAATCAAGAATAATTTAAAATAAAGAAGCAGATGACATAACAAATGCAATGGAATATGTTGATAATTGGCATAGAATTATATAAAGTTTCGTGATTGTAATTGCAAAGACATATATGAGAAGTGTATCAAAGGAAAATTGATTCTTCCGAATCAACCAAAACCATTTCCAAAATGTCATCTAATCATTTGATCATATCAAAAGAGTACGTGATATATCAAAAATCGATATTTCTTGACTCTCGTAGATGATTTGAGAAAGTATGTTAAAATTTATTTAATTAAGAGGAAATCTGATGTCATTAATGAATTGAAAGAATTCATTGAAATTGTTCATACAGCATTTGGAAAATAGCCTAAAATTGAACGATCTTCTGATCGTTCAATGGTGGTGAGTACACCTGCAAAGTTGAATGAAGCAACTATTTACGCAAGAGCGAGATTGTGTGACAGAGAGACGAAATAGGTATTTGGTACAAAAATTGATAATAAAATTTCAGAAGAAATGCAGGAAAATACTACTGTGATATTGAATTCTTGATACCTTCAGATCAACAATCAAGACAGAGGACAAATAAACAAACTCCACCAGAAAGGTATACCGCAAATTTAATTGTTTAGTGTGAGGAACCGAAAAGTTATAAGGAAGTATTAAAACGACAATATAATAAAAAATTGTTAAATGCTATGAGAGACTTATGTCGAATGAAATATGGATATTGGAAGAATTACCTGATGGACGAAAGGCAATTGGTTGCAAATGGATATATAATTAATTACAGATGTAAACTGAAGGGTATGAAGTTACTAAGTAATATTAGTAGCACAAGGATTCAATAAAAATTATAGCATGGATTTAAACGAGATTTGTGCACCAGTAGTCTGACATACGAATGGTTTTAACGGTAGCTGGACAAAATCAAATGTAGGCAAATCACCTATTAAGGTACATTAGTAAAGACAGCGTTCCTATATTGGAATTTAAAAGAAACTTTATATATGAAATAAACAAATTTTACAGAAACATTTGAAATATCCCATTTAGGAGAAGTCAATCATTACTTGGTAGGGGAGATAGATATTAATAACGACTCAACAAAATTATCCTAAAATGCTTGGATATAGGTATCAAATATCTTTATTTTTATTTGGCAGAAAATATAATTTTGTATAGGATTTGCATCGTAAAATAATTCTAAAATTTATATGTTCTCCAAGAGAAGATATGTAGAATAAAATATTTAAGAGATTTACTTAATTTGAAAAATTGAGAATGGGATTACAATTTAAAATAAAATTAAGTTCCAAAAGCTACTTTTTTATAAAAAACTATACAAAATGTAATCAAGGTAGCCATGGCTGTATAGATATATCCTGGAAAACAAATTAATGTGTTATACAATTTTTAACGATTTAATTGCATTAACGATGTACCGACTCGGTATTCAATTATGACAAATACCGATCGATAATATATTATGTTAAATATATAATCGATATTTTCTTTAAGAACCTAAACACGTGTACTGGACTGATTCTATATTGAAGCATATTGATAAAGGGACGGAAAATAAATAAAATAATTCGATAAGTGGTGCAAAAGAAAAGTGAAGAATTTATCGACGTTTATGTTTCGAATAAAGAAGTTCCTGTTTAATAAACTACCGATTATTTTCTTCAATGTGTCTGCCATAGACGCATGTACTGAATTGATTAACTGTATCAATACATAGTAATAAAGCGATGAAAACAAGTCATTCACTAAAATAAAAAACTATTGCTAATTCAAATACTTTGTGTTCTTAAAAAATTGTGAGCACTAAGTACTGGAAATAACAAAAATTTAATCCTACCAAAAATTTCATTGTATTGCCAACAATATTTTCTATTTAAAAGAAAAAGTGGCATTGTTAAAACAACAGATTTAAATTTGTTTATTTTTAAAAGCATGAAAATATTCGCTCAAAGAAGATCTTCGAATTCAAGACAGGCTATGCAATCTCTACAATATTACTTTATCTTAAATGACGATGACCATGGTTCATGTGGTGAAAAGGATAATGACAAACCCCGAAAATAGTAGCAACATTAATTTATATTTTAAAGTAAAAAAACAAGGTCAAGGCTACAAATTCTCATTAATCATTAAAAATACTTTGATACTTTTTGATATATAAAATTGAAAATTTTCTACCAAAGAATTTCCCAAAAACGTAGCAAAATTTTTAACAGGAAATCACCAAAGTCCGAACCCTGGCCGATGAGCAGTTAGTTGAATTTATGAAGTGACAGTGAAAAGTGCGCAAGAAATTATCAAAATTTATTTATAAAAATTAAAAATGCTATTAGAATGTGAAAACCCAATTAAGGCATCGTGTGAAATAAATATTTGTAGGTGGGTTTGACAAAGTCGTCAATAGGCAATTTGTTAGAATATTCTCACTGAACTCAATGGAAGTTCTATAATTGATAAGGTCGGATGATATGAATAAAATATTTAATAGAAGGAAGGTGATAGCTACAGAAGTGATAAAACCATTTCAAATGCAGTTACTGAGTATCTGGAGAAAAATGCATCTCAAAAATGCAAATTAATTGCAACTGATTTTGACATTAAGGAAATACCTTATGTAATGGCTGAGTCAAACTACGTGTTCACACTTTGACTTCTCATTTTATTCAGACCTCTCGACAAAAATGAACTTACATGCTATGCTTACGGACTATGAGTGGGAAAGGGATGGACAATAGCTTACGAACTAGAGCAGTGTAAGCGAGGATAACGAAATCTTAACGGGGATATGCATAGGGTAATGGAGAATATACAACAATATACAGACAGGGTAATTTATACATAGATATATATATATATATATATATATATATATATATATATATATATGATATGACCATGATATCTCCTGATCTCCAGTGTCAACTACCTGACAACCGTCGTCCTTTGTACCAGGGGCGCATGTTGCTAACAGCGCACATATCTTTATATGGAGTTATTGACTGTTGAAAACTTTCTACGTCTTCTAGCACATACCTATCATGCCTCACCAACTTCGCAACTTTGTACGGACACTTGAACTTTGGAATGAGCTTTTTGGATACATCAGTATTTGAATCAAAATTTCGAATCATAGCATAGTCACCTTCTACATACTTTGTGGGTTTCTGACGTTTGTTATCGAAAACTTTTTAATATAAGATTGAAGTTTCTTCTGAACTAAAGACGCTTTTTTCCTAATATTACTGTGGCTTTGTTTATCTACATTGGTTCCTAAATCATTAAGGTGATCTACGTGCACGATCTCAAATGGTGCACTACCTTTAGGTATGTTGTTCAAAAAACTTTCACCCTCACCTTGTTTCGACGAGCAAACGATACATTTTAAACAATTTCCTATATGTGTACTAACTTTGTCTCGTAACTTTGAAATCCAATATGTCTTTGATATTGCTTCTTCTACTTTGTCAATACCTACATGTCTCCTCTCCTGCTCCTCCATATCTTTAGGAACACTGAATAATACCGATGCATCTTCTTTTTTCCTATAAATTACACCATTTCGCATTTCATACGTCGCAACACCAACTTGTTGTCTTTCAAGGCAAAGGTATCGAAGATTTGACGCACCAAGTTGTTTATGCTCTCGTCAATGTAGTTCGGTCTGGAGTGCAGACACAACTGAGCTCTTGCTTTTATTTTGCTGATTAGCAACACACGTAATGTCGACTCAGCAACTCTATACTATACTATACCGAGACTATGCAATTGCGCAACCCAAGTCTCTGGTGACGATTCTCCATCATATTCCGGGAGAAAATCTTTAAGTATACTGAACGGCATGGCATCATCACGATCAACGGCATCAGCGACTTTGTTTGGTTCGATCGAATATGTTCGATCACATTCTGCAACCACTGGACGGACATGTCCGACTTGTGTCATTCTCATCAAAATTGCGTTCTCTCTCACGTCGGAATAGGTTTATTTCTCGCTCATAATAGTCTCTCTCATTTGCACTCGAAATCTTCTCTTTGTTCTTACTTTATGTCTTTGCGTTGTCGTTTTGTGCGTTTTCTGCAACGAAATCATCATCACGGCTGTCTTCATCATCACTTTGTTATTGCGCGGCAGGTTCGTTGACCTCGACAGCTTCCTGTTGTTGTGCCTCTGCGGCGGCGTGGCCGTCGAAAGCTTCTGGGCACGCTCCGCGTGCTTCGACACTCACATCGTTCAATCGCATGACCAACGCACTTTTCGTGCCACTTGTTGATAATCCCAACATAGACGACCAATTGCGCAGCTGTACCGTACAATATTCGTTTACGGAGATCAAAGCGAAATTTTGTTTTTCTTTGATGCACACTTTACACACTTTGACTTCTCATTTTATTCTGATCTCTCGACGAAAATGAACCTACATGCTATGCTTACGGCGAATGAAACATTGTCAAAATATATGCAACGAAAACTGCTATCGGAGTGTGCAAAGATAATCGTCGATCATTTCGCCAACACCGAGATCAAAATGGATCCAAAATGTTGTCCTGCTATTCCCAACAGAAATTACTGTATACCCTAAAATGAAAACAGAAATCCCTGCGGAAGATTATATGATCGTTATTGCAATATGTTAAAATATATCAATTGGTGCAATGGTGCAGTGATTTCACAGGTAATAATAAAGAATATGCATCAAAAAATATGGCTATGGAAGAAGACATCTTCCATAAAAATAAGTTGTTGAATATCAATTTAAAATTAAGTTATTCCCAAAATTTACTTTCTATAAAAAACTGTACAAAATGTAATCAAAGTAGTCTTTACGTTTTAGATACATAAAATTATATATGAAATCAATGACAATGACAAGATGCTTGGAACTGCATACTTGAGTATTTTTAATTGAATTTTGAAAATTATTCATTTAGAGAATGCGTTCTTATTTTGAAGAACATATGCAAAGTCCAACTAGATATATGAAGACGATGTATTGGAACAACACATCAATGAAGTGCATTAAGAATTGAAGACATTGAAAAATGGGAAGTCATATGATTTTAAAAGGTCTGAATATTACTAAAAGATGTATTATATGTTCAAACAATTCAAAGTAATCTATATCGGTATATACTTGCTTGAAAAGAAGCTGAAAAAGAAGCTACATTTTAGAGACAGAGTTTGTGAAATGAAGTTTAAAAATCAAGAATAATTTTAAAATAAAGAAGCAGATGACATAACAAATGCAATGTAATATATACATAATTGGCATAAAATTATATTGTGATTGCAAAGACATATATGAGAAGTGTA
This sequence comes from Coelopa pilipes, assembly GCA_947389925.1. Lineage (NCBI taxonomy): Eukaryota > Metazoa > Arthropoda > Insecta > Diptera > Coelopidae > Coelopa > Coelopa pilipes. Next base: position 9,872,961 of record OX376700.1, read on the forward strand.
TCAAAGGAAAATTGATTTTTCCGAATCAACCAAAACCATTTCCATAATGTCATCTAATCATCTGATCATATCAAAAGAGTACGTGATATATCAAAAATCGATATTTCTTGACTCTTATAGATGATTTGAGAAAGTATGTTAAAATTTATTTAATTAAGAAAAAATCTGATGTCACTAATGAATTGAAAGAATTCATTGAAATTGTTCATACAGCATTTGGAAAATATTCTAAAATTGAACGATCAGAAAATGGTGGTGAGTACACCTGCGATGTTGAATAAAGTAACTATTTACGCAAGAGCGAAATTGTGTAGCAGAGAGACGAATACTGTGATATTGAATTATTGATACATTCAGATCAACAATCAAGACAGAGGACAAATAAACAAAACTCCACCAGAAAGGTATACCGCAAATTTAATTGTTTACTCTAAGGAATCGAAAAGTTATAAGGAAGTATTAAAACGACAATATAATAAAAAATTGTTAAATGCTATGAGAGACCTATGTGGAATGAAACATGGATATTGAAAGAATTACCTGATGGAAGAAAGGCAATTGGTTGTAAATGGATATATAATTAATTATGGATGTAAACGGAAAAGTATTAAGTTACTAAGTAAGATTTGTAGCACAAGGATTCAATAAAAAATATGGCATGGATTAATACAAGATTTGTGCACCAGTAGTCTGACATACGAATGGTTTTAACGGTAGCTGGACAAAATCAAATGTAAGCTAATCACCTTAATGTAAAGACAGCGTTCTTATCTCGGAATTTAAAAGAAACATTATATATGAAACAAAAAATTTGTACAGAAACATTTGAAATATCCCATTAATTGAACTCATTACTCGGTAGGGCAAATATGGATATTATAACGACTCAACAAAATTATCCCAAAATGCTTGGATATAGGTATCAAGTTTTTTTTTTTTGTTTTTTTTTTTGTTTTTGCAGAAAGTATAAAATGTATAGGATTTGTAGCGGAAAAGAATTCTAAAATTAATATATTCTCCAAGAGGAGATATGTAGAATAAAATATTGAAGAGAGTCCCAGAAGCTACTTTTTAATAAAAAACTGTACAAAATGTAATCAAGGTAGTCATGGCTGTATAGATATATCCTGAATAACAAATTAATGTGTTTGAAAAGATTTAGGTTATACAATCTTTTTTTTCCTCTCTACAAATTCAATATCTAGTTCAGAAAGTATTAACGATGTACCGACTCGGTATTGAATCATGACGAAATCCTGTTAAATATATTACCGATATTTTCGAACCTAAACACGTGTACTGGACTGATTCTATATTGAAGCATATTGATAAAGGGACGGAAAATAAATGAAAATAATTCGATAAGTGGTGCAAAAAATAGTGAATTAATCGATGTTTAGTTTAAAAATAAATTCCTGTTTAATAAACTACCGATTTTTTCTTCAATGTGTCTGCCATAGACGCATGTACTGAATTGATTATATGCGTCACTGCATATTAATAAATCGATGAAAACAAGTCATTCACTAAAATAAAATTAAATACTTTGTTAAATACTAAATTCAAATACTTTGTGTTCTTAATAAATTGTGAGCACAAAGTACTCGAAATAACAAAAATTTAATCCTACCAAGAATTTCATTGTATTGCAATATTTTCTATTTAAAAGAAAAAGTGGCATTGTTAAAACAACAGATTTAAATTTGTTTATTTTTAAAAGCATGAAAATATTCGTTCAAAGAAGATCTTCGAATTCAAGAGAGGCTATGCAATCTCTACAATATTACTTTATTTTAAATGACGATGACCAGGGTTCATGTGGTGAAAAGGATAATGACAAACCCCGAAAATAGTAGCAACATTAATTTATGTTTTAAAGTAAAAAAACAAGGACAAGGCTTTAAATTCTCATAAATCATTAGAAATACTTTGATACTTTTTGATATATAAAATTAAAAATTTTCTACCAAAGAATTTCCCAAAAACGTAGCAAAAGTTTGAACAGAACCCAAAGCTCACCAATGCTGTTAGATGAATTTATGAAGTGACAGTGAAAAGTGCGCAAGAAATTATCTAAATTTATTTATAAACATTAAAAATGCTATTAGAATGTGAAAATCCATGCGGTTGATTATATGATCGTTATTGCAATATGAACGAAATAATATGTATAAAACTGAAACATCATCGAGTTAAAACATATCAATTCGTGCAATGGTGCTGTGACTTCACAGGAAATAATAAAGAATATGCATCAAAAATATGGCTAGGGCACAATATTCCTAAAGATCACACGTCAACTTGGAAGAAGACATCTTCCATAAAAATAAATTATTGAATATCAATTTAAAATTAAGTTATTCCCAAAATTTACTTTCTATAAAAAACTGTTCGAAATGTAATCAAAGTAGTCTTCACGTTTTAGATACATAAAATGTGGATCATTCGTGAGCATTTTGAAAATTATTCATTTAGAGAATGCGTTCTTATTGTGAAGAACATTTGCAAAGTCCAACTAGATATATGAAGACGATGAATTGGCACAACACATTGAAGAATGGGAAGTCATATGAATTTAAAAGGTCTGAATATAACTAAAAGATGTATTATATGTTCAAGCAATTCAAAGTAATCTATATCGGTCCATACTTGCTTGAAAAGAAGCTGAAAATGAAGCTACATTTTAGAGACAGAGTTTGTGAAATGTCTGTCAAGAATAATTTTAATATAAAGATGACATAACAAATGCAATTGAATATAGGAACATATTGGCATAGAATTATATAAAGTTTCGTGATTGTAATTGCAAAGACATATATGAGAAGTGTATCAAAGAAAAATTGATTCTTCAGAATCAACCAAAACCATTTCCAAAATGTCATCTAATCATTTGATCATATCAAAAGAGTACGTGATATATCAAAAATCGATATTTCTTGACTCTCGTAGATGATTTGAGAAAGTATGTTAAAATTTATTTAATTAAGAGGAAATCTGATGTCATTAATGAATTGAAAGAATTCATTGAAATTGTTCATACAGCATTTGGAAAATAGCCTAAAATTGAACGATCTTCTGATCGTTCAATGGTGGTGAGTACACCTGCAAAGTTGAATGAAGCAACTATTTACGCAAGAGCGAAATTGTGTGACAGAGAGACGAAATACGTATTTGGTACAAAAATTGATAATAAAATTTCAGAAGAAATGCAGGAAAATACTACTGTGATATTGAATTCTTGATACCTTCAGATCAACAATCAAGACAGAGGACAAATAAACAAACTCCACAAGAGAGGTATACCGCAAATTTAATTGTGTAATCGAAGGAACCGAAAAGTTATAAGGAAGTATTAAAACGACAATATAATAAAAAATTGTTAAATGCTATGAGAGACTTATGTCGAATGAAATATGGATATTGGAAGAATTACCTGATGGACGAAAGGCAATTGGTTGCAAATGGATATATAATTAATTACAGATGTAAACTGAAGGGTATGAAGTTACTAAGTAATATTAGTAGCACAAGGATTCAATAAAAATTATAGCATGGATTTAAACGAGATTTGTGCACCAGTAGTCTGACATACGAATGGTTTTAACGGTAGCTGGACAAAATCAAATGTAGGCAAATCACCTATTAAGGTACATTAGTAAAGACAGCGTTCCTATATTGAAATTTAAAAGAAACTTTATATATGAAATAAACAAATTTTACAGAAACATTTGAAATATCCCATTTAGGAGAAGTCAATCATTTCTTGGTAGGGGAGATAGATATTAATAACGACTCAACAAAATTATCCTAAAATGCTTGGATATAGGTATCAAATATCTTTAATTTTATTTGGCAGAAAATATAATTTTGTATAGGATTTGCATCGTAAAATAATTCTAAAATTTATACAATTTTACAATTTAAAATAAAATTTAGTTCCAAAGGTTTAGTTCCAAGGCTGTATAGATATATACTGGAAAACAAATTAATGTGTTTGAAAACATTTAAGACTTCATTAAGGTTATACAATTTTTTTTTCCTCTGTACAAATTCAATATCTAGTTCAGAAAGTATTACCGATCTACCGACTCGGTATTCAATCATGACGAAATCCTGTTAAATATATAGTCGATATTTTCTTTAATATGGCAGAACCTAAACACGTGTACTGGACTGATTCTATATTGAAGCATATTGATAAAGGGACGGAAAATAAATAAAATAATTCGATAAGTGGTGCAAAAGAAAAGTGAAGAATTTATCGACGTTTATGTTTCGAATAAAGAAGTTCCTGTTTAATAAACTACCGATTTTTTCTTCAATGTATCTGCCATAGACGCATATACTGAATTGATTATATGCGTCAATACATAGTAATAAAGCGATGAAAAGAAGTCATTCACTAAAATAAAAAACTAGTGCTAATTCAAATACTTTATGTTCTTAAAAAATTGTGAGCTCTAAGTACTTGAAATAACAAAAATTTAATCTTACCAAAAATTTCAATGTATTGCCAACAATATTTTATATTTAAAACAACAGATTTAAACTTGTTTATTTTTAAAAGCATGAAATGACGATGACCAGGGTTCGAATGTGATGAAACAGATAATGACCAATCCCAAAAAAGTAGCAACAATAATTTATATTTTTAAGTAAAAAAAAACTAGGACAAGGCTACAAATTCGCATTAATCATTAAAAATACTTTGATACTTTTGATACTTTTTTTGAATTTGCCAAAAACGTAGCAAAAGTTTGAACAGACAATCACCAAAGCTGCTAGATGAATTTATGACATGATGACAGTGAAAAGTGCGCAAGAAATAATCTAAATGAATTTATAAAAATTAAAAATGCTATTAGAATGTGAAAACCCAATTAAGGCATCGTGTGAAATAAATATTTGTAAGTGGGTTTGACAAAGTCGTCAATAGGCAATTTGTTAGAATATTCTCACTGAACTCAATGGAAGTTCTGAAATTGATAAGGTCGGATGATATGAATAAAATATTTAATAGAAGGGAGGTGATAGCTACAGAAGTAATAAAATCATTTTAAATGCTGACTTACTGAGTATCTGGACAACAATATATCTCATAAATGTAAATTAATTGTAGCCGATTTTGACATTAAGGAAATACTTTATAAACCATGTCGGAGAATGATACACTGTCAAAATATATACAACGAAAACTGCTATCGGAGTGTGATGAGTCATCCATTGCAAAGATAATCGTCGATCATTTTGCCAACACCGAGATCAAAATGGATCCAAAATGTTGTCCTTCTATTCCCAACAGAAATTACTGTATACCCTAAAATAAAAACAGAAAATTATATAAAGTTATATGTGAAACTAATGACAATGACAAGATGCGTGGACCTGCATACGTTCGTATTGTGACGAACATATGCAAAGTCAAACTAGATATATGAAGACGATGAATTGAAACAACACATCAATGAAGTACCTCAAGAATTGAAGACATTGAAAAATGGGAAGTCATATGATTTTAAAAGGTCTGAATATAACTAAAAGATGTATTATATGTTCAAACAATTCAAAGTAATCTATATCAGTATATACTTGCTTGAAAAGAAGCTGAAAAAGAAGCTACATTTTAGAGACAGAGTTTGTGAAATGAAGTTTAAAAATCAAGAATAATTTTAAAATATAGAAGCAAATGACATAACAAATGCAATGGAATATGTTCATAATTGGCATAGAATTATATAAAGTTTCGTGATTGTAATTGCAAAGACATATATGAGAAGTGTATCAAAGGAAAATTGATTCTTCCGAATCAACCAAAACCATTTCCAAAATGTTATCGAATCATCTGATCATATCAACAGAATACGTGATATATCAAAAATCGATATTTCTTGACTCTCATAGATGATTTGAGAAAGTATGTTAAAATTTATTAAATTAAGAGGAAATCTGATGTCATTAATGAATTGAAAGAATTCATTGAAATTGTTCATACAGCATTTGGAAAATAGCCTAAAATTGAACGATCAGAGAATGGTGGTGAGTTCACCTGCAACGTTGAATAAAGCAACTATTTACGCAAGAGCGAAATTGTGTAGCAGAGAGACGAAATACGTATTTGGTACCAAAATTGATAATAAAATTTCAGAACATGGTAGAATAAATGCAGGAAAATACTACTGTGATATTGAATTATTGATTCCTTAACGGTAGCTGGACAAAATCAAATGTAGGCAAATCACCATAATGTAAAGACAGGGTTCCTATATTGGAATTTAAAAGAATCGTTGCATATGAAACAACAAATTTTTTTACAGAAACATTTGAAATATCTCATTTAGGAGAAGTCAATCATTACTTGATAGGGCAGATGGATATTAATAACGACTCAACAAAATTAACCTAAAATGCTTGGATATAGGTATCAAATATCTTTATTTTTTTTTTGTCTTTCTTTGATGCACACTTTTCACACACTTTACTGTATTTTTCTTCTCTTTTCTGTCTTTTTCTTCACTTTATGTTTCCGATTATTCACTCTTTTCTGATGCTTCAACTTTTTACCGAACTTTGTCTTTCTTTATTTCACGTACTAATTTTCTGAACTTTTTATTTCTCAGCACTGTATTGTAACATCATTTATTTAAAAAAAAAAATTTTTCAGGATTCTGTGGACCGTATCCCACTTCTGAATTGTAAAGCCTGAGTGAAACTACGTGCTCACACTTTGACTTCTCATTTTATTCTGATCTCTCGACGAAAATGAACCTACATGCTATGCTTACGGCGAATGAAACATTGTCAAAATATATGCAACGAAAACTGCTATCGGAGTGTGCAAAGATAATCGTCGATCATTTCGCCAACACCGAGATCAAAATGGATCCAAAATGTTGTCCTGCTATTCCCAACAGAAATTACTGTATACCCTAAAATGAAAACAGAAATCCCTGCGGAAGATTATATGATCGTTATTGCAATATGTTAAAATATATCAATTGGTGCAATGGTGCAGTGATTTCACAGGTAATAATAAAGAATATGCATCAAAAAATATGGCTATGGAAGAAGACATCTTCCATAAAAATAAGTTGTTGAATATCAATTTAAAATTAAGTTATTCCCAAAATTTACTTTCTATAAAAAACTGTACAAAATGTAATCAAAGTAGTCTTTACGTTTTAGATACATAAAATTATATATGAAATCAATGACAATGACAAGATGCTTGGAACTGCATACTTGAGTATTTTGAATTGAATTTTGAAAATTATTCATTTAGAGAATGCGTTCTTATTTTGAAGAACATATGCAAAGTCCAACTAGATATATGAAGACGATGTATTGGAACAACACATCAATGAAGTGCATTAAGAATTGAAGACATTGAAAAATGGGAAGTCATATGATTTTAAAAGGTCTGAATATTACTAAAAGATGTATTATATGTTCAAACAATTCAAAGTAATCTATATGGGTCCATACTTGCTTGAAAAGAAGCTGAAAAAGAAGCTACATTTTGGAAACAGAGTTTGTGAAATGAAGTCTTAAAATCAAGAATAATTTAAAATAAAGAAGCAGATGACATAACAAATGCAATGGAATATGTTGATAATTGGCATAGAATTATATAAAGTTTCGTGATTGTAATTGCAAAGACATATATGAGAAGTGTATCAAAGGAAAATTGATTCTTCCGAATCAACCAAAACCATTTCCAAAATGTCATCTAATCATCTGATCAAATCAAAAGAGTACGTGATATATCAAAAATCGATATTTCTTGACTCTCGTAGATGATTTGAGAAAGTATGTTAAAATTTATTTAATTAAGAGGAAATCTGATGTCATTAATGAATTGAAAGAATTCATTGAAATTGTTCATACAGCATTTGGAAAATAGCCTAAAATTGAACGATCTTCTGATCGTTCAATGGTGGTGAGTACACCTGCAAAGTTGAATGAAGCAACTATTTACGCAAGAGCGAAATTGTGTGACAGAGAGACGAAATAGGTATTTGGTACAAAAATTGAAATAAAATTTCAGAAGAAATGCAGGAAAATACTACTGTGGTATTGAATTTTTGATACCTTCTGATCAACAATCAACACAGAGGACAAATAAACAAACTCCACCAGAAAGGTATACCGCAAATTTAATTGTTTAGTGTGAGGAACCGAAAAGTTATAAGGAAGTATTAAAACGACAATATAATAAAAAATTGTTAAATGCTATGAGAGACTTATGTCGAATGAAATATGGATATTGGAAGAATTACCTATATAGGTATCAAATATTGTTCTGGACGGATGTGTCTTGTGGCGTTGATTGATGGGGAGATTGACAGTGCTGTTGCTGTTGGTACTGATGTTTCTGATTCGTAAGGGTTTGGATCCGTAACTGTAGTTGTTTGAACGGAGGAGTCGTTGCTGGCTGCTGATAGTTGTACTGTTGGTGGCAAGCAGGTGGACGTTGTGGTATTCGTTTTTCGACTTCGACGAGTTCGGCTGCGGCTTCGTTGTGGTTTCGCTGCGGCTTCGTTGTGGTTTCGCTGCTGCTTCGTTGTGGTGTGCTGGACTTGATCGTTCAACGGTCGAGATGAAAGTGAAAGAGTGAACCGCGGCAATACATGGTCGAAGTCCTTGCCGCAGTCCGAATTGTCACTTTTGAGTTAGTCTTGAAGTGAGTGTCAGTCAGTACAGACGTGTGTCTGATTTTTCTGCGTTTTTTGTCTTAAATAAAATAGTTATTAAATACTTTTAATATTAAAATCGCGTTAATATTGTGCTCAAGATCTTAAGGATTGATTTGAGACATTGTTCCAACGATTTGGACCTCAGATTTGAGTGTTATATTCATTTTAAATTTATATAGAATAATCATAGTTTTGTTATTTGACACATAGAAATTAATTTTTCTTGGCAGTTTTTCATCACCTACTTGGTGTGCCAAGAAAATTATTTCTGAAGTTGTGTAGTAGTTTTCAGCATAACAGTTTTGTTGCAACTGAAGTAACCCTACAGTTTGGAAACAACTGTAGTGCTACAGTTTGGAAAGCACTACACTGAAGCAATTGTTGAAAGTTTTGGAGGCACTGGAGCATTACAGTTGAAGGGACACTGTACTATTTTTTGAGAGGCACTGGAGCTAAAAAATTTTGTCTGTGATATAAAATTTTTTTAGCTAAGTTACGAACCAGAATACGTTCCTTATGTTTTGGGAGGCACTAAAATGCCACCCAGTAAGAAAAGGTTGGCCATTCGACCTAGGTCGAGTGAAACTGACTCAGACTGTGCTGTGGCTGAGTTCAGTGATGAGAGTTGCCTTAAATGGAAGGGTAGTCTTTCCGCTCTAGCAACGGATGGAGAGGTCTCTGTGGGTGCTTTGAGTGGAAGCAAGAAGAAGTTGGAGAAGAAAAAGGAGAAGAAGAAGAAGGACCCAACTTCTGAAGTGGCAATGGGTGTAATTGCGGCAGAGGTTGCTCGGTCTTCTTCTTCGGAGTATCCTGTGACTCCGTTAGGTGAACTTAAGGCTGTAACTAATGAGCTCTTTGATCTAGTTCTAGACGTTGTGGATCCTCAAGTTGTTCGCAGAGTATTGAAAACAATTGATAAATATGAGCAGATTATTTTGAAGCAAATGTTTAACAATGAAAAACTAAAATTAGAAAATGAGAAGCTACGCGGACAACTTGAGGTTCTTAAGATTAAAGGGCTTAAAAATGTTGTTGCTTCACCGGTGCAAACTTCTTCTCGTGACACCTCCAATATTAAAGAAGCTAAACCCGTAGAGACCTGGTCAGTGGTGGTGCGTAGTAAGAACGCTACAGCATCAGCACAAGAAGTTGTGAACAAAGTCGTTAAGGAAGTTGGGCCCACTTTGGGCGTCCGTGTTCACGAAGTGAAGCCCATTCGAGCAGGTGGTGCAGTTATTCGCACCCCATCTGTTGAAGAGCGGGATAAAATTGCTGCAAATGTTCGTTTTGGTGAATTGGGGCTCGAAGTTTCTGAAAACCGGAAGGTAGGCAAAAGAGTTGTCGTCCAGAGGGTTCACTCTGAGATCACCCCTGATGAGTTCATGGATGATCTCTATGAGATGAACCTGAAGGACATGATGACTCATGAGATGTTCAAAAATAATGTGAAACTCGTGACTCCCCCGTGGGAGAAGAAGGCTGATGGTGTGGTGGTAAATGTCAAAAAATTATGCAACTGAACTGTCAGCGGTCATATTCAGTAATGTGTGACTTAGGTGCCTCTATTAGTGAGAGTAAAACTAGTTTTGCTTTAATTCAGGAACCATATGCAACTAATGGTTGTATACGGGGTTTACCTGCTAATTTGCGGGTATTTCCTGATCTTAAAGTAAGATCGGCTGTTATTGTTAATAATGTAAATGTTGAACGCATGGTTCTTAGTGCTAGCGATTTTGGTGTATGTGTCTGTATTGAGGGTATTTTTGGAAAAATGTATCTCTCAAGTATGTATTTCAAATTTGGTGATCCAATAGAACCATATCTTGAATACTTTGACTCGGTTCTTCAATTAATAGGTAATGCTCCTTTTATTTTGGGAATTAATTCGAATGCTTCATCTCCTATGTGGTTTAGTAAGTCTAGGTCAACATCTAGAACTACTAATAGTCAGGTAAGAGGTGAAGTATTGAGTAATTGGTTAATTTCAAAGGATTTACATGTAATTAATGAGCCGAGTCAGTTGTACACATTTGATGGACCTTGCGGAGTTAGCGACATTGATGTGACCATAGCAAATATTTCGGCAATTAATCGGTTCTCTTTCACTTGGAGAATAGGATGCAATTGGGGTGGTTTAAGCGACCATAGTCTGATTGAGATTACCTTTTCTGGAGTAGATGCTAATCGAAATGGTAACATAATTCATAGATGGAACACAAGAGGCGTTAATTGGAATCGTTATGGGGAGTGTGTGCGAGAAGCAGTCTACTACGAAAATTTGACTATTGATGAGCAGATTGTTAAGCTGGGTGAATGCATTGAGCACGTTAATGACTCAATACTTTTAAGAAATAGGAGATCTATTATCAAACGGGTTAAATGGTGGTCGCATGCTCTAACACTTAAGCGGAGGTTGCTTCGGCGACTGAGGAAAAGATTCCAAAGAGCCAGATCTACCAATGCTGGTGATTTAGAGCAGCATAATAATAATTATAGAAGGTGTTTAAGGGAATATAAACATTTAATACTGACTACAAAAGCAAATGACTGGAGGGATTTTGTTCGAAATAAGAACAATGATCCATGGGGTACAGTGTACAAAATTTGTAGGGGAAAAAATAAACATGCACATATCAATAGTATTAGAGTTGGTGATACCTTGCTGACTGATTGGCATGATTGTGTAAGTGCATTACTTAATTCATTCTTTCCACGACGGGGGATTGTTGAAGAGCCAAACACGGGGGAAGCAACTAATTCGCCTGAGGTCAGAATGGATGAAGTAATGTATGCTATATCTCTAATTAAGTCTAAGAAATCTCAAGGTTTGGATGGTATAACTGGAGAGATGGTAAAGGCTATCTGGAGAGTTATACCCGAATATCTGTTTTCATTGTTGTGTATGAAGTGTATGACTCGAAGTGTATGACTTCGAAGTGTATGACTGCAGGGTATTTTCCTTCTGCATGGAAGTCTGCAATGGTCATTGTATTATTGAAATCACCCGATAAGGTCCGGACTAACCCGAGATCTTATCGTGGAATAAGTCTTCTTCCAGTATTGGCAAAAGTGCTGGAAAGGATAATGATTGAGAGATTATATGACAATATGACCATACAAATGCGTGAACGACAATTCGGATTTAAAAAAGGTTATAGTACAATAGATGCCTGGAGGTCAGTACAGGAGATTGTCAGCTCTAGTACTAATGTGTATGTGCTGGGTATTTTTATCGACTTTAAAGGGGAAATTAGCACAAGTCGGATACCAGGAAATGAAACTATGGAATAGTTATTTTTCTGGTAGAAAGGCTTGTGTTAAGGGAATTAATGAAAGTGTATGGGTTGATGTAGTTCGTGGTTGCCGGCAAGGATCTATTATTGGTCCATATGTATGGAACTTTATGATGGATTCTTTGCTGAGGGAACTTGAATTACAGTGTGAATGTGTGGCTTACGCTGACGATTTGCTTATAATTATTCAAAGTCAAACACGTGTAGAAATGGAAAGAAAAGGAAATTTGACACTACAGGCTGTGTTTGATTGGAGTCAGCATGTTGGTGTTAGTATTGCAATGGATAAGTCGGTGATGATGTTACTCAAGGGTATATTATCACCTTCTAGAAATCCATTGTTATATATTAATGGAGTTTCATTAAGATATACAAGACGAGTTAAATATCTTGGAATTTCTATGACAGAAAGGATGGGATTTCTTACTCATCTTGTAGATGATAAGAAAAAACTTACACTAGTTGCTGGATAATTGCGTCGTATACTTAGGAGTGAATGGGGACTTAATAGACGTGCAATGCGCATCATATATAGTGGACTATTTGTTGCTTGTGCAACATATGGTGCACCAATATGGTGGAAATTGGCTACGTCTAAAACTTGGATAAAAAATCGATGGTCATTTCAACGTGTCATGCTTCTGGCGTGTTTGCCTGTTTATCGTACTGTATCAACGGATGCATTACAAGTATTAATTGGAAAACCACCACTTGATCTAGAAGTGATGCGTGCCTGTATTACTTTTAGATTGAAGAAAGGTTTGCCTCTAATTAATGATTGGTTGCATAATATTGATATAGATGCGATGAATATTCTTGAAAGAAAGGCAGCGTTAGATGAATGTATAATGTCTAGGTGGCAATCTAGATGGAATACTAGTGATAAAGGATGAGTAACTTTTAGCTTCATTCGTGATGTTAAGTTTGTAGAAAAGAGCCCATATTTTAGTTTCAGCTTAAATACGGGTTTTCTACTTACTGGACATGGTTCTCTGAACGCTTATTTGTATCAAATAGGGATGAATGATGATGAAGGCTGTATTTGTGGTAGTATACTTGAGAATTAAATGCATGTTTTGTGTGAATGCCCTTTGTATGATGATATTCGAAATTTGAATGAACTAGGAATTGTGTTTGAAAATGGGATTTACATTATTGATAATGTACTCTCAACTGAGGAACGAGTTAGACAACTGAATCAATTTTCAAAAATTGCGTTTAGAAGACGAAGATTGGCTTTAGTTGCATAATGTCTTCCAGCGGGATGTGCGGCTTTTCTTAATGGGTAGGGTATTTTAAGGGTATGGGAATGGGAAATGGTCACCAGTCCAAGATGGTAGGACGTCTAACTGGTAGTAGTTTTTTCGACTACGAAATCTGACCGGAGATTTTTCTGGTACCACGGGTAGTCAGTTACCCCAAGAGATGACTTAGGTCATCTCTACTGGCTAATTGGGAACGGCCCATCGTCGAGTTTCGTGGTGGCTGTGGTTTAATACCCACATCGCGGGTAGAGCATATTGCTCGACGTGTAGTTGCGTTTTCCAACCGGGTGCCGTGACCCACAGATCGGAAGAGGTTTTAGATAGGCCTCGCTCTTCACCAAGGAGTAAACTCATAACTCCTACATATGAGTTTTAGATTTGGTACTATTGGTAACATTATCTTACCGATGGGGCGTTAACTGACGCTTTGTTTACAGTCCAGTGTTAAGAGCACCGTGGAATTTAACCTATCATGGGCGGTGTCCACGTTAAAAACTTACGGATTATCTGTCACTTTTGAGTACAAATTTGGCGGCCATCATGAACCGCTAACGGTGAATGTGTTATCTAGAGATCGCACTACTCTTAATCGATAACACCTCACTCATTAGAGATGGCACACCAAATTGTACCAGAAGGTTTAGGACGTAAACATCGCCGCCCGCCTTGCAGTATACCTGCAATGTTTGGAGCACCGCGCAAGCGACTGGAAAAGGGGAGTGGAGGAAGGGGTGGTAGTACGATATATGGAAATTAAACACTAGCTCAACTTCACCGAGCCATTCAAAGGGATTACAAAAATTCAAGAGAATTTGTGGGAATGATGTAGGGTTATTGGGTGGTTTAACCGGAGCTGGAGCCGGATAAGATCCACCCAAATAGCGTGTTGAGTGGTCTATCCGGAGCAGGAGCCGGATAAGATCCACCCAAATAGCGTGTTGAGTGGTCTATCCGGAGCAGGAGCCGGATAAGATCCATCCAAATAGTGTGTTCAGGGCCAGAGGAAACCCGTTAACTCCTGGCAGCATACCAGGACGGATGCATTTTTGGAAAATTCAAACTTCGGATCAGCCAACACCATGTTTGTGAAGTTGGACTTCACGGATCCGCTCAGTGCCTTGGATGGCAACTGGATTGCGATGGTTTTGACCAATTTAAACAACGCTTCCATCTTCACGTTGGTATCTGCGTGAGCCCGGATCGTGAGTTTACACACGACCTTTTTTCCCACTATTGTGGTCGGGATGTGCATCTTCTCGACGGCTTCAACCGTGATGCGACTGATTGCCACTAACGGGTCGAGAAGAGCTCGTACGCGATGGTGCTGATCATCGAGCTGTATAATCACCACCGCAGTCGGACACAGTGTCACCACCTGTTGGGCCAACAGCGACGAGAGTGTGATCGGCTCGGCCGGTCTCGTGCTGAGCTTCGTGGATGACTTCCTTGATCGGAGTCTCTCGTGGAGATGAAGTATGGTGTGGTGTCTTTCCTGGCAGATGTGGCAGCCAGTCCTACTTACGCATGTTCCTTGGGAGTGTTCGTACGCTAGGCGCTAGTTGGAGCAATACTCGTGCAGGAGCACTAGTCGCATGCGCTTCTCGGTATTGGCCTCGGAAAAGACCTGACAATGGCGAAGCGCATGATTCCGACTGCAGATGCGGCATCGGAAGGCGTTCTTCGTAGCTAGCTGGTTCCGAGAGCAATGGCTCTCTGAAGGGGACGTTTTCTTGATCGTGGATATCGTTTTGTTCGGCATGTTTCGGCTATGAGGAAAAGAAACAGACAGCTATAGGACTGGTTGCGAGAAAAAAAAAACAAGGACAGGACGGAGACAGCGTAGGAGAGTGAAATTACGATAAGAGTAGAACCACTAATTTCACGACTGGTCGCGTAATTGTGCCGCGCACTGTATATTCAGCTACACGGACCCGCTTGTCTTTCCCCAAATGGATCTTGGATACCCTGCCAAGTCGCCATTCTTGCGGGGGCAGGTATCATTTTGGATAACGACCAGAGAATCGACTCGGAGATTGGGTTCTGGACTCTTCCACTTATTCCGTTTGTGCAACACCTTTAGATACTCAACTTTCCAACGAGTACAGAAGTGTTGCTGGACAGCTTTCAGCTTCTGCCTCCGATTTATAATGGACACTGGCTTGTCATAAATTTGCGGTTCACTCGGAGCTAGAAGCGGACTGCCGATCAGGAAATGCCCAGGTGTTAATGCGGACATTTCCGACGGATCTTCGGACATAGCAGAAATCGGACGTGAATTGAGACACGCTTCAATTCTTGAGAGAATTGTGTAAAATTCTTCGAAGGTATATTTGAACGTTCCTGCTACCTTCTTGAAGTGTGTCTTGAAGCTCTTCACGCCAGCTTCCCAAAGGCCACCCATGTGAGTAGCTCCTGATGGAATGAAGTTCCAAGTGAGATTCTGCTGGGCGAATTGAGTGCAAACCGTAGATCGAGAGACCTTTAGAAAATCCCGCGACAGTTCTCGAGAAGCGCCCACAAAGGTTTTTCCATCATCGGAGTATAATGTCCATGGACATCCACGTCGGGAGACGAATCTTTAAAATGCTGCTAGGAAAGCAGGCCTGGAAAGAGTGTTGGTTGCCTCTAAATGGATTCCTTTAGTAGAGAAGCAAACAAACACGCATACGTAGCCCTTGGTAATCAGGCAAGCTCTACCGGTGTAGTTCTTGATTTCGAATGGACCCGCGAAATCTAAGCCGGTACGTGTAAAAGGACGAGCATCATTGGTGAGTTCTGGAGGAAGTGCGCCCATCAACTGATTGCAAACCTTCTTACGATGGAGTACGCAAGGTTTGCAATTGTGAATTGTCGTTTTTATGAGATTTTTGGATTTTGGAATCCTAAATTGCAGGCGTAAAAGTTTAAGAACCAATTGATTTCCCCCGTGGAGAGAGATCTCATGTGTAAAACGAACTAAGAGACGTGAGAATTCGCAATTGTACGGTAATATAATTGGATGGCGCTTGTCATACGACATGGCTGGTGAGGAGACGAGTCTGCCGCAGACTCGAAGCATACCCGAACCATCGAGGAATGGATTTAAGTTGAGCAGGGAGCTCGACGATGGAATCGAATTTTTATCTTTAAGTAGTTTATCTCTTATGAGTAGGTCAGTAGTTGACTCAGCAGGATCAAACGCATTCTAGTGCTATTTATCTCTGTGCTGCTAATCACCATTGAGGAGTAGGAAGATGATGATTTATGCGCACTATGAGATCGGTGAAAGAAACATGACAACACCCGCAATGCTTTTGCATAGCAGGAGAAGCGCTCGAGAATGTCGACAACCTGATGTACAACTGTCCCGTGTACCTTAAGGGGTTTGCTTTCGAGTTGCGTTTCGAGAAGAAGCTGTGGGTTTTCACCTGGCCAAGACGATGAATTATCTTGTAGCCTCTTCGGACCATACCACCACAGTGAACTGTCAGCCAGTTCTTGTGGCAGCGCTCCGCGACTACCATGATCAGCGGGATTGTCGTGCGAATCAACGTGGAACCAATTCGCTGGCCCCACACTTTGGGTTATCTTCGATACCCGGTTCGCAACAAACGTTTGCCAGTGGCATGGAGGTTTCTGGAGCCAGGCTAAGACGATGGTGGAGTCGGTCCAAAATAATGTTTTGTGCTGTTTTAAGCCGAGCTGTGGAATTATGGACTCTACCATTTCAGCCATTAGGACGGCACCACAAAAATCCAGCCTCGGAATTTGATTCTTCAATGGTTTCGTGGAGAAATAGAAGATGTCAGACCGTTCGTTCCATCTAATCCCGAGAGTTTTTGCATGACTGCTCTCGTCGAATTGGCAAGTTGGTGCAACGAGCAACGAATGGCTAGATACGGTGCACAATTCAGACCGAATGTGACCGTCTTCAATTCGTAATCTCGAATTGGATCGGAAGGCGAGTCTCGGAAGAGAATTCGCTGAAACGGAGTATGATGGGAATCTACCAGAATCTGTCGATACATCTTCTGGATGTCCCCATTGAGGACAAAACGGAATAGACCCCACTTCAGGATTAATTGCGTCAAATCGGATTGCAAAACTGGACCCGTGTTTGGTACTAGTGCTCTCGGGTTTAAAAACTGCATGATGTGGAAGGTAATAGTGCATAGGAAATTCACTATAGTTCGGACTGAAGACCTTTGTCATGTGACCTAAGTCCCCATATTCCATCAGAACGTTATCGTATTCGATTTTCAGACTAGGGTTTTTCACTAGTCTTACGTCGTTCCTCATGAATTGGGCCATCGCGATGTCTCGAGAGCGCCCGAGCTGAAGATCCTTCGGAAATCCCTCTTTAAAAGGGAGAGATACGACATAACGATCCTCTTTTGTGCGACGAGTGGTTCTGGAGAACAAGTCTTCACAAATATTGTCAGACGGAGTTAGATGACGCTTACATGGAAGTTCTTCAATTTCCCAGAACTTGGAGATTTGCTGGTCTAAAGAAACTTCGTTGAAGAACGAGACGAATTTTGTCACTGGATTATTAGAATTAGAAATGGGGCCGGTTAGGATCCATCCGAAGATGGTCTCTTGAGCAATCAGTGAGCCGCATACCTTCCGGTGGATCCCGTCCAGCAGAGCCGACGGAACTAGGTCCCCACCGATCAGGATGTCGATGTGAGAGCTCATATGGAACGTCGGATCTGCCAAGGGGACATTCGGAAGGTTGATAAGCTGTCCAGGTAAAAGGCTACACGTCGGTAACTTCCCCGTTAGATGAGGAAGCACCATCGCGGAAGCCTCCAGCTGAACTTCTGAATTGTTTGGAGAGCTCAGTATGAACGAGCATACCTTTTGCGATTTCGCGGATATGGCATTATTCAAGCCAGAAATCTGCGCGTGGATGGACTTAAAGGGTAGTTTGAGAATGCGGAAAAGGCGCTCTAACATGAAACTCCCCTCAGACCCGGTGTCTATGAGGGCCCTCGCAGGATATCGGATGCCCTGATGGTTGATTTGAACCATTGAGGTTCCTAACAGAACGTTCTTGGCACTGGAGGCGAAGCACGTTGGAGTGTTTTGCGGACCTGAATCGGATTGAGTGGACTGTATTGGACGATTGGAAGAGTTACTGTTCTTCGCTCCTCTGGGGTGAGGATTAGAACTGGAAGCGGATGTTGAGGTGGATGGACCATCGCCAGACTCGCTGTGTAACAGCGTGTTGTGCCTCCGATTGCACTTGAAGCAGTTGTGCTTACTAGTGCAATCGCTGAGAGTAAGCACAACAGACTCGCGAGAGAATGGGCTCGTGCGAAGCAATTGATGCAGAGCCCATGCTTGCGTACGCAAGACATTCTCTCAGATGGACGCATTTACAAAAACTTCGGACAATTTCGTATCGTACGCTGTAGATTCGGACAGAGCTTGCACTGGGGAACGCTTAAATTGGCGTGATAGGTACTAACACGCCTTGGAGGGTTGCGAACCATACCGGGATTGCGTGCTGGAGGTTGATTGGACGTGGTCAGAGAAGGCGCTCCACCACTATGAAGACCTCGGATGTCGGAGACGGATTCCAACGTTTGATATCGCGATGTCAAAAAGGAATCCATCTCGGTCCACATCGGAATTTGGGATTTGTCCTTCAAAGCCTGCTCCCACAACTTCAATATGACATCAGGGAACCGCGTGGAACAGATGAAGAGGAATATTGGATCCCACCCGGAGATATCGATGTCGTATATCCTTACCGCGGCGATGCATGAATTGATATCTCGTTGCAAAGCTTTGATCGACTTTCCGGATTCTGTCGATAGTGCAGGTAGGCTGAAGAGGATACGCAACTGACTGTTGACGAGTATCCTCTTATTTTCAAACCGGTCACTGAGGTTGTTCCATGCCAATAAGAAACCATCGTTGGTCAGCAGAGCCTTCTTTACGATGTCTCGCGCTTCCCCTCTGGTTTTCTTATTCAGGTGGAACAGCTTCTCTACGGGACTCAATCTGGAATTGGAGATGTAAATGGCGGTAAACATGTCCCTGAAAGTCGGCCATGCAATGTAATCTCCATCAAATACCTCCGTATCACATGGAGGCAGATGGAAATTACTGGTATCCGTAACCCTTTCCACGGGTGGATGGACTGGATGGTTGGCCGTATTTAACGCAGCCATCCGTTCTCCAATGTTCGCCACACAGCGAACGTAGGTGCGGTACGCACTATTGTACCGTGCTTTGACGGTTTCAACCTTCGAAAACTCATCGTCTTGTTCAAGGGTTTCGCTTGATCTGCGCTTCTCGTAGAGATCGCTTAAACAAGCACGGTAAGACGGATAATATTGTTTATGGCAGCCATAATGGATGTCTCGGATGGATTGACTGGAAAAGAAATTATGGAGGTGCTGACAGAGCTTCGAATCGGAAATCGAATGGACTAAACGGCCTGGAGAGTTATACCAAGCGAGGAATTGGAAATGGAATCGTAATCCAAATGAGCTGGATGGACGAGCTGCCAATGAAATGTTGGCAGAAGAATGGACCAGATTCAAAAAAAAAATTTTATTTGAACTGATTGGTATCTTCAACGTTGATGATTGGCCACAACCACAAAAGGATTGAAAATGAACGGAAAAGAAAATTTAAAAATTCAGGAAAATTCTGAATTTCTTCCAAAAAACCAGAGACTCGGAATGAACTTCGGAAAGGACAGTGTTTATTCACTCGTAGGAGAGGAGTAGCAATTTACCAACAAAAAAAAAAACAAGAGATCAAATGAAAAACCAGCAGCGAAAAGAAAATCGAACTGCGAAGACTTATTGACACCGGGGGTAAATAAAAGTATCGAAATTAAATTGGCGCGGAAAGCCACTCACAAAAGATTAGTTCGATTCACCGAAAAAATAATTATTTTAAAATGATGTTAAAAACAACTGTAGAAATGTCGAGATTAATCATATATCCGTTCACGCGGAAAGCGTTACGCAGAAAGAATAGTAACAATTCGAACGGTAAAGACTTGTTAACACCGGAGGTATATAAAAGTTCCGAAATAAAATTGGCGCGGACAAAAAACTCACAATTGTAGATCTATATCTATATATAGGTAGGTATGTGTATTGATATGGGTGAGTACCATATGGAGGGTATATATATGGAAAGGTAGGTATGAATATAGATATAAGTATATTATATTTAAATGGAATATATAGATATCTATATCTATATATATATATATATATATATATATATATATATATATATATATATGTGTATGTTGCAATTTGGAATGCGGAACACGGACTCATCCAATGCAAATGCTGGATATCGAGAGAATCCGGCTCGAAGGACCACTGTTCTGGACGGATGAGTCTTGTGGCGTTGATTGATGGGGAGATTGATAGTGCTGTTGCTGCTGGTACTGATGTTTCTGATTCGTAAGGGTTTGGATCCGTAACTGTAGTTTTTTGCACGGAGGAGTCGTTGCTGGCTGCAGATAGTTGTACTGTTGGTGGCATGCAAGTGGACGTTGTGGTATTCGCTTTTCGACTTCGACGAGTTCGGCTGCGGCTTCGTTGTGGTTTCGCTGCGGCTTCTTTGTGGTGTGCTGGACTTGATCGTTCAACGGTCGAGATGAAAGTGAAAGAGTGAACCGCGGCAAGACATGGTCGAAGTCCACGCCGCAGTCCGAATTGTCACTTTTGAGTACAAATTTGGCGGCCATCATGAACCGGACGTAAACAACTATGATTTTTTTTTGTTTTGGCAGAAAATATAATTTTGTATAGGATTTGCAGCGGAAAAGAATTCTAAAATTAATATGTTCTCCAAGAAGAGGTTAGATTAATTTGAAAAATTGAGAAGGAGGTTACATTTTAAAATTATGTTATGTTCCAGATGGTACTTTTTTATAAAAAACTATACAAAATGTAATCAAAGAAGCCATGGCTATATAGATATATCATGGAAAACAAATACATGTGTTTGAAAAGATTTTGGTTCATTAAGGTTATACAATTTTTGTTTTTTTTTTTCGCTGTACAAATTCAATATCTAGTTCAGAAAGTGTTAACGATGTATTTATCAATATGCTTCAATATAGAATCAGTCCAGTACATGTGTTTAGGTTCTGCCATATTAAAGAAAATATCGACAATATATTTAACAGGAATTCGTCATGATTGAATATTGAATATATTATCGATATTTTCTTTAATATGGCAGAACCTAAACACGTGTACTGGACTGATTCTATATTGAAGCATATTGATAAAGGACGGAAAATAAATGAAAATAATTCGATAAGTGGTACAAAAAAAACAAAAATGAAGAATTTATGGAAGTTTAGTTTCGAACAAAGAAGTTCCTGTTTAATAAACTACCGATTTTTTCTTCAATGTGTCTGCCATAGACGCATGTACTGAATTGATTAACTGCATCAATACATAGTAATAAAGCGATGAAAACAAGTCATTCACTAAAATAAAAAACTATTGCTAATTCAAATACTTTGTGTTCTTAAAAAATTGTGAGCACTAAGTACTTGAAATAACAAAAATTTAATCCTACCAAAAATTTCATTGTATTGCCAACAATATTTTCTATTTAAAAGAAAAAGTGGCATTGTTAAAACAACAGATTTAAATTTGTTTATTTTTAAAAGCATGAAAATATTCGCTCAAAGAAGATCTTCGAATTCAAGACAGGCTATGCAATCTCTACAATATTGCTTTATCTTAAATGACGATGACCATGGTTCATGTGGTGAAAAGGATAATGACAAATCCCGAAAATAGTAGCAACATTAATTTATATTTTAAAGTAAAAAAACAAGGTCAAGGCTACAAATTCTCATTAATCATTAAAAATACTTTGATACTTTTTGATATATAAAATTGAAAATTTTCTACCAAAGAATTTCCCAAAAACGTAGCAAAAGTTTTAACAGGAAATCACCATAGTCCGAACCCTGGCCGATGAGCAGTTAGTTGAATTTATGAAGTGACAGTGAAAAGTGCGCAAGAAATTATCAAAATTTATTTATAAAAATTAAAAATGCTATTAGAATGTGAAAACCCAATTAAGGCATCGTGTGAAATAAATATTTGTAGGTGGGTTTGACAAAGTCGTCAATAGGAAATTTGTTAGAATATTCTCACTGAACTCAATGGAAGTTCTATAATTGATAAGGTCGGATGATATGAATAAAATATTTAATAGAAGGAAGGTGATAGCTACAGAAGTGATAAAACCATTTCAAATGCAGTTACTGAGTATCTGGAGAAAAATGCATCTCAAAAATGCAAATTAATTGCAACTGATTTTGACATTAAGGAAATACCTTATGTAATGGCTGAGTCAAACTACGTGTTCACACTTTGACTTCTCATTTTATTCAGACCTCTCGACAAAAATGAACTTACATGCTATGCTTACGGACTATGAGTGGGAAAGGGATGGACAATAGCTTACGAACTAGAGCAGTGTAAGCGAGGATAACGGAATCTTAACGGGGATATGCATAGGGTAATGGAGAATATACAACAACATACAGACAGGGTAATTTATACATAGATATATATATATATATATATATATATATATGATATGACCATGATATCTCCTGATCTCCAGTGTCAACTACCTGACAACCGTCGTCCTTTGTACCAGGGGCGCATGTTGCTAACAGCGCACACATCTTTATATGGAGTTATTGACTGTTGAAAACTTTCTACGTCTTCTAGCACATACCTATCATGCCTCACCAACTTCGCAACTTTGTACGGACACTTGAACTTTGGAATGAGCTTTTTGGATACACCGGTATTTGAATCAAAATTTCGAATCATACCATAGTCACCTTCTACATACTTTGTGGGTTTCTGACGTTTGTTATCGAAAACTTTTTAATATAAGATTGAAGTTTCTTCTGAACTAAAGACGCTTTTTTCCTCATATTACTGTGGCTTTGTTTATCTACATTGGTTCCTAAATCATTAAGGTGATCTACGTGCACGATCTCAAATGGTGCACTACCTTTAGGTATGTTGTTCAAAAAACTTTCACCCTCACCTTGTTTCGAAGAGCAAACGATACATTTTAAACAATTTCCTATATGTGTACTAACTTTGTCTCGTAACTTTGAAATCCAATATGTCTTTGATATTGCTTCTTCTACTTTGTCAATACCTACATGTCTCCTCTCCTGCTCCTCCATATCTTTAGGAACACAGAATAATACCGATGCATCTTCTTTTTTCCTATAAATTACACCATTTCGCATTTCATACGTCGCAACACCAACTTGTTGTCTTTCAAGGCAAAGGTATCGAAGATTTGACGCACCAAGCTGTTTATGCTCTCGTCAATGTAGTTCGGTCTGGAGTGCAGACACAACTGAGCTCTTGCTTTTATTTTGCTGATTAGCAACACACGTAATGTCAACTCAGCAACTCTATACTATACTATACCGAGACTATGCAATTGCGCAACCCAAGTCTCTGGTGACGATTCTCCATCATATTCCGGGAGAAAATCTTTAAGTACACTGAACGGCACGGCATCATCACGCTCAACGGCATCAGTGACTTTGTTTGGTTCGATCGAACATGTTCGATCACATTCTGCAACTACCAGACGGACATGTCCGGCTTGTGCCATTCTCATCAAAAATGCGTTCTCTCTCATGTCGCAATTGGTTTATTTCTCACGTATATTAGTCTCTCTCATTTGTACTCGAAATCTTCTCTTTGTTCTTACTTTGTATCTTTGCGTTGTCGTTTTGTGCTTCTTCTGCAACGAAATCAATATCACGGCTGTCTTCATCGTCACTTTGTTGTTGTGCGGCAGGTTCGTTGTCCTCGACGGCTTCCTGTTGTTGTGCCTCTGCGGCGGCGTGGTCGTCGACGGCTTCTGGGCACGCTCCGCGTGCTTCGACACTCACATCGTTCAATCGCATGACCAACGCACTTTTCGTGCCACTTGTTGATAATCCCAACATAGACGACCAATTGCGCAGCTGTACCGTACAATATTCGTTTACGGAGATCAAAGAGAAATTTTGTCTTTCTTTGATGCACACTTTACACACACTTTACTGTATTTTTCTTCGCTTTTCTGTCTTTTTCTTCACTTTGCACACACTTTTCTGTCTTTTTCTTCACTTTATGTTTCCGAATATTCACACTTTTCTGATGCTTCAACGAACAATTCGAATTTTTGACGAACTTTGTCTTACTTTATCTCACGTCTCTTTGTCTTAATTTTTCACACTTTTCTGTCTTTTTCTTCACGTTATGTTTCCGATTATTCACAATTTTCTCATTTTATCTCATTTTATTCTGATCTCTTGACGAAAATGAACTTACATGCTATGCTTACTGAGAATGATACATTGTCAAAATATATACAACGAAAACTGCTATCGGAGTGTGATGAGTCATCCATTGCAAAGATAATCGTCGATCATTTTGCCAACACCGAGATCAAAATGGATCCAAAATGTTGTCCTGCTATTCCCAACAGAAATTACTGTATACCCTAAAATGAAAACAGAAATCCATGCGGTACATTATATGATCGTTATTGCAATATGATACTGATGTTTAGATTTCACAGGTAATAATAAAGAATATATATCAAAAAATATGGCTAGGGCATAAAATTCCTAAAGATCACACGTCAACATGGAAGAAGACATCTTCCATAAAAATAAATTGTTGAATATCAATTTAAAATTAAGTTATTCCTAAAATTTATTTTCTATAAAAAACTGTACAAAATGTAATCAAAGTAGTCTTGACGTTTTAGATACATAAATTTATATGTGAAATCAATGACAATGACAAGATGCGTGGAATTGCATACTTGAGCATTTTGAAAATTATTCATTTAGAGAATGCGTTCTTATTGTGCAGAACATATGCAAAGTCCAACTAGATATATGAAGACGATGTATTGGAACAACACATCAATGAAGTGCATCAAGAATTGAAGACATTGAAAAATGGGAAGTTATATGATTTTAGAAGGTCTGAATATAACTAAAAGATGTATTATGTGTTCAAACAATTCAAAGTAATCTATATCGGTCCATACTTGCTTGAAAAGAAGCTGAAAAAGAAGCTACATTTTAGAGACAGAGTTTGTGAAATTAAGTTCTAA
The DNA here is from genome assembly GCA_947389925.1 of Coelopa pilipes. NCBI lineage: Eukaryota > Metazoa > Arthropoda > Insecta > Diptera > Coelopidae > Coelopa > Coelopa pilipes. The sequence continues at coordinate 9,898,359 of OX376700.1, forward strand.
AATCAAGAATAATTTTAAAATAAAGAAGCATATGACATAACAAATGCAATGGAATATTTTCATAATTGGCATAGAATTATATAAAGTTTCGTGATTGTAATTGCAAAGACATATATGAGAAGTGTATCAAAGGAAAATTGATTCTTCCGAATCAACCAAAACCATTTCCAAAATGTTATCGAATCATCTGATCATATCAAAAAAGTACGTGATATATCAAAAATCGATATTTCTTGACTCTCATAGATGATTTGAGAAAGTATGTTAAAATTTATTTAATTAAGAGGAAATCTGATGTCATTAACGAATCGAAAGAATTCATTGAAATTGTTCATACAGCATCAGGAAAATATCCTAAAATTGAAATTCAACAATCAAGACAGAGGACACATAAACAAAACTCCACCAGAAAGGTATACCGCAAATTTAATTGTTTAGTGTGAGGAACCGAAAAGTTATAAGAAAGTATTAAAACGACAAAATAATAAAGAATAGTTAAATGCTATGAGAGACTTATGTCGAATGAAACATGGATATTGGATGAATTACCTGATGGACGAAAGGCAATTGGTTGCAAATGGATATATAATTAATTACGGATGTAAACGGAAAAGTATGAAGTTACTAAGCAAGATTAGGATATAATAAACAATATGGCATGGATTTAAACGAGATTTGTGCACCAGTTGTCTGACATACGAATGGTTTCAACGGTAGCTGGACAAAATCAAATGTAGGCAAATCACCTTAATGTAAAGACAGCGTTCTTATCTCGGAATTTAAAAGAAACATTATATATGAAACAAATAAAATTTTACAGAAACATTTGAAATATCCTATTTAGGAGAAGTCAATCATTACTTGGTAGGGCAGATGGATATTAATAATGTCTCAACAAAATTATCCTAAAATGCTTGGATATAGGTATCAAATACCTTTATTTGTTTTTTTTTTTCGTTTTGGCAGAGAATATATTATTCTATAGGATTTGCAGCGGAAAAGATTTCTAAAATTTATATGTTCTCCAAGAGGAGATATGTAGAATAAAATATTTAAGAGATTTACTTTATTTGAAAAATTGAGAATGGGATTACAATTTAAAATAAAATTAAGTCCTAGAAGTTACTTTTTTATAAAAAACAATACAAAATGTAATCAAGGTAGCCATGGCTGTATAGATATATACTGGAAAACAAATTAATGTGTTTGAAAACATTTAACACTTCATTAAGGTTATACAATTTTTTTTTTCGCTGTACAAATTTAATATCTAGTTCAAAAAGTATTAACGATGTACAAATTTAATATCTAGTTCAGAAAGTATTAACGATGTACCGTACTCGGTATTCAATCATGACGAAATCCTGTTATATATAATATCGATATTTTCTTTAATATGGCAGAACCTAAACACGTGTACTGGACTGATTCTATATTGAAACATATTGATAAAGGGACGGAAAATAATTCGATAAGTGGTGCCAAAAATAGTGAAGAATTAATCAATGTTTAGTTTCGAATAAATTCCTGTTTAATAAACTACCGATTTTTTCTTCAATGTGTCTGCCATAGACGCATGTACTGAATTGATTAACTGCATCAATACATAGTAATAAAGCGATGAAAACAAGTCATTCACTAAAATAAAAAACTATTGCTAATTCAAATACTTTGTGTTCTTAATAAATTGTGAGTACAAAGTACAAAAATTTAATCCTACCAAAAATTTCATCGTATTGCCAACAATATTTTCTATTTAAATGAAAAAGTGGCATTGTTAAAACAACCGATTTAAATTTGTTTATTTTTAAAAGCATGAAAATATTCATTCAAAGAAGATCGTCGAATTCAAGATCATCTTAAATGACGATGACCAGGGTTCATGTGGTGAAAAGGATAATGACAAACCCCGAAAATAGTAGCAACATTAATTTATATTTTAAAGTAAAAAAACAAGGTCAAGGCTACAAATTCTCATTAATCATTAAAAATACTTTGATACTTTTCGATATATAAAATTAAAAATTTTCTATCAAAGAATTTGCCAAAAACGTAGCAAAAGTTTGAACGGAAAATCACCAAAGTCCGAACCCTTGCCGATGAGCAGTTAGTTGAACTTATGAAGTGACAGTGAAAAGTGCGCAAGAAATTACCAAAATTTATTTATAAAAATTAAAAATGCTATTAGAATGTGAAAATCCAATTAAGGCATCGTGTGAAATAAATATTAGTAGGTGGGTTTGACAAAGTCGTCAATAGGCAATTTATTAGAATATTCTCACTGAACTCAATGGAAGTTCTGTATTTGATGAGGTCGGATTATATGAATAAAATATTTAATAGAAGGAAGGTGATAGCTACAGTGATAAAACCATTTCAAATGCAGTTACTGAGTATCTGGAGAAAAATGCATCTCAAAAATGCAAATTAATTGCAGCCGTATTTGACATTAAGGAAATACTTTATAAACCATATCGGAAAATGATACATTGTCAAAATATATACAATGAAAACTGCTATCGGAGTCTGATGAGTCATCCATTGCAATGATAATCGTCGATCATTTTGCCAACACCGAGATCATAATGGATCCAAAAATATTGTCAAATGTTGTCCTGTTATTCCCAACAGAAATTACAGTATACTCTAAAATAAAAACAGAAATCCATGCGGTAGATACTATGATCGTTATTGCAATATGAACGAAATAATATGCATAAAACTGAAACATCATCGAGTTAAAACATATCAATTCGTGCCATGGTGCAGTGACTTCACAGGTAATAATAATGAATATGCATCAAAAAATATGGCTAGGCCATAAAATTCCTAAAGATCACACGTCAACATGGAAGAAGGCATCTTCCATAAAATAAATTATTGAATATCAATTTAAAATTAAGTTATTCCCAAAATTTACTTTCTATAAAAAACTGTACAAAATGTAATCAAAGTAGTCTTAACGTTATAGATACATAAAATTATATGTGAAATCAATGACGATTTGTTGCAAATACTGAAACTGCGAGGGATGCGTGGAACTGCATACGTGAGCATTTTTAAAATTATTCATTTAGAGAATGCGTTCTTATTGTGAAGAACTAGATACATGAAGACGATGAATTGGAACAACACATCAATGAAGTGCATCAAGAATTGAAGACATTCAGCCATTGGAGATAAATTGAGTGAAAAATGGGAAGTCATATGATTTTAAAAGGTCTGAATAATTCTAAAAGATGTATTATATGTTCAAACAATTCAAAGTAATCTATATCAGTATATACTTGCTTGAAAAGAAGCTGAAAAAGAAGCTACATTTTGGAAACAGAGTTTGTGAAATGAAGTCGTAAAATCAAGAATAATTTAAAATAAAGAAGCAGATGACATAACAAATGCAATGGAATATGTTGATAATTGGCATAGAATTATATAAAGTTTCGTGATTGTAATTGCAAAGACATATATGAGAAGTGTATCAAAGGAAAATTGATTCTTCCGAATCAACCAAAACCATTTCCAAAATGTTATCTAATCATCTGATCAAATCCAAAGAGTACGTGATATATCAAAAATCGATATTTCTTGACTCTCATAGATGATTTGAGAAAGTATGTTAAAATTTATTTAATTAAGAGGAAATCTGATGTCATTAATAAATTGAAAGAATTCATTGAAATTGTTCATACAGCATTTGGAAAATCGCCTAAAATTGAACGATCAGAAAATGGTGGTGAGTACACGTGCAACGTTGAATAAAGCAACTATTTATGCAAGAGCGAAATTGTGTAACATAGAGACAAAATAGGTATTTGGTACCAAAATTGATAATGAAACTTCAGAACATGGTAGAATAAATGCAGGAAAATACTACTGTGATATTGCATTATTGATATATTCAGATCAACAATCAAGACAGAGGACAAATAAACAAACTCCACCAGAAAGGTACAACGCAAATTTAATTGTTTACTCTAAGGAACCGAAAAGTTATAAGGAAGTATTAAAACGACAATATAATAAAAAATAGTTAAATGATATGAGAGACTTATGTCGAATGAAACATGGATATTGGAAGAATTACCTGATGGACGAAAGGCAATTGGTTGCAAATGGATATATAATTAATTACAGATGTAAACTGAAGGGTATGAATTTACTAAGTAATATTAGTAGCACAAGGATTCAATAAAAATTATGGCATGGATTTAAACGAGATTTGTGCACCAGTAGTCTGACATACGAATGGTTTTAACGGTAGCTGGACAAAATCAAATGTAGACAAATCACCTATTAAGGTACATTAGTAAAGACAGCGTTCCTATATTGGAATTTAAAAGAAACTTTATATATGAAATAAACAAATTTTACAGAAACATTTGAAATATCCCATTTAGGAGAAGTCAATCATTACTTGGTAGGGGAGATAGATATTAATAACGACTAAACAAAATTATCCTAAAATGCTTGGATATAGGTATCAAATATCTTTATTTTTATTTGGCAGAAAATATAATTTTGTATAGGATTTGCATCGTAAAATAATTCTAAAATTTATATGTTCTCCAAGAGAAGATATGTAGAATAAAATATTTAAGAGATTTACTTAATTTGAAAAATTGAGAATGTGGTTACAATTTAAAATAAAATTAAGTTCCAAAAGCTACTTTTTTATAAAAAACTATACAAAATGTAATCAAGGTAGCCATGGCTGTATAGATATATACTGGAAAACAAATTAATGTGTTTGAAAACATTTAAGACTTCATTAAGGTTATACAATTTTTTTTTCGTCTGTACAAATTCAATATCTAGTTCAGAAAGTATTACCGATCTACCGACTCGGTATTCAATCATGACGAAATCCTGTTAAATATATAGTCGATATTTTCTTTAATATGGCAGAACCTAAACATGTGTACTGGACTGATTCTATATTGAAGCATATTGATAAAGGGACGGAAAATAAATAAAATAATTCGATAAGTGGTGCAAAAGAAAAGTGAAGAATTTATCGACGTTTATGTTTCGAATAAAGAAGTTCCTGTTTAATAAACTACCGATTTTTTCTTCAATGTGTCTGCCATAGACGCATGTACTGAATTGATTATATGCGTCAATACATAGTAATAAAGCGATGAAAATAAGTCATTCACTAAAATAAAAAACTAATGCTAATTCAAATACTTTGTGTTCTTAAAAAATTGTGAGCACTAAGTACTTGAAATAACAAAAATTTAATCCTACCAAAAATTTCATTGTATTGCCAACAATATTTTCTATTTAAAAGAAAAAGTGGCATTGTTAAAACAACAGATTTAAACTTGTTTATTTTTAAAAGCATGAAATGACGATGACCAGGGTTCGAATGTGATGAAACAGATAATGACCAATCCCAAAAAAGTAGCAACAATAATTTATATTTTTAAGTAAAAAAAAACAAGGACAAATTCGTATTAATCATTAAAAATACATTGATACTTTTCGATATATAAAATTAAAAATTTTCTATCAAAGAATTTGCCAAAAACGTAGCAAAAGTTTGAACAGAAAATCACCAAAGCTGCTAGATGAATTTATGAAGTGACAGTGAAAAGTGCGCAAGAAATGATCTAAATTTATTTATAAAAATTAAAAATCCTATTAGAATGTGAAAACCCAATTAAGGCATCGTGTGAAATAAATATTTGTAAGTGGGTTTGACAAAGTCGTCAATAGGCAATTTGTTAGAATATTCTCACTGAACTCAATGGAAGTTCTGAAATTAATAAGGTCGGATGATATGAACAAAATATTTATTAGAAGGGAGGTGATAGCTACAGAAGTGATAAAATCATGACTGACTTACTGAGTATCTGGAGAAAAATATATCTCATAAATGTAAATTAATTGCAACCGATTTTGACATTAAGGAAATACTTTATAAACCATATCGGAGAATGATACATTGTCAAAATATATACAACGAAAACTGCTATCGGAGTGTGATGAGTCATCCATTGCAAAGATAATCGTCGATCATTTTGCCAACACCGAGATCAAAATGGAATATACCCTAAAATAAAAACAGAAAATTATATAAAATTATATGTGAAACTAATGACAATGACAAGATGCATGGAACTGCATACGTTCGTATTGTGACGAACATATGCAAAGTCCAACTAGATATATGAAGACGATGTATTGGAACAACACATCAATGAAGTGCATCAAGAATTGAAGACATTGAAAAATGGGAAGTCATATGATTTTAAAAGTTCTGAATATAACTAAAAGATGTATTATGTGTTCAAACAATTCAAAGTAATCTATATCGGTCCATACTTGCTTGAAAAGAAACTGAAAAAGAAGCTACATTTTAGAGACAGAGTTTGTGAAATTAAGTTCTAAAATCAAGAATAATTTTAAAATAAAGAATCAGATGACATAACAAATGCAATGGAATATGTTCATAATTGGCATAGAATTATATAAAGTTTCGTGATTGTAATTGCAAAGACATATATGAGAAGTGTATCAAAGGAAAATTTATTCTTCCGAATCAACCAAAACCATTTCCAAAATGTCATCTAATCATCTGATCAAATCAAAAGAGTACGTGATATATCAAAAATCGATATTTCTTGACTCTTATAGATGATTTGAGAAAGTATGTTAAAATTTATTTAATTAAGAGGAAATCTGATGTCATTAATGAATTGAAAGAATTCATTGAAATTGTTCATACAGCATTTGGAAAATATCCTAAAATTGAATGATCAGAGAATGGTGGTGAGTTCACCTGCAACGTCGAATAAAGCAACTATTTACGCAAGAGCGAAATTGTGTAGCAGAGAGACGAAATAGGTATTTGGTACAAAAATTGATAATTAAACTTCAGAACATGGTAGAATAAATGCAGGAAAATACTACTGTGATATTGCGTTATTGATATATTCAGATCAACAATCAAGACAGAGGACAAATAAACAAACTCCACCAGAAAGGTACAAGGCAAATTTAATTGTTTTCTCTAAGGAACCGAAAAGTTATAAGGAAGTATTAAAACGACAATATAATAAAAAATTGTTAAATGCTATGAGAGACTTATGTCGAATGAAATATGGATATTGGAAGAATTACCTGATGGACGAAAGGCAATTGGTTGCAAATGGATATATAATTAATTACAGATGTAAACTGAAGGGTATGAATTTACTAAGTAATATTAGTAGCACAAGGATTCAATAAAAATTATGGCATGGATTTAAACGAGATTTGTGCACCAGTAGTCTGACATACGAATGGTTTTAACGGTAGCTGGACAAAATCAAATGTAGGCAAATCACCTATTAAGGTACATTAGTAAAGACAGCGTTCCTATATTGGAATTTAAAAGAAACTTTATATATGAAATAAACAAATTTTACAGAAACATTTGAAATATCCCATTTAGGAGAAGTCAATCATTACTTGGTAGGGGAGATAGATATTAATAACGACTAAACAAAATTATCCTAAAATGCTTGGATATAGGTATCAAATATCTTTATTTTTATTTGGCAGAAAATATAATTTTGTATAGGATTTGCATCGTAAAATAATTCTAAAATTTATATGTTCTCCAAGAGAAGATATGTAGAATAAAATATTTAAGAGATTTACTTAATTTGAAATATTGAGAATGTGGTTACAATTTAAAATAAAATTAAATTCCAAAAGCTACTTTTTTATAAAAAATTATACAAAATGTAATCAAGGTAGCCATGGCTGTATAGATATATACTGGAAAACAAATTAATGTGTTTGAAAACATTTAAGACTTCATTAAGGTTATACAATTTTTTTTTCCTCTGTACAAATTCAATATCTAGTTCAGAAAGTATTACCGATCTACCGACTCGGTATTCAATCATGACGAAATCCTGTTAAATATATAGTCGATATTTTCTTTAATATGGCAGAACCTAAACACGTGTACTGGACTGATTCTATATTGAAGCATATTGATAAAGGGACGGAAAATAAATAAAATAATTCGATAAGTGGTGCAAAAGAAAAGTGAAGAATTTATCGACGTTTATGTTTCGAATAAAGAAGTTCCTGTTTAATAAACTACCGATTTTTTCTTCAATGTGTCTGCCATAGACGCATGTACTGAATTGATTATATGCGTCAATACATAGTAATAAAGCGATGAAAACAAGTCATTCACTAAAATAAAAAACTATTGCTAATTCAAATACTTTGTGTTCTTAAAAAATTGTGAGCACTAAGTACTTGAAATAACAAAAATTTAATCCTACCAAAAATTGCATTGTATTGCCAACAATATTTTCTATTTAAAAGAAAAAGTGGCATTGTTAAAACAACAGATTTAAACTTGTTTATTTTTAAAAGCATGAAATGACGATGACCAGGGTTCGAATGTGATGAAACAGATAATGACCAATCCCAAAAAAGTAGCAACAATAATTTATATTTTTAAGTAAAAAAAAAAACAAGGACAAGGCTATAAATTCTCATTATTAATTAAAAATACATTGATACTTTTCGATATATAAAATTAAAAATTTTCTATCAAAGAATTTGCCAAAAACGTAGCAAAAGATTGAACAGAAAATCACCAAAGCTGCTAGATGAATTTATGAAGTGACAGTGAAAAGTGCGCAAGAAATGATCTAAATTTATTTATAAAAATTTAGGGGACGTTGTAGATATTGTTTTTAGGATTTATATTTTTGGGTTTTAATTCATGATATACGGTCCGGGTAAGACAGCTTAAGCGTCTATACCTGTCCTCGTATAAGTTTTCATTTTAAGTTATTTTATACTATCCGCAAGAGCCAAGAATGTCTACGAGCGTCTAAGTATTATTATATTTTATTAAAAAATTAAAAAACAGGATCTCTTCTCTATGATGTGTTTATTCGCTGGCTTCTCGGTTACAATTGAGCTTTGCAACATGCGTGAGCTTTTCAACATAACCAATGAGCATAATAATTCTGAGTAAATAATAGTAATAATAATAATGAGTAAAAGTAAAAAGAGTACAATGGGTGTAATGTGAGAGTTAGTGAGAGCTTTATAACATTCGTGAGCTTTCCAACATAACTAACAAGCATAATCATAATGAGTGAAAGTAATATGAATAATAATAATGAGTGCAGTAATATTAAGTGAGCAATACAATAAAAGCAATATATAAAAGATTAAGTTACAGTATTGGCACTTAATATTAGGCCATTGAAACAATAATTAAATTCTTAATAATTCATATGGTTAGTAATAATTGTGTGATCATATGATAAATTGTTGAGTATTAGCGGGTATCCGCTACAACCTCCCCCTCTGTTACAGCAAATCGACCCGATGGTGTAACAGCATTTTAAGTATATTTTGTTGCTTTTCTTGGTCTTAGTTGTCTGCTATGTGTGTTGTTTGGTTGTGTTGTATTGGTAGGTGTATCTTTAACATTTGTATTTTCAGATATGTTAGGTTGTGTTGCTTTGGTTGATGTATCTTTCATATTTGTAGATTTAGATATATTGTGTTGTGTTATTTTGGGACGTCCGCGTTGTCGGATGGGATAAACTGGTGCATCTGTAGGCCCATTATAAATCGTTAAGGATGATGCGTGATGAATTCCCAGTGGAACATCTGGTTTGTCTTCTGCGGCAATGACGTAACAGGCAGATCCCTTTTTCGCTACAACTATATACGGTCCATCTCGGCGAGGCACGAACTTTGATGTTAAGCCTTGATTGGCTTTGCTTAAAATATGTGTCGCTACTAGGACACGATCACCAACGTTGATAGTGGGTTGAGGTCTTCTCTTCATGTCAACGTAGTTTTTGTTTTTGTCTTGCATTTTCTCTTCCGCTTCTTTTGCCAATTTTAGTGCATCTGCGAGTCGTAGCAGATGTGGGGTAATTTGAGGTAAACAATTTTTGGATCTGACGATAGCCTTTAGGTCAGTATGAACTTCGGTTGGAGTTCTCAACTCACGACCAAATGTGAGATAGGCAGCTGAATATCCAGTGCTCATACACATTGAAGTGTTCATTGCAAATCTAATTGCTGGTAATTTTAAATTCCATTTTGAATGCTCTTGCCCAACGCATATAGAAAGTTGAATCTTCAAATCCCTATTTTTCCTTTCAACTGGATTGGCTTGTGGGTGGTAGACAGGAGTAAAAGTTTGCTCTATACCGAGGCAAAAAGTGAGTTTTTGCATTATTGCCGAAATAAATTGACAACCATTATCGGTATGAATTCTTCTTGGAACGCCATATCTCAGGATAACTTCATTTAGGAGAAGTATAGCACAATTCTCCGCTGTGCCATCTTTCATGGCGAACAGCTCCGTCCAACGACTGCATAAGTCTTCCACTATTAATATCCACTGATGCCCTTCATCAGTGCGTGGTAGTGGGCCAAATAAATCGACTGCAATTATTTCAAACCGTCGATTACTACAAACTGTTTGAAGTAGACCAGCAGGCTTCATGTTTGTCGGCTTGTATCAATACAAGTTTTGACGTGATCGGCAATTTCTGCTCTCATTCTTGGCCAGTAATAATGTGGCGTAATTCTGCTGATTGTTCTGTCAACGCCATAGTGACCAGAAGTTGGATCATCGTGATAATTAAAAAGTATCATGCTGCGCATTGATTTTGGTACGACAAGCTGACCATTTTCTGAATCCTCTTCCTGACAAAATCGATACAGCACTCCGTCTATCAGCAAGTATCCTCGATTTGTGTATCTTAGTACATTCTCGTTATTCTTTTCGAATGAATCAATAATTTCATTAAGTTCTGGATCTTCTAGTTGTGCATTTCTAAATTCTTCAGCTCCTTTTCGAGGAAAATCGATTTCGATAGCTAAACATTCGCAGCTTAATTCGTTGTGGTTTTCAAGTGAACATGGTGACCGGGAAAGGGAGTCTGCAACAACGTTTTGTTTACCTGGTGTATAACCAAATTGTATATTATACATTTGTAACTGTAGAGCCCATCTAGCAAGTCGTCCTGTGGGCGATTTCAAACTAAAAAGCCATTTAAGTGGCTGATGATCTGTTAGAATTAAAATCTCAGATCCTTCAATATATCCGCGAAATTTTTGCACTGCCCAAACAACGGCTAATGCCTCGCGCTCGGTTGTAGAATAATTCTTTTCTGCAGGAATTAATAGACGGCTGGCATATTCAATTGGGTGCTCGTTCTCTTTCTCCCCCTGCACTAGAACTGCCCCGAGGGCATAGTTGCTAGCATCGGTTTTCAAAATAAATGGTTTATCTTCGTTGACTTGTTGTAATATGGGTGGTGAAGCTAAAAGTTGTTTCAATGTATCGAATGCAGTCTGCTGTTCTGTTGACCACTGCCAAACCGTGTTCTTCTTCATCAGATTTGATAACGGCCTTGAAACTTCGGCGAAATTTGGTATAAAACGCCGATACCAGGAACAGGTTTGTAAAAATGAGATGAGTTGCTTAACATTTTTCGGATTTGAGCGTTTGAGAATCACATTAGTTTTCTCCGGATCAATTTTTAAGCCATCAATAGTAAGGATGTGTCCCAGATACTTCACTTCCGGTTGACAAAAAAAACATTTTTCTCTATTGAGATGGAAGCCAAACTCTCTCAATCTTTTGAATGTTTGTTGTAAATCTGCAATATGTGCTGTCAGATCTTTGGAGCATATTATTATGTCATCTAAATACGCCAGTATTAAAATATTCGGTAGGCCAGAACGAAATTTGTCGATTAGGCGCTGGAAAGTTGCTGGCGCGTTCTTTAAGCCAAATGGCATTCTGTTGAAAATGTAGATGCCAAATGGTGTTGTAAATGCGGTTTTGGTCTTATCTTGTTCTGCGATTTCTATTTGCCAATAACCAGCTTTTAAATCTAATGTGGACATGAACGGTGTTGTTTTTGCGGCATGCAGCAGATCGTCCATTCGAGGCAGCGGGTACGTATCCGTTGTGGTAATCGCATTTAAACGGCGATAGTCTACACACAATCGTATACTTCCATTTTTTTTTGGTATTAAAACCACCGGAAATGCCCAGGGTGATTCTTTTTCAGCAATGATACCTTTTTTAGCATATCATCGATTTCTATCTTTAATCGTTGTTTCATCTTAGGGGAAATTCGATAGGGGTTTGTATAAATTGGTTCATTCGTACCCGTATTTATAAAATGTTTAACATGAGGTATCGGAACCGTAATGTCTTCAAAAATATCATTTTCCTCTGAAAGGAGATTTTCTAATAATTTCTTTTCGTCTATCTGTAGATGCGGTCCTTCATTTGAGCGCAGTTTAACATCAAAAGAATTAAGACGTATAGGGTAAAATATCTCTTCGCATCCATCGTTAGATTTAAGTTTCTTCATAGGCGGAAATAGGTCTAAATCTCCTGGTGTCTGGAAATCTATTGGAAGGCAGTTTTCGAATATTTTGTTTATGCCTCCTGGCGAATAATCATAGCTACTATTTGCTATATGCGCTGGAGTTTGATTTCCGCTAGTCACAACGTTTGAGTTTTCAAACCAAGTAATAAATTCCTTTAAATTTTTAGAACTGCTTTCATTATTTCCTTCCGTGAGCGATATACTATTAATTTCGTCCGGTTGGTACAATTTGAATTCGAAATAGGTATTAGGATCGTCTTTGAAATTCCAGGTTCTCTGGGCTAAATCCAGCACAATTCCGCATTGTTCCATAAAATCTATACCGAGCAACGTTCGGTTATCCTTTGCATTAGGCAAACATATGAATCGGATACGTTTAAATCGTTTGCCAATAATGATGTCCACAATAGTGGAATATACAATTTCCCTACGTGGAATTCCGTCAGCCAATATTATTTCAGCAAAAACTTTTTGGAATTCGACCTGCTTTTGCTTTAGTTTTTGAAACAAATAGTAACCAGCGACGCTAGTCCTGGCCGCGGTATCAAAATAAGCTTCGCCTTTTAGCCCGTTGACGTTGATTTCTACAGTGGGTACATTTCGTCCAACCATCGTTGTATGCACAGAATTGAAATCTAGCTGTGCTGGGCTATTAATTGGGTTCTTCTTGTTGCAATTTGGGCAATTAGTCCGATAATACCCTGCAGCGCCACAACCATAGCAATTTAAGTTTGTTTCCTGCACTTTTTGTTTATCTTTTCTGTCTGCTTCCATCTTCTTATAGCAGTTTTCTATAGAATGATTTTTTTTCAGCAGTAGGTGCAGCGTGTAATTGATTTTTCAAGGGATTCAGAAGATCTCATAACTTCGTTTTTATTTTCAAATTTATTTACATTTTTATTTTCATTTAAAAATATTTCGACGTCTCTGGCTTTGGATAATAAATCATGGAAGGTACTGACGCTTTCTCTAGATACTTTCTCACGTATTTGTAGCAGTAGCTGAGAAAATACGATATCCATCATTGTTTTCTCAGTTAATCTTTCCGATAATTGGGCGAATAATCGTCGTTTCTTGCAAATAAAACTGTCAGTTGTTTCGAAAAATTTTTGTTTTTCTTGACAGATTTCACTAAAAATACGCCAATCTGGCTTTGGGGGTGCGAACGCTTTTCGTAGCAGTTCAACAGCATCATCAAATGAATTAGGCTCATGCTTGACTCCTTGCCACCAAGACGACGCATAACCTTCTAAAAGCAAAGGCAGGCTTGTCAAAGCATGGTTATCAGAGATATTTTCGGCCTCTTTATAAACTAAAATAGTGGCTACGAAATCCTCAATTTTCGTGGCGTTTCGTCCACCACTAAAACGAGCGCTACAGGTGCTGAATGTTGACCTGTTCTCTTGTCTTAGGCTCAAAGTACCTAGCAATTCTCTGAATTGACCTTCAGTTAAATTAATACCCGTTGGTATATTTACAAATTGATTTACGCGGGCAGCATTTGCTGAATTGGGTAAATTTGGTTGATTTTGGGGAGCATTTTGCGCTTGGGGAGCATTCTGCGCTCGGGCAGCATTTGAAGAATTTGGAGTGTGAGCTTGATTTTGTGGAGTATTCTGAGCAGTATATGATGAGTTAGGATTTTGTGCAGCGCACTGAGCACTCGACGGGCCACTCGACGATTGGGCATTTTCCGCCGGAGTGTTTCTGGGACTTCGACGCATAATGATGCAAACTTAAAAAGATTTAAAAACGGTAACTTGTTTACCCTGTTCAGCGAATATCGTTTTCTCTTGAACTATGAGAGAGCGTACTTTTTACAAGCCAAACTGCGTGGTAAAATTTCCACTTTTCACCAACAAAACTAATGTGTCAAAAGTAGCTAATTACAGCAAGAAAAAAAAATCCTCAACAACGACAACAACCACAATATCAACGGCGAACAACAACGCAGCAGCGTAGAAAGCAACAACACAACCACGATGAAGCACAGTGAAGTGAAGCAGTTGAAAATTTCGGCAGCGGAAAACAACAACAACACTGTTGCAAAGTTCTGCAAGCGCTCTCACTATGACAATAACAAGTCCAAAGGTCGATGCTGCGATGCTGTGAAGTCGGCTCTGTAGATCTGGATCTTGCTGCACTGCGAAAAATGTTCGCTGTTGAATGTTGGTTTTTCCTTAAAAAATCGCTTTTATTTATTTTAAAATGTTTTTCGTGGATTTTTGAGTTGGGCGCCAATTTAGGGGAGCGTTGTAGATATTGTTTTTAGGATTTATATTTTTGGGTTTTAATTCATGATATACGGTCCGGGTAAGACAGCTTAAGCGTCTATACCTGTCCTCGTATAAGTTTTCATTTTAAGTTATTTTATACTATCCGCAAGAGCCAAGAATGTCTACGAGCGTCTAAGTATTATTATATTTTATTAAAAAATTAAAAAACAGGATCTCTTCTCTATGATGTGTTTATTCGCTGGCTTCTCGGTTACAATTGAGCTTTGCAACATGCGTGAGCTTTTCAACATAACCAATGAGCATAATAATTCTGAGTAAATATAAGTAATAATAATAATGAGTAAAAGTAAAAAGAGTACAATGAGTGTAATGTGAGAGTTAGTGAGAGCTTTATAACATTCGTGAGCTTTCCAACATAACTAACAAGCATAATCATAATGAGTGAAAGTAATATGAATAATAATAATGAGTGCAGTAATATTAAGTGAGCAATAAAATAAAATCAATATATAAAAGATTAAGTTACAGTATTGGCACTTAATATTAGGCCATTGAAACAATAATTAAATTCTTAATAATTCATATGGTTGGTAATAATTGTGTGATCATATGATAAATTGTTGAGTATTAGCGGGTATCCGCTACAAAAATTAAAAATCCTATTAGAATGTGAAAACCCAATTAAGGCATCGTGTGAAATAAATATTTGTAAGTGGGTTTGACAAAGTCGTCAATAGGCAATTTGTTAGAATATTCTCACTGAACTCAATGGAAGTTCTGAAATTAATAAGGTCGGATGATATGAACAAAATATTTATTAGAAGGGAGGTGATAGCTACAGAAGTGATAAAATCATGACTGACTTACTGAGTATCTGGAGAAAAATATATCTCATAAATGTAAATTAATTGCAACCGATTTTGACATTAAGGAAATACTTTATAAACCATATCGGAGAATGATACATTGTCAAAATATATACAACGAAAACTGCTATCGGAGTGTGATGAGTCATCCATTGCAAAGATAATCGTCGATCATTTTGCCAACACCGAGATCAAAATGGATCCAAAATGTTGTCCTTCTATTCCCAACAGAAATTACTGTATACCCTAAAATAAAAACAGAAAATTATATAAAATTATATGTGAAACTAATGACAATGACAAGATGCGTGGAACTGCATACGTTCGTATTGTGACGAACATATGCAAAGTCAAACTAGATATATGAAGACGATGAATTGAAACAACACATCAATGAAGTACCTCAAGAATTGAAGACATTGAAAAATGGGAAGTCATATGATTTTAAAAGGTCTGAATATAACTAAAAGATGTATTATATGTTCAAACAATTCAAAGTAATCTATATCGGTATATACTTGCTTGAAAAGAAGCTGAAAAAGAAGCTACATTTTAGAGACAGAGTTTGTGAAATGAAGTTTAAAAATCAAGAATAATTTTAAAATATAGAAGCAAATGACATAACAAATGCAATGGAATATGTTCATAATTGGCATAGAATTATATAAAGTTTCGTGATTGTAATTGCAAAGACATATATGAGAAGTGTATCAAAGGAAAATTGATTCTTCCGAATCAACAAAAACCATTTCCAAAATGTTATCGAATCATCTGATCATATCAACATAGAATTATATAAAGTTTCGTGATTGTAATTGCAAAGACGTATATGAGAAGTGTATCAAAGGAAAATTGATTCTTCCGAATCAACCAAAACCATTTCCAAAATGTTATCGAATCATCTGATCACATCAAAAGAGTACGTGGTATATCAAAAATCGATATTTCTTGACTCTCATAGATGATTTGAGAAAGTATGTTAAAATTTATTAAATTAAGAGGAAATCTGATGTCATTAATGAATTGAAAGAATTCATTGAAATTGTTCATACAGCATTTGGAAAATAGCCTAAAATTGAACGATCAGAAAATGGTGGTGAGTACACCTGCAACGTTGAATAAAGCAACTATTTACGTAAGAGCGAAATTGTGTAGCAGAGAGACGAAATACGTATTTGGTACCAAAATTGATAATAAAATTTCAGAACATGATAGAATAAATGCAGGAAAATACTACTGTGATATTGAATTATTGAATTATTGTGTTCGAAAAGATTTAGGTTATACAATTTTTTTTTTCGCTGTACAAATTTAATATCTAGTTCAGAAAGTATTAACGATGTACCGACTCGGTATTCAATCATGACGAAATCCTGTTAAATATATAATCGATATTTTCTTTAATATGGCAGAACCGTGTACTGGACTAATTCTATATTAAAGCATATTGATAAAGGGACGGAAAATAAATGAAAATAATTCGATAAGTGGTGCAAAAAATTGTGAAGAATTTATCGACGTTTATGTTTCGAATAAAGAAGTTCCTGTTTAATAAACTACCGATTTTTTCTTCAATGTGTCTTAATACATAGTAATAAATCGATGAAAACAAGTCATTCATTAAAATAAAAACTATTGTTAATTCAAATACTTTGTGTTCTTAAAAAATTCTGAGCACAAAGTACTTGAAATAACAAAAATTTAATCCTACCAAAAATTTCATTGTATTGCCAACAATATTTTATATTTAAAAGAAAAAGTGGCATTGTTAAAACAACAGATTTAAATTTGTTTATTTTTATAAGCATGAAATGACGATGAACAGGGTTCAAATGTGATGAATCGGATAATGACCAATCCCAAAAAAGTAGCTACATTAATTTATATTTTTAAGTAAAAAAACAAGGTCAAGGCTATAAATTCCCATTAATCATTACAAATACTTTGATACTTTTCGATATATAAAATTAAAAATTTTCTATCAAAGAATTTGCTAAAAACGTAGCAAAAGTTGTAACAGACAATCACCAAAGCTGTTAGATGAATTTATGAAGGGACAGTGAAAAGTGCGCAAGAAATTATCTAAATTTATTTATAAAAATTAAAAATGCTATTAGAATGTGAAAATCCATTTAAGGCATCGTGTGAAA
Source organism: Coelopa pilipes (assembly GCA_947389925.1). Taxonomy (NCBI): domain Eukaryota; kingdom Metazoa; phylum Arthropoda; class Insecta; order Diptera; family Coelopidae; genus Coelopa; species Coelopa pilipes. The sequence goes on from OX376700.1 coordinate 9,916,010, forward strand.
TAAATATTTTTAGGTGGGTTTGACAAAGTGGTAATAGGCAATTTGTTAGAATATTCTCACTGAACCCAATGGAAGTTCTGTAATTGATAAGGTCGGATGATATGAGTAAAATATTTAATAGAAGGGAGGTGATAGCTACAGAAGTGATAAAACCATTTCAAATGCAGTTACTGAGTATCTGGAGAAAAATGCATCTCAAAAATGCAAATTAATTGCAGCCGTATTTGACATTAAGGAAATACTTTATAAACCATATCGGAAAATGATACATTGTCAAAATATATACAATGAAAACTGCTATCGGAGTCTGATGAGTCATCCATTGCAATGATAATCGTCGATCATTTTGCCAACACCGAGATCATAATGGATCCAAAAATATTGTCAAATGTTGTCCTGTTATTCCCAACAGAAATTACTGTATACTCTAAAATAAAAACAGAAATCCATGCGGTAGATACTATGATCGTTATTGCAATATGAACGAAATAATATGCATAAAACTGAAACATCATCGAGTTAAAACATATCAATTCGTGCCATGGTGCAGTGTCTTCACAGGTAATAATAATGAATATGCATCAAAAAATATGGCTAGGGCACAATATTCCTAAAGATCACACGTCAACTTGGGAGAAGGCATCTTCCATAAAAATAAATTTTTGAATATCAATTTAAAATTAAGTGATTCCCAAAATTTACTTTTTATAAAAAACTGTACAAAATTTTATCAAAAGCGTTACGACTGCACGTTTTAGATACACAAAATTATATGTGAAATCAATGACGATTTGTTGTATATAATTGCAAATGCTGAAACTGCGAGAGATGCGTGGAACTGCATACGTGAGCATTTTGAAAATTATTCATTTAGAGAATGCGTTCTTATTGTGAAGAACTAGATACATGAAGACGATGAATTGGAACAACACATCAATGAAGTGCATCAAGAATTGAAGACATTCAGCCATTGGAGATAAATTGAGTGAAAAAAGAGAAGTCATATGATTTTAAAAGGTCTGAATATTACTAAAAGATGAATTATATGTTCAAACAATTCAATGTAATCTATATCGGTTCATACTTGCTTGAAAGAAGCTGAGAAATAAGCTACATTTTAGAGACAGAGTTTGTGAAGTGAAGTTTTAAAATCAAGTATAATATTAAAATATAGAGGCAGATGACATAACAAATGCAATGGAATGTGTTCATAATTAGCATAGAATTATCTAAAGTTTCGTGATTTTAATTGCAAAGACATGTATGAGAAGTGTATCAAAGGAAAATTGATTCTTCCGAATCAACCAAAACCATTTCCAAAATGTTATCTAATCATCTGATCAAATCAAAAGAGTACGTGATATATCAAAAATCGATATGTCTTGACTCTCGTAGATGATTTGAGTAAGTATGTTAAAATTTTTTTAATTAAGAGGAAATCTGATGTCATTAATGAATTGAAAGAATTCATTGAAATTGTTCATACAGCATTTGGAAAATCGCCTAAAATTCAACGATCAGAAAATGGTGGTGAGTACACCTGCAACGTTGAATAAAGCAACTATTTACGCAAGAGCGAAATTGTGTAGCAGAGAGACGAAATACGTATTTGGTACCAAAATTGATAATAAAATTTCAGAACATTATAGAATAAATGCAGGAAAATACTACTGTGATATTGAATTATTGAATTATTGTGTTCGAAAAGATTTAGGTTATACAATTTTTTTTTTCGCTGTACAAATTTAATATCTAGTTCAGAAAGTATTAACGATGTACCGACTCGGTATTCAATCATGACGAAATCCTGTTAAATATATAATCGATATTTTCTTTAATATGGCAGAACCGTGTACTGGACTGATTCTATATTAAAGCATATTGATAAAGGGACGGAAAATAAATGAAAATAATTCGATAAGTGGTGCAAAAAATTGTGAAGAATTTATCGACGTTTATGTTTCGAATAAAGAAGTTCCTGTTTAATAAACTACCGATTTTTTTTTCAATGTGTCTTAATACATAGTAATAAATCGATGAAAACAAGTCATTCATTAAAATAAAAACTATTGTTAATTCAAATACTTTGTGTTCTTAAAAAATTCTGAGCACAAAGTACTTGAAATAACAAAAATTTAATCCTACCAAAAATTTCATTGTATTGCCAACAATATTTTATATTTAAAAGAAAAAGTGGCATTGTTAAAACAACAGATTTAAATTTGTTTATTTTTAAAAGCATGAAATGACGATGAACAGGGTTCAAATGTGATGAATCGGATAATGACCAATCCCAAAAAAGTAGCAACATTAATTTATATTTTTAAGTAAAAAAACAAGGTCAAGGCTACAAATTCCCATTAATCATTACAAATACTTTGATACTTTTCGATATATAAAATTAAAAATTTTCTATCAAAGAATTTGCTAAAAACGTAGCAAAAGTTGTAACAGACAATCACCAAAGCTGTTAGATGAAGAAATTATCTAAAGAAATTATCTAAATTTATTTATAAAAATTAAAAATGCTATTAGAATGTGAAAACCCATTTAAGGCATCGTGTGAAATAAATATTTTTAGGTGGGTTTGACAAAGTGGTCAATAGGCAATTTGTTAGAATATTCTCACTGAACCCAATGGAAGTTCTGTAATTGATAAGGTCGGATGATATGAGTAAAATATTTAATAGAAGGGAGGTGATAGCTACAGAAGTGATAAAACCATTTCAAATGCAGTTACTGAGTATCTGGTGACAAATGTATCTCAAAAATGCAAATTAATTGCAGCCGATCCAAAAATATTGTCAAATGTTGTCCTGTTATTCCCAACAGAAATTACTGTATACTCTAAAATAAAAACAGAAATCCATGCGGTAGATACTATGATCGTTATTGCAATATGAACGAAACAATATGTAAAAAACTGAAACATCATCGAGTTAAAATATATCAATTCGTGCAATGGTGCAGTGACTTCACAGGTAATAATAATGAATATGCATCAAAAAATATGGCTAGGGCACAATATTCCTAAAGATCACACGCCAACTTGGGAGAAGACATCTTCCATAAAAATAAATTGTTGAATATCAATTTAAAATTAAGTTATTCCCAAAATTTACTTTCTATAAAAAACTGTACAAAATTTTATCAAAAGCGTTACGACTGCACGTTTTAGATACACAAAATTATATGTGAAATCAATGACGATTTGTTGTATATAATTGCAAATGCTGAAACTGCTAGAGATGCGTGGAACTGCATACGTGAGCATTTTGAAAATTATTCATTTAGAGAATGCGTTCTTATTGTGAAGAACTAGATACATGAAGACGATGAATTGGAACAACACATCAATGAGAAGTCATATGATTTTAAAAGGTCTGAATATTACTAAAAGATGAATTATATGTTCAAACAATTCAATGTAATCTATATCGGTTCATACTTGCTTGAAAGAAGCTGAGAAATAAGCTACATTTTAGAGACAGAGTTTGTGAAATGAAGTTTTAAAATCAAGTATAATATTAAAATAAAGAGGCAGATGACATAACAAATGCAATGGAATGTGTTCATAATTAGCATAGAATTATCTAAAGTTTCGTGATTTTAATTGCAAAGACATGTATGAGAAGTGTATCAAAGGAAAATTGATTCTTCCGAATCAACCAAAACCATTTCCAAAATGTCATCTAATCATCTGATCAAATCAAAAGAGTACGAGATATATCAAAAATCGATATGTCTTGACTCTCGTAGATGATTTGAGTAAGTATGTTAAAATTTTTTTAATTAAGAGGAAATCTGATGTCATTTATGAATTGAAAGAATTCATTGAAATTGTTCATACAGCATTTGGAAAATCGCCTAAAATTCAACGATCAGAAAATGGTGGTGAGTACACCTGCAACGTTGAATAAAGCAACTATTTACGCAAGAGCGAAATTGTGTAGCAGAGAGACGAAATACGTATTTGGTACCAAAATTGATAATAAAATTTCAGAACATTATAGAATAAATGCAGGAAAATACTACTGTGATATTGAATTATTGAATTATTGTGTTCGAAAAGATTTAGGTTATACAATTTTTTTTTTCGCTGTACAAATTTAATATCTAGTTCAGAAAGTATTAACGATGTACCGACTCGGTATTCAATCATGACGAAATCCTGTTAAATATATAATCGATATTTTCTTTAATATGGCAGAACCGTGTACTGGACTGATTCTATATTAAAGCATATTGATAAAGGGACGGAAAATAAATGAAAATAATTCGATAAGTGGTGCAAAAAATTGTGAAGAATTTATCGACGTTTATGTTTCGAATAAAGAAGTTCCTGTTTAATAAACTACCGATTTTTTTTTCAATGTGTCTTAATACATAGTAATAAATCGATGAAAACAAGTCATTCATTAAAATAAAAACTATTGTTAATTCAAATACTTTGTGTTCTTAAAAAATTCTGAGCACAAAGTACTTGAAATAACAAAAATTTAATCCTACCAAAAATTTCATTGTATTGCCAACAATATTTTATATTTAAAAGAAAAAGTGGCATTGTTAAAACAACAGATTTAAATTTGTTTATTTTTAAAAGCATGAAATGACGATGAACAGGGTTCAAATGTGATGAATCGGATAATGACCAATCCCAAAAAAGTAGCAACATTAATTTATATTTTTAAGTAAAAAAACAAGGTCAAGGCTACAAATTCCCATTAATCATTACAAATACTTTGATACTTTTCGATATATAAAATTAAAAATTTTCTATCAAAGAATTTGCTAAAAACGTAGCAAAAGTTGTAACAGACAATCACCAAAGCTGTTAGATGAAGAAATTATCTAAAGAAATTATCTAAATTTATTTATAAAAATTAAAAATGCTATTAGAATGTGAAAACCCATTTAAGGCATCGTGTGAAATAAATATTTTTAGGTGGGTTTGACAAAGTGGTCAATAGGCAATTTGTTAGAATATTCTCACTGAACCCAATGGAAGTTCTGTAATTGATAAGGTCGGATGATATGAGTAAAATATTTAATAGAAGGGAGGTGATAGCTACAGAAGTGATAAAACCATTTCAAATGCAGTTACTGAGTATCTGGTGAAAAATGTATCTCAAAAATGCAAATTAATTGCAGCCGATCCAAAAATATTGTCAAATGTTGTCCTGTTATTCCCAACAGAAATTACTGTATACTCTAAAATAAAAACAGAAATCCATGCGGTAGATACTATGATCGTTATTGCAATATGAACGAAACAATATGTAAAAAACTGAAACATCATCGAGTTAAAATATATCAATTCGTGCAATGGTGCAGTGACTTCACAGGTAATAATAATGAATATGCATCAAAAAATATGGCTAGGGCACAATATTCCTAAAGATCACACGCCAACTTGGGAGAAGACATCTTCCATAAAAATAAATTGTTGAATATCAATTTAAAATTAAGTTATTCCCAAAATTTACTTTCTATAAAAAACTGTACAAAATTTTATCAAAAGCGTTACGACTGCACGTTTTAGATACACAAAATTATATGTGAAATCAATGACGATTTGTTGTATATAATTGCAAATGCTGAAACTGCTAGAGATGCGTGGAACTGCATACGTGAGCATTTTGAAAATTATTCATTTAGAGAATGCGTTCTTATTGTGAAGAACTAGATACATGAAGACGATGAATTGGAACAACACATCAATGAGAAGTCATATGATTTTAAAAGGTCTGAATATTACTAAAAGATGAATTATATGTTCAAACAATTCAATGTAATCTATATCGGTTCATACTTGCTTGAAAGAAGCTGAGAAATAAGCTACATTTTAGAGACAGAGTTTGTGAAATGAAGTTTTAAAATCAAGTATAATATTAAAATAAAGAGGCAGATGACATAACAAATGCAATGGAATGTGTTCATAATTAGCATAGAATTATCTAAAGTTTCGTGATTTTAATTGCAAAGACATGTATGAGAAGTGTATCAAAGGAAAATTGATTCTTCCGAATCAACCAAAACCATTTCCAAAATGTCATCTAATCATCTGATCAAATCAAAAGAGTACGTGATATATCAAAAATCGATATGTCTTGACTCTCGTAGATGATTTGAGTAAGTATGTTAAAATTTATTTAATTAAGAGGAAATCTGATGTCATTAATGAATTGAAAGAATTCATTGAAATTGTTCATACAGCATTTGGAAAATCGCCTAAAATTCAACGATCAGAAAATGGTGGTGAGTACACCTGCAACGTTGAATAAAGCAACTATTTACGCAAGAGCGAAATTGTGTAGTAGAGAGACGAAATACGTATTTGGTACCAAAATTGATAATAAAATTTCAGAACATGGTAGAATAAATGCAGGAAAATACTACTGTGATATTGAATTATTGAATTATTGTATTCGAAAAGATTTAGGTTATACAATTTTTTTTTCGCTGTACAAATTTAATATCTAGTTCAGAAAGTATTAACGATGTACCGACTCGGTATTCAATCATGACGAAATCCTGTTAAATATATAATCGATATTTTCTTTAATATGGCAGAACCGTGTACTGGACTGATTCTATATTATAGCATATTGATAAAGGGACGGAAAATAAATGAAAATAATTCGATAAGTGGTGCAAAAAATTGTGAAGAATTTATCGACGTTTATGTTTCGAATAAAGAAGTTCCTGTTTAATAAACTACCGATTTTTTCTTCAATGTGTCTTAATACATAGTAATAAATCGATGAAAACAAGTCATTCATTAAAATAAAAACTATTGTTAATTCAAATACTTTGTGTTCTTAAAAAATTCTGAGCACAAAGTACTTGAAATAACAAAAATTTAATCCTACCAAAAATTTCATTGTATTGCCAACAATATTTTATATTTAAAAGAAAAAGTGGCATTGTTAAAACAACAGATTTAAATTTGTTTATTTTTAAAAGCATGAAATGACGATGAACAGGGTTCAAATGTGATGAATCGGATAATGACCAATCCCAAAAAAGTAGCAACATTAATTTATATTTTTAAGTAAAAAAACAAGGTCAAGGCTACAAATTCCCATTAATCATTACAAATACTTTGATACTATTCGATATATAAAATTAAAAATTTTCTATCAAAGAATTTGCTAAAAACGTAGCAAAAGTTGTAACAGACAATCACCAAAGCTGTTAGATGAATTTATGAAGGGACAGTGAAAAGTGCGCAAGAAATTATCTAAATTTATTTATAAAAATTAAAAATGCTATTAGAATGTGAAAACCCATTTAAGGCATCGTGTGAAATAAATATTATTAGGTGGGTTTGACAAAGTGGTCAATAGGCAATTTGTTAGAATATTCTCACTGAACCCAATGGAAGTTCTGTAATTGATAAGGTCGGATGATATGAGTAAAATATTTAATAGAAGGGAGGTGATAGCTACAGAAGTGTTAAAACCATTTCAAATGCAGTTACTGAGTATCTGGTGAGAAATGTATCTCAAAAATGCAAATTAATTGCAGCCGATCCAAAAATATTGTCAAATGTTGTCCTGTTATTCCCAACAGAAATTACTGTATACTCTAAAATAAAAACAGAAATCCATGCGGTAGATTCTATGATCGTTATTGCAATATGAACGAAATAATATGTAAAAAACTGAAACATCATCGAGTTAAAATATATCAATTCGTGCAATGGTGCAGTGACTTCACAGGTAATAATAATGAATATGCATCAAAAAATATGGCTAGGGCACAATATTCCTAAAGATCACACGCCAACTTGGGAGAAGACATCTTCCATAAAAATAAATTGTTGAATATCAATTTAAAATTAAGTTATTCCCAAAATTTACTTTCTATAAAAAACTGTACAAAATTTTATCAAAAGCGTTACGACTGCACGTTTTAGATACACAAAATTATATGTGAAATCAATGACGATTTGTTGTATATAATTGCAAATGCTGAAACTGCGAGAGATGCGTGGAACTGCATACGTGAGCATTTTGAAAATTATTCATTTAGAGAATGCGTTCTTATTGTGAAGAACTAGATACATGAAGACGATGAATTGGAACAACACATCAATGAGAAGTCATATGATTTTAAAAGGTCTGAATATTACTAAAAGATGAATTATATGTTCAAACAATTCAATGTAATCTATATCGGTTCATACTTGCTTGAAAGAAGCTGAGAAATAAGCTACATTTTAGAGACAGAGTTTGTGAAATGAAGTTTTAAAATCAAGTATAATATTAAAATAAAGAGGCAGATGACATAACAAATGCAATGGAATGTGTTCATAATTAGCATAGAATTATCTAAAGTTTCGTGATTTTAATTGCAAAGACATGTATGAGAAGTGTATCAAAGGAAAATTGATTTTTCCGAATCAACCAAAACCATTTCCAAAATGTCATCTAATCATCTGATCAAATCAAAAGAGTACGTGATATATCAAAAATCGATATGTCTTGACTCTCGTAGATGATTTGAGTAAGTATGTTAAAATTTATTTAATTAAGAGGAAATCTGATGTCATTAATGAATTGAAAGAATTCATTGAAATTGTTCATACAGCATTTGGAAAATAGCCTAAAATTCAACGATCAGAAAATGGTGGTGAGTACACCTGCAACGTTGAATAAAGCAACTATTTACGCAAGAGCGAAATTGTGTAGTAGAGAGACGAAATACGTATTTGGTACCAAAATTGATAATAAAATTTCAGAACATGATAGAATAAATGCAGGAAAATACTACTGTGATATTGAATTATTGAATTATTGTGTTCGAAAATATTTAGGTTATACAATTTTTTTTTTCGCTGTACAAATTTAATATCTAGTTCAGAAAGTATTAACGATGTACCGACTCGGTATTCAATCATGACGAAATCCTGTTAAATATATAATCGATATTTTCTTTAATATGGCAGAACCGTGTACTGGACTGATTCTATATTAACGCATATTGATAAAGGGACGGAAAATAAATGAAAATAATTCGATAAGTGGTGCAAAAAATTGTGAAGAATTTATCGACGTTTATGTTTCGAATAAAGAAGTTCCTGTTTAATAAACTACCGATTTTTTCTTCAATGTGTCTTAATACATAGTAATAAATCGATGAAAACAAGTCATTCATTAAAATAAAAACTATTGCTAATTCAAATACTTTGTGTTCTTAAAAAATTCTGAGCACAAAGTACTTGAAATAACAAAAATTTAATCCTACCAAAAATTTCATTGTATTGCCAACAATATTTTATATTTAAAAGAAAAAGTGGCATTGTTAAAACAACAAATTTAAATTTGTTTATTTTTAAAAGCATGAAATGACGATGAACAGGGTTCAAATGTGATGAATCGGATAATGACCAATCCCAAAAAAGTAGCAACATTAATTTATATTTTTAAGTAAAAAAACAAGGTCAAGGCTACAAATTCCCATTAATCATTACAAATACTTTGATACTTTTCGATATATAAAATTAAAAATTTTCTATCAAAGAATTTGCTAAAAACGTAGCAAAAGTTGTAACAGACAATCACCAAAGCTGTTAGATGAATTTATGAAGGGACAGTGAAAAGTGCGCAAGAAATTATCTAAATTTATTTATAAAAATTAAAAATGCTATTAGAATGTGAAAACCCATTTAAGGCATCGTGTGAAATAAATATTTTTAGGTGGGTTTGACAAAGTGGTAATAGGCAATTTGTTAGAATATTCTCACTGAACCCAATGGAAGTTCTGTAATTGATAAGGTCGGATGATATGAGTAAAATATTTAATAGAAGGGAGGTGATAGCTACAGAAGTGTTAAAACCATTTCAAATGCAGTTACTGAGTATCTGGTGAGAAATGTATCTCAAAAATGCAAATTAATTGCAGCCGATCCAAAAATATTGTCAAATGTTGTCCTGTTATTCCCAACAGAAATTACTGTATACTCTAAAATAAAAACAGAAATCCATGCGGTAGATACTATGATCGTTATTGCAATATGAACGAAATAATATGAAAAAAACTGAAACATCATCGAGTTAAAATATATCAATTCGTGCCATGGTGCAGTGACTTCACAGGTAATAATAATGAATATGCATCAAAAAATATGGCTAGGGCACAATATTCCTAAAGATCACACGTCAACTTGGGAGAAGACATCTTCCATAGAAATAAATTGTTGAATATCAATTTAAAATTAAGTTATTCCCAAAATTTACTTTCTATAAAAAACTGTACAAAATTTTATCAAAAGCGTTACGACTGCACGTTTTAGATACACAAAATTATATGTGAAATCAATGACGATTTGTTGTATATAATTGCAAATGCTGAAACTGCGAGAGATGCGTGGAACTGCATACGTGAGCATTTTGAAAATTATTCATTTAGAGAATGCGTTCTTATTGTGAAGAACTAGATACATGAAGACGATGAATTGGAACAACACATCAATGAGAAGTCATATGATTTTAAAAGGTCTGAATATTACTAAAAGATGAATTATATGTTCAAACAATTCAATGTAATCTATATCGGTTCATACTTGCTTGAAAGAAGCTGAGAAATAAGCTACATTTTAGAGACAGAGTTTGTGAAATGAAGTTTTAAAATCAAGTATAATATTAAAATAAAGAAGCAGATGACATAACAAATGCAATGGAATATGTTCATAATTGGCATAGAATTATATAAAGTTTCGTGATTGTAATTGCAAAGACATATATGAGAAGTGTATCAAAGGAAAATTGATTTTTCCGAATCAACCAAAACCATTTCCAAAATGTTATCGAATCATCTGATCATATCAACGTGATATATCAAAAATCGATATTTCTTGACTCTTATAGATGATTTGAGAAAGTATGTTAAAATTTTTTTAATTAAGATGAAATCTGATGTCATTAATGAATTTAAAGAATTCATTGAAATTGTTCATACAGCATTTGGAAAATATCCTAAAATTGAATGATCAGAGAATGGTGGTGAGTTCACCTGCAACGTTGAATAAAGCAACTATTTACGCAAGAGCGAAATTGTGTAGCAGAGAGACGAAATAGGTATTTGGTACCAAAATTGATAATGAAACTTCAGAACATGGTAGAATAAATGCAGGAAAATACTACTGTGATATTGAATTATTGATACATTCAGATCAACAATCAAGACAGAGGACAAATAAACAAACTCCACCAGAAAGGTACAACGCAAATTTAATTGTTTACTCTAAGGAACCGAAAAGTTATAAGGAAGTATTAAAACGACAATATAATAAAAAATAGTTAAATGCTATGAGAGACTTATGTCGAATGAAACATGGATATTGGAAGAATTACCTGATGGACGAAAGGCAATTGGTTGTAAATGGATATATAATTAATTACACATGTAAACGGAAGGGTATGAAGTTACTAAGTAATATTAGAAGCACATGGATTCAATAAAAATTATGGCATGGATTTAAACGAGATTTGTGCACCAGTAGTCTGACATACGAATGGTTTTAACGGTAGCTGGACAAAATCAAATGTAGGTAAATCACCTATTAAGGTACATTAGTAAAGACAGCGTTCCTATATTGGAATTTAAAAGAAACTTTATATATGAAATAAACAAATTTTACAGAAACATTTGAAATATCCCATTTAGAAGAAGTCAATCATTACTTGGTAGGGCAGATGGATATTAATAACGACTCAACAAAATTATCCTAAAATGCTTGGATATAGGTATCAAATATCTTTATTTTTATTTGGCAGAAAATATAATTTTGTATAGGATTTGCATCGTAAAATAATTCTAAAATTTATATGTTCTCCAAGAGAAGATATGTAGAATAAAATATTTAAGAGATTTACTTAATTTGAAAAATTGAGAATGTGGTTACAATTTAAAATAAAATTAAGTTCCAAAAGCTACTTTTTTATAAAATACTACACAAAATGTAATCAAGGTAGCCATGGCTGTATAGATATATACTGGAAAACAAATTAATGTGTTTGAAAACATTTAGGACTTCATTAAGGTTATAAAAATTTTTTTTTTTCCTCTGTACAAATTTAATACCTAATTCAGAAAGTATTAACGATGTACCGACTCGGTATTCAATCATGACGAAATCCTGTTAAATATATAGTCGATATTTTCTTTAATATGGCAGAACCTAAACACGTGTACTGGACTGATTCTATATTGAAGCATATTGATAAAGGGACGGAAAATAAATAAAATAATTCGATAAGTGGTGCAAAAGAAAAGTGAAGAATTTATCGACGTTTATGTTTCGAATAAAGAAGTTCCTGTTTAATAAACTACCGATTTTTTCTTCAATGTGTCTGCCATAGACGTGTGTACTGAATTGATTATTTGCGTCAATACATAGCAATAAAGCGATGAAAATAAGTCATTTACTAAAATAAAAAACTAGTGCTAATTCAAATACTTTATGTTCTTAAAAAATTGTGAGCACTAAGTACTTGAAATAACAAAAATTTAATCCTACCAAAAATTTCAATGTATTGCCAACAATATTTTATATTTAAAAGAAAACGTGGCATTGTTAAAACAACAGATTTAAACTTGTTTATTTTTAAAAGCATGAAATGACGATGACCAGGGTTCGAATGTGATGAAACAGATAATAACCAATCCCAAACAAGTAGCAACAATAATTTATATTTTTAAGTAAAAAAAAAAAACAAGGACAAGGCTATAAATTCGTATTAATCATTAAAAATACTTTGATACTTTTTGATATATAAAATTAAAAATTTTCTATCAAAGAATTTGCCAAAAACGTAGCAAAAGTTTGAACAGACAATCACCAAAGCTGCTAGATGAATTTATGAAGTGACAGTGAAAAGTGCGCAAGAAATTATCTAAATTTATTTATAAAAATTAAAAATGCTATTAGAATGTGAAAACCCATTTAAGGCATCGTGTGAAATAAATATTTTTAGGTGGGTTTGACAAAGTGGTCAATAGGCAATTTGTTAGAATATTCTCACTGAACCCAATGGAAGTTCTGTAATTGATAAGGTCGGATGATATGAGTAAAATATTTAATAGAAGGGAGGTGATAGCTACAGAAGTGATAAAACCATTTCAAATGCAGTTACTGAGTATCTGGTGAGAAATGTATCTCAAAAATGCAAATTAATTGCAGCCGATCCAAAAATATTGTCAAATGTTGTCCTTCTATTCCCAACAGAAATTACTGTATACCCTAAAATAAAAACAGAAAATTATATAAAATTATATGTGAAACTAATGACAATGACAAGATGCGTGGAACTGCATACGGTCGTATTGTGACGAACATATGCAAAGTCAAACTAGATATATGAAGACGATGAATTGAAACAACACATCAATGAAGTACCTCAAGAATTGAAGACATTGAAAAATGGGAAGTCATATGATTTTAAAAGGTCTGAATATAACTAAAAGATGTATTATGTGTATGTGTTCAAACAATTCAAAGTAATCTATATCGGTCCATACTTGCTTGAAAAGAAGCTGTAAAAGAAGCTACATTTTAGAGACAGAGTTTGTGAAATTAAGTTCTAAAATCAAGAATAATTTTAAAATAAAGAGGCAGATGATATAACAAATGCAATGGAATATGTTCATAATTGGCATAGAATTATATAAAGTTTCGTGATTGTAATTGCAAAGACATATATGAGAAGTGTATCAAAGGAAAATTGATTCTTCCGAATCAACCAAAACCATTTCCAAAATGTTATCGAATCATCTGATCATATCAAAAGAGTACGTGATATATCAAAAATCGATATTTCTTGACTCTCATAGATGATTTGAGAAAGTATGTTAAAATTTATTTAATTAAGAGGAAATCTGATGTCATTAACGAATCGAAAGAATTCATTGAAATTGTTCATACAGCATCAGGAAAATATCCTAAAATTGAAATTCAACAATCAAGACAGAGGACACATAAACAAAACTCCACCAGAAAGGTATACCGCAAATTTAATTGTTTAGTGTGAGGAACCGAAAAGTTATAAGAAAGTATTAAAACGACAAAATAATAAAGAATAGTTAAATGCTATGAGAGACTTATGTCGAATGAAACATGGATATTGGATGAATTACCTGATGGACGAAAGGCAATTGGTTGCAAATGGATATATAATTAATTACGGATGTAAACGGAAAAGTATGAAGTTACTAAGCAAGATTAGGATATAATAAACAATATGGCATGGATTTAAACGAGATTTGTGCACCAGTTGTCTGACATACGAATGGTTTCAACGGTAGCTGGACAAAATCAAATGTAGGCAAATCACCTTAATGTAAAGACAGCGTTCTTATCTCGGAATTTAAAAGAAACATTATATATGAAACAAATAAAATTTTACAGAAACATTTGAAATATCCTATTTAGGAGAAGTCAATCATTACTTGGTAGGGCAGATGGATATTAATAATGTCTCAACAAAATTATCCTAAAATGCTTGGATATAGGTATCAAATACCTTTATTTGTTTTTTTTTTTCGTTTTGGCAGAGAATATATTATTCTATAGGATTTGCAGCGGAAAAGATTTCTAAAATTTATATGTTCTCCAAGAGGAGATATGTAGAATAAAATATTTAAGAGATTTACTTTATTTGAAAAATTGAGAATGGGATTACAATTTAAAATAAAATTAAGTCCTAGAAGTTACTTTTTTATAAAAAACTATACAAAATGTAATCAAGGTAGCCATGGCTGTATAGATATATACTGGAAAACAAATTAATGTGTTTGAAAACATTTAACACTTCATTAAGGTTATACAATTTTTTTTTTTCGCTGTACAAATTTAATATCTAGTTCAAAAAGTATTAACGATGTACAAATTTAATATCTAGTTCAGAAAGTATTAACGATGTACCGTACTCGGTATTCAATCATGACGAAATCCTGTTATATATAAAATCGATATTTTCTTTAATATGGCAGAACCTAAACACGTGTACTGGACTGATTCTATATTGAAACATATTGATAAAGGGACGGAAAATAATTCGATAAGTGGTGCCAAAAATAGTGAAGAATTAATCAATGTTTAGTTTCGAATAAATTCCTGTTTAATAAACTACCGATTTTTTCTTCAATGTGTCTGCCATAGACGCATGTACTGAATTGATTAACTGCATCAATACATAGTAATAAAGCGATGAAAACAAGTCATTCACTAAAATAAAAAACTATTGCTAATTCAAATACGTTGTGTTCTTAAAAAATTGTGAGCACAAAGTACTTGAAATAACAAAAATTTAATCCTACCAAATATTTCATTGTATTGCCAACAATATTTTCTATTTAAAAGAAAAAGTGGCATTGTTAAAACAACCGATTTAAATTTGTTTATTTTTAAAAGCATGAAAATATTCGATCAAAGAAGATCTTCGAATTCAAGAGAGGCTATGCAATCTCTACAACATTACTTTATTTTAAATGACGATGACCAGGGTTCATGTGGTGAAAAGGATAATGACAAACCCCGAAAATAGTAGCAACATTAATTTATATTTTAAAGTAAAAAAACCAGGACAAGGCTTTAAATTCTCATAAATCATTAGAAATACTTTGATACTTTTTGATATATAAAATTAAAAATTTTCTACCAAAGAATTTCCCAAAAACGTAGCAAAAGTTTGAACAGAACCCAAAGCTCACCAATGCTGTTAGATGAATTTATGAAGTGACAGTGAAAAGTGCGCAAGAAATGATCTAAATTTATTTATAAAAATTAAAAATGCTATTAGAATGTGAAAACCCAATTAAGGCATCGTGTGAAATAAATATTTGTAAGTGGGTTTGACAAAGTCGTCAATAGCAATTTATTAGAATATTCTCACTGAACTCAATGGAAGTTCTGTAATTGATAAGGTCGGATGATATGAATAAAATATTTAATAGAAGGGAGGTGATAGCTACAGAAATGAAAAAACCATTTCAAATGCAGTTACTGAGTGTCTGGAGCAAATTAATTGCAGCCGATTTTGACATTAAGGAAATACCTTATGTAATGGCTGAGTCAAACTACGTGTTCACACTTTGACTTCTCATTTTATTCTGATCTCTCGACGAAAATGAACTTACATGCTATGCTTACGGAAAATGATACATTGTCAAAATATATACAACGAAAACTGCTATCGGAGTGTGATGAGTCATCCATTGCAAAGATAATCGTCGATCATTTTGCCAACACCGAGATCAAAATGGATCCAAAATGTTGTCCTGCTATTCCCAACAGAAATTACTGTATACCCTAAAATGAAAACAGAAAATTATATAAAATTTTATGTGAAACTAATGACAATGACAAGATGCGTGGAACTGCATACGTTCGTATTGTGACGAACATATGCAAAGTCAAACTTGATATATGAAGACGATGAATTGAAACAACACATCAATGAAGTACCTCAAGAATTAAAGACATTGAAAAATAGGAAGTCATATGATTTTAAAAGGTCTGAATATAACTAAAAGATGTATTTTATGTTCAAACAATTCAAAGTAATCTATATCAGTATATACTTGCTTGAAAAGAAGCTAAAAAAGAAGCTACATTTTAGAGAGAGAGTTTGTGAAATGAAGTTTAAAAATCAAGAATAATTTTAAAATATAGAAGCAAATGACATAACAAATGCAATGGAATATGTTCATAATTGGCATAGAATTATATAAAGTTTCGTGATTGTAATTGCAAAGACATATATGAGAAGTGTATCAAAGGAAAATTGATTCTTCCGAATCAACCAAAACCATTTCCAAAATGTTATCGAATCATCTGATCATATCAACAGAGTACGTGATATATCAAAAATCGATATTTCTTGACTCTCATAGATGATTTGAGAAAGTATGTTAAAATTTATTAAATTAAGAGGAAATCTGATGTCATTAATGAATTGAAAGAATTCATTGAAATTGTTCATACAGCATTTGGAAAATAGCCTAAAATTGAACGATCAGAAAATGGTGGTGAGTACACCTGCAACGTTGAATAAAGCAACTATTTACGTAAGAGCGAAATTGTGTAGCAGAGAGACGAAATACGTATTTGGTACCAAAATTGATAATAAAATTTCAGAACATGATAGAATAAATGCAGGAAAATACTACTGTGATATTGAATTATTGTGTTCGAAAAGATTTAGGTTATACAATTTTTTTTTCGCTGTACAAATTTAATATCTAGTTCAGAAAGTATTAACGATGTACCGACTCGGTATTCAATCATGACGAAATCCTGTTAAATATATAATCGATATTTTCTTTAATATGGCAGAACCGTGTACTGGACTGATTCTATATTAACGCATATTGATAAAGGGACGGAAAATAAATGAAAATAATTCGATAAGTGGTGCAAAAAATTGTGAAGAATTTATCGACGTTTATGTTTCGAATAAAGAAGTTCCTGTTTAATAAACTACCGATTTTTTCTTCAATGTGTCTTAATACATAGTAATAAATCGATGAAAACAAGTCATTCATTAAAATAAAAACTATTGTTAATTCAAATACTTTGTGTTCTTAAAAATTCTGAGCACAAAGTACTTGAAATAACAAAAATTTAATCCTACCAAAAATTTCATTGTATTGCCAACAATATTTTATATTTAAAAGAAAAAGTGGCATTGTTAAAACAACAGATTTAAATTTGTTTATTTTTAAAAGCATGAAATGACGATGAACAGGGTTCAAATGTGATCGGATAATGACCAATCCCAAAAAAGTAACAACATTAATTTATATTTTTAAGTAAAAAAACATGGTCAAGGCTACAAATTCCCATTAATCATTACAAATACTTTGATACTTTTCGATATATAAAATTAAAAATTTTCTATCAAAGAATTTGCTAAAAACGTTGCAAAAGTTGTAACAGACAATCACCAAAGCTGTTAGATGAATTTATGAAGGGACAGTGAAAAGTGCGCAAGAAATTATCTAAATTTATTTATAAAAATTAAAAATGCTATTAGAATGTGAAAACCCATTTAAGGCATCGTGTGAAATAAATATTTTTAGGTGGGTTTGACAAAGTGGTGAATAGGCAATTTGTTAGAATATTCTCACTGAACCCAATGGAAGTTCTGTAATTGATAAGGTCGGATGATATGAGTAAAATATTTAATAGAAGGGAGGTGATAGCTACAGAAGTGATAAAACCATTTCAAATGCAGTTACTGAGTATCTGGTGAGAAATGTATCTCAAAAATGCAAATTAATTGCAGCCGATCCAAAAATATTGTCAAATGTTGTCCTGTTATTCCCAACAGAAATTACTGTATACTCTAAAATAAAAACAGAAATCCATGCGGTAGATACTATGATCGTTATTGCAATATGAACGAAATAATATGTAAAAAACTGAAACATCATCGAGTTAAAATATATCAATTCGTGCAATGGTGCAGTGACTTCACAGGTAATAATAATGAATATGCATCAAAAAATATGGCTAGGGCACAATATTCCTAAAGATCACACGTCAACTTGGGAGAAGACATCTTCCATAAAAATAAATTGTTGAATATCAATTTAAAATTAAGTTATTGCCAAAATTTACTTTCTACAAAAAACTGTACAAAATTTTATCAAAAACGTTACGACTGCACGTTTTAGATACACAAAATTATATGTGAAATCAATGACGATTTGTTGTATATAATTGCAAATGCTGAAACTGCGAGAGATGCGTGGAACTGCATACGTGAGCATTTTGAAAATTATTCATTTAGAGAATGCGTTCTTATTGTGAAGAACTAGATACATGAAGACGATGAATTGGAACAACACATCAATGAAGTGCATTAAGAATTGAAGACATTCAGCCATTGGAGATAAATTGAGTGAAAAATGGGAAGTCATATGATTTTAAAAGGTCTGAATTTTACTAAAAGATGAATTATATGTTCAAACAATTCAATGTAGTCTATATCGGTTCATACTTGCTTGAAAGAAGCTGAAAAAGAAGCTACATTTTAGAGACAGAGTTTGTGAAATTAAGTTCGAAAATCAAGAATAATTTTAAAATAAAGAAGCAGATGACATAACAAATGCAATGGAATATGTTCATAATTGGCATAGAATTATATAAAGTTTCGTGATTGTAATTGCAAAGACATATATGAGAAGTGTATCAAAGGAAAATTGATTCTTCCGAATCAACCAAAACCATTTCCAAAATGTTATCGAATCATCTGATCATATCAACAGAGTACGTGATATATCAAAAATCGATATTTCTTGACTCTCATAGATGATTTGAGAAAGTATGTTAAAATTTATTAAATTAAGAGGAAATCTGATGTCATTAATGAATTGAAAGAATTCATTGAAATTGTTCATACAGCATTTGGAAAATAGCCTAAAATTGAACGATCAGAAAATGGTGGTGAGTACACCTGCAACGTTGAATAAAGCAACTATTTACGTAAGAGCGAAATTGTGTAGCAGAGAGACGAAATACGTATTTGGTACCAAAATTGATAATAAAATTTCAGAACATGATAGAATAAATGCAGGAAAATACTACTGTGATATTGAATTATTGTGTTCGAAAAGATTTAGGTTATACAATTTTTTTTTTCGCTGTACAAATTTAATATCTAGTTCAGAAAGTATTAACGATGTACCGACTCGGTATTCAATCATGACGAAATCCTGTTAAATATATAATCGATATTTTCTTTAATATGGCAGAACCGTGTACTGGACTGATTCTATATTAACGCATATTGATAAAGGGACGGAAAATAAATGAAAATAATTCGATAAGTGGTGCAAAAAATTGTGAAGAATTTATCGACGTTTATGTTTCGAATAAAGAAGTTCCTGTTTAATAAACTACCGATTTTTTCTTCAATGTGTCTTAATACATAGTAATAAATCGATGAAAACAAGTCATTCATTAAAATAAAAACTATTGTTAATTCAAATACTTTGTGTTCTTAAAAATTCTGAGCACAAAGTACTTGAAATAACAAAAATTTAATCCTACCAAAAATTTCATTGTATTGCCAACAATATTTTATATTTAAAAGAAAAAGTGGCATTGTTAAAACAACAGATTTAAATTTGTTTATTTTTAAAAGCATGAAATGACGATGAACAGGGTTCAAATGTGATCGGATAATGACCAATCCCAAAAAAGTAACAACATTAATTTATATTTTTAAGTAAAAAAACATGGTCAAGGCTACAAATTCCCATTAATCATTACAAATACTTTGATACTTTTCGATATATAAAATTAAAAATTTTCTATCAAAGAATTTGCTAAAAACGTTGCAAAAGTTGTAACAGACAATCACCAAAGCTGTTAGATGAATTTATGAAGGGACAGTGAAAAGTGCGCAAGAAATTATCTAAATTTATTTATAAAAATTAAAAATGCTATTAGAATGTGAAAACCCATTTAAGGCATCGTGTGAAATAAATATTTTTAGGTGGGTTTGACAAAGTGGTGAATAGGCAATTTGTTAGAATATTCTCACTGAACCCAATGGAAGTTCTGTAATTGATAAGGTCGGATGATATGAGTAAAATATTTAATAGAAGGGAGGTGATAGCTACAGAAGTGATAAAACCATTTCAAATGCAGTTACTGAGTATCTGGTGAGAAATGTATCTCAAAAATGCAAATTAATTGCAGCCGATCCAAAAATATTGTCAAATGTTGTCCTGTTATTCCCAACAGAAATTACTGTATACTCTAAAATAAAAACAGAAATCCATGCGGTAGATACTATGATCGTTATTGCAATATGAACGAAATAATATGTAAAAAACTGAAACATCATCGAGTTAAAATATATCAATTCGTGCAATGGTGCAGTGACTTCACAGGTAATAATAATGAATATGCATCAAAAAATATGGCTAGGGCACAATATTCCTAAAGATCACACGTCAACTTGGGAGAAGACATCTTCCATAAAAATAAATTGTTGAATATCAATTTAAAATTAAGTTATTGCCAAAATTTACTTTCTACAAAAAACTGTACAAAATTTTATCAAAAACGTTACGACTGCACGTTTTAGATACACAAAATTATATGTGAAATCAATGACGATTTGTTGTATATAATTGCAAATGCTGAAACTGCGAGAGATGCGTGGAACTGCATACGTGAGCATTTTGAAAATTATTCATTTAGAGAATGCGTTCTTATTGTGAAGAACTAGATACATGAAGACGATGAATTGGAACAACACATCAATGAAGTGCATTAAGAATTGAAGACATTCAGCCATTGGAGATAAATTGAGTGAAAAATGGGAAGTCATATGATTTTAAAAGGTCTGAATTTTACTAAAAGATGAATTATATGTTCAAACAATTCAATGTAGTCTATATCGGTTCATACTTGCTTGAAAGAAGCTGAAAAAGAAGCTACATTTTAGAGACAGAGTTTGTGAAATTAAGTTCGAAAATCAAGAATAATTTTAAAATAAAGAAGCAGATGACATAACAAATGCAATGGAATATGTTCATAATTGGCATAGAATTATATAAAGTTTCGTGATTGTAATTGCAAAGACATATATGAGAAGTGTATCAAAGGAAAATTGATTCTTCCGAATCAACCAAAACCATTTCCAAAATGTTATCGAATCATCTGATCATATCAACAGAGTACGTGATATATCAAAAATCGATATTTCTTGACTCTCATAGATGATTTGAGAAAGTATGTTAAAATTTATTAAATTAAGAGGAAATCTGATGTCATTAATGAATTGAAAGAATTCATTGAAATTGTTCATACAGCATTTGGAAAATAGCCTAAAATTGAACGATCAGAAAATGGTGGTGAGTACACCTGCAACGTTGAATAAAGCAACTATTTACGTAAGAGCGAAATTGTGTAGCAGAGAGACGAAATACGTATTTGGTACCAAAATTGATAATAAAATTTCAGAACATGATAGAATAAATGCAGGAAAATACTACTGTGATATTGAATAATTGAATTATTGTGTTCGAAAAGATTTAGGTTTTACAATTTTTTTTTTTTCGCTGTACAAATTTAATATCTAGTTCAGAAAGTATTAACGATGTACCGACTCGGTATTCAATCATGTGGAAATCCTGTTAAATATATAATCGATACTTTCTTTTATATGGCAGAACCGTGTACTGGACTGATTCTATATTAACGCATATTGATAAAGGGACGGAAAATAAATGAAAATAATTCGATAAGTGGTGCAAAAAATTGTGAAGAATTTATCGACGTTTATGTTTCGAATAAAGAAGTTCCTGTTTAATAAACTACCGATTTTTTCTTCAATGTGTCTTAATACATAGTAATAAATCGATGAAAACAAGTCATTCATTAAAATAAAAACTATTGTTAATTCAAATACTTTGTGTTCTTAAAAAATTCTGAGCACAAAGTACTTGAAATAACAAAAATTTAATCCTACCAAAAATTTCATTGTATTGCCAACAATATTTTATATTTAAAAGAAAAAGTGGCATTGTTAAAACAACAGATTTAAATTTGTTTATTTTTAAAAGCATGAAATGACGATGAACAGGGTTCAAATGTGATGAATCGGATAATGACCAATCCCAAAAAAGTAGCAACATTAATTTATATTTTTAAGTAAAAAAACAAGGTCAAGGCTACAAATTCCCATTAATCATTACAAATACTTTGATACTATTCGATATATAAAATTAAAAATTTTCTATCAAAGAATTTGCTAAAAACGTTGCAAAAGTTGTAACAGACAATCACCAAAGCTGTTAGATGAATTTATGAAGGGACAGTGAAAAGTGCGCAAGAAATTATCTAAATGAATTTATAAAAATTAAAAATGCTATTAGAATGTGAAAACCCATTTAAGGCATCGTGTGAAATAAATATTTTTAGGTGGGTTTGACAAAGTGGTCAATAGGCAATTTGTTAGAATATTCTCACTGAACCCAATGGAAGTTCTGTAATTGATAAGGTCGGATGATATGAGTAAAATATTTAATAGAAGGGAGGTGATAGCTACAGAAGTGATAAAACCATTTCAAATGCAGTTACTGAGTATCTGGTGAGAAATGTATCTCAAAAATGCAAATTAATTGCAGCCGATCCAAAAATATTGTCAAATGTTGTCCTGTTATTCCCAACAGAAATTACTGTATACTCTAAAATAAAAACAGAAATCCATGCGGTAGATACTATGATCGTTATTGCAATATGAACGAAATAATATGTAAAGAACTGAAACATCATCGAGTTAAAATATATCAATTCGTGCAATGGTGCAGTGACTTCACAGGTAATAATAATGAATATGCATCAAAAAATATGGCTAGGGCACAATATTCCTAAAGATCACACGCCAACTTGGGAGAAGACATCTTCCATAAAAATAAATTGTTGAATATCAATTTAAAATTAAGTTATTGCCAAAATTTACTTTCTATAAAAAACTGTACAAAATTTTATCAAAAACGTTACGACTGCACGTTTTAGATACACAAAATTATATGTGAAATCAATGACGATTTGTTGTATATAATTGCAAATGCTGAAACTGCGAGAGATGCGTGGAACTGCATACGTGAGCATTTTGAAAATTATTCATTTAGAGAATGCGTTCTTATTGTGAAGAACTAGATACATGAAGACGATGAATTGGAACAACATATCAATGAAGTGCATTAAGAATTGAAGACATTCAGCCATTGGAGGTAAATTGAGTGAAAAATGGGAAGTCATATGATTTTAAAAGGTCTGAATTTTACTAAAAGATGAATTATATGTTCAAACAATTCAATGTAGTCTATATCGGTTCATACTTGCTTGAAAGAAGCTGAAAAAGAAGCTACATTTTTGGAGACAGAGTTTGTGAAATTAAGTTCGAAAATCAAGAATAATTTTAAAATAAAGAAGCAGATGACATAACAAATGCAATGGAATATGTTCATAATTGGCATAGAATTATATAAAGTTTCGTGATTGTAATTGCAAAGACATATATGAGAAGTGTATCAAAGGAAAATTTATTCTTCCGAATCAACCAAAACCATTTCCAAAATGTTATCGAATCATCTGATCATATCAACGTGATATATCAAAAATCGATATTTCTTGACTCTTATAGATGATTTGAGAAAGTATGTTAAAATTTTTTTAATTAAGATGAAATCTGATGTCATTAATGAATTTAAAGAATTCATTGAAATTGTTCATACAGCATTTGGAAAATATCCTAAAATTGAATGATCAGAGAATGGTGGTGAGTTCACCTGCAACGTTGAATAAAGCAACTATTTACGCAAGAACGAAATTGTGTAGCA
The DNA here is from genome assembly GCA_947389925.1 of Coelopa pilipes. NCBI lineage: Eukaryota > Metazoa > Arthropoda > Insecta > Diptera > Coelopidae > Coelopa > Coelopa pilipes. Next base: position 9,940,382 of record OX376700.1, read on the forward strand.
GAGAGACGAAATAGGTATTTGGTACCAAAATTGATAATGAAACTTCAGAACATGGTAGAATAAATGCAGGAAAATACTACTGTGATATTGAATTATTGATACATTCAGATCAACAATCAAGACAGAGGACAAATAAACAAACTCCACCAGAAAGGTACAACGCAAATTTAATTGTTTACTCTAAGGAACCGAAAAGTTATAAGGAAGTATTAAAACGACAATATAATAAAAAATAGTTAAATGCTATGAGAGACTTATGTCGAATGAAACATGGATATTGGAAGAATTACCTGATGGACGAAAGGCAATTGGTTGCAAATGGATATATAATTAATTACACATGTAAACGGAAGGGTATGAAGTTACTAAGTAATATTAGTAGCACAAGGATTCAATAAAAATTATGGCATGGATTTAAACGAGATTTGTGCACCAGTAGTCTGACATACGAATGGTTTTAACGGTAGCTGGACAAAATCAAATGTAGGTAAATCACCTATTAAGGTACATTAGTAAAGACAGCGTTCCTATATTGGAATTTAAAAGAAACTTTATATATGAAATAAACAAATTTTACAGAAACATTTGAAATATCCCATTTAGGAGAAGTCAATCATTACTTGGTAGGGCAGATGGATATTAATAACGACTCAACAAAATTATCCTAAAATGCTTGGATATAGGTATCAAATATCTTTATTTTTTTTTTTTGGCAGAAAATGTAATTTAGTAAAGGATTTGCATCGGAAAATAATTCTAAAATGTATATGTTCTCCAAGGGGAGATATGTAGAATAAAATATTTAAGAGATTTACTTAATTTGAAAAATTGAGAATGGGATTACAATTTAAAATAAAATTAAGTTCCAGAAGCTACTTTTTTATAAAAAACTATACAAAATGTAATCAAGGTAGCCATGGCTGTATAGATATATACTGGAAAACAAATTAATGTGTTTGAAAACATTTAGGACTTCATTAAGGTTATACAAATTTTTTTTTCCTCTGTACAAATTCAATATCTAGTTCAGAAAGTATTAACGATGTACCGACTCGGTATTCAATCATGACGAAATCCTGTTAAATATATAATCGATATTTTCTTTAATATGGCAGAACCGTGTACTGAACTGATTCTATATTAAAGCATATTGATAAAGGGACGGAAAATAAATGAAAATAATTCGATAAGTGGTGCAAAAAATTGTGAAGAATTTATCGACGTTTATGTTTCGAATACAGAAGTTCCTGTTTAATAAACTACCGATTTTTTCTTCAATGTGTCTTAATACATAGTAATAAATCGATGAAAACAAGTCATTCATTAAAATAAAAACTATTGTTAATTCAAATACTTTGTGTTCTTAAAAAATTTTGAGCACAAAGTACTTGAAATAACAAAAATTTAATCCTACCAAAAATTGCATTGTATTGCCAACAATATTTTATATTTAAAAGAAAAAGTGGCATTGTTAAAACAACAGATTTAAATTTGTTTATTTTTAAAAGCATGAAATGACGATGAACAGGGTTCAAATGTGATGAATCGGATAATGACCAATCCCAAAAAAGTAGCAACATTAATTTATATTTTTAAGTAAAAAAACAAGGTCAAGGCTACAAATTCCCATTAATCATTACAAATACTTTGATACTTTTCGATATATAAAATTAAATATTTTCTATCAAAGAATTTGCTAAAAAAAATAAGAAAAGTTGTAACAGACAATCACCAAAGCTGTTAGATGAATTTATGAAGGGACAGTGAAAAGTGCGCAAGAAATTATCTAAATTTTTTTATAAAAATTAAAAATGCTATTAAAATGTGAAAACCCATTAAAGGCATCGTGTGAAATAAATATTTTTAGGTGGGTTTGACAAAGTGGTCAATACGCAATTGGTTAGAATATTCTCACTGAACCCAATGGAAATTCTGTAATTGATAAGGTCGGATGATATGAGTAAAATATTTAATAGAAGGGAGGTGATAGCTACAGAAGTGATAAAACCATTTCAAATGCAGTTACTGAGTATCTGGTGAAAAATGTATCTCAAAAATGCAAATTAATTGCAGCCGATCCAAAAATATTGTCAAATGTTGTCCTGTTATTCCCAACAGAAATTACTGTATACTCTAAAATAAAAACAGAAGTCCATGCGGTAGATACTATGATCGTTATTGCAATATGAACGAAATAATATGTAAAAAACTGAAACATCATCGAGTTAAAATATATCAATTCGTGCAATGGTGCAGTGACTTCACAGGTAATAATAATGAATATGCATCAAAAAATATGGCTAGGGCACAATATTCCTAAAGATCACATGTCAACTTGGGAGAAGAATCTTCCATAAAAATAAATTGTTGAATATCAATTTAAAATTAAGTTATTCCCAAAATTTACTTTCTATAAAAAACTGTACAAAATTTTATCAAAAACGTTACGGCTGCACGTTTTAGATACACAAAATTATATGTGAAATCAATGACGAATTGTTGTATATAATTGCAAATGCTGAAACTGCGAGAGATGCGTGGAACTGCATACGTGAGCATTTTGAAAATTATTCATTTAGAGAATGCGTTCTTATTGTGAAGAACTAGATACATGAAGACGATGAATTGGAACAACACATCAATGAAGTGCATTAAGAATTGAAGACATTCAGCCATTGGAGATAAATTGAGTGAAAAATGGGAAGTCATATGATTTTAAAAGGTCTGAATTTTACTAAAAGATGAATTATATGTTCAAACAATTCAATGTAGTCTATATCGGTTCATACTTGCTTGAAAGAAGCTGAAAAAGAAGCTACATTTTTGGAGACAGAGTTTGTGAAATTAAGTTCGAAAATCAAGAATAATTTTAAAATAAAGAAGCAGATGACATAACAAATGCAATGGAATATGTTCATAATTGGCATAGAATTATATAAAGTTTCGTGATTGTAATTGCAAAGACGTATATGAGAAGTGTATCAAAGGAAAATTGATTCTTCCGAATCAACCAAAACCATTTCCAAAATGTTATCGAATCATCTGATCATATCAACAGAGTACGTGATATATCAAAAATCGATATTTCTTGACTCTCATAGATGATTTGAGAAAGTATGTTAAAATTTTTTTAATTAAGAGGAAATCTGATGTCATTAATGAATTTAAAGAATTCATTGAAATTGTTCATACAGCATTTGGAAAATCGCCTAAAATTCAACGATCAGAAAATGGTGGTGAGTACACCTGCAACGTTGAATAAAGCAACTATTTACGCAAGAGCGAAATTGTGTAGCAGAGAGACGAAATACGTATTTGGTACCAAAATTGATAATAAAATTTCAGAACATGATAGAATAAATGCAGGAAAATACTACTGTGATATTGAATAATTGAATTATTGTGTTCGAAAAGATTTAGGTTTTACAATTTTTTTTTTTTCGCTGTACAAATTTAATATCTAGTTCAGAAAGTATTAACGATGTACCGACTCGGTATTCAATCATGACGAAATCCTGTTAAATATATAATCGATATTTTCTTTAATATGGCAGAACCGTGTACTAGACTGATTCTATATTAAAGCATATTGATAAAGGGACGGAAAATAAATGAAAATAATTCGATAGGTGGTGCAATAAATAGTGAAGAATTTATCGACGTTTATGTTTCGAATAAAGAAGTTCCTGTTTAATAAACTACCGATTTTTTCTTCAATGTGTCTGCCATAGACGCATGTACTGAATTGATTATATGCGTCAAAGCATATTAATAAAGCGATGAAAACAAGTCATTCACTAAAATAAAAAACTATTGCTAATTCAAATACTTTGTGTTCTTAATAAATTGTGAGTACAAAGTACAAAAATTTAATCCTACCAAAAATTTCATTGTATTTTCTATTTAAAAAAAAAGTGACATTGTTAAAACAACAGATTTAAATTTGTTTATTTTTAAAAGCATGAAAATATTCGTTCAAAGAAGATCTTCGAATTCAAGAGTGGCTATGCAATCTCTACATTATTACTTTATCTTAAATGACGATGACCAGGGTTCATGTGGTGAAAAGGATAATGACAAACCCCGAAAATAGTAGCAAGATTAATTTATAATTTAAAGTAAAAAAACAAGGTCAAGGCTACAAATTCTCATTATTAATTAAAAATACTTTGATACTTTTTGATATATAAAATTGAAAATTTTCTACCAAAAATTTCCCAAAAACGTAGCAAAAGTTTGAACAGAAAATTACCAAAGTCCGAACCCTTGCCGATGAGCAGTTAGTTGAATTTATGAAGTGACAGTGAAAAGTGCGCAAGAAATTATCAAAATTTATTTATAAAAATTAAAAATGCTATTAGAATGTGAAAACCCACTTAAGGCATCGTGTGAAATAAATATTTGTAGGTGGGTTTGACAAAGTCGTCAATAGGCAATTTATTAGAATATTCTCACTGAACTCAATGGAAGTTCTGTAATTGATAAGGTCGGATGATATGAATAAAATATTTAATAGAAGGAAGGTGATAGCTACAGAAGTGATAAAACCATTTGAAATGCAGTTACTGAGTATCTGGAGAAAAATGCATCTCAAAAATGCAAATTAATTGCAGCTGATTTTGACATTAAGGAAATACCTTATGTAATGGCTGAGTCAAACTACGTGTTCACACTTTGACATCTCATTTTATTCTGACCTCACGACAAAAATGAACTTACATGCTATGCTTACGGAGAATGATACATTGTCAAAATATATACAACGAAAACTGCTATCGGAGTGTGATGAGTCATCCATTGCAAAGGTAATCGTCGATCATTTTGCCAACACCGAGATCAAAATGGATCCAAAATGTTGTCCTGCTATTCCCATCAGAAATTACTGTATACCCTAAAATGAAAACAGAAATCCATGCGGTAGATTATATGATCGTTATTGCAATATGATACTGAAGTTCAGATTTCACAGGTAATAATAAAGAATATTCATCAAAAAATATGGCTAGGGCATAAAATTCCTAAAGATCACACGTCAACATGGAAGAAGACATCTTCTATAAAAATAAATTGTTGAATATCAATTTAAAATTAAGTTATTCCCAAAATTTACTTTTTATAAAAAACTGTACAAAATGTAATCAAAGTAGTCTTGACGTTTTAGATACAGAAAATTATATGTGAAATCAATGACAATGACAAGATGCGTGGAACTGCATGCTTGAGCATTTTGAAAATTATTCATTTAGAGAATGCGTTCTTATTGTGAAGAACATATGCAAAGTCCAACTAGATATATGAAGACGATGAATTGGAACAACACATCAATCAAGAATTGAAGACATTGAAAAATGGGAAGTCATATGATTTTAAAAGCTCTGAATATAACTAAAAGATGAATTATATGTTCAAACAATTCAAAGTAATCTATATCGGTCCATACTTGCTTGAAAAGAAGCTGTAAAAGAAGCTACATTTTAGAGACAGAGTTTGTGAAATGAAGTTTAAAAATCAAGAATAATTTTAAAATATAGAAGCAAATGACATAACAAATGCAATGGAATATGTTCATAATTGGCATAGAATTATATAAAGTTTCGTGATTGTAATTGCAAAGACATATATGAGAAGTGTATCAAAGGAAAATTGATTCTTCCGAATCAACAAACCATTTCCAAAATGATATCGACTCATCTGATCATATCAACAGAGTACGTGATATATCAAAAATCGATATTTCTTGACTCTCATAGATGATTTGAGAAAGTATGTTAAAATTTATTTAATTAAGAGGAAATCTGATGTCATTAACGAATTGAAAGAATTCATTGAAATTGTTCATACAGCATTTGGAAAATCGCCTAAAATTCAACGATCAGAAAATGGTGGTGAGTACACCTGCAACGTTGAATAAAGCAACTATTTACGCAAGAGCGAAATTGTGTAGTAGAGAGACGAAATACGTATTTGGTACCAAAATTGATAATAAAATTTCAGAACATGATAGAATAAATGCAGGAAAATACTACTGTGATATTGAATTATTGAATTATTGTGTTCGAAAAGATTTAGGTAATACAATTTTTTTTTTCGCTGTACAAATTTAATATCTAGTTCAGAAAGTATTAACGATGTACCGACTCGGTATTCAATCATGACGAAATCCTGTTAAATATATAATCGATATTTTCTTTAATATGGTAGAACCGTGTACTGAACTGATTCTATATTAAAGCATATTGATAAAGGGACGGAAAATAAATGAAAATAATTCGATAGGTGGTGCAATAAATAGTGAAGAATTTATCGACGTTTATTGTTCGAATAAAGAAGTTCCTGTTTAATAAACTACCGATTTTTTCTTCAATGTGTCTGCCATAGACGCATGTACTGAATTGATTATATGCGTCAAAGCATATTAATAAAGCGATGAAAACAAGTCATTCACTAAAATAAAAAACTATTGCTAATTCAAATACTTTGTGTTCTTAATAAATTGTGAGCACAAAGTACTTGAAATAACAAAAATTTAATCCTACCAAAAATTTCATTGTATTTTCTATTTAAAAAAAAAGTGACATTGTTAAAACAACAGATTTAAATTTGTTTATTTTTAAAAGCATGAAAATATTCGTTCAAAGAAGATCTTCGAATTCAAGAGTGGCTATGCAATCTCTACATTATTACTTTATCTTAAATGACGATGACCAGGGTTCATGTGGTGAAAAGGATAATGACAAACCCCGAAAATAGTAGCAAGATTAATTTATATTTTAAAGTAAAAAAACAAGGTCAAGGCTACAAATTCTCATAATTAATTAAAAATACTTTGATACTTTTTGATATATAAAATTGAAAATTTTCTACCAAAAATTTCCCAAAAACGTAGCAAAAGTTTGAACAGAAAATTACCAAAGTCCGAACCCTTGCCGATGAGCAGTTAGTTGAATTTATGAAGTGACAGTGAAAAGTGCGCAAGAAATTATCAAAATTTATTTATAAAAATTAAAAATGCTATTAGAATGTGAAAACCCACTTAAGGCATCGTGTGAAATAAATATTTGTAGGTGGGTTTGACAAAGTCGTCAATAGGCAATTTATTAGAATATTCTCACTGAACTCAATGGAAGTTCTGTAATTGATAAGGTCGGATGATATGAATAAAATATTTAATAGAAGGAAGGTGATAGCTACAGAAGTGATAAAACCATTTGAAATGCAGTTACTGAGTATCTGGAGAAAAATGCATCTCAAAAATGCAAATTAATTGCAGCTGATTTTGACATTAAGGAAATACCTTATGTAATGGCTGAGTCAAACTACGTGTTCACACTTTGACATCTCATTTTATTCTGACCTCACGACAAAAATGAACTTACATGCTATGCTTACGGAGAATGATACATTGTCAAAATATATACAACGAAAACTGCTATCGGAGTGTGATGAGTCATCCATTGCAAAGGTAATCGTCGATCATTTTGCCAACACCGAGATCAAAATGGATCCAAAATGTTGCTATTCCCAACAGAAATTACTGTATACCCTAAAATGAAAACAGAAATCCATGCGGTAGATTATATGATCGTTATTGCAATATGATACTGAAGTTCAGATTTCACAGGTAATAATAAAGAATATTCATCAAAAAATATGGCTAGGGCATAAAATTCCTAAAGATCACACGTCAACATGGAAGAAGACATCTTCCATAAAAATAAATTGTTGAATATCAATTTAAAATTAAGTTATTCTCAAAATTTACTTTTTATAAAAAACTGTACAAAATGTAATCAAAGTAGTCTTGACGTTTTAGATACATAAAATTATATGTGAAATCAATGACAATGACAAGATGCGTGGAACTGCATGCTTGAGCATTTTGAAAATTATTCATTTAGAGAATGCGTTCTTATTGTGAAGAACATATGCAAAGTCCAACTAGATATATGAAGACGATGAATTGGAACAACACATCAATCAAGAATTGAAGACATTGAAAAATGGGAAGTCATATGATTTTAAAAGCTCTGAATATAACTAAAAGATGAATTATATGTTCAAACAATTCAAAGTAATCTATATCGGTCCATACTTGCTTGAAAAGAAGCTGTAAAAGAAGCTACATTTTAGAGACAGAGTTTGTGAAATGAAGTTTAAAAATCAAGAATAATTTTAAAATATAGAAGCAAATGACATAACAAATGCAATGGAATATGTTCATAATTGGCATAGAATTATATAAAGTTTCGTGATTGTAATTGCAAAGACATATATGAGAAGTGTATCAAAGGAAAATTGATTCTTCCGAATCAACAAACCATTTCCAAAATGATATCGACTCATCTGATCATATCAACAGAGTACGTGATATATCAAAAATCGATATTTCTTGACTCTCATAGATGATTTGAGAAAGTATGTTAAAATTTATTTAATTAAGAGGAAATCTGATGTCATTAACGAATTGAAAGAATTCATTGAAATTGTTCATACAGCATTTGGAAAATATCCTAAAATTGAACGATCAGAAAATGGTGGTGAGTACACCTGCAACGTTGAATAAAGCAACTATTTACGCAAGAGCGAAATTGTGTAGCAGAGAGACGAAATACGTATTTGGTACCAAAATTGATAATAAAATTTCAGAACATGATAGAATAAATGCAGGAAAATACTACTGTGATATTGAATTATTGAATTATTGTCTTCGAAAAGATTTAGGTTATACAATGTTTTTTTTTCGCTGTACAAATTTAATATCTAGTTCAGAAAGTATTAACGATGTACCGACTCGGTATTCAATCATGACGAAATCCTGTTAAATATATAATCGATATTTTCTTTAATATGGTAGAACCGTGTACTGAACTGATTCTATATTAAAGCATATTGATAAAGGGACGGAAAATAAATGAAAATAATTCGATAAGTGGTGCAAAAAATAGCGAAGAATTTATCGACGTTTATGTTTCGAATAAAGAAGTTCATGTTTAATAAACTTTTCTTCAATGTGTCTGCAATAGACGCATGTACTGAATTGATTATATGCGTCAAAGCATATTAATAAAGCGATGAAAACAAGTCATTCACTAAAATAAAAAACTATTGCTAATTCAAATACTTTGTGTTCTTAATAAATTGTGAGCACAAAGTACTTGAAATAACAAAAATTTAATCCTACCAAAAATTTCATTGTATTTTCTATTTAAAAAAAAAGTGACATTGTTAAAACAACAGATTTAAATTTGTTTATTTTTAAAAGCATGAAAATATTCGTTCAAAGAAGATCTTCGAATTCAAGAGTGGTTATGCAATCTCTACATTATTACTTTATCTTAAATGACGATGACCAGGGTTCATGTGGTGAAAAGGATAATGACAAACCCCGAAAATAGTAGCAAGATTAATTTATATTTTAAAGTAAAAAAACAAGGTCAAGGCTACAAATTCTCATAATTAATTAAAAATACTTTGATACTTTTTGATATATAAAATTGAAAATTTTCTACCAAAGAATTTCCCAAAAACGTAGCAAAAGTTTGAACAGAAAATTACCAAAGTCCGAACCCTTGCCGATGAGCAGTTAGTTGAATTTATGAAGTGACAGTGAAAAGTGCGCAAGAAATTATCAAAATTTATTTATAAAAATTAAAAATGCTATTAGAATGTGAAAACCCAATTAAGGCATCGTGTGAAATAAATATTTGTAGGTGGGTTTGACAAAGTCGTCAATAGGCAATTTATTAGAATATTCTCACTGAACTCAATGGAAGTTCTGTAATTGATAAGGTCGGATGATATGAATAAAATATTTAATAGAAGGGAGGTGATAGCTACAGAAATGAAAAAACCATTTCAAATGCAGTTACTGAGTGTCTGGAGCAAATTAATTGCAGCCGATTTTGACATTAAGGAAATACCTTATGTAATGGCTGAGTCAAACTACGTGTTCACACTTTGACTTCTCATTTTATTCAGACCTCTCGACAAAAATGAACTTACATGCTATGCTTACGGAGAATGATACATTTTCAAAATATATACAACGAAAACTGCTATCGGAGTGTGATGAGTCATCCATTGCAAAGGTAATCGTCGATCATTTTGCCAACACCGAGATCAAAATGGATCCAAAATGTTGTCCTGCTATTCCCAACAGAAATTACTGTATACCCTAAAATGAAAACAGAAATCCATGCGGTAGATTATATGATCGTTATTGCAATATGATACTGAAGTTCCGATTTCACAGGTAATAATAAAGAATATTCATCAAAAAATATGGCTAGGGCATAAAATTCCTAAAGATCACACGTCAACATGGAAGAAGACATCTTCCATAAAAATAAATTGTTGAATATCAATTTAAAATTAAGTTATTCCCAAAATTTACTTTTTATAAAAAACTGTACAAAATGTAATCAAAGTAGTCTTGACGTTTTAGATACATAAAATTATATGTGAAATCAATGACAATGACAAGATGCGTGGAACTGCATGCTTGAGCATTTTGAAAATTATTCATTTAGAGAATGCGTTCTTATTGTGAAGAACATATGCAAAGTCCAACTAGATATATGAAGACGATGAATTGGAACAACACATCAATCAAGAATTGAAGACATTGAAAAATGGGAAGTCATATGATTTTAAAAGCTCTGAATATAACTTAAAGATGTATTTTATGTTCAAACAATTCAAAGTAATCTATATCGGTCCATACTTGCTTGAAAAGAAGCTGTAAAAGAAGCTACATTTTAGAGACAGAGTTTGTGAAATGAAGTTTAAAAATCAAGAATAATTTTAAAATATAGAAGCAAATGACATAACAAATGCAATGGAATATGTTCATAATTGGCATAGAATTATATAAAGTTTCGTGATTGTAATTGCAAAGACATATATGAGAAGTGTATCAAAGGAAAATTGATTCTTCCGAATCAACAAAAACCATTTCCAAAATGTTATCGAATCATCTGATCATATCAACATAGAATTATATAAAGTTTCGTGATTGTAATTGCAAAGACGTATATGAGAAGTGTATCAAAGGAAAATTGATTCTTCCGAATCAACCAAAACCATTTCCAAAATGTTATCGAATCATCTGATCATATCAACAGAGTACGTGATATATCAAAAATCGATATTTCTTGACTCTCATAGATGATTTGAGAAAGTATGTTAAAATTTTTTTAATTAAGAGGAAATCTGATGTCATTAATGAATTTAAAGAATTCATTGAAATTGTTCATACAGCATTTGGAAAATCGCCTAAAATTCAACGATCAGAAAATGGTGGTGAGTACACCTGCAACGTTGAATAAAGCAACTATTTACGCAAGAGCGAAATTGTGTAGCAGAGAGACGAAATACGTATTTGGTACCAAAATTGATAATAAAATTTCAGAACATGATAGAATAAATGCAGGAAAATACTACTGTGATATTGAATTATTGAATTATTGTGTTCGAAAAGATTTAGGTTATACAATTTTTTTTTTCGCTGTACAAATTTAATATCTATTTCAGAAAGTATTAACGATGTACCGACTCGGTATTCAATCATGACGAAATCCTGTTAAATATATAATCGATATTTTCTTTAATATGGCAGAACCGTGTACTGAACTGATTCTATATTAAAGCATATTGATAAAGGGACGGAAAATAAATGAAAATAATTCGATAGGTGGTGCAATAAATAGTGAAGAATTTATCGACGTTTATGTTTCGAATAAAGAAGTTCCTGTTTAATAAACTACCGATTTTTTCTTCAATGTGTCTGCCATAGACGCATGTACTGAATTGATTATATGCGTCAAAGCATATTAATAAAGCGATGAAAACAAGTCATTCACTAAAATAAAAAACTATTGCTAATTCAAATACTTTGTGTTCTTAATAAATTGTGAGTACAAAGTACAAAAATTTAATCCTACCAAAAATTTCATTGTATTTTCTATTTAAAAAAAAAGTGACATTGTTAAAACAACAGATTTAAATTTGTTTATTTTTAAAAGCATGAAAATATTCGTTCAAAGAACATCTTCGAATTCAAGAGTGGCTATGCAATCTCTACATTATTACTTTATCTTAAATGACGATGACCAGGGTTCATGTGGTGAAAAGGATAATGACAAACCCCGAAAATAGTAGCAAGATTAATTTATATTTTAAAGTAAAAAAACAAGGTCAAGGCTACAAATTCTCATTATTAATTAAAAATACTTTGATACTTTTTGATATATAAAATTGAAAATTTTCTATCAAAAATTTCCCAAAAACGTAGCAAAAGTTTGAACAGAAAATTACCAAAGTCCGAACCCTTGCCGATGAGCAGTTAGTTGAATTTATGAAGTGACAGTGAAAAGTGCGCAAGAAATTATCAAAATTTATTTATAAAAATTAAAAATGCTATTAGAATGTGAAAACCCACTTAAGGCATCGTGTGAAATAAATATTTGTAGGTGGGTTTGACAAAGTCGTCAATAGGCAATTTATTAGAATATTCTCACTGAACTCAATGGAAGTTCTGTAATTGATAAGGTCGGATGATATGAATAAAATATTTAATAGAAGGAAGGTGATAGCTACAGAAGTGATAAAACCATTTGAAATGCAGTTACTGAGTATCTGGAGAAAAATGCATCTCAAAAATGCAAATTAATTGCAGCTGATTTTGACATTAAGGAAATACCTTATGTAATGGCTGAGTCAAACTACGTGTTCACACTTTGACATCTCATTTTATTCTGACCTCACGACAAAAATGAACTTACATGCTATGCTTACGGAGAATGATACATTGTCAAAATATATACAACGAAAACTGCTATCGGAGTGTGATGAGTCATCCATTGCAAAGGTAATCGTCGATCATTTTGCCAACACCGAGATCAAAATGGATCCAAAATGTTGCTATTCCCAACAGAAATTACTGTATACCCTAAAATGAAAACAGAAATCCATGCGGTAGATTATATGATCGTTATTGCAATATGATACTGAAGTTCAGATTTCACAGGTAATAATAAAGAATATTCATCAAAAAATATGGCTAGGGCATAAAATTCCTAAAGATCACACGTCAACATGGAAGAAGACATCTTCCATAAAAATAAATTGTTGAATATCAATTTAAAATTAAGTTATTCCCAAAATTTACTTTTTATAAAAAACTGTACAAAATGTAATCAAAGTAGTCTTGACGTTTTAGATACATAAAATTATATGTGAAATCAATGACAATGACAAGATGCGTGGAACTGCATGCTTGAGCATTTTGAAAATTATTCATTTAGAGAATGCGTTCTTATTGTGAAGAACATATGCAAAGTCCAACTAGATATATGAAGACGATGAATTGGAACAACACATCAATCAAGAATTGAAGACATTGAAAAATGGGAAGTCATATGATTTTAAAAGCTCTGAATATAACTTAAAGATGTATTTTATGTTCAAACAATTCAAAGTAATCTATATCGGTCCATACTTGCTTGAAAAGAAGCTGTAAAAGAAGCTACATTTTAGAGACAGAGTTTGTGAAATGAAGTTTAAAAATCAAGAATAATTTTAAAATATAGAAGCAAATGACATAACAAATGCAATGGAATATGTTCATAATTGGCATAGAATTATATAAAGTTTCGTGATTGTAATTGCAAAGACATATATGAGAAGTGTATCAAAGGAAAATTGATTCTTCCGAATCAACAAAAACCATTTCCAAAATGTTATCGAATCATCTGATCATATCAACAGAGTACGTGATATATCAAAAATCGATATTTCTTGACTCTCATAGATGATTTGAGAAAGTATGTTAAAATTTATTAAATTAAGAGGAAATCTGATGTCATTAATGAATTGAAAGAATTCATTGAAATTGTTCATACAGCATTTGGAAAATAGCCTAAAATTGAACGATCAGAAAATGGTGGTGAGTACACCTGCAACGTTGAATAAAGCAACTATTTACGTAAGAGCGAAATTGTGTAGCAGAGAGACGAAATACGTATTTGGTACCAAAATTGATAATAAAATTTCAGAACATGATAGAATAAATGCAGGAAAATACTACTGTGATATTGAATTATTGAATTATTGTCTTCGAAAAGATTTAGGTTATACAATGTTTTTTTTTCGCTGTACAAATTTAATATCTAGTTCAGAAAGTATTAACGATGTACCGACTCGGTATTCAATCATGACGAAATCCTGTTAAATATATAATCGATATTTTCTTTAATATGGTAGAACCGTGTACTGAACTGATTCTATATTAAAGCATATTGATAAAGGGACGGAAAATAAATGAAAATAATTCGATAAGTGGTGCAAAAAATAGCGAAGAATTTATCGACGTTTATGTTTCGAATAAAGAAGTTCATGTTTAATAAACTTTTCTTCAATGTGTCTGCCATAGACGCATGTACTGAATTGATTATATGCGTCAAAGCATATTAATAAAGCGATGAAAACAAGTCATTCACTAAAATAAAAAACTATTGCTAATTCAAATACTTTGTGTTCTTAATAAATTGTGAGCACAAGTACTTGAAATAACAAAAATTTAATCCTACCAAAAATTTCATTGTATTTTCTATTTAAAAAAAAAGTGACATTGTTAAAACAACAGATTTAAATTTGTTTATTTTTAAAAGCATGAAAATATTCGTTCAAAGAAGATCTTCGAATTCAAGAGTGGTTATGCAATCTCTACATTATTACTTTATCTTAAATGACGATGACCAGGGTTCATGTGGTGAAAAGGATAATGACAAACCCCGAAAATAGTAGCAAGATTAATTTATATTTTAAAGTAAAAAAACAAGGTCAAGGCTACAAATTCTCATAATTAATTAAAAATACTTTGATACTTTTTGATATATAAAATTGAAAATTTTCTACCAAAGAATTTCCCAAAAACGTAGCAAAAGTTTGAACAGAAAATTACCAAAGTCCGAACCCTTGCCGATGAGCAGTTAGTTGAATTTATGAAGTGACAGTGAAAAGTGCGCAAGAAATTATCAAAATTTATTTATAAAAATTAAAAATGCTATTAGAATGTGAAAACCCAATTAAGGCATCGTGTGAAATAAATATTTGTAGGTGGGTTTGACAAAGTCGTCAATAGGCAATTTATTAGAATATTCTCACTGAACTCAATGGAAGTTCTGTAATTGATAAGGTCGGATGATATGAATAAAATATTTAATAGAAGGGAGGTGATAGCTACAGAAATGAAAAAACCATTTCAAATGCAGTTACTGAGTGTCTGGAGCAAATTAATTGCAGCCGATTTTGACATTAAGGAAATACCTTATGTAATGGCTGAGTCAAACTACGTGTTCACACTTTGACTTCTCATTTTATTCAGACCTCTCGACAAAAATGAACTTACATGCTATGCTTACGGAGAATGATACATTTTCAAAATATATACAACGAAAACTGCTATCGGAGTGTGATGAGTCATCCATTGCAAAGGTAATCGTCGATCATTTTGCCAACACCGAGATCAAAATGGATCCAAAATGTTGTCCTGCTATTCCCAACAGAAATTACTGTATACCCTAAAATGAAAACAGAAATCCATGCGGTAGATTATATGATCGTTATTGCAATATGATACTGAAGTTCAGATTTCACAGGTAATAATAAAGAATATTCATCAAAAAATATGGCTAGGGCATAAAATTCCTAAAGATCACACGTCAACATGGAAGAAGACATCTTCCATAAAAATAAATTGTTGAATATCAATTTAAAATTAAGTTATTCCCAAAATTTACTTTTTATAAAAAACTGTACAAAATGTAATCAAAGTAGTCTTGACGTTTTAGATACATAAAATTATATGTGAAATCAATGACAATGACAAGATGCGTGGAACTGCATGCTTGAGCATTTTGAAAATTATTCATTTAGAGAATGCGTTCTTATTGTGAAGAACATATGCAAAGTCCAACTAGATATATGAAGACGATGAATTGGAACAACACATCAATCAAGAATTGAAGACATTGAAAAATGGGAAGTCATATGATTTTAAAAGCTCTGAATATAACTTAAAGATGTATTTTATGTTCAAACAATTCAAAGTAATCTATATCGGTCCATACTTGCTTGAAAAGAAGCTGTAAAAGAAGTTACATTTTAGAGACAGAGTTTGTGAAATGAAGTTTAAAAATCAAGAATAATTTTAAAATATAGAAGCAAATGACATAACAAATGCAATGGAATATGTTCATAATTGGCATAGAATTATATAAAGTTTCGTGATTGTAATTGCAAAGACATATATGAGAAGTGTATCAAAGGAAAATTGATTCTTCCGAATCAACAAAAACCATTTCCAAAATGTTATCGAATCATCTGATCATATCAACATAGAATTATATAAAGTTTCGTGATTGTAATTGCAAAGACGTATATGAGAAGTGTATCAAAGGAAAATTGATTCTTCCGAATCAACCAAAACCATTTCCAAAATGTTATCGAATCATCTGATCATATCAACAGAGTACGTGATATATCAAAAATCGATATTTCTTGACTCTCATAGATGATTTGAGAAAGTATGTTAAAATTTTTTTAATTAAGAGGAAATCTGATGTCATTAATGAATTTAAAGAATTCATTGAAATTGTTCATACAGCATTTGGAAAATCGCCTAAAATTCAACGATCAGAAAATGGTGGTGAGTACACCTGCAACGTTCAATAAAGCAACTATTTACGCAAGAGCGAAATTGTGTAGCAGAGAGACGAAATACGTATTTGGTACCAAAATTGATAATAAAATTTCAGAACATGATAGAATAAATGCAGGAAAATACTACTGTGATATTGAATTATTGAATTATTGTGTTCGAAAAGATTTAGGTTATACAATTTTTTTTTTCGCTGTACAAATTTAATATCTAGTTCAGAAAGTATTAACGATGTACCGACTCGGTATTCAATCATGACGAAATCCTGTTAAATATATAATCGATATTTTCTTTAATATGGCAGAACCGTGTACTAGACTGATTCTATATTAAAGCATATTGATAAAGGGACGGAAAATAAATGAAAATAATTCGATAGGTGGTGCAATAAATAGTGAAGAATTTATCGAGGTTTATGTTTCGAATAAAGAAGTTCCTGTTTAATAAACTACCGATTTTTTCTTCAATGTGTCTGCCATAGACGCATGTACTGAATTGATTATATGCGTCAAAGCATATTAATAAAGCGATGAAAACAAGTCATTCACTAAAATAAAAAACTATTGCTAATTCAAATACTTTGTGTTCTTAATAAATTGTGAGTACAAAGTACAAAAATTTAATCCTACCAAAAATTTCATTGTATTTTCTATTTAAAAAAAAGTGACATTGTTAAAACAACAGATTTAAATTTGTTTATTTTTAAAAGCATGAAAATATTCGTTCAAAGAAGATCTTCGAATTCAAGAGTGGCTATGCAATCTCTACATTATTACTTTATCTTAAATGACGATGACCAGGGTTCATGTGGTGAAAAGGATAATGACAAACCCCGAAAATAGTAGCAAGATTAATTTATATTTTAAAGTAAAAAAACAAGGTCAAGGCTACAAATTCTCATTATTAATTAAAAATACTTTGATACTTTTTGATATATAAAATTGAAAATTTTCTACCAAAAATTTCCCAAAAACGTAGCAAAAGTTTGAACAGAAAATTACCAAAGTCCGAACCCTTGCCGATGAGCAGTTAGTTGAATTTATGAAGTGACAGTGAAAAGTGCGCAAGAAATTATCAAAATTTATTTATAAAAATTAAAAATGCTATTAGAATGTGAAAACCCAATTAAGGCATCGTGTGAAATAAATATTTGTAGGTGGGTTTGACAAAGTCGTCAATAGGCAATTTATTAGAATATTCTCACTGAACTCAATGGAAGTTCTGTAATTGATAAGGTCGGATGATATGAATAAAATATTTAATAGAAGGAAGGTGATAGCTACAGAAGTGATAAAACCATTTGAAATGCAGTTACTGAGTATCTGGAGAAAAATGCATCTCAAAAATGCAAATTAATTGCAGCTGATTTTGACATTAAGGAAATACCTTATGTAATGGCTGAGTCAAACTACGTGTTCACACTTTGACATCTCATTTTATTCTGACCTCACGACAAAAATGAACTTACATGCTATGCTTACGGAGAATGATACATTGTCAAAATATATACAACGAAAACTGCTATCGGAGTGTGATGAGTCATCCATTGCAAAGGTAATCGTCGATCATTTTGCCAACACCGAGATCAAAATGGATCCAAAATGTTGTCCTGCTATTCCCAACAGAAATTACTGTATACCCTAAAATGAAAACAGAAATCCATGCGGTAGATTATATGATCGTTATTGCAATATGATACTGAAGTTCAGATTTCACAGGTAATAATAAAGAATATTCATCAAAAAATATGGCTAGGGCATAAAATTCCTAAAGATCACACGTCAACATGGAAGAAGACATCTTCCATAAAAATAAATTGTTGAATATCAATTTAAAATTAAGTTATTCCCAAAATTTACTTTTTATAAAAAACTGTACAAAATGTAATCAAAGTAGTCTTGATGTTTTAGATACATAAAATTATATGTGAAATCAATGACAATGACAAGATGCGTGGAACTGCATGCTTGAGCATTTTGAAAATTATTCATTTAGAGAATGCGTTCTTATTGTGAAGAACATATGCAAAGTCCAACTAGATATATGAAGACGATGAATTGGAACAACACATCAATCAAGAATTGAAGACATTGAAAAATGGGAAGTCATATGATTTTAAAAGCTCTGAATATAACTTAAAGATGTATTTTATGTTCAAACAATTCAAAGTAATCTATATCGGTCCATACTTGCTTGAAAAGAAGCTGTAAAAGAAGCTACATTTTAGAGACAGAGTTTGTGAAATGAAGTTTAAAAATCAAGAATAATTTTAAAATATAGAAGCAAATGACATAACAAATGCAATGGAATATGTTCATAATTGGCATAGAATTATATAAAGTTTCGTGATTGTAATTGCAAAGACATATATGAGAAGTGTATCAAAGGAAAATTGATTCTTCCGAATCAACAAAAACCATTTCCAAAATGTTATCGAATCATCTGATCATATCAACATAGAATTATATAAAGTTTCGTGATTGTAATTGCAAAGACATATATGAGAAGTGTATCAAAGGAAAATTGATTCTTCCGAATCAACCAAAACCATTTCCAAAATGTTATCGAATCATCTGATCATATCAACAGAGTACGTGATATATCAAAAATCGATATTTCTTGACTCTCATAGATGATTTGAGAAAGTATGTTAAAATTTTTTTAATTAAGAGGAAATCTGATGTCATTAATGAATTTAAAGAATTCATTGAAATTGTTCATACAGCATTTGGAAAATCGCCTAAAATTCAACGATCAGAAAATGGTGGTGAGTACACCTGCAACGTTGAATAAAGCAACTATTTACGTAAGAGCGAAATTGTGTAGCAGAGAGACGAAATACGTATTTGGTACCAAAATTGATAATAAAATTTCAGAACATGATAGAATAAATGCAGGAAAATACTACTGTGATATTGAATTATTGAATTATTGTGTTCGAAAAGATTTAGGTTATACAATTTTTTTTTTCGCTGTACAAATTTAATATCTAGTTCAGAAAGTATTAACGATGTACCGACTCGGTATTCAATCATGACGAAATCCTGTTAAATATATAATCGATATTTTCTTTAATATGGCAGAACCGTGTACTGGACTGATTCTATATTAAAGCATATTGATAAAGGGACGGAAAATAAATGAAAATAATTCGATAAGTGGTGCAAAAAATTGTGAAGAATTTATCGACGTTTATGTTTCGAATAAAGAAGTTCCTGTTTAATAAACTACCGATTTTTTCTTCAATGTGTCTGCCATAGACGCATGTACTGAATTGATTATATGCGTCAAAGCATATTAATAAAGCGATGAAAACAAGTCATTCACTAAAATAAAAAACTATTGCTAATTCAAATACTTTGTGTTCTTAATAAATTGTGAGTACAAAGTACAAAAATTTAATCCTACCAAAAATTTCATTGTATTTTCTATTTAAAAAAAAGAGACATTGTTAAAACAACAGATTTAGATTTGTTTATTTTTAAAAGCATGAAAATATTCGTTCAAAGAAGATCTTCGAATTCAAGAGTGGCTATGCAATCTCTACATTATTACTTTATCTTAAATGACGATGACCAGGGTTCATGTGGTGAAAAGGATAATGACAAACCCCGAAAATAGTGGCAAGATTAATTTATATTTTAAAGTAAAAAAACAAGGTCAAGGCTACAAATTCTCATAATTAATTAAAAATACTTTGATACTTTTTGATATATAAAATTGAAAATTTTCTACCAAAAATTTCCCAAAAACGTAGCAAAAGTTTGAACAGAAAATTACCAAAGTCCGAACCCTTGCCGATGAGCAGTTAGTTGAATTTATGAAGTGACAGTGAAAAGTGCGCAAGAAATTATCAAAATTTATTTATAAAAATTTAAAGTGCTATTAGAATGTGAAAACCAACTTAAGGCATCGTGTGAAATAAATATTTGTAGGTGGGTTTGACAAAGTCGTCAATAGGCAATTTATTAGAATATTCTCACTGAACTCAATGGAAGTTCTGTAATTGATAAGGTCGGATGATATGAATAAAATATTTAATAGAAAGAAGGTGATAGCTACAGAAGTGATAAAACCATTTCAAATGCAGTTACTGAGTATCTGGAGAAAAATGCATCTCAAAAATGCAAATTAATTGCAGCTGATTTTGACATTAAGGAAATACCTTATGTAATGGCTGAGTCAAACTACGTGTTCACACTTTGACATCTCATTTTATTCTGACCTCACGACAAAAATGAACTTACATGCTATGCTTACGGAGAATGATACATTGTCAAAATATATACAACTGAAACTGCTATCGGAGTGTGATGAGTCATCCATTGCAAAGGTAATCGTCGATCATTTTGCCAACACCGAGATCAAAATGGATCCAAAATGTTGTCCTGCTATTCCCAACAGAAATTACTGTATACCCTAAAATGAAAACAGAAATCCATGCGGTAGATTATATGATCGTTATTGCAATATGATACTGAAGTTCAGATTTCACAGGTAATAATAAAGAATATTCATCAAAAAATATGGCTAGGGCATAAAATTCCTAAAGATCACACGTCAATATGGAAGAAGACATCTTCCATAAAAATAAATTGTTGAATATCAATTTAAAATTAAGTTATTCCCAAAATTTACTTTTTATAAAAAACTGTACAAAATGTAATCAAAGTAGTCTTGACGTTTTAGATACATAAAATTATATGTGAAATCAATGACAATGACAAGATGCGTGGAACTGCATGCTTGAGCATTTTGAAAATTATTCATTTAGAGAATGCGTTCTTATTGTGAAGAACATATGCAAAGTCCAACTAGATATATGAAGACGATGAATTGGAACAACACATCAATCAAGAATTGAAGACATTGAAAAATGGGAAGTCATATGATTTTAAAAGCTCTGAATATAACTTAAAGATGTATTTTATGTTCAAACAATTCAAAGTAGTCTATATCGGTCCATACTTGCTTGAAAAGAAGCTGTAAAAGAAGCTACATTTTAGAGACAGAGTTTGTGAAATGAAGTTTAAAAATCAAGAATAATTTTAAAATATAGAAGCAAATGACATAACAAATGCAATGGAATATGTTCATAATTGGCATAGAATTATATAAAGTTTCGTGATTGTAATTGCAAAGACATATATGAGAAGTGTATCAAAGGAAAATTGATTCTTCCGAATCAACAAAAACCATTTCCAAAATGTTATCGAATCATCTGATCATATCAACAGAGTACGTGATATATCAAAAATCGATATTTCTTGACTCTCATAGATGATTTGAGAAAGTATGTTAAAATTTATTTAATTAAGAGGAAATCTGATGTCATTAATGAATTGAAAGAATTCATTGAAATTGTTCATACAGCATTTGAAAAATATCCTAAAATTCAACGATCAGAAAATGGTGGTGAGTACACCTGCAACGTTGAATAAAGCAAGAATTTACGCAAGAGCGAAATTGTGTAGCAGAGAGACGAAATAGGTATTTGGTACCAAAATTGATAATAAAATTTCAGAACATGATAGAATAAATGCAGGAAAATACTACTGTGATATTGAATTATTGAATTATTGTCTTCGAAAAGATTTAGGTTATACAATGTTTTTTTTCGCTGTACAAATTTAATATCTAGTTCAGAAAGTATTAACGATGTACCGACTCGGTATTCAATCATGACGAAATCCTGTTAAATATATAATCGATATTTTCTTTAATATGGTAGAACCGTGTACTGAACTGATTCTATATTAAAGCATATTGATAAAGGGACGGAAAATAAATGAAAATAATTCGATAAGTGGTGCAAAAAATAGCGAAGAATTTATCGACGTTTATGTTTCGAATAAAGAAGTTCATGTTTAATAAACTTTTCTTCAATGTGTCTGCCATAGACGCATGTACTGAATTGATTATATGCGTCAAAGCATATTAATAAAGCGATGAAAACAAGTCATTCACTAAAATAAAAAACTATTGCTAATTCAAATACTTTGTGTTCTTAATAAATTGTGAGCACAAAGTACTTGAAATAACAAAAATTTAATCCTACCAAAAATTTCATTGTATTTTCTATTTAAAAAAAAAGTGACATTGTTAAAACAACAGATTTAAATTTGTTTATTTTTAAAAGCATGAAAATATTCGTTCAAAGAAGATCTTCGAATTCAAAAGTGGTTATGCAATCTCTACATTATTACTTTATCTTAAATGACGATGACCAGGGTTCATGTGGTGAAAAGGATAATGACAAACCCCGAAAATAGTAGCAAGATTAATTTATATTTTAAAGTAAAAAAACAAGGTCAAGGCTACAAATTCTCATAATTAATTAAAAATACTTTGATACTTTTTGATATATAAAATTGAAAATTTTCTACCAAAGAATTTCCCAAAAACGTAGCAAAAGTTTGAACAGAAAATTACCAAAGTCCGAACCCTTGCCGATGAGCAGTTAGTTGAATTTATGAAGTGACAGTGAAAAGTGCGCAAGAAATTATCAAAATTTATTTATAAAAATTAAAAATGCTATTAGAATGTGAAAACCCAATTAAGGCATCGTGTGAAATAAATATTTGTAGGTGGGTTTGACAAAGTCGTCAATAGGCAATTTATTAGAATATTCTCACTGAACTCAATGGAAGTTCTGTAATTGATAAGGTCGGATGATATGAATAAAATATTTAATAGAAGGGAGGTGATAGCTACAGAAATGAAAAAACCATTTCAAATGCAGTTACTGAGTGTCTGGAGCAAATTAATTGCAGCCGATTTTGACATTAAGGAAATACCTTATGTAATGGCTGAGTCAAACTACGTGTTCACACTTTGACTTCTCATTTTATTCTGACCTCACGACAAAAATGAACTTACATGCTATGCTTACGGAGAATGATACATTGTCAAAATATATACAACGAAAACTGCTATCGGAGTGTGATGAGTCATCCATTGCAATGGTAATCGTCGATCATTTTGCCAACACCGAGATCAAAATGGATCCAAAATGTTGTCCTGCTATTCCCATCAGAAATTACTGTATACCCTAAAATGAAAACAGAAATCCATGCGGTAGATTATATGATCGTTATTGCAATATGATACTGAAGTTCAGATTTCACAGGTAATAATAAAGAATATTCATCAAAAAATATGGCTAGGGCATAAAATTCCTAAAGATCACACGTCAACATGGAAGAAGACATCTTCCATAAAAATAAATTGTTGAATATCAATTTAAAATTAAGTTATTCCCAAAATTTACTTTTTATAAAAAACTGTACAAAATGTAATCAAAGTAGTCTTGACGTTTTAGATACATAAAATTATATGTGAAATCAATGACAATGACAAGATGCGTGGAACTGCATGCTTGAGCATTTTGAAAATTATTCATTTAGAGAATGCGTTCTTATTGTGAAGAACATATGCAAAGTCCAACTAGATATATGAAGACGATGAATTGGAACAACACATCAATCAAGAATTGAAGACATTGAAAAATGGGAAGTCATATGATTTTAAAAGCTCTGAATATAACTTAAAGATGTATTTTATGTTCAAACAATTCAAAGTAATCTATATCGGTCCATACTTGCTTGAAAAGAAGCTGTAAAAGAAGCTACATTTTAGAGACAGAGTTTGTGAAATGAAGTTTAAAAATCAAGAATAATTTTAAAATATAGAAGCAAATGACATAACAAATGCAATGGAATATGTTCATAATTGGCATAGAATTATATAAAGTTTCGTGATTGTAATTGCAAAGACATATATGAGAAGTGTATCAAAGGAAAATTGATTCTTCCGAATCAACAAAAACCATTTCCAAAATGTTATCGAAACATCTAATCATATCAACAGAGTACGTGATATATCAAAAATCGATATTTCTTGACTCTCATAGATGATTTGAGAAAGTATGTTAAAATTTATTTAATTAAGAGGAAATCTGATGTCATTAATGAATTGAAAGAATTCATTGAAATTGTTCATAAAGCATTTGAAAAATATCCTAAAATTCAACGATCAGAAAATGGTGGTGAGTACACCTGCAACGTTGAATAAAGCAAGAATTTACGCAAGAGCGAAATTGTGTAGCAGAGAGACGAAATAGGTATTTGGTACCAAAATTGATAATAAAATTTCAGAACATGATAGAATAAATGCAGGAAAATACTACTGTGATATTGAATTATTGAATTATTGTCTTCGAAAAGATTTAGGTCATACAATGTTTTTTTTTCGCTGTACAAATTTAATATCTAGTTCAGAAAGTATTAACGATGTACCGACTCGGTATTCAATCATGACGAAATCCTGTTAAATATATAATCGATATTTTCTTTAATATGGTAGAACCGTGTACTGAACTGATTCTATATTAAAGCATATTGATAAAGGGACGGAAAATAAATGAAAATAATGCGATAAGTGGTGCAAAAAATAGCGAAGAATTTATCGACGTTTATGTTTCGAATAAAGAAGTTCATGTTTAATAAACTTTTCTTCAATGTGTTTGCCATAGACGCATGTACTGAATTGATTATATGCGTCAAAGCATATTAATAAAGCGATGAAAACAAGTCATTCACTAAAATAAAAAACTATTGCTAATTCAAATACTTTGTGTTCTTAATAAATTGTGAGCACAAAGTACTTGAAATAACAAAAATTTAATCCTACCAAAAATTTCATTGTATTTTCTATTTAAAAAAAAAAAGTGACATTGTTAAAACAACAGATTTAAATTAGTTTATTTTTAAAAGCATGAAAATATTCGTTCAAAGAAGATCTTCGAATTCAAGAGTGGTTATGCAATCTCTACATTATTACTTTATCTTAAATGACGATGACCAGGGTTCATGTGGTGAAAAGGATAATGACAAACCCCGAAAATAGTAGCAAGATAAATTTATATTTTAAAGTAAAAAAACAAGGTCAAGGCTACAAATTCTCATAATTAATTAAAAATACTTTGATACTTTTTGATATATAAAATTGAAAATTTTCTACCAAAGAATTTCCCAAAAACGTAGCAAAAGTTTGAACAGAAAATTACCAAAGTCCGAACCCTTGCCGATGAGCAGTTAGTTGAATTTATGAAGTGACAGTGAAAAGTGCGCAAGAAATTATCAAAATTTATTTATTAAAATTTAAAATGCTATTAGAATGTGAAAACTCAATTAAGGCATCGTGTGAAATAAATATTTGTAGGTGGGTTTGACAAAGTCGTCAATAGGCAATTTATTAGAATATTCTCACTGAACTCAATGGAAGTTCTGTAATTGATAAGGTCGGATGATATGAATAAAATATTTAATAGAAGGGAGGTGATAGCTACAGAAATGAAAAAACCATTTCAAATGCAGTTACTGAGTGTCTGGAGCAAATTAATTGCAGCCGATTTTGACATTAAGGAAATACCTTATGTAATGGCTGAGTCAAACTACGTGTTCACACTTTGACTTCTCATTTTATTCTGATCTCTCGACGAAAATGAACTTACATGCTATGCTTACGGAGAATGATACATTGTCAAAATATATACAACGAAAACTGCTATCGGAGTGTGATGAGTCATCCATTGCAATGGTAATCGTCGATCATTTTGCCAACACCGAGATCAAAATGGATCCAAAATGTTGTCCTGCTATTTCCAACAGAAATTACTGTATACCCTAAAATGAAAACAGAAATCCATGCGGTAGATTATATGATCGTTATTGCAATATGATACTGAAGTTCAGATTTCACAGGTAATATAAAGAATATTCATCAAAAAATATGGCTAGGGCATAAAATTCCAAAAGATCACACGTCAACATGGAAGAAGACATCTTCCATAAAAATAAATTGTTGAATATCAATTTAAAATTAAGTTATTCCCAAAATTTACTTTTTATAAAAAACTGTACAAAATGTAATCAAAGTAGTCTTGACGTTTTAGATACATAAAATTATATGTGAAATCAATGACAATGACAAGATGCGTGGAACTGCATGCTTGAGCATTTTGAAAATTATTCATTTAGAGAATGCGTTCTTATTGTGAAGAACATATGCAAAGTCCAACTAGATATATAAAGATGATGTATTGGAACAACACATCAATCAAGAATTGAAGACATTGAAAAATGGGAAGTCATATGATTTTAAAAGCTCTGAATATAACTTAAAGATGTATTTTATGTTCAAACAATTCAAAGTAATCTATATCGGTCCATACTTGCTTGAAAAGAAGCTGAAAAAGAAGCTACATTTTAGAGACAGAGTTTGTGAAATTAAGTTAGAAAATCAAGATTAATTTTAAAATAAAGAAGCAGATGACATAACAAATGCAATGGAATATGTTCATAATTGGCATAGAATTATATAAAGTTTCGTGATTTTAATTGCAAAGACATATATGAGAAGTGTATCAAAGGAAAATTGATTCTTCCGAATCAACCAAAACCATTTCCAAAATGTTATCGAATCATCTGATCATATCAACAGAGTACGTGATATATCAAAAATCGATATTTCTTGACTCTCATAGATGATTTGAGAAAGTATGTTAAAATTTTTTTAATTAAGAGGAAATCTGATGTCATTAATGAATTTAAAGAATTCATTGAAATTGTTCATACAGCATTTGGAAAATCGCCTAAAATTGAACGATCAGAAAATGGTGGTGAGTACACCTGCAACGTTGAATAAAGCAACTATTTACGCAAGAGCGAAATTGTGTAGCAGAGAGACGAAATACGTATTTGGTACCAAAATTGATAATAAAATTTCAGAACATGATAGAATAAATGCAGGAAAATACTACTGTGATATTGAATTATTGTATTATTGTGTTC
The DNA here is from genome assembly GCA_947389925.1 of Coelopa pilipes. Classification (NCBI taxonomy): domain Eukaryota; kingdom Metazoa; phylum Arthropoda; class Insecta; order Diptera; family Coelopidae; genus Coelopa; species Coelopa pilipes. The sequence continues at coordinate 9,967,955 of OX376700.1, forward strand.
GAAAAGATTTAGGTTATACAATTTTTTTTTCGCTGTACAAATTTAATATCTAGTTCAGAAAGTATTAACGATGTACCGACTCGGTATTCAATCATGACGAAATCCTGTTAAATATATAGTCGATATTTTCTTTAATATGGCAGAACCTAAACACGTGTACTGGACTGATTCTATATTGAAGCATATTGATAAAGGGACGGAAAATAAATAAAATAATTCGATAAGTGGTGCAAAAGAAAAGTGAAGAATTTATCGACGTTTATGTTTCGAATAAAGAAGTTCCTGTTTAATAAACTACCGATTTTTTCTTCAATGTGTCTGCCATAGACGCATGTACTGAATTGATTATATGCGTCAAAGCATATTAATTAAGCGATGAAAACAAGTCATTCACTCAAATAAAACACTCTTGCTAATTCAAATACTTTGAGTTCTTAATATATTGTGAGCACAAAATACTAGAAATAACAAAAATTTAATCCTACCTAAAATTTCATTGTATTGCCAACAATATTTTATATTTAAAAGAAAAAGTGGCACTGTTAAAACAACAGATTTAAATTTGTTTATTTTTAATAGCATGAAAATATTCGTTCAAAGAAGATCTTCGAATTCAAGAGAGGCTATGCAATCTCTACAATATTACTTTATCTTAAATGACGATGACCAGGGTTCATGTGGTGAAAAGGATAATGACAAACCCCGAAAATAGTAGCAACATTAATTTATATTTTAAAGTAAAAAAACGAAGTCAAGGATTTAAATTCTCAACATCATTACAAATACTTTGATGCTTTTTGATATATAAAATTAAAAATTTTCTACCAAAGAATTTCCCAAAAACGTAGCAAAAGTTTGAACAGAAAATCACCAAAGTCCGAACCCTTGCCGATGAGCAGTTAGTTGAATTTATGAAGTGATAGTGAAAAGTGCGTAAGAAATTATCTAAATTTATTTATAAAAATTAAAAATGCTATTAGAATGTGAAAACCCAATTAAGGCATCGTGTGAAATAAATATTTGTAGGTGGGTTTGACAAAGTCGTCAATAGGCAATTTGTTAGAATATTCTCACTGAACTCAACGGAAGTTCTGTAATTGATAAGGTCTGTTTACGTCCGTACCTTCTGGTACAATTTGGTGTGCCATCCCTAACGAGTGATGTGTTATCACATTCACCGTTAGCGGTTCATGATGGCCGTCAAATTTGTACTCAAAAGTGACAGTTCGGACTGCGACATGGACTTCGACCATGTCTTGCCGCGGTTCACTCTGCCACTGCCATCTCGATCGCTGAACAACGAAGTCCAACACAACGAAGTCCAGCACAACGACGTCCAGCACACCACAGCGGAGCCGAAAATTTTCCACGTCGAAGTGAGTAATTCCAATTTCCATTCCCCTTAAGAAAAAACGAATTGCTCCTGCTTTCGTTTTATTTCAGAAGCGTCCACCTGCCAACAGTACATCAGTACCAGCAGCAACAGCACATCTCAACCTCCCCATCAATCAGCGCCACCAGACTCATCCGAGCAGAACATTGGTCCTTCGAGCCGGATGCCTTCCGATATCCAGCATTTGCATTTGGTGAGTCCGTGTTCCGCATTCAAAATTTCAACACACTATATATATATAGATCTCATGTGTAAAACGAACTAAGAGACGTGAGAATTCGCAATTGTACGGTAATATAATTGGATGGCGCTTGTCATACGACATGGCTGGTGAGGAGGCGAGTCTGCCGCAGACTCGAAGCATACCCGAACCATCGAGGAATGGATTTAAGTTGAGCAGGGAGCTCAACGATGGAATCGGATTTTTATTTTTAAGTAGTTTATACTCTTCTGAGTAGGTCAGTCGCTGACTCAGCAGGATCAAACGCATTCGAGTGCTGTTTATCTCTGTGCTGCTGATCACCGTGGAGTAGGAATATGATGATTTATGCGCACTATGAGATCGGTGAAAGAAGCGGAATGTATATGACAACACCCGCAATGCTCTTGCATAGTAGGAGAAGCGCTCGAGAATGTCGTCAACTTGATGTACAACTGTCGCGTGTACCTCGAGTAGCGTTTCGAGAAGAAGCTGTGGGTTTTCACCTGGCCAAGACGATGGATTATCTTGTAGCCTCTTCGGACCACACCACCACAGTGAACTGTCAGCCAGTTCTTGTGGCAGCGCTCCGCGACTATCAAGATCGGCGGGATTGTCGTGCGAATCAACGTGGAACCAATTCGCTGGCCCCACATTTTGGGTTATCTTCGATACCCGGTTCACAACAAACGTTTGCCAGTGGAATAGGGGTTTCTGGAGCCAGGCTAAGACGATGGGGGAGTCGGTCCAAAAGAATGTTTTTTTTTTTGCTGTTTTAAGCCGAGCTGTGGTATTATGGACCATTTCAGCCATTAGGACGGCACCACACAATTCCAGCCTCGGAATAGACAGTGTTTTCACTGGAGCTACTTTTATTTTGGCTGTTAGGAGATGTACTGAGACAGGACTGGACTCGGATTTGATTCGGACATATATTTTTGCGGCGTACGCCTTTTCAGAGGTATCGCAAAATGCATGAATCTCGACGTCGGAGTCGGGAGTGTACTGTATCCACCGGGGTAGATGGATATTATTGATTTCTGGGTACGATTGCAGGAATTGCTTCCACGCATCTAAACAATTTTCGTGCAACGGATCGTCCCACCCAGTCTTGGACAGCCAAATTTGATGCATCAAAATCTTTGCAAGGACGATGCATGGTGCCAGCCAGCCCGCAGGATCGAATATGTTCGATATTTCGGACAAAACCTCCCGTTTCGTGAAGGTGATTTGATTCTTCAATGGTTTCGTGAAGAAATAGATGATGTCAGACCGTGCGTTCCATCTAACTCCGAGAGTTTTTGCATGACTGCTCTCGTCGAATTGGAGGAAATCTTTACATAGAAGGTGGTCCTTTCGAAGACCTTGGAGAATTTGGTCGGAGTTGGAAGCCCATTTTCTCATTGAGAAGCCGGCGGATTCAAGTGCGGATGTGACTTCTTTCCGCGCTGTGACTGTACCCTCAATGCTGTGACTACCAATTAATGCATCATCAACATATATGCAGTTTCGCCATACGTCACTGGCGATCGGATGGGACCGTGCCACGTCGGTGGCAAGTTGGTGAAGGCAACGAATGGATAGATACGGTGCACAATTCAGACCGAATGTGACCATCTTCAATTCGTAATCTCGAATTGGATCGGAAGACGAGTCTCGGAAGAGAATTCGCTGAAACGGAGTATGATGGGAATCTACCAGAATCTGTCGATACATCTTCTGGATGTCCTCATTGAGGACAACACGGAATATACGCCACTTCAGGATTAATTGCGTCAAATCGGATTGCAGCACTGGACCCGTGTGCAGAATGTCATTCAGACTTAGGCCTCTGGACGAGGCACTGCAGGCGTTAAATACCACTCGTTCTTTGGTAGTGGTGCTCTCGGGTTTGAAAACTACGTGATGTGGAAGGTAATAGTGCATAGGAAATGCACTATAGTTCGGACTGATGACCTTTGTCATGTGACCCCATATGTTATATAGTCCCCATATTCCTTCAGAACGTTATCGTATTCGATTTTCAGACTAGGGTTTTTCACTAGCCTTACTTCGTTCCTCATGAATTGGGCCCTCGCGATGTCTCGAGAGCGCCCGAGCTGAAGGTTCTTCGGAAAACCCTCTTTAAAAGGGAGAGAAACGACATAACGACCCTCTTTTGTGCGACGAGTGGTTTTGGAGAACAAGTCTTCACAAATTTTGTCAGACGGAGTTAGATGACGCTTACTTGGAAGTTCTTCAATTTCCCAGATCTTGGAGATTTGCTGGTCTAAGGAAACTTCGTTGAAGAACGAGACGAATTTTGTCACTGGATTATTAAAATTAGAAATGGGGCCGGTTAGGATCCATCCGAAGATGGTCTCCTGGGCAATCAGTGAGCCGCATACCTTCCGGTGGATCCCGTCCAGCAGAGCCGACGGAACTAGGTCCCCACCGATCAGGATGTCGATGTGAGAGCTCATATGGAACGTCGGATCTGCCAAGGGGACATTCGGAAGGTTGGTAAGCTGAACTTCTGAATTGTTTGGAGAGCTCAGTATGAAGGAGCATACCTTTTGCGATTTCGCGGATATGGCATTATTCAAGCCGGAAATCTGCGCGTGGATGGACTTAAAGGGTAGTTTGAGAATGCGGAAAAGGCGCTCTAACATGAAACTCCCCTCAGAACCGGTGTCTATGAGGGCCCTCGCAGGATATCGGATGCCCTGATGGTTGATTTGAACCATTGAGGTTCCTAACAGAACGTTCTTGGCACTGGAGGCGAAGCACGTTGGAGTGTTTTGCGGACCTGAATCGGATTGAGTGGACTGTATTGGACGATTGGAAGAGTTACTGTTCCTCGCTCCTCTGGGGTGAGGATTAGAACTGGAAGCGGATGTTGAGGTGGATGGACCATCGCCAGACTCGCTGTGTAACAGCGTGTTGTGCCTCCGATTGCACTTGAAGCAGTTGTGCTTACTAGTGCAATCGCTGAGAGTAAGCACAACAGACTCGCGAGAGAATGGGCTCGTGCGAAGCAATTGATGCAGAGCCCATGTTTGCGTACGCAAGACATTCTCTCAGATGGACGCATTTACAAAAACTTCGGACAATTTCGTATCGTACGCTGTAGATTCGAACAGAGCTTGCACTGGGGAACGCTTATATTGGCGTGATAGGTACTAACACGCCTTGGAGGGTTGCGAACCATACCGGGATTGCGTGCTGGAGGTTGATTGGACGTGGTCAGAGAAGGCGCTCCACCACTATGAAGACCTCGGATGTCGGAGACGGATTCCAACGTTTGATATCGCGATGTCAAAAAGGAATCCATCTCGGTCCACATCGGAATTTGGGATTTGTCCTTCAAAGCCTGCTCCCACAACGTCAATATGACATATGGGAACCGCGTGGAACAGATGAAGAGGAATATTGGATCCCACCCGGAGATATCGATGTCGTACATCCTTACCGCGGCGATGCAGGAATTGATATCTCGTTGCAAAGCTTTGATCGACTTTCCGGATTCAGTCGATAGTGCAAGTAGGCTGAAGAGGATACGCAACTGACTGCGCTTCTCGTAGAGATCGCTTAAACAAGAACCGTAAGTCCCCTTGACTTGACCCCACACGGATATAATTTCCTCGCGATGAACTTCCAGCGAGTAAACCGTATGGTCGTCAAGCATGGCGTCGGAAAACTCCAAATCGAACTCCATTAGGTTATCGGTAAGACGGATAAAATTGTTAAAGGCAGCCATAATGGATGTCTTGGATGGATTGACTGGAAAAGAAATTATGGAGGAGCTTCGAATCGGAAATCGAATGGACGGAATGGCCTGGAGAGGAACGGCCAAGTGAGGAATTGGAATGGAATCGTAATCCAATAGAGCTGGATGGACGAGCTGCTAATGAAATGTTGGCAGAAGAAAGGACCAGATTCAAAAAAAGATTTGATTTGAATTGATTGGTTGCTTCAACGTTGATGGTTGGCCACAACCACAAAAGGATTGAAAATGAACGGAAAAGAAAATTTAAAAATTCAGGAAAATGCTGAATTTCTTCCAAAAAATGTGGTATAAGAACTTGTCTTATGCAAACCAGAGACTCGGAATGAACTTCGGAAAGGACAGTGTTTATTCACTCGTAGGAGAGGAGTAGCAATTTACAAAAAAAAAAAAAAAACAAAAAAAAACAGAAAGGAATTTTGTTTTTTAATGGATAATTAATTTCCTATTATTTGTCAAGAGGAGAAACTTTGATTGAATTCATGATCGGAAAAAGAATGTGGTTGCTTGTACTGCACGCCGTTGGGACAGTGATATCAATCAACAAGAAATAGTCACAAAAAAATCAAATGAAAAACCAGCAGCGAAAAGAAAAACGAACTGCGAAGACTTATTAACACCGGGGGTAAATAAAAGTACCGAAAGAAAATTGGCGCGGAAAGCCACTCACAAAAGATTAGTTCGATTCACTACCGAAAGAATAATTATTTTAAAACGATGTTAAAAAACAACTGTAGAAAAATCGAGATTGATCATATATCCGTTCACGCGAAAAGCGTTACGCAGAAAAAACAGTAACAATTCGAACGGTAAAGACTTGTTAACACCGGAGGTATATAGAAGGTCCCGAAAAAAAATTGGCGCGGAAAAAAAACTCACAATAGTAGATCTATATATATACAGGTAGGTATGTGTATTGATATGGGTGATATGTAAAAGTAGGTATGAATATAGATGTAAGCATATTATATTTAAATGGAATATATGGATATATGGATATATATATCTATATATGTATATATATATATATATATATATATATATATATATATATGTTGCGATTTGGAATGCGGAACACGGACTCACCAAATGCAAATGCTGGATATCGACAGAATCCGGCTCGAAGGACCAATGTTCTGGACGGATGAGTCTTGTGGCGTTGATTGATGAGGAGATTGATAGTGCTGTTGCTGCTGGTACTGATGTTGCTGATTCATAAGGGTTTGGATCCGTGACTGTAGTTGTTTGCACGGAGGAGTCGTTGCTGGCTGCAGATAGTTGTACTGTTGGTGGCATGCAAGTGGACGTTGTGGTATTCGCTTTTCGACTTCGACGAGTTCGGCTGCGGCTTCGTTGTTATTTTCGCTGCGGCTTCGTTGTGGTGTGCTGGACTTGATCGTTCAACGGTCGAGATGAAAGTGACAGAGTGAACCGCGGCAAGACATGGTCGAAGTCCACGCCACAGTCCGAATTGTCACTTTTGAGTACAAATTTGGCGGCCATCATGAACCGCTAACGGTGAGATCGCACTACTCTTAATCGATAACACGTCACTCGTGAGAGATGGCAGACCAAATTGTAGCAGATGGTTCGGACGTAAACAAATATGTTTTTTTTTTTTTTTTGGCAGAAAATATAATTTTGTATAGGATTTGCAGCGGAAAAGAATTCTAAATATATATATTCTATTCTATATATATATATATATATATATATATATATATATCGATATATATATATAGATATATATATATATATATATATATATATATATATATATATATATATATATATATCTATTTATATATATATTTATATATATAGATCCATCCATATCCATATCCATCTATCCATATATTACAGTCCAAATATAATATACTTTATATATATATTCATACCTACCTTTACATATATATACCCTCCATATATATTCCATTATTCACCCATAGCAATACACATACCTACCTATATATATATAGATCTACAATTGTAAGTGTTTTTCCGCGCCAATTTTAATTCGGGACCTCTTATATACCTCCGGTGTTAACAAGTCTTTACCGTTCGTACTGTTTTCTCTGCATAACGTTTTTCGCGTGAACGGATTTATGATCAATCTCGATTTTTCTACAGTTGTTTTTTAACATCGTTTTAAAATAATTATTCTTTCGATCGTGATTCGAACTAATCTTTTGTGAGTGATTTTCCACGGCAATTCTCTTTCGGTTCTTTTATTTAACCCCGGTGTCAATTAGTCTTCGCAGTTCGATTTTCTTTTTCGTTGCTGCTTTTTTCATTTGATTTTTTCGTGACTATTTCTTGTTGCTTGATATCACTGTTCCAACGGCGTGCAGTACAAGCAACCACATTCTTTTTCCGATCACGAATTCAATCAGAGTTCCTCCTCTTGACAAATAAAAGGAAATTAATTATCCATTAAAAAACAAAAACTTGTTTTATTTTTTTTTGTAAATTGCTACTCCTCTCATACGAGTGAATAAACACAGTCCTTTCCGAAGTTCATTCCGAGTCTCTGGTTTGCATAAGACTAGTTCTTATACCACATTTTTTGGAAGAAATTCAGCATTATCCTGAATTTTTAAATTCTCTTTTCCGTTCATTTTCAATCCTTTTGTGGTTGTGGCCAACCATCAACGTTGAAGCGACCAATCAGTTCAAATCAAATCTTTTTTTTGAATCTGGTCCTTTCTTTTGCCAACATTCCATTGGCAGCTCGTCCATCCAGCTCTTCTGGATTACGATTCCATTCAAATTCCTCGCTGGGCCGTTCCTCTCCAGGCCGTTCCGTCCATTCGATTTCCGATTCGAAGCTCCTCCATAATTTCTTTTCCAGTCAATCCATCCGAGACATCAATTATGGCTGCCTAACACAATTTTATCCGTTTTACATATATATATATATCTACATATATATATATATATTACTACTACTCGGGCGTCCTGACGATAATATCTCCTGATCTCCAGTGTAAACTATTACCTGACAACCGTCGTCCTTTGTACCAGGGGAGCATGTTGCTAACAGCGCACACATCTTTATATGAGTTCTTGACTGTTGAAAACTTTCTACGTCTTCTAGCACATACCTATCATGCCTCACCGCAACTTCGCAACTTTGTACGGATCCTTGAACTTTGGAATGAGCTTTTTGGATACACCGGTATTTGATTCAAAATTTCGAATCATAGCATAGTCACCTTCTACATACTTTGTGGGTTTCTGACGTTTGTTATCGAAATAGTTTTTAATATAAGATTGAAGTTTCTTCTGAACTAAAGACGCTTTTTTCCTAATATTACTGTGGCTTTGTTTATCCACATTGGTTCCTAAATATTAAGGTGATCTATGTGCACGATCTCAAATGGTGCACTACCTTTAGGTATGTTGTTCAAAAAACCTTCACCCTCACCTTGTTTCGATGAGCAAACGATACATTTTAAACAATTTCCTATATGTGTACTAACTTTGTCTCGTAACTTTGAAATCCAATATGTCTTTGATATTGCTTCTTCTACTTTGTCAATACCTACATGTCCCATCTCGTCATGGTATTTGTATAAAATATGCTCCTCCATATCTTTAGGAACACAGAATAATACCGATCCATCTTCTTTTTTCCTATATTACACCATTTCGCATTTCATACAATTTGTGTTCCTGATTTTTCTAGTAATTCTCGTAATTTACCCAATTCTTTATCTCTCCCTTAACAAATAACTAAATTTTCCTCGAAGGTGTTGGACTCTAATACTAAAATATTTGTACTTCAACTTAGTGCGTCGACATGTTGCACGCGAGAACCATTTCTATGTTCCAACACATAATCATTTTTCTCCAGCGAGTATACCGGCTTCTTCCTTTCTGGACAAACAGAAACTTCATGCTGGAGACTTCCACAAGCGAAGCAAGCTCCAAACTTCCTCTTCGGTTTCATACAATCAGCTGCTAAGTGCCCCGCGCAGTTGCAGTTAAAACACCGAATGCTTCTTGACGATTGAGGGACCGTACTCTTCGGGGCGTGATGATTGAAGCGTTTAGTCAACTGAATTATTGTCGCACCTGTTCCATTGTAGTATAGCACTGAACGTACGCATGCACTCGTAGCTGGTTTTCTGGAATTTTCTCGATGATACTATCAACCAGTTCGTCTTCACTTATTGTTATTTCGTTTGACAACCTCAACTTATCATCATAATATTCACAGAAGCTTTCACCATATTGCCATATCCTCACTTCGAATTTACGGCGCAACACCAACTTGTTGTCTTTCATGGCAATGGTATCGAAGATTTGACGCACCAAGCTGTTTATGCTCTCGTCAATGTAGTTCGGTCTGGAGTGCAGACACAACTGAGCTCTTCGTTATATTTTGCTGATTAGCAACAAACGTAATGTCGGGTCAGCAACTCTATATACTGCACCGAGACTATGCAATTGCGCAACCCAAGTCTCTGGTTACGATTCTCAATCATATTCCGGGAGCAAAACTGAACGGCACGGCATCATCACATTCTGAAACCACTGGACGGACATGTCCAGGATACCCACTTCTGAATTGTAATGGCTGAATCAAACTACGTGCTCACACTTTGACATCTCATTTTATTCTGATCTCTCGACGAAAATGAACTTACATGCTATGCTTACGGAGAATGCTACATTGTCAAAATATATACAACGAAAACTGCTATCGGAGTGTGATGAGTCATCCATTGCAAAGATAATCGTCGATCATTTTGCCAACACCGAGATCAAAATGGATCCAAAATGTTGTCCTGCTATTCCCAACAGAAATTACTGTATATCCTAAAATAAAAACAGAAAATTATATAAAATTATATGTGAAATCAATGACAATGACAAGATGCGTGGAACTGCATACGTTCGTATTGTGACGAACATATGCAAAGTCAAACTAGATATATGAAGACGATGAATTTAAACAACACATCAATGAAGTGCCTCAAGAATTGAAGACATTAAAAATGGGAAGTCATATGATTTTAAAAGGTCTGAATATAACTAAAAGATGTATTATATGTTCAAACAATTCAAAGTAATCTATATCGGTATATACTTGCTTGAAAAGAAGCTGTAAAAGAAGCTACATTTTAGAGACAGAGTTTGTGAAATGAAGTTTAAAAATCAAGAATAATTTTAAAATATAGAAGCAAATGACATAACAAATGCAATGGAATATGTTCATAATAGAATATATAGAATTATATAAAGAATTATATAAAGTTTCGTGATTGTAATTGCAAAGAGATATATGAGAAGTGTATCAAAGGAAAATTGATTCTTCCGAATCAACCAAAACCATTTCCAAAATGTTATCGAATCATCTGATCATATCAACAGAGTACGTGATATATCAAAAATCGATATTTCTTGACTCTCATAGATGATTTGAGAAAGTATGTTAAAATTTATTAAATTAAGAGGAAATCTGATGTCATTAATGAATTGAAAGAATTCATTGAAATTGTTCATACAGCATTTGGAAAATAGCCTAAAATTCAACGATCAGAAAATGGTGGTGAGTACACCTGCAACGTTGAATAAAGCAACTATTTACGCAAGAGCGAAATTGTGTAGCAGAGAGACGAAATAGGTATTTGGTACCAAAATTGATAATGAAACTTCAGAACATGGTAGAATAAATGCAGGAAAATACTACTGTGATATTGAATTATTGATACCTTCAGATCAACAATCAAGACAGAGGACAAATAAACAAACTCCACCAGAAAGGTATACCGCAAATTTAATTGTTTACTCTAAGGAACCGAAAAGTTATAAGGAAGTATTAATACGACAATATAATAAAAAATGGTTAAATGCTATGAGAGACTTGTGTGGAATGAAACATGGATATTAGAAGAAATACCTGATCGACGAAAGGCAATTGGTTGTAAATGGATATATAATTAATTACGGATGTAAACGGAAAAGTATGAAGTTACTAAGTAATATTAGTAGCACAAGGATTCAATAAAAATTATGGCATGGATTTAAACGAGATTTGTGCACCAGTAGTCTGACATACGAATGGTTTTAACGGTAGCTGGACAAAATCAAATGTAGGTAAATCACCTATTAAGGTACATTAGTAAAGACAGCGTTCCTATATTGGAATTTAAAAGAAACTTTATATATGAAATAAACAAATTTTACAGAAACATTTGAAATATCCCATTTAGGAGAAGTCAATCATTACTTGGTAGGGCAGATGGATATTAATAACGACTCAACAAAATTATCCTAAAATGCTTGGATATAGGTATCAAATATCTTTATTTTTTTTTTTTTTGGCAGAAAATGTAATTTAGTAAAGGATTTGCATCGGAAAATAATTCTAAAATGTATATGTTCTCCAAGGGGAGATATGTAGAATAAAATATTTAAGAGATTTACTTAATTTGAAAAATTGAGAATGGGATTACAATTTAAAATAAAATTAAGTTCCAGAAGCTACTTTTTTATAAAAAACTAAACAAAATGTAATCAAGGTAGCCATGGCTGTATAGATATATACTGGAAAACAAATTAATGTGTTTGAAAACATTTAAGACTTCATTAAGGTTATACAATTTTTTTTTCCTCTGTACAAATTCAATATCTAGTTCAGAAAGTATTACCGATCTACCGACTCGGTATTCAATCATGACGAAATCCTGTTAAATATATAGTCGATATTTTCTTTAATATGGCAGAACCTAAATACGTGTACTGGACGGAAAATAAATAAAATAATTCGATAAGTGGTGCAAAAGAAAAGTGAAGAATTTATCGACGTTTATGTTTCGAATAAAGAAGTTCCTGTTTAATAAACTACCGATTTTTTCTTCAATGTGTCTGCCATAGACGCATGTACTGAATTGATTATATGCGTCAATACATAGTAATAAAGCGATGGAAACAAGTCATTCACTAAAATAAAAAACTATTGCTAATTCAAATACTTTGTGTTCTTAATAAATTGTGAGCACAAAGTACTTGAAATAACAAAAATTTAATCCTACCAAAAATTTCATTGTATTTTCTATTTAAAAAAAAAGTGACATTGTTAAAACAACAGATTTAAATTTGTTTATTTTTAAAAGCATGAAAATATTCGTTCAAAGAAGATCTTCGAATTCAAGAGTGGCTATGCAATCTCTACATTATTACTTTATCTTAAATGACGATGACCAGGGTTCATGTGGTGAAAAGGATAATGACAAACCCCGAAAATAGTAGCAAGATTAATTTATATTTTAAAGTAAAAAAACAAGGTCAAGGCTACAAATTCTCATTATTAATTAAAAATATTTTGATACTTTTTGATATATAAAATTCAAACTTTTCTACCAAAGTATTTCCCAAAAACGTAGCAAAAGCTTGAACAGAAAATTACCAAAGTCCGAACCCTTGCCGATGAGCAGTTAGTTGAATTTATGAAGTGACAGTGAAAAGTGCGCAAGAAATTATCAAAATTTATTTATAAAAATTTAAAATTCTATTAGAATGTGAAAACTCAATTAAGGCATCGTGTGAAATAAATATTTGTAGGTGGGTTTGACAAAGTCGTCAATAGGCAATTTATTAGAATATTCTCACTGAACTCAATGGAAGTTCTGTAATTGATAAGGTCGGATGATATGAATAAAATATTTAATAGAAGGGAGGTGATAGCTACAGAAGTGAAAAAACGATTTCAAATGCAGTTACTGAGTGTCTGGAGCAAATTAATTGCAGCCGATTTTGACATTAAGGAAATACCTTATGTAATGGCTGAGTCAAACTACGTGTTCACACTTTGACTTCTCATTTTATTCTGATCTCTCGACAAAAATGAACTTACATGCTATGCTTACGGAGAATGATACATTTTCAAAATATATACAACGAAAACTGCTATCGGAGTGTGATGAGTCATTGCAAAGGTAATCGTCGATCATTTTGCCAACACCGAGATCAAAATGGATCCAAAATGTTGTCCTGCTATTCCCAACAGAAATTACTGTATACCCTATAATGAAAACAGAAATCCATGCGGTAGATTATATGATCGTTATTGCAATATGATACTGAAGTTCAGATTTCACAGGTAATAATAAAGAATATTCATCAAAAAATATGGCTAGGGCATAAAATTCCTAAAGATCACACGTCAACATGGAAGAAGACATCTTCCATAAAAATAAATTGTTGAATATCAATTTAAAATTAAGTTATTCCCAAAATTTACTTTTTATAAAAAACTGTACAAAATGTAATCAAAGTAGTCTTGACGTTTCAGATACATAAAATTATATGTGAAATCAATGACAATGACAAGATGCGTGGAACTGCATGCTTGAGCATTTTGAAAATTATTCATTTAGAGAATGCGTTCTTATTGTGAAGAACATATGCAAAGTCCAACTAGATATATAAAGATGATGTATTGGAACAACACATCAATCAAGAATTGAAGACATTGAAAAATGGGAAGTCATATGATTTTAAAAGCTCTGAATATAACTTAAAGATGTATTTTATGTTCAAACAATTCAAAGTAATCTATATCGGTCCATACTTGCTTGAAAATAAGCTGAAAAAGAAGCTACATTTTAGAGACAGAGTTTGTGAAATTAAGTTAGAAAATCAAGAATAATTTTAAAATAAAGAAGCAGATGACATAACAAATGCAATGGAATATGTTCATAATTGGCATAGAATTATATAAAGTTTCGTGATTTTAATTGCAAAGACATATATGAGAAGTGTATCAAAGGAAAATTGATTCTTCCGAATCAACCAAAACCATTTCCAAAATGTTATCGAATCATCTGATCATATCAACAGAGTACGTGATATATCAAAAATCGATATTTCTTGACTCTCATAGATGATTTGAGAAAGTATGTTAAAATTTTTTTAATTAAGAGGAAATCTGATGTCATTAATGAATTTAAAGAATTCATTGAAATTGTTCATACAGCATTTGGAAAATCGCCTAAAATTGAACGATCAGAAAATGGTGGTGAGTACACCTGCAACGTTGAATAAAGCAACTATTTACGCAAGAGCGAAATTGTGTAGCAGAGAGACGAAATACGTATTTGGTACCAAAATTGATAATAAAATTTCAGAACATGATAGAATAAATGCAGAAAAAAAAATACTGCTGTGATATTGAATTATTGTATTATTGTGTTCGAAAAGATTTAGGTTATACAATTTTTTTTTCGCTGTACAAATTTAATATCTAGTTCAGAAAGTATTAACGATGTACCGACTCGGTATTCAATCATGACGAAATCCTGTTAAATATATAGTCGATATTTTCTTTAATATGGCAGAACCTAAACACGTGTACTGGACTGATTCTATATTGAAGCATATTGATAAAGGGACGGAAAATAAATAAAATAATTCGATAAGTGGTGCAAAAGAAAAGTGAAGAATTTATCGACGTTTATGTTTCGAATAAAGAAGTTCCTGTTTAATAAACTACCGATTTTTTCTTCAATGTGTCTGCCATTGACGCATGTACTGAATTGATTATATGCGTCAAAGCATATTAATTAAGCGATGAAAACAAGTCATTCACTCAAATAAAACACTCTTGCTAATTCAAATACTTTGAGTTCTTAATATATTGTGAGCACAAAATACTAGAAATAACAAAAATTTAATCCTACCTAAAATTTCATTGTATTGCCAACAATATTTTATATTTAAAAGAAAAAGTGGCATTGTTAAAACAACAGATTTAAATTTGTTTATTTTTAATAGCATGAAAATATTCGTTCAAAGAAGATCTTCGAATTCAAGAGAGGCTATGCAATCTCTACAATATTACTTTATCTTAAATGACGATGACCAGGGTTCATGTGGTGAAAAGGATAATGACAAACCCCGAAAATAGTAGCAACATTAATTTATATTTTAAAGTAAAAAAACGAAGTCAAGGATTTAAATTCTCAACATCATTACAAATACTTTGATGCTTTTTGATATATAAAATTAAAAATTTTCTACCAAAGAATTTCCCAAAAACGTAGCAAAAGTTTGAACAGAACCCAAAGCTCACCAATGCTGTTAGATGAATTTATGAAGTGACAGTGAAAAGTGCGCAAGAAATTATCAAAATTTATTTTTAAACATTAAAAATGCTATTAGAATGTGAAAATCCATATGATCGTTATTGCAATATGAACGAAATAATATGTATAAAACTGAAACATCATCGATTTAAAACATATCAATTCGTGCAATGGTGCTGTGACTTCACAGGAAATAATAAAGAATATGCATCAAAAAATATGGCTAGGGCACAATATTCCTGAAGATCACACGGCAACTTGGAAGAAGACATCTTCCATAAAAATAAATTATTGAATATCAATTTAAAATTAAGTTATTCCCAAAATTTACTTTCTATAAAAAACTGTTCGAAATGTAATCAAAGTAGTCTTCACGTTTTAGATACATAAAATGTGGATCATTCGTGAGCATTTTGAAAATTATTCATTTAGAGAATGCGTTCTTATTGTGAAGAACATTTGCAAAGTCCAACTAGATATATGAAGACGATGAATTGGCACAACACATTGAAGAATGGGAAGTCATATGAATTTAAAAGGTCTGAATATAACTAAAAGATGTATTATATGTTCAAACAATTCAAAGTAATCAATATCGGTCCATACTTGCTTGAAAAGAAGCTGAAAATGAAGCTAAATTTTAGAGACAGAGTTTGTGAAATGTCTGTCAAGAATAATTTTAATATAAAGATGACATAACAAATGCAATTGAATATAGGAACATATTGGCATAGAATTATATAAAGTTTCGTGATTGTAATTGCAAAGACATATATGAGAAGTGTATCAAAGGAAAATTGATTCTTCCGAATCAACCAAAACCATTTCCAAAATGTTATCGAATCATCTGATCATATCAACAGAGTACGTGATATATCAAAAATCGATATTTCTTGACTCTCATAGATGATTTGAGAAAGTATGTTAAAAGTTATTTAATTAAGAGGAAATCTGATGGCATTAATGAATTGAAAGAATTCATTGAAATTGTTCGTACAGCATTGGGAAAATATCCTAAAATTTAACGATCAGAAAATGGTGGTGAGTACACCTGCAACGTTGAATAAAGCATCTATTTACGCAAGAGCGAAATTGTGTGACAGAGAGACGAAATAGGTATTTGGTACAAAAATTGATAATAAAATTTCAGAACATGGTAGAAGAAATGCAGCAAAATACTACTGTGATATTGAATTATTGATACATTCAGATCAACAATCAAGACAGAGGACAAATAAACAAACTCCACCAGAAAGGTGCAACGCAAATTTAATTGTTTACTCTAAGGAACCGAAAAGTTATAAGGAAGTATTAAAACGACAATATAATAAAAAATAGTTAAATGCTATGAGAGACTTGTGTGGAATGAAACATGGATATTGGAAGAATTATCTGATGGACGAAAGGCAATTGGTTGCAAATGGATATATAATTAATTACGGATGTAAACGGAAGGGTATGAAGTTACTAAGTAATATTAGTAGCACAAGGATTCAATAAAAATTATGGCATGGATTGAAACGAGATTTGTGCACCAGTAGTCTGACATACGAATGGTTTTAACGGTAGCTGGACAAAATCAAATGTAGACAAATCACCTATTAAGGTACATTAGTAAAGACAGCGTTCCTATATTAGAATTTAAAAGAAACTTTATATATGAAATAAACAAATTTTACAGAAACATTTGAAATATCCCATTTAGGAGAAGTCAATCATTACTTGGTAAGGCAGATGGATATTAATAACGACTCAACAAAATTATCCTAAAATGCTTGGATATAGGTATCAAATATCTTTATTTTTATTTGGTAGAAAATATAATTTTGTATAGTATTTGCATCGGAAAATAATTCTAAAATTTATATGTTCTCCAAGAGGAGATATGTAGAATAAAATATTTAAGAGATTTACTTAATTTGAAAAATTGAGAATGTGGTTACAATTTAAAATAAAATTAAGTCCCAGAAGCTACTTTTTTATAAAAAACTCTACAATATGTAATCAAGGTAGCCATGGCTGTATAGATATATACTGGAAAACAAATTAATGTGTTTGAAAACATTTAGGACTTCATTAAGGTTATAAAATTTTTTTTTGTCCTCGGTACAAATTCAATATCTAGTTCAGAAAGTATTAACGATGTACCGACTCGGTATTCAATCATGACGAAATCCTGTTAAATATATAATCGATATTTTCTTTAATATGGCAGAACCGTGTACTGAACTGATTCTATATTAAAGCATATTGATAAAGGGACGGAAAATAAATGAAAATAATTCGATAAGTGGTGCAAAAAATAGCGAAGAATTTATCGACGTTTATGTTTCGAATACAGAAGTTCCTGTTTAATAAACTACCGATTTTTTCTTCAATGTGTCTGCCATAGACGCATGTACTGAATTGATTATATGCGTCAATACATAGTGATAAAGCGATGGAAACAAGTCATTCACTAAAATAAAAAACCATTGCTAATTCAAATACTTTGTGTTCTTAATAAATTGTGAGCACAAAGTACTTGAAATAACAAAAATTTAATCCTACCAAAAATTTCAATGTATTGCCAACAATATTTTATATTTAAAAGAAAACGTGGCATTGTTAAAATAACAGATTTAAACTTGTTTATTTTTAAAAGCATGAAATGACGATGACCAGGGTTCGAATGTGATGAAACGGATAATGACCAATCCCTAAAAAGTAGCAACAATAATTTATTTTATATTATTTATTTCTAAGTAAAAAAAACGAGGACAAGGCTACAAATTCGCATTAATCATTAAAAATACTTTGATACTTTTCGATATATAAAATTAAACATTTTCTATCAAAGAATTTGCCAAAAACGTAGCAAAAGTTTGAACGGAAAATCACCAAAGCTGCTAGATAAATTTATGACATGATGACAGTGAAAAGTGCGCAAGAAATGATCTAAATGTATTTATAAAAATTAAAAATGCTATTAGAATGTGAAAACCCAATTAAGGCATCGTGTGAAATAAATATTTGTAAGTGGGTTTGACAAAGTTGTCAATAGGCAATTTGTTAGAATATTCTCACTGAACTCAATGGAAGTTCTGTAATTGATAAGGTCGGATGATATGAATAAAATATTTAATAGAAGGGAGGTGATAGCTACAGAAGTGATAAAACCATATCGGAGAATGATACATTGTCAAAATATATACAACGAAAACTGCTATCGGAGTCTGATGAGTCATCCATTGCAATGATAATCGTCGATCATTTTGCCAACACCGAGATCAAAATGGATCCAAAAATATTGCTAAATGTTGTCCTGTTATTCCAAACAGAAATTACTGTATACCCTAAAATGAAAACAGAAATCCATTCGGTATATCTTATATGATCGTTATTGCAATATGAACGAAATAATATGTAAAAAACTGAAACATCATCGAGTTAAAATATATCAATTCGTGCAATGGTGCAGTGACTTCACAGGTAATAATAAAGAATCAAAAAATATGGCTAGGGGATAAAACTCCTAAAGATCACACGTCAACATGGAAGAAGACATCTTCCATAAAAATAAATTGTTGAATATCAATTTAAAATTAAGTTATTCCCAAAATTTACTTTCTATAAAAAACTGTACAAAATGTAATCAAAGTAGTCTTGACGTTTTAGATACATAAAATTATATGTGAAATCAATGACAATGACAAGATGCGTGGAACTGCATGCTTGAGCATTTTGAAAATTATTCATTTAGAGAATGCGTTCTTATTGTGAAAATGTGTTCTTATTGTGTTCTTATGTGCAAAGTCCAACTAGATATATGAAGACGATGTATTGGAACAACACATCAATGAAATGCATCAAGAATTGAAGACATTGAAAAATGGGAAGTCATATGATTTTAAAAGGTCTGAATATAACTAAAAGATGTATTATGTGTTCAAACAATTCAAAGTAATCTATATCGGTCCATACTTGCTTGAAAAGAAGCTGAAAAAGAAGCTACATTTTAGAGACAGAGTTTGTGAAATTAAGTTTAAAAATCAAGAACATTTTTAAAATATAGAAGCAGATGACATAACAAATGCAATGGAATATGTTCATAATTTGCATAGAATTATATAAAGTTTCGTGATTGTAATTGCAAAGACATATATGAGAAGTATATCAAAGGAAAATTGATTCTTCCGAATCAACCAAAACCATTTCCAAAATGTTATCGAATCATCTGATCATATCAACAGAGTACGTGATATATCAAAAATCGATATTTCTTGACTCTCATAGATGATTTGAGAAAGTATGTTAAAAGTTATTTAATTAAGAGGAAATCTGATGGCATTAATGAATTGAAAGAATTCATTGAAATTGTTCGTACAGCATTGGGAAAATATCCTAAAATTGAACGATCAGAAAATGGTGGTGAGTACACCTGCAACGTTGAATAAAGCATCTATTTACGCAAGAGCGAAATTGTGTGACAGAGAGACGAAATAGGTATTTGGTACAAAAATTGATAATAAAATTTCAGAACATGGTAGAAGAAATGCAGCAAAATACTACTGTGATATTGAATTATTGATACATTCAGATCAACAATCAAGACAGAGGACAAATAAACAAACTCCACCAGAAAGGTGCAACGCAAATTTAATTGTTTACTCTAAGGAACCGAAAAGTTATAAGGAAGTATTAAAACGACAATATCATAAAAAATAGTTAAATGCTATGAGAGACTTGTGTGGAATGAAACATGGATATTGGAAAAATTATCTGATGGACGAAAGGCAATTGGTTGCAAATGGATATATAATTAATTACGGATGTAAACGGAAGGGTATGAAGTTACTAAGTAATATTAGTAGCACAAGGATTCAATAAAAATTATGGCATGGATTGAAACGAGATTTGTGCACCAGTAGTCTGACATACGAATGGTTTTAACGGTAGCTGGACAAAATCAAATGTAGGCAAATCACCTATTAAGGTTCATTAGTAAAGACAGTGTTCCTATATTGGAATTTAAAAGAAACTTTATATATGAAATAAACAAAAATATTGTTAAATGTTGTCGTGTTATTCCAAACAGAAATTACTGTATACCCTAAAATGAAAACAGAAATCCATTCGGTATATCTTATATGATCGTTATTGCAATATGAACGAAATAATATGAAAAAAACTGAAACATCATCGAGTTAAAACATATCAATTCGTGCAATGGTGCAGTGACTTCACAGGTAATAATAAAGGATCAAAAAATATGGCTAGGGGATAAAACCCCTAAAGATCACACGTCAACATGGAGGAAGACATCTTCCATAAAAATAAATTGTTGAATATCAATTTAAAATTAAATTATTCCCAAAATTTACTTTCTATAAAGAACTGTACAAAATGTAATCAAAGTAGTCTTGACGTGTTAGATACAAAAAATTTTATGTGAAATCAATGAAAATAACAAGATGCGTGGAACTGCATACTTGAGCATTTTGAAAATTATTCATTTAGAGAATGCGTTCTTATTGTGAAGAACATATGCAAAGTCCAACTAGATATATGAAGACGATGTATTGGAACAACACATCAATGAAGTGCATCAAGAATTGAAGACATTGAAAAATGGGAAGTCATATGATTTTAAAAGGTCTGAATATAACTAAAAGATGTATTATGTGTTCAAATAATTCAAAGTAATCTATATCGGTCCATACTTGCTTGAAAAGAAGCTGAAAAAGAAGCTACATTTTAGAGACAGAGTTTGTGAAATGAAGTTTAAAAATCAAGAATAATTTTAAAATATAGAAGCAAATGACATAACAAATGCAATGGAATATGTTCATAATTGGCATAGAATTATATAAAGTTTCGTGATTGTAATTGCAAAGACATATATGAGAAGTGTATCAAAGGAAAATTGATTCTTCCGAATCAACAAACCATTTCCAAAATGATATCGACTCATCTGATCATATCAACAGAGTACGTGATATATCAAAAATCGATATTTCTTGACTCTCATAGATGATTTGAGAAAGTATGTTAAAATTTATTTAATTAAGAGGAAATCTGATGTCATTAACGAATTGAAAGAATTCATTGAAATTGTTCATACAGCATTTGGAAAATCGCCTAAAATTCAACGATCAGAAAATGGTGGTGAGTACACCTGCAACGTTGAATAAAGCAACTATTTACGCAAGAGCGAAATTGTGTAGTAGAGAGACGAAATACGTATTTGGTACCAAAATTGATAATAAAATTTCAGAACATGATAGAATAAATGCAGGAAAATACTACTGTGATATTGAATTATTGAATTATTGTGTTCGAAAAGATTTAGGTTATACAATTTTTTTTTTCGCTGTACAAATTTAATATCTAGTTCAGAAAGTATTAACGATGTACCGACTCGGTATTCAATCATGACGAAATCCTGTTAAATATATAATCGATATTTTCTTTAATATGGTAGAACCGTGTACTGAACTGATTCTATATTAAAGCATATTGATAAAGGGACGGAAAATAAATGAAAATAATTCGATAGGTGGTGCAATAAATAGTGAAGAATTTATCGACGTTTATGTTTCGAATAAAGAAGTTCCTGTTTAATAAACTACCGATTTTTTCTTCAATGTGTCTGCAATAGACGCATGTACTGAATTGATTATATGCGTCAAAGCATATTAATAAAGCGATGAAAACAAGTCATTCACTAAAATAAAAAACTATTGCTAATTCAAATACTTTGTGTTCTTAATAAATTGTGAGCACAAAGTACTTGAAATAACAAAAATTTAATCCTACCAAAAATTTCATTGTATTTTCTATTTAAAAAAAAAGTGACATTGTTAAAACAACAGATTTAAATTTGTTTATTTTTAAAAGCATGAAAATATTCGTTCAAAGAAGATCTTCGAATTCAAGAGTGGTTATGCAATCTCTACATTATTACTTTATCTTAAATGACGATGACCAGGGTTCATGTGGTGAAAAGGATAATGACAAACCCCGAAAATAGTAGCAAGATTAATTTATATTTTAAAGTAAAAAAACAAGGTCAAGGCTACAAATTCTCATAATTAATTAAAAATACTTTGATACTTTTTGATATATAAAATTGAAAATTTTCTACCAAAGAATTTCCCAAAAACGTAGCAAAAGTTTGAACAGAAAATTACCAAAGTCCGAACCCTTGCCGATGAGCAGTTAGTTGAATTTATGAAGTGACAGTGAAAAGTGCGCAAGAAATTATCAAAATTTATTTATAAAAATTAAAAATGCTATTAGAATGTGAAAACCCAATTAAGGCATCGTGTGAAATAAATATTTGTAGGTGGGTTTGACAAAGTTGTCAATAGGCAATTTGTTAGAATATTCTCACTGAACTCAATGGAAGTTCTGTAATTGATAAGGTCGGATGATATGAATAAAATATTTAATAGAAGGGAGGTGATAGCTACAGAAGTGATAAAACCATATCGGAGAATGATACATTGTCAAAATATATACAACGAAAACTGCTATCGGAGTCTGATGAGTCATCCATTGCAATGATAATCGTCGATCATTTTGCCAACACCGAGATCAAAATGGATCCAAAAATATTGCTAAATGTTGTCCTGTTATTCCAAACAGAAATTACTGTATACCCTAAAATGAAAACAGAAATCCATTCGGTATATCTTATATGATCGTTATTGCAATATGAACGAAATAATATGAAAAAAACTGAAACATCATCGAGTTAAAACATATCAATTCGTGCAATGGTGCAGTGACTTCACAGGTAATAATAAAGAATCAAAAAATATGGCTAGGGGATAAAACTCCTAAAGATCACACGTCAACATGGAAGAAGATATCTTCCATAAAAATAAATTGTTGAATATCAATTTAAAATTAAGTTATTCCCAAAATTTACTTTCTATAAAAAACTGTACAAAATGTAATCAAAGTAGTCTTGACGTTTTAGATACATAAAATTATATGTGAAATCAATGACAATGACAAGATGCGTGGAACTGCATACTTGAGCATTTTGAAAATTATTCATTTAGAGAATGCGTTCTTATTGTGAAAATGTGTTCTTATGTGCAAAGTCCAACTAGATATATGAAGACGATGTATTGGAACAACACATCAATGAAATGCATCAAGAATTGAAGACATTGAAAAATGGGAAGTCATATGATTTTAAAAGGTCTGAATATAACTAAAAGATGTATTATGTGTTCAAACAATTCAAAGTAATCTATATCGGTCCATACTTGCTTGAAAAGAAGCTGAAAAAGAAGCTACATTTTAGAGACAGAGTTTGTGAAATTAAGTTTAAAAATCAAGAACATTTTTAAAATATAGAAGCAGATGACATAACAAATGCAATGGAATATGTTCATAATTGGCATAGAATTATATAAAGTTTCGTGATTGTAATTGCAAAGACATATATGAGAAGTATATCAAAGGAAAATTGATTCTTCCGAATCAACCAAAACCATTTCCAAAATGTCATCTAATCATCTGATCATATCAACAGAGTACGTGATATATCAAAAATCGATATTTCTTGACTCTCATAGATGATTTGAGAAAGTATGTTAAAAGTTATTTAATTAAGAGGAAATCTGATGGCATTAATGAATTGAAAGAATTCATTGAAATTGTTCGTACAGCATTGGGAAAATATCCTAAAATTTAACGATCAGAAAATGGTGGTGAGTACACCTGCAACGTTGAATAAAGCATCTATTTACGCAAGAGCGAAATTGTGTGACAGAGAGACGAAATAGGTATTTGGTACAAAAATTTCAGAACATGGTAGAAGAAATGCAGCAAAATACTACTGTGATATTGAATTATTGATACATTCAGATCAACAATCAAGACAGAGGACAAATAAACAAACTCCACCAGAAAGGTGCAACGCAAATTTAATTGTTTACTCTAAGGAACCGAAAAGTTATAAGGAAGTATTAAAACGACAATATAATAAAAAATAGTTAAATGCTATGAGAGACTTGTGTGGAATGAAACATGGATATTGGAAGAATTATCTGATGGACGAAAGGCAATTGGTTGCAAATGGATATATAATTAATTACGGATGTAAACGGAAGGGTATGAAGTTACTAAGTAATATTAGTAGCACAAGGATTCAATAAAAATTATGGCATGGATTGAAACGAGATTTGTGCACCAGTAGTCTGACATACGAATGGTTTTAACGGTAGCTGGACAAAATCAAATGTAGGCAAATCACCTATTAAGGTTCATTAGTAAAGACAGCGTTCCTATATTGGAATTTAAAAGAAACTTTATATATGAAATAAACAAATTTTACAGAAACATTTGAAATATCCCATTTAGGAGAAGTCAATCATTACTTAGTAGGGCAGATGGATATTAATAACGACTCAACAAAATTATCCTAAAATGCTTGGATATAGGTATCAAATATCTTTATTTTTATTTGGTAGAAAATATAATTTTGTATAGTATTTGCATCGGAAAATAATTCTAAAATTTATATGTTCTCCAAGAGGAGATATGTAGAATAAAATATTTAAGAGATTTACTTAATTTGAAAAATTGAGAATGGGATTACAATTTAAAATAAAATTAAGTCCCAGAAGCTACTTTTTTATAAAAAACTATACAAAATGTAATCAAGGTAGCCATGGCTGTATAGATATATACTGGAAAACAAATTAATGTGTTTGAAAACATTTAGGACTTCATGAAGGTTATAAAATTTTTTTTTTCCTCTGTACAAATTCAATATCTAGTTCAGAAAGTATTAACGATGTACCGACTCGGTATTCAATCATGACGAAATCCTGTTAAATATATAGTCGATATTTTCTTTAATATGGCAGAACCTAAACACGTGTACTGGGCTGATAATTCAAATACATTATATTCTTAAAAAATTGTGAGCACTAAGTACTTGAAATAACAAAAATTTAATCCTACCAGAAATTTCAATGTATTGCCAACAATATTTTATTTTTAAAGAAATCGTGGCATTGTTAAAACTACATTCTCTAAATGATTTAAACAGATTTAAACTTGTTTATTTTTAAAAGCATGAAATGACGATGACCAGGGTTCGAATGTGATGAAACGGAGAATGACCAATCCCAAAAAAGTAGCAACAATAATTTATATTTTTAAGTAAAAAAATCGAGGACAAGGCATTTTCGCATTAATCATTAAAAATACTTTGTTAATTTTTGATATATAAAATTAAAAATTTTCTATCAAAGAATTTGCCAAAAACGTAGCAAAAGTTTGAACGGAAAATCACCAAAGCTACTAGATGAATTTATGACATGATGACAGTGAAAAGTGCGCAAGAAATGATCTAAATGAATTTATAAAAATTAAAAATGCTATTAGAATGTGAAAACCCAATTAAGGCATCGTGTGAAATAAATATTTGTAAGTGGGTTTGACAAAGTCGTCAATAGGCAATTTGTTAGAATATTCTCACTGAACTCAATGGAAGTTCTGAAATTGATAAGGTCGGATGATATGAATAAAATATTTAATAGAAGGGAGGTGATAGCTACAGAAGTGATAAAATCATTTTAAATGCTGACTTATTGAGTATCTGGAGAAAAATATATCTCATAAATGCAAATTAATTACAACCGTATTTGACATTAAGGAAATACTTTATAAACCATATCGGAGAATGATACATTGTCAAAATATATACAACGAAAACTGCTATCGGAGTCTGATGAGTCATCCATTGCAATGATAATCGTCGATCATTTTGCCAACACCGAGATCATAATGGATCCAAAAATATTGTTAAATGTTGTCCTGTTATTCCAAACAGAAATTACTGTATACCCTAAAATGAAAACAGAAATCCATTCGGTATATCTCATATGATCGTTATTGCAATATGAACGAAATAATATGAAAAAAACTGAAACATCATCGAGTTAAAACATATCAATTCGTGCAATGGTGCAGTGACTTCACAGGTAATAATAAAGAATCAAAAAATATGGCTAGGGGATAAAACCCCTAAAGATCACACGTCAACATGGAAGAAGACATCTTCCATAAAAATAAATTGTTGAATATCAATTTAAAATTAAGTTATTCCCAAAATTTACTTTCTATAAAAAACTGTACCAAATGTAATCAAAGTAGTCTTGACGTTTTAGATACATAAAATTATATGTGAAATCAATGACGATTTGTTGTATATAATTGCAAATGCTGAAACTGCGAGAGATGCGTGGAACTGCATACGTGAGCATTTTGAAAATTATTCATTTAGAGAATGCGTTCTTATTGTGAAGAACTAGACACATGAAGACGATGAATTGGAACAACACATCAATGAGAAGTCATATGATTTTAAAAGGTCTGAATATTACTAAAAGATGAATTATATGTTCAAACAATTCAATGTAATCTATATCGGTTCATACTTGCTTGAAAGAAGCTGAGAAATAAGCTACATTTTAGAGACAGAGTTTGTGAAATGAAGTTTTAAAATCAAGTATAATATTAAAATAAAGAGGCAGATGACATAACAAATGCAATGGAATGTGTTCATAATTAGCATAGAATTATATAAAGTTTCGTGATTGTAATTGCAAAGACATGTATGAGAAGTGTATCAAAGGAAAATTGATTCTTCCGAATCAACCAAAACCATTTCCAAAATGTTATCGAATCATCTGATCATATCAACAGAGTACGTGATATATCAAAAATCGATATTTCTTGACTCTTATAGATGATTTGAGAAAGTATGTTAACATTTATTTAATAAAGAGGAAATCTGATGTCATTAATAAATTGAAAGAATTCATTGAAATTGTTCGTACAGCATTTGGAAAATCGCCTAAAATTGAACGATCAGAAAATGGTGGTGAGTACACCTGCAACGTTGAATAAAGCAACTATTTACGCAAGAGCGAAATTGTGTAGCAGAGAGATGAAATAGGTATTTGGTACCAAAATTGATAATGAAACTGCAGAACATGGTAGAATAAATGCAGGAAAATACTACTGTGATATTGAATTATTGATACCTTCAGATCAACAATCATGACAGAGGACAAATAAACAAACTCCACCAGAAAGGTATACCGCAAATTTAATTGTTTACTCTAAGGAACCGAAAAGTTATAAGGAAGTATTAAAACGACAATATAATAAAAAATGGTTAAATGCTATGAGAGACTTGTGTGGAATGAAAAATGGATATTAGAAGAATTACCTGATGGACGAAAGGCAATTAGTTGTAATTGGATATATAATTAATTACGGATGTAAACGAAAAAGTATGAAGTTACTAAGCAAGATTAGTAGCACAAGGATTTAATAAAAAATATGGCATGGATTTAAACGAGATTTGTGCACCAGTAGTCTGACATATGAATGGTTTTAACGGTAGCTGGACAAAATCAAATGTAGGCAAATTATCTTAATGTAAAGACAGCGTTTCTATATCGAAATTTAAAAGAATCGTTATATATGAAACAACAAATTTTTTTACAGAAACATTTGAAATATCCCATTTAGGGGAAGTCAATCATTACTTGGTAGGGCAGATGGATATTAATAACGACTCAACAAAATTAACCTAAAATGCTTGGTTATAGGTATCAAATATCTTGTTTTTTTTTTGTTTTTCTTTGATGCACACTTTACACACACTTTACTGTATTTTTCTTCGCTTTTCTGTCTTTTTCTTCACTTTGCACACACTTTTCTGTCTTTTTCTTCACTTTATGTTTCCGAATATTCACACTTTTCTGATGCTTCAACGAACAATTCGAATTTTTGACGAACTTTGTCTTACTTTATCTCACGACTCTTTGTCTTAATTTTTCACACTTTTCTGTCTTTTTCTTCACTTTATGTTTCCGATTATTCACTTTTTTCTGATGCTTCAACATTTTGCCGAACTTTGTCTTTCTTTATTTCACGTATTCATTTTCTGAACTTTTTATTTCTCAGCACTGTATTGTAACATCATTTATTTAAAAAAAAAAAAATTTGTCAGTATTCTGTGGACCGTATCCCACTTCTGAATTGTAATGGCTGAGTCGAACTACGTGCTCACACTTTGACTTCTCATTTTATTTTGATCTCTCGACGAAAATGAACTTACATGCTATGCTTACGGAGAATGATACATTGTCAAAATATATACAACGAAAACTGCTATCGGAGTGTGATGAGTCATCCATTGCAAAGATAATCGTCGATCATTTTGCCAACACCGAGATCAAAATGGATCCAAAATGTAGTCCTGCTATTCCCATCAGAAATTACTGTATACCCTAAAATGAAAACAGAAATCCATGCGGTAGATTATATGATCGTTATTACAATATGTTATTGAAGTTAAAACATATCAATTGGTGCTATGGTGCAGTGATTTCACAGGCAATAATAAAGAATATGCATCAAAAAATATGGCTAGGGCATAAAATTCCTAAAGATAACACGTCAATATGGAAGAAGATATCTTCCATAAAAATAAATTGTTGAATATCAATTTAAAATTAAGTTATTCCCAAAATTTACTTTCTATAAAAAACTGTATAAAATGTAATCAAAGTAGTCTTGTCGTTTTAGATACATAAATTTATATGTGAAATCAATGACAATGACAAGATGCGTGGAACTGCATACTTGAGCATTTTGAAAATTATTCATTTAGAGAATGCGTTCTTATTGTGAAGAACATATGCAAAGTCCAACTAGATATATGAAGACGATGTATTGGAACAACACATCAATGAAGTGCATCAAGAATTGAAGACATTGAAAAATGGGAAGTCATATGATTTTAAAAGGTCTGAATATAACTAAAAGATGTATTATGTGTTCAAATAATTCAAAGTAATCTATATCGGTCCATACTTGCTTGAAAAGGAGCTGAAAAAGAAGCTACATTTTAGAGACAGAGTTTGTGAAATTAAGTAATTAAAGAGGCAGATGATATAACAAATGCAATGGAATATGTTCATAATTGGCATAGAATTATATAAAGTTTCGTGATTGTAATTGCAAAGACATATATGAGAAGTGTATCAAAGGAAAATTGATTCTTCCGAATCAACCATTTCCAAAACGTTATCGAATCATCTGATCATATCAACAGAGTACGTGATATATCAAAAATCGATATTTCTTGACTCTCATAGATGATTTGAGAAAGTATGTTAAAATTTATTTAATTAAGAGGAAATGTCATTGCACAGCAGCATTTGGAAAATATCCTAAAATTGAACGATCAGAGAATGGTGGTGAGTTCACCTGCAACGTTGAATAAAGCAACTATTTACGCAAGAGCGAAATTGTGTAGCAGAGAGACGAAATACGTATTTGGTACCAAAATTGATAATAAAATTTCAGAACATGATAGAATAAATGCAGGAAAATACTACTGTGATATTGAATTATTGAATTATTGTGTTCGAAAAGATTTAGGTTATACATTTTTTTTTTTTTTTTGGCTGTACAAATTTAATATCTAGTTCAGAAAGTATTAACGATGTACCGACTCGGTATTCAATCATGACGAAATCCTGTTAAATATATAATCGATATTTTCTTTAATATGGCAGAACCGTGTACTAGACTGATTCTATATTAAAGCATATTGATAAAGGGACGGAAAATAAATGAAAATAATTTGATAGGTGGTGCAATAAATAGTGAAGAATTTATCGACGTTTATGTTTCGAATAAAGAAGTTCCTGTTTAATAAACTACCGATTTTTTCTTCAATGTGTCTGCCATAGACGCATGTACTGAATTGATTATATGCGTCAAAGCATATTAATAAAGCGATGAAAACAAGTCATTCACTAAAATAAAAAACTATTGCTAATTCAAATACTTTGTGTTCTTAATAAATTGTGAGTACAAAGTACAAAAATTTAATCCTACAAAAATTTCATTGTATTTTCTATTTAAAAAAAAAGTGACATTGTTAAAACAACAGATTTAAATTTGTTTATTTTTAAAAGCATGAAAATATTCGATCAAAGAAGATCTTCGAATTCAAGAGTGGCTATGCAATCTCTACAACATTACTTTATTTTAAATGACGATGACCAGGGTTCATGTGGTGAAAAGGATAATGACAAACCCCGAAAATAGTAGCAACATTAATTTATATTTTAAAGTAAAAAAACCAGGACAAGGCTTTAAATTCTCATAAATCATTAGAAATACTTTGATACTTTTTGATATATAAAATTAAAAATTTTCTACCAAAGAATTTCCCAAAAACGTAGCAAAAGTTTGTACAGAACCCAAAGCTCACCAATGCTGTTAGATGAATTTATGAAGTGACAGTGAAAAGTGCGCAAGAAATGATCTAAATTTATTTATAAAAATTAAAAATGCTATTAGAATGTGAAAACCCAATTAAGGCATCGTGTGAAATAAATATTTGTAAGTGGGTTTGACAAAGTCGTCAATAGCAATTTATTAGAATATTCTCACTGAACTCAATGGAAGTTCTGTAATTGATAAGGTCGGATGATATGAATAAAATATTTAATAGAAGGAAGGTGATAGCTACAGAAGTGATAAAACCATTTCAAATGCAGTTACTGAGTATTTGGAGAAAAATGCATCTCAAAAATGCAAATTAATTGCAGCTGATTTTGACATTAAGGAAATACCTTATGTAATGGCTGAGTCAAACTACGTGTTCACACTTTGACATCTCATTTTATTCTGACCTCACGACAAAAATGAACTTACATGCTATGCTTACGGAGAATGATACATTGTCAAAATATATACAACGAAAACTGCTATCGGAGTGTGATGAGTCATCCATTGCAAAGATAATCGTCGATCATTTTGCCAACACCGATATCAAAATGGATCCAAAATGTTGTCCTGCTATTCCCATCAGAAATTACTGTATACCCTAAAATGAAAACAGAAATCCATGCGGTAGATTATATGATCGTTATTGCAATATGATACTGAAGTTCAGATTTCACAGGTAATAATAAAGAATATTCATCAAAAAATATGGCTAGGGCATAAAATTCCTAAAGATCACACGTCAAGATGGAAGAAGACATCTTCCATAAAAATAAATTGTTGAATATCAATTTAAAATTAAGTTATTCCCAAAATTTACTTTTTATAAAAAACTGTACAAAATGTAATCAAAGTAGTCTTGACGTTTTAGATACATAAAATTATATGTGAAATCAATGACAATGACAAGATGCGTGGAACTGCATGCTTGAGCATTTTGAAAATTATTCATTTAGAGAATGCGTTCTTATTGTGAAGAACATATGCAAAGTCCAACTAGATATATGAAGACGATGAATTGGAACAACACATCAATCAAGAATTGAAGACATTGAAAAATGGGAAGTCATATGATTTTAAAAGCTCTGAATATAACTAAAAGATGTATTATGTGTTCAAATAATTCAAAGTAATCTATATCGGTCCATACTTGCTTGAAAAGAAGCTGAAAAAGAAGCTACATTTTAGAGACAGAGTTTGTGAAATTAAGTTCTAAAATCAAGAATAATTTTAAAATAAAGAGGCAGATGATATAACAAATGCAATGGAATATGTTCATAATTGGCATAGAATTATATTAAGTTTCGTGATTGTAATTGCAAAGACATATATGAGAAGTGTATCAAAGGAAAATTGATTCTTCCGAATCAACCAAAACCATTTCCAAAATGTCATCTAATCATCTGATCATATCAAAAGAGTACGTGATATATCAAAAATCGATATTTCTTGACTCTTATAGATGATTTGAGAAAGTATGTTAACATTTATTTAATTAAGAGGAAATCTGATGTCATTAATGAATTAAAAGAATTCATTGACATTGTTCGTACAGCATTTGGAAAATATCCTAAAATTGAACGATCAGAAAATGGTGGTGAGTACACCTGCAACGTTGAATAAAGCATCTATTTACGCAAGAGCGAAATTGTGTGACAGTGATACGAAATAGGTATTTGGTACAAGAATTGATAATAAAATTTCAGAACATGGTAGAATAAATGCAGGAAAATACTACTGTGATATTGAATTATTGATACCTTCAGATCAACAATCAAGACAGAGGACAAATAAACAAATTCCACCAGAAAGGTATACCGCAAATTTAATTGTTTACTCTAGGGAACCGGAACGTTATAAGGAAGTATTTATATATATATATATAAGGAAGTATATATATATATCTATATATAGATATCCATATATTCCATTCCAAATATAATATACTTATATATTATATATACTTACTATATACTTATATTCATACCTACCTTTACATATATATACCCTCCATATATATTCCATTACTCACCCATATCAATACACATACCTACCTATATATATATATAGATCTACAATTGTGAGTGTTTTTCCGCGCCAATTTTATTTCGTGACCTCTTATATACCTCCGGTGTTAACCGTTCGAATTGTTACTGTTTTTTCTGCGTAACGCTTTTCGCGTGAACGGATATATGATCAATCTCGATTTTTCTACAGTTGTTTTTTAACATCGTTTTAAAATAATTATTCTTTCGGTCGTGAATCGAACTAATCATTTGTGAGTGGCTTTCCGCGCCAATTTTCTTTCGGTACTTTTATTTACCCCCGGTGTCAATAAGTCTTCGCAGTTCGATTTTCTTTTCGCTGCTGGTTTTTCATTTGATTTTTCGTGACTATTTCTTGTTGTTTAATATCACTGTCCCAACGGCGTGCAGTACAAGCAACCACATTCTTTTTCCGATCACGAATTCAATCAAAGTTTCTCCTCTTGACAAATAAAAGGAAATTAATTATCCATTAAAAAACAAATGGATAATTAATATATATTTTTTTTTTTTTGTATATTGCTACTCCTCTCCTACGAGTGAATAAACACAGTCCTTTCCGAAGTTCATTCCGAGTCTCTGGTTTGCATAAGACAAGTTCTTATACCATATTTTTTGGAGGAAATTCAGCATTTTCCTGAATTTTTAAATTTTCTTTTCCGTTCATTTTCAATCCTTTTGTGGTTGTGGCCAACCATCAACGTTGAAGCAACCAATCAGATCAAATCAAATCTTTTTTTTTAATCTGGTCCTTTCTTCTGCCAACATTTCATTGGCAGCTCGTCCATCCAGCTCTTTTGGATTACGATTCCATTCCAATTCCTCGCTTGGCTCTTATCGGCACAACCTCAGTGACCGGTTTGAAAATAAGAGGATACTCGTCAACAGTCAGTTGCGTATCCTCTTCAACCTACCTGCACTATCGACAGAATCCAGAAAGTCGATCAATTCTTTGCAACGAGATATCAATTCATGCATCGCCGCGCTAAGGATGTACGACATCGATATCTCTGGGTGGGATCCAATATTCCTTTTCATCTGTCCGTGAAGGACAAATCCCAAATTCCGATGTGGAGATGGAGAGATGGATTCCTTTTTGACATCGCGATATCAAACGTTGGAATCCGTCACCGACATCCGAGGCCTTCATAGTGGTAGAGCGCTTTCTCTGACCACGTCCAATCCACATCCAGCACGCAATCCCGATATGGTTCGCAACCCTCCAAGGCTGTTAGTACCTATCACGCCAATATAAGCGTTCCCCAGTGCAAGCTCTGTCCGAATCTACAGCATACGATCCGAAATTGTCCGAATGTCTTGCGTACGCAAACATGGCCTCTGCATCAATTGCTTCGCACGAGCCCATTCTCTCAGCGATTGCACTAGTAAGCACAACTGCTTCAAGTGCAATCATAGGCACAACACGCTGTTACACAGCGAGTCTGGCGATGGTCCATCCACCTCAACATCCGCTTCCAGTTCTAATCCTCACCCCAGAGGAGCGAGGAACAGTAACTCTTCCAATCGTCCAATACAGTCCACTCAATCCGATTCAGGTCCGCAAAACACTTCAACGTGCTTCGCCTCCAGTGCCAAGAACGTTCTGTTAGGAACCTCAATGGTTCAAATCAACCATCAGGGCATCCGATATCCTGCGAGGGCCCTCATAGACACCGGGTCTGAGGGGAGTTTCATGTTAGAGCGCCTTTTCCGCATTCTCAAACTACCCTTTAAGTCCATCTACGCGCAGATTTCTGGCCTGAATAATGCCATATCCGCGAAATCGCAAAAGGTATGCTCGTTCATACTGAGCTCTCCAAATAATTCAGAAGTTCAGCTGAAGGCTTCCGCGATGGTGCTTCCTCATCTAACGGGGAAGTTACCTACGTGTAGCCTTTTACCTGGACAGCTTTCCAACCTTCCGAATGTCCCCTTGGCAGATCCGACGTTCCATATGAGCTCTCATATCGACATCCTGATCGGTGGGGACCTAGTTCCGTCGGTTCTGCTGGACGGGATCCAATGGAAGGTATGCGGCTCACTGATTGCTCAGGAGACCATCTTCGGATGGATCCTAACGGGCCCCATTTCTAATTCTAATAATCCAGTGACAAAATTTGTCTCGTTCTTCAACGAAGTTTCCTTAGACCAGCAAATCTCCAAGTTCTGGGAAATTGAAGAACTTCCAAGTAAGCGTCATCTAACTCCGTCTGACAAAATTTGTGAAGACTTGTTCTCCAGAACCACTCGTCGCACAAAAGAGGGTCGTTATGTCGTTTCTCTCCGTTTTAAAGAGGGTTTTCCGAAGAACCTTCAGCTCGGGCGCTCTCGAGACATCGCGAGGGCCCAATTCATGAGGAACGAAGTAAGACTAGTGAAAAACCCTAGTCTGAAAATCGAATACGATGACGTTCTGAAGGAATATGGGAACTATATGACATATGGGGTCACATGACAAAGGTCTTCAGTCCGAACTATAGTGCATTTCCTATGCACTATTACCTTCCACATCACGCAGTTTTCAAACCCGAGAGCACCACTACCAAAGTACGAGTGGTATTTAACGCCTGCAGTGCCTCGTCCAGAGGCCTAAGTCTGAATGACATTCTGCACACGGGTCCAGTGCTGCAATTCGATTTGACGCAATTAATCCTGAAGTGGCGTCTATTCCGTTTTGTCCTCAATGGGGACATCCAGAAGATGTATCGACAGATTCTGGTAGATTCCCATCATACTCCGTTTCAGCGAATTCTATTCCGAGACTCGCCTTCCGGTCCAATTCGAGATAACGAATGAAGACGGTCACATTCGGTCTGAATTGTGCACCGTATCTAGCCATTCGTTGCCTTCACCAACTTGCCACGGACGTGTTGTCCGATCGCCAGTGACCAAACTGCATTAAACGAAAGCGAAACTGCATGTATGTTGATGATGCATTAATTGGTAGTGACAGCATTGAGGGTGCAGTCACAGCGCGGAAAGAAGTTACATCCGCACTTGAATCCGCCGGCTTCTCCATGAGAAAATGGGCTTCCAACTCCGACCAAATTCTCCAAGGTCTTTCAAAGGACCACCTTCTATGTGAATATTTCCTCCAATTCGACGAGAGCAGTCATGCAAAAACTCTCGGGGTTAGATGGAACGCACGGTCTGACATCTTCTATTTCTCCACGAAACCATTGAAGAATCAAATCACCTTCACGAAACGGGAGGTTTTGTCCGAAATATCGAAACTTTTCGATCCGGCGGGCTGGCTGGCACCATGCATCGTCCTCGCAAAGATTTGATGCAACAAATTTGGCTGTCCAAGACTGGGTGGGACGATCCGTTGCACGAAAATTGTTTAGATGCGTGGAATCAATTCCTGCAATCGTACCCAGAAATCAATAATATCCATCTACCCCGGTGGATACAGTACACTCCCGACTCCGACGTCGAGATTCATGCATTTTGCGATGCCTCTGAAAAGGCGTATGCCGCCAACATATATGTCCGAATCAAATCCGAGTCCAGTCCTGTCTCAGTACATCTCCTAACAGCCAAAATAAAAGTAGCTCCAGTGAAAACACTGTCTATTCCGAGGCTGGAATTGTGTGGTGCCGTCCTAATGGTAGAGTCAATAATACCACAGCTCGGCTTAAAACAGCACAAAACATTCTTTTGGACCGACTCCACCATCGTCTTTGCCTGGCTCCAGAAACCTCCATGCCACTGGCATACGTTTGTTGTGAACCAGGTATCGAAGATAACCCAAAGTGTGGGGCCAGCGAATTGGTTCCACGTTGATTCGCACGACAATCCGGCCGATCTTGATAGTCGCGGAGCGCTGCCACAAGAACTGGCTGACAGTTCACTGTGGTGGTGTGGTCCGAAGAGGCTACAAGATAATCCATGGTCTTGGCCATGTGAAAACCCACAGCTTTTTCTCGAAATACAACTCGAGGTACACGCGACAGTTGTACATCAAGTTGACGACACAAGTGCATTGCGGGTGTTGTCATATACATTCCACTTCTTTCACCGATCTCATTATGCGCATAAATCATCATATTCCTACTCCTCCACGGTGATCAGCAGCACAGAGATAAACAGCACTCGAATGCGTTTGATCCTGCTGAGTCAACGACTGACCTACTCAGAAGAGTATAAACTACTTAAAAATAAAAATCCGATTCCATCGTCGAGCTCCCTGCTCAACTTAAATCAATTCCTCGATGGTTCGGGTGTGCTTCGAGTCTGCGGCAGACTCGTCTCCTCACCAGCCATGTCGTATGACGAGCGCCATCCAATTATATTACCGTACAATTGCGAATTCTCACGTCTCTTAGTTCGTTTTACACATGAGATCTCTCTCCACGGGGGAAATCAATTGGTTCTTAAACTTTTACGCCTGCAATTTTGGATTCCAAGAGCCAAAATTTTCAAAAAAACGACAATTCACAATTGCAAACCTTGCGTAATCCATCGTACGAAGGTTTGCTATCAGTTGATGGGCCCACTTCCTCCAGAACGCACCACTTATGAACGTCCTTTTACACATACCGGCTTAGATTTCGCGGGTCCATTCGAAATCAAGAACTACACCTGAAGAGCTTGCCTGATTACCAAGGGCTACGTATGCGTGTTTGTTTGCTTCTCTACTAAAGGAATCTATTTAGAGGCAACCAACACTCTTTCCAGGCCTGCTTTCCTAGCAGCATTTCAAAGATTCGTCTCCCGACGTGGATGTCCATGGACATTATATTCCGATAATGGAAAAACCTTTGTAGGCGCTTCCCGAGAACTGTCGCGTGACTTTCTAAAGGTCTCTCGATCTACGGTTTGCACTCATTTCGCCCAACAGAATCTCACTTGGAACTTCATTCCATCAGGAGCTTCTCACATGGGTGGCCTCTGGGAAGCTGGCGTGAAGAGCTTCTAGACACACTTCAAGAAGGTAGCAGGAACGTTCAAATATACCTTTGAATAATTTTCCACAATTCTCTCAAGGATTGAAGCGTGTCTCAATTCACGTTCGATTTCTTCCATGTCCGCAGATCCGTCGGACATATCCGCATTAACACCTGGGCATTTCCTGATCGGCAGTCCGCTTCTAGCTCCGAGTGAACCGCAAATTGAGGGCAAGCCAGTGAAAATTACAAATCGGTGACAGAAGCAGAACGCTCTCCAGCACGCTCTCGTTGGAAAGTTGAGTATCTAACGGAGTTGCACAACAGGAATTAGTGGAAGAGTCCAGAACCCAATCTCCGAGTCGATTCTCTGGTCGTTATCCAATATCCATATATATATATCCAATATATATATATCTATATATATATATATATATACAGAAGTGTTGCTGGAGAACGTTCAGCTTTTTATATATATATTACTACAACTTGGGCGTCTCCTGAACTCCAGTGTCAACTATTACCTGACAACCGTCGTCCTTTGTACCAGGGGCGCATGTTGCTAACAGCGCACACATCTTTATATGGAGTTCTTGACTGTTGAAAACTTTCTACGTCTTCTAGCACATACTTATCATGCCTCACCAACTTCGCAACTTTGTACGGACCCTTGAACTTTAGAATGAGCTTTTTGGATACACCAGTATTTGAATAAAAAATTCGAATCATAGCATAGTCACCATCTACATACTTTGTGGGTTTCTGACGTTTGTTATCGAAATACTTTTTATTATAAGATTGAAGTTTCTTCTGAACTAAAGACGCTTTTTTCCTAATATTACTGCGGCTTTGTTTATCCACATTGGTTCCTAAATCATTACACTACCTTTGGGTATGTTGTTCAAAAAACTTTCACCCTCACCTCGTTTCGACGAGCAAACGATACATTTTAAACAATTTCCTTTATGTGTACTAACTTTGTCTCGTAACTTTGAAATCCAATATGTCTTTGATATTGCTTCTTCTACTTTGTCAATACCTACATGTCTCCTCTCCTGCTCCTCCATATCTTTAGGAACACAGAATAATACCGATCCATCTTCTTTTTTCCTATAAATTACACCATTTCGCATTTCATACGTCGCAACACCTACTTGTTGTCTTTCAAGGCAAAGGTATCGAAGATTTGACGCACCAAGCTGTTTATGCTCTCGTCAATGTAGTTCGGTCTGGAGTGCAGCCACAACTGAGCTCTTGCTTTTATTTTGCTGATTAGCAACACACGTAATGTCGGCTCAGCAACTCTATACTATACTATACCGAGACTATGCAATTGCGCAACCCAAGTCTCTGGTGACGATTCTCCATCATATTCCGGGAGCAAATCTTTAAGTACACTGAACGGCACGGTATCATCACGCTCAACGGCATCAGTGACTTTGTTTGGTTCGATCACATTCTGCAACCACTAGACGGACATGTCCGGCTTGTGCCATTCTCATCAAAAATGCGTTTTCTCTCATGTCGCAATTGGTTTATTTCTCGCGTATAAAAGTCTCTCTAATTTGCACTCGAAATCTTCTCTTTGTTCTTACTTTGTGTCTTTGCGTTGTCGTGTTGTGCTTCTTCTGCAACGAAATCAATATCACGACTGTGTTCATCGTCACTTTGTTGTTGTGCGGCAGGTTCGTTGTCCTCGACGGCTTCCTGTTGTTGTGCCTCTGTGGCGGTGTGGTCGTCGACGGCTTCTGGGAACGCTCCGCGTGCTTCGACACTCACATCGTTCAATCGCATGACCAACGCACTTTACGTGCCACTTGTTGATAATCCCAACATAGACGACCAATTGCGCAGCTGTACCGCACAATCTTCGTTTACGGAGATCAAAGCGAAATTTTGTCTTTCTTTGATGCACACTTTACACACACTTTACTGTATTTTTCTTCGCTTTTCTGTCTTTTTCTTCACTTTGCACACACTTTTCTGTCTTTTTCTTCACTTTATGTTTCCGAATATTCACACTTTTCTGATGCTTCAACGAACAATTCGAATTTTTGACGAA
Organism: Coelopa pilipes; assembly: GCA_947389925.1. Taxonomy (NCBI): domain Eukaryota; kingdom Metazoa; phylum Arthropoda; class Insecta; order Diptera; family Coelopidae; genus Coelopa; species Coelopa pilipes. The sequence goes on from OX376700.1 coordinate 10,007,730, forward strand.
CTTTGTCTTACTTTATCTCACGTTTCTTTGTCTTAATTTTTCACACTTTTCTGTCTTTTTCTTCACTTTATGTTTCCGATTATTCACTCTTTTCTGATGCTTCAACTTTTTGCCGAACTTTGTCTTTCTTTATTTCACGTATTCATTTTCTGAACTTTTTATTTCTCAGCACTGTATTGTAACATCATTTATTTAAAAAAAAAAATTTGTCAGTATTCTGTGGACCGTATCCCACTTCTGAATTGTAATGGCTGAGTCGAACTACGTGCTCACACTTTGACTTCTCATTTTATTGTGATCTCTCGACGAAAATGAACTTACATGCTATGCTTACTGAGAATGATACATTGTCAAAATATATACAACGAAAACTGCTATCGGAGTGTGATGAGTCATCCATTGCAAAGATAATCGTCGATCATTTTGCCAACACCGAGATCAAAATGGATCCAAAATGTTGTCCTGCTATTCCCAACAGAAATTACTGTATACCCTAAAATGAAAACAGAAATCCATGCGGTAGATTATATGATCGTTATTGCAATATGATACTGAAATTCAGATTTCACAGGTAATAATAAAGAATATGCATCAAAAAATATGGCTAGGGCATAAAATTTCTAAAGATCACACGTCAACATGGAAGAAGACGTGTATCAAAGGAAAATTGATTCTTCCGAATCAACCAAAACCATTTCCAAATGTTATCGAATTATCTGATTATATCAACAGAGTACGTGATATATCAAAAATCGATATTTCTTGACTCTCATAGATGATTTGAGAAAGTATGTTTACATTTATTTAATTAAGAGGAAATCTGATGTCATTAATGAATTGAAAGAATTCATTGAAATTGTTCGTACAGCATTTGGAAAATGTCCTAAAATTGAATGATCAGAAAATGGTGGTGAGTACACCTGCAACGTTGAATGAAGTAACTATTTACGCAAGAGCGAAATTGTGTAGCATAGAGACGAAATAGGTATTTGGTACCAAAATTGATAATGAAACTTCAGAACATGGTAGAAGAAATGCAGAAAAATTCTACTGTGATATTGAATTATTGATACCTTCAGATCAACAATCAAGACAGAGGACAAATAAACAAACTCCACCAGAAAGGTATACCGCAAATTTAATTGTTTACTCTAAGGAACCGAAAAGTTATAAGGAAGTATTAAAACGACAATATAATAAAAAATAGTTAAATGCTATGAGAGACTTGTGTGGAATGAAACATGGATATTGGAAGAATTACCTGATGGACGAAAGGCAATTGGTTGTAAATGGATATATAATTAATTACGGATGTAAACGGAAAAGTATGAAGTTACTAAGTAATATTAGTAGCACAAGGATTCAATAAAAAATATGGCATGGATTTGAACGAGATTTGTGCACCAGTAGTCTGACATACGAATGGTTTCAACGGTAGCTGGACAAAATCAAATGTAGGCAAATCACCTTAATGTAAAGACAGCGTTCCTATATTGGAATTTAAAAGAAACTTTATATATGAAACAAACAAATTTTACAGAAACATTTGAAATATCCCATTTAGGAGAAGTCAATCATTACTTGGTAGGGCAGATGGATATTAATAACGACTCAACAAAATTAACCTAAAATGCTTGGATATAGGTATCAATTATCTTTATTTTTTTTTTTTTGTTGTCTTTCTTTGATGCACACTTTACACACACTTTACTGTATTTTTCTTCGCTTTTCTGTCTTTTTCTTCACTTTGCACACACTTTTCTGTCTTTTTCTTCACTTTATGTTTCCGAATATTCACACTTTTCTGATGCTTCAACGAACAATTCGAATTTTTGACGAACTTTGTCTTACTTTATCTCACGTCTCTTTGTTTTAATTTTTCACACTTTTCTGTCTATTTCTTCACTTTATGTTTCCTATTATTCACACTTTTCTGATGCTTCAACTTTTTGCCGAACTTTTTATTTCTCAGCACTGTATTGTAATATCATTTATTAAAAAAAAAAAAATTTGTCAGTATTCTGTGGACCGTATCCCACCTCTGAATTGTAATGGCTGAGTCAAACTACGTGCTCACACGTTAACTTCTCATTTTATTGTGATATCTCAACGAAAATGAACTTACATGCTATGCTTACGGAGAATGATACATTGTCAAAATATATACAACGAAAACTGCTATCGGAGTGTGATGAGTGATCCATTGCAAAGATAATCGTCGATCAAAATTTACTTTCTATAAAAAACTGCATAGAATTATATAAAGTTTCGTGATTGTAATTGCAAAGACATATATGAGAAGTGTATCAAAGGAAAATTGATTCTTCCGAATCAACCAAAACCATTTCCAAAATGTCATCTAATCATCTGATCATATCAAAAGAGTACGTGATATATCAAAAATCGATATTTCTTGACTCTTATAGATGATTTGAGAAAGTATGTTAACATTTATTTAATTAAGAGGAAATCTGATGTCATTAATGAATTAAAAGAATTCATTGACATTGTTCATACAGCATTTGGAAAATATCCTAAAATTGAACGATCAGAAAATGGTGGTGAGTACACCTGCAACGTTGAATAAAGCAACTATTTACGCAAGAGCGAAATTGTGTGACAGTGATACGAAATAGGTATTTGGTACAAGAATTGATAATAAAATTTCAGAACATGGTAGAAGAAATGCAGAAAAATACTACTGTGATATTGAATTATTGATACATTCAGATCAACAATCAAGACAGAGGACAAATAAACAAACTCCACCAGAAAGGTATACCGCAAATTTAATTGTTTACTCTAAGGAACCGAAAAAGTTATAAGGAAGTCTTAAAACGACAATATAATAAAAAATAATTAAATGCTATGAGAGACTTGTGTGGAATGAAATATGGATATTGGAAGAATTACCTGATGGACGAAAGGCAATTGGTTGCAAATGGATATATAATTAATTACGGATGTAAACGGAAAAGTATGAAGTTACTAAGCAAGATTAGTAGCACAAGGATTTAATAAAAAATATGGCATGGATTTAAACGAGATTTGTGCACCAGTAGTCTGACATATGAATGGTTTTAACGGTAGCTGGACAAAATCAAATGTAGGCAAATTATCTTAATGTAAAGACAGCGTTTCTATATCGAAATTTAAAAGAATCGTTATATATGAAACAACAAATTTTTTACCAAAAACATTTGAAATATCCCATTTAGGGGAAGTCAATCATTACTTGGTAGGGCAGATGGATATTAATAACGACTCAACAAAATTAACTTAAAATGCTTGGTTATAGGTATCAAATATCTTGTTTTTTTTTTGTTTTTCTTTGATGCACACTTTACACACACTTTACTGTATTTTTCTTCGCTTTTCTGTCTTTTTCTTCACTTTGCACACACTTTTCTGTCTTTTTCTTCACTTTATGTTTCCGAATATTCACACTTTTCTGATGATTCAACGAACAATTCGAATTTTTGACGAACTTTGTCTTACTTTATCTCACGTTTCTTTGTCTTAATTTTTCACACTTTTCTGTCTTTTTCTTCACTTTATGTTTCCGATTATTCACTCTTTTCTGATGCTTCAACTTTTTGCCGAACTTTGTCTTTCTTTATTTCACGTATTCATTTTCTGAACTTTTTATTTCTCAGCACTGTATTGTAACATCATTTATTTAAAAAAAAAAATTTGTCAGTATTCTGTGGACCGTATCCCACTTCTGAATTGTAATGGCTGAGTCGAACTACGTGCTCACACTTTGACTTCTCATTTTATTGTGATCTCTCGACGAAAATGAACTTACATGCCATGCTTACTGAGAATGATACATTGTCAAAATATATACAACGAAAACTGCTATCGGAGTGTGATGAGTCATCCATTGCAAAGATAATCGTCGATCATTTTGCCAACACCGAGATCAAAATGGTTCCAAAATGTTGTCCTGCTTTTCCCATCAGAAATTACTGTATACCCTAAAATGAAAACAGAAATCCATGCGGTAGATTATATGATCGTTATTGCAATATGATACTGAAGTTCAGATTTCACAGTTAATAATAAAGAATATGCATCAAAAAATATGGCTAGGGCATAAAATTCCTAAAGATCACACGTCAACATGGAAGAAGACATCTTCCATAAAAATAAATTGTTGAATATCAATTTAAAATTAAATTATTCCCAAAATTTACTTTCTATAAAGAACTGTACAAAATGTAATCAAAGTAGTCTTGACGTGTTAGATACAAAAAATTATATGTGAAATCAATGAAAATAACAAGATGCGTGGAACTGCATACTTGAGCATTTTGAAAATTATTCATTTAGAGAATGCGTTCTTATTGTGAAGAACATATGCAAAGTCCAACTAGATATATGAAGACGATGAATTGGAACAACACATCAATGAAGTGCATCAAGAATTGAAGATATTGAAAATGGGAAGTATGTTTTTAAAAAGTCTGAATATAACTAAAAGATGTATTATATGTTCAAACAATTCAAAGTAAACTATATCGGTTTCAAGCAAGTGAAAAGAAGCTACATTTTAGAGACAGAGTTTGTGAAATGAAGTTGAAAAATCAAGAATAATTTTAAAATATAGAAGCAGATGACATAACAAATGCAATGGAATATGTTCATAATTGGCATAGAATTATATAAAGTTTCGTGATTGTAATTGCAAAGACATATATGAGAAGTGTATCAAAGGAAAATTGATTCTTCCGAATCAACCAAAACCATTTCCAAAATATCATCTAATCATCTGATCATATCAAAAGAGTACGTGATATATCAAAAATCGATATTTCTTGACTCTTATAGATGATTTGAGAAAGTATGTTAACATTTATTTAATTAAGAGGAAATCTGATGTCATTAATGAATTAAAAGAATTCATTGACATTGTTCATACAGCATTTGGAAAATATCCTAAAATTGAACGATCAGAAAATGGTGGTGAGTACACCTGCAACGTTGAATAAAGCAACTATTTACGCAAGAGCGAAATTGTGTGACAGTGATACGAAATAGGTATTTGGTACAAGAATTGATAATAAAATTTCAGAACATGGTAGAAGAAATGCAGAAAAATACTTCTGTGATATTGAATTATTGATACATTCAGATCAACAATCAAGACAGAGGACAAATAAACAAACTCCACCAGAAAGGTATACCGCAAATTTAATTGTTTACTCTAAGGAACCGAAAAAGTTATAAGGAAGTATTAAAACGACAATATAATAAAAAATAATTAAATGCTATGAGAGACTTGTGTGGAATGAAATATGGATATTGGAAGAATTACCTGATGGACGAAAGGCAATTGGTTGCAAATGGATATATAATTAATTACGGATGTAAACGGAAAAGTATGAAGTTACTAAGCAAGATTAGTAGCACAAGGATTTAATAAAAAATATGGCATGGATTTAAACGAGATTTGTGCACCAGTAGTCTGACATATGAATGGTTTTAACGGTAGCTGGACAAAATCAAATGTAGGCAAATTATCTTAATGTAAAGACAGCGTTTCTATATCGAAATTTAAAAGAATCGTTATATATGAAACAACAAATTTTTTTACAGAAACATTTGAAATATCCCTTTAGAGGAAGTCAATCATTACTTGGTAGGGCAGATGGATATTAATAACGACTCAACAAAATTAACCTAAAATGCTTGGTTATAGGTATCAAATATCTTGTTTTTTTATTTTGTTTTTCTTTGATGCACACTTTACACACACTTTACTGTATTTTTCTTCGCTTTTCTGTCTTTTTCTTCACTTTGCACACACTTTTCTGTCTTTTTCTTCACTTCACGAACTTTGTCTTACTTTATCTCACGTTTCTTTGTCTTAATTTTTCACACTTTTCTGTCTTTTTCTTCACTTTATGTTTCCGATTATTCACTCTTTTCTGATGCTTCAACTTTTTGCCGAACTTTGTCTTTCTTTATTTCACGTATTCATTTTCTGAACTTTTTATTTCTCAGCACTGTATTGTAACATCATTTATTTAAAAAAAAAAATTTGTCAGTATTCTGTGGACCGTATCCCACTTCTGAATTGTAATGGCTGAGTCGAACTACGTGCTCACACTTTGACTTCTCATTTTATTGTGATCTCTCGACGAAAATGAACTTACATGCCATGCTTACTGAGAATGATACATTGTCAAAATATATACAACGAAAACTGCTATCGGAGTGTGATGAGTCATCCATTGCAAAGATAATCGTCGATCATTTTGCCAACACCGAGATCAAAATGGTTCCAAAATGTTGTCCTGCTATTCCCATCAGAAATTACTGTATACCCTAAAATGAAAACAGAAATCCATGCGGTAGATTATATGATCGTTATTGCAATATGATACTGAAGTTCAGATTTCACAGTTAATAATAAAGAATATGCATCAAAAAATATGGCTAGGGCATAAAATTCCTAAAGATCACACGTCAACATGGAAGAAGACATCTTCCATAAAAATAAATTGTTGAATATCAATTTAAAATTAAATTATTCCCAAAATTTACTTTCTATAAAGAACTGTACAAAATGTAATCAAAGTAGTCTTGACGTGTTAGATACAAAAATTATATGTGAAATCAATGAAAATAACAAGATGCGTGGAACTGCATACTTGAGCATTTTGAAAATTATTCATTTAGAGAATGCGTTCTTATTGTGAAGAACATATGCAAAGTCCAACTAGATATATGAAGACGATGAATTGGAACAACACATCAATGAAGTGCATCAAGAATTGAAGATATTGAAAATGGGAAGTATGTTTTTAAAAAGTCTGAATATAACTAAAAGATGTATTATATGTTCAAACAATTCAAAGTAAACTATATCGGTTTCAAGCAAGTGAAAAGAAGCTACATTTTAGAGACAGAGTTTGTGAAATGAAGTTGAAAAATCAAGAATAATTTTAATATATAGAAGCAGATGACATAACAAATGCAATGGAATATGTTCATAATTGGCATAGAATTATATAAAGTTTCGTGATTGTAATTGCAAAGACATATATGAGAAGTGTATCAAAGGAAAATTGATTCTTCCGAATCAACCAAAACCATTTCCAAAATGTCATCTAATCATCTGATCATATCAAAAGAGTACGTGATATATCAAAAATCGATATTTCTTGACTCTTATAGATGATTTGAGAAAGTATGTTAACATTTATTTAATTAAGAGGAAATCTGATGTCATTAATGAATTAAAAGAATTCATTGACATTGTTCATACAGCATTTGGAAAATATCCTAAAATTGAACGATCAGAAAATGGTGGTGAGTACACCTGCAACGTTGAATAAAGCAACTATTTACGCAAGAGCGAAATTGTGTGACAGTGATACGAAATAGGTATTTGGTACAAGAATTGATAATAAAATTTCAGAACATGGTAGAAGAAATGCAGAAAAATACTTCTGTGATATTGAATTATTGATACATTCAGATCAACAATCAAGACAGAGGACAAATAAACAAACTCCACCAGAAAGGTATACCGCAAATTTAATTGTTTACTCTAAGGAACCGAAAAAGTTATAAGGAAGTATTAAAACGACAATATAATAAAAAATAATTAAATGCTATGAGAGACTTGTGTGGAATGAAATATGGATATTGGAAGAATTACCTGATGGACGAAAGGCAATTGGTTGCAAATGGATATATAATTAATTACGGATGTAAACGGAAAAGTATGAAGTTACTAAGCAAGATTAGTAGCACAAGGATTTAATAAAAAATATGGCATGGATTTAAACGAGATTTGTGCACCAGTAGTCTGACATATGAATGGTTTTAACGGTAGCTGGACAAAATCAAATGTAGGCAAATTATCTTAATGTAAAGACAGCGTTTCTATATCGAAATTTAAAAGAATCGTTATATATGAAACAACAAATTTTTTTACAGAAACATTTGAAATATCCCTTTAGAGGAAGTCAATCATTACTTGGTAGGGCAGATGGATATTAATAACGACTCAACAAAATTAACCTAAAATGCTTGGTTATAGGTATCAAATATCTTGTTTTTTTATTTTGTTTTTCTTTGATGCACACTTTACACACACTTTACTGTATTTTTCTTCGCTTTTCTGTCTTTTTCTTCACTTTGCACACACTTTTCTGTCTTTTTCTTCACTTTATGTTTCCGAATATTCACACTTTTCTGATGCTTCAACGAACAATTCGAATTTTTGACGAACTTTGTCTTACTTTATCTCACGACTCTTTGTCTTAATTTTTCACACTTTTCTGTCTTTTTCTTCACTTTATGTTTCCGATTATTCACTCTTTTCCGATGCTTCAACTTTTTGCCGAACTTTGTCTTTCTTTATTTCACGTATTCATTTTCTGAACTTTTTATTTCTCAGCACTGTATTGTAACATCATTTATTTAAAAAAAAAAATTTGTCAGTATTCTGTGGACCGTATCCCACTTCTGAATTGTAATGGCTGAGTCGAACTACGTGCTCACACTTTGACTTCTCATTTTATTGTGATCTCTCGACGAAAATGAACTTACATGCTATGCTTACTGAGAATGATACATTGTCAAAATATATACAACGAAAACTGCTATCGGAGTGTGATGAGTCATCCATTGCAAAGATAATCGTCGATCATTTTGCCAACACCGAGATCAAAATGGTTCCAAAATGTTGTCCTGCTATTCCCATCAGAAATTACTGTATACCCTAAAATGAAAACAGAAATCCATGCGGTAGATTATATGATCGTTATTGCAATATGATACTGAAGTTCAGATTTCACAGTTAATAATAAAGAATATGCATCAAAAAATATGGCTAGGGCATAAAATTCCTAAAGATCACACGTCAACATGGAAGAGGACATCTTCCATAAAAATAAATTGTTGAATATCAATTTAAAATTAAATTATTCCCAAAATTTACTTTCTATAAAGAACTGTACAAAATGTAATCAAAGTAGTCTTGACGTGTTAGATACAAAAAATTTTATGTGAAATCAATGAAAATAACAAGATGCGTGGAACTGCATACTTGAGCATTTTGAAAATTATTCATTTAGAGAATGCGTTCTTATTGTGAAGAACATATGCAAAGTCCAACTAGATATATGAAGACGATGAATTGGAACAACACATCAATGAAGTGCATCAAGAATTGAAGATATTGAAAATGGGAAGTATGTTTTTAAAAGGTCTGAATATAACTAAAAGATGTATTATATGTTCAAACAATTCAAAGTAATCTATATCGGTTTCAAGCAAGTGAAAAGAAGCTACATTTTAGAGACAGAGTTTGTGAAATGAAGTTGAAAAATCAAGAATAATTTTAAAATATAGAAGCAGATGACATAACAAATGCAATGGAATATGTTCATAATTGGCATAGAATTATATAAAGTTTCGTGATTGTAATTGCAAAGACATATATGAGAAGTGTATCAAAGGAAAATTGATTCTTCCGAATCAACCAAAACCATTTCCAAAATATTATCGAATCATCTGATCATATCAACAGAGTACGTGATATATCAAAATCGATATTTCTTGACTGTCATAGATGATTTGAGAAAGTATGTTAAAATTTATTTAATTAAGAGGAAATCTGATGTCATTAATGAATTGAAAGAATTCATTGAAATTGTTCATACAGCATTTGGAAAATAGCCTAAAATTGAACGATCAGAAAATGGTGGTGAGTACACCTGCAACGTTGAATAAAGCAACTATTTACGCAAGAGCGAAATTGTGTAGCAGAGAGATGAAATAGGTATTTGGTACCAAAATTGATAATGAAACTTCAGAACATGGTAGAATAAATGCAGGAAAATACTACTGTGATATTGAATTATTGATACCTTCAGATCAACAATCAAGACAGAGGACAAATAAACAAACTCCACCAGAAAGGTATACCGCAAATTTAATTGTTTACTCTAAGGAACCGAAAAGTTATAAGGAAGTATTAAAACTTCAATATAATAAAAAATGGTTAAATGCTATGAGAGACTTGTGTGGAATGAAACATGGATATTAGAAGAATTACCTGATGGACGAAAGGCAATTAGTTGTAATTGGATATATAATTAATTACGGATGTAAACGGAAAAGTATGAAGATACTAAGTAATACTAGTAGCACAAGGATTCAATAAAAAATATGGCATGGATTTGAACGAGATTTGTGCACCAGTAGTCTGACATACGAATGGTTTTAACGGTAGCTGGACAAAATCAAATGTAGGCAAATCACCTTAATGTAAAGACAGCGATCCTATATTGGAATTTAAAAGAAACTTTATATATGAAACAAACAAATTTTACAGAAACTTTTGAAATATCCCATTTAGGAGAAGTCAATCATTACTTGGTAGGGCGGATGGATATTAATAATGTCTCAACAAAATTATCCTAAAATGCTTGGATATAGTTATCAAATATCTTTGTTTTGTTTTTTTTTTTGTCTTTCTTTGATGCACACTTTACACACACATTACTGTATTTTTCTTCGCTTTTCTGTCTTTTTCTTCACTTTGCACACACTTTTCTGTCTTTTTCTTCACTTTATGTTTCCGAATATTCACACTTTTCTGATGCTTCAACGAACAATTCGAATTTTTGACGAACTTTGTCTTACTTTATCTCACGACTCTTTGTCTTAATTTTTCACACTTTTCTGTCTTTTTCTTCACTTTATGTTACGGATTATTCACTTTTTTCTGATGCTTCAACTTTTTGCCGAACTTTGTCTTTCTTTATTTCACGTATTAATTTTCTGAACTTTTTATTTCTCAGCACTGTATTGTAACATCATTTATTTAAAAAAAAAAATTTGTCAGTATTCTGTGGACCGTACTTTCTTATCGTTTCTATATCGAAATTTAAAAGAATCGTTATATATGAAACAACAAATTTTTTTACAGAAACATTTGAAATATCCCATTTAGAGGAAGTCAATCATTACTTGGTAGGGCAGATGGATATTAATAACGACTCAACAAAATTAACCTAAAATGCTTGGTTATAGGTATCAAATATCTTGTTTTTTTTTTGTTTTTCTTTGATGCACACTTTACACACACTTTACTGTATTTTTCTTCGCTTTTCTGTCTTTTTCTTCACTTTGCACACACTTTTCTGTCTTTTTCTTCACTTTATGTTTCCGAATATTCACACTTTTCTGATGCTTCAACGAACAATTCGAATTTTTGACGAACTTTGTCTTACTTTATCTCACGACTCTTTGTCTTAATTTTTCACACTTTTCTGTCTTTTTCTTCACTTTATGTTTCCGATTATTCACTTTTTTCTGATGCTTCAACTTTTTGCCGAACTTTGTCTTTCTATATTTCACGTATTCATTTTCTGAACATTTTATTTCTCAGCACTGTATTGTAACATCATTTATTTTTTAAAAAAATTTGTCAGTATTCTGTAGACCGTATCCCACTTCTGAATTGCAATGGCTGAGTCGAACTTCGTGCTCACACTTTGACTTCTCATTTTATTAAACATCATATTATTGTCTTAATAATCTATATTAACCCTATCTAAACCTACAGGTGTGTTCAAACATTTTACTTACTTACTTACTTATGATAAGAAAATATCTATGAAAACAAAATAAATTTTTAAATTTTAATTTTCATATATGAAAACAAATGTGATTAAAAAACAAAACCTTTCGAAAATGAAAGATTTATGATGAAGATCCTTAAGGATATTTGAGTTAAAAAATTCGTAAGGATATTTGAGTTAAAAAACTTTTTTTGAAATTGAAAAATCAAAGATACTTGAGTTGAAAATTAAGATTGAAAAAATCAAAACCTGAATTTCATATAAAAAAGTGATAAGTGATTCCTGTGATAAGCGACTCCTGTTAAAATAAAATATATAAAAATATTCCCATTTACTGAAATAAACGAAAATATTCTCATTCATTAAAACAAATGTGAAAAAAATATTTTCATTTATTAAAATAAATGTGAAAAATATGTAATAAATGATTATTATCTATGAAAACAAAATTATGAAGATAATTATAAAAAGTTGTGTGAAAAGTGGAAAGTGATTCCTATCTATGAAAACAAAGTTTTAAATTAAAAAGCCTCGAGCTTAAAGCTTCAAGTCTCAAGTTGAAAAGTGAAAAGTGATTCCTATCTATGAAAACAAAGTTTTAAGTTAAAACCTCGGGCTTTAAGCTTCAAGTCTCAAGTTGAAAGACCTTCAAACTCCAAGTTTAGAGGTCTCAAGCTTCAAAGTTAAAATACTCAAAGTTTCAAAGTTCCAAGCTTAAAAGTCTCAAGCCGAAAACTCTCAAAGCCTCAAGCTTCAAACCCTCAGGTTGAAAAACATCAAAATTCACAAGTTGAAAAAAATCGCAAATTAAAACCACCAGGTTCAAAACTCATAAGTTGGAAACCATCAGGTTGAAACTCACAAGTTAAAAACATCAGGTTGAAAACTTCAGGATGATAAACATCAACTTGAAAATTTCAAACTGAATAACATGAAGTTGAAACCTCAGGTCGAAAACTGAATTGAGGATTCCTTTTCCAAACTCTTTTACAATCAAATATGAGGATTCTTTCTTAAATTCCCTTTCTGAAAAAAACAAACTTGAGGATTCCTTTTTCAAAACTCTTTTACAATCAAAATTGAGGATACCTTCCCGAAAAAAATGAGGATTCCCTTTTCCGAAAAAATTCAAATAATCTTTTACAATCAAAACGAGGATTCTTCATGAAAAAATTCAAATGTCATTAAATCTTCAAAATAATTCTTCAAAAAATGAAAACCCCAAATAATTCTTCAAAAATGAAAACCTCACACAATTCTTCAAAATCAAAACCCCAAATAATTCTTCAAAATTGAAAACCTTAAAAATTGAAAACTTTAAAATTGAAAACCTCAAAATTGAAAACTTCAAAATTGAAAACCACTTTTTGGTTTGGTTTGTCTGTCTATCATCAAGCCATTATAGTTTGTCTATCTGTCTTTTATTTTGTGATTCCTTCAAACCATATTTTAATTTATCTATCTGTCTGTTTATTTTCGAATATTTGAAAAACCTACAGGCCATCAAGTCATTCCTTATAGTTTGTTTGTCTGTTTTTTATTTTGTGATTCCTTCAATTTTTGTGATTCCATATTTTGGTTTATCTATCTGTCTGTGTATTTACGAATTGGAAAACCTACAGGCCATCAAGTCTTTAGTTTTTAGTTTTAGTTGTCTTTAGTTTTTAGTTGTCTGTTTTTATTTTGTTTATAGCTATCTGTCTATATGTCTTTCTATATATAAAAAATATATATTATATCTGAAAAGGATTAGTTAAAAATTCTTTTTGGAAAAAAAATTATATATTATATCTGAAAAGGATTAGTTAAAAATTATTTTTGGAAAAGCATAAAAAATATTTTTTGGAAAAGCATAAAAATATTTTTTTCAAAAAGACCATATATTATACCCTTTCAAAAGGATTATATATTAATATCTGTAAAGGAAAAAGAATAAGAAAAACGAAGGTAACAATTTTATGGTGAAAATGGTGGAGAATAGTGAACAAAATCTTTGTCCGTGTAGGACTCAGGCAAGGCAGTTCTGAAGTACTTTTCGCCCCTCGCCACAGGGGCTCATCAGAGAACAAATGCAACGCTAAATCTAAAAGGTTCTAAAACTTAAAAAGTTATAGAATCATGAGAACCAAAATAACCTAAATGTTATTTTAAAGTTCGAGGCCAACTAAAACTAAAAACAATGTTTTGGTTATGGTTATGACAAATAATGGTATTATTGTCTTAATAATCTATATTAACCCTATCTAAACCTACAGGTGTGTTCAAACATTTTACTTACTTACTTACTTATGATAAGAAAATATCTATGAAAACAAAATAAATTTTTAAATTTTAATTTTCATATATGAAAACAAATGTGATTAAAAAACAAAACCTTTCGAAAATGAAAGATTTATGATGAAGATCCTTAAGGATATTTGAGTTAAAAAATTCTTAAGGATATTTGAGTTAAAAAACTTTTTTCGAAATTGAAAAATCAAAGATACTTGAGTTGAAAATTAAGATTGAAAAAATCAAAACCTGAATTTCATATAAAAAAGTGATAAGTGATTCCTGTGATAAGCGACTCCTGTTAAAATAAAATATATAAAAATATTCCCATTTACTGAAATAAACGAAAATATTCTCATTCATTAAAACAAATGTGAAAAAAATATTTTCATTTATTAAAATAAATGTGAAAAATATGTAATAAATGATTATTATCTATGAAAACAAAATTATGAAGATAATTATAAAAAGTTGTGTGAAAAGTGATTCCTATCTATGAAAACAAAGTTTTAAATTAAAAAGCCTCGAGCTTAAAGCTTCAAGTCTCAAGTTGAAAAGTGAAAAGTGATTCCTATCTATGAAAACAAAGTTTTAAGTTAAAACCTCGGGCTTTAAGCTTCAAGTCTCAAGTTGAAAGACCTTCAAACTCCAAGTTTAGAGGTCTCAAGCTTCAAAGTTAAAATTCTCAAAGTTTCAAAGTTCCAAGCTTAAAAGTCTCAAGCCGAAAACTCTCAAAGCCTCAAGCTTCAAACCCTCAGGTTGAAAAACATCAAAATTCACAAGTTGAAAAAAATCGCAAATTAAAACCATCAGGTTCAAAACTCATAAGTTGGAAACCATCAGGTTGAAACTCACAAGTTAAAAACATCAGGTTGAAAACTTCAGGATGAAAAACATCAACTTGAAAATTTCAAACTGAATAACATGAAGTTGAAACCTCAGGTCGAAAACTGAATTGAGGATTCCTTTTCCAAACTCTTTTACAATCAAAAATGAGGATTCTTTCTTAAATTCCCTTTCTGAAAAAAACAAACTTGAGGATTCCTTTTTCAAAACTCTTTTACAATCAAAATTGAGGATACCTTCCCAAAAAAAATGAGGATTCTCTTTTCCGAAAAAATTCAAATAATTCAAAATCTTTTACAATCAAAACGAGGATTCTTCATGAACAAATTCAAATGTCATTAAATCTTCAAAATAATTCTTCAAAAAATGAAAACCCCAAATAATTCTTCAAAAATGAAAACCTCAAACAATTCTTCAAAATCAAAACCCCAAATAATTCTTCAAAATTGAAAACCTTAAAAATTGAAAACCTCACAATTGAAAACTTTAAAATTGAAAACCTCAAAATTGAAAACTTCAAAATTGAAAACCACTTTTTGGTTTGGTTTGTCTGTCTATCATCAAGCCATTATAGTTTGTCTATCTGTCTTTTATTTTGTGATTCCTTCAAACCATATTTTAATTTATCTATCTGTCTGTTTATTTTCGAATATTTGAAAAACCTACAGGCCATCAAGTCATTCCTTATAGTTTGTTTGTCTATTTTTTATTTTGTGATTCCTTCAATTTTTGTGATTCCATATTTTGGTTTATCTATCTGTCTGTGTATTTACGAATTGGAAAACCTACAGGCCATCAAGTCTTTAGTTTTTAGTTTTAGTTGTCTTTAGTTTTTAGTTGTCTGTTTTTATTTTGTTTATAGCTATCTGTCTATATGTCTTTCTATATATAAAAAATATATATTATATCTGAAAAGGATTAGTTAAAAATTCTTATCTGAAAAGGATTAGTTAAAAATTATTTTTGGAAAAGCATAAAAAATATTTTTTGGAAAAGCATAAAAATATTTTTTTCAAAAAGACCTAATATTATACCCTTTCAAAAGGATTATATATTAATATCTGTAAAGGAAAAAGAATAAGAAAAACGAAGGTAACAATTTTATGGTGAAAATGGTGGAGAATAGTGAACAAAATCTTTGTCCGTGTAGGACTCAGGCAAGGCAGTTCTGAAGTACTTTTCGCCCCTCGCCACAGGGGCTCATCAGAGAACAAATGCAACGCTAAATCTAAAAGGTTCTAAAACTTAAAAAGTTATAGAATCATGAGAACCAAAATAACCTAAATGTTATTTTAAAGTTCGAGGCCAACTAAAACTAAAAACAATGCTTTGGTTATGGTTATGACAAATAATGGTATTATTGTCTTAATAATCTATATTAACCCTATCTAAACCTACAGGTGTGTTCAAACATTTTACTTATTTACTTACTTATGATAAGAAAATATCTATGAAAACAAAATAAATTTTTAAATTTTAATTTTCATATATGAAAACAAATGTGATTAAAAAACAAAACCTTTCGAAAATGAAAGATTTATGATGAAGATCCTTAAGGATATTTGAGTTAAAAAATTCTTAAGGATATTTGAGTTAAAAAACTTTTTTCGAAATTGAAAAATCAAAGATACTTGAGTTGAAAATTAAGATTGAAAAAATCAAAACCTGAATTTCATATAAAAAAGTGATAAGTGATTCCTGTGATAAGCGACTCCTGTTAAAATAAAATATATAAAAATATTCCCATTTACTGAAATAAACGAAAATATTCTCATTCATTAAAACAAATGTGAAAAAAATATTTTCATTTATTAAAATAAATGTGAAAAATATGTAATAAATGATTATTATCTATGAAAACAAAATTATGAAGATAATTATAAAAAGTTGTGTGAAAAGTGGAAAGTGATTCCTATCTATGAAAACAAAGTTTTAAATTAAAAAGCCTCGAGCTTAAAGCTTCAAGTCTCAAGTTGAAAAGTGAAAAGTGATTCCTATCTATGAAAACAAAGTTTTAAGTTAAAACCTCGGGCTTTAAGCTTCAAGTCTCAAGTTGAAAGACCTTCAAACTCCAAGTTTAGAGGTCTCAAGCTTCAAAGTTAAAATTCTCAAAGTTTCAAAGTTCCAAGCTTAAAAGTCTCAAGCCGAAAACTCTCAAAGCCTCAAGCTTCAAACCCTCAGGTTGAAAAACATCAAAATTCACAAGTTGAAAAAAATCGCAAATTAAAACCATCAGGTTCAAAACTCATAAGTTGGAAACCATCAGGTTGAAACTCACAAGTTAAAAACATCAGGTTGAAAACTTCAGGATGAAAAACATCAACTTGAAAATTTCAAACTGAATAACATGAAGTTGAAACCTCAGGTCGAAAACTGAATTGAGGATTCCTTTTCCAAACTCTTTTACAATCAAAAATGAGGATTCTTTCTTAAATTCCCTTTCTAAAAAAAACAAACTTGAGGATTCCTTTTTCAAAACTCTTTTACAATCAAAATTGAGGATACCTTCCCAAAAAAAATGAGGATTCTCTTTTCCGAAAAAATTCAAATAATTCAAAATCTTTTACAATCAAAACGAGGATTCTTCATGAAAAAATTCAAATGTCATTAAATCTTCAAAATAATTCTTCAAAAAATGAAAACCCCAAATAATTCTTCAAAAATGAAAACCTCAAACAATTCTTCAAAATCAAAACCCCAAATAATTCTTCAAAATTGAAAACCTTAAAAATTGAAAACCTCACAATTGAAAACTTTAAAATTGAAAACCTCAAAATTGAAAACTTCAAAATTGAAAACCACTTTTTGGTTTGGTTTGTCTGTCTATCATCAAGCCATTATAGTTTGTCTATCTGTCTTTTATTT
The DNA here is from genome assembly GCA_947389925.1 of Coelopa pilipes. Lineage (NCBI taxonomy): Eukaryota > Metazoa > Arthropoda > Insecta > Diptera > Coelopidae > Coelopa > Coelopa pilipes. The sequence goes on from OX376700.1 coordinate 10,025,321, forward strand.
TGTGATTCCTTCAAACCATATTTTAAATTATCTATCTGTCTGTTTATTTTCGAATATTTGAAAAACTTACAGGCCATCAAGTCATTCCTTATAGTTTGTTTGTCTGTTTTTTATTTTGTTATTCCTTCAATTTTTGAGATTCCATATTTTGGTTTATCTATCTGTCTGTGTATTTACGAATTGGAAAACCTACAGGCCATCAAGTCTTTAGTTTTTAGTTTTAGTTGTCTTTAGTTTTTCGTTGTCTGTTTTTATTTTGTTTATAGCTATCTGTCTATATGTCTTTCTATATATAAAAAATATATATTATATCTGAAAAGGATTAGTTAAAAATTCTTTTTGGAAAAAAAATTATATATTATATCTGAAAAGGATTAGTTAAAAATTATTTTTGGAAAAGCATAAAAAATATTTTTTGGAAAAGCATAAAAATATTTTTTTCAAAAAGACCATATATTATACCCTTTCAAAAGGATTATATATTAATATCTGTAAAGGAAAAAGAATAAGAAAAACGAAGGTAACAATTTTATGGTGAAAATGGTGGAGAATAGTGAACAAAATCGTTGTCCGTGTAGGACTCAGGCAAGGCAGTTCTGAAGTACTTTTCGCCCCTCGCCACAGGGGCCCATCAGAGAACAAATGCAACGCTAAATCTAAAAGGTTCTAAAACTTAAAAAGTTATAGAATCATGAGAACCAAAATAACCTATATGTTATTTTAAAGTTCGAGGCCAACTAAAACTAAAAACAATGTTTTGGTTATGGTTATGACAAATAATGGTATTATTGTCTTAATAATCTATATTAACCCTATCTAAACCTACAGGTGTGTTCAAACATTTTACTTACTTACTTACTTATGATAAGAAAATATCTATGAAAACAAAATAAATTTTTAAATTTTAATTTTCATATATGAAAACAAATGTGATTAAAAAAAAAACCTTTCGAAAATGAAAGATTTATGATGAAGATCCTTAAGGATATTTGAGTTAAAAAATTCTTAAGGATATTTGAGTTAAAAAACTTTTTTTGAAATTGAAAAATCAAAGATACTTGAGTTGAAAATTAAGATTGAAAAAATCAAAACCTGAATTTCATATAAAAAAGTGATAAGTGATTCCTGTGATAAGCGACTCCTGTTAAAATAAAATATATAAAAATATTCCCATTTACTGAAATAAACGAAAATATTCTCATTCATTAAAACAAATGTGAAAATAAATGTGAAATATATGAAAATATATAAAAACCTCTAGCTGAAAATCAACCATGAAAATTATCAGCAAATGAGAAGTTATGTGAAAAGTGATTCTTATCTATGAAAACATGAAAAATATTCTCATTTATTAATATGAAAAATATGTAAAAAGTGATTCTCATTTATGTGAAAAAAATATATTCTCATTTTTGTGAAAAAATGTTCTCATTTTATTAATGTGAAAGATTATGTAAAAAGTGATTCTCATTTTTGTGAAAACAATTCTCATTTATATGAAAAACATTCTCATTTTTTAATTTATTAAAACAAAACTTTGAAAATAAATGTGTGAATATATAAGAAAAACACTCTCATTATAAAAAACAAGATTTTTGAAAATAAATATTCTCATTTATTATCATATATTAAAACAAACTTTGAAAATAAATATGTGAAAAATATATGAAAAACACTCTCATTTTTAGAAACAAAACTTTTGAAAATAAATGTGAAAAGTTTTATGAAAAATTATACCTATCTATGAAACATGTGAAAAAAATATTTTCATTTATTAAAATAAATGTGAAAAATATGTAATAAATGATTATTATCTATGAAAACAAAATTATGAAGATAATTATAAAAAGTTGTGTGAAAAGTGGAAAGTGATTCCTATCTATGAAAACAAAGTTTTAAATTAAAAAGCCTCGAGCTTAAAGCTTCAAGTCTCAAGTTGAAAAGTGAAAAGTGATTCCTATCTATGAAAACAAAGTTTTAAGTTAAAACCTCGAGCTTTAAGCTTCAAGTCTCAAGTTGAAAGACCTTCAAACTCCAAGTTTAGAGGTCTCAAGCTTCAAAGTTAAAATTCTCAAAGTTTCAAAGTTCCAAGCTTAAAAGTCTCAAGCCGAAAACTCTCAAAGCCTCAAGCTTCAAACCCTCAGGTTGAAAAACATCAAAATTCACAAGTTGAAAAAAATCGCAAATTAAAACCATCAGGTTCAAAACTCATAAGTTGGAAACCATCAGGTTGAAACTCACAAGTTAAAAACATCAGGTTGAAAACTTAAGGATGAAAAACATCAACTTGAAAATTTCAAACTGAATAACATGAAGTTGAAACCTCAGGTCGAAAACTGAATTGAGGATTCCTTTTCCAAACTCTTTTACAATCAAAAATGAGGATTCTTTCTTAAATTCCCTTTCTGAAAAAAACAAACTTGAGGATTCCTTTTTCAAAACTCTTTTACAATCAAAATTGAGGATACCTTCCCGAAAAAAATGAGAATTCCCTTTTCCGAAAAAATTCAAATAATTCAAAATCTTTTACAATCAAAACGAGGATTCTTCATGAAAAAATTCAAATGTCATTAAATCTTCAAAATAATTCTTCAAAAAATGAAAACCCCAAATAATTCTTCAAAAATGAAAACCTCAAACAATTCTTCAAAATCAAAACCCCAAATAATTCTTCAAAATTGAAAACCTTAAAAATTGAAAACCTCACAATTGAAAACTTTAAAATTGAAAACCTCAAAATTGAAAACTTCAAAATTGAAAACCACTTTTTGGTTTGGTTTGTCTGTCTATCATCAAGCCATTATAGTTTGTCTATCTGTCTTTTATTTTGTGATTCCTTCAAACCATATTTTAATTTATCTATCTGTCTGTTTATTTTCGAATATTTGAAAAACCTACAGGCCATCAAGTCATTCCTTATAGTTTGTTTGTCTGTTTTTTATTTTGTGATTCCTTCAATTTTTGTGATTCCATATTTTGGTTTATCTATCTGTCTGTGTATTTACGAATTGGAAAACCTACAGGCCATCAAATCTTTAGTTTTTAGTTTTAGTTGTCTTTAGTTTTTAGTTGTCTGTTTTTATTTTGTTTATAGCTATCTGTCTATATGTCTTTCTATATATAAAAAATATATATTATATCTGAAAAGGATTAGTTAAAAATTCTTTTTGGAAAAAAAATTATATATTATATCTGAAAAGGATTAGTTAAAAATTATTTTTGGAAAAGCATAAAAAATATTTTTTGGAAAAGCATAAAAATATTTTTTTCAAAAAGACCATATATTATACCCTTTCAAAAGGATTATATATTAATATCTGTAAAGGAAAAAGAATAAGAAAAACGAAGGTAACAATTTTATGGTGAAAATGGTGGAGAATAGTGAACAAAATCTTTGTCCGTGTAGGACTCAGGCAAGGCAGTTCTGAAGTACTTTTCGCCCCTCGCCACAGGGGCTCATCAGAGAACAAATGCAATGCTAAATCTAAAAGGTTCTAAAACTTAAAAAGTTATAGAATCATGAGAACCAAAATAACCTAAATGTTATTTTAAAGTTCGAGGCCAACTAAAACTAAAAACAATGTTTTGGTTATGGTTATGACAAATAATGGTTATGACAAATAATGGTTATGACAAATAATGTTTATGACAAATAATGAGGAGGAGCAATAAATGGTAACATAAGGTATGTGTTTTTTGATAAACATAATTTCAAAAGCACATATCTTTTCATATCTTTTTATACATTTTCTGAAAAATTACCTTGAAAAATATTGAGGAGATTGAAATTTTTCTGTTGATAAATCCAAATTTGTTTTGGATAATAAATTTTGTTAATAAATTTTGTCCAAATTTTTTGTTGATAAGTCCAAAAATTATGTTGAAAAATCCATTTTTTTGAATAATAGTGTCTTAAATTATATTTGAAATGAATCAAACAAATATTTTTTAAAAATAGTTTTGGTGGGTATTACCTTTTTTAAATAAAAATGCCTTTATTTTAAAGTAAAAATTATTATGAATTTATTATGAGTTTTCACATGTGCAAATCAAAATATGGAAAAATTAAACCTTTTTTTAAACATCTAGAATTATAATGAGAAAATAAGGTAGACGCCATATTTGATGTGAAAATTTTCTCCATATGTATAAAATTATTTCTCCGAACCCTTACATGTATAAAAATATCCGTATGTATAAAATTATTTCTCCGAACCTTTATATGTATCTCCGAATCTCCATATGTATAGAATTCTCGAATGCGCCAAATTTTTATGTGAAAATTATTCTCCGTATATATAAAATTGTTTCTCCGAATCTTCATATGTATAAAATTCTCAAATGCTTGAATGCTTTATATATATATAAAAATCTTCGAATCTTCATGTGTACAATATTTTCGAATGCGCCAAATTTATATGTGAAAATTATGTCTCCAAATCTTCCTATATTTAAAAATCTCCAAATCCTCATCTATATAAAAGAATCTCCAAATCTTGAATGCACCAAAATCTCCATCTCATATATGCTCATATATGCTCACCTTACTCACAATCTTAATACATTTTATGCTCCGTTTTTATAAACCTTTGACTCTCAGTCTCGAATATGTTTGTGTGCAAATGTGTGAATTATGCTCTGTTTTAGTAAGCCTAGACTCACACTCTCGAATATGTTCATGTGCAAATGTGCAAATTATATGCAAACCATGTGTTCTCTCTACACTCAATCTATATATTTTCTTTACACACAACCTCACATATCCTTACACTCTCAATCTTATATATTTCCTTATATATGCTTATATATGAAAATTGTGTGTTTTCCTTTTCTTTCAATATTATATATGCTCATATATCATATATGCTCATATATCTCAGTCTCAATTACAATAACGTTCATATGTACCAGAATAAATAAAATTTTCAAAATGTTCACTATAAGAATTCGAAATTTTTCGATTATCAAAATGTTCATTATAAGAATTCGAAATTTTTCGATTATCAAAATGTTCACTATAAGAATTCTAATTCTGAGAATTCTCACTCACAACATTCAATTTGTTCAATATGATTTGAGAGTTCTGTACTCATGTGTCATTTCCACTGTTTTGTTTATCAGAATTACTCATATGAGAGCTGAATTACTCATATGAGAGCTGAGAGTTCTGTACTCATGTGTCATTTCCAGTGTTTTGTTTATAAGAATTACCCATATGAGAGCTGAATTACTCATATGAGAGCTGATTCTCATAAGAGAGTCGATACATGAGAATTACTCATATGAGAGCTGATTCTCATGAGAGAGCTGATATTCATGAGAGAGCTGATACATGAGAGGAGCACTCATGAGAGAGCTGATACATGAGAGGAACGCTCATACGAGAGCTCATACATGTGAGAGAGCTCCTTTTCTCCTTCCCTCTCCCTGCTCTCATGTTAGAGACATCATAAGAAACCTGTTATGTACAGAATACTCAGTAGCATTGGAGTACATAACACATCGTTTTTTTTTGTTTACATTTTTTTTTTTATGCTTGCTCAACTGCCATTTTCAATTTCATTTCATCCCTTATTTATTCCATCACTTTGCTTTGCTTGTAGAATGTGGAACAACATTTTTAAGAGACGAACCGTTAGCTAATAGCGTGGCGTCTCCACGCAATTTTTATGGAAATGTTCAACCATTGTTATGTTGTTTTTTGGCGAGATCGGATCTTATAAAATACTGAGATCAGAGCTTATAAAATATATATGTCTATACAAGACACATATTAAAACAGTGTGCAACCTTAAATTAAAAACAGTGTACGATATGTCTAATGCGTCTAATTAAATAGTATACTGTTTCCGATCAAAAATCTAAATATATCAGCCACCCAATCTTTCAACTCTAATTCAGACAAAATATCTAAATACATCAGCCACCCAACTTTTGAAAACGTTGCATCATTGAAAATATTTATTTAAATCGAAAACGTTGAAAATGTTTATTTAAATCGAAAACGTTGAAAATGTTCATTTAAATCGAAAACGTTGAAAATATTCATTTAAATCGAAAACGGTGCATCATTTAAAACATTCATTTAATTAAAACCGCGCATCATTTAAAAACATTCATTTAATTAAAACGGTGCATCATTTAAAAACATTTATTTAATTAAAAATATTTATTTAATTAAAAACGGTGCATCACTTTGAAAACGGTGCATCATAAACGTAGTCAACACACCTTCCTAACAAAACGCTCCGATTGGTTATTAAAGACATCACATCAACTTTGATTGGTTAGTTAAATTTTATTAGTTCATTCAAAGACATCAATGTTTCCCTACCACACATGTTCTTAATTAATTTGTTGGTTAAATTCAAAAATCCAGTGAAATATGCTTTGGTTAGATAGTTTGAATTTTATTAGTTCGTTCAAAAACATCAATGTTTTCCTACCACACATGTTCTTAATTGGTTTGTTGGTTAAATTCAAAAATCCAATGAAGAATGTGAACAGTGTCTAACCACTATTCTTAATGCACACTCACTAGTGTGGCACATTCCTTGGAAACTCTAATTAGATCAAAAACATAACTTTACTAAACATTTCAACTGACCAAAATTTAATTTTTTGCGTTTTCAGTATCTGTTCATAAATCATCTGGACCAGAGGAACACATATCAACCCGAGGAACACATATCGTAGTCAGTAGTCGGCGGTAGCTATTCATCTCTATTTCTGCATCATTCAGACCGAAAACACATACAGTCTACAGTCTACATGTCAAACACAACCTAGCAAGACTCAGGTAATTAAATTTTCCGCAAACGCAGCCGTTGTGTTCAAAAATAGTGAAACAAACGTTGTTGTTTTTGCTTCCGCTCAAAAGCAGTGAAAAAAAGCAGTGAAACAACCATTGTTGTTTTTGTTTTTCTTTTAAAACGTATGACTCGAAGCCAAAAACATTGGAGTACATAAGAACATTTCATATGCTTGCTCAACTTCCATTTTCAATTTCAACTTCATTTCATCTCTTAATTTCATCTCTAATTCTGTTCCATTTTCGATTTCGTTTCATCTCTTATTTCTGATGTGCAACAACAATTTTAAGAGACGATAACATAACGAATAACATATTTTATAAATTGTGTATTGTGCGGAATAACATCTTTTATAAATGGTGCATTGTGTGGAATAACATCTTTTATTAATTTTGCGGAATAACATCATTTATAAAAAAACTACTAAAATTGTTTTTCAACATCCTTTTAGGAAGTGCCAAAAACAGCTATATCAAAAAAAAGCTACATTGAAAAAAACTACCTTGAAAACAGCTCCAACAATCCTCATCTTCATCACATACACACCACTCGATGTATACAAAATAGGGGTTATCTCAACACCGTCATCATCATCGTCAGAAAACCACAGGTATTTTTTTATAAAACATACTGGCATTTTTATACAACCATATTTATAAAAACATACTAACACAAATTTCTAAACATGATATCGTTATATTGTGTACCCCTCCTATTGTGTATCACTCAACTATCATTAATATTGTCTAAAGAAAATCCTACATATTTAAAAAAGTTGATATTGTCAAAAGAGAACTGTCAAAAGAGACTTCCACATATTTAAAAGAAGTTGAAACTCAAAACCAAAATGCATTTTGATGAAACACTTTTAAAAACACCCCTAAATGAAGATATGAATGAAGACTCGGAAGGGTCAATTGTAGAATCAAGTGGAGGGTTAGTTGTAGGATCAAGTGGAGGATCAAGTGGAGGATCAAGTGGAGGACCAGTTATAGAATCAAGTGGAGAATTAATTGTAGAATCAAGTGAAGGATTGCTTGTAGAATCAAGTGGAGAAATCATCATAATATCAGACTCCAGCGAAAACTTTGTAAGTGTTGAACATTCTTTTAAAAAAACGTATACATTGTATTTTTCAAAATCATATTTTTCAAAATCATATTGCACCTCTTATTTAAAAAAATATTGCACTTTTCAAAAATCATATTGCACCATTTAAGGGATATTTCACCCTAAAAAAGTATTTCATCTTTTGGAAAATCTCTCATCTTTTTCTTTTGGAAAAATCTTTTCTTCGGAAAATCTTTGTTTCCTTTTTGGAAGAATCTTTTCTTCGGAAAATCTTTGTTTCCGGAAAAATCTCCGATTCCCGTTATTTTAACAAATATTTGGAACCTCTATGTTATAAATATTTTGAAATTCTATATTACAAAGTGGGTGCATTATGATGATGTAACTTAGAATACGAAACACTCATATGATATCTATGTGACTTATAACATCTATGTGACCCATCAATAGGTAGACGTGAAAACTCATGAAAAACTCAAGATAAAAACACAAATATATCAAGACCTTCAAAAAATCCAAGGCCTTCAAAAAATTCAAGATTCTCAAAAAATTCAAGATTCTCACAAAATTCAAGATCCACAAAACATTCAAGGTTCTCAAAAAATTCTAGGTTCTCGAAAAATCCCAAGTGTATATCAGATATGTTCAACACTCAACAAATGCTCAAATTCGAATTCTCAAACATCTTCAACACATAATAAATTTTTGAACTCTAATTCTCAAACATCTTCTAAAACCAGGAACTCTCCAGATAGCACCCCAGTGCTCAAATGTTTCGATGCTATTGCTGTAGATGAGTTTGAGAACGCTCCTTATACAAAATCCTATGATGGGTTATCTCAATATGGGTTAGATCGCGCTCTTATACATGAATTACTAAGTAATCCTTTTATGTTGTCAGAAAAAACAAGAGACGGTTTAACTCAGAAATCAAAAAATGGTAATGGCTTGTCAGAAAAAACAAACGATTTGACTCATAATTCAGGCGATGTTGCAAATCAACAAAGAAGATATGGTTTATCTCAAAATAGGTTATCTCGATATAGTTTAGATCAAACACTTGTATATGAATTCATGAACAATCCCTTTCTATTAACAGAGGAAACAGATATTAAGGAAATTAAAAATGGCATTGATATTGAAGTTGAAGGAGGTAGAAGTGATGCCAATATTGAAGGTGAAGGTGGTGATGATAAAGGTGGTAAAAGTGGTGATGGTAAAGGCTCCAGTATTCATGTTGATGCGGACGATAAGGACAGTGAATTTAGAAATGGTACTGACGAAGAGCCCGCTGCTGTTATAGACGATGGATTCAGAATTGACACTAACGAAGGGCCTAACAAAGAAAACAATGTAAATTTAAATATCTTTGATATTCCTGATGCTCAACATTTTAACATCCTTGATATTCCTGTTGTTCAAAATTTAAACACTCCTGCTGTTCAAAATTTAAATATTCCAATATCGCCAATATCTTAAACAGTGTAGTTACATGCTAACGTTTTCTTAACCATATTGATAGTCATATAACTATCAATATGGTTAAGAAACTGTTTTCTTAGTTATTTGATACTGTTTTCTTAACTATTGGTTTAACTATATTGGCGAAACCACATTCATGATTAATACATTCATGATTAATATATTGGCGAAACTATTTTTTAAGCGTATTGAAGAACAATTGATACGTTGCTTGTGGGGACATTTTTTGAAGACTCATCTTTAGATGCAAGAACAATTGATACGTCACTTGTTGAGATATTTGTTGGGACATTTGTTGGGACACATTTTGAAGCCTTAATATAAAAAGATGATAAGGGATCTTCCTGCAATCTACACAATTTTTTACGTGCATGAAATGAAGTGGAAGGTCTCTCAACATCCATCTCAATATCTATTTTACTATTTTTGTTGGGTCTCTTAACACCCATCTCAAGTTCTATTTTACTGTTTTTAGTGGAGTCCTTGACGAAGTATGATGATGATAATGATGATGATGATGATGATGTTATAATATCTCTATAAAATGATGGGAGACCCCCTTTCAGAGGTATAGTGGAAGACCTCTCATCATACAATGTTGGGAGATCCCCAGGCAAAAATGATTTAATAGGTCTCTCAATGTCCATCTCGATTCCAATATCCATCTCGGCATTTGTGTCAACATTGACATCTGTCTCGGCATCAACATTTACATCTATCTCGACATATGTCTTGGCATCGATATCCACCTCGACATCGATATCCACCTCGACATCCATATCATTGTTCATATCATTATCCATTTCAACATCCATATTGATTTTATTTTTATTAACATTTTCATTTCCGTTAACAAAATTTTCGTTAACAAAATTTTCATTTCCGTCAATAAAATTTTCGTTAACAAAATTTTCATTTCCGTCAATAAAATTCTTTGTAATATATTCAATATATGAATATATTATATGAACATATCTGATATACACTTGGGATTTTTCGAGAACCTAGAATTTTTTGAGAACCTTGAATGTTTTGTGGATCTTGAATATTTTGTGGATCTTGAATTTTGTGAGAATCTTGAATTTTTTGAGAATCTTGAATTTTTTGAAGGCCTTGGATTTTTTGAAGGTCTTGATATATATGTGTTTTTATCTTGAGTTTTTCATGAGTTTTCACGTCTACCTATTGATGGGTCACATAGATATTATAAGTCACATAGATATCATATGAGTGTTTTGTATTCTAAGTTACATCATCATAATGCACCCACTTTGTAATATAGAATTTCAAAATATTTATAACATAGAGGTTCCAAATATTTGTTAAAATAACGGGAATCGGAGATTTTTCCGGAAACAAAGATTTTCCGAAGAAAAGATTCTTCCAAAAAGGAAACAAAGATTTTCCGAAGAAAAGATTTTTCCAAAAGAAAAAGATGAGAGATTTTCCAAAAGATGAAATACTTTTTTAGGGTGAAATATCCCTTAAATGGTGCAATATGATTTTTGAAAAGTGCAATATTTTTTTAAATAAGAGGTGCAATATGATTTTGAAAAATATGATTTTGAAAAATACAATGTATACGTTTTTTTAAAAGAATGTTCAACACTTACAAAGTTTTCGCTGGAGTCTGATATTATGATGATTTCTCCACTTGATTCTACAAGCAATCCTTCACTTGATTCTACAATTAATTCTCCACTTGATTCTATAACTGGTCCTCCACTTGATCCTCCACTTGATCCTACAACTAACCCTCCACTTGATTCTACAATTGACCCTTCCGAGTTTTCATTCATATCTTCATTTAGGGGTGTTTTTAAAAGTGTTTCATCAAAATGCATTTTGGTTTTGAGTTTCAACTTCTTTTAAATATGTAGAAGTCTCTTTTGACAGTTCTCTTTTGACAATATCAACATTTTTAAATATGTAGGATTTTCTTTAGACAATATTGATGATAGTTGAGTGATACACAATAGGAGGTGTACACAATATAACGATATCATGTTTAGAAATTTGTGTTAGTATGTTTTTATAAATATGGTTGTATAAAAATGCCAGTATGTTTTATAAAAAAATACCTGTGGTTTTCTGACGATGATGATGACGGTGTTGAGATAACCCCTATTTTGTATACATCGAGTGGTGTGTATGTGATGAAGATGAGGATTGTTGGAGCTGTTTTCAAGGTAGTTTTTTTCAATGTTGTAGCGGATACCCGCTAATACTCAACAATTTATCATATGATCACACAATTATTACTAGCCATATGAATTATTAAGAATTTAATTATTGTTTGAATGGCCTAATATTAAGTGCCAATACTGTAACTTAATCTTTTATATATTGCTTTTATTGTATTGCTCACTTAATATTACTGCACTCATTATTATTATTCATATTACTTTCACTCATTATGATTATGCTTGTTAGTTATGTTGGAAAGCTCACGAATGTTATAAAGCTCTCACTAACTCTCACATTACACCCATTGTACTCTTTTTACTTTTACTCATTATTATTATTACTTATATTTACTCAGAATTATTATGCTCATTGGTTATGTTGAAAAGCTCACGCATGTTGCAAAGCTCAGTTGTAACCGAGAAGCCAGCGAATAAACACATCATAGAGAAGAGATCCTGTTTTTTAATTATTTAATAAAATATAATAATACTTAGACGCTCGTAGACATTCTTGGCTCTTGCGGATAGTATAAAATAACTTAAAATGAAAACTTATACGAGGACAGGTATAGACGCTTAAGCTGTCTTACCCGGACCGTATATCATGAATTAAAACCCAAAAATATAAATCCTAAAAACAATATCTACAACGCTCCCCTAAATTGGCGCCCAACTCAAAAATCCACGAAAAACATTTTAAAATAAATAAAAGCGATTTTTTAAGGAAAAACCAACATTCAACAGCGAACATTTTTCGCAGTGCAGCAAGATCCAGATCTACAGAGCCGACTTCACAGCATCGCAGCATCGACCTTTGGACTTGTTATTGTCACAGTGAGAGCGCTTGCAGAACTTTGCAACAGTGTTGTTGTTGTTTTCTCGCTGCCGAAATTTTCAACTGCTTCACTTCACTGTGCTTCATCGTGGTTGTGTTGTTGCTTTCTACGCTGCTGCGTTGTTGTTCGCCGTTGATATTGTGGTTGTTGTTGTTGTTGAGGATTTTTTTTTCTTGCTGTAATTAGCTACTTTTGGCACATTAGTTTTGTTGGTGAAAAGTGGAAATTTGACCACGCAGTTTGGCTTGTAAAAAGTACGCTCTCTCATAGTTCAAGAGAAAATGATATTCGCTGAACAGGGTAAACAAGTTACCGTTTTTAAATCTTTTTAAGTTTGCATCATTATGCGTCGAAGTCCCAGAAACACTCCGGCGGAAAATGCCCAATCGTCGAGTGGCCCGTCGAGTGCTCAGTGCGCTGCACAAAATCCTAACTCATCATATACTGCTCAGAATACTCCACAAAATCAAGCTCACACTCCAAATTTTTCAAATGCTGCCCGAGCGCAGAATGCTCCCCAAGCGCAAAATGCTCCCCAAAATCAACCAAATTTACCCAATTCAGCAAATGCTGCCCGCGTAAATCAATTTGTAAATATACCAACGGGTATTAATTTAACTGAAGGTCAATTCAGAGAATTGCTAGGTACTTTGAGCCTAAGACAAGAGAACAGGTCAACATTCAGCACCTGTAGCGCTCGTTTTAGTGGTGGACGAAACGCCACGAAAATTGAGGATTTCGTAGCCACTATTTTAGTTTATAAAGAGGCCGAAAATATCTCTGATAACCATGCTTTGACAAGCCTGCCTTTGCTTTTAGAAGGTTATGCGTCGTCTTGGTGGCAAGGAGTCAAGCATGAGCCTAATTCATTTGATGATGCTGTTGAACTGCTACGAAAAGCGTTCGCACCCCCAAAGCCAGATTGGCGTATTTTTAGTGAAATCTGTCAAGAAAAACAAAAATTTTTCGAAACAACTGATAGTTTTATTTGCAAGAAACGACGATTATTCGCCCAATTATCGGAAAGATTAACTGAGAAAACAATGATGGATATCGTATTTTCTCAGCTACTGCTACAAATACGCGAGAAAGTATCTAGAGAAAGCGTCAGTACCTTCCAGGATTTATTATCCAAAGCCAGAGACGTCGAAATATTTTTAAATGAAAATAAAAATGTAAATAAATTTGAAAATAAAAACGAAGTTATGAGATCTTCTGAATCCCTTGAAAAATCAATTACACGCTGCACCTACTGCCGAAAAAAAAATCATTCTATAGAAAACTGCTATAAGAAGATGGAAGCAGACAGAAAAGATAAACAAAAAGTGCAGGAAACAAACTTAAATTGCTATGGTTGTGGCGCTGCAGGGTATTATCGGACTAATTGCCCAAATTGCAACAAGAAGAACCCAATTAATAGCCCAGCACAGCTAGATTTCAATTCTGTGCATACAACGATGGTTGGACGAAATGTACCCACTGTAGAAATCAACGTCAACGGGCTAAAAGGCGAAGCTTATTTTGATACCGCGGCCAGGACTAGCGTCGCTGGTTACTATTTGTTTCAAAAACTAAAGCAAAAGCAGGTCGAATTCCAAAAAGTTTTTGCTGAAATAATATTGGCTGACGGAATTCCACGTAGGGAAATTGTATATTCCACTATTGTGGACATCATTATTGGCAAACGATTTAAACGTATCCGATTCATATGTTTGCCTAATGCAAAGGATAACCGAACGTTGCTCGGTATAGATTTTATGGAACAATGCGGAATTGTGCTGGATTTAGCCCAGAGAACCTGGAATTTCAAAGACGATCCTAATACCTATTTCGAATTCAAATTGTACCAACCGGACGAAATTAATAGTATATCGTTCACGGAAGGAAATTTAAAGATGCATAATGAAAGCAGTTCTAAAAATTTAAAGGAATTTATTACTTGGTTTGAAAACTCAAACGTTGTGACTAGCGGAAATCAAACTCCAGCGCATATAGCAAATAGTAGCTATGATTATTCGCCAGGAGGCATAAACAAAATATTCGAAAACTGCCTTCCAATAGATTTCCAGACACCAGGAGATTTAGACCTTTTTCCGCCTATGAAGAAACTTAAATCTAACGATGGATGCGAAGAGATATTTTACCCTATACGTCTTAATTCTTTTGATGTTAAACTGCGCTCAAATGAAGGACCGCATCTACAGATAGACGAAAATAAATTATTAGAAAATATCCTTTCAGAGGAAAATGATATTTTTGAAGACATTACGGTTCCGATATCTCATGTTAAACATTTTATAAATACGGGTACGAATGAACCAATTTATACAAATCCCTATCGAATTTCCCCTAAGATGAAACAACGATTAAAGATAGAAATCGATGATATGCTAAAAAAAGGTATCATTGCTGAAAAAGAATCACCCTGGGCATTTCCGGTGGTTTTAATACCAAAAAAAAATGGAAGTATACGATTGTGTGTAGACTATCGCCGTTTAAATGCGATTACCACAACGGATACGTACCCGCTGCCTCGAATGGACGATCTGCTGCATGCCGCAAAAACAACACCGTTCATGTCCACATTAGATTTAAAAGCGGGTTATTGGCAAATAGAAATCGCAGAACAAGATAAGACCAAAACCGCATTTACAACACCATTTGGCATCTACATTTTCAACAGAATGCCATTTGGCTTAAAGAACGCGCCAGCAACTTTCCAGCGCCTAATCGACAAATTTCGTTCTGGCCTACCGAATATTTTAATACTGGCGTATTTAGATGACATAATAATATGCTCCAAAGATCTGACAGCACATATTGCAGATTTACAACAAACATTCAAAAGATTGAGACACATCCTTACTATTGATGGCTTAAAAATTGATCCGGAGAAAACTAATGCGATTCTCAAACGCTCAAATCCGAAAAATGTTAAGCAACTCATCTCATTTTTACAAACCTGTTCCTGGTATCGGCGTTTTATACCAAATTTCGCCGAAGTTTCAAGGCCGTTATCAAATCTGATGAAGAAGAACACGGTTTGGCAGTGGTCAACAGAACAGCAGACTGCATTCGATACATTGAAACAACTTTTAGCTTCACCACCCATATTACAACAAGTCAACGAAGATAAACCATTTATTTTGAAAACCGATGCTAGCAACTATGCCCTCGGGGCAGTTCTAGTGCAGGGGGAGAAAGAGAACGAGCACCCAATTGAATATGCCAGCCGTCTATTAATTCCTGCAGAAAAGAATTATTCTACAACCGAGCGCGAGGCATTAGCCGTTGTTTGGGCAGTGCAAAAATTTCGCGGATATATTGAAGGATCTGAGATTTTAATTCTAACAGATCATCAGCCACTTAAATGGCTTTTTAGTTTGAAATCGCCCACAGGACGACTTGCTAGATGGGCTCTACAGTTACAAATGTATAATATACAATTTGGTTATACACCAGGTAAACAAAACGTTGTTGCAGACACCCTTTCCCGGCCACCATGTTCACTTGAAAACCACAACGAATTAAGCTGCGAATGTTTAGCTATCGAAATCGATTTTCCTCGAAAAGGAGCTGAAGAATTTAGAAATGCACAACTAGAAGATCCAGAACTTAAAGAAATTATTGATTCATTCGAAAAGAATAACGAGAATGTACTAAGATACACAAATCGAGGATACTTGCTGATAGACGGAGTGCTGTATCGATTTTGTCAGGAAGAGGATTCAGAAAATGGTCTGCTTGTCGTACCAAAATCAATGCGCAGCATGATACTTTTTAATTATCACGATGATCCAACTTCTGGTCACTATGGCGTTGACAGAACAATCAGCAGAATTACGCCACATTATTACTGGCCAAGAATGAGAGCAGAAATTGCCGATCACGTCAAAACTTGTATTGATACAAGCCGACAAACATGAAGCCTGCTGGTCTACTTCAAACAGTTTGTAGTAATCGACGGTTTGAAATAATTGCAGTCGATTTATTTGGCCCACTACCACGCACTGATGAAGGGCATCAGTGGATATTAATAGTGGAAGACTTATGCAGTCGTTGGACGGAGCTGTTCGCCATGAAAGATGGCACAGCGGAGAATTGTGCTATACTTCTCCTAAATGAAGTTACCCTGAGATATGGCGTTCCAAGAAGAATTCATACCGATAATGGTTGTCAATTTATTTCGGCAATAATGCAAAAACTCACTTTTTGCCTCGGTATAGAGCAAACTTTTACTCCTGTCTACCACCCACAAGCCAATCCAGTTGAAAGGAAAAATAGGGATTTGAAGATTCAACTTTCTATATGCGTTGGGCAAGAGCATTCAAAATGGAATTTAAAATTACCAGCAATTAGATTTGCAATGAACACTTCAAAGTGTATGAGCACTGGATATTCAGCTGCCTATCTCACATTTGGTCGTGAGTTGAGAACTCCAACCGAAGTTCATACTGACCTAAAGGCTATCGTCAGATCCGAAAATTTTTTACCTCAAATTACCCCACATCTGCTACGACTCGCAGATGCACTAAAATTGGCAAAAGAAGCGGAAGAGAAAATGCAAGACAAAAACAAAAACTACGTTGACATGAAGAGAAGACCTCAACCCACTATCAACGTTGGTGATCGTGTCCTAGTAGCGACACATATTTTAAGCAAAGCCAATCAAGGCTTAACATCAAAGTTCGTGCCTCGCCAAGATGGACCGTATATAGTTGTAGCGAAAAAGGGATCTGCCTGTCATTGCCGCAGAAGACAAACCAGATGTTCCACTGGGAACTCATCACGCATCATCCTTAACGATTTATAATGGGCCTACAGATGCACCAGTTTATCCCATCCGACAACGCGGACGTCCCAAAATAACACAACACAATATATCTAAATCTACAAATATGAAAAATACATCAACCAAAGCAACACAACCTAACATATCTGAAAATACAAATGTTAAAGATACACCTACCAATACAACACAACCAAACAACACACATAGCAGACAACTAAGACCAAGAAAAGCAACAAAATATACTTAAAATGCTGTTACACCATCGGGTCGATTTGCTGTAACAGAGGGGGAGGTTGTAGCGGATACCCGCTAATACTCAACAATTTATCATATGATCACACAATTATTACTAACCATATGAATTATTAAGAATTTAATTATTGTTTCAATGGCCTAATATTAAGTGCCAATACTGTAACTTAATCTTTTATATATTGCTTTTATTGTATTGCTCACTTAATATTACTGCACTCATTATTATTATTCATATTACTTTCACTCATTATGATTATGCTTGTTAGTTATGTTGGAAAGCTCACGAATGTTATAAAGCTCTCACTAACTCTCACATTACACCCATTGTACTCTTTTTACTTTTACTCATTATTAATATTACTTATATTTACTCAGAATTATTATGCTCATTGGTTATGTTGAAAAGCTCACGAATGTTATAAAGCTCTCACTAACTCTCACATTACACGGAGTTGTAACCGAGAAGCCAGCGAATAAACACCTCATACAGAAGAGATCCTGGTTTTTTTAATTATTTAATAAAATATAATAATACTTAGACGCTCGTAGACATTATTGGCTCTTGCGGATAGTATAAAATAACTTAAAATTAAAACTTATACGAGAACAGGTATAGACGCTTAAGCTGTCTTACCCGGACCGTATATCATGAATTAAAACCCAAAATAATAAATCCTAAAAACCATAACTACAACGCTCCCCTAAATTGGCGCCCAACTCAAAAATCCACGAAAAACATTTTAAAATAAATAAAAGCGATTTTTTAAGGAAAAACCAACATTCAACAGCGAACATTTTTCGCAGTGCAGCAAGATCCAGATCTACAGAGCCGACTTCACAGCATCGCAGCATCGACCTTTGGACTTGTTATTGTCACAGTGAGAGCGCTTGCAGAACTTTGCAACAGTGTTGTTGTTGTTTTCTCGTTGCCGAAATTATCAACTGCTTCACTTCACTGTGCTTCATCGTGGTTGTGTTGTTGCTTTCTACGCTGCTGCGTTGTTGTTCGCCGTTGATATTGTGGTTGTTGTTGTTGTTGAGGATTTTTTTTTCTTGCTGTAATTAGCTACTTTTGGCTCATTAGTTTTGTTGGTGAAAAGTGGAAATTTGACCACGCAGTTTGGCTTGTAAAAAGTACGCTCTCTCATAGTTCAAGAGAAAATGATATTCGCTGAACAGGGTAAACAAGTTACCGTTTTTAAATCTTTTTAAGTTTGCATCATTATGCGTCGAAGTCCCAGAAACACTCCGGCGGAAAATGCCCAATCGTCGAGTGGCCCGTCGAGTGCTCAGTGCGCTGCACAAAATCCTAACTCATCATATACTGCTCAGAATACTCCACAAAATCAAGCTCACACTCCAAATTTTTCAAATGCTGCCCGAGCGCAGAATGCTCCCCAAGCGCAAAATGCTCCCCAAAATCAACCAAATTTACCCAATTCAGCAAATGCTGCCCGCGTAAATCAATTTGTAAATATACCAACGGGTATTAATTTAACTGAAGGTCAATTCAGAGAATTGCTAGGTACTTTGAGCCTAAGACAAGAGAACAGGTCAACATTCAGCACCTGTAGCGCTCGTTTTAGTGGTGGACGAAACGCCACGAAAATTGAGGATTTCGTAGCCACTATTTTAGTTTATAAAGAGGCCGAAAATATCTCTGATAACCATGCTTTGACAAGCCTGCCTTTGCTTTTAGAAGGTTATGCGTCGTCTTGGTGGCAAGGAGTCAAGCATGAGCCTAATTCATTTGATGATGCTGTTGAACTGCTACGAAAAGCGTTCGCACCCCCAAAGCCAGATTGGCGTATTTTTAGTGAAATCTGTCAAGAAAAACAAAAATTTTTCGAAACAACTGATAGTTTTATTTGCAAGAAACGACGATTATTCGCCCAATTATCGGAAAGATTAACTGAGAAAACAATGATGGATATCGTATTTTCTCAGCTACTGCTACAAATACGCGAGAAAGTATCTAGAGAAAGCGTCAGTACCTTCCAGGATTTATTATCCAAAGCCAGAGACGTCGAAATATTTTTAAATGAAAATAAAAATGTAAATATATTTGAAAATAAAAACGAAGTTATGAGATCTTCTGAATCCCTTGAAAAATCAATTACACGCTGCACCTACTGCCGAAAAAAAAATCATTCTATAGAAAACTGCTATAAGAAGATGGAAGCAGACAGAAAAGATAAACAAAAAGTGCAGGAAACAAACTTAAATTGCTATGGTTGTGGCGCTGCAGGGTATTATCGGACTAATTGCCCAAATTGCAACAAGAAGAACCCAATTAATAGCCCAGCACAGCTAGATTTCAATTCTGTGCATACAACGATGGTTGGACGAAATGTACCCACTGTAGAAATCAACGTCAACGGGCTAAAAGGCGAAGCTTATTTTGATACCGCGGCCAGGACTAGCGTCGCTGGTTACTATTTGTTTCAAAAACTAAAGCAAAAGCAGGTCGAATTCCAAAAAGTTTTTGCTGAAATAATATTGGCTGACGGAATTCCACGTAGGGAAATTGTATATTCCACTATTGTGGACATCATTATTGGCAAACGATTTAAACGTATCCGATTCATATGTTTGCCTAATGCAAAGGATAACCGAACGTTGCTCGGTATAGATTTTATGGAACAATGCGGAATTGTGCTGGATTTAGCCCAGAGAACCTGGAATTTCAAAGACGATCCTAATACCTATTTCGAATTCAAATTGTACCAACCAGACGAAATTAATAGTATATCGTTCACGGAAGGAAATTTAAAGATGCATAATGAAAGCAGTTCTAAAAATTTAAAGGAATTTATTACTTGGTTTGAAAACTCAAACGTTGTGACTAGCGGAAATCAAACTCCAGCGCATATAGCAAATAGTAGCTATGATTATTCGCCAGGAGGCATAAACAAAATATTCGAAAACTGCCTTCCAATAGATTTCCAGACACCAGGAGATTTAGACCTTTTTCCGCCTATGAAGAAACTTAAATCTAACGATGGATGCGAAGAGATATTTTACCCTATACGTCTTAATTCTTTTGATGTTAAACTGCGCTCAAATGAAGGACCGCATCTACAGATAGACGAAAATAAATTATTAGAAAATATCCTTTCAGAGGAAAATGATATTTTTGAAGACATTACGGTTCCGATATCTCATGTTAAACATTTTATAAATACGGGTACGAATGAACCAATTTATACAAATCCCTATCGAATTTCCCCTAAGATGAAACAACGATTAAAGATAGAAATCGATGATATGCCAATAAAAGGTATCATTGCTGAAAAAGAATCACCCTGGGCATTTCCGGTGGTTTTAATACCAAAAAAAAATGGAAGTATACGATTGTGTGTAGACTATCGCCGTTTAAATGCGATTACCACAACGGATACGTACCCGCTGCCTCGAATGGACGATCTGCTGCATGCCGCAAAAACAACACCGTTCATGTCCACATTAGATTTAAAAGCGGGTTATTGGCAAATAGAAATCGCAGAACAAGATAAGACCAAAACCGCATTTACAACACCATTTGGCATCTACATTTTCAACAGAATGCCATTTGGCTTAAAGAACGCGCCAGCAACTTTCCAGCGCCTAATCGACAAATTTCGTTCTGGCCTACCGAATATTTTAATACTGGCGTATTTAGATGACATAATAATATGCTCCAAAGATCTGACAGCACATATTGCAGATTTACAACAAACATTCAAAAGATTGAGACACATCCTTACTATTGATGGCTTAAAAATTGATCCGGAGAAAACTAATGCGATTCTCAAACGCTCAAATCCGAAAAATGTTAAGCAACTCATCTCATTTTTACAAACCTGTTCCTGGTATCGGCGTTTTATACCAAATTTCGCCGAAGTTTCAAGGCCGTTATCAAATCTGATGAAGAAGAACACGGTTTGGCAGTGGTCAACAGAACAGCAGACTGCATTCGATACATTGAAACAACTTTTAGCTTCACCACCCATATTACAACAAGTCAACGAAGATAAACCATTTATTTTGAAAACCGATGCTAGCAACTATGCCCTCGGGGCAGTTCTAGTGCAGGGGGAGAAAGAGAACGAGCACCCAATTGAATATGCCAGCCGTCTATTAATTCCTGCAGAAAAGAATTATTCTACAACCGAGCGCGAGGCATTAGCCGTTGTTTGGGCAGTGCAAAAATTTCGCGGATATATTGAAGGATCTGAGATTTTAATTCTAACAGATCATCAGCCACTTAAATGGCTTTTTAGTTTGAAATCGCCCACAGGACGACTTGCTAGATGGGCTCTAGAGTTACAAATGTATAATATACAATTTGGTTATACACCAGGTAAACAAAACGTTGTTGCAGACACCCTTTCCCGGCCACCATGTTCACTTGAAAACCACAACGAATTAAGCTGCGAATGTTTAGCTATCGAAATCGATTTTCCTCGAAAAGGAGCTGAAGAATTTAGAAATGCACAACTAGAAGATCCAGAACTTAAAGAAATTATTGATTCATTCGAAAAGAATAACGAGAATGTACTAAGATACACAAATCGAGGATACTTGCTGATAGACGGAGTGCTGTATCGATTTTGTCAGGAAGAGGATTCAGAAAATGGTCTGCTTGTCGTACCAAAATCAATGCGCAGCATGATACTTTTTAATTATCACGATGATCCAACTTCTGGTCACTATGGCGTTGACAGAACAATCAGCAGAATTACGCCACATTATTACTGGCCAAGAATGAGAGCAGAAATTGCCGATCACGTCAAAACTTGTATTGATACAAGCCGACAAACATGAAGCCTGCTGGTCTACTTCAAACAGTTTGTAGTAATCGACGGTTTGAAATAATTGCAGTCGATTTATTTGGCCCACTACCACGCACTGATGAAGGGCATCAGTGGATATTAATAGTGGAAGACTTATGCAGTCGTTGGACGGAGCTGTTCGCCATGAAAGATGGCACAGCGGAGAATTGTGCTATACTTCTCCTAAATGAAGTTACCCTGAGATATGGCGTTCCAAGAAGAATTCATACCGATAATGGTTGTCAATTTATTTCGGCAATAATGCAAAAACTCACTTTTTGCCTCGGTATAGAGCAAACTTTTACTCCTGTCTACCACCCACAAGCCAATCCAGTTGAAAGGAAAAATAGGGATTTGAAGATTCAACTTTCTATATGCGTTGGGCAAGAGCATTCAAAATGGAATTTAAAATTACCAGCAATTAGATTTGCAATGAACACTTCAAAGTGTATGAGCACTGGATATTCAGCTGCCTATCTCACATTTGGTCGTGAGTTGAGAACTCCAACCGAAGTTCATACTGACCTAAAGGCTATCGTCAGATCCGAAAATTTTTTACCTCAAATTACCCCACATCTGCTACGACTCGCAGATGCACTAAAATTGGCAAAAGAAGCGGAAGAGAAAATGCAAGACAAAAACAAAAACTACGTTGACATGAAGAGAAGACCTCAACCCACTATCAACGTTGGTGATCGTGTCCTAGTAGCGACACATATTTTAAGCAAAGCCAATCAAGGCTTAACATCAAAGTTCGTGCCTCGTCAAGATGGACCGTATATAGTTGTAGCGAAAAAGGGATCTGCCTGTTACGTCATTGCCGCAGAAGACAAACCAGATGTTCCACTGGGAACTCATCACGCATCATCCTTAACGATTTTTAATGGGCCTACAGATGCACCAGTTTATCCCATCCGACAACGCGGACGTCCCAAAATAACACAACACAATATATCTAAATCTACAAATATGAAAAATACATCAACCAAAGCAACACAACCTAACATATCTGAAAATACAAATGTTAAAGATACACCTACCAATACAACACAACCAAACAACACACATAGCAGACAACTAAGACCAAGAAAAGCAACAAAATATACTTAAAATGCTGTTACACCATCGGGTCGATTTGCTGTAACAGAGGGGGAGGTTGTAGCGGATACCCGCTAATACTCAACAATTTATCATATGATCACACAATTATTACTAACCATATGAATTATTAAGAATTTAATTATTGTTTCAATGGCCTAATATTAAGTGCCAATACTGTAACTTAATCTTTTATATATTGCTTTTATTGTATTGCTCACTTAATATTACTGCACTCATTATTATTATTCATATTACTTTCACTCATTATGATTATGCTTGTTAGTTATGTTGGAAAGCTCACGAATGTTATAAAGCTCTCACTAACTCTCACATTACACCCATTGTACTCTTTTTACTTTTACTCATTATTAATATTACTTATATTTACTCAGAATTATTATGCTCATTGGTTATGTTGAAAAGCTCACGAATGTTATAAAGCTCTCACTAACTCTCACATTACACGGAGTTGTAACCGAGAAGCCAGCGAATAAACACCTCATACAGAAGAGATCCTGGTTTTTTTAATTATTTAATAAAATATAATAATACTTAGACGCTCGTAGACATTATTGGCTCTTGCGGATAGTATAAAATAACTTAAAATTAAAACTTATACGAGAACAGGTATAGACGCTTAAGCTGTCTTACCCGGACCGTATATCATGAATTAAAACCCAAAATAATAAATCCTAAAAACCATAACTACAACGCTCCCCTAAATTGGCGCCCAACTCAAAAATCCACGAAAAACATTTTAAAATAAATAAAAGCGATTTTTTAAGGAAAAACCAACATTCAACAGCGAACATTTTTCGCAGTGCAGCAAGATCCAGATCTACAGAGCCGACTTCACAGCATCGCAGCATCGACCTTTGGACTTGTTATTGTCACAGTGAGAGCGCTTGCAGAACTTTGCAACAGTGTTGTTGTTGTTTTCTCGTTGCCGAAATTATCAACTGCTTCACTTCACTGTGCTTCATCGTGGTTGTGTTGTTGCTTTCTACGCTGCTGCGTTGTTGTTCGCCGTTGATATTGTGGTTGTTGTTGTTGTTGAGGATTTTTTTTTCTTGCTGTAATTAGCTACTTTTGGCTCATTAGTTTTGTTGGTGAAAAGTGGAAATTTGACCACGCAGTTTGGCTTGTAAAAAGTACGCTCTCTCATAGTTCAAGAGAAAATGATATTCGCTGAACAGGGTAAACAAGTTACCGTTTTTAAATCTTTTTAAGTTTGCATCATTATGCGTCGAAGTCCCAGAAACACTCCGGCGGAAAATGCCCAATCGTCGAGTGGCCCGTCGAGTGCTCAGTGCGCTGCACAAAATCCTAACTCATCATATACTGCTCAGAATACTCCACAAAATCAAGCTCACACTCCAAATTTTTCAAATGCTGCCCGAGCGCAGAATGCTCCCCAAGCGCAAAATGCTCCCCAAAATCAACCAAATTTACCCAATTCAGCAAATGCTGCCCGCGTAAATCAATTTGTAAATATACCAACGGGTATTAATTTAACTGAAGGTCAATTCAGAGAATTGCTAGGTACTTTGAGCCTAAGACAAGAGAACAGGTCAACATTCAGCACCTGTAGCGCTCGTTTTAGTGGTGGACGAAACGCCACGAAAATTGAGGATTTCGTAGCCACTATTTTAGTTTATAAAGAGGCCGAAAATATCTCTGATAACCATGCTTTGACAAGCCTGCCTTTGCTTTTAGAAGGTTATGCGTCGTCTTGGTGGCAAGGAGTCAAGCATGAGCCTAATTCATTTGATGATGCTGTTGAACTGCTACGAAAAGCGTTCGCACCCCCAAAGCCAGATTGGCGTATTTTTAGTGAAATCTGTCAAGAAAAACAAAAATTTTTCGAAACAACTGATAGTTTTATTTGCAAGAAACGACGATTATTCGCCCAATTATCGGAAAGATTAACTGAGAAAACAATGATGGATATCGTATTTTCTCAGCTACTGCTACAAATACGCGAGAAAGTATCTAGAGAAAGCGTCAGTACCTTCCAGGATTTATTATCCAAAGCCAGAGACGTCGAAATATTTTTAAATGAAAATAAAAATGTAAATAAATTTGAAAATAAAAACGAAGTTATGAGATCTTCTGAATCCCTTGAAAAATCAATTACACGCTGCACCTACTGCCGAAAAAAAAATCATTCTATAGAAAACTGCTATAAGAAGATGGAAGCAGACAGAAAAGATAAACAAAAAGTGCAGGAAACAAACTTAAATTGCTATGGTTGTGGCGCTGCAGGGTATTATCGGACTAATTGCCCAAATTGCAACAAGAAGAACCCAATTAATAGCCCAGCACAGCTAGATTTCAATTCTGTGCATACAACGATGGTTGGACGAAATGTACCCACTGTAGAAATCAACGTCAACGGGCTAAAAGGCGAAGCTTATTTTGATACCGCGGCCAGGACTAGCGTCGCTGGTTACTATTTGTTTCAAAAACTAAAGCAAAAGCAGGTCGAATTCCAAAAAGTTTTTGCTGAAATAATATTGGCTGACGGAATTCCACGTAGGGAAATTGTATATTCCACTATTGTGGACATCATTATTGGCAAACGATTTAAACGTATCCGATTCATATGTTTGCCTAATGCAAAGGATAACCGAACGTTGCTCGGTATAGATTTTATGGAACAATGCGGAATTGTGCTGGATTTAGCCCAGAGAACCTGGAATTTCAAAGACGATCCTAATACCTATTTCGAATTCAAATTGTACCAACCGGACGAAATTAATAGTATATCGTTCACGGAAGGAAATTTAAAGATGCATAATGAAAGCAGTTCTAAAAATTTAAAGGAATTTATTACTTGGTTTGAAAACTCAAACGTTGTGACTAGCGGAAATCAAACTCCAGCGCATATAGCAAATAGTAGCTATGATTATTCGCCAGGAGGCATAAACAAAATATTCGAAAACTGCCTTCCAATAGATTTCCAGACACCAGGAGATTTAGACCTTTTTCCGCCTATGAAGAAACTTAAATCTAACGATGGATGCGAAGAGATATTTTACCCTATACGTCTTAATTCTTTTGATGTTAAACTGCGCTCAAATGAAGGACCGCATCTACAGATAGACGAAAATAAATTATTAGAAAATATCCTTTCAGAGGAAAATGATATTTTTGAAGACATTACGGTTCCGATATCTCATGTTAAACATTTTATAAATACGGGTACGAATGAACCAATTTATACAAATCCCTATCGAATTTCCCCTAAGATGAAACAACGATTAAAGATAGAAATCGATGATATGCCAATAAAAGGTATCATTGCTGAAAAAGAATCACCCTGGGCATTTCCGGTGGTTTTAATACCAAAAAAAAATGGAAGTATACGATTGTGTGTAGACTATCGCCGTTTAAATGCGATTACCACAACGGATACGTACCCGCTGCCTCGAATGGACGATCTGCTGCATGCCGCAAAAACAACACCGTTCATGTCCACATTAGATTTAAAAGCGGGTTATTGGCAAATAGAAATCGCAGAACAAGATAAGACCAAAACCGCATTTACAACACCATTTGGCATCTACATTTTCAACAGAATGCCATTTGGCTTAAAGAACGCGCCAGCAACTTTCCAGCGCCTAATCGACAAATTTCGTTCTGGCCTACCGAATATTTTAATACTGGCGTATTTAGATGACATAATAATATGCTCCAAAGATCTGACAGCACATATTGCAGATTTACAACAAACATTCAAAAGATTGAGACACATCCTTACTATTGATGGCTTAAAAATTGATCCGGAGAAAACTAATGCGATTCTCAAACGCTCAAATCCGAAAAATGTTAAGCAACTCATCTCATTTTTACAAACCTGTTCCTGGTATCGGCGTTTTATACCAAATTTCGCCGAAGTTTCAAGGCCGTTATCAAATCTGATGAAGAAGAACACGGTTTGGCAGTGGTCAACAGAACAGCAGACTGCATTCGATACATTGAAACAACTTTTAGCTTCACCACCCATATTACAACAAGTCAACGAAGATAAACCATTTATTTTGAAAACCGATGCTAGCAACTATGCCCTCGGGGCAGTTCTAGTGCAGGGGGAGAAAGAGAACGAGCACCCAATTGAATATGCCAGCCGTCTATTAATTCCTGCAGAAAAGAATTATTCTACAACCGAGCGCGAGGCATTAGCCGTTGTTTGGGCAGTGCAAAAATTTCGCGGATATATTGAAGGATCTGAGATTTTAATTCTAACAGATCATCAGCCACTTAAATGGCTTTTTAGTTTGAAATCGCCCACAGGACGACTTGCTAGATGGGCTCTACAGTTACAAATGTATAATATACAATTTGGTTATACACCAGGTAAACAAAACGTTGTTGCAGACACCCTTTCCCGGCCACCATGTTCACTTGAAAACCACAACGAATTAAGCTGCGAATGTTTAGCTATCGAAATCGATTTTCCTCGAAAAGGAGCTGAAGAATTTAGAAATGCACAACTAGAAGATCCAGAACTTAAAGAAATTATTGATTCATTCGAAAAGAATAACGAGAATGTACTAAGATACACAAATCGAGGATACTTGCTGATAGACGGAGTGCTGTATCGATTTTGTCAGGAAGAGGATTCAGAAAATGGTCTGCTTGTCGTACCAAAATCAATGCGCAGCATGATACTTTTTAATTATCACGATGATCCAACTTCTGGTCACTATGGCGTTGACAGAACAATCAGCAGAATTACGCCACATTATTACTGGCCAAGAATGAGAGCAGAAATTGCCGATCACGTCAAAACTTGTATTGATACAAGCCGACAAACATGAAGCCTGCTGGTCTACTTCAAACAGTTTGTAGTAATCGACGGTTTGAAATAATTGCAGTCGATTTATTTGGCCCACTACCACGCACTGATGAAGGGCATCAGTGGATATTAATAGTGGAAGACTTATGCAGTCGTTGGACGGAGCTGTTCGCCATGAAAGATGGCACAGCGGAGAATTGTGCTATACTTCTCCTAAATGAAGTTACCCTGAGATATGGCGTTCCAAGAAGAATTCATACCGATAATGGTTGTCAATTTATTTCGGCAATAATGCAAAAACTCACTTTTTGCCTCGGTATAGAGCAAACTTTTACTCCTGTCTACCACCCACAAGCCAATCCAGTTGAAAGGAAAAATAGGGATTTGAAGATTCAACTTTCTATATGCGTTGGGCAAGAGCATTCAAAATGGAATTTAAAATTACCAGCAATTAGATTTGCAATGAACACTTCAAAGTGTATGAGCACTGGATATTCAGCTGCCTATCTCACATTTGGTCGTGAGTTGAGAACTCCAACCGAAGTTCATACTGACCTAAAGGCTATCGTCAGATCCGAAAATTTTTTACCTCAAATTACCCCACATCTGCTACGACTCGCAGATGCACTAAAATTGGCAAAAGAAGCGGAAGAGAAAATGCAAGACAAAAACAAAAACTACGTTGACATGAAGAGAAGACCTCAACCCACTATCAACGTTGGTGATCGTGTCCTAGTAGCGACACATATTTTAAGCAAAGCCAATCAAGGCTTAACATCAAAGTTCGTGCCTCGTCAAGATGGACCGTATATAGTTGTAGCGAAAAAGGGATCTGCCTGTTACGTCATTGCCGCAGAAGACAAACCAGATGTTCCACTGGGAACTCATCACGCATCATCCTTAACGATTTATAATGGGCCTACAGATGCACCAGTTTATCCCATCCGACAACGCGGACGTCCCAAAATAACACAACACAATATATCTAAATCTACAAATATGAAAAATACATCAACCAAAGCAACACAACCTAACATATCTGAAAATACAAATGTTAAAGATACACCTACCAATACAACACAACCAAACAACACACATAGCAGACAACTAAGACCAAGAAAAGCAACAAAATATACTTAAAATGCTGTTACACCATCGGGTCGATTTGCTGTAACAGAGGGGGAGGTTGTAGCGGATACCCGCTAATACTCAACAATTTATCATATGATCACACAATTATTACTAACCATATGAATTATTAAGAATTTAATTATTGTTTCAATGGCCTAATATTAAGTGCCAATACTGTAACTTAATCTTTTATATATTGCTTTTATTGTATTGCTCACTTAATATTACTGCACTCATTATTATTATTCATATTACTTTCACTCATTATGATTATGCTTGTTAGTTATGTTGGAAAGCTCACGAATGTTATAAAGCTCTCACTAACTCTCACATTACACCCATTGTACTCTTTTTACTTTTACTCATTATTATTATTACTTATATTTACTCAGAATTATTATGCTCATTGGTTATGTTGAAAAGCTCACGCATGTTGCAAAGCTCAGTTGTAACCGAGAAGCCAGCGAATAAACACATCATAGAGAAGAGATCCTGTTTTTTAATTATTTAATAAAATATAATAATACTTAGACGCTCGTAGACATTCTTGGCTCTTGCGGATAGTATAAAATAACTTAAAATGAAAACTTATACGAGGACAGGTATAGACGCTTAAGCTGTCTTACCCGGACCGTATATCATGAATTAAAACCCAAAAATATAAATCCTAAAAACAATATCTACAACGCTCCCCTAAAATGTAGCTTTTTTTTGATATAGCTGTTTTTGGCACTTCCTAAAAGGATGTTGAAAAACAATTTTAGTTGTTTTTTTATAAATGATGTTATTCCGCAAAATTAATAAAAGATGTTATTCCACACAATGCACCATTTATAAAAGATGTTATTCCGCACAATACACAATTTATAAAATATGTTATTCGTTATGTTATCGTCTCTTAAAATTGTTGTTGCACATCAGAAATAAGAGATGAAACGAAATCGAAAATGGAACAGAATTAGAGATGAAATTAAGAGATGAAATGAAGTTGAAATTGAAAATGGAAGTTGAGCAAGCATATGAAATGTTCTTATGTACTCCAATGTTTTTGGCTTCGAGTCATACGTTTTAAAAGAAAAACAAAAACAACAATGGTTGTTTCACTGCTTTTGAGCGGAAGCAAAAACAACAACGTTTGTTTCACTATTTTTGAACACAACGGCTGCGTTTGCGGAAAATTTAATTACCTGAGTCTTGCTAGGTTGTGTTTGACATGTAGACTGTAGACTGTATGTGTTTTCGGTCTGAATGATGCAGAAATAGAGATGAATAGCTACCGCCGACTACTGACTACGATATGTGTTCCTCGGGTCGATATGTGTTCCTCTGGTCCAGATGATTTAGTAAAAGATACTGAAAACGCACAAAATTAAATTTTGGTCAGTTGAAATGTTTAGTAAAGTTATGTTTTTGATCTAATTAGAGTTTCCAAGGAATGTGCCACACTAGTGAGTGTGCATTAAGAATAGTGGTTAGACACTGTTCACATTCTTCATTGGATTTTTGAATTTAACCAACAAACCAATTAAGAACATGTGTGGTAGGAAAACATTGATGTTTTTGAACGAACTAATAAAATTCAAACTATCTAATCAAAGCATATTTCACTGGATTTTTGAATTTAACCAACAAATTAATTAAGAACATGTGTGGTAGGGAAACATTGATGTCTTTGAATGAACTAATAAAATTTAACTAACCAATCAAAGTTGATGTGATGTCTTTAATAACCAATCGGAGCGTTTTGTTAGGAAGGTGTGTTGACTACGTTTATGAAGCACCGTTTTCAAAGTGATGCACCGTTTTTAATTAAATAAATACTTTTAATTAAATAAATGTTTTTAAATGA
Organism: Coelopa pilipes; assembly: GCA_947389925.1. Taxonomy (NCBI): domain Eukaryota; kingdom Metazoa; phylum Arthropoda; class Insecta; order Diptera; family Coelopidae; genus Coelopa; species Coelopa pilipes. The sequence goes on from OX376700.1 coordinate 10,056,451, forward strand.
TGCACCGTTTTAATTAAATGAATGTTTTTAAATGATGCGCGGTTTTAATTAAATGAATGTTTTAAATGATGCACCGTTTTCGATTTAAATGAATATTTTCAACGTTTTCGATTTAAATGAACATTTTCAACGTTTTCGATTTAAATAAACATTTTCAACGTTTTCGATTTAAATAAATATTTTCAATGATGCAACGTTTTCAAAAGTTGGGTGGCTGATGTATTTAGATATTTTGTCTGAATTAGAGTTGAAAGATTGGGTGGCTGATATATTTAGATTTTTGATCGGAAACAGTATACTATTTAATTAGACACATTAGACATATCGTACACTGTTTTTAATTTAAGGTTGCACACTGTTTTAATATGTGTCTTGTATAGACATATATATTTTATAAGCTCTGATCTCAGTATTTTATAAGTTCCGATCTCGCCAAAAAACAACATAACAATGGTTGAACATTTCAATAAAAATTGCGTGGAGACGCCACGCTATTAGCTAACGGTTCGTCTCTTAAAAATGTTGTTCCACATTCTACAAGCAAAGCAAAGTGATGGAATAAATAAGGGATGAAATGAAATTGAAAATGGAAGTTGAGCAAGCATAAAAAAAAAATGTAAACAAAAAAAACGATGTGTTATGTACTCCAATGCTACTGAGTATTCTGTACATAACAGGTTTCTTATGATGTCTCTAACATGAGAGCAGGGAGAGGGAAAGAGAAAATGAGCTCTCTCACATGTATGAGCTCTCGTATGAGCGTTCCTCTCATGTATCAGCTCTCTCATGAATATCAGCTCTCTCATGAGAATCAGCTCTCATATGAGTAATTCTCATGTATCGACTCTCTTATGAGAATCAGCTCTCATATGAGTAATTCAGCTCTCATATGAGTAATTCTGATAAACAAAACAGTGGAAATGACACATGAGTACAGAACTCTCAAATCATATTGAACATATTGAATGTTGTGAGTGAGAATTCTCAGAATTTAAAATTCTTATAGTGAACATTTTGATAATCGAAAAATTTCGAATTCTTATAATGAAGATTTTGATAATCGAAAAATTTCGAATTCTTATAGTGAACATTTTGAAAATTTATTTATTCTGGTACATATGAACGTTATTGTAATTGAGACTGAGATATATGAGCATATATGATATATGAGCATATATGATATATGAGCATATATGATATATGAGCATATATAATATTGAAAGAAAAGGAAAACACACAATTTTCATATATAAGCATATATAAGGAAATGTATAAGATTGAGAGTGTAAGGATATGTGAGGTTGTGTGTAAAGAAAATATATAGATTGAGTGTAGAGAGAACACATGGTTTGCATATAATTTGCACATTTGCACATGAACATATTCGAGACTGTGAGTCTAGGCTTACTAAAACAGAGCATAATTCACACATTTGCACACAAACATATTCAAGACTGAGAGTCAAAGGTTTATAAAAACGGAGCATAAAATGTATTAAGATTGTGAGTAAGGTGAGCATATATGAGCATATATGAGATGGAGATTTTGGTGCATTCAAGATTTGGAGATTCTTTTATATAGATGAGGATTTGGAGATTTTTAAATATAGGAAGATTTGGAGACATAATTTTCACTTATAAATTTGGCGCATTCGAGAATATTGTACACATGAAGATTCGAAGATTTTTATATATATATAAAGCATTCAAGCATTTGAGAATTTTATACATATGAAGATTCGGAGAAACAATTTTATATATACGGAGAATAATTTTCACATAAAAATTTGGCGCATTCGAGAATTCTATACATATGGAGATTCGGAGATACATATAAAGATTCGGAGAAATAATTTTATTCATACGGATATTTTTATACATGTAAGGGTTCGGAGAAATAATTTTATACATATGAAGAAAATTGTCACATCAAATATGGCGTCTACCTTATTTTCTCATTATAATTCTAGATGTTTAAAAAAAAGGTTTAATTTTTCCATATTTTGATTTGCACATGTGTAAACTCATAATAAATTCATAATAATTTTTACTTTAAAATAAAGGCATTTTTATTTAAAAAAGGTAATTACCCACCACAACTATTTTTAAAAAATATTTGTTTGATTCATTTCAAACATATTTTAAGACACTATTATTCAAAAAAATGGATTTTTCAACATAATTTTTGGACTTATCAACAAAAAATTTGGACAAAATTTATTAACAAAATTTATTATCCAAAACAAATTTGGATTTATCAACAGAAAAATTTCAATCTCCTCAATATTTTTCAAGGTAATTTTTCAGAAAATGTATAAAAAGATATGAAAAGATATGTGCTTTTGAAATTATGTTTATCAAAAAACACATACCTTATGTTACCATTTATTGCTCCTCCTCATTATTTGTCATAACCATTATTTGTCATAACCATTATTTGTCATAACCATTATTTGTCATAACCATAACCAAAACATTGTTTTTAGTTTTAGTTGGCCTCGAACTTTAAAATAACATTTATGTTATTTTGGTTCTCATGATTCTATAACTTTTTTAGTTTTAGAACCTTTTTAGTTCGCGTCGATATAGCTGTCAAACAGCATCGTAAATAATTTGTTCAGCAAAAAATTTTTTGAAAAACAAACAAAACAATTTTAAATTTATAATTTGTTATCATAGCAAACATAGGAACGAATAACTTTTGTCGGAGGTTCTCCGCGCGATCGCACGTGCGAAGCGCAGAAGAAGGCGGAGCCCAAACAGTGATTGACATTCCTTTTCATAAAGACGGCAACACGTGTTGATTCTAAAAATTTATTGTGCAATAATTGTATAATAATAATAAATAATAAATATAAATAATAATAAAACAAAAAAAAAACAAAAAACAAAAAAACCAAAAACACTTAAAAATGAATGACGATGTGAGTGACGACGGTGATGAATGCCTCTTGACCTGGCAAAGTGTTCCCAGTAAAGAATCGCATAAACGTCATGCGGAAAATTCACCAAAAGCCATAAGGAATAAAAAACCATTTGTGGCCGATAAACCAACAACATCCCGTAAAGCAACGTCTGCAAATAAGTTTGCAGCTTTAGAAGTAGACGAAGAAGAACCATCTACAGAAGTTATGAGTGCAGCTGGAGCTCCTAAGCCTCCTCCTATATTTATTCCTAGTGTTAAAAATATTTGTGCTATGATAAGTAATATTTGTACTATTATACCTAAAAATGAATTTACTTATAAATCCCTTAAGGATGATCAAGTTAGGTTAATGGTAAAAACTGTTGATTCATATAGAAAAATTATTAAATACTTTGATACAAGCAAGGTAAAGATGATCTGCTGTCAAATGGTCACGAAGCTAGAAATGTTACCAACATCAAAAGCCGCGTGACAAAAAATCCCCTATCTATGTTTTTTGTCGATCTAACTCCAAATACAAATAATAAAGCAGTTTATGATATTGTACATATTAATAACTGCATAGTTAAAATTGAGCCACCACTCAAAACCCATGAATTAATTCAATGCTATCGATGTCAACAATTTGGTCACACTAAATCCTATTGTAGTAAACCATATAGATGTGTTAAATGTGGACTTGATCACCCCACAGCTGAATGCAGGAAAGATAGTAATTCACCACCGCGGTGTGTTCATTGTCAACAAAATCATACCGCGAATTATAAGGGATGTAAAGTCTACCAAGAGATTCTCCAAAAGAAATCGTCTAATATGATAAACAACAAAAAATTGGAAAATCATCGTAATACTCAATTCTCTTCTGTCCAGCAAGAATACATTAACACAGACGTTAGTGGTAATAAAGAAAATATCAACAATAACTTTAAGAATATGTCTTTTGCGCAAGTGGTAAAAAATCAAAATAATAATGACATTATGAATAGGATTGAAGTAGCACTAAATAAACAAATTGAATTAACCAATTCATTAATGAATATGATGTCAATACTTATTAATAAATTATGCAAATAGATTTTAGAATCGCAGCATGGAATGCCAATGGGCTTTCCAGTCATGCCCAAGAAATAGAAATGTTCTTGCATTTACATTTTATTGACATATTATTGATATCTGAATCTCATTTTACCTCTCGATCTCATTTAAAAATCAGAGGCTTTGATGTTATTTCTGCTAATCACCCAGATGATAAAGCGCATGCTGGTGCAGCTATAATAATAAAATCTACTTTAAAATTTGAAGTCATAGACGCTGTTTGTAAAACTTATCTTCAAGCTGCGGGAGTTAAAATAAAGTGTAACAATTTCGATATTTCAATTGTTGCTATTTATTGCCCTCCAAGATACAACATAAGCTGTTCACAATATGAAGCATTCTTTAAAAATCTTGGTGCTAAATTTATAGTTGGTGGAGATTATAACTCAAAACATCCTTGGTGGGGTTCAAGACTAGCTAATCCTAAGGGAAAAGAACTATTCAAATGCATATCAAACAACCATTACTCTACATTATCGACTGGTAGGCCCACATACTGGCCCAGTGACCCTAGAAAAATACCTGATTAGCTTGACTTCTTTGTTTACCATGGGATCGCGAACCACCTCCTAGATATCATAGATAATGATGATTTAAGTTCAGACCATTCAGCCATCATCATTAATTTTAATACGACGTTGAACACTTTAAACTGTAATTCCAACAAACTCTTTTCCTCAAAAACTGATATTAAATCCTTTCAATACTGGATAGATAAAAACATTAATCTTAATATAGCGTTAAAGTGTGGTAGTGAACTTGACAATGCAGTTGAAAACTTCACGAGTTTAATTCATGAAGCAGCCTTTTTATCAACACCAATCAATGAACCTATTCAAAATAATAACACTGTTATCATATCTAGTGAAATAAGAGAATTAATCAGAAATAAGAGGCGATTAAGAAGAATTTGGAAAATAAGCAGAAATCCGAGAGATAAAAGTAACCTTAATTTTGCATCAAATCAACTGAAACGACGACTTCATGAAATTAAAAATGATTCTCTAGGAAATTATTTGAAAAATCTGAACTGTTGCAATAACGATGAGTACAAACTTTGGAGAGCTACTAAATATTTAAAACGTCCTAGAAAACGTAACGTTTCAATAAAAGACGCTAGCGGAACTTGGTGCAGATCAAGCTTGTCTAAAGTTAAGGCTTTTGCTGAACACTTAGAACAAAGTTTTCAACCATTTGACATCAATAACACTACCACCGATATTGTGAACTTTTTAGACATTCCCTGTCAAATGGATTTGCCATTGAAACATATTTCCCCTAATGAAGTTCGTTCTGAAATAAAGATGTTGAATAACACCAAAACTCCTGGATTTGACAAGTTGGATGCCAAAGTACTTAAATCTTTACCTAATAAAGGTATTCTGTTACTAACGCTTATATATAATACTATATTAAGACTTTGTCAATTTCCAAGTCAGTGGAAGTGTGCTGAAATAATTATGATTCTCAAGCCTAACAAACCAAAGAACGTTGTCTCATCCTATAGACCGATAAGTTTATTAGTAACATTCTCGAAAGTATTTGAAAGAATATTTTTAAGAAGAATGTTACCTATTCTTGAAAAACAGCATATTATACCTGAATATCAATTTGGATTTCGAAGTAATCACGGCACACCTGAACAATGCCATCGTATCGTAAATGTCATTATTGATTCTCTGGAAACCAAAAAATATTGCTCTGGTGTGTTTTTGGATGTTCAGCAAGCTTTTGATCGAGTCTGGCATAGTGGTCTATTATTTAAGCTAAAAAGACTCCTTCCTGCTCCAGTTTACTTAGTATTAAAATCGTACTTAGAAAATCGTTGTTTTTATGTTAAAATCAATGATGAAACATCTGATATTAAGCAAATAAGAGCAGGTGTGCCACAAGGCAGTGTCTTAGGACCGGTTCTGTTTACGATCTTTACTTCAGACATGCCTATAACAGATTTGGTAACTACAGCTACATATGCTGATGACACCGCTGTACTTGCTTCAAATGAATCTGCAACTGTGGCTTCAAATCTAGTTCAATCTGCACTCAACAAAATTCAGTTATGGTTAACAACGTGGAATATTAAAATAAATACTTCAAAATCGGCTCATGTAACTTTCGCTTTAAAAAAAGGAAACTGCCCTGCAGTTTTTCTAAATAACTCTGAAATTCCTAATTGTGACAGCATTAAATATTTAGGACTGCATCTCGATAGGAGGCTAACGTGGAAAAATCATATTAAAGCTAAACGTCTCCAGCTTAACTTGAAATCTAAAAGAATGTACTGGTTACTTAATCCAAAATCTGAATTAAGTCTTAACAATAAATTACTGCTCTATAAAACCATACTGAAACCTGTATGGACATATGGAATTCAATTATGGGGTACAGCAAGTAATTCAAATATTGAAATTTTACAACGTTTTCAATCCAAAATATTAAGGCAAATTACTAATGCACCTTGGTTTGTCACAAACATTCAAATCCATAAAGATCTCAATGTCTCTTTTGTTAAAAAAGAAATAAATAACTTCAGCGCAAGATACCTTATTAGACTTAGTAATCACACCAATACTCTAGCTATAAGACTTCTTGATGATACAAATGAAATTAATGGACTTAATGAAGTTCAAATAACTCTGTTAAATTTATGTAATCAAATTTGCTTATTATTATTTAAATAGATTGCAAATAAAAGAATAAAAAAAAAGAACCTTTTAGATTTAGCATTGCATTTGTTCTCTGATGAGCCCCTGTGGCGAGGGGCGAAAAGTACTTCAGAACTGCCTTGCCTGAGTCCTACACGGACAAAGATTTTGTTCACTATTCTCCACCATTTTCACCATAAAATTGTTACTTTCGTTTTTCTTATTCTTTTTCCTTTACAGATATTAATATATAATCCTTTTGAAAGGGTATAATATATGGTCTTTTTGAAAAAAATATTTTTATGCTTTTCCAAAAAATATTTTTTATGCTTTTCCAAAAATAATTTTTAACTAATCCTTTTCAGATATAATATATAATTTTTTTCCAAAAAGAATTTTTAACTAATCCTTTTCAGATATAATATATATTTTTTATATATAGAAAGACATATAGACAGATAGCTACAAACAAAATAAAAACAGACAACTAAAAACTAAAGACAACTAAAACTAAAAACTAAAGACTTGATGGCCTGTAGGTTTTCCAATTCGTAAATACACAGACAGATAGATAAACCAAAATATGGAATCACAAAAATTGAAGGAATCACAAAATAAAAAACAGACAAACAAACTATAAGGAATGACTTGATGGCCTGTAGGTTTTTCAAATATTCGAAAATAAACAGACAGATAGATAAATTAAAATATGGTTTGAAGGAATCACAAAATAAAAGACAGATAGACAAACTATAATGGCTTGATGATAGACAGACAAACCAAACCAAAAAGTGGTTTTCAATTTTGAAGTTTTCAATTTTGAGGTTTTCAATTTTAAAGTTTTCAATTGTGAGGTTTTCAATTTTTAAGGTTTTCAATTTTGAAGAATTATTTGGGGTTTTGATTTTGAAGAATTGTTTGAGGTTTTCATTTTTGAAAAATTATTTTTTGAAGAATTATTTTGAAGATTTAATGACATTTGAATTTTTTCATGAAGAATCCTCGTTTTGATTGTAAAAGATTTTGAATTATTTGAATTTTTTCGGAAAAGGGAATCCTCATTTTTTTCGGGAAGGTATCCTCAATTTTGATTGTAAAAGAGTTTTGAAAAAGGAATCCTCAAGTTTGTTTTTTTCAGAAAGGGAATTTAAGAAAGAATCCTCATTTTTGATTGTAAAAGAGTTTGGAAAAGGAATCCTCAATTCAGTTTTCGACCTGAGGTTTCAACTTCATGTTATTCAGTTTGAAATTTTCAAGTTGATATTTTTCATCCTGAAGTTTTCAACCTGATGTTTTTAACTTGTGAGTTTCAACCTGATGGTTTCCAACTTATGAGTTTTGAACCTGATGGTTTTAATTTGCGATTTTTTTCAACTTGTGAATTTTGATGTTTTTCAACCTGAGGGTTTGAAGCTTGAGGCTTTGAGAGTTTTCGGCTTTAGACTTTTAAGCTTGGAACTTTGAAACCTTGAGAATTTTAACTTTGAAGCTTGAGACCTCTAAACTTGGAGTTTGAAGGTCTTTCAACTTGAGACTTGAAGCTTAAAGCCCGAGGTTTTAACTTAAAACTTTGTTTTCATAGATAGGAATCACTTTTCAACTTGAGACTTGAAGCTTTAAGCTCGAGGCTTTTTAATTTAAAACTTTGTTTTCATAGATAGGAATCACTTTCCACTTTTCACACAACTTTTTATAATTATCTTCATAATTTTGTTTTCATAGATAATAATCATTAATTACATATTTTTCACATTTATTTTAATAAATGAAAATATTTTTTTCACATGATTTCATAGATAGGGATAATTTTTCATAAAACTTTTCACATTTATTTTCAAAAGTTTTGTTTCTAAAAATGAGAGTGTTTTTCATATATTTTTCACATATTTATTTTCAAAGTTTGTTTTAATAAATGATAATAAATGAGAATATTTATTTTCAAAAATCTTGTTTTTTATAATGAGAGTGTTTTTCATATATTTTCACACATTTATTTTCAAAGTTTTGTTTTAATAAATTAAAAAATGAGAATGTTTTTCATATAAATGTAGGGTGTCGAGGAATACGGACGTACAGAACGACGAGAAGCGGACAGACGTACTAGCAACAGGAGAGACACGGACAACAAGTGGGCAAGACGAGACGGATATATGACAAACGAGAAGAGACGAAATGATAAACGAGAAGAGACGAAACGACAAAACAAAGCAACGACAAAGATACAGACGAATAACAGTAAACTTTGTTTTTGTAAACTAGCATGTAAGAAAATAGTTTGTAAGAACATTGAAAAAATAAAGAGGCAGTTGAATTCTGGACACAAAACGTGAAGCATCAACTTCTTTCTTTCTTTTGTGAACAGTTTATCCTACATAAATGAGAATTATTTTCACAAAAATGAGAATCACTTTTTACATATTTTTCATATTAATAAATGAGAATATTTTTTCACAAAAATGAGAATATATTTTTTTCACATAAATGAGAATCACTTTTTACATAATCTTTCACATTAATAAAATGAGAACATTTTTTCACAAAAATGAGAATATATTTTTTTCACATAAATGAGAATCACTTTTTACATATTTTTCATATTAATAAATGAGAATATTTTTCATGTTTTCATAGATAGGAATCACTTTTCACATAACTTCTCATTTGCTGATAATTTTCATGGTTGATTTTCAGCTTGAGGTTTTTATATATTTTCATATATTTCACATTTATTTTCACATTTGTTTTAATGAATGAGAATATTTTCGTTTATTTCAGTAAATGGGAATATTTTTATATATTTTATTTTAACAGGAGTCGCTTATCACAGGAATCACTTATCACTTTTGTTTTTTTTTTTGTTTTTTTGGTTTTTTTTTTATACGAAAATCAGGTTTTGATTTTTGTTTTTTCAATCTTAATTTTCAACTCAAGTATCTTTGATTTTTCAATTTCAAAAAAAGTTTTTTATCTCAAATATCCTTAAGAATTTTTTAACTCAAATATCCTTAAGGATCTTCATCATAAATCTTTCATTTTCGAAAGGTTTTGTTTTTTAATCACATTTGTTTTCATATATGAGAATTAAAATTTAAAAATTTATTTTGTTTTCATAGATATTTTCTTATCATAAGTAAGTAAGTAAGTAAAATGTTTGAACACACCTGTAGGTTTAGATAGGGTTAATATAGATTATTAAGACAATAATATGATGTTTAATAACAAGGAAACTTGTAATGTTTCGAACGACTTTAGGTAGGGTAGCAAAATCTCTTTGGGGATTTGTTATAATTATTATAACACGTATTTAAGAGACTAGCATAAGGGTGGCCCTTTTGAATACTGACCATATTCGTTTTCTGTTTATTTGGGTTCACACTATTTATATATACATATAATTTTACATATATATAATCATATTTCATATACAAACATTTTCAAGTATAATACCATATACAGCCATTCCAGTGACGTTCTTAGCCACCCTATTAACTATAACCCTGATGGTTATGTATATATTTGTGGGTTAACTTGGACGTGACAGTCACTCAAATATGAGGTCTTTGAAAAAAAGATGTCACACTTTACCAAATAAATAATTAAAAATAATTATGTTATAAGATATCACACATAATCATATTATAATTAAAATATTACACCTTTCAAAATATTACACTTTTCAATATATTTTCAATATATTTTCAAAATATTACATTTTTTAAAAATATTACATTTTTAAAAAATATCACACTTTTCAAAATATTACACTTTTCATAATATTACATTTTTCAATATATATATATCTTAATTATTTTATATTTTAATTAAGTTATATCATATATTCTTTAAGATTTTTTGATTTAGATCCCAGTCAGTCAGATTCCAGATAACAAAACTAGTCAGTCAGATTCCATATAACAAAACTAGATTTAGATCCCAGTCAGTCAGATTCCAGATAACAAAACTATTTCTTATAAATAGATTCCAGTTAGTCAGATTCTAGATAATAAATACAGATTTAGTCAGTCAGATTCCAGATAACAGATTATATTTAGATTAAATACAGTTTTTAATTCATATAGTTTTTAATTCATAAAAACCCAACCCAGACTTAAAATTTATACAAACTAACAATTAATCATCAATCAATTAATCATTAGCCAATTATTCAAAATCTTTAGCCAATCAATCTAAACCTACTCACCATGATTTCGAAACGGCACATGACTATTGTAATAGTTTATTTTCACTTCTGGCATCTTAAACAATGTAGTTACATGATACTGTTTCTTAACCATATTGACGAAACCATTTTGCAAACCATATTTTCGAAAACATTTTGAAAACCAATCAATTAATCAAGACTAGCCAATCAGTCAAAACTACTCAATGTGTTTTTGGAACGTTCCATGACTACTGTAATAGTTGTTTTTTTACTCCTGGCATCTTAAACAGTGTAGTTACATGCTAACGTTTTCTTAACCATATTGATAGTTATATGATACTGTTTTCTTAGTTATATGATACTGTTTTCTTAACTATTGGTTTAACTATATTGGCGAAACCACATTCATGATTACTACATTCATGATTAATATATTGGTGAAACTATTTTTTAAGCGTATTGGCGAAACCATGATTCATGATTAATATATTGGCGAAACTATTTTTAAACGAAACTATTTTTAAACATACTGGCGAAACCATTTTTAAATATGTTAGCGAAACCATATTGATGATTAATATTTTTAACCATTTGATGATTAATATTTTTTAAACATATTGGCGAAACCATATTGATGATTTTAAAATTTTGTATATCAGGAATATTTAAATTTTGAACAGCAGGAGTGTTTATATTTTGAACAACAGGAATATCAAGGATGTTAAAATGTTGAGCATCAGGAATAACAAAGATATTTAAATTTACATTGTTTTCTTTGTTAGGCCCTTCGTTAGTGTCAATTCTGATTCCATCGTCTATAACAGCAGCGGGCTCTTCGTCAGTACCATTTCTAAATTCACTGTCCTTATCGTCCGCATCAACATGAATACTGGAGCCTTTACCATCACCATCACCACTTTTACCACCTTTATCATCACCACCTTCACCTTCAATATTGGCATCACTTCTACCTCCTTCAACTTCAATATCAATGCCATTTTTAATTTCCTTAATATCTGTTTTCTCTGTTAATAGAAAGGGATTGTTCATGAATTCATATACAAGTGTTTGATCTAAACTATATCGAGATAACCTATTTTGAGATAAACCATCTCTTCTTTGTTGATTTGCAACATCGCCTGAATTATGAGTCAAATCGTTTGTTTTTTCTGACAAGCCATTACCATTTTTTGATTTCTGAGTTAAACCGTCTCTTGTTTTTTCTGACAACATAAAAGGATTACTTAGTAATTCATGTATAAGAGCGCGATCTAACCCATATTGAGATAACCCATCATAGGATTTTGTATAAGGAGCGTTCTCAAACTCATCTACAGCAATAGCATCGAAACATTTGAGCACTGGGGTGCTATCTGGAGAGTTCCTGGTTTTAGAAGATGTTTGAGAATTAGAGTTCAAAAATTTATTATGTGTTGAAGATGTTTGAGAATTCGAATTTGAGCATTTGTTGAGTGTTGAACATATCTGATATACACTTGGGATTTTTCGAGAACCTAGAATTTTTTGAGAACCTTGAATGTTTTGTGGATCTTGAATATTTTGTGGATCTTGAATTTTGTGAGAATCTTGAATTTTTTGAGAATCTTGAATTTTTTGAAGGCCTTGGATTTTTTGAAGGTCTTGATATATTTGTGTTTTTATCTTGAGTTTTTCATGAGTTTTCACGTCTACCTATTGATGGGTCACATAGATGTTATAAGTCACATAGATATCATATGAGTGTTTCGTATTCTAAGTTACATCATCATAATGCACCCACTTTGTAATATAGAATTTCAAAATATTTATAACATAGAGGTTCCAAATATTTGTTAAAATAACGGGAATCGGAGACTTTTGAAAAATATGATTTTGAAAAATACAATGTATACGTTTTTTTTTAAAAAAATGTTCAACACTTACAAAGTTTTCGCTGGAGTCTGATATTATGATGATTTCTCCACTTGATTCTACAAGCAATCCTTCACTTGATTCTACAATTAATTCTCCACTTGATTCTATAACTGGTCCTCCACTTGATCCTCCACTTGATCCTACAACTAACCCTCCACTTGATTCTACAATTGACCCTTCCGAGTCTTCATTCATATCTTCATTTAGGGGTGTTTTTAAAAGTGTTTCATCAAAATGCATTTTGGTTTTGAGTTTCAACTTCTTTTAAATATGTAGACGTCTCTTTTGACAGTTCTCTTTTGACAATATCAACTTTTTTAAATATGTAGGATTTTCTGTAGACAATATTGATGATAGTTGAGTGATACACAATAGGAGGGGTACACAATATAACGATATCATGTTTAGAAATTTGTGTTAGTATGTTTTTATAAATATGGTTGTATAAAAATGCCAGTATGTTTTATAAAAAAATACCTGTGGTTTTCTGACGATGATGATGACGGTGTTGAGATAACCCCTATTTTGTATACATCGAGTGGTGTGTATGTGATGAAGATGAGGATTGTTGGAGCTGTTTTCAAGGTAGTTTTTTTCAAGGTAGTTTTTTTCAATGTAGCTTTTTTTTGATATAGCTGTTTTTGGCACTTCCTAAAAGGATGTTGAAAAACAATTTTAGTAGTTTTTTTATAAATGATGTTATTCCGCAAAATTAATAAAAGATGTTATTCCACACAATGCACCATTTATAAAAGATGTTATTCCGCACAATACACAATTTATAAAATATGTTATTCGTTATGTTATCGTCTCTTAAAATTGTTGTTGCACATCAGAAATAAGAGATGAAACGAAATCGAAAATGGAACAGAATTAGAGATGAAATTAAGAGATGAAATGAAGTTGAAATTGAAAATGGTTGAGCAAGCATATGAAATGTTCTTATGTACTCCAATGTTTTTGGCTTCGAGTCATACGTTTTAAAAGAAAAACAAAAACAACAATGGTTGTTTCACTGCTTTTGAGCGGAAGCAAAAACAACAACGTTTGTTTCACTATTTTTGAACACAACGGCTGCGTTTGCGGAAAATTTAATTAGTCTTGAGTCTTGCTAGGTTGTGTTTGACATGTAGACTGTAGACTGTATGTGTTTTCGGTCTGAATGATGCAGAAATAGAGATGAATAGCTACCGCCGACTACTGACTACGATATGTGTTCCTCGGGTCGATATGTGTTCCTCTGGTCCAGATGATTTAGTAAAAGATACTGAAAACGCAAAAAATTAAATTTTGGTCAGTTGAAATGTTTAGTAAAGTTATGTTTTGATCTAATTAGAGTTTCCAAGGAATGTGCCACACTAGTGAGTGTGCATTAAGAATAGTGGTTAGACACTGTTCACATTCTTCATTGGATTTTTGAATTTAACCAACAAATTAATTAAGAACATGTGTGGTAGGGAAACATTGATGTCTTTGAATGAACTAATAAAATTTAACTAACCAATCAAAGTTGATGTGATGTCTTTAATAACCAATCGGAGCGTTTTGTTAGGAAGGTGTGTTGACTACGTTTATGAAGCACCGTTTTCAAAGTGATGCACCGTTTTTAATTAAATAAATATTTTTAATTAAATAAATGTTTTTAAATGATGCACCGTTTTAATTAAATGAATGTTTTTAAATGATGCGCGGTTTTAATTAAATGAATGTTTTAAATGATGCACCGTTTTCGATTTAAATGAATATTTTCAACGTTTTCGATTTAAATGAACATTTTCAACGTTTTCGATTTAAATAAACATTTTCAACGTTTTCGATTTAAATAAATATTTTCAATGATGCAACGTTTTCAAAAGTTGGGTGGCTGATGTATTTAGATATTTTGTCTGAATTAGAGTTGAAAGATTGGGTGGCTGATATATTTAGATTTTTGATCGGAAACAGTATACTATTTAATTAGACACATTAGACATATCGTACACTGTTTTTAATTTAAGGTTGCACACTGTTTTAATATATGTCTTGTATAGACATATATATTTTATAAGCTCTGATCTCAGTATTTTATATGTTCCGATCTCGCCAAAAAACAACATAACAATGGTTAAACATTTCCATAAAAATTGCGTGGAGACGCCACGCTATTAGCTAACGGTTCGTCTCTTAAAAATGTTGTTGCACATTCTAAAAGCAAAGCAAAGTGATGGAATAAATAAGGGATGAAATGAAATTGAAAATGGCAGTTGAGCAAGCATAAAAAAAAAAATGTAAACAAAAAAAACGATGTGTTATGTACTCCAATGCTACTGAGTATTCTGTACATAACAGGTTTCTTATGATGTCTCTAACATGAGAGCAGGGAGAGGGAAGGAGAAAAGGAGCTCTCTCACATGTATGAGCTCTCGTATGAGCGTTCCTCTCATGTATCAGCTCTCTCATGAGTGCTCCTCTCATGTATCAGCTCTCTCATGAATATCAGCTCTCTCATGAGAATCAGCTCTCATATGAGTAATTCTCATGTATCGACTCTCTTATGAGAATCAGCTCTCATATGAGTAATTCAGCTCTCATATGGGTAATTCTTATAAACAAAACACTGTAAATGACACATGAGTACAGAACTCTCAGCTCTCATATGAGTAATTCAGCTCTCATATGAGTAATTCTGATAAACAAAACAGTGGAAATGACACATGAGTACAGAACTCTCAAATCACATTGAACATATTGAATGTTGTGAGTGAGAATTCTCAGAATATAAAATTCTTATAGTGAACATTTTGATAATCGAAAAATTTCGAATTCTTATAATGAACATTTTGATAATCGAAAAATTTCGAATTCTTATAGTGAACATTTTGAAAATTTATTTATTCTGGTACATATGAAAGTTATTGTAATTGAGACTGAGATATATGAGCATATATGATATATGAGCATATATGATATACGAGCATATATGATATATTATAGGGCTGAATACAATCAAAGCCTCGCTTGCTTCGCTTGCCTCGCTCCGCTTGAAGCAAAATTTTTGAGTTACAATGAAAGCTTCGCTTCAAAAGTCAAAACATATGTTATGTGTCAAATTGTCTTGTCAATTGTCTTGTCGAAGTGAATTTTGTTTGTGAACAAGAAAAATAAAGTAAAAAAATTAAATAAATTATTATGGTTGATGGTGGTTCTGATATTGCTCCATGAAGCAAAAGAACGATTGACAATTTTAAATGGAGGCCGGAGGTTTTGGGTTCGTCCTCTTTATCGGACCCGAGATGTGGATGGTTTATTTGCTATTACTTTTAACCGCCTTTACACTGGGGACCAGTGTTATTTTTATTAAAAATGCATGGATATTTTGTTATTTCGTTTAAAAGTATTTCTTCGAACGACATTATTTTATTTCGGGGACAATTATAAAGAAAACTCAACAAATTCAAATCAATCAAAAATTTGAATTCAAAAAAATTTGAATATCAATCATACAAAACAGCTGTCTCTATCTGTCAAAGCCTCAGAAAAGTTGAAATTTCGCGAACTCGAAGCATGAAGCGAAGCGAGCAAGCGAGGCAATCTTTCATTGTATTCGCCGCCATAAGACTACGTGTATTCAACTTAAACGTCAAAGCGAAGCAAGCAAGAAAGCTTTGATTGTAGTTCGCATATATAAGGAAATGTATAAGATTGAGAGTGTAAGGATATGTGAGGTTGTGTGTAAAGAAAATATATAGATTGAGTGTAGAGAGAACACATGGTTTGCATATAATTTGCACATTTGCACATGAACATATTCGAGAGTGTGAGTCTAGGCTTACTGAGCATATATGAGCATATATGAGATGGAGATTTTGGTGCATTCAAGATTTGGAGATTCTTTTATATAGATGAGGATTTGGAGATTTTTAAATATAGGAAGATTTGGAGACATAATTTTCACATATAAATTTGGCGCATTCGAGAATATTGTACACATGAAGATTCGAAGATTTTTATATATATATAAAGCATTCAAGCATTTGAGAATTTTATACATATGAAGATTCGGAGAAACAATTTTATATATACGGAGAATAATTTTCACATAAAAATTTGGCGCATTCGAGAATTCTATACATATGGAGATTCGGAGATACATATAAAGGTTCGGAGAAATAATTTTATACATACGGATATTTTTATACATGTAAGGGTTCGGAGAAATAATTTTATACATATGGAGAAAATTTTCACATCAAATATGGCGTCTACCTTATTTTCTCATTATAATTCTAGATGTTTAAAAAAAAGGTTTAATTTTTCCATATTGTGATTTGCACATGTGTAAAATCATAATAAATTCATAATAATTTTTACTTTAAAATAAAGGCATTTTTATTTAAAAAAGGTAATTACCCACCACAACTATTTTTAAAAAATATTTGTTTGATTCATTTCAAATATAATTTAAGACACTATTATTCAAAAAAAGGGATTTTTCAACATAATTTTTGGACTTATCAACAAAAAATTTGGACAAAATTTATTAACAAAATTTATTATCCAAAACAAATTTAGATTTATCAACAGAAAATCAATCTCAAATTTCAATCTCCTCAATATTTTTCAAGGTAATTTTTCAGAAAATGTATAAAAAGATATGAAAAGATATGTGCTTTTGAAATTATGTTTATCAGAAAACACATACCTTATGTTACCATTTATTGCTCCTCCTCATTATTTGTCATAAACATTATTTGTCATAACCATTATTTGTCATAACCATTATTTGTCATAACCATAACCAAAACATTGTTTTTAGTTTTAGTTGGCCTCGAACTTTAAAATAACATTTAGGTTATTTTGGTTCTCATGATTCTATAACTTTTTAAGTTTTAGAACCTTTTAGATTTAGCATTGTATTTGTTCTCTGATGAGCCCCTGTGGCGAGGGGCGAAAAGTACTTCAGAACTGCCTTGCCTGAGTCCTACACGGACAAAGATTTTGTTCACTATTCTCCACCATTTTCACCATAAAATTGTTACCTTCGTTTTTCTTATTCTTTTTCCTTTACAGATATTAATATATAATCCTTTTGAAAGGGTATAATATATGGTCTTTTTGAAAAAAATATTTTTATGCTTTTCCAAAAAATATTTTTTATGCTTTTCCAAAAATAATTTTTAACTAATCCTTTTCAGATATAATATATAATTTTTTTCCAAAAAGAATTTTTAACTAATCCTTTTCAGATATAATATATATTTTTTTTATATAGAAAAACATATAGACAGATAGCTATAAACAAAATAAAAACAGACAACTAAAAACTAAAGACAACTAAAACTAAAAACTAAAGACTTGATGGCCTGTAGGTTTTCCAATTCGTAAATACACAGACAGATAGATAAACCAAAATATGGAATCACAAAAATTGAAGGAATCACAAAATAAAAAACAGACAAACAAACTATAAGGAATGACTTGATGGCCTGTAGGTTTTTCAAATATTCGAAAATAAACAGACAGATAGATAAATTAAAATATGGTTTGAAGGAATCACAAAATAAAAGACAGATAGACAAACTATAATGGCTTGATGATAGACAGACAAACCAAACCAAAAAGTGGTTTTCAATTTTGAAGTTTTCAATTTTGAGGTTTTCAATTTTAAAGTTTTCAATTGTGAGGTTTTCAATTTTGAAGGTTTTCCATTTTGAAGAATTATTTGGGGTTTTGATTTTGAAGAATTGTTTGAGGTTTTCATTTTTGAAGAATTATTTGGGGTTTTCATTTTTTGAAGAATTATTTTGTAGATTTAATGACATTTGAATTTTTTCATGAAGAATCCTTGTTTTGATTGTAAAAGATTTTGAATTATTTGAATTTTTTCGGAAAAGGGAATCCTCATTTTTTTCGGGAAGGTATCCTCAATTTTGATTGTAAAAGAGTTTTGAAAAAGGAATCCTCAAGTTTTTATTTTTTCAGAAAGGGAATTTAAGAAAGAATCCTCATTTTTGATTGTAAAAGAGTTTGGAAAAGGAATCCTCAATTCAGTTTTCGACCTGAGGTTTCAACTTCATGTTATTCAGTTTGAAATTTTCAAGTTGATGTTTTTCATCCTGAAGTTTTCAACCTGACGTTTTTAACTTGTGAGTTTCAACGTGATGGTTTCCAACTTATGAGTTTTGAACCTGATGGTTTTAATTTGCTATTTTTTTCAACTTGTGAATTTTGATGTTTTTCAACCTGAGGGTTTGAAGCTTGAGGCTTTGAGAGTTTTCGGCTTGAGACTTTTAAGCTTGGAACTTTGAAACCTTGAGAATTTTAACTTTGAAGCTTGAGACCTCTAAACTTGGAGTTTGAAGGTCTTTCAACTTGAGACTTGAAGCTTAAAGCTCGAGGTTTTAACTTAAAACTTTGTTTTCATAGATAGGAATCACTTTTCACTTTTCAACTTGAGACTTGAAGCTTTAAGCTCGAGGCTTTTTAATTTAAAACTTTGTTTTCATAGATAGGAATCACTTTCCACTTTTCACACAACTTTTTATAATTATCTTCATAATTTTGTTTTCATAGATAATAATCATTTATTACATATTTTTCACATTTATTTTAATAAATGAAAATATTTTTTTCACATGATTTCATAGATAGGGATAATTTTTCATAAAACTTTTCACATTTATTTTCAAAAGTTTTTTTCTAAAAATGAGAGTGTTTTTCATATATTTTTCACATATTTATTTTCAAAGTTTGTTTTAATAAATGATAATAAATGAGAATATTTATTTTCAAAAATCTTGTTTTTTGTAATGAGAGTGTTTTTCATATATATTCACACATTTATTTTCAAAGTTTTGTTTTAATAAATTAAAAAATGAGAATGTTTTTCATATAAATGAGAATTGTTTTCACAAAAATGAGAATCACTATTTACATAATCTTTCACATTAATAAAATGAGAACATTTTTTCACAAAAATGAGAATATATTTTTTTCACATAAATGAGAATCACTTTTTACATATTTTTCATATTAATAAATGAGAATATTTTTCATGTTTTCATAGATAGGAATCACTTTTCACATAACTTCTCATTTGCTGATAATTTTCATGGTTGATTTTCAGCTTGAGGTTTTTATATATTTTCATATATTTCACATTTATTTTCACATTTGTTTTAATGAATGAGAACATTTTCGTTTATTTCAGTAAATGGGAATATTTTTATATATTTTATTTTAACAGGTGTCGCTTATCACAGGAATCACTTATCACTTTTGTTTTTTTTTTTTGTGTTGGTTTTTTTTTATACGAATATCAGGTTTTGATTTTTTTTTTTTCAATCTTAATTTTCAACTCAAGTATCTTTGATTTTTCAATTTCGAAAAAAGTTTTTTAACTCAAATATCCTTAAGAATTTTTTAACTCAAATATCCTTAAGGATCTTCATCATAAATCTTTCATTTTCGAAAGGTTTTGTTTTTTAATCACATTTGTTTTCATATATGAGAATTAAAATTTAAAAATTTATTTTGTTTTCATAGATATTTTCTTATCATAAGTAAGTAAGTAAGTAAAATGTTTGAACACACCTGTAGGTTTAGATAGGGTTAATATAGATTATTAAGACAATAATATGATGTTTAATAACAAGGAAACTTGTAATGTTTCGAACGACTTTAGGTAGGGTAGCAAAATCTCTTTGGGGATTTGTTATAATTATTATAACACGTATTTAAGAGACTAGCATAAGGGTGGCCCTTTTGAATACTGACCATATTCGTTTTCTGTTTATTTGGGTTCACACTATTTATATATACATATAATTTTACATATATATAATCATATTTCATATACAAACATTTTCAAGTATAATACCATATACAGCCATTCCAGTGACGTTCTTAGCCACCCTATTAACTGTAACCCTGATGGTTATGTATATATTTGTGGGTTAACTTGGACGTGACAGTCACTCGAATATGAGGTCTTTGAAAAAAAGATGTCACACTTTACCAAATAAATAATTAAAAATAATTATGTTATAAGATATCGCACATAATCATATTATAATTAAAATATTACACCTTTCAAAATATTACACTTTTCAATATATTTTCAAAATATTACATTTTTTAAAAATATTACATTTTTAAAAAATATCACACTTTTCAAAATATTACACCTTTCATAATATTACATTTTTCAATATATATATATCTTAATTATTTTATATTTTAATTAAGTTATATCATATATTCTTTAAGATTTTTTGATTTAGATCCCAGTCAGTCAGATTCCAGATAACAAAACTAGTCAGTCAGATTCCATATAACAAAACTAGATTTAGATCCCAGTCAGTCAGATTCCAGATAACAAAACTATTTCTTATAAATAGATTCCAGTTAGTCAGATTCTAGATAATAAATACAGATTTAGTCAGTCAGATTCCAGATAACACATTATATTTAGATTAAATACAGTTTTTAATTCATATAGTTTTTAATTCATAAAAACCCAACCCAGACTTAAAATTTATACAAACTAACAATTAATCATCAATCAATTAATCATTAGCCAATTATTCAAAATCTTTAGCCAATCAATCTAAACCTACTCACCATGTTTTCGAAACGGCACATGACTATTGTAATAGTTTATTTTCACTTCTGGCATCTTATACAATGTAGTTACATGATACTGTTTCTTAACCATATTGACGAAACCATTTTGCAAACCATATTTTCGAAAATATTTTGAAAACCAATCAATTAATCAAGACTAGCCAATCAGTCAAAACTACTCAATGTGTTTTTGGAACGTTCCATGACTACTGTAATAGTTGTTTTTTTACTCCTGGCATCTTAAACAGTGTAGTTACATGCTAACGTTTTCTTAACCATATTGATAGTTATATGATACTGTTTTCTTAGTTATATGATACTGTTTTCTTAACTATTGGTTTAACTATATTGGCGAAACCACATTCATGATTAATACATTCATGATTAATATATTGGCGAAACTATTTTTTAAACGTATTGGCGAAACCATGATTCATGATTAATATATTGGCGAAACTATTTTTAAACGAAACTATTTTTAAACATACTGGCGAAACCATTTTTAAATATGTTAGCGAAACCATATTGATGATTAATATTTATAACCATTTGATGATTAATATTTTTTAAACATATTGGCGAAACCATATTGATGATTTTAAAATTTTGTATATCAGGAATATTTAAATTTTGAACAGCAGGAGTGTATGTATTTTGAACAACAGGAATATCAAGGATGTTAAAATGTTGAGCATCAGGAATATCAAAGATATTTATATTTACATTGTTTTCTTTGTTAGGCTCTTCGTTAGTGTCAATTCTGAATCCATCGTCTATAAAAGCAGCGGGCTCTTCGTCAGTACCATTTCTAAATTCACTGTCCTTATCGTCCGCATCAACATGAATACTGGAGCCTTTACCATCACCATCACCACTTTTACCACCTTTATCATCACCACCTTCACCTTCAATATTGGCATCACTTCTACCTCCTTCAACTTCAATATCAATGCCATTTTTAATTTCCTTAATATCTGTTTTCTCTGTTAATAGAAAGGGATTGTTCATGAATTCATATACAAGTGTTTGATCTAAACTATATCGAGATAACCTATTTTGAGATAAACCATCTCTTCTTTGTTGATTTGCAACATCGCCTGAATTATGAGTCAAATCGTTTGTTTTTTCTGACAAGCCATTACCATTTTTTGATTTCTGAGTTAAACCGTCTCTTGTTTTTTCTGACAACATAAAAGGATTACTTAGTAATTCATGTATAAGAGCGCGATCTAACCCATATTGAGATAACCCATCATAGGATTTTGTATAAGGAGCGTTCTCAAACTCATCTACAGCAATAGCATCGAAACATTTGAGCACTGGGGTGCTATCTGGAGAGTTCCTGGTTTTAGAAGATGTTTGAGAATTAGAGTTCAAAAATTTATTATGTGTTGAAGATATTAGAGAATTCGAATTTGAGCATTTGTTGAGTGTTGAACATATCTGATATACACTTGGGATTTTTCGAGAACCTAGAATTTTTTGAGAACCTTGAATGTTTTGTGGATCTTGAATTTTGTGAGAATCTTGAATTTTTTGAGAATCTTGAATTTTTTGAAGGCCTTGGATTTTTTGAAGGTCTTGATATATTTATGTTTTTATCTTGAGTTTTTCATGAGTTTTCACGTCTACCTATTGATGGGTCACATAGATGTTATAAGTCACATAGATATCATATGAGTGTTTCGTATTCTAAGTTACATCATCATAATGCACCCACTTTGTAATATAGAATTTCAAAATATTTATAACATAGAGGTTCCAAATATTTGTTAAAATAACGGGAATCGGAGACTTTTGAAAAATATGATTTTGAAAAATACAATGTATACGTTTTTTTTTAAAAAAATGTTCAACACTTACAAAGTTTTCGCTGGAGTCTGATATTATGATGATTTCTCCACTTGATTCTACAAGCAATCCTTCACTTGATTCTACAATTAATTCTCCACTTGATTCTATAACTGGTCCTCCACTTGATCCTCCACTTGATCCTACAACTAACCCTCCACTTGATTCTACAATTGACCCTTCCGAGTCTTCATTCATATCTTCATTTAGGGGTGTTTTTAAAAGTGTTTCATCAAAATGCATTTTGGTTTTGATTTTCAACTTCTTTTAAATATGTAGAAGTCTCTTTTGACAGTTCTCTTTTGACAATATCAACTTTTTTAAATATGTAGGATTTTCTTAAGACAATATTGATGATAGTTGAGTGATACACAATAGGAGGGGTACACAATATAACGATATCATGTTTAGAAATTTGTGTTAGTATGTTTTTATAAATATGGTTGTATAAAAATGCCAGTATGTTTTATAAAAAAATACCTGTGGTTTTCTGACGATGATGATGACGGTGTTGAGATAACCCCTATTTTGTATACATCGAGTGGTGTGTATGTGATGAAGATGAGGATTGTTGGAGCTGTTTTCAAGGTAGTTTTTTTCAATGTAGCTTTTTTTTGATATAGCTGTTTTTGGCACTTCCTAAAAGGATGTTGAAAAACAATTTTAGTAGTTTTTTTATAAATGATGTTATTCCGCAAAATTAATAAAAGATGTTATTCCACACAATGCACCATTTATAAAAGATGTTATTCCGCACAATACACAATTTATAAAATATGTTATTCGTTATGTTATCGTCTCTTAAAATTGTTGTTGCACATCAGAAATAAGAGATGAAACGAAATCGAAAATGGAACAGAATTAGAGATGAAATTAAGAGATGAAATGAAGTTGAAATTGAAAATGGAAGTTGAGCAAGCATATGAAATGTTCTTATGTACTCCAATGTTTTTGGCTTCGAGTCATACGTTTTAAAAGAAAAACAAAAACAACAATGGTTGTTTCACTGCTTTTGAGCGGAAGCAAAAACAACAACGTTTGTTTCACTATTTTTGAACACAACGGCTGCGTTTGCGGAAAATTTAATTACCTGAGTCTTGCTAGGTTGTGTTTGACATGTAGACTGTAGACTGTATGTGTTTTCGGTCTGAATGATGCAGAAATAGAGATGAATAGCTACCGCCGACTACTGACTACGATATGTGTTCCTCGGGTCGATATGTGTTCCTCTGGTCCAGATGATTTATGAACAGATACTGAAAACGCACAAAATTAAATTTTGGTCAGTTGAGTATGTTTAGTAAAGTTATGTTTTGATCTAATTAGAGTTTCCAAGGAATGTGCCACACTAGTGAGTGTGCATTAAGAATAGTGGTTAGACACTGTTCACATTCTTCATTGGATTTTTGAATTTAACCAACAAACCAATTAAGAACATGTGTGGTAGGAAAACATTGATGTTTTTGAACGAACTAATAAAATTCAAACTATCTAATCAAAGCATATTTCACTGGATTTTTGAATTTAACCAACAAATTAATTAAGAACATGTGTGGTAGGGAAACATTGATGTCTTTGAATGAACTAATAAAATTTAACTAACCAATCAAAGTTGATGTGATGTCTTTAATAACCAATCGGAGCGTTTTCTTAGGAAGGTGTGTTGACTACGTTTATGAAGCACCGTTTTCAAAGTGATGCACCGTTTTTAATTAAATAAATATTTTTAATTAAATAAATGTTTTTAAATGATGCACCGTTTTAATTAAATGAATGTTTTTAAATGATGCGCGGTTTTAATTAAATGAATGTTTTAAATGATGCACCGTTTTCGATTTAAATGAATATTTTCAACGTTTTCGATTTAAATGAACATTTTCAACGTTTTCGATTTAAATAAACATTTTCAACGTTTTCGATTTAAATAAATATTTTTAATGATGCAACGTTTTCAAAAGTTGGGTGGCTGATGTATTTAGATATTTTGTCTGAATTAGAGTTGAAAGATTGGGTGGCTGATATATTTAGATTTTTGATCGGAAACAGTATACTATTTAATTAGACACATTAGACATATCGTACACTGTTTTTAATTTAAGGTTGCACACTGTTTTAATATATGTCTTGTATAGACATATATATTTTATAAGCTCTGATCTCAGTATTTTATAAGTTCCGATCTCGCCAAAAAACAACATAACAATGGTTGAACATTTCCATAAAAATTGCGTGGAGACGCCACGCTATTAGCTAACGGTTCGTCTCTTAAAAATGTTGTTGCACATTCTACAAGCAAAGCAAAGTGATGGAATAAATAAGGGATGAAATGAAATTGAAAATGGAAGTTGAGCAAGCATAAAAAAAAAAAAATGTAAACAAAAAAAACGATGTGTTATGTACTCCAATGCTACAGAATACTCAGTACATAACAGGTTTCTTATGATGTCTCTAACATGTGAGCAGGGAGAGGGAAAGAGAAAATGAGCTCTCTCACATGTATGAGCTCTCGTATGAGCGTTCCTCTCATGTATCAGCTCTCTCATGAGTGCTCCTCTCATGTATCAGCTCTCTCATGAATATCAGCTCTCTCATGAGAATCAGCTCTCATATGAGTAATTCTCATGTATCGACTCTCTTATGAGAATCAGCTCTCATATGAGTAATTCAGCTCTCATATGGGTAATTCTGATAAACAAAACACTGGAAATAACACATGAGTACAGAACTCTCAGCTCTCATATGAGTAATTCAGCTCTCATATGAGTAATTCTGATAAACAAAACAGTGGAAATGACACATGAGTACAGAACTCTCAAATCATATTGAACACATTGAATGTTGTGAGTGAGAATTCTCAGAATTTAAAATTCTTATAGTGAACATTTTGATAATCGAAAAATTTCGAATTCTTATAATGAACATTTTGATAATCGAAAAATTTCGAATTCTTATAGTGAACATTTTGAAAATTTATTTATTCTGGTACATATGAACATTATTGTAATTGAGACTGAGATATATGAGCATATATGATATATGAGCATATACACACAAAAACACACAATTTTCATATATAAGCATATATAAGGAAATATATAAGATTGAGAGTGTAAGGATATGTGAGGTTGTGTGTAAAGAAAATATATAGATTGAGTGTAGAGAAAACACATGGTTTGCATATAATTTGCACATTTGCACATGAACATATTCGAGAGTGTGAGTCTAGGCTTACTAAAACAGAGCATAATTCACACATTTGCACACAAACATATTCGAGACTGAGAGTCAAAGGTTTATAAAAACAGAGCATAAAATGTATTAAGATTGTGAGTAAGGTGAGCATATATGAGATGGAGATTTTGGTGCATTCAAGATTTGGAGATTCTTTTATATAGATGAGGATTTGGAGATTTTTAAATATAGGAAGATTTGGAGACATAATTATCACATATAAATTTGGCGCATTCGAGAATATTGTACACATGAAGATTCGAAGATTTTTATATATATATAAAGCATTCAAGCATTTGAGAATTTTATACATATGAAGATTCGGAGAAACAATTTTATATATACGGAGAATAATTTTCACATAAAAATTTGTCGCATTCGAGAATTCTATACATATGGAGATTCGGAGATACATATAAAGGTTCGGAGAAATAATTTTATACATACGGATATTTTTATACATGTAAGGGTTCGGAGAAATAATTTTATACATATGGAGAAAATTTTCACATCAAATATGGCGTCTACTTTATTTTCTCATTATAATTCTAGATGTTTAAAAAAAAGGTTTAATTTTTCCATATTTTGATTTGCACATGTGAAAACTCAAAATAAATTCATAATAATTTTTACTTTAAAATAAAGGCATTTTTATTTAAAAAAGGTAATTACCCACCACAACTATTTTTAAAAAATATTTGTTTGATTCATTTCAAATATAATTTAAGACACTATTATTCAAAAAAAGGGATTTTTCAACATAATTTTTGGACTTATCAACAAAAAATTTGGACTTATCAACAAAATTTATTATCCAAAACAAATTTGGATTTATCAACAGAAAAATTTCAATCTCCTCAATATTTTTCAAGGTAATTTTTCAGAAAATGTATAAAAAGATACGAAAAGATATGTGCTTTTGAAATTATGTTTATCAAAAAACACATACCTTATGTTACCATTTATTGCTCCTCCTCATTATTTGTCATAGCCATTATTTGTCACATACCTTATGTTATCATTTATTGCTCCTCCTCATTATTTGTCATAACCATTATTTGTCATAACCATTATTTGTCATAACCATAACCAAAACATTGTTTTTAGTTTTAGTTGGCCTCGAACTTTAAAATAACATTTAGGTTATTTTGGTTCTCATGATTCTATAACTTTTTAAGTTTTAGAACCTTTTAGATTTAGCGTTGCATTTGTTCTCTGATGAGCCCCTGTGGCGAGGGGCGAAAAGTACTTCAGAACTGCCTTGGACAAAGATTTTGTTCACTATTCTCCACCATTTTCACCATAAAATTGTTACCTTCGTTTTTCTTATTCTTTTTCCTTTACAGATATTAATATATAATACTTTTGAAAGGGTATAATATATGGTCTTTTTGAAAAAAATATTTTTATGCTTTTCCAAAAAATATTTTTTATGCTTTTCCAAAAATAATTTTTAACTAATCCTTTTCAGATATAATATATAATTTTTTTTCCAAAAAGAATTTTTAACTAATCCTTTTCAGATATAATATATATTTTTTATATATAGAAAGACATATAGACAGATAGCTATAAACAAAATAAAAACAGACAACTAAAAACTAAAGACAACTAAAACTAAAAACTAAAGACTTGATGGCCTGTAGGTTTTCCAATTCGTAAATACACAGACAGATAGATAAACCAAAATATGGAATCACAAAAATTGAAGGAATCACAAAATAAAAAACAGACAAACAAACTATAAGGAATGACTTGATGGCCTGTAGGTTTTTCAAATATTCGAAAATAAACAGACAGATAGATAAATTAAAATATGGTTTGAAGGAATCACAAAATAAAAGACAGATAGACAAACTATAATGGCTTGATGATAGACAGACAAACCAAACCAAAAAGTGGTTTTCAATTTTGAAGTTTTCAATTTTGAGGTTTTCAATTTTAAAGTTTTCAATTGTGAGGTTTTCAATTTTTAAGGTTTTCAATTTTGAAGAATTATTTGGGGTTTTGATTTTGAAGAATTGTTTGAGGTTTTCATTTTTGAAGAATTATTTGGGGTTTTCATTTTTTGAAGAATTATTTTGAAGATTTAATGACATTTGAATTTTTTCATGAAGAATCCTCGTTTTGATTGTAAAAGATTTTGAATTATTTGCATTTTTTCGGAAAAGGGAATCCTCATTTTTTTCGGGAAGGTATCCTCAATTTTGATTGTAAAAGAGTTTTTAAAAAGGAATCCTCAAGTTTGTTTTTTTCAGAAAGGGAATTTAAGAAAGAATCCTCATTTTTGATTGTAAAAGAGTTTGGAAAAGGAATCCTCAATTCAGTTTTCGACCTGAGGTTTCAACTTCATGTTATTCAGTTTGAAATTTTCAAGTTGATGTTTTTCATCCTGAAGTTTTCAACCTGATGTTTTTAACTTGTGAGTTTCAACCTGATGGTTTCCAACTTATGAGTTTTGAACCTGATGGTTTTAATTTGCGATTTTTTTCAACTTGTGAATTTTGATGTTTTTCAACCTGAGGGTTTGAAGCTTGAGGCTTTGAGAGTTTTCGGCTTGAGACTTTTAAGCTTGGAACTTTGAAACTTTGAGAATTTTAACTTTGAAGCTTGAAACCTCTAAACTTGGAGTTTGAAGGTCTTTCAACTTGAGACTTGAAGCTTAAAGCTCGAGGTTTTAACTTAAAACTTTGTTTTCATAGATAGGAATCACTTTTCACTTTTCAACTTGAAACTTGAAGCTTTAAGCTCGAGGCTTTTTAATTTAAAACTTTGTTTTCATAGATAGGAATCACTTTCCACTTTTCACACAACTTTTTATAATTATCTTCATAATTTTGTTTTCATAGATAATAATCATTAATTACATATTTTTCACATTTATTTTAATAAATGAAAATATTTTTTTCACATGATTTCATAGATAGGGATAATTTTTCATAAAACTTTTCACATTTATTTTCAAAAGTTTTGTTTCTAAAAATGAGAGTGTTTTTCATATATTTTTCACATATTTATTTTCAATGTTTGTTTTAATAAATGATAATAAATGAGAATATTTATTTTCAAAAATCTTGTTTTTTATAATGAGAGTGTTTTTCATATATTTTCACACATTTATTTTCAAAGTTTTGTTTTAATAAATTAAAAAATGAGAATGTTTTATTATCCAAAACAAATTTGGATTTATCAACAGAAAAATTTCAATCTCCTCAATATTTTTCAAGGTAATTTTTCAGAAAATGTATAAAAAGATACGAAAAGATATGTGCTTTTGAAATTATGTTTATCAAAAAACACATACCTTATGTTACCATTTATTGCTCCTCCTCATTATTTGTCATAGCCATTATTTGTCACATACCTTATGTTATCATTTATTGCTCCTCCTCATTATTTGTCATAACCATTATTTGTCATAACCATTATTTGTCATAACCATAACCAAAACATTGTTTTTAGTTTTAGTTGGCCTCGAACTTTAAAATAACATTTAGGTTATTTTGGTTCTCATGATTCTATAACTTTTTAAGTTTTAGAACCTTTTAGATTTAGCGTTGCATTTGTTCTCTGATGAGCCCCTGTGGCGAGGGGCGAAAAGTACTTCAGAACTGCCTTGGACAAAGATTTTGTTCACTATTCTCCACCATTTTCACCATAAAATTGTTACCTTCGTTTTTCTTATTCTTTTTCCTTTACAGATATTAATATATAATACTTTTGAAAGGGTATAATATATGGTCTTTTTGAAAAAAATATTTTTATGCTTTTCCAAAAAATATTTTTTATGCTTTTCCAAAAATAATTTTTAACTAATCCTTTTCAGATATAATATATAATTTTTTTTCCAAAAAGAATTTTTAACTAATCCTTTTCAGATATAATATATATTTTTTATATATAGAAAGACATATAGACAGATAGCTATAAACAAAATAAAAACAGACAACTAAAAACTAAAGACAACTAAAACTAAAAACTAAAGACTTGATGGCCTGTAGGTTTTCCAATTCGTAAATACACAGACAGATAGATAAACCAAAATATGGAATCACAAAAATTGAAGGAATCACAAAATAAAAAACAGACAAACAAACTATAAGGAATGACTTGATGGCCTGTAGGTTTTTCAAATATTCGAAAATAAACAGACAGATAGATAAATTAAAATATGGTTTGAAGGAATCACAAAATAAAAGACAGATAGACAAACTATAATGGCTTGATGATAGACAGACAAACCAAACCAAAAAGTGGTTTTCAATTTTGAAGTTTTCAATTTTGAGGTTTTCAATTTTAAAGTTTTCAATTGTGAGGTTTTCAATTTTTAAGGTTTTCAATTTTGAAGAATTATTTGGGGTTTTGATTTTGAAGAATTGTTTGAGGTTTTCATTTTTGAAGAATTATTTGGGGTTTTCATTTTTTGAAGAATTATTTTGAAGATTTAATGACATTTGAATTTTTTCATGAAGAATCCTCGTTTTGATTGTAAAAGATTTTGAATTATTTGCATTTTTTCGGAAAAGGGAATCCTCATTTTTTTCGGGAAGGTATCCTCAATTTTGATTGTAAAAGAGTTTTTAAAAAGGAATCCTCAAGTTTGTTTTTTTCAGAAAGGGAATTTAAGAAAGAATCCTCATTTTTGATTGTAAAAGAGTTTGGAAAAGGAATCCTCAATTCAGTTTTCGACCTGAGGTTTTAACTTCATGTTATTCAGTTTGAAATTTTCAAGTTGATGTTTTTCATCCTGAAGTTTTCAACCTGATGTTTTTAACTTGTGAGTTTCAACCTGATGGTTTCCAACTTATGAGTTTTGAACCTGATGGTTTTAATTTGCGATTTTTTTCAACTTGTGAATTTTGATGTTTTTCAACCTGAGGGTTTGAAGCTTGAGGCTTTGAGAGTTTTCGGCTTGAGACTTTTAAGCTTGGAACTTTGAAACTTTGAGAATTTTAACTTTGAAGCTTGAAACCTCTAAACTTGGAGTTTGAAGGTCTTTCAACTTGAGACTTGAAGCTTAAAGCTCGAGGTTTTAACTTAAAACTTTGTTTTCATAGATAGGAATCACTTTTCACTTTTCAACTTGAAACTTGAAGCTTTAAGCTCGAGGCTTTTTAATTTAAAACTTTGTTTTCATAGATAGGAATCACTTTCCACTTTTCACACAACTTTTTATAATTATCTTCATAATTTTGTTTTCATAGATAATAATCATTAATTACATATTTTTCACATTTATTTTAATAAATGAAAATATTTTTTTCACATGATTTCATAGATAGGGATAATTTTTCATAAAACTTTTCACATTTATTTTCAAAAGTTTTGTTTCTAAAAATGAGAGTGTTTTTCATATATTTTTCACATATTTATTTTCAATGTTTGTTTTAATAAATGATAATAAATGAGAATATTTATTTTCAAAAATCTTGTTTTTTATAATGAGAGTGTTTTTCATATATTTTCACACATTTATTTTCAAAGTTTTGTTTTAATAAATTAAAAAATGAGAATGTTTTTCATATAAATGTAGGGTGTCGAGGAATACGGACGGACAGAACGACGAGAAGCGGACAGACGTACTAGCAACAGGAGAGACACGGACAACAAGTGGCCAAGACGAGACGGATATATGACAAACGAGAAGAGACGAAATGATAAACGAGAAGAGACGAAACGACAAAACAAAGCAACGACAAAGATACAGACGAATAACAGTAAACTTTGTTTTTGTAAACTAGCATGCAAGAAAATAGTTTGTAAGAACATTGAAAAAATAAAGAGGCAGTTGAATTCTGGACACAAAACGTGAAGCATCAACTTCTTTCTTTCTTTTGTGAACAGTTTATCCTACATTTTGGGGGCTCAACCCAAATATTAATCGCGCTATCGATTAAAAAAAAAAAAAAAAAAAAACTTTTAGATGTTTGAGCATATTTTATTGTGATGGAAAATTTTGCAGCAGAAGTTACAGTGAAGATTTTGAGATGAGATGATGAACATAGAAGTAAAATCGAGAAGAGTTGTGATGAAATACTTTCAATGCGAAGATTAGAAGTAAAATTGAAAGTAATAGTGAAGAAATTTGTGAAGAAAAGTATGAATTATAAGTGAAGAAAAACTTAGATGAAAACCTGTGAAAGAAACTTTTAAGTGAATTTGAGAGTTGAGACAACAATTAAATTTGAGAATAGTTCTGTATGCAAAAACTTTGAAGAATTTGAGTAGTAGTAGTGAGGAAGAATAAAGTATTTTTTGAAATTTTGAAAAGTAAGAGTCAAAAACATTTTGATAGAGTGGCGAAACTGTACAAAAAGTGCCAATAAGTGTTACGATGCAGAAGCCGAACATTTCCAATTGCATGCAAAAGTGACGCGCATTTCAAATTAGACTTGGTAACAAAAGTAACGCCTCACAAAAATCTCAGAACTACAAAAAGTGTGTACAAACTACCAAGACGCGCAAACTCCTTCAACTTTGGAAGCTACGAACTAGAAAACTACAAAGAGAAGGAGAGAAGGATAGAAGTGAACAGTGTAAAGCAGACAGACGAAAGAGAATTCGCGTACATAAACGAATGAAAAGAAGAACAGAACAGAGTGCACGCAGAAACTATATCACAAGGAGAGTGAAAGAGATAGAACTACGTATACACAAGAAGATCAACAGAAATTTGTCTGCACATCGACCGATTCGTCGGGAAGAAGAAGAAGAAACGTAAACAAAGCAGACGAGATAGAACTACGTAAACACAAGAAGATCAACAGAAATTTGTCTGCACATCAACCGATTCGTCGTGAAGAAGAAGAAGAAACGTAAACAAAGCAGACTGGACACCAACCGTTTCGAACTGAGAGTAGTAACAGCGAAGGAAAATCATTCAACGCGCGGAGAAGGACTAGAGCAGATTAGTAGAATAGACTTGCTTTGAATAATAATTAATTTGATTTGTATTTAAGTATTTAGTGGTGTATTTTTTAAGTAGTTTTAAAAGTATTCTTATCTACATCTTATATTTTTTATATTTAATCAACAATCTATAATGGACCGGAACAATATTTTGAAATTAAGAACAAAGCTTGGGGAGTTGGGACTGGACACAACAGGACTAAAGAGTACGCTTCAGGACAGACTCTTCGCCCACTTCGGTTTCGACTCGAATGAGGAAGCGCTTTCAGTTGATGACGACTTTGGTTCCGTGACCACAGAAAATGTACGAATCGATCGACGAGCGTTCACATTGAGGGATATTGAGGACTCGCTGTCAACTTTTTCGGGGGATGGTCACCCAGAGGTAGAAGTGTGGGTCGACGAATTTGAGGCCAACGCGTTGACCGTTCGTTGGAATCAGCTCGAAAAATACATATACGCGAAGCAACTTTTGAGGGGCGCAGCGAAATTGTTTTTGAGAAGTCTGGTAGGTGTGAACGATTGGGGAAGTCTTAAGGCAGCACTGATCAGTGAGTTCGGGGAGAAATTGTCAGCGGTCGAGGTGCATCGGTTGTTATCGAATAAGCGGAAGAAAGCAAGCGAAAGTTTGAGGGAATTTTTGTATAGCGTCATGGAGATTGCAAAAGGAATTAAATTAGACGAAAGGAGCATAATCGAATATTTTGTAGACGGGATAGGAGATTCGAAACAGAATAAAATAATTTTGTATCAGTGCCGAACGATAAAAGAATTGAAGGATCAGTTGAAAATGTATGAAAAGTTGAGGGTCAGTACCCAGTACAATAATACACGGACTGTTCCCAATCAACAACATAAAACCAATCAGAAAGTACAAGGTAGACGTTGTTTCAAGTGTGGTGATCGAAATCACATAGCCGCAAAATGTAAATCTGCTAGTTACAAATGTTTCAAGTGCCATCAATTCGGTCACCGGTCATTTAAATGTAAAACGGACTCTAAACCAAGTGTTGTGAAAACAGAAAAGGGCAATTTTCATACACTCACAACGAACAAAGTGGAGCGTAATCGAATTTTTAAAGACATTTCAATTGGCGGTCGACGATACCAGAGAAAGATACCAGAGAAAGTTGATAGTGAATTGGAGTCAAAGAAGATAAGCGATTCGAAGAACGAGAAAATCAGATTAATGTCACAAAAAGCGATTGAAAAAATAAGAAAATTAGACGAAGAATCTAAGATCAATGAACTGAATGATGAATTCAAAGATATGATTTTATCAATAACTGATAGTGGAGAAAATAATCAGATATCAATAGATTTAGAACACCTTGATGAAAATGAGAGGAATATAGTGAAGGGTTTAATATATAATTATAATCCAGCTAAAATCGCGAAGTCACCAATTGAGATGAAGATAGTTTTGAGTGATGAGGTACCAGTTAGTTTGCGACCAAGGCGTTTGTCGAGTGTTGACCAGGCCATTGTTCAAAACCAAGTTGATGAATGGTTGCGAAAAGGTATTATACAGACCAGCTATTCTGAATATGCGGCTCCAGTCGTTCTTACCTCAAAGAAAGACGGTACTAAGAGGTTATGCTGTGATTTTAGGAAGTTAAATGAGAAGATTATAAAGGATAACTTTCCAACGACCCTAGTAGACGATGCTATTGCCAAATTGCAAAAAGGGAAAGTGTTCACAACGTTGGATTTACGTAACGGTTTCTTCCACGTACCTTTAGCAGTAGAATCACGCAAATATACATCTTTTGTGACACCTCACGGCCAGTTCGAATTATTGTACGTACCGTTCGGCATTTCGAATTCGCCCGCGGTGTTCTCACGGTTTATTTTTGCTGTTTTGAGGGAGCTTATACAAGACGGAACAATCGTGGTATATGTGGATGATATTATTATTCCCACGGAGAATGAGAGAGAGGGTATTAAGAAGTTAGAGAAGGTGTTAAAAGTGGCTCAGGACTATGGTTTACAAATCAATTGGAACAAATGTCAGATTCTACAGAGGAAAGTTAATTTTCTGGGCTACATAGTAGAAAACTCAACGATAAAACCATCTCTTGAGAAAACTAGGGCTATAAATGATTTCCCAGTGCCGCACGATAGAAAAGCGCTGCAACGGTTTTTAGGTTTAACATCCTACTTCAGGCGTTTTGTAGAGGGTTATTCATTAATTGCGAAACCTTTAACCGATTTGTTAGCAAAAGATGTTATTTTCAAAATAGAAGAGAAAGAGACAGTCGCGTTTTTAGAGTTGAAGAAGGCTTTGATCACTACACCAGTTCTTAAACTATTCGATGTAGGTGCAAAAACGGAAATTCACACCGACGCAAGCATGTATGGGTATGGGGCGGTCTTACTCCAGAAAAGTGATGAAGATCTGCAATTCCATCCGGTGGAATACATGAGTCGAAAAACTACCCCTTGCGAACAGAAATATCACTCATACGAATTAGAAGTATTAGCAGTTATACAAGCACTGAAGAAGTGGAGGGTGTATGTGTTGGGTCTGAAAGTGAAAATTGTGACGGACTGTAATGCCTTTAAGATGACAATGAAGAAAACGGACGTACCATTAAGAGTTGCTCGCTGGACAATGTTTATTCAAGAGTTTGACTATGAAATTGAACACCGCTCGGGGTCCAAGATGCCTTGAGCCGAATCTCATGTTTGATGATCGAGGACTCATTGAATCACAGAGTTAGACAAGCACAATTACAAGACGAATGGGTGAAGGCGGTAGTAAAAGTATTAGAGAAAGACAGGTACAAGGATTATTTCTTGAAACATGGTATTTTACATAAAGACCCGAATAGAGAATTGATTGTAATACCTTCTGCAATGGAAGAAGAGATAGTGAAAGCAGCACATAGACAGGGGCATTTCGCCGCAAAGAAAACACAGGACATAGTAGAGAAGACATTCTTCATTCCGAAGCTGGCTATAAAGGCTAATAATAATGTCAAAAATTGTGTTGAATGTATTATATCGGAAGCAAAAGCGGGTAAAAAAGAGGGTTACCTCAATGCGATTGATAAAGCAGACAAGCCACTTGGTACTTATCACATAGACCATGTTGGCCCAATGGAGAACACGCATAAGAAATACAACCATATACTTGTGGTAGTAGACGCGTTTTCGAAGTTCGTGTGGTTGTATCCAACCAAGAGCACCGGTACTGGTGAAGTTGTGGATAGGCTGCAGAAGCAAGCGTTCATATTCGGTAATCCAGAACGGATAATTTCGGATCGTGGGTCAGCGTTTACATCGCATAAATTTGAAGAATATTGTAGAGATCAGAGGGGTAACGGGCAGGTCGAACGTGTTCACAAGATTTTAGTTCCAATGTTGACAAAGTTATGTACTGGAAATCCACAACAATGGTATAGACATGTTGAGAGGGTGCAGCAAACTATAAATAATACTCCTCCTCGAAGTACGAAAGTAAGTCCGTTTAAGGTACTGACGGGTATAGAGATGCGTATAGCAGGGAATGAGGACATACGGCGACTAATTGATGAAGCGGTACTACAAGAATTTGAGCACGAACGTGACGAAATACGACTGACGGCAAAGGACAATATCGCGAAAATCCAAGAAGAGAATAGGAAGACGTATAATAAGAAGAGGGTGGTAGAAACTGAATACAATATCAATGATTTAGTAGCTATCAAACGTACGCAATACGGGTCTGGCCTCAAATTAAAACCCAAATTCTTTGGACCATACATAGTATTAAAGAAGTTACAGCAAGGGCGATATTATGTCGGAAAAGTTGGGAATACTGAGGGACCAAAGCGTACCTACACTGTGGCTGAGTACATGAAGTTGTGGCAACCATCATTCGG
The DNA here is from genome assembly GCA_947389925.1 of Coelopa pilipes. Lineage (NCBI taxonomy): Eukaryota > Metazoa > Arthropoda > Insecta > Diptera > Coelopidae > Coelopa > Coelopa pilipes. The sequence goes on from OX376700.1 coordinate 10,093,653, forward strand.
GTCGAATGAAATGTCAGAAGGGCCGAATGTAGGGTGTCGAGGAATACGGACGGACAGAACGACGAGAAGCGGACAGACGTACTAGCAACAGGGGAGACACGGACAACTAGTGGGCAAGACGAGACGGATATATGACAAACGAGAAGAGACGAAATGATAAACGAGAAGAGACGAAACGACAAAACAAAGCAACGACAAAGATACAGACGAATAACAGTAAACTTTGTTTTTGTAAACTAGCATGTAAGAAAATAGTTTGTAAGAACTTTGAAAAAATAAAGAGGCAGTTGAATTCTGGACACAAAACGTGAAGCATCAACTTCTTTCTTTCTTTTGTGAACAGTTTATCCTACATTTTGGGGGCTCAACCCAAATATTAATCGCGCTATCGATTAAAAAAAAAAAAAAAAAAAAAACTTTTAGATGTTTGAGCATATTTTATTGTGATGGAAAATTTTGCAGCAGAAGTTACAGTGAAGATTTTGAGATGAGATGATGAACATAGAAGTAAAATCGAGAAGAGTTGTGATGAAATACTTTCAATGCGAAGATTAGAAGTAAAATTGAAAGTAATAGTGAAGAAATTTGTGAAGAAAAGTATGAATTATAAGTGAAGAAAAACTTAGATGAAAACCTGTGAAAGAAACTTTTAAGTGAATTTGAGAGTTGAGACAACAATTAAATTTGAGAATAGTTCTGTATGCAAAAACTTTGAAGAATTTGAGTAGTAGTAGTGAGGAAGAATAAAGTATTTTTTGAAATTTTGAAAAGTAAGAGTCAAAAACATTTTGATAGAGTGGCGAAACTGTACAAAAAGTGCCAATAAGTGTTACGATGCAGAAGCCGAACATTTCCAATTGCATGCAAAAGTGACGCGCATTTCAAATTAGACTTGGTAACAAAAGTAACGCCTCACAAAAATCTCAGAACTACAAAAAGTGTGTACAAACTACCAAGACGCGCAAACTCCTTCAACTTTGGAAGCTACGAACTAGAAAACTACAAAGAGAAGGAGAGAAGGATAGAAGTGAACAGTGTAAAGCAGACAGACGAAAGAGAATTCGCGTACATAAACGAATGAAAAGAAGAACAGAACAGAGTGCACGCAGAAACTATATCACAAGGAGAGTGAAAGAGATAGAACTACGTATACACAAGAAGATCAACAGAAATTTGTCTGCACATCGACCGATTCGTCGGGAAGAAGAAGAAGAAACGTAAACAAAGCAGACGAGATAGAACTACGTAAACACAAGAAGATCAACAGAAATTTGTCTGCACATCAACCGATTCGTCGTGAAGAAGAAGAAGAAACGTAAACAAAGCAGACTGGACACCAACCGTTTCGAACTGAGAGTAGTAACAGCGAAGGAAAATCATTCAACGCGCGGAGAAGGACTAGAGCAGATTAGTAGAATAGACTTGCTTTGAATAATAATTAATTTGATTTGTATTTAAGTATTTAGTGGTGTATTTTTTAAGTAGTTTTAAAAGTATTCTTATCTACATCTTATATTTTTTATATTTAATCAACAATCTATAATGGACCGGAACAATATTTTGAAATTAAGAACAAAGCTTGGGGAGTTGGGACTGGACACAACAGGACTAAAGAGTACGCTTCAGGACAGACTCTTCGCCCACTTCGGTTTCGACTCGAATGAGGAAGCGCTTTCAGTTGATGACGACTTTGGTTCCGTGACCACAGAAAATGTACGAATCGATCGACGAGCGTTCACATTGAGGGATATTGAGGACTCGCTGTCAACTTTTTCGGGGGATGGTCACCCAGAGGTAGAAGTGTGGGTCGACGAATTTGAGGCCAACGCGTTGACCGTTCGTTGGAATCAGCTCGAAAAATACATATACGCGAAGCAACTTTTGAGGGGCGCAGCGAAATTGTTTTTGAGAAGTCTGGTAGGTGTGAACGATTGGGGAAGTCTTAAGGCAGCACTGATCAGTGAGTTCGGGGAGAAATTGTCAGCGGTCGAGGTGCATCGGTTGTTATCGAATAAGCGGAAGAAAGCAAGCGAAAGTTTGAGGGAATTTTTGTATAGCGTCATGGAGATTGCAAAAGGAATTAAATTAGACGAAAGGAGCATAATCGAATATTTTGTAGACGGGATAGGAGATTCGAAACAGAATAAAATAATTTTGTATCAGTGCCGAACGATAAAAGAATTGAAGGATCAGTTGAAAATGTATGAAAAGTTGAGGGTCAGTACCCAGTACAATAATACACGGACTGTTCCCAATCAACAACATAAAACCAATCAGAAAGTACAAGGTAGACGTTGTTTCAAGTGTGGTGATCGAAATCACATAGCCGCAAAATGTAAATCTGCTAGTTACAAATGTTTCAAGTGCCATCAATTCGGTCACCGGTCATTTAAATGTAAAACGGACTCTAAACCAAGTGTTGTGAAAACAGAAAAGGGCAATTTTCATACACTCACAACGAACAAAGTGGAGCGTAATCGAATTTTTAAAGACATTTCAATTGGCGGTCGACGATACCAGAGAAAGATACCAGAGAAAGTTGATAGTGAATTGGAGTCAAAGAAGATAAGCGATTCGAAGAACGAGAAAATCAGATTAATGTCACAAAAAGCGATTGAAAAAATAAGAAAATTAGACGAAGAATCTAAGATCAATGAACTGAATGATGAATTCAAAGATATGATTTTATCAATAACTGATAGTGGAGAAAATAATCAGATATCAATAGATTTAGAACACCTTGATGAAAATGAGAGGAATATAGTGAAGGGTTTAATATATAATTATAATCCAGCTAAAATCGCGAAGTCACCAATTGAGATGAAGATAGTTTTGAGTGATGAGGTACCAGTTAGTTTGCGACCAAGGCGTTTGTCGAGTGTTGACCAGGCCATTGTTCAAAACCAAGTTGATGAATGGTTGCGAAAAGGTATTATACAGACCAGCTATTCTGAATATGCGGCTCCAGTCGTTCTTACCTCAAAGAAAGACGGTACTAAGAGGTTATGCTGTGATTTTAGGAAGTTAAATGAGAAGATTATAAAGGATAACTTTCCAACGACCCTAGTAGACGATGCTATTGCCAAATTGCAAAAAGGGAAAGTGTTCACAACGTTGGATTTACGTAACGGTTTCTTCCACGTACCTTTAGCAGTAGAATCACGCAAATATACATCTTTTGTGACACCTCACGGCCAGTTCGAATTATTGTACGTACCGTTCGGCATTTCGAATTCGCCCGCGGTGTTCTCACGGTTTATTTTTGCTGTTTTGAGGGAGCTTATACAAGACGGAACAATCGTGGTATATGTGGATGATATTATTATTCCCACGGAGAATGAGAGAGAGGGTATTAAGAAGTTAGAGAAGGTGTTAAAAGTGGCTCAGGACTATGGTTTACAAATCAATTGGAACAAATGTCAGATTCTACAGAGGAAAGTTAATTTTCTGGGCTACATAGTAGAAAACTCAACGATAAAACCATCTCTTGAGAAAACTAGGGCTATAAATGATTTCCCAGTGCCGCACGATAGAAAAGCGCTGCAACGGTTTTTAGGTTTAACATCCTACTTCAGGCGTTTTGTAGAGGGTTATTCATTAATTGCGAAACCTTTAACCGATTTGTTAGCAAAAGATGTTATTTTCAAAATAGAAGAGAAAGAGACAGTCGCGTTTTTAGAGTTGAAGAAGGCTTTGATCACTACACCAGTTCTTAAACTATTCGATGTAGGTGCAAAAACGGAAATTCACACCGACGCAAGCATGTATGGGTATGGGGCGGTCTTACTCCAGAAAAGTGATGAAGATCTGCAATTCCATCCGGTGGAATACATGAGTCGAAAAACTACCCCTTGCGAACAGAAATATCACTCATACGAATTAGAAGTATTAGCAGTTATACAAGCACTGAAGAAGTGGAGGGTGTATGTGTTGGGTCTGAAAGTGAAAATTGTGACGGACTGTAATGCCTTTAAGATGACAATGAAGAAAACGGACGTACCATTAAGAGTTGCTCGCTGGACAATGTTTATTCAAGAGTTTGACTATGAAATTGAACACCGCTCGGGGTCCAAGATGCCTTGAGCCGAATCTCATGTTTGATGATCGAGGACTCATTGAATCACAGAGTTAGACAAGCACAATTACAAGACGAATGGGTGAAGGCGGTAGTAAAAGTATTAGAGAAAGACAGGTACAAGGATTATTTCTTGAAACATGGTATTTTACATAAAGACCCGAATAGAGAATTGATTGTAATACCTTCTGCAATGGAAGAAGAGATAGTGAAAGCAGCACATAGACAGGGGCATTTCGCCGCAAAGAAAACACAGGACATAGTAGAGAAGACATTCTTCATTCCGAAGCTGGCTATAAAGGCTAATAATAATGTCAAAAATTGTGTTGAATGTATTATATCGGAAGCAAAAGCGGGTAAAAAAGAGGGTTACCTCAATGCGATTGATAAAGCAGACAAGCCACTTGGTACTTATCACATAGACCATGTTGGCCCAATGGAGAACACGCATAAGAAATACAACCATATACTTGTGGTAGTAGACGCGTTTTCGAAGTTCGTGTGGTTGTATCCAACCAAGAGCACCGGTACTGGTGAAGTTGTGGATAGGCTGCAGAAGCAAGCGTTCATATTCGGTAATCCAGAACGGATAATTTCGGATCGTGGGTCAGCGTTTACATCGCATAAATTTGAAGAATATTGTAGAGATCAGAGGGGTAACGGGCAGGTCGAACGTGTTCACAAGATTTTAGTTCCAATGTTGACAAAGTTATGTACTGGAAATCCACAACAATGGTATAGACATGTTGAGAGGGTGCAGCAAACTATAAATAATACTCCTCCTCGAAGTACGAAAGTAAGTCCGTTTAAGGTACTGACGGGTATAGAGATGCGTATAGCAGGGAATGAGGACATACGGCGACTAATTGATGAAGCGGTACTACAAGAATTTGAGCACGAACGTGACGAAATACGACTGACGGCAAAGGACAATATCGCGAAAATCCAAGAAGAGAATAGGAAGACGTATAATAAGAAGAGGGTGGTAGAAACTGAATACAATATCAATGATTTAGTAGCTATCAAACGTACGCAATACGGGTCTGGCCTCAAATTAAAACCCAAATTCTTTGGACCATACATAGTATTAAAGAAGTTACAGCAAGGGCGATATTATGTCGGAAAAGTTGGGAATACTGAGGGACCAAAGCGTACCTACACTGTGGCTGAGTACATGAAGTTGTGGCAACCATCATTCGGGTCGAATGAAATGTCAGAAGGGCCGAATGTAGGGTGTCGAGGAATACGGACGGACAGAACGACGAGAAGCGGACAGACGTACTAGCAACAGGAGGGACACGGACAACAAGTGGGCAAGACGAGACGGATATATGACAAACGAGAAGAGACGAAATGATAAACGAGAAGAGACGAAACGACAAAACAAAGCAACGACAAAGATACAGACGAATAACAGTAAACTTTGTTTTTGTAAACTAGCATGTAAGAAAATAGTTTGTAAGAACATTGAAAAAATAAAGAAGTAGTTGAATTCTGGACACAAAACGTGAAGCATCAACTTCTTTCTTTCTTTTGTGAACAGTTTATCCTACATTTTGGGGGCTCAACCAGGATATTAATCGCGCTATCGATTAAAAAAAAAAAAAAAAACTTTTAGATGTTGAGCATATTTTATTGTGATGGAAAATTTTGCAGCAGAAGTTACAAAGAGAAGGAGAGAAGGATAGAAGTGAACAGTGTAAAGCAGACAGACGAAAGAGAATTCGCGTACATAAACGAATGAAAAGAAGAACAGAACAGAGTGCACGCAGAAACTATATCACAAGGAGAGTGAAAGAGATAGAACTACGTATACACAAGAAGATCAACAGAAATTTGTCTGCACATCGACCGATTTGTCGGGAAGAAGAAGAAGAAACGTAAACAAAGCAGACGAGATAGAACTACGTATACACAAGAAGATCAACAGAAATTTGTCTGCACATCAACCGATTCGTCGTGAAGAAGAAGAAGAAACGTAAACAAAGCAGACTGGACACCAACCGTTTCGAACTGAGAGTAGTAACAGCGAAGGAAAATCATTCAACGCGCGGAGAAGGACAAGAGCAGATTAGTAGAATAGACTTGCTTTGAATAATAATTAATTTGATTTGTATTTAAGTATTTAGTGGTGTATTTTTTAAGTAGTTTTAAAAGTATTCTTATCTACATCTTATATTTTTTATATTTAATCAACAATCTATAATGGACCGGAACAATATTTTGAAATTGACGGTGGACGGCTTAAGAACAAAGCTTGGGGAGTTGGGACTGGACACAACAGGACTAAAGAGTACGCTTCAGGACAGACTCTTCGCCCACTTCGGTTTCGACTCGAATGAGGAAGCGCTTTCAGTTGATGACGACTTTGGTTCCGCGACCACAGAAAATGTACGAATGGATCGACGAGCGTTCACATTGAGGGATATTGAGGACTCGCTGTCAACTTTTTCGGGGGATGGTCACCCAGAGGTAGAAGTGTGGGTCGACGAATTTGAGGCCAACGCGTTGACCGTTCGTTGGAATCAGCTCGAAAAATACATATACGTGAAGCAACTTTTGAGGGGCGCAGCGAAATTGTTTTTGAGAAGTCTGGTAGGTGTGAACGATTGGGGAAGTCTTAAGGCAGCACTGATCAGTGAGTTCGGGGAGAAATTGTCAGCGGTCGAGGTGCATCGGTTGTTATCGAATAAGCGGAAGAAAGCAAGCGAAAGTTTGAGGGAATTTTTGTATAGCGTCATGGAGATTGCAAAAGGAATTAAATTAGACGAAAGGAGCATAATCGAATATTTTGTAGACGGGATAGAAGATTCGAAACAGAATAAAATAATTTTGTATCAGTGCCGAACGATAAAAGAATTGAAGGATCAGTTGAAAATGTATGAAAAGTTGAGGGTCAGTACCCAGTACAATAATACACGGACTGTTCCCAATCAACAACATAAAACCAATCAGAAAGTAGAAGATAGACGTTGTTTCAAGTGTGGTGATCGAAATCACATAGCCGCAGAATGTAAATCTGCTAGTTACAAATGTTTCAAGTGCCATCAATTCGGTCACCGGTCATTTGAATGTAAAACGGACTCTAAACCAAGTGTTGTGAAAACAGAAACGGGCAATTTTCATACACTCACAACGAACAAAGTGGAGCGTAATCGAATTTTTAAAGACATTTCAATTGGCGGTCGCGTATTTTCGGCATTCATTGATACGGGTAGCGATTTTTGTTTGATGCGCTACGACACATTGATGTTATTAGATGATATAGAATTGGAAACCAAAGATGTACAAACATTGTTTGGCATCGGTGATGGCGCCATCAGAACAATGGGAAGTTTCAATATTACGCTGGAAATAGATGGAGTGGAGTTAAATATTAAATTTTTAGTAGTTAGAGAGAGGGATATTTTGTATTCAGCGGTAATAGGGAATGATGTTTTGGAACAAATAGGCATGTTAATTGGAGAAGAGGGTGTTACTTTTATTGAAAAGATACCAGAGAAAGTTGATAGTGAATTGGAGTCAAAGAAGATAAGCGATTCGAAGAACGAGAAAATCAGATTAAAGTCACAAAAAGCGATTGAAAAAATAAGAAAATTAGACGAAGAATCTAAGATCAATGAACTGAATGATGAATTCAAAGATATGATTTTATCAATAACTGATAGTGGAGAAAATAATCAGATATCAATAGATTTAGAACACCTTGATGAAAATGAGAGGAATATAGTGAAGGGTTTAATATATAATTATAATCCAGCTAAAATCGCGAAGTCACCAATTGAGATGAAGATAGTTTTGAGTGATGAGGTACCAGTTAGTTTGCGACCAAGGCGTTTGTCGAGTGTTGACCAGGCCATTGTTCAAAACCAAGTTGATGAATGGTTGCGAAAAGGTATTATACAGACCAGCTATTCTGAATATGCGGCTCCAGTCGTTCTTACCTCAAAGAAAGACGGTACTAAGAGGTTATGCTGTGATTTTAGGAAGTTAAATGAGAAGATTATAAAGGATAACTTTCCAACGACCCTAGTAGACGATGCTATTGCCAAATTGCAAAAAGGGAAAGTGTTCACAACGTTGGATTTACGTAACGGTTTCTTCGACGTACCTTTAGCAGTAGAATCACGCAAATATACATCTTTTGTGACACCTCACGGCCAGTTCGAATTATTGTACGTACCGTTCGGCATTTCGAATTCGCCCGCGGTGTTCTCACGGTTTATTTTTGCTGTTTTGAGGGAGCTTATACAAGACGGAACAATCGTGGTATATGTGGATGATATTATTATTCCCACGGAGAATGAGAGAGAGGGTATTAAGAAGTTAGAGAAGGTGTTAAAAGTGGCTCAGGACTATGGTTTACAAATCAATTGGAACAAATGTCAGATTCTACAGAGGAAAGTTAATTTTCTGGGCTACATAGTAGAAAACTCAACGATAAAACCATCTCTTGAGAAAACTAGGGCTATAAATGATTTCCCAGTGCCGCACGATAGAAAAGCGCTGCAACGGTTTTTAGGTTTAACATCCTACTTCAGGCGTTTTGTAGAGGGTTATTCATTAATTGCGAAACCTTTAACCGATTTGTTAGCAAAAGATGTTATTTTCAAAATAGAAGAGAAAGAGACAGTCGCGTTTTTAGAGTTGAAGAAGGCTTTGATCACTACACCAGTTCTTAAACTATTCGATGTAGGTGCAAAAACGGAAATTCACACCGACGCTAGCATGTATGGGTATGGGGCGGTCTTACTCCAGAAAAGTGATGAAGATCTGCAATTCCATCCGGTGGAATACATGAGTCGAAAAACTACCCCTTGCGAACAGAAATATCACTCATACGAATTAGAAGTATTAGCAGTTATACAAGCACTGAAGAAGTGGAGGGTGTATGTGTTGGGTCTGAAAGTGAAAATTGTGACGGACTGTAATGCCTTTAAGATGACAATGAAGAAAACGGACGTACCATTAAGAGCTGCTCGCTGGACAATGTTTATTCAAGAGTTTGACTATGAAATTGAACACCGCTCGGGGTCCAAGATGCCTTGAGCCGAATCTCATGTTTGATGATCGAGGACTCATTGAATCACAGAGTTAGACAAGCACAATTACAAGACGAATGGGTGAAGGCGGTAGTAAAAGTATTAGAGAAAGACAGGTACGAGGATTATTTCTTGAAACATGGTATTTTACATAAAGACCCGAATAGAGAATTGATTGTAATACCTTCTGCAATGGAAGAAGAGATAGTGAAAGCAGCACATAGACAGGGGCATTTCGCCGCAAAGAAAACACAGGACATAGTAGAGAAGACATTCTTCATTCCGAAGCTGGCTATAAAGGCTAATAATATTGTCAAAAATTGTGTTGAATGTATTATATCGGAAGCAAAAGCGGGTAAAAAAGAGGGTTACCTCAATGCGATTGATAAAGCAGACAAGCCACTTGGTACTTATCACATAGACCATGTTGGCCCAATGGAGAACACGCATAAGAAATACAACCATATACTTGTGGTAGTAGACGCGTTTTCGAAGTTCGTGTGGTTGTATCCAACCAAGAGCACCGGTACTGGTGAAGTTGTGGATAGGCTGCAGAAGCAAGCGTTCATATTCGGTAATCCAGAACGGATAATTTCGGATCGTGGGTCAGCGTTTACATCGCATAAATTTGAAGAATATTGTAGAGATCAGAACATTCAGCATTTGCTTATTACGACGGGAATGCCGAGGGGTAACGGGCAGGTCGAACGTGTTCACAAGATTTTAGTTCCAATGTTGACAAAGTTATGTACTGGAAATCCACAACAATGGTATAGACATGTTGAGAGGGTGCAGCAAACTATAAATAATACTCCTCCTCGAAGTACGAAAGTAAGTCCGTTTAAGGTACTGACGGGTATAGAGATGCGTATAGCAGGGAATGAGGACATACGGCGACTAATTGATGAAGCGGTACTACAAGAATTTGAGCACGAACGTGACGAAATACGACTGACGGCAAAGGACAATATCGCGAAAATCCAAGAAGAGAATAGGAAGACGTATAATAAGAAGAGGGTGGTAGAAACTGAATACAATATCAATGATTTAGTAGCTATCAAACGTACGCAATACGGGTCTGGCCTCAAATTAAAACCCAAATTCTTTGGACCATACATAGTATTAAAGAAGTTACAGCAAGGGCGATATTATGTCGGAAAAGTTGGGAATACTGAGGGACCAAAGCGTACCTACACTGTGGCTGAGTACATGAAGTTGTGGCAACCATCATTCGGGTCGAATGAAATGTCAGAAGGGCCGAATGTAGGGTGTCGAGGAATACGGACGGACAGAACGACGAGAAGCGGACAGACGTACTAGCAACAGGGGAGACACGGACAACTAGTGGGCAAGACGAGACGGATATATGACAAACGAGAAGAGACGAAATGATAAACGAGAAGAGACGAAACGACAAAACAAAGCAACGACAAAGATACAGACGAATAACAGTAAACTTTGTTTTTGTAAACTAGCATGTAAGAAAATAGTTTGTAAGAACTTTGAAAAAATAAAGAGGCAGTTGAATTCTGGACACAAAACGTGAAGCATCAACTTCTTTCTTTCTTTTGTGAACAGTTTATCCTACATTTTGGGGGCTCAACCCAAATATTAATCGCGCTATCGATTAAAAAAAAAAAAAAAAAAAAAACTTTTAGATGTTTGAGCATATTTTATTGTGATGGAAAATTTTGCAGCAGAAGTTACAGTGAAGATTTTGAGATGAGATGATGAACATAGAAGTAAAATCGAGAAGAGTTGTGATGAAATACTTTCAATGCGAAGATTAGAAGTAAAATTGAAAGTAATAGTGAAGAAATTTGTGAAGAAAAGTATGAATTATAAGTGAAGAAAAACTTAGATGAAAACCTGTGAAAGAAACTTTTAAGTGAATTTGAGAGTTGAGACAACAATTAAATTTGAGAATAGTTCTGTATGCAAAAACTTTGAAGAATTTGAGTAGTAGTAGTGAGGAAGAATAAAGTATTTTTTGAAATTTTGAAAAGTAAGAGTCAAAAACATTTTGATAGAGTGGCGAAACTGTACAAAAAGTGCTAATAAGTGTTACGATGCAGAAGCCGAACATTTCCAATTGCATGCAAAAGTGACGCGCATTTCAAATTAGACTTGGTAACAAAAGTAACGCCTCACAAAAATCTCAGAACTACAAAAAGTGTGTACAAACTACCAAGACGCGCAAACTCCTTCAACTTTGGAAGCTACGAACTAGAAAACTACAAAGAGAAGGAGAGAAGGATAGAAGTGAACAGTGTAAAGCAGACAGACGAAAGAGAATTCGCGTACATAAACGAATGAAAAGAAGAACAGAACAGAGTGCACGCAGAAACTATATCACAAGGAGAGTGAAAGAGATAGAACTACGTATACACAAGAAGATCAACAGAAATTTGTCTGCACATCGACCGATTCGTCGGGAAGAAGAAGAAGAAACGTAAACAAAGCAGACGAGATAGAACTACGTAAACACAAGAAGATCAACAGAAATTTGTCTGCACATCAACCGATTCGTCGTGAAGAAGAAACGTAAACAAAGCAGACTGGACACCAACCGTTTCGAACTGAGAGTAGTAACAGCGAAGGAAAATCATTCAACGCGCGGAGAAGGACAAGAGCAGATTAGTAGAATAGACTTGCTTTGAATAATAATTAATTTGATTTGTATTTAAGTATTTAGTGGTGTATTTTTTAAGTAGTTTTAAAAGTATTCTTATCTACATCTTATATTTTTTATATTTAATCAACAATCTATAATGGACCGGAACAATATTTTGAAATTGACGGTGGACGGCTTAAGAACAAAGCTTGGGGAGTTGGGACTGGACACAACAGGACTAAAGAGTACGCTTCAGGACAGACTCTTCGCCCACTTCGGTTTCGACTCGAATGAGGAAGCGCTTTCAGTTGATGACGACTTTGGTTCCGCGACCACAGAAAATGTACGAATCGATCGACGAGCGTTCACATTGAGGGATATTGAGGAGGTAGAAGTGTGGGTCGACGAATTTGAGGCCAACGCGTTGACCGTTCGTTGGAATCAGCTCGAAAAATACATATACGCGAGTCAACTTTTGAGGGGCGCAGCGAAATTGTTTTTGAGAAGTCTGGTAGGTGTGAACGATTGGGGAAGTCTTAAGGCAGCACTGATCAGTGAGTTCGGGGAGAAATTGTCAGCGGTCGAGGTGCATCGGTTGTTATCGAATAAGCGGAAGAAAGCAAGCGAAAGTTTGAGGGAATTTTTGTATAGCGTCATGGAGATTGCAAAAGGAATTAAATTAGACGAAAGGAGCATAATCGAATATTTTGTAGACGGGATAGGAGATTCGAAACAGAATAAAATAATTTTGTGTCAGTGCCGAACGATAGAAGAATTGAAGGATCAGTTGAAAATGTATGAAAAGTTGAGGGTCAGTACCCAGTACAATAATACACGGACTGTTCCCAATCAACAACATAAAACCAATCAGAAAGTACAAGGTAGACGTTGTTTCAAGTGTGGTGATCGAAATCACATAGCCGCAGAATGTAAATCTGCTAGTTACAAATGTTTCAAGTGCCATCAATTCGGTCACCGGTCATTTGAATGTAAAACGGACTCTAAACCAAGTGTTGTGAAAACAGAAACGGGCAATTTTCATACACTCACAACGAACAAAGTGGAGCGTAATCGAATTTTTAAAGACATTTCAATTTGCGGTCGCGTATTTTCGGCATTCATTGATACGGGTAGCGATTTTTGTTTGATGCGCTACGACACATTGATGTTATTAGATGATATAGAATTGGAAACCAAAGATGTACAAACATTGTTTGGCATCGGTGATGGCGCCATCAGAACAATGGGAAGTTTCAATATTGCGCTGGAAATAGATGGAGTGGAGTTAAATATTAAATTTTTAGTAGTTAGAGAGAGGGATATTTTATATTCAGCGGTAATAGGGAATGATGTTTTGGAACAAATAGGCATGTTAATTGGAGAAGAGGGTGTTACTTTTATTGAAAAGATACCAGAGAAAGTTGATAGTGAATTGGAGTCAAAGAAGATAAGCGATTCGAAGAACGAGAAAATCAGATTAAAGTCACAAAAAGCGATTGAAAAAATAAGAAAATTAGACGAAGAATCTAAGATCAATGAACTGAATGTTGAATTCAAAGATATGATTTTATCAATAACTGATAGTGGAGAAAATAAACAGATATCAATAGATTTAGAACACCTTGATGAAAATGAGAGGAATATAGTGAAGGGTTTAATATATAATTATAATCCAGCTAAAATCGCGAAGTCACCAATTGAGATGAAGATAGTTTTGAGTGATGAGGTACCAGTTAGTTTGCGACCAAGGCGTTTGTCGAGTGTTGACCAGGCCATTGTTCAAAACCAAGTTGATGAATGGTTGCGAAAAGGTATTATACAGACCAGCTATTCTGAATATGCGGCTCCAGTCGTTCTTACCTCAAAGAAAGACGGTACTAAGAGGTTATGCTGTGATTTTAGGAAGTTAAATGAGAAGATTATAAAGGATAACTTTCCAATGACCCTAGTAGACGATGCTATTGCCAAATTGCAAAAAGGGAAAGTGTTCACAACGTTGGATTTACGTAACGGTTTCTTCCACGTACCTTTAGCAGTAGAATCACGCAAATATACATCTTTTGTGACACCTCACGGCCAGTTCGAATTATTGTACGTACCGTTCGGCATTTCGAATTCGCCCGCGGTGTTCTCACGGTTTATTTTTGCTGTTTTGAGGGAGCTTATACAAGACGGAACAATCGTGGTATATGTGGATGATATTATTATTCCCACGGAGAATGAGAGAGAGGGTATTAAGAAGTTAGAGAAGGTGTTAAAAGTGGCTCAGGACTATGGTTTACAAATCAATTGGAACAAATGTCAGATTCTACAGAGGAAAGTTAAATTTCTGGGCTACATAGTAGAAAACTCAACGATAAAACCATCTCTTGAAAACTAGGGCTATAAATGATTTCCCAGTGCCGCACGATAGAAAAGCGCTGCAACGGTTTTTAGGTTTAACATCCTACTTCAGGCGTTTTGTAGAGGGTTATTCATTAATTGCGAAACCTTTAACCGATTTGTTAGCAAAAGATGTTATTTTCAAAATAGAAGAGAAAGAGACAGTCGCGTTTTTAGAGTTGAAGAAGGCTTTGATCACTACACCAGTTCTTAAACTATTCGATGTAGGTGCAAAAACGGAAATTCACACCGACGCTAGCATGTATGGGTATGGGGCGGTCTTACTCCAGAAAAGTGATGAAGATCTGCAATTCCATCCGGTGGAATACATGAGTCGCAAAACTACCCCTTGCGAACAGAAATATCACTCATACGAATTAGAAGTATTAGCAGTTATACAAGCACTGAAGAAGTGGAGGGTGTATGTGTTGGGTCTGAAAGTGAAAATTGTGACGGACTGTAATGCCTTTAAGATGACAATGAAGAAAACGGACGTACCATTAAGAGTTGCTCGCTGGACAATGTTTATTCAAGAGTTTGACTATGAAATTGAACACCGCTCGGGGTCCAAGATGCCTTGAGCCGAATCTCATGTTTGATGATCGAGGACTCATTGAATCACAGAGTTAGACAAGCACAATTACAAGACGAATGGGTGAAGGCGGTAGTAAAAGTATTAGAGAAAGACAGGTACAAGGATTATTTCTTGAAACATGGTATTTTACATAAAGACCCGAATAGAGAATTGATTGTAATACCTTCTGCAATGGAAGAAGAGATAGTGAAAGCAGCACATAGACAGGGGCATTTCGCCGCAAAGAAAACACAGGACATAGTAGAGAAGACATTCTTCATTCCGAAGCTGGCTATAAAGGCTAATAATATTGTCAAAAATTGTGTTGAATGTATTATATCGGAAGCAAAAGCGGGTAAAAAAGAGGGTTACCTCAATGCGATTGATAAAGCAGACAAGCCACTTGGTACTTATCACATAGACCATGTTGGCCCAATGGAGAACACGCATAAGAAATACAACCATATACTTGTGGTAGTAGACGCGTTTTCGAAGTTCGTGTGGTTGTATCCAACCAAGAGCACCGGTACTGGTGAAGTTGTGGATAGGCTGCAGAAGCAAGCGTTCATATTCGGTAATCCAGAACGGATAATTTCGGATCGTGGGTCAGCGTTTACATCGCATAAATTTGAAGAATATTGTAGAGATCAGAACATTCAGCATTTGCTTATTACGACGGGAATGCCGAGGGGTAACGGGCAGGTCGAACGTGTTCACAAGATTTTAGTTCCAATGTTGACAAAGTTATGTACTGGAAATCCACAACAATGGTATAGACATGTTGAGAGGGTGCAGCAAACTATAAATAATACTCCTCCTCGAAGTACGAAAGTAAGTCCGTTTAAGGTACTGACGGGTATAGAGATGCGTATAGCAGGGAATGAGGACATACGGCGACTAATTGATGAAGCGGTACTACAAGAATTTGAGCACGAACGTGACGAAATACGACTGACGGCAAAGGACAATATCGCGAAAATCCAAGAAGAGAATAGGAAGACGTATAATAAGAAGAGGGTGGTAGAAACTGAATACAATATCAATGATTTAGTAGCTATCAAACGTACGCAATACGGGTCTGGCCTCAAATTAAAACCCAAATTCTTTGGACCATACATAGTATTAAAGAAGTTACAGCAAGGGCGATATTATGTCGGAAAAGTTGGGAATACTGAGGGACCAAAGCGTACCTACACTGTGGCTGAGTACATGAAGTTGTGGCAACCGTCATTCGGGTCGAATGAAATGTCAGAAGGGCCGAATGTAGGGTGTCGAGGAATACGGACGGACAGAACGACGAGAAGCGGACAGACGTACTAGCAACAGGAGAGACACGGACAACTAGTGGGCAAGACGAGACGGATATATGACAAACGAAAAGAGACGAAATGATAAACGAGAAGAGACGAAACGACAAAACAAAGCAACGACAAAGATACAGACGAATAACAGTAAACTTTGTTTTTGTAAACTAGCATGTAAGAAAATAGTTTGTAAGAACTTTGAAAAAATAAAGAGGCAGTTGAATTCTGGACACAAAACGTGAAGCATCAACTTCTTTCTTTCTTTTGTGAACAGTTTATCCTACATAAATGAGAATTATTTTCACAAAAATGAGAATCACTTTTTACATATTTTTCATATTAATAAATGAGAATATTTTTTCACAAAAATGAGAATATATTTTTTTCACATAAATGAGAATCACTTTTTACATAATCTTTCACATTAATAAAATGAGAACATTTTTTCACAAAAATGAGAATATATTTTTTTCACATAAATGAGAATCACTTTTTACATATTTTTCATATTAATAAATGAGAATATTTTTCATGTTTTCATAGATAGGAATCACTTTTCACATAACTTCTCATTTGCTGATAATTTTCATGGTTGATTTTCAGCTTGAGGTTTTTATATATTTTCATATATTTCACATTTATTTTCACATTTGTTTTAATGAATGAGAATATTTTCGTTTATTTCAGTAAATGGGAATATTTTTATATATTTTATTTTAACAGGAGTCGCTTATCACAGAATATATTGGCGAAACTATTTTTTAAACGTATTGGCGAAACCATGAATCATGATTAATATATTGGCGAAACTATTTTTAAACGAAACTATTTTTAAACATACTGGCGAAACCATTTTTAAATATGTTAGCGAAACCATATTGATGATTAATATTTTTAACCATTTGATGATTAATATTTTTTAAACATATTAGCGAAACCATATTGATGATTTTAAAATTTTGTATATCAGGAATATTTAAATTTTGAACAGCAGGAGTGTTTAAATTTTGAACAACAGGAATATCAAGGATGTTAAAATGTTGAGCATCAGGAATATCAAAGATATTTAAATTTACATTGTTTTCTTTGTTAGGCCCTTCGTTAGTGTCAATTCTGAATCCATCGTCTATAACAGCAGCGGGCTCTTCGTCAGTACCATTTCTAAATTCACTGTCCTTATCGTCCGCATCAACATGAATACTGGAGCCTTTACCATCACCATCACCACTTTTACCACCTTTATCATCACCACCTTCACCTTCAATATTGGCATCACTTCTACCTCCTTCATCTTCAATATCAATGCCATTTTTAATTTCCTTAATATCTGTTTTCTCTGTTAATAGAAAGGGATTGTTCATGAATTCATATACAAGTGTTTGATCTAAACTATATCGAGATAACCTATTTTGAGATAAACCATCTCTTCTTTGTTGATTTGCAACATCGCCTGAATTATGAGTCAAATCGTTTGTTTTTTCTGACAAGCCATTACCATTTTTTGATTTCTGAGTTAAACCGTCTCTTGTTTTTTCTGACAACATAAAAGGATTACTTAGTAATTCATGTATAAGAGCGCGATCTAACCCATATTGAGATAACCCATCATAGGATTTTGTATAAGGAGCGTTCTCAAACTCATCTACAGCAATAGCATCGAAACATTTGAGCACTGGGGTGCTATCTGGAGAGTTCCTGGTTTTAGAAGATGTTTGATAATTAGAGTTCAAAAATTTATTATGTGTTGAAGATGTTTGAGAATTCGAATTTGAGCATTTGTTGAGTGTTGAACATATCTGATATACACTTGGGATTTTTCGAGAACCTAGAATTTTTTGAGAACCTTGAATGTTTTGTGGATCTTGAATATTTTGTGGATCTTGAATTTTGTGAGAATCTTGAATTTTTTGAGAATCTTGAATTTTTTGAAGGCCTTGGATTTTTTGAAGGTCTTGATATATTTGTGTTTTTATCTTGAGTTTTTCATGAGTTTTCACGTCTACCTATTGATGGGTCACATAGATGTTATAAGTCACATAGATATCATATGAGTGTTTCGTATTCTAAGTTACATCATCATAATGCACCCACTTTGTAATATAGAATTTCAAAATATTTATAACATAGAGGTTCCAAATATTTGTTAAATTAACGGGAATCGGAGACTTTTGAAAAATATGATTTTGAAAAATACAATGTATACGTTTTTTTTTTTAAAAATGTTCAACACTTACAAAGTTTTCGCTGGAGTCTGATATTATGATGATTTCTCCACTTGATTCTACAAGCAATCCTTCACTTGATTCTACAATTAATTCTCCACTTGATTCTATAACTGGTCCTCCACTTGATCCTCCACTTGATCCTCCACTTGATCCTACAACTAACCCTCCACTTGATTCTACAATTGACCCTTCCGAGTCTTCATTCATATCTTCATTTAGGGGTGTTTTTAAAAGTGTTTCATCAAAATGCATTTTGGTTTTGAGTTTCAACTTCTTTTAAATATGTAGAAGTCTCTTTTGACAGTTCTCTTTTGACAATATCAACTTTTTTAAATATGTAGGATTTTCTTTAGACAATATTGATGATAGTTGAGTGATACACAATAGGAGGGGTACACAATATAACGATATCATGTTTAGAAATTTGTGTTAGTATGTTTTTATAAATATGGTTGTATAAAAATGCCAGTATGTTTTATAAAAAAATACCTGTGGTTTTCTGACGATGATGATGACGGTGTTGAGATAACCCCTATTTTGTATACATCGAGTGGTGTGTATGTGATGAAGATGAGGATTGTTGGAGCTGTTTTCAAGGTAGTTTTTTTCAATGTAGCTTTTTTTTGATATAGCTGTTTTTGGCACTTCCTAAAAGGATGTTGAAAAACAATTTTAGTTGTTTTTTTATAAATGATGTTATTCCGCAAAATTAATAAAAGATGTTATTCCACACAATGCACCATTTATAAAAGATGTTATTCCGCACAATACACAATTTATAAAAGATGTTATTCGTTATGTTATCGTCTCTAAAAATTGTTGTTGCACATCAGAAATAAGAGATGAAACGAAATCGAAAATGGAACAGAATTAGAGATGAAATTAAGAGATGAAATGAAGTTGAAATTGAAAATGGAAGTTGAGCAAGCATATGAAATGTTCTTATGTACTCCAATGTTTTTGGCTTCGAGTCATACGTTTTAAAAGAAAAACAAAAACAACAATGGTTGTTTCACTGCTTTTGAGCGGAAGCAAAAACAACAACGTTTGTTTCACTATTTTTGAACACAACGGCTGCGTTTGCGGAAAATTTAATTACCTGAGTCTTGCTAGGTTGTGTTTGACATGTAGACTGTAGACTGTATGTGTTTTCGGTCTGAATGATGCAGAAATAGAGATGAATAGCTACCGCCGACTACTGACTACGATATGTGTTCCTCGGGTCGATATGTGTTCCTCTGGTCCAGATGATTTAGTAAAAGATACTGAAAACGCACAAAATTAAATTTTGGTCAGTTGAAATGTTTAGTAAAGTTATGTTTTTGATCTAATTAGAGTTTCCAAGGAATGTGCCACACTAGTGAGTGTGCATTAAGAATAGTGGTTAGACACTGTTCACATTCTTCATTGGATTTTTGAATTTAACCAACAAACCAATTAAGAACATGTGTGGTAGGAAAACATTGATGTTTTTGAACGAACTAATAAAATTCAAACTATCTAATCAAAGCATATTTCACTGGATTTTTGAATTTAACCAACAAATTAATTAAGAACATGTGTGGTAGGGAAACATTGATGTCTTTGAATGAACTAATAAAATTTAACTAACCAATCAAAGTTGATGTGATGTCTTTAATAACCAATCGGAGCGTTTTGTTAGGAAGGTGTGTTGACTACGTTTATGATGCACCGTTTTCAAAGTGATGCACCGTTTTTAATTAAATAAATATTTTTAATTAAATAAATGTTTTTAAATGATGCACCGTTTTAATTAAATGAATGTTTTTAAATGATGCGCGGTTTTAATTAAATGAATGTTTTAAATAATGCACCGTTTTCGATTTAAATGAATATTTTCAACGTTTTCGATTTAAATGAACATTTTCAACGTTTTCGATTTAAATAAACATTTTCAACGTTTTCGATTTAAATAAATATTTTCAATGATGCAACGTTTTCAAAAGTTGGGTGGCTGATGTATTTAGATATTTTGTCTGAATTAGAGTTGAAAGATTGGGTGGCTGATATATTTAGATTTTTGATCGGAAACAGTATACTATTTAATTAGACACATTAGACATATCGTACACTGTTTTTAATTTAAGGTTGCACACTGTTTTAATATATGTCTTGTATAGACATATATATGTAGGATAAACTGTTCACAAAAGAAAGAAAGAAAGAAGTTGATGCTTCACGTTTTGTGTCCAGAATTCAACTCACTCTTTATTTAAATTCAATGTTCTTACAAACTATTTTCTTACATGCTAATTTACAAAAGCAAAGTTTACTGTTATTCGTCTGTATCTTTGTCGTTGCTTTGTTTTGTCGTTTCGTCTCTTCTCGTTTATCATTTCGTCTCTTCTCGTTTGTCATATATCCGTCTCGTCTTGCCCACTAGTTGTCCGTGTCTCTCCTGTTGCTAGTACGTCTGTCCGCTTCTCGTCGTTCTGTCCGTCCGTATTCCTCGACACCCTACATTCGGCCCTTCTGACATTTCATTCGACCCGAATGACGGTTGCCACAACTTCATGTACTCAGCCACAGTGTAGGTACGCTTTGGTCCCTCAGTATTCCCAACTTTTCCGACATAATATCGCCCTTGCTGTAACTTCTTTAATACTATGTATGGTCCAAAGAATTTGGGTTTTAATTTGAGGCCAGACCCGTATTGCGTACGTTTGATAGCTACTAAATCATTGATATTGTATTCAGTTTCTACCACCCTCTTCTTATTATACGTCTTCCTATTCTCTTCTTGGATTTTCGCGATATTGTCCTTTGCCGTCAGTCGTATTTCGTCACGTTCGTGCTCAAATTCTTGTAGTACCGCTTCATCAATTAGTCGCCGTATGTCCTCATTCCCTGCTATACGCATCTCTATACCCGTCAGTACCTTAAACGGACTTACTTTCGTACTTCGAGGAGGAGTATTATTTATAGTTTGCTGCACCCTCTCAACATGTCTATACCATTGTTGTGGATTTCCAGTACATAACTTTGTCAACATTGGAACTAAAATCTTGTGAACACGTTCGACCTGCCCGTTACCCCTCGGCATTCCCGTCGTAATAAGCAAATGCTGAATGTTCTGATCTCTACAATATTCTTCAAATTTATGCGATGTAAACGCTGACCCACGATCCGAAATTATCCGTTCTGGATTACCGAATATGAACGCTTGCTTCTGCAGCCTATCCACAACTTCACCAGTACCGGTGCTCTTGGTTGGATACAACCACACGAACTTCGAAAACGCGTCTACTACCACAAGTATATGGTTGTATTTCTTATGCGTGTTCTCCATTGGGCCAACATGGTCTATGTGATAAGTACCAAGTGGCTTGTCTGCTTTATCAATCGCATTGAGGTAACCCTCTTTTTTACCCGCTTTTGCTTCCGATATAATACATTCAACACAATTTTTGACAATATTATTAGCCTTTATAGCCAGCTTCGGAATGAAGAATGTCTTCTCTACTATGTCCTGTGTTTTCTTTGCGGCGAAATGCCCCTGTCTATGTGCTGCTTTCACTATCTCTTCTTCCATTGCAGAAGGTATTACAATCAATTCTCTATTCGGGTCTTTATGTAAAATACCATGTTTCAAGAAATAATCCTTGTACCTGTCTTTCTCTAATACTTTTACTACCGCCTTCACCCATTCGTCTTGTAATTGTGCTTGTCTAACTCTGTGATTCAATGAGTCCTCGATCATCAAACATGAGATTCGGCTCAAGGCATCTTGGACCCCGAGCGGTGTTCAATTTCATAGTCAAACTCTTGAATAAACATTGTCCAGCGAGCAACTCTTAATGGTACGTCCGTTTTCTTCATTGTCATCTTAAAGGCATTACAGTCCGTCACAATTTTCACTTTCAGACCCAACACATACACCCTCCACTTCTTCAGTGCTTGTATAACTGCTAATACTTCTAATTCGTATGAGTGATATTTCTGTTCGCAAGGGGTAGTTTTGCGACTCATGTATTCCACCGGATGGAATTGCAGATCTTCATCACTTTTCTGGAGTAAGACCGCCCCATACCCATACATGCTAGCGTCGGTGTGAATTTCCGTTTTTGCACCTACATCGAATAGTTTAAGAACTGGTGTAGTGATCAAAGCCTTCTTCAACTCTAAAAACGCGACTGTCTCTTTCTCTTCTATTTTGAAAATAACATCTTTTGCTAACAAATCGGTTAAAGGTTTCGCAATTAATGAATAACCCTCTACAAAACGCCTGAAGTAGGATGTTAAACCTAAAAACCGTTGCAGCGCTTTTCTATCGTGCGGCACTGGGAAATCATTTATAGCCCTAGTTTTCTCAAGAGATGGTTTTATCGTTGAGTTTTCTACTATGTAGCCCAGAAAATTAACTTTCCTCTGTAGAATCTGACATTTGTTCCAATTGATTTGTAAACCATAGTCCTGAGCCACTTTTAACACCTTCTTTAACTTCTTAATACCCTCTCTCTCATTCTCCGTGGAAATAATAATATCATCCACATATACCACGATTGTTCCGTCTTGTATAAGCTCCCTCAAAACAGCAAAAATAAACCGTGAGAACACCGCGGGCGAATTCGAAATGCCGAACGGTACGTACAAAAATTCGAACTGGCCGTGAGGTGTCACAAAAGATGTATATTTGCGTGATTCTACTGCTAAAGGTACGTGGAAGAAACCGTTACGTAAATCCAAAGTTGTGAACACTTTCCCTTTTTGCAATTTGGCAATAGCATCGTCTACTAGGGTCATTGGAAAGTTATCCTTTATAATCTTCTCACTTAATTTCCTAAAATCACAGCATAACCTCTTAGTACCGTCTTTCTTTGAGGTAAGAACGACTGGAGCCGCATATTCAGAATAGCTGGTCTGTATAATACCTTTTCGCAACCATTCATCAACTTGGTTTTGAACAATGGCCTGGTCAACACTCGACAAACGCCTTGGTCGCAAACTAACTGGTACCTCATCACTCAAAACTATCTTCATCTCAATTGGTGACTTCGCGATTTTAGCTGGATTATAATTATATATTAAACCCTTCACTATATTCCTCTCATTTTCATCAAGGTGTTCTAAATCTATTGATATCTGATTATTTTCTCCACTATCAGTTATTGATAAAATCATATCTTTGAATTTATCATTCAGTTCATTGATCTTAGATTCTTCGTCTAATTTTCTTATTTTTCCAATAGCTTTTTGTGACTTTAATCTGATTTTCTCGTTCTTCAAATCGCTTATCTTCTTTGACTCCACTTCACTATCAACTTTCTCTGGTATCTTTTCAATAAAAGTAACACCCTCTTCTCCAATTAACATGCCTATTTGTTCCAAAACATCATTCCCTATTACCGCTGAATACAAAATATCCCTCTCTCTAACTATTAAAAATTTAATATTTAACTCCACTCCATCTATTTCCAGCGCAATATTGAAACTTGCCATTGTTCTGATGGCGCCATCACCGATGCCAAACAATGTTTGTACATCTTTGGTTTCCAATTCTATATCATCTAATAACATCAATGTGTCGTAGCGCATCAAACAAAAATCGCTACCCGTATCAATGAATGCCGAAAATACGCGACCGCAAATTGAAATGTCTTTAAAAATTCGATTACGCTCCACTTTGTTCGTTGTGAGTGTATGAAAATTGCCCGTTTCTGTTTTCACAACACTTGGTTGCGGCTATGTGATTTCGATCACCACACTTGAAACAACGTCTACCTTCTACTTTCTGATTGGTTTTATGTTGTTGATTGGGAACAGTCCGTGTATTATTGTACTGACCCTCAACTTTTCATACATTTTCAACTGATCTTTCAATTCTTTTATCGTTCGGCACTGATACAAAATTATTTTATTCTGTTTCGAATCTCCTATCCCGTCTACAAAATATTCGATTATGCTCCTTTCGTCTAATTTAATTCCTTTTGCAATCTCCATGACGCTATACAAAAATTCCCTCAAACTTTCGCTTGCTTTCTTCCGCTTATTCGATAACAACCGATGCACCTCGACCGCTGACAATTTCTCCCCGAACTCACTGATCAGTGCTGCCTTAAGACTTCCCCAATCGTTCACACCTACCAGACTTCTCAAAAACAATTTCGCTGCGCCCCTCAAAAGTTGCTTCGCGTATATGTATTCTTCGAGCTGATTCCAACGAACGGTCAACGCGTTGGCCTCAAATTCGTCGACCCACACTTCTACCTCTGGGTGACCATCCCCCGAAAAAGTTGACAGCGAGTCCTCAATATCCCTCAATGTGAACGCTCGTCGATCGATTCGTACATTTTCTGTGGTCGCGGAACCAAAGTCGTCATCAACTGAAAGCGCTTCCTCATTCGAGTCGAAACCGAAGTGGGCGAAGAGTCTGTCCTGAAGCGTACTCTTTAGTCCTGTTGTGTCCAGTCCCAACTCCCCAAGCTTTGTTCTTAAGCCGTCCACCGTCAATTTCAAAATATTGTTCCGGTCCATTATAGATTGTTGATTAAATACAAAAAATATAAGATGTAGATAAGAATACTTTTAAAACTACTTAAAAAATACACCACTAAATACTTAAATACAAATCAAATTAATTATTATTCAAAGCAAGTCTATTCTACTAATCTGCTCTTGTCCTTCTCCGCGCGTTGAATGATTTTCCTTCGCTGTTACTACTCTCAGTTCGAAACGATTGGTGTCCAGTCTGCTTTGTTTACGTTTCTTCTTCTTCTTCACGACGGATCGGTTGATGTGCAGACAAATTTCTGTTGATCTTCTTGTGTTTACGTCGTTCTATCTCGTCTGCTTTGTTTACGTTTCTTCTTCTTCTTCCCGACGAATCGGTCGATGTGCAGACAAATTTCTGTTGATCTTCTTGTGTATACGTAGTTCTATCTCTTTCACTCTCCTTGTGATATAGTTTCTGCGTGCACTCTGTTCTGTTCTTCTTTTCATTCGTTTATGTACACGAATTCTCTTTCGTCTGTCTGCTTTACACTGTTCACTTCTATCCTTCTCTCCTTCTCTTTGTAGTTTTCTAGTTCGTAGCTTCCAAAGTTGAAGGAGTTTGCGCGTCTTTGTAGTTTGTACACACTTTTTGTAGTTCTGAGATTTTTGTGAGGCGTTACTTTTGTTACCAAGTCTAATTTGAAATGCGCGTCACTTTTACATGCAATTGGAAATGTTCGGCTTCTGCATCGTAACACTTATTGGCACTTTTTTGTACAGTTTCGCCACTCTATTAAAATGTTTTTGACTCTTACTTTTCAAAATTTCAAAAAATACTTTATTCTTCCTCACTACTACTACTCAAATTCTTCAAAGTTTTTACATACAGAACTATTCTCAAATTCACTTAAAAGTTTCTTTCACAGGTTTTCATATAAGTTTTTCTTCACTTATAATTCATACTTTTCTTCACAAATTTCTTCACTATTACTTTCAATTTTACTTCTAATCTTCGCATTGAAAGTATTTCATCACAACTCTTCTCAATTTTACTTCTATGTTCTTCGAGTCTCATCTCAAAATCTTCGCTGTAACTTCTGCTGCAAAATTCCATCACAATAAAATATGTTCAAACATCTAAAAGTTTTTTTTTTTTTTTTTTTAATCGATAGCGCGATTAATATCCTGGTTGAGCCCCCAAAATGTAGGATAAACTGTTCACAAAAGACAGAAAGAAAGAAGTTGATGCTTCACGTTTTGTGTCCAGAATTCAACTCACTCTTTATTTAAATTCAATGTTCTTACAAACTATTTTCTTACATGCTAGTTTACAAAAGCAAAGTTTACTGTTATTCGTCTGTATCTTTGTCGTTGCTTTGTTTTGTCGTTTCGTCTCTTCTCGTTTGTCATATATCCGTCTCGTCTTGCCCACTTGTTGTCCGTGTCTCTCCTGTTGCTAGTACGTCTGTCCGCTTCTCGTCGTTCTGTACGTCCGTATTCCTCGACACCCTACATATATTTTATAAGCTCTGATCTCAGTATTTTATAAGTTCCGATCTCGCCAAAAAACAACATAACAATGGTTGAACATTTCCATAAAAATTGCGTGGAGACGCCACGCTATTAGCTAACGGTTCGTCTCTTAAAAATGTTGTTGCACATTCTACAAGCAAAGCAAAGTGATGGAATAAATAAGGGATGACATGAAATTGAAAATGGAAGTTGAGCAAGCATAAAAAAAAAAAAATGTAAACAAAAAAAACGATGTGTTATGTACTCCAATGCTACTGAGTATTCTGTACATAACAGGTTTCTTATGATGTCTCTAACAAGAGAGCAGGGAGAGGGAAAGAGAAAACGAGCTCTCTCACATGTATGAGCTCTCGTATGAGCGTTCCTCTCATGTATCAGCTCTCTCATGAGTGCTCCTCTCATGTATCAGCTCTCTCATGAATATCAGCTCTCTCATGAGAATCAGCTCTCATATGAGTAATTCTCATGTATCGACTCTCTTATGAGAATCAGCTCTCATATGAGTAATTCAGCTCTCATATGAGTAATTCTGATAAACAAAACAGTGGAAATGACACATGAGTACAGAACTCTCAAATCATATTGAACATATTGAATGTTGTGAGTGAGAATTCTCAGAATTTAAAATTCTTATAGTGAACATTTTGATAATCGAAAAATTTCGAATTCTTATAGTGAACATTTTGAAAATTTATTTATTCTGGTACATATGAACGTTATTGTAATTGAGACTGAGATATATGAGCATATTTGATATATGAGCATATATGATATATGAGCATATATAATATTGAAGGAAAAGGAAAACACACAATTTTCATATATAAGCATATATAAGGAAATATATAAGATTGAGAGTGTAAGGATATGTGAGGTTGTGTGTAAAGAAAATATATAGATTGAGTGTAGAGAGAACACATGGTTTGCATATAATTTGCACATTTGCACATGAACATATTCGAGACTGTGAGTCTAGGCTTACTAAAACAGAGCATAATTCACACATTTGCACACAAACATATTCGAGACTGAGAGTCAAAGGTTTATAAAAACAGAGCATAAAATGTATTAAGATTGTGAGTAAGGTGAGCATATATGAGCATATATGAGATGGAGATTTTGGTGCATTCAAGATTTGGAGATTCTTTTATATAGAGGAGGATTTGGAGATTTTTAAATATAGGAAGATTTGGAGACATAATTTTCACATATAAATTTGGCGCATTCGAGAATATTGTACACATGAAGATTCGAAGATTTTTATATATATATATAAAGCATTCAAGCATTTGAGAATTTTATACATATGAAGATTCGGAGAAACAATTTTATATATACGGAGAATAATTTTCACATACAAATTTGGCGCATTCGAGAATTCTATACATATGGAGATTCGGAGATACATATAAAGGTTCGGAGAAATAATTTTATACATACGGATATTTTTATACATGTAAGGGTTCGGAGAAATAATTTTATACATATGGAGAAAATTTTCACATCAAATATGGCGTCTACTTTATTTTCTCATTATAATTCGAGATGCTTAAAAAAAAGGTTTAATTTTTCCATATTTTGATTTGCACATGCGAAAACTCATAATAAATTCATAATAATTTTTACTTTAAAATAAAGGCATTTTTATTTAAAAAAGGTAATTACCCACCACAACTATTTTTAAAAAATATTTGTTTGATTCATTTCAAATATAATTTAAGACACTATTATTCAAAAAAAGGGATTTTTCAACATAATTTTTGGACTTATCAACAAAAAATTTGGACTTATCAACAAAATTTATTATCCAAAACAAATTTGGATTTATCAACAGAAAAATTTCAATCTCCTCAATATTTTTCAAGGTAATTTTTCAGAAAATGTATAAAAAGATACGAAAAGATATGTGCTTTTGAAATTATGTTTATCAAAAAACACATACCTTATGTTACCATTTATTGCTCCTCCTCATTATTTGTCATAACCATTATTTGTCACATACCTTATGTTACCATTTATTGCTCCTCCTCATTATTTGTCATAACCATTATTTGTCATAACCATTATTTGTCATAACCATTATTTGTCATAACCATAACTAAAACATTGTTTTTAGTTTTAGTTCGCCTCGAACTTTAAAATAACATTTAGGTTATTTTGGTTCTCATGATTCTATAACTTTTTAAGTTTTAGAACCTTTTAGATTTAGCGTTGCATTTGTTCTCTGATGAGCCCCTGTGGCGAGGGGCGAAAAGTACTTCAGAACTGCCTTGCCTGAGTCCTACACGGACAAAGATTTTGTTCACTATTCTCCACCATTTTCACCATAAAATTGTTACCTTCGTTTTTCTTATTCTTTTTCCTTTACAGATATTAATATATAATACTTTTGAAAGGGTATAATATATGGTCTTTTTGAAAAAAATATTTTTATGCTTTTCCAAAAAATATTTTTTATGCTTTTCCAAAAATAATTTTTAACTAATCCTTTTCAGATATAATATATAATTTTTTTCCAAAAAGAATTTTTAACTAATCCTTTTCAGATATAATATATATTTTTTATATATATAAAGACATATAGACAGATAGCTATAAACAAAATAAAAACAGACAACTAAAAACTAAAGACAACTAAAACTAAAAACTAAAGACTTGATGGCCTGTAGGTTTTCCAATTCGTAAATACACAGACAGATAGATAAACCAAAATATGGAATCACAAAAATTGAAGGAATCACAAAATAAAAAACAGACAAACAAACTATAAGGAATGACTTGACGGCCTGTAGGTTTTTCAAATATTCGAAAATAAACAGACAGATAGATAAATTAAAATATGGTTTGAAGGAATCACAAAATAAAAGACAGATAGACAAACTATAATGGCTTGATGATAGACAGACAAACCAAACCAAAAAGTGGTTTTCAATTTTGAAGTTTTCAATTTTGAGGTTTTCAATTTTAAAGTTTTCAATTGTGAGGTTTTCAATTTTTAAGGTTTTCAATTTTGAAGAATTATTTGGGGTTTTGATTTTGAAGAATTGTTTAAGGTTTTCATTTTTGAAGAATTATTTGGGGTTTTCATTTTTTGAAGAATTATTTTGAAGATTTAATGACATTTGAATTTTTTCATGAAGAATCCTCGTTTTGATTGTAAAAGATTTTGAATTATTTGAATTTTTTCGGAAAAGGGAATCCTCATTTTTTCGGGAAGGTATCCTCAATTTTGATTGTAAAAGAGTTTTGAAAAAGGAATCCTCAAGTTTGTTTTTTTTCAGAAAGGGAATTTAAGATTGTAAAAGAGTTTGGAAAAGGAATCCTCAATTCAGTTTTCGACCTGAGGTTTCAACTTCATGTTATTCAGTTTGAAATTTTCAAGTTGATGTTTTTCATCCTGAAGTTTTCAACCTGATGTTTTTAACTTGTGAGTTTCAACCTGATGGTTTCCAACTTATGAGTTTTGAACCTGATGGTTTTAATTTGCGATTTTTTTCAACTTGTGAATTTTGATGTTTTTCAACCTGAGGGTTTGAAGCTTGAGGCTTTGAGAGTTTTCGGCTTGAGACTTTTAAGCTTGGAACTTTGAAACCTTGAGAATTTTAACTTTGAAGCTTGAGACCTCTAAACTTGGAGTTTGAAGGTCTTTCAACTTGAGACTTGAAGCTTAAAGCTCGAGGTTTTAACTTAAAACTTTGTTTTCATAGATAGGAATCACTTTTCACTTTTCAACTTGAGACTTGAAGCTTTAAGCTCGAGGCTTTTTAATTTAAAACTTTGTTTTCATAGATAGGAATCACTTTCCACTTTTCACACAACTTTTTATAATTATCTTCATAATTTTGTTTTCATAGATAATAATCATTTATTACATATTTTTCACATTTATTTTAATAAATGAAAATATTTTTTTCACATGATTTCATAGATAGGGATAATTTTTCATAAAACTTTTCACATTTATTTTCAAAAGTTTTGTTTCTAAAAATGAGAGTGTTTTTCATATATTTTCACACATTTATTTTCAAAGTTTTGTTTTAATAAATTAAAAAATGAGAATGTTTTTCATATAAATGAGAATTATTTTCACAAAAATGAGAATCACTTTTTACATATTTTTCATATTAATAAATGAGAATATTTTTTCACAAAAATGAGAATATATTTTTTTCACATAAATGAGAATCACTTTTTACATAATCTTTCACATTAATAAAATGAGAACATTTTTTCACAAAAATGAGAATATATTTTTTTCACATAAATGAGAATCACTTTTTACATATTTTTCATATTAATAAATGAGAATATTTTTCATGTTTTCATAGATAGGAATCACTTTTCACATAACTTCTCATTTGCTGATAATTTTCATGGTTGATTTTCAGCTTGAGGTTTTTATATATTTTCATATATTTCACATTTATTTTCACATTTGTTTTAATGAATGAGAATATTTTCGTTTATTTCAGTAAATGGAATATTTTTATATATTTTATTTTAACAGAAGTCGCTTATCACAGGAATCACTTTTTTTTTTTTTTTTTTTTTTTGTTGATATGAAATTCAGGTTTTGATTTTTTTTTTTTCAATCTTAATTTTCAACTCAAGTATCTTTGATTTTTCAATTTCAAAAAAAGTTTTTTAACTCAAATATCCTTAAGAATTTTTTAACTCAAATATCCTTAAGGATCTTCATCATAAATCTTTCATTTTCGAAAGGTTTTGTTTTTTAATCACATTTGTTTTCATATATGAAAATTAAAATTTAAAAATTTATTTTGTTTTCATAGATATTTTCTTATCATAAGTAAGTAAGTAAGTAAAATGTTTGAACACACCTGTAGGTTTAGATAGGGTTAATATAGATTATTAAGACAATAATATGATGTTTAATAACAAGGAAACTTGTAATGTTTCGAACGACTTTAGGTAGGGTAGCAAAATCTCTTTGGGGATTTGTTATAATTATTATAACACGTATTTAAGAGACTAGCATAAGGGTGGCCCTTTTGAATACTGACCATATTCGTTTTCTGTTTATTTGGGTTCACACTATTTATATATACATATAATTTTACATATATATAATCATATTTCATATACAAACATTTTCAAGTATAATACCATATACAGCCATTCCAGTGACGTTCTTAGCCACCCTATTAACTGTAACCCTGATGGTTATGTATATATTTGTGGGTTAACTTGGACGTGACAGTCACTCGAATATGAGGTCTTTGAAAAAAAGATGTCACAGTTTACCAAATAAATAATTAAAAATAATTATGTTATAAGATATCATACATAATCATATTATAATTAAAATATTACACCTTTCAAAATATTACACTTTACAATATATTTTCAATATATTTTCAAAATATTACATTTTTTAAAAATATTACATTTTTAAAAAATATCACACTTTTCAAAATATTACACCTTTCATAATATTACATTTTTCAATATATATATATCTTAATTATTTTATATTTTAATTAAGTTATATCATATATTCTTTAAGATTTTTTGATTTAGATCCCAGTCAGTCAGATTCCAGATAACAAAACTAGTCAGTCAGATTCCAGATAACAAAACTAGATTTAGATCCCAGTCAGTCAGATTCCAGATAACAAAACTATTTCTTATAAATAGATTCCAGTTAGTCAGATTCTAGATAATAAATACAGATTTAGTCAGTCAGATTCCAGATAACACATTATATTTAGATTTAATACAGTTTTTAATTCATATAGTTTTTAATTCATAAAAACCCAACCCAGACTTAAAATTTATACAAACTAACAATTAATCATCAATCAATTAATCATTAGCCAATTATTCAAAATCTTTAGCCAATCAATCTAAACCTACTCACCATGTTTTCGAAACGGCACATGACTATTGTAATAGTTGATTTTCACTTCTGGCATCTTAAACAATGTAGTTACATGATACTGTTTCTTAACCATATTGACGAAACCATTTTGCAAACCATATTTTGCAAACCATATTTACGAAAACATTTTGAAAACCAATCAATTAATCAAGACTAGCCAATCAGTCAAAACTACTCAATGTGTTTTTGGAACGTTCCATGACTACTGTAATAGTTGTTTTTTTTACTCCTGGCATCTTAAACAGTGTAGTTATATGCTAACGTTTTCTTAACCATATTGATAGTTATATGATACTGTTTTCTTAGTTATATGATACTGTTTTCTTAACTATTGGTTTAACTATATTGGCGAAACCACATTCATGATTAATACATTCATGATTAATATATTGGCGAAACTATTTTTTAAGCGTATTGGCGAAACCATGATTCATGATTAATATATTGGCGAAACTATTTTTAAACGAAACTATTTTTAAACATACTGGCGAAACCATTTTTAAATATGTTAGCGAAACCATATTGATGATTAATATTTTTAACCATTTGATGATTAATATTTTTTAAACATATTAGCGAAACCATATTGATGATTTTAAAATTTTGTATATCAGGAATATTTAAATTTTGAACAGCAGGAGTGTTTAAATTTTGAACAACAGGAATATCAAGGATGTTAAAATGTTGAGCATCAGGAATATCAAAGATATTTAAATTTACATTGTTTTCTTTGTTAGGCCCTTTGTTAGTGTCAATTCTGAATCCATCGTCTATAACAGCAGCGGGCTCTTCGTCAGTACCATTTCTAAATTCACTGTCCTTATCGTCCGCATCAACATGAATACTGGAGCCTTTACCATCACCATCACCACTTTTACCACCTTTATCATCACCACCTTCACCTTCAATATTGGCATCACTTCTACCTCCTTCAACTTCAATATCAATGCCATTTTTAATTTCCTTAATATCTGTTTTCTCTGTTAATAGAAAGGGATTGTTCATGAATTCATATACAAGTGTTTGATCTAAACTATATCGAGATAACCTATTTTGAGATAAACCATCTCTTCTTTGTTGATTTGCAACATCGCCTGAATTATGAGTCAAATCGTTTGTTTTTTCTGACAAGCCATTACCATTTTTTGATTTCTGAGTTAAACCGTCTCTTGTTTTTTCTGACAACATAAAAGGATTACTTAGTAATTCATGTATAAGAGCGCGATCTAACCCATATTGAGATAACCCATCATAGGATTTTGTATAAGGAGCGTTCTCAAACTCATCTACAGCAATAGCATCGAAACATTTGAGCACTGGGGTGCTATCTGGAGAGTTCCTGGTTTTAGAAGATGTTTGAGAATTAGAGTTCAAAAATTTATTATGTGTTGAAGATGTTTGAGAATTCGAATTTGAGCATTTGTTGAGTGTTGAACATATCTGATATACACTTGGGATTTTTCGAGAACCTAGAATTTGTTGAGAACCTTGAATGTTTTGTGGATCTTGAATATTTTGTGGATCTTGAATTTTGTGAGAATCTTGAATTTTTTGAGAATCTTGAATTTTTTGAAGGCCTTGGATTTTTTGAAGGTCTTGATATATATGTGTTTTTATCTTGAGTTTTTCATGAGTTTTCACGTCTACCTATTGATGGGTCACATAGATATTATAAGTCACATAGATATCATATGAGTGTTTTGTATTCTAAGTTACATCATCATAATGCACCCACTTTGTAATATAGAATTTCAAAATATTTATAACATAGAGGTTCCAAATATTTGTTAAAATAACGGGAATCGGAGACTTTTCCGGAAACAAAGATTTTCCGAAGAAAAGATTCTTCCAAAAAGGAAACAAAGATTTTCCGAAGAAAAGATTTTTCCAAAAGAAAAAGATGAGAGATTTTCCAAAAGATGAAATACTTTTTTAGGGTGAAATATCCCTTAAATGGTGCAATATTATTTTGAAAAGTGCAATATGTTTTTAAAAAAGAGGTGCAATATGATATTGAAAAATATGATTTTGAAAAATACAATGTATACGTTTTTTTTAAAAAAATGTTCAACACTTACAAAGCTTTCGCTGGAGTCTGATATTATGATGATTTCTCCACTTGATTCTACAAGCAATCCTTTACTTGATTCTACAATTAATTCTCCACTTGATTCTATAACTGGTCCTCCACTTGATCCTACAACTAACCCTCCACTTGATTCTACAATTGACCCTTCCGAGTCTTCATTCATATCTTCATTTAGGGGTGTTTTTAAAAGTGTTTCATCAAAATGCATTTTGGTTTTGATTTTCAACTTCTTTTAAATATGTAGAAGTCTCTTTTGACAGTTCTCTTTTGACAATATCAACATTTTTAAATATGTAGGATTTTCTTTAGACAATATTGATGATAGTTGAGTGATACACAATAGGAGGGGTACACAATATAACGATATCATGTTTAGAAATTTGTGTTAGTATGTTTTTATAAATATGGTTGTATAAAAATGCCAGTATGTTTTATAAAAAAATACCTGTGGTTTTCTGACGATGATGATGACGGTGTTGAGATAACCCCTATTTTGTATACATCGAGTGGTGTGTATGTGATGAAGATGAGGATTGTTGGAGCTGTTTTCAAGGTAGTTTTTTTCAATGTAGCTTTTTTTTGATATAGCTGTTTTTGGCACTTCCTAAAAGGATGTTGAAAAACAATTTTAGTTGTTTTTTTATAAATGATGTTATTCCGCAAAATTAATAAAAGATGTTATTCCACACAATGCACCATTTATAAAAGATGTTATTCCGCACAATACACAATTTATAAAAGATGTTATTCGTTATGTTATCGTCTCTTAAAATTGTTGTTGCCAATCAGAAATAAGAGATGAAACGAAATCGAAAATGGAACAGAATTAGAGATGAAATTAAGAGATGAAATGAAGTTGAAATTGAAAATGGAAGTTGAGCAAGCATATGAAATGTTCTTATGTACTCCAATGTTTTTGGCTTCGAGTCATACGTTTTAAAAGAAAAACAAAAACAACAATGGTTGTTTCACTGCTTTTGAGCGGAAGCAAAAACAACAACGTTTGTTTCACTATTTTTGAACACAACGGCTGCGTTTGCGGAAAATTTAATTACCTGAGTCTTGCTAGGTTGTGTATGACATGTAGACTGTAGACTGTATGTGTTTTCGGTCTGAATGATGCAGAAATAGAGATGAATAGCTACCGCCGACTACTGACTACGATATGTGTTCCTCGGGTTGATATGTGTTCCTCTGGTCCAGATGATTTATGAACAGATACTGAAAACGCACAAAATTAAATTTTGGTCAGTTGAAATGTTTAGTAAAGTTATGTTTTGATCTAATTAGAGTTTCCAAGGAATGTGCCACACTAGTGAGTGTGTATTAAGAATAGTGGTTAGACACTGTTCACATTCTTCATTGGATTTTTGAATTTAACCAACAAACCAATTAAGAACATGTGTGGTAGGAAAACATTGATGTTTTTGAACGAACTAATAAAATTCAAACTATCTAATCAAAGCATATTTCACTGGATTTTTGAATTTAACCAACAAATTAATTAAGAACATGTGTGGTAGGGAAACATTGATGTCTTTGAATGAACTAATAAAATTTAACTAACCAATCAAAGTTGATGTGATGTCATTAATAACCAATCGGAGCGTTTTGTTAGGAAGGTGTGTTGACTACGTTTATGATGCACCGTTTTCAAAGTGATGCACCGTTTTTAATTAAATAAATATTTTTAATTAAATAAATGTTTTTAAATGATGCACCGTTTTAATTAAATGAATGTTTTTAAATGATGCACGGTTTTAATTAAATGAATGTTTTAAATGATGCACCGTTTTCGATTTAAATGAATATTTTCAACGTTTTCGATTTAAATGAACATTTTCAACGTTTTCGATTTAAATAAACATTTTCAACGTTTTCGATTTAAATAAATATTTTCAATGATGCAACGTTTTCAAAAGTTGGGTGGCTGATGTATTTAGATATTTTGTCTGAATTAGAGTTGAAAGATTGGGTGGCTGATATATTTAGATTTTTGATCGGAAACAGTATACTATTTAATTAGACACATTAGACATATCGTACACTGTTTTTAATTTAAGGTTGCATACTGTTTTAATATATGTCTTGTATAGACATATATATTTTATAAGCTCTGATCTCAGTATTTTATAAGTTCCGATCTCGCCAAAAAACAACATAACAATGGTTGAACATTTCCATAAAAATTGCGTGGAGACGGCACGCTATTAGCTAACGGTTCGTCTCTTAAAAATGTTGTTGCACATTCTACAAGCAAAGCAAAGTGATGGAATAAAGAAGGGCTGAAATGAAATTGAAAATGGAAGTTGAGCAAGCATAAAAAAAAAATAAAAATGTAAACAAAAAA
The DNA here is from genome assembly GCA_947389925.1 of Coelopa pilipes. Taxonomy (NCBI): domain Eukaryota; kingdom Metazoa; phylum Arthropoda; class Insecta; order Diptera; family Coelopidae; genus Coelopa; species Coelopa pilipes. The sequence goes on from OX376700.1 coordinate 10,130,196, forward strand.
ACGATGTGTTATGTACTCCAATGCTACTGAGTATTCTGTACATAACAGGGTTCTTATGATGTCTCTAACATGAGAGCAGGGAGAGGGAAAGAGAAAATGAGCTCTCTCACATGTATGAGCTCTCGTATGAGCGTTCCTCTCATGTATCAGCTCTCTCATGAGTGCTCCTCTCATGTATCAGCTCTCTCATGAATATCAGCTCTCTCATGAGAATCAGCTCTCATATGAGTAATTCTCATGTATCGACTCTCTTATGAGAATCAGCTCTCATATGAGTAATTCAGCTCTCATATGAGTAATTTTGATAAACAAAACAGTGGAAATGACACATGAGTACAGAACTCTCAGCTCTCATATGAGTAATTCAGCTCTCATATGAGTAATTCTGATAAACAAAACAGTGGAAATGACACATGAGTACAGAACTCTCAAATCATATTGAACATATTGAATGTTGTGAGTGAGAATTCTCAGAATTTAAAATTCTTATAGTGAACATTTTGATAATCGAAAAATTTCGAATTCTTATAATGAAGATTTTGATAATCGAAAAATTTCGAATTCTTATAGTGAACATTTTGAAAATTTATTTATTCTGGTACATATGAACGTTATTGTAATTGAGACTGAGATATATGAGCATATTTGATATATGAGCATATATGATATATGAGCATATATAATATTGAAAGAAAAGGAAAACACACAATTTTCATATATAAGCATATATAAGGAAATATATAAGATTGAGAGTGTAAGGATATGTGAGGTTGTGTGTAAAGAAAATATATAGATTGAGTGTAGAGAGAACACATGGTTTGCATATAATTTGCACATTTGCACATGAACATATTCGAGACTGTGAGTCTAGGCTTACTAAAACAGAGCATAATTCACACATTTGCACACAAACATATTCGAGACTGAGAGTCAAAGGTTTATAAAAACAGAGCATAAAATGTATTAAGATTGTGAGTAAGGTGAGCATATATGAGCATATATGAGATGGAGATTTTGGTGCATTCAAGATTTGGAGATTCTTTTATATAGATGAGGATTTGGAGATTTTTAAATATAGGAAGATTTGGAGACATAATTTTCACATATAAATTTGGCGCATTCGAGAATATTGTACACATGAAGATTCGAAGATTTTTATATATATATAAAGCATTCAAGCATTTGAGAATTTTATACATATGAAGATTCGGAGAAACAATTTTATATATACGGAGAATAATTTTCACATAAAAATTTGGCGCATTCGAGAATTCTATACATATGGAGATTCGGAGATACATATAAAGGTTCGGAGAAATAATTTTATACATACGGATATTTTTATACATGTAAGGTTCGGAGAAATAATTTTATACATATGGAGAAAATTTTCACATCAAATATGGCGTCTACTTTATTTTCTCATTATAATTCTAGATGTTTAAAAAAAAGGTTTAATTTTTCCATATTTTGATTTGCACATGTGAAAACTCATAATAAATTCATAATAATTTTTACTTTAAAATAAAGGCATTTTTATTTAAAAAAGGTAATTACCCACCACAACTATTTTTAAAAAATATTTGTTTGATTCATTTCAAATATAATTTAAGACACTATTATTCAAAAAAAGGGATTTTTCAACATAATTTTTGGACTTATCAACAAAAAATTTGGACTTATCAACAAAATTTATTATCCAAAACAAATTTGGATTTATCAACAGAAAAATTTCAATCTCCTCAATATTTTTCAAGGTAATTTTCCAGAAAATGTATAAAAAGATACGAAAAGATATGTGCTTTTGAAATTGTGTTTATCAAAAAACACATACCTTATGTTACCATTTATTGCTCCTCCTCATTATTTGTCATAACCATTATTTGTCATAACCATTATTTGTCATAACCATAACCAAAACATTGTTTTTAGTTTTAGTTGGCCTCGAACTTTAAAATAACATTTAGGTTATTTTGGTTCTCATGATTCTATAACTTTTTAAGTTTTAGAACCTTTTAGATTTAGCGTTGCATTTGTTCTCTGATGAGCCCCTGTGGCGAGGGGCGAAAAGTACTTCAGAACTGCCTTGCCTGAGTCCTACACGGACAAAGATTTTGTTCACTATTCTTCACCATTTTCACCATAAAATTGTTACCTTCGTTTTTCTTATTCTTTTTCCTTTACAGATATTAATATATAATCCTTTTGAAAGGGTATAATATATGGTCTTTTTGAAAAAAATATTTTTATGCTTTTCCAAAAAATATTTTTTATGCTTTTCCAAAAATAATTTTTAACTAATCCTTTTCAGATATAATATATAATTTTTTTCCAAAAAGAATTTTTAACTAATCCTTTTCAGATATAATATATATTTTTTATATATATAAAGACATATAGACAGATAGCTATAAACAAAATAAAAACAGACAACTAAAAACTAAAGACAACTAAAACTAAAAACTAAAGACTTGATGGCCTGTAGGTTTTCCAATTCGTAAATACACAGACAGATAGATAAACCAAAATATGGAATCACAAAAATTGAAGGAATCACAAAATAAAAAACAGACAAACAAACTATAAGGAATGACTTGACGGCCTGTAGGTTTTTCAAATATTCGAAAATAAACAGACAGATAGATAAATTAAAATATGGTTTGAAGGAATCACAAAATAAAAGACAGATAGACAAACTATAATGGCTTGATGATAGACAGACAAACCAAACCAAAAAGTGGTTTTCAATTTTGAAGTTTTCAATTTTGAGGTTTTCAATTTTAAAGTTTTCAATTGTGAGGTTTTCAATTTTTAAGGTTTTCAATTTTGAAGAATTATTTGGGGTTTTGATTTTGAAGAATTGTTTAGGTTTTCATTTTTGAAGAATTATTTGGGGTTTTCATTTTTTGAAGAATTATTTTGAAGATTTAATGACATTTGAATTTTTTCATGAAGAATCCTCGTTTTGATTGTAAAAGATTTTGAATTATTTGAATTTTTTCGGAAAAGGGAATCCTCATTTATTTCGGGAAGGTATCCTCAATTTTGATTGTAAAAGAGTTTTAAAAAAGGAATCCTCAAGTTTGTTTTTTTCAGAAAGGGAATTTAAGAAAGAATCCTCATTTTTGATTGTAAAAGAGTTAGGAAAAGGAATCCTCAATTCAGTTTTCGACCTGAGGTTTCAACTTCATGTTATTCAGTTTGAAATTTTCAAGTTGATGTTTTTCATCCTGAAGTTTTCAACCTGATGTTTTTAACTTGTGAGTTTCAACCTGATGGTTTCCAACTTATGAGTTTTGAACCTGATGGTTTTAATTTGCGATTTTTTTCAACTTGTGAATTTTGATGTTTTTCAACCTGAGGGTTTGAAGCTTGAGGCTTTGAGAGTTTTCGGCTTGAGACTTTTAAGCTTGGAACTTTGAAACCTTGAGAATTTTAACTTTGAAGCTTGAGACCTCTAAACTTGGAGTTTGAAGGTCTTTCAACTTGAGACTTGAAGCTTAAAGCCCGAGGTTTTAACTTAAAACTTTGTTTTCATAGATAGGAATCACTTTTCACTTTTCAACTTGAGACTTGAAGCTTTAAACTCGAGGCTTTTTAATTTAAAACTTTGTTTTCATAGATAGGAATCACTTTCCACTTTTCACACAACTTTTTATAATTATCTTCATAATTTGGTTTTCATAGATAATAATCATTTATTACATATTTTTCACATTTATTTTAATAAATGAAAATATTTTTTTCACATGATTTCATAGATAGGGATAATTTTTCATAAAACTTTTCACATTTATTTTCAAAAGTTTTGTTTCTAAAAATGAGAGTGTTTTTCATATATTTTTCACATATTTATTTTCAAAGTTTGTTTTAATAAATGATAATAAATGAGAATATTTATTTTCAAAAATCTTGTTTATTATAATGAGAGTGTTTTTCATATATTTTCACACATTTATTTTCAAAGTTTTGTTTTAATAAATTAAAAGATGAGAATGTTTTTCATATAAATGAGAATTGTTTTCACAAAAATGAGAATCACTTTTTACATAATCTTTCACATTAATAAAATGAGAACATTTTTTCACAAAAATGAGAATATATTTTTTTCACATAAATGAGAATAACTTTTTACATATTTTTCATATTAATAAATGAGAATATTTTTCATGTTTTCATAGATAGGAATCACTTTTCACATAACTTCTCATTTGCTGATAATTTTCATGGTTGATTTTCAGCTTGAGGTTTTTATATATTTTCATATATTTCACATTTATTTTCACATTTGTTTTTAATGAATGAGAATATTTTCGTTTATTTCAGTAAATGGGAATATTTTTATATATTTTATTTTAACAGGAGTCGCTTATCACAGGAATCACTTATCACTTTTTTATATGAAATTCAGGTTTTGATTTTTTCAATCTTAATTTTCAACTCAAGTATCTTTGATTTTTCAATTTCAAAAAAAGTTTTTTAACTCAAATATCCTTAAGAATTTTTTAACTCAAATATTCTTTAGGATCTTTATCATAAATCTTTCATTTTCGAAAGGTTTTGTTTTTTAATCACATTTGTTTTCATATATGAAAATTAAAATTTAAAAATTTATTTTTGTTTTCATAGATATTTTGTTATCATAAGTAAGTAAGTAAGTAAAATGTTTGAACACACCTGTAGGTTTAGATGGGGTTAATATAGATTATTAAGGCAATAATATGATAAAATCAAGAATAATTTTAAAATAAAGAGGCAGATGATATAACAAATTCAATGGAATATGTTCATAATTGGCAAAGAATTATATTAAGTTTCGTGATTGTAATTGCAAAGACATATATGATAAGTGTATCAAAGGAAAATTGATTCTTCCGATCAACCAAAACCATTTCCAAAATGTCATCTAACCATCTGATCATATCAAAAGAGTACGTGATATATCAAAAATCGATATTTCTTGACTCTTATAGATGATTTGAGAAAGTATGTTAACATTTATTTAATTAAGAGGAAATCTGATGTCATTAATGAATTGAAAGAATTCATTGAAATTGTTCGTACAGCATTTGGAAAATATCCTAAAAGTGAACGATCAGAAAATGGTGGTGAGTACACCTGTAACGTTGAATAAAGCAACTATTTACGCAAGAGCGAAATTGTGTAGCAGAGAGATGAAATAGGTATTTGGTACCAAAATTGATAATGAAACTTCAGAACATGGTAGAATAAATGCAGGAAAATACTACTGTGATATTGAATTATTGATACCTTCAGATCAACAATCAAGACAGAGGACAAATAAACAAACTCCACCAGAAAGGTATACCGCAAATTTAATTGTTTACTCTAAGGAACCGAAAAGTTATAAGGAAGTATTAAAACGACAATATAATAAAAAATGGTTAAATGCTATGAGAGAGTTGTGTGGAATGAAAAATGGATATTAGAAGAATTACCTGATGGATGAAAGGCAATTAGTTGTAATTGGATATATAATTAATTACGGATGTAAACGGAAAAGTATGAAGTTACTAAGTAATACTAGTAGCACAAGGATTCAATAAAAAATATGGCGTGGATTTGAACGAGATTTGTGCACCAGTAGTCTGACATACGAATGGTTTTAACGGTAGCTGGACAAAATCAAATGTAGGCAAATCACCTTAATGTAAAGACAGCGATCCTATATTGGAATTTAAAAGAAACTTTATATATGAAACAAACAAATTTTACAGAAACATTTGAAATATCCCATTTAGGAGAAGTCAATCATTACTTGGTAGGGCAGATGGATATTAATAATGTCTCAACAAAATTATCCTAAAATGCTTGGATATAGTTATCAAATATCTTTGTTTTTTTTTTTGTCTTTCTTTGATGCACACTTTACACACACTTTACTGTATTTTTCTTCGCTTTTCTGTCTTTTTCTTCACCTTGCACACACTTTTCTGTCTTTTTCTTCACTTTATGTTTCCGAATATTCACACTTTTCTGATGCTTCAACGAACAATTCGAATTTTTGACGAACTTTGTCTTACTTTATCTCACGACTCTTTGTCTTAATTTTTCACACTTTTCTGTCTTTTTCTTCACTTTATGTTTCCGATTATTCACTCTTTTCTGATGCTTCAACTTTTTGCCGAACTTTGTCTTTCTTTATTTCACGTATTAATTTTCTGAACTTTTTATTTCTCAGCACTGTATTGTAACATCATTTATTTAAAAAAAAAAAAAATTGTCAGTATTCTGTGGACCGTATCCCACTTCTGAATTGTAATGGCTGAGTCGAACTACGTGCTCACACTTTGACTTATCATTTTTTTCTGATCTCTCGACGAAAATGAACTTACATGCTATGCTTACGGAGAATGATACATTGTCAAAATATATACAACGAAAACTGCTATCGGAGTGTGATGAGTCATCCATTGCAAAGATAATCGTCGATCATTTTGCCAACACCGAGATCAAAATGGATCCAAAATGTTGTCCTGCTATTCCCATCAGAAATTACTGTATACCCTAAAATGAAAACAGAAATCCATGCGGTAGATTATATGATCGTTATTGCAATATGATACTGAAGTTCAGATTTCACAGGTAATAATAAAGAATATTCATCAAAAAATATGGCTAGGGCATAAAATTCCTAAAGATCATACGTCAACATGGAAGAAGACATCTTCCATAAAAATAAATTGTTGAATATCAATTTAAAATTAAGTTATTCCCAAAATTTACTTTCTATAAAGAACTGTACAAAATGTAATCAAAGTAGTCTTGACGTGTTAGATACATAAAATTATATGTGAAATCAATGACAATAACAAGATGCGTGGAACTGCATACTTCAGCATTTTGAAAATTATTCATTTAGAGAATGCGTTCTTATTGTGAAGAACATATGCAAAGTCCAACTAGATATATGAAGACGATGAATTGGAACAACACATCAATGAAGTGCATCAAGAATTGAAGATATTGAAAAATGGGAAGTATGTTTTTAAAAGGTCTGAATATAACTAAAAGATGTATTATATGTTCAAACAATTCAAAGTAATCTATATCGGTTTCAAGCAAGTGAAAAGAAGCTACATTTTAGAGACAGAGTTTGTGAAATGAAGTTTAAAAATCAAGAATAATTTTAAAATATAGAAGCAGATGACATAACAAATGCAATGGAATATGTTCATAATTGGCATAGAATTATATAAAGTTTCGTGATTGTAATTGCAAAGACATATATGAGAAGTGTATCAAAGGAAAATTGATTCTTCCGAATCAACCAAAACCATTTCCAAAATGTTATCGAATCATCTGATCATATCAACAGAGTACGTGATATATCAAAATCGATATTTCTTGATTGTCATAGATGATTTGAGAAAGTATGTTAACATTTATTTAATTAAGAGGAAATCTGATGTAATTAATGAATTGAAAGAATTCATTGAAATTGTTCATACAGCATTTGGAAAATATCCTAAAATTGAATGATCAGAGAATGGTGGTGAGTTCACCTGCAACGTTGAATAAAGCAACTATTTACGCAAGAGCGAAATTGTGTAGCAGAGAGATGAAATAGGTATTTGGTACCAAAATTGATAATGAAACTTCAGAACATGGTAGAATAAATGCAGGAAAATACTACTGTGATATTGAATTATTGATACCTTCAGATCAACAATCAAGACAGAGGACAAATAAACAAACTCCACCAGAAAGGTATACCGCAAATTTAATTGTTTACTCTAAGGAACCGAAAAGTTATAAGGAAGTATTAAAACGACAATATAATAAAAAATGGTTAAATGCTATGAGAGACTTGTGTGGAATGAAACATGAATATTGGAAGAATTACCTGATGGACGAAAGGCAATTAGTCTCAAATGGATATATAATTAATTACGGATGTAAACGGAAAGAATGAAGTTACTAGGCAAGATTAGTATCACAAGGATTCAATAAAAAATATGGCATGGATTTTAACGAGATTTGTGCACCAGTAGTCTGACATATGAATGGTTTTAACGGTAGCTGGACAAAATCAAATGTAGGCAAATTATCTTAATATAAAGACAGCGCTTCTATATCGAATTATAAAAGAATCGTTATATATAAAACAACAAATTTTTTTACAGAAACATTTGAAATATCCCATTTAGGGGAAGTCAATCATTACTTGGTAGGGCAGATGGATATTAATAACGACTCAACAAAATTAACCTAAAATGCTTGGATATAGGTATCAAATATCTTTTTTTTTTTTTTTTTGTTTTTCTTTGATGCACACTTTACACACACTTTACTGTATTTTTCTTCGCTTTATGTTTCCGAATATTCACACTTTTCTGATGCTTCAACGAACAATTCGAATTTTTGACGAACTTTGTCTTACTTTATCTCACGTTTCTTTGTCTTAATTTTTCACACTTTTCTGTCTTTTTCTTCACTTTATGTTTCCGATTATTCACTCTTTTCTGATGCTTCAACTTTTTGCCGAACTTTGTCTTTCTTTATTTCACGTATTAATTTTCTGAACTTTTTATTTCTCAGCACTGTATTGTAACATCATTTATTTTATAAAAAAATTTGTCAGTATTCTGTAGACCGTATCCCACTTCTGAATTGTAATGGCTGAGTCGAACTACGTGCTCACACTTTGACTTCTCATTTTATTGTGATCTCTCGACGAAAATGAACTTACATGTTATGCTTACGGAGAATGATACATTGTCAAAATATATACAACGTAAACTGCTATCGGAGTGTGATGAGTTATCCATTGCAAAGATAATCGTCGATCATTTTGCTAACACCGAGATCAAAATGGATCCAAAATGTTTTCCTGCTATTCCCATCAGAAATTACTGTATACCCTAAAATGAAAACAGAAATCCATGCGGTAGATTATATGATCGTTATTGCAATATGATACTGAAGTTCAGATTTCACAGGTAATAATAAAGAATATTCATCAAAAAATATGGCTAGGGCATAAAATTCCTAAAGATCATACGTCAACATGGAAGAAGACATCTTCCATAAAAATAAATTGTTGAATATCAATTTAAAATTAAGTTATTCCCAAAATTTACTTTCTATAAAGAACTGTACAAAATGTAATCAAAGTAGTCTTGACGTGTTAGATACATAAAATTATATGTGAAATCAATGACAATAACAAGATGCGTGGAACTGCATACTTCAGCATTTTGAAAATTATTCATTTAGAGAATGCGTTCTTATTGTGAAGAACATATGCAAAGTCCAACTAGATATATGAAGACGATGAATTGGAACAACACATCAATGAAGTGCATCAAGAATTGAAGATATTGAAAAATGGGAAGTATGTTTTTAAAAGGTCTGAATATAACTAAAAGATGTATTATATGTTCAAACAATTCAAAGTAATCTATATCGGTTTCAAGCAAGTGAAAAGAAGCTACATTTTAGAGACAGAGTTTGTGAAATGAAGTTTAAAAATCAAGAATAATTTTAAAATATAGAAGCAGATGACATAACAAATGCAATGGAATATGTTCATAATTGGCATAGAATTATATAAAGTTTCGTGATTGTAATTGCAAAGACATATATGAGAAGTGTATCAAAGGAAAATTGATTCTTCCGAATCAACCAAAACCATTTCCAAAATGTTATCGAATCATCTGATCATATCAACAGAGTACGTGATATATCAAAATCGATATTTCTTGATTGTCATAGATGATTTGAGAAAGTATGTTAAAATTTATTTAATTAAGAGGAAATCTGATGTCATTAATGAATTGAAAGAATTCATTGAAATTGTTCATACAGCATTTGGAAAATAGCCTAAAATTGAACGATCAGAAAATGGTGGTGAGTACACCTGCAACGTTGAATAAAGCAACTATTTACGCAAGAGCGAAATTGTGTAGCAGAGAGATGAAATAGGTATTTGGTACCAAAATTGATAATGAAACTTCAGAACATGGTAGAATAAATGCAGGAAAATACTACTGTGATATTGAATTATTGATACCTTCAGATCAAACTCCACCAGAAAGGTATACCGCAAATTTAATTGTTTACTCTAAGGAACCGAAAAGTTATAAGGAAGTATTAAAACGACAATATAATAAAAGTAGTATGAATATAGGCAAGGTAAGGCAATTGGGTCGTGCGTTTAAAAAACGAACTACAATCCAACCAAATTCCAACTAGTCCAATAACCATCCACCAAAAATCTTATTACAATTCATCAAAATCCAACTATACCAATCGGTATCCACCAAGAAATCTTATTCAGCAGCAAACCCAATAAGGTATCCAATCGGCATTTAAATAAATCCAACTAAAATAATTTGTTCTTCTAATAAAGTGATGTTATTTTGGCCGCAACTCCCCCCTGTAATCCCATTGGCAGTAGTATGAATATAGGCAGTTGCTTCGTCGTCCTCCATCTGAAACTTCTACCTGCTAAGATTGAGTTTCATATGCGCCGGTTAAGGGTATTTTGAGAACAGTCACAACCATCTATCCTGCTAAGATCGTATTTGAGAAGAGTTTGATTATAGCAAATACTTGAACCCACTACCGCACAAAAGTTATAAAATCGTCCGATACGTTCTTAAGACTTGAGAGCAGCACCAAAATGGACAAGGGCCACCTGTGTTAACTGATCAAGACTCACCCCCGCCCCATTGTTTTGTCTTTCTGTTTACTTGTTTTATCAATCCGTCTCATTAAACGAAGTCCGCACTCACAACCCGTAATATAAACTATATTTTATGGCCATACGATAACGTGAATTGAATTTCATAACGAAAACCGTCAGTGTTTTATTTGTAATATAATTATTGTAACGTTCGATTTTCTTTCGTCTCTTTGAATGTATTTCATGTATGTGAGATAATTCAATATAAATGAAAATGTGACGAATTTAGAAGATGTATATACAATAAGGATGAGAAAGAATAAGAATAAGGTAACATGTATGCATTACATATAAAGGTACCTCAACCAATAAGAAGTTTTGTAAAGAAAAATACAAATGTTGCTGCTGAGTGCTTGAAAGAACTAGGCATATTGCATAGCACATCTCTCTAACGGAGTAGAATGAAATAGAAACATTTTTGAATAACAGATTTGACCAATGAAAACCCATTGACAATCTTATACAATTGTGTTCAGATTTACTTCTATATAAAGTATCCAACGTATTCATTTGAAAAATAGTCTCAAATTAAATCTCATAGTGGAAGTGCTTACATTTGATTCTAATAATGGTAAGTAAATATTTTTCAATAAATGTAAATATTTATTTCTAATATTTATTTAACAGAATCTTATCCAACAATTAAATAATTGTTCTAAAGGGGTTGGTCAAGGATATACTAAAGTTGATGATTTAAATATTGATCAGGACTATATTATCACTGGATGCAAAGTTAAGGAAACACAATTTGGTGAAAAGCTGATCATTTATTTGTTAGATGAAAATGATTCTCCTCTTTGGATTTTCTTGCCCAAGCGATTTACTCAAATATTTCACACAAAAAAAAACCCATTCAAAGTACTAAAGATAGTGGCGTTCAGAGTTTAATTTTTAGAGGGAGAGATAAAAATAAATTCAATATGGCAATTTTCGAATTTGTTTCTAAGTTAAATACAACATACGAATAATAAAATGTATATATAATTTAAATAATACAAAAATAAATAATTTTACAATTAATTATACTTGGAATATTTTTTATTTATTTTCTTTTTAATTGTAAATTCGGTTTTAAATAGTTTTAAAACCTTTGAGTCATTGAATTTCAAATTGGATTTATCAAATAAGTTTAGAAACATTTTTAATGATTTGTTTTGTGATTTGTAAAGTGCATACATTGCACAATAATGACCGCATGTACTGGAAAAATATCCTTGAACTTGCTGCTTATTGTATGAAAAACTTTTACAATTTCGTTTAAGAAAAAGTATAAAGTCTTTATTATGAGGATATTGTCCAGATGAATCAAAGTACTCTCCTTTGTTTGTAGAACTGAAGTAGAATGCAACCCAATGACTTCCGGGTCGATGAGATGGATCCGTATTTGCAATTACAATAGCAGGCTTTTGTATAGTAAATGGTAATTGGTTGGAGGCGTATACACCTCTAAAATACATTTTAGTTGAAGCATGTTTTTGTAGAGCATTTCTAATTTGTAGTGTATTCATATTTTATTATAATGTTATGCGAACGTTCCTGTTTCTATCAATATCCAGCATTGAATCATATTCACAGTAAACTAAACAGGTAATCGCTTCTTCTAAGGGTTGTGCAAATCTCCCCTCAATGCGAATTGTACCTTGACTCAACAAATTTGCGCACATCGACGTATTCGAATGATCAGAGGTTAAATCAAACCCCAAAATAAAATATCCAGTATCAAAAAGTTCTTTAGTTACAAAAAGACCTTTATCAAAATGTTTAATTCCATTTCCTTTAAATAGCATATTATAAGCTCTGGAACTTTTACAATTTTTTAAATCATTATAATCAAATTCTAACGGTTGCGAAGGAATTTGTACTCCGTTTACTGAGAGATTAAATCTCTGAATATTAAAATGTTGAAATTTGAATGGATTTAGATTTCTACTTCCGGAATATGCTTTATTAGAAACCATGCAAAACGCTATAAAATTTGGTAATTGTCCAATCACTACATTATCAATCGACAATGAATGATTTCCTGGATAAAGTGTGAATGACTTCACTTCGACTCTGTTGAAGGGATATATAGCATTTTTATTAAGTAAAACCTTATGATGAGCTAGAAGGATGCTAGGGTTTATTGTTATATGGTTCATAAATAATTGCGCTTCTAAAATTTTTAGAGATGCTTCCCCTGCTGATTCCATAATATAAAAAGATGCCTTTTCCATATTGAAAGTAATACGAAGGTCCACATTATTCAATAATAATTTGGATTGGTTAAATATATCTCCATGTATTTTACCATATAACTCAACTGTATTACTTTTTTGAAAAATGCTTTTTCTTGCAGTTAATCCAGTATTTCCACCTACCCCATCTGAAGTTGTGTCTGAAATCCATCCAGAGGTAGTTAGATGTGATTTACTCGCATCTGTTCCATAATTAAGTAATGTTTGTATATAAGCTCTGTAGTGATAATTATTATCACTTTGGGATACCAGAACATTATTCAAATAAACAGACGAACTCCTAAATATGGAGTGAAGAACATTATTTACAATTCCAACTGAATCATCCGCTATATTCTGGTTTTCTTTATTTTTCAACTGCACTACTAATTTTAAATATACGCTAGATAGGTCTCTATAAGTTTCTCCATTTCCTAGACATACAAACTCAATCGATCCAGCATTATCTAATGATGCTATAGGGTTATACGCCACTTCTTCTGTTCGCAAAATACTATTTTGAGTAGGGAGAGGCTCAAATAAATCAAGTTCACTTTTCATGCACTCCATTTTTTAATATATTTTAAACTTTATATTATGATGAAAATATATCCTTGGGTACAGTTTTTTGACTAAAAAATTTTCTTATCTTATTGACACGTTTACTTTTGGAAGAAGTTTTAGAATGAGGATTTTTTTTTCGGTTTCTTGCGCTTTATATGTTTTTTTCCAGATCCTTTTTGTAGTACTTTCGAAATTTTATTAATAGCCTTACTTGATAAGTTTTGAAGGGCTAACTGTCCTTGCTCTTCTAAAATATTTCTTAGTGGTTTTCTTCCGAAATCATTCATTATTGCTTTTCCTGTTTCCGTAGCTTGATTTTTTATGGCATTTAGCCCTGATAGAAATAAAGGTTTTAAATTTCTGTATAAACCAGAGAAAAATGAACCAATTCCTCTACCCTGTTGAATAATTCTCGGTGATATGTAAAGTGTTCCTATATGACTAATTCCAGATCCGGACTGATTTAGATAATATTGTGTGTAAAGCTGTTCCATGACGAGTTAAATCTGAGCAACTTTCTTTCTCAGTACCTCATTTATATCTTTTATTTCTTTCTACGAAAATGTAAGGTAACATATATTGGAACATGAGTAGCCTTAAAATACAGCTTTTCACCTACAAGGTTCGTTATCAAAATAGATATATCTTTTATAGAAATCGTCTCAATGGGATAGTATTCAATGAAAGAAAATTTTTTTAATTGACTAGTTCCATCATATGGAAGGACTTTTAAGCAACGTAAATTGGAATCACCAATGCATCTGGGTTTAATAATATCAGTATAAATTAAAATTATTTCGTTTGATGGAGGGTCTAGTTTCTTTACAATAGAATTAGAAACTAATGCATTCAAAAAAATTTCTGTTAATCCAACCTCCCAATTCTCTGAAATTTGAGTTGGTATATTCACAATATTTGTAAAAGCAGATTGAACATTTCCAGTGTATACACTTAATGAATTATTACTGAGTAAGGTAACACTGAATTCTTGAAGGATGTTCATTATCTTATGGTTCAGAGAATAATAGCGTTTTTGAAAATATGTTGATATTTATATGTATTTTCAAAGTGATATCCATTCAATATCATTTTTTCCAAATTGTTTTACAGCCAGTTTTAATTTATAAGGGTGATTCCAAATTCGATTTCTTTTCTGCATTGCAGACATAGATTTTTTTGTAGATAGAGGTTTCTTCTTAGGTGGATTTTCTAATTTACTATCATTTAAAGATATATCGTGACGCTTTCTCTTATGAGGATAAACTTCAATTTCATTTTCTTTTGATTTCAAATTTTTTTTCTGTCTCTTATGCAAAGATTCAAATTCGTCTTTAGAACTGGATTTTAGTTTTTCCTTGTCGAACTTGTTTTCCATATCTTTGAAAGTATCTAATTCTTTTTATTAATTTCATTAATCTGGGGGTTTAGAACTACCTCATCAGTTTGAGTTTCATTATCAGCTGAATTAAATTTTTGATTCGTATGGCTATTGAACTCTAGAATTTTATTTGGATTTCGTCTTCTTTTATTGTTAATATATTTATTTAACTCTTCTCTAATGGTAATCCATTTATTAAAATCATTCAAATGTTTACTAATAAATATCGGTAATAGTTTCCGATTTAAAAATACAGATGACAGAGAATCATTAAAAATCATGTTGTAAGTATTTGGGTGTACAAGTAATACTTTATTTAACTTAGTTTTAGACATTATCGATGAGTTTGCCAATTATTCCTGAGAGCAATGAAGATAGGAGAACTGGAAGAAATCCCCCACGTTGAATTAGAACTTTCCTTTTGGAGCTTACAGATCGTTTTGGACATGATATACATCTGAGTTCATTTTTATACTTTTTTAAAAATTTCTTATCCTTTGTTTTCAATTTGTTATTTCCATTTAGTGTATTATATGCTATTTCAATAATTGATTTTAATACGTCTTCATGACAATTCTTTAAAATTGCTTTTCTTAGTTTTGTGTCAGCATTTTTTATCGTGTACAAAAAATGCTTGTTTTCCTTTAATCGCTTGAGATTCTTTTTGTAAACCATTTTCACTAGTATCACAATAGCAGAAGCAATAATCTTTATTAAATATTTTTGTTCTATATCTGAGAAGATCATTAATGCCTTGGGTGAGATCAATGACTAAATATCCATGAGGTTCGTCTGTAACCTCTTTATATATTTTCATTAGTTCTCTAGGGTTTTCTGGATATATTTGCCGAGCTAAGTGTTGAAACTGCAACTTATCGCGGGGATTTTTAAATACAACTATATATTTTGAGTTTAATGAAATATCTCGAGTGTGAGATGATTTATGAAAAATGTTCTGAGTGACTACGATAACAGATAGATTTCTGTGATGCGAACCTTTTGTAGAAAGTTCACAGACTTCTTTATTAAACGCACCCATCATCAAGTCATCTAATATTATTAGAATGGGTTCATTATTTTCATTCTCAAAAGTTTCAGGTATGCCTCTATGAAATTCAATATTATTTAGTTTTGGTTTAGCCTTTTCTTCTCCATAACACCAAATTATACGATTGATTTCTTCGCTTATTAAATGCGATTTTAATTCAATTAGTTTTTCTAAAAAAGTAGTTTTTCCTGACCCTGATGGTCCACTGATTAGCATTGTAAATGGATGTATGAACTGATAAAACATGATGACTGTGGAATAACTAATTTATAAATGATTTCATTTCATCTCCTCTTATATATATATATTTTTTTTATTTTATAATATATTTACATTCTTCTAAGAATACAAAAATCTTAAAAATATTATTGAGTGCACATCTGTATTGGAAATTTTTATGCATTTGACAATTTGTGAAATAGTTAGGTAAATGACTCAAACTCATTGTGAGTTCAATATTAATAATATTTATGCTCGGAGATAAATATTTTTCGAGGAATTCTTTTTTATGTTTTCCAACAACAAAAACAGTATTAAATTTATTTAAAGGTGATAAAACGTCTGCGACTGATAAATAATCGATATATCCATCATTCCAATCAAGTCCATTTACATTTTTTTTACAGAATAAATATTTCTTTCGAGCGTCGATATCCAGTTCTTTATATGAATAGAGTGGCTTAAACACATAATAGTTGGGTATAACTGATCCACCACTCATAAAAGCGAGTTCCTTAATGAATAATTGTTGATTATTTCCACACAAATATTGGAAATCCAGTAGAATTGTTTTCTCTTTCTGAAATTGAGTCATTTTCGAATCAAAGAAAAAATAAAACTGAAATTGTATCGTCATCTCAATCCTTTATATAGCATATAATTGCTTGAGGTCTTTTCAGTTTGAGTTAGCTCGCAAGAAAAGATGGAACAAATTAAGGAGGAAAAACGTGAAATTAAACAGATACAGGATCATGAAGTAATTTTCGGTATGGAATATTATATAAACTTGAATTTAAAAATAAAATGTGGGTTTTCAACAACTCGAAATTTTACACCAATGTTATGGATTCAGCAAGGAAATAATTATATTGGATTGGATCGTGAGGAATGGATTCATCTTATGGCTTATAAGGAATTCATACAATTAAAACTGGATCATCACAAATTCCTTTCACCGGATACATTATTAAGTTACCCTTCATTTTAAAATATACATTGTGAATTTGTATATAAAAAAAGTAATGGTAACTGCATATTCACTTTGAATCACTATAGTAATTGTATAGAATTCGATAGCCGAGCCTGGAAAAAATTAATTCGAGTTGGTGTCTTTTTATCTACTTTTCTATGTTGGAATACAATTTTACAAAAACAAATATTTAATTTTTATCACAATCATTTTATACCAACATGTATTGAACAAAAGAAAAATTGTATTCAATTTTCTGAAATTAAAGGATTTTATTCATATGATGTTAAAGTAGATTTAACTAGATTATGTTTTGAAATATCAAGAAAAATGCAAAGTGTAATTAAAAATGATATTAAAATATATAAAGTATTAAGAAGAACAAAATTAGTAAAGGAAGAATATGTATAATAAGGTTAAATTAAAAAATAAACATTTTAAAACATGAGTAAGAAAATTGTTGTTGACGAAATTCACAGATATGCTAGAAAAAATTTTCCTCGGCGAAGATTTATACAAAAAGGTTTGCACGACACGTGGCAAATTGATTTGGTTGAAATGATTCCATTTCAACAAACAAACAATGGATACAAATATCTTCTTACAATAGTAGATACTTTTTCTAAATTTGCATTTGCTCTTCCTGTGAAAACAAAAAGCGCCAAAAATGTAACTATGGCCATGAGTGAAGTATTAAAAAACTCAAATCATCTTCCAAAAAATATTCAATCTGATCAGGGGAAAGAATTTTTTAATAATGAATTTAAAAGTTTAATGAATAAATTTAAAATTAATCATTATCATACATATACACATATGAAAGCTTCAATTTGTGAGCGCTTTAATAGAACATTAAAAAATATGATGTGGAAAATGTTTAGTATGAATGGTGACTATAAATGGATTACAAATTTACAATCACTTATATCTAAGTACAACAATTCATGGCACAGAACAATTAAAATGAAACCAATTGAAGTGAATAAAATTAATGAAAACAGTATACTTCAGAGCATATATAGTTTTCCAAAAAAATTTCCAAAACCAAAATTTAACGTAGGTGACTCTGTTAGAATTAGCAAGTTTAAAGGTACATTTTTCAAAGTATATACACCAAATTGGACAACGGAAATTTTCATTATAGAAAAAATTAATATCACTTACCCAGTGACATATATTTTAAAAGATTATAAGGAATCTATTATCAAAGGTGCTTTTTATGAGTATGAACTGCAGAAAGTCAGGAATAAAAACGCGTATCTGGTTGAAAAAGTATTGAAGCGTAAAGGCAATAAGTTATATGTTAAATGGCTAGGATTTGAAAATATTCATAACTCATGGATTCTTAAAAGTGAATTACTAAAATAGGGTATATAAATCATTAACATAGAAGATAACCCCCAGTTGCCTAGTGTATGTCAACTGAATCGCATATTAAAAGAATAAATATGCAATGGTTTAAGAAAGGATATGTTCGATTACTCTACTGTAACTATTGCGGTAGCAACGAACATTTAGAGAATAACTGTAGAAAGAAAAAATTTGATGATTTGAAACAGCAGTCTGATAAGAAAAATATAAAACAAAAATAGGTGGTACGGAAATATATTTTGCTTTATTGATAATTAAATATGAAATATATACATGTCTTAAATATATAATAGATTGACATAAAATGGCTATTTACATAGTTATTTTTAACTAATAAAGTTATAGTTATGCGTAGAAAGGTGTTTTTTTTTTTTTGTTTTTTTTTTGGTAGTTTGTGTTAGTTTATTGTTTCCGAATATATATAATTAGCTGTCTATTCTATAGTGACCCCATGCTGAAGTTGATATACCATCAGATGAAATATGTCTTTTATCATCTAGATAGTTTAAGCTTATTTTGTTTACAATTTCTGTATATAGTTGATGAGATCGACTTCTTATTACCCGTTGTTGACCATAAAAAGTTTTCATTATAATCATTAATATAATCATTAAACTGTAGTTTTCTAACTATATTACTTTTCACACCCTTAACTTTTTTAACAACTTTGTCGTTACATTCATCTGATTTCTTATCAACTTTATAAGCATAGGCTTTAGCTTTCAAACCTACAAAACTGGTCATAACTCTCCCCGCATTTTCATCTTTCATTAAACCCAATACCTTTTTATTAAGCCGTTTTATATTGAACTGGTTCTCATCGCTATAATCAGATGTATCAAAGTACGACGGATTTTGTTTTATTAATTTATATAGATCATCCTCTGAAGAGATTATAAAAGAATCGGTATCCATATAAATAGTATTAGAAGACGGGCTTTTTATTTTGAGAAAATTATAATAAAAATCGTACATCAGCCATTTCGATAGCTCTAAAACAGAAAAACCTACATAAATGGGTTTATCGTACACAATTTCTAATTTAGTTAGTTCAACACCTATCAGATTTTCACTAAATATTTCAATGCTATGTACATTTGATTTACTAATAAGTGACCTGTATCCCTCGGAATTTTGTCTGTTATCATAGTGTGTAACTAAGCGAACGTCTCTTCTTTTTTCTACATTTTCCATAGTTTTACCATAAACTGCGTTGTTCATGAGCTTATAGAAATTTTTTTCAAAATCATTACTTGCCACCGTTCGTTTTTCAGTATTTAAATTAATGTAAGATTTTAACCAAGCGCTTTGTTTAAATATTAATACCCGATGTATTTTCTTCAAAATCAAACCGTGACTCAAAGCAAGTTGTAAATTTTTGAGATGAATGATGTAGTTTTCTTTTTTATGAAAGTCCGCAATTAACTTTTTCCCTTTTCCACCGACAGGTATTTTGTTCTCAGGACAAAGTGGAAGAGAGTTATGAGCATCATGCAAAGTCTCAGGATATTCTAGATCAACTTCTAGAATATAACCAATATCATCCTCGGTGGATATATTAAAAACATTTAAACTTTCTACTTATTTTTTTTCTAGAAATTTAAAATTAGATATTGGAAGTTTCTGAGACATTGCCCATCCATATAAATTATTTGCATCTATGTAGAGCAAATAATTTTCTTTATTTTTAGGGTTGTATCCAGCATTCATATACTTATTATTTGCAAATGAAACCCTATGACTACATTGCGTCAAGCCTCCTCTCACTCCAATTTTTAGAAAATTATGAATATCTGCATCATTTATCAACTCTAATTCTACTTGAGTATACTTCAGCATGGCATTCCAAGAAAGTGAAGGCGCAGTAACATAGTTACAGGGATCTAAGTTATATATATTCCTACATATGGAACGGAAATTTTCGAAGACATCACTCAAAATTAGTACATCACTTTCTAAATAAATTATCATATAGTCCCTTAATGTTTTACAATTAAATGTATCCCACACTTTTTGAGCGAAGACATAGTCTTCCTCAGAACATTCCTTTTCTTCTAAGCTATTGTAAAAACTATTTCTGTCCGGTAGAGATTTCTGAGTTAAAACATCAAAGCTATTTAAATAATCATATGGGAAAACACCTTTTCTACGCATTAAATTAAACTTATCATTATTTGAAAATTTAGTTCTTAATAATTTAAAGTTTTCGGGATTTAAATAGCTTGCTAACTTTTCTAAACTGGAATTTAAAAATCTATTTGAATCAATAAAATTAATATTATATTTTGTTCTCTTCCCATCCATAATCCTCTTCGATAATGATATATACAACTCTTTATTACATGGAATGGCTTTTAAATTACCTCCCAATTGCTTTATAAATAAGTGAATATCATATCTAGAAAGATTATGGAAAACTACTGGGAAAAAAGGATACTTAAAATTGAAATTACTCTTACATTGGGGGTGTATAGGTCCCATATATTCTCCAGTGAAAAAGTTATAATATTTTTCATCATTCATTGGATCGACGATTTCTTGTTCACAGGCGCAACAGTTTTCACAAATCTGGCGTAGTTCGTCATCATCGCAGAGAAGTGAATTGGTTGGTGCCGGTGATGTCCAATACATTTTATATAAATCATCGAGTCTTTCTTCCAATGCAGATATAAATTTCTCCACACAATCATTTCCTATAATTAAAAATATTTTTAAAACCTTATTCTATTTATTCACTTTTGTATTTTTGTTAATCTTACCTTCATATGTCCAAATTTCATTTAGCTGTGGATTATATGTATGACAAACATGAAAAGAAATCGCACATGCTTGATGCTTCTGGATTTGTGTTGTGGATTCGCTTATTGTAGGATTGGTTTCACATTTTATCAAAATTGATTCAATATCTGCATATACAACTATTGGTGGAGATAGTTTTTTGTCGAATCTTTCGAACTTTATTGTTGCTCCATCTAGAGGATATGTCGCTGTTACTTTCCCGCACTCAGTTTTGTTATGTCGCTTTGTATCTATGTTATAGTATGATTGACATAAGTCGCAAAAGTATCCAGGAGTATGACTCGCTGTAAATTGACTTTTCACTAGTCTTTTTAAATCACGAATCAGACAAAAGTGATAGTTACAACTGGAATCCATTTGCAGCAGCATATTTATATGAAACTCCCGAACTTCTTTTGCTGATCGTGATGGTCCAATTACTTTAGTTGGGTCGTTAGCTTTTCTTTTTTCCTTTAGCTCATACGTATTAATGCTAAAATTACAATTATTTTTTTCAAATTCCTTCAAATCTTTTATAGTGGCTGGAAAATTCATTTTTGAAAAATTTAGATTTATTCCTCTAAATCTTATTTTTTCTGAGCAAATATCAAGTATTTTATAATAACTTGGGTTGATCAGTTTAAAAAGTAGCTTCTCATTTAGGTTATCTAATTTATACGCAATATATGAGAGAACTGTCCATTTGAAACAATATATATCATTATTTTTAACATTAGTTGTTGCTGCTTTCGAGTTAATATCTCTCGGTAATGCAATATACTCCCCAGCAGGAATATGTTCTAATTTACATATAGTCGTTTCAATGTATTTAAATTCAGCAATAGCCCATCCACTATCTCGTTCCTGGAATTCACTAGATATTTTTATTAATTCATCGGAAAACTCCTCTAATATTGGTTCTATCTCATCAATATTGTACACACATTTAAATTGCGTAGCAAAATGTTTTAATGTTATCACCATTTCATTATCATCTTGGGCTTTTACATATTCGCCATATAAAACTAAATTCATTTTAATAAATTCATGTTCAGCAATGTTTGTTTCAATTATGGCTTTAAGATAACTCTTAATATCGGCATAAAATGAGTTGAAACAAATTTCATTCCTCAAGTTACCAATAATTCTGTAACGACGACACATTCTATTATCAAGTGGAGATGTTTGATATACATTTTCCGAGATATTGGTTGCAGACTTATCTTTGTGCGCATTCGTGCGCAAATGCATTTTAAATCTGTTAGACTGTATGCTAACATCACATATCTCACATCTTTTCAGCTCCGTGTTATCACAAATTTTTTTGGTCGGTTTTATTGCCAATGATGTATCTTCCAAAAGACGTTTCCTTGGCTTCTCTTCTTTGCACTGATTGTAGTGGGTGTTTCCAATCCATAAATGTTAATATTACAATTATCACAACAAATCGCAATAATATTGGATTTGCATTCTCTGACATTTTTATTAAAATGTTCAAACATGAGTTTTTCGCTAAGGAAAAGTTTTCCACAGTTTTCACAATTATACATTTTGTATTTCTTTCTTTTTACTTTGACACTACACAAAAAGACTCACTGACATGTAACGTACTAATACGAATTTTTGAAAAATAATTGTATTTATATTAAAGAGAACGATTTCATTTCTACTGCTACCTTCTTATTAGCTATGTATTATACCAAGGAATATTATGTTTATCTCTTTCTTTATCCGACCTATTATTTTTCTCGTACATTCATTCTACATGAATTCATTGATATATGTTGATCACACATTTAAGGGGTACATTTTATCTCTTTTCACGTTACAAACTATACCTTTATGTAAGACATCTTTCTACCTGAATTGTTCTCTCATTTTGATTGGGTTAGGAAAAATCATTGAATCAAACACTGTTCAGAAGTCTATGTGTTCATAACGTACAGAAAATCGCTCGTCGTCGCTCGCCGTAATAATATTTAAAATTGTGTAGTCTTAACATAATACTATAAAATATTAAAAAATGTCTGAGTCACAAGAACTTGTGTTTATAGACACGTCTTCTGAGTCGTTAATTGAATGTGGACAAAATATTTTGGATTTTCCTGAGCTTCAATATTTAAAGGAGGCGAGAACATCAACCCCACTGTGGGAGAGCATGGATAGCGATACAATGTGGGGACTCGACACATTCATGGATCTAGACATCACGATGTTAAGCGATGCAAATAAAGATTATGATATATATGAAGATATTCATAATAATTCTTCAAAAAACTCTGCTAATGACAGTAAGGAGGAAGATATCTTACTAAACGCTGCATGGGATGATTATCAAAAAAACAATATAAACGATGAGGATACTAGACATATGTCTGATGCAGAGGACAGTATACTTATAGAAGCAGTATTAAAAGAAGGCTATTAATAATTAATATTAATATTTATATAACTAAGATAAATATGTATTATAATTGGAAATAATAAATACAAAATAAAAATAATTTAAAAATTAAATTCATTTTTATATTTAAGTTATGAAGGAAAAGTCTAAGGTATGGGAGAACAATATTTTCGGGTATAGGGCTATCTCTTTCGAACCCTTGCTTCTTAAAAATCTTCTGTTGGGTTAGATACTTTTCTACTTCCGAATCTGGATACTTCAAGTAAATGAGATCATTAACACCATAGTTGAACAGCAAAAAACCTAAAGATGTAGAATACAATTGATCACCATCGCCATTATATTGAAACATGGATTCTAAACTTATTTGATAAATCCAATTTGAAATTCAATGACTCAAAGGTTTTAAAACTATTTAAAACCGAATTTACAATTAAAAAGAAAATAAATAAAAAATATTCCAAGTATAATTAATTGTAAAATTATTTATTTTTGTATTATTTAAATTATATATACATTTTATTATTCGTATGTTGTAACTTAGAAACAAATTCGAAAATTGCCATATTGAATTTATTTTTATCTCTCCCTCTAAAAATTAAACTCTGAACGCCACTATCTTTTAGTACTTTGAATGGGTTTTTTTTGTGTGAAATATTTGAGTAAATCGCTTGGGCAAGAAAATCCAAAGAGGAGAATCATTTTCATCTAACAAATAAATGATCAGCTTTTCACCAAATTGTGTTTCCTTAACTTTGCATCCAGTGATAATATAGTCCTGATCAATATTTAAATCATCAACTTTAGTATATCCTTGACCAACCCCTTTAGAACAATTATTTAATTGTTGGATAAGATTCTGTTAAATAAATATTAGAAATAAATATTTACATTTATTGCAAAATATTTACTTACCATTATTAGAATCAAATGTAAGCACTTCCACTATGAGATTTAATTTGAGACTATTTTTCAAATGGATTTCAATACTTTATATAGAAGTAAATCTGAACACAATTGTATAAGATTGTCAATGGGTTTTCATTGGTCAAATCTGTTATTCAAAAATGTTTCTATTTCATTCTACTCCGTTAGAGAGATGTGCTATGCAATATGCCTAGTTCTTTCAAGCACTCAGCAGCAACATTTGTATTTTTCTTTACAAAACTTCTTATTGGTTGAGGTACCTTTATATGTAATGCATACATGTTACCTTATTCTTATTCTTTCTCATCCTTATTGTATATACATCTTCTAAATTCGTCACATTTTCATTTATATTGAATTATCTCACATACATGAAATACATTCAAAGAGACGAAAGAAAATCGAACGTTACAATAATTATATTACAAATAAAACACTGACGGTTTTCGTTATGAAATTCAATTCACGTTATCGTATGGCCATAAAATATAGTTTATATTACGGGTTGTGAGTGCGGACTTCGTTTAATGAGACGGATTGATAAAACAAGTAAACAGAAAGACAAAACAATGGGGCGGGGGTGAGTCTTGATCAGTTAACACAGGTGGCCCTTGTCCATTTTGGTGCTGCTCTCAAGTCTTAAGAACGTATCGGACGATTTTATAACTTTTGTGCGGTAGTGGGTTCAAGTATTTGCTATAATCAAACTCTTCTCAAATACGATCTTAGCAGGATAGATGGTTGTGACTGTTCTCAAAATACCCTTAACCGGCGCATATGAAACTCAATCTTAGCAGGTAGAAGTTTCAGATGGAGGACGACGAAGCAACTGCCTATATTCATACTACTGCCAATGGGATTACAGGGGGGAGTTGCGGCCAAAATAACATCACTTTATTAGAAGAACAAATTATTTTAGTTGGATTTATTTAAATGCCGATTGGATACCTTATTGGGTTTGCTGCTGAATAAGATTTCTTGGTGGATACCGATTGGTATAGTTGGATTTTGATGAATTGTAATAAGATTTTTGGTGGATGGTTATTGGACTAGTTGGAATTTGGTTGGATTGTAGTTCGTTTTTTAAACGCACGACCCAATTGCCTTACCTTGCCTATATTCATACTACTAATAAAAAATGGTTAAATGCTATGAGAGACTTGTGTGGAATGAAACATGGATATTGGAAGAATTACCTGATGGACGAAAGGCAATTGGTTGCAAATGGATATATAATTAATTACAGATGTAAACAGAAGGGTATGAAGTTACTAAGTAATATTAGTAGCACAAGGATTTAATAAAAAATATGGCATGGATTTGAACGAGATTTGTGCACCAGTAGTCTGACATACGAATGGTTTTAACGGAAGCTGGACAAAATCAAATGTAGGCAAATCATCTTAATGTAAAGACAGCGTTCCTATATTGGAATTTAAAAGAAACTTTATACATGAAACAAACAAATTTTACAGAAACATTTGAAATATCCCATTTAGGAGAAGTCAATCATTACTTGGTAGGGCAGATGAATATTAATAACGACTCAACAAAATTAACCTAAAATGCTTGGATATAGGTATCAAATATCTTTATTTTTTTTTTTTGTCTTTCTTTGATGCACACATTACACACACTTTACTGTATTTTTCTTCGCTTTTCTCTCTTTTTCTTCACTTTGCACACACTTTTTTGTCTTTTTCTTCACTTTATGTTTCCGAATATTCACACTTTTCTGATGCTTCAACGAACAATTCGAATTTTTGACGAACTTTGTCTTACTTTATCTCACGACTCTTTGTCTTAATTTTTCACACTTTTCTGTCTTTTTCTTCACTTTATGTTTCCGATTATTCACTCTTTTCCGATGCTTCAACTTTTTGCCGAACTTTGTCTTTCTTTATTTCACGTATTCATTTTCTGAACTTTTTATTTCTCAGCACTGTATTGTAACATCATTTATTTAAAAAAAAAAAATTTGTCAGTATTCTGTGGACCGTATCCCACTTCTGAATTGTAATGGCTGAGTCGAACTACGTGCTCACACTTTGACTTCTCATTTTATTGTGATCTCTCGACGAAAATGAACTTACATGTTATGCTTACGGAGAATGATACATTGTCAAAATATATACAACGAAAACTGCTATCGGAGTGTGATGAGTCATCCATTGCAAAGATAATCGTCGATCATTTTGCTAACACCGAGATCAAAATGGATCCAAAATGTTTTCCTGCTATTCCCATCAGAAATTACTGTATACCCTAAAATGAAAACAGAAATCCATGCGGTAGATTATATGATCGTTATTGCAATATGATACTGAAGTTCAGATTTCACAGGTAATAATAAAGAATATTCATCAAAAAATATGGCTAGGGCATAAAATTCCTAAAGATCACACGTCAACATGGAAGAAGACATCTTCCATAAAAATAAATTGTTGAATATCAATTTAAAATTAAGTTATTCCTAAAATTTACTTTCTATAAAGAACTGTACAAAATATAATCAAAGTAGTCTTGACGTGCTAGATACATAAAATTATATGTGAAATCAATGACAATAACAAGATGCGTGGAACTGCATACTTCAGCATTTTGAAAATTATTCATTTAGAGAATGCGTTCTTATTGTGAAGAACATATGCAAAGTCCAACTAGATATATGAAGACGATGAATTGGAACAACACATCAATGAAGTGCATCAAGAATTGAAGATATTGAAAAATGGGAAGTATGTTTTTAAAAGGTCTGAATATAACTAAAAGATGTATTATATGTTCAAACAATTCAAAGTAATCTATATCGGTTTCAAGCAAGTGAAAAGAAGCTACATTTTAGAGACAGAGTTTGTGAAATGAAGTTGAAAAATCAAGAATAATTTTAAAATATAGAAGCAGATGACATAACAAATGCAATGGAATATGTTCATAATTGGCATAGAATTATATAAAGTTTCGTGATTGTAATTGCAAAGACATATATGAGAAGTGTATCAAAGGAAAATTGATTCTTCCGAATCAACCAAAACCATTTCCAAAATGTTATCGAATCATCTGATCATATCAACAGAGTACGTGATATATCAAAATCGATATTTCTTGATTGTCATAGATGATTTGAGAAAGTATGTTAAAATTTATTTAATTAAGAGGAAATCTGATGTAATTAATGAATTGAAAGAATTCATTGAAATTGTTCATACAGCATTTGGAAAATATCCTAAAATTGAATGATCAGAGAATGGTGGTGAGTTCACCTGCAACGTTGAATAAAGCAACTATTTACGCAAGAGCGAAATTGTGTAGCAGAGAGATGAAATAGGTATTTGGTACCAAAATTGATAATGAAACTTCAGAACATGGTAGAATAAATGCAGGAAAATACTACTGTGATATTGAATTATTGATACCTTCAGATCAACAATCAAGACAGAGGACAAATAAACAAACTCCACCAGAAAGGTATACCGCAAATTTAATTGTTTACTCTAAGGAACCGAAAAGTTATAAGGAAGTATTAAAACGACAATATAATAAAAAATGGTTAAATGCTATGAGAGACTTGTGTGGAATGAAACATGAATATTGGAAGAATTACCTGATGGACGAAAGGCAATTAGTCTCAAATGGATATATAATTAATTACGGATGTAAACGGAAAGAATGAAGTTACTAGGCAAGATTAATATCACAAGGATTCAATAAAAAATATGGCATGGATTTTAACGAGATTTGTGCACCAGTAGTCTGACATATGAATGGTTTTAACGGTAGCTGGACAAAATCAAATGTAGGCAAATTATCTTAATATAAAGACAGCGCTTCTATATCGAATTATAAAAGAATCGTTATATATAAAACAACAAATTTTTTTACAGAAACATTTGAAATATCCCATTTAGGGGAAGTCAATCATTACTTGGTAGGGCAGATGGATATTAATAACGACTCAACAAAATTAACCTAAAATGCTTGGATATAGGTATCAAATATCTTTTTTTTTTTTTTTTGTTTTTCTTTGATGCACACTTTACACACACTTTACTGTATTTTTCTTCGCTTTATGTTTCCGAATATTCACACTTTTCTGATGCTTCAACGAACAATTCGAATTTTTGACGAACTTTGTCTTACTTTATCTCACGTTTCTTTTTCTTAATTTTTCACACTTTTCTGTCTTTTTCTTCACTTTATGTTTCCGATTATTCACTCTTTTCTGATGCTTCAACTTTTTGCCGAACTTTGTCTTTCTTTATTTCACGTATTAATTTTCTGAACTTTTTATTTCTCAGCACTGTATTGTAACATCATTTATTTTATAAAAAAATTTGTCAGTATTCTGTAGACCGTATCCCACTTCTGAATTGTAATGGCTGAGTCGAACTACGTGCTCACACTTTGACTTCTCATTTTATTGTGATCTCTCGACGAAAATGAACTTACATGTTATGCTTACGGAGAATGATACATTGTCAAAATATATACAACGAAAACTGCTATCGGAGTGTGATGAGTCATCCATTGCAAAGATAATCGTCGATCATTTTGCTAACACCGAGATCAAAATGGATCCAAAATGTTTTCCTGCTATTCCCATCAGAAATTACTGTATACCCTAAAATGAAAACAGAAATCCATGCGGTAGATTATATGATCGTTATTGCAATATGATACTGAAGTTCAGATTTCACAGGTAATAATAAAGAATATTCATCAAAAAATATGGCTAGGGCATAAAATTCCTAAAGATCACACGTCAACATGGAAGAAGACATCTTCCATAAAAATAAATTGTTGAATATCAATTTAAAATTAAGTTATTCCTAAAATTTACTTTCTATAAAGAACTGTACAAAATATAATCAAAGTAGTCTTGACGTGCTAGATACATAAAATTATATGTGAAATCAATGACAATAACAAGATGCGTGGAACTGCATACTTCAGCATTTTGAAAATTATTCATTTAGAGAATGCGTTCTTATTGTGAAGAACATATGCAAAGTCCAACTAGATATATGAAGACGATGTATTGGAACAACACATCAATGAAGTGCATCAAGAATTAAAGACATTGAAAAATGGGAAGTCATATGATTTTAAAAGGTCTGAATATAACTAAAAGATGTATTATGTGTTCAAACAATTCAAAGTAATCTATATCGGTCCATACTTGCTTGAAAAGAAGCTGAAAAAGAAGCTACATTTTAGAGACAGAGTTTGTGAAATTAAGTTCTAAAATCAAGAATAATTTTAAAATAAAGAGGCAGATGATATAACAAATGCAATGGAATATGTTCATAATTGGCATAGAATTATATTAAGTTTCGTGATTGTAATTGCAAAGACATATATGAGAAGTGTATCAAAGGAAAATTGATTCTTCCGATCAACCAAAACCATTTCCAAAATGTCATCTAACCATCTGATCATATCAAAAGAGTACGTGATATATCAAAAATCGATATTTCTTGACTCTTATAGATGATTTGAGAAAGTATGTTAACATTTATTTAATTAAGAGGAAATCTGATGTCATTAATGAATTGAAAGAATTCATTGAAATTGTTCGTACAGCATTTGGAAAATAGCCTAAAATTGAACGATCAGAAAATGGTGGTGAGTACACCTGCAACGTTGAATAAAGCAACTATTTACGCAAGAGCGAAATTGTGTAGCAGAGAGATGAAATAGGTATTTGGTACAAAAATTGATAATAAAATTTCAGAACATGGTAGAAGAAATGCAGAAAAATACTACTGTGATATTGAATTATTGATACATTCAGATCAACAATCAAGACAGAGGACAAATAAACAAACTCCACCAGAAAGGTACACCACAAATTTAATTGTTTACTCTAAGGAACCGAAATTTTTTAAGGAAGTATTAAAACGACAATATAATAAAAAATAGTTAAATGCTATGAGAGACTTATGTCGAATGAAACATGGATATTGGAAGAATTACCTGATGGACGAAAGGCAATTGGTTGCAAATGGATATATAATTAATTACGGATGTAAACGGAAATGTATGAAGTTACTAAGCAAGATTAGTAGCACAAGGATTTAATAAAAAATATGGCATGGATTTAAACGAGATTTGTGCACCAGTAGTCTGACATATGAATGGTTTTAACGGTAGCTGGACAAAATCAAATGTAGGCAAATTATCTTAATGTAAAGACAGCGTTTCTATATCGAAATTTAAAAGAATCTTTATATATGAAACAACAAATTTTTTTACAGAAACATTTGAAATATCCCATTTAGAGGAAGTCAATCATTACTTGGTAGGGCAGATAGATATTAATAACGACTCAACAAAATTAACCTAAAATGCTTGGATATAGGTATCAAATATCTTTATTTTTGTCCTTCTTTGATGCACACTTTACACACACTTTACTGTATTTTTCTTTGCTTTTCTGTCTTTTTCTTCACTTTGCACACACTTTTCTGTCTTTTTCTTCACTTTATGTTTCCGAATATTCACACTTTTCTGATGCTTCAACGAACAATTCGAATTTTTGACGAACTTTGTCTCACGACTTTTTGTCTTAATTTTTCACACTTTTCTGTCTTTTTCTTCACTTTATGTTTCCGATTATTCACTCTTTTCCGGTGCTTCAACTTTTTGCCGAACTTTGTCTTTCTTTATTTCACGTATTCATTTTCTGAACTTTTTATTTCTCAGCACTGTATTGTAACATCATTTATTTAAAAAAAAAAAATTTGTCAGTATTCTGTGGACCGTATCCCACTTCTGAATTGTAATGGCTGAGTCGAACTACGTGCTCACACTTTGACTTCTCATTTTTTTCTGATCTCTCGACGAAAATGAACTTACATGCTATGCTTACGGATAATGATACATTGTCAAAATATATAGAACGAAAACTGCTATCGGAACTTACATGCTATGCTTACGGAGAATGATACATTGTCAAAATATATACAACGAAAACTGCTATCGGAGTGTGATGAGTGATCCATTGCAAAGATAATCGTCGATCATTTTGCCAATACCGAGATCAAAATGGATCCAAAATGTTGTCCTCCTATTCCCAACAGAAATTACTGTATACCCTAAAATGAAAACAGAAATCCATGCGGTAGATTATATGATCGTTATTGCAATATGTTATTGGAGTTAAAACATATCAATTGGTGCTATGGTGCAGTGATTTCACAGGCAATAATAAAGAATATGCATCAAAAAATATGGCTAGGGCATAAAATTCCTAAAGATAACACGTCAACATGGAAGAAGACATATTCCATAAAAATAAATTGTTGAATATCAATTTAAAATTAAGTTATTCCCAAAATATACTTTCTATAAAAAACTGTACAAAATGTAATCAAAGTAGTCTTGTCGTTTTAGATACATAAATTTATATGTGAAATCAATGACAATGACAAGATGCGTGGAACTGCATACTTGAGCATTTTGAAAATTATTCATTTAGAGAATGCGTTCTTATTGTGAAGAACATATGCAAAGTCCAACTAGATATATGAAGACGATGTATTGGAACAACACATCAATGAAGTGCATCAAGAATTAAAGACATTGAAAAATGGGAAGTCATATGATTTTAAAAGGTCTGAATATAACTAAAAGATGTATTATGTGTTCAAACAATTCAAAGTAATCTATATCGGTCCATACTTGCTTGAAAAGAAGCTGAAAAAGAAGCTACATTTTAGAGACAGAGTTTGTGAAATTAAGTTCTAAAATCAAGAATAATTTTAAAATAAAGAGGCAGATGATATAACAAATGCAATGGAATATGTTCATAATTGGCATAGAATTATATTAAGTTTCGTGATTGTAATTGCAAAGACATATATGAGAAGTGTATCAAAGGAAAATTGATTCTTCCGATCAACCAAAACCATTTCCAAAATGTCATCTAACCATCTGATCATATCAAAAGAGTACGTGATATATCAAAAATCGATATTTCTTGACTCTTATAGATGATTTGAGAAAGTATGTTAACATTTATTTAATTAAGAGGAAATCTGATGTCATTA
Organism: Coelopa pilipes; assembly: GCA_947389925.1. Taxonomy (NCBI): domain Eukaryota; kingdom Metazoa; phylum Arthropoda; class Insecta; order Diptera; family Coelopidae; genus Coelopa; species Coelopa pilipes. Next base: position 10,162,833 of record OX376700.1, read on the forward strand.
ATGAATTGAAAGAATTCATTGAAATTGTTCGTACAGCATTTGGAAAATAGCCTAAAATTGAACGATCAGAAAATGGTGGTGAGTACACCTGCAACGTTGAATAAAGCAACTATTTACGCAAGAGCGAAATTGTGTAGCAGAGAGATGAAATAGGTATTTGGTACAAAAATTGATAATAAAATTTCAGAACATGGTAGAAGAAATGCAGAAAAATACTACTGTGATATTGAATTATTGATACATTCAGATCAACAATCAAGACAGAGGACAAATAAACAAACTCCACCAGAAAGGTACACCACAAATTTAATTGTTTACTCTAAGGAACCGAAATTTTTTAAGGAAGTATTAAAACGACAATATAATAAAAAATAGTTAAATGCTATGAGAGACTTATGTCGAATGAAACATGGATATTGGAAGAATTACCTGATGGACGAAAGGCAATTGGTTGCAAATGGATATATAATTAATTACGGATGTAAACGGAAATGTATGAAGTTCCTAAGCAAGATTAGTAGCACAAGGATTTAATAAAAAATATGACATGGATTTAAACGAGATTTGTGCACCAGTAGTCTGACATATGAATGGTTTTAACGGTAGCTGGACAAAATCAAATGTAGGCAAATTATCTTAATGTAAAGACAGCGTTTCTATATCGAAATTTAAAAGAATCGTTATATATGAAACAACAAATTTTTTTACAGAAACATTTGAAATATCCCATTTAGAGGAAGTCAATCATTACTTGGTAGGGCAGATGGATATTAATAACGACTCAACAAAATTAACCTAAAATGCTTGGATATAGGTATCAAATATCTTTATTTTTTTTTTGTCTTTCTTTGATGCACACTTTACACACACTTTACTGTATTTTTCTTCGCTTTTCTCTCTTTTTCTTCACTTTGCACACACTTTTCTGTCTTTTTCTTCACTTTATGTTTCCGAATATTCACACTTTTCTGATGCTTCAACGAACAATTCGAATTTTTGACGAACTTTGTCTCACGACTTTTTGTCTTAATTTTTCACACTTTTCTGTCTTTTTCTTCACTTTATGTTTCCGATTATTCACTCTTTTCCGATGCTTCAACTTTTTGCCGAACTTTGTCTTTCTTTATTTCACGTATTCATTTTCTGAACTTTTTATTTCTCAGCACTGTATTGTAACATCATTTATTTAAAAATAAAAAATTTGTCAGTATTCTGTGGACCGTATCCCACTTCTGAATTGTAATGGCTGAGTCGAACTACGTGCTCACACTTTGACTTCTCATTTTTTTCTGATCTCTCGACGAAAATGAACTTACATGCTATGCTTACGGAGAATGATACATTGTCAAAATATATACAACGAAAACTGCTATCGGAACTTACATGCTATGCTTACGGAGAATGATACATTGTCAAAATATATACAACGAAAACTGCTATCGGAGTGTGATGAGTGATCCATTGCAAAGATAATCGTCGATCATTTTGCCAATACCGAGATCAAAATGGATCCAAAATGTTGTCCTCCTATTCCCAACAGAAATTACTGTATACCCTAAAATGAAAACAGAAATCCATGCGGTAGATTATATGATCGTTATTGCAATATGTTATTGGAGTTAAAACATATCAATTGGTGCTATGGTGCAGTGATTTCACAGGCAATAATAAAGAATATGCATCAAAAAATATGGCTAGGGCATAAAATTCCTAAAGATAACACGTCAACATGGAAGAAGACATATTCCATAAAAATAAATTGTTGAATATCAATTTAAAATTAAGTTATTCCCAAAATATACTTTCTATAAAAAACTGTACAAAATGTAATCAAAGTAGTCTTGTCGTTTTAGATACATAAATTTATATGTGAAATCAATGACAATGACAAGATGCGTGGAACTGCATACTTGAGCATTTTGAAAATTATTCATTTAGAGAATGCGTTCTTATTGTGAAGAACATATGCAAAGTCCAACTAGATATATGAAGACGATGTATTGGAACAACACATCAATGAAGTGCATCATGAATTGAAGACATTGAAAAATGGGAAGTCATATGATTTTAAAAGGTCTGAATATAACTAAAAGATGTATTATGTGTTCAAACAATTCAAAGTAATCTATATCGGTCCATACTTGCTTGAAAAGAAGCTGAAAAAGAAGATACATTTTAGAGACAGAGTTTGTGAAATTAAGTTCTAAAATCAAGAATAATTTTAAAATAAAGAGGCAGATGATATAACAAATGCAATGGAATATGTTCATAATTGGCATAGAATTATATTAAGTTTCGTAATTGTAATTGTAAAGACATATATGAGAAGTGTATCAAAGGAAAATTGATTCTTCCGAATCAACCAAAACCATTTCCAAAATGTCATCTAACCATCTGATCATATCAAAAGAGTACGTGATATATCAAAAATCGATATTTCTTGACTCTTATAGATGATTTGAGAAAGTATGTTAACATTTATTTAATTAAGAGGAAATCTGATGTCATTAATGAATTGAAAGAATTCATTGAAATTGTTCGTACAGCATTTGGAAAATAGCCTAAAAGTGAACGATCAGAAAATGGTGGTGAGTACACCTGCAACGTTGAATAAAGCAACTATTTACGCAAGAGCGAAATTGTGTGACAGAGAGACGAAATAGGTATTTGGTACAAAAATTGATAATAAAATTTCAGAACATGGTCGAAGAAATGCAGAAAAATACTACTGTGATATTGAATTATTGATACATTCAGATCAACAATCAAGACAGAGGACAAATAAACAAACTGCACCAGAAAGATACACCACAAATTTAATTGTTTACTCTAAGGAACCGAAAAGTTTTAAGGAAGTATTAAAACGACAATATAATAAAAAATAGTTAAATGCTATGAGAGACTTATGTCGAATGAAACATGGATATTGGAAGAATTACCTGATGGACGAAAGGCAATTGGTTGCAAATGGATATATAATTAATTACGGATGTAAACGGAAATGTATGAAGTTACTAAGCAAGATTAGTAGCACAAGGATTTAATAAAAAATATGGCATGGATTTAAACGAGATTTGTGCACCAGTAGTCTGACATATGAATGGTTTTAACGGTAGCTGGACAAAATCAAATGTAGGCAAATCACCATAATGTAAAGACAGCGTTCCTATATTGGAATTTAAAAGAATCGTTATATATGAAACAACAAATTTTTTTACAGAAACATTTGAAATATCCCATTTAGGAGAAGTCAATCATTACTTGGTAGGGCAGATGGATATTAATAACGACTCAACAAAATTATCCTAAAATGCTTGGATATAGGTATCAAATATCTTTTTTTTTATTTGGTATAAAATATAATTTTGTATAGTATTTGCATCGGAAAATAATTCTAAAATTTATATGTTCTCCAAGAGGAGATATGTAGAATAAAATATTTAAGAGATTTACTTAATTTGAAAAATTGAGAATGGGATTACAATTTCATATAAAATTAAGTCCCAGAAGCTACTTTTTTATAAAAAACTATACAAAATGTAATCAAGGTAGCCATGGCTGTATAGATATATCCTGGAAAACAAATTAATGTGTTTGAAAACATTTAGGACTTCATTAAGGTTATAAAACTTTTAACGATTTAATTGTATTAACGATGTACCGACCGGTATTCAATCATGACGAAATCCTGTTTAATATATAATCGATATTTTCTTTAATATGGCAGAACCTAAACAAGTGTACTGGACTGATTCTATATTGAAACATATTGATAAAGGGACGGAAAATAAATGAAAATAATTCGATAAGTGGTGCCAAAAATAGTGAAGAATTAATCGATGTTTAGTTTCGAATAAATTCCTGTTTAATAAACTACCGATTTTTTCTTCAATGTGTCTGCCATAGACGCATGTACTGAATTGATTAACTGCATCAATACATAGTAATAAAGCGATGAAAACAAGTCATTCACTAAAATAAAAAACTATTGCTAATTCAAATACTTTTTGTTCTTAATAAATTGTGAGCACAAAGTACTTGAAATAACAAAAAAATAATCCTACCTAAAATTTCATTGTATTGCCAACAATATTTTCTATTTAAAAGAAAAAGTGGCATTGTTAAAACAACAGATTTAAATTTGTTTATTTTTAAAAGCATGAAAATATTCGTTCAAAGAAGATCTTCGAATTCAAGAGAGGCTACGCAATCTCTACAATATTACTTTATCTTAAATGACGTTGACCAGAGTTCATGTGGTGAAAAGGATAATGACAAATCCCGAAAATAGTAGCAACATTAATTTATATTTTAAAGTAAAAAAACTTTCTAAAAATTTTCTACCAAAGAATTTCCCAAAAACGTAGCAAAAGTTTGAACAGAAAATCACCAAAGTCCGAACCCTTGCCGATGAGCAGTTAGTTGAATTTATGAAGTGATAGTGAAAAGTGCGCAAGAAATTATCTAAATTTATTTATAAAAATTAAAAATGCTATTAGAATGTGAAAACCCAATTAAGGCATCGTGTGAAATAAATATTTGTAGGTGGGTTTGACAAAGTCGTCAATAGGCAATTTGTTAGAATATTCTCACTGAACTCAATGGAAGTTCTGTAATTGATATGGTCGGATGATATGAATAAAATACTTAATATAAGGGAGCTGATAGCTACAGAAGTGATGAAAACATTTCAAATGCAGTTATTGACATTAAGGAAATACCTTATGTAATGGCTGAGTCAAACTACGTGTTCACACTTTGACTTCTCATTCTTTATTCTGACCTCTCGACAAAAATGAACTTACATGCTATGCTTACGGACTATGAGTGGGAAAGGGATGGACAATAGCTTACGAACTAGAGGAGTGTAAGCGAGGATAACGGAATCTTAACGGGGATATGCATAGGGTAATGGAGAATATACAACAATATACGCACAGGGTAACTTATTCATAGATATATATTTATATATATGATATGACCATGATATCTCCTGATCTTCAGTGTCAACTATTACCTGACAACCGTCGTCCTTTGTACCAGGGGCGCATGTTGCTAACAGCGCACACATCTTTATATGGAGTTCTTGACTGTTGAAAACTTTCTACGTCTTCTAGCACATACCTATCATGCCTCACCAACTTCGCAACTTTGTACGGACCCTTGAACTTTGGAATGAGCTTTTTAGATACACCAGTATTTGAATCAAAATTTCGAATCATAGCATAGTCACCTTCTACATACTTTGTGGGTTTCTGACGTTTGTTATCGAAATACTTTTTATTATAAGATTGATGTTTCTTCTGAACAAAAGACGCTTTTTTCCTAAAATTACTGTGGCTTTGTTTATCCACATTGGTTCCTAAATCATTAAGGTTATCTATGTGCACGATCTCAAATGGTGCACTACAAAAAACCTTCACCCTCACCTTGTGTCGCGAGCTTATTCACCTATTTAAATATTTCACGACGTCGCGCACCGATCGCGTTAAATAAATTTTAACTTTATTTTCAAATAAACACAACCTACGACCGACGGACACGAATCGCGTATTTCTGTCAACTGTCAAAACAGGTGGATGGCAGGAGATCGACAAGGAGTTGCCACCTACTCAGACGGAACGGGTGGTGGGGGGGGGGGGGTAGTTCAGTACCACAGTGCCGTGAACACTGGTAAGCACAAAACTAAAGGTGAATATATGTAACTTTAATTCTTTTATCGGAACAAAAAAAGAATTAAAGTTAGGAAAACACAATAAGACTACACTCAGTGAAAAATTGTAACCGACTTTCGGGTTCCACTACTGAACCCTCGCACAATTCCAACGGGAATTCCTTCACCTGTTTATTCAAACTAGGCTCGGTTGTGGGATGCTATATACAAGAGGAACAAGTCTACTACGACAAAAGCTAATTTTGGGCAAAATATAAATACTCGACGAAATACAACAATTCACGAAAATACTTCCCAACGACAGTCCAGACTCCAACGCTGTAACGTCTTTTTCACTAAAGTTCACTAACTTGTTCAACAATCACTTCCTCGCGACTTCGAGGTGTATTCTCACTGAATGTTCGAACGAAAACTCCCCTGCCTTTCTGACGCGAAGCACTGAAGGCACTTGCGTTCCACTCGAATCGGGTCTAGGGAGCCATCTTTTATACTAGATATGGGCGGTTTTTGGCCAAATCCTTATTGGAATCTGGGGTTTTAATATGCACCTATTTAAGAAAATCCCTCTAGATTGTTCTTAAATGGCTTCTAACCTGGTGGGAATAAAATCCCCGGACCAACCCGATGACCAATATTTTGGCGCCACATATCCATGTATGAGAGATCGTTGCCTAAGTGTGGTACCATCTCAGTGGACCCACTTTTCGCTGTGAGACTAAACCCCGGTACCAATCTACTACAAATTGTAGTCCTGTCACGTCAGTTTCTTGTCTCGTTGTCTCGACAAATATTGAGACGCGACAACCCCACCTTCACCTCCGCAAAATTTAATTCATTTAATTAAATTTCTTAGGAATCCGTTCGGATTCAAAACACAGCTGTCTCATTATGTCGTTTTAGGTCCCGTACGTGCCAAGTGCTCTTTTCCTTTCCGTCTTCGTCCTCTAGTATGTACGTCCAAGGCGACACCCTCTTTTTAATCTTAAATGGTCCAACAAACTTTGGGGCTAACTTTGCCGCAAAGTAGTTCGCGGCATCTGAAAGGACATAGTTCCGTCTCCAGACCAGTTCGTTCGGCATATATTGTACGTCTCTTCGTCGGAGGTTATAGTTTTTCGTCATCTTGGCACTCGCCGTCTGTAGCTTCCGACGAATGTCTTCAACAGGCTACCTTCGCGAGATGCTTATCCCAAGTCCGGTGATTCTCCGAAATATAGGCCCGCAACGTTGTCTTAATCACCTGATTAATACGCTCGGCCGGATTCGCCTGGGGATGGTAGTTCGCAGTAAAGCGAAGCCTTACCCCATATTACGAACAAAACTTCAGCAATTCCTTGCTGCGAAATTGTGGGCCATTGTCGCACACCATGGATCCCGGGACCCCAAAAAGTAGGAAGACGTTCTCTTCCAATTCCTTAATAATGGACGGAGCGGTGGCGCTCCGCAAAGGAAACAATAGTGGGAACTTCGTCAGATAGTCTACAACCGTTAGAATGTAGCTATATCCCTTACTAGATCTGACCAAAGGCCCCACCAGATCTACACAAATCATCTCCCACGGCTCTAGATTCTTTTATCTTCCTACCATTAAACCAGCTGGCTTCGTATTTAAGGGCTTTACACTCTGACAAACTCGGCACCCCTTGACATATCTAGCTACATCTACCTTCATTTTCGGCCAATAATACCTCTCTAACAATCGCGCATAAGTTTTCCTAACTCCCATATGCCCCGATAACGGACTATCGTGGCACTCTACCAAAGCCTGTTCTCTCTCATCCTTTCCTAACACTTTCTTCCATTCGCTCCCATTAGCGAATATACTACGCGGTCCAAACTTTACTAATTTGAACAATTCGCCGTTCTCTTCGCGCCACGATGGAAAATCGATCGGTCTCTCGGTCACGTCCCTAAGCATTTTCTTAACCCACGGGTCTCCGGCCGTTTTCGAAAGGGCACTTAGGACGGGAACGCTTCGTGACAACATATCCGGTACGACATGATATTTTCCCTTCCTATGAATGATCGAGAAATCGTACTGCTGCAACTTTAAAGCCCATCTGGCCAGCCTGCCACAAGGGTCTTTCAGGTTATTCAGCCACAACAACGAATAATGGTCTGTGATTACACTGAAATGAACTCACTCGATATAGGGCCGCAATTTCTCAACCGCCCACAGAACTGCCAAATATTCCTTCTCCGTAGTGGAATAATTCTTTTCACTTTTGCACAGCGACCTACTCAAATAAGAAATAACCTTCTCCCCGTCGTCAAACTGCTGAGTCAGAACAGCACCTATACCAAAATCCGATGCGTCAGTCTGAACAACGAAAGGACGATAAAAATCTGGGCAAGACAAAACCGGAGCCGTAACCAGACATTCTTTGGATTATTGAAAGCTTTGCTCGCAATCCACCGTCCACGAAAACCGCTTATTTTTCTTTAAAAGCTCGGTCAACGGCTTGACCAAGTCAGCGAAATTAGGAACAAATCGTCGGTACCATGAAATAGTACCGACGAATGAGCGCACCTCTTTAACGTTTCGTGGAGCGGGGATCCTAAGCATGGCTTCCACCTTCTCGGGGTCCACATGTAAGCCTTGACGATCAACAACGTATCCGAGATATCGAAGTGAAGGGAGACAAAAGTTACATTTTTCCCTATTCAACCTTAGCCCTGCGTCACAAACCCGTCGCAATACCTCCTTCAACACCACAATATGCCTATCGAAGCTACTCGTAACGATGACTATGTCATCAAGATAAACAAATACATGAGGTTCTAAGTCAGCACCGATGACCGTATCAATAAGCCTCTGCCAGGTTTCCGGAGCATTAGGCAACCCATATGGCATTCGTTTAAATTGATACAGTCCCCGACCAGGAACAGTGAAAGCTGTAAGAGGTCTCGAATCCTTACTGATAGGTATCTGCCAGTAAGCGGATTTGATGTCCAAGCTGGAGAGGTACTTGGCATCTCGCAACTTATCGAGAGTAGCAGAAACATACGGAATAGGGTAACTGTCACGCTCAGTGTTCTTATTCAGAGACCTATAGTCGACGCAAAACCTATAACTGCTATCCTTCTTCTTGATCATCACCACCGATGACGCCCAAGGACTATGAGAAACTTCTATCACGTCCTTCTGGAGCATCGACTCAATCTCTTCATCGATATTCCCCATCTGCAAGCGCGACGTTTTTAATCATAGACGGAGAAAACCTCACACCCCAGTTTTTCAAAATATCCCACCCCGGACGACCACTGTTCACGTGCGCGTGGCACCCGAATCCAACAAACCCCGAATCTCTACACCAAAAATTCTAACTCCTAAATAGGGCCGACTATCACTACCTTTCCCTACGAGTGTAAAATTTAAACAAATTTCAGTCTGAGACCGCTGTTCAGACTGCTTACCGCTCCCTACTGCCAGCTGGTTGCATGCAGACAACCCTCCTACTCTTGACGAACATCCTGCCCTGCGTTGGCAGAAGTTCGTGGCTCGTTTCCCGACGCCATCGGCCGACCTTCCAGCCTAGGGCTTCGTTGACCCGAGGCAAACACGGACCTTGTCCCACCATCAGACGGTCCTGCTCCCTTCGAGCACCTCGGACACTCCCGCTTATAGAACCCTTCGCGCCCACACCCATAGCACCTTATTCCGCTCCTGCACTCTGAGGATACGTGTCCAAAACGACGGCAGTTGAAACATCGGAAGGCCGGTGGAGGTGGCGCCCTAATCCTGCGCTCCAGGCGTTGATCGCGAAGTGGAGCAGCTGCCTCAACCACATCTGGCCCCTCAGTCACGTAAGCTAAGTCTGGCTCCAACAGGGACTTCGTCCGACAGCTGGGTGGAGGGATGAATGCATCGACATTGGAACGGACAGCTTCCAGTTTACGCCCTAACGCAACTAACTCCACCAACGACCTTGGCTCAGCCAAGCCCAGCTGAGTCTGGTAGAAGGGAGTCAAATCAGAAACAACCAATGATAACATCCTACGTTCTGGCAAAGCCTCCGACAACCTAGCAAACAAATTTCTCATCGTTGCCACATACACGCCGATGGACTCAGTCCCACCTTGAGTCCTTCGCCTAATCTCATCCATCAAAATGTCATCATAGTTGGGCGGGAGGAATTCCGCCTTCAGCTCGACGACCAATTCCTTCCATCCAGAGACCGTTTTGCGGATGGCTCGCAACCAAATGAGCGCCTTCCCCGAAAATAAGTCAACAGCTCCCCGAAACAGTTGAGCTTCGTTGACCCCACGAGCCTCGCTTAGCTCCTCTACTCTCTCTAAGAACGCATGCAAAGACATGCCGCTCTTCTCACCCGAGAACTTTACTTCCCACATAGCTAAATTTTCGATTTTCCCTACAACTTCCCGGGCCATCGTTGGCTGCTGATTCTCGTCTTCAACAGCAGATTCACGGAGAAGTGCCTTTCGTCCTCCTGGCACATCCTCAGAGTTCATCCTTGGCTTCGGTTGAGCCTCGTCCTCTGAAACGCCCGCTGATTCATTGCAGTCTGCGAGAATCAACATAAGTTGATTCCGCAGCCGCACCTGCTACTCGACCTCCGCGCGCGTTGAGGGCTTTGATCGATTCAGCCGACCAAGGCACCCCTCAATCTTCGTAACTATCTTTAACTACTCTGAAGACCTAGCATCAGTCGGCGGTACCTCGGTCAGCTTCGTGATCTCCCCTATCTTCAGCTCTACTTCCGCGCAGTCTTTGCTGAACTCAAAGGGGTAACCAGCGAAGCAATCGACCGACCCCCGACGTTCGAGCAACCTTGAGGTTCTCAAGGACTTCCGCATACCGTCAACATTCGTCACAGGGAGCCCTCGAGATTCCATCTCGTAGACCAGCTCCTCCTGTGACAACCTGTTGATCTCCATCGGAGCAAGAAAAAGAAAAAGAACCACTCGGAAGAACCAAAATAAATAGAACAAAATAATCCCCAACAAAAGAAACAATCAAAACGAATAATAAAGTAGAGGATACGAATATAATAAAAATTATAAAATAATTCAAAAAAAACCTTGGTACAAGATCCAAACTACAACGATCCCAACACATGCAATGGTCTAATTGACGTAAGACCAGGGAAACCACAAACGCCCAATATATAAAAAATTTCTCTTTTCTTATTATTACGCGCGTCTTTCACCTTCGCACTGACCCTAGTACAAATAAAAGGAATGGACTCACTAAAAACTTGAAGCGAGAATCGTGAGTTGGCCACAAAAACGCCGACACTCTTCGAACACGATTCGCTATCACAACAACCAAAATGAAAAATCCTGTAAATATAATCAAAATTAACAATCTGGCAACAAAAGTATATAACAATATCAAAGAATTTAGAACGAAAACCAATTGGTCGGATTAACAACTACAAACTACTTGCGTCGCTGCGACTCCTAAACCAGCAAGTCCAATTCGTTTTCCAAGTCCACTCCTGTATTCGATCCTTCTTACGAGAAAAAAAAAAGAAAACAAAATTAGCAAAAAAAAATAAAAAAAAATATAGTTCAGTACCACAGTGCCGTGAACACTGGTAAGCACAAAACTAAAGGTGAATATATGTAACTTTAATTCTTTTATCGGAACAAAAAAAGAATTAAAGTTAGGAAAACACAATAAGACTACACTCAGTGAAAAATTGTAACCGACTTTCGGGTTCCACTACTGAACCCTCGCACAATTCCAACTGGAATTCCTTCACCTGTTTATTCAAACTAGGCTCGGTTGTGGGATGCTATACACAAGAGGAACAAGTCTACTACGACAAAAGCTAATTTTGGGCAAATATAAATACTCGACGAAATACAACAATTCACGAAAATACTTCCCAACGACAGTCCAGACTCCAACGCTGCAACGTCTTTTTCACTAAAGTTCACTAACTTGTTCAACAATCACTTCCTCGCGACTTCGAGGTGTATTCTCACTGAATGTTCGAACGAAAACTCCCCTGCCTTTCTGACGCGAAGCACTGAAGGCACTTGCGTTCCACTCGAATCGGGTCTAGGGAGCCATCTTTTATACTGGATATGGGCGGTTTTTGGCCAAATCCTTATTGGAATCTTGGGTTTTAATAAGCACCTATTTAAGAAAATCCCTCTAGATTGTTCTTAAATGGCTTCTAACCTGGTGGGAATAAAATCCCCGGACCAACCCGATGGCCAATATTTTGGCGCCACATATCCATGTATGAGAGATCGCTGCCTAAGTGTGGTACCATCTCAGTGGACCCACTTTTCGCTGTGAGACTAAACCCCGGTACCAATCTACTACATATTGTAGTCCTGTCACGTCAGTCTCTTGTCTCGTAGTATACTCCGCGGTGGTGCCCAATCTGGATTGTCGAAGGGGAACAGGAGACAGAAAACGACAAATATTGAGACGCGACAACCCCACCTTCACCTCCGCAAAATTTAATTCATTTAATTAAATTTCTTAGGAATCCGTTCGGATTCAAAACACAGCTGTCTCATTATGTCGTTTTAGGTCCCGTACGTGCCAAGTGCTCTTTTCCTTTCCGTCTTCGTCCTCTAGTATGTACGTCCAAGGCGGCACCCTCTTTTTAATCTTAAATGGTCCAACAAACTTTGGGGCTAACTTTGTAGCAAAGTAGTTCGCCGCATCTGAAAGGTCATAGTTCCGTCTCCAGACCAGTTCGTTCGGCATATATTGTACGTCTCTTCGTCGGAGGTTATAGTTTTTCGTCATCTTGGCACTCGCCGTCTGTAGCTTCCGACGAATGTCTTCAACAGGCTACCTTCGCGAGATGCTTATCCCAAGTCCGGTGATTCTCCGCAATATAGGCCCGCAACGTTGTCTTAATCACCTGATTAATACGCTCGGCCGGATTCGCCTGGGGATGGTAGTTCGCAGTAAAGCGAAGCCTTACCCCATATGACGAACAAAACTTCAGCAATTCCTTGCTGCGAAATTGTGGGCCATTGTCGCACACCATGGATCCCGGGACCCCAAAAAGTAGGAAGACGTTCTCTTCCAATTCCTTAATAATGGACGGAGCGGTGGCGCTCCGCAAAGGAAACAATAGTGGGAACTTCGTCAGATAGTCTACAACCGTTAGAATGTAGCTATATCCCTTACTAGATCTGACCAAAGGCCCCACCAGATCTACACAAATTATCTCCCACGGCTCTAGATTCTTTTATTTTCCTACCATTAAACCAGCTGGCTTCGTATTTAAGGGCTTTACACTCTGACAAACTCGGCACCCCTTGACATATCTAGCTACATCTACCTTCATTTTCGGCCAATAATACCTCTCTAACAATTCCGCATAAGTTTTCCTAACTCCCATATGCCCCGATAACGGACTATCGTGGCACTTTACCAATGCCTGTTCTCTCTCATCCTTTCCTAACACTTTCTTCCATTCGCTCCCATTAGCGAATATACTACGCGGTCCAAACTTTACTAATTTGAACAATTCGCCGTTCTCTTCGCGCCACGATGGAAAATCGATCGGTCTCTCGGTCACGTCCCTAAGCACTTTCTTAACCCACGGGTCTCCGGCGGTTTTCGAAAGGGCACTTAGGACGGGAACGCTTTGTGACAACATATCCGGTACGACATGATCCTTTCCCTTCCTATGAATGATGGAGAAATCGTACTGCTGCAACTTTAAAGCCCATCTGGCCAGCCTGCCACAAGGGTCTTTCAAGTTATTCAGCCACACCAACGAATAATGGTCTGTGATTACACTGAAATGAACTCCCTCGATATAGGGCCGCAATTTCTCAACCGCCCACAGAACTGCCAAATATTCCTTCTCCGTAGTTGAATAATTCTTTTCACTTTTGCTCAGCGACCTACTCAAATAAGAAATAACCTTCTCCCCGTCGTCAAACTGCTGAGTCAGAACAGCACCTATACCAAAATCCGATGCGTCAGTCTGAACAACGAAATGACGATCAAAATCTGGGCAAGACAAACCGGAGCCGTAACCAGACATTCTTTGGATTTTTTAAAGCTTTGCTCGCAATCCACCGTCCACGAAAACCGCTTATTTTTCTTTAAAAGCTCGGTCAACGGCTTGATCAAGTCAGCGAAATTAGGAACAAATCGTCGGTACCATGAAATAGTACCGACGAATGAGCGCACCTCTTTAACGTTTCGTGGAGCGGGGATCCTAAGCATGGCTTCCACCTTCTCGGGGTCCACATGTAAGCCTTGACGATCAACAACGTATCCGAGATATCGAAGTGAAGGGAGACAAAAGTTACATTTTTCCCTATTCAACCTTAGCCCTGCGTCACAAACCCGTCGCAATACCTCCTTCAACACCACAATATGCCTATCGAAGCTACTCGTAACGATGACTATGTCATCAAGATAAATAAATACATGAGGTTCTAAGTCAGCACCGATGACCGTATCAATAAACCTCTGCCAGGTTTCCGGAGCATTATGCAACCCATAAGGCATTCGTTTAAATTGATACAGTCCCCGACCAGGAACAGTGAAAGCTGTAAGAGGTCTCGAATCCTTACTGATAGGTATCTGCCAGTAAGCGGATTTAATGTCCAAGCTGGAGAGGTACTTGGCATCTCGCAGCTTATCGAGAGTAGCAGAAACATACGGAATAGGGTAACTGTCACGCTCAGTGTTCTTATTCAGAGACTAATAGTCGACGCAAAACCTATAACTGCTATCCTTCTTCTTGATCATCACCACGGGTGACGCCCAAGGACTATGAGAAACTTCTATCACGTCCTTCTGGAGCATCGACTCAATCTTGGTTCCACATTTGGTTTGGTGCGAATCCGATGCTCGACCAAATGGGTACAACCAAGCCCATTAGGAATCTCGTTGAAAGTATCGGCAATCAACTTATCCAAGGCCACTACCTCTTCGAGGGCAAGCTCTGACCGTTGTACAATCGTAGTTACTGATGAAATCTCAGCAAAATCTGAAAACCTCCACTGGTTCTTGGCAAGGTCCGGAACGATCCCGGCCTTGGTCCAGAAATCGGCGCCAAGAATTAAGGATTGTGGGAGATTTGGGATAATGCGGCAATCCAGAAGGACCGAATTGCCTTCAACCTTAATGGGTAAAGCAACGACACCACGAACTGGTACGACTTCCCCATCTGCAAGCGCGACGTTTTTAATATTAGACGGAGAAAACCTCACACCCCAGTTTTTCAAAATATCCCACCCCGGACGACCACTGTTCGCGTGCGCGTGGCACCCGAATCCAACAAACCCCGAATCTCTACACCAAAAATTCTAACTCCTAAATAGGGCCGACTATCACTACCTTTCCCTACGAGTGTAAAATTTAAACAAATTTCAGTCTGACACCGCTGTTCAGACTGCTTACCGCCCCCTACTGACAGCTGGTTGCACGCAGACAACCCTCCTACTCCTGATGAACATCTTGCCCTGCGTTGGCAGAAGTTCGTGGCTAGTTTCCCGACGCCATCGGCCGACCTTCCAGCCTAGGGCTTCGTTGACTCGAGGCAAACACGGACCTTGTCCCACCATCAGACGGTCCTGCTCCCTTCGAGCACCTCGGACACTCCCGCTTATAGAACCCTTCGCGCCCACACCCATAGCACCTTATTCCGCTCCTACACTCTGAGGATAAGTGTCCAAAACGACGGCAGTTGAAACACCGGAAGGCCGGTGGAGGTGGCGCCCTAATCCTGCGCTCCAGGCGTTGATCGCGAAGTGGAGCAGCTGCCTCAACCACATCTGGCCCCTCAGTCACGTAAGCTAAGTCCGGCTCCAACAGGGACTTCGTCCGACAGCTGGGTGGAGGGATGAATGCATCGACATTGGAACGGACAGCTTCCAGTTTACGCCCTAACGCAACTAACTCCACCAACGACCTTGGCTCAGCCAAGCCCAGCTGAGTCTGGTAGAAGGGAGTCAAATCAGAAACAACCAATGATAACATCCTACGTTCTGGCAAAGCCTCCGACAACCTAGCAACCAAATTTCTCATCGTTGCCACATACACGTCGATGGACTCAGTCCCACCTTGAGTCCTTCGCCTAATCTCATCCATCAAAATGTCATCATAGTTGGGCGGGAGGAATTCCGCCTTCAGCTCGACGACCAATTCCTTCCATCCAGAGACCGTTTTGCGGATGGCTCGCAACCAAATGAGCGTCTTCCCCGAAAATAAGTCAACAGCTCCCCGAAACAGTTGAGCTTCGTTGACCCCACGAGCCTCGCTTAGCTCCTCTACTCTCTCTAAGAACGCATGCAAAGACATGCCGCTCTTCTCACCCGAGAACTTTACTTCCCACTTAGCTAAATTTTCGATTTTCCCTACAACTTCCCGAGCCATCGTTGGCTGCTGATTCTCGTCCTCAACAGCAGATTCACGGAGAAGTGCCTTTCGTCCTCCTGGCACATCCTCAGAGTCCATCCTTGGCTTCGGTTGAGCCTCATCCTCTCAAACGCCCGCTGATTCATTGCAGTCTGCGAGAATCAACATAACTTGATTCCGCAGCCGCACCTGCTGCTCGCGCGTTGAGGGCTTTGATCGATTCAGCCGACCAACACCACTCAATCTTCGTAAGTATCTTTAATCATCAGTCGGCGGTACCTCGGTCAGCTTCGTGATGTCCCCTATCTTCAGCTCTACTTCCGCGCAGTCTTCGCTGAACTCAAAGGGGTAACCAGCGAAGCAATCGACCGACCCCCGACGTTCGAGCAACCTTGAGGTTCTCAAGGCCTTCCGCATACCGTCAACATTCGTCACAGGGAGCCCTCGAGATTCCATCTCGTAGACCAGCTCCTCCTGTGACAACCTGTTGATCTTCATCGGAGCAAGAAAAAGAAAAAGAACCACTCGGAAGAACCAAAATAAATAGAACAAAATAATCCCCAACAAAAGAAACAATCAAAACGAATAATAAAGTAGAGGATACAAATATAATAAAAATTATAAAATAATTCAAAAAAAACCTTGGTACAAGATCCAAACTACAACGATCCCAACACATGCAATGGTCTAAATGACGTAAGACCAGGGAAACCACAAACGCACAATATATAAAAAATTTCTCTTTTCTTATTATTACGCGTCTTGCACCTTCGCACTGACCCTAGCACAAATAAAAGGAACGGACTCACCAAAAACTTGAAGCGAGAATCGTGAGTTGGCCACAAAAACGCCGACACTCTTCGAACACGATTCGCTATCACAACAACCAAAATGAAAAATCCTGTAAATATAATCAAAATGAACAATCTGGCAACAAAAGTATATAACAATATCAAAGAATTTAGAACGAAAACCAATTGGTCGGATTAACAACTACAAACTACTTGCGTCGCTGCGACTCCTAAACCAGCAAGTCCAATTCGTTTTCCAAGTCCACTCCTGTATTCGATCCTTCTTACGAGAAAAAAAAAGAAAACAAAATTAGCAAAAAAAAAATAAAAAAAAATATAGTTCAGTACCACAGTGCCGTGAACACTGGTAAGCACAAAACTAAAGGTGAATATATGTAACTTTAATTCTTTTATCGGAACAAAAAAAGAATTAAAGTTAGGAAACACAATAAGACTACACTCAGTGAAAAATTGTAACCGACTTTCGGGTTCCACTACTGAACCCTCGCACAATTCCAACTGGAATTCCTTCACCTGTTTATTCAAACTAGGCTCGGTTGTGGGATGCTATACACAAGAGGAACAAGTCTACTACGACAAAAGCTAATTTTGGGCAAAATATAAATACTCGACGAAATACAACAATTCACGAAAATACTTCCCAACGACAGTCCAGACTCCAACGCTGTAACGTCTTTTTCACTAAAGTTCACTAACTTGTTCAACAATCACTTCCTCGCGACTTCGAGGTGTATTCTCACTGAATGTTCGAACGAAAACTCCCCTGCCTTTCTGACGCGAAGCACTGAAGGCACTTGCGTTCCACTCGAATCGGGTCTAGGGAGCCATCTTTTATACTGGATATGGGCGGTTTTTGGCCAAATCCTTATTGGAATCTTGGGTTTTAATAAGCACCTATTTAAGAAAATCCCTCTAGATTGTTCTTAAATGGCTTCTAACCTGGTGGGAATAAAATCCCCGGACCAACCCGATGGCCAATATTTTGGCGCCACATATCCATGTATGAGAGATCGCTGCCTAAGTGTGGTACCATCTCAGTGGACCCACTTTTCGCTGTGAGACTAAACCCCGGTACCAATCTACTACAAATTGTAGTCCTGTCACGTCAGTTTCTTGTCTCGTTGTCTCGACAAATATTGAGACGCGACAACCCCACCTTCACCTCCGCAAAATTTAATTCATTTAATTAAATTTCTTAGGAATCCGTTCGGATTCAAAACACAGCTGTCTCATTATGTCGTTTTAGGTCCCGTACGTGCCAAGTGCCCTTTTCCTTTCCGTCTTCGTCCTCTAGTATGTACGTCCAAGGCGACACCCTCTTTTTAATCTTAAATGGTCCAACAAACTTTGGGGCTAACTTTGCCGCAAAGTAGTTCGCCGCGTCTGAAAGGACATAGTTCCGTCTCCAGACCAGTTCGTTCGGCATATATTGTACGTCTCTTCGTCGGAGGTTATAGTTTTTCGTCATCTTGGCACTCGCCGTCTGTAGCTTCCGACGAATGTCTTCGCGTATGTCTGTCAACATTTGCGCTCTCTCGTTACAGTCCGGAGATTCCTCAGTTTCACTGTAAGTACGTTGAGAGTCTCTGTCCCCCCTGGTAGCCATAGTCCGGCCAAAATTGGCAAAGTAAGGAGAGGTACCTAACACGTCATGCTGTGCTGTCTGAATGCAACAGGCTACCTTCGCGAGATGCGTATCCCAAGTCCGGTGATTCTCCGAAATATAGGCCCGCAACGTTGTCTTAATCACCTGATTAATACGCTCGGCCGGATTCGCCTGGGGATGGTAGTTCGCAGTAAAGCGAAGCCTTACCCCATATTACGAACAAAACTTCAGCAATTCCTTGCTGCGAAATTGTGGGCCATTGTCGCACACCATGGATCCCGGGACCCCAAAAAGTAGGAAGACGTTCTCTTCCAATTCCTTAATAATGGACGGAGCGGTGGCGCTCCGCAAAGGAAACAATAGTGGGAACTTCGTCAGATAGTCTACAACCGTTAGAATGTAGCTATATCCCTTACTAGATCTGACCAAAGGCCCCATCAGATCTACACAAATCATCTCCCACAGCTCTAGATTCTTTGATCTTCCTACCATTAAACCAGCTGGCTTCGTATTTATGCGCTTTACACTCTGACAAACTTGGCACCCCTTGACATATCTAGCTACATCTACCTTCATTTTCGGCCAATAATACCTCTCTAACAATCGCGCATAAGTTTTCCTAACTCCCATATGCCCCGATAACGGACTATCGTGGCACTCTACCAATGCCTGTTCTCTCTCATCCTTTCCTAACACTTTCTTCCATTCGCTCCCATTAGCGAATATACTACGCGGTCCAAACTTTACTAATTTGAACAATTCCCCGTTCTCTTCCCGCCACGATGGAAAATCGATCGGTCTCTCGGTCACGTCCCTAAGCACTTTCTTAACCCACGGGTCTCCGGCGGTTTTCGAAAGGGCACTTAGGACGGGAACGCTTTGTGAGAACATATCCGGTACGACATGATCCTTTCCCTTCCTATGAATGATGGAGAAATCGTACTGCTGCAACTTTAAAGCCCATCTGGCCAGCCTGCCACAAGGGTCTTTCAAGTTATTCAGCCACACCAACGAATAATAGTCTGTGATTACACTGAAATGAACTCCCTCGATATAGGGCCGCAATTTCTCAACCGCCCACAGAACTGCCAAATATTCCTTCTCCGTAGTTGAATAATTCTTTTCACTTTTGCTCAGCGACCTACTCAAATAAGAAATAACCTTCTCCCCGTCGTCAAACTGCTGAGTCAGAACAGCACCTATACCAAAATCCGATGCGTCAGTCTGAACAACGAAAGGACGATCAAAATCTGGGCAAGACAAAACCGGAGCCTTAGCCAGACATTCTTTGGATCTTTGAAAGGTTTGCCGCAATCCACCGTCCACGAAAACCGCTTATTTTTCTTTAAAAGCTCGGTCAACGGCTTGATCAAGTCAGCGAAATTAGGAACAAATCGTCGGTACCATGAAATAGTACCGACGAATGAGCGCACCTCTTTAACGTTTCGTGGAGCGGGGATCCTAAGCATGGCTTCCACCTTCTCGGGGTCCACATGTAAGCCTTGACGATCAACAACGTATCCGAGATATCGAAGTGAAGGGAGACAAAAGTTACATTTTTCCCTATTCAACCTTAGCCCTGCGTCACAAACCCGTCGCAATACCTCCTTCAACACCACAATATGCCTATCGAAGCTACTCGTAACGATGACTATGTCATCAAGATAAACAAATACATGAGGTTCTAAGTCAGCACCGATGACCGTATCAATAAACCTCTGCCAGGTTTCCGGAGCATTATGCAACCCATAAGGCATTCGTTTAAATTGATACAGTCCCCGACCAGGAACAGTGAAAGCTGTAAGAGGTCTCGAATCCTTACTGATAGGTATCTGCCAGTAAGCGGATTTAATGTCCAAGCTGGAGAGGTACTTGGCATCTCGCAGCTTATCGAGAGTAGCAGAAACATACGGAATAGGGTAACTGTCACGCTCAGTGTTCTTATTCAGAGACCAATAGTCGACGCAAAACCTATAACTGCTATCCTTATTCTTGATCATCACCACGGGTGACGCCCAAGGACTATGAGAAACTTCTATCACGTCCTTCTGGAGCATCGACTCAATCTTGGTTCCACATTTGGTTTGGTGCGAATCCGATGCTCGACCAAATGGGTACAACCAAGCCCATTAGGAATCTCGTTGAAAGTATCGGCAATCAACTTATCCAAGGCCACTACCTCTTCGAGGGCAAGCTCTGACCGTTGTACAATCGTAGTTACTGATGAAATCTCAGCAAAATCTGAAAACCTCCACTGGTTCTTGGCAAGGTCCGGAACGATCCCGGCCTTGGTCCAGAAATCGGCGCCAAGAATTAAGGATTGTGGGAGATTTGGGATAATGCGGCAAACCAGAAGGACCGAATTGCCTTCCACCTCCATGGGTAAAGCAACGACACCACGAACTGGTACGACTTCCCCATCTGCAAGCGCGACGTTTTTAATATTAGACGGAGAAAACCTCACACCCCAGTTTTTCAAAATATCCCACCCCGGACGACCACTGTTCGCGTGCGCGTGGCACCCGAATCCAACAAACCCCGAATCTCTACACCAAAAATTCTAACTCCTAAATAGGGCCGACTATTACTACCTTTCCCTACGAGTGTAAAATTTAAACAAATTTCAGTCTGACACCGCTGATCAGACTGCTTACCGCCCCCTACTGCCAGCTGGTTGCACGCAGACAACCCTCCTACTCCTGACGAACATCCTGCCCTGCGTTGGCAGAAGTTCGTGGCTCGTTTCCCGACGCCATCGGCCGACCTTCCAGCCTAGGGCTTCGTTGACCCGAGGCAAACGCGGACCTTGTCCCACCATCAGACGGTCCTGCTCCCTTCGAGCACCTCGGACACTCCCGCTTATAGAACCCTTCGCGCCCACACCCATAACACCTTATTCCGCTCCTGCACTCTGAGGACACGTGTCCAAAACGACGGCAGTTGCAACACCAGAAGGCCGGTGGAGGTGGCGCCCTAATCCTGCGCTCCAGGCGTTGATCGCGAAGTGGGGCAGCTGCCTCAGCCACATCTGGCACCTCAGTAACGTAAGCTAAGTCCGGCTCCAACAGGGACTTCGTCCGACAGCTGGGTGGAGGGATGAATGCATCGACATTGGAACGGACAGCTTCCAGTTTACGCCCTAACGCAACTAACTCCACCAACGACCTTGGCTCAGCCAAGCCCAGCTGAGTCTGGTAGAAGGGAGTCAAATCAGAAACAACCAATGATAACATCCTACGTTCTGGCAAAGCCTCCGACAACCTAGCAAACAAATTTCTCATCGTTGCCACATACACGCCGATGGACTCAGTCCCACCTTGAGTCCTTCGCCTAATCTCATCCATCAAAATGTCATCATAGTTGGGCGGGAGGAATTCCGCCTTCAGCTCGACGACCAATTCCTTCCATCCAGAGACCGTTTTGCGGATGGCTCGCAACCAAATGAGCGTCTTCCCCGAAAATAAGTCAACAGCTCCCCGAAACAGTTGAGCTTCGTTGACCCACGAGCCTCGCTTAGCTCCTCTACTCTCTCTAAGAACGCATGCAAAGACATGCCGCTCTTCTCACCCGAGAACTTTACTTCCCACTTAGCTAAATTTTCGATTTTCCCTACAACTTCCCGGGCCATCGTTGGCTGCTGATTCTCGTCCTCAACAGCAGATTCACGGAGAAGTGCCTTTCGTCCTCCTGGCACATCCTCAGAGTCCATCCTTGGCTTCGGTTGAGCCTCATCCTCTCAAACGCCCGCTGATTCATTGCAGTCTGCGAGAATCAACATAACTTGATTCCGCAGCCGCACCTGCTGCTCGCGCGTTGAGGGCTTTGATCGATTCAGCCGACCAACACCACTCAATCTTCGTAATATCTTTAAATACTCCGAAGACCTAGCATCAGTCGGCGGTACCTCGGTCAGCTTCGTGATGTCCCCTATCTTCAGCTCTACTTCCGCGCAGTCTTCGCTGAACTCAAAGGGGTAACCAGCGAAGCAATCGACCGACCCCCGACGTTCGAGCAACCTTGAGGTTCTCAAGGCCTTCCGCATACCGTCAACATTCGTCACAGGGAGCCCTCGAGATTCCATCTCGTAGACCAGCTCCTCCTGTGACAACCTGTTGATCTCCATCGGAGCAAAAAAAAGAAAAAGAACCACTCGGAAGAACCAAAATAAATAGAACAAAATAATCCCCAACAAAAGAAACAATCAAAACGAATAATAAAGTAGAGGATACAAATATAATAAAAATTATAAAATAATTCAAAAAAAACCTTGGTACAAGATCCAAACTACAACGATCCCAACACATGCAATGGTCTAAATGACGTAAGACCAGGGAAACTACAAACGCACAATATATAAAAAATTTCTCTTTTCTTATTATTACGCGCGTCTTGCACCTTCGCACTGACCCTAGCACAAATAAAAGGAACGGACTCACCAAAAACTTGAAGCGAGAATCGTGAGTTGGCCACAAAAACGCCGACACTCTTCGAACACGATTCGCTATCACAACAACCAAAATGAAAAATCCTGTAAATATAATCAAAATTAACAATCTGGCAACAAAAGTATATAACAATATCAAAGAATTTAGAACGAAAACCAATTGGTCGGATTAACAACCACAAACTACTTGCGTCGCTGCGACTCCTAAACCAGCAAGTCCAATTCGTTTTCCAAGTCCGCTCCTGTATTCGATCCTTCTTACGAGAAAAAAAAAAGAAAACAAAATTAGCAAAAAAAATAAAACAACACTCAACAAAATGTCCACCAACGACACAATAACAGCAACACGTGAGTACGGCTCACTTTTTCCTCCAGTGTTCACAAAATCTTTTTCGAGCCCCACGTTGGGCGCCAATTTGTCGCGAGCTCCTTCACCTATTTAAATATTTCACGACGTCGCGCACCGATCGCGTTAAATAAATTTTAACTTTATTTTCAAATAAACACAAACTACGACCAACGGAAAACTAAAAGTGAATATATGTAACTTTAATTCTTTTATCGGAACAAAAAAAGAATTAAAGTTAGGAAAACACAATAAGACTACACTCAGTGAAAAATTGTAACCGACTTTCGGGTTCCACTACTGAACCCTCGCACAATTCCAACTGGAATTCCTTCACCTGTTTATTCAAACTAGGCTCGGTTGTGGGATGCTATACACAAGAGGAACAAGTCTACTACGACAAAAGCTAATTTTGGGCAAAATATAAATACTCGACGAAATACAACAATTCACGAAAATACTTCCCAACGACAGTCCAGACTCCAACGCTGCAACGTCTTTTTCACTAAAGTTCACTAACTTGTTCAACAATCACTTCCTCGCGACTTCGAGGTGCATTCTCACTGAATGTTCGAACGAAAACTCCCCTGCCTTTCTGACGCGAAGCACTGAAGGCACTTGCGTTCCACTCGAATCGGGTCTAGGGAGCCATCTTTTATACTGGATATGGGCGTTTTTTGGCCAAATCCTTATTGGAATCTGGGGTTTTAATATGCACCTATTAAAGAAAATCCCTCTAGATTGTTCTTAAATGGCTTCTAACCTGGTGGGAATAAAATCCCCGGACCAACCCGATGCCCAATATTTTGGCGCCACATATCCATGTATGAGAGATCGCTGCCTAAGTGTGGTACCATCTCAGTGGACCCACTTTTCGCTGTGAGACTAAACCCCGGTACCAATCTACTACAAATTGTAGTCCTGTCACGTCAGTTTCTTGTCTCGTAGTATACTCCGCGGTGGTGCCCAATCTGGATTGTCGAAGGGGAACAGGAGACAGAAAACGACAAATATAGAGACGCGACACTTGTTTCGACGAGCAAACGATACATTTTAAACAATTTCCTATATGTGTACTAACTTTGTCTCGTAACTTTGAAATCCAATATGTCTTTGATATTGCTTCTTCTACTTTGTCAATACCTACATGTCCCATCTCGTCATGGTATTTGTATAAAATATGCTCCTCCATATCTTTAGGAACACAGAATAATACCGATCCATCTTCTTTTTTCCTATAATTTACACCATTTCGCATTTCATACGGCGCAACACCAACTTGTTGTCTTTCATGGCAAAGGTATCGAAGATTTGACGCACAAAGCTGTTTATGCTCTCGTCAATATAGTTCGGTCTGGAGTGCAGTCACAACTGAGCTCTTGCTTTTATTTTGCTGCGCAAATGGCAATCAGGATTCTGAGGACCGTATCCCACTTCTGAATTGTAATGGCTAAGTCAAACTACGTGCTCACACTTTGACTTCTCATTTTATTCTGATCTCTCGACGAAAATGAACTTACATGCTATGCTTACGGAGAATGATACATTGTCAAAATATATACAACGAAAACTGCTATCGGAACTTACATGCTATGCTTACGGAGAATGATACATTGTCAAAATATATACAACGAAAACTGCTATCGGATTGTGATGAGTCATCCATTGCAAAGATAATCGTCTATCATTTTGCCAACACCAAGATCAAAATGGATCCAAAATGTTGTCCTCCTATTCCCAACAGAAATTGCTGTATACCCTAAAATGAAAACAGAAATCCATGCGGTAGATTATATGATCGTTATTGCAATATGTTATTGAAGTTAAAACATATCAATTGGTGCTATGGTGCAGTGATTTCACAGGCAATAATAAAGAATATGCATCAAAAAATATGGCCAGGGCATAAAATTCCTAAAGATAACACGTCAACATGGAAGAAGACATATTCCATAAAAATAAATTGTTGAATATCAATTTAAAATTAAGTTATTCCCAAAATATACTTTCTATAAAAAACTGTACAAAATGTAATCAAAGTAGTCTTGTCGTTTTAGATACATAAATTTATATGTGAAATCAATGACAATGACAAGATGCGTGGAACTGCATACTTCAGCATTTTGAAAATTATTCATTTAGAGAATGCGTTCTTATTGTGAAGAACATATGCAAAGTCCAACTATATATATGAAGACGATGAATTGGAACAACACATCAATGAAGTGCATCAAGAATTGAAGATATTGAAAAATGGGAAGTCATATGTTTTTAAAAGGTCTGAATATAACTAAAAGATGTATTATATGTTCAAACAATTCAAAGTAACCTATATCAAGCAAGTGAAAAGAAGCTACATTTTAGAGACAGAGTTTGTGAAATGAAGTTTAAGAATCAAGAATAATTTTAAAATAAAGAAGCAGATGACATAACAAATGCAATGTAATATATTCATAATTGGCATAGAATTATATAGTTTCGTGATTGTGATTGCAAAGACATATATGAGAAGTGTATCAAAGGAAAATTGATTCTTCCGAATCAACCAAAACCATTTCCAAAATGTTATCGAATCATCTGATCATATCAACAGAGTACGTGATATATCAAAAATCGATATTTCTTGACTCTCATAGATGATTTGAGAAAGTATGTTAAAATTTATTTAATTAAGAGTGTGGCGCTCGGATGAGTCTGGATAAATGAGGAGGTTGAGCTGTGCTGTTGCTGCTGGTGGACGTTGTGGTGTTCGCTTTGCGACGTGGAATCTGCTTGTGTTCTGCTTTTGTGGTGTGCTGGACTTCGTTGGGTCCGGACTTCGTTGTTCTGTGCTCGATATTAAAGATGCCTTCTTACGATTGGACTGCGATCGAATTGTAGACTTACTTTCTCTGGTCTTCTCTTCTCAGTTGTCGCAATTAAAGTGAAAGAGTGAACCGCGGCAAGACATGGTCGAAGTCCAGTCGCAGTTCGAACTGTCACTTTTGAGTACAAATTTGGCGGCCATCATGAACCGCTAACGGTGAATGTGTTATCTAGAGATGGCACAACTCGTAATCGATAACACATCACTCGTTAGGGATGGCACACCAAATTGTACCAGAAAGTACGGACGTAAACATCGCCGCCCGCCTTGCAGTATACCTGCAATGTCTGGAGCACCGCGCAAGCGACTGGAAAAGGGCAGTGGAGAAAGGGGTGGTAGTACAAAATATGGAAAACAAAACTGAATCTGGTATGATATTTCTTTTTTTTTTTTATTGCAAAGGATTACATAAATTCAAGGGAATTTGTGGGAATGATGTGAGGTTATTGGGTGGTTTATCCGGAGCAGGAGCCGGATAAGGTCCACCCAAATAGCGTGTTGAGTTGTCTATCCGGAGCAGGAGCCGGATAAGATCCATCCAAATACTGTATTCAGGGCCAGAGGAAGCCCGTTAACTCCCGGCAGCATACCAGGACGGATGCATTTCTGGTAGAACTTTGCTCCTAGCACGAGTGAAATGGGCGTGTGCTCGTCAAACTTTGGATTGGCCAATACCATGTTCGTAAAGTGGGACTTCACGGATCCGCTCAGTGCCTTGGATGGCGACTGGGTTGCGATGGTGTCTGACACAGGGTCATCATCTGCTGGCCCAACAGCGACGAGAGTGTGATCGGCTCGGCCGGTCTCGTGCTGAGCTTCGTGGATGACCTCCTTGATCGGAGTCTCTCGTGGAGATGAAGCATGGTGTGGTGTCTCTCTTGACAGATGTGGCAGCCAGTCCTACTCACGCATGTTCCTTGGGAGTGTTCGTACGCTAGGCAGTTAGAGCAATATTTGTGCAGGAGCACTAGTCGCATGCGATTCTCCGTATTGGCCTCGGAAAATACCGGACAATGGCGAAGCCCATGGTTCCGACTGCAGATGCGGTATCGGAAGGCCTTCTTTGCAGCTAGCTGGTTCCGAGAGCAATGGCGCTCTGAAGATGACGTCTTCTTGATCATGGAGATCGTTTTGTTCGGCATGTTTCGGCTAAGGACAAGAAACAGACAGCTATAAAACTGGTTGCGGGGGGGAAAACAACAAGGACAGGACGGAGACGTAGGAGAGTGAAATTACGATAATGGTAGAACCACTAATTTCACAAATGGTCGCGTGATTGTGCCGCGCGATGTATAAATTTCAGCCACACGAACCCGCTCGTCTTTTCCTAAATGGATCTTAGTTACCCTGCCAAGTCGCCATTCTTGCGAGGGCAGGTTATCATCTTGGATAACGACCAGAGAATCGACTCGGAGATTGGGTTCTGGACTCTTCCACTTATTCCTTTTGTGCAACTCCTTTAGATACTCAACTTTCCAACGAATACAGAAGTGTTGCTGGACAGCTTTCAGCTTCTGCCACCGATTTGTGATGGACACTGGCTTGTCCTCAATTTGTGGTTCACTAGCTAGCAGCGGACTGCCGATCAGGAAATGCCCAGGTGTTAATGCGGACATGTCCGACGGATCTTCGGCGTTGGTTGCCTCTAGATGGATTGCTTTCGTGGAGAAGCAAACAAACACGCATACGTAGCCCTTGGTAATCAGGCAAGCTCTACCGGTGTAGTTCATGATTTCGAATGGACCCGCGAAATCTAAGCCGGTACGTGTAAACGGACGTTCATAAGTGGTGCGTTCTGGAGGAAGTGCGCCTATCAACTGATAGCAAACCTTCGTACGATGGAGTACGCAAGGTTTGCAATTGTGAATTGTCGTTTTTATGAGAATTTTGGCTCTTGGAATCCAAAATTGCAGGCGTAAAACTTTAAGAACCAATTGATTTCCCCCGTGGAGAGATATCTCATGTGTAAAACGAACTAAGAGACGTGAGAATTCGCAATTGTACGGTAATATAATTGGATGGCGCTCGTCATACGACATGACTGGTGAGGAGACGAGTCTGCCGCAGACTCGAAGCATACCAAACCATCGAAGAATGGATTTAAGTTGAGCAGGGAGCTCGACGATGGAATCGGATTTTTATTTTTAACTCAGCAGGATCAAACGCATTCGAGTGCGGTTTATCTCTGTGCTGCTGATCACCGTGGAGAAGTAGGAATATGATGATTTATGCGCACTATGAGATCGGTGAAAGAAGCGGAATGTATATGACAACACCCGCAATGCTCTTGCATAGCAGGAGAAGCGCTCGAGAATGTCGTCAACTTGATGTACAACTGTCGCGTGTACCTTGAGGGGTTTGCTTTCGAGTTGCGTTTCGAGAAGAAGCTGTGGGTTTTCACCCGGCCAAGACGATGGATTATCTTGTAGCCACTTCGGACCATACCACCACAGTGAACTGACACCAAGTTCTTGTGGCAGCGCTCCGCGACTACCAAGATCGGCGGGATTGTCATGCGAATGAACGTGGAACCAATTCGCTGGCCCCACACTTTGGGTTATCTTCGATACCCGATTCGCAACAAACGTTTGCCAATGGCATGGAGGTTTCTGGAGCCAGGCTAAGACGATGGTGGAGTCGGTCCAAAAGAATGTTTTGTGCTGTTTTAAGCCGAGGTGTGGTATTATGGACTCTACCATTTCAGCCATTAGGACGGCACCACACAATTCCAGCCTCGGAATAGACAATGTTTTCACTGGAGCTACTTTTGTTTTGGCTGTTAGGAGATGTACTGAGACAGGACTGGACTCGGATTTGATTCGGACATATATGTTGGCGGCATACGCCTTTTCAGAGGCATCGCAAAATGCATGAATTTCGACGTCGGAGTCGGGAGTGTACTGTATCCACCGGGGTAGATGGATATTATTGATTTCTGGGTACGATTGCAGGAATTGATTCCACGCATCGAGACAATTTTCGTGCAACGGATCGTCCCACCCAGTCTTGGACAGCCAAATTTGTTGCATCAAAATTTTTGCCAGGACGATGCATGGTGCCAGCCAGCCCGCAGGATCGAAAAGTTTCGATATTTCGGACAAAACCTCCCGTTTCATGAAGGTGATTTGATTCTTCAATGGTTTCGTGGAGAAGTAGAAGATGTCAGACCGTGCGTTCCATCTAACCCCGAGAGTTTTTGCATGACTGCTCTCGTCGAATTAAAGGAAATCTTCACATAGAAGGTGGTCCTATGAAAGACCTTGGAGAATTTGGTCGGAGTTGGAAGCCCATTTTCTCATGGAGAAGCCGGCGGATTCAAGTGCGGATGTGACTTCTTTCCGCGCTGTGACTGCACCCTCAATGCTGTGACTACCAATTAATGCATCATCGACATACATGCAGTTTTGCAATATGTCACTGGCGATCGGATGGGACCGTGCCACGTCGGTGGCAAGTTGGTGCAGGCAACGAATGGCTAGATACGGTGCACAATTCAGACCGAATGTGACCGTCTTCAATTCCTAATCTTGAGTTGGATCGGAAGGCGAGTCTCGGAAGAGAATTCGCTGAATCGGAGTATGATGGAATCTACCAGAATCTGTCGATACATCTTATGGATGTCCCCATTGAGGACAAAACGGAATATATGCCACTTCAGGATTAATTGCGTCAAATCGGATTGAAGCACTGGACCCGTGTGCAGAATGTCATTCAGACTTAGGCCACTGGACGAGGCACTAGAGGCATTAAATACCACTCGTACTTTGGTACTGGTGCTCTCGGGTTTGAAAACGGGATGATGTGGAAGGTAATAGTGCATAGGAAATGCACTATAGTTCGGACTGAAGACCTTTGTCATGTGACATGTCATATAGTTCCCATATTCCTTCAGAACGTTATCGTATTCGATTTTCAGACTAGGGTTTTTCACTAGCCTTACTTCGTTCCTCATGAATTGGGCCCTCGCGATGTCTCGAGAGCGCCCGAGCTGAAGGTTCTTCGGAAAACCCTCTTTAAAAGGGAGAGAGACGACATAACGACCCTCTTTTGTGCGACGAGTGGTTCTGGAGAACAAGTCTTCACAAATTTTGTCAGACGGAGTTAGATGACGCTTACTTGGCAGTTCTTCAATTTCCCAGAACTTGGAGATTTGCTGGTCTAAGGAAACTTCGTTGAAGAACGAGACAAATTTTGTCACTGGATTATTAGAATTAGAAATGGGGCCCGTTTGGATCCATCCGAAGATGGTCTCCTGAGCAATCAGTGAGCCGCATACCTTCCATTGGATCCCATCCAGCAGAACCGACGGAACTAGGTCCCCACCGATCAGGATGTCGATGTGAGAGCTCATATGGAACGTCGAATCTGCCAAGGGGACATTCGGAAGGTTGGTAAGCTGTCCAGGTAAAAGGCTACACGTCGGTAACTTCCCCGTTAGATGAGGAAGCACCATCGCGGAAGCCTCCAGCTGAACTTCTGAATTGTTTGGAGAGCTCAGTATGAACGAACATACCTTTTGCGATTTCGCGGATATTGCATGATTCAGGCCAGAAATCTGCGCGTGGATGGACTTAAAGGGTAGTTTGAGAATGCGGAAGAGGCGCTCTGACATGAAACTCCCCTCAGACCCGGTGTCTATGAGGGCCCTCGCAGGATATCGGATGCCCCGATGGTTGATTTGAACCATTGCGGTTCCTAACAGAACACTTGCGATTGCCGATTGCACTTGAAGCAGTTGTGCTTACTAGTGCAATCGCTGAGAGAATGTGCTCGAGCGAAGCAATTGATGCAGAGGCCATGTTTGCGTACGCAAGACATTCTCTCAGATGGACACATTTGTAGAAACTTCGGACAATTTCGGATTGTATGCTGTATATTCGGACAGAGCTTGCACTGGGGAACGCTTATGTTGATGGGACGTGGTCAGAGAAAGCGCTCTACCACTATGGAGGCCTCGGATGTCGGAGACGGATTCCAACGTTTGATATCGCGATGTCAAAAAGGAATCCATCTCGGTCCACATCGGAATTTGGGATTTGTCCTTCAAGGACTGCTCCCACAACGTTAAGAAGATGAAGAGGAATATTGGATCCCACCCGGAGATATCGATGTCGTACATCCTTAGCGCGGCGATGCATGAATTGATATCTCGTTGCAACGCTTTGATCGACCTTCCGGATTCTGTCGATAGTGCAGGTAGACTGAAGAGGACACGCAACTGACCGTTGACGAGTATCCTCTTATTTTCAAACCGGTCACTGAGGTTGTTCCATGCTAATAAGAAACCATCGTTGGTCAGCGGAGCCTTCTTTACAATGTCTCGCGCTTCCCCTCTGGTTTTCTTATTCAGGTGGAACAGCTTCTCGACCGGACTCAACCTGGAATTGGAGATATAAATGGCGGTAAACATGTCCCTGAAAGTTGGCCATGCAATGTAATATCCATCAAATACCTCCGTATCACATGGAGGCAGATGGAAATTACTGGTATCCGTAACCCTTTCCACGGGTGGATGAACTGGAAGGTTGGCCGTATTTAACGCAGCCATCCGTTCTCCAATGTTCGCCACACAGCGTACGTAGGTGCGGTACGCACTATTGTACCGTGCTTTGACGGTTTCAACTTTCGAAAGCTCATCCCCTTGTTCAAGGGTTTCGCTTGATCTGCGCTTCTCGTACAGATCGCATAAACAAGCACCGTAAGTCTCCTTGACTTGACCCCAGACGAATTTAATTTCATCGCGATGAACTTCCAGCGAGTAAACCGTATGGTCGTCAAGCATGGTGTCGGAAAACTCCAAATCGAACTCCATTAGGTTATCGGTAAGACGGATAAAATTGTTTAAGGCAGCCATAATGGATGTCTCGGATGGATTGACTGGAAAATAAATTATGGAGGTGCCGGCAAGAGCTTCGAATCGGAAATTGAATGGACGGAGCGGCCTGAAGAGTTATACCAAGCGAAGAATTGGAATGGAATCGTAATCCAACAGAGCTTGATGGACGAGCAAATACAAATGCTGGATATCGTCGTTGAATCCGGCTCGAAGGACCAATGTTCTAAGCGTTGGCGAGTCTGGTGGCGTTGATTGTTGATCGTTAATTGTGGTGTTGGCTGCTGCTGGTGTTACAGGTGGATGTTGTTGTATTCGTTGCTGGAATAAAAAACGAAAGCAGGAGCAATTCGTTTTTTCTTAAGGAATGGAAATTGTGCTGGACTTGATGGTGTATTTTACAATGAGTTGTGTTTCGAGAAGAAGCTGTGGGTTTTCACCTGGCCGAGAAGATGGATTATCTTGTAGCCACTTCGGACCATACCACCACAGTGAACTGTCAGCCAGTTCTTGTGGCAGCGCTCCACGACTACCAAGATCGGCGGGATTGTCGTGCAAATCAACGTGGAACCAATTCGCTGGCCCCACACTTTGGGTTATCTTCGATACCCAATTCGCAACAAACGTTTGCCAATGGCATGGAGGTTTCTGGAGCCAGGCTAAGACGATGGTGGAGTCGGTCCAAAAGAATGTTTTGTGCTGTTTTAAGCCGAGGTGTGGTATTATGGACTCTACCATTTCAGCCATTAGGACGGCACCACACAATTCCAGCCTCGGAATAGACAATGTTTTCACTGGAATACTTTTGTTTTGGCTGTTAGGAGATGTACTGAGACAGGACTGGACTCGGATTTGATTCGGACATATATGTTGGCGGCATACGCCTTTTCAGAGGCATCGCAAAATGCATGAATTTCGACGTCGGAGTCGGGAGTGTACTGTATCCACCGGGGTAGATGGATATTATTGATTTCTGGGTACGATTGCAGGAATTGATTCCACGCATCTAGATAATTTTCGTGCAACGGAACATTGGAATTGGAATGGTATCGTAATCCAACAGAGCTTGATGGACGAGCAAATACAAATGCTGGATATCGTCGTTGAATCCGAGTCTGGTGGCGTTGATTGTTGATCGTTGATTGTGGTGTTGGCTGCTGCTGGTGTTACAGGTGGATGTTGTTGTTGTTGTGGTGTTGGCTGCTGCTGGTGTTACAGGTGGATGTTGTTGTATTCGTTGCTGGAATAAAAAACGAAAGCAGGAGCAATTCGTCCTTGGTCCTTCGAGCCGGATTCAACGACGATATCCAGCATTTGTATTTGGTGAGTCCGTGTTCGGCATTCCTTATTCCTTATTTCGATATATATATATATATATATATATATATATATATATATATATTTATCTATATACACATTCATATACATATATATATATTTCCATATATTCGTGTATTCAAGTCCAAATATATCCTACCTATATATATATAAATATCTACCATTGTGAGTGTTTTTCCGCGCCAATTTTATTTCGGGACCTGTTATATACCTCCGGTGTTAACAAGTCTTTACCGTTCGACTTGTTACTGTTGTTACTTGTTGACTTGTTACTGCTTAACGTTTTTCGCACGAACCGTTTTCTGATCAATCTCGATTTGTTTTTTAACATCGTTTTAAAATAATTATTCTTTCGGTCGTGAATCAAATTAATATTTGTGAGTGATTTTCCGCGCCAATTTTCTTTCGGTACTTTCATTACCCCCGGTATATAATAAATCTTCGCAGTTCGAACCCGAGAGCACCAGTACCAAAGTACGAGTGGTATTTAACGCCTCTAGTGCCTCGTCCAGTGGCCTAAGTCTGAATGACATTCTGCACACGGGTCCAGTGCTTCAATCCGATTTGACGCAATTAATCCTGAAGTGGCGTCTATTCCGTTTTGTCCTCAATGGGGACATCCAGAAGATGTATCGACAGATTCTGGTAGATTCCCATCATACTCCGTTTCAGCGAATTCTCTTCCGAGACTTGCCTTCCGATCCAATTCAAGATTACGAACTGAAGACGGTCACATTCGGTCTGAATTGTGCACCGTATCTAGCCATTCGTTGCCTGCACCAACTTGCCACCGACGTGGCACGGTCCCATCCGATCGCAAGTGACATATTGCGAAACTGCATGTATGTTGATGATGCATTAATTGGTAGTCACAGCATTGAGGGTGCAGTCACAGCGCGGAAAGAAGTCACATCCGCACTTCAATCCGCCGGCTTCTCCATGAGAAAATGGGCTTCCAACTCCGACCAAATTCTCCAAGGTCTTCTAAAGGACCACCTTCTATGTGAAGATTTCCTCCAATTCGACAAGAGCAGTCATGCGAAAACTCTCGGGGTTAGATGGAACGCACGGTCTGACATCTTCTACTTCTCCACGAAACCATTGAAGAATCAAATCACCTTCACGAAACGGGAGGTTTTGTCCGAAATATCGAAACTTTTCGATCCTGCGGGCTGGCTGGCACCATGCATCGTCCTTGCAAAGATTTTAATGCAACAAATTTGGCTGTCCAAGACTGGGTGGGACGATCCGTTGCACGAAAATTGTCTAGATGCGTGGAATCAATTCCTGCAATCGTACCCAGAAATCAATAATATCCATCTACCCCGGTGGATACAGTACACTCCCGACTCCGACGTCGAAATTCATGCATTTTGCGATGCCTCTGAAAAGGCGTATGCCGCCAACATATATGTCCGAATCAAATCCGAGTCCCGTCCTGTCTCAGTACATCTCCTAACAGCCAAAACAAAAGTAGCTCCAGTGAAAACACTGTCTATTCCGAGGCTGGAATTGTGTGGTGCCGTGCCGGCCTGAGGAGGGTTTTCCGAAGAACCTTCAGCTCGGGCGCTCTCGAGACATCGCGAGGGCCCAATTCATGAGGAACGAAGTAAGACTAGTGAAAAACCCTAGTCTGAAAATCGAATACGATAACGTTCTGAAGGAATATGGGGACTTAGGTCACATGACAAAGGTCTTCAGTCCGAACTATAGTGAATTTCCTATGCACTATTACCTTCCACATCATGCAGTTTTCAAACCCGAGAGCACCAGTACCAAAGTACGAGTGGTATTTAACGCCTCTAGTGCCTCGTCATGTGACCTAATTCCCCATATTCCTTCAGAACGTTATCGTATTCGATTTTCAGACTAGGGTTTTTCACTAGTCTTACTTCGTTCCTCATGAATTGGGCCCTCGCGATGTCTCGAGAGCGCCCGAGCTGAAGGTTCTTCGGAAAACCCTCTTTAAAAGGGAGAGAGACAACATAACTACCCTCTTTTGTGCGACGAGTGGTTCTGGAGAACAAGTCTTCACAAATTTTGTCAGATGGAGTTAGATGACGCTTACTTGGCAATTCTTCAATTTCCCAGAACTTGGAGATTTGCTGGTCTAAGGAAACTTCGTTGAAGAACGAGACAAATTTTGTCACTGGATTATTAGAATTAGAAATGGGGCCCGTTAGGATCCATCCAAAGATGGTCTCCTGAGCAATCAGTGAGTCGCATACCTTCCGTTGGATCCCATCCAGCAGAACCGACGGAACTTGGTCCCCACCGATCAGGATGTCGATGTGAGAGCTCATATGGAACGTCGGATCTGCCAAGGGAACATTCGGAAGGTTGGTAAGCTGTCCAGGTAAAAGGCTACACGTCGGTAACTTCCCCGTTAGATGAGGAAGCACCATCGCGGAAGCCTCCAGCTGAACTTCTGAATTGTTTGGAGAGCTCAGTATGAACGAACATACCTTTTGCGATTTCGCGGATATTGCATGATTCAGGCCAGAAATCTGCGCGTGGATGGACTTAAAGGGTAGTTTGAGAATGCGGAAGAGGCGCTCTGACATGAAACTCCCCTCAGACCCGGTGTCTATGAGGGCCCTCGCAGGATATCGGATGCCCCGATGGTTGATTTGAACCATTGCGGTTCCTAACAGAACGTTCTTGGCACTGGAGGCGAAGCACGTTTGAATGTTTTGCGGACTGGAATCGGATTGAGTGGACTGTATTGGACGATTGGAAGAGTTACTGTTCCTCGCTCCTCTGGGGTGAGGATTAGAACTGGAAGCGGATGTTGAGGCGGATGGACCATCGCCAGACTCGCTGTGTAACAGCGTGTTGTGCCTCCGATTGCACTTGAAGCAGTTGTGCTTACTAGTGCAATCGCTGAGAGAATGTGCTCGAGCGAAGCAATTGATGCAGAGGCCATGTTTGCGTACGCAAGACATTCTCTCAGATGGACACATTTGTAGAAACTTCGGACAATTTCGGATCGTATGCTGTATATTCGGACAGAGCTTGCACTGGGGAACGCTTATGTTGATGGGACGTGGTCAGAGAAAGCGCTCTACCACTATGGAGGCCTCGGATGTCGGAGACGGATTCCAACGTTTGATATCGCGATGTCAAAAAGGAATCCATCTCGGTCCACATCGGAATTTGGGATTTGTCCTTCAAGGACTGCTCCCACAACGTTAATGTGACGTCTGGGAGCCGCGTAGAACAGATGAAGAGGAATATTGGATCCCACCCGGAGATATCGATGTCGTACATCCTTAGCGCGGCGATGCATGAATTGATATCTCGTTGCAACGCTTTGATCGACCTTCCGGATTCTGTCGATAGTGCAGGTAGACTGAAGAGGACACGCAACTGACCGTTGACGAGTATCCTCTTATTTTCAAACCGGTCACTGAGGTTGTTCCATGCCAATAAGAAACCATCGTTGGTCAGCGGAGCCTTCTTTACAATGTCTCGCGCTTCCCCTCTGGTTTTCTTATTCAGGTGGAACAGCTTCTCGACCGGACTCAACCTGGAATTGGAGATATAAATGGCGGTAAACATGTCCCTGAAAGTTGGCCATGCAATGTAATCTCCATCAAATACCTCCGTATCACATGGAGGCAGATGGAAATTACTGGTATCCGTAACCCTTTCCACGGGTGGATGAACTGGAAGGTTGGCCGTATTTAACGCAGCCATCCGTTCTCCAATGTTCGCCACACAGCGTACGTAGGTGCGGTACGCACTATTGTACCGTGCTTTGACGGTTTCAACTTCCGAAAGCTCATCCCCTTGTTCAAGGGTTTCGCTTGATCTGCGCTTCTCGTAGAGATCGCTTAAACAAGCACCGTAAGTCCCCTTGACTTGACCCCAGACGGATTTAATTTCATCGCGATGAACTTCCAGCGAGTAAACCATATGGTCTTCAAGCATGGTGTCGGAAAACTCCAAATCGAACTCCATTAGGTTATCGGTAAGACGGATAAAATTGTTTAAGGCAGCCATAATGGATGTCTCGGATGGATTGACTGGAAAATAAATTATGGAGGTGCCGGCAAGAGCTTCGAATCGGAAATTGAATGGACGGAGCGGCCTGAAGAGTTATACCAAGCGAGGAATTGGAATGGAATCGTAATCCAACAGAGCTTGATGGACGAGCTGTCAATGAAATGTTGGCAGAAGAAAGGACCAGATTAAAAAAAAGATTTGATTTGAACATCAACGTTGATGGTTGGCCACAACCACAAAAGGATCAAAAAAAATGAACGGAAAAGAAAATTTAAAAATTCAGGAAAATGCTGAATTTCTTCAAAAAAAAAAAAAAAAATGTGAGAAAGAAATAATCACGAAAAAATCAAAAATAAAAACCCAGCAGCGAAAAGGAAAATCGAACTGCGAAGATTTATTATATACCGGGGGTAATGAAAGTACCGAAAGAAAATTGGCGCGGAAAATCACTCACAAATATTAATTTGATTCACGACCGAAAGAATAATTATTTTAAAACGATGTTAAAAAACAAATCTTGATTGATCAGAGAACGGTTCGCGCGAAAAACGTTAAGCCGAAAAAACAGTAACAAGTCGAACGGTAAAGACTTGTTAACACCGGAGGTATATAACAGGTCCCGAAATAAAATTGGCGCGGAAAAACACTCACAATGGTAGATATTTATATATATATAGGTAGGATATATTTGGAATTGAATACACGGATATATGGAAATATATATATATATGTATATGTATGTGTATATAGATATATATATATATATATATGTATATATATATATATCGAAATAAGGAATAAGGAATGCCGAACACGGACTCACCAAATACAAATGCTGGATATCGTCGTTGAATCCGGCTCGAAGGACCAATGTTCTAAGCGTTGGCGAGTCTGGTGGCGTTGATTGTTGATCGTTGATTGTGGTGTTGGCTGCTGCTGGTGTTACAGGTGGATGTTGTTGTTGTTGTGGTGTTGGCTGCTGCTGGTGTTACAGGTGGATGTTGTTGTATTCGTTGTTGTGTTGTGCTGGACTTGATGGTGTATTTTACAAAGGTTGTATTGTGCTGGACTGCTCTGTTGGCTGTTGTGTTGTTGGTAGTGTTGTGCTGGACTTGATGGTCTATTTTCCAAAAGTTGTGTTGTGCTGGATTGCTATGTTCCGTAGTCGAAATTGAAGTGAACGAGTGAACCGCGGCAAGACATGGTCGAAGTCCAGCCGCAGTCCGAACTGTCACTTTTGAGTACAAATTTGGCGGCCATCATGAACCGCTAACGGTGAATGTGTTATCTAGAGATCGCACAACTCGTAATCGATAAGACATCACTCGTTAGGGATGGCACACCAAATTGTACCAGAAGGTACGGACGTAAACAAAGAATATGCATCAAAAATATGGCTAGGGCATAAAATTCCTAAAGATCACACGTCAACATGGAAGAATACATCTTCCATAAAAATAAATTGTTGAATATCAATTTAAAATTAAGTTATTCCCAAAATTTACTTTCTATAAAAAACTGCATAGAATTATATAAAGTTCCGTGATTGTAATTGCAAAGACATATATGAGAAGTGTATCAAAGGAAAATTGATTCTTCCGAATCAACCAAAACCATTTCCAAAATGTCATCTAATCGATATCTCTTGACTCTTATAGATGATTTGAGAAAGTATGTTAACATTTATTTAATTAAGAGGAAATCTAATGTTATTAATAAATTGAAAGAATTCATTGAAATTGTTCGTACAGCATTTGGAAAATAGCCTAAAATTGAATGATCAGAAAATGGTGGTGAGTACACCTGCAACGTTGAATAAAGCAACTATTTACGCAAGAGCGAAATTGTGTAGCAGAGAGATGAAATAGGTATTTGGTACCAAAATTGATAATGAAACTTCAGAACATGGTAGAATAAATGCAGGAAAATACTACTGTGATATTGAATTATTGATACCTTCAGATCAACAATCAAGACAGAGGACAAATAAACAAACTCCACCAGAAAGGTATACCGCAAATTTAATTGTTTACTCTAAGGAACCGAAAAGTTATAAGGAAGTATTAAAACGACAATATAATAAAAAATGGTTAAATGCTATGAGAGACTTGTGTGGAATGAAAAATGGATATTAGAAGAATTACCTGATGGACGAAAGGCAATTAGTTGTAATTGGATATATAATTAATTACGGATGTAAACGGAAAAGTATGAAGTTACTAAGCAAGATTAGTAGCACAAGGATTCAATAAAAAATATGGCATGGATTTAAACGAGATTTGTGCACCAGTAGTCTGACATACGAATAGTTTTAACGGTAGCTGGACAAAATCAAATGTAGGCAAATCACCTTAATGTAAGACAGCGTTCCTATATTGGAATTGAAAAGAAATCAAATATTTTTGTTTTTTTGTTTTGTGCAGAAAATATAATTTTGTATAGGATTTGCATCGGAAAATAATTCTAAAATTTATATATTCTCCAAGAGGAGATATGTAGAATAAAATATTTAAGAGATTTACTTAATTTGAAAAATTGAGAATGGGATTACAATTTCATATAAAATTAAGTCCCAGAAGCTACTTTTTTATAAAAAACTATACAAAATGTAATCAAGGTAGCCATGGCTGTATAGATATATCCTGGAAAACAAATTAATGTGTTTGAAAACATTTAGGACTTCATTAAGGTTATAAAACTTTTAACGATTTAATTGTATTAACGATGTACCGACCGGTATTCAATCATGACGAAATCCTGTTTAATATATAATCGATATTTTCTTTAATATGGCAGAACCTAAACAAGTGTACTGGACTGATTCTATATTGAAACATATTGATAAAGGGACGGAAAATAAATGAAAATAATTCGATAAGTGGTGCCAAAAATAGTGAAGAATTAATCGATGTTTAGTTTCGAATAAATTCCTGTTTAATAAACTACCGATTTTTTCTTCAATGTGTCTGCCATAGACGCATGTACTGAATTGATTAACTGCATCAATACATAGTAATAAAGCGATGAAAACAAGTCATTCACTAAAATAAAAAACTATTGCTAATTCAAATACTTTTTGTTCTTAATAAATTGTGAGCACAAAGTACTTGAAATAACAAAAAAATAATCCTACCTAAAATTTCATTGTATTGCCAACAATATTTTCTATTTAAAAGAAAAAGTGGCATTGTTAAAACAACAGATTTAAATTTGTTTATTTTTAAAAGCATGAAAATATTCGTTCAAAGAAGATCTTCGAATTCAAGAGAGGCTACGCAATCTCTACAATATTACTTTATCTTAAATGACGTTGACCAGAGTTCATGTGGTGAAAAGGATAATGACAAACCCCGAAAATAGTAGCAACATTAATTTATATTTTAAAGTAAAAAAACTTTCTAAAAATTTTCTACCAAAGAATTTCCCAAAAACGTAGCAAAAGTTTGAACAGAAAATCACCAAAGTCCGAACCCTTGCCGATGAGCAGTTAGTTGAATTTATGAAGTGATAGTGAAAAGTGCGCAAGAAATTATCTAAATTTATTTATAAAAATTAAAAATGCTATTAGAATGTGAAAACCCAATTAAGGCATCGTGTGAAATAAATATTTGTAGGTGGGTTTGACAAAGTCGTCAATAGGCAATTTATTAGAATATTCTCACTGAACTCAATGGAAGTTCTGTAATTGATAAGGTCGGATGATATGAATAAAATATTTAATAGAAGGGAGGTGATAGCTACAGAAGTGATAAAACCATTTCAAATGCAGTTACTGAGTGTCTGGAGCAAATTAATTGCAGCCGATTTTGACATTAAGGAAATACCTTATGTAATGGCTGAGTCAAACTACTACGTGTTCACACTTTGACTTCTCATTTTATTCTGACCTCTCGACATAAATGAACTTACATGCTATGCTTACGGACTATGAGTGAGAAAGGGATGGACAATAGCTTACGAACTAGAGGAGTGTAAGCGAGGATAATGGAATCTTAACGGGGATATGCATAGGGTAATGGAGAATATTCAACAATATACAGACCGGGTAACTTATACATATATATATATACATATATATATATATATATATATGACCATGTTATCTCCTGATCTCCAGTGTCAACTATTTCCTGACAACCGTCGTTCTTTATTCCAGGGGCGCATGTTGCTAACAGCGCACACATATTTATATGGACTGTTGAAAACTTTCTACGTCTTCTAGCACATACCTATCATGCCTCACCAACTTCGCAACTTTGTACGGACCCTTGAACTTTGGAATGAGCTTTTTGGATACACCAGTATTTGAATCAAAATTTCGAATCATAGCATAGTCACCTTCTACATACTTTGTGGGTTTCTGACGTTTGTTATCGAAATACTTTTTATTATAAGATTGAAGTTTCTTCTGAACTAAAGACGCTTTTTTCCTAATATTACTGTGGCTTTGTTTATCCACATTGGTTCCTAAATCATTAAGGTGATCTATGTGCACGATCTCAAATGGTGCACTACCTTTAGGTAGTGTTGTTCAAAAAACCTTCACCCTCACCTTGTTCCGACGAGCAAACCATACATTTTAAACAATTTCCTATATGTGTACTAACTTTGTCTCGTAACTTTAAACTCCAATATGTCTCTGATATTGCTTCTTCTACGTTGTCAATACCTACATGTCTCCTCTCCTGCTCCTCCATATCTTTAGGAACACAGAATAATACCGATCCATCTTCTTTTTTCCTATAAATTACACCATTTCGCATTTCATACGGTGCAACACCAACTTGTTGTCTTTCATGGCAAAGGTGTCGAAGATTTGACGCACCAAGCTGTTTATGCTCTCGTCAATGTAGTTTGGTCTGGAGTGCAGCCACAACTGAGCTCTTCCTTTTATTTTGCTGATTAGCAACGCACGTAATGTCGGGTCAGCAACTCTATATACTCCACCGAGACTATGCAATTGCGCAACCCAAGTCTCTGGTGACGATTCTCCATCATATTCCGGGAGCAAATCTTTCAGTACACTGAACGGCATGGCATCATCACGCTCAACGGCATCAGTGACTTTGTTTGGTTCGATCAAACATGTTCGATCACATTCTGCAACCACTGGACGGACATGTCCGGCTTGTGCCATTCTCATCAAAAATGCGTTCTCTCTCACTTCGCAATTGGTTTATTTCTCGCTCATAATAGTCTCTCTCATTTGCACTCCAAATCTTCTCTTTGTTCTTACCTTGTGTCTTTGCGTTGTCGTTTCTGCAACGAAATCATCATCACGGCTGTCTTTATCGTCACTTTGTTGTTGTGCGGCAGGTTCGTTGACCTCGACGGCTTCCTGTTGTTGAGCCTCTGCGGCGGCGTGGTCG
Organism: Coelopa pilipes; assembly: GCA_947389925.1. Classification (NCBI taxonomy): domain Eukaryota; kingdom Metazoa; phylum Arthropoda; class Insecta; order Diptera; family Coelopidae; genus Coelopa; species Coelopa pilipes. Next base: position 10,205,450 of record OX376700.1, read on the forward strand.
TCGACGGCTTCTGGACACGCTCTGCGTGCTTCGACACTCACATCGTTCAATCGCATGACCAACGCACTTTTCGTGCCACTTGTTGATAATCCCAACAACACGACCAATTGCGCAGCTGTACCGTACAATATTCGTTTACGGAGATCAAAGCGAAATTTTGTCTTTCTTTGATGCACACTTTACACACACTTTACTGTATTTTTCTTCGCTTTATGTTTCCGAATATTCACACTTTTCTGATGCTTCAACGAACAGTTCGAATTTTTGAAGAACTTTGTCTTACTTTAGCTCACGTTTCTTTGTCTTAATTTTTCACACTTTTCTGTCTTTTTCTTCACTTTATGTTTCCGATTATTCACACTTTTCTGATGCTTCAACTTTTTGCCGAACTTTGTCTTTCTTTATTTTACGTATTAATTTTCTGAACTTTTTATTTCTCAGCACTGTATTGTAACATCATTTATTTACAAAAAAAAAAAAAAATTGCCAGTATTCTGTGGACCGTATCCCACTTCTGAATTGTAATGGCTGAGTCGAACTACGTGCTCACACTTTGACTTCTCATTTTATTCTGATCTCTCGACGAAAATTAACTTACATGCTATGCTTACTGAGAATGATACATTGTCAAAATATATACAACGAAAACTGCTATCGGAGTGTGATGAGTCATCCATTGCAATCGTCGATCATTTTGCCAACACCGAGATCAAAATGGATCCAAAATGTTGTCCTGCTATTCCCAACAGAAATTACTGTATACCCTAAAATATTCATGACAAAGGTCTTCAGTCCGAACTATAGTGAATTTTCTATGCACTATTACCTTCCACATCATGCAGTTTTCAAACCCGAGAGCACCAGTACCAAAGTACGAGTGGTATTTAACGCCTCTAGTGCCTCGTCATGTGACCTAAGTCCCCATATTCCTTCAGAACGTTATCGTATTCGATTTTCAGACTAGGGTTTTTCACTAGTCTTACTTCGTTCCTCATGAATTGGGCCCTCGCGATGTCTCGAGAGCGCCCGAGCTGAAGGTTCTTCGGAAAACCCTCTTTAAAAGGGAGAGAGACGACATAACGACCCTCTTTTGTGCGACGAGTGGTTCTGGAGAACAAGTCTTCACAAATTTTGTCAGACGGAGTTAGATGACGCTTACTTGGCAGTTCTTCAATTTCCCAGAACTTGGAGATTTGCTGATCTAAGGAAACTTCGTTGAAGAACGAGACAAATTTTGTCACTGGATTATTAGAATTAGAAATGGGGCCCGTTAGGATCCATCCGAAGATGGTCTCCTGCGCAATCAGTGAGCCGCATACCTTCCGTTGGATCCCATCCAGCAGAACCGACGGAACTAGGTCCCCACCGATCAGGATGTCGATGTGAGAGCTCATATGGAACGTCGGATCTGCCAAGGGGACATTCGGAAGATTGGTAAGCTATCCAGGAAAAAGGCTACACGTCGGTAACTTCCCCGTTAGATGAGGAAGCACCATCGCGGAAGCCTCCAGCTGAACTTCTGAATTGTTTGGAGAGCTCAGTATGAACGAGCATACCTTTTGCGATTTCGCGGATATGGCATGATTCAGGCCAGAAATCTGCGCGTGGATGGACTTAAAGGGTAGTTTGAGAATGCGGAAGAGGCGCTCTGACATGAAACTCCCCTCAGACCCGGTGTCTATGAGGGCCCTCGCAGGATATCGGATGCCCCGATGGTTGATTTGAATCATTGCGGTTCCTAACAGAACGTTCTTGGCACTGGAGGCGAAGCACGTTTGAATGTTTTGCGGACTGGAATCGGATTGAGTGGACTGTATTGGACGATTGGAAGAGTTACTGTTCCTCGCTCCTCTGGGGTGAGGATTAGAACTAGAAGCGGATGTTGAGGCGGATGGACCATCGCCAGACTCGCTGTGTAACAGCGTGTTGTGCCTCCGATTGCACTTGAAGCAGTTGTGCTTACTAGTGCAATCGCTGAGAGAATGTGCTCGAGCGAAGCAATTGATGCAGAGGCCATGTTTGCGTACGCAAGACATTCTCTCAGATGGACACATTTGTAGAAACTTCGGACAATTTCGGATCGTATGCTGTATATTCGGACAGAGCTTGCACTGGTGAACGCTTATGTTGGCGTGATAGGTACTAACACGCCTTGGAGGGTTGCGAACCATACCGGGATTGCGTGCTGGAGGTGGATGGGACGTGGTCAGAGAAAGCGCTCTACCACTATGGAGGCCTCGGATGTCGGAGACGGATTCCAACGTTTGATATCGCGATGTCAAAAAGGAATCCATCTCGGTCCACATCGGAATTTGGGATTTGTCCTTCAAGGACTGCTCCCACAACGTTAATGTGACGTCTGGGAGCCGCGTAGAACAGATGAAGAGGAATATTGGATCCCATCCGGAGATATCGATGTCGTACATCCTTAGCGCGGCGATGCATGAATTGATATCTCGTTGCAACGCTTTGATCGACCTTCCGGATTCTGTCGATAGTGCAGGTAGACTGAAGAGGACACGCAACTGACCGTTGACGAGTATCCTCTTATTTTCAAACCGGTCACTGAGGTTGTTCCATGCCAATAAGAAACCATCGTTGGTCAGCGGAGCCTTCTTTACAATGTCTCGCGCTTCCCCTCTGGTTTTCTTATTCAGGTGGAACAGCTTCTCGACCGGACTCAACCTGGAATTGGAGATATAAATGGCGGTAAACATGTCCCTGAAAGTTGGCCATGCAATGTAATCTCCATCAAATACCTCCGTATCACATGGAGGCAGATGGAAATTACTGGTATCCGTAACCCTTTCCACGGGTGGATGAACTGGAAGGTTGGCCGTATTTAACGCAGCCATCCGTTCTCCAATGTTCGCCACACAGCGTACGTAGGTGCGGTACGCACTATTGTACCGTGCTTTGACGGTTTCAACTTCCGAAAGCTCATCCCCTTGTTCAAGGGTTTCGCTTGATCTGCGCTTCTCGTAGAGATCGCTTAAACAAGCACCGTAAGTCCCCTTGACTTGACCCCAGACGGATTTAATTTCATCGCGATGAACTTCCAGCGAGTAAACCGTATGGTCGTCAAGCAAGGTGTCGGAAAACTCCAAATCGAACTCCATTAGGTTATCGGTAAGACGGATAAAATTGTTTAAGGCAGCCATAATGGATGTCTCGGATGGATTGACTGGAAAAGAAATTATGGAGGTGCCGGCAAGAGCTTTCGAATCGGAAATTGAATGGACGGAGCGGCCTGAAGAGTTATACCAAGCGAGGAATTGGAATGGAATCGTAATCCAACAGAGCTTGATAGACGAGCTGCCAATGAAATGCTGGCAGAAGAAAGGACCAGATTCAAAAAAAAAGATTTGATTTGAACTTCAACGTTGATGGTTGGCCACAACCACAAAAGGATCAAAAAAATGAACGGAAAAGAAAATTTAAAAATTCAGGAAAATGCTGAATTTCTTCAAAAAAAAAAAAAAAAATGTGAGAAAGAAATAATCACGAAAAAATCAAAAATAAAAACCCAGCAGCGAAAAGGAAAATCGAACTGCGAAGATTTATTATATACCGGGGGTAATGAAAGTACCGAAAGAAAATTGGCGCGGAAAATCACTCACAAATATTAATTTGATTCACGACCGAAAGAATAATTATTTTAAAACGATGTTAAAAAACAAATCTTGATTGATCAGAGAACGGTTCGCGCGAAAAACGTTAAGCCGAAAAAACAGTAACAAGTCGAACGGTAAAGACTTGTTAACACCGGAGGTATATAACAGGTCCCGAAATAAAATTGGCGCGGAAAAACACTCACAATGGTAGATATTTATATATATATAGGTAGGATATATTTGGAATTGAATACACGGATATATGGAAATATATATATATATGTATATGTATGTGTATATAGATATATATATATATATGTATATATATATATATCGAAATAAGGAATAAGGAATGCCGAACACGGACTCACCAAATACAAATGCTGGATATCGTCGTTGAATCCAGCTCGAAGGACCAATGTTATTAGCGGTGGCGAGTTTGTGTTGGCGTTGATTGTTGATCGTTGATTGTGGTGTTGGCTACTGCTGGTGTTATAGGTGGATGTTGTTGTTGTTGTGGTGTTGGCTGCTGGAATAAAAAACGAAAGCAGGAGCAATTAGTTTTTCCTTAAGGAATGGAAATTGGAATTTCTTACTTGTGTTGTGCTGGACTTGATGGTGTATTTTACAAAGGTTGTGTTGTGCTGGACTGCTCTGTTGGCTGTTGTGTTGTTGGTAGTGTTGTGCTGGACTTGATGGTTCCGTAGTCGAAATTGAAGTGACCGAGTGAACCGCGGCAAGACATGGTCGAAGTGCAGCCGCAGTCCGAACTGTCACTTTTGAGTACAAATTTGGCGGCCATCATGAACCGCTAACGGTGAATGTGTTATCTAGAGATCGCACAACTCGTAATTGATAACACATCACTCGTTAGGGATGACACACCAAATTTTACCAGAAGGTACGGACGTAAACAAGCAGCAACATTTATATTTTTCTTCACAAAATTTCTTATTGATTGAGCTACCTTTATATGTAATGTATTCATGTTACCTTATTGTAATTCTTTCTCATCCTTATTGTATATACATTTTCTATTTATTTATTTAACAAAGATAACTAATAATTAAAAATTATAAGCTAAACAAAGGAAAAGAGCATTAACAACAAGGCTGATGTTTAGTGTTTAAATCATGTTTTTAAAATTTTTTCATGTCTAAGATGTTGTAATTCGGAGAAAAAAGAAGTGGAGAATTTATAGTGTGTATTTTGGCTTCGAAAAGAAAATTGTTTATTGGAGTTGTGCGTAATGCATTAAAAGCTATTCTGACAGAGGAATTCAAAACTGTTTTAATTTTGTTTAAAATGGATTTCGGAGCGTAACCGTAGAGAAAAAGCCCATAGTCAATTTTGCTAACAATAATAGCATTAACAACAGAAATAAGTGTTGAATGATCAGTGCAGAATTTAGAACTAGAGATGATATTGAGACGCAACGAAATAGATTGTAAAATTGGAAATGAGTATTCCAAGTGTATTTTTTGTTTAAAAAGATACCTAAAATTTTGAGGGTGGAAACATCAGGAATAGGTAAAGAATTACAATAAATTTTGCAGGAACAATTGTGTTTACGACATATATGCATATGTTTACATTTTTCAAGAGATAAAATAGCTCCAGAATACAGGCACCATAAAGAAATATCTTGGAAAACGGAATTGAGATTAATATCAGAATTAAACGATTTATTAAGTTTTTTAATTATTAAGAAGTCGTCAGCATAAGCACAGAATTCAATTTCTTTGTGTAGTGAGAGAACATTAGAAAGTTTGTTATAAGCAATAAGGAATAAAATAACTGAAAGAGGAGAACCCTGTGGGATTCCATTTTGAAGGGGGGAAGGACAGGAGGAGTGAGATCCTATACGAATTTTTATCATTCTATTTTTCATAAAATTCAATATGTAGTTTATAATTTTAGGTCCAATTTTCCAAGAAATTAGTTGGTCAATAACAGTGTGAACGCCAATTTTATCAAATGCTTTGGAAAAGTCGAGAGAAATTAAAGAAATATGTTGTTTGGTTGAGATAGAGTCAGTAATCATATGATCTAAATAAACAAGAGAGTCAGTTACAGATTTTCCTTTTTTGAAACCAATTTGGCGAATGTTGAGAAGATTTTTATTACCAACAAACCACCATAGTCTATTAGCAATCATTTTATCAAGAACTTTGGAGCAACAAGGGTTTAGAGAGATAGGGCGATATAACTTCAATAGAGTTTTATCAGAATTAGGTTTAACTATAGGAATAACAAGACTTGTTTTGTATATTTGAGGAATGAAATTATTAAGAATATTATTATAATGTTTGATAAGTCTGATTTTTACTCAATTATGAAGATTTTTAATCATTGGATAGGATATCTTATCCTGACCAGGCGTTTTACCACGTAATTTCTGTAGAGCAGAACTAAACTCAATAAAAGAAATATCTTTTTCAATAAGTAATGCCGAAATATTTGGGATATAATTAATTTGAATATTGAGGCAGCGGTTTTTATTAGGTTCAGGATAATTAGAGTCAGAGGATTCTTCAGACCAAAATGCAGTGTATCGTTTGATAATTATTAAGACCACAAAAATTTCGAATGTTGGACCAAACACAGGACAGGAGTAGTAGGATTAATTTCTGCTGTAAAATCTCTTAAAGAAGATTTCGTATATTCTTTAATTTTCTTTTTAAATAATACATTTGCCCTTATATAATTTAAAATATTATCAGTTGTTATGTTCCGTTTTAGTTGGTTCCAGGAATGTTGTTTTAACGATTTTAGTTCTCTAGATCTTTATTCCACCAAGGAGTAAAGTATTTAATTTTTCGATTATGAGATTGGGGTATAGATAAATTCGAACTTTGAAGAATAATTTTGTGTAAGTTAGAAACTTCTTTATTAACATTAGTGCTAATTGAACGTTCAATGCTGAATTTATTTGATAAGAAGTTAAATTTTCCCCAATCAGCTTGGTCAATTTTAAATTTAGAAATAGGTTTAGGTACAGAGGATCGTTCTGAGAACATATGTATGAATATCGGAAAATTATCACTGCCATGGAGATTATCTAGTATTTTCCAGGTAGACTCAGCTACAAGAGAAGGAGAAGTGAGTGTAATATCAACATGTGTAAAGGTGTGATGAGTGCTAAAGTGTGTCGGTGAACCATCATTAAGAACAACAAGATTGGATTGATTAATATATTTTGCTAGTATACGATTATTGTTGGGGGATCCCCACATATTATTCCAACTATTAAAGTCTCCCGCAATTATGCAAGGTTGTTGTATGTTGTCGAATGCATTTCTTAAATTGTTGAACGAAAAATTTTGATTTGGGGCAATATAGACTGATAAAAATGTAAATTTATGTTTATAATTAATTGAAATAGCAATGTATTGGATAGTGTTAGGGGAAAGATTTAATTTAGTATGTTCAATGGACTTATGAACAAGAAGAGCAACTCCTCCATAAGAGTTGTTTGAAGAATTTTGAGAATATAAAAGGTAAATTATAGGAATAGGGATATTATTTAAGGATTGGATGTGAGTTTCTTGAAGAGCAATTATTTTCGGCGAGAACTCTTTAATTAAAATTTGAATTTGATTGTAATTATTTAAATAACCTTTAACGTTCCATTGAATAATTTTTAAGGGCATAAATAGAATTAATAATAAGAATTAAGTAATATTAAGAAAATTAGTTCTAATAACTTTAAAATTATATATTAGAAACAATAAATTCGGTATCCAAAAAGTTTGCAGAGATGGAATTGGATTTCTTAGGCTATGTTGTTGATTTTTTATTCTTTGATTTTAATTGGGAAATAAGTTTTTTAGATGTGTTTCTTGGGAATATTCTTAGGCGAGTTGTTTGAAGTTGAGAGCTGGGAGTAGAAGTAATGATATCTTCAGAGTTTGTGATGCATGGTACGCATGAAGAGTTGATTCTAGATGTGTTGATTTCTTGGTTTGTGGATGCAAATGGACTTGAGTTTGTTGAGGTTTTAGGGGCCACTGGAGAAAAATCGTCTAGAGAATTATACTTGATTGGAGAACGAACTGATGCAGAAAAGGTTTGTTGTGGCAATTGGTGTCGATCATTATAAATTTTGAAAGCTGCTTTGGAGTCAACTTTTTGAAGAATTTTTATGGCTTGTATTTCCTTATGTTTCAAAAAATAGGACATTTACGATCTAATGCGTTATGGTTTGAGTTATTACAATTTAAGCATTTTGTAGTATTTACACAAACACTATTTTCATCATCGATAGATAGATGATAAAGTTCTCCGCAGTTGGCACAAAGTTTCTCATTTTTACAGAAGAGAGAGATGGCCAAATTTGAAACAATTGAAACATCTCATTGGTAATTGAATAAAAGGACTTTCTCATAACCAATGTTAATTTTTTCTGGTAAATTTGGAGTTTGGAAAGTTAAAATAATTAGTCCGGTTTCAACAAGTTGATTATCTTTTTTTTCAAAATTATTTTAATTTTAATAGTATTTTGGTTTTTAAGTTAATTTAATATTTCATCTTCCGGAATATATCTTAAATCATTTAATATATTACCCCTTTAGAGTTATTAAGAGATTTGTGTTCTGAAATAGCAACAGAGATTGAGGGAGTTATAGCAATTAATTTAATGAGTTTATTTGCTTGACATAAATTTCTTGTTTTTATTAAAATTGACCCATTTCTTATTTTGGTGCACTGATCTACTTCTCTATTACAAACACAATCAATGGTTTTTTAAATTAAAAATGGAGACACACTTGCCAATGATTCATCACCATTAATTTTTGTCATTACCAAAAATTTAGGGCTGATTGTTTCATTTTTAATGGATTTTGAGTTATCGAATTGTGACATTGGGCAATTGATTGTTCTTAAAGATTGTTTATTTCGATCAGGGGGATCACCCATGATGAAACATAAAACTCACAACACTTTGAACAAAAAATAATTTAAGGTCAATGAGTCTTAGAAAAATTTGACACAAACATTTTTCGTTTTCAAACTTTTTTTTTTTTGGCTTTTTATATTTGAGTATATTGAATGAACTCGATTAACAGATTGCACAAGATAATGTACATATGCATGAAAAAAATATAGGATACAACTCCTTAGATGATGGAGTTTCTGATATTCACTGTTCAATGAATAAAATCACACGATAAAACACAAAACTGAATTAAAGAGATAGAGCTCAAACAAACACGTCTGATTCAAACGACTCGAACATGAACTATGATATACATTTTCTAAATTCGTTACATTTTCATTTGTATCGAATTTTCTCCTCAAAACAATGACAAAACAATGGGGGTAAGTATTGATCAGTTGTCACAGGTGGCCCTTATGCATTTTGGTGCTGCTCTCAAGTCTTAAACACCTATCGGAAGATTTTATAACTTTTGTGCGGTAGTGGGTTCAAGTAATTGCTGGGTGAGTTGCGGCCAAAATAACATCAGTTTCGTACAAGAATCTGATTGGATGCCTTACTGGGTTTGCTGCTGAATAAGATTTTTCGATGGATACCGATTGGTATAGTTGGATTATGATGAATTGTAATAAGACTTTTGGTGGAAGGTTATTGGACTAGTTGGATTTGGTTGGATTGTAGTTAGTTTTTTAAACCAACGACCCAATTGCCTTACCTTGGTATATTCATACTACTTACAAATTTAAAGAAAAACTTATTTGTCTTATTGCGGTTGAATATTAAGTGAGGAATAAAAGTTTAAAATGAACTACAAACATTAAAATAACTGTATTGAATTATGCAAAAAAGAAGGATTGTTCAAAGAAGCCGCAAGCGCAAGCCTAGAGACACGAACATCCTCCAAGCAAATCGAACCGTGGACAGTCATCACGTAAATCGATACGCCGACAACCACAAATCAAAGCGCGACGTCAACGGAAACGCCGACGTACAGCTGAGAATTTATATTTATATGAAAAATAATCAAATACAGTCAGTTGTAAAGAGGAGTTCTTGAAGTGTGGTTGTGCTAAATAGACTAATAAACCCTTTTTTTTTTAAATACATTAAACCGTTTGTGTTTTTTGCTACTCTGACAATTGTAAATTAGAAAATTCACTTAAAAAGAATTCTCTATCTATAAAAAAATCTATGTCTGCAATGCAGAAAAGAAATGGAATTTGGAATCACCCCTATAAATTAAAACACAATTTGGAAAAAATAATATTGAATAGTTATCACTCTGAAAATACATATAAATATCAACACATTTTCAAAAACGCTATTATTTTCTGATCAATAAGATAATGAACATCCTTCAAGAATTCAGTGTAACCTTACTCAGTAATAATTCATTAAGTGTGTATACTGGAAATGTTCAATCTGCTTTTACTAATATACCAACTCAAATTTCAAAAAATTGGGAGGTTCGATTGACAGAAATTTTTTTTTGTATACATTAGTTTCTAATTCTATTGTAAAGAAACTAGACCCTTCATCAATTGAAATCATTTTAATTTATACTGATATTATTAAACCCAGATGCATTGGTGATTCCATTTTACGTTGCTTAAAAGTCGTTCCATAATCGAACTAGTAAATTTAAAAAAAAATTGTTCATTGAATGCTATCCCTTTGAAACGATTTCTATAAAAGATTTATCTATTTTGATAACGAACCTTGAAGGTGAAAAGCTGTATTTTGAGGGTTCGAATATAGGTTATCTAACATTTTTGTAAAATGAAATAAAATATTTAAATGTGGTACTTAGAAAGAAAGTTGCTCAGATTTAACTCGTCATGGATCAGCTTTACACACAATATTTTCTAAATCAGTCCGGATCTGGAATCTATAATTATATAGGAACACTTTATATATTACCCAGAATAAGGTAGAGGATTTGGTTCATTTTTCTCCGGTTTATACAGAAATTTAAAACCTTTATTTCTATCAGGGCTAAATGCCATAAAAAATCAAGCTCGGAAACAGAAAAAGGTATAATGAATGATTTCGGAAGAAAGCCACTAAGAAATGTTTTAGAAGAACAAGAACAATTAGCCCTTCAAAACTTATCAAGAAAGGCTACTAATAAAATTTCGAAAGTACTACAAAAAGGATCAGGAAGAAAATATATAAAAAAAAAAAATCCTCATTCTAAAATTTCTTCCAAAAGTAATCGTGGCAATAAAAAAAGACCATTTTTTAGTCAAGAAACTGTACCCAAGGATATATTTTCATCGTAATATAAAGTAAATACAAATATTAAAAAAATGGAGTGCATGAAAAGTGAATTTGGTTTATTTGAGCCTCTCCTCACTCAAAATTGTATTTTGCGAACAGAAGAAGTGGCGTATAACACTATAGCATCATTAGATAATGCTGAATCGATTGAGTTTGTATGTCTAGGAAAAGGAAAAAATTATAGAGACCTATTCGGCGTATATTTAAAATTTGTAGTACAGTTGAAAACAAAAGCAGACCAAATATAGCGGATGATTCAGTTGGAATTGTAAATAATGTTCTTCACTCCATATTTAGGAGTTCATCTGTTTATTTCAATGTTCTGCTATCTTAAAGTGATAATAATTATCACTACAGATCTAATATATGAACATTACTTAATTATGGAATAGATGCGAGTAAATCACACCTAACTACCTCTGGATGGATTCCAGACACAACTTCAGATTAGGTAGGTGGAAATGCTGGATTAACTGCAAGAAAAACATTTTTCAAAAAAGTAATACAGTTGAGTTATATGGTAAAATACATGGAGATATATTTAACCAATCCAAATTATTATTGAATAATGTGGACCTTCGTATTACTTTCAATATTGAAAAGGCATATTTTTATATTTTGGAATCAGCAGGAGAAGCATCTCTAAAAGTTTTAGAAGCGCAATTATTTGTGAACCATATAACAAAACCCCTAGCGTCCTTCTGGCTCATCATAAGGTTTTACTTAATAAAAATGCTATATATCCCTTCAACAGAGTCGAAGTGAAGTCATTCTCACTTATATATAAAAAATACTCCATGTATAATTAATTGTGAAATTAGTTATTTTTGTATTATTTAAATTATATATACATTTTATTATTCGTATGTTGTATTTAACTTAGAAACAAATTCGAATATTGCCATATTGAATTAATTTTATTTATCCCTTGTCGCGAGCTCCTTCACCTATTTAAATATTTCACGACGTCGCGCACAGATCGCGTTAAATAAATTTTAACGTTAATTGCAAATAAACACAAACTACGACCGACGGACACGAAATTTTTCACAACTGTCAAAAACAGGTGGATCGAAGGAGATCGGCAAGGAGTTGCCACCTACTGTGGTGTTCAGTACCACAGTACCGTGAACACTGGTAGACACAAAACTAAAAGTGAATATATATAACTTTAATTCTTTTATCGAAAAAAAAAGAGTTAAAGTTAGGAAAACACAATAAGACTACACTCAGTGAAAAATTCTAACCGACTTTCGGGTTCCACTACTGAACCCTCGCACAATTCCAACTGGAATTCCTTCACCTGTTTATTCAAACTAGGCTCGGTTGTGGGATTCTATACACGAGAGGAAGAAGTCTACTACAACAAAAACTAATTTTAGGCAAAATACAAATACTCGACGAAATACAACAATTCACGAAAATACTTCCCAACGACAGTCCAGACTCCAACGCTGCAACGTCTTTTCCACTAAAATTCACTAATTTGTTCAACAATCACTTCCTCGCGACTTAGAGGTGTATCCTCACTGAATGTTCGAACGAAACTCAACTGCCTTTCTGACGCGAAGCACTGAAGGCACTTGCGTTCCACTCGAATCGGGTCTAGGGAGCCATCTTTTGTACTGGATATGGGCGTTTTTTGGCCAAATCCTTATTGGAATCTGGGGTTTTAATATGCACCTATTAAAGAAAATCCCTCTAGATTATTCTTAAATGGCTTCTAACCTGGTGGGAATAAAATCCCCGGACCAACCCGATGGCCAATATTTTGGCGCCACATATCCATGTATGAGAGATCGCTGCCTAAATGTGGTACCATCTCAGTGGACCCACTTTTCGCTGTGAGACTAAACCCCGGTACCAATTTACTACAAATTGTAGTCCTGTCACGTCAGTTTCTTGTCTCGTAGTATACTCCGCGGTGGTGCCCAATCTGGATTGTCGAAGGGTAACAGGAGACAGAAAACGACAAATATTGAGACGCGTCAACCCCACCTCCACCTCCGCGAAATTTAACTCATTTAATTAAATTTCTTAGGAATCCGTTCGGATTCAAAACACAGCTGTCTCATTATGTCGTTTTAGGTCCCGTACGTGCCAAGTGCCCTTTTCCTTTCCGTCTTCGTCCTCTAGTATGTACGTCCAAGGCGACACCCTCTTTTTAATCTTAAATGGTCCATCAAACTTTGGGGCTAACTTTGCCCGAAAGTAGTTCGCTGCGTCTGAAAGAACATAGTTCCGTCTCCAGACCAGTTCGTTCGGCATATATTGTACGTCTCTTCGTCGGAGGTTATAGTTTTTCGTCATTTTGGCACTCGCCGTTTGTAGCTTCCGACGAATGTCTTCGCGTATGTCTGTCAACATTTGCGCTCTTTCGTTACAGTCCGGAGATTCCTCAGTTTCACTGTAAGTACGTTGATAGTCTCTGTCCCCCCTGGTAGCCATAGTCCGGCCAAAATTGGCAAAGTAAGGAGAGGTACCTAATACGTCATGCTGTGCTGTCCGAATGCAACAGGCTACCTTCGCGAGATGCTTATCCCAAGTCCGGTGATTCTCTGAAATATAGGCCCGCAACGTTGTCTTAATCACCTGATTAATACGCTCGGCCGGATTCGCCTGGGGATGGTAGTTCGCAGTAAAGCGAAGCCTTACCCCATATGACGAACAAAACTTCAGCAATTCCTTGCTGCGAAATTGTGGGCCATTGTCGCACACCTTGGATCCCGGGACCTCAAAAAGTAGGAAGACGTTCTCTTCCAATTCCTTAATAATGGACGGAGCGGTGGCGCTCCGCAAAGGAAACAATAGTGGGAACTTCGTCAGATAGTCTACAACCGTTAGGATGTAGCTATATCCCTTACTAGATCTGACCAAAGGCCCCACCAGATCTACACAAATCATCTCCCACGGCTCTAGATTCTTTGATCTTCCTACCATTAAACCAGCTGGCTTCGTATTTATGGGCTTTACACTCTGACAAACTTGGCACCCCTTGACATATCTAGCTACATCTACCTTCATTTTCGGCCAATAATACCTCTCTAACAATCGCGCATAAGTTTTCCTAACTCCCATATGCCCCGATAACGGACTATCGTGGCACTCTACCAACGCCTGTTCTCTCTCATCCTTTCCTAACACTTTCTTCCATTCGCTCCCATTAGCGAATATACTACGCGGTCCAAACTTTACTAATTTGAACAATTCCCCGTTCTCTTCCCGCCACGATGGAAAATCGATCGGTCTCTCGGTCACGTCCCTAAGCATTTTCTTAACCCACGGGTCCCCGGCGGTTTTCGAAAGGGCACTTAGGACGGGAACGCCTCGTGACAATATATCCGGTACGACATGATCCTTTCCCTTCCTATGAATGATCGAGAAATCATACTGCTGCAACTTTAAAGCCCATCTGGCCAGCCTGCCACAAGGGTCTTTCAAGTTATTCAGCCACACCAACGAATAATGGTCTGTGATTACACTGAAATGAACACCCTCGATATAGGGCCGCAATTTCTCACCCGCCCACAGAACTATTCACTTTTGCTCAGCGACCTACTCAAATAAGAAATAATCTTCTCCCCGTCTTCAAACTGCTGAGTCAGAACAGCACCTATACCAAAATCCGATGCGTCAGTCTGAACAACGAAAGGACGATCAAAATCTGGGCAAGACAAAACCGGAGCCGTAGCCAGACATTCTTTGGATCTTTGAAAGCTTTGCCGCAATCCACCGTCCACGAAAACCGCTTATTTTTCTTTAAAAGCTCGGTCAACGGCTTGACCAAGTCAGCGAAATTAGGAACAAATCGTCGGTACCATGAAATAGTACCGACGAATGAGCGCACCTCTTTAACGTTTCGTGGAGCGGGGATCCTAAGCATGGCTTCCACCTTCTCGGGGTCCACATGTAAGCCTTGACGATCAACAACGTATCCGAGATATCGAAGTGAAGGGAGACAAAAGTTACATTTTTCCCTATTCAACCTTAGCCCTGCGTCACAAACCCGTCGCAATACCTCCTTCAACACCACAATATGCCTATCGAAGCTACTCGTAACGATGACTATGTCATCAAGATAAACAAATACATGAGGTTCTAAGTCAGCACCGATGACCGTATCAATAAACCTCTGCCAGGTTGCCGGAGCATTATGCAACCCATATGGCATTCGTTTAAATTGATACAGTCCCCGACCAGGAACAGTGAAAGCTGTAAGGGGTCTCGAATCCTTACTGATAGGTATCTGCCAGTAAGCGGATTTGATGGCCAAGCTGGAGAGGTACTTGGCATCTCGCAGCTTATCGAGAGTAGTAGAAACATACGGAATAGGGTATCTGTCACGCTCAGTGTTCTTATTCAGAGACCTATAGTCGACGCAAAACCTATAACTGCTATCCTTCTTCTTGATCATCACCACCGGTGACGCCCAAGGACTATGAGAAACTTCTATCACGTCCTTCTGGAGCATCGACTCAATCTCTTCATCGATATGCCGCTGAATCGCGGATGAAACAGGATAATGACGCTGCTTGATTGGTTCCACATTTGGTTTGGTGCGAATCCGATGCTCGACCAAATCGGTACAACCAAGCCCATCAGGAATCTCGTTGAAAGTATCGGATATCAACTTATCCAAGGCCACTGCCTCTTCGAGGGCAAGCTCTGACCGTTCTACAATCGTAGTGACTGATGAAATCTCAGCAAAATCTGAAAACCTCCACTGGTTCTTGGCAAGGTCCGGAACGATCCCGGCCTTGGTCCAGAAATCGGCGCCAAGAATTAAGGATTGTGGGAGATTTGGGATAATGAGGCAATCCAGAAGGACCGACTTGCCTTCCACCTCCATGGGTAAAGCAACGACACCACGAACTGGTACGACTTCCCCATCTACAAGCGCGACGTTTTTAATATTAGACGGAGAAAACCTCACACCCCAGTTTTTCAAAATATCCCACCCCGGACGACCAATTATTGTGCGCGTGGCACCCGAATCCAACAAACCTCGAATCTCTACACCAAAAATTCTAACTCCTAAATAGGGCCGACTATCACTACCTTTCCCTACGAGTGTAAAATTTAAACAAATTTCAGTCTGACACCGCTGTTCAGACTGCTTACCGCCCCCTACTGCCAGCTGGTTGCACGCAGACAACCCTCCTACTCCTGACGAACATCCTGCCCTGCGTTGGCAGAAGTTCGTGGCTCGTTTCCCGACGCCATCGGCCGACCTTCCAGCCTAGGGCTTCGTTGACCCGAGGCAAACGCGGACCTTGTCCCACCATTAGACGGTCCTGCTCCCTTCGAGCACCTCGGACACTCCCGCTTATAGAACCCTTCGCGCCCACACCCATAGCACCTTATTCCGCTCCTGCACTCTGAGGACACGTGTCCAAAACGACGGCAGTTGCAACACCGGAAGGCCGGTGGAGGTGGCGCCCTAATCCTGCGCTCCAGGCGTTGATCGCGAAGTGGGGCAGCTGCCTCAGCCACATCTGGCACCTCAGTAACGTAAGCTAAGTCTGGCTCCAACAGGGACTTCGTCCGACAGCTGGGTGGAGGGATGAATGCATCGACATTGGAACGGACAGCTTCCAGTTTACGCCCTAACGCAACTAACTCCACCAACGACCTTGGCTCAGCCAAGCCCAGCTGAGTCTGGTAGAAGGGAGTCAAATCAGAAACAACCAATGATAACATCCTACGTTCTGGCAAAGCCTCCGACAACCTAGCAAACAAATTTCTCATCGTTGCCACATACACGCCGATGGACTCAGTCCCACCTTGAGTCCTTCGCCTAATCTCATCCATCAAAATGTCATCATAGTTGGGCGGGAGGAATTCCGCCTTCAGCTCGACGACCAATTCCTTCCATCCAGAGACCGTTTTGCGGATGGCTCGCAACCAAATGAGCGTCTTCCCCGAAAATAAGTCAACAGCTCCCCGAAACAGTTGAGCTTCGTTGACCCACGAGCCTCGCTTAGCTCCTCTACTCTCTCTAAGAACGCATGCAAAGACATGCCGCTCTTCTCACCCGAGAACTTTACTTCCCACTTAGCTAAATTTTCGATTTTCCCTACAACTTCCCGGGCCATCGTTGGCTGCTGATTCTCGTCCTCAACAGCAGATTCACGGAGAAGTGCCTTTCGTCCTCCTGGCACATCTTCAGAGTCCGTCCTTGGCTTCGGTTGAGCCTCGTCCTCTGAAACGCCCGCTGATTCATTGCAGTCTGCGAGAGTTGATTCCGCAGCCGCACCTGCTGCTCGACCTCCGCGCGCGTTGAGGGCTTTGATCGATTCAGCCGACCAAGGCACTACTCAATCTTCGTAAGTATCTTTAAATACTCCGAAGACCTAGTATCAGTCGGCGGTACCTCGGTCAGCTTCGTGATCTCCCCTATCTTCAGCTCTACTTCCGCGCAGTCTTCGCTGAACTCAAAGGGGTAACCAGCGAAGCAATCGACCGACCCCCGACGTTCGAGCAACCTTGAGGTTCTCAAGGCCTTCCGCATACCATCAACATTCGTCACAGGGAGCCCTCGAGATTCCATCTCGTAGACCAGCTCCTCCTGTGACAACCTGTTGATCTCCATCGGAGCAAGAAAAGAAAAAGAACCACTCGGAAGAACCAAAATAAATAGAACAAAATAATCCCCAACAAAAGAAACAAATCAAAACGAATAATAAAGTAGAGGATACGAATATAATAAAAATTATAAAATAATTCAAAAAAACCTTGTTACAAGATCCAAACTACAACGATCCCAACACATGCAATGGTCTAATTGACGTAAGACCAGGGAAACCACAAACGCACAATATATAGAAAATTTCTCTTTTCTTATTATTACGCGCGTCTTGCACCTTCGCACTGACCCTAGCACAAATAAAAGGAACGGACTCACCAAAAACTTGAAGCGAGAATCGTGAGCTGGCCACAAAAACGCCGACACTCTTCGAACACGATTCGCTATCACAACAACCAAAATGAAAAATCCTGTAAATATAATCAAAATTAACAATCTGGCAACAAAAGTATATAACAATAACAAAGAACTTAGAACGAAAACCAATTGGTCGGATTAACAACCAATCGCGAATTTTTGACAACTGTCAAAAACAGGTGGATCGAAGGAGATCGAGAAGGAGTTGCCACCTACTCAGACGGAGCGGGGGGGGGGGGTGGGGATGTTCAGTACCACAGTACCGTGAACACTGGTAGACACAAAACTAAAAGTGAATATATGTAACTTTAATTCTTTTATCGAAAAAAAAAGAGTTAAAGTTAGGAAAACACAATAAGAAAAAATTCTAACCGACTTTCGGGTTCCACTACTGAACCCTCGCACAATTCCAACTGGAATTCCTTCCCCTGTTTATTCAAACTAGGCTCGGTTGTGGGATTCTATACACGAGAGGAAGAAGTCTACTACAACAAAAACTAATTTTAGGCAAAATACAAATACTCGACGAAATACAACAATTCACGAAAATACTTCCCAACGACAGTCCAGACTCCAACGCTGCAACGTCTTTTCCACTAAAATTCACTAATTTGTTCAACAATCACTTCCTCGCGACTTAGAGGTGTATCCTCACTGAATGTTCGAACGAAACTCAACTGCCTTTCTGACGCGAAGCACTGAAGGCACTTGCGTTCCACTCGAATCGGGTCTAGGGAGCCATCTTTTATACTGGATATGGGCGGTTTTTGGCCAAATCCTTATTGGAATCTGGGGTTTTAATATGCACCTATTAAAGAAAATCCCTCTAGATTGTTCTTAAATGGCTTCTAACCTGGTGGGAATAAAATCCCCGGACCAACCCGATGGCCAATATTTTGGCGCCACATATCCATGTATGAGAGATCGCTGCCTAAGTGTGGTACCATCTCAGTGGACCCACTTTTCGCTGTGAGACTAAACCCCGGTACCAATCTACTACAAATTGTAGTCCTGTCACGTCAGTTTCTTGTCTCGTAGTATACTCCGCGGTGGTGCCCAATCTGGATTGTCGAAATGGGAACAGTAGACTGAAAACGACAAATATTGAGACGCGACACCCTCTAAAAATTAAACTCTGAACGCCACTATCTTTTAAAACTTTGAATGGGTGAAGTATTTGAGTAAATTGCTTTGGCAAGAAATCCAAAGAGGAGAATCATTTTCATCTGACAAATAAATGATCAGCTTTTCATCAAATTGTGTTTCTTTAACTTTGCATCCAGTGATAATATAGTCCTGATCAATATTTAAATCATAAACTCAAGGATATACTTGACCAACCCCTTTAAAACAATTATTTAATTGTTGGATAAGATTCTGTTAAATAAATATTATAAATAAATATTTACATTTATTTAAAAATATTTGCTCACCATTATTCGAATCAAATGTAAGCACTTCTACTATGAGATTCAAATTAAATCTACTATTTTTCAAATGGATTTCAATACTTTATATAGTAGTAAATTATATAGTAGTAAATTATATAGTAGTAAAAGAGGTTTGTTAATGTCTTTTCATTGGTCAAATCTGTTATTAAAAAATGCTTCTATTTCATTCTACTCCGGTAGAGAGATGTGTTATGTAATATGCCTAGTTCATTCAAGTAATCAGCAGCAACATTTATATTTTTCTTCACAAAATTTATTATTGATTGAGCTACCTTTATATGTAATGTATTCATGTTACCTTATTGTAATTCTTTCTCATCCTTATTGTATATACATTTTCTATTTATTTATTTAACAAAGATAACTAATAATTAAAAATTATAAGCTAAACAAAGGAAAAGAGCATTAACAACAAGGCTGATGTTTAGTGTTTAAATCATGTTTTTAAAATTTTTTCATGTCTGAGATGTTGTAATTCGGAGAAAAAAGAAGTGGAGAATTTATAGTGTGTATTTTGGCTTCGAAAAGAAAATTGTTTATTGGAGTTGTGCGTAATGCATTAAAAGCTATTCTGACAGAGGAATTCAAAACTGTTTTAATTTTGTTTAAAATGGATTTCGGAGCGTAACCGTAGAGAAAAAGCCCATAGTCAATTTTGCTAACAATAATAGCATTAACAACAGAAATAAGTGTTGAATGATCAGTGCAGAATTTAGAACTAGAGATGATATTGAGACGCAACGAAATAGATTGTAAAATTGGAAATGAGTATTCCAAGTGTATTTTTTGTTTAAAAAGATACCTAAAATTTTGAGGGTGGAAACATCAGGAATAGGTAAAGAATTACAATAAATTTTGCAGGAACAATTGTGTTTTCGACATATATGCATATGTTTACATTTTTCAAGAGATAAAATAGCTCCAGAATACAGGCACCATAAAGAAATATCTTGGAAAACGGAATTGAGATTAATATCAGAATTAAACGATTTATTAAGTTTTTTAATTATTAAGAAGTCGTCAGCATAAGCACAGAATTCAATTTCTTTGTGTAGTGAGAGAACATTAGACAGTTTGTTATAAGCAATAAGGAATAAAATAACTGAAAGAGGAGAACCCTATGGGATTCCATTTTGAAGGGGGGAAGGACAGGAGGAGTGAGATCCTATACGAATTTTTATCATTCTATTTTTCATAAAATTCAATATGTAGTTTATAATTTTAGGTCCAATTTTCCAAGAAATTAGTTGGTCAATAACAGTGTGAACGCCAATTTTATCAAATGCTTTGGAAAAGTCGAGAGAAATTAAAGAAATATGTTGTTTGGCTGAGATAGAGTCAGTAATCATATGATCTAAATAAACAAGAGAGTCAGTTACAGATTTTCCTTTTTTGAAACCAATTTGGCGAATGTTGAGAAGATTTTTATTACCAACAAACCACCATAGTCTATTAGCAATCATTTTATCAAGAACTTTGGAGCAACAAGGGTTTAGAGAGATAGGGCGATATAACTTCAATAGAGTTTTATCAGAATTAGGTTTAACTATAGGAATAACAAGACTTGTTTTGTATATTTGAGGAATGAAATTATTAAGAATATTATTATAATGTTTGATAAGTCTGATTTTTACTCAATTATGAAGATTTTTAATCATTGGATAGGATATCTTATCCTGACCAGGCGTTTTACCACGTAATTTCTGTAGAGCAGAACTAAACTCAATAAAAGAAATATCTTTTTCAATAAGTAATGCCGAAATATTTGGGATATAATTAATTTGAATATTGAGGCAGCGGTTTTTATTAGGTTCAGGATAATTAGAGTCAGAGGATTCTTCAGACCAAAATGCAGTGTATCGTTTGATAATTATTAAGACCACAAAAATTTCGAATGTTGGACCAAATTTTTTGGACAGGAGTAGTAGGATTAATTTCTGCTGTAAAATCTCTTAAAGAAGATTTCGTATATTCTTTAATTTTCTTTTTAAATAATACATTTGCCCTTATATAATTTAAAATATTATCAGTTGTTATGTTCCGTTTTAGTTGGTTCCAGGAATGTTGTTTTAACGATTTTAGTTCTCTAGATCTTTATTCCACCAAGGAGTAAAGTATTTAATTTTTCGATTATGAGATTGGGGTATAGATAAATTCGAACTTTGAAGAATAATTTTGTGTAAGTTAGAAACTTCTTTATTAACATTAGTGCTAATTGAACGTTCAATGCTGAATTTATTTGATAAGAAGTTAAATTTTTCCCAATCAGCTTGGTCAATTTTAAATTTAGAAATAGGTTTAGGTACAGAGGATCGTTCTGAGAACATATGTATGAATATCGGAAAATTATCACTGCTAGTATTTTCCAGGTAGACTCAGCTACAAGAGAAGGAGAAGTGAGTGTAATATCAACATGTGTAAAGGTGTGATGAGTGCTAAAGTGTGTCGGTGAACCATCATTAAGAACAACAAGATTGGATTGATTAATATATTTTGCTAGTATACGATTATTGTTGGGGGATCCCCACATATTATTCCAACTATTAAAGTCTCCCGCAATTATGCAAGGTTGTTGTATGTTGTCGAATGCATTTCTTAAATTGTTGAACGAAAAATTTTGATTTGGGGCAATATAGACTGATAAAAATGTAAATTTATGTTTATAATTAATTGAAATAGCAATGTATTGGATAGTGTTAGGGGAAAGATTTAATTTAGTATGTTCAATGGACTTATGAACAAGAAGAGCAACTCCTCCATAAGAGTTGTTTGAAGAATTTTGAGAATATAAAAGGTAAATTATAGGAATAGGGATATTATTTAAGGATTGGATGTGAGTTTCTTGAAGAGCAATTATTTTCGGCGAGAACTCTTTAATTAAAATTTGAATTTGATTGTAATTATTTAAATAACCTTTAACGTTCCATTGAATAATTTTTAAGGGCATAAATAGAATTAATAATAAGAATTAAGTAATATTAAGAAAATTAGTTCTAATAAATTTAAAATTATATATTAGAAACAAGAAATTCGGTATCCAAAAAGTTTGCAGAGATGGAATTGGATTTCTTAGGCTGTGTTGTTGATTTTTTATTCTTTGATTTTAATTGGGAAATAAGTTTTTTAGATGTGTTTCTTGGGAATATTCTTAGGCGAGTTGTTTGAAGTTGAGAGGTGGGAGTAGAAGTAATGATATCTTCATAGTTTGTGATGCATGGTACGCATGAAGAGTTGATTCTAGATGTGTTGATTTCTTGGTTTGTGGATGCAAATGGACTTGAGTTTGTTGAGGTTTTAGGGGCCACTGGAGAAAAATCGTCTAGAGAATTATACTTGATTGGAGAACGAACTGATGCAGAAAAGGTTTGTTGTGGCAATTGGTGTCGATCATTATAAATTTTGAAAGCTGCTTTGGAGTCAACTTTTTGAAGAATTTTTATGGCTTGTATTTCCTTATGTTTAAAAAAATAGGACATTTACGATCTAATGCGTTATGGTTTGAGTTATTACAATTTAAGCATTTTGTAGTATTTACACAAACACTATTTTCATCATCGATAGATAGATGATAAAGTTCTCCGCAGTTGGCACAAAGTTTCTCATTTTTACAGAAGAGAGAGATGGCCAAATTTGAAACAATTGAAACATCTCATTGGTAATTGAATAAAAGGACTTTCTCATAACCAATGTTAATTTTTTCTGGTAAATTTGGAGTTTGGAAAGTTAAAATAATTAGTCTGGTTTCAACAAGTTGAATATCTTTTTTTTCAAAATTATTTTAATTTCAATAGTATTTTGGTTTTTAAGTTAATTTAATATTTCATCTTACGGAATATATCTTAAATCATTTAATATATTACCCCTTTAGAGTTATTAAGAGATTAGTGTTCTGAAATAGCAACAGATATTGAGGGAGTTATAGCAATTAATTTAATGAGTTTATTTGCTTGAGATACATTTCTTGTTTTTATTAAAATTGACCCATTTCTTGGTGCACTGATCTACTTCACTATTACAAACACAATCAATGGTTTTTTAAATTAAAAATGGAGACACACTTTCCAATGATTCATCACCATTAATTTTTGTCATTACCAAAAATTTAGGGCTGATTGTTTCATTTTTATTGGATTTTGAGTTATCGAATTGTAACATTGGGCAATTGATTGTTCTTAAAGATTGTTTATTACGATCAGGGGGATCACCCATGATGAAACCTAAAACTCACAACACTTTGAACAAAAAATAATTTAAGGTCACCATGAGTCTTAGAAAAATTTGACACAAACATTTTTCGTTTTCAAACTTTTTTTTTTTTTGCTTTTTATATTTGAGTATATTGAATGAACTCGATTAACAGATTGCACAAGATAATGTACGTATGTATGAAAAAAATAAAGGATACAACTCCTTGGATGATGGTTGAAAAAACCTAAGGACGATTTTAATGAAAACACTGTGGCTTCGACGACAGTCAGTTTTGAATTAATTTTATTGAAACTAAAATCCTTACACCTAACATCGGTTCTTAAAATTATCCTTATCCCTAATTCTATTTATAGACACAGTGCATAAACATCCCCTTCATACCGTGAGAACCCACGCAGGGGACCACTTCACACAACTGATCCTTTTTTATCTTTATTACATTTATTTTATAGTTTTTTCTCATAACTAACAATACTTATTATCTATTGGTTACAATTCTTAAAGTGTCTATATCCTAATCACATGCACATCATAAAAATACAAAATTTACGACAACACATAAATATGCCTAAAAATCAACTGTTTTTATGATCGACACTTTAATCCTCCATAAAGGTTTCAACATACTCCCGCCCTTGACATCTCTATGTCAACCTAGTCGAGAAAGTGCAAGGGTTGCAGGTAGCAATCTCGATCCCGTCTCACAGGTCCGGCGGAGCACCCAAAGAACAGCAATGATGATAGCGATCAGGACAATCCAAGTTAATAGACTTATACCATAGTGCGTTGCATGATGAATGTCGAAGTCTATCGGATTTCCAAATAATCTCGGCTGAAGTTTTGGAATGTCGGCAATAGCAATTTTGGTGGTGATCTCTTTTAATAAGGCAGGACCAAATTCAGGCAAATGCAGACTCAAATTTAGCGCAGGATTAACGAACGACACGTTCTCGACTACAGCGTGGACAGCTACTAACGTTGCATCAATCGCTTCTAAGTGACAACCGGGTTCCATCTTCAAAAACACTTATCCAGATATACGATGAGTTGTTTTCGCTGACGGGCAATATTCCTCGCCGACTTCTTCTTCAAACGTAGAAAACAACCAAGTATTCGATTCACTCAGTTGAATCCATTTAGTATGCGATGCTTTCTCTATTTCAATAACATAGTTTTCAGACATATTTTTTTCTTTCATCAAGAGTTGAATTTCGCAAATTTTTTGCTGACCGATATTCAATATTGGATGCATTTGACGACATAACCATAAATCTTCTAGCTTTTTGCATTTAAGAAAATCAATGTCTCTCAAATTATAATATTTCGTTCTTGAATTACTCAGTAATAAGTGATGAAACTGGGTAACTATGCTAACAAAACGATTCGCATATACAATTGGATATGGATACACTTCGAAGATGTTGAAGGTATCCTTATGAATTAGCGGTATTTTTATTTCAAAAATAATGAACTCCGCTGTATTCCTCGCAGAAATTTCAGTCACCTTTAAAACTTCGCTGGCTCGACGATCTGGAATTCTTAAGCCATCTGGAAGCTGCATAACAATCTTGCCCAAATGGTTTTGTAGCTGTTCATACGTGATTATATGTTGACGAGCGCCTTCATGACTGATCTTCAATAGAGCTTCCTTGATGTCCTCTTGAAACCGTTCAAAGTTATCCATCATTAGCATTGTAAAGAGGATTGCAGAATTAAGCATCGAATGTGCTACTGTTTTATTTAGTTCAGAATCCACTTGTTTAAAATTAAATTTTATTTCTTCCAACTGCTTTTCCAAAAAATTGTGTTGGTTTTTAATAACATTCGCTGTTACATCTTCTATTGAGGACATATTCTTGATGATGCCTTCTACTTGCTGATGTATCTGTATACCTCTTTTTACAGCATTCTGTAACATCTCGGCATGTTCCTCATCCATGACACCAAATAATGAGTGTTGCATTGCTCCTATAAAACTTAGCGGAGCTCGCTTACTCCTCCTTGCCTTATTTACAGATATAAACTCGTTGTTACTCTTGATCACGCTCAATCGCCGATAAAGTAACTGCTCGAACTCGTTGCATAACAGTTGCTTCTTACACACCCAGCGGGCGTTATTCACCGCCTCACTGACCTTGTCAAACCTTTGCCAGTATGTTGACATGTTGACATAAGCCACCATACCACCATACTTTGATTTCTGCAAACCGACAATTCCTTGATTCTCGAAAAACAATCCGGAGTGGTCCTTCAGCATCTCTATTTTAAGACTAAATACTAACTGTGGTATAATTGTCAACAAACTTAAAATAGTTAGCATGCAGTTTTTATTTTTTAATCTAGGAGATCTTCGTTTTTCTCTATCTACGGGGGTGTCAATACCCTGGCCCTCATCTATGATAGGAAAAGGACAAACATTGTGGATCGATCTCTTTGAAACCCCATTGCTTGTGCTTACATCTACCATACGGCAAAATCCATCTTCTCCTAAGATGGTTTTAGCGACCCTCCCCCTTCTCCAACTTAGTGGAGGAACATCGTCTTCTTTCAACAACACAAGTGTCCCCGGTTGAATATTCATTGACACATTTTTCCACTTGTACCTTTTTTGCAATTCCGTATGGCCCATTTCTAAATATTTTTTCATAAAGTCATGATATTGATTTTATATTTCATTATCTTTGCTTAATTTTCGCTCAATTGCAAAAAATCGTCGTTTCGCAATATATTCCGAATTTCCTAAATTTAACTTATTACCCTTAAATGGAAGATCCACTATAAATTTGCCATCGCTAGCTTTCTTTACAGTTTCCTTGAACATATCTTCACATTCTTTTTCTGATTTTGTTAGTTTAACAAGTTTCTCGACCTCTTCTAACTCCCAAAATTTTTTTAACTGAGTATCTAAAGATTCTTTTAAATAGGAACTAACCCCACAATAAATCGGATGGTCTGTATCTAAACAAGCTAACCCGCTTATTATCCATCCTAGCTTTGTTTTCTGTAACAATACATTACTATCCTTTAGCCGAAGTTTCCCATCCTCAAGAAGATCATAAGTTAAATCTGCTCCAATGAGCAGATCACTTTTACTGGGTATATAATATTATGGATCAGCTAATATTCGATCTTCATCGAGTTTTACCGATACCACCCTCCTTGCTGGTAATTCGGAAATTATTTTAGGTATAATAACAACCTCTAAATTCGCCGTATAACTTGAGGATGATGATTTTATTTTTATGTTTCCTCTCTCGTTAATACATGAGGTCTTTTTTGTTATACCCTCAACAACTTTATCCGTAGGATGGCTTTTAATCTGTAATTTATGTAGGATTGGCGTCCTACTGGTATGGTATTATTTAATAAAATGAAACATTTATTTATTCATTTATAACTTTTATTTATTTATTATTAATTATATTTGGTTTTATTATAATTATTGTGTATTATTTAGTATTATTTCTATATTATATAGTTGATGAGCGTTTGCTTGACGGCATTAGACTGACTCTATTTTCAAATAGACGCCTTTGTATTCGTTCGTCGTTTCGTTGATTTTAATATTGTTCTGTTGTCTGTCCGTGGCTTTGTTAGTATTGTCGTCCAGTCCGGGTTGCCTTCGCGTCGGAGTTAATGCCCTCTCCTACATTCGGCCGTCCTGAAAATGCATTCGTCCCGAATGTAGTGCTCCATCTTTTCATGAATTCCGCCACCGTTGATGTTCGCAACACTTTATATGGCCCTAAGTATTTTGCTTCCAATTTCAGACCAGAACCATATTGGGTTCTTTTTATGGCAACTAAATCATTAATTTCATAACATTCTGAAATTTTACGCTTATCGTTAAAACCCTTACGATTTTCCATCTGAATTTTTTCAATATTTTTTCTGGCATTTTCTCTAATTTCATCCCGTTCTACGGTTAGATCTTCTACAGCTAGTTCTTGCATTAGCTCATTTAAATTCGGCGAGGTTTTAACTCGCATTTCACATCCGGTAAGAATCTTAAACGGCGAAACGTTTGTGCTTCGCGCCGGGGTATTATTTATACACTGTTGAACTTGATTTACGTATTTGTACCACTGTTCGGGGTGGTCTAAAGACATTTTCGCTAACATGGGTATGACTATGCGATGCATACGCTCTACTTGCCCATTTCCACGTGGAACCCCTGTGGAAATCAGTAGATGTTGAATTCCCTCTGTTTCGCAGTACTCTTTGAACACATGAGATGTGAAAGCAGACTCTCTGTCTGACACTATTCTTCTTGGGTTACCAAATATGGCCGACTGTTTTTTTAATCGCTCTAACACTGCTGACGCCCCTGTGTCCTTTGTAGGGTACAACCAAACAAATTTTGAGAAGCCATCTACCACTATAAATATGTAATTGTATTGTTTGTTTGTCGTCGTCATTGGCCAACGTGGTCTATGTGAAAAGTGTTTAACGGTTGATCTTCTTCAGGTATTGGCACCAGAAACCCTTCCTTTGTGCCCGCTTTTGTATTCGCAACTATGCATTCAATACAACTTTCTACTATCTTGGCCACTTTCGATCCAAGCTTTGGTATAAAGTAAGATTTCTATATGCAGTCTTGAGTGCGTTTCGCAGAAAAATGCCCCTGTCTATGAGCTATTTTTATTATTTCTTCTTCCATCAGAGAGGGAACTACAATTAGTTCCTTCAAAGGATTTTTATACAAAACGTTGTGAAACATATAAAAATCTTCGTACTCGCTATTCTCCAGAATTTTTATAATAGCTTTCGTTCAATCATCTTTTAATTGTGCCTGCTGTAACCGATGTCGTAACGAATCTTCTAATAGTAAACAGTATACCCTACTAAGGGCATCGACATGTTTCATTTGCGACCGCGATCTATGTTCGATTTGATGATGGAATTCCTGAAGGAACATTGCCCACCTAGCAATCCTCGGAGGAATATCTTCTTTTTGCATTGTCATAGCAAATGCATTGCAATCTGTGACGATCTTGAATTTGCTCCCCAATAAATATATTCTCCACTTTTTTAATGCCTCCACTATGGCTAAAACTTCGAGTTCATATGAACTATACTTCATCTCAGCCGAATTTGTCTTACGGCTCATGAATTGAACGGGGTGAAGACTTTGATCTTCCGCCCACCTTTGCAACAAAACTCCCCCATAGCCGAATTTTGAAGCGTCAGTATGAACTTCAGTTTCAGCCATAGGGTTATATAATCTTAAAACCGGTGTTTTCATTAAAGCATCCTTTAATTGGTGAAAAGATGCGAGTTGTTCTTCGTTCATGATAAAAATGGAATCCTTACGATGAAGGTCCTATAAGGGTTTAGCAATTAATTTTTAACGAATCGCCTAAAGTAGGAAGTGAGTCCTAAAAAACGTTCAATCCCTTTTCTATCTTTTATCATCGGATATTTGGCTATTGCCCGCGTTTTCTCCTCAGACGGCTTAATCGTCCCTTCTTCTATAATGTAACCTAAAAAATTTACACGTCTTTGTAGAAATTGACATTTTTTCCACTTTATGCGAACCCCATGCTTCGCAGCTACATCAAATACTCTTTTCAACTTTTCTATCCCTTCTTTTTCGTCTTTTGATGGAATGATCAAATCATCCATGTAAACAGCTACTGTGCCATCCCTTATTAGATACCTAAATATAGCACTGACAAATCTGCAGAACGCTGCAGGCGAATTGGAAATTCCGAAAGGTGCGTATAAGAATTCATACTGCCCCCCGTGAGACACAAACGCAGTGTATTTCCTGGATTCAGGTTCTACTGGCACGTGAAAGAATCCATCTTTCAAGTCCAGTGTAGAAAAAACGTTGGCTTATTGCAACCGATCTACGACATCATCCATGAGCGTCATGGGAAAATTATCTCTGATTATTTTCTTATTTAATTTTCTGTAATCGCAACAGAGACGCTTACTGCCATCTTTTTTATTAACGAGTACTATGGGCGATGCATAGCTCGATGAACTAACTTGGATTATTCCCTCTTTTAGCCATTCACCAATTTGCTTGTCTACTATACGCTGACCCTCATAAGATATCCTTCTTGGACGCTGGAAGACAGGATTCTCATCTGTTAGCACTATTTTCATTTTAATTGGACTAACAGCATCTTGTTTCGGAATGTATTCTTTAATCAAAGCAGTTAGTGTTGCTGAATAATCTTCATTAAGATGTGTCAAGTCAAATGATTCTTCATCCATTCCCTCAACATTGAAGCATATGCCTCTAAATTCTTTAAATTAATCAAAATCTTCTACTTCATCGCTGTTGTCACTTTCGCATACATTTTGTGACTGACCTTTTTGAACGAATTCAACCCCATCCTTGCTCATCTTAATGTCAACGTGGTTAAGTATCGTAACTCCGATGATGCCTTCGTAAAAAATATCGCTCTTTTCAACGACACAAAATGTTAATTTTAGTTTCATATGATCAACTTCGACGTCAATGTCAACACTGTCGCGTATCAATATTTGTCGTTTTCAGTCTCCTGTTCCCCTTCGACAATCCAGATTGGGCACCACCGCGGAGTATACTACGAGACAAGAAACTGACGTGACAGGACTACAATTTGTAGTAGATTGGTACCGGGGTTTAGTCTCACAGCGAAAAGTGGGTCCACTGAGATGGTACCACACTTAGGCAGCGATCTCTCATACATGGATATGTGGCGCCAAAATATTGGCCATCGGGTTGGTCCGGGGATTTTATTCCCACCAGGTTAGAAGCCATTTAAGAACAATCTAGAGGGATTTTCTTAAATAGGTGCATATTAAAACCCCAGATTCCAATAAGGATTTGGCCAAAAACCGCCCATATCCAGTATAAAAGATGGCTCCCTAGACCCGATTCGAGTGGAACGCAAGTGCCTTCAGTGCTTCGCGTCAGAAAGGCAGTTGAGTTTCGTTCGAATATTCAGTGAGGATACACCTCTAAGTCGCGAGGAAGTGATTGTTGAACAAATTAGTGAATTGTAGTGGAAAAAAACGATGCAGCGTTGGAGTCTGGACTGTCGTTGGGAAGTATTTTCGTGAATTGTTGTATTTCGTCGAGTGTTTATATTTTACCCAAAATTAGCTTTTGTAGTAGTAGACTTGTTCCTCTTGTGTATAGCATCCCACAACCGAGCCTAGTTTGAATAAACAGGTGAAGGAATTCCAGTTGGAATTGTGCGAGGGTTCAGTAGTGGAACCCGAAAGTCGGTTAGAATTTTTTCTTATTGTGTTTTCCTAACTTTAACTCTTTTTTTTTCGATAAAAGAATTAAAGTTATATATATTCACTTTTAGTTTTGTGTCTACCAGTGTTCACGGTACTGTGGTACTGAACAACCCCCCCCCCCCCCCCCGCTCCGTCTGAGTAGGTGGCAACTCCTTATCGATCTCCTTCGATCCACCTGTTTTTGACAGTTGTCAAAAATTCGCGATTGGTTGTTAATCGACTAAGTTCTTTGTTATTGTTATATACTTTTGTTGCCAAATTGTTAATTTTGATTATATTTACAGGATTTTTCATTTTGGTTGTTGTGATAGCGAATCGTGTTCGAAGAGTGTCGGCGTTTTTGTGGCCAGCTTACGATTCTCGCTTCAAGTTTTTGGTGAGTCCGTTCCTTTTATTTGTGCTAGGGTCAGTGCGAAGGTGCAAGACGTGCGTAATAATAAGAAAAGAGAAATTTTCTATATATTGTGCGTTTGTGGTTTCCCTGGTCTTACGTCAATTAGACCATTGCATGTGTTGGGATCGTTGTAGTTTGGATCTTGTACCAAGGTTGTTTTTGAATTATTTTATAATTTTTATTATATTCGTATCCTCTACTTTATTATTTGTTTTGATTTGTTTCTTTTGTTGGGGATTATTTTGTTCTATTTATTTTGGTTCTTCCGAGTGGTTCTTTTTCTTTTCTTGCTCCGATGGAGATCAACAGGTTGTCACAGGAGGAGCTGGTCTACGAGATGGAATCTCGAGGGCTCCCTGTGACGAATGTTGACGGTATGCGGAAGGCCTTGAGAACCTCAAGGTTGCTCGAACGTCGGGGGTCGGTCGATTGCTTCGCTGTAGAGCTGAAGATAGGGGAGATCAAGAAGCTGACCGAGGTACCGCCGACTGATGCTAGGTCTTCGGATTATTTAAAGATACTTAAGAAGATTGAGTGGTGCCTTGGTCGGCTGAATCGATCAAAGCCCTCAACGCGCGCGGAGGTCGAGCAGCAGGTGCGGCTGCGGAATCAACTTATGTTGATTCTCGCAGACTGCAATGAATCAGCGGGCGTTTCAGAGGACGAGGCTCAACCGAAGCCAAGGATGAACTCTGAGGATGTGCCAGGAGGACGAAAGGCACTTCTCCGTGAATCTGCTGTTGAGGACGAGAATCAGCAGCCAACGATGGCCCGGGAAGTTGTAGGGAAAATCGAAAATTTAGCTAAGTGGGAAGTAAAGTTCTCGGGTGAGAAGAGCGGCATGTCTTTGCATGCGTTCTTAGAGAGAGTAGAGGAGTTAAGCGAGGCTCGTGGGGTCAACGAAGCTCAACTGTTTCGAGGAGCTGTTGACTTATTTTCGGGGAAGGCGCTCATTTGGTTGCGAGCCATCCGCAAAACGGTCTCTGGATGGAAGGAATTGGTCGTCGAGCTGAAGGCGGAATTCCTCCCGCCCAACTATGATGACATTTTGATGGATGAGATTAGGCGAAGGACTCAAGGTGGGACTGAGTCCATCGGCGTGTATGTGGCAACGATGAGAAATTTGTTTGCTAGGTTGTCGGAGGCTTTGCCAGAACGTAGGATGTTATCATTGGTTGTTTCTGATTTGACTCCCTTCTACCAGACTCAGCTGGGCTTGGCTGAGCCAAGGTCGTTGGTGGAGTTAGTTGCGTTAGGGCGTAAACTGGAAGCTGTCCGTTCCAATGTCGATGCATTCATCCCTCCACCCAGCTGTCGGACGAAGTCCCTGTTGGAGCCGGACTTAGCTTACGTTACTGAGGTGCCAGATGTGGCTGAGGCAGCTGCCCCACTTCGCGATCAACGCCTGGAGCGCAGGATTAGGGCGCCACCTCCACCGGCCTTCCGGTGTTTCAACTGCCGTCGTTTTGGACACGTGTCCTCAGAGTGCAGGAGCGGAATAAGGTGCTATGGGTGTGGGCGCGAAGGGTTCTATAAGCGGGAGTGTCCGAGGTGCTCGAAGGGAGCAGGACCGTCTGATGGTGGAACAAGGTCCGCGTTTGCCTCGGGTCAACGAAGCCCTAGGCTGGAAGGTCGGCCGATGGCGTCGGGAAACGAGCCACGAACTTCTGCCAACGCAGGGCAGGATGTTCGTCAGGAGTAGGATGGTTGTCTGCGTGCAACCAGCTGGCAGTAGGTGGCGGTAAGCAGTCTGAACAGCGGTGTCAGACTGAAATTTGTTTAAATTTTACACTCGTAGGGAAAGGTAGTGATAGTCGGCCCTATTTAGGAGTTAGAATTTTTGGTGTAGAGATTCGGGGTTTGTTGGATTCGGGTGCCACGCGCACAATAGTTGGTCGTCCGGGGTGGGATATTTTGAAAAACTTGGGTGTGAGGTTTTCTCCGTCTAATATTAAAAACGTCGCGCTTGCAGATGGGGAAGTCGTACCAGTTCGTGGTGTCGTTGCTTTACCCATGGAGGTGGAAGGCAAGTCGGTCCTTCTGGATTGCCTCATTATCCCAAATCTCCCACAATCCTTAATTCTTGGCGTCGATTTCTGGACCAAGGCCGGGATCGTTCCGGACCTTGCCAAGAACCAGTGGAGGTTTTCAGATTTTGCTGAGATTTCATCAGTAACTACGATTGTAGAACGGTCAGAGCTTGCCCTCGAAGAGGCAGTGGCCTTGGATAAGTTGATATCCGATACTTTCAACGAGATTCCTGATGGGCTTGGTTGTACCGATTTGGTCGAGCATCGGATTCGCACCAAACCAAATGTGGAACCAATCAAGCAGCGTTATTATCCTGTTTCACCCGCGATTCAGCGGCATATCGATGAAGAGATTGAGTCGATGCTCCAGAAGGACGTGATAGAAGTTTCTCATAGTCCTTGGGCGTCACCGGTGGTGATGATCAAGAAGAAGGATAGCAGTTATAGGGTTTGCGTTGACTATAGGTCTCTGAATAAGAACACTGAGCGTGACAGTTACCCTATTCCGTATGTTTCTGCTACTCTCGATAAGCTGCGAGATGCCAAGTACCTCTCCAGCTTGGACATCAAATCCGCTTACTGGCAGATACCTATCAGTAAGGATTCGAGACTCCTTACAGCTTTCACTGTTCCTGGTCGGGAACTGTATCAATTTAAACGAATGCCATATGGGTTGCATAATGCTCCGGCAACCTGGCAGAGGTTTATTGATACGGTCATCGGTGCTGACTTAGAACCTCATGTATTTGTTTATCTTGATGACATAGTCATCGTTATGAGTAGCTTCGATAGGCATATTGTGGTGTTGAAGGAGGTATTGCGACGGGTTTGTGACGCAGGGCTAAGGTTGAATAGGGAAAAATTTAACTTTTGTCTCCCTTCACTTCGATATCTCGGATACGTTGTTGATCGTCAAGGCTTACATGTGGACCCCGAGAAGGTGGAAGCCATGCTTAGGATCCCCGCTCCACGAAAAGTTAAATAGGTGCGCTCATTCGTCGGTACTATTTCATGGTACCGACGATTTGTTCCTAATTTCGCTGACTTGGTCAAGCCGTTGACCGAGCTTTTAAAGAAAAATAAGTGGTTTTCGTGGACGGTGGATTGCGAGCAAAGCTTTCAAAGATCCAAAGAATGTCTGGCTATGGCTCCGGTTTTGTCTTGCCCAGATTTTGATCGTCCTTTCGTTGTTCAGACTGACGCATCGGATTTTGGTATAGGTGCTGTTCTGACTCAGCAGTTTGACGACGGGGAGAAGATTATTTCTTATTTGAGTAGGTCGCTGAGCAAAAGTGAATAGTTCTGTGGGCGGGTGAGAAATTGCGGCCCTATATCGAGGGTGTTCATTTCAGTGTAATCACAGACCATTATTCGTTGGTGTGGCTGAATAACTTGAAAGACCCTTGTGGCAGGCTGGCCAGATGGGCTTTAAAGTTGCAGCAGTACGATTTCTCGATCATTCATAGGAAGGGAAGGATCATGTCGTACCGGATATGTTGTCACGAGGCGTTCCCGTCGTAAGTGCCCTTTCGAAAACCGCCGGAGACCCGTGGGTTAAGAAAATGCTTAGGGACGTGACCGAGAGACCGATCGATTTTCCATCGTGGCGGGAAGAGAACGAGGAATTGTTCAAATTAGTAAAGTTTGGACCGCGTAGTATATTCGCTAATGGGAGCGAATGGAAGAAAGTGTTAGGAAATGATGAGAGAGAACAGGCGTTGGTAGAGTGCCACGATAGTCCATTATCGGGGCATATGGGAGTTAGGAAAACTTATGCGCGATTGTTAGAGAGGTATTATTGGCCGAAAATGAAGGTAGATGTAGCTAGATATGTCAAGGGGTGCCAAGTTTGTCAGAGTGTAAAGCCCATAAATACGAAGCCAGCTGGTTTAATGGTAGGAAGATCAAAGAATCTAGAGCCGTGGGAGATGATTTGTGTAGATCTGGTGGGGCCTTTGGTCAGATCTAGTAAGGGATATAGCTACATTCTAACGGTTGTGGACTATCTGACGAAGTTCCCACTATTGTTTCCTTTGCGGAGCGCCACCGCTCCGTCCATTATTAAGGAATTGGAAGAGAACGTCTTCCTACTTTTTGGGGTCCCGGGATCCATGGTGTGCGACAATGGCCCACAATTTCGCAGCAAGGAATTGCTGAAGTTTTGTTCGTCATATGGGGTAAGGCTTCGCTTTACTGCGAACTACCATCCCCAGGCGAATCCGGCCGAGCGTATTAATCAGGTGATTAAGACAACGTTGCGGGCCTATATTTCGGAGAATCACCGGACTTGGGATAAGCATCTCGCGAAGGTAGCCTGTTGAAGACATTCGTCGGAAGCTACAGACGGCGAGTGCCAAGATGACGAAAAACTATAACCTCCGACGAAGAGACGTACAATATATGCCGAACGAACTGGTCTGGAGACGGAACTATGTTCTTTCAGACGCAGCGAACTACTTTCGGGCAAAGTTAGCCCCAAAGTTTGATGGACCATTTAAGATTAAAAAGAGGGTGTCGCCTTGGACGTACATACTAGAGGACGAAGACGGAAAGGAAAAGGGCACTTGGCACGTACGGGACCTAAAACGACATAATGAGACAGCTGTGTTTTGAATCCGAACGGATTCCTAAGAAATTTAATTAAATGAATTAAATTTCGCGGAGGTGGAGGTGGGGTTGACGCGTCTCAATATTTGTCGTTTTCAGTCTCCTGTTCCCCTTCGACAATCCAGATTGGGCACCACCGCGGAGTATACTACGAGACAAGAAACTGACGTGACAGGACTACAATTTGTAGTAGATTGGTACCGGGGCTTAGTCTCACAGCGAAAAGTGGGTCCACTGAGATGGTACCACACTTAGGCAGCGATCTCTCATACATGGATATGTGGCGCCAAAATATTGGCCATCGGGTTGGTCCGGGGATTTTATTCCCACCAGGTTAGAAGCCATTTAAGAACAATCTAGAGGGATTTTCTTAAATAGGTGCATATTAAAACCCCAGATTCCAATAAGGATTTGGCCAAAAACCGCCCATATCCAGTATAAAAGATGGCTCCCTAGACCCGATTCGAGTGGAACGCAAGTGCCTTCAGTGCTTCGCGTCAGAAAGGCAGTCGAGTTTCGTTCGAACATTCAGTGAGGATACACCTCTAAGTCGCGAGGAAGTGATTGTTGAACAAATTAGTGAATTTTAGTGGAAAAAAACGTTGCAGCGTTGGAGTCTGGACTGTCGTTGGGAAGGTTTTTCGTGAATTGTTGTATTTCGTGGAGTGTTTATATTTTACCCAATATTAGCTTTTGTAGTAGTAGACTTGTTGAAGAAATTCCAGTTGGAATTGTGCGAGGGTTCAGTAGTGGAACCCGAAAGTCGGTTAGAATTTTTTCTTATTGTGTTTTCCTAACTTAAATTCTTTTTTTTTTGATAAAAGAATTAAAGTTACATATATTCACTTTTAGTTTTGTGTCTACCAGTGTTCACGGTACTGTGGTACTGAACACCCCCCCCCACCCCCGTCTGAGTAGGTGGCAACTCCTTCTCGATCTCCTTCGATCCACCTGTTTGTGACAGTTGTCAAAAATTCGCGATTCGTGTCCGTTGGTCGTAGTTGGTGTTTATTTAAAATTAAAGTTAAAATTTATTTAGCGCGATCGGTGCGCGACGTCGTGAAATATTTAAATAGGTGAAGGAGCTCGCGACAACACTACCAACTGTAGTTAACTCATTATCGCAAATCCCGAACATTCGACGTTTTTCCTCTTTCAACTTATGCCTAATTTCATCTTCTCGAATACATCACGCCTAATTATGCATCGACTACACCCAGTATCAATTAAAGCATCGAATTGCACATTTTGTGCAGAGATCTTTTTAAACCAAAGGCCGCATTTGTACCATTCATCATCAAGTGTATTTACAGTGCCGCGTTCCTGTTTTATTTCTTTCTTACGATTAAATTCGAAAGACCGTTGCCCCATTTCGTTACATTTAAAACATTTAAACTGTTGGCTAGTGCAATCTCTGGCCAAGTGTGTTGACACCCCACATCTATAACAATTTTTCGCATTTTTCGACTGAATTGGTTGGTCATTTTGTTCTTCTTTTATGAAAACTGGTTTATCGCGAATTTTTTCATAAATTCTTATTTGGTTTTTCAATTCGTTGATAGATGTTGCTTGGTACAAAGGTGCCTTGTTCATCTTTGAGTCTGGAATGCCATCTATAAAATATTCCATCACACTTTCGTCGTCGAGGTTTATTGGTTTCCCTATTTCCAATAGGGTATACAAATAGTCCCGAAGTGTCTCGTTTAGCTTCTTTCTACGATTTCTCAATAATCTGTGGACCTCCGATGAAGACAGCTTTGCACCAAACTCATCTATCAACGCCTCTCTTAACAATTTCCAATCGGTTAACCCTTGCTGACTTCTTATAAACAGCTTTGCAGCACCCTTCAGCAATTGTTTGCTATATATGAACTTCTGCACATTATTCCACCCTACGACAGACGCATTTTCGAAAATCAGAAGCCCATATCCTCACATCTTGCGTACCTGTACCGCTAAAGACCGGAAGACTATCTTCAATGTCTTTAAACGTGAACACTGATCTATGAACTGGTGGGCGAGGGCGAACATCGACGAGTGCGTCCCCATAAACAGACGGAATTGATTCTTCTTCGCTCTCAATATTGGCATTAATCTCGTGGCCAAAATGTAGAAGGAGCCCCTCCTGTAATACTCTTTTCAGTCCGCTCGTCGCCAAATTCAGTTCTTTAAGCTTGTCCCTCAAAAGGTCACAGTTCATTGTCATTATTGTTTGCACGTCCATGTTTGATAAATTGTACAAAATTAAATATATGCCAAATTCGCTTGAATACAATTTAAATTTCTTTCCAATTTTTTGGGAAAACAATATAAATACCAATTTATAAATAAGATCTATACTAAAATACGGTTTAACATAAATATAAATTTAAAGAGTTATTTCAATTCCTCTGAAATTTTTGAAATTTTTCGAATTTATGGTAGTTTTTCCAACACAAAACAATATTTTAATTAAATATTTCTTTTCAATTTTTGTTTTTCTCTCAAAACATTAAAAATTATTAAATTAGAAAAAAAAAATTATTTAATTTAATATTAAATTTATCAATATAAAAATTTAAATTTCTTCACATTGAACATAAAATTATTAATATTCAACTTCAGCCATCTCTACTCACTACTTTTCACAATCTTCCAATCTTCTTCTTTGTTTATCTGCAACACGATCTTGTCCTTTCTTTCCCTTTTCTTCTTTCGATCTTTTCAACCCTTATTTTTGTTGCAACTTCCAACCTCTTGTCTTGTGTATTCTTCTTCGTTCTGCGTTACAACCTTCTTCTCTTGTTGTGTTTTACAATTTTCTTTTGTTGTATGTTGCAAGTTTGTTGCAACTTGCTTCTTCTACAATCTGCTTCTCCTGCAACCTGCTTCTTCTGCAACCTGCTTCATCTGCAACCTGCTTCTTCTGCAACCTGCTTCTGATCTTTCTGCTGACAACTTTTGTTGCAGAACTTCAACTCTGCTTGTGCAGAGTTTTGCAGCGAAAATGAAGTAGGCGATTCGTAGAATTTTTGAATTTCTAAGAATTTTGGCGATTCTAAGAATTTGAAATTCCTAGATTTTTTCGAATTTTAAGAATTGTTCAAAGAATCCACTTTTCTTTAGATTAAATATGTTTGATAAATGTTTATCACCTTTATTATAAAATATGAATCGTTTTTAAATTAATCTTTCATAAATTTTCTTCACTATATTCTGTTAACCGTTTTCTTGTATATAGCTTCTTCTGGATAATTCATATATTTCAATGTATTTACATTCACTTCTTTTTTATAATTTATTACTTCTTTTCACAAACTGTACTTCTGGTTCGGACGAGCCCCCAAATGTAGGATTGGCGTCCTACTGTTATGGTATTATTTAATAAAATGAAACACTTATTTATTTATTTATAACTTTTATTTATTTATTATTAATTATATTTGGTTTTATTATAATTATTGTGTATTATTTAGTATTATTTCTATTTTCTATAGTTGATGAGCGTTTGCTTGACGGCATTAGACTGACTCTATTTTCAAATAGACGCCTTTGTATTCGTTCGTCGTTTCGTTGATTTTAATATTGTTCTGTTGTCTGTCCGTGGCTTTGTTAGTATTTTCGTCCAGTCCGGGTTGCCTTCGCGTCGGAGTTAATGCCCTCTCCTACATTTATTTTTCATTTCAATTGTCAAAAAGCTTACTTGAGATCCACTATCAAGTAAGGTCCGATAATTTACCCAACTCCCTTTATTATTTTTGATTTGTATTACTGCCGTGGCAAGTAATACACATGTTTGGTCCTTATGACCTTCTTTATTTACAACAGCGCTTTTTGCATGTTGTTTTTGTTCCCTATGCAACAGAGTGTTATGGTTGCCGTTGCAAGTTCTACAGCCATAACCTTTGCATGTTTTATTAGTATGTCCACCGTTTAGACATTTACTACATAGATTTGAGTTTAGCACCTTATTCCATTTTTCATCAATGTTAAGGTTCCTAAACTTTCCGCATTGATTAGGAAAATGTGTAACATTGCAACCCATTATACATTTCCTTGAAACATTTACCGTCGAAGCCTTATTCATCGAAAATGTACTACTTACATTTTGATGATTTTTTAGATTTGGCTTGGCTTGCTTCTAAAGCATAGAACTCGTGGTCCAGGAACTTCAGCAAGGAATCCACTTTTGGAATTTCCTTGGAACTAGACAACGAAGCCTCAAACTTCACTCATAAGTTCTCATCCATCTTCCTCATTAATATGAAGTTGATGAATGCCTGAAGAAGATATTCTACAGGCAACTCAGTTGCTTTAAGTGCCTGTAGACTCTCTTGGATTACATCCTGGAATTTCTTCACAGAGCTTGCTGTACCGACCACAAGCGGTGCGTCCACGAGATTTTTGAAATAAAGAGACGTTATCGCCCTTTTATTTGTATATTTTTCGTTCAGCAGCTTCATTGCTACGTCGTAATTTGCATCTGTTGATGGCAAATTAACGATTGTGCTAGCTGCTGAACCTTTTAATTTTGATTTCAGAATACACATTTTCTGTGTATTTGAAATTTTCATGCAGTCAATGAGCTGACTGAACAATTCTTTGAATGGAGTCCACTTTGTATATTCCCCGTGAAACTCTGGAATTTCAATTGCAGGTAAATGATACTGCACAGACGGACTTATAGTTCGTGTCTTTCTTGGAAGTGCATTGAATTCATCTTTCAGAGAATAAAATGACTCCGTGAGTTCATCATCTCTGAATACTTCAATGTACTCCAAGAAAGTCGTTTCTGCTAAACTAAGCCTATCTTTGACAGCATCCAAGGTATCTTCACCTTCCTTGAAAGCCGTCAATTTTTCTTCAAACTCGGATAAAACGTATTGAAATCTTCGGACCAATCCCGAATGATTCTCATGCTTTACAGGGGGGCTTTGTACCTTATCTCCACCTATAGAACATTCAATACGTTTTCCCGATTTAGATACTTCCGCTGCTCGGATTAATTCGAACAGCGATCTACATAAAGATACATTTTTACGTACCTGGTCCGCATATTTCTGTTTGAAATATGCGTTTTTCTCCAACGTGTGCGATGGGTTTTGTAGCAAAGCGTCATTTGCTTCAAACCTCTTGGACAGTCCATCCAATTTTTCCATCCACTGTTGGAGGAGCTCCAAACTCCTGTCGGTTGTCGCTGCCACAAAGTTGTAGAGACCAACGATCTCTTTGCCGATGATCTCCTGCTCATTGATCACATTTTGTTGTGCCATCTTTTTTTTTTTTTATTTAATTGTTTGTTTTTTTTCAAAACAAACAACACTAGGCAACAACAAAAAAAATTTTTTTTTTATTTTGTTACACCAAATAATTTTTTACAAAATTTGTTTTTAAATAATCTTTCATAAGGAATTTCAACCAAAACACAAAAAACTATACTTTGTTAACTATTTTTTGTCGCGGCGAACCGAAATAATTTTGAGAAGTAAAAAAAAAATTTTTTTTGTTTTATGTTACGCGAACAACTTGCACAGGGGTCACCATGAAAAAACCTAAGGACCATTTTAATGAAAACACTGTGGCTTCAACGACAGTCAGTTTTGAATTAATTTTATTGAAACTAAAATCCTTACACCTAACATCGGTTCTTAAAATTATCCTTATCTCTAATTCTATTTATAGACACAGTGCATAAACATCCCCTTCATACCGTGAGAACCCACGCAGGGGACCACTTCACACAACTGATCCTTTTTTATCTTTATTACATTTATTTTATAGTTTTTTCTCATAACTAACAATGCTTATTGTCTATTGGTTACAATTCTTAAAGTGTCTCTATCCTAATCACATGCACATCATAAAAATACAAAATTTACGACAACACATAAATATGCCTAAAAATCAACTGTTTTTATGATCGACACTTGAATCCTCCATAAAGGTTTCAACAATGGTGTTTCTGATATTCACTGTTTAATGATTAAAATCACACGATAAAACACAAAACTGAATTACAGAGATAGAGCTCAAACAAACACGTCTGATTCAAACGACTCGAACATGAACTATGATATACATTTTCTAAATTCGCTACATTTTCATTTGTATCGAATTTTCTCCTCAAAACAATGACAAAAAAATGGGGGGTAAGTATTGATCAGTTGTCACAGATGGCCCTTATGTATTTTGGTGCTGGTCTCAAGTCTTAAACATCTATCGGAAGATTTTATAACTTTTGTGCGGTAGTGGGTTCAAGTAATTGCTGGGTGAGTTGCGGCCAAAATAACATCAGTTTCGTACAAACCCTTACTGGGTTTGCTGCTGAATAAGATTTTTCGATGGATACCGATTGGTATAGTTGGATTATGATGAATTGTAATAAGACTTTTGGTGGAAGGTTATTGGACTAGTTGGATTTGGTTGGATTGTAGTTAGTTTTTTAAACCAACGACCCAATTGCCTTACCTTGGTATATTCATACTACTTACAAATTTAAAGAACAACTTATTTGTCTTATTGTGGTTGAATATTAAGTGAATAAAAGGAATAAAAGTTTAAAATGAACTACAAACATTAAAATAACTGTATTGAATTATGCAAAAAAGAAGGATTGTTCAAAGAAGCCGCAAGCGCAAGCCTAGAGACACGAACATCCTCCAAGCAAATCGAACCGTGGACAGTCATCACGTAAATCGATACGCCGACAACCACAAATCAAAGCGCGACGTCAACGGAAACGCCGACGTACAGCTGAGAATTTATATTTATATGAAAAATAATCAAATACAGTCAGTTGTAAAGAGGAGTTCTTGAAGTATGGTTGTGCTAAATAGACTAATAAACCCTTTTTTTTTTAAATACATTAAACCGTTTGTGTTTTTTGCTACTCTGACAATTGTAAATTAGAAAAATCACTTAAAAAGAATTCTCTATCTATAAAAAAATCTATGTCTGCAATGCAGAAAAGAAATGGAATTTGGAATCACCCCTATAAATTAAAACACAATTTGGAAAAAATAATATTGAATAGTTATCACTCTGAAAATACATATAAATATCAACACATTTTCAAAAACGCTATTATTTTCTGATCAATAAGATAATGAACATCCTTCAAGAATTCAGTGTAACCTTACTCAGTAATAATTCATTAAGTGTGTACACTGGAAATGTTCAATCTGCTTTTACTAATATACTAACTCAAATTTCAAAAAATTGGGAGGTTCGATTGACAGAAATTTTTTTTGTATACATTAGTTTCTAATTCTATTGTAAAGAAACTAGACCCTTCATCAATTGAA
Organism: Coelopa pilipes; assembly: GCA_947389925.1. Taxonomy (NCBI): domain Eukaryota; kingdom Metazoa; phylum Arthropoda; class Insecta; order Diptera; family Coelopidae; genus Coelopa; species Coelopa pilipes. The sequence goes on from OX376700.1 coordinate 10,248,445, forward strand.
ATCATTTTAATTTACACTAATATTATTAAACCCAGATGCATTGGTGATTCCAATTTACGTTGCTTAAAAGTCCTTCCATATGGTGGAACTAGTAAATTAAAAAAAAAATGTTTCATTGAATGCTATCCCTTTGAGACGATTTCTATAAAAGATATATATATTATGATAACGAACCTTGAAGGTGAAAAGCTGTATTTTTTCTCCGGTTTATACAGAAATTTAAAACCTTTATTTCTATGGCTAAATGCCATAAAAAATCAAGCTCGGAAACAGGAAAAGCAATAATGAATGATTTCGGAAGAATGCCATTAAGAAATGTTTTAGACGAGCAAGAACAGTTAGCCCTTCAAAACTTATCAAGTAAGACTACTAAAAAATTTCGAAAGTACTACAAAAAGGATCAAGAAAAACACATATAAAGCGCAAGTACCCGAAAAAAAATCCTCATTCCAAAACTTCTTCCAAAAGTAAACGTGGCAATAAAATAAGAACATTTTTTAGTCAAAAAACCGTACCCAAGGATATATTTTCATCATAATATAAAGTTAATACAAATATTAAAACATGGAGTGCATGAATAGTGAATTTGGTTTATTTGAGCCTCTCCCCACTCGAAATTGTATTTTGCAAACAGAAGAAGTGGTGTATAACCCTATAGCATCATTAGATAATGCTGGGTCGATTGAGATTGTATGTCTAGGAAATTGAAAAAATTATAGAGACCTATTCAGCGTATATTTAAAATTTGTAGTACAGTTGAAAAAAAAATCAAAAAAAATATTAATAAATGGACTGCATGAAAAGTGAACTTGATTTATTTGAGCCTCTCCCCACTCAAAATTGTTTTTTGTAAACAGAAGAACTGGCGTATAACACTATAGCATCATTAGATAATGCTGGGTCGATTGAGATTGTATGTCTAGGAAATGGAAAAAATTATAGAGACCTATTTGGCGTATATTTAAAATTTGTAGTACAGTTGAAAAAAAAAGCAGACCAAATATAGCGGATGATTCTGTTGGAATTGTAAATAATGTTCTTCACTCCATATTTAGGAGTTTATTTGAATAATGTTCTGCAATCCCAAAGTGATAATAATTATCACTACAGAGCTTATATATAAACATTACTTAATTATGGAACATATGCTAGCAAATCACATCTAACTACCTCTGGATGGATTCCAGACACAACTTCAGATGGGGTAGGTGGAAATACTGGATTAACTGCAAGAAAAAGCATTTTTCAAAAAAGTAATACAGTTGAGTTATATGGTAAAATACATGGAGATATATTTAACCAATCAAAATTATTATTGAATAATGTGGACCTTCGTATTACTTTCAATATGGAAAAGGCATATTTTTATATTTTGGAATCAGCAGGAGAAGCATCTCTAATAGTTTTAGAAGCGCAATTATTTATGAACCATATAACAATAAACCCTAGCATCCTTCTAGCTCATCATAAGGTTTTACTTAATAAAAATGCTATATATCCCTTTAACAGAGTCGAAGTGAGTCATTCTCACTTATATATAAAAAACACTCCATGTATAATTAATTGTAAAATTGGTTATTTTTGTATTATTTAAATTATATATACATTTTATTATTCGTATGTTGTATTTAACTTAGAAACAAATTCGAAAATTGCCATATTGAATTAATTTTATTTATCCCTCCAAAAATTAAACTCTGAACGCCACTATCTTTTAAAACTTTGAATGGGTGAAGTATTTGAGTAAATTGCTTTGGCAAGAAAATCTAAAGATGAGAATCATTTTCATCTAACAAATAAATGATCAGCTTTTCATCAAATTGTGTTTCTTTAACTTTGCATCCAGTGATAATATAGTCCTGATCAATATTTAAATCATCAACTTTAGTATATCCTTGACCAACCCCTTTAGAACAATTATTTAATTGTTGGATAAGATTCTGTTAAATAAATATTATAAATAAATATTTACATTTATTGAAAAATATTTTCTCACCATTATTCGAATCAAATGTAAGCAGTTCTACTATGAGATTTAATTTAAGACTATTTTTCAAATGGATTTCAATACTTTATATAATAGTAAATTATATAGTAGTAAAATATGTTTGCCAATGTCTTTTCATTGGTCAAATCTCTTATTCAAAAATGTTTCTATTTCATTCTACTCCGTTAGAGAGATGTGTTATGTAATATGCCTAGTTCTTTCGAGCACTCAGCTTCTTGTTGATTGAGCTACCTTTATATGTAATGCATTCATGTTACCTTATTGTAATTCTTTCTCATCCTTATTGTATATACATTTTCTAAATTCGTTACATTATCATTTGTATCGAATTTTCTCATCAAAGCAATGACAAAACAATGGGGGTGAGTCTTGATCAGTTGTCACAGGTGGCCCGTTTATACCGTTTCTGTAGCTGATCTTAAGAAATCCCTTTATAGTAAATCAACGTAATTTTCTTCAATGAGGCGGCCACTGGACACATGAACTTAGTTAATTCTATTAGGATGTATATTAATTAAGCGATGTTCCGAAAATATTGATGAATGCACCGACTTGGAAACAAGTCGTGAAGAAGTCCCTATATAGTAAATTAACGATATTTTCTTCTATGTGGCAGCTCCTGGACACATGAACTAAATTAACTTTATATTGATGCATAATAATGAAGTAATGACAAATATTTCAAAAACATTCGATGTCTGATTCAGAAAATATTGAAGGATATAAAGATTCGGAAGCTGATCTTAAGAACTCCCCTTTTAGTAAATTATCGTTTTTTGGTTCTATGTGGTTACTACTGAATACATGAACTGAATTAATTTTGCTATGATGCATATTAATTAAGCGATGTTCAGAAAATGTTGATGAATGCACCTAATTGGAAACTAATCATGAAGAAGTCCCTATATAGAAAAGTAACGATATTTTCATCGATGTGATGGCTCTTGGACACATGAACTAAATTAACTTTATATTGATGCATATAAAATAAGGCAATGACAAATATTTCAAAAACATTCCATGTCTGGTTCAGAAAATATTGAAGGATATAACGATTCGGAAGCTGATCTTAAGAACTCCCTTCATAGCAAATTAACGTCTTTTGCTTCTATGAGGTTGCTACTGAATACATGAACCGAAGTAATTCTATATCGATGCATATTAATAAAGCGATGCTCAGAAAATATTGATGAATGCACCGACTTGGAAATCAATCGTGAAGAAGTCTCTATATAGTGAATTAACGAGAGTTTCTTCGATGTGGCGGCTCCTGAACACATAAACTGAATTACTTCTATATCAATGCAAATAAATATAGTAATGACAAACATTTCAGAAAATTTCGAAATGTAGTATGTAAAATATTGAAGGATGTACGGATACGACAACTAATCATGAAGTACTCACTATATAGTAAATTAACGATAGTTTCTGCGAAGTGGTTGCACCCAGACAATGAACTGAATTTATTTTATATTGATGCATACTGATATAAGAATGACAAACAATTCATAAAATTTGTATATCTTGTTCAGAAAATATTGATGGATATAACGATTCGAAATCTGATCATGAAGGAGTCCCTTTATAGTAAATCGTAAATTTTCTTCACTATATTCTGTTAACCGTTTTCTTGTATATAGCTTCTTCTGGATAATTCATATATTTCAATGTATTTACATTCACTTCTTTTTTATAATTTATTACTTCTTTTCACAAACTGTACTTCTGGTTCGGACGAGCCCCCAAATGTAGGATTGGCGTCCTACTGTTATGGTATTATTTAATAAAATGAAACACTTATTTATTTATTTATAACTTTTATTTATTTATTATTAATTATATTTGGTTTTATTATAATTATTGTGTATTATTTAGTATTATTTCTATTTTCTATAGTTGATGAGCGTTTGCTTGACGGCATTAGACTGACTCTATTTTCAAATAGACGCCTTTGTATTCGTTCGTCGTTTCGTTGATTTTAATATTGTTCTGTTGTCTGTCCGTGGCTTTGTTAGTATTTTCGTCCAGTCCGGGTTGCCTTCGCGTCGGAGTTAATGCCCTCTCCTACATTTATTTTTCATTTCAATTGTCAAAAAGCTTACTTGAGATCCACTATCAAGAAAGGTCCGACAATTTACCCAACTCCCTTTATTATTTTTGATTTGTATTACTGCCGTGGCAAGTAATACACATGTTTGGTCCTTATGACCTTCTTTATTTACAACAGCGCTTTTTGCATGTTGTTTTTGTTCCCTATGCAACAGAGTGTTATGGTTGCCGTTGCAAGTTCTACAGCCATAACCTTTGCATGTTTTATTAGTATGTCCACCGTTTAGACATTTACTACATAGATTTGAGTTTAGCACCTTATTCCATTTTTCATCAATGTTAAGGTTCCTAAACTTTCCGCATTGATTAGGAAAATGTGTAACATTGCAACCCATTATACATTTCCTTGAAACATTTACCGTCGAAGCCTTATTCATCGAAAATGTACTACTTACATTTTGATGATTTTTTAGATTTGGCTTGGCTTGCTTCTAAAGCATAGAACTCGTGGTCCAGGAACTTCAGCAAGGAATCCACTTTTGGAATTTCCTTGGAACTAGACAACGAAGCCTCAAACTTCACTCATAAGTTCTCATCCATCTTCCTCATTAATATGAAGTTGATGAATGCCTGAAGAAGATATTCTACAGGCAACTCAGTTGCTTTAAGTGCCTGTAGACTCTCTTGGATTACATCCTGGAATTTCTTCACAGAGCTTGCTGTACCGACCACAAGCGGTGCGTCCACGAGATTTTTGAAATAAAGAGACGTTATCGCCCTTTTATTTGTATATTTTTCGTTCAGCAGCTTCATTGCTACGTCGTAATTTGCATCTGTTGATGGCAAATTAACGATTGTGCTAGCTGCTGAACCTTTTAATTTTGATTTCAGAATACACATTTTCTGTGTATTTGAAATTTTCATGCAGTCAATGAGCTGACTGAACAATTCTTTGAATGGAGTCCACTTTGTATATTCCCCGTGAAACTCTGGAATTTCAATTGCAGGTAAATGATACTGCACAGACGGACTTATAGTTCGTGTCTTTCTTGGAAGTGCATTGAATTCATCTTTCAGAGAATAAAATGACTCCGTGAGTTCATCATCTCTGAATACTTCAATGTACTCCAAGAAAGTCGTTTCTGCTAAACTAAGCCTATCTTTGACAGCATCCAAGGTATCTTCACCTTCCTTGAAAGCCGTCAATTTTTCTTCAAACTCGGATAAAACGTATTGAAATCTTCGGACCAATCCCGAATGATTCTCATGCTTTACAGGGGGGCTTTGTACCTTATCTCCACCTATAGAACATTCAATACGTTTTCCCGATTTAGATACTTCCGCTGCTCGGATTAATTCGAACAGCGATCTACATAAAGATACATTTTTACGTACCTGGTCCGCATATTTCTGTTTGAAATATGCGTTTTTCTCCAACGTGTGCGATGGGTTTTGTAGCAAAGCGTCATTTGCTTCAAACCTCTTGGACAGTCCATCCAATTTTTCCATCCACTGTTGGAGGAGCTCCAAACTCCTGTCGGTTGTCGCTGCCACAAAGTTGTAGAGACCAACGATCTCTTTGCCGATGATCTCCTGCTCATTGATCACATTTTGTTGTGCCATCTTTTTTTTTTTTATTTAATTGTTTGTTTTTTTTCAAAACAAACAACACTAGGCAACAACAAAAAAAATTTTTTTTTTTTATTTTGTTACACCAAATAATTTTTTACAAAATTTGTTTTTAAATAAAATTCCTCTTTCATAAGGAATTTCAACCAAAACACAAAAAACTATACTTTGTTAACTATTTTTTGTCGCGGCGAACCGAAATAATTTTGAGAAGTAAAAAAAAAATTTTTTTTGTTTTATGTTACGCGAACAACTTGCACAGGGGTCACCATGAAAAAACCTAAGGACCATTTTAATGAAAACACTGTGGCTTCAACGACAGTCAGTTTTGAATTAATTTTATTGAAACTAAAATCCTTACACCTAACATCGGTTCTTAAAATTATCCTTATCTCTAATTCTATTTATAGACACAGTGCATAAACATCCCCTTCATACCGTGAGAACCCACGCAGGGGACCACTTCACACAACTGATCCTTTTTTATCTTTATTACATTTATTTTATAGTTTTTTCTCATAACTAACAATGCTTATTGTCTATTGGTTACAATTCTTAAAGTGTCTCTATCCTAATCACATGCACATCATAAAAATACAAAATTTACGACAACACATAAATATGCCTAAAAATCAACTGTTTTTATGATCGACACTTGAATCCTCCATAAAGGTTTCAACAATGGTGTTTCTGATATTCACTGTTTAATGATTAAAATCACACGATAAAACACAAAACTGAATTACAGAGATAGAGCTCAAACAAACACGTCTGATTCAAACGACTCGAACATGAACTATGATATACATTTTCTAAATTCGCTACATTTTCATTTGTATCGAATTTTCTCCTCAAAACAATGACAAAAAAATGGGGGGTAAGTATTGATCAGTTGTCACAGATGGCCCTTATGTATTTTGGTGCTGGTCTCAAGTCTTAAACATCTATCGGAAGATTTTATAACTTTTGTGCGGTAGTGGGTTCAAGTAATTGCTGGGTGAGTTGCGGCCAAAATAACATCAGTTTCGTACAAGAATCTGATTGGATGCCTTACTGGGTTTGCTGCTGAATAAGATTTTTCGATGGATACCGATTGGTATAGTTGGATTATGATGAATTGTAATAAGACTTTTGGTGGAAGGTTATTGGACTAGTTGGATTTGGTTGGATTGTAGTTAGTTTTTTAAACCAACGACCCAATTGCCTTACCTTGGTATATTCATACTACTTACAAATTTAAAGAACAACTTATTTGTCTTATTGTGGTTGAATATTAAGTGAATAAAAGGAATAAAAGTTTAAAATGAACTACAAACATTAAAATAACTGTATTGAATTATGCAAAAAAGAAGGATTGTTCAAAGAAGCCGCAAGCGCAAGCCTAGAGACACGAACATCCTCCAAGCAAATCGAACCGTGGACAGTCATCACGTAAATCGATACGCCGACAACCACAAATCAAAGCGCGACGTCAACGGAAACGCCGACGTACAGCTGAGAATTTATATTTATATGAAAAATAATCAAATACAGTCAGTTGTAAAGAGGAGTTCTTGAAGTGTGGTTGTGCTAAATAGACTAATAAACCCTTTTTTTTTTAAATACATTAAACCGTTTGTGTTTTTTGCTACTCTGACAATTGTAAATTAGAAAATTCACTTAAAAAGAATTCTCTATCTATAAAAAAATCTATGTCTGCAATGCAGAAAAGAAATGGAATTTGGAATCACCCCTATAAATTAAAACACAATTTGGAAAAAATAATATTGAATAGTTATCACTCTGAAAATACATATAAATATCAACACATTTTCAAAAACGCTATTATTTTCTGATCAATAAGATAATGAACATCCTTCAAGAATTCAGTGTAACCTTACTCAGTAATAATTCATTAAGTGTGTACACTGGAAATGTTCAATCTGCTTTTACTAATATACTAACTCAAATTTCAAAAAATTGGGAGGTTCGATTGACAGAAATTTTTTTTGGATACATTAGTTTCTAATTCTATTGTAAAGAAACTAGACCCTTCATCAATTGAAATCATTTTAATGTATACTAATATTATTAAACCCAGATGCATTGGTGATTCCAATTTACGTTGCTTAAAAGTCCTTCCATATGCTGGAACTAGTAAATTAAAAAAAAAAATGTTTCATTGAATGCTATCCCTTTGAGACGATTTCTATAAAAGATATATATATTATGATAACGAACCTTGAAGGTGAAAAGCTGTATTTTTTCTCCGGTTTATACAGAAATTTAAAACCTTTATTTCTATGGCTAAATGCCATAAAAAATCAAGCTCGGAAACAGGAAAAGCAATAATGAATGATTTCGGAAGAATGCCATTAAGAAATGTTTTAGACGAGCAAGAACAGTTAGCCCTTCAAAACTTATCAAGTAAGACTACTAAAAAATTTCGAAAGTACTACAAAAAGGATCAAGAAAAACACATATAAAGCGCAAGTACCCGAAAAAAAATCCTCATTCCAAAACTTCTTCCAAAAGTAAACGTGGCAATAAAATAAGAACATTTTTTAGTCAAAAAACCGTACCCAAGGATATATTTTCATCATAATATAAAGTTAATACAAATATTAAAACATGGAGTGCATGAATAGTGAATTTGGTTTATTTGAGCCTCTCCCCACTCGAAATTGTATTTTGCAAACAGAAGAAGTGGTGTATAACCCTATAGCATCATTAGATAATGCTGGGTCGATTGAGATTGTATGTCTAGGAAATTGAAAAAATTATAGAGACCTATTCAGCGTATATTTAAAATTTGTAGTACAGTTGAAAAAAAAATCAAAAAAAATATTAATAAATGGACTGCATGAAAAGTGAACTTGATTTATTTGAGCCTCTCCCCACTCAAAATTGTTTTTTGTAAACAGAAGAACTGGCGTATAACACTATAGCATCATTAGATAATGCTGGGTCGATTGAGATTGTATGTCTAGGAAATGGAAAAAATTATAGAGACCTATTTGGCGTATATTTAAAATTTGTAGTACAGTTGAAAAAAAAGCAGACCAAATATAGCGGATGATTCTGTTGGAATTGTAAATAATGTTCTTCACTCCATATTTAGGAGTTTATTTGAATAATGTTCTGCAATCCCAAAGTGATAATAATTATCACTACAGAGCTTATATATAAACATTACTTAATTATGGAACATATGCTAGCAAATCACATCTAACTACCTCTGGATGGATTCCAGACACAACTTCAGATGGGGTAGGTGGAAATACTGGATTAACTGCAAGAAAAAGCATTTTTCAAAAAATACATGGAGATATATTTAACCAATCAAAATTATTATTGAATAATGTGGACCTTCGTATTACTTTCAATATGGAAAAGGCATATTTTTATATTTTGGAATCAGCAGGAGAAGCATCTCTAATAGTTTTAGAAGCGCAATTATTTATGAACCATATAACAATAAACCCTAGCATCCTTCTAGCTCATCATAAGGTTTTACTTAATAAAAATGCTATATATCCCTTTAACAGAGTCGAAGTGAGTCATTCTCACTTATATATAAAAAATACTCCATGTATAATTAATTGTAAAATTGGTTATTTTTGTATTATTTAAATTATATATACATTTTATTATTCGTATGTTGTATTTAACTTAGAAACAAATTCGAAAATTGCCATATTGAATTAATTATATTTATCCCTCTAAAAATTAAACTCTGAACGCCACTATCTTTTAAAACTTTGAATGGGTGAAGTATTTGAGTAAATTGCTTTGGCAAGAAAATCTAAAGATGAGAATCATTTTCATCTAACAAATAAATGATCAGCTTTTCATCAAATTGTGTTTCTTTAACTTTGCATCCAGTGATAATATAGTCCTGATCAATATTTAAATCATCAACTTTAGTATATCCTTGACCAACCCCTTTAGAACAATTATTTAATTGTTGGATAAGATTCTGTTAAATAAATATTATAAATAAATATTTACATTTATTGAAAAATATTTTCTCACCATTATTCGAATCAAATGTAAGCAGTTCTACTATGAGATTTAATTTAAGACTATTTTTCAAATGGATTTCAATACTTTATATAATAGTAAATTATATAGTAGTAAAATATGTTTGCCAATGTCTTTTCATTGGTCAAATCTCTTATTCAAAAATGTTTCTATTTCATTCTACTCCGTTAGAGAGATGTGTTATGTAATATGCCTAGTTCTTTCGAGCACTCAGCTTCTTGTTGATTGAGCTACCTTTATATGTAATGCATTTATGTTACCTTATTGTAATTCTTTCTCATCCTTATTGTATATACATTTTCTAAATTCGTTACATTATCATTTGTATCGAATTTTCTCATCAAAGCAATGACAAAACAATGGGGGTGAGTCTTGATCAGTTGTCACAGGTGGCCCGTTTATACCGTTTCTGTAGCTGATCTTAAGAAATCCCTTTATAGTAAATCAACGTAATTTTCTTCAATGAGGCGGCCACTGGACACATGAACTTAGTTAATTCTATTAGGATGTATATTAATTAAGCGATGTTCCGAAAATATTGATGAATGCACCGACTTGGAAACAAGTCGTGAAGAAGTCCCTATATAGTAAATTAACGATATTTTCTTCTATGTGGCAGCTCCTGGACACATGAACTAAATTAACTTTATATTGATGCATAATAATGAAGTAATGACAAATATTTCAAAAACATTCGATGTCTGGTTCAGAAAATATTGAAGGATATAAAGATTCGGAAGCTGATCTTAAGAACTCCCCTTTTAGTAAATTATCGTCTTTTGGTTCTATGTGGTTACTACTGAATACATGAACTGAATTAATTTTGCTATGATGCATATTAATTAAGCGATGTTCAGAAAATGTTGATGAATGCACCTAATTGGAAACTAATCATGAAGAAGTCCCTATATAGAAAAGTAACGATATTTTCATCGATGTGATGGCTCTTGGACACATGAACTAAATTAACTTTATATTGATGCATATAAAATAAGGCAATGACAAATATTTCAAAAACATTCCATGTCTGGTTCAGAAAATATTGAAGGATATAACGATTCGGAAGCTGATCTTAAGAACTCCCTTCATAGCAAATTAACGTCTTTTGCTTCTATGAGGTTGCTACTGAATACATGAACCGAAGTAATTCTATATCGATGCATATTAATAAAGCGATGCTCAGAAAATATTGATGAATGCACCGACTTGGAAATCAATCGTGAAGAAGTCTCTATATAGTGAATTAACGAGAGTTTCTTCGATGTGGCGGCTCCTGAACACATAAACTGAATTACTTCTATATCAATGCAAATAAATATAGTAATGACAAACATTTCAGAAAATTTCGAAATGTAGTATGTAAAATATTGAAGGATGTACGGATACGACAACTAATCATGAAGTACTCACTATATAGTAAATTAACGATAGTTTCTGCGAAGTGGTTGCACCCAGACAATGAACTGAATTTATTTTATATTGATGCATACTGATATAAGAATGACAAACAATTCATAAAATTTGTATATCTTGTTCAGAAAATATTGATGGATATAACGATTCGAAATCTGATCATGAAGGAGTCCCTTTATAGTAAATTAACTATACTTTCTTCGATGTGGCAGCTCCTGGACACATGACCTGAATGAATTCTATATCGATGCATATTAATATGGAAATGACAGACATTTTATAAAATTACGATATATTGTTCAGAAAATGAATAGTATAATATACCGATGTACCAACTCTGAAATTAATCATGAAGAAGTTCAAGTTTAATAAATTAAGGATTTTGTTTTCAATATGGCTACTCCTAGACACATGAACTAAATCTATCCTTTATCGATGCAAATTAATATAGCATTGACAAATATTGCAGACAAAATTCGAAATCTGGTTCAAAAAATATTAAAGGATATAACCTTTTCGTAGTTAATCTTAAGAAGTCCCTATATAGTAAATCAACGTGATATTCTTCAACGCGCCTGCTACTGGACACATGAACTGAACTAATTCTATTAGGATGCATGTTGGAAATTAGGAAGTTCGAAATTGTAATCCCCTCTGCCCGATGATGGATAGAGATATAGAGAGATTTATTTCGCAGTTTGCACTTCCTTCTCCGTCAACGTTTTCCAACCAAAAGAACGAAAGGGCGCGCGGCACTTGACATCTGACTGATGTAGACGGACTATTTACTGTTGCGAATAAGAGAATGAAAGACGAACCGATTGACAAGGAGAGTGCAAATTACGGCGAGTTCACAATAGATTCAAGAAATGTGTCTAATAAATATAATCAAGTGGGCGTTTGGCAACATCCCCGCCCCCGTGAATCAACCCCTCTGATTCACCACTAAACACGTCCAGAACGGCCAACTTGGACGCCGGGCGGCACAACACTCCGGTGATCGTCTTAACATCAGCGCGGCGAACAACTCCATCGACGCCACTGTATATTCCTACGACTCGTCCTCGGCACCACTGCTTCCTTGGCATATTCACGTCACACACGAAGACTAAGTCACCTTCTTGAAGAGGCCGCGTTGCCGCACACCACTTAACTCTGCGTGTCAAAGTGGGCAGGTACTCCAAAATCCAGCGCTTCCAAAATTGATCTCTTAGTTGCCGAGCGATGCGCCACTGTTTGCCCATAGGCCATGTTTTCTCATCAGGTGCATCGGCAGCTGGAGTCTGCGCGGTGTTGGCAGAACCGAGAAGAAAGTGATTTGGAGTAAGAGTCTCCTCTTTATCTGGTGTTGTCGGCAAATGTGTCAGCGGTCGGGAGTTGACGACGTTCTCTGCTTCTATCAATAAACTTTGCAACGTATACTCACGTGGAGCGACTTCCTTTAAAGTCTTTCGCAATACACGTTTTACGCTCTGCACCATACGTTCCCACACGCCGCCTTCCGATGGATTGTTCGGGCAATTAAATATCCAATCGACGCCTTTAGATGACAACTCGTCTTGGATGCGGTCGCAGTCGAAGACCTCGTTGAAACGCTTCGATTCATTGGCCACTCCAATGAAGTTCTTCCCGTTGTCACTACGTATTCTCACCGGCAAACCTCGTCGGTTTATAAAGTTGCGAATCGCCATTATGCACGCATCTATCGACAGATCGAACGCAACTTCCAAGTGAATTGCGCGTATGGTCAGACACGTGAATAACGCTACCCATCTCTTTCCTTTACGTCGTCCAATTGTTACATTGAGGGGCCCGAAGTAGTCAAGGCCGGTGTAACTGAAGGGTCTAACGAATGGCCTTAGACGATCCTTCGGCAGGGGTCCCATTATTGGCGCAACTGGGACACATCTATCTAGTTTACATATATTGCAGGCACTAACCACGCTTTTCATCACCTGCCTCAGACGTGGAATCCAGAACTGTCGACGAACTTCACTGATGACGGCTTCCACGTTCTGATGCTTCATTAGGCGGTGATGGTGATCGACCACCAATCTCGTAAAGGTGTGCGTCGACGGCAATATAATTGGGTGTATCGTGTCATATGAAAGATAATCCGCAGCATTAATACGTCCACTCACACGCAGGGTACCATCTTTGTCGAGGAAGGGCGACAGTGCAAATTCACTGTCTCTGTGCAGGCTTTGACCTTCCCTAAGTCGTCGTAACTCAGCAGCATAGGTCTCGGATTGGACCTGGCGACATAAACATATTACTGCTTCACTGAGTTCGCTGACTACCATACTGTTGCTCCCTATTCAGCGTATATTTAAAATTTGTAGTACAGTTGAAAAAAAAATCAAAAAAAATATTAATAAATGGACTGCATGAAAAGTGAACTTGATTTATTTGAGCCTCTCCCCACTCAAAATTGTTTTTTGTAAACAGAAGAACTGGCGTATAACACTATAGCATCATTAGATAATGCTGGGTCGATTGAGATTGTATGTCTAGGAAATGGAAAAAATTATAGAGACCTATTTGGCGTATATTTAAAATTTGTAGTACAGTTGAAAAAAAAGCAGACCAAATATAGCGGATGATTCTGTTGGAATTGTAAATAATGTTCTTCACTCCATATTTAGGAGTTTATTTGAATAATGTTCTGCAATCCCAAAGTGATAATAATTATCACTACAGAGCTTATATATAAACATTACTTAATTATGGAACATATGCTAGCAAATCACATCTAACTACCTCTGGATGGATTCCAGACACAACTTCAGATGGGGTAGGTGGAAATACTGGATTAACTGCAAGAAAAAGCATTTTTCAAAAAAGTAATACAGTTGAGTTATATGGTAAAATACATGGAGATATATTTAACCAATCAAAATTATTATTGAATAATGTGGACCTTCGTATTACTTTCAATATGGAAAAGGCATATTTTTATATTTTGGAATCAGCAGGAGAAGCATCTCTAATAGTTTTAGAAGCGCAATTATTTATGAACCATATAACAATAAACCCTAGCATCCTTCTAGCTCATCATAAGGTTTTACTTAATAAAAATGCTATATATCCCTTTAACAGAGTCGAAGTGAGTCATTCTCACTTATATATAAAAAATACTCCATGTATAATTAATTGTAAAATTGGTTATTTTTGTATTATTTAAATTATATATACATTTTATTATTCGTATGTTGTATTTAACTTAGAAACAAATTCGAAAATTGCCATATTGAATTAATTATATTTATCCCTCTAAAAATTAAACTCTGAACGCCACTATCTTTTAAAACTTTGAATGGGTGAAGTATTTGAGTAAATTGCTTTGGCAAGAAAATCTAAAGATGAGAATCATTTTCATCTAACAAATAAATGATCAGCTTTTCATCAAATTGTGTTTCTTTAACTTTGCATCCAGTGATAATATAGTCCTGATCAATATTTAAATCATCAACTTTAGTATATCCTTGACCAACCCCTTTAGAACAATTATTTAATTGTTGGATAAGATTCTGTTAAATAAATATTATAAATAAATATTTACATTTATTGAAAAATATTTTCTCACCATTATTCGAATCAAATGTAAGCAGTTCTACTATGAGATTTAATTTAAGACTATTTTTCAAATGGATTTCAATACTTTATATAATAGTAAATTATATAGTAGTAAAATATGTTTGCCAATGTCTTTTCATTGGTCAAATCTCTTATTCAAAAATGTTTCTATTTCATTCTACTCCGTTAGAGAGATGTGTTATGTAATATGCCTAGTTCTTTCGAGCACTCAGCTTCTTGTTGATTGAGCTACCTTTATATGTAATGCATTTATGTTACCTTATTGTAATTCTTTCTCATCCTTATTGTATATACATTTTCTAAATTCGTTACATTATCATTTGTATCGAATTTTCTCATCAAAGCAATGACAAAACAATGGGGGTGAGTCTTGATCAGTTGTCACAGGTGGCCCGTTTATACCGTTTCTGTAGCTGATCTTAAGAAATCCCTTTATAGTAAATCAACGTAATTTTCTTCAATGAGGCGGCCACTGGACACATGAACTTAGTTAATTCTATTAGGATGTATATTAATTAAGCGATGTTCCGAAAATATTGATGAATGCACCGACTTGGAAACAAGTCGTGAAGAAGTCCCTATATAGTAAATTAACGATATTTTCTTCTATGTGGCAGCTCCTGGACACATGAACTAAATTAACTTTATATTGATGCATAATAATGAAGTAATGACAAATATTTCAAAAACATTCGATGTCTGGTTCAGAAAATATTGAAGGATATAAAGATTCGGAAGCTGATCTTAAGAACTCCCCTTTTAGTAAATTATCGTCTTTTGGTTCTATGTGGTTACTACTGAATACATGAACTGAATTAATTTTGCTATGATGCATATTAATTAAGCGATGTTCAGAAAATGTTGATGAATGCACCTAATTGGAAACTAATCATGAAGAAGTCCCTATATAGAAAAGTAACGATATTTTCATCGATGTGATGGCTCTTGGACACATGAACTAAATTAACTTTATATTGATGCATATAAAATAAGGCAATGACAAATATTTCAAAAACATTCCATGTCTGGTTCAGAAAATATTGAAGGATATAACGATTCGGAAGCTGATCTTAAGAACTCCCTTCATAGCAAATTAACGTCTTTTGCTTCTATGAGGTTGCTACTGAATACATGAACCGAAGTAATTCTATATCGATGCATATTAATAAAGCGATGCTCAGAAAATATTGATGAATGCACCGACTTGGAAATCAATCGTGAAGAAGTCTCTATATAGTGAATTAACGAGAGTTTCTTCGATGTGGCGGCTCCTGAACACATAAACTGAATTACTTCTATATCAATGCAAATAAATATAGTAATGACAAACATTTCAGAAAATTTCGAAATGTAGTATGTAAAATATTGAAGGATGTACGGATACGACAACTAATCATGAAGTACTCACTATATAGTAAATTAACGATAGTTTCTGCGAAGTGGTTGCACCCAGACAATGAACTGAATTTATTTTATATTGATGCATACTGATATAAGAATGACAAACAATTCATAAAATTTGTATATCTTGTTCAGAAAATATTGATGGATATAACGATTCGAAATCTGATCATGAAGGAGTCCCTTTATAGTAAATTAACTATACTTTCTTCGATGTGGCAGCTCCTGGACACATGACCTGAATGAATTCTATATCGATGCATATTAATATGGAAATGACAGACATTTTATAAAATTACGATATATTGTTCAGAAAATGAATAGTATAATATACCGATGTACCAACTCTGAAATTAATCATGAAGAAGTTCAAGTTTAATAAATTAAGGATTTTGTTTTCAATATGGCTACTCCTAGACACATGAACTAAATCTATCCTTTATCGATGCAAATTAATATAGCATTGACAAATATTGCAGACAAAATTCGAAATCTGGTTCAAAAAATATTAAAGGATATAACCTTTTCGTAGTTAATCTTAAGAAGTCCCTATATAGTAAATCAACGTGATATTCTTCAACGCGCCTGCTACTGGACACATGAACTGAACTAATTCTATTAGGATGCATGTTGGAAATTAGGAAGTTCGAAATTGTAATCCCCTCTGCCCGATGATGGATAGAGATATAGAGAGATTTATTTCGCAGTTTGCATTTCCTTCTCCGTCAACGTTTTCCAACCAAAAGAACGAAAGGGCGCGCGGCACTTGACATCTGACTGATGTAGACGGACTATTTACTGTTGCGAATAAGAGAATGAAAGACGAACCGATTGACAAGGAGAGTGCAAATTACGGCGAGTTCACAATAGATTCAAGAAATGTGTCTAATAAATATAATCAAGTGGGCGTTTGGCAACATCCCCGCCCCCGTGAATCAACCCCTCTGATTCACCACTAAACACGTCCAGAACGGCCAACTTGGACGCCGGGCGGCACAACACTCCGGTGATCGTCTTAACATCAGCGCGGCGAACAACTCCATCGACGCCACTGTATATTCCTACGACTCGTCCTCGGCACCACTGCTTCCTTGGCATATTCACGTCACACACGAAGACTAAGTCACCTTCTTGAAGAGGCCGCGTTGCCGCACACCACTTAACTCTGCGTGTCAAAGTGGGCAGGTACTCCAAAATCCAGCGCTTCCAAAATTGATCTCTTAGTTGCCGAGCGATGCGCCACTGTTTGCCCATAGGCCATGTTTTCTCATCAGGTGCATCGGCAGCTGGAGTCTGCGCGGTGTTGGCAGAACCGAGAAGAAAGTGATTTGGAGTAAGAGTCTCCTCTTTATCTGGTGTTGTCGGCAAATGTGTCAGCGGTCGGGAGTTGACGACGTTCTCTGCTTCTATCAATAAACTTTGCAACGTATACTCACGTGGAGCGACTTCCTTTAAAGTCTTTCGCAATACACGTTTTACGCTCTGCACCATACGTTCCCACACGCCGCCTTCCGATGGATTGTTCGGGCAATTAAATATCCAATCGACGCCTTTAGATGACAACTCGTCTTGGATGCGGTCGCAGTCGAAGACCTCGTTGAAACGCTTCGATTCATTGGCCACTCCAATGAAGTTCTTCCCGTTGTCACTACGTATTCTCACCGGCAAACCTCGTCGGTTTATAAAGTTGCGAATCGCCATTATGCACGCATCTATCGACAGATCGAACGCAACTTCCAAGTGAATTGCGCGTATGGTCAGACACGTGAATAACGCTACCCATCTCTTTCCTTTACGTCGTCCAATTGTTACATTGAGGGGCCCGAAGTAGTCAAGGCCGGTGTAACTGAAGGGTCTAACGAATGGCCTTAGACGATCCTTCGGCAGGGGTCCCATTATTGGCGCAACTGGGACACATCTATCTAGTTTACATATATTGCAGGCACTAACCACGCTTTTCATCACCTGCCTCAGACGTGGAATCCAGAACTGTCGACGAACTTCACTGATGACGGCTTCCACGTTCTGATGCTTCATTAGGCGGTGATGGTGATCGACCACCAATCTCGTAAAGGTGTGCGTCGACGGCAATATAATTGGGTGTATCGTGTCATATGAAAGATAATCCGCAGCATTAATACGTCCACTCACACGCAGGGTACCATCTTTGTCGAGGAAGGGCGACAGTGCAAATTCACTGTCTCTGTGCAGGCTTTGACCTTCCCTAAGTCGTCGTAACTCAGCAGCATAGGTCTCGGATTGGACCTGGCGACATAAACATATTACTGCTTCACTGAGTTCGCTGACTACCAAACTGTTGCTCTCAATATGGCACGCTTCTCTGCGACATCGACGAACGAACCGGATTACCCAGGCCATTGTTCTCTTCAGTCTATTAAATTTCGAAAAACGATTAAATTCAATTAAATTCGAACTTACGACATATAGTGCAAATTTCGGTCGCAGCTCCTCAACATCTTTTGGGTTGTAGCTGCAGACGGCAGTAGGCCACATTTCTTCTCTTTGCTGCAGGAACTCTGGACCATTGATCCATCTCGATGATCGGCTAAAGTCGGCTCGACGATTCGGCTTGGTGGCTTCGTCAGCGATATTGTCGCTGGTAGGTACCCATCTCCAATCGGATACATTTGATGCAGCAACGATTTCAGCTATTCGATGCGCCACAAAGGGCTTATAACGCCGACTTTCAGAACCAATCCAACTCAACACTGTCTTTGAGTCGCTCCAAAGCACATAGCGACTCACCTCGAAGGAGTGCACTTCCATGATGGTTTGCAGCAATCGCACTCCAAGTACTGCTGCTTGGAGCTCCAAGCGGGGTATGGTGATAGGCTTCAACGGTGCGCATTTGGTTTTGGCGCATACAAATGCAACACCCACCTGCCCATCCAGACTGATGGTTCTCCAATAAGCGACTGCGGCAAACGCATCTTCACTCGCATCTACAAATATGTGTAGCTGCAACTCTTTTGGGACTCTGTTGGGAAAATAATGACGAGGCACTTGAAATCTTGTTACATCACTCAGCTGTTGCCTCCATCTATTCCACATTTCACCAATGTGACTAGGCAATGGCTCGTCCCAACGAACATCATATCTCCAGACTTACGCATTAATAATTTGGTAGTAATCGTGAAGTTACTCAAAAATCCAAAAGGATCGAAAACTGACATAACTATACTCAACAGTTCTCTCTTAGTTGGGGATCTTGCCCCAGACACAACTTCTTTGTCCACTCTATGGAACGCGTCCTGATTGTGTCCAACCTGCACTGCACTTGTCTGCTCACCATCCAATGCCTCAACTACTTCTGGAGAATTTGAAGCAAATTTGCGTAGTTCGAATCCTGCATCCTGATGAATGTCGCGAACATCTCGTGCGACTTGTATGGCTTCTGCTACTGATTCGAAACTGTCAACGAAATCGTCAACGTAGTGGTGATCTATAATAGCTGACACAGCTCTCGGCTTCTCCCTAAGGTACTCCAGCGCGTTCACATTTTTGACATATTGGGCCGCACAGGGTGAGCATGCGGCTCCAAATGTCATCACCATCATTTCGTATACGTCAGGAGGTACTGCACTGTTCCCATCTCGCCACAGAAAACGTTGAGCACATCTGTCTTCCGATCTTATTAAAACTTGATGAAACATTTCCTTTATATCTGCCGTGACGGCAATAGAACCAACTCGAAAATTAAAAAGGACTGATGGCATTGGCTGTACTCCTGTGGGCCTTTCAACAACTGGGAGTTAAGGGAACATCCATTAACTGAAGCGGCAGCGTCAAAAACAAGTCGAAGTTTGCCTGGCTTATTTGGATTTTCCACGGCAAAATGGGGAAGATACCAAACCTTTGGGCTGGCGGTCAAGGCCTCTGACGGCTCCAGTTTTCTGGCAAATTTCTTGTCGATGTATCCCTTAATAATATCTCGGTAAGCTTCAGCAAACTTGCCATCGCGCTTCATTTTTCTTTCGATGATCAACAATCTCCTCTCTGCCATGCCAAAGCTATCGGGCAAAACGACGTCGTTGTTCTTCCACAACAGGCCAGTCTGAAATCGTTTACCAACCTTTGTAGTGGTGGCTTCTAGCGTCTGTCGTGCTCGCTTATCGGCATCTGATTCCAAACCGGGCGCTGGTCGTACCCCGAAGCTTTCAAGTTCGAAGTACTCATGGACCAAATTTTGAAGATCTTGCTCGCTGGACTTCACGAGCAGACAAGACGGCATCGTTGGAGTAATGCCAGCACTAGGGCCAAACACCACCCACCCAAGCTTTGTTTTAGCTGCAAATGGACCTTTATACTGTAGAGATTTTGTTTCAAAGGGCATACCTAAGAGGCAATGATCAAGGCCAATCAGCAATTTTGGCGTCACATTCGAGTATGGCTGGACTGGTAGTTTCTGCAGGCTGCGGTCTCTTGTTTTCATATCAGTGCGCGACAGACTCTGCATCGGCAGACTAATGTTTGCAATACCAAACACATTGCGCAGAGCGTGCTTCTGTCTCATGCCTGATCCACTGATATGCATGTCCACTACAATACCTTGCTCCTGGGTAGACTTTCCACCGAACCACTGGAGATTCACGTTCCTCTTGTGACCCTGGACACCTAACTCTTCAATAAGATCGTTGTCAATCATCGTTATGGCGGACCCTTCGTCCAACAGCGCATACGTCTCAATGCGCCGTGTCGGTCCATACAACGTCACGGGTAATATTCTAAATAACAGCTTCTGATTTTTCGATGCACTGGCTGCACAATTTAAAACCACTTCAGACGTATTGGCTTCTTCATGTTGATGAGAGTCGTTCGGCGTAGACGACTCCTCATTCCTTGAATTATGCAATAATTTATTGTGTCTTCGTTGACACCCGTTCACTAGACATGGTTTTTGGCGACGGCAGTCGCGGACGGTGTGTCCAAATCGAAGACAGCAAAAACACAATCTACATCGTTTGACCTCAGCCCATTTCAAATCAATGCTAAGTGCCGCAAATTTTCTACAGTCAAACACCTTGTGTTGTTCTTGACATATGGGGCACCTCCCTTCTGAATTATAGTTGTGCTCGGCGGCATGGAGAACAACTCTACGTTTTGGCTCACTCTGGCGACTACCATATCCTGGCACAGAACAAATCAAATTGGCTACTTCATTAAGCCAGTCACTAAAATCAGGAATCGTAGGATATGGTTGGATTGTCGCAGCATACCTAGCCCACTCTATTCTTCTGCCCATTGGCAACTTTCCTACGAGCTCTTCAAGCAGGGTCGGATTCGCCAGGTGCTGTTGTCCGTTTATCGACTGAAGGAAAACTGATAAATTCTTGGTCTTCGTCGCAAAGGGAATGATCTTCTCGATTGCCAGTTCTGATATTGAAGAAATTTCACGAACTTGACGCAACTGGCTACTAATTAAGAGCTGTGGGCGGCCAAAGCGAAACTGTAGTTGCTTTATAACAGCGTTAACATTATCTGGATGAATCAGCAGAGACTGTTCTGTATCACGCGCTTCGCCCTTAAGAGATTTTTGCAGCCGAAGATTGTTCTCGAAATTACTGTAGCTGTACATGGCGGTAGACTGCTCGAAGGCTGCTACAAACATTGGCCAGTCTTCGGGGCGGCCGCTAAACTCTGGCAAATCTTGCATTTTCCTAGGATGTTGCGTTGAAACAAATGAGGTCCCATTGGATTCTGGCAATTGGTTCGGAATTGAACAGCTGCAATCATTCTCGGACACTTGCTGAAGATCTGACTGGGGCATCAAAATGGCGTGCATTGAAGCTACGCAAGATGGCGTATGCGCTGACGTCACCACAGTCGTTGCTTGTGAAACCGCATGGCAACTTGCCTCTGTAACACTTGCTGTTTTTGCACCAACGGCTGTTACTGGCTGCGCAACGGGAACAAATGTCGGCACCGATACATCCGAGGCTGCGCTTGTAGCTGACGACGACGCAGATGCAGCGGCTGAAGTTGGCGCAGACTCGGCACGTTGTCGATCGATATAACGCTGTTCGCTTTCTATTAACTTTGACTGCATAAGGCTCAATTGGCTTGCCAATGCATTCATCTGTTTTTGCATTGCCAGCATCATCTGCTTTTGACTTGGTTCTTCACTTTCGGCTACTACCGTCGGATTTTCCGTATTGACCAACGGCAGTGTAGGGGTGATCTCTGTATTCTCGTCATCAATGTCGACGAGCGGTTGACACTCTTTCTGCTTGGAGCGAGTACTTTTCTTCTTAGGAGTTCGCTCCATGACTGAATATGCGATTCTCTTGGTTGAATCACTATTCACTCTGGTTGCTTCAACGGCAAGGGAAGCTCTTGGCACACTAGCTCAGGCGGAGTGAGAGCAGAAGAGTGCGGCTAATGGCGGGTTGGTTCGCAATGCAAATGCAACAACAAATGGCAAATAAATGCAATTTGCAAACTGCGAAATAAAATTGTTGGAAATTAGGAAGTTCGAAATTGTAATCCCCTCTGCCCGATGATGGATAGAGATATAGAGAGATTTATTTCGCAGTTTGCACTTCCTTCTCCGTCAACGTTTTCCAACCAAAAGAACGAAAGGGTGCGCGGCACTTGACATCTGACTGATGTAGACGGACTATTTACCGTTGTGAATAAGAGAATGAAAGACGAACCGATTGACAAGGAGAGTGCAAATTACGGCGAGTTCACAATAGATTCGAGAAATGTGTCTAATAAATATAATCAAGTGGGCGTTTGGCAACAATGCATATTTATTAAGCGATGTTCAGAAAATATTGATGAATGCACCGACTTGGAAACAAGTCGTGAAGAAATCCCTTTATATTAAATTAACGGTATTCACTTCGATGTGGCAGCTCCTGGAGACATGAACTAAATTAACTTTAAATTGATGCATAATAATAAAGCAATGACAAAAATTTCAAAAACATTCGATGTCTGGTTCAGAAAATATTGAAGGATATAACGATTCGGAAGCTGATCTTAAGACCTACCCTTATAGCAAATTAACGTCTTTTGCTTCTATGAAGTTGCTACTGAAAACATGAACTGAAGAACTTCTATATCGATGCATATTAATAAAGCGTTGCTCAGAAAATATTGATGAATGCACCGACTTGGAAACAAATCGTGGAGAATTCCCTATTTTATAAATGAACCATATTTTCTTCGATGTGGCGGCTCCTGGACACATGAACTAAATGAACTTTATATTGATGCATTTTAATAAAGTAATGACAAATATTTCAAAAACATTCGATGTCTGATTCAGAAAAGATTGAAGGATATAACGATTCGGAAGCTGATCCTAAGAACTCCCTTTATAGTAAATTAAGGTAATTTTCTTCAAAAAGGCTGCTTCTGGACACATGAACTGAATTAATTCTAAATGGATGCATATTAATAAAGCGATGTTCAGAAAATATTGTTAAATGCACCGACTTCGTAAAAATCGTGAAGGAGCCCCTATATAGTAAATTAACGAGAGTTTCTTCGATGTGTTGGCTCCTGAATACATAAACTGATTTACTTCTATATCGATGCAAATTAATATAGCAATGACAAACATTTCATTAAAATTCGAAATGTAGTATATAAAATATTGAGGGATGTACGGATACAACAACAAATCATGAAGTACTCACTATATAGTAAATTAACGATAGTTTCTGCGAAGTGGTTGCACCCAGACACATGAAATGAATTAATTCTATATCGATGCAAATTATAAATCATAAAAAGTCCACATCTTGTTCAGAATCAATTGATGAATATACCGACTCGATAGCTAATCATGAAGAAGAGCCGTTATAGTAAATTAACGATATTTTCTTCGATGTGGCAGCTCCTGGACACATGAACTGAATTATTTCTATATCGATGCAAATTAATATAGAAATGACAGACAATTCATAAAATGTCGACATATTGTTCAGAAAATGAACAGAATGATATACCGATGTACTGATGTACCAACTCTGTAATTAATCATGAAGAAGTCCAAGTTTAATAAATTAAGGATTTTGTTTTCAATATGGCTGCTCCTGGACACATGAACTGAATTAATTCTATATCGATGGAAATTAATGTAGAAATGACAGACATTTCAAAAAATTTCGACATATTGTTCAGAAAATGAACAGAATGATATACCGATGTACTGATGTACCGACTCTGTAATTTATCATGAAGAGGTCCCTTTTATAAATTAAGGATTATGTTTTCAATATGGCTGCTCCTAGACACATAAACTGAATTATTCTATATCGATGTAAATTAATATAGAAATGACAATCATTTCAAAAAAAATCGATGTCTGGATCAGTAAATATTGAAGGATATAACGATTCGTACGCTGATCATAAAGAAGTGCCTTTTTAGTAAATAAACATTATTTTCGTCGATGTGGCAGCTCCTGGACACATGAACTGAATTAATTCTATATCGATGGAAATTAATATAGAAATGACAGACATTTCAAAAAATGTTTACATATTGTTCAGAAAATGAACAGAATGATATACCGATGTACCAACTCTGTAATTAATCATGAAGAAGTCCAAGTTTAATAAATTAAGGATTTTGTTTTCAATATGGCTGCACCTGGACACATGAACTGAATTTATTCTATATTGATGCATACTGATATAAGAAGAATGACAAACACTTCATAAAATTGCCACATCTTGGTCAGAAACTATTGATGAATATACCGACTAGATAGCTAATCATGAAGAAGAGCCTTTTTAGTAAATTAACGATATTTTCTTCGATGTGGCAGCTCCTAGACACATGAACTGAATTAATTCTATATCGATGGAAATTAATATAGAAATGACAGACATTTCATAAAATTTCGACATATTGTTCAGAAAATGAACAGAATGATATACCGATATACTGATGTACCAACTCTGTAATTAATCATGAAGAAGTTCAAGTTTAATAAATTAAGGATATTGATTTCAATATGGCTGCTCCTGTACACATGAACTGAATTTTTTCTATATTGATGCATACTGATATAAGAATGACAAGCAATTCATAAAATTTCTACATCTTGTTCAGAAACTATTGATGAATATACCGACTCGATAGCTAATCATGAAGAAGTGCCTTTATAGTAAATTAACGATATTTTCTTCGATGTGGCAGCTCCTGGACACATGAACTGAATTAATTCTATATCGATGGAAATTAATATAGAAATGACAGACATTTCAAAAAATTTCGACATATTGTTCAGAAAATGAACAGAATGATATACCGATGTACTGATGTACCGACTCTGTAATTTATCATGAAGAGGTCCCTTTTATAAATTAAGGATTATGTTTTCAATATGGCTGCTCCTAGACACATAAACTGAATTATTCTATATAGATGTAAATTAATATAGAAATGACAATCATTTCAACAAAAATCGATGTCTGGATCAGTAAATATTGAAGGACATAACGATTCGTACGCTGATCATAAAGAAGTGCCTTTATAGTAAATTAACGATATTTTCGTCGATGTGGCAGCTCCTGGACACATGAACTGAATTTATTCTATATTGATGCATACTGATATAAGAATGACAAACAATTCATAAAATTTCTACATCTTGTTCAGAAACTATTGATGACTCGATAGCTAATCATGAAGAAGTGCCTTTTTAGTAAATTAACGATATTTTCTTCGATGTGGCAGCTCCTGGACACATGAACTGAATTAATTCTATATCGATGGAAATTAATATAGAAATGACAGACATTTCAAAAAATGTCGACATCTTGTTCAGAAAATGAACAGAATGATATACCGATGTACTGATGTACCGACTCTGTAATTTATCATGAAGAGGTCCCTTTTATAAATTAAGGATTATGTTTTCAATATGGCTGCTCCTAGACACATAAACTGAATTATTCTATATAGATGTAAATTAATATAGAAATGACAATCATTTCAAAAAAATCGATGTCTGGATCAGTAAATATTGAAGGATATAACGATTCGTACGCTGATCATAAAGAAGTGCCTTTATAGTAAATTAACGATATTTTCGTCGATGTGGCAGCTCCTGGACACATGAACTGAATTAATTCTATATCGATGAAAATTAATATAGAAATGACAGACATTTCAAAAAATTTTTACATATTGTTCAGAAAATTAACAGAATGATATACTGATGTACCAACTCTGTAATTAATCATGAAGAAGTCCAAGTTTAATAAATTAAGGATATTTATTTCAATATGGCTGCTCCTGTACACATGAACTGAATTTTTTCTATATTGATGCATACTGATATAAGAATGACAAGCAATTCATAAAATTTCTACATCTTGTTCAGAAACTATTGATGAATATACCGACTCGATAGCTAATCATGAAGAAGTGCCTTTATAGTAAATTAACGATATTTTCTTCGATGTGGCAGCTCCTGGACACATGAACTGAATTAATTCTATATCGATGGAAATTAATATAGAAATGACAGACATTTCAAAAAATTTCGACATATTGTTCAGAAAATGAACAGAATGATATACCGATGTACTGATGTACCGACTCTGTAATATATCATGAAGAGGTCCCTTTTATAAATTAAGGATTATGTTTTCAATATGGCTGCTCCTAGACACATAAACTGAATTATTCCATATCGATGTAAATTAATATAGAAATGACAATCATTTCAACAAAAATCGATGTCTGGATCAGTAAATATTGAAGGATATAACGATTCGTACGCTGATCATAAAGAAGTGCCTTTATAGTAAATTAACGATATTTTCGTCGATGTGGCAGCTCCTGGACACAAGAACTGAATTTATTCTATATTGATGCATACTGATATAAGAAGAATGACAAACAATTCATTAAATTGCCACATCTTGGTCAGAAACTAGTGATGAATATACCGACACGATAGCTAATCATGAAGAAGAGCCTTTATAGTAAATTAACGATATTTTCTTCGATGTGGCAGCTCCTGGACACATGAACTGAATTAATTCTATATCGATGGAAATTAATATAGAAATGACAGACATTTCATAAAATTTCGACATATTGTTCAGAAAATGAACAGAATGATATACCGATATACTGATGTACCAACTCTGTAATTAATCATGAAGAAGTTCAAGTTTAATAAATTAAGGATATTGATTTCAATATCCTGTACACATGAACTGAATTTTTCTATATTGATGCATACTGATATAAGAATGACAAGCAATTCATAAAATTTCTACATCTAGTTCAGAAACTATTGATGAATATACCGACTCGATAGCTAATCATGAAGAAGTGCCTTTATAGTAAATTAACGATATTTTCTTCGATGTGGCAGCTCCTGGACACATGAACAGAATTTATTCTATATCGATGGAAATTAATTTAAAAATGACAGACATTTCAAAAAATGTCGACATATTGTTCAGAAAATTAACAGAATGATATACCGATGTACTGATGTACCGACTCTTTAATTTATCATGAAGAGGTCCCTTTTATAAATTAAGGATTATGTTTTCAATATGGCTGCTCCTAGACACATAAACTGAATTATTCTATATCGATGTAAATTAATATAGAAATGACAATCATTTCAAAAAAAAAATCGATGTCTGGATCAGTAAATATTGAAGGATATAACGATTCGTACGCTGATCATAAAGAAGTGCCTTTTTAGTAAATAAACGATATTTTCGTCGATGTGGCAGCTCCTGGATACATAAACTGAATTATTCTATATCGATGTAAATTAATATAGAAATGACAATCATTTCAAAAAATTTTTACATATTGTTCAGAAAATTAACAGAATGATATACTGATGTACCAACTCTGTAATTAATCATGAAGAAGTCCAAGTTTAATAAATTAAGGATATTTATTTCAATATGGCTGCTCCTGGACACATGAACTGAATTTATTCTATATTGATGCATACTGATATAAGAATGACAAACAATTCATAAAATTTCTACATCTTGTTCAGAAACTATTGATGAATATACCGACTCGATAGCTAATCATGAAGAAGTGCCTTTTTAGTAAATTAACGATATTTTCTTCGATGTGGCAGCTCCTGGACACATGAACTGAATTAATTCTATATCGATGGAAATTAATATAGAAATGACAGACATTTCAAAAAATTTCGACATATTGTTCAGAAAATGAACAGAATGATATAGCGATGTACTGATGTACCGACTCTGTAATTTATCATGAAGAGGTCCCTTTTATAAATTAAGGATTATGTTTTCAATATGGCTGCTCCTAGACACATAAACTGAATTATTCTATATCGATGTAAATTAATATAGAAATGACAATCATTTCAAAAAAAATCGATGTCTGGATCAGTAAATATTGAAAGATATAACGATTCGTACGCTGATCATAAAGAAGTGCCTTTATAGTAAATTAACGATATTTTCTTCGATGTGGCAGCTCCTGGACACATGAACTGAATTAATTCTATATCGATGGAAATGAATATAGAAATGACAGACATTTCAAAAAATTTCGATGTATTGTTCAGAAAATGAACAGAATGATATACCGATGTACTGATGTACCGACTCTGTAATTTATCATGAAGAGGTCCCTTTTATAAATTAAGGATTATGTTTTCAATATGGCTGCTCCTAGACACATGAACTGAATTATTCTATATCGATGTAAATTAATATAGAAATGACAATCATTTCAAAAAAAAATCGATGTCTGGATCAGTGAATATTGAAGGATACAACGATTCGTACGCTGATCATAAAGAAGTGCCTTTATAGTAAATTAACGATATTTTCGTCGATGTGGCAGCTCCTGGACACAAGAACTGAATTTATTCTATATTGATGCATACTGACATAAGAAGAACGACAAACAATTCATAAAATTGCCACATCTTGTTCAGAAACTATTGATGAAGATACCGACTCGATAGCTAATCATGAAGAAGTGCCTTTATAGTAAATTAACGATATTTTCTTCGATGTGGCAGCTCCTGGACACATGAACTGAATTAATTCTATATCGATGGAAAATAATATAGAAATGACAGACATTTCATAAAATTTCGACATATTGTTCAGAAAATGAACAGAATGATATACCGATATACTGATGTCGCAACTCTGTAATTAATCATGAAGAAGTTCAAGTTTAATAAATTAAGGATATTGATTTCAATATGGCTGCTCCTGTACACATGAACTGAATTTTTCTATATTGATGCATACTGATATAAGAATGACAAGCAATTCATAAAATTTCTACATCTAGTTCAGAAACTATTGATGAATATACCGACTCGCTAGCTAATCATGAAGAAGTGCCTTTATAGTAAATCGATATTTTCTTCGATGTGGCAGCTCCTGGACACATGAACTG
This sequence comes from Coelopa pilipes, assembly GCA_947389925.1. NCBI lineage: Eukaryota > Metazoa > Arthropoda > Insecta > Diptera > Coelopidae > Coelopa > Coelopa pilipes. The sequence goes on from OX376700.1 coordinate 10,277,990, forward strand.
AATTAATTCTATATCGATGGAAATTAATATAGAAATGACAGACATTTCTAAAAATTTCGACATATTGTTCAGAAAATGAACAGAATGATATACCGATGTACTGATGTACCGACTCTGTAATTTATCATGAAGAGGTCCCTTTTATAAATTAAGGATTATGTTTTCAATATGGCTGCTCCTAGACACATAAACTGAATTATTCTATATAGATGTAAATTAATATAGAATTGACAATCATTTCAAAAAAATCGATGTCTGGATCAGTAAATATTGAAGGATATAACGATTCGTACGCTGATCATAAAGAAGTGCCTTTATAGTAAATTAACGATATTTTCGTCGATGGGGCAGCTCCTGGACACATGAACTGAATTAATTCTATACCGATGAATATTAATATAGAAATGACAGACATTTCAAAAAATTTTTACATATTGTTCAGAAAATTAACAGAATGATATACTGATGTACCAACTCTGTAATTAATCATGAAGAAGTCCAAGTTTAATAAATTAAGGATATTTATTTCAATATGGCTGCTCCTGGACACATGAACTGAATTTATTCTATATTGATGCATACTGATATAAGAATGACAAACAATTCATAAAATTTCTACATCTTGTTCAGAAACTATTGATGAATATACCGACTCGATAGCTAATCATGAAGAAGTGCCTTTTTAGTAAATTAACGATATTTTCTTCGATGTGGCAGCTCCTGGACACATGAACTGAATTAATTCTATATCGATGGAAATTAATATAGAAATGACAGACATTTCAAAAAATTTCGACATATTGTTCAGAAAATGAACAGAATGATATAGCGATGTACTGATGTTCAATATGGCTGCTCCTAGACACATGAACTGAATTATTCTATATCGATGTAAATTAATATAGAAATGACAATCATTTCAAAAAAAAATCGATGGCTGGAAGAGTAAGTATTGTAGGATATAACGATTCGTACGCTGATCATAAAGAAGTGCCTTTTTAGTAAATAAACGATATTTTCGTCGATGTGGCAGCTCCTGGACACAAGAACTGAATTTATTCTATATTGATGCATACTGATATAAGAAGAACGACAAACAATTCATAAAATTGCCACATCTTGGTCAGAAACTATTGATGAATATACCGACACGATAGCTAATCATGAAGAAGAGCCTTTATAGTAAATTAACGATATTTTCTTCGATGTGGCAGCTCCTGGACACATGACCTGAATTAATTCTATATCGATGGAAAAAAATATAGAAATGACAGACATTTCAAAAAATTTCGACATATTGTTCAGAAAATGAACAGAATGATATAGCGATGTACTGATGTACCGACTCTGTAATTTATCATTAAGAGGTCCCTTTTATAAATTAAGGATTATGTTTTCAATATGGCTGCTCCTAGACACATAAACAGAATTATTCTATATCGATGTAAATTAATATAGAAATGACAATCATTTCAAAAAAAATCGATGTCTGGATCAGTAAATATTGAAGGATACAACGATTCGTACGCTGATCATAAAGAAGTGCCTTTATAGTAAATTAACGATATTTTCGTCGATGTGGCAGCTCCTGGACACAAGAACTGAATTTATTCTATATTGATGCATACTGATATAAGAAGAACGACAAACAATTCATAAAATTGCCACATCTTGGTCAGAAACTATTGATGAATATACTGACACGATAGCTAATCGTGAAGAAGAGCCTTTATAGTAAATTAACGATATTTTCTTCGATGTGACAGCTCCTGGACACATGAACTGAATTAATTCTATATCGATGGAAAAAAATATAGAAATGACAGACATTTCATAAAATTTCGACATATTGTTCAGAAAATGAACAGAATGATATACCGATATACTGATGTACCAACTCTGTAATTAATCATGAAGAAGTCCAAGTTTAATAAATTAAGGATTTTGTTTTCAATATGGCTGCTCCTGGACACATGAACTGAATTTATTCTATATTGATGCATACTGATATAAGAAGAATGACAAACACTTCATAAAATTGCCACATCTTGGTCAGAAACTATTGATGAATTACCAACTCGATAGCTAATCATGAAGAAGAGCCTTTTTAGTAAATTAACGATATTTTCTTCGATGTGGCAGCTCCTGGACGCATGAACTGAATTAATTCTATATCGATGAAAATTAATATAGAAATGACAGACATTTCAAAAAATTTCGACATATTGTTCAGAAAATGAACAGAATGATATACCGATGTACTGATGTACCGACTCTGTAATTTATCATGAAGAGGTCCCTTTTATAAATTAAGGATTATGTTTTCAATATGGCTGCTCCTAGACACATAAACTGAATTATTCCATATCGATGTAAATTAATATAGAAATGACAATCATTTCAACAAAAATCGATGTCTGGATCAGTAAATATTGAAGGATATAACGATTCGTACGCTGATCATAAAGAAGTGCCTTTATAGTAAATTAACGATATTTTCGTCGATGTGGCAGCTCCTGGACACAAGAACTGAATTTATTCTATATTGATGCATACTGACATAAGAAGAACGACAAACAATTCATAAAATTGCCACATCTTGTTCAGAAACTATTGATGAAGATACCGACTCGATAGCTAATCATGAAGAAGTGCCTTTATAGTAAATTAACGATATTTTCTTCGATGTGGCAGCTCCTGGACACATGAACTGAATTAATTCTATATCGATGGAAAATAATATAGAAATGACAGACATTTCATAAAATTTCGACATATTGTTCAGAAAATGAACAGAATGATATACCGATATACTGATGTACCAACTCTGTAATTAATCATGAAGAAGTTCAAGTTTAATAAATTAAGGATATTGATTTCAATATGGCTGCTCCTGTACACATGAACTGAATTTTTCTATATTGATGCATACTGATATAAGAATGACAAGCAATTCATAAAATTTCTACATCTAGTTCAGAAACTATTGATGAATATACCGACTCGCTAGCTAATCATGAAGAAGTGCCTTTATAGTAAATCGATATTTTCTTCGATGTGGCAGCTCCTGGACACATGAACTGAATTAATTCTATATGGATGGAAATTAATATAGAAATGACAGACATTTCAAAAAATTTCGACATATTGTTCAGAAAATGAACAGAATGATATACCGATGTACTGATGTACCGACTCTGTAATTTATCATGAAGAGGTCCCTTTTATAAATTAAGGATTATGTTTTCAATATGGCTGCTCCTAGACACATAAACTGAATTATTCTATATAGATGTAAATTAATATAGAATTGACAATCATTTCAAAAAAATCGATGTCTGGATCAGTAAATATTGAAGGATATAACGATTCGTACGCTGATCATAAAGAAGTGCCTTTATAGTAAATTAACGATATTTTCGTCGATGTGGCAGCTCCTGGACACAAGAACTGAATTTATTCTATATTGATGCATACTGACATAAGAAGAACGACAAACAATTCATAAAATTGCCACATCTTGTTCAGAAACTATTGATGAAGATACCGACTCGATAGCTAATCATGAAGAAGTGCCTTTATAGTAAATTAACGATATTTTCTTCGATGTGGCAGCTCCTGGACACATGAACTGAATTAATTCTATATCGATGGAAAATAATATAGAAATGACAGACATTTCATAAAATTTCGACATATTGTTCAGAAAATGAACAGAATGATATACCGATATACTGATGTACCAACTCTGTAATTAATCATGAAGAAGTCCAAGTTTAATAAATTAAGGATATTTATTTCAATATGGCTGCTCCTGGACACATGAACTGAATTTATTCTATATTGATGCATAGTGATATAAGAATGACAAACAATTCATAAAATTTCTACATCTTGTTCAGAAACTATTGATGAATATACCGACTCGATAGCTAATCATGAAGAAGTGCCTTTTTAGTAAATTAACGATATTTTCTTCGATGTGGCAGCTCCTGGACACATGAACTGAATTAATTCTATATCGATGGAAATTAATATAGAAATGACAGACATTTCAAAAAATTTCGACATATTGTTCAGAAAATGAACAGAATGATATAGCGATGTACTGATGTACCGACTCTGTAATTTATCATGAAGAGGTCCCTTTTATAAATTAAGGATTATGTTTTCAATATGGCTGCTCCTAGACACATAAACTGAATTATTCTATATCGATGTAAATTAATATAGAAATGACAATCATTTCAAAAAAAATCGATGTCTGGATCAGTAAATATTGAAAGATATAACGATTCGTACGCTGATCATAAAGAAGTGCCTTTATAGTAAATTAACGATATTTTCTTCGATGTGGCAGCTCCTGGACACATGAACTGAATTAATTCTATATCGATGGAAATGAATATAGAAATGACAGACATTTCAAAAAATTTCGATGTATTGTTCAGAAAATGAACAGAATGATATACCGATGTACTGATGTACCGACTCTGTAATTTATCATGAAGAGGTCCCTTTTATAAATTAAGGATTATGTTTTCAATATGGCTTCTCCTAGACACATAAACTGAATTATTCTATATCAATGTAAATTAATATAAAAATGACAATCATTTCAAAAAAAATCGATGTCTGGATCAGTAAATATTGAAGGATATAACGATTCGTACGCTGATCATAAAGAAGTGCCTTTATAGTAAATTAACGATATTTTCTTCGATGTGGCAGCTCCTGGACACATGAACTGAATTAATTCTATATCGATGGAAATGAATATAGAAATGACAGACATTTCAAAAAATTTCGATATATTGTTCAGAAAATGAACAGAATGATATACCGATGTACTGATGTACCGACTCTGTAATTTATCATGAAGAGGTCCCTTTTATAAATTAAGGATTATGTTTTCAATATGGCTGCTCCTAGACACATGAACTGAATTATTCTATATCGATGTAAATTAATATAGAAATGACAATCATTTCAAAAAAAAATCGATGTCTGGATCAGTAAATATTGAAGGATACAACGATTCGTACGCTGATCATAAAGAAGTGCCTTTATAGTAAATTAACGATATTTTCGTCGATGTGGCAGCTCCTGGACACAAGAACTGAATTTATTCTATATTGATGCATACTGACATAAGAAGAACGACAAACAATTCATAAAATTGCCACATCTTGTTCAGAAACTATTGATGAAGATACCGACTCGATAGCTAATCATGAAGAAGTGCCTTTATAGTAAATTAACGATATTTTCTTCGATGTGGCAGCTCCTGGACACATGAACTGAATTAATTCTATATCGATGGAAAATAATATAGAAATGACAGACATTTCATAAAATTTCGACATATTGTTCAGAAAATGAACAGAATGATATACCGATATACTGATGTCGCAACTCTGTAATTAATCATGAAGAAGTTCAAGTTTAATAAATTAAGGATATTGATTTCAATATGGCTGCTCCTGTACACATGAACTGAATTTTTCTATATTGATGCATACTGATATAAGAATGACAAGCAATTCATAAAATTTCTACATCTAGTTCAGAAACTATTGATGAATATACCGACTCGCTAGCTAATCATGAAGAAGTGCCTTTATAGTAAATCGATATTTTCTTCGATGTGGCAGCTCCTGGACACATGAACTGAATTAATTCTATATCGATGGAAATTAATATAGAAATGACAGACATTTCAAAAAATTTCGACATATTGTTCAGAAAATGAACAGAATGATATACCGATGTACTGATGTACCGACTCTGTAATTTATCATGAAGAGGTCCCTTTTATAAATTAAGGATTATGTTTTCAATATGGCTGCTCCTAGACACATAAACTGAATTATTCTATATAGATGTAAATTAATATAGAATTGACAATCATTTCAAAAAAATCGATGTCTGGATCAGTAAATATTGAAGGATATAACGATTCGTACGCTGATCATAAAGAAGTGCCTTTATAGTAAATTAACGATATTTTCGTCGATGTGGCAGCTCCTGGACACATGAACTGAATTAATTCTATATCGATGAATATTAATATAGAAATGACAGACATTTCAAAAAATTTTTACATATTGTTCAGAAAATTAACAGAATGATATACTGATGTACCAACTCTGTAATTAATCATGAAGAAGTCCAAGTTTAATAAATTAAGGATATTTATTTCAATATGGCTGCTCCTGGACACATGAACTGAATTTATTCTATATTGATGCATACTGATATAAGAATGACAAACAATTCATAAAATTTCTACATCTTGTTCAGAAACTATTAATGAATATACCGACTCGATAGCTAATCATGATGAAGAGCCTTTATAGTAAATTAACGATATTTTCTTCGATGTGGCAGCTTCTGGACACATGAACTGAATTAATTCTATATCGATGGAAATTAATATAGAAATGACAGACATTTCATAAAATTTCAACTTATTGTTCAGAAAATGAACAGAATGATATACCGATAGACTGATGTACCAACTCTGTAATTAATCATGAATAAGTCCAAGTTTAATAAATTAAGGATATTTATTTCAATATGGCTGCTCCTGGATACATGAACTGAATTTATTCTATATTGATGCATACTGATATAAGAATGACAAACAATTCATAAAATTTCTACATCTTGTTCAGAAACTATTAATGAATATACCGACGCGATAGCTAATCATGAAGAAGAGCCTTTATAGTAAATTAACGATATTTTCTTCGATGTGGCAGCTCCTGGACACATGAACTGAATTAATTCTATATCGATGGAAATTAATATAGAAATGACAGAAATTTCATAAAATTTCGACATATTGTTCAGAAAATGAACAGAATGATATACCGATATACTGATGTACCAACTCTGTAATTAATCATGAAGAAGTCCAAGTTTAATAAATTAAGGATTTTGTTTTCAATATGGCTGCTCCTGGACACATGAACTGAATTTATTCTATATTGATGCATACTGATATAAGAAGAATGACAAACACTTCATAAAATTGCCACATCTTGGTCAGAAACTATTGATGAATATACCGACACGATAGCTAATCATGAAGAAGAGCCTTTATAGTAAATTAACGATATTTTCTTCGATGTGGCAGCTCCTGGACACATGACCTGAATTAATTCTATATCGATGGAAAAAAATATAGAAATGACAGACATTTCAAAAAATTTCGACATATTGTTCAGAAAATGAACAGAATGATATAGCGATGTACTGATGTACCGACTCTGTAATTTATCATTAAGAGGTCCCTTTTATAAATTAAGGATTATGTTTTCAATATGGCTGCTCCTAGACACATAAACTGAATTATTCTATATCGATGTAAATTAATATAGAAATGACAATCATTTAAAAAAAAATCGATGTCTGGATCAGTAAATATTGAAGGATACAACGATTCGTACGCTGATCATAAAGAAGTGCCTTTATAGTAAATTAACGATATTTTCGTCGATGTGGCAGCTCCTGGACACAAGAACTGAATTTATTCTATATTGATGCATACTGATATAAGAAGAATGACAAACACTTCATAAAATTGCCACATCTTGGTCAGAAACTATTGATGAATTACCAACTCGATAGCTAATCATGAAGAAGTGCCTTTATAGTAAATTAACGATATTTTCTTCGATGTGGCAGCTCCTGGACACATGAACTGAATTAATTCTATATCGATGGAAAATAATATAGAAATGACAGACATTTCATAAAATTTCGACATATTGTTCAGAAAATGAACAGAATGATATACCGATATACTGATGTACCAACTCTGTAATTAATCATGAAGAAGTCCAAGTTTAATAAATTAAGGATATTTATTTCAATATGGCTGCTCCTGGACACATGAACTGAATTTATTCTATATTGATGCATAGTGATATAAGAATGACAAACAATTCATAAAATTTCTACATCTTGTTCAGAAACTATTGATGAATATACCGACTCGATAGCTAATCATGAAGAAGTGCCTTTTTAGTAAATTAACGATATTTTCTTCGATGTGGCAGCTCCTGGACACATGAACTGAATTAATTCTATATCGATGGAAATTAATATAGAAATGACAGACATTTCAAAAAATTTCGACATATTGTTCAGAAAATGAACAGAATGATATAGCGATGTACTGATGTACCGACTCTGTAATTTATCATGAAGAGGTCCCTTTTATAAATTAAGGATTATGTTTTCAATATGGCTGCTCCTAGACACATAAACTGAATTATTCTATATCGATGTAAATTAATATAGAAATGACAATCATTTCAAAAAAAATCGATGTCTGGATCAGTAAATATTGAAAGATATAATGATTCGTACGCTGATCATAAAGAAGTGCCTTTATAGTAAATTAACGATATTTTCTTCGATGTGGCAGCTCCTGGACACATGAACTGAATTAATTCTATATCGATGGAAATGAATATAGAAATGACAGACATTTCAAAAAATTTCGATGTATTGTTCAGAAAATGAACAGAATGATATACCGATGTACTGATGTACCGACTCTGTAATTTATCATGAAGAGGTCCCTTTTATAAATTAAGAATTATGTTTTCAATATGGCTGCTCCTAGACACATAAACTGAATTATTCTATATCAATGTAAATTAATATAAAAATGACAATCATTTCAAAAAAAATCGATGTCTGGATCAGTAAATATTGAAGGATATAACGATTCGTACGCTGATCATAAAGAAGTGCCTTTATAGTAAATTAACGATATTTTCTTCGATGTGGCAGCTCCTGGACACATGAACTGAATTAATTCTATATCGATGGAAATGAATATAGAAATGACAGACATTTCAAAAAATTTCGATATATTGTTCAGAAAATGAACAGAATGATATACCGATGTACTGATGTACCGACTCTGTAATTTATCATGAAGAGGTCCCTTTTATAAATTAAGGATTATGTTTTCAATATGGCTGCTCCTAGACACATGAACTGAATTATTCTATATCGATGTAAATTAATATAGAAATGACAATCATTTCAAAAAAAAATCGATGTCTGGATCAGTAAATATTGAAGGATACAACGATTCGTACGCTGATCATAAAGAAGTGCCTTTATAGTAAATTAACGATATTTTCGTCGATGTGGCAGCTCCTGGACACAAGAACTGAATTTATTCTATATTGGTGCATACTGACATAAGAAGAACGACAAACAATTCATAAAATTGCCACATCTTGTTCAGAAACTATTGATGAAGATACCGACTCGATAGCTAATCATGAAGAAGTGCCTTTATAGTAAATTAACGATATTTTCTTCGATGTGGCAGCTCCTGGACACATGAACTGAATTAATTCTATATCGATGGAAAATAATATAGAAATGACAGACATTTCATAAAATTTCGACATATTGTTCAGAAAATGAACAGAATGATATACCGATATACTGATGTCGCAACTCTGTAATTAATCATGAAGAAGTTCAAGTTTAATAAATTAAGGATATTGATTTCAATATGGCTGCTCCTGTACACATGAACTGAATTTTTCTATATTGATGCATACTGATATAAGAATGACAAGCAATTCATAAAATTTCTACATCTAGTTCAGAAACTATTGATGAATATACCGACTCGCTAGCTAATCATGAAGAAGTGCCTTTATAGTAAATCGATATTTTCTTCGATGTGGCAGCTCCTGGACACATGAACTGAATTAATTCTATATCGATGGAAATTAATATAGAAATGACAGACATTTCAAAAAATTTCGACATATTGTTCAGAAAATGAACAGAATGATATACCGATGTACTGATGTACCGACTCTGTAATTTATCATGAAGAGGTCCCTTTTATAAATTAAGGATTATGTTTTCAATATGGCTGCTCCTAGACACATAAACTGAATTATTCTATATAGATGTAAATTAATATAGAATTGACAATCATTTCAAAAAAATCGATGTCTGGATCAGTAAATATTGAAGGATATAACGATTCGTACGCTGATCATAAAGAAGTGCCTTTATAGTAAATTAACGATATTTTCGTCGATGTGGCAGCTCCTGGACACATGAACTGAATTAATTCTATATCGATGAATATTAATATAGAAATGACAGACATTTCAAAAAATTTTTACATATTGTTCAGAAAATTAACAGAATGATATACTGATGTACCAACTCTGTAATTAATCATGAAGAAGTCCAAGTTTAATAAATTAAGGATATTTATTTCAATATGGCTGCTCCTGGACACATGAACTGAATTTATTCTATATTGATGCATACTGATATAAGAATGACAAACAATTCATAAAATTTCTACATCTTGTTCAGAAACTATTAATGAATATACCGACTCGATAGCTAATCATGATGAAGAGCCTTTATAGTAAATTAACGATATTTTCTTCGATGTGGCAGCTTCTGGACACATGAACTGAATTAATTCTATATCGATGGAAATTAATATAGAAATGACAGACATTTCATAAAATTTCAACTTATTGTTCAGAAAATGAACAGAATGATATACCGATAGACTGATGTACCAACTCTGTAATTAATCATGAATAAGTCCAAGTTTAATAAATTAAGGATATTTATTTCAATATGGCTGCTCCTGGATACATGAACTGAATTTATTCTATATTGATGCATACTGATATAAGAATGACAAACAATTCATAAAATTTCTACATCTTGTTCAGAAACTATTAATGAATATACCGACGCGATAGCTAATCATGAAGAAGAGCCTTTATAGTAAATTAACGATATTTTCTTCGATGTGGCAGCTTCTGGACACATGAACTGAATTAATTCTATATCGATGGAAATTAATATAGAAATGACAGAAATTTCATAAAATTTCGACATATTGTTCAGAAAATGAACAGAATGATATACCGATATACTGATGTACCAACTCTGTAATTAATCATGAAGAAGTCCAAGTTTAATAAATTAAGGATTTTGTTTTCAATATGGCTGCTCCTGGACACATGAACTGAATTTATTCTATATTGATGCATACTGATATAAGAAGAATGACAAACACTTCATAAAATTGCCACATCTTGGTCAGAAACTATTGATGAATATACCGACACGATAGCTAATCATGAAGAAGAGCCTTTATAGTAAATTAACGATATTTTCTTCGATGTGGCAGCTCCTGGACACATGACCTGAATTAATTCTATATCGATGGAAAAAAATATAGAAATGACAGACATTTCAAAAAATTTCGACATATTGTTCAGAAAATGAACAGAATGATATAGCGATGTACTGATGTACCGACTCTGTAATTTATCATTAAGAGGTCCCTTTTATAAATTAAGGATTATGTTTTCAATATGGCTGCTCCTAGACACATAAACTGAATTATTCTATATCGATGTAAATTAATATAGAAATGACAATCATTTAAAAAAAAATCGATGTCTGGATCAGTAAATATTGAAGGATACAACGATTCGTACGCTGATCATAAAGAAGTGCCTTTATAGTAAATTAACGATATTTTCGTCGATGTGGCAGCTCCTGGACACAAGAACTGAATTTATTCTATATTGATGCATACTGATATAAGAAGAATGACAAACACTTCATAAAATTGCCACATCTTGGTCAGAAACTATTGATGAATTACCAACTCGATAGCTAATCATGAAGAAGTGCCTTTATAGTAAATTAACGATATTTTCTTCGATGTGGCAGCTCCTGGACACATGAACTGAATTAATTCTATATCGATGGAAAATAATATAGAAATGACAGACATTTCATAAAATTTCGACATATTGTTCAGAAAATGAACAGAATGATATACCGATATACTGATGTACCAACTCTGTAATTAATCATGAAGAAGTCCAAGTTTAATAAATTAAGGATATTTATTTCAATATGGCTGCTCCTGGACACATGAACTGAATTTATTCTATATTGATGCATAGTGATATAAGAATGACAAACAATTCATAAAATTTCTACATCTTGTTCAGAAACTATTGATGAATATACCGACTCGATAGCTAATCATGAAGAAGTGCCTTTTTAGTAAATTAACGATATTTTCTTCGATGTGGCAGCTCCTGGACACATGAACTGAATTAATTCTATATCGATGGAAATTAATATAGAAATGACAGACATTTCAAAAAATTTCGACATATTGTTCAGAAAATGAACAGAATGATATAGCGATGTACTGATGTACCGACTCTGTAATTTATCATGAAGAGGTCCCTTTTATAAATTAAGGATTATGTTTTCAATATGGCTGCTCCTAGACACATAAACTGAATTATTCTATATCGATGTAAATTAATATAGAAATGACAATCATTTCAAAAAAAATCGATGTCTGGATCAGTAAATATTGAAAGATATAACGATTCGTACGCTGATCATAAAGAAGTGCCTTTATAGTAAATTAACGATATTTTCTTCGATGTGGCAGCTCCTGGACACATGAACTGAATTAATTCTATATCGATGGAAATGAATATAGAAATGACAGACATTTCAAAAAATTTCGATGTATTGTTCAGAAAATGAACAGAATGATATACCGATGTACTGATGTACCGACTCTGTAATTTATCATGAAGAGGTCCCTTTTATAAATTAAGGATTATGTTTTCAATATGGCTGCTCCTAGACACATAAACTGAATTATTCTATATCAATGTAAATTAATATAAAAATGACAATCATTTCAAAAAAAATCGATGTCTGGATCAGTAAATATTGAAGGATATAACGATTCGTACGCTGATCATAAAGAAGTGCCTTTATAGTAAATTAACGATATTTTCTTCGATGTGGCAGCTCCTGGACACATGAACTGAATTAATTCTATATCGATGGAAATGAATATAGAAATGACAGACATTTCAAAAAATTTCGATATATTGTTCAGAAAATGAACAGAATGATATACCGATGTACTGATGTACCGACTCTGTAATTTATCATGAAGAGGTCCCTTTTATAAATTAAGGATTATGTTTTCAATATGGCTGCTCCTAGACACATGAACTGAATTATTCTATATCGATGTAAATTAATATAGAAATGACAATCATTTCAAAAAAAAATCGATGTCTGGATCAGTAAATATTGAAGGATACAACGATTCGTACGCTGATCATAAAGAAGTGCCTTTATAGTAAATTAACGATATTTTCGTCGATGTGGCAGCTCCTGGACACAAGAACTGAATTTATTCTATATTGATGCATACTGACATAAGAAGAACGACAAACAATTCATAAAATTGCCACATCTTGTTCAGAAACTATTGATGAAGATACCGACTCGATAGCTAATCATGAAGAAGTGCCTTTATAGTAAATTAACGATATTTTCTTCGATGTGGCAGCTCCTGGACACATGAACTGAATTAATTCTATATCGATGGAAAATAATATAGAAATGACAGACATTTCATAAAATTTCGACATATTGTTCAGAAAATGAACAGAATGATATACCGATATACTGATGTCGCAACTCTGTAATTAATCATGAAGAAGTTCAAGTTTAATAAATTAAGGATATTGATTTCAATATGGCTGCTCCTGTACACATGAACTGAATTTTTCTATATTGATGCATACTGATATAAGAATGACAAGCAATTCATAAAATTTCTACATCTAGTTCAGAAACTATTGATGAATATACCGACTCGCTAGCTAATCATGAAGAAGTGCCTTTATAGTAAATCGATATTTTCTTCGATGTGGCAGCTCCTGGACACATGAACTGAATTAATTCTATATCGATGGAAATTAATATAGAAATGACAGACATTTCAAAAAATTTCGACATATTGTTCAGAAAATGAACAGAATGATATACCGATGTACTGATGTACCGACTCTGTAATTTATCATGAAGAGGTCCCTTTTATAAATTAAGGATTATGTTTTCAATATGGCTGCTCCTAGACACATAAACTGAATTATTCTATATAGATGTAAATTAATATAGAATTGACAATCATTTCAAAAAAATCGATGTCTGGATCAGTAAATATTGAAGGATATAACGATTCGTACGCTGATCATAAAGAAGTGCCTTTATAGTAAATTAACGATATTTTCGTCGATGTGGCAGCTCCTGGACACATGAACTGAATTAATTCTATATCGATGAATATTAATATAGAAATGACAGACATTTCAAAAAATTTTTACATATTGTTCAGAAAATTAACAGAATGATATACTGATGTACCAACTCTGTAATTAATCATGAAGAAGTCAAAGTTTAATAAATTAAGGATATTTATTTCAATATGGCTGCTCCTGGACACATGAACTGAATTTATTCTATATTGATGCATACTGATATAAGAATGACAAACAATTCATAAAATTTCTACATCTTGTTCAGAAACTATTGATGAATATACCGACTCGATAGCTAATCATGAAGAAGTGCCTTTTTAGTAAATTAACGATATTTTCTTCGATGTGGCAGCTCCTGGACACATGAACTGAATTAATTCTATATCGATGGAAATTAATATAGAAATGACAGACATTTCAAAAAATTTCGACATATTGTTCAGAAAATGAACAGAATGATATAGCGATGTACTGATGTACCGACTCTGTAATTTATCATGAAGAGGTCCCTTTTATAAATTAAGGATTATGTTTTCAATATGGCTGCTCCTAGACACATGAACTGAATTATTCTATATCGATGTAAATTAATATAGAAATGACAATCATTTCAAAAAAAAATCGATGGCTGGAACAGTAAGTATTGTAGGATATAACGATTCGTACGCTGATCATAAAGAAGTGCCTTTTTAGTAAATAAACGATATTTTCGTCGATGTGGCAGCTCCTGGACACAAGAACTGAATTTATTCTATATTGATGCATACTGATATAAGAAGAACGACAAACAATTCATAAAATTGCCACATCTTGGTCAGAAACTATTGATGAATATACCGACACGATAGCTAATCATGAAGAAGAGCCTTTATAGTAAATTAACGATATTTTCTTCGATGTGGCAGCTCCTGGACACATGACCTGAATTAATTCTATATCGATGGAAAAAAATATAGAAATGACAGACATTTCAAAAAATTTCGACATATTGTTCAGAAAATGAACAGAATGATATAGCGATGTACTGATGTACCGACTCTGTAATTTATCATTAAGAGGTCCCTTTTATAAATTAAGGATTATGTTTTCAATATGGCTGCTCCTAGACACATAAACTGAATTATTCTATATCGATGTAAATTAATATAGAAATGACAATCATTTCAAAAAAAATCGATGTCTGGATCAGTAAATATTGAAGGATACAACGATTCGTATGCTGATCATAAAGAAGTGCCTTTATAGTAAATTAACGATATTTTCGTCGATGTGGCAGCTCCTGGACACAAGAACTGAATTTATTCTATATTGATGCATACTGATATAAGAAGAATGACAAACACTTCATAAAATTGCCACATCTTGGTCAGAAACTATTGATGAATTACCAACTCGATAGCTAATCATGAAGAAGAGCCTTTTTAGTAAATTAACGATATTTTCTTCGATGTGGCAGCTCCTGGACGCATGAACTGAATTAATTCTATATCGATGGAAAAAAATATAGAAATGACAGACATTTCATAAAATTTCGACATATTGTTCAGAAAATGAACAGAATGATATACCGATATACTGATGTACCAACTCTGTAATTAATCATGAAGAAGTCCAAGTTTAATAAATTAAGGATTTTGTTTTCAATATGGCTGCTCCTGGACACATGAACTGAATTTATTCTATATTGATGCATACTGATATAAGAAGAATGACAAACACTTCATAAAATTGCCACATCTTGGTCAGAAACTATTGATGAATTACCAACTCGATAGCTAATCATGAAGAAGAGCCTTTTTAGTAAATTAACGATATTTTCTTCGATGTGGCAGCTCCTGGACGCATGAACTGAATTAATTCTATATCGATGAAAATTAATATAGAAATGACAGACATTTCAAAAAATTTCGACATATTGTTCAGAAAATGAACAGAATGATATACCGATGTACTGATGTACCGACTCTGTAATATATCATGAAGAGGTCCCTTTTATAAATTAAGGATTATGTTTTCAATATGGCTGCTCCTAGACACATAAACTGAATTATTCCATATCGATGTAAATTAATATAGAAATGACAATCATTTCAACAAAAATCGATGTCTGGATCAGTAAATATTGAAGGATATAACGATTCGTACGCTGATCATAAAGAAGTGCCTTTATAGTAAATTAACGATATTTTCGTCGATGTGGCAGCTCCTGGACACAAGAACTGAATTTATTCTATATTGATGCATACTGACATAAGAAGAACGACAAACAATTCATAAAATTGCCACATCTTGTTCAGAAACTATTGATGAAGATACCGACTCGATAGCTAATCATGAAGAAGTGCCTTTATAGTAAATTAACGATATTTTCTTCGATGTGGCAGCTCCTGGACACATGAACTGAATTAATTCTATATCGATGGAAAATAATATAGAAATGACAGACATTTCATAAAATTTCGACATATTGTTCAGAAAATGAACAGAATGATATACCGATATACTGATGTACCAACTCTGTAATTAATCATGAAGAAGTTCAAGTTTAATAAATTAAGGATATTGATTTCAATATGGCTGCTCCTGTACACATGAACTGAATTTTTCTATATTGATGCATACTGATATAAGAATGACAAGCAATTCATAAAATTTCTACATCTAGTTCAGAAACTATTGATGAATATACCGACTCGCTAGCTAATCATGAAGAAGTGCCTTTATAGTAAATCGATATTTTCTTCGATGTGGCAGCTCCTGGACACATGAACTGAATTAATTCTATATGGATGGAAATTAATATAGAAATGACAGACATTTCAAAAAATTTCGACATATTGTTCAGAAAATGAACAGAATGATATACCGATGTACTGATGTACCGACTCTGTAATTTATCATGAAGAGGTCCCTTTTATAAATTAAGGATTATGTTTTCAATATGGCTGCTCCTAGACACATAAACTGAATTATTCTATATAGATGTAAATTAATATAGAATTGACAATCATTTCAAAAAAATCGATGTCTGGATCAGTAAATATTGAAGGATATAACGATTCGTACGCTGATCATAAAGAAGTGCCTTTATAGTAAATCGATATTTTCTTCGATGTGGCAGCTCCTGGACACATGAACTGAATTAATTCTATATGGATGGAAATTAATATAGAAATGACAGACATTTCAAAAAATTTCGACATATTGTTCAGAAAATGAACAGAATGATATACCGATATACTGATGTACCAACTCTGTAATTAATCATGAAGAAGTCCAAGTTTAATAAATTAAGGATATTTATTTCAATATGGCTGCTCCTGGACACATGAACTGAATTTATTCTATATTGATGCATACTGATATAAGAATGACAAACAATTCATAAAATTTCTACATCTTGTTCAGAAACTATTGATGAATATACCGACTCGATAGCTAATCATGAAGAAGTGCCTTTTTAGTAAATTAACGATGTTTTCTTCGATGTGGCAGCTCCTGGACACATGAACTGAATTAATTCTATATCGATGGAAATTAATATAGAAATGACAGACATTTCAAAAAATTTCGACATATTGTTCAGAAAATGAACAGAATGATATAGCGATGTACTGATATACCGACTCTGTAATTTATCATGAAGAGGTCCCTTTTATAAATTAAGGATTATGTTTTCAATATGGCTGCTCCTAGACACATGAACTGAATTATTCTATATCGATGTAAATTAATATAGAAATGACAATCATTTCAAAAAAAAAATCGATGTCTGGAACAGTAAGTATTATAGGATATAACGATTCGTACGCTGATCATAAAGAAGTGCCTTTTTAGTAAATAAACGATATTTTCGTCGATGTGGCAGCTCCTGGACACAAGAACTGAATTTATTCTATATTGATGCATACTGATATAAGAAGAACGACAAACAATTCATAAAATTGCCACATCTTGGTCAGAAACTATTGATGAATATACCGACACGATAGCTAATCATGAAGAAGAGCCTTTATAGTAAATTAACGATATTTTCTTCGATGTGGCAGCTCCTGGACACATGAACTGAATTAATTCTATATCGATGGAAAAAAATATAGAAATGACAGACATTTCATAAAATTTCGACATATTGTTCAGAAAATGAACAGAATGATATAGCGATGTACTGATGTACCGACTCTGTAATTTATCATTAAGAGGTCCCTTTTATAAATTAAGGATTATGTTTTCAATATGGCTGCTCCTAGACACATAAACTGAATTATTCTATATCGATGTAAATTAATATAGAAATGACAATCATTTCAAAAAAAATCGATGTCTGGATCAGTAAATATTGAAGGATACAACGATTCGTACGCTGATCATAAAGAAGTGCCTTTATAGTAAATTAACGATATTTTCGTCGATGTGGCAGCTCCTGGACACAAGAACTGAATTTATTCTATATTGATGCATACTGATATAAGAAGAACGACAAACAATTCATAAAATTGCCACATCTTGGTCAGAAACTATTGATGAATATACCGACACGATAGCTAATCATGAAGAAGAGCCTTTATAGTAAATTAACGATATTTTCTTCGATGTGGCAGCTCCTGGACACATGAACTGAATTAATTCTATATCGATGGAAAAAAATATAGAAATGACAGACATTTCATAAAATTTCGACATATTGTTCAGAAAATGAACAGAATGATATACCGATATACTGATGTACCAACTCTGTAATTAATCATGAAGAAGTCCAAGTTTAATAAATTAAGGATTTTGTTTTCAATATGGCTGCTCCTGGACACATGAACTGAATTTATTCTATATTGATGCATACTGATATAAGAAGAATGACAAACACTTCATAAAATTGCCACATCTTGGTCAGAAACTATTGATGAATTACCGACTCGATAGCTAATCATGAAGAAGAGCCTTTTTAGTAAATTAACGATATTTTCTTCGATGTGGCAGCTCCTGGACGCATGAACTGAATTAATTCTATATCGATGGAAATTAATATAGAAATGACAGACATTTCATAAAATTTCGACATATTGTTCAGAAAATGAACAGAATGATATACCGATATACTGATGTACCAACTCTGTAATTAATCATGAAGAAGTTCAAGTTTAATAAATTAAGGATATTGATTTCAATATGGCTGCTCCTGTACACATGAACTGAATTTTTTCTATATTGATGCATACTGATATAAGAATGACAAGAAATTCATAAAATTTCTACATCTTGTTCAGAAACTATTGATGAATATACCGACTCGATAGCTAATCATGAAGAAGTGCCTTTATAGTAAATTAACGATATTTTCTTCGATGTGGCAGCTCCTGGATACATGAACTGAATTAATTCTATATCGATGGAAATTAATATAGAAATGACAGACATTTCAAAAAATTTCGACATATTGTTCAGAAAATGAACAGAATGATATACCGATGTACTGATGTACCGACTCTGTAATATATCATGAAGAGGTCCCTTTTATAAATTAAGGATTATGTTTTCAATATGGCTGCTCCTAGACACATAAACTGAATTATTCCATATCGATGTAAATTAATATAGAAATGACAATCATTTCAACAAAAATCGATGTCTGGATCAGTAAATATTGAAGGATATAACGATTCGTACGCTGATCATAAAGAAGTGCCTTTATAGTAAATTAACGATATTTTCGTCGATGTGGCAGCTCCTGGACACAAGAACTGAATTTATTCTATATTGATGCATACTGATATAAGAAGAATGACAAACAATTCATAAAATTGCCACATCTTGGTCAGAAACTATTGATGAATATACCGACACGATAGCTAATCATGAAGAAGAGCCTTTATAGTAAAATAACGATATTTTCTTCGATATGGCAGCTCCTGGACACATGAACTGAATTAATTCTATATCGATGGAAATTAATATAGAAATGACAGACATTTCATAAAATTTCGACATATTGTTCAGAAAATGAACAGAATGATATACCGATATACTGATGTCGCAACTCTGTAATTAATCATGAAGAAGTTCAAGTTTAATAAATTAAGGATATTGATTTCAATATGGCTGCTCCTGTACACATGAACTGAATTTTTCTATATTGATGCATACTGATATAAGAATGACAAGCAATTCATAAAATTTCTACATCTAGTTCAGAAACTATTGATGAATATACCGACTCGATAGCTAATCATGAAGAAGTGCCTTTATAGTAAATTAACGATATTTTCTTCGATGTGGCAGCTCCTGGACACATGAACAGAATTTATTCTATATCGATGGAAATTAATATAAAAAGGACAGACATTTCAAAAAATGTCGACATATTGTTCAGAAAATTAACAGAATGATATACCGATGTACTGATGTACCGACTCTTTAATTTATCATGAAGAGGTCCCTTTTATAAATTAAGGATTATGTTTTCAATATGGCTGCTCCTAGACACATAAACTGAATTATTCTATATAGATGTAAATTAATATAAAAATGACAATCATTTCAAAAAAAATCGATGTCTGGATCAGTAAATATTGAAGGATATAACGATTCGTACGCTGATCATAAAGAAGTGCCTTTATAGTAAATTAACGATATTTTCTTCGATGTGGCAGCTCCTGGACACATGAACTGAATTAATTCTATATCGATGAAAATTAATATAGAAATGACAGACATTTCAAAAAATTTTTACATATTGTTCAGAAAATTAACAGAATGATATACTGATGTACCAACTCTGTAATTAATCATGAAGAAGTCCAAGTTTAATAAATTAAGGATATTTATTTCAATATGGCTGCTCCTGGACACATGAACTGAATTTATTCTATATTGATGCATACTGATATAAGAATGACAAACAATTCATAAAATTTCTACATCTTGTTCAGAAACTATTGATGACTCGATAGCTAATCATGAAGAAGTGCTTTTTTAGTAAATTAACGATATTTTCTTCAATGTGGCAGCTCCTGGACACATGAACTGAATTAATTCTATATCGATGGAAATTAATATAGAAATGACAGACATTTCAAAAAATTTCGACATATTGTTCAGAAAATGAACAGAATGATATACCGATGTACTGATGTACCGACTCTGTAATTTATCATTAAGAGGTCCCTTTTATAAATTAAGGATTATGTTTTCAATATGGCTGCTCCTAGACACATAAACTGAATTATTCTATATCGATGTAAATTAATATAGAAATGACAATCATTTCAAAAAAAATCGATGTCTGGATCATTAAATATTGAAGGATATAACGATTCGTACGCTGATCATAAAGAAGTGCCTTTATAGTAAATTAACGATATTTTCGTCGATGTGGCAGCTCCTGGACACAAGAACTGAATTTATTCTATATTGATGCATACTGACATAAGAAGAACGACAAACAATTCATAAAATTGCCACATCTTGTTCAGAAACTATTGATGAAGATACCGACTCGATAGCTAATCATGAAGAAGTGCCTTTATAGTAAATTAACGATATTTTCTTCGATGTGGCAGCTCCTGGACACATGAACTGAATTAATTCTATATCGATGGAAAATAATATAGAAATGACAGACATTTCATAAAATTTCGACATATTGTTCAGAAAATGAACAGAATGATATACCGATATACTGATGTACCAACTCTGTAATTAATCATGAAGAAGTTCAAGTTTAATAAATTAAGGATATTGATTTCAATATGGCTGCTCCTGTACACATGAACTGAATTTTTCTATATTGATGCATACTGATATAAGAATGACAAGCAATTCATAAAATTTCTACATCTAGTTCAGAAACTATTGATGAATATACCGACTCGCTAGCTAATCATGAAGAAGTGCCTTTATAGTAAACCGATATTTTCTTCGATGTGGCAGCTCCTGGACACATGAACTGAATTAATTCTATATGGATGGAAATTAATATAGAAATGACAGACATTTCAAAAAATTTCGACATATTGTTCAGAAAATGAACAGAATGATATACCGATGTACTGATGTACCGACTCTGTAATTTATCATGAAGAGGTCCCTTTTATAAATTAAGGATTATGTTTTCAATATGGCTGCTCCTAGACACATAAACTGAATTATTCTATATAGATGTAAATTAATATAGAATTGACAATCATTTCAAAAAAATCGATGTCTGGATCAGTAAATATTGAAGGATATAACGATTCGTACGCTGATCATAAAGAAGTGCCTTTATAGTAAATTAACGATATTTTCGTCGATGTGGCAGCTCCTGGACACATGAACTGAATTAATTCTATATCGATGAAAATTAATATAGAAATGACAGACATTTCAAAAAATTTCGACATATTGTTCAGAAAATGAACAGAATGATATACCGATATACTGATGTACCAACTCTGTAATTAATCATGAAGAAGTCCAAGTTTAATAAATTAAGGATATTTATTTCAATATGGCTGCTCCTGGACACATGAACTGAATTTATTCTATATTGATGCATACTGATATAAGAATGACAAACAATTCATAAAATTTCTACATCTTGTTCAGAAACTATTGATGAATATACCGACTCGATAGCTAATCATGAAGAAGTGCCTTTTTAGTAAATTAACGATGTTTTCTTCGATGTGGCAGCTCCTGGACACATGAACTGAATTAATTCTATATCGATGGAAATTAATATAGAAATGACAGACATTTCAAAAAATTTCGACATATTGTTCAGAAAATGAACAGAATGATATAGCGATGTACTGATATACCGACTCTGTAATTTATCATGAAGAGGTCCCTTTTATAAATTAAGGATTATGTTTTCAATATGGCTGCTCCTAGACACATGAACTGAATTATTCTATATCGATGTAAATTAATATAGAAATGACAATCATTTCAAAAAAAAAATCGATGTCTGGAACAGTAAGTATTATAGGATATAACGATTCGTACGCTGATCATAAAGAAGTGCCTTTTTAGTAAATAAACGATATTTTCGTCGATGTGGCAGCTCCTGGACACAAGAACTGAATTTATTCTATATTGATGCATACTGATATAAGAAGAACGACAAACAATTCATAAAATTGCCACATCTTGGTCAGAAACTATTGATGAATATACCGACACGATAGCTAATCATGAAGAAGAGCCTTTATAGTAAATTAACGATATTTTCTTCGATGTGGCAGCTCCTGGACACATGAACTGAATTAATTCTATATCGATGGAAAAAAATATAGAAATGACAGACATTTCATAAAATTTCGACATATTGTTCAGAAAATGAACAGAATGATATAGCGATGTACTGATGTACCGACTCTGTAATTTATCATTAAGAGGTCCCTTTTATAAATTAAGGATTATGTTTTCAATATGGCTGCTCCTAGACACATAAACTGAATTATTCTATATCGATGTAAATTAATATAGAAATGACAATCATTTCAAAAAAAATCGATGTCTGGATCAGTAAATATTGAAGGATACAACGATTCGTACGCTGATCATAAAGAAGTGCCTTTATAGTAAATTAACGATATTTTCGTCGATGTGGCAGCTCCTGGACACAAGAACTGAATTTATTCTATATTGATGCATACTGATATAAGAAGAACGACAAACAATTCATAAAATTGCCACATCTTGGTCAGAAACTATTGATGAATATACCGACACGATAGCTAATCATGAAGAAGAGCCTTTATAGTAAATTAACGATATTTTCTTCGATGTGGCAGCTCCTGGACACATGAACTGAATTAATTCTATATCGATGGAAAAAAATATAGAAATGACAGACATTTCATAAAATTTCGACATATTGTTCAGAAAATGAACAGAATGATATACCGATATACTGATGTACCAACTCTGTAATTAATCATGAAGAAGTCCAAGTTTAATAAATTAAGGATTTTGTTTTCAATATGGCTGCTCCTGGACACATGAACTGAATTTATTCTATATTGATGCATACTGATATAAGAAGAATGACAAACACTTCATAAAATTGCCACATCTTGGTCAGAAACTATTGATGAATTACCGACTCGATAGCTAATCATGAAGAAGAGCCTTTTTAGTAAATTAACGATATTTTCTTCGATGTGGCAGCTCCTGGACGCATGAACTGAATTAATTCTATAT
The DNA here is from genome assembly GCA_947389925.1 of Coelopa pilipes. NCBI lineage: Eukaryota > Metazoa > Arthropoda > Insecta > Diptera > Coelopidae > Coelopa > Coelopa pilipes. The sequence goes on from OX376700.1 coordinate 10,302,367, forward strand.
CGATGGAAATTAATATAGAAATGACAGACATTTCATAAAATTTCGACATATTGTTCAGAAAATGAACAGAATGATATACCGATATACTGATGTACCAACTCTGTAATTAATCATGAAGAAGTTCAAGTTTAATAAATTAAGGATATTGATTTCAATATGGCTGCTCCTGTACACATGAACTGAATTTTTTCTATATTGATGCATACTGATATAAGAATGACAAGAAATTCATAAAATTTCTACATCTTGTTCAGAAACTATTGATGAATATACCGACTCGATAGCTAATCATGAAGAAGTGCCTTTATAGTAAATTAACGATATTTTCTTCGATGTGGCAGCTCCTGGATACATGAACTGAATTAATTCTATATCGATGGAAATTAATATAGAAATGACAGACATTTCAAAAAATTTCGACATATTGTTCAGAAAATGAACAGAATGATATACCGATGTACTGATGTACCGACTCTGTAATATATCATGAAGAGGTCCCTTTTATAAATTAAGGATTATGTTTTCAATATGGCTGCTCCTAGACACATAAACTGAATTATTCCATATCGATGTAAATTAATATAGAAATGACAATCATTTCAACAAAAATCGATGTCTGGATCAGTAAATATTGAAGGATATAACGATTCGTACGCTGATCATAAAGAAGTGCCTTTATAGTAAATTAACGATATTTTCGTCGATGTGGCAGCTCCTGGACACAAGAACTGAATTTATTCTATATTGATGCATACTGATATAAGAAGAATGACAAACAATTCATAAAATTGCCACATCTTGGTCAGAAACTATTGATGAATATACCGACACGATAGCTAATCATGAAGAAGAGCCTTTATAGTAAAATAACGATATTTTCTTCGATATGGCAGCTCCTGGACACATGAACTGAATTAATTCTATATCGATGGAAATTAATATAGAAATGACAGACATTTCATAAAATTTCGACATATTGTTCAGAAAATGAACAGAATGATATACCGATATACTGATGTCGCAACTCTGTAATTAATCATGAAGAAGTTCAAGTTTAATAAATTAAGGATATTGATTTCAATATGGCTGCTCCTGTACACATGAACTGAATTTTTCTATATTGATGCATACTGATATAAGAATGACAAGCAATTCATAAAATTTCTACATCTAGTTCAGAAACTATTGATGAATATACCGACTCGATAGCTAATCATGAAGAAGTGCCTTTATAGTAAATTAACGATATTTTCTTCGATGTGGCAGCTCCTGGACACATGAACAGAATTTATTCTATATCGATGGAAATTAATATAAAAAGGACAGACATTTCAAAAAATGTCGACATATTGTTCAGAAAATTAACAGAATGATATACCGATGTACTGATGTACCGACTCTTTAATTTATCATGAAGAGGTCCCTTTTATAAATTAAGGATTATGTTTTCAATATGGCTGCTCCTAGACACATAAACTGAATTATTCTATATAGATGTAAATTAATATAAAAATGACAATCATTTCAAAAAAAATCGATGTCTGGATCAGTAAATATTGAAGGATATAACGATTCGTACGCTGATCATAAAGAAGTGCCTTTATAGTAAATTAACGATATTTTCTTCGATGTGGCAGCTCCTGGACACATGAACTGAATTAATTCTATATCGATGAAAATTAATATAGAAATGACAGACATTTCAAAAAATTTTTACATATTGTTCAGAAAATTAACAGAATGATATACTGATGTACCAACTCTGTAATTAATCATGAAGAAGTCCAAGTTTAATAAATTAAGGATATTTATTTCAATATGGCTGCTCCTGGACACATGAACTGAATTTATTCTATATTGATGCATACTGATATAAGAATGACAAACAATTCATAAAATTTCTACATCTTGTTCAGAAACTATTGATGACTCGATAGCTAATCATGAAGAAGTGCTTTTTTAGTAAATTAACGATATTTTCTTCAATGTGGCAGCTCCTGGACACATGAACTGAATTAATTCTATATCGATGGAAATTAATATAGAAATGACAGACATTTCAAAAAATTTCGACATATTGTTCAGAAAATGAACAGAATGATATACCGATGTACTGATGTACCGACTCTGTAATTTATCATTAAGAGGTCCCTTTTATAAATTAAGGATTATGTTTTCAATATGGCTGCTCCTAGACACATAAACTGAATTATTCTATATCGATGTAAATTAATATAGAAATGACAATCATTTCAAAAAAAATCGATGTCTGGATCATTAAATATTGAAGGATATAACGATTCGTACGCTGATCATAAAGAAGTGCCTTTATAGTAAATTAACGATATTTTCTTCGATGTGGCAGCTCCTGGACACATGAACTGAATTAATTCTATATCGATGGAAATTAATATAGAAATCACAGGCATTTCATAAAATTTCGATATATTGTTCAGAAAATGAATAGAATGATATACCGATATACTGATGTAACAACTCTGTAATTAATCATGAAGAAGTTCAAGTTTAATAAATTAAGGATATTGATTTCAATATGGCTGCTCCTGTACACATGAACTGAATTTTTTCTATATTGATGCATACTGATATAAGAATGACAAGCAATTCATAAAATTTCTACATCTTGTTCAGAAACTATTGATGAATATACCGACTCGATAGCTAATCATGAAAAAGTGCCTTTATAGTAAATTAACGATATTTTCTTCGATGTGGCAGCTCCTGGACACATGAACTGAATTAATTCTATATCGATGGAAATTAATATAGAAATGACAGACATTTCAAAAAATTTCGACATATTGTTCAGAAAATGAACAGAATGATATAGCGATGTACTGATGTACCGACTCTGTAATTTTTCATGAAGAGGTCCCTTTTATAAATTAAGGATTATGTTTTCAATATGGCTGCTCCTAGACACATAAACTGAATTATTCTATATCGATGTAAATTAATATAGAAATGACAATCATTTCAAAAAAAATCGATGTCTGGATCAGTAAATATTGAAGGATATAACGATTCGTACGCTGATCATAAAGAAGTGCCTTTTTAGTAAATAAACGATATTTTCGTCGATGTGGCAGCTCCTGGACACATAAACTGAATTATTCTATATCGATGTAAATTAATATAGAAATGACAATCATTTCAAAAAAAATCGATGTCTGGATCAGTAAATGTTGAAGGATATAACGATTCGTACGCCGATCATAAAGAAGTGCCTTTATAGTAAATTAACGATATTTTCGTCGATGTGGCAGCTCCTGGAAACTGAATTAATTCTATATCGATGGAAATTAATATAGAAATGACAGACATTTCATAAATTTCGATATATTGTTCAGAAAATGAACAGAATGATATACCAATGTACTTTTGTACCAACTCTGTAATTAATCATAAAGAAGTCCAAGTTTAATAAATTAAGGATATTTATTTCAATATGGCTGCTCCTGGTCACATGAACTGAATTTATTCTATATTGATGCATACTGATATAAGAATGACAAACAATTCATAAAATATCTACATCTTGTTCAGAAACTATTGATGAATCGATAGCTAATCATGAAGAAGTGCCTTTTTAGTAAATTAACGATATTTTCTTCGATGTGGCAGCTCCTGGACACATGAACTGAATTAATTCTATATCGATGGAAATTAATATAGAAATGACAGACATTACAAAAAATTCCGACATATTGTTCAGAAAATGAACAGAATGATATACCGATGTACTGATGTACCGACTCTGTAATTTATCATTAAGAGGTCCCTTTTATAAATTAAGGATTATGTTTTCAATATGGCTGCTCCTAGACACATAAACTGAATCATTCTATATCGATGTAAATTAATATAGAAATGACAGACATTTCATAAATTTCGACATATTGTTCAGAAAATGAACAGAATGATATACCAATGTACTGATGTACCGACTCTGTAATTTATCATTAAGAGGTCCCTTTTATATATTAAGGATTATGTTTTCAATATGGCTGCTCCTAGACACATAAACTGAATTATTCTATATCGATGTAAATTACTATAGAAATGACAATCATTTCAAAAAAAATCGATGTCTGGATCAGTAAATATTGAAGGATACAACGATTCGTACGCTGATCATAAAGAAGTGCCTTTATAGTAAATTAACGATATTTTCGTCGATGTGGCAGCTCCTGGACACAAGAACTGAATTTATTCTATATTGATGCATACTGATATAAGAAGAACGACAAACAATTCATAAAATTGCCACATCTTGGTCAGAAACTATTGATGAATATACCGACACGATAGCTAATCATGAAGAAGAGCCTTTATAGTAAATTAACGATATTTTCTTCGATGTGGCAGCTCCTGGACACATGAACTGAATTAATTCTATATCGATGGAAAAAAATATAGAAATGACAGACATTTCATAAAATTTCGACATATTGTTCAGAAAATGAACAGAATGATATACCGATATACTGATGTACCAACTCTGTAATTAATCATGAAGAAGTCCAAGTTTAATAAATTAAGGATTTTGTTTTCAATATGGCTGCTCCTGGACACATGAACTGAATTTATTCTATATTGATGCATACTGATATAAGAAGAATGACAAACACTTCATAAAATTGCCACATCTTGGTCAGAAACTATTGATGAATTACCGACTCGATAGCTAATCATGAAGAAGAGCCTTTTTAGTAAATTAACGATATTTTCTTCGATGTGGCAGCTCCTGGACGCATGAACTGAATTAATTCTATATCGATGGAAATTAATATAGAAATGACAGACATTTCATAAAATTTCGACATATTGTTCAGAAAATGAACAGAATGATATACCGATATACTGATGTACCAACTCTGTAATTAATCATGAAGAAGTTCAAGTTTAATAAATTAAGGATATTGATTTCAATATGGCTGCTCCTGTACACATGAACTGAATTTTTTCTATATTGATGCATACTGATATAAGAATGACAAGAAATTCATAAAATTTCTACATCTTGTTCAGAAACTATTGATGAATATACCGACTCGATAGCTAATCATGAAGAAGTGCCTTTTTAGTAAATTAACGATATTTTCTTCGATGTGGCAGCTCCTGGACACATGAACTGAATTAATTCTATATCGATGGAAATTAATATAGAAATGACAGACATTTCAAAAAATTTCGACATATTGTTCAGAAAATGAACAGAATGATATACCGATGTACTGATGTACCGACTCTGTAATATATCATGAAGAGGTCCCTTTTATAAATTAAGGATTATGTTTTCAATATGGCTGCTCCTAGACACATAAACTGAATTATTCCATATCGATGTAAATTAATATAGAAATGACAATCATTTCAACAAAAATCGATGTCTGGATCAGTAAATATTAAAGGATATAACGATTCGTACGCTGATCATAAAGAAGTGCCTTTATAGTAAATTAACGATATTTTCGTCGATGTGGCAGCTCCTGGACACAAGAACTGAATTTATTCTATATTGATGCATACTGATATAAGAAGAATGACAAACAATTCATAAAATTGCCACATCTTGGTCAGAAACTATTGATGAATATACCGACACGATAGCTAATCATGAAGAAGAGCCTTTATAGTAAATTAACGATATTTTCTTCGATATGGCAGCTCCTGGACACATGAACTGAATTAATTCTATATCGATGGAAAATAATATAGAAATGACAGACATTTCATAAAATTTCGACATATTGTTCAGAAAATGAACAGAATGATATACCGATATACTGATGTACCAACTCTGTAATTAATCATGAAGAAGTTCAAGTTTAATAAATTAAGGATATTGATTTCAATATGGCTGCTCCTGTACACATGAACTGAATTTTTCTATATTGATGCATACTGATATAAGAATGACAAGCAATTCATAAAATTTCTACATCTAGTTCAGAAACTATTGATGAATATACCGACTCGATAGCTAATCATGAAGAAGTGCCTTTATAGTAAATTAACGATATTTTCTTCGATGTGGCAGCTCCTGGACACATGAACAGAATTTATTCTATATCGATGGAAATTAATATAGAAATGACAGACATTTCAAAAAATTTCGACATATTGTTCAGAAAATGAACAGAATGATATACCGATGTACTGATGTACCGACTCTGTAATTTATCATGAAGAGGTCCCTTTTATAAATTAAGGATTATGTTTTCAATATGGCTGCTCCTAGACACATAAACTGAATTATTCTATATCGATGTAAATTAATATAGAAATGACAATCATTTCAAAAAAAATCGATGTCTTGATCATTAAATATTGAAGGATATAACGATTCGTACGCTGATCATAAAGAAGTGCCTTTATAGTAAATTAACGATATTTTCTTCGATGTGGCAGCTCCTGGACACATGAACTGAATTAATTCTATATCGATGGAAATTAATATAGAAATCACAGGCATTTCATAAAATTTCGATATATTGTTCAGAAAATGAACAGAATGATATACCGATATACTGATGTACCAACTCTGTAATTAATCATGAAGAAGTTCAAGTTTAATAAATTAAGGATATTGATTTCAATATGGCTGCTCCTGGACACATGAACTGAATTTTTTCTATATTGATGCATACTGATATAAGAATGACAAGCAATTCATAAAATTTCTACATCTTGTTCAGAAACTATTGATGAATATACCGACTCGATAGCTAATCATGAAAAAGTGCCTTTATAGTAAATTAACGATATTTTCTTCGATGTGGCAGCTCCTGGACACATGAACTGAATTAATTCTATATCGATGGAAATTAATATAGAAATGACAGACATTTCAAAAAATTTCGACATATTGTTCAGAAAATGAACAGAATGATATAGCGATGTACTGATGTACCGACTCTGTAATTTTTCATGAAGAGGTCCCTTTTATAAATTAAGGATTATGTTTTCAATATGGCTGCTCCTAGACACATAAACTGAATTATTCTATATCGATGTAAATTAATATAGAAATGACAATCATTTCAAAAAAAATCGATGTCTGGATCAGTAAATATTGAAGGATATAACGATTCGTACGCTGATCATAAAGAAGTGCCTTTTTAGTAAATAAACGATATTTTCGTCGATGTGGCAGCTCCTGGACACATAAACTGAATTATTCTATATCGATGTAAATTAATATAGAAATGACAATCATTTAAAAAAAAATCGATGTCTGGATCAGTAAATATTGAAGGATATAACGATTCGTACGCCGATCATAAAGAAGTGCCTTTATAGTAAATTAACGATATTTTCGTCGATGTGGCAGCTCCTGGACACATGAACTGAATTAATTCTATATCGATGAAAATTAATATAGAAATGACAGGCATTTCATAAAATTTCGATATATTGTTCAGAAAATGAACAGAATGATATACCGATATACTGATGTACCAACTCTGTAATTAATCATGAAGAAGTTCAAGTTTAATAAATTAAGGATATTGATTTCAATATGGCTGCTCCTGTACACATGAACTGAATTTTTTCTATATTGATGCATACTGATATAAGAATGACAAGCAATTCATAAAATTTCTACATCTTGTTCAGAAACTATTGATGACTCGATAGCTAATCATGAAGAAGTGCCTTTTTAGTAAATTAACGATATTTTCATCGATGTGGCAGCTCCTGGACACATGAACTGAATTAATTCTATATCGATGGAAATTAATATAGAAATGACAGACATTACAAAAAATTCCGACATATTGTTCAGAAAATGAACAGAATGATATACCGATGTACTGATGTACCGACTCTGTAATTTATCATTAAGAGGTCCCTTTTATAAATTAAGGATTATGTTTTCAATATGGCTGCTCCTAGACACATAAACTGAATCATTCTATATCGATGTAAATTAATATAGAAATGACAGACATTTCATAAATTTCGACATATTGTTCAGAAAATGAACAGAATGATATACCAATGTACTGATGTACCGACTCTGTAATTTATCATTAAGAGGTCCCTTTTATAAATTAAGGATTATGTTTTCAATATGGCTGCTCCTAGACACATAAACTGAATTATTCTATATCGATGTAAATTAATATAGAAATGACAATCATTTCAAAAAAAATCGATGTCTGGATCAGTAAATATTGAAGGATACAACGATTCGTACGCTGATCATAAAGAAGTGCCTTTATAGTAAATTAACGATATTTTCGTCGATGTGGCAGCTCCTGGACACAAGAACTGAATTTATTCTATATTGATGCATACTGATATAAGAAGAACGACAAACAATTCATAAAATTGCCACATCTTGGTCAGAAACTATTGATGAATATACCGACACGATAGCTAATCATGAAGAAGAGCCTTTATAGTAAATTAACGATATTTTCTTCGATGTGGCAGCTCCTGGACACATGAACTGAATTAATTCTATATCGATGGAAAAAAATATAGAAATGACATTTCATAAAATTTCGACATATTGTTCAGAAAATGAACAGAATGATATACCGATATACTGATGTACCAACTCTGTAATTAATCATGAAGAAGTCCAAGTTTAATAAATTAAGGATTTTGTTTTCAATATGGCTGCTCCTGGACACATGAACTGAATTTATTCTATATTGATGCATACTGATATAAGAAGAATGACAAACACTTCATAAAATTGCCACATCTTGGTCAGAAACTATTGATGAATTACCGACTCGATAGCTAATCATGAAGAAGAGCCTTTTTAGTAAATTAACGATATTCTCTTCGATGTGGCAGCTCCTGGACGCATGAACTGAATTAATTCTATATCGATGGAAATTAATATAGAAATGACAGACATTTCATAAAATTTTGACATATTGTTCAGAAAATGAACAGAATGATATACCGATATACTGATGTACCAACTCTGTAATTAATCATGAAGAAGTTCAAGTTTAATAAATTAAGGATATTGATTTCAATATGGCTGCTCCTGTACACATGAACTGATTTTTTTCTATATTGATGCATACTGATATAAGAATGACAAGAAATTCATAAAATTTCTACATCTTGTTCAGAAACTATTGATGAATATACCGACTCGATAGCTAATCATGAAGAAGTGCCTTTATAGTAAATTAACGATATTTTCTTCGATGTGGCAGCTCCTGGACACATGAACTGAATTAATTCTATATCGATGGAAATTAATATAGAAATGACAGACATTTCATAAAATTTCGACATATTGTTCAGAAAATGAACAGAATGATATACCGATATACTGATGTACCAACTCTGTAATTAATCATGAAGAAGTCCAAGTTTAATAAATTAAGGATTTTGTTTTCAATATGGCTGCTCCTGGACACATAAACTGAATTATTCCATATCGATGTAAATTAATATAGAAATGACAATCATTTCAACAAAAATCGATGTCTGGATCAGTAAATATTGAAGGATATAACGATTCGTACGCTGATCATAAAGAAGTGCCTTTATAGTAAATTAACGATATTTTCGTCGATGTGGCAGCTCCTGGACACAAGAACTGAATTTATTCTATATTGATGCATACTGATATAAGAAGAATGACAAACAATTCATAAAATTGCCACATCTTGGTCAGAAACTATTGATGAATATACCGACACGATAGCTAATCATGATGAAGAGCCTGTATAGTAAATTAACGATATTTTCTTCGATATGGCAGCTCCTGGACACATGAACTGAATTAATTCTATATCGATGGAAATTAATATAGAAATGACAGACATTTCATAAAATTTCGACATATTGTTCAGAAAATGAACAGAATGATATACCGATATACTGATGTACCAACTCTGTAATTAATCATGAAGAAGTTCAAGTTTAATAAATTAAGGATATTGATTTCAATATGGCTGCTCCTGTACACATGAACTGAATTTTTCTATATTGATGCATACTGATATAAGAATGACAAGCAATTCATAAAATTTCTACATCTAGTTCAGAAACTATTGATGAATATACCGACTCGATAGCTAATCATGAAGAAGTGCCTTTATAGTAAATTAACGATATTTTCTTCGATGTGGCAGCTCCTGGACACATGAACAGAATTTATTCTATATCGATGGAAATTAATATAAAAAGGACAGACATTTCAAAAAATGTCGACATATTGTTCAGAAAATGAACAGAATGATATAGCGATGTACTGATGTACCGACTCTTTAATTTATCATGAAGAGGTCCCTTTTATAAATTAAGGATTATGTTTTCAATATGGCTGCTCCTAGACACATAAACTGAATTATTCTATATAGATGTAAATTAATATAAAAATGACAATCATTTCAAAAAAAATCGATGTCTGGATCAGTAAATATTGAAGGATATAACGATTCGTACGCTGATCATAAAGAAGTGCCTTTATAGTAAATTAACGATATTTTCTTCGATGTGGCAGCTCCTGGACACATGAACTGAATTAATTCTATATCGATCAAAATTAATATAGAAATGACAGACATTTCAAAAAATTTTTACATATTGTTCAGAAAATTAACAGAATGATATACTGATGTACCAACTCTGTAATTAATCATGAAGAAGTCCAAGTTTAATAAATTAAGGATATTTATTTCAATATGGCTGCTCCTGGACACATGAACTGAATTTATTCTATATTGATGCATACTGATATAAGAATGACAAACAATTCATAAAATTTCTACATCTTGTTCAGAAACTATTGATGAATATACCGACTCGATAGCTAATCATGAAGAAGTGCCTTTTTAGTAAATTAACGATATTTTCTTCAATGTGGCAGCTCCTGGACACATGAACTGAATTAATTCTATATCGATGGAAATTAATATAGAAATGACAGACATTTCAAAAAATTTCGACATATTGTTCAGAAAATGAACAGAATGATATACCGATGTACTGATGTACCGACTCTGTAATTTATCATTAAGAGGTCCCTTTTATAAATTAAGGATTATGTTTTCAATATGGCTGCTCCTAGACACATAAACTGAATTATTCTATATCGATGTAAATTAATATAGAAATGACAATCATTTCAAAAAAAATCGATGTCTGGATCAGTAAATATTGAAGGATATAACGATTCGTACGCTGATCATAAAGAAGTGCCTTTTTAGTAAATAAACGATATTTTCGTCGATGTGGCAGCTCCTGGACACATAAACTGAATTATTCTATATCGATGTAAATTAATATAGAAATGACAATCATTTCAAAAAAAATCGATGTCTGGATCAGTAAATGTTGAAGGATATAACGATTCGTACGCCGATCATAAAGAAGTGCCTTTATAGTAAATAAACGATATTTTCGTCGATGTGGCAGCTCCTGGAAACTGAATTAATTCTATATCGATGGAAATTAATATAGAAATGACAGACATTTCATAAATTTCGATATATTGTTCAGAAAATGAACAGAATGATATACCAATGTACTTTTGTACCAACTCTGTAATTAATCATAAAGAAGTCCAAGTTTAATAAATTAAGGATATTTATTTCAATATGGCTGCTCCTGGACACATGAACTGAATTTATTCTATATTGATGCATACTGATATAAGAATGACAAACAATTCATAAAATATCTACATCTTGTTCAGAAACTATTGATGACTCGATAGCTAATCATGAAGAAGTGCCTTTTTAGTAAATTAACGATATTTTCTTCAATGTGGCAGCTCCTGGACACATGAACTGAATTAATTCTATATCGATGGAAATTAATATAGAAATGACAGACATTACAAAAAATTCCGACATATTGTTCAGAAAATGAACTGAATGATATACCGATGTACTGATGTACCGACTCTGTAATTTATCATTAAGAGGTCCCTTTTATAAATTAAGGATTATGTTTTCAATATGGCTGCTCCTAGACACATAAACTGAATCATTCTATATCGATGTAAATTAATATAGAAATGACAGACATTTCATAAATTTCGACATATTGTTCAGAAAATGAACAGAATGATATACCAATGTACTGATGTACCGACTCTGTAATTTATCATTAAGAGGTCCCTTTTATAAATTAAGGATTATGTTTTCAATATGGCTGCTCCTAGACACATAAACTGAATTATTCTATATCGATGTAAATTAATATAGAAGTGACAATCATTTCAAAAAAAATCGATGTCTGGATCAGTAAATGTTGAAGGATATAACGATTCGTACGCCGATCATAAAGAAGTGCCTTTATAGTAAATTAACGATATTTTCGTCGATGTGGCAGCTCCTGGACACATGAACTGAATTAATTCTATATCGATGGAAATTAATATAGAAATGACAGACATTTCATAAATTTCGACATATTGTTCAGAAAATGAACAGAATGATATACCAATGTACTTTTGTACCAACTCTGAAATTAATCATAAAGAAGTCCAAGTTTAATAAATTAAGGATATTTATTTCAATATGGCTGCTCCTGGACACATGAACTGAATTTATTCTATATTGATGCATACTGATATAAGAATGACAAACAATTCATAAAATTTCTACATCTTGTTCAGAAACTATTGATGAATATACCGACTCGATAGCTAATCATGAAGAAGTGCCTTTTTAGTAAATTAACGATATTTTCTTCGATGTGGCAGCTCCTGGACACATGAACTGAATTAATTCTATATCGATGGAAATTAATATAGAAATGACAGACATTTCAAAAAATTTCGACATATTGTTCAGAAAATGAACAGAATGATATAGCGATGTACTGATGTACCGACTCTGTAATTTATCATGAAGAGGTCCCTTTTATAAATTAAGGATTATGTTTTCAATATGGCTGCTCCTAGACACATAAACTGAATTATTCTATATCGATGTAAATTAATATAGAAATGACAATCATTTCAAAAAAGATCGATGTCTGGATCAGTAAATATTGAAGGATATAACGATTCGTACGCTCATCATAAAGAAGTGCCTTTTTAGTAAATAAACGATATTTTCGTCGATCTGGCAGCTCCTGGACACATAAACTGAATTATTCTATATCGATGTAAATTAATATAGAAGTGACAATCATTTCAAAAAAAAAAATCGATGTCTGGATCAGTAAATGTTGAAGGATATAACGATTCGTACGCCGATCATAAAGAAGTGCCTTTATAGTAAATTAACGATATTTTCGTCGATGTGGCAGCTCCTGGACACATGAACTGAATTAATTCTATATCGATGGAAATTAATATAGAAATGACAGACATTTCATAAATTTCGACATATTGTTCAGAAAATGAACAGAATGATATACCAATGTACTTTTGTACCAACTCTGTAATTAATCATAAAGAAGTCCAAGTTTAATAAATTAAGGATATTTATTTCAATATGGCTGCTCCTGGACACATGAACTGAATTTATTCTATATTGATGCATACTGATATAAGAATGACAAACAATTCATAAAATTTCTACATCTTGTTCAGAAACTATTGATGACTCTATAGCTAATCATGAAGAAGTGCCTTTTTAGTAAATTAACGATATTTTCTTCAATGTGGCAGCTCCTGGACACATGAACTGAATTAATTCTATATCGATGGAAATTAATATAGAAATGACAGACATTACAAAAAATTTCGACATATTGTTCAGGAAATGAACAGAATGATATACCGATGTGCTGATGTACCGACTCTGTAATTTATCATTAAGAGGTCTCTTTTATAAATTAAGGATTATGTTTTCAATATGGCTGCTCCTAGACACATAAACTGAATCATTCTATATCGATGTAAATTAATATAGAAATGACAGACATTTCATAAATTTCGACATATTGTTCAGAAAATGAACAGAATGATATACCAATGTACTGATGTACCGACTCTGTAATTTATCATTAAGAGGTCCCTTTTATAAATTAAGGATTATGTTTTCAATATGGCTGCTCCTAGACACATAAACTGAATTATTCTATATCGATGTAAATTAATATAGAAGTGACAATCATTTCAAAAAAAATCGATGTCTAGATCAGTAAATGTTGAAGGATATAACGATTCGTACGCCGATCATAAAGAAGTGCCTTTATAGTAAATTAACGATATTTTCGTCGATGTGGCAGCTCCTGGACACATGAACTGAATTAATTCTATATCGATGGAAATTAATATAGAAATGACAGACATTTCATAAATTTCGACATATTGTTCAGAAAATGAACAGAATGATATACCAATGTACTTTTGTACCAACTCTGTAATTAATCATAAAGAAGTCCAAGTTTAATAAATTAAGGATATTTATTTCAATATGGCTGCTCCTGGACACATGAACTGAATTTATTCTATATTGATGCATACTGATATAAGAATGACAAACAATTCATAAAATTTCTACATCTTGTTCAGAAACTATTGATGACTCGATAGCTAATCATGAAGAAGTGACTTTTTAGTAAATTAACGATATTTTCGTCGATGTGGCAGCTCCTGGACACATAAACTGAATTATTCTATATCGATGTAAATTAATATAGAAATGACAATCATTTCAAAATAATCGATGTCTGGATCAGTAAATATTGAAGGATATAACGATTCGTACGCTGATCATAAAGAAGTGCCTTTATAGTAAATTAACGATATTTTCGTCGATGTGGCAGCTCCTGGACACATGAACTGAATTAATTCTATATCGATGAAAATTAATATAGAAATGACAGACATTTCAAAAAATTTTTACATATTGTTCAGAAAATTAACAGAATGATATACTGATGTACCAACTCTGTAATTAATCATGAAGAAGTCCAAGTTTAATAAATTAAGGATATTTATTTCAATATGGCTGCTCCTGTACACATGAACTGAATTTTTCTATATTGATGCATACTGATATAAGAATGACAAGCAATTCATAAAATTTCTACATCTAGTTCAGAAACTATTGATGAATATACCGACTCGATAGCTAATCATGAAGAAGTGCCTTTATAGTAAATTAACGATATTTTCGTCGATGTGGCAGCTCCTGGACACATGAACTGAATTAATTCTATATCGATGTAAATTAATATAGAAATGACAGACATTTCATAAATTTCGACATATTGTTCAGAAAATGAACAGAATGATATACCAATGTACTGATGTACCGACTCTGTAATTTATCATTAAGAGGTCCCTTTTATAAATTAAGGATTATGTTTTCAATATGGCTGCTCCTAGACACATAAACTGAATTATTCTATATCGATGTAAATTAATATAGAAGTGACAATCATTTCAAAAAAAATCGATGTCTGGATCAGTAAATGTTGAAGGATATAACGATTCGTACGCCGATCATAAAGAAGTGCCTTTATAGTAAATTAACGATATTTTCGTCGATGTGGCAGCTCCTGGACACATGAACTGAATTAATTCTATATCGATGGAAATTAATATAGAAATGACAGACATTTCATAAATTTCGACATATTGTTCAGAAAATGAACAGAATGATATACCAATGTACTTTTGTACCAACTCTGTAATTAATCATAAAGAAGTCCAAGTTTAATATATTAAGGATATTTATTTCAATATGGCTGCTCCTGGACACATGAACTGAATTTATTCTATATTGATGCATACTGATATAAGAATGACAAACAATTCATAAAATTTCTACATCTTGTTCAGAAACTATTGATGACTCGATAGCTAATCATGAAGAAGTGCCTTTTTAGTAAATTAACGATATTTTCGTCGATGTGGCAGCTCCTGGACACATAAACTGAATTATTCTATATCGATGTAAATTAATATAGAAATGACAATCATTTCAAAAAAATCGATGTCTGGATCAGTAAATATTGAAGGATATAACGATTCGTACGCTGATCATAAAGAAGTGCCTTTATAGTAAATTAACGATATTTTCGTCGATGTGGCAGCTCCTGGACACATGAACTGAATTAATTCTATATCGATGGAAATGAATATAGAAATGACAGACATTTCAAAAAATTTCGATATATTGTTCAGAAAATGAACAGAATGATATACCGATGTACTGATGTACCGACTCTGTAATTTATCATGAAGAGGTCCCTTTTATAAATTAAGGATTATGTTTTCAATATGGCTGCTCCTAGACACATAAACTGAATTATTCTATATAGATGTAAATTAATATAAAAATGACAATCATTTCAATAAAAATCGATGTCTGGATCAGTAAATATTGAAGGATATAACGATTCGTACGCTGATCATAAAGAAGTGCCTTTATAGTAAATTAACGATATTTTCTTCGATGTGGCAGCTCCTGGACACATGAACTGAATTAATTCTATATCGATGGAAATGAATATAGAAATGACAGACATTTCAAAAAATTTCGATATATTGTTCAGAAAATGAACAGAATGATATACCGATGTACTGATGTACCGACTCTGTAATTTATCATGAAGAGGTCCCTTTTATAAATTAAGGATTATGTTTTCAATATGGCTGCTCCTAGACACATAAACTGAATTATTCTATATCGATGTAAATTAATATAGAAATGACAATCATTTCAAAAAAAAATCGATGTCTGGAACAGTAAGTATTGTAGGATATAACGATTCTTACGCTGATCATAAAGAAGTGCCTTTTTAGTAAATAAACGATATTTTCGTCGATGTGGCAGCTCCTGGACACATAAACTGAATTATTCTATATCGATGTAAATTAATATAGAAATGACAATCATTTCAAAAAAAATCGATGTCTGGATCAGTAAATATTGAAGGATATAACGATTCGTACGCTGATCATAAAGAAGTGCCTTTATAGTAAATTAACGATATTTTCGTCGATGTGGCAGCTCCTGGACACAAGAACTGAATTTATTCTATATTGATGCATACTGATATAAGAAGAATGACAAACAATTCACATCTTGGTCAGAAACTATTGATGAATATACCGACACGATAGCTAATCATGAAGAAGAGCCTTTATAGTAAATTAACGATATTTTCTTCGATGTAGCAGCTCCTGGACACATGAACTGAATTAATTCTATATCGATGGAAATTAATATAGAAATGACAGACATTTCATAAAATTTTGACATATTGTTCAGAAAATAAACAGAATGATATACCGATATACTGATGTACCAACTCTGTAATTAATCATGAAGAAGGTCAAGTTTAATAAATTAAGGATATTGATTTCAATATGGCTGCTCCCGTACACATGAACTGAATTTTTCTATATTGATGCATACTGATATAAGAATGACAAGCAATTCATAAAGTTTCTACATCTAGTTCAGAAACTATTGATGAATATACCGACTCGCTAGCTAATCATGAAGAAGTGCCTTTATAGTAAATTAACGATATTTTCTTCGATGTGGCAGCTCCTGGACACATGAACTGAATTAATTCTATATCGATGGAAATTAATATAGAAATGACAGACATTACAAAAAATTTCGACATATTGTTCAGAAAATGAACAGAATGATATACCGATGTACTGATGTACCGACTCTGTAATTTATCATGAAGAGGTCCCTTTTATAAATTAAGGATTATGTTTTCAATATGGCTGCTCCTAGACACATAAACTGAATCATTCTATATCGATGTAAATTAATATAGAAATGACAGACATTTCATAAATTTCGACATATTGTTCAGAAAATGAACAGAATGATATACCAATGTACTGATGTACCGACTCTGTAATTTATCATTAAGAGGTCCCTTTTATAAATTAAGGATTATGTTTTCAATATGGCTGCTCCTAGACACATAAACTGAATTATTCTATATCGATGTAAATTAATATAGAAGTGACAATCATTTCAAAAAAAATCGATGTCTGGATCAGTAAATGTTGAAGGATATAACGATTCGTACGCCGATCATAAAGAAGTGCCTTTATAGTAAATTAACGATATTTTCGTCGATGTGGCAGCTCCTGGACACATGAACTGAATTAATTCTATATCGATGGAAATTAATATAGAAATGACAGACATTTCATAAATTTCGACATATTGTTCAGAAAATGAACAGAATGATATACCAATGTACTTTTGTACCAACTCTGTAATTAATCATAAAGAAGTCCAAGTTTAATAAATTAAGGATATTTATTTCAATATGGCTGCTCCTGGACACATGAACTGTATTTATTCTATATTGATGCATACTGATATAAGAATGACAAACAATTCATAAAATTTCTACATCTTGTTTAGAAACTATTGATGACTCGATAGCTAATCATGAAGAAGTGCCTTTTTAATAAATTAAGGATATTTATTTCAATATGGCTGCTCCTATACACATGAACTGAATTTTTTCTATATTGATGCATACTGATATATGAATGACAAGCAATTCATAAAATTTATACATCTTGTTCAGAAACTATTGATCAATATACCGACTCGATAGCTAATCATGAAGAAGTGCCTTTATTGTAAATTAACGATATTTTCGTCGATGTGGCAGCTCCTGGACACATGAACTGAATTAATTCTATATCGATGGAAATTAATATAGAAATGACAGACATTTCAAAAAATTTCGACATATTGTTCAGAAAATGAACAGAATGATATACCGATGTACTGATGTATCGACTCTGTAATTTATCATGAAGAGGTCCCTTTTATAAATTAAGGATTATGTTTTCAATATGGCTGCTCCTAGACACATAAACTGAATTATTCTATATAGATGTAAATTAATATAAAAATGACAATCATTTCAAAAAAAATCGATGTCTGGATCAGTAAATATTGAAGGATATAACGATTCGTACGCTGATCATAAAGAAGTGCCTTTATAGTAAATTAACGATATTTTCTTCGATGTGGCAGCTCCTGGACACATGAACTGAATTAATTCTATATCGATGGAAATGAATATAGAAATGACAGACATTTCAAAAAATTTCGATTTATTGTTCAGAAAATGAACAGAATGATACACCGATGTACTGATGTACCGACTCTGTAATTTATCATGAAGAGGTCCCTTTTATAAATTAAGGATTATGTTTTCAATATGGCTGCTCCTAGACACATAAACTGAATTATTCTATAACGATGTAAATTAATATAGAAATGACAATCATTTCAAAAAAAAATCGATGTCTGGAACAGTAAGTATTGTAGGATATAACGATTCGTACGCTGATCATAAAGAAGTGCCTTTTTAGTAAATAAACGATATTTTCGTCGATGTGGCAGCTCCTGGACACATAAACTGAATTATTCTATATTGATGTAAATTAATATAGAAATGACAATCATTTCAAAAAAAATCGATGTCTGGATCAGTAAATATTGAAGGATATAACGATTCGTACGCTGATCATAAAGAAGTGCCTTTATAGTAAATTAACGATATTTTCGTCGATGTGGCAGCTCCTGGACACAAGAACTGAATTTATTCTATATTGATGCATACTGATATAAGAAGAATGACAAACAATTCATAAAATTGCCACATCTTGGTCAGAAACTATTGATGAATATACCGACACGATAGCTAATCATGAAGAAGAGCCTTTATAGTAAATTAACGATATTTTCTTCGATGTGGCAGCTCCTGGACACATGAACTGAATTAATTCTATATCGATGGAAATTAATATAGAAATGACAGACATTTCATAAAATTTCGACATATTGTTCAGAAAATGAACAGAATGATATACCGATATACTGATGTACCAACTCTGTAATTAATCATGAAGAAGTTCAAGTTTAATAAATTAAGGATATTGATTTCAATATGGCTGCTCCCGTACACATGAACTGAATTTTTCTATATTGATGCATACTGATATAAGAATGACAAGCAATTCATAAAATTTCTACATCTAGTTCAGAAACTATTGATGAATATATCGACTCGCTAGCTAATCATGAAGAAGTGCCTTTATAGTAAATTAACGATATTTTCTTCGATGTGGCAGCTCCTGGACACATGAACTGAATTAATTCTATATCGATGGAAATTAATATAGAAATGACAGACATTTCAAAAAATTTCGACATATTGTTCAGAAAATGAACAGAATGATATACCGATGTACTGATGTACCGACTCTGTAATTTATCATGAAGAGGTCCGTTTTATAAATTAAGGATTATGTTTTCAATATGGCTGCTCCTAGACACATAAACTGAATTATTCTATATCGATGTAAATTAATATAGAAATGACAATCATTTCAAAAAAAATCGATGTCTGGATCAGTAAATATTGAAGGATATAACGATTCGTACGCTGATCATAAAGAAGTGCCTTTATAGTAAATTAACGATATTTTCGTCGATGTGGCTGCTCCTGGACACATGAACTGAATTAATTCTATATCGATGAAAATTAATATAGAAATGACAGACATTTAAAAAATTTTTACATATTGTTCAGAAAATTAACAGAAAGATATACTGATGTACCAACTCTGTAATTAATCATGAAGAAGTCCAAATTTAATAAATTAAGGATATTTATTTCAATATGGCTGCTCCTGGACACATGAACTGAATTTATTCTATATTGATGCATACTGATATAAGAATGACAAACAATTCATAACATTTCTACATCTTGTTCAGAAACTATTGATGAATATACCGACTCGATAGCTAATCATGAAGAAGTGCCTTTTTAGTAAATTAACGATATTTTCTTCGATGTGGCAGCTCCTGGACACTTGAACTGAATTAATTCTATATCGATGGAAATTAATATAGAAATGACAGACATTTCAAAAAATTTCGACATATTGTTCAGAAAATGAACAGAATGATATAGCGATGTACTGATGTACCGACTCTGTAATTTATCATGAAGAGGTCCCTTTTATAAATTAAGGATTATGTTTTCAATATGGCTGCTCCTAGACACATAAACTGAATTATTCTATATCGATGTAAATTAATATAGAAATGACAATCATTTCAAAAAAAATCGATGTCTGGATCAGTAAATATTGAAGGATATAACGATTCGTACGCTCATCATAAAGAAGTGCCTTTTTAGTAAATAAACGATATTTTCGTCGATGTGGCAGCTCCTGGACACATAAACTGAATTATTCTATATCGATGTAAATTAATATAGAAGTGACAATCATTTCAAAAAAAATCGATGTCTGGATCAGTAAATGTTGAAGGATATAACGATTCGTACGCCGATCATAAAGAAGTGCCTTTATAGTAAATTAACGATATTTTCGTCGATGTGGCAGCTCCTGGACACATGAACTGAATTAATTCTATATCGATGGAAATTAATATAGAAATCACAGGCATTTCATAAAATTTCGATATATTCTTCAGAAAATGAACAGAATGATATACCGATATACTGATGTACCAACTCTGTAATTAATCATGAAGAAGTTCAAGTTTAATAAATTAAGGATATATATTTCAATATGGCTGCTCCTGTACACATGAACTGAATTTTTTCTATATTGATGCATACTGATATAAGAATGACAAGCAATTCATAAAATTTCTACATCTTGTTCAGAAACTATTGATGAATATACCGACTCGATAGCTAATCATGAAAAAGTGCCTTTATAGTAAATTAACGATATTTTCTTCGATGTGGCAGCTCCTGGACACATGAACTGAATTAATTCTATATCGATGGAAATTAATATAGAAATGACAGACATTTCAAAAAATTTCGACATATTGTTCAGAAAATGAACAGAATGATATAGCGATGTACTGATGTACCGACTCTGTAATTTATCATGAAGAGGTCCCTTTTATAAATTAAGGATTATGTTTTCAATGTGGCTGCTCCTAGACACATAAACTGAATTATTCTATATAGATGTAAATTAATATAGAAATGAAAATAATTTCAAAAAAATCGATCTCTGGATCAGTAAATATTGAAGGATATAACGATTCGTACGCTGATCATAAAGAAGTGCCTTTATAGTAAATTAACGATATTTTCGTCGATGTGGCAGCTCCTGGACACATGAACTGAATTAATTCTATATCGATGAAAATTAATATAGAAATGACAGACATTTCAAAAAATTTCGACATATTGTTCAGAAAATTAACAGAATGATATACCGATGTACTGATGTACCGACTCTGTAATTTATCATGAAGAGGTCCCTTTTATAAATTAAGGATTATGTTTTCAATATGGCTGCTCCTAGACACATAAACTGAATTATTCTATATCGATGTAAATTAATATAGAAGTGACAATCATTTCAAAAAAAATCGATGTCTGGATCAGTAAATATTGAAGGATATAACGATTCGTACGCTGATCATAAAGAAGTGCCTTTTTAGTAAATAAACGATATTTTCGTCGATGTGGCAGCTCCTGGACACATAAACTGAATTATTCTATATCGATGTAAATTAATATAGAAATGACAATCATTTCAAAAAAAATCGATGTCTGGATCAGTAAATGTTGAAGGATATAACGATTCGTACGCCGATCATAAAGAAGTGCCTTTATAGTAAATTAACGATATTTTCGTCGATGTGGCAGCTCCTGGACACATGAACTGAATTAATTCTATATCGATGGAAATTAATATAGAAATGACAGACATTTCATAAATTTCGACATATTGTTCAGAAAATGAACAGAATGATATACCAATGTACTTTTGTACCAACTCTGTAATTAATCATAAAGAAGTCCAAGTTTAATAAATTAAGGATATTTATCTCAATATGGCTGCTCCTGTACACATGAACTGAATTTATTCTATATTGATGCATACTGATATAAGAATGACAAACAATTCATAAAATTTCTACATCTTGTTCAGAAACTATTGATGACTCGATAGCTAATCATGAAGAAGTGCCTTTTTAGTAAATTAACGATATTTTCTTCGATGTGGCAGCTCCTGGACACATGAACTGAATTAATTCTATATCGATGGAAATTAATATAGAAATGACAGACATTTCAAAAAATTTCGACATATTGTTCAGAAAATGAACAGAATGATATACCGATGTACTGATGTACCGACTCTGTAATTTATCATTAAGAGGTCCCTTTTATAAATTAAGGATTATGTTTTCAATATGGCTGCTCCTAGACACATAAACTGAATTATTCTATATCGATGTAAATTAATATAGAAATGACAATCATTTCAAAAAAAATCGATGTCTGGATCAGTAAATATTGAAGGATATAACGATTCGTACGCTGATCATAAAGAAGTGCCTTTATAGTAAATTAACGATATTTTCTTCGATGTGGCAGCTCCTGGACACATGAACTGAATTAGTTCTATATCGATGGAAATTAATATAGAAATCACAGACATTTCATAAAATTTCGATATATTGTTCAGAAAATGAACAGAATGATATACCGATATACTGATGTACCAACTCTGTAATTAATCATGAAGAAGTTCAAGTTTAATAAATTAAGGATATTGATTTCAATATGGCTGCTCCTGTACACATGAACTGAATTTTTTCTCTATTGATGCATACTGATATAAGAATGACAAGCAATTCATAAAATTTCTACATCTTGTTCAGAAACTATTGATGAATATACCGACTCGATAGCTAATCATGAAAAAGTGCCTTTATAGTAAATTAACGATATTTTCTTCGATGTGGCAGCTCCTGGACACATGAACTGAATTAATTCTATATCGATGAAAATTAATATAGAAATGACAGACATTTCATAAAATTTCGACATACTGTTCAGAAAATGAACAGAATGATATACCGATGTACTGATGTACCGACTCTGTAATTTATCATGAAGAGGTCCCTTTTATAAATTAAGGATTATGTTTTCAATATGGCTGCTCCTAGACACATAAACTGAATTATTCTATATCGATGTAAATTAATATAGAAATGACAATCATTTCAAAATAAATCGATGTCTGGATCAGTAAATATTGAAGGATATAACGATTCGTACGCTGATCATAAAGAAGTGCCTTTTTAGTAAATTAACGATATTTTCGTCGATGTGGCAGCTCCTGGACACATGAACTGAATTAATTCTATATCGATGAAAATTAATATAGAAATGACAGACATTTCAAAAAATTTTTACATATTGTTCAGAAAATTAACAGAATGATATACTGATGTACCAACTCTGTAATTAATCATGAAGAAGTCCAAATTTAATAAATTAAGGATATTTATTTCAATATGGCTGCTCCTGGACACATGAACTGAATTTATTCTATATTGATGCATACTGATATAAGAATGACAAACAATTCATAACATTTCTACATCTTGTTCAGAAACTATTGATGAATATACCGACTCGATAGCTAATCATGAAGAAGTGCCTTTTTAGTAAATTAACGATATTTTCTTCGATGTGGCAGCTCCTGGACACATGAACTGAATTAATTCTATATCGATGGAAATTAATATAGAAATGACAGACATTTCAAAAAATTTCGACATATTGTTCAGAAAATGAACAGAATGATATAGCGATGTACTGATGTACCGACTCTGTAATTTATCATGAAGAGGTCCCTTTTATAAATTAAGGATTATGTTTTCAATATGGCTGCTCCTAGACACATAAACTGAATTATTCTATATCGATGTAAATTAATATAGAAATGACAATCATTTCAAAAAAAATCGATGTCTGGATCAGTAAATATTGAAGGATATAACGATTCGTACGCTCATCATAAAGAAGTGCCTTTTTATATAATAAACGATATTTTCGTCGATGTGGCAGCTCCTGGACACATAAACTGAATTATTCTATATCGATGTAAATTAATATAGAAGTGACAATCATTTCAAAAAAAATCGATGTCTGGATCAGTAAATGTTGAAGGATATAACGATTCGTACGCCGATCATAAAGAAGTGCCTTTATAGTAAATTAACGATATTTTCGTCGATGTGGCAGCTCCTGGACACATGAACTGAATTAATTCTATATCGATGGAAATTAATATAGAAATCACAGGCATTTCATAAAATGTCGATATATTCTTCAGAAAATGAACAGAATGATATACCGATATACTGATGTACCAACTCTGTAATTAATCATGAAGAAGTTCAAGTTTAATAAATTAAGGATATATATTTCAATATGGCTGCTCCTGTACACATGAACTGAATTTTTTCTATATTGATGCATACTGATATAAGAATGACAAGCAATTCATAAAATTTCTACATCTTGTTCAGAAACTATTGATGAATATACCGACTCGATAGCTAATCATGAAAAAGTGCCTTTATAGTAAATTAACGATATTTTCTTCGATGTGGCAGCTCCTGGACACATGAACTGAATTAATTCTATATCGATGGAAATTAATATAGAAATGACAGACATTTCAAAAAATTTCGACATATTGTTCAGAAAATGAACAGAATGATATAGCGATGTACTGATGTACCGACTCTGTAATTTATCATGAAGAGGTCCCTTTTATAAATTAAGGATTATGTTTTCAATATGGCTGCTCCTAGACACATAAACTGAATTATTCTATATCGATGGAAATTAATATAGAAATCACAGACATTTCATAAAATTTCGACATATTGTTCAGAAAATGAACAGAATGATATACCGATATACTGATGTACCAACTCTGTAATTAATCATGAAGAAGTTCAAGTTTAATAAAATAAGGATATTGATTTCAATATGGCTGCTCCTGTACACATGAACTGAATTTTTTCTATATTGATGCATACTGATATAAGAATGACAAGCAATTCATAAAATTTCTACATCTTGTTCAGAAACTATTGATGAATATACCGACTCGATAGCTAATCATGAAGAAGTGCCTTTATAGTAAATTAACGACATTTTCTTCGATGTGGCAGCTCCTGGACACATGAACTGAATTAGTTCTATATCGATGGAAATTAATATAGAAATGACAGACATTTCAAAAAATTTCGACATATTGTTCAGAAAATGAACAGAATGATATACCGATGTACTGATGTACCGACTCTGTAATTTATCATGAAGAGGTCCCTTTTATAAATTAAGGATTATGTTTTCAATATGGCTGCTCCTAGACACATAAACTGAATTATTCTATATAGATGTAAATTAATATAGAAATGAAAATAATTTCAAAAAAATCGATCTCTGGATCAGTAAATATTGAAGGATATAACGATTCGTACGCTGATCGTAAAGAAGTGCCTTTATAGTAAATTAACGATATTTTCGTCGATGTGGCAGCTCCTGGACACATGAACTGAATTAATTCTATATCGATGAAAATTAATATAGAAATGACAGACATTTCAAAAAATTTCGACATATTGTTCAGAAAATTAACAGAATGATATACCGATGTACTGATGTACCGACTCTGTAATTTATCATGAAGAGGTCCCTTTTATAAATTAAGGATTATGTTTTCAATATGGCTGCTCCTAGACACATAAACTGAATTATTCTATATCGATGTAAATTAATATAGAAATGACAATCATTTCAAAAAAAATCGATGTCTGGATCAGTAAATATTGAAGGATATAACGATTCGTACGCTGATCATAAAGAAGTGCCTTTTTAGTAAATAAACGATATTTTCGTCGATGTGGCAACTCCTGGACACATAAACTGAATTATTCTATATCGATGTAAATTAATATAGAAATGACAATCATTTCAAAAAAAATCGATGTCTGGATCAGTAAATGTTGAAGGATATAACGATTCGTACGCCGATCATAAAGAAGTGCCTTTATAGTAAATTAACGATATTTTCGTCGATGTGGCAGCTCCTGGACACATGAACTGAATTAGTTCTATATCGATGGAAATTAATATAGAAATGACAGACATTTCATAAATTTCGACATATTGTTCAGAAAATGAACAGAATGATATACCAATGTACTTTTGTACCAATTCTGTAATTAATCATAAAGAAGTCCAAGTTTAATAAATTAAGGATATTTATCTCAATATGGCTGCTCCTGGACACATGAACTGAATTTATTCTATATTGATGCATACTGATATAAGAATGACAAACAATTCATAAAATTTCTACATCTTGTTCAGAAACTATTGATGACTCGATAGCTAATCATGAAGAAGTGCCTTTTTAGTAAATTAACGATATTTTCTTCGATGTGGCAGCTCCTGGACACATGAACTGAATTAATTCTATATCGATGGAAATTAATATAGAAATGACAGACATTTCAAAAAATTTCGACATATTGTTCAGAAAATGAACAGAATGATATACCGATGTACTGATGTACCGACTCTGTAATTTATCATTAAGAGGTCCCTTTTATAAATTAAGGATTATGTTTTCAATATGGCTGCTCCTAGACACATAAACTGAATTATTCTATATCGATGTAAATTAATATAGAAATGACAATCATTTCAAAAAAAATCGATGTCTGGATCAGTAAATATTGAAGGATATAACGATTCGTACGCTGATCATAAAGAAGTGCCTTTATAGTAAATTAACGATATTTTCTTCGATGTGGCAGCTCCTGGACACATGAACTGAATTAGTTCTATATCGATGGAAATTAATATAGAAATCACAGACATTTCATAAAATTTCGATATATTGTTCAGAAAATGAACAGAATGATATACCGATATACTGATGTACCAACTCTGTAATTAATCATGAAGAAGTTCAAGTTTAATAAATTAAGGATATTGATTTCAATATGGCTGCTCCTGTACACATGAACTGAATTTTTTCTCTATTGATGCATACTGATATAAGAATGACAAGCAATTCATAAAATTTCTACATCTTGTTCAGAAACTATTGATGAATATACCGACTCGATAGCTAATCATGAAAAAGTGCCTTTATAGTAAATTAACGATATTTTCTTCGATGTGGCAGCTCCTGGACACATGAACTGAATTAATTCTATATCGATGAAAATTAATATAGAAATGACAGACATTTCATAAAATTTCGACATATTGTTCAGAAAATGAACAGAATGATATACCGATGTACTGATGTACCGACTCTGTAATTTATCATGAAGAGGTCCCTTTTATAAATTAAGGATTATGTTTTCAATATGGCTGCTCCTAGACACATAAACTGAATTATTCTATATCGATGTAAATTAATATAGAAATGACAATCATTTCAAAAAAAAAAGCGATGTCTGGATCAGTAAATATTGAAGGATATAACGATTCGTACGCTGATCATAAAGAAGTGACTTTATAGTAAAATTAAGGATAATTAAGGATATTGATTTCAATATGGCTGCTCCTGTACACATGAACTGAATTTTTTCTCTATTGATGCATACTGATATAAGAATGACAAGCAATTCATAAAATTTCTACATCTTGTTCAGAAACTATTGATGAATATACCGACTCGATAGCTAATCATGAAGAAGTGCCTTTTTAGTAAATTAACGATATTTTCTTCGATGTGGCAGCTCCTGGACACATGAACTGAATTAATTCTATATCGATGGAAATTAATATAGAAATGACAGACATTTCAAAAAATTTCGACATATTGTTCAGAAAATGAACAGAATGATATACCGATGTACTGATGTTCCGACTCTGTAATTTATCATGAAGAGGTCCGTTTTATAAATTAAGGATTATGTTTTCAATATGGCTGCTCCTAGACACATAAACTGAATTATTCTATGTCGATGTAAATTAATATAGAAATGACAATCATTTAAAAAAAAATCGATGTCTGGATCAGTAAATATTGAAGGATATAACGATTCGTACGCTGATCATAAAGAAGTGCCTTTTTAGTAAATAAACGATATTTTCGTCGATGTGGCAGCTCCTGGACACATAAACTGAATTATTCTATATCGATGTAAATTAATATAGAAATGACAATCATTTCAAAAAAAATCGATGTCTGGATCAGTAAATATTGAAGGATATAACGATTCGTACGCTGATCATAAAGAAGTGCCTTTATAGTAAATTAACGATATTTTCTTCGATGTGGCAGCTCCTGGACACATGAACTGAATTAATTCTATATCGATGGAAATTAATATAGAAATGACAGACATTTCATAAATTTCGACATATTGTTCAGAAAATGAACGGAATGTTATACCAATGTACTTTTGTACCAACTCTGTAATTAATCATAAAGAAGTCCAAGTTTAATAAATTAAGGATATTTATTTCAATATGGCTGCTCCTGGACACATGAACTGAATTTATTCTATATTGATGCATACTGATATAAGAATGACAAACAATTCATAAAATTTCTACATCTTGTTCAGAAACTATTGATGACTCGATAGCTAATCATGAAGAAGTGCCTTTTCAGTAAATTAACGATATTTTCTTCGATGTGGCAGCTCCTGGACACATGAACTGAATTAATTCTTTATCGATGGAAATTAATATAGAAATGACAGACATTTCAAAAAATTTCGACATATTGTTCAGAAAATGAACAGAATGATATACCGATGTACTGATGTACCGACTCTGTAATTTATCATGAAGAGGTCCCTTTTATAAATTAAGGATTATGTTTTCAATATGGCTGCTCCTAGACGCATAAACTGAATTATTCTATATCGATGTAAAATAATATAGAAATGACAATCATTTCAAAAAAACATCGATGTCTGGATCAGTAAATATTGAAGGATATAACGATTCGTACGCTGATCATAAAGAAGTGCCTTTATAGTAAATGAACGATATTTTCTTCGATGTGGCAGCTCCTGGACACATGAACTGAATTAATTCTATATCGATGGAAATTAATATAGAATTCACAGACATTTCATAAAATTTCGACATATTGTTCAGAAAATGAACAGAATGATATAGCAATGTACTGATGTACCAACTCTGTAATTAATCATGAAGAAGTCCAAGTTTAATAAATTAAGGATATTGATTTCAATATGGCTGCTCCTGTACACATGAACTGAATTTTTTCTATATTGATGCATACTGATATAAGAATGACAAGCAATTCATAAAATTTCTACATCTTGTTCAGAAACTATTGATGAATATACCGACTCGATAGCTAATCATGAAGAAGTGCCTTTATAGTAAATTAACGACATTTTCTTCGATGTGGCAGCTCCTGGACACATGAACTGAATTAATTCTATATCGATGGAAGTTAATATAGAAATGACAGACATTTCAAAAAATTTCGACATATTGTTTAGAAAATGAACAGAATGATATACCGATGTACTGATGTACCGACTCTGTAATTTATCATGAAGAGGTCCCTTTTATAAATTAAGGATTATGTTTTCAATATGGCTGCTCCTAGACACATAAACTGAATTATTCTATATCGATGTAAATTAATATAGAAATGACAATCATTTCAAAAAAAATCGATGTCTGGATCAGTAAATATTGAAGGATATAACGATTCGTACGCTGATCATAAAGAAGTGCCTTTATAGTAAATTAACGATATTTTCGTCGATGTGGCAGCTCCTGGACACATGAACTGAATTAATTCTATATCGTTGGAAATTAATATAGAAATGACAGACATTTCAAAAAATTTTTACATATTGTTCAGAAAAAGAACAGAATGATATACCGATGTACTGATGTACCAACTCTGTATTTAATCATGAAGAAGTCCAAGTTTAATAAATTAAGGATATTTATTTCAATATGGCTGCTCCTGGACACATGAACTGAATTTATTCTATATTGATGCATACTGATATAAGAATGACAAACAATTCATAAAATTTCTACATCTTGTTCAGAAACTATTGATGAATATACCGACTCGATAGCTAATCATGAAGAAGTGCCT
Organism: Coelopa pilipes; assembly: GCA_947389925.1. NCBI lineage: Eukaryota > Metazoa > Arthropoda > Insecta > Diptera > Coelopidae > Coelopa > Coelopa pilipes. The sequence continues at coordinate 10,333,286 of OX376700.1, forward strand.
TTTTAGTAAATTAACGATATTTTCTTCGATATGGCAGCTCCTGGACACATGAACTGAATTAATTCTATATCGATGGAAATTAATATAGAAATGACAGACATTTCAAAAAATTTCGACATATTGTTCAGAAAATGAACAGAATGATATAGCGATGTACTGATATACCGACTCTGTAATTTATCATGAAGAGGTCCCTTTTATAAATTAAGGATTATGTTTTCAATATGGCTGCTCCTAGACACATAAACTGAATTATTCTATATCGATGTAAATTAATATAGAAATGACAATCATTTCAAAAAAAATCGATGTCTGGATCAGTAAATATTGAAGGATATAACGATTCGTACGCTGATCATAAAGAAGTGCCTTTTTATTAAATAAACGATATTTTCGTCGATGTGGCAGCTCCTGGACACATAAACTGAATTATTCTATATCGATGTAAATTAATATAGAAATGACAATCATTTCAAAAAAAATCGATGTCTGGATCAGTAAATATTGAAGGATATAACGATTCGTACGCTGATCATAAAGAAGTGCCTTTATAGTAAATTAACGATATTTTCTTCGATGTGGCAGCTCCTGGACACATGAACTGAATTTATTCTATATCGATGGAAATTAATATAGAAATGACAGACATTTCATAAATTTCGACATATTGTTCAGAAAATGAACAGAATGATATACCGATGTACTTTTGTACCAACTCTGTAATTAATCATAAAGAAGTCCAAGTTTAATAAATTAAGGATATTGATTTCAATATGGCTGCTCCTGGACACATGAACTGAATTTATTCTATATTGATGCATACTGATATAAGAATGACAAGCAATTCATAAAATTTCTACATCTTGTTCAGAAACTATTGATGACTCGATAGCTAATCATGAAGAAGTGCCTTTTTAGTAAATTAACGATATTTTCTTCGATGTGGCAGCTCCTGGACACATCAACTGAATTAATTCTATATCGATGGAAATTAATATAGAAATGACAGACATTTCAAAAAATTTCGACATATTGTTCAGAAAATGAACAGAATGATATACCGATGTACTGATGTACCGACTCTGTAATTTATCATGAAGAGGTCCCTTTTATAAATTAAGGATTATGTTTTCAATATGGCTGCTCCTAGACACATAAACTGAATTATTCTATATCGATGTAAATTAATATAGAAATGATAATCATTTAAAAAAAAATCGATGTCTGGATCAGTAAATATTGAAGGATATAACGATTCGTACGCTGATCATAAAGAAGTGCCTTTTTAGTAAATAAACGATATTTTCGTCGATGTGGCAGCTCCTGGACACATAAACTGAATTATTCTATATCGATGTAAATTAATATAGAAATGACAATCATTTCAAAAAAAATCGATGTCTGGATCAGTAAATATTGAAGGATATAACGATTCGTACGCTGATCATAAAGAAGTGCCTTTATAGTAAATTAACGATATTTTCTTCGATGTGGCAGCTCCTGGACACATGAACTGAATTAATTCTATATCGATGAAAATTAATATAGAAATGACAGACATTTCAAAAAATTTTTACATATTGTTCAGAAAATTAACAGAATGATATACTGATGTACCAACTCTGTAATTAATCATGAAGAAGTCCAAGTTTAATAAATTAAGGATATTTATTTCAATATGGCTGCTCCTGGACACATGAACTGAATTTATTCTATATTGATGCATACTGATATAAGAATGACAAACAATTCATAAAATTTCTACATCTTGTTCAGAAACTATTGATGAATATACCGACTCGATAGCTAATCATGAAGAAGTGCCTTTTTAGTAAATTAACGATATTTTCTTCGATGTGGCAGCTCCTGGACACATGAACTGAATTAATTCTATATCGATGGAAATTAATATAGAAATGACAGACATTTCAAAAAATTTCGACATATTGTTCAGAAAATGAACAGAATGATATAGCGATGTACTGATGTACCAACTCTGTAATTAATCATGAAGAAGTCCAAGTTTAATAAATTAAGGATTATGTTTTCAATATGGCTGCTCCTAGACACATAAACTGAATTATTCTATATCGATGTAAATTAATATAGAAATGAAAATCATTTCAAAAAAAATCGATGTCTGGATCAGTAAATATTGAAGGATATAACGATTCGTACGCTGATCATAAAGAAGTGCCTTTTTAGTAAATAAACGATATTTTCGTCGATGTGGCAGCTCCTGGACACATAAACTGAATTATTCTATATCGATGTAAATTAATATAGAAATGACAATCATTTCAAAAAAAATCGATGTCTGGATCAGTAAATGTTGAAGGATATAACGATTCGTACGCCGATCATAAAGAAGTGCCATTATAGTAAATTAACGATATTTTCGTCGATGTGGCAGCTCCTGGACACATGAACTGAATTAATTCTATATCGATGGAAATTAATATAGAAATGACAGACATTTCATAAATTTCGACATATTGTTCAGAAAATGGACAGAATGATATACCAATGTACTTTTGTACCAACTCTGTAATTAATCATAAAGAAGTCCAAGTTTAATAAATTAAGGATATTTATTTCAATATGGCTGCTCCTGGACACATGAACTGAATTTATTCTATATTGATGCATACTGATATAAGAATGACAAACAATTCATAAAATTTCTACATCTTGTTCAGAAAATATTGATGACTCGATAGCTAATCATGAAGAAGTGCCTTTTCAGTAAATTAACGATATTTTCTTCGATGTGGCAGCTCCTGGACACATGAACTGAATTAATTCTATATCGATGGAAATTAATATAGAAATGACAGACATTTCATAAAATTTCGACATATTGTTCAGAAAATGAACAGAATGATATACCGATGTACTGATGTACCGACTCTGTAATTTATCATGAAGAGGTCCCTTTTATAAATTAAGGATTATGTTTTCAATATGGCTGCTCCTAGACACATAAACTGAATTATTCTATATCGATGTAAATTAATATAGAAATGACAATCATTTCAAAAAAAAATCGATGTCTGGATCAGTAAATATTGAAGGATATAACGATTCGTACGCTGATCATAAAGAAGTGCCTTTATAGTAAATTAACGATATTTTCTTCGATGTGGCAGCTCCTGGATACATGAACTGAATTAATTCTATATCGATGGAAATTAATATAGAAATCACAGACATTTCATAAAATTTCGACATATTGTTCAGAAAATGAACAGAATGATATACCGATATACTGATGTACCAACTATGTAATTAATCATGAAGAAGTTCAAGTTTAATAAAATAAGGATATTGATTTCAATATGGCTGCTCCTGTACACATGAACTGAATTTTTTCTATATTGATGCATACTGATATAAGAATGACAAGCAATTCATAAAATTTCTACATCTTGTTCAGAAACTATTGATGAATATACCGACTCGATAGCTAATCATGAAGAAGTGCCTTTATAGTAAATTAACGACATTTTCTTCGATGTGACAGCTCCTGGACACATGAACTGAATTAATTCTATATCGATGGAAGTTAATATAGAAATGACAGACATTTCAAAAAATTTCGACATATTGTTCAGAATATTAACAGACTGATATACCGATGTACTGATGTACCGACTCTGTAATTTATCATGAAGAGGTCCCTTTTATAAATTAAGGATTATGTTTTCAATATGGCTGCTCCTAGACACATAAACTGAATTATTCTATATCGATGTAAATTAATATAGAAATGACAATCATTTCAAAAAAAATCGATGTCTGGATCAGTAAATATTGAAGGATATAACGATTCGCCTTTATAGTAAATTAACGATATTTTCGTCGATGTGGCAGCTCCTGGACACATGTACTGAATTCATTCTAAATCGATGCAAATTAATATAGAAATGACAGACATTTCAAAAAATTTTTACATATTGTTCAGAAAATGAACAGAATGATATACCGATGTACTGATGTACCAACTCTGTATTTAATCATGAAGAAGTCCAAGTTTAATAAATTAAGGATATTTATTTCAATATGGCTGCTCCTGGACATATGAACTGAATTTATTCTATATTGATGCATACTGATATAAGAATGACAAACAATTCATAAAATTTCTACATCTTGTTCAGAAACTATTGATGAATATACCGACTCGATAGCTAATCATGAAGAAGTGCCTTTTTAGTAAATTAACGATATTTTCTTCGATGTGGCAGCTCCTGGACACATGAACTGAATTAATTCTATATCGATGGAAATTAATATAGAAATGACAGACATTTCAAAAAATTTCGACATATTGTTCAGAAAATGAACAGAATGATATAGCGATGTACTGATGTACCGACTCTGTAATTTATCATGAAGAGGTCCCTTTTATAAATTAAGGATTATGTTTTCAATATGGCTGCTCCTAGACACATAAACTGAATTATTCTATATCGATGTAAATTAATATAGAAATGACAATCATTTCAAAAAAAATCGATGTCTGGATCAGTAAATATTGAAGGATATAACGATTCGTACGCTGATCATTAAGAAGTGCCTTTTTAGTAAATAAACGATATTTTCGTCGATGTGGCAGCTCCTGGACACATAAACTGAATTATTCTATATCGATGTAAATTAATATAGAAATGACAATCATTTCAAAAAAAATCGATGTCTGGATCAGTAAATATTGAAGGATATAACGATTCGTACGCTGATCATAAAGAAGTGCCTTTATGGAAAATAAACGATATTTTCGTCGATGTGGCAGCTCCTGGACACATAAACTGAATTATTCTATATCGATGTAAATTAATATAGAAATGACAATCATTTCAAAAAAAATCGATGTCTGGATCAGTAAATATTGAAGGATATAACGATTCGTACGCTGATCATAAAGAAGTGCCTTTATAGTAAATTAACGATATTTTCGTCGATGTGGCAGCTCCTGGACACATGAACTGAATTAATTCTATATCGATGGAAATTAATATAGAAATGGCAGACATTTCAAAAAATTTCGACATATTGTTCAGAAAATGAACAGAATGATATACCGATGTACTGATGTACAGACTCTGTAATATATCATGAAGAGGTCCCTTTTATAAATTAAGGATTATGTTTTCAATATGGCTGCTCCTAGACACATAAACTGAATTATTCTATATCGATGTAAATTAATATAGAAATGACAATCATTTCAAAAAAAAATCGATGTCTGGATCAGTAAATATTGAAGGATATAACGATTCGTACGCTGATCATAAAGAAGTGCCTTTATAGTAAATTAACGATATTTTCTTCGATGTGGCAGCTCCTGGATACATGAACTGAATTAATTCTATATCGATGGAAATTAATATAGAAATCACAGACATTTCATAAAATTTCGACATATTGTTCAGAAAATGAACAGAATGATATACCGATATACTGATGTACCAACTATGTAATTAATCATGAAGAAGTTCAAGTTTAATAAAATAAGGATATTGATTTCAATATGGCTGCTCCTGTACACATGAACTGAATTTTTTCTATATTGATGCATACTGATATAAGAATGACAAGCAATTCATAAAATTTCTACATCTTGTTCAGAAACTATTGATGAATATACCGACTCGATAGCTAATCATGAAGAAGTGCCTTTATAGTAAATTAACGACATTTTCTTCGATGTGACAGCTCCTGGACACATGAACTGAATTAATTCTATATCGATGGAAGTTAATATAGAAATGACAGACATTTCAAAAAATTTCGACATATTGTTCAGAATATTAACAGAATGATATACCGATGTACTGATGTACCGACTCTGTAATTTATCATGAAGAGGTCCCTTTTATAAATTAAGGATTATGTTTTCAATATGGCTGCTCCTAGACACATAAACTGAATTATTCTATATCGATGTAAATTAATATAGAAATGACAATCATTTCAAAAAAAATCGATGTCTGGATCAGTAAATATTGAAGGATATAACGATTCGCCTTTATAGTAAATTAACGATATTTTCGTCGATGTGGCAGCTCCTGGACACATGTACTGAATTCATTCTAAATCGATGCAAATTAATATAGAAATGACAGACATTTCAAAAAATTTTTACATATTGTTCAGAAAATGAACAGAATGATATACCGATGTACTGATGTACCAACTCTGTATTTAATCATGAAGAAGTCCAAGTTTAATAAATTAAGGATATTTATTTCAATATGGCTGCTCCTGGACATATGAACTGAATTTATTCTATATTGATGCATACTGATATAAGAATGACAAACAATTCATAAAATTTCTACATCTTGTTCAGAAACTATTGATGAATATACCGACTCGATAGCTAATCATGAAGAAGTGCCTTTTTAGTAAATTAACGATATTTTCTTCGATGTGGCAGCTCCTGGACACATGAACTGAATTAATTCTATATCGATGGAAATTAATATAGAAATGACAGACATTTCAAAAAATTTCGACATATTGTTCAGAAAATGAACAGAATGATATAGCGATGTACTGATGTACCGACTCTGTAATTTATCATGAAGAGGTCCCTTTTATAAATTAAGGATTATGTTTTCAATATGGCTGCTCCTAGACACATAAACTGAATTATTCTATATCGATGTAAATTAATATAGAAATGACAATCATTTCAAAAAAAATCGATGTCTGGATCAGTAAATATTGAAGGATATAACGATTCGTACGCTGATCATTAAGAAGTGCCTTTTTAGTAAATAAACGATATTTTCGTCGATGTGGCAGCTCCTGGACACATAAACTGAATTATTCTATATCGATGTAAATTAATATAGAAATGACAATCATTTCAAAAAAAATCGATGTCTGGATCAGTAAATATTGAAGGATATAACGATTCGTACGCTGATCATAAAGAAGTGCCTTTATAGTAAATTAACGATACTTTCTTCGATGTGGCAGCTCCTGGACACATGAACTGAATTAATTCTATATCGATGGAAATTAATATAGAAATGACAGACATTTCATAAAATTTCGACATATTGTTCAGAAAATGAACAGAATGATATACCGGTATACTGATGTACCAACTCTGTAATTAATCATGAAGAAGTTCAAGTTTAATAAATTAAGGATATTGATTTCAATATGGCTGCTCCTGTACACATGAACTGAATTTTTTCTATATTGATGCATACTGATATAAGAATGACAAGCAATTCATAAAATTTCTACATCTTGTTCAGAAACTATTGATGAATATACCGACTCGATAGCTAATCATGAAGAAGTGCCTTTATAGTAAATTAACGACATTTTCTTCGATGTGGCAGCTCCTGGACACATGAACTGAATTAATTCTATATCGATGGAAATTAATATAGAAATGACAGACATTTCAAAAAATTTCGACATATTGTTCAGAAAATGAACAGAATGATATACCGATGTACTGATGTACCGACTCTGTAATTTATCATGAAGAGGTCCCTTTTATAAATTAAGGATTATGTTTTCAATATGGCTGCTCCTAAACACATAAACTGAATTATTCTATATCGACGTAAATTATTATAGAAATGACAATCATTTCAAAAAAAATCGATGTCTGGATCAGTAAATATTGAAGGATATAACGATTCGTACGCTGATCATAAAGAAGTGCCTTTATAGTAAATTAACGATATTTTCTTCGATGTGGCAGCTCCTGGACACATGAACTGAATTAATTCTATATCGTTGGAAATTAATATAGAAATGACAGACATTTCAAAAAATTTCGACATATTGTTCAGAAAATGAACAGAATGATATACTGATGTACCAACTCTGTAATTAATCATGAAGAAGTCCAAGTTTAATAAATTAAGGATTTTGTTTTCAATGTGGCAGCTCCTGGACACAAGAACTGAATTTATTCTATATTGATGCATACTGATATAAGAAGAATGACAAACAATTCATAAAATTGCCACATCTTGGTCAGAAGCTATTGATGAATATACCGACACGATAGCTAATCATGAAGAAGTGCCTTTATAGTAAATTAACGATATTTTCTTCGATGTGGCAGCTCCTGGATACATGAACTGAATTAATTCTATATCGATGGAAATTAATATAGAAATCACAGACATTTCATAAAATTTCGACATATTGTTCAGAAAATGAACAGAATGATATACCGATATACTGATGTACCAACTCCGTAATTAATCATGAAGAAGTTCAAGTTTAATAAATTAAGGATATTGATTTCAATATGGCTGCTCCTGTACACATGAACTAAATTTTTCTATATTGATGCATACTGATATAAGAATGACAAGCAATTCATAAAATTTCTACATTTAGTTCAGAAACTATTGATGAATATACCGACTCGATAGCTAATCATGAAAAAGTGCCTTTATAGTAAATTAACGATATTTTCTTCGATGTGGCAGCTCCTGGACACATGAACTGAATTAATTCTATATCGATGGAAATTAATATAGAAATGACAGACATTTCAAAAAATTTCGACATATTGTTCAGAAAATGAACAGAATGATATACCGATGTACTGATGTACCGACTCTGTAATTGATCATGAAGAGGTCCCTTTTATAAATTAAGGATTATGTTTTCAATATGGCTGCTCCTAGACACATAAACTGAATTTTTCTATATCGATGTAAATTAATATAGAAATGACAGACATTTCAAAAAATTTCGACATATTGTTCAGAAAATGAACAGAATGATATACCGATGTACTGATGTACCGACTCTGTAATTTATCATTAAGAGGTCCCTTTTATAAATTAAGGATTATGTTTTCAATATGGCTGCTCCTAGACACATAAACTGAATTTTTCTATATCGATGTAAATTAATATAGAAATGACAATCATTTAAAAAAAAAATCTATGTCTGGATCAGTAAATATTGAAGGATATAACGATTCGCCTTTATAGTAAATTAACGATATTTTCGTCGATGTGGCAGCTCCTGGACACATGAACTGAATTAATTCTATATCGATGCAAATTAATATAGAAATGACAGACATTTCAAAAAATTTTTACATATTGTTCAGAAAATGAACAGAATGATATACCGATGTACTGATGTACCAACTCTGTAATTAATCATGAAGAAGTTCAAGTTTAATAAATTAAGGATATTGATTTCAATATGGCTGCTCCTGTACACATGAACTGAATTTTTTCTATATTGATGCATACTGATATAAGAATGACAAGCAATTCATAAAATTTCTACATCTTGTTCAGAAACTATTGATGAATATACCGACTCGATAGCTAATCATGAAGAAGTGCCTTTATAGTAAATTAACGACATTTTCTTCGATGTGGCAGCTCCTGGACACATGAACTGAATTAATTCTATATCGATGGAAATTAATATAGAAATGACAGACATTTCAAAAAATTTCGACATATTGTTCAGAAAATGAACAGAATGATATACCGATGTACTGATGTACCAACTCTGTAATTTATCATGAAGAGGTCCCTTTTATAAATTAAGGATTATGTTTTCAATATGGCTGCTCCTAGACACATAAACTGAATTATTCTATATCGATGTAAATTAATATAGAAATGACAATCATTTCAAAAAAAATCGATGTCTGGATCAGTAAATATTGAAGGATATAACGATTCGTACGCTGATCATAAAGAAGTGCCTTTATAGTAAATTAATGATATTTTCTTCGATGTGGCAGCTCCTGGACACATGAACTGAATTAATTCTATATCGTTGGAAATTAATATAGAAATGACAGACATTTCAAAAAATTTCGACATATTGTTCAGAAAATGAACAGAATGATATACTGATGTACCAACTCTGTAATTAATCATGAAGAAGTCCAAGTTTAATAAATTAAGGATTTTGTTTTCAATGTGGCAGCTCCTGGACACAAGAACTGAATTTATTCTATATTGATGCATACTGATACAAGAAGAATGACAAACAATTCATAAAATTGCCACATCTTGGTCAGAAACTATTGATGAATATACCGACACGATAGCTAATCATGAAGATGAGCCTTTATAGTAAATTAACGATATTTTCTTCGATGTGGCAGCTCCTGGACACATGAACTGAATTAATTCTAAATCGATGGAAATTAATATAGAAATGACAGACATTTCATAAAATTTCGACATATTGTTCAGAAAATGAACAGAATGATATACCGATATACTGATGTACCAACTCTGTAATTAATCATGAAGAAGTTCAAGTTTAATAAATTAAGGATATTGATTTCAATATGGCTGCTCCTGTACACATGAACTAAATTTTTCTATATTGATGCATACTGATATAAGAATGACAAGCAATTCATAAAATTTCTACATCTAGTTCATAAACTATTGATGAATATACCGACTCGATAGCTAATCATGAAAAAGTGCCTTTATAGTAAATTAACGATATTTTCTTCGATGTGGCAGCTCCTGGACACATGAACTGAATTAATTCTATATCGATGGAAATTAATATAGAAATGACAGACATTTCAAAAAATTTCGACCTATTGTTCAGAAAATGAACAGAATGATATACCGATGTACTTATGTACCGACTCTGTAATTTATCATGAAGAGGTCCCTTTTATAAATTAAGGATTATGTTTTCAATATGGCTGCTCCTAGACACATAAACTGAATTATTCTATATCGATGTAAATTAATATAGAAATGACAATCATTTCAAAAAAAATCGATGTCTGGATCAGTAAATATTGAAGGATATAACGATTCGTACGCTGATCATAAAGAAGTGCCTTTTTAGTAAATAAATGATATTTTCGTCGATGTGGCAGCTCCTGGACACATAAACTGAATTATTCTATATCGATGTAAATTAATATAGAAATGACAATCATTTCAAAAAAAATCGATGTCTGGATCAGTAAATATTGAAGGATATAACGATTCGTACGCTGATCATAAAGAAGTGCCTTTATAGTAAATTAACGATATTTTCTTCGATGTGGCAGCTCCAGGACACATGAACTGAATTAATTCTATATCGATGGAAATTAATATAGAAATGACAGACATTTCATAAATTTCGACATATTGTTCAGAAAATGAACAGAATGATATACCGATGTACTTTTGTACCAACTCTGTAATTAATCATAAAGAAGTCCAAGTTTAATAAATTAAGGATATTGATTTCAATATGGCTGCTCCTGTACACATGAACTGAATTTTTTCTATATTGATGCACTGATATAAGAATGACAAGCAATTCATAAAATTTCTACATCTAGTTCAGAAACTATTGATGAATATACCGACTCGATAGCTAATCATGAAGAAGTGCCTTTATAGTAAATTAACGATATTTTCTTCGATGTGGCAGCTCCTGGACACATGAACTGAATTAATTCTATATCGATGGAAATTAATATAGAAATAACAGACATTTCAAAAAATTTCGACATATTGTTCAGAAAATGAACAGTATGATATACCGATGTACTGAAATTAATATAGAAATGACAGACATTTCAAAAAATTTCGACATATTGTTCAGAAAATGAACAGAATGATATACCGATGTACTGATGTACCGACTCTGTAATTTATCATTAAGAGGTCCCTTTTATAAATTAAGGATTATGTTTTCAATATGGCTGCTCCTAGACACATAAACTGAATTATTCTATATCGATGTAAATTAATATAGAAATGACAATCATTTCAAAAAAAATCGATGTCTGGATCAGTAAATATTGAAGGATATAACGATTCGTACGCTGATCATAAAGAAGTGCCTTTATAGTAAATTAACGATATTTTCTTCGATGTGGCAGCTCCTGGACACATGAACTGAATTAATTCTATATCGATGGAAATTAATATAGAAATGACAGACATTTCATAAATTTCGACATATTGTTCAGAAAATGAACAGAATGATATACCGATGTACTTTTGTACCAACTCTGTAATTAATCATAAAGAAGTCCAAGTTTAATAAATTAAGGATATTGATTTCAATATGGCTGCTCCTGTACACATGAACTGAATTTTTTCTATATTGATGCATACTGATATAAGAATGACAAGCAATTCATAAAATTTCTACATCTAGTTCAGAAACTATTGATGAATATACCGACTCGATAGCTAATCATGAAGAAGTACCTTTATAGTAAATTAACGATATTTTCTTCGATGTGGCAGCTCCTGGACACATGAACTGAATTAATTCTATATCGAGGGAAATTAATATAGAAATGATAAACATTGCAAAAAATTTCGACATATTGTTCAGAAAATGAACAGAATGATATACCGATGCACTAAAATTAATATAGAAATGACAGACATTTCAAAAAATTTCGACCTATTGTTCAGAAAATGAACAGAATGATATACCGATGTACTTATGTACCGACTCTGTAATTTATCATGAAGAGGTCCCTTTTATAAATTAAGGATTATGTTTTCAATATGGCTGCTCCTAGACACATAAACTGAATTATTCTATATCGATGTAAATTAATATAGAAATGACAATCATTTCAACAAAAATCGATGTCTGGATCAGTAAATATTGAAGGATATAACGATTCGTACGCTGATCATAAAGAAGTGCCTTTTTAGTAAATAAACGATATTTTCGTCGATGTGGCAGCTCCTGGACACATAAACTGAATTATTCTATATCGATGTAAATTAATATAGAAATGACAATCATTTCAAAAAAAATCGATGTCTGGATCAGTAAATATTGAAGGATATAACGATTCGTACGCTGATCATAAAGAAGTGCCTTTATAGTAAATTAACGATATTTTCTTCGATGTGGCAGCTCCAGGACACATGAACTGAATTAATTCTATATCGATGGAAATTAATATAGAAATGACAGACATTTCATAAATTTCGACATATTGTTCAGAAAATGAACAGAATGATATACCGATGTACTTTTGTACCAACTCTGTAATTAATCATAAAGAAGTCCAAGTTTAATAAATTAAGGATATTGATTTCAATATGGCTGCTCCTGTACACATGAACTGAATTTTTTCTATATTGATGCACTGATATAAGAATGACAAGCAATTCATAAAATTTCTACATCTAGTTCAGAAACTATTGATGAATATACCGACTCGATAGCTAATCATGAAGAAGTGCCTTTATAGTAAATTAACGATATTTTCTTCGATGTGGCAGCTCCTGGACACATGAACTGAATTAATTCTATATCGATGGAAATTAATATAGAAATAACAGACATTTCAAAAAATTTCGACATATTGTTCAGAAAATGAACAGTATGATATACCGATGTACTGAAATTAATATAGATATGACAGACATTTCAAAAAATTTCGACATATTGTTCAGAAAATGAACAGAATGATATACCGATGTACTGATGTACCGACTCTGTAATTTATCATTAAGAGGTCCCTTTTATAAATTAAGGATTATGTTTTCAATATGGCTGCTCCTAGACACATAAACTGAATTATTCTATATAGATGTAAATTAATATAGAAATGACAGACATTTCAAAAAATTTCGACATATTGTTCAGAAAATGAACAAAATGATATAGCGATGTACTGATGTACCAACTCTGTAATTTATCATGAAGAGGTCCCTTTTATAAATTAAGGATTATGTTTTCAATATGGCTGCTCCTAGACACATAAACTGAATTATTCTATATCATGGTAAATTAATATAGAAATGACAATCATTTCAAAAAAAATCGATGTCTGGATCAGTAAATATTGAAGGATATAACGATTCGTACGCTGATCATAAAGAAGTGCCTTTATAGTAAATGAACGATATTTTCGTCGATGTGGCAGCTCCTGGACACATAAACTGAATTATTCTATATCGATGTAAATTAATATAGAAATGACAATCATTTCAAAAAAAATCTATGTCTGGATCAGTAAATGTTGAAGGATATAACGATTCGTACGCTGATCATAAAGAAGTGCCTTTATAGTAAATTAACGATATTTTCGTCGATATGGCAGCTCCTGGACACATGAACTGAATTAATTCTATATCGATGGAAATTAATATAGAAATGACAGACATTTCATAAAATTTCGACATATTGTTCAGAAAATGAACAGAATGATATACCGATATACTGATGTACCAACTCTGTAATTAATCATGAAGAAGTTCAAGTTTAATAAATTAAGGATATTGATTTCAATATGGCTGCTCCTGTACACATGAACTAAATTTTTCTATATTGGTGCATACTGATATAAGAATGACAAGCAATTCATAAAATTTCTACATCTAGTTCAGAAACTATTGATGAATATACCGACTCGATAGCTAATCATGAAAAAGTGCCTTTATAGTAAATTAACGATATTTTCTTCGATGTGGCAGCTCCTGGACACATGAACTGAATTAATTCTATATCGATGGAAATTAATATAGAAATGACAGACATTTCAAAAAATTTCGACATATTGTTCAGAAAATGAACAGAATGATAAACCGATGTACTGATGTACCGACTCTGTAATTTATCATGAAGAGGTCCCTTTTATAAATTAAGGATTATGTTTTCAATATGGCTGCTCCTAGACACATAAACTGAATTATTCTATATCGATGTAAATTAATATAGAAATGACAATCATTTAAAAAAAAAAATCGATGTCTGGATCAGTAAATATTGAAGGATATAACGATTCGTACGCTGATCATAAAGAAGTGCCTTTATAGTAAATAAACGATATTTTCGTCGATGTGGCAGCTCCTGGACACATAAACTGAATTATTCTATATCGATGTAAATTAATATAGAAATGACAATCATTTCAAAAAAAATCGATGTCTGGATCAGTAAATATTGAAGGATATAACGATTCGCCTTTATAGTAAATTAACGATATTTTCGTCGATGTGGCAGCTCCTGGACACATGAACTGAATTAATTCTATATCGATGGAAATTAATATAGAAATGACAGACATTTCAAAAAATTTTTACATATTGATCAGAAAATTAACAGAATGATATACCGATATACTGATGTACCAACTCTGTAATTAATCATGAAGAAGTTCAAGTTTAATAAATTAAGGATATTGATTTCAATATGGCTGCTCCTGTACACATGAACTAAATTTTTCTATATTGGTGCATACTGATATAAGAATGACAAGCAATTCATAAAATTTCTACATCTAGTTCAGAAACTATTGATGAATATACAGACTCGATAGCTAATCATGAAAAAGTGCCTTTATAGTAAATTAACGATATTTTCTTCGATGTGGCAGCTCCTGGACACATGAACTGAATTAATTCTATATCGATGGAAATTAATATAGAAATGACAGACATTTCAAAAAATGTCGACATATTGTTCAGAAAATGAACAGAATGATAAACCGATGTACTGATGTACCGACTCTGTAATTTATCATGAAGAGGTCCCTTTTATAAATTAAGGATTATGTTTTCAATATGGCTGCTCCTAGACACATAAACTGAATTATTCTATATCGATGTAAATTAATATAGAAATGACAATCATTTAAAAAAAAAAATCGATGTCTGGATCAGTAAATATTGAAGGATATAACGATTCGTACGCTGATCATAAAGAAGTGCCTTTATAGTAAATAAACGATATTTTCGTCGATGTGGCAGCTCCTGGACACATAAACTGAATTATTCTATATCGATGTAAATTAATATAGAAATGACAATCATTTCAAAAAAAATCGATGTCTGGATCAGTAAATATTGAAGGATATAACGATTCGCCTTTATAGTAAATTAACGATATTTTCGTCGATGTGGCAGCTCCTGGACACATGAACTGAATTAATTCTATATCGATGGAAATTAATATAGAAATGACAGACATTTCAAAAAATTTTTACATATTGTTCAGAAAATTAACAGAATGATATACTGATGTACCAACTCCGTAATTAATCATGAAGAAGTCCAGGTTTAATAAATTAAGGATATTTATTTCAATATGGCTGCTCCTGGACACATGAACTGAATTTATTCTATATTGATGTATACTGATATAAGAATGACAAACAATTCATAAAATTTCTACATCTTGTTCAGAAACTATTGATGAATATACCGACTCGATAGCTAATCATGAAGAAGAGCCTTTTTAGTAAATTAACGATATTTTCTTCGATGTGGCAGCTCCTGGACACATGAACTGAATTAATTCTATATCGATGGAAATTAATATAGAAATGACAGACACTTCAAAAAATTTCGACATATTGTTCAGAAAATGAACAGAATGATATACCGATGTACTGATGTACCGACTCTGTAATTTATCATGAAGAGGTCCCTTTTATAAATTAAGGATTATGATTTCAATATGGCTGCTCCTAGACACATAAACTGAATTAATCTATATCGATGTAAATTAATATAGAAATGACAATCATTTAAAAAAAAAATCGATGTCTGGATCAGTAAATATTGAAGGATATAACGATTCGTACGCTGATCATAAAGAAGTGCCTTTATAGTAAATAAACGATATTTTCGTCGATGTGGCAGCTCCTGGACACATAAACTGAATTATTCTATATCGATGTAAATTAATATAGAAATGACAATCATTTCAAAAAAAATCGATGTCTGGATCAGTAAATGTTGAAGGATATAACGATTCGTACGCCGATCATAAAGAAGTGCCTTTATAGTAAATTAACGATATTTTCGTCGATGTGGCAGCTCCTGGACACATGAACTGAATTAATTCTATATCGATGGAAATTAATATAGAAATGAAGGACATTTCATAAATTTCGACATATTGTTCAGAAAATGAACAGAATGATATACCAATGTACTTTTGTACCAACTCTGTAATTAATCATAAAGAAGTCTAAGTTTAATAAATTAAGGATATTTATTTCAATATGGCTGCTCCTGGACACATGAACTGAATTTATTCTATATTGATGCATACTGATATAAGAATGACAAACAATTCATAAAATTTCTACATCTTGTTCAGAAACTATTGATGACTCGATAGCTAATCATGAAGAAGAGCCTTTTTAGTAAATTAACGATATTTTCTTCGATGTGGCAGCTCCTGGACACATGAACTGAATTAATTCTATATCGATGGAAATTAATATAGAAATGACAGACACTTCAAAAAATTTCGACATATTGTTCAGAAAATGAACAGAATGATATAGCGATGTACTGATGTACCAACTCTGTAATTTATCATGAAGAGGTCCCTTTTATAAATTAAGGATTATGTTTTCAATACACATAAACTGAATTATTCTATATCGATGTAAATTAATATAGAAATGACAATCATTTAAAAAAAAAAATCGATGTCTGGATCAGTAAATATTGAAGGATATAACGATTCGTACGCTGATCATAAAGAAGTGCCTTTATAGTAAATAAACGATATTTTCGTCGATGTGGCAGCTCCTGGACACATAAACTGAATTATTCTATATCGATGTAAATTAATATAGAATTGACAATCATTTCAAAAAAAATCGATGTCTGGATCAGTAAATGTTGAAGGATATAACGATTCGTACGCCGATCATAAAGAAGTGCCTTTATAGTAAATTAACGATATTTTCGTCGATGTGGCAGCTCCTGGACACATGAACTGAATTAATTCTATATCGATGGAAATTAATATAGAAATCACAGACATTTCATAAAATTTCGACATATTGTTCAGAAAATGAACAGAATGATATACCAACGTACTTTTGTACCAACTCTGTAATTAATCATAAAGAAGTCCAAGTTTAATAAATAAAGGATATTGATTTCAATATGGCTGCCTCTGTACACATGAACTGCATTTTTTCTATATTGATGCATACTGATATAAGAATGACAAACAATTCATAAAATTATGATGTGGCAGCTCCTGGACACATGAACTGAATTAATTCTATATCGATGGAAATTAATATAGAAATGACAGACACTTCAAAAAATTTCGACATATTGTTCAGAAAATGAACAGAATGATATACTGATGTACCAACTCTGTAATTAATCATGAAGAAGTCCAAGTTTAATAAATTAAGGATTTTGTTTTCAATGTGGCAGCTCCTGGACACAGGAACTGAATTATTCTATATCGATGTAAATTAATATAGAAATGACAATCATTTCAAAAAACATCGATGTCTGGATCAGTAAATATTGAAGGATATAACGATTCGTACGCTGATATTGAAGAAGTGCCTTTATAGTAAATTAACGATATTTTCTTCGATGTGGCAGCTCCTGGACACATGAACTGAATTAATTCTATATCGTTGGAAATTAATATAGAAATGACAGACATTTCAAAAAATTTTTACATATTGTTCAGAAAATTAACAGAATGATATACTGATGTACCAACTCCGTAATTAATCATGAAGAAGTCCAGGTTTAATAAATTAAGGATATTTATTTCAATATGGCTGCTCCTGGACACATGAACTGAATTTATTCTATATTGATGTATACTGATATAAGAATGACAAACAATTCATAAAATTTCTACATCTTGTTCAGAAACTATTGATGAATATACCGACTCGATAGCTAATCATGAAGAAGTGCCTTTTTATTAAATTAACGAAATTTTCTTCGATGTGGCAGCTCCTGGACACATGAACTGAATTAATTCTATATCGATGGAAATTAATATAGAAATGACAGACACTTCAAAAAATTTCGACATATTGTTCAGAAAATGAACAGAATGATATACCGATGTACTGATGTACCGACTCTGTAATTTATCATGAAGAGGTCCCTTTTATAAATTAAGGATTATGATTTCAATATGGCTGCTCCTAGACACATAAACTGAATTAATCTATATCGATGTAAATTAATTTAGAAATGACAATCATTTAGAAAAAAAATCGATGTCTGGATCAGTAAATATTGAAGGATATAACGATTCGTACGCTGATCATAAAGAAGTGCCTTTATAGTAAATAAACGATATTTTCGTCGATGTGGCAGCTCCTGGACACATAAACTGAATTATTCTATATCGATGTAAATTAATATAGAAATGACAATCATTTCAAAAAAAATCGATGTCTGGATCAGTAAATGTTGAAGGATATAACGATTCGTACGCCGATCATAAAGAAGTGCCTTTATAGTAAATTAACGATATTTTCGTCGATGTGGCAGCTCCTGGACACATGAACTGAATTAATTCTATATCGATGGAAATTAATATAGAAATGAAGGACATTTCATAAATTTCGACATATTGTTCAGAAAATGAACAGAATGATATACCAATGTACTTTTGTACCAACTCTGTAATTAATCATAAAGAAGTCTAAGTTTAATAAATTAAGGATATTTATTTCAATATGGCTGCTCCTGGACACATGAACTGAATTTATTCTATATTGATGCATACTGATATAAGAATGACAAACAATTCATAAAATTTCTACATCTTGTTCAGAAACTATTGATGACTCGATAGCTAATCATGAAGAAGTGACTTTTTAGTAAATTAACGATATTTTCTTCGATGTGGCAGCTCCTGGACACATGAACTGAATTAATTCTATATCGATGGAAATTAATATAGAAATGGCAGACATTTCAAAAAATTTCGACATATTGTTCAGAAAATGAACAGAATGATATACCGATGTACTGATGTACCGACTCTGTAATTTATCATGAAGAGGTCCCTTTTATAAATTAAGGATTATGTTTTCAATATGGCTGCTCCTAGACACAAAAACTGAATTATTCTATATCGATGTAAATTAATATAGAAATGACAATCATTTCAACAAAAATCGATGTCTGGATCAGTAAAAATTGAAGGATATAACGATTCGTACGCTGATCATAAAGATGTGCCTTTATAGTAAATAAACGATATTTTTGTCGATGTGGCAGCTCCTGGACACATAAACTGAATTATTCTATATCGATGTAAATTAATATAGAAATGACAATCATTTCAAAAAAAAATCGATGTCTGGATCAGTAAATATTGAAGGATATAACGATACGTACGCCGATCATAAAGAATTGCCTTTATAGTAAATTAACGATATTTTCGTCGATGTGGCAGCTCCTGGACACAAGAACTGAATTTATTCTATATTGATGCATACTGATATAAGAATGACAAACAATTCATAAAATTTCTACATCTTGCTCAGAAACTATTGATGAATTTACCGACTCGATAGCTAATCATGAAGAAGTGCCTTTTTAGTAAATTAACGATATTTTCTTCGATATGGCAGCTCCTGGACACATGAACTGAATTAATTCTATATCGATAGAAATTAATATAGAAATGACAGACATTTCAAAAAATTTCGACATATTGTTCAGAAAATGAACAGAATGATATACCGATGTACTGATGTACCGACTCTGTAATTTATCATTAAGAGGTCCCTTTTATAAATTAAGGATTATGTTTTCAATATGGCTGCTCCTAGACACATAAACTGAATTATTCTATATCGATGTAAATTAATATAGAAATGACAATCATTTCAAAATAAATCGATGTCTGGATCAGTAAATATTGAAGGATATAACGATTCGTACGCTGATCATAAAGAAGTGCCTTTATAGTAAATTAACGATATTTTCGTCGATGTGGCAGCTCCTGGACACATGAACTGAATTAATTCTATATCGATGGAAATTAATATAGAAATCACAAACATTTCATAAAATTTCGACATATTGTTCAGAAAATGAACAGAATGATATACCAACGTACTTTTGTACCAACTCTGTAATTAATCATAAAGAAGTCCAAGTTTAATAAATAAAGGATATTGATTTCAATATGGCTGCCTCTGTACACATGAACTGCATTTTTTCTATATTGATGCATACTGATATAAGAATGACAAGCAATTCATAAAATTTCTACATCTTGTTCAGAAACTATTGATGAATATACCGACTCGATAGCTAATCATGAAGAAGTGCCTTTATAGTAAATTTACGACATTTTCTTCGATGTGGCAGCTCCTGGACACATGAACTGAATTAATTCTATATCGATGGAAATTAATATAGAAATGACAGACATTTCAAAAAATGTCGACATATTTTTCAGAAAATGAACAGAATGATATACCGATGTACTGACAGCTCCTGGACACATGAACTGAATTAATTCTATATCGATGGAAATTAATATAGAAATCACAGACATTTCACAAAATTTCGACATATTGTTCAGAAAATGAACAGAATGATATACCAACGTACTTTTGTACCAACTCTGTAATTAATCATAAAGAAGTCCAAGTTTAATAAATAAAGGATATTGATTTCAATATGGCTGCCTCTGTACACATGAACTGCATTTTTTCTATATTGACGCATACTGATATAAGAATGACAAGCAATTCATAAAATTTCTACATCTTGTTCAGAAACTATTGATGAATATACCGACTCGATAGCTAATCATGAAGAAGTGCCTTTATAGTAAATTAACGACATTTTCTTCGATGTGGCAGCTCCTGGACACATGAACTGAATTAATTCTATATCGATGGAAATTAATATAGAAATGACAGACATTTCAAAAAATTTCGACATATTTTTCAGAAAATGAACAGAATGATATACCGATGTACTGATGTACCGACTCTGTAATTTATCATGAAGAGGTCCCTTTTATAAATTAAGGATTATGTTTTCAATACGGCTGCTCCTAGACACATAAACTGAATTATTCTATGTCGATGTAAATTAATATAGAAATGACAATCATTTCAAAAAAAATCGATGTCTGGATCAGTAAATATTGAAGGATATAACGATTCGTACGCTGATCATAAAGAAGTGCCTTTTTAGTAAATAAACGATATTTTCGTCGATGTGGCAGCTCCTGGACACATAAACTGAATTATTCTATATCGATGTAAATTAATATAGAAATGACAATCATTTCAGAAAAAATCGATGTCTGGATCAGTAAATGTTGAAGGATATAACGATTCGTACGCCGATCATAAAGAAGTGCCTTTATAGTAAATTAACGATATTTTCGTCGATGTGGCAGCTCCTGGACACATGAACTGAATTAATTCTATATCGATGGAAATTAATATAGAAATGACAGACATTTCATAAATTTCGACATATTGTTCAGAAAATGAACAGAATGATATACCAATGTACTTTTGTACAAACTCTGTAATTAATCATAAAGAAGTCCAAGTTTAATAAATTAAGGATATTTATTTCAATATGGCTGCTCCTGGACATATGAACTGAATTTTTTCTATATTGATGCATACTGATATAAGAATGACAAACAATTCATAAAATTTCTACATCTTGTTCAGAAACTATTGATGACTCGATAGCTAATCATGAAGAAGTGCCTTTTTAGTAAATTAACGATATTTTCTTCGATGTGGCAGCTCCTGGACACATGAACTGAATTAATTCTATATCGATGGAAATTAATATAGAAATGACAGACATTTCAAAAAATTTCGACATATTGTTCAGAAAATGAACAGAATGGTATACCGATGTACTGATGTACCGACTTCGTAATTTATCATTAAGAAGTCCCTTTTATAAATTAAGGATTATGTTTTCAATATGGCTGCTCCTAGACACATAAACTGAATTATTCTATATCGATGGAAATTAATATAGAAATGACAATCATTTAAAAAAACATCGATGTCTGGATCAGTAAATATTGAAGGATATAACGATTCGTACGCTGATCATAAAGAAGTGCCTTTATAGTAAATTAACGATATTTTCGTCAATGTGGCAGCTCCTGGACACATGAACTGAATTAATTCTATATCGATGGAAATTAATATAGAAATGACAGACATTTCAAAAAATTTCGAAATATTGTTCAGAAAATGAACAGAATGATATACCGATGTACTGATGTACCAACTCTGTATTTAATCATGAAGAAGTCCAAGTTTAATAAATTAAGGATATTGATTTCAATATGGCTGCCTCTGTACACATGAACTGAATTTATTCTATATTGATGCATACTGATATAAGAATGACAAACAATTCATAAAATTTCTACATCTTGTTCAGAAACTATTGATGACTCGATAGCTAATCATGAAGAAGTGCCTTTTTAGTAAATTAACGATATTTTCTTCGATGTGGCAGCTGCTGGACACATGAACTGAATTAATTCTATATCGATGGAAATTAATATAGAAATGACAGACATTTCAAAAAATTTCGACATATTGTTCAGAAAATGAACAGAATGATATACCGATGTACTGATGTACCGACTCTGTAATTTATCATGAAGAGGTCCCTTTTATAAATTAAGGATTATGTTTTCAATACACATAAACTGAATTATTCTATATCGATGTAAATTAATATAGAAATGACAATCATTTAAAAAAAAAAATCGATGTCTGGATCAGTAAATATTGAAGGATATAACGATTCGTACGCTGATCATAAAGAAGTGCCTTTTTAGTAAATAAACGATATTTTCGTCGATGTGGCAGCTACTGGACACATAAACTGAATTATTCTATATCGATGTAAATTAATATAGAAATGACAATCATTTCAAAAAAAAATCGATGTCTGGATCAGTAAATGTTGAAGGATATAACGATTCGTACGCCGATCATAAAGAAGTGCCTTTATAGTAAATTAACGATATTTTCGTCGATGTGGCAGCTCCTGGACACATGAACTGAATTAATTCTATATCGATGGAAATTAATATAGAAATGACAGACATTTCATAAATTTCGACATATTGTTCAGAAAATGAACAGAATGATATACCAATGTACTTTTGTACCAACTCTGTAATTAATCATAAAGAAGTCCAAGTTTAATAAATTAAGGATATTTATTTCAATATGGCTGCTCCTGGACACATGAACTGAATTTATTCTATATTGATGCATACTGATATAAGAATGACAACCAATTCATAAAATTTCTACATCTTGTTCAGAAACTATTGATGACTCGATAGCTAATCATGAAGAAGTGCCTTTATAGTAAATTAACGATATTTTTTTCGATGTGGCAGCTCCTGGACACATGAACTGAATTAATTCTATATCGATGGAAATTAATATAGAAATGACAGAAATTTCATAAAATTTCGACATATTGTTCAGAAAATGAACAGAATGATATACCGATATACTGATGTACCAACTCTGTAATTAATCATGAAGAAGTTCAAGTTTAATAAATTAAGGATATGGATTTCAATATGGCTGCTCCTGTACACATGAACTGAATTTTTTCTATATTGATGCATACTGATATAAGAATGACAAGCAATTCATAAAATTTATACATCTAGTTCAGAAACTATTGATGAATATACCGACGCGATAGCTAATCATGAAGAAGAGCCTTTATAGTAAATTAACGATATTTTCTTCGATGTGGCAGCTCCTGGACACATGAACTGAATTAATTCTATATCGATGGAAATTAATATAGAAATGACAGAAATTTCATAAAATTTCGACATATTGTTCAGAAAATGAACAGAATGATATACCGATATACTGATGTACCAACTCTGTAATTAATCATGAAGAAGTTCAAGTTTAATAAATTAAGGATATTGATTTCAATATGGCTGCTCCTGTACACATGAACTGAATTTTTTCTATATTGATGCATACTGATATAAGAATGACAAGCAATTCATAAAATTTATACATCTAGTTCAGAAACTATTGATGAATATACCGACTCGATAGCTAATCATGAAGAAGTGCCTTTATAGTAAATTAACGATATTTTCTTCGATGTGGCAGCTACTGGACACATAAACTGAATTATTCTATATCGATGTAAATTAATATAGAAATGATAATCATTTCAAAAAAAATCGATGTCTGGATCAGTAAATGTTGAAGGATATAACGATTCGTACGCCGATCATAAAGAAGTGCCTTTATAGTAAATTAACGATATTTTCGTCGATGTGGCAGCTCCTGGACACATGAACTGAATTAATTCTATATCGATGGAAATTAATATAGAAATGACAGACATTTCATAAATTTCGACATATTGTTCAGAAAATGAACAGAATGATATACCAATGTACTTTTGTACCAACTCTGTAATTAATCATAAAGAAGTCCAAGTTTAATAAATTAAGGATATTTATTTCAATATGGCTGCTCCTGGACACATGAACTGAATTTATTCTATATTGATGCATACTGATATAAGAATGACAAACAATTCATAAAATTTCTACATCTTGTTCAGAAACTATTGATGACTCGATAGCTAATCATGAAGAAGTGCCTTTATAGTAAATTAACGATATTTTTTTCGATGTGGCAGCTCCTGGACACATGAACTGAATTAATTCTATATCGATGGAAATTAATATAGAAATGACAGAAATTTCATAAAATTTCGACATATTGTTCAGAAAATGAACAGAATGATATACCGATATACTGATGTACCAACTCTGTAATTAATCATGAAGAAGTTCAAGTTTAATAAATTAAGGATATGGATTTCAATATGGCTGCTCCTGTACACATGAACTGAATTTTTTCTATATTGATGCATACTGATATAAGAATGACAAGCAATTCATAAAATTTATACATCTAGTTCAGAAACTATTGATGAATATACCGACGCGATAGCTAATCATGAAGAAGAGCCTTTATAGTAAATTAACGATATTTTCTTCGATGTGGCAGCTCCTGGACACATGAACTGAATTAATTCTATATCGATGGAAATTAATATAGAAATGACAGAAATTTCATAAAATTTCGACATATTGTTCAGAAAATGAACAGAATGATATACCGATATACTGATGTACCAACTCTGTAATTAATCATGAAGAAGTCCAAGTTTAATAAATTAAGGATTTTGTTTTCAATATGGCTGCTCCTGGACACATGAACTGAATTTATTCTATACTGATGCATACTGTTACAAGAAGAAGGACAAACAATTCATAAAATTTGTACATCTTGTTCAGAAACTATTGATGAATATACCGACTCGATAGCTAATCATGAAGAAGTGCCTTTATAGTAAATTAACGACATTTTCTTCGATGTGGCAGCTCCTGGACACATGAACTGAATTAATTCTATATCGATGGAAATTAATATAGAAATGACAGACATTTCAAAAAATTTCGACATATTGTTCAGAAAATGAACAGAATGATATACCGATGTACTGATGTACCGACTCTGTAATTTATCATGAAGAGGTCCCTTTTATAAATTAAGGATTATGTTTTCAATATGGCTGCTCCTAGACACATAAACTGAATTATTCTATATCGATGTAAATTAATATAGAAATGACAATCATTTCAAAAAAAATCGATGTCTGGATCAGTAAATATTGAAGGATATAACGATTCGTACGCTGATCATAAAGAAGTGCCTTTATGGAAAATTAACGATATTTTCGTCGATGTGGCAGCTCCTGGACACATGAACTGAATTTATTCTATATTGATGCATACTGATATAAGAAGAATGACAAACAATTCATAAAATTGCCACATCTTGGTCAGAAACTATTGATGAATATACCGACGCGATAGCTAATCATGAAGAAGAGCCTTTATAGTAAATTAACGATATTTTCTTCGATGTGGCAGCTCCTGGACACATGAACTGAATTAATTCTATATCGATGGAAATTAATATAGAAATGACAGAAATTTCATAAAATTTCGACATATTGTTCAGAAAATGAACAGAATGATATACCGATATACTGATGTACCAACTCTGTAATTAATCATGAAGAAGTTCAAGTTTAATAAATTAAGGATATGGATTTCAATATGGCTGCTCCTGTACACATGAACTGAATTTTTTCTATATTGATGCATACTGATATAAGAATGACAAGCAATTCATAAAATTTATACATCTAGTTCAGAAACTATTGATGAATATACCGACGCGATAGCTAATCATGAAGAAGAGCCTTTATAGTAAATTAACGATATTTTCTTCGATGTGGCAGCTCCTGGACACATGAACTGAATTAATTCTATATCGATGGAAATTAATATAGAAATGACAGAAATTTCATAAAATTTCGACATATTGTTCAGAAAATGAACAGAATGATATACCGATATACTGATGTACCAACTCTGTAATTAATCATGAAGAAGTTCAAGTTTAATAAATTAAGGATATTGATTTCAATATGGCTGCTCCTGTACACATGAACTGAATTTTTTCTATATTGATGCATACTGATATAAGAATGACAAGCAATTCATAAAATTTATACATCTAGTTCAGAAACTATTGATGAATATACCGACTCGATAGCTAATCATGAAGAAGTGCCTTTATAGTAAATTAACGATATTTTCTTCGATGTGGCAGCTACTGGACACATAAACTGAATTATTCTATATCGATGTAAATTAATATAGAAATGATAATCATTTCAAAAAAAATCGATGTCTGGATCAGTAAATGTTGAAGGATATAACGATTCGTACGCCGATCATAAAGAAGTGCCTTTATGGAAAATTAACGATATTTTCGTCGATGTGGCAGCTCCTGGACACATGAACTGAATTAATTCTATATCGATGGAAATTAATATAGAAATGACAGACATTTCAAAAAATTTCGACATATTGTTCAGAAAATGAACAGAATGATATACCGATAGACTGATGTACCAACTCTGTAATTAATCATGAATAAGTCCAAGTTTAATAAATTAAGGATATTTATTTCAATATGGCTGCTCCTGGATACATGAACTGAATTTATTCTATATTGATGCATACTGATATAAGAATGACAAACAATTCATAAAATTTCTATATCTTGTTCAGAAACTATTAATGAATATACCGACGCGATAGCTAATCATGAAGAAGAGCCTTTATAGTAAATTAACGATATTATCTTCGATGTGGCAGCTCCTGGACACATGAACTGAATTAATTCTATATCGATGGAAATTAATATAGAAATGACAGACATTTCATAAATTTCGACATATTGTTCAGAAAATGAACAGAATGATATACCAATGTACTTTTGTACCAACTCTGTAATTAATCATAAAGAAGTCCAAGTTTAATAAATTAAGGATATTTATTTCAATATGGCTGCTCCTGGACACATGAACTGAATTTATTCTATATTGATGCATACTGATATAAGAATGACAAACAATTCATAAAATTTCTACATCTTGTTCAGAAACTATTGATGACTCGATAGCTAATCATGAAGAAGTGCCTTTATAGTAAATTAACGATATTTTTTTCGATGTGGCAGCTCCTGGACACATGAACTGAATTAATTCTATATCGATGGAAATTAATATAGAAATGACAGAAATTTCATAAAATTTCGACATATTGTTCAGAAAATGAACAGAATGATATACCGATATACTGATGTACCAACTCTGTAATTAATCATGAAGAAGTTCAAGTTTAATAAATTAAGGATATGGATTTCAATATGGCTGCTCCTGTACACATGAACTGAATTTTTTCTATATTGATGCATACTGATATAAGAATGACAAGCAATTCATAAAATTTATACATCTAGTTCAGAAACTATTGATGAATATACCGACGCGATAGCTAATCATGAAGAAGAGCCTTTATAGTAAATTAACGATATTTTCTTCGATGTGGCAGCTCCTGGACACATGAACTGAATTAATTCTATATCGATGGAAATTAATATAGAAATGACAGAAATTTCATAAAATTTCGACATATTGTTCAGAAAATGAACAGAATGATATACCGATATACTGATGTACCAACTCTGTAATTAATCATGAAGAAGTCCAAGTTTAATAAATTAAGGATTTTGTTTTCAATATGGCTGCTCCTGGACACATGAACTGAATTTATTCTATACTGATGCATACTGTTACAAGAAGAAGGACAAACAATTCATAAAATTTGTACATCTTGTTCAGAAACTATTGATGAATATACCGACTCGATAGCTAATCATGAAGAAGTGCCTTTATAGTAAATTAACGACATTTTCTTCGATGTGGCAGCTCCTGGACACATGAACTGAATTAATTCTATATCGATGGAAATTAATATAGAAATGACAGACATTTCAAAAAATTTCGACATATTGTTCAGAAAATGAACAGAATGATATACCGATGTACTGATGTACCGACTCTGTAATTTATCATGAAGAGGTCCCTTTTATAAATTAAGGATTATGTTTTCAATATGGCTGCTCCTAGACACATAAACTGAATTATTCTATATCGATGTAAATTAATATAGAAATGACAATCATTTCAAAAAAAATCGATGCCTGGATCAGTAAATATTGAAGGATATAACGATTCGTACGCTGATCATAAAGAAGTGCCTTTATGGAAAATTAACGATATTTTCGTCGATGTGGCAGCTCCTGGACACATGAACTGAATTAATTCTATATCGATGGAAATTAATATAGAAATGACAGACATTTCAAAAAATTTCGACATATTGTTCAGAAAATGAACAGAATGATATACTGATGTACCAACTCTGTAATTAATCATAAAGAAGTCCAAGTTTAATAAATTAAGGATTTTGTTTTCAATATGGCTGCTCCTGGACACAAGAACTGAATTTATTCTATATTGATGCATACTGATATAAGAAGAATGACAAACAATTCATAAAATTTCTACATCTTGGTCAGAAACTATTGATGAATATACCGACGCGATAGCTAATCATGAAGAAGAGCCTTTATAGTAAATTAACGATATTTTCTTCGATGTGGCAGCTCCTGGACACATGAACTGAATTAATTCTATATCGATGGAAATTAATATAGAAATGACAGACATTTCATAAAATTTCAACTTATTGTTCAGAAAATGAACAGAATGATATACCGAAAGACTGATGTACCAACTCTGTAATTAATCATGAATAAGTCCAAGTTTAATAAATTAAGGATATTTATTTCAATATGGCTGCTCCTGGATACATGAACTGAATTTATTCTATATTGATGCATACTGATATAAGAATGACAAACAATTCATAAAATTTCTACATCTTGTTCAGAAACTATTAATGAATATACCGACGCGATAGCTAATCATGAAGAAGAGCCTTTATAGTAAATTAACGATATTTTCTTCGATGTGTCAGCTCCTGGACACATGAACTGAATTAATTCTATATCGATGGAAATTAATATAGAAATGACAGAAATTTCATAAAATTTCGACATATTGTTCAGAAAATGAACAGAATGATATACCGATATACTGATGTACCAACTCTGTAATTAATCATAAAGAAGTTCAAGTTTAATAAATTAAGGATATTGATTTCAATATGGCTGCTCCTGTACACATGAACTGAATTTTTTCTATATTGATGCATACTGATATAAGAATGACAAGCAATTCATAAAATTTATACATCTAGTTCAGAAACTATTGATGAATATACCGACTCGATAGCTAATCATGAAGAAGTGCCTTTATAGTAAATTAACGATATTTTCTTCGATGTGGCAGCTCCTGGACACATGAACTGAATTAATTCTATATCGATGGAAATTAATATAGAAATGACAGACATTTCAAAAAATTTCGACATATTGTTCAGAAAATGAACAGAATGATATACCGATAGACTGATGTACCAACTCTGTAATTAATCATGAATAAGTCCAAGTTTAATAAATTAAGGATATTTATTTCAATATGGCTGCTCCTGGATACATGAACTGAATTTATTCTATATTGATGCATACTGATATAAGAATGACAAACAATTCATAAAATTTCTACATCTTGTTCAGAAACTATTAATGAATATACCGACGCGATAGCTAATCATGAAGAAGAGCCTTTATAGTAAATTAACGATATTTTCTTCGATGTGGCAGCTCCTGGACACATGAACTGAATTAATTCTATATCGATGGAAATTAATATAGAAATGACAGAAATTTCATAAAATTTCGACATATTGTTCAGAAAATGAACAGAATGATATACCGATATACTGATGTACCAACTCTGTAATTAATCATGAAGAAGTTCAAGTTTAATAAATTAAGGATATTGATTTCAATATGGCTGCTCCTGTACACATGAACTGAATTTTTTCTATATTGATGCATACTGATATAAGAATGACAAACAATTCATAAAATTTCTACATCTTGTTCAGAAACTATTAATGAATATACCGACTCGATAGCTAATCATGATGAAGAGCCTTTATAGTAAATTAACGATATTTTCTTCGATGTGGCAGCTTCTGGACACATGAACTGAATTAATTCTATATCGATGGAAATTAATATAGAAATGACAGACATTTCATAAAATTTCAACTTATTGTTCAGAAAATGAACAGAATGATATACCGATAGACTGATGTACCAACTCTGTAATTAATCATGAATAAGTCCAAGTTTAATAAATTAAGGATATTTATTTCAATATGGCTGCTCCTGGATACATGAACTGAATTTATTCTATATTGATGCATACTGATATAAGAATGACAAACAATTCATAAAATTTCTACATCTTGTTCAGAAACTATTAATGAATATACCGACGCGATAGCTAATCATGAAGAAGAGCCTTTATAGTAAATTAACGATATTTTCTTCGATGTGGCAGCTCCTGGACACATGAACTGAATTAATTCTATATCGATGGAAATTAATATAGAAATGACAGAAATTTCATAAAATTTCGACATATTGTTCAGAAAATGAACAGAATGATATACCGATATACTGATGTACCAACTCTGTAATTAATCATGAAGAAGTTCAAGTTTAATAAATTAAGGATATTGATTTCAATATGGCTGCTCCTGTACACATGAACTGAATTTTTTCTATATTGATGCATACTGATATAAGAATGACAAGCAATTCATAAAATTTATACATCTAGTTCAGAAACTATTGATGAATATACCGACTCGATAGCTAATCATGAAGAAGTGCCTTTATAGTAAATTAACGACATTTTCTTCGATGTGGCAGCTCCTGGACACATGAACTGAATTAATTCTATATCGATGGAAATTAATATAGAAATGACAGACATTTCAAAAAATTTCGACATATTGTTCAGAAAATGAACAGAATGATATACCGATGTACTGATGTATCGACTCTGTAATTTATCATGAAGAGGTCCCTTTTATAAATTAAGGATTATGTTTTCAATATGGCTGCTCCTAGACACATAAACTGAATTATTCTATATCGAGGTAAATTAATATAGAAATGACAATCATTTCAAAAAAATATCGATGGAAATTAATATAGAAATGACAGACATTTCATAAATTTCGACATATTGTTCAGAAAATGAACAGAATGATATACCAATGTACTTTTGTACCAACTCTGTATTTAATCATGAAGAAGTCCAAGTTTAATAAATTAAGGATATTTATTTCAATATGGCTGCTCCTGGACACATGAACTGAATTTATTCTATATTGATGCATACTGATATAAGAATGACAAACAATTCATAAAATTTCTACATCTTGTTCAGAAACTATTAATGAATATACCGACTCGATAGCTAATCATGATGAAGAGCCTTTATAGTAAATTAACGATATTTTCTTCGATGTGGCAGCTTCTGGACACATGAACTGAATTAATTCTATATCGATGGAAATTAATATAGAAATGACAGACATTTCAAAAAATTTTTACAAATTGTTCAGAAAATGAACAGAATGATGTACTGATGTACCAACTCTGTAATTAATCATGAAGAAGTCCAAGTTTAATAAATTAAGGATTTTGTTTTCAATATGGCTGCTCCTGGACACATGAACTGAATTTATTCTATACTGATGCATACTGTTACAAGAAGAATGACAAACAATTCATAAAATTTCTACATCTTGTTCAGAAACTATGGATGAATATACCGACTCGATAGCTAATCATGAAGAAGTGCCTTTATAGTAAATTAACGACATTTTCTTCGATGTGGCAGCTCCTGGACACATGAACTGAATTAATTCTATATCGATGGAAATTAATATAGAAATGACAGACATTTCAAAAAATTTCGACATATTGTTCAGAAAATGAACAGAATGATATACCGATGTACTGATGTACCGACTCTGTAATTTATCATGAAGAGGTCCCTTTTATAAATTAAGGATTATGTTTTCAATATGGCTGCTCCTAGACACATAAACTGAATTATTCTATATCGATGTAAATTAATATAGAAATGACAATCATTTCAAAAAAAATCGATGTCTGGATCAGTAAATATTGAAGGATATAACGATTCGTACGCTGATCATAAAGAAGTGCCTTTATGGTAAATTAACGATATTTTCGTCGATGTGGAAGCTCCTGGACACATGAACTGAATTAATTCTATATCGATGGAAATTAATATAGAAATGACAGACATTTCAAAAAATTTTTACATATTGTTCAGAAAATGAACAGAATGATATACCAATGTACTGATGTACCAACTCTGTATTTTATCATGAAGAAGTCCAAGTTTAATAAATTAAGGATATTTATTTCAATATGGCTGCTCCTGGACACATAAACTGAATTATTCTATATAGATGTAAATTAATATAGAAATTACAATCATTTCAAAAAAAATCGATGTCTGGATCAGTAAATATTGAAGGATATAACGATTCGTACGCTGATCATAAAGAAGTGCCTTTATGGAAAATTAACGATATTTTCGTCGATGTGGCAGCTCCTGGACACATGAACTGAATTAATTCTATATCGATGGAAATTAATATAGAAATGACAGACATTTCAAAAAATTTCGACATATTGTTCAGAAAATGAACAGAATGATATACCAATGTACTTTTGTACCAACTCTGTAATTAATCATAAAGAAGTCCAAGTTTAATAAATTAAGGATATTTATTTCAATATGGCTGCTCCTGGACACAAGAACTGAATTTATTCTATATTGATGCATACTGATATAAGAAGAATGACAAACAATTCATAAAATTGCCACATCTTGGTCAGAAACTATTGATGAATATACCGACGCGATAGCTAATCATGAAGAAGAGCCTTTATAGTAAATTAACGATATTTTCTTCGATGTGGCAGCTCCTGGACACATGAACTGAATTAATTCTATATCGATGGAAATTAATATAGAAATGACAGAAATTTCATAAAATTTCGACATATTGTTCAGAAAATGAACAGAATGATATACCGATATACTGATGTACCAACTCTGTAATTAATCATGAAGAAGTTCAAGTTTAATAAATTAAGGATATTGATTTCAATATGGCTGCTCCTGTACACATGAACTGAATTTTTTCTATATTGATGCATACTGATATAAGAATGACAAGCAATTCATAAAATTTATACATCTAGTTCAGAAACTATTGATGAATATACCGACTCGATAGCTAATCATGAAGAAGTGCCTTTATAGTAAATTAACGATATTTTCTTCGATGTGGCAGCTCCTGGACACATGAACTGAATTAATTCTATATCGATGCAAATTAATATAGAAATGACAGACATTTCAAAAAATTTCGACATATTGTTCAGAAAATGAACAGAATGATATACCGATGTACTGATGTACCGACTCTGTAATTTATCATGAAGAGGTCCCTTTTATAAATTAAGTATTATGTTTTCAATATGGCTGCTCCTAGACACATAAACTGAATTATTCTATATCGAGGTAAATTAATATAGAAATGACAATCATTTCAAAAAAATATCGATGGAAATTAATATAGAAATGACAGACATTTCATAAATTTCGACATATTGTTCAGAAAATGAACAGAATGATGTACCAATGTACTTTTGTACCAACTCTGTAATTAATCATAAAGAAGCCCAAGATTAATAAATTAAGGATATTTATTTCAATATGGCTGCTCCTGGATACATGAACTGAATTTATTCTATATTGATGCATACTGATATAAGAATGACAAACAATTCATAAAATTTCTACATCTTGTTCAGAAACTATTAATGAATATACCGACGCGATAGCTAATCATGAAGAAGAGCCTTTATAGTAAATTAACGATATTTTCTTCGATGTGGCAGCTCCTGGACACATGAACTGAATTAATTCTATATCGATGGAAATTAATATAGAAATGACAGAAATTTCATAAAATTTCGACATATTGTTCAGAAAATGAACAGAATGATATACCGATATACTGATGTACCAACTCTGTAATTAATCATGAAGAAGTTCAAGTTTAATAAATTAAGGATATTGATTTCAATATGGCTGCTCCTGTACACATGAACTGAATTTTTTCTATATTGATGCATACTGATATAAGAATGACAAGCAATTCATAAAATTTATACATCTAGTTCAGAAACTATTGATGAATATACCGACTCGATAGCTAATCATGAAGAAGTGCCTTTATAGTAAATTAACGATATTTTCTTCGATGTGGCAGCTCCTGGACACATGAACTGAATTAATTCTATATCGATGCAAATTAATATAGAAATGACAGACATTTCAAAAAATTTCGACATATTGTTCTGAAAATGAACAGAATGATATACCGATGTACTGATGTACCGACTCTGTAATTTATCATGAAGAGGTCCCTTTTATAAATTAAGGATTATGTTTTCAATATGGCTGCTCCTAGACACATAAACTGAATTATTCTATATCGAGGTAAATTAATATAGAAATGACAATCATTTCAAAAAAATATCGATGGAAATTAATATAGAAATGACAGACATTTCATAAAATTTCAACTTATTGTTCAGAAAATGAACAGAATGATATACCGATAGACTGATGTACCAACTCTGTAATTAATCATGAATAAGTCCAAGTTTAATAAATTAAGGATATTTATTTCAATATGGCTGCTCCTGGATACATGAACTGAATTTATTCTATATTGATGCATACTGATATAAGAATGACAAACAATTCATAAAATTTCTACATCTTGTTCAGAAACTATTAATGAATATACCGACGCGATAGCTAATCATGAAGAAGAGCCTTTATAGTAAATTAACGATATTTTCTTCGATGTGGCAGCTCCTGGACACATGAACTGAATTAATTCTATATCGATGGAAATTAATATAGATATGACAGAAATTTCATAAAATTTCGACATATTGTTCAGAAAATGAACAGAATGATATACCGATATACTGATGTACCAACTCTGTAATTAATCATGAAGAAGTTCAAGTTTAATAAATTAAGGATATTGATTTCAATATGGCTGCTCCTGTACACATGAACTGAATTTTTTCTATATTGATGCATACTGATATAAGAATGACAAGCAATTCATAAAATTTATACATCTAGTTCAGAAACTATTGATGAATATACCGACTCGATAGCTAATCATGAAGTGCCTTTATAGTAAATTAACGATATTTTCTTCGATGTGGCAGCTCCTGGACACATGAACTGAATTAATTCTATATCGATGCAAATTAATATAGAAATGACAGACATTTCAAAAAATTTCGACATATTGTTCAGAAAATGAACAGAATGATATACCGATGTACTGATGTACCGACTCTGTAATTTATCATGAAGAGGTCCTTTTTATAAATTAAGGATTATGTTTTCAATATGGCTGCTCCTAGACACATAAACTGAATTATTCTATATCGAGGTAAATTAATATAGAAATGACAATCATTTCAAAAAAATATCGATGGAAATTAATATAGAAATGACAGACATTTCATAAATTTCGACATATTGTTCAGAAAATGAACAGAATGATATACCAATGTACTTTTGTACCAACTCTGTAATTAATCATAAAGAAGTCCAAGTTTAATAAATTAAGGATATTTATTTCAATATGGCTGCTCCTGGACACATGAACTGAATTTATTCTATATTGATGCATACTGATATAAGAATGACAAACAATTCATAAAATTTCTACATCTTGTTCAGAAACTACTAATGAATATACCGACTCGATAGCTAATCATGACGAAGAGCCTTTATAGTAAATTAACGATATTTTCTTCGATGTGGCAGCTTCTGGACACATGAACTGAATTAATTCTATATCGATGGAAATTAATATAGAAATGACAGACATTTCAAAAAATTTCGACATATTGTTCAGAAAATGAACAGAATGATGTACTGATGTACCAACTCTGTAATTAATCATGAAGAAGTCCAAGTTTAATAAATTAAGGATTTTGTTTTCAATATGGCTGCTCCTGGACACATGAACTGAATTTATTCTATACTGATGCATACTGTTACAAGAAGAATGACAAACAATTCATACAATTTCTACATCTTGTTCAGAAACTATTGATGAATATACCGACTCGATAGCTAATCATGAAGAAGTGCCTTTATAGTAAATTAACGACATTTTCTTCGATGTGGCAGCTCCTGGACACATGAACTGAATTAATTCTATATCGATGGAAATTAATATAGAAATGACAGACATTTCAAAAAATTTCGACATATTGTTCAGAAAATGAACAGAATGATATACCGATGTACTGATGTACCGACTCTGTAATTTATCATGAAGAGGTCCCTTTTATAAATTAAGGATTATGTTTTCAATATGGCTGCTCCTAGACACATAAACTGAATTATTCTATATCGATGTAAATTAATATAGAAATGACAATCATTTCAAAAAAAATCGATGTCTGGATCAGTAAATATTGAAGGATATAACGATTCGTACGCTGATCATAAAGAAGTGCCTTTATGGAAAATTAACGATATTTTCGTCGATGTGGCAGCTCCTGGACACATGAACTGAATTTATTCTATATTGATGCATACTGATATAAGAAGAATGACAAACAATTCATAAAATTGCCACATCTTGGTCAGAAACTATTGATGAATATACCGACGCGATAGCTAATCATGAAGAAGAGCCTTTATAGTAAATTAACGATATTTTCTTCGATGTGGCAGCTCCTGGACACATGAACTGAATTAATTCTATATCGATGGAAATTAATATAGAAATGACAGAAATTTCATAAAATTTCGACATATTGTTCAGAAAATGAACAGAATGATATACCGATATACTGATGTACCAACTCTGTAATTAATCATGAAGAAGTTCAAGTTTAATAAATTAAGGATATTGATTTCAATATGGCTGCTCCTGTACACATGAACTGAATTTTTTCTATATTGATGCATACTGATATAAGAATGACAAGCAATTCATAAAATTTATACATCTAGTTCAGAAACTATTGATGAATATACCGACTCGATAGCTAATCATGAAGAAGTGCCTTTATAGTAAATTAACGATATTTTCTTCGATGTGGCAGCTCCTGGACACATGAACTGAATTAATTCTATATCGATGGAAATTAATATAGAAATGACAGACATTTCAAAAAATTTCGACATATTGTTCAGAAAATGAACAGAATGATATACCGATGTACTGATGTACCGACTCTGTAATTTATCATGAAGAGGTCCCTTTTATAAATTAAGGATTATGTTTTCAATATGGCTGCTCCTAGACACATAAACTGAATTATTCTATATCGAGGTAAATTAATATAGAAATGACAATCATTTCAAAAAAATATCGATGGAAATTAATATAGAAATGACAGACATTTCATAAATTTCGACATATTGTTCAGAAAATGAACAGAATGATATACCAATGTACTTTTGTACCAACTCTGTAATTAATCATAAAGAAGTCCAAGTTTAATAAATTAAGGATATTTATTTCAATATGGCTGCTCCTGGACACATGAACTGAATTTATTCTATATTGATGCATACTGATATAAGAATGACAAACAATTCATAAAATTTCTACATCTTGTTCAGAAACTATTAATGAATATACCGACTCGATAGCTAATCATGATGAAGAGCCTTTATAGTAAATTAACGATATTTTCTTCGATGTGGCAGCTTCTGGACACATGAACTGAATTAATTCTATATCGATGGAAATTAATATAGAAATGACAGACATTTCATAAAATTTCAACTTATTGTTCAGAAAATGAACAGAATGATATACCGATAGACTGATGTACCAACTCTGTAATTAATCATGAATAAGTCCAAGTTTAATAAATTAAGGATATTTATTTCAATATGGCTGCTCCTGGATACATGAACTGAATTTATTCTATATTGATGCATACTGATATAAGAATGACAAACAATTCATAAAATTTCTACATCTTGTTCAGAAACTATTAATGAATATACCGACGCGATAGCTAATCACGAAGAAGAGCCTTTATAGTAAATTAACGATATTTTCTTCGATGTGGCAGCTCCTGGACACATGAACTGAATTAATTCTATATCGATGGAAATTAATATAGAAATGACAGAAATTTCATAAAATTTCGACATATTGTTCAGAAAATGAACAGAATGATATACCGATATACTGATGTACCAACTCTGTAATTAATCATGAAGAAGTTCAAGTTTAATAAATTAAGGATATTGATTTCAATATGGCTGCTCCTGTACACATGAACTGAATTTTTTCTATATTGATGCATACTGATATAAGAATGACAAGCAATTCATAAAATTTATACATCTAGTTCAGAAACTATTGATGAATATACCGACTCGATAGCTAATCATGAAGAAGTGCCTTTATAGTAAATTAACGATATTTTCTTCGATGTGGCAGCTCCTGGACACATGAACTGAATTAATTCTATATCGATGGAAATTAATATAGAAATGACAGACATTTCAAAAAATTTCGACATATTGTTCAGAAAATGAACAGAATGATATACCGATGAACTGATGTACCGACTCTGTAATTTATCATGAAGAGGTCCCTTTTATAAATTAAGGATTATGTTTTCAATATGGCTGCTCCTAGACACATAAACTGAATTATTCTATATCGAGGTAAATTAATATAGAAATGACAATCATATCAAAAAAATATCGATGGAAATTAATATAGAAATGACAGACATTTCATAAATTTCGACATATTGTTCAGAAAATGAACAGAATGATATACCAATGTACTTTTGTACCAACTCTGTAATTAATCATAAAGAAGTCCAAGTTTAATAAATTAAGGATATTTATTTCAATATGGCTGCTCCTGGACACATGAACTGAATTTATTCTATATTGATGCATACTGATATAAGAATGACAAACAATTCATAAAATTTCTACATCTTGTTCAGAAACTATTGATGAATATACCGACTCGATAGCTAATCATGATGAAGAGCCTTTATAGTAAATTAACGATATTTTCTTCGATGTGGCAGCTTCTGGACACATGAACTGAATTAATTCTATATCGATGGAAATTAATATAGAAATGACAGACATTTCATAAAAATTCAACTTATTGTTCAGAAAATGAACAGAATGATATACCGATAGACTGATGTACCAACTCTGTAATTAATCATGAATAAGTCCAAGTTTAATAAATTAAGGATATTTATTTCAATATGGCTGCTCCTGGATACATGAACTGAATTTATTCTATATTGATGCATACTGATATAAGAATGACAAACAATTCATAAAATTTCTACATCTTGTTCAGAAACTATTAATGAATATACCGACTCGATAGCTAATCATAAAGAATAGCCTTTATAATAAATTAACGATATTTTCTTCGATGTGGCAGCTTCTGGACACATGAACTGAATTAATTCTATATCGATGGAAATTAATATAGAAATGACAAACATTTCATAAAATTTCGACATATTGTTCAGAAAATGAACAGAATGATATACCGATATACTGATGTACCAACTCTGTAATTAATCATGAAGAAGTCCAAGTTTAATAAATTAAGGATTTTTATTTCAATATGGCTACTCCTGGACACAAGAACTGAATTTATTCTATATTGATGCATACTGATATAAGAAGAATGACAAACAATTCATAAAATTGCCACATCTTGGTCAGCAACTATTGATGAATATACCGACACGATAGCTAATCATGAAGAAGAGCCTTTATAGTAAATTAACGATATTTTCTTCGATGTGGCAGCTCCTGGACACATGAACTGAATTAATTCTATATCGATGGAAATTAATATAGAAATGACAGACATTTCATAAAATTTGTACATATTGTTCAGAAAATGAACAGAATGATATACCGATATACTGATGTACCAACTCTGTAATTAATCATGAATAAGTCCAAGTTTAATAAATTAAGGATATTTATTTCAATATGGCTGCTCCTGGATACATGAACTGAATTTATTCTATATTGATGCATACTGATATAAGAATGACAAACAATTCATAAAATTTCTACATCTTGTTCAGAAACTATTAATGAATATACCGACTTGATAGCTAATCATAAAGAATAGCCTTTATAATAAATTAACGATATTTTCTTCGATGTGGCAGCTTCTGGACACATGAACTGAATTAATTCTATATCGATGGAAATTAATATAGAAATGACAAACATTTCATAAAATTTCGACATATTGTTCAGAAAATGAACAGAATGATATACCGATATACTGATGTACCAACTCTGTAATTAATCATGAAGAAGTCCAAGTTTAATAAATTAAGGATTTTTTTTTCAATATGGCTACTCCTGGACACAAGAACTGAATTTATTCTATATTGATGCATACTGATATAAGAAGAATGACAAACAATTCATAAAATTGCCACATCTTGGTCAGCAACTATTGATGAATATACCGACACGATAGATTATCATGAAGAAGAGCCTTTATAGTAAATGAACGATATTTTCTTCGATGTGGCAGCTCCTGGACACATGAACTGAATTAATTCTGTATCGATGGAAATTAATATAGAAATGACAGACATTTCATAAAATTTGTACATATTGTTCAGAAAATGAACAGAATGATATACCGATATACTGATGTACCAACTCTGTAATTAATCATGAAGAAGTTCAAGTTTAATAAATTAAGGATATTGATTTCAATATGGCTGCTCCTGTACACATGAACTGAATATTTTCTATATTGATGCATACTGATATAAGAATGACAAGCAATTCATAAAATTTCTACATCTTGTTCAGAAACTATTGATGAATATACCGACTCGATAGCTAATCATGAAGAAGTGCCTTTATAGTAAATTAACGATATTTTCTTCGATGGGCAGCTCCTGGACACATGAACTGAATTAATTCTATATCGATGGAAATTAATATAGAAATGACAGATATTTCAAAAAATTTCGACATATTGTTCAGAAAATGAACAGAATGATATACCGATAGACTGATGTACCAACTCTGTAATTAATCATGAATAAGTCCAAGTTTAATAAATTAAGGATATTTATTTCAATATGGCTGCTCCTGGATACATGAACTGAATTTATTCTATATTGATGCATACTGATATAAGAATGACAAACAATTCATAAAATTTCTACATCTTGTTCAGAAACTATTAATGAATATACCGACTCGATAGCTAATCATAAAGAATAGCCTTTATAATAAATTAACGATATTTTCTTCGATGTGGCAGCTTCTGGACACATGAACTGAATTAATTCTATATCGATGGAAATTAATATAGAAATGACAATCATTTCATAAAATTTCGTCATATTGTTCAGAAAATGAACAGAATGATATACCGATATACTGATGTACCAACTCTGTAATTAATCATGAAGAAGTCCAAGTTTAATAAATTAAGGATTTTTTTTTCAATATGGCTACTCCTGGACACAAGAACTGAATTTATTCTATATTGATGCATACTGATATAAGAAGAATGACAAACAATTCATAAAATTGCCACATCTTGGTCAGCAACTATTGATGAATATACCGACACGATAGATAATCATGAAGAAGAGCCTTTATAGTAAATGAATGATATTTTCTTCGATGTGGCAGCTCCTGGACACATGAACTGAATTAATTCTATATCGATGGTAGTTAATATAGAAATGACACACATTTCAAAAAATTTCGACATATTGTTCAGAAAATTAACAGAATGATATACCGATATACTGATGTACCAACTCTGTAATTAATCATGAAGAAGTTCAAGTTTAATAAATTAAGGATATTGATTTCAATATGGCTGCTCCTGTACACATGAACTGAATATTTTCTATATTGATGCATACTGATATAAGAATGACAAGCAATTCATAAAATTTCTACATCTTGTTCAGAAACTATTGATGAATATACCGACTCGATAGCTAATCATGAAGAAGTGCCTTTATAGTAAATTAACGATATTTTCTTCGATGTGGCAGCTCCTGGACACATGAACTGAATTAATTCTATATCGATGGAAATTAATATAGAAATGACAGACATTTCAAAAAATTTCGACATATTGTTCAGAAAATGAACAGAATGATATACCGATGTACTGATGTACCGACTCTGTAATTTATCATGAAGGATTATGTTTTCAATATGGCTGCTCCTAGACACATAAACTGAATTATTCTATATCGATGTAAATTAATATAGAAAGAACAATCATTTCAAAAAAAATCGATGTCTGGATCAGTAAATATTGAAGGATATAACGATTCGTACGCTGATCATAAAGAAGTGCCTTTATAGTAAATTAACGATATTTTCGTCGTTGTGGCAGCTCCTGGACACATGAACTGAATTAATTCTATATCGATGGAAATTAATGTAGAAATGACAGACATTTCAAAAAATTTGTACATATTGTTCAGAAAATGAACAGAATGATATACTGATGTACCAACTCTGTAATTAATCATGAAGAAGTTCAAGTTTAATAAATTAAGGATATTGATTTCAATATGGCTGCTCCTGTACACATGAACTGAATTTTTTCTATATTGATGCATACTGATATAAGAATGACAAGCAATTCATAAAATTTATACATCTAGTTCAGAAACTATTGATGAATATACCGACTCGATAGCTAATCATGAAGAAGTGCCTTTATAGTAAATTAACGATATTTTCTTCGATGTGGCAGCTCCTGGACACATGAACTGAATTAATTCTATATCGATGGAAATTAATATAGAAATGACAGACATTTCAAAAAATTTCGACATATTGTTCAGAAAATGAACAGAATGATATACCGATATACTGATGTACCAACTCTGTAATTAATCATGAAGAAGTCCAAGTTTAATAAATTAAGGATTTTGTTTTCAATATGGCTGCTCCTGGACACAAGAACTGAATTTATTCTATATTGATGCATACTGATATAAGAAGAATGACAAACAATTCATAAAATTGCCACATCTTGGTCAGAAACTATTGATGAATATACCGACACGATAGCTAAT
This sequence comes from Coelopa pilipes, assembly GCA_947389925.1. Taxonomy (NCBI): domain Eukaryota; kingdom Metazoa; phylum Arthropoda; class Insecta; order Diptera; family Coelopidae; genus Coelopa; species Coelopa pilipes. The sequence continues at coordinate 10,377,777 of OX376700.1, forward strand.
CATGAAGAAGTGCCTTTATAGTAAATTAACGATATTTTCTTCGATGTGGCAGCTCCTGGACACATGAACTGAATTAATTCTATATCGATGGAAATTAATATAGAAATGGCAGACATTTCAAAAAATTTCGACATATTGTTCAGAAAATGAACAGAATGATATACCGATGTACTGATGTACCGACTCTGTAATTTATCATGAAGAGGTCCCTTTTATAAATTAAGGATTATGTTTTCAATATGGCTGCTCCTAGACACATAAACTGAATTATTCTATATCGATGTAAATTAATATAGAAATGACAATCATTTAAAAAAAAATCGATGTCTGGATCAGTAAATATTGAAGGATATAACGATTCGTACGCTCATCATAAAGAAGTGCCTTTTTAGTAAATAAACGATATTTTCGTCGATGTGGCAGCTCCTGGACACATGAACTGAATTAATTCTATATCGATGAAAATTAATATAGAAATGACAGATATTTCAAAAAATTTGTACATATTGTTCAGAAAATGAACAGAATGATGTACTGATGTACCAACTCTGTAATTAATCATGAAGAAGTCCAAGTTTAATAAATTAAGGATTTTGTTTTCAATATGGCTGCTCCTGGACACATGAACTGAATTTACTCTATATTGATGCATACTGATATAAGAAGAACGACAAACAATTCATAAAATTGCCACATCTTGGTCAGAAACTATTGATGAATATACCGACTCGATAGCTAAACATGATGAAGAGCCTTTATAGTAAATTAACGATATTTTCTTCGATGTGGCAGCTCCTGGACACATGAACTGAATTAATTCTATATCGATGGAAATTAATATAGAAATGACAGACATTTCATAAAATTTCGACATATTGTTCAGAAAATGAACAGAATGATATACCGATATACTGATGTACCAACTCTGAAATTAATCATGAATAAGTCCAAGTTTAATAAATTAAGGATATTTATTTCAATATGGCTGCTCCTGGATACATGAACTGAATTTATTCTATATTGATGCATACTGATATAAGAATGACAAACAATTCATAAAATTTCTACATCTTGTTCAGAAACTATTAATGCATATACCGACTCGATAGCTAATCATGAAGAAGTGCCTTTATAGTAAATTAACGATATTTTCTTCGATGTGGCAGCTCCTGGACACATGAACTGAATTAATTCTATATCGATGGAAATTAATATAGAAATGACAGACATTTCAAAAAATTTCGACATATTGTTCAGAAAATGAACAGAATGATATACCGATATACTGATGTACCAACTCTGTAATTAATCATGAAGAAGTCCAAGTTTAATAAATTAAGGATTTTGTTTTCAATATGGCTGCTCCTGGACACAAGAACTGAATTTATTCTATATTGATGCATACTGATATAAGAAGAATGACAAACAATTCATAAAATTGCCACATCTTGGTCAGAAACTATTGATGAATATACCGACACGATAGCTAATCATGAAGAAGTGCCTTTATAGTAAATTAACGATATTTTCTTCGATGTGGCAGCTCCTGGACACATGAACTGAATTAATTCTATATCGATGGAAATTAATATAGAAATGGCAGACATTTCAAAAAATTTCGACATATTGTTCAGAAAATGAACAGAATGATATACCGATGTACTGATGTACCGACTCTGTAATTTATCATGAAGAGGTCCCTTTTATAAATTAAGGATTATGTTTTCAATATGGCTGCTCCTAGACACATAAACTGAATTATTCTATATCGATGTAAATTAATATAGAAATGACAATCATTTAAAAAAAAATCGATGTCTGGATCAGTAAATATTGAAGGATATAACGATTCGTACGCTCATCATAAAGAAGTGCCTTTTTAGTAAATAAACGATATTTTCGTCGATGTGGCAGCTCCTGGACACATGAACTGAATTAATTCTATATCGATGAAAATTAATATAGAAATGACAGATATTTCAAAAAATTTGTACATATTGTTCAGAAAATGAACAGAATGATGTACTGATGTACCAACTCTGTAATTAATCATGAAGAAGTCCAAGTTTAATAAATTAAGGATTTTGTTTTCAATATGGCTGCTCCTGGACACATGAACTGAATTTACTCTATATTGATGCATACTGATATAAGAAGAACGACAAACAATTCATAAAATTGCCACATCTTGGTCAGAAACTATTGATGAATATACCGACTCGATAGCTAAACATGATGAAGAGCCTTTATAGTAAATTAACGATATTTTCTTCGATGTGGCAGCTCCTGGACACATGAACTGAATTAATTCTATATCGATGGAAATTAATATAGAAATGACAGACATTTCATAAAATTTCGACATATTGTTCAGAAAATGAACAGAATGATATACCGATATACTGATGTACCAACTCTGAAATTAATCATGAATAAGTCCAAGTTTAATAAATTAAGGATATTTATTTCAATATGGCTGCTCCTGGATACATGAACTGAATTTATTCTATATTGATGCATACTGATATAAGAATGACAAACAATTCATAAAATTTCTACATCTTGTTCAGAAACTATTAATGCATATACCGACTCGATAGCTAATCATAAAGAAGAGCCTTTATAGTAAATTAACGATATTTTCTTCGATGTGGCAGCTTCTGGACACATGAACTGAATTAATTCTATATCGATGGAAATTAATATAGAAATGACAAACATTTCATAAAATTTCAACATATTGTTCAGAAAATGAACAGAATGATATACCGATATACTGATGTACCAACTCTGTAATTAATCATGAAGAAGTCCAAGTTTAATAAATTAAGGATTTTGTTTTCAATATGGCTGCTCCTGGACACAAGAACTGAATTTATTCTATATTGATGCATACTGATATAAGAAGAACGACAAACAATTCATACAATTGCCACATCTTGGTCAGAAACTATTGATGAATATACCGACACGATAGCTAATCATGAAGAAGAGCCTTTATAGTAAATTAACGATATTTTCTTCGATGTGGCAGCTCCTGGACACATGAACTGAATTAATTCTATATCGATGGAAATTAATATAGAAATGACAGACATTTCATAAAATTTGTACATGTTGTTCAGAAAATGAACAGAATGATATACCGATGTACTGATGTACCGACTCTGTAATTTATCATGAAGGATTATGTTTTCAATATGGCTGCTCCTAAACACATAAACTGAATTATTCTATATCGATGTAAATTAATATAGAAATGACAATCATTTCAAAAAAAATCGATGTTTGGATCAGTAAATATTGAAGGATATAACGATTCGTACGCTGATCATAAAGAAGTGCCTTTATAGTAAATTAACGATATTTTTTTCGATGTGGCAGCTCCTGGACACATGAACTGAATTAATTCTATATCGATGGAAATTAAGATAGAAATGACAGACATTTCAAAAAATTTCGACATATGGTTCAGAAAATGAACAGAATGATATACTGATGTACCAACTCTGTCATTAATCATGAAGAAGTCCATGTTTATTAAATTAAGGATTTTGTTGTCAATATGGCTGCTCCTGGACACATGAACTGAATTTATTCTATATTGATGCATACTGATATAAGAAGAATGACAAACAATTCATAAAATTGCCACATCTTGGTCAGAAACTATTGATGAATATACCGACTCGATAGCTAATCATGAAGAAGAGCCTATATAGTAAATTAACGATATTTTCTTCGATGTGGCAGCTCTGGACACATGAACTGAATTAATTCTATATCGATGGAAATTAATATAGAAATGACAGACATTTCAAAAAATTTCGACATATTGTTCAGAAAATGAACAGAATGATATACCGATGTACTGATGTACCGACTCTTTAATTTATCATGAAGAGGTCCCTTTTATAAATTAAGGATTATGTTTTCAATATGGCTGCTCCTAGACACATAAACTGAATTATTCTATATCGATGTAAATTAATATAGAAATGACAATCATTTCAAAAAAAATCGATGTCTGGATCAGTAAATATTGAAGGATATAACGATTCGTACGCTGATCATAAAGAAGTGCCTTTATAGTAAATTAACGATATTTTCGTCGATGTGGCAGCTCCTGGACACATGAACTGAATTAATTCTATATCGATGGAAATTAATATAGAAATGACAGACATTTCAAAAAATTTTTACATATTGTTCAGAAAATTAACAGAATGATATACTGATGTACCAACTCTGTAATTAATCATGAAGAAGTCCAAGTTTAATAAATTAAGGATTTTGTTTTCAATATGGCTGCTCCTGGACACATGAACTGAATTTTTTCTATATTGATGCATACTGATATAAGAAGAATGACAAACAATTCATAAAATTTATACATCTTGTTCAGAAACTATTGATGAAGATACCGACTCGATAGCTAATCATGAAGAAGTGCCTTTTTAGTAAATTAACGATATTTTCTTCGATGTGGCAGCTCCTGGACACATGAACTGAATTAATTCTATATCGATGGAAATTAATTTAGAAATGACAGACATTTCACAAAATTTCGACATATTGTTCAGAAAATGAACAGAATGATATACCGATGTACTGATGAACAGACTCTGTAATTTATCATGAAGAGGTCCCTTTTATAAATTAAGGATTATGTTTTCAATATGGCTGCTCCTAGACACATAAACTGAATTATTCTATATCGATGTAAATTAATATAGAAATGACAATCATTTCAAAAAAAATCGATGTCTGGATCAGTAAATATTGAAGGATATAACGATTTGTACGCTGATCATAAAGAAGTGCCTTTATAGTAAATTAACGATATTTTCTTCGATGTAGCAGCTCTGGACACATGAACTGAATTAATTCTATATCGATGGAAACTAATATAGAAATGACAGACATTTCATAAAATTTCGACATATTGTTCAGAAAATGAACAGAATGATATACCGATATACTGATGTACCAACTCTGTAATTAATCATGAAGAAGTCCAAGTTTAATAAATTAAGGATATTTATTTCAATATGGCTGCTCCTGGATACATGAACTGAATTTATTCTATATTGATGCATACTGATATAAGAATGACAAACAATTCACAAAATTTCTACATCTTGCTCAGAAACTATTGATGAATTTACCGACTCGATAGCTAATCATGAAGAAGTGCCTTTTTAGTAAATTAACGATATTTTCTTCGATGTGGCAGCTTCTGGACACATGAACTGAATTAATTCTATATCGATGGAAATTAATATAGAAATGACAGACATTTCAAAAAATTTCGACATATTGTTCAGAAAATTAACAGAATGATATACCGATGTACTGATGTACAGACTCTGTAATACATCATGAAGAGGTCCCTTTTATTAATTAAGGATTATGTTTTCAATATGGCTGCTCCTAGACACATAACCTGAATTATTCTATATCGATGTAAATTAATATAGAAATGACAATCATTTCAAAAAAAATCGCTGTCTGGATCAGTAAATATTGAAGGATATAACGATTTGTACGCTGATCATAAAGAAGTGCCTTTATAGGAAATTAACGATATTTTCTTCGATGTGGCAGCTCCTGGACACATGAACTGAATTAATTCTATATCGATGGTAGTTAATATAGAAATGACACACATTTCAAAAAATTTAGATATATTGTTCAGAAAATTAACAGAATGATATACTGATGTACCAACTCTGTAATTAATCATGAAGAAGTCCAAGTTTAATAAATTAAGGATTTTGTTTTCAATATGGCTGCTCCTGGACACATGAACTGAATTTTTTCTATATTGATGCATACTGATATAAGAAGAATGACAAACAATTTATAAAATTGCCACATCTTGGTCAGAAACTATTGATGAATATACCGACTCGATAGCTAATCATGAAGAAGAGCCTTTATAGTAAATTAACGATATTTTCTTCGATGTGGCAGCTTCTGGACACACGAACTGAATTAATTCTATATCGATGGAAATTAATATAGAAATTACAGACATTTCATAAAATTTCGACATATTGTTCAGAAAATGAACAGAATGATATACCGATGTACTGATGTACCAACTCTGTAATTAATCATGAAGAAGTCCAAGTTTAATAAATTAAGGATATTGATTTCAATATGGCTGCTCCTGTACACATGAACTGAATTTTCTCTATATTGATGCATACTGATATAAGAATGACAAGCAATTCATAAAATTAATACATCTTGTTCAGAAACTATTGATGAAGATACCGACTCGATAGCTAATCATGAAAAAGTGCGTTTTTAGTAAATTAACGATATTTTCTTCGATGTGGCAGCTCCTGGACACATGAACTGAATTAATTCTATATCGATGGAAATTAATATAGAAATGACAGACATTTCAAAAAATTTCGACATATTGTTCAGAAAATGAACAGAATGATATACCGATGTACTGATGAACAGACTCTGTAATTTATCACGAAGAGGTCCCTTTTATTAATTAAGGATTATGTTTTCAATATGGCTGCTCCTAGACACATAAACTGAATTATTCTATATCGATGTAAATTAATATAGAAATGACAATCATTTCAAAAAAAATCGATGTCTGGATCAGTAAATATTGAAGGATATAACGATTTGTACGCTGATCATAAAGAAGTGACTTTATAGTAAATTAACGATATTTTCTTCGATGTAGCAGCTCTGGACACATGAACTGAATTAATTCTATATCGATGGAAACTAATATAGAAATGACAGACATTTCATAAAATTTCGACATATTGTTCAGAAAATGAACAGAATGATATACCGATATACTGATGTACCAACTCTGTAATTAATCATGAAGAAGTCCAAGTTTAATATATTAAGGATATTTATTTCAATATGGCTGCTCCTGGATACATGAACTGAATTTATTCTATATTGATGCATACTGATATAAGAATGACAAACAATTCATAAAATTTCTACATCTTGCTCAGAAACGATTGATGAATTTACCGACTCGATAGCTAATCATGAAGAAGTGCCTTTTTAGTAAATTAAAGATATTTTCTTCGATATGGCAGCTCCTGGACACATGAACTGAATTAATTCTATATCGATGGAAATTAATATAGAAATGACAGACATTTCAAAAAATTTCGACATATTGTTCAGAAAATTAACAGAATGATATACCGATGTACTGATGTACAGACTCTGTAATACATCATGAAGAGGTCCCTTTTATTAATTAAGGATTATGTTTTCAATATGGCTGCTCCTAGACACATAACCTGAATTATTCTATATCGATGTAAATTAATATAGAAATGACAATCATTTCAAAAAAAATCGCTGTCTGGATCAGTAAATATTGAAGGATATAACGATTTGTACGCTGATCATAAAGAAGTGCCTTTATAGGAAATTAACGATATTTTCTTCGATGTGGCAGCTCCTGGACACATGAACTGAATTAATTCTATATCGATGGTAGTTAATATAGAAATGAGAGACATTTCAAAAAATTTCGACATATTGTTCAGAAAATGAACAGAACGTTATACTGATGTACTGATGTTCCAACTCTGTAATTAATCATGAAGAAGTCCAAGTTTAATAAATTTAGGATATTTATTTCAATATGGCTGCTCCTGGTTACATGAACTGAATTTATTCTATATTGATGCATACTGATATAAGAATGACAAACAATTCATAAAATTATGATGTGGCAGCTCCTGGACACATGAACTGAATTAATTCTATATCGATGGAAATTAATATAGAAATGACAGACATTTCATAAAATTTCGACATATTGTTCAGAAAATGAACAGAATGATATACCGATGTACTGATGTACCAACTCTGTAATTAATCATGAAGAAGTCCAAGTTTAATAAATTAAGGATATTGATTTCAATATGGCTGCTCCTGTACACATGAACTGAATTTTTTCTATATTAATGCATACTGATATAAGAATGATAAACAATTCATAAAATTTCTACATCTTGTTCAGAAACTATTGATGAATATACCGACTCGATAGCTAATCATGAAGAAGTGCCTTTATAGTAAATTAACGATATTTTCTTCGATGTGGCAGCTTCTGGACACATGAACTGTATTAATTCTATATCGATGGAAATTAATATAGAAATGACAGACATTTCATAAAATTTCGACATATTGTTCAGAAAATGAACAGAATGATATACCGATATACTGATGTACCAACTCTGTAATTAATCATGAAGAAGTCCAAGTTTAATAAATTAAGGATATTTATTTCAATATGGCTGCTCCTGGATACATGAACTGAATTTATTCTATATTGATGCATACTGATATAAGAATGACAAACAATTCATAAAATTTCTACATCTTGTTCAGAAACTATTGATGAATATACCGACTCGATAGCTAATCATGAAGAAGTGCCTTTATAGTAAATTAACGATATTTTCTTCGATGTGGCAGCTCCTGGACACATGAACTGAATTAATTGTATATCGATGGAAATTAATATAGAAATGACAGACATTTCATAAAATTTCGACATATTGTTCAGAAAATGAACAGAATGATGTACCGATGTACTGATGTACCAACTCTGTAATTAATCATGAAGAAGTCCAAGTATAATAAATTAAGGATATTGATTTCAATATGGCTGCTCCTGTACACATGAACTGAATTTTTTCTATATTGATGCATACTGATATATGAATGACAAGCAATTCATAAAATTTATACATCTTGTTCAGAAACTATTGATGAATATACCGACTCGATATCTAATCATAAAGAAGTGCCTTTATAGGAAATTAACGATATTTTCTTCGATGTGGCAGCTCCTGGACACATGGACTGAATTAATTCTATATCGATGGTAGTTAATATAGAAATGACAGACATTTCAAAAAATTTCGACATATTGTTCAGAAAATGAACAGAACGATATACCGATGTACTGATGTACCAACTCTGTAATTAATCATGAAGAAGTCCAAGTTTAATAAATTAAGGATTTTGTTTTCAATATGGCTGCTCCTGGACACATGAACTGAATTTATTCTATAATCATGCATACTGATATAAGAATGACAAACAATTCATAAAATTATGATGTGGCAGCTCCTGGACACATGAACTGAATTAATTCTATATCGATGGAAATTAATATAGAAATGACAGACATTTCATAAAATTTCGACATATTGTTCAGAAAATGAACAGAATGATATACCGATGTACTGATGTACCAACTCTGTAATTAATCATGAAGAAGTCCAAGTTTAATAAATTAAGGATATTGATTTCAATATGGCTGCTCCTGTACACATGAACTGAATTTTTTCTATATTAATGCATACTGATATAAGAATGACAAGCAATTCATAAAATTTCTACATCTTGTTCAGAAACTATTGATGAATATACCGACTCGATAGCTAATCATGAAGAAGTGCCTTTATAGTAAATTAACGATATTTTCTTCGATGTGGCAGCTTCTGGACACATGAACTGAATTAATTCTATATCGATGGAAATTAATATAGAAATGACAGACATTTCACAAAATTTCGACATATTGTTCAGAAAATTAACAGAATGATATACCGATGTACTGATGTACAGACTTTGTAATTTATCATGAAGAGGTCCCTTTTATTAATCAAGGATTATGTTTTCAATATGGCTGCTCCTAGACACATAAACTGAATTATTCTATATCGATGTAAATTAATATAGAAATGACAATTATTTCAAAAAAAATCGATGTCTGGATCAGTAAATATTGAAGTATATAACGATTTGTACGCTGATCATAAAGAAGTGCCTTTATAGTAAATTAACGATATTTTCTTCGATGTGGCAGCTCTGGACACATGAACTGAATTAATTCTATATCGATGGAAATTAATATAGAAATGACAGACATTTCAAAAAATTTCGACATATTGTTCAGAAAATGAACAGAATGATATACTGATGTACCAACTCAGTAATTAATCATGAAGAAGTCCAAGTTTAATAAATTAAGGATTTTGTTTTCAATATGGCTGCTCCCGGACACGTGAACTGAATTTATTCTACATTGATGCATACTGATATAAGAAGAATGACAAACAATTCATAAAATTGCCACATCTTGGTCAGAAACTATTGATGAATATACCGACTCGATAGCTAATCATGAAGAAGAGCCTTTATAGTAAATTAACGATATTTTCTTCGATGTGGCAGCTTCTGGACACATGAACTGAATTAATTCTATATCGATGGAAATTAATATAGAAATGACAGACATTTCATAAAATTTGGACATATTGTTCAGAAAATAAACAGAATGATATACCGATGTACTGATGTACCAACTCTGTAATTAATCATGAAGAAGTCCAAGTTTAATATATTAAGGATATTTATTTCAATATGGCTGCTCCTGGATACATGAACTGAATTTATTCTATATTGATGCATACTGATATAAGAATGATAAAAAATTCATAAAATTTCTACATCTTGTTCAGAAACTATTGATGAATATACCGACTCGATAGCTAATCATGAAGAAGTGCCTTTATAGTAAATTAACGATATTTTCTTCGATGTGGCAGCTTCTGGACACATGAACTGTATTAATTCTATATCGATGGAAATTAATATAGAAATGACAGACATTTCATAAATTTCGACATATTGTTCAGAAAATGAACAGAATGATATACCGATATACTGATGTACCAACTCTGTAATTAATCATGAAGAAGTCCAAGTTTAATAAATTAAGGATATTTATTTCCTGGATACATGAACTGAATTTATTCTATATTGATGCATACTGATATAAGAATGACAAACAATTCATAAAATTTCTACATCTTGTTCAGAAACTATTGATGAATATACCGACTCGATAGCTAATCATGAAGAAGTGCCTTTATAGTAAATTAACGATATTTTCTTCGATGTGGCAGCTCCTGGACACATGAACTGAATTAATTGTATATCGATGGAAATTAATATAGAAATGACAGACATTTCATAAAATTTCGACATATTGTTCAAAAAATGAACAGAATGATGTACCGATGTACTGATGTACCAACTCTGTAATTAATCATGAAGAAGTCCAAGTATAATAAATTAAGGATATTGATTTCAATATGGCTGCTCCTGTACACATGAACTGAATTTTTTCTATATTGATGCATACTGATATATGAATGACAAGCAATTCATAAAATTTATACATCTTGTTCAGAAACTATTGATGAATATACCGACTCGATAGCTAATCATAAAGAAGTGTCTTTATAGGAAATTAACGATATTTTCTTCGATGTGGCAGCTCCTGGACACATGGACTGAATTAATTCTATATCGATGGTAGTTAATATAGAAATGACAGACATTTCAAAAAATTTCGACATATTGTTCAGAAAATGAACAGAACGATATACCGATGTACTGATGTACCAACTCTGTAATTAATCATGAAGAAGTCCAAGTTTAATAAATTAAGGATTTTGTTTTCAATATGGCTGCTCCTGGACACATGAACTGAATTTATTCTATAATCATGCATACTGATATAAGAATGACAAACAATTCATAAAATTATGATGTGTCAGCTCCTGGACACATGAACTGAATTAATTCTACATCGATGGAAATTAATATAGAAATGACAGACATTTCAAAAAAATTGTTCAGAAAATGAACAGAATGATATACCGATGTACTGATGTACCAACTCTGTAATTAATCATGAAGAAGTCCAAGTTTAATAAATTAAGGATATTGATTTCAATATGGCTGCTCCTGTACACATGAACTGAATTTTTCTATATTAATGCATACTGATATAAGAATGACAAACAATTCATAAAATTTCTACATCTTGTTCAGAAACTATTGATGAATATACCGACTCGATAGCTAATCATGAAGAAGTGCCTTTATAGTAAATTAACGATATTTTCTTCGATGTGGCAGCTCCTGGACACATGAACTGAATTAATTGTATATCGATGGAAATTAATATAGAAATGACAGACATTTCATAAAATTTCGACATATTGTTCAGAAAATGAACAGAATGATGTACCGATGTACTGATGTACCAACTCTGTAATTAATCATGAAGAAGTCCAAGTATAATAAATTAAGGATATTGATTTCAATATGGCTGCTCCTGTACACATGAACTGAATTTTTTCTATATTGATGCATACTGATATATGAATGACAAGCAATTCATAAAATTTATACATCTTGTTCAGGAACTATTGATGAATATACCGACTCGATAGCTAATCATAAAGAAGTGCCTTTATAGGAAATTAACGATATTTTCTTCGATGTGGCAGCTCCTGGACACATGGACTGAATTAATTCTATATCGATGGTAGTTAATATAGAAATGACACACATTTCAAAAAATTTCGACATATTGTTCAGAAAATTAACAGAATGATATACTGATGTACCAACTCTGTAATTAATCATGAAGAAGTCCAAGTTTAATAAATTAAGGATTTTGTTTTCAATATGGCTGCTCCTGGACACATGAACTGAATTTTTTCTATATTGATGCATACTGATATAAGAAGAATGACAAACAATTCATAAAATTGCCACATCTTGGTCAGAAACTATTGATGAATATACCGACTCGATAGCTAATCATGAAGAAGAGCCTTTATAGTAAATTAACGATATTTTCTTCGATGTGGCAGCTTCTGGACACACGAACTGAATTAATTCTATATCGATGGAAATTAATATAGAAATTACAGACATTTCATAAAATTTCGACATATTGTTCAGAAAATGAACAGAATGATATACCGATGTACTGATGTACCAACTCTGTAATTAATCATGAAGAAGTCCAAGTTTAATAAATTAAGGATATTGATTTCAATATGGCTGATCCTGTACACATGAACTGAATTTTCTCTATATTGATGCATACTGATATAAGAATGACAAGCAATTCATAAAATTAAAACATCTTGTTCAGAAACTATTGATGAAGATACCGACTCGATAGCTAATCATGAAGAAGTGCCTTTTTAGTAAATTAACGATATTTTCTTCGATGTGGCAGCTCCTGGACACATGAACTGAATTAATTCTATATCGATGGAAATTAATATAGAAATGACAGACATTTCACAAAATTTCGACATATTGTTCAGAAAATGAACAGAATGATATACCGATGTACTGATGAACAGACTCTGTAATTTATCATGAAGAGGTCCCTTTTATTAATTAAGGATTATGTTTTCAATATGGCTGCTCCTAGACACATAAACTGAATTATTCTATATCGATGTAAATTAATATAGAAATGACAATCATTTCAAAACAAATCGATGTCTGGATCAGTAAATATTGAAGGATATAACGATTTGTACGCTGATCATAAAGAAGTGCCTTTATAGTAAATTAACGATATTTTCTTCGATGTGGCAGCTCCTGGACACATGAACTGAATTAATTCTATATCGATGGTAGTTAATATAGAAATGACAGACATTTCAAAAAATTTCGACATATTGTTCAGAAAATGAACAGAACGTTATACTGATGTACTGATGTACCAACTCTGTAATTAATCATGAAGAAGTCCAAGTTTAATAAATTAAGGATTTTGTTTTCAATATGGCTGCTCCTGGACACATGAACTGAATTTATTCTATATTGATGCATACTGATATAAGAAGAATGACAAACAATTCATAAAATTGCCACATCTTGGTCAGAAACTATTGATGAATATACCGACTCGATAGCTAAACATGAAGAAGAGCCTTTATAGTAAATTAACGATATTTTCTTCGATGTGGCAGCTTCTGGACACATGAACTGAATTAATTCTATATCGATGGAAATTAATATAGAAATGACAGACATTTCATAAAATTTCGACATATTGTTCAGAAAATTAACAGAATGATATACCGATGTACTGATGTACCAACTCTGTAATTAATCATGAAGAAGTCCAAGTTTAATATATTAAGGATATTTATTTCAATATGGCTGCTCCTGGATACATGAACTGAATTTATTCTATATTGATGCATACTGATATAAGAATGACAAACAATTCATAAAATTTCTACATCTTGTTCAGAAACTATTGATGAATATACCGACTCGATAGCTAATCATGAAGAAGTGCCTTTATAGTAAATTAACGATATTTTCTTCGATGTGGCAGCTTCTGGACACATGAACTGAATTAATTCTATATCGATGCAAATTAATATAGAAATGACAGACATTTCATAAAATTTCGACATATTGTTCAGAAAATAAACAGAATGATATACTGATGTACCAACTCTGTAATTAATCATGAAGAAGTCCAAGTTTAATAAATTTAGGATATTTATTTCAATATGGCTGCTCCTGGATACATGAACTGAATTTATTCTATATTGATGCATACTGATATAAGAATGACAAACAATTCATAAAATTATGATGTGGCAGCTCCTGAACACATGAACTGAATTAATTCTATATCGATGGAAATTAATATAGAAATGACAGACATTTCATAAAATTTCGACATATTGTTCAGAAAATGAACAGAATGATATACTGATGTACCAACTCTGTAATTAATCATAAAGAAGTCCAAGTTTAATAATTTAAGGATTTTGTTTTCAATATGGCTGCTCCTGGATACATGAACTGAATTTATTCTATATTGATGCATACTGATATAAGAATGACAAACAATTCATAAAATTATGATGTGGCAGCTCCTGAACACATGAACTGAATTAATTCTATATCGATGGAAATTAATATAGAAATGACAGACATTTCACAAAATTTCGACATATTGTTCAGAAAATGAACAGAATGATATACTGATGTATCAACTCTGTAATTAATCATGAAGAAGTCCAAGTTTAATAAATTAAGGATTTTGTTTTCAATATGGCTGCTCCCGGACACGTGAACTGAATTTATTCTACATTGATGCATACTGATATAAGAAGAATGACAAACAATTCATAAAATTGCCACATCTTGGTCAGAAACTATTGATGAATATACCGACTCGATAGCTAATCATGAAGAAGAGCCTTTATAGTAAATTAACGATATTTTCTTCGATGTGGCAGCTTCTGGACACATGAACTGAATTAATTCTATATCGATGGAAATTAATATAGAAATGACAGACATTTCATAAAATTTGGACATATTGTTCAGAAAATAAACAGAATGATATACCGATGTACTGATGTACCAACTCTGTAATTAATCATGAAGAAGTCCAAGTTTAATAAATTAAGGATATTTATTTCAATATGGCTGCTCCTGGATACATGAACTGAATTTATTCTATATTGATGCATACTGATATAAGAATGATAAACAATTCATAAAATTTCTACATCTTGTTCAGAAACTATTGATGAATATACCGACTCGATAGCTAATCATGAAGAAGTGCCTTTATAGTAAATTAACGATATTTTCTTCGATGTGGCAGCTTCTGGACACATGAACTGTATTAATTCTATATCGATGGAAATTAATATAGAAATGACAGACATTTCATAAAATTTCGACATATTGTTCAGAAAATGAACAGAATGATATACCGATATACTGATGTACCAACTCTGTAATTAATCATGAAGAAGTCCAAGTTTAATAAATTAAGGATATTTATTTCAATATGGCTGCTCCTGGATACATGAACTGAATTTATTCTATATTGATGCATACTGATATAAGAATGACAAACAATTCATAAAATTTCTACATCTTGTTCAGAAACTATTGATGAATATACCGACTCGATAGCTAATCATGAAGAAGTACCTTTATAGTAAATTAACGATATTTTCTTCGATGTGGCAGCTCCTGGACACATGAACTGAATTAATTCTATATCGATGGAAATTAATATAGAAATGACAGACATTTCATAAAATTTCGACATATTGTTCAGAAAATGAACAGAATGATGTACCGATGTACTGATGTACCAACTCTGTAATTAATCATGAAGAAGTCCAAGTATAATAAATTAAGGATATTGATTTCAATATGGCTGCTCCTGTACACATGAACTGAATTTTTTCTATATTGATGCATACTGATATATGAATGACAAGCAATTCATAAAATTTATACATCTTGTTCAGAAACTATTGATGAATATACCGACTCGATAGCTAATCATGAAAAAGTGCCTTTATAGGAAATTAACGATATTTTCTTCGATGTGGCAACTCCTGGACACATGGACTGAATTAATTCTATATCGATGGCAGTTAATATAGAAATGACAGACATTTCAAAAAATTTCGACATATTGTTCAGAAAATGAACAGAACGATATACCGATGTACTGATGTACCAACTCTGTAATTAATCATGAAGAAGTCCAAGTTTAATAAATTAAGGATTTTGTTTTCAATATGGCTGCTCCTGGACACATGAACTGAATTTATTCTATATTGATGCATACTAATATAAGAAGAATGACAAACAATTCATAAAATTGCCACATCTTGGTCAGAAACTATTGATGAATATACCGACTCGATAGGTAATCATGAAGAAGAGCCTTTATAGTAAATTAACGATATTTTCTTCGATGTGGCAGCTTCTGGACACATGAACTGAATTAATTCTATATCGATGGAAATTAATATAGAAATGACAGACATTTATTAAATTTCGACATAGTGTTCAGAAAATGAACAGAATGATATACCGATATACTGATGTACCAACTCTGTAATTAATCATGAAGAAGTCCAAGTTTAATAAACTTAGGATATTTATTTCAATATGGCTGCTCCTGGATACATGAACTGAATTTATTCTATAATCATGCATACTGATATAAGAATGACAAACAATTCATAAAATTATGATGTGTCAGCTCCTGGACACATGAACTGAATTAATTCTATATCGATGGAAATTAATATAGAAATGACAGACATTTCATAAAATTTCGACATATTGTTCAGAAAATGAACAGAATGATATACAGATGTACTGATGTACCAACTCTGTAATTAATCATGAAGAAGTCCAAGTTTAATAAATTAAGGATATTGATTTCAATATGGCTGCTCCTGTACACATGAACTGAATTTTTTCTATATTAATGCATACTGATATAAGAATGACAAACAATTCATAAAATTTCTACATCTTGTTCAAAAACTATTGATGAATATACCGACTCGATAGCTAATCATGAAGAAGTGCCTTTATAGTAAATTAACGATATTTTCTTCGATGTGGCAGCTTCTGGACACATGAACTGAATTAATTCTATATCGATGGAAATTAATATAGAAATGACAGACATTTCACAAAATTTCGACATATTGTTCAGAAAATTAACAGAATGATATACCGATGTACTGATGTACAGACTTTGTAATTTATCATGAAGAGGTCCCTTTTATTAATCAAGGATTATGTTTTCAATATGGCTGCTCCTAGACACATAAACTGAATTATTCTATATCGATGTAAATTAATATAGAAATGACAATCATTTCAAAAAAAATCGATGTCTGGATCAGTAAATATTGAAGGATATAACGATTTGTACGCTGATCATAAAGAAGTGCCTTTATAGTAAATTAACGATATTTTCTTCGATGTGGCAGCTCTGGACACATGAACTGAATTAATTCTATATCGATGGAAATTAATATAGAAATGACAGACATTTCAAAAAATTTCGACATATTGTTCAGAAAATGAACAGAATGATATACTGATGTACCAACTCTGTAATTAATCATGAAGAAGTCCAAGTTTAATAAATTAAGGATTTTGTTTTCAATATGGCTGCTACCGGACACGTGAACTGAATTTATTCTACATTGATGCATACTGATATAAGAAGAATGACAAACAATTCATAAAATTGCCATATCTTGGTCAGAAACTATTGATGAATATACCGACTCGATAGCTAATCATGAAGAAGAGCCTTTATAGTAAATTAACGATATTTTCTTCGATGTGGCAGCTTCTGGACACATGAACTGAATTAATTCTATATCGATGGAAATTAATATAGAAATGACAGACATTTCATAAAATTTGGACATATTGTTCAGAAAATAAACAGAATGATATACCGATGTACTGATGTACCAACTCTGTAATTAATCATGAAGAAGTCCAAGTTTAATAAATTAAGGATATTTCTTTCAATATGGCTGCTCCTGGATACATGAACTGAATTTATTCTATATTGATGCATACTGATATAAGAATGATAAACAATTCATAAAATTTCTACATCTTGTTCAGAAACTATTGATGAATATACCGACTCGATAGCTAATCATGAAGAAGTGCCTTTATAGTAAATTAACGATATTTTCTTCGATGCGGAAGCTTCTGGACACATGAACTGTATTAATTCTATATCGATGAAAATTAATATAGAAATGACAGACATTTCATAAAATTTCGACATATTGTTCAGAAAATGAACAGAATGATATACCGATATACTGATGTACCAACTCTGTAATTAATCATGAAGAAGTCCAAGTTTAATAAATTAAGGATATTTATTTCAATATGGCTGCTCCTGGATACATGAACTGAATTTATTCTATATTGATGCATACTGATATAAGAATGACAAACAATTCATAAAATTTCTACATCTTGTTCAGAAACTATTGATGAATATACCGACTCGATAGCTAATCATGAAGAAGTGCCTTTATAGTAAATTAACGATATTTTCTTCGATGTGGCAGCTCCTGGACACATGAACTGAATTAATTCTATATCGATGGAAATTAACATAGAAATGACAGACATTTCATAAAATTTCGACATATTGTTCAGAAAATGAACAGAATGATGTACCGATGTACTGATGTACCAACTCTGTAATTAATCATGAAGAAGTCCAAGTATAATAAATTAAGGATATTGATTTCAATATACCAACTCTGTAATTAATCATGAAGAAGTCCAATGTGGCAGCTCCTGGACACATGAATTGAATTAATTCTATATCGATGGAAATTAATATAGAAATGACAGACATTTCAAAAAATTTCGACATATTGTTCAGAAAATTAACAGAATGATATACCGATGTACTGATGTACAGACTCTGTAATATATCATGAAGAGGTCCCTTTTATTAATTAAGAATTATGTATTCAATATGGCTGCTCCTAGACACATAAACTGAATTATTCTATATCGATGTAAATTAATATAGAAATGACAATCATTTCAAAAAAAATCGATGTCTGGATCAGTAAATATTGAAGGATATAACGATTTGTACGCTGATCATAAAGAAGTGCCTTTATAGTAAATTAACGATATTTTCTTCGATGTGGCAGCTCTGGACACATGAACTGAATTAATTCTATATCGATGGAAATTAATATAGAAATGACAGACATTTCAAAAAATTTCGACATATTGTTCAGAAAATGAACAGAATGATATACTGATGTACCAACTCTGTAATTAATCATAAAGAAGTCCAAGTTTAATAATTTAAGGATTTTGTTTTCAATATGGCTGCTCCTGGATACATGAACTGCATTTATTCTATATTGATGCATACTGATATAAGAATGATAAACAATTCATAAAATTTCTACATCTTGTTCAGAAACTATTCATGAATATACCGACTCGATATCTAATCATAAAGAAGTGCCTTTATTGGAAATTAACGATATTTTCTTCGATGTGGCAGCTCCTGGACACATGTCCTGAATTAATTCTATATCGATGGTAGTTAATATAGAAATGACAGACATTTCAAAAAATTTCGACATATTGTTCAGAAAATGAACAGAACGATATACCGATGTACTGATGTACCAACTCTGTAATTAATCATGAAGAAGTCCAAGTTTAATAAATTAAGGATTTTGTTTTCAATATGGCTGCTCCTGGACACATGAACTGAATTTATTCTATATTGATGCATACTGATATAAGAAGAATGACAAACAATTCATAAAATTGCCACATCTTGGTCAGAAACTATTGATGAATATACCGACTCGATAGCTAATCATGAAGAAGTGCCTTTATAGTAAATAAACGATATTTTCTTCGATGTGGCAGCTCCTGGACACATGAACTGAATTAATTGTATATCGGTGGAAATTAATATGGAAATGACAGACATTTCATAAAATTTCGACATATTGTTCAGAAAATGAATAGAATGATATACCGATGTACTGATGAACCAACTCTGTAATTAATCATGAAGAAGTCCAAGTTTAATAAATTAAGGATTTTGTTTTCAATATGGCTACTCCTGGACACATGAACTGATTTTATTCTATATTGATGCATACTGATATAAGAATGACAAACAATTCATACAATTTCCACATCTTGTTCAGAAACTATTGATGAATATACCGACTCGACAGCTAATCATGAAGAAGAGCCTTTATAGTAAATTAACGATATTTTCTTCGATGTGGCAGCTCCTGGACACATGAATTGAATTAATTCTATATCGATGGAAATTAATATAGAAATGACAGACATTTCAAAAAATTTTGACATATTGTTCAGAAAATTAACAGAATGATATACCGATGTACTGATGTACAGACTCTGTAATATATCATGAAGAGGTCCCTTTTATTAATTAAGGATTATGTATTCAATATGGCTGCTCCTAGACACATAAACTGAATTATTCTATATCGATGTAAATTAATATAGAAATGACAATCATTTCAAAAAAAATCGATGTCTGGATCAGTAAATATTGAAGGATATAACGATTTGTACGCTGATCATAAAGAAGTGCCTTTATAGTAAATTAACGATATTTTCTTCGATGTGGCAGCTCTGGACACATGAACTGAATTAATTCTATATCGATGGAAATTAATATAGAAATGACAGACATTTCAAAAATTTTCGACATATTGTTCAGAAAATGAACAGAATGATATACTGATGTACCAACTCTGTAATTAATCATGAAGAAGTCCAAGTTTAATAAATTAAGGATTTTGTTTTCAATATGGCTGCTCCCGGACACATGAACTCAATTTATTCTATATTGATGCATACTGATATAAGAAGAATGACAAACAATTCATAAAATTGCCACATCTTGGTCAGAAACTATTGATGAATATACCGACTCGATAGCTAATCATGAAGAAGAGCCTTTATAGTAAATTAACGATATTTTCTTCGATGTGGCAGCTTCTGGACACATGAACTGAATTAATTCTATATCGATGGAAATTAATATAGAAATGACAGGCATTTCATAAAATTTCGACATATTGTTCAGAAAATGAACAGAATGTTATACCGATGTACTGATGTACCAACTCTGTAATTAATCATGAATAAGTCCAAGTTTAATATATTAAGGATATATATTTCAATATGGCTGCTCCTGGATACATGAACTGAATTTATTCTATATTGATGCATACTGATATAAGAATGACAAACAATTCATAAAATTATGATGTGGCAGCTCCTGGACACATGAACTGAATTAATTCTATATCGATGGAAATTAATATAGAAATGACAGCCATTTCATAAAATTTCGACATATTGTTCAGAAAATGAACAGAATGATATACCGATGTACTGATGTACCAACTCTGTAATTAATCATGAAGAAGTCCAAGTTTAATAAATTAAGGATATTGATTTCAGTATGGCTGCTCCTGTACACATGAACTGAATTTTTTCTATATTAATGCATACTGATATAAGAATGACAAACAATTCATAAAATTTCTACATCTTATTCAGAAACTATTGATGAATATACCGACTCGATAGCTAATCATGAAGAAGTGCCTTTATAGTAAATTAACGATATTTTCTTCGATGTGGCAGCTCCTGGACACATGAACTGAATTAATTGTATATCGGTGGAAATTAATATAGAAATGACAGACATTTCATAAAATTTCGACATATTGTTCAGAAAATGAACAGAATGATATACCGATATACTGATGTACCAACTCTGTAATTAATCATAAAGAAGTCCAAGTTTAATAAATTTAGGATATTTATTTCAATATGGCTGCTCCTGGATACATGAACTGAATTTATTCTATATTGATGCATACTGATATAAGAATGACAAACGATTCATAAAATTATGATGTGGCAGCTCCTGGACACATGAACTGAATTAATTCTATATCGATAGAAATTAATATAGAAATGACAGCCATTTCATAAAATTTCGACATATTGTTCAGAAAATGAACAGAATGATATACCGATGTACTGATGTACCAACTCTGTAATTAATCATGAAGAAGTCCAAGTTTAATAAATTAAGGATATTGATTTCAGTATGGCTGCTCCTGTACACATGAACTGAATTTTTCCTATATTAATGCATACTGATATAAGAATGACAAACAATTCATAAAATTTCTACATCTTGTTCAGAACTACCGACTCGATAGCTAATCATGAAGAAATGCCTTTTTAGTAAATTAAAGATATTTTCTTCGATGTGGCAGCTCCTGGACACATGAACTGAATTAATTCTATATCGATGAAATTTAATATAGAAATGACAGACATTTCATAAAATTTCGACATATTTTTCAGAAAATTAACAGAATTATATACCGATGTACTGATGTACAGACTCTGTAATATATCATGAAGAGGTCCCTTTTATTAATTAAGGATTATGTATTCAATATGGCTGCTCCTAGACACATAAACTGAATTATTCTACATCGATGTAAATTAATATAGAAATGACAATCATTTCAAAAAAAATCGATGTCTGGATCAGTAAATATTGAAGGAAATAACGATTTGTACGCTGATCACAAAGAAGTGTC
The DNA here is from genome assembly GCA_947389925.1 of Coelopa pilipes. Taxonomy (NCBI): domain Eukaryota; kingdom Metazoa; phylum Arthropoda; class Insecta; order Diptera; family Coelopidae; genus Coelopa; species Coelopa pilipes. The sequence goes on from OX376700.1 coordinate 10,400,690, forward strand.
TTTATAGTAAATTAACTATATTTTCTTCGATGTGGCTGCTCCTGGACACATGATCTGAGTTAATTCTATATTGAGGGAAATTAATATAGAAATGACAGACATTTCAAAAAATTTCGACATATTGTTCAGAAAATGAACAGAACGATATACTGATGTACCAACTCTGTAATTAATCATGAAGAGGTCCAAGTTTAATAAATTAAGGATTTTATTTTCAATATGGCTGCTGCTGGACACATGAACTGCATTTATTCTATATTGATGCATACTGATATAAGAAGAATGACAAACAATTCATAAAATTGCCACATCTTGGTCAGAAACTATTGATGAATATATCAACTCGATAGCAAATCATGAAGAAGAGCCTTTATAGTAAATTAACGATATTTTCTTCGATGTGGCAGCTTCTGGACACATGAACTGAATTAATTCTATATCGATGGAAATTAATATAGAAATGACAGACATTTCATAAAATTTCGACATATTGTTCAGAAAATGAACAGAATGATATACCGATGTACTGATGTACCAACTCTGTAATTAATCATGAAGAAGTCCAAGTTTAATATATTAAGGATATTTATTTCAATATGGCTGCTCCTGGATACATGAACTGAATTTATTCTATATTGATGCATACTGATATAAGAATGACAAATAATTCATAAAATTTCTACATCTTGTTCAGAAACTATTGATGAATATACCGACTCGATAGCTAATCATGAAGAAGTGCCTTTAAATTAACGATATTTTCTTCGATGCGGCAGCTTCTGGACACGTGAACTGAATTAATTCTATATCGATGGAAATTAATATAGAAATGACAGACATTTCATAAAATTTCGACATATTGTTCAGAAAATGAACAGAATGATATACCGATATACTGATGTACCAACTCTGTAATTAATCATGAAGAAGTCCAAGTTTAATAAATTTAGGATATTTATTTCAATACGGCTGCTCCTGGATACATGAACTGAATTTATTCTATATTGATGCATACTGATATAAGAATGACAAACAATTCATAAAATTTCTACATCTTGTTCAGAAACTATTGATGAATATACCAATTCGATAGCTAATCATGAAGAAGTGCCTTTTTAGTAAATTAACGATATTTTCTTCGATGTGGCAGCTCCTGGACACATGAACTGAATTAATTCTATATCGATGGAAATTAATATAAAAATGACAGACATTTCAAAAAATTTGGACATATTGTTCAGAAAATTAACAGAATGATATACCGATGTACTGATGTACAGACTCTGTAATTTATCATGAAGAGGTCCCTTTTATAAATTAAGGATTATGTTTTCAATAAGGCTGCTCCTAGACACATAAACTAAATTTATTCTATATTGATGCATACTGATATAAGAAGAATGACAAACAATTCATAAAATTGCCACATCTTGGTCAGAAACTATTGATGAATATACCGACTCGATAGTTAACCATGATGAAGAGCCTTTATAGGAAATTAACGATATTTTCTTCGATGTGGCAGCTTCTGGACAGAAGAATTGAATTAATTCTATATTGATGCAAATTAATATAGAAATGACAGACATTTCAAAAAATTTCGACATATTGTTCAGAAAATGAATTGAATGATATACTGATGTACCAACTCTGTAATTAATCATGAAGAAGTCCAAGTTTAATAAATTAAGGATTATGTGTTCAATATGGCTGCTCCTGGACACATAAACTGAACCTATTCTATATCGATGCAAATTAATATAGCAATGACAAATATTGCAGATAAATTCGAAATCTGGTTCAGAAAATATTGAAGGATATATCGTTTCGGTAGCGGTGGCGGCTCCTGGACACATGAATTATATTTACTTTATGTTGATGCATATTAATAAAGTAATTACAAATATTTCAAAATCATTCGGTTTCTGATTCAGAAAAGATTGAAGGATATAACGATTCGGAAGCTGATCTTAAGAACTCCCTTTATAGTAAATTAAGGTCATTTTCTTCAATGAGGCTGCTACTGGCTGCTACACATGAACTGAATTAATTCTATATGGATGCATTTCAATTATACAATGTTCAGTAAATATTGATGAATACACCGACATGGACACAAGTCGTGAAGAAGTCCCTATATAGTAAAATAACTATATTTTCTTCGATGTGGCGGCTCCTGGACACATGAATTATATTTACTTTATGTTGATGCATATTAATAAGGTAATGACAAATATTTCAAAAATATTCGATTTCTGATTCAGAAAAGATTGAAGGATATAACGATTCGGAAGCTGATCTTAAGAACTCCCTTTATAGTAAATTAAGGTCATTTTCTTCAAAGAGGCTGCTACTGGACACATGAACTGAATTAATTCTATATGGATGCATATTAATAAAACGATGTTCAGAAAATATTGATGAATGCACCGACTTGGAAACAATTCGTGAATAAGTTACTATATAGTAAATTAACGATATTTTCTTCGATGTGGCAGCTCCTGGACACATGAACTGAATTAATTGTATATCGGTGGAAATTAATATAGAAATGACAGACATTTCATAAAATTTCGACATATTGTTCAGAAAATTAACAGAATGATATACCGATGTACTGATGTACCAACTCTGTAATTAATCATGAAGAAGTCCAAGTTTAATAAATTAAGGATTTTGTTTTCAATATGGCTGCTCCTAGACACATAAACTGAATTATTCTATATCGATGTAAATTAATATAGAAATGGAAAAATTTCAAAAACATTCGATGTCTGGATTAGTAAATATTGAAGGATTTAACGATTCGTACGCTGATCATAAAGAAGTCCCTTTTTTAGTAAATTAACATTATATTCTTCGATGTGGCTGCTCCTGGACACATGATCTGAGTTAATTCTATATTGAGGCATATTAATATAGAAATGACAAATATTTCATAAAATTTCAATATATTGTTCAGAAAACGAACGGAATAATGTACCGATATACTGTTGGACCGACTATGTAATTAATCGTGAAGAAGTCCAAGTTTAATAAATTAAGGATTATGTGTTCAATATGGCTGCTCCTAGACACATGAACTGAATCTATTCTATATCGATGCAAATTAATATAGCAATGACAAATATTGCAGATAAATTCGAAATCTGGTTCAGAAAACATTGAAGGATATATCGTTTCGGTAGCTAATCTTAACAAGTCCCTATATAGTAAATAAACGTAATTTTCTAAAGTGAGGCAGCTACTAGACACTTGAACTGAATTAATTCTATTAGGATGCATTTCAATTATACAAAGTTCAGTAAATATTGATGAATGCACCGACTTGGAAACAAGTCGTGACGAAGTCCCTATATAGTAAAATAACTATATTTTCTTCGATGTGGCGGCTCCTGGACACATGAATTATATTTACTTTATGTTGATGCATATTAATAAGGTAATGACAAATATTTCAAAAATATTCGATTTCTGATTCAGAAAAGATTGAAGGATATAACGATTCAGAAGCTGATCTTAAGAACTCCCTTTATAGTAAATTAAAGTCATTTTCTTCAATGAGGCTGCTACTGGACACATGAACTGAATTAATTCTATATGGATGCATATTAATAAAACGATGTTCAGAAAATATTGATGAATGCACCGACTTGGAAACAATTCGTGAATAAGTCACTATATAGTAAAATAACGATATTTTGTTCGATGTGGTGGCTCCTGAATATATGAACGGAATTAATTCTATATCGATGAAAATTAATATAGCAATGACAAACATTTCGTAAAATTTGAAATGTAGTATATAAAAAAATAAAGGATGTACCGATACGACAACTAATCATGAAGTACACACTATATATTAAATTAACGATTGTTTCTGCGAAGTGGTTGCACCCAGACACATGAACTGAATTTATTCTACATTGTATATTATACAATTCATAAAATTTCTACATCTTGTTCATATACTATTAATGAATATAACGACTCGATAGCTAATCATGAAGAAGTGCCTTTATAGGAAATTAACGATATTTTCTTCGATGTGGCAGCTCCTGGACACATGAACTGAATTAATTCTATATCGATGGTAATTAATATAGAAATGACAGACATTTCAAAAAATTTCGACATATTGTTCAGAAAATGAACAGAATGATATACCGATGTACTGATGTACCAACTCTGTAATTAATCATGAAGAAGTTCAAGTTTAATAAATTAAGGATTTTGTTTTCAATATGGCTACTCCTGGACACATGAACTGAATTTATTCTATATTGATGCATACTGATATAAGAATGACAAACAATTCATAAAATTTTCATATCTTGTTCAGAAACTATTGATGAATATACCGACTCGATAGCTAATCATGAAGAAGAGCCTTTATAGTAAATTAACGATATTTTCTTCGATGTGGCAGCTCCTGGACACATGAATTGAATTAATTCTATATCGATGGAAATTAATATAGAAATGACAGAAATTTCATAAAATTTCGACATATTGTTCAGAAAATGAAGAGAATGATATACCGATGTACTGATGTACCAACTCTGTAATTAATCATGAAGAAGTCCAAGTTTAATATATTAAGGATATTTATTTCAATATGGCTGCTCCTGGATACATGAACTGAATTTATTCTATATTGATGCATACAGATATAAGAATGACAAACAATTCATAACATTTCTACATCTTGTTCAGAAACTATTGATGAATATACCGACTCGATAGCTAATCATGAAGAAGTGCCTTTATAGTAAATTAACGATATTTTCTTCGATGTGGCAGCTCCTGGACACATGAACTGAATTAATTCTATATCGATGGTAATTAATATAGAAATGACAGACATTTCATAAAATTTCGACATATTGTTCAGAAAATGAACAGAATGATATACCGATATACTGATGTACCAACTCTGTAATTAATCATGAAGAAGTCCAAGTTTAATTAATTTAGGATATTTATTTCAATATGGCTGCTCCTGGATACATGAACTGAATGTATTCTATATTGATGCATACTGATATAAGAATGACAAACAATTCATAAAATTTCTACATCTTGCTCAGAAACTATTGATGAATATACCGACTCGATAGCTAATCATGAAGAAGAGCCTTTATAGTAAATTAACGATATGTTCTTCGATGTGGCAGCTCCTGGACACATGAACTGAATTAATTCTATATCGATGCAAATTAATATAGAAATGACAGACATTTCATAAAATTTCGACATATTGTTCAGAAAATGAACAGAATGATATACCGATATACTGATGTACCAACTCTGTTATTAATCATGAAGAAGTTCAAGTTTAATAAATTAAGGATATTGATTTCAATATGGCTGCTCCTGTACACATGAACTGAATTTTTTCTATATTGATGCATACTGATATAAGAATGACAAACAATTCATAAAATTTCTACATCTTGTTCAGAAACTATTGATGAATATACCGACTCGATAGCTAATCATGAAAAAGTGCCTTTATAGTAAATTAACGATATTTTCTTCGATGTGGCAGCTCCTGGACACATGAACTGAATTAATTGTATATCGATGGAAATTAAATAGAAATGACGGAAATTTCATAAAATTTAGACATATTGTTCAGAAAATGAATAGAATGATATACCGATGTACTGATGTACCAACTCTGTAATTAATCATGAAGAAGTCCAAGTATAATAAATTAAGGATATTGATTTCAATATGGCTGCTCCTGTACACATGAACTGAATTTTTTCTATATTGATGCATACTGATATATGAATGACAAGCAATTCATAAAATTTATACATCTTGTTCAGAAACTATTGATGAATATACCGACTCGATAGCTAATCATGAAAAAGTGCCTTTATAGTAAATTAAAGATATTTTCTTCGATGTGGCAGCTCCTGGACACATGAACTGAATTAATTCTATATCGATGGAAATTAATATAGAAATGACAGACATTTCAAAAAATTTCGACATATTGTTCAGAAAATGAACAGAATGATATACCGATGTACTGATGTACAGACTCTGTAATATATCATGAAGAGGTCCCTTTTATTAATTTAGGATTATGTATTCAATATGGCTGCTCCTAGACACATAAACTGAATTATTCTATATCGATGTAAATTAATATAGAAATGACAATCATTTCAAAAAAAATCGATGTCTGGATCAGTAAATATTGAAGGATATAACGATTTGTACGCTGATCATAAAGAAGTGCATTTATAGTAAATTAACGATATTTTCTTCGATGTGGCAGCTCCTGGACACATGAACTGAATTAATTCTATATCGATGGAAATTAATATAGAAATGACAGACATTTCAAAAAATTTCGACATATTGTTCAGAAAATGAACAGAACGGTATACTGATGTACCAACTCTGTAATTAATCATGAAGAAGTCCAAGTTTAATAAATTAAGGATTTTGTTTTCAATATGGCTGCTCCTGGACACATGAACTGAATTTATTCTATACTGATGCATACTGATATAAGAAGAATGACAAACAATTCAAAAATTGCCACATCTTGGTCAAAAACTATTGATGAATATTCCGACTCGATAGCTAATCATGAAGAAGAGCCTTTATAGGAAATTAACGATATTTTCTTCGATGTGGCAGCATCTGGACACATGAACTGAATTAATTCTATATCGATGCAAATTAATATAGAAATGACAGACATTTCATAAAATTTCGACATATTGTTCAGAAAATGAACAGAATGATATACCGATATACTGATGTACCAACTCTGTTATTAATCATGAAGAAGTTCAAGTTTAATAAATTAAGGATATTGATTTCAATATGGCTGCTCCTGTACACATGAACTGAATTTTTTCTATATTGATGCATACTGATATAAGAATGACAAACAATTCATAAAATTTCTACATCTTGTTCAGAAACTATTGATGAATATACCGACTCGATAGCTAATCATGAAAAAGTGCCTTTATAGTAAATTAACGATATTTTCTTCGATGTGGCAGCTCCTGGACACATGAACTGAATTAATTGTATATCGATGGAAATTAAATAGAAATGACGGAAATTTCATAAAATTTAGACATATTGTTCAGAAAATGAATAGAATGATATACCGATGTACTGATGTACCAACTCTGTAATTAATCATGAAGAAGTCCAAGTATAATAAATTAAGGATATTGATTTCAATATGGCTGCTCCTGTACACATGAACTGAATTTTTTCTATATTGATGCATACTGATATATGAATGACAAGCAATTCATAAAATTTATACATCTTGTTCAGAAACTATTGATGAATATACCGACTCGATAGCTAATCATGAAAAAGTGCCTTTATAGTAAATTAAAGATATTTTCTTCGATGTGGCAGCTCCTGGACACATGAACTGAATTAATTCTATATCGATGGAAATTAATATAGAAATGACAGACATTTCAAAAAATTTCGACATATTGTTCAGAAAATTAACAGAATGATATACCGATGTACTGATGTACAGATTCTGTAATATATCATGAAGAGGTCCCTTTTATTAATTAAGGATTATGTATTCAATATGGCTGCTCCTAGACACATAAACTGAATTATTCTATATCGATATAAATTAATATAGAAATGACAAACATTTCAAAAAAAATCGATGTCTGGATCAGTAAATATTGAAGGATATAACGATTTGAACGATGATCATAAAGAAGTGCCTTTATAGTAAATTAACGATATTTTCTTCGATGTGGCAGCTCCCGGACACATGAACTGAATTAATTCTATATCGATGGAAATTAATATAGAAATGACAGACATTTCAAAAAATTTCGATATTTTGTTCAGAGACGATGTTCAGGAAACGATATACTGATGTACCAACTCTGTAATTAATCATGAAGAAGTCCAAGTTTAATAAATTAAGAATTTTGTTTTCAATATGGCTGCTCCTGGACACATGAACTGAATTTATTCTATATTGATGCATACTGATATAAGAAGAATGACAAACAATTCATAAAATTGCCACATCTTGGACAGAAACTATTGATGAATATACCGACTCGATAGCTAATCATGAAGAAGAGCCTTTATAGTAAATTAACGATATTTTCTTCGATGTGGCAGCTTCTGGACACATGAACTGAATTAATTCTATATCGATGGAAACTAATATAGAAATGACAGACATTTCATAAAATTTCGACATATTGTTCAGAAAATGAACAGAATGATATACCGATGTACTGATGTGCCAACTCTGTAATTAATCATGAAGAAGTCCAAGTTTAATATATTAAGGATATTTATTTCAATATGGCTGCTCCTGGATACATGAACTGAATTTATTCTATATTGATGCATACTGATATAAGAATGACAAACAATTCATAAAATTTCTACATCTTGTTCAGAAACTATTGATGAATATACCGACTCGTTAGCTAATCATGAAGAAGTGCCTTTATAGTAAATTAACGATATTTTCTTCGATGTGGCAGCTTCTGGACACGTGAACTGAATTAATTCTATATCGATGGAAATTAATATAGAAGTGACAGACATTTCATAAAATTGCGACATATTGTTCAGAAAATGAACAGAATGATATACCGATGTACTGATGTACCAACTCTGTAATTAATCATGAAGAAGTTCAAGTTTAATAAATTAAGGAATTTGTTTTCAATATGGCTACTCCTGGACACATGAACTGAATTTATTCTATATTGATGCATACTGATATAAGAATGACAAACAATTCATAAAATTTCTACATCTTGTTCAGAAACTATTGATGAATATACCGACTCGATAGCTAATCATGAAGAAGTGCCTTTATAGTAAATTAACGATATTTTCTTCGATGTGGCAGCTTCTGGACACATGAACTGAATTAATTCTATATCGATGGAAATTAATATAGAAATGACAGACATTTCATAAAATTTCGACATATTGTTCAGAAAATGAACAGAATGATATACCGATATACTGATGTACCAACTCTGTAATTAATCATGAAGAAGTCCAAGTTTAATAAATTTAGGATATTTATTTCAATATGGCTGCTCCTGGATACATGAACTGAATGTATTCTATATTGATGCATACTGATATAAGAATGACAAACAATTCATAAAATTTCTACATCTTGCTCAGAAACTATTGATGAATATACCGACTCGATAGCTAATCATGAAGAAGAGCCTTTATAGTAAATTAACGATATTTTCTTCGATGTGGCAGCTCCTGGACACATGAACTGAATTAATTCTATATCGATGCAAATTAATATAGAAATGACAGACATTTCATAAAATTTCGACATATTGTTCAGAAAATGAACAGAATGATATACCCATATACTGATGTACCAACTCTGTTATTAATCATGAAGAAGTTCAAGTTTAATAAATTAAGGATTTTGTTTTCAATATGGCTACTCCTGGACACATGAACTGATTTTATTCTATATTGATGCATACTGATATAAGAATGACAAACAATTCATACAATTTCCACATCTTGTTCAGAAACTATTGATGAATATACCGACTCGACAGCTAATCATGAAGAAGTGCCTTTATAGTAAATTAGCGATATTTTCTTCGATGTGGCAGCTCCTGGACACATGAACTGAATTAATTGTATATCGATGGAAATTAAATAGAAATGACGGAAATTTCATAAAATTTCGACATATTGTTCAGAAAATGAATAGAATGATATACCGATGTACTGATATACCAACTCTGTAATTAATCATGAAGAAGTCCAAGTTTAATAAATTTAGGATATTTATTTCAATATGGCTGCTCCTGGATACATGAACTGAATGTATTCTATATTGATGCATACTGATATAAGAATGACAAACAATTCATAAAATTTCTACATCTTGCTCAGAAACTATTGATGAATATACCGACTCGATAGCTAATCATGAAGAAGAGCCTTTATAGTAAATTAACGATATTTTCTTCGATGTGGCAGCTCCTGGACACATGAACTGAATTAATTCTATATCGATGCAAATTAATATAGAAATGACAGACATTTCATAAAATTTCGACATATTGTTCAGAAAATGAACAGAATGATATACCCATATACTGATGTACCAACTCTGTTATTAATCATGAAGAAGTTCAAGTTTAATAAATTAAGGATTTTGTTTTCAATATGGCTACTCCTGGACACATGAACTGATTTTATTCTATATTGATGCATACTGATATAAGAATGACAAACAATTCATACAATTTCCACATCTTGTTCAGAAACTATTGATGAATATACCGACTCGATAGCTAATCATGAAAAAGTGCCTTTATAGTAAATTAACGATATTTTCTTCGATGTGGCAGCTCCTGGACACATGAACTGAATTAATTGTATATCGATGGAAATTAAATAGAAATGACGGAAATTTCATAAAATTTCGACATATTGTTCAGAAAATGAATAGAATGATATACCGATGTACTGATGTACCAACTCTGTAATTAATCATGAAGAAGTCCAAGTTTAATAAATTTAGGATATTTATTTCAATATGGCTGCTCCTGGATACATGAACTGAATGTATTCTATATTGATGCATACTGATATAAGAATGACAAACAATTCATAAAATTTCTACATCTTGCTCAGAAACTATTGATGAATATACCGACTCGATAGCTAATCATGAAGAAGAGCCTTTATAGTAAATTAACGATATTTTCTTCGATGTGGCAGCTTCTGGACACGTGAACTGAATTAATTCTATATCGATGGAAATTAATATAGAAGTGACAGACATTTCATAAAATTGCGACATATTGTTCAGAAAATGAACAGAATGATATACCGATGTACTGATGTACCAACTCTGTAATTAATCATGAAGAAGTTCAAGTTTAATAAATTAAGGAATTTGTTTTCAATATGGCTACTCCTGGACACATGAACTGAATTTATTCTATATTGATGCATACTGATATAAGAATGACAAACAATTCATAAAATTTCTACATCTTGTTCAGAAACTATTGATGAATATACTGACTCGATAGCTAATCATGAAGAAGTGCCTTTATAGTAAATTAACGATATTTTCTTCGATGTGGCAGCTTCTGGACACATGATCTGAATTAATTCTATATCGATGGAAATTAATATAGAAATGACAGACATTTCATAAAATTTCGACATATTGTTCAGAAAATGAACAGAATGATATACCGATATACTGATGTACCAACTCTGTAATTAATCATGAAGAAGTCCAAGTTTAATAAATTTAGGATATTTATTTCAATATGGCTGCTCCTGGATACATGAACTGAATGTATTCTATATTGATGCATACTGATATAAGAATGACAAACAATTCATAAAATTTCTACATCTTGCTCAGAAACTATTGATGAATATACCGACTCGATAGCTAATCATGAAGAAGAGCCTTTATAGTAAATTAACGATATTTTCTTCGATGTGGCAGCTCCTGGACACATGAACTGAATTAATTCTATATCGATGCAAATTAATATAGAAATGACAGACATTTCATAAAATTTCGACATATTGTTCAGAAAATGAACAGAATGATATACCCATATACTGATGTACCAACTCTGTTATTAATCATGAAGAAGTTCAAGTTTAATAAATTAAGGATATTGATTTCAATATGGCTGCTCCTGTACACATGAACTGAATTTTTTCTATATTGATGCATACTGATATAAGAATGACAAACAATTCATAAAATTTCTACATCTTGTTCAGAAACTATTGATGAATATACCGACTCGATAGCTAATCATGAAAAAGTGCCTTTATAGTAAATTAGCGATATTTTCTTCGATGTGGCAGCTCCTGGACACATGAACTGAATTAATTGTATATCGATGGAAATTAAATAGAAATGACGGAAATTTCATAAAATTTAGACATATTGTTCAGAAAATGAATAGAATGATATACCGATGTACTGATGTACCAACTCTGTAATTAATCATGAAGAAGTCCAAGTATAATAAATTAAGGATATTGATTTCAATATGGCAGCTCCTGTACACATGAACTGAATTTTTTCTATATTGATGCATACTGATATATGAATGACAAGCAATTCATAAAATTTATACATCTTGTTCAGAAACTATTGATGAATATACCGACTCGATAGCTAATCATGAAGAAGTGCCTTTTTAGTAAATTAAAGATATTTTCTTCGATGTGGCAGCTCCTGGACACATGAACTGAATTAATTCTATATCGATGGAAACTAATATAGAAATGACAGACATTTCAAAAAATTTCGACATATTGTTCAGAAAATGAACAGAACGGTATACTGATGTACCAACTCTGTAATTAATCATGAAGAAGTCCAAGTTTAATAAATTAAGGATTTTGTTTTCAATATGGCTGCTCCTGGACACATGAACTGAATTTATTCTATACTGATGCATACTGATATAAGAAGAATGACAAACAATTCATAAAATTGCCACATCTTGGTCAAAAACTATTGATGAATATACCGACTCGATAGCTAATCACGAAGAAGAGCCTTTATAGTAAATTAACGATATTTTCTTCGATGTGGCAGCTTCTGGACACATGAACTGAATTAATTCTATATCGATGGAAATTAATATAGAAATGACAGACATTTCAAAAAATTTCGACATATTGTTCAGAAAATTAACAGAATGATATACCGATGTACTGATGTACAGATTCTGTAATATATCATGAAGAGGTCCCTTTTATTAATTAAGGTTTATGTATTCAATATGGCTGCTCCTAGACACATAAACTGAATTATTCTATATCGATGTAAATTAATATAGAAATGACAAACATTTCAAAAAAAATCGATGTCTGGATCAGTAAAAATTGAAGGATATAACGATTTGTACGATGATCATAAAGAAGTGCCTTTATAGTAAATTAACGATATTTTCTTCGATGTGGCAGCTCCCGGACACATGAACTGAATTAATTCTATATCGATGGAAATGAATATAGAAATGACAGACATTTCAAAAAATTTCGACATTTTGTTCAGAAACGATGTTCAGGAAACGATATACTGATGTACCAACTCTGTAATTAATCATGAAGAAGTCCAAGTTTAATAAATTAAGGATTTTGTTTTCAATATGGCTGCTCCTGGACACATGAACTGAATTTATTCTATATTGATGCATACTGAAAAAAGAAGAATGACAAACAATTCATAAAATTGCCACATCTTGGTCAGAAACTATTGATGAATATACCGACTCGATAGCTAATCATGAAGAAGAGCCTTTATAGTAAATTAACGATATTTTCTTCGATGTGGCAGCTTCTGGACACATGAACTGAATTAATTCTATATCGATGGAAACTAATATAGAAATGACAGACATTTCATAAAATTTCGACATATTGTTCAGAAAATGAACAGAATGATATACCGATGTACTGATGTACCAACTCTGTAATTAATCATGAAGAAGTCCAAGTTTAATATATTAAGGATATTGATTTCAATATGGCTGCTCCTGTACACATGAACTGAATTTATTCTATATTGATGCATACTGATATAAGAATGACAAACAATTCATAAAATTTCTACATCTTGTTCAGAAACTATTGATGAAGATACCGACTCGATAGCTAATCATGAAGAAGTGCCTTTATAGTAAATTAACGATATTTTCTTCGATGTGGCAGCTCCCGGACACATGAACTGAATTAATTCTATATCGATGGAAATTAATATAGAAATGACAGACATTTCAAAAAATTTCGACATTTTGTTCAGAAACGATGTTCAGGAAACGATATACTGATGTACCAACTCTGTAATTAATCATGAAGAAGTCCAAGTTTAATAAATTAAGGATTTTGTTTTCAATATGGCTGCTCCTGGACACATGAACTGAATTTATTCTATATTGATGCATACTGAAAAAAGAAGAATGACAAACAATTCATAAAATTGCCACATCTTGGTCAGAAACTATTGATGAATATACCGACTCGATAGCTAATCATGAAGAAGAGCCTTTATAGTAAATTAACGATATTTTCTTCGATGTGGCAGCTTCTGGACACATGAACTGAATTAATTCTATATCGATGGAAATTAATATAGAAGTGACAGACATTTCATAAAATTGCGACATATTGTTCAGAAAATGAACAGAATGATATACCGATATACTGATGTACCAACTCTGTAATTAATCATGAAGAAGTCCAAGTTTAATAAATTTAGGATATTTATTTCAATATGGCTGCTCCTAGACACATAAACTGAATTATTCTATATCGATGTAAATTAATATAGAAATGGAAAAATTTCAAAAACATTCGATGTCTGGATTAATAAATATTGAAGGATTTAACGATTCGTACGCTGATCATAAAGAAGTCCCTTTGTAGTAAATTAACATTATATTCTTCGATGTGGCTGCTCCTGGACACATGATCTGAGTTAATTCTATATTGAGGGATATTAATATAGAAATGACAAATATTTCATAAAATTTCGATATATTGTTCAGAAAACGAACGGAATAATATACCGATATACTGTTGGACCGACTCTGTAATTAATCGTGCAGAAGTCCAAGTTTAATAAATTAAGGATTATGTGTTCAATATGGCTGCTCCTAGACACATGAACTGAATCTATTCTATATCGATGCAAATTAATATAGCAATGACAAATATTGCAGATAAATTCGAAATCTGGTTCAGAAAATATTGAAGGATATACCGTTTCGGTAGCTAATCTTAACAAGTCCCTATATAGTAAATAAACGTAATTTTCTAAAGTGAGACAGCTACTAGACACTTGAACTGAATTAATTCTATTAGGGTGCATTTCAATTATACAATGTTCAGTAAATATTGATGAATGCACCGACTTGGAAACAAGTCGTGAAGAATTCCCTATATAGTAAAATAACTATATTTTCTTCGATGTGGCGGCTCCTGGACACATGAATTATATTTACTTTATGTTGATGCATATTAATAAGGTAATGACAAATATTTCTAAAACATTCGATTTCTGATTCAGAAAAGATTGAAGGATATAACGATTCGGAAGCTGATCTTAAGAACTCCCTTTATAGTAAATTAAGGTCATTTTCTTCAAAGAGGCTGCTACCAACTCTGTAATTAATCATGAAGAAGTTCAAGTTTAATAAATTAAGGATTTTGTTTTCAATATGGCTACTCCTGGACACATGAACTGAATTTATTCTATATTGATGCATACTGATATAAGAATGACAAACAATTCATAAAATTTCCACATCTTGTTCAGAAACTATTGATGAATATACCGACTCGACAGCTAATCATGAAGAAGAGCCTTTATAGTAAATTAACGATATTTTCTTCGATGTGGCAGCTTCTGGACACATGAACTGAATTAATTCTATATCGATGGAAATTAATATAGAAATGACAGACATTTCATAAAATTTCGACATACTGTTCAGAAAATTAACAGAATGATATACCGATGTACTGATGTACCAACTCTGTAATTAATCATGAAGAAGTCCAAGTTTAATATAATAAGGATATTTATTTCAATACGGCTGCTCCTGGATACATGAACTGAATTTATTCTATATTGATGCATACTGATATAAGAATGACAAACAATTCATAAAATTTCTACATCTTGTTCAGAAACTATTGATGAATATACCGACTCGATAGCTAATCATGAAGAAGTGCCTTTATAGTGAATTAACGATGTTTTCTTCGATGTGGCAGCTCCTGGACACATGAACTGAATTAATTGTATATCGATGGAAATTAATATAGAAATGACAGACATTTCAAAAAATTTCGACATATTGTTCAGAAAATGAACAGAACGATATACTGATGTACCAACTCTGTAATTAATCATGAAGAAGTCCAAGTTTAATAAATTAAGGATTTTGTTTTCAATATGGCTGCTCCTGGACACATGAACTGAATTTATTCTATATTGATGCATACTGATATAAGAAGAATGACAAACAATTCATAAAATTGCCACATCTTGTTCAGAAACTATTGATGAATATACCGACTCGATAGCTAATCATGAAGAAGTGCCTTTTTAGTAAATTAACGATATTTTCTTCGATGTGGCAGCTCCTGGACACATGAACTGAATTAATTCTATATCGATGGAAATTAATATAGAAATGACAGACATTTCAAAAAATTTCGACATATTGTTCAGAAAATGAACAGAATGATATACCGATGTACTGATGTACAGACTCTGTAATTTATCATGAAGAGGCCCCTTTTATAAATTAAGGATTATGCTTTCAATATGGCTGCTCCTAGACACATAAACTGAATTATTCTATATCGATGTAAATTAATATAGAAATGACAATCATTTCAAAAAAAATCGATGTCTGGATCAGTAAATATTGAAGGATATAACGATTTGTACGCTGATCATAAAGAAGTGCCTTTATAGTAAATTAACGATATTTTCTTCGATGTGGCAGCTCCTGGACACATGAACTGAATTAATTCTATATCGATGGAAATTAATATAGAAATGACAGACATTTCAAAAAATTTCGACATATTGTTCAGAAAATGAATAGATTGATATACTGATGTACCAACTGTGTAATTAATCATGAAGATTCCAAGTTTAATAAATTAAGGATTTTGTTTTCAATATGGCTGCTCCTGGACACATGAACTGAATTTATTCTATATTGATGCATACTGATATAAGAATGACAAACAATTCATAAAATTTCCACATCTTATTCAGAAATTATTGATGAATATACCGACTCGATAGCTAATCATGAAGAAGAGCCTTTATAGTAAATTTACGATTTTTCTTCGATGTGGCAGCTCCTGGACACATGAACTGAATTAATTCTATATCGATGGTAATTAATATAGAAATGACAGACATTTCATAAAATTTCGACATATTGTTCAGAAAATGAACAGAATGATATACCGATGTACTGATGTACCAACTCTGTAATTAATCATGAAGAAGTCCAAGTTTAATAAATTAAGGATTTTGTTTTCAATATGGCTGCTCCTAGACACATAAACTGAATTATTCTATATCGATGTAAATTAATATAGAAATGGAAAAATTTCAAAAACATTCGATGTCTGGATTCATAAATATTGAAGGATTTAACGATTCGTACGCTGATCATAAAGAAGTCCCTTTGTAGTATATTAACATTATATTCTTCGATGTGGCTGCTCCTGGACACATGATCTGAGTTAATTCTATATTGAGGGATATTAATATAGAAATGACAAATATTTCATAAAATTTCGATATATTGTTCAGAAAACGAACGGAATAATATACCGATATACTGTTGGACCGACTCTGTAATTAATCGTGAAGAAGTCCAAGTTTAATAAATTAAGGATTATGTGTTCAATATGGCTGCTCCTAGACACATGAACTGAATCTATTCTATATCGATGCAAATTAATATGGCAATGACAAATATTGCAGATAAATTCGAAATCTGGTTCAGAAAATATTGAAGGATATACCGTTTCGGTAGCTAATCTTAACAAGTCCCTATATAGTAAATAAACGTAATTTTCTAAAGTGAGACAGCTACTAGACACTTGAACTGAATTAATTCTATTAGGGTGCATTTCAATTATATTCAGTAAATATTGATGAATGCACCGACTTGGAAACAAGTCGTGAAGAATTCCCTATATAGTAAAATAACTATATTTTCTTCGATGTGGCGGCTCCTGGACACATGAATTATATTTACTTTATGTTGATGCATATTAATAAGGTAATGACAAATATTTCAAATACATTCGATTTCTGATTCAGAAAAGATTGAAGGATATAACGATTCGGAAGCTGATCTTAAGAACTCCCTTTATAGTAAATTAAAGTCATTTTCTTCAATGAGGCTGCTACTGGACACATGAACTGAATTAATTCTATATGGATGCATATTAATAAAACGATGTTCAGAAAATATTGATGAATGCACCGACTTGGAAACAATTCGTGAATAAGTCACTATATAGTAAAATAACGATATTTTGTTCGATGTGGTGGCTCCTGAATACATGAACGGAATTAATTCTATATCGATGAAAATTAATATACCAATGACAAACATTTCGTAAAATTTGAAATGTAGTATATAAAATAATGAAGGATGTACCGATACGACAACTAATCATAAAGTACACACTATATATTAAATTTACGATTGTTTCTGCGAAGTGGTTGCACCCAGACACATGAACTGAATTTATTCTACATTGTATATTATACAATTCATAAAATGTCTACATCTTGTTCATAAACTATTAATGAATATACCGACTCGATAGCTAATCATGAAGAAGTGCCATTATAGGAAATTAACGATATTTTCTTCGATGTGGCAGCTCCTGAACACATGAACTGAATTAATTCTATATCGATGGTAATTAATATAGAAATGACAGACATTTCATAAAATTGCGACATATTGTTCAGAAAATTAACAGAATGGTATACCGATGTACTGATGTACAGACTCTGTAATATATCATGAAGAGGTCCCTTTTATTAATTAAAGATTATGTATTCAATATGGCTGCTCCTAGACACATAAACTGAATTATTCTATATCGATGTAAATTAATATAGAAATGACAATCATTTCAAAAAAAATCGATGTCTGGATCAGTAAATATTGAAGGATATAACGATTTGTACGCTGATCATAAAGAAGTGCCTTTATAGTAAATTAACGATATTTTCTTCGATGTGGCAGCTCCTGGACACATGAACTGAATTAATTCTATATCGATGGAAATTAATATAGAAATGACAGACATTTCAAAAAATGTCGACATATTGTTCAGAAAATGAACAGAATGATATACCGATGTACTGATTTATCAACTCTGTAATTAATCATGAAGAAGTCCAAGTATAATAAATTAAGGATATTGATTTCAATATGGCTGCTCCTGTACACATGAACTGAATTTTTTCTATATTGATGCATACTGATATATGAATGACAAGCAATTCATAAAATTTATACATCTTGTTCAGAAACTATTGATGAATATACCGACTCGATAGCTAATCATGAAGAAGTGCCTTTTTAGTAAATTAAAGATATTTTCTTCGATGTGGCAGCTCCTGGACACATGAACTGAATTAATTCTATATCGATGGAAACTAATATAGAAATGACAGACATTTCAAAAAATTTCGACATATTGTTCAGAAAATGAACAGAACGGTATACTGATGTACCAACTCGGTAATTAATCATGAAGAAGTCCAAGTTTAATAAATTAAGGATTTTGTTTTCAATATGGCTGCTCCTGGACACATGAACTGAATTTATTCTATACTGATGCATACTGATATAAGAAGAATGACAAACAATTCATAAAATTTCCACATCTTGTTCAGAAACTATTGATGAATATACCGACTCGATAGCTAATCATGAAGAAGTGCCTTTTTAGTAAATTAAAGATATTTTCTTCGATGTGGCAGCTCCTGGACACATGAACTGAATTAATTCTATATCAATGGAAACTAATATAGAAATGACAGACATTTCAAAAAATTTCGACATATTGTTCAGAAAATTAACAGAATGATATACCGATGTACTGATGTACTGATTCTGTAATATATCATGAAGAGGTCCCTTTTATTAATTAAGGATTATGTATTCAATATGGCTGCTCCTAGACACATAAACTGAATTATTCTATATCGATGTAAATTAATATAGAAATGACAAACATTTCAAAAAAAATCGATGTCTGGATCAGTAAAAATTGAAGGATATAACGATTTGTACGATGATCATAAAGAAGTGCCTTTATAGTAAATTAACGATATTTTCTTCGATGTGGCAGCTCCCGGACACATGAACTGAATTAATTCTATATCGATGGAAATTAATATAGAAATGACAGACATTTCAAAAAATTTCGACATTTTGTTCAGAAACGATGTTCAGGAAACGATATACTGATGTACCAACTCTGTAATTAATCATGAAGAAGTCCAAGTTTAATAAATTAAGGATTTTGTTTTCAATATGGCTGCTCCTGGACACATGAACTGAATTTATTCTATATTGATGCATACTGAAAAAAGAAGAATGACAAACAATTCATAAAATTGCCACATCTTGGTCAGAAACTATTGATGAATATACCGACTCGATAGCTAATCATGAAGAAGAGCCTTTATAGTAAATTAACGATATTTTCTTCGATGTGGCAGCTTCTGGACACATGAACTGAATTAATTCTATATCGATGGAAACTAATATAGAAATGACAGACATTTCATAAAATTTCGACATATTGTTCAGAAAATGAACAGAATGATATACCGATGTACTGATGTACCAACTCTGTAATTAATCATGAAGAAGTCCAAGTTTAATATATTAAGGATATTTATTTCAATATGGCTGCTCCTGGATACATGAACTGAATTTATTCTATATTGATGCATACTGATATAAGAATGACAAACAATTCATAAAATTTCTACATCTTGTTCAGAAACTATTGATGAATATACCGACTCGATAGCTAATCATGAAGAAGTGCCTTTATAGTAAATTAACGATATTTTCTTCGATGTGGCAGCTCCCGGACACATGAACTGAATTAATTCTATATCGATGGAAATTAATATAGAAATGACAGACATTTCAAAAAATTTCGACATTTTGTTCAGAAACGATGTTCAGGAAACGATATACTGATGTACCAACTCTGTAATTAATCATGAAGAAGTCCAAGTTTAATAAATTAAGGATTTTGTTTTCAATATGGCTGCTCCTGGACACATGAACTGAATTTATTCTATATTGATGCATACTGAAAAAAGAAGAATGACAAACAATTCATAAAATTGCCACATCTTGGTCAGAAACTATTGATGAATATACCGACTCGATAGCTAATCATGAAGAAGAGCCTTTATAGTAAATTAACGATATTTTCTTCGATGTGGCAGCTTCTGGACACATGAACTGAATTAATTCTATATCGATGGAAATTAATATAGAAGTGACAGACATTTCATAAAATTGCGACATATTGTTCAGAAAATGAACAGAATGATATACCGATATACTGATGTACCAACTCTGTAATTAATCATGAAGAAGTCCAAGTTTAATAAATTAAGGATTTTGTTTTCAATATGGCTGCTACCGGACACGTGAACTGAATTTATTCTACATTGATGCATACTGATATAAGAAGAATGACAAACAATTCATAAAATTGCCACATCTTGTTCAGAAACTATTGATGAATATACCGACTCGACAGCTAATCATGAAGAAGAGCCTTTATAGTAAATTAACGATATTTTCTTCGATGTGGCAGCTTCTGGACACGTGAACTGAATTAATTCTATATCGATGGAAATTAATATAGAAGTGACAGACATTTCATAAAATTGCGACATATTGTTCAGAAAATGAACAGAATGATATACCGATATACTGATGTACCAACTCTGTAATTAATCATGAAGAAGTCCAAGTTTAATAAATTTAGGATATTTATTTCAATATGGCTGCTCCTAGACACATAAACTGAATTATTCTATATCGATGTAAATTAATATAGAAATGGAAAAATTTCAAAAACATTCGATGTCTGGATTCATAAATATTGAAGGATTTAACGATTCGTACGCTGATCATAAAGAAGTCCCTTTGTAGTATATTAACATTATATTCTTCGATGTGGCTGCTCCTGGACACATGATCTGAGTTAATTCTATATTGAGGGATATTAATATAGAAATGACAAATATTTCATAAAATTTCGATATATTGTTCAGAAAACGAACGGAATAATATACCGATATACTGTTGGACCGACTCTGTAATTAATCGTGAAGAAGTCCAAGTTTAATAAATTAAGGATTATGTGTTCAATATGGCTGCTCCTAGACACATGAACTGAATCTATTCTATATTGATGCAAATTAATATAGCAATGACAAATATTGCAGATAAATTCGAAATCTGGTTCAGAAAATATTGAAGGATATACCGTTTCGGTAGCTAATCTTAACAAGTCCCTATATAGTAAATAAACGTAATTTTCTAAAGTGAGACAGCTACTAGACACTTGAACTGAATTAATTCTATTAGGGTGCATTTCAATTATACAATGTTCAGTAAATATTGATGAATGCACCGACTTGGAAACAAGTCGTGAAGAATTCCCTATATAGTAAAATAACTATATTTTCTTCGATGTGGCGGCTCCTGGACACATGAATTATATTTACTTTATGTTGATGCATATTAATAAGGTAATGACAAATATTTCTAAAACATTCGATTTCTGATTCAGAAAAGATTGAAAGATATAACGATTCGGAAGCTGATCTTAAGAACTCCCTTTATAGTAAATTAAGGTCATTTTCTTCAAAGAGGCTGCTACCAACTCTGTAATTAATCATGAAGAAGTTCAAGTTTAATAAATTAGGGATTTTGTTTTCAATATGGCTACTCCTGGACACATGAACTGAATTTATTCTATATTGATGCATACTGATATAAGAATGACAAACAATTCATAAAATTTCCACATCTTGTTCAGAAACTATTGATGAATATACCGACTCGACAGCTAATCATGAAGAAGAGCCTTTATAGTAAATTAACGATATTTTCTTCGATGTGGCAGCTTCTGGACACATGAACTGAATTAATTCTATATCGATGGAAATTAATATAGAAATGACAGACATTTCAAAAAATTTCGACATATTGTTCAGAAAATTAACAGAATGATATACCGATGTACTGATGTACCAACTCTGTAATTAATCATGAAGAAGTCCAAGTTTAATATATTAAGGATATTTATTTCAATATGGCTGCTCCTGTACACATGAACTGAATTTTTTCTATATTGATGCATACTGATATATGAATGACAAGCAATTCATAAAATTTATACATCTTGTTCAGAAACTATTGATGAATATACCGACTCGATAGCTAATCATGAAGAAGTGCCTTTTTAGTAAATTAAAGATATTTTCTTCGATGTGGCAGCTCCTGGACACATGAACTGAATTAATTCTATATCGATGGAAATTAATATAGAAATGACAGACATTTCAAAAAATTTCGACATATTGTTCAGAAAATTAACAGAATGATATACCGATGTACTGATGTACAGATTCTGTAATATATCATGAAGAGGTCCCTTTTATTAATTAAGGATTATGTATTCAATATGGCTGCTCCTAGACACATAAACTGAATTATTCTATATCGATGTATATTAATATAGAAATGACAAACATTTCAAAAAAAATCGATGTCTGGATCAGTAAAAATTGAAGGATATAACGATTTGTACGATGATCATAAAGAAGTGCCTTTATAGTAAATTAACGATATTTTCTTCGATGTGGCAGCTCCCGGACACATGAACTGAATTAATTCTATATCGATGGAAATTAATATAGAAATGACAGACATTTCAAAAAATTTCGATATTTTGTTCAGAAACGATGTTCAGGAAACGATATACTGATGTACCAACTCTGTAATTAATCATGAAGAAGTCCAAGTTTAATAAATTAAGGATTTTGTTTTCAATATGGCTGCTCCTGGACACATGAACTGAATTTATTCTATATTGATGCATACTGAAAAAAGAAGAATGACAAACAATTCATAAAATTGCCACATCTTGGTCAGAAACTATTGATGAATATACCGACTCGATAGCTAATCATGAAGAAGTGCCTTTTTAGTAAATTAACGATATTTTCTTCGATGTGGCAGCTCCTGGACACATGAACTGAATTAATTCTATATCGATGGAAACTAATATAGAAATGACAGACATTTCATAAAATTTCGACATATTGTTCAGAAAATGAACAGAATGATATACCGATGTACTGATGTACCAACTCTGTAATTAATCATGAAGAAGTCCAAGTTTAATATATTAAGGATATTTATTTCAATATGGCTGCTCCTGGATACATGAACTGAATTTATTCTATATTGATGCATACTGATATAAGAATGACAAACAATTCATAAAATTTCTACATCTTGTTCAGAAACTATTGATGAATATACCGACTCGATAGCTAATCATGAAGAAGTGCCTTTATAGTAAATTAACGATATTTTCTTCGATGTGGCAGCTTCTGGACACGTGAACTGAATTAATTCTATATCGATGGAAATTAATATAGAAGTGACAGACATTTCATAAAATTGCGACATATTGTTCAGAAAATGAACAGAATGATATACCGATATACTGATGTACCAACTCTGTAATTAATCATGAAGAAGTCCAAGTTTAATAAATTTAGGATATTTATTTCAATATGGCTGCTCCTAGACACATAAACTGAATTATTCTATATCGATGTAAATTAATATAGAAATGGAAAAATTTCAAAAACATTCGATGTCTGGATTAATAAATATTGAAGGATTTAACGATTCGTACGCTGATCATAAAGAAGTGCCTTTATAGTAAATTAACGATATTTTCTTCGATGTGGCAGCTCCTGGACACATGAACTGAATTAATTCTATATCGATGGAAATTAATATAGAAATGACAGACATTTCAAAAAATGTCGACATATTGTTCAGAAAATGAACAGAATGATATACCGATGTACTGATGTACCAACTCTGTAATTAATCATGAAGAAGTTCAAGTTTAATAAATTAAGGATTTTGTTTTCAATATGGCTACTCCTGGACACATGAACTGAATTTATTCTATATTGATGCATACTGATATAAGAATAACAAGCAATTCATAAAATTTATACATCTTGTTCAGAAACTATTGATGAATATACCGACTCGATAGCTAATCATGAAGAAGTGCCTTTTTAGTAAATTAACGATATTTTCTTCGATGTGGCAGCTTCTGGACACATGAACTGAATTAATTCTATATCGATGGAAATTAATATAGAAATGACAGACATTTCATAAAATTTCGACATATTGTTCAGAAAATTAACAGAATGATATACCGATGTACTGATGTACCAACTCTGTAATTAATCATGAAGAAGTCCAAGTTTAATATATTAAGGATATTTATTTCAATATGGCTGCTCCTGGATACATGAACTGAATTTATTCTATATTGATGCATACTGATATAAGAATGACAAACAATTCATAAAATTTCTACATCTTGTTCAGAAATTATTGATGAATATACCGACTCGATAGCTAATCATGAAGAAGTGCCTTTATAGTAAATTAACGATATTTTCTTCGATGTGGCAGCTTCTGGACACGTGAACTGAATTAATTCTATATCGATGGAAATTAATATAGAAATGACAGACATTTCATAAAATTGCGACATATTGTTCAGAAAATGAACAGAATGATATAACGATATACTGATGTACCAACTCTGTAATTAATCATGAAGAAGTCCAAGTTTAATAAATTAAGGATTTTGTTTTCAATATGGCTGCTCCTAGACACATAAACTGAATTATTCTATATCGATGTAAATTAATATAGAAATGGAAAAATTTCAAAAACATTCGATGTCTGGATTAGTAAATATTGAAGGATTTAACGATTCGTACGCTGATCATAAAGAAGTCCCTTTATAGTAAATTAACATTATATTCTTCGATGTGGCTGCTCCTGGACACATGATCTGAGTTAATTCTATATTGAGGGATATTAATATAGAAATGACAAATATTTCATAAAATTTCGATATATTGTTCAGAAAACGAACGGAATAATATACCGATATACTGTTGGACAGACTCTGTAATTAATCGTGAAGAAGTCCAAGTTTAATAAATTAAGGATTATGTGTTCAATATGGCTGCTCCTAGACACATGAACTGAATCTATTCTATATCGATGCAAATTAATATAGCAATGACAAATATTGCAGATAAATTCGAAATCTGGTTCAGAAAATATTGAAGGATATACCGTTTCGGTAGCTAATCTTAACAAGTCCCTATATAGTAAATAAACGTAATTTTCTAAAGTGAGACAGCTACTAGACACTTGAACTGAATTAATTCTATTAGGGTGCATTTCAATTATACAATGTTCAGTAAATATTGATGAATGCACCGACTTGGAAACAAGTCGTGAAGAATTCCCTATATAGTAAAATAACTATATTTTCTTCGATGTGGCGGCTCCTGGACACATGAATTATATTTACTTTATGTTGATGCATATTAATAAGGTAATGACAAATATTTCTAAAACATTCGATTTCTGATTCAGAAAAGATTGAAGGATATAACGATTCGGAAGCTGATCTTAAGAACTCCCTTTATAGTAAATTAAGGTCATTTTCTTCAAAGAGGCTGCTACCAACTCTGTAATTAATCATGAAGAAGTTCAAGTTTAATAAATTAAGGATTTTGTTTTCAATATGGCTACTCCTGGACACATGAACTGAATTTATTCTATATTGATGCATACTGATATAAGAATGACAAACAATTCATAAAATTTCCACATCTTGTTCAGAAACTATTGATGAATATACCGACTCGACAGCTAATCATGAAGAAGAGCCTTTATAGTAAATTAACGATATTTTCTTCGATGTGGCAGCTTCTGGACACATGAACTGAATTAATTCTATATCGATGGAAATTAATATAGAAATGACAGACATTTCATAAAATTTCGACATACTGTTCAGAAAATTAACAGAATGATATACCGATGTACTGATGTACCAACTCTGTAATTAATCATGAAGAAGTCCAAGTTTAATATATTAAGGATATTTATTTCAATATGGCTGCTCCTGGATACATGAACTGAATTTATTCTATATTGATGCATACTGATATAAGAATGACAAACAATTCATAAAATTTCTACATCTTGTTCAGAAACTATTGATGAATATACCGACTCGATAGCTAATCATGAAGAAGTGCCTTTATAGTGAATTAACGATATTTTCTTCGATGTGGCAGCTCCTGGACACATGAACTGAATTAATTGTATATCGATGGAAATTAATATAGAAATGACAGACATTTCAAAAAATTTCGACATATTGTTCAGAAAATGAACAGAACGATATACTGATGTACCAACTCTGTAATTAATCATGAAGAAGTCCAAGTTTAATAAATTAAGGACTTTGTTTTCAATATGGCTGCTCCTGGACACATGAACTGAATTTATTCTATATTGATGCATACTGATATAAGAAGAATGACAAACAATTCATAAAATTGCCACATCTTGTTCAGAAACTATTGATGAATATACCGACTCGATAGCTAATCATGAAGAAGTGCCTTTTTAGTAAATTAACGATATTTTCTTCGATGTGGCAGCTCCTGGACACATGAACTGAATTAATTCTATATCTATGGAAATTAATATAGAAATGACAGACATTTCAAAAAATTTCGACATATTGTTCAGAAAATGAACAGAATGATATACCGATGTACTGATGTACAGACTCTGTAATTTATCATGAAGAGGTCCCTTTTATAAATTAAGGATTATGCTTTCAATATAGCTGCTCCTAGACACATAAACTGAATTATTCTATATCGATGTAAATTAATATAGAAATGACAATCATTTCAAAAAAAATCGATGTCTGGATCAGTAAATATTGAAGGATATAACGATTTGTACGCTGATCATAAAGAAGTGCCTTTATAGTAAATTAACGATATTTTCTTCGATGTGGCAGCTCCTGGACACATGAACTGAATTAATTCTATATCGATGGAAATTAATATAGAAATGACAGACATTTCAAAAAATTTCGACATATTGTTCAGAAAATGAATAGAATGATATACTGATGTACCAACTGTGTAATTAATCATGAAGAAGTCCAAGTTTAATAAATTAAGGATTTTGTTTTCAATATGGCTGCTCCTGTACACATGAACTGAATTTATTCTATATTGATGCATACTGATATAAGAATGACAAACAATTCATAAAATTTCCACATCTTGTTCAGAAATTATTGATGAATATACCGACTCGATAGCTAATCATGAAGAAGAGCCTTTATAGTAAATTTACGATTTTTCTTCGATGTGGCAGCTCCTGGACACATGAACTGAATTAATTCTATATCGATGGTAATTAATATAGAAATGACAGACATTTCATAAAATTTCGACATATTGTTCAGAAAATGAACAGAATGATATACCGATGTACTGATGTACCAACTCTGTAATTAATCATGAAGAAGTCCAAGTTTAATAAATTAAGGATTTTGTTTTCAATATGGCTGCTCCTAGACACATAAACTGAATTATTCTATATCGATGTAAATTAATATAGAAATGGAAAAATTTCAAAAACATTCGATGTCTGGATTAGTAAATATTGAGGGATTTAACGATTCGTACGCTGATCATAAAGAAGTCCCTTTATAGTAAATTAACATTATATTCTTCGATGTGGCTGCTCCTGGACACATGATCTGAGTTAATTCTATATTGAGGGATATTAATATAGAAATGACAAATATTTCATAAAATTTCGATATATTGTTCAGAAAACGAACGGAATAATATACCGATATACTGTTGGACCGACTCTGTAATTAATCGTGAAGAAGTCCAAGTTTAATAAATTAAGGATTATGTGTTCAATATGGCTGCTCCTAGACACATGAACTGAATCTATTCTATATCGATGCAAATTAATATGGCAATGACAAATATTGCAGATAAATTCGAAATCTGGTTCAGAAAATATTGAAGGATATACCGTTTCGGTAGCTAATCTTAACAAGTCCCTATATAGTAAACAAACGTAATTTTCTAAAGTGAGACAGCTACTAGACACTTGAACTAAATTAATTCTATTAGGGTGCATTTCAATTATACAATGTTCAGTAAATATTGATGAATGCACCGACTTGGAAACAAGTCGTGAAGAATTCCCTATATAGTAAAATAACTATATTTTCTTCGATGTGGCGGCTCCTGGACACATGAATTATATTTACTTTATGTTGATGCATATTAATAAGGTAATGACAAATATTTCAAAAACATTCGATTTCTGATTCAGAAAAGATTGAAGGATATAACGATTCGGAAGCTGATCTTAAGAACTCCCTTTATAGTAAATTAAGGTCATTTTCTTCAAAGAGGCTGCTACTGGACACATGAACTGAATTAATTCTATATGGATGCATATTAATAAAACGATGTTCAGAAAATATTGATGAATGCACCGACTTGGAAACAATTCGTGAATAAGTCACTATATAGTAAAATAACGATATTTTGTTCGATGTGATGGCTCCTGAATACATGAACGGAATTAATTCTATATCGATGAAAATTAATATAGCAATGACAAACATTTCGTAAAATTTGAAATGTAGTATATAAAATAATGAAGGATGTACCGATACGACAACTAATCATGAAGTACACACTATATATTAAATTTACGATTGTTTCTGCGAAGTGGTTGCACCCAGACACATGAACTGAATTTATTCTACATTGTATATTATACAATTCATAAAATGTCTACATCTTGTTCATAAAC
Organism: Coelopa pilipes; assembly: GCA_947389925.1. NCBI lineage: Eukaryota > Metazoa > Arthropoda > Insecta > Diptera > Coelopidae > Coelopa > Coelopa pilipes. The sequence goes on from OX376700.1 coordinate 10,430,350, forward strand.
TATTAATGAATATAACGACTCGATAGCTAATCATGAAGAAGTGCCATTATAGGAAATTAACGATATTTTCTTCGATGTGGCAGCTCCTGAACACATGAACTGAATTAATTCTATATCGATGGTAATTAATATAGAAATGACAGACATTTCATAAAATTTCGACATATTGTTCAGAAAATTAACAGAATGATATACCGATATACTGATGTACCAACTCTGTAATTAATCATGAAGAAGTCCAAGTTTAACATATTAAGGATATTTATTTCAATATGGCTGCTCCTGGATACATGAACTGAATTTATTCTATATTGATGCATACTGATATAAGAATGACAAACAATTCATAAAATTTCCACATCTTGTTCAGAAATTATTGATGAATATACCGACTCGATAGCTAATCATGAAGAAGTGCCTTGTAAGAAATTAACGATATTTTCTTCGATGCGGCAGCTCCTGAACACATGAACAGAATTAATTCTATATCGAAGGTAATTAATATAGAAATGATAGATATTTCAAAAAATTTCGGCATATTGTTCAGAAAATTAACAGAATGATATACCGATGTACTGATGTACAGACTCTGTAATATATCATGAAGAGGTCCCTTTTATTAATTAAGGATTATGTATTCAATATGGCTGCTCCTAGACACATAAACTGAATTATTCTATATCGATATAAATTAATATAGAAATGACAATCATTTCAAAAAAAAATCGATGTCTGGATCAGTAAATATTGAAGGATATAACGATTTGTACGCTGATCATAAAGAAGTGCCTTTATAGTAAATTAACGATATTTTCTTCGATGTGGCAGCTCCTGGACACATGAACTGAATTAATTCTATATCGATGGAAATTAATATAGAAATGACAGACATTTCAAAAAATTTCGACATATTGTTCAGAAAATGAACAGAACGGTATACTGATGTACCAACTCTGTAATTAATCATGAAGAAGTCCAAGTTTAATAAATTTAGGATATTTATTTCAATATGGCTGCTCCTGGACACATGAACTGAATTTATTCTATATTGATGCATACTGATATAAGAAGAATGACAAACAATTCATAAAATTTCCACATCTTGTTCAGAAACTATTGATGAATATACCGACTCGACAGCTAATCATGAAGAAGAGCCTTTATAGTAAATTAACGATATTTTCTTCGATGTGGCAGCTTCTGGACACATGAACTGAATTAATTCTATATCGATGGAAATTAATATAGAAATGACAGACATTTCATAAAATTTCGACATACTGTTCAGAAAATTAACAGAATGATATACCGATGTACTGATGTACCAACTCTGTAATTAATCATGAAGAAGTCCAAGTTTAATAAATTAAGGATTTTGTTTTCAATATGGCTGCTCCTGGACACATGAACTGAATTTATTCTATATTGATGCATACTGATATAAGAAGAATGACAAACAATTCATAAAATTGCCACATCTTGTTCATATACTATTAATGAATATAACGACTCGATAGCTAATCATGAAGAAGTGCCTTTATAGGAAATTAACGATATTTTCTTCGATGTGGCAGCTCCTGAACACATGAACTGAATTAATTCTATATCGATGGTAATTAATATAGAAATGACAGACATTTCAAAAAATTTCGACATATTGTTCAGAAAATGAACAGAACGATATACCGATGTACTGATGTACAGACTCTGTAATATATCATGAAGAGGTCCCTTTTATTAATTAAGGATTATGTATTCAATATGGCTGCTCCTAGACACATAAACTGAATTATTCTATATCGATATAAATTAATATAGAAATGACAATCATTTCAAAAAAAAATCGATGTCTGGATCAGTAAATATTGAAGGATATAACGATTTGTACGCTGATCATAAAGAAGTGCCTTTATAGTAAATTAACGATATTTTCTTCGATGTGGCAGCTTCTGGATACATGAACTGGATTAATTCTATATCGATGGAAATTAATATAGAAATGACAGACATTTCAAAAAATTTCGACATATTGTTCAGAAAATGAACAGAACGGTATACTGATGTACCAACTCTGTAATTAATCATGAAGAAGTCCAAGTTTAATAAATTAAGGATTTTGTTTTCAATATGGCTGCTCCTAGACACATAAACTGAATTATTCTATATCGATGTAAATTAATATAGAAATGGAAAAATTTCAAAAACATTCGATGTCTGGATTAGTAAATATTGAAGGATTTAACGATTCGTACGCTGATCATAAAGAAGTCCCTTTATAGTAAATTAACATTATATTCTTCGATGTGGCTGCTCCTGGACACATGATCTGTGTTAATTCTATATTGAGGGATATTAATATAGAAATGACAAATATTTCATAAAATTTCGATATATTGTTCAGAAAACGAACGGAATAATATACCGATATACTGTTGGACAGACTCTGTAATTAATCGTGAAGAAGTCCAAGTTTAATAAATTAAGGATTATGTGTTCAATATGGCTGCTCCTAGACACATGAACTGAATCTATTCTATATCGATGCAAATTAATATAGCAATGACAAATATTGCAGATAAATTCGAAATCTGGTTCAGAAAATATTGAAGGATATACCGTTTCGGTAGCTAATGTTAACAAGTCCCTATATAGTAAATAAACGTAATTTTCTAAAGTGAGACAGCTACTAGACACTTGAACTGAATTAATTCTATTAGTTTGCATTTCAATTTTACAACGTTCAGTAAATATTGATGAATGCACCGACTTGGAAACAAGTCGTGAAGAAGTCCCTATATAGTAAAATAACTATATTTTCTTCGATGTGGCGGCTCCTGGACACATGAATTATATTTACTTTATGTTGATGCATATTAATAAGGTAATGACGAATATTTCAAAAACATTCGATTTCTGATTCAGAAAAGATTGAAGGATATAACGATTCGGAAGCTGATCTTAAGAACTCCCTTTATAGTAAATTAAGGTCATTTTCTTCAAAGAGGCTGCTACTGGACACATGAACTGAATTAATTCTATATGGATGCATATTAATAAAACGATGTTCAGAAAATATTGATGAATGCACCGACTTGGAAACAATTCGTGAATAAGTCACTATATAGTAAAATAACGATATTTTGTTCGATGGGATGGCTCCTGAATACATGAACGGAATTAATTCTATATCGATGAAAATTAATATAGCAATGACAAACATTTCGTAAAATTTGAAATGTAGTATATAAAATAATGAAGGATGTACCGATACGACAACTAATCATGAAGTACACACTATATATTAAATTAACGATTGTTTCTGCGAAGTGGTTGCACCCAGACACATGAACTGAATTTATTCTACATTGTATATTATACAATTCATAAAATATCTACATCTTGTTCATAAACTATTAATGAATATAACGACTCGATAGCTAATCATGAAGAAGTGCCTTTATAGGAAATTAACGATATTTTCTTCGATGTGGCAGCTCCTGAACACATGAACTGAATTAATTCTATATCGAAGGTAATTAATATAGAAATGACAGACATTTCATAAAATTTCGACATATTGTTCAGAAAATGAACAGAATGATATACCGATGTACTGATGTACCAACTCTGTAATTAATCATGAAGAAGTTCAAGTTTAATAAATTAAGGATTTTGTTTTCAATATGGCTGCTCCTGTACACATGAACTGAATTTTTTCTGTATTGATGCATACTGATATATAAATGACAAGCAATTCATAAAATTTATACATCTTGTTCAGAAACTATTGATGAATATACCGACTCGATAGCTAATCATGAAGAAGAGCCTTTATAGTAAATTAACGATATTTTCTTCAAAGAGGCTGCTACTGGACACATGAACTGAATTAATTCTATATGGATGCATATTAATAAAACGATGTTCAGAAAATATTGATGAATGCACCGACTTGGAAACAATTCGTGAATAAGTCACTATATAGTAAAATAACGATATTTTGTTCGATGGGATGGCTCCTGAATACATGAACGGAATTAATTCTATATCGATGAAAATTAATATAGCAATAACAAATATTTCGTAAAATTTTAAATGTAGTATATAAAATAATGAAGGATGTACCGATACGACAACTAATCATGAAGTACACACTATATATTAAATTAACGATTGTTTCTGCGAAGTGGTTGCACCCAGACACATGAACTGAATTTATTCTACATTGTATATTATACAATTCATAAAATTTCTACATCTTGTTCATATACTATTAATGAATATAACGACTCGATAGCTAATCATGAAGAAGAGCCTTTATAGTAAATTAACGATATTTTCTTCGATGTGGCAGCTCCTGGACACATGAATTGAATTAATTCTCTATCGATGGAAATTAATATAGAAATGACAGACATTTCAAAAAATTTCGACATATTGTTCAGAAAATTAACAGAATGGTATATCATTCATTCGTTTCGGTAGCTAATCTTAACCGATGTACTGATGTACAGACTCTGTAATATATCATGAAGAGGTCCCTTTTATAAATTAAGGATTATGTATTCAATATGGCTGCTCCTAGACACATAAACTGAATTATTCTATATCGATGTAAATTAATATAGAAATGACAATCATTTCAAAAAAAATCGATGTCTGGATCAGTAAATATTGAAGGATATAACGATTTGTACGCTGATCATAAAGAAGTGCCTTTATAGTAAATTAACGATATTTTCTTCGATGTGGCAGCTCCTGGACACAAGAATTGAATTAATTCTATATCGACGGAAATTAATATAGAAATGACAGACATTTCAAAAAATTTCGACATATTGTTCAGAAAATGAACAGAACGGTATACTGATGTACCAACTCTGTAATTAATCATGAAGAAGTCCAAGTTTAATAAATTAAGGATTTTGTTTTCAATATGGCTGCTCCTGGACACATGAACTGAATTTATTCTATATTGATGCATACTGATATAAGAAGAATGACAAACAATTCATAAAATTGCCACATCTTGGTCAGAAACTATTGATGAATATACCGACTCGATAGCTAATCATGATGAAGAGCCTTTATAGTAAATTAACGATATTTTCTTCGATGTGGCAGCTTCTGGACAGAAGAATTGAATTAATTCTATATCGATGCAAATTAATATAGAAATGACAGACACTTCATAAAATTTCGACATATTGTTCGGAAATTGAACAGAATGATATACTGATGTACCAACTCTGTAATTAATCATGAAGAAGTCCAGTTTTAAAAAATTAAGGATTTTGTTTTCAATATGGCTGCTCCTGGACACATGAACCGATTTTATTCTATATTGATGCATACTGATATAAGAATGACAAAAAATTCATAAAATGCCCACATCTTGTTCAGAAATTATTGATGAATATACCGACTCGATAGCTATTCATGAAGAAGAGACTTTATAGTAAATTAACGATATTTTCTTCGATGTGGCAGCTCCTGGACACATGAACTGAATTAATTCTATATCAATGGAAATTAATATAGAAATGACAGACATTTCATAAAATTTCGACATATTGTTCAGAAAATGAACAGAATGATATACCGATGTACTGATGTACCAACTCTGTAATTAATCATGAAGAAGTCCAAGTTTAATAAATTAAGGATTTTGTTTTCAATATGGCTGCTCCTAGACACATGAACTGAATTATTCTATATCGATGTAAATTAATATAGAAATGGAAAAATTTCAAAACCATTCGATGTCTGGATTAGTAAATATTGAGGGATTTAACGATTCGTACACTGATCATAAAGAAGTCCCTTTATAGTAAATTAACATTATATTCTTCGATGTGGCTGCTCCTGGACACATGATCTGAGTTAATTCTATATTGAGGGATATTAATATAGAAATGACAAATATTTCATAAAATTTCGATATATTGTTCAGAAAACGAACGGAATAATGTACGGATATACTGTTGGACCGACTCTGTAATTAATCGTGAAGAAGTCCAAGTTTAATAAATTAAGGATTATGTGTTCAATATGGCTGCTCCTAGACACATGAACTGAATCTATTCTATATGGATGCAAATTAATAAAGCAATGACAAATATTGCAGATAAATTCGAAATCTGGTTCAGAAAATATTGAAGGATATACCGTTTCGGTAGCTAATCTTAACAAGTCCCTATATAGTAAATAAACGTAATTTTCTAAAGTGAGGCAGCTACTAGACACTTGAACTGAATTAATTCTATTAGGATGCATTTCAATTATACAATGTTCAGTAAATATTGATGAATGCACCGACTTGGAAACAAGTCGTGAAGAAGTCCCTATATAGTAAAATAACTATATTTTCTTCGATGTGGCGGCTCCTGGACACATGAATTATATTTACTTTATGTTGATGCATATTAATAAGGTAATGACAAATATTTCAAAAACATTCGATTTCTGATTCAGAAAAGATTGAAGGATATAACGATTCGGAAGCTGATCTTAAGAACTCCCTTTATAGTAAATTAAGGTCATTTTCTTCAAAGAGGCTGCTACTGGACACATGAACTGAATTAATTCTATATGGATGCATATTAATAAAACGATGTTCAGAAAATATTGATGAATGCACCGACTTGGAAACAATTCGTGAATAAGTCACTATATAGTAAAATAACGATATTTTGTTCGATGTGGTGGCTCCTGAATACATGAACGGAATTAATTCTATATCGATGAAAATTAATATACCAATGACAAACATTTCGTAAAATTTGAAATGTAGTATATAAAATAATGAAGGATGTACCGATACGACAACTAATCATGAAGTACACACTATATATTAAATTAACGATTGTTTCTGCGAAGTGGTTGCACCCAGACACATGAACTGAATTTATTCTACATTATATATTATACAATTCATAAAATATCTACATCTTGTTCATAAACTATTAATGAATATAACGACTCGATAGCTAATCATGAAGAAGTGCCTTTATAGGAAATGAACGATATTTTCTTCGATGTGGCAGCTCCTGAACACATGAACTGAATTAATTCTATATCGAAGGTAATTAATATAGAAATGACAGACATTTCATAAAATTTCGACATATTGTTCAGAACATGAACAGAATGATATACCGATGTACTGATGTACCAACTCTGTAATTAATCATGAAGAAGTTCAAGTTTAATAAATTAAGGATTTTGTTTTCAATATGGCTGCTCCTGTACACATGAACTGAATTTTTTCTGTATTGATGCATACTGATATATAAATGACAAGCAATTCATAAAATTTATACATCTTGTTCAGAAACTATTGATGAATATACCGACTCGATAGCTAATCATGAAGAAGTGCCTTTATAGGAAATGAACGATATTTTCTTCGATGTGGCAGCTCCTGGACACATGAATTGAATTAATTCTATATCGATGGAAATTAATATAGAAATGACAGACATTTCAAAAAATTGCGACATGTTGTTCAGAAAATTAACAGAATGGTATATCATTCATTCGTTTCGGTAGCTAATCTTAACCGATGTACTGATGTACAGACTCTGTAATATATCATGAAGAGGTCTCTTTTATTAATTAAGGATTATGTATTCAATATGGCTGCTCCTAGACACATAAACTGAATTATTCTATATCGATGTAAATTAATATAGAAATGACAATCATTTCAAAAAAAATCGATGTCTGGATCAGTAAATATTGAAGGATATAACGATTTGTACGCTGATCATAAAGAAGTGCCTTTATAGTAAATTAACGATATTTTCTTCGATGTGGCAGCTTCTGGACAGAAGAATTGAATTAATTCTAAATCGATGCAAATTAATATAGAAATAACAGACATTTCATAAAATTTCGACATATTGTTCGGAAAATGAACAGAATGATATACTGATGTACCAACTCTGTAATTAATCATGAAGAAGTCCAAGTTTAATAAATTAAGGATTTTGTTTTCAATATGGCTACTCCTAGACACATGAACTGAATTATTCTATATCGATGTAAATTAATATAGAAATGGAAAAATTTCAAAACCATTCGATGTCTGGATTAGTAAATATTGAGGGATTTAACGATTCGTACGCTGATCATAAAGAAGTCCCTTTATAGTAAATTAACATTATATTCTTCGATGTGGCTGCTCCTGGACACATGATCTGAGTTAATTCTATATTGAGGGATATTAATATAGAAATGACAAATATTTCATAAAATTTCGATATATTGTTCAGAAAACGAACGGAATAATGTACCGATATACTGTTGGACCGACTCTGTAATTAATCGTGAAGAAGTCCAAGTTTAATAAATTAAGGATTATGTGTTCAATATGGCTGCTCCTAGACACATGAACTGAATCTATTCTATATCGATGCAAATTAATATAGCAATGACAAATATTGCAGATAAATTCGAAATCTGGTTCAGAAAATATTGAAGGATATACCGTTTCGGTAGCTAATCTTAACAAGTCCCTATATAGTAAATAAACGTAATTTTCTAAAGTGAGACAGCTACTAGACACTTGAACTGAATTAATTCTATTAGGATGCATTTCAATTATACAATGTTCAGTAAATATTGATGAATGCACCGACTTGGAAACAAGTCGTGAAGAAGTCCCTATATAGTAAAATAACTATATTTTCTTCGATGTGGCGGCTCCTGGACACATGAATTATATTTACTTTATGTTGATGCATATTAATAAGGTAATGACAAATATTTCAAAAACATTCGATTTCTGATTCAGAAAAGATTGAAGGATATATCGATTCGGAAGCTGATCTTAAGAACTCCCTTTATAGTAAATTAAGGTCATTTTCTTCAAAGAGGCTGCTACTGGACACATGAACTGAATTAATTCTATATGGATGCATATTAATAAAACGATGTTCAGAAAATATTGATGAATGCACCGACTTGGAAACAATTCGTGAATAAGTCACTATATAGTAAAATAACGATATTTTGTTCGATGTGGTGGCTCCTGAATACATGAACGGAATTAATTCTATATCGATGAAAATTAATATACCAATGACAAACATTTCGTAAAATTTGAAATGTAGTATATAAAATAATGAAGGATGTACCGATACGACAACTAATCATGAAGTACACACTATATATTAAATTAACGATTGTTTCTGCGAAGTGGTTGCACCCAGACACATGAACTGAATTTATTCTACATTGTATATTATACAATTCATAAAATTTCTACATCTTGTTCATAAACTATTAATGAATATAACGACTCGATAGCTAATCATGAAGAAGTGCCTTTATAGGAAATTAACGATATTTTCTTCGATGTGGCAGCTCCTGAACACATGAACTGAATTAATTCTATATCGAAGGTAATTAATATAGAAATGACAGACATTTCATAAAATTTCGACATATTGTTCAGAAAATGAACAGAATGATTTACCGATGTACTGATGTACCAACTCTGTAATTAATCATGAAGAAGTTCAAGTTTAATAAATTAAGGATTTTGTTTTCAATATGGCTGCTCCTGTACACATGAACTGAATTTTTTCTGTATTGATGCATACTGATATATAAATGACAAGCAATTCATAAAATTTATACATCTTGTTCAGAAACTATTGATGAATATACCGACTCGATAGCTAATCATGAAGAAGAGCCTTTATAGTAAATTAACGATATTTTCTTCGATGTGGCAGCTCCTGGACACATGAATTGAATTAATTCTATATCGATGGAAATTAATATAGAAATGACAGACATTTCAAAAAATTTCGACATATTGTTCAGAAAATTAACAGAATGGTATATCATTCATTCGTTTCGGTAGCTAATCTTAACCGATGTACTGATGTACAGACTCTGTAATATATCATGAAGAGGTCCCTTTTATTAATTAAGGATTATGTATTCAATATGGCTGCTCCTAGACACATAAACTGAATTATTCTATATCGATGTAAATTAATATAGAAATGACATTCATTTCAAAAAAAATCGATGTCTGGATCAGTAAATATTGAAGGATATAACGATTTGTACGCTGATCATAAAGAAGTGCCTTTATAGTAAATTAACGATATTTTCTTCGATGTGGCAGCTCCTGGACACATGAACTGAATTAATTCTATATCGATGGAAATTAATATAGAAATGACAGACATTTCAAAAAATTTCGACATATTGTTCAGAAAATGAACAGAACGGTATACTGATGTGCCAACTCTGTAATTAATCATGAAGAAGTCCAAGTTTAATAAATTAAGGATTTTGTTTTCAATATGGTTGCTCCTGGACACATGAACTTAATTTATTCTATATTGATGCATACTGATATAAGAAGAATGACAAACAATTCATAAAATTGCCACATCTTGGTCAGAAACTATTGATGAATATACCGACTCGATAGCTAATCATGAAGAAGAGCCTTTATAGTAAATTAACGATATTTTCTTCGATGTGGCAGCTTCTGGACACATGAACTGAATTAATTCTATATCGATGGAAATTAATATAGAAATGACAGATATTTCATAAAATTTCGACATATTGTTCAGAAAATGAACAGAATGATATACCGATGTACTGATGTACCAACTCTGTAATTAATCATGAAGAAGTCCAAGTTTAATATATTAAGGATATTTATTTCAATATGGCTGCTCCTGGATACATGAACTGAATTTATTCTATATTGATGCATACTGATATAAGAATGACAAACAATTCATAAAATTCCGACATCTTGTTCAGAAACTATTGATGAATATACCGACTCGATAGCTAATCATGAAGAAGTGCCTTTATAGTAAATTAACGATATTTTCTTCGATGTGGCAGCTCCTAGACACATGAACTGAATTAATTCTATATCGATGGAAATTAATATAGAAATGACAGACATTTCATAAAATTTCGACATATTGTTCGGAAATTGAACAGAATGATATACTGATGTACCAACTCTGTAATTAATCATGAAGAAGTCCAAGTTTAATAAATTAAGGATTTTGTTTTCAATATGGCTACTCCTAGACACATGAACTGAATTATTCTATATCGATGTAAATTAATATAGAAATGGAAAAATTTCAAAACCATTCGATGTCTGGATTAGTAAATATTGAGGGATTTAACGATTCGTACGCTGATCATAAAGAAGTCCCTTTATAGTAAATTAACATTATATTCTTCGATGTGGCTGCTCCTGGACACATGATCTGAGTTAATTCTATATTGAGGGATATTAATATAGAAATGACAAATATTTCATAAAATTTCGATATATTGTTCAGAAAACGAACGGAATAATGTACCGATATACTGTTGGACCGACTCTGTAATTAATCGTGAAGAAGTCCAAGTTTAATAAATTAAGGATTATGTGTTCAATATGGCTGCTCCTAGACACATGAACTGAATCTATTCTATATCGATGCAAATTAATATAGCAATGACAAATATTGCAGATAAATTCGAAATCTGGTTCAGAAAATATTGAAGGATATACCGTTTCGGTAGCTAATCTTAACAAGTCCCTATATAGTAAATAAACGTAATTTTCTAAAGTGAGGCAGCTACTAGACACTTGAACTGAATTAATTCTATTAGGATGCATTTCAATTATACAATGTTCAGTAAATATTGATGAATGCACCTACTTGGAAACAAGTCGTGAAGAAGTCCCTATATAGTAAAATAACTATATTTTCTTCGATGTGGCGGCTCCTGGACACATGAATTATATTTACTTTATGTTGATGCATATTAATAATGTAATGACAAATATTTCAAAAACATTCGATTTCTGATTCAGAAAAGATTGAAGGATATATCGATTCGGAAGCTGATCTTAAGAACTCCCTTTATAGTAAATTAAGGTCATTTTCTTCAAAGAGGCTGCTACTGGACACATGAACTGAATTAATTCTATATGGATGCATATTAATAAAACGATGTTCAGAAAATATTGATGAATGCACCGACTTGGAAACAATTCGTGAATAAGTCACTATATAGTAAAATAACGATATTTTGTTCGATGTGGTGGCTCCTGAATACATGAACGGAATTAATTCTATATCGATGAAAATTAATATACCAATGACAAACATTTCGTAAAATTTGAAATGTAGTATATAAAATAATGAAGGATGTACCGATACGACAACTAATCATGAAGTACACACTATATATTAAATTAACGATTGTTTCTGCGAAGTGGTTGCACCCAGACACATGAACTGAATTTATTCTACATTGTATATTATACAATTCATAAAATTTCTACATCTTGATCATAAACTATTAATGAATATAACGACTCGATAGCTAATCATGAAGAAGTGCCATTATAGGAAATTAACGATATTTTCTTCGATGTGGCAGCTCCTGAACACATGAACTGAATTAATTCTATATCGAAGGTAATTAATATAGAAATGACAGACATTTCATAAAATTTCGACATATTGTTCAGAAAATGAACAGAATGATATACCGATGTACTGATGTACCAACTCTGTAATTAATCATGAAGAAGTTCAAGTTTAATAAATTAAGGATTTTGTTTTCAATATGGCTGCTCCTGTACACATGAACTGAATTTTTTCTTTATTGATGCATACTGATATATAAATGACAAGCAATTCATAAAATTTATACATCTTGTTCAGAAACTATTGATGAATATACCGACTCGATAGCTAATCATGAAGAAGAGCCTTTATAGTAAATTAACGATATTTTCTTCGATGTGGCAGCTCCTGGACACATGAATTGAATTAATTCTATATCGATGGAAATTAATATAGAAATGACAGACATTTCAAAAAATTTCGACATATTGTTCAGAAAATTAACAGAATGGTATATCATTCATTCGTTTCGGTAGCTAATCTTAACCGATGTACTGATGTACAGACTCTGTAATATATCATGAAGAGGTCCCTTTTATTAATTAAGGATTATGTATTCAATATGGCTGCTCCTAGACACATAAACTGAATTATTCTATATCGATGTAAATTAATATAGAAATGACAATCATTTCAAAAAAAATCGATGTCTGGATCAGTAAATATTGAAGGATATAACGATTTGTACGCTGATCATAAAGAAGTGCCTTTATAGTAAATTAACGATATTTTCTTCGATGTGGCAGCTCCTGGACACATGAACTGAATTAATTCTATATCGATGGAAATTAATATAGAAATGACAGACATTTCAAAAAATTTCGACATATTGTTCAGAAAATGAACAGAACGGTATACTGATGTGCCAACTCTGTAATTAATCATGAAGAAGTCCAAGTTTAATAAATTAAGGATTTTGTTTTCAATATGGTTGCTCCTAGACACATGAACTTAATTTATTCTATATTGATGCATACTGATATAAGAAGAATGACAAACAATTCATAAAATTGCCACATCTTGGTCAGAAACTATTGATGAATATACCGACTCGATAGCTAATCATGAAGAAGAGCCTTTATAGTAAATTAACGATATTTTCTTCGATGTGGCAGCTTCTGGACACATGAACTGAATTAATTCTATATCGATGGAAATTAATATAGAAATGACAGATATTTCATAAAATTTCGACATATTGTTCAGAAAATGAACAGAATGATATACCGATGTACTGATGTACCAACTCTGTAATTAATCATGAAGAAGTCCAAGTTTAATATATTAAGGATATTTATTTCAATATGGCTGCTCCTGGATACATGAACTGAATTTATTCTATATTGATGCATACTGATATAAGAATGACAAACAATTCATAAAATTCCGACATCTTGTTCAGAAACTATTGATGAATATACCGACTCGATAGCTAATCATGAAGAAGTGCCTTTATAGTAAATTAACGATATTTTCTTCGATGTGGCAGCTCCTAGACACATGAACTGAATTAATTCTATATCGATGGAAATTAATATAGAAATGACAGACATTTCATAAAATTTCGACATATTGTTCAGAAAATTAACAGAATGATATACCGATGTACTGATGTATCAACTCTGTAATTAATCATGAAGAAGTCCAAGTTTAATATATTAAGGATATTTATTTCAATATGGCTGCTCCTGGATACATGAACTGAATTTATTCTATATTGATGCATACTGATATAAGAATGACAAACAATTCATAAAATTCCCACATCTTGTTCAGAAACTATTGATGAATATACCGACTCGATAGCTAATCATGAAGAAGTGCCTTTATAGTAAATTAACGATATTTTCTTCGATGTGGCAGCTCCTGGACACATGAACTGAATTAATTCTATATCGATGGAAATTAATATAGAAATGACAGACATTTCAAAAAATGTCGACATATTGTTCAGAAAATGAACAGAATGATATACCGATGTACTGATGTACCAACTCTGTAATTTATCATGAAGAAGTCCAAGTTTAATAAATTAAGGATTTTGTTTTCAATATGGCTGCTCCTAGACACATAAACTGAATTATTCTATATCGCTGTAAATTAATATAGAAATGGAAAATTTTCAAAAACATTCGATGTCTGGATTAGTAAATATTGAAGGATTTAACGATTCGTACGCTGATCATAAAGAAGTCCCTTTATAGTAAATTAACATTATATTCTTCGATGTGGCTGCTCCTGGACACATGATCTGAGTTAATTCTATATTGAGGGATATTAATATAGAAATGACAAATATTTCATAAAATTTCGATATATTGTTCAGAAAACGAACGGAATAATATACCGATATACTGTTGGACAGACTCTGTAATTAATCGTGAAGAAGTCCAAGTTTTATAAATTAAGGATTATGTGTTCAATATGGCTGCTCCTAGACACATGAACTGAATCTATTCTATATCGATGCAATTTAATATAGCAATGACAAATATTGCAGATAAATTCGAAATCTGGTTCAGAAAATATTGAAGGATATACCGTTTCGGTAGCTAATCTTAACAAGTCCCTGTATAGTAAATAAACGTAATTTTCTAAAGTGAGGCAGCTACTAGACACTTGAACTGAATTAATTCTATTAGGATGCATTTCAATTATACAATGTTCAGTAAATATTGATGAATGCACCTACTTGGAAACAAGTCGTGAAGAAGTCCCTATATAGTAAAATAACTATATTTTTTTCGATGTGGCGGCTCCTGGACACATGAATTATATTTACTTTATGTTGATGCATATAAATATGGTAATGACAAATATTTCAAAAACATTCGATTTCTGATTCAGAAAAGATTGAAGGATATAACGATTCGGAAGCTGATCTTAAGAACTCCCTTTATAGTAAATTAAGGTCATTTTCTTCAAAGAGGCTGCTACTGGACACATGAACTGAATTAATTCTATATGGATGCATATTAATAAAACGATGTTCAGAAAATATTGATGAATGCACCGACTTGGAAACAATTCGTGAATAAGTCACTATATAGTAAAATAACGATATTTTGTTCGATGGGATGGCTCCTGAATACATGAACGGAATTAATTCTATATCGATGAAAATTAATATAGCAATGGCAAACATTTCGTAAAATTTGAAATGTAGTATATAAAATAATGAAGGATGTACCGATACGACAACTAATCATGAAGTACACACTATATATTAAATTAACGATTGTTTCTGCGAAGTGGTTGCACCCAGACACATGAACTGAATTTATTCTACATTGTATATTATACAATTCATAAAATTTCTACATCTTGTTCATAAACTATTAATGAATATAACGACTCGATAGCTAATCATGAAGAAGTGCCTTTATAGGAAATTAACGATATTTTCTTCGATGTGGCAGCTCCTGAACACATGAACTGAATTAATTCTATATCGATGGTAATTAATATAGAAATGACAGACATTTCATAAAATTTCGACATATTGTTCAGAAAATGAACAGAATGATATACCGATGTACTGATGTACCAACTCTGTAATTAATCATGAAGAAGTTCAAGTTTAATAAATTAAGGATTTTGTTTTCAATATGGCTACTCCTGGACACATGAACTGAATTTATTCTATATTGATGCATACTGATATAAGAATGACAAACAATTCATAAAATTTCCACATCTTTTTCAGAAACTATTGATGAATATACCGACTCGACAGCTAATCATGAAGAAGAGCCTTTATAGTAAATTAACGATATTTTCTTCGATGTGGCAGCTTCTGGACACATGAATTGAATTAATTCTATATCGATGGAAATTAATATAGAAATGACAGACATTTCAAAAAATTTCGACATATTGTTCAGAAAATTAACAGAATGATATACCGATGTACTGATGTACAGACTCTGTAATATATCATGAAGAGGTCCCTTTTATTAATTAAGGATTATGTATTCAATATGGCTGCTCCTAGACACATAAACTGAATTATTCTATATCGATGTAAATTAATATAGAAATGACATTCATTTCAAAAAAAATCGATGTCTGGATCAGTAAATATTGAAGGATATAACGATTTGTACGCTGATCATAAAGAAGTGCCTTTATAGTAAATTAACGATATTTTCTTCGATGTGGCAGCTCCTGGACACATGAACTGAATTAATTCTATATCGATGGAAATTAATATAGAAATGACAGACATTTCAAAAAATTTCGACATATTGTTCAGAAAATGAACAGAACGGTATACTGATGTACCAACTCTGTAATTAATCATGAAGAAGTCCAAGTTTAATAAATTAAGGATTTTGTTTTCAATATGGCTGCTCCTGGACACATGAACTGAACTTATTCTATATTGATGCATACTGATATAAGAAGAATGACGAACAAGTCATAAAATTGCCACATCTTGGTCAGAAACTATTGATGAATATACCGACTCGATAGCTAATCATGAAGAAGAGCCTTTAAGTAAATTAACGATATTTTCTTCGATGTGGCAGCTCCTGGACACATGAACTGAATTAATTCTATATCGATGGAAATTAATATAGAAATGACAGACATTTCATAAAATTTCGTCATATTGTTCAGAAAATGAACAGAATGATATACCGATATACTGATGTACCAACTCTGTAATTAATCGTGAAGAAGTCCAAGTTTAATAAATTAAGGATTATGTGTTCAATATGGCTGCTCCTAGACACATGAACTGAATCTATTCTATATCGATGCAAATTAATATAGCAATGACAAATATTGCAGATAAATTCGAAATCTGGTTCAGAAAATATTGAAGGATATACCGTTTCGGTAGCTAATCTTAACAAGTCCCTATATAGTAAATAAACGTAATTTTCTAAAGTGAGGCAGCTACTAGACACTTGAACTGAATTAATTCTATTAGGATGCATTTTAATTATACAATGTTCAGTAAATATTGATGAATGCACCGACTTGGAAACAAGTCGTGAAGAAGTCCCTATATAGTAAAATAACTATATTTTCTTCGATGTGGCGGCTACTGGACACATGAATTATATTTACTTTATGTTGATGCATATTAATAAGGTAATGACAAATATTTCAAAAACATTCGATTTCTGATTCAGAAAAGATTGAAGGATATAACGATTCGGAAGCTGATCTTAAGAACTCCCTTTATAGTAAATTAAGGTCATTTTCTTCAAAGAGGCTGCTACTGGACACATGAACTGAATTAATTCTATATGGATGCATATTAATAAAACGATGTTCAGAAAATATTGATGAATGCACCGACTTGGAAACAATTCGTGAATAAGTCACTATATAGTAAAATAACGATATTTTGTTCGATGGGATGGCTCCTGAATACATGAACGGAATTAATTCTATATCGATGAAAATTAATATAGCAATGACAAACATTTCGTAAAATTTGAAATGTAGTATATAAAATAATGAAGGATGTACCGATACGACAACTAATCATGAAGTACACACTATATATTAAATTAACGATTGTTTCTGCGAAGTGGTTGCACCCAGACACATGAACTGAATTTATTCTACATTGTATATTATACAATTCATAAAATTTCTACATCTTGTTCATAAACTATTAATGAATATAACGACTCGATAGCTAATCATGAAGAAGTGCCTTGTAAGAAATTAACGATATTTTCTTCGATGCGGCAGCTCCTGAACACATGAACAGAATTAATTCTATATCGAAGGTAATTAATATAGAAATGATAGATATTTCAAAAAATTTCGGCATATTGTTCAGAAAATTAACAGAATGATATACCGATGTACTGATGTACAGACTCTGTAATATATCATGAAGAGGTCCCTTTTATTAATTAAGGATTATGTATTCAATATGGCTGCTCCTAGACACATAAACTGAATTATTCTATATCGATATAAATTAATATAGAAATGACAATCATTTCAAAAAAAAATCGATGTCTGGATCAGTAAATATTGAAGGATATAACGATTTGTACGCTGATCATAAAGAAGTGCCTTTATAGTAAATTAACGATATTTTCTTCGATGTGGCAGCTCCTGGACACATGAACTGAATTAATTCTATATCGATGGAAATTAATATAGAAATGACAGACATTTCAAAAAATTTCGACATATTGTTCAGAAAATGAACAGAATGATATACCGATGTACTGATGTACCAACTCTGTAATTAATCATGAAGAAGTTCAAGTTTAATAAATTAAGGATTTTGTTTTCAATATGGCTACTCCTGGACACATGAACTGAATTTATTCTATATTGATGCATACTGATATAAGAATGACAAACAATTCATAAAATTTCCACATCTTTTTCAGAAACTATTGATGAATATACCGACTCGACAGCTAATCATGAAGAAGAGCCTTTATAGTAAATTAACGATATTTTCTTCGATGTGGCAGCTTCTGGACACATGAATTAAATTAATTCTATATCGATGGAAATTAATATAGAAATGACAGACATTTCAAAAAATTTCGACATATTGTTCAGAAAATTAACAGAATGATATACCGATGTACTGATGTACAGACTCTGTAATATATCATGAAGAGGTCCCTTTTATTAATTAAGGATTATGTATTCAATATGGCTGCTCCTAGACACATAAACTGAATTATTCTATATCGATGTAAATTAATATAGAAATGACATTCATTTCAAAAAAAATCGATGTCTGGATCAGTAAATATTGAAGGATATAACGATTTGTACGCTGATCATAAAGAAGTGCCTTTATAGTAAATTAACGATATTTTCTTCGATGTGGCAGCTCCTGGACACATGAACTGAATTAATTCTATATCGATGGAAATTAATATAGAAATGACAGACATTTCAAAAAATTTCGACATATTGTTCAGAAAATGAACAGAACGGTATACTGATGTACCAACTCTGTAATTAATCATGAAGAAGTCCAAGTTTAATAAATTAAGGATTTTGTTTTCAATATGGCTGCTCCTGGACACATGAACTGAATTTATTCTATATTGATGCATACTGATATAAGAAGAATGACGAACAATTCATAAAATTGCCACATCTTGGTCAGAAACTATTGATGAATATACCGACTCGATAGCTAATCATGAAGAAGAGCCTTTAAGTAAATTAACGATATTTTCTTCGATGTGGCAGCTCCTGGACACATGAACTGAATTAATTCTATATCGATGGAAATTAATATAGAAATGACAGACATTTCATAAAATTTCGTCATATTGTTCAGAAAATGAACAGAATGATATACCGATATACTGATGTACCAACTCTGTAATTAATCGTGAAGAAGTCCAAGTTTAATAAATTAAGGATTATGTGTTCAATATGGCTGCTCCTAGACACATGAACTGAATCTATTCTATATCGATGCAAATTAATATAGCAATGACAAATATTGCAGATAAATTCGAAATCTGGTTCAGAAAATATTGAAGGATATACCGTTTCGGTAGCTAATCTTAACAAGTCCCTATATAGTAAATAAACGTAATTTTCTAAAGTGAGGCAGCTACTAGACACTTGAACTGAATTAATTCTATTAGGATGCATTTTAATTATACAATGTTCAGTAAATATTGATGAATGCACCGACTTGGAAACAAGTCGTGAAGAAGTCCCTATATAGTAAAATAACTATATTTTCTTCGATGTGGCGGCTACTGGACACATGAATTATATATACTTTATGTTGATGCATATTAATAAGGTAATGACAAATATTTCAAAAACATTCGATTTCTGATTCAGAAAAGATTGAAGGATATAACGATTCGGAAGCTGATCTTAAGAACTCCCTTTATAGTAAATTAAGGTCATTTTCTTCAAAGAGGCTGCTACTGGACACATGAACTGAATTAATTCTATATGGATGCATATTTGTTTACGTCCGTACCTTCTGGTACAATTTGGTGTGCCATCCCTAACGAGTGATGTGTTATCGATTACGAGTTGTGCGATCTCTAGATAACACATTCACCGTTAGCGGTTCATGATGGCCGCCAAATTTGCACTCAAAAATGACAGTTCGGACTGCGGCTGGACTTCGACCATGTCTTGCCGCGGTTCATTCGGTCACTTGAATTGCGACCACTGACCAGAGAGGAGATTACAACCCAGCGAAGGAAAACGCTTGAATTTCGATTACAACCCAGCGAAGGAAAACGCTTGAATTTCGATTACAACCCAGCGAAGGAAAACACTTGCATTTCGATCGCTGAGCGAAGTACAACGCAGAGAAGAACAACGAAGTCCGGACCTAACGAAGTCCAGCACACCACAAGTAAGTAGTTCCAATTTCTATTCCTTAAGAAAAAACGAATTGCTCCTGCTTTCGTTTTATTCCAGCCAACACCACAACAACAACAACATCTATCCGCAACACCAACCAAGCGAATACAACATCATCACCAGCGGCAACAGCAGTCTCGACCTCTTCAACAATCAACGCCACCAGACTCGCCACCGCTCAGAACATTGGTCCTTCGAGCCGGATTTTTTCCATCCAACGACGATATCCAGCATTTGTATTTGGTGAGTCCGTGTTCGGAATTCCTTATTCCTTATTTCAATATATATATATATATATACATATATATATATTTCTATATACACATACATATACATGCATATACCTACATATACATACATATTTCAATATATCCGTGTATTCAATTCCGAATATATCCTACCTATATATATATAAATATCTACCATTGTGAGTGTTTTTCCGCGCCAATTTCTTTTTCGGGACCTGTTATATACCTCCGGTGTTAACAAGTCTTTACCGTTCGACTTGTTACTGTTTTTTCGGCATAACGTTTTTTTTTTTCGCGCGAACCGTTTTCTGATTAATCTCGATTTGGTTTTTAACATCGTTTTAAAATAATTATTCTTTCGGTCGTGAATCAAATTAATATTTGTGAGTGATTTTCCGCGCCAATTTTCTTTCGGTACTTTCATTACCCCCGGTATATAATAAATCTTCGCAGTTCGATTTTCCTTTTCGCTGCTGGGTTTTTATTTTTGATTTTTTCGTGATTATTTCTTTCTCACATTTTTTCTTTTGGAAGAAATTCAGCATTTTCCTGAATTTTTAAATTTCTTTCCCGTTCATTTTTTTATCCTTCTGTGGTTGTGGCCAACCATCAACGTTGAAGTTCAAATCAAATCTTTTTTTTGAATCTGGTCCTTTCTTCTGCCAACATTTCATTGGCAGCTCGTCCATCAAGCTCTTTGGATTACGATTCCATTCTACTTCCTCGCTTGGTATAACGCTTCAGGCCGCTCCGTCCATTCAATTTCCGATTCGAAGCTCTTGCCGGCACCTCCATAATTTCTTTTCCAGTCAATCCATCCGAGACATCCATTATGGCTGCCTTAAACAATTTTATCCGTCTTACCGATAACCTAATGGAGTTCGATTTGGAGTTTTCCGACACCATGCTTGACGACCATACGGTTTACTCGCTGGAAGTTCATCGCGATGAAATTAAATCCGTCTGGGCTCAAGTCAAGGGGACTTACGGTGCTTGTTTAAGCGATCTCTATGAGAAGCGCAGATCAAGAGAAACCCTTGAACAAGGCGATGAGCTTTCGGAAGTTGAAACCGTCAAAGCACGGTACAATAGTGCGTACCGCACCTACGTACACTGTGTGGCGAACATTGGAGAACGTATGGCTGCGTTAAATACGGCCAACCTTCCAGTTCATCCACCCGTGGAAAGGGTTACGGATACCAGTAATTTCCATCTGCCTCCATGTGATACGGAGGTCTTTGATGGAGATTACATTGCATGGCCAACTTTCAGGGACATGTTTACCGCCATTTATATCTCCAATTCCAGGTTGAGTCCGGTCGAGAAGCTGTTCCATCTGAATAAGAAAACCAGAGGGGAAGCGCGAGACATTGTAAAGAAGGCTCCGCTGACCAACGATGGTTTCTTATTGGCATGGAACAACCTCAGCGACCGGTTTGAAAATAAGAGGATACTCGTCAACGGTCAGTTGCGTGTCCTCTTCAGTCTACCTGCACTATCGACAGAATCCGGAAGGTCGATCAAAGCGTTGCAACGAGATATCAATTCATGCATCGCCGCGCTAAGGATGTACGACATCGATATCTCCGGGTGGGATCCAATATTCCTCTTCATCTGTTCCACGCGGCTCCCAGACGTCACATTAACGTTGTGGGAGCAGTCCTTGAAGGACAAATCCCAAATTCCGATGTGGACCGAGATGGATTCCTTTTTGACATCGCGATATCAAACGTTGGAATCCGTCTCCGACATCCGAGGCCTCCATAGTGGTAGAGCGCTTTCTCTGACCACGTCCCATCCACCTCCAGCACGCAATGCCGGTATGGTTCGCAACCCTCCAAGGCGTGTTAGTACCTATCACGCCAACATAAGCGTTCCCCAGTGCAAGCTCTGTCCGAATATACAGCATACGATCCGAAATTGTCCGAAGTTTCTACAAATGTGTCCATCTGAGAGAATGTCTTGCGTACGCAAACATGGCCTCTGCATGAATTGCTTCGCTCGAGCACATTCTCTCAGCGATTGCACTAGTAAGCACAACTGCTTCAAGTGCAATCGGAGGCACAACACGCTGTTACACAGCGAGTCTGGCGATGGTCCATCCGCCTCAACATCCACTTCCAGTTCTAATCCTCACCCCAGAGGAGCGAGGAACAGTAACTCTTCCAGTCGTCCAATACAGTCCACTCAATCCGACTCCAGTCCGCAAAACATTCAAACGTGCTTCGCCTCCAGTGCCAAGAACGTTCTGTTAGGAACCGCAATGGTTCAAATCAACCATCGAGGCATCCGATATCCTGCGAGGGCCCTCATAGACACCGGGTCTGAGGGGAGTTTCATGTCAGAGCGCCTCTTCCGCATTCTCAAACTACCCTTTAAGTCCATCCACGCGCAGATTTCTGGCCTGAATCATGCCATATCCGCGAAATCGCAAAAGGTATGCTCGTTCATACTGAGCTCTCCAAACAATTCAGAAGTTCAGCTGGAGGCTTCCGCGATGGTGCTTCCTCATCTAACGGGGAAGTTACCGACGTGTAGCCTTTTACCTGGACAGCTTACCAACCTTCCGAATGTCCCCTTGGCAGATCCGACGTTCCATATGAGCTCTCACATCGACATCCTGATCGGTGGGGACCTAGTTCCGTCGGTTCTGCTGGATGGGATCCAACGGAAGGTATGCGGCTCACTGATTGCTCAGGAGACCATCTTCGGATGGATCCTAACGGGCCCCATTTCTAATTCTAATAATCCAGTGACAAAATTGTCTCGTTCTTCAACGAAGTTTCCTTAGACCAGCAAATCTCCAAGTTCTGGGAAATTGAAGAACTACCAAGTAGGCGTCATCTAACTCCGTCTGACAAAATTTGTGAAGACTTGTTCTCCAGAACCACTCGTCGCACAAAAGAGGGTCGTTATGTCGTCTCTCTCCCTTTTAAAGAGGGTTTTCCGAAGAACCTTCAGCTCGGGCGCTCTCGAGACATCGCGAGGGCCCAATTCATGAGGAACGAAGTAAGACTAGTGAAAAACCCTAGTCTGAAAATCGAATACGATAACGTTCTGAAGGAATATGGGGACTTAGGTCACATGACAAAGGTCTTCAGTCCGAACTATAGTGAATTTCCTATGCACTATTACCTTCCACATCATGCAGTTTTCAAACCCGAGAGCACCAGTACTAAAGTACGAGTGGTATTTAACGCCTCTAGTGCCTCGTCCAGTGGCCTAAGTCTGAATGACATTCTGCACACGGGTCCAGTGCTTCAATCCGATTTGACGCAATTAATCCTGAAGTGGCGTCTATTCCGTTTTGTCCTCAATGGGGACATCCAGAAGATGTATCGACAGATTCTGGTAGATTCCCATCATACTCCGTTTCAGCGAATTCTCTTCCGAGACTCGCCTTCCGATCCAATTCAAGATTATGAACTGAAGACGGTCACATTCGGTCTGAATTGTGCACCGTATCTAGCCATTCGCTGCCTGCACCAACTTGCCACCGACGTGGCACGGTCCCATCCGATCGCAAGTGACATATTGCAAAACTGCATGTATGTTGATGATGCATTAATTGGTAGTCACAGCATTGAGGGTGCAGTCACAGCGCGGAATGAAGTCACATCCGTACTTGAATCCGCTGGCTTCTCCATGAGAAAATGGGCTTCCAACTCCGACCAAATTCTCCAAGGTCTTCCAAAGGACCACCTTCTATGTGAAGATTTCCTCCAATTCGACGAGAGCAGTCATGCGAAAACTCTCGGGGTTAGATGGAACGCACGGTCTGACATCTTCTACTTCTCCACGAAACCATTGAAGAATCAAACCACCTTCACGAAACGGGAGGTTTTGTCCGAAATATCGAAACTTTTCGATCCTGCGGGCTGGCTGGCACCATGCATCGTCCTTGCAAAGATTTTGATGCAACAAATTTGGCTGTCCAAGACTGGGTGGGACGATCCGTTGCACGAAAATTGTCTAGATGCGTGGAATCAATTCCTGCAATCGTACCCAGAAATCAATAATATCCATCTACCTCGGTGGATACAGTACACTCCCGACTCCGACGTCGAAATTCATGCATTTTGCGATGCCTCTGAAAAGGCGTATGCCGCCAACATATATGTCCGAATCAAATCCGAGTCCAGTCCTGTCTCAGTACATCTCCTAACAGCCAAAACAAAAGTAGCTCCAGTGAAAACACTGTCTATTCCGAGGCTGGAATTGTGTGGTGCCGTCCTAATGGCTGAAATGGTAGAGTCCATAATACCACAGCTCGGCTTAAAACAGCACAAAACATTCTTTTGGACCGACTCCACCATCGTCTTAGCCTGGCTCCAGAAACCTCCATGCCATTGGCAAACGTTTGTTGCGAATCGGGTATCGAAGATAACCCAAAGTGTGGGGCCAGCGAATTGGTTCCACGTTGATTCGCACGACAATCCCGCCGATCTTGGTAGTCGCGGAGCGCTGCCACAAGAACTGGCTGACAGTTCACTGTGGTGGTATGGTCCGAAGTGGCTACAAGATAATCCATCGTCTTGGCCAGGTGAGAACCCACAGCTTCTTCTCGAAACGCAACTCGAAAGCAAACCCCTCAAGGTACACGCAACAGTTGTACATCAAGTTGACGACATTCTCGAGCGCTTCTCCTGCTATGCAAGAGCATTGCGGGTGTTGTCATATACATTCCGCTTCTTTCACCGATCTCATAGTGCGCATAAATCATCATATTCCTACTCCTCCACGGTGATCAGCAGCACAGAGATAAACAGCACTCGAATGCGTTTGATCCTGCTGAGTCAACGATTGACCTACTCAGAAGAGTATAAACTACTTAAAAATAAAAATCCGATTCCATCGTCGAGCTCCCTGCTCAACTTAAATCCATTCCTCGATGGTTCGGGTGTGCTTCGAGTCTGCGGCAGACTCGTCTCCTCACCAGCCATGTCATATGACGAGCGCCATCCAATTATATTACCGTACAATTGCGAATTCTCACGTCTCTTAGTTCGTTTTACACATGATATCTCTCTCCACGGGGGAAATCAATTGGTTCTTAAACTTTTACGCCTGCAATTTTGGATTCCACGAGCCAAAAATCTCATCAAAACGACAATTCACAATTGCAAACCTTGCGTACTCCATCGTAAGAAGGTTTGCAATCAGTTGATGGGCGCACTTCCACCAGAACGCACCACTTATGAACGTCCTTTTACACGTACCGGCCTAGATTTCGCGGGTCCATTCGAAATCAAGAACTACACCGGTAGAGCTTGCCTGATTACCAAGGGCTACGTATGCGTGTTTGTTTGCTTCTCCACGAAAGCAATCCATCTAGAGGCAACCAACACTCTTTCCACGCCTGCTTTCCTAGCAGCATTCCAAAGATTCGTCTCCCGACGTGGATGTCCACTGACATTATATTCCGATAATGGAAAAACCTTTGTAGGCGCTTCCCGAGAACTGTCGCGTGACTTTCTAAAGGTCTCTCGATCTACGGTTTGCACTCATTTCGCCCAGCAGAATCTCACTTGGAACTTCATTCCACCAGGAGCTCCTCATATGGGTGGCCTGTGGGAAGCTGGCGTGAAAAGCTTCAAGACACACTTCAAGAAGGTAGCAGGAGCGTTCAAATATACCTTTGAAGAATTTTCCACAATTCTCTCAAGGATTGAAGCGTGTCTTAATTCACGTCCGATTTCTGCCATGTCCGAAGATCCTTCGGACATGTCCGCATTAACACCTGGGCATTTCCTGATCGGCAGTCCGCTGCTAGCTCCGAGTGAACCACAAATTGAGGACAAGCCAGTGTCCATCACAAATCGGTGGCAGAAGCTGAAAGCTCTCCAGCAACACTTCTGTACTCGTTGGAAAGACGAGTATCTAAAGGAGTTGCACAAAAGGAATAAGTGGAAGAGTCCAGAACCCAATCTCCGAGTCGATTCTCTGGTCGTTATCCAAGATGATAACCTGCCCCCGCAAGAATGGCGACTTGGCAGGGTAACCAAGATCCATTTAGGGAAAGACGAGCGGGTCCGTGTGGCTGAAATGTATACAGCGCGCGGCACAATCACGCGACCAGTTGTGAAATTAGTGGTTCTACCATCATCGTAATTTCACTCTCCTACGTCTCCGTCCTGTCCTTGTTGTTCTTTCCCCCGCAACCAGTCCTATAGCCGTCTTTTTCTTTCCTTAGCCAAAACATGCCGAACAAAACGATCTCCACGATCGAGAAGCCGTCATCTTCAGAGCGCCAGTGCTCTCGGATGCAGCTTGCTGTAAAGAAGGCCTTCCGATGCCGCATCTGCAGTCGGAATCATGCGCTTCGCCATTGCCCGGTATTTTCCGAGGCCAATACTGAGAAGCGCATGCGACTGGTGCTCCTGCACAAATACTGCTCTAACTGCCTAGCGCATGAACACTCCCAAGGGACATGCGTGAGTAGGACTGGCTGCCACATCTGTCAAGAGAGACACCACACCATGCTTCATCTCCATGAGAGACTCCGATCAAGGAGATCATCCACGAAGCTCAGCACGAGACCGGCCGAGCCGATCACACTCTCGTCGCTGTTGGGCCAGCAGATGGTAACCCTGTGTCAGACTGCGGTGGTGGTGATTCAGTTCAAGGATCAGCGCCATCGCGTACGAGCTCTTCTCGACCCGTTAGTGGCCATCAGCCGCATTACGGTGGAAACCGTCGAGAAGATGCACATCCCGACCACAACAATGGGAAAAGAGGTCGTGTGCAACCTCACGATCCGGGCTCACGCAGACACCAACGTGAAGTTGGAAGCGATATTTAAACTGGTCAACACCATCGCAACCCAGTCGCCATCCAGGGCACTGAGCGGATCAGTGAAGTCCCACTTTACGAACATGGTGTTGGCCGATCCAAAGTTTGACGAACACACGCCCATTTCACTCGTGCTAGGAGCAGAGTTCTACCAGAAATGCATCCGTCCTGGTATGCTGCCGGGAGTTAACGGGCTTCCTCTGGCCCTGAACACAGTATTTGGATGGATCTTATCCGGCTCCTGCTCCGGATAGACCATTCAACACGCTATTTTGGGTGGACCTTATCCGGCTCCTGCTCCGGATAAACCACCCAATAACCCCACATTATTCCCACAAATTCCCCTGAATTTTTTTGTAATCCTTTGAAATAAAAAAAAAAACAAAAAAAAATCATACGAGATTCAATCCGTGTTTGTTTTCAAATATTTTGTATTACCACCCCTTCCGCCACTCCCCATTTCCAGTCGCTTGCGCGATGCTCCAAACATTGCAGGTATACTGCAAGGCGGGCGGCGATGTTTACGTCCGTACCTTCTGGTACAATTTGGTGTGCCATCCCTAACGAGTGATGTGTTATCGATTACGAGTTGTGCGATCTCTAGATAACACATTCACCGTTAGCGGTTCATGATGGCCGCCAAATTTGCACTCAAAAATGACAGTTCGGACTGCGGCTGGACTTCGACCATGTCTTGCCGCGGTTCATTCGGTCACTTGAATTGCGACCACTGACCAGAGAGGAGATTACAACCCAGCGAAGGAAAACGCTTGAATTTCGATTACAACCCAGCGAAGGAAAACGCTTGAATTTCGATTACAACCCAGCGAAGGAAAACACTTGCATTTCGATCGCTGAGCGAAGTACAACGCAGAGAAGAACAACGAAGTCCGGACCTAACGAAGTCCAGCACACCACAAGTAAGTAGTTCCAATTTCTATTCCTTAAGAAAAAACGAATTGCTCCTGCTTTCGTTTTATTCCAGCCAACACCACAACAACAACAACATCTATCCGCAACACCAACCAAGCGAATACAACATCATCACCAGCGGCAACAGCAGTCTCGACCTCTTCAACAATCAACGCCACCAGACTCGCCACCGCTCAGAACAATATTAATAAAACGATGTTCAGAAAATATTGATGAATGCACCGACTTGGAAACAATTCGTGAATAAGTCACTATATAGTAAAATAACGATATTTTGTTCGATGTGATGGCTCCTGAATACATGAACGGAATTAATTCTATATCGATGAAAATTAATATACCAATGACAAACATTTCGTAAAATTTGAAATGTAGTATATAAAATAATGAAGGATGTACCGATACGACAACTAATCATGAAGTACACACTATATATTAAATTAACGATTGTTTCTGCGAAGTGGTTGCACCCAGACACATGAACTGAATTTATTCTACATTGTATATTATACAATTCATAAAATTTCTACATCTTGTTCATATACTATTAATGAATATAACGACTCGATAGCTAATCATGAAGAAGTGCCTTTATAGGAAATTAACGATATTTTCTTCGATGTGGCAGCTCCTGAACACATGAACTGAATTAATTCTATATCGATGGTAATTAATATAGAAATGACAGACATTTCATAAAATTTCGACATATTGTTCAGAAAATGAACAGAATGATATACCGATGTACTGATGTACCAACTCTGTAATTAATCATGAAGAAGTCCAAGTTTAATAAATTAAGGATTATGTGTTCAATATGGCTGCTCCTAGACACATGAAATGAATCTATTCTATATCGATGCAAATTAATATAGCAATGACAAATATTGCAGATAAATTCGAAATCTGGTTCAGAAAATATTGAAGGATATACCGTTTCGGTAGCTAATCTTAACAAGTCCCTATATAGTAAATAAACGTAATTTTCTAAAGTGAGGCAGCTACTAGACACTTGAACTGAATTAATTCTATTAGGATGCATTTTAATTATACAATGTTCAGTAAATATTGATGAATGCACCGACTTGGAAACAAGTCGTGAAGAAGTCCCTATATAGTAAAATAACTATATTTTCTTCGATGTGGCGGCTACTGGACACATGAATTATATTTACTTTATGTTGATGCATATTAATAAGGTAATGACAAATATTTCAAAAACATTCGATTTCTGATTCAGAAAAGATTGAAGGATATAACGATTCGGAAGCTGATCTTAAGAACTCCCTTTATAGTAAATTAAGGTCATTTTCTTCAAAGAGGCTGCTACTGGACACATGAACTGAATTAATTCTATATGGATGCATATTAATAAAACGATGTTCAGAAAATATTGATGAATGCACCGACTTGGAAACAATTCGTGAATAAGTCACTATATAGTAAAATAACGATATTTTGTTCGATGTGGCAGCTCCTGAACACATGAACTGAATTAATTCTATATCGATGGTAATTAATATAGAAATGACAGACATTTCATAAAATTTCGACATATTGTTCAGAAAATGAACAGAATGATATACCGATGTACTGATGTACCAACTCTGTAATTAATCATGAAGAAGTCCAAGTTTAATAAATTAAGGATTATGTGTTCAATATGGCTGCTCCTAGACACATGAAATGAATCTATTCTATATCGATGCAAATTAATATAGCAATGACAAATATTGCAGATAAATTCGAAATCTGGTTCAGAAAATATTGAAGGATATACCGTTTCGGTAGCTAATCTTAACAAGTCCCTATATAGTAAATAAACGTAATTTTCTAAAGTGAGGCAGCTACTAGACACTTGAACTGAATTAATTCTATTAGGATGCATTTTAATTATACAATGTTCAGTAAATATTGATGAATGCACCGACTTGGAAACAAGTCGTGAAGAAGTCCCTATATAGTAAAATAACTATATTTTCTTCGATGTGGCGGCTACTGGACACATGAATTATATTTACTTTATGTTGATGCATATTAATAAGGTAATGACAAATATTTCAAAAACATTCGATTTCTGATTCAGAAAAGATTGAAGGATATAACGATTCGGAAGCTGATCTTAAGAACTCCCTTTATAGTAAATTAAGGTCATTTTCTTCAAAGAGGCTGCTACTGGACACATGAACTGAATTAATTCTATATGGATGCATATTAATAAAACGATGTTCAGAAAATATTGATGAATGCACCGACTTGGAAACAATTCGTGAATAAGTCACTATATAGTAAAATAACGATATTTTGTTCGATGTGATGGCTCCTGAATTCATGAACGGAATTAATTCTATATCGATGAAAATTAATATACCAATGACAAACATTTCGTAAAATTTGAAATGTAGTATATAAAATAATGAAGGATGTACCGATACGACAACTAATCATGAAGTACACACTATATATTAAATTAACGATTGTTTCTGCGAAGTGGTTGCACCCAGACACATGAACTGAATTTATTCTACATTGTATATTATACAATTCATAAAATTTCTACATCTTGTTCATATACTATTAATGAATATAACGACTCGATAGCTAATCATGAAGAAGTGCCTTTATAGGAAATTAACGATATTTTCTTCGATGTGGCAGCTCCTGAACACATGAACTGAATTAATTCTATATCGATGGTAATTAATATAGAAATGACAGACATTTCATAAAATTTCGACATATTGTTCAGAAAATGAACAGAATGATATACCGATGTACTGATGTACCAACTCTGTAATTAATCATGAAGAAGTCCAAGTTTAATAAATTAAGGATTATGTGTTCAATATGGCTGCTCCTAGACACATGAAATGAATCTATTCTATATCGATGCAAATTAATATAGCAATGACAAATATTGCAGATAAATTCGAAATCTGGTTCAGAAAATATTGAAGGATATACCGTTTCGGTAGCTAATCTTAACAAGTCCCTATATAGTAAATAAACGTAATTTTCTAAAGTGAGGCAGCTACTAGACACTTGAACTGAATTAATTCTATTAGGATGCATTTTAATTATACAATGTTCAGTAAATATTGATGAATGCACCGACTTGGAAACAAGTCGTGAAGAAGTCCCTATATAGTAAAATAACTATATTTTCTTCGATGTGGCGGCTACTGGACACATGAATTATATTTACTTTATGTTGATGCATATTAATAAGGTAATGACAAATATTTCAAAAACATTCGATTTCTGATTCAGAAAAGATTGAAGGATATAACGATTCGGAAGCTGATCTTAAGAACTCCCTTTATAGTAAATTAAGGTCATTTTCTTCAAAGAGGCTGCTACTGGACACATGAACTGAATTAATTCTATATGGATGCATATTAATAAAACGATGTTCAGAAAATATTGATGAATGCACCGACTTGGAAACAATTCGTGAATAAGTCACTATATAGTAAAATAACGATATTTTGTTCGATGTGATGGCTCCTGAATACATGAACGGAATTAATTCTATATCGATGAAAATTAATATACCAATGACAAACATTTCGTAAAATTTGAAATGTAGTATATAAAATAATGAAGGATGTACCGATACGACAACTAATCATGAAGTACACACTATATATTAAATTAACGATTGTTTCTGCGAAGTGGTTGCACCCAGACACATGAACTGAATTTATTCTACATTGTATATTATACAATTCATAAAATTTCTACATCTTGTTCATATACTATTAATGAATATAACGACTCGATAGCTAATCATGAAGAAGTGCCTTTATAGGAAATTAACGATATTTTCTTCGATGTGGCAGCTCCTGAACACATGAACTGAATTAATTCTATATCGATGGTAATTAATATAGAAATGACAGACATTTCATAAAATTTCGACATATTGTTCAGAAAATGAACAGAATGATATACCGATGTACTGATGTACCAACTCTGTAATTAATCATGAAGAAGTCCAAGTTTAATAAATTAAGGATTATGTGTTCAATATGGCTGCTCCTAGACACATGAAATGAATCTATTCTATATCGATGCAAATTAATATAGCAATGACAAATATTGCAGATAAATTCGAAATCTGGTTCAGAAAATATTGAAGGATATACCGTTTCGGTAGCTAATCTTAACAAGTCCCTATATAGTAAATAAACGTAATTTTCTAAAGTGAGGCAGCTACTAGACACTTGAACTGAATTAATTCTATTAGGATGCATTTTAATTATACAATGTTCAGTAAATATTGATGAATGCACCGACTTGGAAACAAGTCGTGAAGAAGTCCCTATATAGTAAAATAACTATATTTTCTTCGATGTGGCGGCTACTGGACACATGAATTATATTTACTTTATGTTGATGCATATTAATAAGGTAATGACAAATATTTCAAAAACATTCGATTTCTGATTCAGAAAAGATTGAAGGATATAACGATTCGGAAGCTGATCTTAAGAACTCCCTTTATAGTAAATTAAGGTCATTTTCTTCAAAGAGGCTGCTACTGGACACATGAACTGAATTAATTCTATATGGATGCATATTAATAAAACGATGTTCAGAAAATATTGATGAATGCACCGACTTGGAAACAATTCGTGAATAAGTCACTATATAGTAAAATAACGATATTTTGTTCGATGTGATGGCTCCTGAATACATGAACGGAATTAATTCTATATCGATGAAAATTAATATACCAATGACAAACATTTCGTAAAATTTGAAATGTAGTATATAAAATAATGAAGGATGTACCGATACGACAACTAATCATGAAGTACACACTATATATTAAATTAACGATTGTTTCTGCGAAGTGGTTGCACCCAGACACATGAACTGAATTTATTCTACATTGTATATTATACAATTCATAAAATTTCTACATCTTGTTCATATACTATTAATGAATATAACGACTCGATAGCTAATCATGAAGAAGTGCCTTTATAGGAAATTAACGATATTTTCTTCGATGTGGCAGCTCCTGAACACATGAACTGAATTAATTCTATATCGATGGTAATTAATATAGAAATGACAGACATTTCATAAAATTTCGACATATTGTTCAGAAAATGAACAGAATGATATACCGATGTACTGATGTACCAACTCTGTAATTAATCATGAAGAAGTCCAAGTTTAATAAATTAAGGATTATGTGTTCAATATGGCTGCTCCTAGACACATGAAATGAATCTATTCTATATCGATGCAAATTAATATAGCAATGACAAATATTGCAGATAAATTCGAAATCTGGTTCAGAAAATATTGAAGGATATACCGTTTCGGTAGCTAATCTTAACAAGTCCCTATATAGTAAATAAACGTAATTTTCTAAAGTGAGGCAGCTACTAGACACTTGAACTGAATTAATTCTATTAGGATGCATTTTAATTATACAATGTTCAGTAAATATTGATGAATGCACCGACTTGGAAACAAGTCGTGAAGAAGTCCCTATATAGTAAAATAACTATATTTTCTTCGATGTGGCGGCTACTGGACACATGAATTATATTTACTTTATGTTGATGCATATTAATAAGGTAATGACAAATATTTCAAAAACATTCGATTTCTGATTCAGAAAAGATTGAAGGATATAACGATTCGGAAGCTGATCTTAAGAACTCCCTTTATAGTAAATTAAGGTCATTTTCTTCAAAGAGGCTGCTACTGGACACATGAACTGAATTAATTCTATATGGATGCATATTAATAAAACGATGTTCAGAAAATATTGATGAATGCACCGACTTGGAAACAATTCGTGAATAAGTCACTATATAGTAAAATAACGATATTTTGTTCGATGTGATGGCTCCTGAATACATGAACGGAATTAATTCTATATCGATGAAAATTAATATACCAATGACAAACATTTCGTAAAATTTGAAATGTAGTATATAAAATAATGAAGGATGTACCGATACGACAACTAATCATGAAGTACACACTATATATTAAATTAACGATTGTTTCTGCGAAGTGGTTGCACCCAGACACATGAACTGAATTTATTCTACATTGTATATTATACAATTCATAAAATTTCTACATCTTGTTCATATACTATTAATGAATATAACGACTCGATAGCTAATCATGAAGAAGTGCCTTTATAGGAAATTAACGATATTTTCTTCGATGTGGCAGCTCCTGAACACATGAACTGAATTAATTCTATATCGATGGTAATTAATATAGAAATGACAGACATTTCATAAAATTTCGACATATTGTTCAGAAAATGAACAGAATGATATACCGATGTACTGATGTACCAACTCTGTAATTAATCATGAAGAAGTCCAAGTTTAATAAATTAAGGATTATGTGTTCAATATGGCTGCTCCTAGACACATGAAATGAATCTATTCTATATCGATGCAAATTAATATAGCAATGACAAATATTGCAGATAAATTCGAAATCTGGTTCAGAAAATATTGAAGGATATACCGTTTCGGTAGCTAATCTTAACAAGTCCCTATATAGTAAATAAACGTAATTTTCTAAAGTGAGGCAGCTACTAGACACTTGAACTGAATTAATTCTATTAGGATGCATTTTAATTATACAATGTTCAGTAAATATTGATGAATGCACCGACTTGGAAACAAGTCGTGAAGAAGTCCCTATATAGTAAAATAACTATATTTTCTTCGATGTGGCGGCTACTGGACACATGAATTATATTTACTTTATGTTGATGCATATTAATAAGGTAATGACAAATATTTCAAAAACATTCGATTTCTGATTCAGAAAAGATTGAAGGATATAACGATTCGGAAGCTGATCTTAAGAACTCCCTTTATAGTAAATTAAGGTCATTTTCTTCAAAGAGGCTGCTACTGGACACATGAACTGAATTAATTCTATATGGATGCATATTAATAAAACGATGTTCAGAAAATATTGATGAATGCACCGACTTGGAAACAATTCGTGAATAAGTCACTATATAGTAAAATAACGATATTTTGTTCGATGTGATGGCTCCTGAATACATGAACGGAATTAATTCTATATCGATGAAAATTAATATACCAATGACAAACATTTCGTAAAATTTGAAATGTAGTATATAAAATAATGAAGGATGTACCGATACGACAACTAATCATGAAGTACACACTATATATTAAATTAACGATTGTTTCTGCGAAGTGGTTGCACCCAGACACATGAACTGAATTTATTCTACATTGTATATTATACAATTCATAAAATTTCTACATCTTGTTCATATACTATTAATGAATATAACGACTCGATAGCTAATCATGAAGAAGTGCCTTTATAGGAAATTAACGATATTTTCTTCGATGTGGCAGCTCCTGAACACATGAACTGAATTAATTCTATATCGATGGTAATTAATATAGAAATGACAGACATTTCATAAAATTTCGACATATTGTTCAGAAAATGAACAGAATGATATACCGATGTACTGATGTACCAACTCTGTAATTAATCATGAAGAAGTCCAAGTTTAATAAATTAAGGATTATGTGTTCAATATGGCTGCTCCTAGACACATGAAATGAATCTATTCTATATCGATGCAAATTAATATAGCAATGACAAATATTGCAGATAAATTCGAAATCTGGTTCAGAAAATATTGAAGGATATACCGTTTCGGTAGCTAATCTTAACAAGTCCCTATATAGTAAATAAACGTAATTTTCTAAAGTGAGGCAGCTACTAGACACTTGAACTGAATTAATTCTATTAGGATGCATTTTAATTATACAATGTTCAGTAAATATTGATGAATGCACCGACTTGGAAACAAGTCGTGAAGAAGTCCCTATATAGTAAAATAACTATATTTTCTTCGATGTGGCGGCTACTGGACACATGAATTATATTTACTTTATGTTGATGCATATTAATAAGGTAATGACAAATATTTCAAAAACATTCGATTTCTGATTCAGAAAAGATTGAAGGATATAACGATTCGGAAGCTGATCTTAAGAACTCCCTTTATAGTAAATTAAGGTCATTTTCTTCAAAGAGGCTGCTACTGGACACATGAACTGAATTAATTCTATATGGATGCATATTAATAAAACGATGTTCAGAAAATATTGATGAATGCACCGACTTGGAAACAATTCGTGAATAAGTCACTATATAGTAAAATAACGATATTTTGTTCGATGTGGCAGCTCCTGAACACATGAACTGAATTAATTCTATATCGATGGTAATTAATATAGAAATGACAGACATTTCATAAAATTTCGACATATTGTTCAGAAAATGAACAGAATGATATACCGATGTACTGATGTACCAACTCTGTAATTAATCATGAAGAAGTCCAAGTTTAATAAATTAAGGATTATGTGTTCAATATGGCTGCTCCTAGACACATGAAATGAATCTATTCTATATCGATGCAAATTAATATAGCAATGACAAATATTGCAGATAAATTCGAAATCTGGTTCAGAAAATATTGAAGGATATACCGTTTCGGTAGCTAATCTTAACAAGTCCCTATATAGTAAATAAACGTAATTTTCTAAAGTGAGGCAGCTACTAGACACTTGAACTGAATTAATTCTATTAGGATGCATTTTAATTATACAATGTTCAGTAAATATTGATGAATGCACCGACTTGGAAACAAGTCGTGAAGAAGTCCCTATATAGTAAAATAACTATATTTTCTTCGATGTGGCGGCTACTGGACACATGAATTATATTTACTTTATGTTGATGCATATTAATAAGGTAATGACAAATATTTCAAAAACATTCGATTTCTGATTCAGAAAAGATTGAAGGATATAACGATTCGGAAGCTGATCTTAAGAACTCCCTTTATAGTAAATTAAGGTCATTTTCTTCAAAGAGGCTGCTACTGGACACATGAACTGAATTAATTCTATATGGATGCATATTAATAAAACGATGTTCAGAAAATATTGATGAATGCACCGACTTGGAAACAATTCGTGAATAAGTCACTATATAGTAAAATAACGATATTTTGTTCGATGTGATGGCTCCTGAATACATGAACGGAATTAATTCTATATCGATGAAAATTAATATACCAATGACAAACATTTCGTAAAATTTGAAATGTAGTATATAAAATAATGAAGGATGTACCGATACGACAACTAATCATGAAGTACACACTATATATTAAATTAACGATTGTTTCTGCGAAGTGGTTGCACCCAGACACATGAACTGAATTTATTCTACATTGTATATTATACAATTCATAAAATTTCTACATCTTGTTCATATACTATTAATGAATATAACGACTCGATAGCTAATCATGAAGAAGTGCCTTTATAGGAAATTAACGATATTTTCTTCGATGTGGCAGCTCCTGAACACATGAACTGAATTAATTCTATATCGATGGTAATTAATATAGAAATGACAGACATTTCATAAAATTTCGACATATTGTTCAGAAAATGAACAGAATGATATACCGATGTACTGATGTACCAACTCTGTAATTAATCATGAAGAAGTCCAAGTTTAATAAATTAAGGATTATGTGTTCAATATGGCTGCTCCTAGACACATGAAATGAATCTATTCTATATCGATGCAAATTAATATAGCAATGACAAATATTGCAGATAAATTCGAAATCTGGTTCAGAAAATATTGAAGGATATACCGTTTCGGTAGCTAATCTTAACAAGTCCCTATATAGTAAATAAACGTAATTTTCTAAAGTGAGGCAGCTACTAGACACTTGAACTGAATTAATTCTATTAGGATGCATTTTAATTATACAATGTTCAGTAAATATTGATGAATGCACCGACTTGGAAACAAGTCGTGAAGAAGTCCCTATATAGTAAAATAACTATATTTTCTTCGATGTGGCGGCTACTGGACACATGAATTATATTTACTTTATGTTGATGCATATTAATAAGGTAATGACAAATATTTCAAAAACATTCGATTTCTGATTCAGAAAAGATTGAAGGATATAACGATTCGGAAGCTGATCTTAAGAACTCCCTTTATAGTAAATTAAGGTCATTTTCTTCAAAGAGGCTGCTACTGGACACATGAACTGAATTAATTCTATATGGATGCATATTAATAAAACGATGTTCAGAAAATATTGATGAATGCACCGACTTGGAAACAATTCGTGAATAAGTCACTATATAGTAAAATAACGATATTTTGTTCGTTGTGGTGGCTCCTGAATACATAAACGGAATTAATTCTATATCGATGAAAATTAATATAGCAATGACAAACATTTCGTAAAATTTGAAATGTAGTATATAAAATAATGAAGGATGTACCGATACGACAACTAATCATGAAGTACACACTATATATTAAATTAACGATTGTTTCTGCGAAGTGGTTGCACCCAGACACATGAACTGAATTTATTCTACATTGTATATTATACAATTCATAAAATTTCTTCATCTTGTTCATAAACTATTAATGAATATAACGACTCGATAGCTAATCATGAAGAAGTGCCTTTATAGGAAATTAACGATATTTTCTTCGATGTGGCAGCTCCTGAACACATGAACTGAATTAATTCTATATCGATGGTAATTAATATAGAAATGACAGACATTTCATAAAAGTCCGACATATTGTTCAGAAAATTAACAGAATGATATACCGATGTACTGATGTACCAACTCTGTAATTAATCAT
Source organism: Coelopa pilipes (assembly GCA_947389925.1). Lineage (NCBI taxonomy): Eukaryota > Metazoa > Arthropoda > Insecta > Diptera > Coelopidae > Coelopa > Coelopa pilipes. Next base: position 10,469,894 of record OX376700.1, read on the forward strand.
GAAGAAGTCCAAGTTTAATAAATTAAGGATTATGTGTTCAATATGGCTGCTCCTAGACACATGAAATGAATCTATTCTATATCGATGCAAATTAATATAGCAATGACAAATATTGCAGATAAATTCGAAATCTGGTTCAGAAAATATTGAAGGATATACCGTTTCGGTAGCTAATCTTAACAAGTCCCTATATAGTAAATAAACGTAATTTTCTAAATGAGGCAGCTACTAGACACTTGAACTGAATTAATTCTATTAGGATGCATTTCAATTATACAATGTTCAGTAAATATTGATGAATGCACCGACTTGGAAACAAGTCGTGAAGAAGTCCCTATATAGTAAAATAACTATATTTTCTTCGATGTGGCGGCTACTGGACACATGAATTATATTTACTTTATGTTGATGCATATTAATAAGGTAATGACAAATATTTCAAAAACATTCGATTTCTGATTCAGAAAAGATTGAAGGATATAACGATTCGGAAGCTGATCTTAAGAACTCCCTTTATAGTAAATTAAGGTCATTTTCTTCAAAGAGGCTGCTACTGGACACATGAACTGAATTAATTCTATATGGATGCATATTAATAAAACGATGTTCAGAAAATATTGATGAATGCACCGACTTGGAAACAATTCGTGAATAAGTCACTATATAGTAAAATAACGATATTTTGTTCGTTGTGGTGGCTCCTGAATACATAAACGGAATTAATTCTATATCGATGAAAATTAATATAGCAATGACAAACATTTCGTAAAATTTGAAATGTAGTATATAAAATAATGAAGGATGTACCGATACGACAACTAATCATGAAGTACACACTATATATTAAATTAACGATTGTTTCTGCGAAGTGGTTGCACCCAGACACATGAACTGAATTTATTCTACATTGTATATTATACAATTCATAAAATTTCTTCATCTTGTTCATAAACTATTAATGAATATAACGACTCGATAGCTAATCATGAAGAAGTGCCTTTATAGGAAATTAACGATATTTTCTTCGATGTGGCAGCTCCTGAACACATGAACTGAATTAATTCTATATCGATGGTAATTAATATAGAAATGACAGACATTTCATAAAAGTCCGACATATTGTTCAGAAAATTAACAGAATGATATACCGATGTACTGATGTACAGACTCTGTAATATATCATGAAGAGGTCCCTTTTATTAATTAAGGATTATGTATTCAATATGGCTGCTCCTAGACACATAAACTGAATTATTCTATATCGATGTAAATTAATATAGAAATGACAATCATTTCAAAAAAAATCGATGTCTGGATCAGTAAATATTGAAGGATATAACGATTTGTACGCTGATCATAAAGAAGTGCCTTTATAGTAAATTAACGATATTTTCTTCGATGTGGCAGCTCCTGGACACATGAACTGAATTAATTCTATATCGATGGAAATTAATATAGAAATGACAGACATTTCAAAAAATTTCGACATATTGTTCAGAAAATGAACAGAATGATATACCGATGTACTGATTTATCAACTCTGTAATTAATCATGAAGAAGTCCAAGCTTAATAAATTAAGGATATTGATTTCAATATGGCTGCTCCTGTACACATGAACTGAATTTTTTCTATATTGATGCATACTGATATATGAATGACAAGCAATTCATAAAATTTATACATCTTGTTCAGAAACTATTGATGAATATACCGACTCGATAGCTAATCATGAAGAAGTGCCTTTTTAGTAAATTAACGATATTTTCTTCGATGTGGCAGCTTCTGGACACATGAACTGAATTAATTCTATATCGATGGAAATTAATATAGAAATGACAGACATTTCATAAAATTTCGACATATTGTTCAGAAAATTAACAGAATGATATACCGATATACTGATGTACCAACTCTGTAATTAATCATGAAGAAGTCCAAGTTTAATATATTAAGGATATTTATTTCAATATGGCTGCTCCTGGATACATGAACTGAATTTATTCTATATTGATGCATACTGATATAAGAATGACAAACAATTCATAAAATTTCTACATCTTGTTCGGAAACTATTGATGAATATACCGACTCGATAGCTAATCATGAAGAAGTGCCTTTATAGTAAATTAACGATATTTTCTTCGATGTGGCAGCTTCTGGACACGTGAACGGAATTAATTCTATATCGATGGAAATTAATATAGAAATGACAGACATTTCATAAAATTGCGACATATTGTTCAGAAAATGAACAGAATGATATAACGATATACTGATGTACCAACTCTGTAATTAATCATGAAGAAGTCCAAGTTTAATAAATTAAGGATTTTGTTTTCAATATGGCTGCTCTAGACACATAAACTGAATTATTCTATATCGATGTAAATTAATATAGAAATGGAAATTTTTCAAAAACATTCGATGTCTGGATTAGTAAATATTGAAGGATTTAACGATTCGTACGCTGATCATAAAGAAGTCCCTTTATAGTAAATTAACATTATATTCTTCGATGTGGCTGCTCCTGGACACATGATCTGAGTTAATTCTATATTGAGGGATATTAATATAGAAATGACAAATATTTCATAAAATTTCGATATATTGTTCAGAAAACGAACGGAATAATATACCGATATACTGTTGGACAGACTCTGTAATTAATCGTGAAGAAGTCCAAGTTTAATAAATTAAGGATTATGTGTTCAATATGGCTGCTCCTAGACACATGAACTGAATCTATTCTATATCGTTGCAAATTAATAAAGCAATGACAAATATTGCAGATAAATTCGAAATCTGGTTCAGAAAATATTGAAGGATATACCGTTTCGGTAGCTAATCTTAACAAGTCCCTATATAGTAAATAAACGTAATTTTCTAAATGAGGCAGCTACTAGACACTTGAACTGAATTAATTCTATTAGGATGCATTTCAATTATACAATGTTCAGTAAATATTGATGAATGCACCGACTTGGAAACAAGTCGTGAAGAAGTCCCTATATAGTAAAATAACTATATTTTCTTCGATGTGGCGGCTACTGGACACATGAATTATATATACTTTATGTTGATGCATATTAATAAGGTAATGACAAATATTTCAAAAACATTCGATTTCTGATTCAGAAAAGATTGAAGGATATAACGATTCGGAAGCTGATCTTAAGAACTCCCTTTATAGTAAATTAAGGTCATTTTCTTCAAAGAGGCTGCTACTGGACACATGAACTGAATTAATTCTATATGGATGCATATTAATAAAACGATGTTCAGAAAATATTGATGAATGCACCGACTTGGAAACAATTCGTGAATAAGTCACTATATAGTAAAATAACGATATTTTGTTCGATGTGATGGCTCCTGAATACATGAACGGAATTAATTCTATATCGATGAAAATTAATATAGCAATGACAAACATATCGTAAAATTTGAAATGTAGTATATAAAATAATGAAGGATGTACCGATACGACAACTAATCATGAAGTACACACTATATATTAAATTAACGATTGTTTCTGTGAAGTGGTTGCACCCAGACACATGAACTGAATTTATTCTACATTGTATATTATACAATTCATAAAATTTCTACATCTTGTTCATATACTATTAATGAATATAACGACTCGATAGCTAATCATGAAGAAGTGCCTTTATAGGAAATTAACGATATTTTCTTCGATGTGGCAGCTCCTGAACACATGAACTGAATTAATTCTATATCGATGGTAATTAATATAGAAATGACAGACATTTCATAAAATTCCGACATATTGTTCAGAAAATTAACAGAATGATATACCGATGTACTGATGTACAGACTCTGTAATATATCATGAAGAGGTCCCTTTTATTAATTAAGGATTATGTATTCAATATGGCTGCTCCTAGACACATAAACTGAATTATTCTATATCGATGTAAATTAATATAGAAATGACAATCATTTCAAAAAAAATCGATGTCTGGATCAGTAAATATTGAAGGATATAACGATTTGTACGCTGATCATAAAGAAGTGCCTTTATAGTAAATTAACGATATTTTCTTCGATGTGGCAGCTCCTGGACACATGAACTGAATTAATTCTATATCGATGGAAATTAATATAGAAATGACAGACATTTCAAAAAATTTCGACATATTGTTCAGAAAATGAACAGAATGATATACCGATGTACTGATTTATCAACTCTGTAATTAATCATGAAGAAGTCCAAGCTTAATAAATTAAGGATATTGATTTCAATATGGCTGCTCCTGTACACATGAACTGAATTTTTTCTATATTGATGCATACTGATATATGAATGACAAGCAATTCATAAAATTTATACATCTTGTTCAGAAACTATTGATGAATATACCGACTCGATAGCTAATCATGAAGAAGTGCCTTTTTAGTAAATTAACGATATTTTCTTCGATATGGCAGCTCCTGAACACATGAACTGAATTAATTCTATATCGATGGTAATTAATATAGAAATGACAGACATTTCATAAAATTTCGACATATTGTTCAGAAAATGAACAGAATGATATACCGATGTACTGATGTACCAACTCTGTAATTAATCATGAAGAAGTCCAAGTTTAATAAATTAAGGATTTTGTTTTCAATATGGCTGCTCCTGGACACATGAACTGAATTTATTCTATATTGATGCATACTGATATAAGAAGAATGACGAACAATTCATAAAATTGCCACATCTTGGTCAGAAACTATTGATGAATATACCGACTCGATAGCTAATCATGAAGAAGAGCCTTTAAGTAAATTAACGATATTTTCTTCGATGTGGCAGCTCCTGGACACATGAACTGAATTAATTCTATATCGATGGAAATTAATATAGAAATGACAGACATTTCATAAAATTTCGTCATATTGTTCAGAAAATGAACAGAATGATATACCGATATACTGATGTACCAACTCTGTAATTAATCGTGAAGAAGTCCAAGTTTAATAAATTAAGGATTATGTGTTCAATATGGCTGCTCCTAGACACATGAACTGAATCTATTCTATATCGATGCAAATTAATAAAGCAATGACAAATATTGCAGATAAATTCGAAATCTGGTTCAGAAAATATTGAAGGATATACCGTTTCGGTAGCTAATCTTAACAAGTCCCTATATAGTAAATAAACGTAATTTTCTAAATGAGGCAGCTACTAGACACTTGAACTGAATTAATTCTATTAGGATGCATTTCAATTATACAATGTTCAGTAAATATTGATGAATGCACCGACTTGGAAACAAGTCGTGAAGAAGTCCCTATATAGTAAAATAACTATATTTTCTTCGATGTGGCGGCTCCTGGACACATGAATTATATTTACTTTATGTTGATGCATATTAATAAGGTAATGACAAATATTTCAAAAACATTCGATTTCTGATTCAGAAAAGATTGAAGGATATAACGATTCGGAAGCTGATCTTAAGAACTCCCTTTATAGTAAATTAAGGTCATTTTCTTCAAAGAGTCTGCTACTGGACACATGAACTGAATTAATTCTATATGGATGCATATTAATAAAACGATGTTCAGAAAATATTGATGAATGCACCGACTTGGAAACAATTCGTGAATAAGTCACTATATAGTAAAATAACGATATTTTGTTCGATGTGATGGCTCCTGAATACATGAACGGAATTAATTCTATATCGATGAAAATTAATATAGCAATGACAAACATTTCGTAAAATTTGAAATGTAGTATATAAAATAATGAAGGATGTACCGATACGACAACTAATCATGAAGTACACACTATATATTAAATTAACGATTGTTTCTGCGAAGTGGTTGCACCCAGACACATGAACTGAATTTATTCTACATTGTATATTATACAATTCATAAAATTTCTACATCTTGTTCATATACTATTAATGAATATAACGACTCGATAGCTAATCATGAAGAAGTGCCTTTATAGGAAATTAACGATATTTTCTTCGATGTGGCAGCTCCTGAACACATGAACTGAATTAATTCTATATCGATGGTAATTAATATAGAAATGACAGACATTTCATAAAATTCCGACATATTGTTCAGAAAATTAACAGAATGATATACCGATGTACTGATGTACAGACTCTGTAATATATCATGAAGAGGTCCCTTTTATTAATTAAGGATTATGTATTCAATATGGCTGCTTCTAGACACATAAACTGAATTATTCTATATCGATGTAAATTAATATAGAAATGACAATCATTTCAAAAAAAATCGATGTCTGGATCAGTAAATATTGAAGGATATAACGATTTGTACGCTGATCATAAAGAAGTGCCTTTATAGTAAATTAACGATATTTTCTTCGATGTGGCAGCTCCTGGACACATGAACTGAATTAATTCTATATCGATGGAAATTAATATAGAAATGACAGACATTTCAAAAAATTTCGACATATTGTTCAGAAAATGAACAGAATGATATACCGATGTACTGATTTATCAACTCTGTAATTAATCATGAAGAAGTCCAAGCTTAATAAATTAAGGATATTGATTTCAATATGGCTGCTCCTGTACACATGAACTGAATTTTTTCTATATTGATGCATACTGATATATGAATGACAAGCAATTCATAAAATTTATACATCTTGTTCAGAAACTATTGATGAATATACCGACTCGATAGCTAATCATGAAGAAGTGCCTTTTTAGTAAATTAACGATATTTTTTTCGATATGGCAGCTCCTGAACACATGAACTGAATTAATTCTATATCGATGGTAATTAATATAGAAATGACAGACATTTCATAAAATTTCGACATATTGTTCAGAAAATGAACAGAATGATATACCGATGTACTGATGTACCAACTCTGTAATTAATCATGAAGAAGTCCAAGTTTAATAAATTAAGGATTTTGTTTTCAATATGGCTGCTCCTGGACACATGAACTGAATTTATTCTATATTGATGCATACTGATATAAGAAGAATGACGAACAATTCATAAAATTGCCACATCTTGGTCAGAAACTATTGATGAATATACCGACTCGATAGCTAATCATGAAGAAGAGCCTTTAAGTAAATTAACGATATTTTCTTCGATGTGGCAGCTCCTGGACACATGAACTGAATTAATTCTATATCGATGGAAATTAATATAGAAATGACAGACATTTCATAAAATTTCGTCATATTGTTCAGAAAATGAACAGAATGATATACCGATATACTGATGTACCAACTCTGTAATTAATCGTGAAGAAGTCCAAGTTTAATAAATTAAGGATTATGTGTTCAATATGGCTGCTCCTAGACACATGAACTGAATCTATTCTATATCGATGCAAATTAATAAAGCAATGACAAATATTGCAGATAAATTCGAAATCTGGTTCAGAAAATATTGAAGGATATACCGTTCCGTAGCTAATCTTAACAAGTCCCTATATAGTAAATAAACATAATTTTCTAAATGAGGCAGCTACTAGACACTTGAACTGAATTAATTCTATTAGGATGCATTTCAATTATACAATGTTCAGTAAATATTGATGAATGCACCGACTTGGAAACAAGTCGTGAAGAAGTCCCTATATAGTAAAATAACTATATTTTCTTCGATGTGGCGGCTACTGGACACATGAATTATATTTACTTTATGTTGATGCATATTAATAAGGTAATGACAAATATTTCAAAAACATTCGATTTCTGATTCAGAAAAGATTGAAGGATATAACGATTCGGAAGCTGATCTTAAGAACTCCCTTTATAGTAAATTAAGGTCATTTTCTTCAAAGAGGCTGCTACTGGACACATGAACTGAATTAATTCTATATGGATGCATATTAATAAAACGATGTTCAGAAAATATTGATGAATGCACCGACTTGGAAACAATTCGTGAATAAGTCACTATATAGTAAAATAACGATATTTTGTTCGATGTGATGGCTCCTGAATACATGAACGGAATTAATTCTATATCGATGAAAATTAATATAGCAATGACAAACATTTCGTAAAATTTGAAATGTAGTATATAAAATAATGAAGGATGTACCGATACGACAACTAATCATGAAGTACACACTATATATTAAATTTACGATTGTTTCTGCGAAGTGGTTGCACCCAGACACATGAACTGAATTTATTCTACATTGTATATTATACAATTCATAAAATGTCTACATCTTGTTCATAAACTATTAATGAATATAACGACTCGATAGCTAATCATGAAGAAGTGCCATTATAGGAAATTAACGATATTTTCTTCGATGTGGCAGCTCCTGAACACATGAACTGAATTAATTCTATATCGATGGTAATTAATATAGAAATGACAGACATTTCATAAAATTTCGACATATTGTTCAGAAAATTAACAGAATGATATACCGATATACTGATGTACCAACTCTGTAATTAATCATGAAGAAGTCCAAGTTTAACATATTAAGGATATTTATTTCAATATGGCTGCTCCTGGATACATGAACTGAATTTATTCTATATTGATGCATACTGATATAAGAATGACAAACAATTCATAAAATTTCTACATCTTGTTCAGAAACTATTGATCAATATACCGACTCGATAGCTAATCATGAAGAAGTGCCTTTATAGTAAATTAACGATATTTTCTTCGATGTGGCAGCTTCTGGACACGTGAACGGAATTAATTCTATATCGATGGAAATTAATATAGAAATGACAGACATTTCATAAAATTGCGACATATTGTTCAGAAAATGAACAGAATGATATAACGATATACTGATGTACCAACTCTGTAATTAATCATGAAGAAGTCCAAGTTTAATAAATCAAGGATTTTGTTTTCAATATGGCTGCTCCTAGACACATAAACTGAATTATTCTATATCGATGTAAATTAATATAGAAATGGAAAATTTTCAAAAACATTCGATGTCTGGATTAGTAAATATTGAAGGATTTAACGATTCGTACGCTGATCATAAAGAAGTCCCTTTATAGTAAATTAACATTATATTCTTCGATGTGGCTGCTCCTGGACACATGATCTGAGTTAATTCTATATTGAGGGATATTAATATAGAAATGACAAATATTTCATAAAATTTCGATATATTGTTCAGAAAACGAACGGAATAATATACCGATATACTGTTGGACAGACTCTGTAATTAATCGTGAAGAAGTCCAAGTTTAATAAATTAAGGATTATGTGTTCAATATGGCTGCTCCTAGACACATGAACTGAATCTATTCTATATCGTTGCAAATTAATAAAGCAATGACAAATATTGCAGATAAATTCGAAATCTGGTTCAGAAAATATTGAAGGATATACCGTTTCGGTAGCTAATCTTAACAAGTCCCTATATAGTAAATAAACGTAATTTTCTAAATGAGGCAGCTACTAGACACTTGAACTGAATTAATTCTATTAGGATGCATTTCAATTATACAATGTTCAGTAAATATTGATGAATGCACCGACTTGGAAACAAGTCGTGAAGAAGTCCCTATATAGTAAAATAACTATATTTTCTTCGATGTGGCGGCTACTGGACACATGAATTATATTTACTTTATGTTGATGCATATTAATAAGGTAATGACAAATATTTCAAAAACATTCGATTTCTGATTCAGAAAAGATTGAAGGATATAACGATTCGGAAGCTGATCTTAAGAACTCCCTTTATAGTAAATAAAGGTCATTTTCTTCAAAGAGGCTGCTACTGGACACATGAACTGAATTAATTCTATATGGATGCATATTAATAAAACGATGTTCAGAAAATATTGATGAATGCACCGACTTGGAAACAATTCGTGAATAAGTCACTATATAGTAAAATAACGATATTTTGTTCGATGTGATGGCTCCTGAATACATGAACGGAATTAATTCTATATCGATGAAAATTAATATAGCAATGACAAACATTTCGTAAAATTTGAAATGTAGTATATAAAATAATGAAGGATGTACCGATACGACAACTAATCATGAAGTACACACTATATATTAAATTAACGATTGTTTCTGCGAAGTGGTTGCACCCAGACACATGAACTGAATTTATTCTACATTGTATATTATACAATTCATAAAATTTCTACATCTTGTTCATATACTATTAATGAATATAACGACTCGATAGCTAATCATGAAGAAGTGCCTTTATAGGAAATTAACGATATTTTCTTCGATGTGGCAGCTCCTGAACACATGAACTGAATTAATTCTATATCGATGGTAATTAATATAGAAATGACAGACATTTCATAAAATTCCGACATATTGTTCAGAAAATTAACAGAATGATATACCGATGTACTGATGTACAGACTCTGTAATATATCATGAAGAGGTCCCTTTTATTAATTAAGGATTATGTATTCAATATGGCTGCTCCTAGACACATAAACTGAATTATTCTATATCGATGTAAATTAATATAGAAATGACAATCATTTCAAAAAAAATCGATGTCTGGATCAGTAAATATTGAAGGATATAACGATTTGTACGCTGATCATAAAGAAGTGCCTTTATAGTAAATTAACGATATTTTCTTCGATGTGGCAGCTCCTGGACACATGAACTGAATTAATTCTATATCGATGGAAATTAATATAGAAATGACAGACATTTCAAAAAATTTCGACATATTGTTCAGAAAATGAACAGAATGATATACCGATGTACTGATTTATCAACTCTGTAATTAATCATGAAGAAGTCCAAGCTTAATAAATTAAGGATATTGATTTCAATATGGCTGCTCCTGTACACATGAACTGAATTTTTTCTATATTGATGCATACTGATATATGAATGACAAGCAATTCATAAAATTTATACATCTTGTTCAGAAACTATTGATGAATATACCGACTCGATAGCTAATTATGAAGAAGTGCCTTTTTAGTAAATTAACGATATTTTCTTCGATATGGCAGCTCCTGAACACATGAACTGAATTAATTCTATATCGATGGTAATTAATATAGAAATGACAGACATTTCATAAAATTTCGACATATTGTTCAGAAAATGAACAGAATGATATACCGATGTACTGATGTACCAACTCTGTAATTAATCATGAAGAAGTCCAAGTTTAATAAATTAAGGATTTTGTTTTCAATATGGCTGCTCCTGGACACATGAACTGAATTTATTCTATATTGATGCATACTGATATAAGAAGAATGACGAACAATTCATAAAATTGCCACATCTTGGTCAGAAACTATTGATGAATATACCGACTCGATAGCTAATCATGAAGAAGAGCCTTTAAGTAAATTAACAATATTTTCTTCGATGTGGCAGCTCCTGGACACATGAACTGAATTAATTCTATATCGATGGAAATTAATATAGAAATGACAGACATTTCATAAAATTTCGTCATATTGTTCAGAAAATGAACAGAATGATATACCGATATACTGATGTACCAACTCTGTAATTAATCGTGAAGAAGTCCAAGTTTAATAAATTAAGGATTATGTGTTCAATATGGCTGCTCCTAGACACATGAACTGAATCTATTCTATATCGATGCAAATTAATAAAGCAATGACAAATATTGCAGATAAATTCGAAATCTGGTTCAGAAAATATTGAAGGATATACCGTTTCGGTAGCTAATCTTAACAAGTCCCTATATAGTAAATAAACGTAATTTTCTAAATGAGGCAGCTACTAGACACTTGAACTGAATTAATTCTATTAGGATGCATTTCAATTATACAATGTTCAGTAAATATTGATGAATGCACCGACTTGGAAACAAGTCGTGAAGAAGTCCCTATATAGTAAAATAACTATATTTTCTTCGATGTGGCGGCTACTGGACACATGAATTATATTTACTTTATGTTGATGCATATTAATAAGGTAATGACAAATATTTCAAAAACATTCGATTTCTGATTCAGAAAAGATTGAAGGATATAACGATTCGGAAACTGATCTTAAGAACTCCCTTTATAGTAAATTAAGGTCATTTTCTTCAAAGAGGCTGCTACTGGACACATGAACTGAATTAATTCTATATGGATGCATATTAATAAAACGATGTTCAGAAAATATTGATGAATGCACCGACTTGGAAACAATTCGTGAATAAGTCACTATATAGTAAAATAACGATATTTTGTTCGATGTGATGGCTCCTGAATACATGAACGGAATTAATTCTATATCGATGAAAATTAATATAGCAATGACAAACATTTCGTAAAATTTGAAATGTAGTATATAAAATAATGAAGGATGTACCGATACGACAACTAATCATGAAGTACACACTATATATTAAATTAACGATTGTTTCTGCGAAGTGGTTGCACCCAGACACATGAACTGAATTTATTCTACATTGTATATTATACAATTCATAAAATTTCTACATCTTGTTCATATACTATTAATGAATATAACGACTCGATAGCTAATCATGAAGAAGTGCCTTTATAGGAAATTAACGATATTTTCTTCGATGTGGCAGCTCCTGAACACATGAACTGAATTAATTCTATATCGATGGTAATTAATATAGAAATGACAGACATTTCATAAAATTCCGACATATTGTTCAGAAAATTAACAGAATGATATTCCGATGTACTGATGTACAGACTCTGTAATATATCATGAAGAGGTCCCTTTTATTAATTAAGGATTATGTATTCAATATGGCTGCTCCTAGACACATAAACTGAATTATTCTATATCGATGTAAATTAATATAGAAATGACAATTATTTCAAAAAAAATCGATGTCTGGATCAGTAAATATTGAAGGATATAACGATTTGTACGCTGATCATAAAGAAGTGCCTTTATAGTAAATTAACGATATTTTCTTCGATGTGGCAGCTCCTGGACACATGAACTGAATTAATTCTATATCGATGGAAATTAATATAGAAATGACAGACATTTCAAAAAATTTCGACATATTGTTCAGAAAATGAACAGAATGATATACCGATGTACTGATTTATCAACTCTGTAATTAATCATGAAGAAGTCCAAGCTTAATAAATTAAGGATATTGATTTCAATATGGCTGCTCCTGGACACATGAACTGAATTTATTCTATATTGATGCATACTGATATATGAATGACAAGCAATTCATAAAATTTATACATCTTGTTCAGAAACTATTGATGAATATACCGACTCGATAGCTAATCATGAAGAAGTGCCTTTATAGGAAATGAACGATATTTTCTTCGATGTGGCAGCTTCTGGACACATGAACGGAATTAATTCTATATCGATGGAAATTAATATAGAAATGACAGACATTTCATAAAATTTCGACATATTGTTCAGAAAATTAACAGAATGATATACCGATATACTGATGTACCAACTCTGTAATTAATCATGAAGAAGTCCAAGTTTAATAAATTAAGGATTTTGTTTTCAATATGGCTGCTCCTAGACACATAAACTGAATTATTCTATATCGATGTAAATTAATATAGAAATGGAAAATTTTCAAAAACATTCGATGTCTGGATTAGTAAATATTGAAGGATTTAACGATTCGTACGCTGATCATAAAGAAGTCCCTTTATAGTAAATTAACATTATATTCTTCGATGTGGCTGCTCCTGGACACATGATCTGAGTTAATTCTATATTGAGGGATATTAATATAGAAATGACAAATATTTCATAAAATTTCGATATATTGATCAGAAAACGAACGGTATAATATACCGATATACTGTTGGACAGACTCTGTAATTAATCGTGAAGAAGTCCAAGTTTAATAAATTAAGGATTATGTGTTCAATATGGCTGCTCCTAGACACATGAACTGAATCTATTCTATATCGATGCAAATTAATAAAGCAATGACAAATATTGCAGATAAATTTGAAATCTGGTTCAGAAAATATTGAAGGATATACCGTTTCGGTAGCTAATCTTAACAAGTCCCTATATAGTAAATAAACGTAATTTTCTAAATGAGGCAGCTACTAGACACTTGAACTGAATTAATTCTATTAGGATGCATTTCAATTATACAATGTTCAGTATATATTGATGAATGCACCGACTTGGAAACAAGTCGTGAAGAAGTCCCTATATAGTAAAATAACTATATTTTCTTCGATGTGGCGGCTACTGGACACATGAATTATATTTACTTTATGTTGATGCATATTAATAAGGTAATGACAAATATTTCAAAAACATTCGATTTCTGATTCAGAAAAGATTGAAGGATATAACGATTCGGAAGCTGATCTTAAGAACTCCCTTTATAGTAAATTAAGGTCATTTTCTTCAAAGAGGCTGCTACTGGACACATGAACTGAATTAATTCTATATGGATGCATATTAATAAAACGATGTTCAGAAAATATTGATGAATGCACCGACTTGGAAACAATTCGTGAATAAGTCACTATATAGTAAAATAACGATATTTTGTTCGATGTGATGGCTCCTGAATACATGAACGGAATTAATTCTATATCGATGAAAATTAATATAGCAATGACAAACATTTCGTAAAATTTGAAATGTAGTATATAAAATAATGAAGGATGTACCGATACGACAACTAATCATGAAGTACACACTATATATTAAATTAACGATTGTTTCTGCGAAGTGGTTGCACCCAGACACATGAACTGAATTTATTCTACATTGTATATTATACAATTCATAAAATTTCTACATCTTGTTCATATACTATTAATGAATATAACGACTCGATAGCTAATCATGAAGAAGTGCCTTTATAGGAAATTAACGATATTTTCTTCGATGTGGCAGCTCCTGAACACATGAACTGAATTAATTCTATATCGATGGTAATTAATATAGAAATGACAGACATTTCATAAAATTTCGACATATTGTTCAGAAAATGAACAGAATGATATACCGATGTACTGATGTACCAACTCTGTAATTAATCATGAAGAAGTTCAAGTTTAATAAATTAAGGATTTTGTTTTCAATATGGCTACTCCTGGACACATGAACTGAATTTATTCTGTATTGATGCATACTGATATAAGAATGACAAACAATTCATAAAATTTCCACATCTTGTTCAGAAACTATTGATGAATATACCGACTCGACAGCTAATCATGAAGAAGAGCCTTTATAGTAAATTAACGATATTTTCTTCGATGTGGCAGCTTCTGGACACATGAATTGAATTAATTCTATATCGATGGAAATTAATATAGAAATGACAGACATTTCAAAAAATTTCGACGTATTGTTCAGAAAATTAACAGAATGATATACCGATGTACTGATGTACAGACTCTGTAATATATCATGAAGAGGTCCCTTTTATTAATTAAGGATTATGTATTCAATATGGCTGCTCCTAGACACATAAACTGAATTATTCTATATCGATGTAAATTAATATAGAAATGACATTCATTTCAAAAAAAATCGATGTCTGGATCAGTAAATATTGAAGGATATAACGATTTGTACGCTGATCATAAAGAAGTGCCTTTATAGTAAATTAACGATATTTTCTTCGATGTGGCAGCTCCTGGACACATGAACTGAATTAATTCTATATCGATGGAAATTAATATAGAAATGACAGACATTTCAAAAAATTTCGACATATTGTTCAGAAAATGAACAGAATGATATAACGATATACTGATGTACCAACTCTGTAATTAATCATGAAGAAGTCCAAGTTTAATAAATTAAGGATTTTGTTTTCAATATGGCTGCTCCTGGACACATGAACTGAATTTATTCTATATTGATGCATACTGATATAAGAAGAATGACAAACAATTCATAAAATTGCCACATCTTGGTCAGAAACTATTGATGAATATACCGACTCGATAGCTAATCATGAAGAAGAGCCTTTATAGTAAACTATCGATATTTTCTTCGATGTGGCAGCTCCTGGACACATGAACTGAATTAATTCTATATCGATGGAAATTAATATAGAAATGACAGACATTTTAAAAAATTTCGACATATTGTTCAGAAAATGAACAGAATTGTATACTGATGTACCAACTCTGTAATTAATCATGAAGAAGTCCAAGTTTAATAAATTAAGGATTTTGTTTTCAATATGGCTGCTCCTGGACACATGAACTGAATTTATTCTATATTGATGCATACTGATATAAGAAGAATGACAAACAATTCATAAAATTGCCACATCTTGGTCAGAAACTATTGATGAATATACCGACTCGATAGCTAATCATGATGAAGAGCCTTTATAGTAAATTAACGATATTTTCTTCGATGTGGCTACTCTTAATATATAAACTGAATTATTCTATATCGATGTAAATTAATATAGAAATGGAAAAATTTCAAAAACATTCGATGTCTGGATTAGTAAATATTGAGGGATTTAACGATTCGTACGCTGATCATAAAGAAGTCCCTTTATAGTAAATTAACATTATATTCTTCGATGTGGCTGCTCCTGGACACATGATCTGAGTTAATTCTATATTGAGGGATATTAATATAGAAATGACAAATATTTCATAAAATTTCGATATATTGTTCAGAAAACGAACGGAATAGTATACCGATATACTGTTGGACCGACTCTGTAATTAATCGTGAAGAAGTCCATGTTTAATAAATTAAGGATTATGTGTTCAATATGGCTGCTCCTAGACACATAAACTGAATCTATTCTATATCGATGCAAATTAATATTGGCAATGACAAATATTGCAGATAAATTCGAAATCTGGTTCAGAAAATATTGAAGGATATACCGTTTCGGTAGCTAATCTTAACAAGTCCCTATATAGTAAATAAACGTAATTTTCTAAAGTGAGGCAGCTACTAGACACTTGAACTGAATTAATTCTATTAGGATGCATTTCAATTATACAATGTTCAGTAAATATTGATGAATGCACCGACTTGGAAACAAGTCGTGAAGAAGTCCCTATATAGTAAAATAACTATATTTTCTTCGATGTGGCGGCTACTGGACACATGAATTATATTTACTTTATGTTGATGCATATTAATAAGGTAATGACAAATATTTCAAAAACATTCGATTTCTGATTCAGAAAAGATTGAAGGATATAACGATTCGGAAGCTGATCTTAAGAACTCCCTTTATAGTAAATTAAGGTCATTTTCTTCAAAGAGGCTGCTACTGGACACATGAACTGAATTAATTCTATATGGATGCATATTAATAAAACGATGTTCAGAAAATATTGATGAATGCACCGACTTGGAAACAATTCGTGAATAAGTCACTATATAGTAAAATAACGATATTTTGTTCGTTGTGATGGCTCCTGAATACATAAACGGAATTAATTCTATATCGATGAAAATTAATATAGCAATGACAAACATTTCGTAAAATTTGAAATGTAGTATATAAAATAATGAAGGATGTACCGATACGACAACTAATCATGAAGTACACACTATATATTAAATTAACGATTGTTTCTGCGAAGTGCTTGCACCCAGACACATGAACTGAATTTATTCTACATTGTATATTATACAATTCATAAAATTTCTACATCTTGTTCATAAACTATTAATGAATATAACGACTCGATAGCTAATCATGAAGAAGTGCCTTTATAGGAAATTAACGATATTTTCTTCGATGTGGCAGCTCCTGAACACATGAACTGAATTAATTCTATATCGATGGTAATTAATATAGAAATGACAGACATTTCATAAAATTTCGACATATTGTTCGGAAAATGAACAGAATGATATACCGATGTACTGATGTACCAACTCTGTAATTAATCATGAAGAAGTCCAAGTTTAATAAATTAAGGATTTTGTTTTCAATATGGCTGCTCCTAGACACATGAACTGAATTATTCTATATTGATGCATACTGATATAAGAATAACAAGCAATTCATAAAATTTATACATCTTGTTCAGAAACTATTGATGAATATACCGACTCGATAGCTAATCATGAAGAAGTGCCTTTTTAGTAAATTAACGATATTTTCTTCGATGTGGCAGCTTCTGGACACATGAACTGAATTAATTCTATATCGATGGAAATTAATATAGAAATGACAGACATTTCATAAAATTTCGACATATTGTTCAGAAAATTAACAGAATGATATACCGAAGTACTGATGTACCAACTCTGTAATTAATCATGAAGAAGTCCAAGTTTAATATATTAAGGATATTTATTTCAATATGGCTGCTCCTGGATACATGAACTGAATTTATTCTATATTGATGCATACTGATATAAGAATGACAAACAATTCATAAAATTTCTACATCTTGTTCAGAAATTATTGATGAATATACCGACTCGATAGCTAATCATGAAGAAGTGCCTTTATAGTAAATTAACGATATTTTCTTCGATGTGGCAGCTTCTGGACACGTGAACTGAATTAATTCTATATCGATGGAAATTAATATAGAAATGACAGACATTTCATAAAATTGCGACATATTGTTCAGAAAATGAACAGAATGATATAACGATATACTGATGTACCAACTCTGTAATTAATCATGAAGAAGTCCAAGTTTAATAAATTAAGGATTTTGTTTTCAATATGGCTGCTCCTAGACACATAAACTGAATTATTCTATATCGATGTAAATTAATATAGAAATGGAAAAATTTCAAAAACATTCGATGTCTGGATTAGTAAATATTGAAGGATTTAACGATTCGTACGCTGATCATAAAGAAGTCCCTTTATAGTAAATTAACATTATATTCTTCGATGTGGCTGCTCCTGGACACATGATCTGAGTTAATTCTATATTGAGGGATATTAATATAGAAATGACAAATATTTCATAAAATTTCGATATATTGTTCAGAAAACGAACGGAATAATATACCGATATACTGTTGGACAGACTCTGTAATTAATCGTGAAGAAGTCCAAGTTTAATAAATTAAGGATTATGTGTTCAATATGGCTGCTCCTAGACACATGAACTGAATCTATTCTATATCGATGCAAATTAATATAGCAATGACAAATATTGCAGATAAATTCGAAATCTGGTTCAGAAAATATTGAAGGATATACCGTTTCAGTAGCTAATCTTAACAAGTCCCTATATAGTAAATAAACGTAATTTTCTAAAGTGAGGCAGCTACTAGACACTTGAACTGAATTAATTCTATTAAGATGCATTTCAATTATACAATGTTCAGTAAATATTGATGAATGCACCGACTTGGAAACAAGTCGTGAAGAAGTCCCTATATAGTAAAATAACTATATTTTTTTCGATGTGGCTGCTCCTGGACACATGAATTATATTTACTTTATGTTGAGGCATATTAATAAGGTAATGACAAATATTTCAAAAACATTCGATTTCTGATTCAGAAAAGATTGAAGGATATAACGATTCGGAAGCTGATCTTAAGAACTCCCTTTATAGTAAATTAAGGTCATTTTCTTCAAAGAGGCTGCTACTGGACACATGAACTGAATTAATTCTATATGGATGCATATTAATAAAACGATGTTCAGAAAATATTGATGAATGCACCGACTTGGAAACAATTCGTGAATAAGTCACTATATAGTAAAATAACGATATTTTGTTCGTTGTGATGGCTCCTGAATACATAAACGGAATTAATTCTATATCGATGAAAATTAATATAGCAATGACAAACATTTCGTAAAATTTGAAATGTAGTATATAAAATAATGAAGGATGTACCGATACGACAACTAATCATGAAGTACACACTATATATTAAATTAACGATTGTTTCTGCGAAGTGCTTGCACCCAGACACATGAACTGAATTTATTCTACATTGTATATTATACAATTCATAAAATTTCTACATCTTGTTCATAAACTATTAATGAATATAACGACTCGATAGCTAATCATGAAGAAGTGCCTTTATAGGAAATTAACGATATTTTCTTCGACTTCATGAAGAAGTCCATTAATTCTATATCGATGGTAATTAATATAGAAATGACAGACATTTCATAAAATTTCGACATATTGTTCAGAAAATGAACAGAATGATATACCGATGTACTGATGTACCAACTCTGTAATTAATCATGAAGAAGTCCAAGCTTAATAAATTAAGGATTTTGTTTTCAATATGGCTACTCCTGGACACATGAACTGAATTTATTCTGTATTGATGCATACTGATATAAGAATGACAAACAATTCATAAAATTTCCACATCTTGTTCAGAAACTATTGATGAATATACCGACTCGACAGCTAATCATGAAGAAGAGCCTTTATAGTAAATTAACGATATTTTCTTCGATGTGGCAGCTCCTGGACATATGAATTGAATTAATTCTATATCGATGGTAATTAATATAGAAATGACAGACATTTCATAAAATTTCGACATATTGTTCAGAAAATGAACAGAATGATATACCGATGTACTGATGTACCAACTCTGTAATTAATCATGAAGAAGTTCAAGTTTAATAAATTAAGGATTTTGTTTTCAATATGGCTACTCCTGGACACATGAACTGAATTTATTCTGTATTGATGCATACTGATATAAGAATGACAAACAATTCATAAAATGTCCACATCTTGTTCAGAAACTATTGATGAATATACCGACTCGACAGCTAATCATGAAGAAGAGCCTTTATAGTAAATTAACGATATTTTCTTCGATGTGGCAGCTCCTGGACACATGAATTGAATTAATTCTATATCGATGGAAATTAATATAGAAATGACAGACATTTCAAAAAATTTCGACATATTGTTCAGAAAATTAACAGAATGATATACCGATGTACTGATGTACAGACTCTGTAATATATCATGAAGAGGTCCCTTTTATTAATTAAGGATTATGTATTCAATATGGCTGCTCCTAGACACATAAACTGAATTATTCTATATCGATGTAAATTAATATAGAAATGACAATCATTTAAAAAAAAATCGATGTCTGGATCAGTAAATATTGAAGGATATAACGATTTTCGATGTGGCAGCTCCTGGACACATGAACTGAATTAATTCTATATCGATGGAAATTAATATAGAAATGACAGACATTTCAAAAAATTTCGACATATTGTTCAGAAAATGAACAGAACGGTATACTGATGTACCAACTCTGTAATTAATCATGAAGAAGTCCAAGTTTAATAAATTAAGGATTTTGTTTTCAATATGGCTGCTCCTGGACACATGAACTGAATTTATTCTATATTGATGCATACTGATATAAGAAGAATGAGAAACAATTCATAAAATTGCCACATCTTGGTCAGAAACTATTGATGAATATACCGACTCGATAGCTAATCATGAAGAAGAGCCTTTATAGTAAACTATCGATATTTTCTTCGATGTGGCAGCTCCTGGACACATGAACTGAATTAATTCTATATCGATGGAAATTAATATAGAAATGACAGACATTTCAAAAAATTTCGACATATTGTTCAGAAAATGAACAGAATTGTATACTGATGTACCAACTCTGTAATTAATCATGAAGAAGTCCAAGTTTAATAAATTAAGGATTTTGTTTTCAATATGGCTGCTCCTGGACACATGAACTGAATTTATTCTATATTGATGCATACTGATATAAGAAGAATGACAAACAATTCATAAAATTGCCACATCTTGGTCAGAAACTATTTATAAATGTACCGACTCGATAGCTAATCATGATGAAGAGCCTTTATAGTAAATTAACGATATTTTCTTCGATGTGGCAGCATCTGGACAGAAGAATTGAATTAATTCTATATCGATGGAAATTAATATAGAAACGACAGACATTTCATAAAATTTCGACATATTTCTCGGAAAATGAACAGAATGGTATACTGATGTACCAACTCTGTAATTAATCATGAAGAAGTCCAGTTTTAAAAAATTAAGGATTTTGTTGTCAATATGGCTGCTCCTGGACACATGAACCGATTTTATTCTATATTGATGCATACTGATATATGAATGACAAAAAATTCATAAAATGTCCACATCTTGTTCAGAGATTATTGATGAATATACCGTCTCGATAGCTAATCATGAAGAAGAGCCTTTATAGTAAATTAACGATATTTTCTTCGATGTGGCTGCTCTTAGATACATAAACTGAATTAATCTATATCGATGTAAATTAATATAGAAATGGAAAAATTTCAAAAACATTCGATGTCTGGATTAGTAAATATTGAAGGATTTAACGATTCGTACGCTGATCATAAAGAAGTCCCTTTATAGTAAATTAACATTATATTCTTCGATGTGGCTGCTCCTGGACACATGATCTGAGTTAATTCTATATTCAGGGATATTAATATAGAAATGACAAATATTTCATAAAATTTCGATATATTGTTCAGAAAACGAACGGAATAATATACCGATATACTGTTGGACCGACTCTGTAATTAATCGTGAAGAAGTCCAAGTTTAATAAATTGAGGATTATGTGTTCAATATGGCTGCTCCTAGACACATGAACTGAATCTATTCGATATCGATGCAAATTAATATAGCAATGACAAATATTGCAGATAAATTCGAAATCTGGTTCAGAAAATATTGAAGGATATACCGTTTCGGTAGCTAATCTTAACAAGTCCCTATATAGTAAATAAACGTAATTTTCTAAAGTGAGGCAGCTACTAGACACTTGAACTGAATTAATTCTATTAGGATGCATTTCAATTATACAATGTTCAGTAAATATTGATGAATGCACCGACTTGGAAACAAGTCGTGAAGAAGTCCCTATATAGTAAAATAACTATATTTTCTTCGATGTAGCGGCTCCTGGACACATGCATTATATTTACTTTATGTTGATGCATATAAAAAGGTAATGACAAATATTTCAAAAACATTCGATTTCTGATTCAGAAAAGATTGAAGGATATAACGATTCGGAAGCTGATCTTAAGAACTCCCTTTATAGTAAATTAAGGTCATTTTCTTCAAAGAGGCTGCTACTGGACACATGAACTGAATTAATTCTATATGGATGCATATTAATAAAACGATGTTCAGAAAATATTGATGAATGCACCGACTTGGAAACAATTCGTGAATAAGTCACTATATAGTAAAATAACGATATTTTGTTCGATGTGATGGCTCCTGAATACATAAACGGAATTAATTCTATATCGATGAAAATTAATATAGCAATGACAAACATTTCGTAAAATTTGAAATGTAGTATATAAAATAATGAAGGATGTACCGATACGACAACTAATCATGAAGTACACACTATGTATTAAATTAACGATTGTTTCTGCGAAGTGGTTGCACCCAGACACATGAACTGAATTTATTCTACATTGTATATTATACAATTCATAAAATTTCTACATCTTGTTCAGAAACTATTGATGAATATACCGACTCGATAGCTAATCATGAAGAAGAGCCTTTATAGTAAATTAACGATATTATCTTCGATGTTGCAGCTCCTGGACACATGAATTGAATTAATTCTATATCGATGGAAACTAATATAGAAATGACAGAAATTTCATAAAATTTCGACATATTGTTCAGAAAATGAACAGAATGATTTACCGATGTACTGATGTACCAACTCTGTAATTAATTATGAAGAAGTACAAGTTTAATATATAAAGGATATTTATTTCAATATGGCTGCTCCTGGATACATGAACTGAATTTATTCTATATTGATGCATACTGATATAAGAATGACACACAATTCATAAAATTATGATGTGGTAGCTCCTGGACACATGAACTGAATTAATTCTATATCGATGGAAATAAATATAGAAATGACAGACATTTCAAAAAATTTCGACATATTGTTCAGAAAATTAACAGAATGATATACCGATGTACTGATGTACAGACTCTGTAATATATCATGAAGAGGTCCCTTTTATTAATTAAAGATTATGTATTCAATATGGCTGCTCCTAGACACATAAACTGAATTATTCTATATCGATGTAAATTAATATAGAAATGACAATCATTTCAAAAAAAATCGATGTCTGGATCAGTAAATATTGAAGGATATAACGATTTGTACGCTGATCATAAAGAAGTGCCTTTATAGTAAATTAACGATATTTTCTTCGATGTGGCAGCTCCTGGACACATGAACTGAATTAATTCTATATCGATGGAAATTAATATAGAAATGACAGACATTTCAAAAAATTTCGACATATTGTTCAGAAAATGAACAGAACGGTATACTGATGTACCAACTCTGTAATTAATCATGAAGAAGTCCAAGTTTAATAAATTAAGGATTTTGTTTTCAATATGGCTGCTCCTGGACACATGAACTGAATTTATTCTATATTGATGCATACTGATATAAGAAGAATGACAAACAATTCATAAAATTGCCACATCTTGGTCAGAAACTATTGATGAATATACCGACTCGATAGCTAATCATGAAGAAGAGCCTTTATAGTAAATGAACGATATTTTCTTCGATGTGGCAGCTTCTGGACACGTGAACTGAATTAATTCTATATCGATGGAAATTAATATAGAAATGACAGACATTTCATAAAATTGCGACATATTGTTCAGAAAATGAACAGAATGATATACCGATGTACTGATGTACCAACTCTGTAATTAATCATGAAGAAATCCAAGTTTAATAAATTTAGGATATTTATTTCAATATGGCTGCTCCTGGATACATGAACTGAATTTATTCTATATTGATGCATACTGATATAAGAATGACAAACAATTCATAAAATTTCTACATCTTGTTCAGAAACTATTGATGAATAGACCAACTCGATAGCTAATCATGAAGAAGAGCCTTTATAGTAAATTAACGATATTTTCTTCGATGTGGCAGCTCCTGGACACATGAACTGAATTAATTCTATATCGATGGAAATTAATATAGAAATGACAGACATTTCAAAAAATGTCGACATATTGTTCAGAAAATGAACAGAATGATATACCGATGTACTGATATACCAACTCTGTAATTAATCATGAGGAGGCCAAGTTTAATAAATTAAGGATTTTGTTTTCAATATGGCTGCTCCTAGACACATAAACTGAAGTATTCTATATCGATGTAAATTAATATAGAAATGGAAAAATTTCAAAAACATTCGATGTCTGGATTAGTAAATATTGAGGGATTTAACGATTCGTACGCTGATCATAAAGAAGTCCCTTTATAGTAAATTAACATTATATTCTTCGATGTGGCTGCTCCTGGACACATGATCTGAGTTAATTCTATATTGAGGGATATTAATATAGAAATGACAAATATTTCATAAAATTTCGATATATTGTTCAGAAAACGAACGGAATAATATACCGATATACTGTTGGACCGACTCTGTAATTAATCGTGAAGAAGTCCAAGTTTAATAAATTAAGGATTATGTGTTCAATATGGCTGCTCCTAGACACATGAACTGAATCTATTCTATATCGATGCAAATTAATATGGCAATGACAAATATTGCAGATAAATTCGAAATCTGGTTCAGAAAATATTGAAGGATATACCGTTTCGGTAGCTAATCTTAACAAGTCCCTATATAGTAAATAAACGTAATTTTCTAAAGTGGGGCAGCTACTAGACACTTGAACTGAATTAATTCTATTAGGATGCATTTCAATTATACAATGTTCAGTAAATATTGATGAATGCACCGACTTGGAAACAAGTCGTGAAGAAGTCCCTATATAGTAAAATAACTATATTTTCTTCGATGTGGCGGCTCCTGGACACATGAATTATATTTACTTTATGTTGATGCATATTAATAAGGTAATGACAAATATTTCAAATACATTCGATTTCTGATTCAGAAAAGATTGAAGGATATAACGATTCGGAAGCTGATCTTAAGAACTCCCTTTATAGTAAATTAAAGTCATTTTCTTCAATGAGGCTGCTACTGGACACATGAACTGAATTAATTCTATATGGATGCATATTAATAAAACGATGTTCAGAAAATATTGATGAATGCACCGACTTGGAAACAATTCGTGAATAAGTCACTATATAGTAAAATAACGATATTTTGTTCGATGTGGTGGCTCCTGAATACAGGAACGGAATTAATTCTATATCGATGAAAATTAATATACCAATGACAAACATTTCGTAAAATTTGAAATGTAGTATATAAAATAATGAAGGATGTACCGATACGACAACTAATCATGAAGTACACACTATATATTAAATTAACGATTGTTTCTGCGAAGTGGTTGCACCCAGACACATGAACTGAATTTATTCTACATTGTATATTATACAATTCATAAAATTTCCACATCTTGTTCATAAACTATTAATGAATATAACGACTCGATAGCTAATCATGAAGAAGTGCCTTTATAGGAAATGAACGATATTTTCTTCGATGTGGCAGCTCCTGAACACATGAACTGAATTAATTCTATATCGATGGTAATTAATATAGAAATGACAGACATTTCATAAAATTGCGACATATTGTTCAGAAAATTAACAGAATGATATACCGATGTACTGATGTACAGACTCTGTAATATATCATGAAGAGGTCCCTTTTATTAATTAAAGATTATGTATTCAATATGGCTGCTCCTAGACACATAAACTGAATTATTCTATATCGATGTAAATTAATATAGAAATGACAATCATTTCAAAAAAAATCGATGTCTGGATCAGTAAATATTGAAGGATATAACGATTTGTACGCTGATCATAAAGAAGTGCCTTTATAGTAAATTAACGATATTTTCTTCGATGTGGCAGCTCCTGGACACATGAACTGAATTAATTCTATATCGATGGAAATTAATATAGAAATGACAGACATTTCATAAAATTTCGACATATTGTTCAGAAAATGAACAGAATGATATACCGATATACTGATGTACCAACTCTGTAATTAATCATGAAGAAGTTCAAGTTTAATAATTAAGGATATTGATTTCAATATGGCTGCTCCTGTACACATGAACTGAATTTTTTCTATATTGATGCATACTGATATAAGAATGACAAACAATTCATAAAATTTCCACATCTTGTTCAGAAACTATTGATGAATATACCGACTCGATAGCTAATCATGAAGAAGTGCCTTTTTAGTAAATTAACGATATTTTCTTCGATATGGCAGCTCCTGGACACATGAACTGAATTAATTCTATATCGATGGAAATTAATATAAAAATGACAGACATTTCAAAAAATTTCGACATATTGTTCAGAAAATTAACAGAATGATATACCGATGTACTGATGTACCGACTCTGTAATTTATCATGAAGAGGTCCCTTTTATAAATTAAGGATTATGTTTTCAATATGGCTGCTCCTGGACACATGAACTGAATTTATTCTATATTGATGCATACTGATATAAGAATGACAAACAATTCATAAAATTTCCACATCTTGTTCAGAAACTATTGATGAATATACCGACTCGATAGCTAATCATGAAGAAGAGCCTTTATAGTAAATTAACGATATTATCTTCGATGTGGCAGCTCCCGAACACATGAACTGAATTAATTCTATATCGATGGTAATTAATATAGAAATGACAGACATTTCATAAAATTCCGACATATTGTTCAGAAAATTAACAGAATGATATACCGATGTACTGATGTACAGACTCTGTAATATATCATGAAGAGGTCCCTTTTATTAATTAAAGATTATGTATTCAATATGGCTGCTCCTAGACACATAAACTGAATTATTCTATATCGATGTAAATTAATATAGAAATGACAATCATTTCAAAAAAAATCGATGTCTGGATCAGTAAATATTGAAGGATATAACGATTTGTACGCTGATCATAAAGAAGTACCTTTATAGTAAATTAACGATATTTTCTTCGATGTGGCAGCTCCTGGACACATGAACTGAATTAATTCTATATCGATGGAAATTAATATAGAAATGACAGACATTTCAAAAAATTTCGACATATTGTTCAGAAAATGAACAGAACGGTATACTGATGTACCAACTCTGTAATTAATCATGAAGAAGTCCAAGTTTAATAAATTAAGGATTTTGTTTTCAATATGGCTGCTCCTGGACACATGAACTGAATTTATTCTATATTGATGCATACTGATATAAGAAGAATGACAAACAATTCATAAAATTGCCACATCTTGGTCAGAAACTATTGATGAATATACCGACTCGATAGCTAATCATGAAGAAGAGGCTTTATAGTAAATGAACGATATTTTCTTCGATGTGGCAGCTTCTGGACACGTGAACTGAATTAATTCTATATCGATGGAAATTAATATAGAAATGACAGACATTTCATAAAATTGCGACATATTGTTCAGAAAATGAACAGAATGATATACCGATATACTGATGTACCAACTCTGTAATTAATCATGAAGAAATCCAAGTTTAATAAATTTAGGATATTTATTTCAATATGGCTGCTCTTGGATACATGAACTGAATTTATTCTATATTGATGCATACTGATATAAGAATGACAAACAATTCATAAAATTTCTACATCTTGTTCAGAAACTATTGATGAATATACCAACTCGATAGCTAATCATGAAGAAGAGCCTTTATAGTAAATTAACGATATTTTCTTCGATGTGGCAGCTCCTGGACACATGAACTGAATTAATTCTATATCGATGGAAATTGATATAGAAATGACAGACATTTCATAAAATTTCGACATATTGTTCAGTAAATGAACAGAATGATATACCGATGTACTGATGTACCAACTCTGTAATTAATCATGAAGAAGTCCAAGTTTATTAAATTAAAGATATTGATTTCAATATGGCTGCTCCTGTACACATGAACTGAATTTTTTCTGTATTGACGCATACTGATATATAAATGACAAGCAATTCATAAAATTTATACATCTTGTTCAGAAACTATTGATGAATATACCGACTCGATAGCTAATCATGAAGAAGTGCCTTTTTAGTAAATTAACGATATTTTCTTCGATGTGGCAGCTTCTGGACACATGAACTGAATTAATTCTATATCGATGGAAATTAATATAGAAATGGCAGACATTTCAAAAAATTTCGACATGTTGTTCAGAAAATGAACAGAATGATATACCGATGTACTGATATACCAACTCTGTAATTAATCATGAGGAGGCCAAGTTTAATAAATTAAGGATTTTGTTTTCAATATGGCTGCTCCTAGACACATAAACTGAAGTATTCTATATCGATGTAAATTAATATAGAAATGGAAAAATTTCAAAAACATTCGATGTCTGGATTAGTAAATATTGAGGGATTTAACGATTCGTACGCTGATCATAAAGAAGTCCCTTTATAGTAAATTAACATTATATTCTTCGATGTGGCTGCTCCTGGACACATGATCTGAGTAAATTCTATATTGAGGGATATTAATATAGAAATGACAAATATTTCATAAAATTTCGATATATTGTTCAGAAAACGAACGGAATAATGTACCGATATACTGTTGGACCGACTCTGTAATTAATCGTGAAGAAGTCCAAGTTTAATAAATTAAGGATTATGTGTTCAATATGGCTGCTCCTAGACACATGAACTGAATCTATTCTATATCGATGCAAATTAACTGAATTTTTTTCTGTATTGATGTAAATTAATATAGAAATGGAAAAATTTCAAAAACATTCGATGTCTGGATTAGTAAATATTGAGGGATTTAACGATTCGTACGCTGATCATAAAGAAGTCCCTTTATAGTAAATTAACATTATATTCTTCGATGTGGCTGCTCCTGGACACATGATCTGAGTTAATTCTTTATTGAGGGATATTAATATAGAAATGACAAATATTTCATAAAATTTCGATATATTGTTCAGAAAACGAACGGAATAATATACCGATATACTGTTGGACCGACTCTGTAATTAATCGTGAAGAAGTCCAAGTTTAATAAATTAAGGATTATGTGTTCAATATGGCTGCTCCTAGACACATGAACTGAATCTATTCTATATCGATGCAAATTAATATGGCAATGACAAATATTGCAGATAAATTCGAAATCTGGTTCAGAAAATATTGAAGGATATATCGTTTCGGTAGCTAATCTTAACAAGTCCCTATATAGTAAATAAACGTAATTTTCTAAAGTGAGGCAGCTACTAGACACTTGAACTGAATTAATTCTATTAGGATGCATTTCAATTATACAATGTTCAGTAAATATTGATGAATGCACCGACTTGGAAACAAGTCGTGAAGAAGTCCCTATATAGTAAAATAACTATATTTTCTTCGATGTGGCGGCTCCTGGACACATGAATTATATTTACTTTATGTTGATGCATATTAATAAGGTAATGACAAATATTTCAAATACATTCGATTTCTGATTCAGAAAAGATTGAAGGATATAACGATTCGGAAGCTGATCTTAAGAACTCCCTTTATAGTAAATTAAAGTCATTTTCTTCAATGAGGCTGCTACTGGACACATGAACTGAATTAATTCTATATGGATGCATATTAATAAAACGATGTTCAGAAAATATTGATGAATGCACCGACTTGGAAACAATTCGTGAATAAGTCACTATATAGTAAAATAACGATATTTTGTTCGATGTGGTGGCTCCTGAATACATGAACGGAATTAATTCTATATCGATGAAAATTAATATACCAATGACAAACATTTCGTAAAATTTGAAATGTAGTATATAAAATAATGAAGGATGTACCGATACGACAACTAATCATGAAGTACACACTATATATTAAATTAACGATTGTTTCTGCGAAGTGCTTGCACCCAGACACATGAACTGAATTTATTCTACATTGTATATTATACAATTCATAAAATTTCTTCATCTTGTTCATAAACTATTAATGAATATAACGACTCGATAGCTAATCATGAAGAAGTGCCTTTATAGGAAATTAACGATATTTTCTTCGATGTGGCAGCTCCTGAACACATGAACTGAATTAATTCTATATCGATGGTAATTAATATAGAAATGACAGACATTTCATAAAATTGCGACATATTGTTCATATATTACAGAAGACTCTGTAATATATCATGAAGAGGTCCCTTTTATTAATTAAAGATTATGTATTCAATATGGCTGCTCCTAGACACATAAACTGAATTATTCTATATCGATGTAAATTAATATAGAAATGACAAGCATTTCAAAAAATATCGATGTCTGGATCAGTAAATATTGAAGGATATAACGATTTGTACGCTGATCATAAAGAAGTGCCTTTATAGTAAATTAACGATATTTTCTTCGATGTGGCAGCTCCTGGACACATGAACTGAATTAATTCTATATCGATGCAAATTAATATAGAAATGACAGACATTTCATAAAATTTCGACATATTGTTCAGAAAATGAACAGAATGATATACCGATATACTGATGTACCAACTCTGTAATTAATCATGAAGAAGTTCAAGTTTAATAAATTAAGGATATTGATTTCAATATGGCTGCTCCTGTACACATGAACTGAATTTTTTCTATATTGATGCATACTGATATAAGAATGACAAACAATTTATAAAATTTCCACATCTTGTTCAGAAACTATTGATGAATATACCGACTCGATAGCTAATCATGAAGAAGTGCCTTTCTAGTAAATTAACGATATTTTCTTCGATGTGGCAGCTCCTGGACACATGAACTGAATTAATTCTATATCGATGGTAATTAATATAGAAATGACAGACATTTCATAAAATTGCGACATATTGTTCAGAAAATTAACAGAATGATATACCTATGTACTGATGTACAGACTCTGTAATATATCATGAAGAGGTCCCTTTTATTAATTAAAGATTATGTATTCAATATGGCTGCTCCTAGACACATAAACTGAATTATTCTATATCGATGTAAATTAATATAGAAATGACAATCATTTCAAAAAAAATCGATGTCTGGATCAGTAAATATTGAAGGATATAACGATTTGTACGCTGATCATAAAGAAGTGCCTTTATAGTAAATTAACGATATTTTCTTCGATGTGGCAGCTCCTGGACACATGAACTGAATTAATTCTATATCGATGGAAATTAATATAGAAATGACAGACATTTCAAAAAATTTCGACATATTGTTCAGAAAATGAACAGAACGGTATACTGATGTACCAACTCTGTAATTAATCATGAAGAAGTCCAAGTTTAATAAATTAAGGATTTTGTTTTCAATATGGCTGCTCTTGGATACATGAACTGAATTTATTCTATATTGATGCATACTGATATAAGAATGACAAACAATTCATAAAATTTCTACATCTTGTTCAGAAACTATTGATGAATATACCAACTCGATAGCTAATCATGAAGAAGAGCCTTTATAGTAAATTAACGATATTTTCTTCGATGTGGCAGCTCCTGGACACATGAACTGAATTAATTCTATATCGATGGAAATTAATATAGAAATGACAGACATTTCATAAAATTTCGACATATTGTTCAGTAAATGAACAGAATGATATACCGATGTACTGATGTACCAACTCTGTAATTAATCATGAAGAAGTCCAAGTTTATTAAATTAAAGATATTGATTTCAATATGGCTGCTCCTGTACACATGAACTGAATTTTTTCTGTATTGACGCATACTGATATATAAATGACAAGCAATTCATAAAATTTATACATCTTGTTCAGAAACTATTGATGAATATACCGACTCGATAGCTAATCATGAAGAAGTGCCTTTTTAGTAAATTAACGATATTTTCTTCGATGTGGCAGCTCCTGGACACATGAACTGAATTAATTCTATATCGATGGAAATTAATATAGAAATGACAGACATTTCAAAAAATTTCGACATGTTGTTCAGAAAATGAACAGAATGATATACCGATGTACTAATATACCAACTCTGTAATTAATCATGAGGAGGCCAAGTTTAATAAATTAAGGATTTTGTTTTCAATATGGCTGCTCCTAGACACATAAACTGAAGTATTCTATATCGATGTAAATTAATATAGAAATGGAAAAATTTCAAAAACATTCGATGTCTGGATTAGTAAATATTGAGGGATTTAACGATTCGTACGCTGATCATAAAGAAGTCCCTTTATAGTAAATTAACATTATATTCTTCGATGTGGCTGCTCCTGGACACATGATCTGAGTAAATTCTATATTGAGGGATATTAATATAGAAATGACAAATATTTCATAAAATTTCGATATATTGTTCAGAAAACGAACGGAATAATATACCGATATACTGTTGGACCGACTCTGTAATTAATCGTGAAGAAGTCCAAGTTTAATAAATTAAGGATTATGTGTTCAATATGGCTGCTCCTAGACACATGAACTGAATCTATTCTATATCGATGCAAATTAACTGAATTTTTTCTGTATTGATGTAAATTAATATAGAAATGGAAAAATTTCAAAAACATTCGATGTCTGGATTAGTAAATATTGAGGGATTTAACGATTCGTACGCTGATCATAAAGAAGTCCCTTTATAGTAAATTAACATTATATTCTTCGATGTGGCTGCTCCTGGACACATGATCTGAGTTAATTCTATATTGAGGGATATTAATATAGAAATGACAAATATTTCATAAAATTTCGATATATTGTTCAGAAAACGAACGGAATAATATACCGATATACTGTTGGACCGACTCTGTAATTAATCGTGAAGAAGTCCAAGTTTAATAAATTAAGGATTATGTGTTCAATATGGCTGCTCCTAGACACATGAACTGAATCTATTCTATATCGATGCAAATTAATATGGCAATGACAAATATTGCAGATAAATTCGAAATCTGGTTCAGAAAATATTGAAGGATATATCGTTTCGGTAGCTAATCTTAACAAGTCCCTATATAGTAAATAAACGTAATTTTCTAAAGTGAGGCAGCTACTAGACACTTGAACTGAATTAATTCTATTAGGATGCATTTTAATTATACAATGTTCAGTAAATATTGATGAATGCACCGACTTGGAAACAAGTCGTGAAGAAGTCCCTATATAGTAAAATAACTATATTTTCTTCGATGTGGCGGCTCCTGGACACATGAATTATATTTACTTTATGTTGATGCATATTAATAAGGTAATGACAAATATTTCAAATACATTCGATTTCTGATTCAGAAAAGATTGAAGGATATAACGATTCGGAAGCTGATCTTAAGAACTCCCTTTATAGTAAATTAAAGTCATTTTCTTCAATGAGGCTGCTACTGGACACATGAACTGAATTAATTCTATATGGATGCATATTAATAAAACGATGTTCAGAAAATATTGATGAATGCACCGACTTGGAAACAATTCATGAATAAGTCACTATATAGTAAAATAACGATATTTTGTTCGATGTGGTGGCTCCTGAATACATGAACGGAATTAATTCTATATCGATGAAAATTAATATACCAACGACAAACATTTCGTAAAATTTGAAATGTAGTATATAAAATAATGAAGGATGTACCGATACGACAACTAATCATGAAGTACACACTATATATTAAATTAACGATTGTTTCTGCGAAGTGGTTGCACCCAGACACATGAACTGAATTTATTCTACATTGTATATTATACAATTCATAAAATTTCTACATCTTGTTCATAAACTATTAATGAATATAACGACTCGATAGCTAATCATGAAGAAGTGCCTTTATAGGAAATTAACGATATTTTCTTCGATGTGGCAGCTCCTGAACACATGAACTGAATTAATTCTATATCGATGGTAATTAATATAGAAATGACAGACATTTCATAAAATTGCGATATATTGTTCAGAAAATTAACAGAATGATATACCGATGTACTGATGTACAGACTCTGTAATATATCATGAAGAAGTCCCTTTTATTAATTAAAGATTATGTATTCAATATGGCTGCTCCTAGACACATAAACTGAATTATTCTATATCGATGTAAATTAATATAGAAATGACAAGCATTTCAAAAAAAATCGATGTCTGGATCAGTAAATATTGGAGGATATAACGATTTGTACGCTGATCATAAAGAAGTGCCTTTATAGTAAATTAACGATATTTTCTTCGATGTGGCAGCTCCTGGACACATGAACTGAATTAATTCTATATCGATGCAAATTAATATAGAAATGACAGACATTTCATAAAATTTCGACATATTGTTCAGAAAATGAACAGAATGATATACCGATATACTGATGTACCAACTCTGTAATTAATCATGAAGAAGTTCAAGTTTAATAAATTAAGGATATTGATTTCAATATGGCTGCTCCTGTACACATGAACTGAATTTTTTCTATATTGATGCATACTGACATAAGAAGAATGACAAACAATTCATAAAATTTCCACATCTTGTTCAGAAACTATTGATGAATATACCGACTCGATAGCTAATCATGAAGAAGTGCCTTTCTAGTAAATTAACGATATTTTCTTCGATGTGGCAGCTCCTGGACACATGAACTGAATTAATTCTATATCGATGGTAATTAATATAGAAATGACAGACATTTCATAAAATTGCGACATATTGTTCAGAAAATGAACAGAATGATATACCGATATACTGATGTACCAACTCTGTAATTAATCATGAAGAAATCCAAGTTTAATAAATTTAGGATATTTATTTCAATATGGCTGCTCTTGGATACATGAACTGAATTTATTCTATATTGATGCATACTGATATAAGAATGACAAACAATTCATAAAATTTCTACATCTTGTTCAGAAACTATTGATGAATATACCAACTCGATAGCTAATCATGAAGAAGAGCCTTTATAGTAAATTAACGATATTATCTTCGATGTGGCAGCTCCTGGACACATGAACTGAATTAATTCTATATCGATGGAAATTAATATAGAAATGACAGAAATTTCATAAAATTTCGACATATTGTTCAGAAAATGAACAGAATGATATACCGATGTACTGATATACCAACTCTGTAATTAATCATGAGGAGGCCAAGTTTAATAAATTAAGGATTTTGTTTTCAATATGGCTGCTCCTAGACACATAAACTGAAGTATTCTATATCGATGTAAATTAATATAGAAATGGAAAAATTTCAAAAACATTCGATGTCTGGATTAGTAAATATTGAGGGATTTAACGATTCGTACGCTGATCATAAAGAAGTCCCTTTATAGTAAATTAACATTATATTCTTCGATGTGGCTGCTCCTGGACACATGATCTGAGTTAATTCTATATTGAGGGATATTAATATAGAAATGACAAATATTTCATAAAATTTCGATATATTGTTCAGAAAACGAACGGAATAATATACCGATATACTGTTGGACCGACTCTGTAATTAATCGTGAAGAAGTCCAAGTTTAATAAATTAAGGATTATGTGTTCAATATGGCTGCTCCTAGACACATGAACTGAATCTATTCTATATCGATGCAAATTAATATGGCAATGACAAATATTGCAGATAAATTCGAAATCTGGTTCAGAAAATATTGAAGGATATACCGTTTCGGTAGCTAATCTTAACAAGTCCCTATATAGTAAATAAACGTAATTTTCTAAAGTGAGGCAGCTACTAGACACTTGAACTGAATTAATTCTATTAGGATGCATTTCAATTATACAATGTTCAGTAAATATTGATGAATGCACCGACTTGGAAACAAGTCGTGAAGAAGTCCCTATATAGTAAAATAACTATATTTTCTTCGATGTGGCGGCTCCTGGACACATGAATTATATTTACTTTATGTTGATGCATATTAATAAGGTAATGACAAATATTTCAAATACATTCGATTTCTGATTCAGAAAAGATTGAAGGATATAACGATTCGGAAGCTGATCTTAAGAACTCCCTTTATAGTAAATTAAAGTCATTTTCTTCAATGAGGCTGCTACTGGACACATGAACTGAATTAATTCTATATGGATGCATATTAATAAAACGATGTTCAGAAAATATTGATGAATGCACCGACTTGGAAACAATTCGTGAATAAGTCACTATATAGTAAAATAACGATATTTTGTTCGATGTGATGGCTCCTGAATACATGAACGGAATTAATTCTATATCGATGAAAATTAATATACCAATGACAAACATTTCGTAAAATTTGAAATGTAGTATATAAAATAATGAAGGATGTACCGATACGACAACTAATCATGAAGTACACACTATATATTAAATTTACGATTGTTTCTGCGAAGTGGTTGCACCCAGACACATGAACTGAATTTATTCTACATTGTATATTATACAATTCATAAAATTTCTACATCTTGTTCATAAACTATTAATGAATATAACGACTCGATAGCTAATCATGAAGAAGTGCCTTTATAGGAAATTAACGATATTTTCTTCGATGTGGCAGCTCCTGAACACATGAACTGAATTAATTCTATATCGATGGTAATTAATATAGAAATGACAGACATTTCAAAAAATTTCGACATATTGTTCAGAAAATTAACAGAATGATATACCGATGTACTGATGTACAGACTCTGTAATATATCATGAAGAGGTCCCTTTTATTAATTAAGGATTATGTATTCAATATGGCTGCTCCTAGACACATAAACTGAATTATTCTATATCGATGTAAATTAATATAGAAATGACAATCATTTTAAAAAAAAATCGATGTCTGGATCAGTAAATATTGAAGGATATAACGATTTGTACGCTGATCATAAAGAAGTGCCTTTATAGTAAATTAACGATATTTTCTTCGATGTGGCGGCTCCTGGACACATGAACTGAATTAATTCTATATCGATGGAAATTAATTTAGAAATGACAGACATTTCATAAAATTTCGACATATTGTTCAGAAAATGAACAGAACGGTATACTGATGTACCAACTCTGTAATTAATCATGAAGAAGTCCAAGTTTAATAAATTAAGGATTTTGTTTTCAATATGGCTGCTCCTGGACACATGAACTGAATTTATTCTATATTGATGCATACTGATATAAGAAGAATGACAAACAATTCATAAAATTGCCACATCTTGGTCAGAAACTATTGATGAATATACCGACTCGATAGCTAATCATGAAGAAGAGCCTTTATAGTAAATGAACGATATTTTCTTCGATGTGGCAGCTTCTGGACACGTGAACTGAATTAATTCTATATCGATGGAAATTAATATAGAAATGACAGACATTTCATAAAATTGCGACATATTGTTCAGAAAATGAACAGAATGATATACCGATATACTGATGTACCAACTCTGTAATTAATCATGAAGAAATCCAAGTTTAATAAATTTAGGATATTTATTTCAATATGGCTGCTCTTGGATACATGAACTGAATTTATTCTATATTGATGCATACTGATATAAGAATGACAAACAATTCATAAAATTTCTACATCTTGTTCAGAAACTATTGATGAATATACCAACTCGATAGCTAATCATGAAGAAGAGCCTTTATAGTAAATTAACGTTATTTTCTTCGATGTGGCAGCTCCTGGACACATGAACTGAATTAATTCTATATCGATGGAAATTAATATAGAAATGACAGACATTTCATAAAATTTCGACATATTGTTCAGTAAATGAACAGAATGATATACCGATGTACTGATGTACCAACTCTGTAATTAATCATGAAGAAGTCCAAGTTTATTAAATTAAAGATATTGATTTCAATATGGCTGCTCCTGTACACATGAACTGAATTTTTTCTGTATTGATGCATACTGATATATAAATGACAAGCAATTCATAAAATTTATACATCTTGTTCAGAAACTATTGATGAATATACCGACTCGATAGCTAATCATGAAGAAGTCCCTTTATAGTAAATTAACATTATATTCTTCGATGTGGCTGCTCCTGGACACAT
Organism: Coelopa pilipes; assembly: GCA_947389925.1. Taxonomy (NCBI): domain Eukaryota; kingdom Metazoa; phylum Arthropoda; class Insecta; order Diptera; family Coelopidae; genus Coelopa; species Coelopa pilipes. The sequence goes on from OX376700.1 coordinate 10,508,898, forward strand.
GATCTGAGTTAATTCTATATTGAGGGATATTAATATAGAAATGACAAATATTTCATAAAATTTCGATATATTGTTCAGAAAACAAACGGAATAGTATACCGATATACTGTTGGACCGACTCTGTAATTAATCGTGAAGAATTTTCTAAAGTGAGGCAGCTACTAGACACTTGAACTGAATTAATTCTATTAGGATGCATTTCAATTATACAATGTTCAGTAAATATTGATGAATGCACCGACTTGGAAACAAGTCGTGAAGAAGTCCCTATATAGTAAAATAACTATATTTTCTTCGATGTGGCGGCTCCTGGACACATGAATTATATTTACTTTATGTTGATGCATATTAATAAGGTAATGAAAAATATTTCAAATACATTCGATTTCTGATTCAGAAAAGATTGAAGGATATAACGATTCGGAAGCTGATCTTAAGAACTCCCTTTATAGTAAATTAAAGTCATTTTCTTCAATGAGGCTGCTACTGGACACATGCAGTTCAGTAGCTATATGGATGCATATTAATAAAACGATGTTCAGAAAATATTGATGAATGCACCGACTTGGAAACAATTCGTGAATAAGTCACTATATAGTAAAATAACGATATTTTGTTCGATGTGGTGGCTCCTGAATACATGAACGGAATTAATTCTATATCGATGAAAATTAATATACCAATGACAAACATTTCGTAAAATTTGAAATGTAGTATATAAAATAATGAAGGATGTACCGATACGACAACTAATCATGAAGTACACACTATATATTAAATATACGATTGTTTCTGCGAAGTGGTTGCACCCAGACACATGAACTGAATTTATTCTACATTGTATATTATACAATTCATAAAATGTCTACATCTTGTTCATAAACTATTAATGAATATAACGACTCGATAGCTAATCATGAAGAAGTGCCATTATAGGAAATTAACGATATATTCTTCGATGTGGCAGCTCCTGAACACATGAACTGAATTAATTCTATATCGATGGTAATTAATATAGAAATGACAGACATTTCATAAAATTGCGACATATTGTTCAGAAAATTAACAGAATGGTATACCGATGTACTGATGTACAGACTCTGTAATATATCATGAAGAGGTCCCTTATATTAATTAAAGATTATGTATTCAATATGGCTGCTCCTAGACACATAAACTGAATTATTCTATATCGATGTAAATTAATATAGAAATGACAATCATTTCAAAAAAAATCGATGTCTGGATCAGTAAATATTGAAGGATATAACGATTTGTACGCTGATCATAAAGAAGTGCCTTTATAGTAAATTAACGATATTTTCTTCGATGTGGCAGCTTCTGGACACGTGAACTGAATTAATTCTATATCGATGGAAATTAATTTAGAAATGACAGACATTTCATAAAATTGCGACATATTGTTCAGAAAATGAACAGAATGATATAACGATATACTGATGTACCAACTCTGTAATTAATCATGAAGAAGTTCAAGTTTAATAAATTAAGGATATTGATTTCAATATGGCTGCTCCTGTACACATGAACTGAATTTTTTCTATATTGATGCATACTGATATAAGAATGACAAGCAATTCATAAAATTTCTACATCTTGTTCAGAAACTATTGATGAATATACCGACTCGATAGCTAATCATGAAGAAGAGCCTTTATAGTAAATTAACGATATTTTCTTCGATGTGGCAGCTCCTGGACACATGAACTGAATTAATTCTATATCGATGGAAATTAATATAGAAATGACAGACATTTCATAAAATTTCGACATATTGTTCAGTAAATGAACAGAATGATATACCGATGTACTGATGTACCAACTCTGTAATTAATCATGAAGAAGTCCAAGTTTATTAAATTAAAGATATTGATTTCAATATGGCTGCTCCTGTACACATGAACTGAATTTTTTCTGTATTGATGCATACTGATATATAAATGACAAGCAATTCATAAAATTTATACATCTTGTTCAGAAACTATTGATGAATATACCGACTCGATAGCTAATCATGAAGAAGTCCCTTTATAGTAAATTAACATTATATTCTTCGATGTGGCTGCTCCTGGACACATGATCTGAGTTAATTCTATATTGAGGGATATTAATATAGAAATGACAAATATTTCATAAAATTTCGATATATTGTTCAGAAAACGAACGGAATAGTATACCGATATACTGTTGGACCGACTCTGTAATTAATCGTGAAGAAGTCCAAGTTTAATAAATTAAGGATTATGTGTTCAATATAGCTGCTCCTAGACACATAAACTGAATCTATTCTATATCGATGCAAATTAATATTGGCAATGACAAATATTGCAGATAAATTCGAAATCTGGTTCAGAAAATATTGAAGGATATACCGTTTCGGTAGCTAATCTTAACAAGTCCCTATATAGTAAATAAACGTAATTTTCTAAAGTGAGGCAGCTACTAGACACTTGAACTGAATTAATTCTATTAGGATGCATTTCAATTATACAATGTTCAGTAAATATTGATGAATGCACCGACTTGGAAACAAGTCGTGAAGAAGTCCCTATATAGTAAAATAACTATATTTTCTTCGATGTGGCGGCTCCTGGACACATGAATTATATTTACTTTATGTTGATGCATATTAATAAGGTAATGAAAAATATTTCAAATACATTCGATTTCTGATTCAGAAAAGATTGAAGGATATAACGATTCAGAAGCTGATCTTAAGAACTCCCTTTATAGTAAATTAATGTCATTTTCTTCAATGAGGCTGCTACTGGACACATGAACTGAATTAATTCTATATGGATGCATATTAATAAAACGATGTTCAGAAAATATTGATGAATGCACCGACTTGGAAACAATTCGTGAATAAGTCACTATATAGTAAAATAACGATATTTTGTTCGATGTGGTGGCTCCTGAATACATGAACGGAATTAATTCTATATCGATGAAAATTAATATACCAATGACAAACATTTCGTAAAATTTGAAATGTAGTATATAAAATAATGAAGGATGTACCGATACGACAACTAATCATGAAGTACACACTATATATTAAATTTACGATTGTTTCTGCGAAGTGGTTGCACCCAGACACATGAACTGAATTTATTCTACATTGTATATTATACAATTCATAAAATGTCTACATCTTGTTCATAAACTATTAATGAATATAACGACTCGATAGCTAATCATGAAGAAGTGCCATTATAGGAAATTAACGATATATTCTTCGATGTGGCAGCTCCTGAACACATGAACTGAATTAATTCTATATCGATGGTAATTAATATAGAAATGACAGACATTTCATAAAATTGCGACATATTGTTCAGAAAATTAACAGAATGGTATACCGATGTACTGATGTACAGACTCTGTAATATATCATGAAGAGGTCCCTTATATTAATTAAAGATTATGTATTCAATATGGCTGCTCCTAGACACATAAACTGAATTATTCTATATCGATGTAAATTAATATAGAAATGACAATCATTTCAAAAAAAATCGATGTCTGGATCAGTAAATATTGAAGGATATAACGATTTGTACGCTGATCATAAAGAAGTGCCTTTATAGTAAATTAACGATATTTTCTTCGATGTGGCAGCTTCTGGACACGTGAACTGAATTAATTCTATATCGATGGAAATTAATATAGAAATGACAGACATTTCATAAAATTGCGACATATTGTTCAGAAAATGAACAGAATGATATAACGATATACTGATGTACCAACTCTGTAATTAATCATGAAGAAGTTCAAGTTTAATAAATTAAGGATATTGATTTCAATATGGCTGCTCCTGTACACATGAACTGAATTTTTTCTATATTGATGCATACTGATATAAGAATGACAAACAATTCATAAAATTTCCACATCTTGTTCAGAAACTATTGATGAATAAACCGACTCGATAGCTAATCATGAAGAAGTGCCTTTCTAGTAAATTAACGATATTTTCTTCGATGTGGCAGCTCCTGGACACATGAACTGAATTAGTTCTATATCGATGGAAATTAATATAAAAATGACAGACATTTCAAAAAATTTCGACATATTGTTCAGAAAATTAACAGAATGATATACCGATGTACTGATGTACCGACTCTGTAATTTATCATGAAGAGGTCCCTTTTATAAATTAAGGATTATGTTTTCAATATGGCTGCTCCTGGACACATGAACTGAATTTATTCTATATTGATGCATACTGATATAAGAATGACAAACAATTCATAAAATTTCCACATCTTGTTCAGAAACTATTGATGAATATACCGACTCGATAGCTAATCATGAAGAAGAGCCTTTATAGTAAATTAACGATATTATCTTCGATGTGGCAGTTCCTGGACACATGAATTGAATTAATTCTATATCGATGGAAATTAATATAGAAATGACAGAAATTTCATAAAATTTCGACATATTGTTCAGAAAATGAACGGAATAATATACCGATATACTGTTGGACCGACTCTGTAATTAATCGTGAAGAAGTTCAAGTTTAATAAATTAAGGATTATGTGTTCAATATGGCTGCTCCTAGACACATAAACTGAATCTATTCTATATCGATGCAAATTAATATTGGCAATGACAAATATTGCAGATAAATTCGAAATCTGGTTCAGAAAATATTGAAGGATATACCGTTTCGGTAGCTAATCTTAACAAGTCCCTATATAGTAAATAAACGTAATTTTCTAAAGTGAGGCAGCTACTAGACACTTGAACTGAATTAATTCTATTAGGATGCATTTCAATTATACAATGTTCAGTAAATATTGATGAATGCACCGACTTGGAAACAAGTCGTGAAGAAGTCCCTATATAGTAAAATAACTATATTTTCTTCGATGTGGCGGCTCCTGGACACATGAATTATATTTACTTTATGTTGATGCATATTAATAAGGTAATGACAAATATTTCAAATACATTCGATTTCTGATTCAGAAAAGATTGAAGGATATAACGATTCGGAAGCTGATCTTAAGAACTCCCTTTATAGTAAATTAAAGTCATTTTCTTCAATGAGGCTGCTACTGGACACATGAACTGAATTAATTCTATATGGATGCATATTAATAAAACGATGTTCAGAAAATATTGATGAATGCACCGACTTGGAAACAATTCGTGAATAAGTCACTATATAGTAAAATAACGATATTTTGTTCGATGTGGTGGCTCCTGAATACATGAACGGAATTAATTCTATATCGATGAAAATTAATATACCAATGACAAACATTTCGTAAAATTTGAAATGTAGTATATAAAATAATGAAGGATGTACCGATACGACAACTAATCATGAAGTACACACTATATATTAAATTTACGATTGTTTCTGCGAAGTGGTTGCACCCAGACACATGAACTGAATTTATTCTACATTGTATATTATACAATTCATAAAATTTCTACATCTTGTTCATAAACTATTAATGAATATAACGACTCGATAGCTAATCATGAAGAAGTGCCTTTATAGGAAATTAACGATATTTTCTTCGATGTGGCAGCTCCTGAACACATGAACTGAATTAATTCTATATCGATGGTAATTAATATAGAAATGACAGACATTTCATAAAATTGCGACATATTGTTCAGAAAATTAACAGAATGGTATACCGATGTACTGATGTACAGACTCTGTAATATATCATGAAGAGGTCCCTTTTATTAATTAAAGATTATGTATTCAATATGGCTGCTCCTAGACACATAAACTGAATTATTCTATATCGATGTAAATTAATATAGAAATGACAATCATTTCAAAAAAAATCGATGTCTGGATCAGTAAATATTGAAGGATATAACGATTTGTACGCTGATCATAAAGAAGTGCCTTTATAGTAAATTAACGATATTTTCTTCGATGTGGCAGCTTCTGGACACGTGAACTGAATTAATTCTATATCGATGGAAATTAATATAGAAATGACAGACATTTCATAAAATTGCGACATATTGTTCAGAAAATGAACAGAATGATATAACGATATACTGATGTACCAACTCTGTAATTAATCATGAAGAAGTTCAAGTTTAATAAATTAAGGATATTGATTTCAATATGGCTGCTCCTGTACACATGAACTGAATTTTTTCTATATTGATGCATACTGATATAAGAATGACAAACAATTCATAAAATTTCCACATCTTGTTCAGAAACTATTGATGAATAAACCGACTCGATAGCTAATCATGAAGAAGTGCCTTTCTAGTAAATTAACGATATTTTCTTCGATGTGGCAGCTCCTGGACACATGAACTGAATTAATTCTATATCGATGGAAATTAATATAAAAATGACAGACATTTCAAAAAATTTCGACATATTGTTCAGAAAATTAACAGAATGATATACCGATGTACTGATGTACCGACTCTGTAATTTATCATGAAGAGGTCCCTTTTATAAATTAAGGATTATGTTTTCAATATGGCTGCTCCTGGACACATGAACTGAATTTATTCTATATTGATGCATACTGATATAAGAATGACAAACAATTCATAAAATTTCCACATCTTGTTCAGAAACTATTGATGAATATACCGACTCGATAGCTAATCATGAAGAAGAGCCTTTATAGTAAATTAACGATATTATCTTCGATGTGGCAGTTCCTGGACACATGAATTGAATTAATTCTATATCGATGGAAATTAATATAGAAATGACAGAAATTTCATAAAATTTCGACATATTGTTCAGAAAATGAACAGAATGATTTACCGATGTACTGATGTACCAACTCTGTAATTAATCATGAAGAAGTCCAAGTTTAATATATTAAGGATATTTATTTCAATATGGCTGCTCCTGGATACATGAACTGAATTTATTCTATATTGATGCATACTGATATAAGAATGACAAACAATTCATAAAATTATGATGTGGCAGCTCCTGGACACATGAACTGAATTAATTCTATATCGATGGAAATAAATATAGAAATGACAGACATTTCAAAAAATTTCGACATATTGTTCAGAAAATTAACAGAATGATATACCGATGTACTGATGTACAGACTCTGTAATATATCATGAAGAGGTCCCTTTTATTAATTAAGGATTATGTATTCAATATGGCTGCTCCTAGACACATAAACTGAATTATTCTATATCGATGTAAATTAATATAGAAATGACAATCATTTAAAAAAAAAATCGATGTCTGGATCAGATATAACGATTTGTACGCTGATCATAAAGAAGTGCCTTTATAGTAAATTAACGATATTTTCTTCGATGTGGCAGCTCCTGGACACATGAACTGAATTAATTCTATATCGATGCAAATTAATATAGAAATGACAGACATTTCAAAAAATTTCGACATATTGTTCAGAAAATGAACAGAATGATATAGCGATGTACTGATGTACCAACTCTGTAATTAATCATGAAGAAGTTCAAGTTTAATAAATTAAGGATATTGATTTCAATATGGCTGCTCCTGTACACATGAACTGAATTTTTTCTATATTGATGCATACTGATATAAGAATGACAAGCAATTCATAAAATTTCTACATCTTGTTCAGAAACTATTGATGAATATACCGACTCGATAGCTAATCATGAAGAAGAGCCTTTATAGTAAATTAACGATATTTTCTTCGATGTGGCAGCTCCTGGACACATGAACTGAATTAATTTTATATCGATGGAAATTAATATAGAAATGACAGACATTTCATAAAATTTCGACATATTGTTCAGAAAACGAACGGAATAATATACCGATATACTGTTGGACCGACTCTGTAATTAATCGTGAAGAAGTCCAAGTTTAATAAATTAAGGATTATGTGTTCAATATGGCTGCTCCTAGACACATGAACTGAATCTATTCTATATCGATGCAAATTAATATAGCAATGACAAATATTGCAGATAAATTCGAAATCTGGTTCAGAAAATATTGAAGGATATACCGTTTCGGTAGCTAATCTTAACAAGTCCCTATATAGTAAATAAACGTAATTTTCTAAAGTGAGGCAGCTACTAGACACTTGAACTGAATTAATTCTATTAGGATGCATTTCAATTATACAATGTTCAGTAAATATTGATGAATGCACCGACTTGGAAACAAGTCGTGAAGAAGTCCCTATATAGTAAAATAACTATATTTTCTTCGATGTGGCGGCTCCTGGACACATGAATTATATTTACTTTATGTTGATGCATATTAATAAGGTAATGACAAATATTTCAAATACATTCGATTTCTGATTCAGAAAAGATTGAAGGATATAACGATTCGGAAGCTGATCTTAAGAACTCCCTTTATAGTAAATTAAAGTCATTTTCTTCAATGAGGCTGCTACTGGACACATGAACTGAATTAATTCTATATGGATGCATATTAATAAAACGATGTTCAGAAAATATTGATGAATGCACCGACTTGGAAACAATTCGTGAATAAGTCACTATATAGTAAAATAACGATATTTTGTTCGATGTGGTGGCTCCTGAATACATGAACGGAATTAATTCTATATCGATGAAAATTAATATACCAATGACAAACATTTCGTAAAATTTGAAATGTAGTATATAAAATAATGAAGGATGTACCGATACGACAACTAATCATGAAGTACACACTATATATTAAATTTACGATTGTTTCTGCGAAGTGGTTGCACCCAGACACATGAACTGAATTTATTCTACATTGTATATTATACAATTCATAAAATTTCTACATCTTGTTCATAAACTATTAATGAATATAACGACTCGATAGCTAATCATGAAGAAGTGCCTTTATAGGAAATTAACGATATTTTCTTCGATGTGGCAGCTCCTGAACACATGAACTGAATTAATTCTATATCGATGGTAATTAATATAGAAATGACAGACATTTCATAAAATTGCGACATATTGTTCAGAAAATTAACAGAATGGTATACCGATGTACTGATGTACAGACTCTGTAATATATCATGAAGAGGTCCCTTTTATTAATTAAAGATTATGTATTCAATATGGCTGCTCTTAGACACATAAACTGAATTATTCTATATCGATGTAAATTAATATAGAAATGACAATCATTTCAAAAAAAATCGATGTCTGGATCAGTAAATATTGAAGGATATAACGATTTGTACGCTGATCATAAAGAAGTGCCTTTATAGTAAATTAACGATATTTTCTTCGATGTGGCAGCTCCTGGACACATGAACTGAATTAATTCTATATCGATGCAAATTAATATAGAAATGACAGACATTTCATAAAATTTCGACATATTGTTCAGAAAATGAACAGAATGATATACCGATATACTGATGTACCAACTCTGTAATTAATCATGAAGAGGTCCCTTTTATAAAGTAAGGATTATGTTTTCAATATGGCTGCTCCTGTACACATGAACTGAATTTTTTCTATATTGATGCATACTGATATAAGAATGACAAACAATTCACAAAATTTCCACATCTTGTTCAGAAACTATTGATGAATATACCGACTCGATAGCTAATCATGAAGAAGAGCCTTTCTAGTAAATTAACGATATTTTCTTCGATGTGGCAGCTCCTGGACACATGAACTGAATTAATTCTATATCGATGCAAATTAATATAGAAATGACAGACATTTCATAAAATTTCGACATATTGTTCAGAAAATGAACAGAATGATATACCGATATACTGATGTACCAACTCTGTAATTAATCATGAAGAGGTCCCTTTTATAAATTAAGGATTATGTTTTCAATATGGCTGCTCCTGTACACATGAACTGAATTTTTTCTATATTGATGCATACTGATATAAGAATGACAAACAATTCACAAAATTTCCACATCTTGTTCAGAAACTATTGATGAATATACCGACTCGATAGCTAATCATGAAGAAGAGCCTTTCTAGTAAATTAACGATATTTTCTTCAATGTGGCAGCTCCTGGACACATGAACTGAATTAATTCTATATCGATGGAAATTAATATAAAAATGACAGACATTTCAAAAAATTTCGACATATTGTTCAGAAAATGAACAGAATGATTTACCGATGTACTGATGTACCAACTCTGTAATTAATCATGAAGAAGTCCAAGTTTAATATATTAAGGATATTTATTTCAATATGGCTGCTCCTGGATACATGAACTGAATTTATTCTATATTGATGCATACTGATATAAGAATGACAAACAATTCACAAAATTAAGATGTGGCAGCTCCTGGACACATGAACTGAATTAATTCTATATCGATGGAAATAAATATAGAAATGACAGACATTTCAAAAAATTTCGACATATTGTTCAGAAAATTAACAGAATGATATACCGATGTACTGATGTACAGACTCTGTAATATATCATGAAGAGGTCCCTTTTATTAATTAAGGATTATGTATTCAATATGGCTGCTCCTAGACACATAAACTGAATTATTCTATATCGATGTAAATTAATATAGAAATGACAATCATTTAAAAAAAAAATCGATGTCTGGATCAGTAAATATTGAAGGATATAACGATTTGTACGCTGATCATAAAGAAGTGCCTTTATAGTAAATTAACGATATTTTCTTCGATGTGGCAGCTCCTGGACACATGAACTGAATTAATTCTATATCGATGGAAATTAATATAGAAATGACAGACATTTCAAAAAATTTCGACATATTGTTCAGAAAATGCACAGAACGGTATACTGATGTACCAACTCTGTAATTAATCATGAAGAAGTCCAAGTTTAATAAATTAAGGATTTTGTTTTCAATATGGCTGCTCCTGGACACATGAACTGAATGTATTCTATATTGATGCAAACTGATATAAGAATGACAAACAATTCATAAAATTCCCACATCTTGGTCAGAAACTATTGATGAATATACCGACTCGATAGCTAATCATGAAAAAGAGCCTTTATAGTAAATTAACGATATTTTCTTCGATGTGGCAGCTTCTGGACACGTGAACTGTATTAATTCTATATCGATGGAAATTAATATAGAAATGACAGACATTTCATAAAATTGCGACATATTTTTCAGAAAATGAACAGAATGATATACCGATGTACTGATATACCAACTCTGTAATTAATCATGAGGAGGCCAAGTTTAATAAATTAAAGATTATGTATTCAATATGGCTGCTCCTAGACACATAAACTGAATTATTCTATATCGATGTAAATTAATATAGAAATGACAATCATTTCAAAAAAAATCGATGTCTGGATCAGTAAATATTGAAGGATATAACGATTTGTACGCTGATCATAAAGAAGTGCCTTTATAGTAAATTAACGATATTTTCTTCGATGTGGCAGCTCCTGGACACATGAACTGAATTAATTCTATATCGATGCAAATTAATATAGAAATGACAGACATTTCATAAAATTTCGACATATTGTTCAGAAAATGAACAGAATGATATACCGATATACTGATGTACCAACTCTGTAATTAATCATGAAGAGGTCCCTTTTATAAAGTAAGGATTATGTTTTCAATATGGCTGCTCCTGTACACATGAACTGAATTTTTTCTATATTGATGCATACTGATATAAGAATGACAAACAATTCACAAAATTTCCACATCTTGTTCAGAAACTATTGATGAATATACCGACTCGATAGCTAATCATGAAGAAGAGCCTTTCTAGTAAATTATCGGTATTTTCTTCAATGTGGCAGCTCCTGGACACATGAACTGAATTAATTCTATATCGATGGAAATTAATATAAAAATGACAGACATTTCAAAAAATTTCGACATATTGTTCAGAAAATTAACAGAATGATATACTGATGTACTGATGTACCGACTCTGTAATTTATCATGAAGAGGTCCCTTTTATAAATTAAGGATTATGTTTTCAATATGGCTGCTCCTGGACACATGAACTGAATTTATTCTATATTGATGCATACTGATATAAGAATGACAAACAATTCATAAAATTTCCACATCTTGTTCAGAAACTATTGATGAATATACCGACTCGATAGCTAATCATGAAGAAGAGCCTTTATAGTAAATTAACGATATTATCTTCGATGTGGCAGCTCCTGGACACATGAATTGAATTAATTCTATATCGATGGAAATTAATATAGAAATGACAGAAATTTCATAAAATTTCGACATATTGTTCAGAAAATGAACAGAATGATTTACCGATGTACTTAATCTGTAATTAATCATGAAGAAGTCCAAGTTTAATATATTAAGGATATTTATTTCAATATGGCTGCTCCTGGATACATGAACTGAATTTATTCTATATTGATGCATACTGATATAAGAATGACAAACAATTCATAAAATTATGATGTGGCAGCTCCTGGACACATGAACTTAATTAATTCTATATCGATGGAAATAAATATAGAAATGACAGACATTTCAAAAAATTTCGACTTATTGTTCAGAAAATTAACAGAATGATATACCGATGTACTGATGTACAGACTCTGTAATATATCATGAAGAGGTCCCTTTTATTAATTAAGGATTATGTATTCAATATGGCTGCTCCTAGACACATAAACTGAATTATTCTATATCGATGTAAATTAATATAGAAATGACAATCATTTCAAAAAAAATCGATGTCTGGATCAGTAAATATTGAAGGATATAACGATTTGTACGCTGATCATAAAGAAGTGCCTTTATAGTAAATTAACGATATTTTCTTCGATGTGGCAGCTCCTGGACACATGAACTGAATTAATTCTATATCGATGCAAATTAATATAGAAATGACAGGCATTTCATAAAATTTCGACATATTGTTCAGAAAATGAACAGAATGATATACCGATATACTGATGTACCAACTCTGTAATTAATCATGAAGAGGTCCCTTTTATAAATTAAGGATTATGTTTTCAATATGGCTGCTCCTGTACACATGAACTGAATTTTTTCTATACTGATGCATACTGATATAAGAATGACAAACAATTCACAAAATTTCCACATCTTGTTCAGAAACTATTGATGAATATACCGACTCGATAGCTAATCATGAAGAAGTGCCTTTCTAGTAAATTAACGATATTTTCTTCGATGTGGCAGCTCCTGGACACATGAACTGAATTAATTCTATATCGATGGAAATTAATATAAAAATGACAGACATTTCAAAAAATTTCGACATATTGTTCAGAAAATTAACAGAATGATATACCGATGTACTGATGTACCGACTCTGTAATTTATCATGAAGAGGTCCCTTTTATAAATTAAGGATTATGTTTTCAATATGGCTGCTCCTGGACACATGAACTGAATTTATTCTATATTGATGCATACTGATATAAGAATGACAAACAATTCATAAAATTTCCACATCTTGTTCAGAAACTATTGATGAATATACCGACTCGATAGCTAATCATGAAGAAGAGCCTTTATAGTAAATTAACGATATTATCTTCGATGTGGCAGCTCCTGGACACATGAATTGAATTAATTCTATATCGATGGAAATTAATATAGAAATGATAGAAATTTCATAAAATTTCGACATATTGTTCAGAAAATGAACAGAATGATTTACCGATGTACTGATGTACCAACTCTGTAATTAATCATGAAGAAGTCCAAGTTTAATATATTAAGGATATTTATTTCAATATGGCTGCTCCTGGATACATGAACTGAATTTATTCTATATTGATGCATACTGATATAAGAATGACAAACAATTCATAAAATTATGATGTGGCAGCTCCTGGACACATGAACTGAATTAATTCTATATCGATGGAAATAAATATAGAAATGACAGACATTTCAAAAAATTTCGACATATTGTTCAGAAAATTAACAGAATGATATACCGATGTACTGATGTACCGACTCTGTAATTTATCATGAAGAGGTCCCTTTTATAAATTAAGGATTATGTTTTCAATATGGCTGCTCCTGGACACATGAACTGAATTTATTCTATATTGATGCATACTGATATAAGAATGACAAACAATTCATAAAATTAAGATGTGGCAGCTCCTGGACACATGAACTGAATTAATTCTATATCGATGGAAATAAATATAGAAATGACAGACATTTCAAAAAATTTCGACATATTGTTCAGAAAATTAACAGAATGATATACCGATGTACTGATGTACAGACTCTGTAATATATCATGAAGAGGTCCCTTTTATTAATTAAGGATTATGTATTCAATATGGCTGCTCCTAGACACATAAACTGAATTTATTCTATATTGATGCATACTGATATAAGAATGACAAACAGTTCATAAAATTTCCACATCTTGTTCAGAAACTATTGATGAATATACCGACTCGATAGCTAATCATGAAGAAGAGCCTTTATAGTAAATTAACGATATTATCTTCGATGTGGCAGCTCCTGGACACATGAATTGAATTAATTCTATATCGATGGAAATTAATATAGAAATGACAGCAATTTCATAAAATTTCGACATATTGTTCAGAAAATGAACAGAATGATTTACCGATGTACTGATGTACCAACTCTGTAATTAATCATGAAGAAGTCCAAGTTTAATATATTAAGGATATTTATTTCAATATGGCTGCTCCTGGATACATGAACTGAATTTATTCTATATTGATGCATACTGATATAAGAATGACAAACAATTCATAAAATTATGATGTGGCAGCTCCTGGACACATGAACTGAATTAATTCTATATCGATGGAAATAAATATAGAAATGACAGACATTTCAAAAAATTTCGACATATTGTTCAGAAAATTAACAGAATGATATACCGATGTACTGATGTACCGACTCTGTAATTTATCATGAAGAGGTCCCTTTTATAAATTAAGGATTATGTTTTCAATATGGCTGCTCCTGGACACATGAACTGAATTTATTCTATATTGATGCATACTGATATAAGAATGACAAACAATTCATAAAATTTCCACATCTTGTTCAGAAACTATTGATGAATATACCGACTCGATAGCTAATCATGAAGAAGAGCCTTTATAGTAAATTAACGATATTATCTTCGATGTGGCAGCTCCCGAACACATGAACTGAATTAATTCTATATCGATGGTAATTAATATAGAAATGACAGACATTTCATAAAATTCCGACATATTGTTCAGAAAATTAACAGAATGATATACCGATGTACTGATGTACAGACTCTGTAATATATCATGAAGAGGTCCCTTTTATTAATTAAGGATTATGTATTCAATATGGCTGCTCCTAGACACATAAACTGAATTATTCTATATCGATGTAAATTAATATAGAAATGACAATCATTTCAAAAAAAATCGATGTCTGGATCAGTAAATATTGAAGGATATAACGATTTGTACGCTGATCATAAAGAAGTGCCTTTATAGTAAATTAACGATATTTTCTTCGATGTGGCAGCTCCTGGACACATGAACTGAATTAATTCTATATCGATGCAAATTAATATAGAAATGACAGACATTTCATAAAATTTCGACATATTGTTCAGATAATGAACAGAATGATATACCGATATACTGATGTACCAACTCTGTAATTAATCATGAAGAAGTTCAAGTTTAATAATTAAGGATATTGATTTCAATATGGCTGCTCCTGTACACATGAACTGAATTTTTTCTATATTGATGCATACTGATATAAGAATGACAAACAATTCATAAAATTTCCACATCTTGTTCAGAAACTATTGATGAATATACCGACTCGATAGCTAATCATGAAGAAGTGCCTTTTTAGTAAATTAACGATATTTTCTTCGATATGGCAGCTCCTGGACACATGAACTGAATTAATTCTATATCGATGGAAATTAATATAAAAATGACAGACATTTCAAAAAATTTCGACATATTGTTCAGAAAATTAACAGAATGATATACCGATGTACTGATGTACCGACTCTGTAATTTATCATGAAGAGGTCCCTTTTATAAATTAAGGATTATGTTTTCAATATGGCTGCTCCTGGACACATGAACTGAATTTATTCTATATTGATGCATACTGATATAAGAATGACAAACAATTCATAAAATTTCCACATCTTGTTCAGAAACTATTGATGAATATACCGACTCGATAGCTAATCATGAAGAAGAGCCTTTATAGTAAATTAACGATATTATCTTCGATGTGGCAGCTCCTGGACACATGAATTGAATTAATTCTATATCGATGGAAATTAATATAGAAATGACAGCAATTTCATAAAATTTCGACATATTGTTCAGAAAATGAACAGAATGATTTACCGATGTACTGATGTACCAACTCTGTAATTAATCATGAAGAAGTCCAAGTTTAATATATTAAGGATATTTATTTCAATATGGCTGCGCCTGGATACATGAACTGAATTTATTCTATATTGATGCATACTGATATAAGAATGACAAACAATTCATAAAATTATGATGTGGCAGCTCCTGGACACATGAACTGAATTAATTCTATATCGATGGAAATAAATATAGAAATGACAGACATTTCAAAAAATTTCGACATATTGTTCAGAAAATTAACAGAATGATATACCGATGTACTGATGTACCGACTCTGTAATTTATCATGAAGAGGTCCCTTTTATAAATTAAGGATTATGTTTTCAATATGGCTGCTCCTGGACACATGAACTGAATTTATTCTATATTGATGCATACTGATATAAGAATGACAAACAATTCATAAAATTTCCACATCTTGTTCAGAAACTATTGATGAATATACCGACTCGATAGCTAATCATGAAGAAGAGCCTTTATAGTAAATTAACGATATTATCTTCGATGTGGCAGCTCCTGGACACATGAATTGAATTAATTCTATATCGATGGAAATTAATATAGAAATGACAGCAATTTCATAAAATTTCGACATATTGTTCAGAAAATGAACAGAATGATTTACCGATGTACTGATGTACAGACTCTGTAATATATCATGAAGAGGTCCCTTTTATTAATTAAGGATTATGTATTCAATATGGCTGCTCCTAGACACATAAACTGAATTATTCTATATCGATGTAAATTAATATAGAAATGACAATCATTTTTAAAAAAAATCGATGTCTGGATCAGTAAATATTGAAGGATATAACGATTTGTACGCTGATCATAAAGAAGTGCCTTTATAGTAAATTAACGATATTTTCTTCGATGTGGCGGCTCCTGGACACATGAATTATATTTACTTTATGTTGATGCATATTAATAAGGTAATGACAAATATTTCAAATACATTCGATTTCTGATTCAGAAAAGATTGAAGGATATAACGATTCGGAAGCTGATCTTAAGAACTCCCTTTATAGTAAATTAAAGTCATTTTCTTCAATGAGGCTGCTACTGGACACATGAACTGAATTAATTCTATATGGATGCATATTAATAAAACGATGTTCAGAAAATATTGATGAATGCACCGACTTGGAAACAATTCGTGAATAAGTCACTATATAGTAAAATAACGATATTTTGTTCGATGTGGTGGCTCCTGAATACAGGAACGGAATTAATTCTATATCGATGAAAATTAATATACTAATGACAAACATTTCGTAAAATTTGAAATGTAGTATATAAAATAATGAAGGATGTACCGATACGACAACTAATCATGAAGTACACACTATATATTAAATTAACGATTGTTTCTGCGAAGTGGTTGCACCCAGACACATGAACTGAATTTATTCTACATTGTATATTATACAATTCATAAAATTTCTACATCTTGTTCATAAACTATTAATGAATATAACGACTCGATAGCTAATCATGAAGAAGTGCCTTTATAGGAAATTAACGATATTTTCTTCGATGTGGCAGCTCCTGGACACATGAACTGAATTAATTCTATATCGATGGAAATTAATATAAAAATGACAGACATTTCAAAAAATTTCGACATATTGTTCAGAAAATTAACAGATTGATATACCGATGTACTGATGTACCGACTCTGTAATTTATCATGAAGAGGTCCCTTTTATAAATTAAGGATTATGTTTTCAATATGGCTGCTCCTGGACACATGAACTGAATTTATTCTATATTGATGCATACTGATATAAGAATGACAAACAATTCATAAAATTTCCACATCTTGTTCAGAAACTATTGATGAATATACCGACTCGATAGCTAATCATGAAGAAGAGCCTTTATAGTAAATTAACGATATTATCTTCGATGTGGCAGCTCCTGGACACATGAACTGAATTAATTCTATATCGATGGAAATTAATATAAAAATGACAGACATTTCAAAAAATTTCGACATATTGTTCAGAAAATTAACAGAATGATATACCGATGTACTGATGTACCGACTCTGTAATTTATCATGAAGAGGTCCCTTTTATAAATTAAGGATTATGTTTTCAATATGGCTGCTCCTGGACACATGAACTGAATTTATTCTATATTGATGCATACTGATATAAGAATGACAAACAATTCATAAAATTTCCACATCTTGTTCAGAAACTATTGATGAATATACCGACTCGATAGCTAATCATGAAGAAGAGCCTTTATAGTAAATTAACGATATTATCTTCGATGTGGCAGCTCCTGGACACATGAATTGAATTAATTCTATATCGATGGAAATTAATATAGAAATGACAGCAATTTCATAAAATTTCGACATATTGTTCAGAAAATGAACAGAATGATTTACCGATGTACTGATGTACCAACTCTGTAATTAATCATGAAGAAGTCCAAGTTTAATATATTAAGGATATTTATTTCAATATGGCTGCGCCTGGATACATGAACTGAATTTATTCTATATTGATGCATACTGATATAAGAATGACAAACAATTCATAAAATTATGATGTGGCAGCTCCTGGACACATGAACTGAATTAATTCTATATCGATGGAAATAAATATAGAAATGACAGACATTTCAAAAAATTTCTACATATTGTTCAGAAAATTAACAGAATGATATACCGATGTACTGATGTACCGACTCTGTAATTTATCATGAAGAGGTCCCTTTTATAAATTAAGGATTATGTTTTCAATATGGCTGCTCCTGGACACATGAACTGAATTTATTCTATATTGATGCATACTGATATAAGAATGACAAACAATTCATAAAATTTCCACATCTTGTTCAGAAACTATTGATGAATATACCGACTCGATAGCTAATCATGAAGAAGAGCCTTTATAGTAAATTAACGATATTATCTTCGATGTGGCAGCTCCTGGACACATGAATTGAATTAATTCTATATCGATGGAAATTAATATAGAAATGACAGCAATTTCATAAAATTTCGACATATTGTTCAGAAAATGAACAGAATGATTTACCGATGTACTGATGTACCAACTCTGTAATTAATCATGAAGAAGTCCAAGTTTAATATATTAAGGATATTTATTTCAATATGGCTGCGCCTGGATACATGAACTGAATTTATTCTATATTGATGCATACTGATATAAGAATGACAAACAATTCATAAAATTATGATGTGGCAGCTTGAATTAATTCTATATCGATGGAAATTAATATAGAAATGACAGCAATTTCATAAAATTTCGACATATTGTTCAGAAAATGAACAGAATGATTTACCGATGTACTGATGTACCAACTCTGTAATTAATCATGAAGAAGTCCAAGTTTAATATATTAAGGATATTTATTTCAATATGGCTGCGCCTGGATACATGAACTGAATTTATTCTATATTGATGCATACTGATATAAGAATGACAAACAATTCATAAAATTATGATGTGGCAGCTCCTGGACACATGAACTGAATTAATTCTATATCGATGGAAATAAATATAGAAATGACAGACATTTCAAAAAATTTCCTGGACACATGAATTATATTTACTTTATGTTGATGCATATTAATAAGGTAATGATAAATATTTCAAATACATTCGATTTCTGATTCAGAAAAGATTGAAGGATATAACGATTCGGAAGCTGATCTTAAGAACTCCCTTTATAGTAAATTAAAGTCATTTTCTTCAATGAGGCTGCTACTGGACACATGAACTGAATTAATTCTATATGGATGCATATTAATAAAACGATGTTCAGAAAATATTGATGAATGCACCGACTTGGAAACAATTCGTGAATAAGTCACTATATAGTAAAATAACGATATTTTGTTCGATGTGGTGGCTCCTGAATACAGGAACGGAATTAATTCTATATCGATGAAAATTAATATACCAATGACAAACATTTCGTAAAATTTGAAATGTAGTATATAAAATAATGAAGGATGTACCGATACGACAACTAATCATGAAGTACACACTATATATTAAATTAACGATTGTTTCTGCGAAGTGGTTGCACCCAGACACATGAACTGAATTTATTCTACATTGTATATTATACATTTCATAAAATTTCTACATCTTGTTCATAAACTATTAATGAATATAACGACTCGATAGCTAATCATGAAGAAGTGCCTTTATAGGAAATTAACGATATTTTCTTCGATGTGGCAGCTCCTGAACACATGAACTGAATTAATTCTATATCGATGGTAATTAATATAGAAATGACAGACATTTCATAAAATTGCGACATATTGTTCAGAAAATTAACAGAATGATATACCGATGTACTGATGTACAGACTCTGTAATTAATCATGAAGAGGTCCCTTTTATAAATTAAGGATTATGTTTTCAATATGGCTGCTCCTGGACACATGAACTGAATTTTTTCTATATTGATGCATACTGATATAAGAATGACAAACAATTCACAAAATTTCCACATCTTGTTCAGAAACTATTGATGAATATACCGACTCGATAGCTAATCATGAAGAAGTGCCTTTCTAGTAAATTAACGATATTTTCTTCGATGTGGCAGCTCCTGGACACATGAACTGAATTAATTCTATATCGATGGAAATTAATATAAAAATGACAGACATTTCAAAAAATTTCGACATATTGTTCAGAAAATTAACAGAATGATATACCGATGTACTGATGTACCGACTCTGTAATTTATCATGAAGAGGTCCCTTTTATAAATTAAGGATTATGTTTTCAATATGGCTGCTCCTGGACACATGAACTGAATTTATTCTATATTGATGCATACTGATATAAGAATGACAAACAATTCATAAAATTTCCACATCTTGTTCAGAAACTATTGATGAATATACCGACTCGATAGCTAATCATGAAGAAGAGCCTTTATAGTAAATTAACGATATTATCTTCGATGTGGCAGCTCCTGGACACATGAATTGAATTAATTCTATATCGATGGAAATTAATATAGAAATGATAGAAATTTCATAAAATTTCGACATATTGTTCAGAAAATGAACAGAATGATTTACCGATGTACTGATGTACCAACTCTGTAATTAATTATGAAGAAGTCCAAGTTTAATTTATTAAGGATATTTATTTCAATATGGCTGCTCCTGGATACATGAACTGAATTTATTCTATATTGATGCATACTGATATAAGAATGACAAACAATTCATAAAATTAAGATGTGGCAGCTCCTGGACACATGAACTGAATTAATTCTATATCGATGGAAATAAATATAGAAATGACAGACATTTCAAAAAATTTCGACATATTGTTCAGAAAATTAACAGAATGATATACCGATGTACTGATGTACAGACTCTGTAATATATCATGAAGAGGTCCCTTTTATTAATTAAGGATTATGTATTCAATATGGCTGCTCCTAGACACATAAACTGAATTATTCTATATCGATGTAAATTAATATAGAAATGATAATCATTTAAAAAAAAAATCGATGTCTGGATCAGTAAATATTGAAGGATATAACGATTTGTACGCTGATCATAAAGAAGTGCCTTTATAGTAAATTAACGATATTTTCTTCGATGTGGCAGCTCCTGGACACATGAACTGAATTAATTCTATATCGATGGAAATTAATATAGAAATGACAGACATTTCAAAAAATTTCGACATATTGTTCAGAAAATGAACAGAACGGTATACTGATGTACCAACTCTGTAATTAATCATGAAGAAGTCCAAGTTTAATAAATTAAGGATTTTGTTTTCAATATGGCTGCTCCTGGACACATGAACTGAATGTATTCTATATTGATGCATACTGATATAAGAATGACAAACAATTCATAAAATTCCCACATCTTGGTCAGAAACTATTGATGAATATACCGACTCGATAGCTAATCATGAAGAAGAGCCTTTGTAGTAAATGAACGATATTTTCTTCGATGTGGCAGCTTCTGGACACGTGAACTGAATTAATTCTATATCGATGGAAATTAATATAGAAATGACAGACATTTCATAAAATTGCGACATATTGTTCAGAAAATGAACAGAATGATATACCGATATACTGATGTACCAACTCTGTAATTAATCATGAAGAAATCCAAGTTTAATAAATTTAGGATATTTATTTCAATATGGCTGCTCCTGGATACATGAACTGAATTTATTCTATGTTGATGCATACTGATATCAGAATGACAAACAATTCATAAAATTTCTACATCTTGTTCAGAAACTATTGATGAATATACCGACTCGATAGCTAATCATGAAGAAGAGCCTTTATAGTAAATTAACGATATTATTTTCGATGTGGCAGCTCCTGGACACATGAATTGAATTAATTCTATATCGATGGAAATTAATATAGAAATGACAGAAATTTCATAAAATTTCGACATATTGTTCAGAAAATGAACAGAATGATTTACCGATGTACTGATGTACAGACTCTGTAATATATCATGAAGAGGTCCCTTTTATTAATTAAGGATTATGTATTCAATATGGCTGCTCCTAGACACATAAACTGAATTATTCTATATCGATGTAAATTAATATAGAAATGACAATCATTTTTAAAAAAAATCGATGTCTGGATCAGTAAATATTGAAGGATATAACGATTTGTACGCTGATCATAAAGAAGTGCCTTTATAGTAAATTAACGATATTTTCTTCGATGTGGCGGCTCCTGGACACATGAATTATATTTACTTTATGTTGATGCATATTAATAAGGTAATGACAAATATTTCAAATACATTCGATTTCTGATTCAGAAAAGATTGAAGGATATAACGATTCGGAAGCTGATCTTAAGAACTCCCTTTATAGTAAATTAAAGTCATTTTCTTCAATGAGGCTGCTACTGGACACATGAACTGAATTAATTCTATATGGATGCATATTAATAAAACGATGTTCAGAAAATATTGATGAATGCACCGACTTGGAAACAATTCATGAATAAGTCACTATATAGTAAAATAACGATATTTTGTTCGATGTGGTGGCTCCTGAATACAGGAACGGAATTAATTCTATATCGATGAAAATTAATATACCAATGACAAACATTTCGTAAAATTTGAAATGTAGTATATAAAATAATGAAGGATGTACCGATACGACAACTAATCATGAAGTACACATTATATATTAAATTAACGATTGTTTCTGCGAAGTGGTTGCACCCAGACACATGAACTGAATTTATTCTACATTGTATATTATACAATTCATAAAATTTCTACATCTTGTTCATAAACTATTAATGAATATAACGACTCGATAGCTAATCATGAAGAAGTGCCTTTATAGTAAATTAACGATATTATTTTCGATGTGGCAGCTCCTGGACACGTGAACTGAATTAATTCTATATCGATGGAAATTAATATAGAAATGACAGACATTTCATAAAATTGCGACATATTGTTCAGAAAATGAACAGAATGATATACCGATATACTGATGTACCAACTCTGTAATTAATCATGAAGAAATCCAAGTTTAATAAATTTAGGATATTTATTTCAATATGGCTGCTCCTGGATACATGAACTGAATTTATTCTATGTTGATGCATACTGATATCAGAATGACAAACAATTCATAAAATTTCTACATCTTGTTCAGAAACTATTGATGAATATACCAATTCGATAGCTAATCATGAAGAAGTGCCTTTATAGTAAATTAACGATATTATCTTCGATGTGGCAGCTCCTGGACACATGAACTGAATTAATTCTATATCGATGGTAATTAATATAGAAATGATAGACATTTCATAAAATTGCGACATATTGTTCAGAAAATTAACAGAATGATATACCGATGTACTGATGTACAGACTCTGTAATATATCATGAAGAGGTCCCTTTTATTAATTAAGGATTATGTATTCAATATGGCTGCTCCTAGACACATAAACTGAATTATTCTATATCGATGTAAATTAATATAGAAATGACAATCATTTCAAAAAAAAAATCGATGTCTGGATCAGTAAATATTGAAGGATATAACGATTTGTACGCTGATCATAAAGAAGTGCCTTTATAGTAAATTAACGATATTTTCTTCGATGTGGCAGCTCCTGGACACATGAACTGAATTAATTCTATATCGATGGAAATTAATATAGAAATGACAGACATTTCAAAAAATTTCGACATATTGTTCAGAAAATGAACAGAATGATATACCGATATACTGATGTACCAACTCTGTAATTAATCATGAAGAAGTTCAAGTTTAATAAATTAAGGATATTGATTTCAATATGGCTGCTCCTGTACACATGAACTGAATTTTTTCTATATTGATGCATACTGATATAAGAATGACAAATAATTCATAAAATTTCCACATCTTGTTCAGAAACTATTGATGAATATACCGACTCGATAGCTAATCATGAAGAAGTGCCTTTTTAGTAAATTAACGATATTTTCTTCGATATGGCAGCTCCTGGACACATGAACTGAATTAATTCTATATCGATGGAAATTAATATAAAAATGACAGACATTTCAAAAAATTTCGACATATTGTTCAGAAAATTAACAGAATGATATACCGATGTACTGATGTACCGACTCTGTAATTTATCATGAAGAGGTCCCTTTTATAAATTAAGGATTATGTTTTCAATATGGCTGCTCCTGGACACATGAACTGAATTTATTCTATATTGATGCATACTGATATAAGAATGACAAACAATTCATAAAATTTCCACATCTTGTTCAGAAACTATTGATGAATATACCGACTCGATAGCTAATCATGAAGAAGAGCCTTTATAGTAAATTAACGATATTATTTTCGATGTGGCAGCTCCTGGACACATGAATTGAATTAATTCTATATCGATGGAAATTAATATAGAAATGACAGAAATTTCATAAAATTTCGACATATTGTTCAGAAAATGAACAGAATGATTTACCGATGTACTGATGTACAGACTCTGTAATATATCATGAAGAGGTCCCTTTTATTAATTAAGGATTATGTATTCAATATGGCTGCTCCTAGACACATAAACTGAATTATTCTATATCGATGTAAATTAATATAGAAATGACAATCATTTTTAAAAAAAATCGATGTCTGGATCAGTAAATATTGAAGGATATAACGATTTGTACGCTGATCATAAAGAAGTGCCTTTATAGTAAATTAACGATATTTTCTTCGATGTGGCGGCTCCTGGACACATGAATTATATTTACTTTATGTTGATGCATATTAATAAGGTAATGACAAATATTTCAAATACATTCGATTTCTGATTCAGAAAAGATTGAAGGATATAACGATTCGGAAGCTGATCTTAAGAACTCCCTTTATAGTAAATTAAAGTCATTTTCTTCAATGAGGCTGCTACTGGACACATGAACTGAATTAATTCTATATGGATGCATATTAATAAAACGATGTTCAGAAAATATTGATGAATGCACCGACTTGGAAACAATTCATGAATAAGTCACTATATAGTAAAATAACGATATTTTGTTCGATGTGGTGGCTCCTGAATACAGGAACGGAATTAATTCTATATCGATGAAAATTAATATACCAATGACAAACATTTCGTAAAATTTGAAATGTAGTATATAAAATAATGAAGGATGTACCGATACGACAACTAATCATGAAGTACACACTATATATTAAATTAACGATTGTTTCTGCGAAGTGGTTGCACCCAGACACATGAACTGAATTTATTCTACATTGTATATTATACAATTCATAAAATTTCTACATCTTGTTCATAAACTATTAATGAATATAACGACTCGATAGCTAATCATGAAGAAGTGCCTTTATAGGAAATTAACGATATTTTCTTCGATGTGGCAGCTCCCGAACACATGAACTGAATTAATTCTATATCGATGGTAATTAATATAGAAATGACAGACATTTCATAAAATTGCGACATATTGTTCAGAAAATTAACAGAATGATATACCGATGTACTGATGTACAGACTCTGTAATTAATCATGAAGAGGTCCCTTTTATAAATTAAGGATTATGTTTTCAATATGGCTGCTCCTGTACACATGAACTGAATTTTTTCTATATTGATGCATACTGATATAAGAATGACAAACAATTCACAAAATTTCCACATCTTGTTCAGAAACTATTGATGAATATACCGACTCGATAGCTAATCATGAAGAAGTGCCTTTCTAGTAAATTAACGATATTTTCTTCGATGTGGCAGCTCCTGGACACATGAACTGAATTAATTCTATATCGATGGAAATTAATATAAAAATGACAGACATTTCAAAAAATTTCGACATATTGTTCAGAAAATTAACAGAATGATATACCGATGTACTGATGTACCGACTCTGTAATTTATCATGAAGAGGTCCCTTTTATAAATTAAGGATTATGTTTTCAATATGGCTGCTCCTGGACACATGAACTGAATTTATTCTATATTGATGCATACTGATATAAGAATGACAAACAATTCATAAAATTTCCACATCTTGTTCAGAAACTATTGATGAATATACCGACTCGATAGCTAATCATGAAGAAGAGCCTTTATAGTAAATTAACGATATTTTCTTCGATGTGGCAGCTCCTGGACACATGAATTGAATTAATTCTATATCGATGGAAATTAATATAGAAATGACAGCAATTTCATAAAATTTCGACATATTGTTCAGAAAATGAACAGAATGATTTACCGATGTACTGATGTACCAACTCTGTAATTAATCATGAAGAAGTCCAAGTTTAATATATTAAGGATATTTATTTCAATATGGCTGCTCCTGGATACATGAACTGAATTTATTCTATATTGATGCATACTGATATAAGAATGACAAACAATTCATAAAATTAAGATGTGGCAGCTCCTGGACACATGAACTGAATTAATTCTATATCGATGGAAATAAATATAGAAATGACAGACATTTCAAAAAATTTCCTGGACACATGAATTATATTTACTTTATGTTGATGCATATTAATAAGGTAATGACAAATATTTCAAATACATTCGATTTCTGATTCAGAAAAGATTGAAGGATATAACGATTCGGAAGCTGATCTTAAGAACTCCCTTTATAGTAAATTAAAGTCATTTTCTTCAATGAGGCTGCTACTGGACACATGAACTGAATTAATTCTATATGGATGCATATTAATAAAACGATGTTCAGAAAATATTGATGAATGCACCGACTTGGAAACAATTCGTGAATAAGTCACTATATAGTAAAATAACGATATTTTGTTCGATGTGGTGGCTCCTGAATACAGGAACGGAATTAATTCTATATCGATGAAAATTAATATACCAATGACAAACATTTCGTAAAATTTGAAATGTAGTATATAAAATAATGAAGGATGTACCGATACGACAACTAATCATGAAGTACACACTATATATTAAATTAACGATTGTTTCTGCGAAGTGGTTGCACCCAGACACATGAACTGAATTTATTCTACATTGTATATTATACAATTCATAAAATTTCTACATCTTGTTCATAAACTATTAATGAATATAACGACTCGATAGCTAATCATGAAGAAGTGCCTTTATAGGAAATTAACGATATTTTCTTCGATGTGGCAGCTCCCGAACACATGAACTGAATTAATTCTATATCGATGGTAATTAATATAGAAATGACAGACATTTCATAAAATTGCGACATATTGTAGAGAAAATTAACAGAATGATATACCGATGTACTGATGTACAGACTCTGTAATTAATCATGAAGAGGTCCCTTTTATAAATTAAGGATTATGTTTTCAATATGGCTGCTCCTGTACACATGAACTGA
Source organism: Coelopa pilipes (assembly GCA_947389925.1). Lineage (NCBI taxonomy): Eukaryota > Metazoa > Arthropoda > Insecta > Diptera > Coelopidae > Coelopa > Coelopa pilipes. The sequence continues at coordinate 10,537,194 of OX376700.1, forward strand.
ATTTTTTCTATATTGATGCATACTGATATAAGAATGACAAACAATTCACAAAATTTCCACATCTTGTTCAGAAACTATTGATGAATATACCGACTCGATAGCTAATCATGAAGAAGTGCCTTTCTAGTAAATTAACGATATTTTCTTCGATGTGGCAGCTCCTGGACACATGAACTGAATTAATTCTATATCGATGGAAATTAATATAAAAATGACAGACATTTCAAAAAATTTCGACATATTGTTCAGAAAATTAACAGAATGATATACCGATGTACTGATGTACCGACTCTGTAATTTATCATGAAGAGGTCCCTTTTATAAATTAAGGATTATGTTTTCAATATGGCTGCTCCTGGACACATGAACTGAATTTTTTCTATATTGATGCATACTGATATAAGAATGACAAACAATTCACAAAATTTCCACATCTTGTTCAGAAACTATTGATGAATATACCGACTCGATAGCTAATCATGAAGAAGTGCCTTTCTAGTAAATTAACGATATTTTCTTCGATGTGGCAGCTCCTGGACACATGAACTGAATTAATTCTATATCGATGGAAATTAATATAAAAATGACAGACATTTCAAAAAATTTCGACATATTGTTCAGAAAATTAACAGAATGATATACCGATGTACTGATGTACCGACTCTGTAATTTATCATGAAGAGGTCCCTTTTATAAATTAAGGATTATGTTTTCAATATGGCTGCTCCTGGACACATGAACTGAATTTATTCTATATTGATGCATACTGATATAAGAATGACAAACAATTCATAAAATTTCCACATCTTGTTCAGAAACTATTGATGAATATACCGACTCGATAGCTAATCATGAAGAAGAGCCTTTATAGTAAATTAACGATATTATCTTCGATGTGGCAGCTCCTGGACACATGAATTGAATTAATTCTATATCGATGGAAATTAATATAGAAATGATAGAAATTTCATAAAATTTCGACATATTGTTCAGAAAATGAACAGAATGATTTACCGATGTACTGATGTACCAACTCTGTAATTAATCATGAAGAAGTCCAAGTTTAATTTATTAAGGATATTTATTTCAATATGGCTGCTCCTGGATACATGAACTGAATTTATTCTATATTGATGCATACTGATATAAGAATGACAAACAATTCATAAAATTAAGATGTGGCAGCTCCTGGACACATGAACTGAATTAATTCTATATCGATGGAAATAAATATAGAAATGACAGACATTTCAAAAAATTTCGACATATTGTTCAGAAAATTAACAGAATGATATACCGATGTACTGATGTACAGACTCTGTAATATATCATGAAGAGGTCCCTTTTATTAATTAAGGATTATGTATTCAATATGGCTGCTCCTAGACACATAAACTGAATTATTCTATATCGATGTAAATTAATATAGAAATGATAATCATTTAAAAAAAAAATCGATGTCTGGATCAGTAAATATTGAAGGATATAACGATTTGTACGCTGATCATAAAGAAGTGCCTTTATAGTAAATTAACGATATTTTCTTCGATGTGGCAGCTCCTGGACACATGAACTGAATTAATTCTATATCGATGGAAATTAATATAGAAATGACAGACATTTCAAAAAATTTCGACATATTGTTCAGAAAATGAACAGAACGGTATACTGATGTACCAACTCTGTAATTAATCATGAAGAAGTCCAAGTTTAATAAATTAAGGATTTTGTTTTCAATATGGCTGCTCCTGGACACATGAACTGAATGTATTCTATATTGATGCATACTGATATAAGAATGACAAACAATTCATAAAATTCCCACATCTTGGTCAGAAACTATTGATGAATATACCGACTCGATAGCTAATCATGAAGAAGAGCCTTTGTAGTAAATGAACGATATTTTCTTCGATGTGGCAGCTTCTGGACACGTGAACTGAATTAATTCTATATCGATGGAAATTAATATAGAAATGACAGACATTTCATAAAATTGCGACATATTGTTCAGAAAATGAACAGAATGATATACCGATATACTGATGTACCAACTCTGTAATTAATCATGAAGAAATCCAAGTTTAATAAATTTAGGATATTTATTTCAATATGGCTGCTCCTGGATACATGAACTGAATTTATTCTATGTTGATGCATACTGATATCAGAATGACAAACAATTCATAAAATTTCTACATCTTGTTCAGAAACTATTGATGAATATACCGACTCGATAGCTAATCATGAAGAAGAGCCTTTATAGTAAATTAACGATATTATTTTCGATGTGGCAGCTCCTGGACACATGAATTGAATTAATTCTATATCGATGGAAATTAATATAGAAATGACAGAAATTTCATAAAATTTCGACATATTGTTCAGAAAATGAACAGAATGATTTACCGATGTACTGATGTACAGACTCTGTAATATATCATGAAGAAGTCCCTTTTATTAATTAAAGATTATGTATTCAATATGGCTGCTCCTAGACACATAAACTGAATTATTCTATATCGATGTAAATTAATATAGAAATGACAAGCATTTCAAAAAATATCGATGTCTGGATCAGTAAATATTGAAGGATATAACGATTTGTACGCTGATCATAAAGAAGTGCCTTTATAGTAAATTAACGATATTTTCTTCGATGTGGCGGCTCCTGGACACATGAATTATATTTACTTTATGTTGATGCATATTAATAAGGTAATGACAAATATTTCAAATACATTCGATTTCTGATTCAGAAAAGATTGAAGGATATAACGATTCGGAAGCTGATCTTAAGAACTCCCTTTATAGTAAATTAAAGTCATTTTCTTCAATGAGGCTGCTACTGGACACATGAACTGAATTAATTCTATATGGATGCATATTAATAAAACGATGTTCAGAAAATATTGATGAATGCACCGACTTGGAAACAATTCATGAATAAGTCACTATATAGTAAAATAACGATATTTTGTTCGATGTGGTGGCTCCTGAATACAGGAACGGAATTAATTCTATATCGATGAAAATTAATATACCAATGACAAACATTTCGTAAAATTTGAAATGTAGTATATAAAATAATGAAGGATGTACCGATACGACAACTAATCATGAAGTACACACTATATATTAAATTAACGATTGTTTCTGCGAAGTGGTTGCACCCAGACACATGAACTGAATTTATTCTACATTGTATATTATACAATTCATAAAATTTCTACATCTTGTTCATAAACTATTAATGAATATAACGACTCGATAGCTAATCATGAAGAAGTGCCTTTATAGGAAATTAACGATATTTTCTTCGATGTGGCAGCTCCCGAACACATGAACTGAATTAATTCTATATCGATGGTAATTAATATAGAAATGACAGACATTTCATAAAATTGCGACATATTGTTCAGAAAATTAACAGAATGATATACCGATGTACTGATGTACAGACTCTGTAATTAATCATGAAGAGGTCCCTTTTATAAATTAAGGATTATGTTTTCAATATGGCTGCTCCTGTACACATGAACTGAATTTTTTCTATATTGATGCATACTGATATAAGAATGACAAACAATTCACAAAATTTCCACATCTTGTTCAGAAACTATTGATGAATATACCGACTCGATAGCTAATCATGAAGAAGTGCCTTTCTAGTAAATTAACGATATTTTCTTCGATGTGGCAGCTCCTGGACACATGAACTGAATTAATTCTATATCGATGGAAATTAATATAAAAATGACAGACATTTCAAAAAATTTCGACATATTGTTCAGAAAATTAACAGAATGATATACCGATGTACTGATGTACCGACTCTGTAATTTATCATGAAGAGGTCCCTTTTATAAATTAAGGATTATGTTTTCAATATGGCTGCTCCTGGACACATGAACTGAATTTTTTCTATATTGATGCATACTGATATAAGAATGACAAACAATTCACAAAATTTCCACATCTTGTTCAGAAACTATTGATGAATATACCGACTCGATAGCTAATCATGAAGAAGTGCCTTTCTAGTAAATTAACGATATTTTCTTCGATGTGGCAGCTCCTGGACACATGAACTGAATTAATTCTATATCGATGGAAATTAATATAAAAATGACAGACATTTCAAAAAATTTCGACATATTGTTCAGAAAATTAACAGAATGATATTCCGATGTACTGATGTACCGACTCTGTAATTTATCATGAAGAGGTCCCTTTTATAAATTAAGGATTATGTTTTCAATATGGCTGCTCCTGGACACATGAACTGAATTTATTCTATATTGATGCATACTGATATAAGAATGACAAACAATTCATAAAATTTCCACATCTTGTTCAGAAACTATTGATGAATATACCGACTCGATAGCTAATCATGAAGAAGAGCCTTTATAGTAAATTAACGATATTATCTTCGATGTGGCAGCTCCTGGACACATGAATTGAATTAATTCTATATCGATGGAAATTAATATAGAAATGATAGAAATTTCATAAAATTTCGACATATTGTTCAGAAAATGAACAGAATGATTTACCGATGTACTGATGTACCAACTCTGTAATTAATCATGAAGAAGTCCAAGTTTAATTTATTAAGGATATTTATTTCAATATGGCTGCTCCTGGATACATGAACTGAATTTATTCTATATTGATGCATACTGATATAAGAATGACAAACAATTCATAAAATTAAGATGTGGCAGCTCCTGGACACATGAACTGAATTAATTCTATATCGATGGAAATAAATATAGAAATGACAGACATTTCAAAAAATTTCGACATATTGTTCAGAAAATTAACAGAATGATATACCGATGTACTGATGTACAGACTCTGTAATATATCATGAAGAGGTCCCTTTTATTAATTAAGGATTATGTATTCAATATGGCTGCTCCTAGACACATAAACTGAATTATTCTATATCGATGTAAATTAATGTAGAAATGATAATCATTTAAAAAAAAAATCGATGTCTGGATCAGTAAATATTGAAGGATATAACGATTTGTACGCTGATCATAAAGAAGTGCCTTTATAGTAAATTAACGATATTTTCTTCGATGTGGCAGCTCCTGGACACATGAACTGAATTAATTCTATATCGATGGAAATTAATATAGAAATGACAGACATTTCAAAAAATTTCGACATATTGTTCAGAAAATGAACAGAACGGTATACTGATGTACCAACTCTGTAATTAATCATGAAGAAGTCCAAGTTTAATAAATTAAGGATTTTGTTTTCAATATGGCTGCTCCTGGACACATGAACTGAATTTATTCTATATTGATGCATACTGATATAAGAAGAATGAGAAACAATTCATAAAATTTCTACATCTTGTTCAGAAACTATTGATGAATATACCAATTCGATAGCTAATCATGAAGAAGTGCCTTTATAGTAAATTAACGATATTATCTTCGATGTGGCAGCTCCTGGACACATGAACTGAATTAATTCTATATCGATGGTAATTAATATAGAAATGATAGACATTTCATAAAATTGCGACATATTGTTCAGAAAATTAACAGAATGATATACCGATGTACTGATGTACAGACTCTGTAATATATCATGAAGAGGTCCCTTTTATTAATTAAGGATTATGTATTCAATATGGCTGCTCCTAGACACATAAACTGAATTATTCTATATCGATGTAAATTAATATAGAAATGACAATCATTTCAAAAAAAAATCGATGTCTGGATCAGTAAATATTGAAGGATATAACGATTTGTACGCTGATCATAAAGAAGTGCCTTTATAGTAAATTAACGATATTTTCTTCGATGTGGCAGCTCCTGGACACATGAACTGAATTAATTCTATATCGATGGAAATTAATATAGAAATGACAGACATTTCAAAAAATTTCGACATATTGTTCAGAAAATGAACAGAATGATATACCGATATACTGATGTACCAACTCTGTAATTAATCATGAAGAAGTTCAAGTTTAATAAATTAAGGATATTGATTTCAATATGGCTGCTCCTGTACACATGAACTGAATTTTTTCTATATTGATGCATACTGATATAAGAATGACAAATAATTCATAAAATTTCCACATCTTGTTCAGAAACTATTGATGAATATACCGACTCGATAGCTAATCATGAAGAAGTGCCTTTTTAGTAAATTAACGATATTTTCTTCGATATGGTAGCTCCTGGACACATGAACTGAATTAATTCTATATCGATGGAAATTAATATAAAAATGACAGACATTTCAAAAAATTTCGACATATTGTTCAGAAAATTAACAGAATGATATACCGATGTACTGATGTACCGACTCTGTAATTTATCATGAAGAGGTCCCTTTTATAAATTAAGGATTATGTTTTCAATATGGCTGCTCCTGGACACATGAACTGAATTTATTCTATATTGATGCATACTGATATAAGAATGACAAACAATTCATAAAATTTCCACATCTTGTTCAGAAACTATTGATGAATATACCGACTCGATAGCTAATCATGAAGAAGAGCCTTTATAGTAAATTAACGATATTATTTTCGATGTGGCAGCTCCTGGACACATGAATTGAATTAATTCTATATCGATGGAAATTAATATAGAAATGACAGAAATTTCATAAAATTTCGACATATTGTTCAGAAAATGAACAGAATGATTTACCGATGTACTGATGTACAGACTCTGTAATATATCATGAAGAGGTCCCTTTTATTAATTAAGGATTATGTATTCAATATGGCTGCTCCTAGACACATAAACTGAATTATTCTATATCGATGTAAATTAATATAGAAATGACAATCATTTTTAAAAAAAATCGATGTCTGGATCAGTAAATATTGAAGGATATAACGATTTGTACGCTGATCATAAAGAAGTGCCTTTATAGTAAATTAACGATATTTTCTTCGATGTGGCGGCTCCTGGACACATGAATTATATTTACTTTATGTTGATGCATATTAATAAGGTAATGACAAATATTTCAAATACATTCGATTTCTGATTCAGAAAAGATTGAAGGATATAACGATTCGGAAGCTGATCTTAAGAACTCCCTTTATAGTAAATTAAAGTCATTTTCTTCAATGAGGCTGCTACTGGACACATGAACTGAATTAATTCTATATGGATGCATATTAATAAAACGATGTTCAGAAAATATTGATGAATGCACCGACTTGGAAACAATTCATGAATAAGTCACTATATAGTAAAATAACGATATTTTGTTCGATGTGGTGGCTCCTGAATACAGGAACGGAATTAATTCTATATCGATGAAAATTAATATACCAATGACAAACATTTCGTAAAATTTGAAATGTAGTATATAAAATAATGAAGGATGTACCGATACGACAACTAATCATGAAGTACACACTATATATTAAATTAACGATTGTTTCTGCGAAGTGGTTGCACCCAGACACATGAACTGAATTTATTCTACATTGTATATTATACAATTCATAAAATTTCTACATCTTGTTCATAAACTATTAATGAATATAACGACTCGATAGCTAATCATGAAGAAGTGCCTTTATAGGAAATTAACGATATTTTCTTCGATGTGGCAGCTCCCGAACACATGAACTGAATTAATTCTATATCGATGGTAATTAATATAGAAATGACAGACATTTCATAAAATTGCGACATATTGTTCAGAAAATTAACAGAATGATATACCGATGTACTGATGTACAGACTCTGTAATTAATCATGAAGAGGTCCCTTTTATAAATTAAGGATTATGTTTTCAATATGGCTGCTCCTGTACACATGAACTGAATTTTTTCTATATTGATGCATACTGATATAAGAATGACAAACAATTCACAAAATTTCCACATCTTGTTCAGAAACTATTGATGAATATACCGACTCGATAGCTAATCATGAAGAAGTGCCTTTCTAGTAAATTAACGATATTTTCTTCGATGTGGCAGCTCCTGGACACATGAATTGAATTAATTCTATATCGATGGAAATTAATATAGAAATGACAGCAATTTCATAAAATTTCGACATATTGTTCAGAAAATGAACAGAATGATTTACCGATGTACTGATGTACCAACTCTGTAATTAATCATGAAGAAGTCCAAGTTTAATATATTAAGGATATTTATTTCAATATGGCTGCTCCTGGATACATGAACTGAATTTATTCTATATTGATGCATACTGATATAAGAATGACAAACAATTCATAAAATTAAGATGTGGCAGCTCCTGGACACATGAACTGAATTAATTCTATATCGATGGAAATAAATATAGAAATGACAGACATTTCAAAAAATTTCCTGGACACATGAATTATATTTACTTTATGTTGATGCATATTAATAAGGTAATGACAAATATTTCAAATACATTCGATTTCTGATTCAGAAAAGATTGAAGGATATAACGATTCGGAAGCTGATCTTAAGAACTCCCTTTATAGTAAATTAAAGTCATTTTCTTCAATGAGGCTGCTACTGGACACATGAACTGAATTAATTCTATATGGATGCATATTAATAAAACGATGTTCAGAAAATATTGATGAATGCACCGACTTGGAAACAATTCGTGAATAAGTCACTATATAGTAAAATAACGATATTTTGTTCGATGTGGTGGCTCCTGAATACAGGAACGGAATTAATTCTATATCGATGAAAATTAATATACCAATGACAAACATTTCGTAAAATTTGAAATGTAGTATATAAAATAATGAAGGATGTACCGATACGACAACTAATCATGAAGTACACACTATATATTAAATTAACGATTGTTTCTGCGAAGTGGTTGCACCCAGACACATGAACTGAATTTATTCTACATTGTATATTATACAATTCATAAAATTTCCACATCTTGTTCATAAACTATTAATGAATATAACGACTCGATAGCTAATCATGAAGAAGTGCCTTTATAGGAAATTAACGATATTTTCTTCGATGTGGCAGCTCCCGAACACATGAACTGAATTAATTCTATATCGATGGTAATTAATATAGAAATGACAGACATTTCATAAAATTGCGACATATTGTTCAGAAAATTAACAGAATGATATACCGATGTACTGATGTACAGACTCTGTAATTAATCATGAAGAGGTCCCTTTTATAAATTAAGGATTATGTTTTCAATATGGCTGCTCCTGTACACATGAACTGAATTTTTTCTATATTGATGCATACTGATATAAGAATGACAAACAATTCACAAAATTTCCACATCTTGTTCAGAAACTATTGATGAATATACCGACTCGATAGCTAATCATGAAGAAGTGCCTTTCTAGTAAATTAACGATATTTTCTTCGATGTGGCAGCTCCTGGACACATGAACTGAATTAATTCTATATCGATGGAAATTAATATAGAAATGATAGAAATTTCATAAAATTTCGACATATTGTTCAGAAAATGAACAGAATGATTTACCGATGTACTGATGTACCAACTCTGTAATTAATCATGAAGAAGTCCAAGTTTAATATATTAAGGATATTTATTTCAATATGGCTGCTCCTGGATACATGAACTGAATTTATTCTATATTGATGCATACTGATATAAGAATGACAAACAATTCATAAAATTAAGATGTGGCAGCTCCTGGACACATGAACTGAATTAATTCTATATCGATGGAAATAAATATAGAAATGACAGACATTTCAAAAAATTTCGACATATTGTTCAGAAAATTAACAGAATGATATACCGATGTACTGATGTACAGACTCTGTAATATATCATGAAGAGGTCCCTTTTATTAATTAAGGATTATGTATTCAATATGGCTGCTCCTAGACACATAAACTGAATTATTCTATATCGATGTAATTTAATATAGAAATGATAATCATTTAAAAAAAAAAATCGATGTCTGGATCAGTAAATATTGAAGGATATAACGATTTGTACGCTGATCATAAAGAAGTGCCTTTATAGTAAATTAACGATATTTTCTTCGATGTGGCAGCTCCTGGACACATGAACTGAATTAATTCTATATCGATGGAAATTAATATAGAAATGACAGACATTTCAAAAAATTTCGACATATTGTTCAGAAAATGAACAGAACGGTATACTGATGTACCAACTCTGTAATTAATCATGAAGAAGTCCAAGTTTAATAAATTAAGGATTTTGTTTTCAATATGGCTGCTCCTGGACACATGAAATGAATGTATTCTATATTGATGCATACTGATATAAGAATGACAAACAATTCATAAAATTCCCACATCTTGGTCAGAAACTATTGATGAATATAACGACTCGATAGCTAATCATGAAGAAGAGCCTTTATAGTAAATGAACGATATTTTCTTCGATGTGGCAGCTTCTGGACACGTGAACTGAATTAATTCTATATCGATGGAAATTAATATAGAAATGACAGACATTTCATAAAATTGCGACATATTGTTCAGAAAATGAACAGAATGATATACCGATATACTGATGTACCAACTCTGTAATTAATCATGAAGAAATCCAAGTTTAATAAATTTAGGATATTTATTTCAATATGCCTGCTCCTGGATACATGAACTGAATTTATTCTATGTTGATGCATACTGATATCAGAATGACAAACAATTCATAAAATTTCTACATCTTGTTCAGAAACTATTGATGAATATACCAATTCGATAGCTAATCATGAAGAAGAGCCTTTATAGTAAATTAACGATATTATCTTCGATGTGGCAGCTCCTGGACACATGAACTGAATTAATTCTATATCGATGGTAATTAATATAGAAATGATAGACATTTCATAAAATTGCGACATATTGTTCAGAAAATTAACAGAATATGTTATGTCGGTACTGATGTACCGACTCTGTAATTTATCATGAAGAGGTCCCTTTTATAAATTAAGGATTATATTTTCAATATGGCTGCTCCTGGACACATGAACTGAATTTATTCTATATTGATGCATACTGATATAAGAATGACAAACAATTCTTAAAATTAAGATGTGGCAGCTCCTGGACACATGAACTGAATTAATTCTATATCGATGGAAATAAATATAGAAATGACAGACATTTCAAAAAATTTCGACATATTGTTCAGAAAATTAACAGAATGATATACCGATGTACTGATGTACAGACTCTGTAATATATCATGAAGAGGTCCCTTTTATTAATTAAGGATTATGTATTCAATATGGCTGCTCCTAGACACATAAACTGAATTATTCTATATCGATGTAAATTAATATAGAAATGACAATCATTTCAAAAAAAAATCGATGTCTGGATCAGTAAATATTGAAGGATATAACGATTTGTACGCTGATCATAAAGAAGTGCCTTTATAGTAAATTAACGATATTTTCTTCGATGTGGCAGCTCCTGGACACATGAACTGAATTAATTCTATATCGATGGAAATTAATATAGAAATGACAGACATTTCAAAAAATTTCGACATATTGTTCAGAAAATGAACAGAATGATATACCGATATACTGATGTACCAACTCTGTAATTAATCATGAAGAAGTTCAAGTTTAATAAATTAAGGATATTGATTTCAATATGGCTGCTCCTGTACACATGAACTGAATTTTTTCTATACTGATGCATACTGATATAAGAATGACAAATAATTCATAAAATTTCCACATCTTGTTCAGAAACTATTGATGAATATACCGACTCGATAGCTAATCATGAAGAAGTGCCTTTTTAGTAAATTAACGATATTTTCTTCGATATGGCAGCTCCTGGACACATGAACTGAATTAATTCTATATCGATGGAAATTAATATAAAAATGACAGACATTTCAAAAAATTTCGACATATTGTTCAGAAAATTAACAGAATGATATACCGATGTACTGATGTACCGACTCTGTAATTTATCATGAAGAGGTCCCTTTTATAAATTAAGGATTATGTTTTCAATATGGCTGCTCCTGGACACATGAACTGAATTTATTCTATATTGATGCATACTGATATAAGAATGACAAACAATTCATAAAATTTCCACATCTTGTTCAGAAACTATTGATGAATATACCGACTCGATAGCTAATCATGAAGAAGAGCCTTTATAGTAAATTAACGATATTATCTTCGATGTGGCAGCTCCTGGACACATGAATTGAATTAATTCTATATCGATGGAAATTAATATAGAAATGACAGCAATTTCATAAAATTTCGACATATTGTTCAGAAAATGAACAGAATGATTTACCGATGTACTGATGTACCAACTCTGTAATTAATCATGAAGAAGTCCAAGTTTAATATATTAAGGATATTTATTTCAATATGGCTGCTCCTGGATACATGAACTGAATTTATTCTATATTGATGCATACTGATATAAGAATGACAAACAATTCATAAAATTATGATGTGGCAGCTCCTGGACACATGAACTGAATTAATTCTATATCGATGGAAATAAATATAGAAATGACAGACATTTCAAAAAATTTCGACATATTGTTCAGAAAATTAACAGAATGATATACCGATGTACTGATGTACCGACTCTGTAATTTATCATGAAGAGGTCCCTTTTATAAATTAAGGATTATGTTTTCAATATGGCTGCTCCTGGACACATGAACTGAATTTATTCTATATTGATGCATACTGATATAAGAATGACAAACAATTCATAAAATTTCCACATCTTGTTCAGAAACTATTGATGAATATACCGACTCGATAGCTAATCATGAAGAAGAGCCTTTATAGTAAATTAACGATATTATCTTCGATGTGGCAGCTCCCGAACACATGAACTGAATTAATTCTATATCGATGGTAATTAATATAGAAATGACAGACATTTCATAAAATTCCGACATATTGTTCAGAAAATTAACAGAATGATATACCGATGTACTGATGTACAGACTCTGTAATATATCATGAAGAGGTCCCTTTTATTAATTAAGGATTATGTATTCAATATGGCTGCTCCTAGACACATAAACTGAATTATTCTATATCGATGTAAATTAATATAGAAATGACAATCATTTCAAAAAAAATCGTTGTCTGGATCAGTAAATATTGAAGGATATAACGATTTGTACGCTGATCATAAAGATGTGCTTTATAGTAAATTAACGATATTTTCTTCGATGTGGCAGCTCCTGGACACATGAACTGAATTAATTCTATATCGATGCAAATTAATATAGAAATGACAGACATTTCATAAAATTTCGACATATTGTTCAGAAAATGAACAGAATGATATACCGATATACTGATGTACCAACTCTGTAATTAATCATGAAGAAGTTCAAGTTCAATAATTAAGGATATTGATTTCAATATGGCTGCTCCTGTACACATGAACTGAATTTTTTCTATATTGATGCATACTGATATAAGAATGACAAACAATTCATAAAATTTCCACATCTTGTTCAGAAACTATTGATGAATATACCGACTCGATTGCTAATCATGAAGAAGTGCCTTTTTAGTAAATTAACGATATTTTCTTCGATATGGCAGCTCCTGGACACATGAACTGAATTAATTCTATATCGATGGAAATTAATATAAAAATGACAGACATTTCAAAAAATTTCGACATATTGTTCAGAAAATTAACAGAATGATATACCGATGTACAGATGTACCGACTCTGTAATTTATCATGAAGAGGTCCCTTTTATAAATTAAGGATTATGTTTTCAATATGGCTGCTCCTGGACACATGAACTGAATTTATTCTATATTGATGCATACTGATATAAGAATGACAAACAATTCATAAAATTTCCACATCTTGTTCAGAAACTATTGATGAATATACCGACTCGATAGCTAATCATGAAGAAGAGCCTTTATAGTAAATTAACGATATTATCTTCGATGTGGCAGCTCCTGGACACATGAATTGAATTAATTCTATATCGATGGAAATTAATATAGAAATGACAGCAATTTCATAAAATTTCGACATATTGTTCAGAAAATGAACAGAATGATTTACCGATGTACTGATGTACCAACTCTGTAATTAATCATGAAGAAGTCCAAGTTTAATATATTAAGGATATTTATTTCAATATGGCTGCTCCTGGATACATGAACTGAATTTATTCTATATTGATCCATACTGATATAAGAATGACAAACAATTCATAAAATTATGATGTGGCAGCTCCTGGACACATGAACTGAATTAATTCTATATCGATGGAAATAAATATAGAAATGACAGACATTTCAAAAAATTTCGACATATTGTTCAGAAAATTAACAGAATGATATACCGATGTACTGATGTACCGACTCTGTAATTTATCATGAAGAGGTCCCTTTTATAAATTAAGGATTATGTTTTCAATATGGCTGCTCCTGGACACATGAACTGAATTTATTCTATATTGATGCATACTGATATAAGAATGACAAACAATTCATAAAATTTCCACATCTTGTTCAGAAACTATTGATGAATATACCGACTCGATAGCAAATCATGAAGAAGAGCCTTTATAGTAAATTAACGATATTATCTTCGATGTGGCAGCTCCCGAACACATGAACTGAATTAATTCTGTATAGATGGTAATTAATATAGAAATGACAGAAATTTCATAAAATTTCGACATATTGTTCAGAAAATGAACAGAATGATTTACCGATGTACTGATGTACCAACTCTGTAATTAATCATGAAGAAGTCCAAGTTTAATATATTAAGGATATTTATTTCAATATGGCTGCTCCTGGATACATGAACTGAATTTATTCTATATTGATGCATACTGATATAAGAATGACAAACAATTCATAAAATTAAGATGTGGCAGCTCCTGGACACATGAACTGAATTAATTCTATATCGATGGAAATAAATATAGAAATGACAGACATTTCAAAAAATTTCGACATATTGTTCAGAAAATTAACAGAATGATATACCGATGTACTGATGTACAGACTCTGTAATATATCATGAAGAGGTCCCTTTTATTAATTAAGGATTATGTATTCAATATGGCTGCTCCTAGACACATAAACTGAATTATTCTATATCGATGTAAATTAATATAGAAATGACAATCATTTAAAAAAAAAATCGATGTCTGGATCAGTAAATATTGAAGGATATAACGATTTGTACGCTGATCATAAAGAAGTGCCTTTATAGTAAATTAACGATATTTCCTTCGATGTGGCAGCTCCTGGACACATGAACTGAATTAATTCTATATCGATGGAAATTAATATAGAAATGACAGACATTTCAAAAAATTTCGACATATTGTTCAGAAAATGAACAGAACGGTATACTGATGTACCAACTCTGTAATTAATCATGAAGAAGTCCAAGTTTAATAAATTAAGGATTTTGTTTTCAATATGGCTGCTCCTGGACACATGAACTGAATGTATTCTATATTGATGCATACTGATATAAGAATGACAAACAATTCATAAAATTCCCACATCTTGGTCAGAAACTATTGATGAATATACCGACTCGATAGCTAATCATGAAAAAGAGCCTTTATAGTAAATGAACGATATTTTCTTCGATGTGGCAGCTTCTGGACACGTGAACTGAATTAATTCTATATCGATGGGAATTAATATAGAAATGACAGACATTTCATAAAATTGCGACATATTGTTCAGAAAATGAACAGAATGATATACCGATATACTGATGTACCAACTCTGTAATTAATCATGAAGAAATCCAAGTTTAATAAATTTAGGATATTTATTTCAATATGGCTGCTCCTGGATACATGAACTGAATTTATTCTATGTTGATGCATACTGATATCAGAATGACAAACAATTCATAAAATTTCCACATCTTGTTCAGAAACTATTGATGAATATACCAACTCGATAGCTAATCATGAAGAAGAGCCTTTATAGTAAATTAACGATATTATCTTCGATGTGGCAGCTCCTGGACACATGAACTGAATTAATTCTATATCGATGGTAATTAATATAGAAATGATAGACATTTCATAAAATTGCGACATATTGTTCAGAAAATTAACAGAATGATATACCGATGTACTGATGTACAGACTCTGTAATATATCATGAAGAGGTCCCTTTTATTAATTAAGGATTATGTATTCAATATGGCTGCTCCTAGACACATGAACTGAATTATTCTATATCGATGTAAATTAATATAGAAATGACAATCATTTCAAAAAAAATCGATGTCTGGATCAGTAAATATTGAAGGATATAACGATTTGTACGCTGATCATAAAGAAGTGCCTTCATAGTAAATTAACGATATTTTCTTCGATGTGGCAGCTCCTGGACACATGAACTGAATTAATTCTATATCGATGCAAATTAATATAGAAATGACAGACATTTCATAAAATTTCGACATATTGTTCAGAAAATGAACAGAATGATATACCGATATACTGATGTACCAACTCTGTAATTAATCATGAAGAAGTTCAAGTTTAATAAATTAAGGATTATGTTTTCAATATGGCTGCTCCTGGACACATGAACTGAATTTATTCTATATTGATGCATACTGATACAAGAATGACAAACAATTCATAAAATTCCCACATCTTGGTCAGAAACTATTGATGAATATACCGACTCGATAGCTAATCATGAAAAAGAGCCTTTATAGTAAATGAACGATATTTTCTTCGATGTGGCAGCTTCTGGACACGTGAACTGAATTAATTCTATATCGATGGGAATTAATATAGAAATGACAGAAATTTCATAAAATTTCGACATATTGTTCAGAAAATGAACAGAATGATTTACCGATGTACTGATGTACCAACTCTGTAATTAATCATGAAGAAGTCCAAGTTTAATATATTAAGGATATTTATTTCAATATGGCTGCTCCTGGATACATGAACTGAATTTATTCTATATTGATGCATACTGATATAAGAATGACAAACAATTCATAAAATTATGATGTGGCAGCTCCTGGACACATGAACTGAATTAATTCTATATCGATGGAAATAAATATAGAAATGACAGACATTTCAAAAAATTTCGACATATTGTTCAGAAAATTAACAGAATGATATACCGATGTACTGATGTACAGACTCTGTAATATATCATGAAGAGGTCCCTTTTATTAATTAAGGATTATGTATTCAATATGGATGCTCCTAGACACATAAACTGAATTATTCTATATCGATGTAAATTAATATAGAAATGACAATCATTTAAAAAAAAAAAATCGATGTCTGGATCAGTAAATATTGAAGGATATAACGATTTGTACGCTGATCATAAAGAAGTGCCTTTATAGTAAATTAACGATATTTTCTTCGATGTGGCAGCTCCTGGACACATGAACTGAATTAATTCTATATCGATGGAAATTAATATAGAAATGACAGACATTTCAAAAAATTTCGACATATTGTTCAGAAAATGAACAGAACGGTATACTGATGTACCAACTCTGTAATTAATCATGAAGAAGTCCAAGTTCAATAAATTAAGGATTTTGTTTTCAATATGGCTGCTCCTGGACACATGAACTGAATGTATTCTATATTGATGCATACTGATATAAGAATGACAAACAATTCATAAAATTTCCACATCTTGTTCAGAAACTATTGATGAATATACCGACTCGATAGCTAATCATGAAGAAGAGCCTTTATAGTAAATGAACGATATTTTCTTCGATGTGGCAGCTTCTGGACACGTGAACTGAATTAATTCTATATCGATGGAAATTAATATAGAAATGACAGACATTTCATAAAATTGCGACATATTGTTCAGAAAATGAACAGAATGATATACCGATATACTGATGTACCAACTCTGTAATTAATCATGAAGAAATCCAAGTTTAATAATTAAGGATATTGTTTTCAATATGGCTGCTCCTAGACACATAAACTGAAGTATTCTATATCGATGTAAATTAATATAGAAATGGAAAAATTTCAAAAACATTCGATGTCTGGATTAGTAAATATTGAGGGATTTAACGATTCGTACGCTGATCATAAAGAAGTCCCTTTATAGTAAATTAACATTATATTCTTCGATGTGGCTGCTCCTGGACACATGATCTGAGTTAATTCTATATTGAGGGATATTAATATAGAAATGACAAATATTTCATAAAATTTCGATATATTGTTCAGAAAACGAACGGAATAATATACCGATATACTGTTGGACCGACTCTGTAATTAATCGTGAAGAAGTCCAAGTTTAATAAATTAAGGATTATGTGTTCAATATGGCTGCTCCTAGACACATGAACTGAATCTATTCTATATCGATGCAAATTAATATGGCAATGACAAATATTGCAGATAAATTCGAAATCTGGTTCAGAAAATATTGAAGGATATACCGTTTCGGTAGCTAATCTTAACAAGTCCCTATATAGTAAATAAACGTAATTTTCTAAAGTGAGGCAGCTACTAGACACTTGAACTGAATTAATTCTATTAGGATGCATTTTAATTATACAATGTTCAGTAAATATTGATGAATGCACCGACTTGGAAACAAGTCGTGAAGAAGTCCCTATATAGTAAAATAACTATATTTTCTTCGATGTGGCGGCTCCTGGACACATGAATTATATTTACTTTATGTTGATGCATATTAATAAGGTAATGACAAATATTTCAAATACATTCGATTTCTGATTCAGAAAAGATTGAAGGATATAACGATTCGGAAGCTGATCTTAAGAACTCCCTTTATAGTAAATTAAAGTCATTTTCTTCAATGAGGCTGCTACTGGACACATGAACTGAATTAATTCTATATGGATGCATATTAATAAAACGATGTTCAGAAAATATTGATGAATGCACCGACTTGGAAACAATTCGTGAATAAGTCACTATATAGCAAAATAACGATATTTTGTTCGATGTGGTGGCTCCTGAATACATGAACGGAATTAATTCTATATCGATGAAAATTAATATACCAATGACAAATATTTCGTAAAATTTGAAATGTGGTATATAAAATAATGAAGGATTGTCCGATATGACAACTAATCATGAAGTACACACTATATATTAAATTAACGATTGTTTCTGCGAAGTGGTTGCACCCAGACACATGAACTGAATTTATTCTACATTGTATATTATACAATTCATAAAATTTCTACATCGTGTTCATAAACTATTAATGAATATAACGACTCGATAGCTAATCATGAAGAAGTGCCTTTATAGGAAATTAACGATATTTTCTTCGATGTGGCAGCTCCTGAACACATGAACTGAATTAATTCTATATCGATGGTAATTAATATAGAATTGACAGACATTTCATAAAATTGCGACATATTGTTCAGAAAATTAACAGAATGATATACCGATGTACTGATGTACAGACTCTGTAATATATCATGAAGAGGTCCATTTTATTAATTAAAGATTATGTATTCAATATGGCTGCTCCTAGACACATAAACTGAATTATTCTATATCGATGTAAATTAATATAGAAATGACAATCATTTCAAAAAAAATCGATGTCTGGATCAGTAAATATTGAAGGATATAACGATTTGTACGCTGATCATAAAGAAGTGCCTTTATAGTAAATTAACGATATTTTCTTCGATGTGGCAGCTCCTGGACACATGAACTGAATTATCGATGGAAATTAATATAGAAATGACAGACATTTCAAAAAAATTTCGACATATTGTTCAGAAAATGAACAGAACGGAATACTGATGTACCAACTCTGTAATTAATCATGCAGAAGTCCAAGTTTAATAAATTAAGGATTTTGTTTTCAATATGGCTGCTCCTGGACACATGAACTGAATTTATTCTATATTGTTGCATACTGATATAAGAAGAATGACAAACAATTCATAAAATTTCTACATCTTGTTCAGAAACTATTGATGAATTTACCAACTCGATAGCTAATCATGAAGAAGAGCCTTTATAGTAAATTAACGATATTTTCTTCGATGTGGCAGCTCCTGGACACATGAACTGAATTAATTCTATATCGATGGAAATTAATATAGAAATGACAGACATTTCAAAAAATTTCGACATATTGTTCAGAAAAGGAACAGAATGATATACTGATGCACTGATATACCAACTCTGTAATTAATCATGAGGAGGCCAAGTTTAATAATTAAGGATATTGTTTTCAATATGGCTGCTCCTAGACACATAAACTGAAGTATTCTATATCGATGTAAATTAATATAGAAATGGAAAAATTTCAAAAACATTCGATGTCTGGATTAGTAAATATTGAGGGATTTAACGATTCGTACGCTGATCATAAAGAAGTCCCTTTATAGTAAATTAACATTATATTCTTCGATGTGGCTGCTCCTGGACACATGATCTGAGTTAATTCTATATTGAGGGATATTAATATAGAAATGACAAATATTTCATAAAATTTCGATATATTGTTCAGAAAACGAACGGAATAATATACCGATATACTCTTGGACCGACTCTGTAATTAATCGTGAAGAAGTCCAAGTTTAATAAATTAAGGATTATGTGTTCAATATGGCTGCTCCTAGACACATGAACTGAATCTATTCTATATCGATGCAAATTAATATGGCAATGACAAATATTGCAGATAAATTCGAAATCTGGTTCAGAAAATATTGAAGGATATACCGTTTCGGTAGCTAATCTTAACAAGTCCCTATATAGTAAATAAACGTAATTTTCTAAAGTGAGGCAGCTACTAGACACTTGAACTGAATTAATTCTATTAGGATGCATTTCAATTATACAATGTTCAGTAAATATTGATGAATGCACCGACTTGGAAACAAGTCGTGAAGAAGTCCCTATATAGTAAAATAACTATATTTTCTTCGATGTGGCGGCTCCTGGACACATGAATTATATTTACTTTATGTTGATGCATATTAATAAGGTAATGAAAAATATTTCAAATACATTCGATTTCTGATTCAGAAAAGATTGAAGGATATAACGATTCAGAAGCTGATCTTAAGAACTCCCTTTATAGTAAATTAAAGTCATTTTCTTCAATGAGGCTGCTACTGGACACATGAACTGAATTAATTCTATATGGATGCATATTAATAAAACGATGTTCAGAAAATATTGATGAATGCACCGAGTTGGAAACAATTCGTGAATAAGTCACTATATAGTAAAATAACGATATTTTGATCGATGTGGTGGCTCCTGAATACATGAACGGAATTAATTCTATATCGATGAAAATTAATATACCAATGACAAACATTTCGTAAAATTTGAAATGTAGTATATAAAATAATGAAGGATGTACCGATACGACAACTAATCATGAAGTACACACTATATATTAAATTAACGATTGTTTCTGCGAAGTGGTTGCACCCAGACACATGAACTGAATTTATTCTACATTGTATATTATACAATTCATAAAATGTCTACATCTTGTTCATAAACTATTAATGAATATAACGACTCGATAGCTAATCATGAAGAAGTGCCATTATAGGAAATTAACGATATTTTCTTCGATGTGGCAGCTCCTGGACACATGAACTGAATTAATTCTATATCGATGGAAATTAATATAGAAATGACAGACATTTCAAAAAATTTCGACATATTGTTCAGAAAATGAACAGAACGGTATACTGATGTACCAACTCTGTAATTAATCATGAAGATGTCCAAGTTTAATAAATTAAGGATTTTGTTTTCAATATGGCTGCTCCTGGACACATGAACTGAATGTATTCTATATTGATGCATACTGATATAAGAATGACAAACAATTCATAAAATTCCCACATCTTGGTCAGAAACTATTGATGAATATACCGACTCGATAGCTAATCATGAAGAAGAGCCTTTATAGTAAATGAACGATATTTTCTTCGATGTGGCAGCTTCTGGACACGTGAACGGAATTAATTCTATATCGATGGAAATTAATATAGAAATGACAGACATTTCATAAAATTGCGACATATTGTTCAGAAAATGAACAGAATGATATACCGATATACTGATGTACCAACTCTGTAATTAATCATGAAGAAATCCAAGTTTAATAAATTTAGGATATTTATTTCAATATGGCTGCTCCTGGATACATGAACTGAATTTATTCTATGTTGATGCATACTGATATCAGAATGACAAACAATTCATAAAATTTCTACATCTTGTTCAGAAACTATTGATGAATATACCAACTCGATAGCTAATCATGAAGAAGAGCCTTTATAGTAAATTAACGATATTTTCTTCGATGTGGCAGCTCCTGGACACATGAACTGAATTAATTCTATATCGATGGAAATTAATATAGAAATGACAGACATTTCATAAAATGTCGACATATTGTTCAGAAAATGAACAGAATGATATACCGATGTACCAACTCTGTAATTAATCATGAAGAAGTCCAAGTTTTTTAAATTAAAGATATTGATTTCAATATGGCTGCTCCTGTACACATGAACTGAATTTTTTCTGTATTGATGCATACTGATATAAGAATGACAAACAATTCTTAAAATTGCCACATCTTGGTCAGAAACTATTGATGAATATACCGACTCGATAGCTAATCATGATGAAGAGCCTTTATAGTAAATTAACGATATTTTCTTCGATGTGGCAGCTTCTGGACAGAAGAATTGAATTAATTCTATATCGATGCAAATTAATATAGAAATGACAGACATTTCATAAAATTTCGACATATTGTTCGGAAAATGAACAGAATGATATACTGATGTACCAACTCTGTAATTAATCATGAAGAAGTCCAAGTTTAATAAATTAAGGATTTTGTTTTCAATATGGCTGCTCCTAGACACATAAACTGAAGTATTCTATATCGATGTAAATTAATATAGAAATGGAAAAATTTCAAAAACATTCGATGTCTGGATTAGTAAATATTGAAGGATTTAACGATTCGTACGCTGATCATAAAGAAGTCCCTTTATAGTAAATTAACATTATATTCTTCGATGTGGCTGCTCCTGGACACATGATCTGAGTTAATTCTATATTGAGGGATATTAATATAGAAATGACAAATATTTCATAAAATTTCGATATATTGTTCAGAAAACGAACGGAATAATATACCGATATACTGTTGGACCGACTCTGTAATTAATCGTGAAGAAGTCCAAGTTTAATAAATTAAGGATTATGTGTTCAATATGGCTGCTCCTAGACACATGAACTGAATCTATTCTATATCGATGCAAATTAATATGGCAGTGACAAATATTGCAGATAAATTCGAAATCTGGTTCAGAAAATATGGAAGGATATACCGTTTCGGTAGCTAATCTGAACAAGTCCCTATATAGTAAATAAACGTAATTTTCTAAAGTGAGGCAGCTACTAGACACTTGAACTGAATTAATTCTATTAGGATGCATTTCAATTATACAATGTTCAGTAAATATTGATGAATGCACCGACTTGGAAACAAGTCGTGAAGAAGTCCCTATATAGTAAAATAACTATATTTTCTTCGATGTGGCGGCTCCTGGACACATGAATTATATTTACTTTATGTTGATGCATATTAATAAGGTAATGACAAATATTTCAAAAACATTCGATTTCTGATTCAGAAAAGATTGAAGGATATAACGATTCGGAAGCTGATCTTAAGAACTCCCTTTATAGTAAATTAAAGTCATTTTGAATTAATTCTATATGGTTGCATATTAATAAAACAATGTTCAGAAAATATTGATGAATGCACCGACTTGGAAACAATTCGTGAATAAGTCACTAAATAGTAAATTAACGATATTTTGTTCGATATGGTGGCTCCTGAACACATGAACGGAATTAATTCTATATCGATGAAAATAAATATAGCAATGACAAACATTTCGTAAAATTTGAAATGTAGTATATAAAATAATGAAGGATGTACCGATACGACAACTAATCATGAAGTACACACTATATATTAAATTAACGATTGTTTCTGCGAAGTGGTTGCACCCAGACACATGAACTGAATTTATTCTATATTGTATATTATACAATTCATAAAATTCTTGTTCATAAACTATTAATGAATATAACGACTCGATAGCTAATCATGAAGAAGTGTCTTTATAGGAAATTAACGATATTTTCTTCGATGTGGCAGCTCCTGGACACATGAACTGAATTAATTCTATATCGATGGTAGTTAATATAGAAATGACAGACATTTCATAAAATTTCGATATATTGCTCAGAAAATGAACAGAATTATAAACCGATGTACTGATGTACCAACTCTGTAATTAATCATGAAGAAGTTCAAGTTTAATAAATTAAGGGTTTTGTTTTCAATATGGCTGTTCCTGGACACATGAACTGAATTTATTCTATATTGATGCATACTGATATAAGAATGACAAACAATTCATAAAATTTCCACATCTTGTTCAGAAACTATTGATGAATATACCGACTCGATAGCTAATCATGAAGAAGTGCCTTTATAGTAAATTAACGATATTTTCTTCGATGTGGCAGCTCCTGGACACATGAACTGAATTAATTCTATATCGATGGAAATTAATATAAAAATGACAGACATTTCAAAAAATGTCGACATATTGTTCAGAAAATGAACAGAATGATATACCGATGTACTGATGTACCGACTCTTTAATTTATCATGAAGAGGTCCCTTTTATAAATTAAGGATTATGTTCTCAATATGGCTGCTCCTGGACACATGAACTGAATTTATTCTATATTGATGCATACTGATATAAGAATGACAAACAATTCATAAAATTTCCACATCTTGTTCACAAATTATTGATGAATATACCGACTCGATAGCTATTCATGAGGAAGAGCCTTTATAGTAAATTAACGATATTTTCTTCGATGTGGCAGCTCCTGGACACATGAACTGAATTAATTTTATATCGATGGTAATTAATATAGAAATGACAGACATTTCATAAAATTTCGACATCTTGTTCAGAAAATGAACAGAATGATATACCGATGTACTGATGTACCAATTCTGTAATTAATCATGAAGAAGTCCAAGTTTAATAAATTAAGGATTTTGTTTTCAATATGGCTGCTCCTGGACACATGAACTGAATTTATTCTATATTGATGCATACTGATATAAGAATGACAAACAATTCATAAAATTTCTACATCTTGTTCAGAAATTAATGATGAATATACCGACTCGATAGCTATTCATGAAGAAGAGCATTTATAGTAAATTAACGATATTTTCTTCGATGTGGCAGCTCCTGGACACATGAACTGAATTAATTCTATATCGATGCAAATTAATATAGAAATGACAGACATTTCATAAAATTTCGACATATTGTTCAGAAAATGAACAGAATGATATACCGATATACTGATGTACCAACTCTGTAATTAATCATGAAGAAGTTCAAGTTTAATAAATTAAGGATATTGATTTCAATATGGCTGCTCCTGTACACATGAACTGAATTTTTTCTATATTGATGCATACTGATATAAGAATGACAAACAATTCATAAAATTTCCACATCTTGTTCAGAAACTATTGATGAATATACCGACTCGATAGCTAATCATGAAGAAGTGCGTTTCTAGTAAATTAACGATATTTACTTCGATGTGGCAGCTCCTGGACACATGAACTGAATTAATTCTATATCGATGGAAATTAATATAAAAATGACAGACATTTCAAAAAATTTCGACATATTGTTCAGAAAATTAACAGAATGATATACCGATGTACTGATGTACCGACTCTGTAATTTATCATGAAGAGGTCCCTCTTATAAATTAAGGATTATGTTTTCAATATGGCTGCTTCTGGACACATGAACTGAATTTATTCTATATTGATGCATACTGATATAAGAATGACAAACAATTCATAAAATTTCCACATCTTGTTCAGAAACTATTGATGAATATACCGACTCGATAGCTAATCATGAAGAAGAGCCTTTATAGTAAATTAACGATATTATCTTCGATGTGGCAGCTCCTGGACACATGAATTGAATTAATTCTATATCGATGGAAATTAATATAGAAATGACAGAAATTTCATAAAATTTCGACATATTGTTCAGAAAATGAACAGAATGATTTACCGATGTACTGATGTACCAACTCTGTAATTAATCATGAAGAAGTCCAAGTTTAATATATTAAGGATATTTATTTCAATATGGCTGCTCCTGGATACATGAACTGAATTTATTCTATATTGATGCATACTGATATAAGAATGACAAACAATTCGTAAAATTATGATGTGGCAGCTCCTGGACACATGAACTGAATTAATTCTATATCGATGTAAATTAATATAGAAATGACAATCATTTAAAAAAAAAATCGATGTCTGGATCAGTAAATATTGAAGGATATAACGATTTGTACGCTGATCATAAAGAAGTACCTTTATAGTAAATTAACGATATTTTCTTCGATGTGGCAGCTCCTGGACACATGAACTGAATTAATTCTATATCGATGGAAATTAATATAGAAATGACAGACATTTCAAAAAATTTCGACATATTGTTCAGAAAATGAACAGAACGGTATACTGATGTACCAACTCTGTAATTAATCATGAAGATGTCCAAGTTTAATAAATTAAGGATTTTGTTTTCAATATGGCTGCTCCTGGACACATGAACTGAATGTATTCTATATTGATGCATACTGATATAAGAATGACAAACAATTCATAAAATTCCCACATCTTGGTCAGAAACTATTGATGAATATACCGACTCGATAGCTAATCATGAAGAAGAGCCTTTATAGTAAATGAACGATATTTTCTTCGATGTGGCAGCTTCTGGACACGTGAACTGAATTAATTCTATATCGATGGAAATTAATATAGAAATGACAGACATTTCATAAAATTGCGACATATTGTTCAGAAAATGAACAGAATGATATACCGATATACTGATGTACCAACTCTGTAATTAATCATGAAGAAATCCAAGTTTAATAAATTTAGGATATTTATTTCAATATGGCTGCTCCTGGATACATGAACTGAATTTATTCTATGTTGATGCATACTGATATCAGAATGACAAACAATTCATAAAATTTCTACATCTTGTTCAGAAACTATTGATGAATATACCAACTCGATAGCTAATCATGAAGAAGAGCCTTTATAGTAAATTAACGATATTTTCTTCGATGTGGCAGCTCCTGGACACATGAACTGAATTAATTCTATATCGATGGAAATTAATATAGAAATGACAGACATTTCATAAAATTTCGACATATTGTTCAGAAAATGAACAGAATGATATACCGATGTACTGATGTACCAACTCTGTAATTAATCACGAAGAAGTCCAAGTTTTTTAAATTAAAGATATTGATTTCAATATGGCTGCTCCTGTACACATGAACTGAATTTTTCTGTATTGATGCATACTGATATAAGAATGACAAACAATTCATAAAATTGCCACATCTTGTTCAGAAACTATTGATGAATATACCGACTCGATAGCTAATCATGATGAAGAGCCTTTATAGTAAATTAACGATATTTTCTTCGATGTGGCAGCTTCTGGACAGAAGAATTGAATTAATTCTATATCGATGCAAATTAATATAGAAATGACAGACATTTCATAAAATTTCGACATATTGTTCGGAAAATGAACAGAATGATATACTGATGTACCAACTCTGTAATTAATCATGAAGAAGTCCAAGTTTAATAAATTAAGGATTTTGTTTTCAATATGGCTGCTCCTAGACACATAAACTGAAGTATTCTATATCGATGTAAATTAATATAGAAATGGAAAAATTTCAAAAACATTCGATGTCTGGATTAGTAAATATTGAAGGATTTAACGATTCGTACTCTGATCATAAAGAAGTCCCTTTATAGTAAATTAACATTATATTCTTCGATGTGGCTGCTCCTGGACACATGATCTGAGTTAATTCTATATTGAGGGATATTAATATAGAAATGACAAATATTTCATAAAATTTCGATATATTGTTCAGAAAACGAACGGAATAATATACCGATATACTGTTGGACCGACTCTGTAATTAATCGTGAAGAAGTCCAAGTTTAATAAATTAAGGATTATGTGTTCAATATGGCTGCTCCTAGACACATGAACTGAATCTATTCTATATCGATGCAAATTAATATGGCAGTGACAAATATTGCAGATAAATTCGAAATCTGGTTCAGAAAATATGGAAGGATATACCGTTTCGGTAGCTAATCTGAACAAGTCCCTATATAGTAAATAAACGTAATTTTCTAAAGTGAGGCAGCTACTAGACACTTGAACTGAATTAATTCTATATGGATGCATTTCAATTATACAATGTTCAGTAAATATTGATGAATGCACCGACTTGGAAACAAGTCGTGAAGAAGTCCCTATATAGTAAAATAACTATATTTTCTTCGATGTGGCGGCTCCTGGACACATGAATTATATTTACTTTATGTTGATGCATATTAATAAGGTAATGACAAATATTTCAAAAACATTCGATTTCTGATTCAGAAAAGATTGAAGGATATAACGATTCGGAAGCTGATCTTAAGAACTCCCTTTATAGTAAATTAAAGTCATTTTGAATTAATTCTATATGGATGCATATTAATAAAACAATGTTCAGAAAATATTGATGAATGCACCGACTTGGAAACAATTCGTGAATAAGTCACTATATAGTAAATTAACGATATTTTGTTCGATATGGTGGCTCCTGAACACATGAACGGAATTAATTCTATATCGATGAAAATAAATATAGCAATAACAAACATTTCGTAAAATTTGAAATGTAGTATATAAAATAATGAAGGATGTACCGATACGACAACTAATCATGAAGTACACACTATATATTAAATTAACGATTGTTTCTGCGAAGTGGTTGCACCCAGACACATGAACTGAATTTATTCTATATTGTATATTATACAATTCATAAAATTCTTGTTCATAAACTATTAATGAATATACCGACTCGATAGCTAATCATGAAGAAGTGTCTTTATAGGAAATTAACGATATTTTCTTCGATGTGGCAGCTCCTGGACACATGAACTGAATTAATTCTATATCGATGGTAGTTAATATAGAAATGACAGACATTTCATAAAATTTCGATATATTGCTCAGAAAATGAACAGAATTATAAACCGATGTACTGATGTACAGACTCTGTAATTAATCATGAAGAAGTTCAAGTTTAATAAATTAAGGGTTTTGTTTTCAATATGGCTGTTCCTGGACACATGAACTGAATTTATTCTATATTGATGCATACTGATATAAGAATGACAAACAATTCATAAAATTTCCACATCTTGTTCAGAAACTATTGATGAATATACCGACTCGATAGCTAATCATGAAGAAGTGCCTTTATAGTAAATTAACGATATTTTCTTCGATGTGGCAGCTCCTGGACACATGAACTGAATTAATTTTATATCGATGGTAATTAATATAGAAATGACAGACATTTCATAAAATTTCGACATCTTGTTCAGAAAATGAACAGAATGATATACCGATGTACTGATGTACCAATTCTGTAATTAATCATGAAGAAGTCCAAGTTTAATAAATTAAGGATTTTGTTTTCAATATGGCTGCTCCTGGACACATGAACTGAATTTATTCTATATTGATGCATACTGATATAAGAATGACAAACAATTCATAAAATTTCTACATCTTGTTCAGAAATTAATGATGAATATACCGACTCGATAGCTATTCATGAAGAAGAGCCTTTATAGTAAATTAACGATATTTTCTTCGATGTGGCAGCTTCTGGACACATGAACTGAATTAATTCTATATCGATGGAAATTAATATAGAAATGACAGACATTTCAAAAAATTTCGACATATTGTTCAGAAAATGAACAGAATGATATACCGATGTACTGATGTACCGACTCTGTAATTTATCATGAAGAGGTCCCTTTTATAAATTAAGGATTATGTTTTCAATATGGCTGCTCCTAGACACATGAACTGAATCTATTCTATATCGATGCAAATTAATATGGCAATGACAAATATTGCAGATAAATTCGAAATCTGGTTCAGAAAAAATTGAAGGATATACCGTTTCGGTAGCTAATCTTAACAAGTCCCTATATAGTAAATAAACGTAATTTTCTAAAGTGAGGCAGCTACTAGACACTTGAACTGAATTAATTCTATTAGGATGCATTTCAATTATACAATGTTCAGTAAATATTGATGAATGCACCGACTTGGAAACAAGTCGTGAAGAAGTCCCTATATAGTAAAATAACTATATTTTCTTCTAAGGTGATGACAAATATTTCAAAAACATTCGATTTCTGATTCAGAAAAGATTGAAGGATATAACGATTCGGAAGCTGATCTTAAGAACTCCCTTTATAGTAAATTAAGGTCATTTTCTTCAATGAGGCTGCTACTGGCTGCTACACATGAACTGAATTAATTCTATATGGATGCATTTCAATTATACAATGTTCAGTAAATATTGATGAATACACCGACTTGGAAACAAGTCGTGAAGAAGTCCCTATATAGTAAAATAACTATATTTTCTTCGATGTGGCGGCTCCTGGACACATGAATTATATTTACTTTATGTTGATGCATATTAATAAGGTAATGAAGAATATTTCAAAAACATTCGATTTCTGATTCAGAAAAGATTGAAGGATATAACGATTCGGAAGCTGATCTTAAGAACTCCCTTTATAGTAAATTAAGGTCATTTTCTTCAATGAGGCTGCCACTGGACACATGAACTGAATTAATTCTATATGGATGCATATTAATAAAACGATGTTCAGAAAATATTGATGAATGCACCGACTTGGAAACAATTCGTGAATAAGTCACTATATAGTAAATTAACGATATTTTGTTCGATATGGTGGCTCCTGAACACATGAACGGAATTAATTCTATATCGATGAAAATAAATATAGCAATGACAAACATTTCGTAAAATTTGAAATGTAGTATATAAAATAATGAAGGATGTACCGATACGACAACTAATCATGAAGTACACACTATATATTAAATTAACGATTGTTTCTGCGAAGTGGTTGCACCCAGACACATGAACTGAATTTATTCTATATTGTATATTATACAATTCATAAAATTTCTACATCTTGTTCATAAACTATTAATGAATATAACGACTCGATAGCTAATCATGAAGAAGTGTCTTTATAGGAAATTAACGATATTTTCTTCGATGTGGCAGCTCCTGGACACATGAACTGAATTAATTCTATATCGATGGTGTAGAAAATGTAGGAATAACGCAAGAAATAACTTGAAATATAAACGACACGTCTTTATTGAACAAAAGAAATTTGGGAAGTAGTTTCAAAAATTTTCACAATTTGATAATAAAAATTATGAGCTAAATATAATATGTTTTTCAAAGACGCAAAGTGTATTTGCTATAGTATATTTTAACACCCCTTCTCAATATATACTTGTAGTCTTTAAATTAAATTTAACCCATTTCTAAATTGCTTTATTTTAACATGCTGCAGAGGTTTAGTAAAAATGTCTGCAAGCTTTTTGTCAGTAGGACAATACTGAAATTCAAGCAGTCCATTTTGTTTCTGCTCCTTTGCATAATGAAATTTTACATCAATATGTTTACTTCGTGGACTAACTTTTTCATTCTCTAGTAATGCTAAACAACTTTGATTATCTTCCATCAAAGTAACTTCCTTAATTGTAATGTTGATATCCTTAAACAAATTTCGCAGCCATGTTGCTTCCTTGCAAGCTTCAGCTAAAGCCACATACTCAGCTTCTGTTGATGATAGTGCAATTATGCTTTGTTTCTTGCTCATCCAACTAACTGATGCACCACAGAACAGAAATATGAATCTACTCGTTGATTTTCTTGATATTGTGTCTCCTGCCCAATCTGCATCGGAATAACCCAATAAAACATCTGATTTCTGGTCAGCAGTACCTAGATATAATTTCAAATTTTTAGTTTCTTGCAGGTACCTCAAAATTCGCTTGAGCTCCACAAAATCCGCTTTTGTTGGACAGCTTACTTTGCGACTCAATATCGAGACTGCCACAGCAATATCCGGTCTAGTATTCACTGATAGATATAGTAGTGATCCAATAATTTGCCTGTATTCTTCGTTATCAACAGCTTCATTATTTGTCTTAATTGTTTCTTTTAAATTTTTTAAATATCCGGGATCCATAGGATATGCTGATCCTTTACATTCTTTCAATCCATGTTCTCTCAAGATATAAATTATCTCAACATAAATTATAAATACCTTTATCATTTCTCTCTATTTGTATTCCAAGAAATAATTTTAAATTTCCTAAATTTGTTAACTCAAATTCTTTTCCAATCTCTTCTACATGGTCCTCTATAATTTGTTCATTTTTGCAAACCAGCAGCAAGTCATCTACATATAAAAGTATATAAATCCAAACACCATTTACACATTTGCTATATAGACAAGGATCTGCTTTGCCTCTCTTAAAACCAATTTTCAGCAAACAATCGTTCATTTTCACATTCCAACATCTTGCAGATTGCTTCAAACCATACAAACTTTTCTTAAGTTTATATACTAAATTTTCTTTACCATGAATCTTGAAACCATCCGACTGCTTCATGTAAATTGTTGTGTCTAAATCGCCGTTAAGAAAAGCTGTTTTGATATCTACATGTTTAGCTATCATCTTCTCCCTTGAAGCTACTGCAAGAAGACATCGAAATGTAGTTTGCTTCACTACAGGTGCGAAAACTTCATCAAAATCAACTCCAAATTTTTGAGAGTATCCTTTCGCTACCAATCGAGATTTATATTTAACAATATTTCCTTCTGCATCACGTTTAATTTTGAAGACCCATTTATTTCCCACAGCCTTTCGATTCTCTGGCAGTTCTACCAAATCCCAGGTATCATTTTTTATAATTGAATCCATTTCTTCTCTCATCGCTTTGAGCCACAATTCACTTTCAGGTAGTGCCAATGCTTGTTTATAGTTTTTCGGTTCAACAATAGAGGTCTCTACTTTAGCTACATACCTGTCAGGTGCTTTGCCTTTTGTGCTCCTTGACGAGACTCTTCTGGGTTCTTCTGTTGCAACTTCGATGCAATCTTCATCGTTCTCACAATCTTCATCATTCTCACTTGCTGTGCTAAAATTGTCTTCCCCTTCTGAATTCAATTGTTCTACAAGAGACATAGATTCTTGTTTTAAACTCACAATGACATCCTTACAAATTGAATTCGCACGTTTATCTTGATTAACATTTTGTTGTTCCTCCATAAAAACAACATCCCGGCTTATGGTAACTCTTTCTTTTTGAATATCCAAACAACGAAAATTTTTACACGTTTCAGAATATCCAACGAACACCAATTTCTTTGCCTTCTGATCCAACTTACGCCGTTTCTCTTTAGGAACATGGACATATACGGTGCAACCAAAAGTCTTCAAATGTGCCAAATCTGGTTTCGTACCATACCAATATTCAAACGGAGTTTTGTCATTTGCTCTGGTTATTAGTCTGTTCTGCAAATAGTTCGCTGTATGAACTGCTTCAGCCCAATATTTATTATGAAGGTTTGCACCAAACAGCATGCACCTTGCCATCTCCGTCAATGAACGATTTTTTCTTTCAGCGATTCCATTCTGCTGTGGAGTGTAAGGAGCTGTAATATAATGAACAATCCCCTTCTGTTTCAAATAATTCTTGAATTCGTGATTAATGAATTCACCTCCACCAACTGTGCGAATAGCCTTCATGTTCTTATTAAATTTCGATTTGCAATTTGCCACAAATTCACGAAATTTTACAAAAGCATCACTTTTCTTTCTAAGAAAATATACTGTGCAATATCTACTATAATCATCTATCAATGTGAAAATATAGCGATTATTACTTGGAGTGCATGTTTGCATTGGACCACATATATCCGAATGCACCAGATCTAAAATTGAATTTGACCTTTTTTCTAAATTCTTTTCAAAGGGTTTTCTTGTCATCTTGCCTTCCAGACAAACTTTACAAATAGAATCGCCTTCGGTACATGGTTTAATAAAAATTCCACATACGAAATTCTTGTTGATTGTGTCCTTAACTGCATCAATGCTTCGATGACCAAACCTTTTATGCCATGTGTGAATGCAAGCTCCTGCATCCATTGAAATTTTCTTTGCTACTTCTGGTCTAGATAACGTGAACATTCCATTTTTGACATAGGCTGTTGCAAAAGTTTTCCCTTTTTTTGAAATCTTACATCCTTTCTTATCAAAAATAACATCATAATCTTTGTCAACCAACTTCTTTACAGATAATAAGTTTCTATCTAATTCTGGAATAAACAATACCTCATGCACCTTAATTTCAACTTTCTCACCACGGTTATCACAGCTGGTTAGAAAACCTTCGCCTTGGCCAGTTGATTGAAGATGACTGCCATTTGCCATGAAAACCGATGATTTGATTGTTGTATCCAAATTTGTGAAAAAATTTCTTGAATTTGTCATGTGACAAGATGCTGCAGAATCTACCAACCAATCTTTGGACTAGCTTCTGCCGCCAAGTTGAAAAGCTGCGTACGATTTTGATGATTCTTCCTGATTACCAATCTTGTTTGCTGAATATTTCTTCGACTTGCAATCTTTCATAAAGTGTCCAATTTTCCCACATCCGAAACACTTGATTTGTTTCTTCTGATGCTTTGCTTTAAGTGCAGATTCATCTCTCTCCGAATTAGTTCTACTGTGACGGCGTTTGTACTCCTGGAGTAGCTTCTCCTCCGGATATCTCGTCTTCTGATCTGACTTCTAAGGCCGTCACCAAAGTGTCATAGTCATCAGGAAGACTCCCAAGCAAAACCGCCACAACCATATGATCCTTGATGCACTCACCGAGTCCACTGAGTTCATCAACCATTGACAATACATTATGCAAATGTTCTTCCATTGTCTTCGATCCCAGTTCACATTTGAACAGTTTCTTTAGAATCTGGATCTTATTGCTGAACGATGACTTCTCATGCTGGTCCTTCAGCGCCTTCCAATATTGATATGCGTGGTTTAGCCGCTTGATATGAATCAATTGGTTGTCTTCTACTAACAGACCAATGATCGCTTTGGCTTTACCGTCTCTCGCCAACCAATCCGCTGTTGTTTTAGCTGCCGATGCAAGGACTACATCATCCCAAAGACCCTCCTTAACCAGCATCAACTCCAGCTTATACTTCCATATCTGGTAGTTCCGGTTATTCAGTCTTGAAATCGATGTCTTCAGATCTTCTGCCATTTGAACGTTAATAGTCGAAATTTCACGATTTTATATTTTGCAAATTGTTCCGCGTTATGGTGTTAGGCCCATAACCTGTAGAAAATGTAGGAATAACGCAAGAAATAACTTGAAATATAAACCACACGTCTTTATTGAACAAAAGAAATTTGGGAAGTAGTTTCAAAAATTTTCACAATTTGATAACAAAAATTATGAGCTAAATATAATATGTTTTTCAAAGACGCAAAGTGTATTTGCTATAGTATATTTTAACAGATGGTAGTTAATATAGAAATGACAGACATTTCATAAAATTTCTATATATTGCTCAAAAAATGAACAGAATGATAACCGATGTACTCATGTACCAACTCTGTAATTAATCATGAAGAAGTTCAAGTTCAATAAATTAAGGATTTTGTTTTCAATATGGCTGCTACTGGACACATGAACTGAATTTATTCTATATTGATGCATACTGATATAAGAATGACAAACAATTCATAAAATTTCCACATCTTGTTCAGAAACTATTGATGAATATACCGACTCGATAGCTAATCATGAAGAAGTGCCTTTCTAGTAAATTAACGATATTTTCTTCAATGTGGCAGCTCCTGGACACATGAACTGAATTAATTCTATATCGATGGAAATTAATATAAAAATGACAGACATTTCAAAAAATTTCGACGTATTGTTCAGAAAATTAACAGAATGATATACCGATGTACTGATGTACCGACTCTGTAATTTATCATGAAGAGGTCCCTTTTATAAATTAAGGATTATGTTTTCAATATGGCTGCTCCTGGACACATGAACTGAATTTATTCTATATTGATGCATACTGATATAAGAATGACAAACAATTCATAAAATTTCCACATCTTGTTCAGAAACTATTGATGAATATACCGTCTCGACAGCTAATCATGAAGAGGAGCCTTTATAGTAAATTAACGATATTTTCTTCGATGTGGCAGCTCCTGGACACATGAATTGAATTAATTCTATATCGATGGAAATTAATATAGAAATGACAGACATTTCATAAAATTTCGACATATTGTTCGGAAAATGAACAGAATGATATACTGATGTACCAACTCTGTAATTAATCATGAAGAAGTCCAGTTTTAAAAAATTAAGGATTTTGTTTTCAATATGGCTGCTCCTGGACACATGAACTGAATTTATTCTATATTGATGCTACTGATATAAGAATGACAAACAATTCATAAAATTTCAACATCTTGTTCAGGAATTATTGATGAATATACCGACTCGATAGCTAATCATGAAGAAGTGCCTTTATAGTAAATTAACGATATTTTCTTCGATGTGGCAGCTCCTGGACACATGAACTGAATTAATTCTATATCGATGGTAATTAATATAGAAATGACAGACATTTCATAAAATTTCGACATATTGTTCAGAAAATGAACAGAATGATATACCGATGTACTGATGTACCAACTCTGTAATTAATCATGAAGAAGTCCAGTTTTAAAAAATTAAGGATTTTGTTTTCAATATGGCTGCTCCTGGACACATGAACTGAATTTATTCTATATTGATGCTACTGATATAAGAATGACAAACAATTCATAAAATTTCAACATCTTGTTCAGGAATTATTGATGAATATACCGACTCGATAGCTAATCATGAAGAAGTGCCTTTATAGTAAATTAACGATATTTTCTTCGATGTGGCAGCTCCTGGACACATGAACTGAATTAATTCTATATCGATGGTAATTAATATAGAAATGACAGACATTTCATAAAATTTCGACATATTGTTCAGAAAATGAACAGAATGATATACCGATGTACTGATGTACCAACTCTGTAATTAATCATGAAGAAGTCCAAGTTTAATAAATTAAGGATTTTGTTTTCAATATGGCTGCTCCTGGACACATGAACTGAATTTATTCTATATTGATGCATACTGATATAAGAATGACAAACAATTCATAAAATTTCTACATCTTGTTCAGAAATTATTGATGAATATACCGACTCGATAGCTAATCATGAAGAAGTCCCTTTATTGTAAATTAACATTATATTCATCGATGTGGCTGCTCCTGGACACATGAACTGAGTTAATTCTATATTGAGGGATATTAATATAGAAATGACAAATATTTCATAAAATTTCGATATATTGTTCAGAAAACGAACAGAATAATATACCGATATACTGTTGGACTGACTCTGTAATTAATCGTGATGAAGTCCAAGTTAAATAAATTATGGATTATGTGTTCAATATGGCTGCTCCTAGACACATGAACAGAATCTATTCTATATCGATGCAAATTAATAGCAATGACAAATATTGCAGATCAATTCGAAATCTGGTTCAGAAAATATTGAAGGATATACCGTTTCGGTAGCTAATCTTAACAAGTTCCTATATAGTAAATAAACGTAATTTTCTAAAGTGAGGCAGCTACTAGACACTTGAACTGAATTAATTCTATTAGTATGCATTTCAATTATACAATGTTAAGTAAATATTGATGAATGCACTGACTTGGAAACAAGTCGTGAAGAAGTCCCTATATAGTAAAATAACTATATTTTCTTCGATGTGGCGGCTCCTGGACACATGAATTATATTTACTTTATGTTGATGCATATTAATAAAGTAATGACAAATATTTCAAAAACATTCGATGTCTGATTCAGAAAAGATTGAAGGATATAACGATTCGGAAGCTGATCTTAAGAACTCCCTTTATAGTAAATTAAAGTCATTTTCTTCAATGAGGCTGCTACTGGACACATGAACTGAATTAATTCTATATGGATGCATATTAATAAAACAATGTTCAGAAAATATTGATGAATGCACCGACTTGGAAACAATTCGTGAATAAGTCACTATATAGTAAATTAACGATATTTTGTTCGATGTGGTGGCTCCTCAACACATGAACGGAAATATCCTATATCGATGGAAATTAATAAAGCAATGACAAACAATTCATAAAACTTCTACATCTTGTTTAGAAACTATTGATGAATATACCGACTCGATAGCTAGTCATGAAGAAGTGCCTTTATAATAAATTAACGATATTTTCTTCGATCTGGCAACTCCTGGACACATGAACTGAATTAATTCTATATCGATGGAAATTAATATAGAAATGACAGACATTTATGGTAATTTAACGATATTTTCTTCGATGTGGCGGCTCCTGGACATATGAACTGAATTAATTCTATACCGATGAAAATTAATATAGCAATGACAATCATTTCGTAAAATTTGAAATGTAATATATAAAATAATGAAGGATGTACCGATACGACAACTAATCATGAAGTACTCACTATATAGTAAATTAACGATAGTTTCTGCGAAGTGGTTGCACCCAGACACATGAACTGAATATATTCTATGTTGTATATTATACAATTCATAAAATTTCTACATCATGTGCAGAAACTATTGATGAATATACGGACTCGATTGCTAATCATGAAGAAGTGCCTTAATAGTAAACTAACGATATTTTCTTCGATCTGGCAACTCCTGGACGCATGAACGGAGTTTATTCTATATCGATGGAAATTAATATAGAAATGACAGACATTTCATAAAATTTCGACATAATGTTCAAAAAAGGAACAGAATGAAATACCGATGAACTGATGTACCGACCCTGTAATTAATCACGAAAAAGTGCAAATTTAATAAATCAAGGATTTTGTTTTCAATATGGCTGCTCCTAGACACATAAACTGAATTTATTCTATATCGAAGAAATTTAATATAGCAATGACAAATATTTAAAAAAAAAAAAACAAATCGATGTCCGGTTTAGAAAATATTGAAGGATATAACGATTCGAAATTTAATCTTGAAGTAGTCCCTTTAGAGTAAATTGACGTCATTTTCTCAATGAGGTTGTTATTGGTCACATGAACAAAACTAATTCTATATCAACGCATATTAATATATAAATGACAAACATTTCACAAATTTTCGATATATTGTTTAGAAAATGAACAGAATTATATACCTTCGTAATGATGTGCTGATCTGTAAATAATTATGAAGAAGTTCAAGTTTAATAAATTAAGGAGTGAAGTGAATTGATTTTATATCGATTCATATTAAAATAATTAGTTACAGTCATTTCATATCAAATCGTCATCTGGTTTAGTATATATTGAAGGATGTACTAACTCGGTAAGAATTAGTCAAGAAGTCCCTTTATATTAAATGAACGAGAGTCTCTTCGATGTGGTGGCTCCTGAACACATGCACGGAATTAATTCTATATAGATGCAAATTAATATAGCAATGACAAACATTTTATAAAAATTCGAATTGTAGTATATAAAATATTGAAGGATGAACCGATACGACAACTAATCATGAAGTACTAACTATATAGTAAATTAACGTTAGTTTCTGCGTTGTGGTTGCACACTGACACATGAACTGAATTTATTCTTTATCGATGCATATTAAAAAAATTAGTTACAGACATTTCATATTGTTTACGTCCGAAACCTTCTGGTACAATTTGGTGTGCCATCCCTAACGTGTGTTGTGTTATTGATAAAGAGTAGTGCGATCTCTAGATTACACATTGACCGTTAGCGGTTCATGATGGCCGCCAATTTGTACTCAATAGTGACAGTTCGGAATGCGGCATGGACTTCGACCATGTCTTGCCGCGGTAGGCTCGGTCACTTTGATCGCGATTTCGAAAGCAGACTGACGACAGAGCGATATACTCAATTCCGATCTCACGAAGCTACTCCTGCTGAAGACCATTTCGGAAAACAGTCAACACCAAGAGCAGTCAACATTACAACAACAACATCCACCACGACAGCTGCCTCCAGCATTAGCATTCGGTGAGTCCTGGTTCCGCATTCCAAATTACAATAACAGCACAGTATATATATATATATATATATATATATATATATATATATATATATATATATATATATATATATCTATATATCCATACCTATACAAATATAATATCTGACTTATATATATATATTCAAACGTACTTTTACATATATATTCCCTCCATATATATACCGATACTCACCCATATCAATACACATACCTACCTATATATATATAGAGATCTACAATTGTGAGTGTTTTTCCGCGCCAATTTTATTTCGGGACCTTTTTATACCTCCGGTGTTAACAAGTCCTTACAGTTCGAATTGTTACTGTTTTTTCTGCGTAACGTTTTTAGCGTGAACGGATATATGATCAATCTCGACATTTCTACAGTTGTTTTTAACATTGTTTTAAAATAATTATACTTTCGGTCGTGAATCGAACTAACACGCCAATTTTCTTTCGGTACTTTTTATTTACCCCCGGTTTCAATAAGTCTTCGCAGTTCGATTTCCTTTACTGGTTTTCATTTAATTTTTTCATGACTATTTCTTGTTGCTTGATATCACTGTCCCAACGGCGTGCAATACACGCATTTTCTGATCACGAATTCAATCAAAGTTTCTCCTCTTGACAAAAAAAAAGGAAATGAATTATCCATTAAAAAACAAAATTCCTTTTTGTTTTTTTTATAAATTGCTACTCCTCTCCTACGAGTGAATAAACACAGTCCTGTCCGAAGTTCATTCCGAGTCTCTGGTTTGCTTAAGACAAGTTCTTATACCACAATCGGTAGAAATTCAGCATTTTCCTGAAATTTTAAATTTTCTTTTCCGTTTATTTTCAATCCTTTTGTGGTTGTGGCCAATCATCAACGTTGAAGCAACCAATCAAATCAAATCAAATCAAATCTTTTTTTTGGAATCTGTTCCTTTCTTCTGCCAACATTTCATTGGCAGCTCGTCCATCCAGCTCATTTGGATTACGATTCCATTTCCAATTCCTCGCTTGGTATAACTCTCCAGGCCGTTCAGTCCATTCGATTTCCGATTCGAAGCTCTTGTCGGCACCTCTACAAAAATCTTTTGCAGTCAATCCATCCGAGACATCCATTATAGCTGCCTTGAATAATTTTATTCGTCTTACCTAATGGATTTCGATTTGGAGTTTTCCGACGCCATGCTTGACGACCATACGGTTTATTCGCTGGAAGTTTATCGCGAGGTAATTAAATCCGTCTGGGGTCAGGTCAAGGGGACTTACGGTGCTTGTTTAAGCGATCTCTACGAGAAGCGCAGATCAAGGGAAACCCTCGAATAGTGCGTACCGCACCTACGTTCGCTATGTGGCGAACATTGGAGAACGGATGGCTGCGCTAACTACGGCCAACCTTCCAGTCCATCCACCCGTGGAAAGGGTTACGGATACCAGTAATTTCCATCTGCATCCATAGTCACAGCATTGAGGGTGCAGTCACAACGCGGAAAGAAGTTACGTCCGCACTAGAATCCGCCGGCTTCTCCATGATGGGCTTCAAACCCCGACCAAATTTTC
The DNA here is from genome assembly GCA_947389925.1 of Coelopa pilipes. Lineage (NCBI taxonomy): Eukaryota > Metazoa > Arthropoda > Insecta > Diptera > Coelopidae > Coelopa > Coelopa pilipes. The sequence continues at coordinate 10,579,085 of OX376700.1, forward strand.
CAAGGTCTTCTAAACGACCACCTTCTATGTGAAGATTTTCTCCAATTCGGTGAGAGAAGTCATGCGAAAACTCTCGGGGTTAGATGGAACGCACGGTCTGACATCTTCTATTTCTTCACGAAAACATTGAAGAATCAAATCACCTTTACGAAACGGGAGGTTTTGTCCGAAATATCGAAACATTTCGATCCCGCGGGCTGGTTGGCACCATGCCTCGTCTTGCAAAGCTTTTGATGCAACAAATTTGGCTGTCCCAGACTGGGTGGGACGATCCGTTGCACGAAAATTGTTTAGATGCGTGGAATCAATTCCTGCAATCCTACCTAGAAATCAACAATATCCATCTACCCCGGTGGATACAGTAAACTCCCGACTCCGACGTCGAGATTCATGCATTTTGCGATGCCTCTGAAAAGGCGTATACCGCCAACATATATATTTGAATCAAATCCGAGTCCAGTCCTATCTCAGTATATCTCCTAACAGCCAAACCAAAAGCAGCTCCAGTGAAAACACCGTCTATTTCGAGGCTGGAGTTATGTTACCGTCCTAATAGCTGAAATGGTAGAGTCCGTAATACCACAGCTCGGCTTAAAACCGCACAAAACATTCTTTTGAACCAACTCCACCATCGTCTTTGCCTGGCTCCAGAAACCTCCATTCCACTGGCAAACGTTTGTTGCGAACCGGGTATCGAAGATGTGCCCTGCGAATTGGTTCCACGTTGATTCGCACGACAATCCTGCCGATCTTGGCAGTCGTGGGGCGCTACCAAAAGAACTGGCTGACAGTTCACTGTGGTGGTATGGTGCGAAGTGGCTACAAGATAATCCATCGTCTTGGCCAGGTGTTTTCACCTCAAGGTACACGCGACAGTTCTACATCAAGTTGACGACATTCTCGAACGCTTCTCCTGCTATGCAAGAGCATTGCGGGTGTTGTCATATACATTCCGCTTCTTTCACCGATCTCATAGTACGCATCATATTCCTACTCCTCAGCAGCACAGAGATAAACAGCACTAGAATGCGTTTGATGCTGCTGAGTCAACGACTGACCTACTCAGAAGAGTGTAAACTACTTAAAAACAAAAATCCGATTCCATCGTCGAGCTCCCTGCTCAACTTAAATCCATTCCTCGATGGTTCGGGTGTGCTTCGAGTCTGCGGCAGACTCGTCTCCTCACCAGTCATGTCGTATGACGAGCGCCATCCCATTATATTACCGCATAATTGCGAGTTCTCACGTCTCTTAGTCCGTTTTACACATGAGATCTCTCTCCACGGGGGAAATCAATTGGTTCTTAAACTTTTACGCCGGCAATTTTGGATTCCAAGACCCAAAAATTTCATCAAAACGATAATTCACAATTGCAAACCTTGCGTACTCCATCGTAAGAAGGTTTGCAATCAGTTGATGGGCGCACTTCCTCCATAACGCACCACTTATGCACGTCCTTTTACACGTACCGGCTTAGATTTCGTGGGTCCATTCGAAATCAAGAACTACACCGGTAGAGCTTGCCTGATTACCAAGGGCCTGATTACCTTATGCGTGTTTGTTTGCTTCTCCACGAAAGCAATCCATTTAGAGGCAACCAATACTCTTTCCACGGCTGCTTTCATAGCAGCATTCGAAAGATTCGTCTCCCGACGTGGATGTCCACTGACATTATATTCCGATAATGGAAAAATCTTTGTAGGCGCTTCTCGAGAACTGCCGCGTAACTTTCTATAGGTCTCTTGAACTTCATTCCACCAGGAGCTCCTCACATGGGTGGCCTCTGGGAAGCTGGGATGAAGAGCTTCAAAACACACTTCAAGAAAGTAGCAGGAACGTTCAAATATACCTTCGAAGAATTTTCCACAATTCTCTCAAGAATTGAAGCGTGTCACAATTCACGTCCGATTTCTGCCATGTCCGAAGATCCGCCGGACATGTCCGCATTAACACCTGGTCATTTCCTGATCGGCAGTCCGCTGCTAGCTCCGAGTGAATTGTAAATCGGTGGCAGAAGCTGAAAGCTCTCCAGCAACACTTCTGTACTCGTTGGAAAGATGAGTATCTAAAGAAGTTGCACAAACGGAATAAGTGGAATAGTTCAGAACCCAATCTTCGAGTCGATTCTCTGGTTGTTATCCAAGACGATAACCTGCCCCCGCAAGAATGGCGACAGGGTGGTGGCAGGGTATCCAAGATACATTTGGGAAAAGACAAGCGGGTCCGCGTGGCTGAAATCCATACAGCGTGCAGCACCATTACGCGACCAGTTGTGAAATTAGTGGTTCTACCCTTATCATAATTTCACTCTCCTACGCTGTCTCCGTCCTGTCCTTGTTTTTTTCCCGCAACGAGTCCTATAGCTGTTTGTTTCTTTTCCTCATAGCCGAAACATGCCGAACAAAGCGATCTCCAAGCGATCAAGAAAATTGTTAGGAGCAGAATTCTACTAAAAATGCATCCGCCCTGGTATGCTGCCGGGAGTTAACGGGCTTCCCCTGGCCCTGAACAAGCTATTTGGGTGGATCTTATCCGGCTCCTGCTCCGGATAAACCACTCGATAAAACAGTCAACACGCCATTTGGGTGGATCCTTTCCGGCTCCTGCTCCGTATAAGCCGCTCAATGAGCCCACATCATTCCACATCTCTCCAAATCCTTGAATTTTGAAGTTTGTGAAGTTGAGCAATAAAAAAGAAATAAGAATTCACAATCAAAGTTCAATAATCCTTCACTTCCCTTCTCCAGTAGCTAGCGCGCTGCTCCAAGTATTGCAGGAATACTGCAAGGCGGGCGGCGATGTTTACGCCCGAAACATTCTGGTACAATTTAGTGTGCCATCCCTAACACATTCACCGTTAGCGATTTATAATGGCCGCCAAATTTGTACTCAAAAGTGACAGTTCGGACAGCGGCATGGACTTCGACCATGTCTTGCCGTGGTTCGCTCGGTCACTTTAATCGCAACTTCGAAAGCAGACTGACGATAGAGCGATATACTCAACACCAATCTCATCAAGCTACTCCTGCTGAAGACCATTCCGGAAAACAGTCAACACCGCCACAGCCAGTACATCCACCTGCAACACCAACAGCAGCCAACATCACAACAACAACATCCACATGCAACACCAACCGCAGCCAACAGCGCAACTCCAACAACATTCCCCTGCAACACCAACCGCAGCTAACACCACAACCAAGCAAATAGAACGACATCCACCGCTGCATCCACTATCACATCAAACACCATTTCAACAAGCCGCTCGCCGTTCACAGCAATTCACCCCTCCTAACACATATCAAATCGTCATCTGGTTTAGAATATATTGAAGGATGTACTAACTCGGTAACAAATCGTGAAGAAGTCCCTTTACATTAAATGAACGAGAGTTTATTCGATGTGGTGGCTCCTGAACACATGAACGGAATTAATTCTATATAGATGCAAATTAATATAGCAATGACAAACATTTCATAAAAATTCGAATTGTAGTATTTAATAAATATTGAAGGATGAACCGATACGACAACTAATCATGAAGTACTCACTATATAGTAAATTAACGTTAGTTTCTGCGTTGTGGTTGCACCCAGACATATGAACTGAATTTATTCTATATTGGTGTATACTGATATATAAAGGACAAACAATTCATAAAATTTCTACATTTGTTCAGAAAATATTGATAAATATACCGACTCGATAGCTAATCATGAAGAAGTGCCTTTAAAATAAATTAACGATATTTTCTTCGATCTGGCAGCTCCTGGACACATGAAATGAATTAATTCTATATCGATGCAAATTAATATAGGAATGACAGACATTTCATAAAATTTCGATATATTGCTCAGAAAATGAACAGAATGATATACCGATGTACTGATGTACCAACTCTGTAATTAATCATGAAGAAGTTCAAGTTTAATAAATTAAGGATTTTGTTTTCAATATGGCTGCTCCTGGACACATGAACTGAATTTATTCTATATTGATGCATACTGATATAAGAATGACAAACAATTCATAAAATGTCCACATCTTGTTCAGAAACAATTGATGAATATACCGACTCGATAGCTAATCATGAAGAAGTGCCTTTATAGTAAATTAACGATATTTTCTTCGATGTGGCAGCTCCTGGACACATGAACTGAATTAATTCTATATCGATGGAAATTAATATAGAAATGACAGACATTTCAAAAAATTTCGACATATTGTTCAGAAAATTAACAGAATGATATACCGATGTACTGATGTACCGACTCTGTAATTTATCATGAAGAGGTCCCTTTTATAAATTAAGGATTATGTTTTCAATATGGCTGCTCCTGGACACATGAACTGAATTTCTTCTATATTGATGCATACTGATATAAGAATGATAAACAATTCATAAAATGTCCACATCTTGTTCAGAAACTATTGATTAATATACCGACTCGATAGCTAATCGTGAAGAAGAGCCTTTATAGTAAATTAACGATATTTTCTTCGATGTGGCAGCTCCTGGACACATGAATTGAATTAATTCTATATCGATGGAAATTAATATAGAAATGACAGACATTTCATAAAATTTCGACATATTGTTCGGAATATGAACAGAATAATATACTGATGTACCAACTCTGTAATTAATCATGAAGAAGTCCAGTTTTAAAAAATTAAGGATTTTGTTTTCAATATGGCTGCTCCTGGACACATGAACTGAATTTATTCTATATTGATGCATACTGATATAAGAATGACAAACAATTCATAAAATTTCCACATCTTGTTCACAAATTATTGATGAATATACCGACTCGATAGCTAATCATGAAGAAGAGCCTTTATAGTAAATTAACGATATTTTCTTCGATGTGGCAGCTCCTGGACACATGAATTATTTTTACTTTATGTTGATGCATATTAATAAGGTAATGACAAATATTTCAAAAACATTCGATTTCTGATTCAGAAAAGATTGAAGGATATAACGATTCGGAAGCTGATCTTAAGAACTCCCTTTATAGTAAATTAAGGTCATTTTCTTCAATGAGGCTGCTACTGGCTGCTACACATGAACTGAATTAATTCTATATGGATGCATTTCAATTATACAATGTTCAGTAAATATTGATGAATACACCGACTTGGAAACAAGTCGTGAAGAAGTCCCTATATAGTAAAATAACTATATTTTCTTCGATGTGGCGGCTCCTGGACAAATGAATTATATTTACTTTATGTTGATGCATATTAATAAGGTAATGACGAATATTTCAAAAACATTCGATTTCTGATTCAGAAAAGATTGAAGGATATAACGATTCGGAAGCTGATCTTAAGAACTCCCTTTATAGTAAATTAAGGTCATTTTCTTCATTTTGCCACTGGACACATGAACTGAATTAATTCTATATGGATTCATAATCATGAAGAAGTGCCTTTATAGTAAATTAACGATATTTTCTTCGATGTGGCAGCTCCTGGACACATGAACTGAATTAATTCTATATCGATGGAAATTAATATAAAAATGACAGACATTTCAAAAAATTTCGACATATTGTTCAGAAAATTAACAGAATGATATACCGATGTACTGATGTACCGACTCTGTAATTTATCATGAAGAGGTCCCTTTTATAAATTAAGGATTATATTTTCAATATGGCTGCTCCTGGACACCTGAACTGAATTTATTCTATATTGATGCATACTGATATAAGAATGACAAACAATTCTTAAAATGTCCACATCTTGTTCAGAAACTATTGATGAATATACCGACTCGATAGCTAATCATGAAGAAGAGCCTTTATAGTAAATTAACGATATTTTCTTCGATGTGGCAGCTCCTGGACACATGAATTATATTTACTTTATGTTGATGCATATTAATAAGGTAATGACAAATATTTCAAAAACATTCGATTTCTGATTCAGAAAAGATTGAAGGATATAACGATTCGGAAGCTGATCTTAAGAACTCCCTTTATAGTAAATTAAGGTCATTTTCTTCAATGAGGCTGCTACTGGCTGCTACACATGAACTGAATTAATTCTATATGGATGCATTTCAATTATACAATGTTCAGTAAATATTGATGAATACACCGACTTGGAAACAAGTCGTGAAGAAGTCCCTATATAGTAAAATAACTATATTTTCTTCGATGTGGCGGCTACTGGACACATGAATTATATTTACTTTATGTTGATGCATATTAATAAGGTAATGACGAATATTTCAAAAACATTCGATTTCTGATTCAGAAAAGATTGAAGGATATAACGATTCGGAAGCTGATCTTAAGAACTCCCTTTATAGTAAATTAAGTTCATTTTCTTCATTTTGCCACTGGACACATGAACTGAATTAATTCTATATGGATTCATAATCATGAAGAAGTGCCTTTATAGTAAATTAACGATATTTTCTTCGATGTGGCAGCTCCTGGACACATGAACTGAATTAATTCTATATCGATGGAAATTAATATAAAAATGACAGACATTTCAAAAAATTTCGACATATTGTTCAGAAAATTAACAGAATGATATACCGATGTACTGATGTACCGACTCTGTAATTTATCATGAAGAGGTCCCTTTTATAAATTAAGGATTATGTTTTCAATATGGCTGCTCCTGGACACATGAACTGAATTTATTCTATATTGATGCATACTGATATAAGAATGACAAACAATTCTTAAAATGTCCACATCTTGTTCAGAAACTATTGATGAATATACCGACTCGATAGCTAATCATGAAGCCTTTATAGTAAATTAACGATATTTTCTTCGATGTGGCAGCTCCTGGACTCTTGAATTGAATTAATTCTATATCGATGGAAATTAATATAGAAATGACAGACATTTCATAAAATTTCGACATATTGTTCGGAAAATGAACAGAATAATATACTGATGTACCAACACTGTAATTAATCATGAAGAAGTCCAGTTTTAAAAAATTAAGGATTTTGTTTTCAATATGGCTGCTCCTGGACACATGAACTGAATTTATTCTATATTGATGCATACTGATATAAGAATGACAAACAATTCATAAAATTTCCACACCTTGTTCAAGAATTATTGACGAATATACCGACTCGATAGCTATTCATGAAGAAGAGCCTTTATAGTAAATTAACGATATTTTCTTCGATGTGGCAGCTCCTGGACACATGAACTGAATTAATTCTATATCGATGGTAATTAATATAGAAATGACAGACATTTCATAAAATTTCGACATATTGTTCAGAAAATGAACAAAATGATATACCGATGTACTGATGTACCAACTCTGTAATTAATCATGAAGAAGTCCAAGTTTAATAAATTAAGGATTTTGTTTTCAATATGGCTGCTCCTGGACACATGAACTGAATTTATTCTATATTGATGCATACTGATATAAGAATGACAAACAATTCATAAAATTTCTATATCTTGTTCAGAAATTATTGATGAATATACCGACTCGATAGCTAATCATGAAGAAATCCCTTTATTGTAAATTAACATTATATTCATCGATGTGGCTGCTCCTGGACACATGAACTGAGTTAATTCTATATTGAGGAATATTAATATAGAAATGACAAATATTTCATAAAATTTCGATATATTGTTCAGAAAACGAACAGAATAATATACCGACATACTGTTGGACCGACTCTGTAATTAATCGTGAAGAAGTCCAAGTTAAATAAATTAAGGATTATGTGTTCAATATGGCTGCTCCTAGACACATGAACTGAATCTATTCTATATCGATGCAAATTAATAGCAATGACAAATATTGCAGATAAATTCGAAATCTGGTTCAGAAAATATTGAAGGATATACCGATTCGGTAGCTAATCTTAACAAGTTCCTATATAGTAAATAAACGTAATTTTCTAAAGTGAGGCAGCTACTAGACACTTGAACTGAATTAATTCTATTAGTATGCATTTCAATTATACAATGTTAAGTAAATATTGATGAATGCACTGACTTGGAAACAAGTCGTGAAGAAGTCCCTATATAGTAAAATAACTATATTTTCTTCGATGTGGCGGCTCCTGGACACATGAATTATATTTACTTTATGTGGATGCATATTAATAAAGTAATGACAAATATTTCAAAAACATTCGATGTCTGATTCAGAAAAGATTGAAGGATATAACGATTCGGAAGCTGATCTTAAGAACTCCCTTTATAGTAAATTAAAGTCATTTTCTTCAATGAGGCTGCTACTGGACACATGAACTGAATTAATTCTATATGGATGCATATTAATAAAACAATGTTCAGAAAATATTGATGAATGCACCGACTTGGAAACAATTCGTGAATAAGTCACTATATAGTAAATTAACGATATTTTGTTCGATGTGGTGGCTCCTCAACACATGAACGGAAATATCCTATATCGATGGAAATTAATAAAGCAATGGCAAACAATTCATAAAACTTCTACATCTTGTTTAGAAACTATTGATGAATATACCGACTCGATAGCTAGTCATGAAGAAGTGCCTTTATAATAAATTAACGATATTTTCTTCGATCTGGCAACTCCTGGACACATGAACTGAATTAATTCTATATCGATGGAAATTAATATAGAAATGACAGACATTTATAGTAAATTAACGATATTTTCTTCGATGTGGCGGCTCCTGGACATATGAACTGAATTAATTCTACACCGATGAAAATTAATATAGCAATGACAATCATTTCGTAAAATTTGAAATGTAATATATAAAATAATGAAGGATGTACCGATACGACAACTAATCATGAAGTACTCACTATATAGTAAATTAACGATAGTTTCTGCGAAGTGGTTGCACCCAGACACATGAACTGAATATATTCTATGTTGTATATTATACAATTCATAAAATTTCTACATCTTGTGCAGAAACTATTGATGAATATACGGACTCGATTGCTAATCATGAAGAAGTGCCTTAATAGTAAACTAACGATATTTTCTTCGATCTGGCAACTCCTGGACGCATGAACGGAGTTTATTCTATATCGATGGAAATTAATATAGAAATGACAGACATTTCATAAAATTTCGACATAATGTTCAAAAAAGGAACAGAATGAAATACCGATGAACTGATGTACCGACCCTGTAATTAATCACGAAAAAGTGCAAATTTAATAAATCAAGGATTTTGTTTTCAATATGGCTGCTCCTAGACACATAAACTGAATTTATTCTATATCGAAGAAATTTAATATAGCAATGACAAATATTTAAAAAAAAAAAAACAAATCGATGTCCGGTTTAGAAAATATTGAAGGATATAACGATTCGAAATTTAATCTTGAAGTAGTCCCTTTAGAGTAAATTGACGTCATTTTCTCAATGAGGTTGTTATTGGTCACATGAACAAAACTAATTCTATATCAACGCATATTAATATATAAATGACAAACATTTCACAAATTTTCGATATATTGTTTAGAAAATGAACAGAATTATATACCTTCGTAATGATGTGCTGATCTGTAAATAATTATGAAGAAGTTCAAGTTTAATAAATTAAGGAGTGAAGTGAATTGATTTTATATCGATTCATATTAAAATAATTAGTTACAGTCATTTCATATCAAATCGTCATCTGGTTTAGTATATATTGAAGGATGTACTAACTCGGTAAGAATTAGTCAAGAAGTCCCTTTATATTAAATGAACGAGAGTCTCTTCGATGTGGTGGCTCCTGAACACATGCACGGAATTAATTCTATATAGATGCAAATTAATATAGCAATGACAAACATTTTATAAAAATTCGAATTGTAGTATATAAAATATTGAAGGATGAACCGATACGACAACTAATCATGAAGTACTAACTATATAGTAAATTAACGTTAGTTTCTGCGTTGTGGTTGCACCCAGACATATGAACTGAATTTATTCTATATTGGTGTATACTGATATATAAAGGACAAACAATTCATAAAATTTCTACATTTGTTCAGAAAATATTGATAAATATACCGACTCGATAGCTAATCATGAAGAAGTGCCTTTAAAATAAATTAACGATATTTTCTTCGATCTGGCAGCTCCTGGACACATGAAATGAATTAATTCTATATCGATGCAAATTAATATAGGAATGACAGACATTTCATAAAATTTCGATATATTGCTCAGAAAATGAACAGAATGATATACCGATGTACTGATGTACCAACTCTGTAATTAATCATGAAGAAGTTCAAGTTTAATAAATTAAGGATTTTGTTTTCAATATGGCTGCTCCTGGACACATGAACTGAATTTATTCTATATTGATGCATACTGATATAAGAATGACAAACAATTCATAAAATGTCCACATCTTGTTCAGAAACAATTGATGAATATACCGACTCGATAGCTAATCATGAAGAAGTGCCTTTATAGTAAATTAACGATATTTTCTTCGATGTGGCAGCTCCTGGACACATGAACTGAATTAATTCTATATCGATGGTAATTAATATAGAAATGACAGACATTTCAAAAAATTTCGACATATTGTTCAGAAAATTAACAGAATGATATACCGATGTACTGATGTACCGACTCTGTAATTTATCATGAAGAGGTCCCTTTTATAAATTAAGGATTATGTTTTCAATATGGCTGCTCCTGGACACATGAACTGAATTTCTTCTATATTGATGCATACTGATATAAGAATGATAAACAATTCATAAAATGTCCACATCTTGTTCAGAAACTATTGATTAATATACCGACTCGATAGCTAATCATGAAGAAGTGCCTTTATAGTAAATTAACGATATTTTCTTCGATGTGGCAGCTCCTGGACACATGAACTGAATTAATTCTATATCGATGGAAATTAATATAGAAATGACAGACATTTCAAAAAATTTCGACATATTGTTCAGAAAATTAACAGAATGATATACCGATGTACTGATGTACCGACTCTGTAATTTATCATGAAGAGGTCCCTTTTATAAATTAAGGATTATGTTTTCAATATGGCTGCTCCTGGACACATGAACTGAATTTCTTCTATATTGATGCATACTGATATAAGAATGATAAACAATTCATAAAATGTCCACATCTTGTTCAGAAACTATTGATTAATATACCGACTCGATAGCTAATCATGAAGAAGAGCCTTTATAGTAAATTAACGATATTTTCTTCGATGTGGCAGCTCCTGGACACATGAATTGAATTAATTCTATATCGATGGAAATTAATATAGAAATGACAGACATTTCATAAAATTTCGACATATTGTTCGGAATATGAACAGAATAATATACTGATGTACCAACTCTGTAATTAATCATGAAGAAGTCCAGTTTTAAAAAATTAAGGATTTTGTTTTCAATATGGCTGCTCCTGGACACATGAACTGAATTTATTCTATATTGATGCATACTGATATAAGAATGACAAACAATTCATAAAATTTCCACATCTTGTTCACAAATTATTGATGAATATACCGACTCGATAGCTAATCATGAAGAAGAGCCTTTATAGTAAATTAACGATATTTTCTTCGATGTGGCAGCTCCTGGACACATGAATTATTTTTACTTTATGTTGATGCATATTAATAAGGTAATGACAAATATTTCAAAAACATTCGATTTCTGATTCAGAAAAGATTGAAGGATATAACGATTCGGAAGCTGATCTTAAGAACTCCCTTTATAGTAAATTAAGGTCATTTTCTTCAATGAGGCTGCTACTGGCTGCTACACATGAACTGAATTAATTCTATATGGATGCATTTCAATTATACAATGTTCAGTAAATATTGATGAATACACCGACTTGGAAACAAGTCGTGAAGAAGTCCCTATATAGTAAAATAACTATATTTTCTTCGATGTGGCGGCTCCTGGACAAATGAATTATATTTACTTTATGTTGATGCATATTAATAAGGTAATGACGAATATTTCAAAAACATTCGATTTCTGATTCAGAAAAGATTGAAGGATATAACGATTCGGAAGCTGATCTTAAGAACTCCCTTTATAGTAAATTAAGGTCATTTTCTTCATTTTGCCACTGGACACATGAACTGAATTAATTCTATATGGATTCATAATCATGAAGAAGTGCCTTTATAGTAAATTAACGATATTTTCTTCGATGTGGCAGCTCCTGGACACATGAACTGAATTAATTCTATATCGATGGAAATTAATATAAAAATGACAGACATTTCAAAAAATTTCGACATATTGTTCAGAAAATTAACAGAATGATATACCGATGTACTGATGTACCGACTCTGTAATTTATCATGAAGAGGTCCCTTTTATAAATTAAGGATTATATTTTCAATATGGCTGCTCCTGGACACCTGAACTGAATTTATTCTATATTGATGCATACTGATATAAGAATGACAAACAATTCTTAAAATGTCCACATCTTGTTCAGAAACTATTGATGAATATACCGACTCGATAGCTAATCATGAAGAAGAGCCTTTATAGTAAATTAACGATATTTTCTTCGATGTGGCAGCTCCTGGACACATGAATTATATTTACTTTATGTTGATGCATATTAATAAGGTAATGACAAATATTTCAAAAACATTCGATTTCTGATTCAGAAAAGATTGAAGGATATAACGATTCGGAAGCTGATCTTAAGAACTCCCTTTATAGTAAATTAAGGTCATTTTCTTCAATGAGGCTGCTACTGGCTGCTACACATGAACTGAATTAATTCTATATGGATGCATTTCAATTATACAATGTTCAGTAAATATTGATGAATACACCGACTTGGAAACAAGTCGTGAAGAAGTCCCTATATAGTAAAATAACTATATTTTCTTCGATGTGGCGGCTCCTGGACACATGAATTATATTTACTTTATGTTGATGCATATTAATAAGGTAATGACGAATATTTCAAAAACATTCGATTTCTGATTCAGAAAAGATTGAAGGATATAACGATTCGGAAGCTGATCTTAAGAACTCCCTTTATAGTAAATTAAGTTCATTTTCTTCATTTTGCCACTGGACACATGAACTGAATTAATTCTATATGGATTCATAATCATGAAGAAGTGCCTTTATAGTAAATTAACGATATTTTCTTCGATGTGGCAGCTCCTGGACACATGAACTGAATTAATTCTATATCGATGGAAATTAATATAAAAATGACAGACATTTCAAAAAATGTCGACATATTGTTCAGAAAATTAACAGAATGATATACCGATGTACTGATGTACCGACTCTGTAATTTATCATGAAGAGGTCCCTTTTATAAATTAAGGATTATGTTTTCAATATGGCTGCTCCTGGACACATGAACTGAATTTATTCTATATTGATGCATACTGATATAAGAATGACAAACAATTCTTAAAATGTCCACATCTTGTTCAGAAACTATTGATGAATATACCGACTCGATAGCTAATCATGAAGCCTTTATAGTAAATTAACGATATTTTCTTCGATGTGGCAGCTCCTGGACTCTTGAATTGAATTAATTCTATATCGATGGAAATTAATATAGAAATGACAGACATTTCATAAAATTTCGACATATTGTTCGGAAAATGAACAGAATAATATACTGATGTACCAACACTGTAATTAATCATGAAGAAGTCCAGTTTTAAAAAATTAAGGATTTTGTTTTCAATATGGCTGCTCCTGGACACATGAACTGAATTTATTCTATATTGATGCATACTGATATAAGAATGACAAACAATTCATAAAATTTCCACACCTTGTTCAAGAATTATTGACGAATATACCGACTCGATAGCTATTCATGAAGAAGAGCCTTTATAGTAAATTAACGATATTTTCTTCGATGTGGCAGCTCCTGGACACATGAACTGAATTAATTCTATATCGATGGTAATTAATATAGAAATGACAGACATTTCATAAAATTTCGACATATTGTTCAGAAAATGAACAAAATGATATACCGATGTACTGATGTACCAACTCTGTAATTAATCATGAAGAAGTCCAAGTTTAATAAATTAAGGATTTTGTTTTCAATATGGCTGCTCCTGGACACATGAACTGAATTTATTCTATATTGATGCATACTGATATAAGAATGACAAACAATTCATAAAATTTCTATATCTTGTTCAGAAATTATTGATGAATATACCGACTCGATAGCTAATCATGAAGAAATCCCTTTATTGTAAATTAACATTATATTCATCGATGTGGCTGCTCCTGGACACATGAACTGAGTTAATTCTATATTGAGGAATATTAATATAGAAATGACAAATATTTCATAAAATTTCGATATATTGTTCAGAAAACGAACAGAATAATATACCGACATACTGTTGGACCGACTCTGTAATTAATCGTGAAGAAGTCCAAGTTAAATAAATTAAGGATTATGTGTTCAATATGGCTGCTCCTAGACACATGAACTGAATCTATTCTATATCGATGCAAATTAATAGCAATGACAAATATTGCAGATAAATTCGAAATCTGGTTCAGAAAATATTGAAGGATATACCGATTCGGTAGCTAATCTTAACAAGTTCCTATATAGTAAATAAACGTAATTTTCTAAAGTGAGGCAGCTACTAGACACTTGAACTGAATTAATTCTATTAGTATGCATTTCAATTATACAATGTTAAGTAAATATTGATGAATGCACTGACTTGGAAACAAGTCGTGAAGAAGTCCCTATATAGTAAAATAACTATATTTTCTTCGATGTGGCGGCTCCTGGACACATGAATTATATTTACTTTATGTTGATGCATATTAATAAAGTAATGACAAATATTTCAAAAACATTCGATGTCTGATTCAGAAAAGATTGAAGGATATAACGATTCGGAAGCTGATCTTAAGAACTCCCTTTATAGTAAATTAAAGTCATTTTCTTCAATGAGGCTGCTACTGGACACATGAACTGAATTAATTCTATATGGATGCATATTAATAAAACAATGTTCAGAAAATATTGATGAATGCACCGACTTGGAAACAATTCGTGAATAAGTCACTATATAGTAAATTAACGATATTTTGTTCGATGTGGTGGCTCCTCAACACATGAACGGAAATATCCTATATCGATGGAAATTAATAAAGCAATGGCAAACAATTCATAAAACTTCTACATCTTGTTTAGAAACTATTGATGAATATACCGACTCGATAGCTAGTCATGAAGAAGTGCCTTTATAATAAATTAACGATATTTTCTTCGATCTGGCAACTCCTGGACACATGAACTGAATTAATTCTATATCGATGGAAATTAATATAGAAATGACAGACATTTATAGTAAATTAACGATATTTTCTTCGATGTGGCGGCTCCTGGACATATGAACTGAATTAATTCTACACCGATGAAAATTAATATAGCAATGACAATCATTTCGTAAAATTTGAAATGTAATATATAAAATAATGAAGGATGTACCGATACGACAACTAATCATGAAGTACTCACTATATAGTAAATTAACGATAGTTTCTGCGAAGTGGTTGCACCCAGACACATGAACTGAATATATTCTATGTTGTATATTATACAATTCATAAAATTTCTACATCTTGTGCAGAAACTATTGATGAATATACGGACTCGATTGCTAATCATGAAGAAGTGCCTTAATAGTAAACTAACGATATTTTCTTCGATCTGTCAACTCCTGGACGCATGAACGGAGTTTATTCTATATCGATGGAAATTAATATAGAAATGACAGACATTTCATAAAATTTCGACATAATGTTCAAAAAAGGAACAGAATGAAATACCGATGAACTGATGTACCGACCCTGTAATTAATCACGAAAAAGTGCAAATTTAATAAATCAAGGATTTTGTTTTCAATATGGCTGCTCCTAGACACATAAACTGAATTTATTCTATATCGAAGAAATTTAATATAGCAATGACAAATATTTAAAAAAAAAAAAACAAATCGATGTCCGGTTTAGAAAATATTGAAGGATATAACGATTCGAAATTTAATCTTGAAGTAGTCCCTTTAGAGTAAATTGACGTCATTTTCTCAATGAGGTTGTTATTGGTCACATGAACAAAACTAATTCTATATCAACGCATATTAATATATAAATGACAAACATTTCACAAATTTTCGATATATTGTTTAGAAAATGAACAGAATTATATACCTTCGTAATGATGTGCTGATCTGTAAATAATTATGAAGAAGTTCAAGTTTAATAAATTAAGGAGTGAAGTGAATTGATTTTATATCGATTCATATTAAAATAATTAGTTACAGTCATTTCATATCAAATCGTCATCTGGTTTAGTATATATTGAAGGATGTACTAACTCGGTAAGAATTAGTCAAGAAGTCCCTTTATATTAAATGAACGAGAGTCTCTTCGATGTGGTGGCTCCTGAACACATGCACGGAATTAATTCTATATAGATGCAAATTAATATAGCAATGACAAACATTTTATAAAAATTCGAATTGTAGTATATAAAATATTGAAGGATGAACCGATACGACAACTAATCATGAAGTACTAACTATATAGTAAATTAACGTTAGTTTCTGCGTTGTGGTTGCACACTGACACATGAACTGAATTTATTCTTTATCGATGCATATTAAAAAAATTAGTTACAGACATTTCATATTGTTTACGTCCGAAACCTTCTGGTACAATTTGGTGTGCCATCCGTAACGTGTGTTGTGTTATTGATAAAGAGTAGTGCGATGTCTAGATTTACAATTACAATACAATAACAGCACAGTATATATATATATATATATATATATATATAGATATATATATATATAGATAGATATATATATATATATATATATATATATATATATCCATACCTATACAAATATAATATCTGACTTATATATATATATTCAAACGTACTTTTACATATATATTCCCTCCATATATATACCGATACTCACCCATATCAATACACATACCTACCTATATATATATAGAGATCTACAATTGTGAGTGTTTTTCCGCGCCAATTTTATTTCGGGACCTTTTTATACCTCCGGTGTTAACAAGTCCTTACAGTTCGAATTGTTACTGTTTTTTCTGCGTAACGTTTTTAGCGTGAACGGATATATGATCAATCTCGACAGTTGTTTTTAACGTTGTTTTAAAATAATTATACTTTCGGTCGTGAATCGAACTAATCTTTTGTGAGTGGCTTTCCACGCCAATTTTCTTTCGGTACTTTTTATTTACCCCCGGTTTCAATAAGTCTTCGCAGTTCGATTTCCTTTTAGCTACTGGTTTTCATTTAATTTTTTCATGACTATTTCTTGTTGCTTGATATCACTGTCCCAACGGCGTGCAATACACGCATTTTCTGATCACGAATTCAATCAAAGTTTCTCCTCTTGACAAAAAAAAAGGAAATGAATTATCCATTAAAAAACAAAATTCCTTTTTGTTTTTTTTATAAATTGCTACTCCTCTCCTACGAGTGAATAAACACAGTCCTGTCCGAAGTTCATTCCGAGTCTCTGGTTTGCTTAAGACAAGTTCTTATACCACAATCGGTAGAAATTCAGCATTTTCCTGAAATTTTAAATTTTCTTTTCCGTTTATTTTCAATCCTTTTGTGGTTGTGGCCAATCATCAACGTTGAAGCAACCAATCAAATCAAATCAAATCAAATCTTTTTTTTGGAATCTGTTCCTTTCTTCTGCCAACATTTCATTGGCAGCTCGTCCATCCAGCTCATTTGGATTACGATTCCATTTCCAATTCCTCGCTTGGTATAACTCTCCAGGCCGTTCAGTCCATTCGATTTCCGATTCGAAGCTCTTGTCGGCACCTCTACAAAAATCTTTTGCAGTCAATCCATCCGAGACATCCATTATAGCTGCCTTGAATAATTTTATTCGTCTTACCTAATGGATTTCGATTTGGAGTTTTCCGACGCCATGCTTGACGACCATACGGTTTATTCGCTGAAAGTTTATCGCGAGGTAATTAAATCCGTCTGGGGTCAGGTCAAGGGGACTTACGGTGCTTGTTTAAGCGATCTCTACGAGAAGCGCAGATCAAGGGAAACCCTCGAATAGTGCGTACCGCACCTACGTTCGCTATGTGGCGAACATTGGAGAACGGATGGCTGCGCTAACTACGGCCAACCTTCCAGTCCATCCACCCGTGGAAAGGGTTACGGATACCAGTAATTTCCATCTGCATCCATAGTCACAGCATTGAGGGTGCAGTCACAACGCGGAAAGAAGTTACGTCCGCACTAGAATCCGCCGGCTTCTCCATGATGGGCTTCAAACCCCGACCAAATTTTCCAAGGTCTTCTAAACGACCACCTTCTATGTGAAGATTTCCTCCAATTCGGTGAGAGAAGTCATGCGAAAACTCTCGGGGTTAGATGGAACGCACGGTCTGACATCTTCTATTTCTCCACGAAAACATTGAAGAATCAAATCACCTTTACGAAACGGGAGGTTTTGTCCGAAATATCGAAACATTTCGATCCCGCGGGCTGGTTGGCACCATGCCTCGTCTTGCAAAGCTTTTGATGCAACAAATTTGGCTGTCCCAGACTGGGTGGGACGATCCGTTGCACGAAAATTGTTTAGATGCGTGGAATCAATTCCTGCAATCCTACCTAGAAATCAACAATATCCATCTACCCCGGTGGATACAGTAAACTCCCGACTCCGACGTCGAGATTCATGCATTTTGCGATGCCTCTGAAAAGGCGTATACCGCCAACATATATATTTGAATCAAATCCGAGTCCAGTCCTATCTCAGTATATCTCCTAACAGCCAAACCAAAAGCAGCTCCAGTGAAAACACCGTCTATTTCGAGGCTGGAGTTATGTTACCGTCCTAATAGCTGAAATGGTAGAGTCCGTAATACCACAGCTCGGCTTAAAACCGCACAAAACATTCTTTTGAACCAACTCCACCATCGTCTTTGCCTGGCTCCAGAAACCTCCATTCCACTGGCAAACGTTTGTTGCGAACCGGGTATCGAAGATGTGCCCTGCGAATTGGTTCCACGTTGATTCGCACGACAATCCTGCCGATCTTGGCAGTCGTGGGGCGCTGCCAAAAGAACTGGCTGACAGTTCACTGTGGTGGTATGGTGCGAAGTGGCTACAAGATAATCCATCGTCTTGGCCAGGTGTTTTCACCTCAAGGTACACGCGACAGTTCTACATCAAGTTGACGACATTCTCGAACGCTTCTCCTGCTATGCAAGAGCATTGCGGGTGTTGTCATATACATTCCGCTTCTTTCACCGATCTCATAGTACTCCTCAGCAGCACAGAGATAAACAGCACTAGAATGCGTTTGATGCTGCTGAGTCAACGACTGACCTACTCAGAAGAGTGTAAACTACTTAAAAACAAAAATCCGATTCCATCGTCGAGCTCCCTGCTCAACTTAAATCCATTCCTCGATGGTTCGGGTGTGCTTCGAGTCTGCGGCAGACTCGTCTCCTCACCAGTCATGTCGTATGACGAGCGCCATCCCATTATATTACCGCATAATTGCGAGTTCTCACGTCTCTTAGTCCGTTTTACACATGAGATCTCTCTCCACGGGGGAAATCAATTGGTTCTTAAACTTTTACGCCGGCAATTTTGGATTCCAAGACCCAAAAATTTCATCAAAACGATAATTCACAATTGCAAACCTTGCGTACTCCATCGTAAGAAGGTTTGCAATCAGTTGATGGGCGCACTTCCTCCATAACGCACCACTTATGCACGTCCTTTTACACGTACCGGCTTAGATTTCGTGGGTCCATTCGAAATCAAGAACTACACCGGTAGAGCTTGCCTGATTACCAAGGGCCTGATTACCTTATGCGTGTTTGTTTGCTTCTCCACGAAAGCAATCCATTTAGAGGCAACCAATACTCTTTCCACGGCTGCTTTCATAGCAGCATTCGAAAGATTCGTCTCCCGACGTGGATGTCCACTGACATTATATTCCGATAATGGAAAAATCTTTGTAGGCGCTTCTCGAGAACTGCCGCGTAACTTTCTATAGGTCTCTTGAACTTCATTCCACCAGGAGCTCCTCACATGGGTGGCCTCTGGGAAGCTGGGATGAAGAGCTTCAAAACACACTTCAAGAAAGTAGCAGGAACGTTCAAATATACCTTCGAAGAATTTTCCACAATTCTCTCAAGAATTGAAGCGTGTCACAATTCACGTCCGATTTCTGCCATGTCCGAAGATCCGCCGGACATGTCCGCATTAACACCTGGTCATTTCCTGATCGGCAGTCCGCTGCTAGCTCCGAGTGAATTGTAAATCGGTGGCAGAAGCTGAAAGCTCTCCAGCAACACTTCTGTACTCGTTGGAAAGATGAGTATCTAAAGAAGTTGCACAAACGGAATAAGTGGAATAGTTCAGAACCCAATCTTCGAGTCGATTCTCTGGTTGTTATCCAAGACGATAACCTGCCCCCGCAAGAATGGCGACAGGGTGGTGGCAGGGTATCCAAGATACATTTGGGAAAAGACAAGCGGGTCCGCGTGGCTGAAATCCATACAGCGTGCAGCACCATTACGCGACCAGTTGTGAAATTAGTGGTTCTACCCTTATCATAATTTCACTCTCCTACGCTGTCTCCGTCCTGTCCTTGTTTTTTTCCCGCAACGAGTCCTATAGCTGTTTGTTTCTTTTCCTCATAGCCGAAACATGCCGAACAAAGCGATCTCCAAGCGATCAAGAAAATTGTTAGGAGCAGAATTCTACTAAAAATGCATCCGCCCTGGTATGCTGCCGGGAGTTAACGGGCTTCCCCTGGCCCTGAACAAGCTATTTGGGTGGATCTTATCCGGCTCCTGCTCCGGATAAACCACTCGATAAAACAGTCAACACGCCATTTGGGTGGATCCTTTCCGGCTCCTGCTCCGTATAAGCCGCTCAATGAGCCCACATCATTCCACATCTCTCCAAATCCTTGAATTTTGAAGTTTGTGAAGTTGAGCAATAAAAAAGAAATAAGAATTCACAATCAAAGTTCAATAATCCTTCACTTCCCTTCTCCAGTAGCTAGCGCGCTGCTCCAAGTATTGCAGGAATACTGCAAGGCGGGCGGCGATGTTTACGCCCGAAACATTCTGGTACAATTTAGTGTGCCATCCCTAACACATTCACCGTTAGCGATTTATAATGGCCGCCAAATTTGTACTCAAAAGTGACAGTTCGGACAGCGGCATGGACTTCGACCATGTCTTGCCGTGGTTCGCTCGGTCACTTTAATCGCAACTTCGAAAGCAGACTGACGATAGAGCGATATACTCAACACCAATCTCATCAAGCTACTCCTGCTGAAGACCATTCCGGAAAACAGTCAACACCGCCACAGCCAGTACATCCACCTGCAACACCAACAGCAGCCAACATCACAACAACAACATCCACGTGCAACACCAACCGCAGCCAACAGCGCAACTCCAACAACATTCCCCTGCAACACCAACCGCAGCTAACACCACAACCAAGCAAATAGAACGACATCCACTATCACATCAAACACCACTTCAACAAGCCGCTCGCCGTTCACAGCAATTCACCCCTCCTAACACATATCAAATCGTCATCTGGTTTAGAATATATTGAAGGATGTACTAACTCGCAAATTAATATAGCAATGACAAACATTTCATAAAAATTCGAATTGTAGTATTTAATAAATATTGAAGGATGAACCGATACGACAACTAATCATGAAGTACTCACTATATAGTAAATTAACGATAGTTTCTGCGATGTGGTTGCACCCAGGAAAATGAACAGAATTTACTTTATATTGATGCATACTGATATAAGAATGAC
This sequence comes from Coelopa pilipes, assembly GCA_947389925.1. NCBI lineage: Eukaryota > Metazoa > Arthropoda > Insecta > Diptera > Coelopidae > Coelopa > Coelopa pilipes. Next base: position 10,600,961 of record OX376700.1, read on the forward strand.
AAACAATTCATAAAATTTCTATATCTTGTTCAGAAAATATTGATGAATATACTCGATAGTTAAACATGCAAAAGTGTCTTTATAGTAAATAAACGATATTTTCTTCGATGTGGCGACTGCTGCACACATGAACTGAGTTAATTCTATATCGATGCTCATTAAAATAGAAATAACAAACATTTCATAAAATTTCGACATATTGTTCAGAAAATGAACAGAATGATATACCGATGTACTGATGTACCAACACTGTAATTAATCATGAAGAAGTCCAAGTTTAATAAATTAAGGATTTTGTTTTCAATATGGCTGCTCCTAGACACATGAAGTAAATCTATCCTTTATCGATGGAAATTAATATAGCATTGGCGAATATTGCAGACAAAATTCGAAATCTGGTTCAAAAAATATTAAAGGATATACAGTTTCTGTAGCTGATCGTAAGAAGTCCCTATATAGTAAATCAACGTCACTTTCTTCAATGAGGCTGCTACTGGACACATGAACTTAGTTAATTCTATATTGATGGTTAATTATATAGAAACGCCAAACATCTCATAAAATTTCGACATATTGTTCAGAAAATGTACAGAATAATATACCTATGTACTGATGTACTGATCTGTAAATAATTATGATAAAGTCCAAGTATTATAAATAAATGAATTTGTTTTCAATGTGCTTGCTCATAGGCACGTGAAGTGCATTGAGTCTATATAGATTAATATTAAAAAAAAGTAGTTACAGACATTTCATAACAAATCGTCATCTGGTTTAGAATATATTGAAGGATGTACTAGTTCGTTAACTAATCAAGAAGAAGTCCCTTTATAGTAAATTAACGTTATTTTCTTCGATGTGGCGACACATGAACTGAGTTAAATCTATATCGATGCATATTAAAATAGAAATAACAAACATTTCATAAAATTTCGATATATTGTTCAGAAAATAAACAGAATGATATACCGATGTACTGACGTGCCGACTCTGTAATTCATCATGAAGAAGTCCAAGTTTAATAAATTGAGGATTTGGTTTTCAATATGGTTGCTCCTAGACACATGAACTGCATCTATTCTATATCGAAGTAAATTAATATAGCAATGACAAATATTTCACAAAAAATTCGATGTCCGGTTCAGAAAATATTAAGGGATATACCGTTTGGGTAACTGATCTTAAGAACAATTCTGATCATTCATATATTACCCAAGTGCAGAGTTGACGCACCCTTCTTATGCAGGTTGGACACCTCAGACATTTAATGATCACTAGTTAGTACGCTCCTCTCTTCTTAAGTTTCTGTCTCCCCCAATGCAACTAATGAGAGTCAGCAGTAGTTCCTCAATAGCTGAGTACGAAGTAATGATTTGGTTGTACCTGGCATCTAATATAATGCGTAGTAGTACTGCTGAGCGCTAGAGATATTTTTTTGGTTTCTCTTATTCTCTTCTTATTATTGGTTTTAAATGAATAGTCTCCCAAAACGGTAGTTAGGTGAATGGAAATTTTTGGCAATGCAATTTGTTCGACATAATGCATTATTTCATTTGAAGACACGAAACGAATCACTTCAGCTATAATTAATATCGATTATTATTATACTTCCCATTAGTACAGTGTTCAGAAAAGTTTTAATAGTGAACCTAATTTTTATATAATTCACAAAATTTACAAAACACCAAATAAATTGCCTGAAACAAGTCTGTACGAAGGAAATACGCATTTTATTTTGGAAGCTGGTAAGTCGCTTATAAAGATGTAACAAATTCCAGCACGTTGCATAATTTTTAGGGAGATTCTCCTTAGCTACGACTTCCAAAGCCTGTCGCGTCTCAATATTTGTCGTTTTCTGTCTCCTGTTACCCTTCGACAATCCAGATTGGGCACCACCGCGGAGTATACTACGAGACAAGAAACTGACGTGACAGGACTACAATTTGTAGTAGATTGGTACCGGGGTTTAGTCTCACAGCGAAAAGTGGGTCCACTGAGATGGTACCACACTTAAGCAGAGATCTCTCATACATGGATATGTGGCGCCAAAATATTGGCCATCGGGTTGGTCCGGGGATTTTATTCCCACCAGGTTAGAAGCCATTTAAGAACAATCTAGAGGGATTTTCTTAAATAGGTGCATATTAAAACCCCAGATTCCAATAAGGATTTGGCCAAAAACCGCCCATATCCAGTATAAAAGATGGCTCCCTAGATCCGATTCGAGTGGAACGCAAGTGCCTTCAGTGCTTCGCGTCAGAAAGGCAGTTGAGTTTCGTTCGAACATTCAGTGAGGATACACCTCGAAGTCGCGAGGAAGTGATTGTTGAACAAATTAGTGAATTTTAGTGAAAAAGACGTTGCAGCGTTGGAGTCTGGACTGTCGTTGGGAAGTATTTTCGTGAATTGTTATATTTCGTCGAGTATTTGTATTTTGCCCAAAATTAGCTTGTGTTGTAGTAGACTTCTTCCTCTTGTGTATAGCATCCCACAACCGAGCCTAGTTTGAATAAAGAGGTGAAGGAATTCCAGTTGGAATTGTGCGTGGGTTCAGTAGTGGAACCCGCAAGTCGGTTAGAATTTTTCACTGAGTGTAGTCTTATTGTGTTTTCCTAACTTTAATTCTTTTTTTCGATAAAAGAATTAAAGTTACATATATTCACTTTTAGTTTTGTGTCTACCAGTGTTCACGGTACTGTGGTACTGAACACCCCCCCCCCCCCCCCCTCCGTCTGAGTAGTTGGCAACTCCTTGTCGATCTCCTTCGATCCACCTGTTTTTGACAGTAGTCAAAAATTCGCGATTCGTGTCCGTCGGTCGTAGTTTATGTTTGTTTGAAATTAAAGTTAAAATTTATTTAACGCGATCGGTGCGCGACGTCGTGAAATATTTAAATAGGTGAAGGAGCTCGCGAAAAGCCAGCTCGATTCGAGATCGATCCTGCATCAGAACGTTTACTGATCTGTAAATAATTATGATAAAGTCCATGTATTATAAATAAATGATTTTGTTTTCAATGTGCCTGCTCATAGGCACGTGAAGTGCATTGAGTCTATATAGATTAATATTAAAAAAAAGTAGTTACAGACTTTTCATAACAAGTCGTCATCTGGTTTAGAATATATTGAAGGATGTACTAATTCGTTAACTAATCAAGAAGAAGTCCCTTTATAGTAAATTATCGTTATTTTCTTCGATGTGGCGACTCCTGCACACATAAACTGAGTTAATTCTATAGCGATGCTTATTAAAATAGAAATAACAAACATTTCATAAAATTTCGATATATTGTTCAGAAAATGAACAGAATGATATTCCTATATACTGATGTACCGACTCTGTAATTAATCATGAAGTTTTTTCCAAGTTTAATAAATTAAGGATTATGTTTTCAATTTGGCTGCTCCTAGACACATGAACTGAATTTTCTCTATATCGATGTAAATTAATATAGCATTGACAAATATTGCAGACAAAATTCGAAATCTGGTTCAAAAAATATCAAAGGATATACAGTTTCTGTAGCTGATCGTAAGAAGTCCCTATATAGTAAATCAACGTAATTTTCTTCAATGAGGTTGCTACTGGACACATGAACTTAGTTAATTCTATATTGATGGTTAATTATATAGAAACGCCAAACATTTCATTAAATTTCGACATATTGTTCAGAAAATGAACAGAATAATATACCTATGTACTGATGTACCAACTCTGTAAATAAAAGTGTAGCGCATTGAGTAAAAAAAAGTAGTTACAGACATTTCATAACAAATCGTCATCTGGTTTAGAATATATTGAAGGATGTACTAGTTCATTAACTAATCAAGAAGAAGTCCCTTTATAGTAAATTAACGTTATTTTCTTCGATGTGGCGACTCCTGAACACATGAACTGAGTTAATTCTATATCGATGCATATTAAAATAGAAATAACAAACATTTCATAAAATTTCGATATATTGTTCAGAAAATGAACAGAATGATATACCGATGTACTGACGAGCCGACTCTGTAATTCATCATGAATAAGTCCAATTTTAATTAATTGAGGATTATTTTTTCAATATAGGTGCTCCTAGACACATGAACTGCATCTATTCTATATCGGAGTAAATTAATGTAGTAATGACAAACATTTCACAATAAATTCGATGTCCGGTTCAGAAAATATTGAAGGATATACCGTTTGGGTAGCTGATATTAAGAAGTCCCTTTATAGTAAATCAACGTAATTTTCTTCAATGAGGCTGCTAGTGGACACATGAACTGAGTTAATTCTATTAGGATGCATATTAATTAAGCGATGTTCAGAAAATATTGATGGATGCCTCGACTTGTATAGTATAGTAATTTAACGATTTTTTCTTCGATTTTCTTCGATTGCATGATATACTGATTCGGAAGCTGATCTTAAGAACTCCCTTCATAGTAAAGAAAAAGCAAAGGTTTCTCTTATTCTCTTCTCATTATTGGTTTTAAATGAATAGTCTCCCAAAACGGTAGTTAGGTGAATGGAAATTTTTGGCAATGCAATTTGTTTGACATAATGCATTATTTCATTTGAAGACACGAAACGAATCACTTCAGCTATAATTAATATCGATTATTATTATACTTCCCATAAGTACAGTGTTCAGAAAAGTTTTAATAGTGAACCTAATTTTTATATAATTCACAATATTTACAAAGCACCAAATAAATTGCCTGAAACAAGTCTGTACGAAGGAAATACGCATTTTATTTTGGAAGCTGGTAAGTCGCTTAAAAAGATGTAACAAATTCCAGCACGTTGCATAACTTTTAGGGAGATTCTCCTTAGCTAAGACTTCCAAAGCCAGCTCGATTCGAGATCGATCCTGCATCAGAACCATCCTCAAGCAGCATATTATATAACAGAAATTGCATTATTTTCCCCATTTAATTGAGTGATCGCGATAATTACATACTATATTATATCCGCGTGCGGAACCCTATAAGTGGGATACCGACAAGTGGCCTTGGATGCCTCATTTAGTATGACTTTATTGTTTTATTATATAGTCTTAACCAAAAAGAAGAAAAACAAAATTTAACTTGCATATCAAATATTTTATACATTTAATAGCTAATCAGTTTTTTTTTTATTTTTTTTTTTTTCTTAAACAAGTATGTGGAATGTAGTTGCAGGCAAATTTGTATTTAATTTTAATTGTATAAGTGAGAAACCAAATGTACTAAGGGTACTTCGCACTTAATTTGCCAATTTATTGAATAGTTTAAGCTAAAACCACGCAGTCCATCACCAAGCAGTTCATCGTCGCTGTTGTTATTTTTGATTGCCTTGGACACGACGGGATTTATTCGTAATAATTTGGCAACTATTATATATAAAAAAAAAGAGAAAAAGAACTCATTAATATTTCAGTAAGACTTGATCATACGCAAAATGTGCGTACCTTTTGAATTTTGCCCGTAGCTGCACTTCTTTTCTGCAGTTAAATAATTAGTTTAAATGTAAATCGGATGGAAGCGAAAATGAATTCCTTTTGTTTTTGTTAATAAAAAATATCTAATCTTGATAAGATGGCTTAAATTTCTAATTGTCCTATGATTCTGAAAAGCTGTGGAAATGGCGATTTGAATTCGGCCTAATGGTATAACTAGTTTTGATTAGGGGCAATAAGAAAATTGTGTTTATTGCTATGGTAGGGTGGGTACAGATGAAGGGTCCTGAACACCTCGGATCCTCGACAGTTCGCAGCCTTCCAGAAGAATACCAGAACAATGCGTTGAAGTTGAGTTGGTTCCCTTCCTTTTGTTATATTCCTTTTCTTTGTGCTGTTTTCTCTCCCTCAAAGTGCACATAACAATAAATTTGGAATGACTGGGTAATTGAAGAGTTGGTAAGATCCTCGACTATGCGGCGAGCTAGCAAGAGCATAGCTAGATGTGCACACCGTCCGACTTCTCCATTTCCGCCGATGTACCAGAACGCAAAAATCAGATCTCTACTACATCCAACAGTTATGGTCATTACAATGGTTGAACGATCGCGATGAAAGTGAAGAGTTTACCGCTGCAAGACATGGTCGAAGTCCGTGCCGCAGTCCGAAATGTCACATTTGAGTACAAATTTGGCCGCCATCATGAACCGCTAACGGTGAAAGTGTTATCTAGAGATCGCATTACTCTTCATCGATAACACATAACTCGTTAGGGATGGCACAACATATTGTACCAGAATGTTTCGGACGTAAACATTGATGAATGCACCATTTTGGTAACAAATCTTGAAGAAGACTCTTTTTATTAAATGAATGATAGTTTCTTCGAAGTGATGGCTCCTGAACACATGAACGGGGTTAATTCTTACCGATGCAAATTAATATAGCTATGACAAACATTTCATAATAATTCGAATTGTTGTATATGAAATATTGAAGGATGTACCGATACGACAACTAATCATGAAGTACTCACTATATAGTAAATTAACTATAGTTTCTGCGATGTGGTTGCACCCAGGCAAATGAACTGAATTTATTTTATATTGATGCATACTGATATAAGAATGACAAACAATTCATAAAATTTCTATATCTTGTTCAGAACCGATCTACTGACGTGCCGACTCTGTAATTCTTCATGAAGAAGTCCAAGTTTAATAAATTGAGGATTTTGTTTTCAATATGGCTGCTCCTAGACACATGAACTGCATCTATTCTATATCGAAGTAAATTAATATAGCAATGACAAACATTTCAAAAAAATTCGATGTCTGGTTCAGAAAATATTGAGGGATATACCGTTGCGGTAGCTGATCTTAAGAAGTCCTTTTATAGTAAATAGACGTAATTTTCTTCAATGAGGCTGCTACTGGACACATGAACTGAGTTAATTCTATTAGGATGCATATTAATTAAGCGATGTTCACTGCATCTATTCTATATCGAAGTAAATTAATATAGCAATGACAAACATTTCAAAAAAGTTCGATGTCTGGTTCAGAAAATATTGAGGGATATACCGTTGCGGTAGCTGATCTTAAGAAGTCCTTTTATAGTAAATAGACGTAATTTTCTTCAATGAGGCTGCTACTGGACACATGAACTGAGTTAATTCTATTAGGATGCATATTAATTAAGCGATGTTCAGAAAATATTGATGAATGCACCGACTTGGAAACAAATCGCGAATTAGTCCCTATATAGTAAATTAACGATATTTTCTTCGATTGAATGATATACCGATTCGGAAGCTGATCTTAAGAACTCCCTTTATAGTAAATTAACGTCTTTTGCTTCTATGAGATTGCTACTGAATACATGAACTGAATTGATTCTATATCGATGCATATTAATAAAGCGATGTTTTTTAAATATTGATTGTTTGGGCGGCTGAGTCTTCGCTGGGCGAACGTGGCTCTAATGGCGCGGCTGCGTTGGTTGATGTGGTGGTGCAGGTGGCTGTGCTGACTGTTGTGGTGTTGATTGATGGTGTGTTGGCTGCTGATAGTGGTAGTGTTGGTGGCTCGCAGGTGGATGTCGTGGTGTTCGCTGCTGGAATTAAACGAAAACAAGAGCAATTCGTTATTCTTTATTGGGAGCGGAAATTGGATTGACTTAATTGCTTCCTAGGACTTTGGACTTTGGCTCTTCGTCTGTTAATTGGCTGTGTGGAGTGGGGTTGAATAATTGCGGCTCGGGGTTCGGTTATGTGCACTGGATGATTGAACGATCGCGATGAAAGTGAAAGAATTTACCGCGGCAAGATATGGTCGAAGTCCATGCCGCAGTCCGAAATGTCACGTTTGAGTACAAACTTGGCGGCCATCATGAACCGCTAACGTTGAAGATCGCAATACTCTTTTTCGATATTAATATAGAAATGACAAAAATTTCATACAATTTTGATATAGTTATTTTCTTCGATGTGGCGACTCCTGCACACATGAACTGAGTTAATTCTATATCGATGCTTATTAAAATAGAAACGACAAACATTTCATAAAATTTCGATATATTGTTCAGAAAATGAACAGAATGATATTCCTATGTACTGATGTACCGACTCTGTAATTAATCATGAAGTTTTTTCCAAGTTTAATAAATTAAGGATTATGTTTTCAATTTGACTGCTCCTAGACACATGAACTGAATCTACTCTATATCGATGTAAATTAATATAGCATTGACAAATATTGCAGACAAAATTCGAAATCTGGTTCAGAAAATATTAAAGGATATACAGTTTCTGTACCTGATCGTAAGAAGTCCCTATATAGTAAATCAACGTAATTTTCTTCAATGAGGCTGCTACTGGACACATGAACTGTGTTAATTCTATTAGGATGCATATTAATTGAGCGATGTTCAGAAAATATTGATGGATGCCTCGACTTGGAAACAAATCGTGAAGAAGTCCCTGTATAGCAATTTAACGATTTTTTCTTCGAATTTCTTCGATTGCATGATATACCGATTCGGAAGCTGATCTTAAGAACTCCCTTCATAGTAAAGAAGAAGCAAAAGACGTTAATTTTGCTTCTATGAGATTGCTACTGAATACATGAACTGAATTGATTCTGGTGGAGTGGGGTTGAATAATTGCGGCTCGGGGTTCGGTTATGTGCACTGGATGGTGTGCTGGACAAGAACAATTCTGATCATTCATATATTACCCAAGTGCAGAGTTGACGCACCCTTCTTATGCAGGTTGGACACCTCAGACATTTAATGATCACTAGTTAGTGCGCTCTCTCTATCTATCCCTCTCTTCTTATGTTTCTGTCTCCCCCAATGCAACTAATGAGAGTCAGCAGTAGTTCCTCAATAGCTGAGTACGAAGTAATGATTTGGTTGTACCTGGCATCTAATATAATGCGTAGTAGTACTGCTGAGCGCTAGAGATATTTTTTTTGGTTTCTCTTATTCTCTTCTCATTATTGGTTTTAAATGAATAGTCTCCCAAAACGGTAGTTAGGTGAATGGAAATTTTTGGCAATGCAATTTGTTCGACATAATGCATTATTTCATTTGAAGACACGAAACGAATCACTTCAGCTATAATTAATATCGATTATTATTATACTTCCCATAAGTACAGTGTTCAGAAAAGTTTTAATAGTGAACCTAATTTTTATATAATTCACAAAATTTACAAAAACACCAAATAAATTGCCTGAAACAAGTCTGTACGAAGGAAATACGCATTTTATTTTGGAAGCTGGTAAGTCGCTTATAAAGATGTAACAAATTCCAGCACGTTGCATAATTTTTAGGGAGATTCTCCTAAGCTACGACTTCCAAAACCAGCTTGATTCGAGATCGATCCTGCATCAGAACCATCCCCAAGCAGCATATTATTTAACAGAAATTGCATTATTTTCCCCATTTACTTGAGTGATCGCGATAATTACATACTATAGTATATCCGCGTGCACAGTAATACCTCGTGCGAAGAATAACCTCAATTATAATATACACTTATATATAAAAAAAAGAGAAAAAGAACTCATTAATATTTCAGTAAGACTTGATCATACGCAAAATGTGCGCACCTTTTGAATTTTGCCCGTAGCTGCACTTCTTTTCTGCAGTTAAATAATTAGTTTAAATGTAAATCGGATGGAAGCGAAAATGAATTCCTTTTTTTTTGTTAATAAAAAATATCTAATCTTGATAAGATGGCTTAAATTTCTAATTGTCCTATGATTCTGAAAAGCTGTGGAAATGGCGATTTGAATTCGGCCTAATGGTATAACTAGTTTTGATTAGGGGCAATAAGAAAATTGTGTTTATTGCTATGGTAGGGTGGGTACAGATGAAGGGTGCTGAACACCTCGGATCCTCGACAGTTCGCAGCCTTCCAGAAGAATACCAGAACAATACGTTGAAGTTGAGTTGGTTCCCTTTTGTTATATTCCTTTTCTTTGTGCTGTTTTCTGTCCCTCAAAGTGCACATAACAATAAATTTTGAATGACTGGGTAATTGAAGAGTTGGTAAGATCCTCGACTATGCGGCGAGCTAGCAAGAGCATAGCTAGATGTGCACACCGTCCGACTTCTTCATTTCCGCCGATGTACCAGAACGCAAAAATCAGATCTCTACTACATCCTATGGTCATTACAATGGTTGAACGATAGCGATGAAAGTGAAGAGTTTACCGCCGCAAGGCATGGTCGAAGTCCTTGCCGCAGTCCGAAATGTCACATTTGAGTACAAATTTGGCCGCCATCATGAACCGCTAACGGTGAAAGTGTTATCTAGGGATGGCACACCATATTGTACCAGAATGTTTCGGACGTAAACATTGATGAATGCACCATTTTGGTAACAGATCTTGAAGAAGACTCTTTTTATTAAATGAACGATAGTTTCTTCGATGTGATGGCTCCTGAACACATGAACGGAGTTAATTCTATATCGATGCAAATTAATATAGCTATGACAAACATTTCATAAAAATTCGAATTGTAGTATATGAAATATTGAAGATGTACCGATACGACAACTAATCATGAAGTACTCACTATATAGTAATTTTGCCCGTAGCTGCACTTCTTTTCTGCAGTTAAATAATTAGTTTAAATGTAAATCGGATGGAAGCGAAAATTAATTCCTTTTTTTTTGTTAATAAAAAATATCTAATCTTGATAAGATGGCTTAAATTTCTAATTTTCCTATGATTCTGAAAAGCTGTGGAAATGGCGATTTGAATTCGGCCTAATGGTATAACTAGTTTTGATTAGGGGCAATAAGAAAATTGTGTTTATTGCTATGGTAGGGTGGGTACAGATGAAGGGTGCTGAACACCTCGGATCCTCGACAGTTCGCAGCCTTCCAGAAGAATACCAGAACAATACGTTGAAGTTGAGTTGGTTCCCTTTTGTTATATTCCTTTTCTTTGTGCTGTTTTCTGTCCCTCAAAGTGCACATAACAATAAATTTGGAATGACTGGGTAATTGAAGAGTTGGTAAGATCCTCGACTATGCGGCGAGCTAGCAAGAGCATAGCTAGATGTGCACACCGTCCGACTTCTTCATTTCCGCCGATGTACCAGAACGCAAAAATCAGATCTCTACTACATCCTATGGTCATTACAATGGTTGAACGATAGCGATGAAAGTGAAGAGTTTACCGCCGCAAGGCATGGTCGAAGTCCATGCCGCAGTCCGAAATGTCACATTTGAGTACAAATTTGGCCGCCATCATGAACCGCTAACGGTGAAAGTGTTATCTAGAGATCGCATTACTTTTTATCGATAACACATAACTCGTTAGGGATGGCACACCATATTGTACCAGAATGTTTCGGACGTAAACATTGATGAATGCACCATTTTGGTAACAGATCTTGAAGAAGACTCTTTTTATTAAATGAACGATAGTTTCTTCGATGTGATGGCTCCTGAACACATGAACGGAGTTAATTCTATATCGATGCAAATTAATATAGCTATGACAAACATTTCATAAAAATTACAGTATATGAAATATTGAAGGATGTACCGATACGACAACTAATCATGAAGTACTCACTATATAGTAAATTAACGATAGTTTCTACGATGTGGTTGCACCCAGGCAAATGAACTGAATTTATTTTATGTTGATGCATACTGATATAAGAATGACAAACAATTCATAAAATTTCTATATCTTGTTCAGAAAATATTGATGTATATACTCGATAGCTAATCATGCAAAAGTGTCTTTATAGTAAATAAACGATATTTTCCTCGATATGGCGCCTCTTGGACAAATGAATGAAACTAATTCAATTTCGATGCATATTAATATAGAAATAACCAACATTTCATAAAATTTCGATATATTGTTCAGAAAATGAACAGAATGGTATACCGATGTACTGTCGTGCCGACTCTGTAATTCATCATGAAGAAGTCCAAGTTTAATAAATTGAGGATTTTGTTTTCAATATGGCTGCTCCTAGACACATGAACTGCATCTATTCTATATCGAAGTAAATTAATATAGCAATGACAAACATTTCAAAAAAATTCGATGTCTGGTTCAGAAAATATTGAGGGATATACCGTTGCGGTAGCTGATCTTAAGAAGTCCTTTTATAGTAAATAGACGTAATTTTCTTCAATGAGGCTGCTACTGGACACATGAACTGAGTTAATTCTATTAGGATGCATATTAATTAAGCGATGTTCAGAAAATATTGATGAATGCACCGACTTGGAAACAAATCGCGAATTAGTCCCTATATAGTAAATTAACGATATTTTCTTCGATTGAATGATATACCGATTCGGAAGCTGATCTTAAGAACTCCCTTTATAGTAAATTAACGTCTTTTGCTTCTATGAGATTGCTACTGAATACATGAACTGAATTGATTCTATATCGATGCATATTAATAAAGCGATGTTTATTAAATATTGATTGTTTGGGCGGCTGAGTCTTCGCTGGGCGAACGTGGCTCTAATGGCGCGGCTGCGTTGGTTGATGTGGTGGTGCAGGTGGCTGTGCTGACTGTTGTGGTGTTGATTGATGGTGTGTTGGCTGCTGATAGTGGTAGTGTTGGTGGCTCGCAGGTGGATGTCGTGGTGTTCGCTGCTGGAATTAAACGAAAACAAGTCAGCTAATTGGCTGTGTGGAGTGGGGTTGAATAATTGCGGCTCGGGGTTCGGTTATGTGCACTGGATGATTGAACGATCGCGATGAAAGTGAAAGAATTTACCGCGGCAAGATATGGTCGAAGTCCATGCCGCAGTCCGAAATGTCGCGTTTGAGTACAAACTTGGCGGCCATCATGAACCGCTAACGTTGAAGATCGCAATACTCTTTTTCGATATTAATATAGAAATGACAAACATTTCATACAATTTTGATATATTGTTAATAAAGTGAACAGAATTATATACCAGATACTAATGTACTGACTCTGTAAATAATTACGAGTATTATAAATCCAAGTATTATAAATAAAGGATTTTGTTTTTAATGTCCCTGCTTATAGACACATGAAGTGCATTGATTCTATATAGATTCATTTTAAAAGAAAAGTAGTTATTGACATTTCAAATCAAACCATAATCTGGTATAGAATATATTGAAGGATGTACTAATTCGGTAATTTTAAATCAAACCATAATCTGGTATAGAATATATTGAAGGATGTACTAATTCGGTAACTAATCAAGAAGAAGTCCCATCATAGTAAATTATCGTTATTTTCTTCGATGTGGCGACTCCTGCACACATGAACTGAGTTAATTCTATATCGATGCTTATTAAAATAGAAACGACAAACATTTCCTAAAATTTCGATATATTGTTCAGAAAATGAACAGAATGATATTCCTATGTACTGATGTACCGACTCTGTAATTAATCATGAAGTTTTTTCCAAGTTTAATAAATTAAGGATTATGTTTTCAATTTGGCTGCTCCTAGACACATGAACTGAATCTACTCTATATCGATGTAAATTAATATAGCATTGACAAATATTGCAGACAAAATTCGAAATCTGGTTCAAAAAATATCAAAGGATATACAGTTTCTGTAGCTGATCGTAAGAAGTCCCTATATAGTAAATCAACGTCATTTTCTTCAGTGAGGCTGCTACTGGACACATGAAGTTAGTTAATTCTATATTGATGGTTAATTATATAGAAACGCCAAACATTTCATAAAATTTCGACATATTGTTCAGAAAATGAACAGAATAATATACCTATGTACTGATGTACTGATCTGTGAATAATTATGATAAAGTCCAAGTATTATAAATAAATGATTTTGTTTTCAATGTGCCTGCTAATAGGCACGTGTAGTGCATTGAGTAAAAAAAAGTAGTTACAGACATTTCATAACAAATCGTCATCTGGTTTAGAATATATTGAAGGTTGTACTAGTTCGTTAACTAATCTAGAAGAAGCCCCTTTATAGTAAATTAACGTTATTTTCTTCGATGTGGCGACTCCTGCACACATGAACTGAGTTAATTCTATATCGATGCATATTAAAATAGAAATAACAAACATTTCATAAAATTTCGATATATTGTTCAGAAAATGAACAGAATGATATACCGATGTACTGACGAGCCTACTCTGTAATTCATCATGAAGAAGTCCAAGTTTAATTAATTGAGGATTATTTTTTCAATATGGCTGCTCCTAGACACATGATGTAATTTGTAATGACAAACATTTCACAAAAAATTCGATGTTCGGTTCAGAAAATATTGAAGGATATACCGTTTGGGTAGCTGATATTAAGAAGTCCCTTTATAGTAAATCAACGTAATTTTCTTCAATGAGGCTGCTACTGGACACATGAACTGAGTTAATTCTATTAGGATGCATATTAATTAAGCGATGTTCAGAAAATATTGATGGATGCCTCGACTTGGAAACAAATCGTGAAGAAGTCCCTGTATAGTAATTTAACGATTTTTTCTTCGATTTTTTCGATTGCAGGATATACCGATTCGGAAGCTGATCTTAAGAACTCCCTTCATAGTAAAGAAGAAGCAAAGGACGTTAATTTTGCTTCTATGAGATTGCTACTGAATACATGAACTGAATTGATTCTGGTGGAGTGGGGTTGAATAATTGCGGCTCGGACGATCGCGATGAAAGTGAAAGAATTTACCGCGGCAAGATATGGTCGAAGTCCATGCCGCAGTCCGAAATGTCGCGTTTGAGTACAAACTTGGCGGCCATCATGAACCGCTAACGTTGAAGATCGCAATACTCTTTTTCGATATTAATATAGAAATGACAAACATTTCATACAATTTTGATATATTGTTAATAAAGTGAACAGAATTATATACCAGATACTAATGTACTGACTCTGTAAATAATTACGAGTATTATAAATCCAAGTATTATAAATAAAGGATTTTGTTTTTAATGTCCCTGCTTATAGACACATGAAGTGCATTGATTCTATATAGATTCATATTAAAAGAAAAGTAGTTATTGACATTTCAAATCAAACCATAATCTGGTATAGAATATATTGAAGGATGTACTAATTCGGTAATTTTAAATCAAACCATAATCTGGTATAGAATATATTGAAGGATGTACTAATTCGGTAACTAATCAAGAAGAAGTCCCATCATAGTAAATTATCGTTATTTTCTTCGATGTGGCGACTCCTGCACACATGAACTGAGTTAATTCTATATCGATGCTTATTAAAATAGAAACGACAAACATTTCCTAAAATTTCGATATATTGTTCAGAAAATGAACAGAATGATATTCCTATGTACTGATGTACCGACTCTGTAATTAATCATGAAGTTTTTTCCAAGTTTAATAAATTAAGGATTATGTTTTCAATTTGGCTGCTCCTAGACACATGAACTGAATCTACTCTATATCGATGTAAATTAATATAGCATTGACAAATATTGCAGACAAAATTCGAAATCTGGTTCAAAAAATATCAAAGGATATACAGTTTCTGTAGCTGATCGTAAGAAGTCCCTATATAGTAAATCAACGTCATTTTCTTCAGTGAGGCTGCTACTGGACACATGAAGTTAGTTAATTCTATATTGATGGTTAATTATATAGAAACGCCAAACATTTCATAAAATTTCGACATATTGTTCAGAAAATGAACAGAATAATATACCTATGTACTGATGTACTGATCTGTGAATAATTATGATAAAGTCCAAGTATTATAAATAAATGATTTTGTTTTCAATGTGCCTGCTAATAGGCACGTGTAGTGCATTGAGTAAAAAAAAGTAGTTACAGACATTTCATAACAAATCGTCATCTGGTTTAGAATATATTGAAGGTTGTACTAGTTCGTTAACTAATCTAGAAGAAGCCCCTTTATAGTAAATTAACGTTATTTTCTTCGATGTGGCGACTCCTGCACACATGAACTGAGTTAATTCTATATCGATGCATATTAAAATAGAAATAACAAACATTTCATAAAATTTCGATATATTGTTCAGAAAATGAACAGAATGATATACCGATGTACTGACGAGCCTACTCTGTAATTCATCATGAAGAAGTCCAAGTTTAATTAATTGAGGATTATTTTTTCAATATGGCTGCTCCTAGACACATGATGTAATTTGTAATGACAAACATTTCACAAAAAATTCGATGTTCGGTTCAGAAAATATTGAAGGATATACCGTTTGGGTAGCTGATATTAAGAAGTCCCTTTATAGTAAATCAACGTAATTTTCTTCAATGAGGCTGCTACTGGACACATGAACTGAGTTAATTCTATTAGGATGCATATTAATTAAGCGATGTTCAGAAAATATTGATGGATGCCTCGACTTGGAAACAAATCGTGAAGAAGTCCCTGTATAGTAATTTAACGATTTTTTCTTCGATTTTTTCGATTGCAGGATATACCGATTCGGAAGCTGATCTTAAGAACTCCCTTCATAGTAAAGAAGAAGCAAAGGACGTTAATTTTGCTTCTATGAGATTGCTACTGAATACATGAACTGAATTGATTCTGGTGGAGTGGGGTTGAATAATTGCGGCTCGGGGTTCGGTTATGTGCAGTGGATGGTGTGCTGGACAAGAACAATTCTGATCATTCATATATTACCCAAGTGCAGAGTTGACGCACCCTTCTTATGCAGGTTGGACACCTCAGACATTTAATGATCACTAGTTAGTGCGCTCCTCTCTTTTTATGTTTCTGTCTCCCCCAATGTAACTAATGAGAGTAAGCAGTAGTTCCTCAATAGCTGAGTACGAAGTAATGATTTGGTTGTACCTGGCATCTAATATAATGCGTAGTAGTACTGCTGAGCGCTAGAGATATTTTTTTGGTTTCTCTTATTCTCTTCTCATTATTGGTTTTAAATGAATAGTCTCCCAAAACGGTAGTTAGGTGAATGGAAATTTTTGGCAATGCAATTTGTTCGACATAATGCATTATTTCATTTGAAGACACGAAACGAATCACTTCAGCTATAATTAATATCGTTTATTATTATACTTCCCATAAGTACAGTGTTCAGAAAAGTTTTAATAGTGAACCTAGTTTTTATATAATTCACAAAATTTACAAAACACCAAATAAATTGCCTGAAACAAGTCTGTACGAAGGAAATACGCATTTTATTTTGGAAGCTGGTAAGTCGCTTATAAAGATGTAACAAATTCCAGCACGTTGCATAATTTTTAGGGAGATTCTCCTAAGCTACGACTTCCAAAGCCAGCTCGATTCGAGATCGATCCTGCATCAGAACCATCCCCAAGCAGCATATTATTTAACAGAAATTGCATTATATTCCCCATTTACTTGAGTGATCGCGAAAATTACATACTATAGTATATCAGCGTGCACAGTAATACCTCGTGAGAAGAATAACCTCAATGTGCCATCTGAACCCTATAAGTGGGATACCGACAAGTGGCCTCGGATGCCTCATTTAGTAAGACTTTATCGTTTTATCATATAGTCTTAAGCAAAAAAAATATAGTCTTAACAAAATTTAACTTGCATATCAAATATTTTATACATTTAATAGCTAATCAGTTTTTTTTTTGATTTTTTTTTTCTTAAACAAGTAAGAGGAATGTAGTTGCAGGCAAATTTGTATTTAATTTTAATAGTATAAGTGAGAAACCAAATGTACTAAGGGGTACTTCACACTTAATTTGCCAATTTATTAAATAGTTTAAGCTAAAACCACGCAGTCCATCACCAAGCAGTTCATCGTCGCTGCTTGTAAGCAGCAGCTTGTAATGTAAGTTGATGTTAATTATTTTTGTTATTTTTGATTCCCTTGGACACGACGGGATTTATTCGTAATAATTTGGCAACAATTATATATATAAAAAAAGAGAAAAAGAACTCATTAATATTTCAGTAAGACTTGATCATACGCAAAATGCACTTCTTTTCTGCAGTTAAATAATTAGTTTAAATGTAAATCGGATGGAAGCGAAAATGAATTCCTTTTGTTTTTGTTAATAAAAAATATCTAATCTTGATAAGATGGCTTAAATTTCTAATTGTCCTATGATTCTGAAAAGCTGTGGAAATGGCGATTTGAATTCGGCCTAATGGTATAACTAGTTTTGATTAGGGGCAATAAGAAAATTGTGTTTATTGCTATGGTAGGGTGGGTACAGATGAAGGGTCCTGAACACCTCGGATCCTCGACAGTTCGCAGCCTTCCAGAAGAATACCAGAACAATGCGTTGAAGTTGAGTTGGTTCCCTTCCTTTTGTTATATTCCTTTTCTTTGTGCTGTTTTCTCTCCCTCAAAGTGCACATAACAATAAATTTGGAATGACTGGGTAATTGAAGAGTTGGTAAGATCCTCGACTATGCGGCGAGCTAGCAAGAGCATAGCTAGATGTGCACACCGTCCGACTTCTTCATTTCCGCCGATGTACCAGAACGCAAAAATCAAATCTCTACTACATCCAATGGTCATTACAATGGTTGAACGATCGCGATGAAAGTGAAGAGTTCACCGCTGCAAGACATGGTCGAAGTCCATGCCGCAGTCCGAAATGTCACATTTGAGTACAAATTTGGCCGCCATCATGAACCGCTAACGGTGAAAGTGTTATCTAGAGATCGCATTACTTTTTATCGATAACACATAACTCGTTAGGGATGGCACACCATATTGTACCAGAATGTTTCGGACGTAAACATTGATGAATGTACCATTTTGGTAACAAATCTTGAAGAAGACTCTTTTTATTAAATGAACGATAGTTTCTTCGATATGATGGCTCCTGAACACATGAACGGAGTTAATTCTATATCGATGCAAATTAATATAGCTATGACAAACATTTCATAAAAATTCGAATTGTAGTATATGAAATATTGAAGGATGTACCAATACGACAACTAATCATGAAGTACTCACTATATAGTAAATTAACGATAGTTTCTACGATGTGGTTGCACCCAGGCAAATGAACTGAATTTATTTTATGTTGATGCATACTGATATAAGAATGACAAACAATTCATAAAATTTCTATATCTTGTTCAGAAAATATTGATGAATATACTCGATAGCTAATCATGCAAAAGTGTCTTTATAGTAAATAAACGATATTTTCTTCGATATGGCGCCTCTTGGACAAATGAATTAAACTAATTCAATTTCGATGCATATTAATATAGAAATAACCAACATTTCATAAAATTTCGATATATTGTTCAGAAAATGAACAGAATGATATACCGATGTACTGACGTGCCGACTCTTTAATTCATCATGAAGAAGTCCAAGTTTAATAAATTGAGGATTTTGTTTTCAATATGGCTGCTCCTAGACACATGAACTGCATCTATTCTATATCGAAGTAAATTAATATAGCAATGACAAACATTTCAAAAAAATTCGATGTCTGGTTCAGAAAATATTGAGGGATATACCGTTGCGGTAGCTGATCTTAAGAAGTCCTTTTATAGTAAATAGACGTAATTTTCTTCAATGAGGCTGCTACTGGACACATGAACTGAGTTAATTCTATTAGGATGCATATTAATTAAGCGATGTTCAGAAAATATTGATGAATGCACCGACTTGGAAACAAATCGCGAATTAGTCCCTATATAGTAAATTAACGATATTTTCTTCGATTGAATGATATACCGATTCGGAAGCTGATCTTAAGAACTCCCTTTATAGTAAATTAACGTCTTTTTGCTTCTATGAGATTGCTACTGAATATATGAACTGAATTGATTCTATATCGATGCATATTAATAAAGCGATGTTTAGAAAATATTGATTGTTTGGGCGGCTGAGTCTTGGTGGGGGGAACATGGCTAATGGCGCGGCTGCGTTGGTTGATGTGGTGGAGCAGGTGGATGTGCTGACGGTTGTGGTGTTGATTGATGGTGTGTTGGCTGCTGATAGTGGTGCTGTTAGTGACCCGAAGGTGGATATCGTGTTGTTCGCTGCTGGAATTAAACGAAAACAAGAGCAATTCGTTATTCTTTATTGGGAGCGGAAATTGGATTGACTTAATTGCTTCCTAGGACTTTGGACTTTGGCTATCGTCTGTTAATTGGCTGTGTGGAGTGGGGTTGAATAATTGCGGCTCGGGGTTCGGTTATGTGCACTGGATGATTGAACGATCGCGATGAAAGTGAAAGAATTTACCGCGGCAAGATATGGTCGAAGTCCATGCCGCAGTCCGAAATGTCGCGTTTGAGTACAAACTTGGCGGCCATCATGAACCGCTAACGTTGAAGATCGCAATACTCTTTTTCGATATTAATATAGAAATGACAAACATTTCATACAATTTTGATATATTGTTAATAAAGTGAACAGAATTATATACCAGATACTAATGTACTGACTCTGTAAATAATTACGAGTATTATAAATCCAAGTATTATAAATAAAGGATTTTGTTTTTAATGTCCCTGCTTATAGACACATGAAGTGCATTGATTCTATATAGATTCATATTAAAAGAAAAGTAGTTATTGACATTTCAAATCAAACCATAATCTGGTATAGAATATATTGAAGGATGTACTAATTCGGTAATTTTAAATCAAACCATAATCTGGTATAGAATATATTGAAGGATGTACTAATTCGGTAACTAATCAAGAAGAAGTCCCATCATAGTAAATTATCGTTATTTTCTTCGATGTGGCGACTCCTGCACACATGAACTGAGTTAATTCTATATCGATGCTTATTAAAATAGAAACGACAAACATTACATAAAATTTCGATATATTGTTCAGAAAATGAACAGAATGATATTCCTATGTACTGATGTACCGACTCTGTAATTAATCATGAAGTTTTTTCCAAGTTTAATATATTAATGATTTTGTTTTCAATATGGCTGCTCCTAGACACATGAAGTGAATCCATCCTTTATCGATGCAAATTAATATAGCATTGACAAATATTGCAGACAAAATTCGAAATCTGGTTCAAAAAACATTAAAGGATATACAGTTTCTGCAGCTGATCTTAAGAAGTCCCTTAATAGTAAATCAACGTCATTTTCTTCAATGAGGCTTCTACTGGACATATGAACTGTGTTAATTCTATTAGGATGCATATTATTTAAGCGATGTTCAGAAAATATTGATGGATGCCTCGACTTGGAAACAAATCGTGAAGAAGTCCCTGTATAGTAATTTAACGATTTTTTCTTCGATTTTCTTCGATTGCATGATATACCGATTCGGAAGCTGATCTTAAGAACTCCCTTCATAGTAAAGAAGAAGCAAAAGACGTTAATTTTGCTTCTATGAGATTGCTACTGAATACATGAACTGAATTGATTCTGGTGGAGTGGGGTTGAATAATTGCGGCTCGGGGTTCGGTTATGTGCACTGGATGGTGTGCTGGATAAGAACAATTCTGATCATTCATATATTACCCAAGTGCAGAGTTGACGCACCCTTCTTATGCAGGTTGGACACCTCAGACATTTAATGATCACTAGTTAGTGCGCTCTCTCTATCTATCCCTCTCTTCTTATGTTTCTGTCTCCCCCAATGCAACTAATGAGAGTCAGCAGTAGTTCCTCAATAGCTGAGTACGAAGTAATGATTTGGTTGTACCTGGCATCTAATATAATGCGTAGTAGTACTGCTGAGCGTTAGAGATATTTTTTTGGTTTCTCTTATTCTCTTCTCATTATTGGTTTTAAATGAATAGTCTCCCAAAACGGTAGTTAGGTGAATAGAAATTTTTGGCAATGCAATTTGTTCGACATAATGCATTATTTCATTTGAAGACACGAAACGAATCACTTCAGCTATAATTAATATCGTTTATTATTATACTTCCCATAAGTACAGTGTTCAGAAAAGTTTTAATAGTGAACCTAATTTTTATATAATTCACAAAATTTACAAAACACCAAATAAATTGCCTGAAACAAGTCTGTACGAAGGAAATACGCATTTTATTTTGGAAGCTGGTAAGTCGCTTAAAAAGATGTAACAAATTCCAGCACGTTGCATAACTTTTAGGGAGATTCTCCTTAGCTAAGACTTCCAAAACCAGCTTGATTCGAGATCGATCCTGCATCAGAACCATCCTCAAGCAGCATATTATATAACAGAAATTGCATTATTTTCCCCATTTAATTGAGTGATCGCGATAATTACATACTATATTATATCCGCGTGCGGAACCCTATAAGTGGGATACCGACAAGTGGCCTTGGATGCCTCATTTAGTATGACTTTATTGTTTTATTATATAGTCTTAACCAAAAAGAAGAAAAACAAAATTTAACTTGCATATCAAATATTTTATACATTTAATAGCTAATCAGTTTTTTTTTTATTTTTTTTTTTTCTTAAACAAGTATGTGGAATGTAGTTGCAGGCAAATTTGTATTTAATTTTAATTGTATAAGTGAGAAACCAAATGTACTAAGGGGACTTCGCACTTAATTTGCCAATTTATTAAATAGTTTAAGCTCAAACCACGCAGTCCATCACCAAGCAGTTCATCGTCGCTGTTGTTATTTTTGATTGCCTTGGACACGACGGGATTTATTCGTAATAATTTGGCAACTATTATATATAAAAAAAAAGAGAAAAAGAACTCATTAATATTTCAGTAAGACTTGATCATACGCAAAATGTGCGTACCTTTTGAATTTTGCCCGTAGCTGCACTTCTTTTCTGCAGTTAAATAATTAGTTTAAATGTAAATCGGATGGAAGCGAAAATGAATTCCTTTTGTTTTTGTTAATAAAAAATATCTAATCTTGATAAGATGGCTTAAATTTCTAATTGTCCTATGATTCTGAAAAGCTGTGGAAATGGCGATTTGAATTCGGCCTAATGGTATAACTAGTTTTGATTAGGGGCAATAAGAAAATTGTGTTTATTGCTATGGTAGGGTGGGTACAGATGAAGGGTCCTGAACACCTCGGATCCTCGACAGTTCGCAGCCTTCCAGAAGAATACCAGAACAATGCGTTGAAGTTGAGTTGGTTCCCTTCCTTTTGTTATATTCCTTTTCTTTGTGCTGTTTTCTCTCCCTCAAAGTGCACATAACAATAAATTTGGAATGACTGGGTAATTGAAGAGTTGGTAAGATCCTCGACTATGCGGCGAGCTAGCAAGAGCATAGCTAGATGTGCACACAGTCCGACTTCTTCATTTCCGCCGATGTACCAGAACGCAAAAATCAAATCTCTACTACATCCAATGGTCATTACAATGGTTGAACGATCGCGATGAAAGTGAAGAGTTCACCGCTGCAAGACATGGTCGAAGTCCATGCCGCAGTCCGAAATGTCACATTTGAGTACAAATTTGGCCGCCATCATGAACCGCTAACGGTGAAAGTGTTATCTAGAGATCGCATTACTTTTTATCGATAACACATAACTCGTTAGGGATGGCACACCATATTGTACCAGAATGTTTCGGACGTAAACATTGATGAATGCACCATTTTGGTAACAAATCTTGAAGAAGACTCTTTTTATAAAATGAACGACAGTTTCTTCGATGTGATGGCTCCTGTACACATGAACGGAGTTAATTCTATATCGATGCAAATTAGTATAGCTATGACAAACATTTCATAAAAATTCGAATTGTTGTATATGAAATATTGAAGGATGTACCGATACGACAACTAATCATGAAGTACTCACTATATAGTAAATTAACGATAGTTTCTACGATGTGGTTGCACCCAGGCAAATGAACTGAATTTATTTTATTTTGATGCATACTGATATAAGAATGACAAACAATTCATAAAATTTCTATATCTTGTTCAGAAAATATTGATGAATATACTCGATAGCTAATCATGCAAAAGTGTCTTTATAGTAAATAAACGATATTTTCTTCGATATGGCGCCTCTTGGACAAATGAATTAAACGAATTCAATTTCGATGCATATTAATATAGAAATAACCAACATTTCATAAAATTTCGATATATTGTTCAGAAAATGAACAGAATGATATACCGATGTACTGACGTGCCGACTCTTTAATTCATCATGAAGAAGTCCAAGTTTAATAAATTGAGGATTTTGTTTTCAATATGGCTGCTCCTAGACACATGAACTGCATCTATTCTATATCGAAGTAAATTAATATAGCAATGACAAACATTTCAAAAAAATTCGATGTCTGGTTCAGAAAATATTGAGGGATATACCGTTGCGGTAGCTGATCTTAAGAAGTCCTTTTATAGTAAATAGACGTCATTTTCTTCAATGAGGCTGCTACTGGACACATGAACTGAGTTAATTCTATTAGGATGCATATTAATTAAGCGATGTTCAGAAAATATTGATGAATGCACCGACTTGGAAACAAATCGCGAATTAGTCCCTATATAGTAAATTAACGATATTTTCTTCGATTGAATGATATACCGATTCGGAAGCTGATCTTAAGAACTCCCTTTATAGTAAATTAACGTCTTTTTGCTTCTATGAGATTGCTACTGAATATATGAACTGAATTGATTCTATATCGATGCATATTAATAAAGCGATGTTTAGAAAATATTGATTGTTTGGGCGGCTGAGTCTTGGTGGGGGGAACATGGCTAATGGCGCGGCTGCGTTGGTTGATGTGGTGGAGCAGGTGGATGTGCTGACGGTTGTGGTGTTGATTGATGGTGTGTTGGCTGCTGATAGTGGTGCTGTTAGTGACCCGAAGGTGGATGTCGTGTTGTTCGCTGCTGGAATTAAACGAAAACAAGAGCAATTCGTTATTCTTTATTGGGAGCGGAAATTGGATTGACTTAATTGCTTCCTAGGACTTTGGACTTTGGCTATCGTCTGTTAATTGGCTGTGTGGAGTGGGGTTGAATAATTGCGGCTCGGGGTTCGGTTATGTGCACTGGATGATTGAACGATCGCGATGAAAGTGAAAGAATTTACCGCGGCAAGATATGGTCGAAGTCCATGCCGCAGTCCGAAATGTCGCGTTTGAGTACAAACTTGGCGGCCATCATGAACCGCTAACGTTGAAGATCGCAATACTCTTTTTCGATATTAATATAGAAATGACAAACATTTCATACAATTTTGATATATTGTTAATAAAGTGAACAGAATTATATACCAGATACTAATGTACTGACTCTGTAAATAATTACGAGTATTATAAATCCAAGTATTATAAATAAAGGATTTTGTTTTTAATGTCCCTGCTTATAGACACATGAAGTGCATTGATTTTATATAGATTCATATTAAAAGAAAAGTAGTTATTGACATTTCAAATCAAACCATAATCTGGTATAGAATATATTGAAGGATGTACTAATTCGGTAATTTTAAATCAAACCATAATCTGGTATAGAATATATTGAAGGATGTACTAATTCGGTAACTAATCAAGAAGAAGTCCCATCATAGTAAATTATCGTTATTTTCTTCGATGTGGCGACTCCTGCACACATGAACTGAGTTAATTCTATATCGATGCTTATTAAAATAGAAACGACAAACATTACATAAAATTTCGATATATTGTTCAGAAAATGAACAGAATGATATTCCTATGTACTGATGTACCGACTCTGTAATTAATCATGAAGTTTTTTCCAAGTTTAATATATTAATGATTTTGTTTTCAATATGGCTGCTCCTAGACACATGAAGTGAATCCATCCTTTATCGATGCAAATTAATATAGCATTGACAAATATTGCAGACAAAATTCGAAATCTGGTTCAAAAAATATTAAAGGATATACAGTTTCTGCAGCTGATCTTAAGAAGTCCCTTAATAGTAAATCAACGTCATTTTCTTCAATGAGGCTGCTACTGGACATATGAACTGTGTTAATTCTATTAGGATGCATATTATTTAAGCGATGTTCAGAAAATATTGATGGATGCCTCGACTTGGAAACAAATCGTGAAGAAGTCCCTGTATAGTAATTTAACGATTTTTTCTTCGATTTTCTTCGATTGCATGATATACCGATTCGGAAGCTGATCTTAAGAACTCCCTTCATAGTAAAGAAGAAGCAAAAGACGTTAATTTTGCTTCTATGAGATTGCTACTGAATACATGAACTGAATTGATTCTGGTGGAGTGGGGTTGAATAATTGCGGCTCGGGGTTCGGTTATGTGCACTGGATGGTGTGCTGGATAAGAACAATTCTGATCATTCATATATTACCCAAGTGCAGAGTTGACGCACCCTTCTTATGCAGGTTGGACACCTCAGACATTTAATGATCACTAGTTAGTGCGCTCTCTCTATCTATCCCTCTCTTCTTATGTTTCTGTCTCCCCCAATGCAACTAATGAGAGTCAGCAGTAGTTCCTCAATAGCTGAGTACGAAGTAATGATTTGGTTGTACCTGGCATCTAATATAATGCGTAGTAGTACTGCTGAGCGCTAGAGATATTTTTTTTGGATTCTCTTATTCTCTTCTCATTATTGTTTTTAAATGAATAGTCTCCCAATACGGTAGTTAGGTGAATGGAAATTTTTGGCAATGCAATTTGTTTGACATAATGCAATATTTCATTTGAAGACACGAAACGAATCACTTCAGCTATAATTAATATCGATTATTATTATACTTCCCATAAGTACAGTGTTCAGAAAAGTTTTAATAGTGAACCTAATTTTTATATAATTCACAAAATTTACAAAACACCAAATAAATTGCCTGAAACAAGTCTGTACGAAGGAAATACGCATTTTATTTTGGAAGCTGGTAAGTCGCTTATAAAGATGTAACAAATTCCAGCACGTTGCATAATTTTTAGGGAGATTCTCCTTAGCTACGATTTCCAAAGCCAGCTCGATTCGAGATCGATCCTGCATCAGAACCATCCCCAAGCAGCATATTATTTAACAGAAATTGCATTATTTTCCCCATTTACTTGAGTGATCGCGATAATTACATACTATAGTATATCCGCGTGCACAGTAATACCTCGTGCGAAGAATAACCTCAATTATAATATACACTTATAAATAAAACAAAAAGAGAAAAAGAACTCATTAATATTTCAGTAAGACTTGATCATACGCAAAATGTGCGCACCTTTTGAATTTTGCCCGTAGCTGCACTTCTTTTCTGCAGTTAAATAATTAGTTTAAATGTAAATCGGATGGAAGCGAAAATGAATTCCTTTTTTTTGTTAATAAAAAATATCTAATCTTGATAAGATGGCTTAAATTTCTAATTGTCCTATGATTCTAAAAAGCTGTGGAAATGGCGATTTGAATTCGACCTAATGGTATAACTAGTTTTGATTAGGGGCAATAAGAAAATTGTGTTTGTTGCTATGGTAGGGTGGGTACAGATGAAGGGTCCTGAACACCTCGGATCCTCGACAGTTCGCAGCCTTCCAGAAGAATACCAGAACAATGCGTTGAAGTTGAGTTGGTTCCCTTTCTTTTGTTATATTCCTTTTCTTTGTGCTGTTTTCTCTCCCTCAAAGTGCACATAACAATAAATTTGGAATGACTGGGTTGGTAAGATCCTCGACTATGCGGCGAGCTAGCAAGAGCATAGCTAGATGTGCACACCGTCCGACTTCTTCATTTCCGCCGATGTACCAGAACGCAAAAATCAGATCTCTACTACAACCAACAGTTATGGTCATTACAATGGTTGAACGATCGCGATGAAAGTGAAGAGTTTACCGCTGCAAGACATGGTCGAAGTCCATGCCGCAGTCCGAAATGTCACATTTGAGTACAAATTTGGCCGCCATCATGAACCGCTAATGGTGAAAGTGTTATTTAGAGATCGCATTACTCTTTATCGATAACACATAACTCGTTAGGGATGGCACACCATATTGTACCAGAATGTTTCGGACGTAAACATTGATGAATGCACCATTTTGGTAACAAATCTTGAAGAAGACTCTTTTTATAAAATGAACGACAGTTTCTTCGATGTGATGGCTTCTGTACACATGAACGGAGTTAATTCTATATCGATGCAAATTAGTATAGCTATGACAAACATTTCATAAAAATTCGAATTGCAGTATATGAAATATTGAAGGATGTACCGATACGACAACTAATCATGAAGTACTCACTATATAGTAAATTAACGATAGTTTCTACGATGTGGTTGCACCCAGGCAAATGAACTGAATTTACTTTATATTGATGCATACTGATATAAGAATGACAAACAATTCATAAAATTTCTATATCTTGTTCAGAAAATATTGATGAATATACTCGATAGCTAATCATACAAAAATGTCTTTATAATAAATAAACGATATTTTCTTCGATTTGGTGCCTCTTGGACAAATGAATTAAACTAATTCAATTTCGATGCATATTAATATAGAAATAACCAACATTTCATAAAATTTCGATATATTGTTCAGAAAATGAACAGAATGATATACCGATGTACTGTCGTGCCGACTCTGTAATTCATCATGAAGAAGTCCAAGTTTAATAAATTGAGGATTTTGTTTTCAATATGGCTGCTCCTAGACACATGAACTGCATCTATTCTATATCGAAGTAAATTAATATAGCAATGACAAACATTTCAAAAAAATTCGATGTCTGGTTCAGAAAATATTGAGGGATATACCGTTGCGGTAGCTAATCTTAAGAAGTCCTTTTATAGTAAATAGACGTAATTTTCTTCAATGAGGCTGCTACTGGACACATGAACTGAATTGATTCTATATCGATGCATATTAATAAAGCGATGTTTATTAAATATTGATTGTTTGGGCGGCTGAGTCTTCGCTGGGCGAACGTGGCTCTAATGGGGCGGCTGCGTTGGTTGATGTGGTGGTGCAGGTGGCTGTGCTGACTGTTGTGGTGTTGATTGATGGTGTGTTGGCTGCTGATAGTGGTGGTGTTGGTGGCTCGCAGGTGGATGTCGTGGTGTTCGCTGCTGGAATTAAACGAAAACAAGTCAGCTAATTGGCTGTGTGGAGTGGGGTTGAATAATTGCGGCTCGGGGTTCGGTTATGTGCACTGGATGATTGAACGATCGCGATGAAAGTGAAAGAATTTACCGCGGCAAGATATGGTCGAAGTCCATGCCGCAGTCCGAAATGTCACGTTTGAGTACAAACTTGGCGGCCATCATGAACCGCTAACGTTGAAGATCGTAATACTCTTTTTCGATATTAATATAGAAATGACAAACATTTCATACAATTTTGATATATTGTTAATAAAGTGAACAGAATTATATACCAGGTACTAATGTACTGACTCTGTAAATAATTACGAGTATTATAAATCCAAGTATTATAAATAAAGGATTTTGTTTTCAATGTCCCTGCTTATAGACACATGAAGTGCATTGATATAGATTCATATTAAAAGAAAAGTAGTTACTGACATTTCAAATCAAAGCATAATCTGGTATAGAATATATTGCAGGATGTACTAATTCGGTAATTTTAAATCAAACCATAATCTGGTATAGAATATATTGAAGGATGTACTAATTCGGTAACTAATCAAGAAGAAGTCCCATCATAGTAAATTATCGTTATTTTCTTCGATGTGGCGACTCCTGCACACATGAACTGAGTTAATTCTATATCGATGCTTATTAAAATAGAAACGACAAACATTTCCTAAAATTTCGATATATTGTTCAGAAAATGAACAGAATGATATTCCTATGTACTGATGTACCGACTCTGTAATTAATCATGAAGTTTTTTCCAAGTTTAATAAATTAAGGATTATGTTTTCAATTTGGCTGCTCCTAGACACATGAACTGAATCTACTCTATATCGATGTAAATTAATATAGCATTGACAAATATTGCAGACAAAATTCGAAATCTGGTTCAAAAAATATCAAAGGATATACAGTTTCTGTAGCTGATCGTAAGAAGTCCCTATATAGTAAATCAACGTCATTTTCTTCAATGAGGCTGCTACTGGACACATGAAGTTAGTTAATTCTATATTGATGGTTAATTATATAGAAACGCCAAACATTTCATAAAATTTCGACATATTGTTCAGAAAATGAACAGAATAATATACCTATGTACTGATGTACTGATCTGTGAATAATTATGATAAAGTCCAAGTATTATAAATAAATGATTTTGTTTTCAATGTGCCTGCTAATAGGCACGTGTAGTGCATTGAGTAAAAAAAAGTAGTTACAGACATTTCATAACAAATCGTCATCTGGTTTAGAATATATTGAAGGTTGTACTAGTTCGTTAACTAATCTAGAAGAAGCCCCTTTATAGTAAATTAACGTTATTTTCTTCGATGTGGCGACACATGAACTGAGTTAATTCTATATCGATGCATATTAAAATAGAAATAACAAACATTTCATAAAATTTCGATATATTATTCAGAAAATGAACAGAATGATATACCGATGTACTGACGAGCCTACTCTGTAATTCATCATGAAGAAGTCCAAGTTTAATTAATTGAGGATTATTTTTTCAATATGGCTGCTCCTAGACACATGATGTAATTTGTAATGACAAACATTTCACAAAAAATTCGATGTTCGGTTCAGAAAATATTGAAGGATATACCGTTTGGGTAGCTGATATTAAGAAGTCCCTTTATAGTAAATCAACGTAATTTTCTTCAATGAGGCTGCTACTGGACACATGAACTGAGTTAATTCTATTAGGATGCATATTAATTAAGCGATGTTCAGAAAATATTGATGGATGCCTCGACTTGGAAACAAATCGTGAAGAAGTCCCTGTATAGTAATTTAACGATTTTTTCTTCGATTTTCTTCGATTGCATGATATACCGATTCGGAAGCTGATCTTAAGAACTCCCTTCATAGTAAAGAAGAAGCAAAGGACGTTAATTTTGCTTCTATGAGATTGCTACTGAATACATGAACTGAATTGATTCTGGTGGAGTGGGGTTGAATAATTGCGGCTCGGGGTTCGGTTATGTGCACTGGATGGTGTGCTGGACAAGAACAATTCTGATCATTCATATATTACCCAAGTGCAGAGTTGACGCACCCTTCTTATGCAGGTTGGACACCTCAGACATTTAATGATCACTAGTTAGTGCGCTCCTCTCTTTTTATGTTTCTGTCTCCCCCAATGTAACTAATGAGAGTAAGCAGTAGTTCCTCAATAGCTGAGTACGAAGTAATGATTTGGTTGTACCTGGCATCTAATATAATGCGTAGTAGTACTGCTGAGCGCTAGAGATATTTTTTTGGTTTCTCTTATTCTCTTCTCATTATTGGTTTTAAATGAATAGTCTCCCAAAACGGTAGTTAGGTGAATGGAAATTTTTGGCAATGCAATTTGTTCGACATAATGCATTATTTCATTTGAAGACACGAAACGAATCACTTCAGCTATAATTAATATCGTTTATTATTATACTTCCCATAAGTACAGTGTTCAGAAAAGTTTTAATAGTGAACCTAGTTTTTATATAATTCACAAAATTTACAAAACACCAAATAAATTGCCTGAAACAAGTCTGTACGAAGGAAATACGCATTTTATTTTGGAAGCTGGTAAGTCGCTTATAAAGATGTAACAAATTCCAGCACGTTGCATAATTTTTAGGGAGATTCTCCTAAGCTACGACTTCCAAAGCCAGCTCGATTCGAGATCGATCCTGCATCAGAACCATCCCCAAGCAGCATATTATTTAACAGAAATTGCATTATATTCCCCATTTACTTGAGTGATCGCGAAAATTACATACTATAGTATATCCGCGTGCACAGTAATACCTCGTGAGAAGAATAACCTCAATGTGCCATCTGAACCCTATAAGTGGGATACCGACAAGTGGCCTCGGATGCCTCATTTAGTAATACTTTATTGTTTTATCATATAGTCTTGACCAAAAAAAAGAAAAACAAAATTTAACTTGCATATCAAATATTTTATACATTTAATAGCTAATCAGTTTTTTTTTTGATTTTTTTTTTCTTAAACAAGTAAGAGGAATGTAGTTGCAGGCAAATTTGTATTTAATTTTAATAGTATAAGTGAGAAACCAAATGTACTAAGGGGTATTTCACACTTAATTTGCCAATTTATTAAATAGTTTAAGCTAAAACCACGCAGTCCATCACCAAGCAGTTCATCGTCGCTGGGCCCATCGTCGCATCGAAGCAGCTTGTAATGTAAGTTGATGTTAATTATTTTTGTTATTTTTGATTCCCTTGGACACGACGGGATTTATTCGTAATAATTTGGGGACAATTATATATATATAAAAAAAAGAGAAAAAGAACTCATTAATATTTCAGTAAGACTTGATCATACGCAAAATGCACTTCTTTTCTGCAGTTAAATAATTAGTTTAAATGTAAATCGGATGGAAGCGAAAATGAATTCCTTTTTTTTTTTGTTAATAAAAAATATCTAATCTTGATAAGATGGCTTAAATTTCTAATTGTCCTATGATTCTGAAAAGCTGTGGAAATGGCGATTTGAATTCGGCCTAATGGTATAACTAGTTTTGATTAGGGGCAATAAGAAAATTGTGTTTATTGCTATGGTAGGGTGGGTACAGATGAAGGGTCCTGAACACCTCGGATCCTCGACAGTTCGCAGCCTTCCAGAAGAATACCAGAACAATGCGTTGACGTTGAGTTGGTTCCCTTCCTTTTGTTATATTCCTTTTCTTTGTGCTGTTTTCTCTCCCTCAAAGTGCACATAACAATAAATTTGGAATGACTGG
Organism: Coelopa pilipes; assembly: GCA_947389925.1. Lineage (NCBI taxonomy): Eukaryota > Metazoa > Arthropoda > Insecta > Diptera > Coelopidae > Coelopa > Coelopa pilipes. Next base: position 10,633,586 of record OX376700.1, read on the forward strand.
GTAATTGAAGAGTTGGTAAGATCCTCGACTATGCGGCGAGCTAGCAAGAGCATAGCTAGATGTGCACACCGTCCGACTTCTCCATTTCCGCCGATGTACCAGAACGCAAAAATCAGATCTCTACTACATCCAATGGTCATTACAATGGTTGAACGATAGCGATGAAAGTGAAGAGTTTACCGCCGCAAGGCATGGTCGAAGTCCATGCCGCAGTCCGAAATGTCACATTTGAGTACAAATTTGGCCGCCATCATGAACCGCTAACGGTGAAAGTGTTATCTAGAGATCGCATTACTCTATATAGATAACACATAACTCGTTAGGGATGGCACACCATATTGTACCAGAATGTTTCGGACGTAAACATTGATGAATGCACCATTTTGGTAACAGATCTTGAAGAAGACTCTTTTTATTAAATGAACGATAGTTTCTTCGATGTGATGGCTCCTGAACACATGAACGGAGTTAATTCTATATCGATGCAAATTAATATAGCTATGACAAACATTTCATAAAAATTCGAATTGTAGTATATGAAATATTAAAGATGTACCGATACGACAACTAATCATGAAGTACTCACTATATAGTAATTTTGCCCGTAGCTGCACTTCTTTTCTGCAGTTAAATAATTAGTTTAAATGTAAATCGGATGGAAGCGAAAATTAATTCCTTTTTTTTTGTTAATAAAAAATATCTAATCTTGATAAGATGGCTTAAATTTCTAATTTTCCTATGATTCTGAAAAGCTGTGGAAATGGCGATTTGAATTCGGCCTAATGGTATAACTAGTTTTGATTAGGGGCAATAAGAAAATTGTGTTTATTGCTATGGTAGGGTGGGTACAGATGAAGGGTGCTGAACACCTCGGATCCTCGACAGTTCGCAGCCTTCCAGAAGAATACCAGAACAATACGTTGAAGTTGAGTTGGTTCCCTTTTGTTATATTCCTTTTCTTTGTGCTGTTTTCTGTCCCTCAAAGTGCACATAACAATAAATTTGGAATGACTGGGTAATTGAAGAGTTGGTAAGATCCTCGACTATGCGGCGAGCTAGCAAGAGCATAGCTAGATGTGCACACCGTCCGACTTCTTCATTTCCGCCGATGTACCAGAACGCAAAAATCAGATCTCTACTACATCCTATGGTCATTACAATGGTTGAACGATAGCGATGAAAGTGAAGAGTTTACCGCCGCAAGGCATGGTCGAAGTCCATGCCGCAGTCCGAAATGTCACATTTGAGTACAAATTTGGCCGCCATCATGAACCGCTAACGGTGAAAGTGTTATCTAGAGATCGCATTACTCTATATAGATAACACATAACTCGTTAGGGATGGCACACCATATTGTACCAGAATGTTTCGGACGTAAACATTGATGAATGCACCATTTTGGTAACAGATCTTGAAGAAGACTCTTTTTATTAAATGAACGATAGTTTCTTCGATGTGATGGCTCCTGAACACATGAACGGAGTTAATTCTATATCGATGCAAATTAATATAGCTATGACAAACATTTCATAAAAATTACAGTATATGAAATATTGAAGGATGTACCGATACGACAACTAATCATGAAGTACTCACTATATAGTAAATTAACGATAGTTTCTACGATGTGGTTGCACCCAGGCAAATGAACTGAATTTATTTTATGTTGATGCATACTGATATAAGAATGACAAACAATTCATAAAATTTCTATATCTTGTTCAGAAAATATTGATGAATATACTCGATAGCTAATCATGCAAAAGTGTCTTTATAGTAAATAAACGATATTTTCTTCGATATGGCGCCTCTTGGACAAATGAATGAAACTAATTCAATTTCGATGCATATTAATATAGAAATAACCAACATTTCATAAAATTTCGATATATTGTTCAGAAAATGAACAGAATGATATACCGATGTACTGTCGTGCCGACTCTGTAATTCATCATGAAGAAGTCCAAGTTTAATAAATTGAGGATTTTGTTTTCAATATGGCTGCTCCTAGACACATGAACTGCATCTATTCTATATCGAAGTAAATTAATATAGCAATGACAAACATTTCAAAAAAATTCGATGTCTGGTTCAGAAAATATAGAGGGATATACCGTTGCGGTAGCTGATCTTAAGAAGTCCTTTTATAGTAAATAGACGTAATTTTCTTCAATGAGGCTGCTACTGGACACATGAACTGAGTTAATTCTATTAGGATGCATATTAATTAAGCGATGTTCAGAAAATATTGATGAATGCACCGACTTGGAAACAAATCGCGAATTAGTCCCTATATAGTAAATTAACGATATTTTCTTCGATTGAATGATATACCGATTCGGAAGCTGATCTTAAGAACTCCCTTTATAGTAAATTAACGTCTTTTGCTTCTATGAGATTGCTACTGAATACATGAACTGAATTGATTCTATATCGATGCATATTAATAAAGCGATGTTTATTAAATATTGATTGTTTGGGCGGCTGAGTCTTCGCTGGGCGAACGTGGCTCTAATGGGGCGGCTGCGTTGGTTGATGTGGTGGTGCAGGTGGCTGTGCTGACTGTTGTGGTGTTGATTGATGGTGTGTTGGCTGCTGATAGTGGTGGTGTTGGTGGCTCGCAGGTGGATGTCGTGGTGTTCGCTGCTGGAATTAAACGAAAACAAGTCAGCTAATTGGCTGTGTGGAGTGGGGTTGAATAATTGCGGCTCGGGGTTCGGTTATGTGCACTGGATGATTGAACGATCGCGATGAAAGTGAAAGAATTTACCGCGGCAAGATATGGTCGAAGTCCATGCCGCAGTCCGAAATGTCACGTTTGAGTACAAACTTGGCGGCCATCATGAACCGCTAACGTTGAAGATCGTAATACTCTTTTTCGATATTAATATAGAAATGACAAACATTTCATACAATTTTGATATATTGTTAATAAAGTGAACAGAATTATATACCAGGTACTAATGTACTGACTCTGTAAATAATTACGAGTATTATAAATCCAAGTATTATAAATAAAGGATTTTGTTTTCAATGTCCCTGCTTATAGACACATGAAGTGCATTGATATAGATTCATATTAAAAGAAAAGTAGTTACTGACATTTCAAATCAAAGCATAATCTGGTATAGAATATATTGCAGGATGTACTAATTCGGTAATTTTAAATCAAACCATAATCTGGTATAGAATATATTGAAGGATGTACTAATTCGGTAACTAATCAAGAAGAAGTCCCATCATAGTAAATTATCGTTATTTTCTTCGATGTGGCGACTCCTGCACACATGAACTGAGTTAATTCTATATCGATGCTTATTAAAATAGAAACGACAAACATTTCCTAAAATTTCGATATATTGTTCAGAAAATGAACAGAATGATATTCCTATGTACTGATGTACCGACTCTGTAATTAATCATGAAGTTTTTTCCAAGTTTAATAAATTAAGGATTATGTTTTCAATTTGGCTGCTCCTAGACACATGAACTGAATCTACTCTATATCGATGTAAATTAATATAGCATTGACAAATATTGCAGACAAAATTCGAAATCTGGTTCAAAAAATATCAAAGGATATACAGTTTCTGTAGCTGATCGTAAGAAGTCCCTATATAGTAAATCAACGTCATTTTCTTCAATGAGGCTGCTACTGGACACATGAAGTTAGTTAATTCTATATTGATGGTTAATTATATAGAAACGCCAAACATTTCATAAAATTTCGACATATTGTTCAGAAAATGAACAGAATAATATACCTATGTACTGATGTACTGATCTGTGAATAATTATGATAAAGTCCAAGTATTATAAATAAATGATTTTGTTTTCAATGTGCCTGCTAATAGGCACGTGTAGTGCATTGAGTAAAAAAAAGTAGTTACAGACATTTCATAACAAATCGTCATCTGGTTTAGAATATATTGAAGGTTGTACTAGTTCGTTAACTAATCTAGAAGAAGCCCCTTTATAGTAAATTAACGTTATTTTCTTCGATGTGGCGACACATGAACTGAGTTAATTCTATATCGATGCATATTAAAATAGAAATAACAAACATTTCATAAAATTTCGATATATTGTTCAGAAAATGAACAGAATGATATACCGATGTACTGACGAGCCTACTCTGTAATTCATCATGAAGAAGTCCAAGTTTAATTAATTGAGGATTATTTTTTCAATATGGCTGCTCCTAGACACATGATGTAATTTGTAATGACAAACATTTCACAAAAAATTCGATGTTCGGTTCAGAAAATATTGAAGGATATACCGTTTGGGTAGCTGATATTAAGAAGTCCCTTTATAGTAAATCAACGTAATTTTCTTCAATGAGGCTGCTACTGGACACATGAACTGAGTTAATTCTATTAGGATGCATATTAATTAAGCGATGTTCAGAAAATATTGATGGATGCCTCGACTTGGAAACAAATCGTGAAGAAGTCCCTGTATAGTAATTTAACGATTTTTTCTTCGATTTTCTTCGATTGCATGATATACCGATTCGGAAGCTGATCTTAAGAACTCCCTTCATAGTAAAGAAGAAGCAAAGGACGTTAATTTTGCTTCTATGAGATTGCTACTGAATACATGAACTGAATTGATTCTGGTGGAGTGGGGTTGAATAATTGCGGCTCGGGGTTCGGTTATGTGCACTGGATGGTGTGCTGGACAAGAACAATTCTGATCATTCATATATTACCCAAGTGCAGAGTTGACGCACCCTTCTTATGCAGGTTGGACACCTCAGACATTTAATGATCACTAGTTAGTGCGCTCCTCTCTTTTTATGTTTCTGTCTCCCCCAATGTAACTAATGAGAGTAAGCAGTAGTTCCTCAATAGCTGAGTACGAAGTAATGATTTGGTTGTACCTGGCATCTAATATAATGCGTAGTAGTACTGCTGAGCGCTAGAGATATTTTTTTGGTTTCTCTTATTCTCTTCTCATTATTGGTTTTAAATGAATAGTCTCCCAAAACGGTAGTTAGGTGAATGGAAATTGTTGGCAATGCAATTTGTTTGACATAATGCATTATTTCATTTGAAGACACGAAACGAATCACTTCAGCTATAATTAATATCGTTTATTATTATACTTCCCATAAGTACAGTGTTCAGAAAAGTTTTAATAGTGAACCTAGTTTTTATATAATTCACAAAATTTACAAAACACCAAATAAATTGCCTGAAACAAGTCTGTACGAAGGAAATACGCATTTTATTTTGGAAGCTGGTAAGTCGCTTATAAAGATGTAACAAATTCCAGCACGTTGCATAATTTTTAGGGAGATTCTCCTAAGCTACGACTTCCAAAGCCAGCTCGATTCGAGATCGATCCTGCATCAGAACCATCCCCAAGCAGCATATTATTTAACAGAAATTGCATTATATTCCCCATTTACTTGAGTGATCGCGAAAATTACATACTATAGTATATCCGCGTGCACAGTAATACCTCGTGAGAAGAATAACCTCAATGTGCCATCTGAACCCTATAAGTGGGATACCGACAAGTGGCCTCGGATGCCTCATTTAGTAAGACTTTATCGTTTTATCATATAGTCTTAAGCAAAAAAAATATAGTCTTAACAAAATTTAACTTGCATATCAAATATTTTATACATTTAATAGCTAATCAGTTTTTTTTTTGATTTTTTTTTTCTTAAACAAGTAAGAGGAATGTAGTTGCAGGCAAATTTGTATTTAATTTTAATAGTATAAGTGAGAAACCAAATGTACTAAGGGGTATTTCACACTTAATTTGCCAATTTATTAAATAGTTTAAGCTAAAACCACGCAGTCCATCACCAAGCAGTTCATCGTCGCTGGGCCCATCGTCGCATCGAAGCAGCTTGTAATGTAAGTTGATGTTAATTATTTTTGTTATTTTTGATTCCCTTGGACACGACGGGATTTATTCGTAATAATTTGGGGACAATTATATATATATAAAAAAAAGAGAAAAAGAACTCATTAATATTTCAGTAAGACTTGATCATACGCAAAATGCACTTCTTTTCTGCAGTTAAATAATTAGTTTAAATGTAAATCGGATGGAAGCGAAAATGAATTCCTTTTTTTTTTGTTAATAAAAAATATCTAATCTTGATAAGATGGCTTAAATTTCTAATTGTCCTATGATTCTGAAAAGCTGTGGAAATGGCGATTTGAATTCGGCCTAATGGTATAACTAGTTTTGATTAGGGGCAATAAGAAAATTGTGTTTATTGCTATGGTAGGGTGGGTACAGATGAAGGGTCCTGAACACCTCGGATCCTCGACAGTTCGCAGCCTTCCAGAAGAATACCAGAACAATGCGTTGACGTTGAGTTGGTTCCCTTCCTTTTGTTATATTCCTTTTCTTTGTGCTGTTTTCTCTCCCTCAAAGTGCACATAACAATAAATTTGGAATGACTGGGTAATTGAAGAGTTGGTAAGATCCTCGACTATGCGGCGAGCTAGCAAGAGCATAGCTAGATGTGCACACCGTCCGACTTCTCCATTTCCGCCGATGTACCAGAACGCAAAAATCAGATCTCTACTACATCCAATGGTCATTACAATGGTTGAACGATCGCGATGAAAGTGAAGAGTTCACCGCTGCAAGACATGGTCGAAGTCCATGCCGCAGTCCGAAATGTCACATTTGAGTACAAATTTGGCCGCCATCATGAACCGCTAACGGTGAAAGTGTTATCTAGAGATCGCATTACTCTATATCGATAACACATAACTCGTTAGGGATGGCACACCATATTGTACCAGAATGTTTCGGACGTAAACATTGATGAATGCACCATTTTGATAACAAATCTTGAAGAAGACTCTTTTTATTAAATGAACGATAGTTTCTTCGATGTGATGGCTCCTGAACACATGAACGGAGTTAATTCTATATCGATGCAAATTAATATAGCTATGACAAACATTTCATAAAAATTCGAATTGTAGTATATGAAATATTGAAGATGTACCAATACGACAAATAATCATGAAGTACTCACTATATAGTAAATTAACGATAGTTTCTACGATGTGGTTGCACCCATGCAAATGAACTGAATTTATTTTATTTTGATGCATACTGATATAAGAATGACAAACAATTCATAAAATTTCTATATCTTGTTCAGAAAATATTGATGAATATACTCGATAGCTAATCATGCAAAAGTGTCTTTATAGTAAATAAACGATATTTTCTTCGATATGGCGCCTCTTGGACAAATGAATTAAACTAATTCAATTTCGATGCATATTAATATAGAAATAACCAACATTTCATAAAATTTATATATTGTTCAGAAAATGAACAGAATGATATACCGATGTACTGACGTGCCGACTCTGTAATTCATCATGAAGAAGTCCATGTTTAATAAATTGAGGATTTTGTTTTCAATATGGCTGCTCCTAGACACATGAACTGCATCTATTCTATATCGAAGTAAATTAATATAGCAATGACAAACATTTCAAAAAAATTCGATGTCTGGTTCAGAAAATATTGAGGGATATACCGTTGCGGTAGCTGATCTTAAGAAGTCCTTTTATAGTAAATAGACGTAATTTTCTTCAATGAGGCTGCTACTGGACACATGAACTGAGTTAATTCTATTAGGATGCATATTAATTAAGCGATGTTCAGAAAATATTGATGAATGCACCGACTTGGAAACAAATCGCGAATTAGTCCCTATATAGTAAATTAACGATATTTTCTTCGATTGAATGATATACCGATTCGGAAGCTGATCTTAAGAACTCCCTTTATAGTAAATTAACGTCTTTTGCTTCTATGAGATTGCTACTGAATACATGAACTGAATTGATTCTATATCGATGCATATTAATAAAGCGATGTTTATTAAATATTGATTGTTTGGGCGGCTGAGTCTTCGCTGGGCGAACGTGGCTCTAATGGGGCGGCTGCGTTGGTTGATGTGGTGGTGCAGGTGGCTGTGCTGACTGTTGTGGTGTTGATTGATGGTGTGTTGGCTGCTGATAGTGGTGGTGTTGGTGGCTCGCAGGTGGATGTCGTGGTGTTCGCTGCTGGAATTAAACGAAAACAAGTCAGCTAATTGGCTGTGTGGAGTGGGGTTGAATAATTGCGGCTCGGGGTTCGGTTATGTGCACTGGATGATTGAACGATCGCGATGAAAGTGAAAGAATTTACCGCGGCAAGATATGGTCGAAGTCCATGCCGCAGTCCGAAATGTCACGTTTGAGTACAAACTTGGCGGCCATCATGAACCGCTAACGTTGAAGATCGTAATACTCTTTTTCGATATTAATATAGAAATGACAAACATTTCATACAATTTTGATATATTGTTAATAAAGTGAACAGAATTATATACCAGGTACTAATGTACTGACTCTGTAAATAATTACGAGTATTATAAATCCAAGTATTATAAATAAAGGATTTTGTTTTCAATGTCCCTGCTTATAGACACATGAAGTGCATTGATATAGATTCATATTAAAAGAAAAGTAGTTACTGACATTTCAAATCAAAGCATAATCTGGTATAGAATATATTGCAGGATGTACTAATTCGGTAATTTTAAATCAAACCATAATCTGGTATAGAATATATTGAAGGATGTACTAATTCGGTAACTAATCAAGAAGAAGTCCCATCATAGTAAATTATCGTTATTTTCTTCGATGTGGCGACTCCTGCACACATGAACTGAGTTAATTCTATATCGATGCTTATTAAAATAGAAACGACAAACATTTCCTAAAATTTCGATATATTGTTCAGAAAATGAACAGAATGATATTCCTATGTACTGATGTACCGACTCTGTAATTAATCATGAAGTTTTTTCCAAGTTTAATAAATTAAGGATTATGTTTTCAATTTGGCTGCTCCTAGACACATGAACTGAATCTACTCTATATCGATGTAAATTAATATAGCATTGACAAATATTGCAGACAAAATTCGAAATCTGGTTCAAAAAATATCAAAGGATATACAGTTTCTGTAGCTGATCGTAAGAAGTCCCTATATAGTAAATCAACGTCATTTTCTTCAATGAGGCTGCTACTGGACACATGAAGTTAGTTAATTCTATATTGATGGTTAATTATATAGAAACGCCAAACATTTCATAAAATTTCGACATATTGTTCAGAAAATGAACAGAATAATATACCTATGTACTGATGTACTGATCTGTGAATAATTATGATAAAGTCCAAGTATTATAAATAAATGATTTTGTTTTCAATGTGCCTGCTAATAGGCACGTGTAGTGCATTGAGTAAAAAAAAGTAGTTACAGACATTTCATAACAAATCGTCATCTGGTTTAGAATATATTGAAGGTTGTACTAGTTCGTTAACTAATCTAGAAGAAGCCCCTTTATAGTAAATTAACGTTATTTTCTTCGATGTGGCGACACATGAACTGAGTTAATTCTATATCGATGCATATTAAAATAGAAATAACAAACATTTCATAAAATTTCGATATATTGTTCAGAAAATGAACAGAATGATATACCGATGTACTGACGAGCCTACTCTGTAATTCATCATGAAGAAGTCCAAGTTTAATTAATTGAGGATTATTTTTTCAATATGGCTGCTCCTAGACACATGATGTAATTTGTAATGACAAACATTTCACAAAAAATTCGATGTTCGGTTCAGAAAATATTGAAGGATATACCGTTTGGGTAGCTGATATTAAGAAGTCCCTTTATAGTAAATCAACGTAATTTTCTTCAATGAGGCTGCTACTGGACACATGAACTGAGTTAATTCTATTAGGATGCATATTAATTAAGCGATGTTCAGAAAATATTGATGGATGCCTCGACTTGGAAACAAATCGTGAAGAAGTCCCTGTATAGTAATTTAACGATTTTTTCTTCGATTTTCTTCGATTGCATGATATACCGATTCGGAAGCTGATCTTAAGAACTCCCTTCATAGTAAAGAAGAAGCAAAGGACGTTAATTTTGCTTCTATGAGATTGCTACTGAATACATGAACTGAATTGATTCTGGTGGAGTGGGGTTGAATAATTGCGGCTCGGGGTTCGGTTATGTGCACTGGATGGTGTGCTGGACAAGAACAATTCTGATCATTCATATATTACCCAAGTGCAGAGTTGACGCACCCTTCTTATGCAGGTTGGACACCTCAGACATTTAATGATCACTAGTTAGTGCGCTCCTCTCTTTTTATGTTTCTGTCTCCCCCAATGTAACTAATGAGAGTAAGCAGTAGTTCCTCAATAGCTGAGTACGAAGTAATGATTTGGTTGTACCTGGCATCTAATATAATGCGTAGTAGTACTGCTGAGCGCTAGAGATATTTTTTTGGTTTCTCTTATTCTCTTCTCATTATTGGTTTTAAATGAATAGTCTCCCAAAACGGTAGTTAGGTGAATGGAAATTTTTGGCAATGCAATTTGTTCGACATAATGCATTATTTCATTTGAAGACACGAAACGAATCACTTCAGCTATAATTAATATCGTTTATTATTATACTTCCCATAAGTACAGTGTTCAGAAAAGTTTTAATAGTGAACCTAGTTTTTATATAATTCACAAAATTTACAAAACACCAAATAAATTGCCTGAAACAAGTCTGTACGATGGAAATACGCATTTTATTTTGGAAGCTGGTAAGTCGCTTATAAAGATGTAACAAATTCCAGCACGTTGCATAATTTTTAGGGAGATTCTCCTAAGCTACGACTTCCAAAGCCAGCTCGATTCGAGATCGATCCTGCATCAGAACCATCCCCAAGCAGCATATTATTTAACAGAAATTGCATTATATTCCCCATTTACTTGAGTGATCGCGAAAATTACATACTATAGTATATCCGCGTGCACAGTAATACCTCGTGAGAAGAATAACCTCAATGTGCCATCTGAACCCTATAAGTGGGATACCGACAAGTGGCCTCGGATGCCTCATTTAGTAATACTTTATTGTTTTATCATATAGTCTTGACCAAAAAAAAGAAAAACAAAATTTAACTTGCATATCAAATATTTTATACATTTAATAGCTAATCAGTTTTTTTTTTGATTTTTTTTTTCTTAAACAAGTAAGAGGAATGTAGTTGCAGGCAAATTTGTATTTAATTTTAATAGTATAAGTGAGAAACCAAATGTACTAAGGGGTATTTCACACTTAATTTGCCAATTTATTAAATAGTTTAAGCTAAAACCACGCAGTCCATCACCAAGCAGTTCATCGTCGCTGGGGCCATCGTCGCATCGAAGCAGCTTGTAATGTAAGTTGATGTTAATTATTTTTGTTATTTTTGATTCCCTTGGACACGACGGGATTTATTCGTAATAATTTGGGGACAATTATATATATATAAAAAAAAGAGAAAAAGAACTCATTAATATTTCAGTAAGACTTGATCATACGCAAAATGCACTTCTTTTCTGCAGTTAAATAATTAGTTTAAATGTAAATCGGATGGAAGCGAAAATGAATTCCTTTTTTTTTTTGTTAATAAAAAATATCTAATCTTGATAAGATGGCTTAAATTTCTAATTGTCCTATGATTCTGAAAAGCTGTGGAAATGGCGATTTGAATTCGGCCTAATGGTATAACTAGTTTTGATTAGGGGCAATAAGAAAATTGTGTTTATTGCTATGGTAGGGTGGGTACAGATGAAGGGTCCTGAACACCTCGGATCCTCGACAGTTCGCAGCCTTCCAGAAGAATACCAGAACAATGCGTTGACGTTGAGTTGGTTCCCTTCCTTTTGTTATATTCCTTTTCTTTGTGCTGTTTTCTCTCCCTCAAAGTGCACATAACAATAAATTTGGAATGACTGGGTAATTGAAGAGTTGGTAAGATCCTCGACTATGCGGCGAGCTAGCAAGAGCATAGCTAGATGTGCACACCGTCCGACTTCTCCATTTCCGCCGATGTACCAGAACGCAAAAATCAGATCTCTACTACATCCAATGGTCATTACAATGGTTGAACGATCGCGATGAAAGTGAAGAGTTCACCGCTGCAAGACATGGTCGAAGTCCATGCCGCAGTCCGAAATGTCACATTTGAGTACAAATTTGGCCGCCATCATGAACCGCTAACGGTGAAAGTGTTATCTAGAGATCGCATTACTCTATATCGATAACACATAACTCGTTAGGGATGGCACACCATATTGTACCAGAATGTTTCGGACGTAAACATTGATGAATGCACCATTTTGATAACAAATCTTGAAGAAGACTCTTTTTATTAAATGAACGATAGTTTCTTCGATGTGATGGCTCCTGAACACATGAACGGAGTTAATTCTATATCGATGCAAATTAATATAGCTATGACAAACATTTCATAAAAATTCGAATTGTAGTATATGAAATATTGAAGATGTACCAATACGATAAATAATCATGAAGTACTCACTATATAGTAAATTAACGATAGTTTCTACGATGTGGTTGCACCCATGCAAATGAACTGAATTTATTTTATTTTGATGCATACTGATATAAGAATGACAAACAATTCATAAAATTTCTATATCTTGTTCAGAAAATATTGATGAATATACTCGATAGCTAATCATGCAAAAGTGTCTTTATAGTAAATCAATATGGCTGCTCCTAGACACATGAACTGCATCTATTCTATATCGAAGTAAATTAATATAGCAATGACAAACATTTCAAAAAAATTCGATGTCTGGTTCAGAAAATATTGAGGGATATACCGTTGCGGTAGCTGATCTTAAGAAGTCCTTTTATAGTAAATAGACGTAATTTTCTTCAATGAGGCTGCTACTGGACACATGAACTGAGTTAATTCTATTTGGATGCATATTAATTAAGCGATGTTCAGAAAATATTGATGAATGCACCGACATGGAAACAAATAGCGAATTAGTCCCTATATAGTAAATTAACGATATTTTCTTCGATTGAATGATATACCGATTCGGAAGCTGATCTTAAGAACTCCCTTTATAGTAAATTAACGTCTTTTGCTTGTATGACACTGCATATTAATAAAGCGATGTTTATTAAAAATTGATTTTTTGGGCGGCTGAGTCTTGGTGGGGGGAACATGGCTAATGGCGCGGCTGCGTTGGTTGATGTGGTGGAGCAGGTGGCTGTGCTGACTGTTGTGGTGTTGATTGATGGTGTGTTGGCTGCTGATAGTGGTGGTGTTGGTGGCACGCAGGTGGATGTCGTGGTGTTCGCTGCTGGAATTAAACGAAAACAAGAGCAATTCGTTATTCTTTATTGGGAGCAGAAATTGGATTGACTTAATTGCTTCCTAGGACTTTGGCTCTTGGTCTGTTAATTGGCTGTTTGGACTGGGGTTGAATAATTGCGGCTCGGGGTTCGGTTATGTGCACTGGATGATTGAACGATCGCGATGAAAGTGAAAGAATTTACCGCGGCAAGATATGGTCGAAGTCCATGCCGCAGTCCGAAATGTCACGTTTGAGTACAAACTTGGCGGCCATCATGAACCGCTAACGTTGAAGATCGCAATACTCTTTTTCGATATTAATATAGAAATGACAAACATTTCACACAATTTTGATATCGTTATTTTCTTCGATGTGGCGACTCCTGCACACATGAACTGAGTAAATTCTATATCGATGCTTATTAAAATAGAAACGACAAACATTTCATAAAATTTCGACATATTGTTCAGAAAATGAACAGAATGATATACCGATGTACTGATGTACCGACTCTGTAATTTATCATGAAGAGGTCCCTTTTATAAATTAAGGATTATGTTTTCAATATGGCTGCTCCTGGACACATGAACTGAATTTATTCTATATTGATGCATACTGATATAAGAATGACAAACAATTCATAAAATTTCCACATCTTGTTCAGAAACTATTGATGAATATACCGACTCGACAGCTAATCATGAAAAAGAGCCTTTATAGTAAATTAACGATATTTTCTTCGATGTGGCAGCTCCTGGACACATGAACTGAATTAATTCTATATCGATGGTAATTAATATAGAAATGACAGACATTTCATAAAATTTCGACATATTGTTCAGAAAATGAACAGAATGATATACCGATGTACTGATGTACCAACTCTGTAATTAATCATGAAGTTTTTTCCAAGTTTAATAAATTAAGGATTATGTTTTCAATGTGGCTGCTACTAGACACATGAACTGAATCTACTCTATATCGATGTAAATTAATATAGCATTGACAAATATTGCAGACAAAATTTGAAATCTGGTTCAAAAAATATCAAAGGATATACAGTTTCTGTAGCTGATCGTAAGAAGTCCCTATATAGTAAATCAACGTCATTTTCTTCAATGACGCTGCTACTGGACACATGAACTTAGTCAATTCTATATTGATGGTTAATTATATAGAAATGCCAAACATTTCATAAAATTTCGACATATTGGTCAGAAAATGAACAGAATAATATACCTATGTACTGATGTACTGATCTGTAAATAATTATGATAGAGTCCAAGTATTATAAATAAATGATTTTGTTTTCATTGTGCCTGCTCATAGGCACGTGAAGTGCATTGAGTGTATATAGATTAATATTAAAAAAAAGTAGTTACAGACATTAAATAACAAATCGTCATCTGGTTTAGAATATATTGAAGGATGTACTAGTTCGTTAACTAATCAAGAAGAAGTCCCTTTATAGTAAATTAACGTTATTTTCTTCGATGTGGCGACTCCTGCACACATGAACTGAGTTAATTCTATATCGATGGATATTAAAATAGAAATAACAAACATTTCATAAAATTAAGATATATTATTCAGAAAATGAACAGAATGATATACCGATGTACTGACGTGCCGACTCTGTAATTCATCATGAAGAAGTCCAAGTTTAATAAATTGAGGATTATTTTTTCAATATGGCTGCTCCTAGACACATGAACTGCATCTATTCTTTATCGAAGTAAATTAAACACATGAACTGAGTTAATTCTATTAGGATGCATATTAATTAAGCGATGTTCAGAAAATATTGATGGATGCCTTGACTTGGAAACAAATCGTGAAGAAGTCCCTGTATAGTAATTTAACGATTTTTTCTTCGATTTTCTTCGATTGCATGATATACCGATTCGGAAGCTGATCTTAAGAACTCCCTTCATAGTAAAGAAGAAGCAAAAGACGTTAATTTTGCTTCTATGAGATTGCTACTGAATACATGAACTGAATTGATTCTGGTGGAGTGGGGTTGAATAATTGCGGCTCGGGGTTCGGTTATGTGCACTGGATGGTGTGCTGGACAAGAACAATTCTGATCATTCATATGTTTTTAAATGAATAGTCTCCCAATACGGTAGTTAGGTGAATGGAAATTTTTGGCAATGCAATTTGTTCGACATAATGCATTATTTCATTTGAAGACACGAACAAAACACCAAATAAATTGTCTGAAACAAGTCTGTACGAAGGAAATACGCATTTTATTTTGGAAGCTGGTAAGTCGCTTATAAAGATGTAACAAATTCCAGTACGTTGCATAATTTTTAGGGAGATTCTCCTAAGCTACGACTTCCAAAGCCAGCTCGATTCGAGATCGATCCTGCATCAGAACCATCCCCAAGCAGCATATTATTTAACAGAAATTGCATTATATTCCCCATTTACTTGAGTGATCGCGAAAATTACATACTATAGTATATCCGCGTGCACAGTAATACCTCGTGAGAAGAATAACCTCAATGTGCCATCTGAACCCTATAAGTGGGATACCGACAAGTGGCCTCGGATGCCTCATTTAGTAAGACTTTATTGTTTTATTATATAGTCTTAACCAAAAAAAAGAAAAACAAAATTTAACTTGCATATCAAATATTTTATACATTTAATAGCTAATCAGTTTTTTTTTTTTTGATTTTTTTTACTTAATCAAGTAAGAGGAATGTAGTTGCAGGCAAATTTGTATTTAATTTTAATAGTATAAGTGAGAAACCAAATGTACTAAGGGGTACTTCACACTTAATTTGCCAATTTATTAAATAGTTTAAGCTAAAACCACGCAGTCCATCACCAAGCAGTTCATCGTCGCTGGGCCCATCGTCGCATCGAAGCAGCTTGTAATGTAAGTTGATGTTAATTATTTTTGTTATTTTTGATTCCCTTGGACACGACGAGATGTATTCGTAATAATTTGGCAACAATTATATATATATATAAAAAAAAGAGAAAAATAACTCATTAATATTTCAGTAAGACTTGATCATACGCAAAATGTGCGTACCTTTTGAATTTTGCCCGTAGCTGCACTTCTTTTCTGCAGTTAAATAGTTAGTTTAATAGTTAGTTTAAATGTAAATCGGATGGAAGCGAAAATGAATTCCTTTTTTTTTGTTAATAAAAATATCTAATCTTGATAAGATGGCTTAAATTTCTAATTGTCCTATGATTCTGAAAAGCTGTGGAAATGGCGATTTGAATTCGGCCTAATGTTATAACTAGTTTTGATTAGGGGCAATAAGAAAATTGTGTTTATTGCTATGGTAGGGTGGGTACAGATGAAGGGTCCTGAACACCTCGGATCCTCGACAGTTCGCAGCCTTCCAGAAGAATACCAGAACAATGCGTTGAAGTTGAGTTGGTTCCCTTCCTTTTGTTATATTCCTTTTCTTTGTGCTGTTTTCTCTCCCTCAAAGTGCACATAACAATAAATTTGGAATGACTGGGTAATTGAAGAGTTGGTAAGATCCTCGAATATGCGGCGAGCTAGCAAGAGCATAGCTAGATGTGCACACCGTCCGACTTCTTCATTTCCGCCGATGTACCAGAACGCAAAAATCAGATCTCTACTACATCCAACAGTTATGGTCATTACAATGGTTGAACGATCGCGATGAAAGTGAAGAGTTTACCGCTGCAAGACATGGTCGAAGTCCATGCCGCAGTCCGAAATGTCACATTTGAGTACAAATTTGGCCGCCATCATGAACCGCTAATGGTGAAAGTGTTATCTAGAGATCGCATTACTCTTTATCGATAACACATAACTCGTTAGGGATGGCACACCATATTGTACCAGAATGTTTCGGACGTAAACATTGATGAATGCACCATTTTGGTAACAAATCTTGAAGAAGACTCTTTTTATAAAATGAACGACAGTTTCTTCGATGTGATGGCTCCTGTACACATGAACGGAGTTAATTCTATATCGATGCAAATTAGTATAGCTATGACAAACATTTCATAAAAATTCGAATTGTTGTATATGAAATATTGAAGGATGTACCGATACGACAACTAATCATGAAGTACTCACTATATAGTAAATTAACGATAGTTTCTGCGATGTGGTTGCACCCAGGCAAATGAACTGAATTTATTTTATATTGATGCGTACTGATATAAGAATGACAAACAATTCATAAAATTTCTATATCTTGTTCAGAAAATATTGATGAATATACTCGATAGCTAATCATGCAAAAGTGTCTTTATAGTAAATAAATGATATTTTCTTCGATATGGCGCCTCTTGGACAAATGAAATAAACTAATTCTATATCGATGCATATTAATATAGAAATAAGAAATATTTCATAAAATGTCGATATATTGTTCAGAAAATTAACAGAATAATATACCGATTCACTGATGTACCGACTCTGTAATTAATCATGAAAAAGTACAAGTTTAATAAATTAATGATTATGTTTTCAATATGGCTGCTCCTAGACACATGAACTGAATCTACTCTATACCGATGTAAATTAATATAGCATTGACAAATATTGCAGACAAAATTCGAAATCTGGTTCAAAAAATATTAAAGGATATACAGTTTCTGTAGCTGATCGTAAGAAGTCCCTATATAGTAAATCAACGTTATTTTCTTCAATGAGGCTGCTACTGGACACATGAACTGAGTTAATTCTATTAGGATACATATTAATTAAGCGATGTTCAGAAAATATTGATGGATGCCTTGACTTGGAAACAAATCGTGAAGAAGTCCCTGTATAGTAATTTAACGATTTTTTCTTCGATTTTCTTCGATTGCATGATATACCGATTCGGAAGCTGATCTTAAGAACTCCCTTCATAGTAAAGAAGAAGCAAAAGACGTTAATTTTGCTTCTATGAGATTGCTACTGAATACATGAACTGAATTGATTCTGGTGGAGTGGGGTTGAATAATTGCGGCTCGGGGTTCGGTTATGTGCACTGGATGGTGTGCTGGACAAGAACAATTCTGATCATTCATATATTACCCAAGTGCAGAGTTGACGCACCCTTCTTATGCAGGTTGGACACCTCAGACATTTAATGATCACTAGTTAGTGCGCTCCTCTCTTTTTATGTTTCTGTCTCCCCCAATGTAACTAATGAGAGTAAGCAGTAGTTCCTCAATAGCTGAGTACGAAGTAATGATTTGGTTGTACCTGGCATCTAATATAATGCGTAGTAGTACTGCTGAGCGCTAGAGATATTTTTTTGGTTTCTCTTATTCTCTTCTCATTATTGGTTTTAAATGAATAGTCTCCCAAAACGGTAGTTAGGTGAATGGAAATTTTTGGCAATGCAATTTGTTCGACATAATGCATTATTTCATTTGAAGACACGAAACGAATCACTTCAGCTATAATTAATATCGATTATTATTATACTTCCCATAAGTACAGTGTTCAGAAAAGTTTTAATAGTGAACCTAATTTTTATATAATTCACAAAATTTACAAAACACCAAATAAATTGCCTGAAACAAGTCTGTACGAAGGAAATACGCATTTTATTTTGGAAGCTGGTAAGTCGCTTATAAAGATGTAACAAATTCCAGCACGTTGCATAATTTTTAGGGAGATTCTCCTAAGCTACGACTTCCAAAGCCAGCTCGATTCGAGATCGATCCTGCATCAGAACCATCCCCAAGCAGAATATTATTTAACAGAAATTGCATTATATTCCCCATTTACTTGAGTGATCGCGAAAATTACATACTATAGTATATCCGCGTGCACAGTAATACCTCGTGAGAAGAATAACCTCAATGTGCCATCTGAACCCTATAAGTGGGATACCGACAAGTGGCCTCGGATGCCTCATTTAGTAATACTTTATTGTTTTATTATATAGTCTTAACCAAAAAGAAGAAAAACAAAATATAACTTGCATATCAAATATTTTATACATTTAATAGCTAATCGGTTTTTTTTTTGATTTTTTTTTTCTTAAACAAGTAAGTGGAATGTAGTTGCAGTCAAATTTGTATTTAATTTTAATAGTATAAGTGAGAAACCAAATGTACTAAGGGGACTTCGCACTTAATTTGCCAATTTATTAAATAGTTTAAGCTCAAACCACGCAGTCCATCACCAAGCAGTTCATCGTCGCTGGGCCCATCGTCGCATCGAAGCAGCTTGTAATGTAAGTTGATGTTAATTTTTTTTGTTATTTTTGATTCCCTTGGACACGACGGGATATATTCGTAATAATTTGGCAACAATTATATATAAAAAAAAAAGAGAAAAAGAACTCATTAATATTTCAGTAAGACTTGATCATACGCAAAATGTGCGTACCTTTTGAATTTTGCCCGTAGCTGCACTTCTTTTCTGCAGTTAAATAGTTAGTTTAATAGTTAGTTTAAATGTAAATCGGATGGAAGCGAAAATGAATTCCTTTTTTTTTGTTAATAAAAAATATCTAATCTTGATAAGATGGCTTAAATTTCTAATTGTCCTATGATTCTGAAAAGCTGTGGAAATGGCGATTTGAATTCGGCCTAATGGTATAACTAGTTTTGATTAGGGGCAATAAGAAAATTGTGTTTATTGCTATGGTAGGGTGGGTACAGATGAAGGGTCCTGAACACCTCGGATCCTCGACAGTTCGCAGCCTTCCAGAAGAATACCAGAACAATGCGTTGAAGTTGAGTTGGTTCCCTTCCTTTTGTTATATTCCTTTTCTTTGTGCTGTTTTCTCTCCCTCAAAGTGCACATAACAATAAATTTGGAATGACTGGGTAATTGAAGAGTTGGTAAGATCCTCGAATATGCGGCGAGCTAGCAAGAGCATAGCTAGTTGTGCATACCGTCCGACTTCTTGATTTCCGCCGATGTACCAGAACACAAAAGTCAGATCTCTACTACATCCAATGGTCATTACAATGGTTAAACGATCGCGATGAAAGTGAAGAGTTTACCGCCGCAAGACATGGTCGAAGTCCATGCCGCAGTCCGAAATGTCACATTTGAGTACAAATTTGGCCGCCATCATGAACCGCTAATGGTGAAAGTGTTATCTAGAGATCGCATTACTCTTTATCGATAACACATAACTCGTTAGGGATGGCACACCATATTGTACCAGAATGTTTCGGACGTAAACATTGATGAATGCACCATTTTGGTAACAAATCCTGAAGAAGACTCTTTTTATAAAAAAAACGACAGTTTCTTCGATGTGATGGCTCCTGTACACATGAACGGAGTTAATTCTATATCGATGCAAATTAATATAGCTATGACAAACATTTCATAAAAATTCGAATTGTCGAACGACAACTAATCATGAAGTACTCACTATATAGTAAATTAACGATAGTTTCTGCGATGTGGTTGCACCCAGGCAAATGAACTGAATTTATTTTATATTGATGCGTACTGATATAAGAATGACAAACAATTCATAAAATTTCTATATCTTGTTCAGAAAATATTGATGAATATACTCGATAGCTAATCATGCAAAAGTGTCTTTATAGTAAATAAATGATATTTTCTTCGATATGGCGCCTCTTGGACAAATGAAATAAACTAATTCTATATCGATGCATATTAATATAGAAATAAGAAATATTTCATAAAATGTCGATATATTGTTCAGAAAATTAAAAGAATGATATACCGATTTACTGATGTACCGACTCTGTAATTAATCATGAAGTTTTTTCCAAGTTTAATAAATTAAGGATTATGTTTTCAATATGGATGCTCCTAGACACATGAACTGAATCTACTCTATATCGATGTAAATTAATATAGCATTGACAAATATTGCAGACAAAATTCGAAATCTGGTTCAAAAAATATCAAAGGATATACAGTTTCTGTAGCTGATCGTAAGAAGTCCCTATATAGTAAATCAACGTCATTTTCTTCAATGAGGCTGCTACTGGACACATGAACTTAGTTAATTCTATATTGATGGTTAATTGTATAGAAACGCCAAGCATTTCATAAAATTTCGACATATTGTTCAGAAAATGAACAGAATAATATACCTATGTACTGATGTACTAATCTGTAAATAATTATGATAAAGACCAAGTATTATAAATAAATGATTTTGTTTTCAATGTGCCTGCTCATAGGCACGTGAAGTGCATTGAGTCTATATAGATTAATATAAAAAAAAGTAGTTACAGACATTTCATAACAAATCGTCATCTGGTTTAGAATATATTGAAGGATGTACTAGTTCGTTAACTAATCAAGAAGAAGTCCCTTTATAGTAAATTAACTCCTGCACACATGAACTGAGTTAATTCTATATCGATGCATATTAAAATAGAAATAACAAACATTTCATAAAATTTCGATATATTGTTCAGAAAATAAAATATATTGTTCAGTCTAAAATGTCACATTTGAGTACAAATTTGGCCGCCATCATGAACCGCTAATGGTGAAAGTGTTATCTAGAGATCGCATTACTCTTTATCGATAACACATAACTTAGGGATGGCACACCATATTGTACCAGAACATTGATGAATGCACCATTTTGGTAACAAATCTTGAATAAGACTCTTTTTATTAAATGAACGACAGTTTCTTCGATGTGAACACATGATCGGAGTTAATTCTATATCGATGCAAATTAATATAGCTATGACAAACATTTCATTAAAATTCGAATTGTAGTATATGAAATACTGAAGAATGTACCGATACGACAACTAATCATGAAGTACTCACTATATAGTAAATTAACGATAGTTTCTGCGATGTGGTTGCACCCAGGCAAATGAACTGAATTTATTTTATATTGATGCATACTGATATAAGAATGACAAATAATTCATAAAATTTCTATATCTTGTTCAGAAAATATTGATGAATATACTCGATAGCTAATCATACAAAAGTGTCTTTATAGTAAATAAGCGATATTTTCTTCGATATGGGGCCTATTGGACAAATGAAATAAACTAATTCTATATCGATGCTTATTAAAATAGAAACGACAAACATTTCATAAAATTTCGATATATTGTTCAGAAAATGAACAGAATAATATACCTATGTACTGATGTACTGATCTGTAAATAATTATGATAAAGTCCAAATATTATAAATAAATGATTTTGTTTTCAATGTGCCTGCTCATAGGCACGTGAAGTGCATTGAGTCTATATAGATTAATATTAAAAAAAAGTAGTTACAGACATTTCATAACAATTCGTCATCTGGTTTAGAATATATTAAAGGATGTACTAGTTCGTTAACTAATCAAGAAGAAGTCCCTTTATAGTAAATTAACGTTATTTTCTTCGATGTGGCGACTCCTGCACACATGAACAGACTTAATTCTATATCGATGCTTATTAAAATAGAAACGACAAACATTTCATAAAATTTCGATACATTGTTCAGAAAATGAACAGAATGATATACCGATGTACTGACGTGCCGACTCTGTAATTCATCATGAAGAAGTCCAAGTTTAATAAATTGAGGATTATTTTTTCAATATGGCTGCTCCTAGACACATGAACTGCATCTATTCTTTATCGAAGTAAATTAATATAGCAATGACAAACATTTCACAAAATATTCGATGTCCTGTTCAGAAAATATTGAGGGATATACCGTTTGGGTAGCTGATCTTAAGAAGTCCCTTTATAGTAAATCAACGTCATTTTCTTCAATGAGGCTGCTGCTGGACACATGAACTGAGTTAATTCTATTAGGATGCATATTAATTAAGCGATGTTCAGAAAATATTGATGGATGCCTTGACTTGGAAACAAATCGTGAAGAAGTCCCTGTATAGTAATTTAACGATTTTTTCTTCGATTTTCTTCGATTGCATGATATACCGATTCGGAAGCTGATCTTAAGAACTCCCTTCATAGTAAAGAAGAAGCAAAAGACGTTCATTTTGCTTCTATGAGATTGCTACTGAATACATGAACTGAATTGATTCTGGTGGAGTGGGGTTGAATAATTGCGGCTCGGGGTTCGGTTATGTGCACTGGATGGTGTGCTGGACAAGAACAATTCTGATCATTAATATATTACCCAAGTGCAGAGTTGACGCACCCTTCTTATGCAGGTTGGACACCTCAGACATTTAATGATCACTAGTTAGTGCGCTCTCTCTATCTATCCCTCTCTTCTTATGTTTCTGTCTCCCCCAATGCAACTAATGAGAGTCAGCAGTAGTTCCTCAATAGCTGAGTACGAAGTAATGATTTGGTTGTACCTGGCATCTAATATAATGCGTAGTAGTACTGCTGAGCGTTAGAGATATTTTTTTGGTTTCTCTTATTCTCTTCTCATTATTGGTTTTAAATGAATAGTCTCCCAAAACGGTAGTTAGGTGAATAGAAATTTTTGGCAATGCAATTTGTTCGACATAATGCATTATTTCATTTGAAGACACGAAACGAATCACTTCAGCTGTAATTAATATCGTTTATTATTATACTTCCCATAAGTACAGTGTTCAGAAAAGTTTTAATAGTGAACCTAATTTTTATATAATTCACAAAATTTACAAAACACCAAATAAATTGCCTGAAACAAGTCTGTACGAAGGAAATACGCATTTTATTTTGGAAGCTGGTAAGTCGCTTATAAAGATGTAACAAATTCCAGCACGTTGCATAATTTTTAGGGAGATTCTCCTAAGCTACGACTTCCAAAGCCAGCTCGATTCGAGATCGATCCTGCATCAGAACCATCCCCAAGCAGCATATTATTTAACAGAAATAGCATTATATTCCCCATTTACTTGAGTGATCGCGAAAATTACATACTATAGTATATCCGCGTGCACAGTAATACCTCGTGAGGAGAATAACCTCAATGTGCCATCTGAACCCTATAAGTGGGATACCGACAAGTGGCCTCGGATGCCTCATTTAGTAATACTTTATTGTTTTATTATATAGTCTTAACCAAAAAGAAGAAAAACAAAATATAACTTGCATATCAAATATTTTATACATTTAATAGCTAATCGGTTTTTTTTTTGATTTTTTTTTTCTTAAACAAGTAAGTGGAATGTAGTTGCAGTCAAATTTGTATTTAATTTTAATAGTATAAGTGAGAAACCAAATGTACTAAGGGGACTTCGCACTTAATTTGCCAATTTATTAAATAGTTTAAGCTCAAACCACGCAGTCCATCACCAAGCAGTTCATCGTCGCTGGGCCCATCGTCGCATCGAAGCAGCTTGTAATGTAAGTTGATGTTAATTTTTTTTGTTATTTTTGATTCCCTTGGACACGACGGGATATATTCGTAATAATTTGGCAACAATTATATATAAAAAAAAAGAGAAAAAGAACTCATTAATATTTCAGTAAGACTTGATCATACGCAAAATGTGCGTACCTTTTGAATTTTGCCCGTAGCTGCACTTCTTTTCTGCAGTTAAATAGTTAGTTTAATAGTTAGTTTAAATGTAAATCGGATGGAAGCGAAAATGAATTCCTTTTTTTTTGTTAATAAAAAATATCTAATCTTGATAAGATTGCTTAAATTTCTAATTGTCCTATGATTCTGAAAAGCTGTGGAAATGGCGATTTGAATTCGGCCTAATGTTATAACTAGTTTTGATTAGGGGCAATAAGAAAATTGTGTTTATTGCTATGGTAGGGTGGGTACAGATGAAGGGTCCTGAACACCTCGGATCCTCGACAGTTCGCAGCCTTCCAGAAGAATACCAGAACAATGCGTTGAAGTTGAGTTGGTTCCCTTCCTTTTGTTATATTCCTTTTCTTTGTGCTATTTTCTCTCCCTCAAAGTGCACATAACAATAAATTTGGAATGACTGGGTAATTGAAGAGTTGGTAAGATCCTCGAATATGCGGCGAGCTAGCAAGAGCATAGCTAGATGTGCACACCGTCCGACTTCTTCATTTCCGCCGATGTACCAGAACGCAAAAATCAGATCTCTACTACATCCAACAGTTATGGTCATTACAATGGTTGAACGATCGCGATGAAAGTGAAGAGTTTACCGCTGCAAGACATGGTCGAAGTCCATGCCGCAGTCCGAAATGTCACATTTGAGTACAAATTTGGCCGCCATCATGAACCGCTAATGGTGAAAGTGTTATCTAGAGATCGCATTACTCTTTATCGATAACACATAACTCGTTAGGGATGGCACACCATATTGTACCAGAATGTTTCGGACGTAAACATTGATGAATGCACCATTTTGGTAACAAATCTTGAAGAAGACTCTTTTTATAAAATGAACGACAGTTTCTTCGATGTGATGGCTCCTGTACACATGAACGGAGTTAATTCTATATCGATGCAAATTAGTATAGCTATGACAAACATTTCTTAAAAATTCGAATTGTTGTATATGAAATATTGAAGGATGTACCGATACGACAACTAATCATTAAGTACTCACTATATAGTAAATTAACGATAGTTTCTGCGATGTGGTTGCACCCAGGCAAATGAACTGAATTTATTTTATATTGATGCGTACTGATATAAGAATGACAAACAATTCATAAAATTTCTATATCTTGTTCAGAAAATATTGATGAATATACTCGATAGCTAATCATGCAAAAGTGTCTTTATAGTAAATAAATGATATTTTCTTCGATATGGCGCCTCTTGGACAAATGAAATAAACTAATTCTATATCGATGCATATTAATATAGAAATAAGAAATATTTCATAAAATGTCGATATATTGTTCAGAAAATTAACAGAATAATATACCGATTCACTGATGTACCGACTCTGTAATTAATCATGAAAAAGTACAAGTTTAATAAATTAATGATTATGTTTTCAATATGGCTGCTCCTAGACACATGAACTGAATCTACTCTATACCGATGTAAATTAATATAGCATTGACAAATATTGCAGACAAAATTCGAAATCTGGTTCAAAAAATATTAAAGGATATACAGTTTCTGTAGCTGATCGTAAGAAGTCCCTATATAGTAAATCAACGTAATTTTCTTCAATGAGGCTGCTACTGGACACATGAACTGAGTTAATTCTATTAGGATACATATTAATTAAGCGATGTTCAGAAAATATTGATGGATGCCTTGACTTGGAAACAAATCGTGAAGAAGTCCCTGTATAGTAATTTAACGATTTTTGCTTCGATTTTCTTCAATTGATGATATACCGATTCGGAAGCTGAACTTAAGAACTCCCTTCATAGTAAAGAAGAAGCAAAAGACGTTAATTTTGCTTCTATGAGATTGCTACTGAATACATGAACTGAATTGATTCTGGTGGAGTGGGGTTGAATAATGGCGGCTCGGGGTTCGGTTATGTGCACTGGATGGTGTGCTGGACAAGAACAATTCTGATCATTCATATATTACCCAAGTGCAGAGTTGACGCACCCTTCTTATGCAGGTTGGACACCTCAGACATTTAATGATCACTAGTTAGTGCGCTCTCTCTATCTATCCCTCTCTTCTTATGTTTCTGTCTCCCCCAATGCAACTAATGAGAGTCAGCAGTAGTTCCTCAATAGCCGAGTACGAAGTAATGATTTGGTTGTACCTGGCATCTAATATAATGCGTAGTAGTACTGCTGAGCGTTAGAGATATTTTTTTGGTTTCTCTTATTCTCTTCTCATTATTGGTTTTAAATGAATAGTCTCCCAAAACGGTAGTTAGGTGAATAGAAATTTTTGGCAATGCAATTTGTTCGACATAATGCATTATTTCATTTGAAGACACGAAACGAATCACTTCAGCTATAATTAATATCGTTTATTATTATACTTCCCATAAGTACAGTGTTCAGAAAAGTTTTAATAGTGAACCTAATTTTTATATAATTCACAAAATTTACAAATCACCAAATAAATTGCCTGAAACAAGTCTGTACGAAGGAAATACGCATTTTATTTTGGAAGCTGGTAAGTAGCTTATAAAGATGTAACAAATTCCAGTACGTTTCATAATTTTTAGGGAGATTCTCCTAAGCTACGACTTCCAAAGCCAGCTCGATTCGAGATCGATCCTGCATCAGAACCATCCCCAAGCAGCATATTATTTAACAGAAATTGCATTATATTCCCCATTTACTTGAGTGATCGCGAAAATTACATACTATAGTATATCCGCGTGCACAGTAATACCTCGTGAGAAGAATAACCTCAATGTGCCATCTGAACCCTATAAGTGGGATACCGACAAGTGGCCTCGGATGCCTCATTTAGTAAGACTTTATTGTTTTATTATATAGTCTTAACCAAAAAGAAGAAAAACAAAATATAACTTGCATATCAAATATTTTATACATTTAATAGCTAATCGGTTTTTTTTTTGATTTTTTTTTTCTTAAACAAGTAAGTGGAATGTAGTTGCAGTCAAATTTGTATTTAATTTTAATAGTATAAGTGAGAAACCAAATGTACTAAGGGGACTTCGCACTTAATTTGCCAATTTATTAAATAGTTTAAGCTCAAACCACGCAGTCCATCACCAAGCAGTTCATCGTCGCTGGGCCCATCGTCGCATCGAAGCAGCTTGTAATGTAAGTTGATGTTAATTTTTTTTGTTATTTTTGATTCCCTTGGACACGACGGGATATATTCGTAATAATTTGGCAACAATTATATATAAAAAAAAAAAGAGAAAAAGAACTCATTAATATTTCAGTAAGACTTGATCATACGCAAAATGTGCGTACCTTTTGAATTTTGCCCGTAGCTGCACTTCTTTTCTGCAGTTAAATAGTTAGTTTAATAGTTAGTTTAAATGTAAATCGGATGGAAGCGAAAATGAATTCCTTTTTTTTTTGTTAATAAAAAATATCTAATCTTGATAAGATGGCTTAAATTTCTAATTGTCCTATGATTCTGAAAAGCTGTGGAAATGGCGATTTGAATTCGGCCTAATGGTATAACTAGTTTTGATTAGGGGCAATAAGAAAATTGTGTTTATTGCTATGGTAGGGTGGGTACAGATGAAGGGTCCTGAACACCTCGGATCCTCGACAGTTCACAGCCTTCCAGAAGAATACCAGAACAATGCGTTGAAGTTGAGTTGGTTCCCTTCCTTTTGTTATATTCCTTTTCTTTGTGCTGTTTTCTCTCCCTCAAAGTGCACATAACAATAAATTTGGAATGACTGGGTAATTGAAGAGTTGGTAAGATCCTCGAATATGCGGCGAGCTAGCAAGAGCATAGCTAGATGTGCATACCGTCCGACTTCTTGATTTCCGCCGATGTACCAGAACACAAAAATCAGATCTCTACTACATCCAATGGTCATTACAATGGTTAAACGATCGCGATGAAAGTGAAGAGTTTACCGCCGCAAGACATGGTCGAAGTCCATGCCGCAGTCCGAAATGTCACATTTGAGTACAAATTTGGCCGCCATCATGAACCGCTAATGGTGAAAGTGTTATCTAGAGATCGCATTACTCTTTATCGATAACACATAACTCGTTAGGGATGGCACACCATATTGTACCAGAATGTTTCGGACGTAAACATTGATGAATGCACCATTTTGGTAACAAATCTTGAAGAAGACTCTTTTTATAAAAAGAACGACAGTTTCTTCGATGTGATGGCTCCTGTACACATGAACGGAGTTAATTCTATATCGATGCAAATTAGTATAGCTATGACAAACATTTCTTAAAAATTCGAATTGTTGTATATGAAATATTGAAGGATGTACCGATACGACAACTAATCATTAAGTACTCACTATATAGTAAATTAACGATAGTTTCTGCGATGTGGTTGCACCCAGGCAAATGAACTGAATTTATTTTATATTGATGCGTACTGATATAAGAATGACAAACAATTCATAAAATTTCTATATCTTTTTCAGAAAATATTGATGAATATACTCGATAGCTAATCATGCAAAAGTGTCTTTATAGTAAATAAATGATATTTTCTTCGATATGGCGCCTCTTGGACAAATGAAATAAACTAATTCTATATCGATGCATATTAATATAGAAATAAGAAATATTTCATAAAATGTCGATATATTGTTCAGAAAATTAACAGAATGATATACCGATTTACTGATGTACCGACTCTGTAATTATTCATGAAAAAGTACAAGTTTAATAAATTAATGATTATGTTTTCAATATGGATGCTCCTAGACACATGAACTGAATCTACTCTATATCGATGTAAATTAATATAGCATTGACAAATATTGCAGACAAAATTCGAAATCTGGTTCAAGAAATATTAAAGGATATACAGTTTCTGTAGCTGATCGTAAGAAGTCCTATATAGTAAATCAACGTCATTTTCTTCAATGAGGCTGCTACTGGACACATGAACTTAATTAATTCTATATTGATGGTTAATTATATAGAAACGCCAAACATTTCATAAAATTTCGACATATTGTTCAGAAAATGAACAGAATAATATACCTATGTACTGATGTACTAATCTGTAAATAATTATGATAAAGACCAAGTATTATAAATAAATGATTTTGTTTTCAATGTGCCTGCTCATAGGCGCGTGAAGTGCATTGAGTCTATATAGATTAATATAAAAAAAAAAGTACTTACAGACATTTCATAACAAATCGTCATCTGGTTTAGAATATATTGAAGGATGTACTAGTTCGTTAACTAATCAAGAAGAAGTCCCTTTATAGTAAATTAACTCCTGCACACATGAACTGAGTTAATTCTATATCGATGCATATTAAAATAGAAATAACAAACATTTCATAAAATTTCGATATATTGTTCAGAAAATAAAATATATTGTTCAGTCTAAAATGTCACATTTGAGTACAAATTTGGCCGCCATCATGAACCGCTAATGGTGAAAGTGTTATCTAGAGATCGCATTACTCTTTATCGATAACACATAACTCGTTAGGGATGGCACACCATATTGTACCAGAACATTGATGAATGCACCATTTTGGTAACAAATCTTGAATAAGACTCTTTTTATTAAATGAACGACAGTTTCTTCGATGTGAACACATGAACGGAGTTAATTCTATATCGATGCAAATTAATATAGCTATGACAAACATTTCATTAAAATTCGAATTGTAGTATATGAAATACTGAAGAATGTACCGATACGACAACTAATCATGAAGTACTCACTATATAGTAAATTAACGATAGTTTCTGCGATGTGGTTGCACCCAGGCAAATGAACTGAATTTATTTTATATTGATGCATACTGATATAAGAATGACAAATAATTCATAAAATTTCTATATCTTGTTCAGAAAATATTGATGAATATACTCGATAGCTAATCATACAAAAGTGTCTTTATAGTAAATAAGCGATATTTTCTTCGATATGGGGCCTATTGGACAAATGAAATAAACTAATTCTATATCGATGCTTATTAAAATAGAAACGACAAACATTTCATAAAATTTCGATATATTGTTCAGAAAATGAACAGAATAATATACCTATGTACTGATGTACTGATCTGTAAATAATTATGATAAAGTCCAAATATTATAAATAAATGATTTTGTTTTCAATGTGCCTGCTCATAGGCACGTGAAGTGCATTGAGTCTATATAGATTAATATTAAAAAAAAGTAGTTACAGACATTTCATAACAATTCGTCATCTGGTTTAGAATATATTAAAGGATGTACTAGTTCGTTAACTAATCAAGAAGAAGTCCCTTTATAGTAAATTAACGTTATTTTCTTCGATGTGGCGACTCCTGCACACATGAACAGACTTAATTCTATATCGAAACGACAAACATTTCATAAAATTTCGATACATTGTTCAGAAAATGAACAGAATGATATACCGATGTACTGACGTGCCAACTCTGTAATTCATCATGAAGAAGTCCAAGTTTAATAAATTGAGGATTATTTTTTCAATATGGCTGCTCCTAGACACATGAACTGCATCTATTCTTTATCGAAGTAAATTAATATAGCAATGACAAACATTTCACAAAATATTCGATGTCCTGTTCAGAAAATATTGAGGGATATACCGTTTGGGTAGCTGATCTTAAGAAGTCCCTTTATAGTAAATCAACGTAATTTTCTTCAATGAGGCTGCTACTGGACACATGAACTGAGTTAATTCTATTAGGATGCATATTAATTAAGCGATGTTCAGAAAATATTGATGGATGCCTTGACTTGGAAACAAATCGTGAAGAAGTCCCTGTATAGTAACTTAACGATTTTTTCTTCGATTTTCTTCGATTGCATGATATACCGATTCGGAAGCTGGTCTTAAGAACTCCCTCCATAGTAAAGAAGAAGCAAAAGACGTTAATTTTGCTTCTATGAGATTGCTACTGAATACATGAACTGAATTGATTCTGGTGGAGTGGGGTTGAATAATTGCGGCTCGGGGTTCGGTTATGTGCACTGGATGGTGTGCTGGACAAGAACAATTCTGATCATTCATATATTACCCAAGTGCAGAGTTGACGCACCCTTCTTATGCAGGTTGGACACCTCAGACATTTAATGATCACTAGTTAGTGCGCTCTCTCTATCTATCCTTCTCTTCTTATGTTTCTGTCTCCCCCAATGCAACTAATGAGAGTCAGCAGTAGTTCCTCAATAGCTGAGTACGAAGTAATGATTTGGTTGTACCTGGCATCTAATATAATGCGTAGTAGTACTGCTGAGCGTTAGAGATATTTTTTTGGTTTCTCTTATTCTCTTCTCATTATTGGTTTTAAATGAATAGTCTCCCAAAACGGTAGTTAGGTGAATAGAAATTTTTGGCAATGCAATTTGTTCGACATAATGCATTATTTCATTTGAAGACACGAAACGAATCACTTCAGCTATAATTAATATCGTTTATTATTATACTTCCCATAAGTACAGTGTTCAGAAAAGTTTTAATAGTGAACCTAGTTTTTATATAATTCACAAAATTTACAAAACACCAAATAAATTGCCTGAAACAAGTCTGTACGAAGGAAATACGCATTTTATTTTGGAAGCTGGTAAGTCGCTTATAAAGATGTAACAAATTCCAGCACGTTGCATAATTTTTAGGGAGATTCTCCTTAGCTACGACTTCCAAAGCCAGCTCGATTCGAGATCGATCCTGCATCAGAACCATCCCCAAGCAGCATATTATTTAACAGAAATTGCATTATATTCCCCATTTACTTGAGTGATCGCGAAAATTACATACTATAGTATATCCGCGTGCACAGTAATACCTCGTGAGAAGAATAACCTCAATGTGCCATCTGAACCCTATAAGTGGGATACCGACAAGTGGCCTCGGATGCCTCATTTAGTAAGACTTTATCGTTTTATCATATAGTCTTAAGCAAAAAAAATATAGTCTTAACAAAATTTAACTTGCATATCAAATATTTTATACATTTAATAGCTAATCAGTTTTTTTTTTGATTTTTTTTTTCTTAAACAAGTAAGAGGAATGTAGTTGCAGGCAAATTTGTATTTAATTTTAATAGTATAAGTGAGAAACCAAATGTACTAAGGGGTACTTCACACTTAATTTGCCAATTTATTAAATAGTTTAAGCTAAAACCACGCAGTCCATCACCAAGCAGTTCATCGTCGCTGCTTGTAAGCAGCAGCTTTTAATGTAAGTTGATGTTAATTATTTTTGTTATTTTTGATTCCCTTGGACACGACGGGATTTATTCGTAATAATTTGGCAACAATTATATATAAAAAAAAAAGAAAAAGAACTCATGAATATTTCAGTAAGACTTGATCATACGCAAAATGTGCGTACCTTTTGAATTTTGCCCGTAGCTGCACTTCTTTTCTGCAGTTAAATAGTTAGTTTAATAGTTAGTTTAATAGTTAGTTTAAATGTAAATCGGATGGAAGCGAAAATGAATTCCTTTTTTTTTGTTAATAAAAAATATCTAATCTTGATAAGATGGCTTAAATTTCTAATTGTCCTATGATTCTGAAAAGCTGTGGAAATGGCGATTTGAATTCGGCCTAATGGTATAACTAGTTTTGATTAGGGGCAATAAGAAAATTGTGTTTATTGCTATGGTAGGGTGGGTACAGATGAAGGGTCCTGAACACCTCGGATCCTCGACAGTTCGCAGCCTTCCAGAAGAATACCAGAACAATGTGTTGAAGTTGAGTTGGTTCCCTTCCTTTTGTTATATTCCTTTTCTTTGTGCTGTTTTCTCTCCCTCAAAGTGCACATAACAATAAATTTGGAATGACTGGGTAATTGAAGAGTTGGTAAGATCTTCGAATATGCGGCGAGCTAGCAAGAGCATAGCTAGATGTGCATACCGTCCGACTTCTTGATTTCCGCCGATGTACCAGAACACAAAAATCAGATCTCTACTACATCCAATGGTCATTACAATGGTTAAACGATCGCGATGAAAGTGAAGAGTTTACCGCCGCAAGACATGGTCGAAGTCCATGCCGCAGTCCGAAATGTCACATTTGAGTACAAATTTGGCCGCCATCATGAACCGCTAATGGTGAAAGTGTTATCTAGAGATCGCATTACTCTTTATCGATAACACATAACTCGTTAGGGATGGCACACCATATTGTACCAGAATGTTTCGGACGTAAACATTGATGAATGCACCATTTTGGTAACAAATCTTGAAGAAGACTCTTTTTATAAAAAGAACGACAGTTTCTTCGATGTGATGGCTCCTGTACACATGAACGGAGTTAATTCTATATCGATGCAAATTAATATAGCTATGACAAACATTTCATAAAAATTCGAATTGTCGAACGACAACTAATCATGAAGTACTCACTATATAGTAAATTAACGATAGTTTCTGCGATGTGGTTGCACCCAGGCAAATGAACTGAATTTATTTTATATTGATGCGTACTGATATAAGAATGACAAACAATTCATAAAATTTCTATATCTTGTTCAGAAAATATTGATGAATATACTCGATAGCTAATCATGCAAAAGTGTCTTTATAGTAAATAAATAATATTTTCTTCGATATGGCGCCTCTTGGACAAATGAAATAAACTAATTCTATATCGATGCATATTAATATAGAAATAAGAAATATTTCATAAAATGTCGATATATTGTTCAGAAAATTAAAAGAATGATATACCGATTTACTGATGTACCGACTCTGTAATTAATCATGAAGTTTTTTCCAAGTTTAATAAATTAAGGATTATGTTTTCAATATGGATGCTCCTAGACACATGAACTGAATCTACTCTATATCGATGTAAATTAATATAGCATTGACAAATATTGCAGACAAAATTCGAAATCTGGTTCAAAAAATATCAAAGGATATACAGTTTCTGTAGCTGATCGTAAGAAGTCCCTATATAGTAAATCAACGTTATTTTCTTCAATGAGGCTGCTACTGGACACATGAACTGAGTTAATTCTATTAGGATACATATTAATTAAGCGATGTTCAGTAAATATTGATGAATGCACCGACTTGGAAACAAGTCGTGAAGAAGTCCCTATATAGTAAAATAACTATATTTTCTTCGATGTGGCGGCTACTGGACACATGAATTATATTTACTTTATGTTGATGCATATTAATAAGGTAATGACAAATATTTCAAAAACATTCGATTTCTGATTCAGAAAAGATTGAAGGATATAACGATTCGGAAGCTGATCTTAAGAACTCCCTTTATAGTAAATTAAGGTCATTTTCTTCAATGAGGCTGCTACTGGACACATGAACTGAATTAATTCTATATGGATGCATATTAATAAAACGATGTTCAGAAAATATTGATGAATGCACCGACTTGGAAACAATTCGTGAATAAGTCACTATATAGTAAAATAACGATATTTTGTTCGATGTGGTGGCTCCTGAATACATGAACGGAATTAATTCTATATCGATGAAAATTAATATAGCAATGACAAATATTTCGTAAAATTTGAAATGTAGTATATAAAATAATGAAGGATGTACCGATACGACAACTAATCATTAAGTACTCACTATATAGTAAATTAACGATAGTTTCTGCGATGTGGTTGCACCCAGGCAAATGAACTGAATTTATTTTATATTGATGCGTACTGATATAAGAATGACAAACAATTCATAAAATTTCTATATCTTGTTCAGAAAATATTGATGAATATACTCGATAGCTAATCATGCAAAAGTGTCTTTATAGTAAATAAATGATATTTTCTTCGATATGGCGCCTCTTGGACAAATGAAATAAACTAATTCTATATCGATGCATATTAATATAGAAATAAGAAATATTTCATAAAATGTCGATATATTGTTCAGAAAATTAACAGAATAATATACCGATTCACTGATGTACCGACTCTGTAATTAATCATGAAAAAGTACAAGTTTAATAAATTAATGATTATGTTTTCAATATGGCTGCTCCTAGACACATGAACTGAATCTACTCTATACCGATGTAAATTAATATAGCATTGACAAATATTGCAGACAAAATTCGAAATCTGGTTCAAAAAATATTAAAGGATATACAGTTTCTGTAGCTGATCGTAAGAAGTCCCTATATAGTAAATCAACGTAATTTTCTTCAATGAGGCTGCTACTGGACACATGAACTGAGTTAATTCTATTAGGATACATATTAATTAAGCGATGTTCAGAAAATATTGATGGATGCCTCGACTTGGAAACAAATCGTGAAGAAGTCCCTGTATAGTAATTTAACGATTTTTTCTTCGATTTTCTTCGATTGCATGATATACCGATTCGGAAGCTGATCTTAAGAACTCCCTTCATAGTAAAGAAGAAGCAAAGGACGTTAATTTTGCTTCTATGAGATTGCTACTGAATACATGAACTGAATTGATTCTGGTGGAGTGGGGTTGAATAATTGCGGCTCGGGGTTCGGTTATGTGCACTGGATGGTGTGCTGGACAAGAACAATTCTGATCATTCATATATTACCCAAGTGCAGAGTTGACGCACCCTTCTTATGCAGGTTGGACACCTCAGACATTTAATGATCACTAGTTAGTGCGCTCCTCTCTTTTTATGTTTCTGTCTCCCCCAATGTAACTAATGAGAGTAAGCAGTAGTTCCTCAATAGCTGAGTACGAAGTAATGATTTGGTTGTACCTGGCATCTAATATAATGCGTAGTAGTACTGCTGAGCGCTAGAGATATTTTTTTGGTTTCTCTTATTCTCTTCTCATTATTGGTTTTAAATGAATAGTCTCCCAAAACGGTAGTTAGGTGAATGGAAATTTTTGGCAATGCAATTTGTTCGACATAATGCATTATTTCATTTGAAGACACGAAACGAATCACTTCAGCTATAATTAATATCGTTTATTATTATACTTCCCATAAGTACAGTGTTCAGAAAAGTTTTAATAGTGAACCTAGTTTTTATATAATTCACAAAATTTACAAAACACCAAATAAATTGCCTGAAACAAGTCTGTACGAAGGAAATACGCATTTTATTTTGGAAGCTGGTAAGTCGCTTATAAAGATGTAACAAATTCCAGCACGTTGCATAATTTTTAGGGAGATTCTCCTAAGCTACGACTTCCAAAGCCAGCTCGATTCGAGATCGATCCTGCATCAGAACCATCCCCAAGCAGCATATTATTTAACAGAAATTGCATTATATTCCCCATTTACTTGAGTGATCGCGAAAATTACATACTATAGTATATCCGCGTGCACAGTAATACCTCGTGAGAAGAATAACCTCAATGTGCCATCTGAACCCTATAAGTGGGATACCGACAAGTGGCCTCGGATGCCTCATTTAGTAATACTTTATTGTTTTATCATATAGTCTTGACCAAAAAAAAGAAAAACAAAATTTAACTTGCATATCAAATATTTTATACATTTAATAGCTAATCGGTTTTTTTTTTTTGATTTTTTTTTTCTTAAACAAGTAAGTGGAATGTAGTTGCAGTCAAATTTGTATTTAATTTTAATAGTATAAGTGAGAAACCAAATGTACTAAGGGGACTTCGCACTTTATTTGCCAATTTATTAAATAGTTTAAGCTCAAACCACGCAGTCCATCACCAAGCAGTTCATCGTCGCTGGGCCCATCGTCGCATCGAAGCAGCTTGTAATGTAAGTTGATGTTAATTTTTTTTGTTATTTTTGATTCCCTTGGACACGACGGGATATATTCGTAATAATTTGGCAACAATTATATATAAAAAAAAAAAAGAAAAAGAACTCATGAATATTTCAGTAAGACTTGATCATACGCAAAATGTGCGTACCTTTTGAATTTTGCCCGTAGCTGCACTTCTTTTCTGCAGTTAAATAGTTAGTTTAATAGTTAGTTTAAATGTAAATCGGATGGAAGCGAAAATGAATTCCTTTTTTTTTGTTAATAAAAAATATCTAATCTTGATAAGATGGCTTAAATTTCTAATTGTCCTATGATTCTGAAAAGCTGTGGAAATGGCGATTTGAATTCGGCCTAATGGTATAACTAGTTTTGATTAGGGGCAATAAGAAAATTGTGTTTATTGCTATGGTAGGGTGGGTACAGATGAAGGGTCCTGAACACCTCGGATCCTCGACAGTTCGCAGCCTTCCAGAAGAATACCAGAACAATGCGTTGAAGTTGAGTTGGTTCCCTTCCTTTTGTTATATTCCTTTTCTTTGTGCTGTTTTCTCTACCTCAAAGTGCACATAACAATAAATTTGGAATGACTGGGTAATTGAAGAGTTGGTAAGATCCTCGAATATGCGGCGAGCTAGCAAGAGCATAGCTAGATGTGCACACCGTCCGACTTCTTCATTTCCGCCGATGTACCAGAACGCAAAAATCAGATCTCTACTACATCCAACAGTTATGGTCATTACAATGGTTGAACGATCGCGATGAAAGTGAAGAGTTTACCGCTGCAAGACATGGTCGAAGTCCATGCCGCAGTCCGAAATGTCACATTTGAGTACAAATTTGGCCGCCATCATGAACCGCTAACGGTGAAAGTGTTATCTAGAGATCGCATTACTCTTCATCGATAACACATAACTCGTTAGGGATGGCACAACATATTGTACCAGAATGTTTCGGACGTAAACATTGATGAATGCACCATTTTGGTAACAAATCTTGAAGAAGACTCTTTTTATAAAATGAACGACAGTTTCTTCGATGTGATGGCTCCTGTACACATGAACGGAGTTAATTCTATATCGATGCAAATTAGTATAGCTATGACAAACATTTCATAAAAATTCGAATTGTTGTATATCAAATATTGAAGGATGTACCGATACGACAACTAATCATGAAGTACTCACTATATAGTAAATTAACGATAGTTTCTGCGATGTGGTTGCACCCAGGCAAATGAACTGAATTTATTTTATATTGATGCGTACTGATATAAGAATGACAAACAATTCATAAAATTTCTATATCTTGTTCAGAAAATATTGATGAATATACTCGATAGCTAATCATGCAAAAGTGTCTTTATAGTAAATAAATGATATTTTCTTCGATATGGCGCCTCTTGGACAAATGAAATAAACTAATTCTATATCGATGCATATTAATATAGAAATAAGAAATATTTCATAAAATGTCGATATATTGTTCAGAAAATTAAAAGAATGATATACCGATTTACTGATGTACCGACTCTGTAATTAATCATGAAGTTTTTTCCAAGTTTAATAAATTAAGGATTATGTTTTCAATATGGATGCTCCTAGACACATGAACTGAATCTACTCTATATCGATGTAAATTAATATAGCATTGACAAATATTGCAGACAAAATTCGAAATCTGGTTCAAAAAATATCAAAGGATATACAGTTTCTGTAGCTGATCGTAAGAAGTCCCTATATAGTAAATCAACGTTATTTTCTTCAATGAGGCTGCTACTGGACACATGAACTGAGTTAATTCTATTAGGATACATATTAATTAAGCGATGTTCAGTAAATATTGATGAATGCACCGACTTGGAAACAAGTCGTGAAGAAGTCCCTATATAGTAAAATAACTATATTTTCTTCGATGTGGCGGCTACTGGACACATGAATTATATTTACTTTATGTTGATGCATATTAATAAGGTAATGACAAATATTTCAAAAACATTCGATTTCTGATTCAGAAAAGATTGAAGGATATAACGATTCGGAAGCTGATCTTAAGAACTCCCTTTATAGTAAATTAAGGTCATTTTCTTCAATGAGGCTGCTACTGGACACATGAACTGAATTAATTCTATATGGATGCATATTAATAAAACGATGTTCAGAAAATATTGATGAATGCACCGACTTGGAAACAATTCGTGAATAAGTCACTATATAGTAAAATAACGATATTTTGTTCGATGTGGTGGCTCCTGAATACATGAACGGAATTAATTCTATATCGATGAAAATTAATATAGCAATGACAAATATTTCGTAAAATTTGAAATGTAGTATATAAAATAATGAAGGATGTACCGATACGACAACTAATCATTAAGTACTCACTATATAGTAAATTAACGATAGTTTCTGCGATGTGGTTGCACCCAGGCAAATGAACTGAATTTATTTTATATTGATGCGTACTGATATAAGAATGACAAACA
The DNA here is from genome assembly GCA_947389925.1 of Coelopa pilipes. Taxonomy (NCBI): domain Eukaryota; kingdom Metazoa; phylum Arthropoda; class Insecta; order Diptera; family Coelopidae; genus Coelopa; species Coelopa pilipes. The sequence continues at coordinate 10,673,379 of OX376700.1, forward strand.
ATTCATAAAATTTCTATATCTTGTTCAGAAAATATTGATGAATATACTCGATAGCTAATCATGCAAAAGTGTCTTTATAGTAAATAAATGATATTTTCTTCGATATGGCGCCTCTTGGACAAATGAAATAAACTAATTCTATATCGATGCATATTAATATAGAAATAAGAAATATTTCATAAAATGTCGATATATTGTTCAGAAAATTAACAGAATAATATACCGATTCACTGATGTACCGACTCTGTAATTAATCATGAAAAAGTACAAGTTTAATAAATTAATGATTATGTTTTCAATATGGCTGCTCCTAGACACATGAACTGAATCTACTCTATACCGATGTAAATTAATATAGCATTGACAAATATTGCAGACAAAATTCGAAATCTGGTTCAAAAAATATTAAAGGATATACAGTTTCTGTAGCTGATCGTAAGAAGTCCCTATATAGTAAATCAACGTAATTTTCTTCAATGAGGCTGCTACTGGACACATGAACTGAGTTAATTCTATTGGGATACATATTAATTAAGCGATGTTCAGAAAATATTGATGGATGCCTCGACTTGGAAACAAATCGTGAAGAAGTCCCTGTATAGTAATTTAACGATTTTTTCTTCGATTTTCTTCGATTGCATGATATACCGATTCGGAAGCTGATCTTAAGAACTCCCTTCATAGTAAAGAAGAAGCAAAGGACGTTAATTTTGCTTCTATGAGATTGCTACTGAATACATGAACTGAATTGATTCTGGTGGAGTGGGGTTGAATAATTGCGGCTCGGGGTTCGGTTATGTGCACTGGATGGTGTGCTGGACAAGAACAATTCTGATCATTCATATATTACCCAAGTGCAGAGTTGACGCACCCTTCTTATGCAGGTTGGACACCTCAGACATTTAATGATCACTAGTTAGTGCGCTGTTTCTGTCTCCCCCAATGTAACTAATGAGAGTAAGCAGTAGTTCCTCAATAGCTGAGTACGAAGTAATGATTTGGTTGTACCTGGCATCTAATATAATGCGTAGTAGTACTGCTGAGCGCTAGAGATATTTTTTTGGTTTCTCTTATTCTCTTCTCATTATTGGTTTTAAATGAATAGTCTCCCAAAACGGTAGTTAGGTGAATGGAAATTTTTGGCAATGCAATTTGTTCGACATAATGCATTATTTCATTTGAAGACACGAAACGAATCACTTCAGCTATAATTAATATCGTTTATTATTATACTTCCCATAAGTACAGTGTTCAGAAAAGTTTTAATAGTGAACCTAGTTTTTATATAATTCACAAAATTTACAAAACACCAAATAAATTGCCTGAAACAAGTCTGTACGAAGGAAATACGCATTTTATTTTGGAAGCTGGTAAGTCGCTTATAAAGATGTAACAAATTCCAGCACGTTGCATAATTTTTAGGGAGATTCTCCTAAGCTACGACTTCCAAAGCCAGCTCGATTCGAGATCGATCCTGCATCAGAACCATCCCCAAGCAGCATATTATTTAACAGAAATTGCATTATATTCCCCATTTACTTGAGTGATCGCGAAAATTACATACTATAGTATATCCGCGTGCACAGTAATACCTCGTGAGAAGAATAACCTCAATGTGCCATCTGAACCCTATAAGTGGGATACCGACAAGTGGCCTCGGATGCCTCATTTAGTAATACTTTATTGTTTTATCATATAGTCTTGACCAAAAAAAAGAAAAACAAAATTTTACTTGCATATCAAATATTTTATACATTTAATAGCTAATCGGTTTTTTTTTTTGATTTTTTTTTTCTTAAACAAGTAAGTGGAATGTAGTTGCAGTCAAATTTGTATTTAATTTTAATAGTATAAGTGAGAAACCAAATGTACTAAGGGGACTTCGCACTTTATTTGCCAATTTATTAAATAGTTTAAGCTCAAACCACGCAGTCCATCACCAAGCAGTTCATCGTCGCTGGGCCCATCGTCGCATCGAAGCAGCTTGTAATGTAAGTTGATGTTAATTTTTTTTGTTATTTTTGATTCCCTTGGACACGACGGGATATATTCGTAATAATTTGGCAACAATTATATATAAAAAAAAAAAAGAAAAAGAACTCATGAATATTTCAGTAAGACTTGATCATACGCAAAATGTGCGTACCTTTTGAATTTTGCCCGTAGCTGCACTTCTTTTCTGCAGTTAAATAGTTAGTTTAATAGTTAGTTTAATAGTTAGTTTAAATGTAAATCGGATGGAAGCGAAAATGAATTCCTTTTTTTTTGTTAATAAAAAATATCTAATCTTGATAAGATGGCTTAAATTTCTAATTGTCCTATGATTCTGAAAAGCTGTGGAAATGGCGATTTGAATTCGGCCTAATGGTATAACTAGTTTTGATTAGGGGCAATAAGAAAATTGTGTTTATTGCTATGGTAGGGTGGGTACAGATGAAGGGTCCTGAACACCTCGGATCCTCGACAGTTCGCAGCCTTCCAGAAGAATACCAGAACAATGCGTTGAAGTTGAGTTGGTTCCCTTCCTTTTGTTATATTCCTTTTCTTTGTGCTGTTTTCTCTACCTCAAAGTGCACATAACAATAAATTTGGAATGACTGGGTAATTGAAGAGTTGGTAAGATCCTCGAATATGCGGCGAGCTAGCAAGAGCATAGCTAGATGTGCACACCGTCCGACTTCTTCATTTCCGCCGATGTACCAGAACGCAAAAATCAGATCTCTACTACATCCAACAGTTATGGTCATTACAATGGTTGAACGATCGCGATGAAAGTGAAGAGTTTACCGCTGCAAGACATGGTCGAAGTCCATGCCGCAGTCCGAAATGTCACATTTGAGTACAAATTTGGCCGCCATCATGAACCGCTAATGGTGAAAGTGTTATCTTGAGATCGCATTACTCTTTATCGATAACACATAACTCGTTAGGGATGGCACACCATATTGTACCAGAATGTTTCGGACGTAAACATTGATGAATGCACCATTTTGGTAACAAATCTTGAAGAAGACTCTTTTTATAAAATGAACGACAGTTTCTTCGATGTGATGGCTCCTGTACACATGAACGGAGTTAATTCTATATCGATGCAAATTAGTATAGCTATGACAAACATTTCATAAAAATTCGAATTGTTGTATATGAAATATTGAAGGATGTACCGATACGACAACTAATCATGAAGTACTCACTATATAGTAAATTAACGATAGTTTCTGCGATGTGGTTGCACCCAGGCAAATGAACTGAATTTATTTTATATTGATGCGTACTGATATAAGAATGACAAACAATTCATAAAATTTCTATATCTTGTTCAGAAAATATTGATGAATATACTCGATAGCTAATCATGCAAAAGTGTCTTTATAGTAAATAAATGATATTTTCTTCGATATGGCGCCTCTTGGACAAATGAAATAAACTAATTCTATATCGATGCATATTAATATAGAAATAAGAAATATTTCATAAAATGTCGATATATTGTTCAGAAAATTAACAGAATAATATACCGATTCACTGATGTACCGACTCTGTAATTAATCATGAAAAAGTACAAGTTTAATAAATTAATGATTATGTTTTCAATATGGCTGCTCCTAGACACATGAAGTGAATCTATCCTTTATCGATGCAAATTAATATAGCATTGACAAATATTGTAGACAAAATTCGAAATCTGGTTCAAAAAATATTAAAGGATATACAGTTTCTGTAGCTGATCGTAAGAAGTCCCTATATAGTAAATCAACGTTATTTTCTTCAATGAGGCTGCTACTGGACACATGAACTGAGTTAATTCTATTAGGATACATATTAATTAAGCGATGTTCAGAAAATATTGATGGATGCCTTGACTTGGAAACAAATCGTGAAGAAGTCCCTGTATAGTAATTTAACGATTTTTTCTTCGATTTTCTTCGATTGCATGATATACCGATTCGGAAGCTGATCTTAAGAACTCCCTTCATAGTAAAGAAGAAGCAAAAGACGTTAATTTTGCTTCTATGAGATTGCTACTGAATACATGAACTGAATTGATTCTGGTGGAGTGGGGTTGAATAATGGCGGCTCGGGGTTCGATTATGTGCACTGGATGGTGTGCTGGACAAGAACAATTCTGATCATTCATATATTACCCAAGTGCAGAGTTGACGCACCCTTCTTATGCAGGTTGGACACCTCAGACATTTAATGATCACTAGTTAGTGCGCTCTCTCTATCTATCCCTCTCTTCTTATGTTTCTGTCTCCCCCAATGCAACTAATGAGAGTCAGCAGTAGTTCCTCAATAGCTGAGTACGAAGTAATGATTTGGTTGTACCTGGCATCTAATATAATGCGTAGTAGTACTGCTGAGCGTTAGAGATATTTTTTTGGTTTCTCTTATTCTCTTCTCATTATTGGTTTTAAATGAATAGTCTCCCAAAACGGTAGTTAGGTGAATAGAAATTTTTGGCAATGCAATTTGTTCGACATAATGCATTATTTCATTTGAAGACACGAAACGAATCACTTCAGCTATAATTAATATCGTTTATTATTATACTTCCCATAAGTACAGTGTTCAGAAAAGTTTTAATAGTGAACCTAGTTTTTATATAATTCACAAAATTTACAAAACACCAAATAAATTGCCTGAAACAAGTCTGTACGAAGGAAATACGCATTTTATTTTGGAAGCTGGTAAGTCGCTTATGAAGATGTAACAAATTCCAGTACGTTGCATAATTTTTAGGGAGATTCTCCTAAGCTACGACTTCCAAAGCCAGCTCGATTCGAGATCGATCCTGCATAAGAACCATCCCCAAGCAGCATATTATTTAACAGAAATAGCATTATATTCCCCATTTACTTGAGTGATCGCGAAAATTACATACTATAGTATATCCGCGTGCACAGTAATACCTCGTGAGAAGAATAACCTCAATGTGCCATCTGAACCCTATAAGTGGGATACCGACAAGTGGCCTCGGATGCCTCATTTAGTAATACTTTATTGTTTTATTATATAGTCTTAACCAAAAAGAAGAAAAACAAAATTTAATTTGCATATCAAATATTTTATACATTTAATAGCTAATCAGTTTTTTTTTTGATTTTTTTTTTTCTTAAACAAGTAAGTGGAATGTAGTTGCAGTCAAATTTGTATTTAATTTTAATAGTATAAGTGAGAAACCAAATGTACTAAGGGGACTTCGCACTTAATTTGCCAATTTATTAAATAGTTTAAGCTAAAACCACGCAGTCCATCACCAAGCAGTTCATCGTCGCTGGGCCCATCGTCGCATCGAAGCAGCTTGTAATGTAAGTTGATGTTAATTTTTTTTGTTATTTTTGATTCCCTTGGACACGACGGGATATATTCGTAATAATTTGGCAACAATTATATATAAAAAAAAAAGAAAAAGAACTCATGAATATTTCAGTAAGACTTGATCATACGCAAAATGTGCGTACCTTTTGAATTTTGCCCGTAGCTGCACTTCTTTTCTGCAGTTAAATAGTTAGTTTAATAGTTAGTTTAAATGTAAATCGGATGGAAGCGAAAATGAATTCCTTTTTTTTTGTTAATAAAAAATATCTAATCTTGATAAGATGGCTTAAATTTCTAATTGTCCTATGATTCTGAAAAGCTGTGGAAATGGCGATTTGAATTCGGCCTAATGGTATAACTAGTTTTGATTAGGGGCAATAAGAAAATTGTGTTTATTGCTATGGTAGGGTGGGTACAGATGAAGGGTCCTGAACACCTCGGATCCTCGACAGTTCGCAGCCTTCCAGAAGAATACCAGAACAATGCGTTGAAGTTGAGTTGGTTCCCTTCCTTTTGTTATATTCCTTTTCTTTGTGCTGTTTTCTCTCCCTCAAAGTGCACATAACAATAAATTTGGAATGACTGGGTAATTGAAGAGTTGGTAAGATCCTCGAATATGCGGCGAGCTAGCAAGAGCATAGCTAGATGTGCACACCGTCCGACTTCTTCATTTCCGCCGATGTACCAGAACGCAAAAATCAGATCTCTACTACATCCAACAGTTATGGTCATTACAATGGTTGAACGATCGCGATGAAAGTGAAGAGTTTACCGCTGCAAGACATGGTCGAAGTCCATGCCGCAGTCCGAAATGTCACATTTGAGTACAAATTTGGCCGCCATCATGAACCGCTAATGGTGAAAGTGTTATCTAGAGATCGCATTACTCTTTATCGATAACACATAACTCGTTAGGGATGGCACACCATATTGTACCAGAATGTTTCGGACGTAAACATTGATGAATGCACCATTTTGGTAACAAATCTTGAAGAAGACTCTTTTTATAAAATGAACGACAGTTTCTTCGATGTGATGGCTCCTGTACACATGAACGGAGTTAATTCTATATCGATGCAAATTAGTATAGCTATGACAAACATTTCATAAAAATTCGAATTGTTGTATATGAAATATTGAAGGATGTACCGATACGACAACTAATCATGAAGTACTCACTATATAGTAAATTAACGATAGTTTCTGCGATGTGGTTGCACCCAGGCAAATGAACTGAATTTATTTTATATTGATGCGTACTGATATAAGAATGACAAACAATTCATAAAATTTCTATATCTTGTTCAGAAAATATTGATGAATATACTCGATAGCTAATCATGCAAAAGTGTCTTTATAGTAAATAAATGATATTTTCTTCGATATGGCGCCTCTTGGACAAATGAAATAAACTAATTCTATATCGATGCATATTAATATAGAAATAAGAAATATTTCATAAAATGTCGATATATTGTTCAGAAAATTAACAGAATAATATACCGATTCACTGATGTACCGACTCTGTAATTAATCATGAAAAAGTACAAGTTTAATAAATTAATGATTATGTTTTCAATATGGCTGCTCCTAGACACATGAAGTGAATCTATCCTTTATCGATGCAAATTAATATAGCATTGACAAATATTGCAGACAAAATTCGAAATCTGGTTCAAAAAATATTAAAGGATATACAGTTTCTGTAGCTGATCGTAAGAAGTCCCTATATAGTAAATCAACGTAATTTTCTTCAATGAGGCTGCTACTGGACACATGAACTGAGTTAATTCTATTAGGATACATATTAATTAAGCGATGTTCAGAAAATATTGATGGATGCCTTGACTTGGAAACAAATCGTGAAGAAGTCCCTGTATAGTAATTTAACGATTTTTTCTTCGATTTTCTTCGATTGCATGATATACCGATTCGGAAGCTGATCTTAAGAACTCCCTTCATAGTAAAGAAGAAGCAAAAGACGTTAATTTTGCTTCTATGAGATTGCTACTGAATACATTTTTTTTTTTTTTTTTTTTTTTTTAAATATTCTTTTATTTGCAATCTATTTAAATAATAATAAGCAAATTTGATTACATAAATTTAACAGAGTTATTTGAACTTCATTAAGTCCAAAAATACAATGAACATATTTAAATGAACATTAACAACAACTTAAATATAAAATAATAACAAACTTAAAATAGCTATATGTACATACTTATTATCTAAATGGTAAATCTAGTGTATGATATCTTTTAAGTCTTTTAATTTCATTTGTATCATCAAGAAGTCTTATAGCTAGAGTATTGGTGTGATTACTAAGTCTAATAAGGTATCTTGCGCTGAAGTTATTTATTTCTTTTTTAACAAAAGAGACATCGAGATCTTTATGGATTTGAATGTTTGTGACAAACCAAGGTGCATTAGTAATTTGCCTTAATATTTTGGATTGAAAACGTTGTAAAATTTCAATATTTGAATTACTTGCTGTACCCCATAATTGAATTCCATATGTCCATACAGGTTTCAGTATGGTTTTATAGAGCAGTAATTTATTGTTAAGACTTAATTCAGATTTTGGATTAAGTAACCAGTACATTCTTTTAGATTTCAAGTTAAGCTGGAGACGTTTAGCTTTAATATGATTTTTCCACGTAAGCCTCCTATCGAGATGCAGTCCTAAATATTTAATGCTGTCACAATTAGGAATTTCAGAGTTATTTAGAAAAACTGCAGGGCAGTTTCCTTTTTTTAAAGCGAAAGTTACATGAGCCGATTTTGAAGTATTTATTTTAATATTCCACGTTGTTAACCATAACTGAATTTTGTTGAGTGCAGATTGAACTAGATTTGAAGCCACAGTTGCAGATTCATTTGAAGCAAGTACAGCGGTGTCATCAGCATATGTAGCTGTAGTTACCAAATCTGTTATAGGCATGTCTGAAGTAAAGATCGTAAACAGAACCGGTCCTAAGACACTGCCTTGTGGCACACCTGCTCTTATTTGCTTAATATCAGATGTTTCATCATTGATTTTAACATAAAAACAACGATTTTCTAAGTACGATTTTAATACTAAGTAAACTGGAGCAGGAAGGAGTCTTTTTAGCTTAAATAATAGACCACTATGCCAGACTCGATCAAAAGCTTGCTGAACATCCAAAAACACACCAGAGCAATATTTTTTGGTTTCCAGAGAATCAATAATGACATTTACGATACGATGGCATTGTTCAGGTGTGCCGTGATTACTTCGAAATCCAAATTGATATTCAGGTATAATATGCTGTTTTTCAAGAATAGGTAACATTCTTCTTAAAAATATTCTTTCAAATACTTTCGAGAATGTTACTAATAAACTTATCGGTCTATAGGATGAGACAACGTTCTCTGGTTTGTTAGGCTTGAGAATCATAATTATTTCAGCACACTTCCACTGACTTGGAAATTGACAAAGTCTTAATATAGTATTATATATAAGCGTTAGTAACAGAATACCTTTATTAGGTAAAGATTTAAGTACTTTGGCATCCAACTTGTCAAATCCAGGAGTTTTGGTGTTATTTAACATCTTTATTTCAGAACGAACTTCATTAGGGGAAATATGTTTCAATGGCAAATCCATTTGACAGGGAATGTCTAAAAAGTTCACAATATCGGTGGTAGTGTTATTGATGTCAAATGGTTGAAAACTTTGTTCTAAGTGTTCAGCAAAAGCCTTAACTTTAGACAAGCTTGATCTGCACCAAGTTCCGCTAGCGTCTTTTATTGGAACGTTACGTTTTCTAGGACGTTTTAAATATTTAGTAGCTCTCCAAAGTTTGTACTCATCGTTATTGCAACAGTTCAGATTTTTCAAATAATTTCCTAGAGAATCATTTTTAATTTCATGAAGTCGTCGTTTCAGTTGATTTGATGCAAAATTAAGGTTACTTTTATCTCTCGGATTTCTGCTTATTTTCCAAATTCTTCTTAATCGCCTCTTATTTCTGATTAATTCTCTTATTTCACTAGATATGATAACAGTGTTATTATTTTGAATAGGTTCATTGATTGGTGTTGATAAAAAGGCTGCTTCATGAATTAAACTCGTGAAGTTTTCAACTGCATTGTCAAGTTCACTACCACACTTTAACGCTATATTAAGATTAATGTTTTTATCTATCCAGTATTGAAAGGATTTAATATCAGTTTTTGAGGAAAAGAGTTTGTTGGAATTACAGTTTAAAGTGTTCAACGTCGTATTAAAATTCATGATGATGGCTGAATGGTCTGAACTTAAATCATCATTATCTATGATATCTAGGAGGTGGTTCGCGATCCCATGGTAAACAAAGAAGTCAAGCAAATCAGGTATTTTTCTAGGGTCACTGGGCCAGTATGTGGGCCTACCAGTCGATAATGTAGAGTAATGGTTGTTTGATATGCATTTGAATAGTTCTTTTCCCTTAGGATTAGCTAGTCTTGAACCCCACCAAGGATGTTTTGAGTTATAATCTCCACCAACTATAAATTTAGCACCAAGATTTTTAAAGAATGCTTCATATTGTGAACAGCTTATGTTGTATCTTGGAGGGCAATAAATAGCAACAATTGAAATATCGAAATTGTTACACTTGATTTTAACTCCCGCAGCTTGAAGATAAGTTTTACAAACAGCGTCTATGACTTCAAATTTTAAAGTAGATTTTATTATTATAGCTGCACCAGCATGCGCTTTATCATCTGGGTGATTAGCAGAAATAACATCAAAGCCTCTGATTTTTAAATGAGATCGAGAGGTAAAATGAGATTCAGATATCAATAATATGTCAATAAAATGTAAATGCAAGAACATTTCTATTTCTTGGGCATGACGGGAAAGCCCATTGGCATTCCATGCTGCGATTCTAAGATCTATTTGCATAATTTATTAATAAGTATTGACATCATATTCATTAATGAATTGGTTAATTCAATTTGTTTATTTAGTGCTACTTCAATCCTATTCATAATGTCATTATTATTTTGATTTTTTACCACTTGCGCAAAAGACATATTCTTAAAGTTATTGTTGATATTTTCTTTATTACCACTAACGTCTGTGTTAGTGTATTCTTGCTGGACAGAAGAGAATTGAGTATTACGATGATTTTCCAATTTTTTGTTGTTTATCATATTAGACGATTTCTTTTGGAGAATCTCTTGGTAGACTTTACATCCCTTATAATTCGCGGTATGATTTTGTTGACAATGAACACACCGCGGTGGTGAATTACTATCTTTCCTGCATTCAGCTGTGGGGTGATCAAGTCCACATTTAACACATCTATATGGTTTACTACAATAGGATTTAGTGTGACCAAATTGTTGACATCGATAGCATTGAATTAATTCATGGGTTTTGAGTGGTGGCTCAATTTTAACTATGCAGTTATTAATATGTACAATATCATAAACTGCTTTATTATTTGTATTTGGAGTTAGATCGACAAAAAACATAGATAGGGGATTTTTTGTCACGCGGCTTTTGATGTTGGTAACATTTCTAGCTTCGTGACCATTTGACAGCAGATCATCTTTAATGTCATCAATTGGTGTTGAGTGATGTAAACCCTTAATAACTACTCTATATGCTCTCTCTTGTTTTAGTTGATAGGTGTGGAAAATTACCTTGCTTGTATCAAAGTATTTAATAATTTTTCTATATGAATCAACAGTTTTTACCATTAACCTAATTTGATCATCCTTAAGGGATTTATAAGTAAATTCATTTTTAGGTATAATAGTACAAATATTACTTATCATAGCACAAATATTTTTAACACTAGGAATAAATATAGGAGGAGGCTTAGGAGCTCCAGCTGCACTCATAACTTCTGTAGATGGTTCTTCTTCGTCTACTTCTAAAGCTGCAAACTTATTTGCAGACGTTGCTTTACGGGATGTTGTTGGTTTATCGGCCACAAATGGTTTTTTATTCCTTATGGCTTTTGGTGAATTTTCCGCATGACGTTTATGCGATTCTTTACTGGGAACACTTTGCCAGGTCAAGAGGCATTCATCACCGTCGTCACTCACATCGTCATCAATTTTTAAGTGTTTTTGGTTTTTTGTTTTTGTTTTTTGTTTTTTTTTTTTTTTTTTTTTTTTGTTTTATTATTATTTATATTTATTATTTTAATATTATTATACAATTATTGCACAATAAATTTTTAGAATTAACACGTGTTGCCGTCTTTATGAAAAGGAATGTCAATCACTGTTTGGGCTCCGCCTTCTTCTGCGCTTCGCACGTGCGATCGCGCGGAGAACCTCCGACAGAAGTTATTCGTTCCTATGTTTGCTATGATAACAAATTATACATTTAAAATTGTTTTGTTTGTTTTTCAAAAAATTTTTGCTGAACAAATTATTTACGATCCTACTGAATACATGAACTGAATTGATTCTGGTGGAGTGGGGTTGAATAATGGCGGCTCGGGGTTCGATTATGTGCACTGGATGGTGTGCTGGACAAGAACAATTCTGATCATTCATATATTACCCAAGTGCAGAGTTGACGCATCCTTCTTATGCAGGTTGGACACCTCAGACATTTAATGATCACTAGTTAGTGCGCTCTCTCTATCTATCCCTCTCTTCTTATGTTTCTGTCTCCCCCAATGCAACTAATGAGAGTCAGCAGTAGTTCCTCAATAGCTGAGTACGAAGTAATGATTTGGTTGTACCTGGCATCTAATATAATGCGTAGTAGTACTGCTGAGCGTTAGAGATATTTTTTTGGTTTCTCTTATTCTCTTCTCATTATTGGTTTTAAATGAATAGTCTCCCAAAACGGTAGTTAGGTGAATAGAAATTTTTGGCAATGCAATTTGTTCGACATAATGCATTATTTCATTTGAAGACACGAAACGAATCACTTCAGCTATAATTAATATCGTTTATTATTATACTTCCCATAAGTACAGTGTTCAGAAAAGTTTTAATAGTGAACCTAGTTTTTATATAATTCACAAAATTTACAAAACACCAAATAAATTGCCTGAAACAAGTCTGTACGAAGGAAATACGCATTTTATTTTGGAAGCTGGTAAGTCGCTTATAAAGATGTAACAAATTCCAGTACGTTGCATAATTTTTAGGGAGATTCTCCTAAGCTACGACTTCCAAAGCCAGCTCGATTCGAGATCGATCCTGCATCAGAACCATCCCCAAGCAGCATATTATTTAACAGAAATAGCATTATATTCCCCATTTACTTGAGTGATCGCGAAAATTACATACTATAGTATATCCGCGTGCACAGTAATACCTCGTGAGAAGAATAACCTCAATGTGCCATCTGAACCCTATAAGTGGGATACCGACAAGTGGCCTCGGATGCCTCATTTAGTAATACTTTATTGTTTTATTATATAGTCTTAACCAAAAAGAAGAAAAACAAAATTTAATTTGCATATCAAATATTTTATACATTTAATAGCTAATCAGTTTTTTTTTTTGATTTTTTTTTTTTTTAAACAAGTAAGTGGAATGTAGTTGCAGTCAAATTTGTATTTAATTTTAATAGTATAAGTGAGAAACCAAATGTACTAAGGGGACTTCGCACTTAATTTGCCAATTTATTAAATAGTTTAAGCTAAAACCACGCAGTCCATCACCAAGCAGTTCATCGTCGCTGGGCCCATCGTCGCATCGAAGCAGCTTGTAATGTAAGTTGATGTTAATTTTTTTTGTTATTTTTGATTCCCTTGGACACGACGGGATATATTCGTAATAATTTGGCAACAATTATATATATAAAAAAAAAGAGAAAAAGAACTCATTAATATTTCAGTAAGACTTGATCATACGCAAAATGTGCGTACCTTTTGAATTTTGCCCGTAGCTGCACTTCTTTTCTGCAGTTAAATAGTTAGTTTAATAGTTTGTTTAAATGTAAATCGGATGGAAGCGAAAATGAATTACTTTTTTTTTTGTTAATTAAAAATATCTAATCTTGATAAGATGGCTTAAATTTCTAATTGTCCTATGATTCTGAAAAGCTGTGGAAATGGCGATTTGAATTCGGCCTAATGGTATAACTAGTTTTGATTAGGGGCAATAAGAAAATTATGTTTATTGCTATGGTATGGTGGGTACAGATGAAGGGTCCTGAACACCTCGGATCCTCGACAGTTCGCAGCCTTCCAGAAGAATACCAGAACAATGCGTTGAAGTTGAGTTGGTTCCCTTCCTTTTGTTATATTCCTTTTCTTTGTGCTGTTTTCTCTCCCTCAAAGTGCACATAACAATAAATTTGGAAATTGAAGAGTTGGTAAGATCCTCGAATATGCAGCGAGCTAGCAAGAGCATAGCTAGATGTGCACACCGTCCGACTTCTTCATTTCCGCCGATGTATCAGAACGCAAAAATCAGATCTCTACTACATCCAACAGTTATGGTCATTACAATGATTGAACGATCGCGATGAAAGTGAAGAGTTTACCGCCGCAAGACATGGTCGAAGTCCATGCCGCAGTCCGAAATGTCACATTTGAGTACAAATTTGGCCGCCATCATGAACCGCTAATGGTGAAAGTGTTATCTAGAGATCGCATTACTCTTTATCGATAACACATGACTCGTTAGGGATGGCACACCATATTGTACCAGAATGTTTCGGACGTAAACATTGATGAATGCACCATTTTGGTAACAAATCTTGAAGAAGACTCTTTTTATAAAATGAACGACAGTTTCTTCGATGTGATGGCTCCTGTACACATGAACGGAGTTAATTCTATATCGATGCAAATTAGTATAGCTATGACAAACATTTCATAAAAATTCGAATTGTAGTATATTGAAGGATGTATCGATACGACAACTAATCATGAAGTACTCACTATATAGTAAATTAACGATAGTTTCTGCGATGTTGTTGCACCCAGGCAAATGAACTGAATTTATTTTATATTGATGCGTACTGATATAAGAAAGACAAACAATTCATAAAATTTCTATATCTTGTTCAGAAAATATTGATGAATGTTTACGTCCGTACCTTCTGGTACAATTTGGTGTGCCATCCCTAACGAGTTATGTGTTATCGATAAAGAGTAATGCGATCTCTAGATAACAATTTCACCATTAGCGGTTCATGATGGCGGCCAAATTTGTACTCAAAAGTGACAGTTCGGACTGCGGCTGGACTTCGACCATGTCTTGCCGCGGTTCATTCGTTCACTTCAATTTCGACTACGGAACATAGCAGATCGCTGTACAACCCAGAGAAGAATAACGAAGTCCAGCACAACACAAGTAAGTAATTCCAATTTCCATTCCTTAAGAAAAAACGAATTGCTCCTGCTTTCGTTTTATTCCTGCAACGAATACAACAACATCCACCTGTAACACCAGCAGCGGCCAACACCACAACAACAACAACATCCACCTGTAACACCAGCAGCAGCCAACACCACAATCAACGATCAACAATCATCGCCACCAGACTCGCCAACGCTCAGAACATTGGTCCTTCGAGCCGGATCCAACGACGATATCCAGCATTTGTATTTGGTGAGTCCGTGTTCGGCATTCCTTATTCCTTATTTCGATATACATATACATATATATATATTTCCATATATCCGTGTATTCAATTCCAAATATATCCTACCTATATATATATAAATATCTACCATTGTGAGTGTTTTTCCGCGCCAATTTTATTTCGGGACCTGTTATATACCTCCGGTGTTAACAAGTCTTTACCGTTCGACTTGTTACTATTTTTTCGGCATAACGTTTTTCGCGCGAACCGTTTTCTGATTAATCTCGATTTGTTTTTTAACATCGTTTGAAAATAATTATTCTTTCGGTCGTGAATCAAATTAATATTTGTGAGTGATTTTCCGCGCCAATTTTCTTTCGGTACTTTCATTACCCCCTGGTATATAATAAATCTTCGCAGTTCGATTTTCCTTTTCGCTGCTGGGTTTTTATTTTTGATTTTTTCGTGATTATTTCTTTCTCACATTTTTTCTTTTGGAAGAAATGCAGCATTTTCCTGAATTTTTAAATTTTCTTTTCCGTTCATGTTTTTTTATCCTTTTGTGGTTGTGGCCAACCATCAACGTTGAAGCAACCAATCAGTTCAAATCAAATCTTTTTTTTTTAATCTGGTCCTTTCTTCTGCCAACATTTCATTGGCAGCTCGTCCATCAAGCTCTGTTGGATTACGATTCCATTCCAATTCCTCGCTTGGTATAACTCTTCAGGCCGCTCCGTCCATTCAATTTCCGATTCGAAGCTCTTGCCGGCACCTCCATAATTTCTTTTCCAGTCAATCCATCCGAGACATCCATTATGGCTGCCTTAAACAATTTTATCCGTCTTACCGATAACCCAATGGAGTTCGATTTGGAGTTTTCCGACGCCATGCTTGACGACCATACGGTTTACTCGCTGGAAGTTCACAAGTTTACGGTTGGTATAACTCTTCAGGCCGCTCCGTCCATTCAATTTCCGATTCGAAGCTCTTGCCGGCACCTCCATAATTTCTTTTCCAGTCAATCCATCCGAGACATCCATTATGGCTGCCTTAAACAATTTTATCCGTCTTACCGATAACCTAATGGAGTTCGATTTGGAGTTTTCCGACACCATGCTTGACGACCATACGGTTTACTCGCTGGAAGTTCATCGCGATGAAATTAAATCCGTCTGGGGTCAAGTCAAGGGGACTTACGGTGCTTGTTTAAGCGATCTCTACGAGAAGCGCAGATCAAGCGAAACCCTTGAACAAGGCGATGAGCTTTCAGAAGTTGAAACCGTCAAAGCACGGTACAATAGTGCGTACCGCACCTACGTACGCTGTGTGGCGAACATTAGAGAACGGATGGCTGCGTTAAATACGGCCAACCTTCCAGTTCATCCACCCGTGGAAAAGGTCACGGATACCAGTAATTTCCATCTGCCTCCATGTGATACGGAGGTATTTGATGGAGATTACATTGCATGGCCAACTTTCAGGGACATGTTTACCGCCATTTATATCTCCAATTCCAGGTTGAGTCCGGTCGAGAAGCTGTTCCACCTGAATAAGAAAACCAGAGGGGAAGCGCGAGACATTGTAAAGAAGGCTCCGCTGACCAACGATGGTTTCTTATTGGCATGGAACAACCTCAGTGACCGGTTTGAAAATAAGAGGATACTCGTCAACGGTCAGTTGCGTGTCCTCTTCAGTCTACCTGCACTATCGACAGAATCCGGAAGGTCGATCAAAGCGTTGCAACGAGATATCAATTCATGCATCGCCGCGCTAAGGATGTACGACATCGATATCTCCGGGTGGGATCCAATATTCCTCTTCATCTGTTCCACGCGGCTCCCAGACGTCACATTAACGTTGTGGGAGCAGTCCTTGAAGGACAAATCCCAAATTCCGATGTGGACCGAGATGGATTCCTTTTTGACATCGCGATATCAAACGTTGGAATCCGTCTCCGACATCCGAGGCCTCCATAGTGGTAGAGCGCTTTCTCTGACCACGTCCCATCCACCTCCAGCACGCAATCCCGGTATGGTTCGCAACCCTCCAAGGCGTGCTAGTACCTATCACGCCAACATAAGCGTTCCCCAGTGCAAGCTCTGTCCGAATATACAGCATACGATCCGAAATTGTCCGAAGTTTCTACAAATGTGTCCATCTGAGAGAATGTCTTGCGTACGCAAACATGGCCTCTGCATCAATTGCTTCGCTCAAGCACATTCTCTCAGCGATTGCACTAGTAAGCACAACTGCTTCAAGTGCAATCGGAGGCACAACACGCTGTTACACAGCGAGTCTGGCGATGGTCCATCCGCCTCAACATCCGCTTCCAGTTCTAATCCTCACCCCAGAGGAGCGAGGAACAGTAACTCTTCCAATCGTCTAATACAGTCCACTCAATCCGATTCCAGTCCGCAAAACATTCAAACGTGCTTCGCCTCCAGTGCCAAGAACGTTCTGTTAGGAACCGCAATAGTTCAAATCAACCATCGGGGCATCCGATATCCTGCGAGGGCCCTCATAGACACCGGGTCTGAGGGGAGTTTCATGTCAGAGCGCCTCTTCCGCATTCTCAAACTACTCTTTAAGTCCATACACGCGCAGATTTCTGGCCTGAATCATGCCATATCCGCGAAATCGCAAAAGGTATGCTCGTTCATACTGAGCTCTCCAAACAATTCAGAAGTTCAGCTGGAGGCTTCCGCGATGGTGCTTCCTCATCTAACGGGGAAGTTACCGACGTGTAGCCTTTTACCTGGACAGCTTACCAACCTTCCGAATGTCCCCTTGGCAGATCCGACGTTCCATATGAGCTCTCACATCGACATCCTGATCGGTGGGGACCTAGTTCCGTCGGTTCTGCTGGATGGGATCCAACGGAAGGTATGCGGCTCACTGATTGCTCAGGAGACCATCTTCGGATGGATCCTAACGGGCCCCATTTCTAATTCTAATAATCCAGTGACAAACTTTGTCTCGTTCTTCAACGAAGTTTCCTTAGACCAGCAAATCTCCAAGTTCTGGGAAATTGAAGAACTGCCAAGTAAGCGTCATCTAACTCCGTCTGACAAAATTTGTGAAGACTTGTTCTCCAGAACCACTCGTCGCACAAAAGAGGGTCGTTATGTCGTCTCTCTCCCTTTTAAAGAGGGTTTTCCGAAGAACCTTCAGCTCGGGCGCTCTCGAGACATCGCGAGGGCCCAATTCATGAGGAACGAAGTAAGACTAGTGAAAAACCCTAGTCTGAAAATCGAATACGATAACGTTCTGAAGGAATATGGGGACTTAGGTCACATGACAAAGGTCTTCAGTCCGAACTATAGTGAATTTCCTAAGCACTATTACCTTCCACATCATGCAGTTTTCAAACCCGAGAGCACCAGTACTAAAGTACGAGTGGTATTTAACGCCTCTAGTGCCTCGTCCAGTGGCCTAAGTCTGAATGACATTCTGCACACGGGTCCAGTGCTTCAATCCGATTTGACGCAATTAATCCTGAAGTGGCGTCTATTCCGTTTTGTCCTCAATGGGGACATCCAGAAGATGTATCGACAGATTCTGGTAGATTCCCATCATACTCCGTTTCAGCGAATTCTCTTCCGAGACTCGCCTTCCGATCCAATTCAAGATTACGAACTGAAGACGGTCACATTCGGTCTGAATTGTGCACCGTATCTAGCCATTCGCTGCCTGCACCAACTTGCCACCGACGTGGCACGGTCCCATCCGATCGCAAGTGACATATTGCAAAACTGCATGTATGTGGATGATGCATTAATTGGTAGTCACAGCATTGAGGGTGCAGTCACAGCGCGGAAAGAAGTCACATC
Source organism: Coelopa pilipes (assembly GCA_947389925.1). NCBI lineage: Eukaryota > Metazoa > Arthropoda > Insecta > Diptera > Coelopidae > Coelopa > Coelopa pilipes. Next base: position 10,692,051 of record OX376700.1, read on the forward strand.
CGCACTTGAATCCGCTGGCTTTTCCATGAGAAAATGGGCTTCCAACTCCGACCAAATTCTCCAAGGTCTTCCAAAGGACCACCTTCTATGTGAAGATTTCCTCCAATTCGACGAGAGCAGTCATGCGAAAACTCTCGGGGTTAGATGGAACGCACGGTCTGACATCTTCTACTTCTCCACGAAACCAGTGAAGAATCAAACCACCTTCACGAAACGGGAGGTTTTGTCCGAAATATCGAAACTTTTCGATCCTGCGGGCTGGCTGGCACCATGCATCGTCCTGGCAAAAATTTTGATGCAACAAATTTGGCTGTCCAAGACTGGGTGGGACGATCCGTTGCACGAAAATTGTCTCGATGCGTGGAATCAATTCCTGCAATCGTACCCAGAAATCAATAATATCCATCTACCACGATTGACCTACTCAGAAGAGTATAAACTACTTAAAAATAAAAATCCTATTCCATCGTCGAGCTCCCTGCTCAACTTAAATCCATTCCTCGATGGTTCGGGTGTGCTTCGAGTCTGCGGCAGACTCGTCTCCTCACCAGCCATGTCATATGACGAGCGCCATCCAATTATATTACCGTACAATTGCGAATTCTCACGTCTCTTAGTTCGTTTTACACATGATATCTCTCTCCACGGGGGAAATCAATTGGTTCTTAAACTTTTACGCCGGCAATTTTGGATTCCACGAGCCAAAAATCTCATCAAAACGACAATTCACAATTGCAAACCTTGCGTACTCCATCGTAAGAAGGTTTGCAATCAGTTGATGGGCGCACTTCCACCAGAACGCACCACTTATGAACGTCCTTTTACACGTACCGGCTTAGATTTCGCGGGTTCGTTCGAAATCAAGAACTACACTGGTAGAGCTTGCCTGATTACCAAGGGCTACGTATGCGTGTTTGTTTGCTTCTCCACGAAAGCAATCCATCTAGAGGCAACCAACACTCTTTCCACGCCTGCTTTCCTAGCAGCATTCCAAAGATTCGTCTGACTCGACTGACATTATATTCCGACAATGGAAAAACCTTTGTAGGCGCTCCCGAGAACTGTCGCGTGACTTTCTAAAGGTCTCTCGATCTACGGTTTGCACTCATTTCGCCCAGCAGAATCTCACTTGGAACTTCATTCCACCAGGAGCTCCTCACATGGGTGGCCTGTGGGAAGCTGGCGTGAAGAGCTTCAAGACACACTCCAAGAAGGTAGCAGGAGCGTTCAAATATACCTTTGAAGAATTTTCCACAATTCTCTCAAGGATTGAAGCGTGTCTCAATTCACGTCCGATTTCTGCCATGTCCGAAGATCCTTCGGACATGTCCGCATTAACACCTGGTCATTTCCTGATCGGCAGTCCGCTGCTAGCTCCGAGTGAACCACAAATTGAGGACAAGCCAGTGTCCATCACAAATCGGTGGCAGAAGCTGAAAGCTCTCCAGCAACACTTCTGTACTCGTTGGAAAGACGAGTATCTAAAGGAGTTGCACAAAAGGAATAAGTGGAAGAGTCCAGAACCCAATCTCCGAGTCGATTCTCTGGTCGTTATCCAAGATGATAACCTGCCCCCGCAAGAATGGCGACTTGGCAGGGTAACCAAGATCCATTTAGGGAAAGACGAGCGGGTCCGTGTGGCTGAAATTTATACAGCGCGCGGCACAATCACGCGACCAGTTGTGGTTCTACCATTATCGTAATTTCACTCTCCTACGTCTCCGTCCTGTCCTTGTTGTTTTTTCCCCTCGCAACCAGTCCTATAGCCGTCTTTTTCTTTTCCTTAGCCAAAACATGCCGAACAAAACGATCTCCACGATCGAGAAGCCGTCATCTTCAGAGCGCCATTGCTCTCGGATGCAGCTTGCTGTAAAGAAGGCCTTCCGATGCCGCATCTGCAGTCGGAATCATGCGCTTCGCCATTGTCCGGTATTTTCCGAGGCCAATACTGAGAAGCGCATGCGACTGGTGCTCCTGCACAAATATTGCTCTAACTGCCTAGCGCATGAACACTCCCAAGGGACATGCGTGAGTAGGACTGGCCGCCACATCTGTCAAGAGAGACACCACACCATGCTTCATCTCCACGAGAGACTCCGATCAAGGAGATCATCCACGAAGCTCAGCACGAGACCGGCCGAGCCGATCACACTCTCGTCGCTGTTGGGCCAGCAGATGGTGACCCTGTGTCAGACTGCGGTGGTGGGGATTCAGCTCAAGGATCAGCGCCATCGCGTACGAGCTCTTCTCGACCCGTTAGTGGCCATCAGCCGCATTACGGTGGAAACCGTCGAGAAGATGCACATCCCGACCACAACAGTGGGAAAAGAGGTCGTGTGCAATCTCACGATCCGGGCTCACGCAGACACCAACGTGAAGTTGGAAGCGATATTTAAACTGGTCAACACCATCGCAACCCAGTCGCCATCCAAGGCACTGAGCGGATCAGTAAAGTCCCACTTTACGAACATGGTGTTGGCCGATCCAAAGTTTGACGAGCACACGCCCATTTCACTCGTGCTAGAGCAGAGTTCTACCAGAAATGCATCCGTCCTGGTATGCTGCCGGGAGTTAACGGGCTTCCTCTGGCCCTGAACACAGTATTTGGATGGATCTTATCCGGCTCCTGCTCCGGATAGACCACTCAACACGCTATTTGGGTGGACCTTATCCGGCTCCTGCTCCGGATAAACCACCCAATAACCCCACATCATTCCCACAAATTCCCCTGAATTTTTGTAATCCTTTGAAATAAAAAAAAAAAAAAAAAAAAATAATACGAGATTCTCTAGATAACACATTCACCGTTAGCGGTTCATGATGGCCGCCAAATTTGTACTCAAAAGTGACAGTTCGGACTACGGCTGGACTTCGACCATGTCTTGCCGCGGTTCACTCGTTCAATTCAATTTCGACTACGGAACATAGCAGATCGCAGTACAACCCAGAGAAGAATAACGAAGTCCAGCACAACACAAGTAAGTAATTTCAATTTCCATTCCTTAAGAAAAAACGAATTGCTCCTGCTTTCGTTTTATTCCAGCAACGAATGCAACAACATCCACCTGTAACACCAGCAGCAGCCAACACCACAATCAACGATCAACAATCATCACCGCCAGACTCGCCAACGCTCAGAACAATAAATATACTCGATAGCTAATCATGCAAAAGTGTCTTTATAGTAAATAAACGATATTTTCTTCGATATGGCGCTTCTTGGACAAGTGAAATAAACTAATTCTATATCGATGCATATTAATATAGAAATAAGAAATATTTCATAAAATGTCGATATATTGTTCAGAAAATTAACAGAATGATATACCGATTTACTGATGTACCGACCCTGTAATTAATCATGAAAAAGTACAAGTTTAATAAATTAATGATTATGTTTTCAATATGGCTGCTCCTAGACACATGAACTGAATCTACTCTATATCGATGTAAATTAATATAGCATTGACAAATATTGCAGACAAAATTCGAAATCTGGTTCAAAAAATATTAAAGGCTATACAGTTTCTGTAGCTGATCGTAAGAAGTCCCTATATAGTAAATCAACGTCATTTTCTTCAATGAGGCTGCTACTGGACACATGAACTTAGTTAATTCTATATTGATGGTTAATTATATAGAAACGCCAAACATTTCATAAAATTTCGACATATTGTTCAGAAAATGAACAGAATAATATACCTATGTACTGATCTGTAAATAATTATGATAAAGTCCAAGTATTATAAATAAATGATTTTGTTTTCAATGTGCCTGCTCATAGGCATGTGAAGTGCATTGAGTCTATATTGATTAATATTAAAAAAAAGTAGTTACAGACATTTCATAACAAATCGTCATTTGGTTTAGAATATATTGAAGGATGTACTAATTCGTTAACTAATCAAGAAGTCCCTTTATAATAATTATCGTTATTTTCTTCGATGTGGCGACTCTTGCACACATGAACTGAGCTAATTCTACATCGATGCTTATTAAAATAGAAATAACAAACATTTCATAAAATTTCGATATAACGTTCAGAAAATGAATAGAATGATATGCTGATGTACCAATTCTGTAATTTATCATGAAGAAGTCCAAGTTTAATAAATTAAGGATTTTGTTTTCAATATGGCTGCTCCTAGACACATGAACTGCATCTATTCTATACCGAAGTAAATTAATATAGCAATGACAAACATTTCACAAAAAATTCGATGTCCGTTTCAGAAAATATTGAGGGATATACCGTTTGGGTACCTGATCATGAAGAAGTCCCTTTATAGTAAATCAAGGTCATTTTCTCCAATGAGGCTGCTACTGGACACATGAACTGAGTTAATTCTATTAGGATGCATATTAATTAAGCGATGCTCAGAAAATATTGATGAATGCACCGACTTGGAAACAAATCGTGGAGAATCCCTATTTTATAAATTAACCATATTTTCTTCGATGTGGCGGCTCCTGAGCACATGAACGGAATTCATTTTATATCGATGAAAATTAATATAGCAATGATAAACATTTCATAAAATTTGAAATGTAGTATATAAAACAATGAAACATGTACCGATACGACAACTAATCACTCATATAGTAAATTAACGATAGTTTCTGCGAAGTGGTTGCACCCAGACACATGAAATTAATTAATTCTATATCGATGTAAATTAATATAGAAATGACAGATACTTCATAAAAATTCGAAATGTAGTATATAAAATATTGAAGGATGTAGGGATACGACAACAAATCATGAAGTACTCACTATATAGTAAATATAGAAGAACTCCAAGTATTATAAATAAACACATGAAGTGAATTGATTCTATATCGATTCAAATTAAAAAAATTAGTTACAGACATTTCATATCAAATCGTCATCTGGTTTAGAATATATAGAAGGATGTACTAACTCGGTAACTAATCACGAAGAATGTCCTTTAATGTTATTTTCTTCGATGTGGCAGTTCCTGGACACATGATCTGAATTAATTCTCTATCGATGCATATTAATATAGAAATAACAAACATTTCATAAAATTTTGACATATTGTTCAGAAAATTAACAGAATTATATACCGATGTACTGATGTACCGATTCTGTAATTCATCAAGAAGAAGCCCAAGATTAATAAAATAAGGATTATGTTTTCAATATTGCTGCTCCTAGACACATGAACTGATCAAAAGCCGATCATGAAGAAGTCCCTTTATAGTAAATTAACATTATATTCTTCGATGTGGCGGCTAATGGACACATGAATAGAGTTAATTCTATATTGATGGATATTAAAATATTTGTTTACCTTGATGACATAGTCATCGTTACGAGGAGCTTCGATAGGCATATTGAAGGAGGTATTGCGACGGTTTTCTGACGCAGGGCTAAGGTTGAATAGGGAAAAATGTAACTTTTGTCTCCATTCACTTCGATATCTCGGATACGTTGTTGATCGTCAAGGTTTACATGTGGACCCTGAGAAGGTGGAAGCCATGCTTAGGATCCTCGCTCCACGAAACGTTAAAGAGGTGCGCTCATTCGTCGGTACTATTTCATGGTACCGACGATTTGTTTCTAATTTCGCTGACTTGGTCAAGCCGTTGACCGAGCTTTTAAAGAAAAATAAGCGATTTTCATGGACGGTGGATTGCGAGCAAAGCTTTCAAAGATCCAAAGAATGTCTGGCTACGGCTCCGGTTTTGTCTTGCCCAGATTTTGATCGTCCTTTCGTTGTTCTGACTGACGCATCGGATTTTGGTATGGGTGCTGTTCTGACTCAGTAGTTTGACGATGGGGAAAGGTGAGTAGGTCGCTGAGCAAAAGTGAATAGAATTATTCCACTATGGAGAAGGAATGTTTGGCAGTTCTGTGGGCGGTTGAGAAATTGCGGCCCTATATCGAGGGAGTTCATTTCAGTGTAATCACAGACCATTATTCGTTGGTGTGGCTGAATAATTTGAAAGACCCTTGCGGCAGGCTACCCAGATGGGCTTTAAAGTTGCGGCAGTACGATTTCTCGATCATTCATAGGAAGAGAAAGGATCATGTTGTACCGGATATGTTGTCACGAAGCGTTCCCGTCCTAAGTGCCCTTTCGAAAACCGCCGGAGACCCGTGGTCCCTAATGCTTAGGGACGTGACAGAGAGACCGATCGATTTTCCATCGTGGCGGGAAGAGAACGGGGAATTGTTCAAATTAGTAAAGTTTGGACCGCGTAGTGGATTCGCTAATGGGAGCGAATGAAAGAAAGTGTTAGGGAAGGATGAGAGAGAACAGGCGTTGGTAGAGTGCCACGATAGTCCGTTATCAGGGCATATGGGAGTTAGGAAAACTTTTAACGCGATTGTTAGAGAGGTATTATTGGCCGAAAATAAAGGTAAATACGAAGACAGCTGGTTTAATAATAGGGAGATCAAAGGAGTTAGAGCCGTGCAAGATTGTTTGGTAGATCTTGTGGGGCCTTTGGTCAGATCTAGTAAGGGATAGCAACATCTTAACGGTTGTAGACTATCTAACGAAGTTTCCACTATTGTTTCCGTTGCGGAGCACCACCGCTCCGTCCATTATTAAGGAATTTGAAGAGAACGTCTTCCTACTTTTTGAGGTCCCGGGATCCAAGGTGTGCGACAATGGCCCACAATTTCGCAGCAAGGAATTGCTGAAGTTTTGTTCGTCATATGGGGTAAGGCTTCGCACAGCATGACGTATTAGGTACCTCTCCTTACTTTGTCAATTTTGGCCGGACTATGGCTACCAGGGGGGACAGAGACTATCAACGTACTTACAATGAAACTGAGGAATCTCCGGACTGTAACGAGAGAGCGTAAATGTTGACAGACATACGCGAAGACATTCGTCGGAAGCTACAGACGGCGAGTGCCAAAATGACGAAAAACTATAACCTCCGACGAAGAGACGTACAATATATGCCGAACGAACTGGTATGGAGACGGAACTATGTCCTTTCAGACGCGGCGAACTACTTTGCGGCAAAGCTAGCCCCAAAGTTTGTTGGACCAATTAAAATTAAAAAGAGGGTGTCGCATTGGACGTACATACTAGAGAACGAAGACGGAAAGGGAAAAGGCACTTGGCACGTACGGGTCCTAAAACGACATAATGAGACAGCTGTGTTTTGAATCCGAACGGATTCCTAAGAAATTTAATTAAAATTAATTAAATTTCGCGGAGGTGGAGGTGGGGTTGTCCCGTCTCAATATTTGTCGTTTTCTGTCTCCTGTTCCCCTTCGACAATCCAGATTGGGCACCACCGCGGAGTATACTACGAGACAAGAAACTGACGTGACAGGACTACAATTTGTAGTAGATTGGTACCGGGGTTTAGTCTCACAGCGAAAAGTGGGTCCACTGAGATGGTACCACACTTAAGCAGCGATCTCTCATACATGGATATGTGGCGCCAAAATATTGGCCATCGGGTTAGTCCAGGGATTTTATTCCCACCAGGTTAGAAGAACAATCTAGAGGGATTTTCTTAAATAGGTGTATATTAAAACCCCAGATTCCATTAAGGATTTGGCCAAAAACCGCCCATACCCAGTAGAAAAGAGGGCTCCCTAGACCCGATTCGAGTGGAACGCAAGTGCCTTCAGTGCTCCGCGTCAGAAAGGCAGTTGAGTTTTGTTCGAACGTTCAGTGAGAATACACCTCGAAGTCGCGAGGAAGTGATTGTTGAACAAATTAGTGAATTTTAGTGAAAAAGACTTTGCAGCGTTGGAGTCTGGACTGTCGTTGGGAAGTATTTTCGTGAATCGTTGTATTTCGTCTAGTATTTATATTTTGCCCAAAATTAGCTTTTGTAGTAGTAGACTTGTTCCTCTTGTGTTTAGCATCGCGCAACCGAGCCTAGTTTGAATAAACAGGTGAAGGAATTCTAGTTGGAATTGTGCGAGGGTTCAGTAGTGGAACCCGAAAATCGGTTACAATTTTTCACTCAGTAGTCTTATTGTGTTGTAGTTTGTGTTTATTTGAAAATAAAGTTAAACTTTATTTAACGCGATCGGTGCGCGACGTCGAGAAATATTTAAATAGGTGAAGGAGATCGCGACAGCTGTAAGGGGTCTCGAATCCTTATTGATCACGACCGGTAACGCCCAAGGACATTGCGAAACTTCTATTGCGTCCTTCTGGAGCATCGACTCAATCCCTTCATCGATATGCCGCTGAATCGCGGGTGACACAGGATAATAATGCTGGTTGATTGGTTCCACCTTTGATTTGATGTGAATCCGATGCTCGACCAAATGGGTACAACCAAGCTCATCAGGAATCTCGTTGAAAGTATCGGCTATCAACTTATACAAGGCCTCGTAATATATATACACAATATATATATATATAAATTTCTCATTTCTTCTTATGACGCGCACCTTCGCACTGACCCTAGCACAAATAAAAGGAACGGTCTCACCAAAAACTTGAAGCGAGAATCGTGAGCTGGCCACAAAAACACCGACACTCTTCGAGCACGATTCGCTACCACCGCACCAAAATGAAAAATCCCGTAAATACAGTCAAAATTAACACTCTGGCAACAAAAGTATAAAACAATATCAAAGAACTTAAAACGAAAACCAACTGGTCGGATTAACAACCACAAACTACTTGCGTCGCTGCGACTCCTAAACCAGCAAGCCCAATTCGTTGTCCAAGTCCACTCCTGTATTCGATTCATACAAGAAAAAAAAAAAGAAAACAAAATTAGCATAAAATAAAACATAACTCAACAAAATGTCCACCAACGATACAATAACAGCAACAAGTGAGTACGGCTCACTTTTTCCTCCAGTGTTCAGAAAATTTATTTCACTGTTCCTGGTCGGGGACTATATCAATTTAAATGAATGCCATATGGGTTGCATAATGCTCCGGCAACCTGGCAGAGATTTATTTATACGGTCATCGGTGCTGACTTAGAATCTCAAGTGTTTGTTTATTTTGATGACATAGTCATCGTTACGAGTAGCTTCGATAGGCATATTGTGGTGTTGAAGGAGGTATTGCAACGGGTTTGTGACGCAGGGCTAAGGTTGAATAGGGAAAAATGTAACTTTTGTCTCCCTTCACTTCGATATCTCGGATACGTTGTTGATCTTCAAGGCTTACATGTGGACACCGAGAAGGTGGAAGCCATTCTTAGGATCCCCGCTCCACGAAACGTTAAAGAGGTGCGCTCATTCGTCGGTACTATTTCATGGTACAGACGATTTGTTCCTAATTTCGCTGACTTGGTCAAGCCGTTGACCAAGCTTTTAAAGAAAAATAAGCGGTTTTCGTGGACGGTGGATTGCGAGCAAAGCTTTCAAAGATCCAAAGAATGTCTGGCTACGGCTCCGGTTTTGTCTTGCCCAGATTTTGATCGTCCTTTCGTTGTTCTGACTGACGCATCGGATTTTGGTATTGGTGCTGTTCTGACTCAGTAGTTTGACGATGGGGAAAGGTGATTTCTTATTTGAGTAGGTCGCTGAGCAAAAGTGAATAGAATTATTCCTCTACGGAGAAGGAATGTTTGGCAGTTCTGTGGGCGGTTGAGAAATTGCGGCCCTATATCGAGGGAGTTCATTTCAGTGTAATCACAGACCATTATTCGTTGGTGTGGCTGAATAATTTGAAAGACCCTTGTGGCAGGCTGGTCAGATGGGCTTTAAAGTTGCAGCAGTACGATTTCTCGATCATTCATAGGAAGGGAAAGGATCATGTCGTACCGGATATGTTGTCGCGCAGCGTTCCCGTCCTAAGTGCCCTTTCGAAAACCGCCGGAGATCCGTGGGTCAAGAAAATGCTTAGGGACGTGACCGAGAGACCGATCGATTTTCCATCGTGGCGGGAAGAGAACGGGGAATTGTTCAAATTAGTAATGTTTGGACCGCGTAGTATATTCGCTAATGGGAGCGAATGGAAGAAAGTGTTAGGGAAGGATGAGAGAGAACAGGCGTTGGTAGAGTGCCACGATAGTCCGTTATCAGGGCATGTGGGAGTTAGGAAAACTTATGCGCGATAGTTAAAGAGGTATTATTGGCTGAAGTTTTGTTCGTCATATGGGGTAAGGCTTCGCTTTACTGCGAACTACCATCCCCAGGCGAATCCGGCCGAGCGTATTAATCAGGTGATTAAGACAACGTTGCGGCCTATATGTCGGAGAATCACCGGACTTGGGATAAGCATCTCGCGAAGGTAGCCTATTGCATTCGGACAGCACAGCATGACGTATTAGGTACCTCTCCTTACTTTGCCAATTTTGGCCGGACTATGGCTACCAGGGGGGTGGCAGAGACTATCAACGTACTTACAATGAAACTGAGGAATTTGTAATAGATTTGTACCGGGGTTTAGTCTCACAGCGAAAAGTGGGTCCACTGAAATGGTACTATACTTAGGCAGCATACATGGATTTGTGGCGCCAAAATATTGGCAATCGGGTTGGTCCGGGAATTTTATTCCCACCAGGTTAGAAGCCATTTAAGAAAAATCGCGACTTCGAGGTGTATTCTCACTGAACGTTCGAACAAAACTCAACTGCCTTTCTGACGCGGAGCACTGAAGGCACTTGCGTTCCACTCGAATCGGGTCTAGGGAGCCCTCTTTTCTACTGGGTATGGGCGGTTTTTGGCCAAATCCTTAATGGAATCTGGGGTTTTAATATACACCTATTTAAGAAAATCCCTCTAGATTGTTCTTCTAACCTGGTGGGAATAAAATCCCTGGACTAACCCGATTGCCAATATTTTGGCGCCACATATCCATGTATGAGAGATCGCTGCTTAAGTGTGGTACCATCTCAGTGGACCCACTTTTCGCTGTGAGACTAAACCCCGGTACCAATCTACTACAAATTGTAGTCCTGTCACGTCAGTTTCTTGTCTCCGCGGTGGTGCCCAATCTGGATTGTCGAAGGGGAACAGGAGACCGAAAACGACAACTATTGAGACGGGACAACCCCACCTCCACCTCCGCGAAATTTAATTAATTTTAATTAAATTTCTTAGGAATCCGTTCGGATTCAAAACACAGCTGTCTCATTATGTCGTTTTAGGACCCGTACGTGCCAAGTGCCTTTTTCCTTTCCGTCTTCGTTCTCTAGTATGTACGTCCAATGCGACACCCTCTTTTTAATTTTAATTGGTCCAACAAACTTTGGGGCTAGCTTTGCCGCAAAGTAGTTCGCCGCGTCTGAAAGGACATAGTTCCGTCTCCATACCAGTTCGTTCGGCATATATTGTACGTCTCTTCGTCGGAGGTTATAGTTTTTCGTCATTTTGGCACTCGCCGTCTGTAGCTTCTGACGAATGTCTTCGCGTATGTCTGTCAACATTTACGCTCTCTCGTTACAGTCCGGAGATTCCTCAGTTTCATTGTAAGTACGTTGATAGTCTCTGTCCCCCCTGGTAGCCATAGTCCGGCCAAAATTGACAAAGTAAGGAGAGGTACCTAATACGTCATGCTGTGCTGTCTGAATGCAACAGGCTACCTTCGCGAAATGCTTATCCCAAGTCCGGTGATTCTCCGACATATAGGCCGCAACGTTGTCTTAATCACCTGATTAATACGCTCGGCCGGATTCGCCTGGGGATGGTAGTTCGCAGTAAAGCGAAGCCTTACCCCATATGACGAACAAAACATCAGCAATTCCTTGCTGCGAAATTGTGGGCCATTGTCGCACACCTTGGATCCCGGGACCTCAAAAAGTAGGAAGACGTTCTCTTCAAATGCCTTAATAATGGACGGAGCGGTGGTGCTCCGCAACGGAAACAATAGTGGAAACTTCGTCAGATAGTCTACAACCGTTAAGATGTTGCTATCCCTTACTAGATCTGACCAAAGGCCCCACAAGATCTACCAAACCATCTTGCACGGCTCTAACTCCTTTGATCTCCCTATTATTAAACCAGCTGTCTTCGTATTTACCTTCATTTTCGGCCAATAATACCTCTCTAACAATCGCGTTAAAAGTTTTCCTAACTCCCATATGCCCTGATAACGGACTATCGTGGCACTCTACCAACGCCTGTTCTCTCTCATCCTTCCCTAACACTTTCTTCCATTCGCTCCCATTAGCGAATATACTACGCGGTCCAAACTTTACTAATGTGAACAATTCGCCGTTCTCTTCGCGCCACGATGGAAAATCGATCGGTCTCTCGGTCACGTCCCTAAGCATTTTCTTAACCCACGGATCTCCGGCGGTTTTCGAAAGGGCACTTAGGACGGGACCGCTTCGCGACAACATATCCGGTACGACATGATCCTTTCCCTTCCTATGAATGATCGAGAAATCGTACTGCTGCAACTTTAAAGCCCATCTGGCCAGCCTGCCACAAGGGTCTTTCAAATTATTCAGCCACACCAACGAATAATGGTCTGTGATTACACTGAAATGAACTCCCTCGATATAGGGCCGCAATTTCTCAACCGCCCACAGAACTGCCAAACATTCCTTCTCCGTAGTGGAATAATTCTATTCTTTTGCTCAAATAAGAAATCACCTTTCCCCATTGTCAAACTACTGAGTCAGAACAGCACCTATACCAAAATCCGATGCGTCAGTCAGAACAACGAAAGGACGATCAAAATCTGGGCAAGACAAAACCGGAACCGTAGCCAGACATTCTTTGGATCTTTGAAAGCTTTGCTCGCAATCCACCGTCCACGAAAACCGCTTATTTTTCTTTAAAAGCTCGGTCAACGGCTTGACCAAGTCAGCGAAATTAGAAACAAATCGTCGGTACCATGAAATAGTACCGACGAATGAGCGCACTTCTTTAACGTTTCGTGGAGCGAGGATCCTAAGCATGGCTTCCACCTTCTCAGGGTCCACATGTTAACCTTGACGATCAACAACGTATCCGAGATATCGAAGTGAATGGAGACAAAAGTTACATTTTTCCCTATTCAACCTTAGCCCTGCGTCACAAACCCGTTGCAATACCTCCTTCAACACCACAATATGCCTATCGAAGCTACTCGTAACGATGACTATGTCATCAAAATAAACAAACACTTGAGGTTCTAAGTCAGCACCGATGACCGTATAAATAAATCTCTGCCAGGTTGCAACCCATATGGCAAACAAATTTTCTGAACACTGGAGGAAAAAGTGAGCCGTACTCACTTGTTGCTGTTATTGTATCGTTGGTGGACATTTTGTTGAGTTATGTTGTATTTTATGCTAATTTTGTTTTCTTGTATGAAGGATCGAATACAGGAGTGGACTTGGACAACGAATTGGGCTTGCTGGTTTAGGAGTCGCAGCGACGCAAGTAGTTTGTGGTTGTTAAACCGACCAATTGGTTTTCGTTCTAAGTTCTTTGATATTGTTTTATACTTTTGTTGCCAGAGTGTTAATTTTGATTATATTTAAAGGATTTTTCATTTTGGTGCGGTGGTAGCGAATCGTGCTCGAAGAGTGTCGGTGTTTTTGTGGCCAGCTCACGATTCTCGCTTCAAGTTATTGGTGAGACCGTTCCTTTTATTTGTGCTAGGGTCAGTGCGAAGGTGCGCGTCATAAGAAGAAATGAGAAATTTATATATATATATATTGTGCGTTTGTGGTTTTCCTGGTCTTACGTCAATTAGACCATTTCATGTGTTGGGATCGGTATAGTTTGGATCTTGTACCAAGGTTTTTTTGAAATATTTTATAATTTTTATTATATTCGTATCCTTTACTAAATTATTGGTTTTGATTGTTTCTCTTCTTGGGGATTATTTTGTTCTCTTTATTTTGATTCTCCCGAGTGGTTCTTTTTCTTTTTTTTGCTCCCATGGAGATCAACAGGTTGTTGCAGGAGGAGATGGTCTACGAGATAGAATGCCCAGGTATCCCGTGACGTATGTTGATGGCATGCGGAAGTCCTTAAGAACCCCAAAGGTTGCTCGGTTACCCATTTGAGTTCAGCGAGAATTGCGCGGAAGTAGAGCTGAAGATAGGGGAGATTACGAAGCTGACCGAGGTACCGCCGACTGATGCTAGGTCTTCTGAGTATTTAAAGATACTTACGGAGATTGAGTGGTGCCGTGGTCGGCTGAATAGATCAAAGCCCTCAACGCGCGCGGAGGTCGAGCAGCAGGTGCAGCTGCGGAATCAACTCATGTTGATTCTGGCAGACTGCAATGAATCAGCGGGCGTTTCAGACGACGAGGCTCAACCGAAGCCTAGGATGGACTCTGAGGATGTGCCAGGAGGACGAAAGGCATTTCTCCGTGAATCTGCTGTCGAGGACGAGAATCAGCAGCCAACGATGGCCCGGGAAGTTGTAGGAAAAATCGAGAATTTGGCTAAGTTGAAAGTAAAGTTCTCGGGTGAGAAGAACGCATGTCTTTGCATGCGTTCTTAGAGAGGGTAGAGGAGCTAAGCGAGGCTCGTGGGGTCAACGAAGCTCAACTGTTTCGGGGAGCTGTTGACCTACTTTCGGGGAAGGCGCTCATTTGGTTGCGAGCCATCCGCAAAACGGTCTCTGGATGGAAGGAGTTGGTCGTCGAGCTGAAGGCGGAATTCCTCCCGCCCAACTATGATTACATTTTGATGGATGAGATTAGGCGAAGGACTCAAAGTGGGACTGAGTCCATCGGCGTGTATGTGGCAACGATGAGGAATTTATTCGCTAGGTTGTCGGAGGCTTTGCCAGAACGTAGGATGTCATCATTGGTTGTTAATTTAATTCCCTTCTACCAGACTCAGCTGGGCCTGGCTGAGCCAAGGTCGTTGGTGGAGCCAGTTGCGTTAGGGCATTTACTGGAAGCTGTCCGTTCAAATGTCGATGCATTCATCCCTCCACCCAGCTGTCGGACGAAGTCCCTGTTGGAGCCGGACTTAGCTTACGTGACTGAGGGGACAGATGTGGTTGAGGCATCTGCCCCACTTCGCGATCAACGCCTGGAGCGCAGGATTAGGGCGCCACCTCCACCGGCCTTCCGGTGTTTCAACTGCCGCCGTTTTGGACACGTGTCCTCAGAGTGCAGGAACGGAATAAGGTGCTATGGGTGTGGGCACGAAGGGTTCTATAAGCGGGAGTGTCCGAGGTGCTCGAAGGGTGCAGGACCGTCTATAGCAGTTATAGGTTTTGCGTCGACTATAGGTCTCTGAATAAGAACACTGTGCGTGACAGTTACCCTATTCCGAAGGTTTCTGCAACTCTTGAAAAACTGCGAGATGCCAAGTACCTCTCCAGCTAGGACATCAAATCCGCTTACTGGCAGATACCTATCAATAAGGATTCGAGATCCCTTACAGCTGTCGCGAGCTCCTTCACCTATTTAAATATTTCTCGACGTCGCGCACCGATCGCGTTAAATAAATTTTAACTTTATTTTCAAATAAACACAAACGGACGGACACGAATCGCGTATTTTTGACAACTGTCAAAAACAGGTGGATCGAAGGAGATCGACAAGGAGTTGCCAACTACTCAGACGGAGCGGGGGGTGGGGGGTACTGTTCAGTACCACAGTATCGTGAACACTGGTAAACACAAAACTAAAGTAAATATATGTAACTTTAATTCTTTTATCGGAACGAAAAAAAGAATTAAAGTTAGGAAAACACAATAAGACTACACTCAGTGAAAAATTCAAACTAGGCTCGGTTGCGCGATGCTAAACATAAGAGGAACAAATCTACTACTGATCCTTTCTCTTCCTATGAATGATCGAGAAATCGTACTGCTGCAACTTTAAAGCCCATCTGGCCAGCCTGCCGCAAGGGTCTTTCAAATTATTCAGCCACACCAACGAATAATGGTCTGTGATTACACTGAAATGAACTCCCTCGATATAGGGCCGCAATTTCTCAACCGCCCACAGAACTATTTACTTTTGCTCAGCGACCTACTCAAATAAGAAATAACCTTCTCCCCATCGTCAAACTACTGAGTCAGAACAGCACCTATACCAAAATCCGATGCGTCAGTCTGAACAACGAAAGGACGATCAAAATCTGGGCAAGACAAAACCGGAGCCGTAGCCAGACATTCTTTGGATCTTTGAAAGCTTTGCTCGCAATCCACCGTCCACGAAAACCGCTTATTTTTCTTTAAAAGCTCGGTCAACGGCTTGACCAAGTCAGCGAAATTAGGAACAAATCGTCGGCACCATGAAATAGTACCGACGAATAAGCGCACATCTTTAACGTTTCGTGGAGCGGGGATCCTAAGCATGGCTTCAACCTTCCCACCTTGACGATCAACAACGTATCCAAGATATCGAAGTGAAGGGAGACAAAAGTTACATTTTTCCCTATTCAACCTTAGCCCTGCGTCACAAACCCGTCGCAATACCTCCTTCAACACCACAATATGCCTATCGAAGCAACTCGTAACGATGACTATGTCATCAAAATAAACAAACACTTGAGGTTCTAAGTCAGCATATCGGGTATTTGGTAGGTGGATCGAAGGAGATCGACAAGGAGTTGCCAACTACTCAGACGGAGCGGGGGGTGGGGGGTACTGTTCAGTACCACAGTACCGTGAACACTGGTAAACACAAAACTAAAGTAAATATATGTAACTTTAATTCTTTTATCGGAACAAAAAAAAGAATTAAAGTTAGGAAAACACAATAAGACTACACTCAGTGAAAAATTCAAACTAGGCTCGGTTGCGCGATGCTAAACATAAGAGGAACAAATCTACTACTACAAAAGCTAATTTTGGGCAAAATATAATTACTAGACGAAATACAATGATTCACGAAAATACTTCCCAACGACAGTCCAGACTCCCACGCTGCAACTTGTTTTTCACTAAAGATCACTATCTTTGTTCTACAATCACGTCCTCGCGACTCCGAGGTGTACTTTCACTGAACGTTCGAACAAAACTCAACTGCCTTTCTGACGCGGAGCACTGAAGGCACTTGCGTTCCACTCAAATCGGGTCTAGGGAGCCTGGGAATCTGGGGTTTTAATAAACACCTATTTAAGAAAATCCCTCTAGATTGTTCTTAAATGGCTTCTAACCTGGTGGGAATAAAATTCCCGGACCAACCCGATTGCCAATATTTTGGCGCCACATATCCATGTATGAGAGATCTCTGCTTAAGTGTGGTACCATCTCAGTGGACCCACTTTTCGCTGTGAGACTAAACCCCGGTACCAATCTACTACAAATTGTAGTCCTGTCACGTCAGTTTCTTGTCTCCGCGGTGGTGCCCAATCTGGATTGTCGAAGGGGAACAGGAGACCGAAAACGACAAATATTGAGACGGGACAACCCCACCTCCACCTCCGCGAAATTTAATTAATTTTAATTAAATTTCTTAGGAATCCGTTCGGATTCAAAACACAGCTGTCTCATTATGTCGTTTTAGGACCCGTACGTGCCAAGTGCCTTTTTCCTTTCCGTCTTCGTCCTCTAGTATGTACGTCCAACGCGACACCCTCTTTTTATTCTTAAATGGTCCAAAAAACTTTGGGGCTAGCTTTGCTGCAAAGTAGTTCGCCGCGTCTGAAAGGACATAGTTCCGTCTCCAAACCAGATCGTTCGGCATATATTGTACGTCGCTTCGTCGGAGGTTATAGTTTTTCGTCATTTTGGCACTCGCCGTCTGTAGCTTCCGACGAATGTCTTCGCGTATGTCTGTCAACATTTACGCTCTCTCGTTACAGTCCGGAGATTCCTCAGTTTCATTGTAAGTACGTTGATAGTCTCTGTCCCCCCTGGTAGCCATAGTCCGGCCAAAATTGGCAAAGTAAGGAGAGGTCATGCTGTGCTGTCCGAATGCAACAGGCTACCTTCGCGAGATGCTTATCCCAAGTCCGGTGATTCTCCGACATATAGGCCCGCAACGTTGTCTTAATCACCTGATTAATACGCTCGGCCGGATTCGCCTGGGAATGGTAGTTCGCAGTAAAGCGAAGCCTTACCCCATATGACGAACAAAACTTCAGCAATTCCTTGCTGCGAAATTGTGGGCCATTGTCGCACACCTTGGATCCCGGGACCTCAAAAAGTAGGAAGACGTTCTCTTCAAATTCCTTAATAATGGACGGAGCGGTGGTGCTCCGCAACGGAAATAATAGTGGAAACTTCGTCAGATAGTCTACAACCGTTAAGATGTTGCTATCCCTTACTAGATCTGACCAAAGGCCCCACAAGATCTACCAAACCATCTTGCACGGCTCTAACTCCTTTGATCTCCCTATTATTAAACCAGCTGTCTTCGTATTTATGGGCTCTACACTCTGACAAACTTTGCACCCCTTGACATATCTAGCTACATCTACCTTCATTTTCGGCCAATAATACCTCTCTAACAATCGCGTTTAAGTTTTCCTAACTCCCATATGCCCCGATAACGGACTATCGTGGCACTCTACCAGCGCCTGTTCTGTCTCATCCTTCCCTAACACTTTCTTCCATTCGCTCCCATTAGCGAATATACTACGCGGTCCAAACTTTACTAATTTGAACAATTCGCCGTTCTCTTCGCGCCACGATGGAACATCGATCGGTCTCTCGGTCACGTCCCTAAGCATTTTCTTAACCCACGGATCTCCGGCGGTTTTCGAAAGGGCACTTAGGACCGGAACGCTTCGCAACAACATATCCGGTACAACATGATCCTTTCTCTTCCTATGAATGATCGAGAAATCGTACTGCTGCAACTTTAAAGCCCATCTGGCCAGCCTGCCGCAAGGGTCTTTCAAATTATTCAGCCACACCAACGAATAATGGTCTGTGATTTCACTGAAATGAACTCCCTCGATATAGGGCCGCAATTTCTCAACCGCCCACAGAACTATTCACTTTTGCTCAGCGACCTACTCAAATAAGAAATAACCTTCTCCCCATCGTCAAACTACTGAGTCAGAACAGCACCTATACCAAAATCCGATGCGTCAGTCTGAACAACGAAAGGACGATCAAAATCTGGGCAAGACAAAACCGGATCCGTAGCCAGACATTCTTTGGATCTTTGAAAGCTTTGCTCGCAATCCACCGTCCACGAAAACCGCTTATTTTTCTTTAAAAGCTCGGTCAACGGCTTGACCAAGTCAGCGAAATTAGGAACAAATCGTCGGCACCATGAAATAGTACCGACGAATAAGCGCACATCTTTAACGTTTCGTGGAGCGGGGATCCTAAGCATGGCTTCAACCTTCCCACCTTGACGATCAACAACGTATCCAAGATATCGAAGTGAAGGGAGACAAAAGTTACATTTTTCCCTATTCAACCTTAGCCCTGCATCACAAACCCGTCGCAATACCTCCTTCAACACCACAATATGCCTATCGAAGCAACTCGTAACGATGACTATGTCATCAAAATAAACAAACACTTGAGGTTCTAAGTCAGCACCGATGACCGTATCAATAAATCTCTGCCAGGATGCCGGAGCATTATGCAACCCACATTATGCATTCATTTAAATTGATACAGTCCCCGACCAGGAAAAAAATTTTCTGAACACTGGAGGAAAAAGTGAGCCGTACTCACTTGTTGCTGCTATTGTATCGTTGGTGGACATTTTGTTGAGTTATGTTGTATTTTATGCTAATTTTGTTTTCTTTTTTTTTTTTTTTCTTGTATGAAGGATCGAATACAGGAGTGGACTTGGACAACGAATTGGGCTTGCTGGTTTAGGAGTCGCAGCGACGCAAGTAGTTTGTGGTTGTTAAACCGACCAATTGGTTTTCGTTCTAAGTTCTTTGATATTGTTTTATACTTTTGTTGCCAGAGTGTTAATTTTGATTATATTTAAAGGATTTTTCGTTTTGGTGCGGTGGTAGTGAATCGTGCTCGAAGAGTGTCGGTGTTTTTGTGGCCAGCTCACGATTCTTGTTTCAAGTTTTTGGTGAGTCTCTTCCGTTTATTTGTGCTAGGGTCAGTGCGAAGGTGCAAGACGCGCGTCTTAAGAAGAAATGAGAAATATATATATATATATTGTGCGTTTGTGGTTTTCCTGGTCTTTCGTCAATTAGACCATTTCATGTGTTTTTGTACCAACGTTTTTTTGAAATATTTTATAATTTTTATTATATTCGTATCCTTTACTTAATTATTGGTTTTGATTGTTTCTCTTCTTGGGGATTATTTTGTTCTCTTTATTTTGGTTCTCCCGAGTGGTTCTTTTTCTTTTTTTCGCTCCCATGGAGATCAACAGGTTGTCGCAGGAGGAGATGGTCTACAAGATAGAATGCCCAGGTATCCCGTGACGTATGTTGATGGCATGCGGAAGTCCTTAAGAACCCCAAAGGTTGCTCGGTTACCCATTTGAGTTCAGCGAGAATTGCGCGGAAGTAGAGCTGAAGATAGGGGAGATTACGAAGCTGACCGAGGTACCGCCGACTGATGCTAGGTCTTCTGAGTATTTAAAGATACTTACGGAGATTGAGTGGTGCCTTGGTCGGCTGAATAGATCAAAGCCCTCAACGCGCGTGGAGGTCGAGCAGCAGGTGCAGCTGCGGAATCAACTCATGTTGATTCTGGCAGACTGCAATGAATCAGCGGGCGTTTCAGACGACGAGGCTCAACCGAAGCCTAGGATGGACTCTGAGGATGTGCCAGGAGGACGAAAGGCATTTCTCCGTGAATCTGCTGTCGAGGACGAGAATCAGCAGCCAACGATGGCCCGGGAAGTTGTAGGAAAAATCGAGAATTTGGCTAAGTTGAAAGTAAAGTTCTCGGGTGAGAAGAACGCATGTCTTTGCATGCGTTCGTAGAGAGGGTAGAGGAGCGAAGCGAGGCTCGTGGGGTCAACGAAGCTCAACTGTTTCGGGGAGCTGTTGACCTACTTTCGGGGAAGGCGCTCATTTGGTTGCGAGCAATCCGCAAAACGGTCTCTGGATGGAAGGAGTTGGTCGTCGAGCTGAAGGCGGAATTCCTCCCGCTCAACTATGATGACATTTTGATGGATGAGATTAGGCGAAGGACTCAAGGTGGGACTGAGTCCATCGGCGTGTATGTGGCAACGATGAGGAATTTATTCGCTAGGTTGTCGGAGGCTTTGCCAGAACGTAGGATGTCATCATTGGTTGTTAATTTAATTCCCTTCTACCAGACTCAGCTGGGCCTGGCTGAGCCAAGGTCGTTGGTGGAGCCAGTTGCGTTAGGGCATTTACTGGAAGCTGTCCGGTCAAATGTCGATGCATTCATCCCTCCACCCAGCTGTCGGACGAAGTCCCTGTTGGAGCCGGACTTAGCTTACGTGACTGAGGGGACAGATGTGGTTGAGGCATCTGCCCCACTTCGCGATCAACGCCTGGAGCGCAGGATTAGGGCGCCACCTCCACCGGCCTTCCGGTGTTTCAACTGCCGCCGTTTTGGACACGTGTCCTCAGAGTGCAGGAACGGAATAAGGTGCTATGGGTGTGGGCACGAAGGGTTCTATAAGCGGGAGTGTCCGAGGTGCTCGAAGGGAGCAGGACCGTCTATAGCAGTTATAGGTTTTGCGTCGACTATAGGTCTCTGAATAAGAACACTGAGCGTGACAGTTACCCTATTCCGAAGGTTTCTGCAACTCTTGAAAAACTGCGAGATGCCAAGTACCTCTCCAGCTAGGACATCAAATCCGCTTACTGGCAGATACCTATCAATAAGGATTCGAGATCCCTTACAGCTGTCGCGAGCTCCTTCACCTATTTAAATATTTCTCGACGTCGCGCACCGATCGCATTAAATAAATTTTAACTTTATTTTCAAATAAACACAAACGGACGGACACGAATCGCGTATTTTTGACAACTGTCAAAAACAGGTGGATCGAAGGAGATCGACAAGGAGTTGCCAACTACTCAGACGGAGCGGGGAGTGGGGGGTACTGTTCAGTACCACAGTACCGTGAACACTGGTAAACACAAAACTAAAGTAAATATATGTAACTTTAATTCTTTTATCGGAACGAAAAAAAGAATTAAAGTTAGGAAAACACAATAAGACTACACTCAGTGAAAAATTCAAACTAGGCTTGGTTGCGTGATGCTAAACATAAGAGGAACAAGTCTACTACTACAAAAGCTAATTTTGGGCAAAATATAATTACTAGACGAAATACAACGATTCACGAAAATACTTCCCAACGACAGTCCAGACTCCCACGCTGCAACTTGTTTTTCACTAAAGATCACTATCTTTGTTCTACAATCACTTCCTCGCGACTCCGAGGTGTACTCTCACTGAACGTTCGAACAAAACTCAACTGCCTTTCTGACGTGGAGCACTGAAGGCACTTGCGTTCCACTCGAATCGGGTCTAGGGAGCCTGGGAATCTGGGGTTTTAATAAACACCTATTTAAGAAAATCCCTCTAGATTGTTCTTAAATGGCTTCTAACCTGGTGGGAATAAAATTCCCGGACCAACCCGATTGCCAATATTTTGGCGCCACATATCCATGTATGAGAGATCGCTACCTAAGTATGGTACCATTTCAGTGAACCCACTTTTCGCTGTGAGACTAAACCCCGGTACAAATCTATTACAAATTCCTCAGTTTCATTGTAAGTACGTTGATAGTCTCTGCCCCCCCTGGTAGCCATAATCCGGCCAAAATTGGCAAAGTAAGGAGAGGTACCTAATACGTCATGCTGTGCTATCCGAATGCAACAGGCTACCTTCGCGAAATGCTTATCCCGAGTCCGGTGATTCTCCAAAATATAGGCCCGCAAGGTTGTCTTAATCACCTGATTAATACGCTCAGCCGGATTCGCCTGGGGATGGTAGTTCGCAGTAAAGCGAAGCCTTACCCCATATGACGAACAAAACTTCAGCAAATCCTTGCCGAGACCCCAAAAAGTAGGAAGACGTTCTCTTCCAATTCCTTAATAATGGATAGAGCGGTGGCGCTCCGCAATGGAAACTTCGTCAGATAGTCTATTAACCGTTAGGATGTAGCTATATCCCTTACTAGATCTGACCAAAGGCCCCACAAGATCTACCAAACCATCTTGCACGGCTCTAACTCCTTTGATCTCCCTATCATTAAACCAGCTGTCTTCGTATTTATGGGCTTTACACTTTGACAAACTTGGCACCCCTTGACATATCTAGCTACATCTACCTTCATTTTCGGCCAATAATACCTCTCTAACAATCGCGTAAAAGTTTTACTAACTCCCATATGCCCCGATAACGAACTATCGTGGCACTCTACCAACGCCTGTTGTCTCTCATCCTTCCCTAACACTTTCTTCCATTCGCTCCCATTAGCGAATATACTACGCGGTCCAAACTTTACTAATTTGAACAATTCGCCGTTCTCTTCGCGCCACGATGGAAAATCGATCGGTCTCTCGGTCACGTCCCTAAGCATTTTCTTAACCCACGGATCTCCGGCGGTTTTCGAAAGGGCACTTAGGACCGGAACGCTTCGCAACAACATATCCGGTACAACATGATCCTTTCTCTTCCTATGAATGATCGAGAAATCGTACTGCTGCAACTTTAAAGCCCATCTGGCCAGCCTGCCGCAAGGGTCTTTCAAATTATTCAGCCACACCAACGAATAATGGTCTGTGATTACACTGAAATGAACTCCCTCGATATAGGGCCGCAATTTCTCAATCGCCCACAGAACTATTCACTTTTGCTCAGCGACCTACTCAAATAAGAAATAACCTTCTCCCCATCGTCAAACTACTGAGTCAGAACAGCACCTATACCAAAATCCGATGCGTCAGTCTGAACAACGAAAGGACGATCAAAATCTGGGCAAGACAAAACCGGAGCCGTAGCCAGACATTCTTTGGATCTTTGAAAGCTTTGCTCGCAATCCACCGTCCACGAAAACCGCTTATTTTTCTTTAAAAGCTCGGTCAACTGCTTGACCAAGTCAGCGAAATTAGAAACAAATCGTCGGTACCATAAAATAGTACCGACGAATGAGCGCACGTCTTTACCGTTTCGTGGAGCGGGGATCCTAAGTATGGCTTCCACCTTCTCAGGGTCCACATATAAACCTTGACGATCAACAACGTATCCGAGATATCGAAGTGAAGGGAAAAGTTACAAAAAGTTACATTTTTCCCTATTCAATCTTAGCCCTGCGTCACAAACCCGTTGCAATACTTTCTACAACACCACAATATGCCTATCGAAGCTACTCGTAACGATGACTATGTCATCAAAATAAACAAACACTTGAGGTTCTAAGTCAGCACCGATGACTGTATCAATAAACCTCTGCCTGGTTGCCGGAGTATTATGCAACACATATGGCATTCATTTAAATTGATACAGTCCCCGACCAGGAACAGTGAAAAAAATTTTCTGAACACGTTCATGTGTTGGGATCGGTGTAGTTTGGATCTTGTACCAACGTTTTTTTGAAATATTTTATAATTTTTATTATATTCGTATCCTTTACTTAATTATTCGTTTTGATTGTTTCTCTTGTTGGGGATTATTTTGTTCTATTTATTTTGGTTCTCCCGAGTGGTTCTTTTTCTTTTTTTTTTGCTCCCATGGAGATCAACAGGTTGTCACAGTAGGAGCTGGTCTACGAGATAGATTGCGCGGAAGTAGAGCTGAAGATAGGGGAGATTACGAAGCTGACCGAGGTACCGCCGACTGATGCTAGGTCTTCGGAGTATTTAAAGATACTTACGGAGATTGAGTGGTGCCTTGGTCGGCTGAATAGATCAAAGCCCTCAACGCGCGCGGAGGTCAAGCAACAGACTGTAATGAATCAGCGGGCGTTTCAGACGACGAGGCTCAACCGAAGCCTAGGATGGACTCTGAGGATGTGCCAGGAGGACGAAAGGCATTTCTACGTGAATCTGCTGTCGAGGTCGAGAATCAGCAGCCATCGATGGCCCGGGAAGTTGTAGGAAAAATAGAGAATTTGGCTAAGTATAAGGAAGTAAAGTTCTCGGGTGAGAAGAGCGGCATGTCTTTGCATGCGTTCTTAGATAGGGTAGAGGAGCTCGTGGGGTCAACGAAGCTCAACTGTTTCCTGGAGCTGTTGACTTATTTTCGGGGAAGGCGCTCATTTGATTGCGAGCCGTCCGCAAAACGGTCTCTGGATGGAAGGAATTGGTCATCGACCTGAAGGCGGAATTCCTCCCGCCCAACTATGATGACATTTTGATGGATGAGATTAGGCGAAGGACTCAAGGTGGGACTGAGTCCATCGGCGTGTATGTGGCAACGATGAGAAATTTATTCGCTAGATGTTATCATTGGTTGTTTCTAATTTAACTCCCTTCTACCAGACTCAGCTGGGCCTGGCTGAGCCAAGGTCGTTGGTGGATCTAGTTGCGTTAGGGCGTAAACTGGAAGCTGTCCGTTCAAATGTCGATGCATTCATCCGTCCACCCAGCTGTCGGACGAAGTCCCTGTTGGAGCCGGACTTAGCTTACGTGACTGAGGGGACAGATGTGGTTGAGGCATCTGCCCCACTTCGCGATCAACGCCTGGAGCGAAGGATTAGGGCGCCACCTCTACCGGCCTTCCGGTGTTTCAACTGCCGCCGTTTTGGACATGTGTCCTCAGAGTGCACTGAATAAGGTGCTATGGGTGTGGGCACGAAAGGTTCTATAAGCGGGAGTGTCCGACGTGCTCGAAGGGAATAGGACCGTCTGATGGTGGGACAAGGTCCGCGTTTGCATCGGGTCAACGAAGCTCTAGGCTGGAAGGCCGGCCGATGGCGGCGGGAAACGAGCCACGAACTTCTGCCAACGCAGGGCAGAATGTTCGTCAAGAGTAGGAGGGTTGTCTGCGTGCAACCAGCTGGCAGTAGGGGGTGGTAAGCAGTCTGAACAGCGGTGTCAGACTGAAATTTGTTTAAATTTTACACTCGTAGGGAAAGGTAGTGATAGTCGGCCCTATTTAGGAGTTAGAATTTTTGGTGTAGAGATTTGGGGTTTGTTGGATTCGGGTGCCACGAGCACAATAGTGGGTCGTCCGGGGTGGGATATTTTGAAAACTGGGGTGTGAGGTTTTCTCCGTCTAATATTAAAAACGTCGTGATTGCAGATGGGCAAGTCGTACCAGTTCGTGGTATCGTCGCTTTACCCTTGGCGGTGGAAGGCAAGTCGGTCCTTCTGAATTGCCTCATTATTCCAAATTTCCCACAATTCTAGGCGTCGATTTCTGGACCAAGGCCGGGATCGTTCGGGACCTTGCCAAGAACCAGTGAAGGTTTTCATATTTTGCTGAGATTTCATCAGTGACTACGATTGTAGAACCGTCAGAGCTTGCCCTCGAAGAGGCCTTGGATATGATGATAGCCGATACTTTCAACGATATTCCTGATGGGCTTGGTTGTACCCATTTGGTCGAGCATCGGATTCGCACCAAACCAAATGTGGAACCAATCAAGCAGCGTTATTATCCTGTTTCACCCGCGATTCAGCGGCATATCATGAAGAGATTGAGTCGATGCTCCAGAAGGACGTGATAAAAGTTTCTCATAGTCCTTGGGCGTCACCGGTGGTGATGATCAAGAAGCAGTTATAGGTTTTGCGTCGACTATAGGTCTCTGAATAAGAACACTGAGCGTGACAGTTACCCTATTCCGTATGTTTCTGTTACTCTCCATAAGCTGCGATATACCAAGTACCTCTTCAGCTTGGACATCAAATCCGCCATATGGGTTGCATAATACTCCAGCAACCAGGCAGAGGTTTATTGATACGGTCATCGGTGCTGACTTAGAACCTAATGTGTTTGTTTATTTTGATGACATAGTCATCGTTACGAGTAGCTTCGATAGCCATATTGTGGTGTTGAAGGAGATATTGCGACGGTTTTCTGACGCAGGGCTAAGGTTGAATAGGGAAAAATGTAACTTTTGTCTCCATTCACTTCGATATCTCGGATACGTTGTTGATCGTCAAGGTTTACATGTGGAACCTGAGAAGGTGGAAGCCATGCTTAGGATCCTCGCTCCACGAAACGTTAAAGAGGTGCGCTCATTCGTCGGTACTATTTCATGGTGCCGACGATTTGTTCCTAATTTCGCTGACTTGGTCAAGCCGTTGACCGAGCTTTTAAAGAAAAATAAGCGGTTTTCGTGGACGGTGGATTGCGAGCAAAGCTTTCAAAGATCCAAAGAATGTCTGGCTACGGCTCCGGTTTTGTCTTGCCCAGATTTTGATCGTCCTTTCGTTGTTCAGACTGACGCATCGGATTTTGGAATAGGTGCTGTTCTGACTCAGTAGTTTGACGATGGGGAGAAGGTTATTTCTTATTTGAGTAGGTCGCTGAGCAAAAGTGAATAGAATTATTCCACTACGGAGAAGGAATGTTTGGCAGTTCTGTGGGCGGTTGAGAAATTGCGGCCCTATATCGAGGGAGTTCATTTCAGTGTAATCACAGACCATTATTCGTTGGTGTGGCTGAATAATTTGAAAGACCCTTGTGGCAGGCTGGTCAGATGGGCTTTAAAGTTGCAGCAGTACGATTTCTCGATCATTCATAGGAAGGGAAAGGATCATGTCGTACCGGATATGTTGTCGCGAAGCGTTCCCGTCCTAAGTGCCCTTTCGAAAACCGCCGGAGATCCGTGGGTTAAGAAAATGCTTAGGGACGTGACCGAGAGACCGATCGATTTTCCATCGTGGCGCGAAGAGAACGGCGAATTGTTCACATTAGTAAAGTTTGGACCGCGTAGTATATTCGCTAATGGGAGCGAATGGAAGAAAGTGTTAAGGAAGGATGAGACAGAACAGGCGCTGGTAGAGTGCCACGATAGTCCGTTATCGGGGCATATGGGAGTTAGGAAAACTTAAACGCGATTGTTAGAGAGGTATTATTGGCCGAAAATGAAGGTAGATGTAGCTAGATATGTCAAGGGGTGCAAAGTTTGTCAGAGTGTAGAGCCCATAAATACGAAGACAGCTGGTTTAATAATAGGGAGATCAAAGGAGTTAGAGCCGTGCAAGATGGTTTGGTAGATCTTGTGGGGCCTTTGGTCAGATCTAGTAAGGGATAGCAACATCTTAACGGTTGTAGACTATCTGACGAAGTTTCCACTATTATTTCCGTTGCGGAGCACCACCGCTCCGTCCATTATTAAGGAATTTGAAGAGAACGTCTTCCTACTTTTTGAGGTCCCGGGATCCAAGGTGTGCGACAATGGCCCACAATTTCGCAGCAAGGAATTGCTGAAGTTTTGTTCGTCATATGGGGTAAGGCTTCGCTTTACTGCGAACTACCATTCCCAGGCGAATCCGGCCGAGCGTATTAATCAGGTGATTAAGACAACGTTGCGGGCCTATATGTCGGAGAATCACCGGACTTGGGATAAGCATCTCGCGAAGGTAGCCTGTTGCATTCGGACAGCACAGCATGACCTCTCCTTACTTTGCCAATTTTGGCCGGACTATGGCTACCAGGGGGGACAGAGACTATCAACGTACTTACAATGAAACTGAGGAATCTCCGGACTGTAACGAGAGAGCGTAAATGTTGACAGACATACGCGAAGACATTCGTCGGAAGCTACAGACGGCGAGTGCCAAAATGACGAAAAACTATAACCTCCGACGAAGCGACGTACAATATATGCCGAACGATCTGGTTTGGAGACGGAACTATGTCCTTTCAGACGCGGCGAACTACTTTGCAGCAAAGCTAGCCCCAAAGTTTTTTGGACCATTTAAGAATAAAAAGAGGGTGTCGCGTTGGACGTACATACTAGAGGACGAAGACGGAAAGGAAAAAGGCACTTGGCACGTACGGGTCCTAAAACGACATAATGAGACAGCTGTGTTTTGAATCCGAACGGATTCCTAAGAAATTTAATTAAAATGAATTAAATTTCGCGGAGGTGGAGGCGGGGTTGTCGCGTCTTAATATTTGTCGTTCCTGTCTCCTGTTCCCCTTCGACAATCCAGATTGGGCACCACCGCGGAGTATACTACGAGACAAGAAACTGACGTGACAGGACTACAATTTGTAGTAGATTGGTACCGGGGTTTAGTCTCACAGCGAAAAGTGGGTCCACTGAGATGGTACCACACTTAAGCAGAGATCTCTCATACATGGATATGTGGCGCCAAAATATTGGCAAAATATTCGGACCTTCGGAATAGGGTAACTGTCACGCACAGTGTTCTTATTCAGAGACCTATAGTCGACGCAAAACCTATAACTGCTATAGACGGTCCTGCTCCCTTCGAGCACCTCGGACACTCCCGCTTATAGAACCCTTCGTGCCCATACCCATAGCACCTTATTCCGTTCCTGCACTCTGAGGACACGTGTCCAAAACGGCGCAGTTGAAACACCGGAAGGCCGGTGGAGGTGGCGCCCTAATCCTGCGCTCCAGGCGTTGATCGCGAAGTGGGGCAGATGCCTCAACCACATCTGTCCCCTCAGTCACGTAAGCTAAGTCCGGCTCCAACAGGGACTTCGTCCGACAGCTGGGTGGAGGGATGAATGCATCGACATTTGAACGGACAGCTTCCAGTAAATGCCCTAACGCAACTGGCTCCACCAACGACCTTGGCTCAGCCAGGCCCAGCTGAGTCTGGTAGAAGGGAATTAAATTAACAACCAATGATGACATCCTACGTTCTGGCAAAGCCTCCGACAACCTAGCGAATAAATTTCTCATCGTTGCCACATACACGCCGATGGACTCAGTCCCACCTTGAGTCCTTCGCCTAATCTCATCCATCAAAATGTCATCATAGTTGGGCGGGAGGAATTCCGCCTTCAGCTCGACGACCAACTCCTTCCATCCAGAGACCGTTTTGCGGATGGCTCGCAACCAAATGAGCGCCTTCCCCGAAAGTAGGTCAACAGCTCCCCGAAACAGTTGAGCTTCGTTGACCCCACGAGCCTCGCTTAGCTCCTCTACCCTCTCTACGAACGCATGCAAAGACATGCGTTCTTCTCACCCGAGAACTTTACTTTCAACTTAGCCAAATTCTCGATTTTTCCTACAACTTCCCGGGCCATCGTTGGCTGCTTATTCTCGTCCTCGACAGCAGATTCACGGAGAAATGCCTTTCGTCCTCCTGGCACATCCTCAGAGTCCATCCTAGGCTTCGGTTGAGCCTCGTCGTCTGAAACGCCCGCTGATTCATTGCAGTCTGCCAGAATCAACATGAGTTGATTCCGCAGCTGCACCTGCTGCTCGACCTCCACGCGCGTTGAGGGCTTTGATCTATTCAGCCGACCAAGGCACCACTCAATCTCCGTAAGTATCTTTAAATACTCAGAAGACCTAGCATCAGTCGGCGGTACCTCGGTCAGCTTCGTAATCTCCCCTATCTTCAGCTCTACTTCCGCGCAATTCTCGCTGAACTCAAATGGGTAACCGAGCAACCTTTGGGGTTCTTAAGGACTTCCGCATGCCATCAACATACGTCACGGGATACCTGGGCATTCTATCTTGTAGACCATCTCCTCCTGCGACAACCTGTTGATCTCCATGGGAGCGAAAAAAAGAAAAAGAACCACTCGGGAGAACCAAAATAAAGAGAACAAAATAATCCCCAAGAAGAGAAACAATCAAAACCAATAATTAAGTAAAGGATACGAATATAATAAAAATTATAAAATATTTCAAAAAAACGTTGGTACAAAAACACATGAAATGGTCTAATTGACGAAAGACCAGGAAAACCACAAACGCACAATATATATATATATATTTCTCATTTCTTCTTAAGACGCGCGTCTTGCACCTTCGCACTGACCCTAGCACAAATAAACGGAAGAGACTCACCAAAAACTTGAAACAAGAATCGTGAGCTGGCCACAAAAACACCGACACTCTTCGAGCACGATTCACTACCACCGCACCAAAACGAAAAATCCTTTAAATATAATCAAAATTAACACTCTGGCAACAAAAGTATAAAACAATATCAAAGAACTTAGAACGAAAACCAATTGGTCGGTTTAACAACCACAAACTACTTGCGTCGCTGCGACTCCTAAACCAGCAAGCCCAATTCGTTGTCCAAGTCCACTCCTGTATTCGATCCTTCATACAAGAAAACAAAATTAGCATAAAATACAACATAACTCAACAAAATGTCCACCAACGATACAATAGCAGCAACAAGTGAGTACGGCTCACTTTTTCCTCCAGTGTTCAGAAAATTTTTTTCCTGGTCGGGGACTGTATCAATTTAAATGAATGCATAATGTGGGTTGCATAATGCTCCGGCATTCTGGCAGAGATTTATTGATACGGTCATCGGTGCTGACTTAGAACCTCAAGTGTTTGTTTATTTTGATGACATAGTCATCGTTACGAGTTGCTTCGATAGGCATATTGTGGTGTTGAAGGAGGTATTGCGACGGGTTTGTGACGCAGGGCTAAGGTTAAATAGAGAAAAATGTAACTTTTGTCTCCCTTCACTTCGATATCTTGGATACGTTGTTGATCGTCAAGGTGGGAAGGTGGAAGCCATGCTTAGGATCCCCGCTCCACGAAACGTTAAAGATGTGCGCTTATTCGTCAGTACTATTTCATGGTGCCGACGATTTGTTCCTAATTTCGCTGACTTGATCAAGCCGTTGACCGAGCTTTTAAAGAAAAATAAGCGGTTTTCGTGGACGGTGGATTGCGAGCAAAGCTTTCAAAGATCCAAAGAATGTCTGGCTACGGCTCCGGTTTTGTCTTGCCCAGATTTTGATCGTCCTTTCGTTGTTCAGACTGACGCATCGGATTTTGGTATAGGTGCTGTTCTGACTCAGTAGTTTGACGATGGGGAGAAGGTTATTTCTTATTTGAGTAGGTCGCTGAGCAAAAGTGAATAGTTCTGTGGGCGGTTGAGAAATTGCGGCCCTATATCGAGGGAGTTCATTTTAGTGTAATCACAGACCATTATTCGTTGGTGTGGCTGAATAATTTGAAAGACCCTTGCGGCAGGCTGGCCAGATGGGCTTTAAAGTTGCAGCAGTACGATTTCTCGATCATTCATAGGAAGAGAAAGGATCATGTTGTACCGGATATGTTGTTGCGAAGCGTTCCGGTCCTAAGTGCCCTTTCGAAAACCGCCGGAGATCCGTGGGTTAAGAAAATGCTTAGGGACGTGACCGAGAGACCGATCGATTTTCCATCGTGGCGCGAAGAGAACGGCGAATTGTTCAAATTAGTAAAGTTTGGACCGCGTAGTATATTCGCTAATGGGAGCGAATGGAAGAAAGTGTTAGGAAAGGATGAGAGACAACAGGCGTTGGTAGAGTGCCACGATAGTTCGTTATCGGGGCATATGGGAGTTAGGAGAACTTTTACGCGATTGTTAGAGAGGTATTATTGGCCGAAAATGAAGGTAGATGTAGCTAGATATGTCAAGGGGTGCCAAGTTTGTCAAAGTGTAAAGCCCATAAATACGAAGACAGCTGGTTTAATGATAGGGAGATCAAAGAAGTTAGAGCCGTGCAAGATGGTTTGGTAGATCTTGTGGGGCCTTTGGTCAGATCTAGTAAGGGATATAGCTACATCCTAACGGTTAATAGACTATCTGACGAAGTTTCCATTGCGGAGCGCCACCGCTCTATCCATTATTAAGGAATTGGAAGAGAACGTCTTCCTACTTTTTGGGGTCTCGGCAAGGATTTGCTGAAGTTTTGTTCGTCATATGGGGTAAGGCTTCGCTTTACTGCGAACTACCATCCCCAGGCGAATCCGGCTGAGCGTATTAATCAGGTGATTAAGACAACCTTGCGGGCCTATATTTTGGAGAATCACCGGACTCGGGATAAGCATTTCGCGAAGGTAGCCTGTTGCATTCGGATAGCACAGCATGACGTATTAGGTACCTCTCCTTACTTTGCCAATTTTGGCCGGATTATGGCTACCAGGGGGGGGCAGAGACTATCAACGTACTTACAATGAAACTGAGGAATTTGTAATAGATTTGTACCGGGGTTTAGTCTCACAGCGAAAAGTGGGTTCACTGAAATGGTACCATACTTAGGTAGCGATCTCTCATACATGGATATGTGGCGCCAAAATATTGGCAATCGGGTTGGTCCGGGAATTTTATTCCCACCAGGTTAGAAGCCATTTAAGAACAATTTGGAGGGATTTTCTTAAATAGGTGTTTATTAAAACCCCAGATTCCCAGGCTCCCTAGACCCGATTCGAGTGGAACGCAAGTGCCTTCAGTGCTCCGCGTCAGAAAGGCAGTTGAGTTTTGTTCGAACGTTCAGTGAGAGTACACCTCGGAGTCGCGAGGAAGTGATTGTAGAACAAAGATAGTGATCTTTAGTGAAAAACAAGTTGCAGCGTGGGAGTCTGGACTGTCGTTGGGAAGTATTTTCGTGAATTGTTGTATTTCGTCTAGTATTATTATTTTGCCCAAAATTAGCTTTTGTAGTAGTAGACTTGTTCCTCTTATGTTTAGCATCGCGCAAACGAGCCTAGTTTGAATTTTTCACTGAGTGTAGTCTTATTGTGTTTTCCTAACTTTAATTCTTTTTTTCGTTCCGATAAAAGAATTAATGTTACATATATTTACTTTAGTTTTGTGTTTACCAGTGTTCACGGTACTGTGGTACTGAACAGTACCCCCCACCCCCCGCTCCGTCTGAGTAGTTGGCAACTCCTTGTCGATCTCCTTCGATCCACCTGTTTTTGACAGTTGTCAAAAATACGCGAATCGTGTCCGTCGGTTGTAGTTTGTGTTTATTTGAAAATAAAGTTAAAATTTATTTAACGCGATCGGTGCGCGGCGTCGAGAAATATTTAAATAGGTGAAGGAGCTCGCGACAGCTGTAAGGGTCTCGAATCCGTATTGATAGGTATCTGCCAGTAAGGGAATTTGATGTCCTAGCTGGAGAGGACAACCTGTTGATCTCCATGGGAGCAAAAAAAGAAAAAGAACCACTCGGGAGAACCAAAATAAAGAGAACAAAATAATCCCCAAGAAGAGAAACAATCAAAACCAATAATTAAGTAAAGGATACGAATATAATACAAATTATAAAATATTTCAAAAAAACCTTGGTACAAGATCCAAACTATACCGATCCCAACACATGAAATGGTCTAATTGACGTAAGACCAGGAAAACCACAAACGCACAATATATATATATATAAATTTCTCATTTCTTCTTATGACGCGCACCTTCGCACTGACCCTAGCACAAATAAAAGGAACGGTCTCACCAAAAACTTGAAGCGAGAATCGTGAGCTGGCCACAAAAACACCGACACTCTTCGAGCACGATTCGCTACCACCGCACCAAAATGAAAAATCCCGTAAATACAGTCAAAATTAACACTCTGGCAACAAAAGTATAAAACAATATCAAAGAACTTAAAACGAAAACCAATTGGTCGGATTAACAACCACAAACTACTTGCGTCGCTGCCACTCCTAAACCAGCAAGCCCAATTCGTTGTCCAAGTCCACTTCGATCCTTCTTAAAAGAAAAAAAAAGAAAACAAAATTAGCATAAAATAAAACACAACTCAACAAAATGTCCACCAACGATACAATAGCAGCAACAAGTGAGTACGGCTCACTTTTTCCTCCAGTGTTCAGAAAATTTGTTTCGCTGTTCCTGGTCGGGGACTGTATCAATTTAAATGAATGCTCCGGCAACCTGGCAGAGATTTATTTATACGGTCATCGGTGCTGACTTAGAACCTCAAGTGTTTGTTAATTTTGATGACATAGTCATCGTTACGAGTAGCTTCGATAGGCATATTGTGGTGTTGAAGGAGGTATTGCAACGGGTTTGTGATGCAGGGCAAAGGTTGAATAGGGGAAAATGTAACTTTTTTCTCCCTTCACTTCGATATCTCGGATACGTTGTTGATCGTCAAGGTTTACATGTGGACCCTGAGATGGTGGAAACCATGCATAGGATCCTCGCTCCACGAAACTTTAAAGAGGTGCGCTCATTCGTCGGTACTATCTCATGGTACCGACGATTTGTTTCTAATTTCGCTGACTTGGTCAAGCCGTTGACCGAGCTTTTAAAGAAAAATAAGCGGTTTTCGTGGACGGTGGATTGCGAGCAAAGCTTTCAAAGATCCAAAGAATGTCTGGCTACGGCTCCGGTTTTGTCTTGCCCAGATTTTGATCGTCCTTTAGTTGTTCAGACTGACGCATCGGATTTTGGTATAGGTGCTGTTCTGACTCAGTAGTTTGACGATGGGGAGAAGGTTATTTCTTATTTGAGTAGGTCGCTGAGCAAAAGTGAATAGTTCTGTGGGCGGTTGAGAAATTGCGGCCCTATATCGAGGGAGTTAATTTCAGTGTAATCACAGACCATTATTCGTTGGTGTGGCTGAATAATTTGAAAGACCCTTGCGGCAGGCTGGCCAGATGGGCTTTAAAGTTGCAGCAGTACGATTTCTCGATCATTCATAGGAAGAGAAAGGATCATGTTGTACCGGATATGTTGTTGCGAAGCGTTCCGGTCTTAAGTGCCCTTTCGAAAACCGCCGGAGATCCGTGGGTTAAGAAAATGCTTAGGGACGTGACCGAGAGACCGATCGATTTTCCATCGTGGCGCGAAGAGAACGGCGAATTGTTCAAATTAGTAAAGTTTGGACCGCGTAGTATATTCGCTAATGGGAGCGAATGGAAGAAAGTGTTAGGGAAGGATGAGAGACAACAGGCGTTGGTAGAGTGCCACGATAGTTCGTTATCGGGGCATATGGGAGTTAGGAAAACTTATACGCGATTGTTAGAGAGGTATTATTGGCCGAAAATGAAGGTAGATGTAGCTAGATATGTCAAGGAGTGCCAAGTGTGTCAAAGTGTAAAGCCCATAAATACGAAGACAGCTGGTTTAATGATAGGGAGATCAAAGGAGTTAGAGCCGTGCAAGATGGTTTGGTAGATCTTGTGGGGCCTTTGGACAGATCTAGTAAGGGATATAGCTACATCCTAACGGTTAATAGACTATCTGACGAAGTTTCCATTGCGGAGCGCCACCGCTCTATCCATTATTAAGGAATTGGAAGAGAACGTCTTCCTACTTTTTGGGGTCCCGGCAAGGATTTGCTGAAGTTTTGTTCGTCATATGGGGTAAGGCTTCGCTTTACTGCGAACTACCATCCCCAGGCGAATCCGGCTGAGCGTATTAATCAGGTGATTAAGACAACCTTGCGGGCCTATATTTTGGAGAATCACCGGACTCGGGATAAGCATTTCGCGAAGGTAGCCTGTTGCATTCGGATAGCACAGCATGACGTATTAGGTACCTCTCCTTACTTTGCCAATTTTGGCCGGACTATGGCTACCAGGGGGGGGGGGGGGGGGCAGAGACTATCAACGTACTTACAATGAAACTGAGGAATTTGTAATAGATTTGTACCGGGGTTTAGTCTCACAGCGAAAAGTGGGTCCACTGAAATGGTACCATACTTAGGTAGCGATCTCTCATACATGGATATGTGGCGCCAAAATATTGGCAATCGGGTTGGTCCGGGAATTTTATTCCCACCAGGTTAGAAGCCATTTAAGAACAATCTGGAGGGATTTTTAGTGAAAAACAAGTTGCAGCGTGGGAGTCTGGACTGTCGTTGGGAAGTATTTTCGTGAATTGTTGTATTTCGTCTAGTATTTATATTTTGCCCAAAATTAGCTTTTATAGTAGTAGACTTGTTCCTCTTGTGTTTAGCATCGCGCAACCGAGCCTAGTTTGAATTTTTCACTGAGTGTAGTCTTATTGTGTTTTCCTAACTTTAATTCTTTTTTTCGTTCCGATAAAAGAATTAAAGTTACATATATTCACTTTAGTTCTGTGTTTACCACTGTTCACGGTACTGTGGTACTGAACAGTACCCCCCACCCCCCGCTCCGTCTGAGTAGTTGGCAACTCCTTGTCGATCTCCTTCGATCCACCTGTTTTTGACAGTTGTCAAATATACGCGATTCGTGTCCGTCCGTTTGTGTTTATTTGAAAATAAAGTTAAAATTTATTTAACGCGATCGGTGCACGGCGTTGAGAAATATTTAAATAGGTGAAGGAGCTCGCGACATCTGTAAGGGGTCTCGAATCCGTATTGATAGGTATCTGCCAGTAAGGGAATTTGATGTCCTAGCTGGAGAGGACAACCTGTTGATCTCCATGGGAGCAAAAAAAGAAAAAGAACCACTCGGGAGAACCAAAATAAAGAGAACAAAATAATCCCCAAGAAGAGAAACAATCAAAACCAATAATTAAGTAAAGGATACGAATATAATAAAAATTATAAAATATTTCAAAAAAACGTTGGTACAAAAACACATGAAATGGTCTAATTGACGAAAGACCAGGAAAACCACAAACGCACAATATATATATATATATTTCTCATTTCTTCTTAAGACGCGCGTCTTGCACCTTCGCACTGACCCTAGCACAAATAAACGGAACAGACTCACCAAAAACTTGAAGCAAGAATCGTGAGCTGGCCACAAAAACACCGACACTCTTCGAGCACGATTCACTACCACCGCACCAAAACGAAAAATCCTTTAAATATAATCAAAATTAACACTCTGGCAACAAAAATATAAAACAATATCAAAGAACTTAGAACGAAAACCAATTGGTCGGTTTAACAACCACAAACTACTTGCGTCGCTGCGACTCCTAAACCAGCAAGCCCAATTCGTTGTCCAAGTCCACTCCTGTATTCGATCCTTCATACAAGAAAACAAAATTAGCATAAAATACAACATAACTCAACAAAATGTCCACCAACGATACAATAGCAGCAACAAGTGAGTACGGCTCACTTTTTCCTCCAGTGTTCAGAAAATTTTTTTACTGGTCGGGGACTGTATCAATTTAAATGAATGCATAATGTGGGTTGCATAATGCTCCGGTATCCTGGCAGAGATTTATTGATACGGTCATCGGTGCTGACTTAGAACCTCAAGTGTTTGTTTATTTTGATGACATAGTCATCGTTACGAGTTGCTTCGATAGGCATATTGTGGTGTTGAAGGAGGTATTGCGACGGGTTTGTGACGCAGGGCTAAGGTTAAATAGAGAAAAATGTAACTTTTGTCTCCCTTCACTTCGATATCTTGGATACGTTGTTGATCGTCAAGGTGGGAAGGTGGAAGCCATGCTTAGGATCCCCGCTCCACGAAACGTTAAAGATGTGCGCTTATTCGTCAGTACTATTTCATGGTGCCGACGATTTGTTCCTAATTTCGCTGACTTGGTCAAGCCGTTGACCGAGCTTTTAAAGAAAAATAAGCGGTTTTCGTGGACGGTGGATTGCGAGCAAAGCTTTCAAAGATCCAAAGAATGTCTGGTTACGGCTCCGGTTTTGTCTTGCCCAGATTTTGATCGTCCTTTCGTTGTTCAGACTGACGCATCGGATTTTGGTATAGGTGCTGTTCTGACTCAGTAGTTTGACGATGGGGAGAAGGTTATTTCTTATTTGAGTAGGTCGCTGAGCAAAAGTGAATAGTTCTGTGGGCGGTTGAGAAATTGCGGCCCTATATCGAGGGAGTTCATTTTAGTGTAATCACAGACCATTATTCGTTGGTGTGGCTGAATAATTTGAAAGACCCTTGCGGCAGGCTGGCCAGATGGGCTTTAAAGTTGCAGCAGTACGATTTCTCGATCATTCATAGGAAGAGAAAGGATCATGTTGTACCGGATATGTTGTTGCGAAGCGTTCCGGTCCTAAGTGCCCTTTCGAAAACCGCCGGAGATCCGTGGGTTAAGAAAATGCTTAGGGACGTGACCGAGAGACCGATCGATTTTCCATCGTGGCGCGAAGAGAACGGCGAATTGTTCAAACTAGTAAAGTTTGGACCGCGTAGTATATTCGCTAATGGGAGCGAATGGAAGAAAGTGTTAGGAAAGGATGAGAGACAACAGGCGTTGGTAGAGTGCCACGATAGTTCGTTATCGGGGCATATGGGAGTTAGGAGAACTTTTACGCGATTGTTAGAGAGGTATTATTGGCCGAAAATGAAGGTAGATGTAGCTAGATATGTCAAGGAGTGCCAAGTTTGTCAAAGTGTAAAGCCCATAAATACGAAGACAGCTGGTTTAATGATAGGGAGATCAAAGAAGTTAGAGCCGTGCAAGATGGTTTGGTAGATCTTGTGGGGCCTTTGGTCAGATCTAGTAAGGGATATAGCTAGATCCTAACGGTTAATAGACTATCTGACGAAGTTTCCATTGCGGAGCGCCACCGCTCTATCCATTATTAAGGAATTGGAAGAGAACGTCTTCCTACTTTTTGGGGTCCCGGCAAGGATTTGCTGAAGTTTTGTTCGTCATATGGGGTAAGGCTTCGCTTTACTGCGAACTACCATCCCCAGGCGAATCCGGCTGAGCGTATTAATCAGGTGATTAAGACAACCTTGCGGGCCTATATTTTGGAGAATCACCGGACGTGGGATAGGCATTTCGCGAAGGTAGCCTGTTGCATTCGGATAGCACAGCATGACGTATTAGGTACCTCTCCTTACTTTGCCAATTTTGGCCGGACTATGGCTACCAGGGGGGGGGGCAGAGACTATCAACGTACTTACAATGAAACTGAGGAATTTGTATTAGATTTGTACCGGGGTTTAGTCTCACAGCGAAAAGTGGGTCCACTGAAATGGTACCATACTTTGGTCGCTACCTAAGTCTCTCTCTCATGGATGGATACATGGATATGTGGCGCCAAAATATTGGCAATCGGGTTGGTCCGGGAATTTTATTCCCACCAGGCTAGAAGCCATTTAAGAACAATCTGGAGGGATTTTCTTAAATAGGTGTTTATTAAAACCCCAGATTCCCTGGCTCCCTAGACCCGATTCGAGTGGAACGCAAGTGCTTTCAGTGCTCCGCGTCAGAAAGGCAGTTGAGTTTTGTTCGAACGTTCAGTGAGAGTACACCTCGGAGTCGCGAGGAAGTGATTGTAGAACAAAGATAGTGATCTTTAGTGAAAAACAAGTTGCAGCGTGGGAGTCTGGACTGTCGTTGGGAAGTATTTTCGTGAATTGTTGTATTTCGTCTAGTATTATTATTTTGCCCAAAATTAGCTTTTGTAGTAGTAGACTTGTTCCTCTTATGTTTAGCATCGCGCAAACGAGCCTAGTTTGAATTTTTCACTGAGTGTAGTCTTATTGTGTTTTCCTAACTTTAATTCTTTTTTTCGTTCCGATAAAAGAATTAATGTTACATATATTTACTTTAGTTTTGTGTTTACCAGTGTTCACGGTACTGTGGTACTGAACAGTACCCCCCACCCCCCGCTCCGTCTGAGCAGTTGGCAACTCCTTGTCGGTTGTAGTTTGTGTTTATTTGAAAATAAAGTTAAAATTTATTTAACGCGATCGGTGCGCGGCGTCGAGAAATATTTAAATAGGTGAAGGAGCTCGCGACAGCTGTAAGGGTCTCGAATCCGTATTGATAGGTATCTGCCAGTAAGGGAATTTGATGTCCTAGCTGGAGAGGACAACCTGTTGATCTCCATGGGAGCAAAAAAAGAAAAAGAACCACTCGGGAGAACCAAAATAAAGAGAACAAAATAATCCCCAAGAAGAGAAACAATCAAAACCAATAATTAAGTAAAGGATACGAATATAATACAAATTATAAAATATTTCAAAAAAACCTTGGTACAAGATCCAAACTATACCGATCCCAACACATGAAATGGTCTAATTGACGTAAGACCAGGAAAACCACAAACGCACAATATATATATATATACATTTCTCATTTCTTCTTATGACGCGCACCTTCGCACTGACCCTAGCACAAATAAAAGGAACGGTCTCACCAAAAACTTGAAGCGAGAATCGTGAGCTGGCCACAAAAACACCGACACTCTTCGAGCACGATTCGCTACCACCGCACCAAAATGAAAAATCCCGTAAATACAGTCAAAATTAACACTCTGGCAACAAAAGTATAAAACAATATCAAAGAACTTAAAACGAAAACCAATTGGTCGGATTAACAACCACAAACTACTTGCGTCGCTGCCACTCCTAAACCAGCAAGCCCAATTCGTTGTCCAAGTCCACTCCTGTATTCGATCCTTCTTAAAAGAAAAAAAAAGAAAACAAAATTAGCATAAAATAAAACACAACTCAACAAAATGTCCACCAACGATACAATAGCAGCAACAAGTGAGTACGGCTCACTTTTTCCTCCAGTGTTCAGAAAATTTGTTTCACTGTTCCTGGTCGGGGACTGTATCAATTTAAATGAATGCTCCGGCAACCTGGCAGAGATTTATTTATACGGTCATCGGTGCTGACTTAGAACCTCAAGTGTTTGTTTATTTTGATGACATAGTCATCGTTACGAGTAGCTTCGATAGGCATATTGTGGTGTTGAAGGAGGTATTGCAACGGGTTTGTGATGCAGGGCAAAGGTTGAATAGGGGAAAATGTAACTTTTTTCTCCCTTCACTTCGATATCTCGGATACGTTGTTGATCGTCAAGGTTTACATGTGGACCCTGAGAAGGTGGAAACCATGCATAGGATCCTCGCTCCACGAAACTTTAAAGAGGTGCGCTCATTCGTCGGTACTATCTCATGGTACCGACAATTTGTTTCTAATTTCGCTGACTTGGTCAAGCCGTTGACCGAGCTTTTAAAGAAAAATAAGCGGTTTTCGTGGACGGTGGATTGCGAGCAAAGCTTTCAAAGATCCAAAGAATGTCTGGCTACGGCTCCGGTTTTGTCTTGCCCAGATTTTGATCGTCCTTTAGTTGTTCAGACTGACGCATCGGATTTTGGTATAGGTGCTGTTCTGACTCAGTAGTTTGACGATGGGGAGAAGGTTATTTCTTATTTGAGTAGGTCGCTGAGCAAAAGTGAATAGTTCTGTGGGCGGTTGAGAAATTGCGGCCCTATATCGAGGGAGTTCATTTTAGTGTAATCACAGACCATTATTCGTTGGTGTGGCTGAATAATTTGAAAGACCCTTGCGGCAGGCTGGCCAGATGGGCTTTAAAGTTGCAGCAGTACGATTTCTCGATCATTCATAGGAAGAGAAAGGATCATGTTGTACCGGATATGTTGTTGCGAAGCGTTCCGGTCCTAAGTGCCCTTTCGAAAACCGCCGGAGATCCGTGGGTTAAGAAAATGCTTAGGGACGTGACCGAGAGACCGATCGATTTTCCATCGTGGCGCGAAGAGAACGGCGAATTGTTCAAACTAGTAAAGTTTGGACCGCGTAGTATATTCGCTAATGGGAGCGAATGGAAGAAAGTGTTAGGAAAGGATGAGAGACAACAGGCGTTGGTAGAGTGCCACGATAGTTCGTTATCGGGGCATATGGGAGTTAGGAGAACTTTTACGCGATTGTTAGAGAGGTATTATTGGCCGAAAATGAAGGTAGATGTAGCTAGATATGTCAAGGGGTGCCAAGTTTGTCAAAGTGTAAAGCCCATAAATACGAAGACAGCTGGTTTAATGATAGGGAGATCAAAGAAGTTAGAGCCGTGCAAGATGGTTTGGTAGATCTTGTGGGGCCTTTGGTCAGATCTAGTAAGGGATATAGCTAGATCCTAACGGTTAATAGACTATCTGACGAAGTTTCCATTGCGGAGCGCCACCGCTCTATCCATTATTAAGGAATTGGAAGAGAACGTCTTCCTACTTTTTGGGGTCCCGGCAAGGATTTGCTGAAGTTTTGTTCGTCATATGGGGTAAGGCTTCGCTTTACTGCGAACTACCATCCCCAGGCGAATCCGGCTGAGCGTATTAATCAGGTGATTAAGACAACCTTGCGGGCCTATATTTTGGAGAATCACCGGACGTGGGATAGGCATTTCGCGAAGGTAGCCTGTTGCATTCGGATAGCACAGCATGACGTATTAGGTACCTCTCCTTACTTTGCCAATTTTGGCCGGACTATGGCTACCAGGGGGGGGGCAGAGACTATCAACGTACTTACAATGAAACTGAGGAATTTGTATTAGATTTGTACCGGGGTTTAGTCTCACAGCGAAAAGTGGGTCCACTGAAATGGTACCATACTTTGGTCGCTACCTAAGTCTCTCTCTCATGGATGGATACATGGATATGTGGCGCCAAAATATTGGCAATCGGGTTGGTCCGGGAATTTTATTCCCACCAGGCTAGAAGCCATTTAAGAACAATCTGGAGGGATTTTCTTAAATAGGTGTTTATTAAAACCCCAGATTCCCTGGCTCCCTAGACCCGATTCGAGTGGAACGCAAGTGCTTTCAGTGCTCCGCGTCAGAAAGGCAGTTGAGTTTTGTTCGAACGTTCAGTGAGAGTACACCTCGGAGTCGCGAGGAAGTGATTGTAGAACAAAGATAGTGATCTTTAGTGAAAAACAAGTTGCAGCGTGGGAGTCTGGACTGTCGTTGGGAAGTATTTTCGTGAATTGTTGTATTTCGTCTAGTATTATTATTTTGCCCAAAATTAGCTTTTGTAGTAGTAGACTTGTTCCTCTTATGTTTAGCATCGCGCAAACGAGCCTAGTTTGAATTTTTCACTGAGTGTAGTCTTATTGTGTTTTCCTAACTTTAATTCTTTTTTTCGTTCCGATAAAAGAATTAATGTTACATATATTTACTTTAGTTTTGTGTTTACCAGTGTTCACGGTACTGTGGTACTGAACAGTACCCCCCACCCCCCGCTCCGTCTGAGTAGTTGGCAACTCCTTGTCGGTTGTAGTTTGTGTTTATTTGAAAATAAAGTTAAAATTTATTTAACGCGATCGGTGCGCGGCGTCGAGAAATATTTAAATAGGTGAAGGAGCTCGCGACAGCTGTAAGGGTCTCGAATCCGTATTGATAGGTATCTGCCAGTAAGGGAATTTGATGTCCTAGCTGGAGAGGACAACCTGTTGATCTCCATGGGAGCAAAAAAAGAAAAAGAACCACTCGGGAGAACCAAAATAAAGAGAACAAAATAATCCCCAAGAAGAGAAACAATCAAAACCAATAATTAAGTAAAGGATACGAATATAATACAAATTATAAAATATTTCAAAAAAACCTTGGTACAAGATCCAAACTATACCGATCCCAACACATGAAATGGTCTAATTGACGTAAGACCAGGAAAACCACAAACGCACAATATATATATATATATACATTTCTCATTTCTTCTTATGACGCGCACCTTCGCACTGACCCTAGCACAAATAAAAGGAACGGTCTCACCAAAAACTTGAAGCGAGAATCGTGAGCTGGCCACAAAAACACCGACACTCTTCGAGCACGATTCGCTACCACCGCACCAAAATGAAAAATCCCGTAAATACAGTCAAAATTAACACTCTGGCAACAAAAGTATAAAACAATATCAAAGAACTTAAAACGAAAACCAATTGGTCGGATTAACAACCACAAACTACTTGCGTCGCTGCCACTCCTAAACCAGCAAGCCCAATTCGTTGTCCAAGTCCACTCCTGTATTCGATCCTTCTTAAAAGAAAAAAAA
The DNA here is from genome assembly GCA_947389925.1 of Coelopa pilipes. Taxonomy (NCBI): domain Eukaryota; kingdom Metazoa; phylum Arthropoda; class Insecta; order Diptera; family Coelopidae; genus Coelopa; species Coelopa pilipes. The sequence goes on from OX376700.1 coordinate 10,736,333, forward strand.
AGAAAACAAAATTAGCATAAAATAAAACACAACTCAACAAAATGTCCACCAACGATACAATAGCAGCAACAAGTGAGTACGGCTCACTTTTTCCTCCAGTGTTCAGAAAATTTGTTTCACTGTTCCTGGTCGGGGACTGTATCAATTTAAATGAATGCTCCGGCAACCTGGCAGAGATTTATTTATACGGTCATCGGTGCTGACTTAGAACCTCAAGTGTTTGTTTATTTTGATGACATAGTCATCGTTACGAGTAGCTTCGATAGGCATATTGTGGTGTTGAAGGAGGTATTGCAACGGGTTTGTGATGCAGGGCAAAGGTTGAATAGGGGAAAATGTAACTTTTTTCTCCCTTCACTTCGATATCTCGGATACGTTGTTGATCGTCAAGGTTTACATGTGGACCCTGAGAAGGTGGAAACCATGCATAGGATCCTCGCTCCACGAAACTTTAAAGAGGTGCGCTCATTCGTCGGTACTATCTCATGGTACCGACAATTTGTTTCTAATTTCGCTGACTTGGTCAAGCCGTTGACCGAGCTTTTAAAGAAAAATAAGCGGTTTTCGTGGACGGTGGATTGCGAGCAAAGCTTTCAAAGATCCAAAGAAAGTCTGGCTACGGCTCCGGTTTTGTCTTGCCCAGATTTTGATCGTCCTTTAGTTGTTCAGACTGACGCATCGGATTTTGGTATAGGTGCTGTTCTGACTCAGTAGTTTGACGATGGGGAGAAGGTTATTTCTTATTTGAGTAGGTCGCTGAGCAAAAGTGAATAGTTCTGTGGGCGGTTGAGAAATTGCGGCCCTATATCGAGGGAGTTAATTTCAGTGTAATCACAGACCATTATTCGTTGGTGTGGCTGAATAATTTGAAAGACCCTTGCGGCAGGCTGGCCAGATGGGCTTTAAAGTTGCAGCAGTACGATTTCTCGATCATTCATAGGAAGAGAAAGGATCATGTTGTACCGGATATGTTGTTGCGAAGCGTTCCGGTCTTAAGTGCCCTTTCGAAAACCGCCGGAGATCCGTGGGTTAAGAAAATGCTTAGGGACGTGACCGAGAGACCGATCGATTTTCCATCGTGGCGCGAAGAGAACGGCGAATTGTTCAAATTAGTAAAGTTTGGACCGCGTAGTATATTCGTTAATGGGAGCGAATGGAAGAAAGTGTTAGGGAAGGATGAGAGACAACAGGCGTTGGTAGAGTGCCACGATAGTTCGTTATCGGGGCATATGGGAGTTAGGAAAACTTATACGCGATTGTTAGAGAGGTATTATTGGCCGAAAATGAAGGTAGATGTAGCTAGATATGTCAAGGAGTGCCAAGTGTGTCAAAGTGTAAAGCCCATAAATACGAAGACAGCTGGTTTAATGATAGGGAGATCAAAGGAGTTAGAGCCGTGCAAGATGGTTTGGTAGATCTTGTGGGGCCTTTGGACAGATCTAGTAAGGGATATAGCTACATCCTAACGGTTAATAGACTATCTGACGAAGTTTCCATTGCGGAGCGCCACCGCTCTATCCATTATTAAGGAATTGGAAGAGAACGTCTTCCTAATTTTTGGGGTCCCGGCAAGGATTTGCTGAAGTTTTGTTCGTCATATGGGGTAAGGCTTCGCTTTACTGCGAACTACCATCCCCAGGCGAATCCGGCTGAGCGTATTAATCAGGTGATTAAGACAACCTTGCGGGCCTATATTTTGGAGAATCACCGGACTCGGGATAAGCATTTCGCGAAGGTAGCCTGTTGCATTCGGATAGCACAGCATGACGTATTAGGTACCTCTCCTTACTTTGCCAATTTTGGCCGGACTATGGCTACCAGGGGGGGGGGCAGAGACTATCAACGTACTTACAATGAAACTGAGGAATTTGTAATAGATTTGTACCGGGGTTTAGTCTCACAGCGAAAAGTGGGTTCACTGAAATGGTACCATACTTAGGTAGCGATCTCTCATACATGGATATGTGGCGCCAAAATATTGGCAATCGGGTTGGTCCGGGAATTTTATTCCCACCAGGTTAGAAGCCATTTAAGAACAATTTGGAGGGATTTTCTTAAATAGGTGTTTATTAAAACCCCAGATTCCCAGGCTCCCTAGACCTCGCAGTTTTTCAAGAGTCGCAGAAACCTTCGGAATAGGGTAACTGTCACGCTCAGTGTTCTTATTCAGAGACCTATAGTCGACGCAAAACCTATAACTGCTATAGACGGTCCTGCTCCCTTCGAGCACCTCGGACACTCCCGCTTATAGAACCCTTCGTGCCCACACCCATAGCACCTTATTCCGTTCCTGCACTCTGAGGACACGTGTCCAAAACGGCGGCAGTTGAAACACCGGAAGGCCGGTGGAGGTGGCGCCCTAATCCTGCGCTCCAGGCGTTGATCGCGAAGTGGGGCAGATGCCTCAACCACATCTGTCCCCTCAGTCACGTAAGCTAAGTCCGGCTCCAACAGGGACTTCGTCCGACAGCTGGGTAGAGGGATGAATGCATCGACATTTGAACGGACAGCTTCCAGTTTACGCCCTAACGCAACTAGATCCACCAACGACCTTGGCTCAGCCAGGCCCAGCTGAGTCTGGTAGAAGGGAGTTAAATTAGAAACAACCAATGATAACATCTAGCGAATAAATTTCTCATCGTTGCCACATACACGCCGATGGACTCAGTCCCACCTTGAGTCCTTCGCCTAATCTCATCCATCAAAATGTAATCATAGTTGGGCGGGAGGAATTCCGCCTTCAGCTCGACGACCAATTCCTTCCATCCAGAGACCGTTTTGCGGATGGCTCGCAACCAAATGAGCGCCTTCCCCGAAAATAAGTCAATAGCTCCCCGAAACAGTTGAGCTTCGTTGAACCCACGAGCCTCGCTTAGCTCCTCTACCCTCTCTAAGAACGCATGCAAAGACATGCCGCTCTTCTCACCCGAGAACTTTACTTTCCACTTAGTCAAATTCTCGATTTTTCCTATAACTTCCCGGGCCATCGTTGGCTGCTGATTCTCGTCCTCGACAGCAGATTCACGGAGAAATGCCTTTTGTCCTCCTGGAACATCCTCAGAGTCCATCCTAGGCTTCGGTTGAGCCTCGTCGTCTGAAACGCCCGCTGATTCATTACAGTCTGCTGCTTGACCTCCGCGCGCGTTGAGGGCTTTGATCTATTCAGCCGACCAAGGCACCACTCAATCTCCGTAAGTATCTTTAAATACTCCGAAGACCTAGCATCAGTCGGCGGTACCTCGGTCAGCTTCGTAATCTCCCCTATCTTCAGCTCTACTTCCGCGCAATTCTCGCTGAACTCAAATGGGTAACCGAGCAACCTTTGGGGTTCTCAAGGACTTCCGCATGCCATCAACATACGTCACGGGATACCTGGGCATTCTATCTCGTAGACCATCTCCTCCTGGGACAACCTGTTGATCTCCATGGGAGCAAAAAAAGAAAAAGAACCACTCGGGAGAACCAAAATAAAGAGAACAAAATAATCCCCAAGAAGAGAAACAATCAAAACCAATAATTAAGTAAAGGATACGAATATAATAAAAATTATAAAATATTTCAAAAAAACGTTGGTACAAAAACACATGAAATGGTCTAATTGACGAAAGACCAGGAAAACCACAAACGCACAATATATATATATATATTTCTCATTTCTTCTTAAGACGCGCGTCTTGCACCTTCGCACTGACCCTAGCACAAATAAACGGAACGGTCTCACCAAAAACTTGAAGCGAGAATCGTGAGCTGGCCACAAAAACACCGACACTCTTCGAGCATGATTCGCTACCACCGCACCAAAATGAAAAATCCCGTAAATACAGTCAAAATTAACACTCTGGCAACAAAAGTATAAAACAATATCAAAGAACTTAAAACGAAAACCAATTGGTCGGATTAACAACCACAAACTACTTGCGTCGCTGCCACTCCTAAACCAGCAAGCCCAATTCGTTGTCCAAGTCCACTCCTGTATTCGATCCTTCTTAAAAGAAAAAAAAAAGAAAACAAATTTAGCATAAAATAAAACACAACTCAACAAAATGTCCACCAACGATACAATAGCAGCAACAAGTGAGTACGGCTCACTTTTTCCTCCAGTGTTCAGAAAATTTGTTTCACTGTTCCTGGTCGGGGACTGTATCAATTTAAATGAATGCTCCGGCAACCTGGCAGAGATTTATTTATACGGTCATCGGTGCTGACTTAGAACCTCAAGTGTTTGTTTATTTTGATGACATAGTCATCGTTACGAGTAGCTTCGATAGGCATATTGTGGTGTTGAAGGAGGTATTGCAACGGGTTTGTGATGCAGGGCAAAGGTTGAATAGGGGAAAATGTAACTTTTTTCTCCCTTCACTTCGATATCTCGGATACGTTGTTGATCGTCAAGGTTTACATGTGGACCCTGAGAAGGTGGAAACCATGCATAGGATCCTCGCTCCACGAAACTTTAAAGAGGTGCGCTCATTCGTCGGTACTATCTCATGGTACCGACAATTTGTTTCTAATTTCGCTGACTTGGTCAAGCCGTTGACCGAGCTTTTAAAGAAAAATAAGCGGTTTTCGTGGACGGTGGATTGCGAGCAAAGCTTTCAAAGATCCAAAGAATGTCTGGCTACGGCTCCGGTTTTGTCTTGCCCAGATTTTGATCGTCCTTTCGTTGTTCAGACTGACGCATCGGATTTTGGTATAGGTGCTGTTCTGACTCAGTAGTTTGACGATGGGGAGAAGGTTATTTCTTATTTGAGTAGGTCGCTGAGCAAAAGTGAATAGTTCTGTGGGCGGTTGAGAAATTGCGGCCCTATATCGAGGGAGTTAATTTCAGTGTAATCACAGACCATTATTCGTTGGTGTGGCTGAATAATTTGAAAGACCCTTGCGGCAGGCTGGCCAGATGGGCTTTAAAGTTGCAGCAGTACGATTTCTCGATCATTCATAGGAAGAGAAAGGATCATGTTGTACCGGATATGTTGTTGCGAAGCGTTCCGGTCTTAAGTGCCCTTTCGAAAACCGCCGGAGATCCGTGGGTTAAGAAAATGCTTAGGGACGTGACCGAGAGACCGATCGATTTTCCATCGTGGCGCGAAGAGAACGGCGAATTGTTCAAATTAGTAAAGTTTGGACCGCGTAGTATATTCGTTAATGGGAGCGAATGGAAGAAAGTGTTAGGGAAGGATGAGAGACAACAGGCGTTGGTAGAGTGCCACGATAGTTCGTTATCGGGGCATATGGGAGTTAGGAAAACTTATACGCGATTGTTAGAGAGGTATTATTGGCCGAAAATGAAGGTAGATGTAGCTAGATATGTCAAGGAGTGCCAAGTGTGTCAAAGTGTAAAGCCCATAAATACGAAGACAGCTGGTTTAATGATAGGGAGATCAAAGGAGTTAGAGCCGTGCAAGATGGTTTGGTAGATCTTGTGGGGCCTTTGGACAGATCTAGTAAGGGATATAGCTACATCCTAACGGTTAATAGACTATCTGACGAAGTTTCCATTGCGGAGCGCCACCGCTCTATCCATTATTAAGGAATTGGAAGAGAACGTCTTCCTACTTTTTGGGGTCCCGGCAAGGATTTGCTGAAGTTTTGTTCGTCATATGGGGTAAGGCTTCGCTTTACTGCGAACTACCATCCCCAGGCGAATCCGGCTGAGCGTATTAATCAGGTGATTAAGACAACCTTGCGGGCCTATATTTTGGAGAATCACCGGACTCGGGATAAGCATTTCGCGAAGGTAGCCTGTTGCATTCGGATAGCACAGCATGACGTATTAGGTACCTCTCCTTACTTTGCCAATTTTGGCCGGACTATGGCTACCAGGGGGGGGGGCAGAGACTATCAACGTACTTACAATGAAACTGAGGAATTTGTAATAGATTTGTACCGGGGTTTAGTCTCACAGCGAAAAGTGGGTCCACTGAAATGGTACCATACTTAGGTAGCGATCTCTCATACATGGATATGTGGCGCCAAAATATTGGCAATCGGGTTGGTCCGGGAATTTTATTCCCACCAGGTTAGAAGCCATTTAAGAACAATCTGGAGGGATTTTTAGTGAAAAACAAGTTGCAGCGTGGGAGTCTGGACTGTCGTTGGGAAGTATTTTCGTGAATTGTTGTATTTCGTCTAGTATTTATATTTTGCCCAAAATTAGCTTTTATAGTAGTAGACTTGTTCCTCTTGTGTTTAGCATCGCGCAACCGAGCCTAGTTTGAATTTTTCACTGAGTGTAGTCTTATTGTGTTTTCCTAACTTTAATTCTTTTTTTCGTTCCGATAAAAGAATTAAAGTTACATATATTCACTTTAGTTCTGTGTTTACCAGTGTTCACGGTACTGTGGTACTGAACAGTACCCCCCACCCCCCGCTCCGTCTGAGTAGTTGGCAACTCCTTGTCGATCTCCTTCGATCCACCTGTTTTTGACAGTTGTCAAATATACGCGATTCGTGTCCGTCCGTTTGTGTTTATTTGAAAATAAAGTTAAAATTTATTTAACGCGATCGGTGCGCGGCGTCGAGAAATATTTAAATAGGTGAAGGAGCTCGCGACATCTGTAAGGGTCTCGAATCCGTATTGATAGGTATCTGCCAGTAAGCGAATTTGATGTCCTAGCTGGAGAGGTACTTGGCATCTCGCAGTTTTTTAAGAGTCGCAGAAACCTTCGGAATATGGTAACTGTCACGCTCAGTGTTCTTATTCAGAGACCTATAGTCGACGCAAAACCTATAACTGCTATAGACGGTCCTGCTCCCTTCGAGCACCTCGGACACTCCCGCTTATAGAACCCTTCGTGCCCACACCCATAGCACCTTATTCCGTTTCTGCACTCTGAGGACACGTGTCCAAAACGGCGGCAGTTGAAACACCGGAAGGCCGGTGGAGGTGGCGCCCTAATCCTGCGCTCCAGGCGTTGATCGCGAAGTGGGGCAGATGCCTCAACCACATCTGTCCCCTCAGTCACGTAAGCTAAGTCCGGCTCCAACAGGGACTTCGTCCGACAGCTGGGTAGAGGGATGAATGCATCGACATTTGAACGGACAGCTTCCAGTTTACGCCCTAACGCAACTAGATCCACCAACGACCTTGGCTCAGCCAGGCCCAGCTGAGTCTGGTAGAAGGGAGTTAAATTAGAAACAACCAATGATAACATCTAGCGAATAAATTTCTCATCGTTGCCACATACACGCCGATGGACTCAGTCCCACCTTGAGTCCTTCGCCTAATCTCATCCATCAAAATGTAATCATAGTTGGGCGGGAGGAATTCCGCCTTCAGCTCGACGACCAATTCCTTCCATCCAGAGACCGTTTTGCGGATGGCTCGCAACCAAATGAGCGCCTTCCCCGAAAATAAGTCAATAGCTCCCCGAAACAGTTGAGCTTCGTTGAACCCACGAGCCTCGCTTAGCTCCTCTACCCTCTCTAAGAACGCATGCAAAGACATGCCGCTCTTCTCACCCGAGAACTTTACTTTCCACTTAGTCAAATTCTCGATTTTTCCTATAACTTCCCGGGCCATCGTTGGCTGCTGATTCTCGTCCTCGACAGCAGATTCACGGAGAAATGCCTTTTGTCCTCCTGGAACATCCTCAGAGTCCATCCTAGGCTTCGGTTGAGCCTCGTCGTCTGAAACGCCCGCTGATTCATTACAGTCTGCTGCTTGACCTCCGCGCGCGTTGAGGGCTTTGATCTATTCAGCCGACCAAGGCACCACTCAATCTCCGTAAGTATCTTTAAATACTCCGAAGACCTAGCATCAGTCGGCGGTACCTCGGTCAGCTTCGTAATCTCCCCTATCTTCAGCTCTACTTCCGCGCAATTCTCGCTGAACTCAAATGGGTAACCGAGCAACCTTTGGGGTTCTCAAGGACTTCCGCATGCCATCAACATACGTCACGGGATACCTGGGCATTCTATCTCGTAGACCATCTCCTCCTGGGACAACCTGTTGATCTCCATGGGAGCAAAAAAAGAAAAAGAACCACTCGGGAGAACCAAAATAAAGAGAACAAAATAATCCCCAAGAAGAGAAACAATCAAAACCAATAATTAAGTAAAGGATACGAATATAATAAAAATTATAAAATATTTCAAAAAAACGTTGGTACAAAAACACATGAAATGGTCTAATTGACGAAAGACCAGGAAAACCACAAACGCACAATATATATATATATATTTCTCATTTCTTCTTAAGACGCGCGTCTTGCACCTTCGCACTGACCCTAGCACAAATAAACGGAACGGTCTCACCAAAAACTTGAAGCGAGAATCGTGAGCTGGCCACAAAAACACCGACACTCTTCGAGCATGATTCGCTACCACCGCACCAAAATGAAAAATCCCGTAAATACAGTCAAAATTAACACTCTGGCAACAAAAGTATAAAACAATATCAAAGAACTTAAAACGAAAACCAATTGGTCGGATTAACAACCACAAACTACTTGCGTCGCTGCCACTCCTAAACCAGCAAGCCCAATTCGTTGTCCAAGTCCACTCCTGTATTCGATCCTTCTTAAAAGAAAAAAAAAAGAAAACAAATTTAGCATAAAATAAAACACAACTCAACAAAATGTCCACCAACGATACAATAGCAGCAACAAGTGAGTACGGCTCACTTTTTCCTCCAGTGTTCAGAAAATTTGTTTCACTGTTCCTGGTCGGGGACTGTATCAATTTAAATGAATGCTCCGGCAACCTGGCAGAGATTTATTTATACGGTCATCGGTGCTGACTTAGAACCTCAAGTGTTTGTTTATTTTGATGACATAGTCATCGTTACGAGTAGCTTCGATAGGCATATTGTGGTGTTGAAGGAGGTATTGCAACGGGTTTGTGATGCAGGGCAAAGGTTGAATAGGGAAAAATGTAACTTTTTTCTCCCTTCACTTCGATATCTCGGATAAGTTGTTGATCGTCAAGGTTTACATGTGGACCCTGAGAAGGTGGAAACCATGCATAGGATCCTCGCTCCACGAAACTTTAAAGAGGTGCGCTCATTCGTCGGTACTATCTCATGGTACCGACGATTTGTTTCTAATTTCGCTGACTTGGTCAAGCCGTTGACCGAGCTTTTAAAGAAAAATAAGCGGTTTTCGTGGACGGTGGATTGCGAGCAAAGCTTTCAAAGATCCAAAGAATGTCTGGCTACGGCTCCGGTTTTGTCTTGCCCAGATTTTCATCGTCCTTTCGTTGTTCAGACTGACGCATCGGATTTTGGTATAGGTGCTGTTCTGACTCAGTAGTTTGACGATGGGGAGAAGGTTATTTCTTATTTGAGTAGGTCGCTGAGCAAAAGTGAATAGTTCTGTGGGCGGGTGAGAAATTGCGGCCCTATATCGAGGGAGTTCATTTCAGGCTGAATAATTTGAAAGACCCTTGCGGCAGGCTGGCCAGATGGGCTTTAAAGTTGCAGCAGTACGATTTCTCGATCATTCATAGGAAGAGAAAGGATCATGTTGTACCGGATATGTTGTTGCGAAGCGTTCCGGTCCTAAGTGCCCTTTCGAAAACCGCCGGAGATCCGTGGGTTAAGAAAATGCTTAGGGACGTGACCGAGAGACCGATCGATTTTCCATCGTGGCGCGAAGAGAACGGCGAATTGTTCAAATTAGTAAAGTTTGGACCGCGTAGTATATTCGCTAATGGGAGCGAATGGAAGAAAGTGTTAGGGAAGGATGAGAGACAACAGGCGTTGGTAGAGTGCCACGATAGTTCGTTATCGGGGCATATGGGAGTTAGGAAAACTTTTACGCGATTGTTAGAGAGGTATTATTGGCCGAAAATGAAGGTAGATGTAGCTAGATATGTCAAGGGGTGCCAAGTTTGTCAAAGTGTAAAGCCCATAAATACGAAGACAGCTGGTTTAATGATAGGGAGATCAAAGGAGTTAGAGCCGTGCAAGATGGTTTGGTAGATCTTGTGGGGCCTTTGGACAGATCTAGTAAGGGATATAGCTACATCCTAACGGTTAATAGACTATCTGACGAAGTTTCCATTGCGGAGCGCCACCGCTCTATCCATTATTAAGGAATTGGAAGAGAACGTCTTCCTACTTTTTGGGGTCCCGGCAAGGATTTGCTGAAGTTTTGTTCGTCATATGGGGTAAGGCTTCGCTTTACTGCGAACTACCATCCCCAGCGAATCCGGCTGAGCGTATTAATCAGGTGATTAAGACAACCTTGCGGGCCTATATTTTGGAGAATCACCGGACGTGGGATAAGCATTTCGCGAAGGTAGCCTGTTGCATTCGGATAGCACAGCATGACGTATTAGGTACCTCTCCTTACTTTGCCAATTTTGGCCGGACTATGGCTACCAGGGGGGGGGGGGGGGGGGGCAGAGACTATCAACGTACTTACAATGAAACTGAGGAATTTGTATTAGATTTGTACCGGGGTTTAGTCTCACAGCGAAAAGTGGGTCCACTGAAATGGTACCATACTTTGGTCGCTACCTAAGTCTCTCTCTCATGGATGGATACATGGATATGTGGCGCCAAAATATTGGCAATCGGGTTGGTCCGGGAATTTTATTCCCACCAGGCTAGAAGCCATTTAAGAACAATCTGGAGGGATTTTCTTAAATAGGTGTTTATTAAAACCCCAGATTCCCTGGCTCCCTAGACCCGATTCGAGTGGAACGCAAGTGCTTTCAGTGCTCCGCGTCAGAAAGGCAGTTGAGTTTTGTTCGAACGTTCAGTGAGAGTACACCTCGGAGTCGCGAGGAAGTGATTGTAGAACAAAGATAGTGATCTTTAGTGAAAAACAAGTTGCAGCGTGGGAGTCTGGACTGTCGTTGGGAAGTATTTTCGTGAATTGTTGTATTTCGTCTAGTATTTATATTTTGCCCAAAATTAGCTTTTATAGTATTAGACTTGTTCCTCTTGTGTTTAGCATCGCGCAACCGAGCCTAGTTTAAATTTTTCACTGAGTGTAGTCTTATTGTGTTTTCCTAACTTTAATTCTTTTTTTCGTTCCGATAAAAGAATTAAAGTTACATATATTCACTTTAGTTCTGTGTTTACCAGTGTTCACGGTACTGTGGTACTGAACAGTACCCCCCACCCCCCGCTCCGTCTGAGTAGTTGGCAACTCCTTGTCGATCTCCTTCGATCCACCTGTTTTTGACAGTTGTCAAAAATACGCGATTCGTGTCCGTCCGTTTGTGTTTATTTGGAAATAAAGTTAAAATTTATTTAACGCGATCGGTGCGCGGCGTCGAGAAATATTTAAATAGGTGAAGGAGCTCGCGACATCTGTAAGGGGTCTCGAATCCGTATTGATAGGTATCTGCCAGTAAGCGAATTTGATGTCCTAGCTGGAGAGGTACTTGGCATCTCGCAGTTTTTTAAGAGTCGCAGAAACCTTCGGAATATGGTAACTGTCACGCTCAGTGTTCTTATTCAGAGACCTATAGTCGACGCAAAACCTATAACTGCTATAGACGGTCCTGCTCCCTTCGAGCACCTCGGACACTCCCGCTTATAGAACCCTTCGTGCCCACACCCATAGCACCTTATTCCGTTCCTGCACTCTGAGGACACGTGTCCAAAACGGCGGCAGTTGAAACACCGGAAGGCCGGTGGAGGTGGCGCCCTAATCCTGCGCTCCAGGCGTTGATCGCGAAGTGGGGCAGATGCCTCAACCACATCTGTCCCCTCAGTCACGTAAGCTAAGTCCGGCTCCAACAGGGACTTCGTCCGACAGCTGGGTAGAGGGATGAATGCATCGACATTTGAACGGACAGCTTCCAGTTTACGCCCTAACGCAACTAGATCCACCAACGACCTTGGCTCAGCCAGGCCCAGCTGAGTCTGGTAGAAGGGAGTTAAATTAGAAACAACCAATGATAACATCTAGCGAATAAATTTCTCATCGTTGCCACATACACGCCGATGGACTCAGTCCCACCTTGAGTCCTTCGCCTAATCTCATCCATCAAAATGTAATCATAGTTGGGCGGGAGGAATTCCGCCTTCAGCTCGACGACCAATTCCTTCCATCCAGAGACCGTTTTGCGGATGGCTCGCAACCAAATGAGCGCCTTCCCCGAAAATAAGTCAATAGCTCCCCGAAACAGTTGAGCTTCGTTGAACCCACGAGCCTCGCTTAGCTCCTCTACCCTCTCTAAGAACGCATGCAAAGACATGCCGCTCTTCTCACCCGAGAACTTTACTTTCCACTTAGCCAAATTCTCGATTTTTCCTACAACTTCCCGGGCCATCGTTGGCTGCTGATTCTCGTCCTCGACAGCAGATTCACGGAGAAATGCCTTTTGTCCTCCTGGAACATCCTCAGAGTCCATCCTAGGCTTCGGTTGAGCCTCGTCGTCTGAAACGCCCGCTGATTCATTACAGTCTGCTGCTTGACCTCCGCGCGCGTTGAGGGCTTTGATCTATTCAGCCGACCAAGGCACCACTCAATCTCCGTAAGTATCTTTAAATACTCCGAAGACCTAGCATCAGTCGGCGGTACCTCGGTCAGCTTCGTAATCTCCCCTATCTTCAGCTCTACTTCCGCGCAATTCTCGCTGAACTCAAATGGGTAACCGAGCAACCTTTGGGGTTCTCAAGGACTTCCGCATGCCATCAACATACGTCACGGGATACCTGGGCATTCTATCTCGTAGACCATCTCCTCCTGGGACAACCTGTTGATCTCCATGGGAGCAAAAAAAGAAAAAGAACCACTCGGGAGAACCAAAATAAAGAGAACAAAATAATCCCCAAGAAGAGAAACAATCAAAACCAATAATTAAGTAAAGGATACGAATATAATAAAAATTATAAAATATTTCAAAAAAACGTTGGTACAAAAACACATGAAATGGTCTAATTGACGAAAGACCAGGAAAACCACAAACGCACAATATATATATATATATTTCTCATTTCTTCTTAAGACGCGCGTCTTGCACCTTCGCACTGACCCTAGCACAAATAAACGGAACGGTCTCACCAAAAACTTGAAGCGAGAATCGTGAGCTGGCCACAAAAACACCGACACTCTTCGAGCATGATTCGCTACCACCGCACCAAAATGAAAAATCCCGTAAATACAGTCAAAATTAACACTCTGGCAACAAAAGTATAAAACAATATCAAAGAACTTAAAACGAAAACCAATTGGTCGGATTAACAACCACAAACTACTTGCGTCGCTGCCACTCCTAAACCAGCAAGCCCAATTCGTTGTCCAAGTCCACTCCTGTATTCGATCCTTCTTAAAAGAAAAAAAAAAGAAAACAAATTTAGCATAAAATAAAACACAACTCAACAAAATGTCCACCAACGATACAATAGCAGCAACAAGTGAGTACGGCTCACTTTTTCCTCCAGTGTTCAGAAAATTTGTTTCACTGTTCCTGGTCGGGGACTGTATCAATTTAAATGAATGCTCCGGCAACCTGGCAGAGATATTTATACGGTCATCGGTGCTGACTTAGAACCTCAAGTGTTTGTTTATTTTGATGACATAGTCATCGTTACGAGTAGCTTCGATAGGCATATTGTGGTGTTGAAGGAGGTATTGCAACGGGTTTGTGATGCAGGGCAAAGGTTGAATAGGGAAAAATGTAACTTTTTTCTCCCTTCACTTCGATATCTCGGATACGTTGTTGATCGTCAAGGTTTACATGTGGACCCTGAGAAGGTGGAAACCATGCATAGGATCCTCGCTCCACGAAACTTTAAAGAGGTGCGCTCATTCGTCGGTACTATCTCATGGTACCGACGATTTGTTTCTAATTTCGCTGACTTGGTCAAGCCGTTGACCGAGCTTTTAAAGAAAAATAAGCGGTTTTCGTGGACGGTGGATTGCGAGCAAAGCTTTCAAAGATCCAAAGAATGTCTGGCTACGGCTCCGGTTTTGTCTTGCCCAGATTTTGATCGTCCTTTCGTTGTTCAGACTGACGCATCGGATTTTGGTATAGGTGCTGTTCTGACTCAGTAGTTTGACGATGGGGAGAAGGTTATTTCTTATTTGAGTAGGTCGCTGAGCAAAAGTGAATAGTTCTGTGGGCGGGTGAGAAATTGCGGCCCTATATCGAGGGAGTTCATTTCAGTGTAATCACAGACCATTATTCGTTGGTGTGGCTGAATAATTTGAAAGACCCTTGCGGCAGGCTGGCCAGATGGGCTTTAAAGTTGCAGCAGTACGATTTCTCGATCATTCATAGGAAGAGAAAGGATCATGTTGTACCGGATACGTTGTTGCGAAGCGTTCCGGTCCTAAGTGCCCTTTCGAAAACCGCCGGAGATCCGTGGGTTAAGAAAATGCTTAGGGACGTGACCGAGAGACCGATCGATTTTCCATCGTGGCGCGAAGAGAACGGCGAATTGTTCAAATTAGTAAAGTTTGGACCGCGTAGTATATTCGCTAATGGGAGCGAATGGAAGAAAGTGTTAGGGAAGGATGAGAGACAACAGGCGTTGGTAGAGTGCCACGATAGTTCGTTATCGGGGCATATGGGAGTTAGGAAAACTTTTACGCGATTGTTAGAGAGGTATTATTGGCCGAAAATGAAGGTAGATGTAGCTAGATATGTCAAGGGGTGCCAAGTTTGTCGAAGTGTAAAGCCCATAAATACGAAGACAGCTGGTTTAATGATAGGGAGATCAAAGGAGTTAGAGCCGTGCAAGATGGTTTGGTAGATCTTGTGGGGCCTTTGGACAGATCTAGTAAGGGATATAGCTACATCCTAACGGTTAATAGACTATCTGACGAAGTTTCCATTGCGGAGCGCCACCGCTCTATCCATTATTAAGGAATTGGAAGAGAACGTCTTCCTAATTTTTGGGGTCCCGGCAAGGATTTGCTGAAGTTTTGTTCGTCATATGGGGTAAGGCTTCGCTTTACTGCGAACTACCATCCCCAGGCGAATCCGGCTGAGCGTATTAATCAGGTGATTAAGACAACCTTGCGGGCCTATATTTTGGAGAATCACCGGACTCGGGATAAGCATTTCGCGAAGGTAGCCTGTTGCATTCGGATAGCACAGCATGACGTATTAGGTACCTCTCCTTACTTTGCCAATTTTGGCCGGACTATGGCTACCAGGGGGGGGGGCAGAGACTATCAACGTACTTACAATGAAACTGAGGAATTTGTAATAGATTTGTACCGGGGTTTAGTCTCACAGCGAAAAGTGGGTCCACTGAAATGGTACCATACTTAGGTAGCGATCTCTCATACATGGATATGTGGCGCCAAAATATTGGCAATCGGGTTGGTCCGGGAATTTTATTCCCACCAGGTTAGAAGCCATTTAAGAACAATTTGGAGGGATTTTCTTAAATAGGTGTTTATTAAAACCCCAGATTCCCAGGCTCCCTAGACCCCATTCGAGTGGAACGCAAGTGCCTTCAGTGCTCCGCGTCAGAAAGGCAGTTGAGTTTTGTTCGAACGTTCAGTGAGAGTACACCTCGGAGTCGCGAGGAAGTGATTGTAGAACAAAGATAGTGATCTTTAGTGAAAAACAAGTTGCAGCGTGGGAGTCTGGACTGTCGTTGGGAAGTATTTTCGTGAATTGTTGTATTTCGTCTAGTATTATTATTTTGCCCAAAATTAGCTTTTGTAGTAGTAGACTAGTCTTATTGTGTTTTCCTAACTTTAATTCTTTTTTTCGTTCCGATAAAAGAATTAATGTTACATATATTTACTTTAGTTTTGTGTTTACCAGTGTTCACGGTACTGTAGTACTGAACAGTACCCCCCACCCCCCGCTCCGTCTGAGTAGTTGGCAACTCCTTGTCGATCTCCTTCGATCCACCTGTTTTTGACAGTTGTCAAAAATACGCGATTCGTGTCCGTCGGTTGTAGTTTGTGTTTATTTGAAAATAAAGTTAAAATTTATTTAACGCGATCGGTGCGCGGCGTCGAGAAATATTTAAATAGGTGAAGGAGCTCGCGACATCTGTAAGGGGTCTCGAATCCGTATTGATAGGTATCTGCCAGTAAGCGAATTTGATGTCCTAGCTGGAGAGGTACTTGGCATCTCGCAGTTTTTTAAGAGTCGCAGAAACCTTCGGAATATGGTAACTGTCACGCTCAGTGTTCTTATTCAGAGACCTATAGTCGACGCAAAACCTATAACTGCTATAGACGGTCCTGCTCCCTTCGAGCACCTCGGACACTCCCGCTTATAGAACCCTTCGTGCCCACACCCATAGCACCTTATTCCGTTCCTGCACTCTGAGGACACGTGTCCAAAACGGCGGCAGTTGAAACACCGGAAGGCCGGTGGAGGTGGCGCCCTAATCCTGCGCTCCAGGCGTTGATCGCGAAGTGGGGCAGATGCCTCAACCACATCTGTCCCCTCAGTCACGTAAGCTAAGTCCGGCTCCAACAGGGACTTCGTCCGACAGCTGGGTAGAGGGATGAATGCATCGACATTTGAACGGACAGCTTCCAGTTTACGCCCTAACGCAACTAGATCCACCAACGACCTTGGCTCAGCCAGGCCCAGCTGAGTCTGGTAGAAGGGAGTTAAATTAGAAACAACCAATGATAACATCTAGCGAATAAATTTCTCATCGTTGCCACATACACGCCGATGGACTCAGTCCCACCTTGAGTCCTTCGCCTAATCTCATCCATCAAAATGTAATCATAGTTGGGCGGGAGGAATTCCGCCTTCAGCTCGACGACCAATTCCTTCCATCCAGAGACCGTTTTGCGGATGGCTCGCAACCAAATGAGCGCCTTCCCCGAAAATAAGTCAATAGCTCCCCGAAACAGTTGAGCTTCGTTGAACCCACGAGCCTCGCTTAGCTCCTCTACCCTCTCTAAGAACGCATGCAAAGACATGCCGCTCTTCTCACCCGAGAACTTTACTTTCCACTTAGCCAAATTCTCGATTTTTCCTACAACTTCCCGGGCCATCGTTGGCTGCTGATTCTCGTCCTCGACAGCAGATTCACGGAGAAATGCCTTTTGTCCTCCTGGAACATCCTCAGAGTCCATCCTAGGCTTCGGTTGAGCCTCGTCGTCTGAAACGCCCGCTGATTCATTACAGTCTGCTGCTTGACCTCCGCGCGCGTTGAGGGCTTTGATCTATTCAGCCGACCAAGGCACCACTCAATCTCCGTAAGTATCTTTAAATACTCCGAAGACCTAGCATCAGTCGGCGGTACCTCGGTCAGCTTCGTAATCTCCCCTATCTTCAGCTCTACTTCCGCGCAATCTATCTCGTAGACGAGCTCCTCCTGTGACAACCTGTTGATCTCCATGGGAGCAAAAAAAAAAAGAAAAAGAACCACTCGGGAGAACCAAAATAAATAGAACAAAATAATCCCCAACGAGAGAAACAATCAAAACGAATAATTAAGTAAAGGATACGAATATAATAAAAATTATAAAATATTTCAAAAAAACGTTGGTACAAGATCCAAACTACACCGATCCCAACACATGAACGTGTTCAGAAAATTTTTTTCACTGTTCCTGGTCGGGGACTGTATCAATTTAAATGAATGCCATATGTGTTGCATAATACTCCGGCAACCAGGCAGAGGTTTATTGATACAGTCATCGGTGCTGACTTAGAACCTCAAGTGTTTGTTTATTTTGATGACATAGTCATCGTTACGAGTAGCTTCGATAGGCATATTGTGGTGTTGTAGAAAGTATTGCAACGGGTTTGTGACGCAGGGCTAAGATTGAATAGGGAAAAATGTAACTTTTTGTAACTTTTCCCTTCACTTCGATATCTCGGATACGTTGTTGATCGTCAAGGTTTACATGTGGACCCTGAGAAGGTGGAAGCCATACTTAGGATCCCCGCTCCACGAAACGGTAAAGAGGTGCGGTTTATGGTACCGACGATTTGTTTCTAATTTCGCTGACTTGGTCAAGCAGTTGACCGAGTTTTTAAAGAAAAATAAGCGGTTTTCGTGGACGGCGGATTGCGAGCAAAGCTTTCAAAGATCCAAAGAATGTCTGGTTACGGCTCCGGTTTTGTCTTGCCCAGATTTTGATCGTCCTTTCGTTGTTCAGACTGACGCATCGGATTTTGGTATAGGTGCTGTTCTGACTCAGTAGTTTGACGATGGGGAGAAGGTTATTTCTTATTTGAGTAGGTCGCTGAGCAAAAGTGAATAGTTCTGTGGGCGGGTGAGAAATTGCGGCCCTATATCGAGGGAGTTCATTTCAGTGTAATCACAGACCATTATTCGTTGGTGTGGCTGAATAATTTGAAAGACCCTTGCGGCAGGCTGGCCAGATGGGCTTTAAAGTTGCAGCAGTACGATTACTCGATCATTCATAGGAAGAGAAAGAATCATGTTGTACCGGATATGTTGTTTGCGAAGCGTTCCGGTCCTAAGTGCCCTTTCGAAAACCGCCGGAGATCCGTGGGTTAAGAAAATGCTTAGGGACGTGACCGAGAGACCGATCGATTTTCCATCGTGGCGCGAAGAGAACGGCGAATTGTTCAAATTAGTAATGTTTGGACCACGTAGTATATTCGCTAATGGGAGGGAATGGAAGAAAGTGTTAGGGAAGGATGAGAGAGAACAGGCGTTGGTAGAGTGTCACGATAGTCCGTTATCGGGGCATATGGGAGTTAGGAAAACTTATACGCGATTGTTAGAGAGGTATTATTGGCCGAAAATGAAGGTAGATGTAGCTAGATATGTCAAGGGGTGCCAAGTTTGTCAAAGTGTAAAGCCCATAAATACGAAGCCAGCTGGTTTAATGATAGGGAGATCAAAGGAGTTAGAGCCGTGCAAGATGGTTTGGTAGATCTTGTGGGGCCTTTGGACAGATCTAGTAAGGGATATAGCTACATCCTAACGGTTAATAGACTATCTGACGAAATTTCCATTGCGGAGCGCCACCGCTCTATCCATTATTAAGGAATTGGAAGAGAACGTCTTCCTACTTTTTGGGGTCCCGGCAAGGATTTGCTGAAGTTTTGTTCGTCATATGGGGTAAGGCTTCGCTTTACTGCGAACTACCATCCCCAGGCGAATCCGGCTGAGCGTATTAATCAGGTGATTAAGACAACCTTGCGGGCCTATATTTTGGAGAATCACCGGACTCGGGATAAGCATTTCGCGAAGGTAGCCTGTTGCATTCGGATAGCACAGCATGACGTATTAGGTACCTCTCCTTACTTTGCCAATTTTGGCCGGACTATGGCTACCAGGGGGGGGGGGGGGCAGAGACTATCAACGTACTTACAATGAAACTGAGGAATTTGTAATAGATTTGTACCGGGGTTTAGTCTCACAGCGAAAAGTGGGTCCACTGAAATGGTACCATACTTAGGTAGCGATCTCTCATACATGGATATGTGGCGCCAAAATATTGGCAATCGGGTTGGTCCGGGAATTTTATTCCCACCAGGTTAGAAGCCATTTAAGAACAATCTGGAGGATCCAAAGAATGTCTGGCTACGGCTCCGGTTTTGTCTTGCCCAGATTTTGATCGTCCTTTCGTTGTTCAGACTGACGCATCGGATTTTGGTATAGGTGCTGTTCTGACTCAGTAGTTTGACGATGGGGAGAAGGTTATTTCTTATTTGAGTAGGTCGCTGAGCAAAAGTGAATGTTTGGCAGTTCTGTGGGAGGTTGAGAAATTGCGGCCCTATATCGAGGGAGTTAATTTCAGTGTAATCACAGACCATTATTCGTTGGTGTGGCTGAATAATTTGAAAGACCCTTGCGGCAGGCTGGCCAGATGGGCTTTAAAGTTGCAGCAGTACGATTTCTCGATCATTCATAGGAAGAGAAAGGATCATGTTGTACCGGATATGTTGTTGCGAAGCGTTCCGGTCCTAAGTGCCCTTTCGAAAACCGCCGGAGATCCGTGGGTTAAGAAAATGCTTAGGGACGTGACCGAGAGACCGATCGATTTTCCATCGTGGCGCGAAGAGAACGGCGAATTGTTCAAATTAGTAATGTTTGGACCACGTAGTATATTCGCTAATGGGAGGGAATGGAAGAAAGTGTTAGGGAAGGATGAGAGAGAACAGGCGTTGGTAGAGTGCCACGATAGTCCGTTATCGGGGCATATGGGAGTTAGGAAAACTTATACGCGATTGTTAGAGAGGTATTATTGGCCGAAAATGAAGGTAGATGTAGCTAGATATGTCAAGGGGTGCCAAGTTTGTCAAAGTGTAAAGCCCATAAATACGAAGCCAGCTGGTTTAATGATAGAGAGATCAAAGGAGTTAGAGCCGTGCAAGATGGTTTGGTAGATCTTGTGGGGCCTTTGGACAGATCTAGTAAGGGATATAGCTAGATCCTAACGGTTAATAGACTATCTGACGAAGTTTCCATTGCGGAGCGCCACCGCTCTATCCATTATTAAGGAATTGGAAGAGAACGTCTTCCTACTTTTTGGGGTCCCGGCAAGGATTTGCTGAAGTTTTGTTCGTCATATGGGGTAAGGCTTCGCTTTACTGCGAACTACCATCCCCAGGCGAATCCGGCCGAGCGTATTAATCAGGTGATTAAGATAACCTTGCGGCCCTATATTTCGGAGAATCACCGGACTCGGGATAAGCATCTCACGAAGGTAGCCTGTTGCATTCGGACAGCACAGCATGACGTATTAGGTACCTCTCCTTACTTTGCCAATTTTGGTCGGACTATGGCTACCAGGGGGGGGGGGGGCAGAGACTATCAACGTACTTACAATGAAACTGAGGAATTTGTAATAGATTTGTACCGGGGTTTAGTCTCACAGCGAAAAGTGAGTCCACTGAAATGGTACCATACTTATGCATCGATCTCTCATACATGGATATGTGGCGCCAATATATTGGCAATCGGGTTGGTCCGGGAATTTTATTCCCACCAGGTTAGAAGCCATTTAAGAACAATTTGGAGGGATTTTCTTAAATAGGTGTTTATTAAAACCCCAGATTCCCAGGCTCCCTAGACCCGATTCGAGTGGAACGCAAGTGCCTTCAGTGCTCCACGTCAGAAAGGCAGTTGAGTTTTGTTCGAACGTTCAGTGTGAGTACACCTCGGAGTCGCGAGGAAGTGATTGTAGAACAAAGATAGTGATCTTTAGTGAAAAACAAGTTGCAGCGTGGGAGTCTGGACTGTCGTTGGAAAGTATTTTCGTGAATTGTTATATTTCGTCTAGTATTTATATTTTGCCCAAAATTAGCTTTTATAGTAGTAGACTTGTTCCTCTTGTGTTTAGCATCGCGCAACCGAGCCTAGTTTGAATTTTTCACTGAGTATAGTCTTATTGTGTTTTCCTAACTTTAATTCTTTTTTTTCGTTTCGATAAAAGAATTAAAGTTACATATATTCACTTTAGTTTTGTGTTTACCAGTGTTCACGGTACTGTGGTACTGAACACCCCCCCCCCCCCCCCCCCGCTCCATCTGAGTAGTAGGCAACTCCTTGTCGATCTCCTGTTTTTGACAGTTGTCAAAAATACGCGATTCGTGTCCGTCGGTTGTAGTTTGTGTTTATTTGAAAATGTAGTTAAAATTTATTTAACGCGATCGGTGCGCGACGTCGAGGAATATTTAAATAGGTGAAGGAGCTCGCGACAGCTGTAAGGGATCTCGAATCCGTATTGATAGGTATCTGCCAGAAGCGAATTTGATGTCCTAGCTGGAGAGGTACTTGGCATCTCGCAGTTTTTCAAGAGTCGCAGAAACCTTCGGAATAGGGTAACTGTCACGCTCAGTGTTCTTATTCAGAGACCTATAGTCGACGCAAAACCTATAACTGCTATAGACGGTCCTGCTCCCTTCGAGCACCTCGGACACTCCCGCTTATAGAACCCTTCGTGCCCACACCCATAGCACCTTATTCCGTTCCTGCACTCTGAGGACACGTGTCCAAAACGGCGGCAGTTGAAACACTGGAAGGCCGGTGGAGGTGGCGCCCTAATCCTGCGCTCCAGGCGTTGATCGCGAAGTCGGGCAGATGCCTCAACCACATCTGTCCCCTCAGTCACGTAAGCTAAGTCCGGCTCCAACAGGGACTTCGTCCGACAGCTGGGTAGAGGGATGAATGCATCGACATTTGAACGGACAGCTTCCTGTTTACGCCCTAACGCAACTAGCTCCACCAACGACCTTGGTTCAGCCAAGCCCAGCTGAGTCTGGTAGAAGGGAATTAAATTAGAAACAACCAATGATAACATCTAGCGAATAAATTTCTCATCGTTGCCACATACACGCCACCTTGAGTCCTTCGTTATCTCGTTCATTAAAATGTCATCATAGTTGGGCGGGAGGAATTCCGCCTTCAGCTCGACGACCAATTCCTTTCATCCAGAGACCGTTTTGCGGATGGCTCGCAACCAAATGAGCGCCTTCCCCGAAAATAAGTCAACAGCTCCCCGAAACAGTTGAGCTTCGTTGACCCCACGAGCCTCGCTTAGCACCTCTACCCTCTCTAAGAACGCATGCAAAGACATGCCGCTCTTCTCACCAGAGAACTTTACTTCCCACTTAGCCAAATTCTCGATTTTTCCTACAACTTCCCGGGCCATCGTTGGCTGCTGATTCTCGTCCTCGACAGCAGATTCACGGAGAAATGCCTATCGTCCTCCTGGCACATCCTTACAAGAAAAAAAAAGAAAACAAAATTAGCATAAAATAAAACACAACTCAACAAAATGTCCACCAACGATACAATAACAGCAACAAGTGAGTACGGCTCACTTTTTCCTCCAGTGTTCAGAACATTTTTTTCCTGGTCGGGGACTGTATCAATTTAAATGAATGCCATATGGGTTGCATAATGCTCCGGCAACCTGGCAGAGATTTATTTATACGGTCATCGGTGCTGACTTAGAACCTCAAGTGTTTGTTTATTTTGATGACATAGTCATCGTTACGAGTAGCTTCGATTGGCATATTGTGGTGTTGAAGGAGGTATTGCAACGGGTTTGTGACGCAGGGCTAAGGTTGAATAGGGGAAAATTTAACTTTTGTCTCCCTTCACTTCGATATCTCGGATACGTTGTTGATCGTCAAGGTTTACATGTGGACCCTGAGAAGGTGGAAGCCATGCTTAGGATCCTCGCTCCACTATACGTTAAAGAGGTGCGCTCATTCGTCGGTACTATCTCATGGTACCGACGATTTGTTTCTAATTTCGCTGACTTGGTCAAGCCGTTGACCGAGCTTTTAAAGAAAAATAAGCGGTTTTCGTGGACGGTGGATTGCGAGCAAAGCTTTCAAAGATCCAAAGAATGTCTGGCTACGGCTCCGGTTTTGTCTTGCCCAGATTTTGATCGTCCTTTCGTTGTTCAGACTGACGCATCGGATTTTGGTATAGGTGCTGTTCTGACTCAGTAGTTTGACGATGGGGAGAAGGTTATTTCTTATTTGAGTAGGTCGCTGAGCAAAAGTGAATAGTTCTGTGGGCGGGTGAGAAATTGCGGCCCTATATCGAGGGAGTTCATTTCAGTGTAATCACAGACCATTATTCGTTGGTGTGGCTGAATAATTTGAAAGACCCTTGCGGCAGGCTGGCCAGATGGGCTTTAAAGTTGCAGCAGTACGATTTCTCGATCATTCATAGGAAGAGAAAGGATCATGTTGTACCGGATATGTTGTTGCGAAGCGTTCCGGTCCTAAGTGCCCTTTCGAAAACCGCCGGAGATCCGTGGGTTAAGAAAATGCTTAGGGACGTGACCGAGAGACCGATCGATTTTCCATCGTGGCGCGAAGAGAACGGCGAATTGTTCAAATTAGTAATGTTTGGACCACGTAGTATATTCGCTAATGGGAGGGAATGGAAGAAAGTGTTAGGGAAGGATGAGAGAGAACAGGCGTTGGTAGAGTGCCACGATAGTCCGTTATCGGGGCATATGGGAGTTAGGAAAACTTATACGCGATTGTTAGAGAGGTATTATTGGCCGAAAATGAAGGTAGATGTAGCTAGATATGTCAAGGGGTGCCAAGTTTGTCAAAGTGTAAAGCCCATAAATACGAAGCCAGCTGGTTTAATGATAGGGAGATCAAAGGAGTTAGAGCCGTGCAAGATGGTTTGGTAGATCTTGTGGGGCCTTTGGACAGATCTAGTAAGGGATATAGCTACATCCTAACGGTTAATAGACTATCTGACGAAGTTTCCATTGCGGAGCGCCACCGCTCTATCCATTATTAAGGAATTGGAAGAGAACATCTTCCTACTTTTTGGGGTCCCGGCAAGTACTTGCTGAAGTTTTGTTCGTCATATGGGGTAAGGCTTCGCTTTACTGCGAACTACCATCCCCAGGCGAATCCGGCCGAGCGTATTAATCAGGTGATTAAGATAACCTTGCGGCCCTATATTTCGGAGAATCACCGGACTCGGGATAAGCATCTCACGAAGGTAGCCTGTTGCATTCGGACAGCACAGCATGACGTATTAGGTACCTCTCCTTACTTTGCCAATTTTGGCCGGACTATGGCTACCAGGGGGGGGGCAGAGACTATCAACGTACTTACAATGAAACTGAGGAATTTGTAATAGATTTGTACCGGGGTTTAGTCTCACAGCGAAAAGTGGGTCCACTGAAATGGTACCATACTTATGCATCGATCTCTCATACATGGATATGTGGCGCCAATATATTGGCAATCGGGTTGGTCCGGGAATTTTATTCCCACCAGGTTAGAAGCCATTTAAGAACAATTTGGAGGGATTTTCTTAAATAGGTGTTTATTAAAACCCCAGATTCCCAGGCTCCCTAGACCCGATTCGAGTGGAACGCAAGTGCCTTCAGTGCTCCACGTCAGAAAGGCAGTTGAGTTTTGTTCGAACGTTCAGTGTGAGTACACCTCGGAGTCGCGAGGAAGTGATTGTAGAACAAAGATAGTGATCTTTAGTGAAAAACAAGTTGCAGCGTGGGAGTCTGGACTGTCGTTGGGAAGTATTTTCGTGAATTGTTATATTTCGTCTAGTATTTATATTTTGCCCAAAATTAGCTTTTATAGTAGTAGACTTGTTCCTCTTGTGTTTAGCATCGCGCAACCGAGCCTAGTTTGAATTTTTCACTGAGTATAGTCTTATTGTGTTTTCCTAACTTTAATTCTTTTTTTTCGTTTCGATAAAAGAATTAAAGTTACATATATTCACTTTAGTTTTGTGTTTACCAGTGTTCACGGTACTGTGGTACTGAACACCCCCCCCCCCCCCCTCCATCTGAGTAGTAGGCAACTCCTTGTCGATCTCCTGTTTTTGACAGTTGTCAAAAATACGCGATTCGTGTCCGTCGGTTGTAGTTTGTGTTTATTTGAAAATGTAGTTAAAATTTATTTAACGCGATCGGTGCGCGACGTCGAGGAATATTTAAATAGGTGAAGGAGCTCGCGACAGCTGTAAGGGATCTCGAATCCGTATTGATAGGTATCTGCCAGAAGCGAATTTGATGTCCTAGCTGGAGAGGTACTTGGCATCTCGCAGTTTTTCAAGAGTCGCAGAAACCTTCGGAATAGGGTAACTGTCACGCTCAGTGTTCTTATTCAGAGACCTATAGTCGACGCAAAACCTATAACTGCTATAGACGGTCCTGCTCCCTTCGAGCACCTCGGACACTCCCGCTTATAGAACCCTTCGTGCCCACACCCATAGCACCTTATTCCGTTCCTGCACTCTGAGGACACGTGTCCAAAACGGCGGCAGTTGAAACACCGGAAGGCCGGTGGAGGTGGCGCCCTAATCCTGCGCTCCAGGCGTTGATCGCGAAGTCGGGCAGATGCCTCAACCACATCTGTCCCCTCAGTCACGTAAGCTAAGTCCGGCTCCAACAGGGACTTCGTCCGACAGCTGGGTAGAGGGATGAATGCATCGACATTTGAACGGACAGCTTCCTGTTTACGCCCTAACGCAACTAGCTCCACCAACGACCTTGGTTCAGCCAAGCCCAGCTGAGTCTGGTAGAAGGGAATTAAATTAGAAACAACCAATGATAACATCTAGCGAATAAATTTCTCATCGTTGCCACATACACGCCACCTTGAGTCCTTCGCCTAATCTCGTTCATTAAAATGTCATCATAGTTGGGCGGGAGGAATTCCGCCTTCAGCTCGACGACCAATTCCTTCCATCCAGAGACCGTTTTGCGGATGGCTCGCAACCAAATGAGCGCCTTCCCCGAAAATAAGTCAACAGCTCCCCGAAACAGTTGAGCTTCGTTGACCCCACGAGCCTCGCTTAGCTCCACTACCCTCTCTAAGAACGCATGCAAAGACATGCCGCTCTTCTCACCAGAGAACTTTACTTCCCACTTAGCCAAATTCTCGATTTTTCCTACAACTTCCCGGGCCATCGTTGGCTGCTGATTCTCGTCCTCGACAGCAGATTCACGGAGAAATGCCTATCGTCCTCCTGGCACATCCCTACAAGAAAAAAAAAAGAAAACAAAATTAGCATAAAATAAAACACAACTCAACAAAATGTCCACCAACGATACAATAACAGCAACAAGTGAGTACGGCTCACTTTTTCCTCCAGTGTTCAGAAAATTTGTTTCACTGTTCCTGGTCGGGGACTGTATCAATTTAAATGAATGCCATATGGGTTGCATAATGCTCCGGCAACCTGGCAGAGATTTATTTATACGGTCATCGGTGCTGACTTAGAACCTCAAGTGTTTGTTTATTTTGATGACATAGTCATCGTTACGAGTAGCTTCGATTGGCATATTGTGGTGTTGAAGGAGGTATTGCAACGGGTTTGTGACGCAGGGCTAAGGTTGAATAGGGAAAAATGTAACTTTTGTCTCCCTTCACTTCGATATCTCGGATACGTTGTTGATCGTCAAGGTTTACATGTGGACCCTGAGAAGGTGGAAGCCATGCTTAGGATCCTCGCTCCACGAAAAGTTAAAGAAGTGCGCTCATTCGTCGGTACTATTTCATGGTACCGACGATTTGTTTCTAATTTCGCTGACTTGGTCAAGCCGTTGACCGAGCTTTTAAAGAAAAATAAGCGGTTTTCGTGGACGGTGGATTACGAGCAAAGCTTTCAAAGATCCAAAGAATGTCTGGTTACGGCTCCGGTTTTGTCTTGCCCAGATTTTGATCGTCCTTTCGTTGTTCAGACTGACGCATCGGATTTTGGTATAGGTGCTGTTCTGACTCAGTAGTTTGACGATGGGGAGAAGGTTATTTCTTATTGGAGTAGGTCGCTGAGCAAAAGTGAATAGAATTATTCCACTACGGAGAAGGAATGTTTGGCAGTTCTGTGGGCGGTTGAGAAATTGCGGCCCTATATCGAGGGAGTTCATTTCAGTGTAATCACAGACCATTATTCGTTGGTGTGGCTGAATAATTTGAAAGACCCTTGCGGCAGGCTGGCCAGATGGGCTTTAAAGTTGCAGCAGTACGATTTCTCGATCATTCATAGGAAGAGAAAGGATCATGTTGTACCGGATATGTTGTTGCGAAGCGTTCCGGTCCTAAGTGCCCTTTCGAAAACCGCCGGAGATCCGTGGGTTAAGAAAATGCTTAGGGACGTGACCGAGAGACCGATCGATTTTCCATCGTGGCGCGAAGAGAACGGCGAATTGTTCAAATTAGTAATGTTTGGACCACGTAGTATATTCGCTAATGGGAGGGAATGGAAGAAAGTGTTAGGGAAGGATGAGAGAGAACAGGCGTTGGTAGAGTGTCACGATAGTCCGTTATCGGGGCATATGGGAGTTAGGAAAACTCCCATATATTAGAGAGGTATTATTGGCCGAAAATGAAGGTAGATGTAGCTAGATATGTCAAGGGGTGCCAAGTTTGTCAAAGTGTAAAGCCCATAAATACGAAGCCAGCTGGTTTAATGATAGGGAGATCAAAGGAGTTAGAGCCGTGCAAGATGGTTTGGTAGATCTTGTGGGGCCTTTGGACAGATCTAGTAAGGGATATAGTTACATCCTATCGGTTAATAGACTATCTGACGAAGTTTCCATTGCGGAGCTTTTTGGGGTCCCGGGATCCATGGCGTGCGCCAATTTCGCAGCAAGGATTTGCTGAAGGTTTGTTCGTCCTATAGGGTAAGGCTTCGCTTTACTGCGAACTACCATCCCCAGGCGAATCTGGCCGAGCGTATTGGGATAAGCATCTCACGAAGGTAGCCTGTTGCATTCGGACAGCACAGCATGACGTATTAGGTACCTCTCCTTACTTTGCCAATTTTGGCCGGACTATGGCTACCAGGGGGGGGGGGGGGGCAGAGACTATCAACGTACTTACAATGAAACTGAGGAATTTGTAATAGATTTGTACCGGGGTTTAGTCTCACAGCGAAAAGTGGGTCCACTGAAATGGTACCATACTTATGCATCGATCTCTCATACATGGATATGTGGCGCCAATATATTGGCAATCGGGTTGGTCCGGGAATTTTATTCCCACCAGGTTAGAAGCCATTTAAGAACAATTTGGAGGGATTTTCTTAAATAGGTGTTTATTAAAACCCCAGATTCCCAGGCTCCCTAGACCCGATTCGAGTGGAACGCAAGTGCCTTCAGTGCTCCACGTCAGAAAGGCAGTTGAGTTTTGTTCGAACGTTCAGTGTGAGTACACCTCGGAGTCGCGAGGAAGTGATTGTAGAACAAAGATAGTGATCTTTAGTGAAAAACAAGTTGCAGCGTGGGAGTCTGGACTGTCGTTGGGAAGTATTTTCGTGAATTGTTATATTTCGTCTAGTATTTATATTTTGCCCAAAATTAGCTTTTATAGTAGTAGACTTGTTCCTCTTGTGTTTAGCATCGCGCAACTGAGCCTAGTTTGAATTTTTCACTGAGTATAGTCTTATTGTGTTTTCCTAACTTTAATTCTTTTTTTTCGTTTCGATAAAAGAATTAAAGTTACATATATTCACTTTAGTTTTGTGTTTACCAGTGTTCACGGTACTGTGGTACTGAACACCCCCCCCCCCCCCCGCTCCATCTGAGTAGTAGGCAACTCCTTGTCGATCTCCTGTTTTTGACAGTTGTCAAAAATACGCGATTCGTGTCCGTCGGTTGTAGTTTGTGTTTATTTGAAAATGTAGTTAAAATTTATTTAACGCGATCGGTGCGCGACGTCGAGGAATATTTAAATAGGTGAAGGAGCTCGCGACAGCTGTAAGGGATCTCGAATCCGTATTGATAGGTATCTGCCAGAAGCGAATTTGATGTCCTAGCTGGAGAGGTACTTGGCATCTCGCAGTTTTTCAAGAGTCGCAGAAACCTTCGGAATAGGGTAACTGTCACGCTCAGTGTTCTTATTCAGAGACCTATAGTCGACGCAAAACCTATAACTGCTATAGACGGTCCTGCTCCCTTCGAGCACCTCGGACACTCCCGCTTATAGAACCCTTCGTGCCCACACCCATAGCACCTTATTCCGTTCCTGCACTCTGAGGACACGTGTCCAAAACGGCGGCAGTTGAAACACCGGAAGGCCGGTGGAGGTGGCGCCCTAATTCTGCGCTCCAGGCGTTGATCGCGAAGTGGGGCAGATGCCTCAACCACATCTGTCTCCTCAGTCACGTAAGCTAAGTCCGGCTCCAACAGGGACTTCGTCCGACAGCTGGGTAGAGGGATGAATGCATCGACATTTGAACGGACAGCTTCCTGTTTACGCCCTAACGCAACTAGCTCCACCAACGACCTTGGTTCAGCCAAGCCCAGCTGAGTCTGGTAGAAGGGAATTAAATTAGAAACAACCAATGATAACATCTAGCGAATAAATTTCTCATCGTTGCCACATACACGCCACCTTGAGTCCTTCGCCTAATCTCGTTCATTAAAATGTCATCATAGTTGGGCGGGAGGAATTCAGCCTTCAGCTCGACGACCAATTCCTTCCATCCAGAGACCGTTTTGCGGATGGCTCGCAACCAAATGAGCGCCTTCCCCGAAAATAAGTCAACAGCTCCCCGAAACAGTTGAGCTTCGTTGACCCCACGAGCCTCGCTTAGCTCCTCTACCCTCTCTAAGAACGCATGCAAAGACATGCCGCTCTTCTCACCCGAGAACTTTACTTTCCACTTAGCCAAATTCTCGATTTTTCCTACAACTTCCCGGGCCATCGTTGGCTGCTGATTCTCGTCCTCGACAGCAGATTCACGGAGAAATGCCTATCGTCCTCCTGGCACATCTTTACAAGAAAAAAAAAGAAAACAAAATTAGCATAAAATAAAACACAACTCAACAAAATGTCCACCAACGATACAATAACAGCAACAAGTGAGTACGGCTCACTTTTTCCTCCAGTGTTCAGAACATTTTTTTCCTGGTCGGGGACTGTATCAATTTAAATGAATGCCATATGGGTTGCATAATGCTCCGGCAACCTGGCAGAGATTTATTTATACGGTCATCGGTGCTGACTTAGAACCTCAAGTGTTTGTTTATTTTGATGACATAGTCATCGTTACGAGTAGCTTCGATTGGCATATTGTGGTGTTGAAGGAGGTATTGCAACGGGTTTGTGACGCAGGGCTAAGGTTGAATAGGGAAAAATGTAACTTTTGTCTCCCTTCACTTCGATATCTCGGATACGTTGTTGATCGTCAAGGTTTACATGTGGACCCTGAGAAGGTGGAAGCCATGCTTAGGATCCTCGCTCCACTAAACGTTAAAGAAGTGCGCTCATTCGTCGGTACTATTTCATGGTACCGTCGATTTGTTCCTAATTTCGCTGACTTGGTCAAGCCGTTGACCGAGCTTTTAAAGAAAAATAAGCGGTTTTCGTGGAAGGTGGATTGCGAGCAAAGCTTTCAAAGATCCAAAGAATGTCTGGTTACGGCTCCGGTTTTGTCTTGCCCAGATTTTGATCGTCCTTTCGTTGTTCAGACTGACGCATCGGATTTTGGTATAGGTGCTGTTCTGACTCAGTAGTTTGACGATGGGGAGAAGGTTATTTCTTATTTGAGTAGGTCGCTGAGCAAAAGTGAATGTTTGGCAGTTCTGTGGGAGGTTGAGAAATTGCGGCCCTATATCGAGGGAGTTAATTTCAGTGTAATCACAGACCATTATTCGTTGGTGTGGCTGAATAATTTGAAAGACCCTTGCGGCAGGCTGGCCAGATGGGCTTTAAAGTTGCAGCAGTACGATTTCTCGATCATTCATAGGAAGAGAAAGGATCATGTTGTACCGGATATGTTGTTGCGAAGCGTTCCGGTCCTAAGTGCCCTTTCGAAAACCGCCGGAGATCCGTGGGTTAAGAAAATGCTTAGGGACGTGACCGAGAGACCGATCGATTTTCCATCGTGGCGCGAAGAGAACGGCGAATTGTTCAAATTAGTAATGTTTGGACCACGTAGTATATTCGCTAATGGGAGGGAATGGAAGAAAGTGTTAGGGAAGGATGAGAGAGAACAGGCGTTGGTAGAGTGCCACGATAGTCCGTTATCGGGGCATATGGGAGTTAGGAAAACTTATACGCGATTGTTAGAGAGGTATTATTGGCCGAAAATGAAGGTAGATGTAGCTAGATATGTCAAGGGGTGCCAAGTTTGTCAAAGTGTAAAGCCCATAAATACGAAGCCAGCTGGTTTAATGATAGGGAGATCAAAGGAGTTAGAGCCGTGCAAGATGGTTTGGTAGATCTTGTGGGGCCTTTGGACAGATCTAGTAAGGGATATAGCTACATCCTAACGGTTAATAGACTATCTGACGAAGTTTCCATTGCGGAGCGCCACCGCTCTATCCATTATTAAGGAATTGGAAGAGAACGTCTTCCTACTTTTTGGGGTCCCGGCAAGGATTTGCTGAAGTTTTGTTCGTCATATGGGGTAAGGCTTCGCTTTACTGCGAACTACCATCCCCAGGCGAATCCGGCTGAGCGTATTAATCAGGTGATTAAGACAACCTTGCGGGCCTATATTTTGGAGAATCACCGGACTCGGGATAAGCATCTCACGAAGGTAGCCTGTTGCATTCGGACAGCACAGCATGACGTATTAGGTACCTCTCCTTACTTTGCCAATTTTGGCCGGACTATGGCTACCAGGGGGGGGCAGAGACTATCAACGTACTTACAATGAAACTGAGGAATTTGTAATAGATTTGTACCGGGGTTTAGTCTCACAGCGAAAAGTGGGTCCACTGAAATGGTACCATACTTATGCATCGATCTCTCATACATGGATATGTGGCGCCAATATATTGGCAATCGGGTTGGTCCGGGAATTTTATTCCCACCAGGTTAGAAGCCATTTAAGAACAATTTGGAGGGATTTTCTTAAATAGGTGTTTATTAAAACCCCAGATTCCCAGGCTCCCTAGACCTCGCAGTTTTTCAAGAGTCGCAGAAACCTTCGGAATAGGGTAACTGTCACGCTCAGTGTTCTTATTCA
This sequence comes from Coelopa pilipes, assembly GCA_947389925.1. Taxonomy (NCBI): domain Eukaryota; kingdom Metazoa; phylum Arthropoda; class Insecta; order Diptera; family Coelopidae; genus Coelopa; species Coelopa pilipes. Next base: position 10,768,590 of record OX376700.1, read on the forward strand.
GAGACCTATAGTCGACGCAAAACCTATAACTGCTATAGACGGTCCTGCTCCCTTCGAGCACCTCGGACACTCCCGCTTATAGAATCCTTCGTGCCCACACCCATAGCACCTTATTCCGTTCCTGCACTCTGAGGACACGTGTCCAAAACGGCGGCAGTTGAAACACCGGAAGGCCGGTGGAGGTGGCGCCCTAATCCTGCGCTCCAGGCGTTGATCGCGAAGTCGGGCAGATGCCTCAACCACATCTGTCCCCTCAGTCACGTAAGCTAAGTCCGGCTCCAACAGGGACTTCATCCGACAGCTGGGTAGAGGGATGAATGCATCGACATTTGAACGGACAGCTTCCTGTTTACGCCCTAACGCAACTAGCTCCACCAACGACCTTGGTTCAGCCAAGCCCAGCTGAGTCTGGTAGAAGGGAATTAAATTAGAAACAACCAATGATAACATCTAGCGAATAAATTTCTCATCGTTGCCACATACACGCCACCTTGAGTCCTTCGCCTAATCTCGTTCATTAAAATGTCATCATAGTTGGGCGGGAGGAATTCCGCCTTCAGCTCGACGACCAATTCCTTCCATCCAGAGACCGTTTTGCGGATGGCTCGCAACCAAATGAGCGCCTTCCCCGAAAATAAGTCAACAGCTCCCCGAAACAGTTGAGCTTCGTTGACCCCACGAGCCTCGCTTAGCTCCTCTACCCTCTCTAAGAACGCATGCAAAGACATGCCGCTCTTCTCACCAGAGAACTTTACTTCCCACTTAGCCAAATTCTCGATTTTTCCTACAACTTCCCGGGCCATCGTTGGCTGCTGATTCTCGTCCTCGACCACAGATTCACGGAGAAATGCCTATCGTCCTCCTGGCACATCCTTACAAGAAAAAAAAAAGAAAACAAAATTAGCATAAAATAAAACACAACTCAACAAAATGTCCACCAACGATACAATAACAGCAACAAGTGAGTACGGCTCACTTTTTCCTCCAGTGTTCAGAACATTTTTTTCCTGGTCGGGGACTGTATCAATTTAAATGAATGCCATATGGGTTGCATAATGCTCCGGCAACCTGGCAGAGATTTATTTATACGGTCATCGGTGCTGACTTAGAACCTCAAGTGTTTGTTTATTTTGATGACATAGTCATCGTTACGAGTAGCTTCGATTGGCATATTGTGGTGTTGAAGGAGGTATTGCAACGGGTTTGTGACGCAGGGCTAAGGTTGAATAGGGAAAAATGTAACTTTTGTCTCCCTTCACTTCGATATCTCGGATACGTTGTTGATCGTCAAGGTTTACATGTGGACCCTGAGAAGGTGGAAGCCATGCTTAGGATCCTCGCTCCACGAAACGTTAAAGAAGTGCGCTCATTCGTCGGTACTATTTCATGGTACCGACGATTTGTTTCTAATTTCGCTGACTTGGTCAAGCCGTTGACCGAACTTTTAAAGAAAAATAAGCGATTTTCGTGGACGGTGGATTGCGAGCAAAGCTTTCAAAGATCCAAAGAATGTCTGGCTACGGCTCCGGTTTTGTCTTGCCCAGATTTTGATCGTCCTTTCGTTGTTCTGACTGACGCATCGGATTTTGGTATGGGTGCTGTTCTGACTCAGTAGTTTGACGATGGGGAAAGGTGAGTAGGTCGCTGAGCAAAAGTGAATAGAATTATTCCACTATGGAGAAGGAATGTTTGGCAGTTCTGTGGGCGGTTGAGAAATTGCGGCCCTATATCGAGGGAGTTCATTTCAGTGTAATCACAGACCATTATTCGTTGGTGTGGCTGAATAATTTGAAAGACCCTTGTGGCAGGCTGGTCAGATGGGCTTTAAAGTTGCAGCAGTACGATTTCTCGATCATTCATAGGAAGGGAAAGGATCATGTCGTACCGGATATGTTGTTGCGAAGCGTTCCGGTCCTAAGTGCCCTTTCGAAAACCGCCGGAGATCCGTGGGTTAAGAAAATGCTTAGGGACGTGACCGAGAGACCGATCGATTTTCCATCGTGGCGCGAAGAGAACGGCGAATTGTTCAAATTAGTAAAGTTTGGACCGCGTAGTATATTCGCTAATGGGAGCGAATGGAAGAAAGTGTTAGGGAAGGATGAGAGACAACAGGCGTTGGTAGAGTGCCACGATAGTTCGTTATCGGGCATATGGGAGTTAGGAAAACTTTTACGCGATTGTTAGAGAGGTATTATTGGCCGAAAATGAAGGTAGATGTAGCTAGATATGTCAAGGGGTGCCAAGTTTGTCAAAGTGTAAAGCCCATAAATACGAAGACAGCTGGTTTAATGATAGGGAGATCAAAGGAGTTAGAGTCGTGCAAGATGGTTTGGTAGATCTTGTGGGGCCTTTGGACAGATCTAGTAAGGGATATAGCTACATCCTAACGGTTAATAGACTATCTGACGAAGTTTCCATTGCGGAGCGCCACCGCTCTATCCATTATTAAGGAATTGGAAGAGAACGTCTTCCTAATTTTTGGGGTCCCGGCAAGGATTTGCTGAAGTTTTGTTCGTCATATGGGGTAAGGCTTCGCTTTACTGCGAACTACCATCCCCAGGCGAATCCGGCTGAGCGTATTAATCAGGTGATTAAGACAACGTTGCGGGCCTATATGTCGGAGAATCACCGGACTTGGGATAAGCATTTCGCGAAGGTAGCCTGTTGCATTCGGATAGCACAGCATGACGTATTAGGTACCTCTCCTTACTTTGCCAATTTTGGCCGGACTATGGCTACCAGGGGGGGGGGGGGGGGGGCAGAGACTATCAACGTACTTACAATGAAACTGAGGAATTTGTAATAGATTTGTACCGGGGTTTAGTCTCACAGCGAAAAGTGGGTCCACTGAAATGGTACCATACTTAGGCAGCGATCTCTCATACATGGATATGTGGCGCCAATATATTGGCAATCGGGTTGGTCCGGGAATTTTATTCCCACCAGGTTAGAAGCCATTTAAGAACAATTTGGAGGGATTTTCTTAAATAGGTGTTTATTAAAACCCCAGATTCCCAGGCTCCCTAGACCCGATTCGAGTGGAACGCAAGTGCCTTCAGTGCTCCACGTCAGAAAGGCAGTTGAGTTTTGTTCGAACGTTCAGTGTGAGTACACCTCGGAGTCGCGAGGAAGTGATTGTAGAACAAAGATAGTGATCTTTAGTGAAAAACAAGTTGCAGCGTGGGAGTCTGGACTGTCGTTGGGAAGTATTTTCGTGAATTGTTATATTTCGTCTAGTATTTATATTTTGCCCAAAATTAGCTTTTATAGTAGTAGACTTGTTCCTCTTGTGTTTAGCATCGCGCAACCGAGCCTAGTTTGAATTTTTCACTGAGTATAGTCTTATTGTGTTTTCCTAACTTTAATTCTTTTTTTTCGTTTCGATAAAAGAATTAAAGTTACATATATTCACTTTAGTTTTGTGTTTACCAGTGTTCACGGTACTGTGGTACTGAACACCCCCCCCCCCCGCTCCATCTGAGTAGTAGGCAACTCCTTGTCGATCTCCTGTTTTTGACAGTTGTCAAAAATACGCGATTCGTGTCCGTCGGTTGTAGTTTGTGTTTATTTGAAAATGTAGTTAAAATTTATTTAACGCGATCGGTGCGCGACGTCGAGGAATATTTAAATAGGTGAAGGAGCTCGCGACAGCTGTAAGGGATCTCGAATCCGTATTGATAGGTATCTGCCAGAAGCGAATTTGATGTCCTAGCTGGAGAGGTACTTGGCATCTCGCAGTTTTTCAAGAGTCGCAGAAACCTTCGGAATAGGGTAACTGTCACGCTCAGTGTTCTTATTCAGAGACCTATAGTCGACGCAAAACCTATAACTGCTATAGACGGTCCTGCTCCCTTCGAGCACCTCGGACACTCCCGCTTATAGAACCCTTCGTGCCCACACCCATAGCACCTTATTCCGTTCCTGCACTCTGAGGACACGTGTCCAAAACGGCGGCAGTTGAAACACCGGAAGGCCGGTGGAGGTGGCGCCCTAATCCTGCGCTCCAGGCGTTGATCGCGAAGTCGGGCAGATGCCTCAACCACATCTGTCCCCTCAGTCACGTAAGCTAACAGGGCTCCAACAGGGACTTCGTCCGACAGCTGGGTAGAGGGATGAATGCATCGACATTTGAACGGACAGCTTCCTGTTTACGCCCTAACGCAACTAGCTCCACCAACGACCTTGGTTCAGCCAAGCCCAGCTGAGTCTGGTAGAAGGGAATTAAATTAGAAACAACCAATGATAACATCTAGCGAATAAATTTCTCATCGTTGCCACATACACGCCACCTTGAGTCCTTCGCCTAATCTCGTTCATTAAAATGTCATCATAGTTGGGCGGGAGGAATTCCGCCTTCAGCTCGACGACCAATTCCTTCCATCCAGAGACCGTTTTGCGGATGGCTCGCAACCAAATGAGCGCCTTCCCCGAAAATAAGTCAACAGCTCCCCGAAACAGTTGAGCTTCGTTGACCCCACGAGCCTCGCTTAGCTCCTCTACCCTCTCTAAGAACGCATGCAAAGACATGCCGCTCTTCTCACCAGAGAACTTTACTTCCCACTTAGCCAAATTCTCGATTTTTCCTACAACTTCCCGGGCCATCGTTGGCTGCTGATTCTCGTCCTCGACAGCAGATTCACGGAGAAATGCCTATCGTCCTCCTGGCACATCCTTACAAGAAAAAAAAAAAGAAAACAAAATTAGCATAAAATAAAACACAACTCAACAAAATGTCCACCAACGATACAATAACAGCAACAAGTGAGTACGGCTCACTTTTTCCTCCAGTGTTCAGAAAATTTGTTTCACTGTTCCTGGTCGGGGACTGTATCAATTTAAATGAATGCCATATGGGTTGCATAATGCTCCGGCAACCTGGCAGAGATTTATTTATACGGTCATCGGTGCTGACTTAGAACCTCAAGTGTTTGTTTATTTTGATGACATAGTCATCGTTACGAGTAGCTTCGATAGGCATATTGTGGTGTTGAAGGAGGTATTGCAACGGGTTTGTGATGCAGGGCAAAGGTTGAATAGGGAAAAATGTAACTTTTTTCTCCCTTCACTTCGATATCTCGGATAAGTTGTTGATCGTCAAGGTTTACATGTGGACCCTGAGAAGGTGGAAACCATGCTTAGGATCCTCGCTCCACGAAACGTTAAAGAAGTGCGCTCATTCGTCGGTACTATTTCATGGTACCGACGATTTGTTTCTAATTTCGCTGACTTGGTCAAGCCGTTGACCGAACTTTTAAAGAAAAATAAGCGATTTTCGTGGACGGTGGATTGCGAGCAAAGCTTTCAAAGATCCAAAGAATGTCTGGCTACGGCTCCGGTTTTGTCTTGCCCAGATTTTGATCGTCCTTTCGTTGTTCTGACTGACGCATCGGATTTTGGTATGGGTGCTGTTCTGACTCAGTAGTTTGACGATGGGGAAAGGTGAGTAGGTCGCTGAGCAAAAGTGAATAGAATTATTCCACTATGGAGAAGGAATGTTTGGCAGTTCTGTGGGCGGTTGAGAAATTGCGGCCCTATATCGAGGGAGTTCATTTCAGTGTAATCACAGACCATTATTCGTTGGTGTGGCTGAATAATTTGAAAGACCCTTGTGGCAGGCTGGTCAGATGGGCTTTAAAGTTGCAGCAGTACGATTTCTCGATCATTCATAGGAAGGGAAAGGATCATGTCGTACCGGATATGTTGTTGCGAAGCGTTCCGGTCCTAAGTGCCCTTTCGAAAACCGCCGGAGATCCGTGGGTTAAGAAAATGCTTAGGGACGTGACCGAGAGACCGATCGATTTTCCATCGTGGCGCGAAGAGAACGGCGAATTGTTCAAATTAGTAAAGTTTGGACCGCGTAGTATATTCGCTAATGGGAGCGAATGGAAGAAAGTGTTAGGGAAGGATGAGAGACAACAGGCGTTGGTAGAGTGCCACGATAGTTCGTTATCGGGCATATGGGAGTTAGGAAAACTTTTACGCGATTGTTAGAGAGGTATTATTGGCCGAAAATGAAGGTAGATGTAGCTAGATATGTCAAGGGGTGCCAAGTTTGTCAAAGTGTAAAGCCCATAAATACGAAGACAGCTGGTTTAATGATAGGGAGATCAAAGGAGTTAGAGTCGTGCAAGATGGTTTGGTAGATCTTGTGGGGCCTTTGGACAGATCTAGTAAGGGATATAGCTACATCCTAACGGTTAATAGACTATCTGACGAAGTTTCCATTGCGGAGCGCCACCGCTCTATCCATTATTAAGGAATTGGAAGAGAACGTCTTCCTAATTTTTGGGGTCCCGGCAAGGATTTGCTGAAGTTTTGTTCGTCATATGGGGTAAGGCTTCGCTTTACTGCGAACTACCATCCCCAGGCGAATCCGGCTGAGCGTATTAATCAGGTGATTAAGACAACGTTGCGGGCCTATATGTCGGAGAATCACCGGACTTGGGATAAGCATTTCGCGAAGGTAGCCTGTTGCATTCGGATAGCACAGCATGACGTATTAGGTACCTCTCCTTACTTTGCCAATTTTGGCCGGACTATGGCTACCAGGGGGGGGGGGGGGGCAGAGACTATCAACGTACTTACAATGAAACTGAGGAATTTGTAATAGATTTGTACCGGGGTTTAGTCTCACAGCGAAAAGTGGGTCCACTGAAATGGTACCATACTTAGGCAGCGATCTCTCATACATGGATATGTGGCGCCAATATATTGGCAATCGGGTTGGTCCGGGAATTTTATTCCCACCAGGTTAGAAGCCATTTAAGAACAATTTGGAGGGATTTTCTTAAATAGGTGTTTATTAAAACCCCAGATTCCCAGGCTCCCTAGACCCGATTCGAGTGGAACGCAAGTGCCTTCAGTGCTCCACGTCAGAAAGGCAGTTGAGTTTTGTTCGAACGTTCAGTGTGAGTACACCTCGGAGTCGCGAGGAAGTGATTGTAGAACAAAGATAGTGATCTTTAGTGAAAAACAAGTTGCAGCGTGGGAGTCTGGACTGTCGTTGGGAAGTATTTTCGTGAATTGTTATATTTCGTCTAGTATTTATATTTTGCCCAAAATTAGCTTTTATAGTAGTAGACTTGTTCCTCTTGTGTTTAGCATCGCGCAACCGAGCCTAGTTTGAATTTTTCACTGAGTATAGTCTTATTGTGTTTTCCTAACTTTAATTCTTTTTTTTCGTTTCGATAAAAGAATTAAAGTTACATATATTCACTTTAGTTTTGTGTTTACCAGTGTTCACGGTACTGTGGTACTGAACACCCCCCCCCCCCGCTCCATCTGAGTAGTAGGCAACTCCTTGTCGATCTCCTGTTTTTGACAGTTGTCAAAAATACGCGATTCGTGTCCGTCGGTTGTAGTTTGTGTTTATTTGAAAATGTAGTTAAAATGTATTTAACGCGATCGGTGCGCGACGTCGAGGAATATTTAAATAGGTGAAGGAGCTCGCGACAGCTGTAAGGGATCTCGAATCCGTATTGATAGGTATCTGCCAGAAGCGAATTTGATGTCCTAGCTGGAGAGGTACTTGGCATCTCGCAGTTTTTCAAGAGTCGCAGAAACCTTCGGAATAGGGTAACTGTCACGCTCAGTGTTCTTATTCAGAGACCTATAGTCGACGCAAAACCTATAACTGCTATAGACGGTCCTGCTCCCTTCGAGCACCTCGGACACTCCCGCTTATAGAACCCTTCGTGCCCACACCCATAGCACCTTATTCCGTTCCTGCACTCTGAGGACACGTGTCCAAAACGGCGGCAGTTGAAACACCGGAAGGCCGGTGGAGGTGGCGCCCTAATCCTGCGCTCCAGGCGTTGATCGCGAAGTCGGGCAGATGCCTCAACCACATCTGTCCCCTCAGTCACGTAAGCTAACAGGGCTCCAACAGGGACTTCGTCCGACAGCTGGGTAGAGGGATGAATGCATCGACATTTGAACGGACAGCTTCCTGTTTACGCCCTAACGCAACTAGCTCCACCAACGACCTTGGTTCAGCCAAGCCCAGCTGAGTCTGGTAGAAGGGAATTAAATTAGAAACAACCAATGATAACATCTAGCGAATAAATTTCTCATCGTTGCCACATACACGCCACCTTGAGTCCTTCGCCTAATCTCGTTCATTAAAATGTCATCATAGTTGGGCGGGAGGAATTCCGCCTTCAGCTCGACGACCAATTCCTTCCATCCAGAGACCGTTTTGCGGATGGCTCGCAACCAAATGAGCGCCTTCCCCGAAAATAAGTCAACAGCTCCCCGAAACAGTTGAGCTTCGTTGACCCCACGAGCCTCGCTTAGCTCCTCTACCCTCTCTAAGAACGCATGCAAAGACATGCCGCTCTTCTCACCAGAGAACTTTACTTCCCACTTAGCCAAATTCTCGATTTTTCCTACAACTTCCCGGGCCATCGTTGGCTGCTGATTCTCGTCCTCGACAGCAGATTCACGGAGAAATGCCTATCGTCCTCCTGGCACATCCTTACAAGAAAAAAAAAAAGAAAACAAAATTAGCATAAAATAAAACACAACTCAACAAAATGTCCACCAACGATACAATAACAGCAACAAGTGAGTACGGCTCACTTTTTCCTCCAGTGTTCAGAACATTTTTTTCCTGGTCGGGGACTGTATCAATTTAAATGAATGCCATATGGGTTGCATAATGCTCCGGCAACCTGGCAGAGATTTATTTATACGGTCATCGGTGCTGACTTAGAACCTCAAGTGTTTGTTTATTTTGATGACATAGTCATCGTTACGAGTAGCTTCGATTGGCATATTGTGGTGTTGAAGGAGGTATTGCAACGGGTTTGTGACGCAGGGCTAAGGTTGAATAGGGAAAAATGTAACTTTTGTCTCCCTTCACTTCGATATCTCGGATACGTTGTTGATCGTCAAGGTTTACATGTGGACCCTGAGAAGGTGGAAGCCATGCTTAGGATCCTCGCTCCACGAAACGTTAAAGAAGTGCGCTCATTCGTCGGTACTATTTCATGGTACCGACGATTTGTTTCTAATTTCGCTGACTTGGTCAAGCCGTTGACCGAGCTTTTAAAGAAAAATAAGCGATTTTCGTGGACGGTGGATTGCGAGCAAAGCTTTCAAAGATCCAAAGAATGTCTGGCTACGGCTCCGGTTTTGTCTTGCCCAGATTTTGATCGTCCTTTCGTTGTTCTGACTGACGCATCGGATTTTGGTATGGGTGCTGTTCTGACTCAGTAGTTTGACGATGGGGAAAGGTGAGTAGGTCGCTGAGCAAAAGTGAATAGAATTATTCCACTATGGAGAAGGAATGTTTGGCAGTTCTGTGGGCGGTTGAGAAATTGCGGCCCTATATCGAGGGAGTTCATTTCAGTGTAATCACAGACCATTATTCGTTGGTGTGGCTGAATAATTTGAAAGACCCTTGCGGCAGGCTAGCCAGATGGGCTTTAAAGTTGCGGCAGTACGATTTCTCGATCATTCATAGGAAGAGAAAGGATCATGTTGTACCGGATATGTTGTTGCGAAGCGTTCCGGTCCTAAGTGCCCTTTCGAAAACCGCCGGAGATCCGTGGGTTAAGAAAATGCTTAGGGACGTGACCGAGAGACCGATCGATTTTCCATCGTGGCGCGAAGAGAACGGCGAATTGTTCAAATTAGTAAAGTTTGGACCGCGTAGTATATTCGCTAATGGGAGCGAATGGAAGAAAGTGTTAGGGAAGGATGAGAGACAACAGGCGTTGGTAGAGTGCCACGATAGTTCGTTATCGGGGCATATGGGAGTTAGGAAAACTTTTACGCGATTGTTAGAGAGGTATTATTGGCCGAAAATGAAGGTAGATGTAGCTAGATATGTCAAGGGGTGCCAAGTTTGTCAAAGTGTAAAGCCCATAAATACGAAGACAGCTGGTTTAATGATAGGGAGATCAAAGGAGTTAGAGCCGTGCAAGATGGTTTGGTAGATCTTGTGGGGCCTTTGGACAGATCTAGTAAGGGATATAGCTACATCCTAACGGTTAATAGACTATCTGACGAAGTTTCCATTGCGGAGCGCCACCGCTCTATCCATTATTAAGGAATTGGAAGAGAACGTCTTCCTACTTTTTGGGGTCCCGGCAAGGATTTGCTGAAGTTTTGTTCGTCATATGGGGTAAGGCTTCGCTTTACTGCGAACTACCATCCCCAGGCGAATCCGGCTGAGCGTATTAATCAGGTGATTAAGACAACCTTGCGGGCCTATATTTTGGAGAATCACCGGACTCGGGATAAGCATTTCGCGAAGGTAGCCTGTTGCATTCGGATAGCACAGCATGACGTATTAGATACCTCTCCTTACTTTGCCAATTTTGGCCGGACTATGGCTACCAGGGGGGGGGGGGGGGGGGCGGGCAGAGACTATCAACGTACTTACAATGAAACTGAGGAATTTGTATTAGATTTGTACCGGGGTTTAGTCTCACAGCGAAAAGTGGGTCCACTGAAATGGTACCATACTTATGCATCGATCTCTCATACATGGATATGTGGCGCCAATATATTGGCAATCGGGTTGGTCCGGGAATTTTATTCCCACCAGGTTAGAAGCCATTTAAGAACAATTTGGAGGGATTTTCTTAAATAGGTGTTTATTAAAACCCCAGATTCCCAGGCTCCCTAGACCCGATTCGAGTGGAACGCAAGTGCCTTCAGTGCTCCACGTCAGAAAGGCAGTTGAGTTTTGTTCGAACGTTCAGTGTGAGTACACCTCGGAGTCGCGAGGAAGTGATTGTAGAACAAAGATAGTGATCTTTAGTGAAAAACAAGTTGCAGCGTGGGAGTCTGGACTGTCGTTGGGAAGTATTTTCGTGAATTGTTATATTTCGTCTAGTATTTATATTTTGCCCAAAATTAGCTTTTATAGTAGTAGACTTGTTCCTCTTGTGTTTAGCATCGTGCAACCGAGCCTAGTTTGAATTTTTCACTGAGTATAGTCTTATTGTGTTTTCCTAACTTTAATTCTTTTTTTTCGTTTCGATAAAAGAATTAAAGTTACATATATTCACTTTAGTTTTGTGTTTACCAGTGTTCACGGTACTGTGGTACTGAACACCCCCCCCCCCCCCGCTCCATCTGAGTAGTAGGCAACTCCTTGTCGATCTCCTGTTTTTGACAGTTGTCAAAAATACGCGATTCGTGTCCGTCGGTTGTAGTTTGTGTTTATTTGAAAATGTAGTTAAAATTTATTTAACGCGATCGGTGCGCGACGTCGAGGAATATTTAAATAGGTGAAGGAGCTCGCGACAGCTGTAAGGGATCTCGAATCCGTATTGATAGGTATCTGCCAGAAGCGAATTTGATGTCCTAGCTGGAGAGGTACTTGGCATCTCGCAGTTTTTCAAGAGTCGCAGAAACCTTCGGAATAGGGTAACTGTCACGCTCAGTGTTCTTATTCAGAGACCTATAGTCGACGCAAAACCTATAACTGCTATAGACGGTCCTGCTCCCTTCGAGCACCTCGGACACTCCCGCTTATAGAACCCTTCGTGCCCACACCCATAGCACCTTATTCCGTTCCTGCACTCTGAGGACACGTGTCCAAAACGGCGGCAGTTGAAACACCGGAAGGCCGGTGGAGGTGGCGCCCTAATCCTGCGCTCCAGGCGTTGATCGCGAAGTCGGGCAGATGCCTCAACCACATCTGTCCCCTCAGTCACGTAAGCTAAGTCCGGCTCCAACAGGGACTTCGTCCGACAGCTGGGTAGAGGGATGAATGCATCGACATTTGAACGGACAGCTTCCTGTTTACGCCCTAACGCAACTAGCTCCACCAACGACCTTGGTTCAGCCAAGCCCAGCTGAGTCTGGTAGAAGGGAATTAAATTAGAAACAACCAATGATAACATCTAGCGAATAAATTTCTCATCGTTGCCACATACACGCCACCTTGAGTCCTTCGCCTAATCTCGTTCATTAAAATGTCATCATAGTTGGGCGGGAGGAATTCCGCCTTCAGCTCGACGACCAATTCCTTCCATCCAGAGACCGTTTTGCGGATGGCTCGCAACCAAATGAGCGCCTTCCCCGAAAATAAGTCAACAGCTCCCCGAAACAGTTGAGCTTCGTTGACCCCACGAGCCTCGCTTAGCTCCTCTACCCTCTCTAAGAACGCATGCAAAGACATGCCGCTCTTCTCACCAGAGAACTTTACTTCCCACTTAGCCAAATTCTCGATTTTTCCTACAACTTCCCGGGCCATCGTTGGCTGCTGATTCTCGTCCTCGACAGCAGATTCACGGAGAAATGCCTATCGTCCTCCTGGCACATCCTTACAAGAAAAAAAAAAGAAAACAAAATTAGCATAAAATAAAACACAACTCAACAAAATGTCCACCAACGATACAATAACAGCAACAAGTGAGTACGGCTCACTTTTTCCTCCAGTGTTCAGAACATTTTTTTCCTGGTCGGGGACTGTATCAATTTAAATGAATGCCATATGGGTTGCATAATGCTCCGGCAACCTGGCAGAGATTTATTTATACGGTCATCGGTGCTGACTTAGAACCTCAAGTGTTTGTTTATTTTGATGACATAGTTATCGTTACGAGTAGCTTCGATTGGCATATTGTGGTGTTGAAGGAGGTATTGCAACGGGTTTGTGACGCAGGGCTAAGGTTGAATAGGGAAAAATTTAACTTTTGTCTCCCTTCACTTCGATATCTCGGATACGTTGTTGATCGTCAAGGTTTACATGTGGACCCTGAGAAGGTGGAAGCCATGCTTAGGATCCTCGCTCCACTAAACGTTAAAGAGGTGCGCTCATTCGTCGGTACTATTTCATGGTACCGTCGATTTGTTCCTAATTTCGCTGACTTGGTCAAGCCGTTGACCGAGCTTTTAAAGAAAAATAAGCGGTTTTCGTGGACGGTGGATTGCGAGCAAAGCTTTCAAAGATCCAAAGAATGTCTGGCTACGGCTCCGGTTTTGTCTTGCCCAGATTTTGATCGTCCTTTCGTTGTTCAGACTGACGCATCGGATTTTGGTATAGGTGCTGTTCTGACTCAGTAGTTTGACGATGGGGAGAAGGTTATTTCTTATTTGAGTAGGTCGCTGAGCAAAAGTGAATAGAATTATTCCACTACGGAGAAGGAATGTTTGGCAGTTCTGTGGGAGGTTGAGAAATTGCGGCCCTATATCGAGGTAGTTCATTTCAGTGTAATCACAGACCATTATTCGTTGGTGTGGCTGAATAATTTGAAAGACCCTTGCGGCAGGCTGGCCAGATGGGCTTTAAAGTTGCAGCAGTACGATTTCTCGATCATTCATAGGAAGAGAAAGGATCATGTTGTACCGGATATGTTGTCGCGAAGCGTTCCCGTCCTAAGTGCCCTTTCGAAAACCGCCGGAGATCCGTGGGTTAAGAAAATGCTTAGGGACGTGACCGAGAGACCGATCGATTTTCCATCGTGGCGCGAAGAGAACGGCGAATTGTTCAAATTAGTAAAGTTTGGACCGCGTAGTATATTCGCTAATGGGAGCGAATGGAAGAAAGTGTTAAGGAAGGATGAGACAGAACAGGCGCTGGTAGAGTGCCACGATAGTCCGTTATCGGGGCATATGGGAGTTAGGAAAACTTAAACGCGATTGTTAGAGAGGTATTATTGGCCGAAAATGAAGGTAGATGTAGCTAGATATGTCAAGGGGTGCAAAGTTTGTCAGAGTGTAGAGCCCATAAATACGAAGACAGCTGGTTTAATAATAGGGAGATCAAAGGAGTTAGAGCCGTGCAAGATGGTTTGGTAGATCTTGTGGGGCCTTTGGTCAGATCTAGTAAGGGATAGCAACATCTTAACGGTTGTAGACTATCTGACGAAGTTTCCACTATTATTTCCGTTGCGGAGCACCACCGCTCCGTCCATTATTAAGGAATTTGAAGAGAACGTCTTCCTACTTTTTGAGGTCCCGGGATCCAAGGTGTGCGACAATGGCCCACAATTTCGCAGCAAGGAATTGCTGAAGTTTTGTTCGTCATATGGGGTAAGGCTTCGCTTTACTGCGAACTACCATTCCCAGGCGAATCCGGCCGAGCGTATTAATCAGGTGATTAAGACAACGTTGCGGGCCTATATGTCGGAGAATCACCGGACTTGGGATAAGCATCTCGCGAAGGTAGCCTGTTGCATTCGGACAGCACAGCATGACCTCTCCTTACTTTGCCAATTTTGGCCGGACTATGGCTACCAGGGGGGACAGAGACTATCAACGTACTTACAATGAAACTGAGGAATCTCCGGACTGTAACGAGAGAGCGTAAATGTTGACAGACATACGCGAAGACATTCGTCGGAAGCTACAGACGGCGAGTGCCAAAATGACGAAAAACTATAACCTCCGACGAAGCGACGTACAATATATGCCGAACGATCTGGTTTGGAGACGGAACTATGTCCTTTCAGACGCGGCGAACTACTTTGCAGCAAAGCTAGCCCCAAAGTTTGTTGGACCATTTAAGAATAAAAAGAGGGTGTCGCGTTGGACGTACATACTAGAGGACGAAGACGGAAAGGAAAAAGGCACTTGGCACGTACGGGTCCTAAAACGACATAATGAGACAGCTGTGTTTTGAATCCGAACGGATTCCTAAGAAATTTAATTAAAATTAATTAAATTTCGCGGAGGTGGAGGTGGGGTTGTCCCGTCTTAATATTTATCGTTCCTGTCTCCTGTTCCCCTTCGACAATCCAGATTGGGCACCACCGCGGAGTATACTACGAGACAAGAAACTGACGTGACAGGACTAAAATTTGTAATAGATTTGTACCGGGGTTTAGTCTCACAGCGAAAAGTGGGTCCACTGAAATGGTACCATACTTAGGCAGCGATCTCTCATACATGGATATGTGGCGCCAAAATATTGGTAATCGGGTTGGTCCGGGAATTTTATTCCCACCAGGTTAGAAGCCATTTCAGAACAATCTAGAGGGATTTTCTTAAATAAGTGTATATTAAAACCCGAGATTCCAATAAGGATTTGGCCGAAAACCGCCCATATCCAGTATAAAAGATGGCTCCCTATAACCGATTCGAGTGGACATTCAAGAAATTTCGATATATTGTTCAGAAAATGAACAGAATTATTTACCTATGTACTGATGTACTGATCTGTAAATAATTATGAAGAAGTCCAAGTATTATAAATAACGAGTTTTGTTTTCAATGTGCCTACTCATAAACACAAGAAGTGAATTGATTCTATATCGATTCATATTAAAAAAAGTAGTTACAGACATTTCATATCAAATCGTCATCTGGTTTAGAATATATTGAAGAATGTACTAACTCGGTAACTAAACATGATGAATGTCCTTTATAGTAAATTAACATTATATTCTTCGATCTGGCGGCTCATGGACACATGAACTGAGTTTATTCTATATCGATGCATATTAAAATAGAAATAATAAACATTTCATATATTTTCGATATATTGTTCAGAAAATGTACAGAATGATATAAGAATGTACTGACGTACCGACTCTGTAATTCATCATGAAGAAGTTCAAGTTTAATAAATTAAGGATTATATTTTCATTATGGCTGCTCCTAGATACATAAACTAATTTTATTCTATATCGAAGTAAATTAATATAGCAATGACAAACATTTCATCATGAAGAAGTCCAAGTTTAATAAATTAAGGATAATGTTTTCAATATGGCTGCTCCTAGACACATAAACTGAATTTTTTCTATATCGAAGTAAATTAGTATAGCAATGACAAACATTTCAAAAAAATTCGATGTCCGGTTCGGAAATAATTGAAAGATATACGATGCGAAAGCTGATCAGGAAGAAGTACCTTTATGGTAAATTAACGTAATTTTCCTCAATAATGTTGCGCTGGTCACATTAACTAAACTAATTCTATATCGCTGCATATTAATATATAAATGCCTGCTCATAGACACATGAAGTGAATTGATTCTATATAGACTAATATTAAAAAAGAAGTAGTTACAGACATTTCATAACAAAACGTCATTTGGTTTAGAATATACTGAAGGATGTACTAATTCGTTAACTGATCAATAATAAGTCACTTTGTAGTAAATTAACGTTATTTTCTTCGATGTGGCGACTCCTGGACACATGAACTGAGTTAATTCTATATCGATGTATATTGAAATAGAAATAATAAACATTTCATAAAATTTCGATATATTGTTCAGAAGATGAACTGAATTATATAAGGATGTACTGATGTACCGACTCTGTAATTCATCCTGAAGACGTCCAGGTTTAATAAATTAAGGATTATGTTCTCAATATGGCTGCTCCTAGACACATAAACTGAATCAATTCTATACTGAAGAAATTAATATAATAATGACTGACATTTCAAAAAAATTCGATGTCCGGTTCATAAATTATTGAAGGATGTAGGAAAGCTGAACATGAAGATGTCCCATTATAGTAAATTAACGTTATTTTCTTCAATGATATTGTACTGGACACATGAACTAAACTAATTCTATATCGATGCATATTAATATATAAATGCATGCTCATATTAAAAAAAGTATTTACAGACATTTCATAACAAAACGTCATCTGGTTTGGAATATATTGAAGGATGTACTAACTCGGTAACTAATAATGAAGAATGTCATTTATAGTCAATTAAAGTTATTTTCTTCGATGTGGCTACTCTTGGACACATGAACTAAGTTAATTCTATATCGATGCATATTAAAATACAAATAACAAACATTTCATAATATTTTGACAAATTGTTCATAAAATGAACAGAATGATATACCGATGTACTGATGTACCGACTCTGTAATTCATCATGAAGAAGTCCAAGTTTAATTAATTAAGGATTTTGTTTTCAATATGACTGCGCCTAGACACATAAACTGAATTTATTCTATATCGAAGTAAATTAATATAGCAATGACAAACATTTCGAAAAAATTCGATGTCCGGTTCAGAAATTATTGAAAGATATACGTTGCGAAAGCTGATCATGAAGAAGTCCCTTTATAGTAAATTAACGTCATTTTCTTCAATGAGGTTGTACTGGACACATGAACTAAACTAGTTCTATATCGATGCATATTAATATATAAATGACAAACATTTCATAAAATTTGGATATATTGTTCAGAAAATTAACAGAATTATATACCGATATACTGAGGTACCGATCTGTAAATAATTTTAAAGAAGTCCAAGCATTATAAATAACGGATTTAGTTTTCAATGTGCATGCTCATAGACACATGAAGTGAATTGATTTTATATAGACTCATATTAAAACAAAGTAGTTACCGACATTTCATAACAAAACGTCATCTGGTTTAGAATATATTGAAGGATGTACTAACTCGGTTACTAATAATGAAGAATGTCATTTATAGTAAATAAATATTATTTTCTTCGATATGGCAGTTCCTGGTCACATGAACTGAGTTAATTCTATATCGATGCATATTAAAATAGAAATAATAAACATTTCAAAAATTTCGATATATTGTTCAGAAGATGAACAGAATGATATAATGATGTACTGATGTACCGACTGTGTAATTCATCATGAAGAAGTCCAGGTTTAATAAATTAAGGATTGTGTTTTCAAAATGGCTGCTCCTAGACACATAAACTGAATTTATTCTATATCGAAGAAATTAATATAAAAATGAACAAATATTTCAAAAAAATTCGATGTCCGGTTCAGAAATTATTGAAGGATATAACGATGCGAAAGCTGATCGTGAAGAAGTCCCTTTATAGTAAATGAACGTTATTTCCTTCAATGAGTTTGTACTGGACACATAAACTAAACTAATTCTATATCGATGCATTTTAATATGTCAATGCCTGCTCATAGACACATGAAGTGAATTGATTCATATGTACTGATTAATAGATTCATACAAAAAAAAGAAGTTACAGAGATTTCATAACAAATCGTCATGTAGTTTAGAATATATTGAAGAATGTACTAATTCGTTAACTAATCAAGAATAAGTCCCTATATAGTAAATTAACGTTATTCCTTCGATGTGGCGACTCCTGGACACATGAACTGAGTTAATTCTATACTGATTGATATTAAAATACAAATAACAAACATTTCATAATATTTTGACATATTGTTCAGAAAATGAACAGAATTATATACCGATGTACAGATGTACCGACTCTGTAATTCATTATAAAGAAATCCATGTTTATGGATTATGTTTTCAATATGGCTGCTTTTAGATACATAAACTGAATTAATTCTATATTGAAGTAAATTACTATAGAAATGACAAACATTTGAAAAAAATTCGATGTCCGGTTCAGAAAATATTGAAGGATAAAACGAATCGAAAGCTGATCATGAAGAAGTCCCTTTATAGTACATTAACATCATATTCTTCGATGTGGCGGCTCCCGGAGACATGAACTCAGTTAATTCTATATTGATATATTAATATAGAAATGACAAATATTTCATAAAATTTCGATATATTCTTCATAAAATGAACAGATTTATATGCCTATGTACGGATGTACCGACTCTGAAATTCATCATGAAAAGGTCCAAGTTTAATTAATTAAGGATTATGTCTTCAAAATGGCTGCCCCTAAACACATAAACTGAATTTGTTTTATATCGAAGTAAATAATTATAGCAATGACAAACATTTCAAAAAAATTCGATGTCCGGTACAGAAAATATTGAAGGATGAAACAATTCGAAAGCTGATCATGAAGAAGTCCCTTTATAGTAAATTATCATTATATTCTTCGATGTGGAGGCTCCTGGACACATGAACTGAGTTAATTCTATATTGATGGATTTTAAAATACAAATAACAAACATTTCATAACATATTGACATATTGTTCAGAAAATGAACAGAATTATATACCGATGTACTGAGGTACGGACTCTGTAGTTCCTCATGAAGAAGTCCAAGTTCAATAAAATAAGGAATATGTTTTCAATATGGCTGCTCTTAGATACATAAACTGAATTTATTCTATATCGAAGTAAATTAATATAGCAGTGACAAACATTTCATCATGAAGAAATTAATAGAAGTAAATTAATATAGCAATGACAAACATTTCAAAAAAATTCGTTGTCCGGTTCAGAAATTATTGAAAGATATACGATGCGAAAGCTGAAAATGAAGAAGTCCCTGTATAGTAAATTAACGTCATTTTCTTCAATGATGTTGTACTGGACACATGAACTAAACTAATTCTATTTCGATGCATATTAATATATATATGCCTGCATACACGAATTGAATTGATTCTATATAGATTCATATTAAAAAAAGTAGTTACAGTCATTTCATATCAAATCGTCATCTGGTTTAGAATATAGTGAAGGATGTACTAACTCGGTAACTAATAATGAAGAATGTCATTTATAGTAAATTAAAGTTATTTTCTTGGATGTGGCTACTCTTGGACATATGAACTGAGTAAATTCTATAATGATGGTTATTAATATAGAAATGACAAACATTTCATAAAATTTCGATATATTGTTCATGAAATGAACAGAATTATATACCGATATACTGAGGCACCGACTCTGTAATTCATCATGAAGAAGTCCAAGTTTATGGATTATGTTTTCAATATGCCTGCTCTTAGATACATAAACTGAATTTTTTCTATATCGAAGTAAATTAATAAAGCAATGACAAACATTTCAAACAAATTCGATGTCCGCTTCAGAAAATATTGAAGGATAAAACGATTCGAAAGCTGATCATGAGGACGTCCCTTTATAGTAAATTAACATAATATTCTTCGATGTGGCGGCTCCTGGACACATGTACTGAGTTAAAATGAAGAAAATGAAGAAGTCCCTCTATAGTAAATTAACGTAATTTTCTTCAATGAGGTTGTACTGGACACATAAACTAAACTAATTCTATATCGATGCATTTTAATATGTAAATGCCTGCTCATAGACACATGAAGTGAATTGATTCATATGTACTGATTAATAGATTCATACAAAAAAAAGAAGTTACAGAGATTTCATAACAAATCGTCATGTAGTTTAGAATATATTGAAGAATGTACTAATTCGTTAACTAATCAAGAATAAGTCCCTATATAGTAAATTAACGTTATTCCTTCGATGTGGCGACTCCTGGACACATGAACTGAGTTAATTCTATACTGATTGATATTAAAATACAAATAACAAACATTTCATAATATTTTGACATATTGTTCAGAAAATGAACAGAATGATATACCGATGTACTGATGTACCGACCCTGTAATTCATCATGAAGAAATCCATGTTTATGGATTATGTTTTCAATATGGCTGCTTTTAGATACATAAACTGAATTAATTCTATATTGAAGTAAATTACTATAGAAATGACAAACATTTGAAAAAAATTCGATGTCCGGTTCAGAAATTATTGAAAGATATACGATGCGAAAGCTGATCATGAAGAAGTCCCATTATAGTAAATAAACGTCATTTTCTTCAATGATATTGTACTGGACACATGAACTAAACTAATTCTATATCGAAGCATATTAATATATAAATGCATGCTCATAGACACATGAAGTTAATTGATTCTATATCGATTCATAATAGAAAAAGTATTTACAGACATTTCATATCAAATCGTCATCTGGATTGGAATATAGTGAAGGATGTGCTAACTCGGTAACTAATAATGAAGAATGTCATTTATAGTAAATTAAAGTTATTTTCTTGGATGTGGCTACTCTTGGACATATGAACTGAGTTAATTCTATATTGATGGATATTAAAAGAGAAATTACAAATATTTCATAAAATTTCGATATATTGTTTAGAAAATGAACAGAATGATATACCGATGTACTGATGTACCGATTCTGTAATTCATCATGAAGAAGTCCAAGTTTAATAAGTTAAGGATTATGTTGACAAAATGGCTGCTCCTAGACACAAAAACTCAATTTTTTCTAAATCGAAGTAAATTAATATAGCAATGACAAACATTTCAAAAAAATTCGATGTCCCGTTCAGAAATTATTGAAAGATATACGATGCGAAAGCTGATTATGAAGAAGTCCCTTTATAGTAAATTAACGTAATTTTCTTCAATGAGGTTGTACTGGACACATGAACTAAACTAGTTCTATATCGATGCATATTAATATATAAATGCATGCTCATAGACACATGAAGTGAATTGATTCTATATCGATTCAGATTAAAAAAATAGTTACAGACTGAATATAGGAATATACTGAAGGATCTACTTGCTCGGTAACTAATAATGAAGAATGTCATTTATAGTAAATTAAAGTTATTTTCTTGGATGTGGCGACTGCTGGACACATGAACTGAGTAAATTCTATAATGATGGTTATTAATATAGAAATGACAAACATTTCATAAAATTTCGATATATTGTTCATAAAATGAACAGAATTATATACTGATATACTGAGGTACCGACTCTGTAATTCATCATGAAGAAGTCCAAGTTCAATAATATAAGGAATATGTTTTCAATATGGCTGCTCTTAGATACATAAACTGAATTTATTCTATATCGAAGTAAATTATTATAGCAATGACAAACATTTCAAAAAAATTCGATGTCCTGTTCAGAAAATCTTGAAGCATAAAACGAATCGAAAGCTGATCATGAAGAAGTCCCTTTATAGTACATTAACATCATATCCTTCGATGTGGCGGCTCCCGGAGACATGAACTCAGTTAATTCTATTGATGGATATTAATATAGAAATGACAAATATTTCATAAAATTTCGATATATTCTTCATAAAATGAACAGATTTATATGCCTATGTACTGATGTACCAACTCTGAAATTCATCATGAAAAGGTCCAAGTTTAATTAATTAAGGATTATGTCTTCAAAATGGCTGCCCCTAAACACATAAACTGAATTTGTTTTATATCGAAGTAAATAATTATAGCAATGACAAAAATTTCAAAAAAATTCGATGTCCGGTTCAGAAAATATTGAAGGATAAAACAATTCGAAAGCTGATCATGAAGAAGTCCCTTTATAGTAAATTATCATTATATTCTTCGATGTGGAGGCTCCTGGACACATGAACTGAGTTAATTCTATATTGATGGATATTAAAATACAAATAACAAACATTTCATAACATTTTGACATATTGTTCAGAAAATGAACAGAATTATATACCGATGTACTGAGGTACGGACTCTGTAGTTCCTCATGAAGAAGTCCAAGTTCAATAAAATAAGGAATATGTTTTCAATATGGCTGCTCTTAGATACATAAACTGAATTTATTCTATATCGAAGTAAATTAATATAGCAATGACAAACATTTCATCATGAAGAAATTAATAGAAGTAAATTAATATAGAAATGATAAACATTTCAAAAAAATTCGATGTCCGGTTCAGAAATTATTGAAGGATATAACGATGCGAAAACTGATCATGAAGAAGTCCCTTTATAGTAAATTAACGTCATTTTCGTCAATGAGGTTGTACTGGACACATGAACTAAACTAATTCTATATCGATGCATATTAATATATAAATGCCTGCTCATAGACACATGAAGTGAATTGATTCATATGTACTGATTAATAAATTCATATAAAAACAAATTAATTACAGACATTTCATAACAAATCGTCATCTGGTTTAAAATACATTGAAGGATGTACTAATTCGTTAACTAATCAAGAATAAGTCCTTTTATAGTAAATTAACGTTATTTTCTTCGATGTGGCGACTCCTGGACACATGAACTGAGTTAATTTTATATCTGTTATTAACGGTGGCGAGTTTGTGTTGGCGTTGTGTTGTTGATCGTATTGATTGTAGGTGGATGTTGTTGTTGTTGTGGTGTTGGCTGCTGCTGGTGTTACAGGTGGATGTTGTTGTTGTTGTGGTGTTGGCTGCTGGAATAAAAAACGAAAGCAGGAGCAATTCGTTTTTCCTTAAGGAATGGAAATTGGAATTACTTACTTGTGTTGTGTTTTCCAAAAGTTGGGTTGTGCTGGACTTGATGGTTCCGTAGTCGAAATTGAAGTGACCGAGTGAACCGCGGCAAGACATGGTCGAAGTCCAGCCGCAGTCCGAACTGTCACTTTTGAGTACAAATTTGGCGGCCATCATGAACCGCTAACGGTGAATGTGTTATCTAGAGATCGCACAACTCGTAATCGATAACACATCACTCGTTAGGGATGGCACACCAAATTGTACCAGAAGGTACGGACGTAAACATCGCCGCCCGCCTTGCAGTATACCTGCAATGTTTGGAGCATCGCGCAAGCGACTGGAAAAGGGGAGTGGCGGAAGGGGTGGTAATACAAAATATTGAAAACAAACACGGATTGAATCTCGTATGATTTTTTTTGTTTTTATTTCAAAGGATGACAAAAATTCAGGGGAATTTGTGGGAATGATGTGGGGTTATTGGGTGGTTTATCCGGAGCAGGAGCCGGAAAAGGTCCACCCAAATAGCGTGTTGAATGGTCTATCCGGAGCAGGAGCCGGATAAGATCCATCCAAATACTGTGTTCAGGGCCAGAGGAAGCCCGTTAACTCCCGGCAGCATACCAGGACGGATGCATTTCTGGTAGAACTCTGCTCCTAGCACGAGTGAAATGGGCGTGTGCTCGTCAAACTTTGGATCGGCCAACACCATGGTCGTAAAGTGGGACTTCACTGATCCGCCCAGTGCCTTGGATGGCGACTGGGTTGCGATGGTGTTGACCAGTTTAAATATCGCGTCCAACTTCACGTTGGTGTCTGCGTGAGCCCGGATCGTGAGGTTGCACACGACCTCTTTTCCCACTGTTGTGGTCGGGATGTGCATCTTCTCGACGGTTTCCACCGTAATGCGGCTGATGGCCACTAACGGGTCGAGAAGAGCTCGTACGCGATGGCGTTGATCCTTGAGCTGAATCACCACCACCGCAGTCTGACACAGGGTCACCATCTGCTGGCCCAACAGCGACGAGAGTGTGATCGGCGCGGCCGGTCTCGTGCTGAGCTTCGTGGATGACCTCCTTGATCTCTCGTGGAGATGAAGCATGGTGTGGTGTCTCTCTTGACAGATGTGCAGCCAGTCCTACTCACGCATGTTCCTTGGGAGTGTTCATGCGCTAGGCAGTTAGAGCAATATTTGTGCAGGAGCACTAGTCGCATGCGCTTCTCCGTATTGGCCTCGGAAAATACCGGACAATGGCGAAGCGCATGATTCCGACTGCAGATGCGGCATTGGAAGGCCTTCTTTACAGCTAGCTGCATCCGAGAGCAATGGCGCTCTGAAGATGACGGCTTCTCGATCGTGGAGATCGTTTTGTTCGGTATGTTTCGGCTAAGGAAAAGAAATAGACGGCTATAGGACTGGTTGCGGGGGGAAAAAACAACAAGGACAGGACGGAGACGTAAGAGAGTGAAATTATGATAATGGTAGAACCATTAATTTCACAACTGGTCGCGTGATTGTGCCGCGCGCTGTATAAATTTCAGCCACACGGACCCGCTCGTCTTTTCCTAAATGGATCTTGGTTACCCTTTCAAGTCGCCATTCTTGCGGGGGCAGGTTATCATCTTGGATAACGACCAGAGAATCGACTCGGAGATTGGGTTCTGGACTCTTCCACTTATTCCTTTTGTGCAACTCCTTTAGATACTCGTCTTTCCAACGAGTACAGAAGTGTTGCTGGAGAGCTTTCAGCTTCTGCCACCGATTTGTGATGGACACTGGCTTGTCCTCAATTTGTGGTTCACTCGGAGCTAGCAGCGGACTGCCGATCAGGAAATGCCCAGGTGTTAATGCGGACATGTCCGAAGGATCTTCGGACATGGCAGAAATCGGACGTGAATTGAGACACGCTTCAATCCTTGAGAGAATTGTGGAAAATTCTTCAAAGGTATATTTGAACGTTCCTGCTACCTTCTTGAAGTGTGTCTTGAAGCTCTTCACACCAGCTTCCCACAGGCCACCCATGTGAGGAGCTCCTGGTGGAATGAAGTTCCAAGTGAGATTCTGCTGGGCGAAATGAGTGCAAACCGTAGATCGAGAGACCTTTAGAAAGTCACGCGACAGTTCTCGGGAAGCGCCTACAAAGGTTTTTCCATTGTCGGAATATAATGTCAGTGGACATCCACGTGGAATCCAAAATTGCAGGCGTAAAAGTTTAAGAACCAATTGATTTCCCCCGTGGAGAGAGATATCATGTGTAAAACGAACTAAGAGACGTGAGAATTCGCAATTGTACGGTAATATAATTGGATGGCGCTCGTCATATGACATGGCTGGTGAGGAGACGAGTCTGCCGCAGACTCGAAGCACACCCGAACCATCGAGGAATGGATTTAAGTTGAGCAGGGAGCTCGACGATGGAATCGGATTTTTATTTTTAAGTAGTTTATACTCTTCTGAGTAGGTCAACCGTTGACTCAGCAGGATCAAACGCATTCGAGTGCTGTTTATCTCTGTGCTGCTGATCACCGTGGAGGAGTAGGAAAATGATGATTTATGTGCACTATGAGATCGGTGAAAGAAGCGGAATGTATATGACAACACCCGCAATGCTCTTGCATAGCAGGAGAAACGCTCGAGAATGTCGTCAACTTGATGTACAACTGTTGCGTGTACCTTGAGGGGTTTGCTTTCGAGTTGCGTTTCGAGAAGAAGCTGTGGGTTTTCACCTGGCCAAGACGATGGATTATCTTGTAGCCACTTCGGACCATACCACCACAGTGAACTGTCAGCCAGTTCTTGTGGCAGCGCTCCGCGACTACCAAGATCGGCGGGATTGTCGTGCGAATCAACGTGGAACCAATTCGCTGGCCCCACACTTTGGGTTATCTTCGATACCCGATTCGCAACAAACGTTTGCCAATGGCATGGAGGT
This sequence comes from Coelopa pilipes, assembly GCA_947389925.1. Taxonomy (NCBI): domain Eukaryota; kingdom Metazoa; phylum Arthropoda; class Insecta; order Diptera; family Coelopidae; genus Coelopa; species Coelopa pilipes. The sequence continues at coordinate 10,794,474 of OX376700.1, forward strand.
TTCTGGAGCCAGGCTAAGACGATGGTGGAGTCGGTCCAAAAGAATGTTTTGTGCTGTTTTAAGCCGAGCTGTGGTATTATGGACTCTACCATATCAGCCATTAGGACGGCACCACACAATTCCAGCCTCGGAATAGACAGTGTTTTCACTGGAGCTACTTTTGTTTTGGCTGTTAGGAGATGAACTGAGACAGGACTGGACTCGGATTTGATTCGGACATATATGTTGGCGGCATACGCCTTTTCAGAGGCATCGCAAAATGCATGAATCTCGACGTCGGAGTCGGGAGTGTACTGTATCCACCGGGGTAGATGGATATTATTGATTTCTGGGTACGATTGCAGGAATTGATTCCACGCATCGAGACAATTTTCGTGCAACGGATCGTCCCACCCAGTCTTGGACAGCCAAATTTGTTGCATCAAAATCTTTGCAAGGACGATGCATGGTGCCAGCCAGCCCGCAGGATCAAAAAGTTTCGATATTTCGGACAAAACCTCCCGTTTCGTGAAGGTGGTTTGATTCTTCACTGGTTTCGTGGAGAAGTAGAAGATGTCAGACCGTGCGTTCCATCTAACCCCGAGAGTTTTCGCATGACTGCTCTCGTCGAATTGGAGGAAATCTTCACATAGAAGGTGGTCCTTTGGAAGACCTTGGAGAATTTGGTCGGAGTTGGAAGCCCATTTTCTCATGGAAAAGCCAGCGGATTCAAGTGCGGATGTGACTTCTTTCCGCGCTGTGACTGCACCCTCAATGCTGTGACTACCAATTAATGCATCATCCACATACATGCAGTTTTGCAATATGTCACTTGCGATCGGATGGGACCGTGCCACGTCGGTGGCAAGTTGGTGCAGGCAGCGAATGGCTAGATACGGTGCACAATTCAGACCGAATGTGACCGTCTTCAGTTCGTAATCTTGAATTGGATCGGAAGGCGAGTCTCGGAAGAGAATTCGCTGAAACGGAGTATGATGGGAATCTACCAGAATCTGTCGATACATCTTCTGGATGTCCCCATTGAGGACAAAACGGAATAGACGCCACTTCAGGATTAATTGCGTCAAATCGGATTGAAGCACTGGACCCGTGTGCAGAATGTCATTCAGACTTAGGCCACTGGACGAGGCACTAGAGGCGTTAAATACCACTCGTACTTTAGTACTGGTGCTCTCGGGTTTGAAAACTGCATGATGTGGAAGGTAATAGTGCTTAGGAAATTCACTATAGTTCGGACTGAAGACCTTTGTCATGTGACCTAAGTCCCCATATTCCTTCAGAACGTTATCGTATTCGATTTTCAGACTAGGGTTTTTCACTAGTCTTACTTCGTTCCTCATGAATTGGGCCCTCGCGATGTCTCGAGAGCGCCCGAGCTGAAGGTTCTTCGGAAAACCCTCTTTAAAAGGGAGAGAGACGACATAACGACCCTCTTTTGTGCGACGAGTGGTTCTGGAGAACAAGTCTTCACAAATTTTGTCAGACGGAGTTAGATGACGCTTACTTGGCAGTTCTTCAATTTCCCAGAACTTGGAGATTTGCTGGTCTAAGGAAACTTCGTTGAAGAACGAGACAAATTTTGTCACTGGATTATTAGAATTAGAAATGGGGCCCGTTAGGATCCATCCGAAGATGGTCTCCTGAGCAATCAGTGAGCCGCATACCTTCCGTTGGATCCCATCCAGCAGAACCGACGGAACTAGGTCCCCACCGATCAGGATGTCGATGTGAGAGCTCATATGGAACGTCGGATCTGCCAAGGGGACATTCGGAAGGTTGGTAAGCTGTGCAGGTAAAAGGCTACACGTCGGTAACTTCCCCGTTAGATGAGGAAGCACCATCGCGGAAGCCTCCAGCTGAACTTCTGAATTGTTTGGAGAGCTCAGTATGAACGAGCATACCTTTTGCGATTTCGCGGATATGGCATGATTCAGGCCAGAAATCTGCGCGTGGATGGACTTAAAGGGTAGTTTGAGAATGCGGAAGAGGCGCTCTGACATGAAACACCCCTCAGACCCGGTGTCTATGAGGGCCCTCGCAGGATATCGGATGCCCCGATGGTTGATTTGAACCATTGCGGTTCCTAACAGAACGTTCTTGGCACTGGAGGCGAAGCACGTTTGAATGTTTTGCGGACTGGAATCGGATTGAGTGGACTGTATTGGACGATTGGAAGAGTTACTGTTCCTCGCTCCTCTGGGGTGAGGATTAGAACTGGAAGCGGATGTTGAGGCGGATGGACCATCGCCAGACTCGCTGTGTAACAGCGTGTTGTGCCTCCGATTGCACTTGAAGCAGTTGTGCTTACTAGTGCAATCGCTGAGAGAATGTGCTCGAGCGAAGCAATTGATGCAGAGGCCATGTTTGCGTACGCAAGACATTCTCTCAGATGGACACATTTGTAGAAACTTCGGACAATTTCGGATCGTATGCTGTATATTCGGACAGAGCTTGCACTGGGGAACGCTTATATTGGCGTGATAGGTACTAACACGCCTTGGGGGGTTGCGAACCATACCGGGATTGAGTGCTGGAGGTGGATGGGACGTGGTCAGAGAAAGCGCTCTACCACTATGGAGGCCTCGGATGTCGGAGACGGATTCCAACGTTTGATATCGCGATGTCAAAAAGGAATCCATCTCGGTCCACATCGGAATTTGGGATTTGTCCTTCAAGGACTGCTCCCACAACGTTAATGTGACGTCTGGGAGCCGCGTGGAACAGATGAAGAGGAATATTGGATCCCACCCGGAGATATCGATGTCGTACATCCTTAGCGCGGCGATGCATGAATTGATATCTCGTTGCAACGCTTTGATCGACCTTCCGGATTCTGTCGATAGTGCAGGTAGACTGAAGAGGACACGCAACTGACCGTTGACGAGTATCCTCTTATTTTCAAACCGGTCACTGAGGTTGTTCCATGCCAATAAGAAACCATCGTTGGTCAGCGGAGCCTTCTTTACAATGTCTCGCGCTTCCCCTCTGGTTTTCTTATTCAGGTGGAACAGCTTCTCGACCGGACTCAACCTGGAATTGGAGATATAAATGGCGGTAAACATGTCCCTGAAAGTTGGCCATGCAATGTAATCTCCATCAAAGACCTCCGTATCACATGGAGGCAGATGGAAATTACTGGTATCCGTGACCCTTTCCACGGGTGGATGAACTGGAAGGTTGGCCGTATTTAACGCAGCCATCCGTTCTCCAATGTTCGCCACACAGCGTACGTAGGTGCGGTACGCACTATTGTACCGTGCTTTGACGGTTTCAACTTCCGAAATCTCATCGCCTTGTTCAAGGGTTTCGCTTGATCTGCGCTTCTCATAGAGATCGCTTAAACATGCACCGTAAGTCCCCTTGACTTGACCCCAGACGGATTTAATTTCATCGCGATGAACTTCCAGCGAGTAAACCGTATGGTCGTCAAGCATGGTGTCGGAAAACTCCAAATCGAACTCCATTAGGTTATCGGTAAGACGGATAAAATTGTTTAAGGCAGTCATAATGGATGTCTCGGATGGATTGACTGGAAAAGAAATTATGGAGGTGCCGGCAAGAGCTTCGAATCGGAAATTGAATGGACGGAGCGGCCTGAAGAGTTATACCAAGCGAGGAATTGGAATGGAATCGTAATCCAACAGAGCTTGATGGACGAGCTGCCAATGAAATGTTGGCAGAAGAAAGGACCAGATTCAAAAAAAGATTTGATTTGAACTTCAACGTTGATGGTTGGCCACAACCACAGAAGGATAAAAAAAATGAACGGGAAGGAAAATTTAAAAATTCAGGAAAATGCTGAATTTCTTCCAAAAGAAAAAATGTGAGAAAGAAATAATCACGAAAAAATCAAAAATAAAAACCCAGCAGCGAAAAGGAAAATCGAACTGCGAAGATTTATTATATACCGGGGGTAATGAAAGTACCGAAGAAAATTGGCGCGAAAAATCACTCACAAATATTAATTTGATTCACGACCGAAAGAATAATTATTTTAAAACGATGTTAAAAACCAAATCGAGATTAATCAGAAAACGGTTCGCGCGAAAAACGTTATGCCGAAAAAACAGTAACAAGTCGAACGGTAAAGACTTGTTAACACCGGAGGTATATAACAGGTCCCGAAATAAAATTGGCGCGGTAAAAACACTCACAAATATTAATCTTTATATATATATAAGTAGGCTATTTTTGGAATGGAATACACGAATATATGGAAATATATATATATATGTATATGTATATGTGTATATATATATGTATATGTATGTGTATATAGATATATATATATATGTATATATATATATATCGAAATAAGGAATAAGGAATGCCGAACACGGACTCACCAAATACAAATGCTGGATATCGTCGTTGAATCCGGCTCGAAGGACCAATGTTATTAACGGTGGCGAGTTTGTGTTGGCGTTGTGTTGTTGATCGTTGATTGTTGATCGTATTGATTGTAGGTGGATGTTGTTGTTGTTGTGGTGTTGGCTGCTGCTGGTGTTACAGGTGGATGTTGTTGTTGTTGTGGTGTTGGCTGCTGGAATAAAAAACGAAAGCAGGAGCAATTCGTTTTTCCTTAAGGAATGGAAATTGGAATTACTTACTTGTGTTGTGTTTTCCAAAAGTTGGGTTGTGCTGGACTTGATGGTTCCGTAGTCGAAATTGAAGTGACCGAGTGAACCGCGGCAAGACATGGTCGAAGTCCAGCCGCAGTCCGAACTGTCACTTTTGAGTACAAATTTGGCGGCCATCATGAACCGCTAACGGTGAATGTGTTATCTAGAGATCGCACAACTCGTAATCGATAACACATCACTCGTTAGGGATGGCACACCAAATTGTACCAGAAGGTACGGACGTAAACAATATCGATGCATATTAAAATATAAATAATAAACATTTCATAAAATTTCGATATATTGTTCAGAAGATGAACAGAATGGTATACGGATGTACTGATGAACCGACTCTGTAATTCATCATGAAGAAGTCCAAGTTTAATAAATTATGTATTATGTTTTCAAAATGGCTGCTCCTAGACAGTAGTATGAATATAGGCAAGGTAAGGCAATTGGGTCGTGCGTTTAAAAAACTACAATCCAAGCAAATTTCAACTAGTCCAATAACCATCCACCAAAAATCTTAATACAATTCATCAAAATCCAACTGTATCAATCGGTGTCCACCAAAAAACCTTATTCAGCAGCCCAATAAGGAAATTATTGGGGTACCTTTATAGTAAATTAACATTATATTCTTCGATGTGGCGGCTCCTGGACACATGTACTGAGTTAATTCTATATTGATGGATATTAAAAAAGAAATTACAAATATTTCATAAAATTTCGATATAGTGTTCAGAATATGAACAGAATTATATACCTATGTACTGATGTACCGACTCTGTAGTTCAACATGAAGAAGTCCAAGTTTAATTAAATAAGGATTATGTTTTCAATATAGCTGCTCCTAGACACATGAACTGAACTTATTCTTTATCGAAGTGAATAATTATAGCAATGACAAATATTTCAAAAAAATTCCATGTCCGGTTCACAAAATATTCATGGATAAAACGATTTGAAAACTGATAATGAAGAAGTCCCTTTATAATAAATTAACGTTATATTCTTCGATGTGGCGGCTCCCGGAGACATGAACTCACTTAATTCTATATTGATGGATATTAATATAGAAATGACAATTATTTCATAAAATTTCGATATGTTGTTCATAAAATGAACAGAATTATATACCTATGTACTGATGACCGACACTGTAATACATCATGAAGAAGTCCAAGTTTAATAAATTAAGGATTTTATTTTCAAAATGGCTGCTCCTAGACACATAAACTGAATTTTTTCTATATCGAAGTAAATTAATATACAATAACAAACATTTTAAAAAAATTCGATGTCCGGTTCAGAAAATATTGACGGATAAAACGATTCGAAAGCTGATCGTGAAGAAGTCCCTTTATAGTAAATTAACGTCATTTTCTTCAATGAGGTTGTACTGGACACATGAACTAACCTAATTCTATATCGATGCATATTAATATATAAATGCCTGGTTATAGACACATGAAGTGAATTGATTCATATGTACTGATTAATAGATTCATATAAAAACAAATTAGTTACAGACATTTCATAACAAATCGTCATCTGGTTTAAAATATACTGAAGGATGTACTAATTCGTTAACTAATCAAGAAGAAGTCCCGTTGTAGTAAATTAACGTTATTTTCTTCGATGTGGCGACTCCTGGACACATGAACTGAGTTAATTTTATATCGATGCATATTAAATTATAAAAAATAAACATTTCATAAAATTTCGATATATTGTTCAGAAGATGAACAGAATGATATACGGATGTACTGATGAACCGACTCTGTAATTCATCATGAAGAAGTCCAAGTTTAATAAATTAAGGATTATGTTTTCAAAATGGCTGCTCCTAGACAGTAGTATGAATATTGGCAAGGTAAGGCAATTGGGTCGTGCGTTTAAAAAACTACAATCCAACCAAATTCCAGATCGTATTTGAGATCGTATTTGAGAAGAGTTTGATTGTAGCAAATACTTAAACCCACTACCGCACAAAAGTTATAAAATGGTTCGATAGGTTTTTAAGACTTGAGAGCAGCTCCAAAATTGACCTGGGCCACCTGTGTCAACTGATCAAGACTCATCCCCCCCACCCTACCATTGTTTTGTCCTTTCTGTTTACTTGTTTGTTTTTATCAATCCGTCTCAGAAAACGAAGTCCGCACTCACAACCCGTAATAAAAACTATATTTTATGGCCATACGATAACGTGAATTGAATTTCATAACGAAAACCGTCAGTGTTTTATTTGTAATATAATTATTGTAACGTTCGATTTTCTTGCGTCTCTTTGAATGTATTTCATGTATGTGAGAAAATTTGATACAAATGAAAATGTGACGAATTTAGAAAATGTATATACAATAAGGATGAAAAAGAATAAGAATAAGGTAACATGTATGCATTACATATAAAGGTACCTCAACCAATAAGAAGTTTTGTAAAGAAAAATACAAATGTTGCTGCTGAGTGCTTGAAAGAACTAGGCATATTGAATAGCACATCTCTCTAACGGAGTATAATGAAATAGAAACATTTTTGAATAACAGATTTGAGCAATGAAAACCCATTGACAATCTTATACAATTGTGTTCAGATTTACTACCATTTAAAGTATTGAAATCCATTTGAAAAATAGTCTCAAATTAAATCTCATAGTGCTAGTGCTTACATTTGATTCTAATAATGATGAGTAAATATTTTTCAATAAATGTAAATATTTATTTCTAATTATTTTTATTTAACAGAATCTTATCCAACAATTAAATAATTGTCTAAAGGGGTTGGTCAAGGATATACTAAAGTTGATGATTTAAATATTGATCAGGACTATATTATCACTGGAAGCAAAGTTTAGGAAACACAATTTGGTGAAAAGCTGATCATTTATTTGTTAGATGATCCTCTTTGGATTTTCTTGCCAAAGCGATTTACTCAAATATTTCACACACAACAAAGAGTTTAATCAGAGTATAATTTTTAGAGGGGGAGATCAAAAATAAATTCAATATGGCAATTTTAGAATTTGTTTCTAAGTAAAATACAACATACGAATAATAAAATGTATATATAATTTAAATACTACAAAAATAAATAACTTTACAATTAATTATACTTGGAATATTTTTTATTTATTTTCTTTTTAATTGTAAATTCGGATTTAAATAGTTTTAAAACTGTTTACGTCCGTACCTTCTGGTACAATTTGGTGTGCCATCCCTAACGAGAGATGTGTTATCGATTACGAGTTGTGCGATCTCTAGATAACACATTCACCGTTAGCGGTTCATGATGGCGGCCAAATTTGTACTTAAAAGTGACAGTTCGGACTGCGGCTGGACTTCGACCATGTCTTGCCGCGGTTCACTCCTCCACTTTAATTTCGACCACCGAGAAGAGAAGACAAGTCTACAAGCAAGTCTACAATTCGATCGCAGTCAAACCACAAAAGCGAATACCACAACGTCCACCTGCCAACATTACAACTAGTAGCAGCCAGCGACGACTCCTCCGTGCCACCAACTTTAGACACGGATCCAAACCCTCCGAATCAACAACATCAGTACCAGCAGCAACAGCATTCTTAACCTCCTCATCAATCAACGCCACCAGACTCATCCGTCCAGAACATTGGTCCTTCGAGCCGGGCTAGATGGAACGCACGGTCTGACATCTTCTACTTCTCGACGAAACCATTGAAGAATCAAATCACCTTCACGAAACGGGAGGTTTTGTCCGAAATATCGAAACTTTTCGATCCTGCGGGCTGGCTGGCACCATGCATCGTCCTTGCAAAGATTTTGATGCAACAAATTTGGCTGTCCAAGACTGGGTTGGACGATCCGTTGCACGAAAATTGTTTAGATGCGTGGAATCAATTCCTGCAATCGTACCCAGATATCAATAATATCCATCTACCCCGGTGGATACAGTACACTCCCGACTCCATCGAAATATCAATAATATCCATCTACCCCGGTGGATATAGTACACTCCCGACTCCGTCGAAATTCATGCATTTTGCGATGCCTCTGAAAAGGCGTATGCCGCCAACATATATGTCCGAGTCAAATCCGAGTCCAGTCCTATCTCAATACATCTCCTAACAGCCAAAACAAAAGTAGCTCCAGTGACAACACTGTCTATTCCGAGGCTATTCCGAGGAATTGTGTGGTGCAGTCCTATTGGCTGAAATGGTAGAGTCCATAATACCACAGCTCGGCTTAAAACAGCACAAAACATTCCTTTGGACCGACTCCACCATCGTCTTAGCCTGGCTCCAGAAACCTTCATGCCATTGGCAAACGTTTGTTGCGAATCGGGTATCGAAGATAACCCAAAGTGTGGGGCCAGCGAATTGGTTCCACGTTGATTCGCACGACAATCCCGCCGATCTTGGTAGTCGCGGAGCGCTGCCACAAGAACTGGCTGACAGTTCACTGTGGTGGTATGGTCCGAAGTGGCTACAAGATAATCCATCGTCTTGGCCAAGTGAAAACCCACAGCTTCTTCTCGAAACGCAACTCGAAAGCAAACACGCAACAGTTGTACATCAAGTTGACGACATTCTCGAGCGTTTCTCCTGCTATGCAAGAGCATTGCGGGTGTTGTCATATACATTCCGCTTCTTTCACCGATCTCATAGTGCGCATAAATCATCATTTTCCTACTCCTCCACGGTGATCAGCAGCACAGAGATAAACAGCACTCGAATGCGTTTGATCCTGCTGAGTCAACGGTTGACCTACTCAGAAGAGTATAAACTACTTAAAAATAAAAATTCGATTCCATCGTCGAGCTCCCTGCTCAACTTAAATCCATTCCTCGATGGTTCGGGTGTGCTTCGAGTCTGCGGCAGACTCGTCTCCTCACCAGCCATGTCATATGACGAGCGCCATCCAATTATATTACCGTACAATTGCGAATTCTCACGTCTCTTAGTTCATTTTACACATGATATCTCTCTCCACGGGGGAAATCAATTGGTTCTTAAACTTTTACGCCTGCAATTTTGGATTCCACGAGCCAAAAAATCTCATCAAAACGACAATTCACAATTGCAAACCTTGCGTACTCCATCGGTTTGCAATCAGTTAATGGGCGCACTTCCACCAGAACGCACCACTTATGAACGTCCTTTTACACGCACCGGCCTAGATTTCGCGGGTCCATTCGAAATCAAGAACTATACCGGTAGAGCTTGCCTGATTACCAAGGGCTACGTATGCGTGTTTGTTTGCTTCTCCACGAAAGCAATCCATCTAGAGGCAACCAACACTCTTTCCACGCCTGCTTTCCTAGCAGCATTCCAAAGATTCGTCTCCCGACGTGGATGTCCACTGACATTATATTCCGACAATGGAAAAACCTTTGTAGGCGCTTCCCGAGAACTGTCGCGTGACTTTCTAAAGATCTCTCGATCTACGGTTTGCACTCATTTCGCCCAGCAGAATCTCACTTGGAACTTCATTCCACCAGGAGCTCCTCACATGGGTGGCCTGTGGGAAGCTGGCGTGAAGAGCTTCAAGACACACTTCAAGAAGGTAGCAGGAACGTTCAAATATACCTTTGAAGAATTTTCCACAATTCTCTCAAGGATTGAAGCGTGTCTCAATTCACGTCCGATTTCTGCCATGTCCGAAGATCCTTCGGACATGTCCGCATTAACACCTGGGCATTTCCTGATCGGCAGTCCGCTGCTAGCTCCGAGTGAACCACAAATTGAGGACAAGCCAGTGTCCATCACAAATCGGTGGCAGAAGATGAAAGCTCTCCAGCAACACTTCTGTACTCGTTGGAAAGACGAGTATCTAAAGGAGTTGCACAAAAGGAATAAGTGGAAGAGTCCAGAACCCAATCTTCGAGTCGATTTTCTGGTCGTTATCCAAGATGATAACCTGCCCCCGCAAGAATGGCGACTTGAAAGGGTAACCAAGATCCATTTAGGAAAAGACGAGCGGGTCCGTGTGGCTGAAATTTATACAGCGCGCGGCACAATCACGCGACCAGTTGTGAAATTAATGGTTCTACCATTATCATAATTTCACTCTCTTACGTCTCCGTCCTGTCCTTGTTGTTTTTTCCCCCCGCAACCAGTCCTATAGCCGTCTATTTCTTTTCCTTAGCCGAAACATACCGAACAAAACGATCTCCACGATCGAGAAGCCGTCATCTTCAGAGCGCCATTGCTCTCGGATGCAGCTAGCTGTAAAGAAGGCCTTCCAATGCCGCATCTGCAGTCGGAATCATGCGCTTCGCCATTGTCCGGTATTTTCCGAGGCCAATACGGAGAAGCGCATGCGACTAGTGCTCCTGCACAAATATTGCTCTAACTGCCTAGCGCATGAACACTCCCAAGGAACATGCGTGAGTAGGACTGGCTGCACATCTGTCAAGAGAGACACCACACCATGCTTCATCTCCACGAGAGATCAAGGAGGTCATCCACGAAGCTCAGCACGAGACCGGCCGCGCCGATCACACTCTCGTCGCTGTTGGGCCAGCAGATGGTGACCCTGTGTCAGACTGCGGTGGTGGTGATTCAGCTCGAGGATCAGCGCCATCGCGTACGAGCTCTTCTCGACCCGTTAGTGGCCATCAGCCGCATTACGGTTGAAACCGTCGAGAAGATGCACATCCCGACCACAATAGTGGGAAAAGAGGTCGTGTGCAAACTCACGATCCGGGCTCACGCAGACACCAGCGTAAAGTTAGAAGCGATATTTAAACTGGTCAACACCATCGCAACCCAGTCGCCACCCAAGGCACTGAGCGGATCCGTGAAGTCCCACCTTACGAACATGGTGTTGGCCGATCCAAAGTTTGACGAGCACACGCCCATTTCACTCGTGCTAGGAGCAGAGTTCTACCAGAAATGCATCCGTCCTGGTATGCTGCCGGGAGTTAACGGGCTTCCTCTGGCTCTGAACACAGTATTTGGATGGATCTTATCCGGCTCCTGCTCCGGATAGACCACTCAACACGCTATTTGGGTGGACCTTATCCGGCTTCTGCTCCGGATAAACCACCCAATAACTCTACATCATTCCCACAAATTCTCCTGAATTTTTGTAATCCTTTGTAATGCAATAAAAAAAAAGAATCGTACGAGATGCAATCAGTGTTTGTTTTCCATATTTTGTACTACCACCCCTTCCTCCACTCCCCTTTTCCAGTCGCTTACGCGGTGCTCCAAACATTGCAGGTATACTGCAAGTCGGGCGGCGATTTTTACGTCCGTATCTTCTGGTACAATTTGGTGTGCCATCCCTAACGAGTGATGTGTTATCGATTACGAGTTGTGCGATCTCTAGATAACACATTCCCCGTTAGGGGTTCATGATGGCCGCCAAATTTGTACTTAAAAGTGACAGTTCGGACTGCGGCTGGACTTCGACCATGTCTTGCCGCGGTTCACTCCTCCACTTTAATTTCGACCACCGAGAAGAGAAGACAAGTCTACAAGCAAGTCTACAATTCGATCGCAGTCAAACCACATAAGCGAATACCACAACGTCCACCTGCCAACATTACAACTAGTAGCAGCCAGCGACGACTCCTCCGTGCAACCAATTTTAGTCACGGATCCAAACCCTCCGAATCAACAACATCAGTACCAGCAGCAACAGCATTCTCAACCTCCTCATCAATCAACGCCACCAGACTCATCCGTCCAGAACAAAAACCTTTGAGTCATTGAATTTCAAATTTATCAAATAAGTTTACAATCCATGTTTCAAGATAATGGCGATGGTGATCAATTGTATTCTACATCTTTAGGTTTTTTGCTGTTCAACTATGATGTTAATGATCTCATTTACTTGAGGTATCCAGATTCGGAAGTAGAAAAGTATCTAACCCAACAGAAGATTTTTAAGAAGCAAGGGTTCGAAAGAGATAGCCCTATACCCGAAAATATTGTTCTCCCATACCTTAGACTTTTCCTTCATAACTTAAATATAAAAAATGAATTTAATTTTTAAATTATTTTTATTTTGTATTTATTATTTCCAATTATAATACATATTTATCTTAGTTATATAAATATTAATATTAATTATTAATAGCCTTCTTTTAATACTGCTTCTATAAGTATACTGTCCTGTGCATCAGACATATGTCTAGTATCCTCATCGTTTATATTGTTTTTTTGATAATCATCCCATGCAGCGTTTAGTAAGATATCTTCCTCCTTACTGTCATTAGCAGAGTTTTTTGAAGAATTATTATGAATATCTTCATATATATCATAATCTTTATTTGCATCGCTTAACATCGAGATGTCTAGATCCATGAATTTGTCGAGTCCCCACATTGTATCGCTATCCATGCTCTCCCACAGTGGGGTTGATGACTCCTTTAAATATTGAAGCTCAGGAAAATCCAAAATATTTTGTCCACATTCAATTAACGACTCAGAAGACGTGTCTATAAACACAAGTTCTTGTGACTCAGACATTTTTTAATATTTTATAGTATTATGTTAAGACTACACAATTTTAAATATTATTACGGCGAGCGACGACGAGCGATTTTCTGTACGTTATGAACACATAGACTTCTGAACAGTGTTTGATTCAATGATTTTTCCTAACCCAATCAAAATGAGAGAACAATTCAGGTAGAAAGATGTCTTACATAAAGGTATAGTTTGTAACGTGAAAAGAGATAAAATGTGTGATCAACATATATCAATGAATTCATGTAGAATGAATATACGAGAAAAAGAATAGGTCGGATAAAGAAAGAGATAAACATAATATTCCTTGGTATAATACATAGCTAATAAGAAGGTAGCAGTAGAAATGAAATCGTTCTCTTTAATATAAATACAATTATTTTTCAAAAATTCGTATTAGTACGTTACATGTCAGTGAGTCTTTTTGTGTAGTGTCAAAGTAAAAAGAAAGAAATACAAAATGTATAATTGTGAAAACTGTGGAAAACTTTTCCTTAGCGAAAAACTCATGTTTGAACATTTTAATAAAAATGTCAGAGAATGCAAATCCAATATTATTGCGATTTGTTGTGATAATTGTAATATTAACATTTATGGATTGGAAAATTTCAACACCCACTACAATCAGTGCAAAGGAGAGAAACCAAGGAAACGTCTTTTGGAAGATACATCATTGGCAATAAAACCGACCAAAAAAATTTGTGATAACACGGAGCTGAAAAGATGTGAGATATGTGATGTTAGCATACAGTCTAACAGATTTAAAATGCATTTGCGCACGAATGCGCACAAAGATAAGTCTGCAACCAATATCTCGGAAAATGTATATCAAACATCTCCACTAGATAATAGAATGTGTCGTCGTTACAGAATTATTGGTAACTTGAGGAATGAAATTTGTTTCAACTCATTTTATGCCGATATTAAGAGTTATCTTAAAGCCATAATTGAAACAAATATTGCTGAACATGAATTTATTAAAATTTATTTATTTATTAAGTTGATAATGAAATGGTGATAACATTAAAACATTTTGCTACGCAATTTAAATGTGTGTACAATATTAATGAGATAGAACCAATATTAGAGGAGTTTTCCGATGAATTAATAAAAATATCTAGAGAATTCAAGGAACGAGATAGTGGATGGGCTATTGCTGATTTTAAATATATTGAAACGACTATATGTAAATTAGAACATATTCCTGCTGGGGAGTATATTGCATTACCGAGAGACATGAACTCGAAAGCAGCAACAACTAATGGTAAAAATAATGATATATATGGTTTCAAACGGACAGTTCTCTCGTATATTGCGTATAAATTAGATAACCTAAATGAGAAGCTACTTTTTAAACTAACCAACCAAAGTTATTATAAAATACTTGATATTTGCTCAGAAAAAATAAGATTTAGAGGAATAAATCTAAAGTTTTCAAAAATGAATTTTCCAGCCACTTTAAAAGATTTGAAGGAATTTGAAAAAATAATTCTAATTTTAGCATTAATACGTATGAGCTAAACGAAAAAAGAAAAGCTAACGACCCAACTAAAGTAATTGGACCATCACGATCAGCAAAAGAAGTTCGGGAGTTTCATATAAATATGCTGCTGCAAAAGGATTCTAGTTGTAACTATCACTTTTGTCCGATTCGTGATTTAAAAAGACTAGTGAAAAGTCAATTTACAGCGAGTCATACTCCTGGATACTTTTGCGACTTATGTCAATCATACTATAACATAGAAACAAAACGACATAACAAAAATGAGTGCGGGAAAGTAACAGCGACATATCCTCTAGAGGAGCAACAATAAAGTTCGAAAGATTCGACAAAAAAATATCTCCAGCAATAGTTGTATATGCAGATATTGAATCAATTTTGATAAAATGTGAAACCAATCCTACAATAAGCGAATCCACAACACAAATCCAGAAGCATCAAGCATGTGCGATTTCTTTTCATGTTTGTCATACATATAATCCATAGCTAAATGAAATTTGGACATATGAAGGTAATATTAACAAAAATACAAAAGTGAATAAATTGAATAAGGTTTTAAAAATATTTTTAATTGTAGGAAATGATTGTGTGGAGAAATTTATATCTGCATTGGAAGAAAGACTCGATAATTTATATAAAATGTATTGGACATCACCGGCACCAACCAATTCATTTCTCTGCGATGATGACGAACTATTTGTGAAAACTGTTGCGCCTGTGAACAAGAAATCGTCGATCCAATGAATGATGAAAAGTATTATAACTTTTTCACTGGAGAATATGTGGGACCTATACACCCCCAATGTAAGAGTAATTTCAATTTAAGTATCCTTTTTTCCCAGTAGTTTTCCATAATCTTTCTAGATATGATATTCACTTATTTATAAAGCAATTGGGAGGTAATTTAAAAGCCATTCCATGTAATAAAGAGTTGTATATATCATTATCGAAGAGGATTATGGAGGGGAAGAAAACAAAATACAATATTAATTTTATTGATACAAATAGATTTTTAAATTCCAGTTTAGAAAAGTTAGTTAGCTATTTAATCCCGAAAACTTTAAATTATTAAGAACTAAATTTTCAAATAATGATAAATTTAATTTAATGCGTAGAAAAGGTGTATTCCCACATGATTATTTAAATAGCTTTAATGTTTTAACTCAGAAATCTCTACCGGATAGAAATAGCTTTTACAATAGCTTAGAAGAAAAGGATTTTTCTGAGGAAGACTCAAAAAGTGTGGGATTCATTAAATTGTCAAACATTAAGGGACTATATGATAATTTATTTAGAAAGTGAGTTTGTATATAAGCTCTGTAGTGATAATTATTATCCCTTGGGGATAGCAGAACATTATTCAAATAAACAGACGAACTCCTAAATATGGAGTGAAGAACATTATTTACAATTCCAACTGAATCATCCGGTATATTCTGGTTTTCTTTATTTTTCAACTGCACTACAAGTTTTAAATATACGCTAGATAGGTCTCTATAAGTTCCTAGACATACAAATTCAATCCAGCATTATCTAATAATGCTATAGGGTTATACGCCACTTCTTCTGTTTGCAAAATACAATTTTGAGTGGGGAGAGGCTCAAATAAATCAAGTTCACTTTTCATGCAGTCCATTTTTTAATATTTGTATTAACTATATATTATGATGAAAATATATCCTTGGGTACAGTTTTTTGACTAAAAAATGTTATTTTATTGCCACGTTTACTTTTGGAAGAAGTTTTAGAATGAGGATTTTTTCGGTTTCTTGCGCTTTATATGTTTTTTTCCTGATCCTTTTTGTAGTACTTTCGAAATTTTATTAATAGCCTTACTTGATAAGTTTTGAAGGATAAACTGTCCTAGGTCTTCTAAAATATTTCTTAGTGGTTTTCTTCCGAAATCATTCATTATTGCTTTTCCTGTTTCCGTAGCCTGATTTTTTATGGCATTTAGCCCTGATAGAAATAAAGGTTTTAAATTTCTGTATAAACCAGAGAAAAATTAACCAATTCCTCTACCCTGTTGAATAATTCTCTGTGATATGTAAAGTGTTCCTATATGACTAATTCCAGATCCGGAATAATTTAGATAATATTGTGTGTAAAGCTGTTCCATGACGAGTTAAAACTGAGCAACTTTCTTTCTCAGTACCTCATTTATATCTTTTATTTCTTTCTACGAAAATGTAAGGTAACATATATTGGAACATGAGTAGCCTCAAAATACAGCTTTTCACCTTCAAGGTTCGTTATCAAAATAGATATATCTTTTATAGAAATCGTCTCAAAGGGATAGCATTCACTGAACAAATTTTTTTTTAAATTTACTAGTTCCATCATATGGAAGGACTTTCAAGCAACGTAAAATGTAATCACCAATGCATCTGGGTTTAATAATATCAGTATAAATTAAAATTATTTCAATTGATGGAGGGTCTAGTTTCTTTACAATAGAATTAGAAACTAATGTATACAAAAAAATTTCTGTTAATCGAACCTCCTCCAATTCTCTGAAATTTGAGTTGGTATATTAGTAAAAGCAGATTGAACATTTCCAGTGTACACACTTAATGAATTATTACTGAGTAAGGTAACACTGAATTCTTGAAGGATGTTCATTATCTTATTGATCAGAGAATAATAGCGTTCATATTTTTTATAGATAGAGGTTTCTTTTTAAGTGGATTTACTAATTTACAATTGTTAGAATGCCAGAGTAGCAAAAAACAAAGGGTTTATTAGTCTATTTAGCACAACCACACTTCAAGAACTCCTCTTTACAACTGACTCTATTTGATAATTTTTCATATAAATATAAATTCTCAGCTGTACGTCGGCTTCTCTGCGTTTCCGTCGACGTCGCGCTTTGATTTGTGGTTGTCGGCGTACCGATTTACGTGATGACTGTCCACGGTTCGATTTGCTTGCAGGATGTCCGTGTTTCTACGCTTGCAGCTTTTATGAACAATCCTTCTTTTTTGCATAATTCAATACAGTTATTTTAATGTTTGTAGTTCATTTTAAAATTTGATTCCTCACTTAATATTCAACCACAATAAGACAAATAAGTTTTTCTTCAAATTTGTAAGTAGTATGAATATACCAAGGTAAGGCAATTGGGTCGTTGGTTTAAAAAACTAACTACAATCCAACCAAATTCTAACTAGTCCAATAACCTTCCACCAAAAGTCTTATTACAATTCATCATAATCCTACTATACCAATCGGTATCCACCAAAAAACCTTATTCAACAGCAAACCCAATAAGGTATCCAATCGGCATTTAAATAAATCCAACTAAAATAATTTGTTCTTCTTATAAACTGATGTTATTTTGGTCGCAGGGGGGACCCTGTAATCCCATTGGCAGTAGTATGAATATAAGCAGTTGCTTCGTCGTCCTCCATCTGAAAGTTCTACCTGCTAAGATTGAGTTTCATATGCGCCGGTTAAGGATATTTTGAGAACAGTCACAACCATCTATCCTGCTAAGATCGTATTTGAGAAATACTTGAACCCACTACCGTACAAATGTAATAAAATCTTCCGATAGGTGTTTAAGACTTAAGAGCAGCAACAAAATGCATAAGGGCCACCTGTGACAACCGATCAAGACTCACCCGCCATTGTTTTGTCATTGTTTTGACGAGAAAATTCGATACAAATGAAAATATAATGAATTTAGAAAATGTATGTACAATAAGGATGAGAAAGAATAATAATAAGGTAACATGAATGCATTACATATAAAGGTAGCTCAATCAATAAGAAGTTTTGTAATGAGGTTTCTTCTTAGGTGGATTTTCTAATTTACTATCATTTAAAGATATATCGTGACGCTTTCTCTTATGAGGATAAACTTCAATTTCTCTTATGCAAAGATTCAAATTTGTCTTTAGAACTGGATTTTAGTTTTTCCTTGTCGAACTTATTTTCCATATCATTGAAAGTATCTAATTCTTATATATTAATTTCATTAATGTAAGGGTTTAGAACTACCTCATCAGTTTGAGTTTCATTATCAGCTGAATTAAATTTTTGATTCGTATGGCTATTGAACTCTAGAATTTTATTTGGATTTCGTCTTTTATTGTTAATATATTTATTTAACTCTTCTTTAATGGTAATCCATTTATTAAAATCATTCAAATGTTTACTAATAAATATCGGTAATAGTTTCCGATTTAAAAATACAGATGACAGAGAATCATTAAGAATCATGTTGTAAGTATTTGGGTGTACAAGTAATACTTTAATATAAATAAATATAAATAATAAATATATAAATATATATTTATCGTGTACAAAAAATGCTTGTTTTCCTTTAACCGCTTGAGATTCTTTTTGTAAACCATTTTCACTAGTATCACAATAGCAGAAGCAATAATCTTTATTAAATATTTTTGTTCTATATCTGAGAAGATCATTATTGCCTTGGGTGAGATCAAGGACAAAATATCCATGAGGTTCGTCTGTAACCTCTTTATATATTTTCATTAGTTCTCTAGTGTTTTCTGGATATATTTACCGACCTAAGTATTGAAACTGCAACTTATCGAGGGGATTTTAAAATACAACTATATATTTTGAGTTTAATGAAATATCTCGAGTGTGAGATGATTTATGAAAAATGTTCTGAGTGACTACGATAACAGATAGATTTCTGTGATGCGAACCTTTTGTAAAAAGTTCACAGACTTCTTTATTAAACACACCCATCATCAAGTCATCTAATATTATTAGAATGGGTTCATTATTTTCATTCTCAAAACTTTCAGGTATGCCTCTATGAAATTCAATATTATTTAGTTTTGGTTTAGCCTTTTCTTCTCCATAACACCAAATAATACGATTGATTTCTTCGCTTATTAAATACGATTTTAATTCAATTAGTTTCTCTAAAAAAGTAGTTTTTCCTGACCCTGATGGATGTATGATGTAAATGGATGTATGAACTGATAAAACATGATGACTGTGGAATAACTAATTTATAAATGATTTCATTTCATCTCCTCTTATATATATATATATTTTTTTTTATTTTATAATATATTTACATTCTTCTAAGAATACAAAAATCTTAAAAATATTATTGAGTGCACATCGGTATTGAAAATTTTTATGCATTTGACAATTTGTGAAATAGTTAGATAAATGACTCAAACTCATTGTGAGTTCAATATTAATAATATTTATGCTCGGAGATAAATGTTTTTCGAGGAATTCTTTTTTATGTTTTCCAACAACAAAAACAGTATTAAATTTATTTAAAGGTGATAAAATGTCTGCGACTGATAAATAATCGATGTATCCATCATTCCAATCAAGTCCATTTACATTTTTTTTACAGAATAAATATTTCTTTCGAGCGTCGATATCCAGTTCTTTATATGAATAAGGTGGCTTAAACACATAATAGTTAGGTATAACTGATCCACCACTCATAAAAGCGAGCTCCTTAATGAATAATTGTTGATTATTTCCACACAAATATTGGAAATCCAGTAGAATTGTTTTCTCTTTCTGAAATTGAGTCATTTTCGAATCGAAGAAAAAATAAAACTGAAATTGTAATCGTCATCTCAATCCTTTATATAGCATATAATTGCTTGAGGTATTTTCAGTTTGAGTTAGCTCGCAAGAAAAGATGGAACAAATTAAGGAGGAAAAACGTGAAATTAGACAGATACAGGATCATGAAGTAATTTTCGGTATAGAATACTATATAAACTTGAATTTAAAAATAAAATGTGAGTTTTCAACAACTCGAAATTTTACACCAATGTTATGGATTCAGCAAGGAAATAATTATATTGGATTGGATCGTGAGGAATGGATTCATCTTATGGCTTATAAGGAATTCATACAATTAAAGCTTGACCATCACAAATTCCTTTCATCGGATACATTATTAAGTTACCCTTCATTTCAAAATATACATTGTGAATTTGTATTTAAAAAAAGTAATGGTAACTGCATATTCACTTTGAATCACTTTGGTAATTGTATAGAATTCGATAGCCGAGCCTGGAAAAAATTAATTCTAGTTGGTGTCTTTTTATCTACTTTTCTATGTTGGAATACAATTTTACAAAAACAAATATTTAATTTTTATCACAATCATTTTATACCAACATGTATTGAACAAAAGAAAAATTGTATTCAATTTTCTGAAATTATAGGATTTTATTCAGATGATGTTAAAGTAGATTTAACTAGATTATGTTTTGAATTATCAAGAAAAATGCAAAATGTAATTAAAAATGATATTAAAATGTAAAAAATATTAAGAAGAACAAAATTAGTAAAGGAAGAATATGTATAATAAGGTTAAATTAAAAAATAAAAATTTTAAAACATGAGTAAGAAATTTGTTGTTGACGAAATACACAGATATGCTAGAAAAAATTTTCCACGGCGAAGATTTATACAAAAAGGTTTGCACGATACGTTGCAAATTGATTTGGTTGAAATGATTCCATTTCAACAAACAAACAATGGATACAAATATCTTCTTACAATAGTAGATACTTTTTCAAAATTTGCATTTGCTCTTCCTGTGAAAACAAAAAGCGCCAAAAATGTAACTATGGCCATGAGTGAAGTATTAAAAAACTCAAATCATCTTCCAAAAAATATTCAATCTGATCAGGGGAAAGAATTTTTTAATAATGAATTTAAAAGTTTAATGTATAAATTTAAAATTAATCATTATCATACATATACACATATGAAAGCTTCAATTTGTGAGCGCTTTAATAAAACATTAAAAAATATGATGTGGAAAATGTTTAGTATGAATGGTGACTACAAATGGATTACAAATTTACAATCACTTATATCTAAGTATAACAATTCATGGCACAGAACAATTAAAATGAAACCAATTGAAGTGAATAAAGTTAATGAAAACAGTATACTTCAGAGCATATATAGTTTTCCAATAAAATTTCCAAACCCAAAATTTTACGTAGGTGACTTAGCAAGTTTAAAGGTAAATTTTTCAAAGGATATACACCAAATTGGACAACGGAAATTTTCATTATAGAAAAAATTAATATCACTTACCCAGTGACATATATTTTAAAAGATTATAAGGAATCTATTATCAAAGGTGCTTTTTATGAGTATGAACTGCAGAAAGTCAGGAATAAAAACGCGTATCTGGTTGAAAAAGTATTAAAGCGTAAAGGCTATAAGTTATATGTTAAATGGCTAGGATTTGAAAATATTCATAACTCATAGATTCTTAAAAGTGAATTACTAAAATAGGGTATATAAATCATTAACATAGAAGATAACCCCCAGTTGCCTAGTCAACTGAATAGCATATTAAAAGAATAAATATGGAATGGTTTAAGAAAGGGTATGTTCGATTACTCTACTCTAACTATTGCGGTAGCAACGAACATTTAGAGAATAACTGTAGAAAGAAAAAATTTGATGATTTGAAACAGCAGTCTGATAATAAAAATACAAAACAAAAATATGTGGTATGAAAATATATTTTGTTTTATTGATAATTAAATATGAAATATATACATGTCTTAAATATATAATAGATTGATATAAAATGGCTATTTACATAGTTATTTTTTTAACTAATAAAGTTGTAGTTATGCGTGGGAAGGTGTTTTTTTTTCGTTAGTTTGTGTTAGTTTGTTGTTTCCGAATATATATAATTAGCTGTCTATTTTATAGTGACCCCATGCTGAAGTTGATATACCATCAGATGAAATATGTCTTTTATCATCTAGATAGTTTAAGCTTATTTCGTTTACAATTTCTGTATATAGTTGATGAGATCGACTTCTTATTACCCGTTGTTGACCATAAAAAGTTTTTCGATTGCTAATACATTCAATATAATCATTAAACTGTAGTTTCCTAACTATATTACTTTTCACACCCTTAACTTTTTTAATAACTTTGTCGTTACATTCATCTGATTTCTTATCAACTTTATAAGTATAGGCTTTAGCTTTCAAACCTACAAAACTGGTCATAACTCTCCCCGCATTTTCATCTTTCATTAAACCCAATACCTTTTTATTAAGCCGTTTTATATTGAACTGGTTCTCATCGACATAATCAGATGTATCAAAGTACGACGGATTTTGTTTTATTAATTTATATAGATCATCCTCTGAAGAGATTATAAAAGAATCGGTATCCATATAAATAGTATTAGAAGACGGGCTTTTTATTTTGAGAAAATTATAATAAAAATCGTACATCAGCCATTTCGATAGCTCTAAAACAGAAAAACCTACATAAATGGGTTTATCGTACACAATTTCTAATTTAGTTAGTTCAACACCTATCAGATTTTCACTAAATATTTCAATGCTATGTACATTTGATTTACTAATAAGTGACCTGTATCCCTCGGAATTTCGTCTGTTATCATAGTGTGTAACTAAGCGAACGTCTCTTCTTTTTTCTACATTTTCCATAGTTTTACCATAAACTGCGTTGTTCATGAGCTTATAGAAATTTTTTTCAAAATCATTACTTGCCACCGTTCGTTTTTCAGTATTTAAATTAATGTAAGATTTTAACCAAGCGCTTTGTTTAAATATTAATACCCGATGTATTTTCTTCAAAATCAAACCGTGACTCAAAGCAAGTTGTAAATTTTTGAGATGAATGATGTAGTTTTCTTTTTTATGAAAGTCCGCAATTAACTTTTTCCCTTTTCCACCGACAGGTATTTTGTTCTCAGGACAAAATGGAAGAGAGTTATGAGCATCATGCAAAGGATATTCTCAGGATATCTCAGGATATTCTAGATCAACTTCTAGAATATAACCAATATCATCCTCGGTGGATATATTAAAAACATTTAAACTTTCTACTTCTTCTTTTTCTAGAAATTTAAAATTAGATATTGGAAGTTTCTGAGACATTGCCCATCCATATAAATTATTTGCATCTATGTAGAGCATCTATGTAGAGCAAATAATTTTCTTTATTTTTAGGGTTGTATCCAGCATTCATATACTTATTATTTGCAAATGAAACCCTATGACTACATTGCGTCAAGCCTCCTCTCACTCCAATTTTTAGAAAATTATGAATATCTGCATCATTTATCAACTCTAATTCTACTTGAGTATACTTCAGCATGGCATCCCAAGAAAGTGAAGGCGCAGTAACATAGTTACAGGGATCTAAGTTATATATATTCCTACATATGGAACGGAAATTTTCGAAGACATCACTCAAAATTAATACATCACTTTCTAAATAAATTATCATATAGTCCCTTAATGTTTTACAATTAAATGTATCCCACACTTTTTGAGCGAAGACATAGTCTTCCTCAGAACATTCCTTTTCTTCTAAGCTATTGTAAAAACTATTTCTGTCCGGTAGAGATTTCTGAGTTAAAACATCAAAGCTATTTAAATAATCATATGGGAAAACACCTTTTCTACGCATTAAATTAAACTTATCATTATTTGAAAATTTAGTTCTTAATAATTTAAAGTTTTCGGGATTTAAATAGCTTGCTAACTTTTCTAAACTGGAATTTAAAAATCTATTTGAATCAATAAAATTAGTATTATATTTTGTTCTCTTCCCATCCATAATCCTCTTCGATAATGATATATACAACTCTTTATTACATGGAATGGCTTTTAAATTACCTCCCAATTGCTTTATAAATAAGTGAATATCATATCTAGAAAGATTATGGAAAACTACTGGGAAAAAAGAATTCTTAAAATTGAAATTACTCTTACATTGGGGGTGTATAGGTCCCATATATTCTCTCTATAGTTATAATATTTTTCATCATTCATTGGATCGACGATTTCTTGTTCACAGGCGCAACAGTTTTCACAAATCTGGCGTAGTTCGTCATCATCGCAGAGAAGTGAATTGGTTGGTGCCGGTGATGTCCAATACATTTTATATAAATTATCGAGTCTTTCTTCCAATGCAGATATAAATTTCTCCACACAATCATTTCCTATAATTAAAAATATTTTTAAAACCTTATTCTATTTATTCACTTTTGTATTTTTGTTAATCTTACCTTCATATGTCCAAATTTCATTTAGCTGTGGATTATATGTATGACAAACATGAAAAGAAATCGCACATGCTTGATGCTTCTGGATTTGTGTTGTGGATTCGCTTATTGTAGGATTGGTTTCACATTTTATCAAAATTGATTCAATATCTGCATATACAACTATTGGTGGAGATATTTTTTTGTCGAATCTTTCGAACTTTATTGTTGCTCCTCTAGAGGATATGTGGCTGTTACTTTCCCGCACTCATTTTTGTTATGTCGCTTTGTTTCTATGTTATAGTATGATTGACATAAGTCGCAAAAGTATCCAGGAGTATGACTCGCTGTAAATTGACTTTTCACTAGTCTTTTTAAATCACGAATCAGACAAAAGTGATAGTTACAACTGGAATCCTTTTGCAGCAGCATATTTATATGAAACTCCCGAACTTCTTTTGCTGATCGTGATGGTCCAATTACTTTAGTTGGGTCGTTAGCTTTTCTTTTTTCCTTTAGCTCATACGTATTAATGCTAAAATTACAATTATTTTTTTCAAATTCCTTCAAATCTTTTATAGTGGCTGGAAAATTCATTTTTGAAAAATTTAGATTTATTCCTCTAAATCTTATTTTTTCTGAGCAAATATCAAGTATTTTATAATAACTTGGGTTGGTCAGTTTAAAAAGTAGCTTCTCATTTAGGTTATCTAATTTATACGCAATATATGAGAGAACTGTCCATTTGAAACAATATATATCATTATTTTTAACATTAGTTGTTGCTGCTTTCGAGTTAATATCTCTCGGTAATGCAATATACTCCCCAGCAGGAATATGTTCTAATTTACATATAGTCGTTTCAATGTATTTAAATTCAGCAATAGCCCATCCACTATCTCGTTCCTGGAATTCACTAGATATTTTTGTTAATTCATCGGAAAACTCCTCTAATATTGGTTCTATCTCATCAATATTGTACACACATTTAAATTGCGTAGCAAAATGTTTTAATGTTATCACCATTTCATTATCATCTTGGGCTTTTACATATTCGCCATATAAAACTAAATTCATTTTAATAAATTCATGTTCAGCAATATTTGTTTCAATTATGGCTTTAAGATAACTCTTAATATCGGCATAAAATGAGTTGAAACAAATTTCATTCCTCAAGTTACCAATAATTCTGTAACGACGACACATTCTATTATCAAGTGGAGATGTTTGATATACATTTTCCGAGATATTGGTTGCAGACTTATCTTTGTGCGCATTCGTGCGCAAATGCATTTTAAATTTGTTAGACTGTATGCTAACATCACATATCTCACATCTTTTCAGCTCCGTGTTATCACAAATTTTTTTGGTCGGTTTTATTGCCAATGATGTATCTTCCAAAAGACGTTTCCTTGGTTTCTCTCCTTTGCACTGATTGTAGTGGGTGTTGAAATTTTCCAATCCATAAATGTTAATATTACAATTATCACAACAAATCGCAATAATATTGGATTTGCATTCTCTGACATTTTTATTAAAATGTTCAAACATGAGTTTTTCGCTAAGGAAAAGTTTTCCACAGTTTTCACAATTATACATTTTGTATTTCTTTCTTTTTACTTTGACACTACACAAAAAGACTCACTGACATGTAACGTACTAATACGAATTTTTGAAAAATAATTGTATTTATATTAAAGAGAACGATTTCATTTCTACTGCTACCTTCTTATTAGCTATGTATTATACCAAGGAATATTTATGTTTATCTCTTTCTTTATCCGACCTATTCTTTTTCTCGTATATTCATTCTACATGAATTCATTGATATATGTTGATCACACATTTAAGGGGTACATTCTATCTCTTTTCACGTTACAAACTATACCTTTATGTAAGACATCTTTCTACCTGAATTGTTCTCTCATTTTGATTGGGTTAGGAAAAATCATTGAATCAAACACTGTTCAGAAGTCTATGTGTTCATAACGTACAGAAAATCGCTCGTCGTCGCTCGCCGTAATAATATTTAAAATTGTGTAGTCTTAACATAATACTATAAAATATTAAAAAATGTCTGAGTCACAAGAACTTGTGTTTATAGACACGTCTTCTGAGTCGTTAATTGAATGTGGACAAAATATTTTGGATTTTCCTGAGCTTCAATATTTAAAGGAGGCGAGAACATCAACCCCACTGTGGGAGAGCATGGATAGCGATACAATGTGGGGACTCGACAAATTCATGGATCTAGACATCTCGATGTTAAGCGATGCAAATAAAGATTATGATATATATGAAGATATTCATAATAATTCTTCAAAAAACTCTGCTAA
This sequence comes from Coelopa pilipes, assembly GCA_947389925.1. Classification (NCBI taxonomy): domain Eukaryota; kingdom Metazoa; phylum Arthropoda; class Insecta; order Diptera; family Coelopidae; genus Coelopa; species Coelopa pilipes. The sequence goes on from OX376700.1 coordinate 10,821,415, forward strand.
TGACAGTAAGGAGGAAGATATCTTACTAAACGCTGCATGGGATGATTATCAAAAAAACAATATAAACGATGAGGATACTAGACATATGTCTGATGCAGAGGACAGTATACTTATAGAAGCAGTATTAAAAGAAGGCTATTAATAATTAATATTAATATTTATATAACTAAGATAAATATGTATTATAATTGGAAATAATAAATACAAAATAAAAATAATTTAAAAATTAAATTCATTTCTTATATTTAAGTTATGAAGGAAAAGTCTAAGGTATGGGTGAACAATATTTTCGGGTATAGGGCTATCTCTTTCGAACCCTTGCTTCTTAAAAATCTTCTGTTGGGTTAGATACTTTTCTACTTCCGAATCTGGATACTTCAAGTAAATGAGATCATTCACACCATAGTTGAACAGCAAAAAACCTAAAGATGTAGAATACAATTGATCACCATCGCCATTATATTGAAACATGGATTCTAAACTTATTTGATAAATCCAATTTGAAATTCAATGACTCAACGGTTTTAAAACTATTTAAAACCGAATTTACAATTAAAAAGAAAATAAATAAAAAATATTCCAAGTATAATTAATTGTAAAATTATTTATTTTTGTATTATTTAAATTATATATACATTTTATTATTCGTATGTTGTATTTAACTTAGAAACAAATTCGAAAATTGCCATATTGAATTTATTTTTATCTCTCCCTCTAAAAATTAAACTCTGAACGCCACTATCTTTTAGTACTTTGAATGGGTTTTTTTTTTGTGTGAAATATTTGAGTAAATCGCTTGGGCAAGAAAATCCAAAGAGGAGAATCATTTTCATCTAACAAATAAATGATCAGCTTTTCACCAAATTGTGTTTCCTTAACTTTGCATCCAGTGATAATATAGTCCTGATCAATATTTAAATCATCAACTTTAGTATATCCTTGACCAACCCCTTTAGAACAATTATTTAATTGTTGGATAAGATTCTGTTAAATAAATATTAGAAATAAATATTTACATTTATTGAAAAATATTTACTTACCATTATTAGAATCAAATGTAAGCACTTCCACTATGAGATTTAATTTGAGACTATTTTTCAAATGGATTTCAATACTTTATATAGAAGTAAATCTGAACACAATTGTATAAGATTGTCAATGGGTTTTCATTGGTCAAATCTGTTATTCAAAAATGTTTCTATTTCATTCTACTCCGTTAGAGAGATGTGCTATGCAATATGCCTAGTTCTTTCAAGCACTCAGCAGCAACATTTGTATTTTTCTTTACAAAACTTCTTATTGGTTGAGGTACCTTTATATGTAATGCATACATGTTACCTTATTCTTATTCTTTCTCATCCTTATTGTATATACATCTTCTAAATTCGTTACGTTTTCATTTGTATCGAATTTTCTCACATACATGAAATACATTCAAAGAGACGCAATAAAATCGAACGTTACAATAATTATATTACAAATAAAACACTGACGGTTTTCGTTATGAAATTCAATTCACGTTATCGTATGGCCATAAAATATAGTTTATATTACGGATTGTGAGTGCGGACTTCGTTTAATGAGACGGATTGATAAAAACAAACAAGTAAACAGAAAGGACAAAACAATGGTGGGGGGGGGGGGGTGGATGAGTCTTGATCAGTTGACACAGGTGGCCCTTGTCCATTTTGGAGCTGCTCTCAAGTCTTAAAAACCTATCGAACGATTTTATAACTCAATCTTAGCAGGTAGAACTTTCAGATGGAGGACGACGAAGCAACTGCCTATATTCATACTACTGCCAATGGGATTACAGGGGGGAGTTGCAACCAAAATAACATCAGTTTATTAGAAGAACAAATTATTTTAGTTGGATTTATTTAAATGCCGATTGGATACCTTATTGGGTTTGCTGCTGAATAAGGTTTTTTGGTAGATACCGATTGGTATAGTTGGATTATGATGAATTGTAATAAGACTTTTGGTGGAAGGTTATTGGACTAGTTAGAATTTGGTTGGATTGTAGTTCGTTTTTTAAACGCACGACCCAATTGCCTTACCTTGCCTATATTCATACTACTCTAGGCACATAAACTGAATTTATTCTATATCGAAGTAAATTAATATACATGACACATGAACTAAACTAATTCTATATCGATGCATATTAATATAAAATGCCTGATCATAGACACATGAAGTGAATTGATTCATATGTACTGATTAATAGATTCATACAAAAAAAAGAAGTTACAGAGATTTCATAACAAATCGTCATGTAGTTTAGAATATATTGAAGAATGTACTAATTCGTTAACTAATCAAGAATAAGTCCCTTTATAGTAAATTAACGTTATTCCTTCGATGTGGCGACTCCTGGACACATGAACTGAGTTAATTCTATATCGATGCATATTAAAATAGAAATAAGAAATATTACATAACTTTTCGATATATTGTTCAGAAAATGAACAGAATGATATACCGATTCTCTAATTCATCGCGAAGAAGTCCAAGAATTATAAATTAAGGATTTAGTTTTCAATGTGCCTGCTCATAGACACATGAAGTGAATTTATTCTATATCGATTCATATTCACAAAAAAAAAAAATAGTTACAGACATTTCATATCAAATCGTCATCTGGTTTAGAATATATTGAAGGATGTACTAACTCGGTTACTAATAATGAAGAATGTCCATTATAGTAAATTAACTATATTTTCTTCGATATGGCAGTTCCTGGACACATGACCTGAATTAATTCTATATCGATGCATATTTATATAAAAATAGCAACCATTTCATAAAATTTTGACATATTGTTCAGAAAATGAACAGAATGATATACCGATGTACTGATGTACCGACTCTGTAATTCATCATGAAGAAGTCCAAGTTTAATTATTTAAGGATATTGTTTTCAATATGGCTGCGCCTAGGCACATAAACTGAATTTATTCTATATCGAAGTAAATTAATATAGCAATGACAAACATTTCAAAAAAATTCGATGTCCAGTTCAGAAAATATTGAAGGATAAAACGATTCGAAAGCTGATCATGAAGAAGTCCCTTTATAGTAAATTAACATTATATTCTTCGATGTGGCGGCTCCCCGACACATGAACTCAGTTTATTTTATATTGATGGATTTTAATATAGGAATGACAAATATTTCTTAAAATTGCGATATATTGTGCAGACAATGAACAGAATTATATACCTATGTACTAAGGTACATAATTATGTAAATAATTATGAAAAATGGATTATACATAAAGGATTTTGTTTTCAATGTGCCTGCTCATAGACATATGAAGTTGATTTATTCTATATAGATTGATATTAAAAAAAGTAGTTACAGACATTTCATATCAAATCGTCATCTGGTTTAGAATATATTGAAGGATGTACTAATTCGTTAACTAATAAAGAAGAATGTCCATTATAGTAAATTAACGTTATTTTCTTCGATATGGCAGTTCCTGGACACATGATCTGAATTAATTCTATATCGATGCATATTAATATATAAATGACAAACATTTCACAAAATTTCGATATATTGTTCAGAAGATGAACACAATGATATAAGGATGTACTGATGTACCGACTCTGTAATTCATCATGAAGAAGTCCAAGTATAATAAATTAAGGATTATGTTTTCAAAATGGCTGCTCCTAGACACATAAACTGAATTTTTTCTATATCGAAGTAAATTAATATAGCAATGACAAACATTTCAAAAAAATTCGATGTCCAGTTCAGAAAATATTGAAGGATATAACGATGCGAAAGCTGATCGTGAAGAAGTCCCTTTATAGTAAATGAACGTTATTTCCTTCAATGAGTTTGTACTGGACACATGAACTAAACTAATTCTATATCGATGCATATTAATTTATAAATGACAAACATTTCACAAAATTTCGATATATTGTTCAGGAAATGAACAGAATTATATACCAATATTCAGATGTACTGATCTGTAAGTAATTATGAAGAAGTCCAAGTATTTTAAATAAATGATTTAGTTTTCAATGTGCTTGCTCATAGACACATGAAGTTGATTGATTCTATATAGATTCTTATTAAAAAAAAGTAGTTACAGACATTTCATATCAAATCGTCATCTGGTTTAGAATATATTGAAGGATGTACTAATTCGTTAACTAATCAAGAAGAAGTCCCTTTATAGTAAATTAACGTTATTTTGTTCGATGTGGCGACTCCTGGACACATGAACTCAGTTAATTCGATATCGATGCATATTAAAATAGAAATAACAGATATTACATAACATTTCGATATACTGTTCAGAAAATGAACAGAAATGATATACCGATGTATATGTAGGAATTTAACCTTCAGTCTAATATTGTAGACGTTAAGTCCTATCAAATTATATTATTATGTCTAGTTTATTAATTTAATGATTAAATAAACCGTATTTCAATATTTTAAGTTCATATATTTCATTTATTTAGTTTAAGTTCATTCAAATATTATTATAAGTATTTTATTAAAGTTTAACAATAAGTATTTTCACACACGACTTTAAAGACTACGACAACTGACTCTGACGGCGAACTCTCAATGACTGTACAGCTTCTTTTCTTTTTGTTTCTGATCTAAGTGCGTTCCGCGTCATATTCGTTAATTGTTACTTCCGTTATTCGTCTTTTGTCTTTATCTCCCAAATTGCGTCTTGTTAATATGTCCGTCCGCTTCTGGTGTTTCTGCGTGTCTGTCCGTCTTGTTCCTTTCCCAATCCCACATTCGGCCATCCTGAGCTTTCATTCGACCCGAATGAATGATTCCATCTCTTCATAAATTCTGCTACTGTATTGGTGTACCGTGGTCCATCGAATTCCCGAACTCGCTCAACAGAATATCTGTCGTGGTCTAATGCTTTCAACACTCGGTACGGGCCAAGATATTTCGGTTTCAACTTCAAACCTTGTCCAAACTGCGTACGCTTAATGGCTACGAGTTCATTGATTTTGTAGGCCGTTTCTTCCACTCTCTTCTTGTTGAAGTTCTTCCTGTTCTCTTTCTGAATCTCAGCAATGTTCTCACACGCTTCTTCGCGAACCAAATCTCTTTCTGCATTGAGCTCCTCTATCGCTGACTCTTCCATCAACTTTCTGATATCTTCGTTAGCGTTAATGCGCATATCGAGTCCAGTTAATATTCGGAATGGAGACACCTTTGTACTTCGTGGAGGCGAATTATTAATTGTTTGCTGAATGCGATCCACATGTTTGTACCAGTTCTGCGGCTTCTCTATACAGAGCTTAGACAACATCGGAATGACTATCTTGTGGATCCGCTCCACTTGACCATTACCTCGAGGCACACCTGTCGCGATCAATAAATGTTGTATGTCTTCTCTTCGACAGTACTCGGCAAACGCATTCGAAGTAAAAGCCGTTCCTCTGTCCGATATGATTCTTCTAGGGTTACCAAAAATCACCGCCTGTTTCTCCAATCTTTCGATCACCTCATTCGTCCCTGTACTTTTCGTTGGATAAAGCCAGACGAATTTCGAGAACGCGTCAACAACTACCAACAGATGATTGTATCGTTTATGCGTCTGTTCCAGAGGTCCTACGTGGTCTATGTGGTATGTTCCTAGCGGCTGATCTGATTTCCAGATAGGGTTCAGAAATCCTTCCTTCTTACCCGTCTTAGCTTCGGTGACGATACACTCTACACAGCCCTTCACGACCCTTTCAACCTTGGAAGTCAAACTGGGTATGTAGAAAGTCTTCTCAACCACGTCTTGAGTCTTCTTCACTCCAAAATGTCCTTGTCGGTGTGACATTTTAATTATCTCCTGCTCCATCGTTGTTGGAATTACAACAAGTTCCTTAATGGGATCCTTGTGCAAAACGTCGAATTTTATGAAATAATCGTCATACCCTTCTTTCTCTAACACCTTCCTCACTGCCTTAATCCACTCGTCCTGAAACTGCGCTTCTTTAATTCGATGACGAAGGGAATCCTCGATCATGGGACACGAAATTCTACTAAGCGCATCCACATGCTTCATTTTGGATCCTGAACGATGCTCTATTTCGTAATCGAAACCTTGATGAAACATCGCCCATCTCGACACTCGCAGTGGCACATCAACCTTTTTCATCGTCATGGCGAAGGCGTTGCAATCCGTCACAATTTTGAATCTCGAACCCATGACGTACATCCTCCACTTTTTCAACGACTCTATAATCGCAAGTACTTCCAGCTCATACGAATGGTACTTCTGCTCAACTGGTGACGTCTTTCTGCTCATGAACTGAATCGGGTGAAACTGTTGGTCGTCAATGTTTTTCTGTAAAAGTACACCACCATAGCCGTACATACACGCGTCTGTATGAATCTCGGTTTTTGCCTTTGGATCATACAACATCAAGACCGGTGCAGTAACTAATGCTGTCTTCAACTGTTGAATCGCTATTCGTTCTAAATCGTCAATCTTGAAATGAGCTTCCTTCTTTAGTAGATCAGTGAGTGGCTTTGCTATCAAAGCGAAATTTGATATGAAACGTCGGAAATATGAAGTCAGGCCCAAGAATCGTTGAAGCGATTTCTTGTCCTTCGGCTCCGGAAATTCACTAACCGCTTTCATCTTCTCTGCTGATGGCTTCACAGTTGAGTTCTCGACGATATAGCCCAAAAAGTTTACTCTCCTCATCAAAATTGGGCATTTACTCCACTTAATACGCAGCCCGTATTCCTCGGCAACTTTCAGCACTGTCTTCAATTTGTCTAACCCTTCTAGTTCGTCTTTCGATGGGATTATTATATCATCCATATAAACTACTATCAATCCATTTTGGATCAACTCACGGAAGATTACAAGAATGTATCTACAAAAGACTGCCGGCGAATTCGATATTCCAAACGGGACATATCGAAATTCATATTGCCCATTATGTGTTACGAAAGACGTATACTTCTGCGACGATGCTTCTATGGGTACGTGGAAAAAACCATTACGCAAATCCAACGTCGTGAAAACCTTTGCTTCTTGAAGCCTCTGCAATACATCGTCAATGAGCACCATCGGAAAATTATCTCGAATAATCTTTTCGTTCAGCTTTCGATAATCGCAGCATAATCTCTTCGAACCATCTTTCTTAGTGACAAGCACAATCGGCGATGCATATTCTGAGTAGCTTGGCTTCACTATCCCTTCTTTCAACCACTCTTTCACCTGTTCTTGAACTGCACATTGATTCATGTACGATTGTCTTCTCGGTCTCTGATACACTGGAACTTCGTCTTTCAAAATTATTTTCATTACAACTGGTGAATCTCTCTTCTTCTGCGGCTTGTAATTATTGATTAATGTCAATGCTGATTTTTCTGTTTTCCCGTCAAGGTGAGATAAGTGCGTTGGAGCGCCACTTAAATCATCGACTGATGTTGATAAACATATTTCTTCGAATTCACGCTTTAGTTCATCAATACTCGAAATGCGTCGTTCTTTATTCTCTTCAATCTTCCCTTCATCTCGTTGTTCGTTCTTCTTTGACACACTATCTACCATTTTACTTTTAAACATAACTTCATCTGAACTGATGATCACATCTACTTGTCGAAGAATGTCGTTGCCTATAATTGCGGAATATAACATGTCCTTCTCTCGCATGACATGGAATTGGATCTCCAAATTAATATCATCGATAATTACTTGAACAACAAAGCTTCCGACTGTCGACACTCTCTTCTGTCCGAGCCCCTGTAAAATTTTCTTTTCTCCAGTCAATTCAATATCGCCTAGTCTCATTAAAACATCGTATCTGATGATGCAGATATCGCTGCCGGTATCGATTAGTGCTGACACATTGACTCCCCTCACGTCTACATCTTTGAATAATCGGTTGCTCTTCAATAATATCGGTGTCTCATTGGTTCCTAGCGTTGCCACGTTAAGCTGTTTGCTCTCGCTTTTCAGGTCTCTCTTCACTTCGGCTCTACATTCAAACGCTCTGTGTCCTGGCTGCTGACACTTAAAACAACGATAGCCTGATAACGAGCAATCTTTCGCAATATGATTCTTGTCACCACATTTGAAACACTTCCTTTCAGGGTTCTGTCGGACATCGCTAGTTTTCTGCGGCTGCTGCTGAAGTCCTCTCGAGTTTGATGACTGCTGAGTGGAACTACGGATCTTCTCATAAATTTTAATTTGCTGTTTTAAATCCTCGATCGAGCAGCTGTTTGGAATAAATGAACATTTGTAAGTCGTTCCAGTGAACAGTGAATGAGTTGTCTTCAAACTCGCGCACCCACTGATTCACGTCTGGGTAACCGCTTCCAGAAAAGGATGATAGAGAATCCTCCACGTCTGAATGTTGACTGCTGATTTCGACCACCGCGAAGAGAAGATTCTGGATTCGAACTAGCGTCTGAGAACACATCCTCCGTGTCCGCTCTCGAAAGGCCGAAGTGTTCCAATAGTCTGGTCTGTAGTTCGGTCTTCCGTCCATTCGTCGATAAACCCAACCCTTCCAATTGCAGCTTCAACCCTTCCACAGTCAAAGCCAGTATGCCGCTTACATCCATTATTAGAATATAGTATTTTAGTATAAAATTTAGTGATAATATAAATAAGTACTAATATATATATATAAAAAACTACGATAAATATTATACACAAACTTGCGAACTTCCTTCTACTGCTTCTTGCTTCGTCTTCGTTTTGGTTGTGTTTCTTCTCGTCGATTCTACTCTTCCTCTCGTTGATCTTGCTTCACTCGTCTCGTTCTCGTCGCTTCTCTTGCCAAATTCGATTCTTCTCGCTTCTTCGTTTGCCGCTTCACCGTCACAGCTTCTTCTTCTTCAACTCTGCTTCTTTCAAAATTTGTCTTCCACTCGCCGTTCTGCTTCTACTACGTTCCGCTTCTCCTGCGTTTCGCTTCTCCTTCGTCCCGCTTCTCCTACTGTTCCGCTTCTCTACACTTGTTGCACTTTTCTACTATGCTTTGTTCTCCTTTCTTCTCTTCTCTCTGCTCGGCTTCGCTTCTCTTTAGCTTAGCGTTGCTTTTTCTCCTTGGTAACAAATATGATCGGCGTGACGTCGTAGATTTTCGGCTCTGCTGCAAATCTTCTGTTTGCTTCTACTGATGACAAACTTGAACTCGTCAATCTCCTTGGAAACAATTCTGCTCGGCGTGACGTCGTTACTTTGCGATTCTGCTGCGAATGGATGATTCGCTTCTACTGATGACGAAATTTGAACGCTGCGCGATTTTTATATTCACTCCTTCACTTATTGTCTTATTGTTTCACTTTAATTGGGTCAATCCCGGTTGAGCCCCCAAAATTTGTAGGAACTTAACCTTCAGTCTAATATTGTAGACGTTAAGTCCTATCAAATTATATTATTATGTCTAGTTTATTAATTTAATGATTAAATAAACCGTATTTCAATATTTTAAGTTCATATATTTCATTTATTTAGTTTAAGTTCATTCAAATATTATTATAAGTATTTTATTAAAGTTTAACAATAAGTATTTTCACACACGACTTTAAAGACTACGACAACTGACTCTGACGGCGAACTCTCAATGACTGTACAGCTTCTTTTCTTTTTGTTTCTGATCTAAGTGCGTTCCGCGTCATATTCGTTAATTGTTACTTCCGTTATTCGTCTTTTGTCTTTATCTCCCAAATTGCGTCTTGTTAATATGTCCGTCCGCTTCTGGTGTTTCTGCGTGTCTGTCCGTCTTGTTCCTTTCCCAATCCCACATATAGATGTACCGATTCTCTAATTCATCATGAAGAAGTCCAAGAATTATAAATAAAGGATTTAGTTTTCAATGTGCCTGCTCATAGACACATGAAGTGAATTCATTCTATATCGATTCATATTAAAAAAAAGTAGTTACAGATATTTCATATCAAATCGTCATCTGGTTTAGAATATATTGAAGGATGTACTAACCCGCTTACTAATAATGAAGAATGCCCATTATAGTAAATTAACGTTATTTTCTTCGATATGGCAGTTCCTGGACACATGACCTGAATTAATTCTATATCGATGCATATTAATATATAAATGACAAACATTTCACAAAAATTCGATATATTGTTCAGAAAATGAACAGAATTAAATACATATGTACTGATGTACGGATCTGTAAGTAATTTTGAATAAGTCGAAGTATTTTAAATTAATGATTTAGTTTTCAATGTGCCTGCTCATAGACACATGAAGTGAATTTATTCTATATCGATTCATATTAAAAGAAAGTAGTTACAGATATTTCATATCAAATCGTCATCTGGTTTAGAATATATTGAAGGATGTACTACTACATTCTTCGCTTACTAATAATGAAGAATGCCCGTTATAGTAAATTAACTTTATTTTCTTCGATATGGCAGTTCCTGGACACATGACCTGAATTAATTCTATATCGATGCATATTTATATAGAAACAGCAACCATTTCATAAAATTTTGACATATTGTTCAGAAAATGAACAGAATGATATACCGATGTACTGATGTACCGACTCTGTAATTCATCATGAAGAAGTCCAAGTTTAATTATTTAAGGATTTTGTTTTCAATATGGCTGCGCCTAGACACATAAACTGAATTTATTCTATATCGAAGTAAATTAATATAGCAATGACAAACATTTCAAAAAAATTCGATGTCCAGTTCAGAAAATATTGAAGGATAAAACGATTCGAAAGCTGATCATGAAGAAGTCCCTTTATAGTAAATTAACATTATATTCTTCGATGTGGCGGCTCCCCGACACATGAACTCAGTTAATTCTATATTGATGGATTTTAATATAGGAATGATAAATATTTCTTAAAATTTCGATATATTGTGCAGACAATGAACAGAATTATATACCTATGTCCTAATGTACATAATTACGCAAATAATTATGAGAAATGGATTATACATAAAGGATTTTGTTTTCAATGTGCCTGCTCATAGACACATGAAGTTGATTGATTCTATATAGATTCATATTAAAAAAAAGTAGTTACAGACATTTCATATCAAATCGTCATCTGGTTTAGAATATATTGAAGGATGTACTAATTCGTTAACTAATAAAGAAGAATGTCCATTATAGTAAATTAATGTTATTTTCTTCGATATGGCAGTTCCTGGACACATGATCTGAATTAATTCTATATCGATGCATATTAATATATAAATGACAAACATTTCACAAAATTTCGATATATTGTTCAGAAAATGAACAGAATTAAATACATATGTACTGATGTACGGATCTGTAAATAATTATGAATAAGTCGAAGTATTTTAAATTAATGATTTAGTTTTCAATGTGCCTGCTCATAGACACATGAAGTGAATTCATTCTATATCGATTCATATTAAAAAAAAGTAGTTACAGATATTTCATATCAAATCGTCATCTAGTTTAGAATATATTGAAGGATGTACTAACTCGCTTACTAATAATGAAGAATGCCCATTATAGTAAATTAACATTATTTTCTTCGATATGGCAGTTCCTGGACACATGACCTGAATTAATTCTATATCGATGCATATTAAAATAGAAATAATAAAAATTTCATAAAATTTCGATATATTGTTCAGAAGATGAACACAATGATATAAGGATGTACTGATGTATCGACTCTGTAATTCATAATGAAGAAGTCCAAGTTTAATTATTTAAGGATTTTGTTTTCAATATGGCTGCGCCTAGACACATAAACTGAATTTATTCTATATCGAAGTAAATTAATATAGCAATGACAAACATTTCAAAAAAATTCGATGTCCAGTTCAGAAAATATTGAAGGATAAAACGATTCGAAAGCTGATCATGAAGAAGTCCCTTTATAGTAAATTAACATTATATTCTTCGATGTGGCGGCTCCCCGACACATGAACTCAGTTAATTCTATATTGATGGATTTTAATATAGGAATGATAAATATTTCTTAAAATTTCGATATATTGTGCAGACAATGAACAGAATTATATACCTATGTACTAATGTATATAATTACGCAAATAATTATGAAAAATGGATTATACATAAAGGATTTTGTTTTCAATGTGCCTACTCATAGACACATGAAATTGATTGATTCTATATAGATTCATATTAAAAAAAAGTAGTTACAGACATTTCATATCAAATCGTCATCTGGTTTAGAATATATTGAAGGATGTACTAATTCGTTAACTAATAAAAAAGAATGTCCATTATAGTAAATTAACGTTATTTTCTTCGATATGGCAGTTCCTGGACACATGATCTGAATTAATTCTATATCGATGCATATTAATATATAAATGACAAACATTTCACAAAATTTCGATATATTGTTCAGAAAATGAACAGAATTAAATACATATGTACTGATGTACGGATCTGTAAGTAATTATGAATAAGTCGAAGTATTTTAAATTAACGATTTAGTTTTCAATGTGCCTGCTCATAGACACATGAAGTGAATTTATTCTATATCGATTCATATTAAAAAAAGTAGTTACAGATATTTCATATCATATCGTCATCTGGTTTAGAATATATTGAAGGATGTACTAACTCGCTTACTAATAATGAAGAATGCCCATTATAGTAAATTAACATTATTTTCTTCGATATGGCAGTTCCTGGACACATGACCTGAATTAATTCTATATCGATGCATATTAAAATAGAAATAATAAACATTTCATAAAATTTCGATATATTGTTCAGAAGATGAACACAATGATATAAGGATGTACTGATGTATCGACTCTGTAATTCATCATGAAGAAGTCCAAGTTTAATTATTTAAGGATTTTGTTTTCAATATGGCTGCGCCTAGACACATAAACTGAATTTATTCTATATCGATGTAAATTAATATAGCAATGACAAACATTTCAAAAAAATTCGATGTCCAGTTCAGAAAATATTGAAGGATAAAACGATTCGAAAGCTGATCATGAAGAAGTCCCTTAATAGAAAATTAACATTATATTCTTCGATGTGGCGGCTCCCCGACACATGAACTCAGTTAATTCTATATTGATGGATTTTAATATAGGAATGATAAATATTTCTTAAAATTTCGATATATTGTGCAGACAATGAACAGAATTATATACCTATGTACTAATGTACATAATTACGCAAATAATTATGAAAAATGGATTATACATAAAGGATTTTGTTTTCAATGTGCCTACTCATAGACGCATGAAGTTGATTGATTCTATATAGATTCATATTAAAAAAAAGTAGTTACAGACATTTCATATCAAATCGTCATCTGGTTTAGAATATATTGAAGGATGTACTAATTCGTTAACTAATAAAGAAGAATGTCCATTATAGTAAATTAACGATATTTTCTTCGATATGGCAGTTCCTGGACACATGATCTGAATTAATTCTATATCGATGCATATTAATATATAAATGACAAACATTTCACAAAATTTCGATATATTGTTCAGAAAATGAACAGAATTAAATACATATGTACTGATGTACGGATCTGTAAATAATTATGAAGAAGTCCAAGTATTATAAATAAAGGATTTAGTTTTCAATGTGCCTGCTCATAGACACATGAAGTGAATTGATTCTATATAGATTCATATTAAAACAAAGTAGTTACAGACATTTCATAACAAATCGTCATTTGGTTTAGAATATATTGAAGGATGTACTAATTCGTTAACTAATCAAGAAGATGTCCCTTTATAGTAACTTAACGTTATTTCTTCGTTGTGGCGACTCCTGGACACATGAAATGAGTTAATTCTATATCGATGCATATTAAAATAGAAATAATAAACTTTTCATAAAATATCGATATATTGTTCAGAAGATGAACACAATGATATAAGGATGTACTGATGTACCGACTCTGTAATTCATCATGAAGAAGTCCAAGTTTAATAAATTAAGGATTATGTTTTCAAAATGGCTGCTCCTAGACACATAAACTGAATTTTTTCTATATCGAAGTAAATTAATATAGCAATGACAAACATTTCAAAAAAATTCGATGTCCGGCTCAGAAATTATTGAAGGATATAACGATGCGAAAGCTGATCGTGAAGAAGTCCCTTTATAGTAAATGAACGTTATTTCCTTCAATGAGTTTGTACTGGACACATGAACTAAACTAATTCTATATCGATGCATATTAATATATAAATGCCTGCTCATAGACACATGAAGTGAATTGATTCATATGTACTGATTAATAGATTCATACAAAAAAAAGAAGTTACAGAGATTTCATAACAAATCGTCATGTAGTTTAGAATATATTGAAGAATGTACTAATTCGTTAACTAATCAAGAATAAGTCCCTATATAGTAAATTAACGTTATTCCTTCGATGTGGCGACTCCTGGACACATGAACTGAGTTAATTCTATATCGATGCATATTAAAATAGAAAAAACAAATATTACATAACTTTTCGATATATTGTTCAGAAAATGAACAGAATGATATACCGATGTACAGATGTATCGATTCTCTAATTCATCATGAAGAAGTCCAAGAATTATAAATAAAGGATTTAGTTTTCAATGTGCCTGCTCATAGACACATGAAGTGAATTTATTCTATATCGATTCATATTAAAAAAAAAAGTAGTTACAGACATTTCTTATCAAATCGTCATCTGGTTTAGAATATATTGAAGAATGTACTAACTCGGTTACTAATAATGAAGAATGTCCATTATAGTAAATTAACTTTATTTTCTTCGATATGGCAGTTCCTGGACACATGACCAGAATTAATTCTATATCGATGCATATTTATATAGAAATAGCAACCATTTCATAAAATTTTGACATATTGTTCAGAAAATGAACAGAATGATATACCGATGTACTGATGTACCGACTCTGTAATTCATCATGAAGAAGTCCAAGTTTAATTATTTAAGGATATTGTTTTCAATATGGCTGCGCCTAGGCACATAAACTGAATTTATTCTATATCGAAGTAAATTAATATAGCAATGACAAACATTTCAAAAAAAATGCGATGTCCAGTTCAGAAAATATTGAAGGATAAAACGATTCGAAAGCTGATCATGAAGAAGTCCCTTTATATTAAATTAACATTATATTCTTCGATGTGGCGGCTCCCCGACACATGAACTCAGTTAATTCTATATTGATGGATTTTAATATAGGAATGACAAATATTTCTTAAAATTTCGATATATTGTGCAGACAATGAACAGAATTATATACCTATGTACTAAGGTACATAATTATGTAAATAATTATGAAAAATGGATTATACATAAAGGATTTTGTTTTCAATGTGCCTGCTCATAGACACATGAAGTTGATTTATTCTATATAGATTCATATTAAAAAAAAGTAGTTACAGACATTTCATATCAAATCGTCATCTGGTTTAGAATATATTGAAGGATGTACTAATCCGTTAACTAATAAAGAAGAATGTCCATTATAGTAAATTAACGTTATTTTCTTCGATATGGCAGTTCCTGGACACATGATCTGAATTAATTCTATATCGATGCATATTAATATATAAATGACAAACATTTCACAAAATTTCGATATATTGTTCAGAAAATGAACAGAATTAAATACATATGTACTGATGTACGGATCTGTAAATAATTATGAAGAAGTCCAAGTATTATAAATAAAGGATTTAGTTTTCAATGTGCCTGCTCATAGACACATGAAGTGAATTGATTCTATATAGATTCATATTAAAACAAAGTAGTTACAGACATTTCATAACAAATCGTCATTTGGTTTAGAATATATTGAAGGATGTACTAATTCGTTAACTAATCAAGAAGATGTCCCTTTATAGTAACTTAACGTTATTTCTTCGTTGTGGCGACTCCTGGACACATGAAATGAGTTAATTCTATATCGATGCATATTAAAATAGAAATAATAAACTTTTCATAAAATATCGATATATTGTTCAGAAGATGAACACAATGATATAAGGATGTACTGATGTACCGACTCTGTAATTCATCATGAAGAAGTCCAAGTTTAATAAATTAAGGATTATGTTTTCAAAATGGCTGCTCCTAGACACATAAACTGAATTTTTTCTATATCGAAGTAAATTAATATAGCAATGACAAACATTTCAAAAAAATTCGATGTCCGGCTCAGAAATTATTGAAGGATATAACGATGCGAAAGCTGATTGTGAAGAAGTCCCTTTATAGTAAATGAACGTTATTTCCTTCAATGAGTTTGTACTGGACACATGAACTAAACTAATTCTATATCGATGCATATTAATATATAAATGCCTGCTCATAGACACATGAAGTGAATTGATTCATATGTACTGATTAATAGATTCATACAAAAAAAAGAAGTTACAGAGATTTCATAACAAATCGTCATGTAGTTTAGAATATATTGAAGAATGTACTAATTCGTTAACTAATCAAGAATAAGTCCCTATATAGTAAATTAACGTTATTCCTTCGATGTGGCGACTCCTGGACACATGAACTGAGTTAATTCTATATCGATGCATATTAAAATAGAAAAAACAAATATTACATAACTTTTCGATATATTGTTCAGAAAATGAACAGAATGATATACCGATGTACAGATGTATCGATTCTCTAATTCATCATGAAGAAGTCCAAGAATTATAAATAAAGGATTTAGTTTTCAATGTGCCTGCTCATAGACACATGAAGTGAATTTATTCTATATCGATTCATATTAAAAAAAAAAGTAGTTACAGACATTTCTTATCAAATCGTCATCTGGTTTAGAATATATTGAAGAATGTACTAACTCGGTTACTAATAATGAAGAATGTCCATTATAGTAAATTAACTTTATTTTCTTCGATATGGCAGTTCCTGGACACATGACCAGAATTAATTCTATATCGATGCATATTTATATAGAAATAGCAACCATTTCATAAAATTTTGACATATTGTTCAGAAAATGAACAGAATGATATACCGATGTACTGATGTACCGACTCTGTAATTCATCATGAAGAAGTCCAAGTTTAATTATTTAAGGATATTGTTTTCAATATGGCTGCGCCTAGGCACATAAACTGAATTTATTCTATATCGAAGTAAATTAATATAGCAATGACAAACATTTCAAAAAAAATGCGATGTCCAGTTCAGAAAATATTGAAGGATAAAACGATTCGAAAGCTGATCATGAAGAAGTCCCTTTATATTAAATTAACATTATATTCTTCGATGTGGCGGCTCCCCGACACATGAACTCAGTTAATTCTATATTGATGGATTTTAATATAGGAATGACAAATATTTCTTAAAATTTCGATATATTGTGCAGACAATGAACAGAATTATATACCTATGTACTAAGGTACATAATTATGTAAATAATTATGAAAAATGGATTATACATAAAGGATTTTGTTTTCAATGTGCCTGCTCATAGACACATGAAGTTGATTTATTCTATATAGATTCATATTAAAAAAAAGTAGTTACACACATTTCATATCAAATCGTCATCTGGTTTAGAATATATTGAAGGATGTACTAATCCGTTAACTAATAAAGAAGAATGTCCATTATAGTAAATTAACGTTATTTTCTTCGATATGGCAGTTCCTGGACACATGATCTGAATTAATTCTATATCGATGCATATTAATATATAAATGACAAACATTTCACAAAATTTCGATATATTGTTCAGAAAATGAACAGAATTAAATACATATGTACTGATGTACGGATCTGTAAATAATTATGAAGAAGTCCAAGTATTATAAATAAAGGATTTAGTTTTCAATGTGCCTGCTCATAGACACATGAAGTGAATTGATTCTATATAGATTCATATTAAAACAAAGTAGTTACAGACATTTCATAACAAATCGTCATTTGGTTTAGAATATATTGAAGGATGTACTAATTCGTTAACTAATCAAGAAGATGTCCCTTTATAGTAACTTAACGTTATTTCTTCGTTGTGGCGACTCCTGGACACATGAAATGAGTTAATTCTATATCGATGCATATTAAAATAGAAATAATAAACTTTTCATAAAATATCGATATATTGTTCAGAAGATGAACACAATGATATAAGGATGTACTGATGTACCGACTCTGTAATTCATCATGAAGAAGTCCAAGTTTAATAAATTAAGGATTATGTTTTCAAAATGGCTGCTCCTAGACACATAAACTGAATTTTTTCTATATCGAAGTAAATTAATATAGCAATGACAAACATTTCAAAAAAATTCGATGTCCGGCTCAGAAATTATTGAAGGATATAACGATGCGAAAGCTGATCGTGAAGAAGTCCCTTTATAGTAAATGAACGTTATTTCCTTCAATGAGTTTGTACTGGACACATGAACTAAACTAATTCTATATCGATGCATATTAATATATAAATGCCTGCTCATAGACACATGAAGTGAATTGATTCATATGTACTGATTAATAGATTCATACAAAAAAAAGAAGTTACAGAGATTTCATAACAAATCGTCATGTAGTTTAGAATATATTGAAGAATGTACTAATTCGTTAACTAATCAAGAATAAGTCCCTATATAGTAAATTAACGTTATTCCTTCGATGTGGCGACTCCTGGACACATGAACTGAGTTAATTCTATATCGATGCATATTAAAATAGAAAAAACAAATATTACATAACTTTTCGATATATTGTTCAGAAAATGAACAGAATGATATACCGATGTACAGATGTATCGATTCTCTAATTCATCATGAAGAAGTCCAAGAATTATAAATAAAGGATTTAGTTTTCAATGTGCCTGCTCATAGACACATGAAGTGAATTTATTCTATATCGATTCATATTAAAAAAAAAAAGTAGTTACAGACATTTCTTATCAAATCGTCATCTGGTTTAGAATATATTGAAGGATAAAACTATTCGAAAGCTGATCATGAAGAAGTCCCTTTATATTAAATTAACATTATATTCTTCGATGTGGCGGCTCCCCGACACATGAACTCTGTTAATTCTATATTGATGGATTTTAATATAGGAATGACAAATATTTCTTAAAATTTCGATATATTGTGCAGACAATGAACAGAATTATATACCTATGTACTAAGGTACATAATTATGTAAATAATTATGAAAAATGGATTATACATAAAGGATTTTGTTTTCAATGTGCCTGCTCATAGACACATGAAGTTGATTGATTCTATATAGATTCTTATTAAAAAAAAAGTAGTTACAGACATTTCATATCAAATCGTCATCTGGTTTAGAATATATTGAAGGATGTACTAATCCGTTAACTAATAAAGAAGAATGTCCATTATAGTAAATTAACGTTATTTTCTTCGATATGGCAGTTCCTGGACACATGATCTGAATTAATTCTATATCGATGCATATTAATATATAAATGACAAATATTTCACAAAATTTCGATATATTGTTCAGAAAATGAACAGAATTAAATACATATGTACTGATGTACGGATCTGTAAATAATTATGAAGAAGTCCAAGAATTATAAATAAAGGATTTAGTTTTCAATGTGCCTGCTCATAGACACATGAAGTGAATTTATTCTATATCGATTCATATTAAAAAAAAGTAGTTACAGACATTTCATATCAAACCGTCATCTGGTTTAGAATATATTGAAGGATGTACTATCTCGGTTACTAATAATGAAGAATGTCCATTATAGTAAATTAACTTTATTTTCTTCGATATGGCAGTTCCTGGACACATGACCAGAATTAATTCTATATCGATGCATATTTATATAGAAATAGCAACCATTTCATAAAATTTTGACATATTGTTCAGAAAATGAACAGAATGATATACCGATGTACTGATGTACCGACTCTGTAATTCATCATGAAGAAGTCCAAGTTTAATTATTTAAGGATTTTGTTTTCAATATGGCTGCGCCTAGACACATAAACTGAATTTATTCTATATCGAAGTAAATTAATATAGCAATGACAAACATTTCAAAAAAATTCGATGTCCAGTTCAGAAAATATTGAAGGATAAAATGATTCGAAAGCTGATCATGAAGAAGTCCCTTTATAGTAAATTAACATTATATTCTTCGATGTGGCGGCTCCCCGACACATGAACTCAGTTAATTCTATATTGATGGATTTAATATAGGAATGATAAATATTTCTTAAAATTTCGATATATTGTGCAGACAATGAACAGAATTATATACCTATGTACTAATGTACATAATTACGCAAATAATTATGAAAAATGGATTATACATAAAGGATTTTGTTTTCAATGTGCCTACTCATAGACACATGAAGTTGATTGATTCTATATAGATTCATATTAAAAAAAAGTAGTTACAGACATTTCATATCAAGTCGTCATCTGGTTTAGAATATATTGAAGGATGTACTAATTCGTTAACTAATAAAGAAGAATGTCCATTATAGTAAATTAACGTTATTTTCTTCGATATGGCAGTTCCTGGACACATGATCTGAATTAATTCTATATCGATGCATATTAATATATAAATGACAAACATTTCACAAAATTTCGATATATTGTTCAGAAAATGAACAGAATTAAATACATATGTACTGATGTACGGATCTGTAAATAATTATGAAGAAGTCCAAGTATTATAAATAAAGGATTTAGTTTTCAATGTGCCTGCTCATAGACACATGAAGTGAATTGATTCTATATAGATTCATATTAAAACAAAGTAGTTACAGACATTTCATAACAAATCGTCATTTGGTTTAGAATATATTGAAGGATGTACTAATTCGTTACCTAATCAAGAAGATGTCCCTTTATAGTAACTTAACGTTATTTCTTCGTTGTGGCGACTCCTGGACACATGAACTGAGTTAATTCTATATCGATGCATATTAAAATAGAAATAATAAACATTTCATAAAATTTCGATATATTGTTCAGAAGATGAACAGAGTGATATAAGGATGTACTGATGTTCCGACTCTGTAATTCATCATGAAGAACTCCAAGTTTAATAAATTAAGGATTATGTTTTCAAAATGGCTGCTCCTAGACACATAAACTGAAATTTTTCCTATTTCGAACTAAATTAATATAGCAATGACAAACATTTCAAAAGAATTCGATGTCCAGCTCAGAAATTATTGAAGGATATTACGATGCGAAAGCTGATCGTGAAGAAGTCCCTTTATAGTAAATGAACGTTATTTCCTTCAATTAGTTTGTACTGGACACATGAACTAAACTAATTCTATATCGATGCATATTAATATATAAATGACAAACATTTCACAAAATTTCGATACATTGTTCAGGAAATGAACAGAATTATATACCAATATTCAGATGTACTGATCTGTAAGTAATTATGAAGAAGTCCAAGTATTTTAAATAAATTATTTAGTTTTCAATGTGCCTGCTCATAGACACATGAAGTTGATTGATTCTATATAGATTCTTATTAAAAAAAGTAGTTACAGACATTTCATAACAAATCGTCATCTGGTTTTCAATATATTGAGGGATGTACTAATTCGTTAACTAATCAAGAAGATGTCCCTTTATAGTAACTTCACGTTATTTCTTCGTTGTGGCGACTCCTGGACACATGAACTGAGTTAATTCTAAATCGATGCATATTAAAATAGAAATAATAAACATTTCATAAAATTTCGATATATTGTTCAGAAGATGAACACAATGATATAAGGATGTACTGATGTACCGACTCTGTAATTCATCATGAAGAACTCCAAGTTTAATAAATTAAGGATTATGTTTTCAAAATGGCTGCTCCTAGACACATAAACTGAATTTTTTCTATATCGAAGTAAATTAATATAGCAATGACAAACATTTCAAAAAAATTCGATGTCCGGCTCAGAAATTATTGAAGGATATAACGATGCGAAAGCTGATCGTGAAGAAGTCCCTTTATAGTAAATGAACGTTATTTCCTTCAATGAGTTTGTACTGGACACATGAACTAAACTAATTCTATATCGATGCATATTAATATATAAATGACAAACATTTCACAAAATTTCGATATATTGTTCAGGAAATGAACAGAATTATATACCAATATTCAGATGTACTGATCTGTAAGTAATTATGAAGAAGTCCAAGTATTTTAAATAAAGGATTTAGTTTTCAATGTGCCTGCTCATAGACACATGAAGTAAATTTATTCTATATCGATTCATATTAAAAAAAAGTAATTACATACATTTCATATCAAACCGTCATCTGGTTTAGAATATATTGAAGGATGTACTAACTCGGTTACTAATAATGAAGAATGTCCATTATAGTAAATTAACTTTATTTTCTTCGATATGGCAGTTCCTGGACACATGACCTGAATTAATTCTATATCGATGCATATTTATATAGAAACAGCAACCATTTCATAAAATTTTGACATATTGTTCAGAAAATGAACAGAATGATATACCGATGTACTGATGTACCGACTCTGTAATTCATCATGAAGAAGTCCAAGTTTAATTATTTAAGGATATTGTTTTCAATATGGCTGCGCCTAGGCACATAAACTGAATTTATTCTATATCGAAGTAAATTAATATAGCAATGACAAACATTTCAAAAAAATTCGATGTCCAGTTCAGAAAATATTGAAGGATAAAACGATTCGAAAGCTGATCATGAAGAAGTCCCTTTATAGTAAATTAACATTATATTCTTCGATGTGGCGGCTCCCCGACACATGAACTCAGTTTATTTTATATTGATGGATTTTAATATAGGAATGACAAATATTTCTTAAAATTTCGATATATTGTGCAGACAATGAACAGAATTATATACCTATGTACTAATGTACATATTTATGTAAATAATTATGAATAATGGATTATACATAAAGGATTTTGTTTTCAAGGTGCCTGCTCATAGACACATGAAGTGGATTGATTCTATATAGATTCATATTAAAAAAAAGTAGTTACAGACATTTCATATCAAATCGTCATCTGGTTTAGAATATATTGAAGGATGTACTAATTCGTTCACTAATCAAGAAGAAGTCCCTTTATAGTAAATTAACGTTAGTTTCTTCGATGTGGCGACTCCTGAACACATGAACTGAGTTAATTCAATATCTATGCATATTAAAGTAGAAATAATAAACATTTCATAAAATTTCGATACATTGTTCAAAAGATGAACAGAATGATATAAGGATGTACTGATGTTCCGACTCTGTAATTCATCATGAAGAAGTCCAAGTTTAATAAATTTAGGATTATGTTTTCAAAATGGCTGATCCTAGACACATAAACTTAATTCTTTCTATATCGAAGTAAATTAGTATAGCAATAACAAACATTTCAAAAAAATTCGATATCCGGTTCAGAAATTATTGAAGGATATAACGATGCGAAAGCTGATCATGAAGGAGACCCTTTTTAGTAAATTAACGTCATTTTCTTCGATGTGGCGACTCCTGGACACATAAACTGAATTAATTCAATATCGATGAATATTAAAATAGAAATAACAAACATTTCATAAAATTTCGATATATTGTTCAGAAAATGAACAGAATGATATACCGATGTACTGATGTACCGATTTTGTAATTCATCATGAAGAAGTCCAAGTTTAATATGTTAAGGATTTTGTTGTCAAAATGGCTGCTCCTAGACACATAAACTGAATTTTTTCTATATCGAAGTAAATTGGTATAGCTATTTCAAACATTTCAAAAAAATTCGATGTCCGGTTCAGAAATTATTGAAGGATATAACGATGCGAAAGCTGATCGTGAAGAAGTCCCTTTATAGTAAATGAACGTTATTTCCTTCAATGAGTTTGTACTGGACACATGAACAAAAATAATTCTATATCGATTCATATTAATATATAAATGACAAACATTTCACAAAATTTCGATATATTGTTCAGAAAATGAACAGAACTATATACGAATGTACTGATATACTGCTCTGTAAGTAATTATGAAGAAGTCGAAGTTTTATAAATAAAGGATTTAGTTTTCAATGTGCCTGCTCATAGACACATGAAGTGAATTGATTCTAAATAGATTCATATTAAAACAAAGTAGTTTCCGACATTTCATAACAAAACGTCATCTGGTTTAGAATATATTGAAGTATGTACTAATTCATTAACTAATCAAGAAGATGTCCCTTTAATGTAAATTAACGTTATTTTCTAAGTGGCGACTCCTGGACACATGAACTGAATTAATTCAATATCGATGCATATTAAAATAGAAATAACAAACATTTCATAAAATTTCCATATATTGTTCAGAAAATGAACAGAATTATGTACCAATGTACGGATGTACTGATCCGTAAGTAATTATGAATGAGTCGAAGTATTTTAAATTAATGATTTAGTTTTCAATGTGCCTGTTCATAGACACATGAAGTGAATTGATTCTATATAGATTCATATTAAAACAAAGTAGTTTCCGACATTTCATAACAAAACGTCATCTGATTTAGAATATATTGAAGGATGTACTAATTCGTTAACTAATCAAGGAGACGTCCCTTTAATGTAAATTAACGTTATTTTCTACGAAGTGGCGACTCCTGGACACATGAACTGACTTAATTCTATGTCGATGCATATTAAAATAGAAATAATAAACATTTCATAAAATTTCGATATATTGTTCAGAAGATGAACACAATGATATAAGGATGTTCTAATGTACCGACTCTGTAATTCATCATGAAGAAGTCCAAGTTTAATAAATTAAGGATTATGTTTTCAAAATGGCTGCTCCTAGACACATAAACTAAATTCTTTCTATATCGAAGTAAATTAGTATAGCAATAACAAACATTTCAAAAAAATTTGATGTCCGGTTCAGAAATTATTGAAGGATATAACGATGCGAAAGCTTATCATGAGGGAGACCCTTTTTAGTAAATTAACGTCATTTTCTTCGATGTGGCGACTCCTGGTCACTTGAACTGAATTAATTCAATATCGATGCGTATTAAAATAGAAATAACAAACATTTCATAAAATTTCGATATATTGTTCAGAAAATGAACAGAATGATATACCGATGTACTGATGTACCGATTTTGTAATTCATCATGAAGAAGTCTAAGTTTAATAAGTTAAGGATTATATTGTCAAAATGGCTGCTCCTAGACACATAAACTGAATTTTTTCTATATCGAAGTAAATTGGTATAGCAATGACAAACATTTCAAAAAAATTCGATGTCCGGCTCAGAAATTATTGAAGGATATAACGATGCGAAAGCTGATCGTGAAGAAGTCCCTTTATAGTAAATGAACGTTATTTCCTTCAATGAGTTTGTACTGGACACATGAACTAAACTAATTCTATATCGATGCATATTAATATATAAATGACAAACATTTCACAAAATTTCGATATATTGTTCAGGAAATGAACAGAATTATATACCAATATTCAGATGTACTGATCTGTAAGTAATTATGAAGAAGTCCAAGTATTTTAAATAAAGGATTTAGTTTTCAATGTGCCTGCTCATAGACACATGAAGTAAATTTATTCTATATCGATTCATATTAAAAAAAAGTAATTACAGACATTTCATATCAAACCGTCATCTGGTTTAGAATATATTGAAGGATGTACTAACTCGGTTACTAATAATGAAGAATGTCCATTATAGTAAATTAACTTTATTTTCTTCGATATGGCAGTTCCTGGACACATGACCTGAATTAATTCTATATCGATGCATATTTGTATAGAAACAGCAACCATTTCATAAAATTTTGACATATTGTTCAGAAAATGAACAGAATGATATACCGATGTACTGATGTACCGACTCTGTAATTCATCATGAAGAAGTCCAAGTTTAATTATTTAAGGATATTGTTTTCAATATGGCTGCGCCTAGGCACATAAACTGAATTTATTCTATATCGAAGTAAATTAATATAGCAATGACAAACATTTCAAAAAAATTCGATGTCCAGTTCAGAAAATATTGAAGGATAAAACGATTCGAAAGCTGATCATGAAGAAGTCCCTTTATAGTAAATTAACATTATATTCTTCGATGTGGCGGCTCCCCGACACATGAACTCAGTTTATTTTATATTGATGGATTTTAATATAGGAATGACAAATATTTCTTAAAATTTCGATATATTGTGCAGACAATGAACAGAATTATATACCTATGTACTAATGTACATATTTATGTAAATAATTATGAGAAATGGATTATACATAAAGGATTTTGTTTTCAATGTGCCTGCTCATAGACACATGAAGTGGATTGATTCTATATAGATTCATATTAAAAAAAAGTAGTTACAGACATTTCATATCAAATCGTCATCTGGTTTAGAATATATTGAAGGATGTACTAATTCGTTAACTAATAAAGAAGAATGTCCACTATAGTAAATTAACGTTATTTTCTTCGATATGGCAGTTCCTGGACACATGATCTGAATTAATTCTATATCGATGCATATTAATATATAAATGACAAACATTTCACAAAATTTCGATATATTGTTCAGAAAATGAACAGAATTATATACCTATGTACTAATGTACATAATTATGTAAATAATTATGAAAAATGGATTATACATAAAGGATTTTGTTTTCAAGGTGCCTGCTCATAGACACATGAAGTGGATTGATTCTATATAGATTCATATTAAAAAAAAGTAGTTACAGACATTTCATATCAAATCGTCATCTGGTTTAGAATATATTGAAGGATGTACTAATTCGTTAACTAATAAAGAAGAATGTCCACTATAGTAAATTAACGTTATTTTCTTCGATATGGCAGTTCCTGGACACATGATCTGAATTAATTCTATATCGATGCATATTAATATATAAATGACAAACATTTCACAAAATTTCGATATATTGTTCAGAAAAGGAACAGAATTATATACCTATGTACTAATGTACATAATTATGTAAATAATTATGAAAAATGGATTATACATAAACGATTTTGTTTTCAATGTGCCTGCTCATAGACACATGAAGTTGATTGATTCTATATAGATTCTTATTAAAAAAAAGTAGTTACAGACATTTCATATCAAATCGTCATCTGGTTTAGAATATATTGAAGGATGTACTAATTCGTTCACTAATCAAGAAGAAGTCCCTTTATAGTAAATTAACGTTAGTTTCTTCGATGTGGCGACTCCTGAACACATGAACTGAGTTAATTCAATATCTATGCATATTAAAGTAGAAATAATAAACATTTCATAAAATTTCGATACATTGTTCAAAAGATGAACAGAATGATATAAGGATGTACTGATGTTCCGACTCTGTAATTCATCATGAAGAAGTCCAAGTTTAATAAATTTAGGATTATGTTTTCAAAATGGCTGATCCTAGACACATAAACTTAATTCTTTCTATATCGAAGTAAATTAGTATAGCAATAACAAACATTTCAAAAAAATTCGATATCCGGTTCAGAAATTATTGAAGGATATAACGATGCGAAAGCTGATCATGAAGGAGACCCTTTTTAGTAAATTAACGTCATTTTCTTCGATGTGGCGACTCCTGGACACATAAACTGAATTAATTCAATATCGATGAATATTAAAATAGAAATAACAAACATTTCATAAAATTTCGATATATTGTTCAGAAAATGAACAGAATGATATACCGATGTACTGATGTACCGATTTTGTAATTCATCATGAAGAAGTCCAAGTTTAATATGTTAAGGATTTTGTTGTCAAAATGGCTGCTCCTAGACACATAAACTGAATTTTTTCTATATCGAAGTAAATTGGTATAGCTATTTCAAACATTTCAAAAAAATTCGATGTCCGGTTCAGAAATTATTGAAGGATATAACGATGCGAAAGCTGATCGTGCAGAAGTCCCTTTATAGTAAATGAACGTTATTTCCTTCAATGAGTTTGTACTGGACACATGAACAAAAATAATTCTATATCGATTCATATTAATATATAAATGACAAACATTTCACAAAATTTCGATATATTGTTCAGAAAATGAACAGAACTATATACGAATGTACTGATATACTGCTCTGTAAGTAATTATGAAGAAGTCGAAGTTTTATAAATAAAGGATTTAGTTTTCAATGTGCCTGCTCATAGACACATGAAGTGAATTGATTCTAAATAGATTCATATTAAAACAAAGTAGTTTCCGACATTTCATAACAAAACGTCATCTGGTTTAGAATATATTGAAGTATGTACTAATTCATTAACTAATCAAGAAGATGTCCCTTTAATGTAAATTAACGTTATTTTCTAAGTGGCGACTCCTGGACACATGAACTGAATTAATTCAATATCGATGCATATTAAAATAGAAATAACAAACATTTCATAAAATTTCCATATATTGTTCAGAAAATGAACAGAATTATGTACCAATGTACGGATGTACTGATCCGTAAGTAATTATGAATGAGTCGAAGTATTTTAAATTAATGATTTAGTTTTCAATGTGCCTGTTCATAGACACATGAAGTGAATTGATTCTATATAGATTCATATTAAAACAAAGTAGTTTCCGACATTTCATAACAAAACGTCATCTGATTTAGAATATATTGAAGGATGTACTAATTCGTTAACTAATCAAGGAGACGTCCCTTTAATGTAAATTAACGTTATTTTCTACGAAGTGGCGACTCCTGGACACATGAACTGACTTAATTCTATGTCGATGCATATTAAAATAGAAATAATAAACATTTCATAAAATTTCGATATATTGTTCAGAAGATGAACACAATGATATAAGGATGTTCTGATGTACCGACTCTGTAATTCATCATGAAGAAGTCCAAGTTTAATAAATTAAGGATTATGTTTTCAAAATGGCTGCTCCTAGACACATAAACTAAATTCTTTCTATATCGAAGTAAATTAGTATAGCAATAACAAACATTTCAAAAAAATTTGATGTCCGGTTCAGAAATTATTGAAGGATATAACGATGCGAAAGCTTATCATGAGGGAGACCCTTTTTAGTAAATTAACGTCATTTTCTTCGATGTGGCGACTCCTGGTCACTTGAACTGAATTAATTCAATATCGATGCATATTAAAATAGAAATAACAAACATTTCAATAAATTTCGATATATTGTTCAGAAAATGAACAGAATGACATACCGATGTACTGATGTTCCGACTCTGTAATTCATCATGAAGAAGTCCAAGTTTAATAAATTTAGGATTATGTTTTCAAAATGGCTGATCCTAGACACATAAACTTAATTCTTTCTATATCGAAGTAAATTAGTATAGCAATAACAAACATTTCAAAAAATTCGATATCCGGTTCAGAAATTATTGAAGGATATAACGATGCGAAAGCTGATCATGAAGGAGACCCTTTTTATTAAATTAACGTCATTTTCTTCGATGTGGCGACTCCTGGACACATAAACTGAATTAATTCAATATCGATGAATATTAAAATAGAAATAACAAACATTTCATAAAATTTCGATATATTGTTCAGAAAATGAACAGAATGATATACCGATGTACTGATGTACCGATTTTGTAATTCATCATGAAGAAGTCCAAGTTTAATATGTTAAGGATTTTGTTGTCAAAATGGCTGCTCCTAGACACATAAACTGAATTTTTTCTATATCGAAGTAAATTGGTATAGCTATTTCAAACATTTCAAAAAAATTCGATGTCCGGTTCAGAAATTATTGAAGGATATAACGATGCGAAAGCTGATCGTGAAGAAGTCCCTTTATAGTAAATGAACGTTATTTCCTTCAATGAGTTTGTACTGGACACATGAACAAAAATAATTCTATATCGATTCATATTAATATATAAATGACAAACATTTCACAATATTTCGATATATTGTTCAGAAAATGAACAGAAATATATACGAATGTACTGATATACTGCTCTGTAAGTAATTATGAAGAAGTCGAAGTTTTATAAATAAAGGATTTAGTTTTCAATGTGCCTGCTCATAGACACATGAAGTGAATTGATTCTAAATAGATTCATATTAAAACAAAGTAGTTTCCGACATTTCATAACAAAACGTCATCTGGTTTAGAATATATTGAAGTATGTACTAATTCATTAACTAATCAAGAAGATGTCCCTTTAATGTAAATTAACGTTATTTTCTAAGTGGCGACTCCTGGACACATGAACTGAATTAATTCAATATCGATGCATATTAAAATAGAAATAACAAACATTTCATAAAATTTCCATATATTGTTCAGAAAATGAACAGAATTATGTACCAATGTACGGATGTACTGATCCGTAAGTAATTATGAATGAGTCGAAGTATTTTAAATTAATGATTTAGTTTTCAATGTGCCTGTTCATAGACACATGAAGTGAATTGATTCTATATAGATTCATATTAAAACAAAGTAGTTTCCGACATTTCATAACAAAACGTCATCTGATTTAGAATATATTGAAGGATGTACTAATTCGTTAACTAATCAAGGAGACGTCCCTTTAATGTAAATTAACGTTATTTTCTACGAAGTGGCGACTCCTGGACACATGAACTGACTTAATTCTATGTCGATGCATATTAAAATAGAAATAATAAACATTTCATAAAATTTCGATATATTGTTCAGAAGATGAACACAATGATATAAGGATGTTCTGATGTACCGTCTCTGTAATTCATCATGAAGAAGTCCAAGTTTAATAAATTAAGGATTATGTTTTCAAAATGGCTGCTCCTAGACACATAAACTAAATTCTTTCTATATCGAAGTAAATTAGTATAGCAATAACAAACATTTCAAAAAAATTTGATGTCCGGTTCAGAAATTATTGAAGGATATAACGATGCGAAAGCTTATCATGAGGGAGACCCTTTTAAGTAAATTAACGTCATTTTCTTCGATGTGGCGACTCCTGGTCACTTGAACTGAATTAATTCAATATCGATGCATATTAAAATAGAAATAACAAACATTTCATAAAATTTCGATATATTGTTCAGAAAATGAACAGAATGATATACCGATGTACTGATGTACCGATTTTGTAATTCATCATGAAGAAGTCTAAGTTTAATAAGTTAAGGATTATGTTGTCAAAATGGCTGCTCCTAGACACATAAACTGAATTTTTTCTATATCGAAGTAAATTGGTATAGCAATGACAAACATTTCAAAAAAATTCGATGTCCGGCTCAGAAATTATTGAAGGATATAACGATGCGAAAGCTGATGGTGAAGAAGTCCCTTTATAGTAAATGAACGTTATTTCCTTCAATGAGTTTGTACTGGACACATGAACAAAAATAATTCTATATCGATACATATTAATATATAAAAGACAAACATTTCACAAAATTTCGATATATTGTTCAGGAAATGAACAGAATTATATACCAATGTTCGGATGTACTGATCTGTAAGTAATTATGAAGAAGTCCAGGTATTTTAAATAAATGATTTAGTTTTCAATGTGCCTGCTCATAGACACATGAAGTTGATTGATTCTATATAGATTCTTATTAAAAAAAAGTAGTTACAGACATTTCATATCAAATCGTCATCTGGTTTAGAATATATTGAAGGATGTACTAATTCGTTAACTAATAAAGAAGAATGTCCATTATAGTAAATTAACGTTATTTTCTTCGATATGGCAGTTCCTGGACACATGATCTGAATTAATTCTATATCGATGCATATTAATATATAAATGACAAACATTTCACAAAATTTCGATATATTGTTCAGAAAATGAACAGAATTATATACCTATGTACTAATGTACATAATTATGTAAATAATTATGAAAAATGGATTATACATAAACGATTTTGTTTTCAATGTGCCTGCTCATAGACACATGAAGTTGATTGATTCTATATAGATTCTTATTAAAAAAAAGTAGTTACAGACATTTCATATCAAATCGTCATCTGGTTTAGAATATATTGAAGGATGTACTAATTCGTTCACTAATCAAGAAGAAGTCCCTTTATAGTAAATTAACGTTATTTTCTTCGATGTGGCGACTCCTGAACACATGAACTGAGTTAATTCAATATCTATGCATATTAAAGTAGAAATAATAAACATTTCATAAAATTTCGATACATTGTTCAAAAGATGAACAGAATGATATAACGATGTACTGATGTTCCGACTCTATAATTCATCATGAAGAAGTCCAAGTTTAATAAGTTAAGGATTATGTTGTCAAAATGGCTGCTCCTAGACACATAAACTGAATTTTTTCTATATCGAAGTAAATTGGTATAGCTTTTTCAAACATTTCAAAAAAATTCGATGTCCGGTTCAGAAATTATTGAAGGATATAACGATGCGAAAGCTAATCGTGAAGAAGTCCCTTTATAGTAAATGAACGTTATTTCCTTCAATGAGTTTGTACTGGACACATGAACAAAAATAATTCTATATCGATTCATATTAATATATAAATGACAAACATTTCACAAAATTTCGATATATTGTTCAGAAAATGAACAGAACTATATACGAATGTACTGATATACTGCTCTGTAAGTAATTATGAATAAGTCGAAGTTTTATAAATAAAGGATTTAGTTTTCAATGTGCCTGCTCATAGACACATGAAGTGAATTGATTCTAAATAGATTCATATTAAAACAAAGTAGTTTCCGACATTTCATAACAAAACGTCATCTGGTTTAGAATATATTGAAGGATGTACTAATTCATTAACTAATCAAGAAGATGTCCCTTTAATGTAAATTAACGTTATTTTCTAAGTGGCGACTCCTGGACACATGAACTGAATTAATTCAATATCGATGCATATTAAAATAGAAATAACAAACATTTCATAAAATTTCCATATATTGTTCAGAAAATGAACAGAATTATGTACCAATGTACGGATGTACCGATTTTGTAATTCATCATGAAGAAGTCCAAGTTTAATAAGTTAAGGATTATGTTGTCAAAATGGCTGCTCCTAGACACATAAACTGAATTTTTTCTATATCGAAGTAAATTGGTATAGCAATAACAAACATTTCAAAAAAATTTGATGTCCGGTTCAGAAATTATTGAAGGATATAACGATGCGAAAGCTTATCATGAGGGAGACCCTTTTTAGTAAATTAACGTCATTTTCTTCGATATGGCGACTCCTGGTCACTTGAACTGAATTAATTCAATATCGATGCATATTAAAATAGAAATAACAAACATTTCATAAAATTTCGATATATTGTTCAGAAAATGAACAGAATGATATACCGATGTACTGATGTACCGATTTTGTAATTCATCATGAAGAAGTCCAAGTTTAATAAGTTAAGGATTATGTTGTCAAAATGGCTGATCCTAGACACATAAACTGAATTTTTTCTATATCGAAGTAAATTGGTATAGCTATTTCAAACATTTCAAAAAAATTCGATGTCCGGTTCAGAAATTATTGAAGGATATAACGATGCGAAAGCTGATCGTGAAGAAGTCCCTTTATAGTAAATGAACGTTATTTCCTTCAATGAGTTTGTACTGGACACATGAACAAAAATAATTCTATATCGATTCATATTAATATATAAATGACAAACATTTCACAAAATTTCGATATATTGTTCAGAAAATGAACAGAACTATATACGAATGTACTGATATACTGCTCTGTAAGTAATTATAAATAAGTCGAAGTTTTATAAATAAAGGATTTAGTTTTCAATGTGCCTGCTCATAGACACATGAAGTGAATTGATTCTAAATAGATTCATATTAAAACAAAGTAGTTTCCGACATTTCATAACAAAACGTCATCTGGTTTAGAATATATTGAAGGATGTACTAATTCATTAACTAATCAAGAAGATGTCCCTTTAATGTAAATTAACGTTATTTTCTACGAAGTGGCGACTCCTGGACACATGAACTGAATTAATTCAATATCGATGCATATTAAAATAGAAATAACAAACATTTCATAAAATTTCCATATATTGTTCAGAAAATGAACAGAATTATGTACCAATGTACGGATGTACTGATCCGTAAGTAATTATGAATGAGTCGAAGTATTTTAAATTAATGATTTAGTTTTCAATGTGCCTGTTCATAGACACATGAAGTGAATTGATTCTATATAGATTCATATTAAAACAAAGTAGTTTCCGACATTTCATAACAAAACGTCATCTGGTTTAGAATATATTGAAGGATGTACTAATTCGTTAACTAATCAAGGAGACGTCCCTTTAATGTAAATTAACGTTATTTTCTACGAAGTGGCGACTCCTGGACACATGAACTGACTTAATTCTATGTCGATGCATATTAAAATAGAAATAATAAACATTTCATAAAATTTCGATATATTGTTCAGAAGATGAACACAATGATATAAGGATGTTCTAATGTACCGACTCTGTAATTCATCATGAAGAAGTCCAAGTTTAATAAATTAAGGATTATGTTTTCAAAATGGCTGCTCCTAGACACATAAACTAAATTCTTTCTATATCGAAGTAAATTAGTATAGCAATAACAAACATTTCAAAAAAATTTGATGTCCGGTTCAGAAATTATTGAAGGATATAACGATGCGAAAGCTTATCATGAGGGAGACCCTTTTTAGTAAATGAACGTCATTTTCTTCGATGTGGCGACTCCTGGTCACTTGAACTGAATTAATTCAATATCGATGCGTATTAAAATAGAAATAACAAACATTTCATAAAATTTCGATATATTGTTCAGAAAATGAACAGAATGATATACCGATGTACTGATGTACCGATTTTGTAATTCATCATGAAGAAGTCTAAGTTTAATAAGTTAAGGATTATATTGTCAAAATGGCTGCTCCTAGACACATAAACTGAATTTTTTCTATATCGAAGTAAATTGGTATAGCAATGACAAACATTTCAAAAAAATTCGATGTCCGGCTCAGAAATTATTGAAGGATATAACGATGCGAAAGCTGATGGTGAAGAAGTCCCTTTATAGTAAATGAACGTTATTTCCTTCAATGAGTTTGTACTGGACACATGAACAAAAATAATTCTATATCGATACATATTAATATATAAAAGACAAACATTTCACAAAATTTCGATATATTGTTCAGGAAATGAACAGAATTATATACCAATGTTCGGATGTACTGATCTGTAAGTAATTATGAAGAAGTCCAGGTATTTTAAATAAATGATTTAGTTTTCAATGTGCCTGCTCATAGACACATGAAGTTGATTGATTCTATATAGATTCTTATTAAAAAAAAGTAGTTACAGACATTTCATATCAAATCGTCATCTGGTTTAGAATATATTGAAGGATGTACTAATTCGTTAACTAATCAAGAAAAAGTCCCTTTATAGTAAATGAACGTTATTTTCTTCGATGTGGCGACTCCTGAACACATGAACTGAGTTAATTCAGTATCTATGCATATTAAAATAGAAAAAATAAGCATTTCATAAAATTTCGATATGTTGTTCAGAAGATGAACAGAATGATATAAGGATGTACTGATGTTCGCGACTCTGTAATTCATCATGAAGAAGTCCAAGTTTAATAAATTAAGGATTATGTTTTCAAAATGGCTGCTCCTAGACACATAAACTTAATTCTTTCTATATCGAAGTAAATTAGTATAGCAATAACAAACATTTCAAAAAAATTTGATGTCCGGTTCAGAAATTATTGAAGGATATAACGATGCGAAAGCTGATCATGAAGGAGACCCTTTTTAGTAAATTAACGTCATTTTCTTCGATGTGGCGACTCCTGGACACTTGAACTGAATTAATTCAATATCGATGCATATTAAAATAGAAATAACAAACATTTCATAAAATTTCGATATATTGTTCAGAAAATTAACAGAATGATATACCGATGTACTGATGTACCGATTGTGTAATTTATCATGAAGAAGTCTAAGTTTAATAAGTTAAGAATTATGTTGTCAAAATGGCTGCTCCTAGACACGTAAACTGAATTTTTTCTATATCGAAGTAAATTGGTATAGCAATGACAAACATTTCAAAAAAATTCGATGTCCGGTTCAGAAATTATTGAAGGATATAACGATGCGAAAGCTGATCGTGAAGAAGTCCCTTTATAGTAAATGAACATTATTTCCTTCAATGAGTTTGTACTGGACACATGAACAAAAATAATTCTATATCGATACATATTAATATATAAAAGACAAACATTTCACAAAATTTCGATATATTGTTCAGGAAATGAACAGAATTATATACCAATGCACGGATGTACTGATCTGTAAGTAATTATGAAGAAATCCAAGTATTTTAAACAAATGAATTTGTTTTCAATGTGCCTGCTCATAGACACATGAAGTTGATTGATTCTATATAGATTCTTATTAAAAAAACGTAGTTACAGACATTTCATATCAAATCGTCATCTGGTTTAGAATATATTGAAGGATGTACTAATTCGTTCACTAATCAAGAAGAAGTCCCTTTATAGTAAATTAACGTTATTTTCTTCGATGTGGCGACTCCTGAACACATGAACTGAGTTAATTCAATATCTATGCATATTAAAGTAGAAATAATAAACATTTCATAAAATTTCGATACATTGTTCAAAAGATGAACAGAATGATATAAGGATGTACTGATGTTCCGACTCTGTAATTCATCATGAAGAAGTCCAAGTTTAATAAATTTAGGATTATGTTTTCAAAATGGCTGATCCTAGACACATAAACTGAATTTTTTCTATATCGAAGTAAATTAATACAGCAATGACAAACATTTCAAAAAAATTCGATGTCCGGTTCAGAAATTATTGAAGGATATAACGATGCGAAAGCTGATCGTGAAGAAGTCCCTTTATAGTAAATGAACGTTATTTCCTTCAATGAGTTTGTACTGGACACATGAACAAAAATAATTCTATATCGATTCATATTAATATATAAATGACAAACATTTCACAAAATTTCGATATATTGTTCAGAAAATGAACAGAACTATATACGAATGTACTGATATACTGCTCTGTAAGTAATTATGAAGAAGTCGAAGTTTTATAAATAAAGGATTTAGTTTTCAATGTGCCTGCTCATAGACACATGAAGTGAATTGATTCTAAATAGATTCATATTAAAACAAAGTAGTTTCCGACATTTCATAACAAAACGTCATCTGGTTTAGAATATATTGAAGGATGTACTAATTCATTAACTAATCAAGAAGATGTCCCTTTAATGTAAATTAACGTTATTTTCTACGAAGTGGCGACTCCTAGACACATGAACTGAATTAATTCTATATCGATGCATATTAAAATAGAAACAACAAACATTTCATAAAATTTCCATATTTTGTTCAGAAAATGAACAGAATTATGTACCAATGTACGGATGTACTGATCCGTAAGTAATTATGAATCAGTCGAAGTATTTTAAATTAATGATTTAGTTTTCAATGTGCCTGTTCATAGACACATGAAGTGAATTGATTCTATATAGATTCATATTAAAACAAAGTAGTTTCCGACATTTCATAACAAAACGTCATCTGGTTTAGAATATATTGAAGGATGTACTAATTCGTTAACTAATCAAGGAGACGTCCCTTTAATGTAAATTAACGTTATTTTCTACGAAGTGGCGACTCCTGGACACATGAACTGACTTAATTCTATGTCGATGCATATTAAAATAGAAATAATAAACATTTCATAAAATTTCGATATATTGTTCAGAAGATGAACACAATGATATAAGGATGTTCTGATGTACCGACTCTGTAATTCATCATGAAGAAGTCCAAGTTTAATAAATTAAGGATTATGTTTTCAAAATGGCTGCTCCTAGACACATAAACTAAATTCTTTCTATATCGAAGTAAATTAGTATAGCAATAACAAACATTTCAAAAAAATTTGATGTCCGGTTCAGAAATTATTGAAGGAAAGCTTATCATGAGGGAGACCCTTTTTAGTAAATTAACGTCATTTTCTTCGATGTGGCGACTCCTGGTCACTTGAACTGAATTAATTCAATATCGATGCATATTAAAATAGAAATAACAAACATTTCATAAAATTTCGATATATTGTTCAGGAAATGAACAGAATTATATACCAATGTTCGGATGTACTGATCTGTAAGTAATTATGAAGAAGTCCAGGTATTTTAAATAAATGATTTAGTTTTCAATGTGCCTGCTCATAGACACATGAAGTTGATTGATTCTATATAGATTCTTATTAAAAAAAAGTAGTTACAGACATTTCATATCAAATCGTCATCTGGTTTAGAATATATTGAAGGATGTACTAATTCGTTAACTAATCAAGAAAAAGTCCCTTTATAGTAAATGAACGTTATTTTCTTCGATGTGGCGACTCCTGAACACATGAACTGAGTTAATTCAGTATCTATGCATATTAAAATAGAAAAAATAAGCATTTCATAAAATTTCGATATGTTGTTCAGAAGATGAACAGAATGATATAAGGATGTACTGATGTTCGCGACTCTGTAATTCATCATGAAGAAGTCCAAGTTTAATAAATTAAGGATTATGTTTTCAAAATGGCTGCTCCTAGACACATAAACTTAATTCTTTCTATATCGAAGTAAATTAGTATAGCAATAACAAACATTTCAAAAAAACTCGATGTCCGGTTCAGAAATTATTGAAGGATATAACGATGCGAAAGCTGATCATGAAGGAGACCCTTTTTAGTAAATTAACGTCATTTTCTTCGATGTGGCGACTCCTGGACACTTGAACTGAATTAATTCAATATCGATGCATATTAAAATAGAAATAACAAACGTTATTTTCTACGAAGTGGCGACTCCTGGACACATGAACTGACTTAATTCTATGTCGATGCATATTAAAATAGAAATAATAAACATTTCATAAAATTTCGATATATTGTTCAGAAGATGAACACAATGATATAAGGATGTTCTGATGTACCGACTCTGTAATTCATCATGAAGAAGTCCAAGTTTAATAAATTAAGGATTATGTTTTCAAAATGGCTGCTCCTAGACACATAAACTAAATTCTTTCTATATCGAAGTAAATTAGTATAGCAATAACAAACATTTTAAAAAAATTTGATGTCCGGTTCAGAAATTATTGAAGGATATAACGATGCGAAAGCTTATCATGAGGGAGACCCTTTTTAGTAAATTAACGTCATTTTCTTCGATGTGGCGACTCCTGGTCACTTGAACTGAATTAATTCAATATCGATGCATATTAAAATAGAAAAAATAAGCATTTCATAAAATTTCGATATATTGTTCAGAAAATGAACAGAATGATATACCGATGTACTGATGTACCGATTTTGTAATTCATCATGAAGAAGTCTAACTTTAATAAGTTAAGGATTATGTTGTCAAAATGGCTGCTCCTAGACACATAAACTGAATTTTTTCTATATTGAAGTAAATTGGTATAGCAATGACAAACATTTCAAAAAAATTCGATGTCCGGCTCAGAAATTATTGAAGGATATAACGATGCGAAAGCTGATGGTGAAGAAGTCCCTTTATAGTAAATGAACGTTATTTCCTTCAATGAGTTTGTACTGGACACATGAACAAAAATAATTCTATATCGATACATATTAATATATAAAAGACAAACATTTCACAAAATTTCGATATATTGTTCAGGAAATGAACAGAATTATATACCAATGTTCGGATGTACTGATCTGTAAGTAATTATGAAGAAGTCCAGGTATTTTAAATAAATGATTTAGTTTTCAATGTGCCTGCTCATAGACACATGAAGTTGATTGATTGTATATAGATTCTTATTAAAAAAAAGTAGTTACAGACATTTCATATCAAATCGTCATCTGGTTTAGAATATATTGAAGGATGTACTAATTCGTTAACTAATAAAGAAGAATGTCCATTATAGTAAATTAACGTTATTTTCTTCGATCTATGCATATTAAAGTAGAAATAATAAACATTTCATAAAATTTCGATACATTGTTCAAAAGATGAACAGAATGATATAAGGATGTACTGATGTTCCGACTCTGTAATTCATCATGAAGAAGTCCAAGTTTAATAAATTTAGGATTATGTTTTCAAAATGGCTGATCCTAGACACATAAACTTAATTCTTTCTATATCGAAGTAAATTAGTATAGCAATAACAAACATTTCAAAAAAATTCGATATCCGGTTCAGAAATTATTGAAGGATATAACGATGCGAAACTTTGATCATGACGGAGACCCTTTTTAGTAAATTAACGTCATTTTCTTCGATGTGGCGACTCCTGGACACATAAACTGAATTAATTCAATATCGATGCATATTAAAATAGAAATAACAAACATTTCATAAAATTTCGATATATTGTTCAGAAAATGAACAGAATGATATACCGATGTACTGATGTGCCGATTTTGTAATTCATCATGAAGAAGTCCAAGTTTAATAAGTTAAGGATTATGTTGTCAAAATGGCTGCTCCTAGACACATAAACTGAATTTTTTCTATATCGAAGTAAATTGGTATAGCTATTTCAAACATTTCAAAAAAATTCGATGTCCGGTTCAGAAATTATTGAAGGATATAACGATGCGAAAGCTGATCGTGAAGAAGTCCCTTTATAGTAAATGAACGTTATTTCCTTCAATGAGTTTGTACTGGACACATGAACAAAAATAATTCTATATCGATACATATTAATATATAAATGACAAACATTTCACAAAATTTCGATATATTGTTCAGAAAATGAACAGAACTATATACGAATGTACTGATATACTGCTCTGTAAGTAATTATGAATAAGTCGAAGTTTTATAAATAAAGGATTTAGTTTTCAATGTGCCTGCTCATAGACACATGAAGTGAATTGATTCTAATTAGATTCATATTAAAACAAAGTAGTTTCCGACATTTCATAACAAAACGTCATCTGGTTTAGAATATATTGAAGGATGTACTAATTCATTAACTAATCAAGAAGATGTCCCTTTAATGTAAATTAACGTTATTTTCTAAGTGGCGACTCCTGGACACATGAACTGAATTAATTCAATATCGATGCATATTAAAATAGAAATAACAAACATTTCATAAAATTTCCATATATTGTTCAGAAAATGAACAGAATTATGTACCAATGTACGGATGTACTGATCTGTAAGTAATTATGAATGAGTCGAAGTATTTTAAATTAATGATTTAGTTTTCAATGTGCCTGTTCATAGACACATGAAGTGAATTGATTCTATATAGATTCATATTAAAAAAAAGTAGTTTCCGACATTTCATAACAAAACGTCATCTGGTTTAGAATATATTGAAGGATGTACTAATTCGTTAACTAATAAAGAAGAATGTCCATTATAGTAAATTAACGTTATTTTCTTCGATATGGCAGTTCCTGGACACATGATCTGAATTAATTCTATATCGATGCATATTAATATATAAATGACAAACATTTCACAAAATTTCGATATATTGTTCAGAAAATGAACAGAATTATATACCTATGTACTAATGTACATAATTATGTAAATAATTATGAAAAATGGATTGTACATAAACGATTTTGTTTTCAATGTGCCTGTTCATAGACACATGAAGTGAATTGATTCTATATAGATTCATATTAAAACAAAGTAGTTTCCGACATTTCATAACAAAACGTCATCTGGTTTAGAATATATTGAAGGATGTACTAATTCGTTAACTAATCAAGGAGACGTCCCTTTAATGTAAATTAACGTTATTTTCTACGAAGTGGCGACTCCTGGACACATGAACTGACTTAATTCTATGTCGATGCATATTAAAATAGAAATAATAAACATTTCAAAAAATTTCGATATATTGTTCAGAAGATGAACACAATGATATAAGGATGTTCTGATGTACCGACTCTGTAATTCATCATGAAGAAGTCCAAGTTTAATAAATTAAGGATTATGTTTTCAAAATGGCTGCTCCTAGACACATAAACTAAATTCTTTCTATATCGAAGTAAATTAGTATAGCAATAACAAACATTTCAAAAAAATTTGATGTCCGGTTCAGAAATTATTGAAGGATATAACGATGCGAAATCTTATCATGAGGGAGACCCTTTTTAGTAAATTAACGTAATTTTCTTCGATGTGCCGACTCCTGGTCACTTGAACTGAATTAATTCAATATCGATGCATATTAAAATAGAAATAACAAACATTTCATAAAATTTCGATATATTGTTCAGAAAATGAACAGAATGATATACCGATGTACTGATGTACCGATTTTGTAATTCATCATGAAGAAGTCTAAGTTTAATAAGTTAAGGATTATGTTGTCAAAATGGCTGCTCCTAGACACATAAACTGAATTTTTTCTATATTGAAGTAAATTGGTATAGCAATGACAAACATTTCAAAAAAATTCGATGTCCGGCTCAGAAATTATTGAAGGATA
Source organism: Coelopa pilipes (assembly GCA_947389925.1). Taxonomy (NCBI): domain Eukaryota; kingdom Metazoa; phylum Arthropoda; class Insecta; order Diptera; family Coelopidae; genus Coelopa; species Coelopa pilipes. The sequence goes on from OX376700.1 coordinate 10,863,929, forward strand.
TAACGATGCGAAAGCTGATGGTGAAGAAGTCCCTTTATAGTAAATGAACGTTATTTCCTTCAATGAGTTTGTACTGGACACATGAACAAAAATAATTCTATATCGATACATATTAATATATAAAAGACAAACATTTCACAAAATTTCGATATATTGTTCAGGAAATGAACAGAATTATATACCAATGTTCGGATGTACTGATCTGTAAGTAATTATGAAGAAGTCCAGGTATTTTAAATAAATGATTTAGTTTTCAATGTGCCTGCTCATAGACACATGAAGTTGATTGATTGTATATAGATTCTTATTAAAAAAAAGTAGTTACAGACATTTCATATCAAATCGTCATCTGGTTTAGAATATATTGAAGGATGTACTAATTCGTTAACTAATAAAGAAGAATGTCCATTATAGTAAATTAACGTTATTTTCTTCGATCTATGCATATTAAAGTAGAAATAATAAACATTTCATAAAATTTCGATACATTGTTCAAAAGATGAACAGAATGATATAAGGATGTACTGATGTTCCGACTCTGTAATTCATCATGAAGAAGTCCAAGTTTAATAAATTAAGGATTATGTTTTCAAAATGGCTGATCCTAGACACATAAACTTAATTCTTTCTATATCGAAGTAAATTAGTATAGCAATAAAAAACATTTAAAAAAAATTCGATATCCGGTTCAGAAATTATTGAAGGATATAACGATGCGAAAGCTGATCATGAAGGAGACCCTTTTTAGTAAATTAACGTCATTTTCTTCGATGTGGCGACTCCTGGACACATAAACTGAATTAATTCAATATCGATGCATATTAAAATAGAAATAACAAACATTTCATAAAATTTCGATATATTGTTCAGAAAATGAACAGAATGATATACCGATGTACTGATGTGCCGATTTTGTAATTCATCATGAAGAAGTCCAAGTTTAATAAGTTAAGGATTATGTTGTCAAAATGGCTGCTCCTAGACACATAAACTGAATTTTTTCTATATCGAAGTAAATTGGTATAGCTATTTCAAACATTTCAAAAAAATTCGATGTCCGGTTCAGAAATTATTGAAGGATATAACGATGCGAAAGCTGATCGTGAAGAAGTCCCTTTATAGTAAATGAACGTTATTTCCTTCAATGAGTTTGTACTGGACACATGAACAAAAATAATTCTATATCGATACATATTAATATATAAATGACAAACATTTCACAAAATTTCGATATATTGTTCAGAAAATGAACAGAACTATATACGAATGTACTGATATACTGCTCTGTAAGTAATTATGAATAAGTCGAAGTTTTATAAATAAAGGATTTAGTTTTCAATGTGCCTGCTCATAGACACATGAAGTGAATTGATTCTAATTAGATTCATATTAAAACAAAGTAGTTTCCGACATTTCATAACAAAACGTCATCTGGTTTAGAATATATTGAAGGATGTACTAATTCGTTAACTAATAAAGAAGAATGTCCATTATAGTAAATTAACGTTATTTTCTTCGATATGGCAGTTCCTGGACACATGATCTGAATTAATTCTATATCGATGCATATTAATATATAAATGACAAACATTTCACAAAATTTCGATATATTGTTCAGAAAATGAACAGAATTATATACCTATGTACTAATGTACATAATTATGTAAATAATTATGAAAAATGGATTATACATAAACGATTTTGTTTTCAATGTGCCTGTTCATAGACACATGAAGTGAATTGATTCTATATAGATTCATATTAAAACAAAGTAGTTTCCGACATTTCATAACAAAACGTCATCTGGTTTAGAATATATTGAAGGATGTACTAATTCGTTAACTAATCAAGGAGACGTCCCTTTAATGTAAATTAACGTCATTTTCTTCGATGTGGCGACTCCTGGACACATAAACTGAATTAATTCAATATCGATGCATATTAAAATAGAAATAACAAACATTTCATAAAATTTCGATATATTGTTCAGAAAATGAACAGAATGATATACCGATGTACTGATGTGCCGATTTTGTAATTCATCATGAAGAAGTCAAAGTTTAATAAGTTAAGGATTATGTTGTCAAAATGGCTGCTCCTAGACACATAAACTGAATTTTTTCTATATCGAAGTAAATTGGTATAGCTATTTCAAACATTTCAAAAAAATTCGATGTCCGGTTCAGAAATTATTGAAGGATATAACGATGCGAAAGCTGATCGTGAAGAAGTCCCTTTATAGTAAATGAACGTTATTTCCTTCAATGAGTTTGTACTGGACACATGAACAAAAATAATTCTATATCGATTCATATTAATATATAAATGACAAACATTTCACAAAATTTCGATATATTGTTCAGAAAATGAACAGAACTATATACGAATGTACTGATATACTGCTCTGTAAGTAATTATGAATAAGTCCAGGTATTTTAAATAAATGATTTAGTTTTCAATGTGCCTGCTCATAGACACATGAAGTTGATTGATTGTATATAGATTCTTATTAAAAAAAAGTAGTTACAGACATTTCATATCAAATCGTCATCTGGTTTAGAATATATTGAAGGATGTACTAATTCGTTAACTAATCAAGGAGACGTCCCTTTAATGTAAATTAACGTCATTTTCTTCGATGTGGCGACTCCTGGACACATAAACTGAATTAATTCAATATCGATGCATATTAAAATAGAAATAACAAACATTTCATAAAATTTCGATATATTGTTCAGAAAATGAACAGAATGATATACCGATGTACTGATGTGCCGATTTTGTAATTCATCATGAAGAAGTCAAAGTTTAATAAGTTAAGGATTATGTTGTCAAAATGGCTGCTCCTAGACACATAAACTGAATTTTTTCTATATCGAAGTAAATTGGTATAGCTATTTCAAACATTTCAAAAAAATTCGATGTCCGGTTCAGAAATTATTGAAGGATATAACGATGCGAAAGCTGATCGTGAAGAAGTCCCTTTATAGTAAATGAACGTTATTTCCTTCAATGAGTTTGTACTGGACACATGAACAAAAATAATTCTATATCGATTCATATTAATATATAAATGACAAACATTTCACAAAATTTCGATATATTGTTCAGAAAATGAACAGAACTATATACGAATGTACTGATATACTGCTCTGTAAGTAATTATGAATAAGTCCAGGTATTTTAAATAAATGATTTAGTTTTCAATGTGCCTGCTCATAGACACATGAAGTTGATTGATTGTATATAGATTCTTATTAAAAAAAAGTAGTTACAGACATTTCATATCAAATCGTCATCTGGTTTAGAATATATTGAAGGATGTACTAATTCGTTAACTAATATAGAAGAATGTCCATTATAGTAAATTAACGTTATTTTCTTCGATCTATGCATATTAAAGTAGAAATAATAAACATTTCATAAAATTTCGATACATTGTTCAGAAGATGAACAGAATGATATAAGGATGTACTGATGTTCGCGACTCTGTAATTCATCATGAGGAAGTCCAAGTTTAATAAATTAAGGATTATGTTTTCAAAATGGCTGCTCCTAGACACATAAACTTAATTCTTTCTATATCGAAGTAAATTAGTATAGCAATAACAAACATTTCAAAAAAACTCGATGTCCGGTTCAGAAATTATTGAAGGATATAACGATGCGAAAGTTGATCATGAAGGAGACCCTTTTTAGTAAATTAACGTCATTTTCTTCGATGTGGCGACTCCTGGACACTTGAACTGAATTAATTCAATATCGATGCATATTAAAATAGAAATAACAAACATTTCATAAAATTTCGATATATTGTTCAGAAAATGAACAGAATGATATACCGATGTACTGATGTACCGATTGTGTAATTTATCATGAAGAAGTCTAAGTTTAATAAGTTAAGAATTATGTTGTCAAAATGGCTGCTCCTAGACACGTAAACTGAATTTTTTCTATATCGAAGTAAATTGGTATAGCAATGACAAACATTTCAAAAAAATTCGATGTCCGGTTCAGAAATTATTGAAGGATATAACGATGCGAAAGCTGATCGTGAAGAAGTCCCTTTATAGTAAATGAACGTTATTTCCTTCAATGAGTTTGTACTGGACACATGAACAAAAATAATTCTATATCGATACATATTAATGTGGGATTGGGAAAGGAACAAGACGGACAGACACGCAGAAACACCAGAAGCGGACGGACATATTAACAAGACGCAATTTGGGAGATAAAGACAAAAGACGAATAACGGAAGTAACAATTAACGAATATGACGCGGAACGCACTTAGATCAGAAACAAAAAGAAAAGAAGCCGTACAGTCATTGAGAGTCAGAGTCAGTTGTCGTAGTCTTTAAAGTCGTGTGTGAAAATACTTATTGTTAAACTTTAATAAAATACTTATAATAATATTTGAATGAACTTAAACTAAATAAATGAAATATATGAACTTAAAATATTGAAATACGGTTTATTTAATCATTAAATTAATAAACTACACATAATAATATAATTTGATAGGACTTAACGTCTACAATATTAGACTGAAGGTTAATTCTTACAAATTTTGGGGGCTCGTCCGGGAATGACCCAATTAAAGTGAAACAATAAGACAATAAGTGAAGGAGTGAACATAAAAATCGCGCAGCGTTCGAATTTCGTCATCAGTAGAAGCGAATCATCCATTCGCAGCAGAATCGCAAAGTAACGACGTCACGCCGAGCAGAATTGTTTCCAAGGAGATTGACGAGTTCAAGTTTGTCATCAGTAGAAGCAAACAGAAGATTTGCAGCAGAGCCGAAAATCTACGACGTCACGCCGATCATATTTGTTACCAAGGAGAAAAAGCAACGCTAAGCTAAAGAGAAGCGAAGCCGAGCAGAGAGAAGAGAAGAAAGGAGAACAAAGCATAGTAGAAAAGTGCAACAAGTGTAGAGAAGCGGAACAGTAGGAGAAGCGGGACGAAGGAGAAGCGAAACGCAGGAGAAGCGGAACGTAGTAGAAGCAGAACGGCGAGTGGAAGACAAATTTTGAAAGAAGCAGAGTTGAAGAAGAAGAAGCTGTGACGGTGAAGCGGCAAACGAAGAAGCGAGAAGAATCGAATTTGGCAAGAGAAGCGACGAGAACGAGACGAGTGAAGCAAGATCAACGAGAGGAAGAGTAGAATCGACGAGAAGAAACACAACCAAAACGAAGACGAAGCAAGGAGCAGTAGAAGGAAGTTCGCAAGTTTGTGTATAATATTTATCGTAGTTTTATTTACATTAGATATATTAGTACTTATTTATATTATCACTAAATTTTATACTTAAATACTATTACATTTCACAAAATTTCGATATATTGTTCAGAAAATGAACAGAATTATATACCTATGTACTAATGTACATAATTATGTAAATAATTATGAAAAATGGATTATACATAAACGATTTTGTTTTCAATGTGCCTGTTCATAGACACATGAAGTGAATTGATTCTATATAGATTCATATTAAAACAAAGTAGTTTCCGACATTTCATAACAAAACGTCATCTGGTTTAGAATATATTGAAGGATGTACTAATTCGTTAACTAATCAAGGAGACGTCCCTTTAATGTAAATTAACGTTATTTTCTACGAAGTGGCGACTCCTGGACACATGAACTGACTTAATTCTATGTCGATGCATATTAAAATAGAAATAATAAACATTTCAAAAAATTTCGATATATTGTTCAGAAGATGAACACAATGATATAAGGATGTTCTGATGTACCGACTCTGTAATTCATCATGAAGAAGTCCAAGTTTAATAAATTAAGGATTATGTTTTCAAAATGGCTGCTCCTAGACACATAAACTAAATTCTTTCTATATCGAAGTAAATTAGTATAGCAATAACAAACATTTCAAAAAAATTTGATGTCCGGTTCAGAAATTATTGAAGGATATAACGATGCGAAAGCTTATCATGAGGGAGACCCTTTTTAGTAAATTAACGTAATTTTCTTCGATGTGCCGACTCCTGGTCACTTGAACTGAATTAATTCAATATCGATGCATATTAAAATAGAAATAACAAACATTTCATAAAATTTCGATATATTGTTCAGAAAATGAACAGAATGATATACCGATGTACTGATGTACCGATTTTGTAATTCATCATGAAGAAGTCTAAGTTTAATAAGTTAAGGATTATGTTGTCAAAATGGCTGCTCCTAGACACATAAACTGAATTTTTTCTATATTGAAGTAAATTGGTATAGCAATGACAAACATTTCAAAAAAATTCGATGTCCGGCTCAGAAATTATTGAAGGATATAACGATGCGAAAGCTGATGGTGAAGAAGTCCCTTTATAGTAAATGAACGTTATTTCCTTCAATGAGTTTGTACTGGACACATGAACAAAAATAATTCTATATCGATACATATTAATATATAAAAGACAAACATTTCACAAAATTTCGATATATTGTTCAGCAAATGAACAGAATTATATACCAATGTTCGGATGTACTGATCTGTAAGTAATTATGAAGAAGTCCAGGTATTTTAAATAAATGATTTAGTTTTCAATGTGCCTGCTCATAGACACATGAAGTTGATTGATTGTATATAGATTCTTATTAAAAAAAAGTAGTTACAGACATTTCATATCAAATCGTCATCTGGTTTAGAATATATTGAAGGATGTACTAATTCGTTAACTAATAAAGAAGAATGTCCATTATAGTAAATTAACGTTATTTTCTTCGATCTATGCATATTAAAGTAGAAATAATAAACATTTCATAAAATTTCGATACATTGTTCAAAAGATGAACAGAATGATATAAGGATGTACTGATGTTCCGACTCTGTAATTCATCATGAAGAAGTCCAAGTTTAATAAATTAAGGATTATGTTTTCAAAATGGCTGATCCTAGACACATAAACTTAATTCTTTCTATATCGAAGTAAATTGGTATAGCTATTTCAAACATTTCAAAAAAATTCGATGTCCGGTTCAGAAATTATTGAAGGATATAACGATGCGAAAGCTGATCGTGAAGAAGTCCCTTTATAGTAAATGAACGTTATTTCCTTCAATGAGTTTGTACTGGACACATGAACAAAAATAATTCTATATCGATACATATTAATATATAAATGACAAACATTTCACAAAATTTCGATATATTGTTCAGAAAATGAACAGAACTATATACGAATGTACTGATATACTGCTCTGTAAGTAATTATGAATAAGTCGAAGTTTTATAAATAAAGGATTTAGTTTTCAATGTGCCTGCTCATAGACACATGAAGTGAATTGATTCTAAATAGATTCATATTAAAACAAAGTAGTTTCCGACATTTCATAACAAAACGTCATCTGGTTTAGAATATATTGAAGGATGTACTAATTCATTAACTAATCAAGAAGATGTCCCTTTAATGTAAATTAACGTTATTTTCTAAGTGGCGACTCCTGGACACATGAACTGAATTAATTCAATATCGATGCATATTAAAATAGAAATAACAAACATTTCATAAAATTTCCATATATTGTTCAGAAAATGAACAGAAATATGTACCAATGTACGGATGTACTGATCCGTAAGTAATTATGAATGAGTCGAAGTATTTTAAATTAATGATTTAGTTTTCAATGTGCCTGTTCATAGACACATGAAGTGAATTGATTCTATATAGATTCATATTAAAAAAAAGTAGTTTCCGACATTTCATAACAAAACGTCATCTGGTTTAGAATATATTGAAGGATGTACTAATTCGTTAACTAATAAAGAAGAATGTCCATTATAGTAAATTAACGTTATTTTCTTCGATATGGCAGTTCCTGGACACATGATCTGAATTAATTCTATATCGATGCATATTAATATATAAATGACAAACATTTCACAAAATTTCGATATATTGTTCAGAAAATGAACAGAATTATATACCTATGTACTAATGTACATAATTATGTAAATAATTATGAAAAATGGATTATACATAAACGATTTTGTTTTCAATGTGCCTGTTCATAGACACATGAAGTGAATTGATTCTATATAGATTCATATTAAAACAAAGTAGTTTCCGACATTTCATAACAAAACGTCATCTGGTTTAGAATATATTGAAGGATGTACTAATTCGTTAACTAATCAAGGAGACGTCCCTTTAATGTAAATTAACGTCATTTTCTTCGATGTGGCGACTCCTGGACACATAAACTGAATTAATTCAATATCGATGCATATTAAAATAGAAATAACAAACATTTCATAAAATTTCGATATATTGTTCAGAAAATGAACAGAATGATATACCGATGTACTGATGTGCCGATTTTGTAATTCATCATGAAGAAGTCAAAGTTTAATAAGTTAAGGATTATGTTGTCAAAATGGCTGCTCCTAGACACATAAACTGAATTTTTTCTATATCGAAGTAAATTGGTATAGCTATTTCAAACATTTCAAAAAAATTCGATGTCCGGTTCAGAAATTATTGAAGGATATATCGATGCGAAAGCTGATCGTGAAGAAGTCCCTTTATAGTAAATGAACGTTATTTCCTTCAATGAGTTTGTACTGGACACATGAACAAAAATAATTCTATATCGATTCATATTAATATATAAATGACAAACATTTCACAAAATTTCGATATATTGTTCAGAAAATGAACAGAACTATATACGAATGTACTGATATACTGCTCTGTAAGTAATTATGAATAAGTCCAGGTATTTTAAATAAATGATTTAGTTTTCAATGTGCCTGCTCATAGACACATGAAGTTGATTGATTGTATATAGATTCTTATTAAAAAAAAGTAGTTACAGACATTTCATATCAAATCGTCATCTGGTTTAGAATATATTGAAGGATGTACTAATTCGTTAACTAATATAGAAGAATGTCCATTATAGTAAATTAACGTTATTTTCTTCGATCTATGCATATTAAAGTAGAAATAATAAACATTTCATAAAATTTCGATACATTGTTCAGAAGATGAACAGAATGATATAAGGATGTACTGATGTTCGCGACTCTGTAATTCATCATGAGGAAGTCCAAGTTTAATAAATTAAGGATTATGTTTTCAAAATGGCTGCTCCTAGACACATAAACTTAATTCTTTCTATATCGAAGTAAATTAGTATAGCAATAACAAACATTTCAAAAAAACTCGATGTCCGGTTCAGAAATTATTGAAGGATATAACGATGCGAAAGTTGATCATGAAGGAGACCCTTTTTAGTAAATTAACGTCATTTTCTTCGATGTGGCGACTCCTGGACACTTGAACTGAATTAATTCAATATCGATGCATATTAAAATAGAAATAACAAACATTTCATAAAATTTCGATATATTGTTCAGAAAATGAACAGAATGATATACCGATGTACTGATGTACCGATTGTGTAATTTATCATGAAGAAGTCTAAGTTTAATAAGTTAAGAATTATGTTGTCAAAATGGCTGCTCCTAGACACGTAAACTGAATTTTTTCTATATCGAAGTAAATTGGTATAGCAATGACAAACATTTCAAAAAAATTCGATGTCCGGTTCAGAAATTATTGAAGGATATAACGATGCGAAAGCTGATCGTGAAGAAGTCCCTTTATAGTAAATGAACGTTATTTCCTTCAATGAGTTTGTACTGGACACATGAACAAAAATAATTCTATATCGATACATATTAATGTGGGATTGGGAAAGGAACAAGACGGACAGACACGCAGAAACACCAGAAGCGGACGGACATATTAACAAGACGCAATTTGGGAGATAAAGACAAAAGACGAATAACGGAAGTAACAATTAACGAATATGACGCGGAACGCACTTAGATCAGAAACAAAAAGAAAAGAAGCCGTACAGTCATTGAGAGTCAGAGTCAGTTGTCGTAGTCTTTAAAGTCGTGTGTGAAAATACTTATTGTTAAACTTTAATAAAATACTTATAATAATATTTGAATGAACTTAAACTAAATAAATGAAATATATGAACTTAAAATATTGAAATACGGTTTATTTAATCATTAAATTAATAAACTACACATAATAATATAATTTGATAGGACTTAACGTCTACAATATTAGACTGAAGGTTAATTCTTACAAATTTTGGGGGCTCGTCCGGGAATGACCCAATTAAAGTGAAACAATAAGACAATAAGTGAAGGAGTGAACATAAAAATCGCGCAGCGTTCGAATTTCGTCATCAGTAGAAGCGAATCATCCATTCGCAGCAGAATCGCAAAGTAACGACGTCACGCCGAGCAGAATTGTTTCCAAGGAGATTGACGAGTTCAAGTTTGTCATCAGTAGAAGCAAACAGAAGATTTGCAGCAGAACCGAAAATCTACGACGTCACGCCGATCATATTTGTTACCAAGGAGAAAAAGCAACGCTAAGCTAAAGAGAAGCGAAGCCGAGCAGAGAGAAGAGAAGAAAGGAGAACAAAGCATAGTAGAAAAGTGCAACAAGTGTAGAGAAGCGGAACAGTAGGAGAAGCGGGACGAAGGAGAAGCGAAACGCAGGAGAAGCGGAACGTAGTAGAAGCAGAACGGCGAGTGGAAGACAAATTTTGAAAGAAGCAGAGTTGAAGAAGAAGAAGCTGTGACGGTGAAGCGGCAAACGAAGAAGCGAGAAGAATCGAATTTGGCAAGAGAAGCGACGAGAACGAGACGAGTGAAGCAAGATCAACGAGAGGAAGAGTAGAATCGACGAGAAGAAACACAACCAAAACGAAGACGAAGCAAGGAGCAGTAGAAGGAAGTTCGCAAGTTTGTGTATAATATTTATCGTAGTTTTATTTACATTAGATATATTAGTACTTATTTATATTATCACTAAATTTTATACTTAAATACTATATTCTAATAATGGATGTAAGCGGCATACTGGCTTTGACTGTGGAAGGGTTGAAGCTGCAATTGGAAGGGTTGAAGCTGCAATTGGAAGGGTTGGGTTTATCGACGAATGGACGGAAGACCGAACTACAGACCAGACTATTGGAACACTTCGGCCTTTCGAGAGCGGACACGGAGGATGTGTTCTCAGACGCTAGTTCGAATCCAGAATCTTCTCTTCGCGGTGGTCGAAATCAGCAGTCAACATTCACATTGAGAGACGTAGAGGATTCTCTATCATCCTTTTCTGGAAGCGGTTACCCAGACGTGAATCAGTGGATGCGCGAGTTTGAAGACAACTCATTCACTGTTCACTGGAACGACTTACAAATGTTCATTTATTCCAAACAGATGCTTAAGGGTGCAGCGAAAATTTTTGTAAGAAGCCTAGTAGGCATTAAAGATTGGCGATCGCTAAAATCCGCACTAGTTAATGAATTTGGAGCACAACTTTCATCTGTAGAAATCCACAAAATTTTGAGAAATCGACGCAAGAGGCCACAGGAGAGCTTCAGAGAATATTTATATAATCTGATGGAGATTGGAATGCCGATCAGTCTAGACGATGAAAGCCTGATGGAATATTTCATCGAAGGGATACCAGATTCAAGGTCCAATAAAACCGTGTTGTACCAGGCGCGCTCGATCGAGGATTTAAAACAGCAAATTAAAATTTATGAGAAGATCCGTAGTTCCACTCAGCAGTCATCAAACTCGAGAGGACTTCAGCAGCAGCCGCAGAAAACTAGCGATGTCCGACAGAACCCTGAAAGGAAGTGTTTCAAATGTGGTGACAAGAATCATATTGCGAAAGATTGCTCGTTATCAGGCTATCGTTGTTTTAAGTGTCAGCAGCCAGGACACAGAGCGTTTGAATGTAGAGCCGAAGTGAAGAGAGACCTGAAAAGCGAGAGCAAACAGCTTAACGTGGCAACGCTAGGAACCAATGAGACACCGATATTATTGAAGAGCAACCGATTATTCAAAGATGTAGACGTGAGGGGAGTCAATGTGTCAGCACTAATCGATACCGGCAGCGATATCTGCATCATCAGATACGATGTTTTAATGAGACTAGGCGATATTGAATTGACTGGAGAAAAGAAAATTTTACAGGGGCTCGGACAGAAGAGAGTGTCGACAGTCGGAAGCTTTGTTGTTCAAGTAATTATCGATGATATTAATTTGGAGATCCAATTCCATGTCATGCGAGAGAAGGACATGTTATATTCCGCAATTATAGGCAACGACATTCTTCGACAAGTAGATGTGATCATCAGTTCAGATGAAGTTATGTTTAAAAGTAAAATGGTAGATAGTGTGTCAAAGAAGAACGAACAACGAGATGAAGGGAAGATTGAAGAGAATAAAGAACGACGCATTTCGAGTATTGATGAACTAAAGCGTGAATTCGAAGAAATATGTTTATCAACATCAGTCGATGATTTAAGTGGCGCTCCAACGCACTTATCTCACCTTGACGGGAAAACAGAAAAATCAGCATTGACATTAATCAATAATTACAAGCCGCAGAAGAAGAGAGATTCACCAGTTGTAATGAAAATAATTTTGAAAGACGAAGTTCCAGTGTATCAGAGACCGAGAAGACAATCGTACATGAATCAATGTGCAGTTCAAGAACAGGTGAAAGAGTGGTTGAAAGAAGGGATAGTGAAGCCAAGCTACTCAGAATATGCATCGCCGATTGTGCTTGTCACTAAGAAAGATGGTTCGAAGAGATTATGCTGCGATTATCGAAAGCTGAACGAAAAGATTATTCGAGATAATTTTCCGATGGTGCTCATTGACGATGTATTGCAGAGGCTTCAAGAAGCAAAGGTTTTCACGACGTTAGATTTGCGTAATGGTTTTTTCCACGTACCCATAGAAGCATCGTCGCAGAAGTATACGTCTTTCGTAACACATAATGGGCAATATGAATTTCGATATGTCCCGTTTGGAATATCGAATTCGCCGGCAGTCTTTTGTAGATACATTCTTGCAATCTTCCGTGAGTTGATCCAAAATGGATTGATAGTAGTTTATATGGATGATATAATAATCCCATCGAAAGACGAACTAGAAGGGTTAGACAAATTGAAGACAGTGCTGAAAGTTGCCGAGGAATACGGGCTGCGTATTAAGTGGAGTAAATGCCAAATTTTGATGAGGAGAGTAAACTTTTTGGGCTATATCGTCGAGAACTCAACTGTGAAGCCATCAGCAGAGAAGATGAAAGCGGTTAGTGAATTTCCGGAGCCGAAGGACAAGAAATCGCTTCAACGATTCTTGGGCCTGACTTCATATTTCCGACGTTTCATATCAAATTTCGCTTTGATAGCAAAGCCACTCACTGATCTACAAAAGAAGGAAGCTCATTTCAAGATTGACGATTTAGAACGAATAGCGATTCAACAGTTGAAGACAGCATTAGTTACTGCACCGGTCTTGATGTTGTATGATCCAAAGGCAACAACCGAGATTCATACAGACGCGTGTATGTACGGCTATGATGGTGTACTTTTACAGAAAAACATTGACGACCAACAGTTTCACCCGATTCAGTTCATGAGCAGAAGTACCATTCGTATGAGCTGGAAGTACTTGCGATTATAGAGTCGTTGAAAAAGTGGAGGATGTACGTCATGGGTTCGAGATTCAAAATTGTGACGGATTGCAACGCCTTCGCCATGACGATGAAAAAGGTTGATGTGCCACTGCGAGTGTCGAGATGGGCGATGTTTCTTCAAGGTTTCGATTACGAAATAGAGCATCGTTCAAGATCCAAAATGAAGCATGTGGATGCGCTTAGTAGAATTTCGTGTCTCATGATCGAGGATTCCCTTCGTCATCGAATTAAAGAAGCGCAGTTTCAGAACGAGTGGATTAAGGCAGTGAGGAAGGTGTTAGAGAAAGAAGGATATGACGATTATTTCATAAAATTTGACGTTTTGCACAAGGATCCCATTAAGGAACTTGTTGTAATTCCAACAACGATGGAGCAGGAGATAATTAAAATGTCACACCGACAAGGACATTTTGGAGTGAAGAAGACTCAAGACGTGATTGAGAAGACTTTCTACATACCCAGTTTGACTTCCAAGGTTGAAAGGGTCGTGAAGGGCTGTGTAGAGTGTATCGTCACCGAAGCTAAGACGGGTAAGAAGGAAGGATTTCTGAACCCTATCTGGAAATCAGATCAGCCGCTAGGAACATACCACATAGACCACGTAGGACCTCTGGAACAGACGCATAAAAGATACAATCATCTGTTGGTAGTTGTTGACGCGTTCTCGAAATTCGTCTGGCTTTATCCAACGAAAAGTACAGGGACGAATGAGGTGATCGAAAGATTGGAGAAACAGGCGGTGATTTTTGGTAACCCTAGAAGAATCATATAGGACAGAGGAACGGCTTTTACTTCGAATGCGTTTGCCGAGTACTGTCGAAGAGAAGACATACAACATTTATTGATCGCGACAGGTGTGCCTCGAGGTAATGGTCAAGTGGAGCGGATCCACAAGATAGTCATTCCGATGTTGTCTAAGCTCTGTATAGAGAAGCCGCAGAACTGGTACAAACATGTGGATCGCATTCAGCAAACAATTAATAATTCGCCTCCACGAAGTACAAAGGTGTCTCCATTCCGAATATTAGCTGGACTCGATATGCGCATTAACGCTAACGAAGATATCAGAAAGTTGATGGAAGAGTCAGCGATAGAGGAGCTCAATGCAGAAAGAGATTTGGTTCGCGAAGAAGCGTGTGAGAACATTGCTGAGATTCAGAAAGAGAACAGGAAGAACTTCAACAAGAAGAGAGTGGAAGAAACGGCCTACAAAATCAATGAACTCGTAGCCATTAAGCGTACGCAGTTTGGACAAGGTTTGAAGTTGAAACCGAAATATCTTGGCCCGTACCGAGTGTTGAAAGCATTAGACCACGGCAGATATTCTGTTGAGCGAGTTGGGGAATTCGATGGACCACGGTACACCAATACAGTAGCAGAATTTATGAAGAGATGGAATCATTCATTCGTGTCGAATGAAAGCTCAGGATGGCCGAATGTGGGATTGGGAAAGGAACAAGACGGACAGACACGCAGAAACACCAGAAGCGGACGGACATATTAACAAGACGCAATTTGGGAGATAAAGACAAAAGACGAATAACGGAAGTAACAATTAACGAATATGACGCGGAACGCACTTAGATCAGAAACAAAAAGAAAAGAAGCCGTACAGTCATTGAGAGTTCGCCGTCAGAGTCAGTTGTCGTAGTCTTTAAAGTCGTGTGTGAAAATACTTATTGTTAAACTTTAATAAAATACTTATAATAATATTTGAAAGAACTTAAACTAAATAAATGAAATATATGAACTTAAAATATTGAAATACGGTTTATTTAATCATTAAATTAATAAACTAGACATAATAATATAATTTGATAGGACTTAACGTCTACAATATTAGACTGAAGGTTAAGTTCCTACATTAATATATAAATGACAAACATTTCACAAAATTTCGATATATTGTTCAGAAAATGAACAGATTTATATACCAATGTACGGATGTACTGCTCTTTAAGTAATTATGAAGTAGTCCAAGTGTTATAAATAAATGATTTAGTTTTCAATGTGCCTGCTCATAAACACATGAAGTGAATTGATTCATGAAGAAGTCCAAGTTTAAATATTTAAGGGTTTTGTTTTCAATATGGCTGCGCCTAGACACATAAACTGAATTTATTCTATATCGAAGTAAATTAATATAGCAATGACAAACATTTCAAAAAAATTCGATGTCCAGTTCAGAAAATATTGAAGGATAAAACGATTCGAAAGCTGATCATGAAGAAGTCCCTTTATAGTAAATTAACATAATATTCTTCGATGTGGCGGCTCCCCGACACATGAACTCAGTTAGTATATTGATCAGTTCTATATTGATGCATTTTAATATAGGAATGACAAATATTTCTTAAAATTTCGATATATTGTGCAGACAATGAACAGAATTATAAACCTATGTACTAATGTACATATTTATGTAAATAATTATGAAAAATGTATTATACATAAAGGATTTTGTTTTCAATGTGCCTGCTCATAGACACATGAAGTTGATTGATTCTATATAGATTCTTATTAAAAAAAAGTAGTTACAGACATTTCATATCAAATCGTCATCTGGTTTAGAATATATTAAAGGATGTACTAATTCGTTCACTAATCAAGAAGAATGTCCATTATAGTAAATTAACGTTATTTTCTTCTATATGGCAGTTCCTGGACACATGATCTTAATTAATTCTATATCGATGCATATTAATATGTAAATGACAAACATTTCACAAAATTTCGATATATTGTTCAGAAAATGAACAGAATTATATACCTATGTACTAATGTACATAATTATGTAAATAATTATGAAAAATGGATTATACATAAACGATTTTGTTTTCAATGTGCCTGCTCATAGACACATGAAGTTGATTGATTCTATATAGATTCTTATTAAAAAAAAGTAGTTACAGACATTTCATATCAAATCGTCATCTGGTTTAGAATATATTGAAGGATGTACTAATTCGTTCACTAATCAAGAAGAAGTCCCTTTATAGTAAATTTTTTTTTTTTTTTGTTTAAATATTCTTTTATTTGCAATCTATTTAAATAATAATAAGCAAATTTGATTACATAAATTTAACAGAGTTATTTGAACTTCATTAAGTCCAAAAATACAATGAACATATTTAAATGAACATTAACAACAACTTAAATATAAAATAATAACAAACTTAAAATAGCTATATGTACATACTTATTATCTAAATGGTAAATCTAGTGTATGATATCTTTTAAGTCTTTTAATTTCATTTGTATCATCAAGAAGTCTTATAGATAGAGTATTGGTGTGATTACTAAGTCTAATAAGGTATCTTGCGCTGAAGTTATTTATTTCTGTTTTAACAAAAGAGACATTGAGATCTTTATGGATTTGAATGTTTGTGACAAACCAAGGTGCATTAATAATTGAATTCCATATGTCCATACAGGTTTCAGTATGGTTTTATAGAGCAGTAATTTATTGTTAAGACTTAATTCAGATTTTGGATTAAGTAACCAGTACATTCTTTTAGATTTCAAGTTAAGCTGGAGACGTTTAGCTTTAATATGATTTTTCCACGTTAGCCTCCTATCGAGATGCAGTCCTAAATATTTAATGCTGTCACAATTAGGAATTTCAGAGTTATTTAGAAAAACTGCAGGGCAGTTTCCTTTTTTTAAAGCGAAAGTTACATGAGCCGATTTTGAAGTATTTATTTTAATATTCCACGTTGTTAACCATAACTGAATTTTGTTGAGTGCAGATTGAACTAGATTTGAAGCCACAGTTGCAGATTCATTTGAAGCAAGTACAGCGGTGTCATCAGCATATGTAGCTGTAGTTACCAAATCTGTTATAGGCATGTCTGAAGTAAAGATCGTAAACAGAACCGGTCCTAAGACACTGCCTTGTGGCACACCTGCTCTTATTTGCTTAATATCAGAGGTATCAGAACGATTTTCTAAGTACGATTTTAATACTAAGTAAACTGGAGCAGGAAGTAGTCTTTTTAGCTTAAATAATAGACCACTATGCCAGACTCGATCAAAAGCTTGCTGAACATCCAAAAACACACCAGTGCAATATTTTTTGGTTTCCAGAGAATCAATAATGACATTTACGATACGATGGCATTGTTCAGGTGTGCCGTGATTACTTCGAAATCCAAATTGATATTCAGGTATAATATGCTGTTTTTCAAGAATAGGTAACATTCTTCTTAAAAATATTCTTTCAAATACTTTCGAGAATGTTACTAATAAACTTATCGGTCTATAGGATGAGACAACGTTCTCTGGTTTGTTAGGCTTGAGAATCATAATTATTTCAGCACACTTCCACTGACTTGGAAATTGACAAAGTCTTAATATAGTATTATATATAAGCGTTAGTAACAGAATACCTTTATTAGGTAAAGATTTAAGTACTTTGGCATCCAACTTGTCAAATCCAGGAGTTTTGGTGTTATTCAACATCTTTATTTCAGAACGAACTTCATTAGGGGAAATATGTTTCAATGGCAAATCCATTTGACAGGGAATGTCTAAAAAGTTCACAATATCGGTGGTAGTGTTATTGATGTCAAATGGTTGAAAACTTTGTTCAAAGTGTTCAGCAAAAGCCTTAACTTTAGACAAGCTTGATCTGCACTAAGTTCCGCTAGCGTCTTTTATTGGAACGTTACGTTTTCTAGGACGTTTTAAATATTTAGTAGCTCTCCAAAGTTTGTACTCATCGTTATTGCAACAGTTCAGATTTTTCAAATAATTTCCTAGAGAATCATTTTTAATTTCATGAAGTCGTCGTTTCAGTTGATTTGATGCAAAATTTAGGTTACTTTTATCTCTCGGATTTCGGCTTATTTTCCAAATTCTTCTTAATCGCCTCTTATTTCTGATTAATTCTCTTATTTCACTAGATATGATAACAGTGTTATTATTTTGAATAGGTTCATTGATTGGTGTTGATAAAAAGGCTGCTTCATAAATTAAACTCGTGAAGTTTTCAACTGCATTGTCAAGTTCACTACCACACTTTAACGCTATATTAAGATTAATGTTTTTATCTATCCAGTATTGAAAGGATTTAATATCAGTTTTTGAGGAAATGAGTTTGTTGGAATTACAGTTTAAAGTGTTCAACGTCGTATTAAAATTCATGATGATGGCTGAATGGTCTGAACTTAAATCATCATTATCTATGATATCTAGGAGGTGGTTCGCGATCCCATGGTAAACAAAGAAGGCAAAGAAGTTCTTTTCCCTTAGGATTAGCTAGTCTTGAACCCCACCAAGGATGTTTTGAGTTATAATCTCCACCAACTATAAATTTAGCACCAAGATTTTTAAAGAATGCTTCATATTGTGAACAGCTTATGTTATATCTTGGAGGGCAATAAATAGCAACAATTGAAATATCGAAATTGTTACACTTGATTTTAACTCCCGCAGCTTGAAGATAAGTTTTACAAACAGCGTCTATGACTTCAAATTTTAAAGTAGATTTTATTATTATAGCTGCACCAGCATGCGCTTTATCATCTGGGTGATTAGCAGAAATAACATCAAAGCCTCTGATTTTTAAATGAGATCGAGAGGTAAAATGAGATTCAGATAACAATAATATGTCAATAAAATGTAAATGCAAGAACATTTCTATTTCTTGGGCATGACTGGAAAGCCCATTGGCATTCCATGCTGCGATTCTAAGATCTATTTGCATAATTTATTAATAAGTATTGACATCATATTCATTAATGAATTGGTTAATTCAATTTGTTTATTTAGTGCTACTTCAATCCTATTCATAATGTCATTATTATTTTGATTTTTTACCACTTGCGCAAAAGACATATTCTTAAAGTTATTGTTGATATTTTCTTTATTACCACTAGCGTCTGTGTTAATGTATTCTTGCTGGACAGAAGAGAATTGAGTATTACGATGATTTTCCAATTTTTTGTTGTTTATCATATTAGACGATTTCTTTTGGAGAATCTCTTGGTAGACTTTACATCCCTTATAATTCGCGGTATGATTTTGTTGACAATGAACACACCGCGGTGGTGAATTACTATCTTTCCTGCATTCAGCTGTGGGGTGATCAAGTCCACATTTAACACATCTATATGGTTTACTACAATAGGATTTAGTGTGACCAAATTGTTGACATCGATAGCATTGAATTAATTCATGGGTTTTGAGTGGTGGCTCAATTTTAACTATGCAGTTATTAATATGTACAATATCATAAACTGCTTTATTATTTGTATTTGGAGTTAGATCGACAAAAAATATAGATAGGGGATTTTTTGTCACGCGGCTTTTGATGTTGGTAACATTTCTAGCTTCGTGACCATTTGACAGCAGATCATCTTTAATGTCATCAATTGGTGTTGAGTGATGTAAACCCTTAATAACTACTCTATATGCTCTCTCTTGTTTTAGTTGATAGGTGTGGAAAATTACCTTGCTTGTATCAAAGTATTTAATAACTTTTCTATATGAATCAACAGTTTTTACCATTAACCTAACTTGATCATCCTTAAGGGATTTATAAGTAAATTCATTTTTAGGTATAATAGTACAAATATTACTTATCATAGCACAAATATCTTTAACACTAGGAATAAATATAGGAGGAGGCTTAGGAGCTCCAGCTGCACTCATAACTTCTGTAGATGGTTCTTCTTCGTCTACTTCTAAAGCTGCAAACTTATTTGCAGACGTTGCATTACGGGATGTTGTTGGTTTATCGGCCACAAATGGTTTTTTATTCCTTATGGCTTTTGGTGAATTTTCCGCATGACGTTTATGCGATTCTTTGCTGGGAACACTTTGCCAGGTCAAGAGGCATTCATTACCGTCGTCACACACATCGTCATCCATTTTTAAGTGTTTTTGGTTTTTTTTTTGTTTTTTTTTTTTTTTTTTTGTTTTATTATTATTTATATTTATTATTTATTATTATTATACAATTAAGCACAATAAATTTTTAGAATTAACACGTGTTGCCGTCTTTATGAAAAGGAATGTCAATCACTGTTTGGGCTCCGCCTTCTTCTGCGCTTCGCACGTGCGATCGCGCGAAGAACCTCCGACAAAAGTTATTCGTTCCTATGTTTGCTATGATAACAAATTATAAATTGAAAATTGTTTTGTTTGTTCTTCAAAAAAAAATTTTTTGCTGAACAAATTATTTACGATGCTGTTTGACAGCTATATCGACGCGAACTTCTTTATAGTAAATTAACGTTATTTTCTTCGATGTGGCTACTCCTGAACACATGAACTGAGTTAATTCAATATCTATGCATATTAAAGTAGAAATAAAAAACATTTCATAAAATTTCGATTTATTGTTCAGAAGATGAACAGAATGATATAAGGATGTACTGATGTTCCGACTCTGTAATTTTTCAAAATGGCTGCTCCTAGACACATAAACTTAATTCTTTCTATATCGAAGTAAATTAGTATAGCAATAACAAACATTTCAAAAAAATTCGATGTCCGGCTCAGAAATTATTGAAGGATATAACGATGCGAAAGCTGATCGAGAAGAAGTCCCTTTATAGTAAATGAACGTTATTTCCTTCAATGAGTTTGTACTGGACACATGAACTAAACTAATTCTATATCGATGCATATTAATATATAAATGACAAACATTTCGACATATTGTTCAGGAAATGAACAGAATGATATACCGATGTACTGATGTTCCGACTCTGTAATTCATCATGAAGAAGTCCAAGTGTTATAAATAAATGATTTAGTTTTCAATGTGCCTGCTCATAGACACATGAAGTGAATTGATTCTATATAGATTCTTATTAAAAAAAAGTAGCTACAGACATTTCATATCAAATCGTCATCTGGTTTAGAATATATTGAAGGATGTACTAATTCGTTAACTAATCAAGAGAAGTCCCTTTATAGTAAATTAAAGTTGTTTTGTTCGATGTGGAGACTCCTGGACACATGAACTGAGTTAATTCTATATCGATGCATATTAAAATAGAAATAACAAACATTTCATAAAATTTCGATATATTGTTCAGAAAATGAACAGAATGATATACCGATGTACTGATGTACCGATTTTGTAATTCATCATGAAGAAGTCCAAGTTTAATAAGTTAAGGATTATGTTGTCAAAATGGCTGCTCCTAGACACATAAACTGAATTTTTTCTATATCGAAGTAAATTGGTATAGCAATGACAAACATTTCAAAAAAATTCGATGAACGGGTCAGAAATTATTGAAGGATATAACGATGCGAAAGCTGATCGTGAAGAAGTCCCTTTATAGTAAATGGACGTTATTTCCTTCAATGAGTTTGTACTGGACACATGAACAAAAATAATTCTATATCGATACATATTAATATATAAATGACAAACATTTCACAAAATTTCGATATATTGTTCAGAAAATGAACAGAACTATATACGAATGTACTGATATACTGCTCTGTAAGTAATTATGAATAAGTCGAAGTTTTATAAATAAAGGATTTAGTTTTCAATGTGCCTGCTCATAGACACATGAAGTGAATTGATTCTATATAGATTCATATTAAAACAAAGTAGTTTCCGACATTTCATAACAAAACGTCATCTGGTTTAGAATATATTGAAGGATGTACTAATTCATTAACTAATCAAGAAGATGTCCCTTTAATGTAAATTAACGTTATTTTCTACGAAGTGGCGACTCCTGGACACATGAACTGAATTAATTCAATATCGATGCATATTAAAATAGAAATAACAAACATTTCATAAAATTTCCATATATTGTTCAGAAAATGAACAGAATTATGTACCAATGTACGGATGTACTGATCCGTAAGTAATTATGAATGAGTCGAAGTATTTTAAATTAATGATTTAGTTTTCAATGTGCCTGCTCATAGACACATGAAGTGAATTGATTCTATATAGATTCATATTAAAACAAAGTAGTTTCCGACATTTCATAACAAAACGTCATCTGGTTTAGAATATATTGAAGGATGTACTAATTCGTTAACTAATCAAGGAGACGTCCCTGTAATGTAAATTAACGTTATTTTCTATGAAGTGGCGACTCCTGGACACATGAACTGAGTTAATTCTATATCGATGCATATTAAAATAGAAATAATAAACATTTCATAAAATTTCGATATATTGTTCAGAAGATGAACACAATGATATAAGGTTGTTCTGATGTACCAACTCTGTAATTCATCATGAAGAAGTCCAGGTTTAATAAATTAAGGATTATGTTTTCAAAATGGCTGCTCCTAGACACATAAACTGAATTTTTTCTATATCGAAGTAAATTAGTATAGCAATGACAAACATTTCAAAAAAATTCGATGTCCGGTTCAGAAATTATTGAAGGATATAACGATGCGAAAGCTGATCGTGAAGAAGTCCCTTTATAGTAAATGAACGTTATTTCCTTCAATGAGTTTGTACTG
The DNA here is from genome assembly GCA_947389925.1 of Coelopa pilipes. Classification (NCBI taxonomy): domain Eukaryota; kingdom Metazoa; phylum Arthropoda; class Insecta; order Diptera; family Coelopidae; genus Coelopa; species Coelopa pilipes. Next base: position 10,886,941 of record OX376700.1, read on the forward strand.
GACACATGAACTAAACTAATTCTATATCGATGCAAGTAGTATGAATATAGGCAAGGTAAGGCAATTGGGTCGTGCGTTTAAAAAACGAACTACAATCCAACCAAATTTCAACTAGTCCAATAACCATCCACCAAAAATCTTATTACAATTCATCAAAATCCAACTATACCAATCGGTATCCACCAAAAAATCTTATTCAGCAGCAAACCCAATAAGGTATCCAATCGGCATTTAAATAAATCCAACTAAAATAATTTGTTCTTCTAATAAAGTGATGTTATTTTGGCCGCAACTCCCCCCTGTAATCCCATTGGCAGTAGTATGAATATAGGCAGTTGCTTCGTCGTCCTCCATCTGAAACTTCTACCTGCTAAGATTGAGTTTCATATGCGCCGGTTAAGGGTATTTTGAGAACAGTCACAACCATCTATCCTGCTAAGATCGTATTTGAGAAGAGTTTGATTATAGCAAATACTTGAACCCACTACCGCACAAAAGTTATAAAATCGTCCGATACGTTCTTAAGACTTGAGAGCAGCACCAAAATAGACAAGGGCCACCTGTGTTAACTGATCAAGACTCACCCCCGCCCCATTGTTTTGTCTTTCTGTTTACTTGTTTGTTTTTATCAATCCGTCTCATTAAACGAAGTCCGCACTCACAATCCGTAATATAAACTATATTTTATGGCCATACGATAACGTGAATTGAATTTCATAACGAAAACCGTCAGTGTTTTATTTGTAATATAATTATTGTAACGTTCGATTTTCTTTCGTCTCTTTGAATGTATTTCATGTATGTGAGATAATTCAATACAAATGAAAATGTGACGAATTTAGAAGATGTATATACAATAAGGATGAGAAAGAATAAGAATAAGGTAACATGTATGCATTACATATAAAGGTACCTCAACCAATAAGAAGTTTTGTAAAGAAAAATACAAATGTTGCTGCTGAGTGCTTGAAAGAACTAGGCATATTGCATAGCACATCTCTCTAACGGAGTAGAATGAAATAGAAACATTTTTGAATAACAGATTTGACCAATGAAAACCCATTGACAATCTTATACAATTGTGTTCAGATTTACTTCTATATAAAGTATTGAAATCCATTTGAAAAATAGTCTCAAATTAAATCTCATAGTGGAAGTGCTTACATTTGATTCTAATAATGGTAAGTAAATATTTTTCAATAAATGTAAATATTTATTTCTAATATTTATTTAACAGAATCTTATCCAACAATTAAATAATTGTTCTAAAGGGGTTGGTCAAGGATATACTAAAGTTGATGATTTAAATATTGATCAGGACTATATTATCACTGGATGCAAAGTTAAGGAAACACAATTTGGTGAAAAGCTGATCATTTATTTGTTAGATGAAAATGATTCTCCTCTTTGGATTTTCTTGCCCAAGCGATTTACTCAAATATTTCACACAAAAAAAAAACCCATTCGAAGTACTAAAAGATAGTGGCGTTCAGAGTTTAATTTTTAGAGGGAGAGATAAAAATAAATTCAATATGGCAATTTTCGAATTTATTTCTAAGTTAAATATAACATACGAATAATAAAATGTATATATAATTTAAATAATACAAAAATAAATAATTTTACAATTAATTATACTTGGAATATTTTTTATTTATTTTCTTTTTAATTGTAAATTCGGTTTTAAATAGTTTTAAAACCGTTGAGTCATTGAATTTCAAATTGGATTTATCAAATAAGTTTAGAATCCATGTTTCAATATAATGGCGATGGTGATCAATTGTATTCTACATCTTTAGGTTTTTTGCTGTTCAACTATGGTGTTAATGATCTCATTTACTTGAAGTATCCAGATTCGGAAGTAGAAAAGTATCTAACCCAACAGAAGATTTTTAAGAAGCAAGGGTTCGAAAGAGATAGCCCTATACCCGAAAATATTGTTCACCCATACCTTAGACTTTTCCTTCATAACTTAAATATAAGAAATGATTTTAATTTTTAAATTATTTTTATTTTGTATTTATTATTTCCAATTATAATACATATTTATCTTAGTTATATAAATATTAATATTAATTATTAATAGCCTTTTTTTAATACTGCTTCTATAAGTATACTGTCCTCTGCATCAGACATATGTCTAGTATCCTCATCGTTTATATTGTTTTTTTGATAATCATCCCATGCAGCGTTTAGTAAGATATCTTCCTCCTTACTGTCATTAGCAGAGTTTTTTGAAGAATTATTATGAATATCTTCATATATATCATAATCTTTATTTGCATCGCTTAACATCGTGATGTCTAGATCCATGAATGTGTCGAGTCCCCACATTGTATCGCTATCCATGCTCTCCCACAGTGGGGTTGATGTTCTCGCCTCCTTTAAATATTGAATCTCAGGAAAATCCAAAATATTTTGTCCACATTCAATTAACGACTCAGAAGACGTGTCTATAAACACAAGTTCTTGTGACTCAGACATTTTTTAATATTTTATAGTATTATGTTAAGACTACACAATTTTAAATATTATTACGGCGAGCGACGACGAGCGATTTTCTGTACGTTATGAACACATAGACTTCTGAACAGTGTTTGATTCAATGATTTTTCCTAACCCAATCAAAATGAGAGAACAATTCAGGTAGAAAGATGTCTTACATAAAGGTATAGTTTGTAACGTGAAAAGAGATAGAATGTACCCCTTAAATGTGTGATCAACATATATCAATGAATTCATGTAGAATGAATATACGAGAAAAAGAATAGGTCGGATAAAGAAAGAGATAAACATAAATATTCCTTGGTATAATACATAGCTAATAAGAAGGTAGCAGTAGAAATGAAATCGTTCTCTTTAATATAAATACAATTATTTTTCAAAAATTCGTATTAGTACGTTACATGTCAGTGAGTCTTTTTGTGTAGTGTCAAAGTAAAAAGAAAGAAATACAAAATGTATAATTGTGAAAACTGTGGAAAACTTTTCCTTAGCGAAAAACTCATGTTTGAACATTTTAATAAAAATGTCAGAGAATGCAAATCCAATATTATTGCGATTTGTTGTGATAATTGTAATATTAACATTTATGGATTGGAAAATTTCAACACCCACTACAATCAGTGCAAAGGAGAGAAACCAAGGAAACGTCTTTTGGAAGATACATCATTGGCAATAAAACCGACCAAAAAAATTTGTGATAACACGGAGCTGAAAAGATGTGAGATATGTGATGTTAGCATACAGTCTAACAAATTTAAAATGCATTTGCGCACGAATGCGCACAAAGATAAGTCTGCAACCAATATCTCGGAAAATGTATATCAAACATCTCCACTTGATAATAGAATGTGTCGTCGTTACAGAATTATTGGTAACTTGAGGAATGAAATTTGTTTCAACTCATTTTATGCCGATATTAAGAGTTATCTTAAAGCCATAATTGAAACAAATATTGCTGAACATGAATTTATTAAAATGAATTTAGTTTTATATGGCGAATATGTAAAAGCCCAAGATGATAATGAAATGGTGATAACATTAAAACATTTTGCTACGCAATTTAAATGTGTGTACAATATTGATGAGATAGAACCAATATTAGAGGAGTTTTCCGATGAATTAATAAAAATATCTAGTGAATTCCAGGAACGAGATAGTGGATGGGCTATTGCTGAATTTAAATACATTGAAACGACTATATGTAAATTAGAACATATTCCTGCTGGGGAGTATATTGCATTACCGAGAGATATTAACTCGAAAGCAGCAACAACTAATGTTAAAAATAATGATATATATTGTTTCAAATGGACAGTTCTCTCATATATTGCGTATAAATTAGATAACCTAAATGAGAAGCTACTTTTTAAACTGACCAACCCAAGTTATTATAAAATACTTGATATTTGCTCAGAAAAAATAAGATTTAGAGGAATAAATCTAAATTTTTCAAAAATGAATTTTCCAGCCACTATAAAAGATTTGAAGGAATTTGAAAAAAATAATTGTAATTTTAGCATTAATACGTATGAGCTAAAGGAAAAAAGAAAAGCTAACGACCCAACTAAAGTAATTGGACCATCACGATCAGCAAAAGAAGTTCGGGAGTTTCATATAAATATGCTGCTGCAAAAGGATTCCAGTTGTAACTATCACTTTTGTCTGATTCGTGATTTAAAAAGACTAGTGAAAAATCAATTTACAGCGAGTCATACTCCTGGATACTTTTGCGACTTATGTCAATCATACTATAACATAGAAACAAAGCGACATAACAAAAATGAGTGCGGGAAAGTAACAGCCACATATCCTCTAGAGGAGCAACAATAAAGTTCGAAAGATTCGACAAAAAAATATCTCCACCAATAGTTGTATATGCAGATATTGAATCAATTTTGATAAAATGTGAAACCAATCCTACAATAAGCGAATCCACAACACAAATCCAGAAGCATCAAGCATGTGCGATTTCTTTTCATGTTTGTCATACATATAATCCACAGCTAAATGAAATTTGGACATATGAAGGTAAGATTAACAAAAATACAAAAGTGAATAAATAGAATAAGGTTTTAAAAATATTTTTAATTATAGGAAATGATTGTGTGGAGAAATTTATATCTGCATTGGAAGAAAGACTCGATGATTTATATAAAATGTATTGGACATCACCGGCACCAACCAATTCACTTCTCTGCGATGATGACGAACTACGCCAGATTTGTGAAAACTGTTGCGCCTGTGAACAAGAAATCGTCGATCCAATGAATGATGAAAAATATTATAACTATAGAGAGAATATATGGGACCTATACACCCCCAATGTAAGAGTAATTTCAATTTTAAGTATCCTTTTTTCCCAGTTGTTTTCCATAATCTTTCTAGATATGATATTCACTTATTTATAAAGCAATTGGGAGGTAATTTAAAAGCCATTCCATGTAATAAAGAGTTGTATATATCATTATCGAAGAGGATTATGGATGGGAAGAGAACAAAATATAATATTAATTTTATTGATTCAAATAGATTTTTAAATTCCAATTTAGAAAAGTTAGCAAGCTATTTAAATCCCGAAAACTTTAAATTATTAAGAACTAAATTTTCAAATAATGATAAGTTTAATTTAATGCGTAGAAAAGGTGTTTTCCCATATGATTATTTAAATAGCTTTGATGTTTTAACTCAGAAATCTCTACCGGACAGAAATAGTTTTTACAATAGCTTAGAAGAAAAGGAATGTTCTGAGGAAGACTATGTCTTCGCTCAAAAAGTGTGGGATACATTTAATTGTAAAACATTAAGGGACTATATGATAATTTATTTAGAAAGTGATATATTAATTTTGAGTGATGTCTTCGAAAATTTCCGTTCCATATGTAGGAATATATATAACTTAGATCCCTGTAACTATGTTACTGCGCCTTCACTTTCTTGGGATGCCATGCTGAAGTATACTCAAGTAGAATTAGAGTTGACAAATGATGCAGATATTCATAATTTTCTAAAAATTGGAGTGAGAGGAGGCTTGACGCAATGTAGTCATAGGGTTTCATTTGCAAATAATAAGTATATGAATGCTGGATACAACCCTAAAAATAAAGAAAATTATTTGCTCTACATAGATGCAAGTAATTTATATGGATGGGCAATGTCTCAGAAACTTCCAATATCTAATTTTAAATTTCTAGAAAAAAGAGAAGTAGAAAGTTTAAATGTTTTTAATATATCCACCGAGGATGATATTGGTTATATTCTAGAAGTTGATCTAGAATATCCTGAGACTTTGCATGATGCTCATAACTCTCTTCCATTTTGTCCTGAGAACAAAATACCTGTCGGTGGAAAAGGGAAAAAGTTAATTGCGGACTTTCATAAAAAAGAAAACTACATCATTCATCTCAAAAATTTACAACTTGCTTTGAGTCACGGTTTGATTTTGAAGAAAATTCATCGGGTATTAATATTTAAACAAAGCGCTTGGTTAAAATCTTACATTAATTTAATACTGAAAAACGAACAGTGGCAAGTAATGATTTTGAAAAAAAATTCTATAAGCTCATGAACAACGCAGTTTATGGTAAAACTATGGAAAATGTAGAAAAAAGAAGAGACGTTCGCTTAGTTACACACTATGATAACAGACGAAATTCCGAGGGATACAGGTCACTTATTAGTAAATCAAATGTACATAGCATTGAAATATTTAGTGAAAATCTGATAGGTGTTGAACTAACTAAATTAGAAATTGTGTACGATAAACCCATTTATGTAGGTTTTTCTGTTTTAGAGCTATCGAAATGGCTGATGTACGATGTTTATTATAATTTTCTCAAAATAAAAAGCCCGTCTTCTAATACTATTTATATGGATACCGATTCTTTTATAATCTCTTCAGAGGATGATCTATATAAATTAATAAAACAAAATCCGTCGTACTTTGATACATCTGATTATATCGATGAGAACCAGTTCAATATAAAACGGCTTAATAAAAAGGTATTGGGTTTAATGAAAGATGAAAATGCGGGGAGAGTTATGACCAGTTTTGTAGGTTTGAAAGCTAAAGCCTATACTTATAAAGTTGATAAGAAATCAGATGAATGTAACGACAAAGTTATTAAAAAAGTTAAGGGTGTGAAAAGTAATATAGTTAGGAAACTACAGTTTAATGATTATATTGAATGTATTAGCAATCGAAAAACTTTTTATGGTCAACAACGGGTAATAAGAAGTCGATCTCATCAACTATATACAGAAATTGTAAACAAAATAAGCTGAAACTATCTAGATGATAAAAGACATATTTCATCTGATGGTATATCAACTTCAGCATGGGGTCAGTATAGAATAGACAGCTAATTATATATATTCGGAAACAATAAACTTACACAAACTACCAAAAAAAAAACAAAAAAAAAAAAAACACCTTTCTACGCATAACTATAACTTTATTAGTTAAAAATAACTATGTAAATAGCCATTTTATGTCAATCTATTATATATTTAAGACATGTATATATTTCATATTTAATTATCAATAAAACAAAATATATTTCCATACCACCTATTTTTGTTTTATATTTTTCTTATCAGACTGCTGTTTCAAATCATCAAATTTTTTCTTTCTACAGTTATTCTCTAAATGTTCGTTGCTACCGCAATAGTTACAGTAGAGTAATCGAACATATCCTTTCTTAAACCATTGCATATTTATTCTTTTAATATGCGATTCAGTTAACATACACTAGGCAACTGGGGGTTATCTTCTATGTTAATGATTTATATACCCTATTTTAGTAATTCACTTTTAAGAATCCATGAGTTATGAATATTTTCAAATCCTAGCCATTTAACATATAACTTATTGCCTTTACGCTTCAATACTTTTTCAACCAGATACGCGTTTTTATTCCTGACTTTCTGCAGTTCATACTCATAAAAACACCTTTGATAATAGATTCCTTATAATCTTTTAAAATATATGTCACTGGGTAAGTGATATTAATTTTTTCTATAATGAAAATTTCCGTTGTCCAATTTGGTGTATATCCTTTGAAAAATTTACCTTTAAACTTGCTAATTCTAACAGAGTCACCTACGTTAAATTTTGGTTTTGGAAATTTTTTTGGAAAACTATATATGCTCTGAAGTATACTGTTTTCATTAATTTTATTCACTTCAATTGGTTTCATTTTAATTGTTCTGTGCCATGAATTGTTGTACTTAGATATAAGTGATTGTAAATTTGTAATCCATTTATAGTCACCATTCATACTAAACATTTTCCACATCATATTTTTTAATGTTCTATTAAAGCGCTCACAAATTGAAGCTTTCATATGTGTATATGTATGATAATGATTAATTTTAAATTTATTCATTAAACTTTTAAATTCATTATTAAAAAATTCTTTCCCCTGATCAGATTGAATATTTTTTGGAAGATGATTTGAGTTTTTTAATACTTCACTCATGGCCATAGTTACATTTTTGGCGCTTTTTGTTTTCACAGGAAGAGCAAATGCAAATTTTGAAAAAGTATCTACTATTGTAAGAAGATATTTGTATCCATTGTTTGTTTGTTGAAATGGAATCATTTCAATCAAATCAATTTGCCACGTGTCGTGCAAACCTTTTTGTATAAATCTTCGCCGAGGAAAATTTTTTCTAGCATATCTGTGAATTTCGTCAACAACAATTTTCTTACTCATGTTTTAAAATTTTTATTTTTTAATTTAACCTTATTATACATATTCTTCCTTTACTAATTTTGTTCTTCTTAATACTTTATACATTTTAATATCATTTTTAATTACACTTTGCATTTTTCTTGATATTTCAAAACATAATCTAGTTAAATCTACTTTAACATCATCTGAATAAAATCCTTTAATTTCAGAAAATTGAATACAATTTTTCTTTTGTTCAATACATGTTGGTATAAAATGATTGTGATAAAAATTAAATATTTGTTTTTGTAAAATTGTATTCCAACATAGAAAAGTAGATAAAAAGACACCAACTCGAATTAATTTTTTCCAGGCTCGGCTATCGAATTCTATACAATTACCAAAGTGATTCAAAGTGAATATGCAGTTACCATTACTTTTTTTATATACAAATTCACAATGTATATTTTGAAATGAAGGGTAACTTAATAATGTATCCGGTGAAAGGAATTTGTGATGATCCAGTTTTAATTGTATGAATTCCTTATAAGCCATAAGATGAATCCATTCCTCACGATCCAATCCAATATAATTATTTCCTTGCTGAATCCATAACATTGGTGTAAAATTTCGAGTTGTTGAAAACCCACATTTTATTTTTAAATTCAAGTTTATATAATATTCCATACCGAAAATTACTTCATGATCCTGTATCTGTTTAATTTCACGTTTTTCCTCCTTAATTTGTTCCATCTTTTCTTGCGAGCTAACTCAAACTGAAAAGACCTCAAGCAATTATATGCTATATAAAGGATTGAGATGACGATACAATTTCAGTTTTATTTTTTCTTTGATTCGAAAATGACTCAATTTCAAAAAGAGAAAACAATTCTACTGGATTTCCAATATTTGTGTGGAAATAATCAACAATTATTCATTAAGGAGCTCGCTTTTATGAGTGGTGGATCAGTTATACCCAACTATTATGTGTTTAAGCCACCCTATTCATATAAAGAACTGGATATCGACGCTCGAAAGAACTATTTATTCTGTAAAAAAAATGTAAATGGACTTGATTGGAATGATGGATATATCGATTATTTATCAGTCGCAGACGTTTTATCACCTTTAAATAAATTTAATACTGTTTTTGTTGTTGGAAAACATAAAAAATAATTCCTCGAAAAATATTTATCTCCGAGCATAAATATTATTAATATTGAACTCACAATGAGTTTGAGTCATTTACCTAACTATTTCACAAATTGTCAAATGCATAAAAATTTCCAATACAGATGTGCACTCAATAATATTTTTAAGATTTTTGTATTCTTAGAAGAATGTAAATATATTATAAAATAAAAAAAAAATATATATATATATAAGAGGAGATGAAATGAAATCATTTATAAATTAGTTATTCCACAGTCATCATGTTTTATCAGTTCATACATCCATTTACAATGCTAATCAGTGGACCATCAGGGTCAGGAAAAACTACTTTTTTAGAAAAACTAATTGAATTAAAATCGCATTTAATAAGCGAAGAAATCTATCGTATAATTTGGTGTTATGGAGAAGAAAAGGCTAAACCAAAACTAAATAATATTGAATTTCATAGAGGCATACCTGAAAGTTTTGAGAATGAAAATAATGAACCCATTCTAATAATATTAGATGACTTGACGATGGGTGCGTTTAATAAAGAAGTCTGTGAACTTTTTACAAAAGGTTCGCATCACAGAAATCTATCTGTTATCGTAGTCACTCAGAACATTTTTCATAAATCATCTCACACTCGAGATATTTCATTAAACTCAAAATATATAGTTGTATTTAAAAATCCCCGCGATAAGTTGCAGTTTCAACACTTAGCTCGGCAAATATATCCAGAAAACCCTAGAGAACTAATGAAAATATATAAAGAGGTTACAGACGAACCTCATGGATATTTAGTCATTGATCTCACACAAGGCATTAATGATCTTCTCAGATATAGAACAAAAATATTTAATAAAGATTATTGCTTCTGCTATTGTGATACTAGTGAAAATGGTTTACAAAAAGAATCTCAAGCGGTTAAAGGAAAACAAGCATTTTTTGTACACGATAAAAAATGCTGACACAAAACTAAGGAAAGCAATTTTAAAGAATTGTCATGAAGACGTATTAAAATTAATTATTGAAATAGCATATAATACACTAAATGGAAATAACAAATTGAAAACAAAGGATATGAAATTTTTAAAAAAGTATAAAAATGAACTCAGATGTATATCATGTCCAAAACGATCTGTAAGCTCCAAAAGGAAAGTTCTAATTCAACGTGGGGGATTTCTTCCAGTTCTCCTATTTTCATTGCTCTCAGGAATAATTGGCAAACTCATCGATAATGTCTAAAACTAAGTTAAATAAAGTATTACTTGGACACCCAAATACTTACAACATGATTTTTAATGATTCTCTGTCATCTGTATTTTTAAATCGGAAACTATTACCGATATTTATTAGTAAACATTTGAATGATTTTAATAAATGGATTACCATTAGAGAAGAGTTAAATAAATATATTAACAATAAAAGAAGACGAAATCCAAATAAAATTCTAGAGTTCAATAGCCATACGAATCAAAAATTTAATTCAGCTGATAATGAAACTCAAACTGATGAGGTAGTTCTAAACCCCCAGATTAATGAAATTAATAAAAAAGAATTAGATACTTTCAATGATATGGAAAACAAGTTCGACAAGGAAAAACTACAATCCAGTTCTAAAGACGAATTTGAATCTTTGCATAAGAGACAGAAAAAAAATTTGAAATCAAAAGAAAATGAAATTGAAGTTTATCCTCATAAGAGAAATTCTAGAGTTCAATAGCCATACGAATCAAAAATTTAATTCAGCTGATAATGAAACTCAAACTGATGAGGTAGTTCTAAACCCCCAGATTAATGAAATTAATAAAAAAGAATTAGATACTTTCAATGATATGGAAAACAAGTTCGACAAGGAAAAACTACAATCCAGTTCTAAAGACGAATTTGAATCTTTGCAAAAGAGACAGAAAAAAAATTTGAAATCAAAAGAAAATGAAATTGAAGTTTATCCTCATAAGAGAAAGCGTCACGATATATCTTTAAATGATAGTAAATTAGAAAATCCACCTAAGAAGAAACCTCTATCTACAAAAAAATCTATGTCTGCAATGCAGAAAAGAATTCGAATTTGGAATCACCCTTATAAATTAAAACTGGCTGTAAAACAATTTGGAAAAAATGATATTGAATGGATATCACTTTGAAAATACATATAAATATCAACATATTTTCAAAAACGCTATTATTCTCTGAACCATAAGATAATGAACATCCTTCAAGAATTCAGTGTTACCTTACTCAGTAATAATTCATTAAGTGTATACACTGGAAATGTTCAATCTGCTTTTACAAATATTGTGAATATACCAACTCAAATTTCAGAGAATTGGGAGGTTGGATTAACAGAAATTTTTTTGAATGCATTAGTTTCTAATTCTATTGTAAAGAAACTAGACCCTCCATCAAACGAAATAATTTTAATTTATACTGATATTATTAAACCCAGATGCATTGGTGATTCCAATTTACGTTGCTTAAAAGTCCTTCCATATGATGGAACTAGTCAATTAAAAAAATTTTCTTTCATTGAATACTATCCCATTGAGATGATTTCTATAAAAGATATATCTATTTTGATAACGAACCTTGTAGGTGAAAAGCTGTATTTTGAGGCTACTCATGTTCCAATATATGTTACCTTACATTTTCGTAGAAAGAAATAAAAGATATAAATGAGGTACTGAGAAAGAAAGTTGCTCAGATTTAACTCGTCATGGAACAGCTTTACACACAATATTATCTAAATCAGTCCGGATCTGGAATTAGTCATATAGGAACACTTTACATATCACCGAGAATTATTCAACAGGGTAGAGGAATTTGTTCATTTTTCTCTGGTTTATACAGAAATTTAAAACCTTTATTTCTATCAGGGCTAAATGCCATAAAAAATCAAGCTACGGAAACAGGAAAAGCAATAATGAATGATTTCGGAAGAAAACCACTAAGAAATATTTTAGAAGAGCAAGGACAGTTAGCCCTTCAAAACTTATCAAGTAAGGCTATTAATAAAATTTCGAAAGTACTACAAAAAGGATCTGGAAAAAAACATATAAAGCGCAAGAAACCGAAAAAAAATCCTCATTCTAAAACTTCTTCCAAAAGTAAACGTGTCAATAAGATAAGAAAATTTTTTAGTCAAAAAACTGTACCCAAGGATATATTTTCATCATAATATAAAGTTTAAAAAATATTAAAAAATGGAGTGCATGAAAAGTGAACTTGATTTATTTGAGCCTCTCCCTACTCAAAATAGTATTTTGCGAACAGAAGAAGTGGCGTATAACCCTATAGCATCATTAGATAATGCTGGATCGATTGAGTTTGTATGTCTAGGAAATGGAGAAACTTATAGAGACCTATCTAGCGTATATTTAAAATTAGTAGGGCAGTTGAAAAATAAAGAAAACCAGAATATACCGGATGATTCAGTTGGAATTGTAAATAATGTTCTTCACTCCATATTTAGGAGTTCGTCTTTTTATTTGAATAATGTTCTGGTATCCCAAAGTGATAATAATTATCACTACAGAGCTTATATACAAACATTACTTAATTATGGAACAGATGCGAGTAAATCACATCTAACTACCTCTGGATGGATTCCAGACACAACTTCAGATGGGGTAGGTGGAAATACTGGATTTACTGCAAGAAAAAGCATTTTTCAAAAAAGTAATACAGTTGAGTTATATGGTAAAATACAAGGAGATATATTTAACCAATCCAAATTATTATTGAATAATGTGGACCTTCGTATTACTTTCAATATGGAAAAGGCTTCTTTTTATTTTATGGAATCAGCAGGGGAAGCATCTCTAAAAATTTTAGAAGCGCAATTATTTATGAACCATATAACAATAAACCCTAGCATCCTTCTAGCTCATCATAAGGTTTTACTTAATAAAAATGCTATATATCCCTTCAACAGAGTCGAAATGAAGTCATTCACACTTTATCCAGGAAATCATTCATTGTCGATTGATAATGTAGTGATTGGACAATTACCAAATTTTATAGCGTTTTGCATGGTTTCTAATAAAGCACATTCCGGAAGTAGAAATCTAAATCCATTCAAATTTCAACATTTTAATATTCAGAGATTTAATCTCTCAGTAAACGGAGTACAAATTCCTTCGCAACCGTTAGAATTTGATTATAATGATTTAAAAAATTGTAAAAGTTCCAGAGCTTATAATATGCTATTTAAAGGAAATGGAATTAAACATTTTGATAAAGGTCTTTTTGTAACTAAAGAACTTTTTGATACTGGATATTTTATTTTGGGGTTTGATTTAACCTCTGATCATTCGAATACGTCGATGTGCGCAAATTTATTGAGTCAAGGTACAATTCGCATTAAGGGGAGATTTGCACAACCCTTAGAAGAAGCGATTACCTGTTTAGTTTACTGTGAATATGATTCAATGCTGGATATTGATAGAAACAGGAACGTTCGCATAACATTATAATAAAATATGAATACACTACAAATTAGAAATGCTCTACAAAAACATGCTTCAACTAAAATGTATTTTAGAGGTGTATACGCCTCCAACCAATTACCATTTACTATACAAAAGCCTGCTATTGTAATTGCAAATACGGATCCATCTCATCGACCCGGAAGTCATTGGGTTGCATTCTACTTCAGTTCTACAAACAAAGGAGAGTACTTTGATTCATCTGGACAATATCCTCATAATAAAGACTTTATACTTTTTCTTAAACGAAATTGTAAAAGTTTTTCATACAATAAGCAGCAAGTTCAAGGATATTTTTCCAGTACATGCGGTCATTATTGTGCAATGTATGCACTTTACAAATCACAAAACAAATCATTAAACATGTTTCTAAACTTATTTGATAAATCCAATTTGAAATTCAATGACTCAAAGGTTTTAAAACTATTTAAAACCGAATTTACAATTAAAAAGAAAATAAATAAAAAATATTCCAAGTATAATTAATTGTAAAATTATTTATTTTTGTATTATTTAAATTATATATACATTTTATTATTCGTATGTTGTATTTAACTTAGAAACAAATTCGAAAATTGCCATATTGAATTTATTTTTATCTCTCCCTCTAAAAATTAAACTCTGAACGCCACTATCTTTTAGTACTTTGAATGGGTTTTTTTTTGTGTGAAATATTTGAGTAAATCGCTTGGGCAAGAAAATCCAAAGAGGAGAATCATTTTCATCTAACAAATAAATGATCAGCTTTTCACCAAATTGTGTTTCCTTAACTTTGCATCCAGTGATAATATAGTCCTGATCAATATTTAAATCATCAACTTTAGTATATCCTTGACCAACCCCTTTAGAACAATTATTTAATTGTTGGATAAGATTCTGTTAAATAAATATTAGAAATAAATATTTACATTTATTGAAAAATATTTACTTACCATTATTAGAATCAAATGTAAGCACTTCCACTATGAGATTTAATTTGAGACTATTTTTCAAATGAATACGTTGGATACTTTATATAGAAGTAAATCTGAACACAATTGTATAAGATTGTCAATGGGTTTTCATTGGTCAAATCTGTTATTCAAAAATGTTTCTATTTCATTCTACTCCGTTAGAGAGATGTGCTATGCAATATGCCTAGTTCTTTCAAGCACTCAGCAGCAACATTTGTATTTTTCTTTACAAAACTTCTTATTGGTTGAGGTACCTTTATATGTAATGCATACATGTTACCTTATTCTTATTCTTTCTCATCCTTATTGTATATACATCTTCTAAATTCGTCACATTTTCATTTGTATTGAATTATCTCACATACATGAAATACATTCAAAGAGACGAAAGAAAATCGAACGTTACAATAATTATATTACAAATAAAACACTGACGGTTTTCGTTATGAAATTCAATTCACGTTATCGTATGGCCATAAAATATAGTTTATATTACGGATTGTGAGTGCGGACTTCGTTTAATGAGACGGATTGATAAAAACAAACAAGTAAACAGAAAGACGAAACAATGGGGCGGGGGTGAGTCTTGATCAGTTAACACAGGTGGCCCTTGTCCATTTTGGTGCTGCTCTCAAGTCTTAAGAACGTATCGGACGATTTTATAACTTTTGTGCGGTAGTGGGTTCAAGTATTTGCTATAATCAAACTCTTCTCAAATACGATCTTAGCAGGATAGATGGTTGTGACTGTTCTCAAAATACCCTTAACCGGCGCATATGAAACTCAATCTTAGCAGGTAGAAGTTTCAGATGGAGGACGACGAAGCAACTGCCTATATTCATACTACTGCCAATGGGATTACAGGGGGGAGTTGCGGCCAAAATAACATCACTTTATTAGAAGAACAAATTATTTTAGTTGGATTTATTTAAATGCCGATTGGATACCTTATTGGGTTTGCTGCTGAATAAGATTTTTTGGTGGATACCGATTGGTATAGTTGGATTTTGATGAATTGTAATAAGATTTTTGGTGGATGGTTATTGGACTAGTTAGAATTTGGTTGGATTGTAGTTCGTTTTTTAAACGCACGACCCAATTGCCTTACCTTGCCTATATTCATACTACTGCCAATGGGATTACAGGGGGGAGTTGCGGCCAAAATAACATCACTTTATTAGAAGAACAAATTATTTTAGTTGGATTTATTTAAATGCCGATTGGATACCTTATTGGGTTTGCTGCAGAATAAGATTTTTTGGTGGATACCGATTGGTATAGTTGGATTTTGATGAATTGTAATAAGATTTTTGGTGGATGGTTATTGGACTAGTTGGAATTTGGTTGGATTGTAGTTCGTTTTTTAAACGCACGACCCAATTGCCTTACCTTGCCTATATTCATACTACTGATGCATATTAATATATAAATAATAAACATTTCATAAAATTTCGATATATTGTTCAGAAGATGAACAGAATTATGTACCAATGTACGGATGTACTGATCCGTAAGTAATTATGAATAAGTCGAAGTATTTTAAATTAATGATTTAGTTTTCAATGTGCCTGCTCATAGACACATGAAGTGGAAGTTACAGACATTTCATTTCAAATCGTCATCTGGTTTAGAATATATTGAAGGATGTACTAATTCGTTAACTAATCAAGAAGATGTCCCTTTAATGTAAATTAACGTTATTTTCTATGAAGTGGCGACTCCTGGACACATGAACTGAGTTAATTCTATATCGATGCATATTAAAGTAGAAATAATAAACATTTCATAAAATTTCGATATATTGTTCAGAAGATGAACATAATGATATAAGGATGTTCTGATGTACCGACTCTGTAATTCATCATGAAGAAGTCCAAGTTTAATAAATTAAGGATTATGTTTTCAAATGGCTGCTCCTAGACACATAAACTGAATTTTTTCTATATCGAAGTAAATTAATATAGCAATGACACATTTCAAAAAAAATCGATGTCCGGCTCAGAAATTATTGAAGGATATAACGATGCGAAAGCTGATCCGGAAGAAGTCCCTTTATAGTAAATGAACGTAATTTCCTTCAATGAGTTTGTACTGGACACATGAACAAAAATAATTCTATATCGATACATATTAATATAAAAATGAAAAACATTTCACAAAATTTCGCTATATTGTTCAGAAAATGAACAGAATTATATACCAATGTGCGGATGTACTGCTCTGTAAGTAATTATGAAGTAGTCCAAGTGTTATAAATAAATGATTTAGTTTTCAATGTGCCTGCTCATAGACACATGAAGTGAATTGATTCTATATAGATTCATATTAAAAAAAAGTAGTTTCCGACATTTCATAACAAAACGTCATCTGGTTTAGAATATATTGAAGGATGTACTAATTCGTTAACTAATCAAGACGATGTCCCTTTATAGTAAATTAGCGTTATTTTCTTCGATGTGACGACTCCTGGACACATGAACTGAGTTAATTCTATATCGATGCGTATTAAAATAGAAATAATAAACATTTCATAAATTTCGATATATTGTTCAGAAGATGAACAGAATGATATAAGGATGTACTGATGTACCGACTCTGAAATTCATCATGAAGTCCAAGTTTAATAAATTAAGGATTATGTTTTCAAATTGGCTGCTCCTACACATAAACTGAATTTTTTCTATATCGAAGTAAATTAATACAGCAATGAGAAACATTTCAAAAAAATTCGATGTCCGGCTCAGAAATTATTGAAGGATATAACGATGCGAAAGCTAATCGTGAAGAAGTCCCTTTATAGTAAATTAACGTTATTTCCTTCAATGAGTTTGTACTGGACACATGAACAAAAATAATTCTATATCGATACATATTAATATAAAAATGACAAACATTTCACAAAATTTCGCTATATTGTTCAGAAAATGAACAGAATTATGTACCAATGTACGCATGTACAGATCTGTAAGTAATTATGAAGAAGTCCAAGTGTTATAAATAATGGATTTAGTTTTCAATGTGCCTGCTCATAGACACATGAAGTTGAAGTTACAGACATTTCATATCAAACCGTCATCTGGTTTAGAATATAGTGAAGGATGTACTAATTCGTTAACTAATCAAGGAGACGTCCCTTTAATGTAAATTAACGTTATTTTCTACGAAGTGGCGACTCCTGGACACATGAACTGAATTAATTCAATATCGATGCAAATTTTAAAATAGAAATAACAAACATTTCATAAAATTTCCATATATTGTTCAGAAAATGAATAGAATAATGTACCAATGTACGGATGTATTGATCCGTAAGTAATTATGAATAAGTCGAAGTATTTTAAATTAATGATTTAGTTTTCAATGTGCCTGCTCATAGACACATGAAGTTGAAGTTACAGACATTTCATTTCAAACAGTCATCTGGTTTAGAATATATTGAAGGATGTACTAATTCGTTAACTAATCAAGAAGATGTCCCTTTAATGTAAATTAACGTTTTTTTCTACGAAGTGGCGAATCCTGGACACATGAACTGACTTAATTCTATATCGATGCATATTAAAATAGAAATAAAAAACATTTCATAAAATTTCGATATATTGTTCAGAAGATGAACACAATGATATAAGGATGTTCTGATGTACCGACTCTGTAATTCATCATGAAGAAGTCCAAGTTTAATAAATTAAGGATTATGTTTTCAAAATGGCTGCTCCTAGACACATAAACTGAATTTTTTCTATATCGAAGTAAATTAATACAGCAATGACAAACATTTCAAAAAAATTCGATGTCCGGCTCAGAAATTATTGAAGGATATAACGATGCGAAAGCTGATCGTGAAGAAGTCCCTTTATAGTAAATGAACGTTATTTCCTTCAATGAGTTTGTAGTGGACACATGAACAAAAATAATTCTATATCGATACATATTAATATATAAATGACAAACATTTCACAAAATTTCGATATATTGTTCAGAAAATGAACAGAACTATATACGAATGTACTGATATACTGCTCTGTAAGTAATTATGAAGAAGTCGAAGTTTTATAAATAAAGGATTTAGTTTTCAATGTGCCTGCTCATAGACACATGAAGTGAATTGATTCTATATAGATTCATATTAAAACAAAGTAGTTTCTGACATTTCATAACAAAACGTCATCTGGTTTAGAATATATTGAAGGATGTACTAATTCGTTATCTAATCAAGGAGACGTCCCTTTAATGTAAATTAACGTTATTTTCTACGAAGTGGCGACTCCTGGACACATGAACTGAATTAATTCAATATCGATGCAAATTTTAAAATAGAAATAACAAACATTTCATAAAATTTCGATATATTGTTCAGAAAATTAACAGAATGATATACCCATGTACTGATGTACCGATTTTGTAATTCATCATGAAGAAGTCTAAGTTTAATGAGTTAAGGATTATGTTGTCAAAATGGCTGCTCCTAGACACATAAACTGAATTTTTTCTATATCGAAGTAAATTGGTATAGCAATGACAAACATTTCAAAAAAATTCGATGTCCGGTTCAGAAATAATTGAAGGATATAACGATGCGAAAGCTGATCGTGAAGAAGTCCCTTTATAGTAAATGAACGTTATTTCCTTCAATGAGTTTGTAGTGGACACATGAACAAAAATAATTCTATATCGATACATATTAATATATAAATGATAAACATTTCACAAAATTTCAATATATTGTTCAGAAAATGAACAGAACTATATACGAATGTACTGATATACTGCTCTGTAAGTAATTATGAAGAAGTCGAAGTTTTATAAATAAAGGATTTAGTTTTCAATGTGCCCCTTCATAGACACATGAAGTGAATTGATCCTATATAGATTCATATTAAAACAAAGTAGTTTCCGACATTTCATAACAAAACGTCATGTGGTTTAGAATATATTGAAGGATGTACTAATTCGTTAACTAATCAAGGAGATGTCCCTTTAATGTAAATTAACGTTATTTTCTACGAAGTGGCGACTCCTGGACACATGAACTGAATTAATTCAATATCGATGCATATTAAAATAGAAATAACAAACATTTCATAAAATTTCCATATATTGTTCAGAAAATGAACAGAATTATGTGCCAATGTACGGATGTACTGATCCGTAAGTAATTATGAATTAGTCGAAGTATTTTAAATTAATGATTTAGTTTTCAATGTGCCTGCTCATAGACACATGAAGTTGAAGTTACAGACATTTCATTTCAAACCGTCATCTGGTTTAGAATATATTGAAGAATATTCTAATTCGTTAACTAATCAAGAAGATGTCCCTTTAATGTAAATTAACGTTATTTTCTACGAAGTGGCGACTCCTGGACACATGAACTGACTTAATTCTATATCGATTCATATTAAAATAGAAATAATAAACATTTCATAAAGTTTCGATATATTGTTCAGAAGATGAACACAATGATATAAGGATGTACTGATGTACCGACTCTGTAATTCATCATGAAGAAGTCCAAGTTTAATAAATTAAGGATTATGTTTTCAAAATGGCTGCTCCTAGACACATAAACTGAATTTTTTCTATATCGAAGTAAATTAATACAGCAATGACACACATTACAAAAAAATTCGATGTCCGGCTCAGAAGTTATTGAAGGATATAACGATGCGAAAGCTGATCGTGAAGAAGTCCCTTTATAGTAAATGAACGTTATTTCCTTCAATGAGTTTGTACTGGACACATGAACAAAAATAATTCTATATCGATACATATTAATATATAAATGACAAACTGTTGCCAAACGCCCACTTGATTATATTTATTAGACACATTTCTTGAATCTATTGTGAACTCGCCGTAATTTGCACTCTCCTTGTCAATCGGTTCGTCTTTCATTCTCTTATTCGCAACGGTAAATAGTCCGTCTACATCAGTCAGATGTCAAGTGCCGCGCGTCTTTTCGTTCTTTTGGTTGGAAAACGTTGACGGAGAAGGAAGTGCAAACTGCGGCAAGTATTTTAAATAACATATTGAATTAATATTAACTTTGTACCATATTTAGAAATAAATCTCCCTCTCTCTCTATATATATCTATCCATCATCGGGCAGAGGGGATTACAATTTCGAACTTCCTGAGTTCCAACAATTTTATTTCGCACTTTGCAAATTGCATTTATTTGCCATTTGTTGTTGCATTTGCATTGCGAACCAAGCCGCCATTAGCCGCACTCTTCTGCTCTCACTCCGCCTGAGCTAGTGTGCCAAGAGCTTCCCTTGCCGTTGAAGCAACCAGAGTGAATAGTGATTCAACCAAGAGAATCGAATATTCAGTCATGGAGCGAACTCCTAAGAAGAAAAGTACTCGCTCCAAGCAGAAAGAGTGTCAACCGCTCGTCGACATTGATGACGAGAATACAGAGATCACCCCTACACTGCCGTTGGTCAATACGGAAAATCCGACGGTAGTAGCCGAAAGTGAAGAACCAAGTCAAATGCAGATGATGCTGGCAATGCAAAAACAGATGAATGCATTGGCCAGCCAATTGAGCCTTATGCAGTCAAAGTTAATAGAAAGCGAACAGCGTTATATCGATCGACAACGTGCCGAGTCTGCGCCAACTTCAGCCGCTGCATCTGCGTCGTCGTCAGCTACAAGCGCAGCCTCGGATGTATCGGTGCCGACATTTGTTCCCGTTGCGCAGCCAGTAACAGCCGTTGGTGCAAAAACAGCAAGTGTTACAGAGGCAAGTTGCCATGCGGTTTCACAAGCAACGACTGTGGTGACGTCAGCGCATACGCCATCTTGCGTAGCTTCAATGCACGCCATTTTGTTGCCCCAGTCAGATCTTCAGCAAGTGTCCGAGAATGATTGCAGCTGTTCAATTCCGAACCAATTGCCAGAATCCAATGGGACCTCATTTGTTTCAACGCAACATCCTAGGAAAATGCAAGATTTGCCAGAGTTTAGCGGCCGCCCCGAAGACTGGCCAATGTTTGTAGCAGCCTTCGAGCAGTCTACCGCCATGTACAGCTACAGTAATTTCGAGAACAATCTTCGGCTGCAAAAATCTCTTAAGGGCGAAGCGCGTGATACAGTACAGTCTCTGCTGATTCATCCAGATAATGTTAACGCTGTTATAAAGCAACTACAGTTTCGCTTTGGCCGCCCACAGCTCTTAATTAGTAGCCAGTTGCGTCAAGTTCGTGAAATTTCTCCAATATCAGAACTGGCAATCGAGAAGATCATTCCCTTTGCGACGAAGACCAAGAATTTATCAGTTTTCCTTCAGTCGATAAACGGACAACAGCACCTGGCGAATCCGACCCTGCTTGAAGAGCTCGTAGGAAAGTTGCCAATGGGCAGAAGAATAGAGTGGGCTAGGTATGCTGCGACAATCCAACCATATCCTACGATTCCTGATTTTAGTGACTGGCTTAATGAAGTAGCCAATTTGATTTGTTCTGTGCCAGGATATGGTAGTCGCCAGAGTGAGCCGAAACGTAGAGTTGTTCTCCATGCCGCCGAACACAACTATAATTCAGAAGGGAGGTGCCCCATATGTCAAGAACAACACAAGGTGTTTGACTGTAGAAAATTTGCGGCACTTAGCATTGATTTGAAATGGGCTGAGGTCAAACGATGTAGATTGTGTTTTTGCTGTCTTCGATTTGGACACACCGTCCGCGACTGCCGTCGCCAAAAACCATGTCTAGTGAACGGGTGTCAACGAAGACACAATAAATTACTGCATAATTCAAGGAATGAGGAGTCATCTACGCCGAACGACTCTCATCAACATGAAGAAGCCAATACGTCTGAAGTGGTTTTAAGTTGTGCAGCCAGTGCATCGAAAAATCAGAAGCTGTTATTTAGAATATTACCCGTGATGTTGTATGGACCGACACGGCGCATTGAGACGTATGCGCTGTTGGACGAAGGGTCCGCCATAACGATGATTGACAACGATCTTATTAAAGAGTTAGGTGTCCAGGGTCACAAGAGGAACGTGAATCTCCAGTGGTTCGGTGGAAAGTCTACCCAGGAGCAAGGTATTGTAGTGGACATGCATATCAGTGGATCAGGCATGAGACAGAAGCACGCTCTGCGCAATGTGTTTGGTATTGCAAACATTAGTCTGCCGATGCAGAGTCTGTCGCGCACTGATATGAAAACAAGAGACCGCAGCCTGCAGAAACTACCAGTCCAGCCATACTCGAATGTGACGCCAAAATTGCTGATTGGCCTTGATCATTGCCACTTAGGTATGCCCTTTGAAACAAAATCTCTACAGTATAAAGGTCCATTTGCAGCCAAAACAAAGCTTGGGTGGGTGGTGTTTGGCCCTAGTGCTGGCATTACTCCAACGATGCCGTCTTGTCTGCTCGTGAAGTCCAGCGAGCAAGATCTTCAAAATTTGGTCCATGAGTACTTCGAACTTGAAAGCTTCGGGGTACGACCAGCGCCCGGTTTGGAATCAGATGCCGATAAGCGAGCACGACAGACGCTAGAAGCCACCACTACAAAGGTTGGTAAACGATTTCAGACTGGCCTTTTGTGGAAGAACAACGACGTCGTTTTGCCCGATAGCTTTGGCATGGCAGAGAGGAGATTGTCGAGCATCGAAAGAAAAATGAAGCGCGATGGCAAGTTTGCTGAAGCTTACCGAGATATTATTAAGGGATACATCGACAAGAAATTTGCCAGAAAACTGGAGCCGTCAGAGGCCTTGACCGCCAGCCCAAAGGTTTGGTATCTTCCCCATTTTGCCGTGGAAAATCCAAATAAGCCAGGCAAACTTCGACTTGTTTTTGACGCTGCCGCTTCAGTTAATGGATATTCCCTTAACTCCCAGTTGTTGAAAGGCCCACAGCAGTACAAGCCAATGCCATCAGTCCTCTTTAATTTTCGAGTTGGTTCTATCGCCGTCACGGCAGATATAAAGGAAATGTTTCATCAAGTTTTAATAAGATCGGAAGACAGATGTGCTCAACGTTTTCTGTGGCGAGATGGGAACAGTGCAGTACCTCCTGACGTATACGAAATGATGGTGATGACATTTGGAGCCGCATGCTCACCCTGTGCGGCCCAATATGTCAAAAATGTAAACGCGCTGGAGCACCTTAGGGAGAAGCCGAGAGCTGTGTCAGCTATTATAGATCACCACTACGTTGACGATTTCGTTGACAGTTTCGAATCAGTAGCAGAAGCCATACAAGTCGCACGAGATGTTCGCGACATTCATCAGGATGCAGGATTCGAACTACGCAAATTTGCTTCAAATTCTCCAGAAGTAGTTGAGGCATTGGATGGTGAGCAGACAAGTGCAGTGCAGGTTGGACACAATCAGGACGCGTTGGCAGCGGAAAAGGTACTGGGTATGTCTTGGCAGCCCAATAGCGATACGTTCAATTTTGAACCACTGTTCCATAGAGTGGACAAAGAAGTTGTGTCTGGGGCAAGATCCCCAACTAAGAGAGAACTGTTGAGTATAGTTATGTCAGTTTTCCATCCTTTTGGATTTTTGAGTAACTTCACGATTACTGCCAAATTATTAATGCGTGAAGTCTGGAGATATGATGTTCGTTGGGACGAGCCATTGCCTAGTCACATTGGTGAAATGTGGAATAGATGGAGGCAACAGCTGAGTGATGTAACAAGATTTCAAGTGCCTCGTCATTATTTTCCCAACGGAGTCCCAAAAGAGTTGCAGCTACACATATTTGTAGATGCGAGTGAAGATGCGTTTGCCGCAGTCGCTTATTGGAGAACCATCAGTCTGGATGGGCAGGTGAGTGTTGCATTTGTATGCGCCAAAACCAAATGCGCACCGTTGAAGCCTATCACCATACCCCGCTTGGAGCTCCAAGCAGCAGTACTTGGAGTGCGATTGCTGCAAACCATCATGGAAGTGCACTCCTTCGAGGTGAGTCGCTATGTGCTTTGGAGCGACTCAAAGACAGTGTTGAGTTGGATTGGTTCTGAAAGTCGGCGTTATAAGCCCTTTGTGGCGCATCGAATAGCTGAAATCGTTGCTGCATCAAATGTATCCGATTGGAGATGGGTACCTACCAGCGACAATATCGCTGACGAAGCCACCAAGCCGAATCGTCGAGCCGACTTTAGCCGATCATCGAGATGGATCAATGGTCCAGAGTTCCTGCAGCAAAGAGAAGATATGTGGCCTACTGCCGTCTGCAGCTACAACCCAAAAGATGTTGAGGAGCTGCGACCGAAATTTGCACTATATGTCGTAAGTTCGAATTTAATTGAATTTAATCGTTTTTCGAAATTTAATAGACTGAAGAGAACAATGGCCTGGGTAATCCGGTTCGTTCGTCGATGTCGCAGAGAAGCGTGCCATATTGAGAGCAACAGTTTGGTAGTCAACGAACTCAGTGAAGCAGTAATATGTTTATGTCGCCAGGTCCAATCCGAGACCTATGCTGCTGAGTTACGACGACTTAGGGAAGGTCAAAGCCTGCACAGAAACAGTGAATTGTTTGCACTGTCGCCCTTCCTCGACAAAGATGGTACCCTGCGTGTGAGTGGACGTATTAATGCTGCGGATTATCTTTCATATGACACGACACACCCAATTATATTGCCGTCGACGCACACCTTTACGAGATTGGTGGTCGATCACCATCACCGCCTAATGAAGCATCAGAACGTGGAAGCCGTCATCAGTGAAGTTCGTCGACAGTTCTGGATTCCACTTCTGAGGCAGGTGATGAAAAGCGTGGTTAGTGCCTGCAATATATGTAAACTAGATAGATGTGTCCCAGTTGCGCCAATAATGGGACCCCTGCCGAAGGATCGTCTAACGCCATTTGTTAGACCCTTCAGTTACACCGGCCTTGACTACTTCGGGCCCCTCAATGTAACAATTGGACGACGTAAAGAAAAGAGATGGGTAGCGTTATTCACGTGTCTGACCATACGCGCAATTCACTTGGAAGTTGCGTTCGATCTGTCGACAGATGCGTGCATAATGGCGATCCGCAACTTTATAAACCGACGAGGTTTGCCGGTGAGAATACGTAGTGACAACGGGAAGAACTTCATTGGAGTGGCCAATGAATCGAAGCGTTTCAACGAGGTCTTCGACTGCGACCGCATCCAAGACGAGTTATCATCTAAAGGCGTCGATTGGATATTTAATTGCCCGAACAATCCATCGGAAGGCGGCGTGTGGGAACGTATGGTGCAGAGCGTAAAACGTGTATTGCGAAAGACTTTAAAGGAAGTCACTCCACGTGAGTATACGTTGCAAAGTTTATTGATAGAAGCAGAGAACGTCGTCAACTCCCGACCGCTGACACATTTGCCGACAACACCAGATGAAGAGGAGACTCTTACTCCAAATCACTTTCTTCTCGGTTCTGCCAACACCGCGCAGACTCCAGCTGTCGATGCACCTGATGAGAAAACATGGCCTATGCGCAAACAGTGGCGCATCGCTCGGCAACTAAGAGATCAATTTTGGAAGCGCTGGATTTTGGAGTACCTGCCCACTTTGACACGCAGAGTTAAGTGGTGTGCGGCAACGCGGCCTCTTCAAGAAGGTGACTTAGTCTTCGTGTGTGACGTGAATATGCCAAGGAAGCAGTGGTGCCGAGGACGAGTCGTACGAATATACAGTGGCGTCGATGGAGTTGTTCGCCGCGCTGATGTTAAGACGAGCACCGGAGTGTTGTGCCGCCCGGCGTCCAAGTTGGCCGTTCTGGACGTGTTTAGTGGTGAATCAGAGGGGTTGATTCACGGGGGCGGGGATGTTGCCAAACGCCCACTTGATTATATTTATTAGACACATTTCTTGAATCTATTGTGAACTCGCCGTAATTTGCACTCTCCTTGTCAATCGGTTCGTCTTTCATTCTCTTATTCGCAACGGTAAATAGTCCGTCTACATCAGTCAGATGTCAAGTGCCGCGCGTCTTTTCGTTCTTTTGGTTGGAAAACGTTGACGGAGAAGGAAGTGCAAACTGCGGCAAGTATTTTAAATAACATATTGAATTAATATTAACTTTGTACCATATTTAGAAATAAATCTCCCTCTCTCTCTATATATATCTATCCATCATCGGGCAGAGGGGATTACAATTTCGAACTTCCTGAGTTCCAACACAAACATTTCACAAAATTTCGATATATTGTTCAGAAAATGAACAGATTTATACACCAATGTACGGATGTACTGCTCTGTAAGTAATTATGAAGTAGTCCAAGTTTTATAAATAAAGGATTTAGTTTTCAATGTGCCTGCTCATAGACACATGAAGTGAATTGATTCTATATAGATTCATTTTAAAACAAAGTAGTTTCTGACATTTCATAACAAAACGTCATCTGGTTTAGAATATATTGAAGGATGTACTAATTTGTTAACTAATCAAGGAGACGTCCCTTTAATGTAAATTAACGTTATTTTCTACGAAGTGGCGACTCCTGGACACATGAACTGAATTAATTCAATATCGATGCATATTAAAATAGAAATAACAAACATTTCATAAAATTTCCATATATTGTTCAGAAAATGAACAGAATTATGTACCAATGTACGGATGTATTGATCCGTAAGTAATTATGAATAAGTCGAAGTATTTTAAATTAATGATTTAGTTTTCAATGTGCCTGCTCATAGATACATGAAGTTGAAGTTACAGACATTTCATTTCAAACCCTCATCTGGTTTAGAATATGTTGAAGGATGTACTAATTCGTTAACTAATCAAGAAGATGTCCCTTTAATGTAAATTAACGTTATTTTCTACGAAGTGGCGACTCCTGGACACAGGAACTGACTTAATTCTATATCGATGCATATTAAAATAGAAATAATAAACATTTCATAAAATTTCGATATATTGTTCAGAAGATGAACACAATGATATAAGGATGTTCTGATGTACCGACTCTGTAATTCATCATGAAGAAGTCCAAGTTTAATAAATTAAGGATTATGTTTTCAAAATGGCTGCTCCTAGACACATAAACTGAATTTTTTCTATATCGAAGTAAATTAATACAGCAATGACAAACATTTCAAAAAAATTCGATGTCCGGCTCAGAAATTATTGAAGGATATAACGATGCGAAAGCTGATCGTGAAGAAGTCCCTTTATAGTAAATGAACGTTATTTCCTTCAATGAGTTTGTACTGGACACATGAACAAAAATAATTCTATATCGATACATATTAATATATAAATGACAAACATTTCACAAAATTTCGCTATATTGTTCAGAAAATTAACAGATTTATATACCAATGTGCGGATGTACTGCTCTGTAAGTAATTATGAAGTAGTCCAAGTGTTATAAATAAATGATTTAGTTTTCAATGAGCCTGCTCATAAACACATGAAGTGAATTGATTCTATATAGATTCATATTAAAAAAAAGTAGTTTCCGACATTTCATAACAAAACGTCATCTGGTTTAGAATATATTGAAGGATATACTAATTCGTTAACTAATCAAGGAGACGTCCCTTTAATGTAAATTAACGTTATTTTCTACGAAGTGGCGACTCCTGGACACATGAACTGAATTAATTCAATATCGATGCATATTAAAATAGAAATAACAAACATTTCATAAAATTTCCATATATTGTTCAGAAAATGAACAGAATTATGTACCAATGTACGGATGTACTGATCCGTAAGTAATTATGAATAAGTCGAAGTATTTTAAATTAATGATTTAGTTTTCAATGTGCCTGCTCATAGACACATGAAGTTGAAGTTACAGACATTTCATTTCAAACTGTCATCTGGTTTAGAATATATTGAAGGATGTACTAATTCGTTAACTAATCAAGGAGACGTCCTTTTAATGTAAATTAACGTTATTTT
This sequence comes from Coelopa pilipes, assembly GCA_947389925.1. Taxonomy (NCBI): domain Eukaryota; kingdom Metazoa; phylum Arthropoda; class Insecta; order Diptera; family Coelopidae; genus Coelopa; species Coelopa pilipes. The sequence continues at coordinate 10,915,577 of OX376700.1, forward strand.
CTACGAAGTGGCGACACCTGGACACATGAACTGAATTAATTCAATATCGATGCAAATTTTAAAATAGAAATAACAAACATTTCATAAAATTTCGATATATTGTTCAGAAAATGAACAGAATGATATACCGATGTACTGATGTACCGATTTTGTAATTCATCATGAAGAAGTCTAAGTTTAATGAGTTAAGGATTATGTTGTCAAAATGGCTGCTCCTAGACCCATAAACTGAATTTTTTCTATATCGAAGTAAATTGGTATAGCAATGACAAACATTTCAAAAAAATTCGATGTCCGGTTCAGAAATAATTGAAGGATATAACGATGCGAAAGCTGATCGTGAAGAAGTCCCTTTATAGTAAATGAACGTTATTTCCTTCAATGAGTTTGTAGTGGACTCATGAACAAAAATAATTCTATATCGATACATATTAATATATAAATGATAAACATTTCACAAAATTTCGATATATTGTTCAGAAAATGAACAGAACTATATACGAATGTACTGATATACTGCTCTGTAAGTAATTATGAAGAAGTCGAAGTTTTATAAATAAAGGATTTAGTTTTCAATGTGCCTGCTCATAGACACATGAAGTGAATTGATTCTATATAGATGCATATTAAAATAGAAATAATAAACATTTCATAAAATTTCGATATATTGTTCAGAAGATGAACACAATGATATAAGGATGTTCTGATGTACCGACTCTGTAATTCATCATGAAGAAGTCCAAGTTTTATAAATTATGGATTATGTTTTCAAAATGGCTGCTCCTAGACACATAAACTGAATTTTTTCTATATCGAAGTAAATTAATACAGCAATGACAAATATTTCAAAAAAATTCGATGTCCGGCTCAGAAATTATTGAAGGATATAACGATGCGAAAGCTGATCGTGAAGAAGTCCCTTTATAGTAAATGAACGTTATTTCCTTCAATGAGTTTGTAGTGGACACATGAACAAAAATAATTCTATATCGATACATATTAATATATAAATGATAAACATTTCACAAAATTTCGATATATTGTTCAGAAAATGAACAGAACTATATACGAATGTACTGATATACTGCTCTGTAAGTAATTATGAATAAGTCGAAGTTTTATAAATAAAGGATTTAGTTTTCAATGTGCCTGCTCATAGACACATGAAGTGAATTGATTCTATATAGATTCATATTAAAACAAAGTAGTTTCCGACATTTCATAACAAAACGTCATCTGGTTTAGAATATATTGAAGGATGTACTAATTCGTTAACTAATCAAGGAGACGTCCCTTTAATGTAAATTAACGTTATTTTCTACGAAATGGCGACTCCTGGACATATGAACTGAATTAATTCAATATCGATGCATATTAAAATAGAAATAACAAACATTTCATAAAATTTCCATATATTGTTCAGAAAATGAACAGAATTATGTACCAATGTACGGATGTACTGATCCGTAAGTAATTATGAATAAGTCGAAGTATTTTAAATTAATGATTTAGTTTTCAATGTGTCTGCTCATAGACACATGAAGTTGAAGTTACAGACATTTCATTTCAAACCGTCATCTGGTTTAGAATATATTGAAGGATGTACTAATTCGTTAACTAATCAAGGAGACGTCCCTTTAATATAAATTAACGTTATTTTCTACGAAGTGGCGACTCCTGGACACATGAACTGACTTAATTCTATATCGATGCATATTAAAATAGAAATAACAGACATTTCATAAAATTTTGATAAATTGTTCAGAAAATAAGCAGAATGATATAACGATGTACAGATGTAACGATTCTCTAATTCATCATGATGTAGTCCAAGTATTATAAATAAAGGATTTAGTTTTCAATGCGCCTGCTCATAGACAGATGAAATGCATTGATTCTATATAGATTCACATTATAAAAAAGTTGTTACAGACATTTCATATTAAACCGTCATCTGGTTTAGAATATATTGAAGGATGTACTAATTCGCTAACTAATCAAGAAGAAGTCCCTTTAATGTAAATTAACGTTATTTTCTTCGATGTGGCGACTCCTGAACACATGAACTGAGTTAATTCAATATCTATGCATATTAAAATAGAAATAATAAACATTTCATAAAATTTCGATATATTGTTCAGAAGATGAACAGAACGATATAAGGATGTACTGATGTTCCGACTCTGTAATTCATCATGAAGAAGTCCAAGATTAATAAATTAAGGATTATGTTTTCAAAATGGCTGCTCCTAGACACATAAACTTAATTCTTTCTATATCGAAGTAAATTAGTAGAGCAATAACAAACATTTCAAAAAAATTCGATGTCCGGTTCAGAAATTATTGAAGGATATAACGATGCGAAAGCTGATCATGAAGGAGACACTTTTTAGTAAATTAACCTCATTTTCTTCGATGTGGCGACTCCTGGACACATGAACTGAATTAATTCAATATCGATGCATATTAAAATAGAAATAACAAACATTTCATAAAATTTCCATATATTGTTCAGAAAATGAACAGAATTATGTGCCAATGTACGGATGTACTGATCCGTAAGTAATTATGAATAAGCGAAGTATTTTAAATTAATGATTTAGTTTTCAATGTGCCTGCTCATAGACACATGAAGTTGAAGTTACAGACATTTCATTTCAAACTGTCATCTGGTTTAGAATATATTGAAGAATGTACTAATTCGTTAACTAATCAAGAAGATGTCCCTTTAATGTAAATTAACGTTATTTTCTACGAAGTGGCGACTCCTGGACACATGAACTGACTTAATTCTATATCGATTCATATTAAAATAGAAATAATAAACATTTCATAAAATGTCGATATATTGTTCAGAAGATGAACACAATGATATAAGGATGTACTGATGTACGGACTCTGTAATTCATCATGAAGAAGTCCAAGTTTAATAAATTAAGGATTATGTTGTCAAAATGGCTGCTCCTAGACACATAAACTGAATTTTTTCTATATCGAAGTAAATTAATACAGCAATGACAAACATTTCAAAAAAATTCGATGTCCGGCTCAGAAATTATTGAAGGATATAACGATGCGAAAGCTGATCGTGAAGAAGTCCCTTTATAGTAAATGAACGTTATTTCCTTCAATGAGTTTGTACTGGACACATGAACAAAAATAATTCTATATCGATACATATTAATATATAAATGACAAACATTTCACAAAATTTCGCTATATTGTTCAGAAAATTAACAGATTTATATACCAATGTGCGGATGTACTGCTCTGTAAGTAATTATGAAGTAGTCCAAGTGTTATAAATAAATGATTTAGTTTTCAATGTGCCTGCTCATAGACACATGAAGTGAATTGATTCTATATAGATTCATATTAAAAAAAAGTAGTTTCCGACATTTCATAACAAAACGTCATCTGGTTTAGAATATATTGAAGGATGTACTAATTCGTTAACTAATCAAGGAGACGTCCCTTTAATGTAAATTAACGTTATTTTCTACGAAGTGGCGACTCCTGGACACATGAACTGAATTAATTCAATATCGATGCAAATTTTCAAATAGAAATAACAAACATTTCATAAAATTTCGATATATTGTTCAGAAAATGAACAGAATGATATACCCATGTACTGATGTACCGATTTTGTAATTCATCATGAAGAAGTCTAAGTTTAATGAGTTAAGGATTATGTTGTCAAAATGGCTGCTCCTAGACACATAAACTGAATTTTTTCTATATCGAAGTAAATTGGTATAGCAATGACAAACATTTCAAAAAAATTCGATGTCCGGTTCAGAAATAATTGAAGGATATAAAGATGCGAAAGCTGATCGTGAAGAAGTTCCTTTATAGTAAATGAACGTTATTTCCTTCAATGAGTTTGTAGTGGACACATGAACAAAAATAATTCTATATCGATACATATTAATATATAAATGATAAACATTTCACAAAATTTCGACATATTGTTCAGAAAATGAACAGAACTATATACGAATGTACTGATATACTGCTCTGTAAGTAATTATGAAGAAGTCGAAGTTTTATAAATAAAGGATTTAGTTTTCAATGTGCCCCTTCATAGACACATGAAGTGAATTGTTCCTATATAGATTCATATTAAAACAAAGTAGTTTCCGACATTTCATAACAAACGGTCATGTGGTTTAGAATATATTGAAGGATGTACTAATTCGTTAACTAATCAAGGAGATGTCCCTTTAATGTAAATTAACGTTATTTTCTACGAAGTGGCGACTCCTGGACACATTAACTGAATTAATTCAATATCGATGCATATTAAAATAGAAATAACAAACATTTCATAAAATTTCCATATATTGTTCAGAAAATGAACAGAATTATGTGCCAATGTACGGATGTACTGATCCGTAAGTAATTATGAATAAGTCGAAGTATTTTAAATTAATGATTTAGTTTTCAATGTGCCTGCTCATAGACACATGAAGTTGAAGATACAGACATTTCATTTCAAACCGTCATCTGGTTTAGAATATATTGAAGAATGTACTAATTCGTTAACTAATCAAGAAGATGTCCCTTTAATGTAAATTAACGTTATTTTCTACGAAGTGGCGACTCCTGGACACATGAACTGACTTAATTCTATATCGATTCATATTAAAATAGAAATAATAAACATTTCATAAAATTTCGATATATTGTTCAGAAGATGAACACAATGATATAAGGATGTACTGATGTACCGACTCTGTAATTCATCATGAAGAAGTCTAAGTTTAATGAGTTAAGGATTATGTTGTCAAAATGGCTGCTCCTAGACACATAAACTGAATTTTTTCTATATCGAAGTAAATTGGTATAGCAATGACAAACATTTCAAAAAAATTCGATGTCCGGTTCAGAAATAATTGAAGGATATAACGATGCGAAAGCTGATCGTGAAGAAGTCCCTTTATAGTAAATGAACGTTATTTCCTTCAATGAGTTTGTAGTGGACACATGAACAAAAATAATTCTATATCGATACATATTAATATATAAATGATAAACATTTCACAAAATTTCGATATATTGTTCAGAAAATGAACAGAACTATATACGAATGTACTGATATACTGCTCTGTAAGTAATTATGAAGAAGTCGAAGTTTTATAAATAAAGGATTTAGTTTTCAATGTGCCTGCTCATAGACACATGAAGTTGAAGTTACAGACATTTCATTTCAAAGCGTCATCTGGTTTAGAATATATTGAAGGATGTACTAATTCGTTAACTAATCAAGGAGACGTCCCTTTAATGTAAATTAACGTTATTTTCTACGAAGTGGCGACTCCTGGACACATGAACTGAATTAATTCAATATCGATGCAAATTTTAAAATAGAAATAACAAACATTTCATAAAATTTCGATATATTGTTCAGAAAATGAACAGAATGATATACCGATGTACTGATGTACCGATTTTGTTATTCATCATGAAGAAGTCTAAGTTTAATGAGTTAAGGATTATGTTGTCAAAATGGCTGCTCCTAGACACATAAACTGAATTTTTTCTATATCGAAGTAAATTGGTATAGCAATGACAAACATTTCAAAAAAATTCGATGTCCGGTTCAGAAATAATTGAAGGATATAACGATGCGAAAGCTGATCGTGAAGAAGTCCCTTTATAGTAAATGAACGTTATTTCCTTCAATGAGTTTGTAGTGGACACATGAACAAAAATAATTCTATATCGATACATTTTAATATATAAATGACAAACATTTCACAAAATTTCGATATATTGTTCAGAAAATGAACAGAACTATATACGAATGTACTGATATACTGCTCTGTAAGTAATTATGAAGAAGTCGAAGTTTTATAAAAAAAGGATTTAGTTTTCAATGTGCCTGCTCATAGACACATGAAGTGAATTGATTCCATATCGATTCATATTAAAACAAAGTAGTTTCCGACATTTCATAACAAAACGTCATCTGGTTTAGAATATATTGAAGGATGTACTAATTCGTTAACTAATCAAGGAGACATCCCTTTAATGTAAATTAACGTTATTTTCTACGAAGTGGCGACTCCTGGACACATGAACTGAATTAATTCAATATCGATGCATATTAAAATAGAAATAACAAACATTTCATAAAATTTCCATATATTGTTCAGAAAATGAACAGAATTATGTGCCAATGTACGGATGTACTGATCCGTAAGTAATTATGAATAAGTCGAAGTATTTTAAATTAATGATTTAGTTTTCAATGTGCCTGCTCATAGACACATGAAGTTGAAGTTACAGACATTTCATTTCAAACCGTCATCTGGTTTAGAATATATTGAAGAATGTACTAATTCGTTAACTAATCAAGAAGATGTCCCTTTAATGTAAATTAACGTTATTTTCTACGAAGTGGCGACTCCTGGACACATGAACTGACTTAATTCTATATCGATTCATATTAAAATAGAAATAATAAACATTTCATAAAATTTCTATATATTGTTCAGAAGATGAACACAATGATATAAGGATGTACTGATGTACCGACTCTGTAATTCATCATGAAGAAGTCTAAGTTTAATGAGTTAAGGATTATGTTGTCAAAATGGCTGCTCCTAGACACATAAACTGAATTTTTTCTATATCGAAGTAAATTGGTATAGCAATGACAAACATTTCAAAAAAATTCGATGTCCGGTTCAGAAATAATTGAAGGATATAACGATGCGAAAGCTGATCGTGAAGAAGTCCCTTTATAGTAAATGAACGTTATTTCCTTCAATGAGTTTGTAGTGGACACATGAACAAAAATAATTCTATATCGATACATATTAATATATAAATGATAAACATTTCACAAAATTTCGATATATTGTTCAGAAAATGAACAGAACTATATACGAATGTACTGATATACTGCTCTGTAAGTAATAATGAAGAAGTCGAAGTTTTATAAATAAAGGATTTAGTTTTCAATGTGCCTGCTCATAGACACATGAAGTGAATTGATTCTATATAGATTCATATTAAAACAAAGTAGTTTCCGACATTTCATAACAAAACGTCATCTGGTTTAGAATTTATTGAAGGATGTACTTATTCGTTAACTAATCAAGGAGACGTCCCTTTAATGTAAATTAACGTTATTTTCTACGAAGTGGCGACTCCTGGACACATGAACTGAATTAATTCAATATCGATGCATATTAGAATAGAAATAACAAACATTTCATAAAATTTCCATATATTGTTCAGAAAATGAACAGAATTATGTACCAATGTACGGATGTACTGATCCGTAAGTAATTATGAATAAGTCGAAGTATTTTAAATTAATGATTTAGTTTTCAATGTGCCTGCTCATAGACACATGAAGTTGAAGTTACAGACATTTCATTTCAAACCGTCATCTGGTTTAGAATATATTGAAGGATGTACTAATTCGTTAACTAATCAAGAAGATGTCCCTTTAATGTAAATTAACGTTATTTTCTACTAAGTGGCGACTCCTGGACACATGAACTGACTTAATTCTATATCGATTCATATTAAAATAGAAATAATAAACATTTCATAAAATTTCGATATATTGTTCAGAAGATGAACACCATGATATAAGGATGTTCTGATGTACCGACTCTGTAATTCATCATGAAGAAGTCCAAGTTTAATAAATTAAGGATTATGTTTTCAAATGGCTGCTCCTAGACACATAAACTGAATTTTTTCTATATCGAAGTAAATTAATATAGCAATGTAGGGTGTCGAGGAATACGGACGGACAGAACGACGAGAAGCGGACAGACGTACTAGCAACAGGAGAGACACGGACAACAAGTGGGCAAGACGAGACGGATATATGACAAACGAGAAGAGACGAAATGATAAACGAGAAGAGACGAAACGACAAAACAAAGCAACGACAAAGATACAGACGAATAACAGTAAACTTTGTTTTTGTAAACTAGCATGTAAGAAAATAGTTTGTAAGAACATTGAAAAAATAAAGAGGCAGTTGAATTCTGGACACAAAACGTGAAGCATCAACTTCTTTCTTTCTTTTGTGAACAGTTTATCCTACATTTTGGGGGCTCAACCGGGATATTAATCGCGCTATCGATTAAAACAAAAAAAAAAACTTTTAGATGTTGAGCATATTTTATTGTGATGGAAAATTTTTCGGCAGAAGTTACAGTGAAGATTTTGAGATGAGACTCGAAGAACATAGAAGTAAAATCGAGAAGAGTTGTGATGAAATACTTTCAATGCGAAGATTAGAAGTAAAATTGAAAGTAATAGTGAAGAAATTTGTGAAGAAAAGTATGAATTATAAGTGAAGAAAAACTTAGATGAAAACCTGTGAAAGAAACTTTTAAGTGAATTTGAGAGTTGAGACAACAATTAAATTTGAGAATAGTTCTGTATGTAAAAACTTTGAAGAATTTGAGTAGTAGTAGTGAGGAAAAATAAAGTGTTTTTTGAAATTTTGAAAAGTAAGAGTCAAAAACATTTTGATAGAGTGGCGAAACTGTACAAAAAAGTGACAATAAGTGTTACGATGCAGAAGCCGAACATTTCCAATTGCATGTAAATGTGACGCGCATTTCAAATTAGACTTGGTAACAAAAGTAACGCCTCACAAAAATCTCAGAACTACAAAAAGTGTGTACAAACTACAAAGACGCGCAAACTCCTTCAACTTTGGAAGCTACGAACTAGAAAACTACAAAGAGAAGGAGAGAAGGATAGAAGTGAACAGTGTAAAGCAGACAGACGAAAGAGAATTCGCGTACATAAACGAATGAAAAGAAGAACAGAACAGAGTGCACGCAGAAACTATATCACAAGGAGAGTGAAAGAGATAGAACTACGTATACACAAGAAGAACAGAACAGAGTGCACGCAGAAACTATATCACAAGGAGAGTGAAAGAGATAGAACTACGTATACACAAGAAGATCAACAGAAATTTGTCTGCACATCAACCGATTCGTCGTGAAGAAGAAGAAGAAACGTAAACAAAGCAGACTGGACACCAACCGTTTCGAACTGAGAGTAGTAACAGCGAAGGAAAATCATTCAACGCGCGGAGAAGGACAAGAGCAGATTAGTAGAATAGACTTGCTTTGAATAATAATTAATTTGATTTGTATTTAAGTATTTAGTGGTGTATTTTTTAAGTAGTTTTAAAAGTATTCTTATCTACATCTTATATTTTTTATATTTAATCAACAATCTATAATGGACCGGAACAATATTTTGAAATTGACGGTGGACGGCTTAAGAACAAAGCTTGGGGAGTTGGGGCTGGACACAACAGGACTAAAGAGTACGCTTCAGGACAGACTCTTCGCCCACTTCGGTTTCGACTCGAATGAGGAAGCGCTTTCAGTTGATGACGACTTTGGTTCCGCGACCACAGAAAATGTACGAATCGATCGACGAGCGTTCACATTGAGGGATATTGAGGACTCGCTGTCAACTTCTTCGGGGGATGGTCACCCAGAGGTAGAAGTGTGGGTCGACGAATTTGAGGCCAACGCGTTGACCGTTCGTTGGAATCAGCTCGAAAAATACATCTACGCGAAGCAACTTTTGAGGGGCGCAGCGAAATTGTTTTTGAGAAGTCTGGTAGGTGTGAACGATTGGGGAAGTCTTAAGGCAGCACTGATCAGTGAGTTCGGGGAGAAATTGTCAGTGGTCGAGGTGCATCGGTTGTTATCGAATAAGCGGAAGAAAGCAAGCGAAAGTTTGAGGGAATTTTTGTATAGCGTCATGGAGATTGCAAAAGGAGTTAAATTAGACGAAAGGGGCATAATCGAATATTTTGTAGACGGGATAGGAGATTCGAAACAGAATAAAATAATTTTGTATCAGTGCCGAACGATAGAAGAATTGAAGGATCAGTTGAAAATGTATGAAAAGTTGAGGGTCAGTACCCAGTACAATAATACACGGACTGTTCCCAATCAACAAAATAAAACCAATCAGAAAGTAGAAGATAGACGTTGTTTCAAGTGTGGTGATCGAAATCACATAGCCGCAGAATGTAAATCTGCTAGTTACAAATGTTTCAAGTGCCATCAATTCGGTCACCGGTCATTTGAATGTAAAACGGACTCTAAACCAAGTGTTGTGAAAACAGAAAAGGGCAATTTTCATACACTCACAACGAACAAAGTGGAGCGTAATCGAATTTTTGAAGACATTTCAATTGGCGGTCGCGTATTTTCGGCATTCATTGATACGGGTAGCGATTTTTGTTTGATGCGCTACGACACATTGATGTTATTAGATGATATAGAATTGGAAACCAAAGATGTACAAACATTGTTTGGCATCGGTGATGGCGCCATCAGAACAATGGGAAGTTTCAATATTGCGCTGGAAATAGATGGAGTGGAGTTAAATATTAAATTTTTAGTAGTTAGAGAGAGGGATATTTTGTATTCAGCGGTAATAGGGAATGATGTTTTGGAACAAATAGGCATGTTAATTGGAGAAGAGGGTGTTACTTTTATTGAAAAGATACCAGAGAAAGTTGATAGTGAAGTGGAGTCAAAGAAGATAAGCGATTTGAAGAACGAGAAAATCAGATTAAAGTCACAAAAAGCTATTGAAAAAATAAGAAAATTAGACGAAGAATCTAAGATCAATGAACTGAATGATGAATTCAAAGATATGATTTTATCAATAACTGATAGTGGAGAAAATAATCAGATATCAATAGATTTAGAACACCTTGATGAAAATGAGAGGAATATAGTGAAGGGTTTAATATATAATTATAATCCAGCTAAAATCGCGAAGTCACCAATTGAGATGAAGATAGTTTTGAGTGATGAGGTACCAGTTAGTTTGCGACCAAGGCGTTTGTCGAGTGTTGACCAGGCCATTGTTCAAAACCAAGTTGATGAATGGTTGCGAAAAGGTATTATACAGACCAGCTATTCTGAATTATTATTTACTTTTTTTTTTTTGTTTATTTTTGCTGTTTTGAGGGAGCTTATACAAGACGGAACAATCGTGGTATATGTGGATGATATTATTATTCCCACGGAGAATGAGAGAGAGGGTATTAAGAAGTTAGAGAAGGTGTTAAAAGTGGCTCAGGACTATGGTTTACAAATCAATTGGAACAAATGTCAGATTCTACAGAGGAAAGTTAATTTTCTGGGCTACATAGTAGAAAACTCAACGATAAAACCATCTCTTGAGAAAACTAGGGCTATAAATGATTTCCCAGTGCCGCACGACAGAAAAGCGCTGCAACGGTTTTTAGGTTTAACATCCTACTTCAGGCGTTTTATAGAGGGTTATTCATTAATTGCGAAACCTTTAACCGATTTGTTAGCAAAAGATGTTATTTTCAAAATAGAAGAGAAAGAGACAGTCGCGTTCTTAGAGTTGAAGAAGGCTTTGATCACTACACCAGTTCTTAAACTATTCGATGTAGGTGCAAAAACGGAAATTCACACCGACGCTAGCATGTATGGGTATGGGGCGGTCTTACTCCAGAAAAGTGATGAAGATCTGCAATTCCATCCGGTGGAATACATGAGTCGAAAAACAACCCCTTGCGAACAGAAATATCACTCATACGAATTAGAAGTATTAGCAGTTATACAAGCACTGAAGAAGTGGAGGGTGTATGTGTTGGGTCTGAAAGTGAAAATTGTGACGGACTGTAATGCCTTTAAGATGACAATGAAGAAAACGGACGTACTATTAAGAGTTGCTCGCTGGACAATGTTTATTCAAGAGTTTGACCATGAAATTGAACACCGCTCGGGGTCCAAGATGAGGCACGTAGATGCCTTGAGCCGAATCTCATGTTTGATGATCGAGGACTCATTGAATCACAGAGTTAGACAAGCACAATTACAAGACGAATGGGTGAAGGCGGTAGTAAAAGTATTAGAGAAAGACAGGTACGAGGATTATTTCTTGAAACATGGTATTTTACATAAAGACCCGAATAGAGAATTGATTGTAATACCTTCTGCAATGGAAGAAGAGATAGTGAAAGCAGCACATAGACAGGGGAATTTCGCCGCAAAGAAAACACAGGACATAGTAGAGAAGACATTCTTCATTCCGAAGCTGGCTATAAAGGCTAATAATATTGTCAAAAATTGTGTTGAATGTATTATATCGGAAGCAAAAGCGGGTAAAAAAGAGGGTTACCTCAATGCGATTGATAAAGCAGACAAGCCACTTGGTACTTATCACATAGACCATGTTGGCCCAATGGAGAACACGCTTAAGAAATACAACCATATACTTCTGGTAGTAGACGCGTTTTCGAAGTTCGTGTGGTTGTATCCAACCAAGAGCACCGGTACTGATGAAGTTGTGGATAGGCTGCAGAAGCAAGCGTTCATATTCGGTAATCCAGAACGGATAATTTCGGATCGTGGGTCAGCGTTTACATCGCATAAATTTGAAGAATATTGTAGAGATCAGAACATTCAGCATTTGCTTATTACGACGGGAGTGCCGAGGGGTAACGGGCAGGTCGAACGTGTTCACAAGATTTTAGTTCCAATGTTGACAAAGTTATGTACTGGAAATCCACAACAATGGTATAGACATGTTGAGAGGGTGCAGCAAACTATAAATAATACTCCTCCTCGAAGTACGAAAGTAAGTCCGTTTAAGGTACTAACGGGTATAGAGATGCGTATAGCAGGGAATGAGGACATACGGCGACTAATTGATGAAGCGGTACTACAAGAATTTGAGCACGAACGTGACGAAATACGACTGACGGCAAAGGACAATATCGCGAAAATCCAAGAAGAGAACAGGAAGACGTATAATAAGAAGAGGGTGGTAGAAACTGAATACAATATCAATGATTTAGTAGCTATCAAACGTACGCAATACGGGTCTGGCCTCAAATTAAAACCCAAATTCTTTGGACCATACATAGTATTAAAGAAGTTACAGCAAGGGCGATATTATGTCGGAAATGTTGGGAATACTGAGGGACCAAAGCGTACCTACACTGTGGCTGAGTACATGAAGTTGTGGCAACCATCATTCGGGTCGAATGAAATGTCAGAAGGGCCGAATGTAGGTGTCGAGGAATACGGACGGACAGAACGACGAGAAGCGGACAGACGTACTAGCAACAGGAGAGACACGGACAACAAGTGGGCAAGACGAGACGGATATATGACAAACGAGAAGAGACGAAATGATAAACGAGAAGAGACGAAACGACAAAACAAAGCAACGAAAAAGATACAGACGAATAACAGTAAACTTTGTTTTTGTAAACTAGCATGTAAGAAAATAGTTTGTAAGAACATTGAAAAAATAAAGAGGCAGTTGAATTCTGGACACAAAACGTGAAGCATCAACTTCTTTCTTTCTTTTGTGAACAGTTTATCCTACAGCAATGACAAACATTTCAAAAAAATTCGATGTACGGTTCAGAAATTATTGAAGGATATAACGATGCGAAAGCTGATCGTGAAGAAGTCCCTTTATAGTAAATGAACGTTATTTCCTTCAATGAGTTTGTACTGGACACCGGTACAAACTAGATTTTCCAAATGGCTGCTCCTAGACACATAAACTGAATTTTTTCTATATCGAAGTAAATTAGTATAGCAATGACAAACATTTCAAAAATATTCGATGTCCGGTTCAGAAATTATTGAAGGATATTACGATGCGAGAGCTGATCGTGAAGAAGTCCCTCTATAGTAAATTAACGTTATTTCCTTCAATGAGTTTGTACTGGACACATGAACTAAACTCATTCTATATCGATGCATATTAATATATAAATGACAAACATTTCACAAAATTTCGATATATTGTTCAGAATATGAACAGAATTATATACCAATGTTCGGATGTACTGATCTGTAAGTAAATATGAAGAAGTCCAAGTATTTTAAATAAATGATTTAGTTTTCAATGTGCCTGCTCATAGACACATGAAGTTGATTGATTCTATATAGATTCTTATTAAAAAAAATAGTTACAGACATTTCATATCAAATCGTCATCTGGTTTAGAATATATTGAAGGATGTACTAATTCGTTAACTAATCAAGAAGAAGTTCCTTTATAATAAATTAACGTTATTTTCTTCGATGTGGCGACTCCTGGACACATCAACTGAATTAATTCAATATCGATGCATATTAAAATAGAAATAACAAACATTTCATAAAATTTCCATATATTGTTCAGAAAATGAACAGAATTATGTGCCAATGTACGGATGTACTGATCCGTAAGTAATTATGAATAAGTCGAAGTATTTTAAATTAATGATTTAGTTTTCAATGTGCCTGCTCATAGACACATGAAGTTGAAGTTACAGACATTTAATTTCAAACCGTCATCTGGTTTAGAATATATTGAAGGATGTACTAATTCGTTAACTAATCAAGAAGATGTCCCTTTAATGTAAATTAACGTTATTTTCTACGAAGTGGCGACTCCTGGACACATGAACTGACTTAATTCTATATCGATGCATATTAAAATAGAAATGATAAACATTTCATAAAATTTCGATATATTGTTCAGAAGATGAACACAATGATATAAGGATGTTCTGATGTACCGACTCTGTAATTCATCATGAAGAAGTCCAAGTTTAATAAATTAAGGATTATGTTTTCAAATGGCTGCTCCTAGACACATAAACTGAATTTTTTCTATATCGAAGTAAATTAATATAGCATTATTGAAGGATATAACGATGCGAAAGCTGATCGTGAAGAAGTCACTTTATAGTAAATGAACGTAATTTCCTTCAATGAGTTTGTATTGGACACATTAACTAAACTAATTCTAAATCGATGCATATTAATATATAAATGACAAACATTTCACAAAATTTCCATATATTGTTCAGAAAATGAACAGAATTATGTACCAATGTACGGATGTACTGATCCGTAAGTAATTATGAATAAGTCGAAGTATTTTAAATTAATGATTTAGTTTTCAATGTGCCTGCTCATAGACACATGAAGTTGAAGTTAAAGACATTTCATTTCAAACCGTCATCTGGTTTAGAATATATTGAAGGATGTACTAATTCGTTAACTAATCAAGAAGATGTCCCTTTAATGTAAATTAACGTTATTTTCTACGAAGTGGCGACTCCTGGACACATGAACTGACTTAATTCTATATCGATGCATATTAAAATAGAAATAACAGACATTTCCGATTCTCTAATTCATCATGATGTAGTCCAAGTATTATAAATAAAGGATTTAGTTTTCAATGCGCCTGCTCATAGACAGATGAAATGCATTGATTCTATATAGATTCACATTATAAAAAAGTAGTTACAGACATTTCATATTAAACCGTCATCTGGTTTAGAATATATTGAAGGATGTACTAATTCGTTAACTAATCAAGAAGAAGTTCCTTTAATGTAAATTAACGTTATTTTCTTCGATGTGGCGACTCCTGAACACATGAACTGAGTTAATTCAATATCTATGCATATTAAAATAGAAATAATAAACATTTCATAAAATTTCGATATATTGTTCAGAAGATGAACAGAATGATATAAGGATGTACTGATGTTCCGACTCTGTAATTCATCATGAAGAAGTCCAAGTTTAATAAGTTAAGGATTATGTTTTCAAAATGGCTGCTCCTAGACACATAAACTTAATTCTTTCTATATCGAAGTAAATTAGTATAACAATGACAAACATATCAAAAAAATTCGATGTCCGGTTCAGAAATTATTGAAGGATATAACGATGCGAAAGCTGATCATGAAGAAGTCCCTTTTTATTAAATTAACGTCATTTTCTTCGATGTGGCGACTCCTGGACACATGAACTGACTTAATTCTCTATCAATGCATATTAAAATAGAAATAATAAACATTTCATAAAATTTCGATATATTGTTCAGAAGATGAACACAATGATATAAGGATGTTCTGATGTACCGACTCTGTAATTCATCATGAAGAAGTCCAAGTTTAATAAATTAAGGATTATGTTTTCAAATGGCTGCTCCTAGACACATAAACTGAATTTTTTCTATATCGAAGTAAATTAATATTGCATTATTGAAGGATATAACGATGCGAAAGCTGATCGTGAAGAAGTCACTTTATAGTAAATGAACGTAATTTCCTTCAATGAGTTTGTATTGGACACATTAACTAAACTAATTCTAAATCGATGCATATTAATATATAAATGACAAACATTTCACAAAATTTCCATATATTGTTCAGAAAATGAACAGAATTATGTACCAATGTACGGATGTACTGATCCGTAAGTAATTATGAATAAGTCGAAGTATTTTAAATTAATGATTTAGTTTTCAATGTGCCTGCTCATAGACACATGAAGTTGAAGTTACAGACATTTAATTTCAAACCGTCATCTGGTTTAGAATATATTGAAGGATGTACTAATTCGTTAACTAATCAAGAAGATGTCCCTTTAATGTAAATTAACGTTATTTTCTACGAAGTGGCGACTCCTGGACACATGAACTGACTTAATTCTATATCGATGCATATTAAAATAGAAATGATAAACATTTCATAAAATTTCGATATATTGTTCAGAAGATGAACACAATGATATATAGATGTTCTGATGTACCGACTCTGTAATTCATCATGAAGAAGTCCAAGTTTAATAAATTAAGGATTATGTTTTCAATATGGCTGCTCCTAGACACATAAACTGAATTAATTCTATATCGAAGTAAATTAATATAACAATGACAAACGTTTCAAAAAAATTCGATGTCCGGTTCAGAAATTATTGAAGGATATAACGATGCGAAAGCTGATCATGAAGAAGTCCCTTTATAGTAAATTAACGTCATTTTCTTCAATGAGGTTGTACTGGACACATTAACTAAACTAATTCCATATCGATGCATATTCAATTATAAATTCCTGCTAATAGACACATGAAGTGAATTGATTCATATGTACTGATTATTATATTCATATAAGAAAAAGTAGTTACAGACATTTCATAACAAATCGTCATCTGGTTTAGAATAAATTGAAGGATGTGTATCGATGCATATTTATATAGAAATAACAAACATTTCATAAAATGTTGACATATTGTTCAGAAAATGAACAGAATGCTATACCGATGTACTGATGTACCGACTCTGTAATTCATCATGAAGAAGTCCAAGTTTAATAAATTAAGGATAATGTTTTCAAAATGGCTGCTCCTAGACACATAAACTTAATTCTTTCTATATCGAAGTAAATTAGTATAGCAATGACAAACATTTCAAAAAAATTCGATGTCCGGTTCAGAAATTATTGAAGGATATAACGATGCGAAAGCTGATCGTGAAGAAGTCCCTTTATAGTAAATGAACGTTATTTCCTTCAATGAGTTTGTACTGGACACATGAACAAAAATAATTCTATATCGATACATATTAATATATAAATGACAAACATTTCACAAAATTTCGATATATTGTTCAGAAAATGAACAGAACTATACACGAATGTACTGATATACTGCTCTGTAAGTAATTATGAAGAAGTCGAAGTTTTATAAATAAAGGATTTAGTTTTCAATGTGCCTGCTCATAGACACATGAAGTTGATTGATTCTATATAGATTCTTATTAAAAAAAAAGTAGTTACAGACATTTCATATCAAATAGTCATCTGGTTTAGAATATATTGAAGGATGTACTAATTCATTAACTAATCAAGCAGAAGTCCGTTTATAGTAAATTAACGTTATTTTCTTCGATGTGGCGACTTCTGAACACATGAACTGAGTTAATTCAAGATCGATGCATATTAAAATAGAAATAAAAAACATTTCATAAAATTTCCATATATTGTTCAGAAAATGAACAGAATTATGTACCAATGTACTGATGTATGGATGGGTAAATAATTATGAAGAAGTCCAAGTATTATAAATAAAGGATTTAGTTTTCAATGTGCCTGCTCATAGACACATGAAGTGAATTGATTATATATAGATTCATATTAAAACAAAGTAGTTTCCGACATTTCATAACAAAACGTCATCTGGTTTAGAATATATTGAAGGATGTACTAATTCGTTAACTAATCAAGGAGACGTCCCTTTAATGTAAATTAACGTTATTTTCTACGAAGTGGCGACTCCTGGACACATGAACTGACTTAATTCTATATCGATGCATATTAAAATAGAAATAATAAACATTTCATAAAATTTCGATATATTGTTCAGAAGATGAACACAATGATATAAGGATGTTCTGATGTACCGACTCTGTAATTCATCATGAAGAAGTCCAAGTTTAATAAGTTAAGGATTATGTTTTCAAAATGGCTGCTCCTAGACACATAAACTGAATTTTTTCTATATCGAAGTAAATTAATATAGCAATGTAGGGTGTCGAGGAATACGGACGGACAGAACGACGAGAAGCGGACAGACGTACTAGCAACAGGAGAGACACGGACAACAAGTGGGCAAGACGAGACGGATATATGACAAACGAGAAGAGACGAAATGATAAACGAGAAGAGACGAAACGACAAAACAAAGCAACGACAAAGATACAGACGAATAACAGTAAACTTTGTTTTTGTAAACTAGCATGTAAGAAAATAGTTTGTAAGAACATTGAAAAAATAAAGAGGCAGTTGAATTCTGGACACAAAACGTGAAGCATCAACTTCTTTCTTTCTTTTGTGAACAGTTTATCCTACAGCAATGACAAACATTTCAAAAAAATTCGATGTACGGTTCAGAAATTATTGAAGGATATAACGATGCGAAAGCTGATCGTGAAGAAGTCCCTTTATTGTAAATGAACGTAATTTCCTTCAATGAGTTTGTACTGGACACATTAACTAAACTTATTCTAAATCGATGCATATTAATATATAAATGACAAACATTTCACAAAATTTCGATATATTGTTCAGAAAATGAACAGAATTATATACCAATGTTCGGATGTACTGATCTGTAAGTAATTATGAAGAAGTCCAAGTATTTTAAATAAATGATTTAGTTTTCAATGTGCCTGCTCATAGACACATGAAGTTGATTGATTCTATATAAATTCTTATTAAAAAAAAGTAGTTACAGATATTTCATATCAAATAGTCATCTGGTTTAGAATATATTGAAGGATGTACTAATTCGTTAACTAATCAAGAAGAAGTCCGTTTATAGTAAATTAACGTTATTTTCTTCGATGTGGCGACTCCTGAACACATGAACTGAGTTAATTCAATATCGATGCATATTAAAATAGAAATAACAAACATTTCATAAAATTTCCATATATTGTTCAGAAAATGAACAGAATTATGTGCCAATGTACGGATGTACTGATCCGTAAGTAATTATGAATAAGTCGAAGTATTTTAAATTAATGATTAAGTTTTCAATGTGCCTGCTCATAGACACATGAAGTTGAAGTTACAGACATTTCATTTCAAACCGTCATCTGGTTTAGAATATATTGAAGGATGTACTAATTCGTTAACTAATCAAGAAGATGTCCCTTTAATGTAAATTAACGTTATTTTCTACGAAGTGGCGACTCCTGGACACATGAACTGACTTAATTCTATATCGATGCATATTAAAATAGAAATAACAGACATTTCCGATTCTCTAATTCATCATGATGTAGTCCAAGTATTATAAATAAAGGATTTAGTTTTCAATGCGCCTGCTCATAGACAGATGAAATGCATTGATTCTATATAGATTCACATTATAAAAAAGTAGTTACAGACATTTCATATTAAACCGTCATCTGGTTTAGAATATATTGAAGGATGTACTAATTCGTTAACTAATCAAGAAGAAGTTCCTTTAATGTAAATTAACGTTATTTTCTTCGATGTGGCGACTCCTGAACACATGAACTGAGTTAATTCAATATCTATGCATATTAAAATAGAAATAATAAACATTTCATAAAATTTCGATATATTGTTCAGAAGATGAACAGAATGATATAAGGATGTACTGATGTTCCGACTCTGTAATTCATCATGAAGAAGTCCAAGTTTAATAAGTTAAGGATTATGTTTTCAAAATGGCTGCTCCTAGACACATAAACTTAATTCTTTCTATATCGAAGTAAATTAGTATAACAATGACAAACATATCAAAAAAATTCGATGTCCGGTTCAGAAATTATTGAAGGATATAACGATGCGAAAGCTGATCATGAAGAAGTCCCTTTTTATTAAATTAACGTCATTTTCTTCGATGTGGCGACTCCTGGACACATGAACTGACTTAATTCTATATCGATGCATATTAAAATAGAAATAATAAACATTTCATAAAATTTCGATATATTGTTCAGAAGATGAATACAATGATATAAGGATGTTCTGATGTACCGACTCTGTAATTCATCATAAAGAAGTCCAAGTTTAATAAATTAAGGATTATGTTTTCAAATGGCTGCTCCTAGACACATAAACTGAATTTTTTCTATATCGAAGTAAATTAATATAGCATTATTGAAGGATATAACGATGCGAAAGCTGATCGTGAAGAAGTCACTTTATAGTAAATGAACGTAATTTCCTTCAATGAGTTTGTATTGGACACATTAACTAAACTAATTCTAAATCGATGCATATTAATATATAAATGACAAACATTTCACAAATTTCCATATATTGTTCAGAAAATGAACAGAATTATGTACCAATGTACGGATGTACTGATCCGTAAGTAATTATGAATAAGTCGAAGTATTTTAAATTAATGATTTAGTTTTCAATGTGCCTGCTCATAGACACATGAAGTTGAAGTTACAGACATTTAATTTCAAACCGTCATCTGGTTTAGAATATATTGAAGGATGTACTAATTCGTTAACTAATCAAGAAGATGTCCCTTTAATGTAAATTAACGTTATTTTCTACGAAGTGGCGACTCCTGGACACATGAACTGACTTAATTCTATATCGATGCATATTAAAATAGAAATGATAAACATTTCATAAAATTTCGATATATTGTTCAGAAGATGAACACAATGATATATAGATGTTCTGATGTACCGACTCTGTAATTCATCATGAAGAAGTCCAAGTTTAATAAATTAAGGATTATGTTTTCAATATGGCTGCTCCTAGACACATAAACTGAATTAATTCTATATCGAAGTAAATTAATATAACAATGACAAACGTTTCAAAAAAATTCGATGTCCGGTTCAGAAATTATTGAAGGATATAACGATGCGAAAGCTGATCATGAAGAAGTCCCTTTATAGTAAATTAACGTCATTTTCTTCAATGAGGTTGTACTGGACACATTAACTAAACTAATTCCATATCGATGCATATTCAATTATAAATTCCTGCTAATAGACACATGAAGTGAATTGATTCATATGTACTGATTATTATATTCATATAAGAAAATGTAGTTACAGACATTTCATAACAAATCGTCATCTGGTTTAGAATAAATTGAAGGATGTGTATCGATGCATATTTATATAGAAATAACAACCATTTCATAAAATGTTGACATATTGTTCAGAAAATGAACAGAATGCTATACCGATGTACTGATGTACCGACTCTGTAATTCATCATGAAGAAGTCCAAGTTTAATTATTTATGGATATTCTTTTCAATATGGCTGCTCCTAGACACATAAACTGAATTTTTTCTATATCGAAGTAAATTGGTATAGCAATGACAAACATTTCAAAAAAATTCGATGTCCGGTTCAGAAATTATTGAAGGATATAACGATGCGAAAGCTGATCGTGAAGAAGTCCCTTTATAGTAAATTAACGTCATTTTCTTCAATGAGGTTGTACTGGACACATGAATTGAAATAATTCTATATATATGCATATTAATATATAAATGAGAAACATTTCACAAAAATTTCGATATAGGGTTCAGAAAATGAACAGAATTATATACCAATGTACGGATGTACTGATCCGTAAGTAATTATGAATAAGTCGAAGTATTTTAAATTAATGATTTAGTTTTCAATGTGCCTGCTCATAGACACATGAAGTTGAAGTTACAGACATTTCATATTAAACCGTCATCTGGTTTAGAATATATTGAAGGATGTACTAATTCGTTAACTAATCAAGAAGAAGTTCCTTTAATGTAAATTAACGTTATTTTCTTCGATGTGGCGACTCCTGAACACATGAACTGAGTTAATTAAATATCGATACATATTAAAATAGAATAATAAACATTTCATAAAATTTCGATATATTGTTCAGAAGATGAACACAATGATATAAGGATGTTCTGATGTACCGACTCTGTAATTCATCATGAAGAAGTCCAAGCTTAATAAATTAAGGATAATGTTTTCAAAATGGCTGCTCCTAGACACATAAACTTAATTCTTTCTATATCGAAGTAAATTAGTATAGCAATGACAAACATTTCAAAAAAATTCGATGTCCGGTTCAGAAATTATTGAAGGATATAACGATGCGAAAGCTGATCGTGAAGAAGTCTCTTTATAGTAAATGAACGTTATTTCCTTCAATGAGTTTGTACTGGACACATGAACAAAAATAATTCTATATCGATACATATTAATATGTAAATGACAAACATTTCACAAAATTTCGATATATTGTTCAGAAAATGAACAGAACTATACACGAATGTACTGATATACTGCTCTGTAAGTAATTATGAAGAAGTCGAAGTTTTATAAATAAAGGATTTAGTTTTCAATGTGCCTGCTCATAGACACATGAAGTTGATTGATTCTATATAGATTCTTATTAAAAAAAAAGTAGTTACAGACATTTCATATCAAATAGTCATCTGGTTTAGAATATATTGAAGGATGTACTAATTCATTAACTAATAAAGAAGAAGTCCGTTTATAGTAAATTAACGTTATTTTCTTCGATGTGGCGACTCCTGAACACATGAACTGAGTTAATTCAAGATCGATGCATATTAAAATAGAAATAAAAAACATTTCATAAAATTTCCATATATTGTTCAGAAAATGAACAGAATTATGTACCAATGTACTGATGTATGGATGGGTAAATAATTATGAAGAAGTCCAAGTATTATAAATAAAGGATTTAGTTTTCAATGTGCCTGCTCATAGACACATGAAGTGAATTGATTCTATATAGATTCATATTAAAACAAAGTAGTTTCCGACATTTCATAACAAAACGTCATCTGGTTTAGAATATATTGAAGGATGTACTAATTCGTTAACTAATCAAGGAGACGTCCCTTTAATGTAAATTAACGTTATTTTCTACGAAGTGGCGACTCCTGGACACATGAACTGACTTAATTCTATATCGATGCATATTAAAATAGAAATAATAAACATTTCATAAAATTTCGATATATTGTTCAGAAGATGAACACAATGATATAAGGATGTTCTGATGTACCGACTCTGTAATTCATCATGAAGAAGTCCAAGTTTAATAAGTTAAGGATTATGTTTTCAAAATGGCTGCTCCTAGACACATAAACTTAATTCTTTCTATATCGAAGTAAATTAGTATAGCAATGACAAACATTTCAAAAAAATTCGATGTCCGGTTCAGAAATTATTGAAGGATATAACGATGCGAAAGCTGATCGTGAAGAAGTCCCTTTTTATTAAATTAACGTCATTTTCTTCGATGTGGCGACTCCTGGACACATGAACTGACTTAATTCTATATCGATGCATATTAAAATAGAAATAATAAACATTTCATAAAATTTCGATATATTGTTCAGAAGATGAACACAATGATATAAGGATGTTCTGATGTACCGACTCTGTAATTCATCATGAAGAAGTCCAAGTTTAATAAATTAAGGATTATGTTTTCAAATGGCTGCTCCTAGACACATAAACTGAATTTTTTCTATATCGAAGTAAATTAATATAGCATTATTGAAGGATATAACGATGCAAAAGCTGATCGTGAAGAAGTCACTTTATAGTAAATGAACGTAATTTCCTTCAATGAGTTTGTATTGGACACATTAACTAAACTAATTCTATATCGATGCATATTAATATATAAATGACAAACATTTCACAAAATTTCCATATATTGTTCAG
The DNA here is from genome assembly GCA_947389925.1 of Coelopa pilipes. Classification (NCBI taxonomy): domain Eukaryota; kingdom Metazoa; phylum Arthropoda; class Insecta; order Diptera; family Coelopidae; genus Coelopa; species Coelopa pilipes. The sequence continues at coordinate 10,939,660 of OX376700.1, forward strand.
AAAATGAACAGAATTATGTACCAATGTACGGATGTACTGATCCGTAAGTAATTATGAATAAGTCGAAGTATTTTAAATTAATGATTTAGTTTTCAATGTGCCTGCTCATAGACACATGAAGTTGAAGTTACAGACATTTAATTTCAAACCGTCATCTGGTTTAGAATATATTGAAGGATGTACTAATTCGTTAACTAATCAAGAAGATGTACCTTTAATGTAAATTAACGTTATTTTCTACGAAGTGGCGACTCCTGGACACATGAACTGACTTAATTCTATATCGATGCATATTAAAATAGAAATGATAAACATTTCATAAAATTTCAATATATTGTTCAGAAGATGAACACAATGATATAAGGATGTTCTGATGTACCGACTCTGTAATTCAGCATGAAGAAGTCCAAGTTTAATAAAGTAAGGATTATGTTTTCAAAATGGCTGCTACTAGACACAAAAACTGAATTTTTTCTATATCGAAGTAAATTAATACAGCAATGACAAACGTTTCAAAAAAATTCGATGTCCGGTTCAGAAATTATTGAAGGATATAACGATGCGAAAGCTGATCGTGAAGAAGTCCCTTTATAGTAAATTAACGTCATTTATTTCAACGAGCTTGTACTGGACACATGAACTAAACTAATTCCATATCGATGCATATTCAATTATAAATTCCTGCTAATAGACACATGAAGTGAATTGATTCATATGTACTGATTATTATATTCATATAAGAAAAAGTAGTTACAGACATTTCATAACAAATCGTCATTTGGTTTAGAATAAATTGAAGGATGTGTATCAATGCATATTTATATAGAAATAACAACCATTTCATAAAATGTTGACATATTGTTCAGAAAATGAACAGAATGCTATACCGATGTACTGATGTACCGACTCTGTAATTCATCATGAAGAAGTCCAAGTTTAATAAATTAAGGATAATGTTTTCAAAATGGCTGCTCCTAGACACATGAACGTTATTTCCTTCAATGAGTTTGTACTGGACACATGAACAAAAATAATTCTATATCGATACATATTAATATATAAATGACAAACATTTCACAAAATTTCGATATATTGTTCAGAAAATGAACAGAACTATACACGAATGTACTGATATACTGCTCTGTAAGTAATTATGAAGAAGTCGAAGTTTTATAAATAAAGGATTTAGTTTTCAATGTGCCTGCTCATAGACACATGAAGTTGATTGATTCTATATAGATTCTTATTAAAAAAAAAGTAGTTACAGACATTTCATATCAAATAGTCATCTGGTTTAGAATATATTGAAGGATGTACTAATTCATTAACTAATCAAGCAGAAGTCCGTTTATAGTAAATTAACGTTATTTTCTTCGATGTGGCGACTCCTGAACACATGAACTGAGTTAATTCAAGATCGATGCATATTAAAATAGAAATAAAAAACATTTCATAAAATGTCCATATATTGTTCAGAAAATGAACAGAATTATGTACCAATGTACTGATGTATGGATGGGTAAATAATTATGAAGAAGTCCAAGTATTATAAATAAAGGATTTAGTTTTCAATGTGCCTGCTCATAGACACATGAAGTGAATTGATTCTATATAGATTCATATTAAAACAAAGTAGTTTCCGACATTTCATAACAAAACGTCATCTGGTTTAGAATATATTGAAGGATGTACTAATTCGTTAACTAATCAAGGAGACGTCCCTTTAATGTAAATTAACGTTATTTTCTACGAAGTGGCGACTCCTGGACACATGAACTGACTTAATTCTATATCGATGCATATTAAAATAGAAATAAAAAACATTTCATAAAATTTCGATATATTGTTCAGAAGATGAACACAATGATATAAGGATGTTCTGATGTACCGACTCTGTAATTCATCATGAAGAAGTCCAAGTTTAATAAATTAAGGATTATGTTTTCAAATGGCTGCTCCTAGACACATAAACTGAATTTTTTCTGTATCGAAGTAAATTAATATAGCATTATTGAAGGATATAACGATGCGAAAGCTGATCGTGAAGAAGTCACTTTATAGTAAATGAACGTAATTTCCTTCAATGAGTTTGTATTGGACACATTAACTAAACTAATTCTATATCGATGCATATTAATATATAAATGACAAACATTTCACAAAATTTCCATATATTGTTCAGAAAATGAACAGAATTATGTACCAATGTACGGATGTACTGATCCGTAAGTAATTATGAATAAGTCGAAGTATTTTAAATTAATGATTTAGTTTTCAATGTGCCTGCTCATAGACACATGAAGTTGAAGTTACAGACATTTAATTTCAAACCGTCATCTGGTTTAGAATATATTGAAGGATGTACTAATTCGTTAACTAATCAAGAAGATGTCCCTTTAATGTAAATTAACGTTATTTTCTACGAAGTGGCGACTCCTGGACACATGAACTGACTTAATTCTATATCGATGCATATTAAAATAGAAATGATAAACATTTCATAAAATTTCGATATATTGTTCAGAAGATGAACACAATGATATATAGATGTTCTGATGTACCGACTCTGTAATTCATCATGAAGAAGTCCAAGTTTAATAAATTAAGGATTATGTTTTCAATATGGCTGCTCCTAGACACATAAACTGAATTAATTCTATATCGAAGTAAATTAATATAACAATGACAAACGTTTCAAAAAAATTCGATGTCCGGTTCAGAAATTATTGAAGGATATAACGATGCGAAAACTGATCGTGAAGAAGTCCCTTTATAGTAAATGAACGTTATTTCCTTCAATGAGGTTGTACTGGACACATTAACTAAACTAATTCCATATCGATGCATATTCAATTATAAATTCCTGCTAATAGACACATGAAGTGAATTGATTCATATGTACTGATTATTATATTCATATAAGAAAAAGTAGTTACAGACATTTCATAACAAATCGTCATCTGGTTTAGAATAAATTGAAGGATGTGTATCGATGCATATTTATATAGAAATAACAACCATTTCATAAAATGTTGACATATTGTTCAGAAAATGAACAGAATGCTATACCGATGTACTGATGTACCGACTCTGTAATTCATCATGAAGAAGTCCAAGTTTAATTATTTAAGGATATTCTTTTCAATATGGCTGCTCCTAGACACATAAACTGAATTTTTTCTATATCGAAGTAAATTGGTATAGCAATGACAAACATTTCAAAAAAATTCGATGTCCGGTTCAGAAATTATTGAAGGATATAACGATGCGAAAGCTGATCGTGAAGAAGTCCCTTTATAGTAAATTAACGTCATTTTCTTCAATGAGGTTGTACTGGACACATGAATTAAAATAATTCTATATATATGCATATTAATATATAAATGAGAAACATTTCACAAAAATTTCGATATAGGGTTCAGAAAATGAACAGAATTATATACCAATGTACGGATGTACTGATCCGTAAGTAATTATGAATAAGTCGAAGTATTTTAAATTAATGATTTAGTTTTCAATGTGCCTGCTCATAGACACATGACGTTGAAGTTACAGACATTTCATATTAAACCGTCATCTGGTTTAGAATATATTGAAGGATGTACTAATTCGTTAACTAATCAAGAAGAAGTTCCTTTAATGTAAATTAACGTTATTTTCTTCGATGTGGCGACTCCTGAACACATGAACTGAGTTAATTAAATATCGATACATATTAAAATAGAATAATAAACATTTCATAAAATTTCGATATATTGTTCAGAAGATGAATAGAATGATATAAGGATGTACTGATGTTCCGACTCCGTAATTCATCATGAAGAAGTCCAAGTTTAATAAGTTAAGGATTATGTTTTCAAAATGGCTGCTCCTAGACACATAAACTTAATTCTTTCTATATCGAAGTAAATTAGTATAGCAATGACAAACATTTCAAAAAAATTCGATGTCCGGTTCAGAAATTATTGAAGGATATAACGATGCGAAAGCTGATCGTGAAGAAGTCCCTTTATAGTAAATGAACGTTATTTCCTTCAATGAGTTTGTACTGGACACATGAAAAAAAATAATTCTATATCGATACATATTAATATATAAATGACAAACATTTCACAAAATTTCGATATATTGTTCAGAAAATGAACAGAACTATACACGAATGTACTGATATACTGCTCTGTAAGTAATTATGAAGAAGTCGAAGTTTTATAAATAAAGGATTTAGTTTTCAATGTGCCTGCTCATAGACACATGAAGTTGATTGATTCTATATAGATTCTTATTAAAAAAAAAGTAGTTACAGACATTTCATATCAAATAGTCATCTGGTTTAGAATATATTGAAGGATGTACTAATTCATTAACTAATCAAGCAGAAGTCCGTTTATAGTAAATTAACGTTATTTTCTTCGATGTGGCGACTCCTGAACACATGAACTGAGTTAATTCAAGATCGATGCATATTAAAATAGAAATAAAAAACATTTCATAAAATTTCCATATATTGTTCAGAAAATGAACAGAATTATGTACCAATGTACTGATGTATGGATGGGTAAATATTTATGAAGAAGTCCAAGTATTATAAATAAAGGATTTAGTTTTCAATGTGCCTGCTCATAGACACATGAAGTGAATTGATTCTATATAGATTCATATTAAAACAAAGTAGTTTCCGACATTTCATAACAAAACGTCATCTGGTTTAGAATATATTGAAGGATGTACTAATTCGTTAACTAATCAAGGAGACGTCCCTTTAATGTAAATTAACGTTATTTTCTACGAAGTGGCGACTCCTGGACACATGAACTGACTTAATTCTATATCGATGCATATTAAAATAGAAATAATAAACATTTCATAAAATTTCGATATATTGTTCAGAAGATGAACACAATGATATAAGGATGTTCTGATGTACCGACTCTGTAATTCATCATGAAGAAGTCCAAGTTTAATAAATTAAGGATTATGTTTTCAAAATGGCTGCTCCTAGACACATAAACTGAATTTTTTCTATATCGAAGTAAATTAATACAGCAATGACAAACATTTCAAAAAAATTCGATGTCCGGCTCAGAAATTATTGAAGGATATAACGATGCGAAAGCTGATCGTGAAGAAGTCCCTTTATAGTAAATGAACGTTATTTCCTTCAATGAGTTTGTACTGGACACATGAACAAAAATAATTCTATATCGATACATATTAATATATAAATGACAAACATTTCACAAAATTTCGATATATTGTTCAGAAAATGAACAGAACTATACACGAATGTAATGATATACTGCTCTGTAAGTAATTATGAAGAAGTCGAAGTTTTATAAATAAAGGATTTAGTTTTCAATGTGCCTGCTCATAGACACATGAAGTTGATTGATTCTATATAGATTCTTATTAAAAAAAAGTAGTTACAGACATTTCATATCAAATTGTCATCTGGTTTAGAATATATTGAAGGATGTACTAATTCATTAACTGATCAAGAAGAAGTCCGTTTATAGTAAATTAACGTTATTTTCTTCGATGTGGCGACTCCTGAACACATGAACTGAGTTAATTCAATATCGATGCATATTAAAATAGAAATAACAAACATTTCATAAAATTTCCATATATTGTTCAGAAGATGAACAGAATGATGTAAGGATGTACTGATGTTCCGACTCTGTAATTCATCATGAAGAAGTCCAAGTTTAATAAATTAAGGATTATGTTTTCAAAATGGCTGCTCCTAGACACATAAACTTAATTCTTTCTATATCGAAGTAAATTAGTATAGCAATAACAAACATTTCAAAAAAATTCGATGTCCTGTTCAGAAATTATTGAAGGATATAACGATGCGAAAGCTGATCATGAAGGAGACCCTTTATAGTAAATGAACGTTATTTTCTTCGGTGTGGCGACTCCTGGACACATGAACTGACTTAATTCTATATCGATGCATATTAAAATAGAAATAATAAACATTTCATAAAATTTCGATATATTGTTCAGAAGATGAACACAATGATATAAGGATGTTCTGATGTACCGACTCTGTAATTCATCATGAAGAAGTCCAAGTTTAATAAATTAAGGATTATGTTTTCAAAATGGCTGCTCCTAGACACATAAACTGAATTTTTTCTATATCGAAGTAAATTAATACAGCAATGACAAACATTTCAAAAAAATTCGATGTCCGGCTCAGAAATTATTGAAGGATATAACGATGCGAAAGCTGATCGTGAAGAAGTCCCTTTATAGTAAATGAACGTTATTTCCTTCAATGAGTTTGTACTGGACACATGAACAAAAATAATTCTATATCGATACATATTTATATATAAATGACAAACATTTCACAAAATTTCGATATATTGTTCAGAAAATGAACAGAACTATACACGAATGTAATGATATACTGCTCTGTAAGTAATTATGAAGAAGTCGAAGTTTTATAAATAAAGGATTTAGTTTTCAATGTGCCTGCTCATAGACACATGAAGTTGATTGATTCTATATAGATTCTTATTAAAAAAAAGTAGTTACAGACATTTCATATCAAATAGTCATCTGGTTTAGAATATATTGAAGGATGTACTAATTCATTAACTAATCAAGAAGAAGTCCGTTTATAGTAAATTAACGTTATTTTCTTCGATGTGGCGACTCCTGAACACATGAACTGAGTTAATTCAATATCGATGCATATTAAAATAGAAATAACAAACATTTCATAAAATTTCCATATATTGTTCAGAAGATGAACAGAATGATGTAAGGATGTACTGATGTTCCGACTCTGTAATTCATCATGAAGAAGTCCAAGTTTAATAAATTAAGGATTATGTTTTCAAAATGGCTGCTCCTAGACACATAAACTTAATTCTTTCTATATCGAAGTAAATTAGTATAGCAATAACAAACATTTCAAAAAAATTCGATGTCCTGTTCAGAAATTATTGAAGGATATAACGATGCGAAAGCTGATCATGAAGGAGACCCTTTTTAGTAAATTAACGTAATTTTCTTCAATGTGGCGACTCCTGGACACATGAACTGAATTAATTCAATATCGATGCATATTAAAATAGAAATAACAAACATTTCATAAAATTTCCATATATTGTTCAGAATATGAACAGAATTATGTACCAATGTACGGATGTACTGATCCGTAAGTAATTATGAATAAGTCCAAGTATTTTAGATTAATGATTTAGTTTTCAATGTGCCTGCTCATAGATACATGAAGTTGAAGTTACAGACATTTAATTTCAAACCGTCATCTGGTTTAGAATATATTGAAGGATGTACTAATTCGTTAACTAATCAAGAAGAAGTCCCTTTATAGTAAATTAACGTTATTTTCTTCGATGTGGTGACTCCTGAAAACATGAATTGGGTTAATTCAATATCTATGCATATTAAAATAGAAATAATAAACATTTCATAAAATTTCGATATATTGTTCAGAAGATGAACAGAGTGATATAAGGATGTACTGATGTTCCGACTCTGTAATTCATCATGAAGAAGTCCAAGTTTAATAAATTAAGGATTATGTTTTCAAAATGGCTGCTCCTAGACACATAAACTTAATTCTTTCTATATCGAAGTGAATTAGTATAGCAATAACAAACATTTCACAAAAATACGATGTCCGGTTCAGATATTATTGAAGGATATAACGATGCGAAATCTGATCATGAAGAAGACCCTTTTTAGTAAATTAACGTCATTTTCTTCGATGTGGCGACTCCTGGACACATGAACTGAATTAATTCAATATCGATGCATATTAAAATAGAAATAACAAACATTTCATAAAATTTCGATATATTGTTCAGAAAATGAACAGAATGATATACCGATGTACTGATGTACCGATTTTGTAATTCATCATGAAGAAGTCTAAGTTTAATAAGTTAAGGATTATGTTGTCAAAATGGCTGCTCCTAGACAGATAAACTGAATTTTTTCTATATCGAAGTAAATTGGTATAGCAATGACAAACATTTCAAAAAAATTCGATGTCCGGTTCAGAAATTATTGAAGGATATAACGATGCGAAAGCTGATCGTGAAGAAGTCCCTTTATAGTAAATGAACGTTATTTCCTTCAATGAGTTTGTACTGGACACATGAACAAAAATAATTCTATATCGATACATATTAATATATAAATGACAAACATTTCACAAAATTTCGATATATTGTTCAGAAAATGAACAGAACTATACACGAATGTACTGATATACTGCTCTGTAAGTAATTATGAAGAAGTCGAAGTTTTATAAATAAAGGATTTAGTTTTCAATGTGCCTGCTCATAGACACATGAAGTTGATTGATTCTATATAGATTCTTATTAAAAAAAAAGTAGTTACAGACATTTCATATCAAATAGTCATCTGGTTTAGAATATATTGAAGGATGTACTAATTCATTAACTAATCAAGCAGAAGTCCGTTTATAGTAAATTAACGTTATTTTCTTCGATGTGGCGACTCCTGAACACATGAACTGAGTTAATTCAAGATCGATGCATATTAAAATAGAAATAACAAACATTTCATAAAATTTCCATATATTGTTCAGAAAATGAACAGAATTATGTACCAATGTACTGATGTATGGATGGGTAAATAATTATGAAGAAGTCCAAGTATTATAAATAAAGGATTTAGTTTTCAATGTGCCTGCTCATAGACACATGAAGTGAATTGATTCTATATAGATTCATATTAAAACAAAGTAGTTTCCGACATTTCATAACAAAACGTCATCTGGTTTAGAATATATTGAAGGATGTACTAATTCGTTAACTAATCAAGGAGACGTCCCTTTAATGTAAATTAACGTTATTTTCTACGAAGAGGCGACTCCTGGACACATGAACTGACTTAATGCTATATCGATGCATATTTAAATAGAAATAATAAACATTTCATAAAATTTCGATATATTGTTCAGAAGATGAACACAATGATATAAGGATGTTCTGATGTACCGACTCTGTAATTCATCATGAAGAAGTCCAAGTTTAATAAATTAAGGATTATGTTTTCAAAATGGCTGCTCCTAGACACATAAACTGAATTTTTCTATATCGAAGTAAATTAATACAGCAATGACAAACATTTCAAAAAAATTCGATGTCCGGCTCAGAAATTATTGAAGGATATAACGATGCGAAAGCTGATCGTGAAGAAGTCCCTTTTTAGTAAATGAACGTTATTTCCTTCAATGAGTTTGTACTGGACACATGAACAAAAATAATTCTATATCGATACATATTAATATATAAATGACAAACATTTCACAAAATTTCGATATATTGTTCAGAAAATGAACAGAACTATACACGAATGTAATGATATACTGCTCTGTAAGTAATTATGAAGAAGTCGAAGTTTTATAAATAAAGGATTTAGTTTTCAATGTGCCTGCTCATAGACACATGAAGTTGATTGATTCTATATAGATTCTTATTAAAAAAAAGTAGTTACAGACATTTCATATCAAATAGTCATCTGGTTTAGAATATATTGAAGGATGTACTAATTCATTAACTAATCAAGAAGAAGTCCGTTTATAGTAAATTAACGTTATTTTCTTCGATGTGGCGACTCCTGAACACATGAACTGAGTTAATTCAATATCGATGCATATTAAAATAGAAATAACAAACATTTCATAAAATTTCCATATATTGTTCAGAAGATGAACAGAATGATATAAGGATGTACTGATGTTCCGACTCTGTAATTCATCATGAAGAAGTCCAAGTTTAATAAATTAAGGATTATGTTTTCAAAATGGCTGCTCCTAGACACATAAACTTAATTCTTTCTATATCGAAGTGAATTAGTATAGCAATAACAAACATTTCACAAAAATCGATGTCCGGTTCAGATATTATTGAGGATATAACGATGCGAAATCTGATCATGAAGGAGACCCTTTTTAGTAAATTAATGTCATTTTCTTCGATGTGGCGACTCCTGGACACATGAACTGAATTAATTCAATATCGATGCATATTAAAATAGAAATAATAAACATTTCATAAAATTTCGATATATTGTTCAGAAGATGAACACAATGATATAAGGATGTACTGATGTTCCGACTCTGTAATTCATCATGAAGAAGTCCAAGTTTAATAAATTAAGGATTATGTTTTCAAAATGGCTGCTCCTAGACACATAAACTTAATTCTTTCTATATCGAAGTAAATTAGTATAGCAATAACAAACATTTCAAAAAAATTCGATGTCCTGTTCAGAAATTATTGAAGGATATAACGATGCGAAAGCTGATCATGAAGGAGACCCTTTTTAGTAAATTAACGTAATTTTCTTCAATGTGGCGACTCCTGGACACATGAACTGAATTAATTCAATATCGATGCATATTAAAATAGAAATAACAAACATTTCATAAAATTTCCATATATTGTTCAGAATATGAACAGAATTATGTACCAATGTACGGATGTACTGATCCGTAAGTAATTATGAATAAGTCCAAGTATTTTAAATTAATGATTTAGTTTTCAATGTGCCTGCTCATAGACACATGAAGTTGAAGTTACAGACATTTAATTTCAAACCGTCATCTGGTTTAGAATATATTGAAGGATGTACTAACTCGTTAACTAATCAAGAAGATGTCCCTTTAATGTAAATTAACGTTATTTTCTACGAAGTGGCGACTCCTGGACACATGAACTGAGTTAATTCTATATCGATGCATATTAAAATAGAAATAATACACATTTCATAAAATTTCGATATATTGTTCAGAAAATGAACAGAATTATGTACCAATGTACTGATGTATGGTTGGGTAAATAATTATGAAGAAGTCCAAGTATTATAAATAAAGGATTTAGTTTTCAATGTGCCTGCTCATAGACACATGAAGTGAATTGATTCTATATAGATTCATATTAAAACAAAGTAGTTTCCGACATTTCATAACAAAACGTCATCTGATTTAGAATATATTGAAGGATGTACTAATTCGTTAACTAATCAAGGAGACGTCCTTTTAATGTAAATTAACGTTATTTTCTACGAAGTGGCGACTCCTGGACACATGAACTGAATTAATTCAATATCGATGCAAATTTTAAAATAGAAATAACAAACATTTCATAAAATTTCCATATATTGTTCAGAAAATGAACAGAATTATGTACCAATGTACGGATGTACTGATCCGTAAGTAATTATGAATAAGTCCAAGTATTATAAATAAAGGATTTAGTTTTCAATGTGCCTGCTCATAGACACATGAAGTTGATTGATTCTATATAGATTCTTATTAAAAAAAAGTAGTTACAGACATTTCATATCAAATAGTCATCTGGTTTAGAATATATTGAAGGATGTACTAATTCATTAACTAATCAAGAAGAAGTCCGTTTATAGTAAATTAACGTTATTTTCTTCGATGTGGCGACTCCTGAACACATGAACTGAGTTAATTCAATATCGATGCATATTAAAATAGAAATAACAAACATTTCATAAAATTTCCATATATTGTTCAGAAGATGAACAGAATGATATAAGGATGTACTGATGTTCCGACTCTGTAATTCATCATGAAGAAGTCCAAGTTTAATAAATTAAGGATTATGTTTTCAAAATGGCTGCTCCTAGACACATAAACTTAATTCTTTCTATATCGAAGTAAATTAGTATAGCAATAACAAACATTTCAAAAAAATTCGATGTCCGGTTCAGAAATTATTGAAGGATATAACGATGCGAAAGCTGATCATGAAGGAGACCCTTTTTAGTAAATTAACGTAATTTTCTTCGATGTGGCGACTCCAGGACACATGAACTGAATTAATTCAATATCGATGCATATTAAAATAGAAATAACAAACATTTCATAACATTTCCATATATTGTTCAGTAAATGAACAGAATTATGTACCAATGTACGGATGTACCGATTTTGTAATTCATCATGAAGAAGTCTAAGTTTAATAAGTTAAGGATTATGTTGTCAAAATGGCTGCTCCTAGACACATAAACTGAATTTTTTCTATATCGAAGTAAATTTGTATAGCAATGACAAACATTTCAAAAAATTCGATGTCCGGTTCAGAAATTATTGAAGGATATAACGATGCGAAAGCTGATCGTGAAGAAGTCCCTTTATAGTAAATGAACGTTATTTCCTTCAATGAGTTTGTACTGGACACATGAACAAAAATAATTCTATATCGATACATATTAATGTGGGATTGGGAAAGGAACAAGTCGGACAGACACGCAGAAACACCAGAAGCGGACGGACATATTAACAAGACGCAATTTGGGAGATAAAGACAAAAGACGAATAACGGAAGTAACAATTAACGAATATGACGCGGAACGCACTTAGATCAGAAACAAAAAGAAAAGAAGCTGTACAGTCATTGAGAGTTCGCCGTCAGAGTCAGTTGTCGTAGTCTTTAAAGTCGTGTGTGAAAATACTTATTGTTAAACTTTAATAAAATACTTATAATAATATTTGAATGAACTTAAACTAAATAAATGAAATATATGAACTTAAAATATTGAAATACGGTTTATTTAATCATTAAATTAATAAACTAGACATAATAATATAATTTGATAGGACTTAACGTCTACAATATTAGACTGAAGGTTAAGTTCCTACAAATTTTGGGGGCTCAACCGGGATTGACCGGGATTGAAGCAGAGTTGAAGAAGAAGCTGTGACGGTGATGCGGCAAACGAAGAAGCGAGAAGAATCGAATTTGGCAAGAGAAGCGACGAGAACGAGACGAGTGAAGCAAGATCAACGAGAGGAAGAGTAGAATCGACGAGAAGAAACACAACCAAAACGAAGACGAAGCAAGAAGCAGTAGAAGGAAGTTCGCAAGTTTGTGTATAATATTTATCGTAGTATTATTTACATTAGATATATTAGTACTTATTTATATTATCACTAAATTTTATACTAAAATACTATATTCTAATAATGGATGTAAGCGGCATACTGGCTTTGACTGTGGAGGGTTGAAGCTGCAATTGGAAGGGTTGGGTTTATCGACGAATGGACGGAAGACCGAACTACAGACCAGACTATTGGAACACTTCGGCCTTTCGAGAGCGGACACGGAGGATGTGTTCTCAGACGCTAGTTCGAATCCAGAATCTTCTCTTCGCGGTGGTCGAAATCAGCAGTCAACATTCACATTGAGAGACGTAGAGGATTCTCTATCATCTTTTTCTGGAAGCGGTTACCCAGACGTGAATCAGTGGATGCGCGAGTTTGAAGACAACTCATTCACTGTTCACTGGAACGACTTACAAATGTTCATTTATTCCAAACAGCTGCTTAAGGGTGCAGCGAAAATTTTTGTAAGAAGCCTAGTAGGCATTAAAGATTGGCGATCGCTAAAATCCGCACTAGTTAATGAATTTGGAGCACAACTTTCATCTGTAGAAATCCACAAAATTTTGAGAAATCGACGCAAGAGGCCACAGGAGATCTTCAGAGAATATTTATATAATCTGATGGAGATTGGAATGCCGATCAGTCTAGACGATGAAAGCCTGATGGAATATTTCATCGAAGGGATACCAGATTCAAGGTCCAATAAAACCGTGTTGTACCAGGCGCGCTCGATCGAGGATTTAAAACAGCAAATTAAAATTTATGAGAAGATCCGTAGTTCCACTCAGCAGTCATCAAACTCGAGAGGACTTCAGCAGCAGCCGCAGAAAACTAGCGATGTCCGACAGAACCCTGAAAGGAAGTGTTTCAAATGTGGTGACAAGAATCATATTGCGAAAGATTGCTCGTTATCAGGCTATCGTTGTTTTAAGTGTCAGCAGCCAGGACACAGAGCGTTTGAATGTAGAGCCGAAGTGAAGAGAGACCTGAAAAGCGAGAGCAAACAGCTTAACGTGGCAACGCTAGGAACCAATGAGACACCGATATTATTGAAGAGCAACCGATTATTCAAAGATGTAGACGTGAGGGGAGTCAATGTGTCAGCACTAATCGATACCGGCAGCGATATCTGCATCATCAGATACGATGTTTTAATGAGACTAGGCGATATTGAATTGACTGGAGAAAAGAAAATTTTACAGGGGCTCGGACAGAAGAGAGTGTCGACAGTCGGAAGCTTTGTTGTTCAAGTAATTATCGATGATATTAATTTGGAGATCCAATTCCATGTCATGCGAGAGAAGGACATGTTATATTCCGCAATTATAGGCAACGACATTCTTCGACAAGTAGATGTGATCATCAGTTCAGATGAAGTTATGTTTAAAAGTAAAATGGTAGATAGTGTGTCAAAGAAGAACGAACAACGAGATGAAGGGAAGATTGAAGAGAATAAAGAACGACGCATTTCGAGTATTGATGAACTAAAGCGTGAATTCGAAGAAATATGTTTATCAACATCAGTCGATGATTTAAGTGGCGCTCCAACGCACTTATCTCACCTTGACGGGAAAACAGAAAAATCAGCATTGACATTAATCAATAATTACAAGCCGCAGAAGAAGAGAGATTCACCAGTTGTAATGAAAATAATTTTGAAAGACGAAGTTCCAGTGTATCAGAGACCGAGAAGACAATCGTACATGAATCAATGTGCAGTTCAAGAACAGGTGAAAGAGTGGTTGAAAGAAGGGATAGTGAAGCCAAGCTACTCAGAATATGCATCGCCGATTGTGCTTGTCACTAAGAAAGATGGTTCGAAGAGATTATGCTGTGATTATCGAAAGCTGAACGAAAAGATTATTCGAGATAATTTTCCGATGGTGCGAGGCTTCAAGAAGCAAAGGTTTTCACGACGTTGGATTTGCGTAATGGTTTTTTCCACGTACCCATAGAAGCATCGTCGCAGAAGTATACGTCTTTCGTAACACATAATGGGCAATATGAATTTCGATATGTCCCGTTTGGAATATCGAATTCGCCGGCAGTCTTTTGTAGATACATTCTTGCAATCTTCCGTGAGTTGATCCAAAATGGATTGATAGTAGTTTATATGGATGATATAATAATCCCATCGAAAGATGAACTAGAAGGGTTAGACAAATTGAAGACAGTGCTGAAAGTTGCCGAGGAATACGGGCTGCGTATTAAGTGGAGTAAATGCCAAATTTTGATGAGGAGAGTAAACTTTTTGGGCTATATCGTCGAGAACTCAACTGTGAAGCCATCAGCAGAGAAGATGAAAGCGGTTAGTGAATTTCCGGAGCCGAAGGACAAGAAATCGCTTCAACGATTCTTGGGCCTGACTTCATATTTCCGACGTTTCATATCAAATTTCGCTTTGATAGCAAAGCCACTCACTGATCTACTAAAGAAGGAAGCTCATTTCAAGATTGACGATTTAGAACGAATAGCGATTCAACAGTTGAAGACAGCATTAGTTACTGCACCGGTCTTGATGTTGTATGATCCAAAGGCAACAACCGAGATTCATACAGACGCGTGTATGTACGGCTATGGTGGTGTACTTTTATAGAAAAACATTGACGACCAACATTCGATTCAGTTCATGAGCAGAAAGACGTCACCAGTTGAGCAGAAGTACCATTCGTATGAGCTGGAAGTACTTGCGATTATAGAGTCGTTGAAAAAGTGGAGGATGTACGTCATGGGTTCGAGATTCAAAATTGTGACGGATTGCAACGCCTTCGCCATGACGATGAAAAAGGTTGATGTGCCACTGCGAGTGTCGAGATGGGCGATGTTTCTTCAAGGTTTCGATTACGAAATAGAGCATCGTTCAAGATCCAAAATGAAGCATGTGGATGCGCTTAGTAGAATTTCGTGTCTCATGATCGAGGATTCCCTTCGTCATCGAATTAAAGAAGCGCAGTTTCAGAACGAGTGGATTAAGGCAGTGAGGAAGGTGTTAGAGAAAGAAGGATATGACGATTATTTCATAAAATTTGACGTTTTGCACAAGGATCCCATTAAGGAACTTGTTGTAATTCCAACAACGATGGAGCAGGAGATAATTAAAATGTCACATCGACAAGGACATTTTGGAGTGAAGAAGACTCAAGACGTGATTGAGAAGACTTTCTACATACCCAGTTTGACTTCCAAGGTTGAAAGGGTCGTGAAGGGCTGTGTAGAGTGTATCGTCACCGAAGCTAAGACGGGTAAGAAGGAAGGATTTCTGAACCCTATCTGGAAATCAGATCAGCCGCTAGGAACATACCACATAGACCACGTAGGACCTCTGGAACAGACGCATAAACGATACAATCATCTGTTGGTAGTTGTTGACGCGTTCTCGAAATTCGTCTGGCTTTATCCAACGAAAAGTACAGGGACGAATGAGGTGATCGAAAGATTGGAGAAACAGGCGGTGATTTTTGGTAACCCTAGAAGAATCATATCGGACAGAGGAACGGCTTTTACTTCGAATGCGTTTGCCGAGTACTGTCGAAGAGAAGACATACAACATTTATTGATCGCGACAGGTGTGCCTCGAGGTAATGGTCAAGTGGAGCGGATCCACAAGATAGTCATTCCGATGTTGTCTAAGCTCTGTATAGAGAAGCCGCAGAACTGGTACAAACATGTGGATCGCATTCAGCAAACAATTAATAATTCGCCTCCACGAAGTACAAAGGTGTCTCCATTCCGAATATTAACTGGACTCGATATGCGCATTAACGCTAACGAAGATATCAGAAAGTTGATGGAAGAGTCAGCAATAGAGGAACTCAATGCAGAAAGAGATTTGGTTCGCGAAGAAGCGTGTGAGAACATTGCTGAGATTCAGAAAGAGAACAGGAAGAACTTCAACAAGAAGAGAGTGGAAGAAACGGCCTACAAAATCAATGAACTCGTAGCCATTAAGCGTACGCAGTTTGGATAAGGTTTGAAGTTGAAACCGAAATATCTTGGCCCGTACCGAGTGTTGAAAGCATTAGACCACGGCAGATATTCTGTTGAGCGAGTTGGGGAATTCGATGGACCACGGTACACCAATACAGTAGCAGAATTTATGAAGAGATGGAATCATTCATTCGGGTCGAATGAAAACTCAGGATGGCCGAATGTGGGATTGGGAAAGGAACAAGACGGACAGACACGCAGAAACACCAGAAGCGGACGGACATATTAACAAGACGCAATTTGGGAGATAAAGACAAAAGACGAATAACGGAAGTAACAATTAACGAATATGACGCGGAACGCACTTAGATCAGAAACAAAAAGAAAAGAAGCTGTACAGTCATTGAGAGTTCGCCGTCAGAGTCAGTTGTCGTAGTCTTTAAAGTCGTGTGTGAAAATACTTATTGTTAAACTTTAATAAAATACTTATAATAATATTTGAATGAACTTAAACTAAATAAATGAAATATATGAACTTAAAATATTGAAATACGGTTTATTTAATCATTAAATTAATAAACTAGACATAATAATATAATTTGATAGGACTTAACGTCTACAATATTAGACTGAAGGTTAAGATCTTACATTAATATATAAATGACAAACATTTCACAAAATTTCGATATATTGTTCAGAAAATGAACAGAACTATATACGAATGTACTGATATACTGCTCTGTAAGTAATTATGAAGAAGTCGAAGTTTTATAAATAAAGGATTTAGTTTTCAATGTGCCTGCTCATAGACACATGAAGTGAATTGATTCTATATAGATTCATATTAAAACAAAGTAGTTTCCGACATTTCATAACAAAACGTCATCTGGTTTAGAATATATTGAAGGATGTACTAATTCGTTAACTAATCAAGGAGACGTCCCTTTAATGTAAATTAACGTTATTTTCTACGAAGTGGCGACTCCTGGACACATGAACTGAATTAATTCAATATCGATGCATATTAAAATAGAAATAACAAACATTTCATAAAATTTCCATATATTGTTCAGAAAATGAACAGAATTATGTACCAATGTACGGATGTACTGATCCGTAAGTAATTATGAATAAGTCCAAGTATTTTAAATTAATGATTTAGTTTTCAATGTGCTTGCTTATAGACACATGAAGTCGAAGTTACAGACATTTCATATTAAACCGTCATCTGGCTTAGAATATATTGAAGGATGTACTAATTCGTTAACTAATCAAGAAGATGTCCCTTTAATGTAAATTAACGTTATTTTCTACGAAGTGGCGACTCCTGGACACATGAACTGACTTAATTCTATATCGATGCATATTAAAATAGAAATAATAAACATTTCATAAAATTTCGATATATTGTTCAGAAGATGAACACAATGGTATAAGGATGTTCTGATGTACCGACTCTGTAATTCATCATGAAAAAGTCCAAGTTTAATAAATTAAGGATTATGTTTTCAAAATGGCTGCTCCTAGACACATAAACTGAATTTTTTCTATATCGAAGTAAATTGGAATAGCAATGACAAACATTTCAAAAAAATTCGATGTCCGGTTCAGAAATTATTGAAGGATATAACGATGCGAAAGCTGATCGTGAAGAAGTCCCTTTATAGTAAATGAACGTTATTTCCTTCAATGAGTTTGTACTGGCCCCATGAACTAAACTAATTCTATATCGATGCATATTTATATATAAATGACAAACATTTCATAAAATTTCGATATATTGTTCAGGAAATGAACAGAATTATATACCAATGTACGGATGTACTGATCTGTAAGTAATTATGAAGAAGTCCAAGTATTTTAAATAAATGATTTAGTTTTCAATGTGCCTGCTCATAGACACATGAAGTGAATTGATTCTATATAGATTCATATTAAAACAAAGTAGTTTCCGACATTTCATATCAAATCTTCATCTGGTTTAGAATATATTGAAGGATGTACTAATTCGTTAACTAATAAAGAAGAATGTCCATTATAGTAAATAAACGTTATTTTCTTCAATGAGGTTGTACTGGACACACGATCTGAATTAATTCTATATCGATGCATATTAATATATAAATGACAAACATTTCACAAAATTTCGATATATTGTTCAGAAAATGAACAAAATTAAATACATATGTACTGATGTACGGATGGGTAAATAATTATGAAGAAGTCCAAGTATTATAAATAAAGGATTTAGTTTTCAATGTGCCTGCTCATAGACACATGAAGTGAATTGATTCTATATAGATTCATATTAAAACAAAGTAGTTACAGACATTTCATAACAAATCGTCATCTGGTTTAGAATATATTGAAGGATGTACTAATTCTTTAACTAATCAAGAACAAGTCCCTTTAATGTAAATTAACCTAATTTACTTCGATGTGGCGATTCCTGGACACATGAACTGAATTAATACAATATCGATGCATATTAAAATAGAAATAACAAACATTTCACAAAATTTCCATATATTGTTCAGAAAATGAACAGAATGATATACCGATGTACTGATGTACCGATTTTGTAATTCATCATGAAGAAGTCCAAGTTTAATAAGTTAAGGATTATGTTGTCAAAATGGCTGCTCCTAGACACATAAACTGAATTTTTTCTATATCGAAGTAAATTGGAATAGCAATGACAAACATTTCAAAAAAATTCGATGTCCGGTTCAGAAATTATTGAAGGATATAACGATGCGAAAGCTGATCGTGAAGAAGTCCCTTTATAGTAAATGAACGTTATTTCCTTCAATGAGTTTGTACTGGCCCCATGAACTAAACTAATTCTATATCGATGCATATTTATTCAAAAATGACAAACATTTCATAAAATTTCAATATATTGTTCAGGAAATGAACAGAATTATATACCAATGCACGGATGTACTGATCTGTAAGAAATTATGAAGAAATCCAAGTATTTTAAATAAATGATTTAGTTTTCAATGTGCCTGCTCATAGACACATGAAGTTGATTGATTCTATATAGATTCTTATTAAAAAAAAAGTAGTTACAGACATTTCATAACAAAACGTCATCTGGTTTAGAATATATTGAAGGATGTACTAATTCGTTAACTAATCAAGAAGATGTCCCTTTATAGTAAATTAACGTTATTTTCTTCGATGTGGCGACTCCTGGACACATGAACTGAGTTGATTCTATATCGATGCATATTAAAATAGAAATAACAGACATTTCACAAAATTTTGATATATTGTTCAGAAAATAAGCAGAATGATATAACGCTGTACAGATGTACCGATTCTCTAATTCATCATGAAGAAGTCCAAGTTTAATAAATTAAGGATTATGTTTTCAAAATGGCTGCTCCTAGACACATAAACTGAATTTTTTCTATATCGAAGTAAATTAGTATAGCAATGACAAACATTTCAAAAAAATTCGATGTCCGGCTCAGAAATTATTGAAGGATATAACGATGCGAAAGCTGATCGTGAAGAAGTCCCTTTATAGTAAATGAACGTTATTTCCTTCAATGAGTTTGTACTGAACACATGAACAAAAATAATTCTATATCGATACATATTAATATATAAATGACAAACATTTCACAAAATTTCGATATATTGTTCAGAAATTGAACAGATTTATATACCAATGTACGGACGTACTGCTCTGTAAGTAAGTTTGAAGTAGTCCAAGTGTTATAAATAAATGATTTAGTTTTCAATGTGCCTGCTCATAGACACATGAAGTGAATTGATTCTATATAGATTCATATTAAAAAAAAGTAGTTTCCGACATTTCATAACAAAACGTCATCTGGTTTAGAATATATTGAAGGATGTACTAATTCGTTAACTAATCAAGGAGACGTCCCTTTAATGTAAATTAACGTTATTTTCTACGAAGTGGCGACTCCTGGACACATGAACTGAATTAATTCAATATCGATGCAAATTTTAAAATAGAAATAACAAACATTTCATAAAATTTCGATATATTGTTCAGAAAATGAACAGAATGATATACCGATGTACTGATGTACCGACTCTGTAATTCATCATGAAGAAGCCCAAGTTAAATAAATTAAGGATTATGTTTTCAAAATGGCAGCTCCTAAAAACATACACTGAATTTTTTCTATATCGAAGTAAATTAGTATAGCAATGACAAACATTTCAAAAAAATTCGATGTCCGGTTCAGAAATTATTGAAGGATATAACGATGCGAAAGCTGATCGTGAAGAAGTCCCTTTATAGTAAATGAACGTTATTTCCTTCAATGAGTTTGTACTGGCCCCATGAACTAAACTAATTCTATATCGATGCATATTTATATATAAATGACAAACATTTCATAAAATTTCGATATATTGTTCAGGAAATGAACAGAATTATATACCAATGTACGGATGTACTGATCTGTAAGTAATTATGAAGAAGTCCAAGTATTTTAAATAAATGATTTAGTTTTCAATGTGCCTGCTCATAGACACATGAAGTGAATTGATTCTATATAGATTCATATTAAAAAAAGTAGTTACAGACATTTCATATCAAATCTTCATCTGGTTTAGAATATATTGAAGGATGTACTAATTCGTTAACTAATAAAGAAGAATGTCCATTATAGTAAATAAACGTTATTTTCTTCAATGAGGTTGTACTGGACACACGATCTGAATTAATTCTATATCGATGCATATTAATATATAAATGACAAACATTTCACAAAATTTCGATATATTGTTCAGAAAATGAACAGAATTAAATACATATGTACTGATGTACGGATGGGTAAATAATTATGAAGAAGTCCAAGTATTATAAATAAAGGATTTAGTTTTCAATGTGCCTGCTCATAGACAAATGAAGTGAATTGATTCTATATAGATTCATATTAAAACAAAGTAGTTACAGACATTTCATAACAAATCGTCATCTGGTTTAGAATACATTGAAGGATGTACTAATTCTTTAACTAATCAAGAACAAGTCCCTTTAATGTAAATTAACCTTATTTACTTCGATGTGGCGATTCCTGGACACATGAACTGAATTAATACAATATCGATGCATATTAAAATAGAAATAACAAACATTTCACAAAATTTCCATATATTGTTCAGAAAATGAACAGAATGATATACCGATGAACTGATGTACCGATTTTGTAATTCATCATGAAGAAGTCCAAGTTTAATAAGTTAAGGATTATGTTGTCAAAATGGCTGCTCC
The DNA here is from genome assembly GCA_947389925.1 of Coelopa pilipes. NCBI lineage: Eukaryota > Metazoa > Arthropoda > Insecta > Diptera > Coelopidae > Coelopa > Coelopa pilipes. The sequence continues at coordinate 10,961,781 of OX376700.1, forward strand.
TAGACACATAAACTGAATTTTTTCTATATCGAAGTAAATTGGAATAGCAATGACAAACATTTCAAAAAAATTCGATGTCCGGTTCAGAAATTATTGAAGGATATAACGATGCGAAAGCTGATCGTGAAGAAGTCCCTTTATAGTAAATGAACGTTATTTCCTTCAATGAGTTTGTACTGGCCCCATGAACTAATCTAATTCTATATCGATGCATATTTATTCATAAATGACAAACATTTCATAAAATTTCGATATATTGTTCAGGAAATGAACAGAATTATATACCAATGCACGGATGTACTGATCTGTAAGTAATTATGAAGAAATCCAAGTATTTTAAATAAATGATTTAGTTTTCAATGTGCCTGCTCATAGACACATGAAGTTGATTGATTCTATATAGATTCTTATTAAAAAAATGTAGTTACAGACATTTCATAACAAAATGTCATCTGGTTTAGAATATATTGAAGGATGTACTAATTCGTTAACTAATCAAGAAGATGTCCCTTTATAGTAAATGAACGTTATTTTCTTCGGTGTGGCGACTCCTGGACACATGAACTGAGTTGATTCTATATCGATGCATATTAAAATAGAAATAACAGACATTTCATAAAATTTTGATATATTGTTCAGAAAATAAGCAGAATGATATAACGCTGTACAGATGTACCGATTCTCTAATTCATCATGAAGAAGTCCAAGTTAAATAAATTAAGGATTATGTTTTCAAAATGGCTGCTCCTAGACACATAAACTGAATTTTTTCTATATCGAAGTAAATTAGTATAGCAATGACAAACATTTCAAAAAAATTCGATGTCCGGCTCAGAAATTATTGAAGGATATAACGATGCGAAAGCTGATCGTGAAGAAGTCCCTTTATAGTAAATGAACGTTATTTCCGTCAATGAGTTTGTACTGGACACATGAACAAAAATAATTCTATATCGATACATATTAATATATAAATGACAAACATTTCACAAAATTTCGATATATTGTTCAGAAAATGAACAGATTTATATACCAATGTACGGATGTACTGCTCTGTAAGTAATTATGAAGTAGTCCAAGTGTTATAAATAAATGATTTAGTTTTCAATGTGCCTGCTCATAGACATATGAAGGGAATTGATTCTATATAGATTTATATTAAAGCAAAGTAGTTTCCGACATTTCATAACAAAACGTCATCTGGTTTAGAATATATTGAAGGATGTACTAATTCGTTAACTAATCAAGGAGACGTCCCTTTAATGTAAATTAACGTTATTTTCTACGAAGTGGCGACTCCTGGACACATGAACTGAATTAATTCAATATCGATGCATATTAAAATAGAAATAACAAACATTTCATAAAATTTCCATATATTGTTCAGAAAATGAACAGATTTATATACCAATGTACGGATGTACTGCTCTGTAAGTAATTATGAAGTAGTCCAAGTGTTATAAATAAATGATTTAGTTTTCAATGTGCCTGCTCATAGACACATGAAGTGAATTGATTCTATATAGATTCATATTAAAACAAAGTAGTTTCCGACATTTCATAACAAAACGTCATCTGGTTTAGAATATATTGAAGGATGTACTAATTCGTTAACTAATCAAGGAGATGTCCCTTTATTGTAAATTAACGTTTTTTTCTACGAAGTGGCGAATCCTGGACACATGACTGACTTAATTCTATATCGATGGATATTAAAATAGAAATAATAAACATTTCATAAAATTTCGATATATTGTTCAGAAGATGAACACAATGATATAAGGATATTCAGATGTACCGACTCTGTAATTCATCATGAAGAAGTCCAAGTTTAATAAATTAAGGATTATGTTTTCAAAATGGCTGCTCCTAGACACATAAACTGAATTTTTTCTATATCGAAGTAAATTAATATAGCAATGACAAAGATTTCAAAAAAATTCGATGTCCGGCTCAGAAATTATTGAAGGATATAACGATGCGAAAGCTAATCGTGAAGAAGTCCCTTTATAGTAAATGAACGTTATTTCCTTCAATGAGTTTGTACTGGACACATGATCTAAACGCATATTAATATATAAATGACAAACGTTTCACAAAATTTCGATATATTCTTCAGAAAATGAACAGAATTAAATACATATGTACTGATGTACGGATGGGTAAATAATTATGAAGAAGTCCAAGTACTATAAATAAATGATTTAGTTTTCAATGTGCCTGCTCATAGACACATGAAGTGAATTGATTCAATATAGATTCATATTAAAACAAAGTAGTTACTGGCATTTCATATCAAATCGTCATCTGGTTTAGAATAAATTGAAGGATGTACTAATTCGTTAACTAATCAAGGAGACTTCCCTTTATAGTAAATTAACGTTATTTTCTTCGATGTGGCGACTCCTGGACACAGCAACTGAATTAATTCAATATCGATGCATATTAAAATAGAAATAACAAACATTTCATAAAATTTCGATATATTGTTCACAAAATGAATAGAATGATATACAGATGTACTGATGTACGGATGGGTAAATAATTATGAAGAAGTCCAAGTACTATAAATAAAGGATTTAGTTTTCAATGTGCCTGCTCATAGACACATGAAGTGAATTGATTCTATATAGATTCATATTAAAACAAAGTAGTTACAGACATTTCATAACAAATCGTTATCTGGTTTAGAATATATTGAAGGATGTACTAATTCGTTAACTAATCAAGAAGAAGTCCCTTTATAGTAAATTAACGTTATTTTCTACGAAGTGGCGACTCCTGGACACATGAACTGAGTTAATTCTATATTGATGCATATTAAAATAGAAATAATAAACATTTCATAAAATTTCGATATATTGTTCACAAAATGAAAAGAATGATATACCGATGTACTGATATACCGATTTTGTAATTCATCATGAAGAAGTCCAAGTTTAATAAGTTACGGATTATGTTGTCAAAATGGCTGCTCCTAGACACATAAACTGAATTTTTTCTATATCGAAGTAAATTGGTATAGCAATGACAAACATTTCAAAAAAATCGATGTCCGGTTCAGAAATTATTGAAGGATATAACGATGCGAAAGCTAATCGTGAAGAAGTCCCTTTATAGTAAATGAACGTTATTTCCTTCAATGAGTTTGTACTGGACACATGAACTAAACGCATATTAATATATAAATGACAAACATTTCACAAAATTTCGATATATTGTTCAGAAAATGAACAGAATTAAATACATATGTACTGATGTACGGATGGGTAAATAATTATGAAGAAGTCCAAGTACTATAAATAAATGATTTAGTTTTCAATGTGCCTGCTCATAGACACATGAAGTGAATTGATTCTATATAGATTCATATTAAAACAAAGTAGTTACAGACATTTCATAACAAATCGTCATCTGGTTTAGAATATATTGAAGGATGTACTAATTCGTTAACTAATCAAGAAGATGTCCCTTTATAGTAAATTAACGTTATTTTCTTCGTTGTGGCGACTCCTGGACACATGAACTAAGTTAATTCTATATCGATGCATATTAAAATAGAAATAACAAACATTTCATAAAATTTCGATATATTGTTCAAAAAATGAATAGTATGATATACAGATGTACTGATATACCGATTTTGTAATTCATCATGAAGAAGTCCAAGTTTAATAAGTTAAGACACATAAACTGAATTATTTCTATATCGAAGTAAATTAGTATAGCAATGACAAACATTTCAAAAAAATTCGATGTCCGGTTCAGAAATTATTGAAGGATATAACGATGCGAAAGCTGATCATGAAGAAGTCCCTTTATAGTAAATGAACGTTATTTCTTTCATTGAGTTAGTACTGGACACATGAACAAAAATAATTCTATATCGATACATATTAATATATAAATGACAAACATTTCACAAAATTTCGATATATTGTTCAGAAAATGAACAGAACTATATACCAATGTACGGATGTACTGCTCTGTAAGTAATTATGAAGTAGTCCAAGTGTTATAAATAAATGATTTAGTTTTCAATGTGCCGCTCATAGACACATGAAGTGAATTGATTCAATATAGATTCATATTAAAACAAAGTAGTTACTGGCATTTCATATCAAATCGTCATCTGGTTTAGAATAAATTGAAGGATGTACTAATTCGTTACCTAATCAAGGAGACGTCCCTTTATAGTAAATTAACGTTATTTTCTTCGATGTGGCGACTCCTGGACACAGCAACTGAATTAATTCAATATCGATGCATATTAAAATAGAAATAACAAACATTTCATAAAATTTCGATATATTGTTCACAAAATGAATAGAATGATATACAGATGTACTGATGTACGGATGGGTAAATAATTATGAAGAAGTCCAAGTACTATAAATAAAGGATTTAGTTTTCAATGTGCCTGCTCATAGACACATGAAGTGAATGGATTCTATATAAATTCATATTAAAACAAAGTAGTTACAGACATTTCATAACAAATCGTCATCTGGTTTAGAATATATTGAAGGATGTACTAATTCGTTAACTAATCAAGAAGAAGTCCCTTTATAGTAAATTAACGTTATTTTCTACGAAGTGGCGACTCCTGTACACATGAACTGAGTTAATTCTATATTGATGCATATTAAAATAGAAATAATAAACATTTCATAAAATTTCGATATATTGTTCACAAAATGAAAAGAATGATATACCGATGTACTGATATACCGATTTTGTAATTCATCATGAAGAAGTCCAAGTTTAATAAGTTACGGATTATGTTGTCAAAATGGCTGCTCCTAGACACATAAACTGAATTTTTTCTATATCGAAGTAAAGTGGTATAGCAATGACAAACATTTCAAAAAAATCGATGTCCGGTTCAGAAATTATTGAAGGATATAACGATGCGAAAGCTAATCGTGAAGAAGTCCCTTTATAGTAAATGAACGTTATTTCCTTCAATGAGTTTGTACTGGACACATGAACTAAACGCATATTAATATATAAATGACAAACATTTCACAAAATTTCGATATATTGTTCAGTAAATGAACAGAATTAAATACATATGTACTGATGTACGGATGGGTAAATAATTATGAAGAAGTCCAAGTACTATAAATAAATGATTTAGTTTTCAATGTGCCTGCTCATAGACACATGAAGTGAATTGATTCTATATAGATTCATATTAAAACAAAGTAGTTACAGACATTTCATAACAAATCGTCATCTGGTTTAGAATATATTGAAGGATGTACTAATTCGTTAACTAATCAAGAAGATGTCCCTTTATAGTAAATTAACGTTATTTTCTTCGTTGTGGCGACTCCTGGACACATGAACTAAGTTAATTCTATATCGATGCATATTAAAATAGAAATAACAAACATTTCATAAAATTTCGATATATTGCTCAAAAAATGAATAGTGTGATATACAGATGTACTGATATACCGATTTTGTAATTCATCATGAAGAAGTCCAAGTTTAATAAGTTAAGACACATAAACTGAATTATTTCTATATCGAAGTAAATTAGTATAGCAATGACAAACATTTCAAAAAAATTCGATGTCCGGTTCAGAAATTATTGAAGGATATAACGATGCGAAAGCTGATCATGAAGAAGTCCCTTTATAGTAAATGAACGTTATTTCCGTCAATGAGTTTGTACTGGACACATGAACAAAAATAATTCTATATCGATACATATTAATATATAAATGACAAACATTTCACAAAATTTCGATATATTGTTCAGAAAATGAACAGAACTATATACCAATGTACGGATGTACTGATCTGTAAGTAATTATGAAGAAGTCTAAGTATTTTAAATAAATGATTTAGTTTTCAATATGCCTGCTCATAGACAAATGATGTTAATTGATTCTATATAGATTCTTATTAAAAAAAAGTAGTTACAGAAATTTCATATCAAATCGTCATCTGGTTTAGAATATATTGAAGGATGTACAAATTCGTTAACTAATAAAGAAGAATGTCCATTATAATAAATAAGCGTTATTTTCTTCAATGAGGTTGTACTGGACACATGATCTGAATTAATTCTATATCGATGCATATTAATATATAAATGACAAACATTTAACAAAATTTCGATATATTGTTCAGAAAATGAACAGAATTAAATAAATATGTACTGATGTACGGATGGGTAAATAATTATGAAGAAGTTCAAGTACTATAAATAAATGATTTAGTTTTCAATGTGCCTGCTCATAGACACATGAAGTGAATTGATTCTATATAGATTCATATTAAAAAAAAGTAGTTACAGACATTTCATAACAAATCGTCATCTGGTTTAGAATATATTGAAGGATGTACTAATTCGTTAACTAATCAAGAAGATGTCCCTTTATAGTAAATTAACGTTATTTTCTACGAAGTGGCGACTCCTGGACACATGAACTGAATTAATTCAATATCGATGCATATTAAAATAGAAATAACAAACATTTCATTAAATTTCCATATATTGTTCAGAAAATGAACAGAATTATGTACCAATGTACGGATGTACTGATCTGTAAGTAATTATGAATAAGTCCAAGTATTTTAAATTAATGCTTTAATTTTCAATGTGCCTGCTCATAGACACATGAAGTTGAAGTTACAAACATTTCATTTCAAACCGTCATCTGGTTTAGAATATATTGAAGGATGTACTAATTCGTTAACTAATCAAGAAGATGTCCCTTTAATGTAAATTAACGTTATTTTCTACGAAGTGGCGACTCCTGGACACATGAACTGACTTAATTCTATATCGATGCATATTAAAATAGAAATAATAAACATTTCATAAAATTTCGATATATTGTTCAGAAGATGAACACAATGATATAAGGTTGTTCTGATGTTCCGACTCTGTAATTCATCATGAAGAAGTCCAAGTTTAATAAATTAAGGATTATGTTTTCAAAATGGCTGCTCCTAGACACATAAACTGAATTTTTTCTATATCGAAGTAAATTAGTATAGCAATGACAAACATTTCAAAAAAATTCGATGTCCGGTTCAGAAATTATTGAAGGATATAACGATGCGAAAGCTGATCATGAAGAAGTCCCTTTATAGTAAATTAACGTCATTTTCTTCAATGAGGTTGTACTGGACACATGAACTAAACTAATTCTATATCGATGCATATTAATATATAAATGCCTGCTCATGGACACATGAAGTGAATTGATTCTATATAGATTCATATTAAAACAAAGTAGTTACAGACATTTCATAACAAATCGTCATCTGGTTTAGAATATATTGAAGGATGTACTAATTCGTTAACTAATCAAGAAGATGTCCCTTTATAGTAAATTAACGTTATTTTCTTCGTTGTGGCGACTCCTGGACACATGAACTAAGTTAATTCTATATCGATGCATATTAAAATAGAAATAACAAACATTTCATAAAATTTCGATATATTGTTCAAAAAATGAATAGTGTGATATACAGATGTACTGATATACCGATTTTGTAATTCATCATGAAGAAGTCCAAGTTTAATAAGTTAAGACACATAAACTGAATTATTTCTATATCGAAGTAAATTAGTATAGCAATGACAAACATTTCAAAAAAATTCGATGTCCGGTTCAGAAATTATTGAAGGATATAACGATGCGAAAGCTGATCATGAAGAAGTCCCTTTATAGTAAATGAACGTTATTTCCGTCAATGAGTTTGTACTGGACACATGAACAAAAATAATTCTATATCGATACATATTAATATATAAATGACAAACATTTCACAAAATTTCGATATATTGTTCAGAAAATGAACAGATTTATATACCAATGTACGGATGTACTGCTCTGTAAGTAATTATGAAGTAGTCCAAGTATTATAAATAAATGATTTAGTTTTCAATGTGCCTGCTCATAGACACATGAAGTGAATTGATTCTATATAGATTCATATTGAAACAAAGTAGTTACTGGCATTTCATATCAAATCGTCATCTGGTTTAGAATAAATTGAAGGATGTACTAATTCGTTAACTAATCAAGGAGACGTCCCTTTATAGTAAATTAACGTTATTTTCTTCGATGTGGCTACTCCTGGACACAGCAACTGAATTAATTCAATATCGATGCATATTAAAATAGAAATAACAAACATTTCATAAAATTTCGATATATTGTTCACAAAATGAATAGAATGATGTACAGATGTACTGATGTACGGATGGGTAAATAATTATGAAGAAGTCCAAGTACTATAAATAAAGGATTTAGTTTTCAATGTGCCTGCTCATAGACACATGAAGTGAATTGATTCTATATAGATTCATATTAAAACAAAGTAGTTACAGACATTTCATAACAAATCGTCATCTGGTTTAGAATATATTGAAGGATGTACTAATTCGTTAACTAATCAAGAAGAAGTCCCTTTATAGTAAATTAACGTTATTTTCTACGAAGTGGCGACTCCTGGACACATGAACTGAGTTAATTCTATATGGATGCATATTAAAATAGAAATAATAAACATTTCATAAAATTTCGATATATTGTTCACAAAATGAAAAGAATGATATACCGATGTACTGATATACCGATTTTGTAATTCATCATGAAGAAGTCCAAGTTTAATAAGTTACGGATTATGTTGTCAAAATGGCTGCTCCTAGACACATAAACTGAATTTTTTCTATATCGAAGTAAATTGGTATAGCAATGACAAACATTTCAAAAAAATCGATGTCCGGTTCAGAAATTATTGAAGGATATAACGATGCGAAAGCTGATCATGAAGAAGTCCCTTTATAGTAAATGAACGTTATTTCTTTCATTGAGTTAGTACTGGACACATGAACAAAAATAATTCAATATCGATACATATTAATATATAAATGACAAACATTTCACAAAATTTCGATATATTGTTCAGAAAATGAACAGAACTATATACCAATGTACGGATGTACTGATCTGTAAGTAATTATGAAGAAGTCTAAGTATTTTAAATAAATGATTTAGTTTTCAATATGCCTGCTCATAGACAAATGATGTTAATTGATTCTATATAGATTCTTATTAAAAAAAAGTAGTTACAGAAATTTCATATCAAATCGTCATCTGGTTTAGAATATATTGAAGGATGTACAAATTCGTTAACTAATAAAGAAGAATGTCCATTATAATAAATAAGCGTTATTTTCTTCAATGAGGTTGTACTGGACACATGATCTGAATTAATTCTATATCGATGCATATTAATATATAAATGACAAACATTTAACAAAATTTCGATATATTGTTCAGAAAATGAACAGAATTAAATAAATATGTACTGATGTACGGATGGGTAAATAATTATGAAGAAGTTCAAGTACTATAAATAAATGATTTAGTTTTCAATGTGCCTGCTCATAGACACATGAAGTGAATTGATTCTATATAGATTCATATTAAAAAAAAGTAGTTACAGACATTTCATAACAAATCGTCATCTGGTTTAGAATATATTGAAGGATGTACTAATTCGTTAACTAATCAAGAAGATGTCCCTTTATAGTAAATTAACGTTATTTTCTACGAAGTGGCGACTCCTGGACACATGAACTGAATTAATTCAATATCGATGCATATTAAAATAGAAATAACAAACATTTCATTAAATTTCCATATATTGTTCAGAAAATGAACAGAATTATGTACCAATGTACGGATGTACTGATCTGTAAGTAATTATGAATAAGTCCAAGTATTTTAAATTAATGCTTTAATTTTCAATGTGCCTGCTCATAGACACATGAAGTTGAAGTTACAAACATTTCATTTCAAACCGTCATCTGGTTTAGAATATATTGAAGGATGTACTAATTCGTTAACTAATCAAGAAGATGTCCCTTTAATGTAAATTAACGTTATTTTCTACGAAGTGGCGACTCCTGGACACATGAACTGACTTAATTCTATATCGATGCATATTAAAATAGAAATAATAAACATTTCATAAAATTTCGATATATTGTTCAGAAGATGAACACAATGATATAAGGTTGTTCTGATGTTCCGACTCTGTAATTCATCATGAAGAAGTCCAAGTTTAATAAATTAAGGATTATGTTTTCAAAATGGCTGCTCCTAGACACATAAACTGAATTTTTTCTATATCGAAGTAAATTAGTATAGCAATGACAAACATTTCAAAAAAATTCGATGTCCGGTTCAGAAATTATTGAAGGATATAACGATGCGAAAGCTGATCATGAAGAAGTCCCTTTATAGTAAATTAACGTCATTTTCTTCAATGAGGTTGTACTGGACACATGAACTAAACTAATTCTATATCGATGCATATTAATATATAAATGCCTGCTCATGGACACATGAAGTGAATTGATTCAATATAGATTCATATTAAAACAAAGTAGTTACCGACATTTCATAACAAATCATCATCTGGTTTAGAATATATTGAAGGATGTACTAATTCGTTAACTAATCAAGAAGATGTCCCTTTATAGTAAATTAACGTTATTTTCTTCGTTGTGGCGACTCCTGGACACATGAACTGAGTTAATTCTATATCGATACATATTAAAATAGAATAATAAATATTTCATAAAATTTCGATATATTGTTCAGAAGATGAACACAATGATATAAGGATGTTCTGATGTACCGACTCTGTAATTCATCATGAAGAAGTCCAATTTTAATAAATTAAGGAATATGTTTTCAAAATGGCTGCTCCTAGACACATAAACTGAATTTTTTCTATATCGAAGTAAATTAATATAGCAATGACAAACATTTCAAAAAAATTCGATGTCCGGCTCACAAATTATTGAAGGATATAACGATGCGAAAGCTGATCGTGAAGAAGTCCCTTTATAGTAAATGAACGTTATTTCCTTCATCGAGTTTGTACTGGACACATGAACAAAAATAATTCTATATCGATACATATTAATATATAAATGACAAACATTTCACAAAATTTCGATATATTGTTCAGAAAATGAACAGATTTATATACCAATGTACGGATGTACTGCTCTGTAAGTAATTATGAAGTAGTCCAAGTGTTATAAATAAAGGATTTAGTTTTCAATGTGCCTGCTCATAGACACATGAAGTGAATTGATTCTATATAGATTCATATTAAAACAAAGTAGTTACCGACATTGCATAACAAAACGTTATCTGGTTTAGAATATATTGAAGGATGTACTAATTCGTTAACTAATCAAGCAGACGTCCCTTTACTGTAAATTAACGTTATTTTCTACGAAGTGGCGACTCCTGGACACAGCAACTGAATTAATTCAATATCGATGCATATTAAAATAGAAATTACAAACATTTCATAAAATTTCGATATATTGTTCAGAAAATGAATAGAATGATATACAGATGTACTGATGTACCGATTTTGTAATTCATCATGAAGAAGTCCAAGTTTAATAAATTAAGGATTATGTTTTCAAAATGGCTGCTCCTAGACACATAAACTGAATTTTTTCTATAACGAAGTAAATTAGTATAGCAATGACAAACATTTCAAAAAAATTCGATGTTCGGTTCAGAAATTATTGAAGGATATAACGATGCGAAAGCTGATCATGAAGAAGTCCCTTTATAGTAAATGAACGTTATTTCCTTCAATGAGTTTGTACTGGACACATGAACAAAAATAATTCTATATCGATACATATTAATATATAAATGACAAACATTTCACAAAATTTCGATATATTGTTCAGAAAATGAACAGAACTATATACGAATGTACTGATATACTACTCTGTAAGTAATTATGAAGAAGTCGAAGTTTTATAAATAAAGGATTTAGTTTTCAATGTGCCTGCTCATAGACACATGAAGTGAATTGATTCTATATAGATTCATATTAAAACAAAGTAGTTTCCGACATTTCATAACAAAACATCATCTGGTTTAGAAAATATTGAAGGATGTACTAATTCGTTAACTAATCAAGGAGACGTCCCTTTAATGTAAATTAACGTTATTTTCTACGAAGTGGCGACTCCTGGACACATTTCAAAAAAATTCGATGTCCGGCTCATAAATTATTGAAGGATATAACGATGCGAAAGCTGATCGTGAAGAAGTCCCTTTATAGTAAATGAACGTTATTTCCTTCATCGAGTTTGTACTGGACACATGAACAAAAATAATTCTATATCGATACATATTAATATATAAATGACAAACATTTCACAAAATTTCGATATATTGTTCAGAAAATGAACAGATTTATATACCAATGTACGGATGTACTGCTCTGTAAGTAATTATGAAGTAGTCCAAGTGTTATAAATAAAGGATTTAGTTTTCAATGTGCCTGCTCATAGACACATGAAGTGAATTGATTCTATATAGATTCATATTAAAACAAAGTAGTTACCGACATTGCATAACAAAACGTTATCTGGTTTAGAATATATTGAAGGATGTACTAATTCGTTAACTAATCAAGCAGACGTCCCTTTACTGTAAATTAACGTTATTTTCTACGAAGTGGCGACTCCTGGACACAGCAACTGAATTAATTCAATATCGATGCATATTAAAATAGAAATTACAAACATTTCATAAAATTTCGATATATTGTTCAGAAAATGAATAGAATGATATACAGATGTACTGATGTACCGATTTTGTAATTCATCATGAAGAAGTCCAAGTTTAATAAATTAAGGATTATGTTTTCAAAATGGCTGCTCCTAGACACATAAACTGAATTTTTTCTATAACGAAGTAAATTAGTATAGCAATGACAAACATTTCAAAAAAATTCGATGTTCGGTTCAGAAATTATTGAAGGATATAACGATGCGAAAGCTGATCATGAAGAAGTCCCTTTATAGTAAATGAACGTTATTTCCTTCAATGAGTTTGTACTGGACACATGAACAAAAATAATTCTATATCGATACATATTAATATATAAATGACAAACATTTCACAAAATTTCGATATATTGTTCAGAAAATGAACAGAACTATATACGAATGTACTGATATACTACTCTGTAAGTAATTATGAAGAAGTCGAAGTTTTATAAATAAAGGATTTAGTTTTCAATGTGCCTGCTCATAGACACATGAAGTGAATTGATTCTATATAGATTCATATTAAAACAAAGTAGTTTCCGACATTTCATAACAAAACATCATCTGGTTTAGAAAATATTGAAGGATGTACTAATTCGTTAACTAATCAAGGAGACGTCCCTTTAATGTAAATTAACGTTATTTTCTACGAAGTGGCGACTCCTGGACACATGAACTGAATTAATTCAATATCGATACATTTTAAAATAGAAATAACAAACATTTCATAAAATTTCGATATATTGTGCAGAAAATGAACAGAATGACATACCGATATACTGATGTACCGACTCGGTAATTCATCATGAAGAAGTCCAAGTTTAATAAATTAAGGATTATGTTTTCAAAATGGCTGCTCCTAGACACATAAACTGAATTTTTTCTATATCGAAGTAAATTAGTATAGCAATGACAAACATTTCAAAAAAATTCGATGTCCGGTTCAGAAATTATTGAAGGATATAACGATGCGAAAGCTGATCATGAAGAAGTCCCTTAATAGTAAATTAACGTCATTTTCTTCAATGAGGTTGTACTCGACACATGAACTAAACTAATTCTATATCGATGCATATTAATATATAAATGCCTGCTCATAGACACATGAAGTGAATTGATTCTATATAGATTCATATTAAAACAAAGTAGTTACCGACATTTCATAACAAATCGTCATCTGGTTTAGAATATACTGAAGGATGTACTAATACGTTAACTAATCAAGAAGATGTCCCTTTATAGTAAATTAACGTTATTTTCTTCGTTGTGGCGACTCCTGGATACATGAACTGAGTTAATTCTATATCGATACATATTAAAATAGAATAATAAACATTTCATAAAATTTCGATATATTGTTCAGAAGATGAACACAATGGTATAATGATGTTCTGATGTACCGACTCTGTAATTCAACATGAAGAAGTCCAAGTTTAATAAATTAAGGAATATGTTTTCAAAATGGCTGCTCCTAGACACATAAACTCAATTTTTTCGATATCGAAGTAAATTAATATAGCAATGACAAACATTTCAAAAAAATTCGATGTCCGGCTCAGAAATTATTGAAGGATATAACGATGCGAAAGCTGATCATGAAGAAGTCCCTTTATAGTAAATGAACGTTATTTCCTTCAATGAGTTTGTACTGGCCCCATGAACTAAACTAATTCTATATCGATACATATTAATATATAAATGACAAACATTTCACAAAATTTCGATATATTGTTCAGAAAATGAACAGAACTATATACGAATGTACTGATATACTGCTCTGTAAGTAATTATGAAGAAGTCGAAGTTTTATAAATAAAGGATTTAGTTTTCAATGTGCCTGCTCATAGACACATGAAGTGAATTGATTCTATATAGATTCATATTAAAACAAAGTAGTTTCCGACATTTCATAACAAAACGTTATCTGGTTTAGAATATATTGAAGGATGTACTAATTCGTTAACTAATCAAGGAGACGTCCCTTTAATGTAAATTAACGTTATTTTCTACGAAGTGGCGACTCCTGGACACATGAACTGAATTAATTCAATATCGATGCATATTAAAATAGAAATAACAAACATTTCATAAAATTTCCATATATTGTTCAGAAAATGAACAGAATTATGTACCAATGTACGGATGTTCTGATCTGTAAGTAATTATGAATAAGTCCAAGTATTTTAAATTAATGCTTTAATTTTCAATGTGCCTGCTCATAGACACATGAAGTTGAAGTTACAAACATTTCATTTCAAACCGTCATCTGGTTTAGAATATATTGAAGGATGTACTAATTCGTTAACTAATCAAGAAGATGTCCCTTTAATGTAAATTAACGTTATTTTCTACGAAGTGGCGACTCCTGGACACATGAACTGAGTTAATTCTATATCGATGCATATTAAAATAGAAATAATAAACATTTCGTAAAATTTCGATATATTGTTCAGAAGATGAACACAATGATATAAAGTTGTTCTGATGTACCAACTCTGTAATTCATCATGAAGAAGTCCAAGTTTAATAAATTAAGGATTATGTTTTCAAAATGGCTGCTCCTAGACACATAAACTGAATTTTTTCTATATCGAAGTAAATAAGTATAGCAATGACAAACATTTCAAAAAAATTCGATGTCCGGTTCAGAAATTATTGAAGGATATAACGATGCGAAAGCTGATCATGAAGAAGTCCCTTTATAGTAAATTAACGTCATTTTCTTCAATGAGGTTGTACTGGACACATGAACTAAACTAATTCTATATCGATGCATATTAATATATAAATGCCTGCTCATGGACACATGAAGTGAATTGATTCTATATAGATTCATATTAAAACAAAGTAGTTTCCGACATTTCATAACAAAACGTCATCTGGTTTAGAATATATTGAAGGATGTACTAATTCGTTAACTAATCAAGGAGACGTCCCTTTACTGTAAATTAACGTTATTTTCTACGAAGTGGCGACTCCTGGACACATGAACTGAATTAATTCAATATCGATGCATATTAAAATAGAAATTACAAACATTTCATAAAATTTCGATATATTGTTCACAAAATGAACAGAATGATATACCGATGTACTGATGTACCGATTTTGTAATTCATCATGAAGAAGTCCAAGTTTAATAAATTAAGGATTATGTTTTCAAAATGGCTGCTCCTAGACACATAAACTGAATTTTTTCTATACCGAAGTAAATTAGTATAGCAATGACAAACATTTCAAAAAAATTCGATGTCCGGCTCAGAAATTATTGAAGGATATAACGATGCGAAAGCTGATCATGAAGAAGTCCCTTTATAGTAAATGAACGTTATTTCCTTCAATGAGTTTGTACTGGACACATGAACAAAAATAATTCTATATCGATACATATTAATATATAAATGACAAACATTTCACAAAATTTCGATATATTGTTCAGAAAATGAACAGAACTATATACGAATGTACTGATATACTACTCTGTAAGTAATTATGAAGAAGTCGAAGTTTTATAAATAAAGGATTTAGTTTTCAATGTGCCTGCTCATAGACACATGAAGTGAATTGATTCTATATAGATTCATATTAAAACAAAGTAGTTTCCGACATTTCATAACAAAACGTCATCTGGTTTAGAAAATATTGAAGGATGTACTAATTCGTTAACTAATCAAGGAGACGTCCCTTTAATGTAAATTAACGTTATTTTCTACGAAGTGGCGACTCCTGGACACATGAACTGAATTAATTCAATATCGATACATATTAAAATAGAAATAACAAACATTTCATAAAATTTCGATATATTGTGCAGAAAATGAACAGAATGACATACCGATATACTGATGTACCGACTCGGTAATTCATCATGAAGAAGTCCAAGTTTAATAAATTAAGGATTATGTTTTCAAAATGGCTGTTCCTAGACACATAAACTGAATTTTTTCTATATCGAAGTAAATTAGTATAGCAATAACAAACATTTCAAAAAAATTCGATGTCCGGTTCAGAAATTATTGAAGGATATAACGATGCGAAAGCTGATCATGAAGAAGTCCCTTAATAGTAAATTAACGTCATTTTCTTCAATGAGGTTGTACTCGACACATGAACTAAACTAATTCTATATCGATGCATATTAATATATAAATGCCTGCTCATAGACACATGAAGTGAATTGATTCTATATAGATTCATATTAAAACAAAGTAGTTACCGACATTTCATAACAAATCGTCATCTGGTTTAGAATATACTGAAGGATGTACTAATTCGTTAACTAATCAAGAAGATGTCCCTTTATAGTAAATTAACGTTATTTTCTTCGTTGTGGCGACTCCTGGACACATGAACTGAGTTAATTCTATATCGATACATATTAAAATAGAATAATAAACATTTCATAAAATTTCGATATATTGTTCAGAAGATGAACACAATGGTATAAGGATGTTCTGATGTTCCGACTCTGTAATTCATCATGAAGAAGTCCAAGTTTAATAAATTAAGGATTATGTTTTCAAAATGGCTGCTCCTAGACACATAAACTTAATTCTTTCTATATCGAAGTAAATTAGTATAGCAATAACAAACATTTCAAAAAAATTCGATGTCCGGTTCAGAAATTATTGAAGGATATAACGATGCGAAAGCTGATCATGAAGGAGACCCTTTTTAGTAAATCAACGTAATTTTCTTCGATGTGGCGACTCGTGGACACATGAACTGAATTAATTCAATATCGATGCATATTAAAATAGAAATAACAAACATTTCATAAAATTTCCATATATTGTTCAGTAAATGAACAGAATTATATACCAATGTACGGATGTACCGATTTTGTAATTCATCATGAAGAAGTCTAAGTTTAATAAGTTAAGGATTATGTTGTCAAAATGGCTGCTCCTAGACACATAAACTGAATTTTTTCTATATCGAAGTAAATTGGTATAGCAATTACAAACATTTCAAAAAATTCGATGTCCGGTTCAGAAATTATTGAAGGATATAACGATGCGAAAGCTGATCGTGAAGAAGTCCCTTTATAGTAAATGAACGTTATTTCCTTCAATGAGTTTGTACTGGACACATGAACAAAAATAATTCTATATCGATACATATTAATGTGGGATTGGGAAAGGAACAAGACGGACAGACACGCAGAAACACCAGAAGCGGACGGACATATTAACAAGACGCAATTTGGGAGATAAAGACAAAAGACGAATAACGGAAGTAACAATTAACGAATATGACGCGGAACGCACTTAGATCAGAAACAAAAAGAAAAGAAGCTGTACAGTCATTGAGAGTTCGCCGTCAGAGTCAGTTGTCGTAGTCTTTAAAGTCGTGTGTGAAAATACTTATTGTTAAACTTTAATAAAATACTTATAATAATATTTGAATGAACTTAAACTAAATAAATGAAATATATGAACTTAAAATATTGAAATACGGTTTATTTAATCATTAAATTAATAAACTAGACATAATAATATAATTTGATAGGACTTAACGTCTACAATATTAGACTGAAGGTTAAGTTCCTACAAATTTTGGGGGCTCAACCGGGATTGACCCAATTAAAGTGAAACAATAAGACAATAAGTGAAGGAGTGAACATAAAAATCGCGCAGCGTTCAAATTTCGTCATCAGTAGAAGCGAATCATCCATTCGCAGCAGAATCGCAAAGTAACGACGTCACGCCGAGCAGAATTGTTTCCAAGGAGATTGACGAGTTCAAGTTTGTCATCAGTAGAAGCAAACAGAAGATTTGCAGCAGAGCCGAAAATCTACGACGTCACGCCGATCATATTTGTTACCAAGGAGAAAAAGCAACGCTAAGCTAAAGAGAAGCGAAGCCGAGCAGAGAGAAGAGAAGAAAGGAGAACAAAGCATAGTAGAAAAGTGCAACAAGTGTAGAGAAGCGGAACAGTAGGAGAAGCGGGACGAAGGAGAAGCAAAACGCAGGAGAAGCGGAACGTAGTAGAAGCAGAACGGCGAGTGGAAGACAAATTTTGAAAGAAGCAGAGTTGAAGAAGAAGCTGTGACGGTGATGCGGCAAACGAAGAAGCGAGAAGAATCGAATTTGGCAAGAGAAGCGACGAGAACGAGACGAGTGAAGCAAGATCAACGAGAGGAAGAGTAGAATCGACGAGAAGAAACACAACCAAAACGAAGACGAAGCAAGAAGCAGTAGAAGGAAGTTCGCAAGTTTGTGTATAATATTTATCGTAGTATTATTTACATTAGATATATTAGTACTTATTTATATTATCACTAAATTTTATACTTAAATACTATATTCTAATAATGGATGTAAGCGGCATACTGGCTTTGACTGTGGAGGGTTGAAGCTGCAATTGGAAGGGTTGGGTTTATCGACGAATGGACGGAAGACCGAACTACAGACCAGACTATTGGAACACTTCGGCCTTTCGAGAGCGGACACGGAGGATGTGTTCTCAGACGCTAGTTCGAATCCAGAATCTTCTCTTCGCGGTGGTCGAAATCAGCAATCAACATTCACATTGAGAGACGTAGAGGATTCTCTATCATCCTTTTCTGGAAGCGGTTACCCAGACGTGAATCAGTGGATGCGCGAGTTTGAAGACAACTCATTCACTGTTCACTGGAACGACTTACAAATGTTCATTTATTCCAAACAGCTGCTTAAGGGTGCAGCGAAAATTTTTGTAAGAAGCCTAGTAGGCATTAAAGATTGGCGATCGCTAAAATCCGCACTAGTTAATGAATTTGGAGCACAACTTTCATCTGTAGAAATCCACAAAATTTTGAGAAATCGACGCAAGAGGCCACAGGAGAGCTTCAGAGAATATTTATATAATCTGATGGAGATTGGAATGCCGATCAGTCTAGACGATGAAAGCCTGATGGAATATTTCATCGAAGGGATACCAGATTCAAGGTCCAATAAAACCGTGTTGTACCAGGCGCGCTCGATCGAGGATTTAAAACAGCAAATTAAAATTTATGAGAAGATCCGTAGTTCCACTCAGCAGTCATCAAACTCGAGAGGACTTCAGCAGCAGCCGCAGAAAACTAGCGATGTCCGACAGAACCCTGAAAGGAAGTGTTTCAAATGTGGTGACAAGAATCATATTGCGAAAGATTGCTCGTTATCAGGCTATCGTTGTTTTAAGTGTCAGCAGCCAGGACACAGAGCGTTTGAATGTAGAGCCGAAGTGAAGAGAGACCTGAAAAGCGAGAGCAAACAGCTTAACGTGGCAACGCTAGGAACCAATGAGACACCGATATTATTGAAGAGCAACCGATTATTCAAAGATTTGGACGTAAGGGGAGTCAATGTGTCAGCACTAATCGATACCGGCAGCGATATCTGATTCATCAGATACGATGTTTTAATGAGACTAGGCGATATTGAATTGACTGGAGAAAAGAAAATTTTACAGGGGCTCGGACAGAAGAGAGTGTCGACAGTCGGAAGCTTTGTTGTTCAAGTAATTATCGATGATATTAATTTGGAGATCCAATTCCATGTCATGCGAGAGAAGGACATGTTATATTCCGCAATTATAGGCAACGACATTCTTCGACAAGTAGATGTGATCATCAGTTCAGATGAAGTTATGTTTAAAAGTAAAATGGTAGATAGTGTGTCAAAGAAGAACGAACAACGAGATGAAGGGAAGATTGAAGAGAATAAAGAACGACGCATTTCGAGTATTGATGAACTAAAGCGTGAATTCGAAGAAATATGTTTATCAACATCAGTCGATGTATTAAGTGGCGCTCCAACGCACTTATCTCACCTTGACGGGAAAACAGAAAAATCAGCATTGACATTAATCAATAATTACAAGCCGCAGAAGAAGAGAGATTCACCAGTTGTAATGAAAATAATTTTGAAAGACGAAGTTCCAGTGTATCAGAGACCGAGAAGACAATCGTACATGAATCAATGTGCAGTTCAAGAACAGGTGAAAGAGTGGTTGAAAGAAGGGATAGTGAAGCCAAGCTACTCAGAATATGCATCGCCGATTGTGCTTGTCACTAAGAAAGATGGTTCGAAGAGATTATGCTGTGATTATCGAAAGCTGAACGAAAAGATTATTCGAGATAATTTTCCGATGGTGCGAGGCTTCAAGAAGCAAAGGTTTTCACGACGTTGGATTTGCGTAATGGTTTTTTCCACGTACCCATAGAAGCATCGTCGCAGAAGTATACGTCTTTCGTAACACATAATGGGCAATATGAATTTCGATATGTCCCGTTTGGAATATCGAATTCGCCGGCAGTCTTTTGTAGATACATTCTTGCAATCTTCCGTGAGTTGATCCAAAATGGATTGATAGTAGTTTATATGGATGATATAATAATCCCATCGAAAGACGAACTAGAAGGGTTAGACAAATTGAAGACAGTGCTGAAAGTTGCCGAGGAATACGGGCTGCGTATTAAGTGGAGTAAATGCCAAATTTTGATGAGGAGAGTAAACTTTTTGGGCTATATCGTCGAGAACTCAACTGTGAAGCCATCAGCAGAGAAGATGAAAGCGGTTAGTGAATTTCCGGAGCCGAAGGACAAGAAATCGCTTCAACGATTCTTGGGCCTGACTTCATATTTCCGACGTTTCATATCAAATTTCGCTTTGATAGCAAAGCCACTCACTGATCTACTAAAGAAGGAAGCTCATTTCAAGATTGACGATTTAGAACGAATAGCGATTCAACAGTTGAAGACAGCATTAGTTACTGCACCGGTCTTGATGTTGTATGATCCAAAGGCAAAAACCGAGATTCATACAGACGCGTGTATGTACGGCTATGGTGGTGTACTTTTACAGAAAAACATTGACGACCAACAGTTTCACCCGATTCAGTTCATGAGCAGAAAGACGTCACCAGTTGAGCAGAAGTACCATTCGTATGAGCTGGAAGTACTTGCGATTATAGAGTCGTTGAAAAAGTGGAGGATGTACGTCATGGGTTCGAGATTCAAAATTGTGACGGATTGCAACGCCTTCGCCATGACGATGAAAAAGGTTGATGTGCCACTGCGAGTGTCGAGATGGGCGATGTTTCTTCAAGGTTTCGATTACGAAATAGAGCATCGTTCAGGATCCAAAATGAAGCATGTGGATGCGCTTAGTAGAATTTCGTGTCTCATGATCGAGGATTCCCTTCGTCATCGAATTAAAGAAGCGCAGTTTCAGAACGAGTGGATTAAGGCAGTGAGGAAGGTGTTAGAGAAAGAAGGGTATGACGATTATTTCATAAAATTTGACGTTTTGCACAAGGATCCCATTAAGGAACTTGTTGTAATTCCAACAACGATGGAGCAGGAGATAATTAAAATGTCACACCGACAAGGACATTTTGGAGTGAAGAAGACTCAAGACGTGATTGAGAAGACTTTCTACATACCCAGTTTGACTTCCAAGGTTGAAAGGGTCGTGAAGGGCTGTGTAGAGTGTATCGTCACCGAAGCTAAGACGGGTAAGAAGGAAGGATTTCTGAACCCTATCTGGAAATCAGATCAGCCGCTAGGAACATACCACATAGACCACGTAGGACCTCTGGAACAGACGCATAAACGATACAATCATCTGTTGGTAGTTGTTGACGCGTTCTCGAAATTCGTCTGGCTTTATCCAACGAAAAGTACAGGGACGAATGAGGTGATCGAAAGATTGGAGAAACAGGCGGTGATTTTTGGTAACCCTAGAAGAATCATATCGGACAGAGGAACGGCTTTTACTTCGAATGCGTTTGCCGAGTACTGTCGAAGAGAAGACATACAACATTTATTGATCGCGACAGGTGTGTCTCGAGGTAATGGTCAAGTGGAGCGGATCCACAAGATAGTCATTCCGATGTTGTCTAAGCTCTGTATAGAGAAGTCGCAGAACTGGTACAAACATCGTGGATCGCATTCAGCAAACAATTAATAATTCGCCTCCACGAAGTACAAAGGTGTCTCCATTCCGAATATTAACTGGACTCGATATGCGCATTAACGCTAACGAAGATATCAGAAAGTTGATGGAAGAGTCAGCGATAGAGGAGCTCAATGCAGAAAGAGACTTGGTTCGCGAAGAAGCGTGTGAGAACATTGCTGAGATTCAGAAAGAGAACAGGAAGAACTTCAACAAGAAGAGAGTGGAAGAAACGGCCTACAAAATCAATGAACTCGTAGCCATTAAGCGTACGCAGTTTGGACAAGGTTTGAAGTTGAAACCGAAATATCTTGGCCCGTACCGAGTGTTGAAAGCATTAGACCACGGCAGATATTCTGTTGAGCGAGTTGGGGAATTCGATGGACCACGGTACACCAATACAGTAGCAGAATTTATGAAGAGATGGAATCATTCATTCGGGTCGAATGAAAGCTCAGGATGGCCGAATGTGGGATTGGGAAAGGAACAAGACGGACAGACACGCAGAAACACCAGAAGCGGACGGACATATTAACAAGACGCAATTTGGGAGATAAAGACAAAAGACGAATAACGGAAGTAACAATTAACGAATATGACGCGGAACGCACTTAGATCAGAAACAAAAAGAAAAGAAGCTGTACAGTCATTGAGAGTTCGCCGTCAGAGTCAGTTGTCGTAGTCTTTAAAGTCGTGTGTGAAAATACTTATTGTTAAACTTTAATAAAATACTTATAATAATATTTGAATGAACTTAAACTAAATAAATGAAATATATGAACTTAAAATATTGAAATACGGTTTATTTAATCATTAAATTAATAAACTAGACATAATAATATAATTTGATAGGACTTAACGTCTACAATATTAGACTGAAGGTTAAGATCTTACATTAATATATAAATGACAAACATATCACAAAATTTCGATATATTGTTCAGAAAATGAACAGAACTATATACGAATGTACTGATATACTGCTCTGTAAGTAATTATGAAGAAGTCGAAGTTTTATAAATAAAGGATTTAGTTTTCAATGTGCCTGCTCATAGACACATGAAGTGAATTGATTCTAAATAGATTCATATTAAAACAAAGTAGTTTCCGACATTTCATAACAAAACGTCATCTGGTTTAGAATATATTGAAGGATGTACTAATTCGTTAACTAATCAAGGAGACGTCCCTTTAATGTAAATTAACGTTATTTTCTACGAAGTGGCGACTCCTGGACACATGAACTGAATTAATTCAATATCGATGCATATTAAAATAGAAATAACAAACATTTCATAAAATTTCCATATATTGTTCAGAAAATGAACAGAATTATGTACCAATGTACGGATGTACTGATCCGTAAGTAATTATGAATAAGTCCAAGTATTTTAAATTAATGATTTAGTTTTCAATGTGCCTGCTCATAGACACATGAAGTTGAAGTTACAGACATTTCATTTCAAATCGTCATCTGGTTTAGAATATATTGAAGGATGGACTAATTCGTTAACTAATCAAGAAGATGCCTCTTTAATATAAAATAACGTTATTTTCTACGAAGTGGCGACTCCTGGACACATGAACTGTCTTAATTCTATATCGATGCATATTAAAATAGAAATAATAAACACTTCATAAAATTTCGATATACTGTTCAGAAGATGAACACAATGATATAAGGATGATCTGATGTACCGACTCTGTAATTCATCATGAAGAAGTCTAAGTTTAATAAATTAAGGATTATGTTTTCAAAATGGCTGCTCCTAGACACATAAACTGAATTTTTTCTATATCGAAGTAAATTAGTATAGCAATGACAAACATTTCAAAAAAATTCGATGTCCGGCTCAGAAATTATTGAAGGATATAATGATGCGAAAGCTGATCGTGAAGAAGTCCCTTTATAGTAAATGAACGTTATTTCCTTCAATGAGTTTGTACTGGACACATGAACAAAAATAATTCAATATCGATGCATATTAATATAGAAATAACAAACATTTCATAAAATTTCCATATATTGTTCAGAAAATGAACAGGATTATGTACCAATGTACGGATGTACTGATCCGTAAGTAATTATGAATAAGTCGAAGAATTTTAAATTAATGATTTAGTTTTCAATGTGCCTGCTTATAGACACATGAAGTTGAAGTTACAGACATTTCATTTCAAACCGTCATCTGGTTTAGAATATATTGAAGGATGTACTAATTCGTAAACTTATCAAGAAGATGTCCCTTTAATGTAAATTAACGTTATTTTCTACGAAGTGGCGACTCCTGGACACATGAACTGACTTAATTCTATATCGATGCATATTAAAATAGAAATAATAAACATTTCATAAAATTTCGATATATTGTTCAGAAGATGAACACAATGATATAAGGATGTTCTGATGTACCGACTCTGTAATTCAGCATGAAGAAGTCCAAGTTTAATAAAGTAAGGATTATGTTTTCAAAATGGCTGCTACTAGACACAAAAACTGAATTTTTTCTATATCGAAGTAAATTAATACAGCAATGACAAACATTTCAAAAAAATTCGATGTCCGGCTCAGAAATTATTGAAGGATATAACGATGCGAAAGCTGATCGTGAAGAAGTCCCTTTATAGTAAATGAACGTTATTTCCTTCAATGAGTTTGTACTGGACACATGAACAAAAATAATTCTATATCGATACATATTAATATATAAATGACAAACATTTCACAAAATTTCGATATATTGTTCAGAAAATGAACAGATTTATATACCAATGTACGGATGTACTGCTCTGTAAGTAATTATGAAGTAATCCAAGTGTTATAAATAAATGATTTAGTTTTCAATGTGCCTGCTCATAGACACATGAAGTGAATTGATTCTATATAGATTCATATTAAAACAAAGTAGTTTCCGACATTTCATAACAAAACGTCATCTGGTTTAGAATATATTGAAGGATGTACTAATTCGTTAACTAATAAAGAAGAATGTCCATTATAGTAAATAAACGTTATTTTCTTCAATGAGGTTGTACTGGACACACGATCTGAATTAATTCTATATCGATGCATATTAATATATAAATGACAAACATTTCATAAAATTTCGATATATTGTTCAGAAAATGAACAGAATTAAATACATATGTACTGATGTACGGATGGGTAAATAATTATGAAGAAGTCCAAGTATTATAAATAAAGGATTTAGTTTTCAATGTGCCTGCTCATAGACACATGAAGTGAATTGATTCTATATAGATTCATATTAAAACAAAGTAGTTACAGACATTTCATAACAAATCGTCATCTGGTTTAGAATATATTGAAGGATGTACTAATTCTTTAACTAATCAAGAACGAGTCCCTTTAATGTAAATTAACCTTATTTACTTCGATGTGGCGATTCCTGGACACATGAACTGAATTAATACAATATCGATGCATATTAAAATAGAAATAACAAACATTTCACAAAATTTCCATATATTGTTCAGAAAATGAACAGAATGATATACCGATGTACTGATGTACCGATTTTGTAATTCATCATGAAGAAGTCCAAGTTTAATAAGTTAAGGATTATGTTGTCAAAATGGCTGCTCCTAGACACATAAACTGAATTTTTTCTATATCGAAGTAAATTGGAATAGCAATGACAAACATTTCAAAAAAATTCGATGTCCGGTTCAGAAATTATTGAAGGATATAACGATGCGAAAGCTGATCGTGAAGAAGTCCGTTTATAGTAAATGAACGTTATTTCCTTCAATGAGTTTGTACTGGCCCCATGAACTAAACTAATTCTATATCGATGCATATTTATTCATAAATGACAAACATTTCATAAAATTTCGATATATTGTTCAGGAAATGAACAGAATTATATACCAATGCACGGATGTACTTATCTGTAAGTAATTATGAAGAAATCCAAGTATTTTAAATAAATGATTTAGTTTTCAATGTGCCTGCTCATAGACACATGAAGTTGATTGATTCTATATAGATTCTTATTAAAAAAAAGTAGTTACAGACATTTCATAACAAAACGTCATCTGGTTTAGAATATATTGAAGGATGTACTAATTCGTTAACTAATCAAGAAGATGTCCCTTTATAGTAAATGAACGTTATTTTCTTCGATGTGGCGACTCCTGGACACATGAACTGAGTTGATTCTATATCGATGCATATTAAAATAGAAATAACAGACATTTCATAAAATTTTGATATATTGTTCAGAAAATAAGCAGAATGATATAACGCTGTACAGATGTACCGATTCTCTAATTCATCATGAAGAAGTCCAAGTTTAATAAATTAAGGATTATGTTTTCAAAATGGCTGCTCCTAGACACATAAACTGAATTTTTTCTATATCGAAGTAAATTAGTATAGCAATGACAAACATTTCAAAAAAATTCGATGTCCGGCTCAGAAATTATTGAAGGATATAACGATGCGAAAGCTGATCGTGAAGAAGTCCCTTTATAGTAAATGAACGTTATTTCCTTCAATGAGTTTGTACTGGACACATGAACAAAAATAATTCTATATCGATACATATTAATATATAAATGACAAACATTTCACAAAATTTCGATATATTGTTCAGAAAATGAACAGATTTATATACCAATGTACGGATGTACTGCTCTGTAAGTAATTATGAAGTAGTCCAAGTGTTATAAATAAATGATTTAGTTTTCAATGTGCCTGCTCATAGACATATGAAGGGAATTGATTCTATATAGATTCATATTAAAGCAAAGTAGTTTCCGACATTTCATAACAAAACGTCATCTGGTTTAGAATATATTGAAGGATGTACTAATTCGTTAACAAATCAAGGAGACGTCCCTTTAATGTAAATTAACGTTATTTTCTACGAAGTGGCGACTCCTGGACACATGAACTGAATTAATTCAATATCGATGCATATTAAAATAGAAATAACAAACATTTCATAAAATTTCCATATATTGTTCAGAAAATGAACAGATTTATATACCAATGTACGGATGTACTGCTCTGTAAGTAATTATGAAGTAGTCCAAGTGTTATAAATAAATGATTTAGTTTTCAATGTGCCTGCTCATAGACACATGAAGTGAATTGATTCTATATAGATTCATATTAAAACAAAGTAGTTACAGACATTTCATAACAAAACGTCATCTGGTTTAGAATATATTGAAGGATGTACTAATTCGTTAACAAATCAAGGAGACGTCCCTTTAATGTAAATTAACGTTATTTTCTACGAAGTGGCGACTCCTGGACACATGAACTGAATTAATTCAATATCGATGCATATTAAAATAGAAATAACAAACATTTCATAAAATTTCCATATATTGTTCAGAAAATGAACAGATTTATATACCAATGTACGGATGTACTGCTCTGTAAGTAATTATGAAGTAGTCCAAGTGTTATAAATAAATGATTTAGTTTTCAATGTGCCTGCTCATAGACACATGAAGTGAATTTATTCTATATAGATTCATATTAAAACAAAGTAGTTTCCGACATTTCATAACAAAACGTCATCTGGTTTAGAATATATTGAAGGATGTACTAATTCGTTAACTAATCAAGAAGATGTCCCTTTAATGTAAATTTACGTTTTTTTCTACGAAGTGGCGAATCCTGGACACATGAACTGACTTAATTCTATATCGATGGATATTAAAATAGAAATAATAAACATTTCATAAAATTTCCATATATTGTTCAGAAAATGAACAGATTTATATACCAATGTACGGATGTACTGCTCTGTAAGTAATTATGAAGTAGTCCAAGTGTTATAAATAAATGATTTAGTTTTCAATGTGCCTGCTCATAGACACATGAAGTGAATTGATTCTATATAGATTCATATTAAAACAAAGTAGTTACAGACATTTCATAACAAATCGTCATCTGGTTTAGAATATATTGAAGGATGTACTAATTCGTTAACAAATCAAGGAGACGTCCCTTTAATGTAAATTAACGTTATTTTCTACGAAGTGGCGACTCCTGGACACATGAACTGACTTAATTCTATATCGATGGATATTAAAATAGAAATAATAAACATTTCATAAAATTTCGATATATTGTTCAGAAGATGAACACAATGATATAAGGATATTCAGATGTACCGACTCTGTAATTCATCATGAAGAAGTCCAAGTTTAATAAATTAAGGATTATGTTTTCAAAATGGCTGCTCCTAGACACATAAACTGAATTTTTTCTATATCGAAGTAAATTAATATAGCAATGACAAACATTTCAAAAAAATTCGATGTCCGGCTCAGAAATTATTGAAGGATATAACGATGCGAAAGCTAATCGTGAAGAAGTCCCTTTATAGTAAATGAACGTTATTTCCTTCAATGAGTTTGTACTGGACACATGAACTAAACGCATATTAATATATAAATGACAAACATTTCACAAAATTTCGATATATTGTTCAGAAAATGAACAGAATTAAATACATATGTACTGATGTACGGATGGGTAAATAAGTATGAAGAAGTCCAAGTATTATAAATAAAGGATTTAGTTTTCAATGTGCCTGCTCATAGACACATGAAGTGAATTGATTCTATATAGATTCATATTAAAACAAAGTAGTTTCCGACATTTCATAACAAAACGTCATCTGGTTTAGAATATATTGAAGGATTCGTTAACTAATCAAGGAGACGTCCCTTTACTGTAAATTAACGTTATTTTCTACGAAGTGGCGACTCCTGGACACATGAACTGACTTAATTCTATATCGATGCATATTAAAATAGAAATAATAAATATTTCATAAAATTTCGATATATTGTTCAGAAGATGAACACAATGGTATAAGGATGTTCTGATGTACCGACTCTGTAATTCATCATGAAAAAGTCCAAGTTTAATAAATTAAGGATTATGTTTTCAAAATGGCTGCTCCTAGACACATAAACTGAATTTTTTCTATATCGAAGTAAATTAATACAGCAATGACAAACATTTCAAAAAAATTCGATGTCCGGCTCAGAAATTATTGAAGGATATAATGATGCGAAAGCTGATCGTGAAGAAGTCCCTTTATAGTAAATGAACGTTATTTCCTTCAATGAGTTTGTACTGAACACATGAACAAAAATAATTCTATATCGATACATATTAATATATAAATGACAAACATTTCACAAAATTTCGATATATTGTTCAGAAAATGAACAGATTTATATACCAATGTACGGATGTACTGCTCTGTAAGTAATTATGAAGTAGTCCAAGTGTTATGAATAAATGATTTAGTTTTCAATGTGCCTGCTCATAGACATATGAAGGGAATTGATTCTATATAGATTCATATTAAAGCAAAGTAGTTTCCGACATTTCATAACAAAACGTCATCTGGTTTAGAATATATTGAAGGATGTACTAATTCGTTAACAAATCAAGGAGACGTCCCTTTAATGTAAATTAACGTTATTTTCTACGAAGTGGCGACTCCTGGACACATGAACTGAATTAATTCAATATCGATGCATATTAAAATAGAAATAACAAACATTTCATAAAATTTCGATATATTGTTCAGAAAATGAACAGAACCGATGTACTGATGTACCGACTCTGTAATTCATCATGAAGAAGCCCAAGTTAAATAAATTAAGGATTATGTTTTCAAAATGGCAGCTCCTAGACACATAAACTGAATTTTTTCTATATCGAAGTAAATTAGTATAGCAATGACAAACATTTCAAAAAAATTCGATGTCCGGTTCAGAAATTATTGAAGGATATAACGATGCGAAAGCTGATCGTGAAGAAGTCCCTTTATAGTAAATGAACGTTATTTCCTTCAATGAGTTTGTACTGGCCCCATGAACTAAACTAATTCTATATCGATGCATATTTATATATAAATGACAAACATTTCATAAAATTTCGATATATTGTTCAGGAAATGAACAGAATTATATACCAATGTACGGATGTACTGATCTGTAAGTAATTATGAAGAAGTCCAAGTATTTTAAATAAAGGATTTAGTTTTCAATGTGCCTGCTCATAGACACATGAAGTGAATTGATTCTATATAGATTCATATTAAAAAAAGTAGTTACAGACATTTCATATCAAATCTTCATCTGGTTTAGAATATATTGAAGGATGTACTAATTCGTTAACTAATAAAGAAGAATGTCCATTATAGTAAATAAACGTTATTTTCTTCAATGAGGTTGTACTGGACACACGATCTGAATTAATTCTATATCGATGCAAAATTTTACGGATGTACTGCTCTGTAAGTAATTATGAAGTAGTCCAAGTGTTATAAATAAATGATTTAGTTTTCAATGTGCCTGCTCATAGACACATGAAGTGAATTGATTCTATATAGATTCATATTAAAACAAAGTAGTTTCCGACATTTCATAACAAAACGTCATCTGGTTTAGAATATATTGAAGGATTCGTTAACTAATCAAGGAGACGTCCCTTTACTGTAAATTAACGTTATTTTCTACGAAGTGGCGACTCCTGGACACATGAACTGACTTAATTCTATATCGATGCATATTAAAATAGAAATAATAAATATTTCATAAAATTTCGATATATTGTTCAGAAGATGAACACAATGGTATAAGGATGTTCTGATGTACCGACTCTGTAATTCATCATGAAAAAGTCCAAGTTTAATAAATTAAGGATTATGTTTTCAAAATGGCTGCTCCTAGACACATAAACTGAATTTTTTCTATATCGAAGTAAATTAATACAGCAATGACAAACATTTCAAAAAAATTCGATGTCCGGCTCAGAAATTATTGAAGGATATAATGATGCGAAAGCTGATCGTGAAGAAGTCCCTTTATAGTAAATGAACGTTATTTCCTTCAATGAGTTTGTACTGGACACATGAACTAAACGCATATTAATATATAAATGACAAACATTTCACAAAATTTCGATATATTGTTCAGAAAATGAACAGAATTAAATACATATGTACTGATGTACGGATGGGTAAATAATTATGAAGAAGTCCAAGTACTATAAATAAAGGATTTAGTTTTCAATGTGCCTGCTCATAGACACATGAAGTGAATTGATTCTATATAGATTCATATTAAAACAAAGTAGTTACAGACATTTCATAACAAATCGTCATCTGGTTTAGAATATATTGAAGGATGTACTAATTCGTTAACTAATCAAGAAGAAGTCCCTTTATAGTAAATTAACGTTATTTTCTACGAAGTGGCGACTCCTGGACACATGAACTGAGTTAATTCTATATATGATTTAGTTTTCAATGTGCCTGCTCATAGACACATGAAGTGAATTGATTCTATATAGATTCATATTAAAACAAAGTAGTTACAGACATTTCATAACAAATCGTCATCTGGTTTAGAATATATTGAAGGATGTACTAATTCGTTAACTAATCAAGAAGATGTCCCTTTATAGTAAATTAACGTTATTTTCTTCGTTGTGGCGACTCCTGGACACATGAACTAAGTTAATTCTATATCGATGCATATTAAAATAGAAATAACAAACATTTCATAAAATTTCGATATATTGTTCACAAAATGAATAGTATGATATACAGATGTACTGATATACCGATTTTGTAATTCATCATGAAGAAGTCCAAGTTTAATAAGTTAAGACACATAAACTGAATTATTTCTATATCGAAGTAAATTAGTATAGCAATGACAAACATTTCAAAAAAATTCGATGTCCGGTTCAGAAATTATTGAAGGATATAACGATGCGAAAGCTGATCATGAAGAAGTCCCTTTATAGTAAATGAACGTTATTTCTTTCATTGAGTTAGTACTGGACACATGAACAAAAATAATTCAATATCGATACATATTAATATATAAATGACAAACATTTCACAAAATTTCGATATATTGTTCAGAAAATGAACAGAACTATATACCAATGTACGGATGTACTGCTCTGTAAGTAATTATGAAGTAGTCCAAGTGTTATAAATAAATGATTTAGTTTTCAATGTGCCTGCTCATAGACACATGAAGTGAATTGATTCTATATAGATTCATATTAAAACAAAGTAGTTACTGGCATTTCATATCAAATCGTCATCTGGTTTAGAATAAATTGAAGGATGTACTAATTCGTTAACTAATCAAGGAGACGTCCCTTTATAGTAAATTAACGTTATTTTCTTCGATGTGGCGACTCCTGGACACAGCAACTGAATTAATTCAATATCGATGCATATTAAAATAGAAATAACAAACATTTCATAAAATTTCGATATATTGTTCACAAAATGAATAGAATGATATACAGATGTACTGATGTACGGATGGGTAAATAATTATGAAGAAGTCCAAGTACTATAAATAAAGGATTTAGTTTTCAATGTGCCTGCTCATAGACACATGAAGTGAATTGATTCTATATAGATTCATATTAAAACAAAGTAGTTACAGACATTTCATAACAAATCGTCATCTGGTTTAGAATATATTGAAGGATGTACTAATTCGTTAACTAATCAAGAAGAAGTCCCTTTATAGTAAATTAACGTTATTTTCTACGAAGTGGCGACTCCTGGACACATGAACTGAGTTAATTCTATATTGATGCATATTAAAATAGAAATAATAAACATTTCATAAAATTTCGATATATTGTTCACAAAATGAAAAGAATGATATACCGATGTACTGATATACCGATTTTGTAATTCATCATGAAGAAGTCCAAGTTTAATAAGTTACGGATTATGTTGTCAAAATGGCTGCTCCTAGACACATAAACTGAATTTTTTCTATATCGAAGTAAATTAATACAGCAATGACAAACATTTCAAAAAAATTCGATGTCCGGCTCAGAAATTATTGAAGGATATAATGATGCGAAAGCTGATCGTGAAGAAGTCCCTTTATAGTAAATGAACGTTATTTCCTTCAATGAGTTTGTACTGGACACATGAACTAAACGCATATTAATATATAAATGACAAACATTTCACAAAATTTCGATATATTGTTCAGAAAATGAACAGAATTAAATACATATGTACTGATGTACGGATGGGTAAATAATTATGAAGAAGTCCAAGTACTATAAATAAATGATTTAGTTTTCAATGTGCCTGCTCATAGACACATGAAGTGAATTGATTCTATATAGATTCATATTAAAACAAAGTAGTTACAGCCATTTCATAACAAATCGTCATCTGGTTTAGAATATATTGAAGGATGTACTAATTCGTTAACTAATCAAGAAGATGTCCCTTTATAGTAAATTAATGTTATTTTCTTCGTTGAGGCGACTCCTGGACACATGAACTAAGTTAATTCTATATCGATGCATATTAAAATAGAAATAACAAACATTTCATAAAATTTCGATATATTGTTCAAAAAATGAATAGTATGATATACAGATGTACTGATATACCGATTTTGTAATTCATCATGAAGAAGTCCAAGTTTAATAAGTTAAGACACATAAACTGAATTATTTCTATATCGAAGTAAATTAGTATAGCAATGACAAACATTTCAAAAAAATTCGATGTCCGGTTCAGAAATTATTGAAGGATATAACGATGCGAAAGCTGATCATGAAGAAGTCCCTTTATAGTAAATGAACGTTATTTCTTTCATTGAGTTAGTACTGGACACATGAACAAAAATAATTCAATATCGATACATATTAATATATAAATGACAAACATTTCACAAAATTTCGATATATTGTTCAGAAAATGAACAGAACTATATACCAATGTACTGCTCTGTAAGTAATTATGAAGTAGTCCAAGTGTTATAAATAAATGATTTAGTTTTCAATGTGCCTGCTCATAGACACATGAAGTGAATTGATTCTATATAGATTCATATTAAAACAAAGTAGTTACTGGCATTTCATATCAAATCGTCATCTGGTTTAGAATAAATTGAAGGATGTACTAATTCGTTAACTAATCAAGGAGACGTCCCTTTATAGTAAATTAACGTTATTTTCTTCGATGTGGCGACTCCTGGACACAGCAACTGAATTAATTCAATATCGATGCATATTAAAATAGAAATAACAAACATTTCATAAAATTTCGATATATTGTTCACAATATGAATAGAATGATATACAGATGTACTGATGTACGGATGGGTAAATAATTATGAAGAAGTCCAAGTACTATAAATAAAGGATTTAGTTTTCAATGTGCCTGCTCATAGACACATGAAGTGAATTGATTCTATATAGATTCATATTAAAACAAAGTAGTTACAGACATTTCATAACAAATCGTCATCTGGTTTAGAATATATTGAAGGATGTACTAATTCGTTAACTAATCAAGAAGAAGTCCCTTTATAGTAAATTAACGTTATTTTCTACGAAGTGGCGACTCCTGGACACATGAACTGAGTTAATTCTCTATGGATGCATATTAAAATAGAAATAATAAACATTTCATAAAATTTCGATATATTGTTCACAAAATGAAAAGAATGATATACCGATGTACTGATATACCGATTTTGTAATTCATCATGAAGAAGTCCAAGTTTAATAAGTTACGGATTATGTTGTCAAAATGGCTGCTCCTAGACACATAAACTGAATTTTTTCTATATCGAAGTAAATTGGTATAGTAATGACAAACATTTCAAAAAAATCGATGCCCGGTTCAGAAATTATTGAAGGATATAACGATGCGAAAGCTGATCATGAAGAAGTCCCTTTATAGTAAATGAACGTTATTTCTTTCATTGAGTTAGTACTGGACACATGAACAAAAATAATTCAATATCGATACATATTAATATATAAATGACAAACATTTCACAAAATTTCGATATATTGTTCAGAAAATGAACAGAACTATATACCAATGTACGGATGTACTGATCTGTAAGTAATTATGAAGAAGTCTAAGTATTTTAAATAAATGATTTAGTTTTCAATATGCCTGCTCATAGACAAATGATGTTGATTGATTCTATATAGATTCTTATTAAAAAAAAGTAGTTACAGAAATTTCATATCAAATCGTCATCTGGTTTAGAATATATTGAAGGATGTACAAATTCGTTAACTAATAAAGAAGAATGTCCATTATAATAAATAAACGTTATTTTCTTCAATGAGGTTGTACTGGACACATGATCTGAATTAATTCTATATCGATGCATATTAATATGTAAATGACAAACATTTAACAAAATTTCGATATATTGTTCAGAAAATGAACAGAATTAAATAAATATGTACTGATGTACGGATGGGTAAATAATTATGAAGAAGTCCAAGTACTATAAATAAATGATTTAGTTTTCAATGTGCCTGCTCATAGACACATGAAGTGAATTGATTCTATATAGATTCATATTAAAACAAAGTAGTTACAGACATTTCATAACAAATCGTCATCTGGTTTAGAATATATTGAAGGATGTACTAATTCGTTAACTAATCAAGAAGATGTCCCTTTATAGTAAATTAACGTTATTTTCTACGAAGTGGCGACTCCTGGACACATGAACTGAATTAATTCAATATCGATGCATATTAAAATAGAAATAATACACATTTCATAAAATTTCGATATATTGTTCAGAAGATGAACACAATGATATAAGGTTGTTCTGATGTACCGACTCTGTAATTCATCATGAAGAAGTCCAAGTTTAATAAATTAAGGATTATGTTTTCAAAATGGCTGCTCCTAGACACATAAACTGAATTTTTTCTATATCGAAGTAAATTAGTATAGCAATGACAAACATTTCAAAAAAATTCGATGTCCGGTTCAAAAATTATTGAAGGATATAACGATGCGAAAGCTGATCATGAAGAAGTCTCTTTATAGTAAATTAACGTCATTTTCTTCAATGAGGTTGTACTGGACACATGAACTAAACTAATTCTATATCGATGCATATTAATATATAAATGCCTGCTCATGGACACATGAAGTGAATTGATTCTATATAGATTCATATTAAAACAAAGTAGTTTCCGACATTTCATAACAAAACGTCATCTGGTTTAGAATATATTGAAGGATGTACTAATTCGTTAACTAATCAAGGAGACGTCCCTTTACTGTAAATTAACGTTATTTTCTACGAAGTGGCGACTCCTGGACACATGAACTGAATTAATTCAATATCGATGCATATTAAAATAGAAATTACAAACATTTCATAAAATTTCCATATATTGTTCAGAAAATGAACAGAATTATGTACCAATGTACGGATGTACTGATCTGTAAGTAATTATGAATAAGTCCAAGTATTTTAAATTAATGCTTTAATTTTCAATGTGCCTGCTCATAGACACATGAAGTTGAAGTTACAAACATTTCATTTCAAACCGTCATCTGGTTTAGAATATATTGAAGGATGTACTAATTCGTTAACTAATCAAGAAGATGTCCCTTTATAGTAAATTAACGTTATTTTCTTCGTTGTGGCGACTCCTGGACACATGAACTGAGTTAATTCTATATCGATACATATTAAAATAGAATAATAAACATTTCATAAAATTTCGATATATTGTTCAGAAGATGAACACAATGATATAAGGATGTTCTGATGTACCGACTCTGTAATTCATCATGAAGAAGTCCAATTTTAATAAATTAAGGAATATGTTTTCAAAATGGCTGCTCCTAGACACATAAACTGAATTCTTTCTATATCGAAGTAAATTAGTATAGCAATGACAAACATTTCAAAAAAATTCGATGTCCGGTTCAGAAATTATTGAAGGATATAACGTTGCGAAAGCTGAAGAAGTCCCTTTATAGTAAATTAACGTCACTTCCTTCCATGAGTTTGTACTGGACACATGAACAAAAATAATTCTATATCGATACATATTAATATATAAATGACAAACATTTCACAAAATTTCGATATATTGTTCAGAAAATGAACAGATTTATATACCAATGTACGGATGTACTGCTCTGTAAGTAATTATGAAGTAGTCCAAGTGTTATAAATAAATGATTTAGTTTTCAATGTGCCTGCTCATAGACACATGAAGTAAATTGATTCTATATAGATTCATATTAAAACAAAGTAGTATCCGACATTTCATAACAAAACGTCATCTGGTTTAGAATATATTGAAGGATGTACTAATTCGTTAACTAATCAAGGAGACGTCCCTTTACTGTAAATTAACGTTATTTTCTTCGATGTGGCGACTCCTGAACACATGAACTGAGTTAATTCAATATCGATGCATAATAAAATAGAAATAACAGACATTTCATAAAATTTTGATATATTGTTCAGAAAATAAGCAGAATGACATACCGATATACTGATATACCGACTCTGTAATTCATCATGAACAAGTCCAAGTTTAATAAATTAAGGATTATGTTTTCAAAATGGCTGCTCCTAGACACATAAACTGAATTTTTTCTATATCGAAGTAAATTAATATAGCAATGACAAACATTTCAAAAAAATTCGATGTCCGGCTCAGAAATTATTGAAGGATATAATGATGCGAAAGCTGATCGTGAAGAAGTCCCTTTATAGTAAATGAACGTTATTTCCTTCAATGAGTTTGTACTGGACACATGAACTAAACTAATTCTATATCGATGCATATTAATATATAAATGCCTGCTCATAGACACATGAAGTGAATTGATTCTATATAGATTCATATTAAAACAAAGTAGTTACCGACATTTCATAACAAATCGTCATCTGGTTTAGAATATATTGAAGGATGTACTAATTCGATAACTAATCAAGAAGATGTCCCTTTATAGTAAATTAACGTTATTTTCTTCGTTGTGGCGACTCCTGGACACATGAACTGAGTTAATTCTATATCGATACATATTAAAATAGAATAATAAACATTTCATAAAATTTCGATATATTGTTCAGAAGATGAACACAATGATATAAGGATGTTCTGATGTACCGACTCTGTAATTCATCATGAAGAAGTCCAAGTTTAATAAATTAAGGATAATGTTTTCAAAATGGCTGCTCCTAGACACATAAACTGAATTTTTTCTATATCGAAGTAAATTAGTATAGCAATGAAAAACATTTCAAAAAAATTCGATGTCCGGTTCAGAATTTATTGAAGGATATAACGATGCGAAAGCTGATCATGAAGAAGTCCCTTTATAGTAAATTAACGTCATTTTCTTCAATGAGGTTGTACTGGACACATGAACTAAACTAATTCTATATCGATGCATATTAATATATAAATGCCTGCTCATAGACACATGAAGTGAATTGATTCTATATAGATTCATATTAAAAAAAGGAGTTACAGACATTTCATAACAAATCGTCATCTGGTTTAGAATATATTGAAGGATGTACTAATTCGTTAACTAATCAAGAAGATGTCCCTTTATAGTAAATTAACGTTATTTTCTACGAAGTGGCGACTCCTGGACACATGAACTGAGTTAATTCTATATCGATGCATATTAAAATACAATAATAAACATTTCATAAAATTTCGATATATTGTTCAGAAGATGAACACAATTATATAAGGATGTTCTGATGTACCGACTCTGTAATTCATCATGAAGAAGTTTAATAAATTAAGGAATATGTTTTCAAAATGGCTGCTCCTAGACACATAAACTGAATTTTTTCTATATCGAAGTAAATTAATATAGCAATGACAAACATTTCAAAAAAATTCGATGTCCGGCTCAGAAATTATTGAAGGATATAACGATGCGAAAGCTGATCGTGAAGAAGTCCCTTTATAGTAAATGAACGTTATTTCCTTCAATGAGTTTGTACTGGACACATGAACAAAAATAATTCTATATCGATACATATTAATATATAAATAACAAACATTTCACAAAATTGCGATATATTGTTCAGAAAATGAACAAATTTATATACCAATGTACGGATGTACTGCTCTGTAAGTAATTATGAAGTAGTCCAAGTGTTATAAATAAATGATTTAGTTTTCAATGTTCAAATTAAACCGTCATCTGGTTTAGAATATATTGAAGGATGTACTAATTCGTTAACTAATCAAGAAGAAGTCCCTTTAATGTAAATTAACGTTATTTTCTTCGATGTGGCGACTCCTGAACACATGAACTGAGTTAATTCAATATCGATGCATATTAAAATAGAAATAACAAACATTTCATAAAATTTCGATATATTGTTCAGAAAATGAACAGAATGATATACCGATGTACTGATGTTCCGACTCTGTAATTCATTATGAAGAAGTCCAAGTTTAATAAATTAAGGGTTATGTTTTCAAAATGGCTGCTCCTAGACACATAAACTGAATTCTTTCTATATCGAAGTAAATTAGTATAGCAATGACAAACATTTCAAAAAAATTCGATGTCCGGTTCAGAAATTATTGAAGGATATAACGATGCGAAAGCTGATCATGAAGTAGTCCCTTTATAGTAAATGAACGTTATTTCCTTCAATGAGTTTGTACTGGACACATGAACAAAAATAATTCTATATCGATACATATTAATATATAAATGACAAACATTTCACAAAATTTCGATATATTGTTCAGAAAATGAACAGAACTATATACGAATGTACTGATATACTGCTCTGTAAGTAATTATGAAGAAGTCGAAGTTTTATAAATAAAGGATTTAGTTTTCAATGTGCCTGCTCATAGACACATGAAGTGAATTGATTCTATATAGATTCATATTAAAACAAAGTAGTTTCCGACATTTCATAACAAAACGTCATCTGGTTTAGAAAATATTGAAGGATGTACTAATTCGTTAACTAATCAAGAAGATGTCCCTTTATAGTAAATTAACGTTATTTTCTACGAAGTGGCGACTCCTGGACACATGAACTGAGTTAATTCTATATATGATTTAGTTTTCAATGTGCCTGC
This sequence comes from Coelopa pilipes, assembly GCA_947389925.1. Taxonomy (NCBI): domain Eukaryota; kingdom Metazoa; phylum Arthropoda; class Insecta; order Diptera; family Coelopidae; genus Coelopa; species Coelopa pilipes. Next base: position 11,002,276 of record OX376700.1, read on the forward strand.
TCATAGACACATGAAGTGAATTGATTCTATATAGATTCATATTAAAACAAAGTAGTTACAGACATTTCATAACAAATCGTCATCTGGTTTAGAATATATTGAAGGATGTACTAATTCGTTAACTAATCAAGAAGATGTCCCTTTATAGTAAATTAACGTTATTTTCTTCGTTGTGGCGACTCCTGGACACATGAACTAAGTTAATTCTATATCGATGCATATTAAAATAGAAATAACAAACATTTCATAAAATTTCGATATATTGTTCACAAAATGAATAGTATGATATACAGATGTACTGATATACCGATTTTGTAATTCATCATGAAGAAGTCCAAGTTTAATAAGTTAAGACACATAAACTGAATTATTTCTATATCGAAGTAAATTAGTATAGCAATGACAAACATTTCAAAAAAATTCGATGTCCGGTTCAGAAATTATTGAAGGATATAACGATGCGAAAGCTGATCATGAAGAAGTCCCTTTATAGTAAATGAACGTTATTTCTTTCATTGAGTTAGTACTGGACACATGAACAAAAATAATTCAATATCGATACATATTAATATATAAATGACAAACATTTCACAAAATTTCGATATATTGTTCAGAAAATGAACAGAACTATATACCAATGTACGGATGTACTGCTCTGTAAGTAATTATGAAGTAGTCCAAGTGTTATAAATAAATGATTTAGTTTTCAATGTGCCTGCTCATAGACACATGAAGTGAATTGATTCTATATAGATTCATATTAAAACAAAGTAGTTACTGGCATTTCATATCAAATCGTCATCTGGTTTAGAATAAATTGAAGGATGTACTAATTCGTTAACTAATCAAGGAGACGTCCCTTTATAGTAAATTAACGTTATTTTCTTCGATGTGGCGACTCCTGGACACAGCAACTGAATTAATTCAATATCGATGCATATTAAAATAGAAATAACAAACATTTCATAAAATTTCGATATATTGTTCACAAAATGAATAGAATGATATACAGATGTACTGATGTACGGATGGGTAAATAATTATGAAGAAGTCCAAGTACTATAAATAAAGGATTTAGTTTTCAATGTGCCTGCTCATAGACACATGAAGTGAATTGATTCTATATAGATTCATATTAAAACAAAGTAGTTACAGACATTTCATAACAAATCGTCATCTGGTTTAGAATATATTGAAGGATGTACTAATTCGTTAACTAATCAAGAAGAAGTCCCTTTATAGTAAATTAACGTTATTTTCTACGAAGTGGCGACTCCTGGACACATGAACTGAGTTAATTCTATATTGATGCATATTAAAATAGAAATAATAAACATTTCATAAAATTTCGATATATTGTTCACAAAATGAAAAGAATGATATACCGATGTACTGATATACCGATTTTGTAATTCATCATGAAGAAGTCCAAGTTTAATAAGTTACGGATTATGTTGTCAAAATGGCTGCTCCTAGACACATAAACTGAATTTTTTCTATATCGAAGTAAATTGGAAAAGCAATGACAAACATTTCAAAAAAATCGATGTCCGGTTCAGAAATTATTGAAGGATATAACGATGCGAAAGCTAATCGTGAAGAAGTCCCTTTATAGTAAATGAACGTTATTTCCTTCAATGAGTTTGTACTGGACACATGAACTAAACGCATATTAATATATAAATGACAAACATTTCACAAAATTTCGATATATTGTTCAGAAAATGAACAGAATTAAATACATATGTACTGATGTACGGATGGGTAAATAATTATGAAGAAGTCCAAGTACTATAAATAAATGATTTAGTTTTCAATGTGCCTGCTCATAGACACATGAAGTGAATTGATTCTATATAGATTCATATTAAAACAAAGTAGTTACAGCCATTTCATAACAAATCGTCATCTGGTTTAGAATATATTGAAGGATGTACTAATTCGTTAACTAATCAAGAAGATGTCCCTTTATAGTAAATTAATGTTATTTTCTTCGTTGAGGCGACTCCTGGACACATGAACTAAGTTAATTCTATATCGATGCATATTAAAATAGAAATAACAAACATTTCATAAAATTTCGATATATTGTTCAAAAAATGAATAGTATGATATACAGATGTACTGATATACCGATTTTGTAATTCATCATGAAGAAGTCCAAGTTTAATAAGTTAAGACACATAAACTGAATTATTTCTATATCGAAGTAAATTAGTATAGCAATGACAAACATTTCAAAAAAATTCGATGTCCGGTTCAGAAATTATTGAAGGATATAACGATGCGAAAGCTGATCATGAAGAAGTCCCTTTATAGTAAATGAACGTTATTTCTTTCATTGAGTTAGTACTGGACACATGAACAAAAATAATTCAATATCGATACATATTAATATATAAATGACAAACATTTCACAAAATTTCGATATATTGTTCAGAAAATGAACAGAACTATATACCAATGTACTGCTCTGTAAGTAATTATGAAGTAGTCCAAGTGTTATAAATAAATGATTTAGTTTTCAATGTGCCTGCTCATAGACACATGAAGTGAATTGATTCTATATAGATTCATATTAAAACAAAGTAGTTACTGGCATTTCATATCAAATCGTCATCTGGTTTAGAATAAATTGAAGGATGTACTAATTCGTTAACTAATCAAGGAGACGTCCCTTTATAGTAAATTAACGTTATTTTCTTCGATGTGGCGACTCCTGGACACAGCAACTGAATTAATTCAATATCGATGCATATTAAAATAGAAATAACAAACATTTCATAAAATTTCGATATATTGTTCACAATATGAATAGAATGATATACAGATGTACTGATGTACGGATGGGTAAATAATTATGAAGAAGTCCAAGTACTATAAATAAAGGATTTAGTTTTCAATGTGCCTGCTCATAGACACATGAAGTGAATTGATTCTATATAGATTCATATTAAAACAAAGTAGTTACAGACATTTCATAACAAATCGTCATCTGGTTTAGAATATATTGAAGGATGTACTAATTCGTTAACTAATCAAGAAGAAGTCCCTTTATAGTAAATTAACGTTATTTTCTACGAAGTGGCGACTCCTGGACACATGAACTGAGTTAATTCTCTATGGATGCATATTAAAATAGAAATAATAAACATTTCATAAAATTTCGATATATTGTTCACAAAATGAAAAGAATGATATACCGATGTACTGATATACCGATTTTGTAATTCATCATGAAGAAGTCCAAGTTTAATAAGTTACGGATTATGTTGTCAAAATGGCTGCTCCTAGACACATAAACTGAATTTTTTCTATATCGAAGTAAATTGGTATAGTAATGACAAACATTTCAAAAAAATCGATGCCCGGTTCAGAAATTATTGAAGGATATAACGATGCGAAAGCTGATCATGAAGAAGTCCCTTTATAGTAAATGAACGTTATTTCTTTCATTGAGTTAGTACTGGACACATGAACAAAAATAATTCAATATCGATACATATTAATATATAAATGACAAACATTTCACAAAATTTCGATATATTGTTCAGAAAATGAACAGAACTATATACCAATGTACGGATGTACTGATCTGTAAGTAATTATGAAGAAGTCTAAGTATTTTAAATAAATGATTTAGTTTTCAATATGCCTGCTCATAGACAAATGATGTTGATTGATTCTATATAGATTCTTATTAAAAAAAAGTAGTTACAGAAATTTCATATCAAATCGTCATCTGGTTTAGAATATATTGAAGGATGTACAAATTCGTTAACTAATAAAGAAGAATGTCCATTATAATAAATAAACGTTATTTTCTTCAATGAGGTTGTACTGGACACATGATCTGAATTAATTCTATATCGATGCATATTAATATGTAAATGACAAACATTTAACAAAATTTCGATATATTGTTCAGAAAATGAACAGAATTAAATAAATATGTACTGATGTACGGATGGGTAAATAATTATGAAGAAGTCCAAGTACTATAAATAAATGATTTAGTTTTCAATGTGCCTGCTCATAGACACATGAAGTGAATTGATTCTATATAGATTCATATTAAAACAAAGTAGTTACAGACATTTCATAACAAATCGTCATCTGGTTTAGAATATATTGAAGGATGTACTAATTCGTTAACTAATCAAGAAGATGTCCCTTTATAGTAAATTAACGTTATTTTCTACGAAGTGGCGACTCCTGGACACATGAACTGAATTAATTCAATATCGATGCATATTAAAATAGAAATAACAAACATTTCATAAAATTTCCATATATTGTTCAGAAAATGAACAGAATTATGTACCAATGTACGGATGTACTGATCTGTAAGTAATTATGAATAAGTCCAAGTATTTTAAATTAATGCTTTAATTTTCAATGTGCCTGCTCATAGACACATGAAGTTGAAGTTACAAACATTTCATTTCAAACCGTCATCTGGTTTAGAATATATTGAAGGATGTACTAATTCGTTAACTAATCAAGAAGATGTCCCTTTAATGTAAATTAACGTTATTTTCTACGAAGTGGCGACTCCTGGACACATGAACTGAGTTAATTCTATATCGATGCATATTAAAATAGAAATAATAAACATTTCATAAAATTTCGATATATTGTTCAGAAGATGAACACAATGATATAAAGTTGTTCTGATGTACCGACTCTGTAATTCATCATGAAGAAGTCCAAGTTTAATAAATTAAGGATTATGTTTTCAAAATGGCTGCTCCTAGACACATAAACTGAATTTTTTCTATATCGAAGTAAATTAGTATAGCAATGACAAACATTTCAAAAAAATTCGATGTCCGGTTCAGAAATTATTGAAGGATATAACGATGCGAAAGCTGATCATGAAGAAGTCCCTTTATAGTAAATTAACGTCATTTTCTTCAATGAGGTTGTACTGGACACATGAACTAAACTAATTCTATATCGATGCATATTAATATATAAATGCCTGCTCATGGACACATGAAGTGAATTGATTCAATATAGATTCATATTAAAACAAAGTAGTTACCGACATTTCAAAACAAAACGTCATCTGGTTTAGAATATATTTAAGGATGTACTAATTCGTTAACTAATCAAGAAGATGTCCCTTTATAGTAAATTAACGTTATTTTCTTCGTTGAGGCGACTCCTGGACACATGAACTGAGTTAATTCTATATCGATACATATTAAAATAGAATAATAAACATTTCATAAAATTTCGATATATTGTTCAGAAGATGAACACAATGATATAAGGATGTTCTGATGTACCGACTCTGTAATTCATCATGAAGAAGTCCAATTTTAATAAATTAAGGAATATGTTTTCAAAATGGCTGCTCCTAGACACATAAACTGAATTTTTTCTATATCGCAGTAAATTAATATAGCAATGACAAACATTTCAAAAAAATTCGATGTCCGGCTCAGAAATTATTGAAGGATATAACGATGCGAAAGCTGATCGTGAAGAAGTCCCTTTATAGTAAATGAACGTTATTTCCTTCAATGAGTTTGTACTGGACACATGAACAAAAATAATTCTATATCGATACATATTAATATATAAATGACAAACATTTCACAAACTTTCGATATATTGTTCAGAAAATGAACAGATTTATATACCAATGTACGGATGTACTGCTCTGTAAGTAATTATGAAGTAGTCCAAGTGTTATAAATAAAGGATTTAGTTTTCAATGTGCCTGCTCATAGACACATGAAGTGAATTGATTCTATATAGATTCATATTAAAACAAAGTAGTTTCCGACATTTCATAACAAAACATCATCTGGTTTAGAAAATATTGAAGGATGTACTAATTCGTTAACTAATCAAGGAGACGTCCCTTTAATGTAAATTAACGTTATTTTCTACGAAGTGGCGACTCCTGGACACATGAACTGAACTAATTCAATATCGATACATATTAAAATAGAAATAACAAACATTTCATAAAATTTCGATATATTGTGCAGAAAATGAACAGAATGACATACCGATATACTGATGTACCGACTCGGTAATTCATCATGAAGAAGTCCAAGTTTAATAAATTAAGGATTATGTTTTCAAAATGGCTGCTCCTAGACACATAAACTGAATTTTTTCTATATCGAAGTAAATTAGTATAGCAATGACAAACATTTCAAAAAAATTCGATGTCCGGTTCAGAAATTATTGAAGGATATAACGATGCGAAAGCTGATCATGAAGAAGTCCCTTAATAGTAAATTAACGTCATTTTCTTCAATGAGGTTGTACTCGACACATGAACTAAACTAATTCTATATCGATGCATATTAATATATAAATGCCTGCTCATAGACACATGAAGTGAATTGATTCTATATAGATTCATATTAAAACAAAGTAGTTACCGACATTTCATAACAAACCGTCATCTGGTTTAGAATATATTGAAGGATGTACTAATTCGTTAACTAATCAAGAAGATGTCCCTTTAATGTAAATTAACGTTATTTTCTACGAAGTGGCGACTCCTGGACACATGAACTGAGTTAATTCTATATCGATGCATATTAAAATAGAAATAATACACATTTCATAAAATTTCGATATATTGTTCAGAAGATGAACACAATGATATAAGGTTGTTCTGATGTACCGACTCTGTAATTCATCATGAAGAAGTCCAAGTTTAATAAATTAAGGATTATGTTTTCAAAATGGCTGCTCCTAGACACATAAACTGAATTTTTTCTATATCGAAGTAAATTAGTATAGCAATGACAAACATTTCAAAAAAATTCGATGTCCGGTTCAAAAATTATTGAAGGATATAACGATGCGAAAGCTGATCATGAAGAAGTCCCTTTATAGTAAATTAACGTCATTTTCTTCAATGAGGTTGTACTGGACACATGAACTAAACTAATTCTATATCGATGCATATTAATATATAAATGCCTGCTCATGGACACATGAAGTGAATTGATTCTATATAGATTCATATTAAAACAAAGTAGTTTCCGACATTTCATAACAAAACGTCATCTGGTTTAGAATATATTGAAGGATGTACTAATTCGTTAACTAATCAAGGAGACGTCCCTTTACTGTAAATTAACGTTATTTTCTACGAAGTGGCGACTCCTGGACACATGAACTGAATTAATTCAATATCGATGCATATTAAAATAGAAATTACAAACATTTCATAAAATTTCGATATATTGTTCAGAAAATAAGCAGAATGACATACCGATATACTGATATACCGACTCTGTAATTCATCATGAACAAGTCCAAGTTTAATAAATTAAGGATTATGTTTTCAAAATGGCTGCTCCTAGACACATAAACTGAATTTTTTCTATATCGAAGTAAATTAATATAGCAATGACAAACATTTCAAAAAAATTCGATGTCCGGCTCAGAAATTATTGAAGGATATAATGATGCGAAAGCTGATCGTGAAGAAGTCCCTTTATAGTAAATGAACGTTATTTCCATCAATGAGGTTGTACTGGACACATGAACTAAACTAATTCTATATCGATGCATATTAATATATAAATGCCTGCTCATAGACACATGAAGTGAATTGATTCTATATAGATTCATATTAAAACAAAGTAGTTACCGACATTTCATAACAAATCGTCATCTGGTTTAGAATATATTGAAGGATGTACTAATTCGATAACTAATCAAGAAGATGTCCCTTTATAGTAAATTAACGTTATTTTCTACGAAGTGGCGACTCCTGGACACATGAACTGAATTAATTCAATATCGATGCATATTAAAATAGAAATAACAAACATTTCATAAAATTTCCATATATTGTTCAGAAAATGAACAGAATTATGTACCAATGTACGGATGTACTGATCTGTAAGTAATTATGAATAAGTCCAAGTATTTTAAATTAATGCTTTAATTTTCAATGTGCCTGCTCATAGACACATGAAGTTGAAGTTACAAACATTTCATTTCAAACCGTCATCTGGTTTAGAATATATTGAAGGATGTACTAATTCGTTAACTAATCAAGAAGATGTCCCTTTATAGTAAATTAACGTTATTTTCTTCGTTGTGGCGACTCCTGGACACATGAACTGAGTTAATTCTATATCGATACATATTAAAATAGAATAATAAACATTTCATAAAATTTCGATATATTGTTCAGAAGATGAACACAATGATATAAGGATGTTCTGATGTACCGACTCTGTAATTCATCATGAAGAAGTCCAATTTTAATAAATTAAGGAATATGTTTTCAAAATGGCTGCTCCTAGACACATAAACTGAATTTTTTCTATATCGAAGTAAATTAGTATAGCAATGACAAACATTTCAAAAAAATTCGATGTCCGGTTCAGAAATTATTGAAGGATATAACGTTGCGAAAGCTGAAGAAGTCCCTTTATAGTAAATTAACGTCACTTCCTTCCATGAGTTTGTACTGGACACATGAACAAAAATAATTCTATATCGATACATATTAATATATAAATGACAAACATTTCACAAAATTTCGATATATTGTTCAGAAAATGAACAGATTTATATACCAATGTACGGATGTACTGCTCTGTAAGTAATTATGAAGTAGTCCAAGTGTTATAAATAAATGATTTAGTTTTCAATGTGCCTGCTCATAGACACATGAAGTAAATTGATTCTATATAGATTCATATTAAAACAAAGTAGTATCCGACATTTCATAACAAAACGTCATCTGGTTTAGAATATATTGAAGGATGTACTAATTCGTTAACTAATCAAGGAGACGTCCCTTTACTGTAAATTAACGTTATTTTCTTCGATGTGGCGACTCCTGAACACATGAACTGAGTTAATTCAATATCGATGCATAATAAAATAGAAATAACAGACATTTCATAAAATTTTGATATATTGTTCAGAAAATAAGCAGAATGACATACCGATATACTGATATACCGACTCTGTAATTCATCATGAACAAGTCCAAGTTTAATAAATTAAGGATTATGTTTTCAAAATGGCTGCTCCTAGACACATAAACTGAATTTTTTCTATATCGAAGTAAATTAATATAGCAATGACAAACATTTCAAAAAAATTCGATGTCCGGCTCAGAAATTATTGAAGGATATAATGATGCGAAAGCTGATCGTGAAGAAGTCCCTTTATAGTAAATGAACGTTATTTCCTTCAATGAGTTTGTACTGGACACATGAACTAAACTAATTCTATATCGATGCATATTAATATATAAATGCCTGCTCATAGACACATGAAGTGAATTGATTCTATATAGATTCATATTAAAACAAAGTAGTTACCGACATTTCATAACAAATCGTCATCTGGTTTAGAATATATTGAAGGATGTACTAATTCGATAACTAATCAAGAAGATGTCCCTTTATAGTAAATTAACGTTATTTTCTTCGTTGTGGCGACTCCTGGACACATGAACTGAGTTAATTCTATATCGATACATATTAAAATAGAATAATAAACATTTCATAAAATTTCGATATATTGTTCAGAAGATGAACACAATGATATAAGGATGTTCTGATGTACCGACTCTGTAATTCATCATGAAGAAGTCCAAGTTTAATAAATTAAGGATAATGTTTTCAAAATGGCTGCTCCTAGACACATAAACTGAATTTTTTCTATATCGAAGTAAATTAGTATAGCAATGAAAAACATTTCAAAAAAATTCGATGTCCGGTTCAGAAATTATTGAAGGATATAACGATGCGAAAGCTGATCATGAAGAAGTCCCTTTATAGTAAATTAACGTCATTTTCTTCAATGAGGTTGTACTGGACACATGAACTAAACTAATTCTATATCGATGCATATTAATATATAAATGCCTGCTCATAGACACATGAAGTGAATTGATTCTATATAGATTCATATTAAAAAAAGGAGTTACAGACATTTCATAACAAATCGTCATCTGGTTTAGAATATATTGAAGGATGTACTAATTCGTTAACTAATCAAGAAGATGTCCCTTTATAGTAAATTAACGTTATTTTCTACGAAGTGGCGACTCCTGGACACATGAACTGAGTTAATTCTATATCGATGCATATTAAAATACAATAATAAACATTTCATAAAATTTCGATATATTGTTCAGAAGATGAACACAATTATATAAGGATGTTCTGATGTACCGACTCTGTAATTCATCATGAAGAAGTTTAATAAATTAAGGAATATGTTTTCAAAATGGCTGCTCCTAGACACATAAACTGAATTTTTTCTATATCGAAGTAAATTAATATAGCAATGACAAACATTTCAAAAAAATTCGATGTCCGGCTCAGAAATTATTGAAGGATATAACGATGCGAAAGCTGATCGTGAAGAAGTCCCTTTATAGTAAATGAACGTTATTTCCTTCAATGAGTTTGTACTGGACACATGAACAAAAATAATTCTATATCGATACATATTAATATATAAATAACAAACATTTCACAAAATTGCGATATATTGTTCAGAAAATGAACAAATTTATATACCAATGTACGGATGTACTGCTCTGTAAGTAATTATGAAGTAGTCCAAGTGTTATAAATAAATGATTTAGTTTTCAATGTTCAAATTAAACCGTCATCTGGTTTAGAATATATTGAAGGATGTACTAATTCGTTAACTAATCAAGAAGAAGTCCCTTTAATGTAAATTAACGTTATTTTCTTCGATGTGGCGACTCCTGAACACATGAACTGAGTTAATTCAATATCGATGCATATTAAAATAGAAATAACAAACATTTCATAAAATTTCGATATATTGTTCAGAAAATGAACAGAATGATATACCGATGTACTGATGTTCCGACTCTGTAATTCATTATGAAGAAGTCCAAGTTTAATAAATTAAGGGTTATGTTTTCAAAATGGCTGCTCCTAGACACATAAACTGAATTCTTTCTATATCGAAGTAAATTAGTATAGCAATGACAAACATTTCAAAAAAATTCGATGTCCGGTTCAGAAATTATTGAAGGATATAACGATGCGAAAGCTGATCATGAAGTAGTCCCTTTATAGTAAATGAACGTTATTTCCTTCAATGAGTTTGTACTGGACACATGAACAAAAATAATTCTATATCGATACATATTAATATATAAATGACAAACATTTCACAAAATTTCGATATATTGTTCAGAAAATGAACAGAACTATATACGAATGTACTGATATACTGCTCTGTAAGTAATTATGAAGAAGTCGAAGTTTTATAAATAAAGGATTTAGTTTTCAATGTGCCTGCTCATAGACACATGAAGTGAATTGATTCTATATAGATTCATATTAAAACAAAGTAGTTTCCGACATTTCATAACAAAACGTCATCTGGTTTAGAAAATATTGAAGGATGTACTAATTCGTTAACTAATCAAGGAGACGTCCCTTTAATGTAAATTAACGTTATTTTCTACGAAGTGGCGACTCCTGGACACATGAACTGAATTAATTCAATATCGATACATATTAAAATAGAAATAACAAACATTTCATAAAATTTCGATATATTGTGCAGAAAATGAACAGAATGACATACCGATATACTGATATACCGACTCTGTAATTCATCATGAAGAAGTCCAAGTTTAATAAATTAAGGATTATGTTTTCAAAATGGCTGCTCCTAGACACATAAACTGAATTTTTTCTATATCGAAGTAAATTAATATAGCAATGACAAACATTTCAAAAAAATTCGATGTCCGGCTCAGAAATTATTGAAGGATATAATGATGCGAAAGCTGATCGTGAAGAAGTCCCTTTATAGTAAATGAACGTTATTTCCTTCAATGAGGTTGTACTGGACACATGAACTAAACTAATTCTATATCGATGCATATTAATATATAAATGCCTGCTCATAGACACATGAAGTGAATTGATTCTATATAGATTCATATTAAAACAAAGTAGTTACCGACATTTCATAACAAATCGTCATCTGGTTTAGAATATATTGAAGGATGTACTAATTCGATAACTAATCAAGAAGATGTCCCTTTATAGTAAATTAACGTTATTTTCTTCGCTGTGGCGACTCCTGGACACATGAACTGAGTTAATTCTATATCGATACATATTAAAATAGAATAATAAACATTTCATAAAATTTCGATATATTGTTCAGAAGATGAACACAATGATATAAGGATGTTCTGATGTACCGACTTTGTAATTCATCATGAAGAAGTCCAAGTTTAATAAATTAAGGATAATGTTTTCAAAATGGCTGCTCCTAGACACATAAACTGAATTTTTTCTATATCGAAGTAAATTAGTATAGCAATGAAAAACATTTCAAAAAAATTCGATGTCCGGTTCAGAAATTATTGAAGGATATAACGATGCGAAAGCTGATCATGAAGAAGTCCCTTTATAGTAAATTAACGTCATTTTCTTCAATGAGGTTGTACTGGACACATGAACTAAACTAATTCTATATCGATGCATATTAATATATAAATGCCTGCTCACAGACACATGAAGTGAATTGATTCTATATAGATTCATATTCAAAAAAAAGGAGTTACCGACATTTCATAACAAATCGTCATCTGGTTTAGAATATATTGAAGGATGTACTAATTCGTTAACTAATCAAGAAGATGTCCCTTTATAGTAAATTAACGTTATTTTCTACGAAGTGGCGACTCCTGGACACACGAACTGAGTTAATTCTATATCGATGCATATTAAAATACAATAATAAACATTTCATAAAATTTCGATATATTGTTCAGAAGATGAACACAATTATATAAGGATGTTCTGATGTACCGACTCTGTAATTCATCATGAAGAAGTTTAATAAATTAAGGAATATGTTTTCAAAATGGCTGCTCCTAGACACATAAACTGAATTTTTTCTATATCGCAGTAAATTAATATAGCAATGACAAACATTTCAAAAAAATTCGATGTCCGGCTCAGAAATTATTGAAGGATATAACGATGCGAAAGCTGATCGTGAAGAAGTCCCTTTATAGTAAATGAACGTTATTTCCTTCAATGAGTTTGTACTGGACACATGAACAAAAATAATTCTATATCGATACATATTAATATATAAATGACAAACATTTCACAAAATTGCGATATATTGTTCAGAAAATGAACAAATTTATATACCAATGTACGGATGTACTGCTCTGTAAGTAATTATGAAGTAGTTCAAGTGTTATCAATAAATGATTTAGTTTTCAATGTGCCTGCTCATAGACACATGAAGTTGATTGAATCTATATAGATTCTTATTAAAAAAAAGTAGTTACAGACATTTCATATCAATTCCTCCTCTGGTTTAGAATATATTGAAGGATGTACAAATTCGTTAACTAATCAAGAAGATGTCCCTTTAATGTAAATTAACGTTATTTTCTTCGATGTGGCGACTCCTGAACACATGAACTGAGTTAATTCAATGTCTATGCATATTAAAATAGAAATAATAAACATTTCATAAAATTTCGATATATTGTTCAGAAGATGAACAGAATGATATAAGGATGTACTGATGTTCCGACTCTGTAATTCATCATGAAGAAGTCCAAGTTTAATAAATTAAGGATTATGTTTTCAAAATGGCTGCTCCTAGACACATAAACTTAATTCTTTCTATATTGAAGTAAATTAGTATAGCAATAACAAACATTTCAAAAAAATTCGATGTCCGGCTCAGAAATTATTGTAGGATAAAACGATGCGAAAGCTGATCGTGAAGAAGTCCCTTTATAGTAAATGAACGTTATTTCCTTCAATGAGTTTGTACTGGACACCGGTACAAACTAGATTTTCCAAATGGCTGCTCCTAGACACATAAACTGAATTTTTTCTATATCGAAGTAAATTAGTATAGCAATAACAAACATTTCAAAAAAATTCGATGTCCGGCTCAGAAATTATTGAAGGATATTACGATGCGAGAGCTGATCGTGAAGAAGTCCCTCTATAGTAAATTAACGTTATTTCCTTCAATGAGTTTGTACTGGACACATGAACTAAACTAATTCTATATCGATGCATATTAATATATAAATGACAAACATTTCACAAAATTTCGATATATTGTTCAGAATATGAACAGAATTATATACCAATGTTCGGATGTACTGATCTGTAAGTAAATATGAAGAAGTCCAAGTATTTTAAATAAATGATTTAGTTTTCAATGTGCCTGCTCATAGACACATGAAGTTGATTGATTCTATATAGATTCTTATTAAAAAAAATAGTTACAGACATTTCATATCAAATCGTCATCTGGTTTAGAATATATTGAAGGATGTACTAATTCGTTAACTAATCAAGAAGAAGTTCCTTTATAATAATTTAACGTTATTTTCTTCGATGTGGCGACTCCTGGACACATCAACTGAATTAATTCAATATCGATGCATATTATAATAGAAATAACAAACATTTCATAAAATTTCGATATATTGTTCACAAAATGAATAGAATGATATATAGATGTACTGATGTACCGATTTTGTAATTCATCATGAAGATGTCTAAGTTTAATAAGTTAAGGATTATGTTGTCAAAATGGCTACTCCTAGACACATATACTGAATTTTTTCTATATCGAAGTAAATTAATATAGCAATGACAAACAAACAAAATTATTGAAGGATATAACGATGCGAAAGCTGATCGTGAAGAAGTCCCTTTATAGTAAATCAACGTCATTTATTTCAATGAGTTTGTAGTGGACACATGAACTAAACTAATTCTATATCGATGCATATTAATATATAAATGCCTGCTCATAGACACATGAAGTGAATTGATTCTATATAGATTCATATTAAAACAAAGTAGTTACCGACATTTCATAACAAATCGTCATCTGGTTTAGAATATATTGAAGGATGTACTAATTCGTTAACTAATCAAGAAGATGTCCCTTTATAGTAAATTAACGTTATTTTCTTCGTTGTGGCGACTCCTGGACACATGAACTGAGTTAATTCTATATCGATGCATATTAAAATAGAATAATAAACATTTCATAAAATTTCGATATATTGTTTAGAAGATGAACACAATTATATAAGTATGTTCTGATGTACCGACTCTGTAATTCATCATGAAGAAGTCCAAGTTTAATAAATTAAGGATTATGTTTTCAAAATGGCTGCTCCTAGACACATAAACTTAATTCTTTCTATATCGAAGAAAATTAGTATTGCAATGACAAACATTTCAAAAAAATTCGATGTCCGGCTCAGAAATTATTGAAGGATATAACGATGCGAAAGCTGATCGTGAAGAAGTCCCTTTATAGTAAATGAACGTTATTTCCTTCAATGAGTTTGTACTGGACACATGAACAAAAATAATTCTATATCGATACATATTAATATATAGATGACAAACATTTCACAAATTTTCGATATATTGTTCAGAAAATGAACAGATTTATATACCAATATACGGATGTACTGCTCTGTAAGTAATTTTGAAGTAGTCCAAGTGTTATAAATAAATGATTTAGTTTTCAATGTGCCTGCTCATAGACACATGAAGTTGATTGATTCTATATAGATTCTTATTAAAAAAAAGTAGTTACAGACATTTCATATCAAATAGTCATCTGGTTTAGAGTATATTGAAGGATGTACTAATTCGTTAACTAATCAAGAAGATGTCCCTTTAATGTAAATTAACGTTATTTTCTACGAAGTGGCGACTCCTGGACACATGAACTGAGTTAATTCTATATCGATGCATATTAAAATAGAAATAATAAACATTTCATAAAATTTCGATATATTGTTCACAAAATGAACAGAATGATATACCGATGTACTGATGTACCTACTCTGTAATTCATCATGAAGAAGTCCAAGTTTAATAAGTTAAGGATTATGTTGTCAAAATGGCTGCTCCTAGACACATAAACTGAATTTTTTCTATATCGCAGTAAATTGGTATAGCAATGACAATCATTTCAAAAAAATACGATGTCCGGTTCAGAAATTATTGAAGGATATAACGATGCGAAAGCTGATCGTGAAGAAGTCCCTTTATAGTAAATGAACGTTATTTCCTTCAATGAGTTTGTACTGGACACATGAACAAAAATAATTCTATATCGGTACATATTAATATATAGATGACAAACATTTCACAAATTTTCGATATATTGTTCAGAAAATCAACAGATTTATATACCAATGTACGGATGTACTGATCTGTAAGTAATTATGAAAAAGTCTAAGTGTTATAAATAAAGGATTTAGTTTTCAATGTGCCTGCTCATAGACACATGAAGTTGAAGTTACAAACATTTCATTTCAAACCGTCATCTGGTTTAGAATATATTGAAGGATGTACTAATTCGTTAACTAATCAAGAAGATGTCCCTTTAATGTAAATTAACGTTATTTTCTACGAAGTGGCGACTCCTGGACACATGAACTGAGTTAATTCTATATCGATGCATATTAAAATAGAAATAATACACATTTCATAAAATTTCGATATATTGTTCAGAAGATGAACACAATGATATAAGGTTGTTCTGATGTACCGACTCTGTAATTCATCATGAAGAAGTCCAAGTTTAATAAATTAAGGATTATGTTTTCAAAATGGCTGCTCCTAGACACATAAACTGAATTTTTTCTATATCGAAGTAAATTAGTATAGCAATGACAAACATTTCAAAAAAATTCGATGTCCGGTTCAAAAATTATTGAAGGATATAACGATGCGAAAGCTGATCGTGAAGAAGTCCCTTTATAGTAAATTAACGTTTCTTCCTTCAATGAGTTTGTACTAGCCACATGAACTAAACTAATTCTATATCGATGCATATTAATATATAAATGCCTGCTCATGGACACATGAAGTGAATTGATTCTATATAGATTCATATTAAAACAAAGTAGTTTCCGACATTTCATAACAAAACGTCATCTGGTTTAGAATATATTGAAGGATGTACTAATTCGTTAACTAATCAAGGAGACGTCCCTTTACTGTAAATTAACGTTATTTTCTACGAAGTGGCGACTCCTGGACACATGAACTGAATTAATTCAATATCGATGCATATTAAAATAGAAATTACAAACATTTCATAAAATTTCGATATATTGTTCAGAAAATAAGCAGAATGACATACCGATATACTGATATACCGACTCTGTAATTCATCATGAACAAGTCCAAGTTTAATAAATTAAGGATTATGTTTTCAAAATGGCTGCTCCTAGACACATAAACTGAATTTTTTCTATATCGAAGTAAATTAATATAGCAATGACAAACATTTCAAAAAAATTCGATGTCCGGCTCAGAAATTATTGAAGGATATAATGATGCGAAAGCTGATCGTGAAGAAGTCCCTTTATAGTAAATGAACGTTATTTCCTTCAATGAGGTTGTACTGGACACATGAACTAAACTAATTCTATATCGATGCATATTAATATATAAATGCCTGCTCATAGACACATGAAGTGAATTGATTCTATATAGATTCATATTAAAACAAAGTAGTTACCGACATTTCATAACAAATCGTCATCTGGTTTAGAATATATTGAAGGATGTACTAATTCGATAACTAATCAAGAAGATGTCCCTTTATAGTAAATTAACGTTATTTTCTACGAAGTGGCGACTCCTGGACACATGAACTGAATTAATTCAATATCGATGCATATTAAAATAGAAATAACAAACATTTCATAAAATTTCCATATATTGTTCAGAAAATGAACAGAATTATGTACCAATGTACGGATGTACTGATCTGTAAGTAATTATGAATAAGTCCAAGTATTTTAAATTAATGCTTTAATTTTCAATGTGCCTGCTCATAGACACATGAAGTTGAAGTTACAAACATTTCATTTCAAACCGTCATCTGGTTTAGAATATATTGAAGGATGTACTAATTCGTTAACTAATCAAGAAGATGTCCCTTTATAGTAAATTAACGTTATTTTCTTCGTTGTGGCGACTCCTGGACACATGAACTGAGTTAATTCTATATCGATACATATTAAAATAGAATAATAAACATTTCATAAAATTTCGATATATTGTTCAGAAGATGAACACAATGATATAAGGATGTTCTGATGTACCGACTCTGTAATTCATCATGAAGAAGTCCAATTTTAATAAATTAAGGAATATGTTTTCAAAATGGCTGCTCCTAGACACATAAACTGAATTTTTTCTATATCGAAGTAAATTAGTATAGCAATGACAAACATTTCAAAAAAATTCGATGTCCGGTTCAGAAATTATTGAAGGATATAACGTTGCGAAAGCTGAAGAAGTCCCTTTATAGTAAATTAACGTCACTTCCTTCCATGAGTTTGTACTGGACACATGAACAAAAATAATTCTATATCGATACATATTAATATATAAATGACAAACATTTCACAAAATTTCGATATATTGTTCAGAAAATGAACAGATTTATATACCAATGTACGGATGTACTGCTCTGTAAGTAATTATGAAGTAGTCCAAGTGTTATAAATAAATGATTTAGTTTTCAATGTGCCTGCTCATAGACACATGAAGTAAATTGATTCTATATAGATTCATATTAAAACAAAGTAGTATCCGACATTTCATAACAAAACGTCATCTGGTTTAGAATATATTGAAGGATGTACTAATTCGTTAACTAATCAAGGAGACGTCCCTTTACTGTAAATTAACGTTATTTTCTTCGATGTGGCGACTCCTGAACACATGAACTGAGTTAATTCAATATCGATGCATAATAAAATAGAAATAACAGACATTTCATAAAATTTTGATATATTGTTCAGAAAATAAGCAGAATGACATACCGATATACTGATATACCGACTCTGTAATTCATCATGAACAAGTCCAAGTTTAATAAATTAAGGATTATGTTTTCAAAATGGCTGCTCCTAGACACATAAACTGAATTTTTTCTATATCGAAGTAAATTAATATAGCAATGACAAACATTTCAAAAAAATTCGATGTCCGGCTCAGAAATTATTGAAGGATATAACGATGCGAAAGCTGATCGTGAAGAAGTCCCTTTATAGTAAATGAACGTTATTTCCTTCAATGAGGTTGTACTGGACACATGAACTAAACTAATTCTATATCGATGCATATTAATATATAAATGCCTGCTCATAGACACATGAAGTGAATTGATTCTATATAGATTCATATTAAAACAAAGTAGTTACCGACATTTCATAACAAATCGTCATCTGGTTTAGAATATATTGAAGGATGTACTAATTCGTTAACTAATCAAGAAGATGTCCCTTTATAGTAAATTAACGTTATTTTCTACGAAGTGGCGACTCCTGGACACATGAACTGAGTTAATTCTATATCGATGCATATTAAAATACAATAATAAACATTTCATAAAATTTCGATATATTGTTCAGAAGATGAACACAATTATATAAGGATGTTCTGATGTACCGACTCTGTAATTCATCATGAAGAAATTTAATAAATTAAGGAATATGTTTTCAAAATGGCTGCTCCTAGACACATAAACTGAATTTTTTCTATATCGAAGTAAATTAATATAGCAATGACAAACATTTCAAAAAAATTCGATGTCCGGCTCAGAAATTATTGAAGGATATAACGATGCGAAAGCTGATCGTGAAGAAGTCCCTTTATAGTAAATGAACGTTATTTCCTTCAATGAGTTTGTACTGGACACATGAACAAAAATAATTCTATATCGATACATATTAATATATAAATGACAAACATTTCACAAAATTGCGATATATTGTTCAGAAAATGAACAAATTTATATACCAATGTACGGATGTACTGCTCTGTAAGTAATTATGAAGTAGTCCAAGTGTTATAAATAAATGATTTAGTTTTCAATGTTCAAATTAAACCGTCATCTGGTTTAGAATATATTGAAGGATGTACTAATTCGTTAACTAATCAAGAAGAAGTCCCTTTAATGTAAATTAACGTTATTTTCTTCGATGTGGCGACTCCTGAACACATGAACTGAGTTAATTCAATATCGATGCATATTAAAATAGAAATAACAAACATTTCATAAAATTTCGATATATTGTTCAGAAAATGAACAGAATGATATACCGATGTACTGATTTTCCGACTCTGTAATTCATTATGAAGAAGTCCAAGTTTAATAAATTAAGGGTTATGTTTTCAAAATGGCTGCTCCTAGACACATAAACTGAATTCTTTCTATATCGAAGTAAATTAGTATAGCAATGACAAACATTTCAAAAAAATTCGATGTCCGGTTCAGAAATTATTGAAGGATATAACGATGCGAAAGCTGATCATGAAGAAGTCCCTTTATAGTAAATGAACGTTATTTCCTTCAATGAGTTTGTACTGGACACATGAACAAAAATAATTCTATATCGATACATATTAATATATAAATGACAAACATTTCACAAAATTTCGATATATTGTTCAGAAAATGAACAGAACTATATACGAATGTACTGATATACTGCTCTGTAAGTAATTATGAAGAAGTCGAAGTTTTATAAATAAAGGATTTAGTTTTCAATGTGCCTGCTCATAGACACATGAAGTGAATTGATTCTATATAGATTCATATTAAAACAAAGTAGTTTCCGACATTTCATAACAAAACGTCATCTGGTTTAGAAAATATTGAAGGATGTACTAATTCGTTAACTAATCAAGGAGACGTCCCTTTAATGTAAATTAACGTTATTTTCTACGAAGTGGCGACTCCTGGACACATGAACTGAATTAATTCAATATCGATACATATTAAAATAGAAATAACAAACATTTCATAAAATTTCGATATATTGTGCAGAAAATGAACAGAATGACATACCGATATACTGATATACCGACTCTGTAATTCATCATGAAGAAGTCCAAGTTTAATAAATTAAGGATTATGTTTTCAAAATGGCTGCTCCTAGACACATAAACTGAATTTTTTCTATATCGAAGTAAATTAATATAGCAATGACAAACATTTCAAAAAAATTCGATGTCCGGCTCAGAAATTATTGAAGGATATAATGATGCGAAAGCTGATCGTGAAGAAGTCCCTTTATAGTAAATGAACGTTATTTCCTTCAATGAGGTTGTACTGGACACATGAACTAAACTAATTCTATATCGATGCATATTAATATATAAATGCCTGCTCATAGACACATGAAGTGAATTGATTCTATATAGATTCATATTAAAACAAAGTAGTTACCGACATTTCATAACAAATCGTCATCTGGTTTAGAATATATTGAAGGATGTACTAATTCGATAACTAATCAAGAAGATGTCCCTTTATAGTAAATTAACGTTATTTTCTTCGTTGTGGCGACTCCTGGACACATGAACTGAGTTAATTCTATATCGATACATATTAAAATAGAATAATAAACATTTCATAAAATTTCGATATATTGTTCAGAAGATGAACAGAATGATATAAGGATGTACTGATGTTCCGACTCTGTAATTCATCATGAAGAAGTCCAAGTTTAATAAATTAAGGATTATGTTTTCAAAATGGCTGCTCCTAGACACATAAACTTAATTCTTTCTATATTGAAGTAAATTAGTATAGCAATAACAAACATTTCAAAAAAATTCGATGTCCGGCTCAGAAATTATTGTAGGATAAAACGATGCGAAAGCTGATCGTGAAGAAGTCCCTTTATAGTAAATGAACGTTATTTCCTTCAATGAGTTTGTACTGGACACCGGTACAAACTAGATTTTCCAAATGGCTGCTCCTAGACACATAAACTGAATTTTTTCTATATCGAAGTAAATTAGTATAGCAATGACAAACATTTCAAAAATATTCGATGTCCGGTTCAGAAATTATTGAAGGATATTACGATGCGAGAGCTGATCGTGAAGAAGTCCCTCTATAGTAAATTAACGTTATTTCCTTCAATGAGTTTGTACTGGACACATGAACTAAACTAATTCTATATCGATGCATATTAATATATAAATGACAAACATTTCACAAAATTTCGATATATTGTTCAGAATATGAACAGAATTATATACCAATGTTCGGATGTACTGATCTGTAAGTAAATATGAAGAAGTCCAAGTATTTTAAATAAATGATTTAGTTTTCAATGTGCCTGCTCATAGACACATGAAGTTGATTGATTCTATATAGATTCATATTAAAACAAAGTAGTATCCGACATTTCATAACAAAACGTCATCTGGTTTAGAATATATTGAAGGATGTACTAATTCGTTAAGTAATCAAGAAGAAGTTCCTTTATAATAATTTAACGTTATTTTCTTCGATGTGGCGACTCCTGGACACATCAACTGAATTAATTCAATATCGATGCATATTATAATAGAAATAACAAACATTTCATAAAATTTCGATATATTGTTCACAAAATGAATAGAATGATATATAGATGTACTGATGTACCGATTTTGTAATTCATCATGAAGATGTCTAAGTTTAATAAGTTAAGGATTATGTTGTCAAAATGGCTACTCCTAGACACATATACTGAATTTTTTCTATATCGAAGTAAATTAATATAGCAATGACAAACAAACAAAATTATTGAAGGATATAACGATGCGAAAGCTGATCGTGAAGAAGTCCCTTTATAGTAAATTAACGTCATTTATTTCAATGAATTTGTACTGGACACATGAACTAAACTAATTCTATATCGATGCATATTAATATATAAATGCCTGCTCATAGACACATGAAGTGAATTGATTCTATATAGATTCATATTAAAACAAAGTAGTTACCGACATTTCATAACAAATCGTCATCTGGTTTAGAATATATTGAAGGATGTACTAATTCGTTAACTAATCAAGAAGATGTCCCTTTATAGTAAATTAACGTTATTTTCTTCGTTGTGGCGACTCCTGGACACATGAACTGAGTTAATTCTATATCGATACATATTAAAATAGAATAATAAACATTTCATAAAATTTCGATATATTGTTCAGAAGATGAACACAATGATATAAGGATGTTCTGATGTACCGACTCTGTAATTCATCATGAAGAAGTCCAATTTTAATAAATTAAGGAATATGTTTTCAAAATGGCTGCTCCTAGACACATAAACTGAATTTTTTCTATATCGAAGTAAATTAGTATAGCAATGACAAACATTTCAAAAAAATTCGATGTCCGGTTCAGAAATTATTGAAGGATATAACGTTGCGAAAGCTGAAGAAGTCCCTTTATAGTAAATTAACGTCACTTCCTTCCATGAGTTTGTACTGGACACATGAACAAAAATAATTCTATATCGATACATATTAATATATAAATGACAAACATTTCACAAAATTTCGATATATTGTTCAGAAAATGAACAGATTTATATACCAATGTACGGATGTACTGCTCTGTAAGTAATTATGAAGTAGTCCAAGTGTTATAAATAAATGATTTAGTTTTCAATGTGCCTGCTCATAGACACATGAAGTAAATTGATTCTATATAGATTCATATTAAAACAAAGTAGTATCCGACATTTCATAACAAAACGTCATCTGGTTTAGAATATATTGAAGGATGTACTAATTCGTTAACTAATCAAGGAGACGTCCCTTTACTGTAAATTAACGTTATTTTCTTCGATGTGGCGACTCCTGAACACATGAACTGAGTTAATTCAATATCGATGCATAATAAAATAGAAATAACAGACATTTCATAAAATTTTGATATATTGTTCAGAAAATAAGCAGAATGACATACCGATATACTGATATACCGACTCTGTAATTCATCATGAACAAGTCCAAGTTTAATAAATTAAGGATTATGTTTTCAAAATGGCTGCTCCTAGACACATAAACTGAATTTTTTCTATATCGAAGTAAATTAATATAGCAATGACAAACATTTCAAAAAAATTCGATGTCCGGCTCAGAAATTATTGAAGGATATAATGATGCGAAAGCTGATCGTGAAGAAGTCCCTTTATAGTAAATGAACGTTATTTCCTTCAATGAGGTTGTACTGGACACATGAACTAAACTAATTCTATATCGATGCATATTAATATATAAATGCCTGCTCATAGACACATGAAGTGAATTGATTCTATATAGATTCATATTAAAACAAAGTAGTTACCGACATTTCATAACAAATCGTCATCTGGTTTAGAATATATTGAAGGATGTACTAATTCGATAACTAATCAAGAAGATGTCCCTTTATAGTAAATTAACGTTATTTTCTTCGTTGTGGCGACTCCTGGACACATGAACTGAGTTAATTCTATATCGATACATATTAAAATAGAATAATAAACATTTCATAAAATTTCGATATATTGTTCAGAAGATGAACACAATGATATAAGGATGTTCTGATGTACCGACTCTGTAATTCATCATGAAGAAGTCCAAGTTTAATAAATTAAGGATAATGTTTTCAAAATGGCTGCTCCTAGACACATAAACTGAATTTTTTCTATATCGAAGTAAATTAGTATAGCAATGAAAAACATTTCAAAAAAATTCGATGTCCGGTTCAGAAATTATTGAAGGATATAACGATGCGAAAGCTGATCATGAAGAAGTCCCTTTATAGTAAATTAACGTCATTTTCTTCAATGAGGTTGTACTGGACACATGAACTAAACTAATTCTATATCGATGCATATTAATATATAAATGCCTGCTCATAGACACATGAAGTGAATTGATTCTATATAGATTCATATTAAAAAAAGGAGTTACCGACATTTCATAACAAATCGTCATCTGGTTTAGAATATATTGAAGGATGTACTAATTCGTTAACTAATCAAGAAGATGTCCCTTTATAGTAAATTAACGTTATTTTCTACGAAGTGGCGACTCCTGGACACATGAACTGAGTTAATTCTATATCGATGCATATTAAAATACAATAATAAACATTTCATAAAATTTCGATATATTGTTCAGAAGATGAACACAATTATATAAGGATGTTCTGATGTACCGACTCTGTAATTCATCATGAAGAAGTTTAATAAATTAAGGAATATGTTTTCAAAATGGCTGCTCCTAGACACATAAACTGAATTTTTTCTATATCGAAGTAAATTAATATAGCAATGACAAACATTTCAAAAAAATTCGATGTCCGGCTCAGAAATTATTGAAGGATATAACGATGCGAAAGCTGATCGTGAAGAAGTCCCTTTATAGTAAATGAACGTTATTTCCTTCAATGAGTTTGTACTGGACACATGAACAAAAATAATTCTATATCGATACATATTAATATATAAATGACAAACATTTCACAAAATTGCGATATATTGTTCAGAAAATGAACAAATTTATATACCAATGTTCGGATGTACTGCTCTGTAAGTAATTATGAAGTAGTCCAAGTGTTATAAATAAATGATTTAGTTTTCAATGTTCAAATTAAACCGTCATCTGGTTTAGAATATATTGAAGGATGTACTAATTCGTTAACTAATCAAGAAGAAGTCCCTTTAATGTAAATTAACGTTATTTTCTTCGATGTGGCGACTCCTGAACACATGAACTGAGTTAATTCAATATCGATGCATATTAAAATAGAAATAACAAACATTTCATAAAATTTCGATATATTGTTCAGAAAATGAACAGAATGATATACCGATGTACTGATGTTCCGACTCTGTAATTCATTATGAAGAAGTCCAAGTTTAATAAATTAAGGGTTATGTTTTCAAAATGGCTGCTCCTAGACACATAAACTGAATTCTTTCTATATCGAAGTAAATTAGTATAGCAATGACAAACATTTCAAAAAAATTCGATGTCCGGTTCAGAAATTATTGAAGGATATAACGATGCGAAAGCTGATCATGAAGAAGTCCCTTTATAGTAAATGAACGTTATTTCCTTCAATGAGTTTGTACTGGACACATGAACAAAAATAATTCTATATCGATACATATTAATATATAAATGACAAACATTTCACAAAATTTCGATATATTGTTCAGAAAATGAACAGAACTATATACGAATGTACTGATATACTGCTCTGTAAGTAATTATGAAGAAGTCGAAGTTTTATAAATAAAGGATTTAGTTTTCAATGTGCCTGCTCATAGACACATGAAGTGAATTGATTCTATATAGATTCATATTAAAACAAAGTAGTTTCCGACATTTCATAACAAAACGTCATCTGGTTTAGAAAATATTGAAGGATGTACTAATTCGTTAACTAATCAAGGAGACGTCCCTTTAATGTAAATTAACGTTATTTTCTACGAAGTGGCGACTCCTGGACACATGAACTGAATTAATTCAATATCGATACATATTAAAATAGAAATAACAAACATTTCATAAAATTTCGATATATTGTGCAGAAAATGAACAGAATGACATACCGATATACTGATGTACCGACTCTGTAATTCATCATGAAGAAGTCCAAGTTTAATAAATTAAGGATTATGTTTTCAAAATGGCTGCTCCTAGACACATAAACTGAATTTTTTCTATATCGAAGTAAATTAATATAGCAATGACAAACATTTCAAAAAAATTCGATGTCCGGCTCAGAAATTATTGAAGGATATAATGATGCGAAAGCTGATCGTGAAGAAGTCCCTTTATAGTAAATGAACGTTATTTCCTTCAATGAGTTTGTACTGGACACCGGTACAAACTAGATTTTCCAAATGGCTGCTCCTAGACACATAAACTGAATTTTTTCTATATCGAAGTAAATTAGTATAGCAATGACAAACATTTCAAAAATATTCGATGTCCGGTTCAGAAATTATTGAAGGATATTACGATGCGAGAGCTGATCGTGAAGAAGTCCCTCTATAGTAAATTAACGTTATTTCCTTCAATGAGTTTGTACTGGACACATGAACTAAACTAATTCTATATCGATGCATATTAATATATAAATGACAAACATTTCACAAAATTTCGATATATTGTTCAGAATATGAACAGAATTATATACCAATGTTCGGATGTACTGATCTGTAAGTAAATATGAAGAAGTCCAAGTATTTTAAATAAATGATTTAGTTTTCAATGTGCCTGCTCATAGACACATGAAGTTGATTGATTCTATATAGATTCTTATTAAAAAAAATAGTTACAGACATTTCATATCAAATCGTCATCTGGTTTAGAATATATTGAAGGATGTACTAATTCGTTAAGTAATCAAGAAGAAGTTCCTTTATAATAATTTAACGTTATTTTCTTCGATGTGGCGACTCCTGGACACATCAACTGAATTAATTCAATATCGATGCATATTATAATAGAAATAACAAACATTTCATAAAATTTCGATATATTGTTCACAAAATGAATAGAATGATATATAGATGTACTGATGTACCGATTTTGTAATTCATCATGAAGATGTCTAAGTTTAATAAGTTAAGGATTATGTTGTCAAAATGGCTACTCCTAGACACATATACTGAATTTTTTCTATATCGAAGTAAATTAATATAGCAATGACAAACAAACAAAATTATTGAAGGATATAACGATGCGAAAGCTGATCGTGAAGAAGTCCCTTTATAGTAAATTAACGTCATTTATTTCAATGAATTTGTACTGGACACATGAACTAAACTAATTCTATATCGATGCATATTAATATATAAATGCCTGCTCATAGACACATGAAGTGAATTGATTCTATATAGATTCATATTAAAACAAAGTAGTTACCGACATTTCATAACAAATCGTCATCTGGTTTAGAATATATTGAAGGATGTACTAATTCGTTAACTAATCAAGAAGATGTCCCTTTATAGTAAATTAACGTTATTTTCTTCGTTGTGGCGACTCCTGGACACATGAACTGAGTTAATTCTATATCGATGCATATTAAAATAGAATAATAAACATTTCATAAAATTTCGATATATTGTTTAGAAGATGAACACAATTATATAAGTATGTTCTGATGTACCGACTCTGTAATTCATCATGAAGAAGTCCAAGTTTAATAAATTAAGGATTATGTTTTCAAAATGGCTGCTCCTAGACACATAAACTTAATTCTTTCTATATCGAAGAAAATTAGTATTGCAATGACAAACATTTCAAAAAAATTCGATGTCCGGCTCAGAAATTATTGAAGGATATAACGATGCGAAAGCTGATCGTGAAGAAGTCCCTTTATAGTAAATGAACGTTATTTCCTTCAATGAGTTTGTACTGGACACATGAACAAAAATAATTCTATATCGATACATATTAATATATAGATGACAAACATTTCACAAATTTTCGATATATTGTTCAGAAAATGAACAGATTTATATACCAATATACGGATGTACTGCTCTGTAAGTAATTTTGAAGTAGTCCAAGTGTTATAAATAAATGATTTAGTTTTCAATGTGCCTGCTCATAGACACATGAAGTTGATTGATTCTATATAGATTCTTATTAAAAAAAAGTAGTTACAGACATTTCATATCAAATAGTCATCTGGTTTAGAGTATATTGAAGGATGTACTAATTCGTTAACTAATCAAGAAGATGTCCCTTTAATGTAAATTAACGTTATTTTCTACGAAGTGGCGACTCCTGGACACATGAACTGAGTTAATTCTATATCGATGCATATTAAAATAGAAATAATAAACATTTCATAAAATTTCGATATATTGTTCACAAAATGAACAGAATGATATACCGATGTACTGATGTACCTACTCTGTAATTCATCATGAAGAAGTCCAAGTTTAATAAGTTAAGGATTATGTTGTCAAAATGGCTGCTCCTAGACAAATAAACTGAATTTTTTCTATATCGAAGTAAATTGGTATAGCAATGACAATCATTTCAAAAAAATACGATGTCCGGTTCAGAAATTATTGAAGGATATAACGATGCGAAAGCTGATCGTGAAGAAGTCCCTTTATAGTAAATGAACGTTATTTCCTTCAATGAGTTTGTACTGGACACATGAACAAAAATAATTCTATATCGATACATATTAATATATAGATGACAAACATTTCACAAATTTTCGATATATTGTTCAGAAAATCAACAGATTTATATACCAATGTACGGATGTACTGATCTGTAAGTAATTATGAAAAAGTCCAAGTGTTATAAATAAAGGATTTAGTTTTCAATGTGCCTGCTCATAGACACATGAAATGCATTGATTCTATATAGATTCACATTAAAAAAAAGTAGTTACAGACATTTCATATTAAACCGTCATCTGGTTTAGAATATATGGAAGGATGTACTAATTCATTAACTAATCAAGCAGAAGTCCCATTAATGTAAATTAACGTTATTTTCTTCGATGTGGCGACTCCTGAACACATGAACTGAGTTAATTCAATATCGGTGCTTATTAAAATAGAAATAACAAACATTTCATAAAATTTCGATATATTGTGCAGAAAATGAACAGAATGACATACCGATATACTGATATACCGACTCTGTAATTCATCATGAAGAAGTCCAAGTTTAATAAATTAAGGATTATGTTTTCAAAATGGCTACTCCTAGACACATAAACTGAATTTTTTCTATATCGAAGTAAATTAATATAGCAATGACAAACATTTCAAAAAAATTCGATGTCCGGCTCAGAAATTATTGAAGGATATAATGATGCGAAAGCTGATCGTGAAGAAGTCCCTTTATAGTAAATGAACGTTATTTCCTTCAATGAGGTTGTACTGGACACATGAACTAAACTAATTCTATATCGATGCATATTAATATATAAATGCCTGCTCATAGACACATGAAGTGAATTGATTCTATATAGATTCATATTAAAACAAAGTAGTTACCGACATTTCATAACAAATCGTCATCTGGTTTAGAATATATTGAAGGATGTACTAATTCGATAACTAATCAAGAAGATGTCCCTTTATAGTAAATTAACGTTATTTTCTTCGTTGTGGCGACTCCTGGACACATGAACTGAGTTAATTCTATATCGATACATATTAAAATAGAATAATAAACATTTCATAAAATTTCGATATATTGTTCAGAAGATGAACACAATGATATAAGGATGTTCTGATGTACCGACTTTGTAATTCATCATGAAGAAGTCCAAGTTTAATAAATTAAGGATAATGTTTTCAAAATGGCTGCTCCTAGACACATAAACTGAATTTTTTCTAT
Organism: Coelopa pilipes; assembly: GCA_947389925.1. Classification (NCBI taxonomy): domain Eukaryota; kingdom Metazoa; phylum Arthropoda; class Insecta; order Diptera; family Coelopidae; genus Coelopa; species Coelopa pilipes. Next base: position 11,032,509 of record OX376700.1, read on the forward strand.
ATCGAAGTAAATTAGTATAGCAATGAAAAACATTTCAAAAAAATTCGATGTCCGGTTCAGAAATTATTGAAGGATATAACGATGCGAAAGCTGATCATGAAGAAGTCCCTTTATAGTAAATTAACGTCATTTTCTTCAATGAGGTTGTACTGGACACATGAACTAAACTAATTCTATATCGATGCATATTAATATATAAATGCCTGCTCATAGACACATGAAGTGAATTGATTCTATATAGATTCTTATTCAAAAAAAAGGAGTTACCGACATTTCATAACAAATCGTCATCTGGTTTAGAATATATTGAAGGATGTACTAATTCGTTAACTAATCAAGAAGATGTCCCTTTATAGTAAATTAACGTTATTTTCTACGAAGTGGCGACTCCTGGACACATGAACTGAGTTAATTCTATATCGATGCATATTAAAATACAATAATAAACATTTCATAAAATTTCGATATATTGTTCAGAAGATGAACACAATTATATAAGGATGTTCTGATGTACCGACTCTGTAATTCATCATGAAGAAGTTTAATAAATTAAGGAATATGTTTTCAAAATGGCTGCTCCTAGACACATAAACTGAATTTTTTCTATATCGCAGTAAATTAATATAGCAATGACAAACATTTCAAAAAAATTCGATGTCCGGCTCAGAAATTATTGAAGGATATAACGATGCGAAAGCTGATCGTGAAGAAGTCCCTTTATAGTAAATTAACGTTATTTCCTTCAATGAGTTTGTACTGGACACATGAACAAAAATAATTCTATATCGATACATATTAATATATAAATGACAAACATTTCACAAAATTGCGATATATTGTTCAGAAAATGAACAAATTTATATACCAATGTACGGATGTACTGCTCTGTAAGTAATTATGAAGTAGTTCAAGTGTTATAAATAAATGATTTAGTTTTCAATGTGCCTGCTCATAGACACATGAAGTTGATTGAATCTATATAGATTCTTATTAAAAAAAAGTAGTTACAGACATTTCATATCAATTCCTCCTCTGGTTTAGAATATATTGAAGGATGTACAAATTCGTTAACTAATCAAGAAGATGTCCCTTTAATGTAAATTAACGTTATTTTCTACGAAGTGGCGACTCCTGGACACATGAACTGAGTTAATTCTATATCGATGCATATTAAAATAGAAATAATAAACATTTCATAAAATTTCGATATATTGTTCAGAAGATGAACAGAATGATATAAGGATGTACTGATGTTCCGACTCTGTAATTCATCATGAAGAAGTCCAAGTTTAATAAATTAAGGATTATGTTTTCAAAATGGCTGCTCCTAGACACATAAACTTAATTCTTTCTATATTGAAGTAAATTAGTATAGCAATAACAAACATTTCAAAAAAATTCGATGTCCGGCTCAGAAATTATTGTAGGATAAAACGATGCGAAAGCTGATCGTGAAGAAGTCCCTTTATAGTAAATGAACGTTATTTCCTTCAATGAGTTTGTACTGGACACATGAACTAAACTAATTCTATATCGATGCATATTAATATATAAATGACAAACATTTCACAAAATTTCGATATATTGTTCAGAATATGAACAGAATTATATACCAATGTTCGGATGTACTGATCTGTAAGTAAATATGAAGAAGTCCAAGTATTTTAAATAAATGATTTAGTTTTCAATGTGCCTGCTCATAGACACATGAAGTTGATTGATTCTATATAGATTCTTATTAAAAAAAATAGTTACAGACATTTCATATCAAATCGTCATCTGGTTTAGAATATATTGAAGGATGTACTAATTCGTTAACTAATCAAGAAGAAGTTCCTTTATAATAATTTAACGTTATTTTCTTCGATGTGGCGACTCCTGGACACATCAACTGAATTAATTCAATATCGATGCATATTATAATAGAAATAACAAACATTTCATAAAATTTCGATATATTGTTCACAAAATGAATAGAATGATATATAGATGTACTGATGTACCGATTTTGTAATTCATCATGAAGATGTCCAAGTTTAATAAGTTAAGGATTATGTTGTCAAAATGGCTACTCCTAGACACATATACTGAATTTTTTCTATATCGAAGAAAATTAGTATTGCAATGACAAACATTTCAAAAAAATTCGATGTCCGGCTCAGAAATTATTGAAGGATATAACGATGCGAAAGCTGATCGTGAAGAAGTCCCTTTATAGTAAATGAACGTTATTTCCTTCAATGAGTTTGTACTGGACACATGAACAAAAATAATTCTATATCGATACATATTAATATATAGATGACAAACATTTCACAATTTTTCGATATATTGTTCAGAAAATGAACAGATTTATATACCAATATACGGATGTACTGCTCTGTAAGTAATTTTGAAGTAGTCCAAGTGTTATAAATAAATGATTTAGTTTTCAATGTGCCTGCTCATAGACACATGAAGTTGATTGATTCTATATAGATTCTTATTAAAAAAAAGTAGTTACAGACATTTCATATTAAACCGTCATCTGGTTTAGAATATATGGAAGGATGTACTAATTCATTAACTAATCAAGCAGAAGTCCCATTAATGTAAATTAACGTTATTTTCTTCGATGTGGCGACTCCTGAACACATGAACTGAGTTAATTCAATATCGGTGCTTATTAAAATAGAAATAACAAACATTTCATAAAATTTCGATATATTGTTCAGAAAATAAACAGAATGATATACAGATGTACTGATGTACTGACTCTGTAATTCATCATGAAGAAGTCCAAGTTTAATAAATTAAGGATTATGTTGTCAAAATGGCTGCACCTAGACACATAAACTGAATTTTTTCTACATCGAAGTAAATTGGTATAGCCATGACAAACATTTCAAAAAAATTCGATGTCCGGTTCAGAAATTATTGAAGGATATAACGATGCGAAAACTGAACGCGAAGACGTCCCTCTATAGTAAATTAACGTAATTTTCTTCAATGAGGTTGTACTGGACACATGAATTAAAATAATTCTATATCGATGCATATTAATATATAAATGACAAACATTTCACAAAATTTCGATATATTGTTCAGAAAATGAACAGAATTATATACCAATTTACGGATGTACTGCTCTGTAAGTAATTATGAAGAAATCCAAGTATTATAAATAAAGGATTTAGTTTTCAATGTGCCTGCTCATAGACACATGAAGTGAATTGATTCTATATAGATTCATATTAAAACAAAGTAGTTACCGACATTGCATAACAAAACGTTATCTGGTTTAGAATATATTGAAGGATGTACTAATTCGTGAACTAATCAAGAAGATGTCCCTTTATAGTAAATGAACGTTATTTTCTTCGATGTGGTCACATGAACTGAGTTGATTCTATATCGATGCATATTAAAATAGAAATAACAAACATTTCATAAAATTTCGATATATTGTTCACAAAGTGAACAGAATTATATACCAATGAACGGATGTACTGATCTGTAAGTAATCATGAAGAAGTTCAAGAGTTATAAATAAAGGATTTAGTTATCAATGTGCCTGCTCATAGACACATGAAGTTGAAGTTACAGACATTTCATATCAAACCGTCATCTGGTTTAGAATATATTGAAGGATGTACTAATTCTTTAACTAATCAAGAACAAGTCCCTTTAATGTAAATTCACCTTATTTTCTTCGATGTGGCGACTCCTGAACACATGAACTGAGTTAATTCAATATCGATGCATATTAAAATAGAAATAACTAACATTACATAAAATTTCGATATATTGTTCAGAAAATAAGCAGAATGATATAACGATGTACAGATGTACCGATTCTCTAATTCATCATGATGCAGTCCAAGTATTATAAATAAAGGATTTAGTTTTCAATGTGCCTGCTCATTGACACATGAAATGCATTGATTCTATATAGATTCACATTAAAAAAAAGTAGTTACAGACATTTCATATTAAACCGTCATCTGGTTTAGAATATATTGAAGGATGTACTAATTCATTAACTAATCAAGAAGAAGTCCCTTTAATGTAAATTAACGTTATTTTCTTCGATGTGGCGACTCCTGAACACATGAACTGAGTTAATTCTATATCGATGCATATTAAAATAGAAATAACAAACATTTCATAAAATTTCGATATATTGTTCAGAAAATGAACAGAATGATATGTCGATGTACTGATGTTCCGACTCTGTAATTCATCATGAAGAAATCCAAGTTTAATAAGTTAAGGGTTATGTTGTCAAAATGGCTGCTCCTAGACACATATACTGAATTTTTTCTATATCGAAGTAAATTGGTATAGCAATGACAAACATTTCAAAAAAATTCGATGTCCGGTTCAGAAATTATTGAAGGATACAACGATGCGAAAGCTGATCGTGAAGAAGTCCCTTTAATGTAAATGAACGTTATTTCCTTCAATGAGTTTGTACTGGACACATGAACAAAAATAATTCTATATCGATATATATTAATATATAGATGACAAACATTTCACAAATTTTCGATATATTGTTCAGAAAATGAACAGAATTATATACCAATGTACGGATGTACTGATCTGTAAGTAATTATGAAGAAGTCCAAGTGTTATAAATAAAGGATTTAGTTTTCAATGTGCCTGCTCATAAACACATGAAGTTGAAGTTACAGACATTTCATATCAAACCGTCATCTGGTTTAGAATATATTGAAGGATGTACTAATTCTTTAACTAATGAAGAAGAAGTCCCTTTAATGTAAATTAACGTTATTTTCTTCGATGTGGCGACTCCTGAACACATGAACTGAATTAATTCAATATCGATGCATATTAAAATAGAAATAACAAACATTTCATAAAATTTCGATATATTGTTCAGAAAATGAACAGAATGATATACCGATGTACTGATGTTCCGACTCTGTAATTCATTATGAAGAAGTCCAAGTTTAATAAGTTAAGGATTATGTTGTCAAAATGGCTGCTCCTAGACACATAAACTGAATTTTTTCTATATCGAAGTAAATTAGTATAGCAATGACAAACATTTCAAAAAAATTCGATATGCCGTTCAGAAATTATTGAAGGATATAACGTTGCGAAAGCTGATCATGAAGAAGTCCCTTTATAGTAAATTAACGTCACTTTCTTCAATGAGGTTGTACTGGATACATGAACTAAACTAATTCTATATCGATGCATATTAATATATAAATGATAAACATTTCACAAAATTTCGATATATTGTTCAGGAAATGAACAGAATTATATACCAATGTTCGGATGCACTGATCTGTAAGTAATTATGAAGAAGTCCAAGTGTTATAAATAAAGGATTTAGTTTTCAATGTGCCTGCTCATAGACACATGAAGTTGAAGTTACAGACATTTCATATCAATTCCTCCTCTGGTTTAGAATATATTGAAGGATGTACAAATTCGTTAACTAATCAAGAAGATGTCCCTTTAATGTAAATTAACATTATTTTCTTCGATGTGGCGACTCCTGAACACATGAACTGAATTAATTCTATATCGATGCATATTAAAATAGAAATAAAAAACATTTCATAAAATTTCGATATATTGTTCAGAAAATGAACAGAATGATATACCGATGTACTGATGTTCCGACTCTGTAATTCATCATGAAGAAGTCCAAGTTTAATAAATTAAGGATTATGTTTTCAAAATGGCTGCTCCTAGACACATAAACTTAATTCTTTCTATATTGAAGTAAATTAGTATAGCAATAACAAACATTTCAAAAAAATTCGATGTCCGGCTCAGAAATTATTGTAGGATATAACGATTCGAAAGCTGATCGTGAAGAAGTCCCTTTATAGTAAATGAACGTTATTTCCTTCAATGAGTTTGTACTGGACACCGGTACAAACTAGATTTTCCAAATGGCTGCTCCTAGACACAAAAACTGAATTTTTTCTATATCGAAGTAAATTAGTATAGCAATGACAAACATTTCAAAAATATTCGATGTCCGGTTCAGAAATTATTGAAGGATATTACGATGCGAGAGCTGATCGTGAAGAAGTCCCTCTATAGTAAATTAACGTTATTTCCTTCAATGAGTTTGTACTGGACACATGAACTAAACTAATTCTATATCGATGCATATTAATATATAAATGACAAACATTTCACAAAATTTCGATATATTGTTCAGAATATGAACAGAATTATATACCAATGTTCGGATGTACTGATCTGTAAGTAAATATGAAGAAGTCCAAGTATTTTAAATAAATGATTTAGTTTTCAATGTGCCTGCTCATAGACACATGAAGTTGATTGATTCTATATAGATTCTTATTAAAAAAAATAGTTACAGACATTTCATATCAAATCGTCATCTGGTTTAGAATATATTGAAGGATGTACTAATTCGTTAACTAATCAAGAAGAAGTTCCTTTATAATAAATTAAAGTTATTTTCTTCGATGTGGCGACTCCTGGACACATCAACTGAATTAATTCAATATCGATGCATATTAAAATAGAAATAACAAACATTTCATAAAATTTCGATATATTGTTCACAAAATGAATAGAATGATATATAGATGTACTGATGTACCGATTTTGTAATTCATCATGAAGATGTCCAAGTTTAATAAGTTAAGGATTATGTTGTCAAAATGGCTACTCCTAGACACATATACTGAATTTTTTCTATATCGAAGTAAATTAATATAGCAATGACAAACAAACAAAATTATTGAAGGATATAACGATGCGAAAGCTGATCGTGAAGAAGTCCCTTTATAGTAAATTAACGTCATTTATTTCAACGAGCTTGTACTGGACACATGAACTAAACTAATTCTATATCGATGCATATTAATATATAAATGCCTGCTCATAGACACATGAAGTGAATTGATTCTATATAGATTCATATTAAAACAAAGTAGTTACCGACATTTCATAACAAATCGTCATCTGGTTTAGAATATATTGAAGGATGTACTAATTCGTTAACTAATCAAGAAGATGTCCCTTTATAGTAAATTAACGTTATTTTCTTCGTTGTGGCGACTCCTGGACACATGAACTGAGTTAATTCTATATCGATGCATATTAAAATAGAATAATAAACATATCATAAAATTTCGATATATTGTTTAGAAGATGAACACAATTATATAAGTATGTTCTGATGTACCTACTCTGTAATTCATCATGAAGAAGTCCAAGTTTAATAAGTTAAGGATTATGTTGTCAAAATGGCTGCTCCTAGACACATAAACTGAATTTTTTCTATATCGAAGAAAATTAGTATTGCAATGACAAACATTTCAAAAAAATTCGATGTCCGGCTCAGAAATTATTGAAGGATATAACGATGCGAAAGCTGATCGTGAAGAAGTCCCTTTATAGTAAATGAACGTTATTTCCTTCAATGAGTTTGTACTGGACACATGAAAAAAAATAATTCTATATCGATACATATTAATATATAGATGACAAACATTTCACAAATTTTCGATATATTGTTCAGAAAATGAACAGATTTATATACCAAAATACGGATGTACTACTCTGTAAGTAATTTTGAAGTAGTCCAAGTGTTATAAATAAATGATTTAGTTTTCAATGTGCCTGCTCATAGACACATGAAGTTGATTGATTCTATATAGATTCTTATTAAAAAAAAGTAGTTACAGACATTTCATATCAAATAGTCATCTGGTTTAGAGTATATTGAAGGATGTACTAATTCGTTAACTAATCAAGAAGATGTCCCTTTAATGTAAATTAACGTTATTTTCTACGAAGTGGCGACTCCTGGACACATGAACTGAGTTAATTCTATATCGATGCATATTAAAATAGAAATAATAAACATTTCATAAAATTTCGATATATTGTTCACAAAATGAACAGAATGATATACCGATGTACTGATGTACCTACTCTGTAATTCAAAATGGCTGCTCCTAGACACATAAACTTAATTCTTTCTATATCGAAGTAAATTGGTATAGCAATGACAATCATTTCAAAAAAATACGATGTCCGGTTCAGAAATTATTGAAGGATATAACGATGCGAAAGCTGATCGTGAAGAAGTCCCTTTATAGTAAATGAACGTTATTTCCTTCAATGAGTTTGTACTGGACACATGAACAAAAATAATTCTATATCGATACATATTAATATATAGATGACAAACATTTCACAAATTTTCGATATATTGTTCAGAAAATCAACAGATTTATATACCAATGTACGGATGTACTGCTCTGTAAGTAATTATGAAAAAGTCCAAGTGTTATAAATAAAGGATTTAGTTTTCAATGTGCCTGCTCATAGACACATGAAATGCATTGATTCTATATAGATTCACATTAAAAAAAAGTAGTTACAGACATTTCATATTAAACCGTCATCTGGTTTAGAATATATGGAAGGATGTACTAATTCATTAACTAATCAAGCAGAAGTCCCATTAATGTAAATTAACGTTATTTTCTTCGATGTGGCGACTCCTGAACACATGAACTGAGTTAATTCAATATCGGTGCTTATTAAAATAGAAATAACAAACATTTCATAAAATTTCGATATATTGTGCAGAAAATGAACAGAATGACATACCGATATACTGATATACCGACTCTGTAATTCATCATGAAGAAGTCCAAGTTTAATAAATTAAGGATTATGTTTTCAAAATGGCTGCTCCTAGACACATAAACTGAATTTTTTCTATATCGAAGTAAATTAATATAGCAATGACAAACATTTCAAAAAAATTCGATGTCCGGCTCAGAAATTATTGAAGGATATAATGATGCGAAAGCTGATCGTGAAGAAGTCCCTTTATAGTAAATGAACGTTATTTCCTTCTATGAGGTTGTACTGGACACATGAACTAAACTAATTCTATATCGATGCATATTAATATATAAATGCCTGCTCATAGACACATGAAGTGAATTGATTCTATATAGATTCATATTAAAACAAAGTAGTTACCGACATTTCATAACAAATCGTCATCTGGTTTAGAATATATTGAAGGATGTACTAATTCGATAACTAATCAAGAAGATGTCCCTTTATAGTAAATTAACGTTATTTTCTACGAAGTGGCGACTCCTGGACACATGAACTGAATTAATTCAATATCGATGCATATTAAAATAGAAATAACAAACATTTCATAAAATTTCCATATATTGTTCAGAAAATAAACAGAATGATATACAGATGTACTGATGTACTGACTCTGTAATTCATCATGAAGAAGTCCAAGTTTAATAAATTAAGGATTATGTTGTCAAAATGGCTGCACCTAGACACATAAACTGAATTTTTTCTACATCGAAGTAAATTGGTATAGCCATGACAAACATTTCAAAAAAATTCGATGTCCGGTTCAGAAATTATTGAAGGATATAACGATGCGAAAACTGAACGCGAAGACGTCCCTCTATAGTAAATTAACGTAATTTTCTTCAATGAGGTTGTACTGGACACATGAATTAAAATAATTCTATATCGATGCATATTAATATATAAATGACAAACATTTCACAAAATTTCGATATATTGTTCAGAAAATGAACAGAATTATATACCAATTTACGGATGTACTGCTCTGTAAGTAATTATGAAGAAATCCAAGTATTATAAATAAAGGATTTAGTTTTCAATGTGCCTGCTCATAGACACATGAAGTGAATTGATTCTATATAGATTCATATTAAAACAAAGTAGTTACCGACATTGCATAACAAAACGTTATCTGGTTTAGAATATATTGAAGGATGTACTAATTCGTGAACTAATCAAGAAGATGTCCCTTTATAGTAAATGAACGATATTTTCTTCGATGTGGTCACATGAACTGAGTTGATTCTATATCGATGCATATTAAAATAGAAATAACAAACATTTCATAAAATTTCGATATATTGTTCACAAAGTGAACAGAATTATATACCAATGAACGGATGTACTGATCTGTAAGTAATCATGAAGAAGTTCAAGAGTTATAAATAAAGGATTTAGTTATCAATGTGCCTGCTCATAGACACATGAAGTTGAAGTTACAGACATTTCATATCAAACCGTCATCTGGTTTAGAATATATTGAAGGATGTACTAATTCTTTAACTAATCAAGAACAAGTCCCTTTAATGTAAATTCACCTTATTTTCTTCGATGTGGCGACTCCTGAACACATGAACTGAGTTAATTCAATATCGATGCATATTAAAATAGAAATAACTAACATTACATAAAATTTCGATATATTGTTCAGAAAATAAGCAGAATGATATAACGATGTACAGATGTACCGATTCTCTAATTCATCATGATGTAGTCCAAGTATTATAAATAAAGGATTTAGTTTTCAATGTGCCTGCTCATTGACACATGAAATGCATTGATTCTATATAGATTCACATTAAAAAAAAGTAGTTACAGACATTTCATATTAAACCGTCATCTGGTTTAGAATATATTGAAGGATGTACTAATTCATTAACTAATCAAGAAGAAGTCCCTTTAATGTAAATTAACGTTATTTTCTTCGATGTGGCGACTCCTGAACACATGAACTGAATTAATTCTATATCGATGCATATTAAAATAGAAATAACAAACATTTCATAAAATTTCGATATATTGTTCAGAAAATGAACAGAATGATATGTCGATGTACTGATGTTCCGACTCTGTAATTCATCATGAAGAAATCCAAGTTTAATAAGTTAAGGGTTATGTTGTCAAAATGGCTGCTCCTAGACACATATACTGAATTTTTTCTATATCGAAGTAAATTGGTATAGCAATGACAAACATTTCAAAAAAATTCGATGTCCGGTTCAGAAATTATTGAAGGATATAACGATGCGATAGCTGATCGTGAAGAAGTCCCTTTAATGTAAATGAACGTTATTTCCTTCAATGAGTTTGTACTGGACACATGAACAAAAATAATTCTATATCGATACATATTAATATATAGATGACAAACATTTCACAAATTTTCGATATATTGTTCAGAAAATGAACAGAATTATATACCAATGTACGGATGTACTGATCTGTAAGTAATTATGAAGAAGTCCAAGTGTTATAAATAAAGGATTTAGTTTTCAATGTGCCTGCTCATAAACACATGAAGTTGAAGTTACAGACATTTCATATCAAACCGTCATCTGGTTTAGAATATATTGAAGGATGTACTAATTCATTAACTAATCAAGCAGAAGTCCCTTTAATGTAAATTAACGTTATTTTCTTCGATGTGGCGACTCCTGAACACATGAACTGAATTAATTCTATATCGATGCATATTAAAATACAAATAACAAACATTTCATAAAATTTCGATATATTGTTCAGAAAATGAACAGAATGATATACCGATGTACTGATGTTCCGACTCTGTAATTCATTATGAAGAAGTCCAAGTTTAATAAGTTAAGGATTATGTTGTCAAAATGGCTGCTCCTAGACACATAAACTGAATTTTTTCTATATCGAAGTAAATTAGTATAGCAATGACAAACATTTCAAAAAAATTCGATATGCCGTTCAGAAATTATTGAAGGATATAACGTTGCGAAAGCTGATCATGAAGAAGTCCCTTTATAGTAAATTAACGTCACTTTCTTCAATGAGGTTGTACTGGACACATGAACTAAACTAATTCTATATCGATGCATATTAATATATAAATGATAAACATTTCACAAAATTTCGATATATTGTTCAGGAAATGAACAGAATTATATACCAATGTTCGGATGCACTGATCTGTAAGTAATTATGAAGAAGTCCAAGTGTTATAAATAAAGGATTTAGTTTTCAATGTGCCTGCTCATAGACGCATGAAGTTGAAGTTACAGACATTTCATATCAAACCGTCATCTGGTTTAGAATATATTGAAGGCTGTACTAATTCATTAACTAATCAAGCAGAAGTCCCTTTAATGTAAATTAACGTTATTTTCTTCGATGTGGCGACTCCTGAACACATGAACTGAATTAATTCTATATCGATGCATATTAAAATACAAATAACAAACATTTCATAAAATTTCGATATATTGTTCAGAAAATGAACAGAATGATATACTGATGTACTGATGTTCCGACTCTGTAATTCATCATGAAGAAGTCCAAGTTTAATAAGTTAAGAATTTTGTTGTCAAAATGGCTGCTCCTAGACACATAAACTGAATTTTTTCTATATCGAAGTAAATTGGTATAGCAATGAAAAACATTTCAAAAAAATTCGATGTCCGGTTCAGAAATTATTGAAGGATATAACGATGCGAAAGCTGATCGTGAAGAAGTCCCTTTATAGTAAATTAACATTATATTCTTCGATGTGGCGGCTCCTGGACACATGAACTGAGTTAATTCTATATCGGTAATTCATCATGAAGAAGTCCAAGTTTAATAAATTAAGGATTATATTTTCAAAATGGCTGCTCCTAGACACATAAACTGAATTTTTTCTATATCGAAGTAAATTAATATAGTAATGACAAACATTTCAAAAAAATTCGATGTCCGGTTCAGAAATTATTGAAGGATATAACGATTCGAAAGCTGATCATGAGGAAGTCCCTTTGTAGTAAATTAACATTATATTCTTCGATGTGGCGGCTCCTGGACACATGAACTGAGTTAATTCTATATCGGTGCATATTAAAATAGAAATTACAAATATTTCATAAAATTTTGATATATTGTTAATAAAACGAACAGAATTATATACCTTTGTACTAATGTACTGACTCTGTAAATAATTATGAAGAAGTCCAAGTATGAAGGATTTTGTTCTCAATGTGCCTGCTCATAGACACATGAAGTGCATTGATTCTATATAGATTCACATTAAAAAAAAAGTAGTTACAGACATTTCATATCAAACCGTCATCTGGTTTAGAATATATTGAAGGATATACTAATTCTTTAACTAATGAAGAAGAAGTTCCTTTAATGTAAATTAACGTTATTTTCTTCGATGTGGCGACTCCTGAACACATGAACTGAGTTAATTCAATATCGATGCTTATTAAAATAGAAATAACAAACATTTCATAAAATGTCGATATATTGTTCAGAAAATAAACAGAATGATATACCGATGTACTGATGTACCGACTCTGTAATTCATCATGAAGAAGTCCAAGTTTAATAAATTAAGGATTATGTTTTCAAAATGGCTGCTCCTAGACACATAAACTGAATTGTTTCTATATCGAAGTAAATTAATATAGTAATGACAAACATTTCAAAAAAATTCGATGTCCGGTTCAGAAATTATTGAAGGATATAACGATTCGAAAGCTGATCATGAGGAAGTCCCTTTATAGTAAATTAACATTATATTCTTCGATGTGGCGGCTCCTGGACACATGAACTGAGTTAATTCTATATCGGTGCATATTAAAATAGAAATTACAAATATTTCATAAAATTTTGATATATTGTTCATAAAACGAACAGAATTATATACCTTTGTACTAATGTACTGACTCTGTAAATAATTATGAAGAAGTCCAAGTATGAAGGATTTTGTTTTCAATGTGCCTGCTCGTAGACACATGAAATGCATTGATTCTATATAGATTCACATTAAAAAAAAGTAGTTACAGACATTTCATATTAAACCGTCATCTGGTTTAGAATATATTGAAGGATGTACTAATTCATTAACTAATCAAGCAGAAGTCCCTTTAATGTAAATTAACGTTATTTTCTTCGATGTGGCGACTCCTGAACACATGAACTGAATTAATTCTATATCGATGCATATTAAAATAGAAATAACAAACATTTCATAAAATTTCGATATATTGTTCAGAAAATGAACAGAATGATATACTGATGTTCCGACTCTGTAATTCATCATGAAGAAGTCCAAGTTTAATAAATTAAGGGTTATGTTTTCAAAATGGCTGCTCCTAGACACATAAACTTAATTCTTTCTATATCGAAGTAAATTAATATAGTAATGACAAACATTTCAAAAAAATTCGATGTCCGGTTCAGAAATTATTGAAGGATATAACGATTCGAAAGCTGGTCATGAGGAAGTCCCTTTATAGTAAATTAACATTATATTCTTCGATGTGGCGGCTCCTGGACACATGAACTGAGTTAATTCTATATCGGTGCATATTAAAATAGAAATTACAAATATTTCATAAAATTTTGATATATTGTTCATAAAACGAACAGAATTAAATACCTTTGTACTAATGTACTGACTCTGTAAATAATTATGAAGAATTCCATGTATTATAAATAAGGGATTTAGTTTTCAATGTGCCTGCTCATAGACACATGAAGTGAATTGATTCTATATAGATTCATATTAAAATAAAGTAGTTACCGACTCCTGAACACATGAACTGAATTAATTCTATATCGATGCATATTAAAATAGAAATAACAAACATTTCATAAAATTTCGATATATTGTTCAGAAAATGAACAGAATGATATACTGATGTACTGATGTTCCGACTCTGTAATTCATCATGAAGAAGTCCAAGTTTAATAAATTAAGGGTTATGTTTTCAAAATGGCTGCTCCTAGACACATAAACTTAATTCTTTCTATATCGAAGTAAATTAATATAGTAATGACAAACATTTCAAAAAAATTCGATGTCCGGTTCAGAAATTATTGAAGGATATAACGATTCGAAAGCTGATCATAAGGAAGTCCCTTTATAGTAAATTAACATTATATTCTTCGATGTGGCGGCTCCTGGACACATGAACTGAGTTAATTCTATATCGGTAATTCATCATGAAGAAGTCCAAGTTTAATAAATTAAGGATTATGTTTTCAAAATGGCTGCTCCTAGACACATAAACTGAATTTGTTCTATATCGAAGTAAATTAATATAGTAATGACAAACATTTCAAAAAAATTCGATGTCCGGTTCAGATTTTATTGAAGGATATAACGATTCGAAAGCTGATCATGAGGAAGTCCCTTTATAGTAAATTAACATTATATTCTTCGATGTGGCGGCTCCTGGACACATGAACTGAGTTAATTCTATATCGGTGCATATTAAAATAGAAATTACAAATATTTCATAAAATTTTGATATATTGTTAATAAAACGAACAGAATTATATACCTTTGTACTAATGTACTGACTCTGTAAATAATTATGAAGAAGTCCAAGTATGAAGGATTTTGTTTTCAATGTGCCGCTCATAGACACATGAAGTGCATTGATTCTATATAGATTCACATTAAAAAAAAAGTAGTTACAGACATTTCATATCAAACCGTCATCTGGTTTAGAATATATTGAAGGATATACTAATTCTTTAACTAATGAAGAAGAAGTTCCTTTAATGTAAATTAACGTTATTTTCTTCGATGTGGCGACTCCTGAACACATGAACTGAGTTAATTCAATATCGATGCTTATTAAAATAGAAATAACAAACATTTCATAAAATGTCGATATATTGTTCAGAAAATAAACAGAATGATATACCGATGTACTGATGTACCGACTCTGTAATTCATCATGAAGAAGTCCAAGTTTAATAAATTAAGGATTATGTTTTCAAAATGGCTGCTCCTAGACACATAAACTGAATTTTTTCTATATCGAAGTAAATTAATATAGTAATGACAAACATTTCAAAAAAATTCGATGTCCGGTTCAGAAATTATTGAAGGATATAACGATTCGAAAGCTGATCATGAGGAAGTCCCTTTATAGTAAATTAGCATTATATTCTTCGATGTGGCGGCTCCTGGACACATGAACTAAGTTAATTCTATATCGGTGCATATTAAAATAGAAATTACAAATATTTCATAAAATTTTGATATATTGTTCATAAAACGAACAGAATTATATACCTTTGTACTAATGTACTGACTCTGTAAATAATTATGAAGAAGTCCAAGTATGAAGGATTTTGTTTTCAATGTGCCTGCTCGTAGACACATGAAATGCATTGATTCTATATAGATTCACATTAAAAAAAAGTAGTTACAGACATTTCATATTAAACCGTCATCTGGTTTAGAATATATTGAAGGATGTACTAATTCATTAACTAATCAAGCAGAAGTCCCTTTAATGTAAATTAACGTTATTTTCTTCGATGTGGCGACTCCTGAACACATGAACTGAATTAATTCTATATCGATGCATATTAAAATAGAAATAACAAACATTTCATAAAATTTCGATATATTGTTCAGAAAATGAACAGAATGATATACTGATGTACTGATGTTCCGACTCTGTAATTCATCATGTAGAAGTCCAAGTTTAATAAATTAAGGGTTATGTTTTCAAAATGGCTGCTCCTAGACACATAAACTTAATTCTTTCTATATCGAAGTAAATTAATATAGTAATGACAAACATTTCAAAAAAATTCGATGTCCGGTTCAGAAATTATTGAAGGATATAACGATTCGAAAGCTGATCATGAGGAAGTCCCTTTATAGTAAATTAACATTATATTCTTCGATGTGGCGGCTCCTGGACACATGAACTGAGTTAATTCTATATCGGTGCATATTAAAATAGAAATTACAAATATTTCATAAAATTTTGATATATTGTTCATAAAACGAACAGAATTAAATACCTTT
The DNA here is from genome assembly GCA_947389925.1 of Coelopa pilipes. Taxonomy (NCBI): domain Eukaryota; kingdom Metazoa; phylum Arthropoda; class Insecta; order Diptera; family Coelopidae; genus Coelopa; species Coelopa pilipes. The sequence continues at coordinate 11,049,157 of OX376700.1, forward strand.
GTACTAATGTACTGACTCTGTAAATAATTATGAAGAATTCCATGTATTATAAATAAGGGATTTAGTTTTCAATGTGCCTGCTCATAGACACATGAAGTGAATTGATTCTATATAGATTCATATTAAAATAAAGTAGTTACCGACATTTCATAACAAAACGTTATCTGGTTTAGAATATATTGAAGGATGTACTAATTCATTAACTAATCAAGAAGTCCCTTTAATGTAAATTAACGTTATTTTCTTCGATGTGGCGACTCCTGAACACATGAACTGAGTTAATTCAATATCGATGCATATTAAAATAGAAATAATAAACATTTCATAAAATTTCGATATATTGTTCAGAAGATGAACAGAATGATATTAGGATGTACTGATGTACCGACTCTGTAATTCATCATGAAGAAGTCCAAGTTTAATAAATTAAGGATTATGTTTTCAAAATGGCTGCTCCTAGACACATATACTTAATTCTTTCTATATCGAAGTAAATTAGTAAAGCAATAACAAACATTTCAAAAAAATTCGATGTCCGGTTCAGAAATTAGTGAAGGATATAACGATGCGAAAGTTGATCAAGAAGAAGTCCCTTTTTATTAAATTAACGTCATTTTCTTCGATGTGGCGACTCCTGGACACATGAACTGAATTAATTCAATATCGATGCATATTAAAATAGAGATAACAAACATTTCATAAAATTTCGATATATTGTTCACAAAATGAATAGAATGATATACCGATGTACTGATGTACCGATTTTGTAATTCATCATGAAGAAGTCCAAATTTAGTAAGTTAAGGATTATGATGTCAAAATGGCTGCTCCTAGACACATAAACTGAATTTATTCTATATCGAAGTAAATTAATATAGTAATGACAAACATTTCAAAAAAATTCGATGTCCGGTTCAGAAATTATTGAAGGATATAACGATTCGAAAGCTGATCATGAGGAAGTCCCTTTATAGTAAATTAACATTATATTCTTCGATGTGGCGGCTCCTGGACACATGAACTGAGTTAATTCTATATCGGTGCATATTAAAATAGAAATTACAAATATTTCATAAAATTTTGATATATTGTTCATAAAACGAACAGAATTAAATACCTTTGTACTAATGTACTGACTCTGTAAATAATTATGAAGAATTCCATGTATTATAAATAAGGGATTTAGTTTTCAATGTGCCTGCTCATAGACACATGAAGTGAATTGATTCTATATAGATTCATATTAAAATAAAGTAGTTACCGACATTTCATAACAAAACGTTATCTGGTTTAGAATATATTGAAGGATGTACTAATTCATTAACTAATCAAGAAGTCCCTTTAATGTAAATTAACGTTATTTTCTTCGATGTGGCGACTCCTGAACACATGAACTGAGTTAATTCAATATCGATGCATATTAAAATAGAAATAATAAACATTTCATAAAATTTCGATATATTGTTCAGAAGATGAACAGAATGATATTAGGATGTACTGATGTACCGACTCTGTAATTCATCATGAAGAAGTCCAAGTTTAATAAATTAAGGATTATGTTTTCAAAATGGCTGCTCCTAGACACATATACTTAATTCTTTCTATATCGAAGTAAATTAGTAAAGCAATAACAAACATTTCAAAAAAATTCGATGTCCGGTTCAGAAATTAGTGAAGGATATAACGATGCGAAAGTTGATCAAGAAGAAGTCCCTTTTTATTAAATTAACGTCATTTTCTTCGATGTGGCGACTCCTGGACACATGAACTGAATTAATTCAATATCGATGCATATTAAAATAGAGATAACAAACATTTCATAAAATTTCGATATATTGTTCACAAAATGAATAGAATGATATACCGATGTACTGATGTACCGATTTTGTAATTCATCATGAAGAAGTCCAAATTTAGTAAGTTAAGGATTATGATGTCAAAATGGCTGCTCCTAGACACATAAACTGAATTTATTCTATATCGAAGTAAATTTATATAGCAATGACAAACATTTCAAAAAAATTCGATGTCCGGTTCAGAAATTATTGAAGGATATAACGATGCGAAAGCTGATCGTGAAGAAGTCCCTTTATAGTAAATGTACGTTTCTTCCTTCAATGAGTTTGTACTAGCCACATGAACTAAACTAATTCTATATCGATGCATATTAATATATAAATGACAAACATTTCACAAAATTTCGATATATGGTTCAGAAAATGAACAGAATTATATACCAATGTACGGATGTACTGATCTGTAAGTAATTATGAAGAAGTCCAAGTATTTTAAATAAATGATTTTGTTTTCAATGTGCCTGCTCATAGACACATGAAGTGAATTGATTCTATATAGATTCATATTAAAAAAAGTAGTTACAGACATTTCATATCAAATCTTCATCTGGTTTAGAATATATTGAAGGATGTACTAATTCATTAACTAATCAAGAAGAAGTCCCTTTATAGTAAATTAACGTCATTTTCTTCGTTGTGGCGACTCCTGGACACATGAACTGAATTAATTCAATATCGATGCATATTAAAATAGAAATAACAAACAATTCATAAAATTTCGATATATTGTTCACAAAATGAACAGAATTATGTACCAATGAACGGATGTACTGATCTGTAATTAATTATGAAGAAGTCCAAGAGTTATAAATAAAGGATTTAGTTATCAATGTGCCTGCTCATAGACACATGAAGTTGAAGTTATAGACATTTCATATCAAACCGTCATCTGGTTTAGAATATATTGAAGGATGTACTAATTCTTTAACTAATCAAGAACAAGTCCCTTTAATGTAAATTAACCTTATTTTCTTCGATGTGGCGACTCCTGAACACATGAACTGAGTTAATTCAATATCGATGCATATTAAAATAGAAATAACAAACATTTCATAAAATTTCGATATATTGTTCAGAAAATAAGCAGAATGATATAACGATGTACAGATGTACCGATTCTCTAATTCATCATGATGTAGTCCAAGTAATATAAATAAAGGATTTAGTTTTCAATGTGCCTGCTCATAGACACATGAAGTGCATTGATTCTATATAGATTCACATTAAAAAAAAAGTAGTTACAGACATTTCATATCAAACCGTCATCTGGTTTAGAATATATTGAAGGATGTACTAATTCGTTAACTAATCAAGAAGAAGTCCCTTTAATGTAAATTCACCTTATTTTCTTCGATGTGGCGACTCCTGAACACATGAACTGAGTTAATTCAATATCGATGCATATTAAAATAGAAATAACTAACATTTCATAAAATTTCGATATATTGTTCAGAAAATAAGCAGAATAATATAACGATGTACAGATGTACCGATTCTCTAATTCATCATGATGTAGTCCAAGTATTATAAATAAAGGATTTAGTTTTCAATGTGCCTGCTCATAGACACATGAAGTGCATTGATTCTATATAGATTCACATTAAAAAAAAAGTAGTTACAGACATTTCATATTAAACCGTCATCTGGTTTAGAATATATTGAAGGATGTACTAATTCGTTAACTAATCAAGAAGAAGTCCCTTTAATGTAAATTAACGTTATTTTCTTCGATGTGGCGACTCCTGAACACATGAACTGAGTTAATTCAATATCGATGCATATTAAAATAGAAATAACAAACATTTCATAAAATTTTGATATATTGTTAATAAAACGAACAGAATTATATACCTTTGTACTAATGTACTGACTCTGTAAATAATTATGAAGAAGTCCAAGTATGAAGGATTTTGTTTTCAATGTGCCTGCTCATAGACACATGAAGTGCATTGATTCTATATAGATTCACATTAAAAAAAAAGTAGTTACAGACATTTCATATCAAACCGTCATCTGGTTTAGAATATATTGAAGGATGTACTAATTCGTTAACTAATCAAGAAGAAGTCCCTTTAATGTAAATTCACCTTATTTTCTTCGATGTGGCGACTCCTGAACACATGAACTGAGTTAATTCAATATCGATGCATATTAAAATAGAAATAACTAACATTTCATAAAATTTCGATATATTGTTCAGAAAATAAGCAGAATAATATAACGATGTACAGATGTACCGATTCTCTAATTCATCATGATGTAGTCCAAGTATTATAAATAAAGGATTTAGTTTTCAATGTGCCTGCTCATAGACACATGAAGTGCATTGATTCTATATAGATTCACATTAAAAAAAAAAGTAGTTACAGACATTTCATATTAAACCGTCATCTGGTTTAGAATATATTGAAGGATGTACTAATTCGTTAACTAATCAAGAAGAAGTCCCTTTAATGTAAATTAACGTTATTTTCTTCGATGTGGCGACTCCTGAACACATGAACTGAGTTAATTCAATATCGATGCATATTAAAATAGAAATAACAAACATTTCATAAAATTTCGATATATTGTTCAGAAAATGAACAGAATGATATACCGATGTACTGATGTTCCGACTCTGTAATTCATTATGAAGAAGTCCAAGTTTAATAAATTAAGGGTTATGTTTTCAAAATGGCTGCTCCTAGACACATAAACTGAATTTTTTCTATATCGAAGTAAATTAGTATAGCAATGACAAACATTTCAAAAAAATTCGATGTCCGGTTCAGAAATTATTGAAGGATATAACGATTCGAAAGCTGATCATGAGGAAGTCCCTTTATAGTAAATTAGCATTATATTCTTCGATGTGGCGGCTCCTGGACACATGAACTAAGTTAATTCTATATCGGTGCATATTAAAATAGAAATTACAAATATTTCATAAAATTTTGATATATTGTTCATAAAACGAACAGAATTATATACCTTTGTACTAATGTACTGACTCTGTAAATAATTATGAAGAAGTCCAAGTATGAAGGATTTTGTTTTCAATGTGCCTGCTCGTAGACACATGAAATGCATTGATTCTATATAGATTCACATTAAAAAAAAGTAGTTACAGACATTTCATATTAAACCGTCATCTGGTTTAGAATATATTGAAGGATGTACTAATTCATTAACTAATCAAGCAGAAGTCCCTTTAATGTAAATTAACGTTATTTTCTTCGATGTGGCGACTCCTGAACACATGAACTGAATTAATTCTATATCGATGCATATTAAAATAGAAATAACAAACATTTCATAAAATTTCGATATATTGTTCAGAAAATGAACAGAATGATATACTGATGTACTGATGTTCCGACTCTGTAATTCATCATGAAGAAGTCCAAGTTTAATAAATTAAGGGTTATGTTTTCAAAATGGCTGCTCCTAGACACATAAACTTAATTCTTTCTATATCGAAGTAAATTAATATAGTAATGACAAACATTTCAAAAAAATTCGATGTCCGGTTCAGAAATTATTGAAGGATATAACGATTCGAAAGCTGATCATGAGGAAGTCCCTTTATAGTAAATTAACATTATATTCTTCGATGTGGCGGCTCCTGGACACATGAACTGAGTTAATTCTATATCGGTGCATATTAAAATAGAAATTACAAATATTTCATAAAATTTTGATATATTGTTCATAAAACGAACAGAATTAAATACCTTTGTACTAATGTACTGACTCTGTAAATAATTATGAAGAATTCCATGTATTATAAATAAGGGATTTAGTTTTCAATGTGCCTGCTCATAGACACATGAAGTGAATTGATTCTATATAGATTCATATTAAAATAAAGTAGTTACCGACATTTCATAACAAAACGTTATCTGGTTTAGAATATATTGAAGGATGTACTAATTCATTAACTAATCAAGAAGAAGTCCCTTTAATGTAAATTAACGTTATTTTCTTCGATGTGGCGACTCCTGAACACATGAACTGAGTTAATTCAATATCGATGCATATTAAAATAGAAATAATAAACATTTCATAAAATTTCGATATATTGTTCAGAAGATGAACAGAATGATATTAGGATGTACTGATGTACCGACTCTGTAATTCATCATGAAGAAGTCCAAGTTTAATAAATTAAGGATTATGTTTTCAAAATGGCTGCTCCTAGACACATAAACTGAATTTTTTCTATATCGAAGTAAATTAATATAGTAATGACAAACATTTCAAAAAAATTCGATGTCCGGTTCAGAAATTATTGAAGGATATAACGATTCGAAAGCTGATCATGAGGAAGTCCCTTTATAGTAAATTAGCATTATATTCTTCGATGTGGCGGCTCCTGGACACATGAACTAAGTTAATTCTATATCGGTGCATATTAAAATAGAAATTACAAATATTTCATAAAATTTTGATATATTGTTCATAAAACGAACAGAATTATATACCTTTGTACTAATGTACTGACTCTGTAAATAATTATGAAGAAGTCCAAGTATGAAGGATTTTGTTTTCAATGTGCCTGCTCGTAGACACATGAAATGCATTGATTCTATATAGATTCACATTAAAAAAAAGTAGTTACAGACATTTCATATTAAACCGTCATCTGGTTTAGAATATATTGAAGGATGTACTAATTCATTAACTAATCAAGCAGAAGTCCCTTTAATGTAAATTAACGTTATTTTCTTCGATGTGGCGACTCCTGAACACATGAACTGAATTAATTCTATATCGATGCATATTAAAATAGAAATAACAAACATTTCATAAAATTTCGATATATTGTTCAGAAAATGAACAGAATGATATACTGATGTACTGATGTTCCGACTCTGTAATTCATCATGAAGAAGTCCAAGTTTAATAAATTAAGGGTTATGTTTTCAAAATGGCTGCTCCTAGACACATAAACTTAATTCTTTCTATATCGAAGTAAATTAATATAGTAATGACAAACATTTCAAAAAAATTCGATGTCCGGTTCAGATTTTATTGAAGGATATAACGATTCGAAAGCTGATCATGAGGAAGTCCCTTTATAGTAAATTAACATTATATTCTTCGATGTGGCGGCTCCTGGACACATGAACTGAGTTAATTCTATATCGGTGCATATTAAAATAGAAATTACAAATATTTCATAAAATTTTGATATATTGTTAATAAAACGAACAGAATTATATACCTTTGTACTAATGTACTGACTCTGTAAATAATTATGAAGAAGTCCAAGTATGAAGGATTTTGTTTTCAATGTGCCTGCTCATAGACACATGAAGTGCATTGATTCTATATAGATTCACATTAAAAAAAAAGTAGTTACAGACATTTCATATCAAACCGTCATCTGGTTTAGAATATATTGAAGGATATACTAATTCTTTAACTAATGAAGAAGAAGTTCCTTTAATGTAAATTAACGTTATTTTCTTCGATGTGGCGACTCCTGAACACATGAACTGAGTTAATTCAATATCGATGCTTATTAAAATAGAAATAACAAACATTTCATAAAATGTCGATATATTGTTCAGAAAATAAACAGAATGATATACCGATGTACTGATGTACCGACTCTGTAATTCATCATGAAGAAGTCCAAGTTTAATAAATTAAGGATTATGTTTTCAAAATGGCTGCTCCTAGACACATAAACTGAATTTTTTCTATATCGAAGTAAATTAGTATAGCAATGACAAACATTTCAAAAAAATTCGATATGCCGTTCAGAAATTATTGAAGGATATAACGATTCGAAAGCTGATCATGAGGAAGTCCCTTTATAGTAAATTAGCATTATATTCTTCGATGTGGCGGCTCCTGGACACATGAACTAAGTTAATTCTATATCGGTGCATATTAAAATAGAAATTACAAATATTTCATAAAATTTTGATATATTGTTCATAAAACGAACAGAATTATATACCTTTGTACTAATGTACTGACTCTGTAAATAATTATGAAGAAGTCCAAGTATGAAGGATTTTGTTTTCAATGTGCCTGCTCGTAGACACATGAAATGCATTGATTCTATATAGATTCACATTAAAAAAAAGTAGTTACAGACATTTCATATTAAACCGTCATCTGGTTTAGAATATATTGAAGGATGTACTAATTCATTAACTAATCAAGCAGAAGTCCCTTTAATGTAAATTAACGTTATTTTCTTCGATGTGGCGACTCCTGAACACATGAACTGAATTAATTCTATATCGATGCATATTAAAATAGAAATAACAAACATTTCATAAAATTTCGATATATTGTTCAGAAAATGAACAGAATGATATACTGATGTACTGATGTTCCGACTCTGTAATTCATCATGAAGAAGTCCAAGTTTAATAAATTAAGGGTTATGTTTTCAAAATGGCTGCTCCTAGACACATAAACTTAATTCTTTCTATATCGAAGTAAATTAATATAGTAATGACAAACATTTCAAAAAAATTCGATGTCCGGTTCAGAAATTATTGAAGGATATAACGATTCGAAAGCTGATCATGAGGAAGTCCCTTTATAGTAAATTAACATTATATTCTTCGATGTGGCGGCTCCTGGACACATGAACTGAGTTAATTCTATATCGGTGCATATTAAAATAGAAATTACAAATATTTCATAAAATTTTGATATATTGTTCATAAAACGAACAGAATTAAATACCTTTGTACTAATGTACTGACTCTGTAAATAATTATGAAGAATTCCATGTATTATAAATAAGGGATTTAGTTTTCAATGTGCCTGCTCATAGACACATGAAGTGAATTGATTCTATATAGATTCATATTAAAATAAAGTAGTTACCGACATTTCATAACAAAACGTTATCTGGTTTAGAATATATTGAAGGATGTACTAATTCATTAACTAATCAAGAAGAAGTCCCTTTAATGTAAATTAACGTTATTTTCTTCGATGTGGCGACTCCTGAACACATGAACTGAGTTAATTCAATATCGATGCATATTAAAATAGAAATAATAAACATTTCATAAAATTTCGATATATTGTTCAGAAGATGAACAGAATGATATTAGGATGTACTGATGTACCGACTCTGTAATTCATCATGAAGAAGTCCAAGTTTAATAAATTAAGGATTATGTTTTCAAAATGGCTGCTCCTAGACACATAAACTGAATTTTTTCTATATCGAAGTAAATTAATATAGTAATGACAAACATTTCAAAAAAATTCGATGTCCGGTTCAGAAATTATTGAAGGATATAACGATTCGAAAGCTGATCATGAGGAAGTCCCTTTATAGTAAATTAGCATTATATTCTTCGATGTGGCGGCTCCTGGACACATGAACTAAGTTAATTCTATATCGGTGCATATTAAAATAGAAATTACAAATATTTCATAAAATTTTGATATATTGTTCATAAAACGAACAGAATTATATACCTTTGTACTAATGTACTGACTCTGTAAATAATTATGAAGAAGTCCAAGTATGAAGGATTTTGTTTTCAATGTGCCTGCTCGTAGACACATGAAATGCATTGATTCTATATAGATTCACATTAAAAAAAAGTAGTTACAGACATTTCATATTAAACCGTCATCTGGTTTAGAATATATTGAAGGATGTACTAATTCATTAACTAATCAAGCAGAAGTCCCTTTAATGTAAATTAACGTTATTTTCTTCGATGTGGCGACTCCTGAACACATGAACTGAATTAATTCTATATCGATGCATATTAAAATAGAAATAACAAACATTTCATAAAATTTCGATATATTGTTCAGAAAATGAACAGAATGATATACTGATGTACTGATGTTCCGACTCTGTAATTCATCATGAAGAAGTCCAAGTTTAATAAATTAAGGGTTATGTTTTCAAAATGGCTGCTCCTAGACACATAAACTTAATTCTTTCTATATCGAAGTAAATTAATATAGTAATGACAAACATTTCAAAAAAATTCGATGTCCGGTTCAGAAATTATTGAAGGATATAACGATTCGAAAGCTGATCATGAGGAAGTCCCTTTATAGTAAATTAACATTATATTCTTCGATGTGGCGGCTCCTGGACACATGAACTGAGTTAATTCTATATCGGTGCATATTAAAATAGAAATTACAAATATTTCATAAAATTTTGATATATTGTTAATAAAACGAACAGAATTATATACCTTTGTACTAATGTACTGACTCTGTAAATAATTATGAAGAAGTCCAAGTATGAAGGATTTTGTTTTCAATGTGCCTGCTCATAGACACATGAAGTGCATTGATTCTATATAGATTCACATTAAAAAAAAAGTAGTTACAGACATTTCATATCAAACCGTCATCTGGTTTAGAATATATTGAAGGATATACTAATTCTTTAACTAATGAAGAAGAAGTTCCTTTAATGTAAATTAACGTTATTTTCTTCGATGTGGCGACTCCTGAACACATGAACTGAGTTAATTCAATATCGATGCTTATTAAAATAGAAATAACAAACATTTAATAAAATGTCGATATATTGTTCAGAAAATAAACAGAATGATATACCGATGTACTGATGTACCGACTCTGTAATTCATCATGAAGAAGTCCAAGTTTAATAAATTAAGGATTATGTTTTCAAAATGGCTGCTCCTAGACACATAAACTGAATTTTTTCTATATCGAAGTAAATTAATATAGTAATGACAAACATTTCAAAAAAATTCGATGTCCGGTTCAGAAATTATTGAAGGATATAACGATTCGAAAGCTGATCATGAGGAAGTCCCTTTATAGTAAATTAGCATTATATTCTTCGATGTGGCGGCTCCTGGACACATGAACTAAGTTAATTCTATATAGGTGCATATTAAAATAGAAATTACAAATATTTCATAAAATTTTGATATATTGTTCATAAAACGAACAGAATTATATACCTTTGTACTAATGTACTGACTCTGTAAATAATTATGAAGAAGTCCAAGTATGAAGGATTTTGTTTTCAATGTGCCTGCTCGTAGACACATGAAATGCATTGATTCTATATAGATTCACATTAAAAAAAAATTGTTACAGACATTTCATATTAAACCGTCATCTGGTTTAGAATATATTGAAGGATGTACTAATTCATTAACTAATCAAGCAGAAGTCCCTTTAATGTAAATTAACGTTATTTTCTTCGATGTGGCGACTCCTGAACACATGAACTGAATTAATTCTATATCGATGCATATTAAAATAGAAATAACAAACATTTCATAAAATTTCGATATATTGTTCAGAAAATGAACAGAATGATATACTGATGTACTGATGTTCCGACTCTGTAATTCATCATGAAGAAGTCCAAGTTTAATAAATTAAGGGTTATGTTTTCAAAATGGCTGCTCCTAGACACATAAACTTAATTCTTTCTATATCGAAGTAAATTAATATAGTAATGACAAACATTTCAAAAAAATTCGATGTCCGGTTCAGAAATTATTGAAGGATATAACGATTCGAAAGCTGATCATGAGGAAGTCCCTTTATAGTAAATTAACATTATATTCTTCGATGTGGCGGCTCCTGGACACATGAACTGAGTTAATTCTATATCGGTGCATATTAAAATAGAAATTACAAATATTTCATAAAATTTTGATATATTGTTCATAAAACGAACAGAATTAAATACCTTTGTACTAATGTACTGACTCTGTAAATAATTATGAAGAATTCCATGTATTATAAATAAGGGATTTAGTTTTCAATGTGCCTGCTCATAGACACATGAAGTGAATTGATTCTATATAGATTCATATTAAAATAAAGTAGTTACCGACATTTCATAACAAAACGTTATCTGGTTTAGAATATATTGAAGGATGTACTAATTCATTAACTAATCAAGAAGAAGTCCCTTTAATGTAAATTAACGTTATTTTCTTCGATGTGGCGACTCCTGAACACATGAACTGAGTTAATTCAATATCGATGCATATTAAAATAGAAATAATAAACATTTCATAAAATTTCGATATATTGTTCAGAAGATGAACAGAATGATATTAGGATGTACTGATGTACCGACTCTGTAATTCATCATGAAGAAGTCCAAGTTTAATAAATTAAGGATTATGTTTTCAAAATGGCTGCTCCTAGACACATATACTTAATTCTTTCTATATCGAAGTAAATTAGTAAAGCAATAACAAACATTTCAAAAAAATTCGATGTCCGGTTCAGAAATTAGTGAAGGATATAACGATGCGAAAGTTGATCAAGAAGAAGTCCCTTTTTATTAAATTAACGTCATTTTCTTCGATGTGGCGACTCCTGGACACATGAACTGAATTAATTCAATATCGATGCATATTAAAATAGAGATAACAAACATTTCATAAAATTTCGATATATTGTTCACAAAATGAATAGAATGATATACCGATGTACTGATGTACCGATTTTGTAATTCATCATGAAGAAGTCCAAATTTAGTAAGTTAAGGATTATGATGTCAAAATGGCTGCTCCTAGACACATAAACTGAATTTATTCTATATCGAAGTAAATTTATATAGCAATGACAAACATTTCAAAAAAATTCGATGTCCGGTTCAGAAATTATTGAAGGATATAACGATGCGAAAGCTGATCGTGAAGAAGTCCCTTTATAGTAAATGTACGTTTCTTCCTTCAATGAGTTTGTACTAGCCACATGAACTAAACTAATTCTATATCGATGCATATTAATATATAAATGACAAACATTTCACAAAATTTCGATATATGGTTCAGAAAATGAACAGAATTATATACCAATGTACGGATGTACTGATCTGTAAGTAATTATGAAGAAGTCCAAGTATTTTAAATAAATGATTTTGTTTTCAATGTGCCTGCTCATAGACACATGAAGTGAATTGATTCTATATAGATTCATATTAAAAAAAGTAGTTACAGACATTTCATATCAAATCTTCATCTGGTTTAGAATATATTGAAGGATGTACTAATTCGTTAACTAATCAAGAAGAAGTCCCTTTATAGTAAATTAACGTCATTTTCTTCGTTGTGGCGACTCCTGGACACATGAACTGAATTAATTCAATATCGATGCATATTAAAATAGAAATAACAAACAATTCATAAAATTTCGATATATTGTTCACAAAATGAACAGAATTATGTACCAATGAACGGATGTACTGATCTGTAATTAATTATGAAGAAGTCCAAGAGTTATAAATAAAGGATTTAGTTATCAATGTGCCTGCTCATAGACACATGAAGTTGAAGTTATAGACATTTCATATCAAACCGTCATCTGGTTTAGAATATATTGAAGGATGTACTAATTCTTTAACTAATCAAGAACAAGTCCCTTTAATGTAAATTAACCTTATTTTCTTCGATGTGGCGACTCCTGAACACATGAACTGAGTTAATTCAATATCGATGCATATTAAAATAGAAATAACAAACATTTCATAAAATTTCGATATATTGTTCAGAAAATAAGCAGAATGATATAACGATGTACAGATGTACCGATTCTCTAATTCATCATGATGTAGTCCAAGTAATATAAATAAAGGATTTAGTTTTCAATGTGCCTGCTCATAGACACATGAAGTGCATTGATTCTATATAGATTCACATTAAAAAAAAAGTAGTTACAGACATTTCATATCAAACCGTCATCTGGTTTAGAATATATTGAAGGATGTACTAATTCGTTAACTAATCAAGAAGAAGTCCCTTTAATGTAAATTCACCTTATTTTCTTCGATGTGGCGACTCCTGAACACATGAACTGAGTTAATTCAATATCGATGCATATTAAAATAGAAATAACTAACATTTCATAAAATTTCGATATATTGTTCAGAAAATAAGCAGAATAATATAACGATGTACAGATGTACCGATTCTCTAATTCATCATGATGTAGTCCAAGTATTATAAATAAAGGATTTAGTTTTCAATGTGCCTGCTCATATACACATGAAGTGCATTGATTCTATATAGATTCACATTAAAAAAAAAAGTAGTTACAGACATTTCATATTAAACCGTCATCTGGTTTAGAATATATTGAAGGATGTACTAATTCGTTAACTAATCAAGAAGAAGTCCCTTTAATGTAAATTAACGTTATTTTCTTCGATGTGGCGACTCCTGAACACATGAACTGAGTTAATTCAATATCGATGCATATTAAAATAGAAATAACAAACATTTCATAAAATTTCGATATATTGTTCAGAAAATAAACAGAATGATATACCGATGTACTGATGTTCCGACTCTGTAATTCATTATGAAGAAGTCCAAGTTTAATAAATTAAGGGTTATGTTTTCAAAATGGCTGCTCCTAGACACATAAACTGAATTTTTTCTATATCGAAGTAAATTAGTATAGCAATGACAAACATTTCAAAAAAATTCGATGTCCGGTTCAGAAATTATTGAAGGATATAACGTTGCGAAAGCTGAAGAAGTCCCTTTATAGTAAATTAACGTCACTTTCTTCAATGAGGTTGTACTGGACACATGAACTAAACTAATTCTATATCGATGCATATTAATATATAAATGACAAACATTTCACAAAATTTCGATATATTGTTCAGGAAATGAACAGAATTATATACCAATGTTCGGATGCACTGATCTGTAAATAATTATGAAGAAGTCCAAGTATTTTAAATAAATTAATTTGTTTTCAATGTGCCTGCTCATAGACACATGAAGTTGATTGATTCTATATAGATTCATATTAAAAAAAGTAGTTACAGACATTTCATATCAAATCTTCATCTGGTTTAGAATATATTGAAGGATGTACTAATTCGTTAACTAATCAAGAAGAAGTCCCTTTATAGTAAATTAACGTCATTTTCTTCGTTGTGGCGACTCCTGGACACATGAACTGAATTAATTCAATATCGATGCATATTAAAATAGAAATAACAAACAATTCATAAAATTTCGATATATTGTTCACAAAATGAACAGAATTATGTACCAATGAACGGATGTACTGATCTGTAAGTAATTATGAAGAAGTCCAAGAGTTATAAATAAAGGATTTAGTTATCAATGTGCCTGCTCATAGACACATGAAGTTGAAGTTATAGACATTTCATATCAAACCGTCATCTGGTTTAGAATATATTGAAGGATGTACTAATTCTTTAACTAATCAAGAACAAGTCCCTTTAATGTAAATTAACCTTATTTTCTTCGATGTGGCGACTCCTGAACACATGAACTGAGTTAATTCAATATCGATGCATATTAAAATAGAAATAACAAACATTTCATAAAATTTCGATATATTGTTCAGAAAATAAGCAGAATAATATAACGATGTACAGATGTACCGATTCTCTAATTCATCATGATGTAGTCCAAGTATTATAAATAAAGGATTTAGTTTTCAATGTGCCTGCTCATAGACACATGAAGTGCATTGATTCTATATAGATTCACATTAAAAAAAAAAGTAGTTACAGACATTTCATATTAAACCGTCATCTGGTTTAGAATATATTGAAGGATGTACTAATTCGTTAACTAATCAAGAAGAAGTACCTTTAATGTAAATTAACGTTATTTTCTTCGATGTGGCGACTCCTGAACACATGAACTGAGTTAATTCAATATCGATGCATATTAAAATAGAAATAACAAACATTTCATAAAATTTCGATATATTGTTCAGAAAATGAACAGAATGATATACCGATGTACTGATGTTCCGACTCTGTAATTCATTATGAAGAAGTCCAAGTTTAATAAATTAAGTGTTATGTTTTCTAAATGGCTGCTCCTAGACACATAAACTGAATTTTTTCTATATCGAAGTAAATTAGTATAGCAATGACAAACATTTCAAAAAAATTCGATGTCCGGTTCAGAAATTATTGAAGGATATAACGTTGCGAAAGCTGAAGAAGTCCCTTTATAGTAAATTAACGTCACTTTCTTCAATGAGGTTGTACTGGACACATGAACTAAACTAATTCTATATCGATGCATATTAATATATAAATGACAAACATTTCACAAAATTTCGATATATTGTTCAGGAAATGAACAGAATTATATACCAATGTTCGGATGCACTGATCTGTAAATAATTATGAAGAAGTCCAAGTATTTTAAATAAATTAATTTGTTTTCAATGTGCCTGCTCATAGACACATGAAGTTGATTGATTCTATATAGATTCATATTAAAAAAAGTAGTTACAGACATTTCATATCAAATCTTCATCTGGTTTAGAATATATTGAAGGATGTACTAATTCGTTAACTAATCAAGAAGAAGTCCCTTTATAGTAAATTAACGTCATTTTCTTCGTTGTGGCGACTCCTGGACACATGAACTGAATTAATTCAATATCGATGCATATTAAAATAGAAATAACAAACAATTCATAAAATTTCGATATATTGTTCACAAAATGAACAGAATTATGTACCAATGAACGGATGTACTGATCTGTAAGTAATTATGAAGAAGTCCAAGAGTTATAAATAA
Organism: Coelopa pilipes; assembly: GCA_947389925.1. Taxonomy (NCBI): domain Eukaryota; kingdom Metazoa; phylum Arthropoda; class Insecta; order Diptera; family Coelopidae; genus Coelopa; species Coelopa pilipes. Next base: position 11,065,544 of record OX376700.1, read on the forward strand.
AGGATTTAGTTATCAATGTGCCTGCTCATAGACACATGAAGTTGAAGTTATAGACATTTCATATCAAACCGTCATCTGGTTTAGAATATATTGAAGGATGTACTAATTCTTTAACTAATCAAGAACAAGTCCCTTTAATGTAAATTAACCTTATTTTCTTCGATGTGGCGACTCCTGAACACATGAACTGAGTTAATTCAATATCGATGCATATTAAAATAGAAATAACAAACATTTCATAAAATTTCGATATATTGTTCAGAAAATAAGCAGAATGATATAACGATGTACAGATGTACCGATTCTCTAATTCATCATGATATAGTCCAAGTAATATAAATAAAGGATTTAGTTTTCAATGTGCCTGCTCATAGACACATGAAGTGCATTGATTCTATATAGATTCACATTAAAAAAAAAGTAGTTACAGCCATTTCATATCAAACCGTCATCTGGTTTAGAATATATTGAAGGATGTACTAATTCGTTAACTAATCAAGAAGAAGTCCCTTTAATGTAAATTCACCTTATTTTCTTCGATGTGGCGACTCCTGAACACATGAACTGAGTTAATTCAATATCGATGCATATTAAAATAGAAATAACTAACATTTCATAAAATTTCGATATATTGTTCAGAAAATAAGCAGAATAATATAACGATGTACAGATGTACCGATTCTCTAATTCATCATGATGTAGTCCAAGTATTATAAATAAAGGATTTAGTTTTCAATGTGCCTGCTCATAGACACATGAAGTGCATTGATTCTATACAGATTCACATTAAAAAAAAAGTAGTTACAGACATTTCATATTAAACCGTCATCTGGTTTAGAATATATTGAAGGATGTACTAATTCGTTAACTAATCAAGAAGAAGTCCCTTTAATGTAAATTAACGATATTTTCTTCGATGTGGCGATTCCTGAACACATGAACTGAGTTAATTCAATATCGATGCATATTAAAATAGAAATAACAAACATTTCATAAAATTTCGATATATTGTTCAGAAAATGAACAGAATGATATACCGATGTACTGATGTTCCGACTCTGTAATTCATTATGAAGAAGTCCAAGTTTAATAAATTAAGGGTTATGTTTTCAAAATGGCTGCTCCTAGACACATAAACTGAATTTTTTCTATATCGAAGTAAATTAGTATAGCAATGACAAACATTTCAAAAAAATTCGATGTCCGGTTCAGAAATTATTGAAGGATATAACGTTGCGAAAGCTGAAGAAGTCCCTTTATAGTAAATTAACGTCACTTTCTTCAATGAGGTTGTACTGGACACATGAACTAAACTAATTCTATATCGATGCATATTAATATATAAATGACAAACATTTCACAAAATTTCGATATATTGTTCAGGAAATGAACAGTATTATATACCAATGTTCGGATGCACTGATCTGTAAATAATTATGAAGAAGTCCAAGTATTTTAAAAAAATTAATTTGTTTTCAATGTGCCTGCTCATAGACACATGAAGTTGATTGATTCTATATAGATTCATATTAAAAAAAGTAGTTACAGACATTTCATATCAAATCTTCATCTGGTTTAGAATATATTGAAGGATGTACTAATTCGTTAACTAATCAAGAAGAAGTCCCTTTATAGTAAATTAACGTCATTTTCTTCGTTGTGGCGACTCCTGGACACATGAACTGAATTAATTCAATATCGATGCATATTAAAATAGAAATAACAAACAATTCATAAAATTTCGATATATTGTTCACAAAATGAACAGAATTATGTACCAATGAACGGATGTACTGATCTGTAAGTAATTATGAAGAAGTCCAAGAGTTATAAATAAAGGATTTAGTTATCAATGTGCCTGCTCATAGACACATGAAGTTGAAGTTATAGACATTTCATATCAAACCGTCATCTGGTTTAGAATATATTGAAGGATGTACTAATTCTTTAACTAATCAAGAACAAGTCCCTTTAATGTAAATTAACCTTATTTTCTTCGATGTGGCGACTCCTGAACACATGAACTGAGTTAATTCAATATCGATGCATATTAAAATAGAAATAACAAACATTTCATAAAATTTCGATATATTGTTCAGAAAATAAGCAGAATGATATAACGATGTACAGATGTACCGATTCTCTAATTCATCATGATATAGTCCAAGTAATATAAATAAAGGATTTAGTTTTCAATGTGCCTGCTCATAGACACATGAAGTGCATTGATTCTATATAGATTCACATTAAAAAAAAAGTAGTTACAGCCATTTCATATCAAACCGTCATCTGGTTTAGAATATATTGAAGGATGTACTAATTCGTTAACTAATCAAGAAGAAGTCCCTTTAATGTAAATTAACATTATTTTCTTCGATGTGGCGACTCCTGAACACATGAACTGAGTTAATTCAATATCGATGCATATTAAAATAGAAATAACTAACATTTCATAAAATTTCGATATATTGTTCAGAAAATAAGCAGAATAATATAACGATGTACAGATGTACCGATTCTCTAATTCATCATGATGTAGTCCAAGTATTATAAATAAAGGATTTAGTTTTCAATGTGCCTGCTCATAGACACATGAAGTGCATTGATTCTATATAGATTCACATTAAAAAAAAAGTAGTTACAGACATTTCATATTAAACCGTCATCTGGTTTAGAATATATTGAAGGATGTACTAATTCGTTAACTAATCAAGAAGAAGTCCCTTTAATGTAAATTAACGTTATTTTCTTCGATGTGGCGATTCCTGAACACATGAACTGAGTTAATTCAATATCTATGCATATTAAAATAGAAATAATAAACATTTCATAAAATTTCGATATATTGTTCAGAAGATGAACAGAATGATATTAGGATGTACTGATGTACCGACTCTGTAATTCATCATGAAGAAGTCCAAGTTTAATAAATTAAGGATTATGTTTTCAAAATGGCTGCTCCTAGACACATAAACTGAATTTTTTCTATATCGAAGTAAATTAGTATAGCAATGACAAACATTTCAAAAAAATTCGATGTCCGGTTCAGAAATTATTGAAGGATATAACGTTGCGAAAGCTGAAGAAGTCCCTTTATAGTAAATTAACGTCACTTTCTTCAATGAGGTTGTACTGGACACATGAACTAAACTAATTCTATATCGATGCATATTAATATATAAATGACAAACATTTCACAAAATTTCGATATATTGTTCAGGAAATGAACAGATTTATATACCAATGTTCGGATGCACTGATCTGTAAGTAATTATGAAGAAGTCCAAGTATTTTAAATAAATTAATTTGTTTTCAATGTGCCTGCTCATAGACACATGAAGTTGATTGATTCTATATAGATTCATATTAAAAAAGTAGTTTCAGACATTTCATATCAAATCGTCATCTGGTTTAGAATTTATTGAAGGATGTACTAATTCGTTAACTAATCAAGAAGAAGTCCCTTTATAGTAAATTAACCTTATTTTCTTCGTTGTGGCGACTCCTGGACACATGAACTGAATTAATACAATATCGATGCATATTAAAATAGAAATAACAAACATTTCATAAAATTTCGATATATTGTTCACAAAATGAATAGAATGATATACCGATGTACTGATGTACCGATTTTGTAATTCATCATGAAGAAGTCCAAATTTAATAAGTTAAGGATTATGTTGTCAAAATGGCTGCTCCTAGACACATAAACTGAATTTTTTCTATACCGCAGTAAATTAGTATAGCAATGACAAACAAACAAAATTATTGAAGGATATAACGATGCGAAAGCTGATCGTGAAGAAGTCCCTTTATAGTAAATGAACGTTATTTCCTTCAATGAGTTTGTACTGGACACATGAACAAAAATAATTCTATATCGATACATATTAAAAAAGTGTTATAAATAAATGATTTAGTTTTCAATGTGCCTGCTCAGAGACACATGAAGTGAATTGATTCTATATAGATTCATATTAAAATAAAGTAGTTTCCGACATTTCATAACTAAACGTCATCTAGTTTAGAATATATTGAAGGATGTACTAATTCCTTAACTAATCAAGAACAAGTCCCTTTAATGTAAATTAACCTTATTTTCTTCGATGTGGCGACTCCTGAACACATGAACTGAGTTAATTCAATATCTATGCATATTAAAATAGAAATAATAAACATTTCATAAAATTTCGATATATTGTTCACAAAATGAATAGAATGATATACCGATGTACTGATGTACCGATTTTGTAATTCATCATGAAGAAGTCCAAATTTTATAAGTTAAGGATTATGTTGTCAAAATGGCTGCTCCTAGACATATAAACTGAATTTTTTCTATACCGCAGTAAATTAGTATAGCAATGACAAACACACAAAATTAATGAAGAATATAACGATGCGAAAGCTGATCGTGAAGAAGTCCCTTTATAGTAAATTAACGTTTCTTCCTTCAATGAGTTTGTACTAGCCACATGAACTAAACTAATTCTATATCGATGCATATTAATATATAAATGACAAACATTTCACAAAATTTCGATATATGGTTCAGAAAATGAACAGAATTATATACCAATGTACGGATGTACTGATCTGTAAGTAATTATGAAGAAGTCCAAGTATTTTAAATAAATGATTTTGTTTTCAATGTGCCTGCTCATAGAGACATGAAGTGAATTGATTCTATATAGATTCATATTAAAAAAAGTAGTTACAGACATTTCATATCAAATCTTCATCTGGTTTAGAATATATTGAAGGATGTACTAATTCGTTAACTAATCAAGAAGAAGTCCCTTTATAGTAAATTAACGTCATTTTCTTCGTTGTGGCGACTCCTGGACACATGAACTGAATTAATTCAATATCGATGCATATTAAAATAGAAATAACAAACAATTCATAAAATTTCGATATATTGTTCACAAAATGAACAGAATTATGTACCAATGAACGGATGTACTGATCTGTAAGTAATTATGAAGAAGTCCAAGAGTTATAAATAAAGGATTTAGTTATCAATGTGCCTGCTCATAGACACATGAAATTGAAGTTATAGACATTTTATATCAAACCGTCATCTGGTTTAGAATATATTGAAGGATGTACTAATTCTTTAACTAATCAAGAACAAGTCCCTTTAATGTAAATTAACCTTATTTTCTTCGATGTGGCGACTCCTGAACACATGAACTGAGCTAATTCAATATCGATGCATATTAAAATAGAAATAACAAACATTTCATAAAATTTCGATATATTGTTCAGAAAATAAGCAGAATGATATAACGATGTACAGATGTACCGATTCTCTAATTCATCATGATATAGTCCAAGTAATATAAATAATGGATTTAGTTTTCAATGTGCCTGCTCATAGACACATGAAGTGCATTGATTCTATATAGATTCACATTAACAAAAAAGTAGTTACAGACATTTCATATCAAACCGTCTTCTGGTTTAGAATATATTGAAGGATGTACTAATTCGTTAACTAATCAAGAAGAAGTCCCTTTAATGTAAATTAACCTTATTTTCTACGATGTGGCGACTCCTGAACACATGAACTGAGTTAATTCAATATCGATGCATATTAAAATAGAAATAACTAACATTTCATAAAATTTCGATATATTGTTCAGAAAATAAGCAGAATAATATAACGATGTACAGATGTACCGATTCTCTAATTCATCATGATGTAGTCCAAGTATTATAAATAAAGGATTTAGTTTTCAATGTGCCTGCTCATAGACACATGAAATGCATTGATTCTATATAGATTCACATTAAAAAAAAAGTAGTAACAGACATTTCATATTAAACCGTCATCTGGTTTAGAATATATTGAAGGATGTACTAATTCGTTAACTAATCAAGAAGAAGTCCCTTTTATGTAAATTAACGTTATTTTCTTCGATGTGGCGACTCCTGAACACATGAACTGAGTTAATTCAATATCTATGCATATTAAAATAGAAATAATAAACATTTCATAAAATTTCGATATATTGTTCAGAAGATGAACAGAATGATATTAGGATGTACTGATGTACCGACTCTGTAATTCATCATGAAGAAGTCCAAGTTTAATAAATTAAGGATTATGTTTTCAAAATGGCTGCTCCTAGACACATAAACTGAATTTTTTCTATATCGAAGTAAATTAGTATAGCAATGACAAACAAAAAAAATTATTGAAGGATATAACGATGCGAAAGCTGATCGTGAAGAAGTCCCTTTATAGTAAATGAACGTTATTTCCTTCAATGAGTTTGTACTGGACACATGAACAAAAATAATTCTATATCGATACATATTAATATATAAATGACAAACATTTCACAAAATTTCGATATATTGCTCAGAAAATGAACAGATTTATATACCAATGTACGGATGTACTGCTCTGTAAGTAATTATGAAGTAGTCCAAGTGTTATAAATAAATGATTTAGTTTTCAATGTGCCTGCTCAGAGACACATGAAGTGAATTGATTCTATATAGATTCATATTAAAATAAAGTAGTTTCCGACATTTCATAACTAAACGTCATCTAGTTTAGAATATATTGAAGGATGTACTAATACGTTAACTAATCAAGGAGACGACCCTTTAATGTAAATTAACATTATTTTCTTCGATGTGGCGACTCCTGAACACATGAACTGAGTTAATTCAATATTGATGCAAATTTTAAAATAGAAATAATAAACATTTCATAAAATTTCGATATATTGTTCAGAAAATGAACAGAATGATATACCTATGTTTTGATGTACCGACCCTCTAATTCATCATGAAGAATCCCAAGTATAATAAAATAAGGATTATGTTTTCCAAATGGCTGCTCCTAGACACATAAACTGAATTTTTTCTATATCGAAGTAAATTAATATAGCAATGACAAACATTTCAAAAAAATTCGATGTCCGGTTCAGAAATTATTGAAGGATATAACGATGCGAAAGCTAATCGTGAAGATGTCCCTTTATAGTAAATTAACGTTTCTTCCTTCAATGAGTTTGTACTGGCCACATGAACTAAACTAATTCTATATCGATGCATATTAATATATAAATGACAAACATTTCACAAAATTTCGATATATGGTTCAGAAAATGAACAGAATTATATACCAATGTACGGATGTACTGATCTGTAAGTAATTATGAAGAAGTCTAAGTATTTTAAATTAATGATTTTGTTTCCAATGTGCCTGCTCATAGATACATGAAGTGAATTGATTCTATATAGATTCATATTAAAAAAAGTAGTTACAGACATTTCATATCAAATCGTCATCTGGTTTAGAATATATTGAAGGATGTACTAATTCGTTAACTAATCAATACGATGTCCCTTTATAGTAAATTAGCGTTATTTTCTTCGATGTGGCGACTCCTGGACACATGAACTGAGTTAATTCTATATCGATGCGTATTAAAATAGAAATAACAAACATTTCATAAATGTCGATATATTGTTCAGAAGATAAACAGAATGATATAAGGATGTACTGATGTACCGACTATGTAATTCATCATGAAGAAGTCCAAGTTTAATAAATTAAGGATTATGTTTTCAAAATGGCTGCTCCTACACATAAACTGAATTTTTTCTATATCGAAGTAAATTAATATAGCAATGACAAACATTTCAAAAAAATTAGATGTCCGGTTCAGAAATTATTGAAGGATATAACGTTGCGAAAGCTGATCATGAAGAAGTCCCTTTATAGTAAATTAACGTCATTTTCTTCAAAGAGGTTGTACTGGACACATGAACTAAACTAATATTATATCGATGCATATTAATATATAAATGACAAACATTTCACAAAATTTCGATATATTGCTCAGAAAATGAACAGATTTATATACCAATGTACGGATGTACTGCTCTCTAAGTAATTATGAAGTAGTCCAAGTGTTATAAATAAATGATTTAGTTTTCAATGAGCCTGCTCATAGACACATGAAGTGAATTGATTCTATATAGATTCATATTAAAACAAAGTAGTTTCCGACATTTCAAAACAAAACGTCATCTGGTTTAGAATATATTGAAGGATGTACTAATTCGTTAACTGATCAAGAAGAAGTCCCTTTATAGTAAATTATCGTCATTTTCTTCGTTGTGGCGACTCCTGGACACATGAACTGAATTAATTCAATATCGATGCATATTAAAATAGAAATAACAAACATTTCATAAAATTTCGATATATTGTTCACAAAATGAACAGAATTATGTACCGATGTACTGATGTACCGACTCTGTAATTCATCATGAAGAAGTCCAAGTTTAATAAATTAAGGATTATGTTTTCAAAATGGCTGCTCCTAGACACATAAACTGAATTTTTTCTATATCGAAGTAAATTAATATAGCAATGACAAACATTTCAAAAAAATGCGATGTCCGGTTCAGAAATTATTGAAGGATATAATGATGCGAAAGCTGATCATGAAGAAGTCCCTTTTTAGTAAATTAACGTCATTTTCTTCGATGTGGCGACTCCTGGACACATGAACTGAATTAATTTAATATCGATGCATATTAAAATAGAAATGACAAACATTTCATAAAATTTCAATATATTGTTCAGAAAATGAACAGAATTATGTACCAATGTACGGATGTACTGATCAGTAAGTAATTGTGAATAAGTCCAAGTATTTTAAATTAATGATTTAGTTTTCAATGTGCCTGCTCATAGACACATGAATTTGACGTTACAGACATTTCATTTCAAACCGTCATCTGGTTTAGAATATATTGAAGGATGTACTAATTCGTTAACTAATCAAGAAGATGTCCCTTTGATGTAAATTAACGTTATTTTCTACGAAGTGGCGACTCCTGGACACATGAACTGAATTAATTCAATATCGATGCAAATTTTAAAATAGAAATAACAAACATTTCATACAATTTCGATATATTGTTCAGAAAATGAACAGAATGATATACCGATGTACTGATGTACCGACTCTGTAATTCATCATGAAGAAGCCAAGTATAATAAATTAAGGATTATGTTTTCCAAATGGCTGCTCCTAGATACATAAACTGAATTTTTTCTATATCGAAATAAATTAGTATAGCAATGACAAACATTTCAAAAAAATTCGATGTCCGGTTCAGGAATTATTGAAGGATATAACGTTGCGAAAGCTGATCATGAAGAAGTCCCTTTATAGTAAATTAACGTCACTTTCTTCAATGAGGTTGTACTGGACACATGAACTAAACTAATTCTATATCGATGCATATTAATATATAAATGACAAACATTTCACAAAATTTCGATATATGGATCAGAAAATGAACAGAATTATATACCAATGTACGGATGTACCTACTCTGTAAGTAATTATGAAGAAGTCCAATTATTTTAAATAAATGATTTTGTTTTCAATGTGCCTGCTCATAGACACATGAAGTTGATTGATTCTATATAAATTCATTTTAAAAAAAGTAGTTAAAGACATTTCATATCAAATCATCATCTGGTTTAGAATATATTGAAGGATGTTCTAATTCGTTAACTAATCAAGGAGAGGTCCCTTTAATGTAAATTAACGTTATTTTCTACGATGTGGCGACTCCTGGACAAATGAACTGAATTAATTCAATATCGATGCAAATTTTAAAATAGAAATAACAAACATTTCATACAATTTCGATATATTGTTCAGAAAATGAACAGAATGATATACCGATGCACTGATGTACCGAATCTGTAATTCATCATGAAGAAGCCAAGTATAATAAATTAAGGATTATGTTTTCCAAATGGCTGCTCCTAGACACATAAACTGAATTTTTTCTATATCGAAGTAAATTAGTATAGCAATGACAAACATTTCAAAAAAATTCGATGTCCGGTTCAGGAATTATTGAAGGATATAACGTTGCGAAAGCTGATCATGAAGAAGTCCCTTTATAGTAAATTAACGTCACTTTCTTCAATGAGGTTGTACTGGACACATGAACTAAACTAATTCTATATCGATACATATTAATATATAGATGACAAACATTTCACAAAATTTCGATATATGGTTCAGAAAATGAACAGATTTATATACCAATGTACGGATGTACCGACTCTGTAAGTAATTATGAAGAAGTCCAAGTATTTTAAATAAATGATTTTGTTTTCAATGTGCCTGCTCATAGACACATGAAGTTGATTGATTCTATATAGATTCATATTAAAAAAAAAGTAGTTAAAGACATTTCATATCAAATCGTCATCTGGTTTAGAATATATTGAAGGATGTACTAATTCGTTAACTAATCAAGAAGAAGTCCCTTTATAGTAAATTGACGATATTTTCTTCGTTGTGGCGACTCCTGGACACATGAACTGAATTAATACAAAATCGATGCATATTAAAATAGAAATAACAAACATTTCATAAAATTTCGATATATTGTTCACAAAATGAATAGAATGATATACCGATGTACTGATGTACCGATTTTGTAATTCATCATGAAGAAGTCCAAATTTAATAAGTTAAGGATTATGTTGTCAAAATGGCTGCTCCTAGACACATAAACTGAATTTTTTCTATACCGAAGTAAATTAGTATAGCAAGAAACATTTCAAAACAATTCGATGTCCGGTTCAGAAATTATTGAAGGATATAACGATGCGAAAGCTAATCTAAAGCTAATATAAAGTCCCTTTATAGTAAATGAACGTTATTTCCTTCAATGAGTTTGTACTGGACACATGAACTAAACGCATATTAATATATAAATGACAAACATTTCACAAAATTTCGATATATTGTTCGGGAAATGAACAGAATTATATACCAATATTCAGATATACTGATCTGTAAGTAATTATGAAGAAGTCCAAGTATTTTAAATAAATGATTTTGTTTTCAATGTGCCTGCTCATAGACACATGAAGTTGATTGATTCTATATAGATTCATATTAAAAAAAAGTAGTTAAAGACACATCATATCATATCGTCATCTGGTTTAGAATATATTGAAGGATGTACTAATTCGTTAACTAATCAAGAAGAAGTCCCTTTATAGTAAATTAACGTTATTTTCTTCGTTGTGGCGACTCCTGGACACATGAACTGAATTAATTCAATATCGATGCATATTAAAATAGAAATAACAAACATTTCATAAAATTTCGATATATTGTTCACAAAATGAACAGAATTATGTACCGATGTACTGATGTACCGACTCTGTAATTCATCATGAAGAAGTCCAAGTTTAATAATTTAAGGATTATGTTTTCAAAATGGCTGCTCCTAGACACATAAACTGAATTTTTTCTATATCGAAGTAAATTAATATAGCAATGACAAACATTTCAAAAAAATTCGATGTCCGGTTCAGAAATTATTGAAGGATATAACGTTGCGAAAGCAGATCAGGAAGAAGTCCCTTTATAGTAAATGAACGTTTCTTCCTTCAATGAGTTTGTACTGGCCACATGAACTAAACTAATTCTATATCGATGCATATTAATATATAAATGACAAACATTTCACAAAATTTCGATATATGGATCAGAAAATGAACAGAATTATATACCAATGTACGGATGTACCTACTCTGTAAGTAATTATGAAGAAGTCCAATTATTTTAAATAAATGATTTTGTTTTCAATGTGCCTGCTCATAGACACATGAAGTTGATTGATTCTATATAGATTCATATTAAAAAAAAGTAGTTAAAGACATTTCATATCAAATCATCATCTGGTTTAGAATATATTGAAGGATGTTCTAATTCGTTAACTAATCAAGGAGAGGTCCCTTTAATGTAAATTAACGTTATTTTCTACGATGTGGCGACTCCTGGACAAATGAACTGAATTAATTCAATATCGATGCAAATTTTAAAATAGAAATAACAAACATTTCATACAATTTCGATATATTGTTCAGAAAATGAACAGAATGATATACCGATGCTCTGATGTACCGAATCTGTAATTCATCATGAAGAAACCAAGTATAATAAATTAAGGATTATGTTTTCCAAATGGCTGCTCCTAGACACATAAACTGAATTTTTTCTATATCGAAGTAAATTAGTATAGCAATGACAAACATTTCAAAAAAATTCGATGTCCGGTTCAGGAATTATTGAAGGATATAACGTTGCGAAAGCTGATCATGAAGAAGTCCCTTTATAGTAAATTAACGTCACTTTCTTCAATGAGGTTGTACTGGACACATGAACTAAACTAATTCTATATCGATACATATTAATATATAGATGACAAACATTTCACAAAATTTCGATATATGGTTCAGAAAATGAACAGATTTATATACCAATGTACGGATGTACCGACTCTGTAAGTAATTATGAAGAAGTCCAAGTATTTTAAATAAATGATTTTGTTTTCAATGTGCCTGCTCATAGACACATGAAGTTGATTGATTCTATATAGATTCATATTAAAAAAAAGTAGTTAAAGACATTTCATATCAAATCGTCATCTGGTTTAGAATATATTGAAGGATGTACTAATTCGTTAACTAATCAAGAAGAAGTCCCTTTTTAGTAAATTGACGATATTTTCTTCGTTGTGGCGACTCCTGGACACATGAACTGAATTAATACAAAATCGATGCATATTAAAATAGAAATAACAAACATTTCATAAAATTTCGATATATTGTTCACAAAATGAATAGAATGATATACCGATGTACTGATGTACCGATTTTGTAATTCATCATGAAGAAGTCCAAATTTAATAAGTTAAGGATTATGTTGTCAAAATGGCTGCTCCTAGACACATAAACTGAATTTTTTCTATACCGAAGTAAATTAGTATAGCAAGAAACATTTCAAAACAATTCGATGTCCGGTTCAGAAATTATTGAAGGATATAACGATGCGAAAGCTAATCTAAAGCTAATATAAAGTCCCTTTATAGTAAATGAACGTTATTTCCTTCAATGAGTTTGTACTGGACACATGAACTAAACGCATATTAATATATAAATGACAAACATTTCACAAAATTTCGATATATTGTTCGGGAAATGAACAGAATTATATACCAATATTCAGATATACTGATCTGTAAGTAATTATGAAGAAGTCCAAGTATTTTAAATAAATGATTTTGTTTTCAATGTGCCTGCTCATAGACACATGAAGTTGTTGATTCTATATAGATTCATATTAAAAAAAAGTAGTTAAAGACATTTCATATCAAATCGTCATCTGGTTTAGAATATATTGAAGGATGTACTAATTCGTTAACTAATCAAGAAGAAGTCCCTTTATAGTAAATTAACGTTATTTTCTTCGTTGTGGCGACTCCTGGACACATGAACTGAATTAATTCAATATCGATGCATATTAAAATAGAAATAACAAACATTTCATAAAATTTCGATATATTGTTCACAAAATGAACAGAATTATGTACCGATGTACTGATGTACCGACTCTGTAATTCATCATGAAGAAGTCCAAGTTTAATAATTTAAGGATTATGTTTTCAAAATGGCTGCTCCTAGACACATAAACTGAATTTTTTCTATATCGAAGTAAATTAATATAGCAATGACAAACATTTCAAAAAAATTCGATGTCCGGTTCAGAAATTATTGAAGGATATAACGTTGCGAAAGCAGATCAGGAAGAAGTCCCTTTATAGTAAATGAACGTTTCTTCCTTCAATGAGTTTGTACTGGCCACATGAACTAAACTAATTCTATATCGATGCATATTAATATATAAATGACAAACATTTCACAAAATTTCGATATATGGATCAGAAAATGAACAGAATTATATACCAATGTACGGATGTACCTACTCTGTAAGTAATTATGAAGAAGTCCAATTATTTTAAATAAATGATTTTGTTTTCAATGTGCCTGCTCATAGACACATGAAGTTGATTGATTCTATATAGATTCATATTAAAAAAAAGTAGTTAAAAACATTTCATATCAAATCATCATCTGGTTTAGAATATATTGAAGGATGTTCTAATTCGTTAACTAATCAAGGAGAGGTCCCTTTAATGTAAATTAACGTTATTTCCTACGATGTGGCGACTCCTGGACAAATGAACTGAATTAATTCAATATCGATGCAAATTTTAAAATAGAAATAACAAACATTTCATACAATTTCGATATATTGTTCAGAAAATGAACAGAATGATATACCGATGCACTGATGTACCGAATCTGTAATTCATCATGAAGAAGCCAAGTATAATAAATTAAGGATTATGTTTTCCAAATGGCTGCTCCTAGACACATAAACTGAATTTTTTCTATATCGAAGTAAATTAGTATAGCAATGACAAACATTTCAAAAAAATTCGATGTCCGGTTCAGGAATTATTGAAGGATATAACGTTGCGAAAGCTGATCATGAAGAAGTCCCTTTATAGTAAATTAACGTCACTTTCTTCAATGAGGTTGTACTGGACACATGAACTAAACTAATTCTATATCGATACATATTAATATATAGATGACAAACATTTCACAAAATTTCGATATATTGTTCGGGAAATGAACAGAATTATATACCAATATTCAGATATACTGATCTGTAAGTAATTATGAAGAAGTCCAAGTATTTTAAATAAATGATTTTGTTTTCAATGTGCCTGCTCATAGACACATGAAGTTGATTGATTCTATATAGATTCATATTAAAAAAAAGTAGTTAAAGACACATCATATCATATCGTCATCTGGTTTAGAATATATTGAAGGATGTACTAATTCGTTAACTAATCAAGAAGAAGTCCCTTTATAGTAAATTAACGTTATTTTCTTCGTTGTGGCGACTCCTGGACACATGAACTGAATTAATTCAATATCGATGCATATTAAAATAGAAATAACAAACATTTCATAAAATTTCGATATATTGTTCACAAAATGAACAGAATTATGTACCGATGTACTGATGTACCGACTCTGTAATTCATCATGAAGAAGTCCAAGTTTAATAATTTAAGGATTATGTTTTCAAAATGGCTGCTCCTAGACACATAAACTGAATTTTTTCTATACCGAAGTAAATTAGTATAGCGAGAAACATTTCAAAAAAATTCGATGTCCGGTTCAGAAATTATTGAAGGATATAACGTTGCGAAAGCAGATCAGGAAGAAGTCCCTTTATAGTAAATGAACGTTTCTTCCTTCAATGAGTTTGTACTGGCCACATGAACTAAACTAATTCTATATCGATGCATATTAATATATAAATGACAAACATTTCACAAAATTTCGATATATGGATCAGAAAATGAACAGAATTATATACCAATGTACGGATGTACCTACTCTGTAAGTAATTATGAAGAAGTCCAATTATTTTAAATAAATGATTTTGTTTTCAATGTGCCTGCTCATAGACACATGAAGTTGATTGATTCTATATAGATTCATATTAAAAAAAAGTAGTTAAAGACATTTCATATCAAATCATCATCTGGTTTAGAATATATTGAAGGATGTTCTAATTCGTTAACTAATCAAGGAGAGGTCCCTTTAATGTAAATTAACGTTATTTTCTACGATGTGGCGACTCCTGGACAAATGAACTGAATTAATTCAATATCGATGCAAATTTTAAAATAGAAATAACAAACATTTCATACAATTTCGATATATTGTTCAGAAAATGAACAGAATGATATACCGATGCACTGATGTACCGAATCTGTAATTCATCATGAAGAAGCCAAGTATAATAAATTAAGGATTATGTTTTCCAAATGGCTGCTCCTAGACACATAAACTGAATTTTTTCTATATCGAAGTAAATTAGTATAGCAATGACAAACATTTCAAAAAAATTCGATGTCCGGTTCAGGAATTATTGAAGGATATAACGTTGCGAAAGCTGATCATGAAGAAGTCCCTTTATAGTAAATTAACGTCACTTTCTTCAATGAGGTTGTACTGGACACATGAACTAAACTAATTCTATATCGATACATATTAATATATAGATGACAAACATTTCACAAAATTTCGATATATGGTTCAGAAAATGAACAGATTTATATACCAATGTACGGATGTACCGACTCTGTAAGTAATTATGAAGAAGTCCAAGTATTTTAAATAAATGATTTTGTTTTCAATGTGCCTGCTCATAGACACATGAAGTTGATTGATTCTATATAGATTCATATTAAAAAAAAGTAGTTAAAGACATTTCATATCAAATCGTCATCTGGTTTAGAATATATTGAAGGATGTACTAATTCGTTAACTAATCAAGAAGAAGTCCCTTTATAGTAAATTGACGATATTTTCTTCGTTGTGGCGACTCCTGGACACATGAACTGAATTAATACAAAATCGATGCATATTAAAATAGAAATAACAAACATTTCATAAAATTTCGATATATTGTTCACAAAATGAATAGAATGATATACCGATGTACTGATGTACCGATTTTGTAATTCATCATGAAGAAGTCCAAATTTAATAAGTTAAGGATTATGTTGTCAAAATGGCTGCTCCTAGACACATAAACTGAATTTTTTCTATACCGAAGTAAATTAGTATAGCAAGAAACATTTCAAAACAATTCGATGTCCGGTTCAGAAATTATTGAAGGATATAACGATGCGAAAGCTAATCTAAAGCTAATATAAAGTCCCTTTATAGTAAATGAACGTTATTTCCTTCAATGAGTTTGTACTGGACACATGAACTAAACGCATATTAATATATAAATGACAAACATTTCACAAAATTTCGATATATTGTTCGGGAAATGAACAGAATTATATACCAATATTTAGATATACTGATCTGTAAGTAATTATGAAGAAGTCCAAGTATTTTAAATAAATGATTTTGTTTTCAATGTGCCTGCTCATAGACACATGAAGTTGATTGATTCTATATAGATTCATATTAAAAAAAAGTAGTTAAAGACACTTCATATCATATCGTCATCTGGTTTAGAATATATTGAAGGATGTACTAATTCGTTAACTAATCAAGAAGAAGTCCCTTTATAGTAAATTAACGTTATTTTCTTCGTTGTGGCGACTCCTGGACACATGAACTGAATTAATTCAATATCGATGCATATTAAAATAGAAATAACAAACATTTCATAAAATTTCGATATATTGTTCACAAAATGAACAGAATTATGTACCGATGTACTGATGTACCGACTCTGTAATTCATCATGAAGAAGTCCAAGTTTAATAATTTAAGGATCATGTTTTCAAAATGGCTGCTCCTAGACACATAAACTGAATTTTTTCTATATCGAAGTAAATTAATATAGCAATGACAAACATTTCAAAAAAATTCGATGTCCGGTTCAGAAATTATTGAACTGAACACATGAACTGAATTAATTTAATATCAATGCATATTAAAATAGAAATGACAAACATTTCATAAAATTTCAATATATTGTTCAGAAATTGAACAGAATTATGTACTAATGTACGGATGTACTGATCTGTAAGTAATTGTGAATAAGTCCAAGTATTTTAAATAAATGATTTAGTTTTCAATGTGCCTGCTCATAGACACCTGAATTTGAAGTTACAGAAATTTAATTTCAAACCGTCGTCTGGTTTAGAATATATTGAAGGATGTACTAATTCGTTAACTAATCAAGAAGAAGTCCCTTTATAGTAAATGAACGTTATTTCCTTCAATGAGTTTGTACTGGGCACATGAACTAAACTAATTCTATATCGATGCATATTGTTTACGTCCGTACCTTCTGGTACAATTTGGTGTGCCAACCCTAACGAGTGATGTGTTATCGATTACGAGTTGTGCGATCTCTAGATATCACATTCACCGTTAGAGGTTCATGATGGCCGCCAAATTTGTACTCAAAAGTGACAGTTCGGACTGCGGCTGGACTTCGACCATGTCTTGCCGCGGTTCACTCGGTCACTTCAATTTCGACTACGGAACCATCAAGTCCAGCACAACCTAACTTTTGGAAAACACAACCAAGTGAGTTTTGGAAAATACACCATTAAGTCCAGCACAACACAACCAACAACACAACAGCCAACAGAGCAGTCCAGCACAACACAAGTAAGTAATTCCAATTTCCATTCCTTAAGGAAAAACGAATTGCTCCTGCTTTCGTTTTTTATTCCAGCAGCCAACACCACAACAACAACAACCTATAACACCAGCAGCAGCCAACATCACAATCAACGATCAACAATCAACGCCAACACAAACTCGCCAGCGCTATTAACATTGGTCCTTCGAGCCGGATAAGATCCATCCAACGACGATATCCAGCATTTGTATTTGGTGAGTCCGTGTTCGGCATTCCTTATTCCTTATTTCGATATATAGATATATACATATATATATATATCTATATACACATACATATACATATATATATACACATATACATATACATATATATATATTTCCATATATTCGTGTATTCCATTCCAAATATAGCCTACTTATATATATATAAAGATTAATATTTGTGAGTGTTTTTACCGCGCCAATTTTATTTCGGGACCTGTTATATACCTCCGGTGTTAACAAGTCTTTACCGTTCGACTTGTTACTGTTTTTTCGGCATAACGTTTTTCGCGCGAACCGTTTTCTGATTAATCTCGATTTGGTTTTTAACATCGTTTTAAAATAATTATTCTTTCGGTCGTGAATCAAATTAATATTTGTGAGTGATTTTCCGCGCCAATTTTCTTTCGGTACTTTCATTACCCCCGGTATATAATAAATCTTCGCAGTTCGATTTTCCTTTTCGCTGCTGGGTTTTTATTTTTGATTTTTTCGTGATTATTTCTTTCTCACATTTTTTCTTTTGGAAGAAATTCAGCATTTTCCTGAATTTTTAAATTTTCCTTCCCGTTCATTTTTTTTTCCTTCTGTGGTTGTGGCCAACCATCAACGTTGAAGTTCAAATCAAATCTTTTTTTTGAATCTGGTCCTTTCTTCTGCCAACATTTCATTGGCAGCTCGTCCATCAAGCTCTGTTGGATTACGATTCCATTCCACTTCCTCGCTTGGTATAACTCTTCAGGCCGCTCCGTCCATTCAATTTCCGATTCGAAGCTCTTGCCGGCACCTCCATAATTTCTTTTCCAGTCAATCCATCCGAGACATCCATTATGGCTGCCTTAAACAATTGTATCCGTCTTACCGATAACCTAAGGGAGTTCGATTTGGAGTTTTCCGACACCATGCTTGACGACCATACGGTTTACTCGCTGAAAGTTCATCGCGATGAAATTAAATCCGTCTGGGGTCAAGTCAAGGGGACTTACGGTGCTTGTTTAAGCGATCTCTACGAGAAGCTCAGATCAAGCGAAACCCTTGAACAAGGCGATGAGCTTTCGGAGGTTGAAACCGTCAAAGCACGGTACAATAGTGCGTACCGCACCTACGTACGCTGTGTGGCGAACATTGGAGAACGGATGGCTGCGTTAAATACGGCCAACCTTCCAGTTCATCCACCCGTGGAAAGGGTTACGGATACCAGTAATTTCCATCTGCCTCCATGTGATACGGAGGTATTTGATGGAAATTACATTGCACGGCCGACTTTCAGGGACATGTTTACCGCCATTTATATCTCCAATTCCAGGTTGAGTCCCGTCGAGAAGCTGTTCCACCTGAATAAGAAAACCAGAGGGGAAGCGCGAGACATCGTAAAGAAGACTCCGCTGATCAACGATGGTTTCTTATTGGCATGGAACAACCTCAGTGACCGGTTTGAAAATAAGAGGATACTCGTCAACGGTCAGTTGCGTATCCTCTTCAGTCTACCTGCACTATCGACAGAATCCGGAAGGTCGATCAAAGCGTTGCAACGAGATATCAATTCATGCATCGCCGCGCTAAGGATGTACGACATCGATATCTCCGGGTGGGATCCAATATTCCTCTTCATCTGTTCCACGCGGCTCCCAGACGTCACATTAACGTTGTGGAAGCAGACCTTGAAGGACAAATTCCAAATTCCGATGTGGACCGAGATGGATTCCTTTTTGACATCGTGATATCAAACGTTGGAATCCGTCTCCGACTTCCGAGGCCTCCATAGTGGTAGAGCGCTTTCTCTGACCACGTCCCATCCACCTCCAGCACGCAATCCCGGTATGGTTCGCAACCCTCCAAGGCGTGTTAGTACCCATCACGCCAATATAAGTGTTCCCCAATGCAAGCTCTGTCCGAATCTACAGCATACGATCCGAAATTGCCCGAAGTTTTTACAAATGTGTCCATCTGAGAGAATGTCTTGCGTACGCAAACATGGCCTCTGCATCAATTGCTTCGCACGAGCACATTCTCTCAGCGATTGCACTAGTAAGCACAACTGCTTCAAGTGCAATCGGAGGCACAACACGCTGTTACACAGCGAGTCTGGCGATGGTCCATCCGCCTCAACATCCGCTTCCAGTTCTAATCCTCACCCCAGAGGAGCGAGGAACAGTAACTCTTCCAATCGTCCAATACAGTCCACTCAATCCGATTCCGGTCCGCAAAACATTCAAACGTGCTTCGCCTCCAGTGCCAAGAACGTTCTGTTAGGAACCGCAATGGTTCAAATCAACCATCAGGGCATCCGATATCCTGCGAGGGCCCTCATGGACACCGGGTCTTAGGGGAGTTTCATGTCAGAGCGCCTCTTCCGCATTCTCAAACTACCCTTTAAGTCCATCCACTCGCAGATTTCTGGCCTGAATCATGCCATATCCGCGAAATCGCAAAAGGTATGCTCGTTCATACTGAGCTCTCCAAACAATTCAGAAGTTCAGCTGGAGGCTTCCGCGATGGTGCTTCCTCATCTAACGGGGAAGTTACCGACGTGTAGCCATTTACCTGGACAGCTTACCAACCTTCCGAATGTCCCCTTGGCAGACCCGACGTTCCAAATGAGCTCTCACATCGACATCCTGATCGGTGGGGACCTAGTTCCGTCGGTTCTGCTGGATGGGATCCAACGGAAGGTATGCGGCTCACTGATTGCGCAGGAGACCATCTTCGGATGGATCCTAACGGGCCCCATTTCTAATTCTAATAATCCAGTGATAAAATTTGTCTCGTTCTTCAACGAAGTTTCCTTAGACCAGCAAATCTCCAAGTTCTGGGAAATTGAAGAACTGCCAAGTAAGCGTCATCTAACTTCGTCTGACAAAATTTGTGAAGACTTGTTCTCCAGAACCACTCGTCGCACAAAAGAGGGTCGTTATGTCGTCTCTCTCCCTTTTAAAGAGGGTTTTCCGAAGAACCTTCAGCTCGGGCGCTCTCGAGACATCGCGAGGGCCCAATTCATGAGGAACGAAGTAAGACTAGTGAAAAACCCTAGTCTGAAAATCGAATACGATAACGTTCTGAAGGAATATAAGGACTTAGGTCACATGACAAAGGTCTTCAGTCCGAACTATAGTGAATTTCCTATACACTATTACCTTCCACATCATGCAGTTTTCAAACCCGAGAGCACCAGTACCAAAGTACGAGTGGTATTTAACGCCTCTAGTGCCTCGTCCAGTGGCCTAAGTCTGAATGACATTCTGCACACGGGTCCAGTGCTTCAATCCGATTTGACGCAATTAATCCTGAAGTGGCGTCTATTCCGTTTTGTCCTCAATGGGGACATCCAGAAGATGTATCGACAGATTCTGGTAGATTCCCATCATACTCCATTTCAGCGAATTCTCTTCCGAGACTCGCCTTCCGATCCAATTCAAGATTACGAACTGAAGACGGTCACATTCGGTCTGAATTGTGCACCGTATCTAGCCATTCGTTGCCTGCACCAACTTGCCACCGACGTGGCACAGTCCCATCCGATCGCAAGTGACATATTGCAAAACTGCATGTATGTCGATGATGCGGAAAGAAGTCACATCCGCACTTGAATCCGCCGGCTTCTCCATGAGAAAATGGGCTTCCAACTCCGACCAAATTCTCCAAGGTCTTCCAAAGGACCACCTGCTTTGTGAAGATTTCCTCCAATTCGACGAGAGCAGTCATGCAAAAAAACCCTCGGGGTTAGATGGAACGCACGGTCTGACATCTTCTACTTCTCCACGAAACCATTGAAGAATCAAACCACCTTCACGAAACGGGAGGTTTTGTCCGAAATATCGAAACTTTTCGATCCTGCGGGCTGGCTGGCACCATGCATCGTCCTTGCAAAGATTTTGATGCAACAAATTTGGCTGTCCAAGACTGGGTGGGACGATCCGTTGCACGAAAATTGTCTAGATGCGTGGAATCAATTCCTGCAATCGTACCCAGAAATCAATAATATCCATCTACCCCGGTGGATGCAGTACACTCCCGACTCCGACGTCGAAATTCATGCATTTTGCGATGCCTCTGAAAAGGCGTATGCCGCCAACATATATGTCCGAATCAAATCCGAGTCCAGTCCTGTCTCAGTACATCTCCTAACAGCCAAAACAAAAGTAGCTCCAGTGAAAACACTGTCTATTCCGAGGCTGGAATTGTGTGGTGCCGTCCTAATGGCTGAAATGGTAGAGTCCATATTACCACAGCTCGGCTTAAAACAGCAGAAAACATTCTTTTGGACCGACTCCACCATCGTCTTAGCCTGGCTCCAGAAACCTCCATGCCATTGGCAAACGTTTGTTGCGAATCGGGTATCGAAGATAACCCAAAGTGTGGGGCCAGCGAATTGGTTCCACGTTGATTCGCACGACAATCCCGCCGATCTTGGTAGTCACGGAGCGCTGCCACAAGAACTGGCTGACAGTTCACTGTGGTGGTATGGTCCGAAGTGGCTACAAGATAATCCATCGTCTTGGCCAGGTGAAAACCCACAGCTTCTTCTCGAAACTCGAAAGCAAACCCCTCAAGGTACACGCAACAGTTGTACATCAAGTTGACGACATTCTCGAGCGTTTCTCCTGCTATGCAAGAGCATTGCGGGTGTTGTCATATACATTTCGCTTCTTTCACCGATCTCATAGTGCGCATAAATCATCATATTCCTACTCCTCCAGGGTGATCAGCAGCACAGAGATAAACAGCACTCGAATGCGTTTGATCCTGCTGAGTCAACGATTGACCTACTCAGAAGAGTATAAACTACTTAAAAATAAAAATCCGATTCCATCGTCGAGCTCCCTGCTCAACTTAAATCCATTCCTCGATGGTTCGGGTGTGCTTCGGGTCTGCGGCAGACTCGTCTCCTCACCAGCCATGTCATATGACGAGCGCCATCCAATTATATTACCGTACAATTGCGAATTCTCACGTCTCTTAGTTCGTTTTACACATGATATCTCTCTCCACGGGGGAAATCAATTGGTTCTTAAACTTTTACGCCTGCAATTTTGGATTCCACGAGCCAAAAATCTCATCAAAACGACAATTCACAATTGCAAACCTTGCGTACTCCATCGTAAGAAGGTTTGCAATCAGTTGATGGGCGCACTTCCACCAGAACGCACCACTTATGAACGTCCTTTTACACGCACCGGCCTAGATTTCGCGGGTCCATTCGAAATCAAGAACTATACCGGTAGAGCTTGCCTGATTACCAAGGGCTACGTATGCGTGTTTGTTTGCTTCTCCACGAAAGCAATCCATCTAGAGGCAACCAACACTCTTTCCACGCCTGCTTTCCTAGCAGCATTCGAAAGATTCGTCTCCCGACGTGGATGTCCACTGACATTATATTCCGACAATGGAAAAACCTTTGTAGGCGCTTCCCTAGAACTGTCGAGTGACTTTCTAAAGGTCTCTCGATCTACGGTTTGCACTCATTTCGCCCAGCAGAATCTCACTTGGAACTTCATTCCACCAGGAGCTCCTCACATGGGTGGCCTGTGGGAAGCTGGTGTGAAGAGCTTCAAGACACACTTCAAGAAGGTAGCAGGAGCGTTCAAATATACCTTTGAAGAATTTTCCACAATTCTCTCAAGGATTGAAGCGTGTCTCAATTCACGCCCGATTTCTGCCATGTCCGAAGATCCTTCGGACATGTCCGCATTAACACCTGGGCATTTCCTGATCGGCAGTCCGCTGCTAGCTCCGAGTGAACCACAAATTGAGGACAAGCCAGTGTCCATCACAAATCGGTGGCAGAAGCTGAAAGCTCTCCAGCAACACTTCTGTACTCGTTGGAAAGACGAGTATCTAAAGGAGTTGCACAAAAGGAATAAGTGGAAGAGTCCAGAACCCAATCTCCGAGTCGATTCTCTGGTCGTTATCCAAGATGATAACCTGCCCCCGCAAGAATGGCGACTTGAAAGGGTAACCAAGATCCATTTAGGAAAAGACGAGCGGGTCCGTGTGGCTGAAATTTATACAGCGCGCGGCACAATCACGCGACCAGTTGTGAAATTAATGGTTCTACCATTATCATAATTTCACTCTCTTACGTCTCCGTCCTGTCCTTGTTGTTTTTTCCCCCCGCAACCAGTCCTATAGCCGTATTTTTCTTTTCCTTAGCCAAAACATGCCGAACAAAACGATCTCCACGATCGAGAAGCCGTCATCTTCAGAGCGCCATTGCTCTCGGACGCAGCTTGCTGTAAAGAAGGCCTTCCGATGCCGCATCTGCAGTCGGAATCATGCGCTTCGCCATTGTCCGGTATTTTCCGAGGCCAATACTGAGATGCGCATGCGACTGGTGCTCCTGCACAAATACTGCTCTAACTGCCTAGCGCATGAACACTCCCAAGGGACATGCGTGAGTAGGACTGGCTGCCACATCTGTCAAGAGAGACACCACACCATGCTTCATCTCCACGAGAGACTCCGATCAAGGAGATCATCCACGAAGCTCAGCAAGAGACCGGCCGCGCCGATCACACTCTCGTCGCTGTTGGGCCAGCAGATGGTGACCCTATGTCAGACTGCGGTGGTGGTGATTCAGCTCAAGGATCAGCGCCATCGCGTACGTGCTCTTCTCGACCCGTTAGTGGCCGTCAGCCGCATTACGGTGGAAACCGTCGAGAAGATGCACATCCCGACCACAACAGTGGGAAAAGAGGTCGTGTGCAACCTCACGATCCGGGCTCACGCTGACACGTGAAGTTGGAAGCGATATTTAAACTGGTCAACACCATCGCAACCCAGTCGCCATCCAAGGCACTGGGCGGATCAGTGAAGTCCCACTTTACGACCATGGTGTTGGCCGATCAAAAGTTTGACGAGCACACGCCCATTTCACTCGTGCTAGGAGCAGAGTTCTACCAGAAATGCATCCGTCCTGGTATGCTGCCGGGAGTTAACGGGCTTCCTCTGGCCCTGAACACAGTATTTGGATGGATCTTATCCGGCTCCTGCTCCGGATAGACCATTCAACACGCTATTTGGGTGGACCTTATCCGGCTCCTGCTCCGGATAAACCACCCAATAACCCCACATCATTCCCACAAATTCCCCTGAATTTTTGTAATCCTTTGAAATATAAAAAAATCATACGAGATTCAATCCGTGTTTGTTTTCAATATTTTGTATTACCACCCCTTCCGCCACTCCCCTTTTCCAGTCGCTTGCGCGGTGCTCCAAACATTGCACGTATACTGCAAGGCGGGCGGCGATGTTTACGTCCGTACCTTCTGGTACAATTTGTTGTGCCATCCCTAACGAGTGATGTGTTATCGATTACGAGTTGTGCGATCTCTAGATATCACATTCACCGTTAGCGGTTCATGATGGCCGACAAATTTGTACTCAAAAGTGACAGTTCGGACTGCGGCTGGACTTCGACCATGTCTTGCCGCGGTTCACTCGGTCACTTCAATTTCGACTACGGAACCATCAAGTCCAGCACAACCTAACTTTTGGAAAACACAACCAAGTGAGTTTTGGAAAATACACCATTAAGTCCAGCACAACACAACCAAAAACACAACAGCCAACAGAGCAGTCCAGCACAACACAAGTAAGTAATTCCAATTTCCATTCCTTAAGGAAAAACGAATTGCTCCTGCTTTCGTTTTTTATTCCAGCAGCCAACACCACAACAACAACAACATCCACCTATAACACCAGCAGCAGACAACATCACAATCAACGATCAACAATCAACGCCAACACAAACTCGCCAGCGCTAATAACACATATTAATATATAAATGACAAACATTTCACAAAATTTCGATATATTGTTCGGGAAATGAACAGAATTATATACCAATGTACGGTTGTACTGCTCTGTAAGTAATTATGAAGAAGTCCAAGTATTTTAAACAAATGAATTTGTTTTCAATGTGCCTGCTCATAGACACATGAAGTTGATTGATTCTATATAGATTCATATTAAAAAAAGTAGTTACAGACATTTCATATCAAATCGTCATCTGGTTTAGAATATATTGAAGGATGTACTAATTCATTAACTAATCAAGAAGAAGTCCCTTTATAGCAAAATTGACGATATTTTCTTCGTTGTGGCGACTCCTGGACACATGAACTGAATTAATTCAATATCGATGCACATTTTAAAATAGAAATAACAAACATTTCATAAAATTTCGATATATTGTTCAGAAAATGAACAGAATGATATACCGATGTACTGATGTACCGACTCTGTAATTCATCATGAAGAAGCCAAGTATAATAAATTAAGGATTATGTTTTCCAAATGGCTGCTCCTAGACACATAAACTGAATTTTTTCTATATCGAAGTAAATTAATATAGCAATGACAAACATTTCAAAAAAATTCGATGTCCGGTTCAGAAATTATTGAAGGATATAACGTTGCGAAAGCAGATCAGGAAGATGTCCCTTTATAGTAAATTAACGTCACTTTCTTCAATGAGGTTGTACTGGACACATGAACTAAACTAATTCTATATCGATGCATATTAATATATAAATGACAAACATTTCACAAAATTTCGATATATGGTTCAGAAAATGAGCAGAATTATATACCAATGTACGGATGTGCTGATCTGTAAGTAATTATGAATAAGTCGAAGTATTTTAAATTAATGATTTCGTTTTCAATGTGCCTGCTCATAGACACATGAAGTTGAAGTTACAGACATTTCATTTCAAACCGTCATCTGGTTTAGAATATATTGAAGGATGTACTAATTCGTTAACTAATCAAGAAGATGACCCTTTAATGTAAATTAACGTTATTTTCTACGAAGTGGCGACTCCTGGACACATGAACTGACTTAATTCTATATCGATGGATATTAAAATAGAAATAATAAACATTTCATAAAATTTCGATATATTGTTCAGAAGATGAACAGAATGATATAAGGATGTTCAGATGTACCGACTCTGTAATTCATCATGAAGAAGTCCAAGTTTAATAAATTAAGGATTATGTTTTCAAAATGACTGCTCCTAGACACATAAACTGAATTTTTTCTATATCGAAGTAAATTAATATAGCAATGACAAATATTTCAAAAAAATTCGATGTCCGGCTCAGAAATTATTGAAGGACATAACGATGCGAAAGCTAATCGTGAAGAAGTCCCTTTATAGTAAATGAACGTTATTTCCTTCAATGAGTTTGTACTGGACACATGAACTAAACGCATATTAATATATAAATGACAAACATTGCACAAAATTTCGATATATTGTTCAGGAAATGAACAGAAATATATACCAATGTACGGATATACTGATCTGTAAGTAATTATGAAGAAGTTCAAGTATTTTAAATAAATGATTTAGTTTTCAATGAGCCTGCTCATAGACACATGAAGTGAATTGATTCTATATAGATTCATATTAAAAAAAAGTAGTTACAGACATTTCATATCAAATCTTCATCTGGTTTAGAATATATTGAAGGATGTACTAATTCGTTAACTAATCAAGAAGAAGTCCCTTTATAGTAAATTAACGTCATTTTCTTCGTAGTGGCGACTCCTGGACACATGATCTAAATTAATTCAATATCGATGCATATTAAAATAGAAATAACAAACATTTCATAAAATTTCGATATATTGTTCACAAAATGAACAGAATTTTGTACCAATGAACGGATGTACTGATCTGTAAGTAATCATGAAGAAGTCCAAGAGTTATAAATAAATGATTTAGTTATCAATGTGCCTGCTCATAGACACATGAAGTTGAAGTTACAGACATTTCATATCAAACCGTCATCTGGTTTAGAATATATTGAAGGATGTACTAATTCTTTAACTAATCAAGAACAAGTCCCTTTAATGTAAATTAACCTTGTTTTCTTCGATGAGGCGACTCCTGAACACATGAACTGAGTTAATTCAATATCGATGCATATTAAAATAGAAATAACTAACATTTCATAAAATTTCGATATATTGTTCAGAAAATAAGCAGAATGATATAACGATGTACAGATGTACCGATTCCCTAATTCATCATGATGTAGTCCAAGTAATATAAATAAAGGATTTAGTTTTCAATGTGCCTGCTCATAGACACATGAAGTGAATTGATTCTATATAGATTCATATTAAAAAAAAAAGTAGTTACAGACATTTCATATAAAATCTTCATCTGGTTTAGAATATATTGAAGGATGTACTAATTCGTTAACTAATTAAGAAGAAGTCCCTTTATAGTAAATTAACGTCATTTTCTTCGTTGTGGCGACTCCTGGACACATGATCTAAATTAATTCATTATCGATGCATATTAAAATAGAAATAACAAACATTTCATAAAATTTCGATATATTGTTCACAAAATGAACAGAATTATGTACCAATGAACGAATGTACTGATCTGTAAGTAATCATGAAGAAGTCCAAGAGTTATAAATAAAGGATTTAGTTATCAATGTGCCTGCTCATAGACACATGAAGTTGAAGTTACAGACATTTCACATCAAACCGTCATCTGGTTTAGAATATATTGAAGGATGTACTAATTCTTTAACTAATCAAGAACAAGTCCCTTTAATGTAAATTAACCTTGTTTTCTTCGATGTGGCGACTCCTGAACACATGAACTGAGTTAACTCAATATCGATGCATATTAAAATAGAAATAACAAACATTTCATAAAATTTCGATATATTGTTCAGAAAATAAGCAGAATGATATAACGATGTACAGATGTACCGATTCTCTAATTCATCATGATGTAGTCCAAGTAATATAAATAAAGGATTTAGTTTTCAATGTGCCTGCTCATAGACACATGAAGTGAATTGATTCTATATAGATTCATATTAAAACAAAGTAGTTTCCGACATTTCAAAACAAAACGTCATCTGGTTTAGAATATATTGAAGGATGTACTAATTCGTTAACTAATCAAGGAGAGGTCCCTTTAATGTAAATTAACGTTATTTTCTACGATGTGGCGACTCCTGGACACATGAACTGAATTAATTCAATATTGATGCAAATTTTAAAATAGAAATAATAAACATTTCATAAAATTTCGATATATTGTTCAGAAAATGAACAGAATGATATACCTCTGTACTGATGTACCGACCCTGTAATTCATCATGAAGAAGCCCAAGTATAATAAATTAAGGATTATGTTTTCCAAATGGCTGCTCCTAGACACATAAACTGAATTTTTTCTATATCGAAGTAAATTAGTATAGCAATGACAAACATTTAAAAAAAATTCGATGTCCGGTTCAGAAATTATTGAAGGATATAACGATGCGAAAGCTGATCGTGAAGAAGTCCCTTTATAGTAAATGAACGTTTCTTCCTTCAATGAGTTTGTACTGGCCACATGAACTAAACTAATTCTATATCGATGCATATTAATATATAAATGACAAACATTTCACAAAATTTCGATATATGGTTCAGAAAATGAACAGAATTATATACCAATGTACGGATGTACCGACTCTGTAAGTAATTATGAAGAAGTCCAAGTGTTATAAATAAAGTATTTAGTTTTCAATGAGCCTGCTCATAGACACATGAAGTGAATTGATTCTATATAGATTCATATTAGAACAAAGTAGTTTCCGACATTTCAAAACAAAACGTCATCTGGTTTAGAATATATTGAAGGATGTACTAATTCGTTAACTAATCAAGGAGAGGTCCCTTTAATGTAAATTAACGTTATTTTCTACGATGTGGCGACTCCTGGACACATGAACTGAATTAATTCAATATTGATGCAAATTTTAAAATAGAAATAATAAACATTTCATAAAATTTCTATATATTGTTCACAAAATGAACAGAATGATATACCTCTGTACTGATGTACCGACCCTGTAATTCATCATGAAGAAGCCCAAGTATAATAAATTAAGGATTATGTTTTCCAAATGGCTGCTCCTAGACACATAAACTGAATTTTTTCTATACCGAAGTAAATTAGTATAGCAATGACAAACATTTAAAAAAAATTCGATGTCCGCTTCAGAAATTATTAAAGGATATAACGATGTGAAAGCTGATCATAAAGAAGTCCCTTTTTATTAAATTAACGTAATTTTCTTCGATGTGGCGACTCCTGGACACATGAACTGAATTAATTCAATATCGATGCATATTAAAATAGAAATAACAAACATTTCATAAAATTTCTATATATTGTTCAGTAAATGAACAGAATTATGTACCAATGTACGGATGTACTGATCCGTAAGTAATTATGAATAAGTCGAAGTATTTTAAATAAATGATTTTGTTTTCAATGTGCCTGCTCATAGACACATGAAGTGAATTGATTCTATATAGATTCATATTAAAACAAAGTAGTTACCGACATCTCATAACAAAACGTTATCTGGTTTAGAATATATTGAAGGATGTACTAATTCGTTAACTAATCAAGACGATGTCCCTTTATAGTAAATTAGCGTTATTTTCTTCGATGTGACGACTCTTGGACACATGAACTGAGTTAATTCTATATCGATGCGTATTAAAATAGAAATAATAAACATTTCATAAATTTCGATATATTGTTCAGAAGATGAACAGAATGATATAAGGATGTACTGATGTACCGACTCTGAAATTCATCATGAAGTCCAAGTTTAATAAATTAAGGATTATGTTTTCAAATTGGCTGCTCCTACACATAAACTGAATTTTTTCTATATCGAAGTAAATTTATATAGCAATGACAAACATTTCAAAAAAATTCGATGTCCGGTTTGAAGTAGCGCTTGTAGCCAAGGAGTCGAGGGAAAAATAAAAAAAGAATATGCGTAAACAATTCTACTCCTAACTACAAAAACTACTCCTTTTGAAAATTCGAACATAAATATCTCGCGCCATCTAGTGTGATCTATTTGTTTGCATGTACTTTGTCTGTATGCGTGTTACCAAGTTTGATAGGAATGCGGGCAGCGATATTTTTCCCGCCGTTCATTGTCGATCTAACCGCCATTAAGTCAATTAGTCTTAATAAAATAAAGTTGTGTATAAGAAAATAAGAAAAGTTTCAACAGTGAAGTGAATTTCAAAAGTTGAAATTAAGCCAACAATTTTGGCTCAAAAATCTTCGCCAACTTTAAATCAAAATTCGGCAAAGTTATTTTAATATACACCTTTCCCCAAAGTGGTGCCATTTTCCAATACGGAGTTGGCACCAAATCTTGTCTCGCACTTGTTGTTGTGCAATTTATGCGAAGACACAACAGCTGTGCAGCAACATCAACTCGGAGAAGTCTCTCTACCGATCGCTGTCTGGCTTCATATAGTCAAAGACCTCAGTGATCGCCGATTCTCTCTCAACGACGCCTGTATATAGTCCGACGGCTATAAAGAAGAGGAGAATTAAAAATCGTCGGAAAATCGAGTGAAAAATTGCGGAAAAGGCTTCACGAGAAGAAAACAGTCTAATTTAACTGCGCGTAATTGAAATATACAAAAAGAAAAAAAATTTCCGATAATATTTTAAATCCAGAATTCTTCTATTCGCGACAAAAGCACCGATTTGATTTTTTTAGTACCAAGTGGTATATATTCCACAACATATGAATATTGGCTTACTCCTGGCTAAACAGTAAAAAAAAAAAAAAATCCGCAACTAGTGTAGAACAATATGTGTAATCAATGTTAAAATTAGTGTTATTTTAAGTAATTAGTGATATTGTAAAATGTTAGGTTATGTATATACATAAATCCTTCTATTGTTAGTACATAGTTTTATTAAGCCCTTAAGGTATGCAACGAAAATTTTGCTACTATTTTTAACTTTATTGAAACCTGAAAAGATTCCCTTGTGGGACACTTAAAATCACGATCCGCAATCCAATGCATAAACGCGAATAGTTTCTATTTAAATATCCTGATAAAAACTTTGTATTTAAAAACAAATCAATTAAATATGGCGATTTTAACCAGATTTCTCGCATGAGATAAATTTCCTCTTGCTTAAAATCTGGAGGCCATATTCGTTAAGTTCTCACGCGTGACTGTGGTATAGTTTTCTCTCTACTCTCCCTCTCAGCAAACAGGCGACGACAACAACAACAACAACAGGCCCTTCCAGCATGAAAGATCTTTCATCGTGGGAGAGCGACATGTAATCACATATGTAAGTGATCAATAACAAAAAAATTTGAGCACAGTTTGTTTGGAGGCTTAGAGTTACCACCTTTTGTATTATTTTCTATAAAAATTTGTTTTCAATTTGAGAAAAAAATGGAAAGCAAATGAGGAACATTTTCCAATCTTAAATTGCATTATATAAAAATAAAAGAATAAATTTAAAATTTTCTTCCGTTCGGTGTTGAGGTGGCAACTCTATGTAGAGTGAAGTCTGTATTATATTCTATTGCATTTTATAGATTAAAAACGTAATCAATTTTGATACATTATTTATGCATTGAATTACAAGTTAACTTTGTTTTAAATTTTAGTAGGGTCTTATGGCAACTCTGTTGCAAAACGTAAACATTAAGCAGCGCGCAGCTGACCGCGAAAGTCTTTGTCTGCTGTGTAGTGATTCTTAAAAATCATAAAATAATTTCCAATCCCCAATATAGTTGCAAAAATTAGCATTGCAAATAGATTTAAGTATTTTTGTGATTTTTTCTTTATTTTTGAATTATATATGAATTATTTGTAAATTTATTATGTCTGTTTAAATTTTTTAATCTGATTTCTGGATGATGTTTTTCGTTAACTCTCTTTGACTTCTGACCTCTTCTACTTTGAACTTCCGTCTAGCTCTCTTTCGTTCCCTCTGAACCATCTCTCTCAATCTCTTTGTTGTTGCACGTTTTTTTAATAGTTATGTCGTGTGGCCGAATTCAGTGATGGCGGCCGGAACTTTACACCCACCCAATAGCCGACGAGCCGGAGCCGGAACTCGAAGCGTGCATCCGCTGTGTCACTGAGCTTGGTTATATGCTACAGGTTCAGGAATTATTGAAGGATATAACGTTGCGAAAGCTGATCATGAAGAAGTCCCTTTATAGTAAATTAACGTCATTATCTTCAAAGAGGTTGTACTGGACACATGAACTAAACTAATTCTATATCGATGCATATTAATATATAAATGACAAACATTTCATAAAATTTCGATATATGGTTCAGAAAATGAACAGAATTATATACCAATGTACGGTTGTACTGATCTGTAAGTAATTATGAAGAAGTCCAAGTATTATAAATAAATGAATTTGTTTTCAATGTGCCTGCTCATAGACACATGAAGTTGAAGTTACAGACATTTCATTTCAAACCGTCATCTGGTTTAGAATATATTGAAGGATGTACTAATTCGTTAACTAATCAAGAAGATGTCCCTTTAATGTAAATTAACGTTGTCTTCTACGAAGTGGCGACTCCTGGACACATGAACTGACTTAATTCTATATCGATGGATATTAAAATAGAAATAATAAACATTTCATAAAATTTCGATATATTGTTCAGAAGATGAACAGAATGATATAAGGATGTTCAGATGTACCGACTCTGTAATTCATCATGAAGAAGTCCAAGTTTAATAAATTAAGGATTATGTTTTCAAAATGGCTGCTCCTAGACACATAAACTGAATTTTTTCTATATCGAAGTAAATTAATATAGCAATGACAAATATTTCAAAAAAATTCGATGTCCGGCTCAGAAATTATTGAAGGATATAACGATGCGAAAGCTAATCGTGAAGAAGTCCCTTTATAGTAAATGAACGTTATTTCCTTCAATGAGTTTGTACTGGACACATGAACTAAACGCATATTAATATATAAATGACAAACATTTCACAAAATTTCGATATATTGTTCAGAAAATGAACAGAAATATATACCAATGTACGGATATACTGATCTGTAAGTAATTATGAAGAAGTTCAAGTATTTTAAATAAATGATTTAGTTTTCAATGAGCCTGCTCATAGACACATGAAGTGAATTGATTCTATATAGATTCATATTAAAAAAAGTAGTTACAGACATTTCATATCAAATCTTCATCTGGTTTAGAATATATTGAAGGATGTACTAATTCGTTAACTAATCAAGAAGAAGTCCCTTTATAGTAAATTAACGTCATTTTCTTCGTAGTGGCGACTCCTGGACACATGATCTAAATTAATTCAATATCGATGCATATTAAAATAGAAATAACAACAATTTCATAAAATTTCGATATATTATTCACAAAATGAACAGAATTTTGTACCAATGAACGGATGTACTGATCTGTAAGTAATCATGAAGAAGTCCAAGAGTTATAAATAAATGATTTAGTTATCAATGTGCCTGCTCATAGACACATGAAGTTGAAGTTACAGACATTTCATATCAAACCGTCATATGGTTTAGAATATATTGAAGGATGTACTAATTCTTTAACTAATCAAGAACAAGTCCCTTTAATGTAAATTAACCTTGTTTTCTTCGATGAGGCGACTCCTGAACACATGAACTGAGTTAATTCAATATCGATGCATATTAAAATAGAAATAACTAACATTTCATAAAATTTCGATATATTGTTCAGAAAATAAGCAGAATGATATAACGATGTACAGATGTACCGATTCTCTAATTCATCATGATGTAGTCCAAGTAATATAAATAAAGGATTTAGTTTTCAATGTGCCTGCTCATAGACACATGAAGTGCATTGATTCTATATAGATTCACATTAAAAAAAGTAGTTACAGACATTTCATATTAAACCGTCATCTGGTTTAGAATATATTGAAGGATGTACTAATTCGTTAACTAATCAAGAAGATGTCCCTTTAATGTAAATTAACGTTATTTTCTTCGATGTGGCGACTCCTGAACACATGAACTGAGTTAATTCAATATCGATGCATATTAAAATAGAAATAATAAACATTTCATAAAATTTCGATATATTGTTCAGAAGATGAACAGAATGATATTAGGATGTACTGATGTACCGACTCTGTAATTCATCATGAAGAAGTCCAAGTTTAATAAATTAAGGATTATGTTTTCAAAATGGCTGCTCCTAGACACATAAACTTAATTCTTTCTATATCGAAGTAAATTAGTATAGCAATAACAAACATTTCAAAAAAATTCGATGTCCGGTTCAGAAATTATTGAAGGATATAACGATGCGAAAGCTGATCATGAAGAAGTCCCTTTTTATTAAATTAACGTCATTTTCTTCGATGTGGCAACTCCTGGACACATGAACTGAATTAATTCAATATCGATGCATATTAAAATAGAGATAACAAACATTTCATAAAATTTCGATATATTGTTCACAAAATGAATAGAATGATATACCGATGTACTGATGTACCGATTTTGTAATTCATCATGAATAAATCCAAATTTAATAAGTTAAGGATTATGTTGTCAAAATGGCTGCTCCTAGACACATAAACTGAATTTTTTCTATATCGAAGTAAATTAATATAGCAATGACAAATATTTCAAAAAAATTCGATGTCCGGCTCAGAAATTATTGAAGGATATAACGATGCGAAAGCTAATCGTGAAGAAGTCCCTTTATAGTAAATGAACGTTATTTCCTTCAATGAGTTTGTACTGGACACATGAACTAAACGCATATTAATATATAAATGACAAACATTTCACAAAATTTCGATATATTGTTCAGGAAATGAACAGAATTATATACCAATGTACGGATGTACTGATCTGTAAGTAATTATGAAGAAGTTCAAGTATTTTAAATAAATGATATTGTTTTCAATGTGCCTGCTCATAGACACATGAAGTGAATTGATTCTATATAGATTCATATTAAAAAAAAAGTAGTTACAGACATTTCATATCAAATCTTCATCTGGTTTAGAATATATTGAAGGATGTACTAATTCGTTAACTAATCAAGAAGAAGTCCCTTTATAGTAAATTAACGTCATTGTTAGGGTACCCTGGCAAAATCGGCTAAACAACCACAAATCGCAACCAGCTTCACGCCAATTTGCAGCTTTCAAAATTTGCTGATCGTCACGCTTCTTCTTCGAACTTGACAACAAACGGCAGTATTGAAAGAGCAACGGACGGGAGCACACGCAATACAATTGCGAAACAGCAAAAAACAACAAAGCAACAACGCCAACATCAACAGCAAATCAAATCTAACATCAATCAAATCTAACATCAACCAAATTTAACAAATCTAACAAATCTAACAAATTCAACAATAACAATAAATTCAATAAATGTTAAAAAACAACATCAACATCATACACACAAATTGTCATACATAATCATACACAAGCATTCATAAACTATAAGCATAATAAAATATTTAAAAAATAATAAAAATAATCTTATTATTTCGCCTATTTGCCGCCGCCATTACATCGTTTTCGCAATTTAGTGCTCCCGGTAGTTGTTGCATTTTAATCGGGATCGGAGTAATCGCGTTAAATTTGAAAAGTTCTAGAAAGAACTTTCCGCGTCACCAAGAGACATTGTGAAATTCTCGAAATTTGTGTCTCTTTCTAACGCGGTGCCTTTGCCTTGGCTTCGGTTTTTTCGCAACGCCAGCTCTGCCAGGCGACCCATATTAATACCATCAAAGCATAAAGTCGCTGAGCTTATCATGCGCCACTACCACGAAAAGTATAATCACCAAAACCTTGCTGTGATAATCAACGAGCTCCGGCAAAAATTTTGGTTACCACATGTCAAATCAGCTTTAAAAAAAATTCAACGAGACTGCCCTGCCTGTAAATTTGATAATGCTAAACCGACGCCGCCATTGATGGGCCAATTGCCAGCTGACCGTCTTACGCCTTTCGTCCGGCCATTTACCTATACAGGTGTAGATCTGTTTGGCCCTTTCAACGTCTCCATAGGCCGCCGCAGGGAGAAACGGTGGGCAGTCATATTTACCTGTCTTACCGTTCGTGCTGCACACCTGGAGCTCGCTGAAAACTTGTCCACCGATGCTTTCCTCATTTGCCTCAGAAATTTTGTGAACCGCCGTGGGACCCCAGTCAAGATTAGAAGCGACAACGGCACCAACTTTATCGGTGCGCAAAAGGAACTTAACGATGCTGAACGACTTTTAGATACAGATCGTATAAGTGACGAGCTCACAACCCGCAATATTGAGTGGACCTTCAATTGCCCTGCCAACCCCAGCTCAGGTGGATGCTGGGAACGTCTAATTCGAATCATCAAACGCCTGCTCCATAAGACCTTACATGAAGAAGCCCCGAAGGTGGAGACTCTCCGAGCAGTATTGGTTGAAGCAGAGAACATCATCAACTCACGCCCGCTGACTGATATACCTCTAGCGTCAGAAGAAGACGAGCCGTTAACACCCAATCACTTTCTGCTGGGTTGTGTGAATTCTACTCAGACGCCTCATCCAGTTGACACAAACATATGTTTGAGGAAGCAGTGGCGAATTGCTCAAAATCTGAAGGACCGGGTATGGAAGAGGTGGGTGTTGGAGTATTTACCTCAACTTCTGTGCCGTCCCAAGTGGCACAAAAAGGCAG
Source organism: Coelopa pilipes (assembly GCA_947389925.1). Lineage (NCBI taxonomy): Eukaryota > Metazoa > Arthropoda > Insecta > Diptera > Coelopidae > Coelopa > Coelopa pilipes. The sequence goes on from OX376700.1 coordinate 11,103,431, forward strand.
TACCTTTGAAAGTCAACGATCTAGTTCTGGTGTGTGACCCGATGCAACCACGAAGTCAGTGGAAACGAGGCCGTATCACCAACGTTTTCCCGGGCAAGGACTCACAAATTCGGACAGCTGAAGTGAAGACAGCAACTGGACTTCTACGTCGCCCAGCCACAAGATTAGCCATCTTAGCGATTGATGGTGAATCCTCGGGGAATTCACGGGGGGCGGAGTGTTAGGGTACCCTGGCAAAATCGGCTAAACAACCACAAATCGCAACCAGCTTCACGCCAATTTGCAGCTTTCAAAATTTGCTGATCGTCACGCTTCTTCTTCGAACTTGACAACAAACGGCAGTATTGAAAGAGCAACGGACGGGAGCACACGCAATACAATTGCGAAACAGCAAAAAACAACAAAGCAACAACGCCAACATCAACAGCAAATCAAATCTAACATCAATATTAAACAACCAAATTTAACAAATCTAACAAATCTAACAAATTCAACAATAACAATAAATTCAATAAATGTTAAAAAACAACATCAACATCATACACACAAATTGTCATACATAATCATACACAAGCATTCATAAACTATAAGCATAATAAAATATTTAAAAAATAATAAAAATAATCTTATTATTTCGCCTATTTGCCGCCGCCATTACATCGTTTTCGCAATTTAGTGCTCCCGGTAGTTGTTGCATTTTAATCGGGATCGGAGTAATCGCGTTAAATTTGAAAAGTTCTAGAAAGAACTTTCCGCGTCACCAAGAGACATTGTGAAATTCTCGAAATTTGTGTCTCTTTCTAACGCGGTGCCTTTGCCTTGGCTTCGGTTTTTTCGCAACGCCAGCTCTGCCACGAGCAACTGCGAAGCTGTGCAACAATTTGGTTGTCGTCAAGTGTGTTGGTGAAATGCTTCGAGTCGCCTGCTCTGCCATGAGCTGAAGATTTCACATGAATTGCAGACGAGGTGCGTTGGAGATCGCAAGTACTTTCGGTCGCGTCGTTTCAGAGTGTAATTTTTGAACATTTATAAGAACAATTCGCTATCGCCTTGCGAATTTGTTGAGCTTTGCCGCCTACTTAGTGCCGTATTTCTATATAACTTGATTTGACGCTTCGCGGAAACTTTCGTGTTTTGAAGACAGTTTGAAGCTGTACCATAGTGTTCGTGTTAGTGTGTCGTGCCGCCCGCTTATTGAACATTTGGCTTAGTTTGGTCGCACACGTGCGTGGAAGAAGCGAGTGCATTTTCGGTTGGTGACAACACGTGGAGTAACATTTTGAACATTTGCATAAACAATTCACTACCGCTTTGTGAATTTGTTAGTTTTCTGCCGCCTGCTTAGTGCCGCACAATAAGCTTGATTTGACGCTTCGCGGAGACTTTCGTGTTTTTAATACAGTACGGAAGCTGTACCATCGTGTCGGTTTCGGGTTTGTGTCTTTTGCTTTGCCACAAGCATATGTAATTTGAATTGACTCTTGCGAAGACTTGGTGCTTGAATTTCATTTCGGAAGCGGTCGTGTTCGGTTTTGGTGTTGGGCCCTGTCCTGTCACGAGCTAGTGAACTTTACTTAAAATAAATGACTCATTATAATTTGAGAAGCTCGGATCGTACGGAAGGTGAATTAGTTGACAGTGACGAAGAGTCGAATCTAGACGTAACAATCATGGCAACAGGAGAGCCGTCGGGAGTCTCCGCCGAACAGTTGGCTACGATACTCGCCAGTATTAATGCTCTGAAATCGTCGGTAGAAGGACTAAGAAGCAGCACCATCGAGAGTCAAAAGGACGTGGAACGACTTCGTAACGAGATTCATAGCCAGTCGAATACTCAAATTACACAAGTGCAGATGGAAGATGGCTCGACGTCGTCAGTTGGATCTGCCACGATGCTTCCACCTGAATGTGATTCAAGCGCCAAACTATATGACCTGCCGATGTTTTCGGGAAATGCCGAGGAGTGGCCTCTTTTTCTCGCTAATTTCAAGGACACCTCTGCTGCCTTCAGATATAGCGATCGACAAAATCTGATGCGTTTGCATAAGTGCTTGACTGGGCAAGCTAGAGAAGCAGTGTCCTCTATGCTGATTTACCCACACGATGTGCCCAAGGCCATGGACGAGTTAGAATTTCGTTTTGGCAGACCGGACGTGTTAGTACGCCATCAGCTAAATAAGATACAACAATTCCCGGTCATAGCTGAAAGAAATTTGGACCAGGTAATCGCATTTTCCACGAAGGTTCGTAACGTAGTTGCTTTCTTGATATCTGCCGGTTGCCAGCAACACTTGGCGAACCCATCACTATTGGAACAGATGGTGTCAAAGTTGCCACCAAATAAGCAATTTGACTGGGCCAGGCACGCAGTCACCATCAAGCCATTTGCCACGATTAACGATTTTGCAACATGGCTGGGTGATCTGGCCAGAATAGTTTGTTTAATGCCTGCCTCAACTTCATCGTCATCACAACATCGAAACACCGCTCCACAACTTCAGCAACAGCAGCCACGTCGTTTGATGCACGTTAATGAGGATGTTCAGAAACGTGAGTTGAAATGTTTCCAGTGTGGTGAGCGGCATATGATCTCCGAGTGTAAAGTTTTTCAAGAGTCACTGAGCGTACAGTCGCGTTGGCAGAAAGTGAAGAGCCTACAATTATGTTTTTCGTGTCTGCGCAAGGGACACAACACCACAAATTGTCGCAACAAAAGACCTTGTGGAATCAATGGATGTCGCCGCCATCATCATCAATGTCTACACGAAGAACCAATCACAAATTCCTCCAAGTCAACATCAAACGTCGTCGTGAAGCCGGTGCTGAATTGCAGTTTGCCGAAGGGTTTAAGTGGTCAACTCTTCAAAATCATACCAGTGACATTGTTTGGACCAAACGGCAAGGTTGACACGTTTGCCATGTTCGATGATGGGTCGGCTATCTCGTTGCTAGAGGAGGAAATGGCGAACGCGCTTGGTCTGAAGGGTCAGTCTCAGCCTTTGACTCTTCAGTGGTATGGCGAAAAAGTAAAGACCGAAACGTCAATGAGAGTGACGGTTGAAGTAGCCGGAAAGGATCAGGGTACAAAGTTCTCATTAAAAAATATACGCACGATCCGGGACCTAAGCCTGCCGGTCCAAACATTCAGACGGTCGGATCACAAACATCTGGAACATTTGCCATTGGACGACTACGTCAACGTGAAACCTGTTATGCTGATCGGGCTGGACTATGTGCATCTCAGCATAACAGCAGCAATTGTACAAGCCGGCGACGCCGACCCAGTTGCCGCCCAAACCAAGCTTGGTTGGGTCGCATACGGGCCAACCGATGAAACGCCACACATACGCCCAGTAGTACTGCACATTCGTCAACAACGATCGCTAAACGAGTTAAACACAATAGTAGCGGAATACTTTGCGGACGACGGAATTGGTCTGGAGGTCCAACCTGTAGTTTTGGAATCGGACGAAGATATACAAGCGCGCAAAATTCTTGAAGACACAACAAAACGTGTGGGCAAGCATTTTGAAACTGGCCTTCTTTGGAAAGAGTATCCGCCGAAACTCCCAAATAGTTTCGAGATGGCTAAAAACCGTTTGGTCGGCATTGAAAGAAAAATGTGTCGAGATCAGAAATTTGCAGATAGGTATCGTATAGAGATACAGAAATATATTGACAAGGGATATGCGAGACGACTCACGGATGAAGAGTTAAGTAATGAGAATCACCCTGTTTGGTACTTGCCACATTTTGCCGTTCAGAATCCACACAAACCAGAGAAGCTTCGTATTGTTTTTGATGCTGCTGCCGCCGTTGCCGGAACTTCACTCAACTCTACTCTGCACAAAGGACCAGAACAAGCCAAACCACTGTTGGGTACTCTCTTCAAGTTTCGAGAAGGGCCAGTCGCAGTTGCCGCCGACATTCGTGAAATGTTCTCGCAGGTGAAGATACGCCAGGTTGATCAGCAGGCTCAACGTTTTCTCTGGAGAGATGTGGGTAAGAGCGAACCACTTCAACATTACGCTATGGTGTCCATGATTTTCGGTGCCATATGTTCACCTTGCTGTGCAGAATTCATCAAAAACCGAAATGCTGAAGATTTTCAAGAGAAGTACCCTGATGCCGTGGCCGCCATCGTAGAAAAACATTATGTCGACGACTTCGTCTGCAGCTTCCGAGATGAGGAGAATGCAGCCAGAATTTGCCAACAAGTAGTTCGTATACATGCCGAGGCAGGTTTCGAATTAAGAAATTTCATATCAAACTCTAATCGAATACAAACCACGATGAACGAGGCACCAGTGATAAGTTCTGAAGGCGTTAGTATGGAAAGGCAGGCCACTACGGACAAGGTACTCGGGATGTATTGGGACACCAATACCGACATGTTCAGGTTCCATACAAAATTCCATCGTATTCCAAAATCAGTATTGCTGAGTCTACGTGCACCTACTAAACGAGAGCTTCTCGGCATTGTCATGGCTGTCTTCGACCCGTACGGACTGCTTGCGGATTTTCTGATATTTTCAAAACTATTGGTACAAGAGGCATGGAAATGCAAGATTGGCTGGGATGACCCAATTCCGAACGAGTTGCAAAATAAGTGGAAGGCTTGGTGGAGTGAGTTTCAACGGGTGGAAGAGTTCTACATACGACGATGTTATTCGCCACTGTTACAACAATCAGCAAGTATACAACTACATATCTTCGTCGATGCTAGTCAGCTCGCCCTCTCTGCCGTCGGATACTTTCGTATCGCTCATTCGACAGGAGTTGACGTCGCGTTCGTAGCTGGGAAAACTCGCTGTGCTCCTCAAAAATTGATGTCCGTGCCTAGGTTGGAACTCCAAGCCGGAGTACTAGGTGCTCGTCTCAGCAAGCTAATTCGACGCAATCACGAAGTAAACATTGACCAAGCTGACGTCATATTCTGGAGTGATTCTCGTACTGTTCTTTATTGGATAAATTCTTCCGAGCGTAAATTCAAGGCGTATGTCGGTCATCGTGTCGCTGCGATCCAGAATATTTCACTTCCGTCGCAATGGCGATGGATTCCGACAGCTCAAAACCCAGCTGATGTCGCAACCCGTCCTACGTTTCCGCCGAGATTTCAAGTTGATAGTAGATGGATAGCCGGGCCTGAGTTTCTTAAGATGAACATTGAAGACTGGCCTGTTGCGGCAAGCGAGCCGCCACTGCAACCGCCGCCAGAAGAAGAAGTGAAACCTTTATTGCTCCTTCAGTCACAAGCAAGTACCTGGAACATAGATATTTATCGTTTTTCGTCATATTTGAAACTCAAAAGGACGATGGGCTGGGTGCTACGTGCATCAGCCATATTTTTGAATCGAGCCCGGAAGAATCAACTGCTGTCAGCGAAAGGTCCACTCACTGTCGACGAGTTGAACGACTCAGAGGAGCGTATATGTCAATTGGTGCAGCGAGAAGTATACGGAATGGAAATTGCCGCCTTGAGAGAAGCAAAGCCGATACCAAAACAAAGCCAGCTTTATTCTCTCACGCCATATCTTGACGAGCGAGGCACTTTGAGGATTGGTGGTCGTATCGATGTGGCTCAATGTCTGCCTCTGAATGCCAGGCGACCCATATTAATACCATCAAAGCATAAAGTCGCTGAGCTTATCATGCGCCACTACCACGAAAAGTATAATCACCAAAACCTTGCTGTGATAATCAACGAGCTCCGGCAAAAATTTTGGTTACCACATGTCAAATCAGCTTTAAAAAAAATTCAACGAGACTGCCCTGCCTGTAAATTTGATAATGCTAAACCGACGCCGCCATTGATGGGCCAATTGCCAGCTGACCGTCTTACGCCTTTCGTCCGGCCATTTACCTATACAGGTGTAGATCTGTTTGGCCCTTTCAACGTCTCCATAGGCCGCCGCAGGGAGAAACGGTGGGCAGTCATATTTACCTGTCTTACCGTTCGTGCTGCACACCTGGAGCTCGCTGAAAACTTGTCCACCGATGCTTTCCTCATTTGCCTCAGAAATTTTGTGAACCGCCGTGGGACCCCAGTCAAGATTAGAAGCGACAACGGCACCAACTTTATCGGTGCGCAAAAGGAACTTAACGATGCTGAACGACTTTTAGATACAGATCGTATAAGTGACGAGCTCACAACCCGCAATATTGAGTGGACCTTCAATTGCCCTGCCAACCCCAGCTCAGGTGGATGCTGGGAACGTCTAATTCGAATCATCAAACGCCTGCTCCATAAGACCTTACATGAAGAAGCCCCGAAGGTGGAGACTCTCCGAGCAGTATTGGTTGAAGCAGAGAACATCATCAACTCACGCCCGCTGACTGATATACCTCTAGCGTCAGAAGAAGACGAGCCGTTAACACCCAATCACTTTCTGCTGGGTTGTGTGAATTCTACTCAGACGCCTCATCCAGTTGACACAAACATATGTTTGAGGAAGCAGTGGCGAATTGCTCAAAATCTGAAGGACCGGGTATGGAAGAGGTGGGTGTTGGAGTATTTACCTCAACTTCTGTGCCGTCCCAAGTGGCACAAAAAGGCAGTACCTTTGAAAGTCAACGATCTAGTTCTGGTGTGTGACCCGATGCAACCACGAAGTCAGTGGAAACGAGGCCGTATCACCATCGTTTTCCCGGGCAAGGACTCACAAATTCGGACAGCTGAAGTGAAGACAGCAACTGTACTTCTACGTCGCCCAGCCACAAGATTAGCCATCTTAGCGATTGATGGTGAATCCTCGGGGAATTCACGGGGGGCGGAGTGTTAGGGTACCCTGGCAAAATCGGCTAAACAACCACAAATCGCAACCAGCTTCACGCCAATTTGCAGCTTTCAAAATTTGCTGATCGTCACGCTTCTTCTTCGAACTTGACAACAAACGGCAGTATTGAAAGAGCAACGGACGGGAGCACACGCAATACAATTGCGAAACAGCAAAAAACAACAAAGCAACAACGCCAACATCAACAGCAAATCAAATCTAACATCAATATTAAACAACCAAATTTAACAAATCTAACAAATCTAACAAATTCAACAATAACAATAAATTCAATAAATGTTAAAAAACAACATCAACATCATACACACAAATTGTCATACATAATCATACACAAGCATTCATAAACTATAAGCATAATAAAATATTTAAAAAATAATAAAAATAATCTTATTATTTCGCCTATTTGCCGCCGCCATTACAGTCATTTTCTTCGTTGTGGCGACTCCTGGACACATGATCTAAATTAATTCAATATCGATGCATATTAAAATAGAAATAACAAACATTTCATAAAATTTCGATATGTTGTTCAGAAAATGAACAGAATGATATAAGGATGTACTGATGTACCGACTATGTAATTCATCATGAAGAAGTCCAAGTTTAATAAATTAAGGATTATGTTTTCAAAATGGCTGCTCCTACACATAAACTGAATTTTTTCTATATCGAAGTAAATTAATATAGCAATTACAAACATTTCAAAAAAATTAGATGTCCGGTTCAGAAATTATTGAAGGATATAACGTTGCGCAAGCTGATCATGAAGAAGTCCCTTTATAGTAAATTAACGTCATTATCTTCAATGAGGTTGTACTGGCCACATGAACTAAACTAATTCTATATCGATGCATATTAATATATAAATGACAAACATTTCACAAAATTTCGATATATGGTTCAGAAAATGAACAGAATTATATACCAATGTACGGATGTACTGATCTGTAAGTAATTATGAAGAAGTCCAAGTGTTATAAATAAAGGATTTAGTTTTCAATGAGCCTGCTCATAGACACATGAAGTGAATTGATTCTATATAGATTCATATTAAAACAAAGTAGTTTCCGACATTTCAAAACAAAACGTCATCTGGTTTAGAATATATTGAAGGATGTACTAATTCGTTAACTAATCAAGGAGAGGTCCCTTTAATGTAAATTAACGTTATTTTGTACGATGTGGCGACTCCTGGACACATGAACTGAATTAATTCAATATTGATGCAAATTTTAAAATAGAAATAATAAACATTTCATAAAATTTCGATATATTGTTCAGAAAATGAACAGAATGATATACCTCTGTACTGATGTACCGACCCTGTAATTCATCATGAAGAAGCCCAAGTATAATAAATTAAGGATTATGTTTTCCAAATGGCTGCTCCTAGACACATAAACTGAATTTTTTCTATACCGAAGTAAATTAGTATAGCAATGACAAACATTTAAAAAAAATTCGATGTCCGCTTCAGAAATTATTGAAGGATATAACGATGTGAAAGCTGATCATAAAGAAGTCCCTTTTTATTAAATTAACGTAATTTTCTTCGATGTGGCGACTCCTGGACACATGAACTGAATTAATTCAATATCGATGCATATTAAAATAGAAATAACAAACATTTCATAAAATTTCTATATATTGTTCAGTAAATGAACAGAATTATGTACCAATGTACGGATGTACTGATCCGTAAGTAATTATGAATAAGTCGAAGTATTTTAAATAAATGATTTTGTTTTCAATGTGCCTGCTCATAGACACATGAAGTGAATTGATTCTATATAGATTCATATTAAAACAAAGTAGTTACCGACATCTCATAACAAAACGTTATCTGGTTTAGAATATATTGAAGGATGTACTAATTCGTTAACTAATCAAGACGATGTCCCTTTATAGTAAATTAGCGTTATTTTCTTCGATGTGACGACTCTTGGACACATGAACTGAGTTAATTCTATATCGATGCGTATTAAAATAGAAATAATAAACATTTCATAAATTTCGATATATTGTTCAGAAGATGAACAGAATGATATAAGGATGTACTGATGTACCGACTCTGAAATTCATCATGAAGTCCAAGTTTAATAAATTAAGGATTATGTTTTCAAATTGGCTGCTCCTACACATAAACTGAATTTTTTCTATATCGAAGTAAATTTATATAGCAATGACAAACATTTCAAAAAAATTCGATGTCCGGTTTGAAGTAGCGCTTGTAGCCAAGGAGTCGAGGGAAAAATAAAAAAAGAATATGCGTAAACAATTCTACTCCTAACTACAAAAACTACTCCTTTTGAAAATTCGAACATAAATATCTCGCGCCATCTAGTGTGATCAATTTGTTTGCATGTACTTTGTCTGTATGCGTGTTACCAAGTTTGATAGGAATGCGGGCAGCGATATTTTTCCCGCCGTTCATTGTCGATCTAACCGCCATTAAGTTAATTAGTCTTAATAAAATAAAGTTGTGTATAAGAAAATAAGAAAAGTTTCAACAGTGAAGTGAATTTCAAAAGTTGAAATTAAGCCAACAATTTTGGCTCAAAAATCTTCGCCAACTTTAAATCAAAATTCGGCAAAGTTATTTTAATATACACCTTTCCCCAAAGTGGTGCCATTTTCCAATACGGAGTTGGCACCAAATCTTGTCTCGCACTTGTTGTTGTGCAATTTATGCGAAGACACAACAGCTGTGCAGCAACATCAACTCGGAGAAGTCTCTCTACCGATCGCTGTCTGGCTTCATATAGTCGAAGACCTCAGTGATCGCCGATTCTCTCTCAACGACGCCTGTATATAGTCCGACGGCTATAAAGAAGAGGAGAATTAAAAATCGTCGGAAAATCGAGTGAAAAATTGCGGAAAAGGCTTCACGAGAAGAAAACAGTCTAATTTAACTGCGCGTAATTGAAATATACAAAAAGAAAAAAAATTTCCGATAATGTTTTAAATCCAGAATTCTTCTATTCGCGACAAAAGCACCGATTTGATTTTTTTAGTACCAAGTGGTATATATTCCACAACATATGAATATTGGCTTACTCCTGGCTAAACAGTAAAAAAAAAAAAAAAAAATCCGCAACTAGTGTAGAACAATATGTGTAATCAATGTTAAAATTAGTGTTATTTTAAGTAATTAGTGATATTGTAAAATGTTAGGTTATGTATATACATAAATCCTTCTATTGTTAGTACATAGTTTTATTAAGCCCTTAAGGTATGCAACGAAAATTTTGCTACTATTTTTAACTTTATTGAAACCTGAAAAGATTCCCTTGTGGGACACTTAAAATCACGATCCGCAATCCAATGCATAAACGCGAATAGTTTCTATTTAAATATCCTGATAAAAATTTTGTATTTAAAAACAAATCAATTAAATATGGCGATTTTAACCAGATTTCTCGCATGAGATAAATTTCCTCTTGCTTAAAATCTGGAGGCCATATTCGTTAAGTTCTCACGCGTGACTGTGGTATAGTTTTCTCTCTACTCTCCCTCTCAGCAAACAGGCGACGACAACAACAACAACAACAGGCCCTTCCAGCATGAAAGATCTTTCATCGTGGGAGAGCGACATGTAATCACATATGTAAGTGATCAATAACAAAAAAATTTGAGCACAGTTTGTTTGGAGGCTTAGAGTTACCACCTTTTGTATTATTTTCTATAAAAATTTGTTTTCAATTTGAGAAAAAAATGGAAAGCAAATGAGGAACATTTTCCAATCTTAAATTGCATTATATAAAAATAAAAGAATAAATTTAAAATTTTCTTCCGTTCGGTGTTGAGGTGGCAACTCTATGTAGAGTGAAGTCTGTATTATATTCTATTGCATTTTATAGATTAAAAACGTAATCAATTTTGATACATTATTTATGCATTGAATTACAAGTTAACTTTGTTTTAAATTTTAGTAGGGTCTTATGGCAACTCTGTTGCAAAACGTAAACATTAAGCAGCGCGCAGCTGACCGCGAAAGTCTTTGTCTGCTGTGTAGTGATTCTTAAAAATCATAAAATAATTTCCAATCCCCAATATAGTTGCAAAAATTAGCATTTCAAATAGATTTAAGTATTTTTGTGATTTTTTCTTTATTTTTGAATTATATATGAATTATTTGTAAATTTATTATGTCTGTTTAAATTTTTTAATCTGATTTCTGGATGATGTTGTAGGTAGGGTTCATGGTGTCAAAGGGATCACTTCGAGCGTTGATTTTTTTTGGATTTTGAGGGATCAAAGTCGGGAGGGTATGTTGTGGTGGCAGTAACATCAGTCGCCATATTCAAATGAGAAGTCGATTTCCTGTTCCTCTTTCCATCCGTCCCTTTTTCGTTAACTCTCTTTGCCTTCTGACCTCTTCTACTTTGAACTTCCGTCTAACTCTCTTTCGTTCCCTCTGAACCATCTCTCTCAATCTCTTTGTTGTTGCACGTTTTTTTAATAGTTATGTCGTGTGGCCGAATTCAGTGATGGCGGCCGGAACTTTACACCCACCCAATAGCCGACGAGCCGGAGCCGGAACTCGAAGCGTGCATCCGCTGTGTCACTGAGCTTGGTTATATGCTACAGGTTCAGGAATTATTGAAGGATATAACGTTGCGAAAGCTGATCATGAAGAAGTCCCTTTATAGTAAATTAACGTCATTTTCTTCAAAGAGGTTGTACTGGACACATGAACTAAACTAATTCTATATCGATGCATATTAATATATAAATGACAAACATTTCACAAAATTTCGATATATGGTTCAGAAAATGAACAGAATTATATACCAATGTACGGTTGTACTGATCTGTAAGTAATTATGAAGAAGTCCAAGTATTATAAATAAATGAATTTGTTTTCAATGTGCCTGCTCATAGACACATGAAGTTGATTGATTCTATATAGATTAATATTAAAAAAAGTAGTTACAGACATTTCATATCAAATCGTCATCTGGTTTAGAAAATATTGAAGGATGTACTAATTCGTTAACTAATCAAGAAGAAGTCACTTTATAGTAAATTGACGATATTTTCTTCGTTGTTGCGACTCCTGGACACATGAACTGAATTAATTCAATATCGATGCATATTAAAATAGAAATAACAATCATTTCATACAATTTCGATATATTGTTCAGAAAATGAATAGAATGATATAAGGATGTACAGATGTACCGACTCTGTAATTCATCATGAAGAAGTCCAAGTTTAATAAATTAAGGATTATGTTTTCAAAATGGCTGCTCCTATACACATAAACTTAATTCTTTCTATATCGAAGTAAATTAGTATAGCAATAACAAACATTTCAAAAAAATTCGATGTCCGGTTCAGAAATTATTGAAGGATATAACGATGCGAAAGCTGATCATGAAGAAGTCCCTTTTTATTAAATTAACGTCATTTTCTTCGATGTGGCGACTCCTGGACACATGTACTGAATTAATTCAATATCGATGCATATTAAAATAGAGATAACAAACATTTCATACAATTTCGATATACTGTTCACAAAATGAATAGAATGATATACCTCTGTACTGATGTACCGACCCTGTATTTCATCATGAAGAAGCCCAAGTATAATAAATTAAGGATTATGTTTTCCAAATGGCTGCTCCTAGACACATAAACTGAATTTTTTCTATACCGAAGTAAATTAGTATAGCAATGACAAACATTTCAAAAAAATTCGATGACCGCTTCAGAAATTATTGAAGGATATAACGTTGCGCAAGCTGATCATGAAGAAGTCTCTTTATAGTAAATTAACGTCATTATCTTCAATGAGGTTGTACTGGACACATGAACTAAACTAATACTATATCGATGCATATTAATATATAAATGACAAACATTTCACAAAATTTCGATATATGGTTCAGAAAATGAACAGAATTATATACCAATGTACGGATGTACTGCTCTGTAAGTAATTATGAAGAAGTCCAAGTGTTATAAATAAAGTATTTAGTTTTCAATGAGCCTGCTCATAGACACATGAAGTGAATTGATTCTATATAGATTCATATTAAAACAAAGTAGTTTCCGACATTTCAAAACAAAACGTCATCTGGTTTAGAATATATTGAAGGATGTACTAATTCGTTAACTAATCAAGGAGAGGTCCCTTTAATGTAAATTAACGTTATTTTCTACGAAGTGGCGACTCCTGGACACATGAACTGAATTAATTCAATATCGATGCAAATTTTAAAATAGGAATAACAAACATTTCATACAATTTCGATATATTGTTCAGAAAATGAACAGAATGATATAAGGATGTACTGATGTACCGACCCTGTAATTCATCATGAAGAAGCCCAAGTAAAATAAATTAAGGATTATGTTTTCCAAATGGCTGCTCCTAGACACATAAACTGAATTTTTTCTATATCGAAGTAAATTAGTATAGCACTGACAAACATTTAAAAAAAATTCGATGTCCGGTTCAGAAATTATTGAAGGATATAACGATGCGAAAGCTGATCGTGAAGAAGTCCCTTTATAGTAAATGAACGTTTCTTCCTTCAATGAGTTTGTACTGGCCACATGAACTAAACTAATTCTATATCGATGCATATTAATATATAAATGACAAACATTTCACAAAATTTCGATATATGGTTCAGAAAATGAACAGAATTATATACCAATGTACGGATGTACTGATCTGTAAGTAATTATGAAGAAGTCCAAGTATTTTAAATAAATGATTTTGTTTTCAATGTGCCTGCTCATAGACACATGAAGTGAATTGATTCTATATAGATTCATATTAAAACAAAGTAGTTTCCGACATTTCAAAACAAAACGTCATCTGGTTTAGAATATATTGAAGGATGTACTAATTCGTTAACTAATCAAGACGATGTCCCTTTATAGTAAATTAGCGTTATTTTCTTCGATGTGACGACTCCTGGACACATGAACTGAGTTAATTCTATATCGATGCGTATTAAAATAGAAATAATAAACATTTCATAAATTTCGATATATTGTTCAGAAGATGAACAGAATGTTACAAGGATGTACTGATGTACCGACTCTGAAATTCATCATGAAGTCCAAGTTTAATAAATTAAGGATTATGTTTTCAAATTGACTGCTCCTACACATAAACTGAATTTTTTCTATATCGAAGTAAATTTATATAGCAATGACAAACATTTCAAAAAAATTCGATGTCCGGTTCAGGAATTATTGAAGGATATAACGTTGCGAAAGCTGATCATGAAGAAGTCCCTTTATAGTAAATTAACGTCATTTTCTTCAAAGAGATTTTACTGGACACATGAACTAAACTAATTCTATATCGATGCATATTAATATATAAATGACAAACATTTCACAAAATTTCGATATATGGTTCAGAAAACGAACAGAATTATATACCAATGTACGGTTGTACTGATCTGTAAGTAATTATGAAGAAGTCCAAGTATTTTAAATAAATGAATTTGTTTTCAATGTGCCTGCTCATAGACACATGAAGTTGATTGATTCTATATAGATTCATATTAAAAAAAGTAGTTACAGACATTTCATATCAAATCGTCATCTGGTTTAGAAAATATTGAAGGATGTACTAATTCGTTAACTAATCAAGAAGAAGTCCCTTTATAGTAAATTGACGATATTTTCTTAGTTGTGGCGACTCCTGGACACATGAACTGAGTTAATTCTATATCGATGCGTATTAAAATAGAAATAATAAACATTTCATAAATTTCGATATATTGTTCAGAAGATGAACAGAATGATATAAGGATGTACTGATGTACCGACTCTGAAATTCATCATGAAGTCCAAGTTTAATAAATTAAGGATTATGTTTTCAAATTGGCTGCTCCTACACATAAACTGAATTTTTTCTATATCGAAGTAAATTTATATAGCAATGACAAACATTTCAAAAAAATTCGATGTCCGGTTCAGGAATTATTGAAGGATATAACGTTGCGAAAGCTGATCATGAAGAAGTCCCTTTATAGTAAATTAACGTCATTTTCTTCAAAGAGATTGTACTGGACACATGAACTAAACTAATTCTATATCGATGCATATTAATATATAAATGACAAACATTTCACAAAATTTCGATATCTGGTTCAGAAAATGAACAGAATTATATACCAATGTACGGTTGTACTGATCTGTAAGTAATTATGAAGAAGTCCAAGTATTTTAAATAAATGAATTTGTTTTCAATGTGCCTGCTCATAGACACATGCAGTTGATTGATTCTATATAGATTCATATTAAAAAAAGTAGTTACAGACATTTCATATCAAATCGTCATCTGGTTTAGAAAATATTGAAGGATGTACTAATTCGTTAACTAATCAAGAAGAAGTCCCTTTATAGTAAATTGACGATATTTTCTTCGTTGTGGCGACTCCTGGACACATGAACTGAATTAATTCAATATCGATGCATATTAAAATAGAAATAACAATCATTTCATAAAATTTCTATATATTGTTCACAAAATGAACAGAATGATATAAGGATGTACTGATGTACCGACTCTGTAATTCATCATGAAGAAGTCCAAGTTTAATAAATTAAGGATTATGTTTTCAAAATTGCTGCTCCTACACATAAACTGAATTTTTTCTATATCGAAGTAAATTAATATAGCAATGACAAATATTTCAAAAAAATGCGATGTCCGGTTCAGAAATTATTGAAGGATATAACGATGAGAAAGCTGATCATGAAGAAGTCCCTTTTTAGTAAATTAACGTCATTTTCTTCGATGTGGCGACTCCTGGACACATGAACTGAATTAATTTAATATCGATGCATATTAAAATAGAAATGACAAACATTTCATAAAATTTCAATATATTGTTCAGAAAATGAACAGAATTATGTACCAATGTACGGATGTACTGATCTGTAAGTAATTGTGAATAAGTCCAAGTATTTTAAATTAATGATTAATTTTCAATGTGCCTGCTCATAGACACATGAAGTGAATTGATTCTATATAGATTCATATTAAAACAAAGTAGTTACCGACATTTCAAAACAAAACGTCATCTGGTTTAGAATATATTGAAGGATGTACTAATTCGTTAACTAATCAAGGAGAGGTCCCTTTAATGTAAATTAACGTTATTTTCTACGAAGTGGCGACTCCTGGACACATGAACTGAATTAATTCAATATTGATGCAAATTTTAAAATAGAAATAATAAACATTTCATAAAATTTCGATATATTTTTCAGAAAATGAACAGAATGATATACCTCTGTACTGATGTACCGACCCTATAAATCATCATGAAGAAGCCCAAGTATAATAAATTAAGGATTATGTTTTCCAAATGGCTGCTCCTAGGCACATAAACTGAATTTTTTCTATATCGAAGTAAATTAGTATAGCAATGACAAACATTTAAAAAAAAATTCGATGTCCGGTTCAGAAATTATTGAAGGATATAACGATGCGAAAGCTGATCGTGAAGAAGTCCCATTATAGTAAATGAACGTTTCTTCCTTCAATGAGTTTGTACTGGCCACATGAACTAAACTAATTCTATATCGATGCATATTAATATATAAATGACAAACATTTCACAAAATTTCGATATATGGTTCAGAAAATGAACAGAATTATATACCAATGTACGGATGTACTGATCTGTAAGTAATTATGAAGAAGTCCAAGTATTTTAAATAAATGATTTTGTTTTCAATGTGCCTGCTCATAGACAAATGAAGTGAATTGATTCTATATAGATTCATATTAAAACAAAGTAGTTGCCGACATCTCATAACAAAACGTTATCTGGTTTAGAATATATTGAAGGATGTACTAATTCGTTAACTAATCAAGACGATGTCCCTTTATAGTAAATTAGCGTTATTTTCTTCGATGTGACGACTCCTGGACACATGAACTAAGTTAATTCTATATCGATGCGTATTAAAATAGAAATAATAAACATTTCATAAAATTTCGATATATTGTTCAGAAGATGAACAGAATGATATAAGGATGTACTGATGTACCGACTCTGTAATTCATCATGAAGAAGTCCAAGTTTAATAAATTAAGGATTATGTTTTCAAAATTGCTGCTCCTACACATAAACTGAATTTTTTCTATATCGAAGTAAATTAATATAGCAATGACAAACATTTCAAAAAAGTGCGATGTCCGGTTCAGAAATTATTGAAGGATATAACGATGAGAAAGCTGATCATGAAGAAGTCCCTTTTTAGTAAATTAACGTCATTTTCTTCGATGTGGCGACTCCTGGACACATGAACTGAATTAATTTAATATCGATGCATATTTAAATAGAAATGACAAACATTTCATAAAATTTCAATATATTGTTCAGAAAATGAACAGAATTATGTACCAATGTACGGATGTACTGATCTGTAAGTAATTGTGAATAAGTCCAAGTATTTTAAATTAATGATTAATTTTCAATGTGCCTGCTCATAGACACATGAAGTGAATTGATTCTATATAGATTCATATTAAAACAAAGTAGTTTCCGACATTTCAAAACAAAACGTCATCTGGTTTAGAATATATTGAAAGATGTACTAATTCGTTAACTAATCAAGGAGAGGTCCCTTTAATGTAAATTAACGTTATTTTCTACGAAGTGGCGACTCCTGGACACATGAACTGAATTAATTCAATATCGATGCAAATTTTAAAATAGGAATAACAAATATTTCATACAATTTCGATATATTGTTCAGAAAATGAACAGAATGATATAAGGATGTACTGATGTACCGACCCTGTAATTCATCATGAAGAAGCCCAAGTATAATAAATTAAGGATTATATTTTCCAAATGGCTGCTCCTAGACACATAAACTGAATTTTTTCTATATCGAAGTAAATTAGTATAGCAATGACAAACATTTAAAAAAAATTCGATGTCCGGTTCAGAAATTATTGAAGGATATAACGATGCGAAAGCTGATCGTGAAGAAGTCCCTTTATAGCAAATGAACGTTTCTTCCTTCAATGAGTTTGTACTGGCCACATGAACTAAACTAATTCTATATCGATGCATATTAATATATAAATGACAAACATTTCACAAAATTTCGATATATGGTTCAGAAAATGAACAGAATTATATACCAATGTACGGATGTACTGATCTGTAAGTAATTATGAAGAAGTCCAAGTGTTATAAATAAAGGATTTAGTTTTCAATGAGCCTGCTCATAGACACATGAAGTGAATTGATTCTATATAGATTCATATTAAAACAAAGTATTTTCGGACATTTCAAAACAAAACGTCATCTGGTTTAGAATATATTGAAGGATGTACTAATTCGTTAACTAATCAAGACGATGTCCCTTTATAGTAAATTAGCGTTATTTTCTTCGATGTGACGACTCCTGGACACATGAACTGAGTTAATTCTATATCGATGCGTATTAAAATAGAAATAATAAACATTTCATAAAATTTCGATATATTGTTCAGAAGATGAACAGAATGATATAAGGATGTACTGATGTACCGACTCTGTAATTCATCATGAAGAAGTCCAAGTTTAATAAATTAAGGATTATGTTTTCAAAATTGCTGCTCCTACACATAAACTGAATTTTTTCTATATCGAAGTAAATTAATATAGCAATGACAAACATTTCAAAAAAATGCGATGTCCGGTTCAGAAATTATTGAAGGATATAACGATGAGAAAGCTGATCATGAAGAAGTCCCTTTTTAGTAAATTAACGTCATTTTCTTCGATGTGGCGACTCCTGGACACATGAACTGAATTAATTTAATATCGATGCATATTAAAATAGAAATGACAAACATTTCATAAAATTTCTATATATTGTTCAGAAAATGAACAGAATTATGTACCAATCTACGGATGTACTGATCTGTAAGTAATTGTGAATAAGTCCAAGTATTTTAAATTAATGATTAATTTTCAATGTGCCTGCTCATAGACACATGAAGTGAATTGATTCTATATAGATTCATATTAAAACAAAGTAGTTTCCGACATTTCAAAACAAAACGTCATCTGGTTTAGAATATATTGAAGAATGTACTAATTCGTTAATTAATCAAGGAGAGGTCCCTTTAATGTAAATTAACGTTATTTTCTACGATGTGGCGACTCCTGGACACATGAACTGAATTAGTTCAATATTGATGCAAATTTTAAAATAGAAATAATAAACATTTCATAAAATTTCGATATATTGTTCAGAAAATGAACAGAATGATATACCTCTGTACTGATGTACCGACCCTGTAATTCATCATGAAGAAGCCCAAGTATAATAAATTAAGGATTATATTTTCCAAATGGCTGCTCCTAGACACATAAACTGAATTTTTTCTATATCGAAGTAAATTAGTATAGCAATGACAAACATTTAAAAAAAATTCGATGTCCGGTTCAGAAATTATTGAAGGATATAACGATGCGAAAGCTGATCGTGAAGAAGTCCCTTTATAGTAAATGAACGTTTCTTCCTTCAATGAGTTTGTACTGGCAACATGAACTAAACTAATTCTATATCGATGCATATTAATATATAAATGACAAACATTTCACAAAATTTCGATATATGGTTCAGAAAATGAACAGAATTATATACCAATGTACGAATGTACTGATCTGTAAGTAATTATGAAGAAGTCCAAGTATTTCAAATAAATGATTTTGTTTCCAATGTGCCTGCTCATAGACACATGAAGTGAATTGATTCTATATAGATTCATATTAAAACAAAGTAGTTACCGACATCTCATAACAAAACGTTATCTGGTTTAGAATATATTGAAGGATGTACTAATTCGTTAACTAATCAAGACGATGTCCCTTTATAGTAAAGTAGCGTTATTTTCTTCGATGTGACGACTCCTGGACACATGAACTGAGTTAATTCTATATCGATGCGTATTAAAATAGAAATAATAAACATTTCATAAAATTTCGATATATTGTTCAGAAGATGAACAGAATGATATAAGGATGTACTGATGTACCGACTCTGTAATTCATCATGAAGAAGTCCAAGTTTAATAAATTAAGGATTATGTTTTCAAAATTGCTGCTCCTACACATAAACTGAATTTTTTCTATATCGAAGTAAATTAATATAGCAATGACAAACATTTCAAAAAAATGCGATGTCCGGTTCAGAAATTATTGAAGGATATAACGATGAGAAAGCTGATCATGAAGAAGTCCCTTTTTAGTAAATTAACGTCATTTTCTTCGATGTGGCGACTCCTGGACACATGAACTGAATTAATTTAATATCGATGCATATTAAAATAGAAATGACAAACATTTCATAAAATTTCTATATATTGTTCAGAAAATGAACAGAATTATGTACCAATCTACGGATGTACTGATCTGTAAGTAATTGTGAATAAGTCCAAGTATTTTAAATTAATGATTAATTTTCAATGTGCCTGCTCATAGACACATGAAGTGAATTGATTCTATATAGATTCATATTAAAACAAAGTAGTTTCCGACATTTCAAAACAAAACGTCATCTGGTTTAGAATATATTGAAGGATGTACTAATTCGTTAATTAATCAAGGAGAGGTCCCTTTAATGTAAATTAACGTTATTTTCTACGATGTGGCGACTCCTGGACACATGAACTGAATTAGTTCAATATTGATGCAAATTTTAAAATAGAAATAATAAACATTTCATAAAATTTCGATATATTGTTCAGAAAATGAACAGAATGATATACCTCTGTACTGATGTACCGACCCTGTAATTCATCATGAAGAAGCCCAAGTATAATAAATTAAGGATTATATTTTCCAAATGGCTGCTCCTAGACACATAAACTGAATTTTTTCTATATCGAAGTAAATTAGTATAGCAATGACAAACATTTAAAAAAAATTCGATGTCCGGTTCAGAAATTATTGAAGGATATAACGATGCGAAAGCTGATCGTGAAGAAGTCCCTTTATAGTAAATGAACGTTTCTTCCTTCAATGAGTTTGTACTGGCAACATGAACTAAACTAATTCTATATCGATGCATATTAATATATAAATGACAAACATTTCACAAAATTTCGATATATGGTTCAGAAAATGAACAGAATTATATACCAATGTACGAATGTACTGATCTGTAAGTAATTATGAAGAAGTCCAAGTATTTCAAATAAATGATTTTGTTTCCAATGTGCCTGCTCATAGACACATGAAGTGAATTGATTCTATATAGATTCATATTAAAACAAAGTAGTTACCGACATCTCATAACAAAACGTTATCTGGTTTAGAATATATTGAAGGATGTACTAATTCGTTAACTAATCAAGACGATGTCCCTTTATAGTAAAGTAGCGTTATTTTCTTCGATGTGACGACTCCTGGACACATGAACTGAGTTAATTCTATATCGATGCGTATTAAAATAGAAATAATAAACATTTCATAAATTTCGATATATTGTTTAGAAGATGAACAGAATGATATAAGGATGTACTGATGTACCGACTCTGTAATTCATCATGAAGTCCAAGTTTAATAAATTAAGGATTATGTTTTCAAATTGGCTGCTCCTACACATAAACTGAATTTTTTCTATATCGAAGTAAATTTATATAGCAATGACAAACATTTCAAAAAAATTCGATGTCCGGTTCAGGAATTATTGAAGGATATAACGTTGCGAAAGCTGATCATGAAGAAGTCCCTTTATAGTAAATTAACGTCATTTTCTTCAAAGAGGATGTACTGATCTGTAAGTAATTGTGAATAAGTCCAAGTATTTTAAATTAATGATTAATTTTCAATGTGCCTGCTCATAGACACATGAAGTGAATTGATTCTATATAGATTCATATTAAAACAAAGTAGTTTCCGACATTTCAAAACAAAACGTCATCTGGTTTAGAATATATTGAAGGATGTACTAATTCGTTAATTAATCAAGGAGAGGTCCCTTTAATGTAAATTAACGTTATTTTCTACGATGTGGCGACTCCTGGACACATGAACTGAATTAGTTCAATATTGATGCAAATTTTAAAATAGAAATAATAAACATTTCATAAAATTTCGATATATTGTTCAGAAAATGAACAGAATGATATACCTCTGTACTGATGTACCGACCCTGTAATTCATCATGAAGAAGCCCAAGTATAATAAATTAAGGATTATGTTTTCCAAATGGCTGCTCCTAGACACATAAACTGAATTTTTTCTATATCGAAGTAAATTAGTATAGCAATGACAAACATTTAAAAAAAATTCGATGTCCGGTTCAGAAATTATTGAAGGATATAACGATGCGAAAGCTGATCGTGAAGAAGTCCCTTTATAGTAAATGAACGTTTCTTCCTTCAATGAGTTTGTACTGGCAACATGAACTAAACTAATTCTATATCGATGCATATTAATATATAAATGACAAACATTTCACAAAATTTCGATATATGGTTCAGAAAATGAACAGAATTATATACCAATGTACGAATGTACTGATCTGTAAGTAATTATGAAGAAGTCCAAGTATTTCAAATAAATGATTTTGTTTTCAATGTGCCTGCTCATAGACACATGAAGTGAATTGATTCTATATAGATTCATATTAAAACAAAGTAGTTACCGACTTCTCATAACAAAACGTTATCTGGTTTAGAATATATTGAAGGATGTACTAATTCGTTAACTAATCAAGACGATGTCCCTTTATAGTAAATTAGCGTTATTTTCTTCGATGTGACGACTCCTGGACACATGAACTGAGTTAATTCTATATCGATGCGTATTAAAATAGAAATAATAAACATTTCATAAATTTCGATATATTGTTTAGAAGATGAACAGAATGATATAAGGATGTACTGATGTACCGACTCTGTAATTCATCATGAAGTCCAAGTTTAATAAATTAAGGATTATGTTTTCAAATTGGCTGCTCCTACACATAAACTGAATTTTTTCTATATCGAAGTAAATTTATATAGCAATGACAAACATTTCAAAAAAATTCGATGTCCGGTTCAGGAATTATTGAAGGATATAACGTTGCGAAAGCTGATCATGAAGAAGTCCCTTTATAATAAATTAACGTCATTTTCTTCAAAGAGATTGTACTGGACACATGAACTAAACTAATTCTATATCGATGCATATTAATATATAAATGACAAACATTTCACAAAATTTCAATATATGGTTCAGAAAATGAACAGAATTATATACCAATGTACGGTTGTACTGATCTGTAAGTAATTATGAAGAAGTCCAAGTATTTTAAATAAATGAATTTGTTTTCAATGTGCCTGCTCATAGACACATGAAGTTGATTGATTCTATATAGATTCATATTAAAAAAAGTAGTTACAGACATTTCATATCAAATCGTCATCTGGTTTAGAAAATATTGAAGGATGTACTAATTCGTTAACTAATCAAGAAGAAGTCCCTTTATAGTAAATTAACGTCATTTTCTTCGTAGTGGCGACTCCTGGACACATGATCTAAATTAATTCAATATCGATGCATATTAAAATAGAAATAACAACAATTTCATAAAATTTCGATATATTGTTCAGAAGATGAACAGAATGATATAAGGATGTACTGATGTACCGACTCTGTAATTCATCATGAAGAAGTCCAAGTTTAATAAATTAAGGATTATGTTTTCAAAATTGCTGCTCCTACACATAAACTGAATTTTTTCTATATCGAAGTAAATTAATATAGCAATGACAAACATTTCAAAAAAATGCGATGTCCGGTTCAGAAATTATTGAAGGATATAACGATGAGAAAGCTGATCATGAAGAAGTCCCTTTTTAGTAAATTAACGTCATTTTCTTCGATGTGGCGACTCCTGGACACATGAACTGAATTAATTTAATATCGATGCATATTAAAATAGAAATGACAAACATTTCATAAAATTTCTATATATTGTTCAGAAAATGAACAGAATTATGTACCAATGTACGGATGTACTGATCTGTAAGTAATTGTGAATAAGTCCAAGTATTTTAAATTAATGATTAATTTTCAATGTGCCTGCTCATAGACACATGAAGTGAATTGATTCTATATAGATTCATATTAAAACAAAGTAGTTTCCGACATTTCAAAACAAAACGTCATCTGGTTTAGAATATATTGAAGGATGTACTAATTCGTTAATTAATCAAGGAGAGGTCCCTTTAATGTAAATTAACGTTATTTTCTACGATGTGGCGACTCCTGGACACATGAACTGAATTAATTCAATATTGATGCAAATTTTAAAATAGAAATAATAAACATTTCATAAAATTTCGATATATTGTTCAGAAAATGAACAGAATGATATACCTCTGTACTGATGTACCGACCCTGTAATTCATCATGAAGAAGCCCAAGTATAATAAATTAAGGATTATGTTTTCCAAATGGCTGCTCCTAGACACATAAACTGAATTTTTTCTATATCGAAGTAAATTAGTATAGCAATGACAAACATTTAAAAAAAATTCGATGTCCGGTTCAGAAATTATTGAAGGATATAACGATGCGAAAGCTGATCGTGAAGAAGTCCCTTTATAGTAAATGAACGTTTCTTCCTTCAATGAGTTTGTACTGGCAACATGAACTAAACTAATTCTATATCGATGCATATTAATATATAAATGACAAACATTTCACAAAATTTCGATATATGGTTCAGAAAATGAACAGAATTATATACCAATGTACGAATGTACTGATCTGTAAGTAATTATGAAGAAGTCCAAGTATTTCAAATAAATGATTTTGTTTTCAATGTGCCTGCTCATAGACACATGAAGTGAATTGATTCTATATAGATTCATATTAAAACAAAGTAGTTACCGACTTCTCATAACAAAACGTTATCTGGTTTAGAATATATTGAAGGATGTACTAATTCGTTAACTAATCAAGACGATGTCCCTTTATAGTAAATTAGCGTTATTTTCTTCGATGTGACGACTCCTGGACACATGAACTGAGTTAATTCTATATCGATGCGTATTAAAATAGAAATAATAAACATTTCATAAATTTCGATATATTGTTTAGAAGATGAACAGAATGATATAAGGATGTACTGATGTACCGACTCTGAAATTCATCATGAAGTCCAAGTTTAATAAATTAAGGATTATGTTTTCAAATTGGCTGCTCCTACACATAAACTGAATTTTTTCTATATCGAAGTAAATTTATATAGCAATGACAAACATTTCAAAAAAATTCGATGTCCGGTTCAGGAATTATTGAAGGATATAACGTTGCGAAAGCTGATCATGAAGAAGTCCTTTTTTAGTAAATTAACGTCATTTTCTTCAAAGAGATTGTACTGGACACATGAACTAAACTAATTTTATATCGATGCATATTAATATATAAATGACAAACATTTCACAAAATTTCGATATATGGTTCAGAAAATGAACAGAATTATATACCAATGTACGGTTGTACTGATTTGTAAGTAATTATGAAGAAGTCCAAGTATTTTAAATAAATGAATTTGTTTTCAATGTGCCTGCTCATAGACACATGAAGTTGATTGATTCTATATAGATTCATATTAAAAAAAGTAGTTACAGACATTTCATATCAAATCGTCATCTGGTTTAGAAAATATTGAAGGATGTACTAATTCGTTAACTAATCAAGAAGATGTCCCTTTATAGTAAATTGACGATATTTTCTTCGTTGTGGCGACTCCTGGACACATGAACTGAATTAATTCAATATCGATGCATATTAAAATAGAAATAACAATCATTTCATAAAATTTCTATATATTGTTCACAAAATGAACAGAATGATATAAGGATGTACTGATGTACCGACTCTGTAATTCATCATGAAGAAGTCCAAGTTTAATAAATTAAGGATTATGTCTTCAAAATTGCTGCTCCTACACATAAACTGAATTTTTTCTATATCGAAGTAAATTAATATAGCAATGACAAACATTTCAAAAAAATGCGATGTCCGGTTCAGAAATTATTGAAGGATATAACGATGAGAAAGCTGATCATGAAGAAGTGTTTTTTTAGTAAATTAACGTCATTTTCTTCGATGTGGCGACTCCTGGACACATGAACTGAATTAATTTAATATCGATGCATATTAAAATAGAAATGACAAACATTTCATAAAATTTCAATATATTGTTCAGAAAATGAACAGAATTATGTACCAATGTACGGATGTACTGATCTGTAATAATTGTGAATAAGTCCAAGTATTTTAAATTAATGATTAATTTTCAATGTGCCTGCTCATAGACACATGAAGTGAATTGATTCTATATAGATTCATATTAACACAAAGTAGTTTCCGACATTTCAAAACAAAACGTCATCTGGTTTAGAATATATTGAAGGATGTACTAATTCGTTAACTAATCAAGGAGAGGTCCCTTTAATGTAAATTAACGTTATTTTCTACGAAGTGGCGACTCCTGGACACATGAACTGAATTAATTCAATATTGATGCAAATTTTAAAATAGAAATAATAAACATTTCATAAAATTTCGATATATTTTTCAGAAAATGAACAGAATGATATACCTCTGTACTGATGTACCGACCCTATAATTCATCATGAAGAAGCCAAGTATAATAAATTAAGGATTATGTTTTCCAAATGGCTGCTCCTAGGCACATAAACTGAATTTTTTCTATATCGAAGTAAATTAGTATAGCAATGACAAACATTTAAAAAAAAATTCGATGTCCGGTTCAGAAATTATTGAAGGATATAACGATGCGAAAGCTGATCGTGAAGAAGTCCCATTATAGTAAATGAACGTTTCTTCCTTCAATGAGTTTGTACTGGCCACATGAACTAAACTAATTCTATATCGATGCATATTAATATATAAATGACAAACATTTCACAAAATTTCGATATATGGTTCAGAAAATGAACAGAATTATATACCAATGTACGGATGTACTGATCTGTAAGTAATTATGAAGAAGTCCAAGTATTTTAAATAAATGATTTTGTTTTCAATGTGCCTGCTCATAGACAAATGAAGTGAATTGATTCTATATAGATTCATATTAAAAAAAGTAGTTACAGACATTTCATATCAAATCGTCATCTGATTTAGAAAATATTGAAGGATGTACTAATTCGTTAACTAATCAAGAAGAAGTCCCTTTATAGTAAATTGACGATATTTTCTTCGTTGTGGCGACTCCTGGACACATGAACTGAATTAATTCAATATCGATGCATATTAAAATAGAAATAACAATCATTTCATAAAATTTCTATATATTGTTCACAAAATGAACAGAATGATATAAGGATGTACTGATGTACCGACTCTGTAATTCATCATGAAGAAGTCCAAGTTTAATAAATTAAGGATTATGTTTTCAAAATTGCTGCTCCTACACATAAACTGAATTTTTTCTATATCGAAGTAAATTAATATAGCAATGACAAACATTTCAAAAAAATGCTATGTCCGGTTCAGAAATTATTGAAGGATATAACGATGAGAAAGCTGATCATGAAGAAGTCCTTTTTTAGTAAATTAACGTCATTTTCTTCGATGTGGCGACTCCTGGACACATGAACTGAATTAATTTAATATCGATGCATATTTAAATAGAAATGACAAACATTTCATAAAATTTCAATATATTGTTCAGAAAATGAACAGAATTATGTACCAATGTACGGATGTACTGATCTGTAAGTAATTGTGAATAAGTCCAAGTATTTTAAATTAATGATTAATTTTCAATGTGCCTGCTCATAGACACATGAAGTGAATTGATTCTATATAGATTCATATTAAAACAAAGTAGTTACCGACATCTCATAACAAAACGTTATCTGGTTTAGAATATATTGAAGGATGTACTAATTCGTTAACTAATCAAGAAGATGTCCCTTTGATGTAAATTAACGTTATTTTCTACGAAGTGGCGACTCCTGGACACATGAACTGAATTAATTCAATATCGATGCAAATTTTAAAATAGAAATAACAAACATTTCATACAATTTCGATATATTGTTCAGAAAATGAACAGAATGATATACCGATGTACTGATGTACCGACTCTGTAATTCATCATGAAGAAGTCCAAGTTTAATAAATTAAGGATTATGTTTTCAAAATTGCTGCTCCTACACATAAACTGAATTTTTTCTATATCGAAGTAAATTAATATAGCAATGACAAACATTTAAAAAAAATTCGATGTCCGGTTCAGAAATTATTGAAGGATATAACGATGAGAAAGCTGATTATGAAGAAGTCCCTTTTTAGTAAATTAACGTCATTTTCTTCGATGTGGCGACTCCTGGACACATGAACTGAATTAATTTAATATCGATGCATATTAAAATAGAAATGACAAACATTTCATAAAATTTCAATATATTGTTCAGAAAATGAACAGAATTATGTACCAATGTATGGATGTACTGATCTGTAAGTAATTGTGAATAAGTCCAAGTATTTTAAATTAATGATTAATTTTCAATGTGCCTGCTCATAGACACATGAAGTGAATTGATTCTATATAGATTCATATTAAAACAAAGTAGTTTCCGACATTTCAAAACAAAACGTCATCTGGTTTAGAATATATTGAATATTCGTTAACTAATCAAGGAGAGGTCCCTTTAATGTAAATTAACGTTATTTTCTACGAAGTGGCGACTCCTGGACACATGAACTGAATTAATTCAATATCGATGCAAATTTTAAAATAGGAATAACAAACATTTCATACAATTTCGATATATTGTTCAGAAAATGAACAGAATGATATAAGGATGTACTGATGTACCGACTCTGTAATTCATCATGAAGAAGTCCAAGTTTAATAAATTAAGGATTATGTTTTCAAAATGGCTGCTCCTAGACACATAAACTTAATTCCTTCTATATCGAAGTAAATTAGTATAGCAATTACAAACATTTCAAAAAAATTCGATGTCCGGTTCAGAAATTATTGAAGGATATAACGATGAGAAAGCTGATTATGAAGAAGTCCCTTTTTAGTAAATTAACGTCATTTTCTTCGATGTGGCGACTCCTGGACACATGAACTGAATTAATTTAATATCGATGCATATTAAAATAGAAATGACAAACATTTCATAAAATTTCAATATATTGTTCAGAAAATGAACAGAATTATGTACCAATGTATGGATGTACTGATCTGTAAGTAATTGTGAATAAGTCCAAGTATTTTAAATTAATGATTAATTTTCAATGTGCCTGCTCATAGACACATGAAGTGAATTGATTCTATATAGATTCATATTAAAACAAAGTAGTTTCCGACATTTCAAAACAAAACGTCATCTGGTTTAGAATATATTGAATATTCGTTAACTAATCAAGGAGAGGTCCCTTTAATGTAAATTAACGTTATTTTCTACGAAGTGGCGACTCCTGGACACATGAACTGAATTAATTCAATATCGATGCAAATTTTAAAATAGGAATAACAAACATTTCATACAATTTCGATATATTGTTCAGAAAATGAACAGAATGATATAAGGATGTACTGATGTACCGACTCTGTAATTCATCATGAAGAAGTCCAAGTTTAATAAATTAAGGATTATGTTTTCAAAATGGCTGCTCCTAGACACATAAACTTAATTCCTTCTATATCGAAGTAAATTAGTATAGCAATTACAAACATTTCAAAAAAATTCGATGTCCGGTTCAGAAATTATTGAAGGATATAACGATGCGAAAGCTGATCATGAAGAAGTCCCTTTTTATTAAATTAACGTCATTTTCTTCGATGTGGCGACTCCTGGACACATGAACTGAATTAATTCAATATCGATGCATATTAAAATAGAGATAACAAACATTTCACAAAATTTCGATATATGGTTCAGAAAATGAACAGAATTATATACCAATGTACGGTTGTACTGATCTGTAAGTAATTATGAAGAAGTCCATGTATTTTAAATAAATGAATTTGTTTTCAATGTGCCTGCTCATAGACACATGAAGTTGATTGATTCTATATAGATTCATATTAAAAAAAAGTAGTTACAGACATTTCATATCAAATCGTCATCTGGTTTAGAAAATATTGAAGGATGTACTAATTCGTTAACTAATCAAGAAGAAGTCCCTCTATAGTAAATTGACGATATTTTCTTCGTTGTGGCGACTCCTGGACACATGAACTGAATTAATTCAATATCGATGCATATTAAAATAGAAATAACAAACATTTCATAAAATTTCTATATATTGTTCACAAAATGAACAGAATGATATAAGAATGTACTGATGTACCGACTCTGTAATTCATCATGAAGAAGTCCAAGTTTAATAAATTAAGGATTATGTTTGTAGGATAAACTGTTCACAAAAGAAAGAAAGAAGTTGATGCTTCACGTTTTGTGTCCAGAATTCAATATTTAAATTCAATGTTCTTACAAACTATTTTCTTACATGCTAGTTTACAAAAACAAAGTTTACTGTTATTCGTCTGTATCTTTGTCGTTGCTTTGTTTTGTCGTTTCGTCTCTTCTCGTTTGTCATATATCCGTCTCGTCTTGCCCACTTGTTGTCCGTGTCTCTCCTGTTGCTAGTACGTCTGTCCACTTCTCGTCGTTCTGTCCGTCCGTATTCCTCGACACCCTACATTCGGCCCTTCTGACATTTCATTCGACCCGAATGATGGTTGCCACAACTTCATGTACTCAGCCACAGTGTAAGTACGCTTTGGTCCCTCAGTATTCCCAACTTTTCCGACATAATATCGCCCTTGCTGTAACTTCTTTAATACTATGTATGGTCCAAAGAATTTGGGTTTTAATTTGAGGCCAGACCCGTATTGCGTACGTTTGATAGCTACTAAATCATTGATATTGTATTCAGTTTCTACCACCCTCTTCTTATTATACGTCTTCCTATTCTCTTCTTGGATTTTCGCGATATTGTCCTTTGCCGTCAGTCGTATTTCGTCACGTTCGTGCTCAAATTCTTGTAGTACCGCTTCATCAATTAGTCGCCGTATGTCCTCATTCCCTGCTATAGCCTTTATAGCCAGCTTCGGAATGAAGAATGTCTTCTCTACTATGTCCTGTGTTTTCTTTGCGGCGAAATGCCCCTGTCTATGTGCTGCTTTCACTATCTCTTCTTCCATTGCAGAAGGTATTACAATCAATTCTCTATTCGGGTCTTTATGTAAAATACCATGTTTCAAGAAATAATCCTCGTACCTGTCTTTCTCTAATACTTTTACTACCGCCTTCACCCATTCGTCTTGTAATTGTGCTTGTCTAACTCTGTGATTCAATGAGTCCTCGATCATCAAACATGAGATTCGGCTCAAGGCATCTACGTGCCTCATCTTGGACCCCGAGCGGTGTTCAATTTCATAGTCAAACTCTTGAATAAACATTGTCCAGCGAGCAACTCTTAATGGTACGTCCGTTTTCTTCATTGTCATCTTAAAGGCATTACAGTCCGTCACAATTTTCACTTTCAGACCCAACACATACACCCTCCACTTCTTCAGTGCTTGTATAACTGCTAATACTTCTAATTCGTATGAGTGATATTTCTGTTCGCAAGGGGTAGTTTTTCGACTCATGTATTCCACCGGATGGAATTACAGATCTTCATCACTTTTCTGGAGTAAGACCGCCCCATACCCATACATGCTAGCGTCGGTGTGAATTTCAGTTTTTGCACCTACATCGAATAGTTTAAGAACTGGTGTAGTGATCAAAGCCTTCTTCAACTCTAAGAACGCGACTGTCTCTTTCTCTTCTATTTTGAAAATAACATCTTTTGCTAACAAATCGTTTAAAGGTTTCGCAATTAATGAATAGCCCTCTACAAAACGCCTGAAGTAGGATGTTAAACCTAAAAACCGTTGCAGCGCTTTTCTATCGTGCGGCACTGGGAAATCATTTATAGCCCTAGTTTTCTCAAGAGATGGTTTTATCGTTGAGTTTTCTACTATGTAGCCCAGAAAATTAACTTTCCTCTGTAGAATCTGACATTTGTTCCAATTGATTTGTAAACCATAGTCCTGAGCCACTTTTAACACCTTCTCTAACTTCTTAATACCCTCTCTCTCATTCTCCGTGGGAATAATAATATCATCCACATATACCACGATTGTTCCGTCTTGTATAAGCTCCCTCAAAACAGCAAAAATAAACCGTGAGAACACCGCGGGCGAATTCGAAATGCCGAACGGTACGTACAAAAATTCGAACTGGCCGTGAGGTGTCACAAAAGATGTATATTTGCGTGATTCTACTGCTAAAGGTACGTGGAAGAAACGGTTACGTAAATCCAACGTTGTGAACACTTGCCCTTTTTGCAATTTGGCAATAGCATTGTCTACTAGGGTCATTGGAAAGTTATCCTTTATAATCTTCTCATTTAACTTCCTAAAATCACAGCATAACCTCTTAGTACCGTCTTTCTTTGAGGTAAGAACGACTGGAGCCGCATATTCAGAATAGCTGGTCTGTATAATACCTTTTCGCAACCATTCATCAACTTGGTTTTGAACAATGGCCTGGTCAACACTCGACAAACGCCTTGGTCGCAAACTAACTGGTACCTCATCACTCAAAACTATCTTCATCTCAATTGGTGACTTCGCGATTTTAGCTGGATTATAATTATATATTAAACCCTTCACTATATTCCTCTCATTTTCATCAAGGTGTTCTAAATCTATTGATATCTGATTATTTTCTCCACTATCAGTTATTGATAAAATCATATCTTTGAATTCATCATTCAGTTCATTGATCTTAGATTCTTCGTCTAATTTTCTTATTTTTTCAATAGCTTTTTGTGACTTTAATCTGATTTTCTCGTTCTTCAAATCGCTTATCTTCTTTGACTCCACTTCACTATCAACTTTCTCTGGTATCTTTTCAATAAAAGTAACACCCTCTTCTCCAATTAACATGCCTATTTGTTCCAAAACATCATTCCCTATTACCGCTGAATATAAAATATCCCTCTCTCTAACTACTAAAAATTTAATATTTAACTCCACTCCATCTATTTCCAGCGCAATATTGAAACTTCCCATTGTTCTGATGGCGCCATCACCGATGCCAAACAATGTTTGTACATCTTTGGTTTCCAATTCTATATCATCTAATAACATCAATGTGTCGTAGCGCATCAAACAAAAATCGCTACCCGTATCAATGAATGCCGAAAATACGCGACCGCCAATTGAAATGTCTTCAAAAATTCGATTACGCTCCACTTTGTTCGTTGTGAGTGTATGAAAATTGCCCTTTTCTGTTTTCACAACACTTGGTTTAGAGTCCGTTTTACATTCAAATGACCGGTGACCGAATTGATGGCACTTGAAACATTTGTAACTAGCAGATTTACATTCTGCGGCTATGTGATTTCGATCACCACACTTGAAACAACGTCTATCTTCTACTTTCTGATTGGTTTTATGTTGTTGATTGGGAACAGTCCGTGTATTATTGTACTGGGTACTGACCCTCAACTTTTCATACATTTTCAACTGATCCTTCAATTCTTCTATCGTTCGGCACTGATACAAAATTATTTTATTCTGTTTCGAATCTCCTATCCCGTCTACAAAATATTCGATTATGCTCCTTTCGTCTAATTTAACTCCTTTTGCAATCTCCATGACGCTATACAAAAATTCCCTCAAACTTTCGCTTGCTTTCTTCCGCTTATTCGATAACAACCGATGCACCTCGACCGCTGACAATTTCTCCCCGAACTCACTGATCAGTGCTGCCTTAAGACTTCCCCAATCGTTCACACCTACCAGACTTCTCAAAAACAATTTCGCTGCGCCCCTCAAAAGTTGCTTCGCGTAGATGTATTTTTCGAGCTGATTCCAACGAACGGTCAACGCGTTGGCCTCAAATTCGTCGACCCACACTTCTACCTCTGGGTGACCATCCCCCGAAAAAGTTGACAGCGAGTCCTCAATATCCCTCAATGTGAACACTCGTCGATCGATTCGTACATTTTCTGTGGTCGCGGAACCAAAGTCGTCATCAACTGAAAGCGCTTCCTCATTCGAGTCGAAACCGAAGTGGGCGAAGAGTCTGTCCTGAAGCGTACTCTTTAGTCCTGTTGTGTCCAGTCCCAACTCCCCAAGCTTTGTTCTTAAGCCGTCCACCGTCAATTTCAAAATATTGTTCCGGTCCATTATAGATTGTTGATTAAATATAAAAAATATGAGATGTAGATAAGAATACTTTTAAAACTACTTGAAAAATACACCACTAAATACTTAAATACAAATCAAATTAATTATTATTCAAAGCAAGTCTATTCTACTAATCTGCTCTTGTCCTTCTCCGCGCGTTGAATGATTTTCCTTCGCTGTTACTACTCTCAGTTCGAAACGGTTGGTGTCCAGTCTGCTTTGTTTACGTTTCTTCTTCTTCTTCACGACGAATCGGTTGATGTGCAGACAAATTTCTGTTGATCTTCTTGTGTATACGTAGTTCTATCTCGTCTGCTTTGTTTACGTTTCTTCTTCTTCTTCCCGACGAATCGGTCGATGTGCAGACAAATTTCTGTTGATCTTCTTGTGTATACGTAGTTCTATCTCTTTCACTCTCCTTGTGATATAGTTTCTGCGTGCACTCTGTTCTGTTCTTCTTTTCATTCGTTTATGTACGCGAATTCTCTTTCGTCTGTCTGCTTTACACTGTTCACTTCTATCCTTCTCTCCTTCTCTTTGTAGTTTTCTAGTTCGTAGCTTCCAAAGTTGAAGGAGTTTGCGCGTCTTTGTAGTTTGTACACACTTTTTGTAGTTCTGAGATTTTTGTGAGGCGTTACTTTTGTTACCAAGTCTAATTTGAAATGCGCGTCACTTTTACATGCAATTGGAAATGTTCGGCTTCTGCATCGTAACACTTATTGTCACTTTTTTGTACAGTTTCGCCACTCTATCAAAATGTTTTTGACTCTTACTTTTCAAAATTTCAAAAAAACACTTTATTCTTCCTCACTACTACTACTCAAATTCTTCAAAGTTTTTACATACAGAACTATTCTCAAATTTAATTGTTGTCTCAACTCTCAAATTCACTTAAAAGTTTCTTTCACAGGTTTTCATCTAAGTTTTTCTTCACTTATAATTCATACTTTTCTTCACAAATTTCTTCACTATTACTTTCAATTTTACTTCTAATCTTCGCATTGAAAGTATTTCATCACAACTCTTCTCGATTTTACTTCTATGTTCTTCGAGTCTCATCTCAAAATCTTCACTGTAACTTCTGCTGCAAAATTTTCCATCACAATAAAATATGCTCAACATCTAAAAGTTTTTTTTTTTTTTTAATCGATAGCGCGATTAATATTTATGAGCCCCCAAAATGTAGGATAAACTGTTCACAAAAGAAAGAAAGAAGTTGATGCTTCACGTTTTGTGTCCAGAATTCAACTCACTCTTTATTTAAATTCAATGTTCTTACAAACTATTTTCTTACATGCTAGTTTACAAAAACAAAGTTTACTGTTATTCGTCTGTATCTTTGTCGTTGCTTTGTTTTGTCGTTTCGTCTCTTCTCGTTTGTCATATATCCGTCTCGTCTTGCCCACTTGTTGTCCGTGTCTCTCCTGTTGCAAGTACGTCTGTCCGCTTCTCGTCGTTCTGTCCGTCCGTATTCCTCGACACCCTACATGTTTTCAAAATTGCTGCTCCTACACATAAACTGAATTTTTTCTATATCGAAGTAAATTAATATAGCAATGACAAACATTTCAAAAAAATGCGATGTCCGGTTCAGAAATTATTGAAGGATATAACGATGAGAAAGCTCATGATCATGAAGAAGTCCCTTTTTAGTAAATTAACGTCATTTTCTTCGATGTGGCGACTCCTGGACACATGAACTGAATTAATTTAATATCGATGCATATTAAATTAGAAATGACAAACATTTCATAAAATTTCAATATATTGTTCAGAAAATGAACAGAATTATGTACCAATGTACGGATGTACTGATCTGTAAGTAATTGTGAATAAGTCCAAGTATTTTAAATTAATGATTAATTTTCAATGTGCCTGCTCATAGACACATGAAGTGAATTGATTCTATATAGATTCATATTATAACAAAGTAGTTTCCGACATTTCAAAACAAAACGTCATCTGGTTTAGAATATATTGAAGGATGTACTAATTCGTTAACTAATCAAGGAGAGGTCCCTTTAATGTAAATTAACGTTATTTTCTACGATGTGGCGACTCCTGGACACATGAACTGAATTAATTCAATATTGATGCAAATTTTAAAATAGAAATAATAAACATTTCATAAAATTTCGATATATTGTTCAGAAAATGAACAGAATTATATACCTCTGTACTGATGTACCGACCCTGTAATTCATCATGAAGAAGCCCAAGTATAATAAATTAAGGATTATGTTTTCCAAATGGCTGCTCCTAGACACATAAACTGAATTTTTTCTATATCGAAGTAAATTAGAATAGCAATGACAAACATTTAAAGAAAATTCGATGTCCGGTTCAGAAATTATTGAAGGATATAACGATGCGAAAGCTGATCGTGAAGAAGTCCCTTTATAGTAAATGAACGTTTCTTCCTTCAATGAGTTTGTACTGGCCACATGAACTAAACTAATTCTATATCGATGCATATTAATATATAAATGACAAAGATTTCACAAAATTTCGATATATGGTTCAGAAAATGAACAGAATTAAATACCAATGTACGGATGTACTGATCTGTAAGTAATTATGAAGAAGTCCAAGTATTTTAAATAAATGATTTTGTTTTCAATGTGCCTGCTCATAGACACATGAAGTGAATTGATTCTATATAGATTCATATTAAAACAAAGTAGTTACCGACATCTCATAACAAAACGTTATCTGGTTTAGAATATATTGAAGGATGTACTAATTCGTTAACTAATCAAGACGATGTCCCTTTATAGTAAATTAGCGTTATTTTCTTCGATGTGACGACTCCTGGACACATGAACTGAGTAAATTCTATATCGATGCGTATTAAAATAGAAATAATAAACATTTCATAAATTTCGATATATTGTTCAGAAGATGAACAGAATGATATAAGGATGTACTGATGTACCGACTCTGAAATTCATCATGAAGTCCAAGTTTAATAAATTAAGGATTATGTTTTCAAATTGGCTGCTCCTACACATAAACTGAACGTTTTCCATATCGAAGTAAATTTATATAGCAATGACAAACATTTCAAAAAAATTCGATGTCCGCTTCAGAAATTATTGAAGGATATAACGTTGCGCAAGCTGATCATGAAGAAGTCCCTTTATAGTAAATTAACGTCATTATCTTCAATGAGGTTGTACTGGACACATGAACTAAACTAATACTATATCGATGCATATTAATATATAAATGACAAACATTTCACAAAATTTCGATATATGGTTCAGAAAATGAACAGAATTATATACCAATGTACGGATGTACTGATCTGTAAGTAATTATGAAGAAGTCCAAGTACTGGACACATGAACTAAACTAATACTATATCGATGCATATTAATATATAAATGACAAACATTTCACAAAATTTCGATATATGGTTCAGAAAATGAACAGAATTATATACCAATGTACGGATGTACTGATCTGTAAGTAATTATGAAGAAGTCCAAGTATTTTAAATAAATGATTTTGTTTTCAATGTGCCTGCTCATAGACACATGAAGTGAATTGATTCTATATAGATTCATATTAAAACAAAGTAGTTACCGACATCTCATAACAAAACGTGATCTGGTTTAGAATATATTGAAGGATGTACTAATTCGTTAACTAATCAAGACGATGTCCCTTTATAGTAAATTAGCGTTATTTTCTTCGATGTGACGACTCCTGGACACATGAACTGAGTTAATTCTATATCGATGCGTATTAAAATAGAAATAATAAACATTTCATAAATTTCGATATATTGTTCAGAAGATGAACAGAATGATATAAGGATGTACTGATGTACCGACTCTGAAATTCATCATGAAGTCCAAGTTTAAAAAATTAAGGATTATGTTTTCAAATTGGCTGCTCCTACACATAAATTGAATGTTTTCTATATCGAAGTAAATTTATATAGCAATGACAAACATTTCAAAAAAATTCGATGTCCGCTTCAGAAATTATTGAAGGATATAACGTTGCGCAAGCTGATTATGAAGAAGTCCCTTTATAGTAAATTAACGTCATTATCTTCAATGAGGTTGTACTGGACACATGAACTAAACTAATACTATATCGATGCATATTAATATATAAATGACAAACATTTCACAAAATTTCGATATATGGTTCAGAAAATGAACAGAATTATATACCAATGTACGGATGTACTGCTCTGT
This sequence comes from Coelopa pilipes, assembly GCA_947389925.1. Taxonomy (NCBI): domain Eukaryota; kingdom Metazoa; phylum Arthropoda; class Insecta; order Diptera; family Coelopidae; genus Coelopa; species Coelopa pilipes. The sequence continues at coordinate 11,141,676 of OX376700.1, forward strand.
AAGTAATTATGAAGAAGTCCAAGTGTTATAAATAAAGGATTTAGTTTTCAATGAGCCTGCTCATAGACACATGAAGTGAATTGATTCTATATAGATTCATATTAAAACAAAGTAGTTTCCGACATTTCATATCAAATCGTCATCTGGTTTAGAAAATATTGAAGGATGTACTAATTCGTTAACTAATCAAGAAGAAGTCCCTTTATAGTAAATTGACGATATTTTCTTCGTTGTGTCGACTCCTGGACACATGAACTGAATTAATTCAATATCGATGCATATTAAAATAGAAATAACAAACATTTCATAAAATTTCTATATATTGTTCACAAAATGAACAGATTGATATAAGGATGTACTGATGTACCGACTCTGTAATTCATCATGAAGAAGTCCAAGTTTAATAAATTAAGGATTATGTTTTCAAAATTGCTGCTCCTACACATAAACTGAATTTTTTCTATATCGAAGTAAATTAATATAGCAATGACAAACATTTCAAAAAAATGCGATGTCCGGTTCAGAAATTATTGAAGGATATAACGATGAGAAAGCTGATCATGAAGAAGTCCTTTTTTAGTAAATTAACGTCATTTTCTTCGATGTGGCGACTCCTGGACACATGAACTGAATTAATTTAATATCGATGCATATTAAAATAGAAATGACAAACATTTCATAAAATTGCAATATATTGTTCAGAAAATGAACAGAATTATGTACCAATGTACGGATGTACTGATCTGTAAGTAATTGTGAATAAGTCCAAGTATTTTAAATTAATGATTAATTTTCAATGTGCCTGCTCATAGACACATGAAGTGAATTGATTCTATATAGATTTATATTCAAACAAAGTAGTTTCCGACATTTCAAAACAAAACGTCATCTGGTTTAGAATATATTGAAGGATGTACTAATTCGTTAACTAATCAAGGAGAGGTCCCTTTAATGTAAATTAACGTTATTTTCTACGAAGTGGCGACTCCTGGACACATGAACTGAATTAATTCAATATCGATGCAAATTTTAAAATAGAAATAACAAACATTTCATAAAATTTCTATATATTGTTCAGAAAATGAACAGAATGATATACCGATGTACTGATGTACCGACTCTGTAATTCATCATGAAGAAGCCACGTATAATAAATTAAGGATTATGTTTTCCAAATGGCTGCTCCTAGACACATAAACTGAATTTTTTCTATATCGAAGTACATTAGTATAGCAATGACAAACATTTCAAAAAAATTCGATGTCCGGTTCAGAAATTATTGAAGGATATAACGTTGCGAAAGCAGATCAGGAAGAAGTCCCTTTATAGTAAATTAACGTCACTTTCTTCAATGAGGTTGTACTGGACACATGAACTAAACTAATTCTATATCGATGCATATTAATATATATATGACAAACATTTCACAAAATTTCGATATATGGTTCAGAAAATGAACAGAATTATATACCAATGTACGGATGTACCGACTCTGTATGTAATTATGAAGAAGTCCAAGTGTTTAAATAAAGGATTTAGTTTTCAATGAGCCTGCTCATAGACACATGAAGTGAATTGATTCTATATAGATTCATATTAAAACAAAATAGTTTCCGACATTTCAAAACAAAACGTCATCTGGTTTAGAATATATTGAAGGATGTACTAATTCGTTAACTAATCAAGGAGAGGTCCCTTTAATGTAAATTAACGTTATTTTCTACGAAGTGGCGACTCCTGGACACATGAACTGAATTAATTCAATTTCGATGCAAATTTAAAAATAGAAATAAAAAACATTTCATACAATTTCGATATATTATTCAGAAAATGAATAGAATGATATACCGATGTACTGATGTACCGATTTTGTAATTCATCATGAATAAATCCAAATTTAATAAGTTAAGGATTATGTTGTCAAAATGGCTGCTCCTAGACACATAAACTGAATTTTTTCTATACCGAAGTAAATTAGTTTAGCAATGACAAACATTTCAAAAAAATTCGATGTCCGCTTCAGAAATTATTGAAGGATATAACGTTGCGCAAGCTGATCATGAAGAAGTCCCTTTATAGTAAATTAACGTCATTATCTTCAATGAGGTTGTACTGGACACATGAACTAAACTAATACTATATCGATGTATATTAATATATAAATGACAAACATTTCACAAAATTTCGATATATGGTTCAGAAAATGAACAGAATTATATACCAAATGAAGAAGCCCAAGTATAATAAATTAAGGATTATGTTTTCCAAATGGCTGCTCCTAGGCACATAAACTGAATTTTTTCTATATCGAAGTAAATTAGTATAGCAATGACAAACATTTCAAAAAAATTCGATGTCCGATTCAGAAATATAACGTATAAAGCGTTGCGTATAACGTTGCGAATGCTGATCGTGAAGAAGTCCCTTTATAGTAAATTAACGTCATTATCTTCAATGAGGTTGTACTGGCCACATGAACTAAACTAATTCTATATCGATGCATATTAATATATAAATGACAAACATTTCACAAAATTTCGATATATGGTTCAGAAAATGAACAGAATTATATACCAATGTACGGATGTACTGATCTGTAAGTAATTATGAAGAAGTCCAAGTATTTTAAATAAATGATTTTGTTTTCAATGTGCCTGCTCTTAGACACATGAAGTGAATTGATTTTATATAGATTCATATTAAAACAAAGTAGTTACCGACATCTCATAACAAAACGTGATCTGGTTTAGAATATATTGAAGGATGTACTAATTCGTTAACTAATCAAGACGATGTCCCTTTATAGTAAATTAGCGTTATTTTCTTCGATGTGACGACTCCTGGACACATGAACTGAGTTAATTCTATATCGATGCGTATTAAAATAGAAATAATAAACATTTCATAAATTTCGATATATTGTTCAGAAGATGAACAGAATGATATAAGGATGTACCGATGTACCGACTCTGAAATTCATCATGAAGTCCAAGTTTAATAAATTAAGGATTATGTTTTCAAATTGGCTGCTCCTACACATAAATTGAATGTTTTCTATATCGAAGTAAATTTATATAGCAATGACAAACATTTCAAAAAAATTCGATGTCCGCTTCAGAAATTATTGAAGGATATAACGTTGCGCAAGCTGATTATGAAGAAGTCCCTTTATAGTAAATTAACGTCATTATCTTCAATGAGGTTGTACTGGACACATGAACTAAACTAATACTATATCGATGCATATTAATATATAAATGACAAACATTTCACAAAATTTCGATATATGGTTCAGAAAATGAACAGAATTATATACCAATGTACGGATGTACTGCTCTGTAAGTAATTATGAAGAAGTCCAAGTGTTATAAATAAAGGATTTAGTTTTCAATGAGCCTGCTCATAGACACATGAAGTGAATTGATTCTATATAGATTCATATTAAAACAAAGTAGTTTCCGACATTTCAAAACAAAACGTCATCTGGTTTAGAATATATTGAAGGATGTACTAATTCGTTAACTAATCAAGGAGAGGTCCCTTTAATGTAAATTAACGTTATTTTCTACGAAGTGGCGACTCCTGGACACATGAACTGAATTAATTCAATATCGATGCATATTAAAATAGAAATAACAAACATTTCATAAAATTTCTATATATTGTTCAGAAGATGAACAGAATGATATAAGGATGTACTGATGTACCGACTCTGTAATTCATCATGAAGAAGTCCAAGTTTAATAAATTAAGGATTATGTTTTCAAAATTGCTGCTCCTACACATAAACTGAATTTTTTCTATATCGAAGTAAATTAATATAGCAATGACAAACATTTCAAAAAAATGCGATGTCCGGTTCAGAAATTATTGAAGGATATAACGATGAGAAAGCTGATCATGAAGAAGTCCCTTTTTAGTAAATTAACGTCATTTTCTTCGATGTGGCGACTCCTGGACACATGAACTGAATTAATTTAATATCGATGCATATTAAAATAGAAATGACAAACATTTCATAAAATTGCAATATATTGTTCAGAAAATGAACAGAATTATGTACCAATGTACGGATGTACTGATCTGTAAGTAATTGTGAATAAGTCCAAGTATTTTAAATTAATGATTAATTTTCAATGTGCCTGCTCATAGACACATGAAGTGAATTGATTCTATATAGATTCATATTAAAACAAAGTAGTTTCCGACATTTCAAAACAAAACGTCATCTGGTTTAGAATATATTGAAGGATGTACTAATTCGTTAACTAATCAAGGAGAGGTCCCTTTAATGTAAATTAACGTTATTTTCTACGAAGTGGCGACTCCTGGACACATGAACTGAATTAATTCAATATCGATGCAAATTTTAAAATAGAAATAACAAACATTTCATAAAATTTCTATATATTGTTCAGAAAATGAACAGAATGATATACCGATGTATTGATGTACCGACTCTGTAATTCATCATGAAGAAGCCACGTATAATAAATTAAGGATTATGTTTTCCAAATGGCTGCTCCTAGACACATAAACTGAATTTTTTCTATATCGAAGTACATTAGTATAGCAATGACAAACATTTCAAAAAAATTCGATGTCCGGTTCAGAAATTATTGAAGGATATAACGTTGCGAAAGCAGATCAGGAAGAAGTCCCTTTATAGTAAATTAACGTCACTTTCTTCAATGAGGTTGTACTGGACACATGAACTAAACTAATTCTATATCGATGCATATTAATATATATATGACAAACATTTCACAAAATTTCGATATATGGTTCAGAAAATGAACAGAATTATATACCAATGTACGGATGTACCGACTCTGTATGTAATTATGAAGAAGTCCAAGTGTTTAAATAAAGGATTTAGTTTTCAATGAGCCTGCTCATAGACACATGAAGTGAATTGATTCTATATAGATTCATATTAAAACAAAGTAGTTTCCGACATTTCAAAACAAAACGTCATCTGGTTTAGAATATATTGAAGGATGTACTAATTCGTTAACTAATCAAGGAGAGGTCCCTTTAATGTAAATTAACGTTATTTTCTACGAAGTGGCGACTCCTGGACACATGAACTGAATTAATTCAATATCGATGCAAATTTAAAAATAGAAATAAAAAACATTTCATACAATTTCGATATATTATTCAGAAAATGAATAGAATGATATACCGATGTACTGATGTACCGATTTTGTAATTCATCATGAATAAATCCAAATTTAATAAGTTAAGGATTATGTTGTCAAAATGGCTGCTCCTAGACACATAAACTGAATTTTTTCTATACCGAAGTAAATTAGTATAGCAATGACAAACATTTCAAAAAAATTCGATGTCCGCTTCAGAAATTATTGAAGGATATAACGTTGCGCAAGCTGATCATGAAGAAGTCCCTTTATAGTAAATTAACGTCATTATCTTCAATGAGGTTGTACTGGACACATGAACTAAACTAATACTATATCGATGTATATTAATATATAAATGACAAACATTTCACAAAATTTCGATATATGGTTCAGAAAATGAACAGAATTATATACCAATGTACGGATGTACTGCTCTGTAAGTAATTATGAAGAAGTCCAAGTGTTATAAATAAAGGATTTAGTTTTCAATGAGCCTGCTCATAGACACATGAAGTGAATTGATTCTATATAGATTCATATTAAAACAAAGTAGTTTCCGACATTTCAAAACAAAACGTCATCTGGTTTAGAATATATTGAAGGATGTACTAATTCGTTAACTAATCAAGAAGAAGTCCCTTTATAGTAAATTGACGATATTTTCTTCGTTGTGGCGACTCCTGGACACATGAACTGAATTAATTCAATATCGATGCATATTAAAATAGAAATAACAAACATTTCATAAAATTTCTATATATTGTTCACAAAATGAACAGAATGATATAAGGATGTACTGATGTACCGACTCTGTAATTCATGAAGAAGAAGTCCAAGTTTAATAAATTAAGGATTATGTTTTCAAAATTGCTGCTCCTACACATAAACTGAATTTTTTCTATATCGAAGTAAATTAATATAGCAATGACAAACATTTCAAAAAAATGCGATGTCCGGTTCAGAAATTATTGAAGGATATAACGATGAGAAAGCTGATCATGAAGAAGTCCGGATGTACCGACTCTGTATGTAATTATGAAGAAGTCCAAGTGTTTAAATAAAGGATTTAGTTTTCAATGAGCCTGCTCATAGACACATGAAGTGAATTGATTCTATATAGATTCATATTAAAACAAAGTAGTTTCCGACATTTCAAAACAAAACGTCATCTGGTTTAGAATATATTGAAGGATGTACTAATTCGTTAACTAATCAAGGAGAGGTCCCTTTAATGTAAATTAACGTTATTTTCTACGAAGTGGCGACTCCTGGACACATGAACTGAATTAATTCAATTTCGATGCAAATTTAAAAATAGAAATAAAAAACATTTCATACAATTTCGATATATTATTCAGAAAATGAATAGAATGATATACCGATGTACTGATGTACCGATTTTGTAATTCATCATGAATAAATCCAAATTTAATAAGTTAAGGATTATGTTGTCAAAATGGCTGCTCCTAGACACATAAACTGAATTTTTTCTATACCGAAGTAAATTAGTATAGCAATGACAAACATTTCAAAAAAATTCGATGTCCGCTTCAGAAATTATTGAAGGATATAACGTTGCGCAAGCTGATCATGAAGAAGTCCCTTTATAGTAAATTAACGTCATTATCTTCAATGAGGTTGTACTGGACACATGAACTAAACTAATACTATATCGATGTATATTAATATATAAATGACAAACATTTCACAAAATTTCGATATATGGTTCAGAAAATGAACAGAATTATATACCAATGTACGGATGTACTGCTCTGTAAGTAATTATGAAGAAGTCCAAGTGTTATAAATAAAGGATTTAGTTTTCAATGAGCCTGCTCATAGACACATGAAGTGAATTGATTCTATATAGATTCATATTAAAACAAAGTAGTTTCCGACATTTCAAAACAAAACGTCATCTGGTTTAGAATATATTGAAGGATGTACTAATTCGTTAACTAATCAAGGAGAGGTCCCTTTAATGTAAATTAACGTTATTTTCTACGAAGTGGCGACTCCTGGACACATGAACTGAATTAATTCAATATTGATGCAAATTTTAAAATAGAAATAATAAACATTTCATAAAATTTCGATATATTGTTCAGAAAATGAACAGAATGATATACCTCTGTACTGATGTACCGACCCTATAATTCATCATGAAGAAGCCCAAGTATAATAAATTAAGGATTATGTTTTCCAAATGGCTGCTCCTAGGCACATAAACTGAATTTTTTCTATATCGAAGTAAATTAGTATAGCAATGACAAACATTTCAAAAAAATTCGATGTCCGGTTCAGAAATATAACGTATAAAGCGTTGCGTATAACGTTGCGAATGCTGATCATGAAGAAGTCCCTTTATAGTAAATTAACGTCATTATCTTCAATGAGGTTGTACTGGCCACATGAACTAAACTAATTCTATATCGATGCATATTAATATATAAATGACAAACATTTCACAAAATTTCGATATATGGTTCAGAAAATGAACAGAATTATATACCAATGTACGGATGTACTGATCTGTAAGTAATTATGAAGAAGTCCAAGTATTTTAAATAAATGATTTTGTTTTCAATGTGCCTGCTCATAGACACATGAAGTGAATTGATTTTATATAGATTCATATTAAAACAAAGTAGTTACCGACATCTCATAACAAAACGTGATCTGGTTTAGAATATATTGAAGGATGTACTAATTCGTTAACTAATCAAGACGATGTCCCTTTATAGTAAATTAGCGTTATTTTCTTCGATGTGGCGACTCCTGGACACATGAACTGAGTTAATTCTATATCGATGCGTATTAAAATAGAAATAATAAACATTTCATAAATTTCGATATATTGTTCAGAAGATGAACAGAATGATATAAGGATGTACTGATGTACCGACTCTGAAATTCATCATGAAGTCCAAGTTTAATAAATTAAGGATTATGTTTTCAAATTGGCTGCTCCTACACATAAATTGAATGTTTTCTATACCGAAGTAAATTAGTATAGCAATGACAAACATTTCAAAAAAATTCGATGTCCGCTTCAGAAATTATTGAAGGATATAACGTTGCGCAAGCTGATCATGAAGAAGTCCCTTTATAGTAAATTAACGTCATTATCTTCAATGAGGTTGTACTGGACACATGAACTAAACTAATACTATATCGATGCATATTAATATATAAATGACAAACATTTCACAAAATTTCGATATATGGTTCAGAAAATGAACAGAATTATATACCAATGTACGGATGTACTGCTCTGTAAGTAATTATGAAGAAGTCCAAGTGTTATAAATAAAGGATTTAGTTTTCAATGAGCCTGCTCATAGACACATGAAGTGAATTGATTCTATATAGATTCATATTAAAACAAAGTAGTTTCCGACATTTCATATCAAATCGTCATCTGGTTTAGAAAATATTGAAGGATGTACTAATTCGTTAACTAATCAAGAAGAAGTCCCTTTATAGTAAATTGACGATATTTTCTTCGTTGTGGCGACTCCTGGACACATGAACTGAATTAATTCAATATCGATGCATATTAAAATAGAAATAACAAACATTTCATAAAATTTCTATATATTGTTCACAAAATGAACAGAATGATATAAGGATGTACTGATGTACCGACTCTGTAATTCATCATGAAGAAGTCCAAGTTTAATAAATTAAGGATTATGTTTTCAAAATTGCTGCTCCTACACATAAACTGAATTTTTTCTATATCGAAGTAAATTAATATAGCAATGACAAACATTTCAAAAAAATGCGATGTCCGGTTCAGAAATTATTGAAGGATATAACGATGAGAAAGCTGATCATGAAGAAGTCCTTTTTTAGTAAATTAACGTCATTTTCTTCGATGTGGCGACTCCTGGACACATGAACTGAATTAATTTAATATCGATGCATATTAAAATAGAAATGACAAACATTTCATAAAATTGCAATATATTGTTCAGAAAATGAACAGAATTATGTACCAATGTACGGATGTACTGATCTGTAAGTAATTGTGAATAAGTCCAAGTATTTTAAATTAATGATTAATTTTCAATGTGCCTGCTCATAGACACATGAAGTGAATTGATTCTATATAGATTCATATTAAAACAAAGTAGTTTCCGACATTTCAAAACAAAACGTCATCTGGTTTAGAATATATTGAAGGATGTACTAATTCGTTAACTAATCAAGGAGAGGTCCCTTTAATGTAAATTAACGTTATTTTCTACGAAGTGGCGACTCCTGGACACATGAACTGAATTAATTCAATATCGATGCAAATTTTAAAATAGAAATAACAAACATTTCATAAAATTTCTATATATTGTTCAGAAAATGAACAGAATGATATACCGATGTACTGATGTACCGACTCTGTAATTCATCATGAAGAAGCCGCGTATAATAAATTAAGGATTATGTTTTCCAAATGGCTGCTCCTAGACACATAAACTGAATTTTTTCTATATCGAAGTACATTAGTATAGCAATGACAAACATTTCAAAAAAATTCGATGTCCGGTTCAGAAATTATTGAAGGATATAACGTTGCGAAAGCAGATCAGGAAGAAGTCCCTTTATAGTAAATTAACGTCACTTTCTTCAATGAGGTTGTACAGGACACATGAACTAAACTAATTCTATATCGATGCATATTAATATATATATGACAAACATTTCACAAAATTTCGATATATGGTTCAGAAAATGAACAGAATTGTATACCAATGTACGGATGTACCGACTCTGTATGTAATTATGAAGAAGTCCAAGTGTTTAAATAAAGGATTTAGTTTTCAATGAGCCTGCTCATAGACACATGAAGTGAATTGATTCTATATAGATTCATATTAAAACAAAGTAGTTTCCGACATTTCAAAACAAAACGTCATCTGGTTTAGAATATATTGAAGGATGTACTAATTCGTTAACTAATCAAGGAGAGGTCCCTTTAATGTAAATTAACGTTATTTTCTACGAAGTGGCGACTCCTGGACACATGAACTGAATTAATTCAATATCGATGCAAATTTAAAAATAGAAATAAAAAACATTTCATACAATTTCGATATATTATTCAGAAAATGAATAGAATGATATACCGATGTACTGATGTACCGATTTTGTAATTCATCATGAATAAATCCAAATTTAATAAGTTAAGGATTATGTTGTCAAAATGGCTGCTCCTAGACACATAAACTGAATTTTTTCTATACCGAAGTAAATTAGTATAGCAATGACAAACATTTCAAAAAAATTCGATGTCCGCTTCAGAAATTATTGAAGGATATAACGTTGCGCAAGCTGATCATGAAGAAGTCCCTTTATAGTAAATTAACGTCATTATCTTCAATGAGGTTGTACTGGACACATGAACTAAACTAATACTATATCGATGTATATTAATATATAAATGACAAACATTTCACAAAATTTCGATATATGGTTCAGAAAATGAACAGAATTATATACCAATGTACGGATGTACTGCTCTGTAAGTAATTATGAAGAAGTCCAAGTGTTATAAATAAAGGATTTAGTTTTCAATGAGCCTGCTCATAGACACATGAAGTGAATTGATTCTATATAGATTCATATTAAAACAAAGTAGTTTCCGACATTTCAAAACAAAACGTCATCTGGTTTAGAATATATTGAAGGATGTACTAATTCGTTAACTAATCAAGGAGAGGTCCCTTTAATGTAAATTAACGTTATTTTCTTCGATGTGGCGACTCCTGAACACATGAACTGAATTAATTCTATATCGATGCATATTAAAATAGAAATAACAAACATTTCATAAAATTTCGATATATTGTTCAGAAAATGAACAGAATGATATACCTCTGTACTGATGTACCGACCCTATAATTCATCATGAAGAAGCCCAAGTATAATAAATTAAGGATTATGTTTTCCAAATGGCTGCTCCTAGGCACATAAACTGAATTTTTTCTATATCGAAGTAAATTAGTATAGCAATGACAAACATTTAAAAAAAAATTCGATGTCCGGTTCAGAAATTATTGAAGGATATAACGATGCGAAAGCTGATCGTGAAGAAGTCCCTTTATAGTAAATGAACCTTTCTTCCTTCAATTAGTTTGTACTGGCCAGATGAACTAAACTAATTCTATATCGATGCATATTAATACATAAATGACAAACATTTCACAAAATTTCGATATATGGTTCAGAAAATGAACAGAATTATATACCAATGTACGGATGTACTGATCTGTAAGTAATTATGAAGAAGTCCAAGTATTTTAAATAAATGATTTTGTTTTCAATGTGCCTGCTCATAGACACATGAAGTGAATTGATTCTATATAGATTCATATTAAAACAAAGTAGTTTCCGACATCTCATAACAAAACGTTATCTGGTTTAGAATATATTGAAGGATGTACTAATTCGTTAACTAATCAAGACGATGTCCCTTTATAGTAAATTAGCGTTATTTTCTTCGATGTGGCGACTCCTGGACACATGAACTGAGTTAATTCTATATCGATGCGTATTAAAATAGAAATAATAAACATTTCATAAACTTCGATATATTGTTCAGAAGATGAACAGAATGATATAAGGATGTACTGATGTACCGACTCTGAAATTCATCATGAAGTCCAAGTTTAATAAATTAAGGATTATGTTTTCAAAATGGCTGCTCCTACACATAAACTGAATTTAGTCTATATCGAAGTAAATTTATATAGCAATGACAAACATTTCAAAAAAATTCGATGTCCGGTTCAGAAATATAACGTATAAAGCGTTGCGTATAACGTTGCGAAAGCTGATCATGAAGAAGTCCCTTTATAGTAAATTAACTTCATTTTCGTCAAAGAGGTTGTACTGGACACATGAACTAAACTAATTCTATATCGATGCATATTAATATATAAATGACAAACATTTCACAAAATGTCGATATATGGTTCAGAAAATGAACAGAATTATATACCAATGTACGGTTGTACTGATCTGTAAGTAATTATGAAGAAGTCCAAGTATTTTAAATAAATGAATTTGTTTTCAATGTGCCTGCTCATAGACACATGAAGTTGATTGATTCTATATAGATTCATATTAAAAAAAGTAGTTACAGACATTTCATATCAAATCGTCATCTGGTTTAGAAACTATTGAAGGATGTACTAATTCGTTAACTAATCAAGAAGAAGTCCCTTTATAGTAAATTGACGATATTTTCTTCGTTGTGGCGACTCCTGGACACATGAACTGAATTAATTCAATATTGATGCAAATTTTAAAATAGAAATAATAAACATTTCATAAAATTTCGATATATTGTTCAGAAAATGAACAGAATGATATACCTCTGTACTGATGTACCGACCCTATAATTCATCATGAAGAAGCCCAAGTATAATAAATTAAGGATTATGTTTTCCAAATGGCTGCTCCTAGGCACATAAACTGAATTTTTTCTATATCGAAGTAAATTAGTATAGCAATGACAAACATTTAAAAAAAAATTCGATGTCCGGTTCAGAAATTATTGAAGGATATAACGATGCGAAAGCTGATCGTGAAGAAGTCCCTTTATAGTAAATGAACCTTTCTTCCTTCAATTAGTTTGTACTGGCCACATGAACTAAACTAATTCTATATCGATGCATATTAATATATAAATGACAAACATTTCACAAAATTTCGATATATGGTTCAGAAAATGAACAGAATTATATACCAATGTACGGATGTACTGATCTGTAAGTAATTATGAAGAAGTCCAAGTATTTTAAATAAATGATTTTGTTTTCAATGTGCCTGCTCATAGACACATGAAGTGAATTGATTCTATATAGATTCATATTAAAACAAAGTAGTTTCCGACATCTCATAACAAAACGTTATCTGGTTTAGAATATATTGAAGGATGTACTAATTCGTTAACTAATCAAGACGATGTCCCTTTATAGTAAATTAGCGTTATTTTCTTCGATGTGGCGACTCCTGGACACATGAACTGAGTTTATTCTATATCGATGCGTATTAAAATAGAAATAATAAACATTTCATAAACTTCGATATATTGTTCAGAAGATGAACAGAATGATATAAGGATGTACTGATGTACCGACTCTGAAATTCATCATGAAGTCCAAGTTTAAAAAATTAAGGATTATGTTTTCAAAATGGCTGCTCCTACACATAAACTGAATTTAGTCTATATCGAAGTAAATTTATATAGCAATGACAAACATTTCAAAAAAATTCGATGTCCGGTTCAGAAATATAACGTATAAAGCGTTGCGTATAACGTTGCGAAAGCTGATCATGAAGAAGTCCCTTTATAGTAAATTAACTTCATTTTCTTCAAAGAGGTTGTACTGGACACATGAACTAAACTAATTCTATATCGATGCATATTAATATATAAATGACAAACATTTCACAAAATGTCGAATATGGTTCAGAAAATGAACAGAATTATATACCAATGTACGGTTGTACTGATCTGTAAGTAATTATGAAGAAGTCCAAGTATTTTAAATAAATGAATTTGTTTTCAATGTGCCTGCTCATAGACACATGAAGTTGATTGATTCTATATAGATTCATATTAAAAAAAGTAGTTACAGACATTTCATATCAAATCGTCATCTGGTTTAGAAAATATTGAAGGATGTACTAATTCGTTAACTAATCAAGAAGAAGTCCCTTTATAGTAAATTGACGATATTTTCTTCGTTGTGGCGACTCCTGGACACATGAACTGAATTAATTCAATATCGATGCATATTAAAATAGAAATAACAAACATTTCATAAAATTTCTATATATTGTTCACAAAATGAACAGAATGATATAAGGATTTACTGATGTACCGACTCTGTAATTCATCATGAAGAAGTCCAAGTTTAATAAATTAAGGATTATGTTTTCGAAATTGCTGCTCCTACACATAAACTGAATTTTTTCTATATCGAAGTAAATTAATATAGCAATGACAAACATTTCAAAAAAATGCGATGTCCGGTTCAGAAATTATTGAAGGATATAACGATGCGAAAGCTGATCATGAAGAAGTCCCTTTTTAGTAAATTAACGTCATTTTCTTCGATGTGGCGACTCCTGGACACATGAACTGAATTAATTTAATATCGATGCATATTAAAATAGAAATGACAAACATTTCATAAAATTTCAATATATTGTTCAGAAAATGAACAGAATTATGTACCAATGTACGGATGTACTGATCTGTAAGTAATTGTGAATAAGTCCAAGTATTTTAAATTAATGATTTAGTTTTCAATGTGCCTGCTCATAGACACATGAATTTGAAGTTACAGACATTTCATTTCAAACCGTCATCTGGTTTAGAATATATTGAAGGATGTACTAATTCGTTAACTAATCAAGAAGATGTCCCTTTGATGTAAATTAACGTTATTTTCTACGAAGTGGCGACTCCTGGACACATGAACTGAATTAATTCAATATCGAAGCAAATTTTAAAATAGGAATAACAAACATTTCATACAATTTCGATATATTGTTCAGAAAATGAACAGAATGATATAAGGATGTACTGATGTACCGACTCTGTAATTCATCATGAAGAAGTCCAAGTTTAATAAATTAAGGATTATGTTTTCAAAATGGCTGCTCCTATACACATAAACTTAATTCTTTCTATATCGAAGTAAATTAGTATAGCAATGACAAACATTTAAAAAAAAATTCGATGTCCGGTTCAGAAATTATTGAAGGATATAACGATGCGAAAGCTGATCATGAAGAAGTCCCTTTTTATTAAATTAACGTCATTTTCTTCGATGTGGCGACTCCTGGACACATGAACTGAATTAATTCAATATCGATGCATATTAAAATAGAGATAACAAACATTTCATAAAATTTCTATATATTGTTCAGAAAATGAACAGAATGATATACCGATGTACTGATGTACCGACTCTGTAATTCATCATGAAGAAGCCACGTATAATAAATTAAGGATTATGTTTTCCAAATGGCTGCTGCTAGACACATAAACTGAATTTTTTCTATATCGAAGTACATTAGTATAGCAATGACAAA
The DNA here is from genome assembly GCA_947389925.1 of Coelopa pilipes. Classification (NCBI taxonomy): domain Eukaryota; kingdom Metazoa; phylum Arthropoda; class Insecta; order Diptera; family Coelopidae; genus Coelopa; species Coelopa pilipes. Next base: position 11,156,933 of record OX376700.1, read on the forward strand.
CATTTCAAAAAAATTCGATGTCCGGTTCAGAAATTATTGAAGGATATAACGTTGCGAAAGCAGATCAGGAAGAAGTCCCTTTATAGTAAATTAACGTCACTTTCTTCAATGAGGTTGTACTGGACACATGAACTAAACTAATTCTATATCGATGCATATTAATATATAAATGACAAACATTTCACAAAATTTCGATATATGGTTCAGAAAATGAACAGAATTATATACCAATGTACGGATGTACTGCTCTGTAAGTAATTATGAAGAAGTCCAAGTGTTATAAATAAAGTATTTAGTTTTCAATGAGCCTGCTCATAGACACATGAAGTGAATTGATTCTATATAGATTCATATTAAAACAAAGTAGTTTCCGACATTTCAAAACAAAACGTCATCTGGTTTAGAATATATTGAAGGATGTACTAATTCGTTAACTAATCAAGGAGAGGTCCCTTTAATGTAAATTAACGTTATTTTCTACGATGTGGCGACTCCTGGACACATGAACTGAATTAATTCTATATCGATGCGTATTAAAATAGAAATAATAAACATTTCATAAACTTCGATATATTGTTCAGAAGATGAACAGAATGATATAAGGATGTACTGATGTACCGACTCTGAAATTCATCATGAAGTCCAAGTTTAAAAAATTAAGGATTATGTTTTCAAAATGGCTGCTCCTACACATAAACTGAATTTAGTCTATATCGAAGTAAATTTATATAGCAATGACAAACATTTCAAAAAAATTCGATGTCCGGTTCAGAAATATAACGTATAAAGCGTTGCGTATAACGTTGCGAAAGCTGATCATGAAGAAGTCCCTTTATAGTAAATTAACTTCATTTTCTTCAAAGAGGTTGTACTGGACACATGAACTAAACTAATTCTATATCGATGCATATTAATATATAAATGACAAACATTTCACAAAATGTCGAATATGGTTCAGAAAATGAACAGAATTATATACCAATGTACGGTTGTACTGATCTGTAAGTAATTATGAAGAAGTCCAAGTATTTTAAATAAATGAATTTGTTTTCAATGTGCCTGCTCATAGACACATGAAGTTGATTGATTCTATATAGATTCATATTAAAAAAAGTAGTTACAGACATTTCATATCAAATCGTCATCTGGTTTAGAAAATATTGAAGGATGTACTAATTCGTTAACTAATCAAGAAGAAGTCCCTTTATAGTAAATTGACGATATTTTCTTCGTTGTGGCGACTCCTGGACACATGAACTGAATTAATTCAATATCGATGCATATTAAAATAGAAATAACAAACATTTCATAAAATTTCTATATATTGTTCACAAAATGAACAGAATGATATAAGGATTTACTGATGTACCGACTCTGTAATTCATCATGAAGAAGTCCAAGTTTAATAAATTAAGGATTATGTTTTCGAAATTGCTGCTCCTACACATAAACTGAATTTTTTCTATATCGAAGTAAATTAATATAGCAATGACAAACATTTCAAAAAAATGCGATGTCCGGTTCAGAAATTATTGAAGGATATAACGATGCGAAAGCTGATCATGAAGAAGTCCCTTTTTAGTAAATTAACGTCATTTTCTTCGATGTGGCGACTCCTGGACACATGAACTGAATTAATTTAATATCGATGCATATTAAAATAGAAATGACAAACATTTCATAAAATTTCAATATATTGTTCAGAAAATGAACAGAATTATGTACCAATGTACGGATGTACTGATCTGTAAGTAATTGTGAATAAGTCCAAGTATTTTAAATTAATGATTTAGTTTTCAATGTGCCTGCTCATAGACACATGAATTTGAAGTTACAGACATTTCATTTCAAACCGTCATCTGGTTTAGAATATATTGAAGGATGTACTAATTCGTTAACTAATCAAGAAGATGTCCCTTTGATGTAAATTAACGTTATTTTCTACGAAGTGGCGACTCCTGGACACATGAACTGAATTAATTCAATATCGAAGCAAATTTTAAAATAGGAATAACAAACATTTCATACAATTTCGATATATTGTTCAGAAAATGAACAGAATGATATAAGGATGTACTGATGTACCGACTCTGTAATTCATCATGAAGAAGTCCAAGTTTAATAAATTAAGGATTATGTTTTCAAAATGGCTGCTCCTATACACATAAACTTAATTCTTTCTATATCGAAGTAAATTAGTATAGCAATGACAAACATTTAAAAAAAAATTCGATGTCCGGTTCAGAAATTATTGAAGGATATAACGATGCGAAAGCTGATCATGAAGAAGTCCCTTTTTATTAAATTAACGTCATTTTCTTCGATGTGGCGACTCCTGGACACATGAACTGAATTAATTCAATATCGATGCATATTAAAATAGAGATAACAAACATTTCATAAAATTTCTATATATTGTTCAGAAAATGAACAGAATGATATACCGATGTACTGATGTACCGACTCTGTAATTCATCATGAAGAAGCCACGTATAATAAATTAAGGATTATGTTTTCCAAATGGCTGCTCCTAGACACATAAACTGAATTTTTTCTATATCGAAGTACATTAGTATAGCAATGACAAACATTTCAAAAAAATTCGATGTCCGGTTCAGAAATTATTGAAGGATATAACGTTGCGAAAGCAGATCAGGAAGAAGTCCCTTTATAGTAAATTAACGTCACTTTCTTCAATGAGGTTGTACTGGACACATGAACTAAACTAATTCTATATCGATGCATATTAATATATAAATGACAAACATTTCACAAAATTTCGATATATGGTTCAGAAAATGAACAGAATTATATACCAATGTACGGATGTACTGCTCTGTAAGTAATTATGAAGAAGTCCAAGTGTTATAAATAAAGTATTTAGTTTTCAATGAGCCTGCTCATAGACACATGAAGTGAATTGATTCTATATAGATTCATATTAAAACAAAGTAGTTTCCGACATTTCAAAACAAAACGTCATCTGGTTTAGAATATATTGAAGGATGTACTAATTCGTTAACTAATCAAGGAGAGGTCCCTTTAATGTAAATTAACGTTATTTTCTACGATGTGGCGACTCCTGGACACATGAACTGAATTAATTCTATATCGATGCATATTACAATAGAAATAATAAACATTTCATAAAATGTCGATATATTGTTCAGAAAATAAACAGAATGATATACCGATGTACTGATGTACCGACTCTGTAATTCATCATGAAGAAGTCCAAGTTTAATAAATTAAGGATTATGTTTTCAAAATGGCTGCTCCTACACATAAACTGAATTTTTTCTATATCGAAGTAAATTAATATAGCAATGACAAACATTTCAAAAAAATGCGATGTCCGGTTCAGAAATTATTGAAGGATATAACGATGCGAAAGCTGATCATGAAGAAGTCCCTTTTTAGTAAATTAACGTCATTTTCTTCGATGTGGCGACTCCTGGACACATGAACTGAATTAATTTAATATCGATGCATATTAAAATAGAAATGACAAACATTTCATAAAATTTCAATATATTGTTCAGAAAATGAACAGAATTATGTACCAATGTACGGATGTACTGATCTGTAAGTAATTGTGAATAAGTCCAAGTATTTTAAATTAATGATTTAGTTTTCAATGTGCCTGCTTATAGACACATGAATTTGAAGTTACAGACATTTCATTTCAAACCGTCATCTGGTTTAGAATATATTGAAGGATGTACTAATTCGTTAACTAATCAAGAAGATGTCCCTTTGATGTAAATTAACGTTATTTTCTACGAAGTGGCGACTCCTGGACACATGAACTGAATTAATTCAATATCGATGCAAATTTTAAAATATGAATAACAAACATTTCATACAATTTCGATATATTGTTCAGAAAATGAACAGAATGATATAAGGATGTACTGATGTACCGACTCTGTAATTCATCATGAAGAAGTCCAAGTTTAATAAATTAAGGATTATGTTTTCAAAATGGCTGCTCCTATACACATAAACTTAATTCTTTCTATATCGAAGTAAATTAGTATAGCAATAACAAACATTTCAAAAAAATTCGATGTCCGGTTCAGAAATTATTGAAGGATATAACGATGCGAAAGCTGATCATGAAGAAGTCCCTTTTTATTAAATTAACGTCATTTTCTTCGATGTGGCGACTCCTGGACACATGAACTGAATTAATTCAATATCGATGCATATTAAAATAGAGATAACAAACATTTCATAAAATTTCGATATATTGTTCACAAAATGAATAGAATGATATACCGATGTACTGATGTACCGATTTTGTAATTCATCATGAATAAATCCAAATTTAATAAGTTAAGGATTATGTTGTCAAAATGGCTGCTCCTAGACACATAAACTGAATTTTTTCTATACCGAAGTAAATTAGTATAGCAATGACAAACATTTCAAAAAAATTCGATGCCCGCTTCAGAAATTATTGAAGGATATAACGTTGCGCAAGCTGATCATGAAGAAGTCTCTTTATAGAAAATTAACGTCATTATCTTCAATGAGGTTGTACTGGACACATGAACTAAACTAATACTATATCGATGCATATTAATATATAAATGACAAACATTTCACAAAATTTCGATATATGGTTCAGAAAATGAACAGAATTATATACCAATGTACGGATGTACTGCTCTGTAAGTAATTATGAAGAAGTCCAAGTATTTTAAATAAATGAATTTGTTTTCAATGTGCCTGCTCATAGACACATGAAGTTGATTGATTCTATATAGATTCATATTAAAAAAAGTAGTTACAGACATTTCATATCAAATCGTCATCTTAGAAAATATTGAAGGATGTACTAATTCGTTAACTAATCAAGAAGAAGTCCCTCTATAGTAAATTGACGATATTTTCTTCGTTGTGGCGACTCCTGGACACATGAACTGAATTAATTCAATATCGATGCATATTAAAATAGAAATAACAAACATTTCATAAAATTTCTATGTATTGTTCACAAAATGAACAGAATGATATAAGGATGTACTGATGTACCGACTCTGTAATTCATCATGAAGAAGTCCAAGTTTAATAAATTAAGGATTATGTTTTCAAAATTGCTGCTCCTACACATAAACTGAATTTTTTCTATATGGAAGTAAATTAATATAGCAATGACAAACATTTCAAAAAAATGCGATGTCCGGTTCAGAAATTATTGAAGGATATAACGATGCGAAAGCTGATCATGAAGAAGTCCCTTTTTAGTAAATTAACGTCATTTTCTTCGATGTGGCGACTCCTGGACACATGAACTGAATTAATTTAATATCGATGCATATTAAAATAGAAATGACAAACATTTCATAAAATTTCAATATATTGTTCTGAAAATGAACAGAATTATGTACCAATGTACGGATGTACTGATCTGTAAGTAATTGTGAAAAAGTTCAAGTATTTTAATTTAATGATTTAGTTTTCAATGTGCCTGCTCATAGACACATGAATTTGAAGTTACAGACATTTCATTTCAAACCGTCATCTGGTTTAGAATATATTGAAGGATGTACTAATTCGATAACTAATCAAGAAGATGTCCCTTTGATGTAAATTAACGTTATTTTCTACGAAGTGGCGACTCCTGGACACATGAACTGAATTAATTGAATATCGATGCAAATTTTAAAATAGAAATAACAAACATTTCATAAAATTTCGATATATTGTTCAGAAAATTAACAGAATGATATACCTCTGTACTGATGTACCGACCCTGTAATTCATCATGAAGAAGCCCAAGTATAATAAATGAAGGATTATGTTTTCCAAATGGCTGCTCCTAGACACATAAACTGAATTTTTTCTATATCGAAGTAAATTAGTATAGCAATGACAAACATTTAAAAAAAAATTCGATGTCCGGTTCAGAAATATAACGTATAAAGCGTTGCGTATAACGTTGCGAAAGCTGATCATGAAGAAGTCCCTTTATAGTAAATTAACGTCATTTTCTTCAAAGAGGTTGTACTGGACACATGAACTAAACTAATTCTATATCGATGCATATTAATATATAAATGACAAACATTTCACAAAATTTCGATATATGGTTCAGAAAATTAACAGAATTATATACCAATGTACGGTTGTACTGATCTGTAAGTAATTATGAAGAAGTCCAAGTATTTTAAATAAATGAATTTGTTTTCAATGTGCCTGCTCATAGACACATGAAGTTGAAGTTACAGACATTTCATTTCAAACCGTCATCTGGTTTAGAATATATTGAAGGATGTACTAATTCGATAACTAATCAAGAAGATGTCCCTTTGATGTAAATTAACGATATTTTCTACGAAGTGGCGACTCCTGGACACATGAACTGAGTTAATTCTATATCGATGCGTATTAAAATAGAAATAATAAACATTTCATAAATTTCGATATATTGTTCAGAAGATGAACAGAATGATATACCTATGTATTGATGTACCGACCCTGTAATTCATCATGAAGTCCAAGTTTAATAAATTAAGGATTATGTTTTCAAAATGGCTGCTCCTACACATAAACTGAATTTTTTCTATATCGAAGTAAATTAATATAGCAATGACAAACATTTCAAAAAAATGCGATGTCCGGTTCAGAAATTATTGAAGGATATAACGATGCGAAAGCTGATCATGAAGAAGTCCCTTTATAGTAAATTAACGGCATTTTCTTCAAAGAGGTTGTACTGGACACATGAACTAAACTAATACTATATCGATGCATATTAATATATAAATGACAAACATTTCACAAAATTTCGATATATGGTTCAGAAAATGAACAGAATTATATACCAATGTACGGTTGTACTGATCTGTAAGTAATTATGAAGAAGTCCAAGTATTTTAAATAAATGAATTTGTTTTCAATGTGCCTGCTCATAGACACATGAAGTGAATTGATTCTATATAGATTCATATTAAAACAAAGTAGTTACCGACATCTCATAACAAAACGTTATCTGGTTTAGAATATATTGAAGGATGTACTAATTCGTTAACTAATCAAGACGATGTCCCTTTATAGTAAATTAGCGTTCTTTTCTTCGATGTGGCGACTCCTGGACACATGAACTGAGTTAATTCTATATCGATGCGTATTAAAATAGAAATAATAAACATTTCATAAATTTCGATATATTGTTCAGAAGATGAACAGAATGATATACCTATGTATTGATGTACCGACCCTGTAATTCATCATGAAGTCCAAGTTTAATAAATTAAGGATTATGTTTTCAAAATGGCTGCTCCTACACATAAACTGAATTTTTTCTATATCGAAGTAAATTAATATAGCAATGACAAACATTTCAAAAAAATTTGATGTCCGGTTCAGAAATTATTGAAGGATATAACGTTGCGAAAGCTGATCATGAAGAATTCTCTTTATAGTAAATTAACGTCATTTTCTTCAAAGAGGTTGTACTGGACACATGAACTAAACTAATACTATATCGATGCATATTAATATATAAATGACAAACATTTCACAAAATTTCGATATATGGTTCAGAAAATGAACAGAATTATATACCAATGTACGGTTGTACTGATCTGTAAGTAATTATGAAGAAGTCCAAGTATTTTAAATAAATGAATTTGTTTTCAATGTGCCTGCTCATAGACACATGAAGTTGATTGATTCTATATAGATTCATATTAAAAAAAGTAGTTACAGACATTTCATATCAAATCGTCATCTGGTTTAGAAAATATTGAAGGATGTACTAATTCGTTAACTAATCAAGAAGAAGTCCCTCTATAGTAAATTGACGATATTTTCTTCGTTGTGGCGACTCCTGGACACATGAACTGAATTAATTCAATATCGATGCATATTAAAATAGAAATAACAAACATTTCATAAAATATCTATATATTGTTCACAAAATGAACAGAATGATATAAGGATGTACTGATGTACCGACTCTGTAATTCATCATGAAGAAGTCCAAGTTTAATAAATTAAGGATTATGTTTTCAAAATTGCTGCTCCTACACATAAACTGAATTTTTTCTATATCGAAGTAAATTAATATAGCAATGACAAACATTTCAAAAAAATGCGATGTCCGGTTCAGAAATTATTGAAGGATATAACGATGCGAAAGCTGATCATGAAGAAGTCCCTTTTTAGTAAATTAACGTCATTTTCTTCGATGTGGCGACTCCTGGACACATGAACTGAATTAATTTAATATCGATGCATATTAAAATAGAAATGACAAACATTTCATAAAATTTCAATATATTGTTCAGAAAATGAACAGAATTATGTACCAATGTACGGATGTACTGATCTGTAAGTAATTGTGAATAAGTCCAAGTATTTTAAATTAATGATTTAGTTTTCAATGTGCCTGCTCATAGACACATGAAGTGAATTGATTCTATATAGATTCATATTAAAACAAAGTAGTTACCGACATCTCATAACAAAACGTTATCTGGTTTAGAATATATTGAAGGATGTACTAATTCGTTAACTAATCAAGACGATGTCCCTTTATAGTAAATTAGCGTTATTTTCTTCGATGTGGCGACTCCTGGACACATGAACTGAGTTAATTCTATATCGATGCGTATTAAAATAGAAATAATAAACATTTCATAAATTTCGATATATTGTTCAGAAGATGAACAGAATGATATAAGGATGTACTGATGTACCTACTCTGAACTTCATTATGAAGTCCAAGTTTAATAAATTAAGGATTATGTTTTCAAAATGGCTGCTCCTACACATAAACTGAATTTTTTCTACATCGAAGTAAATTAATATAGCAATGACAAACATTTCAAAAAAATTCGATGTCCGGTTCAGAAATTATTGAAGGATATAACGTTGCGAAAGCTGATCATGAAGAAGTCCCTTTATAGTAAATTAACGTCATTTTCTTCGATGTGGCGACTCCTGGACACATGAACTGAATTAATTCAATATCGATGCATATTAAAATAGAGATAACAAACATTTCATAAAATTTCAATATATTGTTCAGAAAATGATCAGAATTATGTACCAATGTACGGATGTACTGATCTGTAAGTAATTGTGAATAAGTCCAAGTATTTTAAATTAATGATTAATTTTCAATGTGCCTGCTCATAGACACATGAAGTGAATTGATTCTATATAGATTCATATTAAAACAAAGTAGTTACCGACATCTCATAACAAAACGTTATCTGGTTTAGAATATATTGAAGGATGTACTAATTCGTTAACTAATCAAGACGATGTCCCTTTATAGTAAATTAGCGTTATTTTCTTCGATGTGGCGACTCCTGGACACATGAACTGAGTTAATTCTATATCGATGCGTATTAAAATAGAAATAATAAACATTTCATAAATTTCGATATATTGTTCAGAAGATGAACAGAATGATATACCTATGTATTGATGTACCGACCCTGTAATTCATCATGAAGTCCAAGTTTAATAAATTAAGGATTATGTTTTCAAAATGGCTGCTCCTACACATAAACTGAATTTTTTCTATATCGAAGTAAATTTATATAGCAATGACAAACATTTCAAAAAAATTTGATGTCCGGTTCAGAAATTATTGAAGGATATAACGTTGCGAAAGCTGATCATGAAGAATTCTCTTTATAGTAAATTAACGTCATTTTCTTCAAAGAGGTTGTACTGGACACATGAACTAAACTAATACTATATCGATGCATATTAATATATAAATGACAAACATTTCACAAAATTTCGATATATGGTTCAGAAAATGAACAGAATTATATACCAATGTACGGTTGTACTGATCTGTAAGTAATTATGAAGAAGTCCAAGTATTTTAAATAAATGAATTTGTTTTCAATGTGCCTGCTCATAGACACATGAAGTTGATTGATTCTATATAGATTCATATTAAAAAAAGTAGTTACAGACATTTCCTATCAAATCGTCATCTGGTTTAGAAAATATTGAAGGATGTACTAATTCGTTAACTAATCAAGAAGAAGTCCCTCTATAGTAAATTGACGATATTTTCTTCGTTGTGGCGACTCCTGGACACATGAACTGAATTAATTCAATATCGATGCATATTAAAATAGAAATAACAAACATTTCATAAAATATCTATATATTGTTCACAAAATGAACAGAATGATATAAGGATGTACTGATGTACCGACTCTGTAATTCATCATGAAGAAGTCCAAGTTTAATAAATTAAGGATTATGTTTTCAAAATTGCTGCTCCTACACATAAACTGAATTTTTTCTATATCGAAGTAAATTAATATAGCAATGACAAACATTTCAAAAAAATGCGATGTCCGGTTCAGAAATTATTGAAGGATATAACGATGCGAAAGCTGATCATGAAGAAGTCCCTTTTTAGTAAATTAACGTCATTTTCTTCGATGTGGCTGCTCCTGGACACATGAACTGAATTAATTTAATATCGATGCATATTAAAATAGAAATGACAAACATTTCATAAAATTTCAATATATTGTTCAGAAAATGATCAGAATTATGTACCAATGTACGGATGTACTGATCTGTAAGTAATTGTGAATAAGTCCAAGTATTTTAAATTAATGATTAATTTTCAATGTGCCTGCTCATAGACACATGAAGTGAATTGATTCTATATAGATTCATATTAAAACAAAGTAGTTTCCGACATTTCAAAACAAAACGTCATCTGGTTTAGAATATATTGAAGGATGTACTAATTCGTTAACTAATCAAGGAGAGGTCCCTTTAATGTAAATTAACGTTATTTTCTACGAAGTGGCGACTCCTGGACAAATGAACTGAATTAATTCAATATCGATGCAAATTTTAAAATAGAAATAACAAACATTTCATACAATTTCGATATATTGTTCAGAAAATGAACAGAATGATATACCGATGTACTGATGTACCGACTCTGTAATTCATCATGAAGAAGCCAAGTATAATAAATTAAGGATTATGTTTTCCAAATGGCTGCTCCTAGACACATAAACTGAATTTTTTCTATATCGAAGTAAATTAGTATAGCAATGACAAACATTTAAAAAAAAATTCGATGTCCGGTTCAGAAATTATTGAAGGATATAACGATGCGAAAGCTGATCGTGAAGAAGTCCCTTTATAGTAAATGAACGTGTCTTCCTTCAATGAGTTTGTACTGGCCACATGAACTAAACTAATTCTATATCGATGCATATTAATATATAAATGACAAACATTTCACAAAATTTCGATATATGGTTCAGAAAATGAACAGAATTATATACCAATGTACGGATGTACTGATCTGTAAGTAATTATGAAGAAGTCCAAGTATTTTAAATAAATGAATTTGTTTTCAATGTGCCTGCTCATAGACACATAAAGTGAATTGATTCTAAATAGATTCATATTAAAACAAAGTAGTTACCGACATCTCATAACAAAACGTTATCTGGTTTAGAATATATTGAAGGATGTACTAATTCGTTAACTAATCAAGACGATGTCCCTTTATAGTAAATTAGCGTTATTTTCTTCGATGTGGCGACTCCTGGACACATGAACTGAGTTAATTCTATATCGATGCGTATTAAAATAGAAATAATAAACATTTCATAAATTTCGATATATTGTTCAGAAGATGAACAGAATGATATAAGGATGTACTGATGTACCTACTCTGAACTTCATTATGAAGTCCAAGTTTAATAAATTAAGGATTATGTTTTCAAAATGGCTGCTCCTACACATAAACTGAATTTTTTCTATATCGAAGTAAATTTATATAGCAATGACAAACATTTCAAAAAAATTTGATGTCCGGTTCAGAAATTATTGAAGGATATAACGTTGCGAAAGCTGATCATGAAGAATTCTCTTTATAGTAAATTAACGTCATTTTCTTCAAAGAGGTTGTACTGGACACATGAACTAAACTAATACTATATCGATGCATATTAATATATAAATGACAAACATTTCACAAAATTTCGATATATGGTTCAGAAAATGAACAGAATTATATACCAATGTACGGTTGTACTGATCTGTAAGTAATTATGAAGAAGTCCAAGTATTTTAAATAAATGAATTTGTTTTCAATGTGCCTGCTCATAGACACATGAAGTTGATTGATTCTATATAGATTCATATTAAAAAAAGTAGTTACAGACATTTCATATCAAATCGTCATCTGGTTTAGAAAATATTGAAGGATGTACTAATTCGTTAACTAATCAAGAAGAAGTCCCTCTATAGTAAATTGACGATATTTTCTTCGTTGTGGCGACTCCTGGACACATGAACTGAATTAATTCAATATCGATGCATATTAAAATAGAAATAACAAACATTTCATAAAATATCTATATATTGTTCACAAAATGAACAGAATGATATAAGGATGTACTGATGTACCGACTCTGTAATTCATCATGAAGAAGTCCAAGTTTAATAAATTAAGGATTATGTTTTCAAAATTGCTGCTCCTACACATAAACTGAATTTTTTCTATATCGAAGTAAATTAATATAGCAATGACAAACATTTCAAAAAAATGCGATGTCCGGTTCAGAAATTATTGAAGGATATAACGATGCGAAAGCTGATCATGAAGAAGTCCCTTTTTAGTAAATTAACGTCATTTTCTTCAAAGAGGTTGTACTGGACACATGAACTAAACTAATACTATATCGATGCATATTAATATATAAATGACAAACATTTCACAAAATTTCGATATATGGTTCAGAAAATGAACAGAATTATATACCAATGTACGGTTGTACTGATCTGTAAGTAATTATGAAGAAGTCCAAGTATTTTAAATAAATGAATTTGTTTTCAATGTGCCTGCTCATAGACACATGAAGTGAATTGATTCTATATAGATTCATATTAAAACAAAGTAGTTACCGACATCTCATAACAAAACGTTATCTGGTTTAGAATATATTGAAGGATGTACTAATTCGTTAACTAATCAAGACGATGTCCCTTTATAGTAAATTAGCGTTATTTTCTTCGATGTGGCGACTCCTGGACACATGAACTGAGTTAATTCTATATCGATGCGTATTAAAATAGAAATAATAAACATTTCATAAATTTCGATATATTGTTCAGAAGATGAACAGAATGATATACCGATGTACTGATGTACCGACTCTGTAATTCATCATGAAGAAGCCAAGTATAATAAATTAAGGATTATGTTTTCCAAATGGCTGCTCCTAGACACATAAACTGAATTTTTTCTATATCGAAGTAAATTAGTATAGCAATGACAAACATTTAAAAAAAAATTCGATGTGCGGTTCAGAAATTATTGAAGGATATAACGATGCGAAAGCTGATCGTGAAGAAGTCCCTTTATAGTAAATGAACGTGTCTTCCTTCAATGAGTTTGTACTGGCCACATGAACTAAACTAATTCTATATCGATGCATATTAATATATAAATGACAAACATTTCACAAAATTTCGATATATGGTTCAGAAAATGAACAGAATTATATACCAATGTACGGATGTACTGATCTGTAAGTAATTATGAAGAAGTCCAAGTATTTTAAATAAATGATTTTGTTTTCAATGTGCCTGCTCATAGACACATAAAGTGAATTGATTCTAAATAGATTCATATTAAAACAAAGTAGTTACCGACATCTCATAACAAAACGTTATCTGGTTTAGAATATATTGAAGGATGTACTAATTCGTTTACTAATCAAGACGATGTCCCTTTATAGTAAATTAGCGTTATTTTCTTCGATGTGGCGACTCCTGGACACATGAACTGAGTTAATTCTATATCGATGCGTATTAAAATAGAAATAATAAACATTTCATAAATTTCGATATATTGTTCAGAAGATGAACAGAATGATATAAGGATGTACTGATGTACCTACTCTGAACTTCATTATGAAGTCCAAGTTTAATAAATTAAGGATTATGTTTTCAAAATGGCTGCTCCTACACATAAACTGAATTTTTTCTACATCGAAGTAAATTAATATAGCAATGACAAACATTTCAAAAAAATTCGATGTCCGCTTCAGAAATTATTGAAGGATATAACGTTGCGAAAGCTGATCATGAAGAAGTCCCTTTATAGTAAATTAACGTCATTTTCTTCAAAGAGGTTGTACTGGACACATGAACTAAACTAATACTATATCGATGCATATTAATTTATAAATGACAAACATTTCACAAAATTTCGATATATGGTTCAGAAAATGAACAGAATTATATACCAATGTACGGTTGTACTGATCTGTAAGTAATTATGAAGAAGTCGAAGTATTTTAAATAAATGAATTTGTTTTCAATGTGCCTGCTCATAGACACATGAAGTTGATTGATTCTATATAGATTCATATTAAAAAAAGTAGTTACAGACATTTCATATCAAATCGTCATCTGGTTTAGAAAATATTGAAGGATGTACTAATTCGTTAACTAATCAAGAAGAAGTCCCTTTATAGTAAATTGACGATATTTTCTTCGTTGTGGCGACTCCTGGACACATGAACTGAATTAATTCAATATCGATGCATATTAAAATAGAAATAACAAACATTTCATAAAATTTCTATATATTGTTCACAAAATGAACAGAATGATATAAGGATGTACTGATGTACCGACTCTGTAATTCATCATGAAGAAGTCCAAGTTTAATAAATTAAGGATTATGTTTTCATAATTGCTGCTCCTACACATAAACTGAATTTTTTCTATATCGAAGTAAATTAATATAGCAATGACAAACATTTCAAAAAAATGCGATGTCCGGTTCAGAAATTATTGAAGGATATAACGATGCGAAAGCTGATCATGAAGAAGTCCCTTTTTAGTAAATTTACGTCATTTTCTTCGATGTGGCGACTCCTGGACACATGAACTGAATTAATTCAATATCGATGCATATTAAAATAGAGATAACAAACATTTCATAAAATTTCAATATATTGTTCAGAAAATGATCAGAATTATGTACCAATGTACGGATGTACTGATCTGTAAGTAATTGTGAATAAGTCCAAGTATTTTAAATTAATGATTAATTTTCAATGTGCCTGCTCATAGACACATGAAGTGAATTGATTCTATATAGATTCATATTAGAACAAAGTAGTCTCCGACATTTCAAAACATAACGTCATCTGGTTTAGAATATATTGAAGGATGTACTAATTCTTTAACTAATCAAGGAGAGGTCCCTTTAATGTAAATTAACGTTATTTTCTACGAAGTGGCGACTCCTGAACACATGAACTGAATTAATTCAATATTGATGCAAATTTTAAAATAGAAATAATAAACATTTCATAAAATTTCGATATATTGTTCAGAAAATGAACAGAATGATATACCTCTGTACTGATGTACCGACCCTGTAGTTCATCATGAAGAAGCCCAAGTATAATAAATTAAGGATTATGTTTTCCAAATGGCTGCTCCTAGACACATAAACTGAATTTTTTCTATATCGAAGTAAATTAGTATAGCAATGACAAACATTTAAAAAAAAATTCGATGTCCGGTTCAGAAATTATTGAAGGATATAACGATGCGAAAGCTGATCGTGAAGAAGTCCCTTTATAGTAAATTAACGTTTCTTCCTTCAATGAGTTTGTACTGGCCACATGAACTAAACTAATTCTATATCGATGCATATTAATATATAAATGACAAACATTTCACAAAATTTCGATATATGGTTCAGAAAATGAACAGAATTATATACCAATGTACGGATGTACTGATCTGTAAGTAATTATGAAGAAGTCCAAGTATTTTAAATAAATGATTTTGTTTTCAATGTGCCTGCTCATAGACACATGAAGTGAATTGATTCTATATAGATGCATATTAAAACAAAGTAGTTACCGACATCTCATAACAAAACGTTATCTGGTTTAGAATATATTGAAGGATGTACTAATTCGTTAACTAATCAACACGATGTCCCTTTATAGTAAATTAGCGTTATTTTCTTCGATGTGGCGACTCCTGGACACATGAACTGAGTTAATTCTATATCGATGCGTATTAAAATAGAAATAATAAACATTTCATAAATTTCGATATATTGTTCAGAAGATGAACAGAATGATATAAGGATGTACTGATGTACCTACTCTGAAATTCATCATGAAGTCCAAGTTTAATAAATTAAGGATTATGTTTTCAAAATGGCTGCTCCTACACATAAACTGAATTTTTTCTATATCGAAGTAAATTTATATACCAATGACAAACATTTCAAAAAAATTCGATGTCCGGTTCAGGAATTATTGAAGGATATAACGTTGCGAAAGCTGATCATGAAGAAGTCCCTTTATAGTAAATTAACGTCATTTTCTTCAGAGAGGTTGTACTGGACAAATGACAAACATTTCACAAAATTTCGATTTATGGTTCAGAAAATGAACAGAATTATATACCAATGTACGGATGTACCGACTCTGTAAGTAATTATGAAGAAGTCCAAGTGTTATAAATAAAGTATTTAGTTTTCAATGAGCCTGCTCATAGACACATGAAGTGAATTGATTCTATATAGATTCATATTAAAACAAAGTAGTTTCCGACATTTCAAAACAAAACGTCATCTGGTTTAGAATATATTGAAGGATGTACTAATTCGTTAACTAATCAAGGAGAGGTCCCTTTAATGTAAATTAACGTTATTTTCTACGATGTGGCGACTCCTGGACACATGAACTGAATTAATTCAATATTGATGCAAATTTTAAAATAGAAATAATAAACATTTCATAAAATTTCGATATATTGTTCAGAAAATGAACAGAATGATATACCGATGTACTGATGTACCGATTTTGTAATTCATCATGAATAAATCCAAATTTAATAAGTTAAGGATTATGTTGTCAAAATGGCTGCTCCTAGACACATAAACTGAATTTTTTCTATATCGAAGTAAATTAGTATAGCAATGACAAACATTTCAAAAAAATTCGATGTCCGGTTCAGGAATTATTGAAGGATATAACGTTGGGAAAGCTGATCATGAAGAAGTCCCTTTATAGTAAATTAACGTCACTTTCTTCAATGAGGTTGTACTGGACACATGAACTAAACTAATTCTATATCGATACATATTAATATATAGATGACAAACATTTCACAAAATTTCGATATATGGTTCAGAAAATGAACAGAATTATATACCAATGTACGGATGTACTGATCTGTAAGTAATTATGAATAAGTCGAAGTATTTTAAATTAATGATTTAGTTTTCAATGTGCCTGCTCATAGACACATGAAGTTGAAGTTACAGACATTTCATTTCAAACCGTCATCTGGTTTAGAATATATTGAAGGATGTACTAATTCGTTAACTCATCAAGTAGATGTCCCTTTAATGTAATTTAACGTTATTTTCTACGAAGTGGCGACTCCTGGACAAATGAACTGAATTAATTGAATATCTATGCATATTAAAATAGAAATAATAAACATTTCATAAAATTTCGATATATTGTTCAGAAGATGAACACAATGATATAAGGATGTTCAGATGTACCGACTCTGTAATTCATCATGACGAAGTCCAAGTTTAATAAATTAAGGATTATGTTTTCAAAATGGCTGCTCCTAGACACATAAACTGAATTTTTTCTATATCGAAGTAAATTAATATAGCAATGACACACATTTCAAAAAAATTCGACGTCCGGTTCAGAAATTATTGAAGGATATAACGTTGCGCAAGCTGATCATGAAGAAGTCCCTTTATAGTAAATTAACGTCATTTTCTTCAATGAGGTTGTACTGGACACATGAACTAAACTAATATTATATCGATGCATATTAATATATAAATGACAAACATTTCACAAAATTTCGATATATGGTTCAGAAAATGAACAGATTTATATACCAATGTACGGATGTACTGCTCTGTAAGTAATTATGAAGAAGTCCAAGTGTTATAAATAAAGGATTTAGTTTTCAATGAGCCTGCTCATAGACACATGAAGTGAATTGATTCTATATAGATTCATATTAAAACAAAGTAGTTTCCGACATTTCAAAACAAAACGTCATCTGGTTTAGAATATATTGAAGGATGTACTAATTCGTTAACTAATCAAGGAGAGGTCCCTTTAATGTAAATTAACGTTATTTTCTACGATGTGGCGACTCCTGGACACATGAACTGAGTTAATTCAATATCTATGCATATTAAAATAGAAATAATAAAATAATAATAAAATAAAATTTCGATATATTGTTCAGAAGATGAACACAATGATATAAGGATGTTCAGATGTACCGACTCTGCAATTCATCATGACGAAGTCCAAGTTTAATAAATTAAGGATTATGTTTTCAAAATGGCTGCTCCTAGACACATAAACTGAATTTTTTCTATATCGAAGTAAATTAATATAGCAATGACAAACATTTAAAAAAAATTCGATATCCGGTTCAGAAATTATTGAAGGATATAACGTTGCGAAAGCAGATCAGGAAGAAGTCCCTTTATAGTAAATTAACGTCACTTTCTTCAATGAGGTTGTACTGGACACATGAACTAAACTAATTCTATATCGATGCATATTAATTTGTGAATGACAAACATTTCACAAAATTTCGATATATGGTTCAGAAAATGAACAGAATTATATACCAATGTACGGTTGTACTGATCTGTAAGTAATTATGAAGAAGTCGAAGTATTTTAAATAAATGAATTTGTTTTCAATGTGCCTGCTCATAGACACATGAAGTTGATTGATTCTATATAGATTCATATTAAAAAAAGTAGTTACAGACATTTCATATCAAATCGTCATCTGGTTTAGAAAATATTGAAGGATGTACTAATTCGTTAACTAATCAAGGAGAGGTCCCTTTAATGTAAATTGACGATAATTTCTTCGTTGTGGCGACTCCTGGACACATGAACTGAATTAATTCAATATCGATGCATATTAAAATAGAAATAACAAACATTTCATAAAATTTCTATATATTGTTCACAAAATGAACAGAATGATATAAGGATGTACTGATGTACCGACTCTGTAATTCATCATGAAGAAGTCCAAGTTTAATAAATTAAGGATTATGTTTTCAAAATTGCTGCTCCTACACATAAACTGAATTTTTTCTATATCGAAGTAAATTAATATAGCAATGACAAACATTTCAAAAAAATGCGATGTCCGGTTCAGAAATTATTGAAGGATATAACGATGAGAAAGCTGATCATGAAGAAGTCCCTTTTTAGTAAATTAACGTCATTTTCTTCGATGTGGCGACTCCTGGACACATGAACTGAATTAATTCAATATCGATGCATATTAAAATAGAGATAACAAACATTTCATAAAATTTCAATATATTGTTCAGAAAATGATCAGAATTATGTACCAATGTACGGATGTACTGATCTGTAAGTAATTGTGAATAAGTCCAAGTATTTTAAATTAATGATTAATTTTCAATGTGCCTGCTCATAGACACATGAAGTGAATTGATTCTATATAGATTCATATTAGAACAAAGTAGTTTCCGACATTTCAAAACAAAACGTCATCTGGTTTAGAATATATTGAAGGATGTACTAATTCGTTAACTAATCAAGGAGAGGTCCCTTTAATGTAAATTAACGTTATTTTCTACGAAGTGGCGACTCCTGGACACATGAACTGAATTAATTCAATATTGATGCAAATTTTAAAATAGAAATAATAAACATTTCATAAAATTTCGATATATTGTTCAGAAAATGAACAGAATGATATACCTCTGTACTGATGTACCGACCCTGTAGTTCATCATGAAGAAGCCCAAGTATAATAAATTAAGGATTATGTTTTCCAAATGGCTGCTCCTAGACACATAAACTGAATTTTTTCTATATCGAAGTAAATTAGTATAGCAATGACAAACATTTAAAAAAAAAATTCGATGTCCGGTTCAGAAATTATTGAAGGATATAACGATGCGAAAGCTGATCGTGAAGAAGTCCCTTTATAGTAAATTAACGTTTCTTCCTTCAATGAGTTTGTACTGGCCACATGAACTAAACTAATTCTATATCGATGCATATTAATATATAAATGACAAACATTTCACAAAATTTCGATATATGGTTCAGAAAATGAACAGAATTATATACCAATGTACGGATGTACTGATCTGTAAGTAATTATGAAGAAGTCTAAGTATTTTAAATAAATGATTTTGTTTTCAATGTGCCTGCTCATAGACACATGAAGTGAATTGATTCTATATAGATGCATATTAAAACAAAGAAGTTACCGACATCTCATAACAAAACGTTATCTGGTTTAGAATATATTGAAGGATGTACTAATTCGTTAACTAATCAAGACGATGTCCCTTTATAGTAAATTAGCGTTATTTTCTTCGATGTGGCGACTCCTGGACACATGAACTGAGTTAATTCTATATCGATGCGTATTAAAATAGAAATAATAAACATTTCATAAATTTCGATATATTGTTCAGAAGATGAACAGAATGATATAAGGATGTACTGATGTACCTACTCTGAAATTCATCATGAAGTCCAAGTTTAATAAATTAAGGATTATGTTTTCAAAATGGCTGCTCCTACACATAAACTGAATTTTTTCTATATCGAAGTAAATTTATATAGCAATGACAAACATTTCAAAAAAATGCGATGTCCGGTTCAGGAATTATTGAAGGATATAACGTTGCGAAAGCTGATCATGAAGAAGTCCCTTTATAGTAAATTAACGCCATTTTCTTCAAAGAGGTTGTACTGGACACATGAACTAAACTAATTCTATATCGATGCATATTAATATATAAATGACAAACATTTCACAAAATTTCGATATATGGTTCAGAAAATGAACAGAGTTATATATCAATGTACGGTTGTACTGATCTGTAAGTAATTATGAAGAAGTCCAAGTATTTTAAATAAATGAATTTGTTTTCAATGTGCCTGCTCATAGACACATGAAGTTGATTGATTCTATATAGATTCATATTAAAACAAGTAGTTACAGACATTTCATATCAAATCGTCATCTGGTTTAGAAAATATTGAAGGATGTACTAATTCGTTAACTGATCAAGAAGAAGTTCCTTTATAGTAAATTGACGATATTTTCTTCGTTGTGGCGACTCCTGGACACATGAACTGAATTAATTCAATATCGATGCATATTAAAATAGAAATAACAAACATTTCATAAAATTTCTATATATTGTTCACAAAATGAACAGAATGATATAAGGATGTACTGATGTACCGACTCTGTAATTCATCATGAAGAAGTCCAAGTTTTATAAATTAAGGATTATGTTTTCAAAATTGCTGCTCCTACACATAAACTGAATTTTTTCTATATCGAAGTAAATTAATATAGCAATGACAAACATTTCAAAAAAATTCGATGTCCGGTTCAGAAATTATTGAAGGATATAACGTTGCGAAAGCAGATCATGAAGAAGTCCCTTTATAGTAAATTAACGTCACTTTCTTCAATGAGGTTGTACTGGACACATGAACTAAACTAATTCTATATCGATACATATTAATATATAGATGACAAACATTTCACAAAATTTCGATTTATGGTTCAGAAAATGAACAGAATTATATACCAATGTACGGATGTACCGACTCTGTAAGTAATTATGAAGAAGTCCAAGTGTTATAAATAAAGTATTTAGTTTTCAATGAGCCTGCTCATAGACACATGAAGTGAATTGATTCTATATAGATTCATATTAAAACAAAGTAGTTTCCGACATTTCAAAACAAAACGTCATCTGGTTTAGAATATATTGAAGGATGTACTAATTCGTTAACTAATCAAGGAGAGGTCCCTTTAATGTAAATTAACGTTATTTTCTACGATGTGGCGACTCCTGGACACATGAACTGAATTAATTCAATATTGATGCAAATTTTAAAATAGAAATAATAAACATTTCATAAAATTTCGATATATTGTTCAGAAAATGAACAGAATGATATACCTATGTATTGATGTACCGACCCTGTAATTCATCATGAAGAAGTCCAAGTTTAATAAATTAAGGATTATGTTTTCAAAATTGCTGCTCCTACACATAAACTGAATTTTTTCTATATCGAAGTAAATTAATATAGCAATGACAAACATTTCAAAAAAATTCGATGTCCGGTTCAGAAATTATTGAAGGATATAACGTTGCGAAAGCTGATCATGAAGAAGTCCCTTTATAGTAAATTAACGTCACTTTCTTCAATGAGGTTGTACTGGACACATGAACTAAACTAATTCTACATCGATAAATATTTATATATAGATGACAAATATTTCACAAAATTTCGATTTATGGTTCAGAAAATGACCAGAATTATATACCAATGTACGGATGTACCGACTCTGTAAGTAATTATGAAGAAGTCCAAGTGTTATAAATAAAGTATTTAGTTTTCAATGAGCCTGCTCATAGACACATGAAGTGAATTGATTCTATATAGATTCATATTAAAACAAAGTAGTTTCCGACATTTCAAAACAAAACGTCATCTGGTTTAGAATATATAAAAGGATGTACTAATTCGTTAACTAATCAAGGAGAGGTCCCTTTAATGTAAATTAACGTTATTTTCTACGATGTGGCGACTCCTGGACACATGAACTGAATTAATTCAATATTGATGCAAATTTTAAAATAGAAATAATAAACATTTCATAAAATTTCGATATATTGTTCAGAAAATGAACAGAATGATATACCTATGTATTGATGTACCGACCCTGTAATTCATCATGAAGAAGTCCAAGTTTAATAAATTAAGGATTATGTTTTCAAAATTGCTGCTCCTACACATAAACTGAATTTTTTCTATATCGAAGTAAATTAATATAGCAATGACAAACATTTCAAAAAAATTCGATGTCCGGTTCAGAAATTATTGAAGGATATAACGTTGCGAAAGCTGATCATGAAGAAGTCCCTTTATAGTAAATTAACGTCATTTTCTTCAAAGAGGTTGTACTGGACACATGAACTAAACTAATACTATATCGATGCATATTAATATATAAATGACAAACATTTCACAAAATTTCGATTTATGGTTCAGAAAATGAACAGAATTATATACCAATGTACGGTTGTACTGATCTGTAAGTAATTATGAAGAAGTCCAAGTATTTTAAATAAATGAATTTGTTTTCAATGTGCCTGCTCATAGACACATGAAGTTGATTGATTCTATATAGATTCATATTAAAAAAAGTAGTTACAGACATTTCATATCAAATCGTCATCAAGAAGAAGTCCCTTTATAGTAAATTGACGATATAATCTTCGTTGTGGCGACTCCTGGACACATGAACTGAATTAATTCAATATCGATGCATATTAAAATAGAAATAACAAACATTTCATAAAGTTTCTATACATTGTTCACAAAATGAACAGAATGGTATAAGGATGTACTGATGTACCGACTCTGTAATTCATCATGAAGAAGTCCAAGTTTAATAAATTAAGGATTATGTTTTCAAAATTGCTGCTCCTACACATAAACTGAATTTTTTCTATATCGAAGTAAATTAATATAGCAATGACAAACATTTCAAAAAAATTCGATGTCCGCTTCAGAAATTATTGAAGGATATAACGTTGCGAAAGCTGATCATGAAGAAGTCCCTTTATAGTAAATTAACGTCACTTTCTTCAATGAGGTTGTACTGGACACATGAACTAAACTAATTCTATATCGATACATATTTATATATAGATGACAAATATTTCACAAAATTTCGATTTATGGTTCAGAAAATGAACAGAATTATATACCAATGTACGGATGTACCGACTCTGTAAGTAATTATGAAGAAGTCCAAGTGTTATAAATAAAGTATTTAGTTTTCAATGAGCCTGCTCATAGACACATGAAGTGAATTGATTCTATATAGATTCATATTAAAACAAAGTAGTTTCCGACATTTCAAAACAAAACGTCATCTGGTTTAGAATATATTGAAGGATGTACTAATTCGTTAACTAATCAAGGAGAGGTCCCTTTAATGTAAATTAACGTTATTTTCTACGATGTGGCGACTCCTGGACACATGAACTGAATTAATTCAATATTGATGCAAATTTTAAAATAGAAATAATAAACATTTCATAAAATTTCGATATATTGTTCAGAAAATGAACAGAATGATATACCTATGTATTGATGTACCGACCCTGTAATTCATCATGAAGAAGTCCAAGTTTAATAAATTAAGGATTATGTTTTCAAAATTGCTGCTCCTACACATAAACTGAATTTTTTCTATATCGAAGTAAATTAATATAGCAATGACAAACATTTCAAAAAAATTCGATGTCCGGTTCAGAAATTATTGAAGGATATAACGTTGCGAAAGCTGATCATGAAGAAGTCCCTTTATAGTAAATTAACGTCACTTTCTTCAATGAGGTTGTACTGGACACATGAACTAAACTAATTCTATATCGATACATATTAATATATAGATGACAAACATTTCACAAAATTTCGATTTATGGTTCAGAAAATGAACAGAATTATATACCAATGTACGGATGTACCGACTCTGTAAGTAATTATGAAGAAGTCCAAGTGTTATAAATAAAGTATTTAGTTTTCAATGAGCCTGCTCATAGACACATGAAGTGAATTGATTCTATATAGATTCATATTAAAACAAAGTAGTTTCCGACATTTCAAAACAAAACGTCATCTGGTTTAGAATATATTGAAGGATGTACTAATTCGTTAACTAATCAAGGAGAGGTCCCTTTAATGTAAATTAACGTTATTTTCTACGATGTGGCGACTCCTGGACACATGAACTGAATTAATTCAATATTGATGCAAATTTTAAAATAGAAATAATAAACATTTCATAAAATTTCGATATATTGTTCAGAAAATGAACAGAATGATATACCTATGTATTGATGTACCGACCCTGTAATTCATCATGAAGAAGTCCAAGTTTAATAAATTAAGGATTATGTTTTCAAAATTGCTGCTCCTACACATAAACTGAATTTTTTCTCTATCGAAGTAAATTAATATAGCAATGACAAACATTTCAAAAAAATTCGATGTCCGGTTCAGAAATTATTGAAGGATATAACGTTGCGAAAGCTGATCATGAAGAAGTCCCTTTATAGTAAATTAACGTCATTTTCTTCAAAGAGGTTGTACTGGACACATGAACTAAACTAATACTATATCGATGCATATTAATATATAAATGACAAACATTTCACAAAATTTCGATATATGGTTCAGAAAATGAACAGAATTATATACCAATGTACGGTTGTACTGATCTGTAAGTAATTATGAAGAAGTCCAAGTATTTTAAATAAATGAATTTGTTTTCAATGTGCCTGCTCATAGACACATGAAGTTGATTGATTCTATATAGATTCATATTAAAAAAAGTAGTTACAGACATTTCATATCAAATCGTCATCTGGTTTAGAAAATATTGAAGGATGTACTAATTCGTTAACTAATCAAGAAGAAGTCCCTTTATAGTAAATTGACGATATAATCTTCGTTGTGGCGACTCCTGGACACATGAACTGAATTAATTCAATATCGATGCATATTAAAATAGAAATAACAAACATTTCATAAAATTTCTATATATTGTTCACAAAATGAACAGAATGATATAAGGATGTACTGATGTACCGACTCTGTAATTCATCATGAAGAAGTCCAAGTTTAATAAATTAAGGATTATGTTTTCAAAATTGCTGCTCCTACACATAAACTGAATTTTTTCTATATCGAAGTAAATTAATATAGCAATGACAAACATTTCAAAAAAATTCGATGTCCGGTTCAGAAATTATTGAAGGATATAACGTTGCGAAAGCTGATCATGAAGAAGTCCCTTTATAGTAAATTAACGTCACTTTCTTCAATGAGGTTGTACTGGACACATGAACTAAACTAATTCTATATCGATACATATTTATATATAGATGACAAAGATTTCACAAAATTTCGATTTATGGTTCAGAAAATGAACAGAATTATATACCAATGTACGGATGTACCGACTCTGTAAGTAATTATGAAGAAGTCCAAGTGTTATAAATAAAGTATTTAGTTTTCAATGAGCCTGCTCATAGACACATGAAGTGAATTGATTCTATATAGATTCATATTAAAACAAAGTAGTTTCCGATATTTCAAAACAAAACGTCATCTGGTTTAGAATGTATTGAAGGATGTACTAATTCGTTAACTAATCAAGGAGAGGTCCCTTTAATGTAAATTAACGTTATTTTCTACGATGTGGCGACTCCTGGACACATGAACTGAATTAATTCAATATTGATGCAAATTTTAAAATAGAAATAATAAACATTTCATAAAATTTCGATATTTTGTTCAGAAAATGAACAGAATGATATACCTATGTATTGATGTACCGACCCTGTAATTCATCATGAAGAAGTCCAAGTTTAATAAATTAAGGATTATGTTTTCAAAATTGCTGCTCCTACACATAAACTAAATTTTTTCTATATCGAAGTAAATTAATATAGCAATGACAAACATTTCAAAAAAATGCGATGTCCGGTTCAGAAATTATTGAAGGATATAACGATGCGAAAGCTGATCATGAAGAAGTCCCTCTATAGTAAATTAACGTCATTTTCTTCGATGTGGCGACTCCTGGACACATGAACTGAATTAATTTAATATCGATGCATATTAAAATAGAAATGACAAACAGTTCATAAAATTTCAATATATTGTTCAGAAAATGAACAGAATTATGTACCAATGTACGGATGTACTGATCTGTAAGTAATTGTGAATAAGTCCAAGTATTTTAAATAAATGATTTAGTTTTCAATGTGCCTGCTCATAGACACATGAATTTGAAGTTACAGACATTTCATTTCAAACCGTCATCTGGTTTAGAATATATTGAAGGATGTACTAATTCGTTAACTAATCAAGAAGATGTCCCTTTGATGTAAATTAACGTTATTTTCTACGAAGTGGCGACTCCTGGACACATGAACTGAATTAATTGAATATCGATGCAAATTTTAAAATAGAAATAACAAACATTTCATACAATTTCGATATATTGTTCAGAAAATTAACAGAATGATATACCGATGTACTGATGTACCGACTCTGTAATTCATCATGAAGAAGCCAAGTATAATAAATTAAGGATTATACCAATGTACGGTTGTACTGATCTGTAAGTAATTATGAAGAAGTCCAAGTATTTTAAATAAATGAATTTGTTTTCAATGTGCCTGCTCATAGACACATGAAGTTGATTGATTCTATATAGATTCATATTAAAAAAAGTAGTTAAAGACATTTCATATCAAATCGTCATCTGGTTTAGAAAATATTGAAGGATGTACTAATTCGTTAACTAATCAAGAAGAAGTCCCTTTATAGTAAATTGACGATATTTTCTTCGTTGTGGCGACTCCTGGACACATGAACTGAATTAATTCAATATCGATGCATATTAAAATAGAAATAACAAACATTTCATAAAATTTCTATATATTGTTCACAAAATGAACAGAATGATATAAGGATGTACTGATGTACCGACTCTGTAATTCATCATGAAGAAGTCCAAGTTTAATAAATTAAGGATTATGTTTTCAAAATTGCTGCTCCTACACATAAACTGAATTTTTTCTATATCGAAGTAAATTAATATAGCAATGACAAACATTTCAAAAAAATGCGATGTCCGGTTCAGAAATTATTGAAAGATATAACGATGCGAAAGCTGATCATGAAGAAGTCCCTTTTTAGTAAATTAACGTCATTTTCTTCGATGTGGCGACTCCTGGACACATGAACTGAATTAATTTAATATCGATGCATATTAAAATAGAAATGACAAACATTTCAAAAAATTTCAATATATTGTTCAGAAAATGAACAGAATTATGTACCAATGTACGGATGTACTGATCTGTAAGTAATTGTGAATAAGTCCAAGTATTTTAAATTAATGATTAATTTTCAATGTGCCTGCTCATAGACACATGAAGTGAATTGATTCTATATAGATTCATATTAAAACAAAGTAGTTTCCGACATTTCATATCAAATCGTCATCTGGTTTAGAAAATATTGAAGGATGTACTAATTCGTTAACTAATCAAGAAGAAGTGCCTTTTTAGTAAATTAACGTCATTTTCTTCGATGTGGCGACTCCTGGACACATGAACTGAATTAATTTAATATCGATGCATATTAAAATAGAAATGACAAACATTTCATACAATTTCAATATATTGTTCAGAAAATGAACAGAATTATGTACCAATGTACGGATGTACTGATCTGTAAGTAATTGTGAATAAGTCCAAGTATTTTAAATTAATGATTTAGTTTTCAATGTGCCTGCTCATAGACACATGAATTTGAAGTTACAGACATTTCATTTCAAACCGTCATCTGGTTTAGAATATATTGAAGGATGTACTAATTCGATAACTAATCAAGAAGATGTCCCTTTGATGTAAATTAACGTTATTTTCTACGAAGTGGCGACTCCTGGACACATGAACTGAATTAATTCAATATCGATGCAAATTTTAAAATAGAAATAACAAACATTTCATACAATTTCGATATATTGTTCAGAAAATGAACAGAATGATATACCGATGTACTGATGTACCGATTTTGTAATTCATCATGAATAAATCCAAATTTAATAAGTTAAGGATTATGTTGTCAAAATGGCTGCTCCTAGACACATAAACTGAATTTTTTCTATACCGAAGTAAATTAGTATAGCAATGACACACATTTCAAAAAAATTCGACGTCCGCTTCAGAAATTATTGAAGGATATAACGTTGAGCAAGCAGATCATGAAGAAGTCCCTTTATAGTAAATTAAAGTCATTATCTTCAATGAGGTTGTACTGGACACATGAACTAAACTAATACTATATCGATGCATATTAATATATAAATGACAAACATTTCACAAAATTTCGATATATGGTTCAGAAAATGAACAGAATTATATACCAATGTACGGATGTACTGCTCTGTAAGTAATTATGAAGAAGTCCAAGTGTTATAAATAAAGGATTTAGTTTTCAATGAGCCTGCTCATAGACACAGGAAGTGAATTGATTCTATATAGATTCATATTAAAACAAAGTAGTTTCCGACATTTCAAAACAAAACGTCATCTGGTTTAGAATATATTGAAGGATGTACTAATTCGTTAACTAATCAAGGAGAGGTCCCTTTAATGTAAATTAACGTTATTTTCTACGATGTGGCGACTCCTGGACACATGAACTGAATTAATTCAATATCTATGCATATTAAAATAGAAATAATAAACATTTCATAAAATTTCGATATATTGTTCAGAAAATGAACAGAATGATATACCTCTGTACTGATGTACCGACCCTGTAATTCATCATGAAGAAGCCCAAGTATAATAAATTAAGGATTATGTTTTCCAAATGGCTGCTCCTAGACACATAAACTGAATTTTTTCTATATCGAAGTAAATTAATATAGCAATGACAAACATTTAAAAAAAAATTCGATGTCCGGTTCAGAAATTATTGAAGGATATAACGATGCGAAAGCTGATCGTGAAGAAGTCCCTTTATAGTAAATGAACGTTTCTTCCTTCAATGAGTTTGTACTGGCCACATGAACTAAACTAATTCTATATCGATGCATATTAATATATAAATGACAAACATTTCACAAAATTTCGATATATGGTTCTGAAAATGAACAGAATTATATACCAATGTACGGATGTACCGACTCTGTAAGTAATTATGAAGAAGTCCAAGTGTTATAAATAAAGTATTTAGTTTTCAATGAGCCTGCTCATAGACACATGAAGTGAATTGATTCTATATAGATTCATATTAAAACAAAGTAGTTTCCGACATTTCAAAACAAAACGTCATCTGGTTTAGAATATATTGAAGGATGTACTAATTCGTTAACTAATCAAGGAGAGGTCCCTTTAATGTAAATTAACGTTATTTTCTACGATGTGGCGACTCCTGGACACATGAACTGAATTAATTCAATATTGATGCAAATTTTAAAATAGAAATAATAAACATTTCATAAAATTTCGATATATTGTTCAGAAAATGAACAGAATGATATACCTATGTATTGATGTACCGACCCTGTAATTCATCATGAAGAAGTCCAAGTTTAATAAATTAAGGATTATGTTTTCAAAATTGCTGCTCCTACACATAAACTGAATTTTTTCTATATCGAAGTAAATTAATATAGCAATGACAAACATTTCAAAAAAATGCGATGTCCGGTTCAGAAATTATTGAAGGATATAACGTTGCGAAAGCTGATCATGAAGAAGTCCCTTTTTAGTAAATTAACGTCATTTTCTTCGATGTGGCGACTCCTGGACACATGAACTGAATTAATTTAATATCGATGCATATTAAAATAGAAATGACAAACAGTTCATAAAATTTCAATATATTGTTCAGAAAATGAACTGAATTATGTACCAATGTACGGATGTACTGATCTGTAAGTAATTGTGAATAAGTCCAAGTATTTTAAATAAATGATTTAGTTTTCAATGTGCCTGCTCATTGGTTTAGAATATATCGAAGGATGTACTAATTCGTTAACTAATCAAGAAGATGTCCCTTTGATGTAAATTAACGTTATTTTCTACGAAGTGGCGACTCCTGGACACATGAACTGAATTAATTCAATATCGATGCAAATTTTAAAATAGAAATAACAAACATTTCATACAATTTCGATATATTGTTCAGAAAATGAACAGAATGATATACCGATGTACTGATGTACCGACTCTGTAATTCATCATGAAAAAGCCAAGTATAATAAATTAAGGATTATGTTTTCCAAATGGCTGCTCCTAGACACATAAACTGAATTTTTTCTATATCGAAGTAAATTAGTATAGCAAACATTAGTATATGACAAACATTTCAAAAAAATTCGATGTCCGGTTCAGGAATTATTGAAGGATATAACGTTGCGAAAGCTGATCATGAAGAAGTCCCTAAATTAACGTCACTTTCTTCAATGAGGTTGTACTGGACACATGAACTAAACTAATTCTATATCGATACATATTAATATATAGATGACAAACATTTCACAAAATTTCGATATATGGTTCAGAAAATGAACAGATTTATATACCAATGTACGGATGTACCGACTCTGTAAGTAATTATGAAGAAGTCCAAGTATTTTAAATAAATGATTTTGTTTTCAATGTGCCTGCTCATAGATACATGAAGTTGATTGATTCTATATAGATTCATATTAAAACAAAGTAGTTTCCGACATTTCAAAACAAAACGTCATCTGGTTTAGAATATATTGAAGGATGTACTAATTCGTGAACTAATCAAGGAGAGGTCCTTTTAATGTAAATTAACGTTATTTTCTACGATGTGGCGACTCCTGGACACATGAACTGAGTTAATTCAATATCTATGCATATTAAAATAGAAATAATAAAATAATAATAAAATAAAATTTCGATATATTGT
This sequence comes from Coelopa pilipes, assembly GCA_947389925.1. Classification (NCBI taxonomy): domain Eukaryota; kingdom Metazoa; phylum Arthropoda; class Insecta; order Diptera; family Coelopidae; genus Coelopa; species Coelopa pilipes. The sequence goes on from OX376700.1 coordinate 11,188,578, forward strand.
TCAGAAGATGAACACAATGATATAAGGATGTTCAGATGTACCGACTCTGTAATTCATCATGACGAAGTCCAAGTTTAATAAATTAAGGATTATGTTTTCAAAATGGCTGCTCCTAGACACATAAACTGAATTTTTTCTATATCGAAGTAAATTAATATAGCAATGACAAACATTTCAAAAAAATTCGATATCCGGTTCAGAAATTATTGAAGGATATAACGTTGCGAAAGCAGATCAGGAAGAAGTCCCTTTATAGTAAATTAACGTCACTTTCTTCAATGAGGTTGTACTGGACACATGAACTAAACTAATTCTATATCGATGCATATTAATATATAAATGAGAAACATTTCACAAAATTTCGATATATGGTTCAGAAAATGAACAGAATTATATACCAATGTACGGATGTACTGATCTGTAAGTAATTATGAATAAGTCGAAGTATTTTAAATTAATGATTTAGTTTTCAATGTGCCTACTCATAGACACATGAAGTTGAAGTTACAGACATTTCATTTCAAACCGTCATCTGGTTTAGAATATATTGAAGGATGTACTAATTCGTTAACTAATCAAGAAGATGTCCCTTTAATGTAAATTAACGTTATTTTCTACGAAGTGGCGACTCCTGGACACATGAACTGACTTAATTCTATATCGATGGATATTAAAATAGAAATAATAAACATTTCATAAAATTTCGATATACTTTTCACAAAATGAATAGAATGATATACCGATGTACTGATGTACCGATTTTGTAATTCATCATGAATAAATCCAAATTTAATAAGTTAAGGATTATGTTGTCAAAATGGCTGCTCCTAGACACATAAACTGAATTTTTTCTATACCGAAGTAAATTAGTATAGCAATGACACACATTTCAAAAAAATTCGACGTCCGGTTCAGAAATTATTGAAGGATATAACGTTGCGCAAGCTGATCATGAAGAAGTCCCTTTATAGTAAATTAACGTCACTTTCTTCAATGAGGTTATACTGGACACATGAACTAAACTAATTCTATATCGATGCATATTAATATATAAATGAGAAACATTTCACAAAATTTCGATATATGGTTCAGAAAATGAACAGAATTATATACCAATGTACGGATGTACTGATCTGTAAGTAATTATGAATAAGTCGAAGTATTTTAAATAAAGGATTTAGTATTCAATGTGCCTGCTCATAGACACATGAAATTGAAGTTACAGACATTTCATATCAAACCGTCATCTGGTTTAGAATATATTGAAGGATGTACTAATTCGTTAACTAATCAAGAAGATGTCCCTTTAATGTAAATTAACGTCATTTTCTTCGATGTGGCGACTCCTGGACACATGAACTGAATTAATTCAATATCGATGCATATTAAAATAGAAATAACAAACATTTCATAAAATTTCGATATACTGTTCAGAAAATGAACAGAATGATATACCGATGTACTGATGTACCGATTTTGTAATTCATCATGAATAAATCCAAATTTAATAAGTTAAGGATTATGTTGTCAAAATGGCTGCTCCTAGACACATAAACTGAATTTTTTCTATATCGAAGTAAATTAGTATAGCAATGACAAACATTTCAAAAAAATTCGATGTCCGGTTCAGGAATTATTGAAGGATATAACGTTGCGAAAGCTGATCATGAAGAAGTCCCTTTATAGTAAATTAACGTCACTTTCTTCAATGAGGTTGTACTGGACACATGAACTAAACTAATTCTATATCGATACATATTAATATATAGATGACAAACATTTCACAAAATTTCGATATATGGTTCAGAAAATGAACAGAATTATATACCAATGTACGGATGTACTGATCTGTAAGTAATTATGAATAAGTCGAAGTATTTTAAACTAATGATTTAGTTTTCAATGTGCCTGCTCATAGACACATGAAGTTGAAGTTACAGACATTTCATTTCAAACCGTCATCTGGTTTAGAATATATTGAAGGATGTACTTATTCGTTAACTCATCAAGTAGATGTCCCTTTAATGTAATTTAACGTTATTTTCTACGAAGTGGCGACTCCTGGACAAATGAACTGAATTAATTGAATATCTATGCATATTAAAATAGAAATAATAAACATTTCATAAAATTTCGATATATTGTTCAGAAGATGAACACAATGATATAAGGATGTTCAGATGTACCGACTCTGTAATTCATCATGACGAAGTCCAAGTTTAATAAATTAAGGATTATGTTTTCAAAATGGCTGCTCCTAGACACATAAACTGAATTTTTTCTATACCGAAGTAAATTAGTATAGCAATGACACACATTTCAAAAAAATTCGACGTCCGGTTCAGAAATTATTGAAGGATATAACGTTGCGAAAGCAGATCAGGAAGAAGTCCCTTTATAGTAAATTAACGTCACTTTCTTCAATGAGGTTGTACTGGACACATGAACTAAACTAATTCTATATCGATGCATATTAATATATAAATGAGAAACATTTCACAAAATTTCGATATATGGTTCAGAAAATGAACAGAATTATATACCAATGTACGGATGTACTGATCTGTAAGTAATTATGAATAAGTCGAAGTATTTTAAATTAATGATTTAGTTTTCAATGTGCCTGCTCATAGACACATGAAGTTGAAGTTACAGACATTTCATTTCAAACCGTCATCTGGTTTAGAATATATTGAAGGATGTACTAATTCGTTAACTAATCAAGAAGATGTCCCTTTAATGTAAATTAACGTTATTTTCTACGAAGTGGCGACTCCTGGACACATGAACTGACTTAATTCTATATCGATGGATATTAAAATAGAAATAATAAACATTTCATAAAATTTCGATATACTGTTCACAAAATGAATAGAATGATATACCGATGTACTGATGTACCGATTTTGTAATTCATCATGAATAAATCCAAATTTAATAAGTTAAGGATTATGTTGTCAAAATGGCTGCTCCTAGACACATAAACTGAATTTTTTCTATACCGAAGTAAATTAGTATAGCAATGACACACATTTCAAAAAAATTCGACGTCCGGTTCAGAAATTATTGAAGGATATAACGTTGCGCAAGCTGATCATGAAGAAGTCCCTTTATAGTAAATTAACGTCATTTTCTTCAATGAGGTTGTACTGGACACATGAACTAAACTAATATTATATCGATGCATATTAATATATAAATGACAAACATTTCACAAAATTTCGATATATGGTTCAGAAAATGAACAGAATTATATACCAATGTACGGTTGTACTGATCTGTAAGTAATTATGAAGAAGTCCAAGTATTTTAAATAAATGAATTTGTTTTCAATGTGCCTGCTCATAGACACTTGAAGTTGATTGATTCTATATAGATTCATATTAAAAAAAAGTAAATAAAGACATTTCATATCAAATCGTCATCTGGTTTAGAATATATTGAAGGATGTACTAATTCGTTAACTAATCAAGAAGAAGTCCCTTTATAGTAAATTAACGTTATTTTCATCGTTGTGGCGACTCCTGGACACATGTACTGAATTAATTCAATATAAATGCATATTAAAATAGAAATAACAAACATTTCATAAAATTTCGATATATTGTTCACAAAATGAACAGAATTATGTACCAATGAACGGATGTACTGATCTGTAAGTAATCATGAAGAAGTCCAAGAGTTATAAATAAAGGATTTAGTTATCAATGTGCCTGCTCATAGACACATGAAGTTGAAGTTACAGACATTTCATATCAAACCGTCATCTGGTTTAGAATATATTGAAGGATGTACTAATTCTTTAACTAATCAAGAACAAGTCCATTTAATGTAAATTAACGTTATTTTCTTCGATGTGGCGACTCCTGAACACATGAACTGAGTTAATTCAATATCTATGCATATTAAAATAGAAATAATAAACATTTCATAAAATTTCGATATATTGTTCAGAAGATGAACACAATGATATAAGTATGTTCAGATGTACCGACTCTGTAATTCATCATGACGAAGTCCAAGTTTAATAAATTAAGGATTATGTTTTCAAAATGGCTGCTCCTAGACACATAAACTGAATTTTTTCTATATCGAAGTAAATTAATATAGCAATGACAAACATTTCAAAAAAATTCGATATGCGGTTCAGAAATTATTGAAGGATATAACGTTGCGAAAGCAGATCAGGAAGAAGTCCCTTTATAGTAAATTAACGTCACTTTCTTCAATGAGGTTGTACTGGACACATGAACTAAACTAATTCTATATCGATGCATATTAATATATAAATGAGAAACATTTCACAAAATTTCGATATATGGTTCAGAAAATGAACAGAATTATATACCAATGTACGGATGTACTGATCTGTAAGTAATTATGAATAAGTCGAAGTATTTTAAATTAATGATTTAGTTTTCAATGTGCCTGCTCATAGACACATGAAGTTGAAGTTACAGACATTTCATTTCAAACCGTCATCTGGTTTAGAATATATTGAAGGATGTACTAATTCGTTAACTAATCAAGAAGATGTCCCTTTAATGTAAATTAACGTTCTTTTCTACGAAGTGGCGACTCCTGGACACATGAACTGACTTAATTCTATATCGATGGATATTAAAATAGAAATAATAAACATTTCATAAAATTTCGATATATTGTTCAGAAGATGAACAGAATGATATTAGGATGTACTGATGTACCGACTCTGTAATTCATCATGAAGAAGTCCAAGTTTAATAAATTAAGGATTATGTTTTCAAAATGGCTGCTCCTAGACACATAGACTTAATTCTTTCTATATCGAAGTAAATTAGTATAGCAATAACAAACATTTCAAAAAAATTCGATGTCCGGTTCAGAAATTATTGAAGCATATAACGATGCGAAAGCTGATCATGAAGAAGTCCCTTTTTATTAAATTAACGTCATTTTCTTCGATGTGGCGACTCCTGGACACATGAACTGAATTAATTCAATATCGATGCATATTAAAATAGAGATAACAAACATTTCATAAAATTTCGATATACTGTTCACAAAATGAATAGAATGATATACCGATGTACTGATGTACCGATTTTGTAATTCATCATGAATAAATCCAAATTTAATAAGTTAAGGATTATGTTGTCAAAATGGCTGCTCCTAGACACATAAACTGAATTTTTTCTATACCGAAGTAAATTAGTATAGCAATGACACACATTTCAAAAAAATTCGACGTCCGGTTCAGAAATTATTGAAGGATATAACGTTGCGCAAGCTGATCATGAAGAAGTCCCTTTATAGTAAATTAACGTCATTTTCTTCAATGAGGTTGTACTGGACACATGAACTAAACTAATATTATATCGATACATATTAATATATAAATGACAAACATTTCACAAAATTTCGATATATGGTTCAGAAAATGAACAGATTTATATACCAATGTACGGATGTACTGCTCTGTAAGTAATTATGAAGAAGTCCAAGTGTTATAATTAAAGGATTTAGTTTTCAATGAGCCTGCTCATAGACACATGAAGTGAATTGATTCTATATAGATTCATATTAAAACAAAGTAGTTTCCGACATTTCAAAACAAAACGTCATCTGGTTTAGAATATATTGAAGGATATACTAATTCGTTAACTAATCAAGGAGAGGTCCCTTTAATGTAAATTAACGTTATTTTCTACGAAGTGGCGACTCCTGGACACATGAACTGAATTAATTCAATATTGATGCTAATTTTAAAATAGAAATAATAAACATTTCATAAAATTTCGATATATTGTTCAGAAAATGAACAGAATGATATACCTATGTACTGATGTACCGACTCTGTAATTCATCATGAAGAAGCCAAGTATAATAAATTAAGGATTATGTTTTCCAAATGGCTGCTCCTAGACACAAACTGAATTTTTTCTATATCGAAGTAAATTAGTATAGCAATGACAAACATTTCAAAAAAATTCGATGTCCGGTTCAGGAATTATTGAAGGATATAACGTTGCGAAAGCTGATCATGAAGAAGTCCCTTTATAGTAAATTAACGTCACTTTCTTCAATGAGGTTGTACTGGACACATGAACTAAACTAATTCTATATCGATACATATTAATATATAGATGACAAACATTTCACAAAATTTCGATATATGGTTCAGAAAATGAACAGATTTATATACCAATGTACGGATGTACCGACTCTGTAAGTAATTATGAAGAAGTCCAAGTATTTTAAATAAATGATTTTGTTTTCATTGTGCCTGCTCATAGATACATGAAGTTGATTGATTCTATATAGAGTCATATTAAAAAAAAAGTAGTTAAAGACATTTCATATCAAATCGTCATCTGGTTTAGAATATATTGAAGGATGTACTAATTCGTTAACTAATCAAGAAGAAGTCCCTTTATAGTAAATTAACGTTATTTTCTTCGTTGTGGCGACTCCTGGACACATGAACTGAATTAATTCAATATAAATGCATATTAAAATAGAAATAACAAACATTTCATAAAATTTCGATATATTGTTGACAAAATGAACAGAATTATGTACCAATAAACGGATGTACTGATCTGTAAGTAATCATGAAGAAGTCCAAGAGTTATAAATAAAGGATTTAGTTATCAATGTGCCTGCTCATAGACACATGAAGTTGAAGTTACAGACATTTCATATCAAACCGTCATCTGGTTTAGAATATATTGAAGGATGTACTAATTCTTTAACTAATCAAGAACAAGTCCCTTTAATGTAAATTAACGTTATTTTCTTCGATGTGGCGACTCCTGAACACATGAACTGAGTTAATTCAATATCTATGCATATTAAAATAGAAATAATAAACATTTCATAAAATTTCGATATATTGTTCAGAAGATGAACACAATGATATAAGGATGTTCAGATGTACCGACTCTGTAATTCATCATGACGAAGTCCAAGTTTAATAAATTAAGGATTATGTTTTCAAAATGGCTGCTCCTAGACACATAAACTGAATTTTTTCTATATCGAAGTAAATTAATATAGCAATGACAAACATTTCAAAAAAATTCGATATGCGGTTCAGAAATTATTGAAGCATATAACGATGCGAAAGCTGATCATGAAGAAGTCCCTTTTTATTAAATTAACGTCATTTTCTTCGATGTGGCGACTCCTGGACACATGAACTGAATTAATTCAATATCGATGCATATTAAAATAGAGATAACAAACATTTCATAAAATTTCGATATACTGTTCACAAAATGAATAGAATGATATACCGATGTACTGATGTACCGATTTTGTAATTCATCATGAATAAATCCAAATTTAATAAGTTAAGGATTATGTTGTCAAAATGGCTGCTCCTAGACACATAAACTGAATTTTTTCTATACCGAAGTAAATTAGTATAGCAATGACACACATTTCAAAAAAATTCGACGTCCGGTTCAGAAATTATTGAAGGATATAACGTTGCGCAAGCTGATCATGAAGAAGTCCCTTTATAGTAAATTAACGTCATTTTCTTCAATGAGGTTGTACTGGACACATGAACTAAACTAATATTATATCGATACATATTAATATATAAATGACAAACATTTCACAAAATTTCGATATATGGTTCAGAAAATGAACAGATTTATATACCAATGTACGGATGTACTGCTCTGTAAGTAATTATGAAGAAGTCCAAGTGTTATAATTAAAGGATTTAGTTTTCAATGAGCCTGCTCATAGACACATGAAGTTGAAGTTACAGACATTTCATTTCAAACCGTCATCTGGTTTAGAATATATTGAAGGATGTACTAATTCGTTAACTAATCAAGAAGATGTCCCTTTAATGTAAATTAACGTTATTTTCTACGAAGTGGCGACTCCTGGACGCATGAACTGACTTAATTCTATATCGATGGATATTAAAATAGAAATAATAAACATTTCATAAAATTTCGATATATTGTTCAGAAGATGAACAGAATGATATTAGGATGTACTGATATACCGACTCTGTAATTCATCATGAAGAAGTCCAAGTTTAATAAATTAAGGATTATGTTTTCAAAATGGCTGCTCCTAGACACAACAACTGAATTTATTCTCGAAGCAAATTAATATAGCAATAACAAACATTTCAAAAAAATTCGATGTCCGGTTCAGAAATTATTGAAGCATATAACGATGCGAAAGCTGATCATGAAGAAGTCCCTTTTTATTAAATTAACGTCATTTTCTTCGATGTGGCGACTCCTGGACACATGAACTGAATTAATTCAATATCGATGCATATTAAAATAGAAATGACAAACATTTCATAAAATTTCAATATATTGTTCAGAAAATGAACAGAATTATGTACCAATGTACGGATGTACTGATCAGTAAGTAATTGTGAATAAGTCCAAGTATTTTAAATTAATGATTTAGTTTTCAATGTGCCTGCTCATAGACACATGAAGTTGAAGTTACAGACATTTCATTTCAAACCGTCATCTGGTTTAGAATATATTGAAGGATGTACTAATTCTTTAACTAATCAAGAACAAGTCCCTTTAATGTAAATTAACCTTATTTTCTTCGATGTGGCGACTCCTGAACACATGAACTGAGTTAATTCAATATCTATGCATATTAAAATAGAAATAATAAACATTTCATAAAATTTCGATATATTGTTCAGAAGATGAACACAATGATATAAGGATGTTCAGATGTACCGACTCTGTAATTCATCATGACGAAGTCCAAGTTTAATAAATTAAGGATTATGTTTTCAAAATGGCTGCTCCTAGACACATAAACTGAATTTTTTCTATATCGAAGTAAATTAATATAGCAATGACAAACATTTCAAAAAAATTCGATATGCGGTTCAGAAATTATTGAAGGATATAACGTTGCGAAAGCAGATCAGGAAGAAGTCCCTTTATAGTAAATTAACGTCACTTTCTTCAATGAGGTTGTACTGGACACATGAACTAAACTAATTCTATATCGATGCATATTAATATATAAATGAGAAACATTTCACAAAATTTCGATATATGGTTCAGAAAATGAACAGAATTATATACCAATGTACGGATGTACTGATCTGTAAGTAATTATGAATAAGTCGAAGTATTTTAAATTAATGATTTAGTTTTCAATGTGCCTGCTCATAGACACATGAAGTTGAAGTTACAGACATTTCATTTGAAACCGTCATCTGGTTTAGAATATATTGAAGGATGTACTAATTCGTTAACTAATCAAGAAGATGTCCCTTTAATGTAAATTAACGTTATTTTCTACGAAGTGGCGACTCCTGGACGCATGAACTGACTTAATTCTATATCGATGGATATTAAAATAGAAATAATAAACATTTCATAAAATTTCGATATATTGTTCAGAAGATGAACAGAATGATATTAGGATGTACTGATATACCGACTCTGTAATTCATCATGAAGAAGTCCAAGTTTAATAAATTAAGGATTATGTTTTCAAAATGGCTGCTCCTAGACACAACAACTGAATTTATTCTCGAAGCAAATTAATATAGCAATAACAAACATTTCAAAAAAATTCGATGTCCGGTTCAGAAATTATTGAAGCATATAACGATGCGAAAGCTGATCATGAAGAAGTCCCTTTTTATTAAATTAACGTCATTTTCTTCGATGTGGCGACTCCTGGACACATGAACTGAATTAATTCAATATCGATGCATATTAAAATAGAGATAACAAACATTTCATAAAATTTCGATATACTGTTCACAAAATGAATAGAATGATATACCGATGTACTGATGTACCGATTTTGTAATTCATCATGAATAAATCCAAATTTAATAAGTTAAGGATTATGTTGTCAAAATGGCTGCTCCTAGACACATAAACTGAATTTTTTCTATACCGAAGTAAATTAGTATAGCAATGACACACATTTCAAAAAAATGCGATGTCCGGTTCAGAAATTATTGAACGATATAACGTTGCGCAAGCTGATCATGAAGAAGTCCCTTTATAGTAAATTAACGTCATTTTCTTCAATGAGGTTGTACTGGACACATGAACTAAACTAATATTATATCGATGCATATTAATATATAAATGACAAACATTTCACAAAATTTCGATATATGGTTCAGAAAATGAACAGATTTATATACCAATGTACGGATGTACTGCTCTGTAAGTAATTATGAAGAAGTCCAAGTGTTATAAATAAAGGATTTAGTTTTCAATGAGCCTGCTCATAGACACATGAAGTGAATTGATTCTATATAGATTCATATTAAAACAAAGTAGTTTCCGACATTTCAAAACAAAACGTCATCTGGTTTAGAATATATTGAAGGATGTACTAATTCGTTAACTAATCAAGGAGAGGTCCCTTTAATGTAAATTAACGTTATTTTCTACGATGTGGCGACTCCTGGACACATGAACTGAATTAATACAATATTGATGCAAATTTTAAAATAGAAATAATAAACATTTCATAAAATTTCGATATATTGTTCAGAAAATGAACAGAATGATATACCTATGTACTGATGTACTGATCTGTAAGTAATTGTGAATAAGTCCAAGTATTTTAAATTAATGATTAATTTTCAATGTGCCTGCTCATAGACACATGAATTTGAAGTTACAGACATTTCATTTCAAACCGTCATCTGGTTTAGAATATATTGAAGGATGTACTAATTCGTTAACTAATCAAGAAGATGTCCCTTTAATGTAAATTAACGTTATTTTCTACGAAGTGGCGACTCCTGGACACATGAACTGAGTTAATTCTATATCGATGCATATTAAAATAGAAATAATAAACATTTCATAAAATTTCGATATATTGTTCAGAAGATGAACACAATGATATAAGGATGTTCTGATGTACCGACTCTGTAATTCATCTTGAAGAAGTCCAAGTTTAATAAATTAAGGATTATGTTTTCAAAATGGCTGCTCCTAGACACATAAACTGAATTTTTTCTATATCGAAGTAAATTAGTATAACAATGACAAACATTTCAAAAAAATGCGATGTCCGGTTCATAAATTATTGAAGGACATAACGATGCGAAAGCTGATCATGAAGAAGTCCCTTTTTAGTAAATTTACGTCATTTTCTTCGATGTGGCGACTCCTGGACACATGAACTGAATTAATTTAATATCGATGCATATTAAAATAGGAATGACAAACATTTCATAAAATTTCAATATATTGTTCAGAAAATGAACAGAATTATGTACCAATGTACGGATGTACTGATCTGTAAGTAATTGTGAATAAGTCCAAGTATTTTAAAATAATGATTAATTTTCAATGTGCCTGCTCATAGACACATGAATTTGAAGTTACAGACATTTCATTTCAAACCGTCATCTGGTTTAGAATATATTGAAGGATGTACTAATTCGTTAACTAATCAAGAAGATGTCCCTTTAATGTAAATTAACGTTATTTTCTACGAAGTGGCGACTCCTGGACACATGAACTGACTTAATTCTATATCGATAGATATTAAAATAGAAATAATAAACATTTCATAAAATTTCGATATATTGTTCAGAAGATGAACACAATGATATAAGGATGTTCAGATGTACCGACTCTGTAATTCATCATGACGAAGTCCAAGTTTAATAAATTAAGGATTATGTTTTCAAAATGGCTGCTCCTAGACACAAAAATTGAATTTTTTCTATATCGAAGTAAATTAATATAGCAATGACAAACATTTCAAAAAAATTCGATATCCGGTTCAGAAATTATTGAAGGATATAACGATGCGAAAGCTAATCGTGAAGAAGTCCCTTTATAGTAAATGAACGTTATTTCCTTCAATGAGTTTGTACTGGACAAACATTTCACAAAATTTCGATATATTGTTCAGGAAATGAACAGAATTATATACCAATGTACAGATGTACTGATCTGTAAGTAATTATGAAGAAGTCCAAGTATTTTAAATAAATGATTTAGTTTTCAATGTGCCTGCTCATAGACACATGAAGTTGATTGATTCTATATAGATTCTTATTAAAAAAAAGTAGTTACAGACATCTCATATCAAATCGCCATCTGGTTTAGAATATATTGAAGGATGTACTAATTCGTTAACTAATAAAGAAGAATGTCCATTATAGTAAATAAACGTTATTTTCTTCAATGAGGTTGTACTGGACACATGATCTGAATTAATTCTATATCGATGCATATTAATATATAAATGACAAACATTTCACAAAATTTCGATATATTGTTCAGAAAATGAACAGAATTAAATACATATGTACTGATGTACGGATGGGTAAATAATTATGAAGAAGTTCAAGTATTATAAATAAAGGATTAATTTTCAATGTGCCTGCTCATAGACACATGAAGTGAATTGATTCTATATAGATTCATATTAAAACAAAGTAGTTACAGACATTTCATAACAAATCGTCATCTGGTTTAGAATATATTGAAGGATGTACTAATTCGTTAACTAATCAAGGAGAGGTCCCTTTATAGTAAATTAACGTTATTTTCTTCGTTGTGGCGACTCCTGGACACATGAACTAAGTTAATTCTATATCGATGCATATTAAAATAGAAATAATAAACATTTCATAAAATTTCGATATATTGTTCAGAAGATGAACAGAATGATATTAGGATGTACTGATGAACCGACTCTGTAATTCATCATGAAGAAGTCCAAGTTTAATAAAATAAGGATTATGTTTTCAAAATGGCTGCTCCTAGACACATAAACTAAATTCTTTCTATATCGAAGTAAATTAGTATAGCAATAACAAACATTTCAAAAAAATTCGATGTCCGGTTCAGAAATTATTTAAGGATATAACGATGCGAAAGCTGATCATGAAGAAGTCCCTTTTTAGTAAATTAACGTCATTTTCTTCGATGTGGCGACTCCTGGACACATGAACTGAATTAATTCAATATCGATGCATATTAAAATAGAAATAACAAACATTTCATAAAATTTCGATATTTTGTTCACAAAATGAACAGAATTATATACCAATGCACGGATGTACTGATCTGTAAGTATTTATGAAGAAGTCCAAGTGTTATAAATAAAGGATTTAGTTTTCAATGTGCCTGCTCATAGACACATGAAGTTAAAGTTACAGACATTTCATATCAAATCGTCATCTGATTTAGAATATATTGAAGGATGTACTAATTCGTTAACTAATCAAAAAGAAGTCCCTTTATAGTAAATTAACGATATTTTCTTCGTTGTGGCGACTCTTGGACACATGAACTGAATTAATTCAATATCGATGCATATTAAAATAGAAATAACAAACATTTCATAAAATTTCGATATATTGTTCACAAAATGAACAGAATTATATACCAATGCACGGATGAACTAATTTGTAAGTATTTATGAAGAAGTACAAGTGTTATAAATAAAGGATTTAGTTTTCAATGTGCCTGCTCATAGACACATGAAGTTGAAGTTACAGACATATCATATCAAACCGTTATCTGGTTTAGAATATATTGAACGATGTACTAATTCGTTAACTAATCAAGAAGAAGTCCCTTTAATTTAAATTAACGTTATTTTCTTCGATGTGGCGACTCCTGAACACATGAACTGAGTTAATTCAATATCTATGCATATTAAAATAGAAATAATAAACATTTCATAAAATTTCGATATATTGTTCAGAAGATGAACAGAATGATATTAGGATGTACTGATGTACCGACTCTGTAATTCATCATGAAGACGTCCAAGTTTAATAAATTAAGGATTATAGTTTCAAAATGGCTGCTCCTGGACACATAAACTGAATTTTTTCTATATCGAAGTAAATTAATATAGCAATGACAAACATTTCAAAAAAATTCGATATGCGGTTCAGAAATTATTGAAGGATATAACGTTGCGAAAGCAGATCATGAAGAAGTCCCTTTATAGTAAATTAACGTTATTTTCTTCGTTGTGGCGACTCCTGGACACATGAACTGAATAAATTCAATATCGATGCATATTAAAATAGAAATAACAAACATTTCATAAAATTTCGATATATTGTTCAGAAAATGAACAGAATTGTGTATCAATGTACGGATGTACTGATCTGTAAGTAATTATGAAGAAGTCCAAGTGTTATAAATAAAGGATTTAGTTTTCAATGTGCCTGCTCATAGACACATGAAGTTGAAGTTACAGACATTTCATATCAAACCGTCATTTGGTTTAGAATATATTGAGGGATGTACTAATTCGTTAACTAATCAAAAAGAAGTCCCTTTATAGTAAATTAACGATATTTTCTTCGTTGTGGCGACTCCTGGACACATGAACTGAATTAATTCAATATCGATGCATATTAAAATAGAAATAACAAACATTTCATAAAATTTCTATATATTGTTCACAAAATGAACAGAATTATGTACCAATGTACGGATGAACTGATCTGTAAGTAATTATGAAGAAGTCCAAGTGTTATAAATAAAGGATTTAGTTTTCAATGTGCCTGCTCATAGACACATGAAGTTGAAGTTACAGACATTTCATATCAAACCGTCATCTGGTTTAGAATATATTGAACGATGTACTAATTCTTTAACTAATCAAGTGCAAGTCCCTTTAATGTAAATTAACCTTATTTTCTTCTATGTGGCGACTCCAGGACACATGAACTGAGTTAATTCTATATCGATGCATGTTTATATAAAAATAACAACCATTTCATAAAATGTTGACATATTGTTCAGAAAATGAACAGAATGATATACCGATGTACTGATGTACCGACTCTGTAATTCATCATGAAGTAGTCCAGGTTAAATAAATTAAGGATTATGTTTTCAATATGGCTGCTCCTAGACACAAACTGAATTTATTCTATATCGAAGAAAATTAATATAGCAATGACAAACATTTCAAAATAATTCGATGTCCGGTTCAGAAAATAGTGAAGGATAAAACGATTCGAAAGCTGATCATGAAGAGGTCCCTTTATAGTAAATTAACATTATATTCTTCGATGTGGCGGCTCCCGGACACATGAACTCAGTTAATTCTATATTCATGGATTTTAATTAAGAAATGAAAAATATTTCATAAAATTTCGATATATTGTGCAGAAACTGAACAGAATTATATACCTATGTACTAATGTACTGACTCTGTAAATAATTATGAAGAAGTCCACGTATTATAAATAAAGGATTTTGTTTTCAATGTGCCTGCTCATAGACACATGAAGTTGATTGATTCTATATAGATTCATATTAAAAAAAAAGTAGTTAAAGACATTTCATAACAAATCGTCATCTGGTTTAGAATATATTGATGGATGTACTAATTCGTTAACTAATCAAGTAGATGTCCCTTTATCGTAAATTAACGTTATTTTCTTCGTTGTGGCGACTCCTGGACACATGAACTGAGTTAATTCTATATCGATGCATATTAAAATAGAAATAATAAACATTTCATAAAATGTCGATATATTGTTCAGAAAATAAACAGAATGATATACCGATGTACTGATGTACCGACTCTGTAATTCATCATGAAGAAGTCCAAGTTTAATAAATTAAGGATTATGTTTTCAAAATGGCTGCTCCTAGACACATAAACTGAATTTTTTCTATATCGAAGTAAATTAATATAGCAATGACAAACATTTCAAAAAAATTCGATGTCCGGTTCAGAAATTATGGAAGGATATAACGATGCGAAAGCTGATCATGAAGAAGTCCCTTTATAGTAAATTAACATTATATTCTTCGATATATATATATATATATATATATATATATATATATATGTCCATATATTCCATTCTAAATATAATATATTTATATATATATATATATTCATACCTATCTTTACATATATATACCCTCCATATTTATACCAATACTCACCCATAACAATACACATACCTACCTATGTATATATAGAGCTACAATTGTGAGTGTTTTTCCGCGCCAATTTTATTTCGGGGCTTCTTATATACCTCCGGTGTTAACAAGTCTTTACCGTTCGAATTGTTACTATTTTTTCTTCATAACGTTTTTCGCGTAAATTGCTACTCCTCTCCTACGAGTGAATAAACACAGTCCTTTCCGAAGTTCATTCCGAGTCTCTGGTTTGCATAAGACAATTTCTTATACCACATTTTTTGGAAGAAATTCAGCATTTTCCTGAATTTTTAAATTTTTTTTCCGTTCATTTTCAATCCTTTTGTGGTTGTTGCCAACCATCAACGTTGAAGCAACCAATCAGGTCAAATCAAATCTTTTTTGAATCTGGTCCTTTCTTCTACCAACATTTCATTGGCAGTTCGTCCATCCAACTCTTTTGGATTACGATTCCATTCCAATTCCTCGCTTGGTATAACTCTCCAGGACGTTCCATCCATTCGATTTCCGATTCCAAGCTCTTGTCGGCACCTCCATAATTTCTTTTCCAGTCAATCCATCCGAGACATCCATTATGGCTGCCTTAAACAATTTTATCCGTCTTACCGATAACCTAATGGAGTTCGATTTGGAGTTTTCCGACACCATGCTTGACGACCATACGGTTTACTCGCTGAAAGTTCATCGCGATGAAATTAAATCCGTCTGGGGTCAAGTCAAGGGGACTTACGGTGCTTGTTTAAGCGATCTCTACGAGAAGCGCAGATCAAGCGAAACCCTTGAACAAGGCGATGAGCTTTCGGAGGTTGAAACCGTCAAAGCACGGTACAATAGTGCGTACCGCACCTACGTACGCTGTGTGGCGAACATTGGAGAACGGATGGCTGCGTTAAATACGGCCAACCTTCCAGTTCATCCACCCGTGGAAAGGGTTACGGATACCAGTAATTTCCATCTGCCTCCATGTGATACGGAGGTATTTGATGGAAATTACATTGCACGGCCGACTTTTAGGGACATGTTTACCGCCATTTACATCTCCAATTCCAGGTTGAGTCGCGTCGAAAAGCTGTTCCACCTGAATAAGAAAACCAGAGGGGAAGCGCGAGACATCGTAAAGAAGACTCCGCTGATCAACGATGATTTCTTGGCATGGAACAACCTCAGTGACCGGTTTGAAAATAAGAGTATACTCGTCAACGGTCAGTTGCGTATCCTCTTCAGTCTACGTGTACTATCGACAGAATCCGGAAAGTCGATCAAAGCTTTGCAACGAGATATCAATTCATGCATCGCCGCGCTAAGGATGTACGTCATCGATATCTCCGGGTGGGATCCAATATTCCTCTTCATCTGTTCCACGCGGCTCCCAGACGTCACATTAACGTTGTGGGAGCAGTCCTTGAAGGACAAATCCCAAATTCCGATGTGGAAAGAGATGGATTCCTTTTTGACATCGTGATATCAAACGTTAGAATCCGTCTCCGACATCCGAGGCCTCCATAGTGGTAGAGCGCTTTCTCTGACCACGTCCCATCCACCTCCAGCACGCAATCCCGGTATGGTTCGCAAGCCTCCAAGGCGTGTTAGTACCTATCACGCCAATATAAGCGTTCCCCAATGCAAGCTCTGTCCGAATCTACAGCATACGATCCGAAATTGCCCGAAGTTTTTACAAATGTGTCCATCTGAGAGAATGTCTTGCGTACGCAAACATGGCCTCTGCATCAATTGCTTCGCACGAACACATTCTCTCAGCGATTGCACTAGTAAGCACAACTGCTTCAAGTCCAATCGGAGGCACAACACGCTGTTACACAGCGAGTCTGGCGATGGTCCATCCGCCTCAACATCCGCTTCCAGTTCTAATCCTCACCCCAGAGGAGCGAGGAACAGTAACTCTTCCAATCGTCCAATACAGTCCACTCAATCCGATTCCGGTCCGCAAAACATTCAAACGTGCTTCGCCTCCAGTGCCAAGAACGTTCTGTTAGGAACCGCAATGGTTCAAATCAACCATCAGGGCATCCGATATCCTGCGAGGGCCCTCATGGACACCGGGTCTGAGGGGAGTTTCATGTCAGAGCGCCTCTTCCGCATTCTCAAACTACCCTTTAAGTCCATCCACGCGCAGATTTCTGGCCTGAATCAGAATTCAGAAGTTCAGCTGGAGGCTTCCGCGATGGTGCTTCCTCATCTAACGGGGAAGTTACCGACGTGTAGCCTTTTACCTGGACAGCTTACCAACCTTCCGAATGTCCCCTTGGCAGACCCGACGTTCCAAATGAGCTCTCACATCGACATCTTGATCGGTGGGGACCTAGTTCCGTCGGTTCTGCTGGACGGGATCCAACGGAAGGTATGCGGCTCACTGATTGCTCAGGAGACCATCTTCGGATGGATCCTAACGGGCCCCATTTCTAATTCTAATAATCCAGTGACAAAATTTGTCTCGTTCTTCAACGAAGTTTCCTTAGACCAGCAAATCTCCAAGTTCTGGGAAATTGAAGAACTGCCAAGTAAGCGTCATCTAACTCCGTCTGACAAAATTTGTGAACACTTGATCTCCAGAACCACTCGTCGCACAAAAGAGGGTCGTTATGTCGTTTCTCTCCCATTTAAAGAAGGTTTTCCGAAGAACCTTCAGCTCGGGCGCTCTCGAGACATCGCGAGGGCCCAATTCATGAGGAACGAGTAAGACTACTGAAAAACCCTAGTCTGAAAATCGAATACGATAACGTTCTGAAGGAATATAAGGACTTAGGTCACATGACAAAGGTCTTCAGTCCGAACTATAGTGAATTTCCTATGCACTATTACCTTCCACATCATGCAGTTTTCAAACCCGAGAGCACCACTACCAAAGTACGAGTGGTATTTAACGCCTCTAGTGCCTCGTCCAGTGGCCTAAGTCTGAATGACATTCTGCACACGGGTCCAGTGCTGCAATCCGATTTGACGCAATTAATCCTGAAGTGGCGTCTATTCCGTTTTGTACTCAATGGGGACATCCAGAAGATGTATCGACAGATTCTGGTAGATTCCCATCATACTCTGTTTCAGCGAATTCTCTTCCGAGACTCGCCTTCCGATCCAATTCAAGATTACGAATTGAAGACGGTCACATTCGGTCTGAATTGTGCACCGTATCTAGCCATTCGTTGCCTGCACCAACTTGCCACCGACGTGGCACGGTCCCATCCGATCGCCAGTGACATATTGCGAAACTGCATGTATGTTGATGATGCATTAATTGGTAGTCACAGCATTGAGGGTGCAGTCACAGCGCGGAAAGAAGTCACATCCGCACTTGAATCCGCCGGCTTCTCCATGAGAAAATGGGCTTCCAACTCCGACCAAATTCTCCAAGGTCTTCCAAAGGACCACCTTCTATGTGAAGATTTCCTCCAATTCGACGAGAGCAGTCATGCGAAACCTCTCGCGGTTAGATGGAACGCACGGTCTGACATCTTCTACTTCTCCACGAAACCATTGAAGAATCAAATCACCTTCACAAAACGGGAGGTTTTGTCCGAAATATCGAAACTTTTCGATCCTGCGGGCTGGCAGGCACCATGCATCGTCCTTGCAAAGATTTTGATGCAACAAATTTGGCTATCCAAGACTGGGTGGGACGATCCGTCGCACGAAAATTATTTAGATGCGTGGAATCAATTCCTGCAATCGTACCCAGATATCAATAATATCCATCTACCCCGGTGGATACAGTACACTCCCGACTCCGACGTCGAAATTCATGCATTTTGCGATTCCTCTGAAAAGGCGTATGCCGCCAACATATATGTCCGAATCAAATCCGAGTCCAGTCCTGTCTCAATACATCTCCTAACAGCCAAAACAAAAGTAGCTCCAGTGAAAACACTGTCTATTCCGAGGCTGGAATTGTGTGGTGCCGTCCTAATGGCTGAAGTGGTAGAGTCCATAATACCACAGCTCGGCTTAAAACAGCACAAAACATTCTTTTGGATCGACTCCATCATCGTCTTAGCCTGGCTCCAGAAACCTCCATGCCATTGGCAAACGTTTGTTGCGAACCGGGTATCGATGATAACCCAAAGTGTGGGGCCAGCGAATTGGTCCCACGTTGATTCGCACGACAATCCCGCCGATCTTGGTAGTCGCGGAGCGCTGCCACAAGAACTGGCTGACAGTTCACTGTGGTGGTATGGTTCGAAGTGGCTACAAGATAATCCATCGTCTTGGCCATGTGAAAACCCACAGCTTATTCTCGAAACGCCACTCGAAAGCAAACCCCTCAAGGTACACGCGACAGTTGTACATCAGTTGACGACATTCTCGAGCGCTTCTCCTGCTATGCAAGAGCATTGCGGGTGTTGTCATATACATTCCGCTTCTTTCACCGATCTCATAGTGCGCATAATTCATCATATTCCTACTCCTCCATGGTGATCAGCAGCACAGAGATAAACAGCACTCGAATGCGTTTGATCCTGCTGAGTCAAAGACAGACCTACTCAGAAAAGTATAAACTACTTAAAAATAAAAATCCGATTCCATCGTCGAGCTCCCTGCTCAACTTAAATCCATTCCTCGATGGTTCGGGTGTGCTTCGAGTCTGCGGCAGACTCGTCTCCTTACTAGCCATGTCGTATGACGAGCGCCATCCAATTATATTACCGTACAATTGCGAATTCTCACGTCTCTTAGTTGGTTTTACACATGAGATCTCTCTCCACGGGGGAAATCAATTGGTTCTTAAACTTTTACGCCTGCAATTTTGGATTCCAAGAGCCGTCTCCCGACGTGGATGTCACTGACATTTTACTCCGATAATGGAAAAACCTTTGTAGGCGCTTCCCGAGAACTGTCGCGTGACTTTCTAAAGGTCTCTCGATCTACGGTTTGCACTCAATTCGCCCAGCAGAATCTCACTTGGAACTTCATTCCACCAGGAGCTCCTCACATGGGTGGCCTGTGGGAAGCTGGCGTGAAGAGCTTCAAGACACACTTCAAGAAGGTACCAGGAACGTTCAAATATACCTTTGAAGAATTTTCCACAATTCTCTCAAGGATTGAAGCGTGTCTCAATTCACGTCCGATTTCTCCCATGTCCGAAGATCCGTCGGACATGTCCGCATTAACACCTGGGCATTTCCTGATCGGCAGTCCGCTGCTAGCTCCGAGTGAACCACAAATTGAGGACAAGCCAGTGTCCATCACAAATCGGTGGCAGAAGCTGAAAGCTCTCCAGCAACACTTCTGTACTTGTTGGAAAGACGGAATAAGTAGAAGAGTCCAGAACCCAATCTCCGAGTCGATTCTCTGGTCGTTATCCAAGATGATAACCTGCCCCCGCAAGAATGGCGACTTGGCAGGGTAACCAAGATCCATTTAGGAAAAGACGAGCGGGTCCGTGTGGCTGAAATTTATACAGCGCGCGGCACAATCACGCGACCAGTTGTGAAATTAGTGGTTCTACCATTATCGTAATTTCACTCTCCTACGTCTCCGTCCTGTCCTTGTTGTTTTTTCCCCCCGCAACCAGTCATATAGCCGTCTATTTCTTTTCCTTAGCCGAAACATGCCGAACAAAACGATCTCCACGATCGAGAAGCCGTCATCTTCAGAGCGCCATTGCTCTCGGATGCAGCTAGCTGTAAAGAAGGCCTTCCGATGCCGCATCTGCAGTCGGAATCATGCGCTTCGCCATTGTCCGGTATTTTCCGAGGCCAATACGGAGAAGCGCATGCGGCTAGTGCTCCTGCACAAGTAATGCTCAAACCGCCTAGCACACGAACACTCCCAAGGAACATAAAACAAAAGTATTGAATATATTGAAGGATGTACTAATTCATTAACTATTCCAGAGAATGTCCCTTTATAGTAAATGAACGTTATTATCTTCGATGTGGCGACTCCCGGACACATGAACTCAGTTAATTCTATATTGATGGATATTAATATAGAAATGACAAATATTTCATAAAATTTCGATACAATGTTCAGAAAATGAACAGAATTATATTCCCATGTACTAATGTACTGACATAGTAAATAATTATGAAGAAGTCCAAGTATTATAAATAAAGAATTTAGTTTTCAATGTGCTTGCTCATAGACACATGAAGTGAATTTATTCTATATCGATTCATGTTAAAAAAAAGTAGTTGCAGACATTTCACATCAAACCGTCATCTGGTTTAGAATATATTGAAGGTAATTATCAGTAACTAATCATGAAGAATGTCCAATATATTAAATTACCGCTATTTTCTGCGATATGGCAGTTCCAGGACATGATCCGAATTAATTCTAAATCGATGAATATTTATATAGAAATAACAACCATTTCATAGAATTTTGACATATTGTTCACAAAATGAACAGAATGATATACCGATGTACTGATATACCGACTCTGTAATTCATCATGAAGAAGTCCAAGTTAAATAAATTAAGGATTATGTTTTCAATATGGCTGCTCCTAGACACAAACTGAATTTATTCTATATCGAAGTAAATTAATATAGCAATGACAAACATTTCAAAAAAATTCGATGTCCAGTTCAGAATATATTGAAGGATAAAACGATTCGAAAGCTGATCATGAAGAAGTCCCTTTATAGGAAATTAACATTATATTCTTCGATGTGGCGGCTCCTGGACACATAAACTTAGTTAATTCTATATTGATGGATATTAATATAGAAATGACAAATATTTCATAAAATTTCGATATATTGTTCAGAAAATGAACAGAATTATATACCGATGTACTAATGTAATGACTCTGTAAATAATTATGAAGAAGTCCAAGTATTATAAATAAAGGATTTTGTTTTCAATGTGCCTGCTCATAGACACATGAAGTGCATTGATATACATATACATAGATTCATATTAAAAGAAAATTGGTTACATTTCATATCAAACCGTTATCTGGTTTAGAATATATTGAAGGATGTACTAACTCGGTAACTAATCATGATGAATGTCCATTATAGTAAATTAACGTTATTTTCTTCGATATGGTCGTTCCTGGACAGATGATCTGAATTAATTCTATATCGATGCATATTTATATAGAAATAAAGACCATTTCATAAAATTTTGACATATTGTTCGCAAAATGAATAGAATGTTATACCGATGTACTGATGTACCAACTCTGTAATTAACCATGATGAAGTCCAAGTTAAATAAATTAAGTATTATGTTTTCAATATGGCTGCTCCTAGACACATAAACTGAATTTATTCTATATCGAAGTAAATTAATATAACAATGACAAACATTTCAAAAAAATTCGATGTCCGGTTCAGAAATTATTGAAGGATATAACGATGAGAAAGCTTATCATGAAGAAGTCCCTTTATAGTAAATTAACGACATTTTCTTCAATGAGATTGTACTGGACACATGAACTAAACTAATTCTATATCGATGCATACTCAGTCATAAATTCCTGCTCATAAACATATGAAGTGAATTGATTCACTTGTACTGATTAATATATTCATATAAAAAAAGTAGTTACAGACAAATCGTCATCTAGTTCAGAAAATATTGAAGGATAAAACGATTCGAAATCTGATCATGAGGAAGTCCCATTATAGTAAATTAACATTATATTCTTCGATGTGGCGGCTCCTGGACACATAAACTGAGTTAACTCTATATCGGTGCATATTAAAATAGAAATTACAAATATTTCATAAAATTTTGATATATTGTTAATAAAACGAACAGAATTATATACCTTTGTACTGATGTACAGACTCTGTAAATAATTATGAAGAAGTCCAAGTATTATAAATGAAGGATTTTGTTTTCAATGTGCCTGCTCATAGACACATGAGGTGCATTGATTCTATATATATTCATATTAAAAGAAAGGTAGTTACAGACATTTCATATCAAATCGTCATCTGGTTTAGAATATATTGAAGGATGTACTAACTCGGTAACTAATCATGAAAAATGTCCATTATAGTCAATTAGCGTTATTTTCTTCGATATGGCAGTTCCTGGACTCATGATCTGAATTAATTCTATATCGATGCATATTTAAATAGAAATAACAACCGTCTCATAAAATTTTGACATATTGTTCACAAAATAAACAGAATGATATACCGATGTACCGATTCTGTAATTCATCATGAAGAAGTCCAAGTTTAATAAATTAAGGATTATGTTTTCAATATGGCTGCTCCTAGGCACATAAACTGAATTTTTCTATATCGAAGTAAATTAATATAACAATGACAAACATTTCAAACAAATTCGATGTCCGGTTCAGAAATTATTGAAGGATATAACGATGCGAAAGCTGATCGTGAAGAAGTCCCTTATAGTAAATGAACGTAATTTCCTTCAATGAGGTTGTACTGGACACATGAACTAAACTTATTCTATATCGATGCATATTAATATATAAATGCCTGCTCATAGACACATGAAGTGAATTGATTCATATGTACTGATTAATAGATTCATATAAAAAACAGTAGTTACAGACATTTCATATCAAATTCTTTAATTCTATATCGATGCATATTTATATCGAAATAACAACCATTTCATAAAATTTTGACATATTGTTCAGAAGATGAACACATTGACATAAGGATTTACTGATGTACCGACTCTGTAATTTATCATGAAGAAGTCCAAGTTTAATAAATTAAGGATTATGTTTTCAAAATGGCTGCTCCTAGACACATAAACTGAAGTTTTTCTATATCGAAGTAAATTAATATAGCAATGACAAACATTTCAAAAAAATTCGATGTCCGGTTCAGAAATTATTGAAGGATAAAACGGTTCGAAAGCTGATGATGAGGAAGTCCCTTTATAGTAAATGAACGTAATTTCCTTCAATGAGGTTGTACTGGACACATGAACTAAACTTATTCTATATCGATGCATATTAATATATAAATGCCTGCTCATAGAAACATGAAGTGAATTGATTCATATGTACTGATTAATAGATTCATATTAAAAAATAGTAGTTACAGACGTTTCATATCAAATTCTTTAATTCTATATCGATGCATATTTATATAGAAATAACAACCATTCCATAAAATTATGACATATTGTTCAGAAGATGAACAATATGTCACCGAGAGCACCAGTACCAAAGTACGAGTGGTATATAACGCCTCTAGTGCCTCGTCCGGCCTAAGTCTGAATGACATTCTGCACACGGGTGCAGTGCTGCAATCCGATTGGACGCAATTAATCCTGAAGTGGCGTCTATTCCGTTTTGTCCTCAATGGGGACATCCAGAAGATGTATCGACAGATTCTGGTAGATTCCCATCATACTCTGTTTCAGCGAATTCTCTTCCGAGACTCGCCTTCCGATCCAAATCAAGATTACGAATTGAAGGCGGTCACATTCGGTCTGAATTGTGCACCGTATCTAGCCATTCGTTGCCTGCACCAACTTGCCACCGACGTGGCACGGTCCCATCCGATCGCCAGTGACATATTGCGAAACTGCATGTATGTTGATGATGCATTAATTGGTAGTCACAGCATTGAGGGTGCAGTCACAGCGCGGAAAGAAGTCACATCCGCACTTGAATCCGCCGGCTTCTCCATGAGAAAATGGGCTTCCAACTCCGACCAAATTCTCCAAGGTCTTCCAAAGGACCACCTTCTATGTGAAGATTTCCTCCAATTCGACGAGAGCAGTCATGCGAAACCTCTCGGGGTTAGATGGAACGCACGGTCTGACATCTTCTACTTCTCCACGAAACCATTGAAGAATCAAATCACCTTCACAAAACGGGAGGTTTTGTCCGAAATATCGAAACTTTTCGATCCTGCGGGCTGGCAGGCACCATGCATCGTCCTTGCAAAGATTTTGATGCAACAAATTTGGCTGTCCAAGACTGGGTGGGACGATCCGTCGCACGAAAATTATTTAGATGCGTGGAATCAATTCCTGCAATCGTACCCAGATATCAATAATATCCATCTACCCCGGTGGATACAGTACACTCCCGACTCCGACGTCGAAATTCATGCATTTTGCGATTCCTCTGAAAAGGCGTATGCCGCCAACATATATGTCCGAATCAAATCCGAGTCCAGTCCTGTCTCAATACATCTCCTAACAGCCAAAACAAAAGTAGCTCCAGTGAAAACACTGTCTATTCCGAGGCTGGAATTGTGTGGTGCCGTCCTAATGGCTGAAATGGTAGAGTCCATAATACCACAGCTCGGCTTAAAACAGCACAAAACATTCTTTTGGATCGACTCCATCATCGTCTTAGCCTGGCTCCAGAAACCTCCATGCCATTGGCAAACGTTTGTTGCGAACCGGGTATCGATGATAACCCAAAGTGTGGGGCCAGCGAATTGGTCCCACGTTGATTCGCACGACAATCCCGCCGATCTTGGTAGTCGCGGAGCGCTGCCACAAGAACTGGCTGACAGTTCACTGTGGTGGTATGGTTCGAAGTGGCTACAAGATAATCCATCGTCTTGGCCATGTGAAAACCCACAGCTTATTCTCGAAACGCCACTCGAAAGCAAACCCCTCAAGGTACACGCGACAGTTGTACATCAGTTGACGACATTCTCGAGCGCTTCTCCTGCTATGCAAGAGCATTGCGGGTGTTGTCATATACATTCCGCTTCTTTCACCGATCTCATAGTGCGCATAATTCATCATATTCCTACTCCTCCACGGTGATCAGCAGCACAGAGATAAACAGCACTCGAATGCGTTTGATCCTGCTGAGTCAAAGACAGACCTACTCAGAAAAGTATAAACTACTTAAAAATAAAAATCCGATTCCATCGTCGAGCTCCCTGCTCAACTTAAATCCATTCCTCGATGGTTCGGGTGTGCTTCGAGTCTGCGGCAGACTCGTCTCCTTACTAGCCATGTCGTATGACGAGCGCCATCCAATTATATTACCGTACAATTGCGAATTCTCACGTCTCTTAGTTGGTTTTACACATGAGATCTGTCTCCACGGGGGAAATCAATTGGTTCTTAAACTTTTACGCCTGCAATTTTGGATTCCAAGAGCCGTCTCCCGACGTGGATGTCACTGACATTTTACTCCGATAATGGAAAAACCTTTGTAGGCGCTTCCCGAGAACTGTCGCGTGACTTTCTAAAGGTCTCTCGATCTACGGTTTGCACTCAATTCGCCCAGCAGAATCTCACTTGGAACTTCATTCCACCAGGAGCTCCTCACATGGGTGGCCTGTGGGAAGCTGGCGTGAAGAGCTTCAAGACACACTTCAAGAAGGTACCAGGAACGTTCAAATATACCTTTGAAGAAT
The DNA here is from genome assembly GCA_947389925.1 of Coelopa pilipes. Taxonomy (NCBI): domain Eukaryota; kingdom Metazoa; phylum Arthropoda; class Insecta; order Diptera; family Coelopidae; genus Coelopa; species Coelopa pilipes. The sequence continues at coordinate 11,215,795 of OX376700.1, forward strand.
TTTCCACAATTCTCTCAAGGATTGAAGCGTGTCTCAATTCACGTCCGATTTCTCCCATGTCCGAAGATCCGTCGGACATGTCCGCATTAACACCTGGGCATTTCCTGATCGGCAGTCCGCTGCTAGCTCCGAGTGAACCACAAATTGAGGACAAGCCAGTGTCCATCACAAATCGGTGGCAGAAGCTGAAAGCTCACCAGCAACACTTCTGTACTCGTTGGAAAGACGAGTATCTAAAGGAGTTGCACAAAAGGAATAAGTAGAAGAGTCCAGAACCCAATCTCCGAGTCGATTCTCTGGTCGTTATCCAAGATGATAACCTGCCCCCGCAAGAATGGCGACTTGGCAGGGTAACCAAGATCCATTTAGGAAAAGACGAGCGGGTCCGTGTGGCTGAAATTTATACAGCGCGCGGCACAATCACGCGACCAGTTGTGAAATTAGTGGTTCTACCATTATCGTAATTTCACTCTCCTACGTCTCCGTCCTGTCCTTGTTGTTTTTTCCCCCCGCAACCAGTCATATAGCCGTCTATTTCTTTTCCTTAGCCAAAACATGCCGAACAAAACGATCTCCACGATCGAGAAGTCGTCATCTTCAGAGCGCCATTGCTCTCGGATGCAGCTTGCTGTAAAGAAGGCCTTCCGATGCCGCATCTGCAGTCGGAATCATGCGCTTCGCCATTATCCGGTATTTTCCGAGGCCAATACGGAGAAGCGCATGCGGCTAGTGCTCCTGCACAAGTAATGCTCAAACCGCCTAGCACACGAACACTCCCAAGGAACATAAAACAAAAGTATTGAATATATTGAAGGATGTACTAATTCATTAACTATTCCAGAGAATGTCCCTTTATAGTAAATGAACGTTATTATCTTCGATGTGGCGACTCCCGGACACATGAACTCAGTTAATTCTATATTGATGGATATTAATATAGAAATGACAAATATTTCATAAAATTTCGATACAATGTTCAGAAAATGAACAGAATTATATTCCTATGTACTAATGTACTGACATAGTAAATAATTATGAAGAAGTCCAAGTATTATAAATAAAGAATTTAGTTTTCAATGTGCTTGCTCATAGACACATGAAGTGAATTTATTCTATATCGATTCATGTTAAAAAAAAGTAGTTGCAGACATTTCACATCAAACCGTCATCTGGTTTAGAATATATTGAAGGTAATTATCAGTAACTAATCATGAAGAATGTCCAATATATTAAATTACCGCTATTTTCTGCGATATGGCAGTTCCAGGACATGATCCGAATTAATTCTAAATCGATGAATATTTATATAGAAATAACAACCATTTCATAGAATTTTGACATATTGTTCACAAAATGAACAGAATGATATACCGATGTACTGATATACCGACTCTGTAATTCATCATGAAGAAGTCCAAGTTAAATAAATTAAGGATTATGTTTTCAATATGGCTGCTCCTAGACACAAACTGAATTTATTCTATATCGAAGTAAATTAATATAGCAATGACAAACATTTCAAAAAAATTCGATGTCCAGTTCAGAATATATTGAAGGATAAAACGATTCGAAAGCTGATCATGAAGAAGTCCCTTTATAGGAAATTAACATTATATTCTTCGATGTGGCGGCTCCTGGACACATAAACTTAGTTAATTCTATATTGATGGATATTAATATAGAAATGACAAATATTTCATAAAATTTCGATATATTGTTCAGAAAATGAACAGAATTATATACCGATGTACTAATGTAATGACTCTGTAAATAATTATGAAGAAGTCCAAGTATTATAAATAAAGGATTTTGTTTTCAATGTGCCTGCTCATAGACACATGAAGTGCATTGATATACATATACATAGATTCATATTAAAAGAAAATTGGTTACATTTCATATTTCATTTCATCTGGTTTAGAATATATTAAATGATGTACTATCTCGGTAACTTATCATAAAGAATGTCCATTATAGTAAATTAACGTTATTTTCTTCGACGTTCCTGGACACATGATCTCAATTAATTCTATATCGATGTATATTTCTATAGAAATAACAACCATTTCATAAAATTTTGATATATTGTTCATAAAATGAACAGATTTATATACCTATTTACTAATGTACTGACTCCGTAAATAATTATGAAGAAGTCAAAGTTTTATAAATGAAGGATTTTGTTTTCAATGTGCCTGCTCATAGACACATGAAGTGAATTGATTCTATATAGATTCATATTAAAAAAAAGTAGTTACAGACATTTCATAACAAATCGTCATCTGGTTCAGAATATATTAAAGGATGCATATCGATGCATATTTATATAGATATAACAAATATTTCATAAAATTTCGATATATTATTCAGAAAATGAACAGAATGATATACCGATGTACTGATGTACCGACTCTGTAATTCATCGTAAAGAAGTCCAAGTAAAATAATTTAAGTATTATGTTTTCAATATGGCTGCTCCTAGACATAAACTGAATTTATTCTATATCGAAGTAAATTAATATAACAATGACAAACATTTCAAAAAAATTCGATGTCCGGTTCAGAAATTATTGAAGGATATAACGATGCGAAAGCTGATCATGAAGAAGTCCTTATATAGTAAATTAACGTCATTTTCTTCAATGAGGTTGTACTGGACACATGAACTAAACTAATTCTATATCTATAGCGATGCATATTAATATATAAATGCCTGCTAATAGACACATGAAGTGAATTGATTCATATGCACTGATTAATATATTCATATTAAAAAAAGTAGTTACAGACATTTCATAACAAATCGTCATCTGGTTTAGAATATATTGAAGGATGTACTAATTCCTTAACTAATCAAATAAATTAACGTTATTTCTTTCGATGTGGCGACTCCTGGACACATGAACTGAGTTAATTCTATATCGATGCACATTAAAATAGATATAACAAATATTTCATAAAATTTCGATATATTGTTTAGAAAATGAACAGAATTATATACCGATGTACAGATGTACCGATTCTGTAACTCATAATAAAGAAGTCCAAGTATTATAAATAAAGGATTTTGTTTTCAATGTGCCTGCTCTTAGACACATGAAGATGATTGATTCTATATAGATTCAGATTAAAAAAATTAGTTACAGACATTTCATAACAAATCGTCATCTGGTTTAGAATATATTGAGGGATGTACTAATTCGTTAACTAATCAGGAAGAAGTCACTTTATAGTAAATTAACGTTATTTTCTTCGATGTGGCGACTCCTGGACACATGATCTGAGTTAATTCAATATCGATGCATATTAAAATAGAAAAAACAAATATTTCATAAAATTTCGATATATTATTCAGAAAATGAACAGAATGATATACCGATGTACTGATGTACCGATTCTGTAACTCATCATGAAGAACTCCAAGTATTATAAATAAAGGATTTTGTTTTCAATGTGCCTGCTCTTAGACACATGAAGATGATTGATTCTATATAGATTTATATTAAAAGAAAAGTAGTTACATTTCATATTAAACCATCATCTGGTTTAGAATATATTGAAGGATGTACTAACGTGGTACCTAATCATGAAGAATGTCCATTATAGTAAATTAACGTTATTTTCTTCGATATGGCAATTCCTGGACACATGATCTGAATTAATTCTATATCGATGGATATTTCTATAAAAATAACAACCATTTCATAAAATTTTGACATATTGTTCAGACAATGAACAGAATGATATACCGATATATCGACTCTGTAATTCATCATGAAGAAGTCCGAGTTTAATAAATTAAGGATTATGTTTTCAATATGGCTGCTCCTAGACACATAAACTGAATTTTTCTATATCGAAGTAAATTAATATAACAATGACAAACATTTCAAAAAAATTCGATGTACGATTCAGAAAATATTGAAGGATAAAACGATTCGAAAGCTGATCATGAAGAAGTCCCTTTATAGTAAATTAACATTATACTCTTCGATGAGGTTGTGCTGGACACATGAACTAAACTAATTCTATATCGATGCATATTAATATATAAATGCCTGCTCATAGACACATGAAGTCAATTGATTCATATGTACTGATTAATAGATCCATATAAAAAACTGTAGTTACAGACATTTCATATCAAATTCTTTAATTCTATATTGATGGATATTAATAAAGAAATGACAAATATTTCATAAAATTTCGATATATTATTCAGAAAATGAACAGAATGATATACCGATATACTGATGTACCGACTCTGTAATTCATCATGAAGAAGTCCAAGTAAAATAATTTAAGTATTATGTTTTCAATATGGCTGCTCCTAGACATAAACTGAATTTATTCTATATCGAAGTAAATTAATATAACATGACAAACATTTCAAACAAATTCGATGTCCGGTTCAGAAATTATTGAAGGATAAAACGATGCGAAAGCTGATCATGAATAAGTCCCTTTATATTAAATTAACGTCATTTTCTTCAATGAGGTTGTACTGGACACACGAACTAAACTTATTCTATATCGATGCATATTTATATATAGATGACAAATATTTCACAAAATTTCGATTTATGGTTCAGAAAATGAACAGAATTATATACCAATGTACGGATGTACCGACTCTGTAAGTAATTATGAAGAAGTCCAAGTGTTATAAATAAAGTATTTAGTTTTCAATGAGCCTGCTCATAGACACATGAAGTGAATTGATTCTATATAGATTCATATTAAAACAAAGTAGTTTCCGACATTTCAAAACAAAACGTCATCTGGTTTAGAATATATTGAAGGATGTACTAATTCGTTAACTAATCAAGGAGAGGTCCCTTTAATGTAAATTAACGTTATTTTCTACGATGTGGCGACTCCTGGACACATGAACTGAATTTGTTTTCAATGTGCCTGCTCATAGACACATGAAGTTGATTGATTCTATATAGATTCATATTAAAAAAAGTAGTTACAGACATTTCATATCAAATCGTCATCTGGTTTAGAATATATTGAAGGATGTACTAATTCGTTAACTAATCAAGAAGAAGTCCCTTTATAGTAAATTAACGTTATTTTCTTCGACGTGGCGACTCCTGGACACATGATCTGAGTTAATTCTATATCGATGCACATTAAAATAGATATAACAAATATTTCATCAAATTTCGATATATTGTTCAGAAAATGAACAGAATGATATGACGATGTACAGATGTACCGATTCTGTAACTCATCATGAAGAAGTCCAAGTATTATAAAAAAAAGGATTTTGCTTTCAATGTGCCTGCTCTTAGACACATGAAGATGATTGATTCTATATAGATTCATATTAAAAAAATTAGTAACAGACATTTCATAACAAATCGTCATCTGGTTTAGAATATATTGAAGGATGTACTAATTCGTTAACTAATCAAGAAGAAGTCCCTTTATAGTAAATTAACGTTATTTTCTTCGATGTGGCGACTCCTGGACACATGATCTGAGTTAATTCAATATCGATGCATATTAAAATAGAAATAACAAATATTTCACAAAATTTCGATATATTATTCAGAAAATGAACAGAATGATATACCGATGTACTGATGTACCGACTCTGTAATTCATCATGAAGAAGTCCAAGTTTAATAAATTAAGGATTATGTTTTCAATATGGCTGCTCCTAGACACATAAACTGAATTTTTCTATATCGAAGTAAATTAATATAGCAATGACAAACGTTTCAAAAAAATTCGATGTCCGGTTCAGAAATTATTGAAGGATATAACGATGCGAAAGCTGATCATGAAGAAGTCCCTTTATAGTAAATTAACGTCATTTTCTTCAATGAGTTTGTACTGGACACATGAACTAAACTAATTCTATATCGATGCATATTAATATATAAATGCCTGCTCATAGACACATGAAGTGAATTGATTCATATGTACTGATTAATAGATTCATATTCAAAAAGAGTAGTTATAGACATTTCATAACAAATCGTCATCTGGTTTAGAATATATTGAAGAATGTACTAATTCGTTAACTAATCAAGTAAATAAACGTTATTTCCTTCGATGTGGCGACTCCTGGACACATGAACTGAGTTAATTCTATATCGATACACATTAAAATAGATATAACATATTTCATAAAATTTCGATATATTGTTCAGAAAACGAACAGAATGATATGACGATGTACAGATGTACCGATTCTGTAATTCATCATGAAGAAGTCCAAGTAAAATAATTTAAGTATTATGTTTTCAATATGGCTGCTCCTAGACATAAACTGAATTTATTCTATATCGAAGTAAATTAATATAACAATGACAAACATTTCAAACAAAATCGATGTCCGGTTCAGAAATTATTGAAGGATATAACGATGCGAAAGCTGATCATGAAGAAGTCCTTATATAGTAAATTAACGTCATTTTCTTCAATGAGGTTGTACCGGACACATGAACTAAACTAATTCTATATCAATAGCGATGCATATTAATATATAAATGCCTGCTCATAGACACATGAAGTGAATTGATTCATATGTACTGATTAATAGATTCATATTCAAAAAGAGTAGTTATAGACATTTCATAACAAATCGTCATCTGGTTTAGAATATATTGAAGGATGTACTAATTCGTTAACTAATCAAGTAAATTAACGTTATTTCCTTCGATGTGGCGACTCCTGGACACATGAACTGAGTTAATTCTATATCGATGCACATTAAAATAGATATAACAAATATTTCATCAAATTTCGATATATTGTTCAGAAAATGAACAGAATGATATGACGATGTACAGATGTACCGATTCTGTAACTCATCATGAAGAAGTCAAAGTATTATAAAAAAAGGATTTTGCTTTCAATGTGCCTGCTCTTAGACACATGAAGATGATTGATTCTATATAGATTCATATTAAAAAAATTAGTAACAGACATTTCATAACAAATCGTCATCTGGTTTAGAATATATTGAAGGATGTACTAATTCGTTAACTAATCAAGAAGAAGTCCCTTTATAGTAAATTAACGTTATTTTCTTCGATGTGGCGACTCCTGGACACATGATCTGAGTTAATTCAATATCGATGCATATTAAAATAGAAATAACAAATATTTCATAAAATTTCGTTATATTATTCAGAAACTGAACAGAATGATATACCGATGTACTGATGTACCGACTCTGTAATTCATCATGAAGAAGTCCAAGTAAAATAATTTAAGTATTATGTTTTCAATATGGCTGCTCCTAGACATAAACTGAATGTATTCTATATCGAAGTAAATTAATATAACAATGACAAACATTTCAAACAAATTCGATGTCCGGTTCAGAAATTATTGAAGGATATAACGATGCGAAAGCTGATCACGAAGAAGTCCCTTTATAGTAAATGAACGTAATTTCCTTCAATGAGGTTGTACTGGACACATGAACTAAACTTATTCTATATCGATGAATATTAATATATAAATGCCTGCTCATAGAAACATGAAGTGAATTGATTCATATGTACTGATTAATAGATTCATATTCAAAAAGAGTAGTTATAGACATTTCATAACAAATCGTCATCTGGTTTAGAATATATTGAAGGATGTACTAATTCGTTAACTAATCAAGTAAATTAACGTTATTTCCTTCGATGTGGCGACTCCTGGACACATGATCTGAGTTAATTCAATATCGATGCATATTAAAATAGAAATAACAAATATTTCACAAAATTTCGATGTATTATTCAGAAAATGAACAGAATGATATACCGATGTACTGATGTACCGACTCTGTAATTCATCATGAAGAAGTCCAAGTTTAATAAATTAAGGATTATGTTTTCACTATGGCTGCTCCTAGACACATAAACTGAATTTTTCTATATCGAAGTAAATTAATATAGCAATGACAAACGTTTCAAAAAAATTCGATGTCCGGTTCAGAAATTATTGAAGGATATAACGATGCGAAAGCTGATCACGAAGAAGTCCCTTTATAGTAAATGAACGTAATTTCCTTCAATGAGGTTGTACTGGACACATGAACTAAACTTATTCTATATCGATGAATATTAATATATAAATGCCTGCTCATAGAAACATGAAGTGAATTGATTCATATGTACTGATTAATAGATTCATATTCAAAAAGAGTAGTTATAGACATTTCATAACAAATCGTCATCTGGTTTAGAATATATTGAAGGATGTACTAATTCGTTAACTAATCAAGTAAATTAACGTTATTTCCTTCGATGTGGCGACTCCTGGACACATGATCTGAGTTAATTCAATATCGATGCATATTAAAATAGAAATAACAAATATTTCACAAAATTTCGATGTATTATTCAGAAAATGAACAGAATGATATACCGATGTACTGATGTACCGACTCTGTAATTCATCATGAAGAAGTCCAAGTTTAATAAATTAAGGATTATGTTTTCAATATGGCTGCTCCTAGACACATAAACTGAATTTTTCTATATCGAAGTAAATTAATATAGCAATGACAAACGTTTCAAAAAAATTCGATGTCCGGTTCAGAAATTATTGAAGGATATAACGATGCGAAAGCTGATCATGAAGAAGTCCCTTTATAGTAAATTAACGTCATTTTCTTCAATGAGTTTGTACTGGACACATGAACTAAACTAATTCTATATCGATGCATATTAATATATAAATGCCTGCTCATAGACACATGAAGTGAATTGATTCATATGTACTGATTAATAGATTCATATTCAAAAAGAGTAGTTATAGACATTTCATAACAAATCGTCATCTGGTTTAGAATATATTGAAGAATGTACTAATTCGTTAACTAATCAAGTAAATAAACGTTATTTCCTTCGATGTGGCGACTCCTGGACACATGAACTGAGTTAATTCTATATCGATACACATTAAAATAGATATAACATATTTCATAAAATTTCGATATATTGTTCAGAAAACGAACAGAATGATATGACGATGTACAGATGTACCGATTCTGTAATTCATCATGAAGAAGTCCAAGTAAAATAATTTAAGTATTATGTTTTCAATATGGCTGCTCCTAGACATAAACTGAATTTATTCTATATCGAAGTAAATTAATATAACAATGACAAACATTTCAAACAAAATCGATGTCCGGTTCAGAAATTATTGAAGGATATAACGATGCGAAAGCTGATCATGAAGAAGTCCTTATATAGTAAATTAACGTCATTTTCTTCAATGAGGTTGTACCGGACACATGAACTAAACTAATTCTATATCAATAGCGATGCATATTAATATATAAATGCCTGCTCATAGACACATGAAGTGAATTGATTCATATGTACTGATTAATAGATTCATATTCAAAAAGAGTAGTTATAGACATTTCATAACAAATCGTCATCTGGTTTAGAATATATTGAAGGATGTACTAATTCGTTAACTAATCAAGTAAATTAACGTTATTTCCTTCGATGTGGCGACTCCTGGACACATGAACTGAGTTAATTCTATATCGATGCACATTAAAATAGATATAACAAATATTTCATCAAATTTCGATATATTGTTCAGAAAATGAACAGAATGATATGACGATGTACAGATGTACCGATTCTGTAACTCATCATGAAGAAGTCCAAGTATTATAAAAAAAGGATTTTGCTTTCAATGTGCCTGCTCTTAGACACATGAAGATGATTGATTCTATATAGATTCATATTAAAAAAATTAGTAACAGACATTTCATAACAAATCGTCATCTGGTTTAGAATATATTGAAGGATGTACTAATTCGTTAACTAATCAAGAAGAAGTCCCTTTATAGTAAATTAACGTTATTTTCTTCGATGTGGCGACTCCTGGACACATGATCTGAGTTAATTCAATATCGATGCATATTAAAATAGAAATAACAAATATTTCATAAAATTTCGTTATATTATTCAGAAACTGAACAGAATGATATACCGATGTACTGATGTACCGACTCTGTAATTCATCATGAAGAAGTCCAAGTAAAATAATTTAAGTATTATGTTTTCAATATGGCTGCTCCTAGACATAAACTGAATGTATTCTATATCGAAGTAAATTAATATAACAATGACAAACATTTCAAACAAATTCGATGTCCGGTTCAGAAATTATTGAAGGATATAACGATGCGAAAGCTGATCACGAAGAAGTCCCTTTATAGTAAATGAACGTAATTTCCTTCAATGAGGTTGTACTGGACACATGAACTAAACTTATTCTATATCGATGAATATTAATATATAAATGCCTGCTCATAGAAACATGAAGTGAATTGATTCATATGTACTGATTAATAGATTCATATTCAAAAAGAGTAGTTATAGACATTTCATAACAAATCGTCATCTGGTTTAGAATATATTGAAGGATGTACTAATTCGTTAACTAATCAAGTAAATTAACGTTATTTCCTTCGATGTGGCGACTCCTGGACACATGATCTGAGTTAATTCAATATCGATGCATATTAAAATAGAAATAACAAATATTTCACAAAATTTCGATATATTATTCAGAAAATGAACAGAATGATATACCGATGTACTGATGTACCGACTCTGTAATTCATCATGAAGAAGTCCAAGTTTAATAAATTAAGGATTATGTTTTCAATATGGCTGCTCCTAGACACATAAACTGAATTTTTCTATATCGAAGTAAATTAATATAGCAATGACAAACGTTTCAAAAAAATTCGATGTCCGGTTCAGAAATTATTGAAGGATATAACGATGCGAAAGCTGATCATGAAGAAGTCCCTTTATAGTAAATTAACGTAATTTTCTTCAATGAGTTTGTACTGGACACATGAACTAAACTAATTCTATATCGATGCATATTAATATATAAATGCCTGCTCATAGACACATGAAGTGAATTGATTCATATGTACTGATTAATAGATTCATATTCAAAAAGAGTAGTTATAGACATTTCATAACAAATCGTCATCTGGTTTAGAATATATTGAAGAATGTACTAATTCGTTAACTAATCAAGTAAATAAACGTTATTTCCTTCGATGTGGCGACTCCTGGACACATGAACTGAGTTAATTCTATATCGATACACATTAAAATAGATATAACATATTTCATAAAATTTCGATATATTGTTCAGAAAACGAACAGAATGATATGACGATGTACAGATGTACCGATTCTGTAATTCATCATGAAGAAGTCCAAGTAAAATAATTTAAGTATTATGTTTTCAATATGGCTGCTCCTAGACATAAACTGAATTTATTCTATATCGAAGTAAATTAATATAACAATGACAAACATTTCAAACAAAATCGATGTCCGGTTCAGAAATTATTGAAGGATATAACGATGCGAAAGCTGATCATGAAGAAGTCCTTATATAGTAAATTAACGTAATTTTCTTCAATGAGGTTGTACCGGACACATGAACTAAACTAATTCTATATCAATAGCGATGCATATTAATATATAAATGCCTGCTCATAGACACATGAAGTGAATTGATTCATATGTACTGATTAATAGATTCATATTCAAAAAGAGTAGTTATAGACATTTCATAACAAATCGTCATCTGGTTTAGAATATATTGAAGGATGTACTAATTCGTTAACTAATCAAGTAAATTAACGTTATTTCCTTCGATGTGGCGACTCCTGGACACATGAACTGAGTTAATTCTATATCGATGCACATTAAAATAGATATAACAAATATTTCATCAAATTTCGATATATTGTTCAGAAAATGAACAGAATGATATGACGATGTACAGATGAACCGATTCTGTAATTCATCATGAAGAAGTCCAAGTATTATAAAAAAAGGATTTTGCTTTCAATGTGCCTGCTCTTAGACACATGAAGATGATTGATTCTATATAGATTCATATTAAAAAAATTAGTAACAGACATTTCATAACAAATCGTCATCTGGTTTAGAATATATTGAAGGATGTACTAATTCGTTAACTAATCAAGAAGAAGTCCCTTTATAGTAAATTAACGTTATTTTCTTCGATGTGGCGACTCCTGGACACATGATCTGAGTTAATTCAATATCGATGCATATTAAAATAGAAATAACAAATATTTCATAAAATTTCGTTATATTATTCAGAAACTGAACAGAATGATATACCGATGTACTGATGTACCGACTCTGTAATTCATCATGAAGAAGTCCAAGTAAAATAATTTAAGTATTATGTTTTCAATATGGCTGCTCCTAGACATAAACTGAATGTATTCTATATCGAAGTAAATTAATATAACAATGACAAACATTTCAAACAAATTCGATGTCCGGTTCAGAATTTATTGAAGGATATAACGATGCGAAAGCTGATCACGAAGAAGTCCCTTTATAGTAAATGAACGTAATTTCCTTCAATGAGGTTGTACTGGACACATGAACTAAACTTATTCTATATCGATGAATATTAATATATAAATGCCTGCTCATAGAAACATGAAGTGAATTGATTCATATGTACTGATTAATAGATTCATATTCAAAAAGAGTAGTTATAGACATTTCATAACAAATCGTCATCTGGTTTAGAATATATTGAAGGATGTACTAATTCGTTAACTAATCAAGTAAATTAACGTTATTTCCTTCGATGTGGCGACTCCTGGACACATGATCTGAGTTAATTCAATATCGATGCATATTAAAATAGAAATAACAAATATTTCACAAAATTTCGATATATTATTCAGAAAATGAACAGAATGATATACCGATGTACTGATGTACCGACTCTGTAATTCATCATGAAGAAGTCCAAGTTTAATAAATTAAGGATTATGTTTTCAATATGGCTGCTCCTAGACACATAAACTGAATTTTTCTATATCGAAGTAAATTAATATAGCAATGACAAACGTTTCAAAAAAATTCGATGTCCGGTTCAGAAATTATTGAAGGATATAACGATGCGAAAGCTGATCATGAAGAAGTCCCTTTATAGTAAATTAACGTCATTTTCTTCAATGAGTTTGTACTGGACACATGAACTAAACTAATTCTATATCGATGCATATTAATATATAAATGCCTGCTCATAGACACATGAAGTGAATTGATTCATATGTACTGATTAATAGATTCATATTCAAAAAGAGTAGTTATAGACATTTCATAACAAATCGTCATCTGGTTTAGAATATATTGAAGAATGTACTAATTCGTTAACTAATCAAGTAAATAAACGTTATTTCCTTCGATGTGGCGACTCCTGGACACATGAACTGAGTTAATTCTATATCGATACACATTAAAATAGATATAACATATTTTATAAAATTTCGATATATTGTTCAGAAAACGAACAGAATGATATGACGATGTACAGATGTACCGATTCTGTAATTCATCATGAAGAAGTCCAAGTAAAATAATTTAAGTATTATGTTTTCAATATGGCTGCTCCTAGACATAAACTGAATTTATTCTATATCGAAGTAAATTAATATAACAATGACAAACATTTCAAACAAAATCGATGTCCGGTTCAGAAATTATTGAAGGATATAACGATGCGAAAGCTGATCATGAAGAAGTCCTTATATAGTAAATTAACGTCATTTTCTTCAATGAGGTTGTACCGGACACATGAACTAAACTAATTCTATATCAATAGCGATGCATATTAATATATAAATGCCTGCTCATAGACACATGAAGTGAATTGATTCATATGTACTGATTAATAGATTCATATTCAAAAAGAGTAGTTATAGACATTTCATAACAAATCGTCATCTGGTTTAGAATATATTGAAGGATGTACTAATTCGTTAACTAATCAAGTAAATTAACGTTATTTCCTTCGATGTGGCGACTCCTGGACACATGAACTGAGTTAATTCTATATCGATGCACATTAAAATAGATATAACAAATATTTCATCAAATTTCGATATATTGTTCAGAAAATGAACAGAATGATATGACGATGTACAGATGTACCGATTCTGTAACTCATCATGAAGAAGTCCAAGTATTATAAAAAAAGGATTTTGCATTCAATGTGCCTGCTCTTAGACACATGAAGATGATTGATTCTATATAGATTCATATTAAAAAAATTAGTAACAGACATTTCATAACAAATCGTCATCTGGTTTAGAATATATTGAAGGATGTACTAATTCGTTAACTAATCAAGAAGAAGTCCCTTTATAGTAAATTAACGTTATTTTCTTCGATGTGGCGACTCCTGGACACATGATCTGAGTTAATTCAATATCGATGCATATTAAAATAGAAATAACAAATATTTCATAAAATTTCGTTATATTATTCAGAAACTGAACAGAATGATATACCGATGTACTGATGTACCGACTCTGTAATTCATCATGAAGAAGTCCAAGTAAAATAATTTAAGTATTATGTTTTCAATATGGCTGCTCCTAGACATAAACTGAATGTATTCTATATCGAAGTAAATTAATATAACAATGACAAACATTTCAAACAAATTCGATGTCCGGTTCAGAATTTATTGAAGGATATAACGATGCGAAAGCTGATCACGAAGAAGTCCCTTTATAGTAAATGAACGTAATTTCCTTCAATGAGGTTGTACTGGACACATGAACTAAACTTATTCTATATCGATGAATATTAATATATAAATGCCTGCTCATAGAAACATGAAGTGAATTGATTCATATGTACTGATTAATAGATTCATATTCAAAAAGAGTAGTTATAGACATTTCATAACAAATCGTCATCTGGTTTAGAATATATTGAAGGATGTACTAATTCGTTAACTAATCAAGTAAATTAACGTTATTTCCTTCGATGTGGCGACTCCTGGACACATGATCTGAGTTAATTCAATATCGATGCATATTAAAATAGAAATAACAAATATTTCACAAAATTTCGATATATTATTCAGAAAATGAACAGAATGATATACCGATGTACTGATGTACCGACTCTGTAATTCATCATGAAGAAGTCCAAGTTTAATAAATTAAGGATTATGTTTTCAATATGGCTGCTCCTAGACACATAAACTGAATTTTTCTATATCGAAGTAAATTAATATAGCAATGACAAACGTTTCAAAAAAATTCGATGTCCGGTTCAGAAATTATTGAAGGATATAACGATGCGAAAGCTGATCATGAAGAAGTCCCTTTATAGTAAATTAACGTCATTTTCTTCAATGAGTTTGTACTGGACACATGAACTAAACTAATTCTATATCGATGCATATTAATATATAAATGCCTGCTCATAGACACATGAAGTGAATTGATTCATATGTACTGATTAATAGATTCATATTCAAAAAGAGTAGTTATAGACATTTCATAACAAATCGTCATCTGGTTTAGAATATATTGAAGAATGTACTAATTCGTTAACTAATCAAGTAAATAAACGTTATTTCCTTCGATGTGGCGACTCCTGGACACATGAACTGAGTTAATTCTATATCGATACACATTAAAATAGATATAACATATTTTATAAAATTTCGATATATTGTTCAGAAAACGAACAGAATGATATGACGATGTACAGATGTACCGATTCTGTAATTCATCATGAAGAAGTCCAAGTAAAATAATTTAAGTATTATGTTTTCAATATGGCTGCTCCTAGACATAAACTGAATTTATTCTATATCGAAGTAAATTAATATAACAATGACAAACATTTCAAACAAAATCGATGTCCGGTTCAGAAATTATTGAAGGATATAACGATGCGAAAGCTGATCATGAAGAAGTCCTTATATAGTAAATTAACGTCATTTTCTTCAATGAGGTTGTACCGGACACATGAACTAAACTAATTCTATATCAATAGCGATGCATATTAATATATAAATGCCTGCTCATAGACACATGAAGTGAATTGATTCATATGTACTGATTAATAGATTCATATTCAAAAAGAGTAGTTATAGACATTTCATAACAAATCGTCATCTGGTTTAGAATATATTGAAGGATGTACTAATTCGTTAACTAATCAAGTAAATTAACGTTATTTCCTTCGATGTGGCGACTCCTGGACACATGAACTGAGTTAATTCTATATCGATGCACATTAAAATAGATATAACAAATATTTCATCAAATTTCGATATATTGTTCAGAAAATGAACAGAATGATATGACGATGTACAGATGTACCGATTCTGTAACTCATCATGAAGAAGTCCAAGTATTATAAAAAAAGGATTTTGCATTCAATGTGCCTGCTCTTAGACACATGAAGATGATTGATTCTATATAGATTCATATTAAAAAAATTAGTAACAGACATTTCATAACAAATCGTCATCTGGTTTAGAATATATTGAAGGATGTACTAATTCGTTAACTAATCAAGAAGAAGTCCCTTTATAGTAAATTAACGTTATTTTCTTCGATGTGGCGACTCCTGGACACATGATCTGAGTTAATTCAATATCGATGCATATTAAAATAGAAATAACAAATATTTCATAAAATTTCGTTATATTATTCAGAAACTGAACAGAATGATATACCGATGTACTGATGTACCGACTCTGTAATTCATCATGAAGAAGTCCAAGTAAAATAATTTAAGTATTATGTTTTCAATATGGCTGCTCCTAGACATAAACTGAATGTATTCTATATCGAAGTAAATTAATATAACAATGACAAACATTTCAAACAAATTCGATGTCCGGTTCAGAAATTATTGAAGGATATAACGATGCGAAAGCTGATCACGAAGAAGTCCCTTTATAGTAAATGAACGTAATTTCCTTCAATGAGGTTGTACTGGACACATGAACTAAACTTATTCTATATCGATGAATATTAATATATAAATGCCTGCTCATAGAAACATGAAGTGAATTGATTCATATGTACTGATTAATAGATTCATATTCAAAAAGAGTAGTTATAGACATTTCATAACAAATCGTCATCTGGTTTAGAATATATTGAAGGATGTACTAATTCGTTAACTAATCAAGTAAATTAACGTTATTTCCTTCGATGTGGCGACTCCTGGACACATGATCTGAGTTAATTCAATATCGATGCATATTAAAATAGAAATAACAAATATTTCACAAAATTTCGATATATTATTCAGAAAATGAACAGAATGATATACCGATGTACTGATGTACCGACTCTGTAATTCATCATGAAGAAGTCCAAGTTTAATAAATTAAGGATTATGTTTTCAATATGGCTGCTCCTAGACACATAAACTGAATTTTTCTATATCGAAGTAAATTAATATAGCAATGACAAACGTTTCAAAAAAATTCGATGTCCGGTTCAGAAATTATTGAAGGATATAACGATGCGAAAGCTGATCATGAAGAAGTCCCTTTATAGTAAATTAACGTCATTTTCTTCAATGAGTTTGTACTGGACACATGAACTAAACTAATTCTATATCGATGAATATTAATATATAAATGCCTGCTCATAGAAACATGAAGTGAATTGATTCATATGTACTGATTAATAGATTCATATTCAAAAAGAGTAGTTATAGACATTTCATAACAAATCGTCATCTGGTTTAGAATATATTGAAGGATGTACTAATTCGTTAACTAATCAAGTAAATTAACGTTATTTCCTTCGATGTGGCGACTCCTGGACACATGAACTGAGTTAATTCTATATCGATACACATTAAAATAGATATAACATATTTCATAAAATTTCGATATATTGTTCAGAAAACGAACAGAATGATATGACGATGTACAGATGTACCGATTCTGTAATTCATCATGAAGAAGTCCAAGTAAAATAATTTAAGTATTATGTTTTCAATATGGCTGCTCCTAGACATAAACTGAATTTATTCTATATCGAAGTAAATTAATATAACAATGACAAACATTTCAAACAAAATCGATGTCCGGTTCAGAAATTATTGAAGGATATAACGATGCGAAAGCTGATCATGAAGAAGTCCTTATATAGTAAATTAACGTCATTTTCTTCAATGAGGTTGTACCGGACACATGAACTAAACTAATTCTATATCAATAGCGATGCATATTAATATATAAATGCCTGCTCATAGACACATGAAGTGAATTGATTCATATGTACTGATTAATAGATTCATATTCAAAAAGAGTAGTTATAGACATTTCATAACAAATCGTCATCTGGTTTAGAATATATTGAAGGATGTACTAATTCGTTAACTAATCAAGTAAATTAACGTTATTTCCTTCGATGTGGCGACTCCTGGACACATGAACTGAGTTAATTCTATATCGATGCACATTAAAATAGATATAACAAATATTTCATCAAATTTCGATATATTGTTCAGAAAATGAACAGAATGATATGACGATGTACAGATGTACCGATTCTGTAACTCATCATGAAGAAGTCCAAGTATTATAAAAAAAGGATTTTGCTTTCAATGTGCCTGCTCTTAGACACATGAAGATGATTGATTCTATATAGATTCATATTAAAAAAATTAGTAACAGACATTTCATAACAAATCGTCATCTGGTTTAGAATATATTGAAGGATGTACTAATTCGTTAACTAATCAAGAAGAAGTCCCTTTATAGTAAATTAACGTTATTTTCTTCGATGTGGCGACTCCTGGACACATGATCTGAGTTAATTCAATATCGATGCATATTAAAATAGAAATAACAAATATTTCATAAAATTTCGTTATATTATTCAGAAACTGAACAGAATGATATACCGATGTACTGATGTACCGACTCTGTAATTCATCATGAAGAAGTCCAAGTAAAATAATTTAAGTATTATGTTTTCAATATGGCTGCTCCTAGACATAAACTGAATGTATTCTATATCGAAGTAAATTAATATAACAATGACAAACATTTCAAACAAATTCGATGTCCGGTTCAGAAATTATTGAAGGATATAACGATGCGAAAGCTGATCACGAAGAAGTCCCTTTATAGTAAATGAACGTAATTTCCTTCAATGAGGTTGTACTGGACACATGAACTAAACTTATTCTATATCGATGAATATTAATATATAAATGCCTGCTCATAGAAACATGAAGTGAATTGATTCATATGTACTGATTAATAGATTCATATTCAAAAAGAGTAGTTATAGACATTTCATAACAAATCGTCATCTGGTTTAGAATATATTGAAGGATGTACTAATTCGTTAACTAATCAAGTAAATTAACGTTATTTCCTTCGATGTGGCGACTCCTGGACACATGAACTGAGTTAATTCTATATCGATGCACATTAAAATAGATATAACAAATATTTCATCAAATTTCGATATATTGTTCAGAAAATGAACAGAATGATATGACGATGTACAGATGAACCGATTCTGTAATTCATCATGAAGAAGTCCAAGTATTATAAAAAAAGGATTTTGCTTTCAATGTGCCTGCTCTTAGACACATGAAGATGATTGATTCTATATAGATTCATATTAAAAAAATTAGTAACAGACATTTCATAACAAATCGTCATCTGGTTTAGAATATATTGAAGGATGTACTAATTCGTTAACTAATCAAGAAGAAGTCCCTTTATAGTAAATTAACGTTATTTTCTTCGATGTGGCGACTCCTGGACACATGATCTGAGTTAATTCAATATCGATGCATATTAAAATAGAAATAACAAATATTTCATAAAATTTCGTTATATTATTCAGAAACTGAACAGAATGATATACCGATGTACTGATGTACCGACTCTGTAATTCATCATGAAGAAGTCCAAGTAAAATAATTTAAGTATTATGTTTTCAATATGGCTGCTCCTAGACATAAACTGAATGTATTCTATATCGAAGTAAATTAATATAACAATGACAAACATTTCAAACAAATTCGATGTCCGGTTCAGAAATTATTGAAGGATATAACGATGCGAAAGCTGATCACGAAGAAGTCCCTTTATAGTAAATGAACGTAATTTCCTTCAATGAGGTTGTACTGGACACATGAACTAAACTTATTCTATATCGATGAATATTAATATATAAATGCCTGCTCATAGAAACATGAAGTGAATTGATTCATATGTACTGATTAATAGATTCATATTCAAAAAGAGTAGTTATAGACATTTCATAACAAATCGTCATCTGGTTTAGAATATATTGAAGGATGTACTAATTCGTTAACTAATCAAGTAAATTAACGTTATTTCCTTCGATGTGGCGACTCCTGGACACATGAACTGAGTTAATTCTATATCGATGCACATTAAAATAGATATAACAAATATTTCATAAAATTTCGATATATTGTTTAGAAAATGAACAGAATGATATAACGATGTACAGATGTACCGATTCTGTAACTCATCATGAAGGAGTCCAAGTATTATAGATAAAGGATTTTGTTTTCAATGTGCCTGCTCTTAGACACATGAAGATGATTGATTCTATATAGATTCATATTAAAAAAAATTAGTTACAGACATTTCATAACAAATCGTCATCTGGTTTAGAATATATTGAAGGATGTACTAATTCGTTAACTAATCAAGAAGATGTCCCCTTATAGTAAATATACGTTATTTTCTTCGATGTGGCGACTACTGGACACATGATCTGAGTTAATTCAATATCGATGCATATTAAAATAGAAATAACAAATATTTCATAAAATTTCGATATATTATTCAGAAAATGAACAGAATGATATACCGATGTACTGATGTACCTACTCTGTAATTCATCATGAAGAAGTCCAAGTAAAATAATTTAAGTATTATGTTTTCAATATGGCTGCTCCTAGACATAAACTGAATTTATTCTATATCGAAGTAAATTAATAAAACAATGACAAACATTTCAAACAAATTCGATGTCCGGTTCAGAAATTATTGAAGGATATAACGATGCGAAAGCTGATCATGAAGAAGTCCTTATATAGTAAATTAACGTCATTTTCTTCAATGAGGTTGTACCGGACACATGAACTAAACTAATTCTATATCAATAGCGATGCATATTAATATATAAATGCCTGCTCATAGACACATGAAGTGAATTGATTCATATGTACTGATTAATAGATTCATATTCAAAAAGAGTAGTTATAGACATTTCATAACAAATCGTCATCTGGTTTAGAATATATTGAAGGATGTACTAATTCGTTAACTAATCAAGTAAATTAACGTTATTTCCTTCGATGTGGCGACTCCTGGACACATGAACTGAGTTAATTCTATATCGATGCACATTAAAATAGATATAACAAATATTTCATCAAATTTCGATATATTGTTCAGAAAATGAACAGAATGATATGACGATGTACAGATGTACCGATTCTGTAACTCATCATGAAGAAGTCCAAGTATTATAAAAAAAGGATTTTGCTTTCAATGTGCCTGCTCTTAGACACATGAAGATGATTGATTCTATATAGATTCATATTAAAAAAATTAGTAACAGACATTTCATAACAAATCGTCATCTGGTTTAGAATATATTGAAGGATGTACTAATTCGTTAACTAATCAAGAAGAAGTCCCTTTATAGTAAATTAACGTTATTTTCTTCGATGTGGCGACTCCTGGACACATGATCTGAGTTAATTCAATATCGATGCATATTAAAATAGAAATAACAAATATTTCATAAAATTTCGTTATATTATTCAGAAACTGAACAGAATGATATACCGATGTACTGATGTACCGACTCTGTAATTCATCATGAAGAAGTCCAAGTAAAATAATTTAAGTATTATGTTTTCAATATGGCTGCTCCTAGACATAAACTGAATGTATTCTATATCGAAGTAAATTAATATAACAATGACAAACATTTCAAACAAATTCGATGTCCGGTTCAGAAATTATTGAAGGATATAACGATGCGAAAGCTGATCACGAAGAAGTCCCTTTATAGTAAATGAACGTAATTTCCTTCAATGAGGTTGTACTGGACACATGAACTAAACTTATTCTATATCGATGAATATTAATATATAAATGCCTGCTCATAGAAACATGAAGTGAATTGATTCATATGTACTGATTAATAGATTCATATTCAAAAAGAGTAGTTATAGACATTTCATAACAAATCGTCATCTGGTTTAGAATATATTGAAGGATGTACTAATTCGTTAACTAATCAAGTAAATTAACGTTATTTCCTTCGATGTGGCGACTCCTGGACACATGAACTGAGTTAATTCTATATCGATGCACATTAAAATAGATATAACAAATATTTCATAAAATTTCGATATATTGTTTAGAAAATGAACAGAATGATATAACGATGTACAGATGTACCGATTCTGTAACTCATCATGAAGGAGTCCAAGTATTATAGATAAAGGATTTTGTTTTCAATGTGCCTGCTCTTAGACACATGAAGATGATTGATTCTATATAGATTCATATTAAAAAAAATTAGTTACAGACATTTCATAACAAATCGTCATCTGGTTTAGAATATATTGAAGGATGTACTAATTCGTTAACTAATCAAGAAGATGTCCCCTTATAGTAAATATACGTTATTTTCTTCGATGTGGCGACTACTGGACACATGATCTGAGTTAATTCAATATCGATGCATATTAAAATAGAAATAACAAATATTTCATAAAATTTCGATATATTATTCAGAAAATGAACAGAATGATATACCGATGTACTGATGTACCTACTCTGTAATTCATCATGAAGAAGTCCAAGTAAAATAATTTAAGTATTATGTTTTCAATATGGCTGCTCCTAGACATAAACTGAATTTATTCTATATCGAAGTAAATTAATAAAACAATGACAAACATTTCAAACAAATTCGATGTCCGGTTCAGAAATTATTGAAGGATATAACGATGCGAAAGCTGATCATGAAGAAGTCCTTATATAGTAAATTAACGTCATTTTCTTCAATGAGGTTGTACTGGACACATGAACTAAACTAATTCTATATCAATAGCGATGCATATTAATATATAAATGCCTGCTCATAGACACATGAAGTGAATTGATTCATATGTACTGATTAATATATTCATATTAAAAAAGAGTAGTTATAGACATTTCATAACAAATCGTCATCTAGTTCAGAATATATTAAAGTATGTATATCGATGCAGATTTATATAGAAATAACAACCATTTCATAAAATTTTGACATATTGTTCACAAACAGAACAGAATGATACACATATGTACAGATGTACCGATTCTGTAATACATCATGAAGAAGTCCAAGTTAAATAAATTAAGGATTATGTTTTCAATATGGCTGCTCCTAGACACAAACTGAATTTATTCTATATCGAAGTAAATTTATATAGCAATGACAAACATTTCAAAAAAATTCGATGTCCAGTTCAGAAAATATTGAAGGATAGAACGATGCGAAAGCTGATCATGAAGATGTCCCTTTATAGTAAATGAACGTCATTTTCTTCAACGAGGTTGTATTGGACACATGAACTAAACTAATTCTATATCGATGCATATTAATATATAAATGCCTGCTCATAGACACATGAAGTCAATTGATTCATATGTACTGATTAATAGATTCATATTCAAAAAGAGTAGTTATAGACATTTCATAACAAATCGTCATCTGGTTTAGAATACATTGAAGGATGTACTAATTCCTTAACTAATCAAGTAAATTAACGTTATTTCCTTCGATGTGGCGACTCCTGGACACATGAACTGAGTTAATTCTATATCGATGCACATTAAAATAGAAATAACAAATATTTCAAAAAATTTCGATATATTTTTCAGAAAATGAACAGAAGATATAACGATGTACAGATGTACCGATTCTGTAACTCATCATGAAGAAGTCCAAGTTAAATAAATTAAGGATTATGTTTTCAAAATGGCTGCTCCTAGACACATAAACTCTTTCGATGTGGCGACTCCTGGACACATGAACTGAGTTAATTCTATATCGATGCATATTTGTATAGAAATAACAGCCATTTCATAAAATTTTGACATATTGTCCACAAAATGAACAGAATGATGTACTGATGTACCGATTCTGTAATTTATCTTGAAGAAGTCCAAGTTAAATAAATTAAGGATTATGTTTTCAAAATGGCTGCTCCTAGACACATAAACTAAATTTTTTCTCTATCGAAGTAAATTAATTTAGCAATGACAAACATTTCAAAAAAATTCGATGTCCGGTTCAGAAAATATTGAAGGATAAAACGATTCGAAAGCTGATCATGAGGAAGTCCCTTTATAGTAAATTAACATTATATTCTTCGATGTGGCGGCTCCTGGACACATGAACTGAGTTAATTCTATATCGATACGTATTAAAATAGAAAAAACACATATTTCATAAAATTTCGATATATTGTTCAGAATATGAACAGAATGATATACCGATGTACAGATGTACCGATTCTGTAACTCATCATGAAGAACTCCAAGTATTATAAATAAAGGATTTTGTTTTCAATGTGCCTGCTCTTAGACACATGAAGATGATTGATTCTATATAGATTTATATTAAAAGAAAAGTAGTTACATTTCATATCAAATCGTCATCTGGTTTAGAATATATTGAAGGATGTACTAACGTGGTAACTAATCATGAAGAATGTCCATTATAGTAAATTAACGTTATTTTCTTCGATATGGCAATTCCTGGACACATGATCTGAATTAATTCTATATCGATGGATATTTCTATAGAAATAACAACCATTTCATAAAATTTTGACATATTGTTCAGACAATGAACAGAATGATATACCGATATATCGACTCTGTAATTCATCATGAAGAAGTCCAAGTTTAATAAATTAAGGATTATGTTTTCAATATGGCTGCTCCTAGACACATAAACTGTATTTTTCTATATCGAAGTAAATTAATATAACAATGACAAACATTTCAAAAAAAAATTCGATGTACGATTCAGAAAATATTGAAGGATAAAACGATTCGAAAGCTGATAATGAAGAAATCCCTTTATAGTAAATTAACATTATATTCTTCGATGTGGCGGCTCCTGGACACATGAACTGAGTTAATTCTATATCGGTGCATATTAAAATAGAAATTACAAATATTTCATAAAATTTTGATATATTGTTCATAAAACGAACAGAATTATATACCTTTGTACTAATGTACTGACTCTGTAAATAATTATGAAGAAGTCCAAGTATTATAAATGAAGGATTTTGTTTTCAATGTGCCTGCTCAAAGACACATGAGGTGCATTGATTCTATATAGATTCATATTAAAAGAAAGGTAGTTACAGACATTTCATATCAAATCGTCATCTGGTTTAGAATATATTGAAGGATGTACTAACTCAGTAACTAATCATGAAAAATGTCCATTATAGTAAATTAACGTTATTTTCTTCGATATGGCAGTTCCTGGACTCATGATCTGAATTAATTCTATATCGATGCATATTTAAATATAAATAACAACCATTTCATAAAATTTCGATATATTGTGCAGAAAATGAACAGAATGATATACCGATGTACTGATGTACCAACTTTGTAATTCATCATGAAGAAGTCCAAGTTTAATAAATTAAGGATAATGTTTTCAATATGGCTGCTCCTAGACACATAAACTGAATTTATTCTATATCGAAGTAAATTAATATAACAATGACAAACATTTCAAAAAAATTCGATGTCCGGGTCAGAAATTATTGAAGGATAAAACGATGCGAAAGCTGATCATGAATAAGTCCCTTTATAGTAAATTAACGTCATTTTCTTCAATGAGGTTGTACTGGACACACGAACTTAACTTATTCTATATCGATGCATATTAATAAATAAATGCCTGCTCATAGACACATGAAGTGAATTGATTCATATGTACTGGTTAATAGATATTAAAAACGAGTAGTTACAGACGTTTCATATCAAATTCTTTAATTCTATATCGATGCATATTTATATAGAAAGAATATAAAATGTTGACATGTTATTCACAAAATGAACAGAATGATATACCGATGTACTGATGTACCGATTCTGTAATTCATCATGAAGAAGTCCAAGTTTAATAAATTAAGGATTGTGTTTTCAATATGGATGATCCTAGCCACATAAACTGAATTTATTCTATATCGAAGTAAATTAATATAACAATGACAAACATTTCCAAAAATTCGATGTCCGGTTCAGAAAATATTGAAGGATAAAACGATTCGAAAGCTGATAATGAAGAAATCCCTTTATAGTAAATTAACATTATATTCTTCGATGTGGCGGCTCCTGGACACATGAACTGAGTTAATTCTATATCGATGCGTATTAAAATAGAAAAAACATATATTTCATAAAATTTCGATATATTGTTCAGAATATGAACAGAATGATATACCGATGTACAGATGTACCGATTCTGTAACTCATCATGAAGAACTCCAAGTATTATAAATAAAGGATTTTGTTTTCAATGTGCCTGCTCTTAGACACATGAAGATGATTGATTCTATATAGATTTATATTAAAAGAAAAGTAGTTACATTTCACATCAAATCGTCATCTGGTTTAGAATATATTGAAGGATGTACTAACTCAGTAACTAATCATGAAGAATGTCCATTACGGTAAATTAACGTTATTTTCTTCGATATGGTAGTTCCTGGACTCATGATCTGAATTAATTCTATATCGATGCATATTTCTATAGAAATAACAACCATTTCATAAAATTTTGACATATTGTTCAGAAAATGAACAGAATGATATACCGATGTACCGACTCTGTAATTCATCATGAAGAAGTCCAAGTTTAATAAATTAAGGATTATGTTTTCAATATGGCTGCTCCTAGACACAAACTGAATTCATTCTATATCGAACTAAATTTATATAGCAATGACAAACATTTCAAAAAAATTCGTTGTCCAGTTTAGAAAATATTGAAGGATAAAACGATTCGAAAGCTGAACATGAAGATGTCCCTTTATAGTAAATTAACATTATATTCTTCAATGTGGCGGCTCCCGGACACAAGAACTCAGTTAATTCAATATTGATGGATTTTGATATAGAAATGGCAAATATTTCATAAAATTTTGATATATTGTTCGCAAAATGAACAGAATTATATACCTATGTACTAATGTACTGACTCTGTAAATAATTATGAAGAAGTCCAAGAATTATAAATGAAGGATTTTGTTTTCGATGTGCCGGCTCATAGACACATGAGATGCATTGATTTTATATCGATTCATATTAAAAGGAAAGTAGTTACAGACATTTCATATCAATCCGTCATTTGGTTTAGAATATATTGAAGGATGTACTAACTCGGTAACTAATCATGAAGAATGTCCATTACGGTAAATTAACGTTATTTTCTTCGATATGGCAGTTCCTGAACACATGATCTGAATTAATTCTATATCGATGCATATTTAAATAGAAATAACAACCATTTCATAAAATTTTGACATATTGTTCACAAACAGAACAGAATGATACTCCTATGTACTGATGTACCGATTCTGTAATACATCATGAAGAAGTCCAAGTTAAATAAATTAAGGATTATGTTTTCAATATGGCTGCTCCTAGACACAAACTGAATTTATTCTATATCGAAGAAAATTTATATAGCAATGACAAACATTTCGAAAAAATTCGATGTCCAGTTCAGAAAATATTGAAGGATAAAACGATCCGAAAGATGATCATGAAGAAGTCTCTTTATAGTAAATTAACATTATATTCTTCGATGTGGCGGCTCCTGGACACATGAACTCAGTTAAATCTATATTCATGGATTTTAATATAGAAATGAAAAATATTTCATAAAATTTCGATATATTGTGCAGAAAATGTACAGAATTATATACCTATGTACTAATGTACTGACTCTGTAAGTAATTATGAAGAAGTCCAAGTATTATAAATAAAGGATTTTGTTTTCAATGTGCCTGCTCATAGTCATATGAAGTGCATTGATTCTATATAGATTCATATTAAAAGGAAAGTAGTTACATTTCATATCAATCCGTCATTTGGTTTAGAATATATTGAAGGATGTACTAACTCGGAAACTAATCATGAAGAATGCCCATTATGGTAAAATAACGTTATTTTCTTCGATATGGCAGATCCTGAACACATGATCTGAATTAATTCTATATCGATGCATATTTAAATAGAAATAACAACCATTTCATAAAATTTTGACATATTGTTCAAAAACAGAACAGAATGATACACCTATGTACTGATGTACCGATTCTGTAATACATCATGAAGAAGTCCAAGTTTATTAAATTAAGGATTATGTTTTCAAAATGGCTCCTCCTAGACACAAAATGAATTTTTTCTATATCGAAGAAAATTAATATAGCAATGACAAACATTTCAAAAAAATTCGATATCCGGTTCAGAAAATATTGAAGGATAAAACGATTCGAAATCTGATCATGAAGAAGTCCCTTTATAGTAAATTAACATTATATTCTTCGATGTGGCGGCTCCCGGACACATGAACTCAGTTAATTCTATATTGATGGATTTTAATATAGAAATGAAAAATATTTCATAAAATTTCGATATATTGTGCAGAAAATGAACAGAATTATATACCTATGTACTAATGTACTGACTCTGTAAATAATTATGAAGAAGTCCAAGTATTATAAATAAAGGATTTTGTTTTCAATGTGCCTGCTCATAGACATATGAAGTGCATTGATTCTATATAGATTGATATTAAAAGAAAAGTAGTTACATTTCATATCAAACCGTCATCTGGTTTAGAATATATTGAAGGATGTACTAACTCGGTAACTAATCATGAAGAGTGTCCATTATAGTAAATTAACGTTATTTTCTTCGATATGACAGTTCCTGGACACATGATCTGAATTAATTCTATATCGATGCATATTTCTATAGAAATAACAACCATTTCATAAAATTTTGATATATTGTTCATAAAATGAACAGATTTATGTACCTATGTACTAATGTACTGACTCTGTAAATAATAATGAAGAAGTCCAAGTTTTATAAATAAAGGATTTTGTTTTCAATGTGCCTGCTCATAGACACATGAAGTGAATTGATTCTATATAGATTCATATTAAAAAAAAGTAGTTACAGACATTTCATAACAAATCGTCATCTGGTTCAGAATATATTAAAGGATGCATATCGATGCATATTTATATAGAAATAACAATCATTTCATAAAATTTTGACATATTGTTCACAAAATGAACAGAATGATATACCGATTTACTGATGTACCAACTCTGTAATTAACCATGAAGAAGTCCAAGTTAAACAAATTTAGTATTAAGTATTCAATATGGCTGCTCCTAGACACATAAACTGAATTTATTCTATATCGAAGTAAATTAATATAACAATGACAAACATTTCAAAAAAATTCGATGTCCGGTTCAGAAATTATTGAAGGATATAACGATGCGAAAGCTGATCATGAAGAAGTCCCTTTATAGTAAATGAACTTCATTTTCTTCAATGAGGTTGTATTGGACACATGAACTAAACTAATTCTATATCGATGCATATTAATGTATAAATTCCTGCTCATAGACATATGAAGTGAATTGATTCATATGTACTGATTAATAGATTCATATAAAAATAAGTAGTTACAGAGATTTCATAACAAATCGTCATCTAGTTCAGAAAATATTGAAGGATAAAACGATTCGAAATCTGATCATGAGGAAGTCCCTTTATAGTAAATTAACATAATATTCTTCGATGTGGCGACTCCTGGACACATGAACTGAGTTAATTCTATATCGATGCATATTAAAATAGAAATTACAAACATTTCATAAAATTTTAATATATTGTTCATAAAATGAACAGAATTATATACCTATGTACTAATGTACTGACTCTGTAAATAATTATGAAGAAGTCCAAGAATTATAAATGAAGGATTTTGTTTTCAATGTGCCGGCTCATAGACACATGAGGTGCATTGATTTTATATAGATTCATATTAAAAGGAAAGTAGTTACATTTCACATCAATCCGTCATTTGGTTTAGAATATATTGAAGGATGTACTAACTCGGAAACTAATCATGAAGAATGCCCATTATGGTAAAATAACGTTATTTTCTTCGATATGGCAGATCCTGAACACATGATCTGAATTAATTCTATATCGATGCATATTTAAATAGAAATAACAACCATTTCATAAAATTTTGACATATTGTTCAAAAACAGAACAGAATGATACACCTATGTACTGATGTACCGATTCTGTAATACATCATGAAGAAGTCCAAGTTAAATAAATTAAGGATTATGTTTTCAATATGGCTGCTCCTAGACACAAACTGAATTTATTCTATATCGAAGTAAATTAATATAGCAATGACAAACATTTCAAAAAAATTCGATATCCGGTTCAGAAAATATTGAAGGATAAAACGATTCGAAATCTGATCATGAGGAAGTCCCTTTATAGTAAATTAACATAATATTCTTCGATGTGGCTGCTCCTGGACACATAAACTGAGTTAATTCTATATCAATGCATATTAAAATAGAAATTACAAATATTTCATAAAATTTTAATATATTGTTCATAAAATGAACAGAATTATATACCTATGTACTAATGTACTGACTCTGTAAATAATTATGAAGAAGTCCAAGAATTATAAATGAAGGATTTTGTTTTCAATGTGCCGGCTCATAGACACATGAGGTGCATTGATTTTATATAGATTCATATTAAAAGGAAAGTAGTTACATTTCATATCAATCCGTCATTTGGTTTAGAATATATTGAAGGATGTACTAACTCGGAAACTAATCATGAAGAATGCCCATTATGGTAAAATAACGTTATTTTCTTCGATATGGCAGTTCCTGAACACATGATCTGAATTAATTCTATATCGATGCATATTTAAATAGAAATAACAACCATTTCATAAAATTTTGACATATTGTTCACAAACTGAACAGAATGATACACCGATGTACTGATGTACCGATTCTGTAATACATCATGAAGAAGTTCAAGTTAAATAAATTAAGGATTATGTTTTCAATATGGCTGCTCCTAGACACAAACTGAATTTATTCTATATCGAAGTAAATTAATATAGCAATGACAAACATTTCAAAAAAATTCGATATCCGGTTCAGAAAATATTGAAGGATAAAACGATTCGAAAGCTGATCATGAAGAAGTCCCTGTATAGTAAATAAACATTAAATTCTTCGATGTGGCGGCTCCCGGACACATGAACTCAGTTAATTCTATTATGATGGATTTTGATATAGAAATGAAAAATATTTCATAAAATTTCGATATATTGTGCAGAAAATGAACAGAATTATATACCTATGTACTAATGTACTGACTCTGTAAATAATTATGAAGAAGTCCAAGTATTATAAATAAAGGATTTTGTTTTCAATGTGCCTGCTCATAGACATATGAAGTGCATTGATTCTATATAGATTCATATTAAAAGAAAAGCAGTTACATTTCATATCAAACCGTCATCTGGTTTAGAATATAACTAATCATGAAGAATGTCCATTATAGTAAATTAACGTTATTTTCTTCGATATGACAGTTCCTGGACACATGATCTCAATTAATTCTATATCGATGCATATTTCTATAGAAATAACAACCATTTCATAAAATTTTGATATATTGTTCATAAAATGAACAGATTTATATACCTATGTACTAATGTACTGACTCTGTAATTAATTATGAAGAAGTCCAAGAATTATAAATGAAGGATTTTGTTTTCGATGTGCCAGCTCATAGACACATGAGGTGCATTGATTTTATATCGATTCATATTAAAAGGAAAGTAGTTACAGACATTTCATATCAATCCGTCATTTGGTTTAGAATATATTGAAGGATGTACTAACTCGGTAACTAATCATGAAGAATGTCCATTACGGTAAATTAACGTTATTTTCTTCGATATGGCAGTTCCTGAACACATGATCTGAATTAATTCTATATCGATGCATATTTAAATAGAAATAACAACCAGTTCATAAAATTTTGACATATTGTTCACAAACAGAACAAAATGATACACCGATGTACTGATGTACCGATTCTGTAATTCATCATGAAGAAGTCCAAGTTAAATAAATTAAGGATTATGTTTTCACAATGACTGCTCTTAGACACATAAACTGAATTTTTTCTATATCGAAGAAAATTAATATAGCAATGACAAACATTTCAAAATAATTCGATGTCCGGTTCAGAAATTATTGAAGGATATAACGATGCGAAAGCTGATCATGAAGAAATCCCTTTATAGTAAATGAACTTCATTTTCTTCAATGAGGTTGTATTGGACACATGAACTAAACTAATTCTATATCGATGCATATTAATGTATAAATTCCTGCTCATAGACATATGAAGTGAATTGATTCATATGTACTGATCAATAGATTCATATAAAAATAAGTAGTTACAGAGATTTCATAACAAATCATCATCTAGTTCAGAAAATATTGAAGGATAAAACGATTCGAAATCTGATCATGAGGAAGTCCCTTTATAGTAAATTAACATAATATTCTTCGATGTGGCGACTCCTGGACACATGAACTGAGTTAATTCTATATCGATGCATATTAAAATAGAAATTACAAACATTTCATAAAATTTTAATATATTGTTCATAAAATGAACAGAATTATATACCTATGTACTAATGTACTGACTCTGTAAATAATTATGAAGAAGTCCAAGAATTATAAATGAAGGATTTTGTTTTCAATGTGCCGGCTCATAGACACATGAGGTGCATTGATTTTATATAGATTCATATTAAAAGGAAAGTAGTTACATTTCATATCAATCCGTCATTTGGTTTAGAATATATTGAAGGATGTACTAACTCGGAAACTAATCATGAAGAATGCCCATTATGGTAAAATAACGTTATTTTCTTCGATATGGCAGATCCTGAGCACATGATCTGAATTAATTCTATATCGATGCATATTTAAATAGAAATAACAACCATTTCATAAAATTTTGACATATTGTTCAAAAACAGAACAGAATGATACACCTATGTACTGATGTACCGATTCTGTAATACATCATGAAGAAGTCCAAGTTAAATAAATTAAGGATTATGTTTTCAATATGGCTGCTCCTAGACACAAACTGAATTTATTCTATATCGAAGTAAATTAATATAGCAATGACAAACATTTCAAAAAAATTCGATATCCGGTTCAGAAAATATTGAAGGATAAAACGATTCGAAATCTGATCATGAGGAAGTCCCTTTATAGTAAATTAACATAATATTCTTCGATGTGGCTGCTCCTGGACACATAAACTGAGTTAATTCTATATCAATGCATATTAAAATAGAAATTACAAATATTTCATAAAATTTTAATATATTGTTCATAAAATGAACAGAATTATATACCTATGTACTAATGTACTGACTCTGTAAATAATTATGAAGAAGTCCAAGAATTATAAATGAAGGATTTTGTTTTCAATGTGCCGGCTCATAGACACATGAGGTGCATTGATTTTATATAGATTCATATTAAAAGGAAAGTAGTTACATTTCATATCAATCCGTCATTTGGTTTAGAATATATTGAAGGATGTACTAACTCGGAAACTAATCATGAAGAATGCCCATTATGGTAAAATAACGTTATTTTCTTCGATATGGCAGTTCCTGAACACATGATCTGAATTAATTCTATATCGATGCATATTTAAATAGAAATAACAACCATTTCATAAAATTTTGACATATTGTTCACAAACTGAACAGAATGATACACCGATGTACTGATGTACCGATTCTGTAATACATCATGAAGAAGTTCAAGTTAAATAAATTAAGGATTATGTTTTCAATATGGCTGCTCCTAGACACAAACTGAATTTATTCTATATCGAAGTAAATTAATATAGCAATGACAAACATTTCAAAAAAATTCGATATCCGGTTCAGAAAATATTGAAGGATAAAACGATTCGAAAGCTGATCATGAAGAAGTCCCTGTATAGTAAATAAACATTAAATTCTTCGATGTGGCGGCTCCCGGACACATGAACTCAGTTAATTCTATATTGATGGATTTTGATATAGAAATGAAAAATATTGCATAAAATTTCGATATATTGTGCAGAAAATGAACAGAATTATATACCTATGTACTAATGTACTGACTCTGTAAATAATTATGAAGAAGTCCAAGTATTATAAATAAAGGATTTTGTTTTCAATGTGCCTGCTCATAGACATATGAAGTGCATTGATTCCATATAGATTCATATTAAAAGAAAAGCAGTTACATTTCATATCAAACCGTCATCTGGTTTAGAATATAACTAATCATGAAGAATGTCCATTATAGTAAATTAACGTTATTTTCTTCGATATGACAGTTCCTGGACACATGATCTCAATTAATTCTATATCGATGCATATTTCTATAGAAATAACAACCATTTCATAAAATTTTGATATATTGTTCATAAAATGAACAGATTTATATACCTATGTACTAATGTACTGACTCTGTAATTAATTATGAAGAAGTCCAAGAATTATAAATGAAGGATTTTGTTTTCGATGTGCCAGCTCATAGACACATGAGGTGCATTGATTTTATATCGATTCATATTAAAAGGAAAGTAGTTACAGACATTTCATATCAATCCGTCATTTGGTTTAGAATATATTGAAGGATGTACTAACTCGGTAACTAATCATGAAGAATGTCCATTACGGTAAATTAACGTTATTTTCTTCGATATGGCAGTTCCTGAACACATGATCTGAATTAATTCTATATCGATGCATATTTAAATAGAAATAACAACCATTTCATAAAATTTTGACATATTGTTCACAAACTGAACAGAATGATACACCGATGTACTGATGTACCGATTCTGTAATACATCATGAAGAAGTTCAAGTTAAATAAATTAAGGATTATGTTTTCAATATGGCTGCTCCTAGACACAAACTGAATTTATTCTATATCGAAGTAAATTAATATAGCAATGACAAACATTTCAAAAAAATTCGATATCCGGTTCAGAAAATATTGAAGGATAAAACGATTCGAAAGCTGATCATGAAGAAGTCCCTGTATAGTAAATAAACATTAAATTCTTCGATGTGGCGGCTCCCGGACACATGAACTCAGTTAATTCTATATTGATGGATTTTGATATAGAAATGAAAAATATTTCATAAAATTTCGATATATTGTGCAGAAAATGAACAGAATTATATACCTATGTACTAATGTACTGACTCTGTAAATAATTATGAAGAAGTCCAAGTATTATAAATAAAGGATTTTGTTTTCAATGTGCCTGCTCATAGACATATGAAGTGCATTGATTCCATATAGATTCATATTAAAAGAAAAGCAGTTACATTTCATATCAAACCGTCATCTGGTTTAGAATATAACTAATCATGAAGAATGTCCATTATAGTAAATTAACGTTATTTTCTTCGATATGACAGTTCCTGGACACATGATCTCAATTAATTCTATATCGATGCATATTTCTATAGAAATAACAACCATTTCATAAAATTTTGATATATTGTTCATAAAATGAACAGATTTATATACCTATGTACTAATGTACTGACTCTGTAATTAATTATGAAGAAGTCCAAGAATTATAAATGAAGGATTTTGTTTTCGATGTGCCAGCTCATAGACACATGAGGTGCATTGATTTTATATCGATTCATATTAAAAGGAAAGTAGTTACAGACATTTCATATCAATCCGTCATTTGGTTTAGAATATATTGAAGGATGTACTAACTCGGTAACTAATCATGAAGAATGTCCATTACGGTAAATTAACGTTATTTTCTTCGATATGGCAGTTCCTGAACACATGATCTGAATTAATTCTATATCGATGCATATTTAAATAGAAATAACAACCAGTTCATAAAATTTTGACATATTGTTCACAAACAGAACAAAATGATACACCGATGTACTGATGTACCGATTCTGTAATTCATCATGAAGAAGTCCAAGTTAAATAAATTAAGGATTATGTTTTCACAATGACTGCTCTTAGACACATAAACTGAATTTTTTCTATATCGAAGTAAATTAATATAGCAATGACAAACATTTCAAAAAAATTCGATATCCGGTTCAGAAAATATTGAAGGATAAA
Organism: Coelopa pilipes; assembly: GCA_947389925.1. Classification (NCBI taxonomy): domain Eukaryota; kingdom Metazoa; phylum Arthropoda; class Insecta; order Diptera; family Coelopidae; genus Coelopa; species Coelopa pilipes. Next base: position 11,252,040 of record OX376700.1, read on the forward strand.
ACGATTCGAAAGCTGATCATGAAGAAGTACCTTTATACTAAATTAACGTCATTTACTTCAATGAGGTTGTATTAGACACATGAACTAAACTGATTCTATATCGATGCATATTAATATAAAAATTCCTACTCATAGACACATGAAGTGAATTGATTCATATGTACTGATTAATAAATTCATATAAAAAAAAGAGTAGTTACAGACATTTCATAACAAATCTAGTTCAGAAAATATTAAAGGATAAAACGATTCGAAAGCTGATCATGAGGAAGTCCCTTTATAGTAAATTAACATAATATTCTTCGATGTGGCGGCTCCTGAACACATGAGCTGAGATAATTCTATATCGATGCATATTAAAATAGAAATAACAAACATTTCATAAAATTTTAATATATTGTTCATAAAATGAACAGAATTATATACCTATGTACTAATCTGCTGACTCTGTAAATAATTATGAAGAAGTCCAAGAATTATAAATGAAGGATTTTGTTTTCAATGTGCCGGCTCATATAAACATGATGTGCATTAATTTTATATAGATTCATATTAAAAGGAAAGTAGTTACAGACATTTCATATCAATCCGTCATTTGGTTTAGAATATATTGAAGGATGTACTAACTCGGTAACTAATCATGAAGAATATCCATTATGGTAAATTAACGTTATTTTCTTCGATATGGCAGTTCCTGAAAACATGATCTGAACTAATTCTATATCGATGCATATTTAAATAGAAATAACAACATTTCATAAAATTTTAACATATTGTTCACAAACTGAACAGAATGATACACCGATGTACTGATGTACCGATTCTGTAATTCATCATGAAGAAGTCCAAGTTAAATAAATTAAGGATTATGTTTTCAAAATGACTGCTCCTAGACACAAAATGAATTTTTTCTATATCGAAGTAAATTAATATAGCAATGACAAACATTTCAAAAAAATTCGATATCCGGTTCAGAAAATATTGAAGGATAAAACGATTCGAAGGCTGATCATGAAGAAGTCCCTTTATAGTAAATTAACATTAAATTCTTCGATGTGGCGGCTCCCGGACACATGAACTCAGTTAATTCTATATTGATGGATTTTAATATAGAAATGAAAAATATTTCATAAAATTTTGATATATTGTGCAGAAAATGAACAGAATTATATACCTATGTACTAATGTACTGACTCTGTAAATAATTATGAAGAAGTCCAAGTATTATAAATAAAGGATTTTGTTTTCAATGTGCCTGCTCATAGTCATATGAAGTGCATTGATTCTATATAGATTCATATTAAAAGAAAAGTAGTTACATTTCATATCAAACCGTCATCTGGTTTAGAATATATTGAAGGATGTACTAACTCGGTAACTAATCATGAAGAATGTCCATTATAGTAAATTAACGTTATTTTCTTCGATATGGCAGTTCCTGGACACATGATCTCAATTAATTCTATATCGATGCATATTTCTATAGAAATAACAACCATTTCATAAAATTTTGATATATTGTTCATAAAATGAACAGATTTATATACCTATGTACTAATATACTGACTCTGTAAATAATTATGAAGAAGTCCAAGAATTATAAATGAAGGATTTTGTTTTCGATGTGCCGGCTCATAGACACATGAGGTGCATTGATTTTATATCGATTCATATTAAAAGGAAAGTAGTTACAGACATTTCATATCAATCCGTCATTTGGTTTAGAATATATTGAAGGATGTACTAATTCGTTAACTAATCAAGAAGAAGTCCCTTTATAGTAAATTAACGTCATTTTCTTCGTAGTGGAGACTCCTGGACACATGATCTGAATTAATTCTATATCGATGCATATTTAAATAGAAATAACAACCAGTTCATAAAATTTTGACATATTGTTCACAAACAGAACGAAATGATGTACTGATGTACCGATTCTGTAATTCATCATGAAGAAGTCCAAGTTTATTAAATTAAGGATTATGTTTTCAAAATGGCTCCTCCTAGACACATAAACTAAATTTTTTCTCTATCGAAGTAAATTAATTCGATATCCGGTTCAGAAAATATTGAAGGACAAAACGATTCGAAAGCTGATCATGAAGAAGTCCCTTTATAGTAAATTAACGTCATTTACTTCAATGAGGTTGTATTGGACACATGAATTAAACTGATTCTATATCGATGCATATTAATATATAAATTCCTGCTCATAGACACATGAAGTGAATTGATTCATATGTACTGATTAATAAATTCATATAAAAAAAAGTAGTTACAGACATTTCATAACAAATCTAGTTCAGAAAATATTGAAGGATAAAACGATTCGAAAGCTGATCATGAGGAAGTCCCTTTATAGTTAATTAACATAATATTCTTCGATGTGGCGGCTCCTGGACACATGAGCTGAGATAATTCTATATCGATGCATATTAAAATAGAAATAACAAACATTTCATAAAATTTTAATATATTGTTCATAAAATGAACAGAATTATATACCTATGTACTAATCTACTGACTCTGTAAATAATTATGAAGAAGTCCAAGAATTATAAATGAAGGATTTTGTTTTCAATGTGCCGGCTCATATAAACATGAGGTGCATTGATTTTATATAGATTCATATTAAAAGGAAAGTAGTTACAGACATTTCATATCAATCCGTCATTTGGTTTAGAATATATTGAAGGATGTACTAATTCGGTAACTAATCATGAAGAATGTCCATTATGGTAAATTAACGTTATTTTCTTCGATATGGCAGTTCCTGAAAACATGATATGAACTAATTCAATATCGATGCATATTTAAATAGAAATAACAACCATTTCATAAAATTTTGACATATTGTTCACAAACTGAACAGAATGATACACCGATGAACTGATGTACCGATTCTGTAATTCATCATGAAGAAGTCCAAGTTAAATAAATTAAGGATTATGTTTTCAAAATGACTGCTCCTAGACACATAAACTGAATTTTTTCTATATCGAAGTAAATTAATATAGCAATGACAAACATTTCAAAAAAATTCGATATCCGGTTCAGAAAATATTGAAGGATAAAACGATTCGAAAGCTGATCATGAAGAAGTCCCTTTATACTAAATTAACGTCATTTACTTCAATGAGGTTGTATTGGACACATGAACTAAACTGATTCTATATCGATGCATATTAATATAAATATTCCTACTCATAGACACATGAAGTTAATTGATTCATATATACTGATTAATAAATTCATATAAAAAAAAAAGTAGTTACAGACATTTCATAACAAATCTAGTTCAGAAAATATTAAACGATAAAACGATTCGAAAGCTGATCATGAGGAAGTCCCTTTATAGTAAATTTACATAATATTCTTCGATGTGGCGGCTCCTGGACACATGAGCTGAGATAATTCTATATCGATGCATATTAAAATAGAAATAACAAACATTTCATAAAATTTTAATATATTGTTCATAAAATGAACAGAATTATATACCTATGTACTAAAGTACTGACTCTGTAAATAATTATGAAGAAGTCCAAGAATTATAAATGAAGGATTTTGTTTTCAATGTGCCGGCTCATATAAACATGATGTGCATTGATTTTATATAGATTCATATTAAAAGGAAAGTAGTTACAGACATTTCATATCAATCCGTCATTTGGTTTAGAATATATTGAAGGATGTACTAACTCGGTAACTAATCATGAAGAATGTCCATTATGGTAAATTAACGTTATTTTCTTCGATATGGCAGTTCCTGAAAACATGATCTGAACTAATTCTATATCGATGCATATTTAAATAGAAATAACAACCATTTCATAAAATTTTAACATATTGTTCACAAACTGAACAGAATGATACACCGATGTACTGATGTACCGATTCTGTAATTCATCATGAAGAAGTCCAAGTTAAATAAAATAAGGATTATGTTTTCAAAATGACTGCTGCTAGACACAAAATGAATTAATTCTATATCGAAGTAAATTAATATAACAATGACAAACGTTTCAAAAAAATTCGATATCCGGTTCAGAAAATATTGAAGGATAAAACGATTCGAAGGCTGATCATGAAGAAGTCCCTTTATAGTAAATTAACATTAAATTCTTCGATGTGGCGGCTCCCGGACACATGAACTCAGTTAATTCTATATTGATGGATTTTAATATAGAAAAGAAAAATATTTCATAAAATTTCGATATATTGTGCAGAAAATGAACAGAATTATATACCTATGTACTAATGTACTGACTCTGTAAATAATTATGAAGAAGTCCAAGTATTATAAATAAAGGATTTTGTTTTCAATGTGCCTGCTCATAGACATATGAAGTGCATTGATTCTATATAGATTCATATTAAAAGAAAAGCAGTTACATTTCATATCAAACCGTCATCTGGTTTAGAATATATTGAAGGATGTACTAACTCTGTTCAGAAACTGTTCAGAAACCTTATTTTATAAGTATTTAAGTCATTTTGCAACCGTTCATTGAACGAACGTTAAGTTTTATAAAAACGCATACATATATATTTTTAGGCATTCTTGGTTAAGTTTAAAAAGAGAACGCATCGAACATGCATGAATAAAAATTGAATTATTTGTTAAAAGTGAAACAAATTGTATTATTTCAAAAACACATCCTAAAATCACATCATTCATAAACATTTTTTGGTCCTTCGAGCCGGATAGCTAGTGCGAGAAGTCTATAAGCTTGTAGTGTGCATCACGAGGATCAACTGCAACGTAGGCTATGGCTCGTAAAAGTCATCATCAGAGCATTTTGGAGAAATAGTTCAGAGGATTCTACAGCCTCATATTCAGCATTCAAGTGGAACTGGTAGCACTCGTGTGGAGTCACAGTTTAGAGGATTCTACAGCCTCATATTCATTATTCATTTGGAACTGTTGCACTCGTGTGGAGTCACAGTTGGAGGAGTCTACAGCTCAACATCGTTATCAGAGTTCCATATTCATCAGAGGACCGCCTCAACAAGTTATCAACATTTAGTGAAAGAGCAAAGAATCGTGGTAAGCAGCCGAAATACATCGGAGCACCCCATACATAACCTCATTTCAACATAACCTCAGTTCATCCGAGAAGCCACATGTGAGCAAATTTCACAGCAGTAAGCGACATATTGTTTTTTTTTGTATTTGTAATCGTTCTAAGTTTGTACAAGATCATTCGATAAATTCGTTCAAGTTAACCTACGTTCAAATAATCATAATTGGTTCATATATATGATACTTCTAAGAATTGTGTCCTTACTTATGTTCTAAGAAACCACCCTTTCTTGGAACCAATTATTCTTTGAAACAGTTTGAGAGTCACTGTACATTATTTGCATTGCATGTTCATATCTTTTCAAAACTATTAAATACAATATTTATAACCATTATTTAACAACATTTCACATTGTAAACATTATATATAAACATCTCGAATAAACATTGTAATAAATTTATTATAAACAAAGTATAAAATATGGAGAATTTAAAACAAAAACGACGTTCTCTCAAAAGTCAACTCACTAGAATTTGTAATTTTTGTCAAAATCCAAATGCTTCTTTAGAAGATATTGAAGTACGTATAAGTAAGCTCGATCAAATTTATGAACAATTAGAGACAATACAAACAGAAATTGACACTCTTACAAGTCCTGAAGAACAAGACGTGGAAGAGTCGTATCGCATCGAAATTGAGGATAAATATTTTGCAGTTAAATCAGTTTTCGTGGTGAGGTCACGCATAGATGACGCTGATCGCACAGTAATTCAAAACAACACAATGAGTTCAGACATGACTGCCGCAGTGCAGACACTTGTGGATCATCAAAACACAATGAGTATCCTAATTGAGAGGATGTCAACCAACGCTCGTATTGATGAAACGCCAACACCAACAAATCAAAGTAATGAAACCAGACAGGTTCGTCACGAGATTCGATTGCCACAAATCGAAATACCAGAATTCGATGGAACGTATCTCAACTGGATACGCTTCCGAGATTTATTTGAAGCCATGATTCACTCGAGAACAAATTTCTCCGACGTGGAAAAACTCGAGTATATGCAAACGAAGCTAAAGGGAGACGCATTGTCTTTAGTCAAGCATTTAAAACCAACCAACGACAATTACAAAATTGCTTGGGAATTATTACAGAAAAAATATAACAATTCAAGTAAAATCAAGAAAGCTTATTTTGGATTGCTTTTCGATCAACCAATGATGAAAGCATCATATGCATCAGAAGTCAAACGATTTTACAACAATACAAACGAATGTATAAACGCCTTAAAAGTATTGAACGAGCCAGTAGAGCATTGGGACTCAATACTACTATTTCACATGGAGAAAAAGCTTGACCCAGAAACACTTACACAATGGTGTAGAAATAAGAAATTGGATCAAGAGACATCATTTGCACAATTTCTGAGCTTCCTAGAAGAAAGATTATTCGAACTTGAGAGTACTCAATCTAGCAGTACGCACTTTGCAAAGCAGCCATTAAAGACAGTGGTTACACAAGGTAACAAACAACATCAACCGAAAAACTATTCAAACGCTTACACAAACTCAGTACAATCCTGTCCAGTTTGTAAACAGAATCACTCACTATATTTTTGCAACGAATTCATTGGATATCGATAAGAGGAAAAGTACCACTTTATGTAAAACCAACAACAGGTGATGGCATTATCACAACCGAAGCACTTTGCATGTCACAATTGACGCAAATGTTACCAGCATATGAAGTCAATAACAAGAAATTAGAGTATTTCAAGCATTTAGATTTAGCAGATACACAATACAACAAACCAGGTCACATAGACTTAATATTAGGCGCAGACATATACACAGATTGTGTGCTAAATGACAAACTCATACATCCTAGTGGGTCGCCAACTGCAATTCAAACGATCTTCGGTTGGATGATGATTGGGCGGATAGATTCATTGCAAAGCCCACAAATATTAGCAACACATGCAACAATCGATTTATCTGAGCAACTTAAAAGGTTCTGGGAGATCGAAGAACTTGAACACACAACAAAGATCCTTACAGTAGAGGAAGAGCACGCAGAGCAACATTATCAACAAAATGTACAACGAGATAATTGCGGAAGGTATATTGTTAAACTTCCATTCAAAAGCAACAATATTGAGTTCGGAGACTCGAGAACTGCAGCAACAAAACGACTTAAGCATATGGAAAACAAATTTTGTAACAATATAAATCTTGAAAATAAATACAAGAAATTCATGAATGAGTTCATTGAATTAAATCACATGGAGTTAGCTGATGCTAAAAAGAACAATCATACATATTTTATGCCACACCATGCTGTGATTAAGCCAAGCAGTACTACCACAAAATTGCGTGTCGTCTTCGATGGATCGTGCAAGACGTCGAATGGATTATCACTCAATGACCATTTATTAGTTGGCCCCACAATTCAAAAGGATTTATTTACAACTTTATTACATTTTCGAAAATATAAAATTGGTTTTGCAGCGGACATAGAAAAGATGTACCGCCAGGTAATTGTACATCCTGATGATCGATCATTTCAGAGAGTAGTGTGGAGAGAGAGCAGAAACCAAGACATACAAGAATATAATATGAGAACAGTGACATATGGAACTGCTTGCGCTCCATTTCTAGCAACCAGAACATTGTATCAAGTATCACTTGACAATGCACACATTTATCCAGAAGTATGTAATGCTATTGCCAATTCATTTTACGTAGACGATTTTATGTCATGCACAGATCACTCAGAAACTGCAATCAACTTGAAAAATCAAATTTGTCATATATTAAAACATTCCGGTTTCCACCTTCGTAAGTGGTCATCGAACTCATCAGAGCTTATTGAAACTATTCCCTTAGAAGACAGAGAATCTACAAATCAGACTATCATTGATGACACACAAACAGTAAAGACATTAGGGCTGTTATGGGATACGACAAGTGACAGCTTTAAACACAGTGTATCATTATCTACAACACCCAATGTGGTTACAAAACGCAACATTTTGTCAGATATTTCAAAAGTATTCGACCCTATAGGCTGGTTGTCACCAGTTATCATACCTATGAAAATCTTCATGCAAAGCCTATGGTTAAGAGGCATCAATTGGGATGAAACTTTACCAGCAGATTTATTAAACAAATGGTTGGAAATGCGCAATAATATCAATGATATTTCACAAATTCGAATACCCAGATGGTTAAAGGTAACCAGAGAGCAAGACATTGAACTACATGGTTTTGCTGATTCATCCGAATTAGCATATTCAGCAACAATTTATATAAAAGTAATAGACGAGAAAGGCACAATTTCAACAAATCTTATTGCTGCCAAAACAAAGGTCGCACCAGTAAAGCAAATTACACTTCCAAGACTTGAGTTGTGCGCTGCACACTTAATGGTAAAATTAATGGTCAAAGTCAAACAAGCACTCAATATAAATAAAGCACAATTATTTGGTTACTCTGATTCAACAATTGTACTTGCATGGATAGCTGATCATCCCCGTCGTTGGAAAACATTCATAGCAAATCGAACATCACAAATCATAAATGTAATTCCTGCTCATCAATGGCGACATATAAAATCACAATTAAATCCTGCAGATTTAGCAACAAGAGGTATCGTACCTCAAGATCTAATCAATAACACGTTGTGGTGGCATGGTCCACATATTTTAAGAGAAAATACTTCAATTGAAAATGAAATTATTTAAATACCAGACAACGTCGATTTAGAAGAGAGAAAAGAAGTTGCAGCACATATTGCAACAACATCAGAAATCGATATTATCGATCGATTTTCCGATTACAATAAATTGGTTAGAATAACTGCATTATTATTCAGATTCACACAAAATTGTAAGACTAAAACATCAGAAAGGACAACTGGCTTTTTAACAACAAATGAACTTCGTACATCACATGACAGTTTAATAAGAAAAACTCAACAAAAAGCATATTCATCAGAAATAAAACAATTATCATCAGGCAAACAACTTCCTGTGAAATTAAATTGGCTTCATTATCTCCATTTATTGATAAAAGCGGTATTCTACGCGTTGGAGGAAGAATTGAAAATGCAAACATAAGTTATAATCAAAAACATCCATTTATTCTTCCTAAAGACAGTCATTTAACAGAATTAATTGTTAAAAATTATCATATCAACTTTTTACATGCAGGAAGTAGACAACTTCAGTATTTAATAGCATTAAAATATTGGATTCCGTATGTTAGTTATGTAATCAAGAGTTGCATTTACAAATGCACGAAATGCATGAGGTTTCGTCAAAAATCACCACAACAACAAATGGGAAACATCCCTCATCATCGGTTAGAAACAACAGCAGCATTTATCAACACAGGTGTTGACTTTGCCGGACCGATTCAGGTACGATCCTGGAAAGGCCGAGGAAGTAAAAATTATAAATGTTGGATTGCAGTATTCATTTGTCTAGTAACAAAGGCAATTCACCTTGAGTTGGTAACAGAGCTATCAGCAGACGCTTTTATTGCAACACTTCGCAGATTCGTGGCGAGAAGAGGAAAGCCATCACATATGTTTTCTGATAATGGGACAAACTTTGTTGGATGCAACAACAAACTCCGAGAACTTTATCAATTCATGAATAAAAACAAAACTCAAGAAAACATAATGAAGGAAATGACAGGACAACAAATTGAGTGGCACTTTTCCCCTCCTTCCAGTCCGCACTTTGGTGGAATTTGGGAAGCTGGAGTCAAGTCAACCAAATTTCATTTGAAACGGGTATTAGCTGACACTTCACTTACATATGAGGAAATGTACACAACACTGTGCCAAATTGAAGGCTGTTTAAATTCGCGTCCATTATGCATTAAATTTGAAGGAGACACAGATCCTTTAACTCCCGCACATTTTTTAATTTTGAGACCAATGAATTCAGTGATAGATGAAGATCAAACAGAGTCAAAGATGAGCTGCCTTAATCGCTGGAAATATGTTCAACGACTTGTGCAGCATTTTTGGAAAAAGTGGTCCACAGAATACATATCACAACTACAACGACGTCCTAAGTGGTCTCAGAAAACTGCAAATTTACAACGAGATGATATTGTAATTATCAAAGAAGACAACCTACCACCTGCTCAATGGAGCATTGGAAAGATTTTAGATACACATCCAGGTTCAGATGGTCTTGTAAGAGTAGTCACAGTAAAAACGTCAAAGGGTATATTTAAGAGACCGATTGTTAAATTATCTCCCCTATTTTTAGATTGTTGAAAGCGGATCCTTTCAAAAGGGGCCGAGATGTTCAGAAACTGTTCAGAAACCTTATTTTATAAGTATTTAAGTCATTTTGGAACCGTTCATTGAACGAACGTTAAGTTTTATAAAAACGCATACATATATATTTTTAGGCATTCTTGGTTAAGTTTAAAAAGAGAACGCATCGAACATGCATGAATAAAAATTGAATTATTTGTTAAAAGTGAAATTGTATTATTTCAAAAACACATCCTAAAATCACATCATTCATAAACAAACTCGGTAACTAATCATGAAGAATGTCCATTATAGTAAATTAACGTTATTTTCTTCGATATGGCAGTTCCTGGACACATGATCTCAATTAATTCTATATCGATGCATATTTCTATAGAAATAACAACCATTTCATAAAATTTTGATATATTGTTCATAAAATGAACAGAATTATATACCTTTGTACTAATGTACTGACTCTGTAAATAATTATGAAGAAGTCCAAGTATTATAAATAAAGGATTTTGTTTTCAATGTGCCTGCTCATAGACACATGAAGTGAATTGAATCTATATAGATTCATATTAAAAAAAAGTAGTTACAGACATTTCATAACAAATCGTCATCTGGTTCAGAATATATTAAAGGATGCATATCGATGCATATTTATATAGAAATAACAACCATTTCATAAAATTTTGACATATTGTTCACAAAATGAACAGAATTATATACCTATGTACTAATGTACTGACTCTGTAAATAATTATGAAGAAGTCCAAGTATTATAAATAAAGGATTTTGTTTTCAATGTGCCTGCTCATAGTCATATGAAGTGCATTGATTCTATATAGATTCATATTAAAAGAAAAGTAGTTACATTTCATATCAAACCGTCATCTGGTATAGAATATATTGAAGGATGTACTAACTCGGTAACTAATCATGAAGAATGTCCATTACAGTAAATTAACGATATTTTCTTCGATATGACATGACACATGGACACATGATCTGAATTAATTCTATATCGATGCATATTTCTATAGAAATAACAACCATTTCATAAAATTTTGATATATTGTTCATAAAATGAACAGAATTATATACCTTTGTACTAATGTACTGACTCTGTAAATAATTATGAAGAAGTCCAAGTATTATAAATAAAGGATTTTGTTTTCAATGTGCCTGCTTATAGACACATGAGGTGAATTGATTCTATATAGATTCATATTAAAAAAAAAAGTAGTTACAGACATTTCATAACAAATCGTCATCTAGTTCAGAATATATTAAAGTATGTATATCGATGCAGATTTATATAGAAATAACAACCATTTCATAAAATTTTGACATATTGTTCACAAACAGAACAGAATGAGACACATATGTACTGATGTACCGATTCTGTAATACATCATGAAGAAGTCCAAGTTAAATAAATTAAGGATTATGTTTTCAATATGGCTGCTCCTAGACACAAACTGAATTTATTCTATATCGAAGTAAATTTATATAGCAATGACAAACATTTCAAAAAAATTCGATGTCCAGTTCAGAAAATATTGAAGGATAGAACGATGCGAAAGCTGATCATGAAGATGTCCCTTTATAGTAAATGAACGTCATTTTCTTCAACGAGGTTGTATTGGACACATGAACTAAACTAATTCTATATCGATGCATATTAATGTATAAATTCCTGCTCATAGACATATGAAGTGAATTGATTTATATTTACTGATTAAGAGATTCATATAAAAAAAAAGTAGTTACAGAGATTTCATAACAAATCGTCATCTAGTTCAGAAAATATTGAAGGATAAAACGATTCGAAAGCTGATCATGAGGAAGTCCCTTTATAGTAAATTAACATAATATTCTTCGATGTGGCTGCTCCTGGACACATAAACTGAGTTAATTCTATATCGATGCATATTAAAATAGAAAGTACAAATATTTCAAAAAATTTGAATATATTGTTCATAAAATGAACAGAATTATATACCTATGTACTAATGTACTGACTCTGTAAATAATTATGCAGAAGTCCCAGAATTATAAATGAAGGATTTTGTTTTCAATGTGACGGCTCATAGACACATGAGGTGCATTGATTTTATATAGATTCATATTAAAAGAAAAGTAGTTACAGACATTTCATATCAATCCGTCATTTGGTTTAGAATATATTGAAGGATGTACTAACTCGGTAACTAATCATGAAGAATGTCCATTATGGTAAATTAACGTTATTTTCTTCGATATGGCAGTTTCTGAACACATGATCTGAATTAATTCTATATCGATGCATATTTAAATAGAAATAACAACCATTTCATAAAATTTTGACATATTGTTCACAAACAGAACAGAATGATACTCCTATGTACTGATGTACCGATTCTGTAATACATCATGACGAAGTCCAAGTTAAATAAATTAAGGATTATGTTTTCAATATGGCTGCTCCTAGACACAAACTGAATTTATTCTATATCGAAGAAAGTTTATATAGCAATGACAAACATTTCGAAAAAATTCGATGTCCAGTTCAGAAAATATTGAAGGATAAAACGATCCGAAAGATGATCATCAAGAAGTCTCTTTATAGTAAATTAACATTATATTCTTCGATGTGGCGGCTCCTGGACACATGAACTCAGTTAATTCTATATTCATGGATTTTAATATAGAAATGAAAAATATTTCATAAAATTTCGATATATTGTGCAGAAAATGAACAGAATTATATACCTATGTACTAATGTACTGACTCTGTAAATAATTATGAAGAAATCCAAGTATTATAAATAAAGGATTTTGTTTTCAATGTGCCTGCTCATAGACATATGAAGTGCATTGATTCTATATAGATTCATATTAAAAGAAAAGCAGTTACATTTCATATCAAACCGTCATCTGGTTTAGAAAATATTGAAGGATGTACTAACTCGGTAACTAATCATGAAGAATGTCCATTATAGTAAATTAACGTTATTTTCTTCGATATGACAGTTCCTGGACACATGATCTGAGTTAATTCTATATCGATGCATATTGCTATAGAAATAACAACCATTTCATAGAATTTTGATATATTGTTCATAAAATGAACAGAATTATATACCTTTGTACTAATGTACTGACTCTGTAAATAATTATGAAGAAGTCCAAGTATTATAAATAAAGGATTTTGATTTCAATGTGCCTGCTTATAGACACATGAGGTGAATTGATTCGATATAGATTCATATTTAAAAAAAAGTAGTTACAGACATTTCATAACAAATCGTCATCTAGTTCAGAATATATTAAAGTATGTATATCGATGCAGATTTATATAGAAATAACAACCATTTCATAAAATGTTGACATATTGTTCACAAACAGAACAGAATGATACACATATGTACTGATGTACCGATTCTGTAATACATCATGAAGAAGTCCAAGTTAAATAAATTAAGGATTATGTTTTCAATATGGCTGCTCCTAGACACAAACTGAATTTATTCTATATCGAAGTAAATTTATATAGCAATGACAAACATTTCAAAAAAATTCGATGTCCAGTTCAGAAAATATTGAAGGATAGAACGATGCGAAAGCTGATCATGAAGATGTCCCTTTATAGTAAATGAACGTCATTTTCTTCAACGAGGTTGTATTGGACACATGAACTAAACTAATTCTATATCGATGCATATTAATGTATAAATTCCTGCTCATAGACATATGAAGTGAATTGATTTATATTTACTGATTAAGAGATTCATATAAAAAAAAAGTAGTTACAGAGATTTCATAACAAATCGTCATCTAGTTCAGAAAATATTGAAGGATAAAACGATTCGAAAGCTGATCATGAGGAAGTCCCTTTATAGTAAATTAACATAATATTCTTCGATGTGGCTGCTCCTGGACACATAAACTGAGTTAATTCTATATCGATGCATATTAAAATAGAAAGTACAAATATTTCAAAAAATTTGAATATATTGTTCATAAAATGAACAGAATTATATACCTATGTACTAATGTACTGACTCTGTAAATAATTATGCAGAAGTTCAAGAATTATAAATGAAGGATTTTGTTTTCAATGTGACGCCTCATAGACACATGAGGTGCATTGATTTTATATAGATTCATATTAAAAGGAAAGTAGTTACAGACATTTCATATCAATCCGTCATTTGGTTTAGAATATATTGAAGGATGTACTAACTCGGTAACTAATCATGAAGAATGTCCATTATGGTAAATTAACGTTATTTTCTTCGATGTGGCGACTCCTGGACACATGATCTGAATTAATTCTATATCGATGCATATTTAAATAGAAATAACAACCATTTCATAAAATTTTGACATATTGTTCACAAACAGAACAGAATGATACTCCTATGTACTGATGTACCGATTCTGTAATACATCATGAAGAAGTCCAAGTTAAATAAATTAAGGATTATGTTTTCAATATGGCTGCTCCTAGACACAAACTGAATTTATTCTATATCGAAGAAAATTTATATAGCAATGACAAACATTTCGAAAAAATTCGATGTCCAGTTCAGAAAATATTGAAGGATAAAACGATCCGAAAGATGATCATGAAGAAGTCTCTTTATAGTAAATTAACATTATATTCTTCGATGTGGCGGCTCCTGGACACATGAACTCAGTTAATTCTATATTCATGGATTTTAATATAGAAATGAAAAATATTTCATAAAATTTCGATATATTGTGCAGAAAATGAACAGAATTATATACCTATGTACTAATGTACTGACTCTGTAAGTAATTATGAAGAAGTCCAAGTATTATAAATAAAGGATTTTGTTTTCAATGTGCCTGCTCATAGACATATGAAGTGCATTGATTCTATATAGATCCATATTAAAAGAAAAGCAGTTACATTTCATATCAAACCGTCATCTGGTTTAGAAAATATTGAAGGATGTACTAACTCGGTAACTAATCATGAAGAATGTCCATTATAGTAAATTACCGTTCCTGGAGACATGATCTAAATTAATTCTATATCGATGCATATTTCTATAGAAATAACAACCATTTCATAAAATTTTGATATATTGTTCATAAAATGAACAGAATTATATACCTATGTACTAATGTACTGACTCTGTAAATAATTATGAAGAAGTCCAAGTATTATAAATAAAGGATTTTGTTTTCAATGTGCCTGCTCATAGACACATGAAGTGAATTGATTCTATATAGATTCATATTAAAAAAAAAGTAGTTACAGACATTTCATAACAAATCGTCATCTTGTTCAGAATATATTAAAGATGTATATCGATGCAGATTTATATAGAAATAACAACCAATTCATAAAATTTTGACATATTGTTCACAAAATGAACAGAATGATATACCGATGTACTGATGTACCAACTCTGTAATTAACCATGAAGACGTCCATGTTAAACAAATTAAGTATTATGTTTTCAATATGGCTGCTCCTAGACACATAAACTGAATTTATTCTATATCAAAGTAAATTAATATAACAATGACAAACATTTCAAAAAAATTCGATGTCCGGTTCAGAAATTATTGAAGGATATAACGATGCGAAAGCTGATCATGAAGAAATCCCTTTATAGTAATTTAACGTCATTTTCTTCAATGAGGTTGTATTGGACACATGAACTAAACTAATTCTATATCGATGCATATTAATGTATAAATTCCTGCTCATAGACATATGAAGTGAATTGATTCATATGTACTGATTAATAGATTCATATAAAAAAAGTAGTTACAGAGATTTCATAACAAATCGTCATCTAGTTCAGAAAATATTGAAGGATAAAACGATTCGAAAGCTGATCATGAGGAAGTCCCTTTATAGTAAATTAACATAATATTCTTCGATGTGGCTGCTCCTGGACACATAAACTGAGTTAATTCTATATCGATGCATATTAAAATAGAAATTACAAATATTTCATAAAATGTTGATCTATTGTTCATAAAACGAACAGAATTATATACCTTTGTACTAATGTACTGACTCGGTAAATAATTATGAAGAAGTCCAAGAATTATAAATGAAGGATTTTGTTTTCAATGTGCCGGCTCATAGACACATGAGGTGCATTGATTTTATATAGATTCATATTAAAAGGAAAGTAGTTACAGACATTTCATATCAATCCGTCATTTGGTTTAGAATATATTGAAGGATGTACTAACTCGGTAACTAATCATGAAGAATGTCCATTATGGTAAATTAACGTTATTTTCTTCGATGTGGCAGTTCCTGAACACATGATCTGAATTAATTCTATATCGATGCATATTTAAATAGAAATAACAACCATTTCATAAAATTTTGACATATTGTTCACAAACAGAACAGAATGATACACCAATGTACTGATGTACCGATTCTGTAATACATCATGAAGAAGTCCAAGTTAAATAAATTAAGGATTATGTTTTCAATATGGCTGCTCCTAGACACAAACTGAATTTATTCTATATCGAAGTAAATTAATATAGCAATGACAAACATTTCAAAAAAATTCGATATCCGGTTCAGAAAATATTGAAGGATAAAACGATTCGAAAGCTGATCATGAAGAAGTCCCTTTATAGTAAATTAACGTCATTTACTTCAATGAGGTTGTATTGGACACATGAACTAAACTAATTCCCTATCGATGCATATTAATGTATAAATTCCTGCTCATAGACATATGAAGTGAATTGATTTATATTTACTGATTAAGAGATTCATATAAAAAAAAAGTAGTTACAGAGATTTCATAACAAATCGTCATCTAGTTCAGAAAATATTGAAGGATAAAACGATTCGAAAGCTGATCATGAGGAAGTCCCTTTATAGTAAATTAACATTAAATTCTTCGATGTGGCGGCTCCTGGACACATGAACTGAGTTAATTCTATATCGATGCATATTAAAATAGAAATTACAAATATTTCATAAAATGTTGATCTATTGTTCATAAAACGAACAGAATTATATGCCTTTGTACTAATGTACTGACTCGGTAAATAATTATGAAGAAGTCCAAGAATTATAAATGAAGGATTTTGTTTAGATTTTATATAGATTCATATTAAAAGGAAAGTAGTTACAGACATTTCATATCAATCCGTCATTTGGTTCAGAATTTATTGAAGGATGTACTAATTCGTTAACTAATCATGAAGAATGTCCATTATAGTAAATTAATGTTATTTTCTTCGATATGGCAGTTCCTGAACACATGATCTGAATTAATTCTATATCGATGCATATTTAAATAGAAATAACAACCATTTCATAAAATTTCGATATATTGTGCAGAAAATGAACAGAATGATATACCGATGTACTGATGTACCGACTCTGTAATTCATCATGAAGATGTCCAAGTTAAAGAAATGAAGGATTATGTTTTCAATATGGCTGCTCCTAGACACAAAATGAATTTATTCTATATCGAAGTAAATTTATATAGCAATGACAAACATTTCAAAAAAATTCGATGTCCAGTTCAGAAATTATTGAAGGATATAACGTTGCGAAAGCTGATCATGAAGAAGTCCCTTTATAGTAAATTAACGTCATTTACTTCAATGAGGTTGTATTGGACACATGAACTAAACTAATTCCCTATCGATGCATATTAATATATAAATTCCTGCTCATAGACACATGAAGTGAATTGATTCATATGTACTGATTAATAGATTCATATCTTAAAAAGTAGTTACAGACATTTCATAACAAATCGTCATCTAGTTTTAGAAAATATTGAAGGATAAAACGATTCGAAAGCTGATCATGAGGAAGTCCCTTTATAGTAAATTAACATTAAATTCTTCGATGTGGCGGCTCCTGGACACATGAACTGAGTTAATTCTATATCGGTGCATATTAAAATAGAAATTACAAATATTTCATAAAATGTTGATATATTGTTCATAAAACGAACAGAATTATATGTAGGAACTTAACCTTCAGTCTAATATTGTAGACGTTAAGTCCTATCAAATTATATTATTATGTCTAGTTTATTAATTTAATGATTAAATAAACCGTATTTCAATATTTTAAGTTAATATATTTCATTTATTTAGTTTAAGTCATTCAAATATTATTATAAGTATTTTATTAAAGTTTAACAATAAGTATTTTCACACACGACATTAAAGACTACGACAACTGACTCTGACGGCGAACTCTCAATGACTGTACGGCTTCTTTTCTTTTTGTTTCTGATCTAAGTGCGTTCCGCGTCATATTCGTTAATTGTTACTTCCGTTATTCGTCTTTTGTCTTTATCTCCCAAATTGCGTCTTGTTAATATGTCCGTCCGCTTCTGGTGTTTCTGCGTGTCTGTCCGTCTTGTTCCTTTCCCAATCCCACATTCGGCCATCCTGAGCTTTCATTCGACCCGAATGAATGATTCCATCTCTTCATAAATTCTGCTACTGTATTGGTGTACCGTGGTCCATCGAATTCCCCAACTCGCTCAACAGAATATCTGCCGTGGTCTAATGCTTTCAACACTCGGTACGGGCCAAGATATTTCGGTTTCAACTTCAAACCTTGTCCAAACTGCGTACGCTTAATGGCTACGAGTTCATTGATTTTGTAGGCCGTTTCTTCCACTCTCTTTTTGTTGAAGTTCTTCCTGTTCTCTTTCTGAATCTCAGCAATGTTCTCACACGCTTCTTCGCGAACCAAATCTCTTTCTGCATTGAGCTCCTCTATCGCTGACTCTTCCATCAACTTTCTGATATCTTCGTTAGCGTTAATGCGCATATCGAGTCCAGTTAATATTCGGAATGGAGACACCTTTGTACTTCGTGGAGGCGAATTATTAATTGTTTGCTGAATGCGATCCACATGTTTGTACCAGTTCTGCGGCTTCTCTATACAGAGCTTAGACAACATCGGAATGACTATCTTGTGGATCCGCTCCACTTGACCATTACCTCGAGGCACACCTGTCGCGATCAATAAATGTTGTATGTCTTCTCTTCGACAGTACTCGGCAAACGCATTCGAAGTAAAAGCCGTTCCTCTGTCCGATATGATTCTTCTAGGGTTACCAAAAATCACCGCCTGTTTCTCCAATCTTTCGATCACCTCATTCGTCCCTGTACTTTTCGTTGGATAAAGCCAGACGAATTTCGAGAACGCGTCAACAACTACCAACAGATGATTGTATCGTTTATGCGTCTGTTCCAGAGGTCCTACGTGGTCTATGTGGTATGTTCCTAGCGGCTGATCTGATTTCCAGATAGGGTTCAGAAATCCTTCCTTCTTACCCGTCTTAGCTTCGGTGACGATACACTCTACACAGCCCTTCACGACCCTTTCAACCTTGGAAGTCAAACTGGGTATGTAGAAAGTCTTCTCAATCACGTCTTGAGTCTTCTTCACTCCAAAATGTCCTTGTCGGTGTGACATTTTAATTATCTCCTGCTCCATCGTTGTTGGAATTACAACATGTTCCTTAATGGGATCCTTGTGCAAAACGTCGAATTTTATGAAATAATCGTCATAACCTTCTTTCTCTAACACCTTCCTCACTGCCTTAATCCACTCGTCCTGAAACTGCGCTTCTTTAATTCGATGACGAAGGGAATCCTCGATCATGAGACACGAAATTCTACTAAGCGCATCCACATGCTTCATTTTGGATCCTGAACGATGCTCTATTTCGTAATCGAAACCTTGAAGAAACATCGCCCATCTCGACACTCGCAGTGGCACATCAACCTTTTTCATCGTCATGGCGAAGGCGTTGCAATCCGTCACAATTTTGAATCTCGAACCCATGACGTACATCCTCCACTTTTTCAACGACTCTATAATCGCAAGTACTTCCAGCTCATACGAATGGTACTTCTGCTCAACTGGTGACGTCTTTCTGCTCATGTACTGAATCGGGTGAAACTGTTGGTCGTCAATGTTTTTCTGTAAAAGTACACCACCATAGCCGTACATACACGCGTCTGTATGAATCTCGGTTGTTGCCTTTGGATCATACAACATCAAGACCGGTGCAGTAACTAATGCTGTCTTCAACTGTTGAATCGCTATTCGTTCTAAATCGTCAATCTTGAAATGAGCTTCCTTCTTTAGTAGATCAGTGAGTGGCTTTGCTATCAAAGCGAAATTTGATATGAAACGTCGGAAATATGAAGTCAGGCCCAAGAATCGTTGAAGCGATTTCTTGTCCTTCGGCTCCGGAAATTCACTAACCGCTTTCATCTTCTCTGCTGATGGCTTCACAGTTGAGTTCTCGACGATATAGCCCAAAAAGTTTACTCTCCTCATCAAAATTTGGCATTTACTCCACTTAATACGCAGCCCGTATTCCTCGGCAACTTTCAGCACTGTCTTCAATTTGTCTAATCCTTCTAGTTCGTCTTCCGATGGGATTATTATATCATCCATGTAAACTACTATCAATCCATTTTGGATCAACTCACGGAAGATTGCAAGAATGTATCTACAAAAGACTGCCGGCGAATTCGATATTCCAAACGGGACATATCGAAATTCATATTGCCCATTATGTGTTACGAAAGACGTATACTTCTGCGATGATGCTTCTATGGGTACGTGGAAAAAACCATTACGCAAATCCAACGTCGTGAAAACCTTTGCTTCTTGAAGCCTCTGCAATACATCGTCAATGAGCACCATCGGAAAATTATCTCGAATAATCTTTTCGTTCAGCTTTCGATAATCGCAGCATAATCTCTTCGAACCATCTTTCTTAGTGACAAGCACAATCGGCGATGCATATTCTGAGTAGCTTGGCTTCACTATCCCTTCTTTCAACCACTCTTTCACCTGTTCTTGAACTGCACATTGATTCATGTACGATTGTCTTCTCGGTCTCTGATACACTGGAACTTCGTCTTTCAAAATTATTTTCATTACAACTGGTGAATCTCTCTTCTTCTGCGGCTTGTAATTATTGATTAATGTCAATGCTGACTTTTCTGTTTTCCCGTCAAGGTGAGATAAGTGCGTTAGAGCGCCACTTAAATCATCGACTGATGTTGATAAACATATTTCTTCGAATTCACACTTTAGTTCATCAATACTCGAAATGCGTCGTTCTTTATTCTCTTCAATCTTCCCTTCATCTCGTTGTTCGTTCTTCTTTGACACACTATCTACCATTTTACTTTTAAATATAACTTCATCTGAACTGATGATCACATCTACTTGTCGAAGAATGTCGTTGCCTATAATTGCGGAATATAACATGTCCTTCTCTCGCATGACATGGAATTGGATCTCCAAATTAATATCATCGATAATTACTTGAACAACAAAGCTTCCGACTGTCGACACTCTCTTCTGTCCGAGCCCCTGTAAAATTTTCTTTTCTCCAGTCAATTCAATATCGCCTAGTCTCATTAAAACATCGTATCTGATGATGCAGATATCGCTGCCGGTATCGATTAGTGCTGACACATTGACTCCCCTCACGTCTACATCTTTGAATAATCGGTTGCTCTTCAATAATATCGGTGTCTCATTGGTTCCTAGCGTTGCCACGTTAAGCTGTTTGCTCTCGCTTTTCAGGTCTCTCTTGACTTCGGCTCTACATTCAAACGCTCTGTGTCCTGGCTGCTGACACTTAAAACAACGATAGCCTGATAACGAGCAATCTTTCGCAATATGATTCTTGTCACCACATTTGAAACACTTCCTTTCAGGGTTCTGTCGGACATCGCTAGTTTTCTGCGACTGCTGCTGAAGTCCTCTCGATGACTGTACGGCTTCTTTTCTTTTTGTTTCTGATCTAAGTGCGTTCCGCGTCATATTCGTTAATTGTTACTTCCGTTATTCGTCTTTTGTCTTTATCTCCCAAATTGCGTCTTGTTAATATGTCCGTCCGCTTCTGGTGTTTCTGCGTGTCTGTCCGTCTTGTTCCTTTCCCAATCCCACATATATACCTTTGTACTAATGTACTGACTCTGTAAATAATTATGAAGAAGTCCAAGTATTATAAATAAAGGATTTTGTTTTCAATGTGCCTGCTCATAGACACATGAAGTGAATTGATTCTATATAGATTCATATTAAAAAAAAGTATTTACAGACATTTCATAACAAATCGTCATCTTGTTCAGAATATATTAAAGATGTATATCGATGCAGATTTATATAGAAATAACAACCAATTCATAAAATTTTGACATATTGTTCACAAAATGAACAGAATGATATACCGATGTACTGATGTACCAACTCTGTAATTAACCATGAAGACGTCCGTGTTAAACAAATTAAGTATTATGTTTTCAATATGGCTGCTCCTAGACACATAAACTGAATTTATTCTATATCAAAGTAAATTAATATAACAATGACAAACATTTCAAAAAAATTCGATGTCCGGTTCAGAAATTATTGAAGGATATAACGATGCGAAAGCTGATCATGAAGAAATCCCTTTATAGTAATTTAACGTCATTTTCTTCAATGAGGTTGTATTAGACACATGAACTAAACTAATTCTATATCGATGCATATTAATGTATAAATTCCTGCTCATAGACATATGAAGTGAATTGATTCATATGTACTGATTAATAGATTCATATAAAAAAAGTAGTTACAGAGATTTCATAACAAATCGTCATCTAGTTCAGAAAATATTGAAGGATAAAACGATTCGAAAGCTGATCATGAGGAAGTCCCTTTATAGTAAATTAACATAATATTCTTCGATGTGGCTGCTCCTGGACACATAAACTGAGTTAATTCTATATCGATGCATATTAAAATAGAAATTACAAATATTTCATAAAATGTTGATCTATTGTTCATAAAACGAACAGAATTATATACCTTTGTACTAATGTACTGACTCGGTAAATAATTATGAAGAAGTCCAAGAATTATAAATGAAGGATTTTGTTTTCAATGTGCCGGCTCATAGACACATGAGGTGCATTGATTTTATATAGATTCATATTAAAAGGAAAGTAGTTACAGACATTTCATATCAATCCGTCATTTGGTTTAGAATATATTGAAGGATGTACTAACTCGGTAACTAATCATGAAGAATGTCCATTATGGTAAATTAACGTTATTTTCTTCGATGTGGCAGTTCCTGAACACATGATCTGAATTAATTCTATATCGATGCATATTTAAATAGAAATAACAACCACTTCATAAAATGTTGACATATTGTTCACAAACAGAACAGAATGATACACCAATGTACTGATGTACCGATTCTGTAATACATCATGAAGAAGTCCAAGTTAAATAAATGAAGGATTATGTTTTCAATATGGCTGCTCCTAGACACAAAATGAATTTATTCTATATCGAAGTAAATTTATATAGCAATGACAAACATTTCAAAAAAATTCGATGTCCAGTTCAGAAAATATTGAAGGACAAAACGATTCGAAAGCTGATCATGAAGAAGTCCCTTTATAGTAAATTAACGTCATTTACTTCAATGAGGTTGTATTGGACACATGAACTAAACTAATTCCCTATCGATGCATATTAATATATAAATTCCTGCTCATAGACACATGAAGTGAATTGATTCATATGTACTGATTAATAGATTCATATCTTAAAAAGTAGTTACAGACATTTCATAACAAATCGTCATCTAGTTTTAGAAAATATTGAAGGATAAAACGATTCGAAAGCTGATCATGAGGAAGTCCCTTTATAGTAAATTAACATTAAATTCTTCGATGTGGCGGCTCCTGGACACATGAACTGAGTTAATTCTATATCGATGCATATTAAAATAGAAATTACAAATATTTCATAAAATGTTGATCTATTGTTCATAAAACGAACAGAATTATATACCTTTGTACTAATGTACTGACTCGGTAAATAATTATGAAGAAGTCCAAGAATTATAAATGAAGGATTTTGTTTAGATTTTATATAGATTCATATTAAAAGGAAAGTAGTTACAGACATTTCATATCAATCCGTCATTTGGTTCAGAATTTATTGAAGGATGTACTAATTCGTTAACTAATCATGAAGAATGTCCATTATAGTAAATTAATGTTATTTTCTTCGATATGGCAGTTCCTGAACACATGATCTGAATTAATTCTATATCGATGCATATTTAAATAGAAATAACAACCATTTCATAAAATTTCGATATATTGTGCAGAAAATGAACAGAATGATATACCGATGTACTGATGTACCGACTCTGTAATTCATCATGAAGATGTCCAAGTTAAATAAATGAAGGATTATGTTTTCAATATGGCTGCTCCTAGACACAAAATGAATTTATTCTATATCGAAGTAAATTTATATAGCAATGACAAACATTTCAAAAAAATTCGATGTCCAGTTCAGAAAATATTGAAGGACAAAACGATTCGAAAGCTGATCATGAAGAAGTCCCTTTATAGTAAATTAACGTCATTTACTTCAATGAGGTTGTATTGGACACATGAACTAAACTAATTCCCTATCGATGCATATTAATATATAAATTCCTGCTCATAGACACATGAAGTGAATTGATTCATATGTACTGATTAATAGATTCATATCTTAAAAAGTAGTTACAGACATTTCATAACAAATCGTCATCTAGTTTTAGAAAATATTGAAGGATAAAACGATTCGAAAGCTGATCATGAGGAAGTCCCTTTATAGTAAATTAACATTAAATTCTTCGATGTGGCGGCTCCTGGACACATGAACTGAGTTAATTCTATATCGGTGCATATTAAAATAGAAATTACAAATATTTCATAAAATGTTGATATATTGTTCATAAAACGAACAGAATTATATACCTTTGTACTAATGTACTGACTCTGTAAATAATTATGAAGAAGTCCAAGTATTATAAATAAAGGATTTTGTTTTCAATGTGCCTGCTCATAGACACATGAAGTGAATTGATTCTATATAGATTCATATTAAAAAAAAGTATTTACAGACATTTCATAACAAATCGTCATCTGGTTCAAAATATAATAAAGGATATATATCGATGCATATTTATATAGAAATAACAACCATTTCATAAAATTTTGACATATTGTTCACAAAATGAACAGAATGATATACCGATGTACTGATGTACTGACTCTGTAATTAATCATGAAGAAGTCCAAGTTAAATATATTAGGTATTATGTTTTCAATATGGCTGCTCCTAGACACATAAACTGAATTTATTCTATATCGAATTAAATTAATTTAGCAATGACAAACATTTCAAAAAAATTCTATGTCTAGTTCAGAAAATATTGAAGGATAAAACGATTCGAAAGCTGGTCATGAAGAAGTCCCATTATAGTAAATTAAAGTTATATTCTTTGATGTGGCGGCTCCCGGACACATGAACTCAGTTAATTCTATATTCATGGATTTTAATATAGAAATGAGAAAAATTTCATAAAATTTCGATATATTGTATAGAAAATGATTAGAATTATATTCCTATGTACTAATGTACTGACTCTGTTAATAATTATGAAGATGTCCAAGTATTATAAATAAAGGATTTTGTTTTCAATGTGCCTTCTCATAGACACATGAAGTGAATTGATTCGATATAGATTCATTTTTAAAAAAAAGTAGTTACAGACATTTCATAACAAATCGTCATCTGGTTTAGAATATATTGAAGGATGTGTATCGATGCATATTTATATAGAAATAACAACCATTTCATAAAATTTTGACATATTGTTCAGAAAATGAACAGAATGATATACTGATGTACTGATGTACCGACTCTGTAATTCATCATGAAGGAGTCCAAGTTAAATAAATTAAGGATTATGTTTTCAATATGGCTGCTCCTAGACTCAAACTGAATTTATTCTATATCGAAGTAAATTAATATAGCAAGGACAAACATCTCGAAAAAAATTCGATGTTCGGTTCAGAAATTATTGAGTGATTTAACGATGCGAAAGCTGATCTGAAGAAGTCCCTTTCTAGTAAATTAACGTTATTTTCTTCGATATGGCAGTTCCTGGACACATGATCTGAATTAATTCTATATCGATGCATATTTATATAGAAATAACAACCATTTCATAAAATGTTGACATATTGTTCACAAAATGAACAGAATGATATACCGATGTACTGATGTACCGACTCTGTAATTCATCATGAAGATGTCCAAGTTAAATAAATTAAGGATTATGTTTTCAATATGGCTGCTCCTAGACTCAAACTGAATTTATGCTATATCGAAGTAAATGTATATAGCAATGACAAACATTTCAAAAAAAAAATCGATGTCCAATTCAGAAAATATTGAAGGATAAAACGTTTCGAAAGCTGATCATTAAGAAGTGCCTGAATTGAGATGGCACTGGTTTGCACCACCTTTGTAAATTGAATTTTACAATAAATTATAATACGCGTTCTATTTTGTATGTTCTATATATTTTCGCAACCGAACCAGAAGTGATGCTGGTGAATTTAATATTTGTCTTAAGCCGAGGTGCATACAAAAATGAGTGACAATGCGTGAGAACGATTGAGCATAGTAGAGTGAGAGAATGAATACAATGCAAAGAGAGCAAAAAATGTGTAGAGCAATTGTTCATATACAGGGTGTTTGCTTATGATAAGTAATTACAATTTTAAAGCTTATATTTATTAGAAGTGTTTATTGCTGCTGCGAACATACTTCCCTCGGTGGAAGGCGTAGGCTTTCAACTGCTTTAATCTCTACTGGAAGCACAGCAATCGTTCTGATGGCACGCTTGACAAGGCCATTTGCGGTGCGAACAACAGCGACATGAGCGATTCCATCGTCGCCACATACAGTGCAATCCACACGACCAAGCTGCCATTTTAGAGAAGGGAGATTGTCTTCCTTTAGGAGTACCAAAGCGCCTTGACGAATGTTGGGAGCTGTTGAGCGCCACTTTCCTCTTTCTTGTAGCAAAGATAGGTAGCAAGCACTCCACTTCTTCCAAAATGTTTGCTGCATATGAATGACGCGCTGCCAAACGGCCAATGTTGAGATGAATTACATCTGGTTGCACGATAGCAATAAACGGTGCGCCGACCAGGAAGTGGGCAGCAGTAAGCACCTCAAGGTCGTTAGGGTTCTCTGAAATGGGATAAAGCGGACGAGAATTGATTATTGCAGCAATTTCACAAACCAAGGTGCGAAGCTTTTCGAATGTCAAGATTGACAGACCAACAGTTCGATAAAAGTGTAATTTCGCCGATTTCACCGCCGCCTCCCATAATCCACCAAAGTGCGGTGACCGAGGCGGGATGAACTTCTAATCAATACCATCAGAGAGACATTGGTTGGTGACTGAGGTATTGTGCGATTCGCTCAAAAATAACTGCTTCAAATCAGCTAACTCATTTTTGGCCCCAACGAAGTTTGTTGCGTTATCTGACCAGATAGTTTGGGGCTTGCTTATGGTACAGATAAAACGTTTTAATGCTGCCAAAAAAAATGAGTTTTGTAATCGCCCTCCAACGCGAAGTAATCCATTGGCATCGATGAATCGGTTTAAAGAGTGTTGTTGCTGGCTGGAGTTAATTGGACTTTAGCTCGCAGCACCTTGAATTCAGCCGCAAAATGTGCTTGCTGAATATTGCGAATCAGTAAATGTGTACCAATTTTGATGTTTTGTGACGTCAAAGGCTTAGTTTTTCTGCTTTTAGGTGCACCAAAACGAGATATGTACGCGTATACTCGTTGAAGCTTATCAAACGTATTATGAAACTTGGAATTCAGCGATATATCTTCTTGCGCTGAAGTGAGTAGAACCCTGCGTCGTCGTTCTGGAAGATCTGTCAGGAAATCCATGTTTTTTTTTTTTTATTTGATTCACTCTGTTTGAAACGAAGACGTTGAAATTTGACGGTTGCTCGCGAATCCAAGACAGAGCTACCATTGAATCTGACCAGCAGTGAAATGTGCATGGATGTTGACAGTTCTTCGCTATTGATGCAACCAATTCAGCGAGGAGCAGCGCTGCGGACAATTCCCACTTAGGAATGGTTAGAATTTTTAAAGGCGCTACCCTTGATTTTGCACACAGTAATGATGATCTTGTACATCCATTGATCTCGGACCTAACGTATATGCATGCATCAAAGGCTGCTAAACTTGCGTCGCAAAACGCATGTATTTCCCAAGTAGATTGTGGTATCAGTACAAAACGGGAAAATTTGAAACTGCTTACAATACGAAATTGAGCGCATATGTTAATCCAAATTGTCTGCAATGATTGGGGTAGACTTTCGTCCCACTTCAACCGTTCCTTCCAAAGCGCTTGCAGGAAGATTTTGGTTCTAGTGATGACTGGTAAAATCAGACCAAGAGGGTCGTAAAATCGGGCGATTGCCGAAAGAACGGTTCGTTTCGTAATGCGCTCGGTGGTTTCGAAGGGTGTGAAGGCAAACAAAAGGTTATCAGTGATCGGATTCCACACGAGACCAAGCATCTTTATAACGTCAGTGCCATCGTGAAATTTGAGGAATTTCTCACGGTCTTGATCAGCAATTCCATGAAGAGCGTTCAACTCATTAGAGCACCATTTGCGAATTGGAAAATTCCCTCGTTGTAGTAGCTTTTGCACCTGACGTCTGATTTCAACAACTTCCTCTATGGTGTCACCACCTGAGATTAGGTCGTCCACATAGAAATCTCTGCGAACTATTTTAGCGCCTAAAGAAAAGCAGCTTTCTTCATCGTATGAAAGCTGATGCATGGCACGAATTTCCAAGAATGCAGCTGGCTTTGTACCGTATGTCACGGTGTCCAATTTGTATATTTTGATTTCATCCTGTGGGTAATCACGCCACAACACGCATTGGAGGTATGCTGTCGTTATGCTGTCGAGCTTCTGTACAAAATGATGTGGGAGAAAATATGTTGGCACATCGGCTAGAGGATCTGCTAATGACATGTGGCCTAATGATACGAATTCATTCATAAATGAAATATATTGAGTTTTCAAATCATAATTATATTAAAGCTTCTTTTCCAAACTTTTAAACCTGCGAAGAGCGCCATTGTATGACTCGCCAAGCGCGTCGAAATTCGCTTTTGTGGGCAATCGAACTGAATATGCTCCAGAATCGAGACGAAAGCAATTATGTTGAAAATGTTGCTCACACCAAACTTCTTCTTCAGATGCAGACAGAGCTGACTCAAAACAATTCTCGGTTTCCCAAAATCGTGTCACAAGATTATTTAACGAAACATCATCGGCTTGCTGGACTGAGGCCTTGCTGACAGCTGCTAGAGTAGAAGACCGCTTGCTTGAGTAAGACACTCCTCCAGACATGACCCAACCAAACCTAGTCTTTTGCAAAGTTGGCAAATCCTTCGCTATTCGAATTTGACCAACGCACATCAAATCGAAAAATAGGCTGGCTCCGATCAACAAATCGATACGTTGTGGTTTGAAAAATAGAGGGTCAGCTAGTTTGATGTTTCCTGGAATCTTCCAATCTGAAGTATTCAGCTTCACATTTGGTTGATAGTCCATTATGCTTGGTGTTACCACGGCCCCGAATGAAGTAAAGAAGTCCCGATCCTGCGAATGCGCGATAATGTCTACTGCTTTGTCAGCTACAAGGTTAGATTCTCCAATGCCTGATATTGATATGTGCGAATTTCTTAATTGTAGCTGCAACTGATTTGCCAATCGAGACGTTACGAAGTTGAGTTGTGAGGCTGAGTCTAGTATGGCACGGCATGGAATGAAAACCCCTGTGCGATTTTTAACGAAAAGTATGGCAGTAGCTAACAGCACATAACTATTTGCAGCGGATTTTAGGGCTGGTGGAGGACTTGATGGCGATGATTAGCAACTTCCACGTTTTTTTGAGAGAGATTGCGATACAGAATTAGGAGGAGCAGAGTTCATGTGTAGTAACGAATGGTGTTTTGCTGGGCAATGGCGACAATGTCCGGATTTGCATCGTTGCACGTTATGGCCCTTGCGAAGACGGTTAAGACATAAGTACATCTTTTTTGCTTCATTTTATCGCAAGTTTGGAGACAAATTTATAAAACGCGAACAGTTGGTAATGTAATGCTCTTTGGAATCGCAAAATACGGGTAGGGTCTTGTGACGATACTACCAACACATTTCTATTTGATTTTGAATAATTTGAAGGTGTTTGTTTTACCATACCGCTTTCCAAATTCTCCATCAGGCGGCATCTTCTCTCGAGAAACGTCGACATGGTACTCCAAGTTGGCAACTGATTGATAGGCAAGTCTTCCTCCCATTTTTCCTATGTTCTCTGATCAAGCTTGGAGGTAATCAGGTAAATGAGCAGTCCATCAGTGATTTGCTCAGGCGACGCTAAAGTATGTAGAGCACGAAGATTTGAGTTAAATTTGTCGCTTATCCCTCGTAAACCACTTGCAGAGCCTGCCTCAACACCTTTCAGCCCGAAGATTGCCTTTATATGTGCCTGGAAAATGAGTAATTTATTATCGAAGCGATTTAACAATAACTTAATTTTCTTCACTGGGCTCAAGTGAGCAAATTGTTTCCAGTGCGAGACCTTGCAGATTTGCGCGTAGGTACTGAAACTTTTCAAACTTACTCAGATCAGCATCCTTGCCGATCACGCTTTTGAACATTGCGAAAAAGTTTGGCCAGTCTGTATACGATCCATCAAATTTTGGAATTTTCAGCTCCGGAAGACGAGGTTTTCGTTGCGATGACATAAATGTTGATGCTCCTTCGTCTATTCCGAAATGTCGAACAGTTGAAGAATGTGATGCAGTCGATTTACGTTGCGAATTGATTTCGCGAGAGAGCTTTGCCTTGATGTCAAAATATGTCTCGAGAAAGTCTGTTCTGCTTCCACTGTCTAATTCAAGTGGATCGGCTTCTTCAAGGGAAGTTTGTACTTTTTCGAAATTAGTGTGGATGCTCTCAACAAATTCCAAACGAACTGAAAGCTCTGCTTCGTCAAACTCGGTTACCCGCTCTGAGGTTAAAACTGTATTGAGTTCTACGAGTTGTTGCTTTACCGAAGCACTCTTTTTCTTCAAAAATGCAATTGTTTCAATTCTCTCTCCAACGGTACAGTCCTTTTTCTTTCCCATTGTTGTTTTTGCACTTGGCTGAAAGCGAAAATGGTACAGTTGCGCGGCGTGCTTATATACGATCTGCGCTTATATAGTCGATGTATATAAGTACTGTTTTTTCGCGAGCGACTGTGACTTCTAAAAGGTTTTAAATTGTGCACACTTTTAATTGTTGCACGCACGAATTTAAGTCGAGATTTTGGCTTAATATGGTTTAGCGAACGAGATGAAAATCAACGAAATAATGCGAATTTTTTGCGAATTTAATTTTGCACGCTTCGAGTTTTTTAAGCGCACAAAATAATGCGAAAATTATTATCCAAATTGATAATAAATCGAAATGATTTCTGGCACGATCACGTCGGGGTCACCATGAATTGAGATGGCACTCGTTTGCAACACCTTTGTAACTTGAATTTTATAATAAATTATAATTCGCGTTCTATTTTGTATGTTCTATATATTTTTGCAACCGAACCAGAAGTGATGCTGATTAATTTAACATAATTTGTCTTAAGCCTAGGTGCATACAAAAATGAGTGACAATGCGTGAGAACGATTGAGCATAGTAGAGTGAGAGAATGAATACAATGCAAAGAGAGCAAAAAATGTGTAGAGCAATTGTGCATATACAGGGTGTTTGCTTATGATAAGTAATTACAATTTTAAAGCTTATATTTATTAGAAGTGTTTATTGCTGCTGCGAACATACTTCCCTCGGTGGAAGGCGTAGGCTTTCAACTGCTTTAATCTCTACTGGAAGCACAGCAATCTTTCTGACGGCACGCTTGACAAGGCCATTTGCGGTGCGAACAACAGCGACACG
The DNA here is from genome assembly GCA_947389925.1 of Coelopa pilipes. Classification (NCBI taxonomy): domain Eukaryota; kingdom Metazoa; phylum Arthropoda; class Insecta; order Diptera; family Coelopidae; genus Coelopa; species Coelopa pilipes. The sequence continues at coordinate 11,284,274 of OX376700.1, forward strand.
AGCGATTCCATCGTCGCCACATACAGTGCAATCCACACGACCAAGCTACCATTTTAGAGAAGGGAGATTGTCTTCCATTAGGAGTACCAAAGCGCCTTGACGAATGTTGGGAGCTGTTGAGCGCCACTTTCCTCTTTCTTGTAGCAAAGATAGGTAGCAAGCACTCCACTTCTTCCAAAATGTTTGCTGCATATGAATGACGCGCTGCCATCTGTTTAAACGGCCAATGTTGAGATGAGTTACATCTGGTTGCACGATAGCAATAAACGGTGCGCCAACCAGGAAGTGGGCAGGAGTAAGCACCTCATGGTCGTTAGGGTTCTCTGAAATGGGATAAAGCAGACGAGAATTGATTATTGCAGCAATTTCACAAACCAAGGTGCTAAGCTCTTCGAATGTCAGGATTGACAGACCAACAGTTCGATAAAAGTGTAATTTCGCCGATTTCACCGCCGCCTCCCATAATCCACCAAAGTGCGGTGACCGAGGCGGGATGAACTTCCAGAGAGACATTGGTTGGTGACTGAGGTATTGTGCGATTCGCTCAAAAATAACTGCTTCAAATCAGTTAACTCATTTTTGGCCCCAACGAAGTTTATTGCGTTATCTGACCAGATAGTTTGGGGCTTGCCTCTGGTACAGATAAAACGTTTTAATGCTGCCAAAAAAGACTGCGTTGATAAATCATGAACGAGATCTAAATGCGTTGCTTTCGTGGGAAAACATATGAAAATGCAGATGTAGCATTTTATTGGTGGCCGTGTTTGAATTTCCGATTTGTAATAAAACGGTCAACAGAAGTCAATGCCAGTGGTAAGAAAAGCTCTGTTAGAATGAACTCTATCAGATGGCAGGCTCCCCATGATGTGCTCGAAGATTTTCGGTTTCAGTTGAAAACAACGCATGCATTTATTTATAACGCTTGCGACTGTTTTACGACCACCAATTGGCCAGTACTGCTGTCGGATGGACCGGAGCAAGCTCTGGGGTCCAGCGTGTAGATATTTTTGATGAAAGTGAATTATTATTGCGTTTGTGACAGGATGCTGCTTTGGCAACAAAAGCGGATGCTTTGCCTCGAAGTCCAAAAATTAGTTTTGTAATCGCCCTCCAACGCGAAGTAATCCATTGGCATCGATGAATGGGTTTAAAGAGTGTTACTTGCTGGTTGGAGTTAATTGGGCTTTAACTCGCAGCACCTTGAATTCAGAATTATCTGCTTTTAGGTGCACCAAAACGAGATATGTACGCGTATACTCGTTGAAGCTTATCAAACGTATTATGAAACTTGCAATTCAACGATATGTCATCTTGCGCTGAAGTGAGTAGAACCCTACGTCGTCGTTCTGGAAGATCTGTCAGGAAATCCATGTTTTTAGGCCAATTAGCTCGATTTTCTAAAAGAAATGGTAGCCCTTGGCTCCAGTGAGAATGCAGTAGCTCCAGAGGGCTGCATAATCTCGAAAGTACATCTGCAGGATTCATCGACGTTAGTACATAATGCCAAGTCATGCCACTGGTTAGCGTTTGTAGCGTTTTTTGTTTTTGCACACAGTAATGATGATCTTGTACATCCATTGATCTCGGACCTATCGTATATGCATGCATCAAAGGCTGCTAAACTTGCGTCGCAAAACGCATGTATTTCCCAAGTAGATTGTGGTATCAGTACAAAACGGGAAAATTTGAAACTGCTTACAATACGAAATTGAGCGCATATGTTAATCCAAATTGTCTGCAATGATTGGGGTAGACTTTCGTCCCACTTCAACCGTTCCTTCCAAAGCGCTTGCAGGAAGATTTTGGTTCTAGTGATGACTGGTGAAATCAGACCAAGAGGGTCGTAAAATCGGGCGATTGCCGAAAGAACGGTTCGTTTCGTAATGCGCTCGGTGGTTTCGAAGGGTGTGAAGGCAAACAAAAGGTTATCAGTGATCGGATTCCACACGAGACCAAGCATCTTTGTAACGTCAGTGCCATCGTGAAATTTGAGGAATTTCTCACGGTCTTGATCAGCAATTCCATGAAGAGCGTTCAACTCATTAGAGCACCATTTGCGAATTGGAAAATTCCCTCGTTGTAGTAGCTTTTGCACCTGAAGTCTGATTTCAACAACTTCCTCTATGGTGTCACCACCTGAGATTAGGTCGTCCACATAAAAATCTCTGCGAACTATTTTAGCGCCTAAAGGAAAGCAGCTTTCTTCATCGTATGAAAGCTGATGCATGGCACGAATTTCCAAGAATGCAGCTGGCTTTGTACCGTATGTCACGGTGTCCAATTTGTATATTTTGATTGCATCCTGTGGGTAATCACGCCACAACACGCATTGGAGGTATTCATCTGGATGCGATACACGAACACAGCGGTACATTTTGCAAATGTCACCGCACAGGGCTACTTTGAAAAATCGAAAACGTAGGAGCGTGTTGAATAGTTTTGGTTGAATGGTTAGCCCTGCCAAGAGAAGATCGTTCAACGAATAACCCGAAGTGGTTTTTGCCGAGCCGTCGAATACGATACGAAGCCTTATCGTTATGCTGTCGAGCTTCTGTACAAAATGATGTGGGAGAAAATATGTTGGCACATCGGCTAGAGGATCTGCTAATGACATGTGGACTAATGATACGAATTCATTCATAAATGAAATATATTGAGTTTTCAAATCATAATTATATTAAAGCTTCTTTTCCAAACTTTTAAAACCTGCGAAGAGCGCCATTGTATGACTCGCCAAGCGCGTCGAAATTCGCTTTTGTGGGCAATCGAACTGAATATGCTCTAGAATCGAGACGAAAGCAATTATGTTGAAAATGTTGCTCACACCAAACTTCTTCTTCAGATGCAGACAGAGCTGACTCAAAACAATTCTCAAGATTATTTATCGAAACATCATCGGCTTGCTGGACTGAGGCCTTGCTGACAGCTGCTAGAGTAGAAGACTGCTTGCTTGAGTAAGACACTCCTCCAGACATGACCCAACCAAACCTAGTCTTTTGCAAAGTTGGCAAATTCTTCGCTATTCGAATTTGACCAACGCACATCAAATCGAAAAATAGGCTGGCTCCGATCAACAAATCGATACGTTGTGGTTTGAAAAATAGAGGGTCAGCTAGTTTGATGTTTCCTGGAATCTTCCAATCTGAAGCTTCACATTTGGTTGATAGTCCATTATGCTTGGTGTTACCACGGCCCCGAATGAAGTAAAGAAGTCCCGATCCTGCGAATGCGCGATAATGTCTACTGCTTTGTCAGCTACAAGGTTAGATTCTCCAATGCCTGATATTGATATGTGCGAATTTCTTAATTGTAGCTGCAACTGATTTGCCAATCGAGACGTTACGAAGTTGAGTTGTGAGGCTGAGTCTAGTATGGCACGGCATGGAATGAAAACCCCTGTGCGATTTTTAACGAAAAGTATGGCAGTAGCTAACAGCACATAACTATTTGCAGCGGATTTTAGGGCTGGTGGAGGACTTGATGGCGATGATTAGCAACTTCCATGTTTTTTTGAGAGAGATTGCGATACAGAATTAGGAGGAGCAGAGTTCATGTGTAGTAACGAATGGTGTTTTGCTGGGCAATGGCGACAATGGCCGGATTTGCATCGCTGCACGTTATGGCCCTTGCGAAGACAGTTAAGACATAAGTACATCTTTTTTGCTTCATTTTATCGCAAGTTTGGAGACAAATTTATAAAACGCGAACAGTTGGTAATGTATTGCTCTTTGGAATCGCAAAATACGGGTAGGGTCTTTTGACGATACTACCAACACATTTCTATTTGATTTTGAATAATTTGAAGGTGTTTGTTTTACCATACCGCTTTCCAAATTCTCCATCATGCGGCATCTTCTCTCGAGAAACGTCGACATGGTACTCCAAGTTGGCAACTGACACTCCTCCAGACATGACCCAACCAAACCTAGACTTTTGCAAAGTTGGCAAATTCTTCGCTATTCGAATTTGACCAACGCACATCAAATCGAAAAATAGGCTGGCTCCGATCAACAAATCGATACGTTGTGGTTTGAAAAATAGAGGGTCAGCTAGTTTGATGTTTCCTGGAATCTTCCAATCTGAAGTATTCAGCTTCACATTTGGTTGATAGTCCATTATGCTTGGTGTTACCACGGCCCCGAATGAAGTACAGAAGTCCCGATCCTGCGAATGCGCGATAATGCCTACTGCTTTGTCAGCTACAAGGTTAGATTCTCCAATGCCTGATATTGATATGTGCGAATTTCTTAATTGTAGCTGCAACTGATTTGCCAATCGAGACGTTACGAAGTTGAGTTGTGAGGCTGAGTCTAGTATGGCACGGCATGGAATGAAAACACCTGTGCGATTTTTAACGAAAAGTATGGCAGTAGCTAACAGCACATAACTATTTGCAGCGGATTTTAGGTCTGGTGGAGGACTTGATGGCGATGATTAGCAACTTCCATGTTTTTTTGAGAGAGATTGCGATACAGAATTAGGAGGAGCAGAGTTCATGTGTAGTAACGAATGGTGTTTTGCTGGGCAATGGCGACAATGGCTGGATTTGCATCGTTGCACGTTATGGCCCTTGCGAAGACAGTTAAGACATAAGTACATCTTTTTTGCTTCATTTTATCGCAAGTTTGGAGACAAATTTATAAAACGCGAACAGTTGGTAATGTAATGCTCTTTGGAATCGCAAAATACGGGTAGGGTCTTTTGACGATACTACCAACACATTTCTATTTGATTTTGAATAATTTGAAGGTGTTTGTTTTACCATACCGCTTTCCAAATTCTCCATCATGCGGCATCTTCTCTCGAGAAACGTCGACATGGTACTCCAAGTTGGCAACTGATTGATAGGCAAGTCTTCCTCCCATTTTTCCTGTGTTCTCTGATCAAGCTTGGAGGTAATCAGGTAAATGAGCAGTCCATCAGTGATTTGCTCAGGCGACGCTATAGTATGTAGAGCACGAAGATTTGAGTTAAATTTGTCGCTTATCCCTCGTAAACCACTTGCAGAGCCTGCCTCAACACCTTTCAGCCCGAAGATTGCCTTTATAGTGCCTGGAAAATTAGTAATTTATTATTGAAGCGATTTAACAATAACTTAATTTTCTTCACTGGGCTCAAGTGAGCAAATTGTTTCCAGTGCGGAACCTTGCAGGTTTGCGCGTAGGTACTGAAACTTTTCAACCTTACTCAGATCAGCGAAAAAGTTTGGCCAGTCTGTATACGATCCATCAAATTTTGGAATTTTCAGCTCCGGAAGACGAGGTTTTCGTTGCGATGACATAAATGTTGATGCTCCTTCGTCTATTCCGAAATGTCGAACAGTTGAAGAATGTGATGCAGTCGATTTACGTTGCGAATTGATTTCACGAGAGAGCTTTGCCTTGATGTCAAAATATGTCTCGAGAAAGTCTGTTCTGCTTCCACTGTCTAATTCAAGTGGATCGGCTTCTTCAAGGGAAGTTTGTACTTTTTCGAAATTAGTGTGGATGCTCTCAACAAATTCCAAACGAACTGAAAGCTCTGCTTCGTCAAACTCGGTTACCCGCTCTGAGGTTAAAACTGTATTGAGTTCTACGAGTTGTTGCTTAACCGAAGCACTCTTTTTCTTCAAAAATGCAATTGTTTCAATTCTCTCTCAAACGGTACAGTCCTTTTTCTTTCCCATTGTTGTTTTTGCACTTGGCTGAAAGCGAAAATGGTACAGTTGCGCGGCGTGCTTATATACGATCTGCGCTTATATAGTCGATGTATATAAGTACTGTTTTTTCGCGAGCGACTGTGACTTCTAAAAGGTTTTAAATTGTGCACACTTTTAATTGTTGCACGCACGAATTTAAGTCGAGATTTTGGCTTAATATGGTTTAGCGAACGAGATGAAAATCAACGAAATAATGCGAATTTTTTGCGAATTTAATTTTGCACACTTCGAGTTTTTTAAGCGCACAAAATAATGCGAAAATTATTATTCAAATTGATAATAAATCGAAATGATTTCTGGCACGATCACGTCGGGGTCACCATGAATTGAGATGGCACTGGTTTGCACCACCTTTGTAAATTGAATTTTACAATAAATTATAATACGAGTTCTATTTTGTATGTTCTATATATTTTCGCAACCGAACCAGAAGTAATGCTGGTGAATTTAATATAATTTGTCTTAAGCCTAGGTGCATACAAAAATGAGTGACAATGCGTGAGAACGATTGAGCATAGTAGAGTGAGAGAATGAATACAATGCAAAGAGAGCAAAAAATGTGTAGAGCAATTGTGCATATACAGGGTGTTTGCTTATGATAAGTAATTACAATTTTAAAGCTTATATTTATTAGAAGTGTTTATTGCTGTTGCGAACATACTCCCCTCGGTGGAAGGCGTAGGCTTTCAACTGCTTTAATCTCTACTGGAAGCACAGCAATCTTTCTAACGGCACGCTTGACAAGGCCATTTGCGGTGCGAACAACAGCGACACGAGCGATTCCATCGTCGCCACATACAGTGCAATCCACACGACCAAGCTGCCATTTTAGAGAGGGGAGATTGTCTTCCATTAGGAGTACCAAAGTGCCTTGACGAATGTTGGGAGCTGTTGAGCGCCACTTTCCTCTTTCTTGTAGCAAAGATAGGTAGCAAGCACTCCACTTCTTCCAAAATGTTTGCTGCATATGAATGACGCGCTGCCATCTGTTTAAATGGCCAATGTTGAGATGAGTTACATCTGGTTGCACGATAGCAATAAACGGTGCGCCGACCAGGAAGTGGGCAGGAGTAAGCACCTCAAGGTCGTTAGGGTTCTCTGAAATGGGATAAAGCAGACGAGAATTGATTATTGCAGCAATTTCACAAACCAAGGTGCTAAGCTCTTCGAATGTCAGGATTGACAGACCAACAGTTCGATAAAAGTGTAATTTCGCCGATTTCACCGCCGCCTCCCATAATCCACCAAAGTGCGGTGACCGAGGCGGGATGAACTTCTAATCAATACCATCAGAGAGACATTGGTTGGTGACTGAGGTATTGTGCGATTCGCTCAAAAATAACTGCTTCAAATCAGCTAACTCATTTTTGGCCCCAACGAAGTTTGTTGCGTTATCTGACCAGATAGTTTGGGGCTTGCTTATGGTACAGATAAAACGTTTTAATGCTGCCAAAAAAAATGAGTTTTGTAATCGCCCTCCAACGCGAAGTAATCCATTGGCATCGATGAATCGGTTTAAAGAGTGTTGTTGCTGGCTGGAGTTAATTGGACTTTAGCTCGCAGCACCTTGAATTCAGCCGCAAAATGTGCTTGCTGAATATTGCGAATCAGTAAATGTGTACCAATTTTGATGTTTTGTGACGTCAAAGGCTTAGTTTTTCTGCTTTTAGGTGCACCAAAACGAGATATGTACGCGTATACTCGTTGAAGCTTATCAAACGTATTATGAAACTTGGAATTCAGCGATATATCTTCTTGCGCTGAAGTGAGTAGAACCCTGCGTCGTCGTTCTGGAAGATCTGTCAGGAAATCCATGTTTTTTTTTTTTTATTTGATTCACTCTGTTTGAAACGAAGACGTTGAAATTTGACGGTTGCTCGCGAATCCAAGACAGAGCTACCATTGAATCTGACCAGCAGTGAAATGTGCATGGATGTTGACAGTTCTTCGCTATTGATGCAACCAATTCAGCGAGGAGCAGCGCTGCGGACAATTCCCACTTAGGAATGGTTAGAATTTTTAAAGGCGCTACCCTTGATTTTGCACACAGTAATGATGATCTTGTACATCCATTGATCTCGGACCTAACGTATATGCATGCATCAAAGGCTGCTAAACTTGCGTCGCAAAACGCATGTATTTCCCAAGTAGATTGTGGTATCAGTACAAAACGGGAAAATTTGAAACTGCTTACAATACGAAATTGAGCGCATATGTTAATCCAAATTGTCTGCAATGATTGGGGTAGACTTTCGTCCCACTTCAACCGTTCCTTCCAAAGCGCTTGCAGGAAGATTTTGGTTCTAGTGATGACTGGTAAAATCAGACCAAGAGGGTCGTAAAATCGGGCGATTGCCGAAAGAACGGTTCGTTTCGTAATGCGCTCGGTGGTTTCGAAGGGTGTGAAGGCAAACAAAAGGTTATCAGTGATCGGATTCCACACGAGACCAAGCATCTTTGTAACGTCAGTGCCATCGTGAAATTTCAGGAATTTCTCACGGTCTTGATCAGCAATTCCATGAAGAGCGTTCAACTCATTAGAGCACCATTTGCGAATTGGAAAATTCCCTCGTTGTAGTAGCTTTTGCACCTGACGTCTGATTTCAACAACTTCCTCTATGGTGTCACCACCTGAGATTAGGTCGTCCACATAAAAATCTCTGCGAACTATTTTAGCGCCTAAAGGAAAGCAGCTTTCTTCATCGTATGAAAGCTGATGCATGGCACGAATTTCCAAGAATGCAGCTGGCTTTGTACCGTATGTCACGGTGTCCAATTTGTATATTTTGATTTCATCCTGTGGGTAATCACGCCACAACACGCATTGGAGGTATGCTGTCGTTATGCTGTCGAGCTTCTGTACAAAATGATGTGGGAGAAAATATGTTGGCACATCGGCTAGAGGATCTGCTAATGACATGTGGCCTAATGATACGAATTCATTCATAAATGAAATATATTGAGTTTTCAAATCATAATTATATTAAAGCTTCTTTTCCATACTTTTAAACCTGCGAAGAGCGCCATTGTATGACTCGCCAAGCGCGTCGAAATTCGCTTTTGTGGGCAATCGAACTGAATATGCTCCAGAATCGAGACGAAAGCAATTATGTTGAAAATGTTGCTCACACCAAACTTCTTCTTCAGATGCAGACAGAGCTGACTCAAAACAATTCTCGGTTTCCCAAAATCGTGTCACAAGATTATTTAACGAAACATCATCGGCTTGCTGGACTGAGGCCTTGCTGACAGCTGCTAGAGTAGAAGACCGCTTGCTTGAGTAAGACACTCCTCCAGACATGACCCAACCAAACCTAGTCTTTTGCAAAGTTGGCAAATTCTTCGCTATTCGAATTTGACCAACGCACATCAAATCGAAAAATAGGCTGGCTCCGATCAACAAATCGATACGTTGTGGTTTGAAAAATAGAGGGTCAGCTAGTTTGATGTTTCCTGGAATCTTCCAATCTGAAGTATTCAGCTTCACATTTGGTTGATAGTCCATTATGCTTGGTGTTACCACGGCCGCGAATGAAGTAAAGAAGTCCCGATCCTGCGAATGCGCGATAATGTCTACTGCTTTGTCAGCTACAAGGTTAGATTCTCCAATGCCTGATATTGATATGTGCGAATTTCTTAATTGTAGCTGCAACTGATTTGCCAATCGAGACGTTACGAAGTTGAGTTGTGAGGCTGAGTCTAGTATGGCACGGCATGGAATGAAAACCCCTGTGCGATTTTTAACGAAAAGTATGGCAGTAGCTAACAGCACATAACTATTTGCAGCGGATTTTAGGGCTGGTGGAGGACTTGATGGCGATGATTAGCAACTTCCACGTTTTTTTGAGAGAGATTGCGATACAGAATTAGGAGGAGCAGAGTTCATGTGTAGTAACGAATGGTGTTTTGCTGGGCAATGGCGACAATGTCCGGATTTGCATCGTTGCACGTTATGGCCCTTGCGAAGACGGTTAAGACATAAGTACATCTTTTTTGCTTCATTTTATCGCAAGTTTGGAGACAAATTTATAAAACGCGAACAGTTGGTAATGTAATGCTCTTTGGAATCGCAAAATACGGGTAGGGTCTTGTGACGATACTACCAACACATTTCTATTTGATTTTGAATAATTTGAAGGTGTTTGTTTTACCATACCGCTTTCCAAATTCTCCATCAGGCGGCATCTTCTCTCGAGAAACGTCGACATGGTACTCCAAGTTGGCAACTCCAATAGGCAAGTCTTCCTCCCATTTTTCCTATGTTCTCTGATCAAGCTTGGAGGTAATCAGGTAAATAAGCAGTCCATCAGTGATTTGCTCAGGCGACGCTAAAGTATGTAGAGCACGAAGATTTGAGTTAAATTTGTCGCTTATCCCTCGTAAACCACTTGCAGAGCCTGCCTCAACACCTTTCAGCCCGAAGATTGCCTTTATATGTGCCTGGAAAATGAGTAATTTATTATCGAAGCGATTTAACAATAACTTAATTTTCTTCACTGGGCTCAAGTGAGCAAATTGTTTCCAGTGCGAGACCTTGCAGATTTGCGCGTAGGTACTGAAACTTTTCAAACTTACTCAGATCAGCATCCTTGCCGATCACGCTTTTGAACATTGCGAAAAAGTTTGGCCAGTCTGTATACGATCCATCAAATTTTGGAATTTTCAGCTCCGGAAGACGAGGTTTTCGTTGCGATGACATAAATGTTGATGCTCCTTCGTCTATTCCGAAATGTCGAACAGTTGAAGAATGTGATGCAGTCGATTTACGTTGCGAATTGATTTCGCGAGAGAGCTTTGCCTTGATGTCAAAAAATGTCTCGAGAAAGTCTGTTCTGCTTCCACTGTCTAATTCAAGTGGATCGGCTTCTTCAAGGGAAGTTTGTACTTTTTCGAAATTAGTGTGGATGCTCTCAACAAATTCCAAACGAACTGAAAGCTCTGCTTCGTCAAACTCGGTTACCCGCTCTGAGGTTAAAACTGTATTGAGTTCTACGAGTTGTTGCTTTACCGAAGCACTCTTTTTCTTCAAAAATGCAATTGTTTCAATTCTCTCTCCAACGGTACAGTCCTTTTTCTTTCCCATTGTTGTTTTTGCACTTGGCTGAAAGCGAAAATGGTACAGTTGCGCGGCGTGCTTATATACGATCTGCGCTTATATAGTCGATGTATATAAGTACTGTTTTTTCGCGAGCGACTGTGACTTCTAAAAGGTTTTAAATTGTGCACACTTTTAATTGTTGCACGCACGAATTTAAGTCGAGATTTTGGCTTAATATGGTTTAGCGAACGAGATGAAAATCAACGAAATAATGCGAATTTTTTGCGAATTTAATTTTGCACGCTTCGAGTTTTTTAAGCGCACAAAATAATGCGAAAATTATTATCCAAATTGATAATAAATCGAAATGATTTCTGGCACGATCACGTCGGGGTCACCATGAATTGAGATGGCACTCGTTTGCAACACCTTTGTAACTTGAATTTTATAATAAATTATAATTCGCGTTCTATTTTGTATGTTCTATATATTTTTGCAACCGAACCAGAAGTGATGCTGATTAATTTAACATAATTTGTCTTAAGCCTAGGTGCATACAAAAATGAGTGACAATGCGTGAGAACGATTGAGCATAGTAGAGTGAGAGAATGAATACAATGCAAAGAGAGCAAAAAATGTGTAGAGCAATTGTGCATATACAGGGTGTTTGCTTATGATAAGTAATTACAATTTTAAAGCTTATATTTATTAGAAGTGTTTATTGCTGCTGCGAACATACTTCCCTCGGTGGAAGGCGTAGGCTTTCAACTGCTTTAATCTCTACTGGAAGCACAGCAATCTTTCTGACGGCACGCTTGACAAGGCCATTTGCGGTGCGAACAACAGCGACACGAGCGATTCCATCGTCGCCACATACAGTGCAATCCACACGACCAAGCTACCATTTTAGAGAAGGGAGATTGTCTTCCATTAGGAGTACCAAAGCGCCTTGACGAATGTTGGGAGCTGTTGAGCGCCACTTTCCTCTTTCTTGTAGCAAAGATAGGTAGCAAGCACTCCACTTCTTCCAAAATGTTTGCTGCATATGAATGACGCGCTGCCATCTGTTTAAACGGCCAATGTTGAGATGAGTTACATCTGGTTGCACGATAGCAATAAACGGTGCGCCAACCAGGAAGTGGGCAGGAGTAAGCACCTCATGGTCGTTAGGGTTCTCTGAAATGGGATAAAGCAGACGAGAATTGATTATTGCAGCAATTTCACAAACCAAGGTGCTAAGCTCTTCGAATGTCAGGATTGACAGACCAACAGTTCGATAAAAGTGTAATTTCGCCGATTTCACCGCCGCCTCCCATAATCCACCAAAGTGCGGTGACCGAGGCGGGATGAACTTCCAGAGAGACATTGGTTGGTGACTGAGGTATTGTGCGATTCGCTCAAAAATAACTGCTTCAAATCAGTTAACTCATTTTTGGCCCCAACGAAGTTTATTGCGTTATCTGACCAGATAGTTTGGGGCTTGCCTCTGGTACAGATAAAACGTTTTAATGCTGCCAAAAAAGACTGCGTTGATAAATCATGAACGAGATCTAAATGCGTTGCTTTCGTGGGAAAACATATGAAAATGCAGATGTAGCATTTTATTGGTGGCCGTGTTTGAATTTCCGATTTGTAATAAAACGGTCAACAGAAGTCAATGCCAGTGGTAAGAAAAGCTCTGTTAGAATGAACTCTATCAGATGGCAGGCTCCCCATGATGTGCTCGAAGATTTTCGGTTTCAGTTGAAAACAACGCATGCATTTATTTATAACGCTTGCGACTGTTTTACGACCACCAATTGGCCAGTACTGCTGTCGGATGGACCGGAGCAAGCTCGGGGGTCCAGCGTGTAGATATTTTTGATGAAAGTGAATTATTATTGCGTTTGTGACAGGATGCTGCTTTGGCAACAAAAGCGGATGCTTTGCCTCGAAGTCCAAAAATTAGTTTTGTAATCGCCCTCCAACGCGAAGTAATCCATTGGCATCGATGAATGGGTTTAAAGAGTGTTACTTGCTGGTTGGAGTTAATTGGGCTTTAACTCGCAGCACCTTGAATTCAGAATTATCTGCTTTTAGGTGCACCAAAACGAGATATGTACGCGTATACTCGTTGAAGCTTATCAAACGTATTATGAAACTTGCAATTCAACGATATGTCATCTTGCGCTGAAGTGAGTAGAACCCTACGTCGTCGTTCTGGAAGATCTGTCAGGAAATCCATGTTTTTAGGCCAATTAGCTCGATTTTCTAAAAGAAATGGTAGCCCTTGGCTCCAGTGAGAATGCAGTAGCTCCAGAGGGCTGCATAATCTCGAAAGTACATCTGCAGGATTCATCGACGTTAGTACATAATGCCAAGTCATGCCACTGGTTAGCGTTTGTAGCGTTTTTTGTTTTTGCACACAGTAATGATGATCTTGTACATCCATTGATCTCGGACCTATCGTATATGCATGCATCAAAGGCTGCTAAACTTGCGTCGCAAAACGCATGTATTTCCCAAGTAGATTGTGGTATCAGTACAAAACGGGAAAATTTGAAACTGCTTACAATACGAAATTGAGCGCATATGTTAATCCAAATTGTCTGCAATGATTGGGGTAGACTTTCGTCCCACTTCAACCGTTCCTTCCAAAGCGCTTGCAGGAAGATTTTGGTTCTAGTGATGACTGGTGAAATCAGACCAAGAGGGTCGTAAAATCGGGCGATTGCCGAAAGAACGGTTCGTTTCGTAATGCGCTCGGTGGTTTCGAAGGGTGTGAAGGCAAACAAAAGGTTATCAGTGATCGGATTCCACACGAGACCAAGCATCTTTGTAACGTCAGTGCCATCGTGAAATTTGAGGAATTTCTCACGGTCTTGATCAGCAATTCCATGAAGAGCGTTCAACTCATTAGAGCACCATTTGCGAATTGGAAAATTCCCTCGTTGTAGTAGCTTTTGCACCTGAAGTCTGATTTCAACAACTTCCTCTATGGTGTCACCACCTGAGATTAGGTCGTCCACATAAAAATCTCTGCGAACTATTTTAGCGCCTAAAGGAAAGCAGCTTTCTTCATCGTATGAAAGCTGATGCATGGCACGAATTTCCAAGAATGCAGCTGGCTTTGTACCGTATGTCACGGTGTCCAATTTGTATATTTTGATTGCATCCTGTGGGTAATCACGCCACAACACGCATTGGAGGTATTCATCTGGATGCGATACACGAACACAGCGGTACATTTTGCAAATGTCACCGCACAGGGCTACTTTGAAAAATCGAAAACGTAGGAGCGTGTTGAATAGTTTTGGTTGAATGGTTAGCCCTGCCAAGAGAAGATCGTTCAACGAATAACCCGAAGTGGTTTTTGCCGAGCCGTCGAATACGACACGAAGCCTTATCGTTATGCTGTCGAGCTTCTGTACAAAATGATGTGGGAGAAAATATGTTGGCACATCGGCTAGAGGATCTGCTAATGACATGTGGACTAATGATACGAATTCATTCATAAATGAAATATATTGAGTTTTCAAATCATAATTATATTAAAGCTTCTTTTCCAAACTTTTAAAACCTGCGAAGAGCGCCATTGTATGACTCGCCAAGCGCGTCGAAATTCGCTTTTGTGGGCAATCGAACTGAATATGCTCCAGAATCGAGACGAAAGCAATTATGTTGAAAATGTTGCTCACACCAAACTTCTTCTTCAGATGCAGACAGAGCTGACTCAAAACAATTCTCAAGATTATTTATCGAAACATCATCGGCTTGCTGGACTGAGGCCTTGCTGACAGCTGCTAGAGTAGAAGACTGCTTGCTTGAGTAAGACACTCCTCCAGACATGACCCAACCAAACCTAGTCTTTTGCAAAGTTGGCAAATTCTTCGCTATTCGAATTTGACCAACGCACATCAAATCGAAAAATAGGCTGGCTCCGATCAACAAATCGATACGTTGTGGTTTGAAAAATAGAGGGTCAGCTAGTTTGATGTTTCCTGGAATCTTCCAATCTGAAGTATTCAGCTTCACATTTGGTTGATAGTCCATTATGCTTGGTGTTACCACGGCCCCGAATGAAGTAAAGAAGTCCCGATCCTGCGAATGCGCGATAATGTCTACTGCTTTGTCAGCTACAAGGTTAGATTCTCCAATGCCTGATATTGATATGTGCGAATTTCTTAATTGTAGCTGCAACTGATTTGCCAATCGAGACGTTACGAAGTTGAGTTGTGAGGCTGAGTCTAGTATGGCACGGCATGGAATGAAAACCCCTGTGCGATTTTTAACGAAAAGTATGGCAGTAGCTAACAGCACATAACTATTTGCAGCGGATTTTAGGGCTGGTGGAGGACTTGATGGCGATGATTAGCAACTTCCATGTTTTTTTGAGAGAGATTGCGATACAGAATTAGGAGGAGCAGAGTTCATGTGTAGTAACGAATGGTGTTTTGCTGGGCAATGGCGACAATGGCCGGATTTGCATCGCTGCACGTTATGGCCCTTGCGAAGACAGTTAAGACATAAGTACATCTTTTTTGCTTCATTTTATCGCAAGTTTGGAGACAAATTTATAAAACGCGAACAGTTGGTAATGTATTGCTCTTTGGAATCGCAAAATACGGGTAGGGACTTTTGACGATACTACCAACACATTTCTATTTGATTTTGAATAATTTGAAGGTGTTTGTTTTACCATACCGCTTTCCAAATTCTCCATCATGCGGCATCTTCTCTCGAGAAACGTCGACATGGTACTCCAAGTTGGCAACTGACACTCCTCCAGACATGACCCAACCAAACCTAGACTTTTGCAAAGTTGGCAAATTCTTCGCTATTCGAATTTGACCAACGCACATCAAATCGAAAAATAGGCTGGCTCCGATCAACAAATCGATACGTTGTGGTTTGAAAAATAGAGGGTCAGCTAGTTTGATGTTTCCTGGAATCTTCCAATCTGAAGTATTCAGCTTCACATTTGGTTGATAGTCCATTATGCTTGGTGTTACCACGGCCCCGAATGAAGTACAGAAGTCCCGATCCTGCGAATGCGCGATAATGCCTACTGCTTTGTCAGCTACAAGGTTAGATTCTCCAATGCCTGATATTGATATGTGCGAATTTCTTAATTGTAGCTGCAACTGATTTGCCAATCGAGACGTTACGAAGTTGAGTTGTGAGGCTGAGTCTAGTATGGCACGGCATGGAATGAAAACACCTGTGCGATTTTTAACGAAAAGTATGGCAGTAGCTAACAGCACATAACTATTTGCAGCGGATTTTAGGTCTGGTGGAGGACTTGATGGCGATGATTAGCAACTTCCATGTTTTTTTGAGAGAGATTGCGATACAGAATTAGGAGGAGCAGAGTTCATGTGTAGTAACGAATGGTGTTTTGCTGGGCAATGGCGACAATGGCTGGATTTGCATCGTTGCACGTTATGGCCCTTGCGAAGACAGTTAAGACATAAGTACATCTTTTTTGCTTCATTTTATCGCAAGTTTGGAGACAAATTTATAAAACGCGAACAGTTGGTAATGTAATGCTCTTTGGAATCGCAAAATACGGGTAGGGTCTTTTGACGATACTACCAACACATTTCTATTTGATTTTGAATAATTTGAAGGTGTTTGTTTTACCATACCGCTTTCCAAATTCTCCATCATGCGGCATCTTCTCTCGAGAAACGTCGACATGGTACTCCAAGTTGGCAACTGATTGATAGGCAAGTCTTCCTCCCATTTTTCCTGTGTTCTCTGATCAAGCTTGGAGGTAATCAGGTAAATGAGCAGTCCATCAGTGATTTGCTCAGGCGACGCTATAGTATGTAGAGCACGAAGATTTGAGTTAAATTTGTCGCTTATCCCTCGTAAACCACTTGCAGAGCCTGCCTCAACACCTTTCAGCCCGAAGATTGCCTTTATAGTGCCTGGAAAATTAGTAATTTATTATTGAAGCGATTTAACAATAACTTAATTTTCTTCACTGGGCTCAAGTGAGCAAATTGTTTCCAGTGCGGAACCTTGCAGGTTTGCGCGTAGGTACTGAAACTTTTCAACCTTACTCAGATCAGCGAAAAAGTTTGGCCAGTCTGTATACGATCCATCAAATTTTGGAATTTTCAGCTCCGGAAGACGAGGTTTTCGTTGCGATGACATAAATGTTGATGCTCCTTCGTCTATTCCGAAATGTCGAACAGTTGAAGAATGTGATGCAGTCGATTTACGTTGCGAATTGATTTCACGAGAGAGCTTTGCCTTGATGTCAAAATATGTCTCGAGAAAGTCTGTTCTGCTTCCACTGTCTAATTCAAGTGGATCGGCTTCTTCAAGGGAAGTTTGTACTTTTTCGAAATTAGTGTGGATGCTCTCAACAAATTCCAAACGAACTGAAAGCTCTGCTTCGTCAAACTCGGTTACCCGCTCTGAGGTTAAAACTGTATTGAGTTCTACGAGTTGTTGCTTAACCGAAGCACTCTTTTTCTTCAAAAATGCAATTGTTTCAATTCTCTCTCAAACGGTACAGTCCTTTTTCTTTCCCATTGTTGTTTTTGCACTTGGCTGAAAGCGAAAATGGTACAGTTGCGCGGCGTGCTTATATACGATCTGCGCTTATATAGTCGATGTATATAAGTACTGTTTTTTCGCGAGCGACTGTGACTTCTAAAAGGTTTTAAATTGTGCACACTTTTAATTGTTGCACGCACGAATTTAAGTCGAGATTTTGGCTTAATATGGTTTAGCGAACGAGATGAAAATCAACGAAATAATGCGAATTTTTTGCGAATTTAATTTTGCACGCTTCGAGTTTTTTAAGCGCACAAAATAATGCGAAAATTATTATCCAAATTGATAATAAATCGAAATGATTTCTGGCACGATCACGTCGGGGTCACCATGAATTGAGATGGCACTCGTTTGCAACACCTTTGTAACTTGAATTTTATAATAAATTATAATTCGCGTTCTATTTTGTATGTTCTATATATTTTTGCAACCGAACCAGAAGTGATGCTGATTAATTTAACATAATTTGTCTTAAGCCTAGGTGCATACAAAAATGAGTGACAATGCGTGAGAACGATTGAGCATAGTAGAGTGAGAGAATGAATACAATGCAAAGAGAGCAAAAAATGTGTAGAGCAATTGTGCATATACAGGGTGTTTGCTTATGATAAGTAATTACAATTTTAAAGCTTATATTTATTAGAAGTGTTTATTGCTGTTGCGAACATACTCCCCTCGGTGGAAGGCGTAGGCTTTCAACTGCTTTAATCTCTACTGGAAGCACAGCAATCTTTCTAACGGCACGCTTGACAAGGCCATTTGCGGTGCGAACAACAGCGACACGAGCGATTCCATCGTCGCCACATACAGTGCAATCCACACGACCAAGCTGCCATTTTAGAGAGGGGAGATTGTCTTCCATTAGGAGTACCAAAGTGCCTTGACGAATGTTGGGAGCTGTTGAGCGCCACTTTCCTCTTTCTTGTAGCAAAGATAGGTAGCAAGCACTCCACTTCTTCCAAAATGTTTGCTGCATATGAATGACGCGCTGCCATCTGTTTAAATGGCCAATGTTGAGATGAGTTACATCTGGTTGCACGATAGCAATAAACGGTGCGCCGACCAGGAAGTGGGCAGGAGTAAGCACCTCAAGGTCGTTAGGGTTCTCTGAAATGGGATAAAGCGGACGAGAATTGATTATTGCAGCAATTTCACAAACCAAGGTGCTAAGCTCTTCGAATGTCAGGATTGACAGACCAACAGTTCGATAAAAGTGTAATTTCGCCGATTTCACCGCCGCCTCCCATAATCCACCAAAGTGCGGTGACCGAGGCGGGATGAACTTCTAATCAATACCATCAGAGAGACATTGGTTGGTGACTGAGGTATTGTGCGATTCGCTCAAAAATAACTGCTTCAAATCAGCTAACTCATTTTTGGCCCCAACGAAGTTTGTTGCGTTATCTGACCAGATAGTTTGGGGCTTGCTTATGGTACAGATAAAACGTTTTAATGCTGCCAAAAAAAATGAGTTTTGTAATCGCCCTCCAACGCGAAGTAATCCATTGGCATCGATGAATCGGTTTAAAGAGTGTAACTTGCTGGCTGGAGTTAATTGGACTTTAGCTCGCAGCACCTTGAATTCAGCCGCAAAATGTGCTTGCTGAATATTGCGAATCAGTAAATGTGTACCAATTTTGATGTTTTGTGACGTCAAAGGCTTAGTTTTTCTGCTTTTAGGTGCACCAAAACGAGATATGTACGCGTATACTCGTTGAAGCTTATCAAACGTATTATGAAACTTGGAATTCAGCGATATATCTTCTTGCGCTGAAGTGAGTAGAACCCTGCGTCGTCGATCTGGAAGATCTGTCAGGAAATCCATGTTTTTTTTTTATTTGATTCACTCTGTTTGAAACGAAGACGTTGAAATTTGACGGTTGCTCGCGAATCCAAGACAGAGCTACCATTGAATCTGACCAGCAGTGAAATGTGCATGGATGTTGACAGTTCTTCGCTATTGATGCAACCAATTCCGCGAGGAGCAGCGCTGCGGACAATTCCAACTTAGGAATGGTTAGAATTTTTAAAGGCGCTACTCTTGATTTTGCACACAGTAAAGATGATCTTGTACATCCATTGATCTCGGACTTAACGTATATGCATGCATCAAAGGCTGCTAAACTTGCGTCGCAAAACGCATGTATTTCCCAAGTAGATTGTGGTATCAGTACAAAACGGGAAAATTTGAAACTGCTTACAATACGAAATTGAGCGCATATGTTAATCCAAATTGTCTGCAATGATTGGGGTAGTCTTTCATCCCACTTCAACCGTTCCTTCCAAAGCGCTTGCAGGAAGATTTTGGTTCTAGTGATGACTGGTGAAAGCAGACCAAGAGGGTCGTAAAATCGGGCGATTGCCGAAAGAACGGTTCGTTTCGTAATGCGCTCGGTGGTTTCGAAGGGTGTGAAGGAAAACAAAAGGTTATCAGTGATCGGATTCCACACGAGACCAAGCATCTTTGTAACGTCAGTGCCATCGTGAAATTTGAGGAATTTCTCACGGTCTTGATCAGCAATTCCATGAAGAGCGTTCAACTCATTAGAGCACCATTTACGAATTGGAAAATTCCCTCGTTGTAGTAGCTTTTGCACCTGACGTCTGATTTCAACAACTTCCTCTATGGTGTCACCACCTGAGATTAGGTCGTCCACATAAAAATCTCTGCGAACTATTTTAGCGCCTAAAGGAAAGCAGCTTTCTTCATCGTATGAAAGCTGATGCATGCACGAATTTCCAAGAATGCAGCTGGCTTTGTACCGTATGTCACGGTGTCCAATTTGTATATTTTGATTGCATCCTGTGGGTAATCACGCCACAACACGCATTGGAGGTATTCATCTGGATGCGATACACGAACACAGCGGTACATTTTGCAAATGTCACCGCACAGGGCTACTTTGAAAAATCGAAAACGTAGAGCGTGTTGAATAGTTTTGGTTGAATGGTTAGCCCTGCCAAGAGAAGATCGTTCAACGAATAACCCGAAGTGGTTTTTGCCGAGCCGTCGAATACGACACGAAGCCTTATCGTTATGCTGTCGAGCTTCTGTACAAAATGATGTGGGAGAAAATATGTTGGCACATCGGCTAGAGGATCTGCTAATGACATGTGGACTAATGATACGAATTCATTCATAAATGAAATATATTGAGTTTTCAAATCATAATTATATTAAAGCTTCTTTTCCAAACTTTTAAACCTGCAAAGAGCGCCATTGTATGACTCGCCAAGCGCGTCGAAATTCGCTTTTGTGGGCAATCGAAGACGAAAGCAATTATGTTGAAAATGTTGCTCACACCAAACTTCTTCTTCAGATGCAGACGGAGCTGACTCAAAACAATTTTCGGTTTCCCAAAATCGTGTCACAAGATCATTTAACGAAACATCATCGGCTTGCTGGACTGAGGCCTTGCTGACAGCTGCTAGAGTAGAAAACCGCTTGCTTGAGTAAGACACTCCTCCAGACATGACCCAACCAAACCTAGTCTTTTGCAAAGTTGACAAATTCTTCGCAATTTGAATTTGACCAACGGACATCAAATCGAAAAATAGGCAGGCTCCGATCAACAAATCGATACGTTGTGGTTTGAAAAATAGACGGTCAGCTAGTTTGATGTTTCCTGGAATCTTCCAATCTGAAGTATTCAGCTTCACATTTGGTTGATAGTCCATTATGCTTGGTGTTACCACGGCCCCGAATGAAGTAAAGAAGTCCCGATCCTGCGAATGCGCGATAATGTCTACTGCTTTGTCAGCTACAAGGTTAGATTCTCCAATGCCTGATATTGATATGTGCGAATTTCTTAATTGTAGCTGCAACTGATTTGCCAATCGAGACGTTACGAAGTTGAGTTGTGAGGCTGAGTCTAGTATGGCACGGCATGGAATGAAAACACCTGTGCGATTTTTAACGAAAAGTATGGCAGTAGCTAACAGCACATAACTATTTGCAGCGGATTTTAGGTCTGGTGGAGGACTTGATGGCGATGATTAGCAACTTCCATGTTTTTTTGAGAGAGATTGCGATACAGAATTAGGAGGAGCAGAGTTCATGTGTAGTAACGAATGGTGTTTTGCTGGGCAATGGCGACAATGGCCGGATTTGCATCGTTGCACATTATGCGAAGACAGTTAAGACATAAGTACATCTTTTTTGCTTCATTTTATCGCAAGTTTGGAGACAAATTTATAAAACGCGAACAGTTGGTAATGTAATGCTCTTTGGAATCGCAAAATACGGGTAGGGTCTTTTGACGATGCTACCAACACATTTCTATTTGATTTTGAATAATTTGAAGGTGTTTGTTTTACCATACCGCTTTCCAAATTCTCCATCATGCGGCATCTTCTCACGAGAAACGTCGACATGGTACTCCAAGTTGGCAACTGATTGATAGGCAAGTCTTCCTCCCATTTTTCCTGTGTTCTCTGATCAAGCTTGGAGGTAATCAGGTAAATGAGCAGTCCATCAGTGATTTGCTCAGGCGACGCTAAAGTATGTAGAGCACGAAGATTTGAGTTAAATTTGTCGCTTATCCCTCGTAAATCACTTGCAGAGCCTGCCTCAACACCTTTCAGCCCGAAGATTGCCTTTATATGTGCCTGGAAAATGAGTAATTTATTATCGAAGCGATTTAACCATAACTTAATTTTCTTCACTGGGCTCAAGTGTGCAAATTGTTTCCAGTGCGGGACCTTGCAGATTTGCGCGTAAGTACTGAAACTTTTCAAACTTACTCAGATCAGCATCCTTGTCGATCACGCTCTTGACCATTGCCAAAAAGTTTGGCCAGTCTGTATACGATCCATCAAATTTCAGAATTTTCAGCTCCAGAAGACGAAGTTTTCGTTGCGATGACATAAATGTTGATGCTCCTTCGTCTATTCCGAAATGTCGAACAGTTGAAGAATGTGATGCAGTCCATTTACGTTGCGAATTGATTTCGCGAGAGAGCTTTGCCTTGATGTCAAAATATGTCTCGAGAAAGTCTGTTCTGCTTCCACTGTCTAATTCAAGTGGATCGGCTTCTTCAAGGGAAGTTTGTACTTTTTCGAAATTAGTGCGGATGCTCTCAACAAATTCCAAACGAACTGAAAGCTCTGCTTCGTCAAACTCGGTTACCCGCACTGAGGTTAAAACTGTATTGAGTTCTACGAGTTGTTGCTTTACAGAAGCACTCTTTTTCTTCAAAAATACAATTGTTTCAATTCTTTCTCCAACGGTACAGTCCTTTTTCTTTCCCATTGTTGTTTTTGCACTTGGCTGAAAGCGAAAGTGGTACAGTTGCGCGGCGTGCTTATATACGATCTGCGCTTATATAGTCGATGTATATAAGTACTGTTTTTTCGCGAGCGACTGCGACTTCTAGAATTTAAGTCGAGATTTTGGCTTGATATGGTTTAGCGAACGAGATGAAAATCAACGAAATAATGCGAATTTTTTGCGAATTTAATTTTGCACGCTTCGAGTTTTTTAAGCGCACAAAATAATGCGAAAATTATTATCCAAATTGATAATAAATCGAAATGATTTCTGGCACGATCACGTCGGGGTCACCATGAATTGAGATGGCACTCGTTTGCAACACCTTTGTAACTTGAATTTTACAATAAATTATAATTCGCGTTCTATTTTGTATGTTCTATATATTTTTGCAACCGAACCAGAAGTGATGCTGATGAATTTAACATAATTTGTCTTAAGCCTAGGTGCATACAAAAATGAGTGACAATGCGTGAGAGCGATTGAGCATAGTAGAGTAAGAGAATGAATACAATGCAAAGAGAGCAAAAAATGTGTAGAGCAATTGTGCATATACAGGGTGTTTGCTTATGATAAGTAATTACAATTTTAAAGCTTATATTTATTAGAAGTGTTTATTGCTGCTGCGAACAGTCCCTTTTTAGTAAATTAACGTTATTTCCTTTGATGTGGCGACCTCGACACATGAACTGAGGTAATTCTATATCGATGCATATTAAAATAGAATTAACAAATATTTCGTAAAATTTCGATATATTGTTCATAAAATGAACAGAATTATATACCTATGTACTAATGTACTGACTTTGTAAATAATTATGAAGAAGTCCAAGTATTATAAATAAAGGATTTTGTTTTCAATGTGTCTGCTCATAGACACATGAAGTGCATTGATTATACATAGATTCACATTAAAAGAAAAGTGGTTGCATTTTATATCAAACCGTTATCTGGTTTAGAATATATTAAATATCTCGGTAACTAATCATAAAGAATGTCCATTATAGTAAATTAACGTTATTTTCTTCGATATGGCAGTTCCTGGACACATGATCTGAATTACTTCTATATCGATGCATATTTCTATAGAAATTACAACCATTTCATAAAATTTTGACATATTGTTCAGAAAATGAACAAAATGATATACCGATGTACCTACTCTGTAATTCATCATGAAGAAGTCCAAGTTAAATAAATTAAGGATTATGTTTTCAATATGGCTGCTCCTAGACTCAAACGGAATTAATTCTATATCGAAGTAAATGTATATAGCAATGACAAACATTTCAAAAAAAAATCGATGTCCAATTCAGAAAATATTGAAGGATAAAACGTTTCGAAAGCTGATCATGAAGAAGTGCCTGAATTGAGATGGCACTGGTTTGCACCACCTTTGTAAATTGAATTTTACAATAAATTATAATGCGCGTTCTATTTTGTATGTTCTATATATTTTCGCAACCGAACCAGAAGTGATGCTGGTGAATTTAATATTTGTCTTAAGCCGAGGTGCATACAAAAATGAGTGACAATGCGTTTGAACGATTGAGCATAGTAGAGTGAGAGAATGAATACAATGCAAAGAGAGCAAAAAATGTGTAGAGCAATTGTGCATATACAGGGTGTTTGCTTATGATAAGTAATTACAATTTTAAAGCTTATATTTATTAGAAGTGTTTATTGCTGCTGCGAACATACTTCCCTCGGTGGAAGGCGTAGGCTTTCAACTGCTTTAATCTCTACTGGAAGCACAGCAATCTTTCTGACGGCACGCTTGACAAGGCCATTTGCGGTGCGAACAACAGCGACACGAGCGATTCCATCGTCGCCACATACAGTGCAATCCACACGACCACGCTGCCATTTTAGAGAAGGGAGATTGTCTTCCTTAAGGAGTACCAAAGCGCCTTGACGAATGTTGGGAGCTGTTGAGCGCCACTTTCCTCTTTCTTGTAGCAAAGATAGGTAGCAAGCACTCCACTTTTTCCAAAATGTTTGCTGCATATGAATGACACGCTGCCATCTGTTTAAATGGCCAATGTTGAGATGAGTTACATCTGGTTGCACGATAGCAATAAACGGTACGCCGACCAGGAAGTGGGCAGCAGTAAGCACCTCAAGGTCGTTAGGGTTCTCTGAAATGATAAAGCGGACGAGAATTGATTATTGCAGCAATTTCACAAACCAAGGTGCTAAGCTCTTCGAATGTCAGGATTGACAGACCAACAGTTCGATAAAAGTGCAATTTCACCGATTTAACCGCCGCCTCCCATAATCCACCAAAGTGCGGTGACCGAGGCGGGATGAACTTCTAATCAATACCATCAGAGACATTGGTTGGTGACTGAGGTATTGTGCGATTCGCTCAAAAATAACTGCTTCAAATCAGCTAACTCATTTTTGGCCCTAACGAAGTTTGTTGCGTTATCTGACCAGATAGTTTGGGGCTTGCCTATGGTACAGATAAAACGTTTTAATGCTGCCAAAAAAAATGAGTTTTGTAATCGCCCTCCAACGCGAAGTAATCCATTGGCATCGATGAATCGGTTTAAAGAGTGTAACTTGCTGGCTGGAGTTAATTGGACTTTAGCTCGCAGCACCTTGAATTCAGCCGCAAAATGTGCTTGCTGAATATTGCGAATCAGTAAATGTGTACCAATTTTGATGTTTTGTGACGTCAAAGGCTTAGTTTTCCTGCTTTTAGGTGCACCAAAACGAGATATGTACGCGTATACTCGTTGAAGCTTATCAAACGTATTATGAAACTTGCAATTCAGCGATATATCTTCTTGCGCTGAAGTGAGTAGAACCCTGCGTCGTCGATCTGGAAGATCTGTCAGGAAATCCATGTTTTTTTTTTTATTTGATTCACTCTGTTTGAAACGAAGACGTTGAAATTTGACGGTTGCTCGCGAATCCAAGACAGAGCTACCATTGAATCTGACCAGCAGTGAAATGTGCATGGATGTTGACAGTTCTTCGCTATTGATGCAACCAATTCAGCGAGGAGCAGCGCTGCGGACAATTCCAACTTAGGAATGGTTAGAATTTTTAAAGGCGCTACCCTTGATTTTGCACACAGTAATGATGATCTTGTACATCCATTGATCTCGGACTTAACGTATATGCATGCATCAAAGGCTGCTAAACTTGCGTCGCGAAACGCATGTATTTCCCAAGTAGATTGTGGTATCAGTACAAAACGGGAAAATTTGAAACTGCTTACAACACGAAATTGAGCGCATATGTTAATCCAAATTGTCTGCAATGATTGGGGTAGACTTTCGTCCCACTTCAACCGTTCCTTCCAAAGCGCTTGCAGGAAGATTTTGGTTCTAGTGATGACTGGTGAAATCAGACCAAGAGGGTCGTAAAATCGTGCGATTGCCGAAAGAACGGTTCGTTTCGTAATGCGCTCGGTGGTTTCGAAGGGTGTGAAGGAAAACAAAAGGTTATCAGTGATCGGATTCCACACGAGACCAAGCATCTTTGTAACGTCAGTGCCATCGTGAAATTTGAGGAATTTCTCACGGTCTTGATCAGCAATTCCATGAAGAGCGTTCAACTCATTAGAGCACCATTTGCGAATTGGAAAATTCCCTCGTTGTAGTAGCTTTTGCACCTGACGTCTGATTTCAACAACTTCCTCTATGGTGTCACCACCTGAGATTAGGTCGTCCACATAAAAATCTCTGCGAACTATTTTAGCGCCTAAAGGAAAGCAGCTTTCTTCATCGTATGAAAGCTGATGCATGGCACGAATTTCCAAGAATGCAGATGGCTTTGTACCGTATGTCACGGTGTCCAATTTGTATATTTTGATTGCATCCTGTGGGTAATCACGCCACAACACGCATTGGAGGTATTCATCTGGATGCGATACACGAACACAGCGGTACATTTTGCAAATGTCACCGCACAGGGCTACTTTGAAAAATCGAAAACGTAGGAGCGTGTTGAAGAGTTTTGGTTGAATGGTTAGCCCTGCCAAGAGAAGATCGTTCAACGAATAACCCGAAGTGGTTTTTGCCGAGCCGTCGAATACGACACGAAGCCTTATCGTTATGCTGTCGAGCTTCTGTACAAAATGATGTGGGAGAAAATATGTTGGCACATCGGCTAGAGGATCTGCTAATGACATGTGGACTAATGATACGAATTCATTCATAAATGAAATATATTGAGTTTTCAAATCATAATTATATTAAAGCTTCTTTTCCAAACTTTTAAACCTGCAAAGAGCGCCATTGTATGACTCGCCAAGCGCGTCGAAATTCGCTTTTATGGGCAATCGAAGACGAAAGCAATTATGTTGAAAATGTTGCTCACACCAAACTTCTTCTTCAGATGCAGACGGAGCTGACTCAAAACAATTTTCGGTTTCCTAAAATCGTGTCACAAGATCATTTAACGAAACATCATCGGCTTGCTGGACTGAGGCCTTGCTGACAGCTGCTAGAGTAGAAGACCGCTTGCTTGAGTAAGACACTCCTCCAGACATGACCCAACCAAACCTAGTCTTTTGCAAAGTTGACAAATTCTTCGCTATTTGAATTTGACCAACGGACATCAAATCGAAAAATAGGCAGGCTCCGATCAACAAATCGATACGTTGTGGTTTGAAAAATAGAGGGTCAGCTAGTTTGATGTTTCCTGGAATCTTCCAATCTGAAGTATTCAGCTTCACATTTGGTTGATAGTCCATTATGCTTGATGTTACCACGGCCCCGAATGAAGTAAAGAAGTCCCGATCCTGCGAATGCGCGATAATGTCTACTGCTTTGTCAGCTACAAGGTTAGATTCTCCAATGCCTGATATTGATATGTGCGAATTTCTTAATTGTAGCTGCAACTGATTTGCCAATCGAGACGTTACGAAGTTGAGTTGTGAGGCTGAGTCTAGTATGGCACGGCATGGAATGAAAACACCTGTGCGATTTTTAACGAAAAGTATGGCAGTAGCTAACAGCACATAACTATTTGCAGCGGATTTTAGGTCTGGTGGAGGACTTGATGGCGATGATTAGCAACTTCCATGTTTTTTTGAGAGAGATTGCGATACAGAATTAGGAGGAGCAGAGTTCATGTGTAGTAACGAATGGTGTTTTGCTGGGCAATGGCGACAATGGCCGGATTTGCATCGTTGCACATTATGCGAAGACAGTTAAGACATAAGTACATCTTTTTTGCTTCATTTTATCGCAAGTTTGGAGACAAATTTATAAAACGCGAACAGTTGGTAATGTAATGCTCTTTGGAATCGCAAAATACGGGTAGGGTCTTTTGACGATGCTACCAACACATTTCTATTTGATTTTGAATAATTTGAAGGTGTTTGTTTTACCATACCGCTTTCCAAATTCTCCATCATGCGGCATCTTCTCACGAGAAACGTCGACATGGTACTCCAAGTTGGCAACTGATTGATAGGCAAGTCTTCCTCCCATTTTTCCTGTGTTCTCTGATCAAGCTTGGAGGTAATCAGGTAAATGAGCAGTCCATCAGTGATTTGCTCAGGCGACGCTAAAGTATGTAGAGCACGAAGATTTGAGTTAAATTTGTCGCTTATCCCTCGTAAACCACTTGCAGAGCCTGCCTCAACACCTTTCAGCCCGAAGATTGCCTTTATATGTGCCTGGAAAATTAGTAATTTATTATCGAAGCGATTTAACAATAACGTAATTTTCTTCACTGGGCTCAAGTGAGCAAATTGTTTCCAGTGCGGAACCTTGCAGGTTTGCGCGTAGGTACTGAAACTTTTCAACCTTACTCAGATCAGCGAAAAAGTTTGGCCAGTCTGTATACGATCCATCAAATTTTGGAATTTTCAGCTCCGGAAGACGAGGTTTTCGTTGCGATGACATAAATGTTGATGCTCCTTCGTCTATTCCGAAATGTCGAACAGTTGAAGAATGTAATGCAGTCGATTTACGTTGCGAATTGATTTCGCGAGAGAGCTTTGCCTTGATGTCAAAATATGTCTCGAGAAAGTCTGTTCTGCTTCCACTGTCTAATTCAAGTGGATCGGCTTCTTCAAGAGAAGTTTGTACTTTGTCGAAATTAGTGTGGATGCTCTCAACAAATTCCAAACGAACTGAAAGCTCTGCTTCGTCAAACTCGGTTACCCGCTCTGAGGTTAAAACTGTATTGAGTTCTACGAGTTGTTGCTTTACCGAAGCACTCTTTTTCTTCAAAAATGCAATTGTTTCAATTCTCTCTCCAACGGTACAGTCCTTTTTCTTTCCCATTGTTGTTTTTGCACTTGGCTGAAAGCGAAAATGGTACAGTTGGGCGGCGTGCTTATATACGATCTGCGCTTATATAGTCGATGTATATAAGTACTGTTTTTTCGCGAGCGACTGCGATTTCTGAAAGGTTTTAAATTGTGCACACTTTTAATTGTTGCACGCACGAATTTAAGTCGAGATTTTGGATTGATATGGTTTTGCGAACGAGATGAAAATCAACGAAATAATGCGAATTTTTTGCGAATTTAATTTTGCACGCTTCGAGTTTTTTAAGCGCACAAAATAATGCGAAAATTATTATCCAAATTGAAAATAAATCGAAATGATTTCTGGCACGATCACGTCGGGGTCACCATGAATTAAGATGGCACTCTTTTGCAACACCTTTGTAACTTGAATTTTACAATAATTTATAATTCGCGTTCTATTTTGTATGTTCTATATATTTTTGCAACCGAACCAGAAGAGATGCTGATGAATTTAACATAATTTGTCTTAAGCCTAGGTGCATACAAAAATGAGTGACAATGCGTGAGAACGATTGAGCATAGTAGAGTGAGAGAATGAATACAATGCAAAGAGAGCAAAAAATGTGTAGAGCAATTGTGCATATACAGGGTGTTTGCTTATGATAAGTAATTACAATTTTAAAGCTTATATTTATTAGAAGTGTTTATTGCTGCTGCGAACATACTTCCCTCGGTGGAAGGCGTAGGCTTTCAACTGCTTTAATCTCTACTGAAAGCACAGCAATCTTTCTAACGGCACGCTTGACAAGGCCATTTGCGGTGCGAACAACAGCGACACGAGCGATTCCATCGTCGCCACATACAGTGCAATCCACACGACCACGCTGCCATTTTAGAGAAGGGAGATTGTCTTTCATTAGGAGTACCAAAGTGCCCTGACGAATGTTGGGAGCTGTTGAGCACCACTTTCCTCTTTCTTGTAGCAAAGATAGGTAGCAAGCACTCCACTTCTTCCAAAATGTTTGCTGCATATGAATGACGCGCTGCCATCTGTTTAAATGGCCAATGTTGAGATGAGTTACATCTGGTTGCACGATAGCAATAAACGGTGCGCCGACCAGGAAGTGGGCAGCAGTAAGCACCTCAAGGTCGTTAGGGTTCTCTGAAATGGGATAAAGCGGACGAGAATTAATTATTGCAGAAATTTCACAAACCAAGGTGCGAAACTCTTCGAATGTCAGGATTGACAGACCAACAGTTCGATAAAAGTGTAATTTCGCCGATTTCACCGCCGCCTCCCATAATCCACCAAAGTGCGGTGACCGAGGCGGGATGAACTTCTAATCA
Source organism: Coelopa pilipes (assembly GCA_947389925.1). NCBI lineage: Eukaryota > Metazoa > Arthropoda > Insecta > Diptera > Coelopidae > Coelopa > Coelopa pilipes. The sequence continues at coordinate 11,314,395 of OX376700.1, forward strand.
ATACCATCAGAGAGACATTGGTTGGTGACTGAGGTATTGTGCGATTCGCTCAAAAATAACTGCTTCAAATCAGCTAACTCATTTTTGGCCCCAACGAAGTTTGTTGCGTTATCTGACCAGATAGTTTGGGGCTTGCCTATGGTACAGATAAAACATTTTAATGCTGCCAAAAAAAATGAGATTTGTAATCGCCCTCCAACGCGAAGTAATCCATTGGCATCGATGAATCGGTTTAAAGAGTGTTGTTGCTGGCTGGAGTTAATTGGAATTTAGCTCGCAGCACCTTGAATTCAGCCGCAAAATGTGCTTGCTGAATATTGCGAATCAGTAAATGTGTACCAATTTTGATGTTTTGTGACGTCAAAGGCTTAGTTTTTCTGCTTTTAGGTGCACCAAAACGAGATATGTACGCGTATACTCGTTGAAGCTTATCAAACGTATTATGAAACTTGCAATTCAGCGATATATCTTCTTGCGCTGAAGTGAGTAGAACCCTGCGTCGTCGATCTGGAAGATCTGTCAGGAAATCCATGTTTTTTTTTTATTTGATTCACTCTGTTTGAAACGAAGACGTTGAAATTTGACGGTTGCTCGCGAATCCAAGACAGAGCTACCATTGAATCTGACCAGCAGTGAAATGTGCATGGATGTTGACAGTTCTTCGCTATTGATGCAACCAATTCAGCGAGGAGCAGCGCTACGGACAATTCCAACTTAGGAATGGTTAGAATTTTTAAAGGCGCTACCCTTGATTTTGCACACAGTAATGATGATCTTGTACATCCATTGATCTCGGACTTAACGTATATGCATGCATCAAAGGCTGCTAAACTTGCGTCGCAAAACGCATGTATTTCCCAAGTAGATTGTGGTATCAGTACAAAACGGGAAAATTTGAAACTGCTTACAATACGAAATTGAGCGCATATGTTAATCCAAATTGTCTGCAATGATTGGGGTAGACTTTCGTCCCACTTCAACCGTTCCTTCCAAAGCACTTGCAGGAAGATTTTGGTTCTAGTGATGACTGGTGAAAGCAGACCAAGAGGGTCGTAAAATCGGGCGATTGCCGAAAGAACGGTTCGTTTCGTAATGCGCTCGGTGGTTTCGAAGGGTGTGAAGGAAAACAAAAGGTTATCAGTGATCGGATTCCACACGAGACCAAGCATCTTTGTAACGTCAGTGCCATCGTGAAATTTGAGGAATTTCTCACGGTCTTGATCAGCAATTCCATGAAGAGCGTTCAACTCATTAGAGCACCATTTGCGAATTGGAAAATTCCCTCGTTGTAGTAGCTTTTGCACCTGACGTCTGATTTCAACAACTTCCTCTATGGTGTCACCACCTGAGATTAGGTCGTCCACATAAAAATCTCTGCGAACTATTTTAGCGCCTAAAGGAAAGCAGCTTTCTTCATCGTATGAAAGCTGATGCATGGCACGAATTTCCAAGAATGCAGCTGGCTTTGTACCGTATGTCACGGTGTCCAATTTGTATATTTTGATTGCATCCTGTGGGTAATCACGCCACAACACGCATTGGAGGTATTCATCTGGATGCGATACACGAACACAGCGGTACGTTTTGCAAATGTCACCGCACAGGGCTACTTTGAAAAATCGAAAACGTAGGAGCGTGTTGAATAGTTTTGGTTGAATGGTTAGCCCTGCCAAGAGAAGATCGATCAACAAATAACCCGAAGTGGTTTTTGCCGAGCCGTCGAATACGACACGAAGCCTTGTCGTTATGCTGTCGAGCTTCTGTACAAAATGATGTGGGAGAAAATATGTTGGCACATCGGCTAGAGGATCTGCTAATGACATGTGGCCTAATGATACGAATTCATTTATAAATGAAATATATTGAGTTTTCAAATCATAATTATATTAAAGCTTCTTTTCCAAACTTTTAAACCTGCAAAGAGCGCCATTGTATGACTCGCCAAGCGCGTCGAAATTCGCTTTTGTGGGCAATCGAAGACGAAAGCAATTATGTTGAAAATGTTGCTCACACCAAACTTCTTCTTCAGATGCAGACAGAGCTGACTCAAAACAATTTTCGGTTTCCCAAAATCGTGTCACAAGATCATTTAACGAAACATCATCGGCTTGCTGGACTAAGGCCATGCTGACAGCTGCTAGAGTAGAAGACCGCTTGCTTGAGTAAGACACTCCTCTAGACATGACCCAACCAAACCTAGTCTTTTGCAAAGTTGGCAAATTCTTCGCTATTCGAATTTGACCAACGCACATCAAATCGAAAAATAGGCTGGCTCCGATCAACAAATCGATACGTTGTGGTTTGAAAAATAGAGGGTCAGCTAGTTTGATGTTTCCTGGAATCTTCCAATCTGAAGTATTCAGCTTCACATTTGGTTGATAGTCCATTATGCTTGGTGTTACCACGGCCCCGAATGAAGTAAAGAAGTCCCGATCCTGCGAATGCGCGATAATGTCTACTGCTTTGTCAGCTACAAGGTTAGATTCTCCAATGCCTGATATTGATATGTGCGAATTTCTTAATTGTAGCTGCAACTGATTTGCCAATCGAGACGTTACGAAGTTGAGTTGTGAGGCTGAGTCTAGTATGGCACGGCATGGAATGAAAACACCTGTGCGATTTTTAACGAAAAGTATGGCAGTAGCTAACAGCACATAACTATTTGCAGCGGATTTTAGGTCTGGTGGAGGACTTGATGGCGATGATTAGCAACTTCCATGTTTTTTTGAGAGAGATTGCGATACAGAATTAGGAGGAGCAGAGTTCATGTGTAGTAACGAATGGTGTTTTGCTGGGCAATGGCGACAATGGCCGGATTTGCATCGTTGCACATTATGCGAAGACAGTTAAGACATAAGTACATCTTTTTTGCTTCATTTTATCGCAAGTTTGGAGACAAATTTATAAAACGCGAACAGTTGGTAATGTAATGCTCTTTGGAATCGCAAAATACGGGTAGGGTCTTTTGACGATGCTACCAACACATTTCTATTTGATTTTGAATAATTTGAAGGTGTTTGTTTTACCATACCGCTTTCCAAATTCTCCATCATGCGGCATCTTCTCACGAGAAACGTCGACATGGTACTCCGTTGGCAACTGATTGATTGGCAAGTCTTCCTCCCATTTTTCCTGTGTTCTCTGATCAAGCTTGGAGGTAATCAGGTAAATGAGCAGTCCATCAGTGATTTGCTCAGGCGACGCTAAAGTATGTAGAGCACGAAGATTTGAGTTAAATTTGTCGCTTATCCCTCGTAAACCACTTGCAGAGCCTGCCTCAACACCTTTCAGCCCGAAGATTGCCTTTATATGTGCCTGGAAAATTAGTAATTTATTATCGAAGCGATTTCACAATAACGTAATTTTCTTCACTGGGCTCAAGTGAGCAAATTGTTTCCAGTGCGGAACCTTGCAGGTTTGCGCGTAGGTACTGAAACTTTTCAAACTTACTCAGATCAGCATCCTTGTCGATCACGCTTTTGAACATTGCGAAAAAGTTTGGCCAGTCTGTATACGATCCATCAAATTTTGGAATTTTCAGCTCCGGAAGACGAGGTTTTCGTTGCGATGACATAAATGTTGATGCTCCTTCGTCTATTCCGAAATGTCGAACAGTTGAAGAATGTAATGCAGTCGATTTACGTTGCGAATTGATTTCGCGAGAGAGCTTTGCCTTGATGTCAAAATATGTCTCGAGAAAGTCTGTTCTGCTTCCACTGTCTAATTCAAGTGGATCGGCTTCTTCAAGAGAAGTTTGTACTTTGTCGAAATTAGTGTGGATGCTCTCAACAAATTCCAAACGAACTGAAAGCTCTGCGTCGTCAAACTCGGTTACCCGCTCTGAGGTTAAAACTGTATTGAGTTCTACGAGTTGTTGCTTTACCGAAGCACTCTTTTTCTTCAAAAATGCAATTGTTTCAATTCTCTCTCCAACGGTACAGTCCTTTTTCTTTCCCATTGTTGTTTTGGCACTTGGCTGAAAGCGAAAATGGTACAGTTGGGCGGCGTGCTTATATACGATCTGCGCTTATATAGTCGATGTATATAAGTACTGTTTTTTCGCGAGCGACTGCTACTTCTAAAAGGTTTTAAATTGTGCACACTTTTAATTGTTGCACGCACGAATTTAAGTCGAGATTTTGGCTTAATATGGTTTAGCGAACGAGATGAAAATGAACGAAATAATGCGAATTTTTTGCGAATTTAATTTTGCACGCTTCGAGTTTTTTAAGCGCACAAAATAATGCGAAAATTATTATCCAAATTGATAATAAATCGAAATGATTTCTGGCACGATCACGTCGGGATCACCATGAATTGAGATGGCACTGGTTTGCTCCACCTTTGTAAATTGAATTTTACAATAAATTATAATACGCGTTCTATTTTGTATGTTCTATATATTTTCGCAACCGAACCAGAAGTGATGCTGGTGAATTTAATATAATTTGTCTTAAGCCTAGGTGCATACATAAATGAGTGACAATGCGTGAGAACGATTGAGCATAGTAGAGTGAGAGAATGAATACAATGCAAAGGGAGCAAAAAATGTGTAGAGCAATTGTGCATATACAGGGTGTTTGCTTATGATAAGTAATTACAATTTTAAAGCTTATATTTATTAGAAGTGTTTATTGCTGCTGCGAACATACTTCCCTCGGTGGAAGGCGTGGGCTTTCAACTGCTTTAATCTCTACTGGAAGCACAGCAATCTTTCTGATGGCACGCTTGACAAGGCCATTTGCGGTGCGAACAACAACGACATGAGCGATTCCATCGTCGCCACATACAGTGCAATCCACACCGCGCTGCCATTTTAGAGAAGGGAGATTGTCTTCCTTTAGGAGTACCAAAGCGCCTTGACGAATGTTGGGAGCTGTTGAGCGCCACTTTCCTCTTTCTTGTAGCAAAGATAGGTAGCAAGCACTCCACTTCTTCCAAAATGTTTGCTGCATATGAATGACGCGCTGCCATCTGTTTAAACGGCCAATGTTGAGATGAGTTACATCTGGTTGCACGATAGCAATAAACGGTGCGCCGACCAGGAAGTGGGCAGCAGTAAGCACCTCAAGGTCGTTAGGGTTCTCTGAAATGGGATAAAGAGGACGAGAATTGATTATTGCAGCAATTTCACAAACCAAGGTGCGAAGCTCTTCGAATGTCAGGATTGACAGACCAACAGTTCGATAAAAGTGCAATTTCGCCGATTTAACCGCCGCCTCCCATAATCCACCAAAGTGCGGTGACCGAGGCGGGATGAACTTCCAATCAATACCATCAGAGAGACATTGGTTGGTGACTGAGGTATTGTGCGATTCGCTCAAAAATAACTGCTTCAAATCAGCTAACTCATTTTTGGCCCTAACGAAGTTTGTTGCGTTATCTGACCAGATAGTTTGGGGCTTGCCTACGGTACAGATAAAACGTTTTAATGCTGCCAAAAAAAATGAGTTTTGTAATCGCCCTCCAACGCGAAGTAATCCATTGGCATCGATGAATCGGTTTAAAGAGTGTAACTTGCACTTCAACCGTTCCTTCCAAAGCGCTTCCAGGAAGATTTTGGTTCTAGTGATGACTGGTGAAAGCAGACCAAGAGGGTCGTAAAATCGGGCGATTGCCGAAAGAACGGTTCGTTTCGTAATGCGCTCGGTGGTTTCGAAGGGTGTGAAGGAAAACAAAAGGTTATCAGTGATCGGATTCCACACGAGACCAAGCATCTTTGTAACGTCAGTGCCATCGTGAAATTTCAGGAATTTCTCACGGTCTTGATCAGCAATTCCATGAAGAGCGTTCAACTCATTAGAGCACCATTTGCGAATTGGAAAATTCCCTCGTTGTAGTAGCTTTTGCACCTGACGTCTGATTTCAACAACTTCCTCTATGGTGTCACCACCTGAGATTAGGTCGTCCACATAAAAATCTCTGCGAACTATTTTAGCGCCTAAAGGAAAGCAGCTTTCTTCATCGTATGAAAGCTGATGCATGGCACGAATTTCCAAGAATGCAGCTGGCTTTGTACCGTATGTCACGGTGTCCAATTTGTATATTTTGATTTCATCCTGTGGGTAATCACGCCACAACACGCATTGGAGGTATGCTGTCGTTATGCTGTCGAGCTTCTGTACAAAATGATGTGGGAGAAAATATGTTGGCACATCGGCTAGAGGATCTGCTAATGACATGTGGCCTAATGATACGAATTCATTCATAAATGAAATATATTAAGTTCTCAAATCATAATTATATTAAAGCTTATTTTCCAAACTTTTAAACCAGCGAAGAGCGCCATTGTATGACTCGCCAAGCGCGTCGAAATTCGCTTTTGTGGGCAATCGAACTGAATATGCTCCAGAATCGAGACGAAAGCAATTATGTTGAAAATGTTGCTCACACCAAACTTCTTCTTCAGATGCAGACAGAGCTGACTCAAAACAATTTTCGGTTTCCCAAAATCGTGTCACAAGATCATTTAACGAAACATCATCGGCTTGCTGGACTAAGGCCATGCTGACAGCTGCTAGAGTAGAAGACCGCTTACTTGAGTAAGACACTCCTCCAGACATGACCCAACCAAACCTAGTCTTTTGCAAAGTTGGCAAATTCTTCGCTATTCGAATTTGACCAACGCACATCAAATCGAAAAATAGGCTGGCTCCGATCAACAAATCGATACGTTGTGGTTTGAAAAATAGAGGGTCAGCTAGTTTGATGTTTCCTGGAATCTTCCAATCTGAAGTATTCAGCTTCACATTTGGTTGATAGTCCATTATGCTTGGTGTTACCACGGACCCGAATGAAGTAAAGAAGTCCCGATCCTGCGAATGCGCGATAATGTCTACTGCTTTGTCAGCTACAAGGTTAGATTCTCCAATGCCTGATATTGATATGTGCGAATTTCTTAATTGTAGCTGCAACTGATTTGCCAATCGAGACGTTACGAAGTTGAGTTGTGAGGCTGAGTCTAGTATGGCACGGCATGGAATGAAAATGAATTTGACCAACGCACATCAAATCGAAAAATAGGCTGGCTCCGATCAACAAATCGATACGTTGTGGTTTGAAAAATAGAGGGTCAGCTAGTTTGATGTTTCCTGGAATCTTCCAATCTGAAGTATTCAGCTTCACATTTGGTTGATAGTCCGTTATGCTTGGTGTTACCACGGCCCCGAATGAAGTAAAGAAGTCCCGATCCTGCGAATGCGCGATAATGTCTACTGCTTTGTCAGCTACAAGGTTAGATTCTCCAATGCCTGATATTGATATGTGCGAATTTCTTAATTGTAGCTGCAACTGATTTGCCAATCGAGACGTTACGAAGTTGAGTTGTGAGGCTGAGTCTAGTATGGCACGGCATGGAATGAAAACACCTATGCGATTTTTAACGAAAAGTATGGCAGTAGCTAACAGCACATAACTATTTGCAGCGGATTTTAGGTCTGGTGGAGGACTTGATGGCGATGATTAGCAACTTCCATGTTTTTTTGAGAGAGATTGCGATACAGAATTAGGAGGAGCAGAGTTCATGTGTAGTAACGAATGGTGTTTTGCTGGGCAATGGCGACAATGGCCGGATTTGCATCGTTGCACGTTATGGCCCTTGCGAAGACAGTTAAGACATAAGTACATCTTTTTTGCTTCATTTTATCGCAAGTTTGGAGACAAATTTATAAAACGCGAACAGTTGGTAATGTAATGCTCTTTGGAATCGCAAAATACGGGTAGGGTCTTTTGACGATGCTACCAACACATTTCTATTTGATTTTGAATAATTTGAAGGTGTTTGTTTTACCATACCGCTTTCCAAATTCTCCATCATGCGGCATCTTCTCACGAGAAACGTCGACATGGTACTCCGTTGGCAACTGATTGATTGGCAAGTCTTCCTCCCATTTTTCCTGTGTTCTCTGATCAAGCTTGGAGGTAATCAGGTAAATGAGCAGTCCATCAGTGATTTGCTCAGGCGACGCTAAAGTATGTAGAGCACGAAGATTTGAGTTAAATTTGTCGCTTATCCCTCGTAAACCACTTGCAGAGCCTGCCTCAACACCTTTCAGCCCGAAGATTGCCTTTATATGTGCCTGGAAAATTAGTAATTTATTATCGAAGCGATTTCACAATAACGTAATTTTCTTCACTGGGCTCAAGTGAGCAAATTGTTTCCAGTGCGGAACCTTGCAGGTTTGCGCGTAGGTACTGAAACTTTTCAAACTTACTCAGATCAGCATCCTTGTCGATCACGCTTTTGAACATTGCGAAAACGTTTGGCCAGTCTGTATACGATCCATCAAATTTTGGAATTTTCAGCTCCGGAAGACGAGGTTTTCGTTGCGATGACATAAATGTTGATGCTCCTTCGTCTATTCCGAAATGTCGAACAGTTGAAGAATGTAATGCAGTCGATTTACGTTGCGAATTGATTTCGCGAGAGAGCTTTGCCTTGATGTCAAAATATGTCTCGAGAAAGTCTGTTCTGCTTCCACTGTCTAATTCAAGTGGATCGGCTTCTTCAAGGGAAGTTTGTACTTTGTCGAAATTAGTGTGGATGCTCTCAACAAATTCCAAACGAACTGAAAGCTCTGCGTCGTCAAACTCGGTTACCCGCTCTGAGGTTAAAACTGTATTGAGTTCTACGAGTTGTTGCTTTACCGAAGCACTCTTTTTCTTCAAAAATGCAATTGTTTCAATTCTCTCTCCAACGGTACAGTCCTTTTTCTTTCCCATTGTTGTTTTGGCACTTGGCTGAAAGCGAAAATGGTACAGTTGGGCGGCGTGCTTATATACGATCTGCGCTTATATAGTCGATGTATATAAGTACTGTTTTTTCGCGAGCGACTGCTACTTCTAAAAGGTTTTAAATTGTGCACACTTTTAATTGTTGCACGCACGAATTTAAGTCGAGATTTTGGCTTGATATGGTTTAGCGAACGAGATGAAAATCAACGAAATAATGCGAATTTTTTGCGAATTTAATTTTGCACGCTTCGAGTTTTTTAAGCGCACAAAATAATGCGAAAATTATTATCCAAATTGATAATAAATCGAAATGATTTCTGGCACGATCACGTCGGGGTCACCATGAATTGAGATGGCACTGGTTTGCACCACCTTTGTAAATTGAATTTTACAATAAATTATAATACGCGTTCTATTTTGTATGTTCTATATATTTTCGCAACCGAACCAGAAGTGATGCTGGTGAATTTAATATAATTTGTCTTAAGCCTAGGTGCATACATAAATGAGTGACAATGCGTGAGAACGATTGAGCATAGTAGAGTGAGAGAATGAATACAATGCAAAGAGAGCAAAAAATGTGTAGAGCAATTGTGCATATACAGGGTGTTTGCTTATGATAAGTAATTACAATTTTAAAGCTTATATTTATTAGAAGTGTTTATTGCTGCTGCGAACATACTTCCCTCGGTGGAAGGCGTAGGCTTTCAACTGCTTTAATCTCTACTGGAAGCACAGCAATCTTTCTGATGGCACGCTTGACAAGGCCATTTGCGGTGCGAACAACAACGACATGAGCGATTCCATCGTCGCCACATACAGTGCAATCCACACCGCGCTGCCATTTTAGAGAAGGGAGATTGTCTTCCTTTAGGAGTACCAAAGCGCCTTGACGAATGTTGGGAGCTGTTGAGCGCCACTTTCATCTTTCTTGTAGCAAAGATAGGTAGCAAGCACTCCACTTCTTTCAAAATGTTTGCTGCATATGAATGACGCGCTGCCATCTGTTTAAACGGCCAATGTTGAGATGAGTTACATCTGGTTGCACGATAGCAATAAACGGTGCGCCGACCAGGAAGTGGGCAGCAGTAAGCACCTCAAGGTCGTTAGGGTTCTCTGAAATGGGATAAAGAGGACGAGAATTGATTATTGCAGCAATTTCACAAACCAAGGTGCGAAGCTCTTCGAATGTCAGGATTGACAGACCAACAGTTCGATAAAAGTGCAATTTCGCCGATTTAACCGCCGCCTCCCATAATCCACCAAAGTGCGGTGACCGAGGCGGGATGAACTTCCAATCAATACCATCAGAGAGACATTGGTTGGTGACTGAGGTATTGTGCGATTCGCTCAAAAATAACTGCTTCAAATCAGCTAACTCATTTTTGGCCCTAACGAAGTTTGTTGCGTTATCTGATCAGATAGTTTGGGGCTTGCCTACGGTACAGATAAAACGTTTTAATGCTGCCAAAAAAAATGAGTTTTGTAATCGCCCTCCAACGCGAAGTAATCCATTGGCATCGATGAATCGGTTTAAAGAGTGTAACTTGCACTTCAACCGTTCCTTCCAAAGCGCTTCCAGGAAGATTTTGGTTCTAGTGATGACTGGTGAAAGCAGACCAAGAGGGTCGTAAAATCGGGCGATTGCCGAAAGAACGGTTCGTTTCGAAGGGTGTGAAGGAAAACAAAAGGTTATCAGTGATCGGATTCCACACGAGACCAAGCATCTTTGTAACGTCAGTGCCATCGTGAAATTTCAGGAATTTCTCACGGTCTTGATCAGCAATTCCATGAAGAGCGTTCAACTCATTAGAGCACCATTTGCGAATTGGAAAATTCCCTCGTTGTAGTAGCTTTTGCACCTGACGTCTGATTTCAACAACTTCCTCTATGGTGTCACCACCTGAGATTAGGTCGTCCACATAAAAATCTCTGCGAACTATTTTAGCGCCTAAAGGAAAGCAGCTTTCTTCATCGTATGAAAGCTGATGCATGGCACGAATTTCCAAGAATGCAGCTGGCTTTGTACCGTATGTCACGGTGTCCAATTTGTATATTTTGATTTCATCCTGTGGGTAATCACGCCACAACACGCATTGGAGGTATGCTGTCGTTATGCTGTCGAGCTTCTGTACAAAATGATGTGGGAGAAAATATGTTGGCACATCGGCTAGAGGATCTGCTAATGACATGTGGCCTAATGATACGAATTCATTCATAAATGAAATATATTAAGTTCTCAAATCATAATTATATTAAAGCTTATTTTCCAAACTTTTAAACCAGCGAAGAGCGCCATTGTATGACTCGCCAAGCGCGTCGAAATTCGCTTTTGTGGGCAATCGAACTGAATATGCTCCAGAATCGAGACGAAAGCAATTATGTTGAAAATGTTGCTCACACCAAACTTCTTCTTCAGATGCAGACAGAGCTGACTCAAAACAATTTTCGGTTTCCCAAAATCGTGTCACAAGATCATTTAACGAAACATCATCGGCTTGCTGGACTAAGGCCATGCTGACAGCTGCTAGAGTAGAAGACCGCTTACTTGAGTAAGACACTCCTCCAGACATGACCCAACCAAACCTAGTCTTTTGCAAAGTTGGCAAATTCTTCGCTATTCGAATTTGACCAACGCACATCAAATCGAAAAATAGGCTGGCTCCGATCAACAAATCGATACGTTGTGGTTTGAAAAATAGAGGGTCAGCTAGTTTGATGTTTCCTGGAATCTTCCAATCTGAAGTATTCAGCTTCACATTTGGTTGATAGTCCATTATGCTTGGTGTTACCACGGCCCCGAATGAAGTAAAGAAGTCCCGATCCTGCGAATGCGCGATAATGTCTACTGCTTTGTCAGCTACAAGGTTAGATTCTCCAATGCCTGATATTGATATGTGCGAATTTCTTAATTGTAGCTGCAACTGATTTGCCAATCGAGACGTTACGAAGTTGAGTTGTGAGGCTGAGTCTAGTATGGCACGGCATGGAATGAAAATGAATTTGACCAACGCACATCAAATCGAAAAATAGGCTGGCTCCGATCAACAAATCGATACGTTGTGGTTTGAAAAATAGAGGGTCAGCTAGTTTGATGTTTCCTGGAATCTTCCAATCTGAAGTATTCAGCTTCACATTTGGTTGATAGTCCATTATGCTTGGTGTTACCACGGCCCCGAATGAAGTAAAGAAGTCCCGATCCTGCGAATGCGCGATAATGTCTACTGCTTTGTCAGCTACAAGGTTAGATTCTCCAATGCCTGATATTGATATGTGCGAATTTCTTAATTGTAGCTGCAACTGATTTGCCAATCGAGACGTTACGAAGTTGAGTTGTGAGGCTGAGTCTAGTATGGCACGGCATGGAATGAAAACACCTGTGCGATTTTTAACGAAAAGTATGGCAGTAGCTAACAGCACATAACTATTTGCAGCGGATTTTAGGTCTGGTGGAGGACTTGATGGCGATGATTAGCAACTTCCATGTTTTTTTGAGAGAGATTGCGATACAGAATTAGGAGGAGCAGAGTTCATGTGTAGTAACGAATGGTGTTTTGCTGGGCAATGGCGACAATGGCCGGATTTGCATCGTTGCACGTTATGGCCCTTGCGAAGACAGTTAAGACATAAGTACATCTTTTTTGCTTCATTTATCGCAAGTTTGGAGACAAATTTATAAAACGCGAACAGTTGGTAATGTAATGCTCTTTGGAATCGCAAAATACGGGTAGGGTCTTTTGACGATGCTACCAACACATTTCTATTTGATTTTGAATAATTTGAAGGTGTTTGTTTTACCATACCGCTTTCCAAATTCTCCATCATGCGGCATCTTCTCACGAGAAACGTCGACATGGTACTCCGTTGGCAACTGATTGATTGGCAAGTCTTCCTCCCATTTTTCCTGTGTTCTCTGATCAAGCTTGGAGGTAATCAGGTAAATGAGCAGTCCATCAGTGATTTGCTCAGGCGACGCTAAAGTATGTAGAGCACGAAGATTTGAGTTAAATTTGTCGCTTATCCCTCGTAAACCACTTGCAGAGCCTGCCTCAACACCTTTCAGCCCGAAGATTGCCTTTATATGTGCCTGGAAAATTAGTAATTTATTATCGAAGCGATTTCACAATAACGTAATTTTCTTCACTGGGCTCAAGTGAGCAAATTGTTTCCAGTGCGGAACCTTGCAGGTTTGCGCGTAGGTACTGAAACTTTTCAAACTTACTCAGATCAGCATCCTTGTCGATCACGCTTTTGAACATTGCGAAAAAGTTTGGCCAGTCTGTATACGATCCATCAAATTTTGGAATTTTCAGCTCCGGAAGACGAGGTTTTCGTTGCGATGACATAAATGTTGATGCTCCTTCGTCTATTCCGAAATGTCGAACAGTTGAAGAATGTAATGCAGTCGATTTACGTTGCGAATTGATTTCGCGAGAGAGCTTTGCCTTGATGTCAAAATATGTCTCGAGAAAGTCTGTTCTGCTTCCACTGTCTAATTCAAGTGGATCGGCTTCTTCAAGGGAAGTTTGTACTTTGTCGAAATTAGTGTGGATGCTCTCAACAAATTCCAAACGAACTGAAAGCTCTGCGTCGTCAAACTCGGTTACCCGCTCTGAGGTTAAAACTGTATTGAGTTCTACGAGTTGTTGCTTTACCGAAGCACTCTTTTTCTTCAAAAATGCAATTGTTTCAATTCTCTCTCCAACGGTACAGTCCTTTTTCTTTCCCATTGTTGTTTTGGCACTTGGCTGAAAGCGAAAATGGTACAGTTGGGCGGCGTGCTTATATACGATCTGCGCTTATATAGTCGATGTATATAAGTACTGTTTTTTCGCGAGCGACTGCTACTTCTAAAAGGTTTTAAATTGTGCACACTTTTAATTGTTGCACGCACGAATTTAAGTCGAGATTTTGGCTTGATATGGTTTAGCGAACGAGATGAAAATCAACGAAATAATGCGAATTTTTTGCGAATTTAATTTTGCACGCTTCGAGTTTTTTAAGCGCACAAAATAATGCGAAAATTATTATCCAAATTGATAATAAATCGAAATGATTTCTGGCACGATCACGTCGGAGTCACCATGAATTGAGATGGCACTGGTTTGCACCACCTTTGTAAATTGAATTTTACAATAAATTATAATACGCGTTCTATTTTGTATGTTCTATATATTTTCGCAACCGAACCAGAAGTGATGCTGGTGAATTTAATATAATTTGTCTTAAGCCTAGGTGCATACATAAATGAGTGACAATGCGTGAGAACGATTGAGCATAGTAGAGTGAGAGAATGAATACAATGCAAAGAGAGCAAAAAATGTGTAGAGCAATTGTGCATATACAGGGTGTTTGCTTATGATAAGTAATTACAATTTTAAAGCTTATATTTATTAGAAGTGTTTATTGCTGCTGCGAACATACTTCCCTCGGTGGAAGGCGTAGGCTTTCAACTGCTTTAATCTCTACTGGAAGCACAGCAATCTTTCTGATGGCACGCTTGACAAGGCCATTTGCGGTGCGAACAACAACGACATGAGCGATTCCATCGTCGCCACATACAGTGCAATCCACACCGCGCTGCCATTTTAGAGAAGGGAGATTGTCTTCCTTTAGGAGTACCAAAGCGCCTTGACGAATGTTGGGAGCTGTTGAGCGCCACTTTCCTCTTTCTTGTAGCAAAGATAGGTAGCAAGCACTCCACTTCTTCCAAAATGTTTGCTGCATATGAATGACGCGCTGCCATCTGTTTAAACGGCCAATGTTGAGATGAGTTACATCTGGTTGCACGATAGCAATAAACGGTGCGCCAACCAGGAAGTGGGCAGGAGTAAGCACCTCATGGTCGTTAGGGTTCTCTGAAATGGGATAAAGCAGACGAGAATTGATTATTGCAGCAATTTCACAAACCAAGGTGCGAAGCTCTTCGAATGTCAGGATTGACAGACCAACAGTTCGATAAAAGTGCAATTTCGCCGATTTAACCGCCGCCTCCCATAATCCACCAAAGTGCGGTGACCGAGGCGGGATGAACTTCCAATCAATACCATCAGAGAGACATTGGTTGGTGACTGAGGTATTGTGCGATTCGCTCAAAAATAACTGCTTCAAATCAGCTAACTCATTTTTGGCCCTAACGAAGTTTGTTGCGTTATCTGATCAGATAGTTTGGGGCTTGCCTACGGTACAGATAAAACGTTTTAATGCTGCCAAAAAAAATGAGTTTTGTAATCGCCCTCCAACGCGAAGTAATCCATTGGCATCGATGAATCGGTTTAAAGAGTGTAACTTGCACTTCAACCGTTCCTTCCAAAGCGCTTCCAGGAAGATTTTGGTTCTAGTGATGACTGGTGAAAGCAGACCAAGAGGGTCGTAAAATCGGGCGATTGCCGAAAGAACGGTTCGTTTCGAAGGGTGTGAAGGAAAACAAAAGGTTATCAGTGATCGGATTCCACACGAGACCAAGCATCTTTGTAACGTCAGTGCCATCGTGAAATTTCAGGAATTTCTCACGGTCTTGATCAGCAATTCCATGAAGAGCGTTCAACTCATTAGAGCACCATTTGCGAATTGGAAAATTCCCTCGTTGTAGTAGCTTTTGCACCTGACGTCTGATTTCAACAACTTCCTCTATGGTGTCACCACCTGAGATTAGGTCGTCCACATAAAAATCTCTGCGAACTATTTTAGCGCCTAAAGGAAAGCAGCTTTCTTCATCGTATGAAAGCTGATGCATGGCACGAATTTCCAAGAATGCAGCTGGCTTTGTACCGTATGTCACGGTGTCCAATTTGTATATTTTGATTTCATCCTGTGGGTAATCACGCCACAACACGCATTGGAGGTATGCTGTCGTTATGCTGTCGAGCTTCTGTACAAAATGATGTGGGAGAAAATATGTTGGCACATCGGCTAGAGGATCTGCTAATGACATGTGGCCTAATAATACGAATTCATTCATAAATGAAATATATTAAGTTCTCAAATCATAATTATATTAAAGCTTATTTTCCAAACTTTTAAACCAGCGAAGAGCGCCATTGTATGACTCGCCAAGCGCGTCGAAATTCGCTTTTGTGGGCAATCGAACTGAATATGCTCCAGAATCGAGACGAAAGCAATTATGTTGAAAATGTTGCTCACACCAAACTTCTTCTTCAGATGCAGACAGAGCTGACTCAAAACAATTTTCGGTTTCCCAAAATCGTGTCACAAGATCATTTAACGAAACATCATCGGCTTGCTGGACTAAGGCCATGCTGACAGCTGCTAGAGTAGAAGACCGCTTGCTTGAGTAAGACACTCCTCCAGACATGACCCAACCAAACCTAGTCTTTTGCAAAGTTGGCAAATTCTTCGCTATTCGAATTTGACCAACGCACATCAAATCGAAAAATAGGCTGGCTCCGATCAACAAATCGATACGTTGTGGTTTGAAAAATAGAGGGTCAGCTAGTTTGATGTTTCCTGGAATCTTCCAATCTGAAGTATTCAGCTTCACATTTGGTTGATAGTCCATTATGCTTGGTGTTACCACGGCCCCGAATGAAGTAAAGAAGTCCCGATCCTGCGAATGCGCGATAATGTCTACTGCTTTGTCAGCTACAAGGTTAGATTCTCCAATGCCTGATATTGATATGTGCGAATTTCTTAATTGTAGCTGCAACTGATTTGCCAATCGAGACGTTACGAAGTTGAGTTGTGAGGCTGAGTCTAGTATGGCACGGCATGGAATGAAAATGAATTTGACCAACGCACATCAAATCGAAAAATAGGCTGGCTCCGATCAACAAATCGATACGTTGTGGTTTGAAAAATAGAGGGTCAGCTAGTTTGATGTTTCCTGGAATCTTCCAATCTGAAGTATTCAGCTTCACATTTGGTTGATAGTCCATTATGCTTGGTGTTACCACGGCCCCGAATGAAGTAAAGAAGTCCCGATCCTGCGAATGCGCGATAATGTCTACTGCTTTGTCAGCTACAAGGTTAGATTCTCCAATGCCTGATATTGATATGTGCGAATTTCTTAATTGTAGCTGCAACTGATTTGCCAATCGAGACGTTACGAAGTTGAGTTGTGAGGCTGAGTCTAGTATGGCACGGCATGGAATGAAAACACCTGTGCGATTTTTAACGAAAAGTATGGCAGTAGCTAACAGCACATAACTATTTGCAGCGGATTTTAGGTCTGGTGGAGGACTTGATGGCGATGATTAGCAACTTCCATGTTTTTTTGAGAGAGATTGCGATACAGAATTAGGAGGAGCAGAGTTCATGTGTAGTAACGAATGGTGTTTTGCTGGGCAATGGCGACAATGGCCGGATTTGCATCGTTGCACATTATGCGAAGACAGTTAAGACATAAGTACATCTTTTTTGCTTCATTTTATCGCAAGTTTGGAGACAAATTTATAAAACGCGAACAGTTGGTAATGTAATGCTCTTTGGAATCGCAAAATACGGGTAGGGTCTTTTGACGATGCTACCAACACATTTCTATTTGATTTTGAATAATTTGAAGGTGTTTGTTTTACCATACCGCTTTCCAAATTCTCCATCATGCGGCATCTTCTCTCGAGAAACGTCGACATGGTACTCCAAGTTGGCAACTGATTGATAGGCAAGTCTTCCTCCCATTTTTCCTGTGTTCTCTGATCAAGCTTGGAGGTAATCAGGTAAATGAGCAGTCCATCAGTGATTTGCTCAGGCGACGCTAAAGTATGTAGAGCACGAAGATTTGAGTTAAATATGTCGCTTATCCCTCGTAAACCACTTGCAGAGCCTGCCTCAACACCTTTCAGCCCGAAGATTGCCTTTATATGTGCCTGGAAAATTAGTAATTTATTATCGAAGCGATTTCACAATAACGTAATTTTCTTCACTGGGCTCAAGTGAGCAAATTGTTTCCAGTGCGGAACCTTGCAGGTTTGCGCGTAGGTACTGAAACTTTTCAAACTTACTCAGATCAGCATCCTTGTCGATCACGCTTTTGAACATTGCGAAAAAGTTTGGCCAGTCTGTATACGATCCATCAAATTTTGGAATTTTCAGCTCCGGAAGACGAGGTTTTCGTTGCGATGACATAAATGTTGATGCTCCTTCGTCTATTCCGAAATGTCGAACAGTTGAAGAATGTAATGCAGTCGATTTACGTTGCGAATTGATTTCGCGAGAGAGCTTTGCCTTGATGTCAAAATATGTCTCGAGAAAGTCTGTTCTGCTTCCACTGTCTAATTCAAGTGGATCGGCTTCTTCAAGGGAAGTTTGTACTTTGTCGAAATTAGTGTGGATGCTCTCAACAAATTCCAAACGAACTGAAAGCTCTGCGTCGTCAAACTCGGTTACCCGCTCTGAGGTTAAAACTGTATTGAGTTCTACGAGTTGTTGCTTTACCGAAGCACTCTTTTTCTTCAAAAATGCAATTGTTTCAATTCTCTCTCCAACGGTACAGTCCTTTTTCTTTCCCATTGTTGTTTTGGCACTTGGCTGAAAGCGAAAATGGTACAGTTGGGCGGCGTGCTTATATACGATCTGCGCTTATATAGTCGATGTATATAAGTACTGTTTTTTCGCGAGCGACTGCTACTTCTAAAAGGTTTTAAATTGTGCACACTTTTAATTGTTGCACGCACGAATTTAAGTCGAGATTTTGGCTTGATATGGTTTAGCGAACGAGATGAATATCAACGAAATAATGCGAATTTAATTTTGCACGCTTCGAGTTTTTTAAGCGCACAAAATAATGCGAAAATTATTATCCAAATTGATAATAAATCGAAATGATTTCTGGCACGATCACGTCGGGGTCACCATGAATTGAGATGGCACTGGTTTGCTCCACCTTTGTAAATTGAATTTTACAATAAATTATAATACGCGTTCTATTTTGTATGTTCTATATATTTTCGCAACCGAACCAGAAGTGATGCTGGTGAATTTAATATAATTTGTCTTAAGCCTAGGTGCATACATAAATGAGTGACAATGCGTGAGAACGATTGAGCATAGTAGAGTGAGAGAATGAATACAATGCAAAGAGAGCAAAAAATGTGTAGAGCAATTGTGCATATACAGGGTGTTTGCTTATGATAAGTAATTACAATTTTAAAGCTTATATTTATTAGAAGTGTTTATTGCTGCTGCGAACATACTTCCCTCGGTGGAAGGCGTAGGCTTTCAACTGCTTTAATCTCTACTGGAAGCACAGCAATCTTTCTGATGGCACGCTTGACAAGGCCATTTGCGGTGCGAACAACAACGACATGAGCGATTCCATCGTCGCCACATACAGTGCAATCCACACCGCGCTGCTATTTTAGAGAAGGGAGATTGTCTTCCTTTAGGAGTACCAAAGCGCCTTGACGAATGTTGGGAGCTGTTGAGCGCCACTTTCCTCTTTCTTGTAGCAAAGATAGGTAGCAAGTACTCCACTTCTTCCAAAATGTTTGCTGCATATGAATGACGCGCTGCCATCTGTTTAAACGGCCAATGTTGAGATGAGTTACATCTGGTTGCACGATAGCAATAAACGGTGCGCCGACCAGGAAGTGGGCAGCAGTAAGCACCTCAAGGTCGTTAGGGTTCTCTGAAATGGGATAAAGAGGACGAGAATTGATTATTGCAGCAATTTCACAAACCAAGGTGCGAAGCTCTTCGAATGTCAGGATTGACAGACCAACAGTTCGATAAAAGTGCAATTTCGCCGATTTAACCGCCGCCTCCCATAATCCACCAAAGTGCGGTGACCGAGGCGGGATGAACTTCCAATCAATACCATCAGAGAGACATTGGTTGGTGACTGAGGTATTGTGCGATTCGCTCAAAAATAACTGCTTCAAATCAGCTAACTAATTTTTGGCCCTAACGAAGTTTGTTGCGTTATCTGACCAGATAGTTTGGGGCTTGCCTACGGTACAGATAAAACGTTTTAATGCTGCCAAAAAAAATGAGTTTTGTAATCGCCCTCCAACGCGAAGTAATCCATTGGCATCGATGAATCGGTTTAAAGAGTGTAACTTGCACTTCAACCGTTCCTTCCAAAGCGCTTCCAGGAAGATTTTGGTTCTAGTGATGACTGGTGAAAGCAGACCAAGAGGGTCGTAAAATCGGGCGATTGCCGAAAGAACGGTTCGTTTCGTAATGCGCTCGGTGGTTTCGAAGGGTGTGAAGGAAAACAAAAGGTTATCAGTGATCGGATTCCACACGAGACCAAGCATCTTTGTAACGTCAGTGCCATCGTGAAATTTCAGGAATTTCTCACGGTCTTGATCAGCAATTCCATGAAGAGCGTTCAACTCATTAGAGCACCATTTGCGAATTGGAAAATTCCCTCGTTGTAGTAGCTTTTGCACCTGACGTCTGATTTCAACAACTTCCTCTATGGTGTCACCACCTGAGATTAGGTCGTCCACATAAAAATCTCTGCGAACTATTTTAGCGCCTAAAGGAAAGCAGCTTTCTTCATCGTATGAAAGCTGATGCATGGCACGAATTTCCAAGAATGCAGCTGGCTTTGTACCGTATGTCACGGTGTCCAATTTGTATATTTTGATTTCATCCTGTGGGTAATCACGCCACAACACGCATTGGAGGTATGCTGTCGTTATGCTGTCGAGCTTCTGTACAAAATGATGTGGGAGAAAATATGTTGGCACATCGGCTAGAGGATCTGCTAATGACATGTGGCCTAATGATACGAATTCATTCATAAATGAAATATATTAAGTTCTCAAATCATAATTATATTAAAGCTTATTTTCCAAACTTTTAAACCAGCGAAGAGCGCCATTGTATGACTCGCCAAGCGCGTCGAAATTCGCTTTTGTGGGCAATCGAACTGAATATGCTCCAGAATCGAGACGAAAGCAATTATGTTGAAAATGTTGCTCACACCAAACTTCTTCTTCAGATGCAGACAGAGCTGACTCAAAACAATTTTCGGTTTCCCAAAATCGTGTCACAAGATCATTTAACGAAACATCATCGGCTTGCTGGACTAAGGCCATGCTGACAGCTGCTAGAGTAGAAGACCGCTTGCTTGAGTAAGACACTCCTCCAGACATGACCCAACCAAACCTAGTCTTTTGCAAAGTTGGCAAATTCTTCGCTATTCGAATTTGACCAACGCACATCAAATCGAAAAATAGGCTGGCTCCGATCAACAAATCGATACGTTGTGGTTTGAAAAATAGAGGGTCAGCTAGTTTGATGTTTCCTGGAATCTTCCAATCTGAAGTATTCAGCTTCACATTTGGTTGATAGTCCATTATGCTTGGTGTTACCACGGCCCCGAATGAAGTAAAGAAGTCCCGATCCTACGAATGCGCGATAATGTCTACTGCTTTGTCAGCTACAAGGTTAGATTCTCCAATGCCTGATATTGATATGTGCGAATTTCTTAATTGTAGCTGCAACTGATTTGCCAATCGAGACGTTACGAAGTTGAGTTGTGAGGCTGAGTCTAGTATGGCACGGCATGGAATGAAAACACCTGTGCGATTTTTAACGAAAAGTATGGCAGTAGCTAACAGCACATAACTATTTGCAGCGGATTTTAGGTCTGGTGGAGGACTTGATGGCGATGATTAGCAACTTCCATGTTTTTTTGAGAGAGATTGCGATACAGAATTAGGAGGAGCAGAGTTCATGTGTAGTAACGAATGGTGTTTTGCTGGGCAATGGCAACAATGGCCGGATTTGCATCGTTGCACATTATGCGAAGACAGTTAAGACATAAGTACATCTTTTTTGCTTCATTTTATCGCAAGTTTGGAGACAAATTTATAAAACGCGAACAGTTGGTAACGTAATGCTCTTTGGAATCGCAAAATACGGGTAGGGTCTTTTGACGATGCTACCAACACATTTCTATTTGATTTTGAATAATTTGAAGGTGTTTGTTTTACCATACCGCTTTCCAAATTCTACATCATGCGGCATCTTCTCTCGAGAAACGTCGACATGGTACTCCGTTGGCAACTGATTGATAGGCAAGTCTTCCTCCCATTTTTCCTGTGTTCTCTGATCAAGCTTGGAGGTAATCAGGTAAATGAGCAGTCCATCAGTGATTTGCTCAGGCGACGCTAAAGTATGTAGAGCACGAAGATTTGAGTTAAATTTGTCGCTTATCCCTCGTAAACCACTTGCAGAGCCTGCCTCAACACCTTTCAGCCCGAAGATTGCCTTTATATGTTCCTGGAAAATGAGTAATTTATTATCGAAGCGATTTAACAATAACGTAATTTTCTTCACTGGGCTCAAGTGAGCAAATTGTTTCCAGTGCGGGACCTTGCAGATTTGCGCGTAGGTACTGAAACTTTTCAAACTTACTCAGATCAGCATCCTTGTCGATCACGCTTTTGAACATTGCGAAAAAGTTTGGCCAGTCTGTATACGATCCATCAAATTTTGGAATTTTCAGCTCCGGAAGACGAGGTTTTCGTTGCGATGACATAAATGTTGATGCTCCTTCGTCTATTTCGAAATGTCGAACAGTTGAAGAATGTAATGCAGTCGATTTACGTTGCGAATTGATTTCGCGAGAGAGCTTTGCCTTGATGTCAAAATATGTCTCGAGAAAGTCTGTTCTGCTTCCACTGTCTAATTCAAGTGGATCGGCTTCTTCAAGGGAATTTTGTACTTTGTCGAAATTAGTGTGGATGCTCTCAACAAATTCCAAACGAACTGAAAGCTCTGCTTCGTCAAACTCGGTTACCCGCTCTGAGGTTAAAACTGTATTGAGTTCTACGAGTTGTTGCTTTACCGAAGCACTCTTTTTCTTCAAAAATGCAATTGTTTCAATTCTCTCTCCAACGGTACAGTCCTTTTTCTTTCCCATTGTTGTTTTTGCACTTGGCTGAAAGCGAAAATGGTACAGTTGCGCGGCGTGCTTATATACGATCTGCGCTTATATAGTCGATGTATATTAGTACTGTTTTTTCGCGAGCGACTGTGACTTCTAAAAGGTTTTAAATTGTGCACACTTTTAATTGTTGCACGCACGAATTTAAGTCGAGATTTTGGCTTAATATGGTTTAGCGAACGAGATGAAAATCAACGAAATAATGCGAATTTTTTGCGAATTTAATTTTGCACGCTTCGAGTTTTTTAAGCGCACAAAATAATGCGAAAATTATTATCCAAATTGATAATAAATCGAAATGATTTCTGGCACGATCACGTCGGGGTCACCATGAATTGAGATGGCACTGGTTTGCACCACCTTTGTAAATTGAATTTTACAATAAATTATAATACGCGTTCTATTTTGTATGTTCTATATATTTTCGCAACCGAACCAGAAGTGATGCTGGTGAATTTAATATAATTTGTCTTAGCCTAGGTGCATACAAAAATGAGTGACAATGCGTGAGAACGATTGAGCATAGTAGAGTGAGAGAATGAATACAATGCAAAGAGAGCAAAAAATGTGTAGAGCAATTGTGCATATACAGGGTGTTTGCTTATGATAAGTAATTACAATTTTAAAGCTTATATTTATTAGAAGTGTTTATTGCTGCTGCGAACATACTTCCCTCGGTGGAAGGCGTAGGCTTTCAACTGCTTTAATCTCTACTGGAAGCACAGCAATCGTTCTGATGGCACGCTTGACAAGGCCATTTGCGGTGCGAACAACAGCGACATGAGCGATTCCATCGTCGCCACATACAGTGCAATCCACACCGCGCTGCCATTTTAGAGAAGGGAGATTGTCTTCCTTTAGGAGTACCAAAGCGCCTTGACGAATGTTGGGAGCTGTTGAGCGCCACTTTCCTCTTTCTTGTAGCAAAGATAGGTAGCAAGCACTCCACTTTTTCCAAAATGTTTGCTGCATATGAATGACGCGCTGCTATCTGTTTAAACGGCCAATGTTGAGATGAGTTACATCTGGTTGCACGATAGCAATAAACGGTGCGCCGACCAGGAAGTGGGCAGCAGTAAGCACCTCAAGGTCGTTAGGGTTCTCTGAAATGGGATAAAGGGGACGAGAATTGATTATTGCAGCAATTTCACAAACCAAGGTGCGAAGCTCTTCGAATGTCAGGATTGACAGACCAACAGTTCGATAAAAGTGCAATTTCGCCGATTTAACCGCCGCCTCCCATAATCCACCAAAGTGCGGTGACCGAGGCGGGATGAACTTCCAATCAATACCATCAGAGAGACATTGGTTGGTGACTGAGGTATTGTGCGATTCGCTCAAAAATAACTGCTTCAAATCAGCTAACTAATTTTTGGCCCTAACGAAGTTTGTTGCGTTATCTGACCAGATAGTTTGGGGCTTGCCTACGGTACAGATAAAACGTTTTAATGCTGCCAAAAAAAATGAGTTTTGTAATCGCCCTCCAACGCGAAGTAATCCATTGGCATCGATGAATCGGTTTAAAGAGTGTAACTTGCTGGCTGGAGTTAATTGGACTTTAGCTCGCAGCACCTTGAATTCAGCCGCAAAATGTGCTTGCTGAATATTGCGAATCAGTAAATGTGTACCAATTTTGATGTTTTGTGACGTCAAAGGCTTAGTTTTTCTGCTTTTAGGTGCACCAAAACGAGATATGTACGCGTATACTCGTTGAAGCTTATCAAACGTATTATGAAACTTGGAATTCAGCGATATATCTTCTTGCGCTGAAGTGAGTAGAACCCTGCGTCGTCGATCTGGAAGATCTGTCAGGAAATCCATGTTTTTTGATTCACTCTGTTTGAAACGAAGACGTTGAAATTTGACGGTTGCTCGCGAATCCAAGACAGAGCTACCATTGAATCTGACCAGCTGCTAGAGTAGAAGACCGCTTGCTTGAGTAAGACACTCCTCCAGACATGACCCAACCAAACCTAGTCTTTTGCAAAGTTGGCAAATTCTTCGCTATTCGAATTTGACCAACGCACATCAAATCGAAAAATAGGCTGGCTCCGATCAACAAATCGATACGTTGTGGTTTGAAAAATAGAGGGTCAGCTAGTTTGATGTTTCCTGGAATCTTCCAATCTGAAGTATTCAGCTTCACATTTGGTTGATAGTCCATTATGCTTGGTGTTACCACGGCCGCGAATGAAGTAAAGAAGTCCCGATCCTGCGAATGCGCGATAATGTCTACTGCTTTGTCAGCTACAAGCTTAGATTCTCCAATGCCTGATATTGATATGTGCGAATTTCTTAATTGTAGCTGCAACTGATTTGCCAATCGAGACGTTACGAAGTTGAGTTGTGAGGCTGAGTCTAGTATGGCACGGCATGGAATGAAAACACCTGTGCGATTTTTAACGAAAAGTATGGCAGTAGCTAACAGCACATAACTAATTGCAGCGGATTTTAGGTCTGGTGGAGGACTTGATGGCGATGATTAGCAACTTCCATGTTTTTTTGAGAGAGATTGCGATACAGAATTAGGAGGAGCAGAGTTCATGAGTAGTAACGAATGGTGTTTTGCTGGGCAATGGCAACAATGGCCGGATTTGCATCGTTGCACGTTATGGCCCTTGCGAAGACAGTTAAGACATAAGTACATCTTTTTTGCTTCATTTTATCGCAAGTTTGGAGACAAATTTATAAAACGCGAACAGTTGGTAACGTAATGCTCTTTGGAATCGCAAAATACGGGTAGGGTCTTTTGACGATGCTACCAACACATTTCTATTTGATTTTGAATAATTTGAAGGTGTTTGTTTTACCATACCGCTTTCCAAATTCTCCACCATGCGGCATCTTCTCTCGAGAAACGTCGACATGGTACTCCAAGTTGGCAACTGATTGATAGGCAAGTCTTCCTCCCATTTTTCCTGTGTTCTCTGATCAAGCTTGGAGGTAATCAGGTAAATGAGCAGTCCATCAGTGATTTGCTCAGGCGACGCTAAAGTATGTAGAGCACGAAGATTTGAGTTAAATATGTCGCTTATCCCTCGTAAACCACTTGCAGAGCCTGCCTCAACACCTTTCAGCCCGAAGATTGCCTTTATATGTGCCTGGAAAATGAGTAATTTATTATCGAAGCGATTTCACAATAACGTAATTTTCTTCACTGGGCTCAAGTAAGCAAATTGTTTCCTTGCAGATTTGCGCGTAGGTACTGAAACTTTTCAAACTTACTCAGATCAGCATCCTTGTCGATCACGCTTTTGAACATTGCGAAAAAGTTTGGCCAGTCTGTATACGATCCATCAAATTTTGGAATTTTCAGCTCCGGAAGACGAGGTTTTCGTTGCGATGACATAAATGTTGATGCTCCTTCGTCTATTCCGAAATGTTGAACAGTTGAAGAATGTAATGCAGTCGATTTACGTTGCGAATTGATTTCGCGAGAGAGCTTTGCCTTGATGTCAAAATATGTCTCGAGAAAGTCTGTTCTGCTTCCACTGTCTAATTCAAGTGGATCGGCTTCTTCAAGGGAAGTTTGTACTTTGTCGAAATTAGTGTGGATGCTCTCAACAAATTCCAAACGAACTGAAAGCTCTGCGTCGTCAAACTCGGTTACCCGCTCTGAGGTTAAAACTGTATTGAGTTCTACGAGTTGTTGCTTTACCGAAGCACTCTTTTTCTTCAAAAATGCAATTGTTTCAATTCTCTCTCCAACGGTACAGTCCTTTTTCTTTCCCATTGTTGTTTTGGCACTTGGCTGAAAGCGAAAATGGTACAGTTGCGCGGCGTGCTTATATACGATCTGCGCTTATATAGTCGATGTATATAAGTACTGTTTTTTCGCGAGCGACTGCGACTTCTGAAAGGTTTTAAATTGTGCACACTTTTAATTGTTGCACGCACGAATTTAAGTCGAGATTTTGGCTTGATATGGTTTAGCGAACGAGATGAAAATCAACGAAATAATGCGAATTTTTTGCGAATTTAATTTTGCACACTTCGAGTTTTTTAAGCGCACAAAATAATGCGAAAATTATTATCCAAATTGATAATAAATCGAAATGATTTCTGGCACGATCACGTGCCACCTTTGTAAATTGAATTTTACAATAAATTATAATACGCGTTCTATTTTGTATGTTCTATATATTTTCGCAACCGAACCAGAAGTGATGCTGGTGAATTTAATATAATTTGTCTTAAGCCTAGGTGCATACAAAAATGAGTGACAATGCGTGAGAACGATTAAGCATAGTAGAGTGAGAGAATGAATACAAGCAAAGAGAGCAAAAAATGTGTACAGCAATTGTGCATATACAGGGTGTTTGCTTATGATAAGTGTTTACGTCCGTACCTTCTGGTACAATTTGGTGTGCCATCCCTAACGAGTGATGTGTTATCGATTACGAGTTGTGCGATCTCTAGATAACACATTCACCGTTAGCGGTTCATGATGGCCGCCAAATTTGTACTCAAAAGTGACAGTTCGGACTGCGGCTGGACTTCGACCATGTCTTGCCGCGGTTCACTCGGTCACTTCAATTTCGACTACGGAACCATCAAGTCCAGCACAACCCAACTTTTAGAAAACACAACCAAGTGAGTTTTGGAAAATACACCATTAAGTCCAGCACAACAAAACCAACAACACAACAGCCAACAGAGCAGTCCAGCACAACACAACAGCCAACACCACAACAACAACAACATCCACCTATAACACCAGCAGCAGCCAACATCACAATCAACGATCCACAATCACCGCCAACACAAACTCGCCAACGCTATTAACATTGGTCCTTCGAGCCGGATTCAACGACGATATCCAGCATTTGTATTTGGTGAGTCCGTGTTCGGAATTCCTTATTCCTTATTTCGATATATATATATATACATATATATATATATCTATATACACATACATATACATACATATTTCCATATATCCGTGTATTCAATTCCGAATATATCCTACCTATATATATATATAAATATCTACCATTGTGAGTGTTTTTCCGCGCCAATTTTATTTCGGGACCTGTTATATACCTCCGGTGTTAACAAGTCTTTACCGTTCGACTTGTTACTGTTTTTTCGGCATAACGTTTTTCGCGCGAACCGTTTTCTGATCAATCTCGATTTGGTTTTTAACATCGTTTTAAAATAATTATTCTTTCGGTCGTGAATCAAATTAATATTTGTGAGTGATTTTCCGCGCCAATTTCCTTTCGGTACTTTCATTACCCCCGGTATATAATAAATCTTCGCAGTTCGATTTTCCTTTTCGCTGCTGGGTTTTTATTTTTGATTTTTTCGTGATTATTTCTTTCTCACATTTTTCTTTTGGAATAAATTCAGCATTTTCCTGAATTTTTAAATTTTCTTTCCCGTTCATTTTTTTTTTTTTTTTTTTTTTGATCCTTCTGTTGTTGTGGCCAACCATCAACGTTGAAGTTCAAATCAAATCTTTTTTTTTAATCTGGTCCTTTCTTCTGCCAACATATCATTGGCAGCTCGTCCATCAAGCTCTGTTGGATTACGATTCCATTCCAATTCCTCGCTTGGTATAACTCTTCAGGCCGCTCCGTCCATTCAATTTCCGATTCGAAGCTCTTGCCAGCACCTCCATCATTTCTTTTCCAGTCAATCCATCCGAGACATCCATTATGGCTGCCTTAAACAATTTTATCCGCCTTACCGATAACCTAATGGAGTTCGATTTGGAGTTTTCCGACACCATGCTTGACGACCATACGGTTTACTCGCTGGAAGTTCATCGCGATGAAATTAAATCCGTCTGGGGTCAAGTCAAGGGGACTTACGGTGCTTGCTTAAGCGATCTCTACGAGAAGCGCAGATCAAGCGAAACCCTTGAACAAGGCGATGAGCTTTCGGAAGTTGAAACCGTCAAAGCACGGTACAATAGTGCATACCGCACCTACGTACGCTGTGTGGCGAACATTGGAGAACGGATGGCTGCGTTAAATACGGCCAACCTTCCAGTTCATCCACCCGTGGAAAGGGTTACGGATACCAGTAATTTCCATCTGCCTCCATGTGATACGGAGGTATTTGATGGAGATTACATTGCATGGCCAACTTTCAGGGACATGTTTACCGCCATTTATATCTCCAATTCCAGGTTGAGTCCGGTCGAGAAGCTATTCCACCTGAATAAGAAAACCAGAGGTGAAGCGCGAGACATTGTAAAGAAGGCTCCGCTGACCAACGATGGTTTCTTATTGGCATGGAACAACCTCAGCGACCGGTTTGAAAATAAGAGGATACTCGTCAACGGTCAGTTGCGTGTCCTCTTCAGTCTACCTGCACTATCGACAGAATCCGGAAGGTCGATCAAAGCGTGGCAACGAGATATCAATTCATGCATCGCCGCGCTAAGGATGTACGACATCGATATCTCCGGGTGGGATCCAATATTCCTCTTCATCTGTTCCACGCGGCTCCCAGACGTCACATTAACGTTGTGGGAGCAGTCCTTGAAGGACAAATCCCAAATTCCGATGTGGACCGAGATGGATTCCTTTTTGACACCGCGATATCAAACGTTGGAATCCGTCTCCGACATCCGAGGCCTCCATAGTAGTAGAGCGCTTTCTCTGACCACGTCCCATCCACCTCCAGCACGCAATCCCGGTATGGTTCGCAACCCTCCAAGGCGTGTTAGTACCTATCACGCCAACATAAGCGTTCCCCAGTGCAAGCTCTGTCCGAATATACAGCATACGATCCGAAATTGTCCGAAGTTTCTACAAATGTGTCCATCTGAGAGAATGTCTTGCGTACGCAAACATGGCCTCTGCATCAATTGCTTCGCTCGAGCACATTCTCTCAGCGATTGCACTAGTAAGCACAACTGCTTCAAGTGCAATCGGAGGCACAACACGCTGTTACACAGCGAGTCTGGCGATGGTCCATCCGCCTCAACATCCGCTTCCAGTTCTAATCCTCACCCCAGAGGAGCGAGGAACAGTAACTCTTCCAGTCGTCCAATACAGTCCACTCAATCCGACTCCAGTCCGCAAAACATTCAAACATGCTTCGCCTCCAGTGCCAAGAACGTTCTGTTAGGAACCGCAATGGTTCAAATCAACCATCGGGGCATCCGATATCCTGCGAGGGCCCTCATAGACACCGGGTCTGAGGGGAGTTTCATGTCAGAGCGCCTCTTCCGCATTCTCAAACTACCCTTTAAGTCCATCCACGCGCAGATTTCTGGCCTGAATCATGCCATATCCGCGAAATCGCAAAAGGTATGCTCGTT
Organism: Coelopa pilipes; assembly: GCA_947389925.1. Classification (NCBI taxonomy): domain Eukaryota; kingdom Metazoa; phylum Arthropoda; class Insecta; order Diptera; family Coelopidae; genus Coelopa; species Coelopa pilipes. Next base: position 11,344,265 of record OX376700.1, read on the forward strand.
CATACTGAGCTCTCCAAACAATTCAGAAGTTCAGCTGGAGGCTTCCGCGATGGTGCTTCCTCATCTAACGGGGAAGTTACCGACGTGTAGCCTTTTTCCTGGACAGCTTACCAACCTTCCGAATGTCCCCTTGGCAGATCCGACGTTCCATATGAGCTCTCACATCGACATCCTGATCGGTGGGGACCTAGTTCCGTCGGTTCTGCTGGATGGGATCCAACGGAAGGTATGCGGCTCACTGATTGCGCAGGAGACCATCTTCGGATGGATCCTAACGGGCCCCATTTCTAATTCTAATAATCCAGTGACAAAATTTGTCTCGTTCTTCAACGAAGTTTCCTTAGATCAGCAAATCTCCAAGTTCTGGGAAATTGAAGAACTGCCAAGTAAGCGTCATCTAACTCCGTCTGACAAAATTTGTGAAGACTTGTTCTCCAGAACCACTCGTCGCACAAAAGAGGGTCGTTATGTCGTCTCTCTCCCTTTTAAAGAGGGTTTTCCGAAGAACCTTCAGCTCGGGCGCTCTCGAGACATCGCGAGGGCCCAATTCATGAGGAACGAAGTAAGACTAGTGAAAAACCCTAGTCTGAAAATCGAATACGATAACGTTCTGAAGGAATATAGGGACTTAGGTCACATGACAAAGGTCTTCAGTCCGAACTATAGTGAATTGCCTATACACTATTGCCTTCCACATCATGCAGTTTTCAAACCCGAGAGCACCAGTACCAAAGTACGAGTGGTATTTAACGCCTCTAGTGCCTCGTCCAGTGGCCTAAGTCTGAATGACATTCTGCACACGGGTCCAGTGCTTCAATCCGATTTGACGCAATTAATCCTGAAGTGGCGTCTATTCCGTTTTGTCCTCAATGGGGACATCCAGAAGATGTATCGACAGATTCTGGTAGATTCCCATCATACTCTGTTTCAGCGAATTCTCTTCCGAGACTCGCCTTCCGATCCAATTCAAGATTATGAACTGAAGACGGTCACATTCGGTCTGAATTGTGCACCGTATCTAGCCATTCGTTGCCTGCACCAACTTGCCACCGACGTGGCACAGTCCCATCCGATCGCAAGTGACATATTGCAAAACTGCATGTATGTCGATGATGCATTAATTGGTAGTCACAGCATTGAGGGTGCAGTCACAGCGCGGAAAGAAGTCACATCCGCACTTGAATCCGCCGGCTTCTCCATGAGAAAATGGGCTTCCAACTCCGACCAAATTCTCCAAGGTCTTCCAAAGGACCACCTGCTATGTGAAGATTTCCTCCAATTCGACGAGAACAGTCATGCGAAAACCCTCGGGGTTAGATGGAACGCACGGTCTGACATCTTCTACTTCTCCACGAAACCATTGAAGAATCAAACCACCTTCACGAAACGGGAGGTTTTGTCCGAAATATCGAAACTTTTTGATCCTGCGGGCTGGCTGGCACCATGCATCGTGCTTGCAAAGATTTTGATGCAACAAATTTGGCTGTCCAAGACTGGGTGGGACGATCCGTTGCACGAAAATTGTCTAGATGCGTGGAATCAATTCCTGCAATCGTACCCAGAAATCAATAATATCCATTTACCCCGGTGGATACAGTACACTCCCGACTCCGACGTCGAAATTCATACATTTTGCGATGCCTCTGAAAAGGCGTATGCCGCCAACATATATGTCCGAATCAAATCCGAGTCCAGTCCAGTCTCAGTACATCTCCTAACAGCCAAAACAAAAGTAGCTCCAGTGAAAACACTGTCTATTCCGAGGCTGGAATTGTGTGGTGCCGTCCTAATGGCTGAAATGGTAGAGTCCATATTACCACAGCTCGGCTTAAAACAGCAGAAAACATTCTTTTGGACCGACTCCACCATCGTCTTAGCCTGGCTCCAGAAACCTCCATGCCATTGGCAAACGTTTGTTGCGAATCGGGTATCGAAGATAACCCAAAGTGTGGGGCCAGCGAATTGGTTACACGTTGATTCGCACGACAATCCCGCCGATCTTGGTAGTCGCGGAGCGCTGCCACAAGAACTGGCTGACAGTTCACTGTGGTGGTATGGTCCGAAGTGGCTACAAGATAATCCATCGTCTTGGCCAGGTGAAAACCCACAGCTTCTTCTCGAAACGCAACTCGAAAGCAAACCCCTCAAGGTATACGCAACAGTTGTACATCAAGTTGACGACATTCTCGAGCGTTTCTTCTGCTATGCAAGAGCATTGCGGGTGTTGTCATATACATTCCGCTTCTTTCACCGATCTCATAGTGCGCATAAATCATCATATTCCTACTCCTCCACGGTGATCAGCAGCACAGACATAAACAGCACTCGAATGCGTTTGATCCTGCTGAGTCAACGATTGACCTACTCAGAAGAGTATAAACTACTTAAATATAAAAATCCGATTCCATCGTCGAGCTCCCTGCTCAACTTAAATCCATTCCTCGATGGTTCGGGTGTGCTTCGAGTCTGCGGCAGACTCGTCTCCTCACCAGCCATGTCATATGACGAGCGCCATCCAATTATATTACCGTACAATTGCGAATTCTCACATCTCTTAGTTCGTTTTACACATGATATCTCTCTCCACGGGGGAAATCAATTGGTTCTTAAACTTTTACGCCAGCAATTTTGGATTCCACGAGCCAAAAATCTCATCAAAACGACAATTCACAATTGCAAACCTTGCGTACTCCATCGGTTTGCAATCAGTTAATGGGCGCACTTCCACCAGAACGCACCACTTCTAGATTTCGCGGGTCCATTCGAAATCAAGAACTACACCGGTAGAGCTTGCCTGATTACCAAGGGCTACGTATGCGTGTTTGTTTGCTTCTCCACGAAAGCAATCCATCTAGAGGCAACCAACACTCTTTCCACGCCTGCTTTCCTAGCAGCATTCCAAAGATTCGTCTCCCGACGTGGATGTCCACTGACATTATATTCCGATAATGGAAAAACCTTTGTAGGCGCTTCCCGAGAACTGTCGCGTGACTTTCTAAAGGTCTCTCGATCTACGGTTTGCACTCAATTCGCCCAGCAGAATCTCACTTGGAACTTCATTCCACCAGGAGCTCCTCACATGGGTGGCCTGTGGGAAGCTGGCGTGAAAAGCTTCAAGACACACTTCAAGAAGGTAGCAGGAGCGTTCAAATATACCTTTGAAGAATTTTCCACAATTCTCTCAAGGATCGAAGCGTGTCTCAATTCACGTCCGATTTCTCCCATGTCCGAAGATCCGTCGGACATGTCCGCATTAACACCTGGGCATTTCCTGATCGGCAGTCCGCTGATAGCTCCGAGTGAACCACAAATTGAGGACAAGCCAGTGTCCATCACAAATCGGTGGCAGAAGCTGAAAGCTCTCCAGCAACACTTCTGTACTCGTTGGAAAGACGAGTATCTAAAGGAGTTGCACAAAAGGAATAAGTGGAAGAGTCCAGAACCCAATCTCCGAGTCGATTCTCTGGTCGTTATCCAAGATGATAACCTGCCCCCGCAAGAATGGCGACTTGGCAGGGTAACCAAGATCCATTTAGGGAAAGACGAGCGGGTCCGTGTGGCTGAAATTTATACAGCGCGCGGCACAATCACGCGACCAGTTGTGAAATTAGTGGTTCTACCATCATCGTAATTTCACTCTCCTACGTCTCCGTCCTGTCCTTGTTGTTTTTTCCCCCCGCAACCAGTCCTATAGCCGTCTGTTTCTTTTCCTTAGCCGAAACATGCCGACCAAAACGATCTCCACGATCGAGAAGCCGTTATTGCCCTCGGATGTAGCTAGCTGTAAAGAAGGCCTTCCGATGCCACATCTGCAAACGGAATCATGCGCTTCGCCATTGTCCGGTATTTTCCGAGGCCAATACGGAGAAGCGCATGCGACTAGTGCTCCTGCACAAATATTGCTCTAACTGCCTAGCGCATGAACACTCCCAAGGAACATGCGTGAGTAGGACTGGCTGCCACATCTGTCAAGAGAGACACCACACCATGCTTCATCTCCACGAGAGACTCCGATCAATGAGGTCATCCACGAAGTTCAGCACGAGACCGGCCGAGCCGATCACACTCTCGTCGCTGTTGGGCCAGCAGATGGTGACCCTGTGTCAGACTGCGGTGGTGGTGATTCAGCTCAAGGATCAGCGCCATCGCGTACGAGCTCTTCTCGACCCGTTAGTGGCCATCAGCCGCATTACGGTTGAAACCGTCGAGAAGATGCACATCCCGACCACAATAGTGGGAAAAGAGGTCGTGTGCAAACTCACGATCCGGGCTCACGCAGACACCAACGTGAAGTTGGAAGCGATATTTAAACTGGTCAACACCATCGCAACCCAGTCGCCATCCAAGGCACTGAGCGGATCCGTGAAGTCCCACTTTACGAACATGGTGTTGGCCGATCCAAAGTTTGACGAGCACACGCCCATTTCACTCGTGCTAGGAGCAGAGTTCTACCAGAAATGCATCCGTCCTGGTATGCTGCCGGGAGTTAACGGGCTTCCTCTGGCTCTGAACACAGTATTTGGATGGATCTTATCCGGCTCCTGCTCCGGATAGACCACTCAACACGCTATTTGGGTGGACCTTATCCGGCTCCTGCTCCGGATAAACCACCCAATAACCCTACATCATTCCCACAAATTCCCCTGAATTTTTGTAATCCTTTGTAATGCAATAAAAAAAAAAAAACAGAATCATACGAGATGCAATCAGTGTTTGTTTTCCATATTTTGTACTACCACCCCTTCCTCCACTCCCCTTTTCCAGTCGCTTACGCGGTGCTCCAAACATTGCAGGTATACTGCAAGGCGGGCGGCGATGTTTACGTCCGTACCTTCTGGTACAATTTGGTGTGCCATCCCTAACGAGTGATGTGTTATCGATTACGAGTTATGCGATCTCTAGATAACACATTCACCGTTAGCGGTTCATGATGGCCGCCAAATTTGTACTCAAAAGTGACAGTTCGGACTGCGGCTGGACTTCGACCATGTCTTGCCGCGGTTCACTCCTCCACTTTAATTTCGACCACCGAGAAGAGAAGACCAGAGAAGACAAGTCTACAAGCAAGTCTACAATTCAATCGCAGTCAAACCACAAGTAAGTAATTTCCATTCCCCTTAAGAAAAAACGAATTGCTCCTGCTTTCGTTTTATTCCAGAAGCGAATACCACAACGTCCACCTGCCAACATTACAACTAGTAGCAGCCAGCGACGACTCCTCCGTGCAACCAACTTTAGTCACGGATCCAAACCCTCCGAATCAACAACATCAGTACCAGCAGCAACAGCACTCACAACCTCCCCATCAATCAGCGCCACCAGACTCATCCATCCAGAACACATATGATTACTGACTTTATCTCAGCCAAAAAACAATTCACTCACAATTTAATTTCACTCGATTTTTCCAAAGCATTTGATAATATTGGCCTTCACACTGTAATTGACCAACTAATTTCTTGGAAAATTGGACCTAAAATTATAAACTACATATTAAATTTTATGAAAAATAGAATGATAAAAATTCGTATAGGATCTCACTCCTCCTGTCCTTCCCCCCTTCAAAATGGAATCCCACAGGTTTCTCCTCTTTCAGTTATTTTATTCCTTATTGCTTATAACAAACTTTCTAATGTTATCTCACTACACAAAGAAATTGAATTCTGTGCTTATGCTGACGACTTCTTAATAATTAAAAAACTTAATAAATCGTTTAATTCTGATATTAATCTCAATTCCGTTTTCCAAGATATTTCTTTATGGTGCCTGTATTCTGGAGCTATTTTATCTCTTGAAAAATGTAAACATATGCATATATGTCGTAAACACAATTGTTTCTGCAATTTTATTGTAATTCTTTACTTATTCCTGATGTTTCCAACCTCAAAATTTTAGGTATCTTTTTAAACAAAAAATACACTTGGAATACTCATATTCAAAATCTTATACAATCCATTTCGTTGCGTCTCAATATCATCAAATGTCTCTCTAGTTCTAAATTCTACACTGATCATTAAACACATATTTCTGTTGTTAATGCTATTATTGTTAGCAAAATTGACTATGGGCTTTTTCTCTACGGTTACGCTCCGAAATCCATTTTAAACAAAATTAAAACAGTTTTGAATTCCTCTGTCAGAATAGCTTTTAATGCATTACGCACAACTCCAATAAAAAATCTTCTTTTCGAAGCCAACATACACACTATTGAATGCAGACGTGAATTTGTTACATCGAAATTATTTAATTCTACTTTTCTAAGCAAAGATTCGCCAATTGCTTATATATTACCTAAATTACTTATTCGAAAAAAAAAAAAATAAAAAAATTAAATCAGCTATTGATCGTGCAATATCATTTCATAAATCTTTTGGCTTTCCTTTTCGCCCTATTAATCATCCAACTTCTAAATTCCCTCCTTGGTTTTTTGATTCAAAATTAATAAATACCTCTCTTCGCTTTTACTCCAAATCATCCACCTCTCCTGAAATTTATCGAATGAAATTCATGGAAATTAGAAACACTTATCATGATCACATATTTATCTTTACTGATGGATCTAAAATTAACAACAATACAGCTTTCAGAATCACTAAAGAAAGGGATATTCTTAAAATGTCTCTCCTTCCAACATACTCCTCAATTTTCTCAGCAGAAATTATTGCCATACACTTTGCCCTTAAACACATTAAAAATTCAAAACAAATGTTTGTTATATGTTCAGACTCCCTTTCATCTTTAGATGCTATATCAAATATAAATAATACAAATTATTACCCTTCATTAATTAGAAACTATTTATTAGAAGCATTTCCCTGTATTAAAATTATTTGGATCCCCAGTCATGTGCAAATTCAGGGTAACGAAATTGCAGACAAAGCTGCCAAACTTGCTACAAATTCTCCACTTCATTTTTCTCCGAATTACAACATCTCAGACATGAAAAAATTTTTAAAACACGATTTAAACACTAAACATCAACAACAATGGTCTCTTGCATCAGATTGGTACAAAATTGCGAATAAAAATAAATGTAATTATAAAGAATATCTCACATATTATTCCGAATCTTATATTTCTAAACAAGATTTTATCAAAATTATTCGCCTCAGACTAGGTCACACTTTTTTGACACACCAACACTTCATCAGTAAATCTTCTCCTATCTGTCCGTATTGCTCTTTAAACAATATTTCCCTTTCTCATATATTCCATAATTGTCCCTCATTTTTGAATTTAAGACAGCAATTTTTTTCGACGTCAACTTTTTCTGATCTACTCTCATTTCTAATTTACAAAATTTAAAGCTAATAATATAATTCCTGAAGTGTTCAAATCTTTATCATTTAATTTAATTTTTGATAGTATCTCATATGTTATATTATAATTTAAATTATTCATGAGCTGAAGGCCTTGTTGCTAATGCTCTTTTCCTTTGTTTAGCTTATAATTTTTAATTATACTTTATTATATTTAATATATTTATGCACAATATATCGAAATTTTATGAAATATTTGTCATTTCTATATTAATATCCATCAATATAGAATTAACTAAGATCATGTGTGCGGGAGCCGCCACATCGAAGAATATAATGTTACTGTAAAGGGACTTCTTCATGATCAGCTTTCGAATCGTTTTATCCTTTAATATTTTCTGAACCGGACATCGAATTTTTTTGAAATGTTTGTCATTGCTATATTAATTTTCTTCGATATAGAATAAATTCAGTTTGTGTCTAGGAGCAGCCATATTGAAAACATAATCCTTAATTTATTCAACTTGGACTTCTTCATGATGAATTACAGAGTCGGTACATCAGTACATTGGTATATCATTCTGTTCATTTTCTGAAAAATATATCGAAATTTTATGAAATATTTGTCATTTCTATATTAAAATCCATCAATATAGAATTAACTGAGTTCATGTGTCCGGGAGCCGCCACATCGAAGGAAATAACGTTAATTTACTATAAACGGACTTATTCTTGATTAGTTAACGTATTAGTACATCAGTCAATATATTATCAACTAGATGACGATTTGCTATGAAATCTCTGAACTTCTTTTTCTTTATATGAATCTATTAATCAGTACATATGAATCAATACACTTCATGTGTCTATGAGCAGGCATTTATATATTAATATGCATCGATATAGAATTAGTTTAGTTCATGTGTCCAGTACAACCTCATCGAAGAATATAAAGTTAATTTTCTATAAAGGGACTTCTTCATGATCAGCTTTCAAATCGTTTTATCCTTCAATATTTTCTGAACCGGACTTCGAATTTTTTTGAAATGTTTGTCAGTGTTATATACTTCGATATAGAAAAAATTCAGTTTATGTGTCTAGGAGCAGCCATATTGAAAACATAATCCTTAATTTATTGAAAACATAATCCTTAATTTATTAAATTTGGACTTGTTCATGATGAATTAAAGAGCCGGTATATCGGTATACATTTTGTTCATTTTCTGAACAATATTTTATGAAATGGTTGTTATTTCTATAGAAAGCAATAATAAACACTTCTAATAAATATAAGCTTTAAAATTGTAATTACTTATTGTTATTAGCGGTGGCGAGTTTGTGTTGGCGGTGATTGTGGATCGTTGATTGTGATGTTGGCTGCTGCTGGTGTTATAGGTGGATGTTGTTGTTGTTGTGGTGTCGGCTGTTGTGTTGTGCTGGACTGCTCTGTTGGCTGTTGTGTTGTTGGTTGTGTTGTGCTGGACTTAATGGTGTATTTTCCAAAACTCACTTGGTTGTGTTTTCCAAAAGTTGGGTTGTGCTGGACTTGATGGTTCCGTAGTCGAAATTGAAGTGACCGAGTAAACCGCGGCAAGACATGGTCGAAGTCCAGCCGCAGTCCGAACTGTCACTTTTGAGTACAAATTTGGCGGCCATCATGAACCGCACAACTCGTAATCGATAACACATCACTCGTTAGGGATGGCACACCAAATTGTACCAGAAGGTACGGACGTAAACATCGCCGCCCGCCTTGCAGTATACCTGCAATGTTTGGAGCACCGCGCAAGCGACTGGAAAAGGGGAGTGGCGGAAGGGGTGGTAATACAAAATATTGAAAACAAACACGGATTGAATCTCGTATGATTTTTTTTATATTTCAAAGGATTACAAAAATTCAGGGGAATTTGTGGGAATGATGTGGGGTTATTGGGTGGTTTATCCGGAGCAGGAGCCGGATAAGGTCCACCCAAATAGCGTGTTGAATGGTCTATCCGGAGCAGGAGCCGGATAAGATCCATCCAAATACTGTGTTCAGGGCCAGAGGAAGCCCGTTAACTCCCGGCAGCATACCAGGACGGATGCATTTCTGGTAGAACTCTGCTCCTAGCACGAGTGAAATGGGCGTGTGCTCGTCAAACTTTGGATCGGCCAACACCATGTTCGTAAAGTGGGACTTCACTGATCCGCTCAGTGCCTTGGATGGCGACTGGGTTGCGATGGTGTTGACCAGTTTAAATATCGCTTCCAACTTCACGTTGGTGTCTGCGTGAGCCCGGATCGTGAGGTTGCACACGACCTCTTTTCCCACTGTTGTGGTCGGGATGTGCATCTTCTCGACGGTTTCCACCGTAATGCGGCTGATGGCCACTAACGGGTCGAGAAGAGCTCGTACGCGATGGCGCTGATCCTTGAGCTGAATCACCACCACCGCAGTCTGACACAGGGTCACCATCTGCTGGCCCAACAGCGACGAGAGTGTGATCGGCTCGGCCGGTCTCGTGCTGAGCTTCGTGGATGATCTCCTTGATCTGAGTCTCTCGTGGAGATGAAGCATGGTGTGGTGTCTCTCTTGACAGATGTGGCAGCCAGTCCTACTCACGCATGTCCCTTGCGAGTGTTCATGCGCTAGGCAGTTAGAGCAGTATTTGTGCAGGAGCACCAGTCGCATGCGCTTCTCCGTATTGGCCTCGGAAAATACCGGACAATGGCGAAGCGCATGATTCCGACTGCAGATGCGGCATCGGAAGGCCTTCTTTACAGCAAGCTGCATCCGAGAGCAATGGCGCTCTGAAGATGACGACTTCTCGATCGTGGAGATCGTTTTGTTCGGCATGTTTTGGCTAAGGAAAAGAAAAATACGGCTATAGGACTGGTTGCGGGGGGAAAAAACAACAAGGACAGGACGGAGACGTAGGAGAGTGAAATTACGATGATGGTAGAACCACTAATTTCACAACTGGTCGCGTGATTGTGCCGCGCGCTGTATAAATTTCAGCCACACGGACCCGCTCGTCTTTCCCTAAATGGATCTTGGTTACCCTGCCAAGTCGCCATTCTTGCGGGGGCAGGTTATCATCTTGGATAACGACCAGAGAATCGACTCGGAGATTGGGTTCTGGACTCTTCCACTTATTCCTTTTGTGCAACTCCTTTAGATACTCGTCTTTCCAACGAGTACAGAAGTGTTGCTGGAGAGCTTTCAGCTTCTGCCACCGATTTGTGATGGACACTGGCTTGTCCTCAATTTGTGGTTCACTCGGAGCTAGCAGCGGACTGCCGATCAGGAAATGCCCAGGTGTTAATGCGGACATGTCCGAAGGATCTTCGGACATGGGAGAAATCGGACGTGAATTGAGACACGCTTCGATCCTTGAGAGAATTGTGGAAAATTCTTCAAAGGTATATTTGAACGCTCCTGCTACCTTCTTGAAGTGTGTCTTGAAGCTTTTCACGCCAGCTTCCCACAGGCCACCCATGTGAGGAGCTCCTGGTGGAATGAAGTTCCAAGTGAGATTCTGCTGGGCGAATTGAGTGCAAACCGTAGATCGAGAGACCTTTAGAAAGTCACGCGACAGTTCTCGGGAAGCGCCTACAAAGGTTTTTCCATTATCGGAATATAATGTCAGTGGACATCCACGTCGGGAGACGAATCTTTGGAATGCTGCTAGGAAAGCAGTCGTGGAAAGAGTGTTGGTTGCCTCTAGATGGATTGCTTTCGTGGAGAAGCAAACAAACACGCATACGTAGCCCTTGGTAATCAGGCAAGCTCTACCGGTGTAGTTCTTGATTTCGAATGGACCCCCGAAATCTAAGCCGGTGTAAAAGGGCGTTCATAAGTTGTGCGTTCTGGTAGAAGTGCGTCCATCAACTTCTTACGATGGAGTACGCAAGGTTTGCAATTGTGAATTGTCGTTTTGATGAGATTTTTGGCTCGTGGAATCCAAAATTGCAGGCGTAAAAGTTTAAGAACCAATTGATTTCCCCCGTGGAGAGAGATATCATGTGTAAAACGAACTAAGAGACGTGAGAATTCGCAATTGTACGGTAATATAATTGGATGGCGCTCGTCATATGACATGGCTGGTGAGGAGACGAGTCTGCCGCAGACTCGAAGCACACCCGAACCATCGAGGAATGGATTTAAGTTGAGCAGGGAGCTCGACGATGGAATCGGATTTTTATTTTTAAGTGGTTTATACTCTTCTGAGTAGGTCAGTCGTTGACTCAGCAGGATCAAACGCATTCGAGTGCTGTTTATCTCTGTGCTGCTAATCACCATGGAGGAGTAGGAATATGATGATTTACAGAAGCTGTGGGTTTTCACCTGGCCAAGACGATGGATTATCTTGTAGCCACTTCGGACCATACCACCACAGTGAACTGTCAGCCAGTTCTTGTGGCAGCGCTCCGCGACTACCAAGATCGGCGGGATTGTCGTGCGAATCAACGTGGAACCATTTCGCTGGCCCCACACTTTGGGTTATCTTCGATACCCGATTCGCAACAAACGTTTGCCAATGGCATGGAGGTTTCTGGAGCCAGGCTAAGACGATGGTGGAGTCGGTCCAAAAGAATGTTTTCTGCTGTTTTAAGCCGAGCTGTGGTAATATGGACTCTACCATTTCAGCCATTAGGACGGCACCACACAATTCCAGCCTCGGAATAGACAGTGTTTTCACTGGAGCTACTTTTGTTTTGGCTGTTAGGAGATGTACTGAGACAGGACTGGACTCGGATTTGATTCGGACATATATGTTGGCGGCATACGCCTTTTCAGAGGAATCGCAAAATGCATGAATTTCGACGTCGGAGTCGGGAGTGTACTGTATCCACCGGGGTAGATGGATATTATTGATATCTGGGTACGATTGCAGGAATTGATTCCACGCATCTAAATAATTTTCGTGCGACGGATCGTCCCACCCAGTCTTGGATAGCCAAATTTGTTGCATCAAAATCTTTGCAAGGACGATGCATGGTGCCTGCCAGCCCGCAGGATCGAAAAGTTTCGATATTTCGGACAAAACCTCCCGTTTTGTGAAGGTGATTTGATTCTTCAATGGTTTCGTGGAGAAGTAGAAGATGTCAGACCGTGCGTTCCATCTAACCGCGAGAGGTTTCGCATGACTGCTCTCGTCGAATTGGAGGAAATCTTCACATAGAAGGTGGTCCTTTGGAAGACCTTGGAGAATTTGGTCGGAGTTGGAAGCCCATTTTCTCATGGAGAAGCCGGCGGATTCAAGTGCGGATGTGACTTCTTTCCGCGCTGTGACTGCACCCTCAATGCTGTGACTACCAATTAATGCATCATCAACATACATGCAGTTTCGCAATATGTCACTGGCGATCGGATGGGACCGTGCCACGTCGGTGGCAAGTTGGTGCAGGCAACGAATGGCTAGATACGGTGCACAATTCAGACCGAATGTGACCGTCTTCAATTCGTAATCTTGAATTGGATCGGAAGGCGAGTCTCGGAAGAGAATTCGCTGAAACAGAGTATGATGGGAATCTACCAGAATCTGTCGATACATCTTCTGGATGTCCCCATTGAGTACAAAACGGAATAGACGCCACTTCAGGATTAATTGCGTCAAATCGGATTGAAGCACTGGACCCGTGTGCAGAATGTCATTCAGACTTAGGCCACTGGACGAGGCACTAGAGGCGTTAAATACCACTCGTACTTTGGTACTGATGCTCTCGGATTTGAAAACTGCATGATGTGGAAGGCAATAGTGTATAGGCAATTCACTATAGTTCGCACTGAAGACCTTTGTCATGTGACCTAAGTCCCCATATTCCTTCAGAACGTAATCGTATTTGATTTTCAGACTAGGGTTTTTCACTAGTCTTACTTCGTTCCTCATGAATTGGGCCCTCGCGATGTCTCGAGAGCGCCCGAGCTGAAGGTTCTTCGGAAAACCCTCTTTAAATGGGAGAGAGACGACATAACGACCCTCTTTTGTGCGACGAGTGGTTCTGGAGATCAAGTGTTCACAAATTTTGTCAGACGGAGTTAGATGACGCTTACTTGGCAGTTCTTCAATTTCCCAGAACTTGGAGATTTGCTGGTCTAAGGAAACTTCGTTGAAGAACGAGACAAATTTTGTCACTGGATTATTAGAATTAGAAATGGGGCCCGTTAGGATCCATCCGAAGATGGTCTCCTGAGCAATCAGTGAGCCGCATACCTTCCGTCCAGCAGAACCGACGGAACTAGGTCCCCACCGATCAGGATATCGATGTGAGAGCTCATTTGGAACGTCGGGTCTGCCAAGGGGACATTCGGAAGGTTGGTAAGCTGTCCAGGTAAATGGCTACACGTCGGTAACTTCCCCGTTAGATGAGGAAGCACCATCGCGGAAGCCTCCAGCTGAACTTCTGAATTGTTTGGAGAGCTCAGTATGAACGAGCATACCTTTTGCGATTTCGCGGATATGGCATGATTCAGGCCAGAAATCTGCGAGTGGATGGACTTAAAGGGTAGTTTGAGAATGCGGAAGAGGCGCTCTGACATGAAACTCCCCTCAGACCCGGTGTCCATGAGGGCCCTCGCAGGATATCTGATGCCCTGATGGTTGATTTGAACCATTGTGGTTCCTAACAGAACGTTCTTGGCACTGGAGGCGAAGCACGTTTGAATGTTTTGCCCCAGACGGATTTAATTTCATCGCGATGAACCGTATGGTCGTCAAGCATGGTGTCGGAAAACTCCAAATCGAACTCCATTAGTTTATCGGTAAGGCGGATAAAATTGTTTAAGGCAGCCATAATGGATGTCTCGGATGGATTGACTGAAAAAGAAATTATGGAGGTGCCGGCAAGAGCTTCGAATCGGAAATCGAATGGACGGAGCGGCCTGAAGAGTTATACCAAGCGAGGAATTGGAATGGAATCGTAATCCAAAAGAGCTTGATGGACGAGCTGCCAATGTAATGTTGGCAGAAGAAAGGACCAGATTCAAAAAAAAGATTTGATTTGAACTGATTGGTTGCTTCAACGTTGATAGTTGGCCACAACCACAAAAGGATCAAAAATGAATGGAAAAGAAAATTTAAAAATTCAGGAAAATGCTGAATTTCTTCCAAAAAATGTGGTATAAGAACTTGTCTTATGCAAACCAGAGACTCGGAATGAACTTCGGAAAGGACTGTGTTTATTCACTCGTAGGAGAGGAGTAGCAATTTACAAAAAAAACAAAAAGGAATTTTGTTTTTTAATGGATAATTAATTTCCTTTTATTTTCAAGAGGAAAAACTTTGATTGAATTTGTGATCGGAAAAAGAATGTGGTTGCTTGTACTGCACGCTGTTGGGACAGTATATCAAGCAACAAGAAAAAATCAAAAATAAAAAACACTCACAAAGATTAATTCGATTCGCGACCGAAAGAATAATTATTTTAAAACGATGTTAAAGAACAAAATCGAGATTGATCACAAAACGGTTCACGCGAAAAACGTTAGCCGAAAAAACAGTAACAAGTCGTAACAAGAACGGTAAAGACTTGTTAACACCGGAGGTATATAACAGGTCCCGAAATAAAATTGGCGCGGAAAAACACTCACAATGGTAGATCTTTATATATATATATATATAGGTAGGTTATATTTGGAATGGAATATACGGATATATGTATATATATATATATATATATATATATATATATATATATATGTATATGTATATATATATATATATATATATAGTGTGTCGAAATTAGGAATGCGGAACACGGACTCACCAATGCTGGATATCGGAAGGTGATCCGGCTCGAAGGACCAATGTTCTGGACGGATGAGTCTGGTTGCGCTGATTGATGGGGAGGTTGTGAGTGCTGTTGCTGCTGGTACTGATGTTGTTGATTCGGAGGGTTTGGATCCGTGACTAAAGTTGGTTGCACGGAGGAGTCGTCGCTGGCTGCTACTAGTTGTAATGTTGGCAGGTGGACGTTGTGGTATTCGCTTCTGGAATAAAACGAAAGCAGGAGCAATTCGTTTTTTCTTAAGGGGAATGGAAATTACTTACTTGTGGTTTGACTGCGATCGAATTGTAGACTTGCTTGTAGACTTGTCTTCTCTGGTCTACTCTTCTCGGTGGTCGAAATTAAAGTGGAGGAGTAAACCGCGGCAAGACATGGTCGAAGTCCAGCCGCAGTCCGAACTGTCACTTTTGAGTACAAATTTGGCGGCCATCATGAACCGCTAAAGGTGAATGTGTTATCTAGAAATCGCATAACTCGTAATCGATAACACATCACTCGTTAGGGATGGCACACCAAATTGAACCAGAAGGTACGGACGTAAACAATATGATCTAAATAAATAAGAGAGTCAGTTACAGATTTTCCTTTTTTGAAACCAATTTGGGGAATGTTGAGAATGTTTTTGTTACCAACAAACCACCATAGTCTATTAGCAATAATTTTATCAAGAACTTTGGAGCAACAAGGGTTTAGAGAGATAGGGCGATATGACTTCAAAAGAGTTTTATCAGAATTAGGTTTAAATATAGGAATAACAAGACTTGTTTTGTATATATGAGGAATGAAATTATTAAGAATATTAGTAGAATGTTTGATAAGTCTGATTTTTACTGAATTATGAAGATTTTTAATCATTGGACAGGATATTTTATCCTGACCAGGCGTTTTACCACGTAATTTCTGTAGAGCTGAACTAAACTCATTAAAAGAAATATCTTTTTCAATAAGTAATGTCGAAATATCTGGGATATGATTAATGGAAATATTGAGGCAGCGGTTTTTATTTTCACGAAAAGATTCAGAAATACATGACATGAAACTCCCCTCAAACCCGGTGTCCATGAGGGTCCTCGCAGGATATCGGATGCCCTGATGGTTGATTTGAACCATTGCGGTTCCTAACAGAACGTTCTTGGCACTGGAGGCGAAGCACGTTTGAATGTTTTGCGGACCGGAATCGGATTGAGTGGACTGTATTGGACGATTGGAAGAGTTACTGTTCCTCGCTCCTCTGGGGTGAGGATTAGAACTGGAAGCGGATGTTGAGGCGGATGGACCATCGCCAGACTCGCTGTGTAACAGCGTGTTGTGCCTCCGATTGCACTTGAAGCAGTTGTGCTTACTAGTGCAATCGCTGAGAGAATGTGCTCGTGCGAAGCAATTGATGCAGAGGCCATGTTTGCGTACGCAAGACATTCTCTCAGATGGACACATTTGTAAAAACTTCGGGCAATTTCGGATCGTATGCTGTAGATTCGGACAGAGCTTGCATTGGGGAACACTTATATTGGCGTGATGGGTACTAACACGCCTTGGAGGGTTGCGAACCATACCGGGATTGCGTGCTGGAGGTGGATGGGACGTGGTCAGAGAAAGCGCTCTACCACTATGGAGGCCTCGGAAGTCGGAGACGGATTCCAACGTTTGATATCTCGATGTCAAAAAGGAATCCATCTCGGTCCACATCGGAATTTGGAATTTGTCCTTCAAGGACTGCTTCCACAACGTTAATGTGACGTCTGGGAGCCGCGTGGAACAGATGAAGAGGAATATTGGATCCCACCCGGAGATATCGATGTCGTACATCCTTAGCGCGGCGATGCATGAATTGATATCTCGTTGCAAAGCTTGATCGACTTTCCGGATTCTGTCGATAGTGCACGTAGACTGAAGAGGATACGCATCTGACCGTTGACGAGTATCCTCTTATTTTCAAACCGGTCACTGAGGTTGTTCCATGCCAATAAGAAACCATCATTGGTCAGCGGAGCCTTCTTTACGATGTCTCGCGCTTCCCCTCTGGTTTTCTTATTCAGGTGGAACAGCTTTTCGACGCGACTCAACCTGGAATTGGAGATGTAAATGGCGGTAAACATGTCCCTGAAAGTCGGCCGTGCAATGTAATTTCCATCAAATACCTCCGTATCACATGGAGGCAGATGGAAATTACTGGTATCCGTAACCCTTTCCACGGGTGGATGAACTGGAAGGTTGGCCGTATTTAACGCAGCCATCCGTTCTCCAATGTTCGCCACACAGCGTACGTAGGTGCGGTACGCACTTTTGTACTGTGCTTTGACGGTTTCAACCTCCGAAAGCTCATCGCCTTGTTCAAGGGTTTCGCTTGATCTGCGCTTCTCGTAGAGATCGCTTAAGCAAGCACCGTAAGTCCCCTTGACTTGACCCCAGACGGATTTAATTTCATCGCGATGAACTTCCAGCGAGTAAACCGTATGGTCGTCAAGCATGGTGTCGGAAAACTCCAAATCGAACTCCATTAGGTTATCGGTAAGGCGGATAAAATTGTTTAAGGCAGCCATAATGGATGTCTCGGATGGATTGACTGGAAAAGAAATTATGGAGGTGCCGGCAAGAGCTTCGAATCGGAAATCGAATGGACGGAGCGGCCTGAAGAGTTATACCAAGCGAGGAATTGGAATGGAATCGTAATCCAAAAGAGTTTGATGGACGACCTGCCAATGAAATGTTGGCAGAAGAAAGGACCAGATTCAAAAAAAAGATTTGATTTGAACTGATTGGTTGCTTCAACGTTGATAGTTGGCCACAACCACAAAAGGATCAAAAATGAACGGAAAAGAAAATTTAAAAATTCAGGAAAATGCTGAATTTCTTCCAAAAAATGTGGTATAAGAACTTGTCTTATGCAAACCAGAGACTCGGAATGAACTTCGGAAAGGACTGTGTTTATTCACTCGTAGGAGAGGAGTAGCAATTTACAAAAAAAACAAAAAGGAATTTTGTTTTTTAATGGATAATTAATTTCCTTTTATTTTCAAGAGGAAAAACTTTGATTGAATTTGTGATCGGAAAAAGAATGTGGTTGCTTGTACTGCACGCTGTTGGGACAGTATATCAAGCAACAAGAAATAATCACGAAAAAATCAAAAATAATAAACCCAGCAGCGAAAAGGAAAATCGAACTGCGAAGATTTATTGACACCGGGGGTAAATGAAAGTACCGAAAGAAAATTGGCGCGAAAAATCACTCACAAAGATTAATTCGATTCGCGACCGAAAGAATAATTATTTTAAAACGATGTTAAAGAACAAAATCGAGATTGATCACAAAACGGTTCACGCGAAAAACGTTAGCCGAAAAAAACAGTAACAATTCGTAACAAGAACGGTAAAGACTTGTTAACACCGGAGGTATATGACAGGTCCCGAAATAAAATTAGCGCGGAAAAACACTCACAATGGTAGATCTTTATATATATATATATATAGGTAGGTTATATTTGGAATGGAATATACGGATATATGTATATATATATATATATATATATATATATATATATATATATATATATATATATGTATATGTATATATATATATATATATATGTATATATATATATATATATATATATAGTGTGTCGAAATTAGGAATGCGGAACACGAACTCACCAATGCTGGATATCGGAAGGTGATGCGGCTCGAAGGACCAATGTTCTGGACGGATGAGTCTGGTGGCGCTGATTGATGGGGAGGTTGTGTGTGCTGTTGCTGCTGGTACTGATGTTGTTGATTCGGAGGGTTTGGATCCATGGTTGCACGGAGGAGTCGTCGCTGGCTGCTACTAGTTGTAATGTTGGCAGGTGGACGTTGTGGTATTCGCTTTTGGAATAAAACGAAAGCAGGAGCAATTCGTTTTTTCTTAAGGGGAATGGAAATTGGAATTACTTACTTATGGTTTGACTGCGATCGAATTGTAGACTTGCTTGTAGACTTGTCTTCTCTGGTCTACTCTTCTCGGTGGTCGAAATTATAGTGGAGGAGTAAACCGCGGCAAGACATGGTCGAAGTCCAGCCGCAGTCCGAACTGTCACTTTTGAGTACAAATTTGGCGGCCATCATGAACCGCTAACGGTGAATGTGTTATCTAGAGATCGCATAACTCGTAATCGATAACACATCACTCGTTAGGGATGGCACACCAAATTGAACCAGAAGGTACGGACGTAAACAATATGATCTAAATAAATAAGAGAGTCAGTTACAGATTTTCCTTTTTTGAAACCAATTTGGGGAATGTTGAGAATGTTTTTGTTACCAACAAACCACCATAGTCTATTAGCAATAATTTTATCAAGAACTTTGGAGCAACAAGGGTTTAGAGAGATAGGGCGATATGACAAAAGAGTTTTATCAGAATTAGGTTTAAATATAGGAATAACAAGACTTGTTTTGTATATATGAGGAATGAAATTATTAAGAATATTATTATAATGATCTCTTAAGTCTGATTTTTACTGAATTATGAAGATTTTTAATCATTGGACAGGATATTTTATCCTGACCAAGCGTTTTACCACGTAATTTCTGTAGAGCTGAACTAAACTCAATAAAAGAAATATCTTTTTCAATAAGTAATGCCGAAATATCTGGGATATAATTAAATATTGAGGCAGCGGTTTTTATTTTCACGAAAAGATTCAGAAAAATTAGAGTCAGAGGATTCTTCAGACCAAAATTTTGCGAATTCATTAGCTATTAAAGCAATGTTAGTAATATTGGGGAGGGAGGAATTGTTGTAAGGAGAAATGCAGTGTATCGTTTGATAATTATTAAGACCACAAAAATTTCGAATGTTGGACCAAATTTTTTGGACAGGAGTAGTAGGATTAATTTCTGCTGTAATATCTCTTAAAGAAGTTTTCTTATATTATTTAATTTTCTTTTTAAATAATGCATTTGCCCTTTTATAATTTAAAATATTATCAGTTGTTATGTTGCGTTTTAGTTGGTTCCAGGAATGTTGTTTTAACGATTTCAGTTTCTCTAGATCTTTATTCCACCAAGGAGTAAAGTATTTAATTTTTCGATTATGCGATTGGGGTATAGATAAATTCGAACTTTGAAGAATAATTTTGTGTAAGTTAGAAACTTCTTTATTAACATTAGTGCTAATTGAACATTCAATGCTAAATTTATTTGATAAGAAGTTAAATTTTTCCCAATCAGCTTGGTCAATTTTAAATTTAGAAATAGGTTTAGGTACAGAGGATCGTTCTGAGAATATATGTATGAATATCGGAAAATGATCACTGCCATGGAGATTATCTAGTATTTTCCAGGTAGACTCAGCTACAAGAGAAGGAGAAGTTAGTGTAATATTAACATGTGTAATGGTGTGATGAGTGCTAAAGTGTGTCGGTGAACCATCATTAAGAACAACAAGATTGGATTGATTAATATATTTTGTTAGTATATTACCCCTACGATTATTGTTGGGGGATCCCCACATATTATTCCAACTATTAAAGTCTCCCGTAATTATGCAAGGTTGTTGTATGTTGTCGAATGAATTTCTTAAATTGTTGAACGAAAAATTTTTATTGGGGGGAATATAGACTGATAAAAATGTAAATTTATGTTTAGAATTAATTGAAATAGCAATGTATTGGATAGTGTTAGGGGAAAGATTTAATTTAGTATGTTCAATGGACTTATGAACAAGAAGAGCAACTCCTCCATAAGAGTTGTTTGAAGAATTTTGAGAATATAAAATGTAATTTATAGGAATAGGGATATTATTTAAGGATTGGATGTGAGTTTCTTGAAGAGCAATTATTTTCGGCGAGAATTCTTTAATTATAATTTGAATTTGATTGTAATTATTTAAATAACCTTTAACGTTCCATTGAATAATTTTTAAGGGCATAAATAGAATTAATATTAAGAATTAAGTAATATTAAGAAAATTAATTCTAATAAATTTAAAATTATATATTAGAAATAGGAAATTCGGTATCCAAAGAGGTTGCAGAGTTGGTATTGGATTTCTTAGGCTATGTTGTTGATATTTTATTCTTTGATTTTAATTGGGAAATAAGTTTTTTAGATGTGCTTCTTGGGAATATTCTTAGGCGAGTTGCTTGAAGTTGAGAGGTGGGAGTAGAAGTAATGATATCTTCAGAGTTTGTGATGCATGGTACGCATGAAGAGTTGATTCTAGATGTGTTGATTTCTTGGTTTGTGGATGCAAATGGACTTGAGTTTGTTGAGGGCCACTGGAGAAAAATCGTCTAGAGAATTACACTTGATTGGAGAACGAACTGATGCAGAAAAGGATTGTTGTGGCAATTGGTGTCGATCATTATAAATTTTGAAAGCTGCTTTGGAGTAACATTTGACAAACATTTCAAACAAATTCCATGTAGGGTTCAGAAAATATTGAAGGACAAAACGATTCGAAAGCTGATCATGAAGAAGTCCCTTTATAGTAAATTAACATTATATTCTTCGATGTGGCGGCTCCCGGACACATGAACTCAGTTAATTTTATATTGATGGATTTTAATATAGAAATGAGAAATATTTCATAAAATTTCGATATATTGTACAGAAAATGAACAGATATATATTCCTATGTACTAATGTACTGACTCTGTAAATAATTATGAAGAAGTCCAAGTATTATAAATAAAGGATTTTGTTTTCAATGTGCCTGCTCATAGACACATGAAGTTGATTGATTCTATATAGATTCATATTCAAAAAGAGTAGTTACAGACAGTTTAAAACAAATCGTCATCTAGTTTAGAATATATTAAGGGATGTACTAATTCGTTAACTAGTCAAGAATAAGTCCCTTTATAGTAAATTAACGTTATTTCCTTCGATGTGGCGACTCCTGGATACATGAACTGAGTTAATTCTATATCGATGCATATTTATATAGAAATAACAACCATTTCATAAAATGTTGACATATTGTTCAGAAAATGAACAGAATGATATACCGATGTACTGATGTACCGATTCTGTAATTCATCATGAAAAAGTCCAATTAAAATAAATTAAGGATTATGTTTTCAAAATGGCTGCTCCTAGATACAAACTGAATTTATCCTATATCGAAGTAAATTAATATAGCAATGACAAACATTTCAAAAAAATTCGATGTCCAGTTCAGAAAATATTGAAGGATAAATCGATTCGAAAGCTGATCATGAAGAAGTCCCATTATAGTAAATTAAAGTTATATTCTTTGATGAGGCGGCTCCCGGACATATGAACTCAGTTAATTCTATATTGATGGATTTTAATATAGAAATGAGAAATATTTCATAAAACTTCGATATATTGTATAGAAAATGAACAGAATTATATTCCTATGTACTAATGTACTGACTCTGTAAATAATTATAAAGAAGTCCTAGTATTATAAATAAAGGATTTTGTTTTCAATGTACCTGCTCATAGACACATGAAGTGCATTGATTCTATATAGATTCATATTAAAAGAAAAGTAGTTACATTTCATATCAAACCGTCATCTGGTTTAGAATATATTGAAGGATGTACTAACTCGGTAACTAATCATGAAGAATGTCCATTATAGTAAAATAACGTTATTTTCTTCGATATGACAGTTCCTGGACACATGATCTGAATTAATTCTAAATCGATGCATATTTATACAGAAATAACAACCATTTCATAAAATTTTGACATATTGTTCAGAAAATGAACAGAATGATATACCAATGTACTGATGTACCGACTCTGTAATTCATCATGAAGGAGTCCATGTTAAATAAATTAAGGATTATGTTTTCAATATGGCTGCTCCAAGACACAACAACTGAATTTATTCTCGAAGTAAATTAATATAGCAATGACAAACATTTCAAAAAAATTCGATGTCCAGTTCAGAAAATATTGAAGGATAAAACGATTCGAAAGCTGATCATGAAGAAGTCCCTTTATAGTAAATTAACGTCATTTTCTTCAATGAGGTTGTAATGGACACATGAACTAACTAATTCTGTATCGATGCATATTCAATTATAAATTCCTGCTCATAGACACATGAAGAGAATTGATTCATATGTAATGATTAATAGATTCATATAAAACAAAGTAGTTACAGATATTTCATAACAAATCGTCATCTAGTTCAGAAAATATTGAAGGATAAAACGATTCGAAAGCTGGTCATGAAGAAGTCCCATTATAGTAAATTATTATTATATTGTTCGATGTGGCGACTCCCGGACACATGAACTCAGTTAATTCTATATTGATGGATTTTAATATAGGAATGAAAAATATTTCATAGAATTTCGATATAATGTGCAGAAAATGAATAGAATTATATACCTATGTACTAATGTACTGACTCTGTAAATAATTATGGAGAAGTCCACGTATTATAAATAAAGGATTTTGTTTTCAATGTGCCTGCTCATAGACACATGAAGTTGATTGATTCTATATAGATTCATGTTAAAAAAATTAGTTACAGACATTTCATATCAAATCGTCATCTGGTTTAGAAAATATTGAAGGATGTACTAATTCGTTAACTAATCAAGAAGAAGTCTCTTTATAGTAAACTAACGTTATTTCCTTCTATGTGGCGACTCCAGGACACATGAACTGAGTTAATTCTATATCGATGCATATTTATATAGAAATAACAACCATTTCATAAAATGTTGACATATTGTTCAGAAAATGAACAGAATGATATACCGATGTACTGATGTACCGACTCTGTAATTCATCATGAAGGAGTCCACGTTAAATAAATTAAGGATTATGTTTTCAATATGGCTGCTCCTAGACACAAACTGAATTTATTCTATATCGAAGTAAATTAATATAGCAATGACAAACATTTCAAAATAATTCGATGTCCGGTTCAGAAAATATTGAAGGATAAAACGATTCGAAAGCTGATCATGAAGAAGTCCCTTTATAGTAAATTAACATTATATTCTTCGATGTGGCGGCTCCCGGACACATGAACTCAGTTAATTCTATATTCATGGATTTTAATATAGAAATGAGAAATATTTCATAAAATTTCGATATATTGTATAGAAAATGAACAGAATTATATTCCTATGTACTAATGTACTGACTCTGTAAATAATTATGAAGAAGTCCAAGTATTATAAATAAAGGATTTTGTTTTCAATGTACCTGCTCATAGACACATGAAGTGCATTAATTCTATATAGAATCATATTAAAAGAAAATTAGTTATATTTCATATCAAACCGTCATCTGGTTTAGAATATATTGAAGGTAACTCGGTAACTAATCATAAAGAATATCCATTATAGTAAATTAACGTTATTTTCTTCGATATGGCAGTTCCTGGTCACATGATCTGAATTAATTCTAAATCGATGCTTATTTATACAGAAATAACAACCATTTCATAAAATTTTGACATATTGTTCAGAAAATGAACAGAATGATATACCAATGTACTGATGTACCGACTCTGTAATTCATCATGAAGGAGTCCATGTTAAATAAATTAAGGATTATGTTTTCAATATGGCTGATCCAAGACACATGAACTGAATTTATTCTATATCGAAGTAAATTAATATAGCAATGACAAACATTTCAAATACATTTGATGTCCGATTCAGGAAATATTGGAGGACAAAACGATTCGAAAGCTGATCATGAAGAAGTCCCTTTATAGTAAATTAACATTACATTCTTCGATGTGGCGGCTCCCGGACACATGAACTCAGTTAATTCTATATTGATGGATTTTAATATAGGAATGACAAATATTTCATAAAATTTCGATATATTGTTCAGAAAATGAACAGAATTAAATACATATGTACTGATGTACTGATCTGTAAATAATTATGAAGAAGTCCAAGCATTATAAATAAAGGATGTAGTATTCAATGTGCCTGCTCATAGACACATGAAGTGAATTGATTCGATATAGATTCATATTAAAAAAAAAGTAGTTACAGACATTTCATAACAAATCGTCATCTGGTTCAGAATATAATAAAGGATAAATATCGATGCATATTTGTATAGAAATAACAACCATTTCATAAAATTTTGACATATTGCTCAGAAAATGAACAGAATGATATACCGATGTACTGATGTACCGACTCTGTAATTCATCATGAAGGAGTCCAAGTTAAATAAATTAAGGATTATGTTTTCAATATGGCTGCTCCTAGACACATAAACTGAATTTATTCTATATCGAAGTAAATTAATATAATAATAACAAAAATTTCAAAAAAATTCGATGTCCGGTTCAGAAATTATTGAAGGATATAACCATGCGAAAGCTGATCATGAAGAAGTCCCTTTATAGTAAATTAACGTCATTTTCTTCAATGTACTGATTAATAGATTAATATTAAAAAAGAGTAGTTACAGACATTTCATAACAAATCGTCATCTGGTTTAGAATATATTGAAGGATGTACTAATTCGTTAACTAATCAGGAATAAGTCCCTTTATAGTAAATTAACGTTATTTCCTTCGATGTGGCGACTCCTGGACAAATGAACTGTGTTAATTCTATATCGATGCATATTTATATAGAAATAACAACCATTTCATAAAATTTTGACATATTGTTCAGAAAATGAACAGAATGATATACCGATGTACTGATGTACCGACTCTGTAATTCATCATGAAGGAGTCCAAATAAAATAAATAAAGTATTATGTTTTCAATATGGCTGCTCCTAGACACATAAACTGAATTTATTCTATATCGAAGTAAATTAATATAATAATAACAAAAATTTCAAAAAAATTCGATGTCCGGTTCAGAAATTATTGAAGGATATAACCATGCGAAAGCTGATCATGAAGAAGTCCCTTTATAGTAAATTAACGTCATTTTCTTCAATGTACTGATTAATAGATTAATATTAAAAAAGAGTAGTTACAGACATTTCATAACAAATCGTCATCTGGTTTAGAATATATTGAAGGATGTACTAATTCGTTAACTAATCAGGAATAAGTCCCTTTATAGTAAATTAACGTTATTTCCTTCGATGTGGCGACTCCTGGACAAATGAACTGTGTTAATTCTATATCGATGCATATTTATATAGAAATAACAACCATTTCATAAAATTTTGACATATTGTTCAGAAAATGAACAGAATGATATACCGATGTACTGATGTACCGACTCTGTAATTCATCATGAAGAAGTCCAAATAAAATAAATAAAGTATTATGTTTTAAATATGGCTGCTCCAAGACACATCAACTGAATTTATTCTCGAAGTAAATTAATATAGCAATGACAAACATTTCAAAAAAATTCGATGTCCAGTTCAGAAAATATTGAAGGATAAATCGATTCGAAAGCTGATCATGAAGAAGTCCCTTTATAGTAAATTAACGTCATTTTCTTCAATGAGGTTGTAATGGACACATGAACTAAACTAATTCTGTATCGATGCATATTCAATTATAAATTCCTGCTCATAGACACATGAAGAGAATTAATTCATATGTACTGATTAATAGATTCATATAAAACAAAGTAGTTACAGATATTTCATAACAAATCGTCATCTAGTTCAGAAAATATTGAAGGATAAAACGATTCGAAAGCTGATCATGAAGAAGTCCCATTATAGTAAATTATTATTATATTGTTCGATGTGGCGACTCCCGGACACATGAACTCAGTTAATTCTATATTGATGGATTTTAATATAGGAATGAAAAATATTTCATAGAATTTCGATATATTGTGCAGAAAATGAACAGAATTATATACCTGCCATATCGAACAGAATGATATACCGATGTACTGATTTACCGATTCTGTAATTCATCATGAAGAAGTCCAAATAAAATAAATTAAGGCTTATGTTTTCCAAATGGCTGCTCCTAGACACAAACTGAATTTATTCTATATCGAAGTAAGTTAATATAGCAATGACAAACATTTCAAAAAAATTCGATGTCCGGTTCAGAAAATATTGAAGGATAAAACGATTCGAAAGCTAATCATGAAGAAGTCCCTTTATAGTAAATTAACATTATATTCTTCGATGTGGCGGCTCCTGGACACATGAACTCAGTTAATTCTATATTGATGGATTTTAATATAGGAATGACAAATATTTCATAAAATTTCGATATATTGTTCAGAAAATGAACAGAATTAAATACATATGTACTGATGTACTGATCAGTAAATAATTATGAAGAAGTCCAAGCATTATAAATAAAGGATTTAGTTTTCAATGTGCCTGCTCATAGACACATGAAGTGAATTGATTCGATATAGATTCATATTAAAAAAAAAGTAGTTACAGACATTTCATAACAAATCGTCATCTGGTTCAAAATATAATAAAGGATAAATATCGATGCATATTTGTATAGAAATAACAACCATTTCATAAAATTTTGACATATTGTTCAGAAAATGAACAGAATGATATACCGATGTACTGATGTACCGACTCTGTAATTCATCATGAAGGAGTCCAAGTTAAATAAATTAAGGATTATGTTTTCAATATGGCTGCTCCTAGACACATAAACTGAATTTATTCTATATCGAAGTAAATTAATATAATAATAACAAAAATTTCAAAAAAATTCGATGTCCGGTTCAGAAATTATTGAAGGATATAACCATGCGAAAGCTGATCATGAAGAAGTCCCTTTATAGTAAATTAATATTAATTTCTTCGATGTGGCGGCTCCCGGACACATGAACTCAGTTAATTCTATATTGATGGATTTTAATATAGAAATGAAAAATATTTCATAAAATTTCGATATATTGTGCAGCAAATGAACAGAATTATATACCTATGTACTAACGTACTGACTCTGTAAATAATTATGAAGAAGTCCAAGTATTATAAATAAAGGATTTTGTTTTCAATGTGCCTGCTCATAGACATATGAAGTGCATTGATTCTATATAGATTCATATTAAAATAAAAGTAGTTACATTTCATATCAAACCGTCATCTGGTTTAGAATATATTGAAGGATGTTCTAACTCGGTAACTAATCATGAAGAATGTCCATTATAGTAAATTAACGTTATTTTCTTCGATATGACAGTTCCTGGACACATGATCTGAATTAATTCTATATCGATGCATATTTCTATAGAAATAACAACCATTTCATAAAATTTTGATATATTGTTCATAAATTGAACAGAATTATATACCTATGTACTAATTTACTGACTCTGTAAATAATTATGAAAAAGTCCAAGTATTATAAATGAAGGATTTTGTTTTCAATGTGCCTGCTCATAGACACATGAAGTGAATTGATTCTATATAGATTCATATTAAAAAAAAGTAGTTACAGACATTTCATAACAAATCGTCATCTGGTTCAGAATATATTAAAGGATGTATATCGATGCAGATTTATATAGAAATAACAACCAATTCATAAAATTTTGACATATTGTTCACAAAATGAACAGAATGATATACCGATGTACTGATGTACCAACTCTGTAATTAACCATGAAGACGTCCATGTTAAACAAATTAAGTATTATGTTTTCAATATGGCTGCTCCTAGACACATAAACTGAATTTATTCTATATCAAAGTAAATTAATATAACAATGACAAACATTTCAAAAAATTCGATGTCCGGTTCAGAAATTATTGAAGGATATAACGATGCGAAAGCTGATCATGAAGAAATCCCTTTATAGTAATTTAACGTCATTTTCTTCAATGAGGTTGTATTGGACACATGAACTAAACTAATTCTATATCGATGCATATTAATGTACATAATGTATATTAATGTACAAATTCCTGCTCATAGACATATGAAGTGAATTGATTCATATGTACTGATTAATTGATTCATATAAAAAAAAGTAGTTACAGAGATTTCATAACAAATCGTCATCTAGTTCAGAAAATATTGAAGGATAAAACGATTCGAAAGCTGATCATGAAGAAGTCCCTTTATAGTAAATTAACATTATATTCTTCGATGTGGCGGCTCCCGGACACATGAACTCAGTTAATTCTATATTCATGGATTTTAATATAGAAATGAGAAATATTTCATAAAATTTCGATATATTGTATAGAAAATGAACAGAATTATATTCCTATGTACTAATGTACTGACTCTGTAAATAATTATGAAGAAGTCCAAGTATTATAAATAAAGGATTTTGTTTTCAATGTACCTGCTCATAGACACATGAAGTGCATTAATTCTATATAGAATCATATTAAAAGAAAATTAGTTATATTTCATATCAAACCGTCATCTGGTTTAGAATATATTGAAGGTAACTCGGTAACTAATCATAAAGAATATCCATTATAGTAAATTAACGTTATTTTCTTCGATATGGCAGTTCCTGGTCACATGATCTGAATTAATTCTAAATCGATGCTTATTTATACAGAAATAACAACCATTTCATAAAATTTTGACATATTGTTCAGAAAATGAACAGAATGATATACCAATGTACTGATGTACCGACTCTGTAATTCATCATGAAGGAGTCCAAGTTTAATAAATTAAGGATTATGTTTTCAATATGGCTGCTCCTAGACACAAACTGAATTTATTCTATATCGAAGAAAATTAATATAATAATGACAAAAATTTCAAAAAAATTCGATGTCCGGTTCAGAAATTATTGAAGGATATAACCATGCGAAAGCTGATCATGAAGAAGTCCCTTTATAGTAAATTAACGTCATTTTCTTCAATGTACTGATTAATAGATTAATATTAAAAAAGAGTAGTTACAGACATTTCATAACAAATCGTCATCTGGTTTAGAATATATTGAAGGATGTACTAATTCGTTAACTAATCAAGAATAAGTCCCTTTATAGTAAATTATGTGGCGACTCCTGGACAAATGAAGGATAAAACGATTCGAAAGCTGATCATGAAGAAGTCCCATTATAGTAAATTATTATTATATTGTTCGATGTGGCGACTCCCGGACACATGAACTCAGTTAATTCTATATTGATGGATTTTAATATAGGAATGAAAAATATTTCATAGAATTTCGATATATTGTGCAGAAAATGAACAGAATTATATACCTGCCATATCGAACAGAATGATATACCGATGTACTGATTTACCGATTCTGTAATTCATCATGAAGAAGTCCAAATAAAATAAATTAAGGCTTATGTTTTCCAAATGGCTGCTCCTAGACACAAACTGAATTTATTCTATATCGAAGTAAGTTAATATAGCAATGACAAACATTTCAAAAAAATTCGATGTCCGGTTCAGAAAATATTGAAGGATAAAACGATTCGAAAGCTGATCATGAAGAAGTCCCTTTATAGTAAATTAACATTATATTCTTCGATGTGGCGGCTCCTGGACACATGAACTCAGTTAATTCTATATTGATGGATTTTAATATAGGAATGACAAATATTTCATAAAATTTCGATATATTGTTCAGAAAATGAACAGAATTAAATACATATGTACTGATGTACTGATCTGTAAATAATTATGAAGAAGTCCAAGCATTATAAATAAAGGATGTAGTATTCAATGTGCCTGCTCATAGACACATGAAGTGAATTGATTCGATATAGATTCATATTAAAAAAAAAGTAGTTACAGACATTTCATAACAAATCGTCATCTGGTTCAGAATATAATAAAGGATAAATATCGATGCATATTTGTATAGAAATAACAACCATTTCATAAAATTTTGACATATTGCTCAGAAAATGAACAGAATGATATACCGATGTACTGATGTACCGACTCTGTAATTCATCATGAAGGAGTCCAAGTTAAATAAATTAAGGATTATGTTTTCAATATGGCTGCTCCTAGACACATAAACTGAATTTATTCTATATCGAAGTAAATTAATATAATAATAACAAAAATTTCAAAAAAATTCGATGTCCGGTTCAGAAATTATTGAAGGATATAACCATGCGAAAGCTGATCATGAAGAAGTCCCTTTATAGTAAATTAACGTCATTTTCTTCAATGTACTGATTAATAGATTAATATTAAAAAAGAGTAGTTACAGACATTTCATAACAAATCGTCATCTGGTTTAGAATATATTGAAGGATGTACTAATTCGTTAACTAATCAGGAATAAGTCCCTTTATAGTAAATTAACGTTATTTCCTTCGATGTGGCGACTCCTGGACAAATGAACTGTGTTAATTCTATATCGATGCATATTTATATAGAAATAACAACCATTTCATAAAATTTTGACATATTGTTCAGAAAATCAAAAGAAAGATATACCGATGTACTGATGTACCGACTCTGTAATTCATCATGAAGAAGTCCAAATAAAATAAATTAAGTATTATGTTTTCAATATGGCTGCTCCAAGACACATCAACTGAATTTATTCTCGAAGTAAATTAATATAGCAATGACAAACATTTCAAAAAAATTCGATGTCCAGTTCAGAAAATATTGAAGGATAAAACGATTCGAAAGCTGATCATGAAGAAGTCCCTTTATAGTAAATTAACGTCGTTTTCTTCAATGAGGTTGTAATGGACACATGAACTAAACTAATTCTGTATCGATGCATATTCAATTATAAATTCCTGCTCATAGACACATGAAGAGAATTGATTCATATGTAATGATTAATAGATTCATATAAAACAAAGTAGTTACAGATATTTCATAACAAATCGTCATCTAGTTCAGAAAATATTGAAGGATAAAACGATTCGAAAGCTGGTCATGAAGAAGTCCAATTATAGTAAATTATTATTATATTGTTCGATGTGGCGACTCCCGGACACATGAACTCAGTTAATTCTATATTGATGGATTTTAATATAGGAATGAAAAATATTTCATAGAATTTCGATATATTGTGCAGAAAATGAATAGAATTATATACCTATATACTAATGTACTGACTCTGTAAATAATTATGAAGAAGTCCAAGTATTATAAATAAAGGATTTTGTTTTCAATGTGCCTGCTCATAGACACATGAAGTGAATTGATTCTATATAGATTCATATTAAAAGAAAAGTAGTTACAAACATTTCATATCAAACCGTCATCTGGTTTAGAATATATTGAAGGATGTACTAACTTCATATTATTGTCTTAGTAATCTATATTAACCCTATCTAAACCTACAGGTGTGTTCAAACATTTTACTTACTTACTTACTTATGATAAGAAAATATCTATGAAAACAAAATAAATTTTTAAATTTTAATTTTCATATATGAAAACAAATGTGATTAAAAAACAAAACCTTTCGAAAATGAAAGATTTATGATGAAGATCCTTAAGGATATTTGAGTTAAAAAATTCTTAAGGATATTTGAGTTAAAAAACTTTTTTTGAAATTGAAAAATCAAAGATACTTGAGTTGAAAATTAAGATTGAAAAAATCAAAACCTGAATTTCATATAAAAAAGTGATAAGTGATTCCTGTGATAAGCGACTCCTGTTAAAATAAAATATATAAAAATATTCCCATTTACTGAAATAAACGAAAATATTCTCATTCATTAAAACAAATGTGAAAATAAATGTGAAATATATGAAAATATATAAAAACCTCAAGCTGAAAATCAACCATGAAAACTATCAGCAAATGAGAAGTTATGTGAAAAGGGATTCCTATCTATAAAAACATGAAAAATATTCTCATTTATTAATATGAAAAATATGTAAAAAGTGATTCTCATTTATGTGAAAAAAATATATTCTCATTTTTGTGAAAAAATGTTCTCATTTTCTTAATGTGAAAGATTATGTAAAAAGTGATTCTCATTTTTGTGAAAACAATTCTCATTTATATGAAAACATTCTCATTTTTTAATTTATTAAAACAAAACTTTGAAAAGAAATGTGTGAAAATATATGAAAAACACTCTCATTATAAAAAACAAGATTTTTGAAAATAAATATTCTCATTTATTATCATTTATTAAAACAAACTTTGAAAATAAATATGTGAAAAATATATAAAAAACACTCTCATTTTTAGAAACAAAACTTTTGAAAATAAATGTGAAAAGTTTTATGAAAAATTATCCCTATCTATGAAATCATGTGAAAAAAATATATGAAAAAAATATTTTCATTTATTAAAATAAATGTGAAAAATATGTAATAAATGATTATTATCTATGAAAACAAAATTATGAAGATAATTATAAAAAGTTGTGTGAAAAGTGGAAAGTGATTCCTATCTATGAAAACAAAGTTTTAAATTAAAAAGCCTCGAGCTTAAAGCTTCAAGTCTCAAGTTGAAAAGTGAAAAGTGATTCCTATCTATGAAAACAAAGTTTTAAGTTAAAACCTCGAGCTTTAAGCTTCAAGTCTCAAGTTGAAAGACCTTCAAACTCCAAGTTTAGAGGTCTCAAGCTTCAAAGTTAAAATTCTCAAAGTTTCAAAGTTCCAAGCTTAAAAGTCTCAAGCCGAAAACTCTCAAAGCCTCAAGCTTCAAACCCTCAGGTTGAAAAACATCAAAATTCACAAGTTGAAAAAAATCGCAAATTAAAACCATCAGGTTCAAAACTCATAAGTTGGAAACCATCAGGTTGAAACTCACAAGTTAAAAACATCAGGTTGAAAACTTCATGATGAAAAACATCAAATTTGAAAATTTCAAACTGAATAACATGAAGTTGAAACCTCAGGTCGAAAACTGAATTGAGGATTCCTTTTCCAAACTCTTTTACAATCAAAAATGAGGATTCTTTCTTAAATTCCCTTTCTGAAAAAAACAAACTTGAGGATTCCTTTTTCAAAACTCTTTTACAATCAAAATTGAGGATACCTTCCCGAAAAAAATGAGGATTCCCTTTTCCGAAAAAATTCAAATAATTCAAAATCTTACAATCAAAACGAGGATTCTTCATGAAAAAATTCAAATGTCATTAAATCTTCAAAATAATTCCTCAAAAAATGAAAACCCCAAATAATTCTTCAAAAATGAAAACCTCAAACAATTCTTCAAAATCAAAACCCCAAATAATTCTTCAATATTGAAAACCTCAAAAATTGAAAACCTCACAATTGAAAACTTTTAAATTGAAAACCTCAAAATTGAAAACTTCAAAATTGAAAACCACTTTTTGGTTAGGTTTGTCTGTCTATCATCAAGCCATTATAGTTTGTCTATCTGTCTTTTATTTTGTGATTCCTTCAAACCATATTTTAATTTATCTATCTGTCTGTTTATTTTCGAATATTTGAAAAACCTACAGGCCATCAAGTCATTCCTTATAGTTTGTTTGTCTGTTTTTTATTTTGTGATTCCTTCAATTTTTGTGATTCCATATTTTGGTTTATCTATCTGTCTGTGTATTTACGAATTGGAAAACCTACAGGCCATCAAGTCTTTAGTTTTTAGTTTTAGTTGTCTTTAGTTTTTATTTTGTTTATAGCTATCTGTCTATATGTCTTTCTATATATAAAAAATATATATTATATCTGAAAAGGATTAGTTAAAAATTCTTTTTGGAAAAAATTATATATTATATCTGAAAAGGATTAGTTAAAAATTATTTTTGGAAAAGCATAAAAAATATTTTTTGGAAAAGCATAAAAATATTTTTTTCAAAAAGACCATATATTATACCCTTTCAAAAGGATTATATATTAATATCTGTAAAGGAAAAAGAATAAGAAAAACGAAGGTAACAATTTTATGGTGAAAATGGTGGAGAATAGTGAACAAAATCTTTGTCCGTGTAGGACTCAGGCAAGGCAGTTCTGAAGTACTTTTCGCCCCTCGCCACAGGGGCTCATCAGAGAACAAATGCAACGCTAAATCTAAAAGGTTCTAAAACTTAAAAAGTTATAGAATCATGAGAACCAAAATAACCTAAATGTTATTTTAAAGTTCGAGGCCAACTAAAACTAAAAACAATGTTTTGGTTATGGTTATGACAAATAATGGTTATGACGAATAATGGTTATGACAAATAATGGTTATGACAAATAATGAGGAGGGGCAATAAATGGTAACATAAGGTATGTGTTTTTTGATAAACATAATTTCAAAAGCACATATCTTTTCGTATCTTTTTATACATTTTCTGAAAAATTACCTTGAAAAATATTGAGGAGATTGAAATTTTTCTGTTGATAAATCCAAATTTGTTTTGGATAATAAATTTTGTTGATAAGTCCAAATTTTTTGTTGATAAGTCCAAAAATTATGTTGAAAAATCCATTTTTTTGAATAATAGTGTCTTAAAATATATTTGAAATGAATCAAACAAATATTTTTTTTAAAAATAGTTGTGGTGGGTAATTACCTTTTTTAAATAAAAATGCCTTTATTTTAAAGTAAAAATTATTATGAATTTATTATGAGTTTTCACATGTGCAAATCAAAATATGGAAAAATTAAACCTTTTTTTTTAAACATCTAGAATTATAATGAGAAAATAAGGAAGACGCCATATTTTATGTGAAAATTTTCTCCATATGTATAAAATTATTTCTCCGAACCCTTACATGTATAAAAATATCCGTATGTATAAAATTATTTCTCCGAACCTTTATATGTATCTCCGAATCTCCATATGTATAGAATTCTCGAATGCGCCAAATTTTTTTTATGTGAAAATTATTCTCCGTGTATATAAAATTGTTTCTCCGAATCTTCATATGTATAAAATTCTCAAGTGCTGAATGCTTTATATATATATAAAAATCTTCGAATCTTCATGTGTACAATATTCTCGAATGCGCCAAATTTATATGTGAAAATTATGTCTCCAAATCTTCCTATATTTAAAAATCTCCAAATCTTCATCTATATAAAAGAATCTCCAAATCTTGAATGCACCAAAATCTCCATCTCATATATGCTCATATATGCTCACCTTACTCACAATCTTAATACATTTTATGCTCTGTTTTTATAAACCTTTGACTCTCAGTCTCGAATATGTTTGTGTGCAAATGTGTGAATTATGCTCTGTTTTAGTAAGCCTAGACTCACAGTCTCGAATATGTTCATGTGCAAATGTGCAAATTATATGCAAACCATGTGTTCTCTCTACACTCAATCTATATATTTTCTTTACACACAACCTGACATATCCTTACACTCTCAATCTTATATATTTCCTTATATATGCTTATATATGAAAATTGTGTGTTTTCCTTTTCTTTCAATATTATATATGCTCATATATCATATATGCTCATATATCTCAGTCTCAATTACAATAACGTTCATATGTACCAGAATAAATAAAATTTTCAAAATGTTCACTATAAGAATTCGAAATTTTTCGATTATCAAAATGTTCATTATAAGAATTCGAAAATTTTTCGATTATCAAAATGTTCACTATAAGAATTTTAAATTCTGAGAATTCTCACTCACAACATTCAATATGTTCAATATGATTTGAGAGTTCTGTACTCATGTGTCATTTCCACTGTTTTGTTTATCAGAATTACTCATATGAGAGCTGAATTACTCATATGAGAGCTGAGAGTTCTGTACTCATGTGTCATTTCCAGTGTTTTGTTTATCAGAATTACTCATATGAGAGCTGAATTACTCATATGAGAGCTGATTCTCATAAGAGAGTCGATACATGAGAATTACTCATATGAGAGCTGATTCTCATGAGAGAGCTGATATTCAGGAGAGAGCTGATACATGAGAGGAGCACTCATGAGAGAGCTGATACATGAGAGGAACACTCATACGAGAGCTCATACATGTGAGAGAGCTCATTTTCTCTTTCCCTCTCCCTGCTCTCATGTTAGAGACATCATAAGAAACCTGTTATGTACAGAATACTCAGTAGCATTGGAGTACATAACACATCGTTTTTTTGTTTACATTTTTTATGCTTGCTCAACTTCCATTTTCAATTTCATTTCACCCCTTATTTATTCCATCACTTTGCTTTGCTTGTAGAATGTGCAACAACATTTTTAAGAGACGAACCGTTAGCTAATAGCGTGGCGTCTCCACGCAATTTTTATGGAAATGTTCAACCATTGTTATGTTGTTTTTTGGCGAGATCGGAACTTATAAAATACTGAGATCAGAGCTTATAAAATATATATGTCTATACAAGACATATATTAAAACAGTGTGCAACCTTAAATTAAAAACAGTGTACGATATGTCTAATGTGTCTAATTAAATAGTATACCGTTTCCGATCAAAAATCCAAATATATCAGCCACCCAATCTTTCAACTCTAATTCAGACAAAATATCTAAATACATTAGCCACCCAACTTTTGAAAACGTTGCATCATTGAAAATATTTATTTAAATCGAAAATGTTTATTTAAATCGAATACGGTGCATCATTTAAAACATTCATTTAATTAAAACCGCGCATCATTTAAAAACATTCATTTAATTAAAACGGTGCATCATTTAAAAACATTTATTTAATTAAAAATATTTATTTAATTAAAACGGTGCATCACTTTGAAAACGGTGCATCATAAACGTAGTCAACACACCTTCCTAACAAAACGCTCCGATTGGTTACTAAAGACATCACATCAACTTTGATTGGTTAGTTAAATTTTATTAGTTCATTCAAAGACATCAATGTTTCCCTACCACACATGTTCTTAATTAATTTGTTGGTTAAATTCAAAAATCCAGTGAAATATGCTTTGATTAGATAGTTTGAATATTATTGTCTTAATAATCTATATTAACCCTATCTAAACCTACAGGTGTGTTCAAACATTTTACTTACTTACTTACTTATGATAAGAAAATATCTATGAAAATAAAATAAATTTTTAAATTTTAATTTTTATATATGAAAAGAAATGTTATTAGAAAACAAAACCTTTCGAAAATGAAAGATTTATGATGAAGATCCTTTTTTTGAAATTGAAAAATCAAAGATACTTGAGTTAAAAATTAAGATTGAAAAAATCAAAACCTGAATTTCATATAAAAAAGTGATAAGTGATTCCTGTGATAAGCGACTCCTGTTAAAATAAAATATATACAAATATTCCCATTTACTGAAATAAACGAAAATATTCTCATTCATTAAAACAAATGTGAAAATAAATGTGAAATATATGAAAATATATAAAAACCTCAAGCTGAAAATCAACCATGAAAACTATCAGCAAATGAGAAGTTATGTGAAAAGGGATTCCTATCTATAAAAACATGAAAAATATTCTCATTTATTAATATGAAAAATATGTAAAAAGTGATTCTCATTTATGTGAAAAAAATATATTCTCATTTTTGTGAAAAAATGTTCTCATTTTCTTAATGTGAAAGATTATGTAAAAAGTGATTCTCATTTTTGTGAAAACAATTCTCATTTATATGAAAACATTCTCATTTTTTAATTTATTAAAACAAAACTTTGAACTATGAAAAACACTCTCATTATAAAAAACAAGATTTTTGAAAATAAATATTCTCATTTATTATCATTTATTAAAACAAACTTTGAAAATAAATATGTGAAAAATATATAAAAAACACTCTCATTTTTAGAAACAAAACTTTTGAAAATAAATGTGAAAAGTTTTATGAAAAATTATCCCTATCTATGAAATCATGTGAAAAAAATATATGAAAAAAATATTTTCATTTATTAAAATAAATGTGAAAAATATGTAATAAATGATTATTATCTATGAAAACAAAATTATGAAGATAATTATAAAAAGTTGTGTGAAAAGTGGAAAGTGATTCCTATCTATGAAAACAAAGTTTTAAATTAAAAAGCCTCGAGCTTAAAGCTTCAAGTCTCAAGTTGAAAAGTCAAAAGTGATTCCTATCTATGAAAACAAAGTTTTAAGTTAAAACCTCGAGCTTTAAGCTTCAAGTCTCAAGTTGAAAGACCTTCAAACTCCAAGTTTAGAGGTCTCAAGCTTCAAAGTTAAAATTCTCAAAGTTTCAAAGTTCCAAGCTTAAAAGTCTCAAGCCGAAAACTCTCAAAGCCTCAAGCTTCAAACCCTCAGGTTGAAAAACATCAAAATTCACAAGTTGAAAAAAATCGCAAATTAAAACCATCAGGTTCAAAACTCATAAGTTGGAAACCATCAGGTTGAAACTCACAAGTTAAAAACATCAGGTTGAAAACTTCAGGATGAAAAACATCAAATTTGAAAATTTTAAACTGAATAACATGAAGTTGAAACCTCAGGTCGAAAACTGAATTGAGGATTCCTTTTCCAAACTCTTTTACAATCAAAAATGAGGATTCTTTCTTAAATTCCCTTTCTGAAAAAAACAAACTTGAGGATTCCTTTTTCAAAACTCTTTTACAATCAAAATTGAGGATACCTTCCCGAAAAAAATGAGGATTCCCTTTTCCGAAAAAATTCAAATAATTCAAAATCTTTTACAATCAAAACGAGGATTCTTCATGAAAAAATTCAAATGTCATTAAATCTTCAAAATAATTCCTCAAAAAATGAAAACCCCAAATAATTCTTCAAAAATGAAAACCTCAAACAATTCTTCAAAATCAAAACCCCAAATAATTCTTCAATATTGAAAACCTCAAAAATTGAAAACCTCACAATTGAAAACTTTAAAATTGAAAACCTCAAAATTGAAAACTTCAAAATTGAAAACCACTTTTTGGTTAGGTTTGTCTGTCTATCATCAAGCCATTATAGTTTGTCTATCTGTCTTTTATTTTGTGATTCCTTCAAACCATATTTTAATTTATCTATCTGTCTGTTTATTTTCGAATATTTGAAAAACCTACAGGCAATCAAGTCATTCCTTATAGTTTGTTTGTCTGTTTTTTATTTTGTGATTCCTTCAATTTTTGTGATTCCATATTTTGGTTTATCTATCTGTCTGTGTATTTACGAATTGGAAAACCTACAGGCCATCAAGTCTTTAGTTTTTAGTTTTAGTTGTCTTTAGTTTTTATTTTGTTTATAGCTATCTGTCTATATGTCTTTCTATATATAAAAAATATATATTATATCTGAAAAGGATTAGTTAAAAATTCTTTTTGGAAAAAATTATATATTATATCTGAAAAGGATTAGTTAAAAATTATTTTTGGAAAAGCATAAAAAATATTTTTTGGAAAAGCATAAAAATATTTTTTTCAAAAAGACCATATATTATACCCTTTCAAAAGGATTATATATTAATATCTGTAAAGGAAAAAGAATAAGAAAAACGAAGGTAACAATTTTATGGTGAAAATGGTGGAGAATAGTGAACAAAATCTTTGTCCGTATAGGACTCAGGCAAGGCAGTTCTGAAGTACTTTTCGCCCCTCGCCACAGGGGCTCATCAGAGAACAAATGCAACGCTAAATCTAAAAGGTTCTAAAACTTAAAAAGTTATAGAATCATGAGAACCAAAATAACCTAAATGTTATTTTAAAGTTCGAGGCCAACTAAAACTAAAAACAATGTTTTGGTTATGGTTATGACAAATAATGGTTATGACAAATAATGGTTATGACAAATAATGAGGAGGAGCAATAAATGGTAACATAAGGTATGTGTTTTTTGATAAACATAATTTCAAAAGCACATATCTTTTCGTATCTTTTTATACATTTTCTGAAAAATTACCTTGAAAAATATTGAGGAGATTGAAATTTTTCTGTTGATAAATCCAAATTTGTTTTGGATAATAAATTTTGTTGATAAGTCCAAATTTTTTGTTGATAAGTCCAAAAATTATGTTGAAAAATCCATTTTTTTGAATAATAGTGTCTTAAAATATATTTGAAATGAATCAAACAAATATTTTTTTTAAAAATAGTTGTGGTGGGTAATTACCTTTTTTAAATAAAAATGCCTTTATTTTAAAGTAAAAATTATTATGAATTTATTATGAGTTTTCACATGTGCAAATCAAAATATGGAAAAATTAAACCTTTTTTTTTAAACATCTAGAATTATAATGAGAAAATAAGGAAGACGCCATATTTTATGTGAAAATTTTCTCCATATGTATAAAATTATTTCTCCGAACCCTTACATGTATAAAAATATCCGTATGTATAAAATTATTTCTCCGAACCTTTATATGTATCTCCGAATCTCCATATGTATAGAATTCTCGAATGCGCCAAATTTTTTTTATGTGAAAATTATTCTCCGTGTATATAAAATTGTTTCTCCGAATCTTCATATGTATAAAA
Organism: Coelopa pilipes; assembly: GCA_947389925.1. NCBI lineage: Eukaryota > Metazoa > Arthropoda > Insecta > Diptera > Coelopidae > Coelopa > Coelopa pilipes. Next base: position 11,385,434 of record OX376700.1, read on the forward strand.
TTCTCAAGTGCTTGAATGCTTTATATATATATAAAAATCTTCGAATCTTCATGTGTACAATATTCTCGAATGCGCCAAATTTATATGTGAAAATTATGTCTCCAAATCTTCCTATATTTAAAAATCTCCAAATCTTCATCTATATAAAAGAATCTCCAAATCTTGAATGCACCAAAATCTCCATCTCATATATGCTCATATATGCTCACCTTACTTGTGTGCAAATGTGTGAATTATGCTCTGTTTTAGTAAGCCTAGACTCACAGTCTCGAATATGTTCATGTGCAAATGTGCAAATTATATGCAAACCATGTGTTCTCTCTACACTCAATCTATATATTTTCTTTACACACAACCTGACATATCCTTACACTCTCAATCTTATATATTTCCTTATATATGCTTATATATGAAAATTGTGTGTTTTCCTTTTCTTTCAATATTATATATGCTCATATATCATATATGCTCATATATCTCAGTCTCAATTACAATAACGTTCATATGTACCAGAATAAATAAAATTTTCAAAATGTTCACTATAAGAATTCGAAATTTTTCGATTATCAAAATGTTCATTATAAGAATTCGAAAATTTTTCGATTATCAAAATGTTCACTATAAGAATTTTAAATTCTGAGAATTCTCACTCACAACATTCAATATGTTCAATATGATTTGTGAGTTCTGTACTCATGTGTCATTTCCACTGTTTTGTTTATCAGAATTACTCATATGAGAGCTGAATTACTCATATGAGAGCTGAGAGTTCTGTACTCATGTGTCATTTCTTGTGTTTTGTTTATCAGAATTACTCATATGAGAGCTGAATTACTAATATGAGAGCTGATTCTCATAAGAGAGTCGATACATGAGAATTACTCATATGAGAGCTGATTCTCATGAGAGAGCTGATATTCATGAGAGAGCTGATACATGAGAGGAGCACTCATGAGAGAGCTGATACATGAGAGGAACATTCATACGAGAGCTCATACATGTGAGAGAGCTCATTTTCTCTTTCCCTCTCCCTGCTCTCATGTTAGAGACATCATAAGAAACCTGTTATGTACAGAATACTCAGTAGCATTGGAGTACATAACACATCGTTTTTTTGTTTACATTTTTTATGCTTGCTCAACTTCCATTTTCAATTTCATTTCACCCCTTATTTATTCCATCACTTTGCTTTGCTTGTAGAATGTGCAACAACATTTTTAAGAGACGAACCGTTAGCTAATAGCGTGGCGTCTCCACGCAATTTTTATGGAAATGTTCAACCATTGTTATGTTGTTTTTTGGCGAGATCGGAACTTATAAAATACTGAGATCAGAGCTTATAAAATATATATGTCTATACAAGACATATATTAAAACAGTGTGCAACCTTAAATTAAAAACAGTGTACGATATGTCTAATGTGTCTAATTAAATAGTATACCGTTTCCGATCAAAAATCCAAATATATCAGCCACCCAATCTTTCAACTCTAATTCAGACAAAATATCTAAATACATCAGCCACCCAACTTTTGAAAACGTTGCATCATTGAAAATATTTATTTAAATCGAAAACGTTGAAAATGTTTATTTAAATCGAAAACGTTTAAAATGTTCATTTAAATCGAAAACGTTGAAAATATTCATTTAAATCGAATACGGTGCATCATTTAAAACATTCATTTAATTAAAACCGCGCATCATTTAAAAACATTCATTTAATTAAAACGGTGCATCATTTAAAAACATTTATTTAATTAAAAATATTTATTTAATTAAAACGGTGCATCACTTTGAAAACGGTGCATCATAAACGTAGTCAGCACACCTTCCTAACAAAACGCTCCGATCATCTGAGATCAGAGCTTATAAAATATATATGTCTATACAAGACATATATTAAAACAGTGTGCGACCTTAAATTAAAAACAGTGTACGATATGTCTAATGTGTCTAATTAAATAGTATACCGTTTCCGATCAAAAATCCAAATATATCAGCCACCCAATCTTTCAACTCTAATTCAGACAAAATATCTAAATACATCAGCCACCCAACTTTTGAAAACGTTGCATCATTGAAAATATTTATTTAAATCGAAAACGTTGAAAATGTTTATTTAAATCGAAAACGTTTAAAATGTTCATTTAAATCGAAAACGTTGAAAATATTCATTTAAATCGAATACGGTGCATCATTTAAAACATTCATTTAATTAAAACCGCGCATCATTTAAAAACATTCATTTAATTAAAACGGTGCATCATTTAAAAACATTTATTTAATTAAAAATATGTATTTAATTAAAACGGTGCATCACTTTGAAAACGGTGCATCATAAACGTAGTCAACACACCTTCCTAACAAAACGCTCCGATTGGTTACTAAAGACATCACATCAACTTTGATTGGTTAGTTAAATTTTATTAGTTCATTCAAAGACATCAATGTTTCCCTACCACACATGTTCTTAATTAATTTGTTGGTTAAATTCAAAAATCCAGTGAAATATGCTTTGATTAGATAGTTTGAATATTATTGTCTTAATAATCTATATTAACCCTATCTAAACCTACAGGTGTGTTCAAACATTTTACTTACTTACTTACTTATGATAAGAAAATATCTATGAAAACAAAATAAATTTTTAAATTTTAATTTTCATATATGAAAACAAATGTGATTAAAAAACAAAACCTTTCGAAAATGAAAGATTTATGATGAAGATCCTTTTTTTGAAATTGAATAATCAAAGATACTTGAGTTAAAAATTAAGATTGAAAAAATCAAAACCTGAATTTCATATGATAAGCGACTCCTGTTAAAATAAAATATATAAAAATATTCCCATTTACTGAAATAAACGAAAATATTCTCATTCATTAAAACAAATGTGAAAATAAATGTGAAATATATGAAAATATATAAAAACCTCAAGCTGAAAATCAACCATGAAAATTATCAGCAAATGAGAAGTTATGTGAAAAGTGATTCCTATCTATAAAAACATGAAAAATATTCTCATTTATTAATATGAAAAATATGTAAAAAGTCATTTTTGTGAATAAATGTTCTCATTTTATTAATGTGAAAGATTATGTAAAAAGTGATTCTCATTTTTGTGAAAACAATTCTCATTTATATGAAAACATTCTCATTTTTTTAATTTATTAAAACAAAACTTTGAAAATAAATGTGTGAAAATATATGAAAAACACTCTCATTATAAAAAACAAGATTTTTGAAAATAAATATTCTCATTTATTATCATTTATTAAAACAAACTTTGAAAATAAATATGTGAAAAATATATGAAAAACACTCTCATTTTTAGAAACAAAACTTTTGAAAATAAATGTGAAAAGTTTTATGAATAATTATCCCTATCTATGAAATCATGTGAAAAAAATATATGAAAAAAATATTTTCATTTATTAAAATAAATGTGAAAAATATGTAATAAATGATTATTATCTATGAAAACAAAATTATGAAGATAATTATAAAAAGTTGTGTGAAAAGTGGAAAGTGATTCCTATCTATGAAAACAAAGTTTTAAATTAAAAAGCCTCGAGCTTAAAGCTTCAAGTCTCAAGTTGAAAAGTCAAAAGTGATTCCTATCTATGAAAACAAAGTTTTAAGTTAAAACCTCGAGCTTTAAGCTTCAAGTCTCAAGTTGAAAGACCTTCAAACTCCAAGTTTAGAGGTCTCAAGCTTCAAAGTTAAAATTCTCAAAGTTTCAAAGTTCCAAGCTTAAAAGTCTCAAGCCGAAAACTCTCAAAGCCTCAAGCTTCAAACCCTCAGGTTGAAAAACATCAAAATTCACAAGTTGAAAAAAATCGCAAATTAAAACCATCAGGTTCAAAACTCATAAGTTGGAAACCATCAGGTTGAAACTCACAAGTTAAAAACATCAGGTTGAAAACTTCAGGATGAAAAACATCAAATTTGAAAATTTCAAACTGAATAACATGAAGTTGAAACCTCAGGTCGAAAACTGAATTGAGGATTCCTTTTCCAAACTCTTTTACAATCAAAAATGAGGATTCTTTCTTAAATTCCCTTTCTGAAAAAAACAAACTTGAGGATTCCTTTTTCAAAACTCTTTTACAATCAAAATTGAGGATACCTTCCCGAAAAAAATGAGGATTCCCTTTTCCGAAAAAATTCAAATAATTCAAAATCTTTTACAATCAAAACGAGGATTCTTCATGAAAAAATTCAAATGTCATTAAATCTTCAAAATAATTCCTCAAAAAATGAAAACCCCAAATAATTCTTCAAAAATGAAAACCTCAAACAATTCTTCAAAATCAAAACCCCAAATAATTCTTCAATATTGAAAACCTCAAAAATTGAAAACCTCACAATTGAAAACTTTAAAATTGAAAACCTCAAAATTGAAAACTTCAAAATTGAAAACCACTTTTTGGTTAGGTTTGTCTGTCTATCATCAAGCCATTATAGTTTGTCTATCTGTCTTTTATTTTGTGATTCCTTCAAACCATATTTTAATTTATCTATCTGTCTGTTTATTTTCGAATATTTGAAAAACCTACAGGCCATCAAGTCATTCCTTATAGTTTGTTTGTCTGTTTTTTATTTTGTGATTCCTTCAATTTTTGTGATTCCATATTTTGGTTTATCTATCTGTCTGTGTATTTACGAATTGGAAAACCTACAGGCCATCAAGTCTTTAGTTTTTAGTTTTAGTTGTCTTTAGTTTTTATTTTGTTTATAGCTATCTGTCTATATGTCTTTCTATATATAAAAAATATATATTATATCTGAAAAGGATTAGTTAAAAATTCTTTTTGGAAAAAATTATATATTATATCTGAAAAGGATTAGTTAAAAATTATTTTTGGAAAAGCATAAAAAATATTTTTTGGAAAAGCATAAAAATATTTTTTTCAAAAAGACCATATATTATACCCTTTCAAAAGGATTATATATTAATATCTGTAAAGGAAAAAGAATAAGAAAAACGAAGGTAACAATTTTATGGTGAAAATGGTGGAGAATAGTGAACAAAATCTTTGTCCGTGTAGGACTCAGGCAAGGCAGTTCTGAAGTACTTTTCGCCCCTCGCCACAGGGGCTCATCAGAGAACAAATGCAACGCTAAATCTAAAAGGTTCTAAAACTTAAAAAGTTATAGAATCATGAGAACCAAAATAACCTAAATGTTATTTTAAAGTTCGAGGCCAACTAAAACTAAAAACAATGTTTTGGTTATGGTTATGACAAATAATGGTTATGACAAATAATGGTTATGACAAATAATGAGGAGGAGCAATAAATGGTAACATAAGGTATGTGTTTTTTGATAAACATAATTTCAAAAGCACATATCTTTTCGTATCTTTTTATACATTTTCTGAAAAATTACCTTGAAAAATATTGAGGAGATTGAAATTTTTCTGTTGATAAATCCAAATTTGTTTTGGATAATAAATTTTGTTGATAAGTCCAAATTTTTTGTTGATAAGTCCAAAAATTATGTTGAAAAATCCATTTTTTTGAATAATAGTGTCTTAAAATATATTTGAAATGAATCAAACAAATATTTTTTTTAAAAATAGTTGTGGTGGGTAATTACCTTTTTTAAATAAAAATGCCTTTATTTTAAAGTAAAAATTATTATGAATTTATTATGAGTTTTCACATGTGCAAATCAAAATATGGAAAAATTAAACCTTTTTTTTTAAACATCTAGAATTATAATGAGAAAATAAGGAAGACGCCATATTTTATGTGAAAATTTTCTCCATATGTATAAAATTATTTCTCCGAACCCTTACATGTATAAAAATATCCGTATGTATAAAATTATTTCTCCGAACCTTTATATGTATCTCCGAATCTCCATATGTATAGAATTCTCGAATGCGCCAAATTTTTTTTATGTGAAAATTATTCTCCGTGTATATAAAATTGTTTCTCCGAATCTTCATATGTATAAAATTCTCAAGTGCTTGAATGCTTTATATATATATAAAAATCTTCGAATCTTCATGTGTACAATATTCTCGAATGCGCCAAATTTATATGTGAAAATTATGTCTCCAAATCTTCCTATATTTAAAAATCTCCAAATCTTCATCTATATAAAAGAATCTCCAAATCTTGAATGCACCAAAATCTCCATCTCATATATGCTCATATATGCTCACCTTACTTGTGTGCAAATGTGTGAATTATGCTCTGTTTTAGTAAGCCTAGACTCACAGTCTCGAATATGTTCATGTGAAAATGTGCAAATTATATGCAAACCATGTGTTCTCTCTACACTCAATCTATATATTTTCTTTACACACAACCTGACATATCCTTACACTCTCAATCTTATATATTTCCTTATATATGCTTATATATGAAAATTGTGTGTTTTCCTTTTCTTTCAATATTATATATGCTCATATATCATATATGCTCATATATCTCAGTCTCAATTACAATAACGTTCATATGTACCAGAATAAATAAAATTTTCAAAATGTTCACTATAAGAATTCGAAATTTTTCGATTATCAAAATGTTCATTATAAGAATTCGAAAATTTTTCGATTATCAAAATGTTCACTATAAGAATTTTAAATTCTGAGAATTCTCACTCACAACATTCAATATGTTCAATATGATTTGAGAGTTCTGTACTCATGTGTCATTTCCACTGTTTTGTTTATCAGAATTACTCATATGAGAGCTGAATTACTCATATGAGAGCTGAGAGTTCTGTACTCATGTGTCATTTCTTGTGTTTTGTTTATCAGAATTACTCATATGAGAGCTGAATTACTAATATGAGAGCTGATTCTCATAAGAGAGTCGATACATGAGAATTACTCATATGAGAGCTGATTCTCATGAGAGAGCTGATATTCATGAGAGAGCTGATACATGAGAGGAGCACTCATGAGAGAGCTGATACATGAGAGGAACACTCATACGAGAGCTCATACATGTGAGAGAGCTCATTTTCTCTTTCCCTCTCCCTGCTCTCATGTTAGAGACATCATAAGAAACCTGTTATGTACAGAATACTCAGTAGCATTGGAGTACATAACACATCGTTTTTTTGTTTACATTTTTTATGCTTGCTCAACTTCCATTTTCAATTTCATTTCACCCCTTATTTATTCCATCACTTTGCTTTGCTTGTAGAATGTGCAACAACATTTTTAAGAGACGAACCGTTAGCTAATAGCGTGGCGTCTCCACGCAATTTTTATGGAAATGTTCAACCATTGTTATGTTGTTTTTTGGCGAGATCGGAACTTATAAAATACTGAGATCAGAGCTTATAAAATATATATGTCTATACAAGACATATATTAAAACAGTGTGCAACCTTAAATTAAAAACAGTGTACGATATGTCTAATGTGTCTAATTAAATAGTATACCGTTTCCGATCAAAAATCCAAATATATCAGCCACCCAATCTTTCAACTCTAATTCAGACAAAATATCTAAATACATCAGCCACCCAACTTTTGAAAACGTTGCATCATTGAAAATATTTATTTAAATCGAAAACGTTGAAAATGTTTATTTAAATCGAAAACGTTTAAAATGTTCATTTAAATCGAAAACGTTGAAAATATTCATTTAAATCGAATACGGTGCATCATTTAAAACATTCATTTAATTAAAACCGCGCATCATTTAAAAACATTCATTTAATTAAAACGGTGCATCATTTAAAAACATTTATTTAATTAAAAATATTTATTTAATTAAAACGGTGCATCACTTTGAAAACGGTGCATCATAAACGTAGTCAGCACACCTTCCTAACAAAACGCTCCGATCATCTGAGATCAGAGCTTATAAAATATATATGTCTATACAAGACATATATTAAAACAGTGTGCAACCTTAAATTAAAAACAGTGTACGATATGTCTAATGTGTCTAATTAAATAGTATACCGTTTCCGATCAAAAATCCAAATATATCAGCCACCCAATCTTTCAACTCTAATTCAGACAAAATATCTAAATACATCAGCCACCCAACTTTTGAAAACGTTGCATCATTGAAAATATTTATTTAAATCGAAAACGTTGAAAATGTTTATTTAAATCGAAAACGTTTAAAATGTTCATTTAAATCGAAAACGTTGAAAATATTCATTTAAATCGAATACGGTGCATCATTTAAAACATTCATTTAATTAAAACCGCGCATCATTTAAAAACATTCATTTAATTAAAACGGTGCATCATTTAAAAACATTTATTTAATTAAAAATATTTATTTAATTAAAACGGTGCATCACTTTGAAAACGGTGCATCATAAACGTAGTCAACACACCTTCCTAACAAAACGCTCCGATTGGTTACTAAAGACATCACATCAACTTTGATTGGTTAGTTAAATTTTATTAGTTCATTCAAAGACATCAATGTTTCCCTACCACACATGTTCTTAATTAATTTGTTGGTTAAATTCAAAAATCCAGTGAAATATGCTTTGATTAGATAGTTTGAATATTATTGTCTTAATAATCTATATTAACCCTATATAAACCTACAGGTGTGTTCAAACATTTTACTTACTTACTTACTTATGATAAGAAAATATCTATGAAAACAAAATACATTTTTAAATTTTAATTTTCATATATGAAAACAAATGTGATTAAAAAACAAAACCTTTCGAAAATGAAAGATTTATGATGAAGATCCTTTTTTTGAAATTGAAAAATCAAAGATACTTGAGTTAAAAATTAAGATTGAAAAAATCAAAACCTGAATTTCATATGATAAGCGACTCCTGTTAAAATAAAATATATAAAAATATTCCCATTTACTGAAATAAACGAAAATATTCTCATTCATTAAAACAAATGTGAAAATAAATGTGAAATATATGAAAATATATAAAAACCTCAAGCTGAAAATCAACCATGAAAATTATCAGCAAATGAGAAGTTATGTGAAAAGTGATTCCTATCTATGAAAACATGAAAAATATTCTCATTTATTAATATGAAAAATATGTAAAAAGTCATTTTTGTGAATAAATGTTCTCATTTTATTAATGTGAAAGATTATGTAAAAAGTGATTCTCATTTTTGTGAAAACAATTCTCATTTATATGAAAACATTCTCATTTTTTTAATTTATTAAAACAAAACTTTGAAAATAAATGTGTGAAAATATATGAAAAACACTCTCATTATAAAAAACAAGATTTTTGAAAATAAATATTCTCATTTATTATCATTTATTAAAACAAACTTTGAAAATAAATATGTGAAAAATATATGAAAAACACTCTCATTTTTAGAAACAAAACTTTTGAAAATAAATGTGAAAAGTTTTATGAAAAATTATCCCTATCTATGAAATCATGTGAAAAAAATATATGAAAAAAATATTTTCATTTATTAAAATAAATGTGAAAAATATGTAATAAATGATTATTATCTATGAAAACAAAATTATGAAGATAATTATAAAAAGTTGTGTGAAAAGTGGAAAGTGATTCCTATCTATGAAAACAAAGTTTTAAATTAAAAAGCCTCGAGCTTAAAGCTTCAAGTCTCAAGTTGAAAAGTGAAAAGTGATTCCTATCTATGAAAACAAAGTTTTAAGTTAAAACCTCGAGCTTTAAGCTTCAAGTCTCAAGTTGAAAGACCTTCAAACTCCAAGTTTAGAGGTCTCAAGCTTCAAAGTTAAAATTCTCAAAGTTTCAAAGTTCCAAGCTTAAAAGTCTCAAGCCGAAAACTCTCAAAGCCTCAAGCTTCAAACCCTCAGGTTGAAAAACATCAAAATTCACAAGTTGAAAAAAATCGCAAATTAAAACCATCAGGTTCAAAACTCATAAGTTGGAAACCATCAGGTTGAAACTCACAAGTTAAAAACATCAGGTTGAAAACTTCAGGATGAAAAACATCAAATTTGAAAATTTTAAACTGAATAACATGAAGTTGAAACCTCAGGTCGAAAACTGAATTGAGGATTCCTTTTCCAAACTCTTTTACAATCAAAAATGAGGATTCTTTCTTAAATTCCCTTTCTGAAAAAAACAAACTTGAGGATTCCTTTTTCAAAACTCTTTTACAATCAAAATTGAGGATACCTTCCCGAAAAAAATGAGGATTCCCTTTTCCGAAAAAATTCAAATAATTCAAAATCTTTTACAATCAAAACGAGGATTCTTCATGAAAAAATTCAAATGTCATTAAATCTTCAAAATAATTCCTCAAAAAATGAAAACCCCAAATAATTCTTCAAAAATGAAAACCTCAAACAATTCTTCAAAATCAAAACCCCAAATAATTCTTCAATATTGAAAACCTCAAAAATTGAAAACCTCACAATTGAAAACTTTAAAATTGAAAACCTCAAAATTGAAAACTTCAAAATTGAAAACCACTTTTTGGTTAGGTTTGTCTGTCTATCATCAAGCCATTATAGTTTGTCTATCTGTCTTTTATTTTGTGATTCCTTCAAACCATATTTTAATTTATCTATCTGTCTGTTTATTTTCGAATATTTGAAAAACCTACAGGCCATCAAGTCATTCCTTATAGTTTGTTTGTCTGTTTTTTATTTTGTGATTCCTTCAATTTTTGTGATTCCATATTTTGGTTTATCTATCTGTCTGTGTATTTACGAATTGGAAAACCTACAGGCCATCAAGTCTTTAGTTTTTAGTTTTAGTTGTCTTTAGTTTTTATTTTGTTTATAGCTATCTGTCTATATGTCTTTCTATATATAAAAAATATATATTATATCTGAAAAGGATTAGTTAAAAATTCTTTTTGGAAAAAATTATATATTATATCTGAAAAGGATTAGTTAAAAATTATTTTTGGAAAAGCATAAAAAATATTTTTTGGAAAAGCATAAAAATATTTTGCATCATTGAAAATATTTATTTAAATCGAAAACGTTGAAAATGTTTATTTAAATCGAAAACGTTTAAAATGTTCATTTAAATCGAAAACGTTGAAAATATTCATTTAAATCGAATACGGTGCATCATTTAAAACATTCATTTAATTAAAACCGCGCATCATTTAAAAACATTCATTTAATTAAAACGGTGCATCATTTAAAAACATTTATTTAATTAAAAATATTTATTTAATTAAAACGGTGCATCACTTTGAAAACGGTGCATCATAAACGTAGTCAACACACCTTCCTAACAAAACGCTCCGATTGGTTACTAAAGACATCACATCAACTTTGATTGGTTAGTTAAATTTTATTAGTTCATTCAAAGACATCAATGTTTCCCTACCACACATGTTCTTAATTAATTTGTTGGTTAAATTCAAAAATCCAGTGAAATATGCTTTGATTAGATAGTTTGAATATTATTGTCTTAATAATCTATATTAACCCTATCTAAACCTACAGGTGTGTTCAAACATTTTACTTACTTACTTACTTATGATAAGAAAATATCTATGAAAACAAAATAAATTTTTAAATTTTAATTTTCATATATGAAAACAAATGTGATTAAAAAACAAAACCTTTCGAAAATGAAAGATTTATGATGAAGATCCTTTTTTTGAAATTGAAAAATCAAAGATACTTGAGTTAAAAATTAAGATTGAAAAAATCAAAACCTGAATTTCATATAAAAAAGTGATAAGTGATTCCTGTGATAAAAATAAAAATATTCCCATTTACTGAAATAAACGAAAATATTCTCATTCATTAAAACAAATGTGAAAATAAATGTGAAATATATGAAAATATATAAAAACCTCAAGCTGAAAATCAACCATGAAAATTATCAGCAAATGAGAAGTTATGTGAAAAGTGATTCCTATCTATGAAAACATGAAAAATATTCTCATTTATTAATATGAAAAATATGTAAAAAGTCATTTTTGTGAATAAATGTTCTCATTTTATTAATGTGAAAGATTATGTAAAAAGTGATTCTCATTTTTGTGAAAACAATTCTCATTTATATGAAAACATTCTCATTTTTTTAATTTATTAAAACAAAACTTTGAAAATAAATGTGTGAAAATATATGAAAAACACTCTCATTATAAAAAACAAGATTTTTGAAAATAAATATTCTCATTTATTATCATTTATTAAAACAAACTTTGAAAATAAATATGTGAAAAATATATGAAAAACACTCTCATTTTTAGAAACAAAACTTTTGAAAATAAATGTGAAAAGTTTTATGAAAAATTATCCCTATCTATGAAATCATGTGAAAAAAATATATGAAAAAAATATTTTCATTTATTAAAATAAATGTGAAAAATATGTAATAAATGATTATTATCTATGAAAACAAAATTATGAAGATAATTATAAAAAGTTGTGTGAAAAGTGGAAAGTGATTCCTATCTATGAAAACAAAGTTTTAAATTAAAAAGCCTCGAGCTTAAAGCTTCAAGTCTCAAGTTGAAAAGTCAAAAGTGATTCCTATCTATGAAAACAAAGTTTTAAGTTAAAACCTCGAGCTTTAAGCTTCAAGTCTCAAGTTGAAAGACCTTCAAACTCCAAGTTTAGAGGTCTCAAGCTTCAAAGTTAAAATTCTCAAAGTTTCAAAGTTCCAAGCTTAAAAGTCTCAAGCCGAAAACTCTCAAAGCCTCAAGCTTCAAACCCTCAGGTTGAAAAACATCAAAATTCACAAGTTGAAAAAAATCGCAAATTAAAACCATCAGGTTCAAAACTCATAAGTTGGAAACCATCAGGTTGAAACTCACAAGTTAAAAACATCAGGTTGAAAACTTCAGGATGAAAAACATCAAATTTGAAAATTTCAAACTGAATAACATGAAGTTGAAACCTCAGGTCGAAAACTGAATTGAGGATTCCTTTTCCAAACTCTTTTACAATCAAAAATGAGGATTCTTTCTTAAATTCCCTTTCTGAAAAAAACAAACTTGAGGATTCCTTTTTCAAAACTCTTTTACAATCAAAATTGAGGATACCTTCCCGAAAAAAATGAGGATTCCCTTTTCCGAAAAAATTCAAATAATTCAAAATCTTTTACAATCAAAACGAGGATTCTTCATGAAAAAATTCAAATGTCATTAAATCTTCAAAATAATTCCTCAAAAAATGAAAACCCCAAATAATTCTTCAAAAATGAAAACCTCAAACAATTCTTCAAAATCAAAACCCCAAATAATTCTTCAATATTGAAAACCTCAAAAATTGAAAACCTCACAATTGAAAACTTTAAAATTGAAAACCTCAAAATTGAAAACTTCAAAATTGAAAACCACTTTTTGGTTAGGTTTGTCTGTCTATCATCAAGCCATTATAGTTTGTCTATCTGTCTTTTATTTTGTGATTCCTTCAAACCATATTTTAATTTATCTATCTGTCTGTTTATTTTCGAATATTTGAAAAACCTACAGGCCATCAAGTCATTCCTTATAGTTTGTTTGTCTGTTTTTTATTTTGTGATTCCTTCAATTTTTGTGATTCCATATTTTGGTTTATCTATCTGTCTGTGTATTTACGAATTGGAAAACCTACAGGCCATCAAGTCTTTAGTTTTTAGTTTTAGTTGTCTTTAGTTTTTATTTTGTTTATAGCTATCTGTCTATATGTCTTTCTATATATAAAAAATATATATTATATCTGAAAAGGATTAGTTAAAAATTCTTTTCGGAAAAAATTATATATTATATCTGAAAAGGATTAGTTCAAAATTATTTTTGGAAAAGCATAAAAAATATTTTTTGGAAAAGCATAAAAATATTTTTTTCAAAAAGACCATATATTATACCCTTTCAAAAGGATTATATATTAATATCTGTAAAGGAAAAAGAATAAGAAAAACGAAGGTAACAATTTTATGGTGAAAATGGTGGAGAATAGTGAACAAAATCTTTGTCCGTGTAGGACTCAGGCAAGGCAGTTCTGAAGTACTTTTCGCCCCTCTCCACAGGGGCTCATCAGAGAACAAATGCAACGCTAAATCTAAAAGGTTCTAAAACTTAAAAAGTTATAGAATCATGAGAACCAAAATAACCTAAATGTTATTTTAAAGTTCGAGGCCAACTAAAACTAAAAACAATGTTTTGGTTATGGTTATGACAAATAATGGTTATGACAAATAATGGTTATGACAAATAATGAGGAGGGGCAATAAATGGTAACATAAGGTATGTGTTTTTTGATAAACATAATTTCAAAAGCACATGTCTTTTCGTATCTTTTTATACATTTTCCGAAAAATTACCTTGAAAAATATTGAGGAGATTGAAATTTTTCTGTTGATAAATCCAAATTTGTTTTGGATAATAAATTTTGTTGATAAGTCCAAATTTTTTGTTGTTAAGTCCAAAAATTATGTTGTAAAATCCATTTTTTTGAATAATAGTGTCTTAAAATATATTTGAAATGAATCAAACAAATATTTTTTTTAAAAATAGTTGTGGTGGGTAATTACCTTTTTTAAATAAAAATGCCTTTATTTTAAAGTAAAAATTATTATGAATTTATTATGAGTTTTCACATGTGCAAATCAAAATATGGAAAAATTAAACCTTTTTTTTAAACATCTAGAATTATAATGAGAAAATAAGGAAGACGCCATATTTTATGTGAAAATTTTCTCCATATGTATAAAATTATTTCTCCGAACCCTTACATGTATAAAAATATCCGTATGTATAAAATTATTTCTCCGAACCTTTATATGTATCTCCGAATCTCCATATGTATAGAATTCTCGAATGCGCCAAATTTTTTTTATGTGAAAATTATTCTCCGTGTATATAAAATTGTTTCTCCGAATCTTCATATGTATAAAATTCTCAAGTGCTGAATGCTTTATATATATATAAAAATCTTCGAATCTTCATGTGTACAATATTCTCGAATGCGCCAAATTTATATGTGAAAATTATGTCTCCAAATCTTCCTATATTTAAAAATTTCCAAATCTTCATCTATATAAAAGAATCTCCAAATCTTGAATGCACCAAAATCTCCATCTCATATATGCTCATATATGCTCACCTTACTCACAATCTTAATACATTTTATGCTCTGTTTTTATAAACCTTTGACTCTCAGTCTCGAATATGTTTGTGTGCAAATGTGTGAATTATGCTCTGTTTTAGTAAGCCTAGACTCACAGTCTCGAATATGTTCATGTGCAAATGTGCAAATTATATGCAAACCATGTGTTCTCTCTACACTCAATCTATATATTTTCTTTACACACAACCTGACATATCCTTACACTCTCAATCTTATATATTTCCTTATATATGCTTATATATGAAAATTGTGTGTTTTCCTTTTCTTTCAATATTATATATGCTCATATATCATATATGCTCATATATCTCAGTCTCAATTACAATAACGTTCATATGTACCAGAATAAATAAAATTTTCAAAATGTTCACTATAAGAATTCGAAATTTTTCGATTATCAAAATGTTCATTATAAGAATTCGAAAATTTTTCGATTATCAAAATGTTCACTATAAGAATTTTAAATTCTGAGAATTCTCACTCACAACATTCAATATGTTCAATATGATTTGAGAGTTCTGTACTCATGTGTCATTTCCACTGTTTTGTTTATCAGAATTACTCATATGAGAGCTGAATTACTCATATGAGAGCTGAGAGTTCTGTACTCATGTGTCATTTCTTGTGTTTTGTTTATCAGAATTACTCATATGAGAGCTGAATTACTCATATGAGAGCTGATTCTCATAAGAGAGTCGATACATGAGAATTACTCATATGAGAGCTGATTCTCATGAGAGAGCTGATATTCATGAGAGAGCTGATACATGAGAGGAGCACTCATGAGAGAGCTGATACATGAGAGGAACATTCATACGAGAGCTCATACATGTGAGAGAGCTCATTTTCTCTTTCCCTCTCCCTGCTCTCATGTTAGAGACATCATAAGAAACCTGTTATGTACAGAATACTCAGTAGCATTGGAGTACATAACACATCGTTTTTTTGTTTACATTTTTTATGCTTGCTCAACTTCCATTTTCAATTTCATTTCACCCCTTATTTATTCCATCACTTTGCTTTGCTTGTAGAATGTGCAACAACATTTTTAAGAGACGAACCGTTAGCTAATAGCGTGGCGTCTCCACGCAATTTTTATGGAAATGTTCAACCATTGTTATGTTGTTTTTTGGCGAGATCGGAACTTATAAAATACTGAGATCAGAGCTTATAAAATATATATGTCTATACAAGACATATATTAAAACAGTGTGCAACCTTAAATTAAAAACAGTGTACGATATGTCTAATGTGTCTAATTAAATAGTATACCGTTTCCGATCAAAAATCCAAATATATCAGCCACCCAATCTTTCAACTCTAATTCAGACAAAATATCTAAATACATTAGCCACCCAACTTTTGAAAACGTTGCATCATTGAAAATATTTATTTAAATCGAAAACGTTGAAAATGTTTATTTAAATCGAATACGGTGCATCATTTAAAACATTCATTTAATTAAAACCGCGCATCATTTAAAAACATTCATTTAATTAAAACGGTGCATCATTTAAAAACATTTATTTAATTAAAAATATTTATTTAATTAAAACGGTGCATCACTTTGAAAACGGTGCATCATAAACGTAGTCAACACACCTTCCTAACAAAACGCTCCGATTGGTTACTAAAGACATCACATCAACTTTGATTGGTTAGTTAAATTTTATTAGTTCATTCAAAGACATCAATGTTTCCCTACCACACATGTTCTTAATTAATTTGTTGGTTAAATTCAAAAATCCAGTGAAATATGCTTTGATTAGATAGTTTGAATATTATTGTCTTAATAATCTATATTAACCCTATCTAAACCTACAGGTGTGTTCAAACATTTTACTTACTTACTTACTTATGATAAGAAAATATCTATGAAAACAAAATAAATTTTTAAATTTTAATTTTTATATATGAAAACAAATGTGATTAAAAAACAAAACCTTTCGAAAATGAAAGATTTATGATGAAGATCCTTTTTTTGAAATTGAAAAATCAAAGATACTTGAGTTAAAAATTAAGATTGAAAAAATCAAAACCTGAATTTCATATGATAAGCGACTCCTGTTAAAATAAAATATATAAAAATATTCCCATTTACTGAAATAAACGAAAATATTCTCATTCATTAAAACAAATGTGAAAATAAATGTGAAATATATGAAAATATATAAAAACCTCAAGCTGAAAATCAACCATGAAAATTATCAGCAAATGAGAAGTTATGTGAAAAGTGATTCCTATCTATGAAAACATGAAAAATATTCTCATTTATTAATATGAAAAATATGTAAAAAGTCATTTTTGTGAATAAATGTTCTCATTTTATTAATGTGAAAGATTATGTAAAAAGTGATTCTCATTTTTGTGAAAACAATTCTCATTTATATGAAAACATTCTCATTTTTTTAATTTATTAAAACAAAACTTTGAAAATAAATGTGTGAAAATATATGAAAAACACTCTCATTATAAAAAACAAGATTTTTGAAAATAAATATTCTCATTTATTATCATTTATTAAAACAAACTTTGAAAATAAATATGTGAAAAATATATGAAAAACACTCTCATTTTTAGAAACAAAACTTTTGAAAATAAATGTGAAAAGTTTTATGAAAAATTATCCCTATCTATGAAATCATGTGAAAAAAATATATGAAAAAAATATTTTCATTTATTAAAATAAATGTGAAAAATATGTAATAAATGATTATTATCTATGAAAACAAAATTATGAAGATAATTATAAAAAGTTGTGTGAAAAGTGGAAAGTGATTCCTATCTATGAAAACAAAGTTTTAAATTAAAAAGCCTCGAGCTTAAAGCTTCAAGTCTCAAGTTGAAAAGTCAAAAGTGATTCCTATCTATGAAAACAAAGTTTTAAGTTAAAACCTCGAGCTTTAAGCTTCAAGTCTCAAGTTGAAAGACCTTCAAACTCCAAGTTTAGAGGTCTCAAGCTTCAAAGTTAAAATTCTCAAAGTTTCAAAGTTCCAAGCTTAAAAGTCTCAAGCCGAAAACTCTCAAAGCCTCAAGCTTCAAACCCTCAGGTTGAAAAACATCAAAATTCACAAGTTGAAAAAAATCGCAAATTAAAACCATCAGGTTCAAAACTCATAAGTTGGAAACCATCAGGTTGAAACTCACAAGTTAAAAACATCAGGTTGAAAACTTCAGGATGAAAAACATCAAATTTGAAAATTTCAAACTGAATAACATGAAGTTGAAACCTCAGGTCGAAAACTGAATTGAGGATTCCTTTTCCAAACTCTTTTACAATCAAAAATGAGGATTCTTTCTTAAATTCCCTTTCTGAAAAAAACAAACTTGAGGATTCCTTTTTCAAAACTCTTTTACAATCAAAATTGAGGATACCTTCCCGAAAAAAATGAGGATTCCCTTTTCCGAAAAAATTCAAATAATTCAAAATCTTTTACAATCAAAACGAGGATTCTTCATGAAAAAATTCAAATGTCATTAAATCTTCAAAATAATTCCTCAAAAAATGAAAACCCCAAATAATTCTTCAAAAATGAAAACCTCAAACAATTCTTCAAAATCAAAACCCCAAATAATTCTTCAATATTGAAAACCTCAAAAATTGAAAACCTCACAATTGAAAACTTTAAAATTGAAAACCTCAAAATTGAAAACTTCAAAATTGAAAACCACTTTTTGGTTAGGTTTGTCTGTCTATCATCAAGCCATTATAGTTTGTCTATCTGTCTTTTATTTTGTGATTCCTTCAAACCATATTTTAATTTATCTATCTGTCTGTTTATTTTCGAATATTTGAAAAACCTACAGGCCATCAAGTCATTCCTTATAGTTTGTTTGTCTGTTTTTTATTTTGTGATTCCTTCAATTTTTGTGATTCCATATTTTGGTTTATCTATCTGTCTGTGTATTTACGAATTGGAAAACCTACAGGCCATCAAGTCTTTAGTTTTTAGTTTTAGTTGTCTTTAGTTTTTATTTTGTTTATAGCTATCTGTCTATATGTCTTTCTATATATAAAAAATATATATTATATCTGAAAAGGATTAGTTAAAAATTCTTTTTGGAAAAAATTATATATTATATCTGAAAAGGATTAGTTAAAAATTATTTTTGGAAAAGCATAAAAAATATTTTTTGGAAAAGCATAAAAATATTTTTTTCAAAAAGACCATATATTATACCCTTTCAAAAGGATTATATATTAATATCTGTAAAGGAAAAAGAATAAGAAAAACGAAGGTAACAATTTTATGGTGAAAATGGTGGAGAATAGTGAACAAAATCTTTGTCCGTGTAGGACTCAGGCAAGGCAGTTCTGAAGTACTTTTCGCCCCTCGCCACAGGGGCTCATCAGAGAACAAATGCAACGCTAAATCTAAAAGGTTCTAAAACTTAAAAAGTTATAGAATCATGAGAACCAAAATAACCTAAATGTTATTTTAAAGTTCGAGGCCAACTAAAACTAAAAACAATGTTTTGGTTATGGTTATGACAAATAATGGTTATGACAAATAATGGTTATGACAAATAATGAGGAGGGGCAATAAATGGTAACATAAGGTATGTGTTTTTTGATAAACATAATTTCAAAAGCACATGTCTTTTCGTATCTTTTTATACATTTTCCGAAAAATTACCTTGAAAAATATTGAGGAGATTGAAATTTTTCTGTTGATAAATCCAAATTTGTTTTGGATAATAAATTTTGTTGATAAGTCCAAATTTTTTGTTGTTAAGTCCAAAAATTATGTTGTAAAATCCATTTTTTTGAATAATAGTGTCTTAAAATATATTTGAAATGAATCAAACAAATATTTTTTTTAAAAATAGTTGTGGTGGGTAATTACCTTTTTTAAATAAAAATGCCTTTATTTTAAAGTAAAAATTATTATGAATTTATTATGAGTTTTCACATGTGCAAATCAAAATATGGAAAAATTAAACCTTTTTTTTAAACATCTAGAATTATAATGAGAAAATAAGGAAGACGCCATATTTTATGTGAAAATTTTCTCCATATGTATAAAATTATTTCTCCGAACCCTTACATGTATAAAAATATCCGTATGTATAAAATTATTTCTCCGAACCTTTATATGTATCTCCGAATCTCCATATGTATAGAATTCTCGAATGCGCCAAATTTTTTTTATGTGAAAATTATTCTCCGTGTATATAAAATTGTTTCTCCGAATCTTCATATGTATAAAATTCTCAAGTGCTTGAATGCTTTATATATATATAAAAATCTTCGAATCTTCATGTGTACAATATTCTCGAATGCGCCAAATTTATATGTGAAAATTATGTCTCCAAATCTTCCTATATTTAAAAATTTCCAAATCTTCATCTATATAAAAGAATCTCCAAATCTTGAATGCACCAAAATCTCCATCTCATATATGCTCATATATGCTCACCTTACTCACAATCTTAATACATTTTATGCTCTGTTTTTATAAACCTTTGACTCTCAGTCTCGAATATGTTTGTGTGCAAATGTGTGAATTATGCTCTGTTTTAGTAAGCCTAGACTCACAGTCTCGAATATGTTCATGTGCAAATGTGCAAATTATATGCAAACCATGTGTTCTCTCTACACTCAATCTATATATTTTCTTTACACACAACCTGACATATCCTTACACTCTCAATCTTATATATTTCCTTATATATGCTTATATATGAAATTTGTGTGTTTTCCTTTTCTTTCAATATTATATATGCTCATATATCATATATGCTCATATATCTCAGTCTCAATTACAATAACGTTCATATGTACCAGAATAAATAAAATTTTCAAAATGTTCACTATAAGAATTCGAAATTTTTCGATTATCAAAATGTTCATTATAAGAATTCGAAAATTTTTCGATTATCAAAATGTTCACTATAAGAATTTTAAATTCTGAGAATTCTCACTCACAACATTCAATATGTTCAATATGATTTGAGAGTTCTGTACTCATGTGTCATTTCCACTGTTTTGTTTATCAGAATTACTCATATGAGAGCTGAATTACTCATATGAGAGCTGAGAGTTCTGTACTCATGTGTCATTTCTTGTGTTTTGTTTATCAGAATTACTCATATGAGAGCTGAATTACTCATATGAGAGCTGATTCTCATAAGAGAGTCGATACATGAGAATTACTCATATGAGAGCTGATTCTCATGAGAGAGCTGATATTCATGAGAGAGCTGATACATGAGAGGAGCACTCATGAGAGAGCTGATACATGAGAGGAACATTCATACGAGAGCTCATACATGTGAGAGAGCTCATTTTCTCTTTCCCTCTCCCTGCTCTCATGTTAGAGACATCATAAGAAACCTGTTATGTACAGAATACTCAGTAGCATTGGAGTACATAACACATCGTTTTTTTGTTTACATTTTTTATGCTTGCTCAACTTCCATTTTCAATTTCATTTCACCCCTTATTTATTCCATCACTTTGCTTTGCTTGTAGAATGTGCAACAACATTTTTAAGAGACGAACCGTTAGCTAATAGCGTGGCGTCTCCACGCAATTTTTATGGAAATGTTCAACCATTGTTATGTTGTTTTTTGGCGAGATCGGAACTTATAAAATACTGAGATCAGAGCTTATAAAATATATATGTCTATACAAGACATATATTAAAACAGTGTGCAACCTTAAATTAAAAACAGTGTACGATATGTCTAATGTGTCTAATTAAATAGTATACCGTTTCCGATCAAAAATCCAAATATATCAGCCACCCAATCTTTCAACTCTAATTCAGACAAAATATCTAAATACATCAGCCACCCAACTTTTGAAAACGTTGCATCATTGAAAATATTTATTTAAATCGAAAATGTTTATTTAAATCGAATACGGTGCATCATTTAAAACATTCATTTAATTAAAACCGCGCATCATTTAAAAACATTCATTTAATTAAAACGGTGCATCATTTAAAAACATTTATTTAATTAAAAATATTTATTTAATTAAAACGGTGCATCACTTTGAAAACGGTGCATCATAAACGTAGTCAACACACCTTCCTAACAAAACGCTCCGATTGGTTACTAAAGACATCACATCAACTTTGATTGGTTAGTTAAATTTTATTAGTTCATTCAAAGACATCAATGTTTCCCTACCACACATGTTCTTAATTAATTTGTTGGTTAAATTCAAAAATCCAGTGAAATATGCTTTGATTAGATAGTTTGAATATTATTGTCTTAATAATCTATATTAACCCTATCTAAACCTACAGGTGTGTTCAAACATTTTACTTACTTACTTACTTATGATAAGAAAATATCTATGAAAACAAAATAAATTTTTAAATTTTAATTTTTATATATGAAAACAAATGTGATTAAAAAACAAAACCTTTCGAAAATGAAAGATTTATGATGAAGATCCTTTTTTTGAAATTGAAAAATCAAAGATACTTGAGTTAAAAATTAAGATTGAAAAAATCAAAACCTGAATTTCATATAAAAAAGTGATAAGTGATTCCTGTGATAAGCGACTCCTGTTAAAATAAAATATATACAAATATTCCCATTTACTGAAATAAACGAAAATATTCTCATTCATTAAAACAAATGTGAAAATAAATGTGAAATATATGAAAATATATAAAAACCTCAAGCTGAAAATCAACCATGAAAATTATCAGCAAATGAGAAGTTATGTGAAAAGTGATTCCTATCTATGAAAACATGAAAAATATTCTCATTTATTAATATGAAAAATATGTAAAAAGTCATTTTTGTGAATAAATGTTCTCATTTTATTAATGTGAAAGATTATGTAAAAAGTGATTCTCATTTTTGTGAAAACAATTCTCATTTATATGAAAACATTCTCATTTTTTTAATTTATTAACTTTGAAAATAAATGTGTGAAAATATATGAAAAACACTCTCATTATAAAAAACAAGATTTTTGAAAATAAATATTCTCATTTATTATCATTTATTAAAACAAACTTTGAAAATAAATATGTGAAAAATATATGAAAAACACTCTCATTTTTAGAAATAAAACTTTTGAAAATAAATGTGAAAAGTTTTATGAAAAATTATCCCTATCTATGAAATCATGTGAAAAAAATATATGAAAAAAATATTTTCATTTATTAAAATAAATGTGAAAAATATGTAATAAATGATTATTATCTATGAAAACAAAATTATGAAGATAATTATAAAAAGTTGTGTGAAAAGTGGAAAGTGATTCCTATCTATGAAAACAAAGTTTTAAATTAAAAAGCCTCGAGCTTAAAGCTTCAAGTCTCAAGTTGAAAAGTCAAAAGTGATTCCTATCTATGAAAACAAAGTTTTAAGTTAAAACCTCGAGCTTTAAGCTTCAAGTCTCAAGTTGAAAGACCTTCAAACTCCAAGTTTAGAGGTCTCAAGCTTCAAAGTTAAAATTCTAAAAGTTTCAAAGTTCCAAGCTTAAAAGTCTCAAGCCGAAAACTCTCAAAGCCTCAAGCTTCAAACCCTCAGGTTGAAAAACATCAAAATTCACAAGTTGAAAAAAATCGCAAATTAAAACCATCAGGTTCAAAACTCATAAGTTGGAAACCATCAGGTTGAAACTCACAAGTTAAAAACATCAGGTTGAAAACTTCAGGATGAAAAACATCAAATTTGAAAATTTTAAACTGAATAACATGAAGTTGAAACCTCAGGTCGAAAACTGAATTGAGGATTCCTTTTCCAAACTCTTTTACAATCAAAAATGAGGATTCTTTCTTAAATTCCCTTTCTGAAAAAAACAAACTTGAGGATTCCTTTTTCAAAACTCTTTTACAATCAAAATTGAGGATACCTTCCCGAAAAAAATGAGGATTCCCTTTTCCGAAAAAATGCAAATAATTCAAAATCTTTTACAATCAAAACGAGGATTCTTCATGAAAAAATTCAAATGTCATTAAATCTTCAAAATAATTCCTCAAAAAATGAAAACCCCAAATAATTCTTCAAAAATGAAAACCTCAAACAATTCTTCAAAATCAAAACCCCAAATAATTCTTCAATATTGAAAACCTCAAAAATTGAAAACCTCACAATTGAAAACTTTAAAATTGAAAACCTCAAAATTGAAAACTTCAAAATTGAAAACCACTTTTTGGTTAGGTTTGTCTGTCTATCATCAAGCCATTATAGTTTGTCTATCTGTCTTTTATTTTGTGATTCCTTCAAACCATATTTTAATTTATCTATCTGTCTGTTTATTTTCGAATATTTGAAAAACCTACAGGCCATCAAGTCATTCCTTATAGTTTGTTTGCCTGTTTTTTATTTTGTGATTCCTTCAATTTTTGTGATTCCATATTTTGGTTTATCTATCTGTCTGTGTATTTACGAATTGGAAAACCTACAGGCCATCAAGTCTTTAGTTTTTAGTTTTAGTTGTCTTTAGTTTTTATTTTGTTTATAGCTATCTGTCTATATGTCTTTCTATATATAAAAAATATATATTATATCTGAAAAGGATTAGTTAAAAATTCTTTTCGGAAAAAATTATATATTATATCTGAAAAGGATTAGTTCAAAATTATTTTTGGAAAAGCATAAAAAATATTTTTTGGAAAAGCATAAAAATATTTTTTTCAAAAAGACCATATATTATACCCTTTCAAAAGGATTATATATTAATATCTGTAAAGGAAAAAGAATAAGAAAAACGAAGGTAACAATTTTATGGTGAAAATGGTGGAGAATAGTGAACAAAATCTTTGTCCGTGTAGGACTCAGGCAAGGCAGTTCTGAAGTACTTTTCGCCCCTCTCCACAGGGGCTCATCAGAGAACAAATGCAACGCTAAATCTAAAAGGTTCTAAAACTTAAAAAGTTATAGAATCATGAGAACCAAAATAACCTAAATGTTATTTTAAAGTTCGAGGCCAACTAAAACTAAAAACAATGTTTTGGTTATGGTTATGACAAATAATGGTTATGACAAATAATGGTTATGACAAATAATGAGGAGGGGCAATAAATGGTAACATAAGGTATGTGTTTTTTGATAAACATAATTTCAAAAGCACATGTCTTTTCGTATCTTTTTATACATTTTCCGAAAAATTACCTTGAAAAATATTGAGGAGATTGAAATTTTTCTGTTGATAAATCCAAATTTGTTTTGGATAATAAATTTTGTTGATAAGTCCAAATTTTTTGTTGTTAAGTCCAAAAATTATGTTGTAAAATCCATTTTTTTGAATAATAGTGTCTTAAATATATTTGAAATGAATCAAACAAATATTTTTTTTAAAAATAGTTGTGGTGGGTAATTACCTTTTTTAAATAAAAATGCCTTTATTTTAAAGTAAAAATTATTATGAATTTATTATGAGTTTTCACATGTGCAAATCAAAATATGGAAAAATTAAACCTTTTTTTTTAAACATCTAGAATTATAATGAGAAAA
The DNA here is from genome assembly GCA_947389925.1 of Coelopa pilipes. NCBI lineage: Eukaryota > Metazoa > Arthropoda > Insecta > Diptera > Coelopidae > Coelopa > Coelopa pilipes. The sequence goes on from OX376700.1 coordinate 11,410,868, forward strand.
TAAGGAAGACGCCATATTTTATGTGAAAATTTTCTCCATATGTATAAAATTATTTCTCCGAACCCTTACATGTATAAAAATATCCGTATGTATAAAATTATTTCTCCGAACCTTTATATGTATCTCCGAATCTCCATATGTATAGAATTCTCGAATGCGCCAAATTTTTTTTATGTGAAAATTATTCTCAGTGTATATAAAATTGTTTCTCCGAATCTTCATATGTATAAAATTCTCAAGTGCTTGAATGCTTTATATATATATAAAAATCTTCGAATCTTCATGTGTACAATATTCTCGAATGCGCCAAATTTATATGTGAAAATTATGTCTCCAAATCTTCCTATATTTAAAAATCTCCAAATCTTCATCTATATAAAAGAATCTCCAAATCTTGAATGCACCAAAATCTCCATCTCATATATGCTCATATATGCTCACCTTACTCACAATCTTAATACATTTTATGCTCTGTTTTTATAAACCTTTGACTCTCAGTCTCGAATATGTTCATGTGCAAATGTGCAAATTATATGCAAACCATGTGTTCTCTCTACACTCAATCTATATATTTTCCTTACACACAACCTCACATATCCTTACACTCTCAATCTTATATATTTCCTTATATATGCTTATATATGAAAATTGTGTGTTTTCCTTTTCTTTCAATATTATATATGCTCATATATCATATATGCTCATATATCTCAGTCTCAATTACAATAACGTTCATATGTACCAGAATAAATAAAATTTTCAAAATGTTCACTATAAGAATTCGAAATTTTTCGATTATCAAAATGTTCATTATAAGAATTCGAAAATTTTTCGATTATCAAAATGTTCACTATAAGAATTTTAAATTCTGAGAATTCTCACTCACAACATTCAATATGTTCAATATGATTTGAGAGTTCTGTACTCATGTGTCATTTCCACTGTTTTGTTTATCAGAATTACTCATATGAGAGCTGAATTACTCATATGAGAGCTGAGAGTTCTGTACTCATGTGTCATTTCTTGTGTTTTGTTTATCAGAATTACTCATATGAGAGCTGAATTACTCATATGAGAGCTGATTCTCATAAGAGAGTCGATACATGAGAATTACTCATATGAGAGCTGATTCTCATGAGAGAGCTGATATTCATGAGAGAGCTGATACATGAGAGGAGCACTCATGAGAGAGCTGATACATGAGAGGAACATTCATACGAGAGCTCATACATGTGAGAGAGCTCATTTTCTCTTTCCCTCTCCCTGCTCTCATGTTAGAGACATCATAAGAAACCTGTTATGTACAGAATACTCAGTAGCATTGGAGTACATAACACATCGTTTTTTTGTTTACATTTTTTATGCTTGCTCAACTTCCATTTTCAATTTCATTTCACCCCTTATTTATTCCATCACTTTGCTTTGCTTGTAGAATGTGCAACAACATTTTTAAGAGACGAACCGTTAGCTAATAGCGTGGCGTCTCCACGCAATTTTTATGGAAATGTTCAACATTGTTATGTTGTTTTTTGGCGAGATCGGAACTTATAAAATACTGAGATCAGAGCTTATAAAATATATATGTCTATACAAGACATATATTAAAACAGTGTGCAACCTTAAATTAAAAACAGTGTACGATATGTCTAATGTGTCTAATTAAATAGTATACCGTTTCCGATCAAAAATCCAAATATATCAGCCACCCAATCTTTCAACTCTAATTCAGACAAAATATCTAAATACATTAGCCACCCAACTTTTGAAAACGTTGCATCATTGAAAATATTTATTTAAATCGAAAACGTTGAAAATAAAGACATCACATCAACTTTGATTGGTTAGTTAAATTTTATTAGTTCATTCAAAGACATCAATGTTTCCCTACCACACATGTTCTTAATTAATTTGTTGGTTAAATTCAAAAATCCAGTGAAATATGCTTTGATTAGATAGTTTGAATATTATTGTCTTAATAATCTATATTAACCCTATCTAAACCTACAGGTGTGTTCAAACATTTTACTTACTTACTTACTTATGATAAGAAAATATCTATGAAAACAAAATAAATTTTTAAATTTTAATTTTTATATATGAAAACAAATGTGATTAAAAAACAAAACCTTTCGAAAATGAAAGATTTATGATGAAGATCCTTTTTTTGAAATTGAAAAATCAAAGATACTTGAGTTAAAAATTAAGATTGAAAAAATCAAAACCTGAATTTCATATAAAAAAGTGATAAGTGATTCCTGTGATAAGCGACTCCTGTTAAAATAAAATATATAAAAATATTCCCATTTACTGAAATAAACGAAAATATTCTCATTCATTAAAACAAATGTGAAAATAAATGTGAAATATATGAAAATATATAAAAACCTCAAGCTGAAAATCAACCATGAAAATTATCAGCAAATGAGAAGTTATGTGAAAAGTGATTCCTATCTATGAAAACATGAAAAATATTCTCATTTATTAATATGAAAAATATGTAAAAAGTCATTTTTGTGAATAAATGTTCTCATTTTATTAATGTGAAAGATTATGTAAAAAGTGATTCTCATTTTTGTGAAAACAATTCTCATTTATATGAAAACATTCTCATTTTTTTAATTTATTAAAACAAAACTTTGAAAATAAATGTGTGAAAATATATGAAAAACACTCTCATTATAAAAAACAAGATTTTTGAAAATAAATATTCTCATTTATTATCATTTATTAAAACAAACTTTGAAAATAAATATGTGAAAAATATATGAAAAACACTCTCATTTTTAGAAATAAAACTTTTGAAAATAAATGTGAAAAGTTTTATGAAAAATTATCCCTATCTATGAAATCATGTGAAAAAAATATATGAAAAAAATATTTTCATTTATTAAAATAAATGTGAAAAATATGTAATAAATGATTATTATCTATGAAAACAAAATTATGAAGATAATTATAAAAAGTTGTGTGAAAAGTGGAAAGTGATTCCTATCTATGAAAACAAAGTTTTAAATTAAAAAGCCTCGAGCTTATAGCTTCAAGTCTCAAGTTGAAAAGTCAAAAGTGATTCCTATCTATGAAAACAAAGTTTTAAGTTAAAACCTCGAGCTTTAAGCTTCAAGTCTCAAGTTGAAAGACCTTCAAACTCCAAGTTTAGAGGTCTCAAGCTTCAAAGTTAAAATTCTAAAAGTTTCAAAGTTCCAAGCTTAAAAGTCTCAAGCCGAAAACTCTCAAAGCCTCAAGCTTCAAACCCTCAGGTTGAAAAACATCAAAATTCACAAGTTGAAAAAAATCGCAAATTAAAACCATCAGGTTCAAAACTCATAAGTTGGAAACCATCAGGTTGAAACTCACAAGTTAAAAACATCAGGTTGAAAACTTCAGGATGAAAAACATCAAATTTGAAAATTTTAAACTGAATAACATGAAGTTGAAACCTCAGGTCGAAAACTGAATTGAGGATTCCTTTTCCAAACTCTTTTACAATCAAAAATGAGGATTCTTTCTTAAATTCCCTTTCTGAAAAAAACAAACTTGAGGATTCCTTTTTCAAAACTCTTTTACAATCAAAATTGAGGATACCTTCCCGAAAAAAATGAGGATTCCCTTTTCCGAAAAAATTCAAATAATTCAAAATCTTTTACAATCAAAACGAGGATTCTTCATGAAAAAATTCAAATGTCATTAAATCTTCAAAATAATTCCTCAAAAAATGAAAACCCCAAATAATTCTTCAAAAATGAAAACCTCAAACAATTCTTCAAAATCAAAACCCCAAATAATTCTTCAATATTGAAAACCTCAAAAATTGAAAACCTCACAATTGAAAACTTTAAAATTGAAAACCTCAAAATTGAAAACTTCAAAATTGAAAACCACTTTTTGGTTAGGTTTGTCTGTCTATCATCAAGCCATTATAGTTTGTCTATCTGTCTTTTATTTTGTGATTCCTTCAAACCATATTTTAATTTATCTATCTGTCTGTTTATTTTCGAATATTTGAAAAACCTACAGGCCATCAAGTCATTCCTTATAGTTTGTTTGTCTGTTTTTTATTTTGTGATTCCTTCAATTTTTGTGATTCCATATTTTGGTTTATCTATCTGTCTGTGTATTTACGAATTGGAAAACCTACAGGCCATCAAGTCTTTAGTTTTTAGTTTTAGTTGTCTTTAGTTTTTATTTTGTTTATAGCTATCTGTCTATATGTCTTTCTATATATAAAAAATATATATTATATCTGAAAAGGATTAGTTAAAAATTCTTTTTGGAAAAAATTATATATTATATCTGAAAAGGATTAGTTAAAAATTATTTTTGGAAAAGCATAAAAAATATTTTTTTCAAAAAGGATTATATATTAATATCTGTAAAGGAAAAAGAATAAGAAAAACGAAGGTAACAATTTTATGGTGAAAATGGTGGAGAATAGTGAACAAAATCTTTGTCCGTGTAGGACTCAGGCAAGGCAGTTCTGAAGTACTTTTTGCCCCTCGCCACAGGGGCTCATCAGAGAACAAATGCAACGCTAAATCTAAAAGGTTCTAAAACTTAAAAAATTATAGAATCATGAGAACCAAAATAACCTAAATGTTATTTTAAAGTTCGAAGCCAACTAAAACTAAAAACAATGTTTTGGTTATGGTTATGACAAATAATGGTTATGACAAATAATGGTTATGACAAATAATGGTTATGACAAATAATGAGGAGGGGCAATAAATGGTAACATAAGGTATATGTTTTTTGATAAACATAATTTCAAAAGCACATATCTTTTCGTATCTTTTTATACATTTTCCGAAAAATTACCTTGAAAAATATTGAGGAGATTGAAATTTTTCTGTTGATAAATCCAAATTTGTTTTGGATAATAAATTTTGTTGATAAGTCCAAATTTTTTGTTGATAAGTCCAAAAATTATGTTGAAAAATCCATTTTTTTGAATAATAGTGTCTTAAAATATATTTGAAATGAATCAAACAAATATTTTTTTTAAAAATAGTTGTGGTGGGTAATTACCTTTTTTAAATAAAAATGCCTTTATTTTAAAGTAAAAATTATTATGAATTTATTATGAGTTTTCACATGTGCAAATCAAAATATGGAAAAATTAAACCGTTTTTTTTAAACATCTAGAATTATAATGAGAAAATAAGGAAGACGCCATATTTTATGTGAAAATTTTCTCCATATGTATAAAATTATTTCTCCGAACCCTTACATGTATAAAAATATCCGTATATATAAAATTATTTCTCCGAACCTTTATATGTATCTCCGAATCTCCATATGTATAGAATTCTCGAATGCGCCAAATTTTTTTTATGTGAAAATTATTCTCCGTGTATATAAAATTGTTTCTCCGAATCTTCATATGTATAAAATTCTCAAGTGCTTGAATGCTTTATATATATATAAAAATCTTCGAATCTTCATGTGTACAATATTCTCGAATGCGCCAAATTTATATGTGAAAATTATGTCTCCAAATCTTCCTATATTTAAAAATCTCCAAATCTTCATCTATATAAAAGAATCTCCAAATCTTGAATGCACCAAAATCTCCATCTCATATATGCTCATATATGCTCACCTTACTCACAATCTTAATACATTTTATGCTCTGTTTTTATAAACCTTTGACTCTCAGTCTCGAATATGTTTGTGTGCAAATGTGTGAATTATGCTCTGTTTTAGTAAGCCTAGACTCACAGTCTCGAATATGTTCATGTGCAAATGTGCAAATTATATGCAAACCATGTGTTCTCTCTACACTCAATCTATATATTTTCTTTACACACAACCTCACATATCCTTACACTCTCAATCTTATATATTTCCTTATATATGCTTATATATGAAAATTGTGTGTTTTCCTTTTCTTTCAATATTATATATGCTCATATATCATATATGCTCATATATCTCAGTCTCAATTACAATAACGTTCATATGTACCAGAATAAATAAAATTTTCAAAATGTTCACTATAAGAATTCGAAATTTTTCGATTATCAAAATGTTCATTATAAGAATTCGAATATTTTTCGATTATCAAAATGTTCACTATAAGAATTTTAAATTCTGAGAATTCTCACTCACAACATTCAATATGTTCAATATGATTTGAGAGTTCTGTACTCATGTGTCATTTCCACTGTTTTGTTTATCAGAATTACTCATATGAGAGCTGAATTACTCATATGAGAGCTGAGAGTTCTGTACTCATGTGTCATTTCTTGTGTTTTGTTTATCAGAATTACTCATATGAGAGCTGAATTACTCATATGAGAGCTGATTCTCATAAGAGAGTCGATACATGAGAATTACTCATATGAGAGCTGATTCTCATGAGAGAGCTGATATTCATGAGAGAGCTGATACATGAGAGGAGCACTCATGAGAGAGCTGATACATGAGAGGAACATTCATACGAGAGCTCATACATGTGAGAGAGCTCATTTTCTCTTTCCCTCTCCCTGCTCTCATGTTAGAGACATCATAAGAAACCTGTTATGTACAGAATACTCAGTAGCATTGGAGTACATAACACATCGTTTTTTTGTTTACATTTTTTATGCTTGCTCAACTTCCATTTTCAATTTCATTTCACCCCTTATTTATTCCATCACTTTGCTTTGCTTGTAGAATGTGCAACAACATTTTTAAGAGACGAACCGTTAGCTAATAGCGTGGCGTCTCCACGCAATTTTTATGGAAATGTTCAACCATTGTTATGTTGTTTTTTGGCGAGATCGGAACTTATAAAATACTGAGATCAGAGCTTATAAAATATATATGTCTATACAAGACATATATTAAAACAGTGTGCAACCTTAAATTAAAAACAGTGTACGATATGTCTAATGTGTCTAATTAAATAGTATATAATAGTATAGTATATAATTCAGACAAAATATCTAAATACATCAGCCACCCAACTTTTGAAAACGTTGCATCATTGAAAATATTTATTTAAATCGAAAACGTTGAAAATGTTTATTTAAATCGAAAACGTTGAAAATGTTCCATTAAATCGAAAACGTTGAAAATATTCATTTAAATCGAATACGGTGCATCATTTAAAACATTCATTTAATTAAAACCGCGCATCATTTAAAAACATTCATTTAATTAAAACGGTGCATCATTTAAAAACATTTATTTAATTAAAAATATTTATTTAATTAAAACGGTGCATCACTTTGAAAACGGTGCATCATAAACGTAGTCAACACACCTTCCTAACAAAACGCTCCGATTGGTTACTAAAGACATCACATCAACTTTGATTGGTTAGTTAAATTTTATTAGTTCATTCAAAGACATCAATGTTTCCCTACCACACATGTTCTTAATTAATTTGTTGGTTAAATTCAAAAATCCAGTGAAATATGCTTTGATTAGATAGTTTGAATATTATTGTCTTAATAATCTATATTAACCCTATCTAAACCTACAGGTGTGTTCAAACATTTTACTTACTTACTTACTTATGATAAGAAAATATCTATGAAAACAAAATAAATTTTTAAATTTTAATTTTTATATATGAAAACAAATGTGATTAAAAAACAAAACCTTTCGAAAATGAAAGATTTATGATGAAGATCCTTTTTTTGAAATTGAAAAATCAAAGATACTTGAGTTAAAAATTAAGATTGAAAAAATCAAAACCTGAATTTCATATAAAAAAGTGATAAGTGATTCCTGTGATAAGCGACTCCTGTTAAAATAAAATATATAAAAATATTCCCATTTACTGAAATAAACGAAAATATTCTCATTCATTAAAACAAATGTGAAAATAAATGTGAAATATATGAAAATATATAAAAACCTCAAGCTGAAAATCAACCATGAAAATTATCAGCAAATGAGAAGTTATGTGAAAAGTGATTCCTATCTATGAAAACATGAAAAATATTCTCATTTATTAATATGAAAAATATGTAAAAAGTCATTTTTGTGAATAAATGTTCTCATTTTATTAATGTGAAAGATTATGTAAAAAGTGATTCTCATTTTTGTGAAAACAATTCTCATTTATATGAAAACATTCTCATTTTTTTAATTTATTAACTTTGAAAATAAATGTGTGAAAATATATGAAAAACACTCTCATTATAAAAAACAAGATTTTTGAAAATAAATATTCTCATTTATTATCATTTATTAAAACAAACTTTGAAAATAAATATGTGAAAAATATATGAAAAACACTCTCATTTTTAGAAATAAAACTTTTGAAAATAAATGTGAAAAGTTTTATGAAAAATTATCCCTATCTATGAAATCATGTGAAAAAAATATATGAAAAAAATATTTTCATTTATTAAAATAAATGTGAAAAATATGTAATAAATGATTATTATCTATGAAAACAAAATTATGAAGATAATTATAAAAAGTTGTGTGAAAAGTGGAAAGTGATTCCTATCTATGAAAACAAAGTTTTAAATTAAAAAGCCTCGAGCTTAAAGCTTCAAGTCTCAAGTTGAAAAGTCAAAAGTGATTCCTATCTATGAAAACAAAGTTTTAAGTTAAAACCTCGAGCTTTAAGCTTCAAGTCTCAAGTTGAAAGACCTTCAAACTCCAAGTTTAGAGGTCTCAAGCTTCAAAGTTAAAATTCTAAAAGTTTCAAAGTTCCAAGCTTAAAAGTCTCAAGCCGAAAACTCTCAAAGCCTCAAGCTTCAAACCCTCAGGTTGAAAAACATCAAAATTCACAAGTTGAAAAAAATCGCAAATTAAAACCATCAGGTTCAAAACTCATAAGTTGGAAACCATCAGGTTGAAACTCACAAGTTAAAAACATCAGGTTGAAAACTTCAGGATGAAAAACATCAAATTTGAAAATTTTAAACTGAATAACATGAAGTTGAAACCTCAGGTCGAAAACTGAATTGAGGATTCCTTTTCCAAACTCTTTTACAATCAAAAATGAGGATTCTTTCTTAAATTCCCTTTCTGAAAAAAACAAACTTGAGGATTCCTTTTTCAAAACTCTTTTACAATCAAAATTGAGGATACCTTCCCGAAAAAAATGAGGATTCCCTTTTCCGAAAAAATTCAAATAATTCAAAATCTTACAATCAAAACGAGGATTCTTCATGAAAAAATTCAAATGTCATTAAATCTTCAAAATAATTCCTCAAAAAATGAAAACCCCAAATAATTCTTCAAAAATGAAAACCTCAAACAATTCTTCAAAATCAAAACCCCAAATAATTCTTCAATATTGAAAACCTCAAAAATTGAAAACCTCACAATTGAAAACTTTAAAATTGAAAACCTCAAAATTGAAAACTTCAAAATTGAAAACCACTTTTTGGTTAGGTTTGTCTGTCTATCATCAAGCCATTATAGTTTGTCTATCTGTCTTTTATTTTGTGATTCCTTCAAACCATATTTTAATTTATCTATCTGTCTGTTTATTTTCGAATATTTGAAAAACCTACAGGCCATCAAGTCATTCCTTATAGTTTGTTTGTCTGTTTTTTATTTTGTGATTCCTTCAATTTTTGTGATTCCATATTTTGGTTTATCTATCTGTCTGTGTATTTACGAATTGGAAAACCTACAGGCCATCAAGTCTTTAGTTTTTAGTTTTAGTTGTCTTTAGTTTTTATTTTGTTTATAGCTATCTGTCTATATGTCTTTCTATATATAAAAAATATATATTATATCTGAAAAGGATTAGTTAAAAATTCTTTTTGGAAAAAATTATATATTATATCTGAAAAGGATTAGTTAAAAATTATTTTTGGAAAAGCATAAAAAATATTTTTTTCAAAAGGATTATATATTAATATCTGTAAAGGAAAAAGAATAAGAAAAACGAAGGTAACAATTTTATGGTGAAAATGGTGGAGAATAGTGAACAAAATCTTTGTCCGTGTAGGACTCAGGCAAGGCAGTTCTGAAGTACTTTTTGCCCCTCGCCACAGGGGCTCATCAGAGAACAAATGCAACGCTAAATCTAAAAGGTTCTAAAACTTAAAAAATTATAGAATCATGAGAACCAAAATAACCTAAATGTTATTTTAAAGTTCGAAGCCAACTAAAACTAAAAACAATGTTTTGGTTATGGTTATGACAAATAATGGTTATGACAAATAATGGTTATGACAAATAATGGTTATGACAAATAATGAGGAGGGGCAATAAATGGTAACATAAGGTATATGTTTTTTGATAAACATAATTTCAAAAGCACATATCTTTTCGTATCTTTTTATACATTTTCCGAAAAATTACCTTGAAAAATATTGAGGAGATTGAAATTTTTCTGTTGATAAATCCAAATTTGTTTTGGATAATAAATTTTGTTGATAAGTCCAAATTTTTTGTTGATAAGTCCAAAAATTATGTTGAAAAATCCATTTTTTTGAATAATAGTGTCTTAAAATATATTTGAAATGAATCAAACAAATATTTTTTTTAAAAATAGTTGTGGTGGGTAATTACCTTTTTTAAATAAAAATGCCTTTATTTTAAAGTAAAAATTATTATGAATTTATTATGAGTTTTCACATGTGCAAATCAAAATATGGAAAAATTAAACCGTTTTTTTTAAACATCTAGAATTATAATGAGAAAATAAGGAAGACGCCATATTTTATGTGAAAATTTTCTCCATATGTATAAAATTATTTCTCCGAACCCTTACATGTATAAAAATATCCGTATATATAAAATTATTTCTCCGAACCTTTATATGTATCTCCGAATCTCCATATGTATAGAATTCTCGAATGCGCCAAATTTTTTTTATGTGAAAATTATTCTCCGTGTATATAAAATTGTTTCTCCGAATCTTCATATGTATAAAATTCTCAAGTGCTTGAATGCTTTATATATATATAAAAATCTTCGAATCTTCATGTGTACAATATTCTCGAATGCGCCAAATTTATATGTGAAAATTATGTCTCCAAATCTTCCTATATTTAAAAATCTCCAAATCTTCATCTATATAAAAGAATCTCCAAATCTTGAATGCACCAAAATCTCCATCTCATATATGCTCATATATGCTCACCTTACTCACAATCTTAATACATTTTATGCTCTGTTTTTATAAACCTTTGACTCTCAGTCTCGAATATGTTTGTGTGCAAATGTGTGAATTATGCTCTGTTTTAGTAAGCCTAGACTCACAGTCTCGAATATGTTCATGTGCAAATGTGCAAATTATATGCAAACCATGTGTTCTCTCTACACTCAATCTATGTATTTTCCTTACACACAACCTCACATATCCTTACACTCTCAATCTTATATATTTCCTTATATATGCTTATATATGAAAATTGTGTGTTTTCCTTTTCTTTCAATATTATATATGCTCATATATCATATATGCTCATATATCTCAGTCTCAATTACAATAACGTTCATATGTACCAGAATAAATAAAATTTTCAAAATGTTCACTATAAGAATTCGAAATTTTTCGATTATCAAAATGTTCATTATAAGAATTCGAAAATTTTTCGATTATCAAAATGTTCACTATAAGAATTTTAAATTCTGAGAATTCTCACTCACAACATTCAATATGTTCAATATGATTTGAGAGTTCTGTACTCATGTGTCATTTCCACTGTTTTGTTTATCAGAATTACTCATATGAGAGCTGAATTACTCATATGAGAGCTGAGAGTTCTGTACTCATGTGTCATTTCTTGTGTTTTGTTTATCAGAATTACTCATATGAGAGCTGAATTACTCATATGAGAGCTGATTCTCATAAGAGAGTCGATACATGAGAATTACTCATATGAGAGCTGATTCTCATGAGAGAGCTGATATTCATGAGAGAGCTGATACATGAGAGGAGCACTCATGAGAGAGCTGATACATGAGAGGAACATTCATACGAGAGCTCATACATGTGAGAGAGCTCATTTTCTCTTTCCCTCTCCCTGCTCTCATGTTAGAGACATCATAAGAAACCTGTTATGTACAGAATACTCAGTAGCATTGGAGTACATAACACATCGTTTTTTTGTTTACATTTTTTATGCTTGCTCAACTTCCATTTTCAATTTCATTTCACCCCTTATTTATTCCATCACTTTGCTTTGCTTGTAGAATGTGCAACAACATTTTTAAGAGACGAACCGTTAGCTAATAGCGTGGCGTCTCCACGCAATTTTTATGGAAATGTTCAACCATTGTTATGTTGTTTTTTGGCGAGATCGGAACTTATAAAATACTGAGATCAGAGCTTATAAAATATATATGTCTATACAAGACATATATTAAAACAGTGTGCAACCTTAAATTAAAAACAGTGTACGATATGTCTAATGTGTCTAATTAAATAGTATACTGTTTCCGATCAAAAGTCTAAATATATCAGCCACCCAATCTTTCAACTCTAATTCAGACAAAATATCTAAATACATCAGCCACCCAACTTTTGAAAATATTTGCATCATTGAAAATATTTATTTAAATCGAAAACGTTGAAACTGTTTATTTAAATCGAAAACGTTGAAAATGTTTATTTAAATCGAAAACGTTGAAAATGTTCCATTAAATCGAAAACGTTGAAAATATTCATTTAAATCGAATACGGTGCATCATTTAAAACATTCATTTAATTAAAACCGCGCATCATTTAAAAACATTCATTTAATTAAAACGGTGCATCATTTAAAAACATTTATTTAATTAAAAATATTTATTTAATTAAAACGGTGCATCACTTTGAAAACGGTGCATCATAAACGTAGTCAACACACCTTCCTAACAAAACGCTCCGATTGGTTACTAAAGACATCACATCAACTTTGATTGGTTAGTTAAATTTTATTAGTTCATTCAAAGACATCAATGTTTCCCTACCACACATGTTCTTAATTAATTTGTTGGTTAAATTCAAAAATCCAGTGAAATATGCTTTGATTAGATAGTTTGAATATTATTGTCTTAATAATCTATATTAACCCTATCTAAACCTACAGGTGTGTTCAAACATTTTACTTACTTACTTACTTATGATAAGAAAATATCTATGAAAACAAAATAAATTTTTAAATTTTAATTTTTATATATGAAAACAAATGTGATTAAAAAACAAAACCTTTCGAAAATGAAAGATTTATGATGAAGATCCTTTTTTTGAAATTGAATAATCAAAGATACTTGAGTTAAAAATTAAGATTGAAAAAATCAAAACCTGAATTTCATATAAAAAAGTGATAAGTGATTCCTGTGATAAGCGACTCCTGTTAAAATAAAATATATAAAAATATTCCCATTTACTGAAATAAACGAAAATATTCTCATTCATTAAAACAAATGTGAAAATAAATGTGAAATATATGAAAATATATAAAAACCTCAAGCTGAAAATCAACCATGAAAATTATCAGCAAATGAGAAGTTATGTGAAAAGTGATTCCTATCTATGAAAACATGAAAAATATTCTCATTTATTAATATGAAAAATATGTAAAAAGTCATTTTTGTGAATAAATGTTCTCATTTTATTAATGTGAAAGATTATGTAAAAAGTGATTCTCATTTTTGTGAAAACAATTCTCATTTATATGAAAACATTCTCATTTTTTTAATTTATTAACTTTGAAAATAAATGTGTGAAAATATATGAAAAACACTCTCATTATAAAAAACAAGATTTTTGAAAATAAATATTCTCATTTATTATCATTTATTAAAACAAACTTTGAAAATAAATATGTGAAAAATATATGAAAAACACTCTCATTTTTAGAAATAAAACTTTTGAAAATAAATGTGAAAAGTTTTATGAAAAATTATCCCTATCTATGAAATCATGTGAAAAAAATATATGAAAAAAATATTTTCATTTATTAAAATAAATGTGAAAAATATGTAATAAATGATTATTATCTATGAAAACAAAATTATGAAGATAATTATAAAAAGTTGTGTGAAAAGTGGAAAGTGATTCCTATCTATGAAAACAAAGTTTTAAATTAAAAAGCCTCGAGCTTAAAGCTTCAAGTCTCAAGTTGAAAAGTCAAAAGTGATTCCTATCTATGAAAACAAAGTTTTAAGTTAAAACCTCGAGCTTTAAGCTTCAAGTCTCAAGTTGAAAGACCTTCAAACTCCAAGTTTAGAGGTCTCAAGCTTCAAAGTTAAAATTCTAAAAGTTTCAAAGTTCCAAGCTTAAAAGTCTCAAGCCGAAAACTCTCAAAGCCTCAAGCTTCAAACCCTCAGGTTGAAAAACATCAAAATTCACAAGTTGAAAAAAATCGCAAATTAAAACCATCAGGTTCAAAACTCATAAGTTGGAAACCATCAGGTTGAAACTCACAAGTTAAAAACATCAGGTTGAAAACTTCAGGATGAAAAACATCAAATTTGAAAATTTTAAACTGAATAACATGAAGTTGAAACCTCAGGTCGAAAACTGAATTGAGGATTCCTTTTCCAAACTCTTTTACAATCAAAAATGAGGATTCTTTCTTAAATTCCCTTTCTGAAAAAAACAAACTTGAGGATTCCTTTTTCAAAACTCTTTTACAATCAAAATTGAGGATACCTTCCCGAAAAAAATGAGGATTCCCTTTTCCGAAAAAATTCAAATAATTCAAAATCTTACAATCAAAACGAGGATTCTTCATGAAAAAATTCAAATGTCATTAAATCTTCAAAATAATTCCTCAAAAAATGAAAACCCCAAATAATTCTTCAAAAATGAAAACCTCAAACAATTCTTCAAAATCAAAACCCCAAATAATTCTTCAATATTGAAAACCTCAAAAATTGAAAACCTCACAATTGAAAACTTTAAAATTGAAAACCTCAAAATTGAAAACTTCAAAATTGAAAACCACTTTTTGGTTAGGTTTGTCTGTCTATCATCAAGCCATTATAGTTTGTCTATCTGTCTTTTATTTTGTGATTCCTTCAAACCATATTTTAATTTATCTATCTGTCTGTTTATTTTCGAATATTTGAAAAACCTACAGGCCATCAAGTCATTCCTTATAGTTTGTTTGTCTGTTTTTTATTTTGTGATTCCTTCAATTTTTGTGATTCCATATTTTGGTTTATCTATCTGTCTGTGTATTTACGAATTGGAAAACCTACAGGCCATCAAGTCTTTAGTTTTTAGTTTTAGTTGTCTTTAGTTTTTATTTTGTTTATAGCTATCTGTCTATATGTCTTTCTATATATAAAAAATATATATTATATCTGAAAAGGATTAGTTAAAAATTCTTTTTGGAAAAAATTATATATTATATCTGAAAAGGATTAGTTAAAAATTATTTTTGGAAAAGCATAAAAAATATTTTTTTCAAAAGGATTATATATTAATATCTGTAAAGGAAAAAGAATAAGAAAAACGAAGGTAACAATTTTATGGTGAAAATGGTGGAGAATAGTGAACAAAATCTTTGTCCGTGTAGGACTCAGGCAAGGCAGTTCTGAAGTACTTTTCGCCCCTCGCCACAGGGGCTCATCAGAGAACAAATGCAACGCTAAATCTAAAAGGTTCTAAAACTTAAAAAGTTATAGAATCATGAGAACCAAAATAACCTAAATGTTATTTTAAAGTTCGAGGCCAACTAAAACTAAAAACAATGTTTTGGTTATGGTTATGACAAATAATGGTTATGACAAATAATGGTTATGACAAATAATGAGGAGGAGCAATAAATGGTAACATAAGGTATGTGTTTTTTGATAAACATAATTTCAAAAGCACATATCTTTTCGTATCTTTTTATACATTTTCTGAAAAATTACCTTGAAAAATATTGAGGAGATTGAAATTTTTCTGTTGATAAATCGAAATTTGTTTTGGATAATAAATTTTGTTGATAAGTCCAAATTTTTTGTTGATAAGTCCAAAAATTATGTTGAAAAATCCATTTTTTTGAATAATAGTGTCTTAAAATATATTTGAAATGAATCAAACAAATATTTTTTTTAAAAATAGTTGTGGTGGGTAATTACCTTTTTTAAATAAAAATGCCTTTATTTTAAAGTAAAAATTATTATGAATTTATTATGAGTTTTCACATGTGCAAATCAAAATATGGAAAAATTAAACCTTTTTTTTAAACATCTAGAATTATAATGAGAAAATAAGGAAGACGCCATATTTTATGTGAAAATTTTCTCCATATGTATAAAATTATTTCTCCGAACCCTTACATGTATAAAAATATCCGTATGTATAAAATTATTTCTCCGAACCTTTATATGTATCTCCGAATCTCCATATGTATAGAATTCTCGAATGCGCCAAATTTTTTGTATGTGAAAATTATTCTCCGTGTATATAAAATTGTTTCTCCGAATCTTCATATGTATAAAATTCTCAAGTGTTTGAATGCTTTATATATATATAAAAATCTTCGAATCTTCATGTGTACAATATTCTCGAATGCGCCAAATTTATATGTGAAAATTATGTCTCCAAATCTTCCTATATTTAAAAATCTCCAAATCTTCATCTATATAAAAGAATCTCCAAATCTTGAATGCACCAAAATCTCCATCTCATATATGCTCATATATGCTCACCTTACTCACAATCTTAATACATTTTATGCTCTGTTTTTATAAACCTTTGACTCTCAGTCTCGAATATGTTTGTGTGCAACTGTGTGAATTATGCTCTGTTTTAGTAAGCCTAGACTCACAGTCTCGAATATGTTCATGTGCAAATGTGCAAATTATATGCAAACCATGTGTTCTCTCTACACTCAATCTATATATTTTCTTTACACACAACCTCACATATCCTTACACTCTCAATCTTATATATTTCCTTATATATGCTTATATATGAAAATTGTGTGTTTTCCTTTTCTTTCAATATTATATATGCTCATATATCATATATGCTCATATATCTCAGTCTCAATTACAATAACGTTCATATGTACCAGAATAAATAAAATTTTCAAAATGTTCACTATAAGAATTCGAAATTTTTCGATTATCAAAATGTTCATTATAAGAATTCGAAAATTTTTCGATTATCAAAATGTTCACTATAAGAATTTTAAATTCTGAGAATTCTCACTCACAACATTCAATATGTTCAATATGATTTGAGAGTTCTGTACTCATGTGTCATTTCCACTGTTTTGTTTATCAGAATTACTCATATGAGAGCTGAATTACTCATATGAGAGCTGAGAGTTCTGTACTCATGTGTCATTTCTTGTGTTTTGTTTATCAGAATTACTCATATGAGAGCTGAATTACTCATATGAGAGCTGATTCTCATAAGAGAGTCGATACATGAGAATTACTCATATGAGAGCTGATTCTCATGAGAGAGCTGATATTCATGAGAGAGCTGATACATGAGAGGAGCACTCATGAGAGAGCTGATACATGAGAGGAACATTCATACGAGAGCTCATACATGTGAGAGAGCTCATTTTCTCTTTCCCTCTCCCTGCTCTCATGTTAGAGACATCATAAGAAACCTGTTATGTACAGAATACTCAGTAGCATTGGAGTACATAACACATCGTTTTTTTGTTTACATTTTTTATGCTTGCTCAACTTCCATTTTCAATTTCATTTCACCCCTTATTTATTCCATCACTTTGCTTTGCTTGTAGAATGTGCAACAACATTTTTAAGAGACGAACCGTTAGCTAATAGCGTGGCGTCTCCACGCAATTTTTATGGAAATGTTCAACCATTGTTATGTTGTTTTTTGGCGAGATCGGAACTTATAAAATACTGAGATCAGAGCTTATAAAATATATATGTCTATACAAGACATATATTAAAACAGTGTGCAACCTTAAATTAAAAACAGTGTACGATATGTCTAATGTGTCTAATTAAATAGTATACTGTTTCCGATCAAAAGTCTAAATATATCAGCCACCCAATCTTTCAACTCTAATTCAGACAAAATATCTAAATACATCAGCCACCCAACTTTTGAAAATATTTGCATCATTGAAAATATTTATTTAAATCGAAAACGTTGAAACTGTTTATTTAAATCGAAAACGTTGAAAATGTTTATTTAAATCGAAAACGTTGAAAATGTTCATTTAAATCGAAAACGTTGAAAATATTCATTTAAATCGAATACGGTGCATCATTTAAAACATTCATTTAATTAAAACCGCGCATCATTTAAAAACATTCATTTAATTAAAACGGTGCATCATTTAAAAACATTTATTTAATTAAAAATATTTATTTAATTAAAACGGTGCATCACTTTGAAAACGGTGCATCATAAACGTAGTCAACACACCTTCCTAACAAAACGCTCCGATTGGTTACTAAAGACATCACATCAACTTTGATTGGTTAGTTAAATTTTATTAGTTCATTCAAAGACATCAATGTTTCCCTACCACACATGTTCTTAATTAATTTGTTGTTTAAATTCAAAAATCCAGTGAAATATGCTTTGATTAGATAGTTTGAATATTATTGTCTTAATAATCTATATTAACCCTATCTAAACCTACAGGTGTGTTCAAACATTTTACTTACTTACTTACTTATGATAAGAAAATATCTATGAAAACAAAATAAATTTTTAAATTTTAATTTTTATATATGAAAACAAATGTGATTAAAAAACAAAACCTTTCGAAAATGAAAGATTTATGATGAAGATCCTTTTTTTGAAATTGAAAAATCAAAGATACTTGAGTTAAAAATTAAGATTGAAAAAATCAAAACCTGAATTTCATATAAAAAAAGTGATAAGTGATTCCTGTGATAAGCGACTCCTGTTAAAATAAAATATATAAAAATATTCCCATATACTGAAATAAACGAAAATATTCTCATTCATTAAAACAAATGTGAAAATAAATGTGAAATATATGATATATAATATATGATATATATATATATATAAAAACCTCAAGCTGAAAATCAACCATGAAAATTATCAGCAAATGAGAAGTTATGTGAAAAGTGATTCCTATCTATGAAAACATGAAAAATATTCTCATTTATTAATATGAAAAATATGTAAAAAGTCATTTTTGTGAATAAATGTTCTCATTTTATTAATGTGAAAGATTATGTAAAAAGTGATTCTCATTTTTGTGAAAACAATTCTCATTTATATGAAAACATTCTCATTTTTTTAATTTATTAAAACAAAACTTTGAAAATAAATGTGTGAAAATATATGAAAAACACTCTCATTATAAAAAACAAGATTTTTGAAAATAAATATTCTCATTTATTATCATTTATTAAAACAAACTTTGAAAATAAATATGTGAAAAATATATGAAAAACACTCTCATTTTTAGAAATAAAACTTTTGAAAATAAATGTGAAAAGTTTTATGAAAAATTATCCCTATCTATGAAATCATGTGAAAAAAATAAAATAAATGTGAAAAATATGTAATAAATGATTATTATCTATGAAAACAAAATTATGAAGATAATTATAAAAAGTTGTGTGAAAAGTGGAAAGTGATTCCTATCTATGAAAACAAAGTTTTAAATTAAAAAGCCTCGAGCTTAAAGCTTCAAGTCTCAAGTTGAAAAGTCAAAAGTGATTCCTATCTATGAAAACAAAGTTTTAAGTTAAAACCTCGAGCTTTAAGCTTCAAGTCTCAAGTTGAAAGACCTTCAAACTCCAAGTTTAGAGGTCTCAAGCTTCAAAGTTAAAATTCTAAAAGTTTCAAAGTTCCAAGCTTAAAAGTCTCAAGCCGAAAACTCTCAAAGCCTCAAGCTTCAAACCCTCAGGTTGAAAAACATCAAAATTCACAAGTTGAAAAAAATCGCAAATTAAAACCATCAGGTTCAAAACTCATAAGTTGGAAACCATCAGGTTGAAACTCACAAGTTAAAAACATCAGGTTGAAAACTTCAGGATGAAAAACATCAAATTTGAAAATTTTAAACTGAATAACATGAAGTTGAAACCTCAGGTCGAAAACTGAATTGAGGATTCCTTTTCCAAACTCTTTTACAACCAAAAATGAGGATTCTTTCTTAAATTCCCTTTCTGAAAAAAACAAACTTGAGGATTCCTTTTTCAAAACTCTTTTACAATCAAAATTGAGGATACCTTCCCGAAAAAAATGAGGATTCCCTTTTCCGAAAAAATTCAAATAATTCAAAATCTTACAATCAAAACGAGGATTCTTCATGAAAAAATTCAAATGTCATTAAATCTTCAAAATAATTCCTCAAAAAATGAAAACCCCAAATAATTCTTCAAAAATGAAAACCTCAAACAATTCTTCAAAATCAAAACCCCAAATAATTCTTCAATATTGAAAACCTCAAAAATTGAAAACCTCACAATTGAAAACTTTAAAATTGAAAACCTCAAAATTGAAAACTTCAAAATTGAAAACCACTTTTTGGTTAGGTTTGTCTGTCTATCATCAAGCCATTATAGTTTGTCTATCTGTCTTTTATTTTGTGATTCCTTCAAACCATATTTTAATTTATCTATCTGTCTGTTTATTTTCGAATATTTGAAAAACCTACAGGCCATCAAGTCATTCCTTATAGTTTGTTTGTCTGTTTTTTATTTTGTGATTCCTTCAATTTTTGTGATTCCATATTTTGGTTTATCTATCTGTCTGTGTATTTACGAATTGGAAAACCTACAGGCCATCAAGTCTTTAGTTTTTAGTTTTAGTTGTCTTTAGTTTTTATTTTGTTTATAGCTATCTGTCTATATGTCTTTCTATATATAAAAAATATATATTATATCTGAAAAGGATTAGTTAAAAATTCTTTTTGGAAAAAATTATATATTATATCTGAAAAGGATTAGTTAAAAATTATTTTTGGAAAAGCATAAAAAATATTTTTTTCAAAAGGATTATATATTAATATCTGTAAAGGAAAAAGAATAAGAAAAACGAAGGTAACAATTTTATGGTGAAAATGGTGGAGAATAGTGAACAAAATCTTTGTCCGTGTAGGACTCAGGCAAGGCAGTTCTGAAGTACTTTTCGCCCCTCGCCACAGGGGCTCATCAGAGAACAAATGCAACGCTAAATCTAAAAGGTTCTAAAACTTAAAAAGTTATAGAATCATGAGAACCAAAATAACCTAAATGTTATTTTAAAGTTCGAGGCCAACTAAAACTAAAAACAATGTTTTGGTTATGGTTATGACAAATAATGGTTATGACAAATAATGGTTATGACAAATAATGAGGAGGAGCAATAAATGGTAACATAAGGTATGTGTTTTTTGATAAACATAATTTCAAAAGCACATATCTTTTCGTATCTTTTTATACATTTTCTGAAAAATTACCTTGAAAAATATTGAGGAGATTGAAATTTTTCTGTTGATAAATCCAAATTTGTTTTGGATAATAAATTTTGTTGATAAGTCCAAATTTTTTGTTGATAAGTCCAAAAATTATGTTGAAAAATCCATTTTTTTGAATAATAGTGTCTTAAAATATATTTGAAATGAATCAAACAAATATTTTTTTTAAAAATAGTTGTGGTGGGTAATTACCTTTTTTAAATAAAAATGCCTTTATTTTAAAGTAAAAATTATTATGAATTTATTATGAGTTTTCACATGTGCAAATCAAAATATGGAAAAATTAAACCTTTTTTTTAAACATCTAGAATTATAATGAGAAAATAAGGAAGACGCCATATTTTATGTGAAAATTTTCTCCATATGTATAAAATTATTTCTCCGAACCCTTACATGTATAAAAATATCCGTATGTATAAAATTATTTCTCCGAACCTTTATATGTATCTCCGAATCTCCATATGTATAGAATTCTCGAATGCGCCAAATTTTTTTGAAAATTATTCTCCGTGTATATAAAATTGTTTCTCCGAATCTTCATATGTATAAAATTCTCAAGTGCTTGAATGCTTTATATATATATAAAAATCTTCGAATCTTCATGTGTACAATATTCTCGAATGCGCCAAATTTATATGTGAAAATTATGTCTCCAAATCTTCCTATATTTAAAAATCTCCAAATCTTCATCTATATAAAAGAATCTCCAAATCTTGAATGCACCAAAATCTCCATCTCATATATGCTCATATATGCTCACCTTACTCACAATCTTAATACATTTTATGCTCTGTTTTTATAAACCTTTGACTCTCAGTCTCGAATATGTTTGTGTGCAACTGTGTGAATTATGCTCTGTTTTAGTAAGCCTAGACTCACAGTCTCGAATATGTTCATGTGCAAATGTGCAAATTATATGCAAACCATGTGTTCTCTCTACACTCAATCTATATATTTTCTTTACACACAACCTCACATATCCTTACACTCTCAATCTTATATATTTCCTTATATATGCTTATATATGAAAATTGTGTGTTTTCCTTTTCTTTCAATATTATATATGCTCATATATCATATATGCTCATATATCTCAGTCTCAATTACAATAACGTTCATATGTACCAGAATAAATAAAATTTTCAAAATGTTCACTATAAGAATTCGAAATTTTTCGATTATCAAAATGTTCATTATAAGAATTCGAAAATTTTTCGATTATCAAAATGTTCACTATAAGAAGTTTAAATTCTGAGAATTCTCACTCACAACATTCAATATGTTCAATATGATTTGAGAGTTCTGTACTCATGTGTCATTTCCACTGTTTTGTTTATCAGAATTACTCATATGAGAGCTGAATTACTCATATGAGAGCTGAGAGTTCTGTACTCATGTGTCATTTCTTGTGTTTTGTTTATCAGAATTACTCATATGAGAGCTGAATTACTCATATGAGAGCTGATTCTCATAAGAGAGTCGATACATGAGAATTACTCATATGAGAGCTGATTCTCATGAGAGAGCTGATATTCATGAGAGAGCTGATACATGAGAGGAGCACTCATGAGAGAGCTGATACATGAGAGGAACATTCATACGAGAGCTCATACATGTGAGAGAGCTCATTTTCTCTTTCCCTCTCCCTGCTCTCATGTTAGAGACATCATAAGAAACCTGTTATGTACAGAATACTCAGTAGCATTGGAGTACATAACACATCGTTTTTTTGTTTACATTTTTTATGCTTGCTCAACTTCCATTTTCAATTTCATTTCACCCCTTATTTATTCCATCACTTTGCTTTGCTTGTAGAATGTGCAACAACATTTTTAAGAGACGAACCGTTAGCTAATAGCGTGGCGTCTCCACGCAATTTTTATGGAAATGTTCAACCATTGTTATGTTGTTTTTTGGCGAGATCGGAACTTATAAAATACTGAGATCAGAGCTTATAAAATATATATGTCTATACAAGACATATATTAAAACAGTGTGCAACCTTAAATTAAAAACAGTGTACGATATGTCTAATGTGTCTAATTAAATAGTATACTGTTTCCGATCAAAAGTCTAAATATATCAGCCACCCAATCTTTCAACTCTAATTCAGACAAAATATCTAAATACATCAGCCACCCAACTTTTGAAAATATTTGCATCATTGAAAATATTTATTTAAATCGAAAACGTTGAAACTGTTTATTTAAATCGAAAACGTTGAAAATGTTTATTTAAATCGAAAACGTTGAAAATGTTCATTTAAATCGAAAACGTTGAAAATATTCATTTAAATCGAATACGGTGCATCATTTAAAACATTCATTTAATTAAAACCGCGCATCATTTAAAAACATTCATTTAATTAAAACGGTGCATCATTTAAAAACATTTATTTAATTAAAAATATTTATTTAATTAAAACGGTGCATCACTTTGAAAACGGTGCATCATAAACGTAGTCAACACACCTTCCTAACAAAACGCTCCGATTGGTTACTAAAGACATCACATCAACTTTGATTGGTTAGTTAAATTTTATTAGTTCATTCAAAGACATCAATGTTTCCCTACCACACATGTTCTTAATTAATTTGTTGTTTAAATTCAAAAATCCAGTGAAATATGCTTTGATTAGATAGTTTGAATATTATTGTCTTAATAATCTATATTAACCCTATCTAAACCTACAGGTGTGTTCAAACATTTTACTTACTTACTTACTTATGATAAGAAAATATCTATGAAAACAAAATAAATTTTTAAATTTTAATTTTTATATATGAAAACAAATGTGATTAAAAAACAAAACCTTTCGAAAATGAAAGATTTATGATGAAGATCCTTTTTTTGAAATTGAAAAATCAAAGATACTTGAGTTAAAAATTAAGATTGAAAAAATCAAAACCTGAATTTCATATAAAAAAGTGATAAGTGATTCCTGTGATAAGCGACTCCTGTTAAAATAAAATATATAAAAATATTCCCATATACTGAAATAAACGAAAATATTCTCATTCATTAAAACAAATGTGAAAATAAATGTGAAATATATGATATATAATATATGATATATATATATATAAAAACCTCAAGCTGAAAATCAACCATGAAAATTATCAGCAAATGAGAAGTTATGTGAAAAGTGATTCCTATCTATGAAAACATGAAAAATATTCTCATTTATTAATATGAAAAATATGTAAAAAGTCATTTTTGTGAATAAATGTTCTCATTTTATTAATGTGAAAGATTATGTAAAAAGTGATTCTCATTTTTGTGAAAACAATTCTCATTTATATGAAAACATTCTCATTTTTTTAATTTATTAAAACAAAACTTTGAAAATAAATGTGTGAAAATATATGAAAAACACTCTCATTATAAAAAACAAGATTTTTGAAAATAAATATTCTCATTTATTATCATTTATTAAAACAAACTTTGAAAATAAATATGTGAAAAATATATGAAAAACACTCTCATTTTTAGAAATAAAACTTTTGAAAATAAATGTGAAAAGTTTTATGAAAAATTATCCCTATCTATGAAATCATGTGAAAAAAATATATGAAAAAAATATTTTCATTCATTAAAATAAATGTGAAAAATATGTAATAAATGATTATTATCTATGAAAACAAAATTATGAAGATAATTATAAAAAGTTGTGTGAAAAGTAGAAAGTGATTCCTATCTATGAAAACAAAGTTTTAAATTAAAAAGCCTCGAGCTTAAAGCTTCAAGTCTCAAGTTGAAAAGTCAAAAGTGATTCCTATCTATGAAAACAAAGTTTTAAGTTAAAACCTCGAGCTTTAAGCTTCAAGTCTCAAGTTAAAAGACCTTCAAACTCCAAGTTTAAAGCTTCAAGTCTCAAGTTGAAAAGTCAAAAGTGATTCCTATCTATGAAAACAAAGTTTTAAGTTAAAACCTCGAGCTTTAAGCTTCAAGTCTCAAGTTGAAAGACCTTCAAACTCCAAGTTTAGAGGTCTCAAGCTTCAAAGTTAAAATTCTCAAAGTTTCAAAGTTCCAAGCTTAAAAGTCTCAAGCCGAAAACTCTCAAAGCCTCAAGCTTCAAACCCTCAGGTTGAAAAACATCAAAATTCACAAGTTGAAAAAAATCGCAAATTAAAACCATCAGGTTCAAAACTCATAAGTTGGAAACCATCAGGTTGAAACTCACAAGTTAAAAACATCAGGTTGAAAACTTCAGGATGAAAAACATCAAATTTGAAAATTTTAAACTGAATAACATGAAGTTGAAACCTCAGGTCGAAAACTGAATTGAGGATTCCTTTTCCAAACTCTTTTACAATCAAAAATGAGGATTCTTTCTTAAATTCCCTTTCTGAAAAAAACAAACTTGAGGATTCCTTTTTCAAAACAATCAAAATTGAGGATACCTTCCCGAAAAAAATGAGGATTCCCTTTTCCGAAAAAATTCAAATAATTCAAAATCTTTTACAATCAAAACGAGGATTCTTCATGAAAAAATTCAAATGTCATTAAATCTTCAAAATAATTCCTCAAAAAATGAAAACCCCAAATAATTCTTCAAAAATGAAAACCTCAAACAATTCTTCAAAATCAAAACCCCAAATAATTCTTCAATATTGAAAACCTCAAAAATTGAAAACCTCACAATTGAAAACTTTAAAATTGAAAACCTCAAAATTGAAAACTTCAAAATTGAAAACCACTTTTTGGTTAGGTTTGTCTGTCTATCATCAAGCCATTATAGTTTGTCTATCTGTCTTTTATTTTGTGATTCCTTCAAACCATATTTTAATTTATCTATCTGTCTGTTTATTTTCGAATATTTGAAAAACCTACAGGCCATCAAGTCATTCCTTATAGTTTGTTTGTCTGTTTTTTATTTTGTGATTCCTTCAATTTTTGTGATTCCATATTTTGGTTTATCTATCTGTCTGTGTATTTACGAATTGGAAAACCTACAGGCCATCAAGTCTTTAGTTTTTAGTTTTAGTTGTCTTTAGTTTTTATTTTGTTTATAGCTATCTGTCTATATGTCTTTCTATATATAAAAAATATATATTATATCTGAAAAGGATTAGTTAAAAATTCTTTTTGGAAAAAATTATATATTATATCTGAAAAGGATTAGTTAAAAATTATTTTTGGAAAAGCATAAAAAATATTTTTTTCAAAAGGATTATATATTAATATCTGTAAAGGAAAAAGAATAAGAAAAACGAAGGTAACAATTTTATGGTGAAAATGGTGGAGAATAGTGAACAAAATCTTTGTCCGTGTAGGACTCAGGCAAGGCAGTTCTGAAGTACTTTTCGCCCCTCGCCACAGGGGCTCATCAGAGAACAAATGCAACGCTAAATCTAAAAGGTTCTAAAACTTAAAAAGTTAAAGAATCATGAGAACCAAAATAACCTAAATGTTATTTTAAAGTTCGAGGCCAACTAAAACTAAAAACAATGTTTTGGTTATGGTTATGACAAATAATGGTTATGACAAATAATGGTTATGACAAATAATGAGGAGGAGCAATAAATGGTAACATAAGGTATGTGTTTTTTGATAAACATAATTTCAAAAGCACATATCTTTTCGTATCTTTTTATACATTTTCTGAAAAATTACCTTGAAAAATATTGAGGAGATTGAAATTTTTCTGTTAATAAATCCAAATTTGTTTTGGATATTAAATTTTGTTGATAAGTCCAAATTTTTTGTTGATAAGTCCAAAAATTATGTTGAAAAATCCATTTTTTTGAATAATAGTGTCTTAAAATATATTTGAAATGAATCAAACAAATATTTTTTTTAAAAATAGTTGTGGTGGGTAATTACCTTTTTTAAATAAAAATGCCTTTATTTTAAAGTAAAAATTATTATGAATTTATTATGAGTTTTCACATGTGCAAATCAAAATATGGAAAAATTAAACCTTTTTTTTTTAAACATCTAGAATTATAATGAGAAAATAAGGAAGACGCCATATTTTATGTGAAAATTTTCTCCATATGTATAAAATTATTTCTCCGAACCCTTACATGTATAAAAATATCCGTATGTATAAAATTATTTCTCCGAACCTTTATATGTATCTCCGAATCTCCATATGTATAGAATTCTCGAATGCGCCAAATTTTTTTTATGTGAAAATTATTCTCCGTGTATATAAAATTGTTTCTCCGAATCTTCATATGTATAAAATTCTCAAGTGCTTGAATGCTTTATATATATATAAAAATCTTCGAATCTTCATGTGTACAATATTCTCGAATGCGCCAAATTTATATGTGAAAATTATGTCTCCAAATCTTCCTATATTTAAAAATCTCCAAATCTTCATCTATATAAAAGAATCTCCAAATCTTGAATGCACCAAAATCTCCATCTCATATATGCTCATATATGCTCACCTTACTCACAATCTTAATACATTTTATGCTCTGTTTTTATAAACCTTTGACTCTCAGTCTCGAATATGTTTGTGTGCAAATGTGTGAATTATACTCTGTTTTAGTAAGCCTAGACTCACAGTCTCGAATATGTTCATATGCAAATGTGCAAATTATATGCAAACCATGTGTTCTCTCTACACTCAATCTATATATTTTCTTTACACACAACCTCACATATCCTTACACTCTCAATCTTATATATTTCCTTATATATGCTTATATATGAAAATTGTGTGTTTTCCTTTTCTTTCAATATTATATATGCTCATATATCATATATGCTCATATATCTCAGTCTCAATTACAATAACGTTCATATGTACCAGAATAAATAAAATTTTCAAAATGTTCACTATAAGAATTCGAAATTTTTCGATTATCAAAATGTTCATTATAAGAATTCGAAAATTTTTCGATTATCAAAATGTTCACTATAAGAATTTTAAATTCTGAGAATTCTCACTCACAACATTCAATATGTTCAATATGATTTGAGAGTTCTGTACTCATGTGTCATTTCCACTGTTTTGTTTATCAGAATTACTCATATGAGAGCTGAATTACTCATATGAGAGCTGAGAGTTCTGTACTCATGTGTCATTTCTTGTGTTTTGTTTATCAGAATTACTCATATGAGAGCTGAATTACTCATATGAGAGCTGATTCTCATAAGAGAGTCGATACATGAGAATTACTCATATGAGAGCTGATTCTCATGAGAGAGCTGATATTCATGAGAGAGCTGATACATGAGAGGAGCACTCATGAGAGAGCTGATACATGAGAGGAACATTCATACGAGAGCTCATACATGTGAGAGAGCTCATTTCCTCTTTCCCTCTCCCTGCTCTCATGTTAGAGACATCATAAGAAACCTGTTATGTACAGAATACTAAGTAGCATTGGAGTACATAACACATCGTTTTTTTGTTTACATTTTTTATGCTTGCTCAACTTCCATTTTCAATTTCATTTCACCCCTTATTTATTCCATCACTTTGCTTTGCTTGTAGAATGTGCAACAACATTTTTAAGAGACGAACCGTTAGCTAATAGCGTGGCGTCTCCACGCAATTTTTATGGAAATGTTCAACCATTGTTATGTTGTTTTTTGGCGAGATCGGAACTTATAAAATACTGAGATCAGAGCTTATAAAATATATATGTCTATACAAGACATATATTAAAACAGTGTGCAACCTTAAATTAAAAACAGTGTACGATATGTCTAATGTGTCTAATTAAATAGTATACCGTTTCCGATCAAAAATCCAAATATATCAGCCACCCAATCTTTCAACTCTAATTCAGACAAAATATCTAAATACATCAGCCACCCAACTTTTGAAAACGTTGCATCATTGAAAATATTTATTTAAATCGAAAACGTTGAAAATGTTTATTTAAATCGAAAACGTTGAAAATGTTCCATTAAATCGAAAACGTTGAAAATATTCATTTAAATCGAATACGGTGCATCATTTAAAACATTCATTTAATTAAAACCGCGCATCATTTAAAAACATTCATTTAATTAAAACGGTGCATCATTTAAAAACATTTATTTAATTAAAAATATTTATTTAATTAAAACGGTGCATCACTTTGAAAACGGTGCATCATAAACGTAGTCAACACACCTTCCTAACAAAACGCTCCGATTGGTTACTAAAGACATCACATCAACTTTGATTGGTTAGTTAAATTTTATTAGTTCATTCAAAGACATCAATGTTTCCCTACCACACATGTTCTTAATTAATTTGTTGTTTAAATTCAAAAATCCAGTGAAATATGCTTTGATTAGATAGTTTGAATATTATTGTCTTAATAATCTATATTAACCCTATCTAAACCTACAGGTGTGTTCAAACATTTTACTTAGTTACTTACTTATGATAAGAAAATATCTATGAAAACAAAATAAATTTTTAAATTTTAATTTTTATATATGAAAACAAATGTTATTAAAAAACAAAACCTTTCGAAAATGAAAGATTTATGATGAAGATCCTTTTTTTGAAATTGAAAAATCAAAGATACTTGAGTTAAAAATTAAGATTGAAAAAATCAAAACCTGAATTTCATATAAAAAAGTGATAAGTGATTCCTGTGATAAAAATAAAAATATTCCCATTTACTGAAATAAACGAAAATATTCTCATTCATTAAAACAAATGTGAAAATAAATGTGAAATATATGAAAATATATAAAAACCTCAAGCTGAAAATCAACCATGAAAATTATCAGCAAATGAGAAGTTATGTGAAAAGTGATTCCTATCTATGAAAACATGAAAAATATTCTCATTTATTAATATGAAAAATATGTAAAAAGTCATTTTTGTGAATAAATGTTCTCATTTTATTAATGTGAAAGATTATGTAAAAAGTGATTCTCATTTTTGTGAAAACAATTCTCATTTATATGAAAACATTCTCATTTTTTTAATTTATTAACTTTGAAAATAAATGTGTGAAAATATATGAAAAACACTCTCATTATAAAAAACAAGATTTTTGAAAATAAATATTCTCATTTATTATCATTTATTAAAACAAACTTTGAAAATAAATATGTGAAAAATATATGAAAAACACTCTCATTTTTAGAAATAAAACTTTTGAAAATAAATGTGAAAAGTTTTATGAAAAATTATCCCTATCTATGAAATCATGTGAAAAAAATATATGAAAAAAATATTTTCATTTATTAAAATAAATGTGAAAAATATGTAATAAATGATTATTATCTATGAAAACAAAATTATGAAGATAATTATAAAAAGTTGTGTGAAAAGTGGAAAGTGATTCCTATCTATGAAAACAAAGTTTTAAATTAAAAAGCCTCGAGCTTAAAGCTTCAAGTCTCAAGTTGAAAAGTCAAAAGTGATTCCTATCTATGAAAACAAAGTTTTAAGTTAAAACCTCGAGCTTTAAGCTTCAAGTCTCAAGTTGAAAGACCTTCAAACTCCAAGTTTAGAGGTCTCAAGCTTCAAAGTTAAAATTCTCAAAGTTTCAAAGTTCCAAGCTTAAAAGTCTCAAGCCGAAAACTCTCAAAGCCTCAAGCTTCAAACCCTCAGGTTGAAAAACATCAAAATTCACAAGTTGAAAAAAATCGCAAATTAAAACCATCAGGTTCAAAACTCATAAGTTGGAAACCATCAGGTTGAAACTCACAAGTTAAAAACATCAGGTTGAAAACTTCAGGATGAAAAACATCAAATTTGAAAATTTTAAACTGAATAACATGAAGTTGAAACCTCAGGTCGAAAACTGAATTGAGGATTCCTTTTCCAAACTCTTTTACAATCAAAAATGAGGATTCTTTCTTAAATTCCCTTTCTGAAAAAAACAAACTTGAGGATTCCTTTTTCAAAACTCTTTTACAATCAAAATTGAGGATACCTTCCCGAAAAAAATGAGGATTCCCTTTTCCGAAAAAATTCAAATAATTCAAAATCTTTTACAATCAAAACGAGGATTCTTCATGAAAAAATTCAAATGTCATTAAACCTTCAAAATAATTCCTCAAAAAATGAAAACCCCAAATAATTCTTCAAAAATGAAAACCTCAAACAATTCTTCAAAATCAAAACCCCAAATAATTCTTCAATATTGAAAACCTCAAAAATTGAAAACCTCACAATTGAAAACTTTAAAATTGAAAACCTCAAAATTGAAAACTTCAAAATTGAAAACCACTTTTTGGTTAGGTTTGTCTGTCTATCATCAAGCCATTATAGTTTGTCTATCTGTCTTTTATTTTGTGATTCCTTCAAACCATATTTTAATTTATCTATCTGTCTGTTTATTTTCGAATATTTGAAAAACCTACAGGCCATCAAGTCATTCCTTATAGTTTGTTTGTCTGTTTTTTATTTTGTGATTCCTTCAATTTTTGTGATTCCATATTTTGGTTTATCTATCTGTCTGTGTATTTACGAATTGGAAAACCTACAGGCCATCAAGTCTTTAGTTTTTAGTTTTAGTTGTCTTTAGTTTTTATTTTGTTTATAGCTATCTGTCTATATGTCTTTCTATATATAAAAAATATATATTATATCTGAAAAGGATTAGTTAAAAATTCTTTTTGGAAAAAATTATATATTATATCTGAAAAGGATTAGTTAAAAATTATTTTTGGAAAAGCATAAAAAATATTTTTTTCAAAAGGATTATATATTAATATCTGTAAAGGAAAAAGAATAAGAAAAACGAAGGTAACAATTTAATGGTGAAAATGGTGGAGAATAGTGAACAAAATCTTTGTCCGTGTAGGACTCAGGCAAGGCAGTTCTGAAGTACTTTTCGCCCCTCGCCACAGGGGCTCATCAGAGAACAAATGCAACGCTAAATCTAAAAGGTTCTAAAACTTAAAAAGTTATAGAATCATGAGAACCAAAATAACCTAAATGTTATTTTAAAGTTCGAGGCCAACTAAAACTAAAAACAATGTTTTGGTTATGGTTATGACAAATAATGGTTATGACAAATAATGGTTATGACAAATAATGAGGAGGAGCAATAAATGGTAACATAAGGTATGTGTTTTTTGATAAACATAATTTCAAAAGCACATATCTTTTCGTATCTTTTTATACATTTTCTGAAAAATTACCTTGAAAAATATTGAGGAGATTGAAATTTTTCTGTTGATAAATCCAAATTTGTTTTGGATAATAAATTTTGTTGATAAGTCCAAATTTTTTGTTGATAAGTCCAAAAATTATGTTGAAAAATCCATTTTTTTGAATAATAGTGTCTTAAAATATATTTGAAATGAATCAAACAAATATTTTTTTTAAAAATAGTTGTGGAGGGTAATTACCTTTTTTAAATAAAAATGCCTTTATTTTAAATTATTATTTATTTAAATTATTATGAATTTATTATGAGTTTTCACAGTGCAAATCAAAATATGGAAAAATTAAACCTTTTTTTTTTAAACATCTAGAATTATAATGAGAAAATAAGGAAGACGCCATATTTTATGTGAAAATTTTCTCCATATGTATAAAATTATTTCTCCGAACCCTTACATGTATAAAAATATCCGTATGTATAAAATTATTTCTCCGAACCCTTACATGTATAAAAATATCCGTATGTATAAAATTATTTCTCCGAACCTTTATATGTATCTCCGAATCTCCATATGTATAGAATTCTCGAATGCGCCAAATTTTTTTTATGTGAAAATTATTCTCCGTGTATATAAAATTGTTTCTCCGAATCTTCATATGTATAAAATTCTCAAGTGCTTGAATGCTTTATATATATATAAAAATCTTCGAATCTTCATGTGTACAATATTCTCGAATGCGCCAAATTTATATGTGAAAATTATGTCTCCAAATCTTCCTATATTTAAAAATCTCCAAATCTTCATCTATATAAAAGAATCTCCAAATCTTGAATGCACCAAAATCTCCATCTCATATATGCTCATATATGCTCACCTTACTCACAATCTTAATACATTTTATGCTCTGTTTTTATAAACCTTTGACTCTCAGTCTCGAATATGTTTGTGTGCAAATGTGTGAATTATGCTCTGTTTTAGTAAGCCTAGACTCACAGTCTCGAATATGTTCATGTGCAAATGTGCAAATTATATGCAAACCATGTGTTCTCTCTACACTCAATCTATATATTTTCTTTACACACAACCTCACATATCCTTACACTCTCAATCTTATATATTTCCTTATATATGCTTATATATGAAAATTGTGTGTTTTCCTTTTCTTTCAATATTATATATGCTCATATATCATATATGCTCATATATCTCAGTCTCAATTACAATAACGTTCATATGTACCAGAATAAATAAAATTTTCAAAATGTTCACTATAAGAATTCGAAATTTTTCGATTATCAAAATGTTCATTATAAGAATTCGAAAATTTTTCGATTATCAAAATGTTCACTATAAGAATTTTAAATTCTGAGAATTCTCACTCACAACATTCAATATGTTCAATATGATTTGAGAGTTCTGTACTCATGTGTCATTTCCACTGTTTTGTTTATCAGAATTACTCATATGAGAGCTGAATTACTCATATGAGAGCTGAGAGTTCTGTACTCATGTGTCATTTCTTGTGTTTTGTTTATCAGAATTACTCATATGAGAGCTGAATTACTCATATGAGAGCTGATTCTCATAAGAGAGTCGATACATGAGAATTACTCATATGAGAGCTGATTCTCATGAGAGAGCTGATATTCATGAGAGAGCTGATACATGAGAGGAGCACTCATGAGAGAGCTGATACATGAGAGGAACATTCATACGAGAGCTCATACATGTGAGAGCTCATTTTCTCTTTCCCTCTCCCTGCTCTCATGTTAGAGACATCATAAGAAACCTGTTATGTACAGAATACTCAGTAGCATTGGAGTACATAACACATCGTTTTTTTGTTTACATTTTTTATGCTTGCTCAACTTCCATTTTCAATTTCATTTCACCCCTTATTTATTCCATCACTTTGCTTTGCTTGTAGAATGTGCAACATCATTTTTAAGAGACGAACCGTTAGCTAATAGCGTGGGGTCTCCACGCAATTTTTATGGAAATGTTCAACCATTGTTATGTTGTTTTTTGGCGAGATCGGAACTTATAAAATACTGAGATCAGAGCTTATAAAATATATATGTCTATACAAGACATATATTAAAACAGTGTGCAACCTTAAATTAAAAACAGTGTACGATATGTCTAATGTGTCTAATTAAATTAAATTAACGTTGAAAATGTTCATTTAAATCGAAAACGTTGAAAATAATCATTTAAATCGAATACGGTGCATCATTTAAAACATTCATTTAATTAAAACCGCGCATCATTTAAAAACATTCATTTAATTAAAACGGTGCATCATTTAAAAACATTTATTTAATTAAAAATATTTATTTAATTAAAACGGTGCATCACTTTGAAAACGGTGCATCATAAACGTAGTCAACACACCTTCCTAACAAAACGCTCCGATTGGTTACTAAAGACATCACATCAACTTTGATTGGTTAGTTAAATTTTATTAGTTCATTCAAAGACATCAATGTTTCCCTACCACACATGTTCTTAATTAATTTGTTGTTTAAATTCAAAAATCCAGTGAAATATGCTTTGATTAGATAGTTTGAATATTATTGTCTTAATAATCTATATTAACCCTATCTAAACCTACAGGTGTGTTCAAACATTTTACTTACTTACTTACTTATGATAAGAAAATATCTATGAAAACAAAATAAATTTTTAAATTTTAATTTTTATATATGAAAAGAAATGTTATTAGAAAACAAAACCTTTCGAAAATGAAAGATTTATGATGAAGATCCTTTTTTTGAAATTGAAAAATCAAAGATACTTGAGTTAAAAATTAAGATTGAAAAAATCAAAACCTGAATTTCATATAAAAAAGTGATAAGTGATTCCTGTGATAAGCGACTCCTGTTAAAATAAAATATATAAAAATATTCCCATTTACTGAAATAAACGAAAATATTCTCATTCATTAAAACAAATGTGAAAATAAATGTGAAATATATGAAAATATATAAAAACCTCAAGCTGAAAATCAACCATGAAAATTATCAGCAAATGAGAAGTTATGTGAAAAGTGATTCCTATCTATGAAAACATGAAAAATATTCTCATTTATTAATATGAAAAATATGTAAAAAGTCATTTTTGTGAATAAATGTTCTCATTTTATTAATGTGAAAGATTATGTAAAAAGTGATTCTCATTTTTGTGAAAACAATTCTCATTTATATGAAAACATTCTCATTTTTTTAATTTATTAACTTTGAAAATAAATGTGTGAAAATATATGAAAAACACTCTCATTATAAAAAACAAGATTTTTGAAAATAAATATTCTCATTTATTATCATTTATTAAAACAAACTTTGAAAATAAATATGTGAAAAATATATGAAAAACACTCTCATTTTTAGAAATAAAACTTTTGAAAATAAATGTGAAAAGTTTTATGAAAAATTATCCCTATCTATGAAATCATGTGAAAAAAATATATGAAAAAAATATTTTCATTTATTAAAATAAATGTGAAAAATATGTAATAAATGATTATTATCTATGAAAACAAAATTATGAAGATAATTATAAAAAGTTGTGTGAAAAGTGGAAAGTGATTCCTATCTATGAAAACAAAGTTTTAAATTAAAAAGCCTCGAGCTTAAAGCTTCAAGTCTCAAGTTGAAAAGTCAAAAGTGATTCCTATCTATGAAAACAAAGTTTTAAGTTAAAACCTCGAGCTTTAAGCTTCAAGTCTCAAGTTGAAAGACCTTCAAACTCCAAGTTTAGAGGTCCCAAGCTTCAAAGTTAAAATTCTCAAAGTTTCAAAGTTCCAAGCTTAAAAGTCTCAAGCCGAAAACTCTCAAAGCCTCAAGCTTCAAACCCTCAGGTTGAAAAACATCAAAATTCACAAGTTGAAAAAAATCGCAAATTAAAACCATCAGGTTCAAAACTCATAAGTTGGAAACCATCAGGTTGAAACTCACAAGTTAAAAACATCAGGTTGAAAACTTCAGGATGAAAAACATCAAATTTGAAAATTTCAAACTGAATAACATGAAGTTGAAACCTCAGGTCGAAAACTGAATTGAGGATTCCTTTTCCAAACTCTTTTACAATCAAAAATGAGGATTCTTTCTTAAATTCCCTTTCTGAAAAAAACAAACTTGAGGATTCCTTTTTCAAAACTCTTTTACAATCAAAATTGAGGATACCTTCCCGAAAAAAATGAGGATTCCCTTTTCCGAAAAAATTCAAATAATTCAAAATCTTTTACAATCAAAACGAGGATTCTTCATGAAAAAATTCAAATGTCATTAAATCTTCAAAATAATTCCTCAAAAAATGAAAACCCCAAATAATTCTTCAAAAATGAAAACCTCAAACAATTCTTCAAAATCAAAACCCCAAATAATTCTTCAATATTGAAAACCTCAAAAATTGAAAACCTCACAATTGAAAACTTTAAAATTGAAAACCTCAAAATTGAAAACTTCAAAATTGAAAACCACTTTTTGGTTAGGTTTGTCTGTCTATCATCAAGCCATTATAGTTTGTCTATCTGTCTTTTATTTTGTGATTCCTTCAAACCATATTTTAATTTATCTATCTGTCTGTTTATTTTCGAATATTTGAAAAACCTACAGGCCATCAAGTCATTCCTTATAGTTTGTTTGTCTGTTTTTTATTTTGTGATTCCTTCAATTTTTGTGATTCCATATTTTGGTTTATCTATCTGTCTGTGTATTTACGAATTGGAAAACCTACAGGCCATCAAGTCTTTAGTTTTTAGTTTTAGTTGTCTTTAGTTTTTATTTTGTTTATAGCTATCTGTCTATATGTCTTTCTATATATAAAAAATATATATTATATCTGAAAAGGATTAGTTAAAAATTCTTTTCGGAAAAAATTATATATTATATCTGAAAAGGATTAGTTAAAAATTATTTTTGGAAAAGCATAAAAAATATTTTTTGGAAAAGCATAAAAATATTTTTTTCAAAAAGACCATATATTATACCCTTTCAAAAGGATTATATATTAATATCTGTAAAGGAAAAAGAATAAGAAAAACGAAGGTAACAATTTTATGGTGAAAATGGTGGAGAATAGTGAACAAAATCTTTGTCCGTGTAGGACTCAGGCAAGGCAGTTCTGAAGTACTTTTCGCCCCTCGCCACAGGGGCTCATCAGAGAACAAATGCAACGCTAAATCTAAAAGGTTCTAAAACTTAAAAAGTTATAGAATCATGAGAACCAAAATAACCTAAATGTTATTTTAAAGTTCGAGGCCAACTAAAACTAAAAACAATGTTTTGGTTATGGTTATGACAAATAATGGTTATGACAAATAATGGTTATGACAAATAATGAGGAGGAGCAATAAATGGTAACATAAGGTATGTGTTTTTTGATAAACATAATTTCAAAAGCACATATCTTTTCGTATCTTTTTATACATTTTCTGAAAAATTACCTTGAAAAATATTGAGGAGATTGAAATTTTTCTGTTGATAAATCCAAATTTGTTTTGGATAATAAATTTTGTTGATAAGTCCAAATTTTTTGTTGATAAGTCCAAAAATTATGTTGAAAAATCCATTTTTTTGAATAATAGTGTCTTAAAATATATTTGAAATGAATCAAACAAATATTTTTTTTAAAAATAGTTGTGGTGGGTAATTACCTTTTTTAAATAAAAATGCCTTTATTTTAAATTATTATTTATTTAAATTATTATGAATTTATTATGAGTTTTCACATGTGCAAATCAAAATATGGAAAAATTAAACCTTTTTTTTTTAAACATCTAGAATTATAATGAGAAAATAAGGAAGACGCCATATTTTATGTGAAAATTTTCTCCATATGTATAAAATTATTTCTCCGAAATAATAAATTATGTCTCCAAATCTTCCTATATTTAAAAATCTCCAAATCTTCATCTATATAAAAGAATCTCCAAATCTTGAATGCACCAAAATCTCCATCTCATATATGCTCATATATGCTCACCTTACTCACAATCTTAATACATTTTATGCTCTGTTTTTATAAACCTTTGACTCTCAGTCTCGAATATGTTTGTGTGCAAATGTGTGAATTATGCTCTGTTTTAGTAAGCCTAGACTCACAGTCTCGAATATGTTCATGTGCAAATGTGCAAATTATATGCAAACCATGTGTTCTCTCTACACTCAATCTATATATTTTCTTTACACACAACCTGACATATCCTTACACTCTCAATCTTATATATTTCCTTATATAAGCTTATATATGAAAATTGTGTGTTTTCCTTTTCTTTCAATATTATATATGCTCATATATCATATATGCTCATATATCTCAGTCTCAATTACAATAACGTTCATATGTACCAGAATAAATAAAATTTTCAAAATGTTCACTATAAGAATTCGAAATTTTTCGATTAATAAAATGTTCATTATAAGAATTCGAAAATTTTTCGATTATCAAAATGTTCACTATAAGAATTTTAAATTATGAGATTTCTCACACACAACATTCAATATGTTCAATATGATTTGAGAGTTCTGTACTCATGTGTCATTTCCACTGTTTTGTTTATCAGAATTACTCATATGAGAGCTGAATTACTCATATGAGAGCTGAGAGTTCTGTACTCATGTGTCATTTCCAGTGTTTTGTTTATCAGAATTACTCATATGAGAGCTGAATTACTCATATGAGAGCTGATTCTCATAAGAGAGTCGATACATGAGAATTACTCATATGAGAGCTGATTCTCATGAGAGAGCTGATATTCATGAGAGAGCTGATACATTCATGAGAGAGCTGATACATGAGAGGAACACTCATACGAGAGCTCATACATGTGAGAGAGCTCATTTTCTCTTTCCCTCTCCCTGCTCTCATGTTAGAGACATCATAAGAAACCTGTTATGTACAGAATACTCAGTAGCATTGGAGTACATAACACATCGTTTTTTTGTTTACATTTTTTATGCTTGCTCAACTTCCATTTTCAATTTCATTTCATCCCTTATTTATTCCATCACTTTGCTTTGCTTGTAGAATGTGCAACAACATTTTTAAGAGACGAACCGTTAGCTAATAGCGTGGCGTCTCCACGCAATTTTTATGGAAATGTTCAACCATTGTTATGTTGTTTTTTGGCGAGATCGGAACTTATAAAATA
The DNA here is from genome assembly GCA_947389925.1 of Coelopa pilipes. Taxonomy (NCBI): domain Eukaryota; kingdom Metazoa; phylum Arthropoda; class Insecta; order Diptera; family Coelopidae; genus Coelopa; species Coelopa pilipes. The sequence continues at coordinate 11,450,324 of OX376700.1, forward strand.
CTGAGATCAGAGCTTATAAAATATATATGTCTATACAAGACATATATTAAAACAGTGTGCAACCTTAAATTAAAAACAGTGTACGATATGTCTAATGTGTCTAATTAAATAGTATACTGTTTCCGATCAAAAATCTAAATATATCAGCCACCCAATCTTTCAACTCTAATTCAGACAAAATATCTAAATACATCAGCCACCCAACTTTTGAAAACGTTGCATCATTGAAAATATTTATTTAAATCGAAAACGTTGAAACTGTTTATTTAAATCGAAAACGTTGAAAATGGTCATTTAAATCGAAAACGTTGAAAATATTCATTTAAATCGAAAACGGTGCATCATTTAAAACATTCATTTAATTAAAACCGCGCATCATTTAAAAACATTCATTTAATTAAAACGGTGCATCATTTAAAAACATTTATTTAATTAAAAATATTTATTTAATTAAAACGGTGCATCACTTTGGAAACGGTGCATCATAAACGTAGTCAACACACCTTCCTAACAAAACGCTCCGATTGGTTATTAAAGACATCACATCAACTTTGATTGGTTAGTTAAATTTTATTAGTTCATTCAAAGACATCAATGTTTCCCTACCACACATGTTCTTAATTAATTTGTTGGTTAAATTCAAAAATCCAGTGAAATATGCTTTGATTAGATAGTTTGAATTTTATTAGTTCGTTCAAAAACATCAATGTTTTCCTACCACACATGTTCTTAATTGGTTTGTTGGTTAAATTCAAAAATCCAATGAAGAATGTGAACAGTGTCTAACCACTATTCTTAATGCACACTCACTAGTGTGGCACATTCCTTGGAAACTCTAATTAGATCAAAAACATAACTTTACTAAACATTTCAACTGACCAAAATTTAATTTTGTGCGTTTTCAGTATCTGTTCATAAATCATCTGGACCAGAGGAACACATATCGACCCGAGGAACACATATCGTAGTCAGTAGTCGGCGGTAGCTATTCATCTCTATTTCTGCATCATTCAGACCGAAAACACATACAGTCTACAGTCTACATGTCAAACACAACCTAGCAAGACTCAGGTAATTAAATTTTCCGCAAACGCAGCCGTTGTGTTCAAAAATAGTGAAACAAACGTTGTTGTTTTTGCTTCCGCTCAAAAGCAGTGAAACAACCATTGTTGTTTTTGTTTTTCTTTTAAAACGTATGATTCGAAGCCAAAAACATTGGAGTACATAAGAACATTTCATATGCTTGCTCAACTTCCATTTTCAATTTCAACTTCATTTCATCTCTTAATTTCATCTCTAATTCTGTTCCATTTTCGATTTCGTTTCATCTCTTATTTCTGATGTGCAACAACAATTTTAAGAGACGATAACATAACGAATAACATCTTTTATAAATTGTGTATTGTGCGGAATAACATCTTTTATAAATAGTGCATTGTGTGGAATAACATCTTTTATTAATTTTGCGGAATAACATCATTTATAAAAAAACAACTAAAATTGTTTTTCAACATCCTTTTAGGAAGTGCCAAAAACAGCTATATCAAAAAAAAAAAGCTACATTGAAAAAAACTACCTTGAAAACAGCCCCAACAATCCATGTGGTTTAAGAACAGTAGCATGTAACTGTTTAAGATGCCGGGAGTGAAAATCAACTATCACAGTAGTCATAAACTGTCCTAAAAACACCATTATGGTTTTTTTCAATATAATTAAAATAATGTGATTAAAATATAATTAAAATGTTAAAGAAAAAAATGATCAATATGGTTTCGCCAATATGTTTAAAAAATATTAATCATCAAATGGTTAAAAATATTAATCATCAATATGGTTTCGCTAACATATTTAAAAATGGTTTCGCCAGTATGTTTAAAAATAGTTTCGTTTAAAAATAGTTTCGCCAATATATTAATCATGAATCATGGTTTCGCCAATACGCTTAAAAAATAGTTTCGCCAATATATTAATCATGAATGTATTAATCATGAATGTGGTTTCGCCAATATAGTTAAACCAATAGTTAAGAAAACAGTATCATATAACTAAGAAAACAGTATCATATAACTATCAATATGGTTAAGAAAACGTTAGCATGTAACTACACTGTTTAAGATGCCAGGAGTAAAAAAACAACTATTACAGTAGTCATGGAACGTTCCAAAAACACATTGAGTAGTTTTGACTGATTGGCTAGTCTTGATTAATTGATTGGTTTTCAAAATGTTTTCGTAAATATGGTTTGCAAAATGGTTTAGTCAATATGGTTAAGAAACAGTATCATGTAACTACATTGTTTAAGATGCCAGAAGTGAAAATCAACTATTACAATAGTCATGTGCCGTTTCGAAAACATGGTGAGTAGGTTTAGATTTATTGGCTAAAGATTTTGAATAATTGGCTAATGATTAATTGATTGATGATTAATTGTTAGTTTGTATAAATTTTAAGTCTGGGTTGGGTTTTTATGAATTAAAAACTATTTGAATTAAAAACTGTATTAAATCTAAATATAATGTGTTATCTGGAATCTGACTGACTAAATCTGTATTTATTATCTAGAATCTGACTAACTGGAATCTATTTATAAGAAATAGTTTTGTTATCTGGAATCTGACTGACTGGGATCTAAATCAAAAAATCTTAAAGAATATATGATATAACTTAATTAAAATATAAAATAATTAAAATATATATATATTGAAAAATGTAATATTATGAAAGGTGTAATATTTTGAAAAGTGTGATATTTTTTTTAAAAATGTAATATTTTTAAAAAATGTAATATTTTGAAAATATATTGAAAATATATTGAAAAGTGTAATATTTTGAAAGGTGTAATATTATAATTATAATATGATTGTGTGTGATATCTTATAACATAATTATTTTTAATTATTTATTTGGTAAAGTGTGACATCTTTTTTTCAAAGACCTCATATTCGAGTGACTGTCACGTCCAAGTTAACCCACAAATATATACATAACCATCAGGGTTACAGTTAATAGGGTGGCTAAGAACGTCACTGGAATGGCTGTATATGGTCCGGCTCGAAGGACCAATGTTAATAGCGTTGGCGTTGATTGTTGATCGTTGATTGTGATGTTGGCTGCTGCTGGTGTTATCGGTGGATGTTGTTGTTGTTGTGGTGTTGGCTGCTGGAATAAAAAACGAAAGCAGGAGCAATTCGTTTTTCCTTAAGGAATGGAAATTGGAATTACTTACTTGTGTTGTGCTGGACTGCTCTGTTGGCTGTTGTGTTGTTGGTTGTGTTGTGCTGGACTTAATGGTGTATTTTCCAAAAGTTGGGTTGTGCTGGACTTGATGGTTCCGTAGTCGAAAATGAAGTGACCGAGTGAACCGCGGCAAGACATGGTCGAAGTCCAGCCGCAGTCCGAACTGTCACTTTTGAGTACAAATTTGACGGCCATCATGAACCGCTAACGGTGAATGTGTTATCTAGAGATCGCACAACTCGTAATCGATAACACATCACTCGTTAGGGATGGCACACCAAATTGTACCAGAAGGTACGGACGTAAACATCGCCGCCCGCCTTGCAGTATACCTGCAATGTTTGGAGCATCGCGCAAGCGACTGGAAAAGGGGAGTGGCGGAAGGGGTGGTAATACAAAATATTGAAAACAAACACGGATTGAATCTCGTATGATTTTTTTTGTTTTTATTTCAAAGGATTACAAAAATTCAGGGGAATTTGTGGGAATGATGTGGGGTTATTGGGTGGTTTATCCGGAGCAGGAGCCGGAAAAGGTCCACCCAAATAGCGTGTTGAATGGTCTATCCGGAGCAGGAGCCGGATAAGATCCATCAAAATACTGTGTTCAGGGCCAGAGGAAGCCCGTTAACTCCCGGCAGCATACCAGGACGGATGCATTTCTGGTAGAACTCTGCTCCTAGCACGAGTGAAATGGGCGTGTGCTCGTCAAACTTTGGATCGGCCAACACCATGTTCGTAAAGTGGGACTTCACTGATCCGCCCAGTGCCTTGGATGGCGACTGGGTTGCGATGGTGTTGACCAGTTTAAATATCGCTTCCAACTTCACGTTGGTGTCTGCGTGAGCCCGGATCGTGAGGTTGCACACGACCTCTTTTCCCACTGTTGTGGTCGGGATGTGCATCTTCTCGACGGTTTCCACCGTAATGCGGCTGATGGCCACTAACGGGTCGAGAAGAGCTCGTACGCGATGGCGCTGATCCTTGAGCTGAATCACCACCACCGCAGTCTGACACAGGGTCACCATCTGCTGGCCCAACAGCGACGAGAGTGTGATCGGCGCGGCCGGTCTCGTGCTGAGCTTCGTGGATGATCTCCTTGATCGGAGTCTCTCGTGGAGATGAAGCATGGTGTGGTGTCTCTCTTGACAGATGTGGCGGCCAGTCCTACTCACGCATGTCCCTTGGGAGTGTTCATGCGCTAGGCAGTTAGAGCAATATTTGTGCAGGAGCACTAGTCGCATGCGCTTCTCCGTATTGGCCTCGGAAAATACCGGACAATGGCGAAGCGCATGATTCCGATTGCAGATGTGGCATCGGAAGGCCTTCTTTACAGCTAGCTACATCCGGAGCAATGACGGCTTCTCGATCGTGGAGATCGTTTTGGTCGGCATGTTTTGGCTAAGGAAAAGAAAAAGACGGCTATAGGACTGGTTGCGGGGGGAAAAAACAACAAGGACAGGACGGAGACGTAGGAGAGTGAAATTACGATAATGGTAGAACCACAACTGGTCGCGTGATTGTGCCGCGCGCTGTATAAATTTCAGCCACACGGACCCGCTCGTCTTTCCCTAAATGGATCTTGGTTACCCTGCCAAGTCGCCATTCTTGCGGGGGCAGGTTATCATCTTGGATAACGACCAGAGAATCGACTCGGAGATTGGGTTCTGGACTCTTCCACTTATTCCTTTTGTGCAACTCCTTTAGATACTCGTCTTTCCAACGAGTACAGAAGTGTTGCTGGAGAGCTTTCAGCTTCTGCCACCGATTTGTGATGGACACTGGCTTGTCCTCAATTTGTGGTTCACTCGGAGCTAGCAGCGGACTGCCGATCAGGAAATGCCCAGGTGTTAATGCGGACATGTCCGAAGGATCTTCGGACATGGCAGAAATCGGACGTGAATTGAGACACGCTTCAATCCTTGAGAGAATTGTGGAAAATTCTTCAAAGGTATATTTGAACGCTCCTGCTACCTTCTTGAAGTGTGTCTTGAAGCTCTTCACACCAGCTTCCCACAGGCCACCCATGTGAGGAGCTCCTGGTGGAATGAAGTTCCAAGTGAGATTCTGCTGGGCGAAATGAGTGCAAACCGTAGATCGAGAGACCTTTAGAAAGTCACTCGACAGTTCTAGGGAAGCGCCTACAAAGGTTTTTCCATTGTCGGAATATAATGTCAGTGGACATCCACGTCGGGAGACGAATCTTTGGAATGCTGCTAGGAAAGCAGGCGTGGAAAGAGTGTTGGTTGCCTCTAGATGGATTGCTTTCGTGGAGAAGCAAACAAACACGCATACGTAGCCCTTGGTAATCAGGCAAGCTCTACCGGTGTAGTTCTTGATTTCGAATGGACCCGCGAAATCTAGGCCGGTACGAGTAAAAGGACGTTCATAAGTGGTGCGTTCTGGTGGAAGTGCGCCCATCAACTGATTGCAAACCTTCTTACGATGGAGTACGCAAGGTTTGCAATTGTGAATTGTCGTTTTGATGAGATTTTTGGCTCGTGGAATCCAAAATTGCAGGCGTAAAAGTTTAAGAACCAACGACGATGGAATCGGATTTTTATTTTTAAGTAGTTTATACTCTTCTGAGTAGGTCAATCGTTGACTCAGCAGGATCAAACGCATTCGAGTGCTGTTTATCTCTGAGCTGCTGATCACCGTAGAGGAGTAGGAATATGATGATTTATGCGCACTATGAGATCGGTGAAAGAAGCGGAATGTATATGACAATACCCGCAATGCTCTTGCATAGCAGGAGAAGCGCTCGAGAATGTCGTCAACTTGATGTACAACTGTTGCGTGTACCTTGAGGGGTTTGCTTTCGAGTTGCGTTTCGAGAAGAAGCTGTGGGTTTTCACCTGGCCAAGACGATGGATTATCTTGTAGCCACTTCGGACCATACCACCACAGTGAACTGTCAACCAGTTCTTGTGGCAGCGCTCCGCGACTACCAAGATCGGCGGGATTGTCGTGCGAATCAACGTGGAACCAATTCGCTGGCCCCACACTTTGGGTTATCTTCGATACCCGATTCGCAACAAACGTTTGCCAATGGCATGGAGGTTTCTGGAGCCAGGCTAAGACGATGGTGGAGTCGGTCCAAAAGAATGTTTTGTGCTTAAGCCGAGCTGTGGTATTATGGACCATTTCAGCCATTAGGACGGCACCACACAATTCCAGCCTCGGAATAGACAGTGCTTTCACTGGAGCTACTTTTGTTTTGGCTGTTAGGAGATGTACTGAGACAGGACTGGACTCGGATTTGATTCGGACATATATGTTGGCTGCATACGCCTTTTCAGAGGCATCGCAAAATGCATGAATTTCGACGTCGGAGTCGGGAGTGTACTGTATCCACCGGGGTAGATGGATATTATTGATTTCTGGGTACGATTGCAAGAATTGATTCCACGCATCTAGACAATTTTCGTGCAACGGATCGTCCCACCCAGTCTTGGACAGCCAAATTTGTTGCATCAAAATCTTTGCAAGGACGATGCATGGTGCCAGCCAGCCCGCAGGATCGAAAAGTTTCGATATTTCGGACAAAATCTCCCGTTTCGTGAAGGTGGTTTGATTCTTCAATGGTTTCGTGGAGAAGTAGAAGATGTCAGACCGTGCGTTCCATCTAACCCCGAGAGTTTTCGCATGACTGCTCTCGTCGAATTGGAGGAAATCTTCACATAGAAGGTGGTCCTTTGGAAGACCTTGGAGAATTTGGTCGGAGTTGGAAGCCCATTTTCTCATGGAGAAGCCGGCGGATTCAAGTGCGGATGTGACTTCTTTCCGCGCTGTGACTGCACCCTCAATGCTGTGACTACCAATTAATGCATCATCAACATACATGCAGTTTTGCAATATGTCACTTGCGATCGGATGGGACCGTGCCACGTTGGTGGCAAGTTGGTGCAGGCAGCGAATGGCTAGATACGGTGCACAATTCAGACCGAATGTGACCGTCTTCAGTTCGTAATCTTGAATTGGATCGGAAGGCGAGTCTCGGAAGAGAACTAGAGGCACTAGAGGCGTTAAATACCACTCGTACTTTGGTACTGGTGCTCTCGGGTTTGAAAACTGCATGATGTGGAAGGCAATAGTGTATAGGCAATTCATTATAGTTCGGACTGAAGACCTTTGTCATGTGACCTAAGTCCCTATATTCCTTCAGAACGTTATCGTATTCGATTTTCAGACTAGGGGTTTTCACTAGTCTTACTTCGTTCCTCATGAATTGGGCCCTCGCGATGTCTCGAGAGCGCCCGAGCTGAAGGTTCTTCGGAAAACCCTCTTTAAAAGGGAGAGAGACGACATAACGACCCTCTTTTGTGCGACGAGTGGTTCTGGAGAACAAGTCTTCACAAATTTTGTCAGACGGAGTTAGATGACGCTTACTTGGCAGTTCTTCAATTTCCCAGAACTTGGAGATTTGCTGATCTAAGGAAACTTCGTTGAAGAACGAGACAAATTTTGTCACTGGATTATTAGAATTAGAAATGGGGCCCGTTAGGATCCATCCGAAGATGGTCTCCTGCGCAATCAGTGAGCCGCATACCTTCCGTTGGATCCCATCCAGCAGAACCGACGGAACTAGGTCCCCACCGATCAGGATGTCGATGTGAAGGCTCATATGGAACGTCGGATCTGCCAAGGGGACATTCGGAAGATGGGTAAGCTGTCCAGGAAAAAGGCTACACGTCGGTAACTTCCCCGTTAGATGAGGAAGCACCATCGCGGAAGCCTCCAGCTGAACTTCTGAATTGTTTGGAGAGCTCAGTATGAACGAGCATACCTTTTGCGATTTCGCGGATATGGCATGATTCAGGCCAGAAATCTGCGCGTGGATGGACTTAAAGGGTAGTTTGAGAATGCGGAAGAGGCGCTCTGACATGAAACTCCCCTCAGACCCGGTGTCTATGAGGGCCCTCGCAGGATATCGGATGCCCCGATGGTTGATTTGAACCATTGCGGTTCCTAACAGAACGTTCTTGGCACTGGAGGCGAAGCACGTTTGAATGTTTTGCGGACTGGAATCGGATTGAGTGGACTGTATTGGACGATTGGAAGAGTTACTGTTCCTCGCTCCTCTGGGGTGAGGATTAGAACTGGAAGCGGATGTTGAGGCGGATGGACCATCGCCAGACTCGCTGTGTAACAGCGTGTTGTGCCTCCGATTGCACTTGAAGCAGTTGTGCTTACTAGTGCAGTCGCTGAGAGAATGTGCTCGAGCGAAGCAATTGATGCAGAGGCCATGTTTGCGTACGCAAGACATTCTCTCAGATGGACACATTTGTAGAAACTTCGGACAATTTCGGATCGTATGCTGTATATTCGGACAGAGCTTGCACTGGGGAACGCTTATGTTGGCGTGATAGGTACTAACACGCCTTGGAGGGTTGCGAACCATACCGGAATTGCGTGCTGGAGGTGGATGAGACGTGGTCAGAGAAAGCGCTCTACCACTATGGAGGCCTCGGATGTCGGAGACGGATTCCAACGTTTGATATCGCGATGTCAAAAAGGAATCCATCTCGGTCCACATCGGAATTTGGGATTTGTCCTTCAAGGACTGCTCCCACAACGTTAATGTGACGTCTGGGAGCCGCGTGGAACAGATGAAGAGGAATATTGGATCCCACCCGGAGATATCGATGTCGTACATCCTTAGCGCGGCGATGCATGAATTGATATCTCGTTGCAACGCTTTGATCGACCTTCCGGATTCTGTCGATAGTGCAGGTAGACTGAAGAGGACACGCAACTGACCGTTGACGAGTATCCTCTTATTTTCAAACCGGTCGCTGAGGTTGTTCCATGCCAATAAGAAACCATCGTTGGTCAGCGGAGCCTTCTTTACAATGTCTCGCGCTTCACCTCTGGTTTTCTTATTCAGGTGGAATAGCTTCTCGACCGGACTCAACCTGGAATTGGAGATATAAATGGCGGTAAACATGTCCCTGAAAGTTGGCCATGCAATGTAATCTCCATCAAAGACCTCCGTATCACATGGAGGCAGATGGAAATTACTGGTATCCGTAACCCTTTCCACGGGTGGATGAACTGGAAGGTTGGCCGTATTTAACGCAGCCATACGTTCTCCAATGTTCGCCACACAGCGTACGTAGGTGCGGTACGCACTATTGTACCGTGCTTTGACGGTTTCAACTTCCGAAAGCTCATCGCCTTGTTCAAGGGTTTCGCTTGATCTGCGCTTCTCATAGAGATCGCTTAAACAAGCACCGTAAGTCCCCTTGACTTGACCCCAGACGGATTTAATTTCATCGCGATGAACTTCCAGCGAGTAAACCGTATGGTCGTCAAGCATGGTGTCGGAAAACTCCAAATCGAACTCCATTAGGTTATCGGTAAGACGGATAAAATTGTTTAAGGCAGTCATAATGGATGTCTCGGATGGATTGACTGGAAAAGAAATTATGGAGGTGCCGGCAAGAGCTTCGAATCGGAAATTGAATGGACGGAGCGGCCTGAAGAGTTATACCAAGCGAGGAATTGGAATGTAATCCAACAGAGCTTGATGGACGAGCTGCCAATGAAATGTTGGCAGAAGAAAGGACCAGATTCAAAAGAAAGATTTGATTTGAACTTCAACGTTGATGGTTGGCCACAACCACAGAAGGATCAAAAAAAAATGAACGGGAAAGAAAATTTAAAAATTCAGTAAAATGCTGAATTTCTTCCAAAAGAAAAATGTGAGAAAGAAATAATCACGAAAAAATCAAAAATAAAAACCCAGCAGCGAAAAGGAAAATCGAACTGTGAAGATTTATTAAAGTACCGAAAGAAAATTGGCGCGGAAAATCACTCACAAATATTAATTTGATTCACGACCGAAAGAATAATTATTTTAAAACGATGTTAAAAACCAAATCGAGATTGATCAGAAAACGGTTCGCGCGAAAAACGTTATGCCGAAAAAACAGTAACAAGTCGAACGGTAAAGACTTGTTAACACCGGAGGTATATAACAGGTCCCGAAATAAAATTGGCGCGGTAAAAAACACTCACAAATATTAATCTTTATATATATATAAGTAGGCTATATTCGGAATGGAATACACGGATATATGGAAATATATATATATATATGTATATGTATATGTGTATATATATATGTATATGTATGTGTATATAGATATATATATATATATGTATATATATATATATATCGAAATAAGGAATAAGGAATGCCGAACACGGACTCACCAAATACAAATGCTGGATATCGTCGTTGGATGGATCTTATCCGGCTCGAAGGACCAATGTTATTAGCGGTGGCGAGTTTGTGTTGGCGTTGATTGTTGATCGTTGATTGTGATGTTGGCTGCTGCTGGTGTTATAGGTGGATGTTGTTGTTGTTGTGGTGTTGGCTGCTGGAATAAAAAACGAAAGCAGGAGCAATTCGTTTTTCCTTAAGGAATGGAAATTGGAATTACTTACTTGTGTTGTGCTGGACTGCTCTGTTGGCTGTTGTGTTGTTGGTTGTGTTGTGCTGGACTTAATGGTGTATTTTCCAAAAGTTGGGTTGTGCTGGACTTGATGGTTCCGTAGTCGAAAATGAAGTGACCGAGTGAACCGCGGCAAGACATGGTCGAAGTCCAGCCGCAGTCCGAACTGTCACTTTTGAGTACAAATTTGACGGCCATCATGAACCGCTAACGGTGAATGTGTTATCTAGAGATCGCACAACTCGTAATCGATAACACATCACTCGTTAGGGATGGCACACCAAATTGTACCAGAAGGTACGGACGTAAACAATACTTGAAAATGTTTGTATATGAAATATGATTATATATATGTAAAATTATATGTATATATAAATAGTGTGAACCCAAATAAACAGAAAACGAATATGGTCAGTATTCAAAAGGGCCACCCTTATGCTAGTCTCTTAAATACGTGTTATAATAATTATAACAAATCCCCAAAGAGATTTTGCTACCCTACCTAAAGTCGTTCGAAACATTACAAGTTTCCTTGTTATTAAACATCATATTATTGTCTTAATAATCTATATTAACCCTATCTAAACCTACAGGTGTGTTCAAACATTTTACTTACTTACTTACTTATGATAAGAAAATATCTATGAAAACAAAATAAATTTTTAAATTTTAATTTTCATATATGAAAACAAATGTGATTGAAAAACAAAACCTTTCGAAAATGAAAGATTTATGATGAAGATCCTTAAGGATATTTGAGTTCAAAAATTTGAGTTAAAAAACTTTTTTTGAAATAGAAAAATCAAAGATACTTGAGTTGAAAATTAAGATTGAAAAAATCAAAACCTGAATTTCATATAAAAAAGTGAAAAGTGATTCCTGTGATAAGCGACTCCTGTTAAAATAAAATATATAAAAATATTCCCAGTTACTGAAATAAACGAAAATATTCTCATTCATTATAACAAATGTGAAAATAAATGTGAAATATATGAAAATATATAAAAACCTCAAGCTGAAAATCAACCATGAAAATTATCAGCAAATGAGAAGTTATGTGAAAAGTGATTCCTATCTATGAAAACATGAAAAATATTCTCATTTATTAATATGTAAAAAGTGATTCTCATTTATGTGAAAAAAATATATTCTCATTTTTGTGAAAAAATGTTCTCATTTTATTAATGTGAAAGATTATGTAAAAAGTGATTCTCATTTTTGTGAAAACAATTCTCATTTATATGAAAACATTCTCATTTTTTAATTTATTAAAACAAAACTTTGAAAATAAATGTGTGAAAATATATGAAAAACACTCTCATTATAAAAAACAAGATTTTTGAAAATAAATATTCTCATTTATTATCATTTATTAAAACAAACTTTGAAAATAAATATGTGAAAAATATATGAAAAACACTCTCATTTTTAGAAACAAAACTTTTGAAAATAAATGTGAAAAGTTTTATGAAAAATTATCCCTATCTATGAAATCATGTGAAAAAAATATATGAAAAAAATATTTTCATTTATTAAAATAAATGTGAAAAATATGTAATAAATGATTATTATCTATGAAAACAAAATTATGAAGATAATTATAAAAAGTTGTGTGAAAAGTGGAAAGTGATTCCTATCTATGAAAACAAAGTTTTAAATTAAAAAGCCTCGAGCTTAAAGCTTCAAGTCTCAAGTTGAAAAGTGAAAAGTGATTCCTATCTATGAAAACAAAGTTTTAAGTTAAAACCTCGAGCTTTAAGCTTCAAGTCTCAAGTTGAAAGACCTTCAAACTCCAAGTTTAGAGGTCTCAAGCTTCAAAGTTAAAATTCTCAAAGTTTCAAAGTTCCAAGCTTAAAAGTCTCAAGCCGAAAACTCTCAAAGCCTCAAGCTTCAAACCCTCAGGTTGAAAAACATCAAAATTCACAAGTTGAAAAAAATCGCAAATTAAAACCATCAGGTTCAAAACTCATAAGTTGGAAACCATCAGGTTGAAACTCACAAGTTAAAAACATCAGGTTGAAAACTTCAAGATGAAAAACATCAAATTTGAAAATTTCAAACTGAATAACATGAAGTTCAAACCTCAGATCGAAAACTGAATTGAGGATTCCTTTTCCAAACTCTTTTACAATCAAAAATGAGGATTCTTTCTTAAATTCCCTTTCTGAAAAAAACAAACTTCAGGATTTCTTTTTCAAAACTCTTTTACAATCAAAATTGAGGATACCTTCCCGAAAAAAATGAGGATTCCCTTTTCCGAAAAAATTCAAATAATTCAAAATCTTTTACAATCAAAACGAGGATTCTTCATGAAAAAATTCAAATGTCATTAAATCTTCAATATAATTCCTCAAAAAATGAAAACCCCAAATAATTCTTCAAAAATGAAAACCTCAAACAATTCATCAAAATCAAAACCCCAAATAATTTTTCAAAATTGAAAACCTCAAAAATTGAAAACCTCACAATTGAAAACTTTAAAATTGAAAACCTCAAAATTGAAAACTTCAAAATTGAAAACCACTTTTTGGTTAGGTTTGTCTGTCTATCATCAAGCCATTATAGTTTGTCTATCTGTCTTTTATTTTGTGATTCCTTCAAACTATATTTTAATTTATCTATCTGTCTGTTTATTTTCGAATATTTGAAAAACCTACAGGCCATCAAGTCATTCCTTATAGTTTGTTTTTCTGTTTTTTATTTTGTGATTCCTTCAATTTTTGTGATTCCATATTTTGGTTTATCTATCTGTCTGTGTATTTACGAATTGGAAAACCTACAGGCCATCAAGTCTTTAGTTTTTAGTTTTAGTTGTCTTTAGTTTTTATTTTGTTTATAGCTATCTGTCTATATGTCTTTCTATATATAAAAAATATATATTATATCTGAAAAGGATTAGTTAAAAATTCTTTTTGGAAAAAATTATATATTATATCTGAAAAGGATTAGTTAAAAATTATTTTTGGAAAAGCATAAAAAATATTTTTTGGAAAAGCATAAAAATATTTTTTTCAAAAAGACCATATATTATACCCTTTCAAAAGGATTATATATTAATATCTGTAAAGGAAAAAGAATAAGAAAAACGAAGGTAACAATTTAATGGTGAAAATGGTGGAGAATAGTGAACAAAATCTTTGTCCGTGTAGGACTCAGGCAAGGCAGTTCTGAAGTACTTTTCGCCCCTCGCCACAGGGGCTCATCAGAGAACAAATGCAACGCTAAATCTAAAAGGTTCTAAAACTTAAAAAGTTATAGAATCATGAGAACCAAAATAACCTAAATGTTATTTTAAAGTTCGAGGCCAACTAAAACTAAAAACAATGTTTTGGTTATGGTTATGACAAATAATGGTTATGACAAATAATGGTTATGACAAATAATGAGGAGGAGCAATAAATGGTAACATAAGGTATGTGTTTTTTGATAAACATAATTTCAAAAGCACATATCTTTTCGTATCTTTTTATACATTTTCTGAAAAATTACCTTGAAAAATATTGAGGAGATTGAAATTTTTCTGTTGATAAATCCAAATTTGTTTTGGATAATAAATTTTGTTGATAAGTCCAAATTTTTTGTTGATAAGTCCAAAAATTATGTTGAAAAATCCATTTTTTTGAATAATAGTGTCTTAAAATATATTTGAAATGAATCAAACAAATATTTTTTTTAAAAATAGTTGTGGTGGGTAATTACCTTTTTTAAATAAAAATGCCTTTATTTTAAAGTAAAAATTATTATGAATTTATTATGAGTTTTCACATGTGCAAATCAAAATATGGAAAAATTAAACCTTTTTTTTAAACATCTAGAATTATAATGAGAATTATAATGAGAATTATAATGGAAGACGCCATATTTGATGTGAAAATTTTCTCCATATGTATAAAATTATTTCTCCAAACCCTTACATGTATAAAAATATCCGTATGTATAAAATTATTTCTCCGAACCTTTATATGTATCTCCGTATCTCCATATGTATAGAATTCTCGAATGCGCCAAATTTTTTTTATGTGAAAATTATTCTCCGTATATATAAAATTGTTTCTCCGAATCTTCATATGTATAAAATTCTCAAATGCTTGAATGCTTTATATATATATAAAAATCTTCGAATCTTCATGTGTACAATATTCTCGAATGCGCCAAATTTATATGTGAAAATTATGTCTCCAAATCTTCCTATATTTAAAAATCTCCAAATTTTCATCTATATAAAAGAATCTCCAAATCTTGAATGCACCAAAATCTCCATCTCATATATGCTCATATATGCTCACCTTACTCACAATCTTAATACATTTTATGCTCTGTTTTTATAAACCTTTGACTCTCAGTCTCGAATATGTTTGTGTGCAAATGTGTGAATTATGCTCTGCTTTAGTAAGCCTAGACTCACAGTCTCGAATATGTTCATGTGCAAATGTGCAAATTATATGCAAACCATGTGTTCTCTCTACACTCAATCTATATATTTTCCTTACACACAACCTCACATATCCTTACACTCTCAATCTTATATATTTCCTTATATATGCTTATATATGAAAATTGTGTGTTTTCCTTTTCTTTCAATATTATATATGCTCATATATCATATATGCTCATATATCTCAGTCTCAATTACAATAACGTTCATATGTACCAGAATAAATAAAATTTTCAAAATGTTCACTATAAGAATTCGAAATTTTTCGATTATCAAAATGTTCATTATAAGAATTCGAAAATTTTTCGATTATCAAAATGTTCACTATAAGAATTTTAAATTCTGAGAATTCTCACTCACAACATTCAATATGTTCAATATGATTTGAGAGTTCTGTACTCATGTGTCATTTCCACTGTTTTGTTTATCAGAATTACTCATATGAGAGCTGAATTACTCATATGAGAGCTGAGAGTTCTGTACTCATGTGTCATTTCTTGTGTTTTGTTTATCAGAATTAATCATATGAGAGCTGAATTACTCATATGAGAGCTGATTCTCATAAGAGAGTCGATACATGAGAATTACTCATATGAGAGCTGATTCTCATGAGAGAGCTGATATTCATGAGAGAGCTGATACATGAGAGGAGCACTCATGAGAGAGCTGATACATGAGAGGAACATTCATACGAGAGCTCATACATGTGAGAGAGCTCATTTTCTCTTTCCCTCTCCCTGCTCTCATGTTAGAGACATCATAAGAAACCTGTTATGTACAGAATACTCAGTAGCATTGGAGTACATAACACATCGTTTTTTTGTTTACATTTTTTATGCTTGCTCAACTTCCATTTTCAATTTCATTTCACCCCTTATTTATTCCATCACTTTGCTTTGCTTGTAGAATGTGCAACAACATTTTTAAGAGACGAACCGTTAGCTAATAGCGTGGCGTCTCCACGCAATTTTTATGGAAATGTTCAACCATTGTTATGTTGTTTTTTGGCGAGATCGGAACTTATAAAATACTGAGATCAGAGCTTATAAAATATATATGTCTATACAAGACATATATTAAAACAGTATGCAACCTTAAATTAAAAACAGTGTACGATATGTCTAATGTGTCTAATTAAATAGTATACTGTTTCCGATCAAAAATCTAAATATATTAGCCACCCAATCTTTCAACTCTAATTCAGACAAAATATCTAAATACATCAGCCACCCAACTTTTGAAAACGTTGCATCATTGAAAATATTTATTTAAATCGAAAACGTTGAAACTGTTTATTTAAATCGAAAACGTTGAAAATGGTCATTTAAATCGAAAACGTTGAAAATATTCATTTAAATCGAAAACGGTGCATCACTTAAAACATTCATTTAATTAAAACCGCGCATCATTTAAAAACATTCATTTAATTAAAACGGTGCATCATTTAAAAACATTTATTTAATTAAAAATATTTATTTAATTAAAACGGTGTATCACTTTGAAAACGGTGCATCATAAACGTAGTCAACACACCTTCCTAACAAAACGCTCCGATTGGTTATTAAAGACATCACATCAACTTTGATTGGTTAGTTAAATTTTATTAGTTCATTCAAAGACATCAATGTTTCCCTACCACACATGTTCTTAATTAATTTGTTGGTTAAATTCAAAAATCCAGTGAAATATGCTTTGATTAGATAGTTTGAATTTTATTAGTTCGTTCAAAAACATCAATGTTTTCCTACCACACATGTTCTTAATTGGTTTGTTGGTTAAATTCAAAAATCCAATGAAGAATGTGAACAGTGTCTAACCACTATTCTTAATGCACACTCACTAGTGTGGCACATTCCTTGGAAACTCTAATTAGATCAAAAACATAACTTTACTAAACATTTCAACTGACCAAAATTTAATTTTGTGCGTTTTCAGTATCTGTTCATAAATCATCTGGACCAGAGGAACACATATCGACCCGAGGAACACATATCGTAGTCAGTAGTCGGCGGTAGCTATTCATCTCTATTTCTGCATCATTCAGACCGAAAACACATACAGTCTACATGTCAAACACAACCTAGCAAGACTCAGGTAATTAAATTTTCCGCAAACGCAGCCGTTGTGTTAAAAAATAGTGAAACAAACGTTGTTGTTTTTGCTTCCGCTCAAAAGCAGTGAAACAACCATTGTTGTTTTTGTTTTTCTTTTAAAACGTATGACTCGAAGCCAAAAACATTGGAGTACATAAGAACATTTCATATGCTTGCTCAACTTTTATTTTCAATTTCAACTTCATTTCATCTCTTAATTTCATCTCTAATTCTGTTCCATTTTCGATTTCGTTTCATCTCTTATTTCTGATGTGCAACAACAATTTTAAGAGACGATAACATAACGAATAACATCTTTTATAAATTGTGTATTGTGCGGAATAACATCTTTTATAAATGGTGCATTGTGTGGAATAACATCTTTTATTAATTTTGCGGAATAACATCATTTATAAAAAAACAACTAAAATTGTTTTTCAACATCCTTTTAGGAAGTGCCAAAAACAGCTATATCAAAAAAAAAGCTACATTGAAAAAAACTACCTTGAAAACAGCTCCAACAATCCATGTGGTTTAAGAACAGTAGCATGTAACTGTTTAAGATGCCGGGAGTGAAAATCAACTATCACAGTAGTCATAAACTGTCCTAAAAACACCATTATGGTTTTTTTCAATATAATTAAAATAATGTGATTAAAATATAATTAAAATGTTAAAGAAAAAAATGATCAATATGGTTTCGCCAATATGTTTAAAAAAATATTAATCATCAAATGGTTAAAAATATTAATCATCAATATGGTTTCGCTAACATATTTAAAAATGGTTTCGCCAGTATGTTTAAAAATAGTTTCGTTTAAAAATAGTTTCGCCAATATATTAATCATGAATCATGGTTTCGCCAATACGCTTAAAAAATAGTTTCGCCAATATATTAATCATGAATGTATTAATCATGAATGTGGTTTCGCCAATATAGTTAAACCAATAGTTAAGAAAACAGTATCATATAACTAAGAAAACAGTATCATATAACTATCAATATGGTTAAGAAAACGTTAGCATGTAACTACACTGTTTATCTTAAAGCCAGGAGTAAAAAAACAACTATTACAGTAGTCATGGAACGTTCCAAAAACACATTGAGTAGTTTTGACTGATTGGCTAGTCTTGATTAATTGATTGGTTTTCAAAATGTTTTCGTAAATATGGTTTGCAAAATGGTTTCGTCAATATGGTTAAGAAACAGTATCATGTAACTACATTGTTTAAGATGCCAGAAGTGAAAATCAACTATTACAATAGTCATGTGCCGTTTCGAAAACATGGTGAGTAGGTTTAGATTGATTGGCTAAAGATTTTGAATAATTGGCTAATGATTAATTGATTGATGATTAATTGTTAGTTTGTATAAATTATAAGTCTGGGTTGGGTTTTTATGAATTAAAAACTATATGAATTAAAAACTGTATTAAATCTAAATATAATGTGTTATCTGGAATCTGACTGACTAAATCTGTATTTATTATCTAGAATCTGACTAACTGGAATCTATTTATAAGAAATAGTTTTGTTATCTGGAATCTGACTGACTAGTTTTGTTATCTGGAATCTGACTGACTGGGATCTAAATCAAAAAATCTTAAAGAATATATGATATAACTTATTTAAAATATAAAATAATTAAAATATATATATTGAAAAATGTAATATTATGAAAGGTGTAATATTTTGAAAAGTGTAATATTTTTTTTAAAAATGTAATATTTTTAAAAAATGTAATATTTTGAAAATATATTGAAAAGTGTAATATTTTGAAAGGTGTAATATTTTAATTATAATATGATTATGTGTGATATCTTATAACATAATTATTTTTAATTATTTATTTGGTAAAGTGTGACATCTTTTTTTCAAAGACCTCATATTCGAGTGACTGTCACGTCCAAGTTAACCCACAAATATATACATAACCATCAGGGTTACAGTTAATAGGGTGGCTAAGAACGTCACTGGAATGGCTGTATATGGTATTATACTTGAAAATGTTTGTATATGAAATATGATTATATATATATGAAAAATTATATGTATATATAAATAGTGTGAACCCAAATAAACAGAAAACGAATATGGTCAGTATTCAAAAGGGCCACCCTTATGCTAGTCTCTTAAATACGTGTTATAATAATTATAACAAATCCCCAAAGAGATTTTGCTACCCTACCTAAAGTCGTTCGAAACATTACAAGTTTCCTTGTTATTAAACATCATATTATTGTCTTAATAATCTATATTAACCCTATCTAAACCTACAGGTGTGCTCAAACATTTTACTTACTTACTTACTTATGATAAGAAAATATCTATGAAAACAAAATAAATTTTTAAATTTTAATTTTCATATATGAAAACAAATGTGATTAAAAAACAAAACCTTTCGAAAATGAAAGATTTATGATGAAGATCCTTAAGGATATTTGAGTTAAAAAATTCTTAAGGATATTTGAGTTAAAAAACTTTTTTTGAAATTGAAAAATCAAAGATACTTGAGTTGAAAATTAAGATTGAAAAAATCAAAACCTGAATTTCATATAAAAAAGTGAAAAGTGATTCCTGTGATAAGCGACTCCTGTTAAAATAAAATATATAAAAATATTCCCAGTTACTGAAATAAACGAAAATATTCTCATTCATTATAACAAATGTGAAAATAAATGTGAAATATATGAAAATATATAAAATCCTCAAGCTGAAAATCAACCATGAAAATTATCAGCAAATGAGAAGTTATGTTAAAAGTCATTCCTATCTATGAAAACATGAAAAATATTCTCATTTATTAATATGAAAAATATGTAAAAAGTGATTCTCATTTATGTGAAAAAAATATATTCTCATTTTTGTGAAAAAATGTTCTCATTTTATTAATGTGAAAGATTATGTAAAAAGTGATTCTCATTTTTGTGAAAACAATTCTCATTTATATGAAAACATTCTCATTTTTTAATTTATTAAAACAAAACTTTGAAAATAAATATGTGAAAATATATGAAAAACACTCTCATTATAAAAAACAAGATTTTTGAAAATAAATATTCTCATTTATTATCATTTATTAAAACAAACTTTGAAAATAAATATGTGAAAAATATATGAAAAACACTCTCATTTTTAGAAACAAAACTTTTGAAAATAAATGTGAAAAGTTTTATGAAAAATTATCCCTATCTATGAAATCATGTGAAAAAAATATATGAAAAAAATATTTTCATTTATTAAAATAAATGTGAAAAATATGTAATAAATGATTATTATCTATGAAAACAAAATTATGAAGATAATTATAAAAAGTTGTGTGAAAAGTGGAAAGTGATTCCTATCTATGAAAACAAAGTTTTAAATTAAAAAGCCTCGAGCTTAAAGCTTCAAGTCTCAAGTTGAAAAGTCAAAAGTGATTCCTATCTATGAAAAAAAAGTTTTAAGTTAAAACCTCGAGCTTTAAGCTTCAAGTCTCAAGTTGAAAGACCTTCAAACTCCAAGTTTAGAGGTCTCAAGCTTCAAAGTTAAAATTCTCAAAGTTTCAAAGTTCCAAGCTTAAAAGTCTCAAGCCGAAAACTCTCAAAGCCTCAAGCTTCAAACCCTCAGGTTGAAAAACATCAAAATTCACAAGTTGAAAAAAATCGAAAATTAAAACCATCAGGTTCAAAACTCATAAGTTGGAAACCATCAGGTTGAAACTCACAAGTTAAAACATCAGGTTGAAAACTTCAGGATGAAAAACATCAAATTTGAAAATTTCAAACTGAATAACATGAAGTTGAAACCTCAGGTCGAAAACTGAATTGAGGATTCCTTTTCCAAACTCTTTTACAATCAAAAATGAGGATTCTTTCTTAAATTCCCTTTCTGAAAAAAACAAACTTGAGGATTCCTTTTTCAAAACTCTTTTACAATCAAAATTGAGGATACCTTCCCGAAAAAAATGAGGATTCCCTTTTCCGAAAAAATTCAAATAATTCAAAATCTTTTACAATCAAAACGAGGATTCTTCATGAAAAAATTCAAATGTCATTAAATCTTCAAAATAATTCCTCAAAAAATGAAAACCCCAATTAATTTTTCAAAAATGAAAACCTCAAACAATTCTTCAAAATCAAAACCCCAAATAATTTTTCAAAATTGAAAACCTCAAAAATTGAAAATCTCACAATTGAAAACTTTAAAATTGAAAACCTCAAAATTGAAAACTTCAAAATTGAAAACCACTTTTTGGTTAGGTTTGTCTGTCTATCATCAAGCCATTATAGTTTGTCTATCTGTCTTTTATTTTGTGATTCCTTCAAACCATATTTTAATTTATCTATCTGTCTGTTTATTTTCGAATATTTGAAAAACCTACAGGCAATCAAGTCATTCCTTATAGTTTGTTTGTCTGTTTTTTATTTTGTGATTCCTTCAATTTTTGTTATTCCATAAATCCATTTCTTTGAATAATAGTGTCTTAAAATATATTTGAAATGAATCAAAAAAATATTTTTTAAAAATAGTTATGGTGGGTAATTACCTTTTTTAAATAAAAATACCTATAATTTAAAGTAAAAATTATTATGAACTTATTATGAGTTTTCACATGTGCAAATCAAAATATGGAAAAATTAAACCTTTTTTTTAAACATCTAGAATTATAATGAGAAAATAAGGAAGACGCCATATTTTATGTGAAAATTTTCTCCATATGTATAAAATTATTTCTCCAAACCCTTACATGTATAAAAATATCCGTATGTATAAAATTATTTCTCCGAACCTTTATATGTATCTCCGAATCTTCATATGTATAGAATTCTCGAATGCGCCAAATTTTTATGTGAAAATTATTCTCCGTATATATAAAATTGTTTCTCCGAATCTTCATATGTATAAAATTCTCAAATGCTTGAATGCTTTATATATATAAAAAAATCTTCGAATCTTCATGTGTGCAATATTCTCGAATGCGCCAAATTTATATGTGAAAATTATGTCTCCAAATCTTCCTATATTTAAAAATCTCCAAATCTTCATCTATATAAAAGAATCTCCAAATCTTGAATGCACCAAAATCTCCATCTCATATATGCTCATATATGCTCACCTTACTCACAATCTTAATACATTTTATGCTCTGTTTTTATAAACCTTTGACTCTCAATCTCGAATATGTTTGTGTGCAAATGTGTGAATTATGCTCTGCTTTAGTAAGCCTAGACTCACAGTCTCGAATATGTTCATGTGCAAATGTGCAAATTATATGCAAACCATGTGTTCTCTCTACACTTCTATCTCTCTCTCTACACATATATGAAAATTGTGTGTTTTCCTTTTCTTTCAATATTATATATGCTCATATATCATATATGCTCATATATCTCAGTCTCAATTACAATAACGCTCATATGTACCAGAATAAATAAAATTTTCAAAATGTTCACTATAAGAATTCGAAATTTTTCGATTATCAAAATGTTCATTATAAGAATTCGAAAATTTTTGGATTATTAAAATGTTCACTATAAGAATTTTAAATTCTGAGAATTCTCACTCACAACATTCAATATGTTCAATATGATTTGAGAGTTCTGTACTCATGTGTCATTTCCACTGTTTTGTTTATCAGAATTACTCATATGAGAGCTGAATTACTCATATGAGAGCTGAGAGTTCTGTACTCATATGTCATTTCTTGTGTTTTGTTTATCAGAATTACTCATATGAGAGCTGAATTACTCATATGAGAGCTGATTCTCATAAGAGAGTCGATACATGAGAATTACTCATATGAGAGCTGATTCTCATGAGAGAGCTGATATTCATGAGAGAGCTGATACATGAGAGGAGCACTCATGAGAGAGCTGATACATGAGAGGAACATTCATACGAGAGCTCATACATGTGAGAGAGCTCATTTTCTCTTTCCCTCTCCTTGCTCTCATGTTAGAGACATCATAAGAAACCTGTTATGTACAGAATACTCAGTAGCATTGGAGTACATAACACATCGTTTTTTTGTTTACATTTTTTATGCTTGCTCAACTTCCATTTTCAATTTCATTTCATCCCTTATTTATTCCATCACTTTGCTTTGCTTGTAGAATGTGCAACAACATTTTTAAGAGACGAACCGTTAGCTAATAGCGTGGCGTCTCCACGCAATTTTTATGGAAATGTTCAACCACTGTTATGTTGTTTTTTGGCGAGATCGGAACTTATAAAATACTGAGATCAGAGCTTATAAAATATATATGTCTATACAAGACATATATTAAAACAGTGTGCAACCTTAAATTAAAAACAGTGTACGATATGTCTAATGTGTCTAATTAAATAGTATACTGTTTCCGATCAAAAATCTAAATATATCAGCCACCCAATCTTTCAACTCTAATTCAGACAAAACATCTAAATACATCAGCCACCCAACCTTTGAAAACGTTGCATCATCGAAAATATTTATTTAAATCGAAAACGTTGAAAATGTTTATTTAAATCGAAAACGTTGAAAATGTTCATTTAAATCGAAAACGTTGAAAATATTCATTTAAATCGAAAACGTTGCATCACTTAAAACATTCATTTAATTAAAACCGCGCATCATTTAAAAACATTCATTTAATTAAAACGGTGCATCATTTAAAAACATTTATTTAATTAAAAATATTTATTTAATTAAAAACGGTGCATCACTTTGAAAACGGTGCATCATAAACGTAGTCAACACACCTTCCTAACAAAACGCTCCGATTGGTTATTAAAGACATCACATCAACTTTGATTGGTTAGTTAAATTTTATTAGTTCATTCAAAGACATCAATGTTTCCCTACCACACATATTCTTAATTAATTTGTTGGTTAAATTCAAAAATCCAGTGAAATATGCTTTGATTAGATAGTTTGAATTTTATTAGTTCGTTCAAAAACATCAATGTTTTCCTACCACACATGTTCTTAATTGGTTTGTTGGTTAAATTCAAAAATCCAATGAAGAATGTGAACAGTGTCTAACCACTATTCTTAATGCACACTCACTAGTGTGGCACATTCCTTGGGAACTCTAATTAGATCAAAAACATAACTTTACTAAACATTTCAACTGACCAAAATTTAATTTTGTGCGTTTTCAGTATCTGTTCATAAATCATCTGGACCAGAGGAACACATATCGACCCGAGGAACACATATCGTAGTCAGTAGTCGGCGGTAGCTATTCATCTCGATTTCTGCATCATTCAGACCGAAAACACATACAGTCTACAGTCTACATGTCAAACACAACCTAGCAAGACTCAGGTAATTAAATTTTCCGCAAACGCAGCCGTTGTGTTCAAAAATAGTGAAACAAACGTTGTTGTTTTTGCTTCCGCTCAAAAGCAGTGAAACAACCATTGTTGTTTTTGTTTTTCTTTTAAAACGTATGACTCGAAGCCAAAAACATTGGAGTACATAAGAACATTTCATATGCTTGCTCAACTTCCATTTTCAATTTCAACTTCATTTCATCTCTTAATTTCATCTCTAATTCTGTTCCATTTTCGATTTCGTTTCATCTCTTATTTCTGATGTGCAACAACAATTTTAAGAGACGATAACATAACGAATAACATCTTTTATAAATTGTGTATTGTGCGGAATAACATCTTTTATAAATGGTGCATTGTGTGGAATAACATCTTTTATTAATTTTGCGGAATAACATCATTTATAAAAAAACAACTAAAATTGTTTTTCAACATCCTTTTAGGAAGTGCCAAAAACAGCTATATCAAAAAAAAAGCTACATTGAAAAAAACTACCTTGAAAACAGCTCCAACAATCCATGTGGTTTAAGAACAGTAGCATGTAACTGTTTAAGATGCCGGGAGTGAAAATCAACTATCACAGTAGTCATAAACTGTCCTAAAAACACCATTATGAGTTTTTTCAATATAATTAAAATAATGTGATTAAAATATAATTAAAATGTTAAAGAAAAAAATGATCAATATGGTTTCGCCAATATGTTTAAAAAAATATTAATCATCAAATGGTTAAAAATATTAATCATCAATATGGTTTCGCTAACATATTTAAAAATGGTTTCGCCAGTATGTTTAAAAATAGTTTCGTTTAAAAATAGTTTCGCCAATATATTAATCATGAATCATGGTTTCGCCAATACGCTTAAAAAATAGTTTCGCCAATATATTAATCATGAATGTATTAATCATGAATGTGGTTTCGCCAATATAGTTAAACCAATAGTTAAGAAAACAGTATCATATAACTAAGAAAACAGTATCATATAACTATCAATATGGTTAAGAAAACGTTAGCATGTAACTACACTGTTTATCTTAAAGCCAGGAGTAAAAAAACAACTATTACAGTAGTCATGGAACGTTCCAAAAACACATTGAGTAGTTTTGACTGATTGGCTAGTCTTGATTAATTGATTGGTTTTCAAAATGTTTTCGTAAATATGGTTTGCAAAATGGTTTCGTCAATATGGTTAAGAAACAGTATCATGTAACTACATTGTTTAAGATGCCAGAAGTGAAAATCAACTATTACAATAGTCATGTGCCGTTTCGAAAACATGGTGAGTAGGTTTAGATTGATTGGCTAAAGATTTTGAATAATTGGCTAATGATTAATTGATTGAAGATTAATTGTTAGTTTGTATAAATTTTAGGTCTGGGTTGGGTTTTTATGAATTAAAAACTATTTGAATTAAAAACTGTATTAAATCTAAATATAATGTGTTATCTGGAATCTGACTGACTAAATCTGTATTTATTATCTAGAATCTGACTAACTGGAATCTATTTATAAGAAATAGTTTTGTTATCTGGAATCTGACTGACTAGTTTTGTTATCTGGAATCTGACTGACTGGGATCTAAATCAAAAAATCTTAAAGTATATATGATATAACTTAATTAAAATATAAAATAATTAAAATATATATATATTGAAAAATGTAATATTATGAAAGGTGTAATATTTTGAAAAGTGTGATATTTTTTTTAAAAATGTAATATTTTTAAAAAATGCATTATTTTGAAAATATATTGAAAATATATTGAAAAGTGTAATATTTTGAAAGGTGTAATATTATAATTATAATATGATTATGTGTGATATCTTATAACATAATTATTTTTAATTATTTATTTGGTAAAGTGTGACATCTTTTTTTCAAAGACCTCATATTCGAGTGACTGTCACGTCCAAGTTAACCCACAAATATATACATAACCATCAGGGTTACAGTTAATAGGATGGCTAAGAACGTCACTGGAATGGCTGTATATGGTATTATACTTGAAAATGTTTGTATATGAAATATGATTATATATATATGAAAAATTATATGTATATATAAATAGTGTGAACCCAAATAAACAGAAAACGAATATGGTCAGTATTCAAAAGGGCCACCCTTATGCTAGTCTCTTAAATACGTGTTATAATAATTATAACAAATCCCCAAAGAGATTTTGCTACCCTACCTAAAGTCGTTCGAAACATTACAAGTTTCCTTGTTATTAAACATCATATTATTGTAAATAAATGTGAAATATATGAAAATATATAAAAACCTCAAGCTGAAAATCAACCATGAAAATTATCAGCAAATGAGAAGTTATGTGAAAAGTGATTCCTATCTATGAAAACATGAAAAATATTCTCATTTATTAATATGTAAAAAGTGATTCTCATTTATGTGAAAAAAATATATTCTCATTTTTGTGAAAAAATGTTCTCATTTTATTAATGTGAAAGATTATGTAAAAAGTGATTCTCATTTTTGTGAAAACAATTCTCATTTATATGAAAACATTCTCATTTTTTAATTTATTAAAACAAAACTTTGAAAATAAATGTGTGAAAATATATGAAAAACACTCTCATTATAAAAAACAAGATTTTTGAAAATAAATATTCTCATTTATTATCATTTATTAAAACAAACTTTGAAAATAAATATGTGAAAAATATATGAAAAACACTCTCATTTTTAGAAACAAAACTTTTGAAAATAAATGTGAAAAGTTTTATGAAAAATTATCCCTATCTATGAAATCATGTGAAAAAAATATATGAAAAAAATATTTTCATTTATTAAAATAAATGTGAAAAATATGTAATAAATGATTATTATCTATGAAAACAAAATTATGAAGATAATTATAAAAAGTTGTGTGAAAAGTGGAAAGTGATTCCTATCTATGAAAACAAAGTTTTAAATTAAAAAGCCTCGAGCTTAAAGCTTCAAGTCTCAAGTTGAAAAGTGAAAAGTGATTCCTATCTATGAAAACAAAGTTTTAAGTTAAAACCTCGAGCTTTAAGCTTCAAGTCTCAAGTTGAAAGACCTTCAAACTCCAAGTTTAGAGGTCTCAAGCTTCAAAGTTAAAATTCTCAAAGTTTCAAAGTTCCAAGCTTAAAAGTCTCAAGCCGAAAACTCTCAAAGCCTCAAGCTTCAAACCCTCAGGTTGAAAAACATCAAAATTCACAAGTTGAAAAAAATCGCAAATTAAAACCATCAGGTTCAAAACTCATAAGTTGGAAACCATCAGGTTGAAACTCACAAGTTAAAAACATCAGGTTGAAAACTTCAGGATGAAAAACATCAAATTTGAAAATTTCAAACTGAATAACATGAAGTTGAAACCTCAGGTCGAAAACTGAATTGAGGATTCCTTTTCCAAACTCTTTTACAATCAAAAATGAGGATTCTTTCTTAAATTCCCTTTCTGAAAAAAACAAACTTGAGGATTCCTTTTTCAAAACTCTTTTACAATCAAAATTGAGGATACCTTCCCGAAAAAAATGAGGATTCCCTTTTCCGAAAAAATTCAAATAATTCAAAATCTTTTACAATCAAAACGAGGATTCTTCATGAAAAAATTCAAATGTCATTAAATCTTCAAAATAATTCTTCAAAAAATGAAAACCCCAAATAATTCTTCAAAAATGAAAACCTCAAACATTTCTTCAAAATCAAAACCCCAAATAATTCTTCAAAATTGAAAACCTTAAAAATTGAAAACCTCACAATTGAAAACTTTAAAATTGAAAACCTCAAAATTGAAAACTTCAAAATTGAAAACCACTTTTTGGTTTGGTTTGTCTGTCTATCATCAAGCCATTATAGTTTGTCTATCTGTCTTTTATTTTGTGATTCCTTCAAACCATATTTTAATTTATCTATCTGTCTGTTTATTTTCGAATATTTGAAAAACCTACAGGCCATCAAGTCATTCCTTATAGTTTGTTTGTCTGTTTTTTATTTTGTGATTCCTTCAATTTTTGTGATTCCATATTTTGGTTTATCTATCTGTCTGTGTATTTACGAATTGGAAAACCTACAGGCCATCAAGTCTTTAGTTTTTAGTTTTAGTTGTCTTTAGTTTTTATTTTGTTTATAGCTATCTGTCTATATGTCTTTCTATATATAAAAAATATATATTATATCTGAAAAGGATTAGTTAAAAATTCTTTTTGGAAAAAATTATATATTATATCTGAAAAGGATTAGTTAAAAATTATTTTTGGAAAAGCATAAAAAATATTTTTTGGAAAAGCATAAAAATATTTTGTTCAAAAAGACCATATATTATACCCTTTCAAAAGGATTATATATTAATATCTGTAAAGGAAAAAGAATAAGAAAAACGAAGGTAACAATTTTATGGTGAAAATGGTGGAGAATAGTGAACAAAATCTTTGTCCGTGTAGGACTCAGGCAAGGCAGTTCTGAAGTACTTTTCGCCCCTCGCCACAGGGGCTCATCAGAGAACAAATGCAACGCTAAATCTAAAAGGTTCTAAAACTTAAAAAGTTAAAGAATCATGAGAACCAAAATAACCTAAATGTTATTTTAAAGTTCGAGGCCAACTAAAACTAAAAACAATCTTTTGGTTATGGTTATGACAAATAATGGTTATGACAAATAATGGTTATGACAAATAATGGTTATGACAAATAATGAGGAGGAGCAATAAATGGTAACATAAGGTATGTGTTTTTTGATAAACATAATTTCAAAAGCACATATCTTTTCGTATCTTTTTATACATTTTCTGAAAAATTACCTTGAAAAATATTGAGGAGATTGAAATTTTTCTGTTGATAAATCCAAATTTGTTTTGGATAATAAATTTTGTTGATAAGTCCAAATTTTTTGTTGTTAAGTCCAAAAATTATGTTGTAAAATCCATTTTTTTGAATAATAGTGTCTTAAAATATATTTGAAATGAATCAAACAAATATTTTTTTTAAAAATAGTTGTGGTGGGTAATTACCTTTTTTAAATAAAAATGCCTTTATTTTAAAGTAAAAATTATTATGAATTTATTATGAGTTTTCACATGTGCAAATCAAAATATGGAAAAATTAAACCTTTTTTTTAAACATCTAGAATTATAATGAGAATTATAATGAGAATTATAATGGAAGACGCCATATTTGATGTGAAAATTTTCTCCATATGTATAAAATTATTTCTCCAAACCCTTACATGTATAAAAATATCCGTATGTATAAAATTATTTCTCCGAACCTTTATATGTATCTCCGTATCTCCATATGTATAGAATTCTCGAATGCGCCAAATTTTTTTTATGTGAAAATTATTCTCCGTATATATAAAATTGTTTCTCCGAATCTTCATATGTATAAAATTCTCAAATGCTTGAATGCTTTATATATATATAAAAATCTTCGAATCTTCATGTGTACAATATTCTCGAATGCGCCAAATTAATATGTGAAAATGATGTCTCCAAATCTTCCTATATTTAAAAATCTCCAAATTTTCATCTATATAAAAGAATCTCCAAATCTTGAATGCACCAAAATCTCCATCTCATATATGCTCATATATGCTCACCTTACTCACAATCTTAATACATTTTATGCTCTGTTTTTATAAACCTTTGACTCTCAGTCTCGAATATGTTTGTGTGCAAATGTGTGAATTATGCTCTGTTTTAGTAAGCCTAGACTCACAGTCTCGAATATGTTCATGTGCAAATGTGCAAATTATATGCAAACCATGTGTTCTCTCTACACTCAATCTATATATTTTCCTTACAAACAACCTCACATATCCTTACACTCTCAATCTTATATATTTCCTTATATATGCTTTTATATGTAAATTGTGTGTTTTCCTTTTCTTTCAATATTATATATGCTCATATATCATATATGCTCATATATCTCAGTCTCAATTACAATAACGTTCATATGTACCAGAATAAATAAAATTTTCAAAATGTTCACTATAAGAATTCGAAATTTTTCGATTATCAAAATGTTTATTATAAGAATTCGAAAATTTTTCGATTATCAAAATGTTCACTATAAGAATTTTAAATTCTGAGAATTCTCACTCACAACATTCAATATGTTCAATATGATTTGAGAGTTCTGTACTCATGTGTCATTTCCACTGTTTTGTTTATCAGAATGTTTTCATAGATAGGAATCACTTTTCACATAACTTCTCATTTGCTGATAATTTTCATGGTTGATTTTCAGCTTGAGGTTTTTATATATTTTCATATATTTCACATTTATTTACAATAATATGATGTTTAATAACAAGGAAACTTGTAATGTTTCGAACGACTTTAGGTAGGGTAGCAAAATCTCTTTGGGGATTTGTTATAATTATTATAACACGTATTTAAGAGACTAGCATAAGGGTGGCCCTTTTGAATACTGACCATATTCGTTTTCTGTTTATTTGGGTTCACACTATTTATATATACATATAATTTTTCATATATATATAATCATATTTCATATACAAACATTTTCAAGTATAATACCATATACAGCCATTCCAGTGACGTTCTTAGCCACCCTATTAACTGTAACCCTGATGGTTATGTATATATTTGTGGGTTAACTTGGACGTGACAGTCACTCGAATATGAGGTCTTTGAAAAAAAGATGTCACACTTTACCAAATAAATAATTAAAAATAATTATGTTATAAGATATCACACATAATCATATTATAATTATAATATTACACCTTTCAAAATATTACACTTTTCAATATATTTTCAATATATTTTCAAAATAATGCATTTTTTAAAAATATTACATTTTTAAAAAAAATATCACACTTTTCAAAATATTACACCTTTCATAATATTACATTTTTCAATATATATATATTTTAATTATTTTATATTTTAATTAAGTTATATCATATATACTTTAAGATTTTTTGATTTAGATCCCAGTCAGTCAGATTCCAGATAACAAAACTAGTCAGTCAGATTCCAGATAACAAAACTATTTCTTATAAATAGATTCCAGTTAGTCAGATTCTAGATAATAAATACAGATTTAGTCAGTCAGATTCCAGATAACACATTATATTTAGATTTAATACAGTTTTTAATTCAAATAGTTTTTAATTCATAAAAACCCAACCCAGACTTAAAATTTATAGAAACTAACAATTAATCATCAATCAATTAATCATTAGCCAATTATTCAAAATCTTTAGCCAATCAATCTAAACCTACTCACCATGTTTTCGAAACGGCACATGACTATTGTAATAGTTGATTTTCACTTCTGGCATCTTAAACAATGTAGTTACATGATACTGTTTCTTAACCATATTGACGAAACCATTTTGCAAACCATATTTACGAAAACATTTTGAAAACCAATCAATTAATCAAGACTAGCCAATCAGTCAAAACTACTCAATGTGTTTTTGGAACGTTCCATGACTACTGTAATAGTTGTTTTTTTACTCCTGGCATCTTAAACAGTGTAGTTACATGCTAACGTTTTCTTAACCATATTGATAGTTATATGATACTGTTTTCTTAGTTATATGATACTGTTTTCTTAACTATTGGTTTAACTATATTGGCGAAACCACATTCATGATTAATACATTCATGATTAATATATTGGCGAAACTATTTTTTAAGCGTATTGGCGAAACCATGATTCATGATTAATATATTGGCGAAACTATTTTTAAACGAAACTATTTTTAAACATACTGGCGAAACCATTTTTAAATATGTTAGCGAAACCATATTGATGATTAATATTTTTAACCATTTGATGATTAATATTTTTTAAACATATTGGCGAAACCATATTGATGATTTTTTTCTTTAACATTTTAATTATATTTTAATCACATTATTTTAATTATATTGAAAAAAACCATAATGGTGTTTTTAGGACAGTTTATGACTACTGTAATAGTTGATTTTCACTCCCGGCATCTTAAACAGTTACATGCCACTGTTCTTAAACCACATGGATTGTTGGAGCTGTTTTCAAGGTAGTTTTTTTCAATGTAGCCTTTTTTTGATATAGCTGTTTTTGGCACTTCCTAAAAGGATGATGAAAAACAATTTTAGTTGTTTTTTTATAAATGATGTTATTCCGCAAAATTAATAAAAGATGTTATTCCACACAATGCACCATTTATAAAAGATGTTATTCCGCACAATACACAATTTATAAAAGATGTTTTTCGTTATGTTATCGTCTCTTAAAATTGTTGTTGCACATCAGAAATAAGAGATGAAACGAAATCGAAAATGGAACAGAATTAGAGATGAAATTAAGAGATGAAATGAAGTTGAAATTGAAAATGGAAGTTGAGCAAGCATATGAAATGTTCTTATGTACTCCAATGTTTTTGGCTTCGAGTCATACGTTTTAAAAGAAAAACAAAAACAACAATGGTTGTTTCACTGCTTTTGAGCGGAAGCAAAAACAACAACGTTTGTTTCACTATTTTTTAACACAACGGCTGCGTTTGCGGAAAATTTAATTACCTGAGTCTTGCTAGGTTGTGTTTGACATGTAGACTGTATGTGTTTTCGGTCTGAATGATGCAGAAATAGAGATGAATAGCTACCGCCGACTACTGACTACGATATGTGTTCCTCGGGTCGATATGTGTTCCTCTGGTCCAGATGATTTATGAACAGATACTGAAAACGCACAAAATTAAATTTTGGTCAGTTGAAATGTTTAGTAAAGTTATGTTTTTGATCTAATTAGAGTTTCCAAGGAATGTGCCACACTAGTGAGTGTGCATTAAGAATAGTGGTTAGACACTGTTCACATTCTTCATTGGATTTTTGAATTTAACCAACAAACCAATTAAGAACATGTGTGGTAGGAAAACATTGATGTTTTTGAACGAACTAATAAAATTCAAACTATCTAATCAAAGCATATTTCACTGGATTTTTGAATTTAACCAACAAATTAATTAAGAACATGTGTGGTAGGGAAACATTGATGTCTTTGAATGAACTAATAAAATTTAACTAACCAATCAAAGTTGATGTGATGTCTTTAATAACCAATCGGAGCGTTTTGTTAGGAAGGTGTGTTGACTACGTTTATGATGCACCGTTTTCAAAGTGATACACCGTTTTAATTAAATAAATATTTTTAATTAAATAAATGTTTTTAAATGATGCACCGTTTTAATTAAATGAATGTTTTTAAATGATGCGCGGTTTTAATTAAATGAATGTTTTAAGTGATGCACCGTTTTCGATTTAAATGAATATTTTCAACGTTTTCGATTTAAATGAACATTTTCAACGTTTTCGATTTAAATAAACATTTTCAACGTTTTCGATTTAAATAAATATTTTCGATGATGCAACGTTTTCAAAGGTTGGGTGGCTGATGTATTTAGATGTTTTGTCTGAATTAGAGTTGAAAGATTGGGTGGCTGATATATTTAGATTTTTGATCGGAAACAGTATACTATTTAATTAGACACATTAGACATATCGTACACTGTTTTTAATTTAAGGTTGCACACTGTTTTAATATATGTCTTGTATAGACATATATATTTTATAAGCTCTGATCTCAGTATTTTATAAGTTCCGATCTCGCCAAAAAACAACATAACAATGGTTGAACATTTCCATAAAAATTGCGTGGAGACGCCACGCTATTAGCTAACGGTTCGTCTCTTAAAAATGTTGTTGCACATTCTACAAGCAAAGCAAAGTGATGGAATAAATAAGGGATGAAATGAAATTGAAAATGGAAGTTGAGCAAGCATAAAAAATGTAAACAAAAAAACGATGTGTTATGTACTCCAATGCTACTGAGTATTCTGTACATAACAGGTTTCTTATGATGTCTCTAACATGAGAGCAGGGAGAGGGAAAGAGAAAATGAGCTCTCTCACATGTATGAGCTCTCGTATGAGTGTTCCTCTCATGTATCAGCTCTCTCATGAATGTATCAGCTCTCTCATGAATATCAGCTCTCTCATGAGAATCAGCTCTCATATGAGTAATTCTCATGTATCGACTCTCTTATGAGAATCAGCTCTCATATGAGTAATTCAGCTCTCATATGAGTAATTCTGATAAACAAAACACAAGAAATGACACATGAGTACAGAACTCTCAGCTCTCATATGAGTAATTCAGCTCTCATATGAGTAATTCTGATAAACAAAACACTGGAAATGACACATGAGTACAGAACTCTCAGCTCTCATATGAGTAATTCAGCTCTCATATGAGTAATTCTGATAAACAAAACAGTGGAAATGACACATGAGTACAGAACTCTCAAATCATATTGAACATATTGAATGTTGTGTGTGAGAAATCTCATAATTTAAAATTCTTATAGTGAACATTTTGATAATCGAAAAATTTTCGAATTCTTATAATGAACATTTTATTAATCGAAAAATTTCGAATTCTTATAGTGAACATTTTGAAAATTTTATTTATTCTGGTACATATGAACGTTATTGTAATTGAGACTGAGATATATGAGCATATATGATATATGAGCATATATAATATTGAAAGAAAAGGAAAACACACAATTTTCATATATAAGCTTATATAAGGAAATATATAAGATTGAGAGTGTAAGGATATGTCAGGTTGTGTGTAAAGAAAATATATAGATTGAGTGTAGAGAGAACACATGGTTTGCATATAATTTGCACATTTGCACATGAACATATTCGAGACTGTGAGTCTAGGCTTACTAAAACAGAGCATAATTCACACATTTGCACACAAACATATTCGAGACTGAGAGTCAAAGGTTTATAAAAACAGAGCATAAAATGTATTAAGATTGTGAGTAAGGTGAGCATATATGAGCATATATGAGATGGAGATTTTGGTGCATTCAAGATTTGGAGATTCTTTTATATAGATGAAGATTTGGAGATTTTTAAATATAGGAAGATTTGGAGACATAATTTATTATTTCGGAGAAATAATTTTATACATATGGAGAAAATTTTCACATAAAATATGGCGTCTTCCTTATTTTCTCATTATAATTCTAGATGTTTAAAAAAAAAAGGTTTAATTTTTCCATATTTTGATTTGCACATGTGAAAACTCATAATAAATTCATAATAATTTAAATAAATAATAATTTAAAATAAAGGCATTTTTATTTAAAAAAGGTAATTACCCACCACAACTATTTTTAAAAAAAATATTTGTTTGATTCATTTCAAATATATTTTAAGACACTATTATTCAAAAAAATGGATTTTTCAACATAATTTTTGGACTTATCAACAAAAAATTTGGACTTATCAACAAAATTTATTATCCAAAACAAATTTGGATTTATCAACAGAAAAATTTCAATCTCCTCAATATTTTTCAAGGTAATTTTTCAGAAAATGTATAAAAAGATACGAAAAGATATGTGCTTTTGAAATTATGTTTATCAAAAAACACATACCTTATGTTACCATTTATTGCTCCTCCTCATTATTTGTCATAACCATTATTTGTCATAACCATTATTTGTCATAACCATAACCAAAACATTGTTTTTAGTTTTAGTTGGCCTCGAACTTTAAAATAACATTTAGGTTATTTTGGTTCTCATGATTCTATAACTTTTTAAGTTTTAGAACCTTTTAGATTTAGCGTTGCATTTGTTCTCTGATGAGCCCCTGTGGCGAGGGGCGAAAAGTACTTCAGAACTGCCTTGCCTGAGTCCTACACGGACAAAGATTTTGTTCACTATTCTCCACCATTTTCACCATAAAATTGTTACCTTCGTTTTTCTTATTCTTTTTCCTTTACAGATATTAATATATAATCCTTTTGAAAGGGTATAATATATGGTCTTTTTGAAAAAAATATTTTTATGCTTTTCCAAAAAATATTTTTTATGCTTTTCCAAAAATAATTTTTAACTAATCCTTTTCAGATATAATATATAATTTTTTCCAAAAAGAATTTTTAACTAATCCTTTTCAGATATAATATATATTTTTTATATATAGAAAGACATATAGACAGATAGCTATAAACAAAATAAAAACTAAAGACAACTAAAACTAAAAACTAAAGACTTGATGGCCTGTAGGTTTTCCAATTCGTAAATACACAGACAGATAGATAAACCAAAATATGGAATCACAAAAATTGAAGGAATCACAAAATAAAAAACAGACAAACAAACTATAAGGAATGACTTGATGGCCTGTAGGTTTTTCAAATATTCGAAAATAAACAGACAGATAGATAAATTAAAATACGGTTTGAAGGAATCACAAAATAAAAGACAGATAGACAAACTATAATGGCTTGATGATAGACAGACAAACCTAACCAAAAAGTGGTTTTCAATTTTGAAGTTTTCAATTTTGAGGTTTTCAATTTTAAAGTTTTCAATTGTGAGGTTTTCAATTTTTGAGGTTTTCAATATTGAAGAATTATTTGGGGTTTTGATTTTGAAGAATTGTTTGAGGTTTTCATTTTTGAAGAATTATTTGGGGTTTTCATTTTTTGAGGAATTATTTTGAAGATTTAATGGCATTTGAATTTTTTCATGAAGAATCCTCGTTTTGATTGTAAAAGATTTTGAATTATTTGAATTTTTTCGGAAAAGGGAATCCTCATTTTTTTCGGGAAGGTAT
Organism: Coelopa pilipes; assembly: GCA_947389925.1. Lineage (NCBI taxonomy): Eukaryota > Metazoa > Arthropoda > Insecta > Diptera > Coelopidae > Coelopa > Coelopa pilipes. The sequence continues at coordinate 11,487,490 of OX376700.1, forward strand.
CCTCAATTTTGATTGTAAAAGAGTTTTGAAAAAGGAATCCTCAAGTTTGTTTTTTTCAGAAAGGGAATTTAAGAAAGAATCCTCATTTTTGATTGTAAAAGAGTTTGGAAAAGGAATCCTCAATTCAGTTTTCGACCTGAGGTTTCAACTTCATGTTATTCAGTTTGAAATTTTCAAATTTGATGTTTTTCATCCTGAAGTTTTCAACCTGATGTTTTTAACTTGTGAGTTTCAACCTGATGGTTTCCAACTTATGAGTTTTGAACCTGATGGTTTTAATTTGCGATTTTTTTCAACTTGTGAATTTTGATGTTTTTCAACCTGAGGGTTTGAAGCTTGAGGCTTTGAGAGTTTTCGGCTTGAGACTTTTAAGCTTGGAACTTTGAAACTTTGAGAATTTTAACTTTGAAGCTTGAGACCTCTAAACTTGGAGTTTGAAGGTCTTTCAACTTGAGACTTGAAGCTTAAAGCTCGAGGTTTTAACTTAAAACTTTGTTTTCATAGATAGGAATCACTTTTGACTTTTCAACTTGAGACTTGAAGCTTTAAGCTCGAGGCTTTTTAATTTAAAACTTTGTTTTCATAGATAGGAATCACTTTCTACTTTTCACACAACTTTTTATAATTATCTTCATAATTTTGTTTTCATAGATAATAATCATTTATTACATATTTTTCACATTTATTTTAATGAATGAAAATATTTTTTTCATATATTTTTTTCACATGATTTCATAGATAGGGATAATTTTTCATAAAACTTTTCACATTTATTTTCAAAAGTTTTATTTCTAAAAATGAGAGTGTTTTTCATATATTTTTCACATATTTATTTTCAAAGTTTGTTTTAATAAATGATAATAAATGAGAATATTTATTTTCAAAAATCTTGTTTTTTATAATGAGAGTGTTTTTCATATATTTTCACACATTTATTTTCAAAGTTTTGTTTTAATAAATTAAAAAAATGAGAATGTTTTCATATAAATGAGAATTGTTTTCACAAAAATGAGAATCACTTTTTACATAATCTTTCACATTAATAAAATGAGAACATTTATTCACAAAAATGACTTTTTACATATTTTTCATATTAATAAATGAGAATATTTTTCATGTTTTCATAGATAGGAATCACTTTTCACATAACTTCTCATTTGCTGATAATTTTCATGGTTGATTTTCAGCTTGAGGTTTTTATATATTTTCATATATTTCACATTTATTTTCACATTTGTTTTAATGAATGAGAATATTTTCGTTTATTTCAGTAAATGGGAATATTTTTATATATTTTATTTTAACAGGAGTCGCTTATCACAGGAATCACTTATCACTTTTTTATATGAAATTCAGGTTTTGATTTTTTCAATCTTAATTTTCAACTCAAGTATCTTTGATTTTTCAATTTCAAAAAAAGTTTTTTAACTCAAATATCCTTAAGAATTTTTTAACTCAAATATCCTTAAGGATCTTCATCATAAATCTTTCATTTTCGAAAGGTTTTGTTTTTTAATCACATTTGTTTTCATATATGAAAATTAAAATTTAAAAATGTATTTTGTTTTCATAGATATTTTCTTATCATAAGTAAGTAAGTAAGTAAAATGTTTGAACACACCTGTAGGTTTAGATAGGGTTAATATAGATTATTAAGACAATAATATGATGTTTAATAACAAGGAAACTTGTAATGTTTCGAACGACTTTAGGTAGGGTAGCAAAATCTCTTTGGGGATTTGTTATAATTATTATAACACGTATTTAAGAGACTAGCATAAGGGTGGCCCTTTTGAATACTGACCATATTCGTTTTCTGTTTATTTGGGTTCACACTATTTATATATACATATAATTTTTCATATATATATAATCATATTTCATATACAAACATTTTCAAGTATAATACCATATACAGCCATTCCAGTGACGTTCTTAGCCACCCTATTAACTGTAACCCTGATGGTTATGTATATATTTGTGGGTTAACTTGGACGTGACAGTCACTCGAATATGAGGTCTTTGAAAAAAAGATGTCACACTTTACCAAATAAATAATTAAAAATAATTATGTTATAAGATATCACACATAATCATATTATAATTAAAATATAACACCTTTCAAAATATTACACTTTTCAATATATTTTCAAAATATTACATTTTTTAAAAATATTACATTTTTAAAAAAAATATCACACTTTTCAAAATATTACACCTTTCATAATATTACATTTTTCAATATATATATATTTTAATTATTTTATATTTTAATTAAGTTATATCATATATTCTTTAAGATTTTTTGATTTAGATCCCAGTCAGTCAGATTCCAGATAACAAAACTAGTCAGTCAGATTCCAGATAACAAAACTAGATTTAGATCCCAGTCAGTCAGATTCCAGATAACAAAACTATTTCTTATAAATAGATTCCAGTTAGTCAGATTCTAGATAATAAATACAGATTTAGTCAGTCAGATTCCAGATAACACATTATATTTAGATTTAATACAGTTTTTAATTCAAATAGTTTTTAATTCATAAAAACCCAACCCAGACCTAAAATTTATACAGACTAACAATTAATCTTCAATCAATTAATCATTAGCCAATTATTCAAAATCTTTAGCCAATCAATCTAAACCTACTCACCATGTTTTCGAAACGGCACATGACTATTGTAATAGTTGATTTTCACTTCTGGCATCTTAAACAATGTAGTTACATGATACTGTTTCTTAACCATATTGACGAAACCATTTTGCAAACCATATTTACGAAAACATTTTGAAAACCAATCAATTAATCAAGACTAGCCAATCAGTCAAAACTACTCAATGTGTTTTTGGAACGTTCCATGACTACTGTAATAGTTGTTTTTTTACTCCTGGCTTTAAGATAAACAGTGTAGTTACATGCTAACGTTTTCTTAACCATATTGATAGTTATATGATACTGTTTTCTTAGTTATATGATACTGTTTTCTTAACTATTGGTTTAACTATATTGGCGAAACCACATTCATGATTAATACATTCATGATTAATATATTGGCGAAACTATTTTTTAAGCGTATTGGCGAAACCATGATTCATGATTAATATATTGGCGAAACTATTTTTAAACGAAACTATTTTTAAACATACTGGCGAAACCATTTTTAAATATGTTAGCGAAACCATATTGATGATTAATATTTTTAACCATTTGATGATTAATATTTTTTTAAACATATTGGCGAAACCATATTGATCATTTTTTTCTTTAACATTTTAATTATATTTTAATCACATTATTTTAATTATATTGAAAAAACCCATAATGGTGTTTTTAGGACAGTTTATGACTACTGTGATAGTTGATTTTCACTCCCGGCATCTTAAACAGTTACATGCTACTGTTCTTAAACCACATGGATTGTTGGAGCTGTTTTCAAGGTAGTTTTTTTCAATGTAGCTTTTTTTTTGATATAGCTGTTTTTGGCACTTCCTAAAAGGATGTTGAAAAACAATTTTAGTTGTTTTTTTATAAATGATGTTATTCCGCAAAATTAATAAAAGATGTTATTCCACACAATGCACCATTTATAAAAGATGTTATTCCGCACAATACACAATTTATAAAAGATGTTATTCGTTATGTTATCGTCTCTTAAAATTGTTGTTGCACATCAGAAATAAGAGATGAAACGAAATCGAAAATGGAACAGAATTAGAGATGAAATTAAGAGATGAAATGAAGTTGAAATTGAAAATGGAAGTTGAGCAAGCATATGAAATGTTCTTATGTACTCCAATGTTTTTGGCTTCGAGTCATACGTTTTAAAAGAAAAACAAAAACAACAATGGTTGTTTCACTGCTTTTGAGCGGAAGCAAAAACAACAACGTTTGTTTCACTATTTTTGAACACAACGGCTGCGTTTGCGGAAAATTTAATTACCTGAGTCTTGCTAGGTTGTGTTTGACATGTAGACTGTAGACTGTATGTGTTTTCGGTCTGAATGATGCAGAAATCGAGATGAATAGCTACCGCCGACTACTGACTACGATATGTGTTCCTCGGGTCGATATGTGTTCCTCTGGTCCAGATGATTTATGAACAGATACTGAAAACGCACAAAATTAAATTTTGGTCAGTTGAAATGTTTAGTAAAGTTATGTTTTTGATCTAATTAGAGTTCCCAAGGAATGTGCCACACTAGTGAGTGTGCATTAAGAATAGTGGTTAGACACTGTTCACATTCTTCATTGGATTTTTGAATTTAACCAACAAACCAATTAAGAACATGTGTGGTAGGAAAACATTGATGTTTTTGAACGAACTAATAAAATTCAAACTATCTAATCAAAGCATATTTCACTGGATTTTTGAATTTAACCAACAAATTAATTAAGAATATGTGTGGTAGGGAAACATTGATGTCTTTGAATGAACTAATAAAATTTAACTAACCAATCAAAGTTGATGTGATGTCTTTAATAATTAAGGATATTTGAGTTAAAAAATTCTTAAGGATATTTGAGTTAAAAAACTTTTTTTGAAATTGAAAAATCAAAGATACTTGAGTTGAAAATTAAGATTGAAAAAATCAAAACCTGAATTTCATATAAAAAAGTGATAAGTGATTCCTGTGATAAGCGACTCCTGTTAAAATAAAATATATAAAAATATTCCCATTTACTGAAATAAACGAAAATATTCTCATTCATTAAAACAAATGTGAAAATAAATGTGAAATATATGAAAATATATAAAAACCTCAAGCTGAAAATCAACCATGAAAATTATCAGCAAATGAGAAGTTATGTGAAAAGTGATTCCTATCTATGAAAACATGTTTTCATAGATAGGAATCACTTTTCACTTTTCAACTTGAGACTTGAAGCTTTAAGCTCGAGGCTTTTTAATTTAAAACTTTGTTTTCATAGATAGGAATTACTTTCCACTTTTCACAAAATGAGAGTGTTTTTCTAAAAATGAGAGTGTTTTTCATATATTTTTCACATATTTATTTTCAAAGTTTGTTTTAATAAATGATAATAAATGAGAATATTTATTTTCAAAAATCTTGTTTTTTATAATGAGAGTGTTTTTCATATATTTTCACACATTTATTTTCAAAGTTTTGTTTTAATAAATTAAAAAATGAGAATGTTTTTCATATAAATGAGAATTGTTTTCACAAAAATGAGAATCACTTTTTACATAATCTTTCACATTAATAAAATGAGAACATTTTTTCACAAATATGAGAATATATTTTTTTCACATAAATGAGAATCACTTTTTACATATTTTTCATATTAATGAAATGTGCAACAACATTTTTAAGAGACCGTTAGCTAATAGCGTGGCGTCTCCACGCAATTTTTATGGAAATGTTCAACCACTGTTATGTTGTTTTTTGGCGAGATCGGAACTTATAAAATACTGAGATCAGAGCTTATAAAATATATATGTCTATACAAGACATATATTAAAACAGTGTGCAACCTTAAATTAAAAACAGTGTACGATATGTCTAATGTGTCTAATTAAATAGTATACTGTTTCCGATCAAAAATCTAAATATATCAGCCACCCAATCTTTCAACTCTAATTCAGACAAAACATCTAAATACATCAGCCACCCAACCTTTGAAAACGTTGCATCATCGAAAATATTTATTTAAATCGAAAACGTTGAAAATGTTTATTTAAATCGAAAACGTTGAAAATGTTCATTTAAATCGAAAACGTTGAAAATATTCATTTAAATCGAAAACGGTGCATCACTTAAAACATTCATTTAATTAAAACCGCGCATCATTTAAAAACATTCATTTAATTAAAACGGTGCATCATTTAAAAACATTTATTTAATTAAAAATATTTATTTAATTAAAAACGGTGCATCACTTTGAAAACGGTGCATCATAAACGTAGTCAACACACCTTCCTAACAAAACGCTCCGATTGGTTATTAAAGACATCACATCAACTTTGATTGGTTAGTTAAATTTTATTAGTTCATTCAAAGACATCAATGTTTCCCTACCACACATGTTCTTAATTAATTTGTTGGTTAAATTCAAAAATCCAGTGAAATATGCTTTGATTAGATAGTTTGAATTTTATTAGTTCGTTCAAAAACATCAATGTTTTCCTACCACACATGTTCTTAATTGGTTTGTTGGTTAAATTCAAAAATCCAATGAAGAATGTGAACAGTGTCTAACCACTATTCTTAATGCACACTCACTAGTGTGGCACATTCCTTGGAAACTCTAATTAGATCAAAAACATAACTTTACTAAACATTTCAACTGACCAAAATTTAATTTTGTGCGTTTTCAGTATCTGTTCATAAATCATCTGGACCAGAGGAACACATATCGACCCGAGGAACACATATCGTAGTCAGTAGTCGGCGGTAGCTATTCATCTCTATTTCTGCATCATTCAGACCGAAAACACATACAGTCTACAGTCTACATGTCAAACACAACCTAGCAAGACTCAGGTAATTAAATTTTCCGCAAACGCAGCCGTTGTGTTAAAAAATAGTGAAACAAACGTTGTTGTTTTTGCTTCCGCTCAAAAGCAGTGAAACAACCATTGTTGTTTTTGTTTTTCTTTTAAAACGTATGACTCGAAGCCAAAAACATTGGAGTACATAAGAACATTTCATATGCTTGCTCAACTTCCATTTTCAATTTCAACTTCATTTCATCTCTTAATTTCATCTCTAATTCTGTTCCATTTTCGATTTCGTTTCATCTCTTATTTCTGATGTGCAACAACAATTTTAAGAGACGATAACATAACGAATAACATATTTTATAAATTGTGTATTGTGCGGAATAACATCTTTTATAAATGGTGCATTGTGTGGAATAACATCTTTTATTAATTTTGCGGAATAACATCATTTATAAAAAAACAACTAAAATTGTTTTTCAACATCCTTTTAGGAAGTGCCAAAAACAGCTATATCAAAAAAAAGCTACATTGAAAAAAACTACCTTGAAAACAGCTCCAACAATCCTCATCTTCATCATATACACACCACTCGATGTATACAAAATAGGGGTTATCTCAACACCGTCATCATCATCGTCAGAAAACCACAGGTATTTTTTTATAAAACATACTGACATTTTTATACAATCATATTTATAAAAACATACTAACACAAATTTCTAAACATGATATCGTTATATTGTGTACCCCTCCTATTGTGTATCACTCAACTATCATCAATATTGTCTAAAGAAAATCCTACATATTTAAAACAAGTTGATATTGTCAAAAGAGAACTGTCAAAAGAGACCTCTACATATTTAAAAGAAGTTGAAACTCAAAACCAAAATGCATTTTGATGAAACACTTTTAAAAACACCCCTAAATGAAGATATGAATGAAGACTCGGAAGGGTCAATTGTAGAATCAAGTGGAGGGTTAGTTGTAGGATCAAGTGGAGGATCAAGTGGAGGACCAGTTATAGAATCAAGTGGAGAATTAATTGTAGAATCAAGTGAAGGATTACTTGTAGAATCAAGTGGAGAAATCATCATAATATCAGACTCCAGCGAAAACTTTGTAAGTGTTGAACATTTTTTTAAAAAAACGTATACATTGTATTTTTCAAAATCATATTTTTCAAAATCATATTGCACCTCTTTTTTAAAAACATATTGCACTTTTCAAAATAATATTGCACCATTTAAGGGATATTTCACCCTAAAAAAGTATTTCATCTTTTGGAAAATCTCTCATCTTTTTCTTTTGGAAAAATCTTTTCTTCGGAAAATCTTTGTTTCCTTTTTGGAAGAATCTTTTCTTCGGAAAATCTTTGTTTCCGGAAAAGTCTCCAATTCCCGTTATTTTAACAAATATTGGAACCTCTATGTTATAAATATTTTGAAATTCTATATTACAAAGTGGGTGCATTATGATGATGTAACTTAGAATTCAAAACACTCATATGATATCTATGTGACTTATAATATTTATGTGACCCATCAATAGGTAGACGTGAAAACTCATGAAAAACTCAAGATAAAAACACATATATATCAAGACCTTCAAAAAATCCAAGGCCTTCAAAAAATTCAATATTCTCAAAAAATTCAAGATTCTCACAAAATTCAAGATCCACAAAATATTCAAGATCCACAAAACATTCAAGGTTCTCAAAAAATTCTAGGTTTTCGAAAAATCCCAAGTGTATATCAGATATGTTCAACACTTAACAAATGCTCAAATTCGAATTCTCAAACATCTTCAACACATAATAAATTTTTGAACTTTAATTCTCAAACATCTTCTAAAACCAGGAACTCTCCAGATAGCACCCCAGTGCTCAAATGTTTCGATGCTATTGCTGTAGATGAGTTTGAGAACGCTCCTTATACAAAATCCTATGATGGGTTATCTCAATATGGGTTAGATCGCGCTCTTATACATGAATTACTAAGTAATCCTTTTATGTTGTCAGAAAAAACAAGAGACGGTTTAACTCAGAAATCAAAAAATGGTAATGGCTTGTCAGAAAAAACAAACGGTTTGACTCATAATTCAGGCGATGTTGCAAATCAACAAAGAAGAGATGGTTTATCTCAAAATAGGTTATCTCGATATAGTTTAGATCAAACACTTGTATATGAATTCATGAACAATCCCTTTCTATTAACAGAGAAAACAGATATTAAGGAAATTAAAAATGGCATTGATATTGAAGTTGAAGGAGGTAGAAGTGATGCCAATATTGAAGGTGAAGGTGGTGATGATAAAGGTGGTAAAAGTGGTGATGGTGATGGTAAAGGCTCCAGTATTCATGTTGATGCGGACGATAAGGACAGTGAATTTAGAAATGGTACTGACGAAGAGCCCATTGCTGTTATAGACGATGGATTCAGAATTGACACTAACGAAGGGCCTAACAAAGAAAACAATGTAAATTTAAATATCTTTGATATTCCTGATGCTCAACATTTTAACATCCTTGATATTCCTGTTGTTCAAAATTTAAACACTCCTGCTGTTCAAAATTTAAATATTCCTGATATACAAAATTTTAACATTTCTGATACTCAAGATATTCAAGATGCTCAAAACTTGAACATTTTTGGTGTTTCCAATGTTCAAATTTTGGATATTCTCGATATTCAAAACACCAATATAGACAAAAACCCTGGTGTTGATAAAGTTACCAATGTTGATATAGTTCCCAATGTTGATAAGATTCTGGGTGTTGACAAAATCTTTGGTGTTAGTAAAGTTCCCAATGTTGATAAGATTCTTGGTGTTGACAAAAATGTTGATAAGATTTTTGGTGTTGACAAAAATCCTAATGTTTACAAGAATCCTAGTAGGAATCATTATAGGAAACCCAAGGTTATTGGATACATTGAAGCTATAAAATATATTGAATATATTATAAAGAAATTTATTGACGGAAATGAAAATATTGTTTTTTTTTTTTTTATTATTGACGGAAATGAATATTTTGTTAACGAAAATTTTATTGACGGAAAGGAAAATTTTGTTAACGAAAATTTTGTTAACGGAAATGAAAATGTTAATAAAAATATAATCAATATGGATGTTGAAATGGATAATGATATGAACAATGATATGGATGTCGAGGTGGATATCGATGTCGAGGTGGATATCGATGCCAAGACATATGTCGAAAAATGTGAAATACAAAACAATAAATGTGGTTTAAGAACAGTGGCATGTAACTGTTTAAGATGCCGGGAGTGAAAATCAACTATTACAGTAGTCATAAACTGTCACAAAACACCAATATGGTTTAGTCAATGTGAAATGTGAAATACAAAACAATTAATGTGGTTTACGAACAGTGGCATGTAACTGTTTAAGATGCCGGGAGTGAAAATCAACTATTACAGTAGTCATAAACTGTCCTAAAAACACCATTATGGTTTTTTTCAATATAATTAAAATAATGTGATTAAAATATAATTAAAATGTTAAAGAAAAAAATCATCAATATGGTTTCGCCAATATGTTTAAAAAATATTAATCATCAAATGGTTAAAAATATTAATCATCAATATGGTTTCGCTAACATATTTAAAAATGGTTTCGCCAGTATGTTTAAAAATAGTTTCGTTTAAAAATAGTTTCGCCAATATATTAATCATGAATCATGGTTTCGCCAATACGCTTAAAAAATAGTTTCGCCAATATATTAATCATGAATGTGGTTTCGCCAATATAGTTAAACCAATAGTTAAGAAAACAGTATCATATAACTAAGAAAACAGTATCATATAACTATCAATATGGTTAAGAAAACGTTAGCATGTAACTACACTGTTTAAGATGCCAGGAGTAAAAAAACAACTATTACAGTAGTCATGGAACGTTCCAAAAACACATTGAGTAGTTTTGACTGATTGGCTAGTCTTGATTAATTGATTGGTTTTCAAAATGTTTTCGTAAATATGGTTTGCAAAATGGTTTCGTCAATATGGTTAAGAAACAGTATCATGTAACTACATTGTTTAAGATGCCAGAAGTGAAAATCAACTATTACAATAGTCATGTGCCGTTTCGAAAACATGGTGAGTAGGTTTGGATTGATTGGCTAAAGATTTTGAATAATTGGCTAATGATTAATTGATTGAAGATTAATTGTTAGTTTGTATAAATTTTAGGTCTGGGTTGGGTTTTTATGAATTAAAAACTATTTGAATTAAAAACTGTATTAAATCTAAATATAATGTGTTATCTGGAATCTGACTGACTAAATCTGTATTTATTATCTAGAATCTGACTAACTGGAATCTATTTATAAGAAATAGTTTTGTTATCTGGAATCTGACTGACTAGTTTTGTTATCTGGAATCTGACTGACTGGGATCTAAATCAAAAAATCTTAAAGTATATATGATATAACTTAATTAAAATATAAAATAATTAAAATATATATATATTGAAAAATGTAATATTATGAAAGGTGTAATATTTTGAAAAGTGTGATATTTTTTTTAAAAATGTAATATTTTTAAAAAATGCATTATTTTGAAAATATATTGAAAATATATTGAAAAGTGTAATATTTTGAAAGGTGTAATATTATAATTATAATATGATTATGTGTGATATCTTATAACATAATTATTTTTAATTATTTATTTGGTAAAGTGTGACATCTTTTTTTCAAAGACCTCATATTCGAGTGACTGTCACGTCCAAGTTAACCCACAAATATATACATAACCATCAGGGTTACAGTTAATAGGGTGGCTAAGAACGTCACTGGAATGGCTGTATATGGTATTATACTTGAAAATGTTTGTATATGAAATATGATGATATATATATGAAAAATTATATGTATATATAAATAGTGTGAACCCAAATAAACAGAAAACGAATATGGTCAGTATTCAAAAGGGCCACCCTTATGCTAGTCTCTTAAATACGTGTTATAATAATTATAACAAATCCCCAAAGAGATTTTGCTACCCTACCTAAAGTCGTTCGAAACATTACAAGTTTCCTTGTTATTAAACATCATATTATTGTCTTAATAATCTATATTAACCCTATCTAAACCTACAGGTGTGTTCAAACATTTTACTTACTTACTTACTTATGATAAGAAAATATCTATGAAAACAAAATACATTTTTAAATTTTAATTTTCATATATGAAAACAAATGTGATTAAAAAACAAAACCTTTCGAAAATGAAAGATTTATGATGAAGATCCTTAAGGATATTTGAGTTAAAAAATTCTTAAGGATATTTGAGTTAAAAAACTTTTTTTGAAATTGAAAAATCAAAGATACTTGAGTTGAAAATTAAGATTGAAAAAATCAAAACCTGAATTTCATATAAAAAAGTGATAAGTGATTCCTGTGATAAGCGACTCCTGTTAAAATAAAATATATAAAAATATTCCCATTTACTGAAATAAACGAAAATATTCTCATTCATTAAAACAAATGTGAAAATAAATGTGAAATATATGAAAATATATAAAAACCTCAAGCTGAAAATCAACCATGAAAATTATCAGCAAATGAGAAGTTATGTGAAAAGTGATTCCTATCTATGAAAACATGTTTTCATAGATAGGAATCACTTTTCACTTTTCAACTTGAGACTTGAAGCTTTAAGCTCTTTTTAAGGCTTTTTAAGCCTTAAAAAGTTTTAATTTAAAACTTTGTTTTCATAGATAGGAATTACTTTCCACTTTTCACAAAATGAGAGTGTTTTTCTAAAAATGAGAGTGTTTTTCATATATTTTTCACATATTTATTTTCAAAGTTTGTTTTAATAAATGATAATAAATGAGAATATTTATTTTCAAAAATCTTGTTTTTTATAATGAGAGTGTTTTTCATATATTTTCACACATTTATTTTCAAAGTTTTGTTTTAATAAATTAAAAAATGAGAATGTTTTTCATATAAATGAGAATTGTTTTCACAAAAATGAGAATCACTTTTTACATAATCTTTCACATTAATAAAATGAGAACATTTTTTCACAAATATGAGAATATATTTTTTTCACATAAATGAGAATCACTTTTTACATATTTTTCATATTAATGAAATGTGCAACAACATTTTTAAGAGACCGTTAGCTAATAGCGTGGCGTCTCCACGCAATTTTTATGGAAATGTTCAACCACTGTTATGTTGTTTTTTGGCGAGATCGGAACTTATAAAATACTGAGATCAGAGCTTATAAAATATATATGTCTATACAAGACATATATTAAAACAGTGTGCAACCTTAAATTAAAAACAGTGTACGATATGTCTAATGTGTCTAATTAAATAGTATACTGTTTCCGATCAAAAATCTAAATATATCAGCCACCCAATCTTTCAACTCTAATTCAGACAAAACATCTAAATACATCAGCCACCCAACCTTTGAAAACGTTGCATCATCGAAAATATTTATTTAAATCGAAAACGTTGAAAATGTTTATTTAATTCGAAAACGTTGAAAATGTTCATTTAAATCGAAAACGTTGAAAATATTCATTTAAATCGAAAACGGTGCATCACTTAATACATTCATTTAATTAAAACCGCGCATCATTTAAAAACATTCATTTAATTAAAACGGTGCATCATTTAAAAACATTTATTATTTAATTAAAAATATTTATTTAATTAAAAACGGTGCATCACTTTGAAAACGGTGCATCATAAACGTAGTCAACACACCTTCCTAACAAAACGCTCCGATTGGTTATTAAAGACATCACATCAACTTTGATTGGTTAGTTAAATTTTATTAGTTCATTCAAAGACATCAATGTTTCCCTACCACACATGTTCTTAATTAATTTGTTGGTTAAATTCAAAAATCCAGTGAAATATGCTTTGATTAGATAGTTTGAATTTTATTAGTTCGTTCAAAAACATCAATGTTTTCCTACCACACATGTTCTTAATTGGTTTGTTGGTTAAATTCAAAAATCCAATGAAGAATGTGAACAGTGTCTAACCACTATTCTTAATGCACACTCACTAGTGTGGCACATTCCTTGGAAACTCTAATTAGATCAAAAACATAACTTTACTAAACATTTCAACTGACCAAAATTTAATTTTGTACGTTTTCAGTATCTGTTCATAAATCATCTGGACCAGAGGAACACATATCGACCCGAGGAACACATATCGTAGTCAGTAGTCGGCGGTAGCTATTCATCTCTATTTCTGCATCATTCAGACCGAAAACACATACAGTCTACAGTCTACATGTCAAACACAACCTAGCAAGACTCAGGTAATTAAATTTTCCGCAAACGCAGCCGTTGTGTTAAAAAATAGTGAAACAAACGTTGTTGTTTTTGCTTCCGCTCAAAAGCAGTGAAACAACCATTGTTGTTTTTGTTTTTCTTTTAAAACGTATGACTCGAAGCCAAAAACATTGGAGTACATAAGAACATTTCATATGCTTGCTCAACTTCCATTTTCAATTTCAACTTCATTTCATCTCTTAATTTCATCTCTAATTCTGTTCCATTTTCGATTTCGTTTCATCTCTTATTTCTGATGTGCAACAACAATTTTAAGAGACGATAACATAACGAATAACATATTTTATAAATTGTGTATTGTGCGGAATAACATCTTTTATAAATGGTGCATTGTGTGGAATAACATCTTTTATTAATTTTGCGGAATAACATCATTTATAAAAAAACAACTAAAATTGTTTTTCAACATCCTTTTAGGAAGTGCCAAAAACAGCTATATCAAAAAAAAAGCTACATTGAAAAAAACTACCTTGAAAACAGCTCCAACAATCCTCATCCTCATCATATACACACCACTCGATGTATACAAAATAGGGGTTATCTCAACACCGTCATCATCATCGTCAGAAAACCACAGGTATTTTTTTATAAAACATACTGACATTTTTATACACCCATATTTATAAAAACATACTAACACAAATTTCTAAACATGATATCGTTATATTGTGTACCCCTCCTATTGTGTATCACTCAACTATCATCAATATTGTCTAAAGAAAATCCTTCATATTTAAAACAAGTTGATATTGTCAAAAGAGAACTGTCAAAAGAGACCTCTACATATTTAAAAGAAGTTGAAACTCAAAACCAAAATGCATTTTGATGAAACACTTTTAAAAACACCCCTAAATGAAGATATGAATGAAGACTCGGAAGGGTCAATTGTAGAATCAAGTGGAGGGTTAGTTGTAGGATCAAGTGGAGGATCAAGTGGAGGACCAGTTATAGAATCAAGTGGAGAATTAATTGTAGAATCAAGTGAAGGATTACTTGTAGAATCAAGTGGAGAAATCATCATAATATCAGACTCCAGCGAAAACTTTGTAAGTGTTGAACATTTTTTTAAAAAAACGTATACATTGTATTTTTCAAAATCATATTTTTCAAAATCATATTGCACCTCTTTTTTAAAAACATATTGCACTTTTCAAAATAATATTGCACCATTTAAGGGATATTTCACCCTGAAAAAGTATTTCATCTTTTGGAAAATCTCTCATCTTTTTCTTTTGGAAAAATCTTTTCTTCGGAAAATCTTTGTTTCCTTTTTGGAAGAATCTTTTCTTCGGAAAATCTTTGTTTCCGGAAAAGTCTCCAATTCCCGTTATTTTAACAAATATTGGAACCTCTATGTTATAAATATTTTGAAATTCTATATTACAAAGTGGGTGCATTATGATGATGTAACTTAGAATTCAAAACACTCATATGATATCTATGTGACTTATAATATTTATGTGACCCATCAATAGGTAGACGTGAAAAACTCAAGATAAAAATACATATATATCAAGACCTTCAAAAAATCCAAGGCCTTCAAAAAATTCAATATTCTCAAAAAATTCAAGATTCTCACAAAATTCAAGATCCACAAAATATTCAAGATCCACAAAACATTCAAGGTTCTCAAAAAATTCTAGGTTCTCGAAAAATCCCAAGTGTATATCAGATATGTTCAACACTCAACAAATGCTCAAATTCGAATTCTCAAACATCTTCAACACATAATAAATTTTTGAACTTTAATTCTCAAACATCTTCTAAAACCAGGAACTCTCCAGATAGCACCCCAGTGCTCAAATGTTTCGATGCTATTGCTGTAGATGAGTTTGAGAACGCTCCTTATACAAAATCCTATGATGGGTTATCTCAATATGGGTTAGATCGCGCTCTTATACATGAATTACTAAGTAATCCTTTTATGTTGTCAGAAAAAACAAGAGACGGTTTAACTCAGAAATCAAAAAATGGTAATGGCTTGTCAGAAAAAACAAACGGTTTGACTCATAATTCAGGCGATGTTGCAAATCAACAAAGAAGAGATGGTTTATCTCAAAATAGGTTATCTCGATATAGTTTAGATCAAACACTTGTATATGAATTCATGAACAATCCCTTTCTATTAACAGAGAAAACAGATATTAAGGAAATTAAAAATGGCATTGATATTGAAGTTGGAGGTAGAAGTGATGCCAATATTGAAGGTGAAGGTGGTGATGATAAAGGTGGTAAAAGTGGTGATGGTGATGGTAAAGGCTCCAGTATTCATGTTGATGCGGACGATAAGGACAGTGAATTTAGAAATGGTACTGACGAAGAGCCCATTGCTGTTATAGACGATGGATTCAGAATTGACACTAACGAAGGGCCTAACAAAGAAAACAATGTAAATTTAAATATCTTTGATATTCCTGATGCTCAACATTTTAACATCCTTGATATTCCTGTTGTTCAAAATTTAAACACTCCTGCTGTTCAAAATTTAAATATTCCTGATATACAAAATTTTAACATTTCTGATACTCAAGATATTCAAGATGCTCAAAACTTGAACATTTTTGGTGTTTCCAATGTTCAAATTTTGGATATTCTCGATATTCAAAACACCAATATAGACAAAAACCCTGGTGTTGATAAAGTTACCAATGTTGATATAGTTCCCAATGTTGATAAGATTCTGGGTGTTGACAAAATCTTTGGTGTTAGTAAAGTTCCCAATGTTGATAAGATTCTCGGTGTTGACAAAAATGTTGATAAGATTTTTGGTGTTGACAAAAATCCTAATGTTTACAAGAATCCTAGTAGGAATCATTATAGGAAACCCAAGGTTATTGGATACATTGAAGCTATAAAATATATTGAATATATTATAAAGAAATTTATTGACGGAAATGAAAATTTTGTTTTTTTTTTTTTTTTATTATTGACGGAAATGAAAATTTTGTTAACGAAAATTTTATTGACGGAAAGGAAAATTTTGTTAACGAAAATTTTGTTAACGGAAATGAAAATGTTAATAAAAATAAAATCAATATGGATGTTGAAATGGATAATGATATGAACAATGATATGGATGTCGAGGTGGATATCGATGTCGAGGTGGATATCGATGCCAAGACATATGTCGAAAAATGTGAAATACAAAACAATAAATGTGGTTTAAGAACAGTGGCATGTAACTGTTTAAGATGCCGGGAGTGAAAATCAACTATTACAGTAGTCATAAACTGTCCCAAAACACCAATATGGTTTCGTCAATGTGAAATGTGAAATACAAAACAATTAATGTGGTTTACGAACAGTGGCATGTAACTGTTTAAGATGCCGGGAGTGAAAATCAACTATTACAGTAGTCATAAACTGTCCTAAAAACACCATTATGGTTTTTTTCAATATAATTAAAATAATGTGATTAAAATATAATTAAAATGTTAAAGAAAAAAATGATCAATATGGTTTCGCCAATATGTTTAAAAAAATATTAATCATCAAATGGTTAAAAATATTAATCATCAATATGGTTTCGCTAACATATTTAAAAATGGTTTCGCCAGTATGTTTAAAAATAGTTTCGTTTAAAAATAGTTTCGCCAATATATTAATCATGAATCATGGTTTCGCCAATACGCTTAAAAAATAGTTTCGCCAATATATTAATCATGAATGTATTAATCATGAATGTGGTTTCGCCAATATAGTTAAACCAATAGTTAAGAAAACAGTATCATATAACTAAGAAAACAGTATCATATAACTATCAATATGGTTAAGAAAACGTTAGCATGTAACTACACTGTTTATCTTAAAGCCAGGAGTAAAAAAACAACTATTACAGTAGTCATGGAACGTTCCAAAAACACATTGAGTAGTTTTGACTGATTGGCTAGTCTTGATTAATTGATTGGTTTTCAAAATGTTTTCGTAAATATGGTTTGCAAAATGGTTTCGTCAATATGGTTAAGAAACAGTATCATGTAACTACATTGTTTAAGATGCCAGAAGTGAAAATCAACTATTACAATAGTCATGTGCCGTTTCGAAAACATGGTGAGTAGGTTTAGATTGATTGGCTAAAGATTTTGAATAATTGGCTAATGATTAATTGATTGATGATTAATTGTTAGTTTGTATAAATTTTAAGTCTGGGTTGGGTTTTTATGAATTAAAAACTATTTGAATTAAAAACTGTATTAAATCTAAATATAATGTGTTATCTGGAATCTGACTGACTAAATCTGTATTTATTATCTAGAATCTGACTAACTGGAATCTATTTATAAGAAATAGTTTTGTTATCTGGAATCTGACTGACTGGGATCTAAATCTAGTTTTGTTATCTGGAATCTGACTGACTAGTTTTGTTATCTGAATCTGACTGACTGGGATCTAAATCAAAAAATCTTAAAGAATATATGATATAACTTAATTAAAATATAAAATAATTAAAATATATATATATTGAAAAATGTAATATTATGAAAGGTGTAATATTTTGAAAAGTGTGATATTTTTTTTAAAAATGTAATATTTTTAAAAAATGCAATATTTTGAAAATATATTGAAAATATATTGAAAAGTGTAATATTTTGAAAGGTGTAATATTATAATTATAATATGATTATGTGTGATATCTTATAACATAATTATTTTTAATTATTTATTTGGTAAAGTGTGACATCTTTTTTTCAAAGACCTCATATTCGAGTGACTGTCACGTCCAAGTTAACCCACAAATATATACATAACCATCAGGGTTACAGTTAATAGGGTGGCTAAGAACGTCACTGGAATGGCTGTATATGGTATTATACTTGAAAATGTTTGTATATGAAATATGATTATATATATATGAAAAATTATATGTATATATAAATAGTGTGAACCCAAACAAACAGAAAACGAATATGGTCAGTATTCAAAAGGGCCACCCTTATGCTAGTCTCTTAAATACGTGTTATAATAATTATAACAAATCCCCAAAGAGATTTTGCTACCCTACCTAAAGTCGTTCGAAACATTACAAGTTTCCTTGTTATTAAACATCATATTATTGTCTTAATAATCTATATTAACCCTATCTAAACCTACAGGTGTGTTCAAACATTTTACTTACTTACTTACTT
The DNA here is from genome assembly GCA_947389925.1 of Coelopa pilipes. NCBI lineage: Eukaryota > Metazoa > Arthropoda > Insecta > Diptera > Coelopidae > Coelopa > Coelopa pilipes. The sequence goes on from OX376700.1 coordinate 11,506,430, forward strand.
ATGATAAGAAAATATCTATGAAAACAAAATACATTTTTAAATTTTAATTTTCATATATGAAAACAAATGTGATTAAAAAACAAAACCTTTCGAAAATGAAAGATTTATGATGAAGATCCTTAAGGATATTTGAGTTAAAAAATTCTTAAGGATATTTGAGTTAAAAAACTTTTTTTGAAATTGAAAAATCAAAGATACTTGAGTTGAAAATTAAGATTGAAAAAATCAAAACCTGAATTTCATATAAAAAAGTGATAAGTGATTCCTGTGATAAGCGACTCCTGTTAAAATAAAATATATAAAAATATTCCCATTTACTGAAATAAACGAAAATATTCTCATTCATTAAAACAAATGTGAAAATAAATGTGAAATATATGAAAATATATAAAAACCTCAAGCTGAAAATCAACCATGAAAATTATCAGCAAATGAGAAGTTATGTGAAAAGTGATTCCTATCTATGAAAACATGTTTTCATAGATAGGAATCACTTTTCACTTTTCAACTTGAGACTTGAAGCTTTAAGCTCGAGGCTTTTTAATTTAAAACTTTGTTTTCATAGATAGGAATTACTTTCCACTTTTCACAAAATGAGAGTGTTTTTCTAAAAATGAGAGTGTTTTTCATATATTTTTCACATATTTATTTTCAAAGTTTGTTTTAATAAATGATAATAAATGAGAATATTTATTTTCAAAAATCTTGTTTTTTATAATGAGAGTGTTTTTCATATATTTTCACACATTTATTTTCAAAGTTTTGTTTTAATAAATTAAAAAATGAGAATGTTTTTCATATAAATGAGAATTGTTTTCACAAAAATGAGAATCACTTTTTACATAATCTTTCACATTAATAAAATGAGAACATTTTTTCACAAATATGAGAATATATTTTTTTCACATAAATGAGAATCACTTTTTACATATTTTTCATATTAATGAAATGTGCAACAACATTTTTAAGAGACCGTTAGCTAATAGCGTGGCGTCTCCACGCAATTTTTATGGAAATGTTCAACCACTGTTATGTTGTTTTTTGGCGAGATCGGAACTTATAAAATACTGAGATCAGAGCTTATAAAATATATATGTCTATACAAGACATATATTAAAACAGTGTGCAACCTTAAATTAAAAACAGTGTACGATATGTCTAATGTGTCTAATTAAATAGTATACTGTTTCCGATCAAAAATCTAAATATATCAGCCACCCAATCTTTCAACTCTAATTCAGACAAAACATCTAAATACATCAGCCACCCAACCTTTGAAAACGTTGCATCATCGAAAATATTTATTTAAATCGAAAACGTTGAAAATGTTTATTTAAATCGAAAACGTTGAAAATGTTCATTTAAATCGAAAACGTTGAAAATATTCATTTAAATCGAAAACGGTGCATCACTTAAAACATTCATTTAATTAAAACCGCGCATCATTTAAAAACATTCATTTAATTAAAACGGTGCATCATTTAAAAACATTTATTTAATTAAAAATATTTATTTAATTAAAAACGGTGCATCACTTTGAAAACGGTGCATCATAAACGTAGTCAACACACCTTCCTAACAAAACGCTCCGATTGGTTATTAAAGACATCACATCAACTTTGATTGGTTAGTTAAATTTAGTAGTTCATTCAAAGACATCAATGTTTCCCTACCACACATGTTCTTAATTAATTTGTTGGTTAAATTCAAAAATCCAGTGAAATATGCTTTGATTAGATAGTTTGAATTTTATTAGTTCGTTCAAAAACATCAATGTTTTCCTACCACACATGTTCTTAATTGGTTTGTTGGTTAAATTCAAAAATCCAATGAAGAATGTGAACAGTGTCTAACCACTATTCTTAATGCACACTCACTAGTGTGGCACATTCCTTGGAAACTCTAATTAGATGAAAAACATAACTTTACTAAACATTTCAACTGACCAAAATTTAATTTTGTGCGTTTTCAGTATCTGTTCATAAATCATCTGGACCAGAGGAACACATATCGACCCGAGGAACACATATCGTAGTCAGTAGTCGGCGGTAGCTATTCATCTCTATTTCTGCATCATTCAGACCGAAAACACATACAGTCTACAGTCTACATGTCAAACACAACCTAGCAAGACTCAGGTAATTAAATTTTCCGCAAACGCAGCCGTTGTGTTCAAAAATAGTGAAACAAACGTTGTTGTTTTTGCTTCCGCTCAAAAGCAGTGAAACAACCATTGTTGTTTTTGTTTTTCTTTTAAAACGTATGACTCGAAGCCAAAAACATTGGAGTACATAAGAACATTTCATATGCTTGCTCAACTTCCATTTTCAATTTCAACTTCATTTCATCTCTTAATTTCATCTCTAATTCTGTTCCATTTTCGATTTTGTTTCATCTCTTATTTCTGATGTGCAACAACAATTTTAAGAGACGATAACATAACGAAAAACATCTTTTATAAATTGTGTATTGTGCGGAATAACATCTTTTATAAATGGTGCATTGTGTGGAATAACATCTTTTATTAATTTTGCGGAATAACATCTTTTATAAAAAAACAACTAAAATTGTTTTTCAACATCCTTTTAGGAAGTGCCAAAAACAGCTATATCAAAAAAAGGCTACATTGAAAAAAACTACCTTGAAAACAGCTCCAACAATCCATGTGGTTTAAGAACAGTGGCATGTAACTGTTTAAGATGCCGGGAGTGAAAATCAACTATTACAGTAGTCATAAACTGTCCTAAAAACACCATTATGGTTTTTTTCAATATAATTAAAATAATGTGATTAAAATATAATTAAAATGTTAAAGAAAAAAATCATCAATATGGTTTCGCCAATATGTTTAAAAAATATTAATCATCAAATGGTTAAAAATATTAATCATCAATATGGTTTCGCTAACATATTTAAAAATGGTTTCGCCAGTATGTTTAAAAATAGTTTCGTTTAAAAATAGTTTCGCCAATATATTAATCATGAATCATGGTTTCGCCAATACGCTTAAAAAATAGTTTCGCCAATATATTAATCATGAATGTATTAATCATGAATGTGGTTTCGCCAATATAGTTAAACCAATAGTTAAGAAAACAGTATCATATAACTAAGAAAACAGTATCATATAACTATCAATATGGTTAAGAAAACGTTAGCATGTAACTACACTGTTTAAGATGCCAGGAGTAAAAAAACAACTATTACAGTAGTCATGGAACGTTCCAAAAACACATTGAGTAGTTTTGACTGATTGGCTAGTCTTGATTAATTGATTGGTTTTCAAAATGTTTTCGTAAATATGGTTTGCAAAATGGTTTCGTCAATATGGTTAAGAAACAGTATCATGTAACTACATTGTTTAAGATGCCAGAAGTGAAAATCAACTATTACAATAGTCATGTGCCGTTTCGAAAACATGGTGAGTAGGTTTAGATTGATTGGCTAAAGATTTTGAATAATTGGCTAATGATTAATTGATTGATGATTAATTGTTAGTTTGTATAAATTTTAAGTCTGGGTTGGGTTTTTATGAATTAAAAACTATTTGAATTAAAAACTGTATTAAATCTAAATATAATGTGTTATCTGGAATCTGACTGACTAAATCTGTATTTATTATCTAGAATCTGACTAACTGGAATCTATTTATAAGAAATAGTTTTGTTATCTGGAATCTGACTGACTGGGATCTAAATCTAGTTTTGTTATCTGGAATCTGACTGACTAGTTTTGTTATCTGAATCTGACTGACTGGGATCTAAATCAAAAAATCTTAAAGAATATATGATATAACTTAATTAAAATATAAAATAATTAAAATATATATATATTGAAAAATGTAATATTATGAAAGGTGTAATATTTTGAAAAGTGTGATATTTTTTTAAAAATGTAATATTTTTAAAAAATGCAATATTTTGAAAATATATTGAAAATATATTGAAAAGTGTAATATTTTGAAAGGTGTAATATTATAATTATAATATGATTATGTGTGATATCTTATAACATAATTATTTTTAATTATTTATTTGGTAAAGTGTGACATCTTTTTTTCAAAGACCTCATATTCGAGTGACTGTCACGTCCAAGTTAACCCACAAATATATACATAACCATCAGGGTTACAGTTAATAGGGTGGCTAAGAACCTCACTGGAATGGCTGTATATGGTATTATACTTGAAAATGTTTGTATATGAAATATGATTATATATATATGAAAAATTATATGTATATATAAATAGTGTGAACCCAAATAAACAGAAAACGAATATGGTCAGTATTCAAAAGGGCCACCCTTATGCTAGTCTCTTAAATACGTGTTATAATAATTATAACAAATCCCCAAAGAGATTTTGCTACCCTACCTAAAGTCGTTCGAAACATTACAAGTTTCCTTGTTATTAAACATCATATTATTGTCTTAATAATCTATATTAACCCTATCTAAACCTACAGGTGTGTTCAAACATTTTACTTACTTACTTACTTATGATAAGAAAATATCTATGAAAACAAAATACATTTTTAAATTTTAATTTTCATATATGAAAACAAATGTGATTAAAAAACAAAACCTTTCGAAAATGAAAGATTTATGATGAAGATCCTTAAGGATATTTGAGTTAAAAAATTCTTAAGGATATTTGAGTTAAAAAACTTTTTTTGAAATTGAAAAATCAAAGATACTTGAGTTGAAAATTAAGATTGAAAAAATCAAAACCTGAATTTCATATAAAAAAGTGATAAGTGATTCCTGTGATAAGCGACTCCTGTTAAAATAAAATATATAAAAATATTCCCATTTACTGAAATAAACGAAAATATTCTCATTCATTAAAACAAATGTGAAAATAAATGTGAAATATATGAAAATATATAAAAACCTCAAGCTGAAAATCAACCATGAAAATTATCAGCAAATGAGAAGTTATGTGAAAAGTGATTCCTATCTATGAAAACATGTTTTCATAGATAGGAATCACTTTTCACTTTTCAACTTGAGACTTGAAGCTTTAAGCTCGAGGCTTTTTAATTTAAAACTTTGTTTTCATAGATAGGAATTACTTTCCACTTTTCACAAAATGAGAGTGTTTTTCTAAAAATGAGAGTGTTTTTCATATATTTTTCACATATTTATTTTCAAAGTTTGTTTTAATAAATGATAATAAATGAGAATATTTATTTTGAAAAATCTTGTTTTTTATAATGAGAGTGTTTTTCATATATTTTCACACATTTATTTTCAAAGTTTTGTTTTAATAAATTAAAAAATGAGAATGTTTTTCATATAAATGAGAATTGTTTTCACAAAAATGAGAATCACTTTTTACATAATCTTTCACATTAATAAAATGAGAACATTTTTTCACAAATATGAGAATATATTTTTTTCACATAAATGAGAATCACTTTTTACATATTTTTCATATTAATGAAATGTGCAACAACATTTTTAAGAGACCGTTAGCTAATAGCGTGGCGTCTCCACGCAATTTTTATGGAAATGTTCAACCACTGTTATGTTGTTTTTTGGCGAGATCGGAACTTATAAAATACTGAGATCAGAGCTTATAAAATATATATGTCTATACAAGACATATATTAAAACAGTGTGCAACCTTAAATTAAAAACAGTGTACGATATGTCTAATGTGTCTAATTAAATAGTATACTGTTTCCGATCAAAAATCTAAATATATCAGCCACCCAATCTTTCAACTCTAATTCAGACAAAACATCTAAATACATCAGCCACCCAACCTTTGAAAACGTTGCATCATCGAAAATATTTATTTAAATCGAAAACGTTGAAAATGTTTATTTAAATCGAAAACGTTGAAAATGTTCATTTAAATCGAAAACGTTGAAAATATTCATTTAAATCGAAAACGGTGCATCACTTAAAACATTCATTTAATTAAAACCGCGCATCATTTAAAAACATTCATTTAATTAAAACGGTGCATCATTTAAAAACATTTATTTAATTAAAAATATTTATTTAATTAAAAACGGTGCATCACTTTGAAAACGGTGCATCATAAACGTAGTCAACACACCTTCCTAACAAAACGCTCCGATTGGTTATTAAAGACATCACATCAACTTTGATTGGTTAGTTAAATTTTATTAGTTCATTCAAAGACATCAATGTTTCCCTACCACACATGTTCTTAATTAATTTGTTGGTTAAATTCAAAAATCCAGTGAAATATGCTTTGATTAGATAGTTTGAATTTTATTAGTTCGTTCAAAAACATCAATGTTTTCCTACCACACATGTTCTTAATTGGTTTGTTGGTTAAATTCAAAAATCCAATGAAGAATGTGAACAGTGTCTAACCACTATTCTTAATGCACACTCACTAGTGTGGCACATTCCTTGGAAACTCTAATTAGATCAAAAACATAACTTTACTAAACATTTCAACTGACCAAAATTTAATTTTGTGCGTTTTCAGTATCTGTTCATAAATCATCTGGACCAGAGGAACACATATCGTAGTCAGTAGTCGGCGGTAGCTATTCATCTCTATTTCTGCATCATTCAGACCGAAAACACATACAGTCTACAGTCTACATGTCAAACACAACCTAGCAAGACTCAGGTAATTAAATTTTCCGCAAACGCAGCCGTTGTGTTAAAAAATAGTGAAACAAACGTTGTTGTTTTTGCTTCCGCTCAAAAGCAGTGAAACAACCATTGTTGTTTTTGTTTTTCTTTTAAAACGTATGACTCGAAGCCAAAAACATTGGAGTACATAAGAACATTTCATATGCTTGCTCAACTTCCATTTTCAATTTCAACTTCATTTCATCTCTTAATTTCATCTCTAATTCTGTTCCATTTTCGATTTCGTTTCATCTCTTATTTCTGATGTGCAACAACAATTTTAAGAGACGATAACATAACGAATAACATATTTTATAAATTGTGTATTGTGCGGAATAACATCTTTTATAAATGGTGCATTGTGTGGAATAACATCTTTTATTAATTTTGCGGAATAACATCATTTATAAAAAAACAACTAAAATTGTTTTTCAACATCCTTTTAGGAAGTGCCAAAAACAGCTATATCAAAAAAAAGCTACATTGAAAAAAACTACCTTGAAAACAGCTCCAACAATCCTCATCTTCATCATATACACACCACTCGATGTATACAAAATAGGGGTTATCTCAACACCGTCATCATCATCGTCAGAAAACCACAGGTATTTTTTTATAAAACATACTGACATTTTTATACAATCATATTTATAAAAACATACTAACACAAATTTCTAAACATGATATCGTTATATTGTGTACCCCTCCTATTGTGTATCACTCAACTATCATCAATATTGTCTAAAGAAAATCCTTCATATTTAAAACAAGTTGATATTGTCAAAAGAGAACTGTCAAAAGAGACCTCTACATATTTAAAAGAAGTTGAAACTCAAAACCAAAATGCATTTTGATGAAACACTTTTAAAAACACCCCTAAATGAAGATATGAATGAAGACTCGGAAGGGTCAATTGTAGAATCAAGTGGAGGGTTAGTTGTAGGATCAAGTGGAGGATCAAGTGGAGGACCAGTTATAGAATCAAGTGGAGAATTAATTGTAGAATCAAGTGAAGGATTACTTGTAGAATCAAGTGGAGAAATCATCATAATATCAGACTCCAGCGAAAACTTTGTAAGTGTTGAACATTTTTTTAAAAAAACGTATACATTGTATTTTTCAAAATCATATTTTTCAAAATCATATTGCACCTCTTTTTTAAAAACATATTGCACTTTTCAAAATAATATTGCACCATTTAAGGGATATTTCACCCTAAAAAAGTATTTCATCTTTTGGAAAATCTCTCATCTTTTTCTTTTGGAAAAATCTTTTCTTCGGAAAATCTTTGTTTCCTTTTTGGAAGAATCTTTTCTTCGGAAAATCTTTGTTTTCGGAAAAGTCTCCAATTCCCGTTATTTTAACAAATATTGGAACCTCTATGTTATAAATATTTTGAAATTCTATATTACAAAGTGGGTGCATTATGATGATGTAACTTAGAATTCAAAACACTCATATGATATCTATGTGACTTATAATATTTATGTGACCCATCAATAGGTAGACGTGAAAACTCATGAAAAACTCAAGATAAAAATACATATATATCAAGACCTTCAAAAAATCCAAGGCCTTCAAAAAATTCAATATTCTCAAAAAATTCAAGATTCTCACAAAATTCAAGATCCACAAAATATTCAAGATCCACAAAACATTCAAGGTTCTCAAAAAATTCTAGGTTCTCGAACAATCCCAAGTGTATATCAGATATGTTCAACACTCAACAAATGCTCAAATTCGAATTCTCAAAAATCTTCAACACATAATAAATTTTTGAACTTTAATTCTCAAACATCTTCTAAAACCAGGAACTCTCCAGATAGCACCCCAGTGCTCAAATGTTTCGATGCTATTGCTGTAGATGAGTTTGAGAACGCTCCTTATACAAAATCCTATGATGGGTTATCTCAATATGGGTTAGATCGCGCTCTTATACATGAATTACTAAGTAATCCTTTTATGTTGTCAGAAAAAACAAGAGACGGTTTAACTCAGAAATCAAAAAATGGTAATGGCTTGTCAGAAAAAACAAACGGTTTGACTCATAATTCAGGCGATGTTGCAAATCAACAAAGAAGAGATGGTTTATCTCAAAATAGGTTATCTCGATATAGTTTAGATCAAACACTTGTATATGAATTCATGAACAATCCCTTTCTATTAACAGAGAAAACAGATATTATGGAAATTAAAAATGGCATTGATATTGAAGTTGAAGGAGGTAGAAGTGATGCCAATATTGAAGGTGAAGGTGGTGATGATAAAGGTGGTAAAAGTGGTGATGGTGATGGTAAAGGCTCCAGTATTCATGTTGATGCGGACGATAAGGACAGTGAATTTAGAAATGGTACTGACGAAGAGCCCATTGCTGTTATAGACGATGGATTCAGAATTGACACTAACGAAGGGCCTAACAAAGAAAACAATGTAAATTTAAATATCTTTGATATTCCTGATGCTCAACATTTTAACATCCTTGATATTCCTGTTGTTCAAAATTTAAACACTCCTGCTGTTCAAAATTTAAATATTCCTGATATACAAAATTTTAACATTTCTGATACTCAAGATATTCAAGATGCTCAAAACTTGAACATTTTTGGTGTTTCCAATGTTCAAATTTTGGATATTCTCGATATTCAAAACACCAATATAGACAAAAACCCTGGTGTTGATAAAGTTACCAATGTTGATATAGTTCCCAATGTTGATAAGATTCTGGGTGTTGACAAAATCTTTGGTGTTAGTAAAGTTCCCAATGTTGATAAGATTCTCGGTGTTGACAAAAATGTTGATAAGATTTTTAGTGTTGACAAAAATCCTAATGTTTACAAGAATCCTAGTAGGAATCATTATAGGAAACCCAAGGTTATTGGATACATTGAAGCTATAAAATATATTGAATATATTATAAAGAAATTTATTGACGGAAATGAAAATTTTGTTTTTTTTTTTTTTTTTATTATTGACGGAAATGAAAATTTTGTTAACGAAAATTTTATTGACGGAAAGGAAAATTTTGTTAACGAAAATTTTGTTAACGGAAATGAAAATGTTAATAAAAATAAAATCAATATGGATGTTGAAATGGATAATGATATGAACAATGATATGGATGTCGAGGTGGATATCGATGTCGAGGTGGATATCGATGCCAAGACATATGTCGAAAAATGTGAAATACAAAACAATAAATGTGGTTTAAGAACAGTGGCATGTAACTGTTTAAGATGCCGGGAGTGAAAATCAACTATTACAGTAGTCATAAACTGTCCCAAAACACCAATATGGTTTCGTCAATGTGAAATGTGAAATACAAAACAATTAATGTGGTTTACGAACAGTGGCATGTAACTGTTTAAGATGCCGGGAGTGAAAATCAACTATTACAGTAGTCATAAACTGTCCTAAAAACACCATTATGGTTTTTTTCAATATAATTAAAATAATGTGATTAAAATATAATTAAAATGTTAAAGAAAAAAATCATCAATATGGTTTCGCCAATATGTTTAAAAAATATTAATCATCAAATGGTTAAAAATATTAATCATCAATATGGTTTCGCTAACATATTTAAAAATGGTTTCGCCAGTATGTTTAAAAATAGTTTCGTTTAAAAATAGTTTCGCCAATATATTAATCATGAATCATGGTTTCGCCAATACGCTTAAAAAATAGTTTCGCCAATATATTAATCATGAATGTATTAATCATGAATGTGGTTTCGCCAATATAGTTAAACCAATAGTTAAGAAAACAGTATCATATAACTAAGAAAACAGTATCATATAACTATCAATATGGTTAAGAAAACGTTAGCATGTAACTACACTGTTTAAGATGCCAGGAGTAAAAAAACAACTATTACAGTAGTCATGGAACGTTCCAAAAACACATTGAGTAGTTTTGACTGATTGGCTAGTCTTGATTAATTGATTGGTTTTCAAAATGTTTTCGTAAATATGGTTTGCAAAATGGTTTCGTCAATATGGTTAAGAAACAGTATCATGTAACTACATTGTTTAAGATGCCAGAAGTGAAAATCAACTATTACAATAGTCATGTGCCGTTTCGAAAACATGGTGAGTAGGTTTAGATTGATTGGCTAAAGATTTTGAATAATTGGCTAATGATTAATTGATTGATGATTAATTGTTAGTTTGTATAAATTATAAGTCTGGGTTGGGTTTTTATGAATTAAAAACTATATGAATTAAAAACTGTATTAAATCTAAATATAATGTGTTATCTGGAATCTGACTGACTAAATCTGTATTTATTATCTAGAATCTGACTAACTGGAATCTATTTATAAGAAATAGTTTTGTTATCTGGAATCTGACTGACTAGTTTTGTTATCTGGAATCTGACTGACTGGGATCTAAATCAAAAAATCTTAAAGTATATATGATATAACTTAATTAAAATATAAAATAATTAAAATATATATATATTGAAAAATGTAATATTATGAAAGGTGTAATATTTTGAAAAGTGTGATATTTTTTTTAAAAATGTAATATTTTTAAAAAATGCAATATTTTGAAAATATATTGAAAATATATTGAAAAGTGTAATATTTTGAAAGGTGTAATATTATAATTATAATATGATTATGTGTGATATCTTATAACATAATTATTTTTAATTATTTATTTGGTAAAGTGTGACATCTTTTTTTCAAAGACCTCATATTCGAGTGACTGTCACGTCCAAGTTAACCCACAAATATATACATAACCATCAGGGTTACAGTTAATAGGGTGGCTAAGAACGTCACTGGAATGGCTGTATATGGTATTATACTTGAAAATGTTTGTATATGAAATATGATTATATATATATGTAAAATTATATGTATATATAAATAGTGTGAACCCAAATAAACAGAAAACGAATATGGTCAGTATTCAAAAGGGCCACCCTTATGCTAGTCTCTTAAATACGTGTTATAATAATTATAACAAATCCCCAAAGAGATTTTGCTACCCTACCTAAAGTCGTTCGAAACATTACAAGTTTCCTTGTTATTAAACATCATATTATTGTCATAATAATCTATATTAACCCTATCTAAACCTACAGGTGTGCTCAAACATTTTACTTACTTACTTACTTATGATAAGAAAATATCTATGAAAACAAAATAAATTTTTTAATTTTAATTTTCATATATGAAAACAAATGTGATTAAAAAACAAAACCTTTCGAAAATGAAAGATTTATGATGAAGATCCTTAAGGATATTTGAGTTAAAAAATTCTTAAGGATATTTGAGTTAAAAAACTTTTTTTGAAATTGAAAAATCAAAGATACTTGAGTTGAAAATTAAGATTGAAAAAATCAAAACCTGAATTTCATATAAAAAAGTGATAAGTGATTCCTGTGATAAGCGACTCCTGTTAAAATAAAATATATAAAAATATTCCCATTTACTGAAATAAACGAAAATATTCTCATTCATTAAAACAAATGTGAAAATAAATGTGAAATATATGAAAATATATAAAAACCTCAAGCTGAAAATCAACCATGAAAATTATCAGCAAATGAGAAGTTATGTGAAAAGTGATTCCTATCTATGAAAACATGAAAAATATTCTCATTTATTAATATGAAAAATATGTAAAAAGTGATTCTCATTTATGTGAAAAAAATATATTCTCATTTTTGTGAAAAAATGTTCTCATTTTATTAATGTGAAAGATTATGTAAAAAGTGATTCTCATTTTTGTGAAAACAATTCTCATTTATATGAAAACATTCTCATTTTATAATTTATTAAAACAAAACTTTGAAAATAAATGTGTGAAAATATATGAAAAACACTCTCATTATAAAAAACAAGATTTTTGAAAATAAATATTCTCATTTATTATCATTTATTAAAACAAACTTTGAAAATAAATATGTGAAAAATATATGAAAAACACTCTCATTTTTAGAAACAAAACTTTTGAAAATAAATGTGAAAAGTTTTATGAAAAATTATCCCTATCTATGAAATCATATGAAAAAAATATATTCATTTATTAAAATAAATGTGAAAAATATGTAATAAATGATTATTATCTATGAAAACAATATTATGAAGATAATTATAAAAAGTTGTGTGAAAAGTGGAAAGTGATTCCTATCTATGAAAACAAAGTTTTAAATTAAAAAGCCTCGAGCTTAAAGCTTCAAGTCTCAAGTTGAAAAGTGAAAAGTGATTCCTATCTATGAAAACAAAGTTTTAAGTTAAAACCTCGAGCTTTAAGCTTCAAGTCTCAAGTTGAAAGACCTTCAAACTCCAAGTTTAGAGGTCTCAAGCTTCAAAGTTAAAATTCTCAAAGTTTCAAAGTTCCAAGCTTAAAAGTCTCAAGCCGAAAACTCTCAAAGCCTCAAGCTTCAAACCCTCAGGTTGAAAAACATCAAAATTCACAAGTTGAAAAAAATCGCAAATTAAAACCATCAGGTTCAAAACTCATAAGTTGGAAACCATCAGGTTGAAACTCACAAGTTAAAAACATCAGGTTGAAAACTTCAGGATGAAAAACATCAAATTTGAAAATTTCAAACTGAATAACATGAAGTTGAAACCTCAGGTCGAAAACTGAATTGAGGATTCCTTTTCCAAACTCTTTTACAATCAAAAATGAGGATTCTTTCTTAAATTCCCTTTCTGAAAAAAACAAACTTGAGGATTCCTTTTTCAAAACTCTTTTACAATCAAAATTGAGGATACCTTCCCGAAAAAAATGAGGATTCCCTTTTCCGAAAAAATTCAAATAATTCAAAATCTTTTACAATCAAAACGAGGATTCTTCATGAAAAAATTCAAATGTCATTAAATCTTCAAAATAATTCTTCAAAAAATGAAAACCCCAAATAATTCTTCAAAAATGAAAACCTCAAACATTTCTTCAAAATCAAAACCCCAAATAATTCTTCAAAATTGAAAACCTTAAAAATTGAAAACCTCACAATTGAAAACTTTAAAATTGAAAACCTCAAAATTGAAAACTTCAAAATTGAAAACCACTTTTTGGTTTGGTTTGTCTGTCTATCATCAAGCCATTATAGTTTGTCTATCTGTCTTTTATTTTGTGATTCCTTCAAACCATATTTTAATTTATCTATCTGTCTGTTTATTTTCGAATATTTGAAAAACCTACAGGCCATCAAGTCATTCCTTATAGTTTGTTTGTCTGTTTTTTATTTTGTGATTCCTTCAATTTTTGTGATTCCATATTTTGGTTTATCTATCTGTCTGTGTATTTACGAATTGGAAAACCTACAGGCCATCAAGTCTTTAGTTTTTAGTTTTAGTTGTCTTTAGTTTTTATTTTGTTTATAGCTATCTGTCTATATGTCTTTCTATATATAAAAAATATATATTATATCTGAAAAGGATTAGTTAAAAATTCTTTTTGGAAAAAATTATATATTATATCTGAAAAGGATTAGTTAAAAATTATTTTTGGAAAAGCATAAAAAATATTTTTTGGAAAAGCATAAAAATATTTTGTTCAAAAAGACCATATATTATACCCTTTCAAAAGGATTATATATTAATATCTGTAAAGGAAAAAGAATAAGAAAAACGAAGGTAACAATTTTATGGTGAAAATGGTGGAGAATAGTGAACAAAATCTTTGTCCGTGTAGGACTCAGGCAAGGCAGTTCTGAAGTACTTTTCGCCCCTCGCCACAGGGGCTCATCAGAGAACAAATGCAACGCTAAATCTAAAAGGTTCTAAAACTTAAAAAGTTAAAGAATCATGAGAACCAAAATAACCTAAATGTTATTTTAAAGTTCGAGGCCAACTAAAACTAAAAACAATGTTTTGGTTATGGTTATGACAAATAATGGTTATGACAAATAATGGTTATGACAAATAATGGTTATGACAAATAATGAGGAGGAGCAATAAATGGTAACATAAGGTATGTGTTTTTTGATAAACATAATTTCAAAAGCACATATCTTTTCGTATCTTTTTATACATTTTCTGAAAAATTACCTTGAAAAATATTGAGGAGATTGAAATTTTTCTGTTGATAAATCCAAATTTGTTTTGGATAATAAATTTTGTTGATAAGTCCAAATTTTTTGTTGTTAAGTCCAAAAATTATGTTGTAAAATCCATTTTTTTGAATAATAGTGTCTTAAAATATATTTGAAATGAATCAAACAAATATTTTTTTTAAAAATAGTTGTGGTGGGTAATTACCTTTTTTAAATAAAAATGCCTTTATTTTAAAGTAAAAATTATTATGAATTTATTATGAGTTTTCACATGTGCAAATCAAAATATGGAAAAATTAAACCTTTTTTTTAAACATCTAGAATTATAATGAGAATTATAATGAGAATTATAATGGAAGACGCCATATTTGATGTGAAAATTTTCTCCATATGTATAAAATTATTTCTCCAAACCCTTACATGTATAAAAATATCCGTATGTATAAAATTATTTCTCCGAACCTTTATATGTATCTCCGTATCTCCATATGTATAGAATTCTCGAATGCGCCAAATTTTTTTTATGTGAAAATTATTCTCCGTATATATAAAATTGTTTCTCCGAATCTTCATATGTATAAAATTCTCAAATGCTTGAATGCTTTATATATATATAAAAATCTTCGAATCTTCATGTGTACAATATTCTCGAATGCGCCAAATTAATATGTGAAAATGATGTCTCCAAATCTTCCTATATTTAAAAATCTCCAAATTTTCATCTATATAAAAGAATCTCCAAATCTTGAATGCACCAAAATCTCCATCTCATATATGCTCATATATGCTCACCTTACTCACAATCTTAATACATTTTATGCTCTGTTTTTATAAACCTTTGACTCTCAGTCTCGAATATGTTTGTGTGCAAATGTGTGAATTATGCTCTGTTTTAGTAAGCCTAGACTCACAGTCTCGAATATGTTCATGTGCAAATGTGCAAATTATATGCAAACCATGTGTTCTCTCTACACTCAATCTATATATTTTCCTTACAAACAACCTCACATATCCTTACACTCTCAATCTTATATATTTCCTTATATATGCTTTTATATGTAAATTGTGTGTTTTCCTTTTCTTTCAATATTATATATGCTCATATATCATATATGCTCATATATCTCAGTCTCAATTACAATAACGTTCATATGTACCAGAATAAATAAAATTTTCAAAATGTTCACTATAAGAATTCGAAATTTTTCGATTATCAAAATGTTTATTATAAGAATTCGAAAATTTTTCGATTATCAAAATGTTCACTATAAGAATTTTAAATTCTGAGAATTCTCACTCACAACATTCAATATGTTCAATATGATTTGAGAGTTCTGTACTCATGTGTCATTTCCACTGTTTTGTTTATCAGAATTACACATATGAGAGCTGAATTACTCATATGAGAGCTGAGAGTTCTGTACTCATGTGTCATTTCCAGTGTTTTGTTTATCAGAATTACTCATATGAGAGCTGAATTACTCATATGAGAGCTAATTCTCATAAGAGAGCTGATATTCATGAGAGAGCTGATACATGAGAGGAGCACTCATGAGAGAGCTGATACATGAGAGGAACACTCATACTAGAGCTCATACATGTGAGAGAGCTCATTTTCTCTTTCCCTCTCCCTGCTCTCATGTTAGATACATCATAAGAAACCTGTTATGTACAGAATACTCAGTAGCATTGGAGTACATAACACATCGTTTTTTTGTTTACATTTTTTATGCTTGCTCAACTTCCATTTTCAAATGTTCAACCACTGTTATGTTGTTTTTTGGCGAGATCGGAACTTATAAAATACTGAGATCAGAGCTTATAAAATATATATGTCTATACAAGACATATATTAAAACAGTGTGCAACCTTAAATTAAAAACAGTGTACGATATGTCTAATGTGTCTAATTAAATAGTATACTGTTTCCGATCAAAAATCTAAATATATCAGCCACCCAATCTTTCAACTCTAATTCAGACAAAATATCTAAATACATCAGCCACCCAACTTTTGAAAACGTTGCATCATTGAAAATATTTATTTAAATCGAAAACGTTGAAAATGTTTATTTAAATCGAAAACGTTGAAAATGGTCATTTAAATCGAAAACGTTGAAAATATTCATTTAAATCGAAAACGGTGCATCATTTAAAACATTCATTTAATTAAAACCGCGCATCATTTAAAAACATTCATTTAATTAAAACGGTGCATCATTTAAAAACATTTATTTAATTAAAAATATTTATTTAATTAAAACGGTGCATCACTTTGAAAACGGTG
The DNA here is from genome assembly GCA_947389925.1 of Coelopa pilipes. Taxonomy (NCBI): domain Eukaryota; kingdom Metazoa; phylum Arthropoda; class Insecta; order Diptera; family Coelopidae; genus Coelopa; species Coelopa pilipes. The sequence goes on from OX376700.1 coordinate 11,523,353, forward strand.
CATCATAAACGTAGTCAACACACCTTCCTAACAAAACGTTCCGATTGGTTATTAAAGACATCACATCAACTTTGATTGGTTAGTTAAATTTTATTAGTTCATTCAAAGACATCAATGTTTCCCTACCACACATGTTCTTAATTAATTTGTTGGTTAAATTCAAAAATCCAGTGAAATATGCTTTGATTAGATAGTTTGAATTTTATTAGTTCGTTCAAAAACATCAATGTTTTCCTACCACACATGTTCTTAATTGGTTTGTTGGTTAAATTCAAAAATCCAATGAAGAATGTGAACAGTGTCTAACCACTATTCTTAATGCACACTCACTAGTGTGGCACATTCCTTGGAAACTCTAATTAGATCAAAAACATAACTTTACTAAACATTTCAACTGACCAAAATTTAATTTTGTGCGTTTTCAGTATCTGTTCATAAATCATCTGGACCAGAGGAACACATATCGACCCGAGGAACACATATCGTAGTCAGTAGTCGGCGGTAGCTATTCATCTCTATTTCTGCATCATTCAGACCGAAAACACATACAGTCTACAGTCTACATGTCAAACACAACCTAGCAAGACTCAGGTAATTAAAATTTCCGCAAACACAGCCGTTGTGTTCAAAAATAGTGAAACAAACGTTGTTGTTTTTGCTTCCGCTCAAAAGCAGTGAAACAACCATTGTTGTTTTTGTTTTTCTTTTAAAACGTATGACTCGAAGCCAAAAACATTGGAGTACATAAGAACATTTCATATGCTTGCTCAACTTCCATTTTCAATTTCAACTTCATTTCATCTCTTAATTTCATCTCTAATTCTGTTCCATTTTCGATTTTGTTTCATCTCTTATTTCTGATGTGCAACAACAATTTTAAGAGACGATAACATAACGAAAAACATTTTTTATAAATTGTGTATTGTGCGGAATAACATCTTTTATAAATGGTGCATTGTGTGGAATAACATCTTTTATTAATTTTGCGGAATAACATCATTTATAAAAAAACAACTAAAATTGTTTTTCATCATCCTTTTAGGAAGTGCCAAAAACAGCTATATCAAAAAAAGGCTACATTGAAAAAAACTACCTTGAAAACAGCTCCAACAATCCATGTGGTTTAAGAACAGTGGCATGTAACTGTTTAAGATGCCGGGAGTGAAAATCAACTATTACAGTAGTCATAAACTGTCCTAAAAACACCATTATTTACTTACTTACTTACTTACTTATGATAAGAAAATATCTATGAAAACAAAATAAATTTTAAAATTTTAATTTTCATATATGAAAACAAATGTGATTAAAAAACAAAACCTTTCGAAAATGAAAGATTTATGATGAAGATCCTTAAGGATATTTGAGTTAAAAAATTCTTAAGGATATTTGAGTTAAAAAACTTTTTTTGAAATTGAAAAATCAAAGATACTTGAGTTGAAAATTAAGATTGAAAAAATCAAAACCTGAATTTCATATAAAAAAGTGATAAGTGATTCCTGTGATAAGCGACTCCTGTTAAAATAAAATATATAAAAATATTCCCATTTACTGAAATAAACGAAAATATTCTCATTCATTAAAACAAATGTGAAAATAAATGTGAAATATATGAAAATATATAAAAACCTCAAGCTGAAAATCAACCATGAAAATTATCAGCAAATGAGAAGTTATGTGAAAAGTGATTCCTATCTATGAAAACATGAAAAATATTCTCATTTATTAATATGAAAAATATGTAAAAAGTGATTCTCATTTATGTGAAAAAAATATATTCTCATTTTTGTGAAAAAATGTTCTCATTTTATTAATGTGAAAGATTATGTAAAAAGTGATTCTCATTTTTGTGAAAACAATTCTCATTTATATGAAAACATTCTCATTTTTTAATTTATTAAAACAAAACTTTGAAAATAAATGTGTGAAAATATATGAAAAACACTCTCATTATAAAAAACAAGATTTTTGAAAATAAATATTCTCATTTATTATCATTTATTAAAACAAACTTTGAAAATAAATATGTGAAAAATATATGAAAAACACTCTCATTTTTAGAAACAAAACTTTTGAAAATAAATGTGAAAAGTTTTATGAAAAATTATCCCTATCTATGAAATCATGTGAAAAAAATATATGAAAAAAATATTTTCATTTATTAAAATAAATGTGAAAAATATGTAATAAATGATTATTATCTATGAAAACAAAATTATGAAGATAATTATAAAAAGTTGTGTGAAAAGTGGAAAGTGATTCCTATCTATGAAAACAAAGTTTTAAATTAAAAAGCCTCGAGCTTAAAGCTTCAAGTCTCAAGTTGAAAAGTGAAAAGTGATTCCTATCTATGAAAACAAAGTTTTAAGTTAAAACCTCGAGCATTAAGCTTCAAGTCTCAAGTTGAAAGACCTTCAAACTCCAAGTTTAGAGGTCTCAAGCTTCAAAGTTAAAATTCTCAAAGTTTCAAAGTTCCAAGCTTAAAAGTCTCAAGCCGAAAACTCTCAAAGCCTCAAGCTTCAAACCCTCAGGTTGAAAAACATCAAAATTCACAAGTTGAAAAAAATCGCAAATTAAAACCATCACAAGTTAAAAACATCAGGTTGAAAACTTCAGGATGAAAAACATCAAATTTGAAAATTGAATAACATGAAGTTGAAACCTCAGGTCGAAAACTGAATTGAGGATTCCTTTTCCAAACTCTTTTACAATCAAAAATGAGGATTCTTTCTTAAATTCCCTTTCTGAAAAAAACAAACTTGAGGATTCCTTTTTCAAAACTCTTTTACAATCAAAATTGAGCATACCTTCCCGAAAAAAATGAGGATTCCCTTTTCCGAAAAAATTCAAATAATTCAAAATCTTTTACAATCAAAACGAGGATTCTTCATGAAAAAATTCAAATGTCATTAAATCTTCAAAATAATTCTTCAAAAAATGAAAACCCCAAATAATTCTTCAAAAATGAAAACCTCAAACATTTCTTCAAAATCAAAACCCCAAATAATTCTTCAAAATTGAAAACCTCAAAAATTGAAAACCTCACAATTGAAAACTTTAAAATTGAATACCTCAAAATTGAAAACTTCAAAATTGAAAACCACTTTTTGGTTTGGTTTGTCTGTCTATCATCAAGCCATTATAGTTTGTCTATCTGTCTTTTATTTTGTGATTCCTTCAAACCATATTTTAATTTATCTATCTGTCTGTTTATTTTCGAATATTTGAAAAACCTACAGGCCATCAAGTCATTCCTTATAGTTTGTTTGTCTGTTTTTTATTTTGTGATTCCTTCAATTTTTGTGATTCCATATTTTGGTTTATCTAACTGTCTGTGTATTTACGAATTGGAAAACCTACAGGCCATCAAGTCTTTAGTTTTTAGTTTTTGTTGTCTTTAGTTTTTAGTTGTCTGTTTTTATTTTGTTTATAGCTATCTGTCTATATGTCTTTCTATATATAAAAAATATATATTATATCTGAAAAGGATTAGTTAAAAATTCTTTTTGGAAAAAATTATATATTATATCTGAAAAGGATTAGTTAAAAATTATTTTTGGAAAAGCATAAAAAATATTTTTTGGAAAAGCATAAAAATATTTTTTTCAAAAAGACCATATATTATACCCTTTCAAAAGGATTATATATTAATATCTGTAAAGGAAAAAGAATAAGAAAAACGAAGGTAACAATTTTATGGTGAAAATGGTGGAGAATAGTGAACAAAATCTTTGTCCGTGTAGGACTCAGGCAAGGCAGTTCTGAAGTACTTTTCGCCCCTCGCCACAGGGGCTCATCAGAGAACAAATGCAACGCTAAATCTAAAAGGTTCTAAAACTTAAAAAGTTATAGAATCAGGAGAACCAAAATAACCTAAATGTTATTTTAAAGTTCGAGGCCAACTAAAACTAAAAACAATGTTTTGGTTATGGTTATGACAAATAATGGTTATGACAAATAATGAGGAGGAGCAATAAATGGTAACATAAGGTATGTGTTTTTTGATAAACATAATTTCAAAAGCACATATCTTTTCGTATCTTTTTATACATTTTCTGAAAAATTACCTTGAAAAATATTGAGGAGATTGAAATTTTTCTGTTGATAAATCGAAATTTGTTTTGGATAATAAATTTTGTTGATAAGTCCAAATTTTTTGTTGATAAGTCCAAAAATTATGTTGAAAAATCCATTTTTTTGAATAATAGTGTCTTAAAATATATTTGAAATGAATCAAACAAATATTTTTTTTTAAAAATAGTTGTGGGGATAATTACCTTTTTTAAATAAAAATGCCTTTATTTTAAAGTATAAATTATTATGAATTTATTATGAGTTTTCACATGTGCAAATCAAAATATGGAAAAATTAAACCTTTTTTTTAAACATCTAGAATTATAATGAGAATTATAATGGAAGACGCCATATTTGATGTGAAAATTTTCTCCATATGTATAAAATTATTTCTCCAAACCCTTACATGTATAAAAATATCCGTATGTAAAAAATTATTTCTCCGAACCTTTATATGTATCTCCGTATCTCCATATGTATAGAATTCTCGAATGCGCCAAATTTTTTTTATGTGAAAATTATTCTCCGTATATATAAAAATGTTTCTCCGAATCTTCATATGTATAAAATTCTCAAATGCTTGAATGCTTTATATATATATAAATATCTTCGAATCTTCATGTGTACAATATTCTCGAATGCGCCAAATTTATATGTGAAAATTATGTCTCCAAATCTTCCTATATTTAAAAATCTCCAAATTTTCATCTATATAAATGAATCTCCAAATCTTGAATGCACCAAAATCTCCATCTCATATATGCTCATATATGCTCACCTTACTCACAATCTTAATACATTTTATGCTCTGTTTTTATAAACCTTTGACTCTCAGTCTCGAATATGTTTGTGTGCAAATGTGTGAATTATGCTCTGCTTTAGTAAGCCTAGACTCACAGTCTCGAATATGTTCATGTGCAAATGTGCAAATTATATGCAAACCATGTGTTCTCTCTACACTCAATCTATATATTTTCCTTACACACAACCTCACATATCCTTACACTCTCAATCTTATATATTTCCTTATATATGCTTATATATGAAAATTGTGTGTTTTCCTTTTCTTTCAATATTATATATGCTCATATATCATATATGCTCATATATCTCAGTCTCAATTACAATAACGTTCATATGTACCAGAATAAATAAAATTTTCAAAATGTTCACTATAAGAATTCGAAATTTTTCGATTATCAAAATGTTTATTATAAGAATTCGAAAATTTTTCGATTATCAAAATGTTCACTATAAGAATTTTAAATTCTGAGAATTCTCACTCACAACATTCAATATGTTCAATATGATTTGAGAGTTCTGTACTCATGTGTCATTTCCACTGTTTTGTTTATCAGAATTACTCATATGAGAGCTGAATTACTCATATGAGAGCTGAGAGTTCTGTACTCATGTGTCATTTCCAGTGTTTTGTTTATCAGAATTACTCATATGAGAGCTGAATTACTCATATGAGAGCTAATTCTCATAAGAGAGTCGATACATGAGAATTACTCATATGAGAGCTGATTCTCATGAGAGAGCTGATATTCATGAGAGAGCTGATACATGAGAGGAGCACTCATGAGAGAGCTGATACATGAGAGGAACACTCATACGAGAGCTCATACATGTGAGAGAGCTCATTTTCTCTTTCCCTCTCCCTGCTCTCATGTTTGAGACATCATAAGAAACCTGTTATGTACAGAATACTCAGTAGCATTGGAGTACATAACACATCGTTTTTTTGTTTACATTTTTTATGCTTGCTCAACTTCCATTTTCAAATGTTCAACCACTGTTATGTTGTTTTTTGGCGAGATCGGAACTTATAAAATACTGAGATCAGAGCTTATAAAATATATATGTCTATACAAGACATATATTAAAACAGTGTGCAACCTTAAATTAAAAACAGTGTACGATATGTCTAATGTGTCTAATTAAATAGTATACTGTTTCCGATCAAAAATCTAAATATATCAGCCACCCAATCTTTCAACTCTAATTCAGACAAAATATCTAAATACATCAGCCACCCAACTTTTGAAAACGTTGCATCATTGAAAATATTTATTTAAATCGAAAACGTTGAAAATGTTTATTTAAATCGAAAACGTTGAAAATGGTCATTTAAATCGAAAACGTTGAAAATATTCATTTAAATCGAAAACGGTGCATCATTTAAAACATTCATTTAATTAAAACCGCGCATCATTTAAAAACATTCATTTAATTAAAACGGTGCATCATTTAAAAACATTTATTTAATTAAAAATATTTATTTAATTAAAACGGTGCATCACTTTGAAAACGGTGCATCATAAACGTAGTCAACACACCTTCCTAACAAAACGTTCCGATTGGTTATTAAAGACATCACATCAACTTTGATTGGTTAGTTAAATTTTATTAGTTCATTCAAAGACATCAATGTTTCCCTACCACACATGTTCTTAATTAATTTGTTGGTTAAATTCAAAAATCCAGTGAAATATGCTTTGATTAGATAGTTTGAATTTTATTAGTTCGTTCAAAAACATCAATGTTTTCCTACCACACATGTTCTTAATTGGTTTGTTGGTTAAATTCAAAAATCCAATGAAGAATGTGAACAGTGTCTAACCACTATTCTTAATGCACACTCACTAGTGTGGCACATTCCTTGGAAACTCTAATTAGATCAAAAACATAACTTTACTAAACATTTCAACTGACCAAAATTTAATTTTGTGCGTTTTCAGTATCTGTTCATAAATCATCTGGACCAGAGGAACACATATCGACCCGAGGAACACATATCGTAGTCAGTAGTCGACGGTAGCTATTCATCTCTATTTCTGCATCATTCAGACCGAAAACACATACAGTCTACAGTCTACATGTCAAACACAACCTAGCAAGACTCAGGTAATTAAATTTTCCGCAAACACAGCCGTTGTGTTCAAAAATAGTGAAACAAACGTTGTTGTTTTTGCTTCCGCTCAAAAGCAGTGAAACAACCATTGTTGTTTTTGTTTTTCTTTTAAAACGTATGACTCGAAGCCAAAAACATTGGAGTACATAAAAACATTTCATATGCTTGCTCAACTTCCATTTTCAATTTCAACTTCATTTCATCTCTTAATTTCATCTCTAATTCTGTTCCATTTTCGATTTTGTTTCATCTCTTATTTCTGATGTGCAACAACAATTTTAAGAGACGTATGACTCGAAGCCAAAAACATTGGAGTACATAAGAACATTTCATATGCTTGCTCAACTTCCATTTTCAATTTCAACTTCATTTCATCTCTTAATTTCATCTCTAATTCTGTTCCATTTTCGATTTTGTTTCATCTCTTATTTCTGATGTGCAACAACAATTTTAAGAGACGATAACATAACGAAAAACATCTTTTATAAATTGTGTATTGTGCGGAATAACATCTTTTATAAATGGTGCATTGTGTGGAATAACATCTTTTATTAATTTTGCGGAAAAACATCATTTATAAAAAAACAACTAAAATTGTTTTTCATCATCCTTTTAGGAAGTGCCAAAAACAGCTATATCAAAAAAAGGCTACATTGAAAAAAACTACCTTGAAAACAGCTCCAACAATCCATGTGGTTTAAGAACAGTGGCATGTAACTGTTTAAGATGCCGGGAGTGAAAATCAACTATTACAGTAGTCATAAACTGTCCTAAAAACACCATTATTTACTTACTTACTTACTTACTTATGATAAGAAAATATCTATGAAAACAAAATAAATTTTAAAATTTTAATTTTCATATATGAAAACAAATGTGATTAAAAAACAAAACCTTTCGAAAATGAAAGATTTATGATGAAGATCCTTAAGGATATTTGAGTTAAAAAATTCTTAAGGATATTTGAGTTAAAAAACTTTTTTTGAAATTGAAAAATCAAAGATACTTGAGTTGAAAATTAAGATTGAAAAAATCAAAACCTGAATTTCATATAAAAAAGTGATAAGTGATTCCTGTGATAAGCGACTCCTGTTAAAATAAAATATATAAAAATATTCCCATTTACTGAAATAAACGAAAATATTCTCATTCATTAAAACAAATGTGAAAATAAATGTGAAATATATGAAAATATATAAAAACCTCAAGCTGAAAATCAACCATGAAAATTATCAGCAAATGAGAAGTTATGTGAAAAGTGATTCCTATCTATGAAAACATGAAAAATATTCTCATTTATTAATATGAAAAATATGTAAAAAGTGATTCTCATTTATGTGAAAAAAATATATTCTCATTTTTGTGAAAAAATGTTCTCATTTTATTAATGTGAAAGATTATGTAAAAAGTGATTCTCATTTTTGTGAAAACAATTCTCATTTATATGAAAACATTCTCATTTTTTAATTTATTAAAACAAAACTTTGAAAATAAATGTGTGAAAATATATGAAAAACACTCTCATTATAAAAAACAAGATTTTTGAAAATAAATATTCTCATTTATTATCATTTATTAAAACAAACTTTGAAAATAAATATGTGAAAAATATATGAAAAACACTCTCATTTTTAGAAACAAAACTTTTGAAAATAAATGTGAAAAGTTTTATGAAAAATTATCCCTATCTATGAAATCATGTGAAAAAAATATATGAAAAAAATATTTTCATTTATTAAAATAAATGTGAAAAATATGTAATAAATGATTATTATCTATGAAAACAAAATTATGAAGATAATTATAAAAAGTTGTGTGAAAAGTGGAAAGTGATTCCTATCTATGAAAACAAAGTTTTAAATTAAAAAGCCTCGAGCTTAAAGCTTCAAGTCTCAAGTTGAAAAGTGAAAAGTGATTCCTATCTATGAAAACAAAGTTTTAAGTTAAAACCTCGAGCATTAAGCTTCAAGTCTCAAGTTGAAAGACCTTCAAACTCCAAGTTTAGAGGTCTCAAGCTTCAAAGTTAAAATTCTCAAAGTTTCAAAGTTCCAAGCTTAAAAGTCTCAAGCCGAAAACTCTCAAAGCCTCAAGCTTCAAACCCTCAGGTTGAAAAACATCAAAATTCACAAGTTGAAAAAAATCGCAAATTAAAACCATCAGGTTCAAAACTCATAAGTTGGAAACCATCAGGTTGAAACTCACAAGTTAAAAACATCAGGTTGAAAACTTCAGGATGAAAAACATCAAATTTGAAAATTGAATAACATGAAGTTGAAACCTCAGGTCGAAAACTGAATTGAGGATTCCTTTTCCAAACTCTTTTACAATCAAAAATGAGGATTCTTTCTTAAATTCCCTTTCTGAAAAAAACAAACTTGAGGATTCCTTTTTCAAAACTCTTTTACAATCAAAATTGAGCATACCTTCCCGAAAAAAATGAGGATTCCCTTTTCCGAAAAAATTCAAATAATTCAAAATCTTTTACAATCAAAACGAGGATTCTTCATGAAAAAATTCAAATGTCATTAAATCTTCAAAATAATTCTTCAAAAAATGAAAACCCCAAATAATTCTTCAAAAATGAAAACCTCAAACATTTCTTCAAAATCAAAACCCCAAATAATTCTTCAAAATTGAAAACCTCAAAAATTGAAAACCTCACAATTGAAAACTTTAAAATTGAATACCTCAAAATTGAAAACTTCAAAATTGAAAACCACTTTTTGGTTTGGTTTGTCTGTCTATCATCAAGCCATTATAGTTTGTCTATCTGTCTTTTATTTTGTGATTCCTTCAAACCATATTTTAATTTATCTATCTGTCTGTTTATTTTCGAATATTTGAAAAACCTACAGGCCATCAAGTCATTCCTTATAGTTTGTTTGTCTGTTTTTTATTTTGTGATTCCTTCAATTTTTGTGATTCCATATTTTGGTTTATCTAACTGTCTGTGTATTTACGAATTGGAAAACCTACAGGCCATCAAGTCTTTAGTTTTTAGTTTTTGTTGTCTTTAGTTTTTAGTTGTCTGTTTTTATTTTGTTTATAGCTATCTGTCTATATGTCTTTCTATATATAAAAAATATATATTATATCTGAAAAGGATTAGTTAAAAATTCTTTTTGGAAAAAATTATATATTATATCTGAAAAGGATTAGTTAAAAATTATTTTTGGAAAAGCATAAAAAATATTTTTTGGAAAAGCATAAAAATATTTTTTTCAAAAAGACCATATATTATACCCTTTCAAAAGGATTATATATTAATATCTGTAAAGGAAAAAGAATAAGAAAAACGAAGGTAACAATTTTATGGTGAAAATGGTGGAGAATAGTGAACAAAATCTTTGTCCGTGTAGGACTCAGGCAAGGCAGTTCTGAAGTACTTTTCGCCCCTCGCCACAGGGGCTCATCAGAGAACAAATGCAACGCTAAATCTAAAAGGTTCTAAAACTTAAAAAGTTATAGAATCATGAGAACCAAAATAACCTAAATGTTATTTTAAAGTTCGAGGCCAACTAAAACTAAAAACAATGTTTTGGTTATGGTTATGACAAATAATGGTTATGACAAATAATGAGGAGGAGCAATAAATGGTAACATAAGGTATGTGTTTTTTGATAAACATAATTTCAAAAGCACATATCTTTTCGTATCTTTTTATACATTTTCTGAAAAATTACCTTGAAAAATATTGAGGAGATTGAAATTTTTCTGTTGATAAATCGAAATTTGTTTTGGATAATAAATTTTGTTGATAAGTCCAAATTTTTTGTTGATAAGTCCAAAAATTATGTTGAAAAATCCATTTTTTTGAATAATAGTGTCTTAAAATATATTTGAAATGAATCAAACAAATATTTTTTTTTAAAAATAGTTGTGGGGATAATTACCTTTTTTAAATAAAAATGCCTTTATTTTAAAGTATAAATTATTATGAATTTATTATGAGTTTTCACATGTGCAAATCAAAATATGGAAAAATTAAACCTTTTTTTTAAACATCTAGAATTATAATGAGAATTATAATGGAAGACGCCATATTTGATGTGAAAATTTTCTCCATATGTATAAAATTATTTCTCCAAACCCTTACATGTATAAAAATATCCGTATGTAAAAAATTATTTCTCCGAACCTTTATATGTATCTCCGTATCTCCATATGTATAGAATTCTCGAATGCGCCAAATTTTTTTTATGTGAAAATTATTCTCCGTATATATAAAAATGTTTCTCCGAATCTTCATATGTATAAAATTCTCAAATGCTTGAATGCTTTATATATATATAAATATCTTCGAATCTTCATGTGTACAATATTCTCGAATGCGCCAAATTTATATGTGAAAATTATGTCTCCAAATCTTCCTATATTTAAAAATCTCCAAATTTTCATCTATATAAATGAATCTCCAAATCTTGAATGCACCAAAATCTCCATCTCATATATGCTCATATATGCTCACCTTACTCACAATCTTAATACATTTTATGCTCTGTTTTTATAAACCTTTGACTCTCAGTCTCGAATATGTTTGTGTGCAAATGTGTGAATTATGCTCTGCTTTAGTAAGCCTAGACTCACAGTCTCGAATATGTTCATGTGCAAATGTGCAAATTATATGCAAACCATGTGTTCTCTCTACACTCAATCTATATATTTTCCTTACACACAACCTCACATATCCTTACACTCTCAATCTTATATATTTCCTTATATATGCTTATATATGAAAATTGTGTGTTTTCCTTTTCTTTCAATATTATATATGCTCATATATCATATATGCTCATATATCTCAGTCTCAATTACAATAACGTTCATATGTACCAGAATAAATAAAATTTTCAAAATGTTCACTATAAGAATTCGAAATTTTTCGATTATCAAAATGTTTATTATAAGAATTCGAAAATTTTTCGATTATCAAAATGTTCACTATAAGAATTTTAAATTCTGAGAATTCTCACTCACAACATTCAATATGTTCAATATGATTTGAGAGTTCTGTACTCATGTGTCATTTCCACTGTTTTGTTTATCAGAATTACTCATATGAGAGCTGAATTACTCATATGAGAGCTGAGAGTTCTGTACTCATGTGTCATTTCCAGTGTTTTGTTTATCAGAATTACTCATATGAGAGCTGAATTACTCATATGAGAGCTAATTCTCATAAGAGAGTCGATACATGAGAATTACTCATATGAGAGCTGATTCTCATGAGAGAGCTGATATTCATGAGAGAGCTGATACATGAGAGGAGCACTCATGAGAGAGCTGATACATGAGAGGAACACTCATACGAGAGCTCATACATGTGAGAGAGCTCATTTTCTCTTTCCCTCTCCCTGCTCTCATGTTTGAGACATCATAAGAAACCTGTTATGTACAGAATACTCAGTAGCATTGGAGTACATAACACATCGTTTTTTTGTTTACATTTTTTATGCTTGCTCAACTTCCATTTTCAAATGTTCAACCACTGTTATGTTGTTTTTTGGCGAGATCGGAACTTATAAAATACTGAGATCAGAGCTTATAAAATATATATGTCTATACAAGACATATATTAAAACAGTGTGCAACCTTAAATTAAAAACAGTGTACGATATGTCTAATGTGTCTAATTAAATAGTATACTGTTTCCGATCAAAAATCTAAATATATCAGCCACCCAATCTTTCAACTCTAATTCAGACAAAATATCTAAATACATCAGCCACCCAACTTTTGAAAACGTTGCATCATTGAAAATATTTATTTAAATCGAAAACGTTGAAAATGGTCATTTAAATCGAAAACGTTGAAAATATTCATTTAAATCGAAAACGGTGCATCATTTAAAACATTCATTTAATTAAAACCGCGCATCATTTAAAAACATTCATTTAATTAAAACGGTGCATCATTTAAAAACATTTATTTAATTAAAAATATTTATTTAATTAAAACGGTGCATCACTTTGAAAACGGTGCATCATAAACGTAGTCAACACACCTTCCTAACAAAACGCTCCGATTGGTTATTAAAGACATCACATCAACTTTGATTGGTTAGTTAAATTTTATTAGTTCATTCAAAGACATCAATGTTTCCCTACCACACATGTTCTTAATTAATTTGTTGGTTAAATTCAAAAATCCAGTGAAATATGCTTTGATTAGATAGTTTGAATTTTATTAGTTCGTTCAAAAACATCAATGTTTTCCTACCACACATGTTCTTAATTGGTTTGTTGGTTAAATTCAAAAATCCAATGAAGAATGTGAACAGTGTCTAACCACTATTCTTAATGCACACTCACTAGTGTGGCACATTCCTTGGAAACTCTAATTAGATCAAAAACATAACTTTACTAAACATTTCAACTGACCATTTAATTTTGTGCGTTTTCAGTATCTGTTCATAAATCATCTGGACCAGAGGAACACATATCGACCCGAGGAACACATATCGTAGTCAGTAGTCGGCGGTAGCTATTCATCTCTATTTCTGCATCATTCAGACCGAAAACACATACAGTCTACAGTCTACATGTCAAACACAACCTAGCAAGACTCAGGTAATTAAATTTTCCGCAAACGCAGCCGTTGTGTTCAAAAATAGTGAAACAAACGTTGTTGTTTTTGCTTCCGCTCAAAAGCAGTGAAACAACCATTGTTGTTTTTGTTTTTCTTTTAAAACGTATGACTCGAAGCCAAAAACATTGGAGTACATAAGAACATTTCATATGCTTGCTCAACTTCCATTTTCAATTTCAACTTCATTTCATCTCTTAATTTCATCTCTAATTCTGTTCCATTTTCGATTTTGTTTCATCTCTTATTTCTGATGTGCAACAACAATTTTAAGAGACGATAACATAACGAAAAACATCTTTTATAAATTGTGTATTGTGCGGAATAACATCTTTTATAAATGGTGCATTGTGTGGAATAACATCTTTTATTAATTTTGCGGAATAACATCTTTTATAAAAAAACAACTAAAATTGTTTTTCAACATCCTTTTAGGAAGTGCCAAAAACAGCTATATCAAAAAAAGGCTACATTGAAAAAAACTACCTTGAAAACAGCTCCAACAATCCATGTGGTTTAAGAACAGTGGAATGTAACTGTTTAAGATGCCGGGAGTGAAAATCAACTATTACAGTAGTCATAAACTGTCCTAAAAACACCATTATGGTTTTTTTCAATATAATTAAAATAATGTGATTAAAATATAATTAAAATGTTAAAGAAAAAAATCATCAATATGGTTTCGCCAATATGTTTAAAAAATATTAATCATCAAATGGTTAAAAATATTAATCATCAATATGGTTTCGCTAACATATTTAAAAATGGTTTCGCCAGTATGTTTAAAAATAGTTTCGTTTAAAAATAGTTTCGCCAATATATTAATCATGAATCATGGTTTCGCCAATACGCTTAAAAAATAGTTTCGCCAATATATTAATCATGAATGTATTAATCATGAATGTGGTTTCGCCAATATAGTTAAACCAATAGTTAAGAAAACAGTATCATATAACTAAGAAAACAGTATCATATAACTATCAATATGGTTAAGAAAACGTTAGCATGTAACTACACTGTTTAAGATGCCAGGAGTAAAAAAACAACTATTACAGTAGTCATGGAACGTTCCAAAAACACATTGAGTAGTTTTGACTGATTGGCTAGTCTTGATTAATTGATTGGTTTTCAAAATGTTTTCGTAAATATGGTTTGCAAAATGGTTTCGTCAATATGGTTAAGAAACAGTATCATGTAACTACATTGTTTAAGATGCCAGAAGTGAAAATCAACTATTACAATAGTCATGTGCCGTTTCGAAAACATGGTGAGTAGGTTTAGATTGATTGGCTAAAGATTTTGAATAATTGGCTAATGATTAATTGATTGATGATTAATTGTTAGTTTGTATAAATTTTAAGTCTGGGTTGGGTTTTTATGAATTAAAAACTATATGAATTAAAAACTGTATTAAATCTAAATATAATGTGTTATCTGGAATCTGACTGACTAAATCTGTATTTATTATCTAGAATCTGACTAACTGGAATCTATTTATAAGAAATAGTTTTGTTATCTGGAATCTGACTGACTGGGATCTAAATCTAGTTTTGTTATCTGGAATCTGACTGACTAGTTTTGTTATCTGGAATCTGACTGACTGGGATCTAAATCAAAAAATCTTAAAGAATATATGATATAACTTAATTAAAATATAAAATAATTAAAATATATATATATTGAAAAATGTAATATTATGAAAGGTGTAATATTTTGAAAAGTGTGATATTTTTTTTAAAATAGTAATATTTTTAAAAAATGTAATATTTTGAAAATATATTGAAAATATATTGAAAAGTGTAATATTTTGAAAGGTGTAATATTATAATTATAATATGATTATGTGTGATATCTTATAACATAATTATTTTTAATTATTTATTTGGTAAAGTGTGACATCTTTTTTTCAAAGACCTCATATTCGAGTGACTGTCACGTCCAAGTTAACCCACAAATATATACATAACCATCAGGGTTACAGTTAATAGTGTGGCTAAGAACGTCACTGGAATGGCTGTATATGGTATTATACTTGAAAATGTTTGTATATGAAATATGATTATATATATGTAAAATTATATGTATATATAAATAGTGTGAACCCAAATAAACAGAAAACGAATATGGTCAGTATTCAAAAGGGCCACCCTTATGCTAGTCTCTTAAATACGTGTTATAATAATTATAACAAATCCCCAAAGAGATTTTGCTACCCTACCTAAAGTCGTTCGAAACATTACAAGTTTCCTTGTTATTAAACATCATATTATTGTCTTAATAATCTATATTAACCCTATCTAAACCTACAGGTGTGTTCAAACATTTTACTTACTTACTTACTTATGATAAGAAAATATCTATGAAAACAAAATAAATTTTTAAATTTTAATTTTCATATATGAAAACAAATGTGATTAAAAAACAAAACCTTTCGAAAATGAAAGATTTATGATGAAGATCCTTAAGGATATTTGAGTTAAAAAATTCTTAAGGATATTTGAGTTAAAAAACTTTTTTTT
Organism: Coelopa pilipes; assembly: GCA_947389925.1. Lineage (NCBI taxonomy): Eukaryota > Metazoa > Arthropoda > Insecta > Diptera > Coelopidae > Coelopa > Coelopa pilipes. The sequence continues at coordinate 11,539,448 of OX376700.1, forward strand.
AAATTGAAAAATCAAAGATACTTGAGTTGAAAATTAAGATTGAAAAAATCAAAACCTGAATTTCATATAAAAAAGTGATAAGTGATTCCTGTGATAAGCGACTCCTGTTAAAATAAAATATATAAAAATATTCCCATTTACTGAAATAAACGAAAATATTCTCATTCATTAAAACAAATGTGAAAATAAATGTGAAATATATGAAAATATATAAAAACCTCAAGCTGAAAATCAACCATGAAAATTATCAGCAAATGAGAAGTTATGTGAAAAGTGATTCCTATCTATGAAAACATGTTTTCATAGATTGGTTATTAAAGACATCACATCAACTTTGATTGGTTAGTTAAATTTTATTAGTTCATTCAAAGACATCAATGTTTCCCTACCACACATGTTCTTAATTAATTTGTTGGTTAAATTCAAAAATCCAGTGAAATATGCTTTGATTAGATAGTTTGAATTTTATTAGTTCGTTCAAAAACATCAATGTTTTCCTACCACACATGTTCTTAATTGGTTTGTTGGTTAAATTCAAAAATCCAATGAAGAATGTGAACAGTGTCTAACCACTATTCTTAATGCACACTCACTAGTGTGGCACATTCCTTGGAAACTCTAATTAGATCAAAAACATAACTTTACTAAACATTTCAACTGACCAAAATTTAATTTTGTGCGTTTTCAGTATCTGTTCATAAATCATCTGGACCAGAGGAACACATATCGACCCGAGGAACACATATCGTAGTCAGTAGTCGGCGGTAGCTATTCATCTCTATTTCTGCATCATTCAGACCGAAAACACATACAGTCTACAGTCTACATGTCAAACACAACCTAGCAAGACTCAGGTAATTAAATTTTCCGCAAACGCAGCCGTTGTGTTAAAAAATAGTGAAACAAACGTTGTTGTTTTTGCTTCCGCTCAAAAGCAGTGAAACAACCATTGTTGTTTTTGTTTTTCTTTTAAAACGTATGACTCGAAGCCAAAAACATTGGAGTACATAAGAACATTTCATATGCTTGCTCAACTTCCATTTTCAATTTCAACTTCATTTCATCTCTTAATTTCATCTCTAATTCTGTTCCATTTTCGATTTTGTTTCATCTCTTATTTCTGATGTGCAACAACAATTTTAAGAGACGATAACATAACGAAAAACATCTTTTATAAATTGTGTATTGTGCGGAATAACATCTTTTATAAATGGTGCATTGTGTGGAATAACATCTTTTATTAATTTTGCGGAATAACATCATTTATAAAAAAACAACTAAAATTGTTTTTCATCATCCTTTTAGGAAGTGCCAAAAACAGCTATATCAAAAAAAGGCTACATTGAAAAAAACTACCTTGAAAACAGCTCCAACAATCCATGTGGTTTAAGAACAGTGGCATGTAACTGTTTAAGATGCCGGGAGTGAAAATCAACTATTACAGTAGTCATAAACTGTCCTAAAAACACCATTATGGTTTTTTTCAATATAATTAAAATAATGTGATTAAAATATAATTAAAATGTTAAAGAAAAAAATCATCAATATGGTTTCGCCAATATGTTTAAAAAATATTAATCATCAAATGGTTAAAAATATTAATCATCAATATGGTTTCGCTAACATATTTAAAAATGGTTTCGCCAGTATGTTTAAAAATAGTTTCGTTTAAAAATAGTTTCGCCAATATATTAATCATGAATCATGGTTTCGCCAATACGCTTAAAAAATAGTTTCGCCAATATATTAATCATGAATGTATTAATCATGAATGTGGTTTCGCCAATATAGTTAAACCAATAGTTAAGAAAACAGTATCATATAACTAAGAAAACAGTATCATATAACTATCAATATGGTTAAGAAAACGTTAGCATGTAACTACACTGTTTAAGATGCCAGGAGTAAAAAAACAACTATTACAGTAGTCATGGAACGTTCCAAAAACACATTGAGTAGTTTTGACTGATTGGCTAGTCTTGATTAATTGATTGGTTTTCAAAATGTTTTCGTAAATATGGTTTGCAAAATGGTTTCGTCAATATGGTTAAGAAACAGTATCATGTAACTACATTGTTTAAGATGCCAGAAGTGAAAATCAACTATTACAATAGTCATGTGCCGTTTCGAAAACATGGTGAGTAGGTTTAGATTGATTGGCTAAAGATTTTGAATAATTGGCTAATGATTAATTGATTGATGATTAATTGTTAGTTTGTATAAATTTTAAGTCTGGGTTGGGTTTTTATGAATTAAAAACTATATGAATTAAAAACTGTATTAAATCTAAATATAATGTGTTATCTGGAATCTGACTGACTAAATCTGTATTTATTATCTAGAATCTGACTAACTGGAATCTATTTATAAGAAATAGTTTTGTTATCTGGAATCTGACTGACTGGGATCTAAATCTAGTTTTGTTATCTGGAATCTGACTGACTAGTTTTGTTATCTGGAATCTGACTGACTGGGATCTAAATCAAAAAATCTTAAAGAATATATGATATAACTTAATTAAAATATAAAATAATTAAAATATATATATATTGAAAAATGTAATATTATGAAAGGTGTAATATTTTGAAAAGTGTGATATTTTTTTTAAAATAGTAATATTTTTAAAAAATGTAATATTTTGAAAATATATTGAAAATATATTGAAAAGTGTAATATTTTGAAAGGTGTAATATTATAATTATAATATGATTATGTGTGATATCTTATAACATAATTATTTTTAATTATTTATTTGGTAAAGTGTGACATCTTTTTTTCAAAGACCTCATATTCGAGTGACTGTCACGTCCAAGTTAACCCACAAATATATACATAACCATCAGGGTTACAGTTAATAGGGTGGCTAAGAACGTCACTGGAATGGCTGTATATGGTATTATACTTGAAAATGTTTGTATATGAAATATGATTATATATATGTAAAATTATATGTATATATAAATAGTGTGAACCCAAATAAACAGAAAACGAATATGGTCAGTATTCAAAAGGGTTTCTAGTCTCTAGTCTCTTAAATACGTGTTATAATAATTATAACAAATCCCCAAAGAGATTTTGCTACCCTACCTAAAGTCGTTCGAAACATTACAAGTTTCCTTGTTATTAAACATCATATTATTGTCTTAATAATCTATATTAACCCTATCTAAACCTACAGGTGTGTTCAAACATTTTACTTACTTACTTACTTATGATAAGAAAATATCTATGAAAACAAAATAAATTTTTAAATTTTAATTTTCATATATGAAAACAAATGTGATTAAAAAACAAAACCTTTCGAAAATGAAAGATTTATGATGAAGATCCTTAAGGATATTTGAGTTAAAAAATTCTTAAAGATATTTGAGTTAAAAAACTTTTTTTGAAATTGAAAAATCAAAGATACTTGAGTTGAAAATTAAGATTGAAAAAATCAAAACCTGAATTTCATATAAAAAAGTGATAAGTGATTCCTGTGATAAGCGACTCCTGTTAAAATAAAATATATAAAAATATTCCCATTTACTGAAATAAACGAAAATATTCTCATTCATTAAAACAAATGTGAAAATAAATGTGAAATATATGAAAATATATAAAAACCTCAAGCTGAAAATCAACCATGAAAATTATCAGCAAATGAGAAGTTATGTGAAAAGTGATTCCTATCTATGAAAACATGTTTTCATAGATAGGAATCACTTTTCACTTTTCAACTTGAGACTTGAAGCTTTAAGCTCGAGGCTTTTTAATTTAAAACTTTGTTTTCATAGATAGGAATTACTTTCCACTTTTCACAAAATGAGAGTGTTTTTCTAAAAATGAGAGTGTTTTTCATATATTTTTCACATATTTATTTTCAAAGTTTGTTTTAATAAATGATAATAAATGAAAATATTTATTTTCAAAAATCTTGTTTTTTATAATGAGAGTGTTTTTCATATATTTTCACACATTTATTTTCAATGTTTTGTTTTAATAAATTAAAAAATGAGAATGTTTTTCATATAAATGAGAATTGTTTTCACAAAAAAAACTTATAAAATACTGAGATCAGAGCTTATAAAATATATATGTCTATACAAGACATATATTAAAACAGTGTGCAACCTTAAATTAAAAACAGTGTACGATATGTCTAATGTGTCTAATTAAATAGTATACCGTTTCCGATCAAAAATCCAAATATATCAGCCACCCAATCTTTCAACTCTAATTCAGACAAAATATCTAAATACATCAGCCACCCAACTTTTGAAAACGTTGCATCATTGAAAATATTTATTTAAATCGAAAACGTTGAAAATGTTTATTTAAATCGAAAACGTTGAAAATGTTCATTTAAATCGAAAACGTTGAAAATATTCATTTAAATCGAAAACGGTGCATCATTTAAAACATTCATTTAATTAAAACCGCGCATCATTTAAAAACATTCATTTAATTAAAACGGTGCATCATTTAAAAACATTTATTTAATTAAAAATATTTATTTAATTAAAACGGTGCATCACTTTGAAAACGGTGCATCATAAACGTAGTCAACACACCTTCCTAACAAAACGCTCCGATTGGTTATTAAAGACATCACATCAACTTTTATTGGTTAGTTAAATTTTATTAGTTCATTCAAAGACATCAATGTTTCCCTACCACACATGTTCTTAATTAATTTGTTGGTTAAATTCAAAAATCCAGTGAAATATGCTTTGATTAGATAGTTTGAATTTTATTAGTTCGTTCAAAAACATCAATGTTTTCCTACCACACATGTTCTTAATTGGTTTGTTGGTTAAATTCAAAAATCCAATGAAGAATGTGAACAGTGTCTAACCACTATTCTTAATGCACACTCACTAGTGTGGCACATTCCTTGGAAACTCTAATTAGATCAAAAACATAACTTTACTAAACATTTCAACTGACCATTTAATTTTGTGCGTTTTCAGTATCTGTTCATAAATCATCTGGACCAGAGGAACACATATCGACCCGAGGAACACATATCGTAGTCAGTAGTCGGCGGTAGCTATTCATCTCTATTTCTGCATCATTCAGACCGAAAACACATACAGTCTACAGTCTACATGTCAAACACAACCTAGCAAGACTCAGGTAATTAAATTTTCCGCAAACACAGCCGTTGTGTTCAAAAATAGTGAAACAAACGTTGTTGTTTTTGCTTCCGCTAAAAAGCAGTGAAACAACCATTGTTGTTTTTGTTTTTCTTTTAAAACGTATGACTCGAAGCCAAAAACATTGGAGTACATAAGAACATTTCATATGCTTGCTCAACTTCCATTTTCAATTTCAACTTCATTTCATCTCTTAATTTCATCTCTAATTCTGTTCCATTTTCGATTTCGTTTCATCTCTTATTTCTGATGTGCAACAACAATTTTAAGAGACGATAACATAACGAAAAACATCTTTTATAAATTGTGTATTGTGCGGAATAACATCTTTTATAAATGGTGCATTGTGTGGAATAACATCTTTTATTAATTTTGCGGAATAACATCATTTATAAAAAAACAACTAAAATTGTTTTTCATCATCCTTTTAGGAAGTGCCAAAAACAGCTATATCAAAAAAAGGCTACATTGAAAAAAACTACCTTGAAAACAGCTCCAACAATCCATGTGGTTTAAGAACAGTGGCATGTAACTGTTTAAGATGCCGGGAGTGAAAATCAACTATTACAGTAGTCATAAACTGTCCTAAAAACACCATTATGGTTTTTTTCAATATAATTAAAATAATGTGATTAAAATATAATTAAAATGTTAAAGAAAAAAATCATCAATATGGTTTCGCCAATATGTTTAAAAAATATTAATCATCAAATGGTTAAAAATATTAATCATCAATATGGTTTCGCTAACATATTTAAAAATGGTTTCGCCAGTATGTTTAAAAATAGTTTCGTTTAAAAATAGTTTCGCCAATATATTAATCATGAATCATGGTTTCGCCAATACGCTTAAAAAATAGTTTCGCCAATATATTAATCATGAATGTATTAATCATGAATGTGGTTTCGCCAATATAGTTAAACCAATAGTTAAGAAAACAGTATCATATAACTAAGAAAACAGTATCATATAACTATCAATATGGTTAAGAAAACGTTAGCATGTAACTACACTGTTTAAGATGCCAGGAGTAAAAAAACAACTATTACAGTAGTCATGGAACGTTCCAAAAACACATTGAGTAGTTTTGACTGATTGGCTAGTTTTGATTAATTGATTGGTTTTCAAAATGTTTTCGTAAATATGGTTTGCAAAATGGTTTCGTCAATATGGTTAAGAAACAGTATCATGTAACTACATTGTTTAAGATGCCAGAAGTGAAAATCAACTATTACAATAGTCATGTGCCGTTTCGAAAACATGGTGAGTAGGTTTAGATTGATTGGCTAAAGATTTTGAATAATTGGCTAATGATTAATTGATTGATGATTAATTGTTAGTTTGTATAAATTTTAAGTCTGGGTTGGGTTTTTATGAATTAAAAACTATATGAATTAAAAACTGTATTAAATCTAAATATAATGTGTTATCTGGAATCTGACTGACTAAATCTGTATTTATTATCTAGAATCTGACTAACTGGAATCTATTTATAAGAAATAGTTTTGTTATCTGGAATCTGACTGACTGGGATCTAAATCTAGTTTTGTTATCTGGAATCTGACTGACTAGTTTTGTTATCTGGAATCTGACTGACTGGGATCTAAATCAAAAAATCTTAAAGAATATATGATATAACTTAATTAAAATATAAAATAATTAAAATATATATATATTGAAAAATGTAATATTATGAAAGGTGTAATATTTTGAAAAGTGTGATATTTTTTTTAAAAATGTAATATTTTTAAAAAATGTAATATTTTGAAAATATATTGAAAATATATTGAAAAGTGTAATATTTTGAAAGGTGTAATATTATAATTATAATATGATTGTGTGTGATATCTTATAACATAATTATTTTTAATTATTTATTTGGTAAAGTGTGACATCTTTTTTTCAAAGACCTCATATTCGAGTGACTGTCACGTCTAAGTTAACCCACAAATATATACATAACCATCAGGGTTACAGTTAATAGGGTGGCTAAGAACGTCACTGGAATGGCTGTATATGGTATTATACTTGAAAATGTTTGTATATGAAATATGATTATATATATGTAAAATTATATGTATATATAAATAGTGTGAACCCAAATAAACAGAAAACGAATATGGTCAGTATTCAAAAGGGCCACCCTTATGCTAGTCTCTTAAATACGTGTTATAATAATTATAACAAATCCCCAAAGAGATTTTGCTACCCTACCTAAAGTCGTTCGAAACATTACAAGTTTCCTTGTTATTAAACATCATATTATTGTCTTAATAATCTATATTAACCCTATCTAAACCTACAGGTGTGTTCAAACATTTTACTTACTTACTTACTTATGATAAGAAAATATCTATGAAAACAAAATAAATTTTTAAATTTTAATTTTCATATATGAAAACAAATGTGATTAAAAAACAAAACCTTTCGAAAATGAAAGATTTATGATGAAGATCCTTAAGGATATTTGAGTTACAAAATTCTTAAGGATATTTGAGTTAAAAAACTTTTTTTGAAATTGAAAAATCAAAGATACTTGAGTTGAAAATTAAGATTGAAAAAATCAAAACCTGAATTTCATATAAAAAAGTGATAAGTGATTCCTGTGATAAGCGACTCCTGTTAAAATAAAATATATAAAAATATTCCCATTTACTGAAATAAACGAAAATATTCTCATTCATTAAAACAAATGTGAAAATAAATGTGAAATATATGAAAATATATAAAAACCTCAAGCTGAAAATCAACCATGAAAATTATCAGCAAATGAGAAGTTATGTGAAAAGTGATTCCTATCTATGAAAACATGTTTTCATAGATAGGAATCACTTTTCACTTTTCAACTTGAGACTTGAAGCTTTAAGCTCGAGGCTTTTTAATTTAAAACTTTGTTTTCATAGATAGGAATTACTTTCCACTTTTCACAAAATGAGAGTGTTTTTCTAAAAATGAGAGTGTTTTTCATATATTTTTCACATATTTATTTTCAAAGTTTGTTTTAATAAATGATAATAAATGAAAATATTTATTTTCAAAAATCTTGTTTTTTATAATGAGAGTGTTTTTCATATATTTTCACACATTTATTTTCAAAGTTTTGTTTTAATAAATTAAAAAATGAGAATGTTTTTCATATAAATGAGAATTGTTTTCACAAAAAAAACTTATAAAATACTGAGATCAGAGCTTATAAAATATATATGTCTATACAAGACATATATTAAAACAGTGTGCAACCTTAAATTAAAAACAGTGTACGATATGTCTAATGTGTCTAATTAAATAGTATACCGTTTCCGATCAAAAATCCAAATATATCAGCCACCCAATCTTTCAACTCTAATTCAGACAAAATATCTAAATACATCAGCCACCCAACTTTTGAAAACGTTGCATCATTGAAAATATTTATTTAAATCGAAAACGTTGAAAATGTTTATTTAAATCGAAAACGTTGAAAATGTTCATTTAAATCGAAAACGTTGAAAATATTCATTTAAATCGAAAACGGTGCATCATTTAAAACATTCATTTAATTAAAACCGCGCATCATTTAAAAACATTCATTTAATTAAAACGGTGCATCATTTAAAAACATTTATTTAATTAAAAATATTTATTTAATTAAAACGGTGCATCACTTTGAAAACGGTGCATCATAAACGTAGTCAACACACCTTCCTAACAAAACGCTCCGATTGGTTATTAAAGACATCACATCAACTTTTATTGGTTAGTTAAATTTTATTAGTTCATTCAAAGACATCAATGTTTCCCTACCACACATGTTCTTAATTAATTTGTTGGTTAAATTCAAAAATCCAGTGAAATATGCTTTGATTAGATAGTTTGAATTTTATTAGTTCGTTCAAAAACATCAATGTTTTCCTACCACACATGTTCTTAATTGGTTTGTTGGTTAAATTCAAAAATCCAATGAAGAATGTGAACAGTGTCTAACCACTATTCTTAATGCACACTCACTAGTGTGGCACATTCCTTGGAAACTCTAATTAGATCAAAAACATAACTTTACTAAACATTTCAACTGACCATTTAATTTTGTGCGTTTTCAGTATCTGTTCATAAATCATCTGGACCAGAGGAACACATATCGACCCGAGGAACACATATCGTAGTCAGTAGTCGGCGGTAGCTATTCATCTCTATTTCTGCATCATTCAGACCGAAAACACATACAGTCTACAGTCTACATGTCAAACACAACCTAGCAAGACTCAGGTAATTAAATTTTCCGCAAACGCAGCCGTTGTGTTCAAAAATAGTGAAACAAACGTTGTTGTTTTTGCTTCCGCTCAAAAGCAGTGAAACAACCATTGTTGTTTTTGTTTTTCTTTTAAAACGTATGACTCGAAGCCAAAAACATTGGAGTACATAAGAACATTTCATATGCTTGCTCAACTTCCATTTTCAATTTCAACTTCATTTCATCTCTTAATTTCATCTCTAATTCTGTTCCATTTTCGATTTTGTTTCATCTCTTATTTCTGATGTGCAACAACAATTTTAAGAGACGATAACATAACGAAAAACATCTTTTATAAATTGTGTATTGTGCGGAATAACATCTTTTATAAATGGTGCATTGTGTGGAATAACATCTTTTATTAATTTTGCGGAATAACATCTTTTATAAAAAAACAACTAAAATTGTTTTTCAACATCCTTTTAGGAAGTGCCAAAAACAGCTATATCAAAAAAAGGCTACATTGAAAAAAACTACCTTGAAAACAGCTCCAACAATCCATGTGGTTTAAGAACAGTGGAATGTAACTGTTTAAGATGCCGGGAGTGAAAATCAACTATTACAGTAGTCATAAACTGTCCTAAAAACACCATTATGGTTTTTTTCAATATAATTAAAATAATGTGATTAAAATATAATTAAAATGTTAAAGAAAAAAATCATCAATATGGTTTCGCCAATATGTTTAAAAAATATTAATCATCAAATGGTTAAAAATATTAATCATCAATATGGTTTCGCTAACATATTTAAAAATGGTTTCGCCAGTATGTTTAAAAATAGTTTCGTTTAAAAATAGTTTCGCCAATATATTAATCATGAATCATGGTTTCGCCAATACGCTTAAAAAATAGTTTCGCCAATATATTAATCATGAATGTATTAATCATGAATGTGGTTTCGCCAATATAGTTAAACCAATAGTTAAGAAAACAGTATCATATAACTAAGAAAACAGTATCATATAACTATCAATATGGTTAAGAAAACGTTAGCATGTAACTACACTGTTTAAGATGCCAGGAGTAAAAAAACAACTATTACAGTAGTCATGGAACGTTCCAAAAACACATTGAGTAGTTTTGACTGATTGGCTAGTCTTGATTAATTGATTGGTTTTCAAAATGTTTTCGTAAATATGGTTTGCAAAATGGTTTCGTCAATATGGTTAAGAAACAGTATCATGTAACTACATTGTTTAAGATGCCAGAAGTGAAAATCAACTATTACAATAGTCATGTGCCGTTTCGAAAACATGGTGAGTAGGTTTAGATTGATTGGCTAAAGATTTTGAATAATTGGCTAATGATTAATTGATTGATGATTAATTGATTGATGATTAATTGTTAGTTTGTATAAATTTTAAGTCTGGGTTGGGTTTTTATGAATTAAAAACTATATGAATTAAAAACTGTATTAAATCTAAATATAATGTGTTATCTGGAATCTGACTGACTAAATCTGTATTTATTATCTAGAATCTGACTAACTGGAATCTATTTATAAGAAATAGTTTTGTTATCTGGAATCTGACTGACTGGGATCTAAATCTAGTTTTGTTATCTGGAATCTGACTGACTAGTTTTGTTATCTGGAATCTGACTGACTGGGATCTAAATCAAAAAATCTTAAAGAATATATGATATAACTTAATTAAAATATAAAATAATTAAAATATATATATATTGAAAAATGTAATATTATGAAAGGTGTAATATTTTGAAAAGTGTGATATTTTTTTTAAAAATGTAATATTTTTAAAAAATGTAATATTTTGAAAATATATTGAAAAGTGTAATATTTTGAAAGGTGTAATATTATAATTATAATATGATTATGTGTGATATCTTATAACATAATTATTTTTAATTATTTATTTGGTAAAGTGTGACATCTTTTTTTCAAAGACCTCATATTCGAGTGACTGTCACGTCCAAGTTAACCCACAAATATATACATAACCATCAGGGTTACAGTTAATAGGGTGGCTAAGAACGTCACTGGAATGGCTGTATATGGTATTATACTTGAAAATGTTTGTATATGAAATATAATTATATATATGTAAAATTATATGTATATATAAATAGTGTGAACCCAAATAAACAGAAAACGAATATGGTCAGTATTCAAAAGGGCCACCCTTATGCTAGTCTCTTAAATACGTGTTATAATAATTATAACAAATCCCCAAAGAGATTTTGCTACCCTACCTAAAGTCGTTCGAAACATTACAAGTTTCCTTGTTATTAAACATCATATTATTGTCTTAATAATCTATATTAACCCTATCTAAACCTACAGGTGTGTTCAAACATTTTACTTACTTACTTACTTATGATAAGAAAATATCTATGAAAACAAAATAAATTTTTAAATTTTAATTTTCATATATGAAAACAAATGTGATTAAAAAACAAAACCTTTCGAAAATGAAAGATTTATGATGAAGATCCTTAAGGATATTTGAGTTAAAAAATTCTTAAGGATATTTGAGTTAAAAAACTTTTTTTGAAATTGAAAAATCAAAGATACTTGAGTTGAAAATTAAGATTGAAAAAATCAAAACCTGAATTTCATATAAAAAAGTGATAAGTGATTCCTGTGATAAGCGACTCCTGTTAAAATAAAATATATAAAAATATTCCCATTTACTGAAATAAACGAAAATATTCTCATTCATTAAAACAAATGTGAAAATAAATGTGAAATATATGAAAATATATAAAAACCTCAAGCTGAGAATCAACCATGAAAATTATCAGCAAATGAGAAGTTATGTGAAAAGTGATTCCTATCTATGAAAACATGTTTTCATAGATAGGAATCACTTTTCACTTTTCAACTTGAGACTTGAAGCTTTAAGCTCGAGGCTTTTTAATTTAAAACTTTGTTTTCATAGATAGGAATTACTTTCCACTTTTCACAAAATGAGAGTGTTTTTCATATATTTTTCACATATTTATTTTCAAAGTTTGTTTTAATAAATGATAATAAATGAGAATATTTATTTTCAAAAATCTTGTTTTTTATAATGAGAGTGTTTTTCATATATTTTCACACATTTATTTTCAAAGTTTTGTTTTAATAAATTAAAAAATGAGAATGTTTTTCATATAAATGAGAATTGTTTTCACAAAAATGAGAATCACTTTTTACATAATCTTTCACATTAATAAAATGAGAACATTTTTTTACAAATATGAGAATATATTTTTTTCACATAAATGAGAATCACTTTTTACATATTTTTCATATTAATAAATGAGAATATTTTTCATGTTTTCATAGATAGGAATCACTTTTCACATAACTTCTCATTTGCTGATCATTTTCATGGTTGATTTTCAGCTTGAGGTTTTTATATATTTTCATATATTTCACATTTATTTTCACATTTGTTTTAATGAATGAGAATATTTTCGTTTATTTCAGTAAATGGGAATATTTTTATATATTTTATTTTAACAGGAGTCGCTTATCACAGGAATCACTTATCACTTTTTTATATGAAATTCTGGTTTTGAATTTTTCAATCTTAATTTTCAACTCAAGTATCTTTGATTTTTCAATTTCAAAAAAAGTTTTTTAACTCAAATATCCTTAAGAATTTTTTAACTCAAATATCCTTAAGGATCTTCATCATAAATCTTTCATTTTCGAAAGGTTTTGTTTTTTAATCACATTTGTTTTCATATATGAAAATTAAAATTTAAAAATTTATTTTGTTTTCATAGATATTTTCTTATCATAAGTAAGTAAGTAAGTAAAATGTTTGAACACACCTGTAGGTTTAGATAGGGTTAATATAGATTATTAAGACAATAATATGATGTTTAATAACAAGGAAACTTGTAATGTTTCGAACGACTTTAGGTAGGGTAGCAAAATCTCTTTGGGGATTTGTTATAATTATTATAACACGTATTTAAGAGACTAGCATAAGGGTGGCCCTTTTGAATACTGACCATATTCGTTTTCTGTTTATTTCGGTTCACACTATTTATATATACATATAATTTTACATATATATAATCATATTTCATATACAAACATTTTCAAGTATAATACCATATACAGCCATTCCAGTGAGGTTCTTAGCCACCCTATTAACTGTAACCCTGATGGTTATGTATATATTTGTGGGTTAACTTGGACGTGACAGTCACTCGAATATGAGGTCTTTGAAAAAAAATGTCACACTTTACCAAATAAATAATTAAAAATAATTATGTTATAAGATATCACACATAATCATATTATAATTAAAATATTACACCTTTCAAAATATTACAATCACTTTTCACATAACTTCTCATTTGCTGATCATTTTCATGGTTGATTTTCAGCTTGAGGTTTTTATATATTTTCATATATTTCACATTTATTTTCACATTTGTTTTAATGAATGAGAATATTTTCGTTTATTTCAGTAAATGGGAATATTTTTATATATTTTATTTTAACAGGAGTCGCTTATCACAGGAATCACTTATCACTTTTTTATATGAAATTCTGGTTTTGAATTTTTCAATCTTAATTTTCAACTCAAGTATCTTTGATTTTTCAATTTCAAAAAAAGTTTTTTAACTCAAATATCCTTAAGAATTTTTTAACTCAAATATCCTTAAGGATCTTCATCATAAATCTTTCATTTTCGAAAGGTTTTGTTTTTTAATCACATTTGTTTTCATATATGAAAATTAAAATTTAAAAATTTATTTTGTTTTCATAGATATTTTCTTATCATAAGTAAGTAAGTAAGTAAAATGTTTGAACACACCTGTAGGTTTAGATAGGGTTAATATAGATTATTAAGACAATAATATGATGTTTAATAACAAGGAAACTTGTAATGTTTCGAACGACTTTAGGTAGGGTAGCAAAATCTCTTTGGGGATTTGTTATAATTATTATAACACGTATTTAAGAGACTAGCATAAGGGTGGCCCTTTTGAATACTGACCATATTCGTTTTCTGTTTATTTCGGTTCACACTATTTATATATACATATAATTTTACATATATATAATCATATTTCATATACAAACATTTTCAAGTATAATACCATATACAGCCATTCCAGTGAGGTTCTTAGCCACCCTATTAACTGTAACCCTGATGGTTATGTATATATTTGTGGGTTAACTTGGACGTGACAGTCACTCGAATATGAGGTCTTTGAAAAAAAGATGTCACACTTTACCAAATAAATAATTAAAAATAATTATGTTATAAGATATCACACATAATCATATTATAATTAAAATATTACACCTTTCAAAATATTACACTTTTCAATATATTTTCAATATATTTTCAAAATATTACATTTTTTAAAAATATTACATTTTTAAAAAATATCACACTTTTCAAAATATTACACCTTTCATAATATTACATTTTTCAATATATATATATTTTAATTATTTTATATTTTAATTAAGTTATATCATATATTCTTTAAGATTTTTTGATTTAGATCCCAGTCAGTCAGATTCCAGATAACAAAACTAGTCAGTCAGATTCCAGATAACAAAACTAGATTTAGATCCCAGTCAGTCAGATTCCAGATAACAAAACTATTTCTTATAAATAGATTCCAGTTAGTCAGATTCTAGATAATAAATACAGATTTAGTCAGTCAGATTCCTGATAACACATTATATTTAGATTTAATACAGTTTTTAATTCATATAGTTTTTAATTCATAAAAACCCAACCCAGACTTAAAATTTATACAAACTAACAATTAATCTTCAATCAATTAATCATTAGCCAATTATTCAAAATCTTTAGCCAATCAATCTAAACCTACTCACCATGTTTTCGAAATGGCACATGACTATTGTAATAGTTGATTTTCACTTCTGGCATCTTAAACAATGTAGTTACATGATACTGTTTCTTAACCATATTGACGAAACCATTTTGCAAACCATATTTACGAAAACATTTTGAAAACCAATAAATTAATCAAGACTAGCCAATCAGTCAAAACTACTCAATGTGTTTTTGGAACGTTCCATGACTACTGTAATAGTTGTTTTTTTACTCCTGGCATCTTAAACAGTGTAGTTACATGCTAACGTTTTCTTAACCATATTGATAGTTATATGATACTGTTTTCTTAGTTATATGATACTGTTTTCTTAACTATTGGTTTAACTATATTGGCGAAACCACATTCATGATTAATACATTCATGATTAATATATTGGCGAAACTATTTTTTAAGCGTATTGGCGAAACCATGATTCATGATTAATATATTGGCGAAACTATTTTTAAACGAAACTATTTTTAAACATACTGGCGAAACCATTTTTAAATATGTTAGCGAAACCATATTGATGATTAATATTTTTAACTATTTGATGATTAATATTTTTTAAACATATTGGCGAAACCATATTGATGATTATTTTCTTTAACATTTTAATTATATTTTAATCACATTATTTTAATTATATTGAAAAAAACCATAATGGTGTTTTTAGGACAGTTTATGACTACTGTAATAGTTGATTTTCACTCCCGGCATCTTAAACAGTTACATGCCACTGTTCTTATACCACATTTATTGTTTTGTATTTCACATTTTTTTCACATTTCACATTGACGAAACCATATTGGTGTTTTGGGACAGTTTATGACTACTGTAATAGTTGATTTTCACTCCCGGCATCTTAAACAGTTACATGCCACTGTTCTTAAACCACATTTATTGTTTTGTATTTCACATTTTTCACATTTATATTGATGAAACCATATTGGTGTTTTTAGGACAGTTTATGACTACTGAAATAGTTGATTTTCACTCCCGGCATCGTAAACAGTTACATGCCACTGTTCTTAAACCACATTTATTGTTTTGTATTTCACATTTTTTAACATTTACATTGACGAAACCATATTGGTGTTTTTAGGACAGTTTATGACTACTGTAATAGTTGATTTTCACATAGATGGGTCACATAGATATTGTAAGTCACATAGATATCATATGAGTGTTTTGTATTCTAAGTTACATCATCTAATGCACCCACTTTGTAATAGAGAATTTCAAAATATTTATTACATAGAGGTTCCAAATATTTGTTAAAATGACGGGAATCGGAGATTTTTCCGGAAACAAAGATTTTCCGAAGAAAAGATTCTTCCAAAAAGGAAACAAAGATTTTCCGAAGAAAAGATTTTTCCAAAAGAAATAGATGAGAGATTTTCCAAAAGATGAAATACTTTTTTAGGGTGAATATCCCTTAAATGGTGCAATATGATTTTGAAAAGTGCAATATGTTTTTAAAAAAGTGGTGCAATATGATTTTGAAAAATATGATTTTGAAAATTACAATGTATACGTTTTTTTAAAAAAATGTTCAACACTTACAAAGTTTTCGCTGGAGTCTGATATTATGATGATTTCTCCACTTGATTCTACAAGCAATCCTTCACTTGATTCTACAATTAATTCTCCACTTGATTCTATAACTGGTCCTCCACTTGATCCTCCACTTGATTCTACAACTAACCCTCCACTTGATTCTACAATTGACCCTTCCGAGTCTTCATTCATATCTTCATTTAGGGGTGTTTTTAAAAGTGTTTCATCAAAATGAATTTTGGTTTTTAGTTTCAACTTCTTTTAAATATGTAGAAGTCTCTTTTGACAGTTCTCTTTTGACAATATCAACTTGTTTTAAATATGTAGGATTTTCTTTAGACAATATTGATGATAGTTGAGTGATACACAATAGGAGGGGTACACAATATAACGATATCATGTTTAGAAATTTGTGTTAGTATGTTTTTATAAATATGTCAGTATGTTTTATAAAAAAATACCTGTGGTTTTCTGACGATGATTGATTGATTGTGTTGAGATAACCCCTATTTTGTATACATCGAGTGGTGTGTATGTGATGAAGATGAGGATTGTTGGAGCTGTTTTCAAGGTAGTTTTTTTCAATGTAGCTTTTTTTTTGATATAGCTGTTTTTGGCACTTCCTAAAAGGATGTTGAAAAACAATTTTAGTTGTTTTTTTATAAATGATGTTATTCCGCAAAATTAATAAAAGATGTTATTCCACACAATGCACCATTTATAAAAGATGTTATTCCGCACAATACACAATTTATAAAAGATGTTATTCGTTATGTTATCGTCTCTTAAAATTGTTGTTGCACATCAGAAATAAGAGATGAAACGAAATCGAAAATGGAACAGAATTAGAGATGAAATTAAGAGATGAAATGAAGTTGAAATTGAAAATGGAAGTTGAGCAAGCATATGAAATGTTCTTATGTACTCCAATGTTTTTGGCTTCGAGTCATACGTTTTAAAAGAAAAACAAAAACAACAATGGTTGTTTCACTGCTTTTGAGCGGAAGCAAAAACAACAACGTTTGTTTCACTATTTTTGAACACAACGGCTGCGTTTGCGGAAAATTGAATTACCTGAGTCTTGCTAGGTTGTGTTTGACATGTAGACTGTAGACTGTATGTGTTTTCGGTCTGAATGATGCAGAAATCGAGATGAATAGCTACCGCCGACTACTGACTACGATATGTGTTCCTCGGGTCGATATGTGTTCCTCTGGTCCAGATGATTTATGAACAGATACTGAAAACGCACAAAATTAAATTTTGGTCAGTTGAAATGTTTAGTAAAGTTATGTTTTTGATCTAATTAGAGTTTCCAAGGAATGTGCCACACTAGTGAGTGTGCATTAAGAATAGTGGTTAGACACTGTTCACATTCTTCATTGGATTTTTGAATTTAACCAACAAACCAATTAAGAACATGTGTGGTAGGAAAACATTGATGTTTTTGAACGAACTAATAAAATTCAAACTATCTAATCAAAGCATATTTCACTGGGTTTTTGAATTTAACCAACAAATTAATTAAGAACATGTGTGGTAGGGAAACATTGATGTCTTTGAATGAACTAATAAAATTTAACTAACCAATCAAAGTTGATGTGATGTCTTTAATAACCAATCGGAGCGTTTTGTTAGGAAGGTGTGTTGACTACGTTTATGATGCACCGTTTTCAAAGTGATGCACCGTTTTAATTAAATAAATATTTTTAATTAAATAAATGTTTTTAAATGATGCACCGTTTTAATTAAATGAATGTTTTTAAATGATGCGCGGTTTTAATTAAATGAATGTTTTAAATTATGCACCATTTTCGATTTAAATGAATATTTTCAACGTTTTCGATTTAAATGACCATTTTCAACGTTTTCGATTTAAATAAACATTTTCAACGTTTTCGATTTAAATAAATATTTTCAATGATGCAACGTTTTCAAAAGTTGGGTGGCTGATGTATTTAGATATTTTGTCTGAATTAGAGTTGAAAGATTGGGTGGCTGATATATTTAGATTTTTGATCGGAAACAGTATACTATTTAGACACATTAGACATATCGTACACTGTTTTTAATTTAAGGTTGCACACTGTTTTAATATATGTCTTGTATAGACATATATATTTTATAAGCTCTGATCTCAGTATTTTATAAGTTCCGATCTCGCCAAAAAACAACATAACAATGGTTGAACATTTCCATAAAAATTGTGTGGAGACGCCACGCTATTAGCTAACGGTTCGTCTCTTAAAAATGTTGTTGCACATTCTACAAGCAAAGCAAAGTGATGGAATAAATAAGGGATGAAATGAAATTGAAAATGGAAGTTGAGCAAGCATAAAAAATGTAAACAAAAAAACGATGTGTTATGTACTCCAATGCTACTGAGTATTCTGTACATAACAGGTTTCTTATGATGTCTCTAACATGAGAGCAGGGAGAGGGAAAGAGAAAATGAGCTCTCTCACATGTATGAGCTCTCGTATGAATGTTCCTCTCATGTATCAGCTCTCTCTCATCAGAGAACAAATGCAACGCTAAATCTAAAAGGTTCTAAAACTTAAAAAGTTATAGAATAATAGTTATTATTATTATGATATATCAAAGAATATTCTCATTTATTAATATGAAAAATATGTAAAAAGTGATTCTCATTTATGTGAAAAAAATATATTCTCATTTTTGTGAAAAAATTTTCTCATTTTATTAATGTGAAAGATTATGTAAAAAGTGATTCTCATTTTTGTGAAAACAATTCTCATTTATATGAAAAACATTCTCATTTTTTAATTTATTAAAACAAAACTTTGAAAATAAATGTGTGAAAATATATGAAAAACACTCTCATTATAAAAAACAAGATTTTTGAAAATAAATATTCTCATTTATTATCATTTATTAAAACAAACTTTGAAAATAAATATGTGAAAAATATATGAAAAACACTCTCATTTTGTGAAAAGTGGAAAGTAATTCCTATCTATGAAAACAAAGTTTTAAATTAAAAAGCCTCGAGCTTAAAGCTTCAAGTCTCAAGTTGAAAAGTGAAAAGTGATTCCTATCTATGAAAACATGTTTTCATAGATAGGAATCACTTTTCACATAACTTCTCATTTGCTGATAATTTTCATGGTTGATTCTCAGCTTGAGGTTTTTATATATTTTCATATATTTCACATTTATTTTCACATTTGTTTTAATGAATGAGAATATTTTCGTTTATTTCAGTAAATGGGAATATTTTTATATATTTTATTTTAACAGGAGTCGCTTATCACAGGAATCACTTATCACTTTTTTATATGAAATTCTGGTTTTGATTTTTTCAATCTTAATTTTCAACTCAAGTATCTTTGATTTTTCAATTTCAAAAAAAGTTTTTTAACTCAAATATCCTTAAGAATTTTGTAACTCAAATATCCTTAAGGATCTTCATCATAAATCTTTCATTTTCGAAAGGTTTTGTTTTTTAATCACATTTGTTTTCATATATGAAAATTAAAATTTAAAAATTTATTTTGTTTTCATAGATATTTTCTTATCATAAGTAAGTAAGTAAGTAAAATGTTTGAACACACCTGTAGGTTTAGATAGGGTTAATATAGATTATTAAGACAATAATATGATGTTTAATAACAAGGAAACTTGTAATGTTTCGAACGACTTTAGGTAGGGTAGCAAAATCTCTTTGGGGATTTGTTATAATTATTATAACACGTATTTAAGAGACTAGCATAAGGGTGGCCCTTTTGAATACTGACCATATTCGTTTTCTGTTTATTTCGGTTCACACTATTTATATATACATATAATTTTACATATATATAATCATATTTCATATACAAACATTTTCAAGTATAATACCATATACAGCCATTCCAGTGAGGTTCTTAGCCACCCTATTAACTGTAACCCTGATGGTTATGTATATATTTGTGGGTTAACTTGGACGTGACAGTCACTCGAATATGAGGTCTTTGAAAAAAAGATGTCACACTTTACCAAATAAATAATTAAAAATAATTATGTTATAAGATATCACACATAATCATATTATAATTAAAATATTACACCTTTCAAAATATTACACTTTTCAATATATTTTCAATATATTTTCAAAATATTACATTTTTTAAAAATATTACATTTTTAAAAAATATCACACTTTTCAAAATATTACACCTTTCATAATATTACATTTTTCAATATATATATATTTTAATTATTTTATATTTTAATTAAGTTATATCATATATTCTTTAAGATTTTTTGATTTAGATCCCAGTCAGTCAGATTCCAGATAACAAAACTAGTCAGTCAGATTCCAGATAACAAAACTAGATTTAGATCCCAGTCAGTCAGATTCCAGATAACAAAACTATTTCTTATAAATAGATTCCAGTTAGTCAGATTCTAGATAATAAATACAGATTTAGTCAGTCAGATTCCTGATAACACATTATATTTAGATTTAATACAGTTTTTAATTCATATAGTTTTTAATTCATAAAAACCCAACCCAGACTTAAAATTTATACAAACTAACAATTAATCTTCAATCAATTAATCATTAGCCAATTATTCAAAATCTTTAGCCAATCAATCTAAACCTACTCACCATGTTTTCGAAATGGCACATGACTATTGTAATAGTTGATTTTCACTTCTGGCATCTTAAACAATGTAGTTACATGATACTGTTTCTTAACCATATTGACGAAACCATTTTGCAAACCATATTTACGAAAACATTTTGAAAACCAATCAATTAATCAAGACTAGCCAATCAGTCAAAACTACTCAATGTGTTTTTGGAACGTTCCATGACTACTGTAATAGTTGTTTTTTTACTCCTGGCATCTTAAACAGTGTAGTTACATGTTAACGTTTTCTTAACCATATTGATAGTTATATGATACTGTTTTATTAGTTATATGATACTGTTTTCTTAACTATTGGTTTAACTATATTGGCGAAACCACATTCATGATTAATACATTCATGATTAATATATTGGCGAAACTATTTTTTAAGCGTATTGGCGAAACCATGATTCATGATTAATATATTGGCGAAACTATTTTTAAACGAAACTATTTTTAAACATACTGGCGAAACCATTTTTAAATATGTTAGCGAAACCATATTGATGATTAATATTTTTAACTATTTGATGATTAATATTTTTTAAACATATTGGCGAAACCATATTGATGATTATTTTCTTTAACATTTTAATTATATTTTAATCACATTATTTTAATTATATTGAAAAAAACCATAATGGTGTTTTTAGGACAGTTTATGACTACTGTAATAGTTGATTTTCACTCCCGGCATCTTAAACAGTTACATGCCACTGTTCTTATACCACATTTATTGTTTTGTATTTCACATTTTTTTCACATTTCACATTGACGAAACCATATTAGTGTTTTGGGACAGTTTATGACTACTGTAATAGTTGATTTTCACTCCCGGCATCTTAAACAGTTACATGCCACTGTTCTTAAACCACATTTATTGTTTTGTATTTCACATTTTTCACATTTATATTGATGAAACCATATTGGTGTTTTTAGGACAGTTTATGACTACTGAAATAGTTGATTTTCACTCCCGGCATCGTAAACAGTTACATGCCACTGTTCTTAAACCACATTTATTGTTTTGTATTTCACATTTTTTAACATTTACATTGACGAAACCATATTGGTGTTTTTAGGACAGTTTATGACTACTGTAATAGTTGATTTTCACATAGATGGGTCACATAGATATTGTAAGTCACATAGATATCATATGAGTGTTTTGTATTCTAAGTTACATCATCTAATGCACCCACTTTGTAATAGAGAATTTCAAAATATTTATTACATAGAGGTTCCAAATATTTGTTAAAATGACGGGAATCGGAGATTTTTCCGGAAACAAAGATTTTCCGAAGAAAAGATTCTTCCAAAAAGGAAACAAAGATTTTCCGAAGAAAAGATTTTTCCAAAAGAAATAGATGAGAGATTTTCCAAAAGATGAAATACTTTTTTAGGGTGAATATCCCTTAAATGGTGCAATATGATTTTGAAAAGTGCAATATGTTTTTAAAAAAGTGGTGCAATATGATTTTGAAAAATATGATTTTGAAAATTACAATGTATACGTTTTTTTAAAAAAATGTTCAACACTTACAAAGTTTTCGCTGGAGTCTGATATTATGATGATTTCTCCACTTGATTCTACAAGCAATCCTTCACTTGATTCTACAATTAATTCTCCACTTGATTCTATAACTGGTCCTCCACTTGATCCTCCACTTGATTCTACAACTAACCCTCCACTTGATTCTACAATTGACCCTTCCGAGTCTTCATTCATATCTTCATTTAGGGGTGTTTTTAAAAGTGTTTCATCAAAATGAATTTTGGTTTTTAGTTTCAACTTCTTTTAAATATGTAGAAGTCTCTTTTGACAGTTCTCTTTTGACAATATCAACTTGTTTTAAATATGTAGGATTTTCTTTAGACAATATTGATGATAGTTGAGTGATACACAATAGGAGGGGTACACAATATAACGATATCATGTTTAGAAATTTGTGTTAGTATGTTTTTATAAATATGTCAGTATGTTTTATAAAAAAATACCTGTGGTTTTCTGACGATGATTGATTGATTGTGTTGAGATAACCCCTATTTTGTATACATCGAGTGGTGTGTATGTGATGAAGATGAGGATTGTTGGAGCTGTTTTCAAGGTAGTTTTTTTCAATGTAGCTTTTTTTTTGATATAGCTGTTTTTGGCACTTCCTAAAAGGATGTTGAAAAACAATTTTAGTTGTTTTTTTATAAATGATGTTATTCCGCAAAATTAATAAAAGATGTTATTCCACACAATGCACCATTTATAAAAGATGTTATTCCGCACAATACACAATTTATAAAAGATGTTATTCGTTATGTTATCGTCTCTTAAAATTGTTGTTGCACATCAGAAATAAGAGATGAAACGAAATCGAAAATGGAACAGAATTAGAGATGAAATTAAGAGATGAAATGAAGTTGAAATTGAAAATGGAAGTTGAGCAAGCATATGAAATGTTCTTATGTACTCCAATGTTTTTGGCTTCGAGTCATACGTTTTAAAAGAAAAACAAAAACAACAATGGTTGTTTCACTGCTTTTGAGCGGAAGCAAAAACAACAACGTTTGTTTCACTATTTTTGAACACAACGGCTGCGTTTGCGGAAAATTGAATTACCTGAGTCTTGCTAGGTTGTGTTTGACATGTAGACTGTAGACTGTATGTGTTTTCGGTCTGAATGATGCAGAAATCGAGATGAATAGCTACCGCCGACTACTGACTACGATATGTGTTCCTCGGGTCGATATGTGTTCCTCTGGTCCAGATGATTTATGAACAGATACTGAAAACGCACAAAATTAAATTTTGGTCAGTTGAAATGTTTAGTAAAGTTATGTTTTTGATCTAATTAGAGTTTCCAAGGAATGTGCCACACTAGTGAGTGTGCATTAAGAATAGTGGTTAGACACTGTTCACATTCTTCATTGGATTTTTGAATTTAACCAACAAACCAATTAAGAACATGTGTGGTAGGAAAACATTGATGTTTTTGAACGAACTAATAAAATTCAAACTATCTAATCAAAGCATATTTCACTGGGTTTTTGAATTTAACCAACAAATTAATTAAGAACATGTGTGGTAGGGAAACATTGATGTCTTTGAATGAACTAATAAAATTTAACTAACCAATCAAAGTTGATGTGATGTCTTTAATAACCAATCTGAGCGTTTTGTTAGGAAGGTGTGTTGACTACGTTTATGATGCACCGTTTTCAAAGTGATGCACCGTTTTAATTAAATAAATATTTTTAATTAAATAAATGTTTTTAAATGATGCACCGTTTTAATTAAATGAATGTTTTTAAATGATGCGCGGTTTTAATTAAATGAATGTTTTAAATTATGCACCATTTTCGATTTAAATGAATATTTTCAACGTTTTCGATTTAAATGACCATTTTCAACGTTTTCGATTTAAATAAACATTTTCAACGTTTTCGATTTAAATAAATATTTTCAATGATGCAACGTTTTCAAAAGTTGGGTGGCTGATGTATTTAGATATTTTGTCTGAATTAGAGTTGAAAGATTGGGTGGCTGATATATTTAGATTTTTGATCGGAAACAGTATACTATTTAATTAGACACATTAGACATATCGTACACTGTTTTTAATTTAAGGTTGCACACTGTTTTAATATATGTCTTGTATAGACATATATATTTTATAAGCTCTGATCTCAGTATTTTATAAGTTCCGATCTCGCCAAAAAACAACATAACAATGGTTGAACATTTCCATAAAAATTGTGTGGAGACGCCACGCTATTAGCTAACGGTTCGTCTCTTAAAAATGTTGTTGCACATTCTACAAGCAAAGCAAAGTGATGGAATAAATAAGGGATGAAATGAAATTGAAAATGGAAGTTGAGCAAGCATAAAAAATGTAAACAAAAAAACGATGTGTTATGTACTCCAATGCTACTGAGTATTCTGTACATAACAGGTTTCTTATGATGTCTCTAACATGAGAGCAGGGAGAGGGAAAGAGAAAATGAGCTCTCTCACATGTATGAGCTCTCGTATGAATGTTCCTCTCATGTATCAGCTCTCTCTCATCAGAGAACAAATGCAACGCTAAATCTAAAAGGTTCTAAAACTTAAAAAGTTATAGAATAATAGTTATTATTATTATGATATATCAAAGAATATTCTCATTTATTAATATGAAAAATATGTAAAAAGTGATTCTCATTTATGTGAAAAAAATATATTCTCATTTTTGTGAAAAAATTTTCTCATTTTATTAATGAGAAAGATTATGTAAAAAGTGATTCTCATTTTTGTGAAAACAATTCTCATTTATATGAAAAACATTCTCATTTTTTAATTTATTAAAACAAAACTTTGAAAATGAAGCTCGAGGTTTTAACTTAAAACTTTGTTTTCATAGATAGGAATCACTTTTCACTTTTCAACTTGAGACTTGAAGCTTTAAGCTCGAGGCTTTTTAATTTAAAACTTTGTTTTCATAGATAGGAAACTTTTTTTGAAATTGAAAAATCAAAGATACTTGAGTTGAAAATTAAGATTGAAAAAATCAAAACCTGAATTTCATATAAAAAAGTGATAAGTGATTCCTGTGATAAGCGACTCCTGTTAAAATAAAATATATAAAAATATTCCCATTTACTGAAATAAACGAAAATATTCTCATTCATTAAAACAAATGTGAAAATAAATGTGAAGTAAGTTAATATAGCAATGACAAACATTTCAAAAAAAATTCGATGTCCGGTTCAGAAAATATTGAAGGATAAAACGATTCGAAAGCTGATCATGAAGAAGTCCCTTTATAGTAAATTAACATTATATTCTTCGATGTGGCGGCTCCCGGACACATGAACTCAGTTAATTCTATATTGATGGATTTTAATATAGGAATGACAAATATTTCATAAAATTTCGATATATTGTTCAGAAAATGAACAGAATTAAATACATATGTACTGATGTACTGATCTGTAAATAATTATGAAGAAGTCCAAGCATGATAAATATAGGATTTAGTTTTCAATGTGCCTGCTCATAGACACATAAAGTGAATTGATTCGATATAGATTCATATTAAAAAAAAAGTAGTTACAGACATTTCATAACAAATCGTCATCTGGTTTAGAATATATTGAAGGATGTGTATCGATGCATATTTATATAGAAATAACAACTATTTCATAAAATTTTGACATATTGTTCAGAAAATGAACAGAATGATATACCGATGTACTGATGACCGACTCTGTAATTCATCATGAAGGAGTCCAAGTTAAATAAATTAAGGATTATGTTTTCAATATGGCTGCTCCTAGACACATAAACTGAATTTATTCTATATCGAAGTAAATTAATGTAATAATGACAAAAATTTCAAAAACAATTCGATGTCCGGTTCAGAAATTATTGAAGGATATAACCATGCGAAAGCTGATCATGAAGAAGTCCCTTTATAGTAAATTAACGTAATTTTCTGCACTGTACTGATTAATAGATTAATATTAAAAAAGAGTAGTTACAGACATTTCATAACAAATCGTCATCTGGTTTAGAATATATTGAAGGATGTACTAATTCGTTAACTAATCAAGAATAAGTCCCTTTATAGTAAATTAACGTTATTTCCTTCGATGTGGCGACTCCTGGACAAATGAACTGTGTTAATTCTATATCGATGCATATTTATATAGAAATAACAACCATTATAGTAAATTAACGTTATTTTCTTCGATATGGCAGTTCCTGGTCACATGATCTGAATTAATTCTAAATCGATGCATATTTATATAGAAATAACAACCATTTCATAAAATTTTGACATACTGTTCAGAAAATGAACAGAATGATATACCGATGTACTGATGTACCGATTCTGTAATTCATCATGAAGAAGTCCAAATAAAATAATTATGTTTTCAAAATGGCTGCTCCTAGACACAAACTGAATTTATTCTATATCGAAGTAAGTTAATATAGCAATGACACACACTTCAAAAAAATTCGATGTCCGGTTCAGAAAATATTGAAGGATAAAACGATTCGAAAGCTGATCATGAAGAAGTCCCATTATAGTAAATTAAAGTTATATTCTTTGATGTGGCGGCTCCCGGACACATGAACTCAGTTAATTCTATATTGATGGATTTTAATATAGAAATGAGAAATATTTCATAAAATTTCGATATATTGTACAGAGAATGAACAGATTTATATTCCTATGTACTGATGCACTGGACACATGAACTAACTAACACTGGTAACTAATCATGAAGAATGTCCATTATAGTAAATTAACGTTATTTTCTTCGATATGGCAGGTCCTGGACACATGATCTGAATTAATTCTAAATCGACGCATATTTATACAGAAATAACAACCATTTCATAAAATTTTGACATATTGTTCAGAAAATGAACAGAATGATATACCAATGTACTGATGTACCGACTCTGTAATTCATCATGAAGAAGTCCAAGTTGAATAAATTAAGGATTATATTTTCAATATGGCTGCTCCTAGACACAAACTGAATTTATTTTATATCGAAGAAAATAAATATAGCAATGACAAACATTTCAGAATAATTCGATGTCCGGTTCAGAAAATATTGAAGGATAAAACGATTCGAAAGCTGATCATGAAGAAGTCCCTTTATAGTAAATTAACATTATATTCTTCGATGTGGCGGCTCCCGGACACATGAACTCAGTTAATTCTATATTGATGGATTTTAATATAGGAATGACAAATATTTCATAAAATTTCGATATATTGTTCAGAAAATGAACAGAATTAAATACATATGTACTGATGTACTGATCTGTAAATAATTATGAAGAAGTCCAAGCATGATAAATAAAGGATTTAGTTTTCAATGTGCCTGCTCATAGACACATGAAGTGAATTGATTCGTTATAGATTCATATTAAAAAAAAAGTAGTTACAGACATTTCATAACAAATCGTCATCTGGTTTAGAATATATTGAAGGATGTGTATCGATGCATATTTATATAGAAATAACAACCATTTCATAAAATTTTGACCTATTGTTCAGAAAATGAACAGAATGATATACCGATGTACTGATGTACCGACTCTGTAATTCATCATGAAGGAGTCCAAGTTAAATAAATTAAGGATTATGTTTTCAATATGGCTGCTCCTAGACACATAAACTGAACTTATTCTATATCGAAGTAAATTAATGTAATAATGACAAAAATTTCAAAAAAAATTCGATGTCCGGTTCAGAAATTATTGAAGGATATAACCATGCGAAAGCTGATCATGAAGAAGTCCCTTTATAGTAAATTAACGTAATTTTCTTCAATGTACTGATTAATAGATTAATATTAAAAAAGAGTAGTTACAGACATTTCATAACAAATCGTCATCTGGTTTAGAATATATTGAAGGATGTACTAATTCGTTAACTAATCAAGAATAAGTCCCTTTATAGTAAATTAACGTTATTTCCTTCGATGTGGCGACTCCTGGACAAATGAACTGTGTTAATTCTATATCGATGCATATTTATATAGAAATAACAACCATTTCATAAAATTTTGACATATTGTTCAGAAAATGAACAGAATGATATACCGATGTACTGATGTACCGACTCTGTAATTCATCATGAAGAAGTCCAAATAAAATAAATTAAGTATTATGTTTTCAATATGGCTGCTCCTAGACACAAACGGAATTTATTCTATATAGAAGTAAATTAATATAGCAATGACAAACATTTCAAAATAATTCGATGTCCAGTTCAGAAAATATTGAAGGATAAAACGATTCGAAAGCTGATCATGAAGAAGTCCCTTTATAGTAAATTAACGTCATTTTCTTCAATGAGGTTGTAATGGACACATGAACTAAACTAATTCTGTATCGATGCATATTCAATTATAAATTCCTGCTCATAGACACATGAAGAGAATTGATTCATATGTACTGATTAATAGATTCATATAAAACAAAGTAGTTACAGATATTTCATAACAAATCGTCATCTAGTTCAGAAAATATTGAAGGATAAAACGATTCGAAAGCTGATCATGAAGAAGTCCCATTATAGTAAATTATTATTATATTGTTCGATGTGGCGACTCCCGGACACATGAACTCAGTTAATTCTATATTGATGGATTTTAATATAGGAATGAAAAATATTTCATAGAATTTCGATATATTGTGCAGAAAATGAACAGAATTATATACCTATATACTAATGTACTGACTCTGTAAATAATTATGAAGAAGTCCAAGTAATATAAATAAAGGATTTTGTTTTCAATGTGCCTGCTCATAGACACATGAAGTGAATTGATTCTATATAGAATCATATTAAAAAAAAGTAGTTACAGACATTTCATAACAAATCGTCATCTGGTTCAGAATATATTGAAGGATGTACTAACTTGGTAACTAATCATGACTAAGAATGTCCATTATAGTAAGTTAACGTTATTTTCATCGATATGGCAGTTCCTGGATACATGAACTGAGTTAATTCTATATCGATGCATATTTAAATAGAAATAACAACCATTTCATAAAATTTTGACATATTGTTCACAAAATGAACAGAATGATATACCGATGTACTGATGTACCGATTCTGTAATTCATCATGAAGAAGTCCAAATAAAATAATTATGTTTTCAAAATGGCTGCTCCTAGACACAAACTGAATTTATTCTATATCGAAGTAAGTTAATATAGCAATGACAAACATTTCAGAATAATTCGATGTCCGGTTCAGAAAATATTGAAGGATAAAACGATTCGAAAGCTGATCATGAAGAAGTCCCATTATAGTAAATTAAAGTTATATTCTTTGATGAGGCGGCTCCCGGACAGATGAACTCAGTTAATTCTATATTGATGGATTTTAATATAGAAATGAGAAATATTTCATAAAATTTCGATATATTGTACAGAAAATGAACAGATTTATATTCCTATGTACTGATGTACTGGACACATGAACTAACTAACTCTGGTAACTAATCATGAAGAATGTCCTTTATAGTAAATTAACGTTATTTTCTTCGATATGGCAGGTCCTGGACACATGATCTGAATTAATTCTAAATCGACGCATATTTATACAGAAATAACAACCATTTCATAAAATTTTGACATATTGTTCAGAAAATGAACAGAATGATATACCAATGTACTGATGTACCGACTCTGTAATTCATCATGAAGAAGTCCAAGTTGAATAAATTAAGGATTATGTTTTCAATATGGCTGCTCCTAGACACATAAACTGAATTTATTCTATATCGAAGTAAATTAATATAGCAATGACAAACATTTCAGAATAATTCGATGTCCGGTTCAGAAAATATTGAAGGATAAAACGATTCGAAAGCTGATCATGAAGAAGTCCCTTTATAGTAAATTAACATTATATTCTTCGATGTGGCGGCTCCCAGACACATGAACTGAGTAAATTCTATATCGATGCATATTTAAATGGAAATAACAAATATTTCATAATATTGCGATCTATTTTTCAGAAAATGAACAGAATGATATACCGATGTACTGATGTATCGGCTCTGTAACTCATCATGAAGAAGTCCAAGTAAAATAAATTAAGTATTATGTTTTCAATATGGCTGCTCCTAGACACATAAACTGAATTTATTCTATATCGAAGTAAATTAATATAGCAATGACAAACATTTCAAAAAAATTCGATGTCCGGTTCAGGAAATATTGGAGGACAAAACGATTCGAAAGCTAATTATGAAGAAGCCCTTTATAGTAAATTAATATTATATTCTTCGATGTGGCGGCTCCCGGACACATGAACTCAGTTAATTCTGTATTGATAGATTTAAATATAGGAATGACAAATATTTCATAAAATTTCGATATATTGTATAGAAAATGAACAGAATATTATTCCTATGTACTAATGTATTGACTCTGTAAATAATTATGAAGAAGTCCAAGTATTATAAATGAAGGATTTTGTTTTCAATGTACCTGCTCATAGACACATGAAATGCATTGATTCTATATAGATTCATATTAAAAGAAAAGTAGTTACATTTCATATCAAACCGTCATCTGGTTTAGAATATATTGAAGGATGTACTAACTCGGTAACTAATCATGAAGAATGTCCATTATAGTAAATTAACGTTATTTTCTTCGATATGGCAGGTCCTGGACACATGATCTGAATTAATTCTAAATCGACGCATATTTATACAGAAATAACAACCATTTCATAAAATTTTGACATATCGTTCAGAAAATGAACAGAATGATATACCGATGTACTGATGTACCGACTCTGTAATTCATCATGAAGAAGTCCAAATAAAATAAATTAAGTATTATGTTTTCAATATGGCTGCTCCAAGACACATCAACTGAATTTATTCTCGAAGTAAATTAATATAGCAATGACAAACATTTCAAAAAAATTCGATGTCCAGTTCAGAAAATATTGAAGGATAAAACGATTCGAAAGCTGATCATGAAGAAGTCCCTTTATAGTAAATTAACGTCATTTTCTTCAATGAGTTTGTAATGGACACATGAACTAAACTAATTCTGTATCGATGCATATTCAATTATAAATTCCTGCTCATAGACACATGAAGAGAATTGATTCTATATAGATTCATATTAAAAGAAAAGTAGTTACAAACATTTCATATCAAACCGTCATCTGGTTTAGAATATATTGAAGGATGTACTAACTTGGTAACTAATCATGACTAAGAATGTCCATTATAGTAAGTTAACGTTATTTTCTTCGATATGGCAGTTCCTGGACACATGATCTGAATTAATTCTATATCGATGCATATTTAAATAGAAATCACAACCATTTCATAAAATGTTGACATAATGTTCAGATGTGTTCAGATGTGATATACCGATGTACTGATGTACCGACTCTGTAATTCATCATGAAGAAGTCCAAATAAAATAAATTAAGTATTATGTTTTCAATATGGCTGCTCCTAGACACAAACTGAATTTATTCTATATAGAAGTAAATTAATATAGCAATGACAAACATTTCAAAATAATTCGATGTCCAGTTCAGAAAATATTGAAGGATAAAACGATTCGAAAGCTGATCATGAAGAAGTCCCTTTATAGTAAATTAACGTCATTTTCTTTAATGAGGTTGTAATGGACACATGAACTAAACTAATTCTGTATCGATGCATATTCAATTATAAATTCCTGCTCATAGACACATGAAGAGAATTGATTCATATGTACTGATTAATAGATTCATATAAAACAAAGTAGTTACAGATATTTCATAACAAATCGTCATCTAGTTCAGAAAATATTGAAGGATAAAACGATTCGAAAGCTGATCATGAAGAAGTCCCATTATAGTAAATTATTATTATATTGTTCGATGTGGCGACTCCCGGACACATGAACTCAGTTAATTCTATATTGATGGATTTTAATATAGGAATGAAAAATATTTCATAGAATTTCGATATATTGTGCAGAAAATGAACAGAATTATATACCTATATACTAATGTACTGACTCTGTAAATAATTATGAAGAAGTCCAAGTAATATAAATAAAGGATTTTGTTTTCAATGTGCCTGCTCATAGACACATGAAGTGAATTGATTCTATATAGAATCATATTAAAAAAAAGTAGTTACAGACATTTCATAACAAATCGTCATCTGGTTCAGAATATATTGAAGGATGTACTAACTTGGTAACTAATCATGACTAAGAATGTCCATTATAGTAAGTTAACGTTATTTTCATCGATATGGCAGTTCCTGGACACATGATCTGAATTAATTCTATATCGATGCATATTTATATAGAAATAACAACCATTTCATAAAATTTTGACATATTGTTCACAAAATGAACAGAATGATATACCGATGTACTGATGTACCGATTCTGTAATTCATCATGAAGAAGTCCAAATAAAATAATTATGTTTTCAAAATGGCTGCTCCTAGACACAAACTGAATTTATTCTATATCGAAGTAAGTTAATATAGCAATGACACACACTTCAAAAAAATTCGATGTC
This sequence comes from Coelopa pilipes, assembly GCA_947389925.1. NCBI lineage: Eukaryota > Metazoa > Arthropoda > Insecta > Diptera > Coelopidae > Coelopa > Coelopa pilipes. The sequence goes on from OX376700.1 coordinate 11,572,946, forward strand.
CGGTTCAGAAAATATTGAAGGATAAAACGATTCGAAAGCTGATCATGAAGAAGTCCCATTATAGTAAATTAAAGTTATATTCTTTGATGAGGCGGCTCCCGGACACATGAACTCAGTTAATTCTATATTGATGGATTTTAATATAGAAATGAGAAATATTTCATAAAATTTCGATATATTGTACAGAAAATGAACAGATTTATATTCCTATGTACTGATGTACTGGACACATGAACTAACTAACTCTGGTAACTAATCATGAAGAATGTCCTTTATAGTAAATTAACGTTATTTTCTTCGATATGGCAGGTCCTGGACACATGATCTGAATTAATTCTAAATCGACGCATATTTATACAGAAATAACAACCATTTCATAAAATTTTGACATATTGTTCAGAAAATGAACAGAATGATATACCAATGTACTGATGTACCGACTCTGTAATTCATCATGAAGAAGTTCAAGTTGAATAAATTAAGGATTATGTTTTCAATATGGCTGCTCCTAGACACATAAACTGAATTTATTCTATATCGAAGTAAATTAATATAGCAATGACAAACATTTCAGAATAATTCGATGTCCGGTTCAGAAAATATTGAAGGATAAAACGATTCGAAAGCTGATCATGAAGAAGTCCCTTTATAGTAAATTAACATTATATTCTTCGATGTGGCGGCTCCCGGACACATGAACTGAGTAAATTCTATATCGATGCATATTTAAATGGAAATAACAAATATTTCATAATATTGCGATCTATTTTTCAGAAAATGAACAGAATGATATACCGATGTACTGATGTATCGGCTCTGTAATTCATCATGAAGAAGTCCAAGTAAAATAAATTAAGTATTATGTTTTCAATATGGCTGCTCCTAGACACATAAACTGAATTTATTCTATATCGAAGTAAATTAATATAGCAATGACAAACATTTCAAAAAAATTCGATGTCCGGTTCAGGAAATATTGGAGGACAAAACGATTCGAAAGCTAATTATGAAGAAGTCCCTTTATAGTAAATTAATATTATATTCTTCGATGTGGCGGCTCCCGGACACATGAACTCAGTTAATTCTATATTGATAGATTTAAATATAGGAATGACAAATATTTCATAAAATTTCGATATATTGTGCAGAAAGTGCACAGAATTATATTCCTATGTACTAATGTATTGACTCTGTAAATAATTATGAAGAAGTCCAAGTATTATAAATGAAGGATTTTGTTTTCAATGTACCTGCTCATAGACACATGAAATGCATTGATTCTATATAGATTCATATTAAAAGAAAAGTAGTTACATTTCATATCAAACCGTCATCTGGTTTAGAATATATTGAAGGATGTACTAACTCGGTAACTAATCATGAAGAATGTCCATTATAGTAAATTAACGTTATTTTCTTCGATATGGCAGGTCCTGGACACATGATCTGAATTAATTCTAAATCGACGCATATTTATACAGAAATAACAACCATTTCATAAAATTTTGACATATCGTTCAGAAAATGAACAGAATGATATACCGATGTACTGATGTAGCGACTCTGTAATTCATCATGAAGAAGTCCAAATAAAATAAATTAAGTATTATGTTTTCAATATGGCTGCTCCAAGACACATCAACTGAATTTATTCTCGAAGTAAATTAATATAGCAATGACAAACATTTCAAAAAAATTCGATGTCCAGTTCAGAAAATATTGAAGGATAAAACGATTCGAAAGCTGATCATGAAGAAGTCCCTTTATAGTAAATTAACGTCATTTTCTTCAATGAGTTTGTAATGGACACATGAACTAAACTAATTCTGTATCGATGCATATTCAATTATAAATTCCTGCTCATAGACACATGAAGAGAATTGATTCTATATAGATTCATATTAAAAGAAAAGTAGTTACAAACATTTCATATCAAACCGTCATCTGGTTTAGAATATATTGAAGGATGTACTAACTTGGTAACTAATCATGACTAAGAATGTCCATTATAGTAAGTTAACGTTATTTTCTTCGATATGGCAGTTCCTGGACACATGATCTGAATTAATTCTATATCGATGCATATTTAAATAGAAATCACAACCATTTCATAAAATGTTGACATAATGTTCAGATGTGTTCAGATGTGATATACCGATGTACTGATGTACCGACTCTGTAATTCATCATGAAGAAGTCCAAATAAAATAAATTAAGTATTATGTTTTCAATATGGCTGCTCCTAGACACAAACTGAATTTATTCTATATAGAAGTAAATTAATATAGCAATGACAAACATTTCAAAATAATTCGATGTCCAGTTCAGAAAATATTGAAGGATAAAACGATTCGAAAGCTGATCATGAAGAAGTCCCTTTATAGTAAATTAACGTCATTTTCTTTAATGAGGTTGTAATGGACACATGAACTAAACTAATTCTGTATCGATGCATATTCAATTATAAATTCCTGCTCATAGACACATGAAGAGAATTGATTCATATGTACTGATTAATAGATTCATATAAAACAAAGTAGTTACAGATATTTCATAACAAATCGTCATCTAGTTCAGAAAATATTGAAGGATAAAACGATTCGAAAGCTGATCATGAAGAAGTCCCATTATAGTAAATTATTATTATATTGTTCGATGTGGCGACTCCCGGACACATGAACTCAGTTAATTCTATATTGATGGATTTTAATATAGGAATGAAAAATATTTCATAGAATTTCGATATATTGTGCAGAAAATGAACAGAATTATATACCTATATACTAATGTACTGACTCTGTAAATAATTATGAAGAAGTCCAAGTAATATAAATAAAGGATTTTGTTTTCAATGTGCCTGCTCATAGACACATGAAGTGAATTGATTCTATATAGAATCATATTAAAAAAAAGTAGTTACAGACATTTCATAACAAATCGTCATCTGGTTCAGAATATATTGAAGGATGTACTAACTTGGTAACTAATCATGACTAAGAATGTCCATTATAGTAAGTTAACGTTATTTTCATCGATATGGCAGTTCCTGGACACATGATCTGAATTAATTCTATATCGATGCATATTTATATAGAAATAACAACCATTTCATAAAATTTTGACATATTGTTCACAAAATGAACAGAATGATATACCGATGTACTGATGTACCGATTCTGTAATTCATCATGAAGAAGTCCAAATAAAATAATTATGTTTTCAAAATGGCTGCTCCTAGACACAAACTGAATTTATTCTATATCGAAGTAAGTTAATATAGCAATGACAAACATTTCAGAATAATTCGATGTCCGGTTCAGAAAATATTGAAGGATAAAACGATTCGAAAGCTGATCATGAAGAAGTCCCATTATAGTAAATTAAAGTTATATTCTTTGATGAGGCGGCTCCCGGACACATGAACTCAGTTAATTCTATATTGATGGATTTTAATATAGAAATGAGAAATATTTCATAAAATTTCGATATATTGTACAGAAAATGAACAGATTTATATTCCTATGTACTGATGTACTGGACACATGAACTAACTAACTCTGGTAACTAATCATGAAGAATGTCCTTTATAGTAAATTAACGTTATTTTCTTCGATATGGCAGGTCCTGGACACATGATCTGAATTAATTCTAAATCGACGCATATTTATACAGAAATAACAACCATTTCATAAAATTTTGACATATTGTTCAGAAAATGAACAGAATGATATACCAATGTACTGATATACCGACTCTGTAATTCATCATGAAGAAGTCCAAGTTGAATAAATTAAGGATTATGTTTTCAATATGGCTGCTCCTAGACACATAAACTGAATTTATTCTATATCGAAGTAAATTAATATAGCAATGACAAACATTTCAGAATAATTCGATGTCCGGTTCAGAAAATATTGAAGGATAAAACGATTCGAAAGCTGATCATGAAGAAGTCCCTTTATAGTAAATTAACATTATATTCTTCGATGTGGCGGCTCCCGGACACATGAACTGAGTAAATTCTATATCGATGCATATTTAAATGGAAATAACAAATATTTCATAATATTGCGATCTATTTTTCAGAAAATGAACAGAATGATATACCGATGTACTGATGTATCGGCTCTGTAACTCATCATGAAGAAGTCCAAGTAAAATAAATTAAGTATTATGTTTTCAATATGGCTGCTCCTAGACACATAAACTGAATTTATTCTATATCGAAGTAAATTAATATAGCAATGACAAACATTTCAAAAAAATTCGATGTCCGGTTCAGGAAATATTGGAGGACAAAACGATTCGAAAGCTAATTATGAAGAAGCCCTTTATAGTAAATTAATATTATATTCTTCGATGTGGCGGCTCCCGGACACATGAACTCAGTTAATTCTGTATTGATAGATTTAAATATAGGAATGACAAATATTTCATAAAATTTCGATATATTGTATAGAAAATGAACAGAATTATATTCCTATGTACTAATGTATTGACTCTGTAAATAATTATGAAGAAGTCCAAGTATTATAAATGAAGGATTTTGTTTTCAATGTACCTGCTCATAGACACATGAAATGCATTGATTCTATATAGATTCATATTAAAAGAAAAGTAGTTACATTTCATATCAATCCGTCATCTGCTTTAGAATATATTGAAGGATGTACTAACTCGGTAACTAATCATGAAGAATGTCCATTATAGTAAATTAACGTTATTTTCTTCGATATGGCAGGTCCTGGACACATGATCTGAATTAATTCTAAATCGATGCATATTTATACAGAAATAACAACCATTTCATAAAATTTTGACATATCGTTCAGAAAATGAACAGAATGATATACCGATGTACTGATGTACCGACTCTGTAATTCATCATGAAGAAGTCCAAATAAAATAAATTAAGTATTATGTTTTCAATATGGCTGCTCCAAGACACATCAACTGAATTTATTCTCGAAGTAAATTAATATAGCAATGACAAACATTTCAAAAAAATTCGATGTCCAGTTCAGAAAATATTGAAGGATAAAACGATTCGAAAGCTGATCATGAAGAAGTCCCTTTATAGTAAATTAACGTCATTTTCTTCAATGAGTTTGTAATGGACACATGAACTAAACTAATTCTGTATCGATGCATATTCAATTATAAATTCCTGCTCATAGACACATGAAGAGAATTGATTCTATATAGATTCATATTAAAAGAAAAGTAGTTACAAACATTTCATATCAAACCGTCATCTGGTTTAGAATATATTGAAGGATGTACTAACTTGGTAACTAATCATGACTAAGAATGTCCATTATAGTAAGTTAACGTTATTTTCTTCGATATGGCAGTTCCTGGACACATGATCTGAATTAATTCTATATCGATGCATTTTTAAATAGAAATCACAACCATTTCATAAAATGTTGACATAATGTTCAGATGTGTTCAGATGTGATATACCGATGTACTGATGTACCGACTCTGTAATTCATCATGAAGAAGTCCAAATAAAATAAATTAAGTATTATGTTTTCAATATGGCTGCTCCTAGACACAAACTGAATTTATTCTATATAGAAGTAAATTAATATAGCAATGACAAACATTTCAAAATAATTCGATGTCCAGTTCAGAAAATATTGAAGGATAAAACGATTCGAAAGCTGATCATGAAGAAGTCCCTTTATAGTAAATTAACGTCATTTTCTTTAATGAGGTTGTAATGGACACATGAACTAAACTAATTCTGTATCGATGCATATTCAATTATAAATTCCTGCTCATAGACACATGAAGAGAATTGATTCATATGTACTGATTAATAGATTCATATAAAACAAAGTAGTTACAGATATTTCATAACAAATCGTCATCTAGTTCAGAAAATATTGAAGGATAAAACGATTCGAAAGCTGATCATGAAGAAGTCCCATTATAGTAAATTATTATTATATTGTTCGATGTGGCGACTCCCGGACACATGAACTCAGTTAATTCTATATTGATGGATTTTAATATAGGAATGAAAAATATTTCATAGAATTTCGATATATTGTGCAGAAAATGAACAGAATTATATACCTATATACTAATGTACTGACTCTGTAAATAATTATGAAGAAGTCCAAGTAATATAAATAAAGGATTTTGTTTTCAATGTGCCTGCTCATAGACACATGAAGTGAATTGATTCTATATAGAATCATATTAAAAAAAAGTAGTTACAGACATTTCATAACAAATCGTCATCTGGTTCAGAATATATTGAAGGATGTACTAACTTGGTAACTAATCATGACTAAGAATGTCCATTATAGTAAGTTAACGTTATTTTCATCGATATGGCAGTTCCTGGACACATGATCTGAATTAATTCTATATCGATGCATATTTATATAGAAATAACAACCATTTCATAAAATTTTGACATATTGTTCACAAAATGAACAGAATGATATACCGATGTACTGATGTACCGATTCTGTAATTCATCATGAAGAAGTCCAAATAAAATAATTATGTTTTCAAAATGGCTGCTCCTAGACACAAACTGAATTTATTCTATATCGAAGTAAGTTAATATAGCAATGACACACACTTCAAAAAAATTCGATGTCCGGTTCAGAAAATATTGAAGGATAAAACGATTCGAAAGCTGATCATGAAGAAGTCCCATTATAGTAAATTAAAGTTATATTCTTTGATGAGGCGGCTCCCGGACACATGAACTCAGTTAATTCTATATTGATGGATTTTAATATAGAAATGAGAAATATTTCATAAAATTTCGATATATTGTACAGAAAATGAACAGATTTATATTCCTATGTACTGATGTACTGGACACATGAACTAACTAACTCTGGTAACTAATCATGAACAATGTCCTTTATAGTAAATTAACGTTATTTTCTTCGATATGGCAGGTCCTGGACACATGATCTGAATTAATTCTAAATCGACGCATATTTATACAGAAATAACAACCATTTCATAAAATTTTGACATATTGTTCAGAAAATGAACAGAATGATATACCAATGTACTGATGTACCGACTCTGTAATTCATCATGAAGAAGTTCAAGTTGAATAAATTAAGGATTATGTTTTCAATATGGCTGCTCCTAGACACATAAACTGAATTTATTCTATATCGAAGTAAATTAATATAGCAATGACAAACATTTCAGAATAATTCGATGTCCGGTTCAGAAAATATTGAAGGATAAAACGATTCGAAAGCTGATCATGAAGAAGTCCCTTTATAGTAAATTAACATTATATTCTTCGATGTGGCGGCTCCCGGACACATGAACTGAGTAAATTCTATATCGATGCATATTTAAATGGAAATAATAAATATTTCATAATATTGCGATCTATTTTTCAGAAAATGAACAGAATGATATACCGATGTACTGATGTATCGGCTCTGTAATTCATCATGAAGAAGTCCAAGTAAAATAAATTAAGTATTATGTTTTCAATATGGCTGCTCCTAGACACATAAACTGAATTTATTCTATATCGAAGTAAATTAATATAGCAATGACAAACATTTCAAAAAAATTCGATGTCCGGTTCAGGAAATATTGGAGGACAAAACGATTCGAAAGCTAATTATGAAGAAGTCCCTTTATAGTAAATTAATATTATATTCTTCGATGTGGCGGCTCCCGGACACATGAACTCAGTTAATTCTATATTGATAGATTTAAATATAGGAATGACAAATATTTCATAAAATTTCGATATATTGTGCAGAAAGTGCACAGAATTATATTCCTATGTACTAATGTATTGACTCTGTAAATAATTATGAAGAAGTCCAAGTATTATAAATGAAGGATTTTGTTTTCAATGTACCTGCTCATAGACACATGAAATGCATTGATTCTATATAGATTCATATTAAAAGAAAAGTAGTTACATTTCATATCAAACCGTCATCTGGTTTAGAATATATTGAAGGATGTACTAACTCGGTAACTAATCATGAAGAATGTCCATTATAGTAAATTAACGTTATTTTCTTCGATATGGCAGGTCCTGGACACATGATCTGAATTAATTCTAAATCGACGCATATTTATACAGAAATAACAACCATTTCATAAAATTTTGACATATCGTTCAGAAAATGAACAGAATGATATACCGATGTACTGATGTACCGACTCTGTAATTCATCATGAAGAAGTCCAAATAAAATAAATTAAGTATTATGTTTTCAATATGGCTGCTCCAAGACTCATCAACTGAATTTATTCTCGAAGTAAATTAATATAGCAATGACAAACATTTCAAAAAAATTCGATGTCCAGTTCAGAAAATATTGAAGGATAAAACGATTCGAAAGCTGATCATGAAGAAGTCCCTTTATAGTAAATTAACGTCATTTTCTTCAATGAGTTTGTAATGGACACATGAACTAAACAAATTCTGTATCGATGCATATTCAATTATAAATTCCTGCTCATAGACACATGAAGAGAATTGATTCTATATAGATTCATATTAAAAGAAAAGTAGTTACTAACATTTCATATCAAACCGTCATCTGGCTTAGAATATATTGAAGGATGTACTAACTTGGTAACTAATCATGACTAAGAATGTCCATTATAGTAAGTTAACGTTATTTTCTTCGATATGGCAGTTCCTGGACACATGATCTGAATTAATTCTATATCGATGCATATTTAAATAGAAATCACAACCATTTCATAAAATGTTGACATAATGTTCAGAAAATGAACAGAATGATATACCGATGTACTGATGTACCGACTCTGTAATTCATCATGAAGAAGTCCAAATAAAATAAATTAAGGCTTGTGTTCTCAAAATGGCTGCTCCTAGACACAAACTGAATTTATTCTATATCGAAGTAAATTAATATAGCAATGACAAACATTTCAAAAAAATTCGATGTCCGGTTCAGGAAATATTGGAGGACAAAACGATGCGAAAGCTGATCATGAAGAAGTCCCTTTATAGTAAATTAACGTCATTTTCTTCAATGAGGTTGTAGTGGACACATGAACTAAACTAATTCTATTTCGATGCATATTAATGTACATAATGTATATTAATGTACAAATTCCTGCTCATAGACATATGAAGTGAATTGATTCATATGTACTGATTAATAGATTCATATAAAAAAAAAGTAGTTACAGAGATTTCATAACAAATCGTCATCTAGTTCAGAAAATATTGAAGGATAAAACGATTCGAAAGCTGATCATGAAGAAGTCCCTTTACAGTAAATTAACATTATATTCTTCGATGTGGCGGCTCCCGCACACATGAACTTAGTTAATTCTATATTGATGGATATTAATATAGAAATGAGAAATATTTCATAAAATTTCGATATATTGTATAGAAAATGAACAGAATTATATTCCTATGTACTAATGTATTGACTCTGTAAATAATTATGAAGAAGTCCAAGTATTATAAATGAAGGATTTTGTTTTCAATGTACCTGCTCATAGACACATGAAGTGCATTGATTCTATATAGATTCATATTAAAAGAAAAGTAGTTACATTTCATATCAATCCGTCATCTGGTTTAGAATATATTGAAGGATGTACTAACTTGGTAACTAATCATGACTAAGAATGTCCATTATAGTAAGTTAACGTTATTTTCTTCGATATGGCAGTTCCTGGACACATGATCTGAATTAATTCTAAATCGATGCATATTTATATAGAAATAACAACCATTTCATAAAATTTTGACATACTGTTCAGAAAATGAACAGAATGATATACCAATGTACTGATGTACCGACTCTGTAATTCATCATGAAGAAGTCCAAGTTGAATAAATTAAGGATTATATTTTCAATATGGCTGCTCCTAGACACAAACTGAATTTATTCTATATCGAAGTAAGTTAATATAGCAATGACAAACATTTCAGAATAATTCGATGTCCGGTTCAGAAAATATTGAAGGATAAAACGATTCGAAACCTGATCATGAAGAAGTCCCTTTATAGTAAATTAACATTATATTCTTCGATGTGGCGGCTCCCGGACACATGAACTCAGTTAATTCTATATTGATGGATTTTAATATAGGAATGACAAATATTTCATAAAATTTCGATATATTGTTCAGAAAATGAACAGAATTAAATACATATGTACTGATGTACTGATCTGAAAATAGTTATGAAGAAGTCCAAGTATTATAAATAAAGGATTTAGTTTTCAATGTGCCTGCTCATAGACACATGGAGTGAATTGATTCGATATAGATTCATATCAAAAAAAAAGTAGTTACAGACATTTCATAACAAATCGTCATCTGGTTTAGAATATATTGAAGAATGTGTATCGATGCATATTTATATAGAAATAACAACCATTTCATAAAATTTTGACATATTGTTCAGAAAATGAACAGAATGATATACCGATGTACTGATGTACCGACTCTGTAATTCATCATGAAGAAGTCCAAGTAAAATAAATTAAGTATTATGTTTTCAATATGGCTGCTCCAAGACACATCAACTGAATTTATTCTCGAAGTAAATTAATATAGCAATGACAAACATTTCAAAAAAATTCGATGTCCAGTTCAGAAAATATTGAAGGATAAAACGATTCGAAAGCTGATCATGAAGAAGTCCTTTTATAGTAAATTAACGTCATTTTCTTCAATGAGGTTGTAATGGACACATGAACTAAACTAATTCTGTATCGATGCATATTCAATTATAAATTACTGCTCATAGACACATGAAGAGAATTGATTCATATGTACTGATTAATAGATTCATATAAAACAAAGTAGTTACAGATATATCATAACAAATCGTCATCTAGTTCAGAAAATATTGAAGGATAAAACGATTCGAAAGCTGATCATGAAGAAGTCCCATTATAGTAAATTAATATTATATTCTTCGATGTGGCGACTCCCGGACACATGAACTCAGTTAATTCTATATTGATGGATTTTAATATAGGAATGAAAAATATTTCATAGAATTTCGATATATTGTACAGAAAATGAACAGATTTATATTCCTATGTACTGATGTACTGGACACATGAACTAACTAACTCTGGTAACTAATCATGAAGAATGTCCTTTATAGTAAATTAACGTTATTTTCTTCGATATGGCAGGTCCTGGACACATGATCTGAATTAATTCTAAATCGACGCATATTTATACAGAAATAACAACCATTTCATAAAATTTTGACATATTGTTCAGAAAATGAACAGAATGATATACCGATGTACTGATGAACCGACTCTGTAATTCATCATGAAGAAGTCCAAATAAAATAAATTAAGTATTATGTTTTCAATATGGCTGCTCCAAGACACATCAACTGAATTTATTCTCGAAGTAAATTAATATAGCAATGACAAACATTTCAAAAAAATTCGATGTCCAGTTCAGAAAATATTGAAGGATAAAACGATTCGAAAGCTGATCATGAAGAAGTCCCTTTATAGTAAATTAACGTCATTTTCTTCAATGAGTTTGTAATGGACACATGAACTAAACTAATTCTGTATCGATGCATATTCAGTTATAAATTCCTGCTCATAGACACATGAAGAGAATTGATTCTATATAGATTCATATTAAAAGAAAAGTAGTTACAAGCATTTCATATCAAACCGTCATCTGGTTTAGAATATATTGAAGGATGTACTAACTTGGTAACTAATCATGACTAAGAATGTCCATTACAGTAAGTTAACGTTATTTTCATCGATATGGCAGTTCCTGGACACATGATCTGAATTAATTCTATATCGATGCATATTTATATAGAAATAACAACCATTTCATAAAATTTTGACATATTGTTCAGAAAATGAACAGAATGATATACCGATGTACTGATGAACCGACTCTGTAATTCATCATGAAGAAGTCCAAATAAAATAAATTAAGTATTATGTTTTCAATATGGCTGCTCCAAGACACATCAACTGAATTTATTCTCGAAGTAAATTAATATAGCAATGACAAACATTTCAAAAAAATTCGATGTCCAGTTCAGAAAATATTGAAGGATAAAACGATTCGAAAGCTGATCATGAAGAAGTCCCTTTATAGTAAATTAACGTAATTTTCTTCAATGAGTTTGTAATGGACACATGAACTAAACTAATTCTGTATCGATGCATATTCAGTTATAAATTCCTGCTCATAGACACATGAAGAGAATTGATTCTATATAGATTCATATTAAAAGAAAAGTAGTTACAAGCATTTCATATCAAACCGTCATCTGGTTTAGAATATATTGAAGGATGTACTAACTTGGTAACTAATCATGACTAAGAATGTCCATTATAGTAAGTTAACGTTATTTTCTTCGATATGGCAGTTCCTGGACACATGATCTGAATTAATTCTATATCGATGCATATTTAAATAGAAATCACAACCATTTCATAAAATTTTGACATAATGTTCAGAAAATGAACAGAATGATATACCAATGTACTGATGTACCGACTCTGTAATTCATCATGAAGAAGTCCAAATAAAATAAATTAAGGCTTGTGTTTTCAAAATGCCGGCTCCTAGACACAAACTGAATTTATTCTATATCGAAGTAAATTAATATAGCAATGACAAACATTTCAAAAAAATTCGATGTCCGGTTCAGGAAATATTGGAGGACAAAACGATGCGAAAGCTGATCATGAAGAAGTCCCTTTATAGTAAATTAACGTCATTTTCTTCAATGAGGTTGTAGTGGACACATGAACTAATCTAATTCTATATCGATGCATATTAATGTACATAATGTATATTAATGTACAAATTCCTGCTCATAGACATATGAAGTGAATTGATTCATATGTACTGATTAATAGATTCATATAAAAAAAAAGTAGTTACAGAGATTTCATAACAAATCGTCATCTAGTTCAGAAAATATTGAAGGATAAAACGATTCGAAAGCTGATCATGAAGAAGTCCCTTTACAGTAAATTAACATTATATTCTTCGATGTGGCGGCTCCCGCACACATGAACTTAGTTAATTCTATATTGATGGATATTAATATAGAAATGAGAAATATTTCATAAAATTTCGATATATTGTATAGAAAATGAACAGAATTATATTCCTATGTACTAATGTATTGACTCTGTAAATAATTATGAAGAAGTCCAAGTATTATAAATGAAGGATTTTGTTTTCAATGTACCTGCTCATAGACACATGAAGTGCATTGATTCTATATAGATTCATATTAAAAGAAAAGTAGTTACATTTCATATCAATCCGTCATCTGGTTTAGAATATATTGAAGGATGTACTAACTTGGTAACTAATCATGACTAAGAATGTCCATTATAGTAAGTTAACGTTATTTTCTTCGATATGGCAGTTCCTGGACACATGATCTGAATTAATTCTAAATCGATGCATATTTATACAGAAATAACAACCATTTCATAAAATTTTGACATATTGTTCAGAAAATGAACAGAATAATATACCAATGTACTGATGTACCGACTCTGTAATTCATCATGAAGGAGTCCATGTTAAATAAATTAAGGATTATGTTTTCAATATGGCTGCTCCAAGACACATAAACTGATTTTATTCTCGAAGTAAATTAATATAGCAATGACAAACATTTCAAAAAAATGCGATGTCCGGTTCAGGAAATATTGGAGGATAAAACGATTCGAAAGCTGATCATGAAGAAGTCCCTTTATAGTAAATTAACATTTTATTCTTCGATGTGGCGGCTCCCGGACACATGAACTCAGTTAATTCTATATTGATGGATTTTAATATAGAAATGAGAAATATTTCATAAAATTTCGATATATTGTATAGAAAATGAACAGAATTATATTCCTATGTACTCATGTACTGACTCTGTAAATAATTATGAAGAAGTCCAAGTATTATAAATGAAGGATTTTGTTTTCAATGTACCTGCTCATAGACACATGAAGTGCATTGATTCTATATAGATTCATATTAAAAGAAAAGTAGTTACATTTCATATCAAACCGTCATCTGGTTTAGAATATATTGAAGGATGTACTAACTCTGTAACTAATCATGAAGAATGTCCATTATAGTAAATTAACGTTATTTTCTTCGATATGGCAGTTCCTGGTCACATGATCTGAATTAATTCTAAATCGATGCATATTTATATAGAAATAACAACCATTTCATAAAATTTTGACATACTGTTCAGAAAATGAACAGAATGATATACCGATGTACTGATGTACCGATTCTGTAATTCATCATGAAGAAGTCCAAATAAAATAATTATATTTTCAAAATGGCTGCTCCTAGACACAAACTGAATTTATTCTATATCGAAGTAAGTTAATATAGCAATGACACACACTTCAAAAAAATTCCGGTTCAGAAAATATTGAAGGATAAAACGATTCGAAAGCTGATCATGAAGAAGTCCCATTATAGTAAATTAAAGTTATATTCTTTGATGAGGCGGCTCCCGGACACATGAACTCAGTTAATTCTATATTGATGGATTTTAATATAGAAATGAGAAATATTTCATAAAATTTCGATATATTGTACAGAAAATGAACAGATTTATATTCCTATGTACTGATGTACTGGACACATGAACTAACTAACACTGGTAACTAATCATGAAGAATGTCCTCTATAGTAAATTAACGTTATTTTCTTCGATATGGCAGGTCCTGGACACATGATCTGAATTAATTCTAAATCGACGCATATTTATACAGAAATAACAACCATTTCATAAAATTTTGACATATTGTTCAGAAAATGAACAGAATGATATACCAATGTACTGATGTACCGACTCTGTAATTCATCATGAAGAAGTCCAAGTTGAATAAATTAAGGATTATGTGTTCAATATGGCTGCTCCTAGACACATAAACTGAATTTATTCTATATCGAAGTAAATTAATATAGCAATAACAAACATTTCAGAATAATTCGATGTCCGGATCAGAAAATATTGAAGGATAAAACGATTCGAAAGCTGATCATGAAGAAGTCCCTTTATAGTAAATTAACATTATATTCTTCGATGTGGCGGCTCCCGGACACATGAACTGAGTAAATTCTATATCGATGCATATTTAAATGGAAATAACAAATATTTCATAATATTGCGATCTATTTTTCAGAAAATGAACAGAATGATATACCGATGTACTGATGTATCGGCTCTGTAATTCATCATGAAGAAGTCCAAGTAAAATAAATTAAGTATTATGTTTTCAATATGGCTGCTCCTAGACACATAAACTGAATTTATTCTATATCGAAGTAAATTAATATAGCAATGACAAACATTTCAAAAAAATTCGATGTCCGGTTCAGGAAATATTGGAGGACAAAACGATTCGAAAGCTAATTATGAAGAAGTCCCTTTATAGTAAATTAACGTCATTTTCTTCAATGTACTGATTAATAGATTAATATTAAAAAAGAGTAGTTACAGACATTTCATAACAAATCGTCATCTGGTTTAGAATATATTGAAGGATGTACTAATTCGTTAACTAATCAGGAATAAGTCCCTTTATAGTAAATTAACGTTATTTCCTTCGATGTGGCGACTCCTGGACAAATGAACTGAGTTAATTCTATATCGATGCATATTTATATAGAAATAACAACCATTTCATAAAATTTTGACATATTGTTCAGAAAATGAACAGAATGATATACCGATGTACTGATGTACCGACTCTGTAATTCATCATGAAGAAGTCCAAGTAAAATAAATTAAGTATTATGTTTTCAATATGGCTGCTCCAAGACACATCAACTGAATTTATTCTCGAAGTAAATTAATATAGCAATGACAAACATTTCAAAAAAATTCGATGTCCAGTTCAGAAAATATTGAAGGATAAAACGATTCGAAAGCTGATCATGAAGAAGTCCCTTTATAGTAAATTAACGTCATTTTCTTCAATGAGGTTGTAATGGACACATGAACTAAACTAATTCTGTATCGATGCATATTCAATTATAAATTACTGCTCATAGACACATGAAGAGAATTGATTCATATGTACTGATTAATAGATTCATATAAAACAAAGTAGTTACAGATATATCATAACAAATCGTTATCTAGTTCAGAAAATATTGAAGGATAAAACGATTCGAAAGCTGATCATGAAGAAGTCCCATTATAGTAAATTAATATTATATTCTTCGATGTGGCGACTCCCGGACACATGAACTCAGTTAATTCTATATTGATGGATTTTAATATAGGAATGAAAAATATTTCATAGAATTTCGATATATTGTGCAGAAAATGAACAGAATTATATACCTATATACTAATGTACTGACTCTGTAAATAATTATGAAGAAGTCCAAGTATTATAAATAAAGGATTTTGTTTTCAATGTGCCTGCTCATAGACACATGAAGTGAATTGATTCTATATAGATTCATATTAAAAGAAAAGTAGTTACAAACAATTCATATCAAACCGTCATCTGGTTTAGAATATATTGAAGGATGTACTAACTTGGTAACTAATCATGACTAAGAATGTCCATTATAGTAAGTTAACGTTATTTTCATCGATATGGCAGTTCCTGGATACATGAACTGAGTTAATTCTATATCGATGCATATTTATATAGAAATAACAACCATTTCATAAAATTTTGACATACTGTTCACAAAATGAACAGAATGATATACCGATGTACTGATGTACCGATTCTGTAATTCATCATGAAAAAGTCCAAGTTTAATAAATTAAGTATTATGTTTTCAATATGGCTGCTCCTAGACACATAAACTGAATTAATTCTATATCGAAGAAAATTAATATAATAATGGCAAAAATTTCAAAAAAATTCGATGTCCAGTTCAGAAAATATTGAAGAATAAAACGATTCGAAAGCTGATCATGAAGAAGTCCCTTTATAGTAAATTAACGTAATTTTCTTCAATGAGTTTGAAATGGACACATGAACTAAACTAATTCTGTATAGATTCATATTTAGTTATAAATTCCTGCTCATAGACACATGAAGAGAATTGATTCTATATAGATTCATATTAAAAGAAAAGTAGTTACAAACATTTCATATCAAACCGTCATCTGGTTTAGAATATATTGAAGGATGTACTAACTTGGTAACTAATCATGACTAAGAATGTCCATTATAGTAAGTTAACGTTATTTTCTTTGATATGGCAGTTCCTGGACACATGATCTGAATTAATTCTATATCGATGCATATTTAAATAGAAATGACAACCATTTCATAAAATTTTGACATAATGTTCAGAAAATGAACAGAATGATATACCGATGTACTGATGTACCGACTCTGTAATTCATCATGAAGAAGTCCAAATAAAATAAATTAAGGCTTGTGTTTTCAAAATGGCTGCTCCTAGACACAAACTGAATTTATTCTATATCGAAGTAAATTAATATAGCAATGACAAACATTTCAAAAAAATTCGATGTCCGGTTCAGGAAATATTGGAGGACAAAACGATGCGAAAGCTGATCATGAAGAAGTCCCTTTATAGTAAATTAACGTCATTTTCTTCAATGAGGTTGTAGTGGACACATGAACTAAACTAATTCTATATCGATGCATATTAATGTACATAATGTATATTAATGTACAAATTCCTGCTCATAGACATATGAAGTGAATTGATTCATATGTACTGATTTATAGATTCATATAAAAAAAAAGTAGTTACAGAGATTTCATAACAAATCGTCATCTAGTTCAGAAAATATTGAAGGATAAAACGATTCGAAAGCTGATCATGAAGAAGTCCCTTTATAGTAAATTAACATTATATTCTTCGATGTGGCGGCTCCCGGACACATGAACTCAGTTAATTCTATATTGATGGATTTTAATATAGGAATGACAAATATTTCATAAAATTTCGATATATTGTTCAGAAAATGAACAGAATTAAATACATATGTACTGATGTACTGATCTGAAAATAGTTATGAAGAAGTCCAAGTATTATAAATAAAGGATTTTGTTTTCAATGTGCCTGCTCATAGACACATGGAGTGAATTGATTCGATATAGATTCATATCAAAAAAAAAGTAGTTACAGACATTTCATAACAAATCGTCATCTGGTTTAGAATATATTGAAGAATGTGTATCGATGCATATTTATATAGAAATAACAACCATTTCATAAAATTTTGACATATTGTTCAGAAAATGAACAGAATGATATACCGATGTACTGATGTACCGACTCTGTAATTCATCATGAAGAAGTCCAAGTAAAATAAATTAAGTATTATGTTTTCAATATGGCTGCTCCAAGACACATCAACTGAATTTATTCTCGAAGTAAATTAATATAGCAATGACAAACATTTCAAAAAAATTCGATGTCCAGTTCAGAAAATATTGAAGGATAAAACGATTCGAAAGCTGATCATGAAGAAGTCCTTTTATAGTAAATTAACGTCATTTTCTTCAATGAGGTTGTAATGGACACATGAACTAAACTAATTCTGTATCGATGCATATTCAATTATAAATTACTGCTCATAGACACATGAAGAGAATTGATTCATATGTACTGATTAATAGATTCATATAAAACAAAGTAGTTACAGATATATCATAACAAATCGTCATCTAGTTCAGAAAATATTGAAGGATAAAACGATTCGAAAGCTGATCATGAAGAAGTCCCATTATAGTAAATTAATATTATATTCTTCGATGTGGCGACTCCCGGACACATGAACTCAGTTAATTCTATATTGATGGATTTTAATATAGGAATGAAAAATATTTCATAGAATTTCGATATATTGTGCAGAAAATGAACAGAATTATATACCTATATACAAATGTACTGACTCTGTAAATAATTATGAAGAAGTCCAAGTAATATAAATAAAGGATTTTGTTTTCAATGTGCCTGCTCATAGACACATGAAGTGAATTGATTCTATACAGAATCATATTAAAAAAAAGTAGTTACAGACATTTCATAACAAATCGTCATCTGGTTCAGAATATATTGAAGGATGTACTAACTTGGTAACTAATCATGACTAAGAATGTCCATTACAGTAAGTTAACGTTATTTTCATCGATATGGCAGTTCCTGGACACATGATCTGAATTAATTCTATATCGATGCATATTTATATAGAAATAACAACCATTTCATAAAATTTTGACATATTGTTCAGAAAATGAACAGAATGATATACCGATGTACTGATGAACCGACTCTGTAATTCATCATGAAGAAGTCCAAATAAAATAAATTAAGTATTATGTTTTCAATATGGCTGCTCCAAGACACATCAACTGAATTTATTCTCGAAGTAAATTAATATAGCAATGACAAACATTTCAAAAAAATTCGATGTCCAGTTCAGAAAATATTGAAGGATAAAACGATTCGAAAGCTGATCATGAAGAAGTCCCTTTATAGTAAATTAACGTCATTTTCTTCAATGAGGTTGTAGTGGACACATGAACTAAACTAATTCTATATCGATGCATATTAATGTACATAATGTATATTAATGTACAAATTCCTGCTCATAGACATATGAAGTGAATTGATTCATATGTACTGATTAATAGATTCATATAAAAAAAAAGTAGTTACAGAGATTTCATAACAAATCGTCATCTAGTTCAGAAAATATTGAAGGATAAAACGATTCGAAAGCTGATCATGAAGAAGTCCCTTTACAGTAAATTAACATTATATTCTTCGATGTGGCGGCTCCCGCACACATGAACTTAGTTAATTCTATATTGATGGATATTAATATAGAAATGAGAAATATTTCATAAAATTTCGATATATTGTATAGAAAATGAACAGAATTATATTCCTATGTACTAATGTATTGACTCTGTAAATAATTATGAAGAAGTCCAAGTATTATAAATGAAGGATTTTGTTTTCAATGTACCTGCTCATAGACACATGAAGTGCATTGATTCTATATAGATTCATATTAAAAGAAAAGTAGTTACATTTCATATCAATCCGTCATCTGGTTTAGAATATATTGAAGGATGTACTAACATGGTAACTAATCATGACTAAGAATGTCCATTATAGTAAGTTAACGTTATTTTCTTCGATATGGCAGTTCCTGGACACATGATCTGAATTAATTCTATATCGAAGTAAGTTAATATAGCAATGACAAACATTTCAGAATAATTCGATGTCCGGTTCAGAAAATATTGAAGGATAAAACGATTCGAAAGCTGATCATGAAGAAGTCCCATTATAGTAAATTAAAGTTATATTCTTTGATGAGGCGGCTCCCGGACACATGAACTCAGTTAATTCTATATTGATGGATTTTAATATAGAAATGAGAAATATTTCATAAAATTTCGATATATTGTACAGAAAATGAACAGATTTATATTCCTATGTACTGATGTACTGGACACATGAACTAACTAACACTGGTAACTAATCATGAAGAATGTCCTCTATAGTAAATTAACGTTATTTTCTTCGATATGGCAGGTCCTGGACACATGATCTGAATTAATTCTAAATCGACGCATATTTATACAGAAATAACAACCATTTCATAAAATTTTGACATATTGTTCAGAAAATGAACAGAATGATATACCAATGTACTGATGTACCGACTCTGTAATTCATCATGAAGAAGTCCAAGTTGAATAAATTAAGGATTATGTGTTCAATATGGCTGCTCCTAGACACATAAACTGAATTTATTCTATATCGAAGTAAATTAATATAGCAATAACAAACATTTCAGAATAATTCGATGTCCGGATCAGAAAATATTGAAGGATAAAACGATTCGAAAGCTGATCATGAAGAAGTCCCTTTATAGTAAATTAACATTATATTCTTCGATGTGGCGGCTCCCGGACACATGAACTGAGTAAATTCTATATCGATGCATATTTAAATGGAAATAACAAATATTTCATAATATTGCGATCTATTTTTCAGAAAATGAACAGAATGATATACCGATGTACTGATGTATCGGCTCTGTAATTCATCATGAAGAAGTCCAAGTAAAATAAATTAAGTATTATGTTTTCAATATGGCTGCTCCTAGACACATAAACTGAATTTATTCTATATCGAAGTAAATTAATATAGCAATGACAAACATTTCAAAAAAATTCGATGTGCGGTTCAGGAAATATTGGAGGACAAAACGATTCGAAAGCTAATTATGAAGAAGTCCCTTTATAGTAAATTAACGTCATTTTCTTCAATGTACTGATTAATAGATTAATATTAAAAAAGAGTAGTTACAGACATTTCATAACAAATCGTCATCTGGTTTAGAATATATTGAAGGATGTACTAATTCGTTAACTAATCAGGAATAAGTCCCTTTATAGTAAATTAACGTTATTTCCTTCGATGTGGCGACTCCTGGACAAATGAACTGAGTTAATTCTATATCGATGCATATTTATATAGAAATAACAACCATTTCATAAAATTTTGACATATTGTTCAGAAAATGAACAGAATGATATACCGATGTACTGATGTACCGACTCTGTAATTCATCATGAAGAAGTCCAAGTAAAATAAATTAAGTATTATGTTTTCAATATGGCTGCTCCAAGACACATCAACTGAATTTATTCTCGAAGTAAATTAATATAGCAATGACAAACATTTCAAAAAAATTCGATGTCCAGTTCAGAAAATATTGAAGGATAAAACGATTCGAAAGCTGATCATGAAGAAGTCCCTTTATAGTAAATTAACGTCATTTTCTTCAATGAGGTTGTAATGGACACATGAACTAAACTAATTCTGTATCGATGCATATTCAATTATAAATTACTGCTCATAGACACATGAAGAGAATTGATTCATATGTACTGATTAATAGATTCATATAAAACAAAGTAGTTACAGATATATCATAACAAATCGTTATCTAGTTCAGAAAATATTGAAGGATAAAACGATTCGAAAGCTGATCATGAAGAAGTCCCATTATAGTAAATTAATATTATATTCTTCGATGTGGCGACTCCCGGACACATGAACTCAGTTAATTCTATATTGATGGATTTTAATATAGGAATGAAAAATATTTCATAGAATTTCGATATATTGTGCAGAAAATGAACAGAATTATATACCTATATACTAATGTACTGACTCTGTAAATAATTATGAAGAAGTCCAAGTATTATAAATAAAGGATTTTGTTTTCAATGTGCCTGCTCATAGACACATGAAGTGAATTGATTCTATATAGATTCATATTAAAAGAAAAGTAGTTACAAACAATTCATATCAAACCGTCATCTGGTTTAGAATATATTGAAGGATGTACTAACTTGGTAACTAATCATGACTAAGAATGTCCATTATAGTAAGTTAACGTTATTTTCATCGATATGGCAGTTCCTGGATACATGAACTGAGTTAATTCTATATCGATGCATATTTATATAGAAATAACAACCATTTCATAAAATTTTGACATACTGTTCACAAAATGAACAGAATGATATACCGATGTACTGATGTACCGATTCTGTAATTCATCATGAAAAAGTCCAAGTTTAATAAATTAAGTATTATGTTTTCAATATGGCTGCTCCTAGACACATAAACTGAATTAATTCTATATCGAAGAAAATTAATATAATAATGACAAAAATTTCAAAAAAATTCGATGTCCAGTTCAGAAAATATTGAAGAATAAAACGATTCGAAAGCTGATCATGAAGAAGTCCCTTTATAGTAAATTAACGTAATTTTCTTCAATGAGTTTGAAATGGACACATGAACTAAACTAATTCTGTATAGATGCATATTCAGTTATAAATTCCTGCTCATAGACACATGAAGAGAATTGATTCTATATAGATTCATATTAAAAGAAAAGTAGTTACAAACATTTCATATCAAACCGTCATCTGGTTTAGAATATATTAAAGGATGTACTAACTTGGTAACTAATCATGACTAAGAATGTCCATTATAGTAAGTTAACGTTATTTTCTTTGATATGGCAGTTCCTGGACACATGATCTGAATTAATTCTATATCGATGCATATTTAAATAGAAATGACAACCATTTCATAAAATTTTGACATAATGTTCAGAAAATGAACAGAATGATATACCGATGTACTGATGTACCGACTCTGTAATTCATCATGAAGAAGTCCAAATAAAATAAATTAAGGCTTGTGTTTTCAAAATGGCTGCTCCTAGACACAAACTGAATTTATTCTATATCGAAGTAAATTAATATAGCAATGACAAACATTTCAAAAAAATTCGATGTCCGGTTCAGGAAATATTGGAGGACAAAACGATGCGAAAGCTGATCATGAAGAAGTCCCTTTATAGTAAATTAACGTCATTTTCTTCAATGAGGTTGTAGTGGACACATGAACTAAACTAATTCTATATCGATGCATATTAATGTACATAATGTATATTAATGTACAAATTCCTGCTCATAGACATATGAAGTGAATTGATTCATATGTACTGATTTATAGATTCATATAAAAAAAAAGTAGTTACAGAGATTTCATAACAAATCGTCATCTAGTTCAGAAAATATTGAAGGATAAAACGATTCGAAAGCTGATCATGAAGAAGTCCCTTTATAGTAAATTAACATTATATTCTTCGATGTGGCGGCTCCCGGACACATGAACTCAGTTAATTCTATATTGATGGATTTTAATATAGAAATGAGAAATATTTCATAAAATTTCGATATATTGTATAGAAAATGAACAGAATTATATTCCTATGTACTAATGTACTGACTCTGTAAATAATCATGAAGAAGTCCAAGTATTATAAATAAAGGATTTTGTTTTCAATGTACCTGCTCATAGACACATGAAGTGCATTGATTCTATATAGATTCATATTAAAAGAAAAGTAGTTACATTTCATATCAAACCGTCATCTGGTTTAGAATATATTGAAGGATGTACTAACTCGGTAACTAATCATGAAGAATGTCCATTATAGTAAATTAACGTTATTTTCTTCGATATGGCAGTTCCTGGTCACATGATCTGAATTAATTCTAAATCGATGCATATTTATATAGAAATAACAACCATTTCATAAAATTTTGACATACTGTTCAGAAAATGAACAGAATGATGTACCGATGTACAGATGTACCGATTCTGTAATTCATCATGAAGAAGTCCAAATAAAATAATTATGTTTTCAAAATGGCTGCTCCTAGACACATAAGCTGAAATTATTCTACATCGAAGAAAATTAATATAATAATGACAAAAATTTCAAAAAAATTCGATGTCCGGTTCAGAAATTATTGAAGGATATAACCATGCGAAAGCTGATCATGAAGAAGTCCCTTTATAGTAAATTAACATTATATTCTTCGATGTGGCGGCTCCCGGACACATGAACTCAGTTAATTCTATATTGATGGATTTTAATATAGGAATGACAAATATTTCATAAAATTTCGATATATTGTTCAGAAAATGAACAGAATTAAATACATATGTACTGATGTACTGATCTGTAAATAATTATGAAGAAGTCCAAGTATTATAAATAAAGGATTTAGGTTTCAATGTGCCTGCTCATAGACACATGAAGTGAATTGATTCGATATAGATTCATATTAAAAAAAAAGTAGTTACAGACATTTCATAACAAATCGTCATCTGGTTTAGAATATATTGAAGAATGTGTATCGATGCATATTTATATAGATATAGCAACCATTTCATAAAATGTCGATATATTGTTCAGAAAATGGACAGAATGCTATACCGATGTACTGATGTACCGACTCTGTAATTCATCATGAAGGAGTCCAAGTTAAATAAATTAAGGATTATGTTTTCAATATGGCTGCACCTAGACACATAAGCTGAATTTATTCTATATCGAAGAAAATTAATATAATAATGACAAAAATTTCAAAAAAATTCGATGTCCGGTTCAGAAATTATTGAAGGATATAACCATACGAAAGCTGATCATGAAGAAGTCCCTTTATAGTAAATTATCGTTATTTCCTTCGATGTGGCGACTCCTGGACAAATGAACTGTGTTAATTCTATATCGATGCATATTTATATAGAAATAACAACCATTTCATAAAATTTTGACATATTGTTCAGAAAATGGACAGAATGATATACCGATGTACTGATGTACCGACTCTGTAATTCATCATGAAGAAGTCCAAGTAAAATAAATTAAGTATTATGTTTTCAATATGGCTGCTCCAAGACACATCAACTGAATTTATTCTCGAAGTAAATTAATATAGCAATGACAAACATTTCAAAAAAATTCGATGTCCGGTTCAGAAATTATTGAAGGATATAACCATGCGAAAGCTGATCATGAAGAAGTCCCTTTATAGTAAATTAACGTCATTTTCTTCAATGTACTGATTAATAGATTAATATTAAAAAAGAGTAGTTACAGACATTTCATAACAAATCGTCATCTGGTTTAGAATATATTGAAGGATGTACTAATTCGTTAACTAATCAGGAATAAGTCCCTTTATAGTAAATTAACGTTATTTCCCTCGATGTGGCGACTCCTGGACAAATGAACTGTGTTAATTCTATATCGATGCATATTTATATAGAAATAACAACCATTTCATAAAATTTTGACATATTGTTCAGAAAATGAACACATCAACTGAATTTATTCTCGAAGTAAATTAATATAGCAATGACAAACATTTCAAAAAAATTCGATGTCCGGTTCAGAAATTATTGAAGGATATAACCATGCGAAAGCTGATCATGAAGAAGTCCCTTTATAGTAAATTAACGTCATTTTCTTCAATGTACTGATTAATAGATTAATATTAAAAAAGAGTAGTTACAGACATTTCATAACAAATCGTCATCTGGTTTAGAATATATTGAAGGATGTACTAATTCGTTAACTAATCAGGAATAAGTCCCTTAATAGTAAATTAACGTTATTTCCTTCGATGTGGCGACTCCTGGACAAATGAACTGTGTTAATTCTATATCGATGCATATTTATATAGAAATAACAACCATTTCATAAAATTTTGACATATTGTTCAGAAAATGAACAGAATGTTATACCGATGTACTGATGTACCGACGCTGTAATTCATCATGAAGGAGTCTATGTTAAATAAATTAAGGATTATGTTTTCAATATGGCTGCTCCAAGACACATAAACTGAATTTATTCTCGAAGTAAATTAATATAGCAATGACAAACATTTCAAAAAAATTCGATGTCCGGTTCAGAAAATATTGAAGGATAAAACGATTCGAAAGCTGATCATGAAGAAGTCCCTTTATAGTAAATTAACATTATATTCTTCGATGTGGCGGCTCCCGCACACATGAACTCAGTTAATTCTATATTGATGGATTTTAATATAGGAATGACAAATATTTCATAAAATTTCGATATATTGTTCAGAAAATGAACAGAATTAAATACATACGTACTGATGTACTGATCTGTAAATAATTATGAAGAAGTCCAAGTATTATAAATAAAGGATTTAGTTTTCAATATGCCTGCTCATAGACACATGAAGTGAATTGATTCGATATAGATTCATATTAAAAAAAAAGTAGTTACAGACATTTCATAACAAATCGTCATCTGGTTTAGAATATATTGAAGAATGTGTATCGATGCATATTTATATAGAAATAACAACCATTTCATAAAATTTTGACATATTGTTCAGAAAATGAACAGAATGATATACCGATGTACTGATGACCGACTCTGTAATTCATCATGAAGGAGTCCAAGTTAAATAAATTAAGGATTATGTTTTCAATATGGCTGCTCCTAGACACATAAGCTGAATTTATTCTATATCGAAGAAAATTAATATAATAATGACAACAATTTCAAAAAAATTCGATGTCCGGTTCAGAAATTATTGAAGGATATAACCATGCGAAAGCTGATCATGAAGAAGTCCCTTTATAGTAAATTAACGTCATTTTCTTCAATGTACTGATTAATAGATTAATATTAAAAAAGAGTAGTAACAGACATTTCATAACAAATCGTCATCTGGTTTAGAATATATTAAAGGATGTACTAATTCGTTAACTAATCAGGAATAAGTCCCTTTATAGTAAATTAACGTTATTTCCTTCGATGTGGCGACTCCTGGACAAATGAACTGTGTTAATTCTATATCGATGCATATTTATATAGAAATAACAACCATTTCATAAAATTTTGACATATTGTTCAGAAAATGAACAGAATGATATACCGATGTACTGATGTATCTTCGCTGTAATTCATCATGAAGGAGTCCATGTTAAATAAATTAAGGATTATGTTTTCAATATGGCTGCTCCAAGACACATAAACCGAATTTATTCTCGAAGTAAATTAATATAGCAATGACAAACATTTCAAAAAAATTCGATGTCCGGTTCAGGAAATATTGGAGGACAAAACGATTCGAAAGCTGATCATGAAGAAGTCCCTTTATAGTAAATTAACATTATATTCATCGATGTGGCGGCTCCCGGACACATGAACTCAGTTAATTCTATATTGATGGATTTTAATATAGAAATGAGAAATATTTCATAAAATTTCGATATATTGTATAGAAAATGAACAGAATTATATTCTTATGTACTAATGTACTGACTCTGTGAATAATTATGAAGAAGTCCAAGTATTATAAATGAAGGATTTTGTTTTCAATGTACCTGCTCATAGACACATGAAGTGCATTGATTCTATATAGATTCATATTAAAAGAAAAGTAGTTACAAGCATTTCATATCAAACCGTCATCTGGTTTAGAATATATTAAAGGATGTACTAACTCGGTAACTAATCATGAAGAATGTCCATTATAGTAAATTAACGTTATTTTCTTCGTTATGGCAGGTCCTGGACACATGATCTGAATTAATTCTAAATCGACGCATATTTATACAGAAATAACAACCATTTCATAAAATTTTGACATATTGTTCAGAAAATGAACAGAATGATATACCAATGTACTGATGTACCGACTCTGTAATTCATCTTGAAGAAGTCCAAGTTGAATAAATTAAGGATTATATTTTCAATATGGCTGCTCCTAGACACAAACTGAATTTATTCTATACCGAAGAAAATAAATATAGCAATGACAAACATTTCAGAATAATTCGATGTCCGGTTCAGAAAATATTGAAGGATAAAGCGATTCGAAAGCTGATCATGAAGAAGTTCCTTTATAGTAAATTAACATTATATTCTTCGATGTGGCGGCTCCCGGACACATGACCTCAGTTAATTCTATATTGATGGATTTTAATATAGGAATGACAAATATTTCATAAAATTTCGATATATTGTTCAGAAAATGAACAGAATTAAATACATATGTACTGATGTACTGATCTGTAAATAATTATGAAGAAGTCCAAGTATTATAAATAAAGGATTTAGTTTTCAATGTGCCTGCTCATAGACACATGAAGTGAATTGATTCGATATAGATTTATATTAAAAAAAAAGTAGTTACAGACATTTCATAACAAATCGTCATCTGGTTTAGAATATATTGAAGAATGTGTATCGATGCATATTTATATAGAAATAACAACCATTTCATAAAATTTTGACATATTGTTCAGAAAATGAACAGAATGATATACCGATGTACTGATGACCGACTCTGTAATTCATCATGAAGGAGTCCAAGTTAATTAAATTAAGGATTATGTTTTCAATATGGGTGCTCCTAGACACATAAGCTGAATTTATTCTATATCGAAGAAAATTAATATAATAATGACAAAAATTTCAAAAAAATTCGATGTCCGGTTCAGAAATTATTGAAGGATATAACCATGAGAAAGCTGATCATGAAGAAGTTCCTTTATAGTAAATTAACGTCATTTTCTTCAATGTACTGATTAATAGATTAATATTAAAAAAGAGTAGTTACAGACATTTCATAACAAATCGTCATCTGGTTTAGAATATATTGAAGAATGTGTATCGATGCATATTTATCTAGAAATAACAAACATTTCATAAAATTTTGACATATTGTTCAGAAAATGAACAGAATGATATACCGATGTACTGATGACCGACTCTGTAATTCATCATGAAGGAGTCCAAGTAAAATAAATTAAGTATTATGTTTTCAATATGGCTGCTCCAAGACACATCAACTGAATTTATTCTCGAAGTAAATTAATATAGCAATGACAAACATATCAAAAAAATTCGATGTCCAGTTCAGAAAATATTGAAGGATAAAACGATTCGAAAGCTGATCATGAAGAAGTCCCTTTATAGTAAATTAACGTCATTTTCTTCAATGAGGTTGTAATGGACACATGAACTAAACTAATTCTGTATCGATGCATATTCAATTATAAATTCCTGCTCATAGACACATGAAGAGAATTGATTCATATGTACTGATTAATAGATTCATATAAAACAAAGTAGTTACAGATATTTCATAACAAATCGTCATCTAGTTCAGAAAATATTGAAGGATAAAACGATTCGAAAGCTGATCATGAAGAAGTCCCATTATAGTAAATTAATATTATATTCTTCGATGTGGCGACTCCCGGACACATGAACTCAGTTAATTCTATATTGATGGATTTTAATATAGGAATGAAAAATATTTCATAGAATTTCGATATATTGTGCAGAAAATGAACAGAATTATATACCTTTATACTAATGTACAGACTCTGTAAATAATTATGAAGAAGTCCAAGTATTATAAATAAAGGATTTTGTTTTCAATGTGCCTGCTCATAGACACATGAAGTGAATTGATTCTATATAGATTCCTATTAAAAGAAAAGTATTTACAAACAATTCATATCAAACCGTCATCTGGTTTAGAATATATTGATGGATGTACTAACTTGGTAACTAATCATGACTAAGAATGTCCATTATAGTAAGTTAACGTTATTTTCATCGATATGGCAGTTCCTGGATACATGAACTGAGTTAATTCTATATCGATGCATATTTATATAGAAATAACAACCATTTCATAAAATTTTGACATATTGTTCACAAAATGAACAGAATGATATACCGATGTACTGATGTACCGATTCTGTAATTCATCATGAAAAAGTCCAAGTTTAATAAATTAAGGATTATGTTTTCAATATGGCTGCTCCTAGACACATAAACTGAATTAATTCTATATCGAAGTAAATTAATATAACAATGACAAACGTTTCAAAAAAATTCGATTTCCGGTTCAGAATTATTGAAGGATATAACGATGCGAAAGCTGATCATGAAGAAGTCCCTTTATAGTAAATTGACGTCATTTTCTTCAGTGAGGTTGTACTGGACACATTAACTAAACTAATTCTATATCGATGCATATTCAATTATAAATTCCTGCTAATAGACACATGAAGTGAATTGATTCATATGTACTGATTATTATATTCATATAAGAAAAAGTAGTTACAGACATTTCATAACAAATCGTCATCTGGTTTAGAATAAATTGAAGGATGTGTATCGATGCATATTTATATAGAAATAACAACCATTTCATAAAATTTTGACATATTGTTCAGAAAATGAACAGAATGATATACCGATGTACTGATGTACCGACTCTGTAATTCATCTTGAAGAAGTCCAAGTTGAATAAATTAAGGATTATATTTTCAATATGGCTGCTCCTAGACACAAACTGAATTTATTCTATACCGAAGAAAATAAATATAGCAATGACAAACATTTCAGAATAATTCGATGTCCGGTTCAGAAAATATTGAAGGATAAAACGATTCGAAAGCTGATCATGAAGAAGTTCCTTTATAGTAAATTAACATTATATTCTTCGATGTGGCGGCTCCCGGACACATGAACTCAGTTAATTCTATATTGATGGATTTTAATATAGGAATGACAAATATTTCATAAAATTTCGATATATTGTTCAGAAAATGAACAGAATTAAATACATATGTACTGATGTACTGATCTGTAAATAATTATGAAGAAGTCCAAGTATTATAAATAAAGGATTTAGTTTTCAATGTGCCTGCTCATAGACACATGAAGTGAATTGATTCGATATAGATTTATATTAAAAAAAAAGTAGTTACAGACATTTCATAACAAATCGTCATCTGGTTTAGAATATATTGAAGAATGTGTATCGATGCATATTTATATAGAAATAACAACCATTTCATAAAATTTTGACATATTGTTCAGAAAATGAACAGAATGATATACCGATGTACTGATGACCGACTCTGTAATTCATCATGAAGGAGTCCAAGTTAAATAAATTAAGGATTATGTTTTCAATATGGGTGCTCCTAGACACATAAGCTGAATTTATTCTATATCGATGAAAATTAATATAATAATGACAAAAATTTCAAAAAAATTCGATGTCCGGTTCAGAAATTATTGAAGGATATAACCATGAGAAAGCTGATCATGAAGAAGTTCCTTTATAGTAAATTAACGTCATTTTCTTCAATGTACTGATTAATAGATTAATATTAAAAAAGAGTAGTTACAGACATTTCATAACAAATCGTCATCTGGTTTAGAATATATTGAAGGATGTACTAATTCGTTAACTAATCAGGAATAAGTCCCTTTATAGTAAATTAACGTTATTTCCTTCGATGTGGCGACTCCTGGACAAATGAACTGTGTTAATTCTATATCGATGCATATTTATATAGAAATAACAACCATTTCATAAAATTTTGACATATTGTTCAGAAAATGAACAGAATGATATACCGATGTACTGATGTACCGATTCTGTAATTCATCATGAAAAAGTCCAAGTTTAATAAATTAAGGATTATGTTTTCAATATGGCTGCTCCTAGACACATAAACTGAATTAATTCTATATCGAAGTAAATTAATATAACAATGACAAACGTTTCAAAAAAATTCGATTTCCGGTTCAGAATTATTGAAGGATATAACGATGCGAAAGCTGATCATGAAGAAGTCCCTTTATAGTAAATTGACGTCATTTTCTTCAGTGAGGTTGTACTGGACACATTAACTAAACTAATTCTATATCGATGCATATTCAATTATAAATTCCTGCTAATAGACACATGAAGTGAATTGATTCATATGTACTGATTATTATATTCATATAAGAAAAAGTAGTTACAGACATTTCATAACAAATCGTCATCTGGTTTAGAATAAATTGAAGGATGTGTATCGATGCATATTTATATAGAAATAACAACCATTTCATAAAATTTTGACATATTGTTCAGAAAATGAACAGAATGATATACCGATGTACTGATGTACCGACTCTGTAATTCATCTTGAAGAAGTCCAAGTTGAATAAATTAAGGATTATATTTTCAATATGGCTGCTCCTAGACACAAACTGAATTTATTCTATACCGAAGAAAATAAATATAGCAATGACAAACATTTCAGAATAATTCGATGTCCGGTTCAGAAAATATTGAAGGATAAAACGATTCGAAAGCTGATCATGAAGAAGTTCCTTTATAGTAAATTAACATTATATTCTTCGATGTGGCGGCTCCCGGACACATGAACTCAGTTAATTCTATATTGATGGATTTTAATATAGGAATGACAAATATTTCATAAAATTTCGATATATTGTTCAGAAAATGAACAGAATTAAATACATATGTACTGATGTACTGATCTGTAAATAATTATGAAGAAGTCCAAGTATTATAAATAAAGGATTTAGTTTTCAATGTGCCTGCTCATAGACACATGAAGTGAATTGATTCGATATAGATTTATATTAAAAAAAAAGTAGTTACAGACATTTCATAACAAATCGTCATCTGGTTTAGAATATATTGAAGAATGTGTATCGATGCATATTTATATAGAAATAACAACCATTTCATAAAATTTTGACATATTGTTCAGAAAATGAACAGAATGATATACCGATGTACTGATGACCGACTCTGTAATTCATCATGAAGGAGTCCAAGTTAAATAAATTAAGGATTATGTTTTCAATATGGGTGCTCCTAGACACATAAGCTGAATTTATTCTATATCGATGAAAATTAATATAATAATGACAAAAATTTCAAAAAAATTCGATGTCCGGTTCAGAAATTATTGAAGGATATAACCATGAGAAAGCTGATCATGAAGAAGTTCCTTTATAGTAAATTAACGTCATTTTCTTCAATGTACTGATTAATAGATTAATATTAAAAAAGAGTAGTTACAGACATTTCATAACAAATCGTCATCTGGTTTAGAATATATTGAAGGATGTACTAATTCGTTAACTAATCAGGAATAAGTCCCTTTATAGTAAATTAACGTTATTTCCTTCGATGTGGCGACTCCTGGACAAATGAACTGTGTTAATTCTATATCGATGCATATTTATATAGAAATAACAACCATTTCATAAAATTTTGACATATTGTTCAGAAAATGAACAGAATGATATACCGATGTACTGATGTACCGATTCTGTAATTCATCATGAAAAAGTCCAAGTTTAATAAATTAAGGATTATGTTTTCAATATGGCTGCTCCTAGACACATAAACTGAATTAATTCTATATCGAAGTAAATTAATATAACAATGACAAACGTTTCAAAAAAATTCGATTTCCGGTTCAGAATTATTGAAGGATATAACGATGCGAAAGCTGATCATGAAGAAGTCCCTTTATAGTAAATTAACGTCATTTTCTTCAGTGAGGTTGTACTGGACACATTAACTAAACTAATTCTATATCGATGCATATTCAATTATAAATTCCTGCTAATAGACACATGAAGTGAATTGATTCATATGTACTGATTATTATATTCATATAAGAAAAAGTAGTTACAGACATTTCATAACAAATCGTCATCTGGTTTAGAATAAATTGAAGGATGTGTATCGATGCATATTTATATAGAAATAACAACCATTTCATAAAATTTTAACATATTGTTCAGAAAATGAACAGAATGATATACCGATGTACTGATGTACCGACTCTGTAATTCATCATGAAGAAGTCCAAATAAAATAAATTAAGTATTATGTTTTCAATACGGCTGCTCCAAGACACATCAACTGAATTTAATCTATATCGAAGTAAATTAATATAGCAATGACAAACATTTCAAAAAAATTCGATGTCCAGTTCTGAAAATATTGAAGGATAAAACGATTCGAAAGCTGATCATGAAGAAGTCCCTTTATAGTAAATTAACGTAATTTTCTTCAATGAGTTTGTAATGGACACATGAACTAAACTAATTCTGTATAGATGCATATTCAGTTATAAATTCCTGCTCATAGACACATGAAAAGAATTGATTCTATATAGATTCATATTAAAAGAAAAGTAGTTACAAGCATTTCATATCAAACCGTCATCTGGTTTAGAATATATTGAAGGATGTACTAACTTGGTAACTAATCATGACTAAGAATGTCCATTATAGTAAGTTAACGTTATTTTCTTCGATATGGCAGTTCCTGGACACATGATCTGAATTAATTCTATATCGATGCATATTTAAATAGGAATCACAACCATTTCATAAAATTTTGACATATTGTTCAGAAAATGAACAGAATGATATACCGATGTACTGATGTACCGACTCTGTAATTCATCACGAAGGAGTCCAAGTTAAATAAATTAAGGATTATGTTTTCAATATGGCTGCTCCAAGACACATCAACTGAATTTATTCTCGAAGTAAATTAATATAGCAATGACAAACATTTCAAAAAAATTCGATGTCCAGTTCAGAAAATATTGAAGGATAAAACGATTCGAAAGCTGATCATGAAGAAGTCCCTTTATAGTAAATTAACGTCATTTTCTTCAATGTACTGATTAATAGATTAATATTAAAAAAGAGTAGTTACAGACATTTCATAACAAATCGTCATCTGGTTTAGAATATATTGAAGGATGTACTAATTCGTTAACTAATCAGGAATAAGTCCCTTTATAGTAAATTAACGTTATTTCCTTCGATGTGGCGACTCCTGGACAAATGAACTGTGTTAATTCTATATCGATGCATATTTATATAGAAATAACAACCATTTCATAAAATTTTGACATATTGTTCAGAAAATGAACAGAATGATATACCGATGTACTGATGACCGACTCTGTAATTCATCAAGAAGAAGTCCAAGTTGAATAAATTAAGGATTATGTTTTCAATATGGCTGCTCCAAGACACATCAACTGAATTTAATCTATATCGAAGTAAATTAATATAGCAATGACAAACATTTCAAAAAAATTCGATGTCCAGTTCTGAAAATATTGAAGGATAAAACGATTCGAAAGCTGATCATGAAGAAGTCCCTTTATGGTAAATTAACGTCATTTTCTTCAATGAGTTTGTAATGGACACATGAACTAAACTAATTCTGTATAGATGCATATTCAGTTATAAATTCCTGCTCATAGACACATGAAGAGAATTGATTCTATATAGATTCATATTAAAAGAAAAGTAGTTACAAGCATTTCACATCAAACCGTCATCTGGTTTAGAATATATTGAAGGATGTACTAACTTGGTAACTAATCATGACTAAGAATGTCCATTATAGTAAGTTAACGTTACTTTCTTCGATATGGCAGTTCCTGGACACATGATCTGAATTAATTCTATATCGATGCATATTTAAATAGGAATCACAACCATTTCATAAAATTTTGACATAATGTTCAGAAAATGAACAGAATGATATACCGATGTACTGATGTACCGACTCTGTAATTCATCATGAAGGAGTCCAAGTTAAATAAATTAAGGATTATGTTTTCAATATGGCTGCTCCTAGACACATAAACTGAATTTATTCTATATCGAAGTAAATTAATATAATAATGACAAAAATTTCGAAAAAATTCGATGTCCGGTTCAGAAATTATTGAAGGATATAACCATGCGAAAGCTGATCATGAAGAAGTCCCTTTATAGTAAATTAACGTAATTTTCTTCAATGTACTGATTAATAGATTAATATTAAAAAAGAGTAGTTACAGACATTTTATAACAAATCGTCATCTGGTTTAGAATATATTGAAGGATGTACTAATTCGTTAACTAATCAAGAATAAGTCCCTTTATAGTTAATTAACGTTATTTCCTTCGATGTGGCGACTCCTGGACAAATGAACTGTGTTAATTCTATATCGATGCATATTTATATAGAAATAACAACCATTTCATAAAATTTTGACATATTGTTCAGAAAATGAACAGAATGATATACCGATGTACTGATGTACCGACTCTGTAATTCATCATGAAGAAGTCCAAATAAAATAAATTAAGTATTATGTTTTCAATATGGCTGCTCCAAGACACATCAACTGAATTTATTCTCGAAGTAAATTAATATAGCAATGACAAACATTTCAAAAAAATTCGATGTCCAGTTCAGAAAATATTGAAGGATAAAACGATTCGAAAGCTGATCATGAAGAAGTCCCTTTATAGTAAATTAACGTCATTTTCTTCAATGAGTTTGTAATGGACACATGAACTAAACTAATTCTGTATCGATGCATATTCAATTATAAATTCCTGCTCATAGACACATGAAGAGAATTGATTCTATATAGATTCATATTAAAAGAAAAGTAGTTACAAGCATTTCATATCAAACCGTCATCTGGTTTAGAATATATTGAAGGATGTACTAACTTGGTAACTAATCATGACTAAGAATGTCCATTATAGTAAGTTAACGTTATTTTCTTCGATATGGCAGTTCCTGGACACATGATCTGAATTAATTCTATATCGATGCATATTTAAATAGAAATCACAACCATTTCATAAAATTTTGACATAATGTTCAGAAAATGAACAGAATGATATACCGATGTACTGATGTACCGATTCTGTAATTCATCATGAAGGAGTCCAAGTTAAATAAATTAAGGATTATGTTTTCAAAATGGCTGCTACAAGACACAAACTGAATTTATTCTATATCGAAGTAAATTAATATAGCAATGACAAACATTTCAAAAAAATTCGATGTCCGGTTCAGGAAATATTGGAGGACAAAACGATGCGAAAGCTGATCATGAAGAAGTCCCTTTATAGTAAATTAACGTCATTTTCTTCAATGAGGTTGTAGTGGACACATGAACTAAACTAATTCTATATCGATGCATATTAATGTACATAATGTATATTAATGTACAAATTCCTGCTCATAGACATATGAAGTGAATTGATTCATATGTACTGATTAATAGATTCATATAAAACAAAGTAGTTACAGATAGTTCATAACAAATCGTCATCTAGTTCAGAAAATATTGAAGGATAAAACGATTCGAAAGCTGATCATGAAGAAGTCCCATTATAGTAAATTAATATTATATTCTTCGATGTGGCGACTCCCGGACACATGAACTCAGTTAATTCTATATTGATGGATTTTAATATAGGAATGAAAAATATTTCATAGAATTTCGATATATTGTGCAGAAAATGAACAGAATTATATACCTATATACTAATGTACTGACTCTGTAAATAATTATGAAGAAGTCCAAGTATTATAAATAAAGGATTTTGTTTTCAATGTGCCTGCTCATAGACACATGAAGTGAATTGATTCTATATAGATTCATATTAAAAGAAAAGTAGTTACAAACAATTCATATCAAACCGTCATCTGGTTTAGAATATATTGAAGGATGTACTAACCTGGTAACTAATCATGACTAAGAATGTCCATTATAGTAAGTTAACGTTATTTTCATCGATATGGCAGTTCCTGGATACATGAACTGAGTTAATTCTATATCGATGCATATTTTATAGAAATAACAACCATTTCATAAAATTTTGACATATTGTTCACAAAATGAACAGAATGATATACCGATGTACTGATGTACCGATTCTGTAATTCATCATGAAAAAGTCCAAGTTTAATAAATTAAGGATTATGTTTTCAATATGGCTGCTCCTAGACACATAAACTGAATTAATTCTATATCGAAGTAAATTAATATAACAATGACAAACGTTTCAAAAAAATTCGATGTCCGGTTCAGAAATAATTGAAGGATATAACGATGCGAAAGCTGATCATGAAGAAGTCCCTTTATAGTAAATTAACGTCATTTTCTTCAATGAGGTTGTACTGGACACATTAACTAAACTAATTCTATATCGATGCATATTCAATTATAAATTCCTGCTAATAGACACATGAAGTGAATTGATTCATATGTACTGATTATTATATTCATATAAGAAAAAGTAGTTACAGACATTTCATAACAAATCGTCATCTGGTTTAGAATAAATTGAAGGATGTGTATCGATGCATATTTATATAGAAATAACAACCATTTCATAAAATTTTGACATATTGTTCAGAAAATGAAAAGAATGACATACCGATGTACTGATGTACCGACTCTGTAATTCATCATGAAGGAGTCCAAGTTTAATAAATTAAGGATTATGTTTTCAATATGGCTGTTCCTAGACACATAAACTGAATTAATTCTATATCGAAGAAAATTAATATAATAATGACAAAAATTTCAAAAAAATTCGATGTCCGGTTCAGAAATTATTGAAGGATATAACCATGCGAAAGCTGATCATGAAGAAGTCCCTTTATAGTAAATTAACGTAATTTTCTTCAATGTACTGATTAATAGATTAATATTAAAAAAGAGAAGTTACAGACATTTCATAACAAATATATATGCATATTTAAATAGAAATAACAACCATTTCATAAAATTTTGACATATTGTTCAGAAGATGAACAGAATGATATACCGATGTACTGATGTACCGTCTCTGTAATTCATCATGAAGAAGTCCAAATAAAAAAAATTAAGTATTATGTTTTCAATATGGCTGCTCCAAGACACATCAACTGAATTTATTCTCGAAGTAAATTAATATAGCAATGACAAACATTTCAAAAAAATTCGATGTCCGGTTCAGAAATTATTGAAGGATATAACCATGCGAAAGCTGATCATGAAGAAGTCCCTTTATAATAAATTAACGTAATTTTCTTCAATGAGGTTGTACTGGACACATTAACTAAACTAATTCTATATCGATGCATATTCAATTATAAATTCCTGCTAATAGACACATGAAGTGAATTGATTCATATGTACTGATTATTATATTCATATAAGAAAAAGTAGTTACAGACATTTCATAACAAATCGTCATCTGGTTTAGAATATATTGAAGGATGTACTAATTCGTTAACTAATCAAGAATAAGTCCCTTTATAGTAAATTAACGTTATTTCCTTCGATGTGGCGACTCCTGGACAAATGAACTGTGTTAATTCTATATCGATGCATATTTATATAGAAATAACAACCATTTCATAAAATTTTGACATATTGTTCAGAAAATGAACAGAATGATATACCGATGTACTGATGTACCGACTCTGTAATTCATCATGAAGAAATCCAAATAAAATAAATTAAGGCTTGTGTTTTCAAAATGGCTGCTCCTAGACACATAAACTGAATTTATTCTATATCGAAGTAAATTAATATAGCAATGACAAAAATTTCAAAAAAATTCGATGTCCGGTTCAGGAAATATTGGCGGACAAAACGATGCGAAAGCTGATCATGAAGAAGTCCCTTTATAGTAAATTAACGTCATTTTCTTCAATGAGGTTGTAGTGGACACATGAACTAAACTAATTCTATATCGATGCATATTAATGTACATAATGTATATTAATGTACAAATTCCTGCTCATAGACATATGAAGTGAATTGATTCATATGTACTGATTAATAGATTCATATAAAAAAAAAGTAGTTACAGAGATTTCATAACAAATCGTCATCTAGTTCAGAAAATATTGAAGGATAAAACGATTCGAAAGCTGATCATGAAGAAGTCCCTTTACAGTAAATTAACATTATATTCTTCGATGTGGCGGCTCCCGCACACATGAACTTAGTTAATTCTATATTGATGGATATTAATATAGAAATGAGAAATATTTCATAAAATTTCGATATATTGTATAGAAAATGAACAGAATTATATTCCTATGTACTAATGTACTGACTCTGTAAATAACTATGAAGAAGTCCAAGTAT
Organism: Coelopa pilipes; assembly: GCA_947389925.1. Classification (NCBI taxonomy): domain Eukaryota; kingdom Metazoa; phylum Arthropoda; class Insecta; order Diptera; family Coelopidae; genus Coelopa; species Coelopa pilipes. The sequence continues at coordinate 11,613,158 of OX376700.1, forward strand.
TATAAATGAAGGATTTTGTTTTCAATGTACCTGCTCATAGACACATGAAGTGCATTGATTCTATATAGATTCATATTAAAAGAAAAGTAGTTACATTTCATATCAATCCGTCATCTGGTTTAGAATATATTGAAGGATGTACTAACTCGGTAACTAATCATGAAGAATGTCCATTATAGTAAGTTAACGTTATTTTCTTCGATATGGCAGTTCCTGGTCACATGATCTGAATTAATTCTAAATCGATGCATATTTCTACAGAAATAACAACCATTTCATAAAATTTTGACATATTGTTCAGAAAATGAACAGAATGATATACCGATGTACTGATGTACCGACTCTGTAATTCATCATGAAGGAGTCTAAGTTAAATAAATTAAGGATTATGTTTTCAATATGGCTGCTCCTAGACACATAAACTGAATTTATTCTATATCGAAGTAAATTAATAAAATAATGACAAAAATTTCAAAAAAATTCGATGTCCGGTTCAGAAATTATTGAAGGATATAACCATGCGAAAGCTGATCATGAAGAAGTCCCTTTATAATAAATTAACGTAATTTTCTTCAATGAGGTTGTACTGGACACATTAACTAAACTAATTCTATATCGATGCATATTCAATTATAAATTCCTGCTAATAGACACATGAAGTGAATTGATTCATATGTACTGATTATTATATTCATATAAGAAAAAGTAGTTACAGACATTTCATAACAAATCGTCATCTGGTTTAGAATATATTGAAGGATGTACTAATTCGTTAACTAATCAAGAATAAGTCCCTTTATAGTAAATTAACGTTATTTCCTTCGATGTGGCGACTCCTGGACAAATGAACTATGTTAATTCTATATCGATGCATATTTATATAGAAATAACAACCATTTCATAAAATTTTGACATATTGTAAAGAAAATGAACAGAATGATATACCGATGTACTGATGTACCGATTCTGTAATTCATCATGAAGAAGTCCAAATAAAATAAATTAAGTATTATGTTTTCAATATGGCTGCTCCAAGACACATCAACTGAATTTAATCTATATCGAAGTAAATTAATATAGCAATGACAAACATTTCAAAAAAATTCGATGTCCGGTTCAGAAAATATTGAAGGATAAAATGATTCGAAAGCTGATCATGAAGAAGTCCCTTTATAGTAAATTAACGTCATTTTCTTCAATGAGTTTGTAATGGACACATGAACTAAACTAATTCTGTATAGATGCATATTCAATTATAAATTCCTGCTCATAGACACATGAAGAGAATTGATTCTATATAGATTCATATTAAAAGAAAAGTAGTTACTAACATTTCATATCAAACCGTCATCTGGTTTAGAATATATTGAAGGATGTACTAACTTGGTAACTAATCATGAATAAGAATGTCCATTATAGTAAGTTGACGTTATTTTCTTCGATATGGCAGTTCCTGGACACATGATCTGAATTAATTCTATATCGATGCATATTTAAATAGAAATCACAACCATTTCATAAAATTTTGACATAATGTTCAGAATATGAACAGAATGATATACCGATGTACTGATGTACCGACTCTGTAATTCATCATGTAGGAGTCCAAGTAAAATAAATTATGTATTATGTTTTCAATATGGTTGCTTCTAGACACATAAACTGAATTTATTCTATATCGAAGTTAATTAATAAAATAATGACAAAAATTTCAAAAAAAATTCGATGTCCGGTTCAGAAATTATTGAGTGATATAACCATGCGAAAGCTGATCATGAAGAAGTCCCTTTATAATAAATTAACGTAATTTTCTTCAATGAGGTTGTACTGGACACATTAACTAAACTAATTCTATATCGATGCATATTCAATTATAAATTCCTGCTAATAGACACATGAAGTGAATTGATTCATATGTACTGATTATTATATTCATATAAGAAAAAGTAGTTACAGACATTTCATAACAAATCGTCATCTGGTTTAGAATATATTGAAGGATGTACTAATTCGTTAACTAATCAAGAATAAGTCCCTTTATAGTAAATTAACGTTATTTCCTTCGATGTGGCGACTCCTGGACAAATGAACTGTGTTAATTCTATATCGATGCATATTTATATGTCAAAATTTTATGAAATGGTTGTTATAACCATTTCATAAAAATTTGACATATTGTTCAGAAAATGAACAGAATGATATACCGATGTACTGATGTACCGACTCTGTAATTCATCATGAAGAAGTCCAAATAAAATAAATTAAGGCTTGTGTTTTCAAAATGGCTGCTCCTAGACACAAACAGAATTTATTCTATATCGAAGTAAATTAATATAGCAATGACAAACATTTCAAAAAAATTCGATGTCCGGTTCAGGAAATATTGAAGTATAAAACGATTCGAAAGCTGATCATGAAGAAGTCCCTTTATAGTAAATTAACGTAATTTTCTTCAATGAGTTTGTAATGGACACATGAACTAAACTAATTCTGTATAGATGCATATTCAATTATAAATTCCTGCTCATAGACACATGAAGAGAATTGATTCTATATAGATTCATATTAAAAGAAAAGTAGTTACTAACATTTCATATCAAACCGTCATCTTGTTTAGAATATATTGAAGGATGTACTAACTTGGTAACTAATCATGAATAAGAATGTCCATTATAGTAAGTTGACGTTATTTTCTTCGATATGGCAGTTCCTGGACACATGATCTGAATTAATTCTATATCGATGCATATTTAAATAGAAATCACAACCATTTCATAAAATTTTGACATAATGTTCAGAATATGAACAGAATGATATACCGATGTACTGATGTACCGACTCTGTAATTCATCATGAAGAAGTCCAAATAAAATAAATTAAGGCTTGTGTTTTCAAAATGGCTGCTCCTAGACACAAACTGAATTTATTCTATATCGAAGTAAATTAATATAGCAATGACAAACATTTCAAAAAAATTCGATGTCCGGTTCAGGAAATATTGGAGGACAAAACGATGCGAAAGATGATCATGAAGAAGTCCCTTTATAGTAAATTAACGTCATTTTCTTCAATGAGGTTGTAGTGGACACATGAACTAAACTAATTCTATATCGATGCATATTAATGTACATAATGTATATTAATGTACAAATTCCTGCTCATAGACATATGAAGTGAATTGATTCATATTTACTGATTAATAGATTCATATAAAAAAAAGTAGTTACAGAGATTTCATAACAAATCGTCATCTAGTTCAGAAAATATTGAAGGATAAAACGATTCGAAAGCTGATCATGAAGAAGTCCCTTTACAGTAAATTAACATTATATTCTTCGATGTGGCGGCTCCCGCACACATGAACTTAGTTAATTCTATATTGATGGATATTAATATAGAAATGAGAAATATTTCATAAAATTTCGATGTATTGTATAGAAAATGAACAGAATTATATTCCTATGTACTAATGTACTGACTCTGTAAATAATTATGAAGAAGTCCAAGTATAATAAATGAAGGATTTTGTTTTCAATGTACCTGCTCATAGACACATGAAGTGCATTGATTCTATATAGATTCATATTAAAAGAAAAGTAGTTACATTTCATATCAATCCGTCATCTGGTTTAGAATATATTGAAGGATGTACTACCTCGGTAACTAATCATGAAGAATGTCCATTATAGTAAATTAACGTTATTTTCTTCGATATGGCAGTTCCTGGTCACATGATCTGAATTAATTCTAAATCGATGCATATTTATACAGAAATAACAACCATTTCATAAAATTTTGACATATTGTTCAGAAAATGAACAGAATAATATACCAATGTACTGATGTACCGACTCTGTAATTCATCATGAAGGAGTCCATGTTAAATAAATTAAGGATTATGTTTTCAATATGGCTGCTCCAAGACACATAAACTGAATTTATTCTATATCGAAGAAAATTAATATAATAATGACAAAAATTTCAAAAAAATTCGATGTCCGGTTCAGAAATTATTGAAGGATATAACCATGCGAAAGCTGATCATGAAGAAGTCCCTTTATAGTAAATTAACGTAATTTTCTTCAATGTACTGATTAATAGATTAATATTAAAAAAGAGAAGTTACAGACATTTCATAACAAATATATATGCATATTTAAATAGAAATAACAACCATTTCATAAAATTTTGACATATTGTTCAGAAGATGAACAGAATGATATACCGATGTACTGATGTACCGTCTCTGTAATTCATCATGAAGAAGTCCAAATAAAAAAAATTAAGTATTATGTTTTCAATATGGCTGCTCCAAGACACATCAACTGAATTTATTCTCGAAGTAAATTAATATAGCAATGACAAACATTTCAAAAAAATTCGATGTCCGGTTCAGAAATTATTGAAGGATATAACCATGCGAAAGCTGATCATGAAGAAGTCCCTTTATAATAAATTAACGTAATTTTCTTCAATGAGGTTGTACTGGACACATTAACTAAACTAATTCTATATCGATGCATATTCAATTATAAATTCCTGCTAATAGACACATGAAGTGAATTGATTCATATGTACTGATTATTATATTAATATAAGAAAAAGTAGTTACAGACATTTCATAACAAATCGTCATCTGGTTTAGAATATATTGAAGGATGTACTAATTCGTTAACTAATCAAGAATAAGTCCCTTTATAGTAAATTAACGTTATTTCCTTCGATGTGGCGACTCCTGGACAAATGAACTGTGTTAATTCTATATCGATGCATATTTATATAGAAATAACAACCATTTCATAAAATTTTGACATATTGTTCAGAAAATGAACAGAATGATATACCGATGTACTGATGTACCGACTCTGTAATTCATCATGAAGAAATCCAAATAAAATAAATTAAGGCTTGTGTTTTCAAAATGGCTGCTCCTAGACACATAAACTGAATTTATTCTATATCGAAGTAAATTAATATAGCAATGACAAAAATTTCAAAAAAATTCGATGTCCGGTTCAGGAAATATTGGCGGACAAAACGATGCGAAAGCTGATCATGAAGAAGTCCCTTTATAGTAAATTAACGTCATTTTCTTCAATGAGGTTGTAGTGGACACATGAACTAAACTAATTCTATATCGATGCATATTAATGTACATAATGTATATTAATGTACAAATTCCTGCTCATAGACATATGAAGTGAATTGATTCATATGTACTGATTAATAGATTCATATAAAAAAAAAGTAGTTACAGAGATTTCATAACAAATCGTCATCTAGTTCAGAAAATATTGAAGGATAAAACGATTCGAAAGCTGATCATGAAGAAGTCCCTTTACAGTAAATTAACATTATATTCTTCGATGTGGCGGCTCCCGCACACATGAACTTAGTTAATTCTATATTGATGGATATTAATATAGAAATGAGAAATATTTCATAAAATTTCGATATATTGTATAGAAAATGAACAGAATTATATTCCTATGTACTAATGTACTGACTCTGTAAATAACTATGAAGAAGTCCAAGTATTATAAATGAAGGATTTTGTTTTCAATGTACCTGCTCATAGACACATGAAGTGCATTGATTCTATATAGATTCATATTAAAAGAAAAGTAGTTACATTTCATATCAATCCGTCATCTGGTTTAGAATATATTGAAGGATGTACTAACTCGGTAACTAATCATGAAGAATGTCCATTATAGTAAGTTAACGTTATTTTCTTCGATATGGCAGTTCCTGGTCACATGATCTGAATTAATTCTAAATCGATGCATATTTCTACAGAAATAACAACCATTTCATAAAATTTTGACATATTGTTCAGAAAATGAACAGAATGATATACCGATGTACTGATGTACCGACTCTGTAATTCATCATGAAGGAGTCTAAGTTAAATAAATTAAGGATTATGTTTTCAATATGGCTGCTCCTAGACACATAAACTGAATTTATTCTATATCGAAGTAAATTAATAAAATAATGACAAAAATTTCAAAAAAATTCGATGTCCGGTTCAGAAATTATTGAAGGATATAACCATGCGAAAGCTGATCATGAAGAAGTCCCTTTATAATAAATTAACGTAATTTTCTTCAATGAGGTTGTACTGGACACATTAACTAAACTAATTCTATATCGATGCATATTCAATTATAAATTCCTGCTAATAGACACATGAAGTGAATTGATTCATATGTACTGATTATTATATTCATATAAGAAAAAGTAGTTACAGACATTTCATAACAAATCGTCATCTGGTTTAGAATATATTGAAGGATGTACTAATTCGTTAACTAATCAAGAATAAGTCCCTTTATAGTAAATTAACGTTATTTCCTTCGATGTGGCGACTCCTGGACAAATGAACTATGTTAATTCTATATCGATGCATATTTATATAGAAATAACAACCATTTCATAAAATTTTGACATATTGTTCAGAAAATGAACAGAATGATATACCGATGTACTGATGTACCGATTCTGTAATTCATCATGAAGAAGTCCAAATAAAATAAATTAAGTATTATGTTTTCAATATGGCTGCTCCAAGACACATCAACTGAATTTAATCTATATCGAAGTAAATTAATATAGCAATGACAAACATTTCAAAAAAATTCGATGTCCGGTTCAGAAAATATTGAAGGATAAAATGATTCGAAAGCTGATCATGAAGAAGTCCCTTTATAGTAAATTAACGTCATTTTCTTCAATGAGTTTGTAATGGACACATGAACTAAACTAATTCTGTATAGATGCATATTCAATTATAAATTCCTGCTCATAGACACATGAAGAGAATTGATTCTATATAGATTCATATTAAAAGAAAAGTAGTTACTAACATTTCATATCAAACCGTCATCTGGTTTAGAATATATTGAAGGATGTACTAACTTGGTAACTAATCATGAATAAGAATGTCCATTATAGTAAGTTGACGTTATTTTCTTCGATATGGCAGTTCCTGGACACATGATCTGAATTAATTCTATATCGATGCATATTTAAATAGAAATCACAACCATTTCATAAAATTTTGACATAATGTTCAGAATATGAACAGAATGATATACCGATGTACTGATGTACCGACTCTGTAATTCATCATGTAGGAGTCCAAGTAAAATAAATTATGTATTATGTTTTCAATATGGTTGCTTCTAGACACATAAACTGAATTTATTCTATATCGAAGTTAATTAATAAAATAATGACAAAAATTTCAAAAAAAATTCGATGTCCGGTTCAGAAATTATTGAGTGATATAACCATGCGAAAGCTGATCATGAAGAAGTCCCTTTATAATAAATTAACGTAATTTTCTTCAATGAGGTTGTACTGGACACATTAACTAAACTAATTCTATATCGATGCATATTCAATTATAAATTCCTGCTAATAGACACATGAAGTGAATTGATTCATATGTACTGATTATTATATTCATATAAGAAAAAGTAGTTACAGACATTTCATAACAAATCGTCATCTGGTTTAGAATATATTGAAGGATGTACTAATTCGTTAACTAATCAAGAATAAGTCCCTTTATAGTAAATTAACGTTATTTCCTTCGATGTGGCGACTCCTGGACAAATGAACTGTGTTAATTCTATATCGATGCATATTTATATGTCAAAATTTTATGAAATGGTTGTTATAACCATTTCATAAAAATTTGACATATTGTTCAGAAAATGAACAGAATGATATACCGATGTACTGATGTACCGACTCTGTAATTCATCATGAAGAAGTCCAAATAAAATAAATTAAGGCTTGTGTTTTCAAAATGGCTGCTCCTAGACACAAACAGAATTTATTCTATATCGAAGTAAATTAATATAGCAATGACAAACATTTCAAAAAAATTCGATGTCCGGTTCAGGAAATATTGAAGTATAAAACGATTCGAAAGCTGATCATGAAGAAGTCCCTTTATAGTAAATTAACGTAATTTTCTTCAATGACTTTGTAATGGACACATGAACTATACTAATTCTGTATAGATGCATATTCAATTATAAATTCCTGCTCATAGACACATGAAGAGAATTGATTCTATATAGATTCATATTAAAAGAAAAGTAGTTACTAACATTTCATATCAAACCGTCATCTTGTTTAGAATATATTGAAGGATGTACTAACTTGGTAACTAATCATGAATAAGAATGTCCATTATAGTAAGTTGACGTTATTTTCTTCGATATGGCAGTTCCTGGACACATGATCTGAATTAATTCTATATCGATGCATATTTAAATAGAAATCACAACCATTTCATAAAATTTTGACATAATGTTCAGAATATGAACAGAATGATATACCGATGTACTGATGTACCGACTCTGTAATTCATCATGAAGAAGTCCAAATAAAATAAATTAAGGCTTGTGTTTTCAAAATGGCTGCTCCTAGACACAAACTGAATTTATTCTATATCGAAGTAAATTAATATAGCAATGACAAACATTTCAAAAAAATTCGATGTCCGGTTCAGGAAATATTGGAGGACAAAACGATGCGAAAGATGATCATGAAGAAGTCCCTTTATAGTAAATTAACGTCATTTTCTTCAATGAGGTTGTAGTGGACACATGAACTAAACTAATTCTATATCGATGCATATTAATGTACATAATGTATATTAATGTACAAATTCCTGCTCATAGACATATGAAGTGAATTGATTCATATTTACTGATTAATAGATTCATATAAAAAAAAGTAGTTACAGAGATTTCATAACAAATCGTCATCTAGTTCAGAAAATATTGAAGGATAAAACGATTCGAAAGCTGATCATGAAGAAGTCCCTTTACAGTAAATTAACATTATATTCTTCGATGTGGCGGCTCCCGCACACATGAACTTAGTTAATTCTATATTGATGGATATTAATATAGAAATGAGAAATATTTCATAAAATTTCGATGTATTGTATAGAAAATGAACAGAATTATATTCCTATGTACTAATGTACTGACTCTGTAAATAATTATGAAGAAGTCCAAGTATAATAAATGAAGGATTTTGTTTTCAATGTACCTGCTCATAGACACATGAAGTGCATTGATTCTATATAGATTCATATTAAAAGAAAAGTAGTTACATTTCATATCAATCCGTCATCTGGTTTAGAATATATTGAAGGATGTACTACCTCGGTAACTAATCATGAAGAATGTCCATTATAGTAAATTAACGTTATTTTCTTCGATATGGCAGTTCCTGGTCACATGATCTGAATTAATTCTAAATCGATGCATATTTATACAGAAATAACAACCATTTCATAAAATTTTGACATATTGTTCAGAAAATGAACAGAATAATATACCAATGTACTGATGTACCGACTCTGTAATTCATCATGAAGGAGTCCATGTTAAATAAATTAAGGATTATGTTTTCAATATGGCTGCTCCAAGACACATAAACTGAATTTATTCTCGAAGTAAATTAATATAGCAATGACAAACATTTCAAAAAAATTCGATGTCCGGTTCAGGAAATATTGGAGGACAAAACGATTCGAAAGCTGATCATGAAGAAGTTCCTTTATAGTAAATTAACATTATATTCTTCGATGTGGCGGCTCCCGGACACATGAACTCAGTTAATTCTATATTGATGGATTTTAATATAGGAATGACAAATATTTCATAAAATTTCGAGATGTACTGATCTGTAAATAATTATGAAGAAGTCCAAATATTATATATAAAGGATTTAGTTTTCAATGTGCCTGCTCATAGACACATGAAGTGAATTGATTCGATATAGATTCATATTAAAAAAAAAGTAGTTACAGTCATTTCATAACGAATCGTCATCTGGTTTAGAATATATTGAAGAATGTGTATCGATGCATATTTATATAAAAATAACAACCATTTCATAAAATTTTGACATATTGTTCAGAAAATGAACAGAATGATATACCGATGTACTGATGACCGACTCTGTAATTCATCATGAAGGAGTCCAAGTTAAATAAATTAAGGATTATGTTTTCAATATGGCTGCTCCTAGACACATAAGCTGAATTTATTCTATATCGAAGAAAATTAATATAATAATGACAAAAATTTCAAAAAAATTCGATGTCCGGTTCAGAAATTATTGAAGGATATAACCATGCGAAAGCTGATCATGAAGAAGTCCCTTTATAGTAAATTAACGTCATTTTCTTCAATGTACTGATTAATAGATTAATATTAAAAAAGAGTAGTTACAGACATTTCATAACAAATCGTCATATGGTTTAGAATATATTGAAGGATGTACTAATTCGTTAACTAATCAGGAATAAGTCCCTTTATAGTAAATTAACGTTATTTCCTTCGATGTGGCGACTAATGGACAAATGAACTGTGTTAATTCTATATCGATGCATATATATATAGAAATAACAACCATTTCATAAAATTTTGACATATTGTTCAGAAAATGAACAGAATGATATACCGATGTACTGATGTACCGACTCTGTAATTCATCATGAAGAAGTCCAAGTAAAATAAATAAAGTATTATGTTTTCAATATGGCTGCTCCAAGACACATAAACCGAATTTATTCTCGAAGTAAATTAATATAGCAATGACAAACATTTCAAAAAAATTCGATGTCCGGTTCAGGAAATATTGAAGGATAAAACGATTCGAAAGCTGATCATGAAGAAGTCCCATTATAGTAATTTAAAGTTATATTCTTTGATGTGGCGGCTCCCGGACACATGAACTCAGTTAATTCTATATTGATGGATTTTAATATAGAAATGAGAAATATTTCATAAAATTTCGATATATTGTACAGAAAATGAACAGATTTATATTCCTATGTACTGATGTACTGGACACATGAACTAACTAACACTGGTAACTAATCATGAAGAATGTCCATTATAGTAAATTATCGTTATTTTCTTCGATATGGCAGGTCCTGGACACATGATCTGAATTAATTCTAAATCGACGCATATTTATACAGAAATAACAACCATTTCATAAAATTTTGACATATGGTTCAGAAAATGAACAGAATGATATACCAATGTACTGATGTACCGCCTCTGTAATTTATCATGAAGAAGTCCAAGTTGAATAAATTAAGGATTATATTTTCAATATGGCTGCTCCTAGACACAAACTGAATTTATTCTATATCGAAGAAAATAAATATAGCAATGACAAACATTTCAGAATAATTCGATGTCCGGTTCAGAAAATATTGAAGGATAAAACGATTCGAAAGCTGATCATAAAGAAGTCCCTTTATAGTAAATTAACATTATATTCTTCGATGTGGCGGCTCCCGGACACATGAACTCAGTTAATTCTATATTGATGGATTTTAATATAGGAATGACAAATATTTCATAAAATTTCGATATATTGTTCAGAAAATGAACAGAATTAAATACATATGTACTGATGTACTGATCTGTAAATAATTATGAAGAAGTCCAAGTATTATAAATAAAGGATTTAGTTTTCAATGTGCCTGCTCATAGACAAATGAAGTGAATTGATTCGATATAGATTCATATCAAAAAAAAAGTAGTTACAGACATTTCATAACAAATCGTCATCTGGTTTAGAATATATTGAAGAATGTGTATCGATGCATATTTATCTAGAAATAACAAACATTTCATAAAATTTTGACATATTGTTCAGAAAATGAACAGAATGATATACCGATGTACTGATGACCGACTCTGTAATTCATCATGAAGGAGTCCAAGTTAAATAAATTAAGGATTATGTTTTCAATATGGCTGCTCCTAGACACATAAGCTGAATTTATTCTATATCGAAGAAAATTAATATAATAATGACAAAAATTTCAAAAAAATTCGATGTCCAGTTCAGAAAATATTGAAGGATAAAACGATTCGAAAGCTGATCATGAAGAAGTCCCTTTATAGTAAATTAACGTCATTTTCTTCAATGAGGTTGTAATGGACACATGAACTAAACTAATTCTGTATCGATGCATATTCAATTATAAATTCCTGCTCATAGACACATGAAGAGAATTGATTCATATGTACTGATTAACAGATTCATATAAAACAAAGTAGTTACAGATATTTCATAACAAATCGTCATCTAGTTTAGAAAATATTGAAGGATAAAACGATTCGAAAGCTGATCATGAAGAAGTCCCATTATAGTAAATTAATATTATATTCTTCGATGTGGCGACTCCCGGACACATGAACTCAGTTAATTCTATATTGATGGATTTTAATATAGGAATGAAAAATATTTCATAGAATTTCGATATATTGTGCAGAAAATGAACAGAATTATATACCTATATACTAATGTACTGACTCTGTAAATAATTATGAAGAAGTCCAAGTACTATAAATAAAGGATTTTGTTTTCAATATGCCTGCTCATAGACACATGAAGTGAATTGATTCTATATAGATTCATATTAAAAGAAAAGTAGTTACAAACAATTCATATCAAACCGTCATCTGGTTTAGAATATATTGAAGGATGTACTAACTTGGTAACTAATCATGACTAAGAATGTCCATTATAGTAAGTTAACGTTATTTTCATCGATATGGCAGTTCCTGGATACATGAACTGAGTTAATTCTATATCGATGCATATTTAAATAGAAATCACAACCATTTCATAAAATTTTGACATATTGTTCACAAAATGAACAGAATGATATACCGATGTACTGATGTACCGACTCTGTAATTCATCATGAAGAAGTCCAAATAAAATAAATTAAGGCTTGTGTTTTCAAAATGGCTGCTCCTAGACACAAACAGAATTTATTCTATATCGAAGTAAATTAATATAGCAATGACAAACATTTCAAAAAAATTCGATGTCCGGTTCAGGAAATATTGAAGTATAAAACGATTCGAAAGCTGATCATGAAGAAGTCCCTTTATAGTAAATTAACGTCATTTTCTTCAATGAGTTTGTAATGGACACATGAACTAAACTAATTCTGTATCGATGCATATTCAATTATAAATTCCTGCTCATAGACACATGAAGAGAATTGATTCTATATAGATTCATATTAAAAGAAAAGTAGTTACAAACATTTCATATCAAACCGTCATCTGGTTTAGAATATATTGAAGGATGTACTAACTTGGTAACTAATCATGACTAAGAATGTCCATTATAGTAAATTAACGTTATTTTCTTCGATATGGCAGTTCCTGGACACATGATCTGAATTAATTCTATATCGATGCATATTTAAATAGAAATCACAACCATTTCATAAAATTTTGACATAATGTTCAGAAAATGAACAGAATGATATACCGATGTACTGATGTACCGACTCTGTAATTCATCATGAAGAAGTCCAAATAAAATAAATTAAGGCTTGTGTTTTCAAAATGGCTGCTCCTAGACACATAAACTGAATTTATTCTATATCGAAGTAAATTAATATAGCAATGACAAACATTTCACAAAATTCGATGTCCGGTTCAGGAAATATTGGAGGACAAAACGATGCGAAAGCTGATCATGAAGAAGTCCCTTTATAGTAAATTAACGTCATTTTCTTCAATGAGGTTGTAGTGGACACATGAACTAAACTAATTCTATATCGATGCATATTAATGTACATAATGTATATTAATGTACAAATTCCTGCTCATAGACATATGAAGTGAATTGATTCATATGTACTGATTAATAGATTCATATAAAAAAAAGTAGTTACAGAGATTTCATAACAAATCGTCATCTAGTTCAGAAAATATTGAAGGATAAAACGATTCGAATGCTGATCATGAAGAAGTCCCTTTACAGTAAATTAACATTATATTCTTCGATGTGGCGGCTCCCGCACACATGAACTTAGTTAATTCTATATTGATGGATATTAATATAGAAATGAGAAATATTTCATAAAATTTCGATATATTGTATAGAAAATGAACAGAATTATATTCCTATGTACTAATGTACTGACTCTGTAAATAATTATGAAGAAGTCCAAGTATTATAAATGAAGGATTTTGTTTTCAATGTACCTGCTCATAGACACATGAAGTGCATTGATTCTATATAGATTCATATTAAAAGAAAAGTAGTTACATTTCATATCAATCCGTCATCTGGTTTAGAATATATTGAAGGATGTACTAACTCGGTAACTAATCATGAGGAATGTCCATTATAGTAAATTAACGTTATTTTCTTCGATATGGCAGTTCCTGGTCACATGATCTGAATTAATTCTAAATCGATGCATATTTATACAGAAATAACAACCATTTCATAAAATTTTGACATATTGTTCAGAAAATGAACAGAATGATATACCGATGTACTGATGTACCGACTCTGTAATTCATCATGAAGGAGTCCAAGTTAAATAAATTAAGGATTATGTTTTCAATATGGCTGCTCCTAGACACATAAACTGAATTTATTCTATATCAAAGTAAATTAATATAATAATGACAAAAATTTCAAAAAAATTCGATGTCCGGTTCAGAAATTATTGAAGGATATAACCATGCGAAAGCTGATCATGAAGAAGTCCCTTTATAGTAAATTAACGTAATTTTCTTCAATGTACTGATTAATAGATTAATATTAAAAAAGAGTAGTTACAGACATTTCATAACAAATCGTCATCTGGTTTAGAATATATTGAAGGATGTACTAACTTGGTAACTAATCATGAATAAGAATGTCCATTATAGTAAGTTGACGTTATTTTCTTCGATATGGCAGTTCCTGGACAAATGAACTGTGTTAATTCTATATCGATGCATATTTATATAGAAATAACAACCATTTCATAAAATTTTGACATAATGTTCAGAAAATGAACAGAATGATATACCAATGTACTGATGTACCGACTCTGTAATTCATCATGAAGAAGTCCAAATAAAATAAATTAAGGCTTGTGTTTTCAAAATGCCGGCTCCTAGACACAAACTGATTTTATTCTATATCGAAGTAAATTAATATAGCAATGACAAACATTTCAAAAAAATTCGATGTCCGGTTCAGGAAATATTGGAGGACAAAACGATGCGAAAGCTGATCATGAAGAAGTCCCTTTATAGTAAATTAACGTCATTTTCTTCAATGAGGTTGTAGTGGACACATGAACTAAACTAATTCTATATCGATGCATATTAATGTACATAATGTATATTAATGTACAAATTCCTGCTCATAGACATATGAAGTGAATTGATTCATATGTACTGAGTAATAGATTCATATAAAAAAAAGTAGTTATAGAGATTTCATAACAAATCATCATCTAGTTCAGAAAATATTGAAGGATAAAACGATTCGAAAGCTGATCATGAAGAAGTCCCTTTACAGTAAATTAACATTATATTCTTCGATGTGGCGGCTCCCGCACACATGAACTTAGTTAATTCTATATTGATGGATATTAATATAGAAATGAGAAATATTTCATAAAATTTAGATATATTGTATAGAAAATGAACAGAATTATATTCCCATGTACTAGTGTACTGACTCTGTAAATAATTATAAAGAAGTCCAAGTATTATAAATGAAGGATTTTGTTTTCAATGTACCTGCTCATAGACACATGAAGTGCATTGATTCTATATAGATTCATATTAAAAGAAAAGTAGTTACATTTCATATCAATCCGTCATCTGGTTTAGAATATATTGAAGGATGTACTAACTCGGTAACTAATCATGAAGAATGTCCATTATAGTAAATTAACGTTATTTTCTTCGATATGGCAGTTCCTGGTCACATGATCTGAATTAATTCTAAATCGATGCATATTTATACAGAAATAACAACCATTTCATAAAATTTTGACATAATGTTCAGAAAATGAACAGAATGATATACCGATGTACTGATGTACCGACTCTGTAATTCATCATGAAGGAGTCCAAGTTAAATAAATTAAGGATTATGTTTTCAATATGGCTGCTCCTTGACACATAAACTGAATATATTCTATATCAAAGTAAATTAATATAATAATGACAAAAATTTCAAAAAAATTCGATGTCCGGTTCAGAAATTATTGAAGGATATAACCATGCGAAAGCTGATCATGAAGAAGTCCCTTTATAGTAAATTAACGTAATTTTCTTCAATGTACTGATTAATAGATTAATATTAAAAATGAGTAGTTACAGACATTTCATAACAAATCGTCATCTGGTTTAGAATATATTGAAGGATGTACTAATTCGTTAACTAATCAAGAATAAGTCCCTTTATAGTAAATTAACGTTATTTCCTTCGATGTGGCGACTCCTGGACAAATGAACTGTGTTAATTCTATATCGATGCATATTTATATAGAAATAACAACCATTTCATAAAATTTTGACATATTGTTCAGAAAATGAACAGAATGATATACCGATGTACTGATGTACCGACTCTGTAATTCATCATGAAGAAATCCAAATAAAATAAATTAAGTATTATGTTTTCAATATGGCTGCTCCAAGACACATCAACTGAATTTAATCTATATCGAAGTAAATTAATATAGCAATGACAAACATATCAAAAAAATTCGATGTCCGGTTCAGGAAATATTGGAGGACAAAACGATGCGAAAGCTGATCATGAAGAAGTCCCTTTATAGTAAATTAACGTCATTTTCTTCAATGAGGTCGTAGTGGACACATGAACTAAACTAATTCTATATCGATGCATATTAATGTACATAATGTATATTAATGTACAAATTCCTGCTCATAGACATATGAAGTGAATTGATTCATATGTACTGATTAATAGATTCATATAAAAAAAAAGTAGTTACAGAGATTTCATAACAAATCGTCATCTAGTTCAGAAAATATTGAAGGATAAAACGATTCGAAAGCTGATCATGAAGAAGTCCCTTTACAGTAAACTAACATTATATTCTTCGATGTGGCGGCTCCCGCACACATGAACTTAGTTAATTCTATATTGATGGATATTAATATAGAAATGAGAAATATTTCATAAAATTTCGATATATTGTATAGAAAATGAACAGAATTATATTATTACGTACTAATGTACTGACTCTGTAAATAATTATGAAGAAGCCCAAGTATAATAAATGAAGGATTTTGTTTTCAATGTACCTGCTCATAGACACATGAAGTGCATTGATTCTATATAGATTCATATTAAAAGAAAAGTAGTTACATTTCATATCAATCCGTCATCTGGTTTAGAATATGTTGAAGGATGTACTAACTCGGTAACTAATCATGAAGAATGTCCATTATAGTAAATTAACGTTATTTTCTTCGATATGGCAGTTCCTGGTCACATGATCTGAATTAATTCTAAATCGATGCATATTTATACAGAAATAACAACCATTCCATAAAATTTTGACATATTGTTCAGAAAATGAACAGAAGGATATACCGATGTACTGATGTACCGATTCTGTAATTCATCATGAAGAAGTCCAAATAAAATAATTATGTTTTCAAAATGGCTGCTCCTAGACACAAACTGAATTTATTCTATATCGAAGTAAGTTAATATAGCAATGACAAACATTTCAAAAAAATTCGATGTCCGGTTCAGAAAATATTGAAGGATAAAACGATTCGAAGGCTGATCATGAAGAAGTCCCATTATAGTATATTAAAGTTATATTCTTTGATGTGGCGGCTCCCGGACACATGAACTCAGTTAATTCTATATTGATGGATTTTAATATATAAATGAGAAATATTTCATTAAATTTCGATATATTGTACAGAAAATGAACAGATTTATATTCGTATGTACTGATGTACTGGACACATGAACTAACTAACTCTGGTAACTAATCATGAAGAATGTCCATTATAGTAAATTATCGTTATTTTCTTCGATATGGCAGGTCCTGGACACATGATCTGAATTAATTCTAAATCGACGCATATTTATACAGAAATAACAACCATTTCATAAAATTTTGACATATTGTTCAGAAAATGAACAGAATGATATACCAATGTACTGATGTACCGATTCTGTAATTCATCATGAAAAAGTCCATGTTAAATAAATTAAGGATTATGTTTTCAATATGGCTGCTCCAAGACACATAAACTGAATTTATTCTATATCGAAGTAAATTAATATAGCAATGACAAACATTTCAAAAAAATTCGATGTCCGGTTCAGGAAATATGAAGATCATGAAGAAGTCCCTTTATAGTAAATTAACGTCATTTTCTTCAATGAGGTTGTAATGGACACATGAACTAAACTAATTCTGTATCGATGCATATTCAATTATAAATTCCTGCTCATAGACACATGAAGAGAATTGATTCATATGTACTGATTTATAGATTCATACAAAACAAAGTAGTTTAGATATTTCATAACAAATCGTCATCTAGTTCAGAAAATATTGAAGGATAAAACGATTCGAAAGCTGATCATGAAGAAGTCCCTTTACAGTAAACTAACATTATATTCTTCGATGTGGCGGCTCCCGCACACATGAACTTAGTTAATTCTATATTGATGGATATTAATATAGAAATGAGAAATATTTCATAAAATTTCGATATATTGTATAGAAAATGAACAGAATTATATTATTATGTACTAATGTACTGACTCTGTAAATAATTATGAAGAAGTCCAAGTATAATAAATGAAGGATTTTGTTTTCAATGTACCTGCTCATAGACACATGAAGTGCATTGATTCTATATAGATTCATATTAAAAGAAAAGTAGTTACATTTCATATCAATCAGTCATCTGGTTTAGAATATATTGAAGGATGTACTACCTCGGTAACTAATCATGAAGAATGTCCATTATAGTAAATTAACGTTATTTTCTTCGATATGGCAGCTCCTGGTCACATGATCTGAATTAATTCTAAATCGATGAATATTTATACAGAAATAACAACCATTCCATAAAATTTTGACATATTGTTCAGAAAATGAACAGAATAATATGCCAATGTACTGATGTACCGACTCTGTAATTCATCATGAAGGAGTCCATGTTAAATAAATTAAGGATTATGTTTTCAATATGGCTGCTCCAAGACACATAAACTGAATTTATTCTCGAAGTAAATTAATATAGCAATGACAAACATTTCAAAAAAATTCGATGTCCGGTTCAGGAAATATTGGAGGACAAAACGATTCGAAAGCTGATCAGGAAGAAGTCCCTTTATAGTAAATTAACATTATATTCTTCGATGTGGCGGCTCCCGGACACATGAACTCAGTTAATTCTATATTGATGGATTTTAATATAGAAATGAGAAATATTTCATAAAATTTCGATATATTGTATAGAAAATGAACAGAATTATATTCCTATGTACTAATGTACTGACTCTGTAAATAATTATGAAGAAGTCCAAGTATTATAAATGAAGGATTTTGTTTTCAATGTACCTGCTCATAGACACATGAAGTGCAGTGATTCTATATAGATTCATATTAAAAGAAAAGTAGTTACATTTCATATCAATCCGTCATCTGGTTTAGAATATGTTGAAGGATGTACTAACTCGGTAACTAATCATGAAGAATGTCCATTATAGTAAATTAACGTTATTTTCTTCGATATGGCAGTTCCTGGTCACATGATCTGAATTAATTCTAAATCGATGCATATTTATACAGAAATAACAACCATTCCATAAAATTTTGACATATTGTTCAGAAAATGAACAGAAGGATATACCGATGTACTGATGTACCGATTCTGTAATTCATCATGAAGAAGTCCAAATAAAATAATTATGTTTTCAAAATGGCTGCTCCTAGACACAAACTGAATTTATTCTATATCGAAGTAAGTTAATATAGCAATGACAAACATTTCAAAAAAATTCGATGTCCGGTTCAGAAAATATTGAAGGATAAAACGATTCGAAGGCTGATCATGAAGAAGTCCCATTATAGTATATTAAAGTTATATTCTTTGATGTGGCGGCTCCCGGACACATGAACTCAGTTAATTCTATATTGATGGATTTTAATATATAAATGAGAAATATTTCATTAAATTTCGATATATTGTACAGAAAATGAACAGATTTATATTCCTATGTACTGATGTACTGGACACATGAACTAACTAACTCTGGTAACTAATCATGAAGAATGTCCATTATAGTAAATTATCGTTATTTTCTTCGATATGGCAGGTCCTGGACACATGATCTGAATTAATTCTAAATCGACGCATATTTATACAGAAATAACAACCATTTCATAAAATTTTGACATATTGTTCAGAAAATGAACAGAATGATATACCAATGTACTGATGTACCGATTCTGTAATTCATCATGAAAAAGTCCATGTTAAATAAATTAAGGATTATGTTTTCAATATGGCTGCTCCAAGACACATAAACTGAATTTATTCTATATCGAAGTAAATTAATATAGCAATGACAAACATTTCAAAAAAATTCGATGTCCGGTTCAGGAAATATGAAGATCATGAAGAAGTCCCTTTATAGTAAATTAACGTCATTTTCTTCAATGAGGTTGTAATGGACACATGAACTAAACTAATTCTGTATCGATGCATATTCAATTATAAATTCCTGCTCATAGACACATGAAGAGAATTGATTCATATGTACTGATTTATAGATTCATACAAAACAAAGTAGTTTAGATATTTCATAACAAATCGTCATCTAGTTCAGAAAATATTGAAGGATAAAACGATTCGAAAGCTGATCATGAAGAAGTCCCTTTACAGTAAACTAACATTATATTCTTCGATGTGGCGGCTCCCGCACACATGAACTTAGTTAATTCTATATTGATGGATATTAATATAGAAATGAGAAATATTTCATAAAATTTCGATATATTGTATAGAAAATGAACAGAATTATATTATTATGTACTAATGTACTGACTCTGTAAATAATTATGAAGAAGTCCAAGTATAATAAATGAAGGATTTTGTTTTCAATGTACCTGCTCATAGACACATGAAGTGCATTGATTCTATATAGATTCATATTAAAAGAAAAGTAGTTACATTTCATATCAATCAGTCATCTGGTTTAGAATATATTGAAGGATGTACTACCTCGGTAACTAATCATGAAGAATGTCCATTATAGTAAATTAACGTTATTTTCTTCGATATGGCAGCTCCTGGTCACATGATCTGAATTAATTCTAAATCGATGAATATTTATACAGAAATAACAACCATTCCATAAAATTTTGACATATTGTTCAGAAAATGAACAGAATAATATGCCAATGTACTGATGTACCGACTCTGTAATTCATCATGAAGGAGTCCATGTTAAATAAATTAAGGATTATGTTTTCAATATGGCTGCTCCAAGACACATAAACTGAATTTATTCTCGAAGTAAATTAATATAGCAATGACAAACATTTCAAAAAAATTCGATGTCCGGTTCAGGAAATATTGGAGGACAAAACGATTCGAAAGCTGATCAGGAAGAAGTCCCTTTATAGTAAATTAACATTATATTCTTCGATGTGGCGGCTCCCGGACACATGAACTCAGTTAATTCTATATTGATGGATTTTAATATAGAAATGAGAAATATTTCATAAAATTTCGATATATTGTATAGAAAATGAACAGAATTATATTCCTATGTACTAATGTACTGACTCTGTAAATAATTATGAAGAAGTCCAAGTATTATAAATGAAGGATTTTGTTTCCAATGTACCTGCTCATAGACACATGAAGTGCATTGATTCTATATAGATTCATATTAAAAGAAAAGTATTTACATTTCATATCAAACCGTCATCTGGTTTAGAATATATTGAAGGATGTACTATATCGGTAACTAATCATGAAGAATGTCCATTATAGTAAATTAACGTTATTTTCTTCGATATGGAAGTTCCTGGTCACATGACCTGAATAAATTCTATATCGATGCATATTTATACAGAAATAACAACCATTTCATAAAATGTTGACATATTGTTCAGAAAATGAACAGAATGATATACCAATGTACTGATGTACCGACTCTATAATTCATCATGAAGGAGTCCATGTTAAATAAATTAAGGATTATGTTTTCAATATGGCTGCTCCAAGACACATAAACTGAATTTATTCTATATCGAAGTAAATAAATATAGCAATGACAAACATTTCAAAAAAATTCGATGTCCGGTTCAGGAAATATGAAGATCATGAAGAAGTCCCTTTATAGTAAATTAACGTCATTTTCTTCAATGAGGTTGTAATGGACACATGAACTAAACTAATTCTGTATCGATGCATATTCAATTATAAATTCCTGCTCATAGACACATGAAGAGAATTGATTCATATGTACTGATTAATAGATTCATATAAAACAAAGTAGTTACAGATATTTCATAACAAATCGTCATCTAGTTCAGAAAATATTGAAGGATAAAACGATTCGAAAGCTGATCATGAAGAAGTCCCATTATAGTAAATTAATATTATATTCTTCGATGTGGCGACTCCCGGACACATGAACTCAGTTAATTCTATATTGATGGATTTTAATATAGGAATGAAAAATATTTCATAGAATTTCGATATATTGTGCAGAAAATGAACAGAATTATATACCTATATACTAATGTACTGACTCTGTAAATAATTATGAAGAAGTCCAAGTATTATAAATAAAGGATTTTGTTTTCAATGTGCCTGCTCATAGACACATGAAGTGAATTGATTCTATATAGATTCATATTAAAAGAAAAGTAGTTACAAACATTTCATATCAAACCGTCATCTGGTTTAGAATATATTGAAGGATGTACTAACTCGGTAACTAATCATGAAGAATGTCCATTATAGTAAATTAACCTTATTTTCTTCGATATAGAAGTTCCTGGACACATGATTTGAATTGATTCTATATCGATGCATATTTAAATAGAAATAACAACCATTTCATAAAATGTTGACATATTGTTCAGAAAATGAACAGAATGATATACCAATGTACTGATGTACCGACTCTATAATTCATCATGAAGGAGTCCATGTTAAATAAATTAAGGATTATGTTTTCAATATGGCTGCTCCAAGACACATAAACTGAATTTATTCTATATCGAAGAAAATTAATATAATAATGACAAAAATTTCAAAAAAATTCGATGTCTGGTTCAGAAATTATTGAAGGATATAACCATGCGAAAGCTGATCATGAAGAAGTCCCTTTATAGTAAATTAACGTAATTTTCTTCAATGTACTGATTAATAGATTAATATTAAAAAAGAGTAGTTACAGACATTTCATAACAAATCGTCATCTGGTTTAGAATATATTGAAGGATGTACTAATTCGTTAACTAATCAGGAATAAGTCCCTTTATAGTAAATTAACGTTATTTCCTTCGATGTGGCGACTCCTGGACAAATGAACTGTGTTAATTCTAAATCGATGCATATTTATATAGAAATAACAACCATTTCATAAAATTTTGACATATTGTTCAGAAAATGAACAGAATGATATACCGATGTACTGATGTACCGACTCTGTAATTCATCATGAAGAAGTCCAAGTAAAAAAAATTAAGTATTATGTTTTCAATATGGCTGCTCCAAGACACATCAACTGAATTTATTCTCGAATATAGCAATGACAAACATTTCAAAAAAATTCGAATATTGAAGGATAAAACGATTCGAAAGCTGATCATGAAGAAATCCCTTTATAGTAAATTAACGTCATTTTCTTCAATGAGGTTGTAATGGTTCATGTGTCCATTACAAACTAATTAAACTAATTAAACTAATTCTGTATCGATGCATATTCAATTATAAATTCCTGCTCATAGACACATGAAGAGAATTGATTCATATGTACTGATTAATAGATTCATATAAAACAAAGTAGTTACAGATATTTCATAACAAATCGTCATCTAGTTCAGAAAATATTGAAGGATAAAACGATTCGAATGCTGATCATGTAGAAGTCCCATTATAGTAAATTAATATTATATTCTTCGATGTGGCGACTCCCGGACACATGAACTCAGTTAATTCTATATTGATGGATTTTAATATAGGAATGAAAAATATTTCATAGAATTTCGATATATTATGCAGAAAATGAACAGAATTATATACCTATATACTAATGTACTGACTCTGTAAATAATTATGAAGAAGTCCAAGTATTATAAATAAAGGATTTTGTTTTCAATGTGCCTGCTCATAGACACATGAAGTGAATTGATTCTATATAGATTCATATTAAAAGAAATGTAGTTACAAACATTTCATATCAAACCGTCATCTGGTTTAGAATATATTGAAGGATGTACTAACTTGGTAACTAATCATGACTAAGAATGTCCATTATAGTAAGTTAACGTTATTTTCATCGATATGGCAGTTCCTGGATACATGAACTGAGTTAATTCTATATCGATGCATATTTATATAGAAATAACAACCATTTCATAAAATTTTGACATATTGTTCACAAAATGAACAGAATGATATACCGATGTACTGATGTACCGACTCTGTAATTCATCATGAAGAAGTACAAGTAAAATATATTAAGGATTATGTTTTCAATATGGCTGCTTCTAGACACAAACTGAATTTATTCTATATCGAAGTAAATTAATATAGCAATGAAAAACATTTCAAAAAAATTCGATGTCCGGTTCAGAATATATTGAAGGATAAAACGATTCGAAAGCTGATCATGAAGAAGTCCCTTTATAGTAAATTAAAGTTATATTCTTTGATGTGGCGGCTGCCGGACACATGAACTCAGTTAATTCTATATTGATGGATTTTAATATAGAAATGAGAAATATTTCAACAAATTTCGATACATTGTACAGAAAATGAACAGAATTAAATACATATGTACTGATGTACTGATCTGTAAATAATTATGAAGAAGTCCAAGTATTATAAATAAAGGATTTAGTTTTCAATGTGCCTGCTCATAGACACATGAAGTGAATTGATTCGATATAGATTCATATTAAAAAAAAAGTAGTTACAGACATTTCATAACAAATCGTCATCTGGTTTAGAATATATTGAAGAATGTGTATCGATGCATATTTATATAGAAATAACAACCATTTCATAAAATTTTGACATATTGTTCAGAAAATGAACAGAATGATATACCGATGTACTGATGACCGACTCTGTAATTCATCATGAAGGAGTCCAAGTTAAATAAATTAAGGATTATGTTTTCAATATGGCTGCTCCTAGACACATAAGCTGAATTTATTCTATATCGAAGAAAATTAATATAATAATGACAAAAATTTCAAAAAAATTCGATGTCCGGTTCAGAAATTATTGAAGGATATAACCATGCGAAAGCTGATCATGAAGAAGTCCCTTTATAGTAAATTAACGTCATTTTCTTCAATGTACTGATTAATAGATTAATATTAAAAAAGAGTAGTTACAGACATTTCATAACAAATCGTCATCTGGTTTAGAATATATTGAAGGATGTACTAATTCGTTAACTAATCAGGAATAAGTCCCTTTATAGTAAATTAACGTTATTTCCTTCGATGTGGCGACTCCTGGACAAATGAACTGTGTTAATTCTAAATCGATGCATATTTATATAGAAATAACAACCATTTCATAAAATTTTGACATATTGTTCAGAAAATGAACAGAATGATATACCGATGTACTGATGTACCGACTCTGTAATTCATCATGAAGAAGTCCAAGTAAAATAAATTAAGTATTATGTTTTCAATATGGCTGCTCCAAGACACATCAACTGAATTTATTCTCGAATATAGCAATGACAAACATTTCAAAAAAATTCGATGTCCAGTTCAGAAAATATTGAAGGATAAAACGATTCGAAAGCTGATCATGAAGAAATCCCATGTTAAAGTCCATGTTAAATAAATTAAGGATTATGTTTTCAATATGGCTGCTCCAAGACACATAAACTGAATTTATTCTATATCGAAGAAAATTAATATAATAATGACAAAAATTTCAAAAAAATTCGATGTCCGGTTCAGAAATTATTGAAGGATATAACCATGCGAAAGCTGATCATGAAGAAGTCCCTTTATAGTAAATTAACGTAATTTTCTTCAATGTACTGATTAATAGATTAATATTAAAAAAGAGTAGTTACAGACATTTCATAACAAATCGTCATCTGGTTTAGAATATATTGAAGGATGTACTAATTCGTTAACTAATCAGGAATAAGTCCCTTTATAGTAAATTAACGTTATTTCCTTCGATGTGGCGACTCCTGGACAAATGAACTGTGTTAATTCTAAATCGATGCATATTTATATAGAAATAACAACCATTTCATAAAATTTTGACATATTGTTCAGAAAATGAACAGAATGATATACCGATGTACTGATGTACCGACTCTGTAATTCATCATGAAGAAGTCCAAGTAAAAAAAATTAAGTATTATGTTTTCAATATGGCTGCTCCAAGACACATCAACTGAATTTATTCTCGAATATAGCAATGACAAACATTTCAAAAAAATTCGAATATTGAAGGATAAAACGATTCGAAAGCTGATCATGAAGAAATCCCTTTATAGTAAATTAACGTCATTTTCTTCAATGAGGTTGTAATGGTTCATGTGTCCATTACAAACTAATTAAACTAATTAAACTAATTCTGTATCGATGCATATTCAATTATAAATTCCTGCTCATAGACACATGAAGAGAATTGATTCATATGTACTGATTAATAGATTCATATAAAACAAAGTAGTTACAGATATTTCATAACAAATCGTCATCTAGTTCAGAAAATATTGAAGGATAAAACGATTCGAATGCTGATCATGTAGAAGTCCCATTATAGTAAATTAATATTATATTCTTCGATGTGGCGACTCCCGGACACATGAACTCAGTTAATTCTATATTGATGGATTTTAATATAGGAATGAAAAATATTTCATAGAATTTCGATATATTATGCAGAAAATGAACAGAATTATATACCTATATACTAATGTACTGACTCTGTAAATAATTATGAAGAAGTCCAAGTATTATAAATAAAGGATTTTGTTTTCAATGTGCCTGCTCATAGACACATGAAGTGAATTGATTCTATATAGATTCATATTAAAAGAAATGTAGTTACAAACATTTCATATCAAACCGTCATCTGGTTTAGAATATATTGAAGGATGTACTAACTTGGTAACTAATCATGACTAAGAATGTCCATTATAGTAAGTTAACGTTATTTTCATCGATATGGCAGTTCCTGGATACATGAACTGAGTTAATTCTATATCGATGCATATTTATATAGAAATAACAACCATTTCATAAAATTTTGACATATTGTTCACAAAATGAACAGAATGATATACCGATGTACTGATGTACCGACTCTGTAATTCATCATGAAGAAGTACAAGTAAAATATATTAAGGATTATGTTTTCAATATGGCTGCTTCTAGACACAAACTGAATTTATTCTATATCGAAGTAAATTAATATAGCAATGAAAAACATTTCAAAAAAATTCGATGTCCGGTTCAGAATATATTGAAGGATAAAACGATTCGAAAGCTGATCATGAAGAAGTCCCTTTATAGTAAATTAAAGTTATATTCTTTGATGTGGCGGCTGCCGGACACATGAACTCAGTTAATTCTATATTGATGGATTTTAATATAGAAATGAGAAATATTTCAACAAATTTCGATACATTGTACAGAAAATGAACAGAATTAAATACATATGTACTGATGTACTGATCTGTAAATAATTATGAAGAAGTCCAAGTATTATAAATAAAGGATTTAGTTTTCAATGTGCCTGCTCATAGACACATGAAGTGAATTGATTCGATATAGATTCATATTAAAAAAAAAGTAGTTACAGACATTTCATAACAAATCGTCATCTGGTTTAGAATATATTGAAGAATGTGTATCGATGCATATTTATATAGAAATAACAACCATTTCATAAAATTTTGACATATTGTTCAGAAAATGAACAGAATGATATACCGATGTACTGATGACCGACTCTGTAATTCATCATGAAGGAGTCCAAGTTAAATAAATTAAGGATTATGTTTTCAATATGGCTGCTCCTAGACACATAAGCTGAATTTATTCTATATCGAAGAAAATTAATATAATAATGACAAAAATTTCAAAAAAATTCGATGTCCGGTTCAGAAATTATTGAAGGATATAACCATGCGAAAGCTGATCATGAAGAAGTCCCTTTATAGTAAATTAACGTCATTTTCTTCAATGTACTGATTAATAGATTAATATTAAAAAAGAGTAGTTACAGACATTTCATAACAAATCGTCATCTGGTTTAGAATATATTGAAGGATGTACTAATTCGTTAACTAATCAGGAATAAGTCCCTTTATAGTAAATTAACGTTATTTCCTTCGATGTGGCGACTCCTGGACAAATGAACTGTGTTAATTCTAAATCGATGCATATTTATATAGAAATAACAACCATTTCATAAAATTTTGACATATTGTTCAGAAAATGAACAGAATGATATACCGATGTACTGATGTACCGACTCTGTAATTCATCATGAAGAAGTCCAAGTAAAATAAATTAAGTATTATGTTTTCAATATGGCTGCTCCAAGACACATCAACTGAATTTATTCTCGAATATAGCAATGACAAACATTTCAAAAAAATTCGATGTCCAGTTCAGAAAATATTGAAGGATAAAACGATTCGAAAGCTGATCATGAAGAAATCCCTTTATAGTAAATTAACGTCATTTTCTTCAATGAGGTTGTAATGGACACATGAACTAAACTAATTCTGTATCGATGCATATTCAATTATAAATTCCTGCTCATAGACACATGAAGAGAATTGATTCATATGTACTGATTAATAGATTCATATAAAACAAAGTAGTTACAGATATTTCATAACAAATCGTCATCTAGTTCAGAAAATATTGAAGGATAAAACGATTCGAAAGCTGATCATGAAGAAGTCCCATTATAGTAAATTAATATTATATTCTTCGATGTGGCGACTCCCGGACACATGAACTCAGTTAATTCTATATTGATGGATTTTAATATAGGAATGAAAAATATTTCATAGGATTTCGATATATTGTGCAGAAAATGAACAGAATTATATACCTATATACTAATGTACTGACTCTGTAAATAATTATGAAGAAGTCCAAGTATTATAAATAAAGGATTTTGTTTTCAATGTGCCTGCTCATAGACACATGAAGTGAATTGATTCTATATAGATTCATATTAAAAGAAAAGTAGTTACAAACAATTCATATCAAACCGTCATCTGGTTTAGAATATATTGAAGGATGTACTAACTTGGTAACTAATCATGACTAAGAATGTCCATTATAGTAAGTTAACGTTATTTTCATCGATATGGCAGTTCCTGGATACATGAACTGAGTTAATTCTATATCGATGCATATTTATATAGAAATAACAACCATTTCATAAAATTTTGACATATTGTTCACAAAATGAACAGAATGATATACCGATGTACTGATGTACCGACTCTGTAATTCATCATGAAGAAGTACAAGTAAAATATATTAAGGATTATGTTTTCAATATGGCTGCTTCTAGACACAAACTGAATTTATTCTATATCGAAGTAAATTAATATAGCAATGAAAAACATTTCAAAAAAATTCGATGTCCGGTTCAGAATATATTGAAGGATAAAACGATTCGAAAGCTGATCATGAAAAAGTCCCTTTATAGTAAATTAAAGTTATATTCTTTGATGTGGCGGCTGCCGGACACATGAACTCAGTTAATTCTATATTGATGGATTTTAATATAGAAATGAGAAATATTTCAACAAATTTCGATACATTGTACAGAAAATGAACAGAATTAAATACATATGTACTGATGTACTGATCTGTAAATAATTATGAAGAAGTCCAAGTATTATAAATAAAGGATTTAGTTTTCAATGTGCCTGCTCATAGACACATGAAGTGAATTGATTCGATATAGATTCATATTAAAAAAAAAGTAGTTACAGACATTTCATAACAAATCGTCATCTGGTTTAGAATATATTGAAGGATGTACTAATTCGTTAACTAATCAGGAATAAGTCCCTTTATAGTAAATTAACGTTATTTCCTTCGATGTGGCGACTCCTGGACAAATGAACTGTGTTAATTCTAAATCGATGCATATTTATATAGAAATAACAACCATTTCATAAAATTTTGACATATTGTTCAGAAAATGAACAGAATGATATACCGATGTACTGATGTACCGACTCTGTAATTCATCATGAAGAAGTCCAAGTAAAATAAATTAAGTATTATGTTTTCAATATGGCTGCTCCAAGACACATCAACTGAATTTATTCTCGAATATAGCAATGACAAACATTTCAAAAAAATTCGATGTCCAGTTCAGAAAATATTGAAGGATAAAACGATTCGAAAGCTGATCATGAAGAAATCCCTTTATAGTAAATTAACGTCATTTTCTTCAATGAGGTTGTAATGGACACATGAACTAAACTAATTCTGTATCGATGCATATTCAATTATAAATTCCTGCTCATAGACACATGAAGAGAATTGATTCATATGTACTGATTAATAGATTCATATAAAACAAAGTAGTTACAGATATTTCATAACAAATCGTCATCTAGTTCAGAAAATATTGAAGGATAAAACGATTCGAAAGCTGATCATGAAGAAGTCCCATTATAGTAAATTAATATTATATTCTTCGATGTGGCGACTCCCGGACACATGAACTCAGTTAATTCTATATTGATGGATTTTAATATAGGAATGAAAAATATTTCATAGAATTTCGATATATTATGCAGAAAATGAACAGAATTATATACCTATATACTAATGTACTGACTCTGTAAATAATTATGAAGAAGTCCAAGTATTATAAATAAAGGATTTTGTTTTCAATGTGCCTGCTCATAGACACATGAAGTGAATTGATTCTATATAGATTCATATTAAAAGAAAAGTAGTTACAAACAATTCATATCAAACCGTCATCTGGTTTAGAATATATTGAAGGATGTACTAACTTGGTAACTAATCATGACTAAGAATGTCCATTATAGTAAGTTAATGTTATTTTCATCGATATGGCAGTTCCTGGATACATGAACTGAGTTAATTCTATATCGATGCATATTTATATAGAAATAACAACCATTTCATAAAATTTTGACATATTGTTCACAAAATGAACAGAATGATATACCGATGTACTGATGTACCGATTCTGTAATTCATCATGAAAAAGTCCAAGTTTAATAAATTAAGGATTATGTTTTCAATATGGCTGCTCCTAGACACATAAACTGAATTAATTCTATATCGAAGTAAATTAATATAACAATGACAAACGTTTCAAAAAAATTCGATGTCCGGTTCAGGAAATATTGGAGGACAAAACGATTCGAAAGCTAATTATGAAGAAGTCCCTTTATAGTAAATTAATATTATATTCTTCGATGTGGCAGCTCCCGGACACATGAACTCAGTTAATTCTATATTGATAGATTTAAATATAGGAATGACAAATATTTCATAAAATTTCGATATATTGTGCAGAAAGTGCACAGAATTATATTCCCATGTACTAATGGACTGACTCTGTAAATAATTATGAAGAAGTCCAAGTATTATAAATAAAGGATTTTGTTTTCAATGTACCTGCTCATAGACACATGAAGTGCATTGATTCTATATAGATTCATATTAAAAGAAAAGTAGTTACATTTCATATCAAACCGTCATCTGGTTTAGAATATATTGAAGGATGTACTAACTCGGTAACTAATCATGAAGAATGTCCATTATAGTAAATTAACCTTATTTTCTTCGATATAGAAGTTCCTGGACACATGATTTGAATTGATTCTATATCGATGCATATTTAAATAGAAATAACAACCATTTCATAAAATGTTGACATATTGTTCAGAAAATGAACAGAATGATATACCAATGTACTGATGTACCGACTCTATAATTCATCATGAAGGAGTCCATGTTAAATAAATTAAGGATTATGTTTTCAATATGGCTGCTCCAAGACACATAAACTGAATTTATTCTATATCGAAGAAAATTAATATAATAATGACAAAAATTTCAAAAAAATTCGATGTCCAGTTCAGAAATTATTGAAGGATATAACCGTGCGAAAGATGATCATGAAGAAGTCCCTTTATAGTAAATTAACGTAATTTTCTTCAATGTACTGATTAATAGATTAATATTAAAAAAGAGTAGTTACAGACATTTCATAACAAATCGTCATCTGGTTTAGAATATATTGAAGGATGTACTAATTCGTTAACTAATCAGGAATAAGTCCCTTTATAGTAAATTAACGTTATTTCCTTCGATGTGGCGACTCCTGGACAAATGAACTGTGTTAATTCTAAATCGATGCATATTTATATAGAAATAACAACCATTTCATAAAATTTTGACATATTGTTCAGAAAATGAACAGGAATGCTATACCGATGTACTGATGTACCGACTCTGTAATTCATCATGAAGGAGTCCAAGTAAAATAAATTATGTATTATGTTTCCAATATGGCTGCTCCTAGACACATAAACTGAATTTATTCTATATCGAAGTAAATTAATATAGCAATGA
Source organism: Coelopa pilipes (assembly GCA_947389925.1). Taxonomy (NCBI): domain Eukaryota; kingdom Metazoa; phylum Arthropoda; class Insecta; order Diptera; family Coelopidae; genus Coelopa; species Coelopa pilipes. The sequence continues at coordinate 11,645,889 of OX376700.1, forward strand.
CAAACATTTCAAAAAAATTCGATGTCCGGTTCAGGAAATATTGGAGGACAAAACGATTCGAAAGCTGATCATGAAGAAGTCCCTTTATAGTAAATTAATATTATATTCTTCGATGTGGCAGCTCCCGGACACATGAACTCAGTTAATTCTATATTGATAGATTTAAATATAGGAATGACAAATATTTCATAAAATTTCGATATATTGTGCAGAAAGTGCACAGAATTATATTCCCATGTACTAATGTACTGACTCTGTAAATAATTATGAAGAAGTCCAAGTATTATAAATAAAGGATTTAGTTTTCAATGTGCCTGCTCATAGACACATGAAGTGAATTGATTCGATATAGATTCATATTAAAAAAAAAAGTAGTTACAGACATTTCATAACAAATCGTCATCTGGTTTAGAATATATTGAAGAATGTGTATCGATGCATATTTATATAGAAATAACAACCATTTCATAAAATTTTGACATATTGTTCAGAAAATGAACAGAATGATATACCGATGTACTGATGACCGACTCTGTAATTCATCATGAAGGAGTCCAAGTTAAATAAATTAAGGATTATGTTTTCAATATGGCTGCTCCTAGACACATAAGCTGAATTTATTCTATATCGAAGAAAATTAATATAATAATGACAAAAATTTCAAAAAAATTCGATGTCCGGTTCAGAAATTATTGAAGGATATAACCATGCGAAAGCTGATCATGAAGAAGTCCCTTTATAGTAAATTAACGTCATTTTCTTCAATGTACTGATTAATAGATTAATATTAAAAAAGAGTAGTTACAGACATTTCATAACAAATCGTCATCTGGTTTAGAATATATTGAAGGATGTACTAATTCGTTAACTAATCAGGAATAAGTCCCTTTATAGTAAATTAACGTTATTTCCTTCGATGTGGCGACTCCTGGACAAATGAACTGTGTTAATTCTAAATCGATGCATATTTATATAGAAATAACAACCATTTCATAAAATTTTGACATATTGTTCAGAAAATGAACAGAATGATATACCGATGTACTGATGTACCGACTCTGTAATTCATCATGAAGAAGTCCAAGTAAAATAAATTAAGTATTATGTTTTCAATATGGCTGCTCCAAGACACATCAACTGAATTTATTCTCGAATATAGCAATGACAAACATTTCAAAAAAATTCGATGTCCAGTTCAGAAAATATTGAAGGATAAAACGATTCGAAAGCTGATCATGAAGAAATCCCTTTATAGTAAATTAACGTCATTTTCTTCAATGAGGTTGTAATGGACACATGAACTAAACTAATTCTGTATCGATGCATATTCAATTATAAATTCCTGCTCATAGACACATGAAGAGAATTGATTCATATGTACTGATTAATAGATTCATATAAAACAAAGTAGTTACAGATATTTCATAACAAATCGTCATCTAGTTCAGAAAATATTGAAGGATAAAACGATTCGAAAGCTGATCATGAAGAAGTCCCATTATAGTAAATTAATATTATATTCTTCGATGTGGCGACTCCCGGACACATGAACTCAGTTAATTCTATATTGATGGATTTTAATATAGGAATGAAAAATATTTCATAGAATTTCGATATATTATGCAGAAAATGAACAGAATTATATACCTATATACTAATGTACTGACTCTGTAAATAATTATGAAGAAGTCCAAGTATTATAAATAAAGGATTTTGTTTTCAATGTGCCTGCTCATAGACACATGAAGTGAATTGATTCTATATAGATTCATATTAAAAGAAAAGTAGTTACAAACAATTCATATCAAACCGTCATCTGGTTTAGAATATATTGAAGGATGTACTAACTTGGTAACTAATCATGACTAAGAATGTCCATTATAGTAAGTTAATGTTATTTTCATCGATATGGCAGTTCCTGGATACATGAACTGAGTTAATTCTATATCGATGCATATTTATATAGAAATAACAACCATTTCATAAAATTTTGACATATTGTTCACAAAATGAACAGAATGATATACCGATGTACTGATGTACCGATTCTGTAATTCATCATGAAAAAGTCCAAGTTTAATAAATTAAGGATTATGTTTTCAATATGGCTGCTCCTAGACACATAAACTGAATTAATTCTATATCGAAGTAAATTAATATAACAATGACAAACGTTTCAAAAAAATTCGATGTCCGGTTCAGGAAATATTGGAGGACAAAACGATTCGAAAGCTAATTATGAAGAAGTCCCTTTATAGTAAATTAATATTATATTCTTCGATGTGGCAGCTCCCGGACACATGAACTCAGTTAATTCTATATTGATAGATTTAAATATAGGAATGACAAATATTTCATAAAATTTCGATATATTGTGCAGAAAGTGCACAGAATTATATTCCCATGTACTAATGGACTGACTCTGTAAATAATTATGAAGAAGTCCAAGTATTATAAATAAAGGATTTTGTTTTCAATGTACCTGCTCATAGACACATGAAGTGCATTGATTCTATATAGATTCATATTAAAAGAAAAGTAGTTACATTTCATATCAAACCGTCATCTGGTTTAGAATATATTGAAGGATGTACTAACTCGGTAACTAATCATGAAGAATGTCCATTATAGTAAATTAACCTTATTTTCTTCGATATAGAAGTTCCTGGACACATGATTTGAATTGATTCTATATCGATGCATATTTAAATAGAAATAACAACCATTTCATAAAATGTTGACATATTGTTCAGAAAATGAACAGAATGATATACCAATGTACTGATGTACCGACTCTATAATTCATCATGAAGGAGTCCATGTTAAATAAATTAAGGATTATGTTTTCAATATGGCTGCTCCAAGACACATAAACTGAATTTATTCTATATCGAAGAAAATTAATATAATAATGACAAAAATTTCAAAAAAATTCGATGTCCAGTTCAGAAATTATTGAAGGATATAACCGTGCGAAAGATGATCATGAAGAAGTCCCTTTATAGTAAATTAACGTAATTTTCTTCAATGTACTGATTAATAGATTAATATTAAAAAAGAGTAGTTACAGACATTTCATAACAAATCGTCATCTGGTTTAGAATATATTGAAGGATGTACTAATTCGTTAACTAATCAGGAATAAGTCCCTTTATAGTAAATTAACGTTATTTCCTTCGATGTGGCGACTCCTGGACAAATGAACTGTGTTAATTCTAAATCGATGCATATTTATATAGAAATAACAACCATTTCATAAAATTTTGACATATTGTTCAGAAAATGAACAGGAATGCTATACCGATGTACTGATGTACCGACTCTGTAATTCATCATGAAGGAGTCCAAGTAAAATAAATTATGTATTATGTTTCCAATATGGCTGCTCCTAGACACATAAACTGAATTTATTCTATATCGAAGTAAATTAATATAGCAATGACAAACATTTCAAAAAAATTCGATGTCCGGTTCAGGAAATATTGGAGGACAAAACGATTCGAAAGCTGATCATGAAGAAGTCCCTTTATAGTAAATTAATATTATATTCTTCGATGTGGCAGCTCCCGGACACATGAACTCAGTTAATTCTATATTGATAGATTTAAATATAGGAATGACAAATATTTCATAAAATTTCGATATATTGTGCAGAAAGTGCACAGAATTATATTCCCATGTACTAATGTACTGACTCTGTAAATAATTATGAAGAAGTCCAAGTATTATAAATAAAGGATTTAGTTTTCAATGTGCCTGCTCATAGACACATGAAGTGAATTGATTCGATATAGATTCATATTAAAAAAAAAAGTAGTTACAGACATTTCATAACAAATCGTCATCTGGTTTAGAATATATTGAAGAATGTGTATCGATGCATATTTATATAGAAATAACAACCATTTCATACAATTTTGACATATTGTTCAGAAAATGAACAGAATGATATACCGATGTACTGATGACCGACTCTGTAATTCATCATGAAGGAGTCCAAGTTAAATAAATTAAGGATTATGTTTTCAATATGGCTGCTCCTAGACACATAAGCTGAATTTATTCTATGTCGAAGAAAATTAATATAATAATGACAAAAATTTCAAAAAAATTCGATGTCCGGTTCAGAAATTATTGAAGGATATAACCATGCGAAAGCTGATCATGAAGAAGTCCCTTTATAGTAAATTAACGTCATTTTCTTCAATGTACTGATTAATAGATTAATATTAAAAAAGAGTAGTTACAGACATTTCATAACAAATCGTCATCTGGTTTAGAATATATTGAAGGATGTACTAATTCGTTAACTAATCAGGAATAAGTCCCTTTATAGTAAATTAACGTTATTTCCTTCGATGTGGCGACTCCTGGACAAATGAACTGTGTTAATTCTAAATCGATGCATATTTATATAGAAATAACAACCATTTCATAAAATTTTGACATATTGTTCAGAAAATGAACAGAATGATATACCGATGTACTGATGTACCGACTCTGTAATTCATCATGAAGAAGTCCAAGTAAAATAAATTAAGTATTATGTTTTCAATATGGCTGCTCCAAGACACATCAACTGAATTTATTCTCGAATATAGCAATGACAAACATTTCAAAAAAATTCGATGTCCAGTTCAGAAAATATTGAAGGATAAAACGATTCGAAAGCTGATCATGAAGAAATCCCTTTATAGTAAATTAACGTCATTTTCTTCAATGAGGTTGTAATGGACACATGAACTAAACTAATTCTGTATCGATGCATATTCAATTATAAATTCCTGCTCATAGACACATGAAGAGAATTGATTCATATGTACTGATTAATAGATTCATATAAAACAAAGTAGTTACAGATATTTCATAACAAATCGTCATCTAGTTCAGAAAATATTGAAGGATAAAACGATTCGAAAGCTGATCATGAAGAAGTCCCATTATAGTAAATTAATATTATATTCTTCGATGTGGCGACTCCCGGACACATGAACTCAGTTAATTCTATATTGATGGATTTTAATATAGGAATGAAAAATATTTCATAGAATTTCGATATATTGTGCAGAAAATGAACAGAATTATATACCTATATACTAATGTACTGACTCTGTAAATAATTATGAAGAAGTCCAAGTATTATAAATAAAGGATTTTGTTTTCAATGTGCCTGCTCATAGACACATGAAGTGAATTGATTCTATATAGATTCATATTAAAAGAAAAGTAGTTACAAACAATTCATATCAAACCGTCATCTGGTTTAGAATATATTGAAGGATGTATTAACTTGGTAACTAATCATGACTAAGAATGTCCATTATAGTAAGTTAATGTTATTTTCATCGATATGGCAGTTCCTGGATACATGAACTGAGTTAATTCTATATCGATGCATATTTATATAGAAATAACAACCATTTCATAAAATTTTGACATATTGTTCAAAAAATGAACAGATTGATATACCGATGTACTGATGTACCGATTCTGTAATTCATCATGAAAAAGTCCAAGTTTAATAAATTAAGGATTATGTTTTCAATATGGCTGCTCCTAGACACATAAACTGAATTAATTCTATATCGAAGTAAATTAATATAACAATGACAAACGTTTCAAAAAAATTCGATGTCCGGTTCAGAAATTATTGAAGGATATAACGATGAGAAAGCTGATCATGAAGAAGTCCCTTTATAGTAAATTAACGTCATTTTCTTCAATGAGGTTGTACTGGACACATTAACTAAATTAATTCTATATCGATGCATATTCAATTATAAATTCCTGCTAATAGACACATGAAGTGAATTGATTCATATGTACTGATTATTATATTCATATAAGAAAAAGTAGTTACAGACATTTCATAACAAATCGTCATCTGGTTTAGAATAAATTGAAGGATGTGTATCGATGCATATTTATATAGAAATAACAACCATTTCATAAAATGTTGACATATTGTTCAGAAAATGAACAGAATGCTATACCGATGTACTGATGTACCGACTCTGTAATTCATCATGAAGGAGTCCAAGTAAAATAAATTATGTATTATGTTTCCAATATGGCTGCTCCTAGACACATAAACTGAATTTATTCTATATCGAAGTAAATTAATATAGCAATGACAAACATTTCAAAAAAATTCGATGTCCGGTTCAGGAAATATTGGAGGACAAAACGATTCGAAAGCTAATTATGAAGAAGTCCCTTTATAGTAAATTAATATTATATTCTTCGATGTGGCAGCTCCCGGACACATGAACTCAGTTAATTCTATATTGATAGATTTAAATATAGGAATGACAAATATTTCATAAAATTTCGATATATTGTGCAGAAAGTGCACAGAATTATATTCCCATGTACTAATGGACTGACTCTGTAAATAATTATGAAGAAGTCCAAGTATTATAAATAAAGGATTTTGTTTTCAATGTACCTGCTCATAGACACATGAAGTGCATTGATTCTATATAGATTCATATTAAAAGAAAAGTAGTTACATTTCATATCAAACCGTCATCTGGTTTAGAATATATTGAAGGATGTACTAACTCGGTAACTAATCATGAAGAATGTCCATTATAGTAAATTAGCCTTATTTTCTTCGATATAGAAGTTCCTGGACACATGATTTGAATTGATTCTATATCGATGCATATTTAAATAGAAATAACAACCATTTCATAAAATGTTGACATATTGTTCAGAAAATGAACAGAATGATATACCAGTGTACTGATGTACCGACTCTATAATTCATCATGAAGGAGTCCATGTTAAATAAATTAAGGATTATGTTTTCAATATGGCTGCTCCAAGACACATAAACTGAATTTATTCTATATCGAAGAAAATTAATATAATAATGACAAAAATTTCAAAAAAATTCGATGTCCGGTTCAGAAATTATTGAAGGATATAACCGTGCGAAAGATGATCATGAAGAAGTCCCTTTATAGTAAATTAACGTAATTTTCTTCAATGTACTGATTAATAGATTAATATTAAAAAAGAGTAGTTACAGACATTTCATAACAAATCGTCATCTGGTTTAGAATATATTGAAGGATGTACTAATTCGTTAACTAATCAGGAATAAGTCCCTTTATAGTAAATTAACGTTATTTCCTTCGATGTGGCGACTCCTGGACAAATGAACTGTGTTAATTCTAAATCGATGCATATTTATATAGAAATAACAACCATTTCATAAAATTTTGACATATTGTTCAGAAAATGAACAGAATGCTATACCGATGTACTGATGTACCGACTCTGTAATTCATCATGAAGGAGTCCAAGTAAAATAAATTATGTATTATGTTTCCAATATGGCTGCTCCTAGACACATAAACTGAATTTATTCTATATCGAAGTAAATTAATATAGCAATGACAAACATTTCAAAAAAATTCGATGTCCGGTTCAGGAAATATTGGAGGACAAAACGATTCGAAAGCTGATCATGAAGAAGTCCCTTTATAGTAAATTAATATTATATTCTTCGATGTGGCAGCTCCCGGACACATGAACTCAGTTAATTCTATATTGATAGATTTAAATATAGGAATGACAAATATTTCATAAAATTTCGATATATTGTGCAGAAAGTGCACAGAATTATATTCCCATGTACTAATGTACTGACTCTGTAAATAATTATGAAGAAGTCCAAGTATTATAAATAAAGGATTTTGTTTTCAATGTACCTGCTCATAGACACATGAAGTGCATTGATTCTATATAGATTCATATTAAAAGAAAAGTAGTTACATTTCATATCAAACCGTCATCTGGTTTAGAATATATTGAAGGATGTACTAACTCGGTAACTAATCATGAAGAATGTCCATTATAGTAAATTAACCTTATTTTCTTCGATATAGAAGTTCCTGGACACATGATTTGAATTGATTCTATATCGATGCATATTTAAATAGAAATAACAACCATTTCATAAAATGTTGACATATTGTTCAGAAAATGAACAGAATGATATACCAATGTACTGATGTACCGACTCTATAATTCATCATGAAGGAGTCCATGTTAAATAAATTAAGGATTATGTTTTCAATATGGCTGCTCCAAGACACATAAACTGAATTTATTCTATATCGAAGAAAATTAATATAATAATGACAAAAATTTCAAAAAAATTCGATGTCCGGTTCAGAAATTATTGAAGGATATAACCATGCGAAAGCTGATCATGAAGAAGTCCCTTTATAGTAAATTAACGTAATTTTCTTCAATGTACTGATTAAAAGATTAATATTAAAAAAGAGTAGTTACAGACATTTCATAACAAATCGTCATCTGGTTTAGAATATATTGAAGGATGTACTAATTCGTTAACTAATCAGGAATAAGTCCCTTTATAGTAAATTAACGTTATTTCCTTCGATGTGGCGACTCCTGGACAAATGAACTGTGTTAATTCTAAATCGATGCATATTTATATAGAAATAACAACCATTTCATAAAATTTTGACATATTGTTCAGAAAATGAACAGAATGATATACCGATGTACTGATGTACCGACTCTGTAATTCATCATGAAGAAGTCCAAGTAAAAAAAATTAAGTATTATGTTTTCAATATGGCTGCTCCAAGACACATCAACTGAATTTATTCTCGAATATAGCAATGACAAACATTTCAAAAAAATTCGATGTCCAGTTCAGAAAATATTGAAGGATAAAACGATTCGAAAGCTGATCATGAAGAAATCCCTTTATAGTAAATTAACGTCATTTTCTTCAATGAGGTTGTAATGGACACATGAACTAAACTAATTCTGTATCGATGCATATTCAATTATAAATTCCTGCTCATAGACACATGAAGAGAATTGATTCATATGTACTGATTAATAGATTCATATAAAACAAAGTAGTTACAGATATTTCATAACAAATCGTCATCTAGTTCAGAAAATATTGAAGGATAAAACGAATCGAAAGCTGATCATGAAGAAGTCCCATTATAGTAAATTAATATTATATTCTTCGATGTGGCGACTCCCGGACACATGAACTCAGTTAATTCTATATTGATGGATTTTAATATAGGAATGAAAAATATTTCATAGAATTTCGATATATTGTGCAGAAAATGAACAGAATTATATACCTATATACTAATGTACTGACTCTGTAAATAATTATGAAGAAGTCCAAGTATTATAAATAAAGGATTTTGTTTTCAATGTGCCTGCTCATAGACACATGAAGTTAATTGATTCTATATAGATTCATATTAAAAGAAAAGTAGTTACAAACAATTCATATCAAACCGTCATCTGGTTTAGAATATATTGAAGGATGTACTAACTTGGTAACTAATCATGACTAAGAATGTCCATTATAGTAAGTTAATGTTATTTTCATCGATATGGCAGTTCCTGGATACATGAACTGAGTTAATTCTATATCGATGCATATTTATATAGAAATAACAACCATTTCATAAAATTTTGACATATTGTTCACAAAATGAACAGAATGATATACCGATGTACTGATGTACCGATTCTGTAATTCATCATGAAAAAGTCCAAGTTTAATAAATTAAGGATTATGTTTTCAATATGGCTGCTCCTAGACACATAAACTGAATTAATTCTATATCGAAGTAAATTAATATAACAATGACAAACGTTTCAAAAAAATTCGATGTCCGGTTCAGAAATTATTGAAGGATATAACGATGCGAAAGCTGATCATGAAGAAGTCCCTTTATAGTAAATTAAAGTTATATTCTTCAATGAGGTTGTACTGGACACATTAACTAAATTAATTCTATATCGATGCATATTCAATTATAAATTCCTGCTAATAGACACATGAAGTGAATTGATTCATATGTACTGATTATTATATTCATATAAGAAAAAGTAGTTACAGACATTTCATAACAAATCGTCATCTGGTTTAGAATAAATTGAAGGATGTGTATCGATGCATATTTATATAGAAATAATAACCATTTCATAAAATTTTGACATATTGTTCAGAAAATGAACAGAATGCTATACCGATGTACTGATGTACCGACTCTGTAATTCATCATGAAGGAGTCCAAGTAAAATAAATTATGTATTATGTTTCCAATATGGCTGCTCCTAGACACATAAACTGAATTTATTCTATATCGAAGTAAATTAATATAGCAATGACAAACATTTCAAAATAATTCGATGTCCGGTTCAGGAAATATTGGAGGACAAAACGATTCGAAAGCTAATTATGAAGAAGTCCCTTTATAGTAAATTAATATTATATTCTTCGATGTGGCAGCTCCCGGACACATGAACTCAGTTAATTCTATATTGATAGATTTAAATATAGGAATGACAAATATTTCATAAAATTTCGATATATTGTGCAGAAAGTGCACAGAATTATATTCCCATGTACTAATGTACTGACTTTGTAAATAATTATGAAGAAGTCCAAGTATTATAAATAAAGGATTTTGTTTTCAATGTACCTGCTCATAGACACATGAAGTGCATTGATTCTATATAGATTCATATTAAAAGAAAAGTAGTTACATTTCATATCAAACCGTCATCTGGTTTAGAATATATTGAAGGATGTACTAACTCGGTAACTAATCATGAAGAATGTCCATTATAGTAAATTAACCTTATTTTCTTCGATATAGAAGTTCCTGGACACATGATTTGAATTGATTCTATATCGATGCATATTTAAATAGAAATAACAACCATTTCATAAAATGTTGACATATTGTTCAGAAAATGAACAGAATGATATACCAATGTACTGATGTACCGACTCTATAATTCATCATGAAGGAGTCCATGTTAAATAAATTAAGGATTATGTTTTCAATATGGCTGCTCCAAGACACATAAACTGAATTTATTCTATATCGAAGAAAATTAATATAATAATGACAAAAATTTCAAAAAAATTCGATGTCCGGTTCAGAAATTATTGAAGGATATAACCATGCGAAAGCTGATCATGAAGAAGTCCCTTTATAGTAAATTAACGTAATTTTCTTCAATGTACTGATTAATAGATTAATATTAAAAAAGAGTAGTTACAGACATTTCATAACAAATCGTCATCTGGTTTAGAATATATTGAAGGATGTACTAATTCGTTAACTAATCAGGAATAAGTCCCTTTATAGTAAATTAACGTTATTTCCTTCGATGTGGCGACTCCTGGACAAATGAACTGTGTTAATTCTAAATCGATGCATATTTATATAGAAATAACAACCATTTCATAAAATTTTGACATATTGTTCAGAAAATGAACAGAATGATATACCGATGTACTGATGTACCGACTCTGTAATTCATCATGAAGAAGTCCAAGTAAAAAAAATTAAGTATTATGTTTTCAATATGGCTGCTCCAAGACAAATCAACTGAATTTATTCTCGAATATAGCAATGACAAACATTTCAAAAAAATTCGATGTCCAGTTCAGAAAATATTGAAGGATAAAACGATTCGAAAGCTGATCATGAAGAAATCCCTTTATAGTAAATTAACGTCATTTTCTTCAATGAGGTTGTAATGGACACATGAACTAAACTAATTCTGTATCGATGCATATTCAATTATAAATTCCTGCTCATAGACACATGAAGAGAATTGATTCATATGTACTGATTAATAGATTCATATATAACAAAGTAGTTACAGATATTTCATAACAAATCGTCATCTAGTTCAGAAAATATTGAAGGATAAAACGATTCGAAAGCTGATCATGAAGAAGTCCCATTATAGTAAATTAATATTATATTCTTCGATGTGGCGACTCCCGGACACATGAACTCAGTTAATTCTATATTGATGGATTTTAATATAGGAATGAAAAATATTTCATAGAATTTCGATATATTATGCAGAAAATGAACAGAATTATATACCTATATACTAATGTACTGACTCTGTAAATAATTATGAAGAAGTCCAAGTATTATAAATAAAGGATTTTGTTTTCAATGTGCCTGCTCATAGACACATGAAGTGAATTGATTCTATATAGATTCATATTAAAAGAAATGTAGTTACAAACATTTCATATCAAACCGTCATCTGGTTTAGAATATATTGAAGGATGTACTAACTTGGTAACTAATCATGACTAAGAATGTCCATTATAGTAAGTTAACGTTATTTTCATCGATATGGCAGTTCCTGGATACATGAACTGAGTTAATTCTATATCGATGCATATTTATATAGAAATAACAACCATTTCATAAAATTTTGACATATTGTTCACAAAATGAACAGAATGATATACCGATGTACTGATGTACCGATTCTGTAATTCATCATGAAAAAGTCCAAGTTTAATAAATTAAGGATTATGTTTTCAATATGGCTGCTCCTAGACACATAAACTGAATTAATTCTATATCGAAGTAAATTAATATAACAATGACAAACGTTTCAAAAAAATTCGATGTCCGGTTCAGAAATTATTGAAGGATATAACGATGCGAAAGCTGATCATGAAGAAGTCCCTTTATAGTAAATTAAAGTTATATTCTTCAATGAGGTTGTACTGGACACATTAACTAAATTAATTCTATATCGATGCATATTCAATTATAAATTCCTGCTAATAGACACATGAAGTGAATTGATTCATATGTACTGATTATTATATTCATATAAGAAAAAGTAGTTACAGACATTTCATAACAAATCGTCATCTGGTTTAGAATAAATTGAAGGATGTGTATCGATGCATATTTATATAGAAATAATAACCATTTCATAAAATGTTGACATATTGTTCAGAAAATGAACAGAATGCTATACCGATGTACTGATGTACCGACTCTGTAATTCATCATGAAGGAGTCCAAGTAAAATAAATTATGTATTATGTTTCCAATATGGCTGCTCCTAGACACATAAACTGAATTTATTCTATATCGAAGTAAATTAATATAGCAATGACAAACATTTCAAAATAATTCGATGTCCGGTTCAGGAAATATTGGAGGACAAAACGATTCGAAAGCTAATTATGAAGAAGTCCCTTTATAGTAAATTAATATTATATTCTTCGATGTGGCAGCTCCCGGACACATGAACTCAGTTAATTCTATATTGATAGATTTAAATATAGGAATGACAAATATTTCATAAAATTTCGATATATTGTGCAGAAAGTGCACAGAATTATATTCCCATGTACTAATGTACTGACTTTGTAAATAATTATGAAGAAGTCCAAGTATTATAAATAAAGGATTTTGTTTTCAATGTACCTGCTCATAGACACATGAAGTGCATTGATTCTATATAGATTCATATTAAAAGAAAAGTAGTTACATTTCATATCAAACCGTCATCTGGTTTAGAATATATTGAAGGATGTACTAACTCGGTAACTAATCATGAAGAATGTCCATTATAGTAAATTAACCTTATTTTCTTCGATATAGAAGTTCCTGGACACATGATTTGAATTGATTCTATATCGATGCATATTTAAATAGAAATAACAACCATTTCATAAAATGTTGACATATTGTTCAGAAAATGAACAGAATGATATACCAATGTACTGATGTACCGACTCTATAATTCATCATGAAGGAGTCCATGTTAAATAAATTAAGGATTATGTTTTCAATATGGCTGCTCCAAGACACATAAACTGAATTTATTCTATATCGAAGAAAATTAATATAATAATGACAAAAATTTCAAAAAAATTCGATGTCCGGTTCAGAAATTATTGAAGGATATAACCATGCGAAAGCTGATCATGAAGAAGTCCCTTTATAGTAAATTAACGTAATTTTCTTCAATGTACTGATTAATAGATTAATATTAAAAAAGAGTAGTTACAGACATTTCATAACAAATCGTCATCTGGTTTAGAATATATTGAAGGATGTACTAATTCGTTAACTAATCAGGAATAAGTCCCTTTATAGTAAATTAACGTTATTTCCTTCGATGTGGCGACTCCTGGACAAATGAACTGTGTTAATTCTAAATCGATGCATATTTATATAGAAATAACAACCATTTCATAAAATTTTGACATATTGTTCAGAAAATGAACAGAATGATATACCGATGTACTGATGTACCGACTCTGTAATTCATCATGAAGAAGTCCAAGTAAAAAAAATTAAGTATTATGTTTTCAATATGGCTGCTCCAAGACAAATCAACTGAATTTATTCTCGAATATAGCAATGACAAACATTTCAAAAAAATTCGATGTCCAGTTCAGAAAATATTGAAGGATAAAACGATTCGAAAGCTGATCATGAAGAAATCCCTTTATAGTAAATTAACGTCATTTTCTTCAATGAGGTTGTAATGGACACATGAACTAAACTAATTCTGTATCGATGGATATTCAATTATAAATTCCTGCTCATAGACACATGAAGAGAATTGATTCATATGTACTGATTAATAGATTCATATATAACAAAGTAGTTACAGATATTTCATAACAAATCGTCATCTAGTTCAGAAAATATTGAAGGATAAAACGATTCGAAAGCTGATCATGAAGAAGTCCCATTATAGTAAATTAATATTATATTCTTCGATGTGGCGACTCCCGGACACATGAACTCAGTTAATTCTATATTGATGGATTTTAATATAGGAATGAAAAATATTTCATAGAATTTCGATATATTATGCAGAAAATGAACAGAATTATATACCTATATACTAATGTACTGACTCTGTAAATAATTATGAAGAAGTCCAAGTATTATAAATAAAGGATTTTGTTTTCAATGTGCCTGCTCATAGACACATGAAGTGAATTGATTCTATATAGATTCATATTAAAAGAAATGTAGTTACAAACATTTCATATCAAACCGTCATCTGGTTTAGAATATATTGAAGGATGTACTAACTTGGTAACTAATCATGACTAAGAATGTCCATTATAGTAAGTTAACGTTATTTTCATCGATATGGCAGTTCCTGGATACATGAACTGAGTTAATTCTATATCGATGCATATTTATATAGAAATAACAACCATTTCATAAAATTTTGACATATTGTTCACAAAATGAACAGAATGATATACCGATGTACTGATGTACCGATTCTGTAATTCATCATGAAAAAGTCCAAGTTTAATAAATTAAGGATTATGTTTTCAATATGGCTGCTCCTAGACACATAAACTGAATTAATTCTATATCGAAGTAAATTAATATAACAATGACAAACGTTTCAAAAAAATTCGATGTCCGGTTCAGAAATTATTGAAGGATATAACGATGCGAAAGCTGATCATGAAGAAGTCCCTTTATAGTAAATTAAAGTTATATTCTTCAATGAGGTTGTACTGTACACATTAACTAAATTAATTCTATATCGATGCATATTCAATTATAAATTCCTGCTAATAGACACATGAAGTGAATTGATTCATATGTACTGATTATTATATTCATATAAGAAAAAGTAGTTACAGACATTTCATAACAAATCGTCATCTGGTTTAGAATAAATTGAAGGATGTGTATCGATGCATATTTATATAGAAATAATAACCATTTCATAAAATGTTGACATATTGTTCAGAAAATGAACAGAATGCTATACCGATGTACTGATGTACCGACTCTGTAATTCATCATGAAGGAGTCCAAGTAAAATAAATTATGTATTATGTTTCCAATATGGCTGCTCCTAGACACATAAACTGAATTTATTCTATATCGAAGTAAATTAATATAGCAATGACAAACATTTCAAAATAATTCGATGTCCGGTTCAGGAAATATTGGAGGACAAAACGATTCGAAAGCTAATTATGAAGAAGTCCCTTTATAGTAAATTAATATTATATTCTTCGATGTGGCAGCTCCCGGACACATGAACTCAGTTAATTCTATATTGATAGATTTAAATATAGGAATGACAAATATTTCATAAAATTTCGATATATTGTGCAGAAAGTGCACAGAATTATATTCCCATGTACTAATGTACTGACTTTGTAAATAATTATGAAGAAGTCCAAGTATTATAAATAAAGGATTTTGTTTTCAATGTACCTGCTCATAGACACATGAAGTGCATTGATTCTATATAGATTCATATTAAAAGAAAAGTAGTTACATTTCATATCAAACCGTCATCTGGTTTAGAATATATTGAAGGATGTACTAACTCGGTAACTAATCATGAAGAATGTCCATTATAGTAAATTAACCTTATTTTCTTCGATATAGAAGTTCCTGGACACATGATTTGAATTGATTCTATATCGATGCATATTTAAATAGAAATAACAACCATTTCATAAAATGTTGACATATTGTTCAGAAAATGAACAGAATGATATACCAATGTACTGATGTACCGACTCTATAATTCATCATGAAGGAGTCCATGTTAAATAAATTAAGGATTATGTTTTCAATATGGCTGCTCCAAGACACATAAACTGAATTTATTCTATATCGAAGAAAATTAATATAATAATGACAAAAATTTCAAAAAAATTCGATGTCCGGTTCAGAAATTATTGAAGGATATAACCATGCGAAAGCTGATCATGAAGAAGTCCCTTTATAGTAAATTAACGTAATTTTCTTCAATGTACTGATTAATAGATTAATATTAAAAAAGAGTAGTTACAGACATTTCATAACAAATCGTCATCTGGTTTAGAATATATTGAAGGATGTACTAATTCGTTAACTAATCAGGAATAAGTCCCTTTATAGTAAATTAACGTTATTTCCTTCGATGTGGCGACTCCTGGACAAATGAACTGTGTTAATTCTAAATCGATGCATATTTATATAGAAATAACAACCATTTCATAAAATTTTGACATATTGTTCAGAAAATGAACAGAATGATATACCGATGTACTGATGTACCGACTCTGTAATTCATCATGAAGAAGTCCAAGTAAAAAAAATTAAGTATTATGTTTTCAATATGGCTGCTCCAAGACAAATCAACTGAATTTATTCTCGAATATAGCAATGACAAACATTTCAAAAAAATTCGATGTCCAGTTCAGAAAATATTGAAGGATAAAACGATTCGAAAGCTGATCATGAAGAAATCCCTTTATAGTAAATTAACGTCATTTTCTTCAATGAGGTTGTAATGGACACATGAACTAAACTAATTCTGTATCGATGCATATTCAATTATAAATTCCTGCTCATAGACACATGAAGAGAATTGATTCATATGTACTGATTAATAGATTCATATATAACAAAGTAGTTACAGATATTTCATAACAAATCGTCATCTAGTTCAGAAAATATTGAAGGATAAAACGATTCGAAAGCTGATCATGAAGAAGTCCCATTATAGTAAATTAATATTATATTCTTCGATGTGGCGACTCCCGGACACATGAACTCAGTTAATTCTATATTGATGGATTTTAATATAGGAATGAAAAATATTTCATAGAATTTCGATATATTATGCAGAAAATGAACAGAATTATATACCTATATACTAATGTACTGACTCTGTAAATAATTATGAAGAAGTCCAAGTATTATAAATAAAGGATTTTGTTTTCAATGTGCCTGCTCATAGACACATGAAGTGAATTGATTCTATATAGATTCATATTAAAAGAAATGTAGTTACAAACATTTCATATCAAACCGTCATCTGGTTTAGAATATATTGAAGGATGTACTAACTTGGTAACTAATCATGACTAAGAATGTCCATTATAGTAAGTTAACGTTATTTTCATCGATATGGCAGTTCCTGGATACATGAACTGAGTTAATTCTATATCGATGCATATTTATATAGAAATAACAACCATTTCATAAAATTTTGACATATTGTTCACAAAATGAACAGAATGATATACCGATGTACTGATGTACCGACTCTGTAATTCATCATGAAGAAGTACAAGTAAAATAAATTAAGGATTATGTTTTCAATATGGCTGCTTCTAGACACAAACTGAATTTATTCTATATCGAAGTAAATTAATATAGCAATGAAAAACATTTCAAAAAAATTCGATGTCCGGTTCAGAATATATTGAAGGATAAAACGATTCGAAAGCTGATCATGAAGAAGTCCCTTTATAGTAAATTAAAGTTATATTCTTTGATGTGGCGGCTGCCGGACACATGAACTCAGTTAATTCTATATTGATGGATTTTAATATAGAAATGAGAAATATTTCAACAAATTTCGATACATTGTACAGAAAATGAACAGAATTAAATACATATGTACTGATGTACTGATCTGTAAATAATTATGAAGAAGTCCAAGTATTATAAATAAAGGATTTAGTTTTCAATGTGCCTGCTCATAGACACATGAAGTGAATTGATTCGATATAGATTCATATTAAAAAAAAAGTAGTTACAGACATTTCATAACAAATCGTCATCTGGTTTAGAATATATTGAAGAATGTGTATCGATGCATATTTATATAGAAATAACAACCATTTCATAAAATTTTGACATATTGTTCAGAAAATGAACAGAATGATATACCGATGTACTGATGACCGACTCTGTAATTCATCATGAAGGAGTCCAAGTAAAATAAATTATGTATTATGTTTCCAATATGGCTGCTCCTAGACACATAAACTGAATTTATTCTATATCGAAGTAAATTAATATAGCAATGACAAACATTTCAAAAAAATTCGATGTCCGGTTCAGGAAATATTGGAGGATAAAACGATTCGAAAGCTAATTATGAAGAAGTCCCTTTATAGTAAATTAATATTATATTCTTCGATGTGGCAGCTCCCGGACACATGAACTCAGTTAATTCTATATTGATAGATTTAAATATAGGAATGACAAATATTTCATAAAATTTCGATATATTGTGCAGAAAGTGCACAGAATTATATTCCCATGTACTAATGTACTGACTTTGTAAATAATTATGAAGAAGTCCAAGTATTATAAATAAAGGATTTTGTTTTCAATGTACCTGCTCATAGACACATGAAGTGCATTGATTCTATATAGATTCATATTAAAAGAAAAGTAGTTACATTTCATATCAAACCGTCATCTGGTTTAGAATATATTGAAGGATGTACTAACTCGGTAACTAATCATGAAGAATGTCCATTATAGTAAATTAACCTTATTTTCTTCGATATAGAAGTTCCTGGACACATGATTTGAATTGATTCTATATCGATGCATATTTAAATAGAAATAACAACCATTTCATAAAATGTTGACATATTGTTCAGAAAATGAACAGAATGATATACCAATGTACTGATGTACCGACTCTATAATTCATCATGAAGGAGTCCATGTTAAATAAATTAAGGATTATGTTTTCAATATGGCTGCTCCAAGACACATAAACTGAATTTATTCTATATCGAAGAAAATTAATATAATAATGACAAAAATTTCAAAAAAATTCGATGTCCGGTTCAGAAATTATTGAAGGATATAACCATGCGAAAGCTGATAATGAAGAAGTCCCTTTATAGTAAATTAACGTAATTTTCTTCAATGTACTGATTAATAGATTAATATTAAAAAAGAGTAGTTACAGACATTTCATAACAAATCGTCATCTGGTTTAGAATATATTGAAGGATGTACTAATTCGTTAACTAATCAGGAATAAGTCCCTTTATAGTAAATTAACGTTATTTCCTTCGATGTGGCGACTCCTGGACAAATGAACTGTGTTAATTCTAAATCGATGCATATTTATATAGAAATAACAACCATTTTATAAAATGTTGACATATTGTTCAGAAAATGAACAGAATGATATACCGATGTACTGATGTACCGACTCTGTAATTCATCATGAAGAAGTCCAAGTAAAAAAAATTAAGTATTATGTTTTCAATATGGCTGCTCCAAGACAAATCAACTGAATTTATTCTCGAATATAGCAATGACAAACATTTCAAAAAAATTCGATGTCCAGTTCAGAAAATATTGAAGGATAAAACGATTCGAAAGCTGATCATGAAGAAATCCCTTTATAATAAATTAACGTCATTTTCTTCAATGAGGTTGTAATGGACACATGAACTAAACTAATTCTGTATCGATGCATATTCAATTATAAATTCCTGCTCATAGACACATGAAGAGAATTGATTCATATGTACTGATTAATAGATTCATATAAAACAAAGTAGTTACAGATATTTCATAACAAATCGTCATCTAGTTCAGAAAATATTGAAGGATAAAACGATTCGAAAGCTGATCATGAAGAAGTCCCATTATAGTAAATTAATATTATATTCTTCGATGTGGCGACTCCCGGACACATGAACTCAGTTAATTCTATATTGATGGATTTTAATATAGGAATGAAAAATATTTCATAGAATTTCGATATATTATGCAGAAAATGAACAGAATTATATACCTATATACTAATGTACTGACTCTGTAAATAATTATGAAGAAGTCCAAGTATTATAAATAAAGGATTTTGTTTTCAATGTGCCTGCTCATAGACACATGAAGTGAATTGATTCTATATAGATTCATATTAAAAGAAATGTAGTTACAAACATTTCATATCAAACCGTCATCTGGTTTAGAATATATTGAAGGATGTACTAACTTGGTAACTAATCATGACTAAGAATGTCCATTATAGTAAGTTAACGTTATTTTCATCGATATGGCAGTTCCTGGATACATGAACTGAGTTAATTCTATATCGATGCATATTTATATAGAAATAACAACCATTTCATAAAATTTTGACATATTGTTCACAAAATGAACAGAATGATATACCGATGTACTGATGTACCGACTCTGTAATTCATCATGAAGAAGTACAAGTAAAATAAATTAAGGATTATGTTTTCAATATGGCTGCTTCTAGACACAAACTGAATTTATTCTATATCGAAGTAAATTAATATAGCAATGAAAAACATTTCAAAAAAATTCGATGTCCGGTTCAGAATATATTGAAGGATAAAACGATTCGAAAGCTGATCATGAAGAAGTCCCTTTATAGTAAATTAAAGTTATATTCTTTGATGTGGCGGCTGCCGGACACATGAACTCAGATAATTCTATATTGATGGATTTTAATATAGAAATGAGAAATATTTCAACAAATTTCGATACATTGTACAGAAAATGAACAGAATTAAATACATATGTACTGATGTACTGATCTGTAAATAATTATGAAGAAGTCCAAGTATTATAAATAAAGGATTTAGTTTTCAATGTGCCTGCTCATAGACACATGAAGTGAATTGATTCGATATAGATTCATATTAAAAAAAAAGTAGTTACAGACATTTCATAACAAATCGTCATCTGGTTTAGAATATATTGAAGAATGTGTATCGATGCATATTTATATAGAAATAACAACCATTTCATAAAATTTTGACATATTGTTCAGAAAATGAACAGAATGATATACCGATGTACTGATGACCGACTCTGTAATTCATCATGAAGGAGTCCAAGTTAAATAAATTAAGGATTATGTTTTCAATATGGCTGCTCCTAGACACATAAGCTGAATTTATTCTATATCGAAGAAAATTAATATAATAATGACAAAAATTTCAAAAAAATTCGATGTCGGTTCAGAAATTATTGAAGGATATAACCATGCGAAAGCTGATCATGAAGAAGTCCCTTTATTGTAAATTAACTTAATTTTCTTCAATGTACTGATTAATAGATTAATATTAAAAAAGAGTAGTTACAGACATTTCATAACAAATCGTCATCTGGTTTAGAATATATTGAAGGATGTACTAATTCGTTAACTAATCAGGAATAAGTCCCTTTATAGTAAATTAACGTTATTTCCTTCGATGTGGCGACTCCTGGACAAATGAACTGTGTTAATTCTAAATCGATGCATATTTATATAGAAATAACAACCATTTCATAAAATTTTGACATATTGTTCAGAAAATGAACAGAATGATATACCGATGTACTGATGTACCGACTCTGTAATTCATCATGAAGAAGTCCAAGTAAAATAAATTAAGTATTATGTTTTCAATATGGCTGCTCCAAGACACATCAACTGAATTTATTCTCGAATATAGCAATGACAATCATTTCAAAAAAATTCGATGTCCAGTTCAGAAAATATTGAAGGATAAAACGATTCGAAAGCTGATCATGAAGAAATCCCTTTATAGTAAATTAACGTCATTTTCTTCAATGAGGTTGTAATGGACACATGAACTAAACTAATTCTGTATCGATGCATATTCAATTATAAATTCCTGCTCATAGACACATGAAGAGAATTGATTCATATGTACTGATTAATAGATTCATATAAAACAAAGTAGTTACAGATATTTCATAACAAATCGTCATCTAGTTCAGAAAATATTGAAGGATAAAACGATTCGAAAGCTGATCATGAAGAAGTCCCATTATAGTAAATTAATATTATATTCTTCGATGTGGCGACTCCCGGACACATGAACTCAGTTAATTCTATATTGATGGATTTTAATATAGGAATGAAAAATATTTCATAGAATTTCGATATATTGTGCAGAAATTGAACAGAATTATATACCTATATACTAATGTACTGACTCTGTAAATAATTATGAAGAAGTCCAAGTATTATAAATAAAGGATTTTGTTTTCAATGTGCCTGCTCATAGACACATGAAGTGAATTGATTCTATATAGATTCATATTAAAAGAAAAGTAGTTACAAACAATTCATATCAAACCGTCATCTGGTTTAGAATATATTGAAGGATGTACTAACTTGGTAACTAATCATGACTAAGAATGTCCATTATAGTAAGTTAATGTTATTTTCATCGATATGGCAGTTCCTGGATACATGAACTGAGTTAATTCTATATCGATGCATATTTATATAGAAATAACAACCATTTCATAAAATTTTGACATATTGTTCACAAAATGAACAGAATGATATACCGATGTACTGATGTACCGATTCTGTAATTCATCATGAAAAAGTCCAAGTTTAATAAATTAAGGATTATGTTTTCAATATGGCTGCTCCTAGACACATAAACTGAATTAATTCTATATCGAAGTAAATTAATATAACAATGACAAACGTTTCAAAAAAATTCGATGTCCGGTTCAGAAATTATTGAAGGATATAACGATGCGAAAGCTGATCATGAAGAAGTCCCTTTATAGTAAATTAACGTCATTTTCTTCAATGAGGTTGTACTGGACACATTAACTAAATTAATTCTATATCGATGCATATTCAATTATAAATTCCTGCTAATAGACACATGAAGTGAATTGATTCATATGTACTGATTATTATATTCATATAAGAAAAAGTAGTTACAGACATTTCATAACAAATCGTCATCTGGTTTAGAATAAATTGAAGGATGTGTATCGATGCATATTTATATAGAAATAACAACCATTTCATGAAATGTTGACATATTGTTCAGAAAATGAACAGAATGCTATACCGATGTACTGATGTACCGACTCTGTAATTCATCATGAAGGAGTCCAAGTAAAATAAATTATGTATTATGTTTCCAATATGGCTGCTCCTAGACACATAAACTGAATTTATTCTATATCGAAGTAAATTAATATAGCAATGACAAACATTTCAAAAAAATTCGATGTCCGGTTCAGGAAATATTGGAGGACAAAACGATTCGAAAGCTAATTATGAAGAAGTCCCTTTATAGTAAATTAATATTATATTCTTCGATGTGGCGGCTCCCGGACACATGAACTCAGTTAATTCTATATTGATAGATTTAAATATAGGAATGACAAATATTTCATAAAATTTCGATATATTGTGCAGAAAGTGCACAGAATTATATTCCTATGTACTAATGTACTGACTCTGTAAATAATTATGAAGAAGTCCAAGTATTATAAATAAAGGATTTTGTTTTCAATGTACCTGCTCATAGACACATGAAGTGCATTGATTCTATATAGATTCATATTAAAAGAAAAGTAGTTACAAACAATTCATATCAAACCGTCATCTGGTTTAGAATATATTGAAGGATGTACTAACTTGGTAACTAATCATGACTAAGAATGTCCATTATAGTAAGTTAACGTTATTTTCATCGATATGGCAGTTCCTGGATACATGAACTGAGTTAATTCTATATCGATGCATATTTATACAGAAATAACAACCATTTCATAAAATTTTGACATATTGTTCACAAAATGAACAGAATGATATACCGATGTACTGATGTACCGATTCTGTAATTCATCATGAAAAAGTCCAAGTTTAATAAATTAAGGATTATGTTTTCAATATGGCTGCTCCTAGACACATAAACTGAATTAATTCTAAATCGAAGTAAATTAATATAACAATGACAAACGTTTCAAAAATATTCGATGTCCGGTTCAGAAATTATTGAAGGATATAACGATGCGAAAGCTGATCATGAAGAAGTCCCTTTATAGTAAATTAACGTCATTTTCTTCAATGAGGTTGTACTGGATACATTAACTAAATTAATTCTATATCGATGCATATTCAATTATAAATTCCTGCTAATAGACACATGAAGTGAATTGATTCATATGTACTGATTATTATATTCATATAAGAAAAAGTAGTTACAGACATTTCATAACAAATCGTCATCTGGTTTAGAATAAATTGAAGGATGTGTATCGATGCATATTTATATAGAAATAACAACCATTTCATAAAATGTTGACATATTGTTCAGAAAATGAACAGAATGATATACCGATGTACTGATGTACCGACTCTGTAATTCATCATGAAGGAGTCCAAGTAAAATAAATTATGTATTATGTTTCCAATATGGCTGCTCCTAGACACATAAACTGAATTTATTCCATATCGAAGTAAATTAATATAGCAATGACAAACATTTCAAAAAAATTCGATGTCTGGTTCAGGAAATATTGGAGGACAAAACGATTCGAAAGCTAATTATGAAGAAGTCCCTTTATAGTAAATTAATATTATATTCTTCGATGTGGCGGCTCCCGGACACATGAACTCAGTTAATTCTATATTGATAGATTTAAATATAGGAATGACAAATATTTCATAAAATTTCGATATATTGCGCAGAAAGTGCACAGAATTATATTCCTATGTACTAATGTACTGACTCTGTAAATAATTATGAAGAAGTCCAAGTATTATAAATAAAGGATTTTGTTTTCAATGTACCTGCTCATAGACACATGAAGTGCATTGATTCTATATAGATTCATATTAAAAGAAAAGTAGTTACATTTCATATCAAACCGTCATCTGGTTTAGAATATATTGAAGGATGTACTAACTCGGTAACTAATCATGAAGAATGTCCATTATAGTAAATTAACGTTATTTTCTTCGATATGGAAGTTCCTGGTCACATGACCTGAATAAATTCTAAATCGATGCATATTTATACAGAAATAACAACCATTTCATAAAATGTTGACATATTGTTCAGAAAATGAACAGAATGATATACCGATGTACTGATGTACCGACTCTGTAATTCATCATGAAGAAGTCCAAGAAAAATAAATTAAGTATTATGTTTTCAATATGGCTGCTCCAAGACACATCAACTGAATTTATTCTCGAAGTAAATTAATATAGCAATGACAAACATTTCAAAAAAATTCGATGTCCAGTTCAGAAAATATTGAAGGATAAAACGATTCGAAAGCTGATCATGAAGAAATCCCTTTATAGTAAATTAACGTCATTTTCTTCAATGAGGTTGTAATGGACACATGAACTAAACTAATTCTGTATCGATGCATATTCAATTATAAATTCCTGCTCATAGACACATGAAGAGAATTGATTCATATGTACTGATTAATAGATTCATATAAAACAAAGTAGTTACAGATATTTCATAACAAATCGTCATCTAGTTCAGAAAATATTGAAGGATAAAACGATTCGAAAGCTGATCATGAAGAAGTCCCATTATAGTAAATTAATATTATATTCTTCGATGTGGCGACTCCCGGACACATGAACTCAGTTAATTCTATATTGATGGATTTTAATATAGGAATGAAAAATATTTCATAGAATTTCGATATATTGTGCAGAAAATGAACAGAATTATATACCTATATACTAATGTACTGACTCTGTAAATAATTATGAAGAAGTCCAAGTATTATAAATAAAGGATTTTGTTTTCAATGTTCCTGCTCATAGACACACGAAGTGAATTGATTCTATATAGATTCATATTAAAAGAAAAGTAGTTACAAACATTTCATATCAAACCGTCATCTGGTTTAGAATATATTGAAGGATGTACTAACTTGGTAACTAATCATGACTAAGAATGTCCATTATAGTAAGTTAATGTTATTTTCATCGATATGGCAGTTCCTGGATACATGAACTGAGTTAATTCTATATCGATGCATATTTATATAGAAATAACAACCATTTCATAAAATTTTGACATATTGTTCACAAAATGAACAGAATGATATACCGATGTACTGATGTACCGATTCTGTAATTCATCATGAAAAAGTCCAAGTTTAATAAATTAAGGATTATGTTTTCAATATGGCTGCTCCTAGACACATAAACTGAATTAATTCTATATCGAAGTAAATTAATATAACAATGACAAACGTTTCAAAAAAATTCGATGTCCGGTTCAGAAAATATTGAAGGATAAAACGATTCGAAAGCTGATCATGAAGAAATCCCTTTATAGTAAATTAACGTCATTTTCTTCAATGAGTTTGTAATGGACACATGAACTAAACTAATTCTGTATCGATGCATATTCAATTATAAATTCCTGCTCATAGACACATGAAGAGAATTGATTCTGTATAGATTCATATTAAAAGAAAAGTAGTTACAAACATTTCATATCAAACCGTCATCTGGTTTAGAATATATTGAAGGATGTACTAACTTGGTAACTAATCATGAATAAGAATGTCCATTATAGTAAGTTAATGTTATTTTCATCGATATGGCAGTTCCTGGATACATGAACTGAGTTAATTCTATATCGATGCATATTTATATAGAAATAACAACCATTTCATAAAATTTTGACATATTGTTCACAAAATGAACAGAATGATATACCGATGTACTGATGTACCGATTCTGTAATTCATCATGAAAAAGTCCAAGTTTAATAAATTAAGGATTATGTTTTCAATATGGCTGCTCCTAGACACATAAACTGAATTAATTCTATATCGAAGTAAATTATTATAACAATGACAAACGTTTCAAAAATATTCGATGTCCGGTTCAGAAATTATTGAAGGATATAACGATGCGAAAGCTGATCATGAAGAAGTCCCTTTATAGTAAATTAACGTCATTTTCTTCAATGAGGTTGTACTGGACACATTAACTAAACTAATTCTATATCGATGCATATTCAATTATAAATTCCTGCTAATAGACACATGAAGTGAATTGATTCATATGTACTGATTATTATATTCATATAAGAAAAAGTAGTTACAGACATTTCATAACAAATCGTCATCTGGTTTAGAATAAATTGAAGGATGTGTATCGATGCATATTTATATAGAAATAACAACCATTTCATAAAATGTTGACATATTGTTCAGAAAATGAACAGAATGCTATACCGATGTACTGATGTACCGACTCTGTAATTCATCATGAAGGAGTCCAAGTAAAATAAATTATGTATTATGTTTCCAATATGGCTGCTCCTAGACACATAAACTGAATTTATTCTATATCGAAGTAAATTAATATAGCAATGACAAACATTTCAAAAAAATTCGATGTCCGGTTCAGGAAATATTGGAGGACAAAACGATTCGAAAGCTAATTATGAAGAAGTCCCTTTATAGTAAATTAATATTATATTCTACGATGTGGCGGCTACCGGACACATGAACTCAGTTAATTCTATATTGATAGATTTAAATATAGGAATGACAAATATTTCATAAAATTTCGATATATTGTGCAGAAAGTGCACAGAATTATATTCCTATGTACTAATGTACTGACTCTGTAAATAATTATGAAGAAGTCCAAGTATTATAAATAAAGGATTTTGTTTTCAATGTACCTGCTCATAGACACATGAAGTGCATTGATTCTATATAGATTCATATTAAAAGAAAAGTAGTTACATTTCATATCAAACCGTCATCTGGTTTAGAATATATTGAAGGATGTACTAACTCGGTAACTAATCATGAAGAATGTCCATTATAGTAAATTAACGTTATTTTCTTCGATATGGAAGTTCCTGGTCACATGACCTGAATAAATTCTAAATCGATGCATATTTATACAGAAATAACAACCATTTCATAAAATGTTGACATATTGTTCAGAAAATGAACAGAATGATATACCGATGTACTGATGTACCGACTCTGTAATTCATCATGAAGAAGTCCAAGAAAAATAAATTAAGTATTATGTTTTCAATATGGCTGCTCCAAGACACATCAACTGAATTTATTCTCGAAGTAAATTAATATAGCAATGACAAACATTTCAAAAAAATTCGATGTCCAGTTCAGAAAATATTGAAGGATAAAACGATTCGAAAGCTGATCATGAAGAAATCCCTTTATAGTAAATTAACGTCATTTTCTTCAATGAGGTTGTAATGGACACATGAACTAAACTAATTCTGTATCGATGCATATTCAATTATAAATTCCTGCTCATAGACACATGAAGAGAATTGATTCATATGTACTGATTAATAGATTCATATAAAACAAAGTAGTTACAGATATTTCATAACAAATCGTCATCTAGTTCAGAAAATATTGAAGGATAAAACGATTCGAAAGCTGATCATGAAGAAGTCCCATTATAGTAAATTAATATTATATTCTTCGATGTGGCGACTCCCGGACACATGAACTCAGTTAATTCTATATTGATGGATTTTAATATAGGAATGAAAAATATTTCATAGAATTTCGATATATTGTGCAGAAAATGAACAGAATTATATACCTATATACTAATGTACTGACTCTGTAAATAATTATGAAGAAGTCCAAGTATTATAAATAAAGGATTTTGTTTTCAATGTTCCTGCTCATAGACACATGAAGTGAATTGATTCTATATAGATTCATATTAAAAGAAAAGTAGTTACAAACATTTCATATCAAACCGTCATCTGGTTTAGAATATATTGAAGGATGTACTAACTTGGTAACTAATCATGACTAAGAATGTCCATTATAGTAAGTTAATGTTATTTTCATCGATATGGCAGTTCCTGGATACATGAACTGAGTTAATTCTATATCGATGCATATTTATATAGAAATAACAACCATTTCATAAAATTTTGACATATTGTTCACAAAATGAACAGAATGATATACCGATGTACTGATGTACCGATTCTGTAATTCATCATGAAAAAGTCCAAGTTTAATAAATTAAGGATTATGTTTTCAATATGGCTGCTCCTAGACACATAAACTGAATTAATTCTATATCGAAGTAAATTAATATAACAATGACAAACGTTTCAAAAAAATTCGATGTCCGGTTCAGAAATTATTGAAGGATATAACGATGCGAAAGCTGATCATGAAGAAGTCCCTTTATAGTAAATTAACGTCATTTTCTTCAATGAGGTTGTACTGGACACATTAACTAAACTAATTCTATATCGATGCATATTCAATTATAAATTCCTGCTAATAGACACATGAAGTGAATTGATTCATATGTACTGATTATTATATTCATATAAGAAAAAGTAGTTACAGACATTTCATAACAAATCGTCATCTGGTTTAGAATAAATTGAAGGATGTGTATCGATGCATATTTATATAGAAATAACAACCATTTCATAAAATGTTGACATATTGTTCAGAAAATGAACAGAATGCTATACCGATGTACTGATGTACCGACTCTGTAATTCATCATGAAGGAGTCCAAGTAAAATAAATTATGTATTATGTTTCCAATATGGCTGCTCCTAGACACATAAACTGAATTTATTCTATATCGAAGTAAATTAATATAGCAATGACAAACATTTCAAAAAAATTCGATGTCCGGTTCAGGAAATATTGGAGGACAAAACGATTCGAAAGCTAATTATGAAGAAGTCCCTTTGTAGTAAATTAATATTATATTCTACGATGTGGCGGCTCCCGGACACATGAACTCAGTTAATTCTATATTGATAGATTTAAATATAGGAATGACAAATATTTCATAAAATTTCGATATATTGTGCAGAAAGTGGACAAAATTATATTCCCATGTACTAATGTACTGACTCTGTAAATAATTATGAAGAAGTCCAAGTATTATAAATAAAGGATTTTGTTTTCAATGTACCTGCTCATAGACACATGAAGTGCATTGATTCTATATAGATTCATATTAAAAGAAAAGTAGTTACATTTCATATCAAACCGTCATCTGGTTTAGAATATATTGAAGGATGTACTAACTCGGTAACTAATCATGAAGAATGTCCATTATAGTAAATTAACGTTATTTTCTTCGATATGGAAGTTCCTGGTCACATGACCTGAATAAATTCTAAATCGATGCATATTTATACAGAAATAACAATCATTTCATAAAATGTTGACATATTGTTCAGAAAATGAACAGAATGATATACCGATGTACTGATGTACCGACTCTGTAATTCATCATGAAGAAGTCCAAGAAAAATAAATTAAGTATTATGTTTTCAATATGGCTGCTCCAAGACACATCAACTGAATTTATTCTCGAAGTAAATTAATATAGCAATGACAAACATTTCAAAAAAATTCGATGTCCAGTTCAGAAAATATTGAAGGATAAAACGATTCGAAAGCTGATCATGAAGAAATCCCTTTATAGTAAATTAACGTCATTTTCTTCAATGAGGTTGTAATGGACACATGAACTAAACTAATTCTGTATCGATGCATATTCAATTATAAATTCCTGCTCATAGACACATGAAGAGAATTGATTCATATGTACTGATTAATAGATTCATATAAAACAAAGTAGTTACAGATATTTCATAACAAATCGTCATCTAGTTCAGAAAATATTGAAGGATAAAACGATTCGAAAGCTGATCATGAAGAAGTCCCATTATAGTAAATTAATATTATATTCTTCGATGTGGCGACTCCCGGACACATGAACTCAGTTAATTCTATATTGATGGATTTTAATATAGGAATGAAAAATATTTCATAGAATTTCGATATATTGTGCAGAAAATGAACAGAATTATATACCTATATACTAATGTACTGACTCTGTAAATAATTATGAAGAAGTCCAAGTATTATAAATAAAGGATTTTGTTTTCAATGTTCCTGCTCATAGACACATGAAGTGAATTGATTCTATATAGATTCATATTAAAAGAAAAGTAGTTACAAACATTTCATATCAAACCGTCATCTGGTTTAGAATATATTGAAGGATGTACTAACTTGGTAACTAATCATGACTAAGAATGTCCATTATAGTAAGTTAATGTTATTTTCATCGATATGGCAGTTCCTGGATACATGAACTGAGTTAATTCTATATCGATGCATATTTATATAGAAATAACAACCATTTCATAAAATTTTGACATATTGTTCACAAAATGAACAGAATGATATACCGATGTACTGATGTACCGATTCTGTAATTCATCATGAAAAAGTCCAAGTTTAATAAATTAAGGATTATGTTTTCAATATGGCTGCTCCTAGACACATAAACTGAATTAATTCTATATCGAAGTAAATTAATATAACAATGACAAACGTTTCAAAAAAATTCGATGTCCGGTTCAGAAATTATTGAAGGATATAACGATGCGAAAGCTGATCATGAAGAAGTCCCTTTATAGTAAATTAACGTCATTTTCTTCAATGAGGTTGTACTGGACACATTAACTAAACTAATTCTATATCGATGCATATTCAATTATAAATTCCTGCTAATAGACACATGAAGTGAATTGATTCATATGTACTGATTATTATATTCATATAAGAAAAAGTAGTTACAGACATTTCATAACAAATCGTCATCTGGTTTAGAATAAATTGAAGGATGTGTATCGATGCATATTTATATAGAAATAACAACCATTTCATAAAATGTTGACATATTGTTCAGAAAATGAACAGAATGCTATACCGATGTACTGATGTACCGACTCTGTAATTCATCATGAAGGAGTCCAAGTAAAATAAATTATGTATTATGTTTCCAATATGGCTGCTCCTAGACACATAAACTGAATTTATTCTATATCGAAGTAAATTAATATAGCAATGACAAACATTTCAAAAAAATTCGATGTCCGGTTCAGGAAATATTGGAGGACAAAACGATTCGAAAGCTAATTATGAAGAAGTCCCTTTGTAGTAAATTAATATTATATTCTACGATGTGGCGGCTCCCGGACACATGAACTCAGTTAATTCTATATTGATAGATTTAAATATAGGAATGACAAATATTTCATAAAATTTCGATATATTGTGCAGAAAGTGGACAAAATTATATTCCCATGTACTAATGTACTGACTCTGTAAATAATTATGAAGAAGTCCAAGTATTATAAATAAAGGATTTTGTTTTCAATGTACCTGCTCATAGACACATGAAGTGCATTGATTCTATATAGATTCATATTAAAAGAAAAGTAGTTACATTTCATATCAAACCGTCATCTGGTTTAGAATATATTGAAGGATGTACTAACTCGGTAACTAATCATGAAGAATGTCCATTATAGTAAATTAACGTTATTTTCTTCGATATGGAAGTTCCTGGTCACATGACCTGAATAAATTCTAAATCGATGCATATTTATACAGAAATAACAACCATTACATAAAATGTTGACATATTGTTCAGAAAATGAACAGAATGATATACCGATGTACTGATGTACCGACTCTGTAATTCATCATGAAGAAGTCCAAGTAAAATAAATTAAGTATTATGTTTTCAATATGGCTGCTCCAAGACACATCAACTGAATTTATTCTCGAAGTAAATTAATATAGCAATGACAAACATTTCAAAAAAATTCGATGTCCAGTTCAGAAAATATTGAAGGATAAAACGATTCGAAAGCCGATCATGAAGAAATCCCTTTATAGTAAATTAACGTCATTTTCTTCAATGAGGTTGTAATGGACACATGAACTAAACTAATTCTGTATCGATGCATATTCAATTATAAATTCCTGCTCATAGACACATGAAGAGAATTGATTCATATGTACTGATTAATAGATTCATATAAAACAAAGTAGTTACAGATATTTCATAACAAATCGTCATCTAGTTCAGAAAATATTGAAGGATAAAACGATTCGAAAGCTGATCATGAAGAAGTCCCATTATAGTAAATTAATATTATATTCTTCGATGTGGCGACTCCCGGACACATGAACTCAGTTAATTCTATATTGATGGATTTTAATATAGGAATGAAAAATATTTCATAGAATTTCGATATATTGTGCAGAAAATGAACAGAATTATATACCTATATACTAATGTACTGACTCTGTAAATAATTATGAAGAAGTCCAAGTATTATAAATAAAGGATTTTGTTTTCAATGTTCCTGCTCATAGACACATGAAGTGAATTGATTCTATATAGATTCATATTAAAAGAAAAGTAGTTACAAACATTTCATATCAAACCGTCATCTGGTTTAGAATATATTGAAGGATGTACTAACTTGGTAACTAATTATGACTAAGAATGTCCATTATAGTAAGTTAACGTTATTTTCATCGATATGGCAGTTCCTGGATACATGAACTGAGTTAATTCTATATCGATGCATATTTATATAGAAATAACAACCATTTCATAAAATTTTGACATATTGTTCAGAAAATGAACAGAATGATATACCGATGTACTGATGTACCGATTCTGTAATTCATCATGAAAAAGTCCAAGTTTAATAAATTAAGGATTATGTTTTCAATATGGCTGCTCCTAGACACATAAACTGAATTAATTCTAAATCGAAGTAAATTATTATAACAATGACAAACGTTTCAAAAATATTCGATGTCCGGTTCAGAAATTATTGAAGGATATAACGATGCGAAAGCTGATCATGAAGAAGTCCCTTTATAGTAAATTAACGTCATTTTCTTCAATGAGGTTGTACTGGACACATTAACTAAACTAATTATATATCGATGCATATTCAATTATAAATTCCTGCTAATAGACACATGAAGTGAATTGATTTATATGTACTGATTATTATATTCATATAAGAAAAAGTAGTTACAGACATTTCATAACAAATCGTCATCTGGTTTAGAATAAATTGAAGGATGTGTATCGATGCATATTTATATAGAAATAACAACCATTTCATAAAATTTTGACATATTGTTCAGAAAATGAACAGAATGCTATACCGATGTACTGATGTACCGACTCTGTAATTCATCATGTAGGAGTCCAAGTAAAATAAATTATGTATTATGTTTTCAATATGGTTGCTCCTAGACACATAAACTGAATTTATTCTATATCGAAGTAAATTAATATAGCAATGACAAACATTTCAAAAAAATTCGATGTCCGGTTCAGGAAATATTGGAGGACAAAACGATTCGAAAGCTAATTATGAAGAAGTCCCTTTATAGTAAATTAATATTATATTCTTCGATGTGGCAGCTCCCGGACACATGAACTCAGTTAATTCTATATTGATAGATTTAAATATAGGAATGACAAATATTTCATAAAATTTCGATATATTGTGCAGAAAGTGCACAGAATTATATTCCCATGTACTAATGTACTGACTCTGTAAATAATTATGAAGAAGTCCAAGAATAATAATTAAAGGATTTTGATTTCAATGTACCTGCTCATAGACACATGAAGTGCATTGATTCTATATAGATTCATATTAAAAGAAAAGTAGTTACATTTCATATCAAACCGTCATCTGGTTTAGAATATATTGAAGGATGTACTAACTCGGTAACTAATCATGAAGAATGTCCATTATAGTAAATTAACCTTATTTTCTTCGATATGGAATTTCCTGGACACATGATTTGAATTAATTCTATATCGATGCATATTTAAATAGAAATAACAACCATTTCATAAAATTTTGACATATTGTTCAGAAAATGAACAGAATGATATACCGATGTACTGATGTACCGACTCTGTAATTCATCATTAAGAAGTACAAGTAAAATAAATTAAGGATTATGTTTTCAATATGGCTGCTCCTAGACACAAACTGAATTTATTCTATATCGAAGTAAATTAATATAGCAATGAAAAACATTTCAAAAAAATTCGATGTCCGGTTCAGAATATATTGAAGGATAAAACGATTCGAAAGCTGATCATGAAGAAGTCCCTTTATAGTAAATTAAAGTTATATTCTTTGATGTGGCTGCCGGACACATGAACTCAGTTAATTCTATATTGATGGATTTTAATATAGAAATGAGAAATATTTCAACAAATTTCGATACATTGTACAGAAAATGAACAGAATTAAATACATATGTACTGATGTACTGATCTGTAAATAATTATGAAGAAGTCCAAGTATTATAAATAAAGGATTTAGTTTTCAATGTGCCTGCTCATAGACACATGAAGTGAATTGATTCGATATAGATTCATATTAAAAAAAAGTAGTTACAGACATTTCATAACAAATCGTCATCTGGTTTAGAATATATTGAAGGATGTGTATCGATGCATATTTATATAGAAATAGCAACCATTTCATAAAATTTTGACAAATTGTTCAGAGAATGAACAGAATGATATACCGATGTACTGATGTACCGACTCTGTAATTCATCATGAAGGAGTCCAAGTTAAATAAATTAAGGATTATGTTTTCAATATGGCTGCTCCTAGACACATGAACTGAATTTATTCTATATCGAAGTAAATTAATATAATAATGACAAAAATTTCAAAATAATTCGATGTCCGGTTCAGAAATTATTGAAGGATATATCCATGCGAAAGCTGATCATGAAGAAGTCCCTTTATAGTAAATTAATATTATATTCTTCGATGTGGCGGCTCCTGGACACATGAACTCAGTTAAATCTATATTGATGGATTTTAATATAGGAATGACAAATATTTCATAAAATTTCGATATATTCTTCAGAAAATTAACAGAATTAAATACATATGTACTGATGTACTGGACACATGAACTAAACTAATTCTATATCGATGCATATTAATATATAAATGCCTGCTCATAGACACATGAAGTGAATTGATTCATATGTACTGATTAATAGATTCATATAAAGAAAAAGTAGTTACAGACAGTTCATAACAAATCGTTATCTAGTTTAGAATATATTGAAGGATGTACTAATTCGTTAACTAATCATAAAGAATGTCCATTGTAGTAAATTAACGTTATTTCCTTCGATGTGGCGACTCCTGGACACATGAACTGAGTTAATTCTATATCGATGCATATTTATATAGAAATAACAACCATTTCATAAAATGTTGACATATTGTTCACAAAATGAATAGAATGATATACCGATGTACTGATGTACCGACTCTGTAATTCATCATGAAGGAGTCCAAGTTTAATAAATTAAGGATTATGTTTTCAATATGGCTACTCCTAGACACATAAACTGAATTTATTCTATATCGAAGTAAATTAATATAGCAATGACAAACATTTCAAAAAAATTCGATGTCCGGTTCAGAAATTATTGAAGGATATAACGATGCGAAACCTGATCTGAAGAAGTCCCTTTCTAGTAAATTAAAGTTATATTCTTTGATGTGGCGGCTCCCGGACACATGAACTCAGTTAATTCTATATTGATGGATTTTAATATAGGAATGACAAATATTTCATAAAATTTCGATATATTGTATAGAAAATGAACAGAATTATATTCCTATGTACTAATGTACTGACTCTGTAAGTAATTATGAAGAAGTCCAAGTATTATAAATAAAGGATTTTCTATTCAATGTGCCTGCTCATAGACACATGAAGTGAATTGATTCTATATAGATTCATATTAAAAGAAAAGTAGTTACAAACAATTCATATCAAACCGTCATCTGGTTTAGAATATATTGAAGGATGTACTAACTTGGTAACTAATCATGACTAAGAATGTCCATTATAGTAAGTTAATGTTATTTTCATCGATATGGCAGTTCCTGGATACATGAACTGAGTTAATTCTATATCGATGCATATTTATATAGAAATAACAACCATTTCATAAAATTTTGACATATTGTTCACAAAATGAACAGAATGATATACTGATGTACCGATTCTGTAATTCATCATGAAAAAGACCAAGTTTAATAAATTAAGGATTATGTTTTCAATATGGCTGCTCCTAGACACATAAACTAAATTAATTCTAAATCGAAGTAAATTAAATTAACAATGACAAACGTTTCAAAAAAATTCGATGTCCGGTTCAGGAAATATTGGAGGACAAAACGATTCGAAAGCTAATTATGAAGAAGTCCCTTTATAGTAAATTAATATTATATTCTTCGATGTGGCGGCTCCCGGACACATGAACTCAGTTAATTCTATATTGATAGATTTAAATATAGGAATGACAAATATTTCATAAAATTTCGATATATTGTGCAGAAAGTGCACAGAATTTTATTCCCATGTACTAATGTACTGACTCTGTAAATAATTATGAAGAAGTTCAAGAATTATAAATAAAGGATTTTGTTTTCAATGTACCTGCTCATAGACACATGAAGTGCATTGATTCTATATAGATTCATATTAAAAGAAAAGTAGTTACATTTCATATCAAACCGTCACCTGGTTTAGAATATATTGAAGGATGTACTAACTCGGTAACTAATCATGAAGAATGTCCATTATAGTAAATTAACCTTATTTTCTTCGATATGGAAGTTCCTGGACACATGATTTGAATTAATTCTATATCGATGCATATTTAAATAGAAATAACAACCATTTCATAAAATTTTGACATATTGTTCAGAAAATGAACAGAATGATATACCGATGTACTGATGTACCGACTCTGTAATTCATCATGAAGAAGTACAAGTAAAATAAATTAAGGATTATGTTTTCAATATGGCTGCTCCTAGACACAAACTGAATTTATTCTATATCGAAGTAAATTAATATAGCAATGAAAAACATTTCAAAAAAATTCGATGTCCGGTTCAGAATATATTGAAGGATAATACGATTCGAAAGCTGATCATGAAGAAGTCCCTTTATAGTAAATTAAAGTTATAAACTTTGATGTGGCGGCTGCCGGACACATGAACTCAGTTAATTCTATATTGATGGATTTTAATATAGAAATGAGAAATATTTCAACAAATTTCGATACATTGTACAGAAAATGAACAGAATTAAATACATATGTACTGATGTACTGATCTGTAAATAATTATGAAGAAGTCCAAGTATTATAAATAAAGGATTTAGTTTTCAATGTGCCTGCTCATAGACACATGAAGTGAATTGATTCGATATAGATTCATATTAAAAAAAGTAGTTACAGACAATTCATAACAAATCATCATCTGGTTTAGAATATATTGAAGAATGTGTATCGATGCATATTTATATAGAAATAGCAACCATTTCATAAAATTTTGACAAATTGTTCAGAAAATGAACAGAATGATATACCGATGTACTGATGTACCGACTCTGTAATTCATCATGAAGGAGTTCAAGTTAAATAAATTAAGGATTATGTTTTCAATATGGCTGCTCCTAGACACATGAACTGAATTTATTCTATATCGAAGTAAATTAATATAATAATGACAAAAATTTCAAAAAAATTCGATGTCCGGTTCAGAAATTATTGAGTGATATAACGATGCGAAAGCTGATCTGAAGAAGTCCCTTTCTAGTAAATTAAAGTTATATTCTTTGATGTGGCGGCTCCCGGACACATGAACTCAGTTAATTCTATATTGATGGATTTTAGTATAGAAATGAGAAATATTTCATAAAATTTCGATATATTCTTCAGAAAATTAACAGAATTAAATACATATGTACTGATGTACTGGACACATGAACTAAACTAATTCTATATCGATGCATATTAACATATAAATGCCTGCTCATAGACACATGAAGTGAATTGATTCATATGTACTGATTAATAGATTCATATAAAGAAAAAGTAGTTACAGACAGTTCATAACAAATCGTTATCTAGTTTAGAATATATTGAAGGATGTACTAATTCGTTAACTAATCATAAAGAATGTCCATTGTAGTAAATTAACGTTATTTCCTTCGATGTGGCGACTCCTGGACACATGAACTGAGTTAATTCTATATCGATGCATATTTATATAGAAATAACAACCATTTCATAAAATGTTGACATATTGTTCACAAAATGAACAGAATGATATACCGATGTACTGATGTACCGACTCTGTAATTCATCATGAAGGAGTCCAAGTTTAATAAATTAAGGATTATGTTTTCAATATGGCTACTCCTAGACACATAAACTGAATTTATTCTATATCGAAGTAAATTAATATAGCAATGACAAACATTTCAAAAAAATTCGATGTCCGGTTCAGGAAATATTGGAGGACAAAACGATTCGAAAGCTAATTATGAAGAAGTCCCTTTATAGTAAATTAATATTATATTCTTCGATGTGGCGGCTCCCGGACACATGAACTCAGTTAATTCTATTTTGATAGATTTAAATATAGGAATGACAAATATTTCATAAAATTTCTATATATTGTGCAGAAAGTGCACAGAATTATATTCCTATGTACTAATGTACTGACTCTGTAAATAATTATGAAGAAGTCCAAGTATTATAAATAAAGGATTTTGTTTTCAATGTACCTGCTCATAGACACATGAAGTGCATTGATTCTATATACATTCATATTAAAAGAAAAGTAGTTACATTTCATATCAAACCGTCATCTGGTTTAGAATATATTGAAGGATGTACTAACTCGGTAACTAATCATGAAGAATGTCCATTATAGTAAATTAACGTTATTTTCTTCGATATGGAAGTTCCTGGTCACATGACATGAATAAATTCTAAATCGATGCATATTTATACAGAAATAACAACCATTTCATAAAATGTTGACATATTGTTCAGAAAATGAACAGAATGATATACCAATGTACTGATGTACCGACTCTATAATTCATCATGAAGGAGTCCATGTTAAATAAATTAAGGATTATGTTTTCAATATGGCTGCTCCAAGACACATAAACTGAATTCATTCTATATCGAAGTAAATAAATATAGCAATGACAAACATTTCAAAAAAATTCGATGTCCGGTTCAGGAAATATTGGAGGGCAAAACGTTTCGAAAGCTGATCATGAAGAAGTCCCTTTATAGTAAATTAACGTCATTTTCTTCAGTGAGGTTGTAATGGACACATGAACTAAACTAATTCTGTATCGATGCATATTCAATTATAAATTCCAGCTCATAGACAAATGAAGAGAATTGATTCATATGTACTGATTAATAGATTCATATAAAACAAAGTAGTTACAGATATTTCATAACAAATCGTCATCTAGTTCAGAAAATATTGAAGGATAAAACGATTCGAAAGCTGATCATGAAGAAGTCCCATTATAGTAAATTAATATTATATTCTTCGATGTGGCGACTCCCGGACACATGAACTCAGTTAATTCTATATTGATGGATTTTAATATAGGAATGAAAAATATTTCATAGAATTTCGATATATTGTGCAGAAAATGAACAGAATTATATTCCTATGTACTAATGTAATGACTCTGTAATTAATTATGAAGAAGTCCAAGTATTATAAATAAAGAATTTTGTTTTCAATGTACCTGCTCATAGACACATGAAGTGCATTGATTCTATATAGATTCATATTAAAAGAAAAGTAGTTACATTTCATATCAAACCGTCACCTGGTTTAGAATATATTGAAGGTAACTCGGTAACTAATAATGAAGAATGTCATTTATAGTAAATTAACGTTATTTTCTTCGATATGGCAGTTCCTTGACACATGATCTTAATTAATTCTATATCGATGCATATTTATATAGAAATAACAACCATTTCATAAAATGTTGACATATTGTTCACAAAATGAACAGAATGTAATACCGATGTACTGATGTACCGATTCCGTAATTCATCATTAAGAAGTCCAAGTTTAATAAATTAAGGATTATGTTTTCAATATGGCTGCTCCTAGTAACATAAACTGAATTTAATCTATATCGAAGTAAATTAATATAGCAATGACAATCATTTCCAAAAAATTCGATGTCCAGTTCAGAAAATATTGAAGGATAAAACGATTCGAAAGCTGATCATGAAGTCCCTTTATAGTAAATTAACGTTATATTCTTCGATGTGGCGGCTCCCGGACACATGAACTCAGTTAATTCTATATTGATGGATTTTAATATAGGAATGACAAATATTTCATAAAATTTCGACATATTGTATAGAAAATGAACAGAATTATATTCCTATGTACTAATGTACTGACTCTGTAAATAATTATGAAGAAGTCCAAGTATTATAAATAAAGGATTTTGTTTTCAATGTACCTGCTCATAGACACATGAAGTGCATTGATTCTATATAGATTCATATTAAAAGAAAAGTAGTTACATTTCATATCAAACCGTCATCTGGTTTAGAATATATTGAAGGTAACTCGGTAACTAATAATGAAGAATGTCATTTATAGTAAATTAACGTTATTTTCTTCGATATGGCAGTTCCTTGACACATGATCTGAATTAATTCTATATCGATGCATATTTATATAGAAATAACAACCATTTCATAAAATGTTGACATATTGTTCACAAAATGAACAGAATGTAATACCGATGTACTGATGTACCGATTCCGTAATTCATCATTAAGAAGTCCAAGTTTAATAAATTACGGATTATGTTTTCAATATGGCTGCTCCAAGACACATCAACTGAATTTATTCTCGAAGTAAATTAATATAGCAATGACAAACATTTCAAAAAAATTCGATGTCCGGTTCAGAAATTATTGAAGGATATAACCATGCGAAAGCTGATCATGAAGAAGTCCCTTTATAGTAAATTAACGTCATTTTCTTCAATGTACTGATTAATAGATTAATATTAAAAAAGAGTAGTTACAGACATTTCATAACAAATCGTCATATGGTTTAGAATATATTGAAGGATGTACTAATTCGTTAACTAATCAGGAATAAGTCCCTTTATAGTAAATTAACGTTATTTCCTTCGATGTGGCGACTCCTGGACAAATGAACTGTGTTAATTCTATATCGATGCATATATATATAGAAATAACAACCATTTCATAAAATTTTGACATATTGTTCAGAAAATGAACAGAATGATATACCGATGTACTGATGTATCGACTCTGTAATTCATCATGAAGAAGTCCAAGTAAAATAAATTAAGTATTATGTTTTCAATATGGCTGCTCCAAGACACATAAACCGAATTTATTCTCGAAGTAAATTAATATAGCAATGACAAACATTTCATAAAAATTCGATGTCCGGTTCAGGAAATATTGAAGGATAAAACGATTCGAAACCTGATCATGAAGAAGTCCCTTTATAGTAAATTAACATTATATTCTTTGATGTGGCGGCTCCCGGACACATGAACTCAGTTAATTCTATATTGATGGATTTTAATATAGGAATGACAAATATTTCATAAAATTTCGACATATTGTATAGAAAATGAACAGAATTATATTCCTATGTACTAATGTACTGACTCTGTAAATAATTATGAAGAAGTCCAAGTATTATAAATAAAGGATTTTGTTTTCAATGTACCTGCTCATAGACACATGAAGTGCATTGATTCTATATAGATTCATATTAAAAGAAAAGTAGTTACATTTCATATCAAACCGTCATCTGGTTTAGAATATATTGAAGGTAACTCGGTAACTAATAATGAAGAATGTCATTTATAGTAAATTAACGTTATTTTCTTCGATATGGCAGTTCCTTGACACATGATCTGAATTAATTCTATATCGATGCATATTTATATAGAAATAACA
This sequence comes from Coelopa pilipes, assembly GCA_947389925.1. Taxonomy (NCBI): domain Eukaryota; kingdom Metazoa; phylum Arthropoda; class Insecta; order Diptera; family Coelopidae; genus Coelopa; species Coelopa pilipes. The sequence goes on from OX376700.1 coordinate 11,689,061, forward strand.
ACCATTTCATAAAATGTTGACATATTGTTCACAAAATGAACAGAATGTAATACCGATGTACTGATGTACCGATTCCGTAATTCATCATTAAGAAGTCCAAGTTTAATAAATTACGGATTATGTTTTCAATATGGCTGCTCCAAGACACATCAACTGAATTTATTCTCGAAGTAAATTAATATAGCAATGACAAACATTTCAAAAAAATTCGATGTCCGGTTCAGAAATTATTGAAGGATATAACCATGCGAAAGCTGATCATGAAGAAGTCCCTTTATAGTAAATTAACGTCATTTTCTTCAATGTACTGATTAATAGATTAATATTAAAAAAGAGTAGTTACAGACATTTCATAACAAATCGTCATATGGTTTAGAATATATTGAAGGATGTACTAATTCGTTAACTAATCAGGAATAAGTCCCTTTATAGTAAATTAACGTTATTTCCTTCGATGTGGCGACTCCTGGACAAATGAACTGTGTTAATTCTATATCGATGCATATATATATAGAAATAACAACCATTTCATAAAATTTTGACATATTGTTCAGAAAATGAACAGAATGATATACCGATGTACTGATGTATCGACTCTGTAATTCATCATGAAGAAGTCCAAGTAAAATAAATTAAGTATTATGTTTTCAATATGGCTGCTCCAAGACACATAAACCGAATTTATTCTCGAAGTAAATTAATATAGCAATGACAAACATTTCATAAAAATTCGATGTCCGGTTCAGGAAATATTGAAGGATAAAACGATTCGAAACCTGATCATGAAGAAGTCCCTTTATAGTAAATTAACATTATATTCTTTGATGTGGCGGCTCCCGGACACATGAACTCAGTTAATTCTATATTGATGGATTTTAATATAGGAATGACAAATATTTCATAAAATTTCGATATATTGTTCAGAAAATGAACAGAATTAAATACACATGTACTGATGTACTGATCTGTAAATAATTATGAAGAAGTCCAAGTATTATAAATAAAGGATTTTGTTTTCAATGTACCTGCTCATAGACACATGAAGTGCATTGATTCTATATAGATTCATATTAAAAGAAAAGTAGTTACATTTCATATCAAACCGTCATCTGGTTTAGAATATATTGAAGGATGTACTAACTCGGTAACTAATCATGAAGAATGTCCATTATAGTAAATTAACGTTATTTTCTTCGATATGGAAGTTCCTGGTCACATGACATGAATAAATTCTAAATCGATGCATATTTATACAGAAATAACAACTATTTCATAAAATGTTGACATATTGTTCAGAAAATGAACAGAATGATATACCAATGTACTGATGTACCGACTCTATAATTCATCATGAAGGAGTCCATGTTAAATAAATTAAGGATTATGTTTTCAATATGGCTGCTCCAAGACACATAAACTGAATTTATTCTATATCGAAGTAAATAAATATAGCAATGACAAACATTTCAAAAAAATTCGATGTCCGGTTCAGGAAATATTGGAGGGCAAAACGTTTCGAAAGCTGATCATGAAGAAGTCCCTTTATAGTAAATTAACGTCATTTTCTTCAATGAGGTTGTAATGGACAAATGAACTAAACTAATTCTGTATCGATGCATATTCAATTATAAATTCCTGCTCATAGACACATGAAGAGAATTGATTCATATGTACTGATTAATAGATTCATATAAAACAAAGTTGTTACAGATATTTCATAACAAATCGTCATCTAGTTCAGAAAATATTGAAGGATAAAACGATTCGAAAGCTGATCATGAAGAAGTCCCATTATAGTAAATTAATATTATATTCTTCGATGTGGCGACTCCCGGACACATGAACTCAGTTAATTCTATATTGATGGATTTTAATATAGGAATGAAAAATATTTCATAGAATTCCGATATATTGTGCAGAAAATGAACAGAATTATATTCCTATGTACTAATGTAATGACTCTGTAAATAATTATGAAGAAGTCCAAGTATTATAAATAAAGGATTTTGTTTTCAATGTACCTGCTCATAGACACATGAAGTGCATTGATTCTATATAGATTCATATTAAAAGAAAAGTAGTTACATTTCATATCAAACCGTCACCTGGTTTAGAATATATTGAAGGTAACTCGGTAACTAATAATGAAGAATGTCATTTATAGTAAATTAACGTTATTTTCTTCGATATGGCAGTTCCTTGACACATGATCTTAATTAATTCTATATCGATGCATATTTATATAGAAATAACAACCATTTCATAAAATGTTGACATATTGTTCACAAAATGAACAGAATGTAATACCGATGTACTGATGTACCGATTCCGTAATTCATCATTAAGAAGTCCAAGTTTAATAAATTAAGGATTATGTTTTCAATATGGCTGCTCCTAGTAACATAAACTGAATTTAATCTATATCGAAGTAAATTAATATAGCAATGACAATCATTTCCAAAAAATTCGATGTCCAGTTCAGAAAATATTGAAGGATAAAACGATTCGAAAGCTGATCATGAAGTCCCTTTATAGTAAATTAACGTTATATTCTTCGATGTGGCGGCTCCCGGACACATGAACTCAGTTAATTCTATATTGATGGATTTTAATATAGGAATGACAAATATTTCATAAAATTTCGATATATTGTATAGAAAATGAACAGAATTATATTCCTATGTACTAATGTACTGACTCTGTAAATAATTATGAAGAAGTCCAAGTATTATAAATAAAGGATTTTGTTTTCAATGTACCTGCTCATAGACACATGAAGTGCATTGATTCTATATAGATTCATATTAAAAGAAAAGTAGTTACATTTCATATCAAACCGTCATCTGGTTTAGAATATATTGAAGGTAACTCGGTAACTAATAATGAAGAATGTCATTTATAGTAAATTAACGTTATTTTCTTCGATATGGCAGTTCCTTGACACATGATCTGAATTAATTCTATATCGATGCATATTTATATAGAAATAACAACCATTTCATAAAATGTTGACATATTGTTCACAAAATGAACAGAATGTAATACCGATGTACTGATGTACCGATTCCGTAATTCATCATTAAGAAGTCCAAGTTTAATAAATTAAGGATTATGTTTTCAATATGGCTGCTCCAAGACACATAAACCGAATTTATTCTCGAAGTAAATTAATATAGCAATGACAAACATTTCAAAAAAATTCGATGTCCGGTTCAGGAAATATTGAAGGATAAAACGATTCGAAACCTGATCATGAAGAAGTCCCTTTATAGTAAATTAACATTATATTCTTTGATGTGGCGGCTCCCGGACACATGAACTCAGTTAATTCTATATTGATGGATTTTAATATAGGAATGACAAATATTTCATAAAATTTCGATATATTGTTCAGAAAATGAACAGAATTAAATACACATGTACTGATGTACTGATCTGTAAATAATTATGAAGAAGTCCAAGTATTATAAATAAAGGATTTTGTTTTCAATGTACCTGCTCATAGACACATGAAGTGCATTGATTCTATATACATTCATATTAAAAGAAAAGTAGTTACATTTCATATCAAACCGTCATCTGGTTTAGAATATATTGAAGGATGTACTAACTCGGTAACTAATCATGAAGAATGTCCATTATAGTAAATTAACGTTATTTTCTTCGATATGGAAGTTCCTGGTCACATGACATGAATAAATTCTAAATCGATGCATATTTATACAGAAATAACAACCATTTCATAAAATTTTGACATATTGTTCAGAAAATGAACAGAATGATATACCAATGTACCGATGTACCGACTCTGTAATTCATCATGCAGAAGTCCAAGTTGAATAAATTAAGGATTATGTTTTCAATATGGCTGCTCCTAGACACAAACTGAATTTATTCTATATCGAAGAAAATTAATATAGTAATGACAAACATTTCAAAAAAATTCGATGTCCGGTTCAGAAAATATTGAAGGATAAAACGATTCGAAAGATGATCATGAAGAAGTCCCTTTATAGTAAATTAACATTATATTCTTCGATGTGGCGGCTTCCGGTCACATGAACTCAGTTAATTCTATATTGATGGATTTTAATATAGGAATGACAAATATTTCATAAAATTTCGATATATTGTATAGAAAATGAACAGAATTATATTCCTATGTACTAATGTACTGACTCTGTAAATAATTATGAAGAAGTCCAAGTATTACAAATAAAGGATTTTGTTTTCAATGTACCTGCTCATAGACACATGAAGTGCATTGATTCTATATAGATTCATATTAAAAGAAAAGTAGTTACATTTCATATCAAACCGTCACCTGGTTTAGAATATATTGAAGGTAACTCGGTAACTAATAATGAAGAATGTCCATTATAGTAAATTAACGTTATTTTCTTCGATATGGAAGTTCCTGGTCACATGACATGAATAAATTCTAAATCGATGCATATTTATACAGAAATAACAACTATTTCATAAAATGTTGACATATTGTTCAGAAAATGAACAGAATGATATACCAATGTACTGATGTACCGACTCTATAATTCATCATGAAGGAGTCCATGTTAAATAAATTAAGGATTATGTTTTCAATATGGCTGCTCTAAGACACATAAACTGAATTTATTCTATATCGAAGTAAATAAATATAGCAATGACAAACATTTCAAAAAAATTCGATGTCCGGTTCAGGAAATATTGGAGGGCAAAACGTTTCGAAAGCTGATCATGAAGAAGTCCCTTTATAGTAAATTAACGTCATTTTCTTCAATGAGGTTGTAATGGACACATGAACTAAACTAATTCTGTATCGATGCATATTCAATTATAAATTCCTGCTCATAGACACATGAAGAGAATTGATTCATATGTACTGATTAATAGATTCATATAAAACAAAGTAGTTACAGATATTTCATAACAAATCGTCATCTAGTTCAGAAAATATTGAAGGATAAAACGATTCGAAATCTGAACATGAAGAAGTCCCATTATAGTAAATTAATATTATATTCTTCGATGTGGCGACTCCCGGACACATGAACTCAGTTAATTCTATATTGATGGATTTTAATATAGGAATGAAAAATATTTCATAGAATTCCGATATATTGTGCAGAAAATTAACAGAATTATATTCCTATGTACTAATGTAATGACTCTGTAAATAATTATGAAGAAGTCCAAGTATTATAAATAAAGGATTTTGTTTTCAATGTACCTGCTCATAGACACATGATGTGCATTGATTCTATATAGATTCATATTAAAAGAAAAGTAGTTACATTTCATATCAAACCGTCACCTGGTTTAGAATATATTGAAGGTAACTCGGTAACTAATCATGAAGAATGTCCATTATAGTAAATTAACGTTATTTTCTTCGATATGGAAGTTCCTGGTCACATGACATGAATAAATTCTAAATCGATGCATATTTATACAGAAATAACAACCATTTCATAAAATTTTGACATATTGTTCAGAAAATGAACAGAATGATATACCAATGTACTGATGTACCGACTCTGTAATTCATCATGCAGAAGTCCAAGTTGAATAAATTAAGGATTATGTTTTCAATATGGCTGCTCCTAGACACAAACTGAATTTATTCTATATCGAAGAAAATTAATATAGTAATGACAAACATTTCAAAAAAATTCGATGTCCGGTTCAGAAATATGAAGGATAAAACGATTCGAAAGCTGATCATGACGAAGTCCCTTTATAGTAAATTAACATTATATTCTTCGATGTGGCGGCTTCCGGTCACATGAACTCAGTTAATTCTATATTGATGGATTTTAATATAGGAATGACAAATATTTCATAAAATTTCGATATATTGTATAGAAAATGAACAGAATTATATTCCTATGTACTAATGTACTGACTCTGTAAATAATTATGAAGAAGTCCAAGTATTACAAATAAAGGATTTTGTTTTCAATGTACCTGCTCATAGACACATGAAGTGCATTGATTCTATATAGATTCATATTAAAAGAAAAGTAGTTACATTTCATATCAAACCGTCACCTGGTTTAGAATATATTGAAGGTAACTCGGTAACTAATAATGAAGAATGTCCATTATAGTAAATTAACGTTATTTTCTTCGATATGGAAGTTCCTGGTCACATGACATGAATAAATTCTAAATCGATGCATATTTATACAGAAATAACAACTATTTCATAAAATGTTGACATATTGTTCAGAAAATGAACAGAATGATATACCAATGTACTGATGTACCGACTCTATAATTCATCATGAAGGAGTCCATGTTAAATAAATTAAGGATTATGTTTTCAATATGGCTGCTCCAAGACACATAAACTGAATTTATTCTATATCGAAGTAAATAAATATAGCAATGACAAACATTTCAAAAAAATTCGATGTCCGGTTCAGGAAATATTGGAGGGCAAAACGTTTCGAAAGCTGATCATGAAGAAGTCCCTTTATAGTAAATTAACGTCATTTTCTTCAATGAGGTTGTAATGGACACATGAACTAAACTAATTCTGTATCGATGCATATTCAATTATAAATTCCTGCTCATAGACACATGAAGAGAATTGATTCATATGTACTGATTAATAGATTCATATAAAACAAAGTTGTTACAGATATTTCATAACAAATCGTCATCTAGTTCAGAAAATATTGAAGGATAAAACGATTCGAAAGCTGATCATGAAGAAGTCCCATTATAGTAAATTAATATTATATTCTTCGATGTGGCGACTCCCGGACACATGAACTCAGTTAATTCTATATTGATGGATTTTAATATAGGAATGAAAAATATTTCATAGAATTCCGATATATTGTGCAGAAAATGAACAGAATTATATTCCTATGTACTAATGTAATGACTCTGTAAATAATTATGAAGAAGTCCAAGTATTATAAATAAAGGATTTTGTTTTCAATGTACCTGCTCATAGACACATGAAGTGCATTGATTCTATATAGATTCATATTAAAAGAAAAGTAGTTACATTTCATATCAAACCGTCACCTGGTTTAGAATATATTGAAGGTAACTCGGTAACTAATAATGAAGAATGTCATTTATAGTAAATTAACGTTATTTTCTTCGATATGGCAGTTCCTTGACACATGATCTTAATTAATTCTATATCGATGCATATTTATATAGAAATAACAACCATTTCATAAAATGTTGACATATTGTTCACAAAATGAACAGAATGTAATACCGATGTACTGATGTACCGATTCCGTAATTCATCATTAAGAAGTCCAAGTTTAATAAATTAAGGATTATGTTTTCAATATGGCTGCTCCTAGTAACATAAACTGAATTTAATCTATATCGAAGTAAATTAATATAGCAATGACAATCATTTCCAAAAAATTCGATGTCCAGTTCAGAAAATATTGAAGGATAAAACGATTCGAAAGCTGATCATGAAGTCCCTTTATAGTAAATTAACGTTATATTCTTCGATGTGGCGGCTCCCGGACACATGAACTCAGTTAATTCTATATTGATGGATTTTAATATAGGAATGACAAATATTTCATAAAATTTCGATATATTGTATAGAAAATGAACAGAATTATATTCCTATGTACTAATGTACTGACTCTGTAAATAATTATGAAGAAGTCCAAGTATTATAAATAAAGGATTTTGTTTTCAATGTACCTGCTCATAGACACATGAAGTGCATTGATTCTATATAGATTCATATTAAAAGAAAAGTAGTTACATTTCATATCAAACCGTCATCTGGTTTAGAATATATTGAAGGTAACTCGGTAACTAATAATGAAGAATGTCATTTATAGTAAATTAACGTTATTTTCTTCGATATGGCAGTTCCTTGACACATGATCTGAATTAATTCTATATCGATGCATATTTATATAGAAATAACAACCATTTCATAAAATGTTGACATATTGTTCACAAAATGAACAGAATGTAATACCGATGTACTGATGTACCGATTCCGTAATTCATCATTAAGAAGTCCAAGTTTAATAAATTAAGGATTATGTTTTCAATATGGCTGCTCCAAGACACATCAACTGAATTTATTCTCGAAGTAAATTAATATAGCAATGACAGACATTTCAAAAAAATTCGATGTCCGGTTCAGAAATTATTGAAGGATATAACCATGCGAAAGCTGATCATGAAGAAGTCCCTTTATAGTAAATTAACGTCATTTTCTTCAATGTACTGATTAATAGATTAATATTAAAAAAGAGTAGTTACAGACATTTCATAACAAATCGTCATATGGTTTAGAATATATTGAAGGATGTACTAATTCGTTAACTAATCAGGAATAAGTCCCTTTATAGTAAATTAACGTTATTTCCTTCGATGTGGCGACTCCTGGACAAATGAACTGTGTTAATTCTATATCGATGCATATATATATAGAAATAACAACCATTTCATAAAATTTTGACATATTGTTCAGAAAATGAACAGAATGATATACCGATGTACTGATGTATCGACTCTGTAATTCATCATGAAGAAGTCCAAGTAAAATAAATTAAGTATTATGTTTTCAATATGGCTGCTCCAAGACACATAAACCGAATTTATTCTCGAAGTAAATTAATATAGCAATGACAAACATTTCAAAAAAATTCGATGTCCGGTTCAGGAAATATTGAAGGATAAAACGATTCGAAACCTGATCATGAAGAAGTCCCTTTATAGTAAATTAACATTATATTCTTTGATGTGGCGGCTCCCGGACACATGAACTCAGTTAATTCTATATTGATGGATTTTAATATAGGAATGACAAATATTTCATAAAATTTCGATATATTGTTCAGAAAATGAACAGAATTAAATACACATGTACTGATGTACTGATCTGTAAATAATTATGAAGAAGTCCAAGTATTATAAATAAAGGATTTTGTTTTCAATGTACCTGCTCATAGACACATGAAGTGCATTGATTCTATATACATTCATATTAAAAGAAAAGTAGTTACATTTCATATCAAACCGTCATCTGGTTTAGAATATATTGAAGGATGTACTAACTCGGTAACTAATCATGAAGAATGTCCATTATAGTAAATTAACGTTATTTTCTTCGATATGGAAGTTCCTGGTCACATGACATGAATAAATTCTAAATCGATGCATATTTATACAGAAATAACAACCATTTCATAAAATTTTGACATATTGTTCAGAAAATGAACAGAATGATATACCAATGTACCGATGTACCGACTCTGTAATTCATCATGCAGAAGTCCAAGTTGAATAAATTAAGGATTATGTTTTCAATATGGCTGCTCCTAGACACAAACTGAATTTATTCTATATCGAAGAAAATTAATATAGTAATGACAAACATTTCAAAAAAATTCGATGTCCGGTTCAGAAAATATTGAAGGATAAAACGATTCGAAAGCTGATCATGAAGAAGTCCCTTTATAGTAAATTAACATTATATTCTTCGATGTGGCGGCTTCCGGTCACATGAACTCAGTTAATTCTATATTGATGGATTTTAATATAGGAATGACAAATATTTCATAAAATTTCGATATATTGTATAGAAAATGAACAGAATTATATTCCTATGTACTAATGTACTGACTCTGTAAATAATTATGAAGAAGTCCAAGTATTACAAATAAAGGATTTTGTTTTCAATGTACCTGCTCATAGACACATGAAGTGCATTGATTCTATATAGATTCATATTAAAAGAAAAGTAGTTACATTTCATATCAAACCGTCACCTGGTTTAGAATATATTGAAGGTAACTCGGTAACTAATAATGAAGAATGTCATTTATAGTAAATTAACGTTATTTTCTTCGATATGGCAGTTCCTTGACACATGATCTTAATTAATTCTATATCGATGCATATTTATATAGAAATAACAACCATTTCATAAAATGTTGACATATTGTTCACAAAATGAACAGAATGTAATACCGATGTACTGATGTACCGACTCTGTAATTCATCATGCAGAAGTCCAAGTTGAATAAATTAAGGATTATGTTTTCAATATGGCTGCTCCTAGACACAAACTGAATTTATTCTATATCGAAGAAAATTAATATAGTAATGACAAACATTTCAAAAAAATTCGATGTCCGGTTCAGAAAATATTGAAGGATAAAACGATTCGAAAGCTGATCATGAAGAAGTCCCTTTATAGTAAATTAACATTATATTCTTCGATGTGGCGGCTTCCGGTCACATGAACTCAGTTAATTCTATATTGATGGATTTTAATATAGGAATGACAAATATTTCATAAAATTTCGATATATTGTTCAGAAAATGAACAGAATTAAATACATATGTACTGATGTACTGATCTGTAAATAATTATGAAGAAGTGCAAGTATTATAAATAAAGGATTTAGTTTTCATTGTGCCTGCTCATAGACACATGAAGTGAATTGATTCGATATAGATTCATATTAAAAAAAAGTAGTTACAGACATTTCATAACAAATCGTCATCTGGTTTAGAATATATTGAAGGATGTGTATCGATGCATATTTGTATAGAAATAACAACCATTTCATAAAATTTTGACATATTGTTCAGAAAATGAACAGAATGATATACCGATGTACTGATGTACCGACTCTGTAATTGATCATGAAGAAGTCCAATTAAAATAAATTAAGGATTATGTTTTCAAAATGGCTGCTCCTAGACACAAACTGAATTTATTCTATATCGAAGTAAATTAATATAGCAATGACAAACATTTCAAAAAAATTCGATATCCAGTTCAGAAAATATTGAAGGATAAAACGATTCGAAAGCTGATCATGAAGAAGTCCCATTATAGTAAATTAATATTATATTCTTCGATGTGGCGACTCCCGGACACATGAACTCAGTTAATTCTATATTGATGGATTTTAATATAGGAATGAAAAATATTTCATAGAATTCCGATATATTGTGCAGAAAATGAACAGAATTATATACCTATATACTAATGTACTGACTCTGTAAATAATTATGAAGAAGTCCAAGTATTATAAATAAAGGATTTTGTTTTCAATGTGCCTGCTCATAGACACATGAAGTGAATTGATTCTATATATTTTCATATTAAAAGAAAAGTAGTTACAAACAATTCATATCAAACCGTCATCTGGTTTAGAATATATTGAAGGATGTACTAACTTGGTAACTAATCATGACTAAGAATGTCCATTATAGTAAGTTAATGTTATTTTCATCGATATGGCAGTTCCTGGATACATGAACTGAGTTAATTCTATATCGATGCATATTTATATAGAAATAACAACCATTTCATAAAATTTTGACATATTGTTCACAAAATGAACAGAATGATATACCGATGTACTGATGTACCGATTCTGTAATTCATCATGAAAAAGTCCAAGTTTAATAAATTAAGGATTATGTTTTCAATATGGCTGCTCCTAGACACATAAACTGAATTAATTCTATATCGAAGTAAATTATTATAACAATGACAAACGTTTCAAAAAAATTCGATGTCCGGTTCAGAAATTATTGAAGGATATAACGATGCGAAAGCTGATCATGAAGAAGTCCCTTTATAGTAAATTAACGTCATTTTCTTCAATGAGGTTGTACTGGACACATTAACTAAACTAATTCTATATCGATGCATATTCAATTATAAATTCCTGCTAATAGACACATGAAGTGAATTGATTCATATGTACTGATTATTATATTCATATAAGAAAAAGTAGTTACAGACATTTCATAACAAATCGTCATCTGGTTTAGAATAAATTGAAGGATGTGTATCGATGCATATTTATATAGAAATAACAACCATTTCATAAAATGTTGACATATTGTTCAGAAAATGAACAGAATGCTATACCGATGTACTGATGTACCGACTCTGTAATTCATCATGAAGGAGTCCAAGTAAAATAAATTATGTATTATGTTTTCAATATGGCTGCTCCTAGACACATAAACTGAATTTATTTTATATCGAAGTAAATTAATATAGCAATGACAAACATTTCAAAAAAATTCGATGTCCGGTTCAGGAAATATTGGAGGACAAAACGATTCGAAAGCTAATTATGAAGAAGTCCCTTTATAGTAAATTAATATTATATTCTTCGATGTGGCGGCTCCCGGACACATGAACTCAGTTAATTCTATATTGATAGATTTAAATATAGGAATGACAAATATTTCATAAAATTTCGATATATTGTGCAGAAAGTGCACAGAATTATATTCCTATGTACTAATGTACTGACTCTGTAAATAATTATGAAGAAGTCCAAGTATTATAAATGAAGGATTTTGTTTTCAATGTACCTGCTCATAGACACATGAAGTGCATTGATTCTATATAGATTCATATTAAAAGAAAAGTAGTTACATTTCATATCAAACCGTCATCTGGTTTAGAATATATTGAAGGATGTACTAACTCGGTAACTAATCATGAAGAATGTCCATTATAGTAAATTAACTTTATTTTCTTCGATATGGAAGTTCCTGGTCACATGACCTGCATAAATTCTAAATCGATGCATATTTATACAGAAATAACAACCATTTCATAAAATGTTGACATATTGTTCAGAAAATGAACAGAATGATATACCAATGTACTGATGTACCAACTCTATAATTCATCATGAAGGAGTCCATGTTAAATAAATTAAGGATTATGTTTTCAATATGGCTGCTCCAAGACACATAAACTGAATTTATTCTATATCGAAGTAAATAAATATAGCAATGACAAACATTTCAAAAAAATTCGATGTCCGGTTCAGGAAATATTGGAGGACAAAACGATTCGAAAGCTAATTATGAAGAAGTCCCTTTATAGTAAATTAATATTATATTCTTCGATGTGGCGGCTCCCGGACACATGAACTCAGTTAATTCTATATTGATAGATTTAAATATAGGAATGACAAATATTTCATAAAATTTCGATATATTGTGCAGAAAATGAACAGAATTATATACCTATATACTAATGTACTGACTCTGTAAATAATTATGAAGAAGTCCAAGTATTATAAATAAAGGATTTTGTTTTCAATGTGCCTGCTCATAGACACATGAAGTGCATTGATTCTATATAGATTCATATTAAAAGAAAAGTAGTTACATTTCATATCAAACCGTCATCTGGTTTAGAATATATTGAAGGATGTACTAACTCGGTAACTAATCATGAAGAATGTCCATTATAGTAAATTAACGTTATTTTCTTCGATATGGAAGTTCCTGGTCACATGACCTGAATAAATTCTAAATCGATGCATATTTATACAGAAATAACAACCATTTCATAAAATGTTGACATATTGTTCAGAAAATGAACAGAATGATATACCAATGTACTGATGTACCGACTCTATAATTCATCATGAAGGAGTCCATGTTAAATAAATCAAGGATTATGTTTTCAATATGGCTGCTCCAAGACACACAAACTGAATTTATTCTATATCGAAGTAAATTAATATAGCAATGACAAACATTTCAAAAAAATTCGATGTCCGGTTCAGGAAATATTGGAGGACAAAACGATTCGAAAGCTGATCATGAAGAAGTCCCTTTATAGTAAATTAACGTCATTTTCTTCAATGAGGTTGTACTGGACACATTAACTAAACAAATTCTATATCGATGCATATTCAATTATAAATTCCTGCTCATAGACACATGAAGTGAATTGATTCATATGTACTGATTATTATATTCATATAAGAAAAAGTAGTTACAGACATTTCATAACAATTCATCATCTGGTTTAGAATAAATTGAAGGATGTGTATCGATGCATATTTATATAGAAATAACAACCATTTCATAAAATGTTGACATATTGTTCAGAAAATGAACAGAATGCTATACCGATGTACTGATGTACCGATTCTGTAATTCATCATGAAAAAGTCCAAGTTTAATAAATTAAGGATTATGTTTTCAATATGGCTGCTCCAAGACACATAAACTGAATTTATTCTATATCGAAGTAAATAAATATAGCAATGACAAACATTTCAAAAAAATTCGATGTCCGGTTCAGGAAATATTGGAGGACAAAACGATTCGAAAGCTAATTATGAAGAAGTCCCTTTATAGTAAATTAATATTATATTCTTCGATGTGGCGGCTCCCGGACACATGAACTCAGTTAATTCTATATTGATAGATTTAAATATAGGAATGACAAATATTTCATAAAATTTCGATATATTGTGCAGAAACTGCACAGAATTATATTCCTATGTACTAATGTACTGACTCTGTAAATAATTATGAAGAAGTCCAAGTATTATAAATAAAGGATTTTGTTTTCAATGTACCTGCTCATAGACACATGAAGTGCATTGATTCTATATACATTCATATTAAAAGAAAAGTAGTTACATTTCATATCAAACCGTCATCTGGTTTAGAATATATTGAAGGATGTACTAACTCGGTAACTAATCATGAAGAATGTCCATTATAGTAAATTAACGTTATTTTCTTCGATATGGAAGTTCCTGGTCACATGACCTGAATAAATTCTAAATCGATGCATATTTATACAGAAATAACAACCATTTCATAAAATGTTGACATATTGTTCAGAAAATGAACAGAATGATATACCAATGTACTGATGTACCGACTCTATAATTCATCATGAAGGAGTCCATGTTAAATAAATTAAGGATTATGTTTTCAATATGGCTGCTCCAAGACACATAAACTGAATTTATTCTATATCGAAGTAAATAAATATAGCAATGACAAACATTTCAAAAAAATTCGATGTCCGGTTCAGGAAATATTGGAGGACAAAACGATTCGAAAGCTAATTATGAAGAAGTCCCTTTATAGTAAATTAATATTATATTCTTCGATGTGGCGGCTCCCGGACACATGAACTCAGTTAATTCTATATTGATAGATTTAAATACAGGAATGACAAATATTTCATAAAATTTCGATATATTGTGCAGAAAATGAACAGAATTATATACCTATATACTAATGTACTGACTCTGTAAATAATTATGAAGAAGTCCAAGTATTATAAATAAAAGATTTTGTTTTCAATGTGCCTGCTCATAGACACATGAAGTGCATTGATTCTATATAGATTCATATTAAAAGAAAAGTAGTTACATTTCATATCAAACCGTCATCTGGTTTAGAATATATTGAAGGATGTACTAACTCGGTAACTAATCATGAAGAATGTCCATTATAGTAAATTAACGTTATTTTCTTCGATATGGAAGTTCCTGGTCACATGACATGAATAAATTCTAAATCGATGCATATTTATACAGAAATAACAACTATTTCATAAAATGTTGACATATTGTTCAGAAAATGAACAGAATGATATACCAATGTACTGATGTACCGACTCTATAATTCATCATGAAGGAGTCCATGTTAAATAAATTAAGGATTATGTTTTCAATATGGCTGCTCCAAGACACATAAACTGAATTTATTCTATATCGAAGTAAATAAATATAGCAATGACAAACATTTCAAAAAAATTCGATGTCCGGTTCAGAATATATTGAAGGATAAAACGATTCGAAAGCTGATCATGAAGAAATCCCTTTATAGTAAATTAAAGTTATATTCTTTGATGTGGCGGCTGCCGGACACATGAACTCAGTTAATTCTATATTGATGGATTTTAATATAGAAATGAGAAATATTTCAACAAATTTCGATACATTGTACAGAAAATTAACAGAATTAAATACATATGTACTGATGTACTGATCTGTAAATAATTATGAAGAAGTCCAAGTATTATAAATAAAGGATTTAGTTTTCAATGTGCCTGCTCATAGACACATGAAGTGAATTGATTCGATATAGATTCATATTAAAAAAACGTAGTTACAGACAATTCATAACAAATCATCATCTGGTTTAGAATATATTGAAGAATGTGTATCGATGCATATTTATATAGATATAGCAACCATTTCATAAAAAGTCGATATATTGTTCAGAAAATGGACAGAATGATATACCAATGTACTGATGTACCGACTCTATAATTCATCATGAAGGAGTCCATGTTAAATAAATTAAGGATTATGTTTTCAATATGGCTGCTCCAAGACACATAAACTGAATTTATTCTATATCGAAGTAAATAAATATAGCAATGACAAACATTTCAAAAAAATTCGATGTCCGGTTCAGGAAATATTGGAGGACAAAACGATTCGAAAGCTGATCATGAAGAAGTCCCTTTATAGTAAATTAATATTATATTCTTCGATGTGGCAGCTCCCGGACACATGAACTCAGTTAATTCTATATTGATAGATTTAAATATAGGAATGACAAATATTTCATAAAATTTCGATATATTGTGCAGTAAATGAACAGAATGATATACCGATGTACCGATTCTGTAACTCATCATGAAGAAGACCAAGTATTATAATTAAAAGATTTTGCTTTCAATGTGCCTGCTCACATACACATGAAGATGATTTATTCTATATAGATTCATATTTAAAAAAATTAGTTACAGACATTTCATAACAAATAGTTATCTGGTTTAGAATATATTGAAGGATGTACTAACTCGGTAACTAATCATGAAGAATGTCCATTATAGTAAACTAACGTTATTTTCGTCGATATGGCAGTTCCTGGACACATGATCTGAATTAATTCTAAATCGATGCATATTTATATAGAAATAACAACCATTTCATAAAATTTTGACATATTGTTCATAAAATGAACAGAATGATATACCGATGTACTGATGTACCGACTCTGTAATTCATCATGAAGAAGTCCAAGTTTAATAAATTAAGGATTATGTTTTCAATATGGCTGCTCCTAGACACTTAAACTGAATTTATTCTATATCGAAGTAAATTAATATAGCAATGGCAAACATTTCAAAAACATTCGATGTTCAGTTCAGAAAATATTGAAGGATAAAACGATTCGAAAGCTGATCATGCAGAAGTCCCTTTATAGTAAATTAACGTCATTTTCTTCAATGAGGTTGTACTGAACACATGAACTAAACTAATTCTATACCGATGCATATTAATATATAAATGCCTGCTCATAGACACATGAAGTGAATTGATTCATATGTACTGATTAATAGATTCATATTAAAAAAGAGTAGTTACAGATATTTCATAACAAATCGTCATCTGGTTTAGAATATATTGAAGGATGTACTAATTCGTTAACTAATCAAGTAAATTATCGTTATTTCCTTCGATGTGGCGACTCCTGGACACATGAACTGAGTTAATTCTATATCGATGCATATTAAAAGGGAATTAACAATTATTTCATAAAATGTCGATATATTTTTCAGAAAATGAACAGAATGATATACCGATGTACTGATGAACCGACTCTGTAATTCGTCATGAAGACGTCCCAGTTGAATAAATTAAGGATTATGTTTTCAATATGGCTGCTCCTAGACACATCAACTGAATTTATTCTATATCGATGTAAATTAATATAGCAATGACAAACATTTCAAAAAAATTCCATGTCCGGATCAGAAAATATTGAAGGATATAACGATTCGAAAGCTGATCATGAAGATCAATTAACAATATATTCTTCGATGTGGCGGCTCCCGCACACATGAACTTAGTTAATTCTATATTGATGGATATTAATATAGAAATGGCAAATATTTCATAAAATTTCGATATATTGTGCATAAATATATTAAATATAATGAAGTATAATTAAAAATTATAAGCTAAACAAAGGAAAAGAGCATTAGCAACAAGGCCTTCAGCTCATGAATAATTTAAATTATGATATAACATATGAGATACTATCAAAAATTAAATTAAATGATAAAGATTTGAACACTTCAGGAATTATATTATTAGCTTTAAATTTTGTAAATTAGGTTCAGAGAGTAGATCAGAAAAATTTAACGTCGAAAAAAATTGCTGTCTTAAATTCAAAAATGAGGGACAATTATGGAATATATGAGAAAGGGAAATATTGTTTAAAGAGCAATACGGACAGATAGGAGAAGATTTACTGATGAAGTGTTGGTGTGTCAAAAAAGTGTGACCTAGTCTGAGGCGAATAATTTTGATAAAATAATTTTGTTCGCCATTTTGTACCAATCTGATGTAAGAGACCATTGTTGTTGATGTTTAGTGTTTAAATCGTGTTTTAAAAATTTTTTCATGTCTGAGATGTTGTAATTCGGAGAAAAATGAAGTGGAGAATTTGTAGCAAGTTTGGCAGCTTTGTCTGCAAATTCGTTACCCTGAATTTGCACATGACTGGGGATCCAAATAATTTTAATACAGGGAAATGCTTCTAATTAATGAAGGATAATAATTTGTATTATTTATATTTGATATAGCATCTAAAGATGAAAGGGAGTCTGAACATATAACAAGCATTTGTTTTGAATTTTTAATGTGTTTAAGGGTAAAGTGTATGGCAATAATTTCTGCTGAGAAAATTGAGGAGTATGTTGGAAGGAGAGACGTTTTAAGAATATCCCTTTCTTTAGTGATTCTGAAAGCTGTATTGTTGTTAATTTTAGATCCATCAGTAAAGATAAATATGTGATCATGATAAGTGTTTCTAATTTCCATGAATTTCATTCGATAAATTTCAGGAGAGGTGGATGATTTGGAGTAAAAGCGAAGAGAGGTATTTATTAATTTTGAATCAAAAAACCAAGGAGGGAATTTAGAAGTTGGATGATTAATAGGGCGAAAAGGAAAGCCAAAAGATTTATGAAATGATATTGCACGATCAATAGCTGATTTAATTTTTTTATTTTTTTTTTTTTCGAATAAGTAATTTAGGTAATATATAAGCAATTGGCGAATCTTTGCTTAGAAAAGTAGAATTAAATAATTTCGATGTAACAAATTCACGTCTGCTTTCAATAGTGTGTATTTTGGCTTCGAAAAGAAAATTTTTTATTGGAGTTGTGCGTAATGCATTAAAAGCTATTCTGACAGAGGAATTCAAAACGGTTTTAATTTTGTTTAAAATGGATTTCGGAGCGTAACCGTAGAGAAAAAGCCCAAAGTCAATTTTGCTAACAATAATAGCATTAACAACAGATATAAGTTAATAAGTTAATGATCAGTGCAGAATTTAGAACTAGAGAGACATTTGATGATATTGAGACGCAACGAAATGGATTATATAAGATTTTGAATATGAGTATTACAAGTGTATTTTTTGTTTAAAAAGATACCTAAAATTTTGAGGGTGGAAACATCAGGAATAGGTAAAGAATTACAATAAATTTTGCAGGAACAATTGTTTTTACGACATATATGCATATGTTTACATTTTTCAAGAGATAAAATAGCTCCAGAATACAGGCACCATAAAGAAATATCTTGGAAAACGGAATTGAGATTAATATCAGAATTAAACGATTTATTAAGTTTTTTAATTATTAAGAAGTCGTCAGCATAAGCACAGAATTCAATTTCTTTGTGTAGTGAGATAACATTAGAAAGTTTGTTATAAGCAATAAGGAATAAAATAACTGAAAGAGGAGAAACCTGTGGGATTCCATTTTGAAGGGGGGAAGGACAGGAGGAGTGAGATCCTATACGAATTTTTATCATTCTATTTTTCATAAAATTTAATATGTAGTTTATAATTTTAGGTCCAATTTTCCAAGAAATTAGTTGGTCAATTACAGTGTGAACGCCAATATTATCAAATGCTTTGGAAAAATCGAGTGAAATTAAATTGTGAGTGAATTGTTTTTTGGCTGAGATAAAGTCAGTAATCATATGTGTTCTGGACGGATGAGTCTGGTGGCGCTGATTGATGGGGAGGTTGTGAGTGCTGTTGCTGCTGAGTCAGTTACAGATTTTCCTTTTTTGAAACCAATTTGGGGAATGTTGAGAAGATTTTTGTTACCAACAAACCACCATAGTCTATTAGCCATAATTTTATCAAGAACTTTGGAGCAACAAGGGTTTAGAGAGATAGGGCGATATGACTTCAAAAGAGTTTTATCAGAATTAGGTTTAAATATAGGAATAACAAGACTTGTTTTGTATATATGAGGAATGAAATTATTAAGAATATTATTATAATGTTTGATAAGTCTGATTTTTACTGAATTATGAAGATTTTTAATCATTGGATAGTATATTTTTTCCTGACCTGGCGTTTTACCACGTAATTTCTGTAGAGCTGAACTAAACTCAATAAAAGAAATATCTTTTTCAATAAGTAATGCCGAAATATCTGGGATATGATTAATGGAAATATTGAGGCAGCGGTTTTTATTTTCACGAAAAGATTCAGAAAAATTAGAGTCAGAGGATTCTTCAGACCAAAATTTTGCGAATTCATTAGCTATTAAAACAATGTTAGTAATATTGGGGAGGGAGGAATTGTTGTAAGGAGAAATGCAGTGTATCGTTTGATAATAATTAAGACCACAAAAATTTCGAATGTTGGACCAAATTTTTTGGACAGGAGTAGTAGGATTAATTTCTGCTGTAATATCTCTTAAAGAAGTTTTCTTATATTATTTAATTTCCTTTTTAAATAATGCATTTGCCCTTTTATAATTTAAAATATTATCAGTTGTTATGTTGCGTTTTAGTTGGTTCCAGGAATGTTGTTTTAACGATTTCAGTTTCTCTAGATCTTTATTCCACCAAGGAGTAAAGTATTTAATTTTTCGATTATGCGATTGGGGTATAGATAAATTCGAACTTTGAAGAATAATTTTGTGTAAGTTAGAAACTTCTTTATTAACATTAGTGCTAATTGAACATTCAATGCTAAATTTATTTGATAAGAAGTTAAATTTTTCCCAATCAGCTTGGTCAATTTTAAATTTAGAAATAGGTTTAGGTACAGAGGATCGTTCTGAGAACATATGTATTAATATCGGAAAATGATCACTGCCATGGAGATTATCTAGTATTTTCCAGGTAGACTCAGCCACAAGAGAAGGAGAAGTTAGTGTAATATCAACATGTGTAAAGGTGTGATGAGTGCTAAAGTGTGTCGGTGAACCATCATTAAGAACAACAAGATTGGATTGATTAATATATTTTGCTAGTATATTACCCCTACGATTATTGTTGGGGGATCCCCACATATTATTCCAACTATTAAAGTCTCCCGCAATTATGCAAGGTTGTTGTATGTTGTCGAATGCATTTCTTAAATTGTTGAACGAAAAATTTTGATTGGGGGGAATATAGACTGATAAAAATGTAAATTTATGTTTAGAATTAATTGAAATAGCAATGTATTGGATAGTGTTAGGCGAAAGATTTAATTTAGTATGTTCAATGGACTTATGAACAAGAAGAGCAACTCCTCCATAAGAGTTGTTTGTAGAATTTTGAGAATATAAAATGTAATTTATAGGAATAGGGATATTATTTAAGGATTGGATGTGAGTTTCTTGAAGAGCAATTATTTTCGGCGAGAATTCTTTAATTATAATTTGAATTTGATTGTAATTATTTAAATAACCTTTATCGTTCCATTGAATAATTTTTAAGGGCATAAATAGAATTAATAATAAGAATTAAGTAATATTAAGAAAATTAATTCTAATAAATTTAAAATTATATATTAGAAATAGGAAATTCGGTATCCAAAGAGGTTGCAGAGTTGGTATTGGATTTCTTAGGCTGTGTTGTTGATTTTTTATTATTTGATTTTAATTGGGAAATAAGTTTTTTAGATGTGTTTCTTGGGAATATTCTTAGGCGAGTTGCTTGAAGTTGAGAGCTGGGAGTAGAAGTAATGATATCTTCAGAGTTTGTGATGCATGGTACGCATGAAGAGTTGATTCTAGATGTGTTGATTTCATGGTTTGTGGATGCAAATGGACTTGAGTTTGTTGAGGTTTTGAGGGCCACTGGAGAAAAATCGTCTAGAGAATTATACTTGATTGGAGAACGAACTGATGCAGAAAAGGTTTGTTGTGGCAATTGGTGTCGATCATTATAAATTTTGAAAGCTGCTTTGGAGTCAACTTTTTGAAGAATTTTGATGGCTTGTATTTCCTTATGTTTCAAAA
Source organism: Coelopa pilipes (assembly GCA_947389925.1). Taxonomy (NCBI): domain Eukaryota; kingdom Metazoa; phylum Arthropoda; class Insecta; order Diptera; family Coelopidae; genus Coelopa; species Coelopa pilipes. The sequence goes on from OX376700.1 coordinate 11,711,163, forward strand.
AAATAGGACATTTACGATCTAATGCGTTATGGTTTGAGTCATTACAATTTAAGCATTTTGTAGTATTTACACAAACACTATTTTCATCATCGATAGATAGATGATAAAGTTCTCCGCAGTTGGCAGAAAGTTTCTCATTTTTACACAATTTTGAGAGATGCCAAATTTGAAACAATTGAAACATCTCATTGGTAATTGAATAAAAGGGCGAATATTTACTTTCTCATAACCAATGTTAATTTTTTCTGGTAAATTTGGAGTTTGAAAGTTAGAATAATTAGTCCGGTTTCAACAAGTTGATTGTCTTTTTTTTTCAAAATTTTTTTAATTTCAATAATATTTTGGTTTTTAAGTTCATTTAATATTTCATCTTCCGGAATATATCTTAAATCATTTGAATATATTACCCCTTTTGAGTTATTAAGAGATTTGTGTTCTGAAACAGCAACAGATATTGAGGGAGTTATAGCAATTAATTTAATGAGTGTATTTGCTTGAGATACACTTCTTGTTTTTATTAAAAATGATCCATTTCTTAACTTGGTGCACTGATCTAATTCTCCATTACAAACACAATCAATGGTTTTTTTAATTAAAAATGGAGACACACTTGCCAATTATTCATCACCATTAATTTTGGTCATTACCAAAAATTTAGGGCCAATTGTTTCATTTTTAATGGATTTTGAGTTATCGAATTGTAACATTGGGCAATTGATTGTTCTTAAAGATTGTTTATTACGATCAGGGGGATCACCCATGATGAAACATAAAACTCACAACACTTTGAACAAAAAATAATTTAAGGTCAATGAGTCTCAGAAAAATTTGACACAAAACATTTTTCGTTTTCAAACTTTTTTTTTTTTTTTGTATTTGAGTATATTTGTATGAACACAAATAAAGGATTCAACTCCTTGGATGATGGCCCTTCTGATATTCACTGTTTAATGAATAAAATCACACGATAAAACACAAAACTGAATTAAAGAGATAGAGCTCAAACAAACACGTCTGATGCAAACGACTCGTTTTTTAGACTGATGAAGTGAATAAACTTTATATTGATGCATAATAATAAAGCCATGACAAATATTGCAGAAAAATTCGAAATCTGGTTCAGAAAGATTGGAGAATATACCGATTCTGTAGCTGATGATAAGAAGTTCCTTTATAGAAAATACCGTTATTTTCTTCAATGTGGCTAGCCTGGTCACATGAACTGAATTAATTATACATCGATGCATATGAATAAAGTGATGTGTAGAAAATATTGATGAATACATTTACTCGGTAACTAATCATGAAGAAATTTCTTTTTAGTAACTTAACGATATTTTTTGATGAGGTGCCTAATGGACTCGTCGATGAAAATGCAGTGGTTGCAGATGCAGATGCTGCAAAAGAAGAAAAAGCGAAGTGCCGCCTGATGTTATCGCTGGACAAATCGTTGTTCGTGTATGTGAGAGAATGCCTCAAGCAAAGGATGTGTGGAGGACACTAAAGAGCCTTTTCGAGGATTCTGGACTGGATCGAAAGGTTGGATTGCTGCAGAAGTTGTGCTCGGTGCAGTTAGAGAACTGCAGTTCTGTGGAGGAGTATGTTTCGCAAGTAGTGACAACAGCGCAAAAGCTGGGTTCTATCGGTTTCATTGTAAACGATGAATGGTTAGGCTGCTTATTATTAAAAGGTCTTCCGGAAACATATCGTCCCATGATCATATCGCTTGGAAGCTGTGGCAAGAAAATCAACGCCGATTCGATCAAGATGAAATTGTTACAAGACGTTAGAGTTGAGAGTTCAAGTCAAGCGCTGGTCAGCAAGAAGTTTAGAGACAATAAGAAGAATGTGCAAAGGAATAGCACGAGCCGAAGATGTTTTGGATGTGATGGTAATGGACACTTTATTGCTGATTGTCCAAGCCGTAAGAAGAAGGACGGTAAGTTGAAAATAAATCAATATATGCTGGACATTCAGCGATGATTGTTAGAAAATCAAATGATTGGTATGTGGACAGCGGAGCTTCTGCTCACATGACCAAAGATGAAAATTTGATTGAAAACCCAAAACCACACGATGGTGACGTGAGAGTCGCAAATGATGGCGTTTTGAAAGTGGCTTCAATAGGAGACATTCATCTGAATGTTATTGGTGATGATGGACCATACCAAATTCCTGTTCGTAATGTGTTGCATGTTAAAGGAGTCACAGAAAATTTGCTGTCGGTGAGTCAAATTGTTAGCCGTGGTAATCGAGTTACATTTGATAAAAATGGTTGCAAAATTATAAATTCTGGTAATGAAATTTTGGCAACGGCTTCGATGGTTAATGGCATGTATAGATTGAACATGGGCAGAACGGCAGAATGTTTTCTAGTCAAGGAAGAAAATTCGATTGATAAGTGGCACAAGAGGCTTGGTCATTTGAATCTAGACGGATTTAGAATGCTCAAGAATGGATTGGTGACTGGTGTGCACTTTCAAGAACAAAGAAATTCAAAAAGGCTATGTGAAGGCTGTGTGCAAGGTAAGCACATTCGAGCAAGTTTTCCTTCAGACGGTCATCGTGCATCAACAAAATTAGAGTTGGTTCATGCTGATGTCTGCGGGCCCATGGAGGTAAATTCAATAGGTGGAAGTCGTTATTTTGTAATATTTGTTGACGATTTTACACGTGAGATATTTATTTATTTTTTGAAAAATAAATCAGAATTTAAGAGCAAGTTCCTTGAATTCAAAGCACTAGCAGAAGTTCAATCTGGTAAAAGAATTGCATTTTTTCGAAGCGACAACGTGACAGAGTTTGTCAACAAAGATATGCAGAAAATCTTTAGAGAAAATGGAATTGTTCATCAAAGGTCGGTTCTATATAATCCTGAACAAAACGGATTAGCAGAAAGAGTTAACAGAACATTAACAGAAAACGCAAGATGTATGCTGCATGATGCAAAACTTCCAAAGCGTTTTTGGGCGGAAGCTGTTTTGACTGCGGCCTATATTACAAATCGAAGTCCACACAAATTGTTAAAGCTAACTCCAGAAGAGATGTGGTCAGGCAGGAAGCCTAATTTGAGTCACTTCAAGATATTTGGTTGTTTGGCTATGGCGTTTATACCCAAATAAAAGCGGCTTAAATGGGATCCGAAGTCAGAAAAGTGTATTTTCGTTGGATATGGAATTAACACCAAGGGTTATCGAGTATATAGTCTTAAGGACAAGGGAGTTTTCACACGACGTGATGTCCAATTTGAGGAAAACGTGAAAGGGCTATTCATTAATTGGTGAGCAAGAACAAGATTTTTATTTTTCAGATATGTTGAATCTGAGGATGAAACTGAAGAATCTCCTGTAGCCCATATCGATGAAGATTCAGATTCGAGTTCATGGTCATATGATTCTTTAGAAGGAAATGACAAAGAAGTGGGGGAGGAAAATGAATCCCCAGATGAAGAAAATCAATGTGTTATTCCCGAAGAAGCGGGGGCATCAAAAGTATTAAGAAGAAACGAACGAATTGCTAATCAACAACAAAAGAATATTTTTAAAGCTACTTTAAATGATGATGAACCAAAAACCATTGAAGAAGCTTTATCAGGAGTAGAGAGCGCAAAATGGAAAGAAGCAGTAGACAGTGAATTGAGTTCTCTAGAAGAAAATAAAACATGGGAAGTTGTGCAAAGACCAAATAAATGCAACTTAATAGAAACCAAGTGAGTATTTAAGAAGAAGAAAGAACAGGACAACAGAATTCGTTATAAAGCAAGATTGGTGGTCAAGGGCTACACACAGCGAAAGGGAATCGATTTCGAGGAAACGTTTTCGCCAGTTGTTTGCTACGCTTCAATAAGGTATCTATTTGCACTAGCTGTACCAAGTAATCTAGATATAGAACAAATGGATGCAGTAACTGCATTTTTGCAAGGATATCTTTATGAAGATGTGTATGCCAATCCACCATCAGTTGTTAATGTGTCCAAAGGTCAGGTTTTAAAATTGAAAAAGGCCCTTTATGGTTTGAAGCAAGCCAGCTATGTTTGGAACCAAAAGTTAGATGCGGCTTTAAAGCAATACGGATTGACTAGATCCAAACTTGATCCTTGCATATATTACAAAATTATGCAGAAGTCCAAGTTTAATAAATAAATGATTTTGTTTTCAATATGGCTGCTCCTAGACACATGAACTGAATCTATTCTATATCGATGCAAATTAATATAGCAATGACAAATATTACAGACAAAATTCGAAATCTGGTTCAGAAAATATTGAAGGATATACCGTTTCAGTAGCTGATCTTTAGAAGTCCCTTTATAGTAAATCTACGTAATTTTCTTCAATGAGGCTGCTACTGGACACATGAACTGAATTAATTCTATTAGAATGCATATTTATTATATAGTAAATTAACCATAATTTCTTCGATGTGGCGGCTCCTGGAAACAAACACTAAATTAACTTTATATTGATGCATATTAATAAAGCAATGACAAATATTTCAAATAAATTCGATTTCTGGTTCAGAAAAAATTGCAGGATATATCGATGCGAAAGCTGATCATGAAGAAGTCCCTTTATAGTATATTAACGTCATATTCTTCAATGAGGTTGTACTGGACACATGAACTCAAATAAATCCATATCGATGCATATTAATATATAAATGCCTGCTCATAAGCACATGAAGTGAATTGATTCATATGTACTGATTAATAGATTCATATTAAAAAAGAGTAGTTACACACATTTCATAACAAATCGTCATCTGGTTTAGAATATATTGATGGATGTACTAATTCGTTAACTAATCAAGTATATTAACGTTATTTCCTTCGATATGGCAACTCTTGGACACATGAAATGAGCTAATTCTATATCGATGCATATTAAAATAGAAATAGCAAATATTTCATAAAATTTCGATATATTGTTCAGAAAATGAACAGAATGATATACCGATGTACAGATGTGCCTATTCTGTAATTCATCATGAAGAAGTCCAAGTATTATAAATAAAGGATTTAGTTTTCAATGTGCCTGCTCAATGACACATGAAGTGAATTTATTCTATATCGACTCATATTAAAAAAAATAGTTACAGCAATTTCATATCAAATCGTCATCTGGTTTAGAATATATTGAAAGATGTACTAACTCGGTAACTAATAATTTAGAATGTCATTTATAGTAAATTTACGTTATTTTCTTCGATATGGCAGTTCCTGGACACATGACACATGAAGTGCATTGATTCTATATAGACTCATATTAAAAGAAAAGTAGTTACAGACATTTCATAGCAAACCGTCATCTGGTTTAGAATATATTGAAGGATGTACTAACTCGGTAACTAATCAAGAAGAAGTCCGATTATAGTAAATTAACGTTGTTTCCTTCGATGTGGCGACTCCTGGACATATGAACTGAGTAAATTCTATATCGATGCATATTAAAATGCAAATAACAAATATTTCATAAAATTTCGATATATTTTTCAGAAAATGAATAGAATGATATACCGATGTACTGATGTACCGGCTCTGTAATTCATCATGAAGAAGTCCAAGTTTAATAAATTAATGATTATGTTTTCAAAATGGCTGCTCCTAGACACATCAACTGAATTTAATCTATATCGAAGTAAATTAATATAGCAATGACAAACATTTCAAAAAAATTCGATGTCCAGTTCAGAAAATATTGAAGGATAAAACGATTCGAAAGCTGATCATGAAGTAGTCCCTTTATAGTAAATTAACGTTATATTCTTTGATGTGGCGGCTCCCGGACACATGAATTCAGTTAATTCTATATTGATGGATTTTAGTATAGGAATGACAAATATTTCATAAAATTTCGATATATTGTGCAGAAAATGAACAGAATGATATACCGATGTACTGATGTACCGGCTCTGTAATTCATCATGAAGAAGTCCAATTATTATAAATAAAGGATTTAGTTTTCAATGTACCTGCTCATAGACACATGAAGTGAATTTATTCTATATCGATTCATATTCAAAAAAAAGTAGTTACAGCCATTTCATATCAAATCGTCATCTGGTTTAGAATAAATTGAAAGATGTACTAACACGGTAACTAATAATGAAGAATGTCATTTATAGTAAATTAACGTTATTTTCTTCGATATGGCAGTTCCTGGACATATGATCTGAATTAATTCTATATCGATGCATATTTATATAGAAATAACAACCATTTCATAAAATTTTGACATATTGCTCACAAAATAACAGAATGATATACCGATGTACTGATGTACCGATTCTGTAACTCATCATGAAGAAGTCCAAGTTTAATAAATTAAGGATTATGTTTTCAATATGGCTGCTCCTAGACACATCAACTAAATTTATTCTATATCGAAGTAAATTAATATAGCAATTGCAAACATTTCAAAAAAATTCGATGGCCCGTTCAGAAATTATTGAGTGATATAACGATGCGAAAGCTGATCTGAAGAAGTCCCTTTATAGTAAACTAACGTTATTTTCTTCGATGTGGCGACTCCTGGATATATGAACTAAGTTAATTCTATATCGATGCATATTAAAATGGAAATAACAAATATTTCATAAAATTCCGATATATTTTTCAGAAATGAACAGAATGATATACCGATGTACTGATGTACCGGCTCTGTAATTCATCATGAAGAAGTCCAAGTAAAATAAATTATGTATTATGTTTTCAATATGGCTGCTCCTAGACACATAAACTGAATTCATTCTAAATCGAAGTAAATTAATATAGCAATGACAAACATTTCAAAAAAATGTAATGTCCAGTTCAGACAATATTGAAGGATAAAACGATTCGAAAGCTGATCATGAAGAAGTCGCTTTATAGTAAATTAACATTATATTCTTTGATGTGGCGGCTCCCGGACACATGAACTCAGTTAATTCTATATTGATGGATTTTAATATAGAAATGACAAATATTTCATCAAATTTCGATATATTGTGCAGAAAATGAACAGAATGATATACCGATGTACTGATGTACCGATTCTGTAACTCATCATGAAGAAGTCCAAGTAAAATAAATTAAGTATTATGTTTTCAATATGGCTGCTCCTAGACACATCAACTAAATTTATTCTATATCGAAGTAAATTAATATAGCAATTGCAAACATTTCAAAAAATTCGATGGCCGGTTCAGAAATTATTGAGTGATATAACGATGCGAAAGCTGATCTGAAGAAGTCCCTTTATAGTAAACTAACGGTATTTTCTTCGATGTGGCGACTCCTGGATATATGAACTAAGTTAATTCTATATCGATGCATATTAAAATGGAAATAACAAATATTTCATAAAATTCCGATATATTTTTCAGAAATGAACAGAATGATATACCGATGTACTGATGTACCGGCTCTGTAATTCATCATGAAGAAGTCCAAGTAAAATAAATTATGTATTATGTTTTCAATATGGCTGCTCCTAGACACATAAACTGAATTCATTCTAAATCGAAGTAAATTAATATAGCAATGACAAACATTTCAAAAAAATGTAATGTCCAGTTCAGACAATATTGAAGGATAAAACGATTCGAAAGCTGATCATGAAGAAGTCGCTTTATAGTAAATTAACATTATATTCTTTGATGTGGCGGCTCCCGGACACATGAACTCAGTTAATTCTATATTGATGGATTTTAGTATAGGAATGACAAATATTTTATAAAATTTCGATATATTGTGCAGAAAATGAATAGAATGATATACCGATGTACTGATGTACCGATTCTGTAACTCATCATGAAGAAGACCAAGTCTTATAATTAAAGGATTTTGTTTATAATGTGCCTGCTCATAGACACATGAAGTTCATTGATTCTATATAGACTCATATTAAAAGAAATTAGTTACAGACATTTCATAACAAATCGTCATCTGGTTTAGAATATATTGAAGGATGTACTAATTCGTTAACTAATCAAGAAGAAGTCCCTTTATAGTAAATTAACGTTATTTCCTTCGATGTGGCGGCTCCTGGATATACGAACTGAGTAAATTCTATATCGATACATATTAAAATGGAAATAACAAATATTTCATAAAATTTCGATATATTTTTCAGAAAATGAACAGAATGATATACCGATGTACTGATGTACCGGCTCTGTAATTCATCATGAAGAAGTCCAAGTAAAATAAATTAATTATTTTGTTCTCAATATGGCTGCTCCTAGACACATCAACTAAATTTATTCTATATCGTAGTAAATTATTATAGCAATGACAAACATTTCAAAAAAAATCGATGTCCAGTTCAGAAATTATAGAGTGATATAACGATGCGAAAGCTGATCTGAAGAAGTCCCTTTATAGTAAATTAGCGTTATTTCCTTCGAGATGGCGACTCCTGGACATATGAATTGAGATAATTCTATATCGATGCATATTAAAATGGAAATAACAAATATTTCATAAAATTTCGATATATTTTTCAGAAAATGAACAGAATGATATACCGATGTACTGATGTACCGATTCTGTAACTCATCATGAAGAAGTCGAAGTAAAATAAATTAAGTATTATGTTTTCAATATGGCTGCTCCTAGACACATCAACTAAATTAATTACTTCTATATCGAAGTAAATTAATATAGCAATTGCAAACATTTCAAAAAAATTCGATGGCCGGTTCAGAAATTATTGAGTGTATAACGATGCGAAAGCTGATCTGAAGAAGTCCCTTTATAATAAACTAACGGTATTTTCTTCGATGTGGCGACTCCTATATATATATGAACTAAGTTAATTCTATATCGATGCATATTAAAATGGAAATAACAAATATTTCATAAAATTCCGAAATATTTTTTAGAAATGAACAGATTGATATACCGATGTACTGATGTACCGGCTCTGTAATTCATCATGAAGAAGTCAAAGTAAAATAAATTAAGTATTATGTTTTCAATATGGCTGCTCCTAGACACATAAACTGAATTCATTCTATATCGAAGTAAATTAATATAGCAATGACAAACATTTCAAAAAAATTCAATGTCCAGTTCAGATAATATTGAAGGATAAAACGATTCGAAAGCTGATCATGAAGAAGTCGCTTTATAGTAAATTAACATTATATTCTTTGATGTGGCGGACCCGTACACTCGAACTCAGTTAATTCTATATTGATGGATTTTAATATAGAAATGACAAATATTTCATCAAATTTCGATATATTGTGCAGAAAATGAACAGAATGATATACCGATGTACTGATGTACCGATTCTGTAACTCATCATGAAGAAGTCCAAGTAAAATAAATTAAGTATTATGTTTTCAATATGGCTGCTCCTAGACACATGAACTGAATTTATTCTATATCGAAGTAAATTAATATAATAATGACAAAAATTTCAAAAAAATTCGATGTCCGGTTCAGAAATTATTGAAGGATATAACCATGCGAAAGCTGATCATGAAGAAGTCCCTTTATAGTAAATTAATATTATATTCTTCGATGTGGCGGCTCCTGGACACATGAACTCAGTTAATTCTATATTGATGGATTTTAATATAGGAATGACAAATATTTCATAGAATTCCGATATATTGTGCTGAAAATGAACAGAATGATATACCGATGTACTGATGTACCGATTCTGTAACTCATCATAAAGAAGACCAAGTATTATAATTAAAAGATTTTGTTTTCAATGTGCCTGCTCAGAGACACATGAAGTTCATTGATTCTATATAGATTCATATTTAAAAAAACTAGTTACAGACATTTCATAACAAATCGTCATCTGGTTTAGAATATATTGAAGGATGTAGTAATTCGTTAACTAATCAAGAAGAATGTCCATTATAGTAAACTAACGTTATTTTCTTCGATATGGCAGTTCCTGGACACATGATCTGAATTAATTCTAAATCGATGCATATTTATATAGAAATAACAACCATTTCATAAAATTTTGACATATTGTTCATAAAATGAACAGAATGATATACCGATGTACTGATGTACCGACTCTGTAATTCATCATGAAAGAGTCCAAGTAAAATAAATTATGTATTATGTTTCCAATATGGCTGCTCCTAGACACATGAACTAAATTTATTCTATATCGAAGTAAATTAATATAGCAATTGCAAACATTTCAAAAAATTCGATGGCCGGTTCAGAAATTATTGAGTGATATAACGATGCGAAAGCTGATCTGAAGAAGTCCCTTTATAGTAAACTAACGGTATTTTCTTCGATGTGGCGACTCCTGGATATATGAACTAAGTTAATTCTATATCGATGCATATTAAAATGGAAATAACAAATATTTCATAAAATTCCGATATATTTTTCAGAAATGAACAGAATGATATACCGATGTACTGATGTACCGGCTCTGTAATTCATCATGAAGAAGTCCAAGTAAAATAAATTAAGTATTATGTTTTCAATATGGCTGCTCCTAGACACATAAACTGAATTCATTCTATATCGAAGTAATTTAATATAGCAATGATAAACATTTCAAAAAACTTCGATGTCCAGTTCAGAAATTATTGAAAGATATAACGATGCGAAAGCTGATCATGAAGGAGTCCCTTTATAGTAAATTAACGTCATTTTCTTCAATACGATTGTACTGGACACATGAACTAAACTAATTCTATATCGATGCATATTAATATATATATGTCTGCTCATAGAAACGTGAAGTGAATTGATTCATATGTACTGATTAATAGATTCATATTCAAAAAAAAGTAGTTACAGCAATTACATATCAAATCGTCATCATCGTCATTGAAAGATGTACTAACTCGGTAGCTAATAATGAAGAATATCATTTATAGTAAATTAACGTTATATTCTTCGATGTGGCGGTTCCCGGACACATGAACTCAGTTAATTCTATATTGATGGATTTTAGTATAGGAATGACAAATATTTTATAAAATTTCGATATATTGTGCAGAAAATGAATAGAATGATATACCGATGTACTGATGTACCGATTCTGTAACTCATCATGAAGAAGACCAAGTATTATAATTAAATGATTTTGTTTATAATGTGCCTGCTCATAGACACATGAAGTTCATTGATTCTATATAGACTCATATTAAAAGAAATTAGTTACAGACATTTCATAACAAATCGTCATCTGGTTTAGAATATATTGAAGGATGTACTAATTCGTTAACTAATCAAGAAGAAGTCCCTTTATAGTAAATTAACGTTATTTCCTTCGATGTGGCGGCTCCTGGATATACGAACTGAGTAAATTCTATATCGATACATATTAAAATGGAAATAACAAATATTTCATAAAATTTCGATATATTTTTCAGAAAATGAACAGAATGATATACCGATGTACTGATGTACCGGCTCTGTAATTCATCATGAAGAAGTCCAAGTAAAATAAATTAATTATTTTGTTCTCAATATGGCTGCTCCTAGACACATCAACTAAATTTATTCTATATCGTAGTAAATTAGTATAGCAATGACAAACATTTCAAAAAAAATCGATGTCCAGTTCAGAAATTATAGAGTGATATAACGATGCGAAAGCTGATCTGAAGAAGTCCCTTTATAGTAAATTAGCGTTATTTCCTTCGAGATGGCGACTCCTGGACATATGAATTGAGATAATTCTATATCGATGCATATTAAAATGGAAATAACAAATATTTCATAAAATTTCGATATATTTTTCAGAAAATGAACAGAATGATATACCGATGTACTGATGTACCGATTCTGTAACTCATCATGAAGAAGTCGAAGTAAAATAAATTAAGTATTATGTTTTCAATATGGCTGCTCCTAGACACATCAACTAAATTTATTCTATATCGAAGTAAATTAATATAGCAATTGCAAACATTTCAAAAAAATTCGATGGCCGGTTCAGAAATTATTGAGTGTATAACGATGCGAAAGCTGATCTGAAGAAGTCCCTTTATAGTAAACTAACGGTATTTTCTTCGATGTGGCGACTCCTATATATATATGAACTAAGTTAATTCCATATCGATGCATATTAAAATGGAAATAACAAATATTTCATAAAATTCCGAAATATTTTTCAGAAATGAACAGATTGATATACCGATGTACTGATGTACCGGCTCTGTAATTCATCATGAAGAAGTCAAAGTAAAATAAATTAAGTATTATGTTTTCAATATGGCTGCTCCTAGACACATAAACTGAATTCATTCTATATCGAAGTAAATTAATATAGCAATGACAAACATTTCAAAAAAATTCAATGTCCAGTTCAGATAATATTGAAGGATAAAACGATTCGAAAGCTGATCATGAAGAAGTCGCTTTATAGTAAATTAACATTATATTCTTTGATGTGGCGGACCCGTACACACGAACTCAGTTAATTCTATATTGATGGATTTTAATATAGAAATGACAAATATTTCATCAAATTTCGATATATTGTGCAGAAAATGAACAGAATGATGTACCGATGTACTGATGTACCGATTCTGTAACTCATCATGAAGAAGTCCAAGTAAAATAAATTAAGTATTATGTTTTCAATATGGCTGCTCCTAGACACATGAACTGAATTTATTCTATATCGAAGTAAATTAATATAATAATGACAAAAATTTCAAAAAAATTCGATGTCCGGTTCAGAAATTATTGAAGGATATAACCATGCGAAAGCTGATCATGAAGAAGTCCCTTTATAGTAAATTAATATTATATTCTTCGATGTGGCGGCTCCTGGACACATGAACTCAGTTAATTCTATATTGATGGATTTTAATATAGGAATGACAAATATTTCATAGAATTCCGATATATTGTGCTGAAAATGAACAGAATGATATACCGATGTACTGATGTACCGATTCTGTAACTCATCATAAAGAAGACCAAGTATTATAATTAAAAGATTTTGTTTTCAATGTGCCTGCTCAGAGACACATGAAGTTCATTGATTCTATATAGATTCATATTTAAAAAAACTAGTTACAGACATTTCATAACAAATCGTCATCTGGTTTAGAATATATTGAAGGATGTAGTAATTCGTTAACTAATCAAGAAGAATGTGTTCAAAAAAATTCGATGTCCGGTTCAGAAATTATTGAGCGATATAACGATGCGAAAGCTGATCTGAAGAAGTCCCTTTATAGTAAACTAACGGTATTTTCTTCGATGTGGCGTCTCCTGGATATATGAACTAAGTTAATTCTATATCGATGCATATTAAAATGGAAATAACAAATATTTCATAAAATTCCGATATATTTTTCAGAAATGAACAGAATGATATACCGACGTACTGATGTACCGGCTCTGTAATTCATCATGAAGAAGTCCAAGTAAAATAAATTAAATATTATGTTTTCAATATGGCTGCTCCTAGACACATAAACTGAATTCATTCTATATCGAAGTTATATATAGCAATGATAAACATTTCAAAAAACTTCGATGTCCAGTTCAGAAATTATTGAAGGATAAAACGATGCGAAAGCTGATCATGAAGGAGTCCCTTTATAGTAAATTAACGTCATTTTCTTCAATGAGGTTGTACTGGACACATGAACTAAACTAATTCTATATCGATGCATATTAATATGTAAATGCCTGCTCATAGAAACATGAAGTGAATTGATTCATATGTACTGATTAATAGATTCATATTCAAAAAAAAGTAGTTACAGCAATTACATATCAAATCGTCATCATCGTCATTGAAAGATGTACTAACTCGGTAGCTAATAATGGAGAATATCATTTATAGTAAATTAACGTTATATTCTTCGATGTGGCGGCTCCCGGACACATGAACTCAGTTAATTCTATATTGATGGATTTTAGTATAGGAATGACAAATATTTTATAAAATTTCGATATATTGTGCAGAAAATGAACAGAGTGATATACCGATGTACTGATGTACCGATTCTGTAACTCATCATGAAGAAGACCAAGTATTATAATTAAAGGATTTTGTTTTCAATGTGCCTGCTCATAGACTCATGAAAATGATTGATTCTATATAGATTCATATTTAAAAAAATTAGTTACAGACATTTCATAACAAATCGTCATCTGGTTTAGAATATATTGAAGGATGTACTAATTCGTTAACTAATCAAGAAGAAGTCCCTTTATAGTAAATTAACGTTATTTCCTTCGATGTGGCGGCTCCTGGATATACGAACTGAGTAAATTCTATATCGATACATATTAAAATGGAAATAACAAATATTTCATAAAATTTCGATATATTTTTCAGAAAATGAACAGAATGATATACCGATGTACTGATGTACCGGCTCTGTAATTCATCATGAAGAAGTCCAAGTGAAATATATTAATTATTTTGTTCTCAATATGGCTGCTCCTAGACACATCAACTAAATTTATTCTATATCGTATTAAATTAGTATAGCAATGACAAACATTTCAAAAAAAATCGATGTCCAGTTCAGAAATTATAGAGTGATATAACGATGCGAAAGCTGATCTGAAGAAGTCCCTTTATAGTAAATTAGCGTTATTTCCTTCGAGATGGCGACTCCTGGACATATGAATTGAGATAATTCTATATCGATGCATATTAAAATGGAAATAACAAATATTTCATAAAATTTCGATATATTTTTCAGAAAATGAACAGAATGATATACCGATGTACTGATGTACCGATTCTGTAACTCATCATGAAGAAGTCGAAGTAAAATAAATTAAGTATTATGTTTTCAATATGGCTGCTCCTAGACACATCAACTAAATTTATTCTATATCGAAGTAAATTAATATAGCAATTGCAAACATTTCAAAAAAATTCGATGGCCGGTTCAGAAATTATTGAGTGTATAACGATGCGAAAGCTGATCTGAAGAAGTCCCTTTATAGTAAACTAACGGTATTTTCTTCGATGTGGCGACTCCTATATATATATGAACTAAGTTAATTCTATATCGATGCATATTAAAATGGAAATAACAAATATTTCATAAAATTCCGAAATATTTTTCAGAAATGAACAGATTGATATACCGATGTACTGATGTACCGGCTCTGTAATTCATCATGAAGAAGTCAAAGTAAAATAAATTAAGTATTATGTTTTCAATATGGCTGCTCCTAGACACATAAACTGAATTCATTCTATATCGAAGTAAATTAATATAGCAATGACAAACATTTCAAAAAAATTCAATGTCCAGTTCAGATAATATTGAAGGATAAAACGATTCGAAAGCTGATCATGAAGAAGTCGCTTTATAGTAAATTAACATTATATTCTTTGATGTGGCGGACCCGTACACACGAACTCAGTTAATTCTATATTGATGGATTTTAATACAGAAATGACAAATATTTCATCAAATTTCGATATATTGTGCAGAAAATGAACAGAATGATGTACCGATGTACTGATGTACCGATTCTGTAACTCATCATGAAGAAGTCCAAGTAAAATAAATTAAGTATTATGTTTTCAATATGGCTGCTCCTAGACACATGAACTGAATTTATTCTATATCGAAGTAAATTAATATAATAATGACAAAAATTTCAAAAAAATTCGATGTCCGGTTCAGAAATTATTGAAGGATATAACCATGCGAAAGCTGATCATGAAGAAGTCCCTTTATAGTAAATTAATATTATATTCTTCGATGTGGCGGCTCCTGGACACATGAACTCAGTTAATTCTATATTGATGGATTTTAATATAGGAATGACAAATATTTCATAGAATTCCGATATATTGTGCTGAAAATGAACAGAATGATATACCGATGTACTGATGTACCGATTCTGTAACTCATCATAAAGAAGACCAAGTATTATAATTAAAAGATTTTGTTTTCAATGTGCCTGCTCAGAGACACATGAAGTTCATTGATTCTATATAGATTCATATTTAAAAAAACTAGTTACAGACATTTCATAACAAATCGTCATCTGGTTTAGAATATATTGAAGGATGTAGTAATTCGTTAACTAATCAAGAAGAATGTGTTCAAAAAAATTCGATGTCCGGTTCAGAAATTATTGAGCGATATAACGATGCGAAAGCTGATCTGAAGAAGTCCCTTTATAGTAAACTAACGGTATTTTCTTCGATGTGGCGTCTCCTGGATATATGAACTAAGTTAATTCTATATCGATGCATATTAAAATGGAAATAACAAATATTTCATAAAATTCCGATATATTTTTCAGAAATGAACAGAATGATATACCGACGTACTGATGTACCGGCTCTGTAATTCATCATGAAGAAGTCCAAGTAAAATAAATTAAATATTATGTTTTCAATATGGCTGCTCCTAGACACATAAACTGAATTCATTCTATATCGAAGTTATATATAGCAATGATAAACATTTCAAAAAACTTCGATGTCCAGTTCAGAAATTATTGAAGGATAAAACGATGCGAAAGCTGATCATGAAGGAGTCCCTTTATAGTAAATTAACGTCATTTTCTTCAATGAGGTTGTACTGGACACATGAACTAAACTAATTCTATATCGATGCATATTAATATGTAAATGCCTGCTCATAGAAACATGAAGTGAATTGATTCATATGTACTGATTAATAGATTCATATTCAAAAAAAAGTAGTTACAGCAATTACATATCAAATCGTCATCATCGTCATTGAAAGATGTACTAACTCGGTAGCTAATAATGGAGAATATCATTTATAGTAAATTAACGTTATATTCTTCGATGTGGCGGCTCCCGGACACATGAACTCAGTTAATTCTATATTGATGGATTTTAGTATAGGAATGACAAATATTTTATAAAATTTCGATATATTGTGCAGAAAATGAACAGAGTGATATACCGATGTACTGATGTACCGATTCTGTAACTCATCATGAAGAAGACCAAGTATTATAATTAAAGGATTTTGTTTTCAATGTGCCTGCTCATAGACTCATGAAAATGATTGATTCTATATAGATTCATATTTAAAAAAATTAGTTACAGACATTTCATAACAAATCGTCATCTGGTTTAGAATATATTGAAGGATGTACTAATTCGTTAACTAATCAAGAAGAAGTCCCTTTATAGTAAATTAACGTTATTTCCTTCGATGTGGCGGCTCCTGGATATACGAACTGAGTAAATTCTATATCGATACATATTAAAATGGAAATAACAAATATTTCATAAAATTTCGATATATTTTTCAGAAAATGAACAGAATGATATACCGATGTACTGATGTACCGGCTCTGTAATTCATCATGAAGAAGTCCAAGTAAAATATATTAATTATTTTGTTCTCAATATGGCTGCTCCTAGACACATCAACTAAATTTATTCTATATCGTAGTAAATTAGTATAGCAATGACAAACATTTCAAAAAAAATCGATGTCCAGTTCAGAAATTATAGAGTGATATAACGATGCGAAAGCTGATCTGAAGAAGTCCCTTTATAGTAAATTAGCGTTATTTCCTTCGAGATGGCGACTCCTGGACATATGAATTGAGATAATTCTATATCGATGCATATTAAAATGGAAATAACAAATATTTCATAAAATTTCGATATATTTTTCAGAAAATGAACAGAATGATATACCGATGTACTGATGTACCGATTCTGTAACTCATCATGAAGAAGTCGAAGTAAAATAAATTAAGTATTATGTTTTCAATATGGCTGCTCCTAGACACATCAACTAAATTTATTCTATATCGAAGTAAATTAATATAGCAATTGCAAACATTTCAAAAAAATTCGATGGCCGGTTCAGAAATTATTGAGTGTATAACGATGCGAAAGCTGATCTGAAGAAGTCCCTTTATAGTAAACTAACGGTATTTTCTTCGATGTGGCGACTCCTATATATATATGAACTAAGTTAATTCTATATCGATGCATATTAAAATGGAAATAACAAATATTTCATAAAATTCCGAAATATTTTTCAGAAATGAACAGATTGATATACCGATGTACTGATGTACCGGCTCTGTAATTCATCATGAAGAAGTCAAAGTAAAATAAATTAAGTATTATGTTTTCAATATGGCTGCTCCTAGACACATAAACTGAATTCATTCTATATCGAAGTAAATTAATATAGCAATGACAAACATTTCAAAAAAATTCAATGTCCAGTTCAGATAATATTGAAGGATAAAACGATTCGAAAGCTGATCATGAAGAAGTCGCTTTATAGTAAATTAACATTATATTCTTTGATGTGGCGGACCCGTACACACGAACTCAGTTAATTCTATATTGATGGATTTTAATATAGAAATGACAAATATTTCATCAAATTTCGATATATTGTGCAGAAAATGAACAGAATGATATACCGATGTACTGATGTACCGATTCTGTAACTCATCATGAAGAAGTCCAAGTAAAATAAATTAAGTATTATGTTTTCAATATGGCTGCTCCTAGACACATGAACTGAATTTATTCTATATCGAAGTAAATTAATATAATAATGACAAAAATTTCAAAAAAATTCGATGTCCGGTTCAGAAATTATTGAAGGATATAACCATGCGAAAGCTGATCATGAAGAAGTCCCTTTATAGTAAATTAATATTATATTCTTCGATGTGGCGGCTCCTGGACACATGAACTCAGTTAATTCTATATTGATGGATTTTAATATAGGAATGACAAATATTTCATAGAATTCCGATATATTGTGCTGAAAATGAACAGAATGATATACCGATGTACTGATGTACCGATTCTGTAACTCATCATAAAGAAGACCAAGTATTATAATTAAAAGATTTCGTTTTCAATGTGCCTGCTCAGAGACACATGAAGTTCATTGATTCTATATAGATTCATATTTAAAAAAACTAGTTACAGACATTTCATAACAAATCGTCATCTGGTTTAGAATATATTGAAGGATGTAGTAATTCGTTAACTAATCAAGAAGAATGTCCATTATAGTAAACTAACGTTATTTTCTTCGATATGGCAGTTCCTGGACACATGATCTGAATTAATTCTAAATCGATGCATATTTATATAGAAATAACAACCATTTCATAAAATTTTGACATATTGTTCATAAAATGAACAGAATGATATACCGATGTACTGATGTACCGACTCTGTAATTCATCATGAAGGAGTCCAAGTAAAATAAATTATGTATTATGTTTCCAATATGGCTGCTCCTAGACACATGAACTAAATGTATTCTATATCGAAGTAAATTAATATAGCAATTGCAAACATTTCAAAAAAATTCGATGTCCGGTTCAGAAATTATTGAGCGATATAACGATGCGAAAGCTGATCTGAAGAAGTCCCTTTATAGTAAACTAACGGTATTTTCTTCGATGTGGCGTCTCCTGGATATATGAACTAAGTTAATTCTATATCGATGCATATTAAAATGGAAATAACAAATATTTCATAAAATTCCGATATATTTTTCAGAAATGAACAGAATGATATACCGACGTACTGATGTACCGGCTCTGTAATTCATCATGAAGAAGTCCAAGTAAAATAAATTAAATATTATGTTTTCAATATGGCTGCTCCTAGACACATAAACTGAATTCATTCTATATCGAAGTTATATATAGCAATGATAAACATTTCAAAAAACTTCGATGTCCAGTTCAGAAATTATTGAAGGATAAAACGATGCGAAAGCTGATCATGAAGGCGTCCCTTTATAGTAAATTAACGTCATTTTCTTCAATGAGGTTGTACTGGACACATGAACTAAACTAATTCTATATCGATGCATATTAATATGTAAATGCCTGCTCATAGAAACATGAAGTGAATTGATTCATATGTACTGATTAATAGATTCATATTCAAAAAAAAGTAGTTACAGCAATTACATATCAAATCGTCATCATCGTCATTGAAAGATGTACTAACTCGGTAGCTAATAATGGAGAATATCATTTATAGTAAATTAACGTTATATTCTTCGATGTGGCGGCTCCCGGACACATGAACTCAGTTAATTCTATATTGATGGATTTTAGTATAGGAATGACAAATATTTTATAAAATTTCGATATATTGTGCAGAAAATGAACAGAGTGATATACCGATGTACTGATGTACCGATTCTGTAACTCATCATGAAGAAGACCAAGTATTATAATTAAAGGATTTTGTTTTCAATGTGCCTGCTCATAGACTCATGAAAATGATTGATTCTATATAGATTCATATTTAAAAAAATTAGTTACAGACATTTCATAACAAATCGTCATCTGGTTTAGAATATATTGAAGGATGTACTAATTCGTTAACTAATCAAGAAGAAGTCCCTTTATAGTAAATTAACGTTATTTCCTTCGATGTGGCGGCTCCTGGATATACGAACTGAGTAAATTCTATATCGATACATATTAAAATGGAAATAACAAATATTTCATAAAATTTCGATATATTTTTCAGAAAATGAACAGAATGATATACCGATGTACTGATGTACCGGCTCTGTAATTCATCATGAAGAAGTCCAAGTAAAATATATTAATTATTTTGTTCTCAATATGGCTGCTCCTAGACACATCAACTAAATTTATTCTATATCGTAGTAAATTAGTATAGCAATGACAAACATTTCAAAAAAAATCGATGTCCAGTTCAGAAATTATAGAGTGATATAACGATGCGAAAGCTGATCTGAAGAAGTCCCTTTATAGTAAATTAGCGTTATTTCCTTCGAGATGGCGACTCCTGGACATATGAATTGAGATAATTCTATATCGATGCATATTAAAATGGAAATAACAAATATTTCATAAAATTTCGATATATTTTTCAGAAAATGAACAGAATGATATACCGATGTACTGATGTACCGATTCTGTAACTCATCATGAAGAAGTCGAAGTAAAATAAATTAAGTATTATGTTTTCAATATGGCTGCTCCTAGACACATCAACTAAATTTATTCTACATCGAAGTAAATTAATATAGCAATTGCAAACATTTCAAAAAAATTCGATGGCCGGTTCAGAAATTATTGAGTGTATAACGATGCGAAAGCTGATCTGAAGAAGTCCCTTTATAGTAAACTAACGGTATTTTCTTCGATGTGGCGACTCCTATATATATATGAACTAAGTTAATTCTATATCGATGCATATTAAAATGGAAATAACAAATATTTCATAAAATTCCGAAATATTTTTCAGAAATGAACAGATTGATATACCGATGTACTGATGTACCGGCTCTATAATTCATCATGAAGAAGTCAAAGTAAAATAAATTAAGTATTATGTTTTCAATATGGCTGCTCCTAGACACATAAACTGAATTCATTCTATATCGAAGTAAATTAATATAGCAATGACAAACATTTCAAAAAAATTCAATGTCCAGTTCAGATAATATTGAAGGATAAAACGATTCGAAAGCTGATCATGAAGAAGTCGCTTTATAGTAAATTAACATTATATTCTTTGATGTGGCGGACCCGTACACACGAACTCAGTTAATTCTATATTGATGGATTTTAATATAGAAATGACAAATATTTCATCAAATTTCGATATATTGTGCAGAAAATGAACAGAATGATATACCGATGTACTGATGTACCGATTCTGTAACTCATCATGAAGAAGTCCAAGTAAAATAAATTAAGTATTTTGTTTTCAATATGGCTGCTCCTAGACACATCAACTGAATTTATTCTATATCGAAGTAAATTAGTATAGCAATGACAAACATTTCAAAAAAAATCGATGTCCAGTTCAGAAATTATAGAGTGATATAACGATTCGAAAGCTGATAATGAAGAAGTCCCTTTATAGTAAATTAACGTTATTTCCTTCGATGTGGCGACACCTGGACATATGAATTGAGTTAATTCTATATCGATACATATTAAAATGGAAATAACAAATATTTCATAAAATTTCGATATATTTTTCAGAAAATGAACAGAATGATATACCGATGTACTGATGTACCGGCTCTGTAATTCATCATGAAGAAGTCCAAGTAAAATATATTAATTATTTTGTTCTCAATATGGCTGCTCCTAGACACATCAACTAAATTTATTCTATATCGTAGTAAATTAGTATAGCAATGACAAACATTTCAAAAAAAATCGATGTCCAGTTCAGAAATTATAGAGTGATATAACGATGCGAAAGCTGATCTGAAGAAGTCCCTTTATAGTAAATTAGCGTTATTTCCTTCGAGATGGCGACTCCTGGACATATGAATTGAGATAATTCTATATCGATGCATATTAAAATGGAAATAACAAATATTTCATAAAATTTCGATATATTTTTCAGAAAATGAACAGAATGATATACCGATGTACTGATGTACCGATTCTGTAACTCATCATGAAGAAGTCGAAGTAAAATAAATTAAGTATTATGTTTTCAATATGGCTGCTCCTAGACACATCAACTAAATTTATTCTATATCGAAGTAAATTAATATAGCAATTGCAAACATTTCAAAAAAATTCGATGGCCGGTTCAGAAATTATTGAGTGTATAACGATGCGAAAGCTGATCTGAAGAAGTCACTTTATAGTAAACTAACGGTATTTTCTTCGATGTGGCGTCTCCTATATATATATGAACTAAGTTAATTCTATATCGATGCATATTAAAATGGAAATAACAAATATTTCATAAAATTCCGAAATATTTTTCAGAAATGAACAGATTGATATACCGATGTACTGATGTACCGGCTCTGTAATTCATCATGAAGAAGTCAAAGTAAAATAAATTAAGTATTATGTTTTCAATATGGCTGCTCCTAGACACATAAACTGAATTCATTCTATATCGAAGTAAATTAATATAGCAATGACAAACATTTCAAAAAAATTCAATGTCCAGTTCAGATAATATTGAAGGATAAAACGATTCGAAAGCTGATCATGAAGAAGTCGCTTTATAGTAAATTAACATTATATTCTTTGATGTGGCGGACCCGTACACACGAACTCAGTTAATTCTATATTGATGGATTTTAATATAGAAATGACAAATATTTCATCAAATTTCGATATATTGTGCAGAAAATGAACAGAATGATATACCGATGTACTGATGTACCGATTCTGTAACTCATCATGAAGAAGTCCAAGTAAAATAAATTAAGTATTATGTTTTCAATATGGCTGCTCCTAGACACATGAACTGAATTTATTCTATATCGAAGTAAATTAATATAATAATGACAAAAATTTCAAAAAAATTCGATGTCCGGTTCAGAAATTATTGAAGGATATAACCATGCGAAAGCTGATCATGAAGAAGTCCCTTTATAGTAAATTAATATTATATTCTTCGATGTGGCGGCTCCTGGACACATGAACTCAGTTAATTCTATATTGATGGATTTTAATATAGGAATGACAAATATTTCATAGAATTCCGATATATTGTGCTGAAAATGAACAGAATGATATACCGATGTACTGATGTACCGATTCTGTAACTCATCATAAAGAAGACCAAGTATTATAATTAAAAGATTTCGTTTTCAATGTGCCTGCTCAGAGACACATGAAGTTCATTGATTCTATATAGATTCATATTTAAAAAAACTAGTTACAGACATTTCATAACAAATCGTCATCTGGTTTAGAATATATTGAAGGATGTAGTAATTCGTTAACTAATCAAGAAGAATGTCCATTATAGTAAACTAACGTTATTTTCTTCGATATGGCAGTTCCTGGACACATGATCTGAATTAATTCTAAATCGATGCATATTTATATAGAAATAACAACCATTTCATAAAATTTTGACATATTGTTCATAAAATGAACAGAATGATATACCGATGTACTGATGTACCGACTCTGTAATTCATCATGAAGGAGTCCAAGTAAAATAAATTATGTATTATGTTTCCAATATGGCTGCTCCTAGACACATGAACTAAATGTATTCTATATCGAAGTAAATTAATATAGCAATTGCAAACATTTCAAAAAAATTCGATGTCCGGTTCAGAAATTATTGAGCGATATAACGATGCGAAAGCTGATCTGAAGAAGTCCCTTTATAGTAAACTAACGGTATTTTCTTCGATGTGGCGTCTCCTGGATATATGAACTAAGTTAATTCTATATCGATGCATATTAAAATGGAAATAACAAATATTTCATAAAATTCCGATATATTTTTCAGAAATGAACAGAATGATATACCGACGTACTGATGTACCGGCTCTGTAATTCATCATGAAGAAGTCCAAGTAAAATAAATTAAATATTATGTTTTCAATATGGCTGCTCCTAGACACATAAACTGAATTCATTCTATATCGAAGTTATATATAGCAATGATAAACATTTCAAAAAACTTCGATGTCCAGTTCAGAAATTATTGAAGGATAAAACGATGCGAAAGCTGATCATGAAGGCGTCCCTTTATAGTAAATTAACGTCATTTTCTTCAATGAGGTTGTACTGGACACATGAACTAAACTAATTCTATATCGATGCATATTAATATGTAAATGCCTGCTCATAGAAACATGAAGTGAATTGATTCATATGTACTGATTAATAGATTCATATTCAAAAAAAAGTAGTTACAGCAA
This sequence comes from Coelopa pilipes, assembly GCA_947389925.1. Taxonomy (NCBI): domain Eukaryota; kingdom Metazoa; phylum Arthropoda; class Insecta; order Diptera; family Coelopidae; genus Coelopa; species Coelopa pilipes. The sequence goes on from OX376700.1 coordinate 11,735,760, forward strand.
TTACATATCAAATCGTCATCATCGTCATTGAAAGATGTACTAACTCGGTAGCTAATAATGGAGAATATCATTTATAGTAAATTAACGTTATATTCTTCGATGTGGCGGCTCCCGGACACATGAACTCAGTTAATTCTATATTGATGGATTTTAGTATAGGAATGACAAATATTTTATAAAATTTCGATATATTGTGCAGAAAATGAACAGAGTGATATACCGATGTACTGATGTACCGATTCTGTAACTCATCATGAAGAAGACCAAGTATTATAATTAAAGGATTTTGTTTTCAATGTGCCTGCTCATAGACTCATGAAAATGATTGATTCTATATAGATTCATATTTAAAAAAATTAGTTACAGACATTTCATAACAAATCGTCATCTGGTTTAGAATATATTGAAGGATGTACTAATTCGTTAACTAATCAAGAAGAAGTCCCTTTATAGTAAATTAACGTTATTTCCTTCGATGTGGCGGCTCCTGGATATACGAACTGAGTAAATTCTATATCGATACATATTAAAATGGAAATAACAAATATTTCATAAAATTTCGATATATTTTTCAGAAAATGAACAGAATGATATACCGATGTACTGATGTACCGGCTCTGTAATTCATCATGAAGAAGTCCAAGTAAAATATATTAATTATTTTGTTCTCAATATGGCTGCTCCTAGACACATCAACTAAATTTATTCTATATCGTAGTAAATTAGTATAGCAATGACAAACATTTCAAAAAAAATCGATGTCCAGTTCAGAAATTATAGAGTGATATAACGATGCGAAAGCTGATCTGAAGAAGTCCCTTTATAGTAAATTAGCGTTATTTCCTTCGAGATGGCGACTCCTGGACATATGAATTGAGATAATTCTATATCGATGCATATTAAAATGGAAATAACAAATATTTCATAAAATTTCGATATATTTTTCAGAAAATGAACAGAATGATATACCGATGTACTGATGTACCGATTCTGTAACTCATCATGAAGAAGTCGAAGTAAAATAAATTAAGTATTATGTTTTCAATATGGCTGCTCCTAGACACATCAACTAAATTTATTCTATATCGAAGTAAATTAATATAGCAATTGCAAACATTTCAAAAAAATTCGATGGCCGGTTCAGAAATTATTGAGTGTATAACGATGCGAAAGCTGATCTGAAGAAGTCCCTTTATAGTAAACTAACGGTATTTTCTTCGATGTGGCGACTCCTATATATATATGAACTAAGTTAATTCTATATCGATGCATATTAAAATGGAAATAACAAATATTTCATAAAATTCCGAAATATTTTTCAGAAATGAACAGATTGATATACCGATGTACTGATGTACCGGCTCTATAATTCATCATGAAGAAGTCAAAGTAAAATAAATTAAGTATTATGTTTTCAATATGGCTGCTCCTAGACACATAAACTGAATTCATTCTATATCGAAGTAAATTAATATAGCAATGACAAACATTTCAAAAAAATTCAATGTCCAGTTCAGATAATATTGAAGGATAAAACGATTCGAAAGCTGATCATGAAGAAGTCGCTTTATAGTAAATTAACATTATATTCTTTGATGTGGCGGACCCGTACACACGAACTCAGTTAATTCTATATTGATGGATTTTAATATAGAAATGACAAATATTTCATCAAATTTCGATATATTGTGCAGAAAATGAACAGAATGATATACCGATGTACTGATGTACCGATTCTGTAACTCATCATGAAGAAGTCCAAGTAAAATAAATTAAGTATTTTGTTTTCAATATGGCTGCTCCTAGACACATCAACTGAATTTATTCTATATCGAAGTAAATTAGTATAGCAATGACAAACATTTCAAAAAAAATCGATGTCCAGTTCAGAAATTATAGAGTGATATAACGATTCGAAAGCTGATAATGAAGAAGTCCCTTTATAGTAAATTAACGTTATTTCCTTCGATGTGGCGACACCTGGACATATGAATTGAGTTAATTCTATATCGATGCATATTAAAATGGAAATAAGAAATATTTCATAAAATTTCGATATATTGTGCAGAAAATGAACAGAATAATATACCGATGTACTGATGTACCGATTCTGTAACTCATCATGAAGAAGACCAAGTATTATAATTAAAGGATTTTGTTTTCAATGTGCCTGCTCATAGACACATGAAGATGATTGATTATATATAGATTCATATTTAAAAAAATTAGTTACAGACATTTCATAACAAATCGTCATCTGGTTTAGAATATATTGAAGGATGTACTAATTCGTTAACTAATCAAGAAGAAGTCCCTTTATAGTAAATTAACGTTATTTCCTTCGATGTGGCGACTTCTGGACATATGAACTGAGTAAATTCTATATCGATGCATATTAAAATGGAAATAACAAATATTTGATAAAATTTCGATATAAAATTTCGATTCCGTAATTCATCATTAAGAAGTCTTATAAATTAAGGGTTATGTTTTCAATATGGCTACTCCTAGACACATAAACTGAATTTAATCTATATCGAAGTAAATTAATATAGCAATGACAATCATTTCCAAAAAATTCGATGTCCAGTTCAGAAAATATTGAAGGATAAAACGATTCGAAAGCTGATCATGAAGTCCCTTTATAGTAAATTAATGTTATATTCTTCGATGTGGCGGCTCCCGGACACATGAACTCAGTTAATTCTATATTGATGGGTTTTAGTATAGGAATGACAAATATTTCATAAAATTTCGATATATTGTATAGAAAATGAACAGAATTATATTCCTATGTACTAATGTACTGACTCTGTAGATAATTATGAAGAAGTCCAAGTATTACAAATAAAGGATTTTGTTTTCAATGTACCTGCTCATAGACACATGAAGTGCATTGATTCTATATAGATTCATATTAAAAGAAAAGTAGTTACATTTCATATCAAACCGTCATCTGGTTTAGAATATATTGAAGGTAACTCGGTAACTAATAATGAAGAATGTCATTTATAGTAAATTAACGTTATTTTCTTCGATATGGCAGTTCCTTGACACATGATCTGAATTAATTCTATATAGATGCATATTTATATAGAAATAACAACCATTTCATAAAATTTTGACATATTGCTCACAAAATGAACAGAATGATATACCGATGTACTGATGTACCGACTCAGTAATTCTTTATGAAGAAGTCCAAGATAAATAAATTAAGGATTATGTTTTCAATATGGCTGCTCCTAGACACATCAACTGAATTTATTCTATATCGAAGTAAATTAGTATAGCAATGACAAACATTTCAAAAAAAATCGATGTCCAGTTCAGAAATTATAGAGTGATATAACGATGCGAAAGCTGATCTGAAGAAGTCCCTTTATAGTAAATTAACGTTATTTCCTTCGATGTGGCGACACCTGGACATATGAATTGAGTTAATTCTATATCGATGCATATTAAAATGGAAATAACAAATATTTCATAAAATTTCGATATATTTTTCAGAAAATGAACAGAATGATATACCGATGTACTGATGTACCGATTCTGTAAATAATTATGAAGAAGTCCAAGTATTAGAAATAAAGGATTTTGTTTTCAATGTGCCTGCTCATAGACACATGAAGTGCATTGATTCTATATAGACTCATATTAAAAGAAACTAGTTACAGCAATTTCATATCAACTCGTCATCTGGTTTAGAATATATTGAAGGATGTACTAACTCGGTAACTAATAATGAAGAATGTCATTTATAGTAAATTAACGTTATTTTCTTCGATATGGCAGTTCCTGGACACATGATCTGAATTAATTCTATATCGATGCATATTTATATAGAAATAACAACCATTTCATAAAATTTTGACATATTGTTCACAAAATGAACAGAATGATATACCGATGTACTGATGTACCGACTCAGTTATTCTTTATGAAGAAGTCCAAGAGAAATAAATTAAGGATTATGTTTTCAATATGGCTCCACCTAGACACATGAACTGAATTTAATCTATATCGGAGTAAATTAATATAGCAATGACAAACATTTCAAAAAAATTCGATGTCCAGTTCAGAAAATATTGAAGGATAAACCGATTCGAAAGCTGATCATGAAGAAGTCCCTTTATAGTAAATTAACGTTAAATTCTTCGATGTGGCGGCTCCCGGACACATGAACTCAGTTAATTCTATATTGATGGATTTTAGTATAGGAATGACAAATATTTCATAAAATTTCGATATATTGTGCAGAAAATGAACAGAATGATATACCGATGTACTGATGTACCGATTCTGTAACTCATCATGAAGAAGACCAAGTATTATAATTAAAGGATTTTGTTTTCAATGTGCCTGCTCATAGACACATGAAGATGATTTATTATATATAGATTCATATTTAAAAAAATTAGTTACAGACATTTCATAACAAATCGTCATCTGGTTTAGAATATATTGAAGGATGTACTAATTCGTTAACTAATCAAGAAGAAGTCCCTTTATAGTAAATTAACGTTATTTCCTTCGATGTGGCGACTTCTGGACATATGAACTGAGTAAATTCTATATCGATGCATATTAAAATGGAAATAACAAATATTTGATAAAATTTCGATATATTTTTCAGAAAATGAACAGAATGATATACTGATGTACTGATGTACCGGCTCTGTAATTCATCATGAAGAAGTCCAAGTAAAATAAATTAAGTATTATGTTCTCAATATGGCTGCCCATAGACACATCAACTGAATTTATTCTATATCGAAGTAAATTAGTATAGCAATGACAAACATTTCAAAAAAAATCGATGTCCAGTTCAGAATTTATAGAGTGCGAAAGCTGATCTGAAGAAGTCCCTTTAGAGTAAATTAACGTTATTTCCTTCGATGTGGCGACTCCTGGACATTTGAATTGAGTTAATTCTATATCGATGCATATTAAAATTAAAATAACAAATATTTCATAAAATTTCGATATATTTTTGAGAAAATGAACAGAATGATATACCGATGTACTGATGTACCGATTCTGTAACTCATCATGAAGAAGACCAAGTATTATAATTAAAGGATTTTGTTTTCAATGTGCCTGCTCATAGACACATGAAGAGCATTGATTCTATATAGACTCATATTAAAAGAAACTAGTTACAGCAATTTCATATCAACTCGTCATCTAGTTTAGAATATATTGAAGGATGTACTAACTCGGTAACTAATAATGAAGAATGTCATTTATAGTAAATTAACGTTATTTTCTTCGATATGGCAGTTCCTTGACAAATGATCTGAATTAATTCTATATCGATGCATATTTATATAGAAATAACAACCATTTCTTAAAATGTTGACATATTGTTCACAAAATGAACAGAATGTAATACCGATTTACTGATGTACCGATTCCGTAATTCATCATTAAGAAGTCCAATAAATTAAGGATTATGTTTTCAATATGGTTGCTCCTAGACACATAAACTGAATTTAATCTATATCGAAGTAAATTAATATAGCAATGACAATCATTTCCAAAAAATTCGATGTCCAGTTCAGAAAATATTGAAGGATAAAACGATTCGAAAGCTGATCATGAAGTCCCTTTATAGTAAATTAACGTTATATTCTTCGATGTGGCGGCTCCCGGACACATGAACTCAGTTAAATCTATATTGATGGATTTTAATATAGGAATGACAAATATTTCATAAAATTTCGATATATTGTGCAGAAAATGAACAGAATGATATACCGATGTACTGATGTACCGATTCTGTAACTCATCATGAAGAAGACCAAGTATTATAATTAAAGGATTTTGTTTTCAATGTGCCTGCTCATAGACACATGAAGATGATTAATTATATATAGATTCATATTTAAAAAAATTCGTTACAGACATTTCATAACAAATCGTCATCTGGTTTAGAATATATTGAAGGATGTACTAATTCGTTAACTAATCAAGAAGAAGTCCCTTTATAGTAAATTAACGTTATATTTTTTGATGTGGCGAAATTCTATATCGATGCATATTAAAATGGAAATAAAAAATATTTGATAAAATTTCGATATATTTTTCAGAAAATGAACAGAATGATATACTGATGTACTGATGTACCGGCTCTGTAATTCATCATGAAGAAGTCCAAGTAAAATAAATTAAGTATTATGTTCTCAATATGGCTGCCCCTAGACACATCAACTGAATTTATTCTATATCGAAGTAAATTAGTATAGCAATGACAAACATTTCAAAAAAAATCGATGTCCAGTTCAGAAATTATAGAGTGATATAACGATGCGAAAGCTGATCTGAAGAAGTCCCTTTATAGTAAATTAACGTTATTTCCTTCGATGTGGCGACTCCTGGACATATGAATGTAGGGTGTCGAGGAATACGGACGGACAGAACGACGAGAAGCGGACAGACGTACTAGCAACAGGAGAGACACGTACAACAAGTGGGCAAGACGAGACGGATATATGACAAACGAGAAGAGACGAAACGACAAAACAAAGCAACGACAAAGATACAGACGAATAACAGTAAACTTTGTTTTTGTAAACTAGCATTTAGAAAGTAGTTTGTAAGAACATTGAATTTAAATAAAGAGTGAGTTGAATTCTGGACACAAAACGTGAAGCATCAACTTCTTTCTTTCTTTTGTGAACAGTTTATCCTACATTTTGGGGGCTCAACCCAAATATTAATCGCGCTATCGATTAAAAAAAAAAAAAAAAAAAACTTTTAGATGTTGAGCATATTTTATTGTGATGGAAAATTTTGCAGCAGAAGTTACAGTGAAGATTTTGAGATGAGACTCGAAGAACATAGAAGTAAAATCGAGAAGAGTTGTGATGAAATACTTTCAATGCGAAGATTAGAAGTAAAATTGAAAGTAATAGTGAAGAAATTTGTGAAGAAAAGTATGAATTATAAGTGAAGAAAAACTTAGATGAAAACCTGTGAAAGAAAATTTTAAGTGAATTTGAGAGTTGAGACAACAATTAACTTTGAGAATAGTTCTGTATGCAAAAACTTTGAAGAATTTGAGTAGTAGTAGTGAGGAAGAATAAAGTGTTTTTTTTGAAATTTTGAAAAGTAAGAGTCAAAAACATTTTGATAGAGTGGCGAAACTGTACAAAAAGTGCCAATAAGTGTTACGATGCAGAAGCCGAACATTTCCAATTGCATGTAAAAGTGACGCGCATTTCAAATTAGACTTGGTAACAAAAGTAACGCCTCACAAAAATCTCAGAACTACAAAAAGTGTGTACAAACTACAAAGACGCGCAAACTCCTTCAACTTTGGAAGCTACGAACTAGAAAACTACAAAGAGAAGGAGAGAAGGATAGAAGTGAACAGTGTAAATCAGACAGACGAAAGAGAATTCGCGTACATAAACGAATGAAAAGAAGAACAGAACAGAGTGCACGCAGAAACTATATCACAAGGAGAGTGAAAGAGATAGAACTACGTATACACAAGAAGATCAACAGAAATTTGTCTGCACATCGACCGATTCGTCGGGAAGAAGAAGAAGAAACGTAAACAAAGCAGACGAGATAGAACTACGTAAACACAAGAAGATCAACAGAAATTTGACTGCACATCAACCGATTCGTCGTGAAGAAGAAGAAGAAACGTAAACAAAGCAGACTGGACACCAACCGTTTCGAACTGAGAGTAGTAACAGCGAAGGAAAATCATTCAACGCGCGGAGAAGGACAAGAGCAGATTAGTAGAATAGACTTGCTTTGAATAATAATTAATTTGATTTGTATTTAAGTATTTAGTGGTGTATTTTTTTTAAGTAGTTTTAAAAGTATTCTTATCTACATCTCATATTTTTTATATTTCATCAACAATCTATAATGGACCGGAACAATATTTTGAAATTGACGGTGGACGGCTTAAGAACAAAGCTTGGGGAGTTGGGACTGGACACAACAGGACTAAAGAGTACGCTTCAGGACAGACTCTTCGCCCACTTCGGTTTCGACTCGAATGAGGAAGCGCTTTCAGTTGATGACGACTTTGGTTCCGTGACCACAGAAAATGTACGAATCGATCGACGAGTGTTCACATTGAGGGATATTGAGGACTCGCTGTCAACTTTTTCGGGGGATGGTCACCCAGAGGTAGAAGTGTGGGTCGACGAATTTGAGGCCAACGCGTTGACCGTTCGTTGGAATCAGCTGGAAAAATACATCTACGCGAAGCAACTTTTGAGGGGCGCAGCGAAATTGTTTTTGAGAAGTCTGGTAGGTGTGAACGATTGGGGAAGTCTTAAGGCAGCACTGATCAGTGAGTTCGGGGAGAAATTGTCAGCGGTCGAGGTGCATCGGTTGTTATCGAATAAGCGGAAGAAAGCAAACGAAAGTTTGAGGGAATTTTTGTATAGCGTCATGGAGATTGCAAAAGGAATTAAATTAGACGAAAGGAGCATAATCGAATATTTTGTAGACGGGATAGGAGATTCGAAACAGAATAAAATAATTTTGTATCAGTGCCGAACGATAAAAGAATTGAAGGATCAGTTGAAAATGTATGAAAAGTTGAGGGTCAGTACCCAGTACAATAATACACGGACTGTTCCCAATCAACAACATAAAACCAATCAGAAAGTAGAAGGTAGACGTTGTTTCAGGTGTGGTGATCGAAATCACATAGCCGCAGAATGTAAATCTGCTAGTTACAAATGTTTCAAGTGCCATCAATTCGGTCACCGGTCATTTGAATGTAAAACGGACTCTAAACCAAGTGTTGTGAAAACAGAAAAGGGCAATTTTCATACACTCACAACGAACAAAGTGGAGCGTAATCGAATTTTTAAAGACATTTCAATTGGCGGTCGCGTATTTTCGGCATTCATTGATACGGGTAGCGATTTTTGTTTGATGCGCTACGACACATTGATGTTATTAGATGATATAGAATTGGAAACCAAAGATGTACAAACATTGTTTGGCATCGGTGATGGCGCCATCAGAACAATGGGAAGTTTCAATATTGCGCTGGAAATAGATGGAGTGGAGTTAAATATTAAATTTTTAGTAGTTAGAGAGAGGGATATTTTGTATTCAGCGGTAATAGGGAATGATGTTTTGGAACAAGTAGGCATGTTAATTGGAGAAGAGGGTGTTACTTTTATTGAAAAGATACCAGAGAAAGTTGATAGTGAATTGGAGTCAAAGAAGATAAGCGATTTGAAGAACGAGAAAATCAGATTAAAGTCACAAAAAGCGATTGAAAAAATAAGAAAATTAGACGAAGAATCTAAGATCAATGAACTGAATGATGAATTCAAAGATATGATTTTATCAATAACTGATAGTGGAGAAAATAATCAGATATCAATAGATTTAGAACACCTTGATGAAAATGAGAGGAATATAGTGAAGGGTTTAATATATAATTATAATCCAGCTAAAATCGCGAAGTCACCAATTGAGATGAAGATAGTTTTGAGTGATGAGGTACCAGTTAGTTTGCGACCAAGGCGTTTGTCGAGTGTTGACCAGGCCATTGTTCAAAACCAAGTTGATGAATGGTTGCGAAAAGTTATTATACAGACCAGCTATTCTGAATATGCGGCTCCAGTCGTTCTTACCTCAAAGAAAGACGGTACTAAGAGGTTATGCTGTGATTTTAGGAAGTTAAATGAGAAGATTATAAAGGATAACTTTCCAATGACCCTAGTAGACGATGCTATTGCCAAATTGCAAAAAGGGAAAGTGTTCACAACGTTGGATTTACGTAACGGTTTCTTCCACGTACCTTTAGCAGTAGAATCACGCAAATATACATCTTTTGTGACACCTCACTGCCAGTTCGAATTTTTGAACGTACCGTTCGGCATTTCGAATTCGCCCGCGGTGTTCTCACGGTTTATTTTTGCTGTTTTGAGGGAGCTTATACAAGACGGAACAATCGTGGTATATGTGGATGATATTATTATTCCCACGGAGAATGAGAGAGAGGGTATTAAGAAGTTAGAGAAGGTGTTAAAAGTGGCTCAGGACTATGGTTTACAAATCAATTGGAACAAATGTCAGATTCTACAGAGGAAAGTTAATTTTCTGGGCTACATAGTAGAAAACTCAACGATAAAACCATCTCTTGAGAAAACTAGGGCTATAAATGATTTCCCAGTGCCGCACGATAGAAAAGCGCTGCAACGGTTTTTAGGTTTAACATCCTACTTCAGGCGTTTTGTAGAGGGTTATTCATTAATTGCGAAACCTTTAACCGATTTGTTAGCAAAAGATGTTATTTTCAAAATAGAAGAGAAAGAGACAGTCGCGTTCTTAGAGTTGAAGAAGACTTTGATCACTACACCAGTTCTTAAACTATTCGATGTAGGTGCAAAAACGGAAATTCACACCGACGCTAGCATGTATGGGTATGGGGCGGTCTTACTCCAGAAAAGTGATGAAGATCTGCAATTCCATCCGGTGGAATACATGAGTCGAAAAACTACCCCTTGCGAACAGAAATATCACTCATACGAATTAGAAGTATTAGCAGTTATACAAGCACTGAAGAAGTGGAGGGTGTATGTGTTGGGTCTGAAAGTGAAAATTGTGACGGACTGTAATGCCTTTAAGATGACAATGAAGAAAACGGACGTACCATTAAGAGTTGCTCGCTGGACAATGTTCATTCAAGAGTTTGACTATGAAATTGAACACCGCTCGGGGTCCAAGATGAGGCACGTAGATGCCTTGAGCCGAATCTCATGTTTGATGATCGAGGACTCATTGAATCACAGAGTTAGACAAGCACAATTACAAGACGAATGGGTGAAGGCGGTAGTAAAAGTATTAGAGAAAGACAGGTACGAGGATTATTTCTTGAAACATGGTATTTTACATAAAGACCCGAATATAGAATTGATTGTAATACCTTCTGCAATGGAAGAAGAGATAGTGAAAGCAGCACATAGACAGGGGCATTTCGCCGCAAAGAACACAGGACATAGTAGAGAAGACATTCTTCATTCCGAAGCTGGCTATAAAGGCTAATAATATTGTCAAAAATTGTGTTGAATGTATTATATCGGAAGCAAAAACGGGTAAAAAAGAGGGTTACCTCAATGCGATTGATAAAGCAGACAAGCCACTTGGTACTTATCACATAGACCATGTTGGCCCAATGGAGAACACGCATAAAAAATACAACCATATACTTGTGGTAGTAGACGCGTTTTCGAAGTTTGTGTGGTTGTATCCAACCAAGAGCACCGGTACTGATGAAGTTGTGGATAGGCTGCAGAAGCAAGCGTTCATATTCAGTAATCCAGAACGGATAATTTCGGATCGTGGGTCAGCGTTTACATCGCATAAATTTGAAGAATATTGTAGAGATCAGAACATTCAGCATTTGCTTATTACGACGGGAGTGCCGAGGGGTAACGGGCAGGTCGAACGTGTTCACAAGATTTTAGTTCCAATGTTGACAAAGTTATGTACTGGAAATCCACAACAATGGTATAGACATGTTGAGAGGGTGCAGCAAACTATAAATAATACTCCTCCTCGAAGTACGAAAGTAAGTCCGTTTAAGGTACTAACGGGTATAGAGATGCGTATAGCAGGGGATGAGGACATACGGCGACTAATTGATGAAGCGGTACTACAAGAATTTGAGCACGAACGTGACGAAATACGACTGACGGCAAAGGACAATATCGCGAAAATCCAAGAAAAGAATAGGAAGACGTACAATAAGAAGAGGGTGGGTAGAAACTGAATACAATATCAATGATTTAGTAGCTATCAAACGTACGCAATACGGGTCTGGCCTCAAATTAAAACCCAAATTCTTTGGACCATACATAGTATTAAAGAACTTACACTGTGGCTGAGTACATGAAGTTGTGGCAACCATCATTCGGGTCGAATGAAATGTCAGAAGGGCCGAATGTAGGGTGTCGAGGAATACGGACGGACAGAACGACGAGAAGCGGACAGACGTACTAGCAACAGGAGAGACACGTACAACAAGTGGGCAAGACGAGACGGATATATGACAAACGAGAAGAGACGAAACGACAAAACAAAGCAACGACAAAGATACAGACGAATAACAGTAAACTTTGTTTTTGTAAACTAGCATTTATAAAGTAGTTTGTAAGAACATTGAATTTAAATAAAGAGTGAGTTGAATTCTGGACACAAAACGTGAAGCATCAACTTCTTTCTTTCTTTTGTGAACAGTTTATCCTACATGAATTGAGTTAATTCTATATCGATGCATATTAAAATGGAAATAACAAATATTTCATAAAATTTTGACATATTGCTCACAAAATGAACAGAATGATATACCGATGTACTGATGTACCGACTCAGTTATTCTTTATGAAGAAGTCCAAGAGAAATAAATTAAGGATTATGTTTTCAATATGGCTGCACCTAGACACATGAACTGAATTTAATCTATATCGGAGTAAATTAATATAGCAATGACAAACATTTCAAAAAAATTCGATGTCCAGTTCAGAAAATATTGAAGGATAAACCGATTCGAAAGCTGATCATGAAGAAGTCGCTTTATAGTAAATTAACCTTATATTCTTCGATGTGGAGGCTCCCGGACACATGAACTCAGTTAATTCTATATTGATGGATTTTAATATAGAAATGACAAATATTTCATAAAATTTCGATATATTGTGCAGAAAATGAACAGAATAATATACCGATGTACAGATGTACCGATTCTGTAACTCATCATGAAGAAGACCAAGTATTATAATTAAAGGATTTTGTTTTCAATGTGCCTGCTCATAGACACATGAGGATGATTGATTCTATATAGATTCATATTTTAAAAAATTAGTTAAGGACATTTCATAACAAATCGTCATCTGGTTTAGAATATATTGAAGGATGTACTAGTTCGTTAACTAATCAAGAATAAGTCCCTTTATAGTAAATTAACGTTATTTCCTTCGATGTGGCGACTTCTGGACATATGAACTGAGTAAATTCTATATCGATGCATATTAAAATGGAAATAACAAATATTTGATAAAATTTCGATATATTTTTCAGAAAATGAACAGAATGATATAGCGATGTACTGATGTACCGGCTCTGTAATTCATCATGAAAAAGTCCAAGTTTAATAAATTAAGGATTATGTTTTCAATATGGCTGCTCCTAGACACAAACTGAATTTATTCTATGTCGAAGTAAATTAGTATAGCAATGACAAACATTTCAAAAAAAAATCGATGTCCAGTTCAGAAATTATAGAGTGATATAACGATGCGAAAGCTGATCTGAAGAAGTCCCTTAATAGTAAATTAACGTTATTTCCTTCGATGTGGCGACTACTGGACATATGAATTGAGTTAATTCTATATCGATGCATATTAAAATGGAAATAACAAATATTTCATAAAATTTCGATATATTGTTCAGAAAATGAACAGAATGACATACCGATGTACAGATGTACCGATTCTGTAATTCATCATGAAGATGTAATATAAATAGTAATATAAATAAAGGACTTAGTTTTCAATGTACCTGCTCATAGACACATGAAGTGAATTTATTCTATCGATTCATATTCAAAAAAAAAGTAGTTACAGCAATTTCATATCAAATCGTCATCTGGTTTAGAATATATTGAAGGATGTACTAACTCGGAAACTTATAATGAAGAATGTCATTTATAGTAAATTAACGTTATTTTCTTCGATATGGCAGTTCCTGGACACATGATCTGAATTAATTCTATATCGATGTATATTTATATAGAAATAACAACCAATTCGTAAAATGTTGACATATTGTTCATAAAATGAACAGAATGATATACCGATGTACTGATGTACCGATTCTGTAACTCATCATGAAGAAGACCAAGTATTATAATTAAAGGATTTTGTTTTAAATGTGCCTGCTCATAGACACATGAAGTTCATTGATTCTGTATAGACTCATATTAAAAGAAAGTAGTTACAGCAATTTTATATCAACTCGTCATCTGGTTTAGAATATATTGAAGGATGTACTAACTCGGTAACTAATTATTAAGAATATCATTTATAGTAAATTAACGTTATTTTCTTCGATATGGCAGTTCCTGGACACATGATCTGAATTAATTCTATATCGATGCATAATTATATAGAAAAAACAACCATTTCATAAAATATTAACATATTGTTCACAAAATGAACAGAATGTTATACCGATGTACTGATGTACCGATTCCGTAATTCATCATTAAGAAGTCCAAGTTTAATAAATTAAGGATTATGTTTTCAATATGGCTGCTCCTAGACACATAAACTGAATTTAATCTATATCGAAGTAAATTAATATAGCAATGACAATCATTTCCAAAAAATTCGATGTGCAGTTCAGAACATATTGAAGGATAAAACGATTCGAAAGCTGATCATGAAGAAGTCCCTTTATAGTAAATTAACGTTATATTCTTCGATGTGGCGGCTCCCGGACACATGAACTCAGTTAATTCTATATTGATGGATATTAGTATAGGAATGACAAATATTTCATAAAATTTCGATATATTGTGCAGAAAATGAACAGAATGATATACCGATGTACTGATGTACCGATTCTGTAACTCTTCATGAAGAAGTACGAGTTTTATAAATAAAGGATTTTGTTTTCAATGTGCCTGCTCATAGACACATGAAGATGATTGATTCTATATAGATTCATATTTAAAAAAATTAGTTACGGACATTTCATAACAAATCGTCATCTGGTTTAGAATATATTGAAGGCTGTACTAATTCGTTAACTAATCAAGAGGAAGTCCCTTTATAGTAAATTAACGTTATTTCCTTCGATGTGGCGACTCCTGGACATATGAACTGAGTTAATTCTATATCGATGCATATTAAAATGGAAATAACAAATATTTCATAAAATTTCGATATATTGTGCAGAAAATGAACAGAATGATATACCGATGTACTGATGTACCGATTCTGTAACTCATCATGAAGAAGTCCAAGTAAAATAAATTAAGTATTATGTTTTCAATATGGCTGCTCCTAGACACATCAACTGAATTTATTCTATATCGAAGTAAATTAGTATAGCAATGAAAAACATTTCAAAAAAAATCGATGTCCAGTTCAGAAATTATAGAGTGATATAACGATGCGAATGCTGATCTGAAGAAGTCCCTTTATAGTAAATTAACGTTATTTCCTTCGATGTGGCGACTCCTGGACATATGAACATATGAATTGAGTCCTGGACATATGAATTGAGTTAATTCTATATCGATGCACATTAAAATGGAAATAACAAATATTTCATAAAAATTCGATATATTGTTCAGAAAAAGAACAGAATGACATGCCGATGTACAGATGTACCGATTCTGTAATTCATCATGAAGATGTCCATGTATTATAATTAAAGGATTTAGTTTTCAATGCGCCTGCTCCTAGACACATCAACTGAATTTATTCTATATCGAAGTAAATTAGTATAGCAATGACAAACATTTCAAAAAAAATCGATGTCCAGTTCAGAAATTATAGAGTGATATAACGATGCGAAAGCTGATCTGAAGAAGTCCCTTTATAGTAAATTAACGTTATTTCCTTCGATGTGGCGACACCTGGACATATGAATTGAGTTAATTCTATATCGATGCATATTAAAATTGAAATAACAAATATTTCATAAAATTTCGATATATTTTTCAGAAAATGAACAGAATGATATACCGATGTACTGATGTACCGATTCTGTAAATAATTATGAAGAAGTCCAAGTATTAGAAATAAAGGATTTTGTTTTCAATGTGCCTGCTCATAGACACATGAAGTGCATTGATTCTATATAGACTCATATTAAAAGAAACTAGTTACAGCAATTTCATATCAACTCGTCATCTGGTTTAGAATATATTGTAGGATGTACTAACTCGGTTACTAATAATGAAGAATGTCATTTATAGTAAATTAACGTTATTTTCTTCGATATGGCAGTTCCTGGACACATGATCTGAATTAATTCTATATCGATGCATATTTATATAGAAATAACAACCATTTCATAAAATGTTGACATATTGTTCACAAAATGAACAGAATGATATACCGATATACTGATATACCAACTCAGTTATTCTTTATGAAGAAGTCCAAGAGAAATAAATTAAGGATTATGTTTTCAATATGGCTGCACCTAGACACATGAACTGAATTTAATCTATATCGGAGTAAATTAATATAGCAATGACAAACATTTCAAAAAAATTCGATGTCCAGTTCAGACAATATTGAAGGATAAACCGATTCGAAAGCTGATCATGAAGAAGTCGCTTTATAGTAAATTAACCTTATATTCTTCTATGTGGAGGCTCCCGGACACATGAACTCAGTTAATTCTATATTGATGGATTTTAATATAGAAATGACAAATATTTCATAAAATTTCGATATATTGTGCAGAAAATGAACAGAATGATATACCGATGTACTGATGTACCGATTCTGTAACTCACCTTGAAGAAGACCAAGTATTATAATTAAAGGATTTTGTTTTCAATGTGCCTGCTCATAGACACATGAAGATGATTGATTATATATAGATTCATATTTAAAAAAATTAGTTACAGACATTTCATAACAGATCGTCATCTGGTTTAGAATATATTGAAGGATGTACTAATTCGATAACTAATCAAGCAGAAGTCCCTTTATAGTAAACTAACGTTATTTCCTTCGATGTGGCGACTCCTGGACATATGAACTGAGTAAATTCTATATCGATGCATATTAAAATGGAAATAACAAATATTTCATAAAATTTCGATATATTTTTCAGAAAATGAACAGAATGATATACCGATGTACTCATGAACCGGCTCTGTAATTCATCATGAAGAAGTCCAAGTAAAATAAATTAAGTATTATGTTTTCAATATGGCTGCTCCTAGACACATCAACTGAATTTATTCTATATCGAAGTAAATTAGTATAGCAATGACAAACATTTCAAAAAAAATCGATGTCCAGTTCAGAAATTATAGAGTGATATAACGATGCGAAAGCTGATCTGAAGAAGTCCCTTTATAGTAAATTAACGTTATTTCCTTCGATGTGGCGACTCCTGGACATATGAATGTAGGGTGTCGAGGAATACGGACGGACAGAACGACGAGAAGCGGACAGACGTACTAGCAACAGGAGAGACACGTACAACAAGTGGGCAAGACGAGACGGATATATGACAAACGAGAAGAGACGAAACGACAAAACAAAGCAACGACAAAGATACAGACGAATAACAGTAAACTTTGTTTTTGTAAACTAGCATTTAGAAAGTAGTTTGTAAGAACATTGAATTTAAATAAAGAGTGAGTTGAATTCTGGACACAAAACGTGAAGCATCAACTTCTTTCTTTCTTTTGTGAACAGTTTATCCTACATTTTGGGGGCTCAACCCAAATATTAATCGCGCTATCGATTAAAAAAAAAAAAAAAAAAAACTTTTAGATGTTGAGCATATTTTATTGTGATGGAAAATTTTGCAGCAGAAGTTACAGTGAAGATTTTGAGATGAGACTCGAAGAACATAGAAGTAAAATCGAGAAGAGTTGTGATGAAATACTTTCAATGCGAAGATTAGAAGTAAAATTGAAAGTAATAGTGAAGAAATTTGTGAAGAAAAGTATGAATTATAAGTGAAGAAAAACTTAGATGAAAACCTGTGAAAGAAACTTTTAAGTGAATTTGAGAGTTGAGACAACAATTAACTTTGAGAATAGTTCTGTATGCAAAAACTTTGAAGAATTTGAGTAGTAGTAGTGAGGAAGAATAAAGTGTTTTTTTTGAAATTTTGAAAAGTAAGAGTCAAAAACATTTTGATAGAGTGGCGAAACTGTACAAAAAGTGCCAATAAGTGTTACGATGCAGAAGCCGAACATTTCCAATTGCATGTAAAAGTGACGCGCATTTCAAATTAGACTTGGTAACAAAAGTAACGCCTCACAAAAATCTCAGAACTACAAAAAGTGTGTACAAACTAAAAAGACGCGCAAACTCCTTCAACTTTGGAAGCTACGAACTAGAAAACTACAAAGAGAAGGAGAGAAGGATAGAAGTGAACAGTGTAAATCAGACAGACGAAAGAGAATTCGCGTACATAAACGAATGAAAAGAAGAACAGAACAGAGTGCACGCAGAAACTATATCACAAGGAGAGTGAAAGAGATAGAACTACGTATACACAAGAAGATCAACAGAAATTTGTCTGCACATCGACCGATTCGTCGGGAAGAAGAAGAAGAAACGTAAACAAAGCAGACGAGATAGAACTACGTAAACACAAGAAGATCAACAGAAATTTGTCTGCACATCAACCGATTCGTCGTGAAGAAGAAGAAGAAACGTAAACAAAGCAGACTGGACACCAACCGTTTCGAACTGAGAGTAGTAACAGCGAAGGAAAATCATTCAACGCGCGGAGAAGGACAAGAGCAGATTAGTAGAATAGACTTGCTTTGAATAATAATTAATTTGATTTGTATTTAAGTATTTAGTGGTGTATTTTTTTTAAGTAGTTTTAAAAGTATTCTTATCTACATCTCATATTTTTTATATTTCATCAACAATCTATAATGGACCGGAACAATATTTTGAAATTGACGGTGGACGGCTTAAGAACAAAGCTTGGGGAGTTGGGACTGGACACAACAGGACTAAAGAGTACGCTTCAGGACAGACTCTTCGCCCACTTCGGTTTCGACTCGAATGAGGAAGCGCTTTCAGTTGATGACGACTTTGGTTCCGTGACCACAGAAAATGTACGAATCGATCGACGAGTGTTCACATTGAGGGATATTGAGGACTCGCTGTCAACTTTTTCGGGGGATGGTCACCCAGAGGTAGAAGTGTGGGTCGACGAATTTGAGGCCAACGCGTTGACCGTTCGTTGGAATCAGCTGGAAAAATACATCTACGCGAAGCAACTTTTGAGGGGCGCAGCGAAATTGTTTTTGAGAAGTCTGGTAGGTGTGAACGATTGGGGAAGTCTTAAGGCAGCACTGATCAGTGAGTTCGGGGAGAAATTGTCAGCGGTCGAGGTGCATCGGTTGTTATCGAATAAGCGGAAGAAAGCAAGCGAAAGTTTGAGGGAATTTTTGTATAGCGTCATGGAGATTGCAAAAGGAATTAAATTAGACGAAAGGAGCATAATCGAATATTTTGTAGACGGGATAGGAGATTCGAAACAGAATAAAATAATTTTGTATCAGTGCCGAACGATAAAAGAATTGAAGGATCAGTTGAAAATGTATGAAAAGTTGAGGGTCAGTACCCAGTACAATAATACACGGACTGTTCCCAATCAACAACATAAAACCAATCAGAAAGTAGAAGGTAGACGTTGTTTCAGGTGTGGTGATCGAAATCACATAGCCGCAGAATGTAAATCTGCTAGTTACAAATGTTTCAAGTGCCATCAATTCGGTCACCGGTCATTTGAATGTAAAACGGACTCTAAACCAAGTGTTGTGAAAACAGAAAAGGGCAATTTTCATACACTCACAACGAACAAAGTGGAGCGTAATCGAATTTTTAAAGACATTTCAATTGGCGGTCGCGTATTTTCGGCATTCATTGATACGGGTAGCGATTTTTGTTTGATGCGCTACGACACATTGATGTTATTAGATGATATAGAATTGGAAACCAAAGATGTACAAACATTGTTTGGCATCGGTGATGGCGCCATCAGAACAATGGGAAGTTTCAATATTGCGCTGGAAATAGATGGAGTGGAGTTAAATATTAAATTTTTAGTAGTTAGAGAGAGGGATATTTTGTATTCAGCGGTAATAGGGAATGATGTTTTGGAACAAGTAGGCATGTTAATTGGAGAAGAGGGTGTTACTTTTATTGAAAAGATACCAGAGAAAGTTGATAGTGAATTGGAGTCAAAGAAGATAAGCGATTTGAAGAACGAGAAAATCAGATTAAAGTCACAAAAAGCGATTGAAAAAATAAGAAAATTAGACGAAGAATCTAAGATCAATGAACTGAATGATGAATTCAAAGATATGATTTTATCAATAACTGATAGTGGAGAAAATAATCAGATATCAATAGATTTAGAACACCTTGATGAAAATGAGAGGAATATAGTGAAGGGTTTAATATATAATTATAATCCAGCTAAAATCGCGAAGGCACCAATTGAGATGAAGATAGTTTTGAGTGATGAGGTACCAGTTAGTTTGCGACCAAGGCGTTTGTCGAGTGTTGACCAGGCCATTGTTCAAAACCAAGTTGATGAATGGTTGCGAAAAGTTATTATACAGACCAGCTATTCTGAATATGCGGCTCCAGTCGTTCTTACCTCAAAGAAAGACGGTACTAAGAGGTTATGCTGTGATTTTAGGAAGTTAAATGAGAAGATTATAAAGGATAACTTTCCAATGACCCTAGTAGACGATGCTATTGCCAAATTGCAAAAAGGGAAAGTGTTCACAACGTTGGATTTACGTAACGGTTTCTTCCACGTACCTTTAGCAGTAGAATCACGCAAATATACATCTTTTGTGACACCTCACTGCCAGTTCGAATTTTTGTACGTACCGTTCGGCATTTCGAATTCGCCCGCGGTGTTCTCACGGTTTATTTTTGCTGTTTTGAGGGAGCTTATACAAGACGGAACAATCGTGGTATATGTGGATGATATTATTATTCCCACGGAGAATGAGAGAGAGGGTATTAAGAAGTTAGAGAAGGTGTTAAAAGTGGCTCAGGACTATGGTTTACAAATCAATTGGAACAAATGTCAGATTCTACAGAGGAAAGTTAATTTTCTGGGCTACATAGTAGAAAACTCAACGATAAAACCATCTCTTGAGAAAACTAGGGCTATAAATGATTTCCCAGTGCCGCACGATAGAAAAGCGCTGCAACGGTTTTTAGGTTTAACATCCTACTTCAGGCGTTTTGTAGAGGGTTATTCATTAATTGCGAAACCTTTAACCGATTTGTTAGCAAAAGATGTTATTTTCAAAATAGAAGAGAAAGAGACAGTCGCGTTCTTAGAGTTGAAGAAGGCTTTGATCACTACACCAGTTCTTAAACTATTCGATGTAGGTGCAAAAACGGAAATTCACACCGACGCTAGCATGTATGGGTATGGGGCGGTCTTACTCCAGAAAAGTGATGAAGATCTGCAATTCCATCCGGTGGAATACATGAGTCGAAAAACTACCCCTTGCGAACAGAAATATCACTCATACGAATTAGAAGTATTAGCAGTTATACAAGCACTGAAGAAGTGGAGGGTGTATGTGTTGGGTCTGAAAGTGAAAATTGTGACGGACTGTAATGCCTTTAAGATGACAATGAAGAAAACGGACGTACCATTAAGAGTTGCTCGCTGGACAATGTTCATTCAAGAGTTTGACTATGAAATTGAACACCGCTCGGGGTCCAAGATGAGGCACGTAGATGCCTTGAGCCGAATCTCATGTTTGATGATCGAGGACTCATTGAATCACAGAGTTAGACAAGCACAATTACAAGACGAATGGGTGAAGGCGGTAGTAAAAGTATTAGAGAAAGACAGGTACGAGGATTATTTCTTGAAACATGGTATTTTACATAAAGACCCGAATAGAGAATTGATTGTAATACCTTCTGCAATGGAAGAAGAGATAGTGAAAGCAGCACATAGACAGGGGCATTTCGCCGCAAAGAAAACACAGGACATAGTAGAGAAGACATTCTTCATTCCGAAGCTGGCTATAAAGGCTAATAATATTGTCAAAAATTGTGTTGAATGTATTATATCGGAAGCAAAAACGGGTAAAAAAGAGGGTTACCTCAATGCGATTGATAAAGCAGACAAGCCACTTGGTACTTATCACATAGACCATGTTGGCCCAATGGAGAACACGCATAAAAAATACAACCATATACTTGTGGTAGTAGACGCGTTTTCGAAGTTTGTGTGGTTGTATCCAACCAAGAGCACCGGTACTGATGAAGTTGTGGATAGGCTGCAGAAGCAAGCGTTCATATTCAGTAATCCAGAACGGATAATTTCGGATCGTGGGTCAGCGTTTACATCGCATAAATTTGAAGAATATTGTAGAGATCAGAACATTCAGCATTTGCTTATTACGACGGGAGTGCCGAGGGGTAACGGGCAGGTCGAACGTGTTCACAAGATTTTAGTTCCAATGTTGACAAAGTTATGTACTGGAAATCCACAACAATGGTATAGACATGTTGAGAGGGTGCAGCAAACTATAAATAATACTCCTCCTCGAAGTACGAAAGTAAGTCCGTTTAAGGTACTAACGGGTATAGAGATGCGTATAGCAGGGAATGAGGACATACGGCGACTAATTGATGAAGCGGTACTACAAGAATTTGAGCATGAACGTGACGAAATACGACTGACGGCAAAGGACAATATCGCGAAAATCCAAGAAGAGAATAGGAAGACGTATAATAAGAAGAGGGTGGTAGAAACTGAATACAATATCAATGATTTAGTAGCTATCAAACGTACGCAATACGGGTCTGGTCTCAAATTAAAACCCAAATTCTTTGGACCATACATAGTATTAAAGAAGTTACAGCAAGGGCGATATTATGTCGGAAAAGTTGGGAATACTGAGGGACCAAAGCGTACTTACACTGTGGCTGAGTACATGAAGTTGTGGCAACCATCATTCGGGTCGAATGAAATGTCAGAAGGGCCGAATGTAGGGTGTCGAGGAATACGGACGGACAGAACGACGAGAAGCGGACAGACGTACTAGCAACAGGAGAGACACGTACAACAAGTGGGCAAGACGAGACGGATATATGACAAACGAGAAGAGACGAAACGACAAAACAAAGCAACGACAAAGATACAGACGAATAACAGTAAACTTTGTTTTTGTAAACTAGCATTTAGAAAGTAGTTTGTAAGAACATTGAATTTAAATAAAGAGTGAGTTGAATTCTGGACACAAAACGTGAAGCATCAACTTCTTTCTTTCTTTTGTGAACAGTTTATCCTACATGAATTGAGTTAATTCTATATCGATGCATATTAAAATGGAAATAACAAATATTTCATAAAATTTTGACATATTGCTCACAAAATGAACAGAATGATATACCGATGTACTGATGTACCGACTCAGTTATTCTTTATGAAGAAGTCCAAGAGAAATAAATTAAGGATTATGTTTTCAATATGGCTGCACCTAGACACATGAACTGAATTTAATCTATATCGGAGTAAATTAATATAGCAATGACAAACATTTCAAAAAAATTCGATGTCCAGTTCAGAAAATATTGAAGGATAAACCGATTCGAAAGCTGATCATGAAGAAGTCGCTTTATAGTAAATTAACCTTATATTCTTCGATGTGGAGGCTCCCGGACACATGAACTCAGTTAATTCTATATTGATGGATTTTAATATAGAAATGACAAATATTTCATAAAATTTCGATATATTGTGCAGAAAATGAACAGAATGATATACCGATGTACTGATGTACCGATTCTGTAACTCTTCATGAAGAAGACCAAGTTTTATAATTAAAGGATTTTGTTTTCAATGTGCCTGCTCATAGACACATGAAGATGATTGATTCTATATAGATTCATATTTAAAAAAATTAGTTACGGACATTTCATAACAAATCGTCATCTGGTTTAGAATATATTGAAGGATGTACTAATTCGTTAACTAATCAAGAGGAAGTCCCTTTATAGTAAATTAACGTTATTTCCTTCGATGTGGCGACTCCTGGACATATGAACTGAGTTAATTCTATATCGATGCATATTAAAATGGAAATAACAAATATTTCATAAAATTTCGATATATTGTTCAGAAAATGAACAGAATGACATACCGATGTACAGATGTACCGATTCTGTAATTCATCATGAAGATGTAATATAAATAGTAATATAAATAAAGGACTTAGTTTTCAATGTACCTGCTCATAGACACATGAAGTGAATTTATTCTATATCGATTCATATTCAAAAAAAAAGTAGTTACAGCAATTTCATATCAAATCGTCATCTGGTTTAGAATATATTGAAGGATGTACTAACTCGGAAACTTATAATGAAGAATGTCATTTATAGTAAATTAACGTGATTTTCTTCGATATGGCAGTTCCTGGACACATGATCTGAATTAATTCTATATCGATGTATATTTATATAGAAATAACAACCAATTCGTAAAATGTTGACATATTGTTCATAAAATGAACAGAATGATATACCGATGTACTGATGTACCGATTCTGTAACTCATCATGAAGAAGACCAAGTATTATAATTAAAGGATTTTGTTTTAAATGTGCCTGCTCATAGACACATGAAGTTCATTGATTCTATATAGACTCATATTAAAAAAAAGTAGTTACAGCAATTTTATATCAACTCGTCATCTGGTTTAGAATATATTGAAGGATGTACTAACTCGGTAACTAATTATTAAGAATATCATTTATAGTAAATTAACGTTATTTTCTTCGATATGGCAGTTCCTGGACACATGATCTGAATTAATTCTATATCGATGCATAATTATATAGAAAAAACAACCATTTCATAAAATATTAACATATTGTTCACAAAATGAACAGAATGATATACCGATGTACTGATGTACCGATTCCGTAATTCATCATTAAGAAGTCCAAGTTTAATAAATTAAGGATTATGTTTTCAATATGGCTGCTCCTAGACACATAAACTGAATTTAATCTATATCGAAGTAAATTAATATAGCAATGACAATCATTTCCAAAAAATTCGATGTGCAGTTCAGAAAATATTGAAGGATAAAACGATTCGAAAGCTGATCATGAAGAAGTCCCTTTATAGTAAATTAACGTTATATTCTTCGATGTGGCGGCTCCCGGACACATGAACTCAGTTAATTCTATATTGATGGATATTAGTATAGGAATGACAAATATTTCATAAAATTTCGATATATTGTGCAGAAAATGAACAGAATGATATACCGATGTACTGATGTACCGATTCTGTAACTCTTCATGAAGAAGACCAAGTTTTATAATTAAAGGATTTTGTTTTCAATGTGCCTGCTCATAGACACATGAAGATGATTGATTCTATATAGATTCATATTTAAAAAAATTAGTTACGGACATTTCATAACAAATCGTCATCTGGTTTAGAATATATTGAAGGATGTACTAATTCGTTAACTAATCAAGAGGAAGTCCCTTTATAGTAAATTAACGTTATTTCCTTCGATGTGGCGACTCCTGGACATATGAACTGAGTTAATTCTATATCGATGCATATTAAAATGGAAATAACAAATATTTCATAAAATTTCGATATATTGTGCAGAAAATGAACAGAATGATATACCGATGTACTGATGTACCGATTCTGTAACTCATCATGAAGAAGTCCAAGTAAAATAAATTAAGTATTATGTTTTCAATATGGCTGCTCCTAGACACATCAACTGAATTTATTCTATATCGAAGTAAATTAGTATAGCAATGAAAAACATTTCAAAAAAAATCGATGTCCAGTTCAGAAATTATAGAGTGATATAACGATGCGAATGCTGATCTGAAGAAGTCCCTTTATAGTAAATTAACGTTATTTCCTTCGATGTGGCGACTCCTGGACATATGAACTGAGTTAATTCTATATCGATGCATATTAAAATGGAAATAACAAATATTTCATAAAAATTCGATATATTGTTCAGAAAAAGAACAGAATGACATGCCGATGTACAGATGTACCGATTCTGTAATTCATCATGAAGATGTCCATGTATTATAATTAAAGGATTTAGTTTTCAATGCGCCTGCTCATAGACACATGAAGTGAATTTATTCTATATCGATTCATATTCAAAAAAAAGTAGTTACAGTAATTTCATATCAAATCGTCATCTGGTTTAGAATATATTGAAGGATGTACTAACTCGGTTACTAATAATGAAGAATGTCATTTATAGTACATTAACGTTATTTCCTTCGATGTGGCGACTCCTGGACACATGATCTGAATTAATTCTATATCGATGTATATTTATATAGAAATAACAACCATTTCATAAAATTTTGACATATTGTTCACAAAATGAACAGAATGATATACCGATGTACTGATGTACCAATTCAGTAATTCTTTATGAAGAAGTCCAAGATAAATAAATTAAGGATTATGTTTTCAATATGGCTGCTCCTAGACACAAACTGCATTTTTTCTATCTCGAAGTAAATTAATATAGTAATGACAAACATTTCAAAAAAAATCGATGTCCAGTTCAGAAAATATTGAAGGATAAACCGATTCGAAAGCTGATCATGAAGAAGTCGCTTTATAGTAAATTAACATTATATTCTTCGATGTGGAGGCTCCCGGACACATGAACTCAGTTAATTCTATATTGATGGATTTTAATATAGAAATGACAAATATTTCATAAAATTTCGATATATTGTGCAGAAAATGTACAGAATGATATACCGATGTACTTATGTACCGATTCTGTAACTCATCGTGAAGAAGACCAAGTATTATAATTAAAGGATTTTGTTTTCAATGTGCCTGCTCATAGACACATGAAGATGATTGATTATATATAGATTCATATTTAAAAAAATTAGTTACAGACATTTCATAACAAATCGTCATCTGGGTTAGAATATATTGAAGGATGTACTAATTCGACAACTAATCAAGCAGAAGTCCCTTTATAGTAAACTAAAGTTATTTCCTTCGATGTGGCGACTCCTGGACATATGAACTTAGTAAATTCTATATCGATGCATATTAAAATGGAAATAACAAATATTTCATAAAATTTCGATATATTTTTCAGAAAATGAACAGAATGATATACCGATGTACTGATGTACCGACTCAGTTATTCTTTATGAAGAAGTCCAAGAGAAATAAATTAAGGATTATGTTTTCAATATGGCTGCTCCTAGACACATCAACCGATTCTGTAACTCATCATGAAGAAGACCAAGTATTATAATTAAAGGATTTTGTTTTAAATGTGCCTGCTCATAGACACATGAAGTTCATTGATTCTATATAGACTCATATTAAAAGAAAGTAGTTACAGCAATTTTATATCAACTCGTCATCTGGTTTAGAATATATTGAAGGATGTACTAACTCGGTAACTAATTATTAAGAATGTCCATTATAGTAAATTAACGTTATTTTCTTTGATATGGCAGTTCCTGGACACATGATCTGAATTAATTCTATATCGATGCATAATTATATAGAAAAAACAACCATTTCATAAAAAATTAACATATTGTTCACAAAATGAACAGAATGTAATAACGATGTACTGATGTACCGATTCCGTAATTCATCATTAAGAAGTCCAAGTTTAATAAATTAAGGATTATGTTTTCAATATGGCTGCTCCTAGACACATAAACTGAATTTAATCTATATCGAAGTAAATTAATATAGCAATGACAATCATTTCCAAAAAATTCGATGTGCAGTTCAGAAAATATTGTAGGATAAAACGATTCGAAAGCTGATCATGAAGAAGTCCCTTTATAGTAAATTAACGTTATATTCTTCGATGTGGCGGCTCCCGGACACATGAACTCAGTTAATTCTATATTGATGGATATTAGTATAGGAATGACAAATATTTCATAAAATTTCGATATATTGTGCAGAAAATGAACAGAATGATATACCGATGTACTGATGTACCGATTCTGTAACTCTTCATGAAGAAGACCAAGTCTTATAATTAAAGGATTTTGTTTTCAATGTGCCTGCTCATAGACACATGAAAATGATTGATTCTATATAGATTCATATTTAAAAAAATTAGTTACGGACATTTCATAACAAATCGTCATCTGGTTTAGAATATATTGAAGGATGTACTAATTCGTTAACTAATCAAGAAGAAGTCCCTTTATAGTAAATTAACGTTATTTCCTTCGATGTGGCGACTCCTGGACATATGAACTGAGTTAATTCTATATCGATGCATATTAAAATGGAAATAACAAATATTTCATAAAATTTCGATATATTGTGCAGAAAATGAACAGAATGATATACCGATGTACTGATGTACCGATTCTGTAACTCATCATGAAGAAGTCCAAGAGAAATAAATTAAGTATTATGTTTTCAATATGGCTCCACCTAGACACATGAACTGAATTTAATCTATATCGGAGTAAATTAATATAGCAATGACAAACATTTCAAAAAAATTCGATGTCCAGTTCAGAAATTATAGAGTGATATAACGATGCGAAAGCTGATCTGAAGAAGTCCCTTTATAGTAAATTAACGTTATTTCCTTCGATGTGGCGACTCCTGGACATATGAATTGAGTTAATTCTATATCGATGCACATTAAAATGGAAATAACAAATATTTCATAAAAATTCGATATATTGTTCAGAAAAAGAACAGAATGACATGCCGATGTACAGATGTACCGATTCTGTAATTCATCATGAAGAAGTCCAAGAGAAATAAATTAAGGATTATGTTTTCAATATGGCTGCTCCTAGACACATCAACTGAATTTATTCTATATCGAAGTAAATTAGTATAGCAATGAAAAACATTTCAAAAAAAATCGATGTCCAGTTCAGAAATTATAGAATGATATAACGATGCGAATGCTGATCTGAGGAAGTCCCTTTATAGTAAATTAACGTTATTTCCTTCGATGTGGCGACTCCTGGACATATGAATTGAGTTAATTCTATATCGATGCACATTAAAATGGAAATAACAAATATTTCATAAAAATTCGATATATTGTTCAGAAAAAGAACAGAATAACATGCCGATGTACAGATGTACCGATTCTGTAATTCATCATGAAGATGTCCAAGTATTATAAATAAAGGATTTAGTTTTCAATGTACTTGCTCATAGACACATGAAGTGAATTTATTCTATATCAATTCATATTCAAAAAAAAGTAGTTACAGCAATTTCATATCAAATCGTCATCTGGTTTAGAATATATTGAAGGATGTACTAACTCGGTTACTAATAATGAAGAATGTCATTTATAGTAAATTAACGTTATTTTCTTCGATATGGCAGATCCTGGACACATGATCTGAATTAATTCTATATCGATGCATATTTATATAGAAATAACAACCATTTCATAAAATTTTGACATATTGTTCACAAAATGAACAGAATGATATACCGATGTACTGATGTACCAATTCAGTAATTCTTTATGAAGAAGTCCAAGAGAAATAAATTAAGGATTATGTTTTCAATATGGCTGCACCTAGACACATGAACTGAATTTAATCTATATCGGAGTAAATTAATATAGCAATGACAAACATTTCAAAAAAATTCGATGTCCAGTTCAGAAAATATTGAAGGATAAACCGATTCGAAAGCTGATCATGAAGAAGTCGCTTTATAGTAAATTAACCTTATATTCTTCTATGTGGAGGCTCCCGGACACATGAACTCAGTTAATTCTATATTGATGGATTTTAATATAGAAATGACAAATATTTCATAAAATTTCGATATATTGTGCAGAAAATGAACAGAATGATATACCGATGTACTCATGAACCGGCTCTGTAATTCATCATGAAGAAGTCCAAGTAAAATAAATTAAGTATTATGTTTTCAATATGGCTGCTCCTAGACACATCAACTGAATTTATTCTATATCGAAGTAAATTAGTATAGCAATGACAAACATTTCAAAAAAAATCGATGTCCAGTTCAGAAATTATAGAGTGATATAACGATGCGAAAGCTGATCTGAAGAAGTCCCTTTATAGTAAATTAACGTTATTTCCTTCGATATGGCGACTCCTGGACATATGAATGTAGGGTGTCGAGGAATACGGACGGACAGAACGACGAGAAGCGGACAGACGTACTAGCAACAGGAGAGACACGTACAACAAGTGGGCAAGACGAGACGGATATATGACAAACGAGAAGAGACGAAACGACAAAACAAAGCAACGACAAAGATACAGACGAATAACAGTAAACTTTGTTTTTGTAAACTAGCATTTAGAAAGTAGTTTGTAAGAACATTGAATTTAAATAAAGAGTGAGTTGAATTCTGGACACAAAACGTGAAGCATCAACTTCTTTCTTTCTTTTGTGAACAGTTTATCCTACATTTTGGGGGCTCAACCCAAATATTAATCGCGCTATCGATTAAAAAAAAAAAAAAAAAAAACTTTTAGATGTTGAGCATATTTTATTGTGATGGAAAATTTTGCAGCAGAAGTTACAGTGAAGATTTTGAGATGAGACTCGAAGAACATAGAAGTAAAATCGAGAAGAGTTGTGATGAAATACTTTCAATGCGAAGATTAGAAGTAAAATTGAAAGTAATAGTGAAGAAATTTGTGAAGAAAAGTATGAATTATAAGTGAAGAAAAACTTAGATGAAAACCTGTGAAAGAAACTTTTAAGTGAATTTGAGAGTTGAGACAACAATTAAATTTGAGAATAGTTCTGTATGTAAAAACTTTGAAGAATTTGAGTAGTAGTAGTGAGGAAGAATAAAGTATTTTTTGAAATTTTGAAAAGTAAGAGTCAAAAACATTTTGATAGAGTGGCGAAACTGTACAAAAAGTGCCAATAAGTGTTACGATGCAGAAGCCGAACATTTCCAATTGCATGTAAAAGTGACGCGCATTTCAAATTAGACTTGGTAACAAAAGTAACGCCTCACAAAAATCTCAGAACTACAAAAAGTGTGTACAAACTACAAAGACGCGCAAACTCCTTCAACTTTGGAAGCTACGAACTAGAAAACTACAAAGAGAAGGAGAGAAAGATAGAAGTGAACAGTGTAAAGCAGACAGACGAAAGAGAATTCGCGTACATAAACGAATGAAAAGAAGAACAGAACAGAGTGCACGCAGAAACTATATCACAAGGAGAGTGAAAGAGATAGAACTACGTATACACAAGAAGATCAACAGAAATTTGTCTGCACATCGACCGATTCGTCGGGAAGAAGAAGAAGAAACGTAAACAAAGCAGACGAGATAGAACTACGTAAACACAAGAAGATCAACAGAAATTTGTCTGCACATCAACCGATTCGTCGTGAAGAAGAAGAAGAAACGTAAACAAAGCAGACTGGACACCAACCGTTTCGAACTGAGAGTAGTAACAGCGAAGGAAAATCATTCAACGCGCGGAGAAGGACAAGAGCAGATTAGTAGAATAGACTTGCTTTGAATAATAATTAATTTGATTTGTATTTAAGTATTTAGTGGTGTATTTTTTTTAAGTAGTTTTAAAAGTATTCTTATCTACATCTCATATTTTTTATATTTCATCAACAATCTATAATGAACCGGAACAATATTTTGAAATTGACGGTGGACGGCTTAAGAACAAAGCTTGGGGAGTTGGGACTGGACACAACAGGACTAAAGAGTACGCTTCAGGACAGACTCTTCGCCCACTTCGGTTTCGACTCGAATGAGGAAGCGCTTTCAGTTGATGACGACTTTGGTTCCGTGACCACAGAAAATGTACGAATCGATCGACGAGTGTTCACATTGAGGGATATTGAGGACTCGCTGTCAACTTTTTCGGGGGATGGTCACCCAGAGGTAGAAGTGTGGGTCGACGAATTTGAGGCCAACGCGTTGACCGTTCGTTGGAATCAGCTGGAAAAATACATCTACGCGAAGCAACTTTTGAGGGGCGCAGCGAAATTGTTTTTGAGAAGTCTGGTAGGTGTGAACGATTGGGGAAGTCTGAAGGCAGCACTGATCAGTGAGTTCGGGGAGAAATTGTCAGCGGTCGAGGTGCATCGGTTGTTATCGAATAAGCGGAAGAAAGCAAGCGAAAGTTTGAGGGAATTTTTGTATAGCGTCATGGAGATTGCAAAAGGAATTAAATTAGACGAAAGGAGCAGGAAAGTAGAAGGTAGACGTTGTTTCAGGTGTGGTGATCGAAATCACATAGCCGCAGAATGTAAATCTGCTAGTTACAAATGTTTCAAGTGCCATCAATTCGGTCACCGGTCATTTGAATGTAAAACGGACTCTAAACACAGTGTTGTGAAAACAGAAAAGGGCAATTTTCATACACTCACAACGAACAAAGTGGAGCGTAATCGAATTTTTAAAGACATTTCAATTGGCGGTCGCGTATTTTCGGCATTCATTGATACGGGTAGCGATTTTTGTTTGATGCGCTACGACACATTGATGTTATTAGATGATATAGAATTGGAAACCAAAGATGTACAAACATTGTTTGGCATCGGTGATGGCGCCATCAGAACAATGGGAAGTTTCAATATTGCGCTGGAAAAAGATGGAGTGGAGTTAAATATTAAATTTTTAGTAGTTAGAGAGAGGGATATTTTGTATTCAGCGGTAATAGGGACTGATGTTTTGGAACAAATAGGCATGTTAATTGGAGAAGAGGGTGTTACTTTTATTGAAAAGATACCAGAGAAAGTTGATAGTGAATTGGAGTCAAAGAAGATAAGCGATTTGAAGAACGAGAAAATCAGATTAAAGTCACAAAAAGCGATTGAAAAAATAAGAAAATTAGACGAAGAATCTAAGATCAATGAACTGAATGATGAATTCAAAGATATGATTTTATCAATAACTGATAGTGGAGAAAATAATCAGATATCAATAGATTTAGAACACCTTGATGAAAATGAGAGGAATATAGTGAAGGGTTTAATATATAATTATAATCCAGCTAAAATCGCGAAGTCACCAATTGAGATGAAGATAGTTTTGAGTGATGAGGTACCAGTTAGTTTGCGACCAAGGCGTTTGTCGAGTGTTGACCAGGCCATTGTTCAAAACCAAGTTGATGAATGGTTGCGAAAAGGTATTATACAGACCAGCTATTCTGAATATGCGGCTCCAGTCGTTCTTACCTCAAAGAAAGACGGTACTAAGAGGTTATGCTGTGATTTTAGGAAGTTAAATGAGAAGATTATAAAGGATAACTTTCCAATGACCCTAGTAGACGATGCTATTGCCAAATTGCAAAAAGGGAAAGTGTTCACAACGTTGGATTTACGTAACGGTTTCTTCCACGTACCTTTAGCAGTAGAATCACGCAAATATACATCTTTTGTGACACCTCACTGCCAGTTCGAATTTTTGTACGTACCGTTCGGCATTTCGAATTCGCCCGCGGTGTTCTCACGGTTTATTTTTGCTGTTTTGAGGGAGCTTATACAAGACGGAACAATCGTGGTATATGTGGATGATATTATTATTCCCACGGAGAATGAGAGAGAGGGTATTAAGAAGTTAGAGAAGGTGTTAAAAGTGGCTCAGGACTATGGTTTACAAATCAATTGGAACAAATGTCAGATTCTACAGAGGAAAGTTAATTTTCTGGGCTACATAGTAGAAAACTCAACGATAAAACCATCTCTTGAGAAAACTAGGGCTATAAATGATTTCCCAGTGCCGCACGATAGAAAAGCGCTGCAACGGTTTTTAGGTTTAACATCCTACTTCAGGCGTTTTGTAGAGGGTTATTCATTAATTGCGAAACCTTTAACCGATTTGTTAGCAAAAGATGTTATTTTCAAAATAGAAGAGAAAGAGACAGTCGCGTTCTTAGAGTTGAAGAAGGCTTTGATCACTACACCAGTTCTTAAACTATTCGATGTAGGTGCAAAAACGGAAATTCACACCGACGCTAGCATGTATGGGTATGGGGCGGTCTTACTCCAGAAAAGTGATGAAGATCTGCAATTCCATCCGGTGGAATACATGAGTCGAAAAACTACCCCTTGCGAACAGAAATATCACTCATACGAATTAGAAGTATTAGCAGTTATACAAGCACTGAAGAAGTGGAGGGTGTATGTGTTGGGTCTGAAAGTGAAAATTGTGACGGACTGTAATGCCTTTAAGATGACAATGAAGAAAACGGACGTACCATTAAGAGTTGCTCGCTGGACAATGTTCATTCAAGAGTTTGACTATGAAATTGAACACCGCTCGGGGTCCAAGATGCGGCACGTAGATGCCTTGAGCCGAATCTCATGTTTGATGATCGAGGACTCATTGAATCACAGAGTTAGACAAGCACAATTACAAGACGAATGGGTGAAGGCGGTAGTAAAAGTATTAGAGAAAGACAGGTACGAGGATTATTTCTTGAAACATGGTATTTTACATAAAGACCCGAATAGAGAATTGATTGTAATACCTTCTGCAATGGAAGAAGAGATAGTGAAAGCAGCACATAGACAGGGGCATTTCGCCGCAAAGAAAACACAGGACATAGTAGAGAAGACATTCTTCATTCCGAAGCTGGCTATAAAGGCTAATAATATTGTCAAAAATTGTGTTGAATGTATTATATCGGAAGCAAAAACGGGTAAAAAAGAGGGTTACCTCAATGCGATTGATAAAGCAGACAAGCCACTTGGTACTTATCACATAGACCATGTTGGCCCAATGGAGAACACGCATAAAAAATACAACCATATACTTGTGGTAGTAGACGCGTTTTCGAAGTTTGTGTGGTTGTATCCAACCAAGAGCACCGGTACTGATGAAGTTGTGGATAGGCTGCAGAAGCAAGCGTTCATATTCAGTAATCCAGAACGGATAATTTCGGATCGTGGGTCAGCGTTTACATCGCATAAATTTGAAGAATATTGTAGAGATCAGAACATTCAGCATTTGCTTATTACGACGGGAGTGCCGAGGGGTAACGGGCAGGTCGAACGTGTTCACAAGATTTTAGTTCCAATGTTGACAAAGTTATGTACTGGAAATCCACAACAATGGTATAGACATGTTGAGAGGGTGCAGCAAACTATAAATAATACTCCTCCTCGAAGTACGAAAGTAAGTCCGTTTAAGGTACTAACGGGTATAGAGATGCGTATAGCAGGGAATGAGGACATACGGCG
The DNA here is from genome assembly GCA_947389925.1 of Coelopa pilipes. Classification (NCBI taxonomy): domain Eukaryota; kingdom Metazoa; phylum Arthropoda; class Insecta; order Diptera; family Coelopidae; genus Coelopa; species Coelopa pilipes. The sequence goes on from OX376700.1 coordinate 11,770,737, forward strand.
ACTAATTGATGAAGCGGTACTACAAGAATTTGAGCAAGAACGTGACGAAATACGACTGACGGCAAAGGACAATATCGCGAAAATCCAAGAAGAGAATAGGAAGACGTATAATAAGAAGAGGGTGGTAGAAACTGAATACAATATCAATGATTTAGTAGCTATCAAACGTACGCAATACGGGTCTGGCCTCAAATTAAAACCCAAATTCTTTGGACCATACATAGTATTAAAGAAGTTACAGCAAGGGCGATATTATGTCGGAAAAGTTGGGAATACTGAGGGACCAAAGCGTACTTACACTGTGGCTGAGTACATGAAGTTGTGGCAACCATCATTCGGGTCGAATGAAATGTCAGAAGGGCCGAATGTAGGGTGTCGAGGAATACGGACGGACAGAACGACGAGAAGCGGACAGACGTACTAGCAACAGGAGAGACACGTACAACAAGTGGGCAAGACGAGACGGATATATGACAAACGAGAAGAGACGAAACGACAAAACAAAGCAACGACAAAGATACAGACGAATAACAGTAAACTTTGTTTTTGTAAACTAGCATTTAGAAAGTAGTTTGTAAGAACATTGAATTTAAATAAAGAGTGAGTTGAATTCTAGACACAAAACGTGAAGCATCAACTTCTTTCTTTCTTTTGTGAACAGTTTATCCTACATGAATTGAGTTAATTCTATATCGATGCATATTATAATGGAAATAACAAATATTTCATAAAATTTTGACATATTGCTCACAAAATGAACAGAATGATATACCGATGTACTGATGTACCGACTCAGTTATTCTTTATGAAGAAGTCCAAGAGAAATAAATTAAGGATTATGTTTTCAATATGGCTGCACCTAGACACATGAACTGAATTTAATCTATATCGGAGTAAATTAATATAGCAATGACAAACATTTCAAAAAAATTCGATGTCCAGTTCAGAAAATATTGAAGGATAAACCGATTCGAAAGCTGATCATGAAGAAGTCGCTTTATAGTAAATTAACCTTATATTCTTCGATGTGGAGGCTCCCGGACACATGAACTCAGTTAATTCTATATTGATGGATTTTAATATAGAAATGACAAATATTTCATAAAATTTCGATATATTGTGCAGAAAATGAACAGAATAATATACCGATGTACAGATGTACCGATTCTGTAATTCATCATGAAGATGTCCAAGTATTATAAATAAAGGATTTAGTTTTCAATGTGCCTGCTCATAGACACATTGGGATAATTGATTCTATATAGATTCATATTTTAAAAAATTAGTTACGGACATTTCATAACAAATCGTCATCTGGTTTAGAATATATTGAAGGATGTACTAGTTCGTTAACTAATCAAGAATAAGTCCCTTTATAGTAAATTAACGTTATTTCCTTCGATGTGGCGACTTCTGGACATATGAACTGAGTAAATTCTATATCGATGCATATTAAAATGGAAATAACAAATATTTGATAAAATTTCGATATATTTTTCAGAAAATGAACAGAATGATATAGCGATGTACTGATGTACCGGCTCTGTAATTCATCATGAAAAAGTCCAAGTTTAATAAATTAAGGATTATGTTTTCAATATGGCTGCTCCTAGACACAAACTGAATTTATTCTATGTCGAAGTAAATTAGTATAGCAATGACAAACATTTCAAAAAAAAATCGATGTCCAGTTCAGAAAACATAGAGTGATATAACGATGCGAAAGCTGATCTGAAGAAGTCCCTTAATAGTAAATTAACGTTATTTCCTTCGATGTGGCGACTACTGGACATATGAATTGAGTTAATTCTATATCGATGCATATTAAAATGGAAATAACAAATATTTCATAAAATTTCGATATATTGTTCAGAAAATGAACAGAATGACATACCGATGTACAGATGTACCGATTCTGTAATTCATCATGAAGATGTAATATAAATAGTAATATAAATAAAGGACTTAGTTTTCAATGTACCTGCTCATAGACACATGAAGTGAATTTATTCTATATCGATTCATATTCAAAAAAAAGTAGTTACAGCAATTTCATATCAAATCGTCATCTGGTTTAGAATATATTGAAGGATGTACTAACTCGGAAACTTATAATGAAGAATGTCATTTATAGTAAATTAACGTGATTTTCTTCGATATGGCAGTTCCTGGACACATGATCTGAATTAATTCTATATCGATGTATATTTATATAGAAATAACAACCAATTCGTAAAATGTTGACATATTGTTCATAAAATGAACAGAATGATATACCGATGTACTGATGTACCGATTCTGTAACTCATCATGAAGAAGACCAAGTATTATAATTAAAGGATTTTGTTTTAAATGTGCCTGCTCATAGACACATGAAGTTCATTGATTCTATATAGACTCATATTAAAAGAAAGTAGTTACAGCAATTTTATATCAACTCGTCATCTGGTTTAGAATATATTGAAGGATGTACTAACTCGGTAACTAATTATTAAGAATATCATTTATAGTAAATTAACATTATTTTCTTCGATATGGCAGTTCCTGGACACATGATCTGAATTAATTCTATATCGATGCATAATTATATAGAAAAAACAACCATTTCATAAAATATTAACATATTGTTCACAAAATGAACAGAATGTTATACCGATGTACTGATGTACCGATTCCGTAATTCATCATTAAGAAGTCCAAGTTTAATAAATTAAGGATTATGTTTTCAATATGGCTGCTCCTAGACACATAAACTGAATTTAATCTATATCGAAGTAAATTAATATAGCAATGACAATCATTTCCAAAAAATTCGATGTGCAGTTCAGAAAATATTGAAGGATAAAACGATTCGAAAGCTGATCATGAAGAAGTCCCTTTATAGTAAATTAACGTTATATTCTTCGATGTGGCGGCTCCCGGACACATGAACTCAGTTAATTCTATATTGATGGATATTAGTATAGGAATGACAAATATTTCATAAAATTTCGATATATTGTGCAGAAAATGAACAGAATGATATACCGATGTACTGATGTACCGATTCTGTAACTCTTCATGAAGAAGACCAAGTTTTATAATTAAAGGATTTTGTTTTCAATGTGCCTGCTCATAGACACATGAAGATGATTGATTCTATATAGATTCATATTTAAAAAAAATAGTTACGGACATTTCATAACAAATCGTCATCTGGTTTAGAATATATTGAAGGATGTACTAATTCGTTAACTAATCAAGAGGAAGTCCCTTTATAGTAAATTAACGTTATTTCCTTCGATGTGGCGACTCCTGGACATATGAACTGAGTTAATTCTATATCGATGCATATTAAAATGGAAATAACAAATATTTCATAAAATTTCGATATATTGTGCAGAAAATGAACAGAATGATATACCGATGTACTGATGTACCGATTCTGTAACTCATCATGAAGAAGTCCAAGTAAAATAAATTAAGTATTATGTTTTTAATATGGCTGCTCCTAGACACATCAACTGAATTTATTCTATATCGAAGTAAATTAGTATAGCAATGAAAAACATTTCAAAAAAAATCGATGTCCAGTTCAGAAATTATAGAGTGATATAACGATGCGAATGCTGATCTGAAGAAGTCCCTTTATAGTAAATTAACGTTATTTCCTTCGATGTGGCGACTCCTGGACATATGAATTGAGTTAATTCTATATCGATGCACATTAAAATGGAAATAACAAATATTTCATAAAAATTCGATATATTGTTCAGAAAAAGAACAGAATGACATGCCGATGTACAGATGTACCGATTCTGTAATTCATCATAAAGATGTCCATGTATTATAATTAAAGGATTTAGTTTTCAATGCGCCTGCTCATAGACACATGAAGTGAATTTATTCTATATCGATTCATATTCAAAAAAAAGTAGTTACAGTAATTTCATATCAAATCGTCATCTGGTTTAGAATATATTGAAGGATGTACTAACTCGGTTACTAATAATGAAGAATGTCATTTATAGTACATTAACGTTATTTTCTTCGATATGGCAGTTCCTGGACACATGATCTGAATTAATTCTATATCGATGTATATTTATATAGAAATAACAACCATTTCATAAAATTTTGACATATTGTTCACAAAATGAACAGAATGATATACCGATGTACTGATGTACCAATTCAGTAATTCTTTATGAAGAAGTCCAAGATAAATAAATTAAGGATTATGTTTTCAATATGGCTGCTCCTAGACACAAACTGCATTTTTTCTATCTCGAAGTAAATTAATATAGTAATGACAAACATTTCAAAAAAAATCGATGTCCGGTTCAGAAATTATTGAAGGATATAACCATGCGAAAGCTGATCATGAAGAAGTCGCTTTATAGTAAATTAACATTATATTCTTCGATGTGGAGGCTCCCGGACACATGAACTCAGTTAATTCTATATTGATGGATTTTAATATAGAAATGACAAATATTTCATAAAATTTCGATATATTGTGCAGAAAATGTACAGAATGATATACCGATGTACTTATGTACCGATTCTGTAACTCATCATGAAGAAGACCAAGTATTATAATTAAAGGATTTTGTTTTCAATGTGCCTGCTCATAGACACATGAAGATGATTGATTATATATAGATTCATATTTAAAAAAATTAGTTACAGACATTTCATAACAAATCGTCATCTGGGTTAGAATATATTGAAGGATGTACTAATTCGACAACTAATCAAGCAGAAGTCCCTTTATAGTAAACTAAAGTTATTTCCTTCGATGTGGCGACTCCTGGACATATGAACTTAGTAAATTCTATATCGATGCATATTAAAATGGAAATAACAAATATTTCATAAAATTTCGATATATTTTTCAGAAAATGAACAGAATGATATACCGATGTACTGATGTACCGACTCAGTTATTCTTTATGAAGAAGTCCAAGAGAAATAAATTAAGGATTATGTTTTCAATATGGCTGCTCCTAGACACATCAACCGATTCTGTAACTCATCATGAAGAAGACCAAGTATTATAATTAAAGGATTTTGTTTTAAATGTGCCTGCTCATAGACACATGAAGTTCATTGATTCTATATAGACTCATATTAAAAGAAAGTAGTTACAGCAATTTTATATCAACTCGTCATCTGGTTTAGAATATATTGAAGGATGTACTAACTCGGTAACTAATTATTAAGAATGTCCATTATAGTAAATTAACGTTATTTTCTTTGATATGGCAGTTCCTGGACACATGATCTGAATTAATTCTATATCGATGCATAATTATATAGAAAAAACAACCATTTCATAAAATATTAACATATTGTTCACAAAATGAACAGAATGTAATACCGATGTACTGATGTACCGATTCCGTAATTCATCATTAAGAAGTCCAAGTTTAATAAATTAAGGATTATGTTTTCAATATGGCTGCTCCTAGACACATAAACTGAATTTAATCTATATCGAAGTAAATTAATATAGCAATGACAATCATTTCCAAAAAATTCGATGTGCAGTTCAGAAAATATTGAAGGATAAAACGATTCGAAAGCTGATCATGAAGAAGTCCCTTTATAGTAAATTAACGTTATATTCTTCGATGTGGCGGCTCCCGGACACATGAACTCAGTTAATTCTATATTGATGGATATTAGTATAGGAATGACAAATATTTCATAAAATTTCGATATATTGTGCAGAAAATGAACAGAATGATATACCGATGTACTGATGTACCGATTCTGTAACTCTTCATGAAGAAGACCAAGTCTTATAATTAAAGGATTTTGTTTTCAATGTGCCTGCTCATAGACACATGAAGATGATTGATTCTATATAGATTCATATTTAAAAAAATTAGTTACGGACATTTCATAACAAATCGTCATCTGGTTTAGAATATATTGAAGGATGTACTAATTCGTTAACTAATCAAGAAGAAGTCCCTTTATAGTAAATTAACGTTATTTCCTTCGATGTGGCGACTCCTGGACATATGAACTGAGTTAATTCTATATCGATGCATATTAAAATGGAAATAACAAATATTTCATAAAATTTCGATATATTGTGCAGAAAATGAACAGAATGATATACCGATGTACTGATGTACCGATTCTGTAACTCATCATGAAGAAATCCAAGAGAAATAAATTAAGTATTATGTTTTCAATATGGCTCCACCTAGACACATGAACTGAATTTAATCTATATCGGAGTAAATTAATATAGCAATGACAAACATTTCAAAAAAATTCGATGTCCAGTTCAGAAATTATAGAGTGATATAACGATGCGAATGCTGATCTGAGGAAGTCCCTTTATAGTAAATTAACGTTATTTCCTTCGATGTGGCGACTCCTGGACATATGAATTGAGTTAATTCTATATCGATGCACATTAAAATGGAAATAACAAATATTTCATAAAAATTCGATATATTGTTCAGAAAAAGAACAGAATGACATGCCGATGTACAGATGTACCGATTCTGTAATTCATCATGAAGATGTCCAAGTATTATAAATAAAGGATTTAGTTTTCAATGTACCTGCTCATAGACACATGAAGTGAATTTATTCTATATCAATTCATATTCAAAAAAAAGTAGTTACAGCAATTTCATATCAAATCGTCATCTGGTTTAGAATATATTGAAGGATGTACTAACTCGGTTACTAATAATGAAGAATGTCATTTATAGTAAATTAACGTTATTTTCTTCGATATGGCAGATCCTGGACACATGATCTGAATTAATTCTATATCGATGCATATTTATATAGAAATAACAACCATTTCATAAAATTTTGACATATTGTTCACAAAATGAACATATATATACCGATGTACTGATGTACCAATTCAGTAATTCTTTATGAAGAAGTCCAAGATAAATAAATTAAGGATTATGTTTTCAATATGGCTGCTCCTAGACACAAACTGAATTTATTCTATCTCAAAGTAAATTAATATAGCAATGACAAACATTTCAAAAAAATTCGATGTCCAGTTCAGAAAATATTGAAGGATAAACCGATTCGAAAGCTGATCATGAAGAAGTCGCTATATAGTAAATTAACATTGTATTCTTCGATGTGGAGGCTCCCGGACACATGAACTCAGTTAATTCTATATTGATGGATTTTAGTATAGGAATGACAAATATTTCATAAAATTTCGATATATTGTATAGAAAATGAACAGAATTATATTCCTATGTACTAATGTACTGACTCTGTAAATAATTATGAAGAAGTCCAAGTATTATAAATAAAGGATTTTGTTTTCAATGTGCCTGCTCATAGACACATGAAGTGCATTGATACTATATAGATTCATAATAAAAGAAAAGTAGTTACATTTCATATCAAACCATCATCTGGTTTAGAATATATTGAAGGATGTACTTACTTGGTAACTAATAATGAAGAATGTCATTTATAGTAAATTAACGTTATTTTCTTCGATATGGCAGTTCCTTGACACATGATCTGAATTAATTCTATATCGATGCATATTTATATAGAAATAACAACCATTTCATAAAATTTTGACATATTGCTCACAAAATGAACAGAATGATATACCGATGTACTGATATACCGATTCTGTAACTCGACATGAAGAAGACCAAGTACTATAAATAAAGGATTTTGTTTTCAATGTGCCTGCTCATAGACACATGAGGATGATTGATTCTATATAGATTCATATTTAAAAAAATTAGTTACGGACATTTCATAACAAATCGTCATCTGGTTTAGAATATATTGAAGGATGTACTAATTCGTTAACTAATCAAGAGGAAGTCCCTTTATAGTAAATTAACGTTATTTCCTTCGATGTGGCGACTCCTGGACATATGAACTGAGTTAATTCTATATCGATGCATATTAAAATGGAAATAACAAATATTTCATAAAATTTCGATATATTGTGCAGAAAATGAACAGAATGATATACCGATGTACTGATGTACCGATTCTGTAACTCATCATGAAGAAGTCCAAGTAAAATAAGTTAAGTATTATGTTTTCAATATGGCTGCTCCTAGACACATCAACTGAATTTATTCTATATCGAAGTAAATTAGTATAGCAATGAAAAACATTTCAAAAAAAATCGATGTCCAGTTCAGAAATTATAGAGTGATATAACGATGCGAATGCTGATCTGAAGAAGTCCCTTTATAGTAAATTAACGTTATTTCCTTCGATGTGGCGACTCCTGGACATATGAATTGAGTTAATTCTATATCGATGCACATTAAAATGGAAATAACAAATATTTCATAAAAATTCGATATATTGTTCAGAAAAAGAACAGAATGACATGCCGATGTACAGATGTACCGATTCTGTAATTCATCATGAAGATGTCCATGTATTATAATTAAAGGATTTAGTTTTCAATGCGCCTGCTCATAGACACATGAAGTGAATTTATTCTATATCGATTCATATTCAAAAAAAAGTAGTTACAGTAATTTCATATCAAATCGTCATCTGGTTTAGAATATATTGAAGGATGTACTAACTCGGTTACTAATAATGAAGAATGTCATTTATAGTAAATTAACGTTATTTTCTTCGATATGGCAGTTCCTGGACACATGATCTGAATTAATTCTATATCGATGTATATTTATATAGAAATAACAACCATTTCATAAAATTTTGACATATTGTTCACAAAATGAACAGAATGATATACCGATGTACTGATGTACCAATTCAGTAATTCTTTATGAAGAAGTCCAAGATAAATAAATTAAGGATTATGTTTTTAATATGGCTGCTCCTAGACACAAACTGCATTTTTTCTATCTCGAAGTAAATTAATATAGTAATGACAAACATTTCAAAAAAATTCGATGTCGGGTTCAGAAATTATTGAGTGATATAACGATGCGAAAGCTGTTCTGAAGTAGTCCCTTTATAGTAAATTAACGTTATATTCTTCGATGTGGAGGCTCCCGGACACATGAACTCAGTTAATTCTATATTGATGGATTTTAATATAGAAATGACAAATATTTCATAAAATTTCGATATATTGTGCAGAAAATGTACAGAATGATATACCGATGTACTTATGTACCGATTCTGTAACTCATCATGAAGAAGACCAAGTATTATAATTAAAGGATTTTGTTTTCAATGTGCCTGCTCATAGACACATGAAGATGATTGATTATATATAGATTCATATTTAAAAAAATTAGTTACAGACATTTCATAACAAATCGTCATCTGGGTTAGAATTTATTGAAGGATGTACTAATTCGACAACTAATCAAGCAGAAGTCCCTTTATAGTAAACTAAAGTTATTTCCTTCGATGTGGCGACTCCTGGACATATGAACTTAGTAAATTCTATATCGATGCATATTAAAATGGAAATAACAAATATTTCATAAAATTTCGATATATTTTTCAGAAAATGAACAGAATGATATACCGATGTACTGATGTACCGACTCAGTTATTCTTTATGAAGAAGTCCAAGAGAAATAAATTAAGGATTATGTTTTCAATATGGCTGCTCCTAGACACATCAACCGATTCTGTAACTCATCATGAAGAAGACCAAGTATTATAATTAAAGGATTTTGTTTTAAATGTGCCTGCTCATAGACACATGAAGTTCATTGATTCTATATAGACTCATATTAAAAGAAAGTAGTTACAGCAATTTTATATCAACTCGTCATCTGGTTTAGAATATATTGAAGGATGTACTAACTCGGTAACTAATTATTAAGAATATCATTTATAGTAAATTAACGTTATTTTCTTCGATATGGCAGTTCCTGGACACATGATCTGAATTAATTCTATATCGATGCATAATTATATAGAAAAAACAACCATTTCATAAAATATTAACATATTGTTCACAAAATGAACAGAATGTTATACCGATGTACTGATGTACCGATTCCGTAATTCATCATTAAGAAGTCCAAGTTTAATAAATTAAGGATTATGTTTTCAATATGGCTGCTCCTAGACACATAAACTGAATTTAATCTATATCGAAGTAAATTAATATAGCAATGACAATCATTTCCAAAAAATTCGATGTGCAGTTCAGAAAATATTGAAGGATAAAACGATTCGAAAGCTGATCATGAAGAAGTCCCTTTATAGTAAATTAACGTTATATTCTTCGATGTGGCGGCTCCCGGACACATGAACTCAGTTAATTCTATATTGATGGATATTAGTATAGGAATGACAAATATTTCATAAAATTTCGATATATTGTGCAGAAAATGAACAGAATGATATACCGATGTACTGATGTACCGATTCTGTAACTCTTCATGAAGAAGACCAAGTCTTATAATTAAAGGATTTTGTTTTCAATGTGCCTGCTCATAGACACATGAAGATGATTGATTCTATATAGATTCATATTTAAAAAAATTAGTTACGGACATTTCATAACAAATCGTCATCTGGTTTAGAATATATTGAAGGATGTACTAATTCGTTAACTAATCAAGAAGAAGTCCCTTTATAGTAAATTAACGTTATTTCCTTCGATGTGGCGACTCCTGGACATATGAACTGAGTTAATTCTATATCGATGCATATTAAAATGGAAATAACAAATATTTCATAAAATTTCGATATATTGTGCAGAAAATGAACAGAATGATATACCGATGTACTGATGTACCGATTCTGTAACTCATCATGAAGAAGTCCAAGAGAAATAAATTAAGGATTATGTTTTCAATATGGCTCCACCTAGACACATGAACTGAATTTAATCTATATCGGAGTAAATTAATATAGCAATGACAAACATTTCAAAAAAATTCGATGTCCAGTTCAGAAATTATAGAGTGATATAACGATGCGAATGCTGATCTGAGGAAGTCCCTTTATAGTAAATTAACGTTATTTCCTTCGATGTGGCGACTCCTGGACATATGAATTGAGTTAATTCTATATCGATGCACATTAGAATGGAAATAACAAATATTTCATAAAAATTCGATATATTGTTCAGAAAAAGAACAGAATGACATGCCGATGTACAGATGTACCGATTCTGTAATTCATCATGAAGAAGTCCAAGAGAAATAAATTAAGGATTATGTTTTCAATATGGCTGCTCCTAGACACATCAACTGAATTTATTCTATATCGAAGTAAATTAGTATAGCAATGAAAAACATTTCAAAAAAAATCGATGTCCAGTTCAGAAATTATAGAATGATATAACGATGCGAATGCTGATCTGAGGAAGTCCCTTTATAGTAAATTAACGTTATTTCCTTCGATGTGGCGACTCCTGAACATATGAATTGAGTTAATTCTATATCAATGCATATTAAAATGGAAATAACAAATATTTCATAAATTTTCGATATATTGATAAGAAAATGAACAGAATGACATACCGATGTACAGATGTACCGATTCTGTAATTCATCATGAAGATGTCCAAGTATTATAAATAAAGGATTTAGTTTTCAATGTACCTGCTCATAGACACATGAAGTGAATTTATTCTATATCGATTCATATTCAAAAAAAAAGTAGTTACAGCAATTTCATATCAAATCGTCATCTGTTTTAGAATATATTGAAGGATGTACTAACTCGGTAACTAATAATGAAGAATGTCATTTATAGTAAATTAACGTTATTTTCTTCGATATGGCAGTTCCCGGGCACATGAACTCAGTTAATTCTATATTGATGCATATTAATATAGAAATGACAAATATTTCATCAAATTTCGATATATTGTGCAGAAAATGAATAGAATGATATACCGATGTACTGATGTACCGGCTCTGTAATTCATCATGAAGAAGTCCAAGTAAAATAAATTAAGTATTATGTTTTCAATATGTCTGCTCCTAGACACATCAACTGAATTTATTCTATATCGAAGTAAATTAATATATCAATGACAAACATTTCAAAAAAATTCGATGTCGGGTTCAGAAATTATTGAGTGATATAACGATGCGAAAGCTGTTCTGAAGTAGTCCCTTTATAGTAAATTAACGTTATTTCCTTCGATGTGGCGACTCCTGGACATATGAATTGAGTTAATTCTATATCGATGCATATTAAAATGGAAATAACAAATATTTCATAAAATTTCGATATATTGTGCAGAAAATGAACAGAATGATATACCGATGTACTGATGTACCGGCTCTGTAATTCATCATGAAGAAGTCCAAGTAAAATAAATTAAGTATTATGTTTTCAATATGGCTGCTCCTAGACACATCAACTGAATTTATTCTATATCGAAGTAAATTAATATAGCAATGACAAACATTTCAAGAAAATTCGATGTCCGGTTCAGAAATTATTGAAGGATATAAAGATGCGAAAGCTGATCATGAAGGAGTCCCTTTATAGTAAATTAACGTCATTTTCTTCAATGAGGTTGTACTGGACACATAAACTATACTAATTCTATATCGATGCATATTAATATATAAATGCCTGCTCATAGACACATGAAGTGAATTGATTCATATGTACTGATTAATAGATTCATATTCAAAAAAAAGTAGTTACAGCAATTTCATATCAAATCGTCATCATCGTCATTGAAAGATGTACTAACTCGGTAGCTAATAATGAAGAATATCATTTATAGTAAATTAACGTTATTTCCTTCGATGTGGCGACTCCTGGACATATGAACTGAGTAAATTCTATATCGATGCATATTAAAATAGAAATAACAAACATTTCATAAAATTTCGATATATTGCGCAGGAAATGAACAGAATGATATACCGACGTACTGATGTACCGACTTTGTAATTCATCATGAAGAAGTCCAAGTAAAATAAATTAAGTATTATGTTTTCAATATGGCTGCTCCTAGACACATAACCAGAATTTAATCTATATCGAAGTAAAATAATATAACAGTGACAAACATTTCAAAAAAGTTCGATGTCCGGTTCAGAAAGCATTGAAGGATAAAGCGATTCGAAAGCTGATCATGAAGAAGTCCCATTATAGTAAATTAAAGTTATATTCTTCGATGTGGCGGCTCCCGGACACATGAACTCAGTTAATTCTATATTGATGGATTTTATTATAGGAATGAAAAATTTTTCATAAAATTGCGATATATTGTGCAGAAAATGAACAGAATTATATACCTATGTACTAATGTACTGACTCTGTAAATAATTATGAAGAAGTCCGAGTATTATAAATAAAGAGAAGTGAATTGATTCTATATAGATTCATATTAAAAGAAAAGTAGTTACAAACATTTCATAACAAATCGTCACCTGGTTTAGAATATATTGAAGGATGTGTATCGATGCATATTTATATATAAATAACAACCATTTCATAAAATTTTGACATATTGTTCAGAAAATGAACAGATTGCTATACCGATGTACTGATGTACCGACTCTGTAATTCATCATGAAGGAGTCCAAGTTAAATAAATTAAGGATTATGTTTTCAAAATGGCTGCTCCTAGACACATAAACTGAATTTATTCTATATCGAAGTAAATTAATATAACAATGACAAACATTTCAAAAAAATTCGATGTCCGGTTCAGAAAATATTGAAGGATATAACGATGCGAAAGCTGATCATGAAGAAGTCCCTTTATAGTAAATTAACGTTATTTCCTTCGATGTGGCGACTCCTGGACATATGAATTGAGTTAATTCTATATCGATGCATATTAAAATGGAAATAACAAATATTTCATAAAATTTCGATATATTGTGCAGAAAATGAACAGAATGATATACCGATGTACTGATGTACCGGCTCTGTAATTCATCATGAAGAAGTCCAAGTAAAATAAATTAAGTATTATGTTTTCAATATGGCTGCTCCTAGACACATCAACTGAATTTATTCTATATCGAAGTAAATTAATATAGCAATGACAAACATTTCAAGAAAATTCGATGTCCGGTTCAGAAATTATTGAAGGATATAAAGATGCGAAAGCTGATCATGAAGGAGTCCCTTTATAGTAAATTAACGTCATTTTCTTCAATGAGGTTGTACTGGACACATAAACTATACTAATTCTATATCGATGCATATTAATATATAAATGCCTGCTCATAGACACATGAAGTGAATTGATTCATATGTACTGATTAATAGATTCATATTCAAAAAAAAGTAGTTACAGCAATTTCATATCAAATCGTCATCATCGTCATTGAAAGATGTACTAACTCGGTAGCTAATAATGAAGAATATCATTTATAGTAAATTAACGTTATTTCCTTCGATGTGGCGACTCCTGGACATATGAACTGAGTAAATTCTATATCGATGCATATTAAAATAGAAATAACAAACATTTCATAAAATTTCGATATATTGCGCAGGAAATGAACAGAATGATATACCGACGTACTGATGTACCGACTTTGTAATTCATCATGAAGAAGTCCAAGTAAAATAAATTAAGTATTATGTTTTCAATATGGCTGCTCCTAGACACATAACCAGAATTTAATCTATATCGAAGTAAAATAATATAACAGTGACAAACATTTCAAAAAAGTTCGATGTCCGGTTCAGAAAGCATTGAAGGATAAAGCGATTCGAAAGCTGATCATGAAGAAGTCCCATTATAGTAAATTAAAGTTATATTCTTCGATGTGGCGGCTCCCGGACACATGAACTCAGTTAATTCTATATTGATGGATTTTATTATAGGAATGAAAAATTTTTCATAAAATTGCGATATATTGTGCAGAAAATGAACAGAATTATATACCTATGTACTAATGTACTGACTCTGTAAATAATTATGAAGAAGTCCGAGTATTATAAATAAAGAGAAGTGAATTGATTCTATATAGATTCATATTAAAAGAAAAGTAGTTACAAACATTTCATAACAAATCGTCACCTGGTTTAGAATATATTGAAGGATGTGTATCGATGCATATTTATATATAAATAACAACCATTTCATAAAATTTTGACATATTGTTCAGAAAATGAACAGATTGCTATACCGATGTACTGATGTACCGACTCTGTAATTCATCATGAAGGAGTCCAAGTTAAATAAATTAAGGATTATGTTTTCAAAATGGCTGCTCCTAGACACATAAACTGAATTTATTCTATATCGAAGTAAATTAATATAACAATGACAAACATTTCAAAAAAATTCGATGTCCGGTTCAGAAAATATTGAAGGATATAACGATGCGAAAGCTGATCATGAAGAAGTCCCTTTATAGTAAATTAACGTCATTTTCTTCAATGAGGTTGTACTGGACACATGAACTAAACTAATTCTATATCGATGCATATTAATATATAAATGCCTGCTCATAGACACATGAAGTGAATTGATTCATATGTCCAGATTAATAGATTCATATTCAAAAAAAAGTAGTTACAGCAATTTCATATCAAATCGTCATCATCGTCATTGAAAGATGTACTAACTCGGTAGCTAATAATGAAGAATATCATTTATAGTAAATTAACGTTATATTCTTCGATGTGGCGGCTCCCGGACACATGAACTCAGTTAATTCTATATTGATGGATTTTAATATAGGAATGACAAATATTTCATAAAATTTCGATATATTGGGCTGAAAATGAACAGAATGATATACCGATGTACTGATGTACCGATTCTGTAACTCATCATAAAGAAGACCAAGTATTATAATTAAAAGATTTTGTTTTCAATGTGCCTGCTCAGAGACACATGAAGTTCATTGATTCTATATGGATTCATATTTAAAAAAACTAGTTACAGACATTTCATAACAAATCGTCATCTGGTTTAGAATATATTGAAGGATGTAGTAATTCGTTAACTAATCAAGAAGAAGTCCCTTTATAGTTAATTAACGTTATTTCCTTCGATGTGGCGACTCCTGGACATATGAACTGAGTTAATTCTATATAGATGCATATTAAAGTGGAAATAAAAAATATTTCATAAAATTTCGATACATGTTCAGAAAATGAACAGAATGACATACCGATGTACCGATGTAGATGTACCGATTCTGTAATTTATCATGAAGATGTCCAAGAATTATAAATAATCGATTTAGTTTTCAATGTACCTGCTCATAGACACATGAAATGAATTGATTCTATATAGATTCATATTAAAAGAAAAGTAGTTACAAACATTTCATATCAAACCGTCATCTGGTTTAGAATATATTGAAGGATGTACTAACTCGGTAGCTCACAAAATGAACAGAATGATATGCCGATGTACTGATGTACCGATTCTGTAATACATCATGAAGAAGTCCAAGTTTAATAAATTAAGGATTATGTTTTCAGAATGGCTGCTCCTAGACACATAAACTGAATTTAGTCTATATCGAAGTAAATTAATATAACAATGACAAACATTTCAAAAAATTCGATGTCCGGTTCAGAAATTATTGAAGGATATAACGATGCGAAAGCTGATCATGAAGAAGTCCCTTTATAGTAAATTTACGTCATATTCTTCGATGTGGCGGCTCCCGGGCACATGAACTCAGTTAATTCTATATTGATGGATTTTAATATTAAGGCAAATATTTCATAAAATTTCGATATATTGTGCAGAAAATGAACAGAATTATATACCTATGTACTAATGTACTGACTCTCTAAATAATTATGAAAAAGTCCGAGTATTATAAATAAAGAGAAGTGAATTGATTCTATATAGATTCATATTAAAAAAAAATAGTTACAGACATTTCATAACAAATCGTCATCTGGTTTAGAATATATTGAAGGATGTGTATCGATGCATATTTATATATAAATAACAACCATTTCATAAAATTTTGACATATTGTTCAGAAAATGAACAGATTGCTATACCGATGTACTGATGTACCGACTCTGTAATTCGTCATGAAGGAGTCCAAGTAAAATAAATTAAGGATTATGTTTTCAAAATGGCTGCTCCTAGACACATAAACTGAATTTATTCTATATCGAAGTAAGTTATTATAACAATGACAAACATTTCAAAAAAATTCGATGTCCGGTTCAGAAAATATTGAAGGATATAACGATGCGAAAGCTGATCATGAAGAAGTCCCTTTATAGTAAATTAACGTAATTTTCTTCAATGAGGTTGTACTGCACACATGAACTAAACTAATTCTATATCGAAGCATATTAATATATAAATGCCTGCTCATAGACACATGAAGTGAATTGATTCGTATGTCCACATTAATAGATTCATATTCAAAAAAAAGTAGTTACAGCAATTTCATATCAAATCGTCATCATCGTCATTGAAAGATGTACTAACTCGGTAGCTAATAATGAAGAATATCATTTATAGTAAATGAACGTTATATTCTTCGATGTGGCGGCTCCCGGACACATGAACTCAGTTAATTCTATATTGATGGATTTTAATATAGGAATGACAAATATTTCATGAAATTTCGATATATTGTGCTGAAAATGAACAGAATGATATACCGATGTACTGATGTACCGATTCTGTAACTCATCTTGAAGAAGACCAAGTATTATAATTAAAAGATTTTGTTTTCAATGTGCCTGCTCACAGACACATGACACATGAAGTTCATTGATTCTATATAGATTCATATTTAAAAAAATTAGTTACAGACATTTCATAACAAATCGTCATCTGGTTTAGAATATATTGAAGGATGTACAATTTCGTTAACTAATCAAGAAGAAGTCCCTTTATAGTTAATTAACGTTATTTCTTTCGATGTGGCGACTCCTGGACATATGAACTGAGTTAATTCTATATAGATGCATATTAAAGTGGAAATAACAAATATTTCATAAAATTTTGATACATGTTCAGAAAATAAACAGAATGACATACCGATGTACCGATGTACCGATGTAGATGTACCGATTCTGTAATTCATCATGAAGATGTCCAAGTATTATAAATAAAGGATTTAGTTTTCAATGTACCTGCTCATAGACACATGAAGTGAATTGATTCAAATGTACTGATTAATAGATTCATATTAAAAAAGAGTAGTTACGGACATTTCATAACAAATCGTCATCTAGTTGAGAATATATTGACTGATGTTCTAATTCGTTAACTAATCAAGTAAATTAACGTTATTTCCTTCGATCTGGTGAATCCTGGACACATGAACTGAGGTAATTCTATATCGATGCATATTAAAATAGAAATAACAAACATTTCATAAAATTTCGATATATTGTTCAGAAAATGGACAGAAAGATATACCGATGTACAGATGTACCGATTCTGTTTTCAATATGGCTGCTCCTAGACACATGAACTGAATTTAATCTATATCGAAGTAAATTAATATAGCAATGACAAACATTTCAAAAAAATTCGATGTCCAGTTCAGAAAATATTGAAGGATAAAACGATTCGAAAGCTGATCATGAAGAAGTCCCTTTGTAGTAAATTAACGTTATATTCTTCGATGTGGCGGCTCCCGGACACATGAACTCAGTTAATTCTATATTGATGGATTTTAATATAGGAATGACAAATATTTCATAAAATTTCGATATATTGTGCTGAAAATGAACAGAATGATATACCGATGTACTGATGTACCGATTCTGTAACTCATCATGAAGAAGACCAAGTATTATAATTAAAAGATTTTGTTTTCAATGTGCCTGCTCACAGACACATGACACATGAAGTTCATTGATTCTATATAGATTCATATTTAAAAAAATTAGTTACAGACATTTCATAACAAATCGTCATCTGGTTTAGAATATATTGAAGGATGTACTAACTCGGTAGCTCACAAAATGAACAGAATGATATACCGATGTACTGATGTACCGATTCTGTAATACATCATGAAGAAGTCCAAGTTTAATAAATTAAGGATTATGTTTTCAGAATGGCTGCTCCTAGACACATAAACTGAATTTATTCTATATCGAAGTAAATTAATATAACAATGACAAACATTTCAAAAAAATTCGATGTCCGGTTCAGAAAATATTGAAGGATATAACGATGCGAAAGCTGATCATGAAGAAGTCCCTTTATAGTAAATTAACGTCATTTTCTTCAATGAGGTTGTACTGGACACATGAACTAAACTAATTCTATATCGATGCATATTAAAATAGAAATAACAAACATTTCAAAAATTTCGATATATTGTTCAGAAAATGGACAGAAAGATATACCGATGTACAGATGTACCGATTCTGTTTTCAATATGGCTGCTCCTAGACACATGAACTGAATTTATTCTATATCGAAGTAAATTAATATAGCAATGACAAACATTTCAAAAAAATTCGATGTCCAGTTCAGAAAATATTGAAGAATAAAACGATTCGAAAGCTGATCATGAAGAAGTTCCTTTATAGTAAATTAACGTTATTTTCTTCGATGTGGCGGCACCCGGACACATCAACTCAGTTAATTCTATATTGATGGATTTTAATATAGGAATGACAAATATTTCATAAAATTTCGATATATTGTGCTGAAAATGAACAGAATGATATACCGATGTACTGATGTACCGATTCTGTAAATAATTATGAAGAAGTCCAAGTACTATAAATAAAGGATTTTGTTTTCAATGTGCCTGCTCACAGACACATGAAGATGATTGATTCTATATAGATTCATATTTAAAAAAATTAGTGACAGACATTTCATAACAAATCGTCATCTGGTTTAGAATATATTGAAGGATGTACTAATTTGTTAACTAATCAAGAAGAAGTCCCTTTATAGTAAATTAACGTTATTTCCTTCGATGTGGCGACTCCTGGACATATGAACTGAGTTAATTCTATATCGATGCATATTAAAATGGAAATAACAAATATTTCATAAAATATCGATACATGTTCAGAAAATGAACAGAATGACATACCGATGTACCGATGTAGATGTACCGATTCTGTAATTCATCATGAAGATGTCCAAGTATTATAAATAAAGGATTTAGTTTTCAATGTACCTGATCATAGACACATGAAGTGAATTGATTCTATATAGATTCATATAAAAAGAAAAGTAGTTACAAACATTTCATATCAAACCGTCATCTGGTTTAGAATATATTGAAGAATGTACTAACTCGGTAGCTCACAAAATGAACAGAATGATATACCGATGTACTGATGTACCGATTCTGTAATACATCATGAAGAATCCAAGTTTAATAAATTAAAGATTATGTTTTCAGAATGGCTGCTCCTAGACACATAAACTGAATTTTTTCTATATCGAAGTAAATTAATATAACAATGACAAACATTTCAAAAAAATTCGATGTCCGGTTCAGAAATTATTGAAGGATATAACGATGCGAAAGCTGATCATGAAGAAGTCCCTTTATAGTAAATTAACGTTATATTCTACGATGTGGCGGCTCCCGGGCACATGAACTCAGTTAATTCTATATTGATGGATTTTAATATAAAGACAAATATTTCATAAAATTTCGATATATTGTGCAGAAAATGAACAGAATTATATACCTATGTACTAATGTACTGACTCTGTAAATAATTATGAAGAAGTCCAAGTATTATAAATAATGTGAAGTGAATTGATTCTATATAGATTCACATTAAAAAAAAGTAGTTACAGACATTTCATAACAAATCGTCATCTGGTTTAGAATATATTGAAGGATGTGTATCGATGCATATTTATATAGAAATAACAACCATTTCATAAAATTTTGACATATTGTTCAGAAAATGAACAGAATGATATACCGATGTACTGATGTACCGACTCTGTAATGCATCATGAAGGAGTCTAAGTTAAATAAATTAAGGATTATGTTTTCAATATGGCTGCTCCTAGACACATAAACTGAATTTAATCTATATCGAAGTAAATTAATATAGCAATGACAAACATTTCAAAAAAATTCGATGTCCAGTTCAGAAAATATTGAAGGATAAAACGATTCGAAAGCTGATCATGAAGAAGTCCCTTTATAGTAAATTAACGTTATTTCCTTCGATGTGGCGACTCCTGGATATATGAACTGAGTTAATTCTATATTGATGGATTTTAATATAGAAATGAAAAATATTTCATAAAATTTCGATATATTGTGCTGAAAATGAACAGAATGATATACCGATGTACTGATGTACCGATTCTGTAACTCATCTTGAAGAAGACCAAGTATTATAATTAAAAGATTTTGTTTTCAATGTGCCTGCTCACAGACACATGACACATGAAGTTCATTGATTCTATATAGATTCATATTTAAAAAAATTAGTTACAGACATTTCATAACAAATCGTCATCTGGTTTAGAATATATTGAAGGATGTACTATTTCGCTAACTAATCAAGAAGAAGTCCCTTTATAGTTAATTAACGTTATTTCTTTCGATGTGGCGACTCCTGGACATATGAACTGAGTTAATTCTATATCGATGCATATTAAAATGGAAATAACAAATATTTGATAAAATTTCGATATATTTTTCAGAAAATGAACAGAATGATATACCGATGTACTGATGTACCGATTCTGTAACTCATCATGAAGAAGACCAAATATTCTAATTAAAGGATTTTGTTTTCAATGTGCCTGCTCACAGACACATGAAGATGATTGATTCTATATAGATTCATATTTAAAAAAATTAGTTACAGACATTTCATAACAAATCGTCATCTGGTTTAGAATATATTGAAGGATGTACTAATTCGTTAACTAATCAAGAAGAAGTCCCTTTATAGTAAATTAACGTTATTTCCTTCGATGTGGCGACTCCTGGACATATGAACTGAGTTAATTCTATATCGATGCATATTAAAATGGAAATAACAAATATTTCATAAAATTTCGATATATTTTTCAGAAAATGAACAGAATGATATTAAGTATTATGTTTTCAACATGGCTGCTCCTAGACACATAAACTGAATTTATTCTATATCGAAGTAAATTAATATAACAATGACAGACTTTTCAAAACAATTCGATGTCCAGTTCAGAAATTATTGAAGGATATAACGATGCGAAAGCTGATAATGAAGAAGTCCCTTTATAGTAAATTAACGTCATTTACTTCAATGAGGTTGTACTGTACACATGAACTAAACTAATTCTCTATCGATGCATATTAATATATAAATGCCTGCTCATAGACACATGAAGTGAATTGATTCATATGTACTGATTAATAGAATCATATTCAAAAAAAAGTAGTTACAGCAATTTCATATCAAATCGTCATCATCGTCATTGAAAGATGTACTAACTCGGTAGCTAATAATGAAGAATATCATTTATAGTAAATTAACGTTATTTTCTTCGATATGGCAGTTCCTGGACACATGATCTGAATTAATCCTATATCGATGCATATTTATATAGAAATAACAACCATTTCATAAAATTTTGACATATTGTCCACAAAATAAACAGAATAATATACCGATGTACTGATGTACCGATTCTGTAATTCATCATTGAGAAGTCCAAGTTTAATAAATTAAGGATTATGTTTTCAAAATGGCTGCTCTTAGACACATAAACTGAATTTATTTTATATCGAAGTAAAATAATATAGTACTGACAAACATTTCAAAAAAATTCGATGTCCGGTTCAGAAAATATTGAAGGATAAAGCGATTCGAAAACTGATCATGAAGAAGTCCCTTTATAGTAAATTAACGTTATTTTCTTCGATGTGGCGACTCCTGGATTTATGAACTGAGTTAATTCTATATTGATGGATTTTAATATAGAAATGAAAAATATTTCATAAAATTTCGATATATTGTGCAGAAACTGAACAGAATTATATACCTATGTACTAATGTACTGACTCTGTAAATAATTATGAAGAAGTTCACGTATTATAAATAAAGGATTTTGTTTTTAATGTGCCTGCTCATAGACACACGAAGTGCATTAATTCTATATAGATTCATATTAGAAGAAAAGTATTTACACTACATATCAAACCGTCATCTGGTAGAGAATATATTGAAGGATGTATTAATTCATTAACTAATCAAGAGGATGTCCCTTTATAGTAAATTAACATTATTTTCTTCGATGTGGCGATTCCCGGACACATGGACTCAGTTAATTCTATATTGATGGATATTAATATAAAAATGACAAATATTTCATAAAATGTCGATATATTGTTCAGAAAATGGACAGAATGATATACCAATGTACAGATGTACCGATTCTGTAATTCATCATGAAGAAGTCTAAGTTTAATAAATTAAGGATTATGTTTTCAAAATGGCTGCTCCTAGACACATAAACTGAATTTAATCTATATCGAAGTAAATTAATATAGCAATGACAAACATTTCAAAAAAATTCGATGTCCAGTTCAGAAAATATTGAAGGATATAACCATGCGAAAGCTGATCATGAAGAAGTCCCTTTATAGTAAATTAACATTATATTCTTCGATGTGGCGGCTCCCGGACACATGAACTCAGTTAATTCTATATTGATGGATTTTAATATAGGAATGACAAATATTTCATAAAATTTCGACATATTTTTCAGAAAATGAACAGAATGATATACGTTTGTACTGATGTACTGGCTCTGTAATTCATCATGAAGAAGTCCAAGTAAAATAAATTAAGTATTATGTTTTCAATATGGCTGCTCCTAGACACATAAACTGAATTTATTCTATAACGAAATAATTTAATATAGCAATGACAAACATTTCAAAAAAATTCGATGTTGAAAAAATAAAGAGGGAGTTGAATTCTGGACACAAAACGTGAAGCATCAACTTCTTTCTTTCTTTTGTGAACAGTTTATCCTACATTTTATCGGCTCAACCGGGATATCAATCGCGCTATCGATTAAAAAAAAAAAAAAAAAAACTTTTAGATGTTGAGCATATTTTATTGTGATGGAAAATTTTGCAGCAGAAGTTACAGTGAAGATTTTGAGATGAGACTCGAAGAACATAGAAGTAAAATCGAGAAGAGTTGTGATGAAATACTTTCAATGCGAAGATTAGAAGTAAAATTGAAAGTAATAGTGAAGAAATTTGTGAAGAAAAGTATGAATTATAAGTGAAGAAAAACTTAGATGAAAACCTGTGAAAGAAACTTTTAAGTGAATTTGAGAGTTGAGACAACAATTAAATTTGAGAATAGTTCTGTATGTAAAAACTTTGAAGAATTTGAGTAGTAGTAGTGAGGAAGAATAAAGTATTTTTTGAAATTTTGAAAAG
Source organism: Coelopa pilipes (assembly GCA_947389925.1). NCBI lineage: Eukaryota > Metazoa > Arthropoda > Insecta > Diptera > Coelopidae > Coelopa > Coelopa pilipes. The sequence goes on from OX376700.1 coordinate 11,794,976, forward strand.
TAAGAGTCAAAAACATTTTGATAGAGTGGCGAAACTGTACAAAAAGTGCCAATAAGTGTTACGATGCAGAAGCCGAACATTTCCAATTGCATGTAAAAGTGACGCGCATTTCAAATTAGACTTGGTAACAAAAGTAACGCCTCACAAAAATCTCAGAACTACAAAAAGTGTGTACAAACTAAAAAGACGCGCAAACTCCTTCAACTTTGGAAGCTACGAACTAGAAAACTACAAAGAGAAGGAGAGAAAGATAGAAGTGAACAGTGTAAAGCAGACAGACGAAAGAGAATTCGCGTACATAAACGAATGAAAAGAAGAACAGAACAGAGTGCACGCAGAAACTATATCACAAGGAGAGTGAAAGAGATAGAACTACGTATACACAAGAAGATCAACAGAAATTTGTCTGCACATCAACCGATTCGTCGTGAAGAAGAAGAAGAAACGTAAACAAAGCAGACGAGATAGAACTACGTAAACACAAGAAGATCAACAGAAATTTGTCTGCACATCAACCGATTCGTCGTGAAGAAGAAGAAGAAACGTAAACAAAGCTGACTGGACACCAACCGTTTCGAACTGAGAGTAATAACAGCGAAAGAAAATCATTCAACGCGCGGAGAAGGACAAGAGCAGATTAGTAGAATAAACTTGCTTTGAATAATAATTAATTTGATTTGTATTTAGTGTTGTATTTTTTAAGTAGTTTTAAAAGTATTCTTATCTACATCTTATATTTTTTATATTTAATCAACAATCTATAATGGACCGGAACAATATTTTGAAATTGACGGTGGACGGCTTAAGAACAAAGCTTGGGGAGTTGGGACTGGACACAACAGGACTAAAGAGTACGCTTCAGGACAGGACTCTTCGCCCACTTCGGTTTCGACTCGAATGAGGAAGCGCTTTCAGTTGATGACGACTTTGGTTCCGCGACCACAGAAAATGTACGAATCGATCGACGAGCGTTCACATTGAGGGATATTGAGGACTCGCTGTCAACTTTTTCGGGGGATGGTCATCCAGAGGTAGAAGTGTGGGTCGACGAATTTGAGGCCAACGCGTTGACCGTTCGTTGGAATCAGCTCGAAAAATACATATACGCGAAGCAACTTTTGAGGGGCGCAGCGAAATTGTTTTTGAGAAGTCTGGTAGGTGTGAACGATTGGGGAAGTTTTAAGGCAGCACTGATCAGTGAGTTCGGGGAGAAATTGTCAGCGGTCGAGGTGCATCGGTTGTTATCGAATAAGCGGAAGAAAGCAAGCGAAAGTTTGAGGGAATTTTTGTATAGCGTCATGGAGATTGCAAAAGGAATTAAATTAGACGAAAGGAGCATAATCGAATATTTTGTAGACGGGATAGGAGATTCGAAACAGAATAAAATAATTTTGTATCAGTGCCGAACGATAGAAGAATTGAAGGATCAGAAAATGTATGAAAAGTTGAGGGTCAGTACCCAGTACAATAATACACGGACTGTTCCCAATCAACAACATAAAACCAATCAGAAAGTAGAAGATAGACGTTGTTTCAAGTGTGGTGGTCGAAATCACATAGCCGCAGAATGTAAATCTGCTAGTTACAAATGTTTCAAGTGCCATCAATTCGGTCACCGGTCATTTGAATGTAAAACGGACTCTAAACCAAGTGTTGTGAAAACAGAAAAGGTCAATTTTCATACACTCACAACGAACAAAGTTGAGCGTAATCGAATTTTTAAAGACATTTCAATTGGCGGTCGCGTATTTTCGGCATTCATTGATACGGGTAGCGATTTTTGTTTGATGCGCTACGACACATTGATGTTATTAGATGATATAGAATTGGAAACCAAAGATGTACAAACATTGTTTGGCATCGGTGATGGCGCCATCAGAACAATGGGAAGTTTCAATATTGCGCTGGAAAAAGATGGAGTGGAGTTAAATATTAAATTTTTAGTAGTTAGAGAGAGGGATATTTTGTATTCAGCGGTAATAGGGACTGATGTTTTGGAACAAATAGGCATGTTAATTGGAGAAGAGGGTGTTACTTTTATTGAAAAGATACCAGAGAAAGTTGATAGTGAATTGGAGTCAAAGAAGATAAGCGATTTGAAGAACGAGAAAATCAGATTAAAGTCACAAAAAGCGATTGAAAAAATAAGAAAATTAGACGAAGAATCTAAGATCAATGAACTGAATGATGAATTCAAAGATATGATTTTATCAATAACTGATAGTGGAGAAAATAATCAGATATCAATAGATTTAGAACACCTTGATGAAAATGAGAGGAATATAGTGAAGGGTTTAATATATAATTATAATCCAGCTAAAATCGCGAAGTCACCAATTGAGATGAAGATAGTTTTGAGTGATGAGGTACCAGTTAGTTTGCGACCAAGGCGTTTGTCGAGTGTTGACCAGGCCATTGTTCAAAACCAAGTTGATGAATGGTTGCGAAAAGGTATTATACAGACCAGCTATTCTGAATATGCGGCTCCAGTCGTTCTTACCTCAAAGAAAGACGGTACTAAGAGGTTATGCTGTGATTTTAGGAAGTTAAATGAGAAGATTATAAAGGATAACTTTCCAATGACCCTAGTAGACGATGCTATTGCCAAATTGCAAAAAGGAGAAGTGTTCACAACATTGGATTTACGTAACGGTTTCTTCCACGTACCTTTAGCAGTAGAATCACGCAAATATACATCTTTTGTGACACCTCACGGCCAGTTCGAATTTTTGTACGTACCGTTCGGCATTTCGAATTCGCCCGCGGTGTTCTCACGGTTTATTTTTGCTGTTTTGAGGGAGCTTATACAAGACGGAACAATCGTGGTATATGTGGATGATATTATTATTCCCACGGAGAATGAGAGAGAGGGTATTAAGAAGTTAGAGAAGGTGTTAAAAGTGGCTCAGGACTATGGTTTACAAATCAATTGGAACAAATGTCAGATTCTACAGAGGAAAGTTAATTTTCTGGGCTACATAGTAGAAAACTCAACGATAAAACCATCTCTTGAGAAAACTAGGGCTATAAATGATTTCCCAGTGCCGCACGATAGAAAAGCGCTGCAACGGTTTTTAGGTTTAACATCCTACTTCAGGCGTTTTGTAGAGGGTTATTCATTAATTGCGAAACCTTTAACCGATTTGTTAGCAAAAGATGTTATTTTCAAAATAGAAGAGAAAGAGACAGTCGCGTTCTTAGAGTTGAAGAAGGCTTTGATCACTACACCAGTTCTTAAACTATTCGATGTAGGTGCAAAAACGGAAATTCACACCGACGCTAGCATGTATGGGTATGGGGCGGTCTTACTCCAGAAAAGTGATGAAGATCTGCAAGTCCATCCGGTGGAATACATGAGTCGAAAAACTACCCCTTGCGAACAGAAATATCACTCATACGAATTAGAAGTATTAGCAGTTATACAAGCACTGAAGAAGTGGAGGGTGTATGTGTTGGGTCTGAAAGTGAAAATTGTGACGGACTGTAATGCCTTTAAGATGACAATGAAGAAAACGGACGTACCATTAAGAGTTGCTCGCTGGACAATGTTTATTCAAGAGTTTGACTATGAAATTGAACACCGCTCGGGGTCCAAGATGAGGCACGTAGATGCCTTGAGCCGAATCTCATGTTTGATGATCGAGGACTCATTGAATCACAGAGTTAGACAAGCACAATTACAAGACGAATGGGTGAAGGCGGTAGTAAAAGTATTAGAGAAAGACAGGTACGAGAATTATTTCTTGAAACATGGTATTTTTCATAAAGACCCGAATAGAGAATTGATTGTAATACCTTCTGCAATGGAAGAAGAGATAGTGAAAGCAGCACATAGACAGGGGCATTTCGCCGCAAAGAAAACACAGGACATAGTAGAGAAGACATTCTTCATTCCGAAGCTGGCTATAAAGGCTAATAATATTGTCAAAAATTGTGTTGAATGTATTATATCGGAAGCAAAAGCGGGTAAAAAGAGGGTTACCTCAATGCGATTGATAAAGCAGACAAGCCACTTGGTACTTATCACATAGACCATGTTGGCCCAATGGAGAACACGCATAAGAAATACAACCATATACTTGTGGTAGTAGACGCGTTTTCGAAGTTCGTGTGGTTGTATCCAACCAAGAGCACCGGTACTGATGAAGTTGTGGATAGGCTGCAGAAGCAAGCGTTCATATTCAGTAATCCAGAACGGATAATTTCGGATCGTGGGTCAGCGTTTACATCGCATAAATTTGAAGAATATTGTAGAGATCAGAACATTCAGCATTTTCTTATTACGACGGGAATGCCGAGGGGTAACGGGCAGGTCGAACGTGTTCACAAGATTTTTGTTCCAATGTTGACAAAGTTATGTACTGGAAATCCACAACAATGGTATAGACATGTTGAGAGGGTGCAGCAAACTATAAATAATACTCCTCCTCGAAGTACGAAAGTAAGTCCGTTTAAGGTACTAACGGGTATAGAGATGCGTATAGCAGGGGATGAGGACATACGGCGACTAATTGATGAAGCGGTACTACAAGAATTTGAGCACGAACGTGACGAAATACGACTGACGGCAAAGGACAATATCGCGAAAATCCAAGAAAAGAATAGGAAGACGTACAATAAGAAGAGGGTGGTAGAAACTGAATACAATATCAATGATTTAGTAGCTATCAAACGTATGCAATACGGGTCTGGCCTCAAATTAAAACCCAAATTCTTTGGACCATACATAGTATTAATGAAGTTACAGCAAGGGCGATATTATGTCGGAAAAGTTGGGAATACTGAGGGACCAAAGCGTACCTACACTGTGGCTGAGTACATGAAGTTGTGGCAACCATCATTCGGGTCGAATGAAATGTTAGAAGGGCCGAATGTAGGGTGTCGAGGAATACGGACGGACAGAACGACGAGAAGTGGACAGACGTACTAGCAACAGGAGAGACACGGACAACAAGTGGACAATTCATAACAAATCGTCATCTGGTTTAGAATATATTGAAGGATGTACTAATTCGTTAACTAATCAAGAAGAAGTCCTTTTATAGTAAATTAACGTTATATTCTTCGATGTGGCGGCTCCCGGACACATGAACTCAGTTAATTCTATATTGATGGATTTTAATATAGAAATAACAAACAATTCATAAAATTTCGATATATTTTTCAGAAAATGAACAGAATGATATTAAGTATTATGTTTTCAACATGGCTGCTCCTAGACACATAAACTGAATTTATTCTATATCGAAGTAAATTAATATAACAATGACAGACTTTTCAAAACAATTCGATGTCCAGTTCAGAAATTATTGAAGGATATAACGATGCGAAAGCTGATCATGAAGAAGTCCCTTTATAGTAAATTAACGTCAATTACTTCAAAGCGGTTGTACTGGACACATGAACTAAACTAATTCTATATCGATGCATATTAAAATATAAATGCCTGCTCATAGACACATGAAGTGAATTGATTCATATGTACTGATTAATAGATTCATAGAAAAAAAACTTACATACATACATTTCATAACAAATCGTCATCTAGTTTAGAATATATTGAGGGATGTACTAACTCGTTAGCTAATAATGAAGAATGTCATTTATAGTAAATTAACGTTATTTTCTTCGATATGGCAGTTCCTGGACACATGATCTGAATTAATTCTATATCGATGCATATTTATATAGAAATTACAACCATTTCATAAAATTTTGACATATTGTTCACAAAATGAACAGAATAATATACCGATGTACTGATGTACCGATTCTGTAATTCATCATTAAGAAGTCCAAGTTTAATAAATTAAGGATTATGTTTTCAAAATGGCTGCTCTTAGACACATAAACTGAATTTATTTTATGTCGAAGTAAATTAATATCGTACTGACAAACATTTCAAAAAAATTCGATGTCCGGTTCAGAAAATATTGAAGGATAAAGCGATTCGAAAACTAATCAAGAAAAAGTCCCTTTACAGTAAATTAACGTTATTTTCTTCGATGTGGCGACTCCTGGACACATGAACTGAGTTAATTCAATATCGATGCATATTAAAATAGAAATAACAAACATTTCATAAAATTTCGATATATTTTTCAGAAAATGAACAGAATGATATACTGATGTAACGGCTCTGCAATTCATCATGAAGAAGTCCAAGTAAAATAAATTAAGTATTTTGTTTTCAATATGGCTGCTCCTAGACACATCAATTGAACTTATTCTATATCGAAGTAAATTAATATAGCAATGACAAACATTTCAAAAAAATTCGATGTCCGCTTCAGAAATTATTGAGTAATATAACGATGCGAAAGCTGATCTGAAGAAGTCCCTTTATAGTAAATTAACGTTATTTTCTTCGATGTGGCGACTCCAGGATATATGAACTCAGTTAATTCTATATTGATGGATTTTAATATAGGAATGACAAATATTTCATAAAATTTCGATATATTGTGCAGAAAATGAACAGAATGATATACCGATGTACTGATGTACCGATTCTGTAACTCATCATGAAGAAGACCAAGAATTATAATTAAAGGATTTTGTTTTCAATGTGCCTGCTCATAGACACATGAAGATGATTGATTCTATATAGATTCATATTTAAAAAAATTAGTTACAGACATTTCATAACAAATCGTCTTCTGGTTTAGAATATATTGAAGGATGTACTAATTCGTTAACTAATCAAGTAAATTAACGTTATTTCCTTCGATGTGGCGACTCCTGGACACATAAACTGAGGTAATTCTATATCGATCCATATTAAAATAGAAATAACAAACATTTCATAAAATTTCGATATATTGTTCAGAAAATGAACAGAATGATATACCGATGTACTGATGTACCGGCTCTGTAATTCATCATGAAGAAGACCAAGTGTTATAAAAAAAAGGATTTTGTTTTCAATGTGCCTGCTCTTAGACACATGAAGTGAATTAACTTTATATTGATGTATGATAATAAAGCCATGACAAATATTGCAGAAAAATTAGAAATCTGGTTCAGAAAGAATTGGAGGATATACTGATTCTGTAGCTGATGTTGAGAAGTCCCTTTATAGTAAATCAACGTCATTTTCTTCAATGAAGCTGTTACTGGACACATGAACTGAATTAATTCTACATCGATACATATGAAAAAAGCGAAGTGTAGAAAATATTGATGAATACATTGACCCGGTAACTAATCATGAAGAAATCTCTTTATAGTAAATTAACGATATTTTTCTGATGAGGCGACTAATGGACATATGAACTGAGTGATGTTCCGATGTACTGACTCTGTAAATAATTATGAAGAAGTCCAAGTATTATAAATACAGGATTTTGTTTTCAATGTGCCTGCTCATAACACATGAAGTGAAGTGATTCTATATCGATTCATATTAAAAAAAGTAGTTACAGACATTTCATAACAAATCGTCATCTGGTTTAGAATATATTGAAAGATGTACTATATCGGTAACTAATCATGAAGAATGCCCTTTCTGGTAAATTAACGATATTTTCTTCGATGTGGCGGCTCCTGGACACAAAAACTAAATTGACTTTATATTGATGCATATTAATAAAGCAATGACAATTATTTCAAATAAATTCGATGTCTGGTTTAGAAAAAATTGAAGGATATAACGATGCGAAAGCTGATCATGAAGAAGTCCCTTTATAGTAAATGAACGTCATTTTCTTCAATGAGGTTGTACTGGACACATGAACTAAACTAATTCTATATTAATGCATATTAATACATAAATGCCTGCTCATAGACACATGAAGTGAATTGATTCATATGTACTGATTAATAGATTCATAGAAAAAAAACGTAGTTACAGACATTTCATAACAAATCGTCATCTAGCTTAGAATATATTGAGGGATTTACTAAATCGGTAGCAAATAATGAAGAATATCATTTATAGTAAATTAATGATATTTTCTTCGATATGGCAGTTCCTGGACACATGATCTGAATTAATTCTATATCGATGCATATTTATATAGAAATAACAACCATTTCATAAAATTTTGACATATTGTTCACAAAATGAACAGAATAATATACCGATGTACTGATGTACCGATTCTGTAATTCATCATTAAGAAGTCCAAGTCTAATAATTTAAGGATTATGTTTTCAAAATGGCTGCTCTTAGACACACAAACTGAATTTATTTTATATCGACGTAAATTAATATAGTACTGACAAACATTTCAAAAAAATTCGATGTCCGGTTCAGAAAATATTGAAGGATAAAGCCATTCGAAAAATGATCATGAAGAAGTCGCTTTCTAGTAAATTAACGTTATATTCTTCGATGTGGCGGCTCCCGGACACCTGAACTCAGTTAATTCTATATTGATGCATATTAAAATAGAAATAACAAATCCTGTAATTCATCATGAAGAAGTCCAAGTTTAATAAATTAAGGATTATGTTTTCAATATGGCTGCTCCTAGACACATAAACTGAATTTAATCAATATCGAAGTAAATTAATATAGCAATGACAAACATTTCAAAAAAATTCGATGTCCAGTTCAGAAAATATTGAAGGATATAACGATTCGAAAGCTGATCATGAAGAAGTCCCTTTATAGTAAATTAACGTTATATTCTTCGATGTGGCGGCTCCCGGACACATGAACTCAGTTAATTCTATATTGATGGATTTTAATATAGGAATGACAAATATTTCATAAAATTTCGATATATTGTGCAGAAAATGAACAGAATGATATACCGATGTACTGATGTACCGATTCTGTGACTCATCATGAAGAAGACCAAATATTCTAATTAAAGGATTTTGTTTTCAATGTGCCTGCTCACAGACACATGAAGATGATTGATTCTATATCGATTCATATTCAAAAAAAAGTAGTTACAGCAATTTCATATCAAATCGTCATCTGGTTTAGAATATATTGAAGGATGTACTAGTTCGTTATCTAATCAAGAAGACGTCCTTTTATAGTAAATTAACGTTATATTCTTCGATGTGGCGGCTTCCGGACACATGAACTCAGTTAATTCTATATTGATGGATTTTAATATACAAATAACAAATATTTCATAAAATTTCGATATATTTTTCAGAAAATGAACAGAATGATATAACGATGTACTGATGTACCGGCTCTGTAATTCAACATGAAGAAGTCCAAGTAAAATAAATTAAGTATTTTGTTTTCAATATGGCTGCTCCTAGACACATAAACTGAATTTATTCAATATCGAAGTAATTTAATATAGCAATGACAAACATTTCAAAAAAATTCGATGTCCAGTTCAGAAATTATTGAAGGATATAACGATGCGAAAGCTGATCATGAAGAAGTCCCTTTATAGTAAATTAACGTAATTTGCTTCGATGTGGCGACTCCTGAACATATGAACTGAGTAAATTCTATATCGATGCATATTAAAATGGAAAGAAAATATATTTCATAAAATTTCGATATATTTTTCAGAAATGGGACAGAATGATATACCGATGTACTGATGTACCGGCTCTGTAATTCATCATGAAGAAGTCCAAGTAAAATAAATTAGGTATTTTGTTTTCAATATGGCTGCTCCTAGACCCATAAACTGAATTTAATCTATATCGAAGTAATTTAATATAGCAATGACAAACATTTCAAAAAAATTCGATGTCCAGTTCAGAAATTATTGAAGGATATAACGATGCGAAAGCTGATCATGAAGAAGTCCCTTTATAGTAAATTAACGTAATTTGCTTCGATGTGGCGACTCCTGAACATATGAACTGAGTAAATTCTATACCGATGCATATTAAAATGGAAAGAAAATATATTTCATAAAATTTCGATATATTTTTCAGAAATGGGACAGAATGATATACCGATGTACTGATGTACCGGCTCTGTAATTCATCATGAAGAAGTCCAAGTAAAATAAATTAGGTATTATGTTTTCAATATGGCTGCTCCTAGACCCATAAACTGAATTTAATCTATATCGAAGTAATTTAATATAGCAATGACAAACATTTCAAAAAAATTCGATGTCCAGTTCAGAAATTATTGAAGGATATAACGATGCGAAAGCTGATCATGAAGAAGTTCCTTTATAGTAAATTAACGTAATTTGCTTCGATGTGGCGACTCCTGAACATATGAACTGAGTAAATTCTATATCGATGCATATTAAAATGGAAAGAAAATATATTTCATAAAATTTTGATATATTGTTCAGAAAATGAACAGAATGATATACCGATGTACTGATGTACCGGCTCTGTAATTCATCATGAAGAAGACCAAGTGTTATAAAAAAAAGGATTTTGTTTTCAATGTGCCTGCTCTTAGACACATGAAGTGAATTAACTTTATATTGATGTATGATAATAAAGCCATGACAAATATTGCAGAAAAATTAGAAATCTGGTTCAGAAAGAATTGGAGGATATACTGATTCTGTAGCTGATGTTGAGAAGTCCCTTTATAGTAAATCAACGTCATTTTCTTCAATGAGGCTGTTACTGGACACATGAACTGAATTAATTCTACATCGATACATATGAAAAAAGCGAAGTGTAGAAAATATTGATGAATACATTGACCCGGTAACTAATCATGAAGAAATCTCTTTATAGTAAATTAACGATATTTTTCTGATGAGGCGACTAATGGACATATGAACTGAGTGATGTTCCGATGTACTGACTCTGTAAATAATTATGAAGAAGTCCAAGTATTATAAATACAGGATTTTGTTTTCAATGTGCCTGCTCATAACACATGAAGTGAAGTGATTCTATATCGATTCATATTAAAAAAAGTAGTTACAGACATTTCATAACAAATCGTCATCTGGTTTAGAATATATTGAAAGGTGTACTATATCGGTAACTAATCATGAAGAATGCCCTTTCTGGTAAATTAACGATATTTTCTTCGATGTGGCGGCTCCTGGACACAAAAACTAAATTGACTTTATATTGATGCATATTAATAAAGCAATGACAATTATTTCAAATAAATTCGATGTCTGGTTTAGAAAAAATTGAAGGATATAACGATGCGAAAGCTGATCATGAAGAAGTCCCTTTATAGTAAATGAACGTCATTTTCTTCAATGAGGTTGTACTGGACACATGAACTAAACTAATTCTATATTAATGCATATTAATACATAAATGCCTGCTCATAGACACATGAAGTGAATTGATTCATATGTACTGATTAATAGATTCATAGAAAAAAAACGTAGTTACAGACATTTCATAACAAATCGTCATCTAGCTTAGAATATATTGAGGGATTTACTAAATCGGTAGCAAATAATGAAGAATATCATTTATAGTAAATTAATGATATTTTCTTCGATATGGCAGTTCCTGGATACATGATCTGAATTAATTCTATATCGATGCATATTTATATAGAAATAACAACCATTTCATAAAATTTTGACATATTGTTCACAAAATGAACAGAATAATATACCGATGTACTGATGTACCGATTCTGTAATTCATCATTAAGAAGTCCAAGTCTAATAATTTAAGGATTATGTTTTCAAAATGGCTGCTCTTAGACACACAAACTGAATTTATTTTATATCGACGTAAATTAATATAGTACTGACAAACATTTCAAAAAAATTCGATGTGCAGTTCAGAAAATATTGAAGGATAAAGCCATTCGAAAAATGATCATGAAGAAGTCGCTTTCTAGTAAATTAACGTTATATTCTTCGATGTGGCGGCTCCCGGACACCTGAACTCAGTTAATTCTATCTTGATGCATATTAAAATAGAAATAACAAATCCTGTAATTCATCATGAAGAAGTCCAAGTTTAATAAATTAAGGATTATGTTTTCAATATGGCTGCTCCTAGACACATAAACTGAATTTAATCAATATCGAAGTAAATTAATATAGCAATGACAAACATTTCAAAAAAATTCGATGTCCAGTTCAGAAAATATTGAAGGATATAACGATTCGAAAGCTGATCATGAAGAAGTCCCTTTATAGTAAATTAACGTTATATTCTTCGATGTGGCGGCTCCCGGACACATGAACTCAGTTAATTCTATATTGATGGATTTTAATATAGGAATGACAAATATTTCATAAAATTTCGATATATTGTGCAGAAAATGAACAGAATGATATACCGATGTACTGATGTACCGATTCTGTGACTCATCATGAAGAAGACCAAATATTCTAATTAAAGGATTTTGTTTTCAATGTGCCTGCTCACAGACACATGAAGATGATTGATTCTATATCGATTCATATTCAAAAAAAAGTAGTTACAGCAATTTCATATCAAATCGTCATCTGGTTTAGAATATATTGAAGGATGTACTAGTTCGTTATCTAATCAAGAAGACGTCCTTTTATAGTAAATTAACGTTATATTCTTCGATGTGGCGGCTTCCGGACACATGAACTCAGTTAATTCTATATTGATGGATTTTAATATACAAATAACAAATATTTCATACAATTTCGATATATTTTTCAGAAAATGAACAGAATGATATAACGATGTACTGATGTACCGGCTCTGTAATTCAACATGAAGAAGTCCAAGTAAAATAAATTAAGTATTTTGTTTTCAATATGGCTGCTCCTAGACACATAAACTGAATTTATTCAATATCGAAGTAATTTAATATAGCAATGACAAACATTTCAAAAAAATTCGATGTCCAGTTCAGAAATTATTGAAGGATATAACGATGCGAAAGCTGATCATGAAGAAGTCCCTTTATAGTAAATTAACGTAATTTGCTTCGATGTGGCGACTCCTGAACATATGAACTGAGTAAATTCTATATCGATGCATATTAAAATGGAAAGAAAATATATTTCATAAAATTTCGATATATTTTTCAGAAATGGGACAGAATGATATACCGATGTACTGATGTACCGGCTCTGTAATTCATCATGAAGAAGTCCAAGTAAAATAAATTAGGTATTATGTTTTCAATATGGCTGCTCCTAGACCCATAAACTGAATTTAATCTATATCGAAGTAATTTAATATAGCAATGACAAACATTTCAAAAAAATTCGATGTCCAGTTCAGAAATTATTGAAGGATATAACGATGCGAAAGCTGATCATGAAGAAGTCCCTTTATAGTAAATAAAGCCATAACAAATATTGCAGAAAAATTAGAAATCTGGTTCAGAAAGAATTGGAGGATATACCGTTTCTGTAGCTGATGTTGAGAAGTCCCTTTATAGTAAATCAACGTCATTTTCTTCAATGAGGCTGTTACTGGACACATGAACTGAATTAATTCTACATCGATACATACGAAAAAAGCGATGTGTAGAAAATATTGATGAATACATTGACCCGGTAACTAATCATGAAGAAATCTCTTTATAGTAAATTAACGATACTTTTCTGATGAGGCGACTAATGGACATATGAACTGAGTGATGTTCCGATGTACTGATGTACTGACTCTGTAAATGATTATGAAGAAGTCCAAGTATTATAAATACAGGATTTTGTCTTCAATGTGCCTGCTCATAGACACATGAAGTGAAGTGATTCTATATCGATTCATATTAAATAAAGTAGTTACAGACATTTCATAACAAATCGTCATCTGGTTTAGAATATATTGAAAGATGTACTATATCGGTAACTAATCATGAAGAATGTCCTTTCTGGTAAATTAACGATATTTTCTTCGATGTGGCAGCTCCTGGACACAAAAACTAAATTGACTTTATATTGATGCATATTAATAAAGCAATGACAATTATTTCAAATAAATTCGATGTCTGGTTTAGAAAAAATTGAAGGATATAACGATGCGAAAGCTGATCATGAAGAAGTCCCTTTATAGTAAATTAACGTCATTTTCTTCAATAAGGTTGTACTGGACACATGTACTAAACTAATTCTATATCGATGCATATTAATATATAAATGCCTGCCCATAGACACATGAAGTGAATTGATTCATATGTACTGATTAATAGATTCATATTAAAAAACAAGTAGTGACAGACATTTCATAACAAATCGTCATCTAGTTGAGAATATATTGACTGATGTACTAATTCGTTAACTAATCAAGTAAATTAACGTTATTTCCTTCGATGTGGCGACTCCTGGACACATGAACTGAGGTAATTCTATATCGATCCATATTAAAATAGAAATAACAAACATTTCATAAAATTTCGATATATTGTTCAGAAAATGAACAGAATGATATACCGATGTACTGATATACCGACTCTGTAATTAATCATGAAGAAGACCAAGTATTATAAATAAAGGATTTTGTTTTCAATGTGCCTGCTCTTAGACACATGAAGCTGATTGATTCTATATAGATTCATATTTAAAAAAAATTAGTTACAGACATTTCATAACAAATCGTCATCTGGTTTAGAATATATTGAAGGATGTACTAATTCGTTAACTAATCAAGAAGAAGTCCTCTTATAGTAAGTTAACGTTATATTCTTCGATGTAGCAGCTCCCGGACACATGAACTCAGTTAATTCTATATTGATGGATTTTAATATAGAAATAACAAACATTTCATAAAATGTCGATATATTTTTCAGAAAATGAACAGATTGATATAACGATGTACTGATGTACCGGCTCTGAAATTCATCATGAAGAAGTCCAAGTAAAATAAATTAAGTATTTTGTTTTCAATATGGCTGCTCCTAGATACATCAACTGAATTTATTCTATATCGAAGTAAATTAATATAGCAATGACAAACATTTCAAAAAAATTCGATGTCCGGTTCAGAAATTATTGAGTGATATAACGATGCGAAAGCTAATCTGAAGAAGTCCCTTTATAGTAAATTAACGTTATTTTCTTCGATATGGCAGTTCCTGGACACATGATCTGAATTAATTCTCTATCGATGCATATTAAAATGGAAATAACAAATATTTCATAAAATTTCGATATATTTTTCAGAAAATGAAAGAAGTCCAAGTAAAATAAATTAAGTATTTTGTTTTCAATATGGCTGCTCCTAGACACATAAACTGAATTTATTCAATATCGAAGTAATTTAATATAGCAATGACAAACATTTCAAAAAAATTCGATGTCCAGTTCAGAAATTATTGAAGGATATAACGATGCGAAAGCTGATCTGAAGAACTCCCTTTATAGTAAATTAACGTTATTTTCTTCGATATGGCAGTTCCTGGACACATGATCTGAATTAATTCTCTATCGATGCATATTAAAATGGAAATAACAAATATTTCATAAAATTTCGATATATTTTTCAGAAAATGAACAGAATGATATACCGATGTACTGATGTACCGGCTCTGTAATTCATCATGAAGAAGTCCAAATTTGATAAATTAAGGATTACGAGCTCAATATGGCTGCACATAGACACATGAACTGAATGTATTCTATATCGATGCAAATTAATATAGCAATGACAAATATTGCAGAAAAATTCGAAATATGGTTCAGAAAGAATTGGAGGATATACCGATTCTGTAGCTGATGATAAGAAGTTCCTTTATAGTAAATTAACGTTTTTTTCTTCAATGAGGCTGCCCCTGATCACATGAACTAAATTAATTATATATCGATGCATATGAATTAAGCGATGTGTTGAAAATATTGATGAATACATAGAACGGTAACTAATCATGAAGAAATTTCTTTATAGTAACTTAACGATATTTTTTTGATGAGGCGACTAATGGCCACTGAACTGAGTGATGTTCCGATGTATTGATGTACTGACTCTATAAATAATTATTGAAGAAGTCCAAGTATTACAAATAAAGGATTTAGTTTTCAATGTGCCTACTCTTAGACACATGAAGTGAATTAACTTTATATTGATGTATGATAATAAAGCCATGACAAATATTGCAGAAAAATTAGAAATCTGGTTCAGAAAGAATTGGAGGATATACTGATTCTGTAGCTGATGTTGAGAAGTCCCTTTACAGTAAATCAACGTCATTTTCTTCAATGAGGTTGTTACTGGACACATGAACTGAATTAATTCTACATCGATACATATGAAAAAAGCGATGTGTAGAAAATATTGATGAATACATTGACCCGGTAACTAATCATGAAGAAATCTCTTTATAGTAAATTAACGATATTTTTCTGATGAGGCGACTAATGGACATATGAACTGAGTGATGTTCCGATGTACTGACTCTGTAAATAATTATGAAGAAGTCCAAGTATTATAAATACAGGATTTTGTTTTCAATGTGCCTGCTCATAACACATGAAGTGAAGTGATTCTATATCGATTCATATTAAAAAAAGTAGTTACAGACATTTCATAACAAATCGTCATCTGGTTTAGAATATATTGAAAGATGTACTATATCGGTAACTAATCATGAAGAATGTCCTTTCTGGTAAATTAACGATATTTTCTTCGATGTGGCGGCTCCTGGACACAAAAACTAAATTGACTTTATATTGATGCATATTAATAAAGCAATGACAATTATTTCAAATAAATTCGATGTCTGGTTTAGAAAAAATTGAAGGATATAACGATGCGAAAGCTGATCATGAAGAAGTCCCTTTATAGTAAATTAACGTCATTTTCTTCAATGAGGTTGTACTGGACACATGAACTAAACTAATTCTATATCGATGCATATTAATATATAAATCCTTGCCCATAGACACATGAAGTGAATTGATTCATATGTACTGATTAATAGATTGATATTAAAAAACAAGTAGTTACAGACATTTCATAACAAATCGTCATCTAGTTGAGAATATATTGACTGATGTACTAATTCGTTAACTAATCAAGTAAATTAACGTTATTTCCTTCGATGTGGCGACTCCTGGACACATGAACTGAGGTAATTCTATATCGATCCATATTAAAATAGAAATAACAAACATTTCATAAAATTTCGATATATTGTTCAGAAAATGAACAGAATGATATACCGATGTACTGATATACCGACTCTGTAATTAATCATGAAAAAGTCCAAATTTGATAAATTAAGGATTACGTGCTCAATATGGCTGCACATAGACACATGAGCTGAATGTATTCTATATCGATGCAAATTAATATAGCAATGACAAATATGACAGACAAAATTCGAAATCTGGTTCAGAAAATATTGAAGGATATACCGTTTCAGTAGCTGAAATTAAGAAGTCCTTTTATAGTAAATCAACGTAATTTTCTTCAATGAGGCTGCTACTGGACACATGAACTGGATTAATTCTATTAGAATGTATATTTATTAGGCGATGTTCAGAAAATTTTGGTATATGCACAGACTCGGAAACAAATCGTGAATAAGTCCCTATATAGTAAATTAACCATATTTTCTTCGATGTGGCGGCTCCTGGAAACAAAAACTAAATTAGCTTTATATTGATGAATATTAATAAAGCAATGACAAATATTTAAAATAAATTCGATGTCTGGTTCAGAAAAAATTGAAGGATATTACGATGCGAAAGCTGATCATGAAGAAGTCCCTTTATAGTAAATTAGCGTTATATTTTTCGATTTGGTTGTACTGGACACATGACCTAAACTAATTCTATATCGATGCATATTAATATATAAATGCCTGCTCATAGACACATGAACTGAATTGATTCATATGTACTGATTAATAGATTGCTATAAAAAAAGTAGTTACAGACATTTCATAACAAATCGTCATCTAGTTTAGAATATATTGAAGGATGTACTAATTCGTTAACTAATCAAGTAAATTAACGTTATTTCCTTCGATGTGGCGACTCCTGGACACATAAACTGAGGTAATTCTATATCGATCCATATTAAAATAGAAATAACAAACATTTCGTAAAATTTCGATATATTGTTCAGAAAATGAACAGAATGATATACCGATGTACTGATGTACCGGCTCTGTAATTCATCATGAAGAAGACCAAGTATTATAAATAAAGGATTTTGTTTTCAATGTGCCTGCTCTTAGACACATGAAGCTGATTGATTCTATATAGATTCATATTTAAAAAAATTAGTTACAGACATTTCATAACAAATCGTCATCTGGTTTAGAATATATTGAAGGATGTACTAATTCGTTAACTAATCAAGAAGAAGTCCCTTTATAGTAAATTAACGTTATTTCCTTCGATGTGGCGGCTCCTGGATATACGAACTGAGTAAATTCTATATCGATACATATTAAAATGGAAATAACAAACATTTCATAAAATGTCGATATATTTTTCAGAAAATGAACAGATTGATATAACGATGTACTGATGTACCGGCTCTGTAATTCATCATGAAGAAGACCAAGTAAAATAAATTAAGTATTTTGTTTTCAATATGGCTGCTCCTAGACACATAAACTGATTTTATTCAATATCGAAGTAATTTAATATAGCAATGACAAAAATTTCAAAAAAATTCGATGTCCAGTTCAGAAATTATTGAAGGATATAACGATGCGAAAGCTGATCATGAAGAAGTCCCTTTATAGTAAATTAACGTTATTTGCTTCGATGTGGCGACTCCTGAACATATGAATTGAGTAAATTCTACATCGATGCATATTAAAATGGAAATAACAAATATTTCATAAAATTTCGATATATTTTTCAGAAAATGAAAGAAGTCCAAGTAAAATAAATTAAGTATTTTGTTTTCAATATGGCTGCTCCTAGACACATAAACTGAATTTATTCAATATCGAAGTAATTTAATATAGCAATGACAAACATTTCAAAAAAATTCGATGTCCAGTTCAGAAATTATTGAAGGATATAACGATGCGAAAGCTGATCTGAAGAACTCCCTTTATAGTAAATTATCGTTATTTTCTTCGATATGGCAGTTGCTGGACACATGATCTGAATTAATTCTCTATCGATGCATATTAAAATGGAAATAACAAATATTTCATAAAATTTCGATATATTTTTCAGAAAATGAACAGAATGATATACCGATGTACTGATGTACCGGCTCTGTAATTCATCATGAAGAAGTCCAAGTTTGATAAATTAAGGATTACGTGCTCAATATGGCTGCACATAGACACATGAACTGAATGTATTCTATATCGATGCAAATTAATATAGCAATGACAAATATTGCAGAAAAATTCGAAATATGGTTCAGAAAGAATTGGAGGATATACCGATTCTGTAGCTGATGATAAGAAGTTCCTTTATAGTAAATTAACGTTTTTTTCTTCAATGAGGCTGCCCCTGATCACATGAACTAAATTAATTATATATCGATGCATATGAGTAAAGCGATGTGTAGAAAATATTGATGAATACATAAAACGGTAACTAATCATGAAGAAATTTCCTTATAGTAACGATATTTTTTTGATGAGGCGACTAATGGCCACTGAACTGAGTGATGTTCCGATGTATTGATGTACTGACTCTATAAATAATTATGAAGAAGTCCAAGTATTACAAATAAAGGATTTAGTTTTCAATGTGCCTACTCTTAGACACATGAAGTGAATTAACTTTATATTGATGTATGATAATAAAGCTATGACAAATATTGCAGAAAAATTAGAAATCTGGTTCAGAAAGAATTGGAGGATATACTGATTCTGTAGCTGATGTTGAGAAGTCCCTTTATAGTAAATCAACGTCATTTTCTTCAATGAGGCTGTTACTGGACACATGAACTGAATTAATTCTACATCGATACATATGAAAAAAGCGATGTGTAGAAAATATTGATGAATACATTGACCCGGTAACTAATCATGAAGAAATCTCTTTATAGTAAATTAACGATATTTTTCTGATGAGGCGACTAATGGACATATGAACTGAGTGATGTTCCGATGTACTGATGTACTGACTCTGTAAATAATTATGAAGAAGTCCAAGTATTATAAATAAAGGATTTTGTTATCAATGTTCCTGCTCATAGACACATGAAGTGAATTGATTCTATATAGACTCATATTAAAAGAAAAGTAGTTACAGACATTTCATGTCAAATCGTCATCTGGTTTAGAATATATTGAAAGATGTACTATATCGGTAACTAATCATGAAGAATGTCCTTTCTGGTAAATTAACGATATTTTCTTCGATGTGGCAGCTCCTGGACACAAAAACTAAATTGACTTTATATTGATGCATATTAATAAAGCAATGACAATTATTTCAAATAAATTCGATGTCTGGTTTAGAAAAAATTGAAGGATATAACGATGCGAAAGCTGATCATGAAGAAGTCCCTTTATAGTAAATTAACGTCATTTTCTTCAATAAGGTTGTACTGGACACATGTACTAAGCTAATTCTATATCGATGCATAGTAATATATAAATGCCTGCCCATAGACACATGAAGTGAATTGATTCATATGTACTGATTAATAGATTCATATTAAAAAACAAGTAGTGTCATCATCTAGTTGAGAATATATTGACTGATGTACTAATTCGTTAACTAATCAAGTAAATTTACGTTATTTCCTTCGATGTGGCGACTCCTGGACACATAAACTGAGGTAATTCTATATCGATCCATATTAAAATAGAAATAACAAACATTTCATAAAATTTCGATATATTGTTCAGAAAATGAACAGAATGATATACCGATGTACTGATGTACCGGCTCTGTAATTCATCATGAAGAAGACCAAGTGTTATAAAAAAAAGGATTTTGTTTTCAATGTGCCTGCTCTTAGACACATGAAGTGAATTAACTTTATATTGATGTATGATAATAAAGCCATGACAAATATTGCAGAAAAATTAGAAATCTGGTTCAGAAAGAATTGGAGGATATACTGATTCTGTAGCTGATGTTGAGAAGTCCCTTTATAGTAAATCAACGTCATTTTCTTCAATGAGGCTGTTACTGGACACATGAACTGAATTAATTCTACATCGATACATATGAAAAAAGCGATGTGTAGAAAATATTGATGAATACATTGACCCGGTAACTAATCATGAAGAAATCTCTTTATAGTAAATTGACGATATTTTTCTGATGAGGCGACTAATGGACATATGAACTGAGTGATGTTCCGATGTACTGATGTACTGACTCTGTAACTAATTATGAAGAAGTCCAAGTATTATAAATACAGGATTTTGTTTTCAATGTGCCTGCTCATAACACATGAAGTGAAGTGATTCTATATCGATTCATATTAAAAAAAAGTAGTTACAGACATTTCATAACAAATCGTCGTCTGGTTTAGAATATATTGAAAGATGTACTATATCGGTAACTAATCATGAAGAATGCCCTTTCTGGTAAATTAACGATATTTTCTTCGATGTGGCGGCTCCTGGACACAAAAACTAAATTGACTTTATATTGATGCATATTAATAAAGCAATGACAATTATTTCAAATAAATTCGATGTCTGGTTTAGAAAAAATTGAAGGATATAACGATGCGAAAGCTGATCATGAAGAAGTCCCTTCATAGTAAATGAACGTCATTTTCTTCAATGAGGTTGTACTGGACACATGAACTAAACTAATTCTATATCGATGCATATTAATACATAAATGCCTGCTCATAGACACATGAAGTGAATTGATTCATATGTACTGATTAATAGATTCATAGAAAAAAAACGTAGTTACAGACATTTCATAACAAATCGTCATCTAGCTTAGAATATATTGAGGGATTTACTAAATCGGTAGCAAATAATGAAGAATATCATTTATAGTAAATTAATGATATTTTCTTCGATATGGCAGTTCCTGGACACATGATCTGAATTAATTCTATATCGATGCATATTTATATAGAAATAACAACCATTTCATAAAATTTTGACATATTGTTCACAAAATGAACAGAATAATATACCGATGTACTGATGTACCGATTCTGTAATTCATCATTAAGAAGTCCAAGTCTAATAATTTAAGGATTATGTTTTCAAAATGGCTGCTCTTAGACACACAAACTGAATTTATTTTATATCGACGTAAATTAATATAGTACTGACAAACATTTCAAAAAAATTCGATGTCCGGTTCAGAAAATATTGAAGGATAAAGCCATTCGAAAACTGATCATGAAGAAGTCGCTTTCTAGTAAATTAACGTTATATTCTTCGATGTGGCGGCTCCCGGACACATGAACTCAGTTAATTCTATATTGATGCATATTAAAATAGAAATAACAAATTCTGTAATTCATCATGAAGAAGTCCAAGTTTAATAAATTAAGGATTATGTTTTCAATATGGCTGCTCCTAGACACATAAACTGAATTTAATCTATATCGAAGTAAATTAATATAGCAATGACAAACATTTCAAAAAAATTCGATGTCCGGTTCAGAAAATATTGAAGGATAAAACGATTCGAAAGCTGATCATGAAGAAGTCCCTTTATAGTAAATTAACGTTATATTCTTCGATGTGGCGGCTCCCGGACACATGAACTCAGTTAATTCTATATTGATGGATTTTAATATAGGAATGACAAATATTTCATAAAATTTCGATATATTGTGCAGAAAATGAACAGAATGATATACCGATGTACTGATGTACCGATTCTGTGACTCATCATGAAGAAGACCAAATATTCTAATTAAAGGATTTTGTTTTCAATGTGCCTGCTCACAGACACATGAAGATGATTGATTCTATATCGATTCATATTCAAAAAAAAGTAGTTACAGCAATTTCATATCAAATCGTCATCTGGTTTAGAATATATTGAAGGATGTACTAGTTCGTTATCTAATCAAGAAGAAGTCCTTTTATAGTAAATTAACGTTATATTCTTCGATGTGGCGGCTTCCGGACACATGAACTCAGTTAATTCTATATTGATGGATTTTAATATACAAATAACAAACATTTCATAAAATTTCGATATATTTTTCAGAAAATGAACAGAATGATATAATGATGTACTGATGTACCGGCTCTGTAATTCAACATGAAGAAGTCCAAGTAAAATAAATTAAGTATTTTGTTTTCAATATGGCTGCTCCTAGACACATAAACTGAATTTATTCAATATCGAAGTAATTTAATATAGCAATGACAAACATTTCAAAAAAATTCGATGTCCAGTTCAGAAATTATTGAAGGATATAACGATGCGAAAGCTGATCATGAAGAAGTCCCTTTATAGTAAATTAACGTAATTTGCTTCGATGTGGCGACTCCTGAACATATGAACTGAGTAAATTCTATATCGATGCATATTAAAATGGAAAGAAAATATATTTCATAAAATTTCGATATATTTTTCAGAAATGGAACAGAATGATATACCGATGTACTGATGTACCGGCTCTGTAATTCATCATGAAGAAGTCCAAGTAAAATAAATTAGGTATTATGTTTTCAATATGGCTGCTCCTAGACCCATAAACTGAATTTAATCTATATCGAAGTAATTTAATATAGCAATGACAAACATTTCAAAAAAATTCGATGTCCAGTTCAGAAATTATTGAAGGATATAACGATGCGAAAGCTGATCATGAAGAAGTCCCTTTATAGTAAATAAAGCCATAACAAATATTGCAGAAAAATTAGAAATCTGGTTCAGAAAGAATTGGAGGATATACCGTTTCTGTAGCTGATGTTGAGAAGTCCCTTTATAGTAAATCAACGTCATTTTCTTCAATGAGGCTGTTACTGGACACATGAACTGAATTAATTCTACATCGATACATACGAAAAAAGCGATGTGTAGAAAATATTGATGAATACATTGACCCGGTAACTAATCATGAAGAAATCTCTTTATAGTAAATTAACGATACTTTTCTGATGAGGCGACTAATGGACATATGAACTGAGTGATGTTCCGATGTACTGATGTACTGACTCTGTAAATGATTATGAAGAAGTCCAAGTATTATAAATACAGGATTTTGTCTTCAATGTGCCTGCTCATAGACACATGAAGTGAAGTGATTCTATATCGATTCATATTAAATAAAGTAGTTACAGACATTTCATAACAAATCGTCATCTGGTTTAGAATATATTGAAAGATGTACTATATCGGTAACTAATCATGAAGAATGTCCTTTCTGGTAAATTAACGATATTTTCTTCGATGTGGCAGCTCCTGGACACAAAAACTAAATTGACTTTATATTGATGCATATTAATAAAGCAATGACAATTATTTCAAATAAATTCGATGTCTGGTTTAGAAACAATTGAAGGATATAACGATGCGAAAGCTGATCATGAAGAAGTCCCTTTATAGTAAATTAACGTCATTTTCTTCAATAAGGTTGTACTGGACACATGTACTAAACTAATTCTATATCGATGCATATTAATATATAAATGCCTGCCCATAGTCACATGAAGTGAATTGATTCATATGTACTGATTAATAGATTCATATTAAAAAACAAGTAGTGACAGACATTTCATAACAAATCGTCATCTAGTTGAGAATATATTGACTGATGTACTAATTCGTTAACTAATCAAGTAAATTAACGTTATTTCCTTCGATGTGGCGACTCCTGGACACATGAACTGAGATAATTCTATATCGATCCATATTAAAATAGAAATAACAAACATTTCATAAAATTTCGATATATTGTTCAGAAAATGAACAGAATGATATACCGATGTACTGATATACCGACTCTGTAATTAATCATGAAAAAGTCCAAATTTGATAAATTAAGGATTACGTGCTCAATATGGCTGCACATAGACACATGAGCTGAATGTATTCTATATCGATGCAAATTAATATAGCAATGACAAATATGACAGACAAAATTCGAAATCTGGTTCAGAAAATATTGAAGGATATACCGTTTCAGTAGCTGAAATTAAGAAGTCCTTTTATAGTAAATCAACGTAATTTTCTTCAATGAGGCTGCTACTGGACACATGAACTGGATTAATTCTATTAGAATGTATATTTATTAGGCGATGTTCAGAAGATTTTGGTATATGCACAGACTCGGAAACAAATCGTGAATAAGTCCCTATATAGTAAATTAACCATATTTTCTTCGATGTGGCGGCTCCTGGAAACAAAAACTAAATTAGCTTTATATTGATGAATATTAATAAAGCAATGACAAATAATTAAAATAAATTCGATGTCTGGTTCAGAAAAAATTGAAGGATATTACGATGCGAAAGCTGATCATGAAGAAGTCCCTTTATAATATAAATTAATTTTTCAGAAAATGAACCGAATGATATACCGATGTACTGATGTACCGGCTCTGTAATTCATCATGAAGAAGTCCAAATTTGATAAATTAAGGATTACGAGCTCAATATGGCTGCACATAGACACATGAACTGAATGTATTCTATATCGATGCAAATTAATACAGCAATGACAAATATTGCAGAAAAATTCGAAATATGGTTCAGAAAGAATTGGAGGATATACCGATTCTGTAGCTGATGATAAGAAGTTCCTTTATAGTAAATTAACGTTTTTTTCTTCAATGAGGCTGCCCCTGATCACATGAACTAAATTAATTATATATCGATGCATATGAATAAAGCGATGTGTAGAAAATATTGATGAATACATAGATCGGTAACTAATCATGAAGAAATTTCTTTATAGTAACTTAACGATATTTTTTTGATGAGGCGACTAATGGCCACTGAACTGAGTGATGTTCCGATGTATTGATGTACTGACTCTATAAATAATTATTGAAGAAGTCCAAGTATTACAAATAAAGGATTTAGTTTTCAATGTGCCTACTCTTAGACACATGAAGTGAATTAACTTTATATTGATGTATGATAATAAAGCTATGACAAATATTGCAGAAAAATTAGAAATCTGGTTCAGAAAGAATTGGAGGATATACTGATTCTGTAGCAGATGTTGAGAAGTCCCTTTATAGTAAATCAACGTCATTTTCTTCAATGAGACTGTTACTGGACACATGAACTGAATTAATTCTACATCGATACATATGAAAAAAGCGATGTGTAGAAAATATTGATGAATACATTGACCCGGTAACTAATCATGAAGAAATCTCTTTATAGTAAACTAACGATATTTTTCTGATGAGGCGACTAATGGACATATGAACTGAGTAATGTTCCGATGTACTGATGTACTGACTCTGTAAATAATTATGAAGAAGTCCAAGTATTATAAATACAGGATTTTGTTTTCAATGCGCCTGCTCATAACACATGAAGTGAATTGATTCTATATAGATTCATATTAAAAAAAAAAAGTAGTTACTGACATTTCATAACAAATCGTCATCTAGTTTAGAATATATTGAAGGATGTACTAATTCGTTAACTAATCAAGTAAATTAACGTTATTTCCTTCGATGTGGCGACTCCTGGACACATGAACTGAGGTAATTCTATATCGATCCATATTAAAATAGAAATAACAAACATTTCATAAAATTTCGATATATTGTTCAGAAAATGAACAGAATGATATACCGATGTACTGATGTACCGGCTCTGTAATTTATCATGAAGAAGACCAAGTGTTATAAAAAAAAGGATTTTGTTTTCAATGTGCCTGCTCTTAGACACATGAAGTGAATTAACTTTATATTGATGTATGATAATAAAGCTATGACAAATATTGTAGAAAAATTAGAAATCTGGTTCAGAAAGAATTGGAGGATATACTGATTCTGTAGCTGATGTTGAGAAGTCCCTTTATAGTAAATCAACGTCATTTTCTTCAATGAGGCTGTTACTGGACACATGAACTGAATTAATTCTACATCGATACATATGAAAAAAGCGATGTGTAGAAAATATTGATGAATACATTGACCCGGTAACTAATCATGAAGAAATCTCTTTATAGTAAATTAACGATATTTTTCTGATGAGGCGACTAATGGACATATGAACTGAGTGATGTTCCGATGTACTGATGTACTGACTCTGTAAATAATTATGAAGAAGTCCAAGTATTATAAATTCAGGGTTTTTGTTTTCAATGTGCCTGCTCATAACACATGAAGTGAAGTGATTCTATATCGATTCATATTAAAAAAAGTAGTTACAGACATTTCATAACCAATCGTCGTCTGGTTTAGAATATATTGAAAGATGTACTATTTCGGTAACTAATCATGAAGAATGCCCTTCTGGTAAATTAACGATATTTTCTTCGATGTGGCGGCTCCTGGACACAAAAACTAAATTGACTTTATATTGATGCATATTAATAAAGCAATGACAATTATTTCAAATAAATTCGATGTCTGGTTTAGAAAAAATTGAAGGATATAACGATGCGAAAGCTGATCATGAAGAAGTCCCTTTATAGTAAATTAACGTCATTTTCTTCAATGAGGTTGTACTGGACACATGAACTAAACTAATTCTATATCGATGCATATTAATATATAAATCCTTGCCCATAGACACATGAAGTGAATTGATTCATATGTACTGATTAATAGATTGATATAAAAAAAGTAGTTACAGACATTTCATAACAAATCGTCATCTAGTTGAGAATATATTGACTGATGTACAAATTCGTTAACTAATCAAGTAAATTAACGTTATTTCCTTCGATGTGGCGACTCCTGGACACATGAACTGAGGTAATTCTATATCGATCCATATTAAAATAGAAATAACAAACATTTCGTAAAATTTCGATATATTGTTCAGAAAATGACAGAATGATATACCGATGTACTGATGTACCGGCACTGTAATTCATCATGAAGAAGACCAAGTATTATAAATAAAGGATTTTGTTTTCAATGTGCCTGCTCTTAGACACATGAAGCTGATTGATTCTATATAGATTCATATTTAAAAAAATTAGTTACAGACATTTCATAACAAATCGTCATCTGGTTTAGAATATATTGAAGGATGTACTAATTCGTTAACTAATCAAGAAGAAGTCCTCTTATAGTAAATTAACGTTATATTCTTCGATGTAGCGGCTCCCGGACACATGAACTCAGTTAATTCTATATTGATGGATTTTAATATAGAAATAACAAACATTTCATAAAATGTCGATATATTTTTCAGAAAATGAACAGATTGATATAACGATGTACTGATGTACCGGCTCTGTAACTCATCATGAAGAAGTCCAAATTTGATAAATTAAGGATTACGAGCTCAATATGGCTGCACATAGACACATGAACTGAATGTATTCTATATCGATGCAAATTAATATAGCAATGACAAATATTGCAGAAAAATTCGAAATATGGTTCAGAAAGAATTGGAGGATATACCGATTCTGTAGCTGATGATAAGAAGTTCCTTTATAGTAAATTAACGTTTTTTTCTTCAATGAGGCTGCCCCTGATCACATGAACTAAATTAATTATATATCGATGCATATGAATAAAGCGATGTGTAGAAAATATTGATGAATACATAGATCGGTAACTAATCATGAAGAAATTTCTTTATAGTAACTTAACGATATTTTTTTGATGAGGCGACTAATGGCCACTGAACTGAGTGATGTTCCGATGTATTGATGTACTGACTCTATAAATAATTATTGAAGAAGTCCAAGTATTACAAATAAAGGATTTAGTTTTCAATGTGCCTACTCTTAGACACATGAAGTGAATTAACTTTATATTGATGTATGATAATAAAGCCATGACAAATATTGCAGAAAAATTAGAAATCTGGTTCAGAAAGAATTGGAGGATATACTGATTCTGTAGCTGATGTTGAGAAGTCCCTTTATAGTAAATCAACGTCATTTTCTTCAATGAGACTGTTACTGGACACATGAACTGAATTAATTCTACATCGATTCATATGAAAAAAGCGAAGTGTAGAAAATATTGATGAATACATTGACCCGGTAACTAATCATGAAGAAATCTCTTTATAGTAAATTAACGATATTTTTCTGATGAGGCGACTAATGGACATATGAACTGAGTGATGTTCCGATGTACTGACTCTGTAAATAATTATGAAGAAGTCCAAGTATTATAAATACAGGATTTTGTTTTCAATGTGCCTGCTCATAACACATGAAGTGAAGTGATTCTATATCGATTCATATTAAAAAAAGTAGTTACAGACATTTCATAACAAATCGTCATCTGGTTTAGAATATATTGAAAGATGTACTATATCGGTAACTAATCATGAAGAATGTCCTTTCTGGTAAATTAACGATATTTTCTTCGATGTGGCGGCTCCTGGACACAAAAACTAAATTGACTTTATATTGATGCATATTAATAAAGCAATGACAATTTCAAATAAATTCGATGTCTGGTTTAGAAAAAATTGAAGGATATAACGATGCGAAAGCTGATCATGAAGAAGTCCCTTTATAGTAAATTAACGTCATTTTCTTCAATGAGGTTGTACTGGACACATGAACTAAACTAATTCTATATCGATGCATATTAATATATAAATCCTTGCCCATAGACACATGAAGTGAATTGATTCATATGTACTGATAAATAGATTGATATAAAAAAAGTAGTTACAGACATTTCATAACAAATCGTCATCTAGTTGAGAATATATTGACTGATGTACTAATTCGTTAACTAATCAAGTAAATTAACGTTATTTCCTTCGATGTGGCGACTCCTGGACACATGAACTGAGGTAATTCTATATCGATCCATATTAAAATAGAAATAACAAACATTTCATAAAATTTCGATATATTGTTCAGAAAATGAACAGAATGATATACCGATGTACTGATATACCGACTCTGTAATTAATCATGAAAAAGTCCAAATTTGATAAATTAAGGATTACGTGCTCAATATGGCTGCACATAGACACATGAGCTGAATGTATTCTATATCGATGCAAATTAATATAGCAATGACAAATATGACAGACAAAATTCGAAATCTGGTTCAGAAAATATTGAAGGATATACCGTTTCAGTAGCTGAAATTAAGAAGTCCTTTTATAGTAAATCAACGTAATTTTCTTCAATGAGGCTGCTACTGGACACATGAACTGGATTAATTCTATTAGAATGTATATTTATTAGGCGATGTTCAGAAAATTTTGGTATATGCACAGACTCGGAAACAAATCGTGAATAAGTCCCTATATAGTAAATTAACCATATTTTCTTCGATGTGGCGGCTTCTGGAAACAAAAACTAAATTAGCTTTATATTGATGAATATTAATAAAGCAATGACAAATATTTAAAATAAATTCGATGTCTGGTTCAGAAAATATTGAAGGATATTACGATGCGAAAGCTGATCATGAAGAAGTCCCTTTATAGTAAATTAGCATTATATTTTTCGATTTGGTTGTACTGGACACATGACCTAAACTAATTCTATATCGATGCATATTAATATATAAATGCCTGCTCATAGACACATGAACTGAATTGATTCATATGTACTGATTAATAGATTCATATAAAGAAAAATTAGTTACAGACATTTCATAACAAATCGTCATCTATTTTAGAATATATTGAAGGATGTACTAATTCGTTAATAATCAAGTAAATTAACGTTATTTCCTTCGATGTGGCGACTCCTGGACACATAAACTGAGGTAATTCTATATCGATCCATATTAAAATAGAAATAACAAACATTTCGTAAAATTTCGATATATTTTTCAGAAAATGAACAGAATGATATACCGATGTACTGATGTACCGGCTCTGTAATTCATCATGAAAAAGTCCAAGTTTGATAAATTAAGGATTACGTGCTCAATATGGCTGCACATAGACACATGAACTGAATGTATTCTATATCGATGCAAATTAATATAGCAATGACAAATATTGCAGAAAAATTCGAAATATGGTTCAGAAAGAATTGGAGGATATACCGATTCTGTAGCTGATGATAAGAAGTTCCTTTATAGTAAATTAACGTTTTTTTCTTCAATGAGGCTGCCCCTGATCACATGAACTAAATTAATTATATATCGATGCATATGAATAAAGCGATGTGTAGAAAATATTGATGAATACATAGAACGGTAACTAATCATGAAGAAATTTCTTTATAGTAACGATATTTTTTTGATGAGGCGACTAATGGCCACTGAACTGAGTGATGTTCCGATGTATTGATGTACTGACTCTATAAATAATTATGAAGAAGTCCAAGTATTACAAATAAAGGATTTAGTTTTCAATGTGCCTACTCTTAGACACATGAAGTGAATTAACTTTATATTGATGTATGATAATAAAGCCATTACAAATATTGCAGAAAAATTAGAAATCTGATTCAGAAAGAATTGGAGGATATACTGATTCTGTAGCTGATGTTGAGAAGTCCCTTTATAGTAAATCAACGTCATTTTCTTCAATGAGGCTGTTACTGGACACATGAACTGAATTAATTCTACATCGATACATATGAAAAAAGCGATGTGTAGAAAATATTGATGAATACATTGACCCGGTAACTAATCATGAAGAAATCTCTTTATAGTAAATTAACGATATTTTTCTGATGAGGCGACTAATGGACATATGAACTGAGTGATGTTCCGATGTACTGATGTACTGACTCTGTAAATAATTATGAAGAAGTCCAAGTATTATAAATAAAGGATTTTGTTATCAATGTGCCTGCTCATAGACACATGAAGTGAATTGATTCTATATAGACTCATATTAAAAGAAAAGTAGTTACAGACATTTCATGTCAAATCGTCATCTGGTTTAGAATATATTGAAAGATGTACTATATCGGTAACTAATCATGAAGAATGTCCTTTCTGGTAAATTAACGATATTTTCTTCGATGTGGCAGCTCCTGGACACAAAAACTAAATTGACTTTATATTGATGCATATTAATAAAGCAATGACAATTATTTCAAATAAATTCGATGTCTGGTTTAGAAAAAATTGAAGGATATAACGATGCGAAAGCTGATCATGAAGAAGTCCCTTTATAGTAAATTAACGTAATTTTCTTCAATAAGGTTGTACTGGACACATGTACTAAGCTAATTCTATATCGATGCATAGTAATATATAAATCCTTGCCCATAGACACATGAAGTGAATTGATTCATATGTACTGATTAATAGATTCATATTAAAAAACAAGTAGTTACAGACATTTCATAACAAATCGTCATCTAGTTGAGAATATATTGACTGATGTACTAATTCGTTAACTAATCAAGTAAATTAACGTTATTTCCTTCGATGTGGCGACTCCTGGACACATGAACTGAGGTAATTCTATATCGATCCATATTAAAATAGAAATAACAAACATTTCATAAAATTTCGATATATTGTTCAGAAAATGAACAGAATGATATACCGATGTACTGATATACCGACTCTGTAATTAATCATGAAAAAGTCCAAATTTGATAAATTAAGGATTACGTGCTCAATATGGCTGCACATAGACACATGAGCTGAATGTATTCTATATCGATGCAAATTAATAAAGCAATGACAAATATGACAGACAAAATTCGAAATCTGGTTCAGACAATATTGAAGGATATACCGTTTCAGTAGCTGAAATTAAGAAGTCCTTTTATAGTAAATCAACGTAATCTTCTTCAATGAGGCTGCTACTGGACACATGAAGAAGTCCCTTTATAGTAAATTTACGTAATTTGCTTCGATGTGGCGACTCCTGAACATATGAACTGAGTAAATTCTATATCGATGCATATTAAAATGGAAAGAAAATATATTTCATAAAATTTCGATATATTTTTCAGAAATGGAACAGAATGATATACCGATGTACTGATGTACCGACTCTGTAATTCATCATGAAGAAGTCCAAGTAAAATAAATTAGGTATTATGTTTTCAATATGGCTGCTCCTAGACCCATAAACTGAATTTAATCTATATCGAAGTAATTTAATATAGCAATGACAAACATTTCAAACAAATTCGATGTCCAGTTCAGAAATTATTGAAGGATATAACGATGCGAAAGCTGATCATGTAGAAGTCCCTTTATAGTAAATTAACGTTATATTCTTCGATGTGGCGGCTCCCGGACACATGAACTCAGTTAATTCTATATTGATGGATTTTAATATAGGAATGACAAATATTTCATAAAATTTCGATATATTGTGCAGAAAATGAACAGAATGATATACCGATGTACTGATGTACCGATTCTGTGACTCATCATGAAGAAGACCAAATATTCTAATTAAAGGATTTTGTTTTCAATGTGCCTGCTCACAGACACATGAAGATGATTGATTCTATATCGATTCATATTCAAAAAAAAGTAGTTACAGCAATTTCATATCAAATCGTCATCTGGTTTAGAATATATTGAAGGATGTACTAGTTCGTTAACTAATCAAGAAGAAGTCCTTTTATAGTAAATTAACGTTATATTCTTCGATGTGGCGGCTTCTGGACACATGAACTCAGTTAATTCTATATTGATGGATTTTAATATACAATTAACAAACATTTCATAAAATTTCGATATATTTTTCAGAAAATGAACAGAATGATATAACGATGTACTGATGTACCGGCTCTGTAATTCATCATGAAGAAGTCCAAGTAAAATAAATTAAGTATTTTGTTTTCAATATGGCTGCTCCTAGACACATAAACTGAATTTATTCAATATCGAAGTAATTTAATATAGCAATGACAAACATTTCAAAAAAATTCGATGTCCAGTTCAGAAATTATTGAAGGATATAACGATGCGAAAGCTGATCATGAAGAAGTCCCTTTATAGTAAATAAAGCCATGACAAATATTGCAGAAAAATTAGAAATCTGGTTCAGAAAGAATTGGAGGACATACCGTTTCTGTAGCTGATGTTGAGAAGTCCCTTTATAGTAAATCAACGTCATTTTCTTCAATGAGGCTGTTACTGGACACATGAACTGAATTAATTCTACATCGATACATACGAAAAAAGCGATGTGTAGAAAATATTGATGAATACATTGACCCGGTAACTAATCATGAAGAAATCTCTTTATAGTAAATTAACGATACTTTTCTGATGAGGCGACTAATGGACATATGAACTGAGTGATGTTCCGATGTACTGATGTACTGACTCTGTAAATGATTATGAAGAAGTCCAAGTAATATAAATACAGGATTTTGTCTTCAATGTGCCTGCTCATAGACACATGAAGTGAAGTGATTCTATATCGATTCATATTAAATAAAGTAGTTACAGACATTTCATAACAAATCGTCATCTAGTTGAGAATATATTGACTGATGTACTAATTCGTTAACTAATCAAGTAAATTAACGTTATTTCCTTCGATGTGGCGACTCCTGGACACATGAACTGAGGTAATTCTATATCGATCCATATTAAAATAGAAATAACAAACATTTCATAAAATTTCGATATATTGTTCAGAAAATGAACAGAATGATATACCGATGTACTGATATACCGACTCTGTAATTAATCATGAAAAAGTCCAAATTTGATAAATTAAGGATTACGTGCTCAATATGGCTGCACATAGACACATGAGCTGAATGTATTCTATATCGATGCAAATTAATATAGCAATGACAAATATGACAGACAAAATTCGAAATCTGGTTCAGAAAATATTGAAGGATATACCGTTTCAGTAGCTGAAATTAAGAAGTCCTTTTATAGTAAATCAACGTAATTTTCTTCAATGAGGCTGCTACTGGACACATGAACTGGATTAATTCTATTAGAATGTATATTTATTAGGCGATGTTCAGAAAATTTTGGTATATGCACAGACTCGGAAACAAATCGTGAATAAGTCCCTATATAGTAAATTAACCATATTTTCTTCGATGTGGCGGCTTCTGGAAACAAAAACTAAATTAGCTTTATATTGATGAATATTAATAAAGCAATGACAAATATTTAAAATAAATTCGATGTCTGGTTCAGAAAATATTGAAGGATATTACGATGCGAAAGCTGATCATGAAGAAGTCCCTTTATATTAAATTAGCATTATATTTTTCGATTT
Source organism: Coelopa pilipes (assembly GCA_947389925.1). Classification (NCBI taxonomy): domain Eukaryota; kingdom Metazoa; phylum Arthropoda; class Insecta; order Diptera; family Coelopidae; genus Coelopa; species Coelopa pilipes. Next base: position 11,829,918 of record OX376700.1, read on the forward strand.
GGTTGTACTGGACACATGACCTAAACTAATTCTATATCGATGCATATTAATATATAAATGCCTGCTCATAGACACATGAACTGAATTGATTCATATGTACTGATTAATAGATTGATATAAAAAAAGTAGTTACAGACATTTCATAACAAATCGTCATCTATTTTAGAATATATTGAAGGATGTACTAATTCGTTAATAATCAAGTAAATTAACGTTATTTCCTTCGATGTGGCGACTCCTGGACACATAAACTGAGGTAATTCTATATCGATCCATATTAAAATAGAAATAACAAACATTTCGTAAAATTTCGATATATTTTTCAGAAAATGAACAGAATGATATACCGATGTACTGATGTACCGGCTCTGTAATTCATCATGAAAAAGTCCAAGTTTGATAAATTAAGGATTACGTGCTCAATATGGCTGCACATAGACACATGAACTGAATGTATTCTATATCGATGCAAATTAATATAGCAATGACAAATATTGCAGAAAAATTCGAAATATGGTTCAGAAAGAATTGGAGGATATACCGATTCTGTAGCTGATGATAAGAAGTTCCTTTATAGTAAATTAACGTTTTTTTCTTCAATGAGGCTGCCCCTGATCACATGAACTAAATTAATTATATATCGATGCATATGAATAAAGCGATGTGTAGAAAATATTGATGAATACATAGAACGGTAACTAATCATGAAGAAATTTCTTTATAGTAACGATATTTTTTTGATGAGGCGACTAATGGCCACTGAACTGAGTGATGTTCCGATGTATTGATGTACTGACTCTATAAATAATTATGAAGAAGTCCAAGTATTACAAATAAAGGATTTAGTTTTCAATGTGCCTACTCTTAGACACATGAAGTGAATTAACTTTATATTGATGTATGATAATAAAGCCATTACAAATATTGCAGAAAAATTAGAAATCTGATTCAGAAAGAATTGGAGGATATACTGATTCTGTAGCTGATGTTGAGAAGTCCCTTTATAGTAAATCAACGTCATTTTCTTCAATGAGGCTGTTACTGGACACATGAACTGAATTAATTCTACATCGATACATATGAAAAAAGCGATGTGTAGAAAATATTGATGAATACATTGACCCGGTAACTAATCATGAAGAAATCTCTTTATAGTAAATTAACGATATTTTTCTGATGAGGCGACTAATGGACATATGAACTGAGTGATGTTCCGATGTACTGATGTACTGACTCTGTAAATAATTATGAAGAAGTCCAAGTATTATAAATAAAGGATTTTGTTATCAATGTGCCTGCTCATAGACACATGAAGTGAATTGATTCTATATAGACTCATATTAAAAGAAAAGTAGTTACAGACATTTCATGTCAAATCGTCATCTGGTTTAGAATATATTGAAGGATGTACTATATCGGTAACTAATCATGAAGAATGTCCTTTCTGGTAAATTAACGATATTTTCTTCGATGTGGCGGCTCCTGGACACAAAAACTAAATTGACTTTATATTGATGCATATTAATAAAGCAATGACAATTATTTCAAATAAATTCGATGTCTGGTTTAGAAAAAATTGAAGGATATAACGATGCGAAAGCTGATCATGAAGAAGTCCCTTTATAGTAAATTAACGTAATTTTCTTCAATAAGGTTGTACTGGACACATGTACTAAGCTAATTCTATATCGATGCATAGTAATATATAAATCCTTGCCCATAGACACATGAAGTGAATTGATTCATATGTACTGATTAATAGATTCATATTAAAAAACAAGTAGTTACAGACATTTCATAACAAATCGTCATCTAGTTGAGAATATATTGACTGATGTACTAATTCGTTAACTAATCAAGTAAATTAACGTTATTTCCTTCGATGTGGCGACTCCTGGACACATGAACTGAGGTAATTCTATATCGATCCATATTAAAATAGAAATAACAAACATTTCATAAAATTTCGATATATTGTTCAGAAAATGAACAGAATGATATACCGATGTACTGATATACCGACTCTGTAATTAATCATGAAAAAGTCCAAATTTGATAAATTAAGGATTACGTGCTCAATATGGCTGCACATAGACACATGAGCTGAATGTATTCTATATCGATGCAAATTAATAAAGCAATGACAAATATGACAGACAAAATTCGAAATCTGGTTCAGACAATATTGAAGGATATACCGTTTCAGTAGCTGAAATTAAGAAGTCCTTTTATAGTAAATCAACGTAATCTTCTTCAATGAGGCTGCTACTGGACACATGAACTGGATTAATTCTATTAGAATGTATATTTATTAGGCGATGTTCAGAAAATGTTGGTATATGCACAGACTCGGAAACAAATCGTGAATAAGTCCCTATATAGTAAATTAACCATATTTTCTTCGATGTGGCGGCTCCTGGAAACAAAAACTAAATTAGCTTTATATTGATGAATATTAATAAAGCAATGACAAATATTTAAAATAAATTCGATGTCAGGTTCAGAAAAAATTGAAGGATATTATGATGCGAAAGCTGATCATGAAGAAGTCCCTTTATAGTAAATTTACGTAATTTGCTTCGATGTGGCGACTCCTGAACATATGAACTGAGTAAATTCTATATCGATGCATATTAAAATGGAAAGAAAATATATTTCATAAAATTTCGATATATTTTTCAGAAATGGAACAGAATGATATACCGATGTACTGATGTACCGACTCTGTAATTCATCATGAAGAAGTCCAAGTAAAATAAATTAGGTATTATGTTTTCAATATGGCTGCTCCTAGACCCATAAACTGAATTTAATCTATATCGAAGTAATTTAATATAGCAATGACAAACATTTCAAACAAATTCGATGTCCAGTTCAGAAATTATTGAAGGATATAACGATGCGAAAGCTGATCATGTAGAAGTCCCTTTATAGTAAATTAACGTTATATTCTTCGATGTGGCGGCTCCCGGACACATGAACTCAGTTAATTCTATATTGATGGATTTTAATATAGGAATGACAAATATTTCATAAAATTTCGATATATTGTGCAGAAAATGAACAGAATGATATACCGATGTACTGATGTACCGATTCTGTGACTCATCATGAAGAAGACCAAATATTCTAATTAAAGGATTTTGTTTTCAATGTGCCTGCTCACAGACACATGAAGATGATTGATTCTATATCGATTCATATTCAAAAAAAAGTAGTTACAGCAATTTCATATTAAATCGTCATCTGGTTTAGAATATATTGAAGGATGTACTAGTTCGTTAACTAATCAAGAAGAAGTCCTTTTATAGTAAATTAACGTTATATTCTTCGATGTGGCGGCTTCTGGACACATGAACTCAGTTAATTCTATATTGATGGATTTTAATATACAATTAACAAACATTTCATAAAATTTCGATATATTTTTCAGAAAATGAACAGAATGATATAACGATGTACTGATGTACCGGCTCTGTAATTCATCATGAAGAAGTCCAAGTAAAATAAATTAAGTATTTTGTTTTCAATATGGCTGCTCCTAGACACATAAACTGAATTTATTCAATATCGAAGTAATTTAATATAGCAATGACAAACATTTCAAAAAAATTCGATGTCCAGTTCAGAAATTATTGAAGGATATAACGATGCGAAAGCTGATCATGAAGAAGTCCCTTTATAGTAAATAAAGCCATGACAAATATTGCAGAAAAATTAGAAATCTGGTTCAGAAAGAATTGGAGGATATACCGTTTCTGTAGCTGATGTTGAGAAGTCCCTTTATAGTAAATCAACGTCATTTTCTTCAATGAGGCTGTTACTGGACACATGAACTGAATTAATTCTACATCGATACATACGAAAAAAGCGATGTGTAGAAAATATTGATGAATACATTGACCCGGTAACTAATCATGAAGAAATCTCTTTATAGTAAATTAACGATACTTTTCTGATGAGGCGACTAATGGACATATGAACTGAGTGATGTTCCGATGTACTGATGTACTGACTCTGTAAATGATTATGAAGAAGTCCAAGTAATATAAATACAGGATTTTGTCTTCAATGTGCCTGCTCATAGACACATGAAGTGAAGTGATTCTATATCGATTCATATTAAATAAAGTAGTTACAGACATTTCATAACAATTCGTCATCTGGTTTAGAATATATTGAAGGATGTACTATATCGGTAACTAATCATGAAGAATGTCCTTTCTGGTAAATTAACGATATTTTCTTCGATGTGGCGGCTCCTGGACACAAAAACTAAATTGACTTTATATTGATGCATATTAATAAAGCAATGACAATTATTTCAAATAAATTCGATGTCTGGTTTAGAAAAAATTGAAGGATATAACGATGCGAAAGCTGATCATGAAGAAGTCCCTTTATAGTAAATTAACGTAATTTTCTTCAATAAGGTTGTACTGGACACATGTACTAAGCTAATTCTATATCGATGCATATTAATATATAAATGCCTGCCCATAGACACATGAAGTGAATTGATTCATATGTACTGATTAATAGATTCATATTAAAAAACAAGTAGTGACAGACATTTCATAACAAATCGTCATCTAGTTGAGAATATATTGACTGATGTACTAATTCGTTAACTAATCAAGTAAATTAACGTTATTTCCTTCGATGTGGCGACTCCTGGACACATGAACTGAGGTAATTCTATATCGATGCATATTAAAATGGAAAGAAAATATATTTCATAAAATTTTGATATATTTTTCAGAAATGGAACAGAATGATATACCGATGTACTGATGTACCGGCTCTGTAATTCATCATGAAGAAGTCCAAGTAAAATAAATTAAGTATTTTGTTTTCAATATGGCTGCTCCTAGACACATAAACTGAATTTATTCAATATCGAAGTAATTTAATATAGCAATGACAAACATTTCAAAAAAATTCGATGTCCAGTTCAGAAATTATTGAAGGATATAACGATGCGAAAGCTGATCATGAAGAAGTCCCTTTATAGTAAATTAACGTCATTTTCTTCAATAAGGTTGTACTGGACACATGTACTAAGCTAATTCTATATCGATGCATATTAATATATAAATGCCTGCCCATAGACACATGAAGTGAATTGATTCATATGTACTGATTAATAGTTTCATATTAAAAAACAAGTAGTGACAGACATTTCATAACAAATCGTCATCTAGTTGAGAATATATTGACTGATGTACTAATTCGTTAACTAATCAAGTAAATTAACGTTATTTCCTTCGATGTGGCGACTCCTGGACACATGAACTGAGGTAATTCTATATCGTTCCATATTAAAATAGAAATAACAAACATTTCATAAAATTTCGATATATTGTTCAGAAAATGAACAGAATGATATACCGATGTACTGATATACCGACTTTGTAATTAATCATGAAAAAGTCCAAATTTGATAAATTAAGGATTACGTGCTCAATATGGCTGCACATAGACACATGAGCTGAATGTATTCTATATCGATGCAAATTAATAAAGCAATGACAAATATGACAGACAAAATTCGAAATCTGGTTCAGAAAATATTGAAAATAATTTCAGCTACCGTTTCAGTAGCTGAAATTAAGAAGTCCTTTTATAGTAAATTAACGTAATTTTCTTCAATGAGGCTGCTACTGGACACATGAACTGGATTAATTCTATTAGAATGTATATTTATTAGGCGATGTTCAGAAAATTTTGGTATATGCACAGACTCGGAAACAAATCGTGAATAAGTCCCTATATAGTAAATTAACCATATTTTCTTCGATGTGGCGGCTCCTGGAAACAAAAACTAAATTAGCTTTATATTGATGAATATTAATAAAGCAATGACAAATATTTAAAATAAATTCGATGTCAGGTTCAGAAAAAATTGAAGGATATTACGATGCGAAAGCTGATCATGAAGAAGTCCCTTTATTGTAAATTTACGTAATTTGCTTCGATGTGGCGACTCCTGAACATATGAACTGAGTAAATTCTATATCGATGCATATTAAAATGGAAAGAAAATATATTTCAAAAAATTTCGATATATTTTTCAGAAATGGAACAGAATGATATACCGATGTACTGATGTACCGGCTCTGTAATTCATCATGAAGAAGTCCAAGTAAAATAAATTAGGTATTATGTTTTCAATATGGCTGCTCCTAGACCTATAAACTGAATTTAATCTATATCGAAGTAATTTAATATAGCAATGACAAACATTTCAAAAAAATTCGATGTCCAGTTCAGAAATTATTGAAGGATATAACGATGCGAAAGCTGATCATGAAGAAGTCCCTTTATAGTAAATAAAGCCATGACAAATATTGCAGAAAAATTAGAAATCTGGTTCAGAAAGAATTGGAGGATATACTGATTCTGTAGCTGATGTTGAGAAGTCCCTGTATAGTAAATCAACGTCATTTTCTTCAATGAGGCTGTTACTGGACACATGAACTGAATTAATTCTACATCGATACATATGAAAAAAGCGATGTGTAGAAAATATTGATGAATACATTGACCCGGTAACTAATCATGAAGAAATCTCTTTATAGTAAATTAACGATATTTTTCTGATGAGGCGACTAATGGACATATGAACTGAGTGATGTTCCGATGTACTGACTCTGTAAATAATTATGAAGAAGTCCAAGTATTATAAATACAGGATTTTGTTTTCAATGTGCCTGCTCATAACACATGAAGTGAAGTGATTCTATATCGATTCATATTAAAAAAAGTAGTTACAGACATTTCATAACAAATCGTCATCTGGTTTAGAATATATTGAAAGATGTACTATATCTGTAACTAATCATGAAGAATGTCCTTTCTGGTAAATTAACGATATTTTCTTCGATGTGGCGGCTCCTGGACACAAAAACTAAATTGACTTTATATTGATGCATATTAATAAAGCAATGACAAATATTTAAAATAAATTCGATGTCAGGTTCAGAAAAAATTGAAGGATATTACGATGCGAAAGCTGATCATGATGAAGTCCCTATATAGTAAATTAGCATTATATTTTTCGATTTGGTTGTACTGGACACATGACCTAAACTAATTCTATATCGATGCATATTAATATATAAATGCCTGCTCATAGACACATGAACTGAATTGATTCATATGTACTGATTAATAGATTCATATTAAAAAACAAGTAGTGACAGACATTTCATAACAAATCGTCATCTAGTTGAGAATATATTGACTGATGTACTAATTCGTTAACTAATCAAGTAAATTAACGTTATTTCCTTCGATGTGGCGACTCCTGGACACATGAACTGAGGTAATTCTATATCGATCCATATTAAAATAGGAATAACAAACATTTCATAAAATTTCGATATACTGTTCAGGAAATGAACAGAATGATATACCGATGTACTGATATACCGACTTTGTAATTAATCATGAAAAAGTCCAAATTTGATAAATTAAGGATTACGTGCTCAATATGGCTGCACATAGACACATGAGCTGAATGTATTCTATATCGATGCAAATTAATAAAGCAATGACAAATATGACAGACAAAATTCGAAATCTGGTTCAGAAAATATTGAAGGATATACCGTTTCAGTAGCTGAAATTAAGAAGTCCTTTTATAGTAAATCAACGTAATTTTCTTCAATGAAGCTGCTACTGGACACATGAACTGGATTAATTCTATTAGAATGTATATTTATTAGGCGATGTTCAGAAAATTTTGGTATATGCACAGACTCGGAAACAAATCGTGAATAAGTCCCTATATAGTAAATTAACCATATTTTCTTCGATGTGGCGGCTCCTGGAAACAAAAACTAAATTAGCTTTATATTGATGAATATTAATAAAGCAATGACAAATATTTAAAATAAATTCGATGTCAGGTTCAGAAAAAATTGAAGGATATTACGATGCGAAAGCTGATCATGAAGAAGTCCCTTTATAGTAAATTTACGTAATTTGCTTCGATGTGGCGACTCCTGAACATATGAACTGAGTAAATTCTATATCGATGCATATTAAAATGGAAAGAAAATATATTTCAAAAAATTTCGATATATTTTTCAGAAATGGAACAGAATGATATACCGATGTACTGATGTACCGGCTCTGTAATTCATCATGAAGAAGTCCAAGTAAAATAAATTAGGTATTATGTTTTCAATATGGCTGCTCCTAGACCTATAAACTGAATTTAATCTATATCGAAGTAATTTAATATAGCAATGACAAACATTTCAAAAAAATTCGATGTCCAGTTCAGAAATTATTGAAGGATATAACGATGCGAAAGCTGATCATGAAGAAGTCCCTTTATAGTAAATAAAGCCATGACAAATATTGCAGAAAAATTAGAAATCTGGTTCAGAAAGAATTGGAGGATATACTGATTCTGTAGCTGATGTTGAGAAGTCCCTTTATAGTAAATCAACGTCATTTTCTTCAATGAGGCTGTTACTGGACACATGAACTGAATTAATTCTACATCGATACATATGAAAAAAGCGATGTGTAGAAAATATTGATGAATACATTGACCCGGTAACTAATCATGAAGAAATCTCTTTATAGTAAATTAACGATATTTTTCTGATGAGGCGACTAATGGACATATGAACTGAGTGATGTTCCGATGTACTGACTCTGTAAATAATTATGAAGAAGTCCAAGTATTATAAATACAGGATTTTGTTTTCAATGTGCCTGCTCATAACACATGAAGTGAAGTGATTCTATATCGATTCATATTAAAAAAAGTAGTTACAGACATTTCATAACAAATCGTCATCTGGTTTAGAATATATTGAAAGATGTACTATATCTGTAACTAATCATGAAGAATGTCCTTTCTGGTAAATTAACGATATTTTCTTCGATGTGGCGGCTCCTGGACACAAAAACTAAATTGACTTTATATTGATGCATATTAATAAAGCAATGACAAATATTTAAAATAAATTCGATGTCAGGTTCAGAAAAAATTGAAGGATATTACGATGCGAAAGCTGATCATGATGAAGTCCCTATATAGTAAATTAGCATTATATTTTTCGATTTGGTTGTACTGGACACATGACCTAAACTAATTCTATATCGATGCATATTAATATATAAATGCCTGCTCATAGACACATGAACTGAATTGATTCATATGTACTGATTAATAGATTCATATTAAAAAACAAGTAGTGACAGACATTTCATAACAAATCGTCATCTAGTTGAGAATATATTGACTGATGTACTAATTCGTTAACTAATCAAGTAAATTAACGTTATTTCCTTCGATGTGGCGACTCCTGGACACATGAACTGAGGTAATTCTATATCGATCCATATTAAAATAGGAATAACAAACATTTCATAAAATTTCGATATACTGTTCAGGAAATGAACAGAATGATATACCGATGTACTGATATACCGACTCTGTAATTCATCATGAAGAAGTCTAAGTTAAATAAATTAAGAATAATGTTTTCAATATGGCTGCTCCTAGACACATAAATTAATATAACAATGACATACATTTCAAAAAAATTGGATGTCCGGTTCAGAAATTCTTGAAGGATATAACGATGCGAAAGCTGATCATGAAGAAGTCCCTTTATAGTAAATAAAGCCATGACAAATATTGCAGAAAAATTAGAAATCTGGTTCAGAAAGAATTGGAGGATATACTGATTCTGTAGCTGATGTTGAGAAGTCCCTTTATAGTAAATCAACGTCATTTTCTTCAATGAGGCTGTTACTGGACACATGAACTGAATTAATTCTACATCGATACATATGAAAAAAGCGATGTGTAGAAGATATTGATGAATACATTGACCCGGTAACTAATCATGAAGAAATCTCTTTATAGTAAATTAACGATACTTTTCTGATGAGGCGACTAATGGACATATGAACTGAGTGATGTTCCGATGTACTGATGTACTGACTCTGTAAATGATTATGAAGAAGTCCAAGTATTATAAATACAGGATTTTGTCTTCAATGTGCCTGCTCATAGACACATGAAGTGAAGTGATTCTATATCGATTCATATTAAATAAAGTAGTTACAGACATTTCATAACAATTCGTCATCTGGTTTAGAATATATTGAAAGATGTACTATATCGGTAACTAATCATGAAGAATGTCCTTTCTGGTAAATTAACGATATTTTCTTCGATGTGGCAGCTCCTGGACACAAAAACTAAATTGACTTTATATTGATGCATATTAATAAAGCAATGACAATTATTTCAAATAAATTCGATGTCTGGTTTAGAAAAAATTGAAGGATATAACGATGCGAAAGCTGATCATGAAGAAGTCCCTTTATAGTAAATTAACGTCATTTTCGTCAATAAGGTTGTACTGGACACATGTACTAAGCTAATTCTATATCGATGCATATTAATGAATAAATGCCTGCCCATAGACACATGAAGTGAATTGATTCATATATACTGATTAATAGATTCATATTAAAAAACAAGTAGTGACAGACATTTCATAACAAATCGTCATCTAGTTGAGAATATATTGACTGATGTACTAATTCGTTAACTAATCAAGTAAATTAACGTTATTTCCTTCGATGTGGCGACTCCTGGACACATGAACTGAGGTAATTCTATATCGATCCATATTAAAATAGAAATAACAAACATTTCATAAAATTTCGATATATTGTTCAGAAAATGAACAGAATGATATACCGATGTACTGATATACCGACTCTGTAATTAATCATGAAAAAGTCCAAATTTGATAAATTAAGGATTACGTTCTCAATATGGCTGCACATATACACATGAGCTGAATGTATTCTATATCGATGCAAATTAATATAGCAATGACAAATATGACAGACAAAATTCGAAATCTGGTTCAGAAAATATTGAAGGATATACCGTTTCAGTAGCTGAAATTAAGAAGTCCTTTTATAGTAAATCAACGTAATTTTCTTCAATGAGGCTGCTACTGGACACATGAACTGGATTAATTCTATTAGAATGTATATTTATTAGGCGATGTTCAGAAAATTTTGGTATATGCACAGACTCGGAAACAAATCGTGAATAAGTCCCTATATAGTAAATTACCATATTTTCTTCGATGTGGCGGCTCCTGGAAACAAAAACTAAATTAGCTTTATATTGATGAATATTAATAAAGCAATGACAAATATTTAAAATAAATTCGATGTCAGGTTCGGAAAAAATTGAAGGATATTACGATGCGAAAGCTGATCATGAAGAAGTCCCTTTATAGTAAATTTACGTAATTTGCTTCGATGTGGCGACTCCTGAACATATGAACTGAGTAAATTCTATATCGATGCATATTAAAATGGAAAGAAAATATATTTCATAAAATTTCGATATATTTTTCAGAAATGGAACAGAATGATATACCGATGTACTGATGTACCGGCTCTGTAATTCATCATGAAGAAGTCCAAGTAAAATAAATTAGGTATTATGTTTTCAATATGGCTGCTCCTAGACCCATAAACAGAATTTAATCTATATCGAAGTAATTTAATATAGCAATGACAAACATTTCAAAAAAATTCGATGTCCAGTTCAGAAATTATTGAAGGATATAACGATGCGAAAGCTGATCATGAAGAAGTCCCTTTATAGTAAATAAAGCCATGACAAATATTGCAGAAAAATTAGAAATCTGGTTCAGAAAGAATTGGAGGATATACTGATTCTGTAGCTGATGTTGAGAAGTCCCTTTATAGTAAATCAACGTCATTTTCTTCAATGAGGCTGTTACTGGACACATGAACTGAATTAATTCTACATCGATACATATGAAAAAAGCGATGTGTAGAAAATATTGATGAATACATTGACCCGGTAACTAATCATGAAGAAATCTCTTTATAGTAAATTAACGATATTTTTCTGATGAGGCGACTAACGGACATATGAACTGAGTGATGTTCCGATGTACTGATGTACTGACTCTGTAAATAATTATGAAGAAGTCCAAGTATTATAAATACAGGATTTTGTTTTCAATGTGCCTGCTCATAACACATGAAGTGAAGTGATTCTATATCGATTCATATTCAAAAAAGTAGTTACAGACATTTCATAACAAATCGTCATCTAGTTTAGAATATATTGAAAGATGTACTATATCGGTAACTAATCATGAAGAATGTCCTTTCTGGTAAATTAACGTTATATTCTTCGATGTGGCGGCTCCCGGACACATGAACTCAGTTAATTCTATATTGATGGATTTTAATATAGAAATAACAAATATTTCAATAAATGTCGATATATTTTTCAGAAAATGAACAGATTGATATAACGATGTACTGATGTACCGGCTCTGTAATTCATCATGAAGAAGTCCAAGTAAAATAAATTAAGTATTTTGTTTTCAATATGGCTGCTCCTAGACACATAAACTGAATTTATTCAATATCGAAGTAATTTAATATAGCAATGACAAACATTTCAAAAAAATTCGATGTCCAGTTCAGAAATTATTGAAGGATATAACGATGCGAAAGCTGATCATGAAGAAGTCCCTTTCTAGTAAATTAACGTTATTTGCTTCGATGTGGCGACTCCTGAACATATGAATTGAGTAAATTCTATAACGATGCATATTAAAATGGAAATAACAATTATTTCATAAAATTTCGATATATTTTTCAGAAAATAAAAGAAGTCCAAGTAAAATAAATTAAGTATTTTGTTTTAAATATGGCTGCTCCTAGACACATCAACTGAATTTATTCTATATCGAAGTAAATTAATATAGCAATGACAAACATTTCAAAAAAATTCGATGTCCGGTTCAGAAATTATTGAGTGATATAACGATGCGAAAGCTGATCTGAAGAAGTCCCTTTATAGTAAATTAACGTTATTTTCTTCGATATGGCAGTTCCTGGACACATGATCTGAATTAATTCTATATCGATGCATATTAAAATGGAAATAACAAATATTTCATAAAATTTCGATATATTTTTCAGAAAATGAACAGAATGATATACCGATGTACTGATGTACCGGCTCTGTAATTCATCATGAAGAAGTCCAAATTTGATAAATTAAGGATTACGTGCTCAATATGGCTGCACAGAGACACATGAACTGAATGTATTCTATATCGATGCAAATTAATATAGCAATGACAAATATTGCAGAAAAATTCGAAATATGGTTCAGAAAGAATTGGAGGATATACCGATTCTGTAGCTGATGATAAGAAGTTCCTTTATAGTAAATTAACGTTTTTTTCTTCAATGAGGCTGCCCCTGATCACATGAACTAAATTAATTATATATCGATGCATATGAATAAAGCGATTTGTAGAAAATATTGATGAATACATAGATCGGTAACTAATCATGAAGAAATTAATTTATAGTAACTTAACGATATTTTTTTGATGAGGCGACTAATGGCCACTGAACTGAGTGATGTTCCGATGTATTGATGTACTGACTCTGTAAATAATTATGAAGAAGTCCAAGTATTATAAATAAAGGATTTTGTTATCAATGTGCCTGCTCATAGACACATGAAGTGAATTGATTCTATATAGACTCATATTAAAAGAAAAGTAGTTACAGACATTTCATGTCAAATGGTCATCTGGTTTAGAATATATTGAAGGATGTAATAACTTGGTAACTAATCATGAAGAATGTCCATTATAGTAAATTACCGTTATTTTCTTCGGTATGGCAGTTCCTGGACACATGATCTGAATTAATTCTATACCGATGCATATTTAAATAGAAATAACAACCATTAAATAAAATTTTGACATATTGTTCAGAAAATGAACAGAATGATATACCGATGTACTGATGTACCGACTCTGTAATTCATCATGAAGAAGTCAAAGTTAAATAAATTAAGGATTATGTTTTCAATATGGCTGCTCCTAGACACATATAGTGAATTTATTCTATATCGAAGTAAATTAATATAACAATGACAAACATTTCAAAAAAATTGGATGTCCGGTTCAGAAATTATTGAAGGATATAACGATGCGAAAGATGATCATGAAGAAGTCCCTTTATTGTAAATTAACGTAATTTTCTTCAATGAGGTTGTACTGGACACATGAACTAAACTAATTCTATATCGATGCAAATTAATATATAAATGCCTGCTCATAGACACATGATGTGAATTGATTCATATGTACTGATTAATAGATTCATATTAAAAAAAAAGTAGTTACAGACATTTCATAACAAATCGTCATCTGGTTTAGAATATATTGAAGGATGTACTAATTCGTTAACTAATCAGGAAGAAGTCCGATTATAGTAAATTAACGTTATTTCCTTCGATGTGGCGACACCTGGACACATGAACTGAGTTAATTCTATATCGATGCATATTAAAATAGAAATAACAAATATTTCATAAAATTTCGATATATTGTTCAGAAAATGAACAGAATGATATACCGATGTACAGATGTACCGATTCTGTAATTCATCATGATGTAGTTTAAGTATTATAAATAAAGGATTTAGTTTTCAATGTGCCTGCTCATAGACACATGAAGTGAATTTATTCTATATCGATTCATATTCAAAAAAAAGTAGTTAGAGCAATTTCATATCAAATCGTCATCTGGTTTAAAATATATTGAAGGATGTACTAATTCGTTAACTAATCAAGAAGAAGTCCCTTTATAGTAAATTAACGTTATTTTCTTCGATGTGGCGACTCCTGGACACATGAACTGAGTTAATTCAATATCGATGCATATTAAAATAGAAATAACAATTATTTCATAAAATTTCGATATATTGTTCAGAAAATGAACAGAATGATATACCGATGTACAGATGTACCGATTCGGTAATTCATCATGATGTAGTTTAAGTATTATAAATAAAGGATTTAGTTTTCAATGTGCCTGCTCATAGACACATGAAGTGAATTTATTCTATATCGATTCATATTCAAAAAAAAAGTAGTTAGAGCAATTTCATATCAAATCGTCATCTGGTTTAGAATATATTGAAGGATGTACTAACTCGGTAACTAATAACGAAGAATGTCATTTATAGTAAATTAACGTTATTTTCTTCGATATGGCAGTTCCTGGACACATGAACTGAGTAAATTCTATATCGATGCATATTAAAATAGAAATAACAAATATTTCATAAAATTTCGATATATTGTTCAGAAAATGAACAGAATGATATACCGATGTACTTATGTACCGACTCTGTAATTCATCATGAAGAAGTCAAAGTTAAATAAATTAAGGATTATGTTTTCAATATGGCTGCTCCTAGACATATAAACTGAATTTAATCTATATCGAAGTAAATTAATATAGCAATGACAAACATTTCAAAAAAATTCGATGTCCAGTTTAGAAAATATTGAAGGATAAAACGATTCGAATGCTGATCATGAAGAAGTCCCTTAATAGTAAATTAACATTATATTCTTCGATGTGATGGCTCCTGACACGTGAAATCAGTTAATTCTATATTGATGGATTTTAATATAGAAATGACAAATATTTCATAAAATTTCGATATATTGCGCAGAAAATCAACAGAATGATATACCGATGCACTGATGTACCGATTCTGTAACTCATCATGAAGAAGACCAAGTACTATAAATTTAGTATTATGTTTTCAATATGGCTGCACCTAGACACATAAACTGAATTAATTCTATATCGAAGTAAATTAATATATCAATGACAGACTTTTCAAAACAATTCGATGTCCGGTTTAGAAAATATTGAAGGATAAAACGATTCGAAAGCTGATCATGAAGAAGACCCTTTATAGTAAATTAACGTTATATTCTTCGATGTGGCGGCTCCCGGACACATGAACTCAGTTAATTCTATATTGATGGATTTTAATATAGGAATGACAAATATTTCATAAAATTTCGATATATTGTGCAGAAAATGAACAGAATTATATACCTATGTACTAATGTACTGACTCTGTAAATAATTATGAAGAAGTCCAAGTATTATAAATAAAGGATTTTGTTATCAATGTGCCTGCTCATAGACACATGAAGTGAATTGATTCTATATAGACTCATATTAAAAGAAAAGTAGTTACAGACATTTCATGTCAAATCGTCATCTGGTTTAGAATATATTGAAGGATGTACTAACTTGGTAACTAATCATGAAGAATGTCCATTATAGTAAATTAACGTTATTTTCTTCAATGAGGTTGTACTGGACACATGAACTAAACTAATTCTATATCGATGCAAATTAATATATAAATGCCTGCTCATAGACACATGATGTGAATTGATTCATATGTACGGATTAATAGATTCATATTAAAAAAAAAGTAGTTACAGACATTTCATAACAAATCGTCATCTGGTTTAGAATATATTGAAGGATGTACTAATTCGTTAACTAATCAGGAAGAAGTCCGATTATAGTAAATTAACGTTATTTCCTTCGATGTGGCGACACCTGGACACATGAACTGAGTTAATTCTATATCGATGCATATTAAAATAGAAATAACAAATATTTCATAAAATTTCGATATATTGTTCAGAAAATGAACAGAATGATATACCGATGTACAGATGTACCGATTCTGTAATTCATCATGATGTAGTTTAAGTATTATAAATAAAGGATTTAGTTTTCAATGTGCCTGCTCATAGACACATGAAGTGAATTTATTCTATATCGATTCATATTCAAAAAAAAGTAGTTAGAGCAATTTCATATCAAATCGTCATCTGGTTTAAAATATATTGAAGGATGTACTAATTCGTTAACTAATCAAGAAGAAGTCCCTTTATAGTAAATTAACGTTATTTTCTTCGATGTGGCGACTCCTGGACACATGAACTGAGTTAATTCAATATCGATGCATATTAAAATAGAAATAACAATTATTTCATAAAATTTCGATATATTGTTCAGAAAATGAACAGAATGATATACCGATGTACAGATGTACCGATTCGGTAATTCATCATGATGTAGTTTAAGTATTATAAATAAAGGATTTAGTGTTCAATGTGCCTGCTCATAGACACATGAAGTGAATATATTCTATATCGATTCATATTCAAAAAAAAGTAGTTAGAGCAATTTCATATCAAATCGTCATCTGGTTTAGAATATATTGAAGGATGTACTAACTCGGTAACTAATAACGAAGAATGTCATTTATAGTAAATTAACGTTATTTTCTTCGATATGGCAGTTCCTGGACACATGAACTGAGTAAATTCTATATCGATGCATATTAAAATAGAAATAACAAATATTTCATAAAATTTCGATGTATTGTTCAGAAAATGAACAGAATGATACACCGATGTACTGATATACCGATTCTGTAACTCATCATGAAGAAGACCAAGTGCTATTAATTAGAAGTCCGATTATAGTGAATTAACGTTATTTCCTTCGATGTGGCGGCTCCCGGACACATGAACTCAGTTAATTCTATATTGATGGATTTTAATATAGGAATGACAAATATTTCATAAAATTTCGATATATTGTGCAGAAAATTAACAGAATTATATACCTCTGTACTAATGTACTGACTGTACTAATGTACTACTGCTGATCTGAAGAAGTCCCTTTCTAGTAAATTAACGTTATTTTCTTCGATGTGGCGACTCCTGGACATATGAACTGAGTTAATTCTATATCGATGCATATTAAAATGGAAATAACAAATATTTCAAAAAATTTCGATATATTGTTCAGAAAATGGACAGAATGATATACCGATGTACTGATATACCGATTCTGTAACTCATCATGAAGAAGACCAAGTACTATAAATAAAGGATTTTGTTTTCAATTTGCCTGCTCATAGACACATGAAGATGATTCATTATATATAGATTCATATTTAAAAATTTAGTTACAAACATTTCATAACAAATTGTCATCTGGTTTAGAATATATTGAAGGATGTACTAATTCGTTAACTAATCAAGAAGAAGTCCCTTTATAGTAAATTAACGTTATTTTCTTCGATGTGGCGACTCCTGGACACATGAACTGAGTTAATTCAATATCGATGCATATTAAAATAGAAATAACAAACATTTCATAAAATTTCGATATATTTTTCAGAAAATGAACAGAATGATATACTGATGCACTGATGTACCGATTCTGTAACTCATCATGTAGAAGTCCAAGTAAAATAAATTAAGTATTATGTTTTCAATATGGCTGCTCCTAGACACATCAACTGAATTTATTCTATATCGAAGTAAATTAATATAGCAATGACAAACATTTCAAAAAAATTCGATGTCCGGTTCAGAAATTATTGAGTGATATAACGATGCGAATGCTGATCTGAAGAAGTCCCTTTCTAGTAAATTAACGTTATTTTCTTCGATGTGGCGACTCCTGAACTGAGTAAATTCTATATCGATGCATATTAAAATAGAAATAACAAATATTTCATAAAATTTCGATATATTGTTCAGAAAATGAACAGAACGATATACCGATGTACTGATATACCGATTCTGTAACTCAACATTAAGAAGACCAAGTACTATAAATAAAGGATTTTGTTTTCAATGTGCCTGCTCATAGACACATGAAGATGATTCATTCTATATAGATTCATATTTAAAAAAATTAGTTACAGACATTTCATAGCAAATTGTCATCTGGTTTAGAATATATTGAAGGATGTACTAATTCTTTAACTAATCATGAAGAAGTCCCTTTCTAGTAAATTGACGTTATTTTCTTCGATGTGGCGACTCCTGGACATATGAACTGAGTTAATTCTATATCGATGCATATTAAAATAGAAATAACAAATATTTCATAAAATTTCGATATATTGTTCAGAAAATGAACAGAATGATATACCGATGTACAGATGTACCGATTCGGTAATTCATCATGATGTAGTTTAAGTATTATAAATAAAGGATTTAGTTTTCAATGTGCCTGCTCATAGACACATGAAGATGATTCATTCTATATAGATTCAGATTTAAAAATGCATATTAAAATAGAAATAACAAACATTTCATAAAATTTCGATATATTTTTCAGAAAATGAACAGAATGATATACCGATGCACTGATGTACCGATTCTGTAACTCATCATGTAGAAGTCCAAGTAAAATAAATTAAGTATTATGTTTTCAATATGGCTGCTCCTAGACACATCAACTGAATTTATTCTATATCGAAGTAAATTAATATAGCAATGACAAACATTTCAAAAAAATTCGATGTCCGGTTCAGAAATTATTGAGTGATATAACGATGCGAATGCTGATCTGAAGAAGTCCCTTTCTAGTAAATTAACGTTATTTTCTTCGATGTGGCGACTCCTGAACTGCGTAAATTCTATATCGATGCATATTAAAATAGAAATAACAAATATTTCATAAAATTTCGATATATTGTTCAGAAAATGAACAGAATGATATACCGATGTACTGATATACCGATTCTGTAACTCAACATGAAGAAGACCAAGTACTATAAATAAAGGATTTTGTTTTCAATGTGCCTGCTCATAGACACATGAAGATGATTCATTCTATATAGATTCATATTTAAAAAAAATAGTTACAGACATTTCATACCAAATTGTCATCTGGTTTAGAATATATTGAAGGATGTACTAATTCTTTAACTAATCAGGAAGAAGTCCGATTATAGTAAATTAACGTTATTTCCTTCGATGTGGCGACACCTGGACACATGAACTGAGTTAATTCTATATCGATGCATATTAAAATAGAAATAACAAATATTTCATAAAATTTCGATATATTGTTCAGAAAATGAACAGAATGATATACCGATGTATAGATGTACCGATTCTGTAATTCATCATGATGTAGTTTAAGTATTATAAATAAAGGATTTAGTTTTCAATGTGCCTGCTCATAGACACATGAAGTAAATTTATTCTATATCGATTCATATTCAAAAAAAAGTAGTTAGAGCAATTTCATATCAAATCGTCATCTGGTTTAAAATATATTGAAGGATGTACTAATTCGTTAACTAATCAAGAAGAAGTCCCTTTATAGTAAATTAACGTTATTTTCTTCGATGTGGCGACTCCTGGACACATGAACTGAGTTAATTCAATATCGATGCATATTAAAATAGAAATAACAATTATTTCATAAAATTTCGATATATTGTTCAGAAAATGAACAGAATGATATACCGATGTACAGATGTACCGATTCGGTAATTCATCATGATGTAGTTTAAGTATTATAAATAAAGGATTTAGTGTTCAATGTGCCTGCTCATAGACACATGAAGTGAATATATTCTATATCGATTCATATTCAAAAAAAAGTAGTTAGAGCAATTTCATATCAAATCGTCATCTGGTTTAGAATATATTGAAGGATGTACTAACTCGGTAACTAATAACGAAGAATGTCATTTATAGTAAATTAACGTTATTTTCTTCGATATGGCAGTTCCTGGACACATGAACTGTGTAAATTCTATATCGATGCATATTAAAATAGAAATAACAAATATTTCATAAAATTTCGATATATTGTTCAGAAAATGAACAGAATGATACACCGATGTACTGATATACCGATTCTGTAACTCATCATGAAGAAGACCAAGTGCTACAAATTAGAAGTCCGATTATAGTAAATTAACGTTATTTCCTTCGATGTGGTGGCTCCCGGACACATGAACTCAGTTAATTCTATATTGATGGATTTTAATATAGGAATGACAAATATTTCATAAAATTTCGATATATTGTGCAGAAAATTAACAGAATTATATACCTCTGTACTAATGTACTGACTGTACTAATGTACTACTGCTGATCTGAAGAAGTCCCTTTCTAGTAAATTAACGTTATTTTCTTCGATGTGGCGACTCCTGGACATATGAACTGAGTTAATTCTATATCGATGCATATTAAAATGGAAATAACAAATATTTCAAAAAATTTCGATATATTGTTCAGAAAATGGACAGAATGATATACCGATGTACTGATATACCGATTCTGTAACTCATCATGAAGAAGACCAAGTACTATAAATAAAGGATTTTGTTTTCAATTTGCCTGCTCATAGACACATGAAGATGATTCATTATATATAGATTCATATTTAAAAATTTAGTTACAGACATTTCATAACAAATTGTCATCTGGTTTTGAATATATTGAAGGATGTACTAATTCGTTAACTAATCAAGAAGAAGTCCCTTTATAGTAAATTAACGTTATTTTCTTCGATGTGGCGACTCCTGGACACATGAACTGAGTTAATTCAATATCGATGCATATTAAAATAGAAATAACAAACATTTCATAAAATTTCGATATATTTTTCAGAAAATGAACAGAATGATATACCGATGCACTGATGTACCGATTCTGTAACTCATCATGTAGAAGTCCAAGTAAAATAAATTAAGTATTATGTTTTCAATATGGCTGCTCCTAGACACATCAACTGAATTTATTCTATATCGAAGTAAATTAATATAGCAATGACAAACATTTCAAAAAAATTCGATGTCCGGTTCAGAAATTATTGAGTGATATAACGATGCGAATGCTGATCTGAAGAAGTCCCTTTCTAGTAAATTAACGTTATTTTCTTCGATGTGGCGACTCCTGAACTGAGTAAATTCTATATCGATGCATATTAAAATAGAAATAACAAATATTTCATAAAATTTCGATATATTGTTCAGAAAATGAACAGAATGATATACCGATGTACTGATATACCGATTCTGTAACTCAACATTAAGAAGACCAAGTACTATAAATAAAGGATTTTGTTTTCAATGTGCCTGCTCATAGACACATGAAGATGATTCATTCTATATAGATTCATATTTAAAAAAATTAGTTACAGACATTTCATAACAAATTGTCATCTGGTTTAGAATATATTGAAGGATGTACTAATTCTTTAACTAATCATGAAGAAGTCCCTTTCTAGTAAATTAACGTTATTTTCTTCGATGTGGCGACTCCTGGACATATGAACTGAGTTAATTCTATATCGATGCATATTAAAATAGAAATAACAAATATTTCATAAAATTTCGATATATTGTTCAGAAAATGAACAGAATGATACACCGATGTACTGATATACCGATTCGGTAATTCATCATGATGTAGTTTAAGTATTATTAATAAAGGATTTAGTTTTCAATGTGCCTGCTCATAGACACATGAAGATGATTCATTCTATATAGATTCATATTTAAAAATGCATATTAAAATAGAAATAACAAACATTTCATAAAATTTCGATATATTTTTCAGAAAATGAACAGAATGATATACCGATGCACTGATGTACCGATTCTGTAACTCATCATGTAGAAGTCCAAGTAAAATAAATTAAGTATTATGTTTTCAATATGGCTGCTCCTAGACACATCAACTGAATTTATTCTATATCGAAGTAAATTAATATAGCAATGACAAACATTTCAAAAAAATTCGATGTCCGGTTCAGAAATTATTGAGTGATATAACGATGCGAATGCCGATCTGAAGAAGTCCCTTTCTAGTAAATTAACGTTATTTTCTTCGATGTGGCGACTCCTGAACTGAGTAAATTCTATATCAATGCATATTAAAATAGAAATAACAAATATTTCATAAAATTTCGATATATTGTTCAGAAAATGAACAGAATGATATACCGATGTACTGATGTACCGATTCTGTAACTCATCATGAAGAAGACCAAGTACTATAAATAAAGGATATTGTTTTCAATGTGCCTGCTCATAGACACATGAAGATGATTTATTCTATATAGATTCATATTTAAAAAAAATAGTTACAGACATTTCATACCAAATTGTCATCTGGTTTAGAATATATTGAAGGATGTACTAATTCTTTAACTAATCATGAAGAAGTCCCTTTATAGTAAATTAACGTTATTTTCTTCGATGTGGCGACTCCTGGACACATGAACTTAGTTAATTCTATATCGATGCATATTAAAATAGATATAACAAATATTTCATAAAATTTCGATATATTGTTCAGAAAATGAACAGAATGATATACCGATGTACTGATATACCGATTCTGTAACTCAACATGAAGAAGACCAAGTACTATAAATAAAGGATTTTGTTTTCAATGTGCCTGCTCATAGACACATGAAGATGATTCATTCTATATAGATTCATATTTAAAAAAATTAGTTACAGACATTTCATAACAAATTGTCATCTGGTTTAGAATATATTGAAGGATGTACTAATTCGTTAACTAATCAAGAAGAAGTCCCTTTATAGTAAATTAACATTATTTTCTTCGATGTGGCGACTCCTGGACACATGAACTGAGTTAATTCAATATCGATGCATATTAAAATAGAAATAACAAACAATTCATAAAATTTCGATATATTTTTCAGAAAATGAACAGAATGATATACCGATGCACTGATGTACCGATTCTGTAACTCATCATGTAGAAGTCCAAGTAAAATAAATTAAGTATTATGTTTTCAATATGGCTGCTCCTAGACACATCAACTGAATTTATTCTATATCGAAGTAAATTAATATAGCAATGACAAACATTTCAAAAAAATTCGATGTCCGGTTCAGAAATTATTGAGTGATATAACGATGCGAATGCTGATCTGAAGAAGTCCCTTTCTAGTAAATTAACGTTATTTTCTTCGATGTGGCGACTCCTGAACTGAGTAAATTCTATATCGATGCATATTAAAATAGAAATAACAAATATTTCATAAAATTTCGATATATTGTTCAGAAAATGAACAGAATGATATACCGATGTACTGATATACCGATTCTGTAACTCAACATTAAGAAGACCAAGTACTATAAATAAAGGATTTTGTTTTCAATGTGCCTGCTCATAGACACATGAAGATGATTCATTCTATATAGATTCATATTTAAAAAAATTAGTTACAGACATTTCATAACAAATTGTCATCTGGTTTAGAATATATTGAAGGATGTACTAATTCTTTAACTAATCATGAAGAAGTCCCTTTCTAGTAAATTAACGTTATTTTCTTCGATGTGGCGACTCCTGGACATATGAACTGAGTTAATTCTATATCGATGCATATTAAAATAGAAATAACAAATATTTCATAAAATTTCGATATATTGTTCAGAAAATGAACAGAATGATATACCGATGTACAGATGTACCGATTCGGTAATTCATCATGATGTAGTTTAAGTATTATTAATAAAGGATTTAGTTTTCAATGTGCCTGCTCATAGACACATGAAGATGATTCATTCTATATAGATTCATATTTAAAAATGCATATTAAAATAGAAATAACAAACATTTCATAAAATTTCGATATATTTTTCAGAAAATGAACAGAATGATATACCGATGCACTGATGTACCGATTCTGTAACTCATCATGTAGAAGTCCAAGTAAAATAAATTAAGTATTACGTTTTCAATATGGCTGCTCCTAGACACATCAACTGAATTTATTCTATATCGAAGTAAATTAATATAGCAATGACAAACATTTCAAAAAAATTCGATGTCCGGTTCAGAAATTATTGAGTGATATAACGATGCGAATGCTGATCTGAAGAAGTCCCTTTCTAGTAAATTAACGTTATTTTCTTCGATGTGGCGACTCCTGAACTGAGTAAATTCTATATCAATGCATATTAAAATAGAAATAACAAATATTTCATAAAATTTCGATATATTGTTCAGAAAATGAACAGAATGATATACCGATGTACTGATGTACCGATTCTGTAACTCATCATGAAGAAGACCAAGTACTATAAATAAAGGATATTGTTTTCAATGTGCCTGCTCATAGACACATGAAGATGATTCATTCTATATAGATTCATATTTAAAAAAAATAGTTACAGACATTTCATACCAAATTGTCATCTGGTTTAGAATATATTGAAGAATGTACTAATTCTTTAACTAATCATGAAGAAGTCCCTTTATAGTAAATTAACGTTATTTTCTTCGATGTGGCGACTCCTGGACACATGAACTTAGTTAATTCTATATCGATGCATATTAAAATAGAAATAACAAATATTTCATAAAATTTCGATATATTGTTCAGAAAATGAACAGAATGATATACCGATGTACTGATATACCGATTCTGTAACTCAACATGAAGAAGACCAAGTACTATAAATAAAGGATTTTGTTTTCAATGTGCCTGCTCATAGACACATGAAGATGATTCATTCTATATAGATTCATATTTAAAAAAATTAGTTACAGACATTTCATAACAAATTGTCATCTGGTTTAGAATATATTGAAGGATGTACTAATTCGTTAACTAATCAAGAAGAAGTCCCTTTATAGTAAATTAACATTATTTTCTTCGATGTGGCGACTCCTGGACACATGAACTGAGTTAATTCAATATCGATGCATATTAAAATAGAAATAACAAACAATTCATAAAATTTCGATATATTTTTCAGAAAATGAACAGAATGATATACCGATGCACTGATGTACCGATTCTGTAACTCATCATGTAGAAGTCCAAGTAAAATAAATTAAGTATTATGTTTTCAATATGGCTGCTCCTAGACACATCAACTGAATTTATTCTATATCGAAGTAAATTAATATAGCAATGACAAACATTTCAAAAAAATTCGATGTCCGGTTCAGAAATTATTGAGTGATATAACGATGCGAATGCTGATCTGAAGAAGTCCCTTTCTAGTAAATTAACGTTATTTTCTTCGATGTGGCGACTCCTGAACTGAGTAAATTCTATATCGATGCATATTAAAATAGAAATAACAAATATTTCATAAAATTTCGATATATTGTTCAGAAAATGAACAGAATGATATACCGATGTACTGATATACCGATTCTGTAACTCATCATGAAGAAGACAAAGTACTATAAATTAAGTATTATGTTTTCAATATGGCTGCTCCTAGACACATCAACTGAATTTATTCTATATCGAAGTAAATTAATATAGCAATGACAAACATTTCAAAAAAATTCGATGTCCGGTTCAGAAATTATTGAGTGATATAACGATGCGAATGCTGATCTGAAGAAGTCCCTTTCTAGTAAATTAACGTTATTTTCTTCGATGTGGCGACTCCTGAACTGAGTAAATTCTATATCGATGCATATTAAAATAGAAATAACAAATATTTCATAAAATTTCGATATATTGTTCAGAAAATGAACAGAATGATATACCGATGTACTGATATACCGATTCTGTAACTCGACATGAAGAAGACCAAGTACTATAAATAAAGGATTTTGTTTTCAATGTGCCTGCTCATAGACACATGAAGATGATTCATTCTATATAGATTCATATTTAAAAAAATTAGTTACAGACATTTCATACCAAATTGTCATCTGGTTTAGAATATATTGAAGGATGTACTAATTCTTTAACTAATCATGAAGAAGTCCCTTTATAGTAAATTAACGTTATTTTCTTCGATGTGGCGACTCCTGGACACATGAACTTAGTTAATTCTATATCGATGCATATTAAAATAGAAATAACAAATATTTCATAAAATTTCGATATATTGTTCAGAAAATGAACAGAATGATATACCGATGTACTGATATACCGATTCTGTAACTCATCATGAAGAAGACCAAGTACTATAAATTAAGTATTATGTTTTCAATATGGCTGCTCCTAGACACATCAACTGAATTTATTCTATATCGAAGTAAATTAATATAGCACTAACACACTTTTCGAAAAAATTCGATGTCCGGTTCAGAAAATATTGAAGGATAAAACGATTCGAGAGCAGATCATGAAGAAGTCCCTTTATAGTAAATTAACGTTATATTCTTCGATGTGGCGGCTCCCGGACACATGAACTCAGTTAATTCTATATTGATGGATTTTAATATAGGAATGACAAATATTTCATAAAATTTCGATATAGTGTGCAGAAAATTAACAGAATTATATACCTCTGTACTAATGTACTGACTGTACTAATGTACTACTGCTGATCTGAAGAAGTCCCTTTCTAGTAAATTAACGTTATTTTCTTCGATGTGGCGACTCCTGGACATATGAACTGAGTTAATTCTATATCGATGCATATTAAAATGGAAATAACAAATATTTCATAAAATTTCGATATATTGTTCAGAAAATGGACAGAATGATATACCGATGTACAGATGTACCGATTCGGTAATTCATCATGATGTAGTTTAAGTATTATAAATAAAGGATTTAGTTTTCAATGTGCCTGCTCATAGACACATGAAGATGATTCATTCTATATAGATTCATATTTAAAAATGCATATTTAAATAGAAATAACAAACATTTCATAAAATTTCGATATATTTTTCAGAAAATGAACAGAATGATATACCGATGCACTGATGTACCGATTCTGTAACTCATCATGTAGAAGTCCAAGTAAAATAAATTAAGTATTATGTTTTCAATATGGCTGCTCCTAGACACATCAACTGAATTTATTCTATATCGAAGTAAATTAATATAGCAATGACAAACATTTCAAAAAAATTCGATGTCCGGTTCAGAAATTATTGAGTTATATAACGATGCGAAAGCTGATCATGAAGAGGTCCCTTGATAGTAAATTAACGTTATTTTCTTCAATGAGGTTGTACTGGACACATGAACTAAACTAATTCTATATCAGTGCATATTAATATATAAATGCCTGCTCAGAGACACATGAAGATGATTGATTCTATATAGATTCATATTAAAAAAAAAATTTGTTACAGACAATTCATAACAAATCGTCATCTGGTTTAGAATATATTAAAGGATGTACTAATTCGTTAACTAATCAAGTAGAAGTCCCTTTATAGTAAATTAACGTTATTTTCTCGATATGGCAGTTCCTGGACACGATTCGAAAGCTGGTCATGAAGAAGTCCCTTTATAGTAAATTAACGTTATATTCTTCGATGTGGCGGCTCCCGGACACATGAACTCAGTTAATTCTATATTGATGGATTTTAATATAGGAATGACAAATATTTCATAAAATTTCGATATAGTGTGCAGAAAATTAACAGAATTATATACCTCTGTACTAATGTACTGACTGTACTAATGTACTACTGCTGATCTGAAGAAGTCCCTTTCTAGTAAATTAACGTTATTTTCTTCGATGTGGCGACTCCTGGACATATGAACTGAGTTAATTCTATATCGATGCATATTAAAATGGAAATAACAAATATTTCATAAAATTTCGATATATTGTTCAGAAAATGGACAGAATGATATACCGATGTACAGATGTACCGATTCGGTAATTCATCATGATGTAGTTTAAGTATTATAAATAAAGGATTTAGTTTTCAATGTGCCTGCTCATAGACACATGAAGATGATTCATTCTATATAGATTCATATTTAAAAATGCATATTTAAATAGAAATAACAAACATTTCATAAAATTTCGATATATTTTTCAGAAAATGAACAGAATGATATACCGATGCACTGATGTACCGATTCTGTAACTCATCATGTAGAAGTCCAAGTAAAATAAATTAAGTATTATGTTTTCAATATGGCTGCTCCTAGACACATCAACTGAATTTATTCTATATCGAAGTAAATTAATATAGCAATGACAAACATTTCAAAAAAATTCGATGTCCGGTTCAGAAATTATTGAGTTATATAACGATGCGAAAGCTGATCATGAAGAGGTCCCTTGATAGTAAATTAACGTTATTTTCTTCAATGAGGTTGTACTGGACACATGAACTAAACTAATTCTATATCAGTGCATATTAATATATAAATGCCTGCTCAGAGACACATGAAGATGATTGATTCTATATAGATTCATATTAAAAAAAAAATTTGTTACAGACAATTCATAACAAATCGTCATCTGGTTTAGAATATATTAAAGGATGTACTAATTCGTTAACTAATCAAGTAGAAGTCCCTTTATAGTAAATTAACGTTATTTTCTCGATATGGCAGTTCCTGGACACGATTCGAAAGCTGGTCATGAAGAAGTCCCTTTATAGTAAATTAACGTTATATTCTTCGATGTGGCGGCTCCCGGACACATGAACTGAGTTAATTCTATATTGATGGATTTTAATATAGGAATGACAAATATTTCATAAAATTTCGATATATTGTGCAGAAAATTAACAGAATTATATACCTCTGTACTAATGTACTGACTGTACTAATGTACTACTGCTGATCTGAAGAAGTCCCTTTCTAGTAAATTAACGTTATTTTCTTCGATGTGACGACTCCTGGACATATGAACTGAGTTAATTCTATATCGATGCATATTAAAATGGAAATAACAAATATTTCATAAAATTTCGATATATTGTTCAGAAAATGAACAGAATGATATACCGATGTACAGATGTACCGATTCGGTAATTCATCATGATGTAGTTTATGTATTATAAATAAAGGATTTAGTTTTCAATGTGCCTGCTCATAGACACATGAAGATGATTCATTCTATATAGATTCATATTTAAAAAAATTAGTTACAGACATTTCATACCAAATTGTCATCTGGTTTAGAATATATTGAAGGATGTACTAATTCTTTAACTAATCATGAAGAAGTCCCTTTATAGTAAATTAACGTTATTTTCTTCGATGTGGCGACTCCTGGACACATGAACTTAGTTAATTCTATATCGATGCATATTAAAATAGAAATAACAAATATTTCATAAAATTTCGATATATTGTTCAGAAAATGAACAGAATGATATACCGATGTACTGATATACCGATTCTGTAACTCATCATGAAGAAGACCAAGTACTATAAATTAAGTATTATGTTTTCAATATGGCTGCTCCTAGACACATCAACTGAATTTATTCTATATCGAAGTAAATTAATATAGCACTAACACACTTTTCGAAAAAATTCGATGTCCGGTTCAGAAAATATTGAAGGATAAAACGATTCGAGAGCAGATCATGAAGAAGTCCCTTTATAGTAAATTAACGTTATATTCTTCGATGTGGCGGCTCCCGGACACATGAACTCAGTTAATTCTATATTGATGGATTTTAATATAGGAATGACAAATATTTCATAAAATTTCGATATAGTGTGCAGAAAATTAACAGAATTATATACCTCTGTACTAATGTACTGACTGTACTAATGTACTACTGCTGATCTGAAGAAGTCCCTTTCTAGTAAATTAACGTTATTTTCTTCGATGTGGCGACTCCTGGACATATGAACTGAGTTAATTCTATATCGATGCATATTAAAATGGAAATAACAAATATTTCATAAAATTTCGATATATTGTTCAGAAAATGGACAGAATGATATACCGATGTACAGATGTACCGATTCGGTAATTCATCATGATGTAGTTTAAGTATTATAAATAAAGGATTTAGTTTTCAATGTGCCTGCTCATAGACACATGAAGATGATTCATTCTATATAGATTCATATTTAAAAATGCATATTTAAATAGAAATAACAAACATTTCATAAAATTTCGATATATTTTTCAGAAAATGAACAGAATGATATACCGATGCACTGATGTACCGATTCTGTAACTCATCATGTAGAAGTCCAAGTAAAATAAATTAAGTATTATGTTTTCAATATGGCTGCTCCTAGACACATCAACTGAATTTATTCTATATCGAAGTAAATTAATATAGCAATGACAAACATTTCAAAAAAATTCGATGTCCGGTTCAGAAATTATTGAGTTATATAACGATGCGAAAGCTGATCATGAAGAGGTCCCTTGATAGTAAATTAACGTTATTTTCTTCAATGAGGTTGTACTGGACACATGAACTAAACTAATTCTATATCAGTGCATATTAATATATAAATGCCTGCTCAGAGACACATGAAGATGATTGATTCTATATAGATTCATATTAAAAAAAAAATTTGTTACAGACAATTCATAACAAATCGTCATCTGGTTTAGAATATATTAAAGGATGTACTAATTCGTTAACTAATCAAGTAGAAGTCCCTTTATAGTAAATTAACGTTATTTTCTCGATATGGCAGTTCCTGGACACGATTCGAAAGCTGGTCATGAAGAAGTCCCTTTATAGTAAATTAACGTTATATTCTTCGATGTGGCGGCTCCCGGACACATGAACTGAGTTAATTCTATATTGATGGATTTTAATATAGGAATGACAAATATTTCATAAAATTTCGATATATTGTGCAGAAAATTAACAGAATTATATACCTCTGTACTAATGTACTGACTGTACTAATGTACTACTGCTGATCTGAAGAAGTCCCTTTCTAGTAAATTAACGTTATTTTCTTCGATGTGACGACTCCTGGACATATGAACTGAGTTAATTCTATATCGATGCATATTAAAATGGAAATAACAAATATTTCATAAAATTTCGATATATTGTTCAGAAAATGAACAGAATGATATACCGATGTACAGATGTACCGATTCGGTAATTCATCATGATGTAGTTTATGTATTATAAATAAAGGATTTAGTTTTCAATGTGCCTGCTCATAGACACATGAAGATGATTCATTCTATATAGATTCATATTTAAAAATGCATATTTAAATAGAAATAACAAACATTTCATAAAATTTCGATATATTTTTCAGAAAATGAACAGAATGATATACCGATGCACTGATGTACCGATTCTGTAACTCATCATGTAGAAGTCCAAGTAAAATAAATTAAGTATTATGTTTTCAATATGGCTGCTCCTAGACACATCAACTGAATTTATTCTATATCGAAGTAAATTAATATAGCAATGACAAACATTTCAAAAAAATTCGATGTCCGGTTCAGAAATTATTGAGTTATATAACGATGCGAAAGCTGATCATGAAGAGGTCCCTTGATAGTAAATTAACGTTATTTTCTTCAATGAGGTTGTACTGGACACATGAACTAAACTAATTCTATATCAGTGCATAGTAATATATAAATGCCTGCTCATAGACACATGAAGATGATTGATTCTATATAGATTCATATTAAAAAAAAAATTTGTTACAGACAATTCATAACAAATCGTCATCTGGTTTAGAATATATTAAAGGATGTACTAATTCGTTAACTAATCAAGTAGAAGTCCCTTTATAGTAAATTAACGTTATTTTCTCGATATGGCAGTTCCTGGACACGATTCGAAAGCTGGTCATGAATAAATCCCTTTATAGTAAATTAACGTTATATTCTTCGATGTGGCGGCTCCCGGACACATGAACTGAGATAATTCTATATTGATGGATTTTAATATAGGAATGACAAATATTTCATAAAATTTCGATATATTGTGCAGAAAATTAACAGAATTATATACCTCTGTACTAATGTACTGACTGTACTAATGTACTACTGCTGATCTGAAGAAGTCCCTTTCTAGTAAATTAACGTTATTTTCTTCGATGTGGCGACTCCTGGACATATGAACTGAGTTAATTCTATATCGATGCATATTAAAATGGAAATAACAAATATTTCATAAAATTTCGATATATTGTTCAGAAAATGGACAGAATGATATACCGATGTACTGATATACCGATTCTGTAACTCATCATGAAGAAGACCAAGTACTATAAATAAAGGATTTTGTTTTCAATGTGCCTGCTCATAGACACATGAAGATGATTCATTCTATATAGATTCATATTCAAAAAAAAAAATTATTTACAGACATTTCATAACAAATTGGCATCTGGTTTAGAATATATTGAAGGATGTACTAATTCGTTAACTAATCAAGAAGAAGTCCCTTTATAGTAAATTAACGTCATTTTCTTCAATGAGTTTGTACTGGACACATGAACTAAACTAATTCTATATCGATGCATATTAATATATAAATGCCTGCTGATAGACACATGAAGTGAATTGATTCATATGTACTGATTAATAGATTCATATTAAAAAAAAGTAGTTACAGACATTTCATAACAAATCGTTATCTGGTTTAGAATATATTGAAGGATGTACTAATTCGTTAACTAATCAAGAAGAAGTCCGATTATAGTAAATTAACGTTATTTCCTTCGATGTGGCGACACCTGGACACGTGAACTGAGTTAATTCTATATCGATGCTTATTAAAATAGAAATAACAAATATTTCATAAAATTTCGATATATTGTTCAGAAAATGAACAGAATGATATACCGATGTACAGATGTACCGATTCTGTAATTCATCATGAAGAAGTTTAAGTATCATAAATAAAGGATTTAGTTTTCAATGCGCCTGCTCATAGACACATGAAGTGAATTTATTCTATATCGATTCATATTCAAAACAAAGTAGTTAGAGCAATTTCATATCAAATCGACATCTGGTTTAGAATATATTGAAGGATGTACTAACTCGGTAACTAATGATGAAGAATGTCATTTATAGTAAATTAACGTTATTTTCTTCGATATGGCAGTTCCTGGACACATGAACTGAGTAAATTCTATATCGATGCATATTAAAATAGAAATAACAAATATTTCATAAAATTTCGATATATTGTTCAGAAAATGAACAGAATGATATACCGATGTACTGATATACCGATTCTGTAACTCAACATGAAGAAGACCAAGTACTATAAATAAAGGATTTTGTTTTCAATGTGCCTGCTCATAGACACATGAAGATGATTCATTCTATATAGATTCATATTTAAAAAAATTAGTTACAGACATTTCATACCAAATTGTCATCTGGTTTAGAATATATTGAAGGATGTACTAATTCTTTAACTAATCATGAAGAAGTCCCTTTATAGTAAATTAACGTTATTTTCTTCGATGTGGCGACTCCTGGACACATGAACTTAGTTAATTCTATATCGATGCATATTAAAATAGAAATAACAAATATTTCATAAAATTTCGATATATTGTTCAGAAAATGAACAGAATGTAAATCTGGCAACGCCAGCTATCTTTCAACAAACGATTTGATGGACATGCAACGAGCGAGTCTGTCTTTTTCTTCTTCTCGCCGAACGTCGAACGTAACGCACGCGTCTTTTGTTAATTATATATTTTCTAATATTTTTCTCTTAATAAAACATTCATTTAAACTTATTATTTATCCTGACAAAATAAATAAAAGGAAAGCTCTATAATCCAGTTGAACGTCTTTTAATTTCTGGTTTATAATCGATCTTCATCAGTTCTCATCTCAGTTCAGAAGTGGGATGATGAATTTCATCCAAACGAATAAAGTATATTTCATGTAAACGTTAATGTGAAATATAAATCAACGAACATATTAGTACGGAAAAAACGTGAAATCTAATTTGTGCTTATAAAAACGAACATAACCCTATTTTGAAAACACGCGTAGAAAATATGTATGTAAAACAGATTGCAACAAACGAGAAGAATCAACGAGTAACAGGTGCATCTTTGAACGATGCATAACGAGAAAGGAAGCGAGGATTAAACGAGAAACGCAAAGAACGAGAATAAACGTTGTGCAAGAACGAAGAAAATTGGCGAAGTAGATGGAAACAATATAAAATAGTATGCAAGAGTGAAACGACTATACGACACGCGTAGTAAAACGAAATAACAAAACGAAACGTCAACAACGAAAAACAATCAAAATGCCACTGATGCAAATAAGTGCATTGAGGGTAACCCGATTGAGGGAACTATTACGCGAAAAAGATCTCCCTGTCGAAGGAAATAAAAACGAACTAATCCAACGACTATCAGAAGCTGTGGGGGCTGATGTTATTAATGAGGAGCCTGAGCTATCACTTCAGGAGCAGATAAGTGAATTACGCGATATGTTCACTTCTCTTGCAATGACAATAAATTCAAATATGAATACGTGTGATACGAACGTGAACGCAAACGAAAATATTGAAATAAATTCACCAATACGTAAAGAACGACGAAGTGTAGATACTCAGTCACGCGACTCAAATGGTACGGTACCGCGAAATAATTACTCCGTCAAAGAAATCGCTGAAACTATTCCAGAATTTGACCCTACGAACGAAATGTCACTTTCTGTTGAACAATTTGTCGAACGCGTAAACAGTGCTATACGGGCGTATCAATGGGACGAGAAATGTTTACTTCTCGCCGTTTACAGTCGTCTAAAAGGTGTTGCAAAACTTTGGCTCGATGCAACAGATAAACTGTGTTCGAATTGGAATAATTTTTCCAAACTTTTATTTGAAGAATTCGGTAGTGCGAATGACGAAGCAGACGTGCATTTTAAAATGAGCAAAGCGATTCGCAAGCAAGGTGAAAACGTTATAGACTATTGTTTCAGAGTGTCGGCTTTGGGTAAACGATACAATTTAAGTGAATCTGCAATCATTAAATATATACGGGACGGTTTGAAACACCGTGAACTTCAAACGGCGATCGCACCAATACGATTTTACAACATTAAACATATGCGTGAAGTGATAAACGATTATTTAAAGAATTTGCCAACAGTCGGTCCGCGATTTAACGATATGGACAAAACGAAGATAAAGAATGAATCTAATAATGATTCGCGTAAAACAGGCAGTGACAATATTAATAAACAAGTTAAGTGTTTTAATTGCTATGAAATCGGACATATATCAACGAATTGTACTAAACCTCAATGTCGGCGTAGGTGTACAGATTGCCAAAAGGTACATCCACGGAATGAGCCTGAAAACTGTGGCAAGAAAAATACGGTAGTACGTGAAGTTAAATGCGAAAGTGCGCGAGATCATTTTGTGAAGACGGTATACGTTGGTGGAAAAGAACTAAATGCGTTAATCGATACGGGTAGTCAGTGTAACATGATTCGACAATCTGCGATAAACGATATGTCATATAAACACGAACCATGTTTGATGAAATTGAGTGGAGTGTTTGGCGATGCGCGTTATGCCAACTCTAAATTAATCGCGAAATTAAACATTGACGATGTAGTGTACGAAACCGAGTTTTATGTCGTCAGTGATGATTTTCTTAGTCCAACAGATGTACTTATCGGACAGAACATTTTTGAAAATAATGAAACGATGGCGATTTTTAAAAATGGACAAATGAAATTTGAAAGCGCGATAAACGTAGTGAACATAAACAAAAACAATTTGAACGATATTAAAGTCGGTGAATGTAACGAAAGTGAGAAAAACGATTTACTCAATTTAATAAACGATTACCGAGATGTGTTCGCGAACGACTTAAGTGAAATCGGTGAAACTGATTTAATTACATTTAAAATTGAGTTAAAAAGCGAAAAACCAATAGCTCAATCGCCTTACCGCGTACCGGAACCGAAAAAAGAAGTTATAACGCAAATGATAAACGAACTATTACAAAATGACATTATTGAGAAATCAAATTCGGAATTTGCAAGTCCGGTTGTTTTAGTGAAAGAGAAAAACGGTGGCGATAGACTTTGCGTAGATTATCGACGTTTAAATCAGAACATGGCAAAGGAAATTTATCCGATGCCTAATATCGAGGAACACTTGCAGGAGGCCAAACAGTTTAAGCTGTTCACAACGCTTGACCTCAACAGCGGGTACTATCAAATCCCAATCGAAGAATCGTATCGTAAATATACTGCTTTTATAACCACCGAAGGGTTATATCAATTTAAACGAATGCCGTTCGGGCTTAAGAACGCGCCGATTTACTTTCAACGATTAATGAATAAAATTAAAGAACGAACAACAAAGAACGACATTTTACATTACATGGATGATATATTAGTAGGTAGCGATTCGCCTGCTGATATGATCGTAAAGATGAAGCGCATTTTTGATGTATTGCGCGAAGCGAAATTAACTCTCAATCCAAGTAAATGCGAATTTATGAAACAAACAATTGAATTTTTGGGACACCAGCTATCAGCCGTTGGTATTAGTCCAGGTGAAGCTAAAACTGCTGCGATTAGAGATTTCAAGATTCCAATTAACGTCACGGAAGTACGTAGATTTTTGGGTTTGAGTGGCTACTTTAGGAAATTTGTACCTGGGTACGCCATCATATCCGAGCCCTTGCGAAAATTATTACGAAAAAATCAGTCATTTATATGGGAATCGCAACAAGATAATGCCTTCAACGAGTTAAAAAATGCATTAATTGTGAGACCAATTGTAACAGCATATCGAGTAAATGCGGATCACGAGCTACATACAGATGCTAGTTCAGTGGGCTTAGCCGGAGTTTTGATGCAACGTGAAGACGATGGTTGGAGACCAGTAGCTTTCTATAGCCGATCAACGAGTTCGTCAGAACAGAAATTTCATAGCTATGAGCTGGAGACGCTTGCTGTCGTTGAAGCATTAGAAAGATTCAGGTATTATATTTATGGCAAGTACGTAAAGGTAGTAACCGATTGTAGCGCCGTAAAAGCTGCAATGTCTAAGAGAGAATTAATACCCAGAATCGCACGTTGGTGGCTGAGGATTCAAGATTATGATATCGAAATTGAACATCGATCGGAGACTAAAATGAGTCACGTTGACGCATTGAGTAGGATGCCGAATGAAGAACCACACGAAGTCGAGACAGCGTCTTTAAAAGTACAAAAGGTAAATGTTAATGAGGAAGATTGGTTGTTTAGTATGCAACTGCAAGACGATTATACCAAGGAGCTAATCAAGAAGGTTAACGAACGCGACAAAAACATAACGATGGAGTTCACGATACATAATGGACGTTTGTATCGCAAAATGGAAAATGATAAATTGTGGGTTGTTCCGAAAATGCTGCGATGGAAAATTACACACGATGCGCATGACAAGTCTGGACATCTGAGTCTTGAAAGAACCATTGAGAAGATACGTCACCATATGTGGTTCCCTCGGATGAGAAATTTTGTGAAGTCGTACATTAATGCGTGTGTCGAGTGTGCATTTAACAAGCATCCAGGTGGAAAGAAAGAAGGCGAATATCACTACGAAGATTTGAAACCAATACCATTTAATACTGTGCACATCGATCACTTAGGACCTTTTCCGAGAAGCGCAAAACGAAATGAGCATATCCTTGTTATAGTTGATGCATTCACGAAATATACAATTATCCGACCTGTGCGAAATACGTCCACGAAATGCGTTCTAACTGTGTTACACGAAGTGAGTGGATATTTTGGAATGCCGGAACGATTGGTGAGTGACTGCGTTTACTTCACACGAATTTAAGAAGTATTGTGCTGATAATAAGATTAAACATATTTTAAATGCCGTTCGTACTCCACGTGCGAATGGGCAAGTCGAGAGAGCAAATCGTACTATTCTCTACATGTTGCGTCCATCTGCCGAAAATGATCGTCATTGGGACAGTGAAGTACGAAAGATCCAGTGGACAATAAATTCAATGAAAAACCAAACTACAAATCGAACGCCGCATGATTTACTCTTTGGATACCAACCTCGAGATATTTTGCAGAACTACGTTGCATTAATTTTGCAAGATGACAACGACAATAACAACGACATCGATGTAGAAGCAAATCGTCAAGCAGCTACAGAAAATATACGAATCACACGAGCTAAAGCAAAAGAACGATTTGACAAGCTTCGTAAGAAGCCAATTAAATACGAAGTTGGAGATTTAGTTCTCATAGCAAACGATTTACCGAGTACTGGTACGTCGCGTAAACTGGAGCCACGTTTTAAGGGTCCATTTCAGGTAAAAAGATTCTTAAAAACGATCGGTACGTCATCGAGGATTTGCCGCAATCAAAACGAAATCAACGCCACTACACATCAGTTTTCGCATCTGATGGGTTAAAACCATGGTGTGCACTACCTCCAGATGATGACCAGATAATTTCTGAAGATGAGTAATCGAGCGATGATGAAGAGCAGCGAGGTCGCCGCAAGCTCAGGAGTGGCCGAGTGTAAATCTGGCAACGCCAACGATCTTTCAACAAACGATTTGATGGACATGCAACGAGCGAGTTTGTCTTTTTCTTCTTCTCGCCGAACGTCGAACGTAACGCACGTGTCTTTTGTTAATTATATATTTTCTAATATTTTTCTCTTAATAAAATATTCATTTAAACTTATTATTTATCCTGACAAAATAAATAAAAGGAAAGCTCTAAAATCCAGTTGAACGTCTTTTAATTTCTGGTTTATAATCGAACTTTTCAAGAATGATATACCGATGTACTGATATACCGATTCTGTAACTCATCATGAAGAAGACCAAGTACTATAAATTAAGTATTATGTTTTCAATATGGCTGCTCCTAGACACATCAACTGAATTTATTCTATATCGAAGTAAATTAATATAGCACTAACACACTTTTCGAAAAAATTCGATGTCCGGTTCAGAAAATATTGAAGGATAAAACGATTCGAGAGCTGATCATGAAGAAGACCCTTTATAGTAAATTAACGTTATATTCTTCGATGTGGCGGCTCCCGGACACATGAACTCAGTTAATTCTATATTGATGGATTTTAATATAGGAATGACAAATATTTCATAAAATTTCGATATATTGTGCAGAAAATTAACAGAATTATATACCTCTGTACTAATGTACTGACTGTACTAATGTACTACTGCTGATCTGAAGAAGTCCCTTTCTAGTAAATTAACGTTATTTTCTTCGATGTGGCGACTCCTGGACATATGAACTGAGTTAATTCTATATCGATGCATATTAAAATGGAAATAACAAATATTTCATAAAATTTCGATATATTGTTCAGAAAATGGACAGAATGATATACCGATGTACTGATATACCGATTCTGTAACTCATCATGAAGAAGACCAAGTACTATAAATAAAGGATTTTGTTTTCAATGTGCCTGCTCATAGACACATGAAGATGATTCATTCTATATAGATTCATATTTAAAAATTTAGTTACAGACATTTCATAACAAATTGTCATCTGGTTTAGAATATATTGAAGGATGTACTAATTCGTTAACTAATCAAGAAGTCCCTTTATAGTAAATTAACGTCATTTTCTTCAATGAGTTTGTACTGGACACATGAACTAAACTAATTCTATATCGATGCATATTAATATATAAATGCCTGCTGATAGACACATGAAGTGAATTGATTCATATGTACTGATTAATAGATTCATATTAAAAAAAGTAGTTACAGACATTTCATAACAAATCGTTATCTGGTTTAGAATATATTGAAGGATGTACTAATTCGTTAACTAATCAAGAAGAAGTCCGATTATAGTAAATTAACGTTATTTTCTTCGATGTGGCGACTCCTGGACACATGAACTTAGTTAATTCTATATCGATGCATATTAAAATAGAAATAACAAATATGTCATAAAATTTCGATATATTGTTCAGAAAATGAACAGAATGTAAATCTGGCAACGCCAGCGATCTTTCAACAAACGATTTGATGGACATGCAACGAGCGAGTCTGTCTTTTTCTTCTTCTCGCCGAACGTCGAACGTAACGCACGCGTCTTTTGTTAATTATATATTTTCTAATATTTTTCTCTTAATAAAACATTCATTTAAACTTATTATTTATCCTGACAAAATAAATAAAAGGAAAGCTCTATAATCCAGTTGAACGTCTTTTAATTTCTGGTTTATAATCGATCTTCATCAGTTCTCATCTCAGTTCAGAAGTGGGATGATGAATTTCATCCAAACGAATAAAGTATATTTCATGTAAACGTTAATGTGAAATATAAATCAACGAACATATTAGTACGGAAAAAACGTGAATTAGAAAATCTAATTTGTGCTTATAAAAGCGAACATAACCCTATTTTGAAAACACGCGTAGAAAATATGTATGTAAAACAGATTGCAACAAACGAGAAGAATCAACGAGTAACGAGTGCATCTTTGAACGATGCATAACGAGAAAGGAAGCGAGGATTAAACGAGAAACGCAAAGAACGAGAATAAACGTTGTGCAAGAACGAAGAAAATTGGCGAAGTAGATGGAAACAATATAAAATAGTATGCAAGAGTGAAACGACTATATGACACGCGTAGTAAAACGAAATAACAAAACGAAACGTCAACAACGAAAAACAATCAAAATGCCACTGATGCAAATAAGTGCATTGAGGGTAACCCGATTGAGGGAACTATTACGCGAAAAAGATCTCCCTGTCGAAGGAAATAAAAACGAACTAATCCAACGACTATCAGAAGCTGTGGGGGCTGATGTTATTAATGAGGAGCCTGAGCTATCACTTCAGGAGCAGATAAGTGAATTACGCGATATGTTCACTTCTCTTGCAATGACAATAAATTCAAATATGAATACGTGTAATACGAACGTGAACGCAAACGAAAATATTGAAATAAATTCACCAATACGTAAAGAACGACGAAGTGTAGATACTCAGTCACGCGACTCAAATGGTACGGTACCGCGAAATAATTACTCCGTCAAAGAAATCGCTGAAATTATTCCAGAATTTGACCCTACGAACGAAATGTCACTTTCTGTTGAACAATTTGTCGAACGCGTAAACAGTGCTATACGGGCGTATCAATGGGACGAGAATTGTTTACTTCTCGCCGTTTACAGTCGTCTAAAAGGTGTTGCAAAACTTTGGCTCGATGCAACAGATAAACTGTGTTCGAATTGGAATAATTTTTCCAAACTTTTAGTTGAAGAATTCGGTAGTGCGAATGACGAAGCAGACGTGCATTTTAAAATGAGCAAAGCGATTCGCAAGCAAGGTGAAAACGTTATAGACTATTGTTTCAGAGTGTCGGCTTTGGGTAAACGATACAATTTAAGTGAATCTGCAATCATTAAATATATACGGGACGGTTTGAAACACCGTGAACTTCAAACGGCGATCGCACCAATACGATTTTACAACATTAAACATATGCGTGAAGTGATAAACGATTATTTAAAGAATTTGCCAACAGTCGGTCCGCGATTTAACGATATGGACAAAACGAAGATAAAGAATGAATCTAATAATGATTCGCGTAAAACAGGCAGTGACAATATTAATAAACAAGTTAAGTGTTTTAATTGCTATGAAATCGGACATATATCAACGAATTGTACTAAACCTCAACGTCGGCGTAGGTGTACAGATTGCCAAAAGGTACATCCACGGAATGAGCCTGAAAACTGTGGCAAGAAAAATACGGTAGTACGTGAAGTTAAATGTGAAAGTGCGCGAGATCATTTTGTGAAAACGGTATACGTTGGTGGAAAAGAACTAAATGCGTTAATCGATACGGGTAGTCAGTGTAACATGATTCGACAATCTGCGATAAACGATATGTCATATAAACACGAACCATGTTTGATGAAATTGAGTGGAGTGTTTGGCGATGCGCGTTATGCCAACTCTAAATTAATCGCGAAATTAAACATTGACGATGTAGTGTACGAAACCGAGTTTTATGTCGTCAGTGATGATTTTCTTAGTCCAACAGATGTACTTATCGGACAGAACATTTTTGAAAATAATGAAACGATGGCGATTTTTAAAAATGGACAAATGAAATTTGAAAGCGCGATAAACGTAGTGAACATAAACAAAAACAATTTGAACGATATTAAAGTCGGTGAATGTAACGAAAGTGAGAAAAACGATTTACTCAATTTAATAAACGATTATCGAGATGTGTTCGCGAACGACTTAAGTGAAATCGGTGAAACTGATTTAATTACACTTAAAATTGAGTTACAAAGCGAAAAACCAATAGCTCAATCGCCTTACCGCGTACCGGAACCGAAAAAAGAAGTTATAACGCAAATGATAAACGAACTATTACTAAATGACATTATTGAGAAATCAAATTCGGAATTTGCAAGTCCGGTTGTTTTAGTGAAAAAGAAAAACGGTGGCGATAGACTTTGCGTAGATTATCGACGTTTAAATCAGAACATGGCAAAGGAAATTTATCCGATGCCTAATATCGAGGAACACTTGCAGGAGGCCAAACAGTTTAAGCTGTTCACAACGCTTGACCTCAACAGCGGGTACTATCAAATCCCAATCGAAGAATCGTATCGTAAATATACTGCTTTTATAACCACCGAAGGGTTATATCAATTTAAACGAATGCCGTTCGGGCTTAAGAACGCGCCGATTTACTTTCAACGATTAATGAATAAAATTAAAGAACGAACAACAAAGAACGACATGTTACATTACATGGATGATATATTAGTAGGTAGCGATTCGCCTGCTGATATGATCGTAAAGTTGAAGCGCATTTTTGATGTATTGCGCGAAGCGAAATTAACTCTCAATCCAAGTAAATGCGAATTTATGAAACAAACAATTGAATTTTTGGGACACCAGCTATCAGCCGTTGGTATTAGTCCAGGTGAAGCTAAAACTGCTGCGATTAGAGATTTCAAGATTCCAATTAACGTCACGGAAGTACGTAGATTTTTGGGTTTGAGTGGCTACTTTAGGAAATTTGTACCTGGGTACGCCATCATATCCGAGCCCTTGCGAAAATTATTACGAAAAAATCAGTCATTTATATGGGAATCGCAACAAGATAATGCCTTCAACGAGTTAAAAAATGCATTAATTGTGAGACCAATTGTAACAGCATATCGAGTAAATGCGGATCACGAGCTACATACAGATGCTAGTTCAGTGGGCTTAGCCGGAGTTTTGATGCAACGTGAAGACGATGGTTGGAGACCAGTAGCTTTCTATAGCCGATCAACGAGTTCGTCAGAACAGAAATTTCATAGCTATGAGCTGGAGACGCTTGCTGTCGTAGAAGCATTAGAAAGATTCAGGTATTATATTTATGGCAAGTACGTAAAGGTAGTAACCGATTGTAGCGCCGTAAAAGCTGCATGTCTAAGAGAGAATTAATACCCAGAATCGCACGTTGGTGGCTGAGGATTCAAGATTATGATATCGAAATTGAACATCGATCGGAGACTAAAATGAGTCACGTTGACGCATTGAGTAGGATGCCGAATGAAGAACCACACGAAGTCGAGACAGCGTCTTTAAAAGTACAAAAGGTAAATGTTAATGAGGAAGATTGGTTGTTTAGTATGCAACTGCAAGACGATTATACCAAGGAG
This sequence comes from Coelopa pilipes, assembly GCA_947389925.1. Classification (NCBI taxonomy): domain Eukaryota; kingdom Metazoa; phylum Arthropoda; class Insecta; order Diptera; family Coelopidae; genus Coelopa; species Coelopa pilipes. The sequence goes on from OX376700.1 coordinate 11,874,023, forward strand.
CTAATCAAGAAGGTTAACGAACGCGACAAAAACATAACGATGGAGTTCACGATACATAATGGACGTTTGTATCGCAAAATGGAAAATGATAAATTGTGGGTTGTTCCGAAAATGCTGCGATGGAAAATTACACACGATGCGTATGACAAGTCTGGACATCTGAGTCTTGAAAGAACCATTGAGAAGATACGTCACCATATGTGGTTCCCTCGGATGAGAAATTTTGTGAAGTCGTACATTAATGCGTGTGTCGAGTGTGCATTTAACAAGCATCCAGGTGGAAAGAAAGAAGGCGAATATCACTACGAAGATTTGAAACCAATACCATTTAATACTGTGCACATCGATCACTTAGGACCTTTTCCGAGAAGCGCAAAACGAAATGAGCATATCCTTGTTATAGTTGATGCATTCACGAAATATACAATTATCCGACCTGTGCGAAATACGTCCACGAAATGCGTTCTAACTGTGTTACACGAAGTGAGTGGATATTTTGGAATGCCGGAACGATTGGTGAGTGACTGCGTTTACTTCACACGAATTTAAGAAGTATTGTGCTGATAATAAGATTAAACATATTTTAAATGCCGTTCGTACTCCACGTGCGAATGGGCAAGTCGAGAGAGCAAATCGTACTATTCTCTACATGTTGCGTCCATCTGCCGAAAATGATCGTCATTGGGACAGTGAAGTACGAAAGATCCAGTGGACAATAAATTCAATGAAAAACCAAACTACAAATCGAACGCCGCATGATTTACTCTTTGGATACCAACCTCGAGATATTTTGCAGAACTACGTTGCATTAATTTTGCAAGATGACAACGACAATAACAACGACATCGATGTAGAAGCAAATCGTCAAGCAGCTACAGAAAATATACGAATCACACGAGCTAAAGCAAAAGAACGATTTGACAAGCTTCGTAAGAAGCCAATTAAATACGAAGTTGGAGATTTAGTTCTCATAGCAAACGATTTACCGAGTACTGGTACGTCGCGTAAACTGGAGCCACGTTTTAAGGGTCCATTTCAGGTAAAAAGATTCTTAAAAACGATCGGTACGTCATCGAGGATTTGCCGCAATCAAAACGAAATCAACGTCACTACACATCAGTTTTCGCATCTGATGGGTTAAAACCATGGTGTGCACTACCTCCAGATGATGACCAGATAATTTCTGAAGATGAGTAATCGAGCGATGATGAAGAGCAGCGAGGTCGCCGCAAGCTCAGGAGTGGCCGAGTGTAAATCTGGCAACGCCAACGATCTTTCAACAAACGATTTGATGGACATGCAACGAGCGAGTCTGTCTTTTTCTTCTTCTCGCCGAACGTCGACGCACGTGTCTTTTGTTAATTATATATTTTCTAATATTTTTCTCTTAATAAAACATTCATTTAAACTTATTATTTATCCTGACAAAATAAATAAAAGGAAAGCTCTAAAATCCAGTTGAACGTCTTTTAATTTCTGGTTTATAATCGAACTTTTCAAGAATGATATACCGATGTACTGATATACCGATTCTGTAACTCATCATGAAGAAGACCAAGTACTATAAATTAAGTATTATGTTTTCAATATGGCTGCTCCTAGACACATCAACTGAATTTATTCTATATCGAAGTAAATTAATATAGCACTAAAACACTTTTCGAAAAAATTCGATGTCCGGTTCAGAAAATATTGAAGGATAAAACGATTCGAGAGCTGATCATGAAGAAGACCCTTTATAGTAAATTAACGTTATATTCTTCGATGTGGCGGCTCCCGGACACATGAACTCAGTTAATTCTATATTGATGGATTTTAATATAGGAATGACAAATATTTCATAAAATTTCGATATATTGTGCAGAAAATTAATATATTATATACCTCTGTACTAATGTACTGACTGTACTAATGTACTACTGCTGATCTGAAGAAGTCCCTTTCTAGTAAATTAACGTTATTTTCTTCGATGTGGCGACTCCTGGACATATGAACTGAGTTAATTCTATATCGATGCATATTAAAATGGAAATAACAAATATTTCATAAAATTTCGATATATTATTCAGAAAATGGACAGAATGATATACCGATATACTGGTATACCGATTCTGTAACTCATCATGAAGAAGACCAAGTACTATAAATAAAGGATTTTGTTTTCAATGTGCCTGCTCATAGACACATGAAGATGATTCATTCTATATAGATTCATATTTAAAAATTTAGTTACAGACATTTCATAACAAATTGTCGTCTGGTATAGAATATATTGAAGGATGTACTAATTCGTTAACTAATCAAGAAGAAGTCCCTTTATACTAAATTAACGTCATTTTCTTCAATGAGTTTGTACTGGACACATGAACTAAACTAATTCTATATCGATGCATATTAATATATAAATGCCTGCTGATAGACACATGAAGTGAATTGATTCATATGTACTGATTAATAGATTCATATTAAAAAAAGTAGTTACAGACATTTCATAACAAATCGTTATCTGGTTTAGAATATATATTCGTTAACTAATCAAGAAGAAGTCCGATTATAGTAAATTAACGTTATTTCCTTCGATGTGGCGACACCTGGACACATGAACTGAGTTAATTCTATATCGATGCATATTAAAATAGAAATAACAAATATTTCATAAAATTTCGATATATTGTTCAGAAAATGAACAGAATGATATACCGATGTACAGATGTACCGATTCTGTAATTCATCATGAAGAAGTTTAAGTATCATAAATAAAGGATTTAGATTTCAATGCGCCTGCTCATAGACACATGAAGTGAATTTATTCTATATCGATTCATATTCAAAACAAAGTAGTTAGAGCAATTTCATATCAAATCGACATCTGGTTTAGAATATATTGAAGGATGTACAATTCGGTAACTAATAATGAAGAATGTCATTTATAGTAAATTAACGTTATATTCTTCGATATGGCAGTTCCTGGACACATGAACTGAGTAAATTCTATATCGATGCATATTAAAATAGAAATAACAAATATTTCATAAAATTTCGATATATTGTTCAGAAAATGAACAGAATGATATACCGATGTACTGATATACCGATTCTGTAACTCAACATGAAGAAGACCAAGTACTATAAATAAAGGATTTTGTTTTCAATGTGCCTGCTCATAGACACATGAAGATGATTCATTCTATATAGATTCATATTTAAAAAAATTAGTTACAGACATTTCATAACAAATTGTCATCTGGTTTAGAATATATTGAAGGATGTACTAATTCGTTAACTAATCAAGAAGAAGTCCCTTTATAGTAAATTAACGTTATTTTCTTCGATGTGGCGACTCCTGGACACATGAACTGAGTTAATTCAATATCGATGCATATTAAAATAGAAATAACAAACATTTCATAAAATTTCGATATATTTTTCAGAAAATGAACAGAATGATATACCGATGCACTGATGTACCGATTCTGTAACTCATCATGTAGAAGTCCAAGTAAAATAAATTATGTATTATGTTTTCAATATGGCTGCTCCTAGACACATCAACTGAATTTATTCTATATCGAAGTAAATTAATATAGCAATGACAAACATTTCAAAAAAATTCGATGTCCGGTTCAGAAATTATTGAGTGATATTACGATGCGAATGCTGATCTGAAGAAGTCCCTTTCTAGTAAATTAACGTTATTTTCTTCGATGTGGCGACTCCTGGACACATGAACTTAGTTAATTCTATATCGATGCATATTAAAATAGAAATAACAAATATTTCATAAAATTTCGATATATTGTTCAGAAAATGAACAGAATGATATACCGATGTACTGATATACCGATTCTGTAACTCATCATGAAGAAGACCAAGTACTATAAATTAAGTATTATGTTTTCAATATGGCTGCTCCTAGACACATCAACTGAATTTATTCTATATCGAAGTAAATTAATATAGCAATGACAAACATTTCAAAAAAATTCGATGTCCGGTTCAGAAATTATTGAGTTATATAACGATGCGAAAGCTGATCGTGAAGAGGTCCCTTTATAGTAAATTAACGTTATTTTCTTCAATGAGGTTGTACTGGACACATGAACTAAACTAATTCTATATCGATGCACATTAATATATAAATGCCTGCTCATAGACACATGAAGATGATTGATTCTATATTGATTCATATTTAAAAAAATTAGTTACAGACATTTCACACCAAATTGTCATCTGATTCAGAATATATTGAAGGATGTACTAATTCTTTAACTAATCATGAAGAAGTCCCTCTAGAGTAAATTAACGTTATTTTCTTCGATGTGGCGACTCCTGGACACATGAACTTAGTTAATTCTATATTGATGGATTTTAATATAGGAATGACAAATATTTCATAAAATTTCGATATATTGTGCAGAAAATGAACAGAATGATATACCGATGCACTGATGTACCGATTCTGTAACTCATCATGAAGAAGACCAAGTACTATAAATTTAGTATTATGTTTTCAATATGACTGCTCCTAGACACATCAACTGAATTTATTCTATATCGAAGTAAATTAATATAGCACTAACACACTTTTCGAAAAAATTCGATGTCCGGTTCAAAAAATATTGAAGGATAAAACGATTCGAAAGCTGATCATGAAGAAGTCCCTTTATAGTAAATTAACGTTATATTCTTCGATGTGGCGGCTCCCGGACACATGAACTCAGTTAATTCTATATTGATGGATTTTAATATAGGAATGACAAATATTTCATAAAATTTCGATATATTGTGCAGAAAATTAACAGAATTATATACCTCTGTACTAATGTACTGACTGTACTAATGTACTACTGCTGATCTGAAGAAGTCCCTTTCTAGTAAATTAACGTTATTTTCTTCGATGTGGCGACTCCTGGACATATGAACTGAGTTAATTCTATATCGATGCATATTAAAATGGAAATAACAAATATTTCATAAAATTTCGATATATTGTTCAGAAAACGGACAGAATGATATACCGATGTACTGATATACCGATTCTGTAACTCATCATGAAGAAGACCAAGTACTATAAATAAAGGATTTTGTTTTCAATGTGCCTGCTCATAGACACATGAAGATGATTCATTCTATATAGATTCATATTTAAAAAAATTAGTTACAGACATTTCATAACAAATTGTCATCTGGTTTAGAATATATTGAAGGATGTACTAATTCGTTAACTATTCGTCCCTTTATAGTAAATTAACGTCATTTTCTTCAATGAGTTTGTACTGGACACATGAACTAAACTAATTCTATATCGATGCATATTAATATATAAATGCCTGCTGATAGACACATGAAGTGAATTGATTCATATGTACTGATTAATAGATTCATATTAAAAAAAGTAGTTACAGACATTTCATAACAAATCGTTATCTGATTTAGAATATATTGAAGGATGTACTAATTCGTTAACTAATCAAGAAGAAGTCCGATTATAGTAAATTAACGTTATTTCCTTCGATGTGGCGACACCTGGACACATGAACTGAGTTAATTCTATATCGATGCTTATTAAAATAGAAATAACAAATATTTCATAAAATTTCGATATATTGTTCAGAAAATGAACAGAATGATATACCGATGTACAGATGTACCGATTCTGTAATTCATCATGAAGAAGTTTAAGTATCATAAATAAAGGATTTAGTTTTCAATGCGCCTGCTCATAGACACATGAAGTGAATTTATTCTATATCGATTCATATTCAAAACAAAGTAGTTAGAGCAATTTCATATCAAATAGACATCTGGTTTAGAATATATTGAAGGATGTACTAACTCGGTAACTAATAATGAAGAATGTCATTTATAGTAAATTAACGTTATTTTCTTCGATATGGCAGTTCCTGGACACATGAACTGAGTAAATTCTATATCGATGCATATTAAAATAGAAATAACAAATATTTCATAAAATTTCAATATATTGTTCAGAAAATGAACAGAATGAAATACCGATGTACTGATATACCGATTCTGTAACTCGACATGAAGAAGACCAAGTACTATAAATAAAGGATTTTGTTTTCAATGTGCCTGCTCATAGACACATGAAGATGATTCATTCTATATAGATTCATATTTAAAAAAATTAGTTACAGACATTTCATACCAAATTGTCATCTGGTTTAGAATATATTGAAGGATGTACTAATTCTTTAACTAATCAAGGAGAAGTCCCTTTATAGTAAATTAACGTTATTTTCTTCGATTAAGAAAAAAAGTAGTTACAGACATCTCATAACAAATCGTCATCTGGTTTAGAATATATTGAAGGATGTACTAATTCGTTAACTAATCAAGAAGAAGTCCGATTATAGTAAATTAACGTTATTTCCTTCGATGTGGTGACACCTGGACACATGAACTGATTTAATTCTATATCGATGCATATTAAAATAGAAATAACAAATATTTCATAAAATTTCGATATATTGTTCAGAAAATGAACAGAATGATATACCGATGTACAGATGTACCGATTCTTTAATTCATCATGAATTAGTTTAAGTTTTATAATTAAAGGATTTAGTTTTCAATGCGCCTGCTCATAGACACATGAAGTGAATTTATTCTATATCGATTCATATTCAAAACAAAGTAGTTAGAGCAATTTCATATCAAATCGACATCTGGTTTAGAATATATTGAAGGATGTACTAACTCGGTAACTAATAATGAAGAATGTCATTTATAGTAAATTAACGTTATTTTCTTCGATGTGGCGACTCCTGGACACATGAACTGAGTTAATTCAATATCGATGCATAAAGGATGTACTAATTCGTTAACTAATCAAGTAGAAGTCCCTTTATAGTAAATTAACGTTATTTTCTCGATATGGCAGTTCCTGGACACGATTCGAAAGCTGATCATGAAGAAGTCCCTTTATAGTAAATTAACGTTATATTCTTCGATGTGGCGGCTCCCGGACACATGAACTGAGTTAATTCTATATTGATGGATTTTAATATAGGAATTACAAATATTTCATAAAATTTCGATATATTGTGCAGAAAATTAACAGAATTATATACCTCTGTACTAAAGTACTGACTGTACTAATGTACTACTGCTGATCTGAAGAAGTCCCTTTCTAGTAAATTAACGTTATTTTCTTCGATGTGGCGACTCCTGGACATATGAACTGAGTTAATTCTATATCGATGCATATTAAAATGGAAATAACAAATATTTCATAAAATTTCGATATATTGTTCAGAAAACGGACAGAATGATATACCGATGTACTGATATACCGATTCTGTAACTCATCATGAAGAAGACCAAGTACTATAAATAAAGGATTTTGTTTTCAATGTGCCTGCTCATAGACACATGAAGATGATTCATTCTATATAGATTCATATTTAAAAAAATTAGTTACAGACATTTCATAACAAATTGTCATCTGGTTTAGAATATATTGAAGGATGTACTAATTCGTTAACTAATCAAGAAGAAGTCCCTTTATAGTAAATTAACGTCATTTTCTTCAATGAGTTTGTACTGGACACATGAACTAAACTAATTCTATATCGATGCAGATTAATATATAAATGCCTGCTGATAGACACATGAAGTGAATTGATTCATATGTACTGATTAATAGATTCATATTAAAAAAAGTAGTTACAGACATTTCATAACAAATCGTTATCTGGTTTAGAATATATTGAAGGATGTACTAATTCGTTAACTAATCAAGAAGAAGTCCGATTATAGTAAATTAACGTTATTTCCTTCGATGTGGCGACACCTGGACACATGAACTGAGTTAATTCTATATCGATGCTTATTAAAATAGAAATAACAAATATTTCATAAAATTTCGATATATTGTTCAGAAAATGAACAGAATGATATACCGATGTACAGATGTACCGATTCTGTAATTCATCATGAAGAAGTTTAAGTATCATAAATAAAGGATTTAGTTTGCAATGCGCCTGCTCATAGACACATGAAGTGAATTTATTCTATATCGATTCATATTCAAAACAAAGTAGTTAGAGCAATTTCATATCAAATCGACATCTGGTTTAGAATATATTGAAGGATGTACAATTCGGTAACTAATGATGAAGAATGTCATTTATAGTAAATTAACGTTATTTTCTTCGATGTGGCGACTCCTGGACACATGAACTTAGTTAATTCAATATCGATGCATATTAAAATAGAAATAACAAATATTAAATAAAATTTCGATGTACTGTCCAGAAAATGAACAGAATGATATACCGATGTACTGATGTACCGATTCTGTAACTCATCATGAAGAAGACCAAGTACTATAAATAAAGGATTTTGTTTTCAATGTGCCTGCTCATAGACACATGAAGATGATTCATTCTATATTGATTCATATTTAAAAAAATTAGTTACAGACATTTCATACCAAATTGTCATCTGATTTAGAATATATTGAAGGATGTACTAATTCGTTAACTAATTAAGAAGAAGTCCCTTTATAGTAAATTAACGTTATTTTCTTCGATGTGGCGACTCCTGGACACATGAACTTAGTTAATTCAATATCGATGCATATTAAAATAGAAATAACAAACATTTCATAAAATTTCGATATATTTTTCAGAAAATGAACAGAATGATATACCGATGCACTGATGTACCGATTCTGTAACTCATCATGTAGAAGTCCAAGTAAAATAAATTAAGTATTATGTTTTCAATATGGCTGCTCCTAGACACATCAACTGAATTTATTCTATATCGAAGTAAATTAATATAGCAATGACAAACATTTCAAAAAAATTCGATGTCCGGTTCAGAAATTATTGAGTGATATAACGATGCGAATGCTGATCTGAAGAAGTCCCTTTCTAGTAAATTAACGTTATTTTCTTCGATGTGGCGACTCCTGGACACATGAACTGAGTAAATTCTATATCGATGCATATTAAAATAGAAATAACAAATATTTCATAAAATTTCGATGTACTGTTCAGAAAATGAACAGAATAACATACCGATGTACTGATGTACCGATTCTGTAACTCATCATGAAGAAGACCAAGTACTATAAATAAAGGATTTTGTTTTCAATGTGCCTGCTCATAGACACATGAAGATGATTCATTCTATATTGATTCATATTTAAAAAAATTAGTTACAGACATTTCATACCAAATTGTCATCTGGTTTAGAATATATTGAAGGATGTACTAATTCTTTAACTAATCATGAAGAAGTCCCTTTATAGTAAATTAACGTTATTTTCTTCGATGTGGCGACTCCTGGACATATGAACTGAGTTAATTCTATATCGATGCATATTAAAATGGAAATAACAAATATTTCATAAAATTTCGATATATTGTTCAGAAAACGGACAGAATGATATACCGATGCACTGATGTACCGATTCTGTAACTCATCATGAAGAAGACCAAGTACTATAAATAAAGGATTTTGTTTTCAATGTGCCTGCTCATAGACACATGAAGATGATTCATTCTATATAGATTCATATTCAAAAAAAAAATTATTTACAGACATTTCATAACAAATTGGCATCTGGTTTAGAATATATTGAAGGATGTACTAATTCGTTAACTAATCAAGAAGAAGTCCCTTTATAGTAAATTAACGTCATTTTCTTCAATGAGTTTGTACTGGACACATGAACTAAACTAATTCTATATCGATGCATATTAATATATAAATGCCTGCTGATAGACACATGAAGTGAATTGATTCATATGTACTGATTAATAGATTCATATTAAAAAAAGTAGTTACAGACATTTCATAACAAATCGTTATCTGGTTTAGAATATATTGAAGGATGTACTAATTCGTTAACTAATCAAGAAGAAGTCCCTTTCTAGTAAATTAACGTTATTTTCTTCGATGTGGCGACTCCTGGACACATGAACTGAGTAAATTCTATATCGATGCATATTAAAATAGAAATAACAAATATTAAATAAAATTTCGATGTACTGTCCAGAAAATGAACAGAATGATATACCGATGTACTGATGTACCGATTCTGTAACTCATCATGAAGAAGACCAAGTACTATAAATAAAGGATTTTGTTTTCAATGTGCCTGCTCATAGACACATGAAGATAATTCATTCTATATTGATTCATATTTAAAAAAATTAGTTACAGACATTTCATACCAAATTGTCATCTGATTTAGAATATATTGAAGGATGTACTAATTCGTTAACTAATTAAGAAGAAGTCCCTTTATAGTAAATTAACGTTATTTTCTTCGATGTGGCGACTCCTGGACACATGAACTGAGTTAATTCAATATCGATGCATATTAAAATAGAAATAACAAACATTTCATAAAATTTCGATATATTTTTCAGAAAATGAACAGAATGATATACTGATGTACTGATGTACCGGCTCTGCAATTCATCATGAAGAAGTCCAAGTAAAATAAATTAAGTATTATGTTTTCAATATGGCTACTCCTAGACACATAAACTGAATTTATTCTATATCAAAGTAAATTAATATAGCAATGACAAACATTTCAAAAAAATTCGATGTCCGGTTCAGAAATTATTGAGTGATATAACGATGCGAATGCTGATCAGAAGAAGTCCCTTTCTAGTAAATTAACGTTATTTTCTTCGATGTGGCGACTCCTGGACACATGAACTGAGTAAATTCTATATCGATGCATATTAAAATAGAAATAACAAATATTAAATAAAATTTCGATGTACTGTTCAGAAAATGAACAGAATGATATACCGATGTACTGATGTACCGATTCTGTAACTCATCATGAAGAAGACCAAGTACTATAAATAAAGGATTTTGTTTTCAATGTGCCTGCTCATAGACACATGAAGATGATTCATTCTATATTGATTCATATTTAAAAAAATTAGTTACAGACATTTCATACCAAATTGTCATCTGGTTTAGAACATATTGAAGGATGTACTAATTCTTTAACTAATCAAGGAGAAGTCCCTTTATAGTAAATTAACGTTATTTTCTTCGATTAAGAAAAAAAGTAGTTACAGACATCTCATAACAAATCGTCATCTGGTTTAGAATATATTGAAGGATGTACTAATTCGTTAACTAATCAAGAAGAAGTCCGATTATAGTAAATTAACGTTATTTCCTTCGATGTGGTGACACCTGGACACATGAACTGATTTAATTCTATATCGATGCATATTAAAATAGAAATAACAAATATTTCATAAAATTTCGATATATTGTTCAGAAAATGAACAGAATGATATACCGATGTACAGATGTACCGATTCTATAATTCATCATGAATTAGTTTAAGTTTTATAATTAAAGGATTTAGTTTTCAATGCGCCTGCTCATAGACACATGAAGTGAATTTATTCTATATCGATTCATATTCAAAACAAAGTAGTTAGAGCAATTTCATATCAAATCGACATCTGGTTTAGAATATATTGAAGGATGTACTAACTCGGTAACTAATAATGAAGAATGTCATTTATAGTAAATTAACGTTATTTTCTTCGATGTGGCGACTCCTGGACACATGAACTGAGTTAATTCAATATCGATGCATAAAGGATGTACTAATTCGTTAACTAATCAAGTAGAAGTCCCTTTATAGTAAATTAACGTTATTTTCTCGATATGGCAGTTCCTGAACACGATTCGAAAGCTGATCATGAAGAAGTCCCTTTATAGTAAATTAACGTTATATTCTTCGATGTGGCGGCTCCCGGACACATGAACTGAGTTAATTCTATATGGATGGATTTTAATTTAGGAATGACAAATATTTCATAAAATTTCGATATATTGTGCAGAAAATTAACAGAATTATATACCTCTGTACTAAAGTACTGACTGTACTAATGTACTACTGCTGATCTGAAGAAGTCCCTTTCTAGTAAATTAACGTTATTTTCTTCGATGTGGCGACTCCTGGACATATGAACTGAGTTAATTCTATATCGATGCATATTAAAATGGAAATAACAAATATTTCATAAACTTTCGATATATTGTTCAGAAAACGGACAGAATGATATACCGATGTACTGATATACCGATTCTGTAACTCATCATGAAGAAGACCAAGTACTATAAATGTAGGGTGTCGAGGAATACGGACGGACAGAACGACGAGAAGCGGACAGACGTACTAGCAACAGGAGAGACACGGACAACAAGTGGGCAAGACGAGACGGATATATGACAAACGAGAAGAGACGAAACGGCAAAACAAAGCAACGACAAAGATACAGACGAATAACAGTAAACTTCGTTTTTGTAAACTAGCATGTAAGAAAATAGTTTGTAAGAACATTGAATTTAAATAAAGAGTGAGTTGAATTCTGGACACAAAACGTGAAGCATCAACTTCTTTCTTTCTTTTGTGAACAGTTTATCCTACATTTTGGGGGCTCATAAATATTAATCGCGCTATCGATTAAAAAAAAAAAAAAAAACTTTTAGATGTTGAGCATATTTTAGTGTGATGGAAAATTTTGCAGCAGAAGTTACAGTGAAGATTTTGAGATGCGACTCGAAGAACATAGAAGTAAAATCGAGAAGAGTTGTGATGAAATACTTTCAATGCGAAGATTAGAAGTAAAATTGAAAGTAATAGTGAAGAAATTTTTGAAGAAAAGTATGAATTATAAGTGAAGAAAAACTTAGATGAAAACCTGTGAAAGAAACTTTTAAGTGAATTTGAGAGTTGAGACAACAATTAAATTTGAGAATAGTTCTGTATGCAAAAACTTTGAAGAATTTGAGTAGTAGTAGTGAGGAAGAATAAAGTATTTTTTGAAATTTTGAAAAGTAAGAGTCAAAAACATTTTGATAGAGTGGCGAAACTGTACAAAAAGTGCCAATAAGTGTTACGATGCAGAAGCCGAACATTTCCAATTGCATGTAAAAGTGACGCGCATTTCAAATTAGACGTGGTAACAAAAGTAACGCCTCACAAAAATCTCAGAACTACAAAAAGTGTGTACAAACTACAAAGACGCGCAAACTCCTTCAACTTTGGAAGCTACGAACTAGAAAACTACAAAGAGAAGGAGAGAAGGATAGAAGTGAACAGTGTAAAGCAGACAGACGAAAGAGAATTCGCGTACATAAACGAATGAAAAGAAGAACAGAACAGAGTGCACGCAGAAACTATATCACAAGGAGAGTGAAAGAGATAGAACTACGTATACACAAGAAGATCAACAGAAATTTGTCTGCACATCGACCGATTCGTCGGGAAGAAGAAGAAGAAACGTAAACAAAGCAGACGAGATAGAACTACATAAACACAAGAAGATCAACAGAAATTTGTCTGCACATCAACCGATTCGTCGTGAAGAAGAAGAAGAAACGTAAACAAAGCAGACTGGACACCAATCGTTTCGAACTGAGAGTAGTAACAGCGAAGGAAAATCATTCAACGCGCGGAGAAGGACAAGAGCAGATTAGTAGAATAGACTTGCTTTGAATAATAATTAATTTGATTTGTATTTAAGTATTTAGTGGTGTATTTTTTAAGTAGTTTTAAAAGTATTCTTATCTACATCTTATATTTTTTATATTTAATCAACAATCTATAATGGACCGGAACAATATTTTGAAATTGACGGTGGACGGCTTAAGAACAAAGCTTGGGGAGTTGGGACTGGACACAACAGGACTAAAGAGTACGCTTCAGGACAGGACTCTTCGCCCACTTCGGTTTCGACTCCGCGACTACAGAAAATGTACGAATCGATCGACGAGCGTTCACATTGAGGGATATTGAGGACTCGCTGTCAACTTTTTCGGGGGATGGTCACCCAGAGGTAGAAGTGTGGGTCGACGAATTTGAGGCCAACGCGTTGACCGTTCGTTGGAATCAGCTCGAAAAATACATACACGCGAAGCAACTTTTGAGGGGCGCAGCGAAATTGTTTTTGAGAAGTCTGGTAGGTGTGAACGATTGGGGAAGTCTTAAGGCAGCACTGATCAGTGAGTTCGGGGAGAAATTGTCAGCGGTCGAGGTGCATCGGTTGTTATCGAATAAGCGGAAGAAAGCAAGCGAAAGTTTGAGGGAATTTTTGTATAGCGTCATGGAGATTGCAAAAGGAATTAAATTAGACGAAAGGAGCATAATCGAATATTTTGTAGACGGGATAGGAGATTCGAAACAGAATCAGAATGTATCAGTGCCGAACGATAGAAGAATTGAAGGATCAGTTGAAAATGTATGAAAAGTTGAGGGTCAGTACCCAGTACAATAATACACGGACTGTTCCCAATCAACAACATAAAACCAATCAGAAAGTAGAAGATAGACGTTGTTTCAAGTGTGGTGGTCGAAATCACATAGCCGCAGAATGTAAATCTGCTAGTTACAAATGTTTCAAGTGCCATCAATTCGGACACCGGTCATTTGAATGTAAAACGGACTCTAAACCAAGTGTTGTGAAAACAGAAAAGGGCAATTTTCATACACTCACAACGAACAAAGTGGAGCGTAATCGAATTTTTAAAGACATTTCAATTGGCGGTCGCGTATTTTCGGCATTCATTGATACGGGTAGCGATTTTTGTTTGATGCGCTACGACACATTGATGTTATTAGATGATATAGAATTGGAAACCAAAGATGTACAAACATTGTTTGGCATCGGTGATGGCGCCATCAGAACAATGGGAAGTTTCAATATTGCGCTGGAAATAGATGGAGTGGAGTTAAATATTAAATATTTAGTAGTTAGAGAGAGGGATATTTTGTATTCAGCGGTAATAGGGAATGATGTTTTGGAACAAATAGGCATGTTAATTGGAGAAGAGGGTGTTACTTTTATTGAAAAGATACCAGAGAAAGTTGATAATGAATTGGAGTCAAAGAAGATAAGCGATTTGAAGAACGAGAAAATCAGATTAAAGTCACAAAAAGCGATTGAAAAAATAAGAAAATTAGACGAAGAATCTAAGATCAATGAACTGAATGATGAATTCAAAGATATGATTTTATCAATAACTGATAGTGGAGAAAATAATCAGATATCAATAGATTTAGAACACCTTGATGAAAATGAGAGGAATATAGTGAAGGGTTTAATATATAATTATAATCCAGCTAAAATCGCGAAGTCACCAATTGAGATGAAGATAGTTTTGAGTGATGAGGTACCAGTTAGTTTGCGACCAAGGCGTTTGTCGAGTGTTGACCAGGCCATTGTTCAAAACCAAGTTGATGAATGGTTGCGAAAAGGTATTATACAGACCAGCTATTCTGAATATGCGGCTCCAGTCGTTCTTACCTCAAAGAAAGACGGTACTAAGAGGTTATGCTGTGATTTTAGGAAGTTAAATGAGAAGATTATAAAGGATAACTTTCCAATGACCCTAGTAGACGATGCTATTGCCAAATTGCAAAAAGGGAAAGTGTTCACAACGTTGGATTTACGTAACGGTTTCTTCCACGTACCTTCAGCAGTAGAATCACGCAAATATACATCTTTTGTGACACCTCACGGCCAGTTCGAATTTTTGTACGTACCGTTCGGCATTTCGAATTCGCCCGCGGTGTTCTCACGGTTTATTTTTGCTGTTTTGAGGGAGCTTATACAAGACGGAACAATCGTGGTATATGTGGATGATATTATTATTCCCACGGAGAATGAGAGAGAGGGTATTAAGAAGTTAGAGAAGGTGTTAAAAGTGGCTCAGGACTATGGTTTACAAATCAATTGGAACAAATGTCAGATTCTACAGAGGAAAGTTAATTTTCTGGGCTACATAGTAGAGAACTCAACGATAAAACCATCTCTTGAGAAAACTAGGGCTATAAATGATTTCCCAGTGCCGCACGATAGAAAAGCGCTGCAACGGTTTTTAGGTTTAACATCCTACTTCAGGCGTTTTGTAGAGGGATATTCATTAATTGCGAAATCTTTAACCGATTTGTTAGCAAAAGATGTTATTTTCAAAATAGAAGAGAAAGAGACAGTCGCGTTCTTAGAGTTGAAGAAGGCTTTGATCACTACACCAGTTCTTAAACTATTCGATGTAGGTGCAAAAACTGAAATTCACACCGACGCTAGCATGTATGGGTATGGGGCGGTCTTACTCCAGAAAAGTGATGAAGTTCTGCAATTCCATCCGGTGGAATACATGAGTCGAAAAACTATCCCTTGCGAACAGAAATATCACTCATACGAATTAGAAGTATTAGCAGTTATACAAGCACTGAAGATGTGGAGGGTGTATGTGTTGGGTCTGAAAGTGAAAATTGTGACGGACTATAATGCCTTTAAGATGACAATGAAGAAAACGGACGTACCATTAAGAGTTGCTCGCTGGACAATGTTCATTCAAGAGTTTGACTATGAAATTGAACACCGCTCGGGGTCCAAGATGAGGCACGTAGATGCCTTGAGCCGAATCTCATGTTTGATGATCGAGGACTCATTGAATCACAGAGTTAGACAAGCACAATTACAAGACGAATGGGTGAAGGCGGTAGTAAAAGTATTAGAGAAAGACAGGTACGAGGATTATTTCTTGAAACATGGTATTTTACATAAAGACCCGAATAGAGAATTGATTGTAATACCTTCTGCAATGGAAGAAGAGATAGTGAAAGCAGCATATAGACAGGGGCATTTCGCCGCAAAGAAAATACAGGACATAGTAGAGAAGACATTCTTCATTCCGAAGTTGGCTATAAAGGCTAATAATATTGTCAAAAATTGTGTTGAATGTATTATATCGGAAGCAAAAGCGGGTAGAAAAGAGGGTTACCTCAATGCGATTGATAAAGCAGACAAGCCACTTGGTACTTATCACATAGACCATGTTGGCCCAATGGAGAACACGCATAAGAAATACAACCATATACTTGTGGTAGTAGACGCGTTTTCGAAGTTCGTGTGGTTGTATCCAACCAAGAGCACCGGTACTGATGAAGTTGTGGATAGGCTGCAGAAGCAAGCGTTCATATTCGGTAACCCAGAACGGATAATTTCAGATCGTGGGTCAGCGTTTACATCGCATAAATTTGAAGAATATTGTAGAGATCAGAACGTTCAGCATTTGCTTATTACGACGGGAGTGCCGAGGGGTAACGGGCAGGTGGAACGTGTTCACAAGATTTTAGTTCCAATGTTGACAAAGTTATGTACTGGAAATCCACAACAATGGTATAGACATGTTGAGAGGGTGCAGCAAACTATAAATAATACTCCTCCTCGAAGTACGAAAGTAAGTCCGTTTAAGGTACTAACGGGTATAGAGATGCGTATAGCAGGAAATGAGGACATACGGCGACTAATTGATGAAGCGGTACTACAAGAATTTGAGCACGAACGTGACGAAATACGACTGACGGCAAAGGACAATATTGCGAAAATCCAAGAAGAGAATAGGAAGACGTATAATAAGAAGAGGGTGGTAGAAACTGAATACAATATCAATGATTTAGCAGCTATCAAACGTACGCAATACGGGTCTGGCCTCAAATTAAAACCCAAATTCTTTGGACCATACATAGTATTAAAGAAGTTACAGCAAGGGCGATATTATGTCGGAAAAGTTGGGAATACTGAGGGACCAAAGCGTACCTACACTGTGGCTGAGTACATGAAGTTGTGGCAACCATCATTCGGGTCGAATGAAATGTCAGAAGGGCCGAATGTAGGGTGTCGAGGAATACGGACGGACAGAACGACGAGAAGCGGACAGACGTACTAGCAACAGGAGAGACACGGACAACAAGTGGGCAAGACGAGACGGATATATGACAAACGAGAAGAGACGAAACGACAAAATAAAGCAACGACAAAGATACAGACGAATAACAGTAAACTTTGTTTTTGTAAACTAGCATTTAGAAAGTAGTTTGTAAGAACATTGAATTTAAATAAAGAGTGAGTTGAATTCTGGACACAAAACGTGAAGCATCAACTTCTTTCTTTCTTTTGTGAACAGTTTATCCTACATAAATAAAGGATTTTGTTTTCAATGTGCCTGCTCATAGACACATGAAGATGATTCATTCTATATAGATTCATATTTAAAAAAATTAGTTACAGACATTTCATAACAAATTGTCATCTGGTTTAGAATATATTGAAGGATGTACTAATTCGTTAACTAATCAAGAAGAAGTCCCTTTATAGTAAATTAACGTCATTTTCTTCAATGAGTTTGTACTGGACACATGAACTAAACTAATTCTATATCGATGCATATTAATATATAAATGCCTGCTGATAGACACATGAAGTGAATTGATTCATATGTACTGATTAATAGATTCATATTAAAAAAAGTAGTTACAGACATTTCATAACAAATCGTTATCTGGTTTAGAATATATTGAAGGATGTACTAATTCGTTAACTAATCAAGAAGAAGTCCGATTATAGTAAATTAACGTTATTTCCTTCGATGTGGCGACACCTGGACACATGAACTGAGTTAATTCTATATCGATGCTTATTAAAATAGAAATAACAAATATTTCATAAAATTTCGATATATTGTTCAGAAAATGAACAGAATGATATACCGATGTACAGATGTACCGATTCTGTAATTCATCATGAAGAAGTTTAAGTATCATAAATAAAGGATTTAGTTTGCAATGCGCCTGCTCATAGACACATGAAGTGAATTTATTCTATATCGATTCATATTCAAAACAAAGTAGTTAGAGCAATTTCATATCAAATCGACATCTGGTTTAGAATATATTGAAGGATGTACTAACTCGGTAACTAATGATGAAGAATGTCATTTATAGTAAATTAACGTTATTTTCTTCGATATGGCAGTTCCTGGACACATGAACTGAGTAAATTCTATATCGATGCATATTAAAATAGAAATAACAAATATTTCATAAAATTTCGATATATTGTTCAGAAAATGAACAGAATGATATACCGATGTACTGATATACCGATTCTGTAACTCAACATGAAGAAGACCAAGTACTATAAATAAAGGATTTTGTTTTCAATGTGCCTGCTCATAGACACATGAAGATGATTCATTCTATATAGATTCATATTTAAAAAAATTAGTTACAGACATTTCATACCAAATTGTCATCTGGTTTAGAATATATTGAAGGATGAACTAATTCTTTAACTAATCATGAAGAAGTCCCTTTATAGTAAATTAACGTTATATTCTCGATATGGCAGTTTCTGGACACATGATCTGAATTAATTCTATACCGATGCATATTTAAATAGAAATAAGAACCATTTCATAAAATTTTGACATATTGTTCAGAAAATGAACAGAATGATATACCGATGTACTGATGTACCGACTCTGTAATTCATCATGAAGAAGTCTAAGTTAAATAAATTAAGGATTATGTTTTCAATATGGCTGCTCCTAGACACATAAATTAATATAACAATGACAAACATTTCAAAAAAATTCGATGTCCGGTTCAGAAATTATTGAAGGATATAACGATGCGAATGCTGATCAGAAGAAGTCCCTTTCTAGTAAATTAACGTTATTTTCTTCGATGTGGCGACTCCTGGACACATGAACTGAGTAAATTCTATATCGATGCATATTAAAATAGAAATAACAAATATTAAATAAAATTTCGATGTACTGTTCAGAAAATGAACAGAATGATATACCGATGTACTGATGTACCGATTCTGTAACTCATCATGAAGAAGACCAAGTACTATAAATAAAGGATTTTGTTTTCAATGTGCCTGCTCATAGACACATGAAGATGATTCATTCTATATTGATTCATATTTAAAAAAATTAGTTACAGACATTTCATACCAAATTGTCATCTGGTTTAGAACATATTGAAGGATGTACTAATTCTTTAACTAATCAAGGAGAAGTCCCTTTATAGTAAATTAACGTTATTTTCTTCGATTAAGAAAAAAAGTAGTTACAGACATCTCATAACAAATCGTCATCTGGTTTAGAATATATTGAAGGATGTACTAATTCGTTAACTAATCAAGAAGAAGTCCGATTATAGTAAATTAACGTTATTTCCTTCGATGTGGTGACACCTGGACACATGAACTGATTTAATTCTATATCGATGCATATTAAAATAGAAATAACAAATATTTCATAAAATTTCGATATATTGTTCAGAAAATGAACAGAATGATATACCGATGTACAGATGTACCGATTCTATAATTCATCATGAATTAGTTTAAGTTTTATAATTAAAGGATTTAGTTTTCAATGCGCCTGCTCATAGACACATGAAGTGAATTTATTCTATATCGATTCATATTCAAAACAAAGTAGTTAGAGCAATTTCATATCAAATCGACATCTGGTTTAGAATATATTGAAGGATGTACTAACTCGGTAACTAATAATGAAGAATGTCATTTATAGTAAATTAACGTTATTTTCTTCGATGTGGCGACTCCTGGACACATGAACTGAGTTAATTCAATATCGATGCATAAAGGATGTACTAATTCGTTAACTAATCAAGTAGAAGTCCCTTTATAGTAAATTAACGTTATTTTCTCGATATGGCAGTTCCTGAACACGATTCGAAAGCTGATCATGAAGAAGTCCCTTTATAGTAAATTAACGTTATATTCTTCGATGTGGCGGCTCCCGGACACATGAACTGAGTTAATTCTATATGGATGGATTTTAATTTAGGAATGACAAATATTTCATAAAATTTCGATATATTGTGCAGAAAATTAACAGAATTATATACCTCTGTACTAAAGTACTGACTGTACTAATGTACTACTGCTGATCTGAAGAAGTCCCTTTCTAGTAAATTAACGTTATTTTCTTCGATGTGGCGACTCCTGGACATATGAACTGAGTTAATTCTATATCGATGCATATTAAAATGGAAATAACAAATATTTCATAAACTTTCGATATATTGTTCAGAAAACGGACAGAATGATATACCGATGTACTGATATACCGATTCTGTAACTCATCATGAAGAAGACCAAGTACTATAAATGTAGGGTGTCGAGGAATACGGACGGACAGAACGACGAGAAGCGGACAGACGTACTAGCAACAGGAGAGACACGGACAACAAGTGGGCAAGACGAGACGGATATATGACAAACGAGAAGAGACGAAACGGCAAAACAAAGCAACGACAAAGATACAGACGAATAACAGTAAACTTCGTTTTTGTAAACTAGCATGTAAGAAAATAGTTTGTAAGAACATTGAATTTAAATAAAGAGTGAGTTGAATTCTGGACACAAAACGTGAAGCATCAACTTCTTTCTTTCTTTTGTGAACAGTTTATCCTACATTTTGGGGGCTCATAAATATTAATCGCGCTATCGATTAAAAAAAAAAAAAAAAACTTTTAGATGTTGAGCATATTTTAGTGTGATGGAAAATTTTGCAGCAGAAGTTACAGTGAAGATTTTGAGATGCGACTCGAAGAACATAGAAGTAAAATCGAGAAGAGTTGTGATGAAATACTTTCAATGCGAAGATTAGAAGTAAAATTGAAAGTAATAGTGAAGAAATTTTTGAAGAAAAGTATGAATTATAAGTGAAGAAAAACTTAGATGAAAACCTGTGAAAGAAACTTTTAAGTGAATTTGAGAGTTGAGACAACAATTAAATTTGAGAATAGTTCTGTATGCAAAAACTTTGAAGAATTTGAGTAGTAGTAGTGAGGAAGAATAAAGTATTTTTTGAAATTTTGAAAAGTAAGAGTCAAAAACATTTTGATAGAGTGGCGAAACTGTACAAAAAGTGCCAATAAGTGTTACGATGCAGAAGCCGAACATTTCCAATTGCATGTAAAAGTGACGCGCATTTCAAATTAGACGTGGTAACAAAAGTAACGCCTCACAAAAATCTCAGAACTACAAAAAGTGTGTACAAACTACAAAGACGCGCAAACTCCTTCAACTTTGGAAGCTACGAACTAGAAAACTACAAAGAGAAGGAGAGAAGGATAGAAGTGAACAGTGTAAAGCAGACAGACGAAAGAGAATTCGCGTACATAAACGAATGAAAAGAAGAACAGAACAGAGTGCACGCAGAAACTATATCACAAGGAGAGTGAAAGAGATAGAACTACGTATACACAAGAAGATCAACAGAAATTTGTCTGCACATCGACCGATTCGTCGGGAAGAAGAAGAAGAAACGTAAACAAAGCAGACGAGATAGAACTACATAAACACAAGAAGATCAACAGAAATTTGTCTGCACATCAACCGATTCGTCGTGAAGAAGAAGAAGAAACGTAAACAAAGCAGACTGGACACCAATCGTTTCGAACTGAGAGTAGTAACAGCGAAGGAAAATCATTCAACGCGCGGAGAAGGACAAGAGCAGATTAGTAGAATAGACTTGCTTTGAATAATAATTAATTTGATTTGTATTTAAGTATTTAGTGGTGTATTTTTTAAGTAGTTTTAAAAGTATTCTTATCTACATCTTATATTTTTTATATTTAATCAACAATCTATAATGGACCGGAACAATATTTTGAAATTGACGGTGGACGGCTTAAGAACAAAGCTTGGGGAGTTGGGACTGGACACAACAGGACTAAAGAGTACGCTTCAGGACAGGACTCTTCGCCCACTTCGGTTTCGACTCGAATGAGGAAGCGCTTTCAGTTGATGACGACTTTGGTTCCGCGACTACAGAAAATGTACGAATCGATCGACGAGCGTTCACATTGAGGGATATTGAGGACTCGCTGTCAACTTTTTCGGGGGATGGTCACCCAGAGGTAGAAGTGTGGGTCGACGAATTTGAGGCCAACGCGTTGACCGTTCGTTGGAATCAGCTCGAAAAATACATACACGCGAAGCAACTTTTGAGGGGCGCAGCGAAATTGTTTTTGAGAAGTCTGGTAGGTGTGAACGATTGGGGAAGTCTTAAGGCAGCACTGATCAGTGAGTTCGGGGAGAAATTGTCAGCGGTCGAGGTGCATCGGTTGTTATCGAATAAGCGGAAGAAAGCAAGCGAAAGTTTGAGGGAATTTTTGTATAGCGTCATGGAGATTGCAAAAGGAATTAAATTAGACGAAAGGAGCATAATCGAATATTTTGTAGACGGGATAGGAGATTCGAAACAGAATCAGAATGTATCAGTGCCGAACGATAGAAGAATTGAAGGATCAGTTGAAAATGTATGAAAAGTTGAGGGTC
Source organism: Coelopa pilipes (assembly GCA_947389925.1). Lineage (NCBI taxonomy): Eukaryota > Metazoa > Arthropoda > Insecta > Diptera > Coelopidae > Coelopa > Coelopa pilipes. The sequence continues at coordinate 11,897,227 of OX376700.1, forward strand.
AGTACCCAGTACAATAATACACGGACTGTTCCCAATCAACAACATAAAACCAATCAGAAAGTAGAAGATAGACGTTGTTTCAAGTGTGGTGGTCGAAATCACATAGCCGCAGAATGTAAATCTGCTAGTTACAAATGTTTCAAGTGCCATCAATTCGGACACCGGTCATTTGAATGTAAAACGGACTCTAAACCAAGTGTTGTGAAAACAGAAAAGGGCAATTTTCATACACTCACAACGAACAAAGTGGAGCGTAATCGAATTTTTAAAGACATTTCAATTGGCGGTCGCGTATTTTCGGCATTCATTGATACGGGTAGCGATTTTTGTTTGATGCGCTACGACACATTGATGTTATTAGATGATATAGAATTGGAAACCAAAGATGTACAAACATTGTTTGGCATCGGTGATGGCGCCATCAGAACAATGGGAAGTTTCAATATTGCGCTGGAAATAGATGGAGTGGAGTTAAATATTAAATATTTAGTAGTTAGAGAGAGGGATATTTTGTATTCAGCGGTAATAGGGAATGATGTTTTGGAACAAATAGGCATGTTAATTGGAGAAGAGGGTGTTACTTTTATTGAAAAGATACCAGAGAAAGTTGATAATGAATTGGAGTCAAAGAAGATAAGCGATTTGAAGAACGAGAAAATCAGATTAAAGTCACAAAAAGCGATTGAAAAAATAAGAAAATTAGACGAAGAATCTAAGATCAATGAACTGAATGATGAATTCAAAGATATGATTTTATCAATAACTGATAGTGGAGAAAATAATCAGATATCAATAGATTTAGAACACCTTGATGAAAATGAGAGGAATATAGTGAAGGGTTTAATATATAATTATAATCCAGCTAAAATCGCGAAGTCACCAATTGAGATGAAGATAGTTTTGAGTGATGAGGTACCAGTTAGTTTGCGACCAAGGCGTTTGTCGAGTGTTGACCAGGCCATTGTTCAAAACCAAGTTGATGAATGGTTGCGAAAAGGTATTATACAGACCAGCTATTCTGAATATGCGGCTCCAGTCGTTCTTACCTCAAAGAAAGACGGTACTAAGAGGTTATGCTGTGATTTTAGGAAGTTAAATGAGAAGATTATAAAGGATAACTTTCCAATGACCCTAGTAGACGATGCTATTGCCAAATTGCAAAAAGGGAAAGTGTTCACAACGTTGGATTTACGTAACGGTTTCTTCCACGTACCTTCAGCAGTAGAATCACGCAAATATACATCTTTTGTGACACCTCACGGCCAGTTCGAATTTTTGTACGTACCGTTCGGCATTTCGAATTCGCCCGCGGTGTTCTCACGGTTTATTTTTGCTGTTTTGAGGGAGCTTATACAAGACGGAACAATCGTGGTATATGTGGATGATATTATTATTCCCACGGAGAATGAGAGAGAGGGTATTAAGAAGTTAGAGAAGGTGTTAAAAGTGGCTCAGGACTATGGTTTACAAATCAATTGGAACAAATGTCAGATTCTACAGAGGAAAGTTAATTTTCTGGGCTACATAGTAGAGAACTCAACGATAAAACCATCTCTTGAGAAAACTAGGGCTATAAATGATTTCCCAGTGCCGCACGATAGAAAAGCGCTGCAACGGTTTTTAGGTTTAACATCCTACTTCAGGCGTTTTGTAGAGGGATATTCATTAATTGCGAAATCTTTAACCGATTTGTTAGCAAAAGATGTTATTTTCAAAATAGAAGAGAAAGAGACAGTCGCGTTCTTAGAGTTGAAGAAGGCTTTGATCACTACACCAGTTCTTAAACTATTCGATGTAGGTGCAAAAACTGAAATTCACACCGACGCTAGCATGTATGGGTATGGGGCGGTCTTACTCCAGAAAAGTGATGAAGTTCTGCAATTCCATCCGGTGGAATACATGAGTCGAAAAACTATCCCTTGCGAACAGAAATATCACTCATACGAATTAGAAGTATTAGCAGTTATACAAGCACTGAAGATGTGGAGGGTGTATGTGTTGGGTCTGAAAGTGAAAATTGTGACGGACTATAATGCCTTTAAGATGACAATGAAGAAAACGGACGTACCATTAAGAGTTGCTCGCTGGACAATGTTCATTCAAGAGTTTGACTATGAAATTGAACACCGCTCGGGGTCCAAGATGAGGCACGTAGATGCCTTGAGCCGAATCTCATGTTTGATGATCGAGGACTCATTGAATCACAGAGTTAGACAAGCACAATTACAAGACGAATGGGTGAAGGCGGTAGTAAAAGTATTAGAGAAAGACAGGTACGAGGATTATTTCTTGAAACATGGTATTTTACATAAAGACCCGAATAGAGAATTGATTGTAATACCTTCTGCAATGGAAGAAGAGATAGTGAAAGCAGCATATAGACAGGGGCATTTCGCCGCAAAGAAAATACAGGACATAGTAGAGAAGACATTCTTCATTCCGAAGTTGGCTATAAAGGCTAATAATATTGTCAAAAATTGTGTTGAATGTATTATATCGGAAGCAAAAGCGGGTAGAAAAGAGGGTTACCTCAATGCGATTGATAAAGCAGACAAGCCACTTGGTACTTATCACATAGACCATGTTGGCCCAATGGAGAACACGCATAAGAAATACAACCATATACTTGTGGTAGTAGACGCGTTTTCGAAGTTCGTGTGGTTGTATCCAACCAAGAGCACCGGTACTGATGAAGTTGTGGATAGGCTGCAGAAGCAAGCGTTCATATTCGGTAACCCAGAACGGATAATTTCAGATCGTGGGTCAGCGTTTACATCGCATAAATTTGAAGAATATTGTAGAGATCAGAACGTTCAGCATTTGCTTATTACGACGGGAGTGCCGAGGGGTAACGGGCAGGTGGAACGTGTTCACAAGATTTTAGTTCCAATGTTGACAAAGTTATGTACTGGAAATCCACAACAATGGTATAGACATGTTGAGAGGGTGCAGCAAACTATAAATAATACTCCTCCTCGAAGTACGAAAGTAAGTCCGTTTAAGGTACTAACGGGTATAGAGATGCGTATAGCAGGAAATGAGGACATACGGCGACTAATTGATGAAGCGGTACTACAAGAATTTGAGCACGAACGTGACGAAATACGACTGACGGCAAAGGACAATATTGCGAAAATCCAAGAAGAGAATAGGAAGACGTATAATAAGAAGAGGGTGGTAGAAACTGAATACAATATCAATGATTTAGCAGCTATCAAACGTACGCAATACGGGTCTGGCCTCAAATTAAAACCCAAATTCTTTGGACCATACATAGTATTAAAGAAGTTACAGCAAGGGCGATATTATGTCGGAAAAGTTGGGAATACTGAGGGACCAAAGCGTACCTACACTGTGGCTGAGTACATGAAGTTGTGGCAACCATCATTCGGGTCGAATGAAATGTCAGAAGGGCCGAATGTAGGGTGTCGAGGAATACGGACGGACAGAACGACGAGAAGCGGACAGACGTACTAGCAACAGGAGAGACACGGACAACAAGTGGGCAAGACGAGACGGATATATGACAAACGAGAAGAGACGAAACGACAAAATAAAGCAACGACAAAGATACAGACGAATAACAGTAAACTTTGTTTTTGTAAACTAGCATTTAGAAAGTAGTTTGTAAGAACATTGAATTTAAATAAAGAGTGAGTTGAATTCTGGACACAAAACGTGAAGCATCAACTTCTTTCTTTCTTTTGTGAACAGTTTATCCTACATAAATAAAGGATTTTGTTTTCAATGTGCCTGCTCATAGACACATGAAGATGATTCATTCTATATAGATTCATATTTAAAAAAATTAGTTACAGACATTTCATAACAAATTGTCATCTGGTTTAGAATATATTGAAGGATGTACTAATTCGTTAACTAATCAAGAAGAAGTCCCTTTATAGTAAATTAACGTCATTTTCTTCAATGAGTTTGTACTGGACACATGAACTAAACTAATTCTATATCGATGCATATTAATATATAAATGCCTGCTGATAGACACATGAAGTGAATTGATTCATATGTACTGATTAATAGATTCATATTAAAAAAAGTAGTTACAGACATTTCATAACAAATCGTTATCTGGTTTAGAATATATTGAAGGATGTACTAATTCGTTAACTAATCAAGAAGAAGTCCGATTATAGTAAATTAACGTTATTTCCTTCGATGTGGCGACACCTGGACACATGAACTGAGTTAATTCTATATCGATGCTTATTAAAATAGAAATAACAAATATTTCATAAAATTTCGATATATTGTTCAGAAAATGAACAGAATGATATACCGATGTACAGATGTACCGATTCTGTAATTCATCATGAAGAAGTTTAAGTATCATAAATAAAGGATTTAGTTTGCAATGCGCCTGCTCATAGACACATGAAGTGAATTTATTCTATATCGATTCATATTCAAAACAAAGTAGTTAGAGCAATTTCATATCAAATCGACATCTGGTTTAGAATATATTGAAGGATGTACTAACTCGGTAACTAATGATGAAGAATGTCATTTATAGTAAATTAACGTTATTTTCTTCGATATGGCAGTTCCTGGACACATGAACTGAGTAAATTCTATATCGATGCATATTAAAATAGAAATAACAAATATTTCATAAAATTTCGATATATTGTTCAGAAAATGAACAGAATGATATACCGATGTACTGATATACCGATTCTGTAACTCAACATGAAGAAGACCAAGTACTATAAATAAAGGATTTTGTTTTCAATGTGCCTGCTCATAGACACATGAAGATGATTCATTCTATATAGATTCATATTTAAAAAAATTAGTTACAGACATTTCATACCAAATTGTCATCTGGTTTAGAATATATTGAAGGATGAACTAATTCTTTAACTAATCATGAAGAAGTCCCTTTATAGTAAATTAACGTTATATTCTCGATATGGCAGTTTCTGGACACATGATCTGAATTAATTCTATACCGATGCATATTTAAATAGAAATAAGAACCATTTCATAAAATTTTGACATATTGTTCAGAAAATGAACAGAATGATATACCGATGTACTGATGTACCGACTCTGTAATTCATCATGAAGAAGTCTAAGTTAAATAAATTAAGGATTATGTTTTCAATATGGCTGCTCCTAGACACATAAATTAATATAACAATGACAAACATTTCAAAAAAATTCGATGTCCGGTTCAGAAATTATTGAAGGATATAACGATGCGAAAGCTGATCATGAAGAAGTCCCTTTATAGTAAATTAACGTCATTTTCTTCAATGAGTTTGTACTGGACACATGAACTAAACTAATTCTATATCGATGCATATTAATATATAAATGCCTGCTGATAGACACATGAAGTGAATTGATTCATATGTACTGATTAATAGATTCATATTAAAAAAAGTAGTTACAGACATTTCATAACAAATCGTTATCTGGTTTAGAATATATTGAAGGATGTACTAATTCGTTAACTAATCAAGAAGAAGTCCGATTATAGTAAATTAACGTTATTTCCTTCGATGTGGCGACACCTGGACACATGAACTGAGTTAATTCTATATCGATGCTTATTAAAATAGAAATAACAAATATTTCATAAAATTTCGATATATTGTTCAGAAAATGAACAGAATGATATACCGATGTACAGATGTACCGATTCTGTAATTCATCATGAAGAAGTTTAAGTATCATAAATAAAGGATTTAGTTTGCAATGCGCCTGCTCATAGACACATGAAGTGAATTTATTCTATATCGATTCATATTCAAAACAAAGTAGTTAGAGCAATTTCATATCAAATCGACATCTGGTTTAGAATATATTGAAGGATGTACTAACTCGGTAACTAATGATGAAGAATGTCATTTATAGTAAATTAACGTTATTTTCTTCGATATGGCAGTTCCTGGACACATGAACTGAGTAAATTCTATATCGATGCATATTAAAATAGAAATAACAAATATTTCATAAAATTTCGATATATTGTTCAGAAAATGAACAGAATGATATACCGATGTACTGATATACCGATTCTGTAACTCAACATGAAGAAGACCAAGTACTATAAATAAAGGATTTTGTTTTCAATGTGCCTGCTCATAGACACATGAAGATGATTCATTCTATATAGATTCATATTTAAAAAAATTAGTTACAGACAATTCATACCAAATTGTCATCTGGTTTAGAATATATTGAAGGATGAACTAATTCTTTAACTAATCATGAAGAAGTCCCTTTATAGTAAATTAACGTTATATTCTCGATATGGCAGTTTCTGGACACATGATCTGAATTAATTCTATACCGATGCATATTTAAATAGAAATAAGAACCATTTCATAAAATTTTGACATATTGTTCAGAAAATGAACAGAATGATATACCGATGTACTGATGTACCGACTCTGTAATTCATCATGAAGAAGTCTAAGTTAAATAAATTAAGGATTATGTTTTCAATATGGCTGCTCCTAGACACATAAATTAATATAACAATGACAAACATTTCAAAAAAATTGGATGTCCGGTTCAGAAATTATTGAAGGATATAACGATGCGAAAGCTGATCATGAAGAAGTCCCTTTATAGTAAATTAACGTCATTTTCTTCAATGAGGTTGTACTGGACACATGAACTAAACTAATTCTATATCGATGCATATTAATATATAAATGCCTGCTCATAGACACATGAAGTGAATTGATTCATATGTACTGATTAATAGATTCATATTAAAAAAAAAAGTAGTTACAGACATGTCATAACAAATCGTCATCTGGTTTAGAATATATTGAAGGATGTACTAATTCGTTAACTAATCAAGAAGAAGTCCGATTATAGTAAATTAACGTTATTTCCTTCGATGTGACGACACCTGGACACATGAACTGAGTTAATTCTATATCGATGCATATTAAAATAGAAATAACAAATATTTCATAAAATTTCGATATATTGTTCAGAAAATGAACAGAATGATATACCGATGTACAGATGTACCGATTCTATAATTCATCATGAAGTAGTTTAAGTTTTATAAATGAAGGATTTAGTTTTTAATGTGCCTGCTCATAGACACATGAAGTGAATTTATTCTATATCGATTCATATTCAAAACAAAGTAGTTAGAGCAATTTCATATCAAATCGACATCTGGTTTAGAATGTATTGAAGGATGTACTAACTCGGTAACTAATAATGAAGAATGTCATTTATAGTAAATTAACGTTATTTTCTTCGATATGGCAGTTCCTGGACACATGAACTGAGTAAATTCTATATCGATGCATATTAAAATAGAAATAACAAATATTTCATAAAATTTCGATATATTGTTCAGAAATTGAACAGAATGATATACCGATGTACTGATATACCGATTCTGTAACTCATCATGAAGAAGACCAAGTACTATAAATAAAGGATTTTGTTTTCAATGTGCCTGCTCATAGACACATGAAGATGATTCATTCTATATAGATTCATATTTAAAAAAATTAGTTACAGACATTTCATAACAAATTGTCAACAAACATGTCATAATTCGTTAACTAATCAAGAAGAAGTCCCTTTATAGTAAATTAACGTTATTTTCTTCGATGTGGCGACTCCTGGACACATGAACTGAGTTAATTCAATATCGATGCATATTAAAATAGAAATAACAAACATTTCATAAAATTTCGAAATATTTTTCAGAAAATGAACAGAATGATATACTGATGTACTGATGTACCGGCTCTGCAATTCATCATTAAGAAGTCCAAGTAAAATAAATTAAGTATTATGTTTTCAATATGGCTGCTCCTAGACACATCAACTGAATTTATTCTATATCGAAGTAAATTAATATAGCAATGACAAACATTTCAAAAAAATTCGATGTCCGGTTCAGAAATTATTGAGTGATATAACGATGCGAATGCTGATCTGAAGAAGTCCCTTTCTAGTAAATTAACGTTATTTTCTTCGATGTGGCGACTCCTGAACTGAGTAAATTCTATATCGATGCATATTAAAATAGAAATAACAAATATTTCATAAAATTTCGATATATTGTTCAGAAAATGAACAGAATGATATACCGATGTACTGATATACCGATTCTGTAACTCAACATGAAGAAGACCAAGTACTATAAATAAAGGATTTTGTTTTCAATGTGCCTGCTCATAGACACATGAAGATGATTCATTCTATATTGATTCATATTTAAAAAAATTAGTTACAGACATTTCATACCAAATTGTCATCTGGTTTAGAACATATTGAAGGATGTACTAATTTTTTAACTAATCAAGGAGAAGTCCCTTTATAGTAAATTAAAGTTATTTTCTTCGATGTGGCACCTCCTGGACACATGAACTGAGTTAATTCAATATCGATGCATATTAAAATAGAAATAACAAATATTACATAAAATTTCGATATATTGTTCAGAAAATGAACAGAATGATATACCGATGTGCTGATGAACCGATTCTGTAACTCATCATGAAGAAGACCAAGCACTATTAATTAAGTATTATGTTTTCAATATGGCTGCTCCTAGACACATCAACTGAATTTATTCTATATCGAAGTAAATTAATATAGCAATGACAAACATTTCAAAAAAATTCGATGTCCGGTTCAGAAATTATTGAGTGATATAACGATGCGAATGCTGATCATGAAGAGGTCCCTTGATAGTAAATTAACGTTATTTTCTTCAATGAGGTTGTACTGGACACATGAACTAAACTAATTCTATATCAGTGCATATTAATATATAAATGCCTGCTCATAGACACATGAAGATGATTGATTCTATATAGATTCATATTAAAAAAAAAATTAGTTACAGACAATTCATAACAAATCGTCATCTGGTTTAGAATATATTGAAGGATGTACTAATTCGTTAACTAATCAAGAAGAAGTCCGATTATAGTAAATTAACGTTATTTCCTTCGATGTGGCGACACCTGGACACATGAATATCTGGACACATGAATATAATTCTATATCGATGCATATTAAAATAGAAATAACAAATATTACATAAAATTTCGATATATTGTTCAGAAAATGAACAGAATGATATACCGATGTACAGATGTACCGATTCTATAATTCATCATGAAGTAGTTTAAGTTTTATAAATGAAGGATTTAGTTTTTAATGTGCCTGCTCATAGACACATGAAGTGAATTTATTCTATATCGATTCATATTCAAAACAAAGTAGTTAGAGCAATTTCATATCAAATCGACATCTGGTTTAGAATATATTGAAGGATGTACTAACTCGGTAACTAATAATGAAGAATGTCATTTATAGTAAATTAACGTTATTTTCTTCGATATGGCAGTTCCTGGACACATGAACTGAGTAAATTCTATATCGATGCATATTAAAATAGAAATAACAAATATTTCATAAAATTTCGATATATTGTTCAGAAATTGAACAGAATGATATACCGATGTACTGATATACCGATTCTGTAACTCATCATGAAGAAGACCAAGTACTATAAATAAAGGATTTTGTTTTCAATGTGCCTGCTCATAGACACATGAAGATGATTCATTCTATATAGATTCATATTTAAAAAAATTAGTTACAGACATTTCATAACAAATTGTCAACAAACATGTCATAATTCGTTAACTAATCAAGAAGAAGTCCCTTTATAGTAAATTAACGTTATTTTCTTCGATGTGGCGACTCCTGGACACATGAACTGAGTTAATTCAATATCGATGCATATTAAAATAGAAATAACAAACATTTCATAAAATTTCGAAATATTTTTCAGAAAATGAACAGAATGATATACTGATGTACTGATGTACCGGCTCTGCAATTCATCATTAAGAAGTCCAAGTAAAATAAATTAAGTATTATGTTTTCAATATGGCTGCTCCTAGACACATCAACTGAATTTATTCTATATCGAAGTAAATTAATATAGCAATGACAAACATTTCAAAAAAATTCGATGTCCGGTTCAGAAATTATTGAGTGATATAACGATGCGAATGCTGATCTGAAGAAGTCCCTTTCTAGTAAATTAACGTTATTTTCTTCGATGTGGCGACTCCTGAACTGAGTAAATTCTATATCGATGCATATTAAAATAGAAATAACAAATATTTCATAAAATTTCGATATATTGTTCAGAAAATGAACAGAATGATATACCGATGTACTGATATACCGATTCTGTAACTCAACATGAAGAAGACCAAGTACTATAAATAAAGGATTTTGTTTTCAATGTGCCTGCTCATAGACACATGAAGATGATTCATTCTATATTGATTCATATTTAAAAAAATTAGTTACAGACATTTCATACCAAATTGTCATCTGGTTTAGAACATATTGAAGGATGTACTAATTTTTTAACTAATCAAGGAGAAGTCCCTTTATAGTAAATTAAAGTTATTTTCTTCGATGTGGCACCTCCTGGACACATGAACTGAGTTAATTCAATATCGATGCATATTAAAATAGAAATAACAAATATTACATAAAATTTCGATATATTGTTCAGAAAATGAACAGAATGATATACCGATGTGCTGATGAACCGATTCTGTAACTCATCATGAAGAAGACCAAGCACTATTAATTAAGTATTATGTTTTCAATATGGCTGCTCCTAGACACATCAACTGAATTTATTCTATATCGAAGTAAATTAATATAGCAATGACAAACATTTCAAAAAAATTCGATGTCCGGTTCAGAAATTATTGAGTGATATAACGATGCGAATGCTGATCATGAAGAGGTCCCTTGATAGTAAATTAACGTTATTTTCTTCAATGAGGTTGTACTGGACACATGAACTAAACTAATTCTATATCAGTGCATATTAATATATAAATGCCTGCTCATAGACACATGAAGATGATTGATTCTATATAGATTCATATTAAAAAAAAAATTAGTTACAGACAATTCATAACAAATCGTCATCTGGTTTAGAATATATTGAAGGATGTACTAATTCGTTAACTAATCAAGAAGAAGTCCGATTATAGTAAATTAACGTTATTTCCTTCGATGTGGCGACACCTGGACACATGAATATCTGGACACATGAATATAATTCTATATCGATGCATATTAAAATAGAAATAACAAATATTTCATAAAATTTCGATATATTGTTCAGAAAATGAACAGAATGATATACCGATGTACAGATGTACCGATTCTATAATTCATCATGAAGTAGTTTAAGTTTTATAAATAAAGGATTTAGTTTTCAATGCGCCTGCTCATAGACACATGAAGTGAATTTATTCTATATCGATTCATATTCAAAACAAAGTAGTTAGAGCAATTTCATATCAAATAGACATCTGGTTTAGAATATATTGAAGGATGTACTAACTCGGTAACCAATAATGAAGAATGTCATTTATAGTAAATTAACGTTATTTTCTTCGATATGGCAGTTCCTGGACACATGAACTGAGTAAATTCAATATCGATGCATATTAAAATAGAAATAACAAACATTTCATAAAATTTCGAAATATTTTTCAGAAAATGAACAGAATGATATACTGATGTACTGATGTACCGGCTCTGCAATTCATCATGAAGAAGTCCAAATAAAATAAATTAAGTATTATGTTTTCAATATGGCTGCTCCTAGACACATCAACTGAATTTATTCTATATCGAAGCAAATTAATATAGCAATGACAAACATTTCAAAAAAATTCGATGTCCGGTTCAGAAATTATTGAGTGATATAACGATGCGAATGCTGATCTGAAGAAGTCCCTTTCTAGTAAATTAACGTTATTTTCTTCGATGTGGCGACTCCTGAACTGAGTAAATTCTATATCGATGCATATTAAAATAGAAATAACAAATATTTCATAAAATTTCGATATATTGTTCAGAAAATGAACAGAATGATATACCGATGTGCTGATGAACCGATTCTGTAACTCATCATGAAGAAGAACAAGTACTATAAATGTGGGATTGGGAAAGGAACAAGACGGACAGACACGCAGAAACACCAGAAGCGGACGGACATATTAACAAGACGCAATTTGGGAGATAAAGACAAAAGACGAATAACGGAAGTAACAATTAACGAATATGACGCGGAACGCACTTAGATCAGAAACAAAAAGAAAAGAAGCTGTACAGTCATTGAGGGTTCGCCGTCAGAGTCAGTTGTCGTAGTCTTTAAAGTCGTGTGTGAAAATACTTATTGTTAAACTTTAATAAAATACTTATAATAATATTTGAATGAACTTAAACTAAATAAATGAAATATATGAACTTAAAATATTGAAATACGGTTAATTTAATCATTAAATTAATAAACTAGACATAATAATATAATTTGATTGGACTTAACGTCTACAATATTAGACTGAAGGTTAAGTTCCTACAAATTTTGGGGCTCGTCCGGGATTGACCCAATTAAAGTGAAACAATAAGACAATAAGTGAAGGAGTGAACATAAAAATCGCGCAGCGTTCAAATTTCGTCATCAGTAGAAGCGAATCATCCATTCGCAGCAGAATCGCAAAGTAACGACGTCACGCCGAGCAGAATTGTTTCCAAGGAGATTGACGAGTTCAAGTTTGTCATCAGTAGAAGCAAACAGAAGATTTGCAGCAGAGCCGAAAATCTACGACGTCACGCCGATCATATTTGTTACCAAGGAGAAAAAGCAACGCTAAGCTAAAGAGAAGCGAAGCCGAGCAGAGAGAAGAGAAGAAAGGAGAACAAAGCATAGTAGAAAAGTGCAACAAGTGTAGAGAAGCGGAACAGTAGGAGAAGCGGGACGAAGGAGAAGCGAAACGCAGGAGAAGCGGAACGTAGTAGAAGCAGAACGGCGAGTGGAAGACAAATTTTGAAAGAAGCTGAGTTGAAGAAGAAGAAGCTGTGACGGTGAAGCGGCAAACGAAGAAGCGAGAAGAATCGAATTTGGCAAGAGAAGCGACGAGAACGAGACGAGTGAAGCAAGATCAACGAGAGGAAGAGTAGAATCGACGAGAAGAAACACAACCAAAACGAAGACGAAGCAAGAAGCAAGAAGCAGTAGAAGGAAGTTCGCAAGTTTGTGTATAATATTTATCGTAGTTTTATTTACATTAGATATATTAGTACTTATTTATATTATCACTAAATTTTATACTTAAATACTATATTCTAATAATGGATGTAAGCGGCATACTGGCTTTGACTGTGGAAGGGTTGAAGCTGCAATTGGAAGGGTTGGGTTTATCGACGAATGGACGGAAGACCGAACTACAGACCAGACTATTGGAACACTTCGGCCTTTCGAGAGCGGACACGGAGGATGTGTTCTCAGACGCTAGTTCGAATCCAGAATCTTCTCTTCGCGGTGGTCGAAATCAGCAGTCAACATTCACATTGAGAGACGTAGAGGATTCTCTATCATCCTTTTCTGGAAGCGGTTACCCAGACGTGAATCAGTGGGTGCGCGAGTTTGAAGACAACTCATTCACTGTTCACTGGAACGACTTACAAATGTTCATTTATTCCAAACAGCTGCTTAAGGGTGCAGCGAAAATTTTTGTAAGAAGCCAAGTAGGCATTAAAGATTGGCGATCGCTAAAATCCGCACTAGTTAATGAATTTGGAGCACAACTTTCATCTGTAGAAATCCACAAAATTTTGAGAAATCGACGCAAGAGGCCACAGGAGAGCTTCAGAGAATATTTATATAATCTGATGGAGATTGGAATGCCGATCAGTCTAGACGATGAAAGCCTGATGGAATATTTCATCGAAGGGATACCAGATTCAAGGTCCAATAAAACCGTGTTGTACCAGGCGCGCTCGATCGAGGATTTAAAACAGCAAATTAAAATTTATGAGAAGATCCGTAGTTCCACTCAGCAGTCATCAAACTCGAGAGGACTTCAGCAGCAGCAGCAGAAAACTAGCGATGTCCGACAGAACCCTGAAAGGAAGTGTTTCAAATGTGGTGACAAGAATCATATTGCGAAAGATTGCTCGTTATCAGGCTATCGTTGTTTTAAGTGTCAGCAGCCAGGACACAGAGCGTTTGAATGTAGAGCCGAAGTGAAGAGAGACCAGAAAAGCGAGAGCAAACAGCTTAACGTGGCAACGCTAGGAACCAATGAGACACCGATATTATTGAAGAGCAACCGATTATTCAAAGATGTAGACGTGAGGGGAGTCAATGTGTCAGCACTAATCGATACCGGCAGCGATATCTGCATCATCAGATACGATGTTTTAATGAGACTAGGCGATATTGAATTGACTGGAGAAAAGAAAATTTTACAGGGGCTCGGACAGAAGAGAGTGTCGACAGTCGGAAGCTTTGTTGTTCAAGTAATTATCGATGATATTAATTTGGAGATCCAATTCCATGTCATGCGAGAGAAGGACATGTTATATTCCGCAATTATAGGCAACGACATTCTTCGACAAGTAGATGTGATCATCAGTTCAGATGAAGTTATGTTTAAAAGTAAAATGGTAGATAGTGTGTCAAAGAAGAACGAACAACGAGATGAAGGGAAGATTGAAGAGAATAAAGAACGACGCATTTCGAGTATTGATGAACTAAAGCGTGAATTCGAAGAAATATGTTTATCAACATCAGTCAGGCGCTCCAACGCACTTATCTCACCTTGACGGGAAAACAGAAAAATCAGCATTGACATTAATCAATAATTACAAGCCGCAGAAGAAGAGAGTTTCACCAGTTGTAATGAAAATAATTTTGAAAGACGAAGTTCCAGTGTATCAGAGACCGAGAAGACAATCGTACATGAATCAATGTGCAGTTCAAGAACAGGTGAAAGAGTGGTTGAAAGAAGGGATAGTGAAGCCAAGCTACTCAGAATATGCATCGCCGATTGTGCTTGTCACTAAGAAAGATGGTTCGAAGATATTATGCTGCGATTATCGAAAGCTGAACGAAAAGATTATTCGAGATAATTTTCCGATGGTGCTCATTGACGATGTATTGCAGAGGCTTCAAGAAGCAAAGGTTTTCACGACGTTGGATTTGCGTAATGGTTTTTTCCACGTACCCATAGAAGCATCGTCGCAGAAGTATACGTCTTTCGTAACACATAATGGGAAATATGAATTTCGATATGTCCCGTTTGGAATATCGAATTCGCCGGCAGTCTTTTGTAGATACATTCTTGCAATCTTCCGTGAGTTGATCCAAAATGGATTGATAGTAGTTTATATGGATGATATAATAATCCCATCGAAAGACGAACTAGAAGGGTTAGACAAATTGAAGACAGTGCTGAAAGTTGCCGAGGAATACGGGCTGCGTATTAAGTGGAGTAAATGCCAAATTTTGATGAGGAGAGTAAACTTTTTGGGCTATATCGTCGAGAACTCAACTGTGAAGCCATCAGCAGAGAAGATGAAAGCGGTTAGTGAATTTCCGGAGCCGAAGGACAAGAAATCGCTTCAACGATTCTTGGGCCTGACTTCATATTTCCGACGTTTCATATCAAATTTCGCTTTGATAGCAAAGCCACTCACTGATCTACTAAAGAAGGAAGCTCATTTCAAGATTGACGATTTAGAACGAATAGCGATTCAACAGTTGAAGACAGCATTAGTTACTGCACCGGTCTTGATGTTGTATGATCCAAAGGCAACAACCGAGATTCATACAGACGCGTGTATGTACGGCTATGGTAGTGTACTTTTACAGAAAAACATTGACGACCAACAGTTTCACCCGATTCAGTTCATGAGCAGAAAGACGTCACCAGTTGAGCAGAAGTACCATTCGTATGAGCTGGAAGTACTTGCGATTATAGAGTCGTTGAAAAAGTGGAGGATGTACGTCATGGGATCGAGATTCAAAATTGTGACGGATTGCAAAGCCTTCGCCATGACGATGAAAAAGGTTGATGTGCCACTGCGAGTGTCGAGATGGGCGATGTTTCTTCAAGGTTTCGATTACGAAATAGAGCATCGTTCAGGATCCAAAATGAAGCATGTGGATGCGCTTAGTAGAATTTCGTGTCTCATGATCGAGGATTCCCTTCGTCATCGAATTAAAGAAGCGCAGTTTCAGGACGAGTGGATTAAGGGAGTGAGGAAGGTGTTAGAGAAAGAAGGTTATGACGATTATTTCATAAAATTCGACGTTTTGCACAAGGATCCCATTAAGGAACTTGTTGTAATTCCAACAACGATGGAGCAGGAGATAATTAAAATGTCACACCGACAAGGACATTTTGGAGTGAAGAAGACTCAAGACGTGATTGAGAAGACTTTCTACATACCCAGTTTGACTTCCAAGGTTGAAAGGGTCGTGAAGGGCTGTGTAGAGTGTATCGTCACCGAAGCTAAGACGGGTAAGAAGGAAGGATTTCTGAACCCTATCTGGAAATCAGATCAGCCGCTAGGAACATACCACATAGACCACGTAGGACCTCTGGAACAGACGCATAAACGATACAATCATCTGTTGGTAGTTGTTGACGCGTTCTCGAAATTCGTCTGGCTTTATCCAACGAAAAGTACAGGGACGAATGAGGTGATCGAAAGATTGGAGAAACAGGCGGTGATTTTTGGTAACCCTAGAAGAATCATATCGGACAGAGGAACGGCTTTTACTTCGAATGCGTTTGCCGAGTACTGTCTAAGCTCTGTATAGAAAAGCCGCAGAACTGGTACAAACATGTGGATCGCATTCAGCAAACAATTAATAATTCGCCTCCACGAAGTACAAAGGTGTCTCCATTCCGAATATTAACTGGACTCGATATGCGCATTAACGCTAACGAAGATATCAGAAAGTTGATGGAAGAGTCAGCGATAGAGGAGCTCAATGTAGAAAGAGATTTGGTTCGCGAAGAGGCGTGTGAGAACATTGCTGAGATTCAGAAAGAGAACAGGAAGAACTTCAACAAGAAGAGAGTGGAAGAAACGGCCTACAAAATCAATGAACTCGTAGCCATTAAGCGTACGCAGTTTGGACAAGGTTTGAAGTTGAAACCGAAATATCTTGGCCCGTACCGAGTGTTGAAAGCATTAGACCACGGCAGATATTCTGTTGAGCGAGTTGGGGAATTCGATGGACCACGGTACACCAATACAGTAGCAGAATTTATGAAGAGATGGAATCATTCATTCGGGTCGAATGAAAGCTCAGGATGGCCGAATGTGGGATTGGGAAAGGAACAAGACGGACAGACACGCAGAAACACCAGAAGCGGACGGACATATTAACAAGACGCAATTTGGGAGATAAAGACAAAAGACGAATAACGGAAGTAACAATTAACGAATATGACGCGGAACGCACTTAGATCAGAAACAAAAAGAAAAGAAGCTGTACAGTCATTGAGAGTTCGCCGTCAGAGTCAGTTGTCGTAGTCTTTAAAGTCGTGTGTGAAAATACTTATTGTGAAACTTTAATAAAATACTTATAATAATATTTGAATGAACTTAAACTAAATAAATGAAATATATGAACTTAAAATATTGAAATACGGTTAATTTAATCATTAAATTAATAAACTAGACATAATAATATAATTTGATTGGACTTAACGTCTACAATATTAGACTGAAGGTTAAGTTCCTACAAATTTTGGGGCTCGTCCGGGATTGACCCAATTAAAGTGAAACAATAAGACAATAAGTGAAGGAGTGAACATAAAAATCGCGCAGCGTTCAAATTTCGTCATCAGTAGAAGCGAATCATCCATTCGCAGCAGAATCGCAAAGTAACGACGTCACGCCGAGCAGAATTGTTTCCAAGGAGATTGACGAGTTCAAGTTTGTCATCAGTAGAAGCAAACAGAAGATTTGCAGCAGAGCCGAAAATCTACGACGTCACGCCGATCATATTTGTTACCAAGGAGAAAAAGCAACGCTAAGCTAAAGAGAAGCGAAGCCGAGCAGAGAGAAGAGAAGAAAGGAGAACAAAGCATAGTAGAAAAGTGCAACAAGTGTAGAGAAGCGGAACAGTAGGAGAAGCGGGACGAAGGAGAAGCGAAACGCAGGAGAAGCGGAACGTAGTAGAAGCAGAACGGCGAGTGGAAGACAAATTTTGAAAGAAGCTGAGTTGAAGAAGAAGAAGCTGTGACGGTGAAGCGGCAAACGAAGAAGCGAGAAGAATCGAATTTGGCAAGAGAAGCGACGAGAACGAGACGAGTGAAGCAAGATCAACGAGAGGAAGAGTAGAATCGACGAGAAGAAACACAACCAAAACGAAGACGAAGCAAGAAGCAAGAAGCAGTAGAAGGAAGTTCGCAAGTTTGTGTATAATATTTATCGTAGTTTTATTTACATTAGATATATTAGTACTTATTTATATTATCACTAAATTTTATACTTAAATACTATATTCTAATAATGGATGTAAGCGGCATACTGGCTTTGACTGTGGAAGGGTTGAAGCTGCAATTGGAAGGGTTGGGTTTATCGACGAATGGACGGAAGACCGAACTACAGACCAGACTATTGAAACACTTCGGCCTTTCGAGAGCGGACACGGAGGATGTGTTCTCAGACGCGTTACCCAGACGTGAATCAGTGGGTGCGTGAGTTTGAAGACAACTCATTCACTGTTCACTGGAACGACTTACAAATGTTCATTTATTCCAAACAGCTGCTTAAGGGTGCAGCGAAAATTTTTGTAAGAAGCCAAGTAGGCATTAAAGATTGGCGATCGCTAAAATCCGCACTAGTTAATGAATTTGGAGCACAACTTTCATCTGTAGAAATCCACAAAATTTTGAGAAATCGACGCAAGAGGCCACAGGAGAGCTTCAGAGAATATTTATATAATCTGATGGAGATTGGAATGCCGATCAGTCTAGACGATGAAAGCCTGATGGAATATTTCATCGAAGGGATACCAGATTCAAGGTCTAATAAAACCGTGTTGTACCAGGCGCGCTCGATCGAGGATTTAAAATTTATGAGAAGATCCGTAGTTCCACTCAGCAGTCATCAAACTCGAGAGGACTTCAGCAGCAGCCGCAGAAAACTAGCGATGTCCGACAGAACCCTGAAAGGAAGTGTTTCAAATGTGGTGACAAGAATCATATTGCGAAAGATTGCTCGTTATCAGGCTATCGTTGTTTTAAGTGTCAGCAGCCAGGACACAGAGCGTTTGAATGTAGAGCCGAAGTGAAGAGAGACCAGAAAAGCGAGAGCAAACAGCTTAACGTGGCAACGCTAGGAACCAATGAGACACCGATATTATTGAAGAGCAACCGATTATTCAAAGATGTAGACGTGAGGGGAGTCAATGTGTCAGCACTAATCGATACCGGCAGCGATATCTGCATCATCAGATACGATGTTTTAATGAGACTAGGCGATATTGAATTGACTGGAGAAAAGAAAATTTTACAGGGGCTCGGACAGAAGAGAGTGTCGACAGTCGGAAGCTTTGTTGTTCAAGTAATTATCGATGATATTAATTTGGAGATCCAATTCCATGTCATGCGAGAGAAGGACATGTTATATTCCGCAATTATAGGCAACGACATTCTTCGACAAGTAGATGTGATCATCAGTTCAGATGAAGTTATGTTTAAAAGTAAAATGGTAGATAGTGTGTCAAAGAAGAACGAACAACGAGATGAAGGGAAGATTGAAGAGAATAAAGAACGACGCATTTCGAGTATTGATGAACTAAAGCGTGAATTCGAAGAAATATGTTTATCAACATCAGTCGATGATTTAAGTGGCGCTCCAACGCACTTATCTCACCTTGACGGGAAAACAGAAAAATCAGCATTGACATTAATCAATAATTACAAGCCGCAGAAGAAGAGAGATTCACCAGTTGTAATGAAAATAATTTTGAAAGACGAAGTTCCAGTGTATCAGAGACCGAGAAGACAATCGTACATGAATCAATGTGCTGTTCAAGAACAGGTGAAAGAGTGGTTGAAAGAAGGGATAGTGAAGCCAAGCTACTCAGAATATGCATCGCCGATTGTGCTTGTCACTAAGAAAGATGGTTCGAAGAGATTATGCTGCGATTATCGAAAGCTGAACGAAAAGATTATTCGAGATAATTTTCCGATGGTGCTCATTGACGATGTATTGCAGAGGCTTCAAGAAGCAAAGGTTTTCACGACGTTGGATTTGCGTAATGGTTTTTTCCACGTACCCATAGAAGCATCGTCGCAGAAGTATACGTCTTTCGTAACACATAATGGGCAATATGAATTTCGATATGTCCCGTTTGGAATATCGAATTCGCCGGCAGTCTTTTGAAGATACATTCTTGCAATCTTCCGTGAGTTGATCCAAAATGGATTGATAGTAGTTTATATGGATGATATAATAATCCCATCGAAAGACGAACTAGAAGGGTTAGACAAATTGAAGACAGTGCTGAAAGTTGCCGAGGAATACGGGCTGCGTATTTAGTGGAGTAAATGCCAAATTTTGATGAGGAGAGTAAACTTTTTGGGCTATATCGTCGAGAACTCAACTGTGAAGCCATCAGCAGAGAAGATGAAAGCGGTTAGTGAATTTCCGGAGCCGAAGGACAAGAAATCGCTTCAACGATTCTTGGGCCTGACTTCATATTTCCGACGTTTCATATCAAATTTCGCTTTGATAGCAAAGCCACTCACTGATCTACTAAAGAAGGAAGCTCATTTCAAGATTGACGATTTAGAACGAATAGCGATTCAACAGTTGAAGACAGCATTAGTTACTGCACCGGTCTTGATGTTGTATGATCCAAAGGCAACAACCGAGATTCATACAGACGCGTGTATGTACGGCTATGGTGGTGTACTTTTACAGAAAAACATTGACGACCAACAGTTTCACCCGATTCAGTTCATGAGCAGAAAGACGTCACCAGTTGAGCAGAAGTACCATTCGTATGAGCTGGAAGTACTTGCGATTATAGAGTCGTTGAAAAAGTGGAGGATGTACGTCATGGGTTCGAGATTCAAAATTGTGACGGATTGCAACGCCTTCGCCATGACGATGAAAAAGGTTGATGTGCCACTGCGAGTGTCGAGATGGGCGATGTTTCTTCAAGGTTTCGATTACGAAATAGAGCATCGTTCAGGATCCAAAATGAAGCATGTGGATGCGCTTAGTAGAATTTCGTGTCTCATGATCGAGGATTCCCTTCGTCATCGAATTAAAGAAGCGCAGTTTCAGGACGAGTGGATTAAGGCAGTGAGGAAGGTGTTAGAGAAAGAAGGTTATGACGATTATTTCATAAAATTCGACGTTTTGCACAAGGATCCCATTAAGAAACTTGTTGTAATTCCAACAACGATGGAGCAGGAGATAATTAAAATGTCACACCGACAAGGACATTTTGGAGTGAAGAAGACTCAAGACGTGATTGAGAAGACTTTCTACATACCCAGTTTGACTTCCAAGGTTGAAAGGGTCGTGAAGGGCTGTGTAGAGTGTATCGTCACCGAAGCTAAGACGGGTAAGAAGGAAGGATTTCTGAACCCTATCTGGAAATCAGATCAGCCGCTAGGAACATACCACATAGACCACGTAGGACCTCTGGAACAGACGCATAAACGATACAATCATCTGTTGGTAGTTGTTGACGCGTTCTCGAAATTCGTCTGGCTTTATCCAACGAAAAGTACAGGGACGAATGAGGTGATCGAAAGATTGGAGAAACAGGCGGTGATTTTTGGTAACCCTAGAAGAATCATATCGGACAGAGGAACGGCTTTTACTTCGAATGCGTTTGCCGAGTACTGTCTAAGCTCTGTATAGAGAAGCCGCAGAACTGGTACAAACATGTGGATCGCATTCAGCAAACAATTAATAATTCGCCTCCACGAAGTACAAAGGTGTCTCCATTCCGAATATTAACTGGACTCGATATGCGCATTAACGCTAACGAAGATATCAGAAAGTTGATGGAAGAGTCAGCGATAGAGGAGCTCAATGTAGAAAGAGATTTGGTTCGCGAAGAGGCGTTTGAGAACATTGCTGAGATTCAGAAAGAGAACAGGAAGAACTTCAACAAGAAGAGAGTGGAAGAAACGGCCTACAAAATCAATGAACTCGTAGCCATTAAGCGTACGCAGTTTGGACAAGGTTTGAAGTTGAAACCGAAATATCTTGGCCCGTACCGAGTGTTGAAAGCATTAGACCACGGCAGATATTCTGTTGAGCGAGTTGGGGAATTCGATGGACCACGGTACACCAATACAGTAGCAGAATTTATGAAGAGATGGAATCATTCATTCGGGTCGAATGAAAGCTCAGGATGGCCGAATGTGGGATTGGGAAAGGAACAAGACGGACAGACACGCAGAAACACCAGAAGCGGACGGACATATTAACAAGACGCAATTTGGGAGATAAAGACAAAAGACGAATAACGGAAGTAACAATTAACGAATATGACGCGGAACGCACTTAGATCAGAAACAAAAAGAAAAGAAGCTGTACAGTCATTGAGAGTTCGCCGTCAGAGTCAGTTGTCGTAGTCTTTAAAGTCGTGTGTGAAAATACTTATTGTTAAACTTTAATAAAATACTTATAATAATATTTGAATGAACTTAAACTAAATAAATGAAATATATGAACTTAAAATATTGAAATACGGTTTATTTAATCATTAAATTAATAAACTAGACATCATAATATAATTTGATAGGACTTAACGTCTACAATATTAGACTGAAGGTTAAGTTCCTACATAAATAAAGGATTTTGTTTTCAATGTGCCTGCTCATAGACACATGAAGATGATTCATTCTATATAGATTCATATTTAAAAAAATTAGTTACAGACATTTCATAACAAATTGTCATTTGGTTTAGAATATATTGAAGGATGTACTAATTCGTTAACTAATCAAGAAGAAGTCCCTTTATAGTAAATTAACGTTATTTTCTTCGATGTGGCGACTCCTGGACACATGAGCTGAGTTGATACAATATCGATGCATACTAAAATGGAAATAACAAACATTTCATAAAATCTCGATATATTGTTCAGAAAATGAACAGAATGATATACCGATGTGCTGATGAACCGATTCTGTAACTCATCATGAAGAAGACCAAGTACTATAAATTTAGTATTATGTTTTCAATATGGCTGCACCTAGACACATAAACTGAATTTATTCTATGTCGAAGTAAATTAATATAGCAATGACAAACATTTCAAAAAATTCGATGTCCGGTTCAGAACTTATTGAGTTATATAACGATGCGAAAGCTGATCATGAAGAGGTCCCTTTATAGTAAATTAACGTTATTTTCTTCAATGAGGTTGTACTGGACACATGAACTAAACTAATTCTATATCAGTGCATATTAATATATAAATGCCTGCTCATAGACACATGAAGATGGTTGATTCTATATAGATTCATATGAAAAAAAAATTTGTTACAGACAATTCATAACAAATCGTCATCTGGTTTAGAATATATTGAAGGATGTACTAATTCGCTAACTAATCAAGTAGAAGTCCCTTTATAGTAAATTAACGTTATTTTCTCCATATGGCAGTTCCTGGACACATGATCTGCATTAATTCTATACCGATGCATATTTAAATAGAAATAACAACCATTTCATAAAATTTTGACATATTGTTCAGAAAATGAACAGAATGATATACCGATGTACTGATGTACCGACTCTGTAATTCATCATGAAGAAGTCTAAGTTAAATAAATTAAGAATAATGTTTTCAATATGGCTGTTCCTAGACACATAAATTAATATAACAATGACATACATTTCAAAAAAATTGGATGTCCGGTTCAGATATCGAACGAATCGTCATCTGGTTTAGAATATATTGAAGGATGTACTAACTCGGTAACTAATAATGAAGAATGTCATTTATAGTAAATTAACGTTATTTTCTTCGATATGGCAGTTCCTGGACACATGAACTGAGTAAATTCTATATCGATGCATATTAAAATAGAAATAACTAATATTTCATAAAATTTCGATATATTGTTCAGAAAATGAACAGAATGATATACCGATGTACTGATGTACCGATTCTGTAACTCATCATAAAGAAGACCAAGTACTATAAATAAAGGATTTTGTTTTCAATGTGCCTGCTTATAGACACATGAAGATGATTCATTCTATATAGATTCATATTCAAAAAAAAAATTATTTACAGACATTTCATAACAAATTGTCATCTGGTTTAGAATATATTGAAGGATGTACTAATTCGTTAACTAATCAAGAAGAAGCCCCTTTATAGTAAATTAACGTTATTTTCTTCGATGTGGCGACTCCTGGACACATGAGCTGAGTTGATTCAATATCGATGCATACTAAAATGGAAATAACAAACATTTCATAAAATTTCGATATATTTTTCAGAAAATGAACAGAATGATATACCGACGTACTGATGTACCAATTCTGTAATTCATCATGAAGAAGTCAAAGTAAAACAAATTAAGTATTATGTTTTCAACATGGCTGCTCCTAGACACATCAACTGAATTTATTCTATATCGATTCATATTCAAATAAAGTAGTTAGAGCAATTTCATATCAAATCGTCATCTGGTGTAGAATATATTGAAGGATGTACTAACTCGGTAACTAATAATGAAGAATGTCATTTATAGTAAATTAACGTTATTTTCTTCGATATGGCAGTTCCTGGACACATGAACTGAGTAAATTCTATATCGATGCATATTAAAATAGAAATAACTAATATTTCATAAAATTTCGATATATTGTTCAGAAAATGAACAGAATGATATACCGATGTACTGATGTACCGATTCTGTAACTCATCATGAAGAAGACCAAGTACTATAAATAAAGGATTTTGTTTTCAATGTGCCTGCTTATAGACAAATGAAGATGATTCATTCTATATAGATTCATATTCAAAAAAAAAATTATTTACAGACATTTCATAACAAATTGTCATCTGGTTTAGAATATATTGAAAGATGTACTAATTCGTTAACTAATCAAGAAGAAGTTCCTTTATAGTAAATTAACATTATTTTCTTCGATGTGGCACCTCCTGGACACATGAACTGAGTTAATTCAATATCGATGCATATTAAAATAGAAATAACAAATATTACATAAAATTTCGATATATTGTTCAGAAAATGAACAGAATGATATACCGATGTGCTGATGAACCGATTCTGTAACTCATCATGAAGAAGACCAAGTACTATAAATTAAGTATTATGTTTTCAATATGGCTGCACCTAGACACATAAACTGAATTTATTCTATGTCGAAGTAAATTAATATAGCAATGACAAACATTTCAAAAAAATTCGATGTCCGGTTCAGAAATTATTGAGTTATATAACGATGCAAAAGCTGATCATGAAGAGGTCCCTTTATAGTAAATTAACGTTATTTTCTTCAATGAGGTTGTACTGGACACATGAACTAAACTAATTCTATATCAGTGCATATTAATATATAAATGCCTGCTCATAGACACATGAAGATGATTGATTCTATATAGATTCATATGAAAAAAAAATTTGTTACAGACAATTCATAACAAATCGTCATCTGGTTTAGAATATATTGAAGGATGTACTAATTCGTTAACTAATCAAGTAGAAGTCCCTTTATAGTAAATTAACGTTATTTCCTCGATATGGCAGTTCCTGGACACATGATCTGAATTAATTCTATATCGATGCATATTTACATAGAAATAACAACCATTTCATAAAATTTTGACATAATATTCACAAAATTAACAGAATGATATACCGATGTACTGATGTACCGACTCTGTAATTCATCATGAAGAAGTCTAAGTTAAATAAATTAAGGATTATGTTTTCAATATGGCTGCTCCTAGACACATAAATTAATATAACAATGACAAACATTTCAAAAAAATTGGATGTCCGGTTCAGAAATTATTGAAGGATATAACGATGCGAAAGCTGATCATGAAGAAGTCCCTTTATAGTAAATTAACGTAATTTTCTTCAATGAGGTTGTACTGGACACATGAACTAAACTAATTCTATATCGATGCATATTAATATATAAATGCCTGCTCATAGACACATGAAGTGAATTGATTCATATGTACTGATTAATAGATTCATATTAAAAAAAAGTAGTTACAGACATTTCATAACAAATTGTCATCTGGTTTAGAATTTATTGAAGGATGTACTAATTCGTTAACTAATCAAGAAGAAGTCCCTTTATAGTAAATTAACGTTATTTTCTCGATATGGCTGTTCCTGGACACATGATCTGATTTAGTTCTATATCGATTCATATTTATATAGAAATAACAACCATTTCATAAAATTTCAATATATTGTTCAGAAAATGAACAGAATGATATACCGATGTACTGATGTACTGATTCTGTAATTCATCATGAAGGAGTCCAAGTTTAATAAATTAAGTATTACGTTTTCAATATGGCTGCTCCTAGACACATGAACTTAATCTATTCTATATCGATGCACATTAATATAGCATTGACAAATATTACAGACAAAATTCGAAATCTGATTCAGAAAGTATTGAAGGATATACCGTTTCTGTAGCTGATCTTAAGAAGTCCCTTTATAGAAAATCAACGTAATTTTCTTCACTGAGGCTGTTACTGGACACATGAACTGAATTTATTCTACATCGATACATATGAAAAAAGCAAAGTGTAGAAAATATTGATGAATACATTGACTCGGTTACTAATCATGAAGAAGTCCCTTTATAGTAAATTAACGTAATTTTCTTCAATGAGGTTGTACTGGACACATGAACTACACTAATTCTATATCGATGCATATTAATATATAAATGCCTGCTCATAGACACATGAAGTGAATTGATTCATATGTACTGATTAATAGATTCATATTAAAGAAAAAGTAGTTACAGACATCTCATAACAAATCGTCATCTGGTTTAGAATATATTGAAGGATGTACTAATTCGTTAACTGATCAAGAAGAAGTCCCTTTATAGTAAATTAACGTTATTTTCTTCGATGTGGCGACTCCTGGACACATGAGCTGAGTTGATTCAATATCGATGCATACTAAAATGGAAATAACAAATATTTCATAAAATTTCGATATATTTTTCAGAAAATGAACAGAATGATATACCGACGTACTGATGTACCGATTCTGTAATTCATCATGAAGAAGTCAAAGTAAAACAAATTAAGTATTATGTTTTCAACATGGCTGCTCCTAGACACATCAACTGAATTTATTCTATATCGATTTATATTCAAAAAAAAGTAGTTAGAGCAATTTCATATCAAATCGTCATCTGGTTTAGAATATATTGAAGGATGTACTAACTCGGTAACTAATAATGAAGAATGTCATTTATAGTAAATTAACGTTATTTTCTTCGATATGGCAGTTCCAGTGACCGATGTGCTGATGAACCGATTCTGTAACTCATCATGAAGAAGACCAAGTACTATAAATTAAGTATTATGTTTTCAATATGGCTGCACCTAGACACATAAACTGAATTTATTCTATATCGAAGTAAATTAATATAGCAATGACAAACATTTCAAAAAAATTCGATGTCCGGTTCAGAAATTATTGAGTTATATAACGATGCGAAAGCTGATCATGAAGAGGTCCCTTTATAGTAAATTAACGTTTTTTTCTTCAATGAGGTTGTACTGGACACATGAACTAAACTAATTCTATATCAGTGCATATTAATATATAAATGCCTGCTCATAGACACATGAAGATGATTGATTCTATATAGATTCATATGAAAAAAAAATTTGTTACAGACAATTCATAACAAATCGTCATCTGGTTTAGAATATATTGAAGGATGTACTAATTCGTTAACTAATCAAGTAGAAGTCCCTTTATAGTAAATTAACGTTATTTTCTCGATATGGCAGTTCCTGGACACATGATCTGAATTAATTCTATACCGATGCATATTTAAATAGAAATAACAACCATTTCATAATATTTTGACATATTGTTCAGAAAATGAACAGAATGATATACCGATGTACTGATGTACCGACTATGTAATTCATCATGAAGAAGTCTAAGTTAAATAAATTAAGAATAATGTTTTCAATATGGCTGCTCCTAGACACATAAATTAATATAACAATGACATACATTTCAAAAAAATTGGATGTCCGGTTCAGAAATTATTGAAGGATATAACGATGCGAAAGCTGATCATGAAGAAGTCCCTTTATAGTAAATTAACGTAATTTTCTTCAATGAGGTTGTACTGGACACATGAACTAAACTAATTCTATATCGATGCATATTAATATATAAATGCCTGCTCATAGACACATGAAGTGAATTGATTCATATGTACTGATTAATAGATTCATATTAAAAAAAAGTAGTTACAGACATTTCATAACAAATTGTCATCTGGTTTAGAATATATTGAAGGATGTACTAATTCATTAACTAATCAAGAAGAAGTCCCTTTATAGTAAATTAACATTATTTTCTTCGATGTGGCACCTCCTGGACACATGAACTGAGTTAATTCAATATCGATGCATATTAAAATAGAAATAACAAATATTACATAAAATTTCGATATATTGTTCAGAAAATGAACAGAATGATATACCGATGTGCTGATGAACCGATTCTGTAACTCATCATGAAGAAGACCAAGTACTATAAATTTAGTATTATGTTTTCAATATGGCTGCTCCTAGACACATAAACTGAATTTATTCTATATCGAAGTAAATTAATATAACAATGACAAACATTTCAAAAAAAGTGAATGTCCGGTTCAGAAATTATTGAAGGATATAACGATGCGAATGCTGATCATGAAGAAGTCTCTTTATAGTAAAGTAACGTCATTTTCTTCAATGAGGTTGTACTGGACACATGAACTAAACTAATTCTATATCGATGCATATTAATATATAAATGCCTGCTCATAGACACATGAAGTGAATTGATTCATATGTACTGATTAATAGATTCATATTAAAAAAAAGTAGTTACAGACATTTCATAACAAATTGTCATCTGGTTTAGAATTTATTGAAGGATGTACTAATACGTTAACTAATCAAGAAGAAGTCCCTTTATAGTAAATTAACGTTATTTTCTCGATATGGCTGTTCCTGGACACATGATCTGATTTAATTCTATATCGATTCATATTTATATAGAAATAACAACCATTTCATAAA
The DNA here is from genome assembly GCA_947389925.1 of Coelopa pilipes. Lineage (NCBI taxonomy): Eukaryota > Metazoa > Arthropoda > Insecta > Diptera > Coelopidae > Coelopa > Coelopa pilipes. The sequence continues at coordinate 11,926,421 of OX376700.1, forward strand.
ATTTCAATATATTGTTCAGAAAATGAACAGAATGATATACCGATGTACTGATGTACTCATTCTGTAATTCATCATGAAGGAGTCCAAGTTTAATAAATTAAGTATTACGTTTTCAATATGGCTGCTCCTAGACACATGAACTTAATCTATTCTATATCGATGCACATTAATATAGCAATGACAAATATTACAGACAAAATTCGAAATCTGATTCAGAAAGTATTGAAGGATATACCGTTTCTGTAGCTGATCTTAGGAAGTCCCTTTATAGAAAATCAACGTAATTTTCTTCACTGAGGCTGTTACTGGACACATGAACTGAATTAATCGATACATCTACATCGATACATATGAAAAAAGCAAAGTGTAGAAAATATTGATGAATACATTGACTCGGTTACTAATCATGAAGAAGTCCCTTTATAGTAAATTAACGTTATTTTCTTCGATGTGGCGACTCCTGGACACATGAGCTGAGTTTGTTCAATATCGATGCATACTAAAATGGAAATAACAAACATTTCATAAAATTTCGATATATTTTTCAGAAAATGAACAGAATGATATACCGACGTACTGATGTACCGATTCTGTAATTCATCATGAAGAAGTCAAAGTAAAACAAATTAAGTATTATGTTTTCAACATGGCTGCTCCTAGACACATCAACTGAATTTATTCTATATCGATTCATATTCAAAAAAAAGTAGTTAGAGCAATTTCATATCAAATCGTCATCTGGTTTAGAATATATTGAAGGATGTACTTACTCGGTAACTAATAATGAAGAATGTCATTTATAGTAAATTAACGTTATTTTCTTCGATATGGCAGTTCCTGGACACATGAACTGAGTAAATTCTATATCGATGCATATTAAAATAGAAATAACTAATATTTCATAAAATTTCGATATATTGTTCAGAAAATGAACAGAATGATATACCGATGTACTGATGTACCGATTCTGTAACTCATCATGAAGAAGACCAAGTACTATAAATAAAGGATTTTGTTTTCAATGTGCCAGCTTATAGACACATGAAGATGATTCATTCTATATAGATTCATATTCAAAAAAAAAATTATTTACAGACATCTCATAACAAATCGTCATCTGGTTTAGAATATATTGAAGGATGTACTAATTCGTTAACTAATCAAGAAGAAGTCCGATTATAGTAAATTAACGTTATTTCCTTCGATGTGGCGACACCTGGACACATGAACTGAGTTAATTCTATATCGATGCATATTAAAATAGAAATAACAAATATTTCATAAAATTTCGATATATTGTTCAGAAAATGAACAGAATGATATACCGATGTACAGATGTACCGATTCTATAATTCATCATGAAGTAGTATAAGTTTTATAAATAAAGGATTTAGTTTTTAATGTGCCTGCTCATAGACACATTAAGTGAATTTATTCTATATCGATTCATATTCAAAAAAAAAGTAGTTAGAGCAATTTCATATCAAATCGTCATCTGGTTTAGAATATATTGAAGGATGTACTAACTCGGTAACTAATAATGAAGAATGTCATTTATAGTAAATTAACGTTTTTTTCTTCGATATGGCAGTTCCTGGACACATGAACTGAGTAAATTCTATATCGATGCATATTAAAATAGAAATAACAAATATTTCATAAAATTTCGATATATTGTTCAGAAAATGAACAGAATGATATACCGATGTACTGATGTACCGATTCTGTAACTCATCATGAAGAAGAACAAGTACTATAAATAAAGGATTTTGTTTTCAATGTGCCTGCTCATAGACACATGAAGATGATTCATTCTATATAGATTCATATTTAAAAAAAATTAGTTACAGACATTTCATAACAAATTGTCATTTGGTTTAGAATATATTGAAGGATGTACTATTTCGTTAACTAATCAAGAAGAAGTCCCTTTATAGTAAATTAACGTTATTTTCTTCGATGTGGCGACTCCTGGACACATGAGCTGAGTTGATTCAATATCGATGCATACTAAAATGGAAATAACAAACATTTCATAAAATTTCGATATATTTTTCAGAAAATGAACAGAATGATATACCGACGTACTGATGTACCGGCTCTGTAATTCATCATGAAGAAGTCAAAGTAAAACAAATTAAGTATTATGTTTTCAACATGGCTGCTCCTAGACACATCAACTGAATTTATTCTATATCGATTCATATTCAAAAAAAAGTAGTTAGAGCAATTTCATATCAAATCGTCATCTGGTTTAGAATATATTGAAGGATGTACTTATCGGTAACTAATAATGAAGAATGTCATTTATAGTAAATTAACGTTATTTTCTTCGATATGGCAGTTCCTGGACACATGAACTGAGTAAATTCTATATCGATGCATATTAAAATAGAAATAACTAATATTTCATAAAATTTCGATATATTGTTCAGAAAATGAACAGAATGATATACAGATGTACTGATGTACCGATTCTGTAACTCATCATGAAAAAGACCAAGTACTATAAATAAAGGATTTTGTTTTCAATGTGCCAGCTTATAGACACATGAAGATGATTCATTCTATATAGATTCATATTCAAAAAAAAAAAAAATTATTTACAGACATCTCATAACAAATCGTCATCTGGTTTAGAATATATTGAAGGATGTACTAATTCGTTAACTAATCAAGAAGAAGTCCGATTATAGTAAATTAACGTTATTTCCTTCGATGTGGCGACACCTGGACACATGAACTGAGTTAATTCTATATCGATGCATATTAAAATAGAAATAACAAATATTTCATAAAATTTCGATATATTGTTCAGAAAATGAACAGAATGATATACCGATGTACAGATGTACCGATTCTATAATTCATCATGAAGTAGTTTAAGTTTTATAAATAAAGGATTTAGTTTTTAATGTGCCTGCTCATAGACACATTAAGTGAATTTATTCTATATCGATTCATATTCAAAAAAAAAGTAGTTAGAGCAATTTCATATCAAATCGTCATCTGGTTTAGAATATATTGAAGGATGTACTAACTCGGTAACTAATAATGAAGAATGTCATTTATAGTAAATTAACGTTTTTTTCTTCGATATGGCAGTTCCTGGACACATGAACTGAGTAAATTCTATATCGATGCATATTAAAATAGAAATAACAAATATTTCATAAAATTTCGATATATTGTTCAGAAAATGAACAGAATGATATACCGATGTACTGATGTACCGATTCTGTAACTCATCATGAAGAAGAACAAGTACTATAAATAAAGGATTTTGTTTTCAATGTGCCTGCTCATAGACACATGAAGATGATTCATTCTATATAGATTCATATTTAAAAAAATTAGTTACAGACATTTCATAACAAATTGTCATTTGGTTTAGAATATATTGAAGGATGTACTATTTCGTTAACTAATCAAGAAGAAGTCCCTTTATAGTAAATTAACGTTATTTTCTTCGATGTGGCGACTCCTGGACACATGAGCTGAGTTGATTCAATATCGATGCATATTAAAATGGAAATAACAAACATTTCATAAAATTTCGATATATTTTTCAGAAAATGAACAGAATGATATACCGACGTACTGATGTACCGGCTCTGTAATTCATCATGAAGAAGTCAAAGTAAAACAAATTAAGTATTATGTTTTCAACATGGCTGCTCCTAGACACATCAACTGAATTTATTCTATATCGATTCATATTCAAAAAAAAGTAGTTAGAGCAATTTCATATCAAATCGTCATCTGGTTTAGAATATATTGAAGGATGTACTTACTCGGTAACTAATAATGAAGAATGTCATTTATAGTAAATTAACGTTATTTTCTTCGATATGGCAGTTCCTGGACACATGAACTGAGTAAATTCTATATCGATGCATATTAAAATAGAAATAACTAATATTTCATAAAATTTCGATATATTGTTCAGAAAATGAACAGAATGATATACCGATGTACTGATGTACCGATTCTGTAACTCATCATGAAGAAGACCAAGTACTATAAATAAAGGATTTTGTTTTCAATGCGCCTGCTTATAGACACATGAAGATGATTCATTCTATATAGATTCATATTCAAAAAAAAAAAAAAAATTATTTACAGACATTTCTTAACAAATTGTCATCTGGTTTAGAATATATTGAAGGATGTACTAATTCGTTAACTAATCAAGAAGAAGTCCCTTTATAGTAAATTAACATTATTTTCTTCGATGTGGCACCTCCTGGACACATGAACTGAGTTAATTCAATATCGATGCATATTAAAATAGAAATAACAAATATTACATAAAATTTCGATATATTGTTCAGAAAATGAACAGAATGATATACCGATGTGCTGATGAACCGATTCTGTAAGTCATCATGAAGAAGACCAAGTACTATAAATTAAGTATTATGTTTTCAATATGGCTGCACCTAGACACATAAACTGAATTTATTCTATGTCGAAGTAAATTAATATAGCAATGACAAACATTTCAAAAAAATTCGATGTCCGGTTCAGAAATTATTGAGTTATATAACGATGCGAAAGCTGATCATGAAGAGGTCCCTTTATAGTAAATTAACGTTATTTTCTTCAATGAGGTTGTACTGGACACATGAACTAAACTAATTCTATATCAGTGCATATTAATATATAAATGCCTGCTCATAGACACATGAAGATGATTGATTCTATATAGATTCATATGAAAAAAAAATTTGTTACAGACAATTCACAACAAATCGTCATCTGGTTTAGAATATATTGAAGGATGTACTAATTCGTTAACTAATCAAGTAGAAGTCCCTTTATAGTAAATTAACGTTATTTTCTCGATATGGCAGTTCCTGGACACATGATCTGAATTAATTCTACACCGATGCATATTTAAATAGAAATAACAACCATTTCATAAAATTTTGACATATTGTTCAGAAAATGAACAGAATGATATACCGATGTACTGATGTACCGACTCTGTAATTCATCATGAAGAAGTCTAAGTTAAATAAATTAAGAATAATGTTTTCAATATGGCTGCTCCTAGACACATCAACTGAATTTATTCTATATCGATTCATATTCAAAAAAAAGTAGTTAGAGCAATTTCATATCAAATCGTCATCTGGTTTAGAATATATTGAAGGATGTACTAACTCGGTAACTAATGATGAAGAATGTCATTTATAGTAAATTAACGTTATTTCCTTCGATGTGGCACCTCCTGGACACATGAACTGAGTTAATTCAATATCGATGCATATTAAAATAGAAATAACAAATATTACATAAAATTTCGATATATTGTTCAGAAAATGAACAGAATGATATACCGATGTGCTGATGAACCGATTCTGTAAGTTATCATGAAGAAGACCAAGTACTATAAATTAAGTATTATGTTTTCAATATGGCTGCACCTAGACACATAAACTGAATTTATTCTATGTCGAAGTAAATTAATATAGCAATGACAAACATTTCAAAAAAATTCGATGTCCGGTTCAGAAATTATTGAGTTATATAACGATGCGAAAGCTGATCATGAAGAGGTCCCTTTATAGTAAATTAACGTTATTTTCTTCAATGAGGTTGTACTGGACACATGAACTAAACTAATTCTATATCAGTGCATATTAATATATAAATGCCTGCTCATTGACACATGAAGATGATTGATTCTATATAGATTCATATGAAAAAAATATTTGTTACAGACAATTCATAACAAATCGTCATCTGGTTTAGAATATATTGAAGGATGTACTAATTCGTTAACTAATCAAGTAGAAGTCCCTTTATAGTAAATTAACGTTATTTTCTCGATATGGCAGTTCCTGGACACATGATCTGAATTAATTCTATACCGATGCATATTTAAATAGAAATAACAACCATTTCATAAAATTTTGACATATTGTTCAGAAAATGAACAGAATGATATACCGATGTACTGATGTACTGATTCTGTAATTCATCATGAAGGAGTCCAAGTTTAATAAATTAAGTATTACGTTTTCAATATGGCTGCTCCTAGACACATGAACTTAATCCATTCTATATCGATGCACATTAATATAGCAATGACAAATATTACAGACAAAATTCGAAATCTGATTCAGAAAGTATTGAAAGATATACCGTTTCTGTAGCTGATCTTAAGAAGTCCCTTTATAGAAAATCAACGTAATTTTCTTCACTGAGGCTGTAACGATATTTTCTTCGATGTGGCGGCTTCTGGAAACAAAAACTAATTTAGCTTTATATTGATGAATATTAATAAAGCAATGACAAATATTTAAAATAAATTCGATGTCTGGTTCAGAAAAAATTTAAGGATATTACGATGCGAAAACTGATCATGAAGAAGTCCCTTTATAGTAAATTAGCATTATATTTTTCGATTTGGTTGTACTGGACACATGAACTAAACTAATTCTATATCGATGCATATTAGTAAATAAATGCCTGCTCACAGTCACATGAAGTGAATTGATTCATATGTACTGATTAATAGGTTCAAATTTAAAAAAAAATTGGTTACAGCAATTTCATATCAAATCGCCATCTGGTTTAGAATATATTGAAGGATATACGAACTCGGTAGCTAATAATGAAGAATGTCATTTACAGTAAATTAACGTTATTTCCTTCGATATGGCAGTTCCTGGACACATGATCTGAATTAATTCTATATCGATGCATATTTATATAGAAATAACAACCATTTCATAAAATGTTGACATATTGTTCACAAAATGAACAGAATGATATACCGATGTACTGATGTACCGATTCCGTAATTCATCATGAAGAAGTCCAAGTTTAATAAATTAAGTATTATGTTTTCCATATGGCTGCTCCTAGACAAAACAACTGAATTTATTCTATTTCGAAGTAAATTAATATAGCAATGAAAACCATTTCAAAAAAATTCGATGTCCGGTTCAGAAATTATGGAAGGATATAACGATGCGAAAGCTGATCATGAAGAAGTCCCTTTATAGTAAATTAACGTCATTTATTTCAATGAAGTTGTACTGGACACATGAACTAAACTAATTCTATATCGATGCATAATGATATATAAATGCCTGCTTATAGATACATGAAGTGAATTGATTCATATGTACTGATTAGTAGATTCATATAAAGAAAAAGTAGTTACAGAGATTTCATAACAAATCGTGATCTAGTTTAGAATATATTGAAGAATGTACTAATTCGTTAACTAATTAAGAAGAAGTCCGTTTATAGTAAATTGACGTTATTTTCTTCGATGTGGCGACTCCTGGACAAATGAACTGAGTTAATACTATATCGATGCAAATTAATATAGAAATGACAATTATTTCATAAAATTTCGATATATTGTTCAGAAAATGATCAGAATGAAATACCGATGTACATATGTACCGATACTGTAATTCATCATGAAGAAGTCCAAGTATTATAAATAAAGGACTTTGTTTTCAATGTGCCTGTTCATAGACACATGAAGTGAATTGATTCTATATAGATTCATATTAAAAAAAAGTAGTTACAGACATTCCATAACAAATCGTCAACTGGTTTAGAATATATTGAAAGATGCATTTCATAAAATTTTGACATATTGTTCAGAAAATAAACAGATCAGATGTACTGATGTACCGACTCTGTAATTCATCATGAAGATGTCCAAGTTAATTAAATTAAGGATTATGTTTTCAATATGGCTTCTCCTAGACACATAAACTGAATTTATTCTATATCGAAGTAAATTAATATAGCAATGACAAACATTTCAAAAAAATTCGATGTCCGGTTCAGAAATTATTGAAGGATATAACGATGCGAAAGCTGATCATGAAGGAGTCCCTTTATAGTAAATTAACGTCATTTACTTCAATGAGGTTGGACTGGACACATGAACTAAACTAATTCTATATCGATGCATATTAGTAAATAAATGCCTGCTCACAGACACATGAAGTGAATTGATTCATATGTACTGATTAATAGATTCATATTAAAAAAAAGTGGTTACAGCAATTTCATATCAAATCGTCATCTGGTTTAGAATATATTGAAGGATGTACTAACTCGGTAGCTAATAATGAAGAATGTCATTTATAGTAAATTAACGTTATTTTCTCGATATGGCAGTTCCTGGACACATGAACAGAGTAAATTCTATATCGATGCATATTAAAATAGAAATAACTAAAATTGCATAAAATTTCGATATATTGTTCAGAAAATGAACAGAATGATATACCGATGTACTGATGTGCCGATTCTGTAACTCATCATGAAGAAGACCAAGTACTATAAATAAAGGATTTTGTTTTCAATGTGCCTGATCATAGACACATGAAGATGATTGATTATATATAGATTCATATTTAAAAAAATTAGTTACAGACATTTCATAACAAATTGTCATTTGGTTTAGAATATATTGAAGGATGTACTAATTCGTTAACTAATCAAGAAGAAGTCCCTTTATAGTAAATTAACGTTATTTTCTTCGATGTGGCGACTCCTGGACCCATGAGCTGAGTTGATTCAATATCGATGCATATTAAAATGGAAATAACAAACATTTCATAATCATTTCATTTCGATATATTTTTCAGAAAATGAACAGAATGATATACCGACGTACTGATTTACCGGCTCTGTAATTCATCATGAAGAAGTCAAAGTAAAATAAATTAAGTATTATGTTTTCAACATGGCTGCTCCTAGACACATCAACTGAATTAATTCTATATCGATTCATATTCAAAAAAAAAGTAGTTAGAGCAATTTCATATCAAATCGTCATCTGGTTTAGAATATATTGAAGGATGTACTAACTCGGTAACTAATAATGAAGAATGTCATTTATAGTAAATTAACGTTATTTTCTTCGATATGGCAGTTACTGGACACATGAACTGAGTAAATTCTATATCGATGCATATTAAAATAGAAATAACTAAAATTTCATAAAATTTCGATATATTGTTCAGAAAATGAACAGAATGATATACCGATGTACTGATGTACCGATTCTGTAACTCATTATGAAGAAGACCAAGTACTATAAATAAAGGATTTTGTTTTCAATGTGCCTGATCATAGACACATGAAGATTATTCATTCTATATAGATTCATATTCAAAAAAAAAAAAATTATTTACAGACATTTCATAACAAATTGTCATCTGGTTTAGAATATATTGAAGGATGTACTAATTCGTTAACTAATCAAGAAGAAGTCCCTTTATAGTAAATTAACATTATTTTCTTCGATGTGGCGAATCCTGGACACATGAACTGAGTTAATTCAATATCGATGCATGTTAAAATAGAAATAACAAACATTTCATAAAATTTCGATATATTTTTCAGAAAATGAACAGAATGATATACCGACGTACTGATGTACCGGCTCTGTAATTCATCATGAAGAAGTCAAAGTAAAATAAATTAAGTATTATGTTTTCAACATGGCTGCTCCTAGACACATCAACTGAATTAATTCTATATCGATTCATATTCAAAAAAAAAGTAGTTAGAGCAATTTCATATCAAATCGTCATCTGGTTTAGAATATATTGAAGGATGTACTAACTCGGTAACTAATAATGAAGAATGTCATTTATAGTAAATTAACGTTATTTTCTTCGATATGGCAGTTACTGGACACATGAACTGAGTAAATTCTATATCGATGCATATTAAAATAGAAATAACTAAAATTTCATAAAATTTCGATATATTGTTCAGAAAATGAACAGAATGATATACCGATGTACTGATGTACCGATTCTGTAACTCATCATGAAGAAGACCAAGTACTATAAATAAAGGATTTTGTTTTCAATGTGCCTGATCATAGACACATGAAGATTATTCATTCTATATAGATTCATATTCAAAAAAAAAAAATTATTTACAGACATTTCATAACAAATTGTCATCTGGTTTAGAATATATTGAAGGATGTACTAATTCGTTAACTAATCAAGAAGAAGTCCCTTTATAGTAAATTAACATTATTTTCTTCGATGTGGCGAATCCTGGACACATGAACTGAGTTAATTCAATATCGATGCATGTTAAAATAGAAATAACAAACATTTCATAAAATTTCGATATATTTTTCAGAAAATGAACAGAATGATATACCAATGTATTGATGTACCGGCTCTGTAATTCATCATGAAGAAGTCCAAGTAAAATAAATTAAGTATCATGTTTTCAATATGGCTGCTCCGAGACACATCAACTGAATTTATTCTATATCGAAGTAAATTAATATAGCAATGACAAACATCTCAAAAAAATTCGGTGTCCGGTTCAGAAATTATTGAAGGATATAACGATGCGAAAGCTGATCATGAAGAAATCCCATAATAGTAAATTAACGTCATTTTCTTCAATGAGGTTGGACTGGACACATGAACTAAACTAATTCTATATCGATGCATATTAGTAAATAAATGCCTGCTCACAGACACATGAAGTGAATTGATTCATATGAACGATTAATAGATTCATATTAAAAAAAAGTGGTTACAGCAATTTCATATCAAATCATCATCTGGTTTAGAATATATTGAAGGATGTACTAACTCGGTAGCTAATAATGAAGAATGTCGTTTATAGTAAATTAACGTTATTTTCTCGATATGGCAGTTCCTGGACACATGATCTGAATTAATTCTATACCGATGCATATTTAAATACAAATAACAACCATTTCATAAAATTTTGACATATTGTTCAGAAAATGAACAGAATGATATACCGATGTACTGATGTACCGACTCTGTAATTCATCATGAAGAAGACTAAGTTAAATAAATTAAGGATTATGTTTTCAATATGGCTGCTCCTAGACACATAAATTAATATAACAATGACAAACATTTCAAAAAAATTCGATGTCCAGTTTAGAAAATATTGAAGGATAAAACGATTCTAATGCTGATAATGAAGAAGTGCCTTAATAGTAAATTAATATTATATTCTTCGATGTGATGGCTCCTGACACGTGAATTCAGTTAATTCTATATTGATGGATTTTAATATAGAAATGACAAATATTTCAGAAAATTCCGATATATTGCGCAGAAAATGAACAGAATTATATACCGATGTACTGATGTACCGATTCAGTAATTCATCATGAAGAAGTCCAAGTTTAATAAATTAAGTATTATGTTTTCAACATGGCTGCTCCTAGACACATAAACTGAATTAATTTTATATCGAAGTAAATTAATATATCAATGACAGACTTTTCAAAAAAATTCGATGTCCGGTTCAGAAATTATTGAAGGATATAACGATGCGAAAGCTGATCATGAAGGAGTCCCTTTATAGTAAATTAACGTCATTTACTTCAATGAGGTTGGACTGGACACATGAACTAAACTAATTCTATATCGATGCATATTAGTAAATAAATGCCTGCTCACAGACACATGAAGTGAATTGATTCATATGTACTGATTAATAGATTCATATTAAAAAAAAGTGGTTACAGCAATTTCATATCAAATCGTCATCTGGTTTAGAATATATTGAAGGATGTACTAACTCGGTAGCTAATAATGAAGAATGTCATTTATAGTAAATTAACGTTATTTTCTCGATATGGCAGTTCCTGGACACATGAACAGAGTAAATTCTATATCGATGCATATTAAAATAGAAATAACTAAAATTGCATAAAATTTCGATATATTGTTCAGAAAATGAACAGAATGATATACCGATGTACTGATGTGCCGATTCTGTAACTCATCATGAAGAAGACCAAGTACTATAAATAAAGGATTTTGTTTTCAATGTGCCTGATCATAGACACATGAAGATGATTGATTATATATAGATTCATATTTAAAAAAATTAGTTACAGACATTTCATAACAAATTGTCATTTGGTTTAGAATATATTGAAGGATGTACTAATTCGTTAACTAATCAAGAAGAAGTCCCTTTATAGTAAATTAACGTTATTTTCTTCGATGTGGCGACTCCTGGACCCATGAGCTGAGTTGATTCAATATCGATGCATATTAAAATGGAAATAACAAACATTTCATAAAATTTCGATATATTTTTCAGAAAATGAACAGAATGATATACCGACGTACTGATGTACCGGCTCTGTAATTCATCATGAAGAAGTCAAAGTAAAATAAATTAAGTATTATGTTTTCAACATGGCTGCTCCTAGACACATCAACTGAATTAATTCTATATCGATTCATATTCAAAAAAAAAGTAGTTAGAGCAATTTCATATCAAATCGTCATCTGGTTTAGAATATATTGAAGGATGTACTAACTCGGTAACTAATAATGAAGAATGTCATTTATAGTAAATTAACGTTATTTTCTTCGATATGGCAGTTACTGGACACATGAAATGAGTAAATTCTATATCGATGCATATTAAAATAGAAATAACTAAAATTTCATAAAATTTCGGTATATTGTTCAGAAAATGAACAGAATGATATACCGATGTACTGATGTACCGATTCTGTAACTCATCATGAAGAAGACCAAGTACTATAAATAAAGGATTTTGTTTTCAATGTGCCTGATCATAGACACATGAAGATTATTCATTCTATATAGATTCATATTCAAAAAAAAAAAAAATTATTTACAGACATTTCATAACAAATTGTCATCTGGTTTAGAATATATTGAAGGATGTACTAATTCGTTAACTAATCAAGAAGAAGTCCCTTTATAGTAAATTAACATTATTTTCTTCGATGTGGCGAATCCTGGACACATGAACTGAGTTAATTCAATATCGATGCATGTTAAAATAGAAATAACAAACATTTCATAAAATTTCGATATATTTTTCAGAAAATGAACAGAATGATATACCAATGTATTGATGTACCGGCTCTGTAATTCATCATGAAGAAGTCCAAGTAAAATAAATTAAGTATCATGTTTTCAATATGGCTGCTCCGAGACACATCAACTGAATTTATTCTATATCGAAGTAAATTAATATAGCAATGACAAACATCTCAAAAAAATTCGATGTCCGGTTCAGAAATTATTGAAGGATATAACGATGCGAAAGCTGATCATGAAGAAATCCCATAATAGTAAATTAACGTCATTTTCTTCAATGAGGTTGGACTGGACACATGAACTAAACTAATTCTATATCGATGCATATTAGTAAATAAATGCCTGCTCACAGACACATGAAGTGAATTGATTCATATGAACGATTAATAGATTCATATTAAAAAAAAGTGGTTACAGCAATTTCATATCAAATCATCATCTGGTTTAGAATATATTGAAGGATGTACTAACTCGGTAGCTAATAATGAAGAATGTCGTTTATAGTAAATTAACGTTATTTTCTCGATATGGCAGTTCCTGGACACATGATCTGAATTAATTCTATACCGATGCATATTTAAATACAAATAACAACCATTTCATAAAATTTTGACATATTGTTCAGAAAATGAACAGAATGATATACCGATGTACTGATGTACCGACTCTGTAATTCATCATGAAGAAGACTAAGTTAAATAAATTAAGGATTATGTTTTCAATATGGCTGCTCCTAGACACATAAATTAATATAACAATGACAAACATTTCAAAAAAATTCGATGTCCAGTTTAGAAAATATTGAAGGATAAAACGATTCGAATGCTGATAATGAAGAAGTCCCTTAATAGTAAATTAATATTATATTCTTCGATGTGATGGCTCCTGACACGTGAATTCAGTTAATTCTATATTGATGGATTTTAATATAGAAATCAGAAAATTCCGATATATTGCGCAGAAAATGAACAGAATTATATACCGATGTACTGATGTACCGATTCAGTAATTCATCATGAAGAAGTCCAAGTTTAATAAATTAAGTATTATGTTTTCAACATGGCTGCTCCTAGACACATAAACTGAATTAATTTTATATCGAAGTAAATTAATATATCAATGACAGACTTTTCAAAAAAATTCGATGTCCGGTTCAGAAATTATTGAAGGATATAACGATGCGAAAGCTGATCATGAAGGAGTCCCTTTATAGTAAATTAACGTCATTTACTTCAATGAGGTTGGACTGGACACATGAACTAAACTAATTCTATATCGATGCATATTAGTAAATAAATGCCTGCTCACAGACACATGAAGTGAATTGATTCATATGTACTGATTAATAGATTCATATTAAAAAAAAGTGGTTACAGCAATTTCATATCAAATCGTCATCTGGTTTAGAATATATTGAAGGATGTACTAACTCGGTAGCTAATAATGAAGAATGTCATTTATAGTAAATTAACGTTATTTTCTCGATAATGCAGTTCCTGGACACATGAACAGAGTAAATTCTATATCGATGCATATTAAAATAGAAATAACTAAAATTTCATAAAATTTCGATATATTGTTCAGAAAATGAACAGAATGATATACCGATGTACTGATGTGCCGATTCTGTAACTCATCATGAAGAAGACCAAGTACTATAAATAAAGGATTTTGTTTTCAATGTGCCTGATCATAGACACATGAAGATGATTGATTATATATAGATTCATATTTAAAAAAATTAGTTACAGACATTTCATAACAAATTGTCATTTGGTTTAGAATATATTGAAGGATGTACTAATTCGTTAACTAATCAAGAAGAAGTCCCTTTATAGTAAATTAACGTTATTTTCTTCGATGTGGCGACTCCTGGACCCATGAGCTGAGTTGATTCAATATCGATGCATATTAAAATGGAAATAACAAACATTTCATAAAATTTCGATATATTTTTCAGAAAATGAACAGAATGATATACCGACGTACTGATGTACCGGCTCTGTAATTCATCATGAAGAAGTCAAAGTAAAATAAATTAAGTATTATGTTTTCAACATGGCTGCTCCTAGACACATCAACTGAATTAATTCTATATCGATTCATATTCAAAAAAAACGTAGTTAGAGCAATTTCATATCAAATCGTCATCTGGTTTAGAATATATTGAAGGATGTACTAACTCGGTAACTAATAATGAAGAATGTCATTTATAGTAAATTAACGTTATTTTCTTCGATATGGCAGTTACTGGACACATGAACTGAGTAAATTCTATATCGATGCATATTAAAATAGAAATAACTAAAATTTCATAAAATTTCGATATATTGTTCAGAAAATGAACAGAATGATATACCGATGTACTGATGTACCGATTCTGTAACTCATCATGAAGAAGACCAAGTACTATAAATAAAGGATTTTGTTTTCAATGTGCCTGATCATAGACACATGAAGATTATTCATTCTATATAGATTCATATTCAAAAAAAAAAAAATTATTTACAGACATTTCATAACAAATTGTCATCTGGTTTAGAATATATTGAAGGATGTACTAATTCGTTAACTAATCAAGAAGAAGTCCCTTTATAGTAAATTAACACTATTTTCTTCGATGTGGCGAATCCTGGACACATGAACTGAGTTAATTCAATATCGATGCATGTTAAAATAGAAATAACAAACATTTCATAAAATTTCGATATATTTTTCAGAAAATGAACAGAATGATATACCAATGTATTGATGTACCGGCTCTGTAATTCATCATGAAGAAGTCCAAGTAAAATAAATTAAGTATCATGTTTTCAATATGGCTGCTCCGAGACACATCAACTGAATTTATTCTATATCGAAGTAAATTAATATAGCAATGACAAACATCTCAAAAAAATTCGATGTCCGGTTCAGAAATTATTGAAGGATATAACGATGCGAAAGCTGATCATGAAGAAATCCCATAATAGTAAATTAACGTCATTTTCTTCAATGACGTTGGACTGGACACATGAACTAAACTAATTCTATATCGATGCATATTAGTAAATAAATGCCTGCTCACAGACACATGAAGTGAATTGATTCATATGAACGATTAATAGATTCATATTAAAAAAAAGTGGTTACAGCAATTTCATATCAAATCATCATCTGGTTTAGAATATATTGAAGGATGTACTAACTCGGTAGCTAATAATGAAGAATGTCGTTTATAGTAAATTAACGTTATTTTCTCGATATGGCAGTTCCTGGACACATGATCTGAATTAATTCTATACCGATGCATATTTAAATACAAATAACAACCATTTCATAAAATTTTGACATATTGTTCAGAAAATGAACAGAATGATATACCGATGTACTGATGTACCGACTCTGTAATTCATCATGAAGAAGACTAAGTTAAATAAATTAAGGATTATGTTTTCAATATGGCTGCTCCTAGACACATAAATTAATATAACAATGACAAACATTTCAAAAAAATTCGATGTCCAGTTTAGAAAATATTGAAGGATAAAACGATTCGAATGCTGATAATGAAGAAGTCCCTTAATAGTAAATTAATATTATATTCTTCGATGTGATGGCTCCTGACACGTGAATTCAGTTAATTCTATATTGATGGATTTTAATATAGAAATGACAAATATTTCAGAAAATTCCGATATATTGCGCAGAAAATTAACAGAATTATATACCGATGTACTGATGTACCGATTCAGTAATTCATCATGAAGAAGTCCAAGTTTAATAAATTAAGTATTATGTTTTCAACATGGCTGCTCCTAGACACATAAACTGAATTAATTTTATATCGAAGTAAATTAATATATCAATGACAGACTTTTCAAAACAATTCGATGTCCGGTTTAGAAAATATTGAAGGATAAAACGATTCGAAAGCTGATCATAAAGAAGTCCCATTATAGTAAATTAAAGTTATATTCTTCGATATGGCGGCTCCCGGACACATGAACTCAGTTAATTCTATATTGATGGATTTTAATATAGGAATGACAAATATTTCATAAAATTTCGATATATTGTGCAGAAAATGAACAGAATTATATACATATATGAATATATTGTATATATATATATGTACTAATGTACTGACTCTGTAAATAATTATGAAGAAGTCCAAGTATTATAAATAAAGGATTTTGTTTTCAATGTGCCGTCTCATAGACACATGAAGTGCATTGATTCTATATAGACTCATATTAAAAGAAAAGTAGTTACAGACATTTCATGTCAAATCGTCATCTGGTTTAGAATATATCGAAGGATGTACTAACTCGGTAACTAATCATGAAGAATGTCTATTATAGTAAATTAACGTTATTTTCTTCGATATGGCAGTTTCTGGACACATGATCTGAATTAATTCTATACCGATGCATATTTATATAGAAATAACAACCATTTCATAAAATTTCGATATATTGTTCAGAAAATGAACAGAATGATATACCGAAGTACATATGTACCGATTCCGTAATTCATCATGAAGAAGTTAAGTTCAATAAATTAAGTATTATGTTTTCAATATTGCTGCTCCTAGACACATAAACTGAATTTATTCTATATCGAAGTAAATTAATATAACAATGACAGATAGTAAATTAACGTCATTTACTTCAATGAGGTTGGACTGGACACATGAACTAAACTAATTCTATATCGATGCATATTAGTAAATAAATGCCTGCTCACAGACACATGAAGTGAATTGATTCATATGTACTGATTAATAGATTCATATTAAAAAAAAGTGGTTACAGCAATTTCATATCAAATCGTCATCTGGTTTAGAATATATTGAAGGATGTACTAACTCGGTAGCTAATAATGAAGAATGTCATTTATAGTAAATTAACGTAATTTTCTCGATATGGCAGTTCCTGGACACATGATCTGAATTAATTCTATATCGATGCATATTTATATAGAAATAACAACCATTTCATAAAATGTTGACATATTGTTCACAAAATGAACAGAATGATATACCGATGTACTGATGTACCGATTCTGTAATTCTTCATGAAGAATTCCAAGTTTAATAAATTAAGGATTATGTTTTCAATATGGCTGCTCCTAGACACATAAACTGAATTAAATCTATATCGAAGTAAATTAATATAGCAATGAAAACCATTTCAAAAAAATTCGATGTCCGGTTCAGAAATTATGGAAGGATATAACGATGCGAAAGCTGATCATGAAGAAGTCCCTTTATAGTAAATTAACGTCATTTATTTCAATGAAGTTGTACTGGACACATGAACTAAACTAATTCTATATCGATGCATAATGGTATATAAATGCCTGCTTATAGACACATGAAGTGAATTGATTCATATGTACTGATTAGTAGATTCATATAAAGAAAAAGTAGTTACAGAGATTTCATAACAAATCGTGATCTAGTTTAGAATATATTGAAGAATGTACTAATTCGTTAACTAATTAAGAAGAAGTCCGTTTATAGTAAATTGACGTTATTTTCTTCGATGTGGCGACTCCTGGACAAATGAACTGAGTTAATACTATATCGATGCAAATTAATATAGAAATGACAATTATTTCATAAAATTTCGATATATTGTTCAGAAAATGATCAGAATGATATACCGATGTACATATGTACCGATACTGTAATTCATCATGAAGAAGTCCAAGTATTATAAATAAAGGACTTTGTTTTCAATGTGCCTGTTCATAGACACATGAAGTGAATTGATTCTATATAGATTCATATTAAAAAAAGTAGTTACAGACATTTCATAACAAATCGTCATCTGGTTTAGAATATATTGAAAGATGTGTATCGATGCATATTTATATAGAAATAACAAGCATTTCATAAAATATTGACATATTGTTCAGAAAATAAACAGAAGTCGGTATATCAGATGTACTGATGTACCGACTCTGTAATTCATCATGAAGATGTCCAAGTTAATTAAATTAAGGATTATGTTTTCAATATGGCTTCTCCTAGACACATAAACTGAATTTATTCTATATCGAAGTAAATTAATATAGCAATGACAAACATTTCAAAAGAATTCGATGTCCGGTTCAGAAATTATTGAAGGATATAACGATGCGAAAGCTGATCATGAAGAAATCCCATTATAGTAAATTAACGTCATTTTCTTCAATGAGGTTGGACTGGACACATGAACTAAACTAATTCTATATCGATGCATATTAGTAAATAAATGCCTGCTCACAGACACATGAAGTGAATTGATTCATATGAACGATTAATAGATTCATATTAAAAAAAAGTGGTTACAGCAATTTCATATCAAATCATTATCTGGTTTAGAATATATTGAAGGATGTACTAACTCGGTAGCTAATAATGAAGAATGTCATTTATAGTAAATTAACGTTATTTTCTCGATATGGCAGTTCCTGGACACATGATCTGAATTAATTCTATACCGATGCATATTTATATAGAAATAACAACCATTTCATAAAATTTCGATATATTGTTCAGAAAATGAACAGAATGATATACCGAAGTACATATGTACCTATTCCGTAATTCATCATGAAGAAGTTAAGTTCAATAAATTAAGTATTATGTTTTCAATATTGCTGCTCCTAGACACATAAACTAAATTTATTCTATATCGAAGTAAATTAATATAAGGATATAACGATGCGAAAGCTGATCATAAAGGAGTCCCTTTATAGTAAATTAACGTCATTTACTTCAATGAGGTTGGACTGGACACATGAACTAAACTAATTCTATATCGATGCATATTAGTAAATAAATGCCTGCTCACAGACACATGAAGTGAATTGATTCATATGTACTGATTAATAGATTCATATTAAAAAAAAGTGGTTACAGCAATTTCATATCAAATCGTCATCTGGTTTAGAATATATTGAAGGATGTACTAACTCGGTAGCTAATAATGAAGAATGTCATTTATAGTAAATTAACGTAATTTTCTCGATATGGCAGTTCCTGGACACATGATCTGAATTAATTCTATATCGATGCATATTTATATAGAAATAACAACCATTTCATAAAATGTTGACATATTGTTCACAAAATGAACAGAATGATATACCGATGTACTGATGTACCGATTCTGTAATTCTTCATGAAGAATTCCAAGTTTAATAAATTAAGGATTATGTTTTCAATATGGCTGCTCCTAGACACATAAACTGAATTAAATCTATATCGAAGTAAATTAATATAGCAATGAAAACCATTTCAAAAAAATTCGATGTCCGGTTCAGAAATTATGGAAGGATATAACGATGCGAAAGCTGATCATGAAGAAGTCCCTTTATAGTAAATTAACGTCATTTATTTCAATGAAGTTGTACTGGACACATGAACTAAACTAATTCTATATCGATGCATAATGGTATATAAATGCCTGCTTATAGACACATGAAGTGAATTGATTCATATGTACTGATTAGTAGATTCATATAAAGAAAAAGTAGTTACAGAGATTTCATAACAAATCGTGATCTAGTTTAGAATATATTGAAGAATGTACTAATTCGTTAACTAATTAAGAAGAAGTCCGTTTATAGTAAATTGACGTTATTTTCTTCGATGTGGCGACTCCTGGACAAATGAACTGAGTTAATACTATATCGATGCAAATTAATATAGAAATGACAATTATTTCATAAAATTTCGATATATTGTTCAGAAAATGATCAGAATGATATACCGATGTACATATGTACCGATACTGTAATTCATCATGAAGAAGTCCAAGTATTATAAATAAAGGACTTTGTTTTCAATGTGCCTGTTCATAGACACATGAAGTGAATTGATTCTATATAGATTCATATTAAAAAAAGTAGTTACAGACATTTCATAACAAATCGTCATCTGGTTTAGAATATATTGAAAGATGTGTATCGATGCATATTTATATAGAAATAACAAGCATTTCATAAAATATTGACATATTGTTCAGAAAATAAACAGAAGTCGGTATATCAGATGTACTGATGTACCGACTCTGTAATTCATCATGAAGATGTCCAAGTTAATTAAATTAAGGATTATGTTTTCAATATGGCTTCTCCTAGACACATAAACTGAATTTATTCTATATCGAAGTAAATTAATATAGCAATGACAAACATTTCAAAAAAATTCGATGTCCGGTTCAGAAATTATTGAAGGATATAACGATGCGAAAGCTGATCATGAAGAAATCCCATTATAGTAAATTAACGTCATTTTCTTCAATGAGGTTGGACTGGACACATGAACTAAACTAATTCTATATCGATGCATATTAGTAAATAAATGCCTGCTCACAGACACATGAAGTGAATTGATTCATATGAACGATTAATAGATTCATATTAAAAAAAAGTGGTTACAGCAATTTCATATCAAATCATCATCTGGTTCAGAATATATTGAAGGATGTACTAACTCGGTAGCTAATAATGAAGAATGTCATTTATAGTAAATTAACGTTATTTTCTCGATATGGCAGTTCCTGGACACATGATCTGAATTAATTCTATACCGATGCATATTTATATAGAAATAACAACCATTTCATAAAATTTCGATATATTGTTCAGAAAATGAACAGAATGATATACCGAAGTACATATGTACCTATTCCGTAATTCATCATGAAGAAGTTAAGTTCAATAAATTAAGTATTATGTTTTCAATATTGCTGCTCCTAGACACATAAACTAAATTTATTCTATATCGAAGTAAATTAATATAACAATGACAGACTTTTCAAAAAAATTCGATGTCCGGTTCAGTAATTATTGAAGGATATATCGATGCGAAAGCTGATCATGAAGGAGTCCCTTTATAGTAAATTAACGTCATTTTCTTCAATGAGGTTGGACTGGACACATGAACTAAACTAATTCTATATCGATGCATATTAGTAAATAAATGCCTGCTCACAGACACATGAAGTGAATTGATTCATATGTACTGATTAATAGATTCATATTAAAAAAAAGTGGTTACAGCAATTTCATATCAAATCGTCATCTGGTTTAGAATATATTGAAGGATGTACTAACTCGGTAGCTAATAATGAAGAATGTCGTTTATAGTAAATTAACGTTATTTTCTCGATATGGCAGTTCCTGGACACATGATCTGAATTAATTCTATACCGATGCATATTTAAATACAAATAACAACCATTTCATAAAATTTTGACATATTGTTCAGAAAATGAACAGAATGATATACCGATGTACTGATGTACCGACTCTGTAATTCATCATGAAGAAATCTAAGTTAAATAAATTAAGGATAATGTTTTCAATATGGCTGCTCCTAGATACATAAATTAATATAACAATGACATACATTTCAAAAAAATTGGATGTCCGGTTCAGAAATTATTGAAGGATATAACGATGCGAAAGCTGATCATGAAGAAGTCCCTTTATAGTAAATTAACGTCATTTACTTCAATGAGGTTGTACTGGACACATGAACTAAACTAATTCTATATCGATGCATATTAATATATAAATGCCTGCTCATAGACACATGAAGTGAATTGATTCATATGTACTGATTAATAGATTCATATTAAAAAAAAGTAGTTACAGACATCTCATAACAAATCGTCGTCTAGTTTAGAATATATTGAAGGATGTACTAATTCGTTAACTAATCAAGAAGAAGTCCGATTATAGTAAATTAACGTTATTTCCTTCGATGTGGCGACACCTGGACACATGAACTGAGTTAATTCTATATCGATGCATATTAAAATAGAAATAACAAATATTTCATAAAATTTCGATATATTGTTCAGAAAATGAACAGAATGATATACCGATGAACAGATGTACCAATTCTGTAATTCATCATGAAGTAGTTTAAGTTTTATAAATAAAGGATTTAGTTTTCAATGTGCCTGCTCATAGACACATTAAGTGAATTTATTCTATATCGACTCATATTCAAAAAAAAAGTAGTTAGAGCAATTTCATATCAAATCGTCATCTGGTTTAGAATATATTGAAGGATGTACTAACTCGGTAAGAAATAATGAAGAATGTCATTTATAGTAAATTAACGTTATTTTCTTCGATATGGCAGTTCCTGGACACATGAACTGAGTAAATTCTATATCGATGCATATTAAAACAGAAATAACAAATATTTCATACAATTTCGATATATTTTTCAGAAAATGAACAGAATGATATACCGATGTACTGATGTACCGATTCTGTAACTCATCATGAAGAAGAACAAGTACTATAAATAAAGGATTTTGTTTTCAATATGCCTGCTCATAGACACATGAAGATGATTTATTCTATATAGATTCATATTTAAAAAAATTAGTTACAGACATTTCATAACAAATTGTCATTTGGTTTAGAATATATTGAAGGATGTACTAATTCGTTAACTAATCAAGAAGAAGTCCCTTTATAGTAAATTAACGTTATTTTCTTCGATGTGGCGACTCCTGGACACATGAGCTGAGTTGATTCAATATCGATGCATACTAAAATGGAAATAACAAACATTTCATAAAATTTCGATATATTTTTCAGAAAATGAACAGAATGATATACCGACGTACTGATGTACCGATTCTGTAATTCATCATGAAGAAGTCAAAGTAAAACAAATTAAGTATTATGTTTTCAACATGGCTGCTCCTAGACACATCAACTGAATTTATTCTATATCGATTCATATTCAAAAAAAGTAGTTAGAGCAATTTCATATCAAATCGTCATCTGGTTTAGAATATATTGAAGGATGTACTTACTCGGTAACTAATAATGAAGAATGTCATTTATAGTAAATTAACGTTATTTTCTTCGATGTGGCAGTTCCTGGACACATGAACTGATTTGATTCAATATCGATGCATACTAAAATGGAAATAACAAACATTTCATAAAATTTCGATATATTTTTCAGAAAATGAACAGAATGATATACCGACGTACTGATGTACCGATTCTGTAATTCATCATGAAGAAGTCAAAGTAAAACAAATTAAGTATTATGTTTTCAACATGGCTGCTCCTAGACACATCAACTGAATTTATTCTATATCGATTCATATTCAAAAAAAGTAGTTAGAGCAATTTCATATCAAATCGTCATCTGGTTTAGAATATATTGAAGGATGTACTTACTCGGTAACTAATAATGAAGAATGTCATTTATAGTAAATTAACGTTATTTTCTTCGATGTGGCAGTTCCTGGACACATGAACTGAGTAAATTCTATATCGATGCATATTAAAATAGAAATAACTAATATTTCATAAAATTTCGATATATTGTTCAGAAAATGAACAGAATGATATACCGATGTACTGATGTACCGATTCTGTAACTCATCATGAAGAAGACCAAGTACTATAAATAAATGATTTTGTTTTCAATGTGCCTGATCATAGACACATGAGGATGATTCATTCTATATAGATTCATATTAAAAAAAAAAATTATTTACAGACATTTCATAACAAATTGTCATCTGGTTTAGAATATATTGAAGGATGTACTAATTCGTTAACTAATCAAGAAGAAGTCCCTTTATAGTAAATTAACATTATTTTCTTCGATGTGGCGAATCCTGGACACATGAACTGAGTTAATTCAATATCGATTCATGTTAAAATAGAAATAACAAACATTTCATAAAATTTCGATATATTTTTCAGAAAATGAACAGAATGATATACCAATGTACTGATGTACCGGCTCTGTAATTCATCATGAAGAAGTCCAAGTAAAATAAATCAAGTATTATGTTTTCAATATGGCTGCTCCGAGACACATGAACTGAATCTATTCTATATCGATGCAAATTAATATAGCAATGACAAATTCGAAATCTGGTTCAGAAAATATTGAAGGATATACCGTTTCAGTACCTGAAATTAAGAAGTCCCTTTATAGTAAATCAACGTAATTTTCTTCAATGAGGCTGCTACTAGACACATGAACTGAATTAATTCTATTAGAATGCATATTTATTAGGCGATGTTCAGAAAATATTGGTATATGCACAGACTCGGAAACAAATCGTGAATAAGTCCCTATATAGTAAATTAACGATATTTTCTTCGATATGGCGGCTTCTGGAAACAAAAACTAAATTAGCTTTATATTGATGAATATTAATAAAGCAATGACAAATATTTAAAATAAATTCGATGTCTGGTTCAGAAAAAATTTAAGGATATTACGATGCGAAAACTGATCATGAAGAAGTCCCTTCATAGTAAATTAGCATTATATTTTTCGATTTGGTTGTATTGGACACATGAACTAAACTAATTCTATATCGATGCATATTAATATATAAATGCCTGCCCATGGACACATGAAGTGAATTGATTCATATGTACTGATTAATAGATTCATATAAAAAAAAATTAGTTACAGACATTTCATAACAAATCGTCATCTGGTTTAGAATATATTGAAGGATGTACTAATTCGTTAACTAATCAAGTAAATTAACGTTATTTCCTTCGATGTGGCGACTCCTGGACACATAAACTGAGGTAATTCTATATCGATAAATATTAAAATAGAAATAACAAACATTTCATAAAATTTCGATATATTGTTCAGAAAATGAACAGAATGATATACCGATGTACTTATGTACCGACTCTGTAATTCATCATGAAGATGTCCAAGTTAAATAAATTAAGGATTATGTTTTTAATATGGCTGCTCCTAGACATATAAACTGAATTTAATCTATATCGAAGTAAATTAATATAGCAATGACAAACATTTCAAAAAAATTCGATGTCCAGTTTAGAAAATATTGAAGGGTAAAACGATTCGAATGCTGATCATGAAGAAGTCCCATTATAGTAAATTAAAGTTATATTCTTCGATGTGGCGGCTCCCGGACACATGAACTCAGTTAATTCTATATTGATGGATTTTAATATAGGAATGACAAATATTTCATAAAATTTCGATATATTGTGCAGAAAATGAACAGAATTATATACCTATGTACTAATGTACTGACTCTGTAAATAATTATGAAGAAGTCCAAGTATTATAAATAATGTGAAGTGAATTGATTCTAAATAGATTCACATTAAAAAAAAGTAGTTACAGACATTTCATAACAAATCATCATCTGGTTTAGAATATATTGAAAGATGTGTATCGATGCATATTTATATAGAAATAACAAGCATTTCATAAAATTTTGACATATTGTTCAGAAAATAAACAGAAGTCGGTATATCAGATGTACTGATGTACCGACTCTGTAATTCATCATGAAGATGTCCAAGTTAATTAAATTAAGGATTATGTTTTCAATATGGCTTCTCCTAGACACATAAACTGAATTTATTCTATATCGAAGTAAATTAATATAGCAATGACAAACATTTCAAAAAAATTCGATGTCCGGTTCAGAAATTATTGAAGGATTTAACGATGCGAAAGCTGATCATGAAGAAGTCCCTAGATAGTAAATTAATGTCATTTACTTCAATGAGGTTGTACTGGAACCTGAACTAAACTAATTCTATATCGATGCATATTAATATAGAAATGACAAATATTTCATGAAATTTCGACATATTGTTCAGAAAAATGATATGATATACCTATGTACTGATGTACCGACTCTGTAAATAATCATGAAGAAGTCAAAATTTGATAAATTAAGGATTACGTTTTCAATATGGCTGCACATAGACACATGAACTGAATCTATTCTATATCGATGCAAATGAATATAGCAATGACAAGTTCGAAATCTGGTTCAGAAAATCTTGAAGGATATACCGTTTCAGTAGCTGAAATTAAGAAGTCCCTTTATAGTAAATCAACGTAATTTTCTTCAATGAGGCTGCTACTGGACACATGAACTGAATTAATTCTATTAGAATGCATATTTATTAAGCGATGTTCAGAAAATACTGGTATATGCACAGACTCGGAAACAAATCGTGAATAAGTCCCTATATAGTAAATTAACCATATTTTCTTCGATGTGGCGGCTTCTGGAAACAAAAACTAAATTAGCTTTATATTGATGAATATTAATAAAGCAATGACAAATATTTAAAATAAATTCGATGTCTGGTTCAGAAAAAATTGAAGGATATTACGATGCGAAAGCTGATCATGAAGAAGTCCCTTTATAGTAAATTAGCATTATATTTTTCGATTTGGTTGTACTGGACACATGAACTAAACTATTTCTATATCGATGCATATTAATATATAAATTCCTGCTCATAGACACATGAAGTGAATTGATTCATATGTACTGATTAATAGATTCATATTAAAAAAAAGTAGTTACAGACATTTCATAACAAATCGTCATCAGGTTTAGAATATATTGAGGGATGTACTAATTCGTTAACTAATCAAGAAGAAGTCCGATTATAGTAAATTAACGTTGTTTCCTTCGATGTAGCGACACCTGGACACATGAACTGAGTTAATTCTATATCGATGCATATTTATATAGAAATAACAACCATTTCATAAAATATTGACATATTGTTCACAAAATGAACAGAATGATATACCGATGTACTGATGTACCGATTCTGTAATTCTTCATGAAGAATTCAAAGTTTAATAAATTAAGGATTATGTTTTCAATATGGCTGCTCCTAGTCACATAAACTGAATTAAATCTATATCGAAGTAAATTAATATAGCAAGGACAAACATCTCAAAAAAAATTCGATGTTCGGTTCAGAAATTATTAAGTGATTTAACGATGCGAAAGCTGATCTGAAGAAGTCCCTTTATAGTAAATTAAAGTTATTTCCTTCGATGTGGCGATTCCTGGACATATGAACTGAGTTAATTCTATATCGATGCCTATTAAAATGGAAATAACAAATATTTCATAAAATTTCGATAGGAAATTTCGAAAGGATTTTGTTTTCAATGTGCCTGTTCATTTCAAATCAAACCATAATCTGGTTTAGAATATATTGAAGGATGTACTTACTCGGTAACTAATCATGAAGAAGTCGCTTTATAGTAAATTAACATTATATACTTCGATGTGGCGGGTCCTGGACACATGAACTGAGTTAATTCAATATCGATGCATGTTAAAATAGAAATAACAAACATTTCATAAAATTTCGATATATTTTTCAGAAAATGAACAGAATGATATACCGATGTACAGATGTACCGGCTCTGTAATTCATCATGAAGAAGTCCAAGTAAAATAAATGAAGTATTATGTTTTCCATATGGCTGCTCCTGACACAACAACTGAATTTATTCTATTTCGAAGTAAATTCATATAGCATTGACAAACATTTCAAAAAAATTCGATGTCCGGTTCAGAAAATATGGAAGAATAAAACGATTCGAAAACTGATCATGAAGAAGTCCCTTTATAGTAAATTAACGTTATATTCTTCGATGTGGTGGCTCCCGGGTCACATGAACTCAGTTAATTCTATATTGATGGATTTTAATATAAGAATGACAAATATTTCATAAAATTACGGTTTATTGTTCAGAAAATGATCAGAATGATATACCGATGTACATATGTACCGATACTGTAATTCATCATGAAGAAGTCCAAGTATTATAAATAAAGTACTTAGTTTTCAATGTGCCTGTTCATAGACAAATGAAGTGAATTGATTCTATATAGATTCATATTAAAAAAAGTAGTTACAGACATTTCATAACAAATCGTCATCTGGTTTAGTATATATTGAAGGATGTACTGACTCGGTAACTAATCATGAAGAATGTCCATTATAGTAAATTAACGTTATTTTCTTCGATATGGCAGTTCCTGGACACATGATCTGAATTAATTCTATATCGATGCATATTTACATAGAAATAAAACCATTTCATAAAATTTTGACATAATATTCACAAAATTAACAGAATGATATACCGATGTACTGATATACCGATTCTGTAATTTATCATGAAGAATTCCAAGTTTAATAAATTAAGGATTATGTTTTCAAAATGGCTGCTCCTAGACACATAAACTGAACTTTTTTCTATATCGAAGTTAATTAATGTAGCCATGACAAACATTTCAAAAAAATTCGATGTCCGGTTCAGAAAATATTGAAGGATCAAATGATTCGAAAACTGATCATGAAGAAGTCCCTTTATAGTAAATTAACGTTATATTCTTCGATGTGGCGGCTCCCGGGTCACATGAACTCAGTTAATTCTATATTGATGTATTTTAATATAGGAATGACAAATATTTCATAAAATTACGATTTATTGTTCAGAAAATGATCAGAATGATATACCGATGTACATATGTACCGACTCGGTAATTCATCATGAAGAAGTCTAAGTTAAATAAATTAAGGATTATGTTTTCAATATGGCTGCTCCTAGACACATAAACTGAATTTATTCTATATCGAAGTAAATTAATATAACAATGACAAACATTTCAAAAAAATTGGATGTCCGGTTCAGAAATTATTGAAGGATATAACGATGCGAATGCTGATCATGAAGAAGTCTCTTTATAGTAAATTAACGTAATTTTCTTCAATGAGGTTGTACTGAACACATGAACTAAACTAATTCTATATCGATGCATATTAATATATAAATGCCTGCTCATAGACACATGAAGTGAATTAATTCTATTAGAATGCATATTTATTAAGCGATGTTCAGAAAATACTGGTATATTCACAGACTCGGAAACAAATCGTGAATAAGTCCCTATATAGTAAATTAACCATATTTTCTTCGATGTGGCGGGTCCTGGAAACAAAAACTAAATTAGCTATATATTGATGAATATTAATAAAGCAATAATTTCAAATAAATGCGATGTATGGTTCAGAAAAAATTGAAGGATATAACGATGCGAAAGCTTATCACGAAAAGTCCCTTTATAGTAAATTAACGTCATTTTCTTCAATGAGGTTGTACTGGACACATGAACTAAACTAATTCTATATCGATGCATATTAATATATAAATGCCTGCTCATAGACACATGAAGTGAATTGATTCATATTTACTGATTAATAGATTCATAGAAAAAAAAACGTAGTTACAAACATTTCAAATCAAACCATTATCTGGTTTAGAATATATTGAAGGATGTACTAACTCGGTAACTAATCATGAAGAATGTCCATTATAGTAAATTAACGTTGTTTCCTTCGATGTGGCGACACCTGGACACATGAACTGAGTTAATTCTATATCGATGCATATTTATATAGAAATAACAACCGATGTACTGATGTACCGATTCTGTAATTTATCATGAAGAATTCCAAGTTTAATAAATTAAGGATTATGTTTTCAAAATGGCTGCTCCTAGACGCATAAACTGAACTTTTTCTATATCGAAGTTAATTAATGTAGCCATGACAAACATTTCAAAAAAATTCGATGTCCGGTTCAGAAAATATTGAAGGATATAACGATGCGAAAGCTGATCAGGAAGAAGTCCCTATATAGTAAATTAACGTCATTTACTTCAATGAGGTTGTACTGGACACATGAACTAAACTAATTCTATATCGATGCATATTAATATAGAAATGACTAATATTTCATGGAATTTCGACATATTGTTCAGAAAAATGATATGATATACCTATGTACTGATGTACCGACTCTGTAGTTAATCATGAAAAAGTCAAAATTTGATAAATTAAGGATTACGTTTTCAATATGGCTGCACATAGACACATGAACTGAATCTATTCTATATCGATGCAAATGAATATAGCAATGACAAGTTCGAAATCTGGTTCAGAAAATATTGAAGGATATACCGTTTCAGTAGCAGAAATTAAGAAGTCCCTTTATATTAAATCAACGTAATTTTCTTCATTGAGGCTGCTACTGGACACATGAACTGAATTAATTCTATTAGAAGGCATATTTATTAAGCGATGTTCAGAAAATATTGGTATATTCACAGACTCGGAAACAAATCGTGAAAAAGTCCCTATATAGTAAATTAACCATATTTTCTTCGATGTGGCGGGTCCTGGAAACAAAAACTAAATTAGCTATATATTGATGAATATTAATAAAGCAATAATTTCAAATAAATGCGATGTATGGTTCAGAAAAAATTGAAGGATATAACGATGCGAAAGCTTATCACGAAAAGTCCCTTTATAGTAAATTAACGTCATTTTCTTCAATGAGGTTGTACTGGACACATGAACTAAACTAATTCTATATCGATGCATATTAATATATAAATGCCTGCTCATAGACACATGAAGTGAATTGATTCATATTTACTGATTAATAGATTCATAGAAAAAAAAACGTAGTTACAAACATTTCAAATCAAACCATAATCTGATTTAGAATATATTGAAGGATGTACTAACTCGGTAACTAATCATGAAGAATGTCCATTATAGTAAATTAACGTTATTTTCTTCGATATGGCAGTTCCTGGACACATGATCTGAATTAATTCTATATCGATGCATATTTATATAGAAATAACAACCATTTCATAAAATTTTGACATAATATTCACAAAATGAACAGAAAGATATACCGATGTACTGATGTACCGACTCTGTAATTCATCATGAAGAATTCCAAGTTTAATAAATTAAGGATTATGTTTTCAAAATGGCTGCTCCTAGACACATCAACTGAATTTATTCTATATCGAAGTAAATTAATATAGCAATGACAAATATCTCAAAAAAGTTCGATGTCCGGTTCAGAAATTATTGAGTGATTTAACGATGCGAAAGCTGATCTGAAGAAGTCCCTTTCTAGTAAATTAACGTTATTTTCTTCGATGTGGCGACTCCTGGACATATGAACTGAGTTAATTATATATTGATGGATTTTAATATAGGAATGACAAATATTTCTTAAAATTTCGATATATTGTGTAGAAAATGAACAGAATTATATACATATATGTATGTATTATATATATATATATATATATATATATATGTACTAATGTACTGACTCTGTAAATAATTATGAAGAAGTCCATGTATTATAAATAAAGGATTTTGTTTTCAATGTGCCTGCTCATAGACACAGGAAGTGCATTGATTCTATATAGATTCATATTAAAAGAAAAGTAGTTACATACATTTCAAATCAAACAATAGAATATTAGAATATTTTAAAGAATGTACTAACTCGGTAACTAATCATGAAGCTGATCATGAAGAAGTCGCTTTATAGTAAATTAACATTATATTCTTCGATGTGGCGGCTCCTGGACACATGAACTCAGTTAATTCTATATTGATGGATTTTAATATAGAAATGACAAATATTTCATAAAATTTCGACATAGTGTGCAGAAAATGATCAGAATGATATACCGATGTACATATGTACCGGTTCTGTAATTCATCATGAAGAAGTCGAAGTAATATAAATAAAGGATTTTGTTTTCAATGTGCCTGCTCATAGACATTATTATTAGTTACAGACATTAGTTACAGACATTTCATAACAAATCGTCATCTGGTTTAGAATAAATTGAAGGATGTACTAATTCGTTAACTAATCAAGAAGAAGTCCCTTTATAGTAAATTAACGTTATTTTCTTCGATGTGGCGACACCTGGACACATGATCTGAGTTAATTCAATATCGATGCATATTAAAACAGAAATAACAAACATTTCATAAAATTTCGATATAAATTTCAGAAAATGAACAGAATGATATACCGATGTACTGATGTACCGGCTCTGTAATTCATCATGAAGAAGTCCAAGTAAAATAAATTAAGTATTATGTTTTCAATATGGCTGCTCCTAGACACATCAATTGAATTTATTCTATATCGACGTAAATTAATATAGCAATGACAAACATTTCAAAAAAATTCGATGTCCGGTTCAGAAATTATTGAGTGATATAACGATGCGAAAGCTGATCTGAAGAAGTCCCTTTCTAGTAAATTAACGTTATTTTCTTCGATGTGGCGACTCCTGGACATATGAACTGAGTAATTCTATATTGATGGATTTTAATATAGAAATGACAAATATTTCATAAAATTTCGACATATTGTGCAGAAAATGAACAGAAATATATACATATATGTATATATTGTATAAATATATGTACTAATGTACTGACTCTGTAAATAATTATGAAGAAGTCCCAGTATTATGAATAAAGGATTTTGTTTTCAATATGCCTGCCCATAGATACATGAAGTGCATTGATTCTATATAGGTTCATATTAAAAGAAAAGTAGTTACATACATTTCAAATCAAACCATAAGCTGGTTTAAAATATTTTGAAGGATGTACCAACTCGGTAACTAATCATGAAGAATATCCATTAAAATAAATTAACGTCATTTTCTTCGATATGGCAGTTCCTGGACACATGATCTGAATTAATTCTATATCGATGCATATTTAAATAGAAATAACAACCATTTCATAAAATTTTGACATATTGTTCACAAAATGAACAGAATGATATACCAATGTACTGATGTACCGACTCTGTAATTCATCATGAAGATGTCTAAGTTAAATAAATTAAGGATTATGTTTTCAATATGGCTGCTCCTAGACACATAAACTGAATTTATTCTATATCGAAGTAAATTAATATAGCAAGGAAAAACATCTCAAAAAAAATGCGATGTCCGGTTCAGAAATTATTGAGTGACTTAACGATGCGAAAGCTGATCTGAAGAAGTCCCTTTCTAGTAAATTAACGTTATTTTCTTCGATGTGGCGACTCCTGGACATATGAACTGAGTTAATTCTATATCGATGCATACTAAAATGGAAATAACAACCATTTCAAAAAATTTTGACATATTGTTCACAAAATGAACAGAATGATATATCGATGTACCGACACTGTAATTCATCATGAAAAAGTCCAAGTTTAATAAATTAAGGATTATGTTTTCAATATGGCTGCTCCTAGACACATAAACTGAATTTATTCTATATCGAAGTAAATTAATATAGTAATGACAAACATAACAAAAAAAATTCGATGTCCGGTTCAGAAATTATTGAGTGACTTAACGATGCGAAAGCTGATCTGAAGAAGTCCCTTTCTAGTAAATTAACGTTATTTTCTTCGATGTGGCGACTCCTGGACATATGAACTGAGTTAATTCTATATCGATGCATACTGAAATGGAAATAACAACCATTTCATAAAATTTTGACATATTGTTCACAAAATGAACAGAATGATATATCGATGTACCGACACTGTAATTCATCATGAAGAAGTCCAAGTTTAATAAATTAAGGATTATGTTTTCAATATGGCTACTCCTAGACACATAAACTGAATTTATTCTATATCGAAGTAAATTAATATAGCAATGACAAACATTTCAAAAAAATTCGATGTCCGGTTCAGAAATTATTGAGTGATATAACGATGCGAAAGCTGATCTGAAGAATTCCCTTTCTAGTAAATGTTCTTTTCTTCGATGTGGCGACTCCTGGACATATGAACTGAGTTAATTCTATATCGATGCATATAAAATGGAAATAACAACAATTTCATAAAATTTTGACATATTGTTCATAAAATGAACAGAATGATATATCGATGTACCGACACTGTAATTCATCATGAAGAAGTCCAAGTTTAATAAATTAAGGATTATGTTTTCAATATGGCTACTCCTAGACACATAAACTGAATTTATTCTATATCGAAGTAAATTAATATAGCAAGGACAAACATCTTAAGAAAAATTCGATGTTCGGTTCAGAAATTATTGAGTGATTTAACGATGCGAAAGCTGATCTGAAGAAGTCCCTTTCTAGTAAATTAACGTTATTTCCTTCGATGTGGCGACTCCTGCACATATGAACTGAGTTAATTCTATATCGATGCCTATTAAAATGGAAATAACAAATATTTCATAAAATTTCGATAGGAAATTTCGAAAGGATTTTGTTTTCAATGTGCCTGCTTATAGACACAAGAAGTGCATTGATTCTATATAGATTCATATTAAAAGAAAAGTAGTTACAAACATTTCAAATCAAACCATAATCTGGTTTAGAATATATTGAAGGATGTACTTACTCGGTAACTAATAATGAAGAATGTCATTTATAGTAAATTAACGTTATTTTCTTCGATGTGGCGACTCCTGGACACATGAACTGAGTTAATTCTATATCGATGCATATTAAAATAGAAATAACAAACATTTCATAAAATTTCGATATATTTTTCAGAAAATGAACAGAATGATATACCGATGTACTGATGTACCGGCTCTGTAATTCATCATGAAGAAGTCCAAGTAAAATAAATTAAGTATTATGTTTTCAATATGGCTGCTCCTAGACACATCAACTGAATTTATTCTATATCGACGTAAATTAATATAGCAATGACAAACATTTCAAAAAAATTCGATGTCCGGTTCAGAAATTATTGAGTGATATAACGAAGCGAAAGCTGATCTGAAGAAGTCCCTTTCTAGTAAATTAACGTTATTTTCTTCGATGTGGCGACTCCTGGACATATGAACTGAGTTAATTCTATATTGATGGATTTTAATATAGGAATGACAAATATTTCTTAAAATTTCGATATATTGTGTAGAAAATGAACAGAATTATATACATATATGTATGTATTATATATATATATATATATATGTACTAATGTACTGACTCTGTAAATAATTATGAAGAAGTCCATGTATTATAAATAAAGGATTTTGTTTTCAATGTGCCTGCTCATAGACACAGGAAGTGCATTGATTCTATATAGATTCATATTAAAAGAAAAGTAGTTACATACATTTCAAATCAAACAATAGAATATTAGAATATTTTGAAGGATGTACTAACTCGGTAACTAATCATGAAGCTGATCATGAAGAAGTCGCTTTATAGTAAATTAACATTATATTCTTCGATGTGGCGGCTCCTGGACACATGAACTCAGTTAATTCTATATTGATGGATTTTAATATAGAAATGACAAATATTTCATAAAATTTCGACATAGTGTGCAGAAAATGATCAGAATGATATACCGATGTACATATGTACCGGTTCTGTAATTCATCATGAAGAAGTCGAAGTAATATAAATAAAGGATTTTGTTTTCAATGTGCCTGCTCATAGACACATGAAGATGACTGATTCTAAATAGATTCATATTTAAAAAAATTAGTTACAGACATTTCATAACAAATCGTCATCTGGTTTAGAATAAATTGAAGGATGTACTAATTCGTTAACTAATCAGGAAGAAGTCCCTTTATAGTAAATTAACGTTATTTTCTTCGATGTGGCGACTCCTGGACACATGAACTGAGTTAATTCTATATCGATGCATATTTAAATAGAAATAACAACCATTTCATAAAATTTTGACATATTGTTCACAAAATGAACAGAATGATATACCAATGTACTGATGTACCGACTCTGTAATTCATCATGAAGATGTCCAAGTTAAATAAATTAAGGATTATGTTTTGATTATGGCTGCTCCTAGACACATAAACTGAATTTATTCTATATCGAAGTAAATTAATATAGCAATGACAAACATTTCAAAAAAATTCGATGTCCGGTTCAGAAATTATTGAGTGATATAACGAAGCGAAAGCTGATCTGAAGAAGTCCCTTTCTAGTAAATTAACGTTATTTTCTTCGATGTGGCGACGCCTGGACATATGAACTGAGTTAATTCTATATTGATGGATTTTAATATAGAAATGACAAATATTTCATAAAATTTCGACATATTGTGCAGAAAATGAACAGAAATATATACATATATGTATATATTGTATAAATATATGTACTAATGTACTGACTCTGTAAATAATTATGAAGAAGTCCCAGTATTATGAATAAAGGATTTTGTTTTCAATATGCCTGCCCATAGATACATGAAGTGCATTGATTCTATATAGGTTCATATTAAAAGAAAAGTAGTTACATACATTTCAAATCAAACCATAAGCTGGTTTAAAATATTTTGAAGGATGTATCAACTCGGTAACTAATCATAAAGAATATCCATTAAAGTAAATTAACGTAATTTTCTTCGATATGGCAGTTCCTGGACACATGATCTGAATTAATTCTATGTCGATGCATATTTAAATAGAAATAACAACCATTTCATAAAATTTTGACATATTGTTCGCAAAATGAACAGAATGATATACCAATGTACTGATGTACCGACTCTGTAATTCATCATGAAGATGTCCAAGTTAAATAAATTAAGGATTATGTTTTGATTATGGCTGCTCCTAGACACATAAACTGAATTTATTCTATATCGAAGTAAATTAATATAGCAATGACAAACATTTCAAAAAAATTCGATGTCCGGTTCAGAAATTATTGAGTGATATAACGATTCGAAAGCTGATCTGAAGAAGTCCCTTTATAATAAATTAACGTTATTTCCTTCGATGTGGCGACTCCTGGACATATGAACTGAGTTAATTCTATATCGATGCCTATTAAAATGGAAATAACAAATATTTCATAAAATTTCGATATGTTGTTCAGAAAATGAACAGAATGTTATACCGATGTACAGATGTACCGATTCTGTAATTCATCATGAAGAAGTTCAAGTATTATAAATAAGGGATTTAGTTTTCAATGTACCTGCTCATAGACACATGAAGTGAATTTATTCTATATCGATTCATATTCAAAAAAAGTAGTTAGAGCAAATATCAAATCGTCATCTGGTTTAGAATATATTGAAGGATGTACTTACTCGGTAACTAATAATGAAGAATGTCATTTATAGTAAATTAACGTTATTTTCTTCGATGTGGCGACTCCTGGACACATGAACTGAGTTAATTCTATATCGATGCATATTAAAATAGAAATAACAAACATTTCATAAAATTTCGATATATTTTTCAGAAAATGAACAGAATGATATACCGATGTACTGATGTACCGGCTCTGTAATTCATCATGAAGAAGTCCAAGTAAAATAAATTAAGTATTATGTTTTCAATATGGCTGCTTCTAGACACATCAACTGAATTTATTCTATACCGAAGTAAATTAATATAGCAATGACAAACATTTCAATAAAATTCGATGTCCGGTTCAGAAATTATTGAGTGATATAACGATGCGAAAGCTGATCTGAAGAATTCGCTTTCTAGTAAATTAACGTTCTTTTCTTCGATGTGGCGACTCCTGGACATATGAACTGAGTTAATTCTATATCGATGCATATAAAATAGAAATAACAACAATTTCATAAAATTTTGACATATTGTTCACAAAATGAACAGAATGATATATCGATGTACAGACACTGTAATTCATCATGAAGAAGTCCAAGTTTAATAAATTAAGGATTATGTTTTCAATATGGCTACTCCTAGACACATAAACTGAATTTATTCTATATCGAAGTAAATTAATATAGCAAGGACAAACATCTTAAGAAAAGTTCGATGTTCGGTTCAGAAATTATTGAGTGATTTAACGATGCGAAAGCTGATCTGAAGAAGTCCCTTTCTAGTAAATTAACGTTATTTCCTTCGATCTGGCGACACCTGGACACATGAACTGAGTTAATTCTATATCGATGCCTATTAAAATGGAAATAACAAATATTTCATAAAATTTCGATAGGAAATTTCGAAATGATTTTGTTTTCAATGTGCCTGCTTATAGACACAAGAAGTGCATTGATTCTATATAGATTCATATTAAAAGAAAAGTTGTTACAAATATTTCAAATCAAACCATAATCTGGTTTAGAATATATTGAAGGATGTACTAATTCGTTAACTAATCAAGAAGAAGTCCCTTTATAGTAAATTAACGTTATTTCCTTCGATCTGGCGACACCTGGACACATGAACTGAGTTAATTCTATATCGATGCCTATTAAAATGGAAATAACAAATATTTCATAAAATTTCGATAGGAAATTTCGAAATGATTTTGTTTTCAATGTGCCTGCTTATAGACACAAGAAGTGCATTGATTCTATATAGATTCATATTAAAAGAAAAGTTGTTACAAATATTTCAAATCAAACCATAATCTGGTTTAGAATATATTGAAGGATGTACTAACTCTGTAACTAATCATGAAGAATGTCCATTATAGAAAATTAACGTCATTTTCTTCGATATGGCAGTTCCTGGACACATGATCTGAATTAATTCTATATCGATGCATATTTATATAGAAATAACAACCATTTCATAAAATTTTGACAAAATATTCACAAAATTAACAGAATGATATACCGATGTACTGATGTACCGACTCTGTAATTCATCATGAAGAATTCCAAGTTTAATAAATTAAGGATTATGTTTTCAAAATGGCTGCTCCTAGACACATCAACTGAATTTATTCTATATCGAAGTAAATTAATATAGCAATGACAAATATCTCAAAAAAGTTCGATGTCCGGTTCAGAAATTATTGAGTGATTTAACGATGCGAAAGCTGATCTGAAGAAGTCCCTTTCTAGTAAATTAACGTTATTTTCTTCGATGTGGCGACTCCTGGACATATGAACTGAGTTAATTCTATATTGATGGATTTTACTATAGGAATGACAAATATTTCTTAAAATTTCGATATATTGTGTAGAAAATGAACAGAATTATATACATAAATGTATGTATTATATATATATATATATATATATATATATATATATATATATATATATATATATGTACTAATGTACTGACTCTGTAAATAATTATGAAGAAGTCCATGTATTATAAATAAAGGATTTTGTTTTCAATGTGCCTGCTGATAGACACATGAAGTGCATTGATTCTATATAGATTCATATTAAAAGAAAAGTAGTTACATACATTTCAAATCAAACAATAGAATATTAGAATATTTTGAAGGATGTACTAACTCGGTAACTAATCATGAAGCTGATCATGAAGAAGTCGCTTTATAGTAAATTAACATTATATTCTTCGATGTGGCGGCTCCTGGACACATGAACTCAGTTAATTCTATATTGATGGATTTTAATATAGAAATGACAAATATTTCATAAAATTTCGACATAGTGTGCAGAAAATGATCAGAATGATATACCGATGTACATATGTACCGGTTCTGTAATTCATCATGAAGAAGTCGAAGTATTATAAATAAAGGATTTTGTTTTCAATGTGCCTGCTCATAGACACATGAAGATGACTGATTCTAAATAGATTCATATTTAAAAAAATTAGTTACAGACATTTCATAACAAATCGTCATCTGGTTTAGAATAAATTGAAGGATGTACTAATTCGTTAACTAATCAAGAAGAAGTCCCTTTATAGTAAATTAACGTTATTTTCTTCGATGTGGCGACTCCTGGACATATGAACTGAGTTAATTCTGTATCGATGCATACTAAAATGGAAATAACAACCATTTCAAAAAATGTTGACATATTGTTCACAAAATGAACAGAATGATATATCGATGTACCGACACTGTAATTCATCATGAAAAAGTCCAAGTTTAATAAATTAAGGATTATGTTTTCAATATGGCTGCTCCTAGACACATAAACGGAATTTATTCTATATCGAAGTAAATTAATATAGCAATGACAAACATAACAAAAAAAATTCGATGTCCGGTTCAGAAATTATTGAGTGACTTAACGATGCGAAAGCTGATCTGAAGAAGTCCCTTTCTAGTAAATTAACGTTATTTTCTTCGATGTGGCGACTCCTGGACATATGAACTGAGTTAATTCTATATCGATGCATATAAAATGGAAATAACAACAATTTCATAAAATTTTGACATATTGTTCACAAAATGAACAGAATGATATATCGATGTACCGACACTGTAATTCATCATGAATAAATTAAGGATTATGTTTTCAATATGGCTACTCCTAGACACATAAACTGAATTTATTCTATATCGAAGTAAATTAATATAGCAATGACAAACATTTCAAAAAAATTCGATGTCCGGTTCAGAAATTATTGAGTGATATAACGATGCGAAAGCTGATCTGAAGAATTCCCTTTCTAGTAAATTAACGTTCTTTTCTTCGATGTGGCGACTCCTGGACATATGAACTGAGTTAATTCTATATCGATGCATATAAAATGGAAATAACAACAATTTCATAAAATTTTGACATATTGTTCACAAAATGAACAGAATGATATACCGATGTACTGATGTACCGGCTCTGTAATTCATCATGAAGAAGTCCAAGTAAAATAAATTAAGTATTATGTTTTCAATATGGCTGCTTCTAGACACATCAACTGAATTTATTCTATACCGAAGTAAATTAATATAGCAATGACAAACATTTCAATAAAATTCGATGTCCGGTTCAGAAATTATTGAGTGATATAACGATGCGAAAGCTGATCTGAAGAATTCGCTTTCTAGTAAATTAACGTTCTTTTCTTCGATGTGGCGACTCCTGGACATATGAACTGAGTTAATTCTATATCGATGCATATAAAATGGAAATAACAACAATTTCATAAAATTTTGACATATTGTTCACAAAATGAACAGAATGATATATCGATGTACAGACACTGTAATTCATCATGAAGAA
Organism: Coelopa pilipes; assembly: GCA_947389925.1. Taxonomy (NCBI): domain Eukaryota; kingdom Metazoa; phylum Arthropoda; class Insecta; order Diptera; family Coelopidae; genus Coelopa; species Coelopa pilipes. The sequence continues at coordinate 11,967,905 of OX376700.1, forward strand.
GTCCAAGTTTAATAAATTAAGGATTATGTTTTCAATATGGCTACTCCTAGACACATAAACTGAATTTATTCTATATCGAAGTAAATTAATATAGCAAGGACAAACATCTTAAGAAAAGTTCGATGTTCGGTTCAGAAATTATTGAGTGATTTAACGATGCGAAAGCTGATCTGAAGAAGTCCCTTTCTAGTACATTAACGTTATTTCCTTCGATCTGGCGACACCTGGACACATGAACTGAGTTAATTCTATATCGATGCCTATTAAAATGGAAATAACAAATATTTCATAAAATTTCGATAGGAAATTTCGAAATGATTTTGTTTTCAATGTGCCTGCTTATAGACACAAGAAGTGCATTGATTCTATATAGATTCATATTAAAAGAAAAGTAGTTACAAATATTTCAAATCAAACCATAATCTGGTTTAGAATATATTGAAGGATGTACTAACTCGGTAACTAATCATGAAGAATGTCCATTATAGAAAATTAACGTTATTTTCTTCGATATGACAGTTCCTGGACACATGATCTGAATTAATTCTATATCGATGCATATTTATATAGAAATAACAACCATTTCATAAAATTTTAACAAAATATTCACAAAATGAACAGAATGATATACCGATGTACTGATGTACCGACTCTGTAATTCATCATGAAGAATTCCAAGTTTAATAAATTAAGGATTATGTTTTCAAAATGGCTGCTCCTAGACACATCAACTGAATTTATTCTATATCGAAGTAAATTAATATAGCAAAGACAAATATCTCAAAAAAGTTCGATGTCCGGTTCAGAAATTATTGAGTGATTTAACGATGCGAAAGCTGATCTGAAGAAGTCCCTTTCTAGTAAATTAACGTTATTTTCTTCGATATGGCAGTTCCTGGACACATGATCTGAATTAATTCTATATCGATGCATATTTATATAGAAATAACAACCATTTCAAAAAATGTTGTCATATTGTTCACAAAATGAACAGAATGATATACCGATGTACTGATGTACCGACTCTGTAATTCATCATGAAGATGTCTAAGTTAAATAAATTAAGGATTATGTTTTCAATATGGCTGCTCCTAGACACATAAACTGAATTTATTCTATATCGAAGTAAATTGATATAGTAAGGACAAACATCTCAAAAAAAATTCGATGTCCGGTTCAGAAATTATTGAGTGACTTAACGATGCGAAAGCTGATCTGAAGAAGTCCCTTTCTGGTAAATTAACGTTATTTTCTTCGATGTGGCGACTCCTGGACATATGAACTGAGTTAATTCTATATTGATGGATTTTAATATAGGAATGACAAATATTTCTTAAAATTTCGATATATTGTGTAGAAAATGAACAGAATTATATACATATATGTATGTATCATATATATATATATATATATATATATATATATATATGTACTAATGTACTGACTCTGTAAATAATTATGAAGAAGTCCATGTATTATGAATAAAGGATTTTGTTTTCAATATGCCTGCTCATAGATACATGAAGTGCATTGATTCTATATAGGTTCATATTAAAAGAAAAGTAGTTACAAATATTTCAAATCAAACCATAATCTGGTTTAGAATATATTGAAGGATGTACTAACTCGGTAACTAATCATGAAGAATGTCCATTATAGAAAATTAACGTTATTTTCTTCGATATGGCAGTTCCTGGACACATGATCTGAATTAATTCTATATCGATGCATATTTATATAGAAATAACAACCATTTCATAAAATTTTAACAAAATATTCACAAAATGAACAGAATGATATACCGATGTACTGATGTACCGACTCTGTAATTCATCATGAAGAATTCCAAGTTTAATAAATTAAGGATTATGTTTTCAAAATGGCTGCTCCTAGACACATCAACTGAATTTATTCTATATCGAAGTAAATTAATATAGCAATGACAAATATCTCAAAAAAGTTCGATGTCCGGTTCAGAAATTATTGAGTGATTTAACGATGCGAAAGCTGATCTGAAGAAGTCCCTTTCTAGTAAATTAACGTTATTTTCTTCGATATGGCAGTTCCTGGACACATGATCTGAATTAATTCTATATCGATGCATATTTATATAGAAATAACAACCATTTCAAAAAATGTTGTCATATTGTTCACAAAATGAACAGAATGATATACCGATGTACTGATGTACCGACTCTGTAATTCATCATGAAGATGTCTAAGTTAAATAAATTAAGGATTATGTTTTCAATATGGCTGCTCCTAGACACATAAACTGAATTTATTCTATATCGAAGTAAATTGATATAGTAAGGACAAACATCTCAAAAAAAATTCGATGTCCGGTTCAGAAATTATTGAGTGACTTAACGATGCGAAAGCTGATCTGAAGAAGTCCCTTTCTGGTAAATTAACGTTATTTTCTTCGATGTGGCGACTCCTGGACATATGAACTGAGTTAATTCTATATTGATGGATTTTAATATAGGAATGACAAATATTTCTTAAAATTTCGATATATTGTGTAGAAAATGAACAGAATTATATACATATATGTATGTATTATATATATATATATATATATATATATATATATATATATATGTACTAATGTACTGACTCTGTAAATAATTATGAAGAAGTCCATGTATTATGAATAAATGATTTTGTTTTCAATATGCCTGCTCATAGATACATGAAGTGCATTGATTCTATATAGGTTCATATTAAAAGAAAAGTAGTTACACACATTTCAAATCAAACCATAAGCTGGTTTAAAATATTTTGAAGGATGTACCAACTCGGTAACTAATCATGAAGAATATCCATTAAAGTAAATTAACGTCATTTTCTTCGATATGGCAGTTCCTGGACACATGATCTGAATTAATTCTATATCGATGCATATTTAAATAGAAATAACAACCATTTCATAAAATTTTGACATATTGTTCACAAAATGAACAGAATGATATACCAATGTACTGATGTACCGACTCTGTAATTCATCATGAAGAATTCCAAGTTTAATAAATTAAGGATTATGTTTTCAAAATGGCTGCTCCTAGACACATCAACTGAATTTATTCTATATCGAAGTAAATTAATATAGTAAGGGCAAACATCTCAAAAAAAAATTCGATGTCCGGTTCAGAAATTATTGAGTGATTTAACGATGCGAAAGCTGGTCTGAAGAAGTCCCTTTCTGGTAAATTAACGTTATTTTCTTCGATGTGGCGACTCCTGGACATATGAACTGAGTTAATTCTATATTGATGGATTTTAATATAGGAATGACAAATATTTCTTAAAATTTCGATATATTGTGTAGAAAATGAACAGAATTATATACATATATGTATGTATTATATATATATATATATATATATATATATATATGTACTAATGTACTGACTCTGTAAATAATTATGAAGAAGTCCATGTATTATAAATAAAGGATTTTGTTTTCAATGTGCCTGCTCATAGACACATGAAGTGCATTGATTCTATATAGATTCATATTAAAAGAAAAGTAGTTACATACATTTCAAATCAAACAATAGAATATTAGAATATTTTGAAGGATGTACTAACTCGGTAACTAATCATGAAGCTGATCATGAAGAAGTCGCTTTATAGTAAATTAACATTATATTCTTCGATGTGGCGGCTCCTGGACACATGAACTCAGTTAATTCTATATTGATGGATTTTAATATAGAAATGACAAATATTTCATATAATTTCGACATAGTGTGCAGAAAATGATCAGAATGATATACCGATGTACATATGTACCGGTTCTGTAATTCATCATGAAGAAGTCGAAGTATTATAAATAAAGGATTTTGTTTTCAATGTGCCTGCTCATAGACACATGAAGATGACTGATTCTAAATAGATTCATATTTAAAAAAATTAGTTACAGACATTTCATAACAAATCGTCATCTGGTTTAGAATAAATTGAAGGATGTACTAATTCGTTAACTAATCAGGAAGAAGTCCCTTTATAGTAAATTAACGTTATTTTCTTCGATGTGGCGACACCTGGACACATGATCTGAGTTAATTCAATATCGATGCATATTAAAACAGAAATAACAAACATTTCACAAAATTTCGATATAAATTTCAGAAAATGAACAGAATGATATACGGATGTACTGATGTACCGGCTCTGTAATTCATCATGAAGAAGTCCAAGAAAAATAAATTAAGTATTATGTTTTCAATATGGCTGCTCCTAGACACATCAACTGAATTTATTCTATATCGACGTAAATTAATATAGCAATGACAAACATTTCAAAAAAATTCGATGTCCGGTTCAGAAATTATTGAATGATATAACGAAGCGAAAGCTGATCTGAAGAAGTCCCTTTCTAGTAAATTAACGTTATTTTCTTCGATGTGGCGACTCCTGGACATATGAACTGAGTTAATTCTATATTGATGGATTTTAATATAGAAATGTCAAATATTTCATAAAATTTCGATATATTGTGCAGAAAATGAACAGAAATATATACATATATGTATATATTGTATAAATATATGTACTAATGTACTGACTCTGTAAATAATTATGAAGAAGTCCATGTATTATGAATAAAGGATTTTGTTTTCAATATGCCTGCTCATAGATACATGAAGTGCATTGATTCTATATAGGTTCATATTAAAAGAAAAGTAGTTACATACATTTCAAATCAAACCATAAGCTGGTTTAAAATATTTTGAAGGATGTACCAACTCGGTAACTAATCATGAAGAATATCCATTAAAGTAAATTAACGTCATTTTCTTCGATATGGCAGTTCCTGGACACATGATCTGAATTAATTCTATATCGATGCATATTTAAATAGAAATAACAACCATTTCATAAAATTTTGACATATTGTTCACAAAATGAACAGAATGATATACCAATGTACTGATGTACCGACTCTGTAATTCATCATGAAGATGTCCAAGTTAAATAAATTAAGGATTATGTTTTGATTATGGCTGCTCCTAGACACATAAACTGAATTTATTCTATATCGAAGTAAATTAATATAGCAATGACAAACATTTCAAAAAAATTCGATGTCCGGTTCAGAAATTATTGAGTGATATAACGATTCGAAAGCTGATCTGAAGAAGTCCCTTTATAGTAAATTAACGTTATTTCCTTCGATGTGGCGACTCCTGGACATATGAACTGAGTTAATTCTATATCGATGCCTATTAAAATGGAAATAACAAATATTTCATAAAATTTCGATATGTTGTTCAGAAAATGAAGAGAATGTTATACCGATGTACAGATGTACCGATTCTGTAATTCATCATGAAGAAGTTCAAGTATTATAAATAAGGGATTTAGTTTTCAATGTACCTGCTCATAGACACATGAAGTGAATTTATTCTATATCGATTCATATTCAAAAAAAGTAGTTAGAGCAATTTAATATCAAATCGTCATCTGGTTTAGAATATATTGAAGGATGTACTTACTCGGTAACTAATAATGAAGAATGTCATTTATAGTAAATTAACGTTATTTTCTTCGATGTGGCGAAACCTGGACACATGAACTGAGTTAATTCTATATCGATGCATATTAAAATAGAAATAACAAACATTTCATAAAATTTCGATATATTTTTCAGAAAATGAACAGAATGATATACCGATGTACTGATGTACCGGCTCTATAATTCATCATGAAGAAGTCCAAGTAAAATAAATTAAGTATTATGTTTACAATATGGCTGCTCCAAGACACATCAACTGAATTTATTCTATATCGAAGTAAATTAATATAGCAATGACAAACATTTCAAAAAAATTCGATGTCCGGTTCAGAAATTATTGAGTGATATAACGATGCGAAAGCTAATCTGAAGAAGTCCCTTTCTAGTAAATTAACGTTATTTTCTTCGATATGGCAGTTCCTGGACACATGATCTGAATTAATTCTATATCGATGCATATTTATATAGAAATAACAACCATTTCAAAAAATGTTGTCATATTGTTCACAAAATGAACAGAATGATATACCGATGTACTGATGTACCGACTCTGTAATTCATCATGAAGATGTCTAAGTTAAATAAATTAAGGATTATGTTTTCAATATGGCTGCTCCTAGACACATAAACTGAATTTATTCTATATCGAAGTAAATTAATATAGTAAGGACAAACATCTCAAAAAAAATTCGATGTCCGGTTCAGAAATTATTGAGTGACTTAACGATGCGAAAGCTGATCTGAAGAAGTCCCTTTCTGGTAAATTAACGTTATTTTCTTCGATGTGGCGACTCCTGGACATATGAACTGAGTTAATTCTATATTGATGGATTTTAATATAGAAATGACAAATATTTCATAAAATTTCGATATATTGTGCAGAAAATGAACAGAAATATATACATATATGTATATATTGTATAAATATATGTACTAATGTACTGACTCTGTAAATAATTATGAAGAAGTCCATGTATTATGAATAAAGGATTTTGTTTTCAATATGCCTGCTCATAGATACATGAAGTGCATTGATTCTATATAGGTTCATATTAAAAGAAAAGTAGTTACATACATTTCAAATCAAACCATAAGCTGGTTTAAAATATTTTGAAGGATGTACCAACTCGGTAACTAATCATGAAGAATATCCATTAAAGTAAATTAACGTCATTTTCTTCGATATGGCAGTTCCTGGACACATGATCTGAATTAATTCTATATCGATGCATATTTAAATAGAAATAACAACCATTTCATAAAATTTTGACATATTGTTCACAAAATGAACAGAATGATATACCAATGTACTGATGTACCGACTCTGTAATTCATCATGAAGATGTCCAAGTTAAATAAATTAAGGATTATGTTTTGAATATGGCTGCTCCTAGACACATAAACTGAATTTATTCTATATCGAAGTAAATTAATATAGCAATGACAAACATTTCAAAAAAATTCGATGTCCGGTTCAGAAATTATTGAGTGATATAACGATGCGAAAGCTAATCTGAAGAAGTCCCTTTCTAGTAAATTAACGTTATTTTCTTCGATATGGCAGTTCCTGGACACATGATCTGAATTAATTCTATATCGATGCATATTTATATAGAAATAACAACAATTTCATAAAATTTTGACATATTGTTCACAAAATGAACAGAATGATATATCGATGTACCGACACTGTAATTCATCATGAAGAAGTCCAAGTTTAATAAATTAAGGATTGTGTTTTCAATATGGCTACTCCTAGACACATAAACTGAATTTATTCTATATCGAAGTAAATTAATATAGCAAGGACAAACATCTTAAGAAAAATTCGATGTTCGGTTCAGAAATTATTGAGTGATTTAACGATGCGAAAGCTGATCTGAAGAAGTCCCTTTCTAGTAAATTAACGTTATTTCCTTCGATCTGGCGACTCCTGCACATATGAACTGAGTTAATTCTATATCGATGCCTATTAAAATGGAAATAACAAATATTTCATAAAATTTCGATAGGAAATTTCGAAAGGATTTTGTTTTCAATGTGCCTGCTTATAGACACAAGAAGTGCATTGATTCTATATAGATTCATATTAAAAGAAAAGTAGTTACAAATATTTCAAATCAAACCATAATCTGGTTTAGAATATATTGAAGGATGTACTAACTCGGTAACTAATCATGAAGAATGTCCATTATAGAAAATTAACGTTATTTTCTTCGATATGGCAGTTCCTGGACACATGATCTGAATTAATTCTATATCGATGCATATTTATATAGAAATAACAACCATTTCATAAAATTTTAACAAAATATTCACAAAATGAACAGAATGATATACCGATGTACTGATGTACCGACTCTGTAATTCATCATGAAGAATTCCAAGTTTAATAAATTAAGGATTATGTTTTCAAAATGGCTGCTCCTAGACACATCAACTGAATTTATTCTATATCGAAGTAAATTAATATAGCAATGACAAATATCTCAAAAAAGTTCGATGTCCGGTTCAGAAATTATTGAGTGATTTAACGATGCGAAAGCTGATCTGAAGAAGTCCCTTTCTAGTAAATTAACGTTATTTCCTTCGATCTGGCGACTCCTGCACATATGAACTGAGTTAATTCTATATCGATGCCTATTAAAATGGAAATAACAAATATTTCATAAAATTTCGATAGGAAATTTCGAAAGGATTTTGTTTTCAATGTGCCTGCTTATAGACACAAGAAGTGCATTGATTCTATATAGATTCATATTAAAAGAAAAGTAGTTACAAATATTTCAAATCAAACCATAATCTGGTTTAGAATATATTGAAGGATGTACTAACTCGGTAACTAATCATGAAGAATGTCCATTATAGAAAATTAACGTTATTTTCTTCGATATGGCAGTTCCTGGACACATGATCTGAATTAATTCTATATCGATGCATATTTATATAGAAATAACAACCATTTCATAAAATTTTAACAAAATATTCACAAAATGAACAGAATGATATACCGATGTACTGATGTACCGACTCTGTAATTCATCATGAAGAATTCCAAGTTTAATAAATTAAGGATTATGTTTTCAAAATGGCTGCTCCTAGACACATCAACTGAATTTATTCTATATCGAAGTAAATTAATATAGCAATGACAAATATCTCAAAAAAGTTCGATGTCCGGTTCAGAAATTATTGAGTGATTTAACGATGCGAAAGCTGATCTGAAGAAGTCCCTTTCTAGTAAATTAACGTTATTTTCTTCGATATGGCAGTTCCTGGACACATGATCTGAATTAATTCTATATCGATGCATATTTATATAGAAATAACAACCATTTCAAAAAATGTTGTCATATTGTTCACAAAATGAACAGAATGATATACCGATGTACTGATGTACCGACTCTGTAATTCATCATGAAGATGTCTAAGTTAAATAAATTAAGGATTATGTTTTCAATATGGCTGCTCCTAGACACATAAACTGAATTTATTCTATATCGAAGTAAATTGATATAGTAAGGACAAACATCTCAAAAAAAATTCGATGTCCGGTTCAGAAATTATTGAGTGACTTAACGATGCGAAAGCTGATCTGAAGAAGTCCCTTTCTGGTAAATTAACGTTATTTTCTTCGATGTGGCGACTCCTGGACATATGAACTGAGTTAATTCTATATTGATGGATTTTAATATAGGAATGACAAATATTTCTTAAAATTTCGATATATTGTGTAGAAAATGAACAGAATTATATACATATATGTATGTATTATATATATATATATATATATATATATATATATATATATATATATATATATATATATATATATATATGTACTAATGTACTGACTCTGTAAATAATTATGAAGAAGTCCATGTATTATGAATAAAGGATTTTGTTTTCAATATGCCTGCTCATAGATACATGAAGTGCATTGATTCTATATAGGTTCATATTAAAAGAAAAGTAGTTACATACATTTCAAATCAAACCATAAGCTGGTTTAAAATATTTTGAAGGATGTACCAACTCGGTAACTAATCATGAAGAATATCCATTAAAGTAAATTAACGTCATTTTCTTCGATATGGCAGTTCCTGGACACATGATCTGAATTAATTCTATATCGATGCATATTTAAATAGAAATAACAACCATTTCATAAAATTTTGACATATTGTTCACAAAATGAACAGAATGATATACCGATGTACTGATGTACCGACTCTGTAATTCATCATGAAGATGTCCAAGTTAAATAAATTAAGGATTATGTTTTGATTATGGCTGCTCCTAGACACATAAACTGAATTTATTCTATATCGAAGTAAATTAATATAGCAATGACAAACATTTCAAAAAAATTCGATGTCCGGTTCAGAAATTATTGAGTGATATAACGATGCGAAAGCTAATCTGAAGAAGTCCCTTTCTAGTAAATTAACGTTATTTTCTTCGATATGGCAGTTCCTGGACACATGATCTGAATTAATTCTATATCGATGCATATTTATATAGAAATAACAACAATTTCATAAAATTTTGACATATTGTTCACAAAATGAACAGAATGATATATCGATGTACCGACACTGTAATTCATCATGAAGAAGTCCAAGTTTAATAAATTAAGGATTATGTTTTCAATATGGCTACTCCTAGACACATAAACTGAATTTATTCTATATCGAAGTAAATTAATATAGCAAGGACAAATATCTTAAGAAAAATTCGATGTTCGGTTCAGAAATTATTGAGTGATTTAACGATGCGAAAGCTGATCTGAAGAAGTCCCTTTCTAGTAAATTAACGTTATTTCCTTCGATCTGGCGACTCCTGCACATATGAACTGAGTTAATTCTATATCGATGCCTATTAAAATGGAAATAACAAATATTTCATAAAATTTCGATAGGAAATTTCGAAAGGATTTTGTTTTCAATGTGCCTGCTTATAGACACAAGAAGTGCATTGATTCTATATAGATTCATATTAAAAGAAAAGTAGTTACAAATATTTCAAATCAAACCATAATCTGGTTTAGAATATATTGAAGGATGTACTAACTCGGTAACTAATCATGAAGAATGTCCATTATAGAAAATTAACGTTATTTTCTTCGATATGGCAGTTCCTGGACACATGATCTGAATTAATTCTATATCGATGCATATTTAAATAGAAATAACAACCATTTCATAAAATTTTGACATATTGTTCACAAAATGAACAGAATGATATACCAATGTACTGATGTACCGACTCTGTAATTCATCATGAAGATGTCCAAGTTAAATAAATTAAGGATTATGTTTTGATTATGGCTGCTCCTAGACACATCAACTGAATTTATTCTATATCGAAGTAAATTAATATAGCAATGACAAATATCTCAAAAAAGTTCGATGTCCGGTTCAGAAATTATTGAGTGATTTAACGATGCGAAAGCTGATCTGAAGAAGTCCCTTTCTAGTAAATTAACGTTATTTTCTTCGATATGGCAGTTCCTGGACACATGATCTGAATTAATTCTATATCGATGCATATTTATATAGAAATAACAACCATTTCAAAAAATGTTGTCATATTGTTCACAAAATGAACAGAATGATATACCGATGTACTGATGTACCGACTCTGTAATTCATCATGAAGATGTCTAAGTTAAATAAATTAAGGATTATGTTTTCAATATGGCTGCTCCTAGACACATAAACTGAATTTATTCTATATCGAAGTAAATTGATATAGTAAGGACAAACATCTCAAAAAAAATTCGATGTCCGGTTCAGAAATTATTGAGTGACTTAACGATGCGAAAGCTGATCTGAAGAAGTCCCTTTCTGGTAAATTAACGTTATTTTCTTCGATGTGGCGACTCCTGGACATATGAACTGAGTTAATTCTATATTGATGGATTTTAATATAGGAATGACAAATATTTCTTAAAATTTCGATATATTGTGTAGAAAATGAACAGAATTATATACATATATGTATGTATTATATATATATATATATATATATATATATATATATATATATATATATATATGTACTAATGTACTGACTCTGTAAATAATTATGAAGAAGTCCATGTATTATGAATAAAGGATTTTGTTTTCAATATGCCTGCTCATAGATACATGAAGTGCATTGATTCTATATAGGTTCATATTAAAAGAAAAGTAGTTACATACATTTCAAATCAAACCATAAGCTGGTTTAAAATATTTTGAAGGATGTACCAACTCGGTAACTAATCATGAAGAATATCCATTAAAGTAAATTAACGTCATTTTCTTCGATATGGCAGTTCCTGGACACATGATCTGAATTAATTCTATATCGATGCATATTTAAATAGAAATAACAACCATTTCATAAAATTTTGACATATTGTTCACAAAATGAACAGAATGATATACCAATGTACTGATGTACCGACTCTGTAATTCATCATGAAGATGTCCAAGTTAAATAAATTAAGGATTATGTTTTGATTATGGCTGCTCCTAGACACATAAACTGAATTTATTCTATATCGAAGTAAATTAATATAGCAATGACAAACATTTCAAAAAAATTCGATGTCCGGTTCAGAAATTATTGAGTGATATAACGATTCGAAAGCTGATCTGAAGAAGTCCCTTTATAGTAAATTAACGTTATTTCCTTCGATGTGGCGACTCCTGGACATATGAACTGAGTTAATTCTATATCGATGCCTATTAAAATGGAAATAACAAATATTTCATAAAATTTCGATATGTTGTTCAGAAAATGAAGAGAATGTTATACCGATGTACAGATGTACCGATTCTGTAATTCATCATGAAGAAGTTCAAGTATTATAAATAAGGGATTTAGTTTTCAATGTACCTGCTCATAGACACATGAAGTGAATTTATTCTATATCGATTCATATTCAAAAAAAGTAGTTAGAGCAATTTAATATCAAATCGTCATCTGGTTTAGAATATATTGAAGGATGTACTTACTCGGTAACTAATAATGAAGAATGTCATTTATAGTAAATTAACGTTATTTTCTTCGATGTGGCGACTCCTGGACACATGAACTGAGTTAATTCTATATCGATGCATATTAAAATAGAAATAACAAACATTTCATAAAATTTCGATATATATTTTAGAAAATTAACAGAATGATATACCGATGTACTGATGTACCGGCTCTGTAATTCATCATGAAGAAGTCCAAGTAAAATAAATTAAGTATTATGTTTTCAATATGGCTGCTCCAAGACACATCAACTGAATTTATTCTATATCGAAGTAAATTAATATAGCAATGACAAACATTTCAAAAAAATTCGATGTCCGGTTCAGAAATTATTGAGTGATATAACGATGCGAAAGCTAATCTGAAGAAGTCCCTTTCTAGTAAATTAACGTTATTTTCTTCGATGTGGCAGTTCCTGGACACATGATCTGAATTAATTCTATATCGATGCATATTTATATAGAAATAACAACCATTTCATAAAATGTTGACATATTGTTCACAAAATGAACAGAATGATATACCGATGTACTGATGTACCGACTCTGTAATTCATCATGAAGATGTCTAAGTTAAATAAATTAAGGATTATGTTTTCAATATGGCTGCTCCTAGACACATAAACTGAATTTATTCTATATCGAAGTAAATTAATATAGTAAGGACAAACATCTCAAAAAAAATTCGATGTCCGGTTCAGAAATTATTGAGTGACTTAACGATGCGAAAGCTGATCTGAAGAAGTCCCTTTCTGGTAAATTAACGTTATTTTCTTCGATGTGGCGACTCCTGGACATATGAACTGAGTTAATTCTATATTGATGGATTTTAATATAGAAATGACAAATATTTCATAAAATTTCGATATATTGTGTAGAAAATGAACAGAATTATATACATATATGTATGTACTATATATATATATATATATATGTATATATATATGTACTAATGTACTGACTCTGTAAATAATTATGAAGAAGTCCATGTATTATAAATAAAGGATTTTGTTTTCAATGTGCCTGCTCATAGACACATGAAGTGCATTGATTCTATATAGATTCATATTAAAAGAAAAGTAGTTACATACATTTCAAATCAAACAATAGAATATTAGAATATTTTGAAGGATGTACTAACTCGGTAACTAATCATGAAGCTGATCATGAAGAAGTCGCTTTATAGTAAATTAACATTATATTCTTCGATGTGGCGGCTCCTGGACACATGAACTCAGTTAATTCTATATTGATGGATTTTAATATAGAAATGACAAATATTTCATAAAATTTCGATATAGTGTGCAGAAAATGATCAGAATGATATACCGATGTACATATGTACCGACTCGGTAATTCATCATGAAGAAGTCTAAGTTAAATAAATTAAGGATTATGTTTTCAATATGGCTGCTCCTAGACACATGAAGATGACTGATTCTAAATAGATTCATATTTAAAAAAATTAGTTACAGACATTTCATAACAAATCGTCATCTGGTTTAGAATAAATTGAAGGATGTACTAATTCGTTAACTAATCAGGAAGAAGTCCCTTTATAGTAAATTAACGTTATTTTCTTCGATGTGGCGACACCTGGACACATGATCTGAGTTAATTCTATATCGATGCATATTAAAACAGAAATAACAAACATTTCACAAAATTTCGATATAAATTTCAGAAAATGAACAGAATGATATACGGATGTACTGATGTACCGGCTCTGTAATTCATCATGAAGAAGTCCAAGTAAAATAAATTAAGTATTATGTTTTCAATATGGCTGCTCCTAGACACATCAACTGAATTTATTCTATATCGACGTAAATTAATATAGCAATGACAAACATTTCAAAAAAATTCGATGTCCGGTTCAGAAATTATTGAATGATATAACGAAGCGAAAGCTGATCTGAAGAAGTCCCTTTCTAGTAAATTAACGTTATTTTCTTCGATGTGGCGACTCCTGGACATATGAACTGAGTTAATTCTATATTGATGGATTTTAATATAGAAATGACAAATATTTCATAAAATTTCGATATATTGTGCAGAAAATGAACAGAAATATATACATATATGTATATATTGTATAAATATATGTACTAATGTACTGACTCTGTAAATAATTATGAAGAAGTCCATGTATTATGAATAAAGGATTTTGTTTTCAATATGCCTGCTCATAGATACATGAAGTTCATTGATTCTATATAGGTTCATATTAAAAGAAAAGTAGTTACATACATTTCAAATCAAACCATAAGCTGGTTTAAAATATTTTGAAGGATGTACCAACTCGGTAACTAATCATGAAGAATATCCATTAAAGTAAATTAACGTCATTTTCTTCGATATGGCAGTTCCTGGACACATGATCTGAATTAATTCTATATCGATGCATATTTAAATAGAAATAACAACCATTTCATAAAATTTTGACATATTGTTCACAAAATGAACAGAATGATATACCAATGTACTGATGTACCGACTCTGTAATTCATCATGAAGATGTCCAAGTTAAATAAATTAAGGATTATGTTTTGATTATGGCTGCTCCTAGACACATAAACTGAATTTATTCTATATCGAAGTAAATTAATATAGCAATGACAAACATTTCAAAAAAATTCGATGTCCGGTTCAGAAATTATTGAGTGATATAACGATTCGAAAGCTGATCTGAAGAAGTCCCTTTATAGTAAATTAACGTTATTTCCTTCGATGTGGCGACTCCTGGACATATGAACTGAGTTAATTCTATATCGATGCCTATTAAAATGGAAATAACAAATATTTCATAAAATTTCGATATGTTGTTCAGAAAATGAAGAGAATGTTATACCGATGTACAGATGTACCGATTCTGTAATTCATCATGAAGAAGTTCAAGTATAATAAATAAGGGATTTAGTTTTCAATGTACCTGCTCATAGACACATGAAGTGAATTTATTCTATATCGATTCATATTCAAAAAAAGTAGTTAGAGCAATTTAATATCAAATCGTCATCTGGTTTAGAATATATTGAAGGATGTACTTACTCGGTAACTAATAATGAAGAATGTCATTTATAGTAAATTAACGTTATTTTCTTCGATGTGGCGACTCCTGGACGCATGAACTGAGTTAATTCTATATCGATGCATATTAAAATAGAAATAACAAACATTTCATAAAATTTCGATATATTTTTCAGAAAATGAACAGAATGATATACCGATGTACTGATGTACCGGCTCTGTAATTCATCATGAAGAAGTCCAAGTAAAATAAATTAAGTATTATGTTTTCAATATGGCTGCTCCAAGACACATCAACTGAATTTATTCTATATCGAAGTAAATTAATATAGCAATGACAAACATTTCAAAAAAATTCGATGTCCGGTTCAGAAATTATTGAGTGATATAACGATGCGAAAGCTAATCTGAAGAAGTCCCTTTCTAGTAAATTAACGTTATTTTCTTCGATATGGCAGTTCCTGGACACATGATCTGAATTAATTCTATATCGATGCATATTTATATAGAAATAACAACCATTTCAAAAAATGTTGTCATATTGTTCACAAAATGAACAGAATGATATACCGATGTACTGATGTACCGACTCTGTAATTCATCATGAAGATGTCTAAGTTAAATAAATTAAGGATTATGTTTTCAATATGGCTGCTCCTAGACACATAAACTGAATTTATTCTATATCGAAGTAAATTAATATAGTAAGGACAAACATCTCAAAAAAAATTCGATGTCCGGTTCAGAAATTATTGAGTGACTTAACGATGCGAAAGCTGATCTGAAGAAGTCCCTTTCTGGTAAATTAACGTTATTTTCTTCGATGTGGCGACTCCTGGACATATGAACTGAGTTAATTCTATATCGATGCATACTAAAATGGAAATAACAACAATTTCAAAAAATTTTGACATATTGTTCACAAAATGAACAGAATGATATATTGATGTACCGACACTGTAATTCATCATGAAAAAGTCCAAGTTTAATAAATTAAGGATTATGTTTTCAATATGGCTGCTCCTAGACACATAAACTGAATTTATTCTATATTGAAGTAAATTAATATAGCAATGACAAACATAACAAAAAAAATTCGATGTCCGGTTCAGAAATTATTGAGTGACTTAACGATGCGAAAGCTGATCTGAAGAAGTCCCTTTCTAGTAAATTAACGTTATTTTCTTCGATGTGGCGACTCCTGGACATATGAACTGAGTTAATTCTATATCGATGCATACTACAATGGAAATAACAACCATTTCATAAAATTTTGACATATTGTTCACAAAATGAACAGAATGATATATCGATGTACCGACACTGTAATTCATCATGAAGAAGTCCAAGTTTAATAAATTAAGGATTATGTTTTCAATATGGCTACTCCTAGACACATAAACTGAATTTATTCTATATCGAAGTAAATTAATATAGCAATGACAAACATAACAAAAAAAATTCGATGTCCGGTTCAGAAATTATTGAGTGACTTAACGATGCGAAAGCTGATCTGAAGAAGTCCCTTTCTAGTAAATTAACGTTATTTTCTTCGATGTGGCGACTCCTGGACATATGAACTGAGTTAATTCTATATCGATGCATACTACAATGGAAATAACAACCATTTCATAAAATTTTGACATATTGTTCACAAAATGAACAGAATGATATATCGATGTACCGACACTGTAATTCATCATGAAGAAGTCCAAGTTTAATAAATTAAGGATTATGTTTTCAATATGGCTACTCCTAGACACATAAACTGAATTTATTCTATATCGAAGTAAATTAATATAGCAATGACAAACATAACAAAAAAAATTCGATGTCCGGTTCAGAAATTATTGAGTGACTTAACGATGCGAAAGCTGATCTGAAGAAGTCCCTTTCTAGTAAATTAACGTTATTTTCTTCGATGTGGCGACTCCTGGACATATGAACTGAGTTAATTCTATATCGATGCATACTAAAATGGAAATAACAACCATTTCATAAAATGTTGACATATTGTTCAGAAAATGAACAGAATGATATATCGATGTACCGACACTGTAATTCATCATGAAGAAGTCCAAGTTTAATAAATTAAGGATTATGCTTTCAATATGGCTACTCCTAGACACATAAACTGAATTTATTCTATATCGAAGTAAATTAATATAGCAATGACAAACATTTCAAAAAAATTCGATGTCCGGTTCAGAAATTATTGAGTGATATAACGATGCGAAAGCTGATCTGAAGAATTCCCTTTCTAGTAAATTAACGTTCTTTTCTTCGATGTGGCGACTCCTGGACATATGAACTGAGTTAATTCTATATCGATGCATATAAAATGGAAATAACAACAATTTCATAAAATTTTGACATATTGTTCACAAAATGAACAGAATGATATATCGATGTACCGACACTGTAATTCATCATGAAGAAGTCCAAGTTTAATAAATTAAGGATTATGTTTTCAATATGGCTACTCCTAGACACATAAACTGAATTTATTTTATATCGAAGTAAATTAATATAGCAAGGACAAACATCTCAAGAAAAATTCGATGTTCGGTTCAGAAATTATTGAGTGATTTAACGATGCGAAAGCTGATCTGAAGAAGTCCCTTTCTAGTAAATTAACGTTATTTTCTTCGAAATGGCAGTTCCTGGTCACATGATCTGAATTAATTCTATATCGATGCATATTTATATAGAAATAACAACCATTTCAAAAAATGTTGACATATTGTTCACAAAATGAACAGAATGATATACCGATGTACTGATGTACCGACTCTGTAATTCATCATAAAGATGTCTAAGTTAAATAAATTAAGGATTATGTTTTCAATATGGCTGCTCCTAGACACATAAACTGAATTTATTCTATATCGAAGTAAATTAATATAGCAAGGACAAATGTCTCAAAAAAAATTCGATGTCCGGTTCAGAAATTATTGAGTGACTTAACGATGCGAAAGCTGATCTGAAGAAGTCCCTTTCTAGTAAATTAACGTTATTTTCTTCGATGTGGCGACTCCTGGACATATGAACTGAGTTAATTCTATATCGATGCATATAAAATGGAAATAACAACAATTTCATAAAATTTTGACATATTGTTCACAAAATGAACAGAATGATATATCGATGTACCGACACTGTAATTCATCATGAATAAATTAAGGATTATGTTTTCAATATGGCTACTCCTAGACACATAAACTGAATTTATTCTATATCGAAGTAAATTAATATAGCAATGACAAACATTTCAAAAAAATTCGATGTCCGGTTCAGAAATTATTGAGTGATATAACGATGCGAAAGCTGATCTGAAGAATTCCCTTTCTAGTAAATTAACGTTCTTTTCTTCGATGTGGCGACTCCTGGACACATGAACTGAGTTAATTCAATATCGATGCATATTAAAATAGAAATAACAAACATTTCATAAAATTTCGATATATTTTTCAGAAAATGAACAGAATGATATACCGATGCACTGATGTACCGATTCTGTAACTCATCATGTAGAAGTCCAAGTAAAATAAATTAAGTATTATGTTTTCAATATGGCTGCTCCTAGACACATCAACTGAATTTATTCTATATCGAAGTAATTTAACATAGCAATGACAAACATTTCAAAAAAATTCGATGTCCGGTTCAGAAATTATTGAGTGATATAACGATGCGAATGCTGATCTGAAGAAGTCCCTTTCTAGTAAATTAACGTTATTTTCTTCGATGTGGCGACTCCTGAACTGAGTAAATTCTATATCGATGCATATTAAAATAGAAATAACAAATATTTCATAAAATTTCGATATATTGTTCAGAAAATGAACAGAATGATATACCGATGTACTGATGTACCGATTCTGTAACTCATCATGAAGAAGACCAAGTACTATAAATAAAGGATTTTGTTTTCAATGTGCCTGCTCATAGACACATGAAGATGATTCATTCTATATTGATTCATAATTAAAAAAATTAGTTACAGACATTTCATACCAAATTGTCATCAGGTTTAGAATATATTGAAGGATGTACTAATTCTTTAACTAATCATGAAGAAGTCCCTTTATAGTAAATTTACGTTATTTTCTTCGATGTGGCGACTCCTGGACACATGAACTTAGTTAATTCTATATCGATGCATATTAAAATAGATATAACAAATATTTCATAAAATTTCGATATATTGTTCAGAAAATGAAAAGAATGATATACCGATGTACTGATATACCGATTCTGTAACTCATCATGAAGAAGACAAAGTACTATAAATTAAATATTATGTTTTCAATATGGCTACTCCTAGACACATCAACTGAATTTATTCTATATCGAAGTAAATTAATATAGCAATGACAAACATTTCAAAAAAATTCGATGTCCGGTTCAGAAATTATTGAGTTATATAACGATGCGAAAGCTGATCATGAAGAGGTCCCTTGATAGTAAATTAACGTTATTTTCTTCAATGAGGTTGTACTGGACACATGAACTAAACTAATTCTATATCGATGCATATTAATATATAAATGCCTGCTCATAGACACATGAAGTGAATTGATTCATATGTACTGATTAATAGATTCATATTAAAAAAAAGTAGTTACAGACATTTCATAACAAATCGTCATCTGGTTTAGAATATATTGAAGGATGTACTAATTCGTTAACTAATCAAGAAGAAGTCCCTTTATAGTAAATTAACGTTATTTTCTTCGATGTGGCGAAACCTGGACACATGAACTGAGTTAATTCTATATCGATGCATATTAAAATAGAAATAACAAATATTTCATAAAATTTCGATATATATTTTAGAAAATGAACAGAATGATATACCGATGTACTGATGTACCGGCTCTGTAATTCATCATGAAGAAGTCCAAGTAAAATAAATTAAGGATTATGCTTTCAATATGGCTGCTCCTGGACACATCAACTGAATTTATTCTATATCGAAGTAAATTAATATAGCAATGACAAACATTTCAAAAAAATTCGATGTCCGGTTCAGAAATTATTGAGTGATATAACGATGCGAAAGCTGATCTGAAGAAGTCCCTTTCTAGTAAATTAACGTTATTTTCTTCGATGTGGCGACTCCTGGACATATGAACTGAGTTAATTCTATATCGATGCATATAAAATGGAAATAACAACAATTTCATAAAATTTTGACATATTGTTCACAAAATGAACAGAATGATATATCGATGTACCGACACTGTAATTCATCATGAAGAAGTCCAAGTTTAATAAATTAAGGATTATGTTTTCAATATGGCTTCTCCTAGACACATAAACTGAATTTATTCTATATCGAAGTAAATTAATATAACAATGACAAACATTTCAAAAAAATTGGATGTCCGGTTCAGAAATTATTGAAGGATATAACGATGCGAATGCTGATCATGAAGAAGTCTCTTTATAGTAAATTAACGTCATTTTCTTCAATGAGGTTGTACTGGACACATGAACTTAACTAAATCTATATCGATGCATATTAATATATAAATGCCTGCTCATAGACACATGAAGTGAATTGATTCATATGTACTGATTAATAGATTCATATTAAAAAAAAGTAGTTACAGACATTTCATAACAAATCGTCATCTGGTTCAGAATATATTGAAGGATGTACTAATTCGTTAACTAATCAAGAAGAAGTCCGATTATAGTAAATTAACGTTATTTTCTTCGATGTGGCGAAACCTGGACACATGAACTGAGTTAATTCTATATCGATGCATATTAAAATAGAAATAACAAATATTTCATAAAATTTCGATATATATTTTAGAAAATTAACAGAATGATATACCGATGTACTGATGTACCGGCTCTGTAATTCATCATGAAGAAGTCCAAGTAAAATAAATTAAGTATTATGTTTTCAATATGGCTGCTTCTAGACACATCAACTGAATTTATTCTATATCGAAGTAAATTAATATAGCAATGACAAACATTTCAAAAAAATTCGATGTCCGGTTCAGAAATTATTGAGTGATATTACGATGCGAAAGCTGATCTGAAGAAGTCCCTTTCTAGTAAATTAACGTTATTTTCTTCGATGTGGCGACTCCTGGACATATGAACTGAGTTAATTCTATATCGATGCATATAAAATGGAAATAACAACAATTTCATAAAATTTTGACATATTGTTCACAAAATGAACAGAATGATATATCGATGTACCGACACTGTAATTCATCATGAATAAATTAAGGATTATGTTTTCAATATGGCTACTCCTAGACACATAAACTGAATTTATTCTATATCGAAGTAAATTAATATAGCAAGGACAAACATCTTAAGAAAAATTCGATGTTTGGTTCAGAAATTATTGAGTGATTTAACGATGCGAAAGCTGGTCTGAAGAAGTCCCTTTCTAGTAAATTAACGTTATTTCCTTCGATGTGGCGACTCCTGCACATATGAACTGAGTTAATTCTATATCGATGCCTATTAAAATGGAAATAACAAATATTTCATAAAATTTCGATAGGAAATTTCGAAAGGATTTTGTTTTCAATGTGCCTGCTTATAGACACAAGAAGTGCATTGATTCTATATAGATTCATATTAAAAGAAAAGTAGTTACAAACATTTCAAATCAAACCATAATCTGGTTTAGAATATATTGAAGGATGTACTAACTCGGTAACTAATCATGAAGAATGTCCATTATAGAAAATTAACGTTATTTTCTTCGATATGACAGTTCCTGGACACATGATCTGAATTAATTCTATATCGATGCATATTTATATAGAAATAACAACCATTTCATAAAATTTTGACAAAATATTCACAAAATTAACAGAATGATATACCGATGTACTGATGTACCGACTCTGTAATTCATCATGAAGAATTCCAAGTTTAATAAATTAAGGATTATGTTTTCAAAATGGCTGCTCCTAGACACATAAACTGAATTTATTCTATATCGAAGTAAATTAATATAGCAATGACAAATATCTCAAAAAAGTTCGATGTCCGGTTCAGAAATTATTGAGTGATTTAACGATGCGAAATCTGATCTGAAGAAGTCTCTTTCTAGTAAATTAACGTTATTTTCTTCGATGTGGCGACTCCTGGACATATGAATTGAGTTAATTCTATATTGATGGATTTTAATATAGGAATGACAAATATTTCTTAAAATTTCGATATATTGTGTAGAAAATGAACAGAATTATATACATATATGTATGTATTATATATATATATATATATATATATATATATATATATGTACTAATGTACTGACTCTGTAAATAATTATGAAGAAGTCCATGTATTATAAATAAAGGATTTTGTTTTCAATGTGCCCGCTCATAGACACATGAAGTGCATTGATTCTATATAGATTCATATTAAAAGAAAAGTAGTTACATACATTTCAAATCAAACAATAGAAAATTAGTATATTTTGAAGGATGTACTAACTCGGTAACTAATCATGAAGCTGATCATGACGAAGTCGCTTTATAGTAAATTAACATTATATTCTTCGATGTGGCGGCTCCTGGACACATGAACTCAGTTAATTCTATATTGATGGATTTTAATATAGAAATGACAAATATTTCATAAAATTTCGACATAGTGTGCAGAAAATGATCAGAATGATATACCGATGTACATATGTACCGGTTCTGTAATTCATCATGAAGAAGTCGAAGTATTATAAATAAAGGATTTTGTTTTCAATGTGCCTGATCATAGACACATGAAGATGACTGATTCTAAATAGATTCATATTTAAAAAAATTATTTACAGACATTTCATAACAAATCGTCATCTGGTTTAGAATAAATTGAAGGATGTACTAATTCGTTAACTAATCAAGAAGAATTCCCTTTATAGTAAATTAACGTTATTTTCTTCGATGTTGCGACACCTGGACACATGATCTGAGTTAATTCAATATCGATGCATATTAAAACAGAAATAACAAACATTTCATAAAATTTCGATATAAATTTCAGAAAATGAACAGAATGATATACCGATGTACTGATGTACCGGCTCTGTAATTCATCATGAAGAAGTCCAAGTAAAATAAATTAAGTATTATGTTTTCAATATGGCTGCTCCTAGACACATCAACTGAATTTATTCTATATCGACGTAAATTAATATAGCAATGACAAACATTTCAAAAAAATTCGATGTCCGGTTCAGAAATTATTGAGTGATATAACGATGCGAAAGCTGATCTGAAGAAGTCCCTTTCTAGTAAATTAACGTTATTTTCTTCGATGTGGCGACTCCTGGACATATGAACTGAGTTAATTCTATATTGATGGATTTTAATATAGAAATGACAAATATTTCATAAAATTTCGATATATTGTGCAGAAAATGAACAGAAATATATACATATATGTATATATTGTATAAATATATGTACTAATGTACTGACTCTGTAAATAATTATGAAGAAGTCCCAGTATTATGAATAAAGGATTTTGTTTTCAATATGCCTGCTCATAGATACATGAAGTGCATTGATTCTATATAGGTTCATATTAAAAGAAAAGTAGTTACATACATTTCAAATCAAACCATAAGCTGGTTTAAAATATTTTGAAGGATGTACCAACTCGGTAACTAATCATGAAGAATATCCATTAAAGTAAATTAACGTCATTTTCTTCGGTATGGCAGTTCCTGGACACATGATCTGAATTAATTCTATATCGATGCATATTTATATAGAAATAACAACCATTTCATAAAATTTTGACAAAATATTCACAAAATTAACAGAATGATATACCGATGTACTGATGTACCGACTCTGTAATTCATCATGAAGAATTCCAAGTTTAATAAATTAAGGATTATGTTTTCAAAATGGCTGCTCCTAGACACATCAACTGAATTTATTCTATATCGAAGTAAATTAATATAGCAATGACAAATATCTCAAAAAAGTTCGATGTCCGGTTCAGAAATTATTGAGTGATTTAACGATGCGAAATCTGATCTGAAGAAGTCTCTTTCTAGTAAATTAACGTTATTTTCTTCGATGTGGCGACTCCTGGACATATGAACTGAGTTAATTCTATATTGATGGATTTTAATATAGGAATGACAAATATTTCTTAAAATTTCGATATATTGTGTAGAAAATGAACAGAATTATATACATATACGTATGTATTATATATATATATATATATATATATATATATATGTACTAATGTACTGACTCTGTAAATAATTATGAAGAAGTCCATGTATTATAAATAAAGGATTTTGTTTTCAATGTGCCTGCTCATAGACACATGAAGTGCATTGATTCTATATAGATTCATATTAAAAGAAAAGTAGTTACATACATTTCAAATCAAACAATAGAATATTAGAATATTTTGAAGGATGTACTAACTCGGTAACTAATCATGAAGCTGATCATGAAGAAGTCGCTTTATAGTAAATTAACATTATATTCTTCGATGTGGCGGCTCCTGGACACATGAACTCAGTTAAT
Organism: Coelopa pilipes; assembly: GCA_947389925.1. Taxonomy (NCBI): domain Eukaryota; kingdom Metazoa; phylum Arthropoda; class Insecta; order Diptera; family Coelopidae; genus Coelopa; species Coelopa pilipes. The sequence continues at coordinate 11,993,032 of OX376700.1, forward strand.
TCTATATTCATGGATTTTAATATAGAAATGACAAATATTTCATAAAATTTCGACATAGTGTGCAGAAAATGATCAGAATGATATACCGATGTACATATGTACCGGTTCTGTAATTCATCATGAAGAAGTCGAAGTATTATAAATAAAGGATTTTGTTTTCAATGTGCCTGCTCATAGACACATGAAGATGACTGATTCTAAATAGATTCATATTTAAAAAAATTAGTTACAGACATTTCATAACAAATCGTCATCTGGTTTAGAATAAATTGAAGGATGTACTAATTCGTTAACTAATCAAGAAGAATTCCCTTTATAGTAAATTAACGTTATTTTCTTCGATGTGGCGACACCTGGACACATGATCTGAGTTAATTCAATATCGATGCATATTAAAACAGAAATAACAAACATTTCATAAAATTTCGATATAAATTTCAGAAAATGAACAGAATGATATACCGATGTACTGATGTACCGGCTCTGTAATTCATCATGAAGAAGTCCAAGTAAAATAAATTAAGTATTATGTTTTCAATATGGCTGCTCCTAGACACATCAACTGAATTTATTCTATATCGACGTAAATTAATATAGCAATGACAAACATTTCAAAAAAATTCGATGTCCGGTTCAGAAATTATTGAGTGATATAACGATGCGAAAGCTGATCTGAAGAAGTCCCTTTCTAGTAAATTAACGTTATTTTCTTCGATGTGGCGACTCCTGGACATATGAACTGAGTTAATTCTATATTGATGGATTTTAATATAGAAATGACAAATATTTCATAAAATTTCGATATATTGTGCAGAAAATGAACAGAAATATATACATATATGTATATATTGTATAAATATATGTACTAATGTACTGACTCTGTAAATAATTATGAAGAAGTCCCAGTATTATGAATAAAGGATTTTGTTTTCAATATGCCTGCTCATAGATACATGAAGTGCATTGATTCTATATAGGTTCATATTAAAAGAAAAGTAGTTACATACATTTCAAATCAAACCATAAGCTGGTTTAAAATATTTTGAAGGATGTACCAACTCGGTAACTAATCATGAAGAATATCCATTAAAGTAAATTAACGTCATTTTCTTCGGTATGGCAGTTCCTGGACACATGATCTGAATTAATTCTATATCGATGCATATTTAAATAGAAATAACAACCATTTCATAAAATTTTTGACATATTGTTCACAAAATGAACAGAATGATATACCAATGTACTGATGTACCGACTCTGTAATTCATCATGAAGATGTCCAAGTTAAATAAATTAAGGATTATGTTTTGATTATGGCTGCTCCTAGACACATAAACTGAATTTATTCTATATCGAAGTAAATTAATATAGCAATGACAAACATTTCAAAAAAATTCGATGTCCGGTTCAGAAATTATTGAGTGATTTAACGTTGCGAAAGCTGATCTGAAGAAGTCCCTTTCTAGTAAATTAACGTTATTTCCTTCGATGTGGCGACTCCTGGACATATGAACTGAGTTAATTCTATATCGATGCATACTAAAATGGAAATAACAACCATTTCAAAAAATTTTGACATATTGTTCACAAAATGAACAGAATGATATATCGATGTACCTTCACTGTAATTCATCATGAAAAAGTTCAAGTTTAATAAATTAAGGATTATGTTTTCAATATGGCTGCTCCTAGACACATAAACTGAATTTATTCTATATCGAAGTAAATTAATATAGCAATGACAAACATATCAAAAAAATGCGATGTCCGGTTCAGAAATTATTGAGTGACTTAACGATGCGAAAGCTGATCTGAAGAAGTCCCTTTCTAGTAAATTAACGTTATTTTCTTCGATGTGGCGACTCCTGGACATATGAACTGAGTTAATTCTATATCGATGCATACTAAAATGGAAATAACAACCATTTCATAAAATTTTGACATATTGTTCACAAAATGAACAGAATGATATATCGATGTACCGACACTGTAATTCATTATGAAGAAGTCCAAGTTTAATAAATTAAGGATTATGTTTTCAATATGGCTACTCCTAGACACATCAACTGAATTTATTCTATATCGACGTAAATTAATATAGCAATGACAAACATTTCAAAAAAATTCGATGTCCGGTTCAGAAATTATTGAGTGATATAACGAAGCGAAAGCTGATCTGAAGAAGTCCCTTTCTAGTAAATTAACGTTATTTTCTTCGATGTGGCGACTCCTGGACATATGAACTGAGTTAATTCTATATTCATGGATTTTAATATAGAAATGACAAATATTTCATAAAATTTCGATATATTGTGCAGAAAATGAACAGAAATATATACATATATGTATATATTGTATAAATATATGTACTAATGTACTGACTCTGTAATTCATCATGAAGAAGTTCAAGTATTATAAATAAGGGATTTAGTTTTCAATGTACCTGCTCATAGACACATGAAGTGAATTTATTCTATATCGATTCATATTCAAAAAAAGTAGTTAGAGCAATTAAATATCAAATCGTCATCTGGTTTAGAATATATTGAAGGATGTACTTACTCGGTAACTAATAATGAAGAATGTCATTTATAGTAAATTAACGTTATTTTCTTCGATGTGGCGACTTCTGGACACATGAACTGAGTTAATTCTATATCGATGCATATTAAAATAGAAATAACAAACATTTCATAAAATTTCGATATATTTTTCAGAAAATGAACAGAATGATATACCGATGTACTGATGTACCGGCTCTGTAATTCATCATGAAGAAGTCCAAGTAAAATAAATTAAGTATTATGTTTTCAATATGGCTGCTTCTAGACACATCAACTGAATTTATTCTATATCGAAGTAAATTAATATAGCAATGACAAACATTTCAAAAAAATTCGATGTCCGGTTCAGAAATTATTGAGTGATATAACGATGCGAAAGCTAATCTGAAGAAGTCCCTTTCTAGTAAATTAACGTTATTTTCTTCGATATGGCAGTTCCTGGACACATGATCTGAATTAATTCTATATCGATGCATATTTATATAGAAATAACAACCATTTCAAAAAATGTTGACATATTGTTCACAAAATGAACAGAATGATATACCGATGTACTGATGTACCGACTCTGTAATTCATCATGAAGATGTCTAAGTTAAATAAATTAAGGATTATGTTTTCAATATGGCTGCTCCTAGACACATAAACTGAATTCATTCTATATCGAAGTAAATTAATATAGCAATGACAAACATCTTAAAAAAAATTCGATGTCCGGTTCAGAAATTATTGAGTGACTTAACGATGCGAAAGCTGATCTGAAGAAGTCCCTTTCTAGTAAATTAACGTTATTTTCTTCGATGTGGCGACTCCTGGACATATGAACTGAGTTAATTCTATATCGATGCATACTAAAATGGAAATAACAACCATTTCATAAAATTTTGACATATTGTTCACAAAATGAACAGAATGATATATCGATGTACCTTCACTGTAATTCATCATGAAAAAGTTCAAGTTTAATAAATTAAGGATTATGTTTTCAATATGGCTGCTCCTAGACACATAAACTGAATTTATTCTATATCGAAGTAAATTAATATAGCAATGACAAACATATCAAAAAAATGCGATGTCCGGTTCAGAAATTATTGAGTGACTTAACGATGCGAAAGCTGATCTGAAGAAGTCCCTTTCTAGTAAATTAACGTTATTTTCTTCGATGTGGCGACTCCTGGACATATGAACTGAGTTAATTCTATATCGATGCATACTAAAATGGAAATAACAACCATTTCATAAAATTTTGACATATTGTTCACAAAATGAACAGAATGATATATCGATGTACCGACACTGTAATTCATTATGAAGAAGTCCAAGTTTAATAAATTAAGGATTATGTTTTCAATATGGCTACTCCTAGACACATCAACTGAATTTATTCTATATCGACGTAAATTAATATAGCAATGACAAACATTTCAAAAAAATTCGATGTCCGGTTCAGAAATTATTGAGTGATATAACGAAGCGAAAGCTGATCTGAAGAAGTCCCTTTCTAGTAAATTAACGTTATTTTCTTCGATGTGGCGACTCCTGGACATATGAACTGAGTTAATTCTATATTCATGGATTTTAATATAGAAATGACAAATATTTCATAAAATTTCGATATATTGTGCAGAAAATGAACAGAAATATATACATATATGTATATATTGTATAAATATATGTACTAATGTACTGACTCTGTAATTCATCATGAAGAAGTTCAAGTATTATAAATAAGGGATTTAGTTTTCAATGTACCTGCTCATAGACACATGAAGTGAATTTATTCTATATCGATTCATATTCAAAAAAAGTAGTTAGAGCAATTAAATATCAAATCGTCATCTGGTTTAGAATATATTGAAGGATGTACTTACTCGGTAACTAATAATGAAGAATGTCATTTATAGTAAATTAACGTTATTTTCTTCGATGTGGCGAAACCTGGACACATGAACTGAGTTAATTCTATATCGATGCATATTAAAATAGAAATAACAAACATTTCATAAAATTTCGATATATTTTTCAGAAAATGAAAAGAATGATATACCGATGCACTGATGTACCGATTCTGTAACTCATCATGTAGAAGTCCAAGTAAAATAAATTAAGTATTATGTTTTCAATATGGCTGCTCCTAGACACATAAACTGAATTTATTCTATATCGAAGTAAATTAATATAGCAATGACAAACATATCAAAAAAATGCGATGTCCGGTTCAGAAATTATTGAGTGACTTAACGATGCGAAAGCTGATCTGAAGAAGTCCCTTTCTGGTAAATTAACGTTATTTTCTTCGATGTGGCGACTCCTGGACATATGAACTGAGTTAATTCTATATTGATGGATTTTAATATAGGAATGACAAATATTTCTTAAAATTTCGATATATTGTGTAGAAAATGAACAGAATTATATACATATACGTATGTATTATATATATATATATATATATATATATATATATATATGTACTAATGTACTGACTCTGTAAATAATTATGAAGAAGTCCATGTATTATAAATAAAGGATTTTGTTTTCAATGTGCCTGCTCATAGACACATGAAGTGCATTGATTCTATATAGATTCATATTAAAAGAAAAGTAGTTACATACATTTCAAATCAAACAATAGAATATTAGAATATTTTGAAGGATGTACTAACTCGGTAACTAATCATGAAGCTGATCATGAAGAAGTCGCTTTATAGTAAATTAACATTATATTCTTCGATGTGGCGGCTCCTGGACACATGAACTCAGTTAATTCTATATTCATGGATTTTAATATAGAAATGACAAATATTTCATAAAATTTCGACATAGTGTGCAGAAAATGATCAGAATGATATACCGATGTACATATGTACCGGTTCTGTAATTCATCATGAAGAAGTCGAAGTATTATAAATAAAGGATTTTGTTTTCAATGTGCCTGCTCATAGACACATGAAGATGACTGATTCTAAATAGATTCATATTTAAAAAAATTAGTTACAGACATTTCATAACAAATCGTCATCTGGTTTAGAATAAATTGAAGGATGTACTAATTCGTTAACTAATCAAGAAGAATTCCCTTTATAGTAAATTAACGTTATTTTCTTCGATGTGGCGACACCTGGACACATGATCTGAGTTAATTCAATATCGATGCATATTAAAACAGAAATAACAAACATTTCATAAAATTTCGATATAAATTTCAGAAAATGAACAGAATGATATACCGATGTACTGATGTACCGGCTCTGTAATTCATCATGAAGAAGTCCAAGTAAAATAAATTAAGTATTATGTTTTCAATATGGCTGCTCCTAGACACATCAACTGAATTTATTCTATATCGACGTAAATTAATATAGCAATGACAAACATTTCAAAAAAATTCGATGTCCGGTTCAGAAATTATTGAGTGATATAACGATGCGAAAGCTGATCTGAAGAAGTCCCTTTCTAGTAAATTAACGTTATTTTCTTCGATGTGGCGACTCCTGGACATATGAACTGAGTTAATTCTATATTGATGGATTTTAATATAGAAATGACAAATATTTCATAAAATTTCGATATATTGTGCAGAAAATGAACAGAAATATATACATATATGTATATATTGTATAAATATATGTACTAATGTACTGACTCTGTAAATAATTATGAAGAAGTCCCAGTATTATGAATAAAGGATTTTGTTTTCAATATGCCTGCTCATAGATACATGAAGTGCATTGATTCTATATAGGTTCATATTAAAAGAAAAGTAGTTACATACATTTCAAATCAAACCATAAGCTGGTTTAAAATATTTTGAAGGATGTACCAACTCGGTAACTAATCATGAAGAATATCCATTAAAGTAAATTAACGTCATTTTCTTCGGTATGGCAGTTCCTGGACACATGATCTGAATTAATTCTATATCGATGCATATTTAAATAGAAATAACAACCATTTCATAAAATTTTGACATATTGTTCACAAAATGAACAGAATGATATACCAATGTACTGATGTACCGACTCTGTAATTCATCATGAAGATGTCCAAGTTAAATAAATTAAGGATTATGTTTTGATTATGGCTGCTCCTAGACACATAAACTGAATTTATTCTATATCGAAGTAAATTAATATAGCAATGACAAACATTTCAAAAAAATTCGATGTCCGGTTCAGAAATTATTGAGTGATTTAACGTTGCGAAAGCTGATCTGAAGAAGTCCCTTTCTAGTAAATTAACGTTATTTCCTTCGATGTGGCGACTCCTGGACATATGAACTGAGTTAATTCTATATCGATGCATACTAAAATGGAAATAACAACCATTTCAAAAAATTTTGACATATTGTTCACAAAATGAACAGAATGATATATCGATGTACCTTCACTGTAATTCATCATGAAAAAGTTCAAGTTTAATAAATTAAGGATTATGTTTTCAATATGGCTGCTCCTAGACACATAAACTGAATTTATTCTATATCGAAGTAAATTAATATAGCAATGACAAACATATCAAAAAAATGCGATGTCCGGTTCAGAAATTATTGAGTGACTTAACGATGCGAAAGCTGATCTGAAGAAGTCCCTTTCTAGTAAATTAACGTTATTTTCTTCGATGTGGCGACTCCTGGACATATGAACTGAGTTAATTCTATATCGATGCATACTAAAATGGAAATAACAACCATTTCATAAAATTTTGACATATTGTTCACAAAATGAACAGAATGATATATCGATGTACCGACACTGTAATTCATTATGAAGAAGTCCAAGTTTAATAAATTAAGGATTATGTTTTCAATATGGCTACTCCTAGACACATCAACTGAATTTATTCTATATCGACGTAAATTAATATAGCAATGACAAACATTTCAAAAAAATTCGATGTCCGGTTCAGAAATTATTGAGTGATATAACGAAGCGAAAGCTGATCTGAAGAAGTCCCTTTCTAGTAAATTAACGTTATTTTCTTCGATGTGGCGACTCCTGGACATATGAACTGAGTTAATTCTATATTCATGGATTTTAATATAGAAATGACAAATATTTCATAAAATTTCGATATATTGTGCAGAAAATGAACAGAAATATATACATATATGTATATATTGTATAAATATATGTACTAATGTACTGACTCTGTAATTCATCATGAAGAAGTTCAAGTATTATAAATAAGGGATTTAGTTTTCAATGTACCTGCTCATAGACACATGAAGTGAATTTATTCTATATCGATTCATATTCAAAAAAAGTAGTTAGAGCAATTAAATATCAAATCGTCATCTGGTTTAGAATATATTGAAGGATGTACTTACTCGGTAACTAATAATGAAGAATGTCATTTATAGTAAATTAACGTTATTTTCTTCGATGTGGCGACTTCTGGACACATGAACTGAGTTAATTCTATATCGATGCATATTAAAATAGAAATAACAAACATTTCATAAAATTTCGATATATTTTTCAGAAAATGAACAGAATGATATACCGATGTACTGATGTACCGGCTCTGTAATTCATCATGAAGAAGTCCAAGTAAAATAAATTAAGTATTATGTTTTCAATATGGCTGCTTCTAGACACATCAACTGAATTTATTCTATATCGAAGTAAATTAATATAGCAATGACAAACATTTCAAAAAAATTCGATGTCCGGTTCAGAAATTATTGAGTGATATAACGATGCGAAAGCTAATCTGAAGAAGTCCCTTTCTAGTAAATTAACGTTATTTTCTTCGATATGGCAGTTCCTGGACACATGATCTGAATTAATTCTATATCGATGCATATTTATATAGAAATAACAACCATTTCAAAAAATGTTGACATATTGTTCACAAAATGAACAGAATGATATACCGATGTACTGATGTACCGACTCTGTAATTCATCATGAAGATGTCTAAGTTAAATAAATTAAGGATTATGTTTTCAATATGGCTGCTCCTAGACACATAAACTGAATTCATTCTATATCGAAGTAAATTAATATAGCAATGACAAACATCTTAAAAAAAATTCGATGTCCGGTTCAGAAATTATTGAGTGACTTAACGATGCGAAAGCTGATCTGAAGAAGTCCCTTTCTAGTAAATTAACGTTATTTTCTTCGATGTGGCGACTCCTGGACATATGAACTGAGTTAATTCTATATCGATGCATACTAAAATGGAAATAACAACCATTTCATAAAATTTTGACATATTGTTCACAAAATGAACAGAATGATATATCGATGTACCTTCACTGTAATTCATCATGAAAAAGTTCAAGTTTAATAAATTAAGGATTATGTTTTCAATATGGCTGCTCCTAGACACATAAACTGAATTTATTCTATATCGAAGTAAATTAATATAGCAATGACAAACATATCAAAAAAATGCGATGTCCGGTTCAGAAATTATTGAGTGACTTAACGATGCGAAAGCTGATCTGAAGAAGTCCCTTTCTAGTAAATTAACGTTATTTTCTTCGATGTGGCGACTCCTGGACATATGAACTGAGTTAATTCTATATCGATGCATACTAAAATGGAAATAACAACCATTTCATAAAATTTTGACATATTGTTCACAAAATGAACAGAATGATATATCGATGTACCGACACTGTAATTCATTATGAAGAAGTCCAAGTTTAATAAATTAAGGATTATGTTTTCAATATGGCTACTCCTAGACACATCAACTGAATTTATTCTATATCGACGTAAATTAATATAGCAATGACAAACATTTCAAAAAAATTCGATGTCCGGTTCAGAAATTATTGAGTGATATAACGAAGCGAAAGCTGATCTGAAGAAGTCCCTTTCTAGTAAATTAACGTTATTTTCTTCGATGTGGCGACTCCTGGACATATGAACTGAGTTAATTCTATATTCATGGATTTTAATATAGAAATGACAAATATTTCATAAAATTTCGATATATTGTGCAGAAAATGAACAGAAATATATACATATATGTATATATTGTATAAATATATGTACTAATGTACTGACTCTGTAATTCATCATGAAGAAGTTCAAGTATTATAAATAAGGGATTTAGTTTTCAATGTACCTGCTCATAGACACATGAAGTGAATTTATTCTATATCGATTCATATTCAAAAAAAGTAGTTAGAGCAATTAAATATCAAATCGTCATCTGGTTTAGAATATATTGAAGGATGTACTTACTCGGTAACTAATAATGAAGAATGTCATTTATAGTAAATTAACGTTATTTTCTTCGATGTGGCGACTTCTGGACACATGAACTGAGTTAATTCTATATCGATGCATATTAAAATAGAAATAACAAACATTTCATAAAATTTCGATATATTTTTCAGAAAATGAACAGAATGATATACCGATGTACTGATGTACCGGCTCTGTAATTCATCATGAAGAAGTCCAAGTAAAATAAATTAAGTATTATGTTTTCAATATGGCTGCTTCTAGACACATCAACTGAATTTATTCTATATCGAAGTAAATTAATATAGCAATGACAAACATTTCAAAAAAATTCGATGTCCGGTTCAGAAATTATTGAGTGATATAACGATGCGAAAGCTAATCTGAAGAAGTCCCTTTCTAGTAAATTAACGTTATTTTCTTCGATATGGCAGTTCCTGGACACATGATCTGAATTAATTCTATATCGATGCATATTTATATAGAAATAACAACCATTTCAAAAAATGTTGACATATTGTTCACAAAATGAACAGAATGATATACCGATGTACTGATGTACCGACTCTGTAATTCATCATGAAGATGTCTAAGTTAAATAAATTAAGGATTATGTTTTCAATATGGCTGCTCCTAGACACATAAACTGAATTCATTCTATATCGAAGTAAATTAATATAGCAATGACAAACATCTTAAAAAAAATTCGATGTCCGGTTCAGAAATTATTGAGTGACTTAACGATGCGAAAGCTGATCTGAAGAAGTCCCTTTCTAGTAAATTAACGTTATTTTCTTCGATGTGGCGACTCCTGGACATATGAACTGAGTTAATTCTATATCGATGCATACTAAAATGGAAATAACAACCATTTCAAAAAATTTTGACATATTGTTCACAAAATGAACAGAATGATATATCGATGTACCGACACTGTAATTCATCATGAAAAAGTCCAAGTTTAATAAATTAAGGATTATGTTTTCAATATGGCTGCTCCTAGACACATAAACTGAATTTATTCTATATCTAAGTAAATTAATATAGCAATGACAAACATTTCAAAAAAATTCGATGTCCGGTTCAGAAATTATTGAGTGATTTAACGATGCGAAAGCTGATCTGAAGAATTCCCTTTCTAGTAAATTAACGTTCTTTTCTTCGATGTGGCGACTCCTGGACATATGAACTGAGTTAATTCTATATCGATGCATATAAAATGGAAATAACAACAATTTCATAAAATTTTGACATATTGTTCACAAAATGAACAGAATGATATATCGATGTACCGACACTGTAATTCATCATGAAGAAGTCCAAGTTTAATAAATTAAGGATTATGTTTTCAATATGGCTACTCCTAGACACATAAACTGAATTTATTCTATATCGAAGTAAATTAATATAGCAAGGACAAACATCTCAAGAAAAATTCGATGTTCGGTTCAGAAATTATTGAGTGATTTAACGTTGCGAAAGCTGATCTGAAGAAGTCCCTTTCTAGTAAATTAACGTTATTTTCTTCGATATGGCAGTTCCTGGACACATGATCTGAATTAATTCTATATCGATGCATATTTATATAGAAATTAGAACCATTTCATAAAATTTTGACATATTGTACATAAACTGAACAGAATGATATAGCGATGTACTAATGTACTGACTATGTAATTCATCATGAAGATGTCCAAGTTAAATAAATTAAGGATTATGTTTTGATTATGGCTGCTCCTAGACACATAAACTGAATTTATTCTATATCGAAGTAAATTAATATAGCAATGACAAACATTTCAAAAAAATTCGATGTCCGGTTCAGAAATTATTGAGTGATATAACGATTCGAAAGCTGATCTGAAGAAGTCCCTTTCTAGTAAATTAACGTTATTATCTTCGATATGGCAGTTCCTGGCACATGATTTGAATTTATTCTATATCGATGCATATTTAAATAGAAATAACAACCATTTCATAAAATTTTGACATATTGTTCAGAAAATGAACAGAATGATATACCGATGTACTGATGTACCGACTATGTAATTCATCATGAAGATGTCCAAGTTTAATAAATTAAGGATTATGTTTTCAATATGGCTACTCCTAGACACATAAACTGAATTTATTCTATATCGAAGTAAATTAATATAGCAAGGACAAACATCTCAAAAAAAATTCGATGTTCGGTTCAGAAATTATTGAGTGATTTAACGATGCGAAAGCTGATCTGAAGAAGTCCCTTTCTAGTAAATTAACGTTATTTCCTTCGATGTGGCGACTCCTGGACACATGATCTTAATTAATTCTATATCGATGCATATTTATATAGAAATAACAACCATTTCATAAAATGTTGACATATTGTTCAGAAAATGAACAGAATGATATACCGATGTACTGATGTACCGACTCTGTAATTCATCATGAAGATGTCCAAGTTAAATAAATTAAGGATTATGTTTTCAATATGGCTGCTCCTAGACACATAAACTGAATTTATTCTATATCGAAGTAAAGTAATATAGCAATGACAAACATTTCAAAAAAATTCGATTTCCAGTTCAGAAAATATTGAAGGATAAAACGATTCGAAAGCTGATCATGAAGAAGTCGCTTTATAGTAAATTAACATTATATTCTTCGATGTGGCGGCTCCTGGACACATGAACTCAGTTAATTCTATATTGATGGATTTTAATATAGAAATAACAAATATTTCATAAAATTTCGATATAAATTTCAGAAAATGAACAGAATGATATACCGATGTACATATGTACCGGCTCTGTAATTCATCATGAAGAAGTCCAAGTTTAATAAATTAAGGATTATGTTTTCAATATGGCTGCTCCTATACACATAAACTGAATTTATTCTATATCGAAGTAAATTAATATAGCAATGACATACATTTCAAAAAAATTCGATGTCCGGTTCAAAAATTATTGAGTGACCTAACGATGCGAAAGCTGATCTGAAGAAGTCCCTTTCTAGTAAATTAACGTTATTTTCATCGATGTGGCGACTCCTGGACATATGAACTGAGTTAATTCTATATCGATGCATACTAAAATGAAAATAACAACCATTTCATAAAATTTTGACATATTGTTCACAAAATGAACAGAATGATATATCGATGTACCGACACTGTAATTCATCATGAAGAAGTCCAAGTTTAATAAATTAAGGATTATGTTTTCAATATGGCTACTCCTAGACACATAAACTGAATTTATTCTATATCGAAGTAAATTAATATAGCAAGGACAAACATCTCAAGAAAAATTCGATGTTCGGTTCAGAAATTATTGAGTGATTTAACGATGCGAAAGCTGATCTGAAGAAGTCCCTTTCTAGTAAATTAACGTTATTTTCTTCGAAATGGCAGTTCCTGGGCACATGATTTGAATTTATTCTATATCGATGCATATTTAAATAGAAATAACAACCATTTCATAAAATTTTGACATATTGTTCAGAAAATGAACAGAATGATATACCGATGTACTGATGTACCGACTATGTAATTCATCATGAAGATGTCCAAGTTAAATAAATTAAGGATTAAGTGTTGATTATGGCTGCTCCTAGACACATAAACTGAATTTATTCTATATCGAAGTAAATTAATATAGCAATGACAAACATTTCAAAAAAATTCGATGTTCGGTTCAGAAATTATTGAGTGATATAACGATTCGAAAGCTGATCTGAAGAAGTCCCTTTATAGTAAATTAACGTTATTTCCTTCGATGTGGCGACTCCTGGACATATGAACTGAGTTAATTCTATATCGATGCCTATTAAAATGGAAATAACAAATATTTCATAAAATTTCGATATGTTGTTCAGAAAATGAACAGAATGTTATACCGATGTACAGATGTACCGATTCTGTAATTCATCATGAAGAAGTCCAAGTATTATAAATAAGGGATTTAGTTTTCAATGTACATGCTCATAGACACATGAAGTGAATTTATTCTATATCGATTCATATTCAAAAAAAGTAGTTAGAGCAATTTAATATCAAATCGTCATCTGGTTTAGAATATATTGAAGAATGTACTTACTCGGTAACTAATAATGAAGAATGTCATTTATAGTAAATTAACGTTATTTTCTTCGATGTGGGGACTCCTGGATACATGAACTGAGTTAATTCAATATCGATGCATATTAAAATAGAAATAACAAACATTTCATAAAGTTTCGATATATTTTTCAGAAAATGAACAGAATGATATACCGATGTACTGATGTACCGGCTCTGTAATTCATCATGAAGAAGTCCAAGTAAAATAAATTAAGTATTATGTTTTCAATATGGCTGCTCCGAGACACATCAACTGAATTTATTCTATATCGAAGTAAATTAATATAGCAATGACAAACATCTCAAAAAAAATTCGATGTCCGGTTCAGAAATTATTGAGTGACCTAACGATGCGAAAGCTGATCTGAAGAAGTCCCTTTCTAGTAAATTAACGTTATTTTCTTCGATGTGGCGACTCCTGGACATATGAACTGAGTTAATTCTATATCGATGCATACTAAAATGGAAATAACAACCATTTCATAAAATTTTGACATATTGTTCACAAAATGAACAGAATGATATATCGATGTACCGACACTGTAATTCATCATGAAGAAGTCCAAGTTTAATAAATTAAGGATTATGTTTTCAATATGGCTACTCCTAGACACATCAGCTGAATTTATTCTATATCGAAGTAAATTAATATAGCAAGGACAAACATCTCAAGAAAAATTCGATGTTCGGTTCAGAAATTATTGAGTGATTTAACGTTGCGAAAGCTGATCTGAAGAAGTCCCTTTCTAGTAAATTAACGTTATTTTCTTCGATATGGCAGTTCCTGGACACATGATCTGAATTAATTCTATATCGATGCATATTTATATAGAAATAACAACCATTTCATAAAATTTTGACATATTGTACACAAAATGAACAGAATGATATAGCGATGTACCGACACTGTAATTCATCATGAAGATGTCCAAGTTAAATGAATTAAGGATTATGCTTTCAATATGGCTGCTCCTAGACACATCAACGGAATTTATTCTATATCGAAGTAAATTAATATAGCAATGACAAACATTTCAAAAAAATTCGATGTCCGGTTCAGAATTTATTGAGTGATATAACGATGCGAAAGCTGATCTGAAGAAGTCCCTTTCTAGTAAATTAACGTTATTTCCTTCGATGTGGCTGCTCCCGGACACATGAACTCAGTTAATTCTATATTGATGGATTTTAATATAGAAATGACAAATATTTCATAAAATTTCGATATATTGTGCAGAAAATGAACAGAATGACATACCGATGTACTAATGTACTGACTCTGTAAATAATTATGAAGAAGTCCAAGTATTATAAATAAAGGATTTTGTTTTCAGTGTGCCTGCTCATAGACACATAAAGTGCATTAATTCTATATAGATTCATATTAAAAGAAAAGTAGTTTCAGACATTTCATATCAAACCGTCATCTGGTTTAGAATATATTGAAGGATGTACTAACTCGGTAACTGATCATGAAGAATGTCCATTATAGTAAATTAACGTTATTTTCTTCGAAATGGCAGTTCCTGGGCACATGATTTGAATTTATTCTATATCGATGCATATTTAAATAGAAATAACAACCATTTCATAAAATTTTGACATATTGTTCACAAAATGAACAGAATGATATACCGATGTACTGATGTACCGACTATGAAATTCATCATGAAGAAGTCCAAGTTAAATAAATTAAGGATTATGTTTTCAATATGGCTACTCCTAGACACATAAACTGAATTTATTCTATATCGAAGTAAATTAATATAGCAATGACAAACATTTCAAAAAAATTCGATGTCCGGTTCAGAAATTATTGAAGGATAAAACGATTCGAAAGCTGATCATGAAGAAGTCGCTTTATAGTAAATTAACATTATATTCTTCGATGTGGCGGCTCCTGGACACATGAACTCAGTTAATTTTATATTGATGGATTTCAATATAGAAATGACAAATATTTCATAAAATTTCGATATAAATTTCAGAAAATGAACAGAATGATATACCGATGTACATATGTACCGGCTCTGTAATTCATCATGAAGAAGTCCAAGTAAAATAAATTAAGTATTATGTTTTCAATATGGCTGCTCCTAGACACATCAACTGAATTTATTCTATATCGAAGTAAATTAATATAGCAATGACAAACATTTCAAAAAAATTCGATGTCCGGTTCAAAAATTATTGAGTGATATAACGATGCGAAAGCTGATCTGAAGAAGTCCCTTTTTAGTAAATTAACGTTATTTTCTTCGATGTGGCGACTCCTGGACATATGAACTGAGTTAATTCTATATCGATGCATACTAAAATGAAAATAACAACCATTTCATAAAATTTTGACATATTGTTCACAAAATGAACAGAATGATATATCGATGTACCGACACTGTAATTCATCATGAAGAAGTCCAAGTTTAATAAATTAAGGATTATGTTTTCAATATGGCTACTCCTAGACACATAAACTGAATTTATTCTATATCGAAGTAAATTAATATAGCAATGACAAACATCTCAAGAAAAATTCGATGTTCGGTTCAGAAATTATTGAGTGATTTAACGATGCGAAAGCTGATCTGAAGAAGTCCCTTTCTAGTAAATTAGCGTTATTTTCTTCGAAATGGCAGTTCCTGGGCACATGAACTCAGTTAATTTTATATTGATGGATTTCAATATAGAAATGACAAATATTTCATAAAATTTCGATATAAATTTCAGAAAATGAACAGAATGATATACCGATGTACATATGTACCGGCTCTGTAATTCATCATGAAGAAGTCCAAGTAAAATAAATTAAGTATTATGTTTTCAATATGGCTGCTCCTAGACACATCAACTGAATTTATTCTATATCGAAGTAAATTAATATAGCAATGACAAACATTTCAAAAAAATTCGATGTCCGGTTCAAAAATTATTGAGTGATATAACGATGCGAAAGCTGATCTGAAGAAGTCCCTTTTTAGTAAATTAACGTTATTTTCTTCGATGTGGCGACTCCTGGACATATGAACTGAGTTAATTCTATATCGATGCATACTAAAATGAAAATAACAACCATTTCATAAAATTTTGACATATTGTTCACAAAATGAACAGAATGATATATCGATGTACCGACACTGTAATTCATCATGAAGAAGTCCAAGTTTAATAAATTAAGGATTATGTTTTCAATATGGCTACTCCTAGACACATAAACTGAATTTATTCTATATCGAAGTAAATTAATATAGCAAGGACAAACATCTCAAGAAAAATTCGATGTTCGGTTCAGAAATTATTGAGTGATTTAACGATGCGAAAGCTGATCTGAAGAAGTCCCTTTCTAGTAAATTAGCGTTATTTTCTTCGAAATGGCAGTTCCTGGGCACATGATTTGAATTTATTCTATATCGATGCATATTTAAATAGAAATAACAACCATTTCGTAAAATTTTGACATATTGTCCACAAAATGAACAGAATAATATACCGATGTACTGATGTACCGATTCTGTAATTCATCATGAAGAAGTCCAAGTTTACTAAATGAATGATTTTGTTTTCAACATGGCTGCTCCTAGACACATAAACTGAATTTATTCTATATCGAAGTAAATTAATATAGCAATGACAAACATTTCAAAAAAATTCGATGTCCGGTTCAGAATTTATTGAGTGATATAACGATGCGAAAGCTGATCTGAAGAAGTCCCTTTCTAGTAAATTAACGTTATTTTCTTCGATGTGGCGGCTCCCGGACACATGAACTCAGTTAATTCTATATTGATGGATTTTAATATAGAAATGACAAATATTTCATAAAATTTCGATATATTGTGCAGAAAATGAACAGAATGACATACCGATGATGTACTGACTCTGTAAATTATTATGAAGAAGTCCAAATATTATAAATAAAGGATTTTGTTTTCAATGTGCCTGCTCATAGACACATAAAGTGCATTGATTCTATATAGATTCATATTAAAAGAAATGTAGTTTCAGACATTTCATATCAAACCGTCATCTAGTTTAGAATATATTGAAGGATGTACTAACTCGGTAACGGATCATGAAGAATGTCCATTATAGTAAATTAACGTTATTTTCTTCGAAATGGCAGTTCCTGGGCACATGATTTGAATTTATTCTATATCGATGCATATTTAAATAGAAATAACAACCATTTCATAAAATTTTGACATATTGTTCACAAAATGAACAGAATGATATACCGATGTACTGATGTACCGACTATGAAATTCATCATGAAGATGTCCAAGTTAAATAAATTAAGGATTATGCTTTCAATATGGCTGCTCCTAGACACATCAACTGAATTTATTCTATATCGAAGTAAATTAATATAGCAATTATAAACATTTCAAAAAAATTCGATGTCCGGTTCAGAAATTATTGAGTGATTTAACGTTGCGAAAGCTGATCTGAAGAAGTCCCTTTCTAGTAAATTAACGTTATTTCCTTCGATGTGGCGACTCCTGGACATATGAACTGAGTTAATTCTATATCGATGCATACTAAAATGGAAATAACAACCATTTCAAAAAATTTTGACATATTGTTCACAAAATGAACAGAATGATATATCGATGTACCTTCACTGTAATTCATCATGAAAAAGTTCAAGTTTAATAAATTAAGGATTATGTTTTCAATATGGCTGCTCCTAGACACATAAACTGAATTTATTCTATATCGAAGTAAATTAATATAGCAATGACAAACATATCAAAAAAATGCGATGTCCGGTTCAGAAATTATTGAGTGACTTAACGATGCGAAAGCTGATCTGAAGAAGTCCCTTTCTAGTAAATTAACGTTATTTTCTTCGATGTGGCGACTCCTGGACATATGAACTGAGTTAATTCTATATCGATGCATACTAAAATGGAAATAACAACCATTTCATAAAATTTTGACATATTGTTCACAAAATGAACAGAATGATATATCGATGTACCGACACTGTAATTCATTATGAAGAAGTCCAAGTTTAATAAATTAAGGATTATGTTTTCAATATGGCTACTCCTAGACACATCAACTGAATTTATTCTATATCGACGTAAATTAATATAGCAATGACAAACATTTCAAAAAAATTCGATTTCCAGTTCAGAAAATATTGAAGGATAAAACGATTCGAAAGCTGATCATGAAGAAGTCGCTTTATAGTAAATTAACATTATATTCTTCGATGTGGCGGCTCCTGGACACATGAACTCAGTTAATTCTATATTGATGGATTTTAATATAGAAATGACAAATATTTCATAAAATTTCGACATAGTGTGCAGAAAATGATCAGAATGATATACCGATGTACATATGTACCGGTTCTGTAATTCATCATGAAGAAGTCGAAGTATTATAAATAAAGGATTTTGTTTTCAATGTGCCTGCTCATAGACACATGAAGATGACTGATTCTAAATAGATTCATATTTAAAAAAATTAGTTACAGACATTTCATAACAAATCGTCATCTGGTTTAGAATATATTGAAGGATGTACTTACTCGGTAACTAATAATGAAGAATGTCATTTATAGTAAATTAACGTTATTTTCTTCGATGTGGGGACTCCTGGACACATGAACTGAGTTAATTCAATATCGATGCATATTAAAATAAAAATAACAAACATTTCATAAAATTTCGATATATTTTTCAGAAAATGAACAGAATGATATACCGATGTACTGATGTACCGGCTCTGTAATTCATCATGAAGAAGTCCAAGTAAAATAAATTAAGTATTATGTTTTCAATATGGCTGCTCCGAGACACATCAACTGAATTTATTCTATATCGAAGTAAATTAATATAGCAATGACAAACATTTCAAAAAAATTCGATGTCCGGTTCAAAAATTATTGAGTGATTTAACGATGCGAAAGCTGATCTGAAGAAGTCCCTTTCTAGTAAATTAACGTTATTTTCTTCGATATGGCAGTTTCTGGACACATGATCTGAATTAATTCTATATCGATGCATATTTATATAGAAATAACAACCATTTCATAAAATGTTGACATATTGTTCACAAAATGAACAGAATGATATATCGATGTACCGACACTGTAATTCATCATGAAAAAGTCCAAGTTTAATAAATTAAGGATTATGTTTTCAATATGGCTGCTCCTAGACACATAAACTGAATTTATTCTATATCGAAGTAAATTAATATAGCAATGACAAACATCTCAAAAAAATTCGATGTCCGGTTCAGAAATTATTGAGTGATTTAACGATGCGAAAGCTGATCTGAAGAAGTCCCTTTCTAGTAAATTAACGTTATTTAATTCGATATGGCGACTCCTGGACATAGGAACTGAGTTAAATCTATAACGATGCATATTAAAATAGAAATAACAACCATTTCATAAAATTTTGACATATTGTTCACAAAATGAACAGAATGATATATCGATGTACCGACACTGTAATTCATCATGAAAAAGTCCAAGTTTAATAAATTAAGGATTATGTTTTCAATATGGCTGCTCCTAGACACATAAACTGAATTTATTCTATATCGAAGTAAATTAATATAGCAATGACAAACATCTCAAAAAAATTCGATGTCCGGTTCAGAAATTATTGAGTGACCTAACGATGCGAAAGCTGATCTGAAGAAGTCCCTTTCTAGTAAATTAACGTTATTTTCTTCGATGTGGCGACTCCTGGACATATGAACTGAGTTAATTCTATATCGATGCATACTAAAATGGAAATAACAACCATTTCATAAAATTTTGACATATTGTTCACAAAATGAACAGAATGATATATCGATGTACCGACACTGTAATTCATCATGAAGAAGTCCAAGTTTAATAAATTAAGGATTATGTTTTCAATATGGCTACTCCTAGACATATAAACTGAATTTATTCTATATCGAAGTAAATTAATATAGCAATGAAAAACATCTCAAAAAAATTCGATGTCCGGTTCAGAAATTATTGAGTGACCTAACGATGCGAAAGCTGATCTGAAGAAGTCCCTTTCTAGTAAATTAACGTTATTTTCTTCGATGTGGCGACTCCTGGACATATGAACTGAGTTAATTCTATATCGATGCATACTAAAATGGAAATAACAACCATTTCATAAAATTTTGACATATTGTTCATAAAATGAACAGAATGATATATCGATGTACCGACACTGTAATTCATCATGAAGAAGTCCAAGTATAATATATTAAGGATTATGTTTTCAATATGGCTACTCCTAGACACATAAACTGAATTTATTCTATATCGAAGTAAATTAATATAGCAAGGACAAACATCTCAAGATAAATTCGATGTTCGGTTCAGAAAATATTGAGTGATTTAACGTTGCGAAAGCTGATCTGAAGAAGTCCCTTTCTAGTAAATTAACGTTATTTTCTTCGATATGGCAGTTCCTGGACACATGATCTGAATTAATTCTATATCGATGCATATTTATATAGAAATAACAACCATTTCATAAAATTTTGAGATATTGTACACAAAATGAACAGAATGATATAGCGATGTACCGATACTGTAATTCATCATGAAGATGTCCAAGTTAAATGAATTAAGGATTATGCTTTCAATATGGCTGCTCCTAGACACATCAACGGAATTTATTCTATATCGAAGTAAATTAATATAGCAATGACAAACATTTCAAAAAAATTCGATGTCCGGTTCAGAAATTATTGAGTGATATAACGATGCGAAAGCTGATCTGAAGAAGTCCCTTTCTAGTAAATTAACGTTATTTTCTTCGATGTGGCGGCTCCCGGACACGTGAACTCAGTTAATTCTATATTGATGGGTTTTAATATAGAAATGACAAGTATTTCATAAAATTTCGATATAAATTTCAGAAAATGAACAGAATGATATACCGATGTACATATGTACCGGCTCTGTAATTCATCATGAAGAAGTCCAAGTTTAATAAATTAAGTATTATGTTTTCAATATGGCTGCTCCTAGACACATCAACTGAATTTATTCTATATCGAAGTAAATTAATATAGCAATGACAAACATTTCAAAAAAATTCGATGTCCGGTTCAAAAATTATTGAGTGATATAACGATGCGAAAGCTGATCTGAAGAAGTCCCTTTCTAGTAAATTAACGTTATTATCTTCGAAATGGCAGTTCCTGGGCACATGATTTGAATTTATTCTATATCGATGCATATTTAAATAGAAATAACAACCATTTCATAAAATTTTGACATATTGTTCACAAAATGAACAGAATGATATACCGATGTACTGATGTACTGACTCTGTAAGTCATCATGAAGAATTCCAAGTTTAATAAATTAAGGATTATGTTTTCAATATGGCTGCTCCTAGACACATAAACTGAATTTATTCTATATCGAAGTAAATTAATATAGCAATGACAAACATTTCAAAAAATTGGATGTCCGGTTCAGAAATTATTGAGTGATATAACGATGCGAAAGCTGATCTGAAGAAGTCCCTTTCTAGTAAATTAACGTTATTTTCTTCGATATGGCAGTTCCTGGACATATGAACTGAGTTAATTCTATATCGATGCATACTAAAATGGAAATAACAACCATTTCATAAAATTTTGACATATTGTTCACAAAATGAACTGAATGATATATCGATGTACCGACACTGTAATTCATCATGAAGAAGTCCAAGTTTAATAAATTAAGGATTATGTTTTCAATATGGCTACTCCTAGACACATAAACTGAATTTATTTTATATCGAAGTAAATTAATACAGCAAGGACAAACATCTCAAGAAAAATTCGATGTTCGGTTCAGAAATTATTGTGTGATTTAACGTTGCGAAAGCTGATCTGAAGAAGTCCCTTTCTAGTAAATTAACGTTATTTTCTTCGATATGGCAGTTCCTGGACACATGATCTGAATTAATTCTATATCGATGCATATTTATATAGAAATAACAACCATTTCATAAAATTTTGACATATTGTACACAAAATGAACAGAATGATATAGCGATGTACCGACACTGTAATTCATCATGAAGATGTCCAAGTTAAATGAATTAAGGATTATGCTTTCAATATGGCTGCTCCTAGACACATCAACGGAATTTATTCTATATCGAAGTAAATTAATATAGCAATGACAAACATTTCAAAAAAATTCGATGTCCGGTTCAGAATTTATTGAGTGATATAACGATGCGAAAGCTGATCTGAAGAAGTCCCTTTCTAGTAAATTAACGTTATTTTCTTCGATGTGGCGGCTCCCGGACACATGAACTCAGTTAATTCTATATTGATGGATTTTAATATAGAAATGACAAATATTTCATAAAATTTCGATATATTGTGCAGAAAATGAACAGAATGACATACCGATGATGTACTGACTCTGTAAATTATTATGAAGAAGTCCAAATATTATAAATAAAGGATTTTGTTTTCAATGTGCCTGCTCATAGACACATAAAGTGCATTGATTCTATATAGATTCATATTAAAAGAAATGTAGTTTCAGACATTTCATATCAAACCGTCATCTAGTTTAGAATATATTGAAGGATGTACTAACTCGGTAACGGATCATGAAGAATGTCCATTATAGTAAATTAACGTTATTTTCTTCGAAATGGCAGTTCCTGGGCAAATGATTTGAATTTATTCTATATCGATGCATATTTAAATAGAAATAACAACCATTTCATAAAATTTTGACATATTGTTCACAAAATGAACAGAATGATATACCGATGTACTGATGTACCGACTATGAAATTCATCATGAAGATGTCCAAGTTAAATAAATTAAGGATTATGCTTTCAATATGGCTGCTCCTAGACACATCAACTGAATTTATTCTATATCGAAGTAAATTAATATAGCAATTATAAACATTTCAAAAAAATTCGATGTCCGGTTCAGAAATTATTGAGTGATATAACGATGCGAAAGCTGATCTGAAGAAGTCCCTTTCTAGTAAATTAACGTTATTTTCTTCGATGTGGCGACTCCTGGACATATGAACTGAGTTAATTCTATATCGATGAATATTAAAATGGAAATAACAAATATTTCATAAAATTTTGACATATTGTTCACAAAATGAACAGAAGTCCAAGTTTAATAAATTAAGGATTATGTTTTCAATATGGCTACTCCTAGACACATAAACTGAATTTATTCTATATCGAAGTAAATTAATATAGCAATGACACACATTTCAAAAAAATTCGATGTCCGGTTCAGAAATTATTGAGTGATATAACGAAGCGAAAGCTGATCTGAAGAAGTCCCTTTCTAGTAAATTAACGTTATTTTCTTCGATGTGGCGACTCCTGGACATATGAACTGAGTTAATTCCATATCGATGCATATTTATATAGAAATAGCAACCATTTCATAAAATGTTGACAAATTGTTCACAAAATGAACAGAATGATATACCGATGTACTGATGTACCGACTCTGTAATTCATCGTGAAGATGTCCAAGTTAAATAAATTAAGGATTATGTTTTCAATATGGCTGCTCCTAGACACATAAACTGAATTTATTCTATATCGAAGTAAATTAATATAGCAATGACAAACATTTCAAAAAAATTCGATGTCAACTTCAGAAAATATTGAAGGATAAAACGATTCGAAAGCTGATCATGAAGAAGTCGCTTTATAGTAAATTAACGTAATTTTCTTCAATGAGGTTGTACTGGACACATGAACTAAACTAATTCTATATCGATGCATATTAATATATAAATGCCTGCTCATAGACACATGAAGTGATTTGATTCATATGTACTGATTAATCGATTCATATTAAAAAAAATGTAGTTACAGACATTTCATAACAAATCGTCATCTGGTTTAGAAAAATTGAAGGATGTACTAATTCGTTAACTAATCAAGAAGAAGTCCCTTTATAGTAAATTAACGTTATTTCCTTCGATGTGGCGACACCTGGACACATGAACTGAGTTAATTCAATATCGATGCATATTAAAATGGAAATAACAAATATTTCATAAAATTTTGACATATTGTTCACAAAATGAACAGAATGATATATCGATGTATCGACACTGTAATTCATCATGAAGAAGTCCAAGTTTAATAAATTAAGGATTATGTTTTCAATATGGCTACTCCTAGACACATAAACTGAATTTATTCTATATCCATGTAAATTAATATAGCAATGACACACATTTCAAAAAAATTCGATGTCCGGTTCAGAAATTATTGAGTGATATAACGAAGCGAAAGCTGATCTGAAGTAGTCCCTTTCTAGTAAATGAACGTTATTTTCTTCGATGTGGCGACTCCTGGACATATGAACTGAGTTAATTCTATATCGATGCATATTAAAATGGAAATTACAACAATTTCATAAAATTTTGACATATTGTTCACAAAATGAACAGAATGATATATCGATGTACCGACACTGTAATTCATCATGAAGAATTCCAAGTTTAATAAATTAAGGATTATGTTTTCAATATGGCTACTCCTAGACACATAAACTGAATTTATTCTATATCGAAGTAAATTAATATAGCAAGGACAAACATCTCAAGAAAAATTCGATGTTCGGTTCAGAAATTATTGAGTGATTTAACGATGCGAAAGCTGATCTGAAGAAGTCCCTTTCTAGTAAATTAACGTTATTTTCTTCGATGTGGCGACTCCTGGACATATGAACTGAGTTAATTCTATATCGATGCATATTAAAATGGAAATAACAAATATTTCATAAAATTTTGACTTATTGTTCACAAAATGAACAGAATGATATATCGATGTACCGACACTGTAATTCATCATGAAGAAGTCCAAGTTTAATAAATTAAGGATTATGTTTTCAATATGGCTACTCCTAGACACATAAACTGAATTAATTCTATATCGAAGTAAATTAATATAGCAATGACAAACATCTCAAGAAAAATTCGATGTTCGGTTCAGAAATTATTGAGTGATTTAACGATGCGAAAGCTGATCTGAAGAAGTCCCTTTCTAGTAAATTAACGTTATTTTCTTCGATGTGGCGGCTCCCGGACACATGAACTCAGTTAATTCTATATTGATGGATTTTAATATAGAAATGACAAATATTTCATAAAATTTCGATATATTGTGCAGAAAATGAACAGAATGACATACCGATGTACTAATGTACTGACTCTGTAAATAATTATGAAGAAGTCCAAATATTATAAATAAAGGATTTTGTTTTCAATGTGCCTGCTCATAGACACATAAAGTGCATTGATTCTATATAGATTCATATTAAAAGAAATGTAGTTTCAGACATTTCATATCAAACCGTCATCTAGTTTAGAATATATTGAAGGATGTACTAACTCGGTAACTGATCATGAAGAATGTCCATTATAGTAAATTAACGTTATTTTCTTCAAAATGGCAGTTCCTGGGCACATGATTTGAATTTATTCTATATCGATGCATATTTAAATAGAAATAACAACCATTTCATAAAATTTTGACATATTGTTCACAAAATGAACAGAATGATATACCGATGTACTGATGTACCGACTATGAAATTCATCATGAAGATGTCCAAGTTAAATAAATTAAGGATTATGCTTTCAATATGGCTGCTCCTAGACACATCAACTGAATTTATTCTATATCGAAGTAAATTAATATAGCAATTATAAACATTTCAAAAAAATTCGATGTCCGGTTCAGAAATTATTGAGTGATATAACGATGCGAAAGCTGATCTGAAGAAGTCCCTTTCTAGTAAATTAACGTTATTTTCTTCGATATGGCAGTTCCTGGACATATGAACTGAGTTAATTCTATATCGATGCATACTAAAATGGAAATAACAACCATTTCATAAAATTTTGACATATTGTTCACAAAATGAACTGAATGATATATCGATGTACCGACACTGTAATTCATCATGAAGAAGTCCAAGTTTAATAAATTAAGGATTATGTTTTCAATATGGCTGCTCCTAGACACATAAACTGAATTTATTCTATATCGAAGTAAATTAATATAGCAATGACAAACATTTCAAAAAAATTCGATTTCCAGTTCAGAAAATATTGAAGGATAAAACGATTCGAAAGCTGATCATGAAGAAGTCGCTTTATAGTAAATTAACATTATATTCTTCGATGTGGCGGCTCCTGGACACATGAACTCAGTTAATTCTATATTGATGGATTTTAATATAGAAATGACAAATATTTCATAAAATTTCGATATAGTGTGCAGAAAATGATCAGAATGATATACCGATGTACATATGTACCGACTCGGTAATTCATCATGAAGAAGTCTAAGTTAAATAAATTAAGGATTATGTTTTCAATATGGCTGCTCCTAGACACATAAACTGAATTTATTCTATATCGAAGTAAATTAATATAACAATGACAAACATTTCAAAAAAATTGGATGTCCGGTTCAGAAATTATTGAAGGATATAACGATGCGAATGCTGATCATGAAGAAGTCTCTTTATAGTAAATTAACGTCATTTTCTTCAATGAGGTTGTACTGGACACATGAACTAAACTAATTCTATATCGATGCATATTAATATATAAATGCCTGCTCATAGACACATGAAGTGAATTGATTCATATTTACTGATTAATAGATTCATAGAAAAAAAAAACGTAGTTACAAACATTTCAAATCAAACCATAATCTGGTTTAGAATATATTGAAGGATGTACTAACTCGGTAACTAATCATGAAGAATGTCCATTATAGTAAATTAACGTTATTTTCTTCGATATGGCAGTTCCTGGACACATGATCTGAATTAATTCTATATCGATGCATATTTAAATAGAAATAACAACCATTTCATAAAATTTTGACATATTATTCACAAAATGAACAGAATGATATACCGATGTACTGATGTACCGACTCTGTAATTCATCATGAAGATGTCCAAGTTAAATAAATTAAGGATTATGTTTTCAATATGGCTGGTCCTAGACACATAAACTGAATTTATTCTATATCTAAGTAAATTAATATAGCAATGACAAACATTTCAAAAAAATTCGATTTCCAGTTCAGAAAATATTGAAGAATAAAACGATTCGAAAGCTGATCATGAAGAAGTCACTTTATAGTAAATTAACATTATATTCTTCGATGTGGCGGCTCCTGGACACATGAACTCAGTTAATTCTATATTGATGGATTTTAATATAGAAATGACAAATATTTCATAAAATTTCGATATAGTGTGCAGAAAATGATCAGAATGATATACCGATGTACATATGTACCGACTCGGTAATTCATCATGAAGAAGTCTAAATTAAATAAATTAAGGATTATGTTTTCAATATGGCTGCTCCTAGACACATAAACTGAATTTATTCTATATCGAAGTAAATTAATATAACAATGACAAACATTTCAAAAAAAGTGGATGTCCGGTTCAGAAATTATTGAAGGATATAACAATGCGAATGCTGATCATGAAGAAGTCTCTTTATAGTAAAGTAACGTCATTTTCTTCAATGAGGTTGTACTGGACACATGAACTAAACTAATTCTATATCGATGCATATTTATATATAAATGCCTGCTCATAGACACATGAAGTGAATTGATTCATATGTACTGATTAATAGATTCATATTAAAGAAAAGTAGTTACAGACATTTCATAACAAATCGTCATCTGGTTTAGAATATATTGAAGGATGTACTAATTCGTTAAAAGTCCGATTATAGTAAATTAACGTTATTTCCTTCGATGTGGCGACACCTGGACACATGAACTGAGTTAATTCTATATCGATGCATATTAAAATAGAAATAACAAATATTTCATAAAATTTCGATATATATTTCAGAAAATGAACAGAATGATATACCGATGTACTGATGTACCGGCTCTGTAATTCATCATGAAGAAGTCCAAGTAAAATAAATTAAGTATTATGTTTTCAATATGGTTGCTCCTAGACTCATCAACTGAATTTATTCTATATCGAAGTAAATTAATATAGCAATGACAAACATTTCAAAAAAATTCGATGTCCGGTTCAGTAATTATTGAGTGATATAACGATGCGAAAGCTGATCTGAAGAAGTCCCTTTCTAGTAAATTAACGTTATTTTCTTCGATGTGGCGACTCCTGGACATATGAACTGAGTTAATTTCATATCGATGCATACTAAAATGAAAATAACAACCATTTCATAAAATTTTGACATATTGTTCACAAAATGAACATAATGATATATCGATGTACCGACACTGTAATTCATCATGAAGAAGTCCAAGTTTAATAAATTAAGGATTATGTTTTCAATATGGCTACTCCTAGACATAAACTGAATTTATTCTATATCGAAGTAAATTAATATAGCAATGACATACATTTCAAAAAAATTCGATGTCCGGTTCAAAAATTATTGAGTGATTTAACGATGCGAAAGCTGATCTGAAGAAGTCCCTTTCTAGTAAATTAACGTTATTTTCTTCGATATGGCAGTTCCTGGACATATGAACTGAGTTAATTCTATATCGATGCATACTAAAATGGAAATAACAACCATTTCATAAAATTTTGACATATTGTTCACAAAATGAACTGAATGATATATCGATGTACCGACACTGTAATTCATCATGAAGAAGTCCAAGTTTAATAAATTAAGGATTATGTTTTCAATATGGCTGCTCCTAGACACATAAACTGAATTTATTCTATATCGAAGTAAATTAATATAGCAATGACAAACATTTCAAAAAAATTCGATTTCCAGTTCAGAAAATATTGAAGGATAAAACGATTCGAAAGCTGATCATGAAGAAGTCGCTTTATAGTAAATTAACATTATATTCTTCGATGTGGCGGCTCCTGGACACATGAACTCAGTTAATTCTATATTGATGGATTTTAATATAGAAATGACAAATATTTCATAAAATTTCGATATAGTGTGCAGAAAATGATCAGAATGATATACCGATGTACATATGTACCGACTCGGTAATTCATCATGAAGAAGTCTAAGTTAAATAAATTAAGGATTATGTTTTCAATATGGCTGCTCCTAGACACATAAACTGAATTTATTCTATATCGAAGTAAATTAATATAACAATGACAAACATTTCAAAAAAATTGGATGTCCGGTTCAGAAATTATTGAAGGATATAACGATGCGAATGCTGATCATGAAGAAGTCTCTTTATAGTAAATTAACGTCATTTTCTTCAATGAGGTTGTACTGGACACATGAACTAAACTAATTCTATATCGATGCATATTAATATATAAATGCCTGCTCATAGACACATGAAGTGAATTGATTCATATGTACTGATTAATAGATTCATATTAAAAAAAAGTAGTTACAGACATTTCATAACAAATCGTCATCTGGTTTAGAATATATTGAAGGATGTACTAATTCGTTAACTAATCAAGAAGAAGTCCGATTATAGTAAATTAACGTTATTTTCTTCGATGTGGCGAAACCTGGACACATGAACTGAGTTAATTCTATATCGATGCATATTTATATAGAAATAACAACCATTTCATAAAATGTTGACATATTGTTCACAAAATGAACAGAATGATATACCGATGTACTGATGTACCGACTCTGTAATTCATCATGAAGATGTCCAAGTTAAATAAATTAAGGATTATGTTTTCAATATGGCTGCTCCTAGACACATAAACTGAATTTATTCTATACCGAAGTAAATTAATATAGCAATGACAAACATTTCAGAAAAATTCGATTTCCAGTTCAGAAAATATTGAAGAATAAGACGATTCGAAAGCTGATCATGAAGAAGTCGCTTTATTGTAAATTAACATTATATTCTTCGATGTGGCGGCTCCTGGACACATGAACTCAGTTAATTCTATATTGATGGATTTTAATATAGAAATGACAAATATTTCATAAAATTTCGATATAGTGTGCAGAAAATGATCAGATTGATATACCGATGTACATATGTACCGACTCGGTAATTCATCATGAAGAAGTCTAAGTTAAATAAATTAAGGATTATGTTTTCAATATGGCTGCTCCTAGACACATAAACTGAATTTATTCTATATCGAAGTAAATTAATATAACAATGACAAACATTTCAAAAAAAGTGGATGTCCGGTTCAGAAATTATTGAAGGATATAACGATGCGAATGCTGATCATGAAGAAGTCTCTTTATAGTAAAGTAACGTCATTTTCTTCAATGAGGTTGTACTGGACACATGAACTAAACTAATTCTATATCGATGCATATTAATATATAAATGCCTGCTCATAGACACATGAAGTGAATTGATTCATATTTACTGATTAATAGATTCATAGAAAAAAAAAACGTAGTTACAAACATTTCAAATCAAACCATAATCTGGTTTAGAATATATTGAAGGATGTACTAACTCGGTAACTAATCATGAAGAATGTCCATTATAGTAAATTAACGTTATTTTCTTCGATATGGCAGTTCCTGGACACATGATCTGAATTAATTCTATATCGATGCATATTTAAATAGAAATAACAACCATTTCATAAAATTTTGACATATTATTCACAAAATGAACAGAATGATATACCGATGTACTGATGTACCGACTCTGTAATTCATCATGAAGATGTCCAAGTTAAATAAATTAAGGATTATGTTCTCAATATGGCTGGTCCTAGACACATAAACTGAATTTATTCTATATCGAAGTAAATTAATATAGCAAGGACAAACATTTCAAAAAAATTCGATTTCCAGTTCAGAAAATATTGAAGAATAAAACGATTCGAAAGCTGATCATGAAGAAGTCACTTTATAGTAAATTAACATTATATTCTTCGATGTGGCGGCTCCTGGACACATGAACTCAGTTAATTCTATATTGATGGATTTTAATATAGAAATGACAAATATTTCATAAAATTTCGATATAGTGTGCAGAAAATGATCAGAATGATATACCGATGTACATATGTACCGACTCGGTAATTCATCATGAAGAAGTCTAAGTTAAATAAATTAAGGATTATGTTTCCTAGACACATAAACTGAATTTATTCTATATCGAAGTAAATTAATATAACAATGACAAACATTTCAAAAAAAGTGGATGTCCGGTTCAGAAATTATTGAAGGATATAACAATGCGAATGCTGATCATGAAGAAGTCTCTTTATAGTAAAGTAACGTCATTTTCTTCAATGAGGTTGTACTGGACACATGAACTAAACTAATTCTATATCGATGCATATTTATATATAAATGCCTGCTCATAGACACATGAAGTGAATTGATTCATATGTACTGATTAATGGATTCATATTAAAAAAAATGTATTACAGACATTTCATAACAAATCGTCATCTGGTTTAGAATATATTGAAGGATGTACTAATTCGTTAACTAATCAAGAAGAAGTCCGATTATAGTAAATTAACGTTATTTCCTTCGATGTGGCGACACCTGGACACATGAACTGAGTTAATTCTATATCGATGCATATTAAAATGGAAAAAACAAATATTTCATAAAATTTTGACATATTGATCACAAAATGAACAGAATGATATATCGATGTACCGACACTGTAATTCATCATGAAGAAGTCCAAGTTAAATAAATTAAGGATTATGCTTTCAATATGGCTGCTCCTAGACACATCAACTGACTTTATTCTATATCGAAGTAAATTAATATAGCAATGACACACATTTCAAAAAAATTCGATTTCCAGTTCAGAAAATATTGAAGGATATAACGATGCGAATGCTGATCATGAAGAAGTCGCTTTATAGTAAATTAACATTATATTCTTCGATGTGGCGGCTCCTGGACACATGAACTCAGTTAATTCTATATTGATGGATTTTAATATAGAAATGACAAATATTTCATAAAATTTCGATATAGTGTGCAGAAAATGATCAGAATGATATACCGATGTACATATGTACCGACTCGGTAATTCATCATGAAGAAGTCTAAGTTAAATAAATTAAGGATTATGTTTTCAATATGGCTGCTCCTAGACACATAAACTGAATTTATTCTATATCGAAGTAAATTAATATAACAATGACAAACATTTCAAAAAAAGTGGATGTCCGGTTCAGAAATTATTGAAGGATATAACGATGCGAATGCTGATCATGAAGAAGTCTCTTTATAGTAAAGTAACGTCATTTTCTTCAATGAGGTTGTACTGGACACATGAACTAAACTAATTATATATCGATGCATATTAATATATAAATGCCTGCTCATAGACACATGAAGTGAATTGATTCATATGTACTGATTAATAGATTCATATTAAAGAAAAGTAGTTACAGACATTTCATAACAAATCGTCATCTGGTTTAGAATATATTGAAGGATGTACTAATTCGTTAACTAATCAAGAAGAAGTCCGATTATAGTAAATTAACGTTATTTCCTTCGATGTGGCGACACCTGGACACATGAACTGAGTTAATTCTATATCGATGCATATTAAAATAGAAATAACAAATATTTCATAAAATTTCGATATATATTTCAGAAAATGAACAGAATGATATACCGATGTACTGATGTACCGGGTCTGTAATTCATCATGAAGAAGTCCAAGTAAAATAAATTAAGTATTATGTTTTCAATATGGCTGCTCCTAGACTCATCAACTGAATTTATTCTATATCGAAGTAAATTAATATAGCAATGACAAACATTTCAAAAAAATTCGATGTCCGGTTCAGAAATTATTGAGTGATATAACGATGCGAAAGCTGATCTGAAGAAGTCCCTTTCTAGTAAATTAACGTTATTTTCTTCGATGTGGCGACTCCTGGACATATGAACTGAGTTAATTTCATATCGATGCATACTAAAATGAAAATAACAACCATTTCATAAAATTTTGACATATTGTTCACAAAATGAACATAATGATATATCGATGTACCGACACTGTAATTCATCATGAAGAAGTCCAAGTTTAATAAATTAAGGATTATGTTTTCAATATGGTTACTCCTAGACATAAACTGAATTTATTCTATATCGAAGTAAATTAATATAGCAATGACATACATTTCAAAAAAATTCGATGTCCGGTTCAAAAATTATTGAGTGATTTAACGATGCGAAAGCTGATCTGAAGAAGTCCCTTTCTAGTAAATTAACGTTATTTTCTTCGATATGGCAGTTTCTGGACACATGATCTGAATTAATTCTATATCGATGCATATTTATATAGAAATAACAACCATTTCATAAAATGTTGACATATTGTTCACAAAATGAACAGAATGATATACCGATGTACTGATGTACCGACTCTGTAATTCATCATGAAGATGTCCAAGTTAAATAAATTAAGGATTATGTTTTCAATATGGCTGCTCCTAGACACATCAACTGAATTTATTCTATATCGAAGTAAATTAATATAACAATGACAAACATTTCAAAAAAAGTGGATGTCCGGTTCAGAAATTATTGAAGGATATAACGATGCGAATGCTGATCATGAAGAAGTCTCTTTATAGTATAGTAACGTCATTTTCTTCAATGAGGTTGTACTGGACACATGAACTAAACTAATTCTATATCGATGCATATTTATATATAAATGCCTGCTCATAGACACATGAAGTGAATTGATTCATATGTACTGATTAATAGATTCATATTAAAGAAAAGTAGTTACAGACATTTCATAACAAATCGTCATCTGGTTTAGAATATATTGAAGGATGTACTAATTCGTTAACTAATCAAGAATAAGTCCGATTATAGTAAATTAACGTTATTTCCTTCGATGTGGCGACACCTGGACACATGAACTGAGTTAATTCTATATCGATGCATATTAAAATAGAAATAACAAATATTTCATAAAATTTCGATATATATTTCAGAAAATGAACAGAATGATATACCGATGTACTGATGTACCGGGTCTGTAATTCATCATGAAGAAGTCCAAGTAAAATAAATTAAGTATTATGTTTTCAATATGGCTGCTCCTATACTCATCAACTGAATTTATTCTATATCGAAGTAAATTAATATAGCAATGACAAACATTTCAAAAAAATTCGATGTCCAGTTCAGAAATTATTGAGTGATATAACGATGCGAAAGCTGATCTGAAGAAGTCCCTTTCTAGTAAATTAACGTTATTTTCTTCGATGTGGCGACTCCTGGACATATGAACTGAGTTAATTTCATATCGATGCATACTAAAATGAAAACAACAACCATTTCATAAAATTTTGACATATTGTTCACAAAATGAACAGAATGATATATCGATGTACCGACACTGTAATTCATCATGAAGAAGTCCAAGTTAAATAAATTAAGGATTATGTTTTCAATATGGCTACTCCTAGACATAAACTGAATTTATTCTATATCGAAGTAAATTAATATAGCAATGACATACATTTCAAAAAAATTCGATGTCCGGTTCAAAAATTATTGAGTGATTTAACGATGCGAAAGCTGATCTGAAGAAGTCCCTTTCTAGTAAATTAACGTTATTTTCTTCAATATGGCAGTTCCTGGACACATGATCTGAATTAATTCTATATCGATGCATATTTATATAGAAATAACAACAATTTCATAAAATGTTGACATATTGTTCACAAAATGAACAGAATGATATACCGATGTACTGATGTACCGACTCTGTAATTCATCATGAAGATGTCCAAGTTAAATAAATTAAGGATTATGTTTTCAATATGGCTGCTCCTAGACACATCAACTGAATTTATTCTATACCGAAGTAAATTAATATAGCAATGACAAACATTTCAAAAAAATTCGATTTCCAGTTCAGAAAATATTGAAGAATAAAACGATTCGAAAGCTGATCATGAAGAAGTCGCTTTATAATAAATTAACATTATATTCTTCGATGTGGCGGCTCCTGGACACATGAACTCAGTTAATTCTATATTGATGGATTTTAATATAGAAATGACAAATATTTCATAAGATTTCGATATAGTGTGCAGAAAATGATCAGAATGATATACCGATGTACATATGTACCGACTCGGTAATTCATCATGAAGAAGTCTAAGTTAAATAAATTAAGGATTATGTTTTCAATATGGCTGCTCCTAGACACATAAACTGAATTTATTCTATATCGAAGTAAATTAATATAACAATGACAAACATTTCAAAAAAAGTGGATGTCCGGTTCAGAAATTATTGAAGGATATAACGATGCGAATGCTGATCATGAAGAAGTCTCTTTACAGTAAAGTAACGTCATTTTCTTCAATGAGGTTGTACTGGACACATGAACTAAACTAATTCTATATCGATGCATATTAATATATAAATGCCTGCTCATAGACACATGAAGTGAATTGATTCATATGTACTGATTAATAGATTCATATTAAAAAAAAGTAGTTACAGACATTTCATAACAAATCGTCATCTGGTTTAGAATATATTGAAGGATGTACTAATTCGTTAACTAATCAAGAAGAAGTCCGATTATAGTAAATTAACGTTATTTCCTTCGATGTGGCGACACCTGGACACATGAACTGAGTTAATTCTATATCGATGCATATTAAAATAGAAATAACAAATATTTCATAAAATTTCGATATATATTTCAGAACATGAACAGAATGATATACCGATGTACTGAAGTACCGGCTCTGTAATTCATCATGAAGAAGTCCAAGTAAAATAAATTAAGTATTATGTTTTCAATATGGCTGCTCCTAGACTCATCAACTGAATTTATTCTATATCGAAGTAAATTAATATAGCAATGACAAACATTTCAAAAAAAGTGAATGTCCGGTTCAAAAATTATTGAGTGATATAACGATGCGAAAGCTGATCTGAAGAAGTCCCTTTCTAGTAAATTAACGTTATTTTCTTCGATGTGGCGACTCCTGGACATATGAACTGAGTTAATTTCATATCGATGCATACTAAAATGAAAATAACAACCATTTCATAAAATTTTGACATATTGTTCACAAAATGAACATAATGATATATCGATGTACCGACACTGTAATTCATCATGAAGAAGTCCAAGTTTAATAAATTAAGGATTATGTTTTCAATATGGCTACTCCTAGACATAAACTGAATTTATTCTATATCGAAGTAAATTAATATAGCAATGACATACATTTCAAAAAAATTCGATGTCCGGTTCAAAAATTATTGAGTGATTTAACGATGCGAAAGCTGATCATGAAGAAGTCGCTTTATAGTAAATTAACGTCATTTTCTTCAATGAGGTTGTACTGGACACATGAACTAAACTAATTCTATATCGATGCATATTAATATATAAATGCCTGCTCATAGACACATGAAGTGAATTGATTCATATGTACTGATTAATAGATTCATATTAAAAAAAAGTAGTTACAGACATTTCATAACAAATCGTCATCTGGTTTAGAATATATTGAAGGATGTACTAATTCGTTAACTAATCAAGAAGAAGTCCGATTATAGTAAATTAACGTTATTTCCTTCGATGTGGCGACTCCTGGACACATGAACTGAGTTCATTCTATATCGATGCATATTAAAATAGAAATAACAAATATTTCATAAAATGTTGACATATTGATCACAAAATGAACAGAATGATATATCGATGTACCGACACTGTAATTCATCATGAAGAAGTCCAAGTTAAATAAATTAAGGATTATGCTTTCAATATGGCTGCTCCTAGACACATCAACTGACTTTATTCTATATCGAAGTAAATTAATATAGCAATGACACACATTTCAAAAAAATTCGATGTCCGGTTCAGAAATTATTGAGTGATATAACGAAGCGAAAGCTGATCTGAAGAAGTCCCTTTCTAGTAAATTAACGTTCTTTTCTTCGATGTGGCGACTCCTGGACATATGAACTGAGTTAATTCTATATCGATGCATATTAAAATGGAAATTACAACCATTTCATAAAATTTTGACTTATTGTTCACAAAATGAACAGAATGATAGATCGATGTACCGACTCTGTAATTCATCATGAAGATGTCCAAGTTAAATAAATTAAGGATTATGTTTTCAATATGGCTGCTCCTAGACACATCAACTGAATTTATTCTATACCGAAGTAAATTAATATAGCAATGACAAACATTTCAAAAAAATTCGATTTCCAGTTCAGAAAATATTGAAGAATAAAACGATTCGAAAGCTGATCATGAAGAAGTCGCTTTATAGTAAATTAACATTATATTCTTCGATGTGGCGGCTCCTGGACACATGAACTCAGTTAATTCTATATTGATGGATTTTAATATAGAAATGACAAATATTTCATAAAATTTCGATATAGTGTGCAGAAAATGATCAGAATGATATACCGATGTACATATGTACCGACTCGGTAATTCATCATGAAGAAGTCTAAGTTAAATAAATTAAGGATTATGTTTTCAATATGGCTGCTCCTAGACACATAAACTGAATTTATTCTATATCGAAGTAAATTAATATAACAATGACAAACATTTCAAAAAAAGTGGATGTCCGGTTCAGAAATTATTGAAGGATATAACGATGCGAATGCTGATCATGAAGAAGTCTCTTTACAGTAAAGTAACGTCATTTTCTTCAATGAGGTTGTACTGGACACATGAACTAAACTAATTCTATATCGATGCATATTTATATATAAATGCCTGCTCATAGACACATGAAGTGAATTGATTCATATGTACTGATTAATAGATTCATATTAAAGAAAAGTAGTTACAGACATTTCATAACAAATCGTCATCTGGTTTAGAATATATTGAAGGATGTACTAATTCGTTAACTAATCAAGAAGAAGTCCGATTATAGTAAATTAACGTTATTTCCTTCGATGTGGCGACACCTGGACACATGAACTGAGTTAATTCTATATCGATGCATATTAAAATAGAAATAACAAATATTTCATAAAATTTCGATATATATTTCAGAAAATGAACAGAATGATATACCGATGTACTGAAGTACCGGCTCTGTAATTCATCATGAAGAAGTCCAAGTAAAATAAATTAAGTATTATGTTTTCAATATGGCTGCTCCTAGACTCATCAACTGAATTTATTCTATATCGAAGTAAATTAATATAGCAATGACAAACATTTCAAAAAAAGTGGATGTCCGGTTCAAAAATTATTGAGTGATATAACGATGCAAAAGCTGATCTGAAGAAGTCCCTTTCTAGTAAATTAACGTTATTTTCTTCGATGTGGCGACTCCTGGACATATGAACTGAGTTAATTTCATATCGATGCATACTAAAATGAAAATAACAACCATTTCATAAAATTTTGACATATTGTTCACAAAATGAACATAATGATATATCGATGTACCGACACTGTAATTCATCATGAAGAAGTCCAAGTTTAATAAATTAAGGATTATGTTTTCAATATGGCTACTCCTAGACATAAACTGAATTTATTCTATATCGAAGTAAATTAATATAGCAATGACATACATTTCAAAAAAATTCGATGTCCGGTTCAAAAATTATTGAGTGATTTAACGATGCGAAAGCTGATCATGAAGAAGTCGCTTTATAGTAAATGAACGTCATTTTCTTCAATGAGGTTGTACTGGACACATGAACTAAACTAATTCTATATCGATGCATATTAATATATAAATGCCTGCTCATAGACACATGAAGTGAATTGATTCATATGTACTGATTAATAGATTCATATTAAAAAAAAGTAGTTACAGACATTTCATAACAAATCGTCATCTGGTTTAGAATATATTGAAGGATGTACTAATTCGTTAACTAATCAAGAAGAAGTCCGATTATAGTAAATTAACGTTATTTCCTTCGATGTGGCGACTCCTGGACACATGAACTGAGTTCATTCTATATCGATGCATATTAAAATAGAAATAACAAATATTTCATAAAATTTTGACATATTGATCACAAAATGAACAGAATGATATATCGATGTACCGACACTGTAATTCATCATGAAGAAGTCCAAGTTAAATAAATTAAGGATTATGCTTTCAATATGGCTGCTCCTAGACACATCAACTGACTTTATTCTATATCGAAGTAAATTAATATAGCAATGACACACATTTCAAAAAAATTCGATGTCCGGTTCAGAAATTATTGAGTGATATAACGAAGCGAAAGCTGATCTGAAGAAGTCCCTTTCTAGTAAATTAACGTTATTTTCTTCAATATGGCAGTTCCTGGACACATGATCTGAATTAATTCTATATCGATGCATATTTATATAGAAATAACAACCATTTCATAAAATGTTGACATATTGTTCACAAAATGAACAGATTGATATACCGATGTACTGATGTACCGACTCTGTAATTCATCATGAAGATGTCCAAGTTAAATAAATTAAGGATTATGTTTTCAATATGGCTGCTCCTAGACACATCAACTGAATTTATTCTATACCGAAGTAAATTAATATAGCAATGACAAACATTTCAAAAAAATTCGATTTCCAGTTCAGAAAATATTGAAGAATAAAACGATTCGAAAGCTGATCATGAAGAAGTCGCTTTATAGTAAATTAACATTATATTCTTCGATGTGGCGGCTCCTGGACACATGAACTCAGTTAATTCTATATTGATGGATTTTAATATAGAAATGACAAATATTTCATAAGATTTCGATATAGTGTGCAGAAAATGATCAGAATGATATACCGATGTACATATGTACCGACTCGGTAATTCATCATGAAGAAGTCTAAGTTAAATAAATTAAGGATTATGTTTTCAATATGGCTGCTCCTAGACACATAAACTGAATTTATTCTATATCGAAGTAAATTAATATAACAATGACAAACATTTCAAAAAAAGTGGATGTCCGGTTCAGAAATTATTGAAGGATATAACGATGCGAATGCTGATCATGAAGAAGTCTCTTTATAGTAAATTAACGTCATTTTCTTCAATGAGGTTGTACTGGACACATGAACTAAACTAATTCTATATCGATGCATATTAATATATAAATGCCTGCTCATAGACACATGAAGTGAATTGATTCATATGTACTGATTAATAGATTCATATTAAAAAAAAGTAGTTACAGACATTTCATAACAAATCGTCATCTGGTTTAGAATATATTGAAGGATGTACTAATTCGTTAACTAATCAAGAAGAAGTCCGATTATAGTAAATTAACGTTATTTCCTTCGATGTGGCGACTCCTGGACACATGAACTGAGTTCATTCTATATCGATGCATATTAAAATAGAAATAACAAATATTTCATAAAATGTTGACATATTGATCACAAAATGAACAGAATGATATATCGATGTACCGACACTGTAATTCATCATGAAGAAGTCCAAGTTAAATAAATTAAGGATTATGCTTTCAATATGGCTGCTCCTAGACACATCAACTGACTTTATTCTATATCGAAGTAAATTAATATAGCAATGACACACATTTCAAAAAAATTCGATGTCCGGTTCAGAAATTATTGAGTGATATAACGAAGCGAAAGCTGATCTGAAGAAGTCCCTTTCTAGTAAATTAACGTTCTTTTCTTCGATGTGGCGACTCCTGGACATATGAACTGAGTTAATTCTATATCGATGCATATTAAAATGGAAATTACAACCATTTCATAAAATTTTGACTTATTGTTCACAAAATGAACAGAATGATAGATCGATGTACCGACTCTGTAATTCATCATGAAGATGTCCAAGTTAAATAAATTAAGGATTATGTTTTCAATATGGCTGCTCCTAGACACATCAACTGAATTTATTCTATACCGAAGTAAATTAATATAGCAATGACAAACATTTCAAAAAAATTCGATTTCCAGTTCAGAAAATATTGAAGAATAAAACGATTCGAAAGCTGATCATGAAGAAGTCGCTTTATAGTAAATTAACATTATATTCTTCGATGTGGCGGCTCCTGGACACATGAACTCAGTTAATTCTATATTGATGGATTTTAATATAGAAATGACAAATATTTCATAAAATTTCGATATAGTGTGCAGAAAATGATCAGAATGATATACCGATGTACATATGTACCGACTCGGTAATTCATCATGAAGAAGTCTAAGTTAAATAAATTAAGGATTATGTTTTCAATATGGCTGCTCCTAGACACATAAACTGAATTTATTCTATATCGAAGTAAATTAATATAACAATGACAAACATTTCAAAAAAAGTGGATGTCCGGTTCAGAAATTATTGAAGGATATAACGATGCGAATGCTGATCATGAAGAAGTCTCTTTACAGTAAAGTAACGTCATTTTCTTCAATGAGGTTGTACTGGACACATGAACTAAACTAATTCTATATCGATGCATATTTATATATAAATGCCTGCTCATAGACACATGAAGTGAATTGATTCATATGTACTGATTAATAGATTCATATTAAAGAAAAGTAGTTACAGACATTTCATAACAAATCGTCATCTGGTTTAGAATATATTGAAGGATGTACTAATTCGTTAACTAATCAAGAAGAAGTCCGATTATAGTAAATTAACGTTATTTCCTTCGATGTGGCGACACCTGGACACATGAACTGAGTTAATTCTATATCGATGCATATTAAAATAGAAATAACAAATATTTCATAAAATTTCGATATATATTTCAGAAAATGAACAGAATGATATACCGATGTACTGAAGTACCGGCTCTGTAATTCATCATGAAGAAGTCCAAGTAAAATAAATTAAGTATTATGTTTTCAATATGGCTGCTCCTAGACTCATCAACTGAATTTATTCTATATCGAAGTAAATTAATATAGCAATGACAAACATTTCAAAAAAAGTGGATGTCCGGTTCAAAAATTATTGAGTGATATAACGATGCAAAAGCTGATCTGAAGAAGTCCCTTTCTAGTAAATTAACGTTATTTTCTTCGATGTGGCGACTCCTGGACATATGAACTGAGTTAATTTCATATCGATGCATACTAAAATGAAAATAACAACCATTTCATAAAATTTTGACATATTGTTCACAAAATGAACATAATGATATATCGATGTACCGACACTGTAATTCATCATGAAGAAGTCCAAGTTTAATAAATTAAGGATTATGTTTTCAATATGGCTACTCCTAGACATAAACTGAATTTATTCTATATCGAAGTAAATTAATATAGCAATGACATACATTTCAAAAAAATTCGATGTCCGGTTCAAAAATTATTGAGTGATTTAACGATGCGAAAGCTGATCATGAAGAAGTCGCTTTATAGTAAATGAACGTCATTTTCTTCAATGAGGTTGTACTGGACACATGAACTAAACTAATTCTATATCGATGCATATTAATATATAAATGCCTGCTCATAGACACATGAAGTGAATTGATTCATATGTACTGATTAATAGATTCATATTAAAAAAAAGTAGTTACAGACATTTCATAACAAATCGTCATCTGGTTTAGAATATATTGAAGGATGTACTAATTCGTTAACTAATCAAGAAGAAGTCCGATTATAGTAAATTAACGTTATTTCCTTCGATGTGGCGACTCCTGGACACATGAACTGAGTTCATTCTATATCGATGCATATTAAAATAGAAATAACAAATATTTCATAAAATTTTGACATATTGATCACAAAATGAACAGAATGATATATCGATGTACCGACACTGTAATTCATCATGAAGAAGTCCAAGTTAAATAAATTAAGGATTATGCTTTCAATATGGCTGCTCCTAGACACATCAACTGACTTTATTCTATATCGAAGTAAATTAATATAGCAATGACACACATTTCAAAAAAATTCGATGTCCGGTTCAGAAATTATTGAGTGATATAACGAAGCGAAAGCTGATCTGAAGAAGTCCCTTTCTAGTAAATTAACGTTATTTTCTTCAATATGGCAGTTCCTGGACACATGATCTGAATTAATTCTATATCGATGCATATTTATATAGAAATAACAACCATTTCATAAAATGTTGACATATTGTTCACAAAATGAACAGAATGATATACCGATGTACTGATGTACCGACTCTGTAATTCATCATGAAGATGTCCAAGTTAAATAAATTAAGGATTATGTTTTCAATATGGCTGCTCCTAGACACATCAACTGAATTTATTCTATACCGAAGTAAATTAATATAGCAATGACAAACATTTCAAAAAAATTCGATTTCCAGTTCAGAAAATATTGAAGAATAAAACGATTCGAAAGCTGATCATGAAGAAGTCGCTTTATAGTAAATTAACATTATATTCTTCGATGTGGCGGCTCCTGGACACATGAACTCAGTTAATTCTATATTGATGGATTTTAATATAGAAATGACAAATATTTCATAAGATTTCGATATAGTGTGCAGAAAATGATCAGAATGATATACCGATGTACATATGTACCGACTCGGTAATTCATCATGAAGAAGTCTAAGTTAAATAAATTAAGGATTATGTTTTCAATAT
Organism: Coelopa pilipes; assembly: GCA_947389925.1. NCBI lineage: Eukaryota > Metazoa > Arthropoda > Insecta > Diptera > Coelopidae > Coelopa > Coelopa pilipes. Next base: position 12,037,463 of record OX376700.1, read on the forward strand.
GGCTGCTCCTAGACACATAAACTGAATTTATTCTATATCGAAGTAAATTAATATAACAATGACAAACATTTCAAAAAAAGTGGATGTCCGGTTCAGAAATTATTGAAGGATATAACGATGCGAATGCTGATCATGAAGAAGTCTCTTTACAGTAAAGTAACGTCATTTTCTTCAATGAGGTTGTACTGGACACATGAACTAAACTAATTCTATATCGATGCATATTAATATATAAATGCCTGCTCATAGACACATGAAGTGAATTGATTCATATGTACTGATTAATAGATTCATATTAAAAAAAAGTAGTTACAGACATTTCATAACAAATCGTCATCTGGTTTAGAATATATTGAAGGATGTACTAATTCGTTAACTAATCAAGAAGAAGTCCGATTATAGTAAATTAACGTTATTTCCTTCGATGTGGCGACACCTGGACACATGAACTGAGTTAATTCTATATCGATGCATATTAAAATAGAAATAACAAATATTTCATAAAATTTCGATATATATTTCAGAAAATGAACAGAATGATATACCGATGTACTGAAGTACCGGCTCTGTAATTCATCATGAAGAAGTCCAAGTAAAATAAATTAAGTATTATGTTTTCAATATGGCTGCTCCTAGACTCATCAACTGAATTTATTCTATATCGAAGTAAATTAATATAGCAATGACAAACATTTCAAAAAAAGTGAATGTCCGGTTCAAAAATTATTGAGTGATATAACGATGCGAAAGCTGATCTGAAGAAGTCCCTTTCTAGTAAATTAACGTTATTTTCTTCGATGTGGCGACTCCTGGACATATGAACTGAGTTAATTTCATATCGATGCATACTAAAATGAAAATAACAACCATTTCATAAAATTTTGACATATTGTTCACAAAATGAACATAATGATATATCGATGTACCGACACTGTAATTCATCATGAAGAAGTCCAAGTTTAATAAATTAAGGATTATGTTTTCAATATGGCTACTCCTAGACATAAACTGAATTTATTCTATATCGAAGTAAATTAATATAGCAATGACATACATTTCAAAAAAATTCGATGTCCGGTTCAAAAATTATTGAGTGATTAACGGAGCGAAAGCTGATCATGAAGAAGTCTCTTTATAGTAAATTAACGTCATTTTCTTCAATGAGGTTGTACTGGACACATGAACTAAACTAATTCTATATCGATGCATATTAATATATAAATGCCTGCTCATAGACACATGAAGTGAATTGATTCATATGTACTGATTAATAGATTCATATTAAAAAAAAGTAGTTACAGACATTTCATAACAAATCGTCATCTGGTTTAGAATATATTGAAGGATGTACTAATTCGTTAACTAATCAAGAAGAAGTCCGATTATAGTAAATTAACGTTATTTCCTTCGATGTGGCGACTCCTGGACACATGAACTGAGTTCATTCTATATCGATGCATATTAAAATAGAAATAACAAATATTTCATAAAATGTTGACATATTGATCACAAAATGAACAGAATGATATATCGATGTACCGACACTGTAATTCATCATGAAGAAGTCCAAGTTAAATAAATTAAGGATTATGCTTTCAATATGGCTGCTCCTAGACACATAAACTGAATTTATTCTATATCGAAGTAAATTAATATAGCAATGACAAACATCTCAAAAAAAATTCGATGTCCGGTTCAGAAATTATTGAGTGACCTAACGATGCGAAAGCTGATCTGAAGAAGTCCCTTTCTAGTAAATTAACGTTATTTTCTTCGATGTGGCGACTCCTGGACATATGAACTGAGTTAATTCTATATCGATGCATATTAAAATGGAAATTACAACCATTTCATAAAATTTTGACTTATTGTTCACAAAATGAACAGAATGATAGATCGGTACATCGATCGGTACTCTGTAATTCATCATGAAGATGTCCAAGTTAAATAAATTAAGGATTATGTTTTCAATATGGCTGCTCCTAGACACATCAACTGAATTTATTCTATACCGAAGTAAATTAATATAGCAATGACAAACATTTCAAAAAAATTCGATTTCCAGTTCAGAAAATATTGAAGAATAAAACGATTCGAAAGCTGATCATGAAGAAGTCGCTTTATAGTAAATTAACATTATATTCTTCGATGTGGCGGCTCCTGGACACATGAACTCAGTTAATTCTATATTGATGGATTTTAATATAGAAATGACAAATATTTCATAAAATTTCGATATAGTGTGCAGAAAATGATCAGAATGATATACCGATGTACATATGTACCGACTCGGTAATTCATCATGAAGAAGTCTAAGTTAAATAAATTAAGGATTATGTTTTCAATATGGCTGCTCCTAGACACATAAACTGAATTTATTCTATATCGAAGTAAATTAATATAACAATGACAAACATTTCAAAAAAAGTGGATGTCCGGTTCAGAAATTATTGAAGGATATAACGATGCGAATGCTGATCATGAAGAAGTCTCTTTACAGTAAAGTAACGTCATTTTCTTCAATGAGGTTGTACTGGACACATGAACTAAACTAATTCTATATCGATGCATATTTATATATAAATGCCTGCTCATAGACACATGAAGTGAATTGATTCATATGTACTGATTAATAGATTCATATTAAAGAAAAGTAGTTACAGACATTTCATAACAAATCGTCATCTGGTTTAGAATATATTGAAGGATGTACTAATTCGTTAACTAATCAAGAAGAAGTCCGATTATAGTAAATTAACGTTATTTCCTTCGATGTGGCGACACCTGGACACATGAACTGAGTTAATTCTATATCGATGCATATTAAAATAGAAATAACAAATATTTCATAAAATTTCGATATATATTTCAGAAAATGAACAGAATGATATACCGATGTACTGAAGTACCGGCTCTGTAATTCATCATGAAGAAGTCCAAGTAAAATAAATTAAGTATTATGTTTTCAATATGGCTGCTCCTAGACTCATCAACTGAATTTATTCTATATCGAAGTAAATTAATATAGCAATGACAAACATTTCAAAAAAAGTGGATGTCCGGTTCAAAAATTATTGAGTGATATAACGATGCAAAAGCTGATCTGAAGAAGTCCCTTTCTAGTAAATTAACGTTATTTCCTTCGATGTGGCGACTCCTGGACACATGAACTGAGTTCATTCTATATCGATGCATATTAAAATAGAAATAACAAATATTTCATAAAATTTTGACATATTGATCACAAAATGAACAGAATGATATATCGATGTACCGACACTGTAATTCATCATGAAGAAGTCCAAGTTAAATAAATTAAGGATTATGCTTTCAATATGGCTGCTCCTAGACACATCAACTGACTTTATTCTATATCGAAGTAAATTAATATAGCAATGACACACATTTCAAAAAAATTCGATGTCCGGTTCAGAAATTATTGAGTGATATAACGAAGCGAAAGCTGATCTGAAGAAGTCCCTTTCTAGTAAATTAACGTTCTTTTCTTCGATGTGGCGACTCCTGGACATATGAACTGAGTTAATTCTATATCGATGCATATTAAAATGGAAATTACAACCATTTCATAAAATTTTGACTTATTGTTCACAAAATGAACAGAATGATAGATCGATGTACCGACACTGTAATTCATCATGAAGAAGTCCAAGTTTAATAAATTAAGGATTATGTTTTCAATATGGCTACTCCTAGACACATAAACTGAATTTATTCTATATCGAAGTAAATTAATATAGCAAGGACAAACATCTCAAGAAAAATTCGATGTTCGGTTCAGAAATTATTGAGTGACCTAACGATGCGAAAGCTGATCTGAAGAAGTCCCTTTCTAGTAAATTAACGTTATTTTCTTCGATATGGCAGTTCCTGGACACATGATCTGAATTAATTCTATATCGATGCATATTTATATAGAAATAACAACCATTTCATAAAATTCTGACATATTGTTCACAAAATGAACAGAATGATATACCGATGTACTGATGTACAGACTCTGTAATTCATCATGAAGATGTCCAAGTTAAATAAATTAAGGATTATGTTTTCAATATGGCTGCTCCTAGACACATAAACTGAATTTATTCTATATCGAAGTAAATTAATATAGCAATGACAAACATTTCAAAAAAATTCGATTTCCAGTTCAGAAAATATTGAAGGATAAAACGATTCGAAAGCTGATCATGAAGAAGTCGCTTTATAGTAAATTAACATTATATTCTTCGATGTGGCGGCTCCTGGACACATGAACTCAGTTTATTCTATATTGATGGATTTTAATATAGAAATGACAAGTATTTCATAAAATTTCGATATAGTGTGCAGAAAATGATCAGAATGATATGCCGATGTACATATGCACCGACTCGGTAATTCATCATGAAGAAGTCTAAGTTAAATAAATTAAGGATTATGTTTTCAATATGGCTGCTCCTAGACACATAAACTGAATTTATTCTATATCGAAGTAAATTAATATAACAATGACAAACATTTCAAAAAAAGTGGATGTCCGGTTCAGAAATTATTGAAGGATATAACGATGCGAATGCTGATCATGAAGAAGTCTCTTTATAGTAAAGTAACGTCATTTTCTTCAATGAGGTTGTACTGGACACATGAACTAAACTAATTCTATATCGATGCATATTAATATATAAATGCCTGCTCATAGATACATGAAGTGAATTGATTCATATGTACTGATTAATAGATTCATATTAAAAAAAAGTAGTTACAGACATTTCATAACAAATCGTCATCTGGCTTAGAATATATTGAAGGATGTACTAATTCGTTAACTAATCAAGAAGAAGTCCGATTATAGTAAATTAACGTTATTTCCTTCGATGTGGCGACACCTGGACACATGAACTGAGTTAATTCTATATCGATGCATATTAAAATAGAAATAACAAATATTTCATAAAATTTCGATATATATTTTAGAAAATGAACAGAATGATATACCGATGTACTGATGTACCGGCTCTGTAATTCATCATGAAGAAGTCCAAGTAAAATAAATTAAGTATTATGTTTTCAATATCGCTGCTCCTAGACTCATCAACTGAATTTATTCTATATCGAAGTAAATTAATATAGCAATGACAAACATTTCAAAAAAATTCGATGTCCGGTTCAAAAATTATTGAGTGATATAACGACGCGAAAGCTGATCTGAAGAAGTCCCTTTCTAGTAAATTAACGTTATTTTCTTCAATGTGGCGACTCCTGGACATATGAACTGAGTTAATTCCATATCGATGCATACTAAAATGAAAATAACAACCATTTCATAAAATTTTGACATATTGTTCACAATTTGACATATTGACACTGTAATTCATCATGAAGAAGTCCAAGTTTAATAAATTAAGGATTATGTTTTCAATATGGCTACTCCTAGACACATAAACTGAATTTATTCTATATCGAAGTAAATTAATATAGCAAGGACAAACATCTCAAAAAAAATTCGATGTTCGGTTCAGAAATTATTGAGTGATTTAACGATGCGAAAGCTGATCTGAAGAAGTCCCTTTCTAGTAAATTAACGTTAATTTCTTCGATATGGCAGTTCCTGGACACATGATCTGAATTAATTCTATATCGATGCATATTTATATAGAAATAACAACCATTTCATAAAATGTTGACATATTGTTCACAAAATGAACAGAATGATATACCGATGTACTGATGTACCGACTCTGTAATTCATCATGAAGAAGTCCAAGTAAAATAAATTAAGTATTATGTTTTCAATATGGCTGCTCCTAGACACATAAACTGAATTTATTCTATATCGAAGTAAATTAATATAGCAATGACAAACATTTCAAAAAAATTCGATTTCCAGTTCAGAAAATATTGAAGGATAAAACGATTCGAAAGCTGATCATGAAGAAGTCGCTTTATAGTAAATTAACGTTATTTCCTTCGATGTGGCAACACCTGGACACATGAACTGAGTTAATTCTATATCGATGCATATTAAAATAGAAATAACAAATATTTCATAAAATTTCGATATATATTTTAGAAAATGAACAGAATGATATACCGATGTACTGATGTACCGGCTCTGTAATTCATCATGAAGAAGTCCAAGTAAAATAAATTAAGTGTTATGTTTTCAATATGGCTGCTCCTAGACACATCAACTGAATTTATTCTATATCGAAGTAAATTAATATAGCAATGACAAACATTTCAAAAAAATTCGATGTCCGGTTCAAAAATTATTGAGTGATATAACGACGCGAAAGCTGATCTGAAGAAGTCCCTTTCTAGTAAATTAACGTTATTTTCTTCAATGTGGCGACTCCTGGACATATGAACTGAGTTAATTCCATATCGATGCATACTAAAATGAAAATAACAACCATTTCATAAAATTTTGACATATTGTTCACAAAATGAGCATAATGATATATCGATGTACCGACACTGTAATTCATCATGAAGAAGTCCAAGTTTAATAAATTAAGGATTATGTTTTCAATATGGCTACTCCTAGACACATAAACTGAATTTATTCTATATCGAAGTAAATTAATATAGCAAGGACAAACATCTCGAACAAAATTCGATGTTCGGTTCAGAAATTATTGAGTGATTTAACGATGCGAAAGCTGATCTGAAGAAGTCCCTTTCTAGTAAATTAACGTTATTTTCTTCGATATGGCAGTTCCTGGACACATGATCTGAATTAATTCTATATCGATGCATATTTATATAGAAATAACAACCATTTCATAAAATGTTGACATATTGTTCACAAAATAAACAGAATGATATACCGATGTACTGATGTACCGACTCTGTAATTCATCATGAAGATGTCCAAGTTAAATAAATTAAGGATTATGCTTTCAATATGGCTGCTCCTGGACACATCAACTGAATTTATTCTACATCGAAGTAAATTAATATAGCAATGACAAACATTTCAAAAAAATTCGATTTCCAGTTCAGAAAATATTGAAGGATAAAACGATTCGAAAGCTGATCATGAAGAAATCGCTTTTTAGTAAATTAACATTATATTCTTCGATGTCGCGGCTCCTGGACACATGAACTCAGTTTATTCTATATTGATGGATTTTAATATAGAAATGACAAGTATTTCATAAAATTTCGATATAGTGTGCAGAAAATGATCAGAATGATATGCCGATGTACATATGTACCGACTCGGTAATTCATCATGAAGAAGTCTAAGTTAAATAAATTAAAGATTATGTTTTCAATATGGCTGCTCCTAGACACATAAACTGAATTTATTCTATATCGAAGTAAATTAATATAACAATGACAAACATTTCAAAAAATTGGATGTCCGGTTTAGAAATTATTGAAGGATATAACGATGCGAATGCTGATCATGAAGAAGTCTCTTTATAGTAAATTAACGTCATTTTCTTCAATGAGGTTGTACTGGACACATGAACTAAACTAATTATATATCGATGCATATTAATATATAAATGCCTGCTCATAGACACATGAAGTGAATTGATTCATATGTACTGATTAATAGATTCATATTAAAAAAAAAGTAGTTACAGACATTTCATAACAAATCGTCATCTGGTTTAGAATATATTGAAGGATGTACTAATTCGTTAACTAATCAAGAAGAAGTCCGATTATAGTAAATTAACGTTATTTCCTTCGATGTGGCGACTCCTGGACACATGAACTGAGTTCATTCTATATGGATGCATATTAAAATAGAAATAACAAATATTTCATAAAATTTCGATATATATTTCAGAAAATGAACAGAATGATATACCGATGTACTGATGTACCGGCTCTGTAATTCATCATGAAGAAGTCCAAGTAAAATAAATTAAGGATTATGTTTTCAATATGGCTACTCCTAGACACATAAACTGAATTTATTCTATATCGAAGTAAATTAATATAGCAAGGACAAACATCTCAAAAAAATTCGATGTTCGGTTCAGAAATTATTGAGTGATTTAACGATGCGAAAGCTGATCTGAAGTAGTCCCTTTCTAGTAAATTAACGTTATTTTCTTCGATATGGCAGTTCCTGGACACATGATCTGAATTAATTCTATATCGATGCATATTTATATAGAAATAACAACCATTTCATAAAATGTTGACATATTGTTCACAAAATGAACAGAATGATATACCGATGTTCTGATGTACCGACTCTGTAATTCATCATGAAGATGTCTAAGTTAAATAAATTAAGGATTATGTTTTCAATATGGCTGCTCCTAGACACATAAACTGAATTTATTCTATATCGAAGTAAATTAATATAGCAAGGACAAACATCTCAAGAAAAATTCGATGTTCGGTTCAGAAAATATTGAAGGATAAAACGATTCGAAAGCTGATCATGAAGAAATCGCTTTTTAGTAAATTAACATTATATTCTTCGATGTCGCGGCTCCTGGACACATGAACTCAGTTTATTCTATATTGATGGATTTTAATATAGAAATGACAAGTATTTCATAAAATTTCGATATAGTGTGCAGAAAATGATCAGAATGATATGCCGATGTACATATGTACCGACTCGGTAATTCATCATGAAGAAGTCTAAGTTAAATAAATTAAGGATTATGTTTTCAATATGGCTGCTCCTAGACACATAAACTGAATTTATTCTATATCGAAGTAAATTAATATAACAATGACAAACATTTCAAAAAATTGGATGTCCGGTTTAGAAATTATTGAAGGATATAACGATGCGAATGCTGATCATGAAGAAGTCTCTTTATAGTAAATTAACGTCATTTTCTTCAATGAGGTTGTACTGGACACATGAACTAAACTAATTATATATCGATGCATATTAATATATAAATGCCTGCTCATAGACACATGAAGTGAATTGATTCATATGTACTGATTAATAGATTCATATTAAAAAAAAAGTAGTTACAGACATTTCATAACAAATCGTCATCTGGTTTAGAATATATTGAAGGATGTACTAATTCGTTAACTAATCAAGAAGAAGTCCGATTATAGTAAATTAACGTTATTTCCTTCGATGTGGCGACTCCTGGATACATGAAATGAGTTCATTCTATATCGATGCATATTAAAATAGAAATAACAAATATTTCATAAAATTTCGATCTATTTTTCAGAAAATGAACAGAATGATATACCGATGTACTGATGTACCGGCTCTGTAATTCATCATGAAGAAGTCCAAGTAAAATAAATTAAGGATTATGTTTTCAATATGGCTACTCCTAGACACATAAACTGAATTTATTCTATATCGAAGTAAATTAATATAGCAAGGACAAACATCTCAAAAAAAATTCGATGTTCGGTTCAGAAATTATTGAGTGATTTAACGATGCGAAAGCTGATCTGAAGAAGTCCCTTTCTAGTAAATTAACGTTATTTTCTTCGATATGGCAGTTCCTGGACACATGATCTGAATTAATTCTATATCGATGCATATTTATATAGAAATAACAACCATTTCATAAAATTCTGACATATTGTTCACAAAATGAACAGAATGATATACCGATGTACTGATGTACCGACTCTGTAATTCATCATGAAGATGTCCAAGTTAAATAAATTAAGGATTATGTTTTCAATATGGCTGCTCCTAGACACATAAACTGAATTTATTCTATATCGAAGTAAATTAATATAGCAATGACAAACATTTCAAAAAAATTCGATTTCCAGTTCAGAAAATATTGAAGGATAAAACGATTCGAAAGCTGATCATGAAGAAGTCGCTTTATAGTAAATTAACGTTATTTCCTTCGATGTGGCGACACCTGGACACATGAACTGAGTTAATTCTATATCGATGCATATTAAAATAGAAATAACAAATATTTCATAAAATTTCGATATATATTTTAGAAAATGAACAGAATGATATACCGATGTACTGATGTACCGGCTCTGTAATTCATCATGAAGAAGTCCAAGTAAAATAAATTAAGTGTTATGTTTTCAATATGGCTGCTCCTAGACACATCAACTGAATTTATTCTATATCGAAGTAAATTAATATAGCAATGACAAACATTTCAAAAAAAATTGATTCAAAAATTATTGAGTGATATAACGACGCGAAAGCTGATCTGAAGAAGTCCCTTTCTAGTAAATTAACGTTATTTTCTTCAATGTGGCGACTCCTGGACATATGAACTGAGTTAATTCCATATCGATGCATACTAAAATGAAAATAACAACCATTTCATAAAATTTTGACATATTGTTCACAAAATGAGCATAATGATATATCGATGTACCGACACTGTAATTCATCATGAAGAAGTCCAAGTTTAATAAATTAAGGATTATGTTTTCAATATGGCTACTCCTAGACACATAAACTGAATTTATTCTATATCGAAGTAAATTAATATAGCAAGGACAAACATCTCAAAAAAAATTCGATGTTCGGTTCAGAAATTATTGAGTGATTTAACGATGCGAAAGCTGATCTGAAGAAGTCCCTTTCTAGTAAATTAACGTTATTTTCTTCGATATGGCAGTTCCTGGATACATGATCTGAATAAATTCTATATCGATGCATATTTATATAGAAATAACAACCATTTCATAAAATGTTGACATATTGTTCACAAAATGAACAGAATGATATACCGATGTACTGATGTACCGACTCTGTAATTCATCATGAAGATGTCCAAGTTAAATAAATTAAGGATTATGCTTTCAATATGGCTGCTCCTGGACACTTCAACTGAATTTATTCTATATCGAAGTAAATTAATATAGCAATGACAAACATTTCAAAAAAATTCGATTTCCAGTTCAGAAAATATTGAAGGATAAAACGATTCGAAAGCTGATCATGAAGAAATCGCTTTTTAGTAAATTAACATTGTATTCTTCGATGTCGCGGCTCCTGGACACATGAACTCAGTTAATTCTATATTGATGGATTTTAATATAGAAATGACAAGTATTTCATAAAATTTCGAAATAGTGTGCAGAAAATGATCAGAATGATATGCCGATGTACATATGTACCGACTCTGTAATTCATCATGAAGAAGTCTAAGTTAAATAAATTAAGGATTATGTTTTCAATATGGCTGCTCCTAGACACATAAACTGAATTTATTCTATATCGAAGTAAATTAATATAACAATGACAAACATTTCAAAAAATTGGATGTCCGGTTTAGAAATTATTGAAGGATATAACGATGCGAATGCTGATCATGAAGAAGTCTCTTTATAGTAAATTAACGTCATTTTCTTCAATGAGGTTGTACTGGACACATGAACTAAACTAATTATATATCGATGCATATTAATATATAAATGCCTGCTCATAGACTCATGAAGTGAATTGATTCATATGTACTGATTAATAGATTCATATTAAAAAAAAGTAGTTACAGACATTTCATAACAAATCGTCATCTGGTTTAGAATATATTGAAGGATGTACTAATTCGTTAACTAATCAAGAAGAAGTCCGATTATAGTAAATTAACGTTATTTCCTTCGATGTGGCGACTCCTGGACACATGAACTGAGTTCATTCTATATCGATGCATATTAAAATAGAAATAACAAATATTTCATAAAATTTCGATATATATTTCAGAAAATGAACAGAATGATAAACCGATGTACTGATGTACCGGCTCTGTAATTCATCATGAAGAAGTCCAAGTAAAATAAATTAAGGATTATGTTTTCAATATGGCTACTCCTAGACACATAAACTGAATTTATTCTATATCGAAGTAAATTAATATAGCAATGACAAACATTTCAAAAAAATTCGATGTCCAGTTCAGAAAATATTGAGTGATTTAACGATGCGAAAGCTGATCTGAAGAAGTCCCTTTCTAGTAAATTAACGTTATTTTCTTCGATATGGCAGTTCCTGGACACATGATCTGAATTAATTCTATATCGATGCATATTTATATAGAAATAACAACCATTTCATAAAATGTTGACATATTGTTCACAAAATGAACAGAATGATATACCGATGTTCTGATGTACCGACTCTGTAATTCATCATGAAGATGTCTAAGTTAAATAAATTAAGGATTATGTTTTCAATATGGCTGCTCCTAGACACATAAACTGAATTTATTCTATATCGAAGTAAATTAATATAGCAAGGACAAACATTTCAAAAAAATTCGACGTCCGGTTCAGAAATTATTGAAGGATATAACGATGCGAATGCTGATCATGAAGAAGTCTCGTTATAGTAAATTAACGTCATTTTCTTCAATGAGGTTGTACTGGACACATGAACTAAACTAATTCTATATCGATGCATATTAATATATAAATGCCTGCTCATAGATACATGAAGTGAATTGATTCATATGTACTGATTAATAGATTCATATTAAAAAAAAGTAGTTACAGACATTTCATAACAAATCGTCATCTGGTTTAGAATATATTGAAGGATGTACTAATTCGTTAACTAATCAAGAAGAAGTCCGATTATAGTAAATTAACGTTATTTCCTTCGATGTGGCGACTCCTGGACACATGAACTGAGTTCATTCTATATCGATGCATACTAAAATGAAAATAACAACCATTTCATAAAATTTTGACATATTGTTCACAAAATGAGCATAATGATATATCGATGTACCGACACTGTAATTCATCATGAAGAAGTCCAAGTTTAATAAATTAAGGATTATGTTTTCAATATGGCTACTCCTAGACACATAAACTGAATTTATTCTATATCGAAGTAAATTAATATAGCAAGGACAAACATCTCAAAAAAAATTCGATGTTCGGTTCAGAAATTATTGAGTGATTTAACGATACGAAAGCTGATCTGAAGAAGTCCCTTTCTAGTAAATTAACGTTATTTTCTTCGATATGGCAGTTCCTGGACACATGATCTGAATTAATTCTATATCGATGCATATTTATATAGAAATAACAACCATTTCATAAAATGTTGACATATTGTTCACAAAATGAACAGAATGATATACCGATGTACTGATGTACCGACTCTGTAATTCATCATGAAGATGTCCAAGTTAAATAAATTAAGGATTATGCTTTCAATATGGCTGCTCCTGGACACATCAACTGAATTTATTCTATATCGAAGTAAATTAATATAGCAATGACAAACATTTCAAAAAAATTCGATTTCCAGTTCAGAAAATATTGAAGGATAAAACGATTCGAAAGCTGATCATGAAGAAATCGCTTTTTAGTAAATTAACATTATATTCTTCGATGTCGCGGCTCCTGGACACATGAACTCAGTTAATTCTATATTGATGGATTTTAATATAGAAATGACAAGTATTTCATAAAATTTCGATATAGTGTGCAGAAAATGATCAGAATGATATGCCGATGTACATATGTACCGACTCGGTAATTCATCATGAAGAAGTCTAAGTTAAATAAATTAAGGATTATGTTTTCAATATGGCTGCTCCTAGACACATAAACTGAATTTATTCTATATCGAAGTAAATTAATATAACAATGACAAACATTTCAAAAAATTGGATGTCCGGTTTAGAAATTATTGAAGGATATAACGATGCGAATGCTGATCATGAAGAAGTCTCTTTATAGTAAATTAACGTCATTTTCTTCAATGAGGTTGTACTGGACACATGAACTAAACTAATTATATATCGATGCATATTAATATATAAATGCCTGCTCATAGACACATGAAGTGAATTGATTCATATGTACTGATTAATAGATTCATATTAAAAAAAAGTAGTTACAGACATTTCATAACAAATCGTCATCTGGTTTAGAATATATTGAAGGATGTACTAATTCGTTAACTAATCAAGAAGAAGTCCGATTATAGTAAATTAACGTTATTTCCTTCGATGTGGCGACTCCTGGATACATGAAATGAGTTCATTCTATATCGATGCATATTAAAATAGAAATAACAAATATTTCATAAAATTTCGATCTATTTTTCAGAAAATGAACAGAATGATATACCGATGTACTGATGTACCGGCTCTGTAATTCATCATGAAGAAGTCCAAGTAAAATAAATTAAGGATTATGTTTTCAATATGGCTACTCCTAGACACATAAACTGAATTTATTCTATATCGAAGTAAATTAATATAGCAAGGACAAACATCTCAAAAAAAATTCGATGTTCGGTTCAGAAATTATTGAGTGATTTAACGATGCGAAAGCTGATCTGAAGAAGTCCCTTTCTAGTAAATTAACGTTATTTTCTTCGATATGGCAGTTCCTGGACACATGATCTGAATTAATTCTATATCGATGCATATTTATATAGAAATAACAACCATTTCATAAAATTCTGACATATTGTTCACAAAATGAACAGAATGATATACCGATGTACTGATGTACCGACTCTGTAATTCATCATGAAGATGTCCAAGTTAAATAAATTAAGGATTATGTTTTCAATATGGCTGCTCCTAGACACATAAACTGAATTTATTCTATATCGAAGTAAATTAATATAGCAATGACAAACATTTCAAAAAAATTCGATTTCCAGTTCAGAAAATATTGAAGGATAAAACGATTCGAAAGCTGATCATGAAGAAGTCGCTTTATAGTAAATTAACGTTATTTCCTTCGATGTGGCGACACCTGGACACATGAACTGAGTTAATTCTATATCGATGCATATTAAAATAGAAATAACAAATATTTCATAAAATTTCGATATATATTTTAGAAAATGAACAGAATGATATACCGATGTACTGATGTACCGGCTCTGTAATTCATCATGAAGAAGTCCAAGTAAAATAAATTAAGTGTTATGTTTTCAATATGGCTGCTCCTAGACACATCAACTGAATTTATTCTATATCGAAGTAAATTAATATAGCAATGACAAACATTTCAAAAAAAATTGATTCAAAAATTATTGAGTGATATAACGACGCGAAAGCTGATCTGAAGAAGTCCCTTTCTAGTAAATTAACGTTATTTTCTTCAATGTGGCGACTCCTGGACATATGAACTGAGTTAATTCCATATCGATGCATACTAAAATGAAAATAACAACCATTTCATAAAATTTTGACATATTGTTCACAAAATGAGCATAATGATATATCGATGTACCAACACTGTAATTCATCATGAAGAAGTCCAAGTTTAATAAATTAAGGATTATGTTTTCAATATGGCTACTCCTAGACACATAAACTGAATTTATTCTATATCGAAGTAAATTAATATAGCAAGGACAAACATCTCAAAAAAAATTCGATGTTCGGTTCAGAAATTATTGAGTGATTTAACGATGCGAAAGCTGATCTGAAGAAGTCCCTTTCTAGTAAATTAACGTTATTTTCTTCGATATGGCAGTTCCTGGATACATGATCTGAATAAATTCTATATCGATGCATATTTATATAGAAATAACAACCATTTCATAAAATGTTGACATATTGTTCACAAAATGAACAGAATGATATACCGATGTACTGATGTACCGACTCTGTAATTCATCATGAAGATGTCCAAGTTAAATAAATTAAGGATTATGCTTTCAATATGGCTGCTCCTGGACACTTCAACTGAATTTATTCTATATCGAAGTAAATTAATATAGCAATGACAAACATTTCAAAAAAATTCGATTTCCAGTTCAGAAAATATTGAAGGATAAAACGATTCGAAAGCTGATCATGAAGAAATCGCTTTTTAGTAAATTAACATTGTATTCTTCGATGTCGCGGCTCCTGGACACATGAACTCAGTTAATTCTATATTGATGGATTTTAATATAGAAATGACAAGTATTTCATAAAATTTCGAAATAGTGTGCAGAAAATGATCAGAATGATATGCCGATGTACATATGTACCGACTCTGTAATTCATCATGAAGAAGTCTAAGTTAAATAAATTAAGGATTATGTTTTCAATATGGCTGCTCCTAGACACATAAACTGAATTTATTCTATATCGAAGTAAATTAATATAACAATGACAAACATTTCAAAAAATTGGATGTCCGGTTTAGAAATTATTGAAGGATATAACGATGCGAATGCTGATCATGAAGAAGTCTCTTTATAGTAAATTAACGTCATTTTCTTCAATGAGGTTGTACTGGACACATGAACTAAACTAATTATATATCGATGCATATTAATATATAAATGCCTGCTCATAGACTCATGAAGTGAATTGATTCATATGTACTGATTAATAGATTCATATTAAAAAAAAGTAGTTACAGACATTTCATAACAAATCGTCATCTGGTTTAGAATATATTGAAGGATGTACTAATTCGTTAACTAATCAAGAAGAAGTCCGATTATAGTAAATTAACGTTATTTCCTTCGATGTGGCGACTCCTGGACACATGAACTGAGTTCATTCTATATCGATGCATATTAAAATAGAAATAACAAATATTTCATAAAATTTCGATATATATTTCAGAAAATGAACAGAATGATATACCGATGTACTGATGTACCGGCTCTGTAATTCATCATGAAGAAGTCCAAGTAAAATAAATTAAGGATTATGTTTTCAATATGGCTACTCCTAGACACATAAACTGAATTTATTCTATATCGAAGTAAATTAATATAGCAATGACAAACATTTCAAAAAAATTCGATGTCCAGTTCAGAAAATATTGAGTGATTTAACGATGCGAAAGCTGATCTGAAGAAGTCCCTTTCTAGTAAATTAACGTTATTTTCTTCGATATGGCAGTTCCTGGACACATGATCTGAATTAATTCTATATCGATGCATATTTATATAGAAATAACAACCATTTCATAAAATGTTGACATATTGTTCACAAAATGAACAGAATGATATACCGATGTTCTGATGTACCGACTCTGTAATTCATCATGAAGATGTCTAAGTTAAATAAATTAAGGATTATGTTTTCAATATGGCTGCTCCTAGACACATAAACTGAATTTATTCTATATCGAAGTAAATTAATATAGCAAGGACAAACATTTCAAAAAAATTCGACGTCCGGTTCAGAAATTATTGAAGGATATAACGATGCGAATGCTGATCATGAAGAAGTCTCGTTATAGTAAATTAACGTCATTTTCTTCAATGAGGTTGTACTGGACACATGAACTAAACTAATTCTATATCGATGCATATTAATATATAAATGCCTGCTCATAGATACATGAAGTGAATTGATTCATATGTACTGATTAATAGATTCATATTAAAAAAAAGTAGTTACAGACATTTCATAACAAATCGTCATCTGGTTTAGAATATATTGAAGGATGTACTAATTCGTTAACTAATCAAGAAGAAGTCCGATTATAGTAAATTAACGTTATTTCCTTCGATGTGGCGACTCCTGGACACATGAACTGAGTTCATTCTATATCGATGCATACTAAAATGAAAATAACAACCATTTCATAAAATTTTGACATATTGTTCACAAAATGAGCATAATGATATATCGATGTACCGACACTGTAATTCATCATGAAGAAGTCCAAGTTTAATAAATTAAGGATTATGTTTTCAATATGGCTACTCCTAGACACATAAACTGAATTTATTCTATATCGAAGTAAATTAATATAGCAAGGACAAACATCTCAAAAAAAATTCGATGTTCGGTTCAGAAATTATTGAGTGATTTAACGATGCGAAAGCTGATCTGAAGAAGTCCCTTTCTAGTAAATTAACGTTATTTTCTTCGATATGGCAGTTCCTGGACACATGATCTGAATTAATTCTATATCGATGCATATTTATATAGAAATAACAACCATTTCATAAAATGTTGACATATTGTTCACAAAATGAACAGAATGATATACCGATGTACTGATGTACCGACTCTGTAATTCATCATGAAGATGTCCAAGTTAAATAAATTAAGGATTATGCTTTCAATATGGCTGCTCCTGGACACATCAACTGAATTTATTCTATATCGAAGTAAATTAATATAGCAATGACAAACATTTCAAAAAAATTCGATTTCCAGTTCAGAAAATATTGAAGGATAAAACGATTCGAAAGCTGATCATGAAGAAATCGCTTTTTAGTAAATTAACATTATATTCTTCGATGTCGCGGCTCCTGGACACATGAACTCAGTTAATTCTATATTGATGGATTTTAATATAGAAATGACAAGTATTTCATAAAATTTCGATATAGTGTGCAGAAAATGATCAGAATGATATGCCGATGTACATATGTACCGACTCGGTAATTCATCATGAAGAAGTCTAAGTTAAATAAATTAAGGATTATGTTTTCAATATGGCTGCTCCTAGACACATAAACTGAATTTATTCTATATCGAAGTAAATTAATATAACAATGACAAACATTTCAAAAAATTGGATGTCCGGTTTAGAAATTATTGAAGGATATAACGATGCGAATGCTGATCATGAAGAAGTCTCTTTATAGTAAATTAACGTCATTTTCTTCAATGAGGTTGTACTGGACACATGAACTAAACTAATTATATATCGATGCATATTAATATATAAATGCCTGCTCATAGACACATGAAGTGAATTGATTCATATGTACTGATTAATAGATTCATATTAAAAAAAAGTAGTTACAGACATTTCATAACAAATCGTCATCTGGTTTAGAATATATTGAAGGATGTACTAATTCGTTAACTAATCAAGAAGAAGTCCGATTATAGTAAATTAACGTTATTTCCTTCGATGTGGCGACTCCTGGACACATGAACTGAGTTCATTCTATATCGATGCATATTAAAATAGAAATAACAAATATTTCATAAAATTTCGATTTATATTTCAGAAAATGAACAGAATGATATACCGATGTACTGATGTACCGGCTCTGTAATTCATCATGAAGAAGTCCAAGTAAAATAAATTAAGGATTATGTTTTCAATATGGCTACTCCTAGACACATAAACTGAATTTATTCTATATCGAAGTAAATTAATATAGCAAGGACAAACATCTCAAAAAAAATTCGATGTTCGGTTCAGAAATTATTGAGTGATTTAACGATGCGAAAGCTGATCTGAAGTAGTCCCTTTCTAGTAAATTAACGTTATTTTCTTCGATATGGACACATGATCTGAATTAATTCTATATCGATGCATATTTATATAAAAATAACAACCATTTCATAAAATGTTGACATATTGTTCACAAAATGAACAGAATGATATACCGATGTTCTGATGTACCGACTCTGTAATTCATCATGAAGATGTCTAAGTTAAATAAATTAAGGATTATGTTTTCAATATGGCTGCTCCTAGACACATAAACTGAATTTATTCTATATCGAAGTAAATTAATATAGCAAGGACAAACATCTCAAAAAAAATTCGATGTTCGGTTCAGAAATTATTGAGTGATTTAACGATGCGAAAGCTGATCTGAAGAAGTCCCTTTCTAGTAAATTAACGTTATTTTCTTCGATATGGCAGTTCCTGGACACATGATCTGAATTAATTCTATATCGATGCATATTTATATAGAAATAACAACCATTTCATAAAATGTTGACATATTGTTCACAAAATGAACAGAATGATATACCGATGTACTGATGTACCGACTCTGTATTTCATCATGAAGATGTCCAAGTTAAATAAATTAAGGATTATGCTTTCAATATGGCTGCTCCTGGACACATCAACTGAATTTATTCTATATCGAAGTAAATTAATATAGCAATGACAAACATTTCAAAAAAATTCGATTTCCAGTTCAGAAAATATTGAAGGATAAAACGATTCGAAAGCTGATCATGAAGAAATCGCTTTTTAGTAAATTAACATTATATTCTTCGATGTCGCGGCTCCTGGACACATGAACTCAGTTTATTCTATATTGATGGATTTTAATATAGAAATGACAAGTATTTCATAAAATTTCGATATAGTGTGCAGAAAATGATCAGAATGATATGCCGATGTACATATGTACCGACTCGGTAATTCATCATGAAGAAGTCTAAGTTAAATAAATTAAGGATTATGTTTTCAATATGGCTGCTCCTAGACACATAAACTGAATTTATTCTATATCGAAGTAAATTAATATAACAATGACAAACATTTCAAAAAATTGGATGTCCGGTTTAGAAATTATTGAAGGATATAACGATGCGAATGCTGATCATGAAGAAGTCTCTTTATAGTAAATTAACGTCATTTTCTTCAATGAGGTTGTACTGGACACATGAACTAAACTAATTATATATCGATGCATATTAATATATAAATGCCTGCTCATAGACACATAAAGTGAATTGATTCATATGTACTGATTAATAGATTCATATTAAAAAAAAAGTAGTTACAGACATTTCATAACAAATCGTCATCTGGTTTAGAATATATTGAAGGATGTACTAATTCGTTAACTAATCAAGAAGAAGTCCGATTATAGTAAATTAACGTTATTTCCTTCGATGTGGCGACTCCTGGACACATGAACTGAGTTCATTCTATATCGATGCATATTAAAATAGAAATAACAAATATTTCATAAAATTTCGATATATATTTCAGAAAATGAACAGAATGATATACCGATGTACTGATGTACCGGCTCTGTAATTCATCATGAAGAAGTCCAAGTAAAATAAATTAAGGATTATGTTTTCAATATGGCTACTCCTAGACACATAAACTGAATTTATTCTATATCGAAGTAAATTAATATAGCAAGGACAAACATCTCAAAAAAAATTCGATGTTCGTTTCAGAAATTATTGAGTGATTTAACGATGCGAAAGCTGATCTGAAGTAGTCCCTTTCTAGTAAATTAACGTTATTTTCTTCGATATGGCAGTTCCTGGACACATGATCTGAATTAATTCTATATCGATGCATATTTATATAGAAATAACAACCATTTCATAAAATGTTGACATATTGTTCACAAAATGAACAGAATGATATACCGATGTTCTGATGTACGGACTCTGTAATTCATCATGAAGATGTCTAAGTTAAATAAATTAAGGATTATGTTTTCAATATGGCTGCTCCTAGACACATAAACTGAATTTATTCTATATCGAAGTAAATTAATATAGCAATGACAAACATTTCAAAAAAATTCGATGTCCAGTTCAGAAAATATTGAGTGATTTAACGATGCGAAAGCTGATCTGAAGAAGTCCCTTTCTAGTAAATTAACGTTATTTTCTTCGATATGGCAGTTCCTGGACACATGATCTGAATTAATTCTATATCGATGCATATTTATATAGAAATAACAACCATTTCATAAAATGTTGACATATTGTTCACAAAATGAACAGAATGATACCGATGTACTGATGTACCGACTCTGTAATTCATCATGAAGATGTCTAAGTTAAATAAATTAAGGATTATGTTTTCAATATGGCTGCTCCTAGACACATAAACTGAATTTATTCTATATCGAAGTAAATTAATATAGCAATGACAAACATTTCAAAAAAACTCGATGTCCAGTTCAGAAAATATTGAAGGATAAAACGATTCGAAAGCTGATCATGAAGAAGTCGCTTTATAGTAAATTAACGTCATTTTCTTCAATGAGGTTGTACTGGACACATGAACTAAACTAATTCTATATCGATGCATATTAATATATAAATGCCTGCTCATAGACACATGAAGTGAATTGATTCATATGTACTGATTAATAGATTCATATTAAAAAAAATGTAGTTACAGACATTTCATAACAAATCGTCATCTGGTTTAGAATATATTGAAGGATGTACTAATTCGTTAACTAATCAAGAAGATGTCCGATTATAGTAAATTAACGTTATTTCCTTCGATGTGGCGACACCTGGACACATGAACTGAGTTAATTCTATATCGATGCATATTAAAATAGAAATAACAAATATTTCATAAAATTTCGATATATATTTTAGAAAATTAACAGAATGATATACCGATGTACTGATGTACCGGCTCTGTAATTCATCATGAAGAAGTCCAAGTAAAATAAATTAAGTATTATGTTTTCAATATGGCTGCTCCTAGACACATCAACTGAATTTATTCTATATCGAAGTAAATTAATATAGCAATGACAAA
This sequence comes from Coelopa pilipes, assembly GCA_947389925.1. NCBI lineage: Eukaryota > Metazoa > Arthropoda > Insecta > Diptera > Coelopidae > Coelopa > Coelopa pilipes. The sequence goes on from OX376700.1 coordinate 12,059,588, forward strand.
CATTTCAAAAAAATTCGATGTCCGGTTCAAAAATTATTGAGTGATATAACGACGCGAAAGCTGATCTGAAGAAGTCCCTTTCTAGTAAATTAACGTTCTTTTCTTCGATGTGGCGACTCCTGGACACATGAACTGAGTTAATTCTATATCGATGCATATTAAAATGGAAAAAACAAATATTTCATAAAATTTTGACATATTGATCACAAAATGAACAGAATGATATATCGATGTACCGACACTGTAATTCATCATGAAGAAGTCCAAGTTAAATAAATTAAGGATTATGCTTTCAATATGGCTGCTCCTAGACACATCAACTGACTTTATTCTATATCGAAGTAAATTAATATAGCAATGACACACATTTCAAAAAAATTCGATGTCCGGTTCAGAAATTATTGAGTGATATAACGAAGCGAAAGCTGATCTGAAGAAGTCCCTTTCTAGTAAATTAACGTTCTTTTCTTCGATATGGCAGTTCCTGGACACATGATCTGAATTAATTCTATATCGATGCATATTTATATAGAAATAACAACCATTTCATAAAATGTTGACATATTGTTCACAAAATGAACAGAATGATATACCGATGTACTGATGTACCGACTCTGTAATTCATCATGAAGATGTCTAAGTTAAATAAACTAAGGTTTATGTCTTCAATATGGCTGCTCCTAGACACATATACTGAATTTATTCTATATCGAAGTAAATTAATATAGCAATGACAAACATTTCAAAAAATTGGATGTCCAGTTCAGAAAATATTGAAGGATAAAACGATTCGAAAGCTGATCATGAAGAAGTCGCTTTATAGTAAATTAACGTCATTTTCTTCAATGAGGTTGTACTGGACACATGAACTAAACTAATTCTATATCGATGCATATTAATATATAAATGCCTGCTCATAGACACATGAAGTGAATTGATTCATATGTACTGATTAATAGATTCATATTAAAGAAAATGTAGTTACAGACATTTCATAACAAATCGTCATCTGGTTTAGAATATATTGAAGGATGTACTAATTCGTTAACTAATCAAGAAGAAGTCCGATTATAGTAAATTAACGCTATTTCCTTCGATGTGGCGACACCTGGACACATGAACTGAGTTAATTCTATATCGATGCATATTAAAATAGAAATAACAAATATTTCATAAAATTTCGATATATATTTTAGAAAATTAACAGAATGATATACCGATGTACTGATGTACCGGCTCTGTAATTCATCATGAAGAAGTCCAAGTAAAATAAATTAAGTATTATGTTTTCAACATGGCTGCTCCTAGACACATAAACTGAATTTTTCTATATCGAAGTAAATTAATATAACAATGACAGACTTTTCAAAAAAATTCGATGTCCGGTTCAGAAATTATTGAGTGATATAACGAAGCGAAAGCTGATCTGAAGAAGTCCCTTTCTAGTAAATTAACGTTCTTTTCTTCGATGTGGCGACTCCTGGACATATGAACTGAGTTAATTCTATATCGATTCATATTAAAATGGAAATTACAACCATTTCATAAAATTTTGACTTATTGTTCATAAAATGAACAGAATGATATATCGATGTACCGACACTGTAATTCATCATGAAGAAGTCCAAGTTTAATAAATTAAGGATTATGTTTTCAATATGGCTACTCCTAGACACATAAACTGAATTTATTCTATATCGAAGTAAATTAATATAGCAAGGACAAACATCTCAAGAAAAATTCGATGTTCGGTTCAGAAATTATTGAGTGATTTAACGATGCGAAAGCTGATCTGAAGAAGTCCCTTTCTAGTAAATTAACGTTATTTTCTTCGATATGGCAGTTCCTGGAAACATGATCTGAATTAATTCTATATCGATGCATATTTATATAGAAATAACAACCATTTCATAAAATTCTGACATATTGTTCACAAAATGAACAGAATGATATACCGATGTACTGATGTACCGACTCTGTAATTCATCATGAAGATGTCTAAGTTAAATAAATTAAGGATTATGTTTTCAATATGGCTGCTCCTAGACACATAAACTGAATTTATTCTATATCGAAGTAAATTAATATAGCAATGACAAACATTTCAAAAAAACTCGATGTCCAGTTCAGAAAATATTGAAGGATAAAACGATTCGAAAGCTGATCATGAAGAAGTCGCTTTATAGTAAATTAACATTATATTCTTCGATGTGGCGGCTCCTGGACACATGAACTCAGTTAATTCTATATTGATGGATTTTAATATAGAAATGACAAATATTTCATAAAATTTCGATATAGTGTGCAGAAAATGATCAGAATGATATACCGATGTACATATGTACCGACTCGGTAATTCATCATGAAGAAGTCTAAGTTAAATAAATTAAGGATTATGTTTTCAATATGGCTGCTCCTAGACACATAAACTGAATTTATTCTATATCGAAGTAAATTAATATAACAATGACAAACATTTCAAAAAAATTGGATGTCCGGTTCAGATATTATTGAAGGATATAACGATGCGAATGCTGATCATGAAGAAGTCTCGTTATAGTAAATTAACGTCATTTTCTTCAATGAGGTTGTACTGGACACATGAACTAAACTAATTCTATATCGATGCATATTAATATATAAATGCCTGCTCATAGATACATGAAGTGAATTGATTCATATGTACTGATTAATAGATTCATATTAAAAAAAGTAGTTACAGACATTTCATAACAAATCGTCATCTGGTTTAGAATATATTGAAGAATGTACTAATTGTTAACTAATCAAGAAGAAGTCCGATTATAGTAAATTAACGTTATTTCCTTCGATGTGGCGACACCTGGACACATGAACTGAGTTAATTCTATATCGATGCATATTAAAATAGAAATAACAAATATTTCATAAAATTTCGATATATATTTTAGAAAATGAACAGAATGATATACCGATGTACTGATGTACCGGCTCTGTAATTCATCATGAAGAAGTCCAAGTAAAATAAATTAAGTATTATGTTTTCAATATGGCTGCTCCTAGACACATCAACTGAATTTATTCTATATCGAAGTAAATTAATATAGCAAGGACAAACATCTCAAAAAAAATTCGATGTTCGGTTCAGAAATTATTGAGTGATTTAACGATGCGAAAGCTGATCTGAAGTAGTCCCTTTCTAGTAAATTAACGTTATATTCTTCGATATGGCAGTTCCTGGACACATGATCTGAATTAATTCTATATCGATGCATATTTATATAGAAATAACAACCATTTCATAAAATGTTGACATATTGTTCACAAAATGAACAGAATGATATACCGATGTTCTGATGTACCGACTCTGTAATTCATCATGAAGATGTCTAAGTTAAATAAATTAAGGATTATGTTTTCAATATGGCTGCTCCTAGACACATAAACTGAATTTATTCTATATCGAAGTAAATTAATATAGCAAGGACAAACATTTCAAAAAAACTCGATGTCCAGTTCAGAAAATATTGAAGGATAAAACGATTCGAAAGCTGATCATGATACTGATATACCGATTCTGTAACTCATCATGAAGAAGACAAAGTACTATAAATTAAATATTATGTTTTCAATATGGCTGCTCCTAGACACATCAACTGAATTTATTCTATATCGAAGTAAATTAATATAGCAATGACAAACATTTCAAAAAAATTCGATGTCCGGTTCAGAAATTATTGAGTTATATAACGATTCGAAAGCTGATCATGAAGAAGTCCCTTGATAGTAAATTAACGTTATTTTCTTCAATGAGGTTGTACTGGACACATGAACTAAACTAATTCTATATCGATGCATATTTATATATAAATGCCTGCTCATAGACACATGAAGTGAATTGATTCATATGTACTGATTAATAGATTCATATTAAAGAAAAGTAGTTACAGACATTTCATAACAAATCGTCATCTGGTTTAGAATATATTGAAGGATGTACTAATTCGTTAACTAATCAAGAAGATGTCCGATTATAGTAAATTAACGTTATTTCCTTCGATGTGGCGACACCTGGACACATGAACTGAGTTATTTCTATATCGATGCATATTAAAATAGAAATAACAAATATTTCATAAAATTTCGATATATATTTTAGAAAATTAACAGAATGATATACCGATGTACTGATGTACCGGCTCTGTAATTCATCATGAAGAAGTCCAAGTAAAATAAATTAAGTATTATGTTTTCAATATGGCTGCTCCTAGACACATCAACTGAATTTATTCTATATCGAAGTAAATTAATATAGCAAGGACAAACATCTCAAGAAAAATTCGATGTTCGGTTCAGAAATTATTGAGTGATTTAACGATGCGAAAGCTGATCTGAAGAAGTCCCTTTCTAGTAAATTAACGTTATTTTCTTCGATATGGCAGTTCCTGGACACATGATCTGAATTAATTCTATATCGATGCATATTTATATAGAAATAACAAACATTTCATAAAATGTTGACATATTGTTCACAAAATGAACAGAATGATATACCGATGTTCTGATGTACCGACTCTGTAATTCATCATGAAGATGTCTAAGTTAAATAAATTAAGGATTATGTTTTCAATATGGCTGCTCCTAGACACATAAACTGAATTTATTCTATATCGAAGTAAATTAATATAGCAAGGACAAACATCTCAAGAAAAATTCGATGTTCGGTTCAGAAATTATTGAGTGACCTAACGATGCGAAAGCTGATCTGAAGAAGTCCCTTTCTAGTAAATTAACGTTATATTCTTCGATATGGCAGTTCCTGGACACATGATCTGAATTAATTCTATATCGATGCATATTTATATAGAAATAACAACCATTTCATAAAATTTTGACATATTGTTCACAAAATGAACAGAATGATATACCGATGTACTGATGTACCGGCTCTGTAATTCATCATGAAGAAGTCCAAGTAAAATAAATTAAGTATTATGTTTTCAATATGGCTGCTCCTAGACTCATCAACTGAATTTATTCTATATCGAAGTAAATTAATATAGCAATGACAAACATTTCAAAAAAATTCGATGTCCGGTTCAGAAATTATTGAGTGATATAACGATGCGAAAGCTGATATGAAGAAGTCCCTTTCTAGTAAATTAACGTTATTTTCTTCGATGTGGCGACTCCTGGACATATGAACTGAGTTAATTTCATATCGATGCATACTAAAATGAAAATAACAACCATTTCATAAAATTTTGACATATTGTTCACAAAATGAACATAATGATATATCGATGCACCGACACTGTAATTCATCATGAAGAAGTCCAAGTTTAGTAAATTAAGGATTATGTTTTCAATATGGCTACTCCTAGACATAAACTGAATTTATTCTATATCGTAGTAAATTAATATAGCAATGATATACATTTCAAAAAAATTCGATGTCCGGTTCAAAAATTATTGAGTGATTTGACGATGCGAAAGCTGATCTGAAGAAGTCCCTTTCTAGTAAATTAACGTTATTTTCTTCGATATGGCAGTTCCTGGACACATGATCTGAATTAATTCTATATCGATGCATATTTATATAGAAATAACAACCATTTCATAAAATGTTGACATATTGTTCACAAAATGAACAGAATGATATACCGATGTACTGATGTACCGACTCTGTAATTCATCATGAAGATGTCTAAGTTAAATAAATTAAGGATTATGTTTTCAATATGGCTGCTCCTAGACACATATACTGAATTTATTCTATATCGAAGTAAATTAATATAGCAATGACAAACATTACTAAAAAATTCGATGTCCAGTTCAGAAAATATTGAAGGATAAAACGATTCGAAAGCTGATCATGAAGAAGTCGCTTTATAGTAAATTAACGTCATTTTCTTCAATGAGGTTGTACTGGACACATGAACTAAACTAATTCTATATCGATGCATATTAATATATAAATGCCTGCTCATAGACACATGAAGTGAATTGATTCATATGTACTGATTAATAGATTCATATTAAAAAGAATGTAGTTACAGACATTTCATAACAAATCGTCATCTGGTTTAGAATATATTGAAGGATATACTAATTCGTTAACTAATCAAGAAGAAGTCCGATTATAGTAAATTAACGTTATTTCCTTCGATGTGGCGACACCTGGACACATGAACTGAGTTAATTCTATATCGATGCATATTAAAATGGAAAAAACAAATATTTCATAAAATTTTGACATATTGATCACAAAATGAACAGAATGATATATCGATGTACCGACACTGTAATTCATCATGAAGAAGTCCAAGTTAAATAAATTAAGGATTATGCTTTCAATATGGCTGCTCCTAGACACATCAACTGACTTTATTCTATATCGAAGTAAATTAATATAGCAATGACACACATTTCAAAAAAATTCGATGTCCGGTTCAGAAATTATTGAGTGATATAACGAAGCGAAAGCTGATCTGAAGAAGTCCCTTTCTAGTAAATTAACGTTCTTTTCTTCGATGTGGCGACTCCTGGACATATGAACTGAGTTAATTCTATATCGATGCATATTAAAATAGAAATAACAAATATTTCATAAAATTTCGATATATATTTTAGAAAATGAACAGAATGATATACCGATGTACTGATGTACCGGCTCTGTAATTCATCATGAAGAAGTCCAAGTAAAATAAATTAAGTATTATGTTTTCAATATGGCTGCTCCTAGACACATCAACTGAATTTATTCTATATCGAAGTAAATTAATATAGCAAGGACAAACATCTCAAAAAAAATTCGATGTTCGGTTCAGAAATTATTGAGTGATTTAACGATGCGAAAGCTGATCTGAAGTAGTCCCTTTCTAGTAAATTAACGTTATTTTCTTCGATATGGCAGTTCCTGGACACATGAATTATTGAGTGATATAACGAAGCGAAAGCTGATCTGAAGAAGTCCCTTTCTAGTAAATTAACGTTCTTTTCTTCGATGTGGCGACACCTGGACACATGAACTGAGTTAATTCTATATCGATGCATATTAAAATAGAAATAACAAATATTTCATAAAATTTCGATATATATTTTAGAAAATGAACAGAATGATATACCGATGTACTGATGTACCGGCTCTGTAATTCATCATGAAGAAGTCCAAGTAAAATAAATTAAGTATTATGTTTTCAATATGGCTGCTCCTAGACACATCAACTGAATTTATTCTATATCGAAGTAAATTAATATAGCAAGGACAAACATCTCAAAAAAAATTCGATGTTCGGTTCAGAAATTATTGAGTGATTTAACGATGCGAAAGCTGATCTGAAGTAGTCCCTTTCTAGTAAATTAACGTTATTTTCTTCGATATGGCAGTTCCTGGACACATGATCTGAATTAATTCTATATCGATGCATATTTATATAGAAATAACAACCATTTCATAAAATGTTGACATATTGTTCACAAAATGAACAGAATGATACACCGATGTACTGATGTACCGACTCTGTAATTCATCATGAAGATGTCCAAGTTAAATAAATTAAGGATTATGCTTTCAATATGGCTGCTCCTGGACACATCAACTGAATTTATTCTATATCGAAGTAAATTAATATAGCAATGACAAACATTTCAAAAAAATTCGATTTCCAGTTCAGAAAATATTGAAGGATAAAACGATTCGAAAGCTGATCATGAAGAAATCGCTTTTTAGTAAATTAACATTATATTCTTCGATGTCGCGGCTCCTGGACACATGAACTCAGTTAATTCTATATTGATGGATTTTAATATAGAAATGACAAGTATTTCATAAAATTTCGATATAGTGTGCAGAAAATGATCAGAATGATATGCCGATGTACATATGTACCGACTCGGTAATTCATCATGAAGAAGTCTAAGTTAAATAAATTAAGGATTATGTTTTCAATATGGCTGCTCCTAGACACATAAACTGAATTTATTCTATATCGAAGTAAATTAATATAGCAAGGACAAACATCTCAAGAAAAATTCGATGTTCGGTTCAGAAATTATTGAGTGATTTAACGATGCGAAAGCTGATCTGAAGAAGTCCCTTTCTAGTAAATTAACGTTATTTTCTTCGATATGGCAGTTCCTGGACACATGATCTGAATTAATTCTATATCGATGCATATTTATATAGAAATAACAACTATTTCATAAAATGTTGACATATTGTTCACAAAATGAACAGAATGATATACCGATGTACTGATATACCGATTCTGTAACTCATCATGAAGAAGACAAAGTACTATAAATTAAATATTATGTTTTCAATATGGCTGCTCCTAGACACATCAACTGAATTTATTCTATATCGAAGTAAATTAATATAGCAATGACAAACATTTCAAAAAAATTCGATGTCCGCTTCAGAAATTATTGAGTTATATAACGATGCGAAAGCTGATCATGAAGAGGTCCCTTGATAGTAAATTAACGTTATTTTCTTCAATGAGGTTGTACTGGACACATGAACTAAACTAATTCTATATCGATGCATATTAATATATAAATGCCTGCTCATAGACACATGAAGTGAATTGATTCATATGTACTGATTAATAGATTCATATTAAAGAAAAGTAGTTACAGACATTTCATAACAAATCGTCATCTGGTTTAGAATATATTGAAGGATGTACTAATTCGTTAACTAATCAAGAAGATGTCCGATTATAGTAAATTAACGTTATTTCCTTCGATGTGGCGACACCTGGACACATGAACTGAGTTATTTCTATATCGATGCATATTAAAATAGAAATAACAAATATTTCATAAAATTTCGATATATATTTTAGAAAATGAACAGAATGATATACCGATGTACTGATGTACCGATTCTGTAACTCATCATGAAGAAGAACAAGTACTATAAATGTGGGATTGGGAAAGTAACAAGACGGACAGACACGCAGAAACACCAGAAGCGGACGGACATATTAACGAGACGCAATTTGGGAGATAAAGACAAAAGACGAATAACGGAAGTAACAATTAACGAATATGACGCGGAACGCACTTAGATCAGAAACAAAAAGAAAAGAAGCTGTACAGTCATTGAGAGTTCGCCGTCAGAGTCAGTTGTCGTAGTCTTTAAAGTCGTGTGTGAAAATACTTATTGTTAAACTTTAATAAAATACTTATAATAATATTTGAATGAACTTAAACTAAATAAATGAAATATATGAACTTAAAATATTGAAATACGGTTAATTTAATCATTAAATTAATAAACTAGACATAATAATATAATTTGATAGGACTTAACGTCTACAATATTAGACTGAAGGTTAAGTTCCTACAAATTTTGGGGGCTCAACCGGGATTGACCCAATTAAAGTGAAACAATAAGACAATAAGTGAAGGAGTGAACATAAAAATCGAGCAGCGTTCAAATTTCGTCATCAGTAGAAGCGAATCATCCATTCGCAGCAGAATCGCAAAGTAACGACGTCACGCCGAGCAGAATTGTTTCCAAGGAGATTGACGAGTTCAAGTTTGTCATCAGTAGAAGCAAACAGAAGATTTGCAGCAGAGCCGAAAATCTACGACGTCACGCCGATCATATTTGTTACCAAGGAGAAAAAGCAACGCTAAGCTAAAGAGAAGCGAAGCCGAGCAGAGAGAAGAGAAGAAAGGAGAACAAAGCATAGTAGAAAAGTGCAACAAGTGTAGAGAAGCGGAACAGTAGGAGAAGCGGGACGAAGGAGAAGCGAAACGCAGGAGAAGCGGAACGTAGTAGAAGCAGAACGGCGAGTGGAAGACAAATTTTGAAAGAAACAGAGTTGAAGAAGAAGAAGCTGTGACGGTGAAGCGGCAAACGAAGAAGCGAGAAGAATCGAATTTGGCAAGAGAAGCGACGAGAACGAGACGAGTGAAGCAAGCTCAACGAGAGGAAGAGTAGAATCGACGAGAAGAAACACAACCAAAACGAAGACGAAGCAAGAAGCAAGAAGCAGTAGAAGGAAGTTCGCAAGTTTGTGTATAATATTTATCGTAGTTTTATTTACATTAGATATATTAGTACTTATTTATATTATCACTAAATTTTATACTTAAATACTATATTCTAATAATGGATGTAAGCGGCATACTGGCTTTGACTGTGGAAGGGTTGAAGCTGCAATTGGAAGGGTTGGGTTTATCGACGAATGGACGGAAGACCGAACTACAGACCAGACTATTGGAACATTTCGGCCTTTCGAGAGCGGACACGGAGGATGTGTTCTCAGACGCTAGTTCGAATCCAGAATCTTCTCTTCGCGGTGGTCGAAATCAGCAGTCAACATTCACATTGAGAGACGTAGAGGATTCTCTATCATCCTTTTCTGGAAGCGGTTACCCAGACGTGAATCAGTGGGTGCGCGAGTTTGAAGACAACTCATTCACTGTTCACTGGAACGACTTACAAATGTTCATTTATTCCAAACAGCTGCTTAAGGGTGCAGCGAAAATTTTTGTAAGAAGCCAAGTAGGCATTAAAGATTGGCGATCGCTAAAATCCGCACTAGTTAATGAATTTGGAGCACAACTTTCATCTGTAGAAATCCACAATATTTTGAGAAATCGACGCAAGAGGCCACAGGAGAGCTTCAGAGAATATTTATATAATCTGATGGAGATTGGAATGCCGATCAGTCTAGACGATGAAAGCCTGATGGAATATTTCATCGAAGGGATACCAGATTCAAGGTCCAATAAAACCGTGTTGTACCAGGCGCGCTCGATCGAGGATTTTAAACAGCAAATTAAAATTTATGAGAAGATCCGTAGTTCCACTCAGCAGTCATCAAACTCGAGAGGACTTCAGCAGCAGCCGCAGAAAACTAGCGATGTCCGACAGAACCCTGAAAGGAAGTGTTTCAAATGTGGTGACAAGAATCATATTGCGAAAGATTGCTCGTTATCAGGCTATCGTTGTTTTAAGTGTCAGCAGCCAGGACACAGAGCGTTTGAATGTAGAGCCGAAGTGAAGAGAGACCAGAAAAGCGAGAGCAAACAGCTTAACGTGGCAACGCTAGGAACCAATGAGACACCGATATTATTGAAGAGCAACCGATTATTCAAAGATGTAGACGTGAGGGGAGTCAATGTGTCAGCACTAATCGATACCGGCAGCGATATCTGCATCATCAGATACGATGTTTTAATGAGACTAGGCGATATTGAATTGACTGGAGAAAAGAAAATTTTACAGGGGCTCGGACAGAAGAGAGTGTCGACAGTCGGAAGCTTTGTTGTTCAAGTAATTATCGATGATATTAATTTGGAGATCCAATTCCATGTCATGCGAGAGAAGGACATGTTATATTCCGCAATTATAGGCAACGACATTCTTCGACAAGTAGATGTGATCATCAGTTCAGATGAAGTTATGTTTAAAAGTAAAATGGTAGATAGTGTGTCAAAGAAGAACGAACAACGAGATGAAGGGAAGATTGAAGAGAATAAAGAACGACGCATTTCGAGTATTGATGAACTAAAGCGTGAATTCGAAGAAATATGTTTATCAACATCAGTCGATGATTTAAGTGGCGCTCCAACGCACTTATCTCACCTTGACGGGAAAACAGAAAAATCAGCATTGACATTAATCAATAATTACAAGCCGCAGAAGAAGAGAGATTCACCAGTTGTAATGAAAATAATTTTAAAAGACGAAGTTCCAGTGTATCAGAGACCGAGAAGACAATCGTACATGAATCAATGTGCTGTTCAAGAACAGGTGAAAGAGTGGTTGAAAGAAGGGATAGTGAAGCCAAGCTACTCAGAATATGCATCGCCGATTGTGCTTGTCACTAAGAAAGATGGTTCGAAGAGATTATGCTGCGATTATCGAAAGCTGAACGAAAAGATTATTCGAGATAATTTTCCGATGGTGCTCATTGACGATGTATTGCAGAGGCTTCAAGAAGCAAAGGTTTTCACGACGTTGGATTTGCGTAATGGTTTTTTCCACGTACCCATAGAAGCATCGTCGCAGAAGTATACGTCTTTCGTAACACATAATGGGCAATATGAATTTCGATATGTCCCGTTTGGAATATCGAATTCGCCGGCAGTCTTTTGTAGATACTTTCTTGCAATCTTCCGTGAGTTGATCCAAAATGGATTGATAGTAGTTTATGTGGATGATATAATAATCCCATCGAAAGACGAACTAGAAGGGTTAGACAAATTGAAGACAGTGCTGAAAGTTGCCGAGGAATACGGGCTGCGTATTAAGTGGAGTAAATGCCAAATTTTGATGAGGAGAGTAAACTTTTTGGGCTATATCGTCGAGAACTCAACTGTGAAGCCATCAGCAGAGAAGATGAAAGCGGTTAGTGAATTTCCGGAGCCGAAGGACAAGAAATCGCTTCAACGATTCTTGGGCCTGACTTCATATTTCCGACGTTTCATATCAAATTTCGCTTTGATAGCAAAGCCACTCACTGATCTACTAAAGAAGGAAGCTCATTTCAAGATTGACGATTTAGAACGAATAGCGATTCAACAGTTGAAGACAGCATTAGTTACTGCACCGGTCTTGATGTTGTATGATCCAAAGGCAACAACCGAGATTCATACAGACGCGTGTATGTACGGCTATGGTGGTGTACTTTTACAGAAAAACATTGACGACCAACAGTTTCACCCGATTCAGTTCATGAGCAGAAAGACGTCACCAGTTGAGCAGAAGTACCATTCGTATGAGCTGGAAGTACTTGCGATTATAGAGTCGTTGAAAAAGTGGAGGATGTACGTCATGGGTTCGAGATTCAAAATTGTGATGGATTGCAACGCCTTCGCCATGACGATGAAAAAGGTTGATGTGCCACTGCGAGTGTCGAGATGGGCGATGTTTCTTCAAGGTTTCGATTACGAAATAGAGCATCGTTCAGGATCCAAAATGAAGCATGTGGATGCGCTTAGTAGAATTTCGTGTCTCATGATCGAGGATTCCCTTCGTCATCGAATTAAAGAAGCGCAGTTTCAGGACGAGTGGATTAAGGCAGTGAGGAAGGTGTTAGAGAAAGAAGGTTATGACGATTATTTCATAAAATTCGACGTTTTGCACAAGGATCCCATTAAGGAACTTGTTGTAATTCCAACAACGATGGAGCAGGAGATAATTAAAATGTCACACCGACAAGGACATTTTGGAGTGAAGAAGACTCAAGACGTGATTGAGAAGACTTTCTACATACCCAGTTTGACTTCCAAGGTTGAAAGGGTCGTGAAGGGCTGTGTAGAGTGTATCGTCACCGAAGCTAAGACGGGTAAGAAGGAAGGATTTCTGAACCCTATCTGGAAATCAGATCAGCCGCTAGGAACATACCACATAGACCACGTAGGACCTCTGGAACAGACGCATAAACGATACAATCATCTGTTGGTAGTTGTTGACGCGTTCTCGAAATTCGTCTGGCTTTATCCAACGAAAAGTACAGGGACGAATGAGGTGATCGAAAGATTGGAGAAACAGGCGGTGATTTTTGGTAACCCTAGAAGAATCATATCGGACAGAGGAACGGCTTTTACTTCGAATGCGTTTGCCGAGTACTGTCGAAGAGAAGACATACAACATTTATTGATCGCGATAGGTGTGCCTCGAGGTAATGGTCAAGTGGAGCGGATCCACAAGATAGTCATTCCGATGTTGTCTAAGCTCTGTATAGAGAAGCCGCAGAACTGGTACAAACATGTGGATCGCATTCAGCAAACAATTAATAATTCGCCTCCACGAAGTACAAAGGTGTCTCCATTCCGAATATTAACTGGACTCGATATGCGCATTAACGCTAACGAAGATATCAGAAAGTTGATGGAAGAGTCAGCGATAGAGGAGCTCAATGCAGAAAGAGATTTGGTTCGCGAAGAAGCGTGTGAGAACATTGCTGAGATTCAGAAAGAGAACAAATTGGATGTCCGGTTCAGAAATTATTGAAGGATATAACGATGCGAATGCTGATCATGAAGAAGTCTCGTTATAGTAAATTAACGTAATTTTCTTCAATGAGGTTGTACTGGACACATGAACTAAACTAATTCTATATCGATGCATATTAATATATAAATGCCTGCTCATAGATACATGAAGTGAATTGATTCATATGTACTGATTAATAGATTCATATTAAAAAAAAGTAGTTACAGACATTTCATAACAAATCGTCATCTGGTTTAGAATATATTGAAGGATGTACTAATTGTTAACTAATCAAGAAGAAGTCCGATTATAGTAAATTAACGTTATTTCCTTCGATGTGGCGACACCTGGACACATGAACTGAGTTAATTCTATATCGATGCATATTAAAATAGAAATAACAAATATTTCATAAAATTTCGATATATATTTTAGAAAATGAACAGAATGATATACCGATGTACTGATGTACCGATTCTGTAACTCATCATGAAGAAGAACAAATACTATAAATGTGGGATTGGGAAAGTAACAAGACGGACAGACACGCAGAAACACCAGAAGCGGACGGACATATTAACGAGACGCAATTTGGGAGATAAAGACAAAAGACGAATAACGGAAGTAACAATTAACGAATATGACGCGGAACGCACTTAGATCAGAAACAAAAAGAAAAGAAGCTGTACAGTCATTGAGAGTTCGCCGTCAGAGTCAGTTGTCGTAGTCTTTAAAGTCGTGTGTGAAAATACTTATTGTTAAACTTTAATAAAATACTTATAATAATATTTGAATGAACTTAAACTAAATAAATGAAATATATGAACTTAAAATATTGAAATACGGTTAATTTAATCATTAAATTAATAAACTAGACATAATAATATAATTTGATAGGACTTAACGTCTACAATATTAGACTGAAGGTTAAGTTCCTACAAATTTTGGGGGCTCAACCGGGATTGACCCAATTAAAGTGAAACAATAAGACAATAAGTGAAGGAGTGAACATAAAAATCGAGCAGCGTTCAAATTTCGTCATCAGTAGAAGCGAATCATCCATTCGCAGCAGAATCGCAAAGTAACGACGTCACGCCGAGCAGAATTGTTTCCAAGGAGATTGACGAGTTCAAGTTTGTCATCAGTAGAAGCAAACAGAAGATTTGCAGCAGAGCCGAAAATCTACGACGTCACGCCGATCATATTTGTTACCAAGGAGAAAAAGCAACGCTAAGCTAAAGAGAAGCGAAGCCGAGCAGAGAGAAGAGAAGAAAGGAGAACAAAGCATAGTAGAAAAGTGCAACAAGTGTAGAGAAGCGGAACAGTAGGAGAAGCGGGACGAAGGAGAAGCGAAACGCAGGAGAAGCGGAACGTAGTAGAAGCAGAACGGCGAGTGGAAGACAAATTTTGAAAGAAACAGAGTTGAAGAAGAAGAAGCTGTGACGGTGAAGCGGCAAACGAAGAAGCGAGAAGAATCGAATTTGGCAAGAGAAGCGACGAGAACGAGACGAGTGAAGCAAGCTCAACGAGAGGAAGAGTAGAATCGACGAGAAGAAACACAACCAAAACGAAGACGAAGCAAGAAGCAAGAAGCAGTAGAAGGAAGTTCGCAAGTTTGTGTATAATATTTATCGTAGTTTTATTTACATTAGATATATTAGTACTTATTTATATTATCACTAAATTTTATACTTAAATACTATATTCTAATAATGGATGTAAGCGGCATACTGGCTTTGACTGTGGAAGGGTTGAAGCTGCAATTGGAAGGGTTGGGTTTATCGACGAATGGACGGAAGACCGAACTACAGACCAGACTATTGGAACATTTCGGCCTTTCGAGAGCGGACACGGAGGATGTGTTCTCAGACGCTAGTTCGAATCCAGAATCTTCTCTTCGCGGTGGTCGAAATCAGCAGTCAACATTCACATTGAGAGACGTAGAGGATTCTCTATCATCCTTTTCTGGAAGCGGTTACCCAGACGTGAATCAGTGGGTGCGCGAGTTTGAAGACAACTCATTCACTGTTCACTGGAACGACTTACAAATGTTCATTTATTCCAAACAGCTGCTTAAGGGTGCAGCGAAAATTTTTGTAAGAAGCCAAGTAGGCATTAAAGATTGGCGATCGCTAAAATCCGCACTAGTTAATGAATTTGGAGCACAACTTTCATCTGTAGAAATCCACAATATTTTGAGAAATCGACGCAAGAGGCCACAGGAGAGCTTCAGAGAATATTTATATAATCTGATGGAGATTGGAATGCCGATCAGTCTAGACGATGAAAGCCTGATGGAATATTTCATCGAAGGGATACCAGATTCAAGGTCCAATAAAACCGTGTTGTACCAGGCGCGCTCGATCGAGGATTTTAAACAGCAAATTAAAATTTATGAGAAGATCCGTAGTTCCACTCAGCAGTCATCAAACTCGAGAGGACTTCAGCAGCAGCCGCAGAAAACTAGCGATGTCCGACAGAACCCTGAAAGGAAGTGTTTCAAATGTGGTGACAAGAATCATATTGCGAAAGATTGCTCGTTATCAGGCTATCGTTGTTTTAAGTGTCAGCAGCCAGGACACAGAGCGTTTGAATGTAGAGCCGAAGTGAAGAGAGACCAGAAAAGCGAGAGCAAACAGCTTAACGTGGCAACGCTAGGAACCAATGAGACACCGATATTATTGAAGAGCAACCGATTATTCAAAGATGTAGACGTGAGGGGAGTCAATGTGTCAGCACTAATCGATACCGGCAGCGATATCTGCATCATCAGATACGATGTTTTAATGAGACTAGGCGATATTGAATTGACTGGAGAAAAGAAAATTTTACAGGGGCTCGGACAGAAGAGAGTGTCGACAGTCGGAAGCTTTGTTGTTCAAGTAATTATCGATGATATTAATTTGGAGATCCAATTCCATGTCATGCGAGAGAAGGACATGTTATATTCCGCAATTATAGGCAACGACATTCTTCGACAAGTAGATGTGATCATCAGTTCAGATGAAGTTATGTTTAAAAGTAAAATGGTAGATAGTGTGTCAAAGAAGAACGAACAACGAGATGAAGGGAAGATTGAAGAGAATAAAGAACGACGCATTTCGAGTATTGATGAACTAAAGCGTGAATTCGAAGAAATATGTTTATCAACATCAGTCGATGATTTAAGTGGCGCTCCAACGCACTTATCTCACCTTGACGGGAAAACAGAAAAATCAGCATTGACATTAATCAATAATTACAAGCCGCAGAAGAAGAGAGATTCACCAGTTGTAATGAAAATAATTTTGAAAGACGAAGTTCCAGTGTATCAGAGACCGAGAAGACAATCGTACATGAATCAATGTGCTGTTCAAGAACAGGTGAAAGAGTGGTTGAAAGAAGGGATAGTGAAGCCAAGCTACTCAGAATATGCATCGCCGATTGTGCTTGTCACTAAGAAAGATGGTTCGAAGAGATTATGCTGCGATTATCGAAAGCTGAACGAAAAGATTATTCGAGATAATTTTCCGATGGTGCTCATTGACGATGTATTGCAGAGGCTTCAAGAAGCAAAGGTTTTCACGACGTTGGATTTGCGTAATGGTTTTTTCCACGTACCCATAGAAGCATCGTCGCAGAAGTATACGTCTTTCGTAACACATAATGGGCAATATGAATTTCGATATGTCCCGTTTGGAATATCGAATTCGCCGGCAGTCTTTTGTAGATACTTTCTTGCAATCTTCCGTGAGTTGATCCAAAATGGATTGATAGTAGTTTATGTGGATGATATAATAATCCCATCGAAAGACGAACTAGAAGGGTTAGACAAATTGAAGACAGTGCTGAAAGTTGCCGAGGAATACGGGCTGCGTATTAAGTGGAGTAAATGCCAAATTTTGATGAGGAGAGTAAACTTTTTGGGCTATATCGTCGAGAACTCAACTGTGAAGCCATCAGCAGAGAAGATGAAAGCGGTTAGTGAATTTCCGGAGCCGAAGGACAAGAAATCGCTTCAACGATTCTTGGGCCTGACTTCATATTTCCGACGTTTCATATCAAATTTCGCTTTGATAGCAAAGCCACTCACTGATCTACTAAAGAAGGAAGCTCATTTCAAGATTGACGATTTAGAACGAATAGCGATTCAACAGTTGAAGACAGCATTAGTTACTGCACCGGTCTTGATGTTGTATGATCCAAAGGCAACAACCGAGATTCATACAGACGCGTGTATGTACGGCTATGGTGGTGTACTTTTACAGAAAAACATTGACGACCAACAGTTTCACCCGATTCAGTTCATGAGCAGAAAGACGTCACCAGTTGAGCAGAAGTACCATTCGTATGAGCTGGAAGTACTTGCGATTATAGAGTCGTTGAAAAAGTGGAGGATGTACGTCATGGGTTCGAGATTCAAAATTGTGATGGATTGCAACGCCTTCGCCATGACGATGAAAAAGGTTGATGTGCCACTGCGAGTGTCGAGATGGGCGATGTTTCTTCAAGGTTTCGATTACGAAATAGAGCATCGTTCAGGATCCAAAATGAAGCATGTGGATGCGCTTAGTAGAATTTCGTGTCTCATGATCGAGGATTCCCTTCGTCATCGAATTAAAGAAGCGCAGTTTCAGGACGAGTGGATTAAGGCAGTGAGGAAGGTGTTAGAGAAAGAAGGTTATGACGATTATTTCATAAAATTCGACGTTTTGCACAAGGATCCCATTAAGGAACTTGTTGTAATTCCAACAACGATGGAGCAGGAGATAATTAAAATGTCACACCGACAAGGACATTTTGGAGTGAAGAAGACTCAAGACGTGATTGAGAAGACTTTCTACATACCCAGTTTGACTTCCAAGGTTGAAAGGGTCGTGAAGGGCTGTGTAGAGTGTATCGTCACCGAAGCTAAGACGGGTAAGAAGGAAGGATTTCTGAACCCTATCTGGAAATCAGATCAGCCGCTAGGAACATACCACATAGACCACGTAGGACCTCTGGAACAGACGCATAAACGATACAATCATCTGTTGGTAGTTGTTGACGCGTTCTCGAAATTCGTCTGGCTTTATCCAACGAAAAGTACAGGGACGAATGAGGTGATCGAAAGATTGGAGAAACAGGCGGTGATTTTTGGTAACCCTAGAAGAATCATATCGGACAGAGAAACGGCTTTTACTTCGAATGCGTTTGCCGAGTACTGTCGAAGAGAAGACATACAACATTTATTGATCGCGACAGGTGTGCCTCGAGGTAATGGTCAAGTGGAGCGGATCCACAAGATAGTCATTCCGATGTTGTCTAAGCTCTGTATAGAGAAGCCGCAGAACTGGTACAAACATGTGGATCGCATTCAGCAAACAATTAATAATTCGCCTCCACGAAGTACAAAGGTGTCTCCATTCCGAATATTAACTGGACTCGATATGCGCATTAACGCTAACGAAGATATCAGAAAGTTGATGGAAGAGTCAGCGATAGAGGAGCTCAATGCAGAAAGAGATTTGGTTCGCGAAGAAGCGTGTGAGAACATTGCTGAGATTCAGAAAGAGAACAGGAAGAATTTATTCTATATCGAAGTAAATTAATATAACAATGACAAACATTTCAAAAAAATTGGATGTCCGGTTCAGAAATTATTGAAGGATATAACGATGCGAATGCTGATCATGAAGAAGTCTCGTTATAGTAAATTAACGTAATTTTCTTCAATGAGGTTGTACTGGACACATGAACTAAACTAATTCTATATCGATGCATATTAATATATAAATGCCTGCTCATAGATACATGAAGTGAATTGATTCATATGTACTGATTAATAGATTCATATTAAAAAAAAGTAGTTACAGACATTTCATAACAAATCGTCATCTGGTTTAGAATATATTGAAGGATGTACTAATTGTTAACTAATCAAGAAGAAGTCCGATTATAGTAAATTAACGTTATTTCCTTCGATGTGGCGACACCTGGACACATGAACTGAGTTAATTCTATATCGATGCATATTAAAATAGAAATAACAAATATTTCATAAAATTTCGATATATATTTTAGAAAATGAACAGAATGATATACCGATGTACTGATGTACCGGCTCTGTAATTCATCATGAAGAAGTCCAAGTAAAATAAATTAAGTATTATGTTTTCAATATGGCTGCTCCTAGACACATCAACTGAATTTATTCTATATCGAAGTAAATTAATATAGCAAGGACAAACATCTCAAAAAAAATTCGATGTTCGGTTCAGAAATTATTGAGTGATTTAACGATGCGAAAGCTGATCTGAAGTAGTCCCTTTCTAGTAAATTAACGTTATTTTCTTCGATATGGCAGTTCCTGGACACATGATCTGAATTAATTCTATATCGATGCATATTTATATAGAAATAACAACCATTTCATAAAATGTTGACATATTGTTAACAAAATGAACAGAATGATATACCGATGTTCTGATGTACCGACTCTGTAATTCATCATGAAGATGTCTAAGTTAAATAAATTAAGGATTATGTTTTCAATATGGCTGCTCCTAGACACATAAACTGAATTTATTCTATATCGAAGTAAATTAATATAGCAAGGACAAACATCTCAAGAAAAATTCGATGTTCGGTTCAGAAATTATTGAGTGACCTAACGATGCGAAAGCTGATCTGAAGAAGTCCCTTTCTAGTAAATTAACGTTATTTTCTTCGATATGGCAGTTCCTGGACACATGATCTGAATTAATTCTATATCGATGCATATTTATATAGAAATAACAACCATTTCATAAAATTTTGACATATTGTTCACAAAATGAACAGAATGATATACCGATGTACTGATGTACCGACTCTGTAATTCATCATGAAGATGTCCAAGTTAAATAAATTAAGGATTATGCTTTCAATATGGCTGCTCCTGGACACATCAACTGAATTTATTCTATATCGAAGTAAATTAATATAGCAATGACAAACATTTCAAAAAAATTCGATTTCCAGTTCAGAAAATATTGAAGGATAAAACGATTCGAAAGCTGATCATGAAGAAATCGCTTTTTAGTAAATTAACATTATATTCTTCGATGTCGCGGCTCCTGGACACATGAACTCAGTTAATTCTATATTGATGGATTTTAATATAGAAATGACAAGTATTTCATAAAATTTCGATATAGTGTGCAGAAAATGATCAGAATGATATGCCGATGTACATATGTACCGACTCGGTAATTCATCATGAAGAAGTCTAAGTTAAATAAATTAAGGATTATGTTTTCAATATGGCTGCTCCTAGACACATAAACTGAATTTATTCTATATCGAAGTAAATTAATATAGCAAGGACAAACATTTCAAAAAAAGTGGATGTCCGGTTCAGAAATTATTGAAGGATATAACGATGCGAATGCTGATCATGAAGAAGTCTCTTTACAGTAAAGTAACGTTATTTTCTTCAATGAGGTTGTACTGGACACATGAACTAAACTAATTCTATATCGATGCATATTAATAAATAAATGCCTGCTCATAGACACATGAAGTGAATTGATTCATATGTACTGATTAATAGATTCATATTAAAGAAAAGTAGTTACAGACATTTCATAACAAATCGTCATCTGGTTTAGAATATATTGAAGGATGTACTAATTCGTTAACTAATCAAGAAGATGTCCGATTATAGTAAATTAACGTTATTTCCTTCGATGTGGCGACACCTGGACACATGAACTGAGTTATTTCTATATCGATGCATATTAAAATAGAAATAACAAATATTTCATAAAAATTCGATATATATTTTAGAAAATTAACAGAATGATATACCGATGTACTGATGTACCGGCTCTGTAATTCATCATGAAGAAGTCCAAGTTAAATAAATTAAGGATTATATTTTCAAAATGGCTGTTCCTAGACACATAAACTGATTTTTTCTATATCGAAGTAAATTATTATAACAATGACAAACATTTCAAATAAATTCGATGTCTGGTTCAGAAAAAATTGAAGGATATAACGATGCGAAAGCTGATCATGAAGAAGTCCCTTCATAGTAAATTAACGTCATTTACTTCAACGAACTTGTACTGGGCACATGAACTAAACTTATTCTATTTCGTTGCATATTACTATATAAATGCTTGCTCATAGACACATGAAGTGAATTGATTCATATGCACTGATTAATAGATTCATATTAAAAAAAAGTAGTTACAGACATTTCATAAGAAATCGTCATCTGGTTTAGAATATATTAAAGGATGTACTAATTCGTTAACTAATCAAGAAGAAGTCCCTTTATATTAAATTAACGTTATTTTCATCGATGTGGTGACTCCTGGACACATGAGCTGAGATAAGTCTATATCTATGCATATTAAAATAGATATAACAAACATTTCATAAAATTTCGATATATTGTTCAGAAAATGAACAGAATTATATACCGATGTACTGATGTACCGATTCTGTAATTCATCATGAAGAAGTCCAAGTTTAATAAATTAAGTATTATGTTTTCAACATGGCTGCTCCTAGACACATAAACTGAATTTATTCTATATCGAAGTAAATTAATATAACAATGACAGACTTTTCAAAAAAATTCGATGTCCGGTTCAGAAATTATTGAAGGATATAACGATGCGAAAGCTGATCATAAAGGAGTTCCTTTATAGTAAATTAACGTCATTTACTTCAATGAGGTTGTACTGGGCACATGAACTAAACTAATTATATATCGATGCATATTAATATATAAATGCCTGCTCATAGACACATGAAGTGAATTGATTCATATGTACTGATTAATAGATTCATATTAAAAAAATGTAGTTACAGACATTTCATAACAAATCGTTATCTGGTTTAGAATATATTGAAGGATGTACTAATTCGTTAACTAATCAAGAAGAAGTCCGATTATAGTAAATTAACGTTATTTCCTTCGATGTGGCGACACCTGGACACATGAACTGAGTTAATTCTATATCGATGCTTATTAAAATAGAAATAACAAATATTTCATAAAATTTCGATATATTGTTCAGAAAATGAACAGAATGATATACCGATGTACTGATGTACCGATTCTGTAACTCATCATGAAGAAGAACAAGTACTATAAATGTGGGATTGGGAAAGTAACAAGACGGACAGACACGCAGAAACACCAGAAGCGGACGGACATATTAACAAGACGCAATTTGGGAGATAAAGACAAAAGACGAATAACGGAAGTAACAATTAACGAATATGACGCGGAACGCACTTAGATCAGAAACAAAAAGAAAAGAAGCTGTACAGTCATTGAGAGTTCGCCGTCAGAGTCAGTTGTGGTAGTCTTTAAAGTCGTGTGTGAAAATACTTATTGTTAAACTTTAATAAAATACTTATAATAATATTTGAATGAACTTAAACTAAATAAATGAAATATATGAACTTAAAATATTGAAATACGGTTAATTTAATCATTAAATTAATAAACTAGACATAATAATATAATTTGATAGGACTTAACGTCTACAATATTAGACTGAAGGTTAAGTTCCTACAAATTTTGGGGGCTCAACCGGGATTGACCCAATTAAAGTGAAACAATAAGACAATAAGTGAAGGAGTGAACATAAAAATCGAGCAGCGTTCAAATTTCGTCATCAGTAGAAGCGAATCATCCATTCGCAGCAGAATCGCAAAGTAACGACGTCACGCCGAGCAGAATTGTTTCCAAGGAGATTGACGAGTTCAAGTTTGTCATCAGTAGAAGCAAACAGAAGATTTGCAGCAGAGCCGAAAATCTACGACGTCACGCCGATCATATTTGTTACCAAGGAGAAAAAGCAACGCTAAGCTAAAGAGAAGCGAAGCCGAGCAGAGAGAAGAGAAGAAAGGAGAACAAAGCATAGTAGAAAAGTGCAACAAGTGTAGAGAAGCGGAACAGTAGGAGAAGCGGGACGAAGGAGAAGCGAAACGCAGGAGAAGCGGAACGTAGTAGAAGCAGAACGGCGAGTGGAAGACAAATTTTGAAAGAAACAGAGTTGAAGAAGAAGAAGCTGTGACGGTGAAGCGGCAAACGAAGAAGCGAGAAGAATCGAATTTGGCAAGAGAAGCGACGAGAACGAGACGAGTGAAGCAAGCTCAACGAGAGGAAGAGTAGAATCGACGAGAAGAAACACAACCAAAACGAAGACGAAGCAAGAAGCAAGAAGCAGTAGAAGGAAGTTCGCAAGTTTGTGTATAATATTTATCGTAGTTTTATTTACATTAGATATATTAGTACTTATTTATATTATCATTAAATTTTATACTTAAATACTATATTCTAATAATGGATGTAAGCGGCATACTGGCTTTGACTGTGGAAGGGTTGAAGCTGCAATTGGAAGGGTTGGGTTTATCGACGAATGGACGGAAGACCGAACTACAGACCAGACTATTGGAACACTTCGGCCTTTCGAGAGCGGACACGGAGGATGTGTTCTCAGACGCTAGTTCGAATCCAGAATCTTCTCTTCGCGGTGGTCGAAATCAGCAGTCAACATTCACATTGAGAGACGTAGAGGATTCTCTATCATCCTTTTCTGGAAGCGGTTACCCAGACGTGAATCAGTGGGTGCGCGAGTTTGAAGACAACTCATTCACTGTTCACTGGAACGACTTACAAATGTTCATTTATTCCAAACAGCTGCTTAAGGGTGCAGCGAAAATTTTTGTAAGAAGCCAAGTAGGCATTAAAGATTGGCGATCGCTAAAATCCGCACTAGTTAATGAATTTGGAGCACAACTTTCATCTGTAGAAATCCACAATATTTTGAGAAATCGACGCAAGAGGCCACAGGAGAGCTTCAGAGAATATTTATATAATCTGATGGAGATTGGAATGCCGATCAGTCTAGACGATGAAAGCCTGATGGAATATTTCATCGAAGGGATACCAGATTCAAGGTCCAATAAAACCGTGTTGTACCAGGCGCGCTCGATCGAGGATTTTAAACAGCAAATTAAAATTTATGAGAAGATCCGTAGTTCCACTCAGCAGTCATCAAACTCGAGAGGACTTCAGCAGCAGCCGCAGAAAACTAGCGATGTCCGACAGAACCCTGAAAGGAAGTGTTTCAAATGTGGTGACAAGAATCATATTGCGAAAGATTGCTCGTTATCAGGCTATCGTTGTTTTAAGTGTCAGCAGCCAGGACACAGAGCGTTTGAATGTAGAGCCGAAGTGAAGAGAGACCAGAAAAGCGAGAGCAAACAGCTTAACGTGGCAACGCTAGGAACCAATGAGACACCGATATTATTGAAGAGCAACCGATTATTCAAAGATGTAGACGTGAGGGGAGTCAATGTGTCAGCACTAATCGATACCGGCAGCGATATCTGCATCATCAGATACGATGTTTTAATGAGACTAGGCGATATTGAATTGACTGGAGAAAAGAAAATTTTACAGGGGCTCGGACAGAAGAGAGTATCGACAGTCGGAAGCTTTGTTGTTCAAGTAATTATCGATGATATTAATTTGGAGATCCAATTCCATGTCATGCGAGAGAAGGACATGTTATATTCCGCAATTATAGGCAACGACATTCTTCGACAAGTAGATGTGATCATCAGTTCAGATGAAGTTATGTTTAAAAGTAAAATGGTAGATAGTGTGTCAAAGAAGAACGAACAACGAGATGAAGGGAAGATTGAAGAGAATAAAGAACGACGCATTTCGAGTATTGATGAACTAAAGCGTGAATTCGAAGAAATATGTTTATCAACATCAGTCGATGATTTAAGTGGCGCTCCAACACACTTATCTCACCTTGACGGGAAAACAGAAAAATCAGCATTGACATTAATCAATAATTATAAGCCGCAGAAGAAGAGAGATTCACCAGTTGTAATGAAAATAATTTTGAAAGACGAAGTTCCAGTGTATCAGAGACCGAGAAGACAATCGTACATGAATCAATGTGCTGTTCAAGAACAGGTGAAAGAGTGGTTGAAAGAAGGGATAGTGAAGCCAAGCTACTCAGAATATGCATCGCCGATTGTGCTTGTCACTAAGAAAGATGGTTCGAAGAGATTATGCTGCGATTATCGAAAGCTGAACGAAAAGATTATTCGAGATAATTTTCCGATGGTGCTCATTGACGATGTATTGCAGAGGCTTCAAGAAGCAAAGGTTTTCACGACGTTGGATTTGCGTAATGGTTTTTTCCACGTACCCATAGAAGCATCGTCGCAGAAGTATACGTCTTTCGTAACACATAATGGGCAATATGAATTTCGATATGTCCCGTTTGGAATATCGAATTCGCCGGCAGTCTTTTGTAGATACTTTCTTGCAATCTTCCGTGAGTTGATCCAAAATGGATTGATAGTAGTTTATATGGATGATATAATAATCCCATCGAAAGACGAACTAGAAGGGTTAGACAAATTGAAGACAGTGCTGAAAGTTGCCGAGGAATACGGGCTGCGTATTAAGTGGAGTAAATGCCAAATTTTGATGAGGAGAGTAAACTTTTTGGGCTATATCGTCGAGAACTCAACTGTGAAGCCATCAGCAGAGAAGATGAAAGCGGTTAGTGAATTTCCGGAGCCGAAGGACAAGAAATCGCTTCAACGATTCTTGGGCCTGACTTCATATTTCCGACGTTTCATATCAAATTTCGCTTTGATAGCAAAGCCACTCACTGATCTACTAAAGAAGGAAGCTCATTTCAAGATTGACGATTTAGAACGAATAGCGATTCAACAGTTGAAGACAGCATTAGTTACTGCACCGGTCTTGATGTTGTATGATCCAAAGGCAACAACCGAGATTCATACAGACGCGTGTATGTACGGCTATGGTGGTGTACTTTTACAGAAAAACATTGACGACCAACAGTTTCACCCGATTCAGTTCATGAGCAGAAAGACGTCACCAGTTGAGCAGAAGTACCATTCGTATGAGCTGGAAGTACTTGCGATTATAGAGTCGTTGAAAAAGTGGAGGATGTACGTCATGGGTTCGAGATTCAAAATTGTGATGGATTGCAACGCCTTCGCCATGACGATGAAAAAGGTTGATGTGCCACTGCGAGTGTCGAGATGGGCGATGTTTCTTCAAGGTTTCGATTACGAAATAGAGCATCGTTCAGGATCCAAAATGAAGCATGTGGATGCGCTTAGTAGAATTTCGTGTCTCATGATCGAGGATTCCCTTCGTCATCGAATTAAAGAAGCGCAGTTTCAGGACGAGTGGATTAAGGCAGTGAGGAAGGTGTTAGAGAAAGAAGGTTATGACGATTATTTCATAAAATTCGACGTTTTGCACAAGGATCCCATTAAGGAACTTGTTGTAATTCCAACAACGATGGAGCAGGAGATAATTAAAATGTCACACCGACAAGGACATTTTGGAGTGAAGAAGACTCAAGACGTGATTGAGAAGACTTTCTACATACCCAGTTTGACTTCCAAGGTTGAAAGGGTCGTGAAGGGCTGTGTAGAGTGTATCGTCACCGAAGCTAAGACGGGTAAGAAGGAAGGATTTCTGAACCCTATCTGGAAATCAGATCAGCCGCTAGGAACATACCACATAGACCACGTAGGACCTCTGGAACAGACGCATAAACGATACAATCATCTGTTGGTAGTTGTTGACGCGTTCTCGAAATTCGTCTGGCTTTATCCAACGAAAAGTACAGGGACGAATGAGGTGATCGAAAGATTGGAGAAACAGGCGGTGATTTTTGGTAACCCTAGAAGAATCATATCGGACAGAGGAACGGCTTTTACTTCGAATGCGTTTGCCGAGTACTGTCGAAGAGAAGACATACAACATTTATTGATCGCGACAGGTGTGCCTCGAGGTAATGGTCAAGTGGAGCGGATCCACAAGATAGTCATTCCGATGTTGTCTAAGCTCTGTATAGAGAAGCCGCAGAACTGGTACAAACATGTGGATAGCATTCAGCAAACAATTAATAATTCGCCTCCACGAAGTACAAAGGTGTCTCCATTCCGAATATTAACTGGACTCGATATGCGCATTAACGC
This sequence comes from Coelopa pilipes, assembly GCA_947389925.1. Taxonomy (NCBI): domain Eukaryota; kingdom Metazoa; phylum Arthropoda; class Insecta; order Diptera; family Coelopidae; genus Coelopa; species Coelopa pilipes. The sequence goes on from OX376700.1 coordinate 12,087,555, forward strand.
TAACGAAGATATCAGAAAGTTGATGGAAGAGTCAGCGATAGAGGAGCTCAATGCAGAAAGAGATTTGGTTCGCGAAGAAGCGTGTGAGAACATTGCTGAGATTCAGAAAGAGAACAGGAAGAACTTCAACAAGAAGAGAGTGGAAGAAACGGCCTACAAAATCAATGAACTCGAACCCATTAAGCGTACGCAGTTTGGACAAGGTTTGAAGTTGAAACCGAAATATCTTGGCCCGTACCGAGTGTTGAAAACATTAGACCACGGCAGATATTCTGTTGAGCGAGTTGGGGAATTCGATGGACCAACGTACACCAATACAGTAGCAGAATTTATGAAGAGATGGAATCATTCATTCGGGTCGAATGAAAGCTCAGGATGGCCGAATGTGGGATTGGGAAAGGAACAAGACGGACAGACACGCAGAAACACCAGAAGCGGACGGACATATTAACAAGACGCAATTTGGGAGATAAAGACAAAAGACGAATAACGGAAGTAACAATTAACGAATATGACGCGGAACGCACTTAGATCAGAAACAAAAAGAAAAGAAGCTGTACAGTCATTGAGAGTTCGCCGTCAGAGTCAGTTGTCGTAGTCTTTAAAGTCGTGTGTGAAAATACTTATTGTTAAACTTTAATAAAATACTTATAATAATATTTGAATGAACTTAAACTAAATAAATGAAATATATGAACTTAAAATATTGAAATACGGTTAATTTAATCATTAAATTAATAAACTAGACATAATAATATAATTTGATAGGACTTAACGTCTACAATATTAGACTGAAGGTTAAGTTCCTACATTAATATATAAATGCTTGCTCATAAACACTTGAAGTGAATTGATTCATATGTACTGATTAATAGATACATATTAAAAAAAAAGTAGTTACAGACATTTCATAACAAATCGTCATCTGGTTTAGAATATATTGAAGGATATACTAATTCGTTAACGAATCAAAAATAAGTCCCTATATAGTAAATTAACGTTATTTTCTTCGATGAGGCGACTCCTGGACACATGAGCTGAGATAATTCTATATCGATGCACATTAAAGTAGAAATAACAAACATTTCATAAAATGTCGATATATTGTTCAGAAAACGAACAGAATTATATACCGATGTACTGATATACCGACTCTGTAATTCATCATGAAGATATCCAAGTTAAATAAATTAAGGATTATTTTTTCAATATGGCTGCTCCTAGACACATAAACTGAATTTAATCTATATCGAAGTAAATTAATATAACAATGACAAACATTTCAAAAAAATTCGAGGTCCAGTTTAGAAAATATTGAAGGATAAAACGATTCGAAAGCTGATCATGAAGAAATCCCTTAATAGTAAATTAACGTCATTTACTTCAGTGAGGTTGTACTGGACACATGAACTAAACTAATTCTATATCGATGCATATTAATATATAAATGCTTGCTCATAAACACATGAAGTGAATGATTCATATGTACTGATTAATAGATACATATTAAAAAAAAGTAGTTACAGACATTTCATAACAAATCGTCATCTGGTTTAGAATATATTAAAGGATGTACTAATTCGTTAACTAATCAAGAAGAAGTCCCTTTACAGTAAAGTAGCGATATTTTCATCGATGTGGCGACTCCTGGACACATGAGCTGAGATAGTTCTATATCGATGCACATTAAAGTAGAAATAACAAACATTTCATAAAATTTCGATATATTTTTCAGAAAACGAACAGAATTATATACCGATGTACTGATGTACCGATTCTGTAATTCATCATGAAGAAGTCCAAGTTTAATAAATTAAGTATTATATTTTCTACATGGCTGCTCCTAGACACATAAACTGAATTTATTCTATATCGAAGTAAATTATTATAGCACTGACAAACATTTCAAAAAAATTCGATATCCAGTTCAGAAAATATTGAAGGATAAAACGATTCGAAAGCTGATCATGCAGAACTCCCTTTATAGTAAATTAACGTTATTTTCATCGATGTGACGACTCCTGGACACATGAGCTGAGATAATTCTATATCGATGCATATTAAAATAGAAATAACAAACATTTCATAAAATTTCGATATATTGTTCAGAAAATGAACAGAATGATATACCGATGTACTGATATACCGACTCTGTAATTCATCATGAAGATGTCCAAGTTAAATAAATTAAGTATTATGTTTTCAATATGGCTGCTCCTAGACACATAAACTGAATTTAATCTATATCGAAGTAAATTAATATAGCAATGACAAACTGAAAGCTGATCATGAAGAAATCCCTTAATAGTAAATTAACATTATATTCTTCGATGTGATGGCTCCTGGACACATGAACTCAGTTAATTCTATATTGATGGATTTTAATATAGAAATGACAAATATTTCATAAAATTTCGATATAGTGTGCAGAAAATGATCAGAATTATATACCGATGTACTGATGTACCGATTCTGTAATTCATCATGAAGAAGTCCAAGTTTAATAAATTAAGTATTATGTTTTCAACATGGCTGCTCCTAGACACATAAACTGAATTTATTCTATATCGAAGTAAATTAATATATCAATGACAGACTTTTCAAAACAATTCGATGTTCGGTTTAGAAAATATTGAAGGATAAAACGATTCGAAAGCTGATCATGTAGAAGTCCCATTATAGTAAATTAAAGTTATATTCTTCGATGTTGCGGCTCCCGGACACATGAACTCAGTTAATTCTATATTGATGGATTTTAATATAGGAATGACAATTATTTCATAAAATTTCGATATATTGTTCAGAAAATGATCAGAATGATATACCGATGTACATATGTACCGATTCTGTAATTCATCATGTAGAAGTCCAAGTATTATAAATAAAGGATTTTGTTTTCAATGTGTCTGTTCAAAGACACATGAATTGAATTGATTCTATATAGATTCATATTAAAAAAAAGTAGTTACAGACATTTCATAACAAATCTTCATCTGGTTTAGAATATATTGAAGGATGTGTATCGATGCATATTAAAATAGAAATAACAAACTTTTCATAAAATTTTGATATATGATATATTTTAATTAATTATATACCGATGTACTGATATACCGACTCTGTAATTCATCATGAAGATATTCAAGTTAAATAAATTAAGGATTATTTTTTCAATATGGCTGCTCCTAGACACATAAACTGAATTTATTCTATATCGAAGTAAATTAATATAGCAATGACAAACATTTCAAAAAAATTCGATTTCCAGTTCAGAAAATATTGAAGGATAAAACGATTCGAAAGCTGATCTGAAGAAGTCCCTTTATAGTAAATTAACGTTATTTCCTTCGATGTGGCGACTCCTGGACATATGAACTGAGTTAATTCTATATCGATGCCTATTAAAATGGAAATAACAAATATTTCATAAAATTTCGATATGTTGTTCAGAAAATGAACAGAATGTTATACCGATGTACCGATTCTGTAATTCATCATGAAGAAGTCCAAGTATTATAAATAAGGGATTTAGTTTTCAATGTACCTGCTCATAGACACATGAACTGAATTTATTCTATATCGAAGTAAATTAATATAACAATGACAAACATTTCAAAAAAATTGGATGTCCGGTTCAGAAATTATTGAAGGACATAACGATGCGAATGCTGATCATGAAGAAGTCTCTTTATAGTAAATTAACGTCATTTTCTTCAATGAGGTTGTACTGGACACATGAACTAAACTAATTCTATATCGATGCATATTAATATATAAATGCCTGCTCATAGACACATGAAGTGAATTGATTCATATGTACTGATTAATAGATTCATATTAAAAAAAAGTAGTTACAGACATTTCATAACAAATCGTCATCTGGTTTAGAATATATTAAAGGATGTACTAATTCGTTAACTAATCAAGAAGAAGTCCCTTTATAGTAAAGTAGCGATATTTTCATCGATGTGGCGACTCCTGGACACATGAGCTGAGATAATTCTATATCGATGCACATTAAAGTAGAAATAACAAACATTTCATAAAATTTCGATATATTTTTCAGAAAACGAACAGAATTATATACCGATGTACTGATGTACCGATTCTGTAATTCATCATGAAGAAGTCCAAGTTTAATAAATTAAGTATTATATTTTCTACATGGCTGCTCCTAGACACATAAACTGAATTTATTCTATATCGAAGTAAATTATTATAGCACTGACAAACATTTCAAAAAATTCCATATCCAGTTCAGAAAATATTGAAGGATAAAACGATTCGAAAGCTGATCATGAAGAAGTCGCTTTATAGTAAATTAACGTCATTTTCTTCAATGAGGTTGTACTGGACACATGAACTAAACTAATTCTATATCGATGCATATTAATATATAAATGCCTGCTCATAGACACATGAAGTGAATTGATTCATATGTACTGATTAATAGATTCATATTAAAAAAAATGTAGTTACAGACATTTCATAACAAATCGTCACCTGGTTTAGAATATATTGAAGGATGTACTAATTCGTTAACTAATCAAGAAGAAGTCCGATTATAGTAAATTAACGTTATTTCCTTCGATGTGGCGACACCTGGACACATGAACTGAGTTAATTCTATATCGATGCATATTAAAATAGAAATAACAAATATTTAATAAAATTTCGATATATATTTTAGAAAATTAACAGAATGATATACCGATGTACTGATGTACCGGCTCTGTAATTCATCATGAAGATGTCCAAGTTAAATAAATTAAGGATTATGTTTTCAATATGGCTGCTCCTAGACACATAAACTGAATTTAATCTATATCGAAGTAAATTAATAAAGCAATGACAAACTGAAAGCTGATCATGAAGAAATCCCTTAATAGTAAATTAACATTATATTCTTCGATGTGATGGCTCCTGGACACATGAACTCAGTTAATTCTATATTGATGGATTTTAATATAGAAATGACAAATATTTCATAAAATTTCGATATAGTGTGCAGAAAATGATCAGAATGATATACCGATGTACATATGTACCGACTCGGTAATTCATCATGAAGAAGTCTAAGTTAAATAAATTAAGGATTATGTTTTGAATATGGCTGCTCCTAGACATATAAACTGAATTTATTCTATATCGAAGTAAATTAATATAGCAATGACAAACATTTCAAAAAAATTCGATTTCCAGTTCAGAAAATATTGAAGGATAAAACGATTCGAAAGCTGATCATGAAGAAGTCGCTTTATAGTAAATTAACATTATATTCTTCGATGTGGCAGTTCCTGGACACATGATCTGAATTAATTCTATATCGATGCATATTTATATAGAAATAACAACCATTTCATAAAATTCTGACATATTGTTCATAAAATGAACAGAATGATATACCGATGTACTGATGTACCGGCTCTGTAATTCATCATGAAGAAGTCCAAGTAAAATAAATTAAGGATTATGTTTTCAATATGGCTACTCCTAGACACATAAACTGAATTTATTCTATATCGAAGTAAATTAATATAGCAAGGACAAACATCTCAAAAAAAATTGGATGTTCGGTTCAGAAATTATTGAGTGATTTAACGATGCGAAAGCTGATCTGAAGAAGTCCCTTTCTAGTAAATTAACGTTATTTTCATCGATATGGCAGTTCCTGGACACATGATCTGAATTAATTCTATATCGATGCATATTTATATAGAAATAACAACCATTTCATAAAATTCTGACATATTGTTCACAAAATGAACAGAATGATATACCGATGTACTGATGTACCGACTCTGTAATTCATCATGAAGATGTCCAAGTTAAATAAATTAAGGATTATGTTTTCAATATGGCTGCTCCTAGACACATGAACTGAATTTATTCTATATCGAAGTAAATTAATATAACAATGACAAACATTTCAAAAAAATTGGATGTCCGGTTCAGAAATTATTGAAGGATATAACGATGCGAATGCTGATCATGAAGAAGTCTCTTTATAGTAAATTAACGTCATTTTCTTCAATGAGGTTGTACTGGACACATGAACTAAACTAATTCTATATCGATGCATATTAATATATAAATGCCTGCTCATAGACACATGAAGTGAATTGATTCATATGTACTGATTAATAGATTCATATTAAAAAAAATGTAGTTACAGACATTTCATAACAAATCGTCACCTGGTTTAGAATATATTGAAGGATGTACTAATTCGTTAACTAATCAAGAAGAAGTCCCTTTATAGTAAAGTAGCGATATTTTCATCGATGTGGCGACTCCTGGACACATGAGCTGAGATAATTCTATATCGATGCACATTAAAGTAGAAATAACAAACATTTCATAAAATTTCGATATATTTTTCAGAAAACGAACAGAATTATATACCGATGTACTGATGTACCGATTCTGTAATTCATCATGAAGAAGTCCAAGTTTAATAAATTAAGTATTATATTTTCTACATGGCTGCTCCTAGACACATAAACTGAATTTATTCTATATCGAAGTAAATTATTATAGCACTGACAAACATTTCAAAAAATTCCATATCCAGTTCAGAAAATATTGAAGGATAAAACGATTCGAAAGCTGATCATGCAGAACTCCCTTTATAGTAAATTAACGTTATTTTCATCGATGTGACGACTCCTGGACACATGAGCTGAGATAATTCTATATCGATGCATATTAAAATAGAAATAACAAACATTTCATAAAATTTCGATATATTGTTCAGAAAATGAACAGAATGATATACCGATGTACTGATATACCGACTCTGTAATTCATCATGAAGATGTCCAAGTTAAATAAATTAAGTATTATGTTTTCAATATGGCTGCTCCTAGACACATAAACTGAATTTAATCTATATCGAAGTAAATTAATAAAGCAATGACAAACTGAAAGCTGATCATGAAGAAATCCCTTAATAGTAAATTAACATTATATTCTTCGATGTGATGGCTCCTGGACACATGAACTCAGTTAATTCTATATTGATGGATTTTAATATAGAAATGACAAATATTTCATAAAATTTCGATATAGTGTGCAGAAAATGATCAGAATGATATACCGATGTACATATGTACCGATTCTGTAATTCATCATGAAGAAGTCTAAGTTAAATAAATTAAGGATTATGTTTTGAATATGGCTGCTCCTAGACATATAAACTGAATTTATTCTATATCGAAGTAAATTAATATAGCAATGACAAACATTTCAAAAAAATTCGATTTCCAGTTCAGAAAATATTGAAGGATAAAACGATTCGAAAGCTGATCATGAAGAAGTCGCTTTATAGTAAATTAACATTATATTCTTCGATGTGGCAGTTCCTGGACACATGATCTGAATTAATTCTATATCGATGCATATTTATATAGAAATAACAACCATTTCATAAAATTCTGACATATTGTTCACAAAATGAACAGAATGATATACCGATGTACTGATGTACCGGCTCTGTAATTCATCATGAAGAAGTCCAAGTAAAATAAATTAAGGATTATGTTTTCAATATGGCTACTCCTAGACACATAAACTGAATTTATTCTATATCGAAGTAAATTAATATAGCAAGGACAAACATCTCAAAAAAAATTGGATGTTCGGTTCAGAAATTATTGAGTGATTTAACGATGCGAAAGCTGATCTGAAGAAGTCCCTTTCTAGTAAATTAACGTTATTTTCATCGATATGGCAGTTCCTGGACACATGATCTGAATTAATTCTATATCGATGCATATTTATATAGAAATAACAACCATTTCATAAAATTCTGACATATTGTTCACAAAATGAACAGAATGATATACCGATGTACTGATGTACCGACTCTGTAATTCATCATGAAGATGTCCAAGTTAAATAAATTAAGGATTATGTTTTCAATATGGCTGCTCCTAGACACATAAACTGAATTTATTCTATATCGAAGTAAATTAATATAGCAAGGACAAATGTCTCAAAAAAAATTCGATGTCCGGTTCAGAAATTATTGAGTGACTTAACGATGCGAAAGCTGATCTGAAGAAGTCCCTTTCTAGTAAATTAACGTTATTTTCTTCGATGTGGCGACTCCTGGACATATGAACTGAGTTAATTCTATATCGATGCATATAAAATGGAAATAACAACAATTTCATAAAATTTTGACATAATATTCACAAAATGAACAGAATGATATACCGATGTACTGATGTATCGATTCTGTAATTCATCATGAAGAATTCCAATTTTAATACATAAAGGATTATGTTTTCAAAATTGCTGCTCCTAGACACATAAACTGAATTTATTCTATATCGAAGTAAATTAATATAGCAATGACAAACATTTCAAAAAAATTCGATTTCCAGTTCAGAAAATATTGAAGGATAAAACGATTCGAAAGCTGATCATGAAGAAGTCGCTTTATAGTAAATTAACATTATATTCTTCGATGTGGCGGCTCCCGGACACATGAACTCAGTTAATTCTATATTGATGGATTTTAATATAGGAATGACAAATATTTCATAAAATTTCGATATATTGTTCAGAAAATGATCAGAATGATATACCGATGTACATATGTACCGATTCTGTAATTCATCATGTAGAAGTCCAAGTATTATAAATAAAGGATTTAGTTTTCAATGTGTCTGTTCATAGACAATGAAGTGAATTGATTCTATATAGATTCATATTAAAAAAAAGTAGTTACAGACATTTCATAACAAATCGTCATCTGGTTTAGAATATATTGAAGGATGTGTATCGATGCATATTAAAATAGAAATAACAAACATTTCATAAAATTTTGATATATTGTTCAGAAAATGAACAGAATGATATACCGATGTACTGATGTACCGACTCTGTAATTCATCATGAAGATGTACAAGTTAATTAAATTAAGGATTATGATTTTATTATGGCTTCTCCTAGACACATATACTGAATTTATTCTATATCGAAGTAAATTAATATAACAATGAAAAACATTTCAAAAAAAATTCGATATCCGGTTCAGAAATTATTGAAGGATATAACGATGCGAAAGCTGATCATGAAGAAGTCCCTATATAGTAAATTAACGTCATTTTCTTCAATGAGGTTGTACTGGACAGATGAACTAAACAAATTCTAAATCGATGCATATTAATATAGAAATGACAAATATTTCATGAAATTTCGACATATTATTCAGAAAAATGATATGATATACCGATGTACTGATGTACCGACTCTGTAATTAATCATGAAGAAGTCCAAGTTTGATAAATTAAGGATTACGTTTCCAATATGGCTGCACATAGACACATGAACTGAATCTATTCTACATCGATGCAAATTTATATAGCAATGACAAATTCGAAATCTGGTTCAGAAAATATTGAAGGATATACCGTTTCAGTAGCTAAAATTAAGAAGTCCCTTTATAGTAAATTAACGTTATTTTCTTCGATATGGCAGTTCCTGGACAGATGATCTGAATTAATTCTATATCGATGCATATTTACATAGAAATAACAACCATTTCATAAAATTTTGACATAATATTCACAAAATGAACAGAATGATATACCGATGTACTGATGTACCGACTCTGTAATTCATCATGAAGATGTCTAAGTTAAATAAATTAAGGATTATGTTTTCAATATGGCTGCTCCTAGACACATATACTGAATTTATTCTATATCGAAGTAAATTAATATAGCAATGACAAACATTACAAAAAAATTCGATGTCCAGTTCAGAAAATATTGAAGGATAAAACGATTCGAAAGCTGATCATGAAGAAGTCGCTTTATAGTAAATTAACGTCATTTTCTTCAATGAGGTTGTACTGGACACATGAACTAAACTAATTCTATATCGATGCATATTAATATATAAATGCCTGCTCATAGACACATGAAGTGAATTGATTCATATGTACTGATTAATAGATTCATATTAAAAAAAATGTAGTTACAGACATTTCATAACAAATCGTCACCTGGTTTAGAATATATTGAAGGATGTACTAATTCGTTAACTAATCAAGAAGAAGTCCGATTATAGTAAATTAACGTTATTTCCTTCGATGTGGCGACACCTGGACACATGAACTGAGTTAATTCTATATCGATGCATATTAAAATAGAAATAACAAATATTTAATAAAATTTCGATATATATTTTAGAAAATTAACAGAATGATATACCGATGTACTGATGTACCGGCTCTGTAATTCATCATGAAGAAGTCCAAGTAAAATAAATTAAGTATTATGTTTTCAACATGGCTGCTCCTAGACACATAAACTGAATTTATTCTATATCGAAGTAAATTAATATAGCAATGACAAACATTACAAAAAAATTCGATGTCCAGTTCAGAAAATATTGAAGGATAAAACGATTCGAAAGCTGATCATGAAGAAGTCGCTTTATAGTAAATTAACGTCATTTTCTTCAATGAGGTTGTACTGGACACATGAACTAAACTAATTCTATATCGATGCATATTAATATATAAATGCCTGCTCATAGACACATGAAGTGAATTGATTCATATGTACTGATTAATAGATTCATATTAAAAAAAATGTAGTTACAGACATTTCATAACAAATCGTCACCTGGTTTAGAATATATTGAAGGATGTACTAATTCGTTAACTAATCAAGAAGAAGTCCGATTATAGTAAATTAACGTTATTTCCTTCGATGTGGCGACACCTGGACACATGAACTGAGTTAATTCTATATCGATGCATATTAAAATAGAAATAACAAATATTTAATAAAATTTCGATATATATTTTAGAAAATTAACAGAATGATATACCGATGTACTGATGTACCGGCTCTGTAATTCATCATGAAGAAGTCCAAGTAAAATAAATTAAGTATTATGTTTTCAACATGGCTGCTCCTAGACACATAAACTGAATTTATTCTATATCGAAGTAAATTAATATAACAATGACAGACTTTTCAAAAAAATTCGATGTCCGGTTCAGAAATTATTGAGTGATATAGCGATGCGAAAGCTGATCTGAAGAAGTCCCTTTCTAGTAAATTAACGTTATTTTCATCGATGTGGCGACTCCTGGACATATGAACTGAGTTAATTCTATATCGATGCATATTAAAATGGAAATAACAACCATTTCATAATATTTTGACATATTGTTCACAAAATGAACAGAATGATATATCGATGTACCGACACTGTAATTCATCATGAAGAAGTCTAAGTTAAATAAATTAAGGATTATATTTTCAAAATGGCTGTTCCTAGACACATAAACTGATTTTTTTCTATATCGAAGTAAATTATTATAACAATGACAAACATTTCAAATAAATTCGATGTCTGGTTCAGAAAAAATTGAAGGATATAACGATGCGAAAGCTGATCATGAAGAAGTCCCTTCATAGTAAATTAACGTCATTTACTTCAACGAACTTGTACTGGGCACATGAACTAAACTTATTCTATTTCGATGCATATTACTATATAAATGCTTGCTCATAGACACATGAAGTGAATTGATTCATATGTACTGATTAATAGATTCATATTAAAAAAAGTAGTTACAGACATTTCATAACAAATTGTCACCTGGTTTAGAATATATTAAAGGATGTACTAATTCGTTAACTAATCAAGAAGAAGTCCCTTTATATTAAATTAACGTTATTTTCATCGATGTGGCGACTTCTGGACACATGAGCTGAGATAATTCTATATCGATGCACATTAAAGTAGAAATAACAAACATTTCATAAAATTTCGATATATTGTTCACAAAATGAACAGAATGATATACCGATGTACTGATGTACCGATTATGTAATTCATCATGAAGAATTCCAAGTTTAATAAATTAAGGATTATGTTTTCAATATGGCTGCTCCTAGACACATAAACTGAATTTTATCTATATCGAAGTAAATTAATATAGCAATGACAAACATTTCAAAAAAATTCGATATCCAGTTCAGAAAATATTGAAGGATAAAACGATTCGAAAGCTGATCATGAAGAACTCCCTTTATAGTAAATTAACGATATTTTCATCGATGTGGCGACTCCTGGACACATGAGCTGAGATAATTCTATATCGATGCATATTAAAATAGAAATAACAAACATTTCATAAAATTTCGATATATTGTTCAGAAAATGAACAGAATGATATACCGATGTACTGATATACCGACTCTGTAATTCATCATGAAGATGTCCAAGTTAAATAAATTAAGGATTATGTTTTCAATATGGCTGCTCCTAGACACATAAACTGAATTTAATCTATATCGAAGTAAATTAATATAGCAATGACAAACTGAAAGCTGATCATGAAGAAATCCCTTAATAGTAAATTAACATTATATTCTTCGATTTGATGGCTCCTGGACACATGAACTCAGTTAATTCTATATTGATGGATTTTAATATAGAAATGACAAATATTTCATAAAATTTCGATATAGTGTGCAGAAAATGATCAGAATGATATACCGATGTACTGATGTACCGATTCTGTAATTCATCATGAAGAAGTCCAAGTTTAATAAATTACGTATTATGTTTTCAACATGGCTGCTCCTAGACACATAAACTGAATTAATTCTATATCGAAGTAAATTAATATATCAATGACAGACTTTTCAAAACAATTCGATGTCCGGTTTAGAAAATATTGAAGGATAAAACGATTCGGAAGCTGATTATGAAGAAGTCCCATTATTGTAAATTAAAGTTATATTCTTCGATGTGGCGGCTCCCGGACACATGAACTCAGTTAATTCTATATTGATGGATTTTAATATAGGAATGACAAATATTTCATAAAATTTTGATATATTGTGCAGAAAATGAACAGAATTATATACATATATGAATATATTGTATATATATATGTGTACTAATGTACTGAATCTGTAAAAAATTATGAAGAAGTCCAAGTATTATAAATAAAGGATTTTGTTTTCAATGTGCCGTCTCATAGACACATGAAGTGCATTGATTCTATATAGACTCATATTAAAAGAAAAGTAGTTACAGACATTTCATGTCAAATCGTCATCTGGTTTAGAATATATCGAAGGATGTACTAACTCGGTAACTAATCATGAAGATTGTCCATTATAGTAAATTAACGTTATTTTCTTCGATATGGCAGTTCCTGGACACATGATCTGAATTAATTCTATACCGATGCATATTTATATAGAAATAACAACCATTTCATAAAATTTCGATATATTGTTCAGAAAATGAACAGAATGATATACCGAAGTACATATGTACCGATTCCGTAATTCATCATGAAGAAGTCCAAGTTTAATAAATTAAGTATTATGTTTTCAACATGGCTGCTCCTAGACACATAAACTGAATTTATTCTATATCGAAGTAAATTAATATAACAATGACAGACTTTTCAAAACAATTCGATGTCCGGTTCAGAAAATATTGAAGGAGAAAACGATTCGAAAGCTGATCATGAAAAATTCCCATTATAGTAAATTAAAGTTATATTCTTCGATGTGGCGGCTCCTGGACACATGAACTCAGTTAATTCTATATTGATGGATTTTAATATAGGAATGACAAATATTTCATAAAATTTCGATATATTGTTCAGAAAATGATCAGAATGATATACCGATGTACATATGTACCGATTCTGTAATTCATCATGTAGAAGTCCAAGTATTATAAATAAAGGATTTAGTTTTCAATGTGTCTGTTCATAGACAATGAAGTGAATTGATTCTATATAGATTCATATTAAAAAAAAGTAGTTACAGACATTTCATAACAAATCGTCATCTGGTTTAGAATATATTGAAGGATGTGTATCGATGCATATTAAAATAGAAATAACAAACATTTCATAAAATTTTGATATATTATTCAGAAAATGAACAGAATGATATACCGATGTACTGATGTACCGACTCTGTAATTCATCATGAAGATGTACAAGTTAATTAAATTAAGGATTATGATTTTATTATGGCTTCTCCTAGACACATAAACTGAATTTATTCTATATCGAAGTAAATTAATATAACAATGAAAAACATTTCAAAAAAAATTCGATATCCGGTTCAGAAATTATTGAAGGATATAACGATGCGAAAGCTGATCATGAAGAAGTCCCTATATAGTAAATTAACGTCATTAACTTCAATGAGGTTGTACTGGACAGATGAACTAAACAAATTCTAAATCGATGCATATTAATATAGAAATGACAAATATTTCATGAAATTTCGACATATTATTCAGAAAAATGATATGATATACCGATGTACTGATGTACCGACTCTGTAATTAATCATGAAGAAGTCCAAGTTTGATAAATTAAGGATTACGTTTCCAATATGGCCGCACATAGACACATGAACTGAATCTATTCTATATCGATGCAAATTTATATAGCAATGACAAATTCGAAATCTGGTTCAGAAAATATTGAAGGATATACCGTTTCAGTAGCTGAAATTAAGAAGTCCCTTTATAGTAAATTAACGTTATTTTCTTCGATATGGCAGTTCCTGGACAGATGATCTGAATTAATTCTATATCGATGCATATTTACATAGAAATAACAACCATTTCATAAAATTTTGACATAATATTCACAAAATGAACAGAATGATATACCGATGTACTGATGTATCGATTCTGTAATTCATCATGAAGAATTCCAATTTTAATACATAAAGGATTATGTTTTCAAAATTGCTGCTCCTAGACACATAAACTGAACTTTTTCTATATCGAAGTAAAGTAATATAGCAATGACAAACATTTCAAAAAAATTCGATGTCCGGTTCAGAAAATATTGAAGGATAAAACGATTCGAAAACTGATCATGAAGAAGTCCCTTTATAGTACATTAACGTTATATTCCTCGATGTGGCGGCTCCCGGACACATGAACTCTGTTAATTCTATATTGATGGAATTTAATATAGGAATGACAAATATTTCATAAAATTTCGATATATTGTGCAGAAAATGAACAGAATTATACACCTATGTACTAATGTACTGACTCTGTAAATAATTATGTAGAAATCCAAGTATTATAAATAAAGGATTTTGTTTTCAATGTGCCTGCTCATAGACACATGAAGTGCATTGATTCTATATAGATTCAAATTGGACACAAGAAAAGTAGTTACAAACATTTCAAATCAAACCATAATCTGGTTTAGAATATATTGAAGGATGTACTAACTCGGTAACTAATCATGAAGAATGTCCATTATAGTAAATGAACGTTATTTTCTTCAATATGGCAGATCCTGGACACATGATCTGAATTAATTATATATCGATGCATATTTAAATAGAAATAACAACCATTTCATAAAATTTTGACATATTGTTCAGAAAATGAACAGAATGATATACCGATGTACTGATGTACCGATTCTGTAATTCATCATGAAGAATTCCAAGTTTAATAAATAAAGGATTATGGTTTCAAAATGGCTGCTCCTAGACACATAAACTGAACCTTTTCTATATCGAAGTAAATTAATATAGCAATGACAAACATTTCAAAAAAATTCGATGTCCGGTTCAGAAAATAATGAAGGATAAAACGATTCGAAAGCTGATCATGAAGAAGTCCCATTATAGTAAATTAAAGTTATATTCTTCGATGTGGCGGCTCCCGGACACATGAACTCAGTTAATTCTATATTGAAGGATTTTAATATAGGAATGACAAATATTTCATAAAATTTCGATATATTGTGCAGAAAATGAACAGAATTATATACCAATATACTAATGTACTGACTCTGTAAATAATTATGAAGAAATCCAAGTATTATAAATAAAGGATTTTGTTTTCAATGTGCCTGCTCATAGACACATGAAGTGCATTGATTCTATATAGATTCATATTAAAAGAAAGGTAGTTACAAACATTTAAAATCAAACCATAATCTGGTTTAGAATATATTGAAGGATGTACTAACTCGGTAACTAATCATGAAGAATGTCCATTATAGTAAATTAACGTTATTTTCCTCGATATGGCAGTTCCTGGACATATGATCTGAATTAATTCTATATCGATGCATATTTAAATAGAAATAACAACCATTTCATAAAATTTTGACATATTGTTCAGAAAATGAACAGAATGGTATACCGATGTACTGATGTATCGATTCTGTAATTCATCATGAAGAATTCCAATTTTAATACATAAAGGATTATGTTTTCAAAATTGCTGCTCCTAGACACATAAACTGAACTTTTTCTATATCGAAGTAAAGTAATATAGCAATGACAAACATTTCAAAAAAATTCGATGTCCGGTTCAGAAAATATTGAAGGATAAAACGATTCGAAAACTGATCATGAAGAAGTCCCTTTATAGTAATTAACGTTATATTCCTCGATGTGGCGGCTCCCGGACACATGAACTCTGTTAATTCTATATTGATGGAATTTAATATAGGAATGACAAATATTTCATAAAATTTCGATATATTGTGCAGAAAATGAACAGAATTATATACCTATGTACTAATGTACTGACTCTGTAAATAATTATGTAGAAATCCAAGTATTATAAATAAAGGATTTTGTTTTCAATGTGCCTGCTCATAGACACATGAAGTGCATTGATTCTATATAGATTCATATTAAAAGAAATTAGTTACAAACATTTAAAATCAAACCATAATCTGGTTTAGAATATATTGAAGGATGTACTGACTCGGTAAGTAATAATGAAGAATGTCATTTATAGTAAATTAACGTTATTTTCTTCGCTATGGCAGTTCCTGGACACATGATCTGAATTAATTCTATATCGATGCATATTTATATAGAAATAACAACCATTTCATAAATTTTTGACATAATATTCATAAAATGAACAGAATAATATACCGATGTACTGATTTACCGATTCTGTAATTCATCATGAAGTATTCCAAGTTTAATAAATAAAGGATTATGTTTTCAAAATGGCTGCTCCTAGACACATAAACTGAACCTTTTCTATATCGAAGTAAATTAATATAGCAATGACAAACATTTCAAAAAAAATCGATGTCCGGTTCAGAAAATATTGAAGGATAAAACGATTCGAAAACTGATCATGAAGAAGTCCCTTTATAGTAAATTAACGTCATATTCTTCGATGTGGCGGCTCCCGGACACATGAACTCTGTTAATTCTATATTGATGGAATTTAATATAGGAATGACAAATATTTCATAAAATTTCGATATATTGTGCAGAAAATGAACAGAATTATATACCTATGTACTAATGTACTGACTCTGTAAATAATTATGAAGAAGTCCAAGTATTATAAATAAAGGATTTTGTTTTCAATGTGCCTGCTCATAGACACATGAAGTGCATTGATTCTATATAGATTCATATTAAAAGAAAAGTAGTTACAGACATTTCAAATCAAACCATAAGCTGGTTTAGAATATATTGAAGGATGTACTAAATCGGTAACTAATTATGAAGAATGTCATTTATAGTAAATTAACGTTATTTTCTTCGATATAGCAGTTCTTGGACACATGATCTGAATTAATTCTATATCGATGCATATATATATAGAAATAACAACCCTTTCATAAAATTTTGACACATTGTTCACAAAATGAACAGAATGATATACCGATGTACTGATGTACCGACTCTGTAATTCTTCATGAAGACGTCCAAGTTGAACAAATTATGGATTTTGTTTTCAATATGGCTGCTCCTAGACACAAACTGAATTTATTCTATATCGAAGTAAATTAATATAGCAATGACAAACATTTCAAAAAAATTCGATGTCCAGTTTAGAAAATATTGAAGGATAAAACGATTCGAAAGCTGATCATGAAGAAGTCCCATTATAGTAAATTAACGTTATATTCTTCGATGTGGCGGCTCCCGGACACATGAACTCAGTTAATTCTATATTGAAGGATTTTAATATAGGAATGACAAATATTTCATAAAATTTCGATATATTGTGCAGAAAATGAACAGAATTATATACCTATGTACTAATGTACTGACTCTGTAAATAATTATGTAGAAATCCAAGTATTATAAATAAAGGATTTTGTTTTCAATGTGCCTGCTCATAGACACATGAAGTGCATTGATTCTATATAGATTCATATTAAAAGAAAGTAGTTACAAACATTTCAAATCAAATCATAATCTGGTTTAGAATATATTGAAGGATGTACTAAATCGGTAACTAATTATGAAGAATGTCATTTATAGTAAATTAACGTTATTTTCTTCGATATAGCAGTTCCCGGACACATGATCTGAATTAATTCTATATCGATGCATATTTATATAGAAATAACAACCCTTTCATAAAATTTTGACATATTGTTCACAAAATGAACAGAATGATATACCGATGTACTGATGTACCGAATCTGTAATTCTTCATGAAGACGTCCCAGTTGAACAAATTATGGATTTTGTTTTCAATATGGCTGCTCCTAGACACATAAACTGAAATTTTTCTATATCGAAGTAAATTAATATAGCAATGACAAACATTTCAAAAAAATTTGATGTCCGGTTCAGAAAATATTGAAGGATAAAATGATTCGAAAACTGATCATGAAGAAGTCCCATTATAGTAAATTAAAGTTATATTCTTCGATGTGGCGGCTCCCGGACACATGAACTCAGTTAATTCAATATTGAAGGATTTTAATATAGGAATGACAAATATTTCATAAAATTTCGACATATTGTGCAGAAAATGAACAGAATTATATACCTATGTACTAATGTACTGACTCTGTAAATAATTATGAAGAAATCCAAGTATTATAAATAAAGGATTTTGTTTTCAATGTGCTTGCTCATAGACTCATGAAGTGCATTGATTCTATATAGATTCATATTAAAAGAAATTAGTTACAAACATTTCAAATCAAACCATAATCTGATTTAGAATATATTGAAGGATGTACTAACTCGGTAACTAATAATGAAGAATGTCATTTATAGTAAATTAACGTTATTTTCTTCGATATGGCAGTTCCTGGACACATGATCTGAATTAATTCTATATCGATGCATATTTATATAGAAATAACAACCATTTCATAAAATTTTGACATAATATTCACAAAATGAACAGAATAATATACCGATGTACTGATGTACCGATTCTGTAATTCATCATGAAAAATTCCAAGTTTAATAAATAATGGATCATGTTTTCAAAATGGCTGCACCTAGACACATAAACTGAAATTTTTCTATATCGAAGTAAATTAATATAGCAATGACAAACATTTCAAAAAAATTCGATGTCCGGTTCAGAAAATATTGAAGGATAAAATGATTCGAAAACTGATCATGAAGAAGTCCCTTTATCATAAATTAACGTTATATTCTTCGATGTGGCGGCTCCCGGACACATGAACTCAGTTAATTCTATATTGATGGATTTTAATATAGGAATGACAAATATTTTATAAAATTTCGATATATTGTGCAGAAAATGAACAGAATTATATACATATATGTATATATTGTATATATTTATATACTAATGTACTGACACTGTAAATAATTATGAAGAAGTCCAAGTATTTTAAATAAAGGATTTTGTTTTCAATGTGCCTGCTCATAGACACATGAAGTGCATTGATTCTATATAGATTCATATTAAAAGAAAAGTAATTACAGACATTTCAAATCAAACCATAATCTGGTTTAGAATATATTGAAGAATGTACTAACTCGGTAACTAAACATGAAGAATGTCCATTATAGTAAATTAACGTTATTTTCTTCGATATGGCAGTTCCTGGACACATGATTTGAATTAATTCTATATCGATGCATAATAATATATAAATGCCTGCTTATAGACACATGAAGTGAATTGATTCATATGTACTGATTAGTAGGTTCATATAAAGAAAAAGTAGTTACAGACATTTCATAACAAATCGTCATATAGTTTAGAATATATTGAAGAATGTACTAATTCGTCAACTAATCAAGAATAAGTCCGTTTATAGTAAATTAACGTTATTTTCTTCGATGTGGCGACTCCTGGACACATGAACTGAGTTAATACTATATCGATGCATATTAATATAGAAATAAAAAATATTTCATAAAATTTCGATATATTGTTCAGAAAATGATCAGAATGATATACCGATGTACATATGTACCGATTCTATAATTCATCATGAAGAAGTCCAAGTATTATAAATAAAGGATTTAGTTCTCAATGTGCCTGTTCATAGACACATGAAGTGAATTTATTCTATATCGATTTATATTCAAAAAAAAGTGGTTCCAGCAATTTCATATCAAATCGTCATCTGGTTTAGAATATATTGAAGGATGTACTAACTCGGTAGCTAATAATGAAGAATGTCATTTATAGTAAATTAACGTTTTTTTCTTCGATATGGCAGTTCCTGGACACATGATCTGAAATAATTCTATATCGATGCATATTTAAATAGAAATAACAACCATTTCATAAAATTTTGACATATTGTTCAGAAAATGAACAAAATGATATACCGATGTACTGATGTACCGACTCTGTAATTCATCATGAAGAAGTCCAAGTTAAAGAAATTAAGTATTATATTTTGAATACGGCTGCTCCTAGACACATAAACTGAATTTAATCTATATCGAAGTAAATTAATATAACAATAACAAACATTTCAAAAAAATTCGATGTCCTGTTTAGAAAATGTTGAAGGATGTAACGATTCGAAAGCTGATCATGAAGAAGTCCCTTAATAGTAAATTAACATTATATTCTTCGATGTGATGGCTCCTGGACACATGAACTCAGTTAATTCTATATTGATGGATTTTAATATAGAAATGACAAATATTTCATAAAATTTCGATATATTGCGCAGAAAATGATCAGAATGATATAAGTAGTATGAATATATGTACATCGGTATATCAGTAGTATGAATATAGGCAAGGTAAGGCAATTGGGTCGTGCGTTTAAAAAACGAACTACAATCCAACCAAATTCCAACTAGTCCAATAACCATCCACCAAAAATCTTATTACAATTCATCAAAATCCAACTATACCAATCGGTATCCAACAAAAAATCTTATTCAGCAGCAAACCCAATAAGGTATCCAATCGGCATTTAAATAAATCCAACTAAAATAATTTGTTCTTCTAATAAAGTGATGTTATTTTGGTCGCAACTCCCCCCTGTAATCCCATTGGCAGTAGTATGAATATAGGCAGTTGCTTCGTCGTCCTCCATCTGAAACTTCTACCTGCTAAGATTGAGTTTCATATGCGCCGGTTAAGGGTATTTTGAGAACAGTCACAATCATCTATCCTGCTAAGATCGTATTTGAGAAGAGTTTGATTATAGCAAATACTTGAACCCACTACCGCACAAAAGTTATAAAATCGTCCGATACGTTCTTAAGACTTGAGAGCAGCACCAAAATGGACAAGGGCCACCTGTGTTAACTGATCAAGACTCACCCCCGCCCCATTGTTTTGTCTTTCTGTTTACTTGTTTGTTTTTATCAATCCGTTTCATTAAACGAAGTCCGCACTCACAATCCGTAATATAAACTATTTTTTATGGCCATACGATAACGTGAATTGAATTTCATAACGAAAACCGTCAGTGTTTTATTTGTAATATAATTATTGTAACGTTCGATTTTCTTTCGTCTCTTTGAATGTATTTCATGTATGTGAGATAATTCAATACAAATGAAAATGTGACGAATTTAGAAGATGTATATACAATAAGGATGAGAAAGAATAAGAATAAGGTAACATGTATGCATTACATATAAAGGTACCTCAACCAATAAGAAGTTTTGTAAAGTAAAATACAAATGTTGCTGCTGAGTGCTTGAAAGAACTAGGCATATTGCATAGCACATCTCTCTAACGGAGTAGAATGAAATAGAAACATTTTTGAATAACAGATTTGACCAATGAAAACCCATTGACAATCTTATACAATTGTGTTCAGATTTACTTCTATATAAAGTATTGAAATCCATTTGAAAAATAGTCTCAAATTAAATCTCATAGTGGAAGTGCTTACATTTGATTCTAATAATGGTAAGTAAATATTTTTCAATAAATGTAAATATTTATTTCTAATATTTATTTAACAGAATCTTATCCAACAATTAAATAATTGTTCTAAAGGGGTTGGTCAAGGATATACTAAAGTTGATGATTTAAATATTGATCAGGACTATATTATCACTGGATGCAAAGTTAAGGAAACACAATTTGGTGAAAAGCTGATCATTTATTTGTTAGCTGAAAATGATTCTCCTCTTTGGATTTTCTTGCCCAAGCGATTTACTCAAATATTTCACACAAAAAAAAACCCATTCAAAGTACTAAAAGATACTGGCGTTCAGAGTTTAATTTTTAGAGGGAGAGATAAAAATAAATTCAATATGGCAATTTTCGAATTTGTTTCTAAGTTAAATACAACATACGAATAATAAAATGTATATATAATTTAAATAATACAAAAATAAATAATTTTACAATTAATTATACTTGGAATATTTTTTATTTATTTTCTTTTTAATTGTAAATTCGGTTTTAAATAGTTTTAAAACCTTTGAGTCATTGAATTTCAAATTGGATTTATCAAATAAGTTTAGAAACATTTTTAATGATTTGTTTTGTGATTTGTAAAGTGCATACATTGCACAATAATGACCGCATGTACTGGAAAAATATCCTTGAACTTGCTGCTTATTGTATGAAAAACTTTTACAATTTCGTTTAAGAAAAAGTATAAAGTCTTTATTATGAGGATATTGTCCAGATGAATCAAAGTACTCTCCTTTGTTTGTAGAACTGAAGTAGAATGCAACCCAATGACTTCCGGGTCGATGAGATGGATCCGTATTTGCAATTACAATAGCAGGCTTTTGTATAGTAAATGGTAATTGGTTGGAGGTGTATACACCTCTAAAATACATTTTAGTTGAAGCATGTTTTTGTAGAGCATTTCTAATTTGTAGTGTATTCATATTTTATTATAATGTTATGCGAACGTTCCTGTTTCTATCAATATCCAGCATTGAATCATATTCACAGTAAACTAAACAGGTAATCGCTTCTTCTAAGGGTTGTGCAAATCTCCCCTCAATGCGAATTGTACCTTGACTCAATAAATTTGCGCACATCGACGTATTCGAATGATCAGAGGTTAAATCAAACCCCAAAATAAAATATCCAGTATCAAAAAGTTCTTTAGTTACAAAAAGACCTTTATCAAAATGTTTAATTCCATTTCCTTTAAATAGCATATTATAAGCTCTGGAACTTTTACAATTTTTTAAATCATTATAATCAAATTCTAATGGTTGCGAAGGAATTTGTACTCCGTTTACTGAGAGATTAAATCTCTGAATATTAAAATGTTGAAATTTGAATGGATTTAGATTTCTACTTCCGGAATATGCTTAATTAGAAACCATGCAAAACGCTATAAAATTTCGTAATTGTCCAATCACTACATTATCAATCGACAATGAATGATTTCCTGGATAAAGTGTGAATGACTTCACTTCGACTCTGTTGAAGGGATATATAGCATTTTTATTAAGTAAAACCTTATGATGAGCTAGAAGGATGCTAGGGTTTATTGTTATATGGTTCATAAATAATTGCGCTTCTAAAATTTTTAGAGATGCTTCCCCTGCTGATTCCATAATATAAAAAGATGCCTTTTCCATATTGAAAGTAATACGAAGGTCCACATTATTCAATAATAATTTGGATTGGTTAAATATATCTCCATGTATTTTACCATATAACTCAACTGTATTACTTTTTTGAAAAATGCTTCTTCTTGCAGTTAATCCAGTATTTCCACCTACCCCATCTGAAGTTGTGTCTGGAATCCATCCAGAGGTAGTTAGATGTGATTTACTCGCATCTGTTCCATAATTAAGTAATGTTTGTATATAAGCTCTGTAGTGATAATTATTATCACTTTGGGATACCAGAACATTATTCAAATAAACAGACGAACTCCTAAATATGGAGTGAAGAACATTATTTACAATTCCAACTGAATCATCCGCTATATTCTGGTTTTCTTTATTTTTCAATTGCACTACTAATTTTAAATATACGCTAGATAGGTCTCTATAAGTTTCTCCATTTCCTAGACATACAAACTCAATCGATCCAGCATTATCTAATGACGCTATAGGGTTATACGCCACTTCTTCTGTTCGCAAAATACTATTTTGAGTAGGGAGAGGCTCAAATAAATCAAGTTCACTTTTCATGCACTCCATTTTTTAATATTTTTTAAACTTTATATTTGATGAAAATATATCCTTGGGTACAAAAAATTGGGTAAAAAATTTTCTTATCTTATTGACACGTTTACTTTTGGAAGAAGTTTTAGAATGAGGATTTTTTTTCGGTTTCTTGCGCTTTATATGTTTTTTTCCAGATCCTTTTTGTAGTACTTTCGAAATTTTATTAATAGCCTTACTTGATAAGTTTTGAAGGGCTAACTGTCCTTGCTCTTCTAAAATATTTCTTAGTGGTTTTCTTCCGAAATCATTCATTATTGCTTTTCCTGTTTCCGTAGCTTGATTTTTTATGGCATTTAGCCCTGATAGAAATAAAGGTTTTAAATTTCTGTATAAACCAGAGAAAAATGAACCAATTCCTCTACCCTGTTGAATAATTCTCGGTGATATGTAAAGTGTTCCTATATGACTAATTCCAGATCCGGACTGATTTAGATAATATTGTGTGTAAAGCTGTTCCATGACGAGTTAAATCTGAGCAACTTTCTTTCTCAGTACCTCATTTATATCTTTTATTTCTTTCTACGAAAATGTAAGGTAACATATATTGGAACATGAGTAGCCTCAAAATACAGCTTTTCACATACAAGGTTCGTTATCAAAATAGATATATCTTTTATAGAAATCGTCTCAATGGGATAGTATTCAATGAAAGAAAATTTTTTTAGTTGACTAGTTCCATCATATGGAAGGACTTTTAAGCAACGTAAATTGGAATCACCAATGCATCTGGGTTTAATAATATCAGTATAAATTAAAATTATTTCGTTTGATGGAGGGTC
Organism: Coelopa pilipes; assembly: GCA_947389925.1. NCBI lineage: Eukaryota > Metazoa > Arthropoda > Insecta > Diptera > Coelopidae > Coelopa > Coelopa pilipes. Next base: position 12,112,725 of record OX376700.1, read on the forward strand.
TAGTTTCTTTACAATGGAATTAGAAACTAATGCATTCAAAAAAATTTCTGTTAATCCAACCTCCCAATTCTCTGAAATTTGAGTTGGTATATTCACAATATTTGTAAAAGCAGATTGAACATTTCCAGTGTATACACTTAATGAATTATTATTGAGTAAGGTAACACTGAATTCTTGAAGGATGTTCATTATCTTATGGTTCAGAGAATAATAGCGTTTTTGAAAATATGTTGATATTTATATGTATTTTCAAAGTGATATCCATTCAATATCATTTTTTCCAAATTGTTTTACAGCCAGTTTTAATTTATAAGGGTGATTCCAAATTCGATTTCTTTTCTGCATTGCAGACATCGATTTTTTTGTAGATAGAGGTTTCTTCTTAGGTGGATTTTCTAATTTACTATCATTTAAAGATATATCGTGACGCTTTCTCTTATGAGGATAAACTTCAATTTCATTTTCTTTTGATTTCAAATTTTTTTTCTGTCTCTTATGCAAAGATTCAAATTCGTCTTTAGAACTGGATTGTAGTTTTTCCTTGTCGAACTTGTTTTCCATATCATTGAAAGTATCTAATTCTTTTTTATTAATTTCATTAATCTGGGGGTTTAGAACTACCTCATCAGTTTGAGTTTCATTATCAGCTGAATTAAATTTTTGATTCGTATGGCTATTGAACTCTAGAATTTTATTTGGATTTCGTCTTCTTTTACTGTTAATATATTTATTTAACTCTTCTCTAATGGTAATCCATTTATTAAAATCATTCAAATGTTTACTAATAAATATCGGTAATAGTTTTCGATTTAAAAATACAGATGACAGAGAATCATTAAAAATCATGTTGTAAGTATTTGGGTGTACAAGTAATACTTTATTTAATATAGTTTTAGACATTATCGATGAGTTTCCCAATTATTCCTGAGAGCAATGAAGATAGGAGAACTGGAAGAAATCCCCCACGTTGAATTAGAACTTTCCTTTTGGAGCTTACAGATCGTTTTGGACATGATATACATCTGAGTTCATTTTTATACTTTTTTAAAAATTTCTTATCCTTTGTTTTCAATTTGTTATTTCCATTTAGTGTATTATATGCTATTTCAATAATTGATTTTAATACGTCTTCATGACAATTCTTTAAAATTGCTTTCCTTAGTTTTGTGTCAGCATTTTTTATCGTGTACAAAAAATGCTTGTTTTCCTTTAACCGCTTGAGATTCTTTTTGTAAACCATTTTCACTAGTATCACAATAGCAGAAGCAATAATCTTTATTAAATATTTTTGTTCTATATCTGAGAAGATCATTAATGCCTTGTGTGAGATCAATGACTAAATATCCATGAGGTTCGTCTGTAACCTCTTTATATATTTTCATTAGTTCTCTAGGGTTTTCTGGATATATTTGCCGAGCTAAGTGTTGAAACTGCAACTTATCGCGGGGATTTTTAAATACAACTATATATTTTGAGTTTAATGAAATATCTCGAGTGTGAGATGATTTATGAAAAATGTTCTGAGTGACTACGATAACAGGTAGATTTCTGTGATGCGAACCTTTTGTAAAAAGTTCACAGACTTCTTTATTAAACGCACCCATCATCAAGTCATCTAATATTATTAGAATGGGTTCATTATTTTCATTCTGAAAACTTTCAGGTATGCCTCTATGAAATTCAATATTATTTAGTTTTGGTTTAGCCTTTTCTTCTCCATAACACCAAATTATACGATTGATTTCTTCGCTTATTAAATGCGATTTTAATTCAATTAGTTTTTCTAAAAAAGTAGTTTTTCCTGACCCTGATGGTCCACTGATTAGCATTGTAAATGGATGTATGAACTGATAAAACATGATGACTGTGGAATAACTAATTTATAAATGATTTCATTTCATCTCCTCTTATATATATATATATTTTTTTTTATTTTATAATATATTTACATTCTTCTAAGAATACAAAAATCTTAAAAATATTATTGAGTGCACATCTGTATTGGAAATTTTCAAACTCAAACTCATTGTGAGTTCAATATTAATAATATTTATGCTCGGAGATAAATATTTTTCGAGGAATTCTTTTTTATGTTTTCCAACAACAAAAACAGTATTGAATTTATTTAAAGGTGATAAAACGTCTGCGACTGATAAATAATCGATATATCCATCATTCCAATCAAGTCCATTTACATTTTTTTTACAGAATAAATATTTCCTTCGAGCGTCGATATCCAGTTCTTTATATGAATAGGGTGGCTTAAACACATAATAGTCGGGTATAACTGATCCACCACTCATAAAAGCGAGCTCCTTAATGAATAATTGTTGATTATTTCCACACAAATATTGGAAATCCAGTAGAATTGTTTTCTCTTTTTGAAATTGAGTCATTTTCGAATCAAAGAAAAAATAAAACTGAAATTGTATCGTCATCTCAATCCTTTATATAGCATATAATTGCTTGAGGTCTTTTCAGTTTGAGTTAGCTCGCAAGAAAAGATGGAACAAATTAAGGAGGAAAAACGTGAAATTAAACAGATACAGGATCATGAAGTAATTTTCGGTATGGAATATTATATAAACTTGAATTTAAAAATAATATGTGGGTTTTCAACAACTCGAAATTTTACACCAATGTTATGGATTCAGCAAGGAAATAATTATATTGGATTGGATCGTGAGGAATGGATTCATCTTATGGCTTATAAGGAATTCATACTATTAAAACTGGATCATCACAAATTCCTTTCACCGGATACATTATTAAGTTACCCTTCATTTCAAAATATACATTGTGAATTTGTATATAAAAAAAGTAATGGTAACTGCATATTCACTTTGAATCACTTTGGTAATTGTATAGAATTCGATAGCCGAGCCTGGAAAAAATTAATTCGAGTTGGTGTCTTTTTATCTACTTTTCTATGTTGGAATACAATTTTACAAAAACAAATATTTAATTTTTATCACAATCATTTTATACCAACATGTATTGAACAAAAGAAAAATTGTATTCAATTTTCTGAAATTAAAGGATTTTATTCAGATGATGTTAAAGTAGATTTAACTAGATTATGTTTTGAAATATCAAGAAAAATGCAAAGTGTAATTAAAAATGATATTAAAATGTATAAAGTATTAAGAAGAACAAAATTAGTAAAGGAAGAATATGTATAATAAGGTTAAATTAAAAAATAAAAATTTTAAAACATGAGTAAGAAAATTGTTGTTGACGAAATTCACAGATATGCTAGAAAAAATTTTCCTCGGCGAAGATTTATACAAAAAGGTTTGCACGACACGTGGCAAATTGATTTGGTTGAAATGATTCCATTTCAACAAACAAACAATGGATACAAATATCTTCTTACAATAGTAGATACTTTTTCTAAATTTGCATTTGCTCTTCCTGTGAAAACAAAAAGCGCCAAAAATGTAACTATGGCCATGAGTGAAGTATTAAAAAACTCAAATCATCTTCCAAAAAATATTCAATCTGATCAGGGGAAAGAATTTTTTAATAATGAATTTAAAAGTTTAATGAATAAATTTAAAATTAATCATTATCATACATATACACATATGAAAGCTTCAATTTGTGAACGCTTTAATAGAACATTAAAAAATATGATGTGGAAAATGTTTAGTATGAATGGTGACTATAAATGGATTACAAATTTACAATCACTTATATCTAAGTACAACAATTCATGGCACAGAACAATTAAAATGAAACCAATTGAAGTGAATAAAATTAATGAAAACAGTATACTTCAGAGCATATATAGTTTTCCAAAAAAATTTCCAAAACCAAAATTTAACGTAGGTGACTCTGTTAGAATTAGCAAGTTTAAAGGTACATTTTTCAAAGGATATACACCAAATTGGACAACGGAAATTTTCATTATAGAAAAAATTAATATCACTTACCCAGTGACATATATTTTAAAAGATTATAAGGAATCTATTATTAAAGGTGCTTTTTATGAGTATGAACTGCAGAAAGTCAGGAATAAAAACGCGTATCTGGTTGAAAAAGTATTGAAGCGTAAAGGCAATAAGTTATATGTTAAATGGCTAGGATTTGAAAATATTCATAACTCATGGATTCTTAAAAGTGAATTACTAAAATAGGGTATATAAATCATTAACATAGAAGATAACCCCCAGTTGCCTAGTGTATGTCAACTGAATCGCATATTAAAAGAATAAATATGCAATGGTTTAAGAAAGGATATGTTCGATTACTCTACTGTAACTATTGCGGTAGCAACGAACATTTAGAGAATAACTGTAGAAAGAAAAAATTTGATGATTTGAAACAGCAGTCTGATAAGAAAAATATAAAACAAAAATAGGTGGTATGGAAATATATTTTGTTTTATTGATAATTAAATATGAAATATATACATGTCTTAAATATATAATAGATTGACATAAAATGGCTATTTACATAGTTATTTTTAACTAATAAAGTTATAGTTATGCGTAGAAAGGTGTTTTTTTTTTGTTTTTTTTTTGGTAGTTTGTGTTAGTTTATTGTTTCCGAATATATATAATTAGCTAGTCTATTCTATAGTGACCCCATGCTGAAGTTGATATACCATCAGATGAAATATGTCTTTTATCATCTAGATAGTTTAAGCTTATTTTGTTTACAATTTCTGTATATAGTTGATGAGATCGACTTCTTATTACCCGTTGTTGACCATAAAAAGTTTTTCGATTGCTAATACATTCAATATAATCATTAAACTGTAGTTTCCTAACTATATTACTTTTCACACCCTTAACTTTTTTAATAACTTTGTCGTTACATTCATCTGATTTCTTATCAACTTTATAAGTATAGGCTTTAGCTTTCAAACCTACAAAACTGGTCATAACTCTCCCCGCATTTTCATCTTTCATTAAACCCAATACCTTTTTATTAAGCCGTTTTATATTGAACTGGTTCTCATCGATATAATCAGATGTATCAAAGTACGACGGATTTTGTTTTATTAATTTATATAGATCATCCTCTGAAGAGATTATAAAAGAATCGGTATCCATATAAATAGTATTAGAAGACGGGCTTTTTATTTTGAGAAAATTATAATAAAAATCGTACATCAGCCATTTCGATAGCTCTAAAACAGAAAAACCTACATAAATGGGTTTATCGTACACAATTTCTAATTTAGTTAGTTCAACACCTATCAGATTTTCACTAAATATTTCAATGCTATGTACATTTGATTTAGTAATAAGTGACCTGTATCCCTCGGAATTTTGTCTGTTATCATAGTGTGTAACTAAGCGAACGTCTCTTCTTTTTTCTACATTTTCCATAGTTTTACCATAAACTGCGTTGTTCATGAGCTTATAGAAATTTTTTTCAAAATCATTACTTGCCACCGTTCGTTTTTCAGTATTTAAATTAATGTAAGATTTTAACCAAGCGCTTTGTTCAAATATTAATACCCGATGTATTTTCTTCAAAATCAAACCGTGACTCAAAGCAAGTTGTAAATTTTTGAGATGAATGATGTAGTTTTCTTTTTTATGAAAGTCCGCAATTAACTTTTTCCCTTTTCCACCGACAGGTATTTTGTTCTCAGGACAAAATGGAAGAGAGTTATGAGCATCATGCAAAGTCTCAGGATATTCTAGATCAACTTCTAGAATATAACCAATATCATCCTCGGTGGATATATTAAAAACATTTAAACTTTCTACTTCTTTTTTTTCTAGAAATTTAAAATTAGATATTGGAAGTTTCTGAGACATTGCCCATCCATATAAATTATTTGCATCTATGTAGAGCAAATAATTTTCTTTATTTTTAGGGTTGTATCCAGCATTCATATACTAATTATTTACAAATGAAACCCTATGACTACATTGCGTCAAGCCTCCTCTCACTCCAATTTTTAGAAAATTATGAATATCTGCATCATTTATCAACTCTAATTCTACTTGAGTATACTTTAGCATGGCATCCCAAGAAAGTGAAGGCGCAGTAACATAGTTACAGGGATCTAAGTTATATATATTCCTACATATGGAACGGAAATTTTCGAAGACATCACTCAAAATTAATACATCATTTTCTAAATAAATTATCATATAGTCCCTTAATGTTTTACAATAAAATGTATCCCACACTTTTTGAGCGAAGACATAGTCTTCCTCAGAACATTCCTTTTCTTCTAAGCTATTGTAAAAACTATTTCTGTCCGGTAGAGATTTCTGAGTTAAAACATCAAAGCTATTTAAATAATCATATGGGAAAACACCTTTTCTACGCATTAAATTAAACTTATCATTATTTGAAAAGTTAGTTCTTAATAATTTAAAGTTTTCGGGATTTAAATAGCTTGCTAACTTTTCTAAACTGGAATTTAAAAATCTATTTGAATCAATAAAATTAATATTATATTTTGTTCTCTTCCCATCCATAATCCTCTTCGATAATGATATATATAACTCTTTATTACATGGAATGGCTTTTAAATTACCTCCCAATTGCTTTATAAATAAGTGAATATCATATCTAGAAAGATTATGGAAAACTACTGGGAAAAAAGGATACTTAAAATTGAAATTACTCTTACATTGGGGGTGTATAGGTCCCATATATTCTCCAGTGAAAAAGTTATAATATTTTTCATCATTCATTGGAACGACGATTTCTTGTTCACAGGCGCAACAGTTTTCACAAATCTGGCGTAGTTCGTCATCATCGCAGAGAAGTGAATTGGTTGGTGCCGGTGATGTCCAATACATTTTATATAAATCATCGAGTCTTTCTTCCAATGCAGATATAAATTTCTCCACACAATCATTTCCTATAATTAAAAATATTTTTAAAACCTTCTATTTATTCACTTTTGTATTTTTGTTAATCTTACCTTCATATGTCCAAATTTCATTTAGCTGTGGATTATATGTATGACAAACATGAAAAGAAATCGCACATGCTTGATGCTTCTGGATTTGTGTTGTGGATTCGCTTATTGTAGGATTGGTTTCACATTTTATCAAAATTGATTCAATATCTGCATATACAACTATTGGTGGAGATAGTTTTTTGTCGAATCTTTCGAACTTTATTGTTGCTCCCTCTAGAGGATATGTCGCTGTTACTTTCCCGCACTCAGTTTTGTTATGTCGCTTTGTATCTATGTTATAGTATGATTGACATAAGTCGCAAAAGTATCCAGGAGTATGACTCGCTGTAAATTGACAAAAGTGATAGTTACAACTGGAATCCATTTGCAGCAGCATATTTATATGAAACTCCCGAACTTCTTTTGCTGATCGTGATGGTCCAATTACTTTAGTTGGGTCGTTAGCTTTTCTTTTTTCCTTTAGCTCATACGTATTAATGCTAAAATTACAATTATTTTTTTCAAATTCCTTCAAATCTTTTATAGTGGCTGGAAAATTCATTTTTGAAAAATTTAGATTTATTCCTCTAAATCTGATCTCTACAATATTCTTCAAATTTATGCGATGTAAACGCTGACCCACGATCCGAAATTATCCGTTCTGGATTACTGAATATGAACGCTTGCTTCTGCAGCCTATCCACAACTTCATCAGTACCGGTGCTCTTGGTTGGATACAACCACACGAACTTCGAAAACGCGTCTACTACCACAAGTATATGGTTGTATTTCTTATGCGTGTTCTCCATTGGGCCAACATGGTCTATGTGATAAGTACCAAGTGGCTTGTCTGCTTTATCAATCGCATTGAGGTAACCCTCTTTTTACCCGCTCAAGGCATCTACGTGCCTCATCTTGGACCCCGAGCGGTGTTTAATTTCATAGTCAAACTCTTGAATAAACATTGTCCAGCGAGCAACTCTTAATGGTACGTCCGTTTTCTTCATTGTCATCTTAAAGGCATTACAGTCCGACACAATTTCCACTTTCAGACCCAACACATACACCCTCCACTTCTTCAGTGCTTGTATAACTGCTAATACTTCTAATTCGTATGAGTGATATTTCTGTTCGCAAGGGGTAGTTTTTCGACTCATGTATTCCACCGGATGGACTTGCAGATCTTCATCACTTTTCTGGAGTAAGACCGACCACCCATACATGCTAGCCATACATGCTAGTGAATTTCCGTTTTTGCACCTACATCGAATAGTTTAAGAACTGGTGTAGTGATCAAAGCCTTCTTCAACTCTAAGAACGCGACTGTCTCTTTCTCTTCTATTTTGAAAATAACATCTTTTGCTAACAAATCGGTTAAAGGTTTCGCAATTAATGAATAACCCTCTACAAAACGCCTGAAGTAGGATGTTAAACCTAAAAACCGTTGCAGCGCTTTTCTATCGTGCGGCACTGGGAAATCATTTATAGCCCTAGTTTTCTCAGGAGATGGTTTCATCGTTGAGTTTTCTACTATGTAGCCCAGAAAATTAACTTTCCTCTGTAGAATCTGACATTTGTTTCAATTGATTTGTAAACCATAGTCCTGAGCCACTTTTAACACCTTCTCTAACTTCTTAATACCCTCTCTCTCATTCTCCGTGGGAATAATAATATCATCCACATATACCACGATTGTTCCGTCTTGTATTAGCTCCCTCAAAACAGCAAAAATAAACCGTGAGAACACCGCGGGCGAATTCTAAATGCCGAATGGTACGTACAAAAGTTCGAACTGGCCGTGAGGTGTCATAAAAGATGTATATTTGCGTGATTCTACTGCTAAAGGTACGTGGAAGAAACCGTTACGTAAATCCAACGTTGTGAACACTTTCCCTTTTTGTAATTTGGCAATAGCATCGTCTACTAGGGTCATTGGAAAGTTATCCTTTATAATCTTCTCATTTAACTTCCTAAAATCACAGCATAACCTCTTAGTACCGTCTTTCTTTGAGGTAAGAACGACTGGAGCCGCATATTCAGAATAGCTGGTCTCTATAATACCATTTCGCAACCATTCATCAACTTGGTTTTGAACAATGGCCTGGTCAACACTCGACAAACGCCTTGGTCGCAAACTAACTGGTACCTCATCACTCAAAACTATCTTCATCTCAATTGGTGACTTCGCGATTTTAGCTGGATTATAATTATATGTAGGAACTTAACCTTCAGTCTAATATTGTAGACGTTAAGTCCTATCAAATTATATTATTATGTCTAGTTTATTAATTTAATTATTAAATAAACCGTATTTCAATATTTTAAGTTCATATATTTAATTTATTTAGCTTAAGTTCATTCAAATATTATTATAAGTATTTTATTAAAGTTTAACAATAAGTATTTTCACACACGACTTTAAAGACTACGACAACTGACTCTGACGGCGAACTCTCAATGACTGTACAGCTTCTTTTCTTTTTGTTTCTGATCTAAGTGCGTTCCGCGTCATATTCGTTAATTGTTACTTCCGTTATTCGTCTTTTGTCTTTATCTCCCAAATTGCGTCTTGTTAATATGTCCGTCCGCTTCTGGTGTTTCTGCGTGTCTGTCCGTCTTGTTCCTTTCCCAATCCCACATTCGGCCATCCTGAGCTTTCATTCGACCCGAATGAATGATTCCATCTCTTCATAAATTCTGCTACTGTATTGGTGTACCGTGGTCCATCGAATTCCCCAACTCGCTCAACAGAATATCTGCCGTGGTCTAATGCTTTCAACACTCGGTACGGGCCAAGATATTTCGGTTTCAACTTCAAACCTTGTCCAAACTGCGTACGCTTAATGGCTACGAGTTCATTGATTTTGTAGGCCGTTTCTTCCACTCTCTTCTTGTTGAAGTTCTTCCTGTTCTCTTTCTGAATCTCAGCAATGTTCTCACACGCTTCTTCGCGAACCAAATCTCTTTCTGCATTGAGCTCCTCTATCGCTGACTCTTCCATCAACTTTCTGATATCTTCGTTAGCGTTAATGCGCATATCGAGTCCAGTTAATATTCGGAATGGAGACACCTTTGTACTTCGTGGAGGCGAATTATTAATTGTTTGCTGAATGCGATCCACATGTTTGTACCAGTTCTGCGGCTTCTCTATACAGAGCTTAGACAACATCGGAATGACTATCTTGTGGATCCGCTCCACTTGACCATTACCTCGAGGCACACCTGTCGCGATCAATAAATGTTGTATGTCTTCTCTTCGACAGTACTCGGCAAACGCATTCGAAGTAAAAGCCGTTCCTCTGTCCGATATGATTCTTCTAGGATTACCAAAAATCACCGCCTGTTTCTCCAATCTTTCGATCACCTCATTCGTCCCTGTACTTTTCGTTGGATAAAGCCAGACGAATTTCGAGAACGCGTCAACAACTACCAACAGATGATTGTATCGTTTATGCGTCTGTTCCAGAGGTCCTACGTGGTCTATGTGGTATGTTCCTAGCGGCTGATCTGATTTCCAGATAGGGTTCAGAATTCCTTCCTTCTTACCCGTCTTAGCTTCGGTGACGATACACTCTACACAGCCCTTCACGACCCTTTCAACCTTGGAAGTCAAACTGGGTATGTAGAAAGTCTTCTCAATCACGTCTTGAGTCTTCTTCACTCCAAAATGTCCTTGTCGGTGTGACATTTTAATTATCTCCTGCTCCATCGTTGTTGGAATTACAACAAGTTCCTTAATGGGATCCTTGTGCAAAACGTCGAATTTTATGAAATAATCGTCATAACCTTCTTTCTCTAACACCTTCCTCACTGCCTTAATCCACTCGTCCTGAAACTGCGCTTCTTTAATTCGATGACGAAGGGAATCCTCAATCATGAGACACGAAATTCTACTAAGCGCATCCACATGCTTCATTTTAGATCCTGAACGATGCTCTATTTCGTAATCGAAACCTTGAAGAAACATCGCCCATCTCGACACTCGCAGTGGCACATCAACCTTTTTCATCGTCATGGCGAAGGCGTTGAAATCCGTCACAATTTTGAATCTCGAACCCATGACGTACATCCTCCACTTTTTCAACGACTCTATAATCGCAAGTACTTCCAGCTCATACGAATGGTACTTCTGCTCAACTGGTGACGTCTTTCTGCTCATGAACTGAATCGGGTGAAACTGTTGGTCGTCAATGTTTTTCTGTAAAAGTACACCACCATAGCCGTACATACACGCGTCTGTATGAATCTCGGTTGTTGCCTTTGGATCATACAACATCAAGACCGGTGCAGTAACTAATGCTGTCTTCAACTGTTGAATCGCTATTCGTTCTAAATCGTCAATCTTGAAATGAGCTTCCTTCTTTAGTAGATCAGTGAGTGGCTTTGCTATCAAAGCGATATTTGATATGAAACGTCAGAAATATGAAGTCAGGCCCAAGAATCGTTGAAGCGATTTCTTGTCCTTCGGCTCCGGAAATTCACTAACCGCTTTCATCTTCTCTGCTGATGGCTTCACAGTTGAGTTCTCGACGATATAGCCCAAAAAGTTTACTCTCCTCATCAAAATTTGGCATTTACTCCACTTAATACGCAGCCCGTATTCCTCGGCAACTTTCAGCACTGTCTTCAATTTGTCTAACCCTTCTAGTTCGTCTTTCGATGGGATTATTATATCATCCATATAAACTACTATCAATCCATTTTGGATCAACTCACGGAAGATTGCAAGAATGTATCTACAAAAGACTGCCGGCGAATTCGATATTCCAAACGGGACATATCGAAATTCATATTGTCCATTATGTGTTACGAAAGACGTATACTTCTGCGACGATGCTTCTATGGGTACGTGGAAAAAACCATTACGCAAATCCAACGTCGTGAAAACCTTTGCTTCTTGAAGCCTCTGCAATACATCGTCAATGAGCACCATCGGAAAATTATCTCGAATAATCTTTTCGTTCAGCTTTCGATAATCGCAGCATAATCTCTTCGAACCATCTTTCTTAGTGACAAGCACAATCGGCGATGCATATTCTGAGTAGCTTGGCTTCACTATCCCTTCTTTCAACCACTCTTTCACCCGTTCTTGAACTGCACATTGATTCATGTACGATTGTCTTCTCGGTCTCTGATACACTGGAACTTCGTCTTTCAAAATTATTTTCATTACAACTGGTGAAACTCTCTTCTTCTGCGGCTTGTAATTATTGATTAATGTCAATGCTGATTTTTCTGTTTTCCCGTCAAGGTGAGATAAGTGCGTTGGAGCGCCACTTAAATCATCGACTGATGTTGATAAACATATTTCTTCGAATTCACGCTTTAGTTCATCAATACTCGAAATGCGTCGTTCTTTATTCTCTTCAATCTTCCCTTCATCTCGTTGTTCGTTCTTCTTTGACACACTATCTACCATTTTACTTTTAAACATAACTTCATCTGAACTGATGCTCACATCTACTTGTCGAAGAATGTCGTTGCCTATAATTGCGGAATATAACATGTCCTTCTCTCGCATGACATGGAATTGGATCTCCAAATTAATATCATCGATAATTACTTGAACAACAAAGCTTCCGACTGTCGACACTCTCTTCTGTCCGAGCTCCTGTAAAATTTTCTTTTCTCCAGTCAATTCAATATCGCCTAGTCTCATTAAAACATCGTATCTGATGATGCAGATATCGCTGCCGGTATCGATTAGTGCTGACACATTGACTCCCCTCACGTCTACATCTTTGAATAATCGGTTGCTCTTCAATAATATCGGTGTCTCATTGGTTCCTAGCGTTGCCACGTTAAGCTGTTTGCTCTCGCTTTTCTGGTCTCTCTTCACTTCGGCTCTACATTCAAACGCTCTGTGTCCTGGCTGCTGACACTTAAAACAACGATAGCCTGATAACGAGCAATCTTTCGCAATATGATTCTTGTCACCACATTTGAAACACTTCCTTTCAGGGTTCTGTCGGACATCGCTAGTTTTCTGCGGCTGCTGCTGAAGTCCTCTCGAGTTTGATGACTGCTGAGTGGAACTACGGATCTTCTCATAAATTTTAATTTGCTGTTTAAAATCCTCGATCGAGCGCGCCTGGTACAACACGGTTTTATTGGACCTTGAATCTGGTATCCCTTCGATGAAATATTCCATCAGGCTTTCATCGTCTAGACTGATCGGCATTCCAATCTCCATCAGATTATATAAATATTCTCTGAAGCTCTCCTGTGGCCTCTTGCGTCGATTTCTCAAAATATTGTGGATTTCTACAGATGAAAGTTGTGCTCCAAATTCATTAACTAGTGCGGATTTTAGCGATCGCCAATCTTTAATGCCTACTTCGCTTCTTACAAAAATTTTCGCTGCACCCTTAAGCAGCTGTTTGGAATAAATGAACATTTGTAAGTCGTTCCAGTGAACAGTGAATGAGTTGTCTTCAAACTCGCGCACCCACTGATTCACGTCTGGGTAACCGCTTCCAGAAAAGGATGATAGAGAATCCTCTACGTCTCTCAATGTGAATGTTGACTGCTGATTTCGACCACCGCGAAGAGAAGATTCTGGATTCGAACTAGCGTCTGAGAACACATCCTCCGTGTCCGCTCTCGAAAGGCCGAAATGTTCCAATAGTCTGGTCTGTAGTTCGGTCTTCCGTCCATTCGTCGATAAACCCAACCCTTCCAATTGCAGCTTCAACCCTTCCACAGTCAAAGCCAGTATGCCGCTTACATCCATTATTAGAATTTAGTATTTAAGTATAAAATTTAGTGATAATATAAATAAGTACTAATATATCTAATGTAAATAAAACTACGATAAATATTATACACAAACTTGCGAACTTCCTTCTACTGCTTCTTGCTTCTTGCTTCGTCTTCGTTTTGGTTGTGTTTCTTCTCGTCGATTCTACTCTTCCTCTCGTTGAGCTTGCTTCACTCGTCTCGTTCTCGTCGCTTCTCTTGCCAAATTCGATTCTTCTCGCTTCTTCGTTTGCCGCTTCACCGTCACAGCTTCTTCTTCTTCAACTCTGTTTCTTTCAAAATTTGTCTTCCACTCGCCGTTCTGCTTCTACTACGTTCCGCTTCTCCTGCGTTTCGCTTCTCCTTCGTCCCGCTTCTCCTACTGTTCCGCTTCTCTACACTTGTTGCACTTTTCTACTATGCTTTGTTCTCCTTTCTTCTCTTCTCTCTGCTCGGCTTCGCTTCTCTTTAGCTTAGCGTTGCTTTTTCTCCTTGGTAACAAATATGATCGGCGTGACGTCGTAGATTTTCGGCTCTGCTGCAAATCTTCTGTTTGCTTCTACTGATGACAAACTTGAACTCGTCAATCTCCTTGGAAACAATTCTGCTCGGCGTGACGTCGTTACTTTGCGATTCTGCTGCGAATGGATGATTCGCTTCTACTGATGACGAAATTTGAACGCTGCTCGATTTTTATGTTCACTCCTTCACTTATTGTCTTATTGTTTCACTTTAATTGGGTCAATCCCGGTTGAGCCCCCAAAATTTGTAGGAACTTAACCTTCAGTCTAATATTGTAGACGTTAAGTCCTATCAAATTATATTATTATGTCTAGTTTATTAATTTAATGATTAAATTAACCGTATTTCAATATTTTAAGTTCATATATTTCATTTATTTAGTTTAAGTTCATTCAAATATTATTATAAGTATTTTATTAAAGTTTAACAATAAGTATTTTCACACACGACTTTAAAGACTACGACAACTGACTCTGACGGCGAACTCTCAATGACTGTACAGCTTCTTTTCTTTTTGTTTCTGATCTAAGTGCGTTCCGCGTCATATTCGTTAATTGTTACTTCCGTTATTCGTCTTTTGTCTTTATCTCCCAAATTGCGTCTCGTTAATATGTCCGTCCGCTTCTGGTGTTTCTGCGTGTCTGTCCGTCTTGTTCCTTTCCCAATCCCACATATATATTAAACCCTTCACTATATTCCTCTCATTTTCATCAAGGTGTTCTAAATCTATTGATATCTGATTATTTTCTCCACTATCAGTTGTTGATAAAATCATATCTTTGAATTCATCATTCAGTTCATTGATCTTAGATTCTTCGTCTAATTTTCTTATTTTTTCAATCGCTTTTTGTGACTTTAATCTGATGTTCTCGTTCTTCAAATCGCTTATCTTCTTTGACTCCAATTCACTATCAACTTTCTCTGGTATCTTTTCAATAAAAGTAACACCCTCTTCTCCAATTAACATGCCTATTTGTTCCAAAACATCATTCCCTATTACCGCTGAATACAAAATATCCCTCTCTCTAACTACTAAAAATTTAATATTTAACTCCACTCCATCTATTTCCAGCGCAATATTGAAACTTCCCATTGTTCTGATGGCGCCATCACCGATGCCAAACAATGTTTGTACATCTTTGGTTTCCAATTCTATATCATCTAATAACATCAATGTGTCGTAGCGCATCAAACAAAAATCGCTACCCGTATCAATGAATGCCGAAAATACGCGACAGCCAATTGAAATGTCTTCAAAAATTCGATTACGCTCCACTTTGTTCGTTGTGAGTGTATGAAAATTGCCCTTTTCTGTTTTCACAACACTTGGTTTAGAGTCCGTTTTACATTCAAATGACCGGTGACCGAATTGATGGCACTTGAAACATTTGTAACTAGCAGATTTACATTCTGCGGCTATGTGATTTCGATCACCACACTTGAAACAACGTCTATCTTCTACTTTCTGATTGGTTTTATGTTGTTGATTGGGAACAGTCCGTGTATTATTGTACTGGGTACTGACCCTCAACTTTTCATACATTTTCAACTGATCCTTCAATTCTTCTATCGTTCGGCACTGATACAAAATTATTTTATTCTGTTTCGAATCTCCTATCCCGTCTACAAAATATTCGATTATGCTCCTTTCGTCTAATTTAATTCCTTTTGCAATCTCCATGACGCTATACAAAAATTCCCTCAAACTTTCGCTTGCTTTCTTCCGCTTATTCGATAACAACCGATGCACCTCGACTGCTGACAATTTCTCCCCGAACTCACTGATCAGTGCTGCCTTAAGACTTCCCCAATCGTTCACACCTACCAGACTTCTCAAAAACAATTTCGCTGCGCCCCTCAAAAGTTGCTTCGCGTATATGTATTTTTCGAGCTGATTCCAACGAACGGTCAACGCGTTGGCCTCAAATTCGTCGACCCACACTTCTACCTCTGGGTGACCATCCCCCGAAAAAGTTGACAGCGAGTCCTCAATATCCCTCAATGTGAACGCTCGTCGATCGATTCGTACATTTTCTGTGGTCGCGGAACCAAAGTCGTCATCAACTGAAAGCGCTTCCTCATTCGAGTCGAAACCGAAGTGGGCAAAGAGTCTGTCCTGAAGCGTACTCTTTAGTCCTGTTGTGTCCAGTCCCAACTCCCCCAGCTTTGTTCTTAAGCCGTCCACCGTCAATTTCAAAATATTGTTCCGGTCCATTATAGATTGTTGATTAAATATAAAAAATATAAGATGTAGATAAGAATACTTTTAAAACTACTTAAAAAATACACCACTAAATACTTAAATACAAATCAAATTAATTATTATTCAAAGCAAGTCTATTCTACTAATCTGCTCTTGTCCTTCTCCGCGCGTTGAATGATTTTCCTTCGCGGTTACTACTCTCAGTTCGAAACGGTTGGTGTCCAGTCTGCTTTGTTTACGTTTCTTCTTCTTCTTAACGACGCATCGGTTGATGTGCAGACAAATTTCTGTTGATCTTCTTGTGTTTACGTAGTTCTATCTCGTCTGCTTTGTTTACGTTTCTTCTTCTTCTTCCCGACGAATCGGTCGATGTGCAGACAAATTTCTGTTGATCTTCTTGTGTATACGTAGTTCTATCTCTTTCACTCTCCTTGTGATATAGTTTCTGCGTGCACTCTGTTCTGTTCTTTTTTTCATTCGTTTATGTACGCGAATTCTCTTTCGTCTGTCTGCTTTACACTGTTCACTTCTATCTTTCTCTCCTTCTCTTTGTAGTTTTCTAGTTCGTAGCTTCCAAAGTTGAAGGAGTTTGCGCGTCTTTGTAGTTTGTACACACTTTTTGTAGTTCTGAGATTTTTGTGAGGCGTTACTTTTGTTACCAAGTCTAATTTGAAATGCGCGTCACTTTTACATGCAATTGGAAATGTTCGGCTTCTGCATCGTAACACTTATTGGCACTTTTTGTACAGTTTCGCCACTCTATCAAAATGTTTTTGACTCTTACTTTTCAAAATTTCAAAAAATACTTTATTCTTCCTCACTACTACTACTCAAATTCTTCAAAGTTTTTGCATACAGAACTATTCTCAAATTTAATTGTTGTCTCAACTCTCAAATTCACTTAAAAGTTTCTTTCACAGGTTTTCATCTAAGTTTTTCTTCACTTATAATTCATACTTTTCTTCACAAATTTCTTCACTATTACTTTCAATTTTACTTCTAATCTTCGCATTGAAAGTATTTCATCACAACTCTTCTCGATTTTACTTCTATGTTCTTCGAGTCTCATCTCAAAATCTTCACTGTAACTTCTGCTGCAAAATTTTCCATCACAATAAAATATGGTCAACATCTAAAAGTTTTTGTTTTTTTTTTTAATCGATAGCGCGATTAATATCCCGGTTGAGCCCCCAAAATGTAGGATAAACTGTTCACAAAAGAAAAAAAGAAGTTGATGCTTCACGTTTTGTGTCCAGAATTCAACTCACTCTTTATTTAAATTCAATGTTCTTACAAACTATTTTCTTACATGCTAGTTTACAAAAACAAAGTTTACTGTTATTCGTCTGTATCTTTGTCGTTGCTTTGTTTTGTCGTTTCGTCTCTTCTCGTTTGTCATATATCCGTCTCGTCTTGCCCACTTGTTGTCCGTGTCTCTCCTGTTGCTAGTACGTCTGTCCGCTTCTCGTCGTTCTGTCCGTCCGTATTCCTCTACACCCTACATTCATGTTCAGCAATATTTGTTTCAATTATGGCTTTAAGATAACTCTTAATATCGGCATAAAATGAGTTGAAACAAATTTCATTCCTCGAGTTACCAATAATTCTGTAACGACGACACATTCTATTATCAAGTGGAGATGTTTGATATACATTTTCCGAGATATTGGTTGCAGACTTATCTTTGTGCGCATTCGTGCGCAAATGCATTTTAAATCTGTTAGACTGTATGCTAACATCACATATCTCACATCTTTTCAGCTCCGTGTTATCACAAATTTTTTTGGTCGGTTTTATTGACAATGATGTATCTTCCAAAAGACGTTTCCTTGGTTTCTCTCCTTTGCACTGATTGTAGTGGGTGTTGAAATTTTCCAATCCATAAATGTTAATATTACAATTATCACAACAAATCGCAATAATATTGGATTTGCATTCTCTGACATTTTTATTAAAATGTTCAAACATGAGTTTTTCGCTAAGGAAAAGTTTTCCACAGTTTTCACAATTATTCATTTTGTATTTCTTTCTTTTTACTTTGACACTACACAAAAAGACTCACTGACATGTAACGTACTAATACGAATTTTTGAAAAATAATTGTATTTATATTAAAGAGAACGATTTCATTTCTACTGCTACCTTCTTATTAGCTATGTATTATACCAAGAAATATTATGTTTATCTCTTTCTTTATCCGACCTATTCTTTTTCTCGTATATTCATTCTACATGAATTCATTGATATATGTTGATCACACATTTAAGGGGTACATTCTATCTCTTTTCACGTTACAAACTATACCTTTATGTAAGACATCTTTCTACCTGAATTGTTCTCTCATTTTGATTGGGTTAGGAAAAATCATTGAATCAAACACTGTTCAGAAGTCTATGTGTTCATAACGTACAGAAAATCGCTCGTCGTCGCTCGCCGTAATAATATTTAAAATTGTGTAGTTGTTTATGAATGATGTGATTTTAGGATGTGTTTTTGAAATAATACAATTTGTTTCACTTTTAACAAATAATTCAATTTTTATTCATGCATGTTCGATGCGTTCTCTTTTTGAACTTAACCAAGAATGCCTAAAAATATATATGTATGCGTTTTTATAAAACTTAACGTTCGTTCAATGAACGGTTCCAAAATGACTTAAATACTTATAAAATAAGGTTTCTGAACAGTTTCTGAACATCTCGGCCCCTTTTGAAAGGATCCGCTTTCAACAATCTAAAAATAGGGGAGATAATTTAACAATCGGACTCTTAAATATACCCTTTGACGTTTTTACTGTGACTACTCTTACAAGACCATCTGAACCTGGATGTGTATCTAAAATCTTTCCAACGCTCCATTGAGCAGGTGGTAGGTTGTCTTCTTTGATAATTACAATATCATCTCGTTGTAAATTTGCAGTTTTCTGAGACCACTTAGGACGTCGTTGTAGTTGTGATATGTATTCTGTGGACCACTTTTTCCAAAAATGCTGCACAAGTCGTTGAACATATTTCCAGCGATTAAGGCAGCTTATCTTTGACTCTGTTTGATCTTCATCTATCACTGAATTCATTGGTCTCAAAATTAAAAAATGTGCGGGAGTTAAAGGATCTGTGTCTCCTTCAAATTTAATGCATAATGGGCGCGAATTTAAACAGCCTTCAATTTGGCACAGTGTTGTGTACATTTCCTCATATGTAAGTGAAGTGTCAGCTAATACCCGTTTCAAATGAAATTTGGTTGACTTGACTCCAGCTTCCCAAATTCCACCAAAGTGCGGACTGGAAGGAGGGGAAAAGTGCCACTCAATTTGTTGTCCTGTCATTTCCTTCATTATGTTTTCTTGAGTTTTGTTTTTATTCATGAATTGATAAAGTTCTCGGAGTTTGTTGTTGCATCCAACAAAGTTTGTCCCATTATCAGAAAACATATGTGATGGCTTTCCTCTTCTCGCCACGAATCTGCGAAGTGTTGCAATAAAAGCGTCTGCTGATAGCTCTGTTACCAACTCAAGGTGAATTGCCTTTGTTACTAGACAAATGAATACTGCAATCTAACATTTATAATTTTTACTTCCTCGGCCTTTCCAGGATCGTACCTGAATCGGTCCAGCAAAGTCAACACCTGTGTTGATAAATGCTGCTGTTGTTTCTAACCGATGATGAGGGATGTTTCCCATTTGTTGTTGTGGTGATTTTTGACGAAACCTCATGCATTTCGTGCATTTGTAAATGCAACTCTTGATTACATAACTAACATACGGAATCCAATATTTTAATGCTATTAAATACTGAAGTTGTCTACTTCCTGCATGTAAAAAGTTGATATGATAATTTTTAACAATTAATTCTGTTAAATGACTGTCTTTAGGAAGAATAAATGGATGTTTTTGATTATAACTTATGTTTGCATTTTCAATTCTTCCTCCAACGCGTAGAATACCGCTTTTATCAATAAATGGAGATAATGAAGCCAATTTATGCTTCACAGGAAGTTGTTTGCCTGATGATAATTGTTTTATTTCTGATGAATATGCTTTTTGTTGAGTTTTTCTTATTAAACTGTCATGTGATGTACGAAGTTCATTTGTTGTTAAAAAGCCAGTTGTCCTTTCTGATGTTTTAGTCTTACAATTTTGTGTGAATCTGAATAATAATGCAGTTATTCTAACCAATTTATTGTAATCGGAAAATCGATCGATAATATCGATTTCTGATGTTATTACAATATGTGCTGCAACTTCTTTTCTCTCTTCTAAATCGACGTTGTCTGGTATTTGAATAATTTCATTTTCAATTGAAGTATTTTCTCTTAAAATATGTGGACCATGCCACCACAACGTGTTATTGATTAGATCTTGAGGTACGATACCTCTTGTTGCTAAATCTGCAGGATTTAATTGTGATTTTATATGTCGCCATTGATGAGCAGGAATTACATTTATGATTTGTGATGTTCGATTTGCTATGAATGTTTTCCAACGACGGGGATGATCAGCTATCCATGCAAGTACAATTGTTGAATCAGAGTAACCAAATAATTGTGCTTTATTTATATTGAGTGCTTGTTTGACTTTGACCATTAATTTTACCATTAAGTGTGCAGCGCACAACTCAAGTCTTGGAAGTGTAATTTGCTTTACTGGTGCGACCTTTGTTTTGGCAGCAATAAGATTTGTTGAAATTGTGCCTTTCTCGTCTATTACTTTTATATAAATTGTTGCTGAATATGCTAATTCGGATGAATCAGCAAAACCATGTAGTTCAATGTCTTGCTCTCTGGTTACCTTTAACCATCTGGGTATTCGAATTTGTGAAATATCATTGATATTATTGCGCATTTCCAACCATTTGTTTAATAAATCTGCTGGTAAAGTTTCATCCCAATTGATGCCTCTTAACCATAGGCTTTGCATGAAGATTTTCATAGGTATGATAACTGGTGACAACCAGCCTATAGGGTCGAATACTTTTGAAATATCTGACAAAATGTTGCGTTTTGTAACCACATTGGGTGTTGTAGATAATGATACACTGTATTTAAAGCTGTCACTTGTCGTATCCCATAACAGCCCTAATGTTTTTACTGTTTGTGTGTCATCAATGATAGTCTGATTTGTAGATTCTCTGTCTTCTAAGGGAATAGTTTCAATAAGCTCTGATGAGTTCGATGACCACTTACGAAGGTGGAAACCGGAATGTTTTAATATATGACAAATTTGATTTTTCAATTGATTGCTGTTTCTGAGTGATCTGTGCATGACATAAAATCGTCTACGTAAAATGAATTGGCAATAGCATTACATGCTTCTGGATAAATGTGTGCATTGTCAAGTGATACTTGATACAATGTTCTGGTTGCTAGAAATGGAGCGCAAGCAGTTCCATATGTCACTGTTCTCATATTATATTCTTGTATGTCTTGGTTTCTGCTCTCTCTCCACACTACTCTCTGAAATGATCGATCATCAGGATGTACAATTACCTGGCGGTACATCTTTTCTATGTCCGCTGCAAAACCAATTTTATATTTTCGAAA
The DNA here is from genome assembly GCA_947389925.1 of Coelopa pilipes. Taxonomy (NCBI): domain Eukaryota; kingdom Metazoa; phylum Arthropoda; class Insecta; order Diptera; family Coelopidae; genus Coelopa; species Coelopa pilipes. The sequence continues at coordinate 12,134,606 of OX376700.1, forward strand.
ATGTAATAAAATTGTAAATAAATCCTTTTGAATTGTGGGGCCAACTAATAAATGGTCATTGAGTGATAATCCATTCGACGTCTTGCACGATCCATCGAAGACGACACGCAATTTTGTGGTAGTACTGCTTGGCTTAATCACAGCATGGTGTGGCATAAAATATGTATGATTGTTCTTGTTAGCATCAGCTAACTCCATGTGATTTAATTCAATGAACTCATTCATGAATTTCTTGTATTCATTTTCAAGATTTATATTGTTACAAAATTTGTTTTCCATATGCTTAAGTCGTTTTGTTGCTGCAGTTCTCGAGTCTCCGAACTCAATATTGTTGCTTTTGAATGGAAGTTTAACAATATACCTTCCGCAATTATCTCGTTGTACATTTTGTTGATAATGTTGCTCTGCGTGCTCTTCCTCTACTGTAAGGATCTTTGTTGTGTGTTCAAGTTCTTCGATCTCCCAGAACCTTTTAAGTTGCTCAGATAAATCGATTGTTGCATGTGCTGCTAATATTTGTGGGCTTTGCAATGAATCTATCCGCCCAATCATCATCCAACCGAAGATCGTTTGAATTGCAGTTGGCGACCCACTAGGATGTATGAGTTTGTCATTTAGCACACAATCTGTGTATATGTCTGCGCCTAATATTATGTCTATGTGACCTGGTTTGTTGTATTGTGTATCTGCTAAATCTAAATGCTTGAAATACTCTAATTTCTTGTTATTGACTTCATATGCTGGTAACATTTGCGTCAATTGTGACATGCAAAGTGCTTCGGTTGTGATAATGCCATCACCTGTTGTTGGTTTTACATAAAGTTGTACTTTTCCTCTTGTGTAATGTTTTGCATCTGAGCCTACACCAAAAAGTAGTGTTTTGTTGTATCTCCTTTGAAGTTGAAGACGTTGTGCGCACGCTTCACCAATAAGCGTAACTTGAGCACCTGAATCAAGAAGAACTCTGCATGGCTGAAACTCTTTGTTCCCATCTTGAACCATTACAACTGCTGTTGGTAATAGTGTTAGTGAAATATGTTGTTGATTTGTGTTGATGCTCACTGATGTTGCATTTTGATCTGAATTGGAATTTGACTGCTGATTTGATTTCTGTTGATTGTTGTTGTTATTGTTTACTGTTGGCCTATGAAGAAGTGTGTTATGTCTCTTGTTACAAATTTTGCATGATGATCGTTTACAATTAGCTGCAACATGATTGTCTTGAAGACAATTAAAACATATTTTATTGCTGTGAACTATTTTAATCCTATTGTCGATATCCAATGCTTTGAATTCGTTGCAAAAATATAGTGAGTGATTCTGTTTACAAACTGGACAGGATTGTACTGAGTTTGTGTAAGCGTTTGAATAGTTTTTCGGTTGATGTTGTTTGTTACCTTGTGTAACCACTGTCTTTAATGGCTGCTTTGCAAAGTGCGTACTGCTAGATTGAGTACTCTCAAGTTCGAATAATCTTTCCTCTAGGAAGCTCAGAAATTGTGCAAATGATGTCTCTTGATCCAATTTCTTATTTCTACACCATTGTGTAAGTGTTTCTGGGTCAAGCTTTTTCTCCATGTGAAATAGTAGTATTGAGTCCCAATGCTCTACTGGCTCGTTCAATACTTTTAAGGCGTTTATACATTCGTTTGTATTGTTGTAAAATCGTTTGACTTCTGATGCATATGATGCTTTCATCATTGGTTGATCGAAAAGCAATCCAAAATAAGCTTTCTTGATTGTTTTGAGCGGTGGCGAGTCTGGTGGCGTTGATTGCTGAAGAGGTCGAGACTGCTGTTGCTGCTGGTGATGATGTTGTATTCGCTTGGTTGGTGTTACAGGTGGATGTTGTTGTATTTGTTGCTGGAATAAAACGAAAGCAGGAGCAATTCGTTTTTTCTTAAGGAATGGAAATTGGAATTACTTACTTGTGGTGTGCTGGACTTCGTTAGGTCCGGACTTCGTTGTTCTTCTCTGCGTTGTACTTCGCTCAGCGATCGAAATTCAAGTGTTTTCCTTCGCTGGGTTGTACTTCTCCTCTCTGGTCAGTGGTCGCAATTCAAGTGACCGAATGAACCGCGGCAAGACATGGTCGAAGTCCAGCCGCAGTCCGAACTGTCATTTTTGAGTGCAAATTTGGCGGCCATCATGAACCGCTAACGGTGAATGTGTTATCTAGAGATCGCACAACTCGTAATCGATAACACATCACTCGTTAGGGATGGCACACCAAATTGTACCAGAAGGTACGGACGTAAACATCGCCGCCCGCCTTGCAGTATACCTGCAATGTTTGGAGCATCGCGCAAGCGACTGGAAATGGGGAGTGGCGGAAGGGGTGGTAATACAAAATATTTGAAAACAAACACGGATTGAATCTCGTATGATTTTTTTTGTTTTTTTTTTTTATTTCAAAGGATTACAAAAAATTCAGGGGAATTTGTGGGAATAATGTGGGGTTATTGGGTGGTTTATCCGGAGCAGGAGCCGGATAAGGTCCACCCAAATAGCGTGTTGAATGGTCTATCCGGAGCAGGAGCCGGATAAGATCCATCCAAATACTGTGTTCAGGGCCAGAGGAAGCCCGTTAACTCCCGGCAGCATACCAGGACGGATGCATTTCTGGTAGAACTCTGCTCCTAGCACGAGTGAAATGGGCGTGTGTTCGTCAAACTTTGGATCGGCCAGCACCATGTTCGTAAAGTGGGACTTCACTGATCCGCTCAGTGCCCTGGATGGCGACTGGGTTGCGATGGTGTTGACCAGTTTAAATATCGCTTCCAACTTCACGTTGGTGTCTGCGTGAGCCCGGATCGTGAGGTTGCACACGACCTCTTTTCCCATTGTTGTGGTCGGGATGTGCATCTTCTCGACGGTTTCCACCGTAATGCGGCTGATGGCCACTAACGGGTCGAGAAGAGCTCGTACGCGATGGCGCTGATCCTTGAGCTGAATCACCACCACCGCAGTCTGACACAGGGTTACCATCTGCTGGCCCAACAGCGACGAGAGTGTGATCGGCTCGGCCGGTCTCGTGCTGAGCTTCGTGGATGATCTCCTTGATCGGAGTCTCTCATGGAGATGAAGCATGGTGTGGTGTCTCTCTTGACAGATGTGGCAGCCAGTCCTACTCACGCATGTCCCTTGGGAGTGTTCATGCGCTAGGCAGTTAGAGCAGTATTTGTGCAGGAGCACCAGTCGCATGCGCTTCTCAGTATTGGCCTCGGAAAATACCGGGCAATGGCGAAGCGCATGATTCCGACTGCAGATGCGGCATCGGAAGGCCTTCTTTACAGTAAGCTGCATCCGAGAGCACTGGCGCTCTGAAGATGACGGCTTCTCGATCGTGGAGATCGTTTTGTTCGGCATGTTTTGGCTAAGGAAAAAAAAAGACGGCTATAGGACTGGTTGCGGGGGAAAGAACAACAAGGACAGGACGGAGACGTAGGAGAGTGAAATTACGATGATGGTAGAACCACTAATTTCACAACTGGTCGCGTGATTGTGCCGCGCGCTGTATACATTTCAGCCACACGGACCCGCTCGTCTTTCCCTAAATGGATCTTGGTTACCCTGCCAAGTCGCCATTCTTGCGGGGGCAGGTTATCATCTTGGATAACGACCAGAGAATCGACTCGGAGATTGGGTTCTGGACTCTTCCACTTATTCCTTTTGTGCAACTCCTTTAGATACTCGTCTTTCCAACGAGTACAGAAGTGTTGCTGGAGAGCTTTCAGCTTCTGCCACCGATTTGTGATGGACACTGGCTTGTCCTCAATTTGTGGTTCACTCGGAGCTAGCAGCGGACTGCCGATCAGGAAATGCCCAGGTGTTAATGCGGACATGTCCGAAGGATCTTCGGACATGGCAGAAATCGGACGTGAATTAAGACACGCTTCAATCCTTGAGAGAATTGTGGAAAATTCTTCAAAGGTATATTTGAACGCTCCTGCTACCTTCTTGAAGTGTGTCTTGAAGCTTTTCACGCCAGCTTCCCACAGGCCACCCATATGAGGAGCTCCTGGTGGAATGAAGTTCCAAGTGAGATTCTGCTGGGCGAAATGAGTGCAAACCGTAGATCGAGAGACCTTTAGAAAGTCACGCGACAGTTCTCGGGAAGCGCCTACAAAGGTTTTTCCATTATCGGAATATAATGTCAGTGGACATCCACGTCGGGAGACGAATCTTTGGAATGCTGCTAGGAAAGCAGGCGTGGAAAGAGTGTTGGTTGCCTCTAGATGGATTGCTTTCGTGGAGAAGCAAACAAACACGCATACGTAGCCCTTGGTAATCAGGCAAGCTCTACCGGTGTAGTTCTTGATTTCGAATGGACCCGCGAAATCTAGGCCGGTACGTGTAAAAGGACGTTCATAAGTGGTGCGTTCTGGTGGAAGTGCGCCCATCAACTGATTGCAAACCTTCTTACGATGGAGTAAGCAAGGTTTGCAATTGTGAATTGTCGTTTTGATGAGATTTTTGGCTCGTGGAATCCAAAATTGCAGGCGTAAAAGTTTAAGAACCAATTGATTTCCCCCGTGGAGAGAGATATCATGTGTAAAACGAACTAAGAGACGTGAGAATTCGCAATTGTACGGTAATATAATTGGATGGCACTCGTCATATGACATGGCTGGTGAGGAGACGAGTCTGCCGCAGACTCGAAGCACACCCGAACCATCGAGGAATGGATTTAAGTTGAGCAGGGAGCTCGACGATGGAATCGGATTTTTATTTTTAAGTAGTTTATACTCTTCTGAGTAGGTCAATCGTTGACTCAGCAGGATCAAACGCATTCGAGTGCTGTTTATCTCTGTGCTGCTGATCACCGTGGAGGAGTAGGAATATGATGATTTATGCGCACTATGAGATCGGTGAAAGAAGCGGAATGTATATGACAACACCCGCAATGCTCTTGCATAGCAGGAGAAGCGCTCGAGAATGTCGTCAACTTGATGTACAACTGTTGCGTGTACCTTGAGGGGTTTGCTTTCGAGTTGCGTTTCGAGAAGAAGCTGTGGGTTCTCACCTGGCCAAGACGATGGATTATCTTGTAGCCACTTCGGACCATACCACCACAGTGAACTGTCAGCCAGTTCTTGTGGCAGCGCTCCGCGACTACCAAGATCGGCGGGATTGTCGTGCGAATCAACGTGGAACCAATTCGCTGGCCCCACACTTTGGGTTATCTTCGATACCCGATTCGCAACAAACGTTTGCCAATGGCATGGAGGTTTCTGGAGCCAGGCTAAGACGATGGTGGAGTCGGTCCAAAAGAATGTTTTGTGCTGTTTTAAGCCGAGCTGTGGTATTATGGACTCTACCATTTCAGCCATTAGGACGGCACCACACAATTCCAGCCTCGGAATAGACAGTGTTTTCACTGGAGCTACTTTTGTTTTGGCTGTTAGGAGATGTACTGAGACAGGACTGGACTCGGATTTGATTCGGACATATATGTTGGCGGCATACGCCTTTTCAGAGGCATCGCAAAATGCATGAATTTCGACGTCGGAGTCGGGAGTGTACTGTATCCACCGAGGTAGATGGATATTATTGATTTCTGGGTACGATTGCAGGAATTGATTCCACGCATCTAGACAATTTTCGTGCAACGGATCGTCCCACCCAGTCTTGGACAGCCAAATTTGTTGCATCAAAATCTTTGCAAGGACGATGCATGGTGCCAGCCAGCCCGCAGGATCGAAAAGTTTCGATATTTCGGACAAAACCTCCCGTTTCGTGAAGGTGGTTTGATTCTTCAATGGTTTCGTGGAGAAGTAGAAGATGTCAGACCGTGCGTTCCATCTAACCCCGAGAGTTTTCGCATGACTGCTCTCGTCGAATTGGAGGAAATCTTCACATAGAAGGTGGTCCTTTGGAAGACCTTGGAGAATTTGGTCGGAGTTGGAAGCCCATTTTCTCATGGAGAAGCCAGCGGATTCAAGTACGGATGTGACTTCATTCCGCGCTGTGACTGCACCCTCAATGCTGTGACTACCAATTAATGCATCATCAACATACATGCAGTTTTGCAATATGTCACTTGCGATCGGATGGGACCGTGCCACGTCGGTGGCAAGTTGGTGCAGGCAGCGAATGGCTAGATACGGTGCACAATTCAGACCGAATGTGACCGTCTTCAGTTCATAATCTTGAATTGGATCGGAAGGCGAGTCTCGGAAGAGAATTCGCTGAAACGGAGTATGATGGGAATCTACCAGAATCTGTCGATACATCTTCTGGATGTCCCCATTGAGGACAAAACGGAATAGACGCCACTTCAGGATTAATTGCGTCAAATCGGATTGAAGCACTGGACCCGTGTGCAGAATGTCATTCAGACTTAGGCCACTGGACGAGGCACTAGAGGCGTTAAATACCACTCGTACTTTAGTACTGGTGCTCTCGGGTTTGAAAACTGCATGATGTGGAAGGTAATTGTGCATAGGAAATTCACTATAGTTCGGACTGAAGACCTTTGTCATGTGACCTAAGTCCCCATATTCCTTCAGAACGTTATCGTATTCGATTTTCAGACTAGGGTTTTTCACTAGTCTTACTTCGTTCCTCATGAATTGGGCCCTCGCGATGTCTCGAGAGCGCCCGAGCTGAAGGTTCTTCGGAAAACCCTCTTTAAAAGGGAGAGAGACGACATAACGACCCTCTTTTGTGCGACGAGTGGTTCTGGAGAACAAGTCTTCACAAATTTTGTCAGACGGAGTTAGATGACGCCTACTTGGTAGTTCTTCAATTTCCCAGAACTTGGAGATTTGCTGGTCTAAGGAAACTTCGTTGAAGAACGAGACAAATTTTGTCACTGGATTATTAGAATTAGAAATGGGGCCCGTTAGGATCCATCCGAAGATGGTCTCCTGAGCAATCAGTGAGCCGCATACCTTCCGTTGGATCCCATCCAGCAGAACCGACGGAACTAGGTCCCCACCGATCAGGATGTCGATGTGAGAGCTCATATGGAACGTCGGATCTGCCAAGGGGACATTCGGAAGGTTGGTAAGCTGTCCAGGTAAAAGGCTACACGTCGGTAACTTCCCCGTTAGATGAGGAAGCACCATCGCGGAAGCCTCCAGCTGAACTTCTGAATTGTTTGGAGAGCTCAGTATGAACGAGCATACCTTTTGCGATTTCGCGGATATGGCATGATTCAGGCCAGAAATCTGCGCGTGGATGGACTTAAAGGGTAGTTTGAGAATGCGGAAGAGGCGCTCTGACATGAAACTCCCCTCAGACCCGGTGTCTATGAGGGCCCTCGCAGGATATCGGATGCCTCGATGGTTGATTTGAACCATTGCGGTTCCTAACAGAACGTTCTTGGCACTGGAGGCGAAGCACGTTTGAATGTTTTGCGGACTGGAGTCGGATTGAGTGGACTGTATTGGACGACTGGAAGAGTTACTGTTCCTCGCTCCTCTGGGGTGAGGATTAGAACTGGAAGCGGATGTTGAGGCGGATGGACCATCGCCAGACTCGCTGTGTAACAGCGTGTTGTGCCTCCGATTGCACTTGAAGCAGTTGTGCTTACTAGTGCAATCGCTGAGAGAATGTGCTCGAGCGAAGCAATTCATGCAGAGGCCATGTTTGCGTACGCAAGACATTCTCTCAGATGGACACATTTGTAGAAACTTCGGACAATTTCGGATCGTATGCTGTATATTCGGACAGAGCTTGCACTGGGGAACGCTTATGTTGGCGTGATAGGTACTAACACGCCTTGGAGGGTTGCGAACCATACCGGCATTGCGTGCTGGAGGTGGATGGGACGTGGTCAGAGAAAGCGCTCTACCACTATGGAGGCCTCGGATGTCGGAGACGGATTCCAACGTTTGATATCGCGATGTCAAAAAGGAATCCATCTCGGTCCACATCGGAATTTGGGATTTGTCCTTCAAGGACTGCTCCCACAACGTTAATGTGACGTCTGGGAGCCGCGTGGAACAGATGAAGAGGAATATTGGATCCCACCCGGAGATATCGATGTCGTACATCCTTAGCGCGGCGATGCATGAATTGATATCTCGTTGCAACGCTTTGATCGACCTTCCGGATTCTGTCGATAGTGCAGGTAGACTGAAGAGGACACGCAACTGACCGTTGACGAGTATCCTCTTATTTTCAAACCGGTCGCTGAGGTTGTTCCATGCCAATAAGAAACCATCGTTGGTCAGCGGAGCCTTCTTTACAATGTCTCGCGCTTCCCCTCTGGTTTTCTTATTCAGATGGAACAGCTTCTCGACCGGACTCAACCTGGAATTGGAGATATAAATGGCGGTAAACATGTCCCTGAAAGTTGGCCATGCAATGTAATCTCCATCAAAGACCTCCGTATCACATGGAGGCAGATGGAAATTACTGGTATCCGTAACCCTTTCCACGGGTGGATGAACTGGAAGGTTGGCCGTATTTAACGCAGCCATACGTTCTCCAATGTTCGCCACACAGTGTACGTAGGTGCGGTACGCACTATTGTACCGTGCTTTGACGGTTTCAACTTCCGAAAGCTCATCGCCTTGTTCAAGGGTTTCTCTTGATCTGCGCTTCTCATAGAGATCGCTTAAACAAGCACCGTAAGTCCCCTTGACTTGACCCCAGACGGATTTAATTTCATCGCGATGAACTTCCAGCGAGTAAACCGTATGGTCGTCAAGCATGGTGTCGGAAAACTCCAAATCGAACTCCATTAGGTTATCGGTAAGACGGATAAAATTGTTTAAGGCAGCCATAATGGATGTCTCGGATGGATTGACTGGAAAAGAAATTATGGAGGTGCCGGCAAGAGCTTCGAATCGGAAATTGAATGGACGGAACGGCCTGAAGAGTTATACCAAGCGAGGAAGTAGAATGGAATCGTAATCCAAAGAGCTTGATGGACGAGCTGCCAATGAAATGTTGGCAGAAGAAAGGACCAGATTCAAAAAAAAGATTTGATTTGAACTTCAACGTTGATGGTTGGCCACAACCACAGAAGGATAAAAAAATGAACGGGAAAGAAATTTAAAAATTCAGGAAAATGCTGAATTTCTTCCAAAAGAAAAAATGTGAGAAAGAAATAATCACGAAAAAATCAAAAATAAAAACCCAGCAGCGAAAAGGAAAATCGAACTGCGAAGATTTATTATATACCGGGGGTAATGAAAGTACCGAAAGAAAATTGGCGCGGAAAATCACTCACAAATATTAATTTGATTCACGACCGAAAGAATAATTATTTTAAAACGATGTTAAAAACCAAATCGAGATTAATTAGAAAACGGTTTGCGCGAAAAAAAACGTTATGCCGAAAAAACAGTAACAAGTCGAACGGTAAAGACTTGTTAACACCGGAGGTATATAACAGGTCCCGAAAAAAAATTGGCGCGGAAAAACACTCACAATGGCAGATATTTATATATATATAGGTAGGATATATTCGGAATTGAATACACGGATATATTGAAATATGTATGTATATGTAGGTATATGCATGTATATGTATGTGTATATAGGAATATATATATATGTATATATATATATATATTGAAATAAGGAATAAGGAATTCCGAACACGGACTCACCAAATACAAATGCTGGATATCGTCGTTGGATGGAAGAATCCGGCTCGAAGGACCAATGTTTTGAGCGGTGGCGAGTCTGGTGGCGTTGATTGCTGAAGAGGTCGAGACTGCTGTTGCTGCTGGTGATGATGTTGTATTCGCTTGGTTGGTGTTACAGGTGGATGTTGTTGTATTTGTTGCTGGAATAAAACGAAAGCAGGAGCAATTCGTTTTTTCTTAAGGAATGGAAATTGGAATTACTTACTTGTGGTGTGCTGGACTTCGTTAGGTCCGGACTTCGTTGTTCTTCTCTGCGTTGTACTTCGCTCAGCGATCGAAATTCAAGTGTTTTCCTTCGCTGGGTTGTACTTCTCCTCTCTGGTCAGTGGTCGCAATTCAAGTGACCGAATGAACCGCGGCAAGACATGGTCGAAGTCCAGCCGCAGTCCGAACTGTCATTTTTGAGTGCAAATTTGGCGGCCATCATGAACCGCTAACGGTGAATGTGTTATCTAGAGATCGCACAACTCGTAATCGATAACACATCACTCGTTAGGGATGGCACACCAAATTGTACCAGAAGGTACGGACGTAAACATTGATTTTGCTTGAATTGTTATATTTTTTCTGTAATAATTCCCAAGCAATTTTGTAATTGTCATTGGTTGGTTTTAAATGCTTGACTAAAGACAATGCGTCTCCCTTTAGCTTCGTTTGCATATACTCGAGTTTTTCCACGTCGGAGAGATTTGTTCTCGAGTGAATCATGGCTTCAAATAAATCTCGGAAGCATATCCAGTTGAGATACTTTCCATCGAATTCTGGTATTTCGATTTGTGGCAAACGAATCTCGTGACGAACCTGTCTGGTTTCATTACTTTGATTTGTTGGTGTTGGCGTTTCATCAATACGAGCGTTGGTTGACATCCTCTCAATTAGGATACTCATTGTGTTTTGATGATCCACAAGTGTCTGCACTGCGGCAGTCATGTCTGAACTCATTGTGTTGTTTTGAATTACTGTGCGATCAGCGTCATCTATGCGTGACCTCACCACGAAAACTGATTTAACTGCAAAATATTTATCCTCAATTTCGATGCGATACGACTCTTCCACGTCTTGTTCTTCAGGACTTGTAAGAGTGTCAATTTCTGTTTGTATTGTCTCTAATTGTTCATAAATTTGATCGAGCTTACTTATACGTACTTCAATATCTTCTAAAGAAGCATTTGGATTTTGACAAAAATTACAAATTCTAGTGAGTTGACTTTTGAGAGCACGTCGTTTTTGTTTTAAATTCTCCATATTTTATACTTTGTTTATAATAAATTTATTACAATGTTTATTCGATATGTTTATATATAATGTTTACAATGTGAAATGTTGTTAAATAATGGTTATAAATATTGTATTTAATAGTTTTGAAAAGATATGAACATGCAATGCAAATAATGTACAGTGACTCTCAAACTGTTTCAAAGAATAATTGGTTCCAAGAAAGGGTGGTTTCTTAGAACATAAGTAAGGACACAATTCTTAGAAGTATCATATGAACCAATTATGATTATTTGAACGTAGGTTAACTTGAACGAATTTATCGAATGATCTTGTACAAACTTAGAACGATTACAAATACAAAAAAACCAATATGTCGCTTACTGCTGTGAAATTTGCTCACATGTGGCTTCTCGGATGAACTGAGGTTATGTTGAAATGAGGTTATGTATGGGGTGCTCCGATGTATTTCGGCTGCTTACCACGATTCTTTGCTCTTTCACTAAATGTTGATAACTTGTTGAGGCGGTCCTCTGATGAATATGGAACTCTGATAACGATGTTGAGCTGTAGACTCCTCCAATTGTGACTCCACACGAGTGCAACAGTTCCAAATGAATAATGAATATGAGGCTGTAGAATTCTCTAAACTGTGACTCCACACGAGTGCTACCAGTTCCACTTGAATGCTGAATATGAGGCTGTAGAATCCTCTGAACTATTTCTTCAAAATGCTCTGATGATGACTTTTACGAGCCATAGCCTACGTTGCAGTTGATCCTCGTGATGCACACTACAAGCTTATAGACTTCTCGCACTAGCTATCCGGCTCGAAGGACCAAAAAATGTTTGTGAATGATGTGATTTTAGGATGTGTTTTTGAAATAATACAATTTGTTTCACTTTTAACAAATAATTCAATTTTTATTCATGCATGTTCGATGCGTTCTCTTTTTAAACTTAACCAAGAATGCCTAAAAATATATATGTATGCGTTTTTATAAAACTTAACGTTCGTTCAATGAACGGTTGCAAAATGACTTAAATACTTATAAAATAAGGTTTCTGAACAGTTTCTGAACAGTAGTCTTAACGTAATACTATAAAATATTAAAAAATGTCTGAGTCACAAGAACTTGTGTTTATAGACACGTCTTCTGAGTCGTTAATTAAATGCGGACAAAATATTTTGGATTTTCCTGAGCTTCAATATTTAAAGGAGGCGAGAACATCAACCCCACTGTGGGAGAGCGTGGATAGCGATACAATGTGGGGACTCGACACATTCATGGATCTAGACATCACGATGTTAAGCGATGCAAATAAAGATTATGATATATATGAAGATATTCATAATAATTCTTCAAAAAACTCTGCTAATGACAGTAAGGAAGAAGATATCTTACTAAACGCTGCATGGGATGATTATCAAAAAAACAATATAAACGATGAGGATACTAGACATATGTCTGATGCAGAGGACAGTATACTTATAGAAGCAGTATTAAAAGAAGGCTATTAATAATTAATATTAATATTTATATAACTAAGATAAATATGTATTATAATTGGAAATAATAAATACAAAATAAAAATAATTTAAAAATTAAATTCATTTTTTATATTTAAGTTATGAAGGAAAAGTCTAAGGTATGGGAGAACAATATTTTCGGGTATAGTGCTATCTCTTTCGAACCCTTGCTTCTTAAAAATCTTCTGTTGGGTTAGATACTTTTCTACTTCCGAATCTGGATACTTCAAGTAAATGAGATCATTAACACCATAGTTGAACAGCAAAAAACCTAAAGATGTAGAATACAATTGATCACCATCGCCATTATATTGAAACATGGATTCTAAACTTATTTGATAAATCCAATTTGAAATTCAATGACTCAAAGGTTTTAAAACTATTTAAAACCGAATTTACAATTAAAAAGAAAATAAATAAAAAATATTCCAAGTATAATTAATTGTAAAATTATTTATTTTTGTATTATTTAAATTATATATACATTTTATTATTCGTATGTTGTATTTAACTTAGAAACAAATTCGAAAATTGCCATATTGAATTTATTTTTATCTCTCCCTCTAAAAATTAAACTCTGAACGCCACTATCTTTTAGTACTTTGAATGGGTTTTTTTTTGTGTGAAATATTTGAGTAAATCGCTTGGGCAAGAAAATCCAAAGAGGAGAATCATTTTCAGCTAACAAATAAATGATCAGCTTTTCACCAAATTGTGTTTCCTTAACTTTGCATCCAGTGATAATATAGTCCTGATCAATATTTAAATCATCAACTTTAGTATATCCTTGACCAACCCCTTTAGAACAATTATTTAATTGTTGGATAAGATTCTGTTAAATAAATATTAGAAATAAATATTTACATTTATTGAAAAATATTTACTTACCATTATTAGAATCAAATGTAAGCACTTCCACTATGAGATTTAATTTGAGACTATTTTTCAAATGGATTTCAATACTTTATATAGAAGTAAATCTGAACACAATTGTATAAGATTGTCAATGGGTTTTCATTGGTCAAATCTGTTATTCAAAAATGTTTCTATTTCATTCTACTCCGTTAGAGAGATGTGCTATGCAATATGCCTAGTTCTTTCAAGCACTCAGCAGCAACATTTGTATTTTACTTTACAAAACTTCTTATTGGTTGAGGTACCTTTATATGTAATGCATACATGTTACCTTATTCTTATTCTTTCTCATCCTTATTGTATATACATCTTCTAAATTCGTCACATTTTCATTTGTATTGAATTATCTCACATACATGAAATACATTCAAAGAGACGAAAGAAAATCGAACGTTACAATAATTATATTACAAATAAAACACTGACGGTTTTCGTTATGAAATTCAATTCACGTTATCGTATGGCCATAAAATATAGTTTATATTACGGATTGTGAGTGCGGACTTCGTTTAATGAGACGGATTGATAAAAACAAACAAGTAAACAGAAAGACAAAATAATGGGGCGGGGGTGAGTCTTGATCAGTTAACACAGGTGGCCCTTGTCCATTTTGGTGCTGCTCTCAAGTCTTAAGAACGTATCGGACGATTTTATAACTTTTGTGCGGTAGTGGGTTCAAGTATTTGCTATAATCAAACTCTTCTCAAATACGATCTTAGCAGGATAGATGGTTGTGACTGTTCTCAAAATACCCTTAACCGGCGCATATGAAACTCAATCTTAGCAGGTAGAAGTTTCAGATGGAGGACGACGAAGCAACTGCCTATATTCATACTACTGCCAATGGGATTACAGGGGGGAGTTGCGGCCAAAATAACATCACTTTATTAGAAGAACAAATTATTTTAGTTGGATTTATTTAAATGCCGATTGGATACCTTATTGGGTTTGCTGCTGAATAAGATTTTTTGGTGGATACCGATTGGTATAGTTAGATTTTGATGAATTGTAATAAGATTTTTGGTGGATGGTTATTGAACTAGTTGGAATTTGGTTGGATTGTAGTTCGTTTTTTAAACGCACGACCCAATTGCCTATATTCATACTACTGATATACCGATGTACATATGTACCGATTCTGTAATTCATCATGAAGAAGTCCAGGTATTATAAATAAAGGATTTAGTTTTCAATGTGCCTGCTCATAGACACATGAAGTGCATTGATTCTATATAGATTCATATTAAAAGAAAAGTAGTTATAAACATTTCAAATCAAACCATAATCTGGTTTAGAATATATTGAAGGATGTACTAACTCGGTAACTAATCATGAAGAATGTCCATTATAGTAAATTAACGTTATTTTCTTCGATATTTCAGTTCCTGGTCACATGATCTGAATTAATTCTATATCGATGCATATTTATATAGAAATAACAACCATTTCATAAAATTTTGACATAATATTCACAAAATGAACAGAATGATATACCGATGTACTGATGTACCGATTCTGTAATTCATCATGAAGAAGTCCAAGTATTATAAATAAAGGATTTAATTTTCAAAATGGCTGCTCCTAGACACATAAACTGAATTTTTTCTATATCGAAGTAAATTAATATAGCAATGACAAATATTTCAAAAAAATTCGATGTCCGGTTCAGAAATTATTGAAGGATAAAACGATTCGAAAGCTGATCATGAAGAAGTCCCATTATAGTAAATTAAAGTTATATTCTTCGATGTGACGGCTCCCGGACACATGAACTCAGTTAATTCTATATTGATGGATTTTAATATACGAATGACAAATATTTCATAAAATTTCGATATATTGTGCAGAAAATGAACAGAATTATATACAAATATGTATATATTGTATATATATATGTACTAATGTACTGACTCTGTAAATTATTATGAAGAAGTCCAAGTATTATAAATAAAGGATTTTGTTTTCAATGTGCCTGCTCATAGACACATGAAGTGCATTGATTCTATATAGATTCATATTAAAAGAAAAGTAGTTACAGACATTTCAAATCAAACCATAAGCTGGTTTAGAATATATTGAAGGATGTACTAACTCGGTAACTAATCATGAAGAATGTCCATTATAGTAAATTAACGTTATTTTCTTCGATATAGCAGTTCCTGGTCACATGATCTGAATTAATTCTATATCGCTGCATATTTATATAGAAATAAAAACCATTTCATAAAATTTTGACATAATATTCACAAAATGAACAGAATGGTATACCGATGTACTGATGCACCGAATCTGTAATTCATCATGAAGAATTCCAAGTTTAATAAATAAAGGATTCTGTTTTCAAAATGGCTGCTCCTAGACACATAAACTGAACTTTTTCTATATCGAAGTAAATTAATATAGCAATGACAAACATTTCAAAAAAAGTCGATGTCCAGTTTAGAAAATATTGAAGGATAAAACGATTCCAAAGCTGATCATGAAGAAGTCCCATTATAGTAAATTAAAGTTATATTCTTCGATGTGGCGGCTCCAGGACACATGAACTCAGTTAATTCTATATTGATGGATTTTAATATAGAAATGACAAATATTTCATAAAATTCCGATATATTGTGCAGAAAATGAACAGAATGATATACCGATGTACTGATGTACCGACTCTGTAATTCATCATGAAGTTGTCCAAGTTAAATAAATTAAGGATTATGTTTTCAATATGGCTGCTCCTAGACACATAAACTGAATTTATTCTATATCGAAGTAAATTAATATAGCAATGACAAATATTTCAAAAAAATTCGATGTCCGGTTCAGAAAATATTGAAGGACAAAACGATTCGAAAGCTGATCATGAAGAAGTCCCTTTATAGTAAATTAGCATTATATTCTTCGATGAGGTTGTACTGGACATATGAACTAAACTAATTCAATATCGCTGCATTTTCGATGCCTGCTCATAGACACATGAAGTGACTTAATTCATATGTACTGATTAATAGATTGATATAAAAAAAAGAAGTTACAGACATTTCATAAAAAATCGTCATCTATTTTAGAATATATTGAGGGATGTACTAATTCGGTAGCTAATAATGAAGCATGTCATTTATAGTAAATTAACGTTATTTTCTTCGATATGGCAGTTCCTGGATACATGATCTGAATTAATTTTATATCGATGCATATTTATAAAGAAATAACAGCCATTTCATAAAATGTTGACATAATATTCACAAAATGAACAGAATGGTATACCGATGTACTGATGTACCGATTCTGTAATTCATCATGAAGAATTCCAAGTTTAATAAATAAAGGATTATGTTTTCAAAATGGCTGCTCCTAGACACATAAACTGAACCTTTTCTATATCGAAGTAAATTAATATAGCAATGACAAACATTTCAAAAAAATTCGATGTCCTGTTCAGAAAATATTGAAGGATAAAACGATTGGAAAACTGATCATAAGGAAGTCCCTTTATAGTAAATTAACGTTATATTCTTCGATGTGGCGGCTCCCGGACACATGAACTCAGTTAATTCTATATTGATTGATTTTAATATAGGAATGACAAATATTTCATAAAATTTCGATATATTGTGCAGAAAATGAAAAGAATTATATACCTATGTACTAATGTACTGACTCTGTAAATAATTATGAAGAAATCCAAGTATTATAATTAAAGGATTTTGTTTTCAATGTGCCTGCTCATAGACACATGAAGTGCATTGATTCTATATAGATTCATATTAAAAGAAAAGTAGTTATAAACATTTCAAATCAAACCGTAATCTGGTTTAGAATATATTGAAGGATGTACTAACTCGGTAACTAATCATGAAGAATGTCCATTATAGTAAATTAACGTTATTTTCTTCGATATTTCAGTTCCTGGTCACATGATCTGAATTAATTCTATATCGATGCATATTTATATAGAAATAACAACCATTTCATAAAATTTTGACATAATATTCACAAAATGAACAGAATGATATACCGATGTACTGATGCACCGAATCTGTAATTCATCATGAAGAATTCCAAGTTTAATAAATAAAGGATTCTGTTTTCAAAATGGCTGCTCCTAGACACATAAACTGAACTTTTTCTATATCGAAGTAAATTAATATAGCAATGACAAACATTTCAAAAAAAGTCGATGTCCAGTTTAGAAAATATTGAAGGATAAAACGATTCCAAAGCTGATCATGAAGAAGTCCCATTATAGTAAATTAAAGTTATATTCTTCGATGTGGCGGCTCCAGGACACATGAACTCAGTTAATTCTATATTGATGGATTTTAATATAGAAATGACAAATATTTCATAAAATTCCGATATATTGTGCAGAAAATGAACAGAATGATATACCGATGTACTGATGTACCGACTCTGTAATTCATCATGAAGATGTCCAAGTTAAATAAATTAAGGATTATGTTTTCAAAATGGCTGCTCCTAGACACATAAACTGAACCTTTTCTATATCGAAGTAAATTAATATAGCAATGACAAACATTTAAAAAAAAATTCGATGTCCTGTTCAGAAAATATTGAAGGATAAAACGATTGGAAAACTGATCATAAGGAAGTCCCTTTATAGTAAATTAACGTTATATTCTTCGATGTGGCGGCTCCCGGACACATGAACTCAGTTAATTCTATATTGATGGATTTTAATATAGGAATGACAAATATTTCATAAAATTTCGATATATTGTGCAGAAAATGAAAAGAATTATATACCTATGTACTAATGTACTGACTCTGTAAATAATTATGAAGAAATCCAAGTATTATAATTAAAGGATTTTGTTTTCAATGTGCCTGCTCATAGACACATGAAGTGCATTGATTCTATATAGATTCATATTAAAAGAAAAGTAGTTACAGACATTTCAAATCAAACCATAAGCTGGTTTAGAATATATTGAAGGATGTACTAACTCGGTAACTAATCATGAAGAATGTCCATTATAGTAAATTAACGTTACTTTCTTCGATATAGCAGTTCCTGGTCACATGATCTGAATTAATTCTATATCGCTGCATATTTATATAGAAATAAAAACCATTTCATAAAATTTTGACATAATATTCACAAAATGAACAGAATGATATACCGATGTACTGATGCACCGAATCTGTAATTCATCATGAAGAATTCCAAGTTTAATAAATAAAGGATTCTGTTTTCAAAATGGCTGCTCCTAGACACATAAACTGAACTTTTTCTATATCGAAGTAAATTAATATAGCAATGACAAACATTTCAAAAAAAGTCGATGTCCAGTTTAGAAAATATTGAAGGATAAAACGATTCCAAAGCTGATCATGAAGAAGTCCCATTATAGTAAATTAAAGTTATATTCTTCGATGTGGCGGCTCCAGGACACATGAACTCAGTTAATTCTATATTGATGGATTTTAATATAGAAATGATAAATATTTCATAAAATTCCGATATATTGTGCAGAAAATGAACAGAATGATATACCGATGTACTGATGTACCGACTCTGTAATTCATCATGAAGATGTCCAAGTTAAATAAATTAAGGATTATGTTTTCAATATGGCTGCTCCTAGACACATAAACTGAATTTATTCTATATCGAAGTAAATTAATATAGCAATGACAAATATTTCAAAAAAATTCGATGTCCGGTTCAGAAAATATTGAAGGACAAAACGATTCGAAAGCTGATCATGAAGAAGTCCCTTTATAGTAAATTAGCATTATATTCTTCGATGTGGCGGCTCCCGGACACATGAACTCAGTTAATTCTATATTGATGGATTTTAATATAGGAATGACAAATATTTCATAAAATTTCGATATATTGTGCAGAAAATGAAAAGAATTATATACCTATGTACTAATGTACTGACTCTGTAAATAATTATGAAGAAATCCAAGTATTATAATTAAAGGATTTTGTTTTCAATGTGCCTGCTCATAGACACATGAAGTGCATTGATTCTATATAGATTCATATTAAAAGAAAAGTAGTTATAAACATTTCAAATCAAACCATAATCTGGTTTAGAATATATTGAAGGATGTACTAACTCGGTAACTAATCATGAAGAATGTCCATTATAGTAAATTAACGTTATTTTCTTCGATATTTCAGTTCCTGGTCACATGATCTGAATTAATTCTATATCGATGCATATTTATATAGAAATAACAACCATTTCATAAAATTTTGACATAATATTCACAAAATGAACAGATGTACTGATGTACCGATTCTGTAATTCATCATGAAGAAGTCCAAGTATTATAAATAAAGGATTTAGTTTTCAAAATGGCTGCTCCTAGACACATAAACTGAATTTTTTCTATATCGAAGTAAATTAATATAGCAATGACAAATATTTCAAAAAAATTCGATGTCCGGTTCAGAAAATATTGAAGGACAAAACGATTCGAAAGCTGATCATGAAGAAGTCCCTTTATAGTAAATTAGCATTATATTCTTCGATGAGGTTGTACTGGACATATGAACTAAACTAATTCAATATCGCTGCATTTTCGATGCCTGCTCATAGACACATGAAGTGAATTAATTCATATGTACTGATTAATAGATTGATATAAAAAAAAGAAGTTACAGACATTTCAAAAAAAATCGTCATCTATTTTAGAATATATTGAGGGATGTACTAATTCGGTAGCTAATAATGAAGCATGTCATTTATAGTAAATTAACGTTATTTTCTTCGATATGGCAGTTCCTGGATACATGATCTGAATTAATTTTATATCGATGCATATTTATAAAGAAATAACAGCCATTTCATAAAATGTTGACATAATATTCACAAAATGAACAGAATGGTATACCGATGTACTGATGTACCGATTCTGTAATTCATCATGAAGAATTCCAAGTTTAATAAATAAAGGATTATGTTTTCAAAATGGCTGCTCCTAGACACATAAACTGAACCTTTTCTATTTCGAAGTAAATTAATATAGCAATGACAAACATTTCAAAAAAATTCGATGTCCTGTTCAGAAAATATTGAAGGATAAAACGATTGGAAAACTGATCATAAGGAAGTCCCTTTATAGTAAATTAACGTTATATTCTTCGATGTGGCGGCTCCCGGACACATGAACTCAGTTAATTCTATATTGATTGATTTTAATATAGGAATGACAAATATTTCATAAAATTTCGATATATTGTGCAGAAAATGAAAAGAATTATATACCTATGTACTAATGTACTGACTCTGTAAATAATTATGAAGAAATCCAAGTATTATAATTAAAGGATTTTGTTTTCAATGTGCCTGCTCATAGACACATGAAGTGCATTGATTCTATATAGATTCATATTAAAAGAAAAGTAGTTATAAACATTTCAAATCAAACCATAATCTGGTTTAGAATATATTGAAGGATGTACTAACTCGGTAACTAATCATGAAGAATGTCCATTATAGTAAATTAACGTTATTTTCTTCGATATTTCAGTTCCTGGTCACATGATCTGAATTAATTCTATATCGATGCATATTTATATAGAAATAACAACCATTTCATAAAATTTTGACATAATATTCACAAAATGAACAGAATGATATACCGATGTACTGATGCACCGAATCTGTAATTCATCATGAAGAATTCCAAGTTTAATAAATAAAGGATTCTGTTTTCAAAATGGCTGCTCCTAGACACATAAACTGAACTTTTTCTATATCGAAGTAAATTAATATAGCAATGACAAACATTTCAAAAAAAGTCGATGTCCAGTTTAGAAAATATTGAAGGATAAAACGATTCCAAAGCTGATCATGAAGAAGTCCCATTATAGTAAATTAAAGTTATATTCTTCGATGTGGCGGCTCCAGGACACATGAACTCAGTTAATTCTATATTGATGGATTTTAATATAGAAATGACAAATATTTCATAAAATTCCGATATATTGTGCAGAAAATGAACAGAATGATATACCGATGTACTGATGTACCGACTCTGTAATTCATCATGAAGATGTCCAAGTTAAATAAATTAAGGATTATGTTTTCAAAATGGCTGCTCCTAGACACATAAACTGAACCTTTTCTATATCGAAGTAAATTAATATAGCAATGACAAACATTTAAAAAAAAATTCGATGTCCTGTTCAGAAAATATTGAAGGATAAAACGATTGGAAAACTGATCATAAGGAAGTCCCTTTATAGTAAATTAACGTTATATTCTTCGATGTGGCGGCTCCCGGACACATGAACTCAGTTAATTCTATATTGATGGATTTTAATATAGGAATGACAAATATTTCATAAAATTTCGATATATTGTGCAGAAAATGAAAAGAATTATATACCTATGTACTAATGTACTGACTCTGTAAATAATTATGAAGAAATCCAAGTATTATAATTAAAGGATTTTGTTTTCAATGTGCCTGCTCATAGACACATGAAGTGCATTGATTCTATATAGATTCATATTAAAAGAAAAGTAGTTACAGACATTTCAAATCAAACCATAAGCTGGTTTAGAATATATTGAAGGATGTACTAACTCGGTAACTAATCATGAAGAATGTCCATTATAGTAAATTAACGTTACTTTCTTCGATATAGCAGTTCCTGGTCACATGATCTGAATTAATTCTATATCGCTGCATATTTATATAGAAATAAAAACCATTTCATAAAATTTTGACATAATATTCACAAAATGAACAGAATGATATACCGATGTACTGATGCACCGAATCTGTAATTCATCATGAAGAATTCCAAGTTTAATAAATAAAGGATTCTGTTTTCAAAATGGCTGCTCCTAGACACATAAACTGAACTTTTTCTATATCGAAGTAAATTAATATAGCAATGACAAACATTTCAAAAAAAGTCGATGTCCAGTTTAGAAAATATTGAAGGATAAAACGATTCCAAAGCTGATCATGAAGAAGTCCCGTTATAGTAAATTAAAGTTATATTCTTCGATGTGGCGGCTCCAGGACACATGAACTCAGTTAATTCTATATTGATGGATTTTAATATAGAAATGATAAATATTTCATAAAATTCCGATATATTGTGCAGAAAATGAACAGAATGATATACCGATGTACTGATGTACCGACTCTGTAATTCATCATGAAGATGTCCAAGTTAAATAAATTAAGGATTATGTTTTCAATATGGCTGCTCCTAGACACATAAACTGAATTTATTCTATATCGAAGTAAATTAATATAGCAATGACAAATATTTCAAAAAAATTCGATGTCCGGTTCAGAAAATATTGAAGGACAAAACGATTCGAAAGCTGATCATGAAGAAGTCCCTTTATAGTAAATTAGCATTATATTCTTCGATGTGGCGGCTCCCGGACACATGAACTCAGTTAATTCTATATTGATGGATTTTAATATAGGAATGACAAATATTTCATAAAATTTCGATATATTGTGCAGAAAATGAAAAGAATTATATACCTATGTACTAATGTACTGACTCTGTAAATAATTATGAAGAAATCCAAGTATTATAATTAAAGGATTTTGTTTTCAATGTGCCTGCTCATAGACACATGAAGTGCATTGATTCTATATAGATTCATCTTAAAAGAAAAGTAGTTATAAACATTTCAAATCAAACCATAATCTGGTTTAGAATATATTGAAGGATGTACTAACTCGGTAACTAATCATGAAGAATGTCCATTATAGTAAATTAACGTTATTTTCTTCGATATTTCAGTTCCTGGTCACATGATCTGAATTAATTCTATATCGATGCATATTTATATAGAAATAACAACCATTTCATAAAATTTTGACATAATATTCACAAAATGAACAGATGTACTGATGTACCGATTCTGTAATTCATCATGAAGAAGTCCAAGTATTATAAATAAAGGATTTAGTTTTCAAAATGGCTGCTCCTAGACACATAAACTGAATTTTTTCTATATCGAAGTAAATTAATATAGCAATGACAAATATTTCAAAAAAATTCGATGTCCGGTTCAGAAAATATTGAAGGACAAAACGATTCGAAAGCTGATCATGAAGAAGTCCCTTTATAGTAAATTAGCATTATATTCTTCGATGAGGTTGTACTGGACACATGAACTAAACTAATTCAATATCGCTGCATTTTCGATGCCTGCTCATAGACACATGAAGTGAATTAATTCATATGTACTGATTAATAGATTGATATAAAAAAAAGAAGTTACAGACATTTCATAAAAAATCGTCATCTATTTTAGAATATATTGAGGGATGTACTAACTCGGTAGCTAATAATGAAGCATGTCATTTATAGTAAATTAACGTTATTTTCTTCGATATGGCAGTTCCTGGATACATGATCTGAATTAATTTTATATCGATGCATATTTATAAAGAAATAACAGCCATTTCATAAAATGTTGACATAATATTCACAAAATGAACAGAATGGTATACCGATGTACTGATGTGCCGATTCTGTAATTCATCATGAAGAATTCCAAGTTTAATAAATAAAGGATTATGTTTTCAAAATGGCTGCTCCTAGACACATAAACTGAACCTTTTCTATATCGAAGTAAATTAATATAGCAATGACAAACATTTCAAAAAAATTCGATGTCCTGTTCAGAAAATATTGAAGGATAAAACGATTGGAAAACTGATCATAAGGAAGTCCCTTTATAGTAAATTAACGTTATATACTTCGATGTGGCGGCTCCCGGACACATGAACTCAGTTAATTCTATATTGATGGATTTTAATATAGGAATGACAAATATTTCATAAAATTTCGATATATTGTGCAGAAAATGAACAGAATTATATACCTATGTACGAATGTACTGACTCTGTAAATAATTATGAAGAAATCCAAGTATTATAATTAAAGGATTTTGTTTTCAATGTGCCTGCTCATAGACACATGAAGTGCATTGATTCTATATAGATTCATATTAAAAGAAAAGTAGTTATAAACATTTCAAATCAAACCATAATCTGGTTTAGAATATATTGAAGGATGTACTAACTCGGTAACTAATCATGAAGTATGTCCATTATAGTAAATGAACGTTATTTTCTTCGATATTTCAGTTCCTGGTCACATGATCTGAATTAATTCTATATCGCTGCATATTTATATAGAAATAAAAACCATTTCATAAAATTTTGACATAATATTCACAAAATGAACAGAATGATATACCGATGTACTGATGCACCGAATCTGTAATTCATCATGAAGAATTCCAAGTTTAATAAATAAAGGATTCTGTTTTCAGAATGGCTGCTCCTAGACACATAAACTGAACTTTTTCTATATCGAAGTAAATTAATATAGCAATGACAAACATTTCAAAAAAAGTCGATGTCCAGTTTAGAAAATATTGAAGGATAAAACGATTCCAAAGCTGATCATGAAGAAGTCCCATTATAGTAAATTAAAGTTATATTCTTCGATGTGGCGGCTCCAGGACACATGAACTCAGTTAATTCTATATTGATGGATTTTAATATAGAAATGATAAATATTTCATAAAATTCCGATATATTGTGCAGAAAATGAACAGAATGATATACCGATGTACTGATGTACCGACTCTGTAATTCATCATGAAGATGTCCAAGTTAAATAAATTAAGGATTATGTTTTCAATATGGCTGCTCCTAGACACATAAACTGAATTTATTCTATATCGAAGTAAATTAATATAGCAATGACAAATATTTCAAAAAAATTCGATGTCCGGTTCAGAAAATATTGAAGGACAAAACGATTCGAAAGCTGATCATGAAGAAGTCCCTTTATAGTAAATTAGCATTATATTCTTCGATGTGGCGGCTCCCGGACACATGAACTCAGTTAATTCTATATTGATGGATTTTAATATAGGAATGACAAATATTTCATAAAATTTCGATATATTGTGCAGAAAATGAAAAGAATTATATACCTATGTACTAATGTACTGACTCTGTAAATAATTATGAAGAAATCCAAGTATTATAATTAAAGGATTTTGTTTTCAATGTGCCTGCTCATAGACACATGAAGTGCATTGATTCTATATAGATTCATCTTAAAAGAAAAGTAGTTATAAACATTTCAAATCAAACCATAATCTGGTTTAGAATATATTGAAGGATGTACTAACTCGGTAACTAATCATGAAGAATGTCCATTATAGTAAATTAACGTTATTTTCTTCGATATTTCAGTTCCTGGTCACATGATCTGAATTAATTCTATATCGATGCATATTTATATAGAAATAACAACCATTTCATAAAATTTTGACATAATATTCACAAAATGAACAGATGTACTGATGTACCGATTCTGTAATTCATCATGAAGAAGTCCAAGTATTATAAATAAAGGATTTAGTTTTCAAAATGGCTGCTCCTAGACACATAAACTGAATTTTTTCTATATCGAAGTAAATTAATATAGCAATGACAAATATTTCAAAAAAATTCGATGTCCGGTTCAGAAAATATTGAAGGACAAAACGATTCGAAAGCTGATCATGAAGAAGTCCCTTTATAGTAAATTAGCATTATATTCTTCGATGAGGTTGTACTGGACACATGAACTAAACTAATTCAATATCGCTGCATTTTCGATGCCTGCTCATAGATACATGAAGTGAATTAATTCATATGTACTGATTAATAGATTGATATAAAAAAAAGAAGTTACAGACATTTCATAAAAAATCGTCATCTATTTTAGAATATATTGAGGGATGTACTAACTCGGTAGCTAATAATGAAGCATGTCATTTATAGTAAATTAACGTTATTTTCTTCGATATGGCAGTTCCTGGATACATGATCTGAATTAATTTTATATCGATGCATATTTATAAAGAAATAACAGCCATTTCATAAAATTTTGACATAATATTCACAAAATGAACAGAATGGTATACCGATGTACTGATGTGCCGATTCTGTAATTCATCATGAAGAATTCCAAGTTTAATAAATAAAGGATTATGTTTTCAAAATGGCTGCTCCTAGACACATAAACTGAACCTTTTCTATATCGAAGTAAATTAATATAGCAATGACAAACATTTCAAAAAAATTCGATGTCCTGTTCAGAAAATATTGAAGGATAAAACGATTGGAAAACTGATCATAAGGAAGTCCCTTTATAGTAAATTAACGTTATATACTTCGATGTGGCGGCTCCCGGACACATGAACTCAGTTAATTCTATATTGATGGATTTTAATATAGGAATGACAAATATTTCATAAAATTTCGATATATTGTGCAGAAAATGAACAGAATTATATACCTATGTACGAATGTACTGACTCTGTAAATAATTATGAAGAAATCCAAGTATTATAATTAAAGGATTTTGTTTTCAATGTGCCTGCTCATAGACACATGAAGTGCATTGATTCTATATAGATTCATATTAAAAGAAAAGTAGTTATAAACATTTCAAATCAAACCATAATCTGGTTTAGAATATATTGAAGGATGTACTAACTCGGTAACTAATCATGAAGTATGTCCATTATAGTAAATGAACGTTATTTTCTTCGATATTTCAGTTCCTGGTCACATGATCTGAATTAATTCTATATCGATGCATATTTATATAGAAATAACAACCATTTCATAAAATTTTGACATAATATTCACAAAATGAACAGAATGATATACCGATGTACTGATGTACCGATTCTGTAATTCATCATGAAGAAGTCCAAGTATTATAAATAAAGAATTTAGTTTTCAAAATGGCTGCTCCTAGACACATAAACTGAATTTTTTCTATATCGAAGTAAATTAATATAGCAATGACAAATATTTCAAAAAAATTCGATGTCCGGTTCAGAAAATATTGAAGGACAAAACGATTCGAAAGCTGATCATGAAGAAGTCTCTTTATAGTAAATTAGCATTATATTCTTCGATGAGGTTGTACTGGACACATGAACTAAACTAATTCAATATCGCTGCATTTTCGATGCCTGCTCATAGACACATGAAGTGAATTAATTCATATGTACTGATTAATAGATTGATATAAAAAAAAGAAGTTACAGACATTTCATAAAAAATCGTCATCTATTTTAGAATATATAGAGGGATGTACTAACTCGGTAGCTAATAATGAAGAATGTCCATTATAGTAAATTAACGTTATTTTCTTCGATATTTCAGTTCCTGGTCACATGATCTGAATTAATTCTATATCGATGCATATTTATATAGAAATAACAACCATTTCATAAAATTTTGACATAATATTCACAAAATGAACAGAATGGTATACCGATGTACTGATGCACCGATTCTGTAATTCATCATGAAGGATTCCAAGTTTAATAAATAAAGGATTATGTTTTCAAAATGGCTGCTCCTAGACACATAAACTGAACTTTTTCTATATCGAAGTAAATTAATATAGCAATCACAAACATTTCAAAAAAAGTCGATGTCCAGTTTAGAAAATATTGAAGGACAAAACGATTCGAAAGCTGATCATGAAGAAGTCCCTTTATAGTAAATTAGCATTATATTCTTCGATGAGGTTGTACTGGACACATGAACTAAACTAATTCTATATAGTTAGATTTTAATATAGGAATGACAAATATTTCATAAAATTTCGATATATTGTGCAGAAAATGAACAGAATTATATACATATATGTATATATTGTATATATATATGTACTAATGTACTGACTCTGTAAATTATTATGAAGAAGTCCAAGTATTATAAATAAAGGATTTTGTTTTCAATGTGCCTGCTCATAGACACATGAAGTGCATTGATTCTATATAGATTCATATTAAAAGAAAAGTAGTTACAGACATTTCAAATCAAACCATAATCTGGTTTAGAATATATTGAAGGATGTACTAACTCGGTAACTAATCATGAAGAATGTCCATTATAGTAAATTAACGTTATTTTCTTCGATATGGCAGTTCCTGGACACATGATCTGAATTAATTCTATATCGATGCATATTAATATAGAAATAAAAAATATTTCATAAAATTTCGATATATTGTTCAGAAAATGATCAGAATGATATACCGATGTACATATGTACCGATTCTGTAATTCATCATGAAGAAGTCCAAGTATTATAAATGAAGAATTTAGTTTTCAATGTGCCTGTTCATAGACACATGAAGTGAATTTATTCTATATCGATTTATATTCAAAAAAAAGTGGTTACTGCAATTTCATATCAAATCGTCATCTGGTTTAGAATATATTGAAGGATATACTAACTCGGTAGCTAATAATGAAGAATGTCCATTATAGTAAATTAACGTTATTTTCTTCGATATGGCAGTTCCTGGACACATGATCTGAATTAATTTTATATCGATGCATATTTATATAGAAATAACAACCATTTCATAAAATTTTGACATAATATTCACAAAATGAACAGAATGGTATACCGATGTACTGATGTACCGATTCTGTAATTCATCATGAAGAATTCCAAGTTTAATAAATAAAGAATTATGTTTTCAAAATGGCTGCTCCTAGACACATAAACTGAACTTTTTCTATATCGAAGTAAATTAATATAGCAATCACAAACATTTCAAAAAAAGTCGATGTCCAGTTTAGAAAATATTGAAGGACAAAACGATTCGAAAGCTGATCATGAAGAAGTCCCTTTATAGTAAATTAGCATTATATTCTTCGATGAGGTTGTACTGGACACATGAACTAAACTAATTCTATATAGTTAGATTTTAATATAGGAATGACAAATATTTCATAAAATTTCGATATATTGTGCAGAAAATGAACAGAATTATATACATATATGTATATATTGTATATATATATGTACTAATGTACTGACTCTGTAAATTATTATGAAGAAGTCCAAGTATTATAAATAAAGGATTTTGTTTTCAATGTGCCTGCTCATAGACACATGAAGTGCATTGATTCTATATAGATTCATATTAAAAGAAAAGTAGTTACAGACATTTCAAATCAAACCATAATCTGGTTTAGAATATATTGAAGGATGTACTAACTCGGTAACTAATCATGAAGAATGTCCATTATAGTAAATTAACGTTATTTTCTTCGATATGGCAGTTCCTGGACACATGATCTGAATTAATTCTATATCGATGCATATTAATATAGAAATAAAAAATATTTCATAAAATTTCGATATATTGTTCAGAAAATGATCAGAATGATATACCGATGTACATATGTACCGATTCTGTAATTCATCATGAAGAAGTCCAAGTATTATAAATGAAGAATTTAGTTTTCAATGTGCCTGTTCATAGACACATGAAGTGAATTTATTCTATATCGATTTATATTCAAAAAAAAGTGGTTACTGCAATTTCATATCAAATCGTCATCTGGTTTAGAATATATTGAAGGATATACTAACTCGGTAGCTAATAATGAAGAATGTCCATTATAGTAAATTAACGTTATTTTCTTCGATATGGCAGTTCCTGGACACATGATCTGAATTAATTTTATATCGATGCATATTTATATAGAAATAACAACCATTTCATAAAATTTTGACATAATATTCACAAAATGAACAGAATGGTATACCGATGTACTGATGTACCGATTCTGTAATTCATCATGAAGAATTCCAAGTTTAATAAATAAAGAATTATGTTTTCAAAATGGCTGCTCCTAGACACATAAACTGAACTTTTTCTATATCGAAGTAAATTAATATAGCAATGACAAATATTTCAAAAAAATTCGATGTCCGGTTCAGAAAATATTGAAGGACAAAACGATTCGAAAGCTGATCATGAAGAAGTCCCTTTATAGTAAATTAGCATTATATTCTTCGATGAGGTTGTACTGGACACATGAACTAAACTAATTCAATATCGCTGCATTTTCGATGCCTGCTCATACACACATGAAGTGAATTAATTCATATGTACTGATTAATAGATTGATATAAAAAAAAGAAGTTACAGACATTTCATAAAAAATCGTCATCTATTTTAGAATATATTGAGGGATGTACTAACTCGGTAGCTAATAATGAAGAATGTCCATTATAGTAAATTAACGTTATTTTCTTCGATATTTCAGTTCCTGGTCACATGATCTGAATTAATTCTATATCGATGCATATTTATATAGAAATGACAACCATTTCATAAAATTTTGACATAATATTCACAAAATGAACAGAATGATATACCGATGTACTGATGCACCGATTCTGTAATTCATCATGAAGGATTCCAAGTTTAATAAATAAAGGATTATGTTTTCAAAATGGCTGCTCCTAGACACATAAACTGAACTTTTTCTATATCGAAGTAAATTAATATAGCAATCACAAACATTTCAAAAAAAGTCGATGTCCAGTTTAGAAAATATTGAAGGACAAAACGATTCGAAAGCTGATCATGAAGAAGTCCCTTTATAGTAAATTAGCATTATATTCTTCGATGAGGTTGTACTGGACACATGAACTAAACTAATTCTATATAGTTAGATTTTAATATAGGAATGACAAATATTTCATAAAATTTCGATATATTGTGCAGAAAATGAACAGAATTATATACATATATGTATATATTGTATATATATATGTACTAATGTACTGACTCTGTAAATTATTATGAAGAAGTCCAAGTATTATAAATAAAGGATTTTGTTTTCAATGTGCCTGCTCATAGACACATGAAGTGCATTGATTCTATATAGATTCATATTAAAAGAAAAGTAGTTACAGACATTTCAAATCAAACCATAATCTGGTTTAGAATATATTGAAGGATGTACTAACTCGGTAACTAATCATGAAGAATGTCCATTATAGTAAATTAACGTTATTTTCTTCGATATGGCAGTTCCTGGACACATGATCTGAATTAATTCTATATCGATGCATATTAATATAGAAATAAAAAATATTTCATAAAATTTCGATATATTGTTCAGAAAATGATCAGAATGATATACCGATGTACATATGTACCGATTCTGTAATTCATCATGAAGAAGTCCAAGTATTATAAATGAAGAATTTAGTTTTCAATGTGCCTGTTCATAGACACATGAAGTGAATTTATTCTATATCGATTTATATTCAAAAAAAAGTGGTTACTGCAATTTCATATCAAATCGTCATCTGGTTTAGAATATATTGAAGGATATACTAACTCGGTAGCTAATAATGAAGAATGTCCATTATAGTAAATTAACGTTATTTTCTTCGATATGGCAGTTCCTGGACACATGATCTGAATTAATTTTATATCGATGCATATTTATATAGAAATAACAACCATTTCATAAAATTTTGACATAATATTCACAAAATGAACAGAATGGTATACCGATGTACTGATGTACCGATTCTGTAATTCATCATGAAGAATTCCAAGTTTAATAAATAAAGAATTATGTTTTCAAAATGGCTGCTCCTAGACACATAAACTGAACTTTTTCTATATCGAAGTAAATTAATATAGCAATCACAAACATTTCAAAAAAAGTCGATGTCCAGTTTAGAAAATATTGAAGGACAAAACGATTCGAAAGCTGATCATGAAGAAGTCCCTTTATAGTAAATTAGCATTATATTCTTCGATGAGGTTGTACTGGACACATGAACTAAACTAATTCTATATAGTTAGATTTTAATATAGGAATGACAAATATTTCATAAAATTTCGATATATTGTGCAGAAAATGAACAGAATTATATACATATATGTATATATTGTATATATATATATGTACTAATGTACTGACTCTGTAAATAATTATGAAGAAGTCCAAGTATTATAAATAAAGGATTTTGTTTTCAATGTGCCTGCTCATAGACACATGAAGTGCATTGATTCTATATAGATTCATATTAAAAGAAAAGTAGTTACAAACATTTCAAATCAAACCATAATCTGGTTTAGAATATATTGAAGGATGTACTAAATCGGTAACTAATTATGAAGAATGTCATTTATAGTAAATTAACGTTATTTTCTTCGATATAGCAGTTCCTGGACACATGATCTGAATTAATTCTATATCGATGCATATATATATAGAAATAACAACACTTTCATAAAATTTTGACATATTGTTCACAAAATGAACAGAATGATATACCGATGTACTGATGTACCGACTCTGTAATTCATCATGAAGAATTCCATGTTTAATAAATAAAGAATTATGTTTTCAAAATGGCTGCTCCTAGACACATAAACTGAACTTTTTCTATATCGAAGTAAATTAATATAGCAATCACAAACATTTCAAAAAAAGTCGATGTCCAGTTTAGAAAATATTGAAGGACAAAACGATTCGAAAGCTGATCATGAAGAAGTCCCTTTATAGTAAATTAGCATTATATTCTTCGATGAGGTTGTACTGGACACATGAACTAAACTAATTCTATATAGTTAGATTTTAATATAGGAATGACAAATATTTCATAAAATTTCGATATATTGTGCAGAAAATGAACAGAATTATATACATATATGTATATATTGTATATATATATGTACTAATGTACTGACTCTGTAAATTATTATGAAGAAGTCCAAGTATTATAAATAAAGGATTTTGTTTTCAATGTGCCTGCTCATAGACACATGAAGTGCATTGATTCTATATAGATTCATATTAAAAGAAAAGTAGTTACAGACATTTCAAATCAAACCATAATCTGGTTTAGAATATATTGAAGGATGTACTAACTCGGTAACTAATCATGAAGAATGTCCATTATAGTAAATTAACGTTATTTTCTTCGATATGGCAGTTCCTGGACACATGATCTGAATTAATTCTATATCGATGCATATTAATATAGAAATAAAAAATATTTCATAAAATTTCGATATATTGTTCAGAAAATGATCAGAATGATATACCGATGTACATATGTACCGATTCTGTAATTCATCATGAAGAAGTCCAAGTATTATAAATGAAGAATTTAGTTTTCAATGTGCCTGTTCATAGACACATGAAGTGAATTTATTCTATATCGATTTATATTCAAAAAAAAGTGGTTACTGCAATTTCATATCAAATCGTCATCTGGTTTAGAATATATTGAAGGATATACTAACTCGGTAGCTAATAATGAAGAATGTCCATTATAGTAAATTAACGTTATTTTCTTCGATATGGCAGTTCCTGGACACATGATCTGAATTAATTTTATATCGATGCATATTTATATAGAAATAACAACCATTTCATAAAATTTTGACATAATATTCACAAAATGAACAGAATGGTATACCGATGTACTGATGTACCGATTCTGTAATTCATCATGAAGAATTCCAAGTTTAATAAATAAAGAATTATGTTTTCAAAATGGCTGCTCCTAGACACATAAACTGAACTTTTTCTATATCGAAGTAAATTAATATAGCAATCACAAACATTTCAAAAAAAGTCGATGTCCAGTTTAGAAAATATTGAAGGACAAAACGATTCGAAAGCTGATCATGAAGAAGTCCCTTTATAGTAAATTAGCATTATATTCTTCGATGAGGTTGTACTGGACACATGAACTAAACT
This sequence comes from Coelopa pilipes, assembly GCA_947389925.1. Lineage (NCBI taxonomy): Eukaryota > Metazoa > Arthropoda > Insecta > Diptera > Coelopidae > Coelopa > Coelopa pilipes. Next base: position 12,168,467 of record OX376700.1, read on the forward strand.
AATTCTATATAGTTAGATTTTAATATAGGAATGACAAATATTTCATAAAATTTCGATATATTGTGCAGAAAATGAACAGAATTATATACATATATGTATATATTGTATATATATATGTACTAATGTACTGACTCTGTAAATTATTATGAAGAAGTCCAAGTATTATAAATAAAGGATTTTGTTTTCAATGTGCCTGCTCATAGACACATGAAGTGCATTGATTCTATATAGATTCATATTAAAAGAAAAGTAGTTACAGACATTTCAAATCAAACCATAATCTGGTTTAGAATATATTGAAGGATGTACTAACTCGGTAACTAATCATGAAGAATGTCCATTATAGTAAATTAACGTTATTTTCTTCGATATGGCAGTTCCTGGACACATGATATGAATTAATTCTATATCGATGCATATTAATATAGAAATAAAAAATATTTCATAAAATTTCGATATATTGTTCAGAAAATGATCAGAATGATATACCGATGTACATATGTACCGATTCTGTAATTCATCATGAAGAAGTCCAAGTATTATAAATGAAGAATTTAGTTTTCAATGTGCCTGTTCATAGACACATGAAGTGAATTTATTCTATATCGATTTATATTCAAAAAAAAGTGGTTACTGCAATTTCATATCAAATCGTCATCTGGTTTAGAATATATTGAAGGATATACTAACTCGGTAGCTAATAATGAAGAATGTCCATTATAGTAAATTAACGTTATTTTCTTCGATATGGCAGTTCCTGGACACATGATCTGAATTAATTTTATATCGATGCATATTTATATAGAAATAACAACCATTTCATAAAATTTTGACATAATATTCACAAAATGAACAGAATGGTATACCGATGTACTGATGTACCGATTCTGTAATTCATCATGAAGAAATCCAAGTTTAATAAATAAAGAATTATGTTTTCAAAATGGCTGCTCCTAGACACATAAACTGAACTTTTTCTATATCGAAGTAAATTAATATAGCAATCACAAACATTTCAAAAAAAGTCGATGTCCAGTTTAGAAAATATTGAAGGACAAAACGATTCGAAAGCTGATCATGAAGAAGTCCCTTTATAGTAAATTAGCATTATATTCTTCGATGAGGTTGTACTGGACACATGAACTAAACTAATTCTATATAGTTAGATTTTAATATAGGAATGACAAATATTTCATAAAATTTCGATATATTGTGCAGAAAATGAACAGAATTATATACATATATGTATATATTGTATATATATATGTACTAATGTACTGACTCTGTAAATTATTATGAAGAAGTCCAAGTATTATAAATAAAGGATTTTGTTTTCAATGTGCCTGCTCATAGACACATGAAGTGCATTGATTCTATATAGATTCATATTAAAAGAAAAGTAGTTACAGACATTTCAAATCAAACCATAATCTGGTTTAGAATATATTGAAGGATGTACTAACTCGGTAACTAATCATGAAGAATGTCCATTATAGTAAATTAACGTTATTTTCTTCGATATGGCAGTTCCTGGACACATGATCTGAATTAATTCTATATCGATGCATATTAATATAGAAATAAAAAATATTTCATAAAATTTCGATATATTGTTCAGAAAATGATCAGAATGATATACCGATGTACATATGTACCGATTCTGTAATTCATCATGAAGAAGTCCAAGTATTATAAATGAAGAATTTAGTTTTCAATGTGCCTGTTCATAGACACATGAAGTGAATTTATTCTATATCGATTTATATTCAAAAAAAAGTGGTTACTGCAATTTCATATCAAATCGTCATCTGGTTTAGAATATATTGAAGGATATACTAACTCGGTAGCTAATAATGAAGAATGTCCATTATAGTAAATTAACGTTATTTTCTTCGATATGGCAGTTCCTGGACACATGATCTGAATTAATTTTATATCGATGCATATTTATATAGAAATAACAACCATTTCATAAAATTTTGACATAATATTCACAAAATGAACAGAATGGTATACCGATGTACTGATGTACCGATTCTGTAATTCATCATGAAGAATTCCAAGTTTAATAAATAAAGAATTATGTTTTCAAAATGGCTGCTCCTAGACACATAAACTGAACTTTTTCTATATCGAAGTAAATTAATATAGCAATCACAAACATTTCAAAAAAAGTCGATGTCCAGTTTAGAAAATATTGAAGGACAAAACGATTCGAAAGCTGATCATGAAGAAGTCCCTTTATAGTAAATTAGCATTATATTCTTCGATGAGGTTGTACTGGACACATGAACTAAACTAATTCTATATAGTTAGATTTTAATATAGGAATGACAAATATTTCATAAAATTTCGATATATTGTGCAGAAAATGAACAGAATTATATACATATATGTATATATTGTATATATATATGTACTAATGTACTGACTCTGTAAATAATTATGAAGAAGTCCAAGTATTATAAATAAAGGATTTTGTTTTCAATGTGCCTGCTCATAGACACATGAAGTGCATTGATTCTATATAGATTCATATTAAAAGAAAGTAGTTACAAACATTTCAAATCAAACCATAATCTGGTTGAGAATATATTGAAGGATGTACTAACTCGGTAACTAATCATGAAGAATGTCCATTATAGTAAATTAACGTTATTTTCTTCGATATGGCAGTTCCTGGACACATGATCTGAATTAATTCTATATCGATGCATATTAATATAGAAATAAAAAATATTTCATAAAATTTCGATATATTGTTCAGAAAATGATCAGAATGATATACCGATGTACATATGTACCGATTCTGTAATTCATCATGAAGAAGTCCAAGTATTATAAATGAAGAATTTAGTTTTCAATGTGCCTGTTCATAGACACATGAAGTGAATTTATTCTATATCGATTTATATTCAAAAAAAAGTGGTTACTGCAATTTCATATCAAATCGTCATCTGGTTTAGAATATATTGAAGGATATACTAACTCGGTAGCTAATAATGAAGAATGTCCATTATAGTAAATTAACGTTATTTTCTTCGATATGGCAGTTCCTGGACACATGATCTGAATTAATTTTATATCGATGCATATTTATATAGAAATAACAACCATTTCATAAAATTTTGACATAATATTCACAAAATGAACAGAATGGTATACCGATGTACTGATGTACCGATTCTGTAATTCATCATGAAGAATTCCAAGTTTAATAAATAAAGAATTATGTTTTCAAAATGGCTGCTCCTAGACACATAAACTGAACTTTTTCTATATCGAAGTAAATTAATATAGCAATCACAAACATTTCAAAAAAAGTCGATGTCCAGTTTAGAAAATATTGAAGGACAAAACGATTCGAAAGCTGATCATGAAGAAGTCCCTTTATAGTAAATTAGCATTATATTCTTCGATGAGGTTGTACTGGACACATGAACTAAACTAATTCTATATAGTTAGATTTTAATATAGGAATGACAAATATTTCATAAAATTTCGATATATTGTGCAGAAAATGAACAGAATTATATACATATATGTATATATTGTATATATATATGTACTAATGTACTGACTCTGTAAATTATTATGAAGAAGTCCAAGTATTATAAATAAAGGATTTTGTTTTCAATGTGCCTGCTCATAGACACATGAAGTGCATTGATTCTATATAGATTCATATTAAAAGAAAAGTAGTTACAGACATTTCAAATCAAACCATAATCTGGTTTAGAATATATTGAAGGATGTACTAACTCGGTAACTAATCATGAAGAATGTCCATTATAGTAAATTAACGTTATTTTCTTCGATATGGCAGTTCCTGGACACATGATCTGAATTAATTCTATATCGATGCATATTAATATAGAAATAAAAAATATTTCATAAAATTTCGATATATTGTTCAGAAAATGATCAGAATGATATACCGATGTACATATGTACCGATTCTGTAATTCATCATGAAGAAGTCCAAGTATTATAAATGAAGAATTTAGTTTTCAATGTGCCTGTTCATAGACACATGAAGTGAATTTATTCTATATCGATTTATATTCAAAAAAAAGTGGTTACTGCAATTTCATATCAAATCGTCATCTGGTTTAGAATATATTGAAGGATATACTAACTCGGTAGCTAATAATGAAGAATGTCCATTATAGTAAATTAACGTTATTTTCTTCGATATGGCAGTTCCTGGACACATGATCTGAATTAATTTTATATCGATGCATATTTATATAGAAATAACAACCATTTCATAAAATTTTGACATAATATTCACAAAATGAACAGAATGGTATACCGATGTACTGATGTACCGATTCTGTAATTCATCATGAAGAAATCCAAGTTTAATAAATAAAGAATTATGTTTTCAAAATGGCTGCTCCTAGACACATAAACTGAACTTTTTCTATATCGAAGTAAATTAATATAGCAATCACAAACATTTCAAAAAAAGTCGATGTCCAGTTTAGAAAATATTGAAGGACAAAACGATTCGAAAGCTGATCATGAAGAAGTCCCTTTATAGTAAATTAGCATTATATTCTTCGATGAGGTTGTACTGGACACATGAACTAAACTAATTCTATATAGTTAGATTTTAATATAGGAATGACAAATATTTCATAAAATTTCGATATATTGTGCAGAAAATGAACAGAATTATATACATATATGTATATATTGTATATATATATATGTACTAATGTACTGACTCTGTAAATTATTATGAAGAAGTCCAAGTATTATAAATAAAGGATTTTGTTTTCAATGTGCCTGCTCATAGACACATGAAGTGCATTGATTCTATATAGATTCATATTAAAAGAAAAGTAGTTACAGACATTTCAAATCAAACCATAATCTGGTTTAGAATATATTGAAGGATGTACTAACTCGGTAACTAATCATGAAGAATGTCCATTATAGTAAATTAACGTTATTTTCTTCGATATGGCAGTTCCTGGACACATGATCTGAATTAATTCTATATCGATGCATATTAATATAGAAATAAAAAATATTTCATAAAATTTCGATATATTGTTCAGAAAATGATCAGAATGATATACCGATGTACATATGTACCGATTCTGTAATTCATCATGAAGAAGTCCAAGTATTATAAATGAAGAATTTAGTTTTCAATGTGCCTGTTCATAGACACATGAAGTGAATTTATTCTATATCGATTTATATTCAAAAAAAAGTGGTTACTGCAATTTCATATCAAATCGTCATCTGGTTTAGAATATATTGAAGGATATACTAACTCGGTAGCTAATAATGAAGAATGTCCATTATAGTAAATTAACGTTATTTTCTTCGATATGGCAGTTCCTGGACACATGATCTGAATTAATTTTATATCGATGCATATTTATATAGAAATAACAACCATTTCATAAAATTTTGACATAATATTCACAAAATGAACAGAATGGTATACCGATGTACTGATGTACCGATTCTGTAATTCATCATGAAGAATTCCAAGTTTAATAAATAAAGAATTATGTTTTCAAAATGGCTGCTCCTAGACACATAAACTGAACTTTTTCTATATCGAAGTAAATTAATATAGCAATCACAAACATTTCAAAAAAAGTCGATGTCCAGTTTAGAAAATATTGAAGGACAAAACGATTCGAAAGCTGATCATGAAGAAGTCCCTTTATAGTAAATTAGCATTATATTCTTCGATGAGGTTGTACTGGACACATGAACTAAACTAATTCTATATAGTTAGATTTTAATATAGGAATGACAAATATTTCATAAAATTTCGATATATTGTGCAGAAAATGAACAGAATTATATACATATATGTATATATTGTATATATATATGTACTAATGTACTGACTCTGTAAATAATTATGAAGAAGTCCAAGTATTATAAATAAAGGATTTTGTTTTCAATGTGCCTGCTCATAGACACATGAAGTGCATTGATTCTATATAGATTCATATTAAAAGAAAGTAGTTACAAACATTTCAAATCAAACCATAATCTGGTTTAGAATATATTGAAGGATGTACTAACTCGGTAACTAATTATGAAGAATGTCATTTATAGTAAATTAACGTTATTTTCTTCGATATAGCAGTTCCTGGACACATGATCTGAATTAATTTTATATCGATGCATATTTATATAGAAATAACAACCATTTCATAAAATTTTGACATAATATTCACAAAATGAACAGAATGGTATACCGATGTACTGATGTACCGATTCTGTAATTCATCATGAAGAATTCCAAGTTTAATAAATAAAGAATTATGTTTTCAAAATGGCTGCTCCTAGACACATAAACTGAACTTTTTCTATATCGAAGTAAATTAATATAGCAATCACAAACATTTCAAAAAAAGTCGATGTCCAGTTTAGAAAATATTGAAGGACAAAACGATTCGAAAGCTGATCATGAAGAAGTCCCTTTATAGTAAATTAGCATTATATTCTTCGATGAGGTTGTACTGGACACATGAACTAAACTAATTCTATATAGTTAGATTTTAATATAGGAATGACAAATATTTCATAAAATTTCGATATATTGTGCAGAAAATGAACAGAATTATATACATATATGTATATATTGTATATATATATGTACTAATGTACTGACTCTGTAAATAATTATGAAGAAGTCCAAGTATTATAAATAAAGGATTTTGTTTTCAATGTGCCTGCTCATAGACACATGAAGTGCATTGATTCTATATAGATTCATATTAAAAGAAAGTAGTTACAAACATTTCAAATCAAACCATAATCTGGTTTAGAATATATTGAAGGATGTACTAAATCGGTAACTAATTATGATGAATGTCATTTATAGTAAATTAACGTTATTTTCTTCGATATAGCAGTTCCTGGACACATGATCTGAATTAATTCTATATCGATGCATATATATATAGAAATAACAACCCTTTCATAAAATTTTGACATATTGTTCACAAAATGAACAGAATGATATACCGATGTACTGATGTACCGACTCTGTAATTCATCATGAAGAATTCCATGTTTAATAAATAAAGAATTATGTTTTCAAAATGGCTGCTCCTAGACACATAAACTGAACTTTTTCTATATCGAAGTAAATTAATATAGCAATGACAAACTTTTGGAAAATAAACGCACGAATTGGCTGTTGCTTGGAGAATGAGAAAATTTATTTTCACACAACTTATATTCTACTTTATAAACTCAAAGATATTATGACTAAAACTATTTCGCTATAACAAGTGTTTTTGTGACAAGTGAATTATTCTAACAACCCCACTCGAAATATATTTACATAATATGCATACCCACATGTTTACAAAAATTCTTATGTTTATCTAAACATACAGGTTTTGTTAAAAAATCTGCTAACATTTCATTAGTGGATATTCCGCTAAATGTTACCTCATTGTTGTTCTTCTTTTCTCGTACAAAATGATGACGTATATCGATATGTTTTGATCTTGCATGATACGCATCATTAGACGCCAAATGAATTGCGCTTTGGTTATCACAAAAAATTCTGGTCGGTTCATCTGGCTTGAAGTTTATATTGATTTCTCGTTCTAGAGCTCGTAACCACAACACCTCTTGAGTCGCTGCAGAAATCACCATGTACTCCGCTTCTGTTGTACTTAATGCCACTGTTGGTTGCCGCTTACTGTTCCAGGAAATTGCTCCTCCTTGCAAAATGTTTACGTAACCCGTAACTGACCGACGTTCTCCAGATTCATTTGCCCAATCTGAATCTGAATATGTTAATATGTTCTGATTACTTTCTGCTGAGAACCTTAGCTTCATCCTTGAAGTACCCTTCAGATATCTCAAAACTCGTTTAACAGCAGTCCAGTGACTTCTTCCTGGATTATTGTTAAATCTACTCAAAAAATTAACTGCTTGACAGATATCTGGCCTCGTGCATTGTGCTGCAAATAACAAACTGCCAATAGCCTGCTGATAAGGGACGTTCTTCATAGATTCATCGACTTCTGTTGACTTCTCCAACTTTTGATTCATATCCATTGGTGTAGATATGGAATTGCAGTTTTCCATTTCGTATCTTCTTAACATTCCATTTATATAGTCTTCTTGATCAAGATATATATTTTTACTGTCTCTTGTAATCTGCATGCCTAAACATTGCTTGGCTTTTCCTAAAAATTGCATCTTAAAATTTTTCATTAATTGTTCTTTTAATTCATCACGATAACTGTTGTCATTACTGAAGAGTAACATGTCATCTACATATAAAGCCAAAAATGTGATTTTATTATTTTTCATATTGTAATAAATGCAAGGATCATGTTTGGATCTAGTCAATCCGTATTGCTTTAAAGCCGCATCTAACTTTTGGTTCCAAACATAGCTGGCTTGCTTCAAACCATAAAGTGCCTTTTTCAATTTTAAAACCTGACCTTTGGACAATATTAACAACTGATGGTGGATTGACATACACATCTTCATGAAGATCTCCTTGTAAAAATGCAGTTACTGCATCCATTTGTTCTATATCTAGATTATTTCGTACAGCTAGTGCAAATAAATACCTTATTGAAGCGTAGCGAACAACTGGCGAAAACGTTTCCTCGAAATTGATTCCCTTTCGCTGTGTGTAGCCCTTGACCACCAATCTTGCTTTATAACGAATTCTGTTGTCCTGTTCTTTCTTCTTCTTAAATACCCACTTGGTTTCTATTAAGTTGCATTTATTTGGTCTTTGCACAACTTCCCATGTTTTATTTTCTTCTAGAGAACTCAATTCACTGTCTACTGCTTCTTTCCATTTTGCGCTCTCTACTCCTGATAAAGCTTCTTCAATGGTTTTTGGTTCATCATCATTTAAAGTAGCTTTAAAAATATTCTTTTGTTGTTGATTAGCAATTCGTTCGCTTCTTCTTAATTCTTTTGATGCCACCACTTCTTCGGGAATAACACATTGATTTTCTTCATCTGGGGATTCATTTTCCTCCCCCACTTCTTTGTCATTTCCTTCTAAAGAATCATATGACCATGAACTCGAATCTGAATCTTCATCGATATGGGCTACAGGAGATTCTTCAGTTGCATCCTCAGATTCAATATATCTGAAAAAATAAAAATCTTGTTCTTGCTCACCAATCAATGAATAGGCCTTCACGTTTTCCTCAAATTGGACATCACGTCGTGTGAAAACTCCCTTGTCCTTAAGACTATATACTCGATAACCCTTGGTGTTAATTCCATATCCAACGAAAATACACTTTTCTGACTTCGGATCCCATTTAAGCCGCTTTTGTTTGGGTATAAACGCCATAGCCAAACAACCAAATATCTTAAAGTGACTCAAATTAGGCTTCCTGCCTGACCACATCTCTTCTGGAGTTAGCTTTAACAATTTGTGTGTACTTCGATTTGCAATATAGGCTGCAGTCAAAACAGCTTCCGCCCAAAAACGCTTTGGAAGTTTTGCATCATGCAACATACATCTTGCTTTTTCTGTTAATGTTCTGTTAACTCTTTCTGCTAATCCGTTTTGTTCAGGATTATATAGAACCGACCTTTGATGAACAATTCCATTTTCTCTAAAGAGTTTCTGCATATCTTTGTTGACAAACTCTGTCCTGTTGTCGCTTCGAAAAAATGCAATTCTTTTACCAGATTGAACTTCTGCTAGTTCTTTGAATTCAAGGAACTTGCTCTTAACTTCTGATTTATTTTTCAAAAAATAAATAAATATCTCACGTGTAAAATCGTCAACAAATATTACAAAATAACGACTTCCACCTATTGAATTTACCTCCATGGGCCCGCAGACATCAGCATGAACCACCTCTAATTTTGTTGATGCACGATGACCGTCTGAAGGAAAACTTGCTCGAATGTGCTTACCTTGCACACAGCCTTCACATAGCCTTTTTGAATTTCTTTGTTCTTGAAAGTGCACACCAGTCACCAATCCATTCTTGAGCATTCTAACTCCGTCTAGATTCAAATGATCAAGTCTCTTGTGCCACTTATCAATCGAATTTTCTTCCTTTACTAGAAAACATTCTGCCGTTCTGCCCATGTTCAATCTATACATGCCATTAACCATCGAAGCCGTTGCCAAAATTTCATTACCAGAATTTATAATTTTGCAACCATTTTTATCAAATGTAACTCGATTACCACGGCTAACAATTTGACTCACCGACAGCAAACTCTCTGTGACTCCTTTAACATGCAACACATTACGAACAGGAATTTGGTATGGTCCATCATAACCAATAACATTCAGATGAATGTCTCCTATTGAAGCCACTTTCAAAACGCCATCATTTGCGACTCTCACGTCACCATCGTGTGGTTTTGGGTTTTCAATCAAATTTTCATCTTTGGTCATGTGAGCAGAAGCTCCGCTGTCCACATACCAATACCATTTGATTTTCTAACATTCATCGCTGAATGTCCAGCATACATTGATTTATTTTCAAAATTGGACTTACCGTCCTTCTTCTTACGGCTTGGACAATCAGCAATAAAGTGTCCATTACCATCACATCCAAAGCATCTTCGGCTCGTGCAATTCCTTTGCACATTCTTCTTATTGTCTCTAAACTTCTTGCTGACCAGAGAAAATTTATTTTCACACAACTTATATTCTACTTTATAAACTCAAAGATATTATGACTAAAACTATTTCGCTATAACAAGTGTTTTTGTGACAAGTGAATTATTCTAACACCCCCACTCGAAATATATTTACATAATATGCATACCCACATGTTTACAAAAATTCTTATGTTTATCTAAACATACAGGTTTTGTTAAAAAATCAGCTAACATTTCATTAGTGGATATTCCGCTAAATGTTACCTCATTGTTGTTCTTCTTTTCTCGTACAAAATGATGACGTATATCGATATGTTTTGATCTTGCATGATACGCATCATTAGACGCCAAATGAATTGCGCTTTGGTTATCACAAAAAATTCTGGTCGGTTCATCTGGCTTGAAGTTTATATTGATTTCTCGTTCTAGAGCTCGTAACCACAACACCTCTTGAGTCGCTGCAGAAATCACCATGTACTCCGCTTCTGTTGTACTTAATGCCACTGTTGGTTGTCGCTTACTGTTCCAGGAAATTGCTCCTCCTTGCAAAATGTTTACGTAACCCGTAACTGACCGACGTTCTCCAGAATCATTTGCCCAATCTGAATCTGAATATGTTAATATGTTCTGATTACCTTCTGCTGAGAACCTTAGCTTCATCCTTGAAGTACCCTTCAGATATCTCAAAACTCGTTTAACAGCAGTCCAGTGACTTCTTCCTGGATTATTGTTAAATCTACTCAAAAAATTAACTGCTTGACAGATATCTGGCCTCGTGCATTGTGCTGCAAATAACAAACTGCCAATAGCCTGCTGATAAGGGACGTTCTTCATAGATTCATCGACTTCTGTTGACTTCTCCAACTTTTGATTCATATCCATTGGTGTAGATATAGAATTGCAGTTTTCCATTTCGTATCTTCTTAACATTCCATTTATATAGTCTTCTTGATCAAGATATATATTTTTACTGTCTCTTGTAATCTGCATGCCTAAACATTGCTTGGCTTTTCCTAAAAATTGCATCTTAAAATATTTCAATAATTGTTCTTTTAATTTTAAGTAACATGTCATCTACATATAAAGCCAAAAATGTCATTTTATTATTTTTCATATTGTAATAAATGCAAGGATCATGTTTGGATCTAGTCAATCCGTAATGCTTTAAAGCCGCATCTAACTTTTGGTTCCAAACATAGCTGGCTTGCTTCAAACTATAAAGTGCCTTTTTCAATTTTAAAACCTGACCTTTGGACACATTAACAACTGATGGTGGATTGACATACACATCTTCATGAAGATCTCCTTGCAAAAATGCAGTTACTGCATCCATTTGTTCTATATCTAGATTATTTCGTACAGCTAGTGCAAATAAATACCTTATTGAAGCGTAGCGAACAACTGGCGAAAACGTTTCCTCGAAATCGATTCCCTTTCGCTGTGTGTAGCCCTTGACCACCAATCTTGCTTTATAACGAATTCTGTTGTCCTGTTCTTTCTTCTTCTTAAATACCCACTTGGTTTCTATTAAGTTGCATTTATTTGGTCTTTGCACAACTTCCCATGTTTTATTTTCTTCTAGAGAACTCAATTCACTGTCTACTGCTTCTTTCCATTTTGCGCTCTCTACTCCTGATAAAGCTTCTTCAATGGTTTTTGGTTCATCATCATTTAAAGTAGCTTTAAAAATATTCTTTTGTTGTTGATTAGCAATTCGTTCGCTTCTTCTTAATTCTTTTGATGCCCCCACTTCTTCGGGAATAACACATTGATTTTCTTCATCTGGGGATTCATTTTCCTCCCCCACTTCTTTGTCATTTCCTTCTAAAGAATCATATGACCATGAACTCGAATCTGAATCTTCATCGATATGGGCTACAGGAGATTCTTCAGTTGCATCCTCAGATTCAATATATCTGAAAAAATAAAAATCTTGTTCTTGCTCACCAATCAATGAATATGCCTTCACGTTTTCCTCAAATTGGACATCACGTCGTGTGAAAACTCCCTTGTCCTTAAGACTATATACTCGATAACCCTTGGTGTTAATTCCATATCCAACGAAAATACACTTTTCTGACTTCGGATCACATTTAAGCCGCTTTTGTTTGGGTATAAACGCCATAGCCAAACAACCAAATATCTTAAAGTGACTCAAATTAGGCTTCCTGCCTGACCACATCTCTTCTGGAGTTAGCTATAACAATTTGTGTGTACTTCGATTTGCAATATAGGCCGCAGTCAAAACAGCTTCCGCCCAAAAACGCTTTGGAAGTTTTGCATCATGCAACATACATCTTGCTTTTTCTGTTAATGTTCTGTTAACTCTTTCTGCTAATCCGTTTTGTTCAGGATTATATAGAACCGACCTTTGATGAACAATTCCATTTTCTCTAAAGAGTTTCTGCATATCTTTGTTGACAAACTCTGTCCCGTTGTCGCTTCGAAAAAATTCAATTCTTTTACCAGATTGAACTTCTGCTAGTTCTTTGAATTCAAGGAACTTGCTCTTAACTTCTGATTTATTTTTCAAAAAATAAATAAATATCTCACGTGTAAAATCGTCAACAAATATAACAAAATAACGACTTCCACCTATTGAATTTACCTCCATGGGCCCGCAGACATCAGCATGAACCACCTCTAATTTTGTTGATGCACGATGACCGTCTGAAGGAAAACTTGCTCGAATGTGCTTACCTTGCACACAGCCTTCACATAGCCTTTTTGAATTTCTTTGTTCTTGAAAGTGCACACCAGTTACCAATCCATTCTTGAGCATTCTAACTCCGTCTAGATTCAAATGATCAAGTCTCTTGTGCCACTTATCAATCGAATTTTCTTCCTTTACTAGAAAACATTCTGCCGTTCTGCCCATGTTCAATCTATACATGCCATTAACCATCGAAGCCGTTGCCAAAATTTCATTACCAGAATTTATAATTTTGCAACCATTTTTATCAAATGTAACTCGATTACCACGGCTAACAATTTGACTCACCGACAGCAAACTCTCTGTGACTCCTTTAACATGCAACACATTACGAACAGGAATTTGGTATGGTCCATCATAACCAATAACATTCAGATGAATGTCTCCTATTGAAGCCACTTTCAAAACGCCATCATTTGCGACTCTCACGTCACCATCGTGTGGTTTTGGGTTTTCAATCAAATTTTCATCTTTGGTCATGTGAGCAGAAGCTCCGCTGTCCACATACCAATACCATTTGATTTTCTAACATTCATCGCTGAATGTCCAGCATACATTGATTTATTTTCAAAATTGGACTTACCGTCCTTCTTCTTACGGCTTGGACAATCAGCAATAAAGTGTCCATTACCATCACATCCAAAGCATCTTCGGCTCGTGCAATTCCTTTGCACATTCTTCTTATTGTCTCTAAACTTCTTGCTGACCAGAGAAAATTTATTTTCACACAACTTATATTCTACTTTATAAACTCAAAGATATTATGACTAAAACTATTTCGCTATAACAAGTGTTTTTGTGACAAGTGAATTATTCTAACACCCCCACTCGAAATATATTTACATAATATGCATACCCACATGTTTACAAAAATTCTTATGTTTATCTAAACATACAGGTTTTGTTAAAAAATCAGCTAACATTTCATTAGTGGATATTCCGCTAAATGTTACCTCATTGTTGTTCTTCTTTTCTCGTACAAAATGATGACGTATATCGATATGTTTTGATCTTGCATGATACGCATCATTAGATGCCAAATGAATTGCGCTTTGGTTATCACAAAAAATTCTGGTCGGTTCATCTGGCTTGAAGTTTATATTGATTTCTCGTTCTAGAGCTCGTAACCACAACACCTCTTGAGTCGCTGCAGAAATCACCATGTACTCCGCTTCTGTTGTACTTAATGCCACTGTTGGTTGCCGCTTACTGTTCCAGGAAATTGCTCCTCCTTGCAAAATGTTTACGTAACCCGTAACTGACCGACGTTCTCCAGAATCATTTGCCCAATCTGAATCTGAATATGTTAATATGTTCTGATTACCTTCTGCTGAGAACCTTAGCTTCATCCTTGAAGTACCCTTCAGATATCTCAAAACTCGTTTAACAGCAGTCCAGTGACTTCTTCCTGGATTATTGTTAAATCTACTCAAAAAATTAACTGCTTGACAGATATCTGGCCTCGTGCATTGTGCTGCAAATAACAAACTGCCAATAGCCTGCTGATAAGGGACGTTCTTCATAGATTCATCGACTTCTGTTGACTTCTCCAACTTTTGATTCATATCCATTGGTGTAGATATGGAATTGCAGTTTTCCATTTCGTATCTTCTTAACATTCCATTTATATAGTCTTCTTGATCAAGATATATATTTTTACTGTCTCTTGTAATCTGCATGCCTAAACATTGCTTGGCTTTTCCTAAAAATTGCATCTTAAAATATTTCATTAATTGTTCTTTTAATTTTAAGTAACATGTCATCTACATATAAAGCCAAAAATGTGATTTTATTATTTTTCATATTGTAATAAATGCAAGGATCATGTTTGGATCTAGTCAATCCGTATTGCTTTAAAGCCGCATCTAACTTTTGGTTCCAAACATAGCTGGCTTGCTTCAAACCATAAAGTGCCTTTTTCAATTTTAAAACCTGACCTTTGGACACATTAACAACTGATGGTGGATTGACATACACATCTTCATGAAGATCTCCTTGCAAAAATGCAGTTACTGCATCCATTTGTTCTATATCTAGATTATTTCGTACAGCTAGTGCAAATAAATACCTTATTGAAGCGTAGCGAACAACTGGCGAAAACGTTTCCTCGAAATCGATTCCCTTTCGCTGTGTGTAGCCCTTGACCACCAATCTTGCTTTATAACGAATTCTGTTGTCCTGTTCTTTCTTCTTCTTAAATACCCACTTGGTTTCTATTAAGTTGCATTTATTTGGTCTTTGCACAACTTCCCATGTTTTATTTTCTTCTAGAGAACTCAATTCACTGTCTACTGCTTCTTTCCATTTTGCGCTCTCTACTCCTGATAAAGCTTCTTCAATGGTTTTTGGTTCATCATCATTTAAAGTAGCTTTAAAAATATTCTTTTGTTGTTGATTAGCAATTCGTTCGCTTCTTCTTAATTCTTTTGATGCCCCCACTTCTTCGGGAATAACACATTGATTTTCTTCATCTGGGGATTCATTTTCCTCCCCCACTTCTTTGTCATTTCCTTCTAAAGAATCATATGACCATGAACTCGAATCTGAATCTTCATCGATATGGGCTACAGGAGATTCTTCAGTTGCATCCTCAGATTCAATATATCTGAAAAAATAAAAATCTTGTTCTTGCTCACCAATCAATGAATAGGCCTTCACGTTTTCCTCAAATTGGACATCACGTCGTGTGAAAACTCCCTTGTCCTTAAGACTATATACTCGATAACCCTTGGTGTTAATTCCATATCCAACGAAAATACACTTTTCTGACTTCGGATCCCATTTAAGCCGCTTTTGTTTGGGTATAAACGCCATAGCCAAACAACCAAATATCTTAAAGTGACTCAAATTAGGCTTCCTGCCTGACCACATCTCTTCTGGAGTTAGCTTTAACAATTTGTGTGTACTTCGATTTGCAATATAGGCCGCAGTCAAAACAGCTTCCGCCCAAAAACGCTTTGGAAGTTTTGCATCATGCAACATACATCTTGCTTTTTCTGTTAATGTTCTGTTAACTCTTTCTGCTAATCCGTTTTGTTCAGGATTATATAGAACCGACCTTTGATGAACAATTCCATTTTCTCTAAAGAGTTTCTGCATATCTTTGTTGACAAACTCTGTCCCGTTGTCGCTTCGAAAAAATGCAATTCTTTTACCAGATTGAACTTCTGCTAGTTCTTTGAATTCAAGGAACTTGCTCTTAACTTCTGATTTATTTTTCAAAAAATAAATAAATATCTCACGTGTAAAATCGTCAACAAATATTACAAAATAACGACTTCCACCTATTGAATTTACCTCCATGGGCCCGCAGACATCAGCATGAACCACTTCTAATTTTGTTGATGCACGATGACCGTCTGAAGGAAAACTTGCTCGAATGTGCTTACCTTGCACACAGCCTTCACATAGCCTTTTTGAATTTCTTTGTTCTTGAAAGTGCACACCAGTCACCAATCCATTCTTGAGCATTCTAACTCCGTCTAGATTCAAATGATCAAGTCTCTTGTGCCACTTATCAATCGAATTTTCTTCCTTTACTAGAAAACATTCTGCCGTTCTGCCCATGTTCAATCTATACATGCCATTAACCATCGAAGCCGTTGCCAAAATTTCATTACCAGAATTTATAATTTTGCAACCATTTTTATCAAATGTTACTCGATTACCACGGCTAACAATTTGACTCACCGACAGCAAACTCTCTGTGACTCCTTTAACATGCAACACATTACGAACAGGAATTTGGTATGGTCCATCATAACCAATAACATTCAGATGAATGTCTCCTATTGAAGCCACTTTCAAAACGCCATCATTTGCGACTCTCACGTCACCATCGTGTGGTTTTGGGTTTTCAATCAAATTTTCATCTTTGGTCATGTGAGCAGAAGCTCCGCTGTCCACATACCAATACCATTTGATTTTCTAACATTCATCGCTGAATGTCCAGCATACATTGATTTATTTTCAAAATTGGACTTACCGTCCTTCTTCTTACGGCTTGGACAATCAGCAATAAAGTGTCCATTACCATCACATCCAAAGCATCTTCGGCTCGTGCAATTCCTTTGCACATTCTTCTTATTGTCTCTAAACTTCTTGCTGACCAGAGAAAATTTATTTTCACACAACTTATATTCTACTTTATAAACTCAAAGATATTATGACTAAAACTATTTCGCTATAACAAGTGTTTTTGTGACAAGTGAATTATTCTAACACCCCCACTCGAAATATATTTACATAATATGCATACCCACATGTTTACAAAAATTCTTATGTTTATCTAAACATACAGGTTTTGTTAAAAAATCATTTCATTATCATTTCATTAGTGGACATTCCGCTAAATGTTACCTCATTGTTGTTCTTCTTTTCTCGTACAAAATGATGACGTATATCGATATGTTTTGATCTTGCATGATATGCATCATTAGACGCCAAATGAATTGCGCTTTGGTTATCACAAAAAATTCTGGTCGGTTCATCTGGCTTGAAGTTTATATTGATTTCTCGTTCTAGAGCTCGTAACCACAACACCTCTTGAGTCGCTGCAGAAATCACCATGTACTCCGCTTCTGTTGTACTTAATGCCACTGTTGGTTGTCGCTTACTGTTCCAGGAAATTGCTCCTCCTTGCAAAATGTTTACGTAACCCGTAACTGACCGACGTTCTCCAGAATCATTTACCCAATCTGAATCTGAATATGTTAATATGTTCTGATTACCTTCTGCTGAGAACCTTAGCTTCATCCTTGAAGTACCCTTCAGATATCTCAAAACTCGTTTAACAGCAGTCCAGTGACTTCTTCCTGGATTATTGTTAAATCTACTCAAAAAATTAACTGCTTGACAGATATCTGGCCTCGTGCATTGTGCTGCAAATAACAAACTGCCAATAGCCTGCTGATAAGGGACGTTCTTCATAGATTCATCGACTTCTGTTGACTTCTCCAACTTTTGATTCATATCCATTGGTGTAGATATAGAATTGCAGTTTTCCATTTCGTATCTTCTTAACATTCCATTTATATAGTCTTCTTGATCAAGATATATATTTTTACTGTCTCTTGTAATCTGCATGCCTAAACATTGCTTGGCTTTTCCTAAAAATTGCATCTTAAAATATTTCATTAATTGTTCTTTTAATTTTAAGTAACATGTCATCTACATATAAAGCCAAAAATGTCATTTTATTATTTTTCATATTGTAATAAATGCAAGGATCATGTTTGGATCTAGTCAATCCGTATTGCTTTACAGCCGCATCTAACTTTTGGTTCCAAACATAGCTGGCTTGCTTCAAACCATAAAGTGCCTTTTTCAATTTTAAAACCTGACCTTTGGACACATTAACAACTGATGGTGGATTGACATACACATCTTCATGAAGATCTCCTTGCAAAAATGCAGTTACTGCATCCATTTGTTCTATATCTAGATTATTTCGTACAGCTAGTGCAAATAAATACCTTATTGAAGCGTAGCGAACAACTGGCGAAAACGTTTCCTCGAAATCGATTCCCTTTCGCTGTGTGTAGCCCTTGACCACCAATCTTGCTTTATAACGAATTCTGTTGTCCTGTTCTTTCTTCTTCTTAAATACCCACTTGGTTTCTATTAAGTTGCATTTATTTGGTCTTTGCACAACTTCCCATGTTTTATTTTCTTCTAGAGAACTCAATTCATTGTCTACTGCTTCTTTCCATTTTGCGCTCTCTACTCCTGATAAAGCTTCTTCAATGGTTTTTGGTTCATCATCATTTAAAATAGCTTTAAAAATATTCTTTTGTTGTTGATTAGCAATTCCTTCGCTTCTTCTTAATTCTTTTGATGCCCCCACTTCTTCGGGAATAACACATTGATTTTCTTCATCTGGGGATTCATTTTCCTCCCCCACTTCTTTGTCATTTCCTTCTAAAGAATCATATGACCATGAACTCGAATCTGAATCTTCATCGATATGGGCTACAGGAGATTCTTCAGTTGCATCCTCAGATTCAATATATCTGAAAAAATAAAAATCTTGTTCTTGCTCACCAATCAATGAATAGGCCTTCACGTTTTCCTCAAATTGGACATCACGTCGTGTGAAAACTCCCTTGTCCTTAAGACTATATACTCGATAACCCTTGGTGTTAATTCCATATCCAACGAAAATACACTTTTCTGACTTCGGATCCCATTTAAGCCGCTTTTGTTTGGGTATAAACGCCATAGCCAAACAACCAAATATCTTAAAGTGACTCAAATTAGGCTTCCTGCCTGACCACATCTCTTCTGGAGTTAGCTTTAACAATTTGTGTGGACTTCGATTTGCAATATAGGCCGCAGTCAAAACAGCTTCCGCCCAAAAACGCTTTGGAAGTTTTGCATCATGCAGCATACGTCTTGCTTTTTCTGTTAATGTTCTGTTAACTCTTTCTGCTAATCCGTTTTGTTCAGGATTATATAGAACCGACCTTTGATGAACAATTCCATTTTCTCTAAAGAGTTTCTGCATATCTTTGTTGACAAACTCTGTCCCGTTGTAGCTTCGAAAAAATGCAATTCTTTTACCAGATTGAACTTCTGCTAGTGCTTTGAATTCAAGGAACTTGCTCTTAAATTCTGATTTATTTTTCAAAAAATAAATAAATATCTCACGTGTAATGTCGTCAACAAATATTACAAAATAACGACTTCCACCTATTGAATTTACCTCCATGGGCCCGCAGACATCAGCATGAACCACCTCTAATTTTGTTGATGCACGATGACCGTCTGAAGGAAAACTTGCTCGAATGTGCTTACCTTGCACACAGCCTTCACATAGCCTTTTTGAATTTCTTTGTTCTTGAAAGTGCACACCAGTCACCAATCCATTCTTGAGCATTCTAACTCCGTCTAGATTCAAATGATCAAGTCTCTTGTGCCACTTATCAATCGAATTTTCTTCCTTTACTAGAAAACATTCTGCCGTTCTGCCCATGTTCAATCTATACATGCCATTAACCATCGAAGCCGTTGCCAAAATTTCATTACCAGAATTTATAATTTTGCAACCATTTTTATCAAATGTTACTCGATTACCACGGCTAACAATTTGACTCACCGACAGCAAACTCTCTGTGACTCCTTTAACATGCAACACATTACGAACAGGAATTTGGTATGGTCCATCATAACCAATAACATTCAGATGAATGTCTCCTATTGAAGCCACTTTCAAAACGCCATCATTTGCGACTCTCACGTCACCATCGTGTGGTTTTGGGTTTTCAATCAAATTTTCATCTTTGGTCATGTGAGCAGAAGCTCCGCTGTCCACATACCAATACCATTTGATTTTCTAACATTCATCGCTGAATGTCCAGCATACATTGATTTATTTTCAAAATTGGACTTACCGTCCTTCTTCTTACGGCTTGGACAATCAGCAATAAAGTGTCCATTACCATCACATCCAAAGCATCTTCGGCTCGTGCAATTCCTTTGCACATTCTTCTTATTGTCTCTAAACTTCTTGCTGACCAGAGAAAATTTATTTTCACACAACTTATATTCTACTTTATAAACTCAAAGATATTATGACTAAAACTATTTCGCTATAACAAGTGTTTTTGTGACAAGTGAATTATTCTAACACCCCCACTCGAAATATATTTACATAATATGCATACCCACATGTTTACAAAAATTCTTATGTTTATCTAAACATACAGGTTTTGTTAAAAAATCATTTCATTATCATTTCATTAGTGGACATTCCGCTAAATGTTACCTCATTGTTGTTCTTCTTTTCTCGTACAAAATGATGACGTATATCGATATGTTTTGATCTTGCATGATATGCATCATTAGACGCCAAATGAATTGCGCTTTGGTTATCACAAAAAATTCTGGTCGGTTCATCTGGCTTGAAGTTTATATTGATTTCTCGTTCTAGAGCTCGTAACCACAACACCTCTTGAGTCGCTGCAGAAATCACCATGTACTCCGCTTCTGTTGTACTTAATGCCACTGTTGGTTGTCGCTTACTGTTCCAGGAAATTGCTCCTCCTTGCAAAATGTTTACGTAACCCGTAACTGACCGACGTTCTCCAGAATCATTTACCCAATCTGAATCTGAATATGTTAATATGTTCTGATTACCTTCTGCTGAGAACCTTAGCTTCATCCTTGAAGTACCCTTCAGATATCTCAAAACTCGTTTAACAGCAGTCCAGTGACTTCTTCCTGGATTATTGTTAAATCTACTCAAAAAATTAACTGCTTGACAGATATCTGGCCTCGTGCATTGTGCTGCAAATAACAAACTGCCAATAGCCTGCTGATAAGGGACGTTCTTCATAGATTCATCGACTTCTGTTGACTTCTCCAACTTTTGATTCATATCCATTGGTGTAGATATAGAATTGCAGTTTTCCATTTCGTATCTTCTTAACATTCCATTTATATAGTCTTCTTGATCAAGATATATATTTTTACTGTCTCTTGTAATCTGCATGCCTAAACATTGCTTGGCTTTTCCTAAAAATTGCATCTTAAAATATTTCATTAATTGTTCTTTTAATTTTAAGTAACATGTCATCTACATATAAAGCCAAAAATGTCATTTTATTATTTTTCATATTGTAATAAATGCAAGGATCATGTTTGGATCTAGTCAATCCGTATTGCTTTACAGCCGCATCTAACTTTTGGTTCCAAACATAGCTGGCTTGCTTCAAACCATAAAGTGCCTTTTTCAATTTTAAAACCTGACCTTTGGACACATTAACAACTGATGGTGGATTGACATACACATCTTCATGAAGATCTCCTTGCAAAAATGCAGTTACTGCATCCATTTGTTCTATATCTAGATTATTTCGTACAGCTAGTGCAAATAAATACCTTATTGAAGCGTAGCGAACAACTGGCGAAAACGTTTCCTCGAAATCGATTCCCTTTCGCTGTGTGTAGCCCTTGACCACCAATCTTGCTTTATAACGAATTCTGTTGTCCTGTTCTTTCTTCTTCTTAAATACCCACTTGGTTTCTATTAAGTTGCATTTATTTGGTCTTTGCACAACTTCCCATGTTTTATTTTCTTCTAGAGAACTCAATTCATTGTCTACTGCTTCTTTCCATTTTGCGCTCTCTACTCCTGATAAAGCTTCTTCAATGGTTTTTGGTTCATCATCATTTAAAATAGCTTTAAAAATATTCTTTTGTTGTTGATTAGCAATTCCTTCGCTTCTTCTTAATTCTTTTGATGCCCCCACTTCTTCGGGAATAACACATTGATTTTCTTCATCTGGGGATTCATTTTCCTCCCCCACTTCTTTGTCATTTCCTTCTAAAGAATCATATGACCATGAACTCGAATCTGAATCTTCATCGATATGGGCTACAGGAGATTCTTCAGTTGCATCCTCAGATTCAATATATCTGAAAAAATAAAAATCTTGTTCTTGCTCACCAATCAATGAATAGGCCTTCACGTTTTCCTCAAATTGGACATCACGTCGTGTGAAAACTCCCTTGTCCTTAAGACTATATACTCGATAACCCTTGGTGTTAATTCCATATCCAACGAAAATACACTTTTCTGACTTCGGATCCCATTTAAGCCGCTTTTGTTTGGGTATAAACGCCATAGCCAAACAACCAAATATCTTAAAGTGACTCAAATTAGGCTTCCTGCCTGACCACATCTCTTCTGGAGTTAGCTTTAACAATTTGTGTGGACTTCGATTTGCAATATAGGCCGCAGTCAAAACAGCTTCCGCCCAAAAACGCTTTGGAAGTTTTGCATCATGCAGCATACGTCTTGCTTTTTCTGTTAATGTTCTGTTAACTCTTTCTGCTAATCCGTTTTGTTCAGGATTATATAGAACCGACCTTTGATGAACAATTCCATTTTCTCTAAAGAGTTTCTGCATATCTTTGTTGACAAACTCTGTCCCGTTGTAGCTTCGAAAAAATGCAATTCTTTTATCAGATTGAACTTCTGCTAGTGCTTTGAATTCAAGGAACTTGCTCTTAAATTCTGATTTATTTTTCAAAAAATAAATAAATATCTCACGTGTAATGTCGTCAACAAATATTACAAAATAACGACTTCCACCTATTGAATTTACCTCCATGGGCCCGCAGACATCAGCATGAACCACCTCTAATTTTGTTGATGCACGATGACCGTCTGAAGGAAAACTTGCTCGAATGTGCTTACCTTGCACACAGCCTTCACATAGCCTTTTTGAATTTCTTTGTTCTTGAAATTGCACACCAGTCACCAATCCATTCTTGAGCATTCTAACTCCGTCTAGATTCAAATGATCAAGTCTCTTGTGCCACTTATCAATCGAATTTTCTTCCTTTACTAGAAAACATTCTGCCGTTCTGCCCATGTTCAATCTATACATGCCAATAACCATCGAAGCCGTTGCCAAAATTTCATTACCAGAATTTATAATTTTGCAACCATTTTTATCAAATGTAACTCGATTACCACGGCTAACAATTTGACTCACCGACAGCAAACTCTCTGTGACTCCTTTAACATGCAACACATTACGAACAGGAATTTGGTATGGTCCATCATAACCAATAACATTCAGATGAATGTCTCCTATTGAAGCCACTTTCAAAACGCCATCATTTGCGACTCTCACGTCACCATCGTGTGGTTTTGGGTTTTCAATCAAATTTTCATCTTTGGTCATGTGAGCAGAAGCTCCGCTGTCCACATACCAATACCATTTGATTTTCTAACATTCATCGCTGAATGTCCAGCATACATTGATTTATTTTCAAAATTGGACTTACCGTCCTTCTTCTTACGGCTTGGACAATCAGCAATAAAGTGTCCATTACCATCACATCCAAAGCATCTTCGGCTCGTGCAATTCCTTTGCACATTCTTCTTATTGTCTCTAAACTTCTTGCTGACCAGAGAAAATTTATTTTCACACAACTTATATTCTACTTTATAAACTCAAAGATATTATGACTAAAACTATTTCGCTATAACAAGTGTTTTTGTGACAAGTGAATTATTCTAACACCCCCACTCGAAATATATTTACATAATATGCATACCCACATGTTTACAAAAATTCTTATGTTTATCTAAACATACAGGTTTTGTTAAAAAATCAGCTAACATTTCATTAGTGGATATTCCGCTAAATGTTACCTCATTGTTGTTCTTCTTTTCTCGTACAAAATGATGACGTATATCGATATGTTTTGATCTTGCATGATACGCATCATTAGATGCCAAATGAATTGCGCTTTGGTTATCACAAAAAATTCTGGTCGGTTCATCTGGCTTGAAGTTTATATTGGTTTCTCGTTCTAGAGCTCGTAACCACAACACCTCTTGAGTCGCTGCAGAAATCACCATGTACTCCGCTTCTGTTGTACTTAATGCCACTGTTGGTTGCCGCTTACTGTTCCAGGAAATTGCTCCTCCTTGCAAAATGTTTACGTAACCCGTAACTGACCGACGTTCTCCAGAATCATTTGCCCAATCTGAATCTGAATATGTTAATATGTTCTGATTACCTTCTGCTGAGAACCTTAGCTTCATCCTTGAAGTACCCTTCAGATATCTCAAAACTCGTTTAACAGCAGTCCAGTGACTTCTTCCTGGATTATTGTTAAATCTACTCAAAAAATTAACTGCTTGACAGATATCTGGCCTCGTGCATTGTGCTGCAAATAACAAACTGCCAATAGCCTGCTGATAAGGGACGTTCTTCATAGATTCATCGACTTCTGTTGACTTCTCCAACTTTTGATTCATATCTATTGGTGTAGATATGGAATTGCAGTTTTCCATTTCGTATCTTCTTAACATTCCATTTATATAGTCTTCTTGATCAAGATATATATTTTTACTGTCTCTTGTAATCTGCATGCCTAAACATTGCTTGGCTTTTCCTAAAAATTGCATCTTAAAATTTTTCATTAATTGTTCTTTTAATTCATCACGATAACTGTTATCATTACTGAAGAGTAACATGTCATCTACATATAAAGCCAAAAATGTGATTTTATTATTTTTCATATTGTAATAAATGCAAGGATCATGTTTGGATCTAGTCAATCCGTATTGCTTTAAAGTCGCATCTAACTTTTGGTTCCAAACATAGCTGGCTTGCTTCAAACCATAAAGTGCCTTTTTCAATTTTAAAACCTGACCTTTGGACACATTAACAACTGATGGTGGATTGACATACACATCTTCATGAAGATCTCCTTGCAAAAATGCAGTTACTGCATCCATTTGTTCTATATCTAGATTATTTCGTACAGCTAGTGCAAATAAATACCTTATTGAAGCGTAGCGAACAACTGGCGAAAACGTTTCCTCGAAATCGATTCCCTTTCGCTGTGTGTAGCCCTTGACCACCAATCTTGCTTTATAACGAATTCTGTTGTCCTGTTCTTTCTTCTTCTTAAATACCCACTTGGTTTCTATTAAGTTGCATTTATTTGGTCTTTGCACAACTTCCCATGTTTTATTTTCTTCTAGAGAACTCAATTCACTGTCTACTGCTTCTTTCCATTTTGCGCTCTCTACTCCTGATAAAGCTTCTTCAATGGTTTTTGGTTCATCATCATTTAAAGTAGCTTTAAAAATATTCTTTTGTTGTTGATTAGCAATTCGTTCGCTTCTTCTTAATTCTTTTGATGCCCCCACTTCTTCGGGAATAACACATTGATTTTCTTCATCTGGGGATTCATTTTCCTCCCCCACTTCTTTGTCATTTCCTTCTAAAGAATCATATGACCATGAACTCGAATCTGAATCTTCATCGATATGGGCTACAGGAGATTCTTCAGATGCATCCTCAGATTCAATATATCTGAAAAAATAAAAATCTTGTTCTTGCTCACCAATCAATGAATAGGCCTTCACGTTTTCCTCAAATTGGACATCACGTCGTGTGAAAACTCCCTTGTCCTTAAGACTATATACTCGATAACCCTTGGTGTTAATTCCATATCCAACGAAAATACACTTTTCTGACTTCGGATCCCATTTAAGCCGCTTTTGTTTGGGTATAAACGCCATAGCCAAACAACCAAATATCTTAAAGTGACTCAAATTAGGCTTCCTGCCTGACCACATCTCTTCTGGAGTTAGCTTTAACAATTTGTGTGTACTTCGATTTGCAATATAGGCCGCAGTCAAAACAGCTTCCGCCCAAAAACGCTTTGGAAGTTTTGCATCATGCAACATACATCTTGCTTTTTCTGTTAATGTTCTGTTAACTCTTTCTGCTAATCCGTTTTGTTCAGGATTATATAGAACCGACCTTTGATGAACAATTCCATTTTCTCTAAAGAGTTTCTGCATATCTTTGTTGACAAACTCTGTCCCGTTGTCGCTTCGAAAAAATGCAATTCTTTTACCAGATTGAACTTCTGCTAGTTCTTTGAATTCAAGGAACTTGCTCTTAACTTCTGATTTATTTTTCAAAAAATAAATAAATATCTCACGTGTAAAATCGTCAACAAATATTACAAAATAACGACTTCCACCTATTGAATTTACCTCCATGGGCCCGCAGACATCAGCATGAACCACCTCTAATTTTGTTGATGCACGATGACCGTCTGAAGGAAAACTTGCTCGAATGTGCTTACCTTGCACACAGCCTTCACATAGCCTTTTTGAATTTCTTTGTTCTTGAAAGTGCACACCAGTCACCAATCCATTCTTGAGCATTCTAACTCCGTCTAGATTCAAATGACCAAGTCTCTTGTGCCACTTATCAATCGAATTTTCTTCCTTTACTAGAAAACATTCTGCCGTTCTGCCCATGTTCAATCTATACATGCCATTAACCATCGACGCCGTTGCCAAAATTTCATTACCAGAATTTATAATTTTGCAACCATTTTTATCAAATGTAACTCGATTACCACGGCTAACAATTTGACTCACCGACAGCAAACTCTCTGTGACTCCTTTAACATGCAACACATTACGAACAGGAATTTGGTATGGTCCATCATAACCAATAACATTCAGATGAATGTCTCCTATTGAAGCCACTTTCAAAACGCCATCATTTGCGACTCTCACGTCACCATCGTGTGGTTTTGGGTTTTCAATCAAATACCATTTGATTTTCTAACATTCATCGCTGAATGTCCAGCATACATTGATTTATTTTCAAAATTGGACTTACCGTCCTTCTTCTTACGGCTTGGACAATCAGCAATAAAGTGTCCATTACCATCACATCCAAAGCATCTTCGGCTCGTGCAATTCCTTTGCACATTCTTCTTATTGTCTCTAAACTTCTTGCTGACCAGAGAAAATTTATTTTCACACAACTTATATTCTACTTTATAAACTCAAAGATATTATGACTAAAACTATTTCGCTATAACAAGTGTTTTTGTGACAAGTGAATTATTCTAACACCCCCACTCGAAATATATTTACATAATATGCATACCCACATGTTTACAAAAATTCTTATGTTTATCTAAACATACAGGTTTTGTTAAAAAATCATTTCATTATCATTTCATTAGTGGACATTCCGCTAAATGTTACCTCATTGTTGTTCTTCTTTTCTCGTACAAAATGATGACGTATATCGATATGTTTTGATCTTGCATGATATGCATCATTAGACGCCAAATGAATTGCGCTTTGGTTATCACAAAAAATTCTGGTCGGTTCATCTGGCTTGAAGTTTATATTGATTTCTCGTTCTAGAGCTCGTAACCACAACACCTCTTGAGTCGCTGCAGAAATCACCATGTACTCCGCTTCTGTTGTACTTAATGCCACTGTTGGTTGTCGCTTACTGTTCCAGGAAATTGCTCCTCCTTGCAAAATGTTTACGTAACCCGTAACTGACCGACGTTCTCCAGAATCATTTACCCAATCTGAATCTGAATATGTTAATATGTTCTGATTACCTTCTGCTGAGAACCTTAGCTTCATCCTTGAAGTACCCTTCAGATATCTCAAAACTCGTTTAACAGCAGTCCAGTGACTTCTTCCTGGATTATTGTTAAATCTACTCAAAAAATTAACTGCTTGACAGATATCTGGCCTCGTGCATTGTGCTGCAAATAACAAACTGCCAATAGCCTGCTGATAAGGGACGTTCTTCATAGATTCATCGACTTCTGTTGACTTCTCCAACTTTTGATTCATATCCATTGTAGTAGATATAGAATTGCAGTTTTCCATTTCGTATCTTCTTAACATTCCATTTATATAGTCTTCTTGATCAAGATATATATTTTTACTGTCTCTTGTAATCTGCATGCCTAAACATTGCTTGGCTTTTCCTAAAAATTGCATCTTAAAATATTTCATTAATTGTTCTTTTAATTTTAAGTAACATGTCATCTACATATAAAGCCAAAAATGTCATTTTATTATTTTTCATATTGTAATAAATGCAAGGATCATGTTTGGATCTAGTCAATCCGTATTGCTTTACAGCCGCATCTAACTTTTGGTTCCAAACATAGCTGGCTTGCTTCAAACCATAAAGTGCCTTTTTCAATTTTAAAACCTGACCTTTGGACACATTAACAACTGATGGTGGATTGACATACACATCTTCATGAAGATCTCCTTGCAAAAATGCAGTTACTGCATCCATTTGTTCTATATCTAGATTATTTCGTACAGCTAGTGCAAATAAATACCTTATTGAAGCGTAGCGAACAACTGGCGAAAACGTTTCCTCGAAATCGATTCCCTTTCGCTGTGTGTAGCCCTTGACCACCAATCTTGCTTTATAACGAATTCTGTTGTCCTGTTCTTTCTTCTTCTTAAATACCCACTTGGTTTCTATTAAGTTGCATTTATTTGGTCTTTGCACAACTTCCCATGTTTTATTTTCTTCTAGAGAACTCAATTCACTGTCTACTGCAAACAAACTCTGTCCCGTTGTCGCTTCGAAAAAATGCAATTCTTTTACCAGATTGAACTTCTGCTAGTGCTTTGAATTCAAGGAACTTGCTCTTAACTTCTGATTTATTTTTCAAAAAATAAATAAATATCTCACGTGTAAAATCGTCAACAAATATTACAAAATAACGACTTCCACCTATTGAATTTACCTCCATGGGCCCGCAGACATCAGCAAGAACCACCTCTAATTTTGTTGATGCACGATGACCGTCTGAAGGAAAACTTGCTCGAATGTGCTTACCTTGCACACAGCCTTCACATAGCCTTTTTGAATTTCTTTGTTCTTGAAAGTGCACACCAGTCACCAATCCATTCTTGAGCATTCTAACTCCGTCTAGATTCAAATGATCAAGTCTCTTGTGCCACTTATCATTCGAATTTCCTTCCTTTACTAGAAAACATTCTGCCGTTCTGCCCATGTTCAATCTATACATGCCAATAACCATCGAAGCCGTTGCCAAAATTTCATTACCAGAATTTATAATTTTGCAACCATTTTTATCAAATGTAACTCGATTACCACGGCTAACAATTTGACTCGCCGACAGCAAACTCTCTGTGACTCCTTTAACATGCAACACATTACGAACAGGAATTTGGTATGGTCCATCATAACCAATAACATTCAGATGAATGTCTCCTATTGAAGCCACTTTCAAAACGCCATCATTTGCGACTCTCACGTCACCATCGTGTGGTTTTTGGTTTTCAATCAAATTTTCATCTTTGGTCATGTGAGCAGAAGCTCCGCTGTCCACATACCAATACCATTTGATTTTCTAACATTCATCGCTGAATGTCCAGCATACATTGATTTATTTTCAAAATTGGACTTACCGTCCTTCTTCTTACGGCTTGGACAATCAGCAATAAAGTGTCCATTACCATCACATCCAAAGCATCTTCGGCTCGTGCAATTCCTTTGCACATTCTTCTTATTGTCTCTAAACTTCTTGCTGACCAGAGAAAATTTATTTTCACACAACTTATATTCTACTTTATAAACTCAAAGATATTATGACTAAAACTATTTCGCTATAACAAGTGTTTTTGTGACAAGTGAATTATTCTAACACCCCCACTCGAAATATATTTACATAATATGCATACCCACATGTTTACAAAAATTCTTATGTTTATCTAAACATACAGGTTTTGTTAAAAAATCAGCTAACATTTCATTAGTGGATATTCCGCTAAATGTTACCTCATTGTTGTTCTTCTTTTCTCGTACAAAATGATGACGTATATCGATATGTTTTGATCTTGCATGATATGCATCATTAGACGCCAAATGAATTGCGCTTTGGTTATCACAAAAAATTCTGGTCGGTTCATCTGGCTTGAAGTTTATATTGATTTCTCGTTCTAGAGCTCGTAACCACAACACCTCTTGAGTCGCTGCAGAAATCACCATGTACTCCGCTTCTGTTGTACTTAATGCCACTGTTGGTTGCCGCTTACTGTTCCAGGAAATTGCTCCTCCTTGCAAAATGTTTACGTAACCCGTAACTGACCGACGTTCTCCAGAATCATTTGCCCAATCTGAATCTGAATATGTTAATATGTTCTGATTACCTTCTGCTGAGAACCTTAGCTTCATCCTTGAAGTACCCTTCAGATATCTCAAAACTCGTTTAACAGCAGTCCAGTGACTTCTTCCTGGATTATTGTTAAATCTACTCAAAAAATTAACTGCTTGACAGATATCTGGCCTCGTGCATTGTGCTGCAAATAACAAACTGCCAATAGCCTGCTGATAAGGGACGTTCTTCATAGATTCATCGACTTCTGTTGACTTCTCCAACTTTTGATTCATATCCATTGGTGTAGATATAGAATTGCAGTTTTCCATTTCGTATCTTCTTAACATTCCATTTATATAGTCTTCTTGATCAAGATATATATTTTTACTGTCTCTTGTAATCTGCATGCCTAAACATTGCTTGGCTTTTCCTAAAAATTGCATCTTAAAATATTTCATTAATTGTTCTTTTAATTTTAAGTAACATGTCATCTACATATAAAGCCAAAAATGTAATTTTATTATTTTTCATATTGTAATAAATGCAAGGATCATGTTTGGATCTAGTCAATCCGTATTGCTTTACAGCCGCATCTAACTTTTGGTTCCAAACATAGCTGGCTTGCTTCAAACCATAAAGTGCCTTTTTCAATTTTAAAACCTGACCTTTGGACACATTAACAACTGATGGTGGATTGACATACACATCTTCATGAAGATCTCCTTGCAAAAATGCAGTTACTGCATCCATTTGTTCTATATCTAGATTATTTCGTACAGCTAGTGCAAATAAATACCTTATTGAAGCGTAGCGAACAACTGGCGAAAACGTTTCCTCGAAATCGATTCCCTTTCGCTGTGTGTAGCCCTTGACCACCAATCTTGCTTTATAACGAATTCTGTTGTCCTGTTCTTTCTTCTTCTTAAATACCCACTTGGTTTCTATTAAGTTGCATTTATTTGGTCTTTGCACAACTTCCCATGTTTTATTTTCTTCTAGAGAACTCAATTCACTGTCTACTGCTTCTTTCCATTTTGCGCTCTCTACTCCTGATAAAGCTTCTTCAATGGTTTTTGGTTCATCATCATTTAAAATAGCTTTAAAAATATTCTTTTGTTGTTGATTAGCAATTCCTTCGCTTCTTCTTAATTCTTTTGATGCCCCCACTTCTTCGGGAATAACACATTGATTTTCTTCATCTGGGGATTCATTTTCCTCCCCCACTTCTTTGTCATTTCCTTCTAAAGAATCATATGACCATGAACTCGAATCTGAATCTTCATCGATATGGGCTACAGGAGATTCTTCAGTTGCATCCTCAGATTCAATATATCTGAAAAAATAAAAATCTTGTTCTTGCTCACCAATCAATGAATAGGCCTTCACGTTTTCCTCAAATTGGACATCACGTCGTGTGAAAACTCCCTTGTCCTTAAGACTATATACTCGATAACCCTTGGTGTTAATTCCATATCCAACGAAAATACACTTTTCTGACTTCGGATCCCATTTAAGCCGCTTTTGTTTGGGTTTAAACGCCATAGCCAAACAACCAAATATCTTGAAGTGACTCAAATTAGGCTTCCTGCCTGACCACATCTCTTCTGGAGTTAGCTTTAACAATTTGTGTGGACTTCGATTTGCAATATAGGCCGCAGTCAAAACAGCTTCCGCCCAAAAACGCTTTGGAAGTTTTGCATCATGCAACATACATCTTGCTTTTTCTGTTAATGTTCTGTTAACTCTTTCTGCTAATCCGTTTTGTTCAAGATTATATAGAACCGGCCTTTGATGAACAATTCCATTTTCTCTAAAGAGTTTCTGCATATCTTTGTTGACAAACTCTGTCCCGTTGTCGCTTCGAAAAAATGCAATTCTTTTACCAGATTGAACTTCTGCTAGTGCTTTGAATTCAAGGAACTTGCTCTTAACTTCTGATTTATTTTTCAAAAAATAAATAAATATCTCACGTGTAAAATCGTCAACAAATATTACAAAATAACGACTTCCACCTATTGAATTTACCTCCATGGGCCCGCAGACATCAGCATGAACCACCTCTAATTTTGTTGATGCACGATGACCGTCTGAAGGAAAACTTGCTCGAATGTGCTTACCTTGCACACAGCCTTCACATAGCCTTTTTGAATTTCTTTGTTCTTGAAAGTGCACACCAGTCACCAATCCATTCTTGAGCATTCTAACTCCGTCTAGATTCAAATGATCAAGTCTCTTGTGCCACTTATCAATCGAATTTCCTTCCTTTACTAGAAAACATTCTGCCGTTCTGCCCATGTTCAATCTATACATGCCAATAACCATCGAAGCCGTTGCCAAAATTTCATTACCAGAATTTATAATTTTGCAACCATTTTTATCAAATGTAACTCGATTACCACGGCTAACAATTTGACTCGCCGACAGCAAACTCTCTGTGACTCCTTTAACATGCAACACATTACGAACAGGAATTTGGTATGGTCCATCATAACCAATAACATTCAGATGAATGACACCTATTGAAGCTACTTTCAAAACGCCATCATTTGCGACTCTCACGTCACCATCGTGTGGTTTTTGGTTTTCAATCAAATTTTCATCTTTGGTCATGTGAGCAGAAGCTCCGCTGTCCACATACCAATACCATTTGATTTTCTAACATTCATCGCTGAATGTCCAGCATACATTGATTTATTTTCAAAATTGGACTTACCGTCCTTCTTCTTACGGCTTGGACAATCAGCAATAAAGTGTCCATTACCATCACATCCAAAGCATCTTCGGCTCGTGCAATTCCTTTGCACATTCTTCTTATTGTCTCTAAACTTCTTGCTGACCAGAGAAAATTTATTTTCACACAACTTATATTCTACTTTATAAACTCAAAGATATTATGACTAAAACTATTTCGCTATAACAAGTGTTTTTGTGACAAGTGAATTATTCTAACACCCCCACTCGAAATATATTTACATAATATGCATACCCACATGTTTACAAAAATTCTTATGTTTATCTAAACATACAGGTTTTGTTAAAAAATCAGCTAACATTTCATTAGTGGATATTCCGCTAAATGTTACCTCATTGTTGTTCTTCTTTTCTCGTACAAAATGATGACGTATATCGATATGTTTTGATCTTGCATGATATGCATCATTAGACGCCAAATGAATTGCGCTTTGGTTATCACAAAAAATTCTGGTCGGTTCATCTGGCTTGAAGTTTATATTGATTTCTCGTTCTAGAGCTCGTAACCACAACACCTCTTGAGTCGCTGCAGAAATCACCATGTACTCCGCTTCTGTTGTACTTAATGCCACTGTTGGTTGCCGCTTACTGTTCCAGGAAATTGCTCCTCCTTGCAAAATGTTTACGTAACCCGTAACTGACCGACGTTCTCCAGAATCATTTGCCCAATCTGAATCTGAATATGTTAATATGTTCTGATTACCTTCTGCTGAGAACCTTAGCTTCATCCTTGAAGTACCCTTCAGATATCTCAAAACTCGTTTAACAGCAGTCCAGTGACTTCTTCCTGGATTATTGTTAAATCTACTCAAAAAATTAACTGCTTGACAGATATCTGGCCTCGTGCATTGTGCTGCAAATAACAAACTGCCAATAGCCTGCTGATAAGGGACGTTCTTCATAGATTCATCGACTTCTGTTGACTTCTCCAACTTTTGATTCATATCCATTGTAGTAGATATAGAATTGCAGTTTTCCATTTCGTATCTTCTTAACATTCCATTTATATAGTCTTCTTGATCAAGATATATATTTTTACTGTCTCTTGTAATCTGCATGCCTAAACATTGCTTGGCTTTTCCTAAAAATTGCATCTTTAAATATTTCATTAATTGTTCTTTTAATTTTAAGTAACATGTCATCTACATATAAAGCCAAAAATGTCATTTTATTATTTTTCATATTGTAATAAATGCAAGGATCATGTTTGGATCTAGTCAATCCCTATTGCTTTAAAGCCGCATCTAACTTTTGGTTCCAAACATAGCTGGCTTGCTTCAAACCATAAAGTGCCTTTTTCAATTTTAAAACCTGACCTTTGGACACATTAACAACTGATGGTGGATTGGCATACACATCTTCATGAAGATCTCCTTGCAAAAATGCAGTTACTGCATCCATTTGTTCTATATCTAGATTATTTCGTACAGCTAGTGCAAATAAATACCTTATTGAAGCGTAGCGAACAACTGGCGAAAACGTTTCCTCGAAATTGATTCCCTTTCGCTGTGTGTAGCCCTTGACCACCAATCTTGCTTTATAACGAATTCTGTTGTCCTGTTCTTTCTTCTTCTTAAATACCCACTTGGTTTCTATTAAGTTGCATTTATTTGGTCTTTGCACAACTTCCCATGTTTTATTTTCTTCTAGAGAACTCAATTCACTGTCTACTGCTTCTTTCCATTTTGCGCTCTCTACTCCTGATAAAGCTTCTTCAATGGTTTTTGGTTCATCATCATTTAAAATAGCTTTAAAAATATTCTTTTGTTGTTAATTAGCAATTCCTTCGCTTCTTCTTAATTCTTTTGATGCCACCACTTCTTCGGGAATAACACATTGATTTTCTTCATCTGGGGATTCATTTTCCCCCCCACTTCTTTGTCATTTCCTTCTAAAGAATCATATGACCATGAACTCGAATCCGAATCTTCATCGATATGTGCTACAGGAGATTCTTCAGTTGCATCCTCAGATTCAATATATCTGAAAAAATAAAAATCTTGTTCTTGCTCACCAATCAATGAATAGGCCTTCACGTTTTCCTCAAATTGGACATCACGTCGTGTGAAAACTCCCTTGTCCTTAAGACTATATACTCGATAACCCTTGGTGTTAATTCCATATCCAACGAAAATACACTTTTCTGACTTCGGATCCCATTTAAGCCGCTTTTGTTTGGGTATAAACGCCATAGCCAAACAACCAAATATCTTGAAGTGACTCAAATTAGGCTTCCTGCCTGACCACATCTCTTCTGGAGTTAGCTTTAACAATTTGTGTGGACTTCGATTTGCAATATAGGCCGCAGTCAAAACAGCTTCCGCCCAAAAACGCTTTGGAAGTTTTGCATCATGCAACATACATCTTGCTTTTTCTGTTAATGTTCTGTTAACTCTTTCTGCTAATCCGTTTTGTTCAGGATTATATAGAACCGACCTTTGATGAACAATTCCATTTTCTCTAAAGAGTTTCTGCATATCTTTGTTGACAAACTCTGTCCCGTTGTCGCTTCGAAAAAATGCAATTCTTTTACCAGATTGAACTTCTGCTAGTTCTTTGAATTCAAGGAACTTGCTCTTAACTTCTGATTTATTTTTCAAAAAATAAATAAATATCTCACGTGTAATGTCGTCAACAAATATTACAAAATAACGACTTCCACCTATTGAATTTACCTCCATGGGCCCGCAGACATCAGCATGAACCACCTCTAATTTTGTTGATGCACGATGACCGTCTGAAGGAAAACTTGCTCGAATGTGCTTACCTTGCACACAGCCTTCACATAGCCTTTTTGAATTTCTTTGTTCTTGAAAGTGCACACCAGTCACCAATCCATTCTTGAGCATTCTAACTCCGTCTAGATTCAAATGATCAAGTCTCTTGTGCCACTTATCAATCGAATTTTCTTCCTTTACTAGAAAACATTCTGCCGTTCTGCCCATGTTCAATCTATACATGCCAATAACCATCGAAGCCGTTGCCAAAATTTCATTACCAGAATTTATAATTTTGCAACCATTTTTATCAAATGTAACTCGATTACCACGGCTAACAATTTGACTCGCCGACAGCAAACTCTCTGCGACTCCTTTAACATGCAACACATTACGAACAGGAATTTGGTATGGTCCATCATAACCAATAACATTCAGATGAATGTCTCCTATTGAAGCCACTTTCAAAACGCCATCATTTGCGACTCTCACGTCACCATCGTGTGGTTTTGGGTTTTCAATCAAATTTTCATCTTTGGTCATGTGAGCAGAAGCTCCGCTGTCCACATACCAATACCATTTGATTTTCTAACATTCATCGCTGAATGTCCAGCATACATTGATTTATTTTCAAAATTGGACTTACCGTCCTTCTTCTTACGGCTTGGACAATCAGCAATAAAGTGTCCATTACCATCACATCCAAAACATCTTCGGCTCGTGCAATTCCTTTGCACATTCTTCTTATTGTCTCTAAACTTCTTGCTGACCAGAGAAAATTTATTTTCACACAACTTATATTCTACTTTATAAACTCAAAGATATTATGACTAAAACTATTTCGCTATAACAAGTGTTTTTGTGACAAGTGAATTATTCTAACACCCCCACTCGAAATATATTTACATAATATGCATACCCACATGTTTACAAAAATTGTTATGTTTATCTAAACATACAGGTTTTGTTAAAAAATCAGCCAACATTTCATTAGTGGATATTCCGCTAAATGTTACCTCATTGTTGTTCTTCTTTTCTCGTACAAAATGATGACGTATATCGATATGTTTTGATCTTGCATGATACGCATCATTAGACGCCAAATGAATTGCGCTTTGGTTATCACAAAAAATTCTGGTCGGTTCATCTGGCTTGAAGTTTATATTGATTTCTCGTTCTAGAGCTCGTAACCACAACACCTCTTGAGTCGCTGCAGAAATCACCATGTACTCCGCTTCTGTTGTACTTAATGCCACTGTTGGTTGTCGCTTACTGTTCCAGGAAATTGCTCCTCCTTGCAAAATGTTTACGTAACCCGTAACTGACCGACGTTCTCCAGAATCATTTGCCCAATCTGAATCTGAATATGTTAATATGTTCTGATTACCTTCTGCTGAGAACCTTAGCTTCATCCTTGAAGTACCCTTCAGATATCTCAAAACTCGTTTAACAGCAGTCCAGTGACTTCTTCCTGGATTATTGTTAAATCTACTCAAAAAATTAACTGCTTGACAGATATCTGGCCTCGTGCATTGTGCTGCAAATAACAAACTGCCAATAGCCTGCTGATAAGGGACGTTCTTCATAGATTCATCGACTTCTGTTGACTTCTCCAACTTTTGATTCATATCCATTGTAGTAGATATAGAATTGCAGTTTTCCATTTCGTATCTTCTTAACATTCCATTTATATAGTCTTCTTGATCAAGATATATATTTTTACTGTCTCTTGTAATCTGCATGCCTAAACATTGCTTGGCTTTTCCTAAAAATTGCATCTTAAAATATTTCATTAATTGTTCTTTTAATTTTAAGTAACATGTCATCTACATATAAAGCCAAAAATGTCATTTTATTATTTTTCATATTGTAATAAATGCAAGGATCATGTTTGGATCTAGTCAATCCGTATTGCTTTACAGCCGCATCTAACTTTTGGTTCCAAACATAGCTGGCTTGCTTCAAACCATAAAGTGCCTTTTTCAATTTTAAAACCTGACCTTTGGACACATTAACAACTGATGGTGGATTGACATACACATCTTCATGAAGATCTCCTTGCAAAAATGCAGTTACTGCATCCATTTGTTCTATATCTAGATTATTTCGTACAGCTAGTGCAAATAAATACCTTATTGAAGCGTAGCGAACAACTGGCGAAAACGTTTCCTCGAAATCGATTCCCTTTCGCTGTGTGTAGCCCTTGACCACCAATCTTGCTTTATAACGAATTCTGTTGTCCTGTTCTTTCTTCTTCTTAAATACCCACTTGGTTTCTATTAAGTTGCATTTATTTGGTCTTTGCACAACTTCCCATGTTTTATTTTCTTCTAGAGAACTAAATTCACTGTCTACTGCTTCTTTCCATTTTGCGCTCTCTACTCCTGATAAAGCTTCTTCAATGGTTTTTGGTTCATCATCATTTAAAATAGCTTTAAAAATATTCTTTTGTTGTTGATTAGCAATTCCTTCGCTTCTTCTTACTTCTTTTGATGCCACCACTTCTTCGGGAATAACACATTGATTTTCTTCATCTGGGGATTCATTTTCCCCCCCACTTCTTTGTCATTTCCTTCTAAAGAATCATATGACCATGAACTCGAATCTGAATCTTCATCGATATGGGCTACAGGAGATTCTTCAGTTGCATCCTCAGATTCAATATATCTGAAAAAATAAAAATCTTGTTCTTGCTCACCAATCAATGAATAGGCCTTCACGTTTTCCTCAAATTGGACATCCCGTCGTGTGAAAACTCCCTTGTCCTTAAGACTATATACTCGATAACCCTTGGTGTTAATTCCATATCCAACGAAAATACACTTTTCTGACTTCGGATCCCATTTAAGCCGCTTTTGTTTGGGTATAAACGCCATAGCCAAACAACCAAATATCTTGAAGTGACTCAAATTAGGCTTCCTGCCTGACCACATCTCTTCTGGAGTTAGCTTTAACAATTTGTGTGGACTTCGATTTGCAATATAGGCCGCAGTCAAAACAGCTTCCGCCCAAAAACGCTTTGGAAGTTTTGCATCATGCAACATACATCTTGCTTTTTCTGTTAATGTTCTGTTAACTCTTTCTGCTAATCCGTTTTGTTCAGGATTATATAGAACCGACCTTTGATGAACAATTCCATTTTCTCTAAAGAGTTTCTGCATATCTTTGTTGACAAACTCTGTCCCGTTGTCGCTTCGAAAAAATGCAATTCTTTTACCAGATTGAACTTCTGC
This sequence comes from Coelopa pilipes, assembly GCA_947389925.1. Classification (NCBI taxonomy): domain Eukaryota; kingdom Metazoa; phylum Arthropoda; class Insecta; order Diptera; family Coelopidae; genus Coelopa; species Coelopa pilipes. The sequence continues at coordinate 12,207,949 of OX376700.1, forward strand.
TAGTTCTTTGAATTCAAGGAACTTGCTCTTAACTTCTGATTTATTTTTCAAAAAATAAATAAATATCTCACGTGTAAAATCGTCAACAAATATTACAAAATAACGACGTCCACCTATTGAATTTACCTCCATGGGCCCGCAGACATCAGCATGAACCACCTCTAATTTTGTTGATGCACGATGACCGTCTGAAGGAAAACTTGCTCGAATGTGCTTACCTTGCACACAGCCTTCACATAGCCTTTTTGAATTTCTTTGTTCTTGAAAGTGCACACCAGTCACCAATCCATTCTTGAGCATTCTAACTCCGTCTAGATTCAAATGACCAAGTCTCTTGTGCCACTTATCAATCGAATTTTCTTCCTTTACTAGAAAACATTCTGCCGTTCTGCCCATGTTCAATCTATACATGCCATTAACCATCGAAGCCGTTGCCAAAATTTCATTACCAGAATTTATAATTTTGCAACCATTTTTATCAAATGTAACTCGATTACCACGGCTAACAATTTGACTCACCGACAGCAAACTCTCTGTGACTCCTTTAACATGCAACACATTACGAACAGGAATTTGGTATGGTCCATCATAACCAATAACATTCAGATGAATGTCTCCTATTGAAGCCACTTTCAAAACGCCATCATTTGCGACTCTCACGTCACCATCGTGTGGTTTTGGGTTTTCAATCAAATTTTCATCTTTGGTCATGTGAGCAGAAGCTCCGCTGTCCACATACCAATACCATTTGATTTTCTAACATTCATCGCTGAATGTCCAGCATACATTGATTTATTTTCAAAATTGGACTTACCGTCCTTCTTCTTACGGCTTGGACAATCAGCAATAAAGTGTCCATTACCATCACATCCAAAGCATCTTCGGCTCGTGCAATTCCTTTGCACATTCTTCTTATTGTCTCTAAACTTCTTGCTGACCAGAGAAAATTTATTTTCACACAACTTATATTCTACTTTATAAACTCAAAGATATTATGACTAAAACTATTTCGCTATAACAAGTGTTTTTGTGACAAGTGAATTATTCTAACACCCCCACTCGAAATATATTTACATAATATGCATACCCACATGTTTACAAAAATTCTTATGTTTATCTAAACATACAGGTTTTGTTAAAAAATCAGCTAACATTTCATTAGTGGATATTCCGCTAAATGTTACCTCATTGTTGTTCTTCTTTTCTCGTACAAAATGATGACGTATATCGATATGTTTTGATCTTGCATGATATGCATCATTAGACGCCAAATGAATTGCGCTTTGGTTATCACAAAAAATTCTGGTCGGTTCATCTGGCTTGAAGTTTATATTGATTTCTCGTTCTAGAGCTCGTAACCACAACACCTCTTGAGTCGCTGCAGAAATCACCATGTACTCCGCTTCTGTTGTACTTAATGCCACTGTTGGTTGCCGCTTACTGTTCCAGGAAATTGCTCCTCCTTGCAAAATGTTTACGTAACCCGTAACTGACCGACGTTCTCCAGAATCATTTGCCCAATCTGAATCTGAATATGTTAATATGTTCTGATTACCTTCTGCTGAGAACCTTAGCTTCATCCTTGAAGTACCCTTCAGATATCTCAAAACTCGTTTAACAGCAGTCCAGTGACTTCTTCCTGGATTATTGTTAAATCTACTCAAAAAATTAACTGCTTGACAGATATCTGGCCTCGTGCATTGTTCTGCAAATAACAAACTGCCAATAGCCTGCTGATAAGGGACGTTCTTCATAGATTCATCGACTTCTGTTGACTTCTCCAACTTTTGATTCATATCCATTGGTGTAGATATAGAATTGCAGTTTTCCATTTCGTATCTTCTTAACATTCCATTTATATAGTCTTCTTGATCAAGATATATATTTTTACTGTCTCTTGTAATCTGCATGCCTAAACATTGCTTGGCTTTTCCTAAAAATTGCATCTTAAAATATTTCATTAATTGTTCTTTTAATTTTAAGTAACATGTCATCTACATATAAAGCCAAAAATGTCATTTTATTATTTTTCATATTGTAATAAATGCAAGGATCATGTTTGGATCTAGTCAATCCGTATTGCTTTACAGCCGCATCTAACTTTTGGTTCCAAACATAGCTGGCTTGCTTCAAACCATAAAGTGCCTTTTTCAATTTTAAAACCTGACCTTTGGACACATTAACAACTGATGGTGGATTGACATACACATCTTCATGAAGATCTCCTTGCAAAAATGCAGTTACTGCATCCATTTGTTCTATATCTAGATTATTTCGTACAGCTAGTGCAAATAAATACCTTATTGAAGCGTAGCGAACAACTGGCGAAAACGTTTCCTCGAAATCGATTCCCTTTCGCTGTGTGTAGCCCTTGACCACCAATCTTGCTTTATAACGAATTCTGTTGTCCTGTTCTTTCTTCTTCTTAAATACCCACTTGGTTTCTATTAAGTTGCATTTATTTGGTCTTTGCACAACTTCCCATGTTTTATTTTCTTCTAGAGAACTCAATTCACTGTCTACTGCTTCTTTCCATTTTGCGCTCTCTACTCCTGATAAAGCTTCTTCAATGGTTTTTGGTTCATCATCATTTAAAATAGCTTTAAAAATATTCTTTTGTTGTTGATTAGCAATTCCTTCGCTTCTTCTTAATTCTTTTGATGCCCCCACTTCTTCGGGAATAACACATTGATTTTCTTCATCTGGGGATTCATTTTCCTCCCCCACTTCTTTGTCATTTCCTTCTAAAGAATCATATGACCATGAACTCGAATCTGAATCTTCATCGATATGGGCTACAGGAGATTCTTCAGTTGCATCCTCAGATTCAATATATCTGAAAAAATAAAAATCTTGTTCTTGCTCACCAATCAATGAATAGGCCTTCACGTTTTCCTCAAATTGGACATCACGTCGTGTGAAAACTCCCTTGTCCTTAAGACTATATACTCGATAACCCTTGGTGTTAATTCCATATCCAACGAAAATACACTTTTCTGACTTCGGATCCCATTTAAGCCGCTTTTGTTTGGGTATAAACGCCATAGCCAAACAACCAAATATCTTGAAGTGACTCAAATTAGGCTTCCTGCCTGACCACATCTCTTCTGGAGTTAGCTTTAACAATTTGTGTGGACTTCGATTTGCAATATAGGCCGCAGTCAAAACAGCTTCCGCCCAAAAACGCTTTGGAAGTTTTGCATCATGCAACATACATCTTGCTTTTTCTGTTAATGTTCTGTTAACTCTTTCTGCTAATCCGTTTTGTTCAGGATTATATAGAACCGACCTTTGATGAACAATTCCATTTTCTCTAAAGAGTTTCTGCATATCTTTGTTGACAAACTCTGTCCCGTTGTCGCTTCGAAAAAATGCAATTCTTTTACCAGATTGAACTTCTGCTAGTTCTTTGAATTCAAAGAACTTGCTCTTAACTTCTGATTTATTTTTCAAAAAATAAATAAATATCTCACGTGTAAAATCGTCAACAAATATTACAAAATAACGACGTCCACCTATTGAATTTACCTCCATGGGCCCGCAGACATCAGCATGAACCACCTCTAATTTTGTTGATGCACGATGACCGTCTGAAGGAAAACTTGCTCGAATGTGCTTACCTTGCACACAGCCTTCACATAGCCTTTTTGAATTTCTTTGTTCTTGAAAGTGCACACCAGTCACCAATCCATTCTTGAGCATTCTAACTCCGTCTAGATTCAAATGACCAAGTCTCTTGTGCCACTTATCAATCGAATTTTCTTCCTTTACTAGAAAACATTCTGCCGTTCTGCCCATGTTCAATCTATACATGCCATTAACCATCGAAGCCGTTGCCAAAATTTCATTACCAGAATTTATAATTTTGCAACCATTTTTATCAAATGTAACTCGATTACCACGGCTAACAATTTGACTCACCGACAGCAAACTCTCTGTGACTCCTTTAACATGCAACACATTACGAACAGGAATTTGGTATGGTCCATCATAACCAATAACATTCAGATGAATGTCTCCTATTGAAGCCACTTTCAAAACGCCATCATTTGCGACTCTCACGTCACCATCGTGTGGTTTTGGGTTTTCAATCAAATTTTCATCTTTGGTCATGTGAGCAGAAGCTCCGCTGTCCACATACCAATACCATTTGATTTTCTAACATTCATCGCTGAATGTCCAGCATACATTGATTTATTTTCAAAATTGGACTTACCGTCCTTCTTCTTACGGCTTGGACAATCAGCAATAAAGTGTCCATTACCATCACATCCAAAGCATCTTCGGCTCGTGCAATTCCTTTGCACATTCTTCTTATTGTCTCTAAACTTCTTGCTGACCAGAGAAAATTTATTTTCACACAACTTATATTCTACTTTATAAACTCAAAGATATTATGACTAAAACTATTTCGCTATAACAAGTGTTTTTGTGACAAGTGAATTATTCTAACACCCCCACTCGAAATATATTTACATAATATGCATACCCACATGTTTACAAAAATTCTTATGTTTATCTAAACATACAGGTTTTGTTAAAAAATCAGCTAACCTTTCATTAGTGGATATTCCGCTAAATGTTACCTCATTGTTGTTCTTCTTTTCTCGTACAAAATGATGACGTATATCGATATGTTTTGATCTTGCATGATATGCATCATTAGACGCCAAATGAATTGCGCTTTGGTTATCACAAAAAATTCTGGTCGGTTCATCTGGCTTGAAGTTTATATTGATTTCTCGTTCTAGAGCTCGTAACCACAACACCTCTTGAGTCGCTGCAGAAATCACCATGTACTCCGCTTCTGTTGTACTTAATGCCACTGTTGGTTGTCGCTTACTGTTCCAGGAAATTGCTCCTCCTTGCAAAATGTTTACGTAACCCGTAACTGACCGACGTTCTCCAGAATCATTTGCCCAATCTGAATCTGAATATGTTAATATGTTCTGATTACCTTCTGCTGAGAACCTTAGCTTCATCCTTGAAGTACCCTTCAGATATCTCAAAACTCGTTTAACAGCAGTCCAGTGACTTCTTCCTGGATTATTGTTAAATCTACTCAAAAAATTAACTGCTTGACAGATATCTGGCCTCGTGCATTGTGCTGCAAATAACAAACTGCCAATAGCCTGCTGATAAGGGACGTTCTTCATAGATTCATCGACTTCTGTTGACTTCTCCAACTTTTGATTCATATCCATTGTAGTAGATATAGAATTGCAGTTTTCCATTTCGTATCTTCTTAACATTCCATTTATATAGTCTTCTTGATCAAGATATATATTTTTACTGTCTCTTGTAATCTGCATGCCTAAACATTGCTTGGCTTTTCCTAAAAATTGCATCTTAAAATATTTCATTAATTGTTCTTTTAATTTTAAGTAACATGTCATCTACATATAAAGCCAAAAATGTCATTTTATTATTTTTCATATTGTAATAAATGCAAGGATCATGTTTGGATCTAGTCAATCCGTATTGCTTTACAGCCGCATCTAACTTTTGGTTCCAAACATAGCTGGCTTGCTTCAAACCATAAAGTGCCTTTTTCAATTTTAAAACCTGACCTTTGGACACATTAACAACTGATGGTGGATTGACATACACATCTTCATGAAGATCTCCTTGCAAAAATGCAGTTACTGCATCCATTTGTTCTATATCTAGATTATTTCGTACAGCTAGTGCAAATAAATACCTTATTGAAGCGTAGCGAACAACTGGCGAAAACGTTTCCTCGAAATCGATTCCCTTTCGCTGTGTGTAGCCCTTGACCACCAATCTTGCTTTATAACGAATTCTGTTGTCCTGTTCTTTCTTCTTCTTAAATACCCACTTGGTTTCTATTAAGTTGCATTTATTTGGTCTTTGCACAACTTCCCATGTTTTATTTTCTTCTAGAGAACTCAATTCACTGTCTACTGCTTCTTTCCATTTTGCGCTCTCTACTCCTGATAAAGCTTCTTCAATGGTTTTTGGTTCATCATCATTTAAAATAGCTTTAAAAATATTCTTTTGTTGTTGATTAGCAATTCCTTCGCTTCTTCTTAATTCTTTTGATGCCCCCACTTCTTCGGGAATAACACATTGATTTTCTTCATCTGGGGATTCATTTTCCTCCCCCACTTCTTTGTCATTTCCTTCTAAAGAATCATATGACCATGAACTCGAATCTGAATCTTCATCGATATGGGCTACAGGAGATTCTTCAGTTGCATCCTCAGATTCAATATATCTGAAAAAATAAAAATCTTGTTCTTGCTCACCAATCAATGAATAGGCCTTCACGTTTTCCTCAAATTGGACATCACGTCGTGTGAAAACTCCCTTGTCCTTAAGACTATATACTCGATAACCCTTGGTGTTAATTCCATATCCAACGAAAATACACTTTTCTGACTTCGGATCCCATTTAAGCCGCTTTTGTTTGGGTATAAACGCCATAGCCAAACAACCAAATATCTTGAAGTGACTCAAATTAGGCTTCCTGCCTGACCACATCTCTTCTGGAGTTAGCTTTAACAATTTGTGTGGACTTCGATTTGCAATATAGGCCGCAGTCAAAACAGCTTCCGCCCAAAAACGCTTTGGAAGTTTTGCATCATGCAACATACATCTTGCTTTTTCTGTTAATGTTCTGTTAACTCTTTCTGCTAATCCGTTTTGTTCAAGATTATATAGAACCGACCTTTGATGAACAATTCCATTTTCTCTAAAGAGTTTCTGCATATCTTTGTTGACAAACTCTGTCCCGTTGTCGCTTCGAAAAAATGCAATTCTTTTACCAGATTGAACTTCTGCTAGTGCTTTGAATTCAAGGAACTTGCTCTTAACTTCTGATTTATTTTTCAAAAAATAAATAAATATCTCACGTGTAAAATCGTCAACAAATATTACAAAATAACGACTTCCACCTATTGAATTTACCTCCATGGGCCCGCAGACATCAGCAAGAATCACCTCTAATTTTGTTGATGCACGATGACCGTCTGAAGGAAAACTTGCTCGAATGTGCTTACCTTGCACACAGCCTTCACATAGCCTTTTTGAATTTCTTTGTTCTTGAAAGTGCACACCAGTCACCAATCCATTCTTGAGCATTCTAACTCCGTCTAGATTCAAATGATCAAGTCTCTTGTGCCACTTATCAATCGAATTTCCTTCCTTTACTAGAAAACATTCTGCCGTTCTGCCCATGTTCCAATAACCATCGAAGCCGTTGCCAAAATTTCATTACCAGAATTTATAATTTTGCAACCATTTTTATCAAATGTAACTCGATTACCACGGCTAACAATTTGACTCGCCGACAGCAAACTCTCTGTGACTCCTTTAACATGCAACACATTACGAACAGGAATTTGGTATGGTCCATCATAACCAATAACATTCAGATGAATGTCTCCTATTGAAGCCACTTTCAAAACGCCATCATTTGCGACTCTCACGTCACCATCGTGTGGTTTTTGGTTTTCAATCAAATTTTCATCTTTGGTCATGTGAGCAGAAGCTCCGCTGTCCACATACCAATACCATTTGATTTTCTAACATTCATCGCTGAATGTCCAGCATACATTGATTTATTTTCAAAATTGGACTTACCGTCCTTCTTCTTACGGCTTGGACAATCAGCAATAAAGTGTCCATTACCATCACATCCAAAGCATCTTCGGCTCGTGCAATTCCTTTGCACATTCTTCTTATTGTCTCTAAACTTCTTGCTGACCAGAGAAAATTTATTTTCACACAACTTATATTCTACTTTATAAACTCAAAGATATTATGACTAAAACTATTTCGCTATAACAAGTGTTTTTGTGACAAGTGAATTATTCTAACACCCCCACTCGAAATATATTTACATAATATGCATACCCACATGTTTACAAAAATTCTTATGTTTATCTAAACATACAGGTTTTGTTAAAAAATCATTTCATTATCATTTCATTAGTGGACATTCCGCTAAATGTTACCTCATTGTTGTTCTTCTTTTCTCGTACAAAATGATGACGTATATCGATATGTTTTGATCTTGCATGATATGCATCATTAGACGCCAAATGAATTGCGCTTTGGTTATCACAAAAAATTCTGGTCGGTTCATCTGGCTTGAAGTTTATATTGATTTCTCGTTCTAGAGCTCGTAACCACAACACCTCTTGAGTCGCTGCAGAAATCACCATGTACTCCGCTTCTGTTGTACTTAATGCCACTGTTGGTTGTCGCTTACTGTTCCAGGAAATTGCTCCTCCTTGCAAAATGTTTACGTAACCCGTAACTGACCGACGTTCTCCAGAATCATTTGCCCAATCTGAATCTGAATATGTTAATATGTTCTGATTACCTTCTGCTGAGAACCTTAGCTTCATCCTTGAAGTACCCTTCAGATATCTCAAAACTCGTTTAACAGCAGTCCAGTGACTTCTTCCTGGATTATTGTTAAATCTACTCAAAAAATTAACTGCTTGACAGATATCTGGCCTCGTGCATTGTGCTGCAAATAACAAACTGCCAATAGCCTGCTGATAAGGGACGTTCTTCATAGATTCATCGACTTCTGTTGACTTCTCCAACTTTTGATTCATATCCATTGTAGTAGATATAGAATTGCAGTTTTCCATTTCGTATCTTCTTAACATTCCATTTATATAGTCTTCTTGATCAAGATATATATTTTTACTGTCTCTTGTAATCTGCATGCCTAAACATTGCTTGGCTTTTCCTAAAAATTGCATCTTAAAATATTTCATTAATTGTTCTTTTAATTTTAAGTAACATGTCATCTACATATAAAGCCAAAAATGTCATTTTATTATTTTTCATATTGTAATAAATGCAAGGATCATGTTTGGATCTAGTCAATCCGTATTGCTTTACAGCCGCATCTAACTTTTGGTTCCAAACATAGCTGGCTTGCTTCAAACCATAAAGTGCCTTTTTCAATTTTAAAACCTGACCTTTGGACACATTAACAACTGATGGTGGATTGACATACACATCTTCATGAAGATCTCCTTGCAAAAATGCAGTTACTGCATCCATTTGTTCTATATCTAGATTATTTCGTACAGCTAGTGCAAATAAATACCTTATTGAAGCGTAGCGAACAACTGGCGAAAACGTTTCCTCGAAATCGATTCCCTTTCGCTGTGTGTAGCCCTTGACCACCAATCTTGCTTTATAACGAATTCTGTTGTCCTGTTCTTTCTTCTTCTTAAATACCCACTTGGTTTCTATTAAGTTGCATTTATTTGGTCTTTGCACAACTTCCCATGTTTTATTTTCTTCTAGAGAACTCAATTCACTGTCTACTGCTTCTTTCCATTTTGCGCTCTCTACTCCTGATAAAGCTTCTTCAATGGTTTTTGGTTCATCATCATTTAAAATAGCTTTAAAAATATTCTTTTGTTGTTAATTAGCAATTCCTTCGCTTCTTCTTAATTCTTTTGATGCCACCACTTCTTCGGGAATAACACATTGATTTTCTTCATCTGGGGATTCATTTTCCCCCCCACTTCTTTGTCATTTCCTTCTAAAGAATCATATGACCATGAACTCGAATCCGAATCTTCATCGATATGGGCTACAGGAGATTCTTCAGTTGCATCCTCAGATTCAATATATCTGAAAAAATAAAAATCTTGTTCTTGCTCACCAATCAATGAATAGGCCTTCACGTTTTCCTCAAATTGGACATCACGTCGTGTGAAAACTCCCTTGTCCTTAAGACTATATACTCGATAACCCTTGGTGTTAATTCCATATCCAACGAAAATACACTTTTCTGACTTCGGATCCCATTTAAGCCGCTTTTGTTTGGGTATAAACGCCATAGCCAAACAACCAAATATCTTGAAGTGACTCAAATTAGGCTTCCTGCCTGACCACATCTCTTCTGGAGTTAGCTTTAACAATTTGTGTGGACTTCGATTTGCAATATAGGCCGCAGTCAAAACAGCTTCCGCCCAAAAACGCTTTGGAAGTTTTGCATCATGCAACATACATCTTGCTTTTTCTGTTAATGTTCTGTTAACTCTTTCTGCTAATCCGTTTTGTTCAGGATTATATAGAACCGACCTTTGATGAACAATTCCATTTTCTCTAAAGAGTTTCTGCATATCTTTGTTGACAAACTCTGTCCCGTTGTCGCTTCGAAAAAATGCAATTCTTTTACCAGATTGAACTTCTGCTAGTTCTTTGAATTCAAGGAACTTGCTCTTAACTTCTGATTTATTTTTCAAAAAATAAATAAATATCTCACGTGTAAAATCGTCAACAAATATTACAAAATAACGACGTCCACCTATTGAATTTACCTCCATGGGCCTGCAGACATCAGCATGAACCACCTCTAATTTTGTTGATGCACGATGACCGTCTGAAGGAAAACTTGCTCGAATGTGCTTACCTTGCACACAGCCTTCACATAGCCTGTTTGAATTTCTTTGTTCTTGAAAGTGCACACCAGTCACCAATCTGTTGTTCTGTTCTGTTGACTTCTCCAACTTTTGATTCATATCCATTGGTGTAGATATGGAATTGCAGTTTTACATTTCGTATCTTCTTAACATTCCATTTATATAGTCTTCTTGATCAAGATATATATTTTTACTGTCTCTTGTAATCTGCATGCCTAAACATTGCTTGGCTTTTCCTAAAAATTGCATCTTAAAATTTTTCATTAATTGTTCTTTTAATTCATCACGATAACTGTTATCATTACTGAAGAGTAACATGTCATCTACATATAAAGCCAATAATGTCATTTTATTATTTTTCATATTGTAATAAATGCAAGGATCATGTTTGGATCTAGTCAATCCGTATTGCTTTAAAGCCGCATCTAACTTTTGGTTCCAAACTTAACTGGCTTGCTTCAAACCATAAAGTGCCTTTTTCAATTTTAAAACCTGACCTTTGGACACATTAACAACTGATGGTGGATTGACATACACATCTTCATGAAGATCTCCTTGCAAAAATGCAGTTACTGCATCCATTTGTTCTATATCTAGATTATTTCGTACAGCTAGTGCAAATAAATGTAGGATAAACTGTTCACAAAAGAAAGAAAGAAGTTGATGCTTCACGTTTTGTGTCCAGAATTCAACGCACTCTTTATTTAAATTCAATGTTCTTACAAACTATTTTCTTACATGCTAGTTTACAAAAACAAAGTTTACTGTTATTCGTCTGTATCTTTGTCGTTGCTTTGTTTTGTCGTTTCGTCTCTTCTCGTTTGCCATATATCCGTCTCGTCTTGCCCACTTGTTGTACGTGTCTCTCCTGTTGCTAGTACGTCTGTCCGCTTCTCGTCGTTCTGTCCGTCCGTATTCCTCGACACCCTACATTCGGCCCTTCTGACATTTCATTCGACCCGAATGATGGTTGCCACAACTTCATGTACTCAGCCACAGTGTAAGTACGCTTTGGTCCCTCAGTATTCCCAACTTTTCCGACGTAATATCGCCCTTGCTGTAACTTCTTTAATACTATGTATGGTCCAAAGAATTTGGGTTTTAATTTGAGGCCAGACCCGTATTGCATACGTTTGATAGCTATTAAATCATTGATTTTGTATTCAGTTTCTACCACCCTCTTCTTATTATACGTCTTCCTAATCTCTTCTTGGATTTTCGCGATATTGTCCTTTGCCGTCAGTCGTATTTCGTCACGTTCGTGCTCAAATTCTTGTAGTACCGCTTCATCAATTAGTCGCCGTATGTCCTCTTTCCCTGCTATACTTACTTTCGTACTTCGAGGAGGAGTATTATTTATAGTTTGCTGCACCCTCTCAACATGTCTATACCATTGTTGTGGATTTCCAGTACATAACTTTGTCAACATTGGAACTAAAATCTTGTGAACACGTTCGACCTGCCCGTTACCCCTCGGCACTCCCGTCGTAATAAGCAAATGCTGAATGTTCTGATCTCTACAATATTCTTCAAATTTATGCGATGTAAACGCTGACCCACGATCCGAAATTATCCGTTCTGGATTACCGAATATGAACGCTTGCTTCTGCAGCTTATCCACAACTTCATCAGTACCGGTGCTCTTGGTTGGATGCAACCACACGAACTTCGAAAACGCGTCTACTACCACAAGTATATGGTTGTATTTCTTATGCGTGTTCTCCATTGGGCCAACATGGTCTATGTGATAAGTACCAAGTGGCTTGTCTGCTTTATCAATCGCATTGAGGTAACCCTCTTTTTTACCCGCTTTTGCTTCCGATATAATACATTCAACACAATTTTTGACAATATTATTAGCCTTTATAGCCAGCTTCGGAATGAAGAATGTCTTCTCTACTATATCCTGTGTTTTCTTTGCGGCGAAATGCCCCTGTCTATGTGCTGCTTTCACTATCTCTTCTTCCATTGCAGAAGGTATTACAATCAATTCTCTATTCGGGTCTTTATGTAAAATACCATGTTTCAAGAAATAATCCTCGTACCTGTCTTTCTCTAATACTTTTACTACCGCCTTCACCCATTCGTCTTGTAATTGTGCTTGTCTAACTCTGTGATTCAATGAGTCCTCTATCATCAAACATGAGATTCGGCTCAAGGCGTCTACGTGCCTCATCTTGAACCCCGAGCGGTGTTCAATTTCATAGTCAAACTCTTGAATAAACATTGTCCAGCGAGCAACTCTTAATGGTACGTCCGTTTTCTTCATTGTCATCTTAAAGGCATTACAGTCCGTCACAATTTTCACTTTCAGACCCAACACATACACCCTCCACTTCTTCAGTGCTTGTATAACTGCTAATACTTCTAATTCGTATGAGTGATATTTCTGTTCGCAAGGGGTAGTTTTTCGACTCATGTATTCCACCGGATGGACTTGCAGATCTTCATCACTTTTCTGGAGTAAGACCGACCACCCATACATGCTAGCGTCGGTGTGAATTTCCGTTTTTGCACCTACATCGAATAGTTTAAGAACTGGTGTAGTGATCAAAGCCTTCTTCAACTCTAAGAACGCGACTGTCTCTTTCTCTTCTATTTTGAAAATAACATCTTTTGCTAACAAATCGGTTAAAGGTTTCGCAATTAATGAATAACCCTCTACAAAACGCCTTAAGTGGGATGTTAAACCTAAAAACCGTTGCAGCGCTTTTCTATCGTGCGGCACTGGGAAATCATTTATAGCCCTAGTTTTCTCAAGAGATGGTTTTATCGTTGAGTTTTCTACTATGTAGCCCAGAAAATTAACTTTCCTCTGTAGAATCTGACATTTGTTCCAATTGATTTGTAAACCATAGTCCTGAGCCACTTTTAACACCTTCTCTAACTTCTTAATACCCTCTCTCTCATTCTCCGTGGGAATAATAATATCATCCACATATACCACGATTGTTCCGTCTTGTATAAGCTCCCTCAAAACAGCAAAAATAAACCGTGAGAACACCGCGGGCGAATTCGAAATGCCGAACGGTACGTACAAAAATTCGAACTGGCCGTGAGGTGTCACAAAAGATGTATATTTGCGTGATTCTACTGCTAAAGGTACGTGGAAGAAACCGTTACGTAAATCCAACGTTGTGAACACTTTCCCTTTTTGCAATTTGGCAATAGCATCGTCTACTAGGGTCATTGGAAAGTTATCCTTTATAATCTTCTCATTTAACTTCCTAAAATCACAGCATAACCTCTTAGTACCGTCTTTCTTTGAGGTAAGAACGACTGGAGCCGCATATTCAGAATAGCTGGTCTGTATAATACCTTTTCGCAACCATTCATCAACTTGGTTTTGAACAATGGCCTGGTCAACACTCGACAAACGCCTTGGTCGCAAACTAACTGGTACCTCATCACTCAAAACTATCTTCGTCTCAATTGGTGACTTAGCGATTTTAGCTGGATTATAATTATATATTAAACCCTTCACTATATTCCTCTCATTTTCATCAAGGTGTTCTAAATCTACTGATATCTGATTATTTTCTTCACTATCAGTTATTGATAAAATCATATCTTTGAATTCATCATTCAGTTCATTGATCTTAGATTCTTCGTCTAATTTTCTTATTTTTTCAATAGCTTTTTGTGACTTTAATCTGATTTTCTCGTTCTTCAAATCGCTTATCTTCTTTGACTCCACTTCACTATCAACTTTCTCTGGTATCTTTTCAATAAAAGTAACACCCTCTTCTCCAATTAACATGCCTATTTGTTCCAAAACATCATTCCCTATTACCGCTGAATACAAAATATCCCTCTCTCTAACTACTAAAAATTTAATATTTAACTCCACTCCATCTATTTCCAGCGCAATATTGAAACTTCCCATTGTTCTGATGGCGCCATCACCGATGCCAAACAATGTTTGTACATCTTTGGTTTCCAATTCTATATCATCTAATAACATCAATGTGTCGTAGCGCATTAAACAAAAATCGCTACCCGTATCAATGAATGCCGAAAATACGCGACCGCCAATTGAAATGTCTTTAAAAATTCGATTACGCTCCACTTTGTTCGTTGTGAGTGTATGAAAATTGCCCTTTTCTGTTTTCACAACACTTGGTTTAGAGTCCGTTTTACATTCAAATGACCGGTGACCGAATTGATGGCACTTGAAACATTTGTAACTAGCAGATTTACATTCTGCGGCTATGTGATTTCGATCACCACACTTGAAACAACGTCTATCTTCTACTTTCTGATTGGTTTTATGTTGTTGATTGGGAACAGTCCGTGTATTATTGTACTGGGTACTGACCCTCAACTTTTCATACATTTTCAACTGATCCTTCAATTCTTCTATCATTCGGCACTGATACAAAATTATTTTATTCTGTTTCGAATCTCCTATCCCGTCTACAAAATATTCGATTATGCTCCTTTCGTCTAATTTAATTCCTTTTGCAATCTCCATGACGCTATACAAAAATTCCCTCAAACTTTCGCTTGCTTTCTTCCGCTTATTCGATAACAACCGATGCACCTCGACCGCTGACAATTTCTCCCCGAACTCACTGATCAGTGCTGCCTTAAGACTTCCCCAATCGTTCACACCTACCAGACTTCTCAAAAACAATTTCGCTGCGCCCCTCAAAAGTTGCTTCGCGTATATGTATTTTTCGAGCTGATTCCAACGAACGGTCAACGCGTTGGCCTCAAATTCGTCGACCCACACTTCTACCTCTGGGTGACCATCCCCCGAAAAAGTTGACAGCGAGTCCTCAATATCCCTAAATGTGAACGCTCGTCGATCGATTCGTACATTTTCTGTGGTCGCGGAACCAAAGTCGTCATCAACTGAAAGCGCTTCCTCATTCGAGTCGAAACCGAAGTGGGCGAAGAGTCTGTCCTGAAGCGTACTCTTTAGTCCTGTTGTGTCCAGTCCCAACTCCCCAAGCTTTTTTCTTAATTTCAAAATATTGTTCCGGTCCATTATAGATTGTTGATTAAATATAAAAAATATAAGATGTAGATAAGAATACTTTTAAGACTACTTAAAAAATACACCACTAAATACTTAAATACAAATCAAATTAATTATTATTCAAAGCAAGTCTATTCTACTAATCTGCTCTTGTCGTTCTCCGCGCGTTGAATGATTTTCCTTCGCTGTTACTACTCTCAGTTCGAAACGGTTGGTGTCCAGTCTGCTTTGTTTACGTTTCTTCTTCACGACGAATCGGTTGATGTGCAGACAAATTTCTGTTGATCTTCTTGTGTTTACGTAGTTCTATCTCGTCTGCTTTGTTTACGTTTCTTCTTCTTCTTCCCGACGAATCGGTCGATGTGCAGACAAATTTCTGTTGATCTTCTTGTGTATACGTAGTTCTATCTCTTTCACTCTCCTTGTTTCTGCGTGCACTCTGTTCTGTTCTTCTTTTCATTCGTTTATGTACGCGAATTCTCTTTCGTCTGTCTGCTTAACACTGTTCACTTCTATCCTTCTCTCCTTCTCTTTGTAGTTTTCTAGTTCGTAGCTTCCAAAGTTGAAGGAGTTTGCGCGTCTTTGTAGTTTGTACACACTTTTTGTAGTTCTGAGATTTTTGTGAGGCGTTACTTTTGTTACCAAGTCTAATTTGAAATGCGCGTCACTTTTACATGCAATTGGAAATGTTCGGCTTCTGCATCGTAACACTTATTGGCACTTTTTGTACAGTTTCGCCACTCTATCAAAATGTTTTTGACTCTTACTTTTCAAAATTTCAACAAATACTTTATTCTTCCTCACTACTACTACTCAAATTCGTCAAAGTTTTTACATACAGAACTATTCTCAAATTTAATTGTTGTCTCAACTCTCAAATTCACTTAAAAGTTTCTTTCACAGGTTTTCATCTAAGTTTTTCTTCACTTATAATTCATACTTTTCCTCACAAATTTCTTCACTATTACTTTCAATTTTACTTCTAATCTTCGCATTGAAAGTATTTCATCACAACTCTTCTCAATTTTACTTCTATGTTCTTCGAGTCTCATCTCAAAATCTTCACAGTAACTTCTGCTGCAAAATTTTCCATCACAATAAAATATGCTCAAACATCTAAAAGTTTTTTTTTTTTTTTTTTAATCGATAGCGCGATTAATATCTGGGTTGAGCCCCCAAAATGTAGGATAAACTGTTCACAAAAGAAAGAAAGAAGTTGATGCTTCACGTTTTGTGTCCAGAATTCAACTCACTCTTTATTTAAATTCAATGTTCTTACAAACTATTTTCTTACATGCTAGTTTACAAAAACAAAGTTTACTGTTATTCGTCTGTATCTTTGTCGTTGCTTTGTTTTGTCGTTTCGTCTCTTCTCGTTTGCCATATATCCGTCTCGTCTTGCCCACTTGTTGTACGTGTCTCTCCTGTTGCTAGTACGTCTGTCCGCTTCTCGTCGTTCTGTCCGTCCGTATTCCTCGACACCCTACATAAATACCTTATAGAAGGGTAGCGAACAACTGGCGAAAACGTTTCCTCGAAATCGATTCCCTTTCGCTGTGTGTAGCCCTTGACCACCAATCTTGCTTTATAACGAATTCTGTTGTCCTGTTCTTTCTTCTTCTTAAATACCCACTTGGTTTCTATTAAGTTGCATTTATTTGGTCTTTGCACAACTTCCCATGTTTTATTTTCTTCTAGAGAACTCAATTCACTGTCTACTGCTTCTTTCCATTTTGCGCTCTCTACTCCTGATAAAGCTTCTTCAATGGTTTTTGGTTCATCATCATTTAAAATAGCTTTAAAAATATTCTTTTGTTGTTGATTAGCAATTCGTTCGCTTCTTCTTAATTCTTTTGATGCCCCCACTTCTTCGGGAATAACACATTGATTTTCTTCATCTGGGGATTCATTTTCCTCCCCCACTTCTTTGTCATTTCCTTCTAAAGAATCATATGACCATGAACTCGAATCCGAATCTTCATCGATATGGGCTACAGGAGATTCTTCAGTTGCATCCTCAGATTCAATATATCTGAAAAAATAAAAATCTTGTTCTTGCTCACCAATCAATGAATAGGCCTTCACGTTTTCCTCAAATTGGACATCACGTCGTGTGAAAACTCCCTTGTCCTTAAGACTATATACTTGATAACCCTTGGTGTTAATTCCATATCCAACGAAAATACACTTTTCTGACTTCGGATCCCATTTAAGCCGCTTTTGTTTAGGTATAAACGCCATAGCCAAACAACCAAATATCTTGAAGTGACTCAAATTAGGCTTCCTGCCTGACCACATCTCTTCTGGAGTTAGCTTTAACAATTTGTGTGGACTTCGATTTGCAATATAGGCCGCAGTCAAAACAGCTTCCGCCCAAAAACGCTTTGGAAGTTTTGCATCATGCAGCATACATCTTGCTTTTTCTGTTAATGTTCTGTTAAGTCTTTCTGCTAATCCGTTTTGTTCAGGATTATATAGAACCGACCTTTGATGAACAATTCCATTTTCTCTAAAGAGTTTCTGCATATCTTTGTTGACAAACTCTGTCCCGTTGTCGCTTCGAAAAAATGCAATTCTTTTACCAGATTGAACTTCTGCTAGTTCTTTGAATTCAAGGAACTTGCTCTTAACTTCTGATTTATTTTTCAAAAATAAAATAAATATCTCACGTGTAAAATCGTCAACAAATATTACAAAATAACGACGTCCACCTATTGAATTTACCTCCATGGGCCCGCAGACATCAGCATGAACCACCTCTAATTTTGTTGATGCACGATGACCGTCTGAAGGAAAACTTGCTCGAATGTGCTTACCTTGCACACAGCCTTCACATAGCCTTTTTGAATTTTTTTGTTCTTGAAAGTGCACACCAGTCACCAATCTGTTGTTCTGTTCTGTTGACTTCTCCAACTTTTGATTCATATCCATTGGTGTAGATATGGAATTGCAGTTTTACATTTCGTATCTTCTTAACATTCCATTTATATAGTCTTCTTGATCAAGATATATATTTTTACTGTCTCTTGTAATCTGCATGCCTAAACATTGCTTGGCTTTTCCTAAAAATTGCATCTTAAAATTTTTCATTAATTGTTCTTTTAATTCATCACGATAACTGTTATCATTACTGAAGAGTAACATGTCATCTACATATAAAGCCAATAATGTCATTTTATTATTTTTCATATTGTAATAAATGCAAGGATCATGTTTGGATCTAGTCAATCCGTATTGCTTTACAGCCGCATCTAACTTTTGGTTCCAAACTTAACTGGCTTGCTTCAAACCATAAAGTGCCTTTTTCAATTTTAAAACCTGACCTTTGGACACATTAACAACTGATGGTGGATTGACATACACATCTTCATGAAGATCTCCTTGCAAAAATGCAGTTACTGCATCCATTTGTTCTATATCTAGATTATTTCGTACAGCTAGTGCAAATAAATACCTTATTGAAGCGTAGCGAACAACTGGCGAAAACGTTTCCTCGAAATCGATTCCCTTTCGCTGTGTGTAGCCCTTGACCACCAATCTTGCTTTATAACGAATTCTGTTGTCCTGTTCTTTCTTCTTCTTAAATACCCACTTGGTTTCTATTAAGTTGCATTTATTTGGTCTTTGCACAACTTCCCATGTTTTATTTTCTTCTAGAGAACTCAATTCACTGTCTACTGCTTCTTTCCATTTTGCGCTCTCTACTCCTGATAAAGCTTCTTCAATGGTTTTTGGTTCATCATCATTTAAAATAGCTTTAAAAATATTCTTTTGTTGTTGATTAGCAATTCGTTCGCTTCTTCTTAATTCTTTTGATGCCCCCACTTCTTCGGGAATAACACATTGATTTTCTTCATCTGGGGATTCATTTTCCTCCCCCACTTCTTTGTCATTTCCTTCTAAAGAATCATATGACCATGAACTCGAATCTGAATCTTTATCCATATGGGCTACAGGAGACATATCTGAAAAAATAAAAATCTTGTTCTTGCTCACCAATCAATGAATAGCCCTTCACGTTTTCCTCAAATTGGACATCACGTCGTGTGAAAACTCCCTTGTCCTTAAGACTATATACTCGATAACCCTTGGTGTTAATTCCATATCCAACGAAAATACACTTTTCTGACTTCGGATCCCATTTAAGCCGCTTTTGTTTGGGTATAAACGCCATAGCCAAACAACCAAATATCTTGAAGTGACTCAAATTAGGCTTCCTGCCTGACCACATCTCTTCTGGAGTTAGCTTTAACAATTTGTGTGGACTTCGATTTGCAATATAGGCCGCAGTCAAAACAGCTTCCGCCCAAAAACGCTTTGGAAGTTTTGCATCATGCAGCATACGTCTTGCTTTTTCTGTTAATGTTCTGTTAACTCTTTCTGTGTAATGTCGTCAACAAATATTACAAAATAACGACTTCCACCTATTGAATTTACCTCCATGGGCCCGCAGACATCAGCATGAACCACCTCTAATTTTGTTGATGCACGATGACCGTCTGAAGGAAAACTTGCTCGAATGTGCTTACCTTGCACACAGCCTTCACATAGCCTTTTTGAATTTCTTTGTTCTTGAAAGTGCACACCAGTCACCAATCCATTCTTGAGCATTCTAACTCCGTCTAGATTCAAATGACCAAGTCTCTTGTGCCACTTATCAATCGAATTTTCTTCCTTTACTAGAAAACATTCTGCCGTTCTGCCCATGTTCAATCTATACATGCCATTAACCATCGAAGCCGTTGCCAAAATTTCATTACCAGAATTTATAATTTTGCAACCATTTTTATCAAATGTAACTCGATTACCACGGCTAACAATTTGACTCACCGACAGCAAATTCTCTGTGACTCCTTTAACATGCAACACATTACGAACAGGAATTTGGTATGGTCCATCATCACCAATAACATTCAGATGAATGTCTCCTATTGAAGCCACTTTCAAAACGCCACCATTTGCGACTCTCACGTCACCATCGTGTGGTTTTGGGTTTTCAATCAAATTTTCATCTTTGGTCATGTGAGCAGAAGCTCCGCTGTCCACATACCAATACCATTTGATTTTCTAACATTCATCGCTGAATGTCCAGCATACATTGATTTATTTTCAAAATTGGACTTACCGTCCTTCTTCTTACGGCTTGGACAATCAGCAATAAAGTGTCCATTACCATCACATCCAAAACATCTTCGGCTCGTGCAATGATCATGGGACCATATGTTTCCGGAAGACCTTTTAATAATAAGCAGCCTAACCATTCATCGTTTACAATGAAACCGATAGAACCCAGCTTTTGCGCTGTTGTCACTACTTGCGAAACATACTCCTCCACAGAACTGCAGTTCGATGTCCGGTTCAAAAAATATTGAAGGATAAAACGATTCGAAAACTGATCATGAAGAAGTCCCTTTATAGTAAATTAACATTATATTCTTCAATGTGGTGGCTCCCGGACACATGAACTCAGTTAATTCTATATTGATCGATTTTAATATAGAAATGACAAATATTTCAGAAAATTTCGATATATTGCGCAGAAAATTAACAGAATTATATACCGATGTACTGATCTACCGATTCTGTAATTCATCATGAAGAAGTCCAAGTTTAATAAATTAAGTATTATGTTTTCAACATGGCTGCTCCTAGACACATAAACTGAATTTATTCTATATCGAAGTAAATTAATATAACAATGACAGACTTTTCAAAAAAATTCGATGTCCGGTTCAGTAATTATTGAAGGATATAACGATGCGAAAGCTGATCATGAAGGAGTCCCTTTATAGTAAATTAACGTCATTTACTTCAATGAGGTTTTACTGGACACATGAACTAAACTAATTCTATATCGATGCATGTTAGTATATAAATGCCTGCTCATAGTCACATGAAGTGAATTGATTCATATGTACTGATTAATAGATTCATATTAAAAAAAAGTAGTTACAGACATTTCATAACAAATCGTCACCTGGTTTAGAATATATTAAAGGATGTACTAATTCGTTAACTAATGAAGAAGAAGTCCCTTTATAGTAAATTAACGTTTTTTTCTTCGATGTGGCGACTCCTGAACACATGAACTGAGATAATTCTATATCGATGCATAGTAAAATAGAAATAACAAACATTTCATAAAATTTCGATATATTGTTCAGAAAATGAACAGAATGATATACCGATGTACATATATACCGATTCTGTAATTCATCATGAAGAAGTCCAAGTATTATAAATAAAGGATTTAGTTTTCAATGTGCCTGTTCATAGACACATGAAGTGAATTTATTCTATATCGATTTATATTCAAAAAAAAAGTGGTTACAGCAATTTCATATCAAATCGTCATCTGGTTTAGAATATATTGAGGGATGTACTAACTCGGTAGCTAATTATGAAGAATGTCATTTATAGTAAATTAACGTTATTTTCTTCTATGGCAGTTCATGGACACATGATCTGAATTAATTCTATATCGATGCAAATTTATATAAAATAACAACCATTTCATAAAATTTTGACATAATATTCACAAAATGAACAGAATGATATACCGATGTGCTGATGTACCGACTCTGTAATTCATCATGAAGAAGTCCAAGTTTAATAAATAAAGTATTATGTTTTCAACATGGCTGCTCCTAGACCCATAAAGTGCATTGATTCTATATAGATTCATATTAAAAGAAAAGTAGTTACAAAAATTTCAAATCAAACCATAATCTGGTTTAGAATATATTGAAGGATGTACTAACTCGGTAGCTAATCATGAAGAATGTCCATTATAGTAAATTAACGTTATTTTCTTCGATATGGCAGTTCCTGGACACATGATCTGAATTAATTCTATATCGATGCATATTTAAATAGAAATAACAACCATTTCATAAAATTTTGACATATTGTTCAGAAAATGAACAGAATGATACACCGATGTACTGATGTACCGACTCTGTAATTCATCATGAAGATGTCCAAGTTAAATAAATTAAGGATTATGTTTTCAATATGGCTGCTCCTGGACATATGAGCTGAATTTATTCTATATCGAAGTAAATTAATATAACAATGACAAACATTTCAAAAAAATTCTATATAAGGTTCAGAAATTATTGAAGGATATAACGAGGCAAAAGCTGACCATGAAGAAGTCTCTTTATAGTAAATTAACATTATATTCTTCAATGTGGTGGCTCCCGGACACATGAACTCAGTTAATTCTATATTGATGGATTTTAATATAGAAATGACAAATATTTCAGAATATTTCGATATATTGCGCAGAAAATTAACAGAATTATAAACCGATGTACTGATCTACCGATTCTGTAATTCATCATGAAGAAGTCCAAGTTTAATAAATTAAGTATTATGTTTTCAACATGGCTGCTCCTAGACACATAAACTGAATTTATTCTATATCGAAGTAAATTAATATAACAATGACAGACTTTTCAAAAAAATTCGATGTCCGGTTCAGTAATTATTGAAGGATATAACGATACGAAAGCTGATCATGAAGGAGTCTCTTTATAGTAAATTAACGTCATTTACTTCAATGAGGTTGTACTGGACACATGAACTAAACTAATTCTATATTGATGCATGTTAGTATATAAATGCCTGCTCATAGTCACATGAAGTGAATTGATTCATATGTACTGATTAATAGATTCATATTAAAAAAAAGTAGTTACAGACATTTCATAAAAAATCGTCATCTGGTTTATAATATATTAAAGGATGTACTAATTCGTTAACTAATCAAGAAGAAGTCCCTTTATAGTAAATTAACGTTTTTTTCTTCGATGTGGCGACTCCTGGACACATGAACTGAGATAATTCTATATCGATGCATAGTAAAATAGAAATAACAAACATTTCATAAAATTTCGATATATTGTTCAGAAAATGAACAGAATGATATACCGATGTACATATGTGCCGATTCTGTAATTCATCATGAAGAAATCCAAGTATTATAAATAAAGGATTTAGTTTTCAATGTGCCTGTTCATAGACTCATGAAGTGAATTTATTCTATATCGATTTATATTCAAAAAAAAGTGGTTACAGCAATTTCATATCAAATCGTCATCTGGTTTAGAATATATTGAGGGATGTACTAACTCGGTAGCTAATCATGAAGAATGTCCATTATAGTAAATTAACGTTATTTTCTTCGATATGGCAGTTCCTGGACACATGATCTGAATTAATTCTATATCGATGCATATTTAAATAGAAATAACAACCATTTCATAAAATTTTGACATAATATTCACAAAATGAACAGAATGATATACCGATGTGCTGATGTACCGACTCTGTAATTCATCATGAAGAAGTCCAAGTTTAATAAATAAAGTATTATGTTTTCAACATGGCTGCTCCTAGGCACATAAAGTGCATTGATTCTATATAGATTCATATTAAAAGAAAAGTAGTTACAAACATTTCAAATCAAACCATAATCTGGTTTAGAATATAATGAAGGATGTACTAACTCGGTAACTAATCATGAAGAATGTCCATTATAGTAAATTAACGTTATTTTCTTCGATATGGCAGTTCCTGGACACATGATCTGAATTAATTCTATATCGATGCATATTTAAATAGAAATAACAACCATTTCATAAAATTTTGACATATTGTTCAGAAAATGAACAGAATGATACACCGATGTACTGCTGTACCGACTCTGTAATTCATCATGAAGATGTCCAAGTTAAATAAATTAAGGATTATGTTTTCAATATGGCTGCTCCTAGACATATAAACTGAATTTATTCTATATCGAAGTAAATTAATATAACAATGACAAACATTTCAAAAAAATTCATATTCGGTTCAGAAAATATTGAAGGATAAAACGATTCGAAAGCTGATCTTGAAGAAGTCCCTTTATAGTAAATTAACATTATATTCTTCGATGTGGCAGCTCCCAGACACATGAACTCAGTTAATTCTATATTGATGGATTTTAATATAGAAATGACAAATATTTCATAAAATTTCGATATAGTGTGCAGAAAATGATCAGAATGATATACCGATGTACATATGTACCGATTCATCATGAAGAAGTCCAAGTATTATAAATAAAGGATTTAGTTTTCAATGTGCCTGTTCATAGACACATGAAGTGAATTTATTCTATATCGATTTATATTCAAAAAAAAAGTGGTTACAGCAATTTCATATCAAATCGTCATCTGGTTTAGAATATATTGAGGGATGTACTAACTCGGTAGCTAATTATGAAGAATGTCATTTATAGTAAATTAACGTTATTTTCTTCTATGGCAGTTCATGGACACATGATCTGAATTAATTCTATATCGATGCAAATTTATATAAAATAACAACCATTTCATAAAATTTTGACATAATATTCACAAAATGAACAGAATAATATACCGATGTGCTGATGTACCGACTCTGTAATTCATCATGAAGAAGTCCAAGTTTAATAAATAAAGTATTATGTTTTCAACATGGCTGCTCCTAGACCCATAAAGTGCATTGATTCTATATAGATTCATATTAAAAGAAAAGTAGTTACAAAAATTTCAAATCAAACCATAATCTGGTTTAGAATATATTGAAGGATGTACTAACTCGGTAGCTAATCATGAAGAATGTCCATTATAGTAAATTAACGTTATTTTCTTCGATATGGCAGTTCCTGGACACATGATCTGAATTAATTCTGTATCGATGCATATTTAAATAGAAATAACAACCATTTCATAAAATTTTGACATATTGTTCAGAAAATGAACAGAATGATACACCGATGTACTGATGTACCGACTCTGTAATTCATCATGAAGATGTCCAAGTTAAATAAATTAAGGATTATGTTTTCAATATGGCTGCTCCTAGACAAATGAGCTGAATTTATTCTATGTCGAAGTAAATTAATATAACAATGACAGACTTTTCAAAAAAATTCAAAAAAATTAAATGCTTGCTCATAGACACATGAAGTGAATTGATTCATATGTACTGATTAATAGATTCATATAAACAAAAAGTAGTTACAGAGATTTCATAACGAATTGTCATCTAGTTTGTAATATATTGCAGAATGTACTAATTCGTTAGCTAATCAAGCATAAGTCCCTTTATAGTAAATTAACGTTATTTTCTTCGATGGAGCGACTAATGGACACTTGAACTGAGTGATGTTCCGATGTACTGACTCTGTAAATAATTATGAAGAAGTCCAAGTATTATTAATAAAGGATTTAGTTTTCAATGTGCCTGCTCATAGACGCATGAAGTGAATTAACTTTATATTGATGCATAATAATAAAACCATGACAAATACTGTAGAAAAATTAGAAATCTGGTTCAGAAAGAATTGGGGGATATACCGATTCTCTAGCTGATGTTGAGAAGTCCCTTTATAGTAAATTAACGTTTTTGCTTCTTTGAGGTTGCTACTGAATACATGAACTGAAGTAATTCTATATCGATGCATAGTAATATAGAAATGACAAATATTTCATAAAATTTCGACATATTGTTCAGAAAAAGAACAATGATGAATGATATACCGATGTACTGATGTACCAACTCTGTAATTAACCATGAAGAAGTCAAAGTTTAATAAATTAATGATTTTGTTTTCAACACGGCTGCTCGTAGGCACATGAACTGAATGTATTCTATATCGATGCAAATTAATATAGCAATGACAAATATTACAGACAAAATTCGAAATCTGGTTCAGAAAATGTTAAAGGCTATACCGTTTCAGTAGCTGATCTTAAGAAGTCCCTTTATGGTAAATCAACGTAATTTTCTTCAATGAGGCTGGTACTGGACACATGAACTGAATTAATTCTATTAGGATGCATATTTATTAAGCGATGTTCAGAAAATATTGATGAATGCACCGACTCGGTAATTAATCATGAAGACATCTCTTTATAGTAAATTAACGATATTTTTCTGATGGGGCGACTAATGGACACTTGAACTGAGTGATGTTCCGATGTACTGATACAGACTCTGTAAATAATTATGAAGAAAGACAAGTATTATAAATAAAGGAATTAGTTTTCAATATACCTGCTCATAGACACATGAAGTGAATTAACTTTATATTGATGCATAATAATAAAGCCATGACAAATATTGCAGAAAAATTGGAAATCTGGTTCAGAAAGAATTGGAGGATATACTGATTCTGCAGCTGATGTTGAGAAGTCCCTTTATAGTAAATTAACGTATTTGCTTCTTTGAAGTTGCTACTGAATACATGAACTGAAGTAATTCTATATCGATGCATATTAATATAGAAATGACAAATGTTTCATAAAATTTCGACATATTGTTCAGAAAAAGAACAATGATGAATGATATACCGATGTACTGATGTACCAACTCTGTAATTAACCATGAAGAAGTCAAAGTTTAATAAATTAATGATTTTGTTTTCAACACGGCTGCTCGTAGGCACATGAACTGAATGTATTCTATATCGATGCAAATTAATATAGCAATGACAAATATTACAGACAAAATTCGAAATCTGGTTCAGAAAATGTTAAAGGCTATACCGTTTCAGTAGCTGATCTTAAGAAATCCCTTTATAGTAAATCAACGTAATTTTCTTCAGTGACGCTGCTACTGGACACATGAACTGAATTTATTCTATATCGATGCATATTAATATAGAACTGACAAATATTTTATAAAATTTCGACATATTGTTCAGAAAATGAACAGAATGATATACCGATGTACTGATGTACCGACTCTGTAATTAATCATGTAGAAGTCCAAATTTAATAAATTAAGAATTACGTTTTAAATATGGCTGCTCCTAGACACATGAACTGAATCTATTCTATATTGATGCAAATTAATAAAGCAATGACAAAAATTACAGACAAAATTCGAAATCTGGTTCAGAAAATATTGAAGCATATACAGTTTCGGTAGGTGATCTTAAGAAGTCCCTTTATAGCAAATCAACGTAATTTTCTTCATTGAGGCTGCTACTGGACACATAAACTGAATTAATTCTATTACAATGCATATTTATTAAGCGATGTTCATAAAATATTGGTATATGCACAGACTCGGAAACAAATTGTGAATAAGTCCCTATATAGTAAATTAACCATATTTTCTTCGATGTGGCGGCTACTGGAAACAAAAACTAAATTGGCTTTGTATTGATGAATATTAATAAAGCAAATATTTCAAATAAATTCGTTGTCTGGTTATGAAAAATGGGAGGATATAACGATTCGAAAGCTGATCATGAAGAAGTCCCTTGATAGTAAATTAACGTTATTTTCTTCAATGAGGTTGTACTGGACACATGAACTAAACTAATTCTATATCGATGCATATTTATATATAAATGCCTGCTCATAGACACATGAAGTGAATTGATTCATATGTACTGATTAATAGATTCATAGAAAAAAAAAGTATTTACAGACATTTCATAACAAATCGTCATCTAGTTTAGAATATATTGAGGGATGTACTAACACGGTAGCTAATAATGAAGAAAGTCATTTATAGTAAATTAACGTTATTTTCTTCGATATGGCAGTTCATGGTCACATGATCTGAATTAATTCTATATCGATGCATATTTATATAGAAATAACAACCATTTCATAAATTTTGACATATTGTTCACAAAATGAACAGAATAATATACCGATGTACTGATGTACCGATTCTGTAATTCATCATTAAGAAGTCCAAGTTTAATAAATTGAGGATTATGTTTTCAAAATGGCTGCTCTTAGACACATAAACTGAATTTAATCTATATCGAAGTAAATTTATATAGTACTGACAAACATTTCAAAAAAATTCGATGTCCGGTTCAGAAAATATTGAAGGATAAAGCGATTCGAAAACTGATCATGAAGAAGTCGCTTTCTAGTAAATTAACGTTATATTCGACGATGTGGCGGCTCCTGGACGCTTGAACTGAGTTACTTCTATATTGATGGATATTTATATGGAAATGACAAACATTTCATAAAAATTCGACATATTGTTCAGAAAATGAACAGAATGATATACCGATATACTGATATACCGACTCTGAAATTAATCATGAAGAAGTCCAAATTTGATAAATTAAGGATTACGTGCTCAATATGGCTGCACATAGACACATGAACTGAATGTATTCTATATCGATGCAAATTAATATAGCAATGACAAATATTGCAGAAAAATTCGAAATATGGTTCAGAAAGAATTGGAGGATATACCGATTCTGTAGCTGGTGATAAGAAGTTCCTTTATAGTAATTTAACGTTATTTTCTTCAATGAGGCTGCCCCTGATCACATGAACTAAATTAATTATATATCGATGCATATGAATTAAGCGATGTGTAGAAAATATTGATGAATACATTGATCCGGTAACTAATCATGAAGAAATTTCTTTATTGTAACTTAACGATATTTTTTTGATGAGGCGAGTAATGGCCACTGAACTGAGTGATGTTCCGATGTATTGATGTACTGACTCTATAAATAATTATGAAGAAGTCCAAGAATTATAAATATAGGATTTAGTTTTCAATATATCTGCTCATAGACACATGAAGTGAATTAACTTTATATTGATGCATAATAATAAAGCCATTACAAATATTGCAGA
Organism: Coelopa pilipes; assembly: GCA_947389925.1. NCBI lineage: Eukaryota > Metazoa > Arthropoda > Insecta > Diptera > Coelopidae > Coelopa > Coelopa pilipes. Next base: position 12,237,024 of record OX376700.1, read on the forward strand.
ATAATTAGAAATCTGGTTCAGAAAGAATTGGAGGATATACTGATTCTGTAGCTGATGTAGAGAAGTCGCTTTATAGTAAATTAAGGTCTTTTGTTTCTTCGAGGTTGCTACTGAATACATGAACTGAAGTAATTCTATATCGATGCATAGAATATCGAAATGACAAATATTTCATAAAATTTCGACATATTATTCAGAAAATGAACAGAATGATATACCGATGTACTGATGTACCGACTCTGTAATTAATCATATAGAAGTCCAAATTTAATAAATTAAGAATTACGTTTTCAATATGGCTGCTCCTAGACACAAGAACTGAATCTATTCTATATCGATGCAAATTAATATAGCAATGACAAAAATTACAGACAAAATTCGAAATATGGTTCAGAAAATATTGAAGCATATACAGTTTCGGTAGCTAATCTTAAGAAATCCCTTTATAGTAAATAAACGTTATTTCCTTCAATGAGGCTGCCCCTGGTCACATGAACTGAATTAACTATACATCGATGCATATGAATAAAGCGATGTGTAGTAAATATTGATGAATACATTGACTCGGTAACTATTCATGAAGACATCTCTTTATAGTAACTTAACGATTTTTTTTTGATGAGGTGACTAATGTACACTCGAACTGAGTGATGTTCCGATGTACTGACTCTGTAAATAACTATAAAGAAGTCCAAGTATTATTAATAAAGGATTTAGTTTTCAATGTGCCTGCTCATAGACATATGAAGTGAATTCACTTTATATTGATGCATAATAATAAAACCATGACAAATACTGTAGAAAAATTAGAAATCTGTTTCAGAAAAAATTGGGGATATACCGATTCTCTAGCTGATGTTGAGAAGTTCCTTTATAGTAAATTAACGTCTTTTGCTTCTTTGAGGTTGCTACTGAATACATGAACTGAAGTAATTCTATATCGATGCATAGTAATATAGAAATGACAAATATTTCATAAAATTTCGACATATTGTTCAGAAAAAGAACAGAATGATATACCGATGTACTGATGTACCAACTCTGTAATTAACCATGAAGAAGTCCAAGTTTAATAAATTAATGATTTTGTTTTCAACACGGCTGCTCGTAGGCACATGAACTGAATGTATTCTATATCGATGCAAATTAATATAGCAATGACAAATATTACAGACAAAATTCGAAATCTGGTTCAGAAAATGTTAAAGGCTATACCGATTCAGTAGCTGATCTTAAGAAGTCCCTTTATAGTAAATCAACGTAATTTTCTTCAGTGACGCTGCTACTGGTCACATGAACTGGATTTATTCTATATCGATGCATATTAATATAGAAATGACAAATATTTTATAAAATTTCGACATAATGTTCAAAAAATGAACAGAATGATATACCGATGTACTGATGTACCAACTCTGTACCTGCTCATAGACACATGAATTGAATTAACTTTATATTAATGCACAATAATAAAGCCATGACAAATATTGCAGGAAAATTAAAAATCTGGTTCAGAAAGAATTGGAGGATATACCGATTCTGTAGCTGATGTTGAGAAGTCCCTTTATAGTAAATTAACGTCTTTTGCTTCTTTGAGGTTGCTACTGAATACCTGAACTGAACAAATTCTATATCGATGCATATTAATATAGAAATGACTAATATTTCATAAAATTTCGACATATTGTTCAGAAAATGAACAGACTAATATACCAATGTACCAACTCTGTATTTAACCATGAAGAATTCCAAGTTTAATAAATAAATGATTTTGTTTTCAATATGGCTGCTCCTAGACACATAAACTGAATCTACTGGACACATGAACTGAATTAATTCTATTACAATGCATATTTATTAAGCGATGTTCACAAAATATTGGTATATGCACAGACTCGGAAACAAATCGTGAAGAAGTCCCTATATAGTAAATTAACCATATTTTCTTCGATGTGACGGCTCCTGGAAACAAAAACTAAATTAACTTTATATTGATGTATATATGAATAAAGCAATGACAAATATTTCAAATAAATTCGATGTCTGGTTCAGAAAAAATTGAAGGATATACTCATTCGGAATTTTGTTTTCAATATGACTGCTCCTAGACACATGAACTGAATCTATTCTATATGGATGCAAATTAATTGAGCTATGCAAATTATTGCAGAAAAATTCGAAATCTGGTTCAGAAAGAATTGTAGGATGTACCCATTCGGTAGCTGATCATAAGAAATCCCTTTATAGTAAATTAATGTTATTTCCTTCAATGAGGCTGCCCCTGGTCACATGAACTGAATTAATTATACATCGATGCATATGAATAAAGCGATGTGTAGAAAATATTGATGAATACATTGACTCGGTAACTAACCATGAAGAAATCTCTTAATAGTAACTTAACGATATTTTTTTGATGAAGTGACTAATGGATACTTGAACTAAGTGATGTTCCGATGTACTGATGTACTGATTCTGTAAATAATTATGGAGAAGTCCAAGTATTATTAATACAGGATTTAGTTTTCAATATGTCTGCTCATAAACACATGAATTGAATTAACTTTATATTAATGCATAATAATAAAGCCATTACAAATATTGCAGAAAAATTAGAAATCTGGTTCAGAAAGAATTGGAGGATATTCTGATTCTGTAGCTAATGTTGAGAAGTCCCTTTATAGTAAATTAACGTCTTTTGCTTCTTTGAGGTTGCTACTGAATACATGAACTGAAGTAATTCTATATCGATGCATAGTAATATAGAAATGACAAATGTTTCATAAAATTTCGACATATTGTTCAGAAAAAGAACAATGATGAATGATATACCGATGTACTGATGTACCAACTCTGTAATTAACCATGAAGAAGTCCAAGTTTAATAAATAAATGATTTTGTTCTCAATATGGCTGCTCGTAGGCACATGAACTGAATGTATTCTATATCGATGCAAATTAATATAGCAATGACAAATATTACAGACAAAATTCGAAATCTGGTTCAGAAAATGTTAAAGGCTATACCGTTTCAGTAGCTGATCTTAAGAAGTCCCTTTATAGTAAATCAACGTAATTTTCTTCAGTGGCGCTGCTACTGGTCACAAGAACTGGATTTATTCTATATCGATGCATAGTAATATAGAAATGACAAATATTTCATAAAATTTCGACATATTGTTCAGAAAAAGAACAGAATGATATACCGATGTACTGATGTACCAACTCTGTAATTAACCATGAAGAAGTCCAAGTTTAATAAATAAATGATTTTGTTTTCAATATGGCTGCTCCTAGACACATAAACTGAATCTACTGGACACATGAACTGAATTAATTCTATTAGAATGCATATTTTTTAAGCGATGTTCAGAAAATATTGATATATGCACAGGGTCGGAAACAAATCGTGAGAAGTCCTATATAGTAAATTAACAATATTTTCTTCGATGTGACGGCTCCTTGAAACAAAAACTAAATTAACTTTATATTGATGCATATTAATAAAGCAATGACAAATATTTCAAATAAATTCGATGTCTGGTTCAGAAAAAATTTAAGGATATACTCATTCGTAATTTTGTTTTCAATATGACTGCTCCTAGACACATGAACTAAATCTATTCTATATGGATGCAAATTAACTTAGCTATGAAAATTACTGCAGAAAAATTCGAAATCTGGTTCAGAAAGAATTGTAGGATGTACCCATTCGGTAGCTGATCATAAGAAATCCCTTTATAGTAAATTAATGTTATTTCCTTCAATGAGGCTGCCCCTGGTCACATGAACTGTATTAATTATACATCGATGCATATGAATAAAGCGATGTGTAGAAAATATTGATGAATACATTGACTCGGTAACTAACCATGAAGAAATCTCTTAATAGTAACTTAACGATATTTTTTTGATGAAGTGACTAATGGACACTTGAACTAAGTGATGTTCCGATGTACTGATGTACTGATTATGTAAATAATTATGGAGAAGTCCAAGTATTTTTAATACAGGATTTAGTTTTCAATATGCCTGCTCATAGACACATGAATTGAATTAACTTTATATTGATGCATAATAATAAAGCCATTACAAATATTGCAGAAAAATTAGAAATCTGGTTCAGAAAGAATTGGAGGATATTCTGATTCTGTAGCTAATGTTGAGAAGTCCCTTTATAGTAAATTAACGTCTTTTGCTTCTTTGAGGTTGCTACTGAATACTTGAACTGAAGTAATTCTATATCGATGCATAGTAATATAGAAATGACAAATATTTCATAAAATTTCGACATATTGTTCAGAAAAAGAACAATGATGAATGATATACCGATGTACTGATGTACCAACTCTGTAATTAACCATGAAGAAGTCCAAGTTTAATAAATAAATGATTTTGTTTTCAATATGGCTGCTCCTGGACACATAAACTGAATCTACTGGACACATGAACTGAATTAACTCTATTAGAATGCATATTTATTAAGCGATGTTCAGAAAATATTGATATATGCACAGGGTCGGAAACAAATCGTGAAGAAGTCCCTATATAGTAAATTTACAATATTTTCTTCGATGTGACGGCTTCTTGAAACAAAAACTAAAATAACTTTATATTGATGCATATTAATAAAGCAATGACAAATAAATTCGATGTCTGGTTCAGAAAAAGTTGAAGGATATACCCATTCGGTAGCTGATCTTAAGAAGTCGCTTTATAGTAAAATAACGTTATTTTCTGCGATGTGGTGGCTCCTGGCACATGAACTGAGTTACTTCTATATTGATGGATATTAATATGGAAATGACAAACATTTTAGAAAAATTCGACATATTGTTCAGAAAATGAACAGAGTATCAGTCTGTGATATACCGATATGATATACTGATGTACTGATATACGGACTCTGTATTTAATCATGAAGAAGTCCAAGTTAGATAAATTAACAATTTTTTTTTTCAATATGGCTGCTCTTAGACATATGAACTGAATCTATTCTCTATCGATGCAATTAACTCTAGAAATTGAAGGATATACCGTTTCTGTAGCTGATCTTAAGAAGTCCCTTTATAGTAAATAAACCTCATTTTCTTCAATGAGGCTGCTAATGGACACATAAACTGAATTAATTCTATTACAATGCATATTTATTAAGCGATGTTCACAAAATATTGGTATATGCACAGACTCGGAAACAAATCGTGAAGAAGTCCCTACATAGTAAATTAACCATATTTTCTTCGATGTGACGGCTTCTGGAAACAAAAACTAAATTAACTTTATATTGATGTATATTAATAAAGCAATGACAAATATTTCAAATAAATTCGATGTCTGGTTCAGAAAAAATTGAAGGATATACTCATTCGGAATTTTGTTTTCAATATGACTGCTCCTAGACACATGAACTGAATCTATTCTATATGGATGCAAATTAATTGAGCTATGAAAATTATTGCAGAAAAATTCGAAATCTGGTTCAGAAAGAATTATAGGATGTACCCATTCGGTAGCTCATCATAAGAAATCCCTTCATAGTAAATTAATGTTATTTCCTTCAATGAGGCTGCCCCTGGTCACATGAACTGAATTAATTATACATCGATGCATATGAATAAAGCGATGTGTAGAAAATATTGATGAATACATTGACTCGGTAACTAACCATGAAGAAATCTCTTAATAGTAACTTAACGATATTTTTTTGATGAAGTGACTAATGAACACTTGAACTAAGTGATATTCCGATGTACTGATGTACTGATTCTGTAAATAATTATGGAGAAGTCCAAGTATTATTAATACAGGATTTAGTTTTCAATATGCCTGCTCATAGACACATGAATTGAATTAACTTTATATTGATGCATAATAATAAAGCCATTACAAATATTGCAGAAAAATTAGAAATCTGGTTCAGAAAGAGTTGGAGGATATTCTGATTCTGTAGCTAATGTTGAGAAGTCCCTTTATAGTAAATTAACGTCTTTTGCTTCTTTGAGGTTGCTACTGAATACATGAACTGAAGTAATTCTATATCGATGCATAGTAATATAGAAATGACAAATATTTCATAAAATTTCGACATATTGTTCAGAAAAAGAACAATGATGAATGATATACCGATGTACTGATGTACCAACTCTGTAATTAACCATGAAGAAGTCCAAGTTTAATAAATAAATGATTTTGTTTTCAATATGGCTGCTCCTGGACACATAAACTGAATCTACTGGACACATGAACTGAATTAACTCTATTAGAATGCATATTTATTAAGCGATGTTCAGAAAATATTGATATATGCACAGGGTCGGAAACAAATCGTGAAGAAGTCCCTATATAGTAAATTTACAATATTTTCTTCGATGTGACGGCTTCTTGAAACAAAAACTAAATTAACTTTATATTGATGCATATTAATAAAGCAATGACAAATAAATTCGATGTCTGGTTCAGAAAAAGTTGAAGGATATACCCATTCGGTAGCTGATCTTAAGAAGTCGCTTTATAGTAAAATAACGTTATTTTCTGCGATGTGGTGGCTCCTGGCACATGAACTGAGTTACTTCTATATTGATAGATATTAATATGGAAATGACAAACATTTTAGAAAAATTCGACATATTGTTCAGAAAATGAACAGAATATCAGTCTGTGATATACCGATATGATATACTGATGTACTGATATACGGACTCTGTATTTAATCATGAAGAAGTCCAAGTTAGATAAATTAACAATTTTTTTTCAATATGGCGGCTCTTAGACATATGAACTGAATCTATTCTCTATCGATGCAATTAACTCTAGAAATTGAAGGATATACCGTTTCTGTAGCTGATCTTAAGAAGTCCCTTTATAGTAAATAAACCTCATTTTCTTCAATGAGGCTGCTAATGGACACATAAACTGAATTAATTCTATTACAATGCATATTTATTAAGCGATGTTCACAAAATATTGGTATATGCACAGACTCGGAAACAAATCGTGAAGAAGTCCCTATATAGTAAATTAACCATATTTTCTTCGATGTGACGGCTCCTGGAAACAAAAACTAAATTAACTTTATATTGATGTATATTAATAAAGCAATGACAAATATTTCAAATAAATTCGATGTCTGGTTCAGAAAAAATTTAAGGATATACTCATTCGTAATTTTGTTTTCAATATGACTGCTCCTAGACACATGAACTAAATCTATTCTATATGTATGCAAATTAACTTAGCTATGAAAATTACTGCAGAAAAATTCGAAATCTGGTTCAGAAAGAATTGTAGGATGTACCCATTCGGTAGCTGATCATAAGAAATCCCTTTATAGTAAATTAATGTTATTTCCTTCAATGAGGCTGCCCCTGGTCACATGAACTGAATTAATTATACATCGATGCATATGAATAAAGCGATGTGTAGAAAATATTGATGAATACATTGACTCGGTAACTAACCATGAAGAAATCTCTTAATAGTAACTTAACGATATTTTTTTGATGAAGTGACTAATGGACACTTGAACTAAGTGATGTTCCGATGTACTGATGTACTGATTATGTAAATAATTATGGAGAAGTCCAAGTATTTTTAATACAGGATTTAGTTTTCAATATGCCTGCTCATAGACACATGAATTGAATTAACTTTATATTGATGCATAATAATAAAGCCATTACAAATATTGCAGAAAAATTAGAAATCTGGTTCAGAAAGAATTGGAGGATATTCTGATTCTGTAGCTAATGTTGAGAAGTCCCTTTATAGTAAATTAACGTCTTTTGCTTCTTTGAGGTTGCTACTGAATACTTGAACTGAAGTAATTCTATATCGATGCATAGTAATATAGAAATGACAAATATTTCATAAAATTTCGACATATTGTTCAGAAAAAGAACAATGATGAATGATATACCGATGTACTGATGTACCAACTCTGTAATTAACCATGAAGAAGTCCAAGTTTAATAAATAAATGATTTTGTTTTCAATATGGCTGCTCCTGGACACATAAACTGAATCTACTGGACACATGAACTGAATTAACTCTATTAGAATGCATATTTATTAAGCGATGTTCAGAAAATATTGATATATGCACAGGGTCGGAAACAAATCGTGAAGAAGTCCCTATATAGTAAATTTACAATATTTTCTTCGATGTGACGGCTTCTTGAAACAAAAACTAAAATAACTTTATATTGATGCATATTAATAAAGCAATGACAAATAAATTCGATGTCTGGTTCAGAAAAAGTTGAAGGATATACCCATTCGGTAGCTGATCTTAAGAAGTCGCTTTATAGTAAAATAACGTTATTTTCTGCGATGTGGTGGCTCCTGGCACATGAACTGAGTTACTTATATATTGATGGATATTAATATGGAAATGACAAACATTTTAGAAAAATTCGACATATTGTTCAGAAAATGAACAGAGTATCAGTCTGTGATATACCGATATGATATACTGATGTACTGATATACGGACTCTGTATTTAATCATGAAGAAGTCCAAGTTAGATAAATTAACAATTTTTTTTTTCAATATGGCTGCTCTTAGACATATGAACTGAATCTATTCTCTATCGATGCAATTAACTCTAGAAATTGAAGGATATACCGTTTCTGTAGCTGATCTTAAGAAGTCCCTTTATAGTAAATAAACCTCATTTTCTTCAATGAGGCTGCTAATGGACACATAAACTGAATTAATTCTATTACAATGCATATTTATTAAGCGATGTTCACAAAATATTGGTATATGCACAGACTCGGAAACAAATCGTGAAGAAGTCCCTACATAGTAAATTAACCATATTTTCTTCGATGTGACGGCTTCTGGAAACAAAAACTAAATTAACTTTATATTGATGTATATTAATAAAGCAATGACAAATATTTCAAATAAATTCGATGTCTGGTTCAGAAAAAATTGAAGGATATTCTCATTCGGAATTTTGTTTTCAATATGACTGCTCCTAGACACATGAACTGAATCTATTCTATATGGATGCAAATTAATTGAGCTATGAAAATTATTGCAGAAAAATTCGAAATCTGGTTCAGAAAGAATTATAGGATGTACCCATTCGGTAGCTGATCATAAGAAATCCCTTCATAGTAAATTAATGTTATTTCCTTCAATGAGGCTGCCCCTGGTCACATGAACTGAATTAATTATACATCGATGCATATGAATAAAGCGATGTGTAGAAAATATTGATGAATACATTGACTCGGTAACTAACCATGAAGAAATCTCTTAATAGTAACTTAACGATATTTTTTGATGAAGTGACTAATGAACACTTGAACTAAGTGATATTCCGATGTACTGATGTACTGATTCTGTATATAATTATGGAGAAGTCCAAGTATTATTAATACAGGATTTAGTTTTCAATATGCCTGCTCATAGACACATGAATTGAATTAACTTTATATTGATGCATAATAATAAAGCCATTACAAATATTGCAGAAAAATTAGAAATCTGGTTCAGAAAGAGTTGGAGGATATTCTGATTCTGTAGCTAATGTTGAGAAGTCCCTTTATAGTAAATTAACGTCTTTTGCTTCTTTGAGGTTGCTACTGAATACATGAACTGAAGTAATTCTATATCGATGCATAGTAATATAGAAATGACAAATATTTCATAAAATTTCGACATATTGTTCAGAAAAAGAACAATGATGAATGATATACCGATGTACTGATGTACCAACTCTGTAATTAACCATGAAGAAGTCCAAGTTTAATAAATGAATGATTTTGTTTTCAATATGGCTGCTCCTAGACACATGAACTGAATCTATTCTATGTCGATGCAAATTAATATAGCAATGACAAATATTACAGACAAAATTCGAAATCTGGTTCAGAAAATATTGAAGGATATACCGTTTCAGTAGCTGATCTTAAGAAATCCGTTTATAGTAAATCAACGTAATTTTCTTCAATGAGGCTGTTACTGGACACATGAACTGAATTAATTCTATTAGAATGCATATTTATTAAGCGATGTTCAGAAAGTATTGATGAATGCACAGACTCGGAAACAAGTCGTGAAGAGGTCCCTATATAGTAAATTAACGATATTTTCTTCGATGTGGGGCTCCTGGAAACAAAAACTAAATGAACTTTATATTGATGCATATTAATAAAGCAATGACAAATATTTCAAATAAATTCGATGTCTGGTTTAGAAAAAATTGAAGGCTATACCCATTCGGTAGCTGATCTTAAGAAGTCCCTTTATAGTAAAATAACGTTATTTTCTTCGATGTGGCGGCTCCTGGACACATGAACTGAGTTACTTCTATATTGATGGATATTAATATGGAAATGACAAACATTTTAGAAAAATTCGACATATTGTTCAGAATTTTAACAGAATGATATACCGATGTACTGATGTACCAACTCTGTAATTAACCATGAAGAAGTCCAAGTTTAATAAATAAATGATTTTGTTTTCAATATGGCTGCTCCTGGACACATAAACTGAATCTACTGGACACATGAACTGAATTAACTCTATTAGAATGCATATTTATTAAGCGATGTTCAGAAAATATTGATATATGCACAGGGTCGGAAACAAATCGTGAAGAAGTCCCTATATAGTAAATTTACAATATTTTCTTCGATGTGACGGCTTCTTGAAACAAAAACTAAATTAACTTTATATTGATGCATATTAATAAAGCAATGACAAATAAATTCGATGTCTGGTTCAGAAAAAGTTGAAGGATATACCCATTCGGTAGCTGATCTTAAGAAGTCGCTTTATAGTAAAATAACGTTATTTTCTGCGATGTGGTGGCTCCTGGCACATGAACTGAGTTACTTCTATATTGATGGATATTAATATGGAAATGACAAACATTTTAGAAAAATTCGACATATTGTTCAGAAAATGAACAGAGTATCAGTCTGTGATATACCGATATGATATACTGATGTACTGATATACGGACTTAATCATGAAGAAGTCCAAGTTAGATAAATTAACAATTTTTTTTTTCAATATGGCTGCTCTTAGACATATGAACTGAATCTATTCTCTATCGATGCAATTAAATCTAGAAATTGAAGGATATACCATTCTGTAGCTGATCTTAAGAAGTCCCTTTATAGTAAATAAACCTCATTTTCTTCAATGAGGGTGCTAATGGACACATAAACTGAATTAATTCTATTACAATGCATATTTATTAAGCGATGTTCACAAAATATTGGTATATGCACAGACTCGGAAACAAATCGTGAAGAAGTCCCTATATAGTAAATTAACCATATTTTCTTCGATGTGACGGCTCCTGGAAACAAAAACTAAATTAACTTTATATTGATGTATATTAATAAAGCAATGACAAATATTTCAAATAAATTCGATGTCTGGTTCAGAAAAAATTTAAGGATATACTCATTCGTAATTTTGTTTTCAATATGACTGCTCCTAGACACATGAACTAAATCTATTCTATATGGATGCAAATTAACTTAGCTATGAAAATTACTGCAGAAAAATTCGAAATCTGGTTCAGAAAGAATTATGGGATGTACCCATTCGGTAGCTGATCATAAGAAATCCCTTTATAGTAAATTAATATTATTTCCTTCAATGAGGCTGCCCCTGGTCACATGAACTGAATTAATTATACATCGATGCATATGAATAAAGCGATGTGTAGAAAATATTGATGAATACATTAACTCGGTAACTAACAATGAAGAAATCTCTTAATAGTAACTTAACGATATTTTTTTGATGAAGTGACTAATGGACACTTGAACTAAGTGATGTTCCGATGTACTGATGTACTGATTCTGTAAATAATTATGGAGAAGTCCAAGTATTATTAATACAGGATTTAGTTTTCAATATGCCTGCTCATAGACACATGAATTGAATTAACTTTATATTGATGCATAATAATAAAGCCATTACAAATATTGCAGAAAAATTAGAAATCTGGTTCAGAAAGAATTGGAGGATATTCTGATTCTGTAGCTAATGTTGAGAAGTCCCTTTATAGTAAATTAACGTCTTTTGCATCTATGAGGTTGCTACTGAATACATGAACTGAAGTAATTCTATATCGATGCATATTAATATATAAGTCATAGACACATGAAGTGAATTGATTCATATGTACTGATTAATAGATTCATATAAACAAAAAGTAGTTACAGAGATTTCATAACGAATTGTCATCTAGTTCAGAATATATTGAAGAATGTACTAATTCGTTAACTAATCAAGCATAAGCCCCTTTATAGTAAATTAACGTTAATTTCTTCGATGGAGCGACTAATGGACACTTGAACTGAGTGATGTTCCGATGTACTGACTCTGTAAATAACTATGAAGAAGTCCAAGTATTATAAATAAAGGAATTAGTTTTCAATATACCTGCTCATAGACACATGAAGTGAATTAACTTTAAATTGATGCATAATAATAAATCCATGACAAATATTGCAGGAAAATTAGAAATCTGGTTCAGAAAGAATTGGAGGATATAACGATTCTGTAGCTGATGTTGAGAAGTCCCTTTATAGTAATTTAATATTATTTCCTTCAATGAGGCTGGCCCTGGTCACATGAACTGAATTAATTATACATCGATGCATATGAATAAAGCGATGTGTAGAAAATATTGATGAATACATTGACTCGGTAACTAACCATGAAGAAATCTCTTAATAGTAACTTAACGATATTTTTTTGATGAAGTGACTAATGGACACTTGAACTAAGTGATGTTCCGATGTACTGATGTACTGATTCTGTAAATAATTATGGAGAAGTCCAAGTATTATTAATACAGGATTTAGTTTTCAATATGCCTGCTCATAGACACATGAATTGAATTAACTTTATATTGATGCATAATAATAAAGTCATTACAAATATTGCAGAAAAATTAGAAATCTGGTTCAGAAAGAATTGGAGGATATTCCGATTCTGTAGCTAATGTTGAGAAGTCCCTTTATAGTAAATTAACGTCTTTTGCTTCTTTGAGGTTGCTACTGAATATATGAACTGAAGTAATTCTATATAGATGCATATTAATATAGAAATGACAAATATTTCATAAAATTTCGACATATTGTTCAGAAAATGAACAGAATGATATACCGATGTACTGATGTACCAACTCTGTAATTAACCATGAAGAAGTTCAAGCTTAATTAATCAATGATTTTGTTTTCAATATGGCTGCTCCTAGACACATGAACTGAACCTATTCTATATGGATGCAAATTAATTTAGCTATGAAAATTACTGCAGAAAAATTCGAAATCTGGTTCAGAAAGAATTGTAGGATGTACCCATTCGGTAGCTGATTATAAGACATCCCTTTACAGCGAATTAACGTTATTTCCTTCAATGAGGCTGCCCCTGGTCACATGAACTGAGTTAATTCTATTAGAATGCATATTTATTACGCGATGTTCAGAAAATATTGATTTATGCACAGGGTCGGAAACAAATCGTGAAGAAGTCCCTATATAGTAAATTAACAATATTTTCTTCGATGTGACGGCTCCTTGAAACAAAAACTAAATTAACTTTATATTGATGCATATTAATAAAGCAATGACAAATAAATTCGATGTCTGGTTCAGAAAAAGTTGAAGGATATACCCATTCGGTAGCTGATCTTAAGAAGTCGCTTTATAGTAAAATAACGTTATTTTCTGCGATGTGGTGGCTCCTGGCACATGAACTGAGTTACTTCTATATTGATGGATATTAATATGGAAATGACAAACATTTTAGAAAAATTCGACATATTGTTCAGAAAATGAACAGAGTATCAGTCTGTGATATACCGATATGATATACTGATGTACTGATATACGGACTCTGTATTTAATCATGAAGAAGTCCAAGTTAGATAAATTAACAATTTTTTTTTTCAATATGGCTGCTCTTAGACATATGAACTGAATCTATTCTCTATCGATGCAATTAAATCTAGAAATTGAAGGATATACCATTCTGTAGCTGATCTTAAGAAGTCCCTTTATAGTAAATAAACCTCATTTTCTTCAATGAGGGTGCTAATGGACACATAAACTGAATTAATTCTATTACAATGCATATCTATTAAGCGATGTTCACAAAATATTGGTATATGCACAGACTCGGAAACAAATCGTGAAGAAGTCCCTATATAGTAAATTAACCATATTTTCTTCGATGTGACGGCTTCTGGAAACAAAAACTAAATTAACTTTATATTGATGTATATTAATAAAGCAATGACAAATATTTCAAATAAATTCGATGTCTGGTTCAGAAAAAATTGAAGGATATACTCATTCGGAATTTTGTTTTCAATATGACTGCTCCTAGACACATGAACTGAATCTATTCTATATGGATGCAAATTAATTGAGCTATGAAAATTATTGCAGAAAAATTCGAAATCTGGTTCAGAAAGAATTATAGGATGTACCCATTCGGTAGCTGATCATAAGAAATCCCTTCATAGTAAATTAATGTTATTTCCTTCAATGAGGCTGCCCCTGGTCACATGAACTGAATTAATTATACATCGATGCATATGAATAAAGCGATGTGTAGAAAATATTGATGAATACATTGACTCGGTAACTAACCATGAAGAAATCTCTTAATAGTAACTTAACGATATTTTTTTGATGAAGTGACTAATGAACACTTGAACTAAGTGATGTTCCGATGTACTGATGTACTGATTCTGTAAATAATTATGGAGAAGTCCAAGTATTATTAATACAGGATTTAGTTTTCAATATGCCTGCTCATAGACACATGAATTGAATTAACTTTATATTGATGCATAATAATAAAGCCATTACAAATATTGCAGAAAAATTAGAAATCTGGTACAGAAAGAATTGGAGGATATTCTGATTCTGTAGCTAATGTTGAGAAGTCCCTTTATAGTAAATTAACGTCTTTTACTTCTTTGAGGTTGCTACTGAATACATGAACTGAAGTAATTCTATATCGATGCATAGTAATATAGAAATGACAAATATTTCATAAAATTTCGACATATTGTTCAGAAAAAGAACAATGATGAATGATATACCGATGTACTGATGTACCAACTCTGTAATTAACCATGAAGAAGTCCAAGTTTAATAAATAAATGATTTTGTTTTCAATATGGCTGCTCCTAGACACATAAACTGAATCTACTGGACACATAAACTGAATTAACTCTGTTAGAATGCATACTTATTAAGCGATGTTCAGAAAATATTGATATATGCACAGGGTCGGAAACAAATCGTGAAGAAGTCCCTATATAGTAAATTTACAATATTTTCTTCGATGTGACGGCTTCTTGAAACAAAAACTAAATTAACTTTATATTGATGCATATTAATAAAGCAATGACAAATAAATTCGATGTCTGGTTCAGAAAAAGTTGAAGGATATACCCATTCGGTAGCTGATCTTAAGAAGTCCCTTTATAGTAAAATAACGTTATTTTCTTCGATGTGGCGGCTACTGGACACATGAACTGAGTTACTTCTATATTGATGGATACTATTAATATGGAAATGACAAATATTCTAGAAAATTTCGACATATTGTTCAGAATATGAGCAGAATGATATACCGATGTACGGACTCTGTATTTAATCATGAAGAAGTCAAAGTTTGATAAATTAACGATTTTGTTTTCAATATGGCTGCTCTTAGACACATGAACTGAATCTATTCTCTATCGATGCAATTAAATATAGAAATTGAAGGATATACCGTTTCAGTAGCTGATCTTAAGAAATCCGTTTATAGTAAATCAACGTAATTTTCTTCAATGAGGCTGTTACTGGACACATGAACTGAATTAATTCTATTAGAATGCATATTTATTAAGCGATGTTCAGAAAATATTGATGAATGCACCGACTCGGTAATTAATCATGAAGACATCTCTTTATAGTAAATTAACGATATTTTTCTGATGGGGCGACTAATGGACACTTGAAATGAGTGATGTTCCGATGTACTGATACAGACTCTGTAAATAATTATGAAGAAGGACGAGTATTATAAATAAAGGAATTAGTTTTCAATATACCTGCTCATAGACACATGAAGTGAATTAACTTTATATTGATGCATAATAATAAAGCCATGGCAAATATTGCAGAAAAATTAGAAATCTGGTTCAGAAAGAATTGGAGGATAGTAAATTAACGTTTTTGCTTCTTTGAAGTTGCTACTGAATACATGAACTGAAGTAATTCTATATCGATGCATATTAATATAGAAATGACAAATATTTTATAAAATTTCGACATAACGTTCAGAAAAACAACAGAATGATATACCGATGTACTGATGTACCAACTCTGTTATTAACCATGAAGAAGTCCAAGTTTAATAAATGAATGATTTTGTTTTCAATATGGCTGCTCCTAGACACATGAACTGAATCTACTGGACACATGAACTAAATTAATTCTATTAGAATGCATATTTTTTAAGCGATGTTCAGAAAATATTGATATATGCACAGGGTCGGAAACAAATCGTGAGAAGTCCTATATAGTAAATTAACAATATTTTCTTCGATGTGACGGCTCCTTGAAACAAAAACTAAATTAACTTTATATTGATGCATATTAATAAAGCAATGACAAATATTTCAAATAAATTCGATGTCTGGTTCAGAAAAAATTGAAGGATATACCCATTCGGTAGCTGATCTTAAGAAGTCCCTTTATAGTAAAATAACGTTATTTTCTTCGATGTAGCGGCTCCTGGACACATGAACTGAGTTACTTCTATATTGATGGATATTAATATGGAAATAACAAACATTTTAGAAAAATTCGACATATTGTTCAGAATTTGAACAGAATGATATACCGATGTACTGATGTACGGACTCTGTATTTAATCATGAAGAAGTCCAAGTTTGATAAATTAACGATTTTGTTTTCAATATGGCTGCTCGTAGACATATGAACTGAATCTATTCTCTATCGATGCAATTAAATCTAGAAATTGAAGGATATTCCGTTCCTGTAGCTGATCTTAAGAAGTCCCTTTATGGTAAATCAACGTCATTTTCTTCAATGAGACTGGTACTGGACACATGAACTGAATTAATTCTATTAGGATGCATATTTATTAAGCGATGTTCAGAAAATATTGATGAATGCACCGACTCGGTAATTAATCATGAAGACATCTCTTTATAGTAAATTAACGATATTTTTCTGATGGGGCGACTAATGGACATTTGAACTGAGTGATGTTCCGATGTACTGATACAGACTCTGTAAATAATTATGAAGAAGGACGAGTATTATAAATAAAGGAATTAGTTTTCAATATACCTGCTCATAGACACATGAAGTGAATTAACTTTATATTGATGCATAATAATAAAGCCATGACAAATATTGCAGAAAAATTAGAAATCTGGTTCAGAAAGTATTGGAGGATATACTGATTCTGCAGCTGATGTTGAGAAGTCCCTTTATAGTAAATTAACGTTTTTGCTTCTTTGAGGTTGCTACTGAATACATGAACTGAAGTAATTCTATATCGATGCATATTAATATAGAAATGACAAATGTTTCATAAAATTTCGACATATTGTTCAGAAAAAGAACAATGATGAATGATATACCGATGTACTGATGAACGGACTCTGTATTTAATCATGAAGAAGTCCAAGTTTGATAAATTAACGATTTTGTTTTCAATATGGCTGCTCCTAGACACATGAACTGAATCTATTCTATGTCGATGGAAATTAATATAGCAATCACAAATATTACAGACAAAATTCGAAATCTGGTTCAGAAAATATTGAAGGATATACCGTTTCAGCAGCTGATCTTAAGAAGTCCCTTTATAGTAAATCAACGCAATTTTCTTCAATGAGGCTGATAGTGGGCACATGAACTGAATTAATTCTATTAGAATGCATATTTATTAAGCGATGTTCAGAAAATATTGATGAATGCACAGACTCGGAAAAAAATCGTGAAGAGGTCCCTATATAGTAAATTAACGATATTTTCTTCGATGTGGCGGCTCCTGGAAACAAAAACTAAATGAACTTTATATTGATGCATATTAATAAATCAATGACAAATATTTCAAATAAATTCGATGTCTGGTTCAGAAAAAATTGAAGGATATACCCATTCGGTAGCTGATCTTAAGAAGTCCCTTTATAGTAAAATAACGTTATTTTCTTCGATGTGGCGGCTACTGGACACATGAACTGAGTTACTTCTATATTGATGGATATTAATATGGAAATGACAAACATTTTAGAAAAATTCGACATATTGTTCAGAAAATGAACAGAGTATCAGTCTGTGATATACCGATATGATATACTGATGTACTGATATACGGACTCTGTATTTAATCATGAAGAAGTCCAAGTTAGATAAATTAACAATTTTATTTTTCAATATGGCTGCTCTTAGACATATGAACTGAATCTATTCTCTATCGATGCAATTAACTCTAGAAATTGAAGGATATACCGTTTCTGTAGCTGATCTTAAGAAGTCCCTTTATAGTAAATAAACCTCATTTTCTTCAATGAGGCTGCTAATGGACACATAAACTGAATTAATTCTATTACAATGCATATTTATTAAGCGATGTTCACAAAATATTGGTATATGCACAGACTCGGAAACAAATCGTGAAGAAGTCCCTACATAGTAAATTAACCATATTTTCTTCGATGTGACGGCTTCTGGAAACAAAAACTAAATTAACTTTATATTGATGTATATTAATAAAGCAATGACAAATATTTCAAATAAATTCGATGTCTGGTTCAGAAAAAATTGAAGGATATACTCATTCGGAATTTTGTTTTCAATATGACTGCTCCTAGATACATGAACTGAATCTATTCTATATGGATGCAAATTAATTGAGCTATGCAAATTATTGCAGAAAAATTCGAAATCTGGTTCAGAAAGAATTGTAGGATGTACCCATTCGGTAGCTGATCATAAGAAATCCCTTTATAGTAAATTAATGTTATTTCCTTCAATGAGGCTGCCCCTGGTCACATGAACTGAATTAATTATACATCGATGCATATGAATAAAGCGATGTGTAGAAAATATTGATGAATACATTGACTCGGTAACTAACCATGAAGAAATCTCTTAATAGTAACTTAACGATATTTTTTTGATGAAGTGACTAATGGACACTTGAACTAAGTGATGTTCCGATGTACTGATGTACTGATTCTGTAAATAATTATGGAGAAGTCCAAGTATTATTAATACAGGATTTAGTTTTCAATAAGCCTGCTCATAGACACATGAATTGAATTAACTTTATATTGATGCATAATAATAAAGTCATTACAAATATTGCAGAAAAATTAGAAATCTGGTTCAGAAAGAATTGGAGGATATTCTGATTCTGTAGCTAATGTTGAGAAGTCCCTTTATAGTAAATTAACGTCTTTTGCTTCTTTGAGGTTGCTACTGAATATATGAACTGAAGTAATTCTATATAGATGCATATTAATATAGAAATGACAAATATTTCATAAAATTTCGACATATTGTTCAGAAAATGAACAGAATGATATACCGATGTACTGATGTACCAACTCTGTAATTAACCATGAAGAAGTTCAAGCTTAATTAATCAATGATTTTGTTTTCAATATGGCTGCTCCTAGACACATGAACTGAACCTATTCTATATGGATGCAAATTAATTTAGCTATGAAAATTACTGCAGACAAATTCGAAATCTGGTTCAGAAAGAATTGTAGGATGTACCCATTCGGTAGCTGATTATAAGACATCCCTTTATAGCGAATTAACGTTATTTCCTTCAATGAGGCTGCCCCTGGTCACATGAACTGAATTAATTATACATCGATGCATATGAATAAAGCGATGTGTAACGATATTTTTTTGATGAGGTGACTAATGTACACTTGAACTGAGTGATGTTCCGATGTACTGACTCTGTAAATAACTATAAAGAAGTCCAAGTATTATTAATAAAGGATTTAGTTTTCAATGTGCCTGCTCATAGACACATGAAGTGAATTCACTTTATATTGATGCATAATAATAAAACCATGACAAATACTGTAGAAAAATTAGAAATCTGGTTCAGAAAGAATTGGGGATATACCGATTCTCTAGCTGATGTTGAGAAGTCCCTTTATAGTAAATTAACGTCTTTTGCGTCTTTGATACATATTAATAAAGCAATGACAAATAAATTCGATGTCTGGTTCAGAAAAAGTTGAAGGATATACCCATTCGGTAGCTGATCTTAAGTAGTCGCTTTATAGTAAAATAACGTTATTTTCTGCGATGCGGCGGCTCCTGGACACATGAACTGAGTTGCTTCGATATTGATGGATATTAATATGGAAATGAAAAACATTTCAGGAAAATTCGACATATTGTTCAGAAAATGAACAGAATGATATACCGATGTACTGATGTACGGACTCTGTATTTAATCATGAAGAAGTCCAAGTTAGATATATTTACAATTTTGTTTTCAATATTGCTGCTCTTAGACATATGAATTGAATCTATTCTCTATCGATGCAATTAAATCTAGAAATAGACTGCTAATAGACACATAAACTGAATTAATTCCATTAGGATGCATATAAAATTAGCGATATTCAGAAAGTATTGACTCGGTAACTAATCACGAAGAAATCTCTTTATATTAACTTAACGATATTTTTTTGATGAGGCGACTAATGGATACTTGAACTGAGTGATGTTCCGATGTACTGATGTACTGACTCTGTAAATAATTATGGAGAAATTCAAGTATTATAAATTAAGGATTTAGTTTTGAATATGCCTGCTCATAGACACATGAATTGAATTAACTTTATATTAATGCACAATAATAAAACCATGACAAATATTGCAGGAAAATTAGAAATCTGGTTCAGAAAGAATTGGAGGATATACGGATTCTGTAGTTGATATTGAGAAGTCCGTTTATAGTAGATTAACGTCTTTTGCATCTATGAGGCTGCTACTGAATACATGAACTGGAGTAATTCTATATCGATGCATATTAATATATAAGTCATAGACACATGAAGTGAATTGATTCATATGTACTGATTAATAGATTCATATAAACAAAAAGTAGTTACAGAGATTTCATAACGAATTGTCATCTAGTTCAGAAAATACTGAAGAATGTACTAATTCGTTAACTAATCAAGCACAAGCCCCTTTATAGTAAATTAACGTTAATTTCTTCGATGGAGCGACTAATGGACACTTGAACTGAGAGATGTTCCGATGTACTGATGTACTGATTCTGTGAATAATTATGGAGAAGTCCAAGTATTATTAATACAGGATTTAGTTTTCAATATGCCTGCTCATAGACACATGAATTGAATTAACTTTATATTGATGCATAATAATAAAGCCATTACAAATATTGCAGAAAAATTAGAAATCTGGTTCAGAAAGAATTGGAGGATGTTCTGATTCTGTAGCTAATGTTGAGAAGTCCCTTTATAGTAAATTAACGTCTTTTGCTTCTTTGAGGTTCCTACTGAATACATGAACTGAAGTAATTCTATATCGATGCATATTAATATAGAAATGACAAATGTTTCATAAAATTTCGACATATTGTTCAGAAAAAGAACAATGATGAATGATATACCGATGTACTGATGTACCAACTCTATAATTAACCATGAAGAAGTCCAAGTTTAATAAATGAATGATTTTGTTTTCAATATGGCTGCTCCTAGACACATGAACTGAATCTATTCTATATCGATGCAAATTAATATAGCAATGACAAATATACAGACAAAATTCGAAATCTGGTTCAGAAAATATTGGAGGATATACCGTTTCAGTAGCTGATCTTAAGAAATCCGTTTATAGTAAATCAACGTAAATTTCTTCAATGAGGCTGTTACTGGACACATGAACTGAATTAATTCTATTAGAACGCATATTTATTAAGCGATGTTCAGAAAATATTGATGAATGCGCAGACTCGGAAACAAATCGTGAAGAGGTCCCTATATAGTAAATTAACGATATTTTCTTCGATGTGGCGGCTCCTGGAAACAAAAACTAAATGAACTTTATATTGATGCATATTAATAAAGCAATGACAAATATTTCAAATAAATTCGATGTCTGGTTCAGAAAAAATTGAAGGATGTACCCATTCGGTAGCTGATCTTAAGAAGTCCCTTTTTAGTAAAATAACGTTATTTTCTTCGATGTGGCGGCTTCTGGACGCATGAACTGAGTTACTTTTATATTGATGGATATTAATATGGAAATAACAAACATTTTAGGAAAATTGGACATGTTGTTCAGAAAATGAACAGAATGATATACCGATGTACTGATGTACGGTCTCTGTGTTTAATCATGAAGAAGTCCAAGTTTGATAAATTAACGATTTTGTTTTCAATATGGCTGCTCTTGGACTTATGAACTGAATCTATTCTCTATCGATGCAATTAAATCTAGAAATTGAACGATATACCGTTTCTGTAGCTGATCTTAAGAAGTCCCTTTATAGTAAATAAACCTCATTTTCTTCAATAAGGCTTTTACTGGACACATGAAAAATTCGACATATTGTTCAGAAAATGAACAGAATGATATACCGATGTACTGATGTACCAACTCTGCAATTAACCATGAAGAAGTTCAAGCTTAATTAATTAATGATTTTGTTTTCAATATGGCTGCTCCATATTCATAGAGTATCTAACATGAACTGAATCTATTCTATATGGATGCAAATTAATTTAGCTATGAAAATTATTGCAGAAAATTTCGAAATCTGCTTCAAAAAGAATTGTATGATATACCCATTCGGTAGCTGATCATAAGAAATCCCTTTATAGTAAATAAACGTTATTTCCTTCAATGAGGCTGCCCCTGGTCACATGAACTGAATTAATTATACATCGATGCATATGAATAAAGCGATGTATAGAAAATATTGATGAATACATTGACTCGGTAACTATTCATGAAGACATCTCTTTATAGTAACTTAACGATATTTTTTTGATGAGGTGACTAATGGACACTTGAACTGAGTGATGTTCCGATGTACTGACTCTGTAAATAACTATGAAGAAGTCCAAGTATTATAAATAAAGGATTTAGTTTTCAATATATCTGCTCATAGACACATGAATTGAATTAACTTTATATTGATGCATAATAATAAAGCCATGACAAATATTGTAGAAAAATTGGAAATCTGGTTCAGAAAGAATTGGAGGATATACTGATTCTGTAGCTGATGTTGAGAAGTCGCTTTATAGTAAATTAACGTCTTTTGCTTCTTTGAGGTTGCTACTGAATACATGAACTGAAGTAATTCTATATCGATACATATTAATATAGAAATGACAAATATTTCATAAAATTTCGACATTCATTATTTTATTTATTTAACAAAGTTAACTTATAATTAAAAATTATAAGCTAAATAAAGGAAAAGAGCATTAGCAACAAGGCCTTCAGCTCATGAATAATTTAAATTAAGATATAACATATGAGATACTAACAAAAATTAAATTAAATGATAAAGATTTGAACACTTCAGGAATTTTATTATTAGCTTTAAGTTTTGTAAATTAGGTTCAGAGAGTATATCAGAAACAGTTGACGTCGAAAAAAATTGCTGTCTTAAATTCAAAAATGTGGGACAATTATGGAATATATGAGAAAGGGAAATATTCTCTAAATAGCAATGCGGGCAGATAGGAGAAGATTTACTGATGAAGTGTTGGTGTGCCAAAAAAGTGTGACCTAGTCTGAGGCGAATAATTTTGATAAAATAATTTTGTTCGCAATTTTGTACCAATCTGATGTAAGAGACCATTGTTGTAGATGTTTAGTGTTTAAATCATGTTTTAATAATTTTTTCATGTCTGAGATGTTGTAATTCGGAGAAAAATGAAGTGGAGAATTTGTAGCAAGTTTGGCAGCTTTGTCTGAAAATTCGTTACCCTGAATTTGCACATGACTGGGGATCCAAATAATTTTAATACAGGGAAATGCTTCTAATTAATGAAGGATAATAATTTGTATTATTTATATTTGATATAGCATCTAAAGATGAAAGGGAGTCTGAACATATAACAAACATTTGTTTTGAATTTTTAATGTGTTTAAGGGCAAAGTGTATGGCAATAATTTCTGCTGAGAAAATTGAGGAGTATGTTGGAAGGAGAGACGTTTTAAGAATATCCCTTTCTTTAGTGATTCTGAAAGCTGTATTGTTGTTAATTTTAGATCCATCAGTAAAGATAAATATGTGATCATGATAAGTGTTTCTAATTTCCATGAATTTCATTCGATAAATTTCAGGAGAGGTGGATGATTTGGAGTAAAAGCGAAGAGAGGTATTTATTAATTTTGAATCAAAAAACCATGGAGGAAATTTAGAAGTTGGATGATTAATAGGGCGAAAAGGAAAGCCAAAAGATTTATGAAATGATATTGCACGATCAGTAGCTGATTTAATTTTTTTATTTTTTTTTTTTTTTTTGCTAATAAGTAATTTAGGTAATATATGAGCAATTGGCGAATCTTTGCTTAGAAAAGTAGAATTAAATAATTTCATGCATTAAAAGCTATTCTGACAGAGGAATTCAAAACTGTTTTAATTTTGTTTAAAATGGATTTTGGAGCGTAACCGAAGAGAAAAAGCTCATAGTCAATTTTGCTAACAATAATAGCATTAACAACAGAAATAAGTGTTGAATGATCAGTGCAGAATTTAGAACTAGAGAGGGAGGGACAGGAGGAGTGAGATCCTATACGAATTTTTATCATTCTGTTTTTCATAAAATTTAATATGTAGTTTATTATTTTAGGTCCAATTTTCCAAGAAATTAGTTGGTCAATAACAGTGTGAACGCCAATATTATCAAATGCTTTGGAAAAATCGAGTGAAATTAAAGAAATATGTTTTTTGGCTGAGATAAAGTCAGTAATCATATGATCTAAATAAACAAGAGAGTCAGTTACAGATTTTCCTTTTTTGAAACCAATTTGGCGAATGTTGAGAAGATTTTTGTTACCAACAAACCACCATAGTCTATTAGCAATAATTTTATCAAGAACTTTGGAGCAACAAGGGTTTAGAGAGATAAGGCGATATGACTTCAAAAGAGTTTTATCAGAATTAGGTTTAAATATAGGAATAACAAGACTTGTTTTGTATATATGAGGAATGAAATTATTAAGAATATTATTATAATGTTTGTTAAGTCTGATTTTTACTGAATTATGAAGATTTTTAATCATTGGACAGGATATTTTATCCTGACCAGGCGTTTTACCACGTAATTTCTGTAGAGCTGAACTAAACTCAATAAAAGAAATATCTTTTTCAATAAGTAATGCCGAAATATCTGGGATATGATTAATGGAAATATTGAGGCAGCGGTTTTTATTTTCACGAAAAGATTCAGAAAAATTAGAGTCAGAGGATTCTTCAGACCAAAATTTTGCGAATTCATTAGCTATTAAAACAATGTTAGTAATATTGGGGAGGGAGGAATTGTTGTAAGGAGAAATACAGTGTATCGTTTGATAATTATTAAGACCCCAAAAATTTCGAATGTTGGACCAAATTTTTTGGACAGGAGTAGTAGGATTAATTTCTGCTGTAAAATCTCTTAAAGAAGTTTTCTTATATTCTTTAATTTTCTTTTTAAATAATGCATTTGCCCTTTTATAATTTAAAATATTATCAGTTGTTATGTTGCGTTTTAGTTGGTTCCAGGAATGTTGTTTTAACGATTTTAGTTTCTCTAGATCTTTATTCCACCAAGGAGTAAAGTATTTAATTTTTCGATTATGCGATTGGGGTATAGATAAATTCGAACTTTGAAGAATAATTTTGTGTAAGTTAGAAACTTCTTTATTAACATTAGTGCTAATTGAACGTTCAATGCTAAATTTATTTGATAAGAAGTTAAATTATTCCCAATCAGCTTGGTCAATTCTAAATTTAGAAATAGGTTTAGGTACAGAGGATCGTTCTGAGGACATATGTATTAATATCGGAAAATGATCACTGCCATGGAGATTATCTAGTATTTTCAAGGTAGACTCAGCCACAAGAGAAGGAGAAGTTAGTGTAATATCAACATGTGTAAAGGTGTGATGAGTGCTAAAGTGTGTCGGTGAACCATCATTAAGAGCAACAAGATTGGATTGATTAATATATTTTGCTAGTATATTACCCCTACGATTATTGTTGGGGGATCCCCACATATTATTCCAACTATTAAAGTCTCCCGCAATTATGCAAGGTTGTTGTATGTTGTCGAATGCATTTCTTAAATTGTTCAATGAAAAATTTTGATTGGGGGGAATATAGACTGATAAAAATGTAAATTTATGTTTAGAATGAATTGAAATAGCAATGTATTGGATAGTGTTAGGGGAAAGATTTAATTTAGTATGTTCAATGGACTTATGAACAAGAAGAGCAACTCCTCCATAAGAGTTGTTTGAAGAATTTTGAGAATATAAAATGTAATTTATAGGAATAGGAGCAATTATTTTCGGCGAGAATTCTTTAATTATAATTTGAATTTGATTGTAATTATTTAAATAACCTTTAACGTTCCATTGAATAATTTTTAAGGGCATAAATAAAATTAATAATAAAAATTAAGTAATATTAAGAAAATTAATTCTAATAAATTTAAAATTATATATTAGAAATAGGAAATTCGGTATCCAAAGAGGTTGCAGAGTTGGAATTGGATTTCTTAGGCTATGTTGTTAATTTTTTATTGTTTGATTTTAATTGGGAAATAAGTTTTTTATATATTTCTTAGGAATATTCTTAGGCGAGTTGCTTAAAGTTGAGAGCTGGGAGTAGAAGTAATGATATCTTCATAGTTTGTGATGCTTGGTACGCATGAAGAGTTGATTCTAGATGTGTTGATTTCTTGGTTTGTGGATGCAAGTGGACTTAAGTTTGTTGAGGTTTTGGGGGCCACTGGAGAAAAATCGTCTAGAGAATTATACTTGATTGGAGAACGAACTGATGCAGAAAAGGTTCGTTGTGGCAATTGGTGTTGATCATTATAAATTTTGAAAGCTGCTTTGGAGTCAACTTTTTGAAGAATTTTGATGGCTTGTATTTCCTTATGTTTCAAAAAAATATGACATTTACGATCTAATGCGTTATGGTTTGAGTCATTACAATTTAAGCATTTTGTAGTATTTACACAAACACTATTTTCATCATCGATAGATAGATGATAAAGTTCTCCGCAGTTGGCAGAAAGTTTCTCATTTTTACAGAATTTTGAGAGATGGCCAAATTTGAAACAATTGAAACATCTCATTGGTAATTGAATAAAAGGACGAACATTTACTTTCTCATAACCAATGTTAATTTTTTCTGGTAAATTTGGAGTTTGAAAGTTAGAATAATTAGTCCGGTTTCAACAAGTTGATTGTCTTTTTTTTTCAAAATTTTTTTAATTTCAATAGTATTTTGGTTTTTAAGTTCATTTCATATTTCATCTTCCGGAATATATCTTAAATCATTTGAATATATTACCCCTTTAGAGTTATTAAGAGATTTGTGTTCTGAAACAGCAACAGATATTGAGAGAGTTATACCAATTAATTGAATGAGTTCATTTGCTTGAGATACATTTCTTGTTTTTATTAAAAATGATCCATTTCTTAACTTGGTGCACTGATCTAATTCTCCATTACAAACACAATCAATGGTTTTTTTAATTAAAAATGGAGACACACTTGCCAATTATTCATCACCATTAATTTTGGTCATTACCAAAAATTTAGAGCCAATTGTTTCATTTTGAATGGATTTTGAGTTATCGAATTGTAACATTGGGCAATTGATTGTTCTTAAAGATTGTTTATTACGATCAGGGGGATCACCCATGATGAAACATAAAACTCACAACACTTTGAACAAAAAAAAATTTAAGGTCAATGAGTCTCAGAAAACTTTGACACAAAAAAATTTTTCGTTTTCAAACTTTCTTTTTTTTTTATATTTGAGTATATATGTATGAAAAAAAATAAAGGATTCAACTCCTTGGATGATGGTGCTTCTGATATTCTCTGTTTAATGAATAAAATCACACGATAAAACACAAAACTGAATTAAAGAGATAGAGCTCAAACAAACACGTCTGATTCAAACGACTCGTGTTTTAGACTGATGAAGTGAATTAACTTTATATTGATGCATAATAATAAAGCCATAACAAATATTGCAGAAAAATTCGAAATCTGGTTCACAAAGAATTGGAGGATATACCGATTCTGTAGCTGATGATAAGAAGTTCCTTTATAGTAAAATAACGTTATTTTCTTCGATGTGGCGGCTCCTGGACACATGAACTGAGTTACTTCTATAATGATGGATATTAATATGGAAATGACAAACATTTTAGAAAAATTCGACATATTGTTCAGAATTTGAACAGAATGATATTCCGATGTACTGATGTACGGACTCTGTATTTAATCATGAAGAAATCCAAGTTTGATAAATTAACGATTTTGTTTTCAATATGGCTGCTCTTAGACATATGAACTGAATCTATTCTCTATCGATGCAATTAAATCTAGAAATTTAAGGATATACCGTGTCTGTAGCTGATCTTAAGAAGTCCTTCTATAGTAAATAAACCTCATTTTCTTCAATGAGGCTGCTAATGGACACATGAACTGAATTAATTCTATTAGGATATATATTTATTAAGCGATGTTCAGAAAATATTGATGAATGCACAGACTCGGAAACAAATCGTGAAGAGGTCCCTATATAGTAAATTAACGATATTTTCTTCGATGTGGCGTCTTCTGGAAACAAAAACTAAATGAACTTTATATTGATGCATATTAATAAAGCAATGACAAATATTTCAAATAAATTCGATGTCTGGTTCAGAAAAAATTGAAGGATATGATAGCAAAATAAGGTTATTTTCTTCGATGTGGCGGCTCCTGGACACATAAACTGAGTTACTTCTATATTGATGGATATTAATATGGAAATGACAAATATTCTAGAAAATTTCGACATATTGTTCAGAATATGAGCAGAATGATATACCGATGTACGGACTCTGTATTTAATCATGAAGAAGTCAAAGTTTGATAAATTAACGATTTTGTTTTCAATATGGCTGCTCTTAGACACATGAACTGAATCTATTCTCTATCGATGCAATTAAATATAGAAATTGAAGGATATACCGTTTCTGTAGCTGATCTTAAGAAGTCCCTTTATGGTAAATCAACGTCATTTTCTTCAATGAGGCTGGTACTGGACACATGAACTGAATTAATTCTATTAGGATACATGTTTATTAAGCGATGTTCAGAAAATATTGATATATGCACAGACTCGGAAACAAATCATGAAGAAGTACCTTTATAGTAAAGTAACGTTATTTTCTTCGATGTGGCGTCTCCTGGACACATGAACTGAGTTACTTCTATATTGATGGATATTAATATGGAAATGACAAACATTTTAGAAAAATTCGACATATTGTTCAGAATTTGAACAGAAAGATATACCGATGTACTGCTGTACGGACTCTGTGTTTAATCATGAAGAAGTGCAAGTATTATAAATAAAGGACTTAGTTTTCAATATACCTGCTCATAGACACATGAAGTGAATTTACTTTATATTGATGCATAATAATAAAGCCATGACAAATATTGCAGAAAAATTAGAAATCTGGTTCAGAAAGAATTGGAGGATATACTGATTCTGTAGCTGATGTTGAGAAGTCCCTTTATTGTAAATTAACGTTTTTGCTTCATTGAGGTTGCTACTGAATACATGAACTGAAGTAATTCTATATCGATGCATATTAATATAGAAATTGCAAATGTTTCATAAAATGTCGACATATTGTTCAGAAAAAGAACAATGATGAATGATATACCGATGCACTGATGTACCAACTCTGTAATTAACCAGGAAGAAGTCCAAGTTTAATAAATGAATGATTTTGTTTTCAATATGGCTGCTCCTAGACACATGAACTGAATCTATTCTATGTCGATGCAAATTAATATATCAATGACAAATATTACAGACAAAATTCGAAATCTAGTTCAGAAAATATTGAAGGATATACCGTTTCAGTGGCAGATCTTAAGAAATCCGTTTATAGTAAATCAACGTAATTTTCTTCAATGAGGCTGGCCTGGTCACATGAAATGAATTAATTATACATCGATGCATATGAATAAAGCGATGTGTAGAAAATATTGATGAATACATTTACTCGGTAAATAATCATGAAGAAATTTCTTTTTAGTAACTTAACGATATTTTT
Organism: Coelopa pilipes; assembly: GCA_947389925.1. Classification (NCBI taxonomy): domain Eukaryota; kingdom Metazoa; phylum Arthropoda; class Insecta; order Diptera; family Coelopidae; genus Coelopa; species Coelopa pilipes. The sequence continues at coordinate 12,267,425 of OX376700.1, forward strand.
TTGATGAGGTGCCTAATGGACACTTGAACTCAGTGATGTTCCGATGTACTGTTGTACCAACTCTGTAATTAACCATGAAGAAGTTTAATAAATAAATGATTTTGTTTTCAATATGGCTGCTCCTAGACACATGAACTGAATCTATTCTATATCGATGCAAATTAATATAGCAATGACAAAAATTACAGACAAAATTCGAAATCTGGTTCAGAAAATATTGAAGGATATACAGTTTCGGTAGCTGATCTTAAGAAGTCCCTTTATAGTAATTTTCTTCAATGAGGCTGCTACTGGACACATAAACTGAATTAATTATATTACAATGCATATTTATTAAGCGATGTTCAGAAAATATTGATAAATGCACAGACTCGGAAACAAATCGTGAAGAGGTCCCTATATAGTAAATTAACGATATTTTCCTCGATGTGGCGGCTCCTGGAAACAAAAACTAAATGAACTTTATATTGATGCATATTAATAAAGCAATGACAAATATTTCAAATAAATTCGATGTCTGGTTCAGGAAAAATTGAAGGATGTACCCATTCGGTTGCTGATCTTAAGAAGTCCCTTTATAGTAAAATAACGTTATTTTCTTCGATGTGGCGGCTCCTGGACACATGAACTGAGTTACTTCTATATTGATGGATACTATTAATATGGAAATGACAAATATTCTAGAAAATTTCGACATATTGTTCAGAATATGAACAGAATGATATACTGATGTACGGACTCTGTATTTAATCATGAAGAAGTCAAAGTTTGATAAATTATCGATTTTGTTTTCAATATGGCTGCTCTTAGACACATGAACTGAATCTATTCTCTATCGATGCAATTAAATATAGAAATTGAAAGATATACCGTTTCTGTAGCTGATCTTAAGAAGTCCCTTTATGGTAAATCAACGTCATTTTCTTCAATGAGGCTGGTACTGGACACATGAACTGAATTAATTCTATTAGGATACATGTTTATTAAGATATGTTCAGAAAATATTGATATATGCACAGACTCGGAAACAAATCATGAAGAAGTACCTTTATAGTAAAATAACGTTATTTTCTTCGATGTGGCAGCTCCTGGACACATGAACTGAGTTACTTCTATATTGATGGATATTAATATGGAAATGACAAACATTTTAGAAAAATTCGACATATTGTTCAGAATTTGAACAGAATGATATACCGATGTACTGCTGTACGGACTCTGTGTTTAATCATGAATAAGTCCAAGTTTGATAAATAAAGGACTTAGTTTTCAATATGGCTGCTCTTAGACATATGAACTGAATCTATTCTCTATCGATGCAATTAAATCTAGAAATTTAAGGATATACCGTTTCTGTAGCTGATCTTAAGAAGTCCCTTTATGGTAAATCAACGTCATTTTCTTCAATGAGGCTGGTACTGGACACATGAACTGAATTAATTCTATTAGGATACATGTTTATTAAGCGATGTTCAGAAAATATTGATATATGCACAGACTCGGAAACAAATCATGAAGAAGTACCTTTATAGTAAAATAACGTTATTTTCTTCGATGTGGCAGCTCCTGGACACATGAACTGAGTTACTTCTATATTGATGGATATTAATATGGAAATGACAAACATTTTAGAAAAATTCGACATATTGTTCAGAATTTGAACAGAATGATATACCGATGTACTGCTGTACGGACTCTGTGTTTAATCATGAAGAAGTCCAAGTATTATAAATAAAGGACTTAGTTTTCAATATACCTGCTCATAGACACATGAAGTGAATTAACTTTATATTGATGCATAATAATAAAGCCATGACAAATATTGCAGAAAAATTAGAAATCTGGTTCAGAAAGAATTGGAGGATATACTGATTCTGTAGCTGATGTTGAGAAGTCCCTTTATTGTAAATTAACGTTTTTGCTTCATTGAGGTTGCTACTGAATACATGAACTGAAGTAATTCTATATCGATGCATATTAATATAGAAATGACAAATGTTTCATAAAATGTCGACATATTGTTCAGAAAAAGAACAATGATGAATGATATACCGATGCACTGATGTACCAACTCTGTAATTAACCAGGAAGAAGTCCAAGTTTAATAAATGAATGATTTTGTTTTCAATATGGCTGCTCCTAGACACATGAACTGAATCTATTCTATGTCGATGCAAATTAATATATCAATGACAAATATTACAGACAAAATTCGAAATCTAGTTCAGAAAATATTGAAGGATATACCGTTTCAGTGGCAGATCTTAAGAAATCCGTTTATAGTAAATCAACGTAATTTTCTTCAATGAGGCTGGCCTGATCACATGAAATGAATTAATTATACATCGATGCATATGAATAAAGCGATGTGTAGAAAATATTGATGAATACATTTACTCGGTAAATAATCATGAAGAAATTTCTTTTTAGTAACTTAACGATATTTTTTTGATGAGGTGCCTAATGGACACTTGAACTCAGTGATGTTCCGATGTACTGTTGTACCAACTCTGTAATTAACCATGAAGAAGTTTAATAAATAAATGATTTTGTTTTCAATATGGCTGCTCCTAGACACATGAACTGAATCTATTCTATATCGATGCAAATTAATATAGCAATGACAAAAATTACAGACAAAATTCGAAATCTGGTTCAGAAAATATTGAAGGATATACAGTTTCGGTAGCTGATCTTAAGAAGTCCCTTTATAGTAATTTTCTTCAATGAGGCTGCTACTGGACACATAAACTGAATTAATTATATTACAATGCATATTTATTAAGCGATGTTCAGAAAATATTGATGAATGCACAGACTCGGAAACAAATCGTGAAGAGGTCCCTATATAGTAAATTAACGATATTTTCCTCGATGTGGCGGCTCCTGGAAACAAAAACTAAATGAACTTTATATTGATGCATATTAATAAAGCAATGACAAATATTTCAAATAAATTCGATGTCTGGTTCAGGAAAAATTGAAGGATGTACCCATTCGGTAGCTGATCTTAAGAAGTCCCTTTATAGTAAAATAACGTTATTTTCTTCGATGTGGCGGCTCCTGGACACATGAACTGAGTTACTTCTATATTGATGGATACTATTAATATGGAAATGACAAATATTCTAGAAAATTTCGACATATTGTTCAGAATATGAACAGAATGATATACTGATGTACGCACTCTGTATTTAATCATGAAGAAGTCAAAGTTTGATAAATTATCGATTTTGTTTTCAATATGGCTGCTCTTAGACACATGAACTGAATCTATTCTCTATCGATGCAATTAAATATAGAAATTGAAAGATATACCGTTTCTGTAGCTGATCTTAAGAAGTCCCTTTATGGTAAATCAACGTCATTTTCTTCAATGAGGCTGGTACTGGACACATGAACTGAATTAATTCTATTAGGATACATGTTTATTAAGCGATGTTCAGAAAATATTGATATATGCACAGACTCGGAAACAAATCATGAAGAAGTACCTTTATAGTAAAATAACGTTATTTTCTTCGATGTGGCAGCTCCTGGACACATGAACTGAGTTACTTCTATATTGATGGATATTAATATGGAAATGACAAACATTTTAGAAAAATTCGACATATTGTTCAGAATTTGAACAGAATGATATACCGATGTACAGCTGTACGGACTCTGTGTTTAATCATGAATAAGTCCAAGTTTGATAAATAAAGGACTTAGTTTTCAATATGGCTGCTCTTAGACATATGAACTGAATCTATTCTCTATCGATGCAATTAAATCTAGAAATTTAAGGATATACCGTGTCTGTAGCTGATCTTAAGAAGTCCTTCTATAGTAAATAAACCTCATTTTCTTCAATGAGGCTGCTAATGGACACATGAACTGAATTAATTCTATTAGGATATATATTTATTAAGCGATGTTCAGAAAATATTGATGAATACATTGACTCGGCAACAAATCGTGAAGAGGTCCCTATATAGTAAATTAACGATATTTTCTTCGATGTGGCGTCTTCTGGAAACAAAAACTAAATGAACTTTATATTGATGCATATTAGTAGTATGAATATAGGCAAGGTAAGGCAATTGGGTCGTGCGTTTAAAAAACGAACTACAATCCAACCAAATTCCAACTAGTCCAATAACCATCCACCAAAAATCTTATTACAATTCATCAAAATCCAACTATACCAATCGGTATCCACCAAAAAATCTTATTCAGCAGCAAACCCAATAAGGTATCCAATCGGCATTTAAATAAATCCAACTAAAATAATTTGTTCTTCTAATAAAGTGATGTTATTTTGGCCGCAACTCCCCCCTGTAATCCCATTGGCAGTAGTATGAATATAGGCAAGGTAAGGCAATTGGGTCGTGCGTTTAAAAAACGAACTACAATCCAACCAAATTCCAACTAGTCCAATAACCATCCACCAAAAATCTTATTACAATTCATCAAAATCCAACTATACCAATCGGTATCCACCAAAAAATCTTATTCAGCAGCAAACCCAATAAGGTATCCAATCGGCATTTAAATAAATCCAACTAAAATAATTTGTTCTTCTAATAAAGTGATGTTATTTTGGCCGCAACTCCCCCCTGTAATCCCATTGGCAGTAGTATGAATATAGGCAGTTGCTTCGTCGTCCTCCATCTGAAACTTCTACCTGCTAAGATTGAGTTTCATATGCGTCGGTTAAGGGTATTTTGAGAACAGTCACAACCATCTATCCTGCTAAGATCGTATTTGAGAACAGTTTGATTATAGCAAATACTTGAACCCACTACCGCACAAAAGTTATAAAATCGTCCGATAGGTTCTTAAGACTTGAGAGCAGCACCAAAATGGACAAGGGCCACCTGTGTTAACTGATCAAGACTCACCCCCGCCCCATTGTTTTGTCTTTCTGTTTACTTGTTTGTTTTTATCAATCCGTCTCATAAAACGAAGTCCGCACTCACAACCCGTAATATAAACTATATTTTATGGCCATACGATAACGTGAATTGAATTTCATAACGAAAACCGTCAGTGTTTTATTTGTAATATAATTATTGTAACGTTCGATTTTCTTTCGTCTCTTTGAATGAATTTCATGTATGTGAGATAATTCAATACAAATGAAAATGTGACGAATTTAGAAGATGTATATACAATAAGGATGAGAAAGAATAAGAATAAGGTAACATGTATGCATTACATATAAAGGTACCTCAACCAATAAGAAGTTTTGTAAAGAAAAATACAAATGTTGCTGCTGAGTGCTTGAAAGAACTAGGCATATTGCATAGCACATCTCTCTAACGGAGTAGAATGAAATAGAAACATTTTTGAATAACAGATTTGACCAATGAAAACCCATTGACAATCTTATACAATTGTGTTCAGATTTACTTCTATATAAAGTATTGAAATCCATTTCAAAAATAGTCTCAAATTAAATCTCATAGTGGAAGTGCTTACATTTGATTCTAATAATGGTAAGTAAATATTTTTCAATAAATGTAAATATTTATTTCTAATATTTATTTAACAGAATCTTATCCAACAATTAAATAATTGTTCTAAAGGGGTTGGTCAAGGATATACTAAAGTTGATGATTTAAATATTGATCAGGACTATATTATCACTGGATGCAAAGTTAAGGAAACACAATTTGGTGAAAAGCTGATCATTTATTTGTTAGATGAAAATGATTCTCCTCTTTGGATTTTCTTGCCCAAGCGATTTACTCAAATATTTCACACAAAAAAAAACCCATTCAAAGTACTAAAAGATAGTGGCGTTCAGAGTTTAATTTTTAGAGGGAGAGATAAAAATAAATTCAATATGGCAATTTTCGAATTTGTTTCTAAGTTAAATACAACATACGAATAATAAAATGTATATATAATTTAAATAATACAAAAATAAATAATTTTACAATTAATTATACTTGGAATATTTTTTATTTATTTTCTTTTTAATTGTAAATTCGGTTTTAAATAGTTTTAAAACCTTTGAGTCATTGAATTTCAAATTGGATTTATCAAATAAGTTTAGAAACATTTTTAATGATTTGTTTTGTGATTTGTAAAGTGCATACATTGCACAATAATGACCGCATGTACTGGAAAAATATCCTTGAACTTGCTGCTTATTGTATGAAAAACTTTTACAATTTCGTTTAAGAAAAAGTATAAAGTCTTTATTATGAGGATATTGTCCAGATGAATCAAAGTACTCTCCTTTGTTTGTAGAACTGAAGTAGAATGCAACCCAATGACTTCCGGGTCGATGAGATGGATCCGTATTTGCAATTACAATAGCAGGCTTTTGTATAGTAAATGGTAATTGGTTGGAGGCGTATACACCTCTAAAATACATTTTAGTTGAAGCATGTTTTTGTAGAGCATTTCTAATTTGTAGTGTATTCATATTTTATTATAATGTTATGCGAACGTTCCTGTTTCTATCAATATCCAGCATTGAATCATATTCACAGTAAACTAAACAGGTAATCGCTTCTTCTAAGGGTTGTGCAAATCTCCCCTCAATGCGAATTGTACCTTGACTCAATAAATTTGCGCACATCGACGTATTCGAATGATCAGAGGTTAAATCAAACCCCAAAATAAAATATCCAGTATCAAAAAGTTCTTTAGTTACAAAAAGACCTTTATCAAAATGTTTAATTCCATTTCCTTTAAATAGCATATTATAAGCTCTGGAACTTTTACAATTTTTTAAATCATTATAATCAAATTCTAACGGTTGCGAAGGAATTTGTACTCCGTTTACTGAGAGATTAAATCTCTGAATATTAAAATGTTGAAATTTGAATGGATTTAGATTTCTACTTCCGGAATATGCTTTATTAGAAACCATGCAAAACGCTATAAAATTTGGTAATTGTCCAATCACTACATTATCAATCGACAATGAATGATTTCCTGGATAAAGTGTGAATGACTTCACTTCGACTCTGTTGAATGGATATATAGCATTTTTATTAAGTAAAACCTTATGATGAGCTAGGAGGATGCTAGGGTTTATTGTTATATGGTTCATAAATAATTGCGCTTCTAAAATTTTTAGAGATGCTTCCCCTGCTGATTCCATAATATAAAAAGATGCCTTTTCCATATTGAAAGTAATACGAAGGTCCACATTATTCAATAATAATTTGGATTGGTTAAATATATCTCCATGTATTTTACCATATAACTCAACTGTATTACTTTTTTGAAAAATGCTTTTTCTTGCAGTTAATCCAGTATTTCCACCTACCCCATCTGAAGTTGTGTCTGGAATCCATCCAGAGGTAGTTAGATGTGATTTACTCGCATCTGTTCCATAATTAAGTAATGTTTGTATATAAGCTCTGTAGTGATAATTATTATCACTTTGGGATACCAGAACATTATTCAAATAAACAGACGAACTCCTAAATATGGAGTGAAGAACATTATTTACAATTCCAACTGAATCATCCGCTATATTCTGGTTTTCTTTATTTTTCAACTGCACTACTAATTTTAAATATACGCTAGATAGGTCTCTATAAGTTTCTCCATTTCCTAGACATACAAACTCAATCGATCCAGCATTATCTAATGATGCTATAGGGTTATACGCCACTTCTTCTGTTCGCAAAATACTATTTTGAGTAGGGAGAGGCTCAAATAAATCAAGTTCACTTTTCATGCACTCCATTTTTTAATATTTTTTAAACTTTATATTATGATGAAAATATATCCTTGGGTACAGTTTTTTGACTAAAAAATTTTCTTATCTTATTGACACGTTTACTTTTGGAAGAAGTTTTAGAATGAGGATTTTTTTTCGGTTTCTTGCGCTTTATATGTTTTTTTCCAGATCCTTTTTGTAGTACTTTCGAAATTTTATTAATAGCCTTACTTGATAAGTTTTGAAGGGCTAACTGTCCTTGCTCTTCTAAAATATTTCTTAGTGGTTTTCTTCCGAAATCATTCATTATTGCTTTTCCTGTTTCCGTAGCTTGATTTTTTATGGCATTTAGCCCTGATAGAAATAAAGGTTTTAAATTTCTGTATAAACCAGAGAAAAATGAACCAATTCCTCTACCCTGTTGAATAATTCTCGGTGATATGTAAAGTGTTCCTATATGACTAATTCCAGATCCGGACTGATTTAGATAATATTGTGTGTAAAGCTGTTCCATGACGAGTTAAATCTGAGCAACTTTCTTTCTCAGTACCTCATTTATATCTTTTATTTCTTTCTACGAAAATGTAAGGTAACATATATTGGAACATGAGTAGCCTCAAAATACAGCTTTTCACCTACAAGGTTCGTTATCAAAATAGATATATCTTTTATAGAAATCGTCTCAATGGGATAGTATTCAATGAGAGAAAATTTTTTTAATTGACTAGTTCCATCATATGGAAGGACTTTTAAGCAACGTAAATTGGAATCACCAATGCATCTGGGTTTAATAATATCAGTATAAATTAAAATTATTTCGTTTGATGGAGGGTCTAGTTTCTTTACAATAGAATTAGAAACTAATGCATTCAAAAAAATTTCTGTTAATCCAACCTCCCAATTCTCTGAAATTTGAGTTGGTATATTCACAATATTTGTAAAAGCAGATTGAACATTTCCAGTGTATACACTTAATGAATTATTACTGAGTAAGGTAACACTGAATTCTTGAAGGATGTTCATTATCTTATGGTTCAGAGAATAATAGCGTTTTTGAAAATATGTTGATATTTATATGTATTTTCAAAGTGATATCCATTCAATATCATTTTTTCCAAATTGTTTTACAGCCAGTTTTAATTTATAAGGGTGATTCCAAATTCGATTTCTTTTCTGCATTGCAGACATAGATTTTTTTGTAGATAGAGGTTTCTTCTTAGGTGGATTTTCTAATTTACTATCATTTAAAGATGTATCGTGACGCTTTCTCTTATGAGGATAAACTTCAATTTCATTTTCTTTTGATTTCAAATTTTTTTTCTGTCTCTTATGCAAAGATTCAAATTCGTCTTTAGAACTGGATTGTAGTTTTTCCTTGTTGAACTTGTTTTCCATATCATTGAAAGTATCTAATTCTTTTTTATTAATTTCATTAATCTGGGGGTTTAGAACTACCTCATCAGTTTGAGTTTCATTATCAGCTGAATTAAATTTTTGATTCGTATGGCTATTGAACTCTAGAATTTTATTTGGATTTCGTCTTCTTTTATTGTTAATATATTTATTTAACTCTTCTCTAATGGTAATCCATTTATTAAAATCATTCAAATGTTTACTAATAAATATCGGTAATAGTTTCCGATTTAAAAATACAGATGACAGAGAATCATTAAAAATCATGTTGTAAGTATTTGGGTGTACAAGTAATACTTTATTTAACTTAGTTTTAGACATTATCGATGAGTTTGCCAATTATTCCTGAGAGCAATGAAGATAGGAGAACTGGAAGAAATCCCCCACGTTGAATTAGAACTTTCCTTTTGGAGCTTACAGATCGTTTTGGACATGATATACATCTGAGTTCATTTTTATACTTTTTTAAAAATTTCTTATCCTTTGTTTTCAATTTGTTATTTCCATTTAGTGTATTATATGCTATTTCAATAATTGATTTTAATACGTCTTCATGACAATTCTTTAAAATTGCTTTCCTTAGTTTTGTGTCAGCATTTTTTATCGTGTACAAAAAATGCTTGTTTTCCTTTAACCGCTTGAGATTCTTTTTGTAAACCATTTTCACTAGTATCACAATAGCAGAAGCAATAATCTTTATTAAATATTTTTGTTCTATATCTGAGAAGATCATTAATGCCTTGGGTGAGATCAATGACTAAATATCCATGAGGTTCGTCTGTAACCTCTTTATATATTTTCATTAGTTCTCTAGGGTTTTCTGGATATATTTGCCGAGCTAAGTGTTGAAACTGCAACTTATCGCGGGGATTTTTAAATACAACAATATATTTTGAGTTTAATGAAATATCTCGAGTGTGAGATGATTTATGAAAAATATTCTGAGTGACTACGATAACAGATAGATTTCTGTGATGCGAACCTTTTGTAAAAAGTTCACAGACTTCTTTATTAAACGCACCCATCATCAAGTCATCTAATATTATTAGAATGGGTTCATTATTTTCATTCTCAAAACTTTCAGGTATGCCTCTATGAAATTCAATATTATTTAGTTTTGGTTTAGCCTTTTCTTCTCCATAACACCAAATTATACGATTGATTTCTTCGCTTATTAAATGCGATTTTAATTCAATTAGTTTTTCTAAAAAAGTAGTTTTTCCTGACCCTGATGGTCCACTGATTAGCATTGTAAATGGATGTATGAACTGATAAAACATGATGACTGTGGAATAACTAATTTATAAATGATTTCATTTCATCTCCTCTTATATATATATATATTTTTTTTATTTTATAATATATTTACATTCTTCTAAGAATACAAAAATCTTAAAAATATTATTGAGTGCACATCTGTATTGGAAATTTTTATGCATTTGACAATTTGTGAAATAGTTAGGTAAATGACTCAAACTCATTGTGAGTTCAATATTAATAATATTTATGCTCGGAGATAAATATTTTTCGAGGAATTCTTTTTTATGTTTTCCAACAACAAAAACAGTATTAAATTTATTTAAAGGTGATAAAACGTCTGCGACTGATAAATAATCGATATATCCATCATTCCAATCAAGTCCATTTACATTTTTTTTACAGAATAAATATTTCTTTCGAGCGTCGATATCCAGTTCTTTATATGAATAGGGTGGCTTAAACACATAATAGTTGGGTATAACTGATCCACCACTCATAAAAGCGAGCTCCTTAATGAATAATTGTTGATTATTTCCACACAAATATTGGAAATCCAGTAGAATTGTTTTCTCTTTCTGAAATTGAGTCATTTTCGAATCAAAGAAAAAATAAAACTGAAATTGTATCGTCATCTCAATCCTTTATATAGCATATAATTGCTTGAGGTCTTTTCAGTTTGAGTTAGCTCGCAAGAAAAGATGGAACAAATTAAGGAGGAAAAACGTGAAATTAAACAGATACAGGATCATGAAGTAATTTTCGGTATGGAATATTATATAAACTTGAATTTAAAAATAAAATGTGGGTTTTCAACAACTCGAAATTTTACACCAATGTTATGGATTCAGCAAGGAAATAATTATATTGGATTGGATCGTGAGGAATGGATTCATCTTATGGCTTATAAGGAATTCATACAATTAAAACTGGATCATCACAAATTCCTTTCACCGGATACATTATTAAGTTACCCTTCATTTCAAAATATACATTGTGAATTTGTATATAAAAAAAGTAATGGTAACTGCATATTCACTTTGAATCACTTTGGTAATTGTATAGAATTCGATAGCCGAGCCTGGAAAAAATTAATTCGAGTTGGTGTCTTTTTATCTACTTTTCTATGTTGGAATACAATTTTACAAAAACAAATATTTAATTTTTATCACAATCATTTTATACCAACATGTATTGAACAAAAGAAAAATTGTATTCAATTTTCTGAAATTAAAGGATTTTATTCAGATGATGTTAAAGTAGATTTAACTAGATTATGTTTTGAAATATCAAGAAAAATGCAAAATGTAATTAAAAATGATATTAAAATGTATAAAGTATTAAGAAGAACAAAATTAGTAAAGGAAGAATATGTATAATAAGGTTAAATTAAAAAATAAAAATTTTAAAACATGAGTAAGAAAATTGTTGTTGACGAAATTCACAGATATGCTAGAAAAAATTTTCCGCGGCGAAGATTTATACAAAAAGGTTTGCACGACACGTGGCAAATTGATTTGGTTGAAATGATTCCATTTCAACAAACAAACAATGGATACAAATATCTTCTTACAATAGTAGATACTTTTTCTAAATTTGCATTTGCTCTTCCTGTGAAAACAAAAAGCGCCAAAAATGTAACTATGGCCATGAGTGAAGTATTAAAAAACTCAAATCATCTTCCAAAAAATATTCAATCTGATCAGGGGAAAGAATTTTTTAATAATGAATTTAAAAGTTTAATGAATAAATTTAAAATTAATCATTATCATACATATACACATATGAAAGCTTCAATTTGTGAGCGCTTTAATAGAACATTAAAAAATATGATGTGGAAAATGTTTAGTATGAATGGTGACTATAAATGGATTACAAATTTACAATCACTTATATCTAAGTACAACAATTCATGGCACAGAACAATTAAAATGAAACCAATTGAAGTGAATAAAATTAATGAAAACAGTATACTTCAGAGCATATATAGTTTTCCAAAAAAATTTCCAAAACCAAAATTTAACGTAGGTGACTCTGTTAGAATTAGCAAGTTTAAAGGTACATTTTTCAAAGGATATACACCAAATTGGACAACGGAAATTTTCATTATAGAAAAAATTAATATCACTTACCCAGTGACATATATTTTAAAAGATTATAAGGAATCTATTATCAAAGGTGCTTTTTATGAGTATGAACTGCAGAAAGTCAGGAATAAAAACGCGTATCTGGTTGAAAAAGTATTGAAGCGTAAAGGCAATAAGTTATATGTTAAATGGCTAGGATTTGAAAATATTCATAACTCATGGATTCTTAAAAGTGAATTACTAAAATAGGGTATATAAATCATTAACATAGAAGATAACCCCCAGTTGCCTAGTGTATGTCAACTGAATCGCATATTAAAAGAATAAATATGCAATGGTTTAAGAAAGGATATGTTCGATTACTCTACTGTAACTATTGCGGTAGCAACGAACATTTAGAGAATAACTGTAGAAAGAAAAAATTTGATGATTTGAAACAGCAGTCTGATAAGAAAAATATAAAACAAAAATAGGTGGTATGGAAATATATTTTGTTTTATTGATAATTAAATATGAAATATATACATGTCTTAAATATATAATAGATTGACATAAAATGGCTATTTACATAGTTATTTTTAACTAATAAAGTTATAGTTATGCGTAGAAAGGTGTTTTTTTTTTTTTTTTTTTTTTTTTTTTGTTTTTGGTAGTTTGTGTTAGTTTATTGTTTCCGAATATATATAATTAGCTGTCTATTCTATAGTGACCCCATGCTGAAGTTGATATACCATCAGATGAAATATGTCTTTTATCATCTAGATAGTTTAAGCTTATTTTGTTTACAATTTCTGTATATAGTTGATGAGATCGACTTCTTATTACCCGTTGTTGACCATAAAAAGTTTTTCGATTGCTAATACATTCAATATAATCATTAAACTGTAGTTTTCTAACTATATTACTTTTCACACCCTTAACTTTTTTAACAACTTTGTCGTTACATTCATCTGATTTCTTATCAACTTTATAAGCATAGGCTTTAGCTTTCAAACCTACAAAACTGGTCATAACTCTCCCCGCATTTTCATCTTTCATTAAACCCAATACCTTTTTATTAAGCCGTTTTATATTGAACTGGTTCTCATCGCTATAATCAGATGTATCAAAGTACGACGGATTTTGTTTCATTAATTTATATAGATCATCCTCTGAAGAGATTATAAAAGAATCGGTATCCATATAAATAGTATTAGAAGACGGGCTTTTTATTTTGAGAAAGTTATAATAAAAATCGTACATCAGCCATTTCGATAGCTCTAAAACAGAAAAACCTACATAAATGGGTTTATCGTACACAATTTCTAATTTAGTTAGTTCAACACCTATCAGATTTTCACTAAATATTTCAATACTATGTACATTTGATTTACTAATAAGTGACCTGTATCCCTCGGAATTTTGTCTGTTATCATAGTGTGTAACTAAGCGAACGTCTCTTCTTTTTTCTACATTTTCCATAGTTTTACCATAAACTGCGTTGTTCATGAGCTTATAGAAATTTTTTTCAAAATCATTACTTGCCAACGTTCGTTTTTCAGTATTTAAATTAATGTAAGATTTTAACCAAGCGCTTTGTTTAAATATTAATACCCGATGTATTTTCTTCAAAATCAAACCGTGACTCAAAGCAAGTTGTAAATTTTTGAGATGAATGATGTAGTTTTCTTTTTTATGAAAGTCCGCAATTAACTTTTTCCCTTTTCCACCGACAGGTATTTTGTTCTCAGGACAAAATGGAAGAGAGTTATGAGCATCATGCAAAGTCTCAGGATATTCTAGATCAACTTCTAGAATATAACCAATATCATCCTCGGTGGATATATTAAAAACATTTAAACTTTCTACTTCTTTTTTTTCTAGAAATTTAAAATTAGATATTGGAAGTTTCTGAGACATTGCCCATCCATATAAATTATTTGCATCTATGTAGAGCAAATAGTTTTCTTTATTTTTAGGGTTGTATCCAGCATTCATATACTTATTATTTGCAAATGAAACCCTATGACTACATTGCGTCAAGCCTCCTCTCACTCCAATTTTTAGAAAATTATGAATATCTGCATCATTTATCAACTCTAATTCTACTTGAGTATACTTCAGCATGGCATCCCAAGAAAGTGAAGGCGCAGTAACATAGTTACAGGGATCTAAGTTATATATATTCCTACATATGGAACGGAAATTTTCGAAGACATCACTCAAAATTAATACATCACTTTCTAAATAAATTATCATATAGTCCCTTAATGTTTTACAATTAAATGTATCCCACACTTTTTGAGCGAAGACATAGTCTTCCTCAGAACATTCCTTTTCTTCTAAGCTATTGTAAAAACTATTTCTGTCCGGTAGAGATTTCTGAGTTAAAACATCAAAGCTATTTAAATAATCATATGGGAAAACACCTTTTCTACGCATTAAATTAAACTTATCATTATTTGAAAATTTAGTTCTTAATAATTTAAAGTTTTCGGGATTTAAATAGCTTGCTAACTTTTCTAAACTGGAATTTAAAAATCTATTTGAATCAATAAAATTAATATTATATTTTGTTTTCTTCCCATCCATAATCCTCTTCGATAATGATATATACAACTCTTTATTACATGGAATGGCTTTTAAATTACCTCCCAATTGCTTTATAAATAAGTGAATATCATATCTAGAAAGATTATGGAAAACTACTGGGAAAAAAGGATACTTAAAATTAAAATTACTCTTACATTGGGGGTGTATTGGTCCCATATATTCTCCAGTGAAAAAGTTATAATATTTTTCATCATTCATTGGATCGACGATTTCTTGTTCACAGGCGCAACAGTTTTCACAAATCTGGCGTAGTTCGTCATCATCGCAGAGAAGTGAATTGGTTGGTGCCGGTGATGTCCAATACATTTTATATAAATCATCGAGTCTTTCTTCCAATGCAGATATAAATTTCTCCACACAATCATTTCCTATAATTAAAAATATTTTTAAAACCTTATTCTATTTATTCACTTTTGTATTTTTGTTAATCTTACCTTCATATGTCCAAATTTCATTTAGCTGTGGATTATATGTATGACAAACATGAAAAGAAATCGCACATGCTTGATGCTTCTGGATTTGTGTTGTGGATTCGCTTATTGTAGGATTGGTTTCACATTTTATCAAAATTGATTCAATATCTGCATATACAACTATTGGTGGAGATAGTTTTTTGTCGAATCTTTCGAACTTTATTGTTGCTCCCTCTAGAGGATATGTCGCTGTTACTTTCCCGCACTCAGTTTTGTTATGTCGCTTTGTATCTATGTTATAGTATGATTGACATAAGTCGCAAAAGTATCCAGGAGTATGACTCGCTGTAAATTGACTTTTCACTAGTCTTTTTAAATCACGAATCAGACAAAAGTGATAGTTACAACTGGAATCCATTTGCAGCAGCATATTTATATGAAACTCCCGAACTTCTTTTGCTGATCGTGATGGTCCAATTACTTTAGTTGGGTCGTTAGCTTTTCTTTTTTCCTTTAGCTCATACGTATTAATACTAAAATTACAATTATTTTTTTCAAATTCCTTCAAATCTTTTATAGTGGCTGGAAAATTCATTTTTGAAAAATTTAGATTTATTCCTCTAAATCTTATTTTTTCTGAGCAAATATCAAGTATTTTATAATAACTTGGGTTGGTCAGTTTAAAAAGTAGCTTCTCATTTAGGTTATCTAATTTATACGCAATATATGAGAGAACTGTCCATTTGAAACAATATATATCATTATTTTTAACATTAGTTGTTGCTGCTTTCGAGTTAATATCTCTCGGTAATGCAATATACTCCCCAGCAGGAATATGTTCTAATTTACATATAGTCGTTTCAATGTATTTAAATTCAGCAATAGCCCATCCACTATCTCGTTCCTGGAATTCACTAGATATTTTTATTAATTCATCGGAAAACTCCTCTAATATTGGTTCTATCTCATCAATATTGTACACACATTTAAATTGCGTAGCAAAATGTTTTAATGTTATCACCATTTCATTATCATCTTGGGCTTTTACATATTCGCCATATAAAACTAAATTCATTTTAATAAATTCATGTTCAGCAATATTTGTTTCAATTATGGCTTTAAGATAACTCTTAATATCGGCATAAAATGAGTTGAAACAAATTTCATTCCTCAAGTTACCAATAATTCTGTAACGACGACACATTCTGTTATCAAGTGGAGATGTTTGATATACATTTTCCGAGATATTGGTTGCAGACTTATCTTTGTGCGCATTCGTGCGCAAATGCATTTTAAATCTGTTAGACTGTATGCTAACATCACATATCTCACATCTTTTCAGCTCCGTGTTATCACAAATTTTTTTGGTCGGTTTTATTGACAATGATGTATCTTCCAAAAGACGTTTCCTTGGTTTCTCTCCTTTGCACTGATTGTAGTGGGTGTTGAAATTTTCCAATCCATAAATGTTAATATTACAATTATCACAACAAATCGCAATAATATTGGATTTGCATTCTCTGACATTTTTATTAAAATGTTCAAACATGAGTTTTTCGCTAAGGAAAAGTTTTCCACAGTTTTCACAATTATACATTTTGTATTTCTTTCTTTTTACTTTGACACTACACAAAAAGACTCACTGACATGTAACGTACTAATACGAATTTTTGAAAAATAATTGTATTTATATTAAAGAGAACGATTTCATTTCTACTGCTACCTTCTTATTAGCTATGTATTATACCAAGGAATATTATGTTTATCTCTTTCTTTATCCGACCTATTCTTTTTCTCGTATATTCATTCTACATGAATTCATTGATATATGTTGATCACACATTTAAGGGGTACATTCTATCTCTTTTCACATTACAAACTATACTTTTATGTAAGACATCTTTCTACCTGAATTGTTCTCTCATTTTGATTGGGTTAGGAAAAATCATTGAATCAAACACTGTTCAGAAGTCTATGTGTTCATAACGTACAGAAAATCGCTCGTCGTCGCTCGCCGTAATAATATTTAAAATTGTGTAGTCTTAACATAATACTATAAAATATTAAAAAATGTCTGAGTCACAAGAACTTGTGTTTATAGACACGTCTTCTGAGTCGTTAATTGAATGTGGACAAAATATTTTGGATTTTCCTGAGCTTCAATATTTAAAGGAGGCGAGAACATCAACCCCACTGTGGGAGAGCATGGATAGCGATACAATGTGGGGACTCGACACATTCATGGATCTAGACATCACGATGTTAAGCGATGCAAATAAAGATTATGATATATATGAAGATATTCATAATAATTCTTCAAAAAACTCTGCTAATGACAGTAAGGAGGAAGATATCTTACTAAACGCTGCATGGGATGATTATCAAAAAAACAATATAAACGATGAGGATACTAGACATATGTCTGATGCAGAGGACAGTATACTTATAGAAGCAGTATTAAAAGAAGGCTATTAATAATTAATATTAATATTTATATAACTAAGATAAATATGTATTATAATTGGAAATAATAAATACAAAATAAAAATAATTTAAAAATTAAATTCATTTTTTATATTTAAGTTATGAAGGAAAAGTCTAAGGTATGGGAGAACAATATTTTCGGGTATAGGACTATCTCTTTCGAACCCTTGCTTCTTAAAAATCTTCTGTTGGGTTAGATACTTTTCTACTTCCGAATCTGGATACTTCAAGTAAATGAGATCATTAACACCATAGTTGAACAGCAAAAAACCTAAAGATGTAGAATACAATTGATCACCATCGCCATTATATTGAAACATGGATTCTAAACTTATTTGATAAATCCAATTTGAAATTCAATGACTCAAAGGTTTTAAAACTATTTAAAACCGAATTTACAATTAAAAAGAAAATAAATAAAAAATATTCCAAGTATAATTAATTGTAAAATTATTTATTTTTGTATTATTTAAATTATATATACATTTTATTATTCGTATGTTGTATTTAACTTAGAAACAAATTCGAAAATTGCCATATTGAATTTATTTTTATCTCTCCCTCTAAAAATTAAACTCTGAACGCCACTATCTTTTAGTACTTTGAATGGGTTTTTTTTTGTGTGAAATATTTGAGTAAATCGCTTGGGCAAGAAAATCCAAAGAGGAGAATCATTTTCATCTAACAAATAAATGATCAGCTTTTCACCAAATTGTGTTTCCTTAACTTTGCATCCAGTGATAATATAGTCCTGATCAATATTTAAATCATCAACTTTAGTATATCCTTGACCAACCCCTTTAGAACAATTATTTAATTGTTGGATAAGATTCTGTTAAATAAATATTAGAAATAAATATTTACATTTATTGAAAAATATTTACTTACCATTATTAGAATCAAATGTAAGCACTTCCACTATGAGATTTAATTTGAGACTATTTTTGAAATGGATTTCAATACTTTATATAGAAGTAAATCTGAACACAATTGTATAAGATTGTCAATGGGTTTTCATTGGTCAAATCTGTTATTCAAAAATGTTTCTATTTCATTCTACTCCGTTAGAGAGATGTGCTATGCAATATGCCTAGTTCTTTCAAGCACTCAGCAGCAACATTTGTATTTTTCTTTACAAAACTTCTTATTGGTTGAGGTACCTTTATATGTAATGCATACATGTTACCTTATTCTTATTCTTTCTCATCCTTATTGTATATACATCTTCTAAATTCGTCACATTTTCATTTGTATTGAATTATCTCACATACATGAAATTCATTCAAAGAGACGAAAGAAAATCGAACGTTACAATAATTATATTACAAATAAAACACTGACGGTTTTCGTTATGAAATTCAATTCACGTTATCGTATGGCCATAAAATATAGTTTATATTACGGGTTGTGAGTGCGGACTTCGTTTTATGAGACGGATTGATAAAAACAAACAAGTAAACAGAAAGACAAAACAATGGGGCGGGGGTGAGTCTTGATCAGTTAACACAGGTGGCCCTTGTCCATTTTGGTGCTGCTCTCAAGTCTTAAGAACCTATCGGACGATTTTATAACTTTTGTGCGGTAGTGGGTTCAAGTATTTGCTATAATCAAACTGTTCTCAAATACGATCTTAGCAGGATAGATGGTTGTGACTGTTCTCAAAATACCCTTAACCGACGCATATGAAACTCAATCTTAGCAGGTAGAAGTTTCAGATGGAGGACGACGAAGCAACTGCCTATATTCATACTACTGCCAATGGGATTACAGGGGGGAGTTGCGGCCAAAATAACATCACTTTATTAGAAGAACAAATTATTTTAGTTGGATTTATTTAAATGCCGATTGGATACCTTATTGGGTTTGCTGCTGAATAAGATTTTTTGGTGGATACCGATTGGTATAGTTGGATTTTGATGAATTGTAATAAGATTTTTGGTGGATGGTTATTGGACTAGTTGGAATTTGGTTGGATTGTAGTTCGTTTTTTAAACGCACGACCCAATTGCCTTACCTTGCCTATATTCATACTACTGCCAATGGGATTACAGGGGGGAGTTGCGGCCAAAATAACATCACTATATTAGAAGAACAAATTATTTTAGTTGGATTTATTTAAATGCCGATTGGATACCTTATTGGGTTTGCTGCTGAATAAGATTTTTTGGTGGATACCGATTGGTATAGTTGGATTTTGATGAATTGTAATAAGATTTTTGGTGGATGGTTATTGGACTAGTTGGAATTTGGTTGGATTGTAGTTCGTTTTTTAAACGCACGACCCAATTGCCTTACCTTGCCTATATTCATACTACTCATATTAATAAAGCAATGACAAATATTTCAAATAAATTCGATGTCTGGTTCAGAAAAAATTGAAGGATATACCCATTCGGTAGCTGATCTTAAGAAGTCCCTTTATAGTAAAATAACGTTATTTTCTTCGATGTGGCGGCTCCTGGACACATGAACTGAGTTACTTCTATATTGATGGATATTAATATGGAAATAACAAACATTTTAGAAAAATTCGATATATTGTTCAGAATTTGAACAGAATGATATACCGATGTACTGCTGTACGGACTCTGTGTTTAATCATGAAGAAGTCCAAGTATTATAAATAAAGGACTTAGTTTTCAATATACCTGCTCATAGACACATGAAGTGAATTTACTTTATATTGATGCATAATGATAAAGCCATGACAAATATTGCAGAAAAATTAGAAATCTGGTTCAGAAAGAATTGTAGGATATACTGATTCTGTAGCTGATGTTGAGAAGTCCCTTTATAGTAAATTAACGTTTTTGCTTCTTTGAGGTTGCTACTGAATACATGAACTGAAGTAATTCTATATCGATGCATATTAATATAGAAATAACAAATATTTCATATAATTTCGACATATTATTCAGAAAATGAACAGAATGATATACCGATGTACTGATGTACCAACTCTGTAATTAACCAGGAAGAAGTCCAAGTTTAATAAATGAATGATTTTGTTTTCAATATGGCTGCTCCTAGACACATGAACTGAATCTATTCTATGTCGATGCAAATTAATATATTAATGACAAATATTACAGACAAAATTCGAAATCTAGTTCAGAAAATATTGAAGGATATACCGTTTCAGTGGCAGATCTTAAGAAATCCGTTTATAGTAAATCAACGTAATTTTCTTCAATGAGGCTGGCCTGGTCACATGAAATGAATTAATTATACATCGATGCATATGAATAAAGCGATGTGTAGAAAATATTGATGAATACATTTACTCGGTAAATAATCATGAAGAAATTTCTTTTTAGTAACTTAACGATATTTTTTTGATGAGGTGCCTAATGGACACTTGAACTCAGTGATGTTCCGATGTACTGTTGTACCAACTCTGTAATTAACCATGAAGAAGTTTAATAAATAAATGATTTTGTTTTCAATATGGCTGCTCCTAGACACATGAACTGAATCTATTCTATATCGATGCAAATTAATATAGCAATGACAAAAATTACAGACAAAATTCGAAATCTGGTTCAGAAAATATTGAAGGATATACAGTTTCGGTAGCTGATCTTAAGAAGTCCCTTTATAGTAATTTTCTTCAATGAGGCTGCTACTGGACACATAAACTGAATTAATTATATTACAATGCATATTTATTAAGCGATGTTCAGAAAATATTGATGAATGCACAGACTCGGAAACAAATCGTGAAGAGGTCCCTATATAGTAAATTAACGATATTTTCCTCGATGTGGCGGCTCCTGGAAACAAAAACTAAATGAACTTTATATTGATGCATATTAATAAAGCAATGACAAATATTTCAAATAAATTCGATGTCTGGTTCAGAAAAAATTGAAGGATATACCCATTCGGTAGCTGATCTTAAGAATACCCTTTATAGTAAAATAATGTTATTTTCTTCGATGTGGCGGCTCCTGGACACATGAACTGAGTTACTTCTATATTGATGGATATTAATATGGAAATGACAAATATTCTAGAAAATTTCGACATATTGTTCAGAATATGAACAGAATGATATACCGATGTACGGACTCTGTATTTAATCATGAAGAAGTCAAAGTTTGATAAATTAACGATTTTGTTTTCAATATGGCTGCTCTTAGACACATGAACTGAATCTATTCTCTATCGATGCAATTAAATATAGAAATTGAAGGATATACCGTTTCTGTAGCTGATCTTAAGAAGTCCCTTTATGATAAATCAACGTCATTTTCTTCAATGAGGCTGGTACTGGACACATGAACTGAATTAATTCTATTAGGATACATGTTTATTAAGCGATGTTCAGAAAATATTGATATATGCACAGACTCGGAAACAAATCATGAAGAAGTACCTTTATAGTAAAATAACGTTATTTTCTTCGATGTGGCGTCTCCTGGACACATGAACTGAGTTACTTCTATATTGATGGATATTAATATGGATATGACAAATATTCTAGAAAATTTCGACATATTGTTCAGAATATGAACAGAATGATATACCGATGTACGGACTCTGTATTTAATCATGAAGAAGTCAAAGTTTGATAAATTAACGATTTTGTTTTCAATATGGCTGCTCTTAGACACATGAACTGAATCTATTCTCTATCGATGCAATTAAATATAGAAATTGATGGATATACCGTTTCTGTAGCTGATCTTAAGAAGTCCTTCTATAGTAAATAAACCTCATTTTCTTCAATGAGTCTGCTAATGGACACATGAACTGAATCAATTCTATTAGGATATACATGAACTGAATCTATTCTATATGGATGCAATTAAATATAGAAATTGAAGGATATACCGTTTCTGTAGCTGATCTTAAGAAGTCCCTTTATGATAAATCAACGTCATTTTCTTCAATGAGGCTGGTACTGGACACATGAACTGAATTAATTCTATTAGGATACATGTTTATTAAGCGATGTTCAGAAAATATTGATATATGCACAGACTCGGAAACAAATCATGAAGAAGTACCTTTATAGTAAAATAACGTTATTTTCTTCGATGTGGCGTCTCCTGGACACATGAACTGAGTTACTTCTATATTGATGGATATTAATATGGATATGACAAATATTCTAGAAAATTTCGACATATTGTTCAGAATATGAACAGAATGATATACCGATGTACGGACTCTGTATTTAATCATGAAGAAGTCAAAGTTTGATAAATTAACGATTTTGTTTTCAATATGGCTGCTCTTAGACACATGAACTGAATCTATTCTCTATCGATGCAATTAAATATAGAAATTGATGGATATACCGTTTCTGTAGCTGATCTTAAGAAGTCCTTCTATAGTAAATAAACCTCATTTTCTTCAATGAGGCTGCTAATGGACACATGAACTGAATCAATTCTATTAGGATATACATGAACTGAATCTATTCTATATGGATGCAATTAAATATAGAAATTGAAGGATATACCGTTTCTGTAGCTGATCTTAAGAAGTCCCTTTATGGTAAATCAACGTCATTTTCTTCAATGAGGCTGGTACTGGACACATGAACTGAATTCATTCTATTAGGATTCATGTTTATTAAGCGATGTTCAGAAAATATTGATATATGCACAGACTCGGAAACAAATCATGAAAAAGTACCTTTATAGTAAAATAACGTTATTTTCTTCGATGTGGCGTCAACTGGACACATGAACTGAGTTACTTCTATATTGATGGATATTAACATGGAAATGACAAACAATTTAGAAAAATTCGACATATTGTTCAGAATTTGAACAGAAAGATATACCGATGTACTGCTGTACGGACTCTGTGTTTAATCATGAAGAAGTCCAAGTAATATAAATAAAGGATTTAGTTTTCAATATACCTGCTCATAGACACATGAAGTGAATTTACTTATATGCATAATAATAAAACCATGACAAATACTGTAGAAAAATTAGAAATCTGTTTCAGAAAAAATTGGGGATATACCGATTCTCTAGCTGATGTTGAGAAGTTCCTTTATAGTAAATTAACGTCTTTTGCTTCTTTGAGGTTGCTACTGAATACATGAACTGAAGTAATTCTATATCGATGCATAGTAATATAGAAATGACAAATATTTCATAAAATTTCGACATATTGTTCAGAAAAAGAACAGAATGATATACCGATGTACTGATGTACCAACTCTGTAATTAACCATGAAGAAGTCCAAGTTTAATAAATTAATGATTTTGTTTTCAACACGGCTGCTCGTAGGCACATGAACTGAATGTATTCTATATCGATGCAAATTAATATAGCAATGACAAATATTACAGACAAAATTCGAAATCTGGTTCAGAAAATGTTAAAGGCTATACCGATTCAGTAGCTGATCTTAAGAAGTCCCTTTATAGTAAATCAACGTAATTTTCTTCAGTGACGCTGCTACTGGTCACATGAACTGGATTTATTCTATATCGATGCATATTAATATAGAAATGACAAATATTTTATAAAATTTCGACATAATGTTCAAAAAATGAACAGAATGATATACCGATGTACTGATGTACCAACTCTGTACCTGCTCATAGACACATGAATTGAATTAACTTTATATTAATGCACAATAATAAAGCCATGACAAATATTGCAGGAAAATTAAAAATCTGGTTCAGAAAGAATTGGAGGATATACCGATTCTGTAGCTGATGTTGAGAAGTCCCTTTATAGTAAATTAACGTCTTTTGCTTCTTTGAGGTTGCTACTGAATACCTGAACTGAACAAATTCTATATCGATGCATATTAATATAGAAATGACTAATATTTCATAAAATTTCGACATATTGTTCAGAAAATGAACAGACTAATATACCAATGTACCAACTCTGTATTTAACCATGAAGAATTCCAAGTTTAATAAATAAATGATTTTGTTTTCAATATGGCTGCTCCTAGACACATAAACTGAATCTACTGGACACATGAACTGAATTAATTCTATTACAATGCATATTTATTAAGCGATGTTCACAAAATATTGGTATATGCACAGACTCGGAAACAAATCGTGAAGAAGTCCCTATATAGTAAATTAACCATATTTTCTTCGATGTGACGGCTCCTGGAAACAAAAACTAAATTAACTTTATATTGATGTATATATGAATAAAGCAATGACAAATATTTCAAATAAATTCGATGTCTGGTTCAGAAAAAATTGAAGGATATACTCATTCGGAATTTTGTTTTCAATATGACTGCTCCTAGACACATGAACTGAATCTATTCTATATGGATGCAAATTAATTGAGCTATGCAAATTATTGCAGAAAAATTCGAAATCTGGTTCAGAAAGAATTGTAGGATGTACCCATTCGGTAGCTGATCATAAGAAATCCCTTTATAGTAAATTAATGTTATTTCCTTCAATGAGGCTGCCCCTGGTCACATGAACTGAATTAATTATACATCGATGCATATGAATAAAGCGATGTGTAGAAAATATTGATGAATACATTGACTCGGTAACTAACCATGAAGAAATCTCTTAATAGTAACTTAACGATATTTTTTTGATGAAGTGACTAATGGATACTTGAACTAAGTGATGTTCCGATGTACTGATGTACTGATTCTGTAAATAATTATGGAGAAGTCCAAGTATTATTAATACAGGATTTAGTTTTCAATATGCCTGCTCATAAACACATGAATTGAATTAACTTTATATTAATGCATAATAATAAAGCCATTACAAATATTGCAGAAAAATTAGAAATCTGGTTCAGAAAGAATTGGAGGATATTCTGATTCTGTAGCTAATGTTGAGAAGTCCCTTTATAGTAAATTAACGTCTTTTGCTTCTTTGAGGTTGCTACTGAATACATGAACTGAAGTAATTCTATATCGATGCATAGTAATATAGAAATGACAAATGTTTCATAAAATTTCGACATATTGTTCAGAAAAAGAACAATGATGAATGATATACCGATGTACTGATGTACCAACTCTGTAATTAACCATGAAGAAGTCCAAGTTTAATAAATAAATGATTTTGTTCTCAATATGGCTGCTCGTAGGCACATGAACTGAATGTATTCTATATCGATGCAAATTAATATAGCAATGACAAATATTACAGACAAAATTCGAAATCTGGTTCAGAAAATGTTAAAGGCTATACCGTTTCAGTAGCTGATCTTAAGAAGTCCCTTTATAGTAAATCAACGTAATTTTCTTCAGTGGCGCTGCTACTGGTCACAAGAACTGGATTTATTCTATATCGATGCATAGTAATATAGAAATGACAAATATTTCATAAAATTTCGACATATTGTTCAGAAAAAGAACAGAATGATATACCGATGTACTGATGTACCAACTCTGTAATTAACCATGAAGAAGTCCAAGTTTAATAAATAAATGATTTTGTTTTCAATATGGCTGCTCCTAGACACATGAACTGAATCTACTCTATATCGATGCAAATTAATATAGCAATGACAAATATTACAGACAAAATTCGAAATCTGGTTCAGAAAATATTGAAGGATATACCGTTTCAGTAGCTGATCTTAAGAAATCCGTTTATAGTAAATCAACGTAATTTTCTTCAATGAGGCTGTTACTGGACACATGAACTGAATTAATTCTATTATATTGCATATTTATTAAGCGATGTTCAGAAAATATTGATGAATGCACAGACTCGGAAACAAATCGTGAAGAGGTCCCTATATAGAAAATTAACGATATTTTCTTCGATGTGGCGGCTCCTGGAAACAAAAACTAAATGATCCTTATATTGATGCATATTCATAAAGCAATGACAAATATTTCAAATAAATTCGATGTCTGGTTTAGAAAAAATTGAAGGATATACTCATTCGGAATTTTGTTTTCAATATGACTGCTCCTAGACACATGAACTGAATCTATTCTATATGGATGCAAATTAATTGAGCTATGCAAATTATTGCAGAAAAATTCGAAATCTGGTTGAGAAAGAATTGTAGGATGTACCCATTCGGTAGCTGATCATAAGAAATCCCTTTATAGTAAATTAATGTTATTTCCTTCAATGAGGCTGCCCCTGGTCACATGAACTGAATTAATTATACATCGATGCATATGAATAAAGCGATGTGTAGAAAATATTGATGAATACATTGACTCGGTAACTAACCATGAAGAAATCTCTTAATAGTAACTTAACGATATTTTTTTGATGAAGTGACTAATGGATACTTGAACTGAGTGATGTTCCGATGTACTGATGTACTGATTCTGTAAATATTTATGGAGAAGTCCAAGTATTATAAATACAGGATTTAGTTTTCAATATGCCTGCTCATAGACACATGAATTGAATTAACTTTATATTGATGCATAATAATAAAGCCATAACAAATATTGCAGAAAAATTAGAAATCTGGTTCAGAAAGTATTGGAGGATATACTGATTCTGCAGCTGATGTTGAGAAGTCCCTTTATAGTAAATTAACGTTTTTGCTTCTTTGAGGTGGCTACTGAATACATGAACTGAAGTAATTCTATATCGATGCATATTAATATAGAAATGACAAATGTTTCATAAAATTTCGACATATTGTTCAGAAAAAGAACAATGATGAATGATATACCGATGTACTGATGTACCAACTCTATAATTAACCATGAAGAAGTCCAAGTTTAATAAATGAATGATTTTGTTTTCAATATGGCTGCTCCTAGACACATGAACTGAATCTATTCTATGTCGATGGAAATTAATATAGCAATGACAAATATTACAGACAAAATTCGAAATCTGGTTCAGAAAATGTTAAACGCTATACCATTTCAGTAGCTGATTTAAGAAGTCCCTTTATAGTAAATCAACGTAATTTTCTTCAGTGACGCTGCTATTGGTCACATGAACTGGATTTATTCTATATCGATGCATATTAATATAGAAATGACAAATATTTTATAAAATTTCGACATAATGTTCAAAAAATGAACAGAATGATATACCGATGTACTGATGTACCAACTCTGTACCTGCTCATAGACACATGAATTGAATTAACTTTATATTAATGCACAAAAATAAAGCCATGACAAATATTGCAGAAAAATTGGAAATCTGGTTCAGAAAGAATTGGAGGATATACTGATTATGTTGCTGATGTTGAGAAGTCCCTTTACAGTAAATTAACGTTTTTGCTTCTTTGAGGTTGCTACTGAATACATGAACTGAAGTAATTCTCTATCGATGCATATTAATATAGAAATGACAAATATTTCATAAAATTTCGACATATTGTTCAGAAAAAGAACAGAATGATATACCGATGTACTGATGTACGGACTCTGTATTTAATCATGAAGAAGTCCAAGTTTGATAAATTAACGATTTTGTTTTCAATATGGCTGCTCTTAGACATATGAACTGAATCTATTCTCTATCGATGCAATTAAATCTAGAAATTGAAGGATATACCGTTTCAGTAGCTGATCTTAAGAAGTCCCTTTATAGTAAATCAACGTAATTTTCTTCAATGAGGCTGCTACTGGACACATAAACTGAATTAATTATATTACAATGCATATTTATTAAGCGATGTTCAGAAAATATTGATGAATGCACAGATTTGGAAACAAATCGTGAAGAGGTCCCTATATAGTAAATTAACGATATTTTTCTGATGGGGCGACTAATGGACACTTGAACTGAGTGATGTTCCGATGTACTGATACAGACTCTGTAAATAATTATGAAGAAGGACGAGTATTATAAATAAAGAAATTAGTTTTCAATATACCTGATCATAGACACATGAAGTGAATTAACTTTATATTGATGCATAATAATAAAGCCATGGCAAATAATGCAGAAAAAATAGAAACTGGTTCAGAAAGAATTGGAGGATAGTAAATTAACGTTTTTGCTTCATTGAGGTTGCTACTGAATACATGAACTGAAGTAATGAAGAAGTCCAAGTTTAATAAATGAATGATTTTGTTTTCAATATGGCTGCTCCTAGACACATGAACTGAATCTATTCTCTGTCGATGCAAATTAATATATCAATGACAAATATTACAGACAAAATTCGAAATCTGGTTCAGAAAATATTGAAGGATATACCGTTTCAGTAGCTGATCTTAAGAAATCCGTTTATAGTAAATCAACGTAATTTTCTTCAATGAGGCTGTTACTGGGCACATGAACTGAATTAATTCTATTAGGATGCATATTTATTAAGCGATGTTCAGAAAATATTGATGAATGCACAGACTCGGAAAAAAATCGTGAAGAGGTCCCTATATAGTAAATTAACGATATTTTCTTCGATGTGGCGGCTCCTGGAAACAAAAACTAAATGAACTTTATATTGATGCATATTAATAAATCAATGACAAATATTTCAAATAAATTCGATGTCTGGTTCAGAAAAAATTGAAGGATATACCCATTCGGTAGCTGATCTTAAGAAGTCCCTTTATAGTAAAATAACGTTATTTTCTTCGATGTGGCGGCTACTGGACACATGAACTGAGTTACTTCTATATTGATGGATATTAATATGGAAATGACAAACATTTTAGAAAAATTCGACATATTGTTCAGAATATGAACAGAATGATATACCGATGTACGGACTCTGTGTTTAATCATGAAGAAGTCCAAGTATTATAAATAAAGGACTTAGTTTTCAATATACTTGCTCATAGACACATGAAGTGAATTTACTTTATATTGATGCATAATAATAAAGCCATGACAAATATTGCAGAAAAATTGGAAATCTGGTTCAGAAAGAATTGGAGGATATACTGATTCTGCAGCTGATGTTGAGAAGTCCCTTTATAGTAAATTAATGTATTTGCTTCTTTGAAGTTGCTACTGAATACATGAACTGAAGTAATTCTATATCGATGCATATTAATATAGAAATGACAAATGTTTCATAAAATTTCGACATATTGTTCAGAAAAAGAACAATGATGAATGATATACCGATGTACTGAGGTACTAACTCTGTAATTAACCATGAAGAAGTCCAAGTTTAATAAATTAATGAATTTGTGTTCAATATGGCTGCTCCTAGACACATGAACTGAATCTATTCTCTATCGATGCAATTAAATCTAGAAATTGAAGGATATACCGTTTCAGTAGCTGATCTTAAGAAATCCGTTTATAGTAAATCAACGTAATTTTCTTCAATGAGGCTGTTACTGGACACATGAACTGAATTAATTCTATTAGGATGCATATTTATTAAGCGATGTTCAGAAAATATTGATGAATGCACTGATTCGGTAATTAATCATGAAGACATCTCTTTATAGTAAATTAATGATATTTTTCTGATGGGGCGACTAATGGACACTTGAAATGAGTGATGTTCCGATGTACTGATACAGACTCTGTAAATAATTATGAAGAAGGACGAGTATTATAAATAAAGGAATTAGTTTTCAATATACCTGCTCATAGACACATGAAGTGAATTAACTTTATATTGATGCATAATAATAAAGCCATGGCAAATATTGCAGAAAAATTAGAAATCTGGTTCAGAAAGAATTGGAGGATAGTAAATTAACGTTTTTGCTTCTTTGAAGTTGCTACTGAGTACATGAACTGAAGTAATTCTATATCGATGCATATTAATATAGAAATGACAAATATTTTATAAAATTTCGACATAACGTTCAGAAAAACAACAGAATGATATACCGATGTACTGATGTACCAACTCTGTAATTAACCATGAAGAAGTCCAAGTTTAATAAATTAATGATTTTGTTTTCAATATGGCTGCTCCTAGACACATGAACTGAATCTATTCTATGTCGATGGAAATTAATATAGCAATGACAAATATTACAGACAAAATTCGAAATCTGGTTCAGAAAATAATGAGGGATATACCGTTTCAGTAGCTGATCTTAAGAAATCCGTTTATAGTAAATCAACGTAATTTTCTTCAATGAGGCTGTTACTGGACACATGAACTGAATTAATTCTATTAGAATGCATATTTACTAAGCGATGTTCAGAAAGTATTGATGAATGCACAGACTCGGAAACAAATCGTGAAGAGGTCCCTATATAGTAAATTAACGATATTTTCTTCGATGTGGCGGCTCCTGGAAACAAAAACTAAATGAACTTTATATTGATGCATATTAATAATTCAATGACAAATATTTCAAATAATTTCGATGTCTGGTTCAGAAAAAATTGAAGGATATACCCATTCGGTAGCTGATCTTAAGAAGTCCCTTTATAGTAAAATAACGTTATTTTCTTCGATGTGGCGGCTCCTGGACACATGAACTGAGTTACTTCTATATTGATGGATATTAATATGGAAATGACAAACATTTTAGAAAAATTCGACATATTGTTCAGAATATGAACAGAATGATATACCGATGTACGGACTCTGTGTTTAATCATGAAGAAGTCCAAGTATTATAAATAATGGACTTAGTTTTCAATATACTTGCTCATAGACA
Organism: Coelopa pilipes; assembly: GCA_947389925.1. NCBI lineage: Eukaryota > Metazoa > Arthropoda > Insecta > Diptera > Coelopidae > Coelopa > Coelopa pilipes. The sequence goes on from OX376700.1 coordinate 12,298,847, forward strand.
CATGAAGTGAATTTACTTTATATTGATGCATAATAATAAAGCCATGACAAATATTGCAGAAAAATTGGAAATCTGGTTCAGAAAGAATTGGAGGATATACTGATTCTGCAGCTGATGTTGAGAAGTCCCTTTATAGTAAATTAACGTATTTGCTTCTTTGAAGTTGCTACTGAATACATGAACTGAAGTAATTCTATATCGATGCATATTAATATAGAAATGACAAATGTTTCATAAAATTTCGACATATTGTTCAGAAAAAGAACAATGATGAATGATATACCGATGTACTGAGGTACTAACTCTGTAATTAACCATGAAGAAGTCCAAGTTTAATAAATTAATGAATTTGTGTTCAATATGGCTGCTCCTAGACACATGAACTGAATCTATTCTCTATCGATGCAATTAAATCTAGAAATTGAAGGATATACCGTTTCAGTAGCTGATCTTAAGAAATCCGTTTATAGTAAATCAACGTAATTTTCTTCAATGAGGCTGTTACTGGACACATGAACTGAATTAATTCTATTAGGATGCATATTTATTAAGCGATGTTCAGAAAATATTGATGAATGCACTGATTCGGTAATTAATCATGAAGACATCTCTTTATAGTAAATTAATGATATTTTTCTGATGGGGCGACTAATGGACACTTGAAATGAGTGATGTTCCGATGTACTGATACAGACTCTGTAAATAATTATGAAGAAGGACGAGTATTATAAATAAAGGAATTAGTTTTCAATATACCTGCTCATAGACACATGAAGTGAATTAACTTTACATTGATGCATAATAATAAAGCCATGGCAAATATTGCAGAAAAATTAGAAATCTGGTTCAGAAAGAATTGGAGGATAGTAAATTAACGTTTTTGCTTCTTTGAAGTTGCTACTGAATACATGAACTGAAGTAATTCTATATCGATGCATATTAATATAGAAATGACAAATATTTTATAAAATTTCGACATAACGTTCAGAAAAACAACAGAGTGATATACCGATGTACTGATGTACCAACTCTGTAATTAACCATGAAGAAGTCCAAGTTTAATAAATTAATGATTTTGTTTTCAATATGGCTGCTCCTAGACACATGAACTGAATCTATTCTATGTCGATGGAAATTAATATAGCAATGACAAATATTACAGACAAAATTCGAAATCTGGTTCAGAAAATAATGAGGGATATACCGTTTCAGTAGCTGATCTTAAGAAATCCGTTTATAGTAAATCAACGTAATTTTCTTCAATGAGGCTGTTACTGGACACATGAACTGAATTAATTCTATTAGAATGCATATTTACTAAGCGATGTTCAGAAAGTATTGATGAATGCACAGACTCGGAAACAAATCGTGAAGAGGTCCCTATATAGTAAATTAACGATATTTTCTTCGATGTGGCGGCTCCTGGAAACAAAAACTAAATGAACTTTATATTGATGCATATTAATAATTCAATGACAAATATTTCAAATAAATTCGATGTCTGGTTCAGAAAAAATTGAAGGATATACCCATTCGGTAGCTGATCTTAAGAAGTCCCTTTATAGTAAAATAACGTTATTTTCTTCGATGTGGCGGCTCCTGGACACATGAACTGAGTTACTTCTATATTGATGGATATTAATATGGAAATGACAAACATTTTAGAAAAATTCGACATATTGTTCAGAATATGAACAGAATGATATACCGATGTACGGACTCTGTGTTTAATCATGAAGAAGTCCAAGTATTATAAATAAAGGACTTAGTTTTCAATATACTTGCTCATAGACACATGAAGTGAATTTACTTTATATTGATGCATAATAATAAAGCCATGACAAATATTGCAGAAAAATTGGAAATCTGGTTCAGAAAGAATTGGAGGATATACTGATTCTGCAGCTGATGTTGAGAAGTCCCTTTATAGTAAATTAACGTATTTGCTTCTTTGAAGTTGCTACTGAATACATGAACTGAAGTAATTCTATATCGATGCATATTAATATAGAAATGACAAATGTTTCATAAAATTTCGACATATTGTTCAGAAAAAGAACAATGATGAATGATATACCGATGTACTGAGGTACTAACTCTGTAATTAACCATGAAGAAGTCCAAGTTTAATAAATTAATGAATTTGTGTTCAATATGGCTGCTCCTAGACACATGAACTGAATCTATTCTCTATCGATGCAATTAAATCTAGAAATTGAAGGATATACCGTTTCAGTAGCTGATCTTAAGAAATCCGTTTATAGTAAATCAACGTAATTTTCTTCAATGAGGCTGTTACTGGACACATGAACTGAATTAATTCTATTAGGATGCATATTTATTAAGCGATGTTCAGAAAGTATTGATGAATGCACAGACTCGGAAACAAATCGTGAAGAGGTCCCTATATAGTAAATTAACGATATTTTCTTCGATGTGGCGGCTCCTGGAAACAAAAACTAAATGAACTTTATATTGATGCATATTAATAATTCAATGACAAATATTTCAAATAAAGTCGATGTCTGGTTCAGAAAAAATTGAAGGATATACCCATTCGGTAGCTGATCTTAAGAAGTCCCTTTATAGTAAAATAACGTTATTTTCTTCGATGTGGCGGCTACTGGACACATGAACTGAGTTACTTCTATATTGATGGATATTAATATGGAAATGACAAACATTTTAGAAAAATTCGACATATTGTTCAGAATATGAACAGAATGATATACCGATGTATTGATGTACGGACTCTGTATTTAATCACGAAGAAGTCCAAGTTTGATAAATTAACGATTTTGTTTTCAATATGGCTGCTCTTAGACATATGAACTGAATCTATTCTCTATCGATGCAATTAAATCTAGAATTTGAAGGATATACCGTTCCTGTAGCTGATCTTAAGAAGTCCCTTTTTGGTAAATAAACGTAATTTTCTTCAATGAGGCTGGTACTGGACACATGAACTGAATTAATTCTATTAGGATGCATATTTATTAAGCGATGTTCAGAAAATATTGATGAATGTACTGATTCGGTAATTAATCATGAAGACATCTCTTTATAGTAAATTAATGATATTTTTCTGATGGGGCGACTAATGGACACTTGAAATGAGTGATGTTCCGATGTACTGATACAGACTCTGTAAATAATTATGAAGAAGGACGAGTATTATAAATAAAGGAATTAGTTTTCAATATACCTGCTCATAGACACATGAAGTGAATTAACTTTACATTGATGCATAATAATAAAGCCATGGCAAATATTGCAGAAAAATTAGAAATCTGGTTCAGAAAGAATTGGAGGATAGTAAATTAACGTTTTTGCTTCTTTGAAGTTGCTACTGAATACATGAACTGAAGTAATTCTATATCGATGCATATTAATATAGAAATGACAAATATTTTATAAAATTTCGACATAACGTTCAGAAAAACAACAGAGTGATATACCGATGTACTGATGTACCAACTCTGTAATTAACCATGAAGAAGTCCAAGTTTAATAAATTAATGATTTTGTTTTCAATATGGCTGCTCCTAGACACATGAACTGAATCTATTCTATGTCGATGGAAATTAATATAGCAATGACAAATATTACAGACAAAATTCGAAATCTGGTTCAGAAAATAATGAGGGATATACCGTTTCAGTAGCTGATCTTAAGAAATCCGTTTATAGTAAATCAACGTAATTTTCTTCAATGAGGCTGTTACTGGACACATGAACTGAATTAATTCTATTAGAATGCATATTTACTAAGCGATGTTCAGAAAGTATTGATGAATGCACAGACTCGGAAACAAATCGTGAAGAGGTCCCTATATAGTAAATTAACGATATTTTCTTCGATGTGGCGGCTCCTGGAAACAAAAACTAAATGAACTTTATATTGATGCATATTAATAATTCAATGACAAATATTTCAAATAAATTCGATGTCTGGTTCAGAAAAAATTGAAGGATATACCCATTCGGTAGCTGATCTTAAGAAGTCCCTTTATAGTAAAATAACGTTATTTTCTTCGATGTGGCGGCTCCTGGACACATGAACTGAGTTACTTCTATATTGATGGATATTAATATGGAAATGACAAACATTTTAGAAAAATTCGACATATTGTTCAGAATATGAACAGAATGATATACCGATGTACGGACTCTGTGTTTAATCATGAAGAAGTCCAAGTATTATAAATAAAGGACTTAGTTTTCAATATACTTGCTCATAGACACATGAAGTGAATTTACTTTATATTGATGCATAATAATAAAGCCATGACAAATATTGCAGAAAAATTGGAAATCTGGTTCAGAAAGAATTGGAGGATATACTGATTCTGCAGCTGATGTTGAGAAGTCCCTTTATAGTAAATTAACGTATTTGCTTCTTTGAAGTTGCTACTGAATACATGAACTGAAGTAATTCTATATCGATGCATATTAATATAGAAATGACAAATGTTTCATAAAATTTCGACATATTGTTCAGAAAAAGAACAATGATGAATGATATACCGATGTACTGAGGTACTAACTCTGTAATTAACCATGAAGAAGTCCAAGTTTAATAAATTAATGAATTTGTGTTCAATATGGCTGCTCCTAGACACATGAACTGAATCTATTCTCTATCGATGCAATTAAATCTAGAAATTGAAGGATATACCGTTCCTGTAGCTGATCTTAAGAAATCCGTTTATAGTAAATCAACGTAATTTTCTTCAATGAGGCTGTTACTGGACACATGAACTGAATTAATTCTATTAGGATGCATATTTACTAAGCGATGTTCAGAAAGTATTGATGAATGCACAGACTCGGAAACAAATCGTGAAGAGGTCCCTATATAGTAAATTAACGATATTTTCTTCGATGTGGCGGCTCCTGGAAACAAAAACTAAATGAACTTTATATTGATGCATATTAATAATTCAATGACAAATATTTCAAATAAAGTCGATGTCTGGTTCAGAAAAAATTGAAGGATATACCCATTCGGTAGCTGATCTTAAGAAGTCCCTTTATAGTAAAATAACGTTATTTTCTTCGATGTGCCGGCTACTGGACACATGAACTGAGTTACTTCTATATTGATGGATATTAATATGGAAATGACAAACATTTTAGAAAAATTCGACATATTGTTCAGAATATGAACAGAATGATATACCGATGTATTGATGTACGGACTCTGTATTTAATCACGAAGAAGTCCAAGTTTGATAAATTAACGATTTTGTTTTCAATATGGCTGCTCTTAGACATATGAACTGAATCTATTCTCTATCGATGCAATTAAATCTAGAATTTGAAGGATATACCGTTCCTGTAGCTGATCTTAAGAAGTCCCTTTTTGGTAAATAAACGTAATTTTCTTCAATGAGGCTGGTACTGGACACATGAACTGAATTAATTCTATTAGGATGCATATTTATTAAGCGATGTTCAGAAAATATTGATGAATGCACCGACTCGGTAATTAATCATGAAGACATCTCTTTATAGTAAATTAATGATATTTTTCTGATGGGGCGACTAATGGACACTTGAAATGAGTGATGTTCCGATGTACTGATACAGACTCTGTAAATAATTATGAAGAAGGACGAGTATTATAAATAAAGGAATTAGTTTTCAATATACCTGCTCATAGACACATGAAGTGAATTAACTTTATATTGATGCATAATAATAAAGCCATGGCAAATATTGCAGAAAAATTAGAAATCTGGTTCAGAAAGAATTGGAGGATAGTAAATTAACGTTTTTGCTTCTTTGAGGTTGCTACTGAATACATGAACTGAAGTAATTCTATATCGATGCATATTAATATAGAAATGACAAATGTTTCATAAAATTTCGACATATTGTTCAGAAAAAGAACAATGATGAATGATATACCGATGGACTGATGTACCAACTCTATAATTAACCATGAAGAAGTCCAAGTTTAATAAATGAATGATTTTGTTTTCAATATGGCTGCTCCTAGACACATGAACTGAATCTATTCTCTGTCGATGCAAATTAATATATTAATGACAAATATTACAGACAAAATTCGAAATCTGGTTCAGAAAATATTGAAGGATATACCGTTTCAGTAGCTGATCTTAAGAAATCCGTTTATAGTAAATCAACGTAATTTTCTTCAATGAGGCTGTTAGTGGGCACATGAACTGAATTAATTCTATTAGAATGCATATTTATTAAGCGATGTTCAGAAAATATTGATGAATGCACAGACTCGGAAACAAATCGTGAAGAGGTCCCTATATAGTAAATTAACGATATTTTCTTCGATGTGGCGGCTCCTGGAAACAAAAACTAAATGAACTTTATATTGATGCATATTAATAATTCAATGACAAATATTTCAAATAAATTCGATGTCTGGTTCAGAAAAAATTGAAGGATATACCCATTCGGTAGCTGATCTTAAGAAGTCCCTTTATAGTAAAATAACGTTATTTTCTTCGATGTGGCGGCTACTGGACACATGAACTGAGTTACTTCTATATTGATGGATATTAATATGGAAATGACAAACATTTTAGAAAAATTCGACATATTGTTCAGAATATGAACAGAATGATATACCGATGTACGGACTCTGTGTTTAATCATGAAGAAGTCCAAGTATTATAAATAAAGGACTTAGTTTTCAATATACTTGCTCATAGACACATGAAGTGAATTTACTTTATATTGATGCATAATAATAAAGCCATGACAAATATTGCAGAAAAATTGGAAATCTGGTTCAGAAAGAATTGGAGGATATACTGATTCTGCAGCTGATGTTGAGAAGTCCCTTTATAGTAAATTAATGTATTTGCTTCTTTGAGGTTGCTACTGAATACATGAACTGAAGTAATTCTATATCGATGCATATTAATATAGAAATAACAAATATTTCATATAATTTCGACATATTATTCAGAAAATGAACAGAATGATATACCGATGTACTGATGTACCGACTCTGTAATTAATCATATAGAAGTCCAAATTTAATAAATTAAGAATTACGTTTTAAATATGGCTGCTCCTAGACACATGAACTGAATCTACTCTATATCGATGCAAATTAATATAGCAATGACAAATATTACAGACAAAATTCGAAATCTGGTTCAGAAAATATTGAAGGATATACCGTTTCAGTAGCTGATCTTAAGAAATCCGTTTATAGTAAATCAACGTAATTTTCTTCAATGAGGCTGTTACTGGACACATGAACTGAATTAATTCTATTATATTGCATATTTATTAAGCGATGTTCAGAAAATATTGATGAATGCACAGACTCGGAAACAAATCGTGAAGAGGTCCCTATATAGAAAATTAACGATATTTTCTTCGATGTGGCGGCTCCTGGAAACAAAAACTAAATGATCCTTATATTGATGCATATTCATAAAGCAATGACAAATATTTCAAATAAATTCGATGTCTGGTTTAGAAAAAATTGAAGGATATACTCATTCGGAATTTTGTTTTCAATATGACTGCTCCTAGACACATGAACTGAATCTATTCTATATGGATGCAAATTAATTGAGCTATGCAAATTATTGCAGAAAAATTCGAAATCTGGTTCAGAAAGAATTGTAGGATGTACCCATTCGGTAGCTGATCATAAGAAATCCCTTTATAGTAAATTAATGTTATTTCCTTCAATGAGGCTGCCCCTGGTCACATGAACTGAATTAATTATACATCGATGCATATGAATAAAGCGATGTGTAGAAAATATTGATGAATACATTGACTCGGTAACTAACCATGAAGAAATCTCTTAATAGTAACTTAACGATATTTTTTTGATGAAGTGACTAATGGATACTTGAACTGAGTGATGTTCCGATGTACTGATGTACTGATTCTGTAAATATTTATGGAGAAGTCCAAGTATTATAAATACAGGATTTAGTTTTCAATATGCCTGCTCATAGACACATGAATTGAATTAACTTTATATTGATGCATAATAATAAAGCCATAACAAATATTGCAGAAAAATTAGAAATCTGGTTCAGAAAGTATTGGAGGATATACTGATTCTGCAGCTGATGTTGAGAAGTCCCTTTATAGTAAATTAACGTTTTTGCTTCTTTGAGGTGGCTACTGAATACATGAACTGAAGTAATTCTATATCGATGCATATTAATATAGAAATGACAAATGTTTCATAAAATTTCGACATATTGTTCAGAAAAAGAACAATGATGAATGATATACCGATGTACTGATGTACCAACTCTATAATTAACCATGAAGAAGTCCAAGTTTAATAAATGAATGATTTTGTTTTCAATATGGCTGCTCCTAGACACATGAACTGAATCTATTCTATGTCGATGGAAATTAATATAGCAATGACAAATATTACAGACAAAATTCGAAATCTGGTTCAGAAAATGTTAAACGCTATACCATTTCAGTAGCTGATTTAAGAAGTCCCTTTATAGTAAATCAACGTAATTTTCTTCAGTGACGCTGCTATTGGTCACATGAACTGGATTTATTCTATATCGATGCATATTAATATAGAAATGACAAATATTTTATAAAATTTCGACATAATGTTCAAAAAATGAACAGAATGATATACCGATGTACTGATGTACCAACTCTGTACCTGCTCATAGACACATGAATTGAATTAACTTTATATTAATGCACAAAAATAAAGCCATGACAAATATTGCAGAAAAATTGGAAATCTGGTTCAGAAAGAATTGGAGGATATACTGATTATGTTGCTGATGTTGAGAAGTCCCTTTACAGTAAATTAACGTTTTTGCTTCTTTGAGGTTGCTACTGAATACATGAACTGAAGTAATTCTCTATCGATGCATATTAATATAGAAATGACAAATATTTCATAAAATTTCGACATATTGTTCAGAATTTGAACAGAATGATATACCGATGTACTGATGTACGGACTCTGTATTTAATCATGAAGAAGTCCAAGTTTGATAAATTAACGATTTTGTTTTCAATATGGCTGCTCTTAGACATATGAACTGAATCTATTCTCTATCGATGCAATTAAATCTAGAAATTGAAGGATATACCGTTTCAGTAGCTGATCTTAAGAAGTCCCTTTATAGTAAATCAACGTAATTTTCTTCAATGAGGCTGCTACTGGACACATAAACTGAATTAATTATATTACAATGCATATTTATTAAGCGATGTTCAGAAAATATTGATGAATGCACAGATTTGGAAACAAATCGTGAAGAGGTCCCTATATAGTAAATTAACGATATTTTTCTGATGGGGCGACTAATGGACACTTGAACTGAGTGATGTTCCGATGTACTGATACAGACTCTGTAAATAATTATGAAGAAGGACGAGTATTATAAATAAAGAAATTAGTTTTCAATATACCTGATCATAGACACATGAAGTGAATTAACTTTATATTGATGCATAATAATAAAGCCATGGCAAATAATGCAGAAAAAATAGAAACTGGTTCAGAAAGAATTGGAGGATAGTAAATTAACGTTTTTGCTTCATTGAGGTTGCTACTGAATACATGAACTGAAGTAATGAAGAAGTCCAAGTTTAATAAATGAATGATTTTGTTTTCAATATGGCTGCTCCTAGACACATGAACTGAATCTATTCTCTGTCGATGCAAATTAATATATCAATGACAAATATTACAGACAAAATTCGAAATCTGGTTCAGAAAATATTGAAGGATATACCGTTTCAGTAGCTGATCTTAAGAAATCCGTTTATAGTAAATCAACGTAATTTTCTTCAATGAGGCTGTTACTGGGCACATGAACTGAATTAATTCTATTAGGATGCATATTTATTAAGCGATGTTCAGAAAATATTGATGAATGCACAGACTCGGAAAAAAATCGTGAAGAGGTCCCTATATAGTAAATTAACGATATTTTCTTCGATGTGGCGGCTCCTGGAAACAAAAACTAAATGAACTTTATATTGATGCATATTAATAAATCAATGACAAATATTTCAAATAAATTCGATGTCTGGTTCAGAAAAAATTGAAGGATATACCCATTCGGTAGCTGATCTTAAGAAGTCCCTTTATAGTAAAATAACGTTATTTTCTTCGATGTGGCGGCTACTGGACACATGAACTGAGTTACTTCTATATTGATGGATATTAATATGGAAATGACAAACATTTTAGAAAAATTCGACATATTGTTCAGAATATGAACAGAATGATATACCGATGTACGGACTCTGTGTTTAATCATGAAGAAGTCCAAGTATTATAAATAAAGGACTTAGTTTTCAATATACTTGCTCATAGACACATGAAGTGAATTTACTTTATATTGATGCATAATAATAAAGCCATGACAAATATTGCAGAAAAATTGGAAATCTGGTTCAGAAAGAATTGGAGGATATACTGATTCTGCAGCTGATGTTGAGAAGTCCCTTTATAGTAAATTAATGTATTTGCTTCTTTGAAGTTGCTACTGAATACATGAACTGAAGTAATTCTATATCGATGCATATTAATATAGAAATGACAAATGTTTCATAAAATTTCGACATATTGTTCAGAAAAAGAACAATGATGAATGATATACCGATGTACTGAGGTACTAACTCTGTAATTAACCATGAAGAAGTCCAAGTTTAATAAATTAATGAATTTGTGTTCAATATGGCTGCTCCTAGACACATGAACTGAATCTATTCTCTATCGATGCAATTAAATCTAGAAATTGAAGGATATACCGTTTCAGTAGCTGATCTTAAGAAATCCGTTTATAGTAAATCAACGTAATTTTCTTCAATGAGGCTGTTACTGGACACATGAACTGAATTAATTCTATTAGGATGCATATTTATTAAGCGATGTTCAGAAAATATTGATGAATGCACTGATTCGGTAATTAATCATGAAGACATCTCTTTATAGTAAATTAATGATATTTTTCTGATGGGGCGACTAATGGACACTTGAAATGAGTGATGTTCCGATGTACTGATACAGACTCTGTAAATAATTATGAAGAAGGACGAGTATTATAAATAAAGGAATTAGTTTTCAATATACCTGCTCATAGACACATGAAGTGAATTAACTTTATATTGATGCATAATAATAAAGCCATGGCAAATATTGCAGAAAAATTAGAAATCTGGTTCAGAAAGAATTGGAGGATAGTAAATTAACGTTTTTGCTTCTTTGAAGTTGCTACTGAATACATGAACTGAAGTAATTCTATATCGATGCATATTAATATAGAAATGACAAATATTTTATAAAATTTCGACATAACGTTCAGAAAAACAACAGAATGATATACCGATGTACTGATGTACCAACTCTGTAATTAACCATGAAGAAGTCCAAGTTTAATAAATTAATGATTTTGTTTTCAATATGGCTGCTCCTAGACACATGAACTGAATCTATTCTATGTCGATGGAAATTAATATAGCAATGACAAATATTACAGACAAAATTCGAAATCTGGTTCAGAAAATAATGAGGGATATACCGTTTCAGTAGCTGATCTTAAGAAATCCGTTTATAGTAAATCAACGTAATTTTCTTCAATGAGGCTGTTACTGGACACATGAACTGAATTAATTCTATTAGAATGCATATTTACTAAGCGATGTTCAGAAAGTATTGATGAATGCACAGACTCGGAAACAAATCGTGAAGAGGTCCCTATATAGTAAATTAACGATATTTTCTTCGATGTGGCGGCTCCTGGAAACAAAAACTAAATGAACTTTATATTGATGCATATTAATAATTCAATGACAAATATTTCAAATAATTTCGATGTCTGGTTCAGAAAAAATTGAAGGATATACCCATTCGGTAGCTGATCTTAAGAAGTCCCTTTATAGTAAAATAACGTTATTTTCTTCGATGTGGCGGCTCCTGGACACATGAACTGAGTTACTTCTATATTGATGGATATTAATATGGAAATGACAAACATTTTAGAAAAATTCGACATATTGTTCAGAATATGAACAGAATGATATACCGATGTACGGACTCTGTGTTTAATCATGAAGAAGTCCAAGTATTATAAATAATGGACTTAGTTTTCAATATACTTGCTCATAGACACATGAAGTGAATTTACTTTATATTGATGCATAATAATAAAGCCATGACAAATATTGCAGAAAAATTGGAAATCTGGTTCAGAAAGAATTGGAGGATATACTGATTCTGCAGCTGATGTTGAGAAGTCCCTTTATAGTAAATTAACGTATTTGCTTCTTTGAAGTTGCTACTGAATACATGAACTGAAGTAATTCTATATCGATGCATATTAATATAGAAATGACAAATGTTTCATAAAATTTCGACATATTGTTCAGAAAAAGAACAATGATGAATGATATACCGATGTACTGAGGTACTAACTCTGTAATTAACCATGAAGAAGTCCAAGTTTAATAAATTAATGAATTTGTGTTCAATATGGCTGCTCCTAGACACATGAACTGAATCTATTCTCTATCGATGCAATTAAATCTAGAAATTGAAGGATATACCGTTTCAGTAGCTGATCTTAAGAAATCCGTTTATAGTAAATCAACGTAATTTTCTTCAATGAGGCTGTTACTGGACACATGAACTGAATTAATTCTATTAGGATGCATATTTATTAAGCGATGTTCAGAAAGTATTGATGAATGCACAGACTCGGAAACAAATCGTGAAGAGGTCCCTATATAGTAAATTAACGATATTTTCTTCGATGTGGCGGCTCCTGGAAACAAAAACTAAATGAACTTTATATTGATGCATATTAATAATTCAATGACAAATATTTCAAATAAAGTCGATGTCTGGTTCAGAAAAAATTGAAGGATATACCCATTCGGTAGCTGATCTTAAGAAGTCCCTTTATAGTAAAATAACGTTATTTTCTTCGATGTGGCGGCTACTGGACACATGAACTGAGTTACTTCTATATTGATGGATATTAATATGGAAATGACAAACATTTTAGAAAAATTCGACATATTGTTCAGAATATGAACAGAATGATATACCGATGTATTGATGTACGGACTCTGTATTTAATCACGAAGAAGTCCAAGTTTGATAAATTAACGATTTTGTTTTCAATATGGCTGCTCTTAGACATATGAACTGAATCTATTCTCTATCGATGCAATTAAATCTAGAATTTGAAGGATATACCGTTCCTGTAGCTGATCTTAAGAAGTCCCTTTTTGGTAAATAAACGTAATTTTCTTCAATGAGGCTGGTACTGGACACATGAACTGAATTAATTCTATTAGGATGCATATTTATTAAGCGATGTTCAGAAAATATTGATGAATGCACTGATTCGGTAATTAATCATGAAGACATCTCTTTATAGTAAATTAATGATATTTTTCTGATGGGGCGACTAATGGACACTTGAAATGAGTGATGTTCCGATGTACTGATACAGACTCTGTAAATAATTATGAAGAAGGACGAGTATTATAAATAAAGGAATTAGTTTTCAATATACCTGCTCATAGACACATGAAGTGAATTAACTTTATATTGATGCATAATAATAAAGCCATGGCAAATATTGCAGAAAAATTAGAAATCTGGTTCAGAAAGAATTGGAGGATAGTAAATTAACGTTTTTGCTTCTTTGAAGTTGCTACTGAATACATGAACTGAAGTAATTCTATATCGATGCATATTAATATAGAAATGACAAATATTTTATAAAATTTCGACATAACGTTCAGAAAAACAACAGAATGATATACCGATGTACTGATGTACCAACTCTGTAATTAACCATGAAGAAGTCCAAGTTTAATAAATTAATGATTTTGTTTTCAATATGGCTGCTCCTAGACACATGAACTGAATCTATTCTATGTCGATGGAAATTAATATAGCAATGACAAATATTACAGACAAAATTCGAAATCTGGTTCAGAAAATAATGAGGGATATACCGTTTCAGTAGCTGATCTTAAGAAATCCGTTTATAGTAAATCAACGTAATTTTCTTCAATGAGGCTGTTACTGGACACATGAACTGAATTAATTCTATTAGAATGCATATTTACTAAGCGATGTTCAGAAAGTATTGATGAATGCACAGACTCGGAAACAAATCGTGAAGAGGTCCCTATATAGTAAATTAACGATATTTTCTTCGATGTGGCGGCTCCTGGAAACAAAAACTAAATGAACTTTATATTGATGCATATTAATAATTCAATGGCAAATATTTCAAATAAATTCGATGTCTGGTTCAGAAAAAATTGAAGGATATACCCATTCGGTAGCTGATCTTAAGAAGTCCCTTTATAGTAAAATAACGTTATTTTCTTCGATGTGGCGGCTCCTGGACACATGAACTGAGTTACTTCTATATTGATGGATATTAATATGGAAATGACAAACATTTTAGAAAAATTCGACATATTGTTCAGAATATGAACAGAATGATATACCGATGTACGGACTCTGTGTTTAATCATGAAGAAGTCCAAGTATTATAAATAAAGGACTTAGTTTTCAATATACTTGCTCATAGACACATGAAGTGAATTTACTTTATATTGATGCATAATAATAAAGCCATGACAAATATTGCAGAAAAATTGGAAATCTGGTTCAGAAAGAATTGGAGGATATACTGATTCTGCAGCTGATGTTGAGAAGTCCCTTTATAGTAAATTAACGTATTTGCTTCTTTGAAGTTGCTACTGAATACATGAACTGAAGTAATTCTATATCGATGCATATTAATATAGAAATGACAAATGTTTCATAAAATTTCGACATATTGTTCAGAAAAAGAACAATGATGAATGATATACCGATGTACTGAGGTACTAACTCTGTAATTAACCATGAAGAAGTCCAAGTTTAATAAATTAATGAATTTGTGTTCAATATGGCTGCTCCTAGACACATGAACTGAATCTATTCTCTATCGATGCAATTAAATCTAGAAATTGAAGGATATACCGTTCCTGTAGCTGATCTTAAGAAATCCGTTTATAGTAAATCAACGTAATTTTCTTCAATGAGGCTGTTACTGGACACATGAACTGAATTAATTCTATTAGGATGCATATTTACTAAGCGATGTTCAGAAAGTATTGATGAATGCACAGACTCGGAAACAAATCGTGAAGAGGTCCCTATATAGTAAATTAACGATATTTTCTTCGATGTGGCGGCTCCTGGAAACAAAAACTAAATGAACTTTATATTGATGCATATTAATAATTCAATGACAAATATTTCAAATAAAGTCGATGTCTGGTTCAGAAAAAATTGAAGGATATACCCATTCGGTAGCTGATCTTAAGAAGTCCCTTTATAGTAAAATAACGTTATTTTCTTCGATGTGCCGGCTACTGGACACATGAACTGAGTTACTTCTATATTGATGGATATTAATATGGAAATGACAAACATTTTAGAAAAATTCGACATATTGTTCAGAATATGAACAGAATGATATACCGATGTATTGATGTACGGACTCTGTATTTAATCATGAAGAAGTCCAAGTTTGATAAATTAACGATTTTGTTTTCAATATGGCTGCTCTTAGACATATGAACTGAATCTATTCTCTATCGATGCAATTAAATCTAGAATTTGAAGGATATACCGTTCCTGTAGCTGATCTTAAGAAGTCCCTTTTTGGTAAATAAACGTAATTTTCTTCAATGAGGCTGGTACTGGACACATGAACTGAATTAATTCTATTAGGATGCATATTTATTAAGCGATGTTCAGAAAATATTGATGAATGCACCGACTCGGTAATTAATCATGAAGACATCTCTTTATAGTAAATTAATGATATTTTTCTGATGGGGCGACTAATGGACACTTGAAATGAGTGATGTTCCGATGTACTGATACAGACTCTGTAAATAATTATGAAGAAGGACGAGTATTATAAATAAAGGAATTAGTTTTCAATATACCTGCTCATAGACACATGAAGTGAATTAACTTTATATTGATGCATAATAATAAAGCCATGGCAAATATTGCAGAAAAATTAGAAATCTGGTTCAGAAAGAATTGGAGGATAGTAAATTAACGTTTTTGCTTCTTTGAGGTTGCTACTGAATACATGAACTGAAGTAATTCTATATCGATGCATATTAATATAGAAATGACAAATGTTTCATAAAATTTCGACATATTGTTCAGAAAAAGAACAATGATGAATGATATACCGATGGACTGATGTACCAACTCTATAATTAACCATGAAGAAGTCCAAGTTTAATAAATGAATGATTTTGTTTTCAATATGGCTGCTCCTAGACACATGAACTGAATCTATTCTCTGTCGATGCAAATTAATATATTAATGACAAATATTACAGACAAAATTCGAAATCTGGTTCAGAAAATATTGAAGGATATACCGTTTCAGTAGCTGATCTTAAGAAATCCGTTTATAGTAAATCAACGTAATTTTCTTCAATGAGGCTGTTAGTGGGCACATGAACTGAATTAATTCTATTAGAATGCATATTTATTAAGCGATGTTCAGAAAATATTGATGAATGCACAGACTCGGAAACAAATCGTGAAGAGGTCCCTATATAGTAAATTAACGATATTTTCTTCGATGTGGCGGCTCCTGGAAACAAAAACTAAATGAACTTTATATTGATGCATATTAATAATTCAATGACAAATATTTCAAATAAAGTCGATGTCTGGTTCAGAAAAAATTGAAGGATATACCCATTCGGTAGCTGATCTTAAGAAGTCCCTTTATAGTAAAATAACGTTATTTTCTTCGATGTGGCGGCTACTGGACACATGAACTGAGTTACTTCTATATTGATGGATATTAATATGGAAATGACAAACATTTTAGAAAAATTCGACATATTGTTCAGAATATGAACAGAATGATATACCGATGTACGGACTCTGTGTTTAATCATGAAAAAGTCCAAGTATTATAAATAAAGGACTTAGTTTTCAATATACTTGCTCATAGACACATGAAGTGAATTTACTTTATATTGATGCATAATAATAAAGCCATGACAAATATTGCAGAAAAATTGGAAATCTGGTTCAGAAAGAATTGGAGGATATACTGATTCTGCAGCTGATGTTGAGAAGTCCCTTTATAGTAAATTAATGTATTTGCTTCTTTGAAGTTGCTACTGAATACATGAACTGAAGTAATTCTATATCGATGCATATTAATATAGAAATGACAAATGTTTCATAAAATTTCGACATATTGTTCAGAAAAAGAACAATGATGAATGATATACCGATGTACTGAGGTACTAACTCTGTAATTAACCATGAAGAAGTCCAAGTTTAATAAATTAATGAATTTGTGTTCAATATGGCTGCTCCTAGACACATGAACTGAATCTATTCTCTATCGATGCAATTAAATCTAGAAATTGAAGGATATACCGTTTCAGTAGCTGATCTTAAGAAATCCGTTTATAGTAAATCAACGTAATTTTCTTCAATGAGGCTGTTACTGGACACATGAACTGAATTAATTCTATTAGGATGCATATTTATTAAGCGATGTTCAGAAAATATTGATGAATGCACCGATTCGGTAATTAATCATGAAGACATCTCTTTATAGTAAATTAATGATATTTTTCTGATGGGGCGACTAATGGACACTTGAAATGAGTGATGTTCCGATGTACTGATACAGACTCTGTAAATAATTATGAAGAAGGACGAGTATTATAAATAAAGGAATTAGTTTTCAATATACCTGCTCATAGACACATGAAGTGAATTAACTTTATATTGATGCATAATAATAAAGCCATGGCAAATATTGCAGAAAAATTAGAAATCTGGTTCAGAAAGAATTGGAGGATAGTAAATTAACGTTTTTGCTTCTTTGAAGTTGCTACTGAATACATGAACTGAAGTAATTCTATATCGATGCATATTAATATAGAAATGACAAATATTTTATAAAATTTCGACATAACGTTCAGAAAAACAACAGAATGATATACCGATGTACTGATGTACCAACTCTGTAATTAACCATGAAGAAGTCCAAGTTTAATAAATTAATGATTTTGTTTTCAATATGGCTGCTCCTAGACACATGAACTGAATCTATTCTATGTCGATGGAAATTAATATAGCAATGACAAATATTACAGACAAAATTCGAAATCTGGTTCAGAAAATAATGAGGGATATACCGTTTCATTAGCTGATCTTAAGAAATCCGTTTATAGTAAATCAACGTAATTTTCTTCAATGAGGCTGTTACTGGGCACATGAACTGAATTAATTCTATTAGGATGCATATTTATTAAGCGATGTTCAGAAAATATTGATGAATGCACAGACTCGGAAAAAAATCGTGAAGAGGTCCCTATATAGTAAATTAACGATATTTTCTTCGATGTGGCGGCTCCTGGAAACAAAAACTAAATGAACTTTATATTGATGCATATTAATAAATCAATGACAAATATTTCAAATAAATTCGATGTCTGGTTCAGAAAAAATTGAAGGATATACCCATTCGGTAGCTGATCTTAAGAAGTCCCTTTATAGTAAAATAACGTTATTTTCTTCGATGTGGCGGCTACTGGACACATGAACTGAGTTACTTCTATATTGATGGATATTAATATGGAAATGACAAACATTTTAGAAAAATTCGACATATTGTTCAGAATATGAACAGAATGATATACCGATGTACGGACTCTGTGTTTAATCATGAAGAAGTCCAAGTATTATAAATAAAGGACTTAGTTTTCAATATACTTGCTCATAGACACATGAAGTGAATTTACTTTATATTGATGCATAATAATAAAGCCATGACAAATATTGCAGAAAAATTGGAAATCTGGTTCAGAAAGAATTGGAGGATATACTGATTCTGCAGCTGATGTTGAGAAGTCCCTTTATAGTAAATTAACGTATTTGCTTCTTTGAAGTTGCTACTGAATACATGAACTGAAGTAATTCTATATCGATGCATATTAATATAGAAATGACAAATGTTTCATAAAATTTCGACATATTGTTCAGAAAAAGAACAATGATGAATGATATACCGATGGACTGATGTACCAACTCTATAATTAACCATGAAGAAGTCCAAGTTTAATAAATGAATGATTTTGTTTTCAATATGGCTGCTCCTAGACACATGAACTGAATCTATTCTCTGTCGATGCAAATTAATATATTAATGACAAATATTACAGACAAAATTCGAAATCTGGATCAGAAAATATTGAAGGATATACCGTTTCAGTAGCTGATCTTAAGAAATCCGTTTATAGTAAATCAACGTAATTTTCTTCAATGAGGCTGTTAGTGGGCACATGAACTGAATTAATTCTATTAGAATGCATATTTATTAAGCGATGTTCAGAAAATATTGATGAATGCACAGACTCGGAAACAAATCGTGAAGAGGTCCCTATATAGTAAATTAACGATATTTTCTTCGATGTGGCGGCTCCTGGAAACAAAAACTAAATGAACTTTATATTGATGCATATTAATAATTCAATGACAAATATTTCAAATAAATTCGATGTCTGGTTCAGAAAAAATTGAAGGATATACCCATTCGGTAGCTGATCTTAAGAAGTCCCTTTATAGTAAAATAACGTTATTTTCTTCGATGTGGCGGCTACTGGACACATGAACTGAGTTACTTCTATATTGATGGATATTAATATGGAAATGACAAACATTTTAGAAAAATTCGACATATTGTTCAGAATATGAACAGAATGATATACCGATGTACGGACTCTGTGTTTAATCATGAAGAAGTCCAAGTATTATAAATAAAGGACTTAGTTTTCAATATACTTGCTCATAGACACATGAAGTGAATTTACTTTATATTGATGCATAATAATAAAGCCATGACAAATATTGCAGAAAAATTGGAAATCTGGTTCAGAAAGAATTGGAGGATATACTGATTCTGCAGCTGATGTTGAGAAGTCCCTTTATAGTAAATTAATGTATTTGCTTCTTTGAAGTTGCTACTGAATACATGAACTGAAGTAATTCTATATCGATGCATATTAATATAGAAATGACAAATGTTTCATAAAATTTCGACATATTGTTCAGAAAAAGAACAATGATGAATGATATACCGATGTACTGAGGTACTAACTCTGTAATTAACCATGAAGAAGTCCAAGTTTAATAAATTAATGAATTTGTGTTCAATATGGCTGCTCCTAGACACATGAACTGAATCTATTCTCTATCGATGCAATTAAATCTAGAAATTGAAGGATATACCGTTTCAGTAGCTGATCTTAAGAAATCCGTTTATAGTAAATCAACGTAATTTTCTTCAATGAGGCTGTTACTGGACACATGAACTGAATTAATTCTATTAGGATGCATATTTATTAAGCGATGTTCAGAAAATATTGATGTATGCACCGATTCGGTAATTAATCATGAAGACATCTCTTTATAGTAAATTAATGATATTTTTCTGATGGGGCGACTAATGGACACTTGAAATGAGTGATGTTCCGATGTACTGATACAGACTCTGTAAATAATTATGAAGAAGGACGAGTATTATAAATAAAGGAATTAGTTTTCAATATACCTGCTCATAGACACATGAAGTGAATTAACTTTATATTGATGCATAATAATAAAGCCATGGCAAATATTGCAGAAAAATTAGAAATCTGGTTCAGAAAGAATTGGAGGATAGTAAATTAACGTTTTTGCTTCTTTGAAGTTGCTACTGAATACATGAACTGAAGTAATTCTATATCGATGCATATTAATATAGAAATGACAAATATTTTATAAAATTTCGACATAACGTTCAGAAAAACAACAGAATGATATACCGATGTACTGATGTACCAACTCTGTAATTAACCATGAAGAAGTCCAAGTTTAATAAATTAATGATTTTGTTTTCAATATGGCTGCTCCTAGACACATGAACTGAATCTATTCTATGTCGATGGAAATTAATATAGCAATGACAAATATTACAGACAAAATTCGAAATCTGGTTCAGAAAATAATGAGGGATATACCGTTTCATTAGCTGATCTTAAGAAATCCGTTTATAGTAAATCAACGTAATTTTCTTCAATGAGGCTGTTACTGGACACATGAACTGAATTAATTCTATTAGAATGCATATTTACTAAGCGATGTTCAGAAAATATTGATGAATGCACAGACTCGGAAACAAATCGTGAAGAGGTCCCTATATAGTAAATTAACGATATTTTCTTCGATGTGGCGGCTCCTGGAAACAAAAACTAAATGAACTTTATATTGATGCATATTAATAATTCAATGACAAATATTTCAAATAAATTCGATGTCTGGTTCAGAAAAAATTGAAGGATATACCCATTCGGTAGCTGATCTTAAGAAGTCCCTTTATAGTAAAATAACGTTATTTTCTTCGATGTGGCGGCTACTGGACACATGAACTGAGTTACTTCTATATTGATGGATATTAATATGGAAATGACAAACATTTTAGAAAAATTCGACATATTGTTCAGAATATGAACAGAATGATATACCGATGTACGGACTCTGTGTTTAATCATGAAGAAGTCCAAGTATTATAAATAAAGGACTTAGTTTTCAATATACTTGCTCATAGACACATGAAGTGAATTTACTTTATATTGATGCATAATAATAAAGCCATGACAAATATTGCAGAAAAATTGGAAATCTGGTTCAGAAAGAATTGGAGGATATACTGATTCTGCAGCTGATGTTGAGAAGTCCCTTTATAGTAAATTAATGTATTTGCTTCTTTGAAGTTGCTACTGAATACATGAACTGAAGTAATTCTATATCGATGCATATTAATATAGAAATGACAAATGTTTCATAAAATTTCGACATATTGTTCAGAAAAAGAACAATGATGAATGATATACCGATGTACTGAGGTACTAACTCTGTAATTAACCATGAAGAAGTCCAAGTTTAATAAATTAATGAATTTGTGTTCAATATGGCTGCTCCTAGACACATGAACTGAATCTATTCTCTATCGATGCAATTAAATCTAGAAATTGAAGGATATACCGTTTCAGTAGCTGATCTTAAGAAATCCGTTTATAGTAAATCAACGTAATTTTCTTCAATGAGGCTGTTACTGGACACATGAACTGAATTAATTCTATTAGGATGCATATTTATTAAGCGATGTTCAGAAAATATTGATGAATGCACCGATTCGGTAATTAATCATGAAGACATCTCTTTATAGTAAATTAATGATATTTTTCTGATGGGGCGACTAATGGACACTTGAAATGAGTGATGTTCCGATGTACTGATACAGACTCTGTAAATAATTATGAAGAAGGACGAGTATTATAAATAAAGGAATTAGTTTTCAATATACCTGCTCATAGACACATGAAGTGAATTAACTTTATATTGATGCATAATAATAAAGCCATGGCAAATATTGCAGAAAAATTAGAAATCTGGTTCAGAAAGAATTGGAGGATAGTAAATTAACGTTTTTGCTTCTTTGAAGTTGCTACTGAATACATGAACTGAAGTAATTCTATATCGATGCATATTAATATAGAAATGACAAATATTTTATAAAATTTCGACATAACGTTCAGAAAAACAACAGAATGATATACCGATGTACTGATGTACCAACTCTGTAATTAACCATGAAGAAGTCCAAGTTTAATAAATTAATGATTTTGTTTTCAATATGGCTGCTCCTAGACACATGAACTGAATCTATTCTATGTCGATGGAAATTAATATAGCAATGACAAATATTACAGACAAAATTCGAAATCTGGTTCAGAAAATAATGAGGGATATACCGTTTCAGTAGCTGATCTTAAGAAATCCGTTTATAGTAAATCAACGTAATTTTCTTCAATGAGGCTGTTACTGGACACATGAACTGAGTTAATTCTATTAGAATGCATATTTACTAAGCGATGTTCAGAAAGTATTGATGAATGCACAGACTCGGAAACAAATCGTGAAGAGGTCCCTATATAGTAAATTAACGATATTTTCTTCGATGTGGCGGCTCCTGGAAACAAAAACTAAATGAACTTTATATTGATGCATATTAATAAATCAATGACAAATATTTCAAATAAATTCGATGTCTGGTTCAGAAAAAATTGAAGGATATACCCATTCGGTAGCTGATCTTAAGAAGTCCCTTTATAGTAAAATAACGTTATTTTCTTCGATGTGGCGGCTACTGGACACATGAACTGAGTTACTTCTATATTGATGGATATTAATATGGAAATGACAAACATTTTAGAAAAATTCGACATATTGTTCAGAATATGAACAGAATGATATACCGATGTACGGACTCTGTGTTTAATCATGAAGAAGTCCAAGTATTATAAATAAAGGATTTAGTTTTCAATATACTTGCTCATAGACACATGAAGTGAATTTACTTTATATTGATGCATAATAATAAAGCCATGACAAATATTGCAGAAAAATTGGAAATCTGGTTCAGAAAGAATTGGAGGATATACTGATTCTGCAGCTGATGTTGAGAAGTCCCTTTATAGTAAATTAACGTATTTGCTTCTTTGAAGTTGCTACTGAATACATGAACTGAAGTAATTCTATATCGATGCATATTAATATAGAAATGACAAATGTTTCATAAAATTTCGACATATTGTTCAGAAAAAGAACAATGATGAATGATATACCGATGTACTGAGGTACTAACTCTGTAATTAACCATGAAGAAGTCCAAGTTTAATAAATTAATGAATTTGTGTTCAATATGGCTGCTCCTAGACACATGAACTGAATCTATTCTCTATCGATGCAATTAAATCTAGAAATTGAAGGATATACCGTTTCAGTAGCTGATCTTAAGAAATCCGTTTATAGTAAATCAACGTAATTTTCTTCAATGAGGCTGTTACTGGACACATGAACTGAATTAATTCTATTAGGATGCATATTTATTAAGCGATGTTCAGAAAATATTGATGAATGCACCGATTCGGTAATTAATCATGAAGACATCTCTTTATAGTAAATTAATGATATTTTTCTGATGGGGCGACTAATGGACACTTGAAATGAGTGATGTTCCGATGTACTGATACAAACTCTGTAAATAATTATGAAGAAGGACGAGTATTATAAATAAAGGAATTAGTTTTCAATATACCTGCTCATAGACACATGAAGTGAATTAACTTTATATTGATGCATAATAATAAAGCCATGGCAAATATTGCAGAAAAATTAGAAATCTGGTTCAGAAAGAATTGGAGGATAGTAAATTAACGTTTTTGCTTCTTTGAAGTTGCTACTGAATACATGAACTGAAGTAATTCTATATCGATGCATATTAATATAGAAATGACAAATATTTTATAAAATTTCGACATAACGTTCAGAAAAACAACAGAATGATATACCGATGTACTGATGTACCAACTCTGTAATTAACCATGAAGAAGTCCAAGTTTAATAAATTAATGATTTTGTTTTCAATATGGCTGCTCCTAGACACATGAACTGAATCTATTCTATATCGATGGAAATTAATATAGCAATGACAAATATTACAGACAAAATTCGAAATCGGGTTCAGAAAATAATGAGGGATATACCGTTTCAGTAGCTGATCTTAAGAAATCCGTTTATAGTAAATCAACGTAATTTTCTTCAATGAGGCTGTTACTGGACACATGAACTGAATTAATTCTATTAGAATGCATATTTACTAAGCGATGTTCAGAAAGTATTGATGAATGCACAGACTCGGAAACAAATCGTGAAGAGGTCCCTATATAGTAAATTAACGATATTTTCTTCGATGTGGCGGCTCCTGGAAACAAAAACTAAATGAACTTTATATTGATGCATATTAATAAATCAATGACAAATATTTCAAATAAATTCGATGTCTGGTTCAGAAAAAATTGAAGGATATACCCATTCGGTAGCTGATCTTAAGAAGTCCCTTTATAGTAAAATAACGTTATTTTCTTCGATGTGGCGGCTACTGGACACATGAACTGAGTTACTTCTATATTGATGGATATTAATATGGAAATGACAAACATTTTAGAAAAATTCGACATATTGTTCAGAATATGAACAGAATGATATACCGATGTACGGACTCTGTGTTTAATCATGAAGAAGTCCAAGTATTATAAATAAAGGACTTAGTTTTCAATATACTTGCTCATAGACACATGAAGTGAATTTACTTTATATTGATGCATAATAATAAAGCCATGACAAATATTGCAGAAAAATTGGAAATCTGGTTCAGAAAGAATTGGAGGATATACTGATTCTGCAGCTGATGTTGAGAAGTCCCTTTATAGTAAATTAACGTATTTGCTTCTTTGAAGTTGCTACTGAATACATGAACTGAAGTAATTCTATATCGATGCATATTAATATAGAAATGACAAATGTTTCATAAAATTTCGACATATTGTTCAGAAAAAGAACAATGATGAATGATATACCGATGTACTGAGGTACTAACTCTGTAATTAACCATGAAGAAGTCCAAGTTTAATAAATTAATGAATTTGTGTTCAATATGGCTGCTCCTAGACACATGAACTGAATCTATTCTCTATCGATGCAATTAAATCTAGAAATTGAAGGATATACCGTTTCAGTAGCTGATCTTAAGAAATCCGTTTATAGTAAATCAACGTAATTTTCTTCAAATAGGCTGTTACTGGATACATGAACTGAATTAATTCTATTAGAATGCATATTTATTAAGCGATGTTCAGAAAATATTGATGAATGCACCGATTCGGTAATTAATCATGAAGACATCTCTTTATAGTAAATTAATGATATTTTTCTGATGGGGCGACTAATGGACACTTGAAATGAGTGGTGTTCCGATGTACTGATACAGACTCTGCAAATAATTATGAAGAAGGACGAGTATTATAAATAAAGGAATTAGTTTTCAATATACCTGCTCATAGACACATGAAGCGAATTAACTTTATATTGATGCATAATAATAAAGCCATGGCAAATATTGCAGAAAAATTAGAAATCTGGTTCAGAAAGAATTGGAGGATAGTAAATTAACGTTTTTGCTTCTTTGAAGTTGCTACTGAATACATGAACTGAAGTAATTCTATATCGATGCATATTAATATAGAAATGACAAATGTTTCATAAAATTTCGACATATTGTTCAGAAAAAGAACAATGATGAATGATATACCGATGGACTGATGTACCAACTCTGTAATTAACCATGAAGAAGTCCAAGTTTAATAAATGAATGATTTTGTTTTCAATATGGCTGCTCCTAGACACATGAACTGAATCTATTCTCTGTCGATGCAATTTAATATATCAATGACAAATATTACAGACAAAATTCGAAATCTGGTTCAGAAAATATTGAAGGATATACCGTTTCAGTAGCTGATCTTAAGAAATCCCTTTATAGTAAATCAACGTAATTTTCTTCAATGAGGCTGTTACTGGACACATGAACTGAATTAATTCTATTAGAATGCATATTTACTAAGCGATGTTCAGAAAATATTGATGAATGCACCGATTCGGTAATTAGTCATGAAGACATCTCTTTATAGTAAATTAATGATATTTTTCTGATGGGGCGACTAATGGACACTTGAAATGAGTGATGTTCCGATGTACTGATACAGACTCTGTAAATAATTATGAAGAAGGACGAGTATTATAAATAAAGGAATTAGTTTTCAATATACCTGCTCATAGACACATGAAGTGAATTAACTTTATATTGATGCATAGTAATAAAGCCATGACAAATATTGCAGAAAAATTAGAAATCTGGTTCAGAAAGTATTGGAGGATATACTGATTCTGCAGCTGATGTTGAGAAGTCCCTTTATAGTAAATTAACGTTTTTGCTTCTTTGAGGTTGCTACTGAATACATAACTTGAAGTAATTCTATATCGATGCATATTAATATAGAAATGTAGGAGAGGGCATTAACTCCGACGCGAAGGCAACCCGGACTGGACGACAATACTAACAATGCCACGGACAGACAACAGAACAATATTAAAATCAACGAAACGACAAACGAATACAAAGGCGTCTATTTGAAAATAGAGTCAGTCTAATGCCGTCAAGCAAACGCTCATCAACTATAGAATATAGAAATAATACTAAATAATACACAATAATTATAATAAAACCAAATATAATTAATAATAAATATAGAAAAGTTATAAATGAATAAATAAGTGTTTCATTTTATTAAATAATACCACATCAATAGGACGCCAATCCTACATTTGGGGGCTCGTCCGAACCAGAAGTACAGTTTGTGAAAAGAAGTAATAAATTATAAAAAATAAGTGAATGTAAATACATTGAAATATATGAATTATCCAGAAGAAGCTATATACAAAAGAAAATTTATGAAAGATTAATTTAAAAACGATTCATATTTTATAATAAAGGTGATAAATATTTAACAAACAAATTTAATCTAAAGAAAAGTGGATTCTTTGAATAATTCTTAAAATTCGAAAAAATCTAGGAATTTCAAATTCTTAGAATCGCCAAAATTCTTAGAAATTCAAAAATTCTACGAATCGCCTACTTCATTTTCGCTGCAAAACGAAAGCACAAGCAGAGTTGAAGTTCTGCAACAAAAGTTGTCAGCAGAAAGATCAGAAGCAGGTTGCAGAAGAAGCAGGTTGCAGATGAAGCAGGTTGCAGAAGAAGCAGGTTGCAGGAGAAGCAGATTGTAGAAGAAGCAAGTTGCAACAAACTTGCAACATACAACAAAAGAAAATTGTAAAACACAACAAGAGAAGAAGGTTGTAACGCAGAACGAAGAAGAATACACAAGACAAGAGGTTGGAAGTTGCAACAAAAATAAGGGTTGAAAAGATCGAAAGAAGAAAAGGGAAAGAAAGGACAAGATCGTGTTGCAGATCAACAAACAAGAAGATTGGAAGATTGTGAAAAGTAGTGAGTAGAGATGGCTGAAGTTGAATATTAATAATTTTATGTTCATTGTGAAGAAATTTAAATTTTTATATTGATAAATTTAATATTAAATTAAATAATTTTTTTTTCTAATTTAATAATTTTGTAATGTTTCGAGAGAAAAACAAAAATTGAAAAGAAATATTTAATTAAAATATTGTTTTGTGTTGGAATAACTACCATAAATTCGATAAAATTTCAAAAATTTCAGAGGAATTGAAATAACTCTTTAAATTTATATTTATGTTAAACCATATTTTAGTATATATCTTATTTATAAATTAGTATTTATATTGTTTTCCCAAAAAATTGGAAAGAAATTTAAATTGTATTCATGCGAATTTGGCATATATTTAATTTTGTAAAATTTATCAAACATGGACGTGCAAACAATAATGACAATGAACTGTGACCTTTTGAGGGACAAGCTTAAAGAACTGAATTTGGCGACGAGCGGACTGAAAAGAGTATTACAGGAGAGGCTCCTTCTACATTTTGGCCACGAGATTGATGCCAATATTGAGAGCGAAGAAGAATCAATTCCGTCTGTTTATGGGGACGCACCCGTCGATGTTCGCCCTCGCCCACCAGTTCATAGATCAGTGTTCACGTTTAAAGACATTGAAGATAGTCTTCCGGTCTTTAGCGGTACAGGTACGCAAGATGTGAGGATATGGGCTTCGGATTTCGAAGAAAATGCGTCTGTCGTAGGGTGGAATAATGTGCAGAAGTTCATATATAGCAAACAATTGCTGAAGGGTGCTGCAAAGCTGTTTATAAGAAGTCAGCAAGGGTTAACCGATTGGAAATTGTTAAGAGAGGCGTTGATAGATGAGTTTGGTGCAAAGCTGTCTTCATCGGAGGTCCACAGATTATTGAGAAATCGTAGAAAGAAGCCAAACGAGACACTTCGGGAATATTTGTATACCCTATTGGAAATAGGGAAACCAATAAACCTCGACGACGAAAGTGTGATGGAATATTTTATAGATGGCATTCCAGACTCAAAGATGAACAAGGCACCTTTGTACCAAGCAACATCTATCAACGAATTGAAAAACCAAATAAGAATTTATGAAAAAATTCGCGATAAACCTTCGCAATCTTTCAAAAAACCAGTTTTCATAAAAGAAGAACAAAATGACCAACCAATTCAGTCGAAAAATGCGAAAAATTGTTATAGATGTGGGGTGTCAACACACTTGGCCAGAGATTGCACTAGCCAACAGTTTAAATGTTTTAAATGTAACGAAATGGGGCATCGGTCTTTCGAATGTAATCGTAAGAAAGAAATAAAACAGGAACGCGGCACTGTAAATACACTTGATGATGAATGGTACAAATGCGGCCTTTGATTTAAAAAGATCTCTGCACAAAATGTGCAATTCGATGCTTTAATTGATACTGGGTGTAGTCGATGCATAATTAGGCCTGATGTATTCGAGAAGATGCAATTAGGCCATAAGTTGAAAGAGGAAAAACGTCGAATGTTCGGGTGTTGCGATAGTGAGTCAACTACAGTTGGTAGTGTTGACATTGACGTCGAAGTTGATCATATGAAACTAAAATTAACATTTTGTGTCGTTGAAAAGAGCGATATTTTTTACGAAGGCATAATCGGAGTTTCGATACTTAACCACGTTGACATTAAGATGAGCAAGGATGGGGTTGAATTCGTTCAAAAAGGTCAGTCACAAAATGTATGCGAAAGTGACAACAGCGATGAAGTAGAAGATTTTGATTTATTTAAAGAATTTAGAGGCATATGCTTCAATGTTGAGGGAATGAATGAAGAATCATTTGACTTGACACATCTTAATGAAGATTATTCAGCAACACTAACTGCTTTGATTAAAGAATACATTCCGAAACAAGATGCTGTTAGTCCAATTAGTCCAAAATGAAAATAGTGCTAACAGATGAGAATCCTGTCTTCCAGCGTCCAAGAAGGATATCTTATGAGGGTCAGCGTATAGTAGACAAGCAAATTGGTGAATGGCTAAAAGAGGGAATAATTCAAGTTACTTCATCGAGCTATGCATCGCCCATAGTACTCGTTATTATTGAGAAATCGTAGAAAGAAGCCAAACGAGACACTTCGGGAATATTTGTATACCCTATTGGAAATAGGGAAACCAATAAACCTCGACGACGAAAGTGTGATGGAATATTTTATAGATGGCATTCCAGACTCAAAGATGAACAAGGCACCTTTGTACCAAGCAACATCTATCAACGAATTGAAAAACCATATAAGAATTTATGAAAAAATTCGCGATAAACCTTCGCAATCTTTCAAAAAACCAGTTTTCATAAAAGAAGAACAAAATGACCAACCAATTCAGTCGAAAAATGCGAAAAATTGTTATAGATGTGGGGTGTCAACACACTTGGCCAGAGATTGCACTAGCCAACAGTTTAAATGTTTTAAATGTAACGAAATGGGGCATCGGTCTTTCGAATGTAATCGTAAGAAAGAAATAAAACAGGAACGCGGCACTGTAAATACACTTGATGATGAATGGTACAAATGCGGCCTTTGATTTAAAAAGATCTCTGCACAAAATGTGCAATTCGATGCTTTAATTGATACTGGGTGTAGTCGATGCATAATTAGGCCTGATGTATTCGAGAAGATGCAATTAGGCCATAAGTTGAAAGAGGAAAAACGTCGAATGTTCGGGTGTTGCGATAGTGAGTCAACTACAGTTGGTAGTGTTGACATTGACGTCGAAGTTGATCATATGAAACTAAAATTAACATTTTGTGTCGTTGAAAAGAGCGATATTTTTTACGAAGGCATAATCGGAGTTTCGATACTTAACCACGTTGACATTAAGATGAGCAAGGATGGGGTTGAATTCGTTCAAAAAGGTCAGTCACAAAATGTATGCGAAAGTGACAACAGCGATGAAGTAGAAGATTTTGATTTATTTAAAGAATTTAGAGGCATATGCTTCAATGTTGAGGGAATGAATGAAGAATCATTTGACTTGACACATCTTAATGAAGATTATTCAGCAACACTAACTGCTTTGATTAAAGAATACATTCCGAAACAAGATGCTGTTAGTCCAATTAGTCCAAAATGAAAATAGTGCTAACAGATGAGAATCCTGTCTTCCAGCGTCCAAGAAGGATATCTTATGAGGGTCAGCGTATAGTAGACAAGCAAATTGGTGAATGGCTAAAAGAGGGAATAATTCAAGTTATTTCATCGAGCTATGCATCGCCCATAGTACTCGTTAATAAAAAAGATGGCAGTAAGCGTCTCTGTTGCGATTACAGAAAATTAAATAAGAAAATAATCAGAGATAATTTTCCCATGACGCTCATGGATGATGTCGTAGATCGGTTGCAACAAGCCGACGTTTTTTCTACACTGGACTTGAAAGATGGATTCTTTCACGTGCCAGTGGAACCAGAATCCAGGAAATACACTGCGTTTGTGTCTCGCGGGGGGCAGTATGAATTCTTATACGCACCTTTCGGAATTTCCAATTCGCCTGCAGCGTTCTGCAGATTTGTCAGTGCTATTTTTAGGGATCTAATAAGGGATGGCACAGTAGCTGTTTACATGGATGATTTGATCATTCCATCAAAAGACGAAAAAGAAGGGATAGAAAAGTTGAAAAGAGTATTTGATGTAGCTGCGAAGCATGGGGTTCGCATAAAGTGGAAAAAATGTCAATTTCTACAAAGACGTGTAAATTTTTTAGGTTACATTATAGAAGAAGGGACGATTAAGCCGTCTGAGGAAAACGAGGGCAATAGCCAAATATCCGATTATAAAAGATAGAAAAGGGATTGAACGTTTGTTAGGACTCACTTCCTACTTTAGGCGATTCGTTAAAAATTATGCATTAATTGCTAAACCCTTATCGGACCTTCTTCATAAGGATTCCATTTTTATCGTGAACGAAGAACAACTCGCATCATTTCACCAATTAAAGGATGCTTTAATGAAAACACCGGTTTTAAGATTATATAACCCAATGGCTGAAACTGAAGTTCATACTGACGCTTCAAAATTTGGCTATGGGGGAGTTTTGTTGCAAAGGTGGGCGGAAGATCAAAGTCTTCACCCCGTTCAATTCATGAGCCGTAAGACAAATTCGGCTGAGATGAAGTATAGTTCATATGAACTCGAAGTTTTAGCCATAGTGGAGGCATTAAAAAAGTGGAGAATATATTTATTGGGGAGCAAATTCAAGATCGTCACAGATTGCAATGCATTTGCTATGACAATGCAAAAAGAAGATATTCCTCCGAGGATTGCTAGGTGGGCAATGTTCCTCCAGGAATTCGATCATCAAATCGAACATAGATCGGGGTCGCAAATGAAACATGTCGATGCCCTTAGTAGGATATACTGTTTACTATTAGAAGATTCGTTACGACATCGGTTACAGCAGGCACAATTAAAAGATGATTGGACGAAAGCTAATATAAAAATTCTGGAGAATAGCGAGTATGAAGATTTTTATATGTTTCACAACGTTTTGTATAAAAATCCTTTGAAGAAACTAATTGTAGTTCCCTCTCTGATGGAAGAAGAAATAATAAAAATAGCTCATATACAGGGGCATTTTTCTGCGAAACGCACTCAAGACTGCATAGAGAAATCTTACTTTATACCAAAGCTTGGATCGAAAGTGGCCAAGATAGTAGAAAGTTGTATTGAATGCATAGTTGCGAATACAAAAGCGGGCACAAAGGAAGGGTTTCTGGTGCCAATACCTAAAGAAGATCAACCGTTAAACACTTTTCACATAGACCACCTTGGCCCAATGACGACGACAAACAAACAATACATGTTTATAGTGGTAGATGGCTTCTCAAATACCCTACAAGGGACACAGGGGCGTCAGCAGTGTTAGAGCGATTAAAAAAACAGTCGGCCATATTTGGTAACCCAAAAAGAATAGTGTCAGACAGAGGGTCTGCTTTCACATCTCATGTGTTCAAAGAGTACTGCGAAACAGAGGGAATTCAACATCTACTGATTTCCACAGGGATTCCACGTGGAAATGGGCAAGTAGAGCGTATGCATCGCATAGTCATACCCATGTTAGCGAAAATGTCTTTAGACCACCCCGAACAGTGGTACAAATACGTAAATCAAGTTCAACAGTGTATAAATAATACCCCGGCGCGAAGCACAAACGTATCGCCGTTTAAGATTCTTACCGGATGTGAAATGCGAGTTAAAACCTCGCCGAATTTAAATGAGCTAATGCAAGACCTAGCTGTAGAAGATCTAACCGTAGAACGGGATGAAATTAGAGAAAATGCCAGAAAAAATATTGAAAAAATTCAGATGGAAAATCGGAAGCGTTTTAACGATAAGCGTAAAATTTCAGAATGTTATGAAATTAATGATTTAGTTGCCATAAAAAGAACCCTTTATGGTTCTGGTCTGAAATTGAAAGCAAAATACATAGGGCCATATAAAGTGTTGCGTAAATTAAATCATGACAGATATGAGGTAGAAAAGGTCGGTAAACATGAGGGTCCGGGTGGTGGAAATCATGAAAAGATGGAGCACTACATTCGGGACGAACGCATTTTCAGGACGGCCGAATGTAGGAGAGGGCATTAACTCCGACGCGAAGGCAACCCGGACTGGACGACAATACTAACAATGCCACGGACAGACAACAGAACAATATTAAAATCAACGAAACGACGAACGAATACAAAGGCGTCTATTTGAAAATAGAGTAGTCTAATGCCGTCAAGCAAACGCTGATCAACTATAGAATATAGAAATAATACTAAATAATACACAATAATTATAATAAAACCAAATATAATTAATAATAAATAAAGAAAAGTTATAAATGAATAAATAAGTGTTTCATTTTCTTAAATAATACCACAACAGTAGGACGCCAATCCTACAGAAATGACAAATATTTCATAAAATTTCGACATATTGTTCAGACAAACAACAGAATGATATACCGATGTACTGATGTACCAACTCTGTAATTAACCATGAAGAAGTACAAGTTTAATAAATTAATGATTTTGTTTTCAACATGGCTGCTCCTAGACACATGAACTGAATCTATTCTATACCGATGCAAATTAATACAGCAATGACAAATATTACAGACAAAATTTGAAATCTGGTTCAGAAAATATTGAAGGATATACCGTTTCTGTAACTGATCTTAAGAAGTCCCTTTATAGTAAAATAACGTTATTTTCTTCGATGTGGCGGCTTCTGGACACATGAACTGAGTTACTTCTATATTGATGGATATTAATATGGAAATGACAAACATTTCAGAAAATTTCGACATATTGTTCAGAATTTGAACAGAATGATATACCGATGTACTGATGTACGGACTCTCTATTTAATCATGAAGAAGTCCAAGTTTGATAAATTAACGATTTTGTTTTCAATATGGCTGCTCCTAGACACATGAACTGAATCTAGTCTATATCGATGCAAATTAATATAGCAATGACAAATATTACAGACAAAATTCGAAATCTGGTTCAGAAAATATTGAAGGATATACCGTTTCAGTAGCTGATCTTAAGAAATCCGTTTATAGTAAATCAACGTAATTTTCTTCAATGAGGCTGTTACTGGACACATGAACTGAATTAATTCTATTAGAATGCATATTTATTAAGCGATGTTCAGAAAATATTGATGAATGCACAGACTCGGAAACAAATCGTGAAGAGGTCCCTATATAGTAAATTAACGATATTTTCTTCGATGTGGCGGCTACTGGAAACAAAAACTAAATGAACTTTATATTGATGCATATTAATAAAGCAATGACAAATATTTCAAATAAATTCGATGTCTGGTTCAGAAAAAATTGAAGGATATACCGTTTCTGTAACTGATCTTAAGAAGTCCCTTTATAGTAAAATAACGTTATTTTCTTCGATGTGGCGGCTTCTGGACACATGAACTTAGTTACTTCTATATTGATGGATATTAATATGGAAATGACAAACATTTCAGAAAATTTCGACATATTGTTCAGAATTTGAACAGAATGATATACCGATGTACTGATGTACGGACTCTCTATTTAATCATGAAGAAGTCCAAGTTTGATAAATTAACGATTTTGTTTTCAATATGGCTGCTCCTAGACACATGAACTGAATCTAGTCTATATCGATGAAAATTAATATAGCAATGACAAATATTACAGACAAAATTCGAAATCTGGTTCAGAAAATATTGAAGGATATACCGTTTCAGTAGCTGATCTTAAGAAATCCGTTTATAGTAAATCAACGTAATTTTCTTCAATGAGGCTGTTACTGGACACATGAACTGAATTAATTCTATTAGAATGCATATTTATTAAGCGATGTTCAGAAAATATTGATGAATGCACAGACTCGGAAACAAATGGTGAAGAGGTCCCTATATAGTAAATTAACGATATTTTCTTCGATGTGGCGGCTACTGGAAACAAAAACTAAATGAACTTTATATTGATGCATTTAATAAAGCAATGACAAATATTTCAAATAAATTCGATGTCTGGTTCAGAAAAAATTGAAGGATATACCCATTCGGTAGCTGATCTTAAGAAGTCTCTTTATAGTAAAATAACGTTATTTTCTTCGATGTGGCACATGAACTGAGTTACTTCTATATTGATGGATATTAATATGGAAATGACAAACATTTTAGAAAAATTCGACATATTGTTCAGAATTTAAACAGAATGATATGACATCTCTTTATATTAATTTAACGATATTTTTCTGATGGGGCGACTAATGGACACTTGAACTGAGTCATGTTCCGATGTACTCATACAGACTCTGTAAATAATTATGAAGAAGGACAAGTATTATAAATAAAGGAATTAGTTTTCAATATACCTGCTCATAGACACATGAAGTGAATTAACTTTATATTGATGCATAATAATAAAGCCATGACAAATATTGCAGAAAAATTAGAAATCTGGTTCAGAAAGTATTGCAGGATATACTGACTCTGCAGCTGATGTTGAGAAGTCCCTTTATAGTAAATTAACGTTTTTGCTTCTTTGAGGTTGCTACTGAATACATGAACTGAAATAATTCTATATCGATGCATATTAATATAGAATTGACAAATGTTTCATAAAATTTCGACATATTGTTCAGAAAAAGAACAATGATGAATGATATACCGATGTACTGATGTACCAACTCTGTAATTAACCATGAAGAAGTCCAAGTTTAATAAATGAATGATTTTGTTTTCAATATGGCTGCTCCTAGACACATGAACTGAATCTAGTCTATATCGATGCAAATTAATATAGCAATGACAAATATTACAGACAAAATTCGAAATCTGGTTCAGAAAATATTGAAGGATATACCGTTTCAGTAGCTGATCTTAAGAAATCCGTTTATAGTAAATCAACGTAATTTTCTTCAATGAGGCTGTTACGGGACACATGAACTGAATTAATTCTATTAGAATGCATATTTATTAAGCGATGTTCAGAAAATATTGATGAATGCACAGACTCGGAAACAAATCGTGGAGAGGTCCCTATATAGTAAATTAACGATATTTTCTTCGATGTTGCGGCTCCTGTAAACAAAAACTAAATGAACATTATATTGATGCACATTAATAAAGCCATGACAAATATTGCAGAAAAATTAGAAATCTGGTTCAGAAAGTATTGGAGGATATACTGATTCTGCAGCTGATGTTGAGAAGTCACTTTATAGTAAATTAACGTTTTTGCTTCTTTGAGGTTGCTACTGAATACATGCACTGAAGTAATTCTATATCGATGCATATTAATATAGAAATGACAAATGTTTCATAAAATTTCGACATATTGTTCAGAAAAAGAACAATGATGAATGATATACCGATGTACTGATGTACCAACTCTGTAATTAACCATGAAGAAGTCCAAGTTTAATAAATGAATGATTTTGTTTTCAATATGGCTGCTCCTAGACACATGAACTGAATCTATTCTATATCGATGCAAATTAATATAGCAATGACAAATATTACAGACAAAATTCGAAATCTGGTTCAGAAAATATTGAAGGATATACCGTTTCAGTAGCTGATCTTAAGAAATCCGTGTATAGTAAATCAACGTAATTTTCTTCAATGAGGCTATTACTGGACACATGAACTGAATTAATTCTATTAGAATGCATATTTATTAAGAGATGTTCAGAAAATATTGATGAATGCACAGACTCGGAAACAAGTCGTGAAGAGGACCCTATATAGTAAATTAACGATATTTTCTTCGATGTGGCGGCTCCTGGAAACAAAAACTAAATGAACTTTATATTGATGCATATTAATAAAGCAATGACAAATATTTCAAATAAATTCGATGTCTGGTTCAGAAAAAATTGAAGGATATACCGTTTCTGTAACTGATCTTAAGAAGTCCCTTTATAGTAAAATAACGTTATTTTCTTCGATGTGGCGGCTTCTGGACACATGAACTTAGTTACTTCTATATTGATGGATATTAATATGGAAATGACAAACATTTCAGAAAATTTCGACATATTGTTCAGAATTTGAACAGAATGATATACCGATGTACTGATGTACGGACTCTCTATTTAATCATGAAGAAGTCCAAGTTTGATAAATTAACGATTTTGTTTTCAATATGGCTGCTCCTAGACACATGAACTGAATCTAGTCTATATCGATGAAAATTAATATAGCAATGACAAATATTACAGACAAAATTCGAAATCTGGTTCAGAAAATATTGAAGGATATACCGTTTCAGTAGCTGATCTTAAGAAATCCGTTTATAGTAAATCAACGTAATTTTCTTCAATGAGGCTGTTACTGGACACATGAACTGAATTAATTCTATTAGAATGCATATTTATTAAGCGATGTTCAGAAAATATTGATGAATGCACAGACTCGGAAACAAATCGTGAAGAGGTCCCTATATAGTAAATTAACGATATTTTCTTCGATGTGGCGGCTACTGGAAACAAAAACTAAATGAACTTTATATTGATGCATTTAATAAAGCAATGACAAATATTTCAAATAAATTCGATGTCTGGTTCAGAAAAAATTGAAGGATATACCCATTCGGTAGCTGATCTTAAGAAGTCTCTTTATAGTAAAATAACGTTATTTTCTTCGATGTGGCGGCTCCTGGACACATGAACTGAGTTACTTCTATATTGATGGATATTAATATGGAAATGACAAACATTTCAGAAAATTTCGACATATTGTTCAGAATTTGAACAGAATGATATACCGATGTACTGATGTACGGACTCTGTATTTAATCATGAAGAAGTCCAAGTTTGATAAATTAACGATTTTGTTTTCAATATGGCTGCTCTTAGACATATGAACTGAATCTATTCTCTATCGATGCAATTAAATCTAGAAATTGAAGGATATACCGTGTCTGTTGCTGATCTTAAGAAGTCCTTCTATAGTAAATAAACCTCATTTTCTTCAATGAGGCTGCTAATGGACACATGAACTGAATTAATTCTATTAGGATACATATTTATTAAGCGATGTTCAGAAATGATGAATACATTGACTCGGTAACTAATCATGAAGAAATCTCTTTATAGTAAATTAACGATATTTTTCTGATGGGGCGACTAATGGACACTCGAACTGAGTGATGTTCCGATGTACTGACTATGTAAATAATTATGAAGAAGGTCCAGTATTATAAATAAAGGATTTAGTTGTCAATATGCCTGCTCATAGACACATGAAGTGAATTAACTTTATATTGATGCATAATAATAAAGCCATGACAAATATTGAAGGAAAATTAGAAATCGGGTTCAGAAAGAATTGGGGGATATACCGATTCTCTAGCTGATGTTGAGAAGTCTCTCTATAGTAAACACATGAGGTTGCTACTGAATACATGAACTGAATTAATTCTATATCGATGCAAATTAATATAGAAATGACAAATATTTCATAAAATTTCGATATATTGTTCAGAAAATGAACAGAATGATATACCGATCTACTAATGTACCGACTCTGTAATTAATCATGAAGATGTCCAAGTTTAATAAATTAGGGATTACGTTTTGAATATGGCTGCTCCTAGACTCATGAACTGAATTTATTCTATATCGATGCAAACTAATATAGCAACGACAAATATTACAGACAAAATTTGAGATCTGGTTCAGAAAATATTGAAGGAATTACCGTTTCAGTAGCCGATCTTACGAAATCCCTTTATAGTAAATCAACGTAATTTTCTTCAATGAGGCTGCTACTGGACACATGAACTGAATTAATTCTATTAGGATACATATTTATTAAGCGATGTTCAGAAAATATTGATATATGCACAGACTCGGAAACAAATCATGAGAAGTCCCTTTATAGTAAAATAACGATATTTTCTTCGATGTGGCGGCTCCTAGACGCATGAACTGAGTTAATTCTATATTGATGTATATTTATATGGAAATGACAAACATTTCAGAAAAATTCGACATATTGTTCAGAAAATGAACAGAATGATATACCGATGTACTGATGTACGGACTCTGTGTTTAATCATGAAGAAGTCCAAGTATTATAAATAAAGGACTTAGTTTTCAATATACCTGCTCATAGACACATGAAGTGAATTAACTTTATATTGATGCATAATAATAAAGCCATGACAAATATTGCAGAAAAATTAGAAATCTGGTTCAGAAAGAATTGGAGGATATACTGATTCTGCAGCTGATGTTGAGAAGTTCCTTTATAGTAAATTAACGTTTTTGCTTCTTTGAGGTTGCTACTAAATGCATGAACTGAAGTAATTCTATATCGATGCAAATTAATATAGAAATGACAAATATTTCATAAAATTTCGATATATTGTTCAGAAAATGAACAGAATGATATACCGATCTACTAATGTACCGACTCTGTAATTAATCATGAAGATGTCCAAGTTTAATAAATTAGGGATTACGTTTTGAATATGGCTGCTCCTAGACACATGAACTGAATTTATTCTATATCGATGCAAACTAATATAGCAATGACAAATATTACAGACAAAATTTGAGATCTGGTTCAGAAAATATTGAAGGAATTACCGTTTCAGTAGCCGATCTTACGAAATCCCTTTATAGTAAATCAACGTAATTTTCTTCAATGAGGCTGCTACTGGACACATGAACTGAATTAATTCTATTAGGATACATATTTATTAAGCGATGTTCAGAAAATATTGATATATGCACAGACTCGGAAACAAATCATGAGAAGTCCCTTTATAGTAAAATAACGTTATTTTCTTCGATGTGGCGGCTCCTGGACGCATGAACTGAGTTAATTCTATATTGATGTATATTTATATGGAAATGACAAACATTTCAGAAAAATTCGACATATTGTTCAGAAAATTAACAGAATGATATACCGATGTACTGATGTACGGACTCTGTGTTTAATCATGAAGAAGTCCAAGTATTATAAATAAAGGACTTAGTTTTCAATATACCTGCTCATAGACACATGAAGTGAATTAACTTTATATTGATGCATAATAATAAAGCCATGACAAATATTGCAGAAAAATTAGAAATCTGGTTCAGAAAGAATTGGAGGATATACTGATTCTGCAGCTGATGTTGAGAAGTTCCTTTATAGTAAATTAACGTTTTTGCTTCTTTGAGGTTGCTACTAAATGCATGAACTGAAGTAATTCTATATCGATGCATATTAATATAGAAATGACAAATATTTCATAAAATTTCGACATATTGTTCAGAAAAAGAACAATGATGAATGATATACCGATGTACTGATGTACCAACTCTGTAATTAACCATGAAGAAGTCCAAGTAATAAATGAATGATTTTGTTTTCATTATGGCTGCTCCTAGACACATGAACTGAATCTATTCTATGTCGATGGAAATTAATATAGCAATGACAAATATTACAGACAAAATTCGAAATCTGGTTCAGGAAATATTGAAGGATATACCGTTTCAGTAGCTGATCTTAAGAAATCCGTTTATAGTAAATCAACGTAATTTTCTTCAATGAGTCTGGTACTGGACACATGAACTGAATTAATTCTATTAGGATGCATATTTATTAAGAGATGTTCAGAAAATATTGATGAATGCACAGACTCGGAAACAAGTCGTGAAGAGGACCCTATATAGTAAATTAATGATATTTTCTTCGATGTGGCGGCTCCTGGAAACAAAAACTAAATGAACTTTATATTGATGCATATTAATAAAGCAATGACAAATATTTCAAATAAATTCGATGTCTGGTTCAGAAAAAATTGAAGGATATACCCATTCGGTAGCTGATCTTAAGAAGTCTCTTTATAGTAAAATAACGTTATTTTCTTCGATGTGGCAGCTCCTGGACACTTGAACTGAGTTACTTCTATATTGATGGATATTAATATGGAAATGACAAACATTTTAGAAAAATTCGACATATTGTTCAGAATTTGAACAGAATGATATACCGATGTACTGATGTACGGACTCTGTATTTAATCATGAAGAAGTCCAAGTTTGATAAATTAACGATTTTGTTTTCAATATGGCTGCTCGTAGACATATGAACTGAATCTATTCTCTATCGATGCAATTAAATCTAGAAATTGAAGGATATACCGTTCCTGTAGCTGATCTTAAGAAGTCCCTTTATGGTAAATCAACGTCATTTTCTTCAATGAGGCTGGTACTGGACACATGAACTGAATTAATTCTATTAGGATGCATATTTATTAAGCGATGTTCAGAAAATATTGATGAATGCACCGACTCGGTAATTAACCATGAAGACATCTCTTTATAGTAAATTAACGATATTTTTCTGATGGGGCGACTAATGGACATTTGAACTAAGTGATGTTCCGATGTACTGATACAGACTCTGTAAATAATTATGAAGAAGGACAAGTATTATAAATAAAGGAATTAGTTTTCAATATACCTGCTCATAGACACATGAAGTGAATTAACTTTATATTGATGCATAATAATAAAGCCATGACAAATATTGTAGAAAAATTAGAAATCTGGTTCAGAAAGTATTGGAGGATATACTGATTCTGCAGCTGATGTTGAGAAATCACTTTATAGTAAATTAACGTTTTTGCTTCTTTGAGGTTGCTACTGAATACATGCACTGAAGTAAATCTATTTCGATGCATATTAATATAGAAATGACAAATGTTTCATAAAATTTCGACATATTGTTCAGAAAAAGAACAATGATGAATGATATACCGATGTACTGATGTACCAACTCTGTAATTAACCATGAAGAAGTCCAAGTTTAATAAATGAATGATTTTGTTTTCAATATGGCTGCTCCTAGACACATGAACTGAATCTATTCTATGTCGATGCAAATTAATATAGCAATGACAAATATTACAGACAAAATTCGAAATCTGGTTCAGAAAATATTGAAGGATATACCGTTTCAGTAGCTGATCTTAAGAAATCCGTTTACAGTAAATCAACGTAATTTTCTTCAATGAGGCTGTTACTGGACACATGAACTGAATTAATTCTATTAGAATGCATATTTATTAAGCGATGTTCAGAAAATATTGATGAATGCACAGACTCGGAAACAAGTCGTGAAGAGGTCCCTATATAGTAAATTAACGATATTTTCTTCGATGTGGCGGCTCCTGGAAACAAAAACTAAATGAACTTTATATTGATGC
Organism: Coelopa pilipes; assembly: GCA_947389925.1. Classification (NCBI taxonomy): domain Eukaryota; kingdom Metazoa; phylum Arthropoda; class Insecta; order Diptera; family Coelopidae; genus Coelopa; species Coelopa pilipes. The sequence continues at coordinate 12,341,633 of OX376700.1, forward strand.
ATATTAATAAAGCAATGACAAATATTTCAAATAAATTCGATGTCTGGTTCAGAAAAAATTGAAGGATGTACCCATTCGGTAGCTGATCTTAAGAAGTCCCTTTATAGTAAAATAACGTTATTTTCTTCGATGTGGCACATGAACTGAGTTACTTCTATATTGATGGATATTAATATGGAAATGACAAGCATTTTAGAAAAATTCGACATATTGTTCAGAATTTAAACAGAATGATATGACATCTCTTTATATTAAATTAACGATATTTTTCTGATGGGGCGACTAATGGACACTTGAACTGAGTCATGTTCCGATGTATCATACAGACTCTGTAAATTATTATGAAGAAGGACAAGTATTATAAATAAAGGAATTAGTTTTCAATATACCTGCTAATAGACACATGAAGTGAATTAACTTTATATTGATGCATAATAATAAAGCCATGGCAAATATTGCAGAAAAATTAGAAATCTGGTTCAGAAAGTATTGCAGGATATACTGACTCTGCAGCTGATGTTGAGAAGTCCCTTTATAGTAAATTAACGTTTTTGCTTCTTTGAGGTTGCTACTGAATACATGAACTGAAGTAATTCTATATCGATGCATATTAATATAGAATTGACAAATGTTTCATAAAATTTCGACATATTGTTCAGAAAAAGAACAATGATGAATGATATACCGATGTACTGATGTACCAACTCTGTAATTAACCATGAAGAAGTCCAAGATTAATAAATGAATGAATTTGTTTTCAATATGGCTGCTCCTAGACACATGAACTGAATCTATTCTCTGTCGATTCAAATTAATATATCAATGACAAATATTACAGACAAAATTCGAAATCTGGTTCAGAAAATATTGAAGGATATACCGTTTCAGTAGCTGATCTTAAGAAATCCGTTTATAGTAAATCAACGTAATTTTCTTCAATGAGGCTGTTACGGGACACATGAACTGAATTAATTCTATTAGAATGCATATTTATTAAGCGATGTTCAGAAAATATTGATGAATGCACAGACTCGGAAACAAATCGTGAAGAGGTCCCTATATAGTAAATTAACGATATTTTCCTCGATGTGGCGGCTCCTGGAAACAAAAACTAAATGAACTTTATATTGATGCATATTAATAAAGCAATGACAAATATTTCAAATAAATTCGATGTCTGGTTCAGGAAAAATTGAAGGATGTACCCATTCGGTAGCTGATCTTAAGAAGTCCCTTTATAGTAAAATAACGTTATTTTCTTCGATGTGGCGGCTCCTGGACACATGAACTGAGTTACTTCTATATTGATGGATATTAATATGGAAATGACAAACATTTTAGAAAAATTCGACATATTGTTCAGAATTTGAACAGAATGATGTACCGATGTACTGATGTACGGACTCTGTATTTAATCATGAAGAAGTCCAAGTTTGATAAATTAACGATTTTGTTTTCAATATGGCTGCTCGTAGACATATGAACTGAATCTATTCTCTATCGATGCAATTAAATCTAGAAATTGAAGGATATACCGTTCCTGTAGCTGATCTTAAGAAGTCCCTTTATGGTAAATCAACGTCATTTTCTTCAATGAGGCTGGTACTGGACACATGAACTGAATTAATACTATTAGGATGCATATTTATTAAGCGATGTTCAGAAAATATTGATGAATGCACCGACTCGGTAATTAATCATGAAGACATCTCTTTATAGTAAATTAACGATATTTTTCTGATGGGGCGACTAATGGACACTTGAACTGAGTGATGTTCCGATGTACTGATACAGACTCTGTAAATAATTATGAAGAAGGACAAGTATTATAAATAAAGGAATTAGTTTTCAATATACCTGCTCATAGACACATGAAGTGAATTAACTTTATATTGATGCAAAATAATAAAGCCATGACAATATTGCAGAAAAATTAGAAATCTGGTTCAGAAAGTATTGGAGGATATACTGATTCTGCAGCTGATGTTGAGAAGTCCCTTTATAGTAAATTAACGTTTTTGCTTCTTTGAGGTTGCTACTGAATACATGAACTGAAGTAATTCTATATCGATGCATATTAATATAGAAATTTCATAAAATTTCGACATATTGTTCAGAAAAAGAACAATGATGAATGATATACCGATGTACTGATGTACCAACTCTGTAATTAACCATGAAGAAGTCCAAGTTTAATAAATGAATGATTTTGTTTTCAATATGACAGCTCCTAGACACATGAACTGAATCTATTCTAAATCGATGCAAATTAATATAGCAATGACAAATATTACAGACAAAATTCGAAATCTGGTTCAGAAAATATTGAAGGATATACCATTTCAGTAGCTGATCTTAAGAAATCCGTTTATAGTAAATCAACGTAATTTTCTTCAATGAGGCTGTTACTTGACACATGAACTGAATTAATTCTATTAGAATGCATATTTATTAAGCGATGTTCAGAAAATATTGATGAATGCACCGACTCGGTAATTAATCATGAAAACATCTCTTTATAGTAAATTAACGATATTTTTCTGATGGGGCGACTAATGGACACTTGAACTGAGTGATGTTCCGATGTACTGATACAGACTCTGTAAATAATTATGAAGAAGGACGAGTATTATAAATAAAGGAATTAGTTTTCAATATACCTGCTCATAGACAAATGAAGTGAATTAACTTTATATTGATGCATAATAATAAAGCCATGACAAATATTGCAGAAAAATTAGAAATCTGGTTCAGAAAGTATTGGAGGATATACTGATTATGCAGCTGATGATGAGAAGTCCCTTTATAGTAAATTAACGTTTTTGCTTCTTTGAGGTTGCTACTGAATACATGAACTGAAGTAATTCTATATCGATGCATATTAATATAGAATTGACAAATGTTTCATAAAATTTCGACATATTGTTCAGAAAAAGAACAATGATGAATGATATACCGATGTACTGATGTACCAACTCTGTAATTAACCATGAAGAAGTCCAAGTTTAATAAATGATTTTGTTTTCAATATGGCTGCTCCTAGACACATGAACTGAATCTATTCTATGTCGATGCAAATTAATATAGCAATGACAAATATTACAGACAAAATTCGAAATCTGGTTCAGAAAATATTGAAGGATATACCGTTTCAGTAGCTGATCTTAAGAAATCCGTTTATAGTAAATCAACGTAATTTTCTTCAATGAGGCTGTTACTGGACACATGAACTGAATTAATTCTATTAGAATGCATATTTATTAAGCGATGTTCAGAAAATATTGATGAATGCACAGACTCGGAAACAAATCGTGAAGAGGTCCCTATATAGTAAATTAACGATATTTTCTTCGATGTGGGGCTCCTGGAAACAAAAACTAAATGAACTTTATATTGATGCATATTAATAAAGCAATGACAAATATTTCAAATAAATTCGATGTCTGGTTTAGAAAAAATTGAAGGATGTACCCATTCGGTAGCTGATCTTAAGAAGTCCCTTTATAGTAAAATAACGTTATTTTCTTCGATGTGGCGGCTCCTGGACACATGAACTGAGTTACTTCTATATTGATGGATATTAATATGGAAATGACAAACATTTTAGAAAAATTCGACATATTGTTCAGAATTTGAACAGAATGATATACCGATGTACTGATGTACGGACTCTGTATTTAATCATGAAGAAGTCCAAGTTTGATAAATTAACGATTTTGTTTTCAATATGGCTGCTCTTAGACATATGAACTGAATCTATTCTCTATCGATGCAATTAAATCTAGAAATTGAAGGATATACCGTTCCTGTAGCTGATCTTAAGAAGTCCCTTTATGGTAAATCAACGTCATTTTCTTCAATGAGGCTGGTACTGGACACATGAACTGAATTAATTCTATTAGGATGCATATTTATTAAGCGATGTTCCGAAAATATTGATGAATGCACCGACTCGGTAATTAATCATGAAACATCTCTTTAACACATGAAGTGAATTAACTTTATATTGATGCATAATAATAAAGCCATGACAAATATTGCAGAAAAATTAGAAATCTGGTTCAGAAAGTATTGGAGGATATACTGATTCTGCAGCTGATGTTGAGAAGTCCATTTATAGTAAATTAACGTTTTTGCTTCTTTGAGGTTGCTACTGAATACATGAACTGAAGTAATTCTATATCGATGCATATTAATATAGAAATTTCATAAAATTTCAACATATTGTTCAGAAAAAGAACAATGATGAATGATATACCGATGTACTGATGTACGGACTCTGTAATTAATCATGAAGAAGTCCAAGTTTGATAAATTAACGATTTTGTTTTCAATATGGCTGCTCGTAGACATATGAACTGAATCTATTCTCTATCGATGCAATTAAATCTAGAAATTGAAGGATATACCGTTCCTGTAGCTGATCTTAAGAAGTCCCTTTATGGTAAATCAACGTCATTTTCTTCAATGAGGCTGGTACTGGACACATGAACTGAATTAATTCTATTAGGATGCATATTTATTAAGCGATGTTCAGAAAATATTGATGAATGCACCGACTCGGTAATTAATCATGAAACATCTCTTTATAGTAAATTAACGATATTTTTCTGATGGGGCGACTAATGGACACTTGAACTGAGTGATGTTCCGATGTACTGATACAGACTCTGTAAATAATTATGAAGAAGGACAAGTATTATAAATAAAGGAATTAGTTTTCAATATACCTGCTCATAGACACATGAAGTGAATTAACTTTATATTGATGCATAATAATAAAGCCATGACAAATATTGCAGAAAAATTAGAAATCTGGTTCAGAAAGTATTGGAGGATATACTGATTCTGCAGCTGATGTTGAGAAGTCCCTTTATAGTAAATTAACGTTTTTGCTTCTTTGAGGTTGCTACTGAATACATGAACTGAAGTAATTCTATATCGATGCATATTAATATAGAAATTTCATAAAATTTCGACATATTGTTCAGAAAAAGAACAATGATGAATGACATACCGATGTACTGATGTACCAACTCTGTAATTAACCATGAAGAAGTCCAAGTTTAATAAATGAATGATTTTGTTTTCAATATGGCAGCTCCTAGACACATAAACTGAATCTATTCTAAATCGATGCAAATTAATATAGCAATGACAAATATTACAGACAAAATTCGAAATCTGGTTCAGAAAATATTGAAGGATATACCATTTCAGTAGCTGATCTTAAGAAATCCGTTTATAGTAAATCAACGTAATTTTCTTCAATGAGGCTGTTACTGGACACATGAACTGAATTAATTCTATTAGAATGCATATTTATTAAGCGATGTTCAGAAAATATTGATGAATGCTCCGACTCGGTAATTAATCATGAAAACATCTCTTTATAGTAAATTAACGATATTTTTCTGATGGGGCGACTAATGGACACTTGAACTGAGTGATGTTCCGATGTACTGATACAGACTCTGTAAATAATTATGAAGAAGGATGAGTATTATAAATAAAGGAATTAGTTTTCAATATACCTGCTCATAGACAAATGAAGTGAATTAACTTTATATTGATGCATAATAATAAAGCCATGACAAATATTGCAGAAAAATTAGAAATCTGGTTCAGAAAGTATTGGAGGATATACTGATTCTGCAGCTGATGTTGAGAAGTCCCTTTATAGTAAATTAACGTTTTTGCTTCTTTGAGGTTGCTACTGAATACATGAACTGAAGTAATTCTATATCGATGCATATTAATATAGAATTGACAAATGTTTCATAAAATTTCGACATATTGTTCAGAAAAAGAACAATGATGAATGATATACCGATGTACTGATGTACCAACTCTGTAATTAACCATGAAGAAGTCCAAGTTTAATAAATGAATGATTTTGTTTTCAATATGGCTGCTCCTAGACACATGAACTGAATCTATTCTATGTCGATGCAAATTAATATAGCAATGACAAATATTACAGACAAAATTCGAAATCTGGTTCAGAAAATATTGAAGGATATACCGTTCCTGTAGCTGATCTTAAGAAGTCCCTTTATGGTAAATCAACGTCATTTTCTTCAATGAGGCTGGTACTGGACACATGAACTGAATTAATTCTATTAGGATGCATATTTATTAAGCGATGTTCAGAAAATATTGATGAATGCACCGACTCGGTAATTAATCATGAAACATCTCTTTAACACATGAAGTGAATTAACTTTATATTGATGCATAATAATTAAACCATGACAAATATTGCAGAAAAATTAGAAATCTGGTTCAGAAAGTATTGGAGGATATACTGATTCTGCAGCTGATGTTGAGAAGTCCATTTATAGTAAATTAACGTTTTTGCTTCTTTGAGGTTGCTACTGAATACATGAACTGAAGTAATTCTATATCGATGCATATTAATATAGAAATTTCATAAAATTTCAACATATTGTTCAGAAAAAGAACAATGATGAATGATATACCGATGTACTGATGTACGGCCTCTGTAATTAATCATGAAGAAGTCCAAGTTTGATAAATTAACGATTTTGTTTTCAATATGGCTGCTCGTAGACATATGAACTGAATCTATTCTCTATCGATGCAATTAAATCTAGAAATTGAAGGATATACCGTTCCTGTAGCTGATCTTAAGAAGTCCCTTTATGGTAAATCAACGTCATTTTCTTCAATGAGGCTGGTACTGGACACATGAACTGAATTAATTCTATTAGGATGCATATTTATTAAGCGATGTTCAGAAAATATTGATGAATGCACCGACTCGGTAATTAATCATGAAGACATCTCTTTATAGTAAATTAACGATATTTTTCTGATGGGGCGACTAATGGACACTTGAACTGAGTGATGTTCCGATGTACTGATACAGACTCTGTAAATAATTATGAAGAAGGACGAGTATTATAAATAAAGGAATTAGTTTTCAATATACCTGCTCATAGACACATGAAGTGAATTAACTTTATATTGATGCATAATAATAAAGCCATGACAAATATTGCAGAAAAATTAGAAATCTGGTTCAGAAAGTATTGGAGGATATACTGATTCTGCAGCTGATGTTGAGAAGTCCATTTATAGTAAATTAACGTTTTTGCTTCTTTGAGGTTGCTACTGAATACATGAACTGAAGTAATTCTATATCGATGCATATTAATATAGAAATGACAAATGTTTCATAAAATTTCGACATATTGTTCAGAAAAAGAACAATGATGAATGATATACCGATGTACTGATGTACCAACTCTGTAATTAACCATGAAGAAGTCCAAGTTTAATAAATGAATGATTTTGTTTTCAATATGGCTGCTCCTAGACACATGAACTGAATCTATTCTATGTCGATGCAAATTAATATAGCAATGACAAATATTACAGACAAAATTCGAAATCTGGTTCAGAAAATATTGAAGGATATACCGTTTCAGTAGCTGATCTTAAGAAATCCGTTTATAGTAAATCAACGTAATTTTCTTCAATGAGGCTGTTACTGGACACATGAACTGAATTAATTCTATTAGAATGCATATTTATTAAGCGATGTTCAGAAAGTATTGATGAATGCACAGACTCGGAAACAAGTCGTGAAGAGGTCCCTATATAGTAAATTAACGATATTTTCTTCGATGTGGGGCTCCTGGAAACAAAAACTAAATGAACTTTATATTGATGCATATTAATAAAGCAATGACAAATATTTCAAATAAATTCGATGTCTGGTTCAGAAAAAATTGAACGATATACCCATTCGGTAGCTGATCTTAAGAAGTCCCTTTATAGTAAAATAACGTTATTTTCTTCGATGTGACAGCTCCTGGACACATGAACTGAGTTACTTCTATATTGATGGATATTAATATGGAAATGACAAACATTTTAGAAAAATTCGACATATTGTTCAGAATTTGAACAGAATGATATACCGATGTACGGACTCTGTATTTAATCATGAAGAAGTCCAAGTTTGATAAATTAACAATTTTGTTTTCAATATGGCTGCTCGTAGACATATGAACTAAATCTATTCTCTATCGATGCAATTAAATCTAGAAATTGAAGGATATACCGTTCCTGTAGCTGATCTTAAGAAGTCCCTTTATGGTAAATCAACGTCATTTTCTTCAATGAGGCTGGTACTGGACACATGAACTGAATTAATTCTATTAGGATGCATATTTATTAAGTGATGTTCAGAAAATATTGATGAATGCACCGACTCGGTAATTAATCATGAAACATCTCTTTATAGTAAATTAACGATATTTTTCTGATGGGGAGACTAATGGACACTTGAACTGAGTGATGTTCCGATGTACTGATACAGACTCTGTAAATAATTATGAAGAAGGACAAGTATTATAAATAAAGGAATTAGTTTTCAATATACCTGCTCATAGACACATGAAGTGAATTAACTTTATATTGATGCATAATAATAAAGCCATGACAAATATTGCAGAAAAATTAGAAATCTGGTTCAGAAAGTATTGGAGGATATACTGATTATGCAGCTGATGTTGAGAAGTCCCTTTATAGTAAATTAACGTTTTTGCTTCTTTGAGGTTGCTACTGAATACATGAACTGAAGTAATTCTATATCGATGCATATTAATATAGAAATTTCATAAAATTTCGACATATTGTTCAGAAAAAGAACAATGATGAATGATATACCGATGTACTGATGTACCAACTCTGTAATTAACCATGAAGAAGTCCAAGTTTAATAAATGAATGATTTTGTTTTCAATATGGCAGCTCCTAGACACATGAACTGAATCTATTCTAAATCGATGCAAATTAATATAGCAATGACAAATATTACAGACAAAATTCGAAATCTGGTTCAGAAAATATTGAAGGATATACCATTTCAGTAGCTGATCTTAAGAAATCCGTTTATAGTAAATCAACGTAATTTTCTTCAATGAGGCTGTTACTGGACACATGAACTGAATTAATTCTATTAGAATGCATATTTATTAAGCGATGTTCAGAAAATATTGATGAATGCACCGACTCGGTAATTAATCATGAAAACATCTCTTTATAGTAAATTAACGATATTTTTCTGATGGGGCGACTAATGGACACTTGAACTGAGTGATGTTCCGATGTACTGATACAGACTCTGTAAATAATTATGAAGAAGGACGAGTATTATAAATAAAGGAATTAGTTTTCAATATACCTGCTCATAGACAAATGAAGTGAATTAACTTTATATTGATGCATAATAATAAAGCCATGACAAATATTGCAGAAAAATTAGAAATCTGGTTCAGAAAGTATTGGAGGATATACTGATTATGCAGCTGATGTTGAGAAGTCCCTTTATAGTAAATTAACGTTTTTGCTTCTTTGAGGTTGCTACTGAATACATGAACTGAAGTAATTCTATATCGATGCATATTAATATAGAATTGACAAATGTTTCATAAAATTTCGACATATTGTTCAGAAAAAGAACAATGATGAATGATATACCGATGTACTGATGTACCAACTCTGTAATTAACCATGAAGAAGTCCAAGTTTAATAAATGAATGATTTTGTTTTCAATATGGCTGCTCCTAGACACATGAACTGAATCTTTGAGGTTGCTACTGAATACATGAACTGAAGTAATTCTATATCGATGCATATTAATATAGAATTGACAAATGTTTCATAAAATTTCGACATATTGTTCAGAAAAAGAACAATGATGAATGATATACCGATGTACTGATGTACCAACTCTGTAATTAACCATGAAGAAGTCCAAGTTTAATAAATGAATGATTTTGTTTTCAATATGGCTGCTCCTAGACACATGAACTGAATCTATTCTATGTCGATGCAAATTAATATAGCAATGACAAATATTACAGACAAAATTCGAAATCTGGTTCAGAAAATATTGAAGGATATACCGTTTCAGTAGCTGATCTTAAGAAATCCGTTTATAGTAAATCAACGTAATTTTCTTCAATGAGGCTGTTACTGGACACATGAACTGAATTAATTCTATTAGAATGCATATTTATTAAGCGATGTTCAGAAAGTATTGATGAATGTACAGACTCGGAAACAAGTCGTGAAGAGGTCCCTATATAGTAAATTAACGATATTTTCTTCGATGTGGGGCTCCTGGAAACAAAAACTAAATGAACTTTATATTGATACATATTAATAAAGCAATGACAAATATTTCAAATAAATTCGATGTCTGGTTCAGAAAAAATTGAAGGATATACCCATTCGGTAGCTGATCTTAAGAAGTCCCTTTATAGTAAAATAACGTTATTTTCTTCGATGTGACAGCTCCTGGACACATGAACTGAGTTACTTCTATATTGATGGATATTAATATGGAAATGACAAACATTTTAGAAAAATTCGACATATTGTTCAGAATTTGAACAGAATGATATACCGATGTACGGACTCTGTATTTAATCATGAAGAAGTCCAAGTTTGATAAATTAACAATTTTGTTTTCAATATGGCTGCTCGTAGACATATGAACTAAATCTATTCTCTATCGATGCAATTAAATCTAGAAATTGAAGGATATACCGTTCCTGTAGCTGATCTTAAGAAGTCCCTTTATGGTAAATCAACGTCATTTTCTTCAATGAGGCTGGTACTGGACACATGAACTGAATTAATTCTATTAGGATGCATATTTATTAAGCGATGTTCAGAAAATATTGATGAATGCACCGACTCGGTAATTAATCATGAAGACATCTCTTTATAGTAAATTAACGATATTTTTCTGATGGGGCGACTAATGGACACTTGAACTGAGTGATGTTCCGATGTACTGATACAGACTCTGTAAATAATTATGAAGAAGGACAAGTATTATAAATAAAGGAATTAGTTTTCAATATACCTGCTCATAGACACATGAAGTGAATTAACTTTATATTGATGCATAATAATAAAGCCATGACAAATATTGCAGAAAAATTAGAAATCTGAGGATATACTGATTCTGCAGCTGATGTTGAGAAGTCCCTTTATAGTAAATAAACGTTTTTGCTTCTTTGAGGTTGCTACTGAATACATGAACTGAAGTAATTCTATATCGATGCATATTAATATAGAAGTGACAAATGTTTCATAAAATTTCGACATATTGTTCAGAAAAAGAACAATGATGAATGATATATCGATGTACTGATGTATCAACTCTGTAATTAACCATGAAGAAGTCCAAGTTTAATAAATGAATGATTTTGTTTTCAATATGGCTGCTCCTAGACACATGAACTGAATCTATTCTATATCGATGCAAATTAATATAGCAATGACAAATATTACAGACAAAATTCGTAATCTGGTTCAGAAAATATTGAAGGATATATCGTTTCAGTAGCTGATCTTAAGAAATCCGTTTATAGTAAATCAACGTAATTTTCATCAATGAGGCTGTTACTGGACACATGAACTGAATTAATTCTATTAGAATGCATATTTATTAAGCGAAGTTCAGAAAGTATTGATGAATGCACAGACTCGGAAACAAATCGTGAAGAGGTCCCTATATAGTAAATTAACGATATTTTCTTCGATGTGGCGGCTCCTGGAAACAAAAACTAAATGAACTTTATATTGATGCATATTAATAAAGCAATGACAAATATTTCAAATAAATTCGATGTCTGGTTCAGAAAAAATTGAAGGATATACCCATTCGGTAGCTGATCTTAAGAAGTCCCTTTATAGTAAAATAACGTTATTTTCTTCGATGTGACAGCTCCTGGACACATGAACTGAGTTACTTCTATATTGATGGATATTAATATGGAAATGACAAACATTTTAGAAAAATTCGACATATTGTTCAGAATTTGAACAGAATGATATACCGATGTACGGACTCTGTATTTAATCATGAAGAAGTCCAAGTTTGATAAATTAACAATTTTGTTTTCAATATGGCTGCTCGTAGACATATGAACTAAATCTATTCTCTATCGATGCAATTAAATCTAGAAATTGAAGGATATATCGTTCCTGTAGCTGATCTTAAGAAGTCCCTTTATGGTAAATCAACGTCATTTTCTTCAATGAGGCTGGTACTGGACACATGAACTGAATTAATTCTATTAGGATGCATATTTATTAAGCGATGTTCAGAAAATATTGATGAATGCACCGACTCGGTAATTAATCATGAAGACATCTCTTTATAGTAAATTAACGATATTTTTCTGATGGGGCGACTAATGGACACTTGAACTGAGTGATGTTTCGATGTACTGATACAGACTCTGTAAATAATTATGAAGAAGGACGAGTATTATAAATAAAGGAATTAGTTTTCAATATACCTGCTCATAGACACATGAAGTGAATTAACTTTATATTGATGCATAATAATAAAGCCATGACAAATATTGCAGAAAAATTAGAAATCTGAGGATATACTGATTCTGCAGCTGATGTTGAGAAGTCCCTTTATAGTAAATAAACGTTTTTGCTTCTTTGAGGTTGCTACTGAATACATGAACTGAAGTAATTCTATATCGATGCATATTAATATAGAAGTGACAAATGTTTCATAAAATTTCGACATATTGTTCAGAAAAAGAACAATGATGAATGATATATCGATGTACTGATGTATCAACTCTGTAATTAACCATGAAGAAGTCCAAGTTTAATAAATGAATGATTTTGTTTTCAATATGGCTGCTCCTAGACACATGAACTGAATCTATTCTATATCGATGCAAATTAATATAGCAATGACAAATATTACAGACAAAATTCGTAATCTGGTTCAGAAAATATTGAAGGATATATCGTTTCAGTAGCTGATCTTAAGAAATCCGTTTATAGTAAATCAACGTAATTTTCATCAATGAGGCTGTTACTGGACACATGAACTGAATTAATTCTATTAGAATGCATATTTATTAAGCGAAGTTCAGAAAGTATTGATGAATGCACAGACTCGGAAACAAATCGTGAAGAGGTCCCTATATAGTAAATTAACGATATTTTCTTCGATGTGGCGGCTCCTGGAAACAAAAACTAAATGAACTTTATATTGATGCATATTAATAAAGCAATGACAAATATTTCAAATAAATTCGATGTCTGGTTCAGAAAAAATTGAAGGATATACCCATTCGGTAGCTGATCTTAAGAAGTCCCTTTATAGTAAAATAACGTTATTTTCTTCGATGTGGCAGCTCCTGGACACATGAACTGAGTTACTTCTATATTGATGGATATTAATATGGAAATGACAAACATTTTAGAAAAATTCGACATATTGTTCAGAATTTGAACAGAATGATATACCGATGTACGGACTCTGTATTTAATCATGAAGAAGTCCAAGTTTGATAAATTAACGATTTTGTTTTCAATATGGCTGCTCTTAGACATATAAACTGAATCTATTCTCTAACGATGCAATTAAATCTAGAAATTGAAGGATATACCGTTCCTGTAGCTGATCTTCAGAAGTCCCTTTATGGTAAATCAACGTCATTTTCTTCAATGAGGCTGGTACTGGACACATGAACTGAATTAATTCTATTAGGATGCATATTTATTAAGCGATGTTCAGAAAATATTGATGAATGCACCGACTCGGTAATTAATCATGAAGACATCTCTTTATAGTAAATTAACAATATTTTTCTGATGGGGCGACTAATGGACACTTGAACTGAGTGATGTTCCGATGTACTGATACAGATTCTGTAAATAATTATGAAGAAGGACGAGTATTATAAATAAAGGAATTAGTTTTCAATATACCTGCTCATAGACACATGAAGTGAATTAACTTTATATTGATGCATAATAATAAAGCCATGACAAATATTGCAGAAAAATTAGAAATCTGAGGATATACTGATTCTGCAGCTGATGTTGAGAATTCCCTTTATAGTAAATAAACGTTTTTGTTTCTTTGAGGTTGCTACTGAATACATGAACTGAAGTAATTCTATATCGATGCATATTAATATAGAAGTGACAAATGTTTCATAAAATTTCGACATATTGTTCAGAAAAAGAACAATGATGAATGATATATCGATGTACTGATGTACCAACTCTGTAATTAACCATGAAGAAGTCCAAGTTTAATAAATGAATGATTTTGTTTTCAATATGGCTGCTCTTAGACACATGAACTGAATCTATTCTATATCGATGCAAATTAATATAGCAATGACAAATATTACAGACAAAATTCGTAATCTGGTTCAGAAAATATTGAAGGATATATCGTTTCAGTAGCTGATCTTAAGAAATCCGTTTATAGTAAATCAACGTAATTTTCATCAATGAGGCTGTTACTGGACACATGAACTGAATTAATTCTATTAGAATGCATATTTATTAAGCGAAGTTCAGAAAGTATTGATGAATGCACAGACTCGGAAACAAATCGTGAAGAGGTCCCTATATAGTAAATTAACGATATTTTCTTCGATGTGGCGGCTCCTGGAAACAAAAACTAAATGAACTTTATATTGATGCATATTAATAAAGCAATGACAAATATTTCAAATAAATTCGATGTCTGGTTCAGAAAAAATTGAAGGATATATCCATTCGGTAGCTGATCTTAAGAAGTCCCTTTATAGTAAAATAACGTTATTTTCTTCGATGTGGCAGCTCCTGGACACATGAACTGAGTTACTTCTATATTGATGGATATTAATATGGAAATGACAAACATTTTAGAAAAATTCGACATATTGTTCAGAATTTGAACAGAATGATATACCGATGTACTGATGTACGGACTCTGTATTTAATCATGAAGAAGTCCAAGTTTGATAAATTCACGATTTTGTTTTCAATATGGCTGCTCGTAGACATATGAACTGAATCTATTCTCTATCGATGCAATTAAATCTAGAAATTGAAGGATATACCGTTCCTGTAGCTGATCTTCAGAAGTCCCTTTATGGTAAATCAACGTCATTTTCTTCAATGAGGCTGGTACTGGACACATGAACTGAATTAATTCTATTAGGATGCATATTTATTAAGCGATGTTCAGAAAATATTGATGAATGCACCGACTCGGTAATTAATCATGAAGACATCTCTTTATAGTAAATTAACGATATTTTTCTGATGGGGCGACTAATGGACACTTGAACTGAGTGATGTTTCGATGTACTGATACAGACTCTGTAAATAATTATGAAGAAGGACGAGTATTATAAATAAAGGAATTAGTTTTCAATATACCTGCTCATAGACACATGAAGTGAATTAACTTTATATTGATGCATAATAATAAAGCCATGACAAATATTGCAGAAAAATTAGAAATCTGAGGATATACTGATTCTGCAGCTGATGTTGAGAAGTCCCTTTATAGTAAATAAACGTTTTTGCTTCTTTGAGGTTGCTACTGAATACATGAACTGAAGTAATTCTATATCGATGCATATTAATATAGAAGTGACAAATGTTTCATAAAATTTCGACATATTGTTCAGAAAAAGAACAATGATGAATGATATATCGATGTACTGATGTATCAACTCTGTAATTAACCATGAAGAAGTCCAAGTTTAATAAATGAATGATTTTGTTTTCAATATGGCTGCTCCTAGACACATGAACTGAATCTATTCTATATCGATGCAAATTAATATAGCAATGACAAATATTACAGACAAAATTCGTAATCTGGTTCAGAAAATATTGAAGGATATATCGTTTCAGTAGCTGATCTTAAGAAATCCGTTTATAGTAAATCAACGTAATTTTTATCAATGAGGCTGTTACTGGACACATGAACTGAATTAATTCTATTAGAATGCATATTTATTAAGCGAAGTTCAGAAAGTATTGATGAATGCACAGACTCGGAAACAAATCGTGAAGAGGTCCCTATATAGTAAATTAACGATATTTTCTTCGATGTGGCGGCTCCTGGAAACAAAAACTAAATGAACTTTATATTGATGCATATTAATAAAGCAATGACAAATATTTCAAATAAATTCGATGTCTGGTTCAGAAAAAATTGAAGGATATACCCATTCGGTAGCTGATCTTAAGAAGTCCCTTTATAGTAAAATAACGTTATTTTCTTCGATGTGGCAGCTCCTGGACACATGAACTGAGTTACTTCTATATTGATGGATATTAATATGGAAATGACAAACATTTTAGAAAAATTCGACATATTGTTCAGAATTTGAACAGAATGATATACCGATGTACGGACTCTGTATTTAATCATGAAGAAGTCCAAGTTTGATAAATTAACGATTTTGTTTTCAATATGGCTGCTCTTAGACATATAAACTGAATCTATTCTCTAACGATGCAATTAAATCTAGAAATTGAAGGATATACCGTTCCTGTAGCTGATCTTCAGAAGTCCCTTTATGGTAAATCAACGTCATTTTCTTCAATGAGGCTGGTACTGGACACATGAACTGAATTAATTCTATTAGGATGCATATTTATTAAGCGATGTTCAGAAAATATTGATGAATGCACCGACTCGGTAATTAATCATGAAGACATCTCTTTATAGTAAATTAACAATATTTTTCTGATGGGGCGACTAATGGACACTTGAACTGAGTGATGTTCCGATGTACTGATACAGATTCTGTAAATAATTATGAAGAAGGACGAGTATTATAAATAAAGGAATTAGTTTTCAATATACCTGCTCATAGACACATGAAGTGAATTAACTTTATATTGAAGCATAATAATAAAGCCATGACAAATATTGCAGAAAAATTAGAAATCTGAGGATATACTGATTCTGCAGCTGATGTTGAGAATTCCCTTTATAGTAAATAAACGTTTTTGTTTCTTTGAGGTTGCTACTGAATACATGAACTGAAGTAATTCTATATCGATGCATATTAATATAGAAGTGACAAATGTTTCATAAAATTTCGACATATTGTTCAGAAAAAGAACAATGATGAATGATATATCGATGTACTGATGTACCAACTCTGTAATTAACCATGAAGAAGTCCAAGTTTAATAAATGAATGATTTTGTTTTCAATATGGCTGCTCTTAGACACATGAACTGAATCTATTCTATATCGATGCAAATTAATATAGCAATGACAAATATTACAGACAAAATTCGTAATCTGGTTCAGAAAATATTGAAGGATATATCGTTTCAGTAGCTGATCTTAAGAAATCCGTTTATAGTAAATCAACGTAATTTTCATCAATGAGGCTGTTACTGGACACATGAACTGAATTAATTCTATTAGAATGCATATTTATTAAGCGAAGTTCAGAAAGTATTGATGAATGCACAGACTCGGAAACAAATCGTGAAGAGGTCCCTATATAGTAAATTAACGATATTTTCTTCGATGTGGCGGCTCCTGGAAACAAAAACTAAATGAACTTTATATTGATGCATATTAATAAAGCAATGACAAATATTTCAAATAAATTCGATGTCTGGTTCAGAAAAAATTGAAGGATATATCCATTCGGTAGCTGATCTTAAGAAGTCCCTTTATAGTAAAATAACGTTATTTTCTTCGATGTGGCAGCTCCTGGACACATGAACTGAGTTACTTCTATATTGATGGATATTAATATGGAAATGACAAACATTTTAGAAAAATTCGACATATTGTTCAGAATTTGAACAGAATGATATACCGATGTACTGATGTACGGACTCTGTATTTAATCATGAAGAAGTCCAAGTTTGATAAATTCACGATTTTGTTTTCAATATGGCTGCTCGTAGACATATGAACTGAATCTATTCTCTATCGATGCAATTAAATCTAGAAATTGAAGGATATACCGTTCCTGTAGCTGATCTTCAGAAGTCCCTTTATGGTAAATCAACGTCATTTTCTTCAATGAGGCTGGTACTGGACACATGAACTGAATTAATTCTATTAGGATGCATATTTATTAAGCGATGTTCAGAAAATATTGATGAATGCACCGACTCGGTAATTAATCATGAAGACATCTCTTTATAGTAAATTAACGATATTTTTCTGATGGGGCGACTAATGGACACTTGAACTGAGTGATGTTCCGATGTACTGATACAGACTCTGTAAATAATTATGAAGAAGGACGAGTATTATAAATAAAGGAATTAGTTTTCAATATACCTGCTCATAGACACATGAAGTGAATTAACTTTATATTGATGCATAATAATAAAGCCATGACAAATATTGCAGAAAAATTAGAAATCTGAGGATATACTGATTCTGCAGCTGATGTTGAGAATTCCCTTTATAGTAAATAAACGTTTTTGCTTCTTTGAGGTTGCTACTGAATACATGAACTGAAGTAATTCTATATCGATGCATATTAATATAGAAGTGACAAATGTTTCATAAAATTTCGACATATTGTTCAGAAAAAGAACAATGGTGAATGATATATCGATGTACTGATGTACCAACTCTGTAATTAACCATGAAGAAGTCCAAGTTTAATAAATGAATGATTTTGTTTTCAATATGGCTGCTCCTAGACACATGAACTGAATCTATTCTATATCGATGCAAATTAATATAGCAATGACAAATATTACAGACAAAATTCGTAATCTGGTTCAGAAAATATTGAAGGATATACCGTTTCAGCAGCTGATCTTAAGAAATCCGTTTATAGTAAATCAACGTAATTTTCTTCAATGAGGCTGTTACTGGACACATGAACTGAATTCATTCTATTAGAATGCATATTTATTAAGCGATGTTCAGAAAGTATTGATGAATGCACAGACTCGGAAACAAATCGTGAAGAGGTCCCTATATAGTGAATTAACGATATTTTCTTCGATGTGGCGGCTCCTGGAAACAAAAACTAAATGAACTTTATATTGATGCATATTAATAAAGCAATGACAAATATTTCAAATAAATTCGATGTCTGGTTCAGAAAAAATTGAAGGATATACCCATTCGGTAGCTGATCTTAAGAAGTCCCTTTATAGTAAAATAACGTTATTTTCTTCGATGTGGCGGCTCCTGGACACATGAACTGAGTTACTTCTATATTGATGGATATTAATATGGAAATGACAAACATTTTAGAAAAATTCGACATATTGTTCAGAATTTGAACAGAATGATATACCGATGTACTGATGTACGGACTCTGTATTTAATCATGAAGAAGTCCAAGTTTGATAAATTAACGATTTTGTTTTCAATATGGCTGCTCGTAGACATATGAACTGAATCTATTCTCTATCGATGCAATTAAATCTAGAAATTGAAGGATATACCGTTCCTGTAGCTGATCTTAAGAAGTCCCTTTATGGTAAATCAACGTCATTTTCTTCAATGAGGCTGGTACTGGACACATGAACTGAATTAATTCTATTAGGATGCATATTTATTAAGCGATGTTCAGAAAATATTGATGAATGCACCGACTCGGTAATTAATCATGAAGACATCTCTTTATAGTAATTAACGATATTTTTCTGATGGGGAGACTAATGGACACTTGAACTGAGTGATGTTCCGATGTACTGATACAGACTCTGTAAATAATTATGAAGAAGGACGAGTATTATAAATAAAGGAATTAGTTTTCAATATACCTGCTCATAGACACATGAAGTGAATTAACTTTATATTGATGCATAATAATAAAGCCATGACAAATATTGCAGAAAAATTAGAAATCTGGTTCAGAAAGTATTGGAGGATATACTGATTCTGCAGCTGATGTTGAGAAGTCCCTTTATTATAAATTAACGTTTTTGCTTCTTTGAGGTTGCTACTGAATACATGAACTGAAGTAATTCTATAGCGATGCATATTAATATAGAAGTGACAAATGTTTCATAAAATTTCGACATATTGTTCAGAAATATAACAATGATGAATGATATACCGATGTACTGATGTACCAACTCTGTAATTAACCATGAAGAAGTCCAAGTTTAATAAATGAATGATTTTGTTTTCAATATGGCTGCTCCTAGACACATGAACTGAATCTATTCTATATCGATGCAAATTAATATAGCAATGACAAATATTACAGACAAAATTCGAAATCTGGTTCAGAAAATATTGAAGGATATACCGTTTCAGTGGCTGATCTTAAGAAATCCGTTTATAGTAAATCAACGTAATTTTCTTCAATGAGGCTGTTACTGGACACATGAACTGAATTAATTCTATTAGAATGCATATTTATTAAGCGATGTTCAGAAAGTATTGATGAATGCACAGACTCGGAAACAAATCGTGAAGAGGTCCCTTTATAGTAAAATAACGTTATTTTCTTCGATGTGGCAGCTCCTGGACACATGAACTGAGTTACTTCTATATTGATGGATATTAATATGGAAATGACAAACATTTTAGAAAAATTCGACATATTGTTCAGAATTTGAACAGAATGATATACCGATGTACTGATGTACGGACTCTGTATTTAATCATGAAGAAGTCCAAGTTTGATAAATTCACGATTTTGTTTTCAATATGGCTGCTCGTAGACATATGAACTGAATCTATTCTCTATCGATGCAATTAAATCTAGAAATTGAAGGATATACCGTTCCTGTAGCTGATCTTCAGAAGTCCCTTTATGGTAAATCAACGTCATTTTCTTCAATGAGGCTGGTACTGGACACATGAACTGAATTAATTCTATTAGGATGCATATTTATTAAGCGATGTTCAGAAAATATTGATGAATGCACCGACTCGGTAATTAATCATGAAGACATCTCTTTATAGTAAATTAACGATATTTTTCTGATGGGGCGACTAATGGACACTTGAACTGAGTGATGTTCCGATGTACTGATACAGACTCTGTAAATAATTATGAAGAAGGACGAGTATTATAAATAAAGGAATTAGTTTTCAATATACCTGCTCATAGACACATGAAGTGAATTAACTTTATATTGATGCATAATAATAAAGCCATGACAAATATTGCAGAAAAATTAGAAATCTGAGGATATACTGATTCTGCAGCTGATGTTGAGAATTCCCTTTATAGTAAATAAACGTTTTTGCTTCTTTGAGGTTGCTACTGAATACATGAACTGAAGTAATTCTATATCGATGCATATTAATATAGAAGTGACAAATGTTTCATAAAATTTCGACATATTGTTCAGAAAAAGAACAATGATGAATGATATATCGATGTACTGATGTACCAACTCTGTAATTAACCATGAAGAAGTCCAAGTTTAATAAATGAATGATTTTGTTTTCAATATGGCTGCTCCTAGACACATGAACTGAATCTATTCTATATCGATGCAAATTAATATAGCAATGACAAATATTACAGACAAAATTCGTAATCTGGTTCAGAAAATATTGAAGGATATACCGTTTCAGCAGCTGATCTTAAGAAATCCGTTTATAGTAAATCAACGTAATTTTCTTCAATGAGGCTGTTACTGGACACATGAACTGAATTCATTCTATTAGAATGCATATTTATTAAGCGATGTTCAGAAAGTATTGATGAATGCACAGACTCGGAAACAAATCGTGAAGAGGTCCCTATATAGTGAATTAACGATATTTTCTTCGATGTGGCGGCTCCTGGAAACAAAAACTAAATGAACTTTATATTGATGCATATTAATAAAGCAATGACAAATATTTCAAATAAATTCGATGTCTGGTTCAGAAAAAATTGAAGGATATACCCATTCGGTAGCTGATCTTAAGAAGTCCCTTTATAGTAAAATAACGTTATTTTCTTCGATGTGGCGGCTCCTGGACACATGAACTGAGTTACTTCTATATTGATGGATATTAATATGGAAATGACAAACATTTTAGAAAAATTCGACATATTGTTCAGAATTTGAACAGAATGATATACCGATGTACTGATGTACGGACTCTGTATTTAATCATGAAGAAGTCCAAGTTTGATAAATTAACGATTTTGTTTTCAATATGGCTGCTCGTAGACATATGAACTGAATCTATTCTCTATCGATGCAATTAAATCTAGAAATTGAAGGATATACCGTTCCTGTAGCTGATCTTAAGAAGTCCCTTTATGGTAAATCAACGTCATTTTCTTCAATGAGGCTGGTACTGGACACATGAACTGAATTAATTCTATTAGGATGCATATTTATTAAGCGATGTTCAGAAAATATTGATGAATGCACCGACTCGGTAATTAATCATGAAGACATCTCTTTATAGTAATTAACGATATTTTTCTGATGGGGCGACTAATGGACACTTGAACTGAGTGATGTTCCGATGTACTGATACAGACTCTGTAAATAATTATGAAGAAGGACGAGTATTATAAATAAAGGAATTAGTTTTCAATATACCTGCTCATAGACACATGAAGTGAATTAACTTTATATTGATGCATAATAATAAAGCCATGACAAATATTGCAGAAAAATTAGAAATCTGGTTCAGAAAGTATTGGAGGATATACTGATTCTGCAGCTGATGTTGAGAAGTCCCTTTATTATAAATTAACGTTTTTGCTTCTTTGAGGTTGCTACTGAATACATGAACTGAAGTAATTCTATAGCGATGCATATTAATATAGAAGTGACAAATGTTTCATAAAATTTCGACATATTGTTCAGAAATATAACAATGATGAATGATATACCGATGTACTGATGTACCAACTCTGTAATTAACCATGAAGAAGTCCAAGTTTAATAAATGAATGATTTTGTTTTCAATATGGCTGCTCCTAGACACATGAACTGAATCTATTCTATATCGATGCAAATTAATATAGCAATGACAAATATTACAGACAAAATTCGAAATCTGGTTCAGAAAATATTGAAGGATATACCGTTTCAGTGGCTGATCTTAAGAAATCCGTTTATAGTAAATCAACGTAATTTTCTTCAATGAGGCTGTTACTGGACACATGAACTGAATTAATTCTATTAGAATGCATATTTATTAAGCGATGTTCAGAAAGTATTGATGAATGCACAGACTCGGAAACAAATCGTGAAGAGGTCCCTTTATAGTAAAATAACGTTATTTTCTTCGATGTGGCGGCTCCTGGACACATGAACTGAGTTACTTCTATATTGATGGATATTAATATGGAAATGACAAACATTTTAGAAAAATTCGACATATTGTTCAGAATTTGAACAGAATGATATACCGATGTACTGATGTACGGACTCTGTATTTTATCATGAAGAAGTCCAAGTTTGATAAATTAACGATTTTGTTTTCAATATGGCTGCTCGTAGACATATGAACTGAATCTATTCTCTATCGATGCAATTAAATCTAGAAATTGAAGGATATACCGTTCCTGTAGCTGATCTTAAGAAGTCCCTTTATGGTAAATCAACGTCATTTTCTTCAATGAGGCTGGTACTGGACACATGAACTGAATTAATTCTATTAGGATGCATATTTATTAAGCGATGTTCAGAAAATATTGATGAATGCACCGACTCGGTAATTAATCATGAAGACATCTCTTTATAGTAATTAACGATATTTTTCTGATGGGGCGACTAATGGACACTTGAACTGAGTGATGTTCCGATGTACTGATACAGACTCTGTAAATAATTATGAAGAAGGACGAGTATTATAAATAAAGGAATTAGTTTTCAATATACCTGCTCATAGACACATGAAGTGAATTAACTTTATATTGATGCATAATAATAAAGCCATGACAAATATTGCAGAAAAATTAGAAATCTGGTTCAGAAAGTATTGGAGGATATACTGATTCTGCATCTGATGTTGAGAAGTCCCTTTATAGTAAATAAACGTTTTTGCTTCTTTGAGGTTGCTACTGAATACATGAACTGAAGTAATTTTATATCGATGCATATTAATATAGAAGTGACAAATGTTTCATAAAATTTCGACATATTGTTCAGAAATATAACAATGATGAATGATATACCGATGTACTGATGTACCAACTCTGTAATTAACCATGAAGAAGTCCAAGTTTAATAAATGAATGATTTTGTTTTCAATATGGCTGCTCCTAGACACATGAACTGAATCTATTCTATATCGATGCAAATTAATATAGCAATGACAAATATTACAGACAAAATTCGAAATCTGGTTCAGAAAATATTGAAGGATATACCGTTTCAGTGGCTGATCTTAAGAAATCCGTTTATAGTAAATCAACGTAATTTTCTTCAATGAGGCTGTTACTGGACACATGAACTGAATTAATTCTATTAGAATGCATATTTATTAAGCGATGTTCAGAAAGTATTGATGAATGCACAGACTCGGAAACAAATCGTGAAGAGGTCCCTATATAGTAAATTAACGATATTTTCTTCGATGTGGCGGCTCCTGGAATCAAAAACTAAATGAACTTTATATTGATGCATATTAATAAAGCAATGACAAATATTTCAATAAATTCGATGTCTGGTTCAGAAAAAATTGAAGGATGTACCCATTCGGTAGCTGATCTTAAGAAGTCCCTTTATAGTAAAATAACGTTATTTTCTTCGATGTGGCGGCTCCTGGACACATAAACTGAGTTACTTCTATATTGATGGATATTAATATGGAAATGACAAACATTTTAGAAAAATTCGACATATTGTTCAGAATTTGAACAGAATGATATACCAATGTACTGATGTACGGACTCTGTATTTAATCATGAAGAAGTCCAAGTTTGATAAATTAACGATTTTGTTTTCAATATGGCTGCTCGTAGACATATGAACTGAATCTATTCTCTATCGATGCAATTAAATCTAGAAATTGAAGGATATACCGTTCCTGTAGCTGATCTTAAGAAGTCCCTTTATGGTAAATCAACGTCATTTTCTTAATGAGGCTGGTACTGGACACATGAACTGAATAAATTCTATTAGGATGCATATTTATTAAGCGATGTTCAGAAAATATTGATGAATGCACCGACTCGGTAATTAATCATGAAGACATCTCTTTATAGTAAATTAACGATATTTTTCTGATGGGGCGACTAATGGACACTTGAACTGAGTGATGTTCCGATGTACTGATACAGACTCTGTAAATAATTATGAAGAAAGACAAGTATTATAAATAAAGGAATTAGTTTTCAATATACCTGCTCATAGACACATGAAGTGAATTAACTTTATATTGATGCATAATAATAAAGCCATGACAAGTATTGCAGAAAAATTAGAAATATGGTTCAGAAAGTATTGCAGGATATACTGATTCTGCAGCTGATGTTGAGAAGTCCCTTTATAGTAAATTAAAGTTTTTGCTTCTTTGAGGTTGCTACTGAATACATGAACTGAAGTAATTCTATATCGATGCATATTAATATAGAAATGACAAATGTTTCATAAAATTTCGACATATTGTTCAGAAAAAGAACAATGATGAATGATATACCGATGTACTGATGTACCAACTCTGTAATTAACCATGAAGAAGTCCAAGTTTAATAAATGAATGATTTTGATTTTAATATGGCTGCTCCTAGACACATGATCTGAATCTATTCTATGTCGATGGAAATTAATATAGCAATGACAAATATTACAGACAAAATTCGAAATCTGGTTCAGAAAATATTGAAGGATATACCGTTTCAGCAGCTGATCTTAAGAAATCCGTTTATAGTAAATCAACGTAATTTTCTTCAATGAGGCTGTTACTGGACACATGAACTGAATTAATTCTATTAGAATGCATATTTATTAAGCGATGTTCAGAAAATATTGATGAATGCACAGACTCGGAAACAAATCGTGAAGAGGTCCCTTTATAGTAAAATAACGTTATTTTCTTCGATGTGGCGGCTCCTGGACACATGAACTGAGTTACTTCTATATTGATGGATATTAATATGGAAATGACAAACATTTTAGAAAAATTCGACATATTGTTCAGAATTTGAACAGAATGATATACCGATGTACTGATGTACGGACTCTGTATTTAATCATGAAGAAGTCCAAGTTTGATAAATTAACGATTTTGTTTTCAATATGGCTGCTCGTAGACATATGAACTGAATCTATTCTCTATCGATACAATTAAATCTAGAAATTGAAGGATATACCGTTCCTGTAGCTGATCTTAAGAAGTCCCTTTATGGTAAATCAACGTAATTTTCTTCAATGAGGCTGGTACTGGACACATGAACTGAATTAATTCTATTGGGATGCATATTTATTAAGCGATGTTCAGAAAATATTGATGAATGCACCGACTCGGTAATTAATCATGAAGACATCTCTTTATGGTAAATTAACGATATTTTTCTGATGGGGTGACTAATGGACACTTGAACTGAGTGATGTTCCGATGTACTGATACAGACTCTGTAAATAATTATGAAGAAGGACGAGTATTATAAATAAAGGAATTAGTTTTCAATATACCTGCTCATAGACACATGAAGTGAATTAACTTTATATTGATGCATAATAATAAAGCCATGACAAGTATTGCAGAAAAATTAGAAATATGGTTCAGAAAGTATTGGAGGATATACTGATTCTGCAGCTGATGTTGAGAAGTCCCTTTATAGTAAATAAACGTTTTTGCTTCTTTGAGGTTGCTACTGAATACATGAACTGAAGTAATTCTATAGCGATGCATATTAATATAGAAGTGACAAATGTTTCATAAAATTTCGACATATTGTTCAGAAATATAACAATGATGAATGATATACCGATGTACTGATGTACCAACTCTGTAATTAACCATGAAGAAGTCCAAGTTTAATAAATGAATGATTTTGTTTTCAATATGGCTGCTCCTAGACACATGAACTGAATCTATTCTATATCGATGCAAATTAATATAGCAATGACAAATATTACAGACAAAATTCGAAATCTGGTTCAGAAAATATTGAAGGATATACCGTTTCAGTGGCTGATCTTAAGAAATCCGTTTATAGTAAATCAACGTAATTTTCTTCAATGAGGCTGTTACTGGACACATGAACTGAATTAATTCTATTAGAATGCATATTTATTAAGCGATGTTCAGAAAGTATTGATGAATGCACAGACTCGGAAACAAATCGTGAAGAGGTCCCTTTATAGTAAAATAACGTTATTTTCTTCGATGTGGCGGCTCCTGGACACATGAACTGAGTTACTTCTATATTGATGGATATTAATATGGAAATGACAAACATTTTAGAAAAATTCGACATATTGTTCAGAATTTGAACAGAATGATATACCGATGTACTGATGTACGGACTCTGTATTTAATCATGAAGAAGTCCAAGTTTGATAAATTAACGATTTTGTTTTCAATATGGCTGCTCGTAGACATATGAACTGAATCTATTCTCTATCGATGCAATTAAATCTAGAAATTGAAGGATATACCGTTCCTGTATCTGATCTTAAGAAGTCCCTTTATGGTAAATCAACGTCATTTTCTTCAATGAGGCTGGTACTGGACACATGAACTGAATTAATTCTATTAGGATGCATATTTATTAAGCGATGTTCAGAAAATATTGATGAATGCACCGACTCGGTAATTAATCATGAAGACATCTCTTTATAGTAATTAACGATATTTTTCTGATGGGGCGACTAATGGACACTTGAACTGAGTGATGTTCCGATGTACTGATACAGACTCTGTAAATAATTATGAAGAAGGACGAGTATTATAAATAAAGGAATTAGTTTTCAATATACCTGCTCATAGACACATGAAGTGAATTAACTTTATATTGATGCATAATAATAAAGCCATGACAAGTATTGCAGAAAAATTAGAAATATGGTTCAGAAAGTATTGGAGGATATACTGATTCTGCAGCTGATGTTGAGAAGTCCCTTTATAGTAAATAAACGTTTTTGCTTCTTTGAGGTTGCTACTGAATACATGAACTGAAGTAATTTTATATCGATGCATATTAATATAGAAGTGACAAATGTTTCATAAAATTTCGACATATTGTTCAGAAATATAACAATGATGAATGATATACCGATGTACTGATGTACCAACTCTGTAATTAACCATGAAGAAGTCCAAGTTTAATAAATGAATGATTTTGTTTTCAATATGGCTGCTCCTAGACACATGAACTGAATCTATTCTATATCGATGCAAATTAATATAGCAATGACAAATATTACAGACAAAATTCGAAATCTGGTTCAGAAAATATTGAAGGATATACCGTTTCAGTGGCTGATCTTAAGAAATCCGTTTATAGTAAATCAACGTAATTTTCTTCAATGAGGCTGTTACTGGACACATGAACTGAATTAATTCTATTAGAATGCATATTTATTAAGCGATGTTCAGAAAGTATTGATGAATGCACAGACTCGGAAACAAATCGTGAAGAGGTCCCTATATAGTAAATTAACGATATTTTCTTCGATGTGGCGGCTCCTGGAATCAAAAACTAAATGAACTTTATATTGATGCATATTAATAAAGCAATGACAAATATTTCAAATAAATTCGATGTCTGGTTCAGAAAAAATTGAAGGATGTACCCATTCGGTAGCTGATCTTAAGAAGTCCCTTTATAGTAAAATAACGTTATTTTCTTCGATGTGGCGGCTCCTGGACACATAAACTGAGTTACTTCTATATTGATGGATATTAATATGGAAATGACAAACATTTTAGAAAAATTCGACATATTGTTCAGAATTTGAACAGAATGATATACCGATGTACTGATGTACGGACTCTGTATTTAATCATGAAGAAGTCCAAGTTTGATAAATTAACGATTTTGTTTTCAATATGGCTGCTCGTAGACATATGAACTGAATCTATTCTCTATCGATGCAATTAAATCTAGAAATTGAAGGATATACCGTTCCTGTAGCTGATCTTAAGAAGTCACTTTATGGTAAATCAACGTCATTTTCTTAATGAGGCTGGTAATGGACACATGAACTGAATAAATTCTATTAGGATGCATATTTATTAAGCGATGTTCAGAAAATATTGATGAATGCACCGACTAGGTAATTAATCATGAAGACATCTCTTTATAGTAAATTAACGATATTTTTCTGATGGGGCGACTAATGGACACTTGAACTGAGTGATGTTCCGATGTACTGATACAGACTCTGTAAATAATTATGAAGAAGGACGAGTATTATAAATAAAGGAATTAGTTTTCAATATACCTGCTCATAGACACATGAAGTGAATTAACTTTATATTGATGCATAATAATAAAGCCATGACAAATATTGCAGAAAAATTAGAAATCTGGTTCAGAAAGTATTGGAGGATATACTGATTCTGCAGCTGATGTTGAGAAGTCCCTTTATAGTAAATAAACGTTTTTGCTTCTTTGAGGTTGCTACTGAATACATGAACTGAAGTAATTCTATAGCGATGCATATTAATATAGAAGTGACAAATGTTTCATAAAATTTCGACATATTGTTCAGAAATATAACAATGATGAATGATATACCGATGTACTGATGTACCAACTCTGTAATTAACCATGAAGAAGTCCAAGTTTAATAAATGAATGATTTTGTTTTCAATATGGCTGCTCCTAGACACATGAACTGAATCTATTCTATATCGATGCAAATTAATATAGCAATGACAAATATTACAGACAAAATTCGAAATCTGGTTCAGAAAATATTGAAGGATATACCGTTTCAGTGGCTGATCTTAAGAAATCCGTTTATAGTAAATCAACGTAATTTTCTTCAATGAGGCTGTTACTGGACACATGAACTGAATTAATTCTATTAGAATGCATATTTATTAAGCGATGTTCAGAAAGTATTGATGAATGCACAGACTCGGAAACAAATCGTGAAGAGGTCCCTTTATAGTAAAATAACGTTATTTTCTTCGATGTGGCGGCTCCTGGACACATGAACTGAGTTACTTCTATATTGATGGATATTAATATGGAAATGACAAACATTTTAGAAAAATTCGACATATTGTTCAGAATTTGAACAGAATGATATACCGATGTACTGATGTACGGACTCTGTATTTAATCATGAAGAAGTCCAAGTTTGATAAATTAACGATTTTGTTTTCAATATGGCTGCTCGTAGACATATGAACTGAATCTATTCTCTATCGATGCAATTAAATCTAGAAATTGAAGGATATACCGTTCCTGTAGCTGATCTTAAGAAGTCCCTTTATGGTAAATCAACGTCATTTTCTTCAATGAGGCTGGTACTGGACACATGAACTGAATTAATTCTATTAGGATGCATATTTATTAAGCGATGTTCAGAAAATATTGATGAATGCACCGACTCGGTAATTAATCATGAAGACATCTCTTTATAGTAATTAACGATATTTTTCTGATGGGGCGACTAATGGACACTTGAACTGAGTGATGTTCCGATGTACTGATACAGACTCTGTAAATAATTATGAAGAAGGACGAGTATTATAAATAAAGGAATTAGTTTTCAATATACCTGCTCATAGACACATGAAGTGAATTAACTTTATATTGATGCATAATAATAAAGCCATGACAAGTATTGCAGAAAAATTAGAAATATGGTTCAGAAAGTATTGGAGGATATACTGATTCTGCAGCTGATGTTGAGAAGTCCCTTTATAGTAAATAAACGTTTTTGCTTCTTTGAGGTTGCTACTGAATACATGAACTGAAGTAATTTTATATCGATGCATATTAATATAGAAGTGACAAATGTTTCATAAAATTTCGACATATTGTTCAGAAATATAACAATGATGAATGATATACCGATGTACTGATGTACCAACTCTGTAATTAACCATGAAGAAGTCCAAGTTTAATAAATGAATGATTTTGTTTTCAATATGGCTGCTCCTAGACACATGAACTGAATCTATTCTATATCGATGCAAATTAATATAGCAATGACAAATATTACAGACAAAATTCGAAATCTGGTTCAGAAAATATTGAAGGATATACCGTTTCAGTGGCTGATCTTAAGAAATCCGTTTATAGTAAATCAACGTAATTTTCTTCAATGAGGCTGTTACTGGACACATGAACTGAATTAATTCTATTAGAATGCATATTTATTAAGCGATGTTCAGAAAGTATTGATGAATGCACAGACTCGGAAACAAATCGTGAAGAGGTCCCTATATAGTAAATTAACGATATTTTCTTCGATGTGGCGGCTCCTGGACACATGAACTGAGTTACTTCTATATTGATGGATATTAATATGGAAATGACAAACATTTTAGAAAAATTCGACATATTGTTCAGAATTTGAACAGAATGATATACCGATGTACTGATGTACGGACTCTGTATTTAATCATGAAGAAGTCCAAGTTTGATAAATTAACGATTTTGTTTTCAATATGGCTGCTCGTAGACATATGAACTGAATCTATTCTCTATCGATGCAATTAAATCTAGAAATTGAAGGATATACCGTTCCTGTAGCTGATCTTAAGAAGTCACTTTATGGTAAATCAACGTCATTTTCTTAATGAGGCTGGTACTGGACACATGAACTGAATAAATTCTATTAGGATGCATATTTATTAAGCGATGTTCAGAAAATATTGATGAATGCACCGACTCGGTAATTAATCATGAAGACATCTCTTTATAGTAAATTAACGATATTTTTCTGATGGGGCGACTAATGGACACTTGAACTGAGTGATGTTCCGATGTACTGATACAGACTCTGTAAATAATTATGAAGAAGGACGAGTATTATAAATAAAGGAATTAGTTTTCAATATACCTGTTCATAGACACATGAAGTGAATTAACTTTATATTGATGCATAATAATAAAGCCATGACAAGTATTGCAGAAAAATTAGAAATATGGTTCAGAAAGTATTGCAGGATATACTGATTCTGCAGCTGATGTTGAGAAGTCCCTTTATAGTAAATTAACGTTTTTGCTTCTTTGAGGTTGCTACTGAATACATGAACTGAAGTAATTCTATATCGATGCATATTAATATAGAAATGACAAATGTTTCATAAAATTTCGACATATTGTTCAGAAAAAGAACAATGATGAATGATATACCGATGTACTGATGTACCAACTCTGTAATTAACCATGAAGAAGTCCAAGTTTAATAAATGAATGATTTTGTTTTCAATATGGCTGCTCCTAGACACATGAACTGAATCTATTCTATATCGATGCAAATTAATATAGCAATGACAAATATTACAGACAAAATTCGAAATCTGGTTCAGAAAATATTGAAGGATATACCGTTTCAGTGGCTGATCTTAAGAAATCCGTTTATAGTAAATCAACGTAATTTTCTTCAATGAGGCTGTTACTGGACACATGAACTGAATTAATTCTATTAGAATGCATATTTATTAAGCGATGTTCAGAAAGTATTGATGAATGCACAGACTCGGAAACAAATCGTGAAGAGGTCCCTTTATAGTAAAATAACGTTATTTTCTTCGATGTGGCGGCTCCTGGACACATGAACTGAGTTACTTCTATATTGATGGATATTAATATGGAAATGACAAACATTTTAGAAAAATTCGACATATTGTTCAGAATTTGAACAGAATGATATACCGATGTACTGATGTACGGACTCTGTATTTAATCATGAAGAAGTCCAAGTTTGATAAATTAACGATTTTGTTTTCAATATGGCTGCTCGTAGACATATGAACTGAATCTATTCTCTATCGATGCAATTAAATCTAGAAATTGAAGGATATACCGTTCCTGTAGCTGATCTTAAGAAGTCCCTTTATGGTAAATCAACGTCATTTTCTTCAATGAGGCTGGTACTGGACACATGAACTGAATTAATTCTATTAGGATGCATATTTATTAAGCGATGTTCAGAAAATATTGATGAATGCACCGACTCGGTAATTAATCATGAAGACATCTCTTTATAGTAATTAACGATATTTTTCTGATGGGGCGACTAATGGACACTTGAACTGAGTGATGTTCCGATGTACTGATACAGACTCTGTAAATAATTATGAAGAAGGACGAGTATTATAAATAAAGGAATTAGTTTTCAATATACCTGCTCATAGACACATGAAGTGAATTAACTTTATATTGATGCATAATAATAAAGCCATGACAAGTATTGCAGAAAAATTAGAAATATGGTTCAGAAAGTATTGGAGGATATACTGATTCTGCAGCTGATGTTGAGAAGTCCCTTTATAGTAAATAAACGTTTTTGCTTCTTTGAGGTTGCTACTGAATACATGAACTGAAGTAATTTTATATCGATGCATATTAATATAGAAGTGACAAATGTTTCATAAAATTTCGACATATTGTTCAGAAATATAACAATGATGAATGATATACCGATGTACTGATGTACCAACTCTGTAATTAACCATGAAGAAGTCCAAGTTTAATAAATGAATGATTTTGTTTTCAATATGGCTGCTCCTAGACACATGAACTGAATCTATTCTATATCGATGCAAATTAATATAGCAATGACAAATATTACAGACAAAATTCGAAATCTGGTTCAGAAAATATTGAAGGATATACCGTTTCAGTGGCTGATCTTAAGAAATCCGTTTATAGTAAATCAACGTAATTTTCTTCAATGAGGCTGTTACTGGACACATGAACTGAATTAATTCTATTAGAATGCATATTTATTAAGCGATGTTCAGAAAGTATTGATGAATGCACAGACTCGGAAACAAATCGTGAAGAGGTCCCTATATAGTAAATTAACGATATTTTCTTCGATGTGGCGGCTCCTGGAATCAAAAACTAAATGAACTTTATATTGATGCATATTAATAAAGCAATGACAAATATTTCAAATAAATTCGATGTCTGGTTCAGAAAAAATTGAAGGATGTACCCATTCGGTAGCTGATCTTAAGAAGTCCCTTTATAGTAAAATAACGTTATTTTCTTCGATGTGGCGGCTCCTGGACACATAAACTGAGTTACTTCTATATTGATGGATATTAATATGGAAATGACAAACATTTTAGAAAAATTCGACATATTGTTCAGAATTTGAACAGAATGATATACCGATGTACTGATGTACGGACTCTGTATTTAATCATGAAGAAGTCCAAGTTTGATAAATTAACGATTTTGTTTTCAATATGGCTGCTCGTAGACATATGAACTGAATCTATTCTCTATCGATGCAATTAAATCTAGAAATTGAAGGATATACCGTTCCTGTAGCTGATCTTAAGAAGTCCCTTTATGGTAAATCAACGTCATTTTCTTCAATGAGGCTGGTACTGGACACATGAACTGAATTAATTCTATTAGGATGCATATTTATTAAGCGATGTTCAGAAAATATTGATGAATGCACCGACTCGGTAATTAATCATGAAGACATCTCTTTATAGTAATTAACGATATTTTTCTGATGGGGCGACTAATGGACACTTGAACTGAGTGATGTTCCGATGTACTGATACAGACTCTGTAAATAATTATGAAGAAGGACGAGTATTATAAATAAAGGAATTAGTTTTCAATATACCTGCTCATAGACACATGAAGTGAATTAACTTTATATTGATGCATAATAATAAAGCCATGACAAGTATTGCAGAAAAATTAGAAATATGGTTCAGAAAGTATTGGAGGATATACTGATTCTGCAGCTGATGTTGAGAAGTCCCTTTATAGTAAATAAACGTTTTTGCTTCTTTGAGGTTGCTACTGAATACATGAACTGAAGTAATTTTATATCGATGCATATTAATATAGAAGTGACAAATGTTTCATAAAATTTCGACATATTGTTCAGAAATATAACAATGATGAATGATATACCGATGTACTGATGTACCAACTCTGTAATTAACCATGAAGAAGTCCAAGTTTAATAAATGAATGATTTTGTTTTCAATATGGCTGCTCCTAGACACATGAACTGAATCTATTCTATATCGATGCAAATTAATATAGCAATGACAAATATTACAGACAAAATTCGAAATCTGGTTCAGAAAATATTGAAGGATATACCGTTTCAGTGGCTGATCTTAAGAAATCCGTTTATAGTAAATCAACGTAATTTTCTTCAATGAGGCTGTTACTGGACACATGAACTGAATTAATTCTATTAGAATGCATATTTATTAAGCGATGTTCAGAAAGTATTGATGAATGCACAGACTCGGAAACAAATCGTGAAGAGGTCCCTATATAGTAAATTAACGATATTTTCTTCGATGTGGCGGCTCCTGGAATCAAAAACTAAATGAACTTTATATTGATGCATATTAATAAAGCAATGACAAATATTTCAAATAAATTCGATGTCTGGTTCAGAAAAAATTGAAGGATGTACCCATTCGGTAGCTGATCTTAAGAAGTCCCTTTATAGTAAAATAACGTTATTTTCTTCGATGTGGCGGCTCCTGGACACATAAACTGAGTTACTTCTATATTGATGGATATTAATATGGAAATGACAAACATTTTAGAAAAATTCGACATATTGTTCAGAATTTGAACAGAATGATATACCGATGTACTGATGTACGGACTCTGTATTTAATCATGAAGAAGTCCAAGTTTGATAAATTAACGATTTTGTTTTCAATATGGCTGCTCGTAGACATATGAACTGAATCTATTCTCTATCGATGCAATTAAATCTAGAAATTGAAGGATATACCGTTCCTGTAGCTGATCTTAAGAAGTCACTTTATGGTAAATCAACGTCATTTTCTTAATGAGGCTGGTACTGGACACATGAACTGAATAAATTCTATTAGGATGCATATTTATTAAGCGATGTTCAGAAAATATTGATGAATGCACCGACTAGGTAATTAATCATGAAGACATCTCTTTATAGTAAATTAACGATATTTTTCTGATGGGGCGACTAATGGACACTTGAACTGAGTGATGTTCCGATGTACTGATACAGACTCTGTAAATAATTATGAAGAAGGACGAGTATTATAAATAAAGGAATTAGTTTTCAATATACCTGCTCATAGACACATGAAGTGAATTAACTTTATATTGATGCATAATAATAAAGCCATGACAAGTATTGCAGAAAAATTAGAAATATGGTTCAGAAAGTATTGGAGGATATACTGATTCTGCAGCTGATGTTGAGAAGTCCCTTTATAGTAAATAAACGTTTTTGCTTCTTTGAGGTTGCTACTGAATACATGAACTGAAGTAATTTTATATCGATGCATATTAATATAGAAGTGACAAATGTTTCATAAAATTTCGACATATTGTTCAGAAAAAGAACAATGATGAATGATATACCGATGTACTGATGTACCAACTCTGTAATTAACCATGAAGAAGTCCAAGTTTAATAAATGAATGATTTTGTTTTCAATATGGCTGCTCCTAGACACATGAACTGAATCTATTCTATATCGATGCAAATTAATATAGCAATGACAAATATTACAGACAAAATTCGAAATCTGGTTCAGAAAATATTGAAGGATATACCGTTTCAGTGGCTGATCTTAAGAAATCCGTTTATAGTAAATCAACGTAATTTTCTTCAATGAGGCTGTTACTGGACACATGAACTGAATTAATTCTATTAGAATGCATATTTATTAAGCGATGTTCAGAAAGTATTGATGAATGCACAGACTCGGAAACAAATCGTGAAGAGGTCCCTATATAGTAAATTAACGATATTTTCTTCGATGTGGCGGCTCCTGGACACATGAACTGAGTTACTTCTATATTGATGGATATTAATATGGAAATGACAAACATTTTAGAAAAATTCGACATATTGTTCAGAATTTGAACAGAATGATATACCGATGTACTGATGTACGGACTCTGTATTTAATCATGAAGAAGTCCAAGTTTGATAAATTAACGATTTTGTTTTCAATATGGCTGCTCGTAGACATATGAACTGAATCTATTCTCTATCGATGCAATTAAATCTAGAAATTGAAGGATATACCGTTCCTGTAGCTGATCTTAAGAAGTCACTTTATGGTAAATCAACGTCATTTTCTTAATGAGGCTGGTACTGGACACATGAACTGAATAAATTCTATTAGGATGCATATTTATTAAGCGATGTTCAGAAAATATTGATGAATGCACCGACTCGGTAATTAATCATGAAGACATCTCTTTATAGTAAATTAACGATATTTTTCTGATGGGGCGACTAATGGACACTTGAACTGAGTGATGTTCCGATGTACTGATACAGACTCTGTAAATAATTATGAAGAAGGACGAGTATTATAAATAAAGGAATTAGTTTTCAATATACCTGTTCATAGACACATGAAGTGAATTAACTTTATATTGATGCATAATAATAAAGCCATGACAAGTATTGCAGAAAAATTAGAAATATGGTTCAGAAAGTATTGCAGGATATACTGATTCTGCAGCTGATGTTGAGAAGTCCCTTTATAGTAAATTAACGTTTTTGCTTCTTTGAGGTTGCTACTGAATACATGAACTGAAGTAATTCTATATCGATGCATATTAATATAGAAATGACAAATGTTTCATAAAATTTCGACATATTGTTCAGAAAAAGAACAATGATGAATGATATACCGATGTACTGATGTACCAACTCTGTAATTAACCATGAAGAAGTCCAAGTTTAATAAATGAATGATTTTGATTTTAATATGGCTGCTCCTAGACACATGATCTGAATCTATTCTATGTCGATGGAAATTAATATAGCAATGACAAATATTACAGACAAAATTCGAAATCTGGTTCAGAAAATATTGAAGGATATACCGTTTCAGCAGCTGATCTTAAGAAATCCGTTTATAGTAAATCAACGTAATTTTCTTCAATGAGGCTGTTACTGGACACATGAACTGAATTAATTCTATTAGAATGCATATTTATTAAGCGATGTTCAGAAAGTATTGATGAATGCACAGACTCGGAAACAAATCGTGAAGAGGTCCCTTTATAGTAAAATAACGTTATTTTCTTCGATGTGGCGGCTCCTGGACACATGAACTGAGTTACTTCTATATTGATGGATACTAATATTGAAATGACAAACATTTTAGAAAAATTCGACATATTGTTCAGAATTTGAACAGAATGATATACCGATGTACTGATGTACGGACTCTGTATTTAATCATGAAGAAGTCCAAGTTTATTAATTAACGATTTTGTTTTCAATATGGCTGCTCGTAGACATATGAACTGAATCTATTCTCTATCGATGCAATTAAATCTAGAAATTGAAGGATATACCGTTCCTGTAGCTGATCTTAAGAAGTCCCTTTATGGTAAATCAACGTAATTTTCTTCAATGAGGCTGGTACTGGACACATGAACTGAATTAATTCTATTGGGATGCATATTTATTAAGCGATGTTCAGAAAATATTGATGAATGCACCGACTCGGTAATTAATCATGAAGACATCTCTTTATGGTAAATTAACGATATTTTTCTGATGGGGTGACTAATGGACACTTGAACTGAGTGATGTTCCGATGTACTGATACAGACTCTGTAAATAATTATGAAGAAGGACGAGTATTATAAATAAAGGAATTAGTTTTCAATATACCTGCTCATAGACACATGAAGTGAATTAACTTTATATTGATGCATAATAATAAAGCCATGACAAATATTGCAGAAAAATTAGAAATCTGGTTCAGAAAGTATTGGAGGATATACTGATTCTGCAGCTGATGTTGAGAAGTCCCTTTATAGTAAATAAACGTTTTTACTTCTTTGAGGTTGCTACTGAATACATGAACTGAAGTAATTCTATATCGATGCATATTAATATAGAAGTGACAAATGTTTCATAAAATTTCGACATATTGTTCAGAAATAGAACAATGATGAATGATATACCGATGTACTGATGTACCAACTCTGTAATTAACCATGAAGAAGTCCAAGTTTAATAAATGAATGATTTTGTTTTCAATATGGCTGCTCCTAGACACATGAACTGAATCTATTCTATATCGATGCAAATTAATATAGCAATGACAAATATTACAGACAAAATTCGAAATCTGGTTCAGAAAATATTGAAGGATATACCGTTTCAGTGGCTGATCTAAAGAAATCCGTTTATAGTAAATCAACGTAATTTTCTTCAATGAGGCTGTTACTGGACACATGAACTGAATTAATTCTATTAGAATGCATATTTATTAAGCGATGTTCAGAAAGTATTGATGAATGCACAGACTCGGAAACAAATCGTGAAGAGGTCCCTATATAGTAAATTAACGATATTTTCTTCGATGTGGCGGCTCCTGGAATCAAAAACTAAATGAACTTTATATTGATGCATATTAATAAAGCAATGACAAATATTTCAAATAAATTCGATGTCTGGTTCAGAAAAAATTGAAGGATGTACCCATTCGGTAGCTGATCTTAAGAAGTCCCTTTATAGTAAAATAACGTTATTTTCTTCGATGTGGCGGCTCCTGGACACATAAACTGAGTTACTTCTATATTGATGGATATTAATATGGAAATGACAAACATTTTAGAAAAATTCGACATATTGTTCAGAATTTGAACAGAATGATATACCGATGTACTGATGTACGGACTCTGTATTTAATCATGAAGAAGTCCAAGTTTGATAAATTAACGATTTTGTTTTCAATATGGCTGCTCGTAGACATATGAACTGAATCTATTCTCTATCGATGCAATTAAATCTAGAAATTGAAGGATATACCGTTCCTGTAGCTGATCTTAAGAAGTCACTTTATGGTAAATCAACGTCATTTTCTTAATGAGGCTGGTACTGGACACATGAACTGAATAAATTCTATTAGGATGCATATTTATTAAGCGATGTTCAGAAAATATTGATGAATGCACCGACTCGGTAATTAATCATGAAGACATCTCTTTATAGTAAATTAACGATATTTTTCTGATGGGGCGACTAATGGACACTTGAACTGAGTGATGTTCCGATGTACTGATACAGACTCTGTAAATAATTATGAAGAAGGACGAGTATTATAAATAAAGGAATTAGTTTTCAATATACCTGTTCATAGACACATGAAGTGAATTAACTTTATATTGATGCATAATAATAAAGCCATGACAAGTATTGCAGAAAAATTAGAAATATGGTTCAGAAAGTATTGCAGGATATACTGATTCTGCAGCTGA
This sequence comes from Coelopa pilipes, assembly GCA_947389925.1. Taxonomy (NCBI): domain Eukaryota; kingdom Metazoa; phylum Arthropoda; class Insecta; order Diptera; family Coelopidae; genus Coelopa; species Coelopa pilipes. The sequence goes on from OX376700.1 coordinate 12,381,755, forward strand.
TGTTGAGAAGTCCCTTTATAGTAAATTAACGTTTTTGCTTCTTTGAGGTTGCTACTGAATACATGAACTGAAGTAATTCTATATCGATGCAAATTAATATAGAAATGACAAATGTTTCATAAAATTTCGACATATTGTTCAGAAAAAGAACAATGATGAATGATATACCGATGTACTGATGTACCAACTCTGTAATTAACCATGAAGAAGTCCAAGTTTAATAAATGAATGATTTTGATTTTAATATGGCTGCTCCTAGACACATGATCTGAATCTATTCTATGTCGATGGAAATTAATATAGCAATGACAAATATTACAGACAAAATTCGAAATCTGGTTCAGAAAATATTGAAGGATATACCGTTTCAGCAGCTGATCTTAAGAAATCCGTTTATAGTAAATCAACGTAATTTTCTTCAATGAGGCTGTTACTGGACACATGAACTGAATTAATTCTATTAGAATGCATATTTATTAAGCGATGTTCAGAAAGTATTGATGAATGCACAGACTCGGAAACAAATCGTGAAGAGGTCCCTTTATAGTAAAATAACGTTATTTTCTTCGATGTGGCGGCTCCTGGACACATGAACTGAGTTACTTCTATATTGATGGATACTAATATTGAAATGACAAACATTTTAGAAAAATTCGACATATTGTTCAGAATTTGAACAGAATGATATACCGATGTACTGATGTACGGACTCTGTATTTAATCATGAAGAAGTCCAAGTTTATTAATTAACGATTTTGTTTTCAATATGGCTGCTCGTAGACATATGAACTGAATCTATTCTCTATCGATGCAATTAAATCTAGAAATTGAAGGATATACCGTTCCTGTAGCTGATCTTAAGAAGTCCCTTTATGGTAAATCAACGTAATTTTCTTCAATGAGGCTGGTACTGGACACATGAACTGAATTAATTCTATTGGGATGCATATTTATTAAGCGATGTTCAGAAAATATTGATGAATGCACCGACTCGGTAATTAATCATGAAGACATCTCTTTATGGTAAATTAACGATATTTTTCTGATGGGGTGACTAATGGACACGTGAACTGAGTGATGTTCCGATGTACTGATACAGACTCTGTAAATAATTATGAAGAAGGACGAGTATTATAAATAAAGGAATTAGTTTTCAATATACCTGCTCATAGACACATGAAGTGAATTAACTTTATATTGATGCATAATAATAAAGCCATGACAAATATTGCAGAAAAATTAGAAATCTGGTTCAGAAAGTATTGGAGGATATACTGATTCTGCAGCTGATGTTGAGAAGTCCCTTTATAGTAAATAAACGTTTTTACTTCTTTGAGGTTGCTACTGAATACATGAACTGAAGTAATTCTATATCGATGCATATTAATATAGAAGTGACAAATGTTTCATAAAATTTCGACATATTGTTCAGAAATAGAACAATGATGAATGATATACCGATGTACTGATGTACCAACTCTGTAATTAACCATGAAGAAGTCCAAGTTTAATAAATGAATGATTTTGTTTTCAATATGGCTGCTCCTAGACACATGAACTGAATCTATTCTATATCGATGCAAATTAATATAGCAATGACAAATATTACAGACAAAATTCGAAATCTGGTTCAGAAAATATTGAAGGATATACCGTTTCAGTGGCTGATCTTAAGAAATCCGTTTATAGTAAATCAACGTAATTTTCTTCAATGAGGCTGTTACTGGACACATGAACTGAATTAATTCTATTAGAATGCATATTTATTAAGCGATGTTCAGAAAGTATTGATGAATGCACAGACTCGGAAACAAATCGTGAAGAGGTCCCTATATAGTAAATTAACGATATTTTCTTCGATGTGGCGGCTCCTGGAATCAAAAACTAAATGAACTTTATATTGATGCATATTAATAAAGCAATGACAAATATTTCAAATAAATTCGATGTCTGGTTCAGAAAAAATTGAAGGATGTACCCATTCGGTAGCTGATCTTAAGAAGTCCCTTTATAGTAAAATAACGTTATTTTCTTCGATGTGGCGGCTCCTGGACACATAAACTGAGTTACTTCTATATTGATGGATATTAATATGGAAATGACAAACATTTTAGAAAAATTCGACATATTGTTCAGAATTTGAACAGAATGATATACCGATGTACTGATGTACGGACTCTGTATTTAATCATGAAGAAGTCCAAGTTTGATAAATTAACGATTTTGTTTTCAATATGGCTGCTCGTAGACATATGAACTGAATCTATTCTCTATCGATGCAATTAAATCTAGAAATTGAAGGATATACCGTTCCTGTAGCTGATCTTAAGAAGTCACTTTATGATAAATCAACGTCATTTTCTTAATGAGGCTGGTACTGGACACATGAACTGAATAAATTCTATTAGGATGCATATTTATTAAGCGATGTTCAGAAAATATTGATGAATGCACCGACTCGGTAATTAATCATGAAGACATCTCTTTATAGTAAATTAACGATATTTTTCTGATGGGGCGACTAATGGACACTTGAACTGAGTAATGTTCCGATGTACTGATACAGACTCTGTAAATAATTATGAAGAAGGACGAGTATTATAAATAAAGGAATTAGTTTTCAATATACCTGCTCATAGACACATGAAGTGAATTAACTTTATATTGATGCATAATAATAAAGCCATGACAAGTATTGCAGAAAAATTAGAAATATGGTTCAGAAAGTATTGCAGGATATACTGATTCTGCAGCTGATGTTGAGAAGTCCCGTTATAGTAAATTAAAGTTTTTGCTTCTTTGAGGTTGCTACTGAATACATGAACTGAAGTAATTCTATATCGATGCATATTAATATAGAAATGACAAATGTTTCATAAAATTTCGACATATTGTTCAGTAAAAGAACAATGATGAATGATATACCGATGTACTGATGTACCAACTCTGTAATTAACCATGAAGAAGTCCAAGTTTAATAAATGAATGATTTTGATTTTAATATGGCTGCTCCTAGACACATGATCTGAATCTATTCTATGTCGATGGAAATTAATATATCAATGACAAATATTACAGACAAAATTCGAAATCTGGTTCAGAAAATATTGAAGGATATACCGTTTCAGCAGCTGATCTTAAGAAATCCGTTTATAGTAAATCAACGTAATTTTCTTCAATGAGGCTGTTACTGGACACATGAACTGAATTAATTCTATTAGAATGCATATTTATTAAGCGATGTTCAGAAAATATTGATGAATGCACAGACTCGGAAACAAATCGTGAAGAGGTCCCTTCATAGTAAAATAACGTTATTTTCTTCGATGTGGCGGCTGCTGGACACATGAACTGAGTTACTTCTATATTGATGGATATTAATATGGAAATGACAAACATTTTAGAAAAATTCGACATATTGTTCAGAATTTGAACAGAATGATATACCGATGTACTGATGTACGGACTCTGTATTTAATCATGAAGAAGTCCAAGTTTGATAAATTAACGATTTTGTTTTCAATATGGCTGCTCGTAGACATATGAACTGAATCTATTCTCTATCGATGCAATTAAATCTAGAAATTGAAGGATATACCGTTCCTGTAGCTGATCTTAAGAAGTCCCTTTATGGTAAATCAACGTCATTTTCTTAATGAGGCTGGTACTGGACACATGAACTGAATAAATTCTATTAGGATGCATATTTATTAAGCGATGTTCAGAAAATATTGATGAATGCACCGACTCGGTAATTAATCATGAAGACATCTCTTTATAGTAAATTAACGATATTTTTCTGATGGGGCGACTAATGGACACTTGAACTGAGTGATGTTCCGATGTACTGATACAGACTCTGTAAATAATTATGAAGAAGGACGAGTATTATAAATAAAGGAATTAGTTTTCAATATACCTGCTCATAGACACATGAAGTGAATTAACTTTATATTGATGCATAATAATAAAGCCATGACAAGTATTGCAGAAAAATTAGAAATATGGTTCAGAAAGTATTGCAGGATATACTGATTCTGCAGCTGATGTTGAGAAGTCCCTTTATAGTAAATTAAAGTTTTTGCTTCTTTGAGGTTGCTACTGAATACATGAACTGAAGTAATTCTATATCGATGCATATTAATATAGAAATGACAAATGTTTCATAAAATTTCGACATATTGTTCAGAAAAAGAACAATGATGAATGATATACCGATGTACTGATGTACCAACTCTGTAATTAACCATGAAGAAGTCCAAGTTTAATAAATGAATGATTTTGATTTTAATATGGCTGCTCCTAGACACATGATCTGAATCTATTCTATGTCGATGGAAATTAATATAGCAATGACAAATATTACAGACAAACTTCGAAATCTGGTTCAGAAAATATTGAGGGATATACCGTTTCAGTAGCTGATCTTAAGAAATCCGTTTATAGTAAATCAACGTAATTTTCTTCAATGAGGCTGTTACTGGACACATGAACTGAATTAATTCTATTAGAATGCATATTTATTAAGCGATGTTCAGAAAATATTGGTGAATGCACAGACTCGGAAACAAATCGTGAAGAGGTCCCTTTATAGTAAAATAACGTTATTTTCTTCGATGTGGCGGCTTCTGGAATCAAAAACTAAATTAACTTTATATTGATGCATATTAATAAAGCAATGACAAATATTTCAAATAAATTCGATGTCTGGTTCAGAAAAAATTGAAGGATATACCCATTCGGTAGCTGATCTTAAGAAGTCCCTTTATAGTAAAATAACGTTATTTTCTTCGATGTGGCGGCTCCTGGACACATGAACTGAGTTACTTCTATATTGATGGATATTAATATGGAAATGACAAACATTTTAGAAAAATTCGACATATTGTTCAGAATTTGAACAGAATGATATACCGATGTACTGATGTACGGACTCTGTATTTAATCATGAAGAAGATCAAGTTTGATAAATTAACGATTTTGTTTTCAATATGGCTGCTCTTAGACATATAAACTGAATCTATTCTCTAACGATGCAATTAAATCTAGAAATTGAAGGATATACCGTTCCTGTAGCTGATCTTAAGAAGTCCCTTTATGGTAAATCAACGTCATTTTCTTCAATGAGGCTGGTACTGGACACATGAACTGAATTAATTCTATTAGGATGCATATTTATTAAGCGATGTTCAGAAAATATTGATGAATGCACAGACTCGGAAACAAATCGTGGAGAGGTCCCTATATGGTAAATTAACGATATTTTCTTCGATGTGGCGGCTCCTGGAAACAAAAACTAAATGAACTTTATATTGATGCATATTAATAAAGCAATGACAAATATTTCAAATAAATTCGATGTCTGGTTCAGAAAAAATTGAAGGATATACCCATTCGGTAGCTGATCTTAAGAAGTCCCTTTATAGTAAAATAACGTTATTTTCTTCGATGTGGCGGCTCCTGGACATATGAACTGAGTTACTTCTATATTGATGGATATTAATAAGGAAATACCAAACATTTTAGAAAAATTCGATATATTGTTCAGAATTTGAACAGAATGATATACCGATGTACTGATGTACGGACTCTGTATTTAATCATGAAGAAGTCCAAGTTTGATAAATTAACGATTTTTTTTTTCAATATGGCTGCTCTTAGACATATGAACTGAATCTATTCTCTATCGAGGCAATTAAATCTAGAAATTGAAGGATATACCGTTCCTGTAGCTGATCTTAAGAAGTCCCTTTATGGTAAATCAACGTCATTTTCTTCAATGAGGCTGGTACTAGACACATGAACTGAATTAATTCTATTAGGATGCATATTTATTAAGCGATGTTCAGAAAATATTGATGAATGCGCAGACTCGGAAACAAATCGTGAAGAGGTCCCTATATAGTAAATTAACGATATTTTCTTTGATGTGGCGGCTCCTGGAAACAAAAACTAAATGAACTTTATATTGATGCATAATAATAAGGCAATGACAAATATTTCAAATAAATTCGATGTCTGGTTCAGAAAAAATTGAAGGATATACCCATTCGGTAGCTGATCTTAAGAAGTCCCTTTATAGTAAAATAACGTTATTTTCTTCGATGTGGCAGCTCCTGGACACATGAACTGAGTTACTTCTATATTGATGGATATTAATATGGAAATGACAAACATTTTAGAAAAATTCGATATATTGTTCAGAATTTGAACAGAATGATATATCGATGTACTGATGTACGGACTCTGTATTTAATCATGAAGAAGTCCAAGTTTGATAAATTAACAATTTTGTTTTCAATATGGCTGCTCGTAGACATATGAACTGAATCTATTCTCTATCGATGCAATTAAATCTAGAAATTGAAGGATATACCGTTCCTGTAGCTGATCTTAAGAAGTCCCTTTATGGTAAATCAACGTCATTTTCTTCAATGAGGCTGGTACTGGACACATGAACTGAATTAATTCTATTAGGATGCATATTTATTAAGCGATGTTCAGAAAATATTGATGAATGCACCGACTCGGTAATTAACCATGAAGACATCTCTTTATAGTAAATTAACGATATTTTTCTGATGTGGCGACTAATGGACACTTGAACTGAGTGATGTTCCGATGTACTGATACAGACTCTGTAAATAATTATGAAGAAGGACAAGTATTATAAATAAAGGAATTAGTTTTCAATATACCTGCTCATAGACACATGAAGTGAATTAACTTTATATTGATGCATAATAATAAAGCCATGACAAATATTGCAGAAAAATTAGAAATCTGGTTCAGAAAGTATTGGAGGATATACTGATTCTGTAGCTGATGTTGAGAAGTCCCTTTATTGTAAATTAACGTTTTTGCTTCTTTGAGGTTGCTACTGAATACAGGCACTGAAGTAATTCTATATCGATGCATATTAATATAGAAATGACAAATGTTTCATAAAATTTCGACATATTGTTCAGAAAAAGAACAATGATGAATGATATACCGATGTACTGATGTACCAACTCTGTAATTAACCATGAAGAAGTCCAAGTTTAATAAATGAATGATTTTGTTTTAAATATGGCTGCTCCTATACACATGAACTGAATCTATTCTATGTCGATGCAAATTAATATAGCAATGACAAATATTACAGACAAAATTCGAAATCTGGTTCAGAAAATATTGAAGGATATACCGTTTCAGTAGCTGATCTTAAGAAATCCGTTTACAGTTAATCAACGTAATTTTTTTCAATGAGGCTGTTACTGGACACATGAACTGAATTAATTATATTAGAATGCATATTTATTAAGCGATGTTCAGAAAATATTGATGAATGCACCGACTCGGTAATTAACCATGAAGACATCTCTTTATAGTAAATTAACGATATTTTTCTGATGTGGCGACTAATGGACACTTGAACTGAGTGATGTTCCGATGTACTGATACAGACTCTGTAAATAATTATGAAGAAGGACAAGTATTATAAATAAAGGAATTAGTTTTCAATATACCTGCTCATAGACACATGAAATGAATTAACTTTATATTGATGCATAATAATAAAGCCATGACAAATATTGCAGAAAAATTAGAAATCTGGTTCAGAAAGTATTGGAGGATATACTGATTCTGTAGCTGATGTTGAGAAGTCCCTTTATTATAAATTAACGTTTTTGCTTCTTTGAGGTTGCTACTGAATACAGGCACTGAAGTAATTCTATATCGATGCATATTAATATAGAAATGACAAATGTTTCATAAAATTTCGACATATTGTTCAAAAAAAGAACAATGATGAATGATATACCGATGTACTGATGTACCAACTCTGTAATTAACCATGAAGAAGTCCAAGTTTAATAAATGAATGATTTTGTTTTCAATATGGCTGCTCCTAGACACATGAACTGAATCTATTCTATGTCGATGCAAATTAATATAGCAATGACAAATATTACAGACAAAATTCGAAATCTGGTTCAGAAAATATTGAAGGATATACCGTTTCAGTAGCTGATCTTAAGAAATCCGTTTACAGTAAATCAACGTAATTTTCTTCAATGAGGCTGTTACTGCACACATGAACTGAATTAATTCTATTAGAATGCATATTTATTAAGCGATGTTCAGAAAGTATTGATGAATGCACAGACTCGGAAACAAGTCGTGAAGAGGTCCCTATATAGTAAATTAACGATATTTTCTTCGATGTGGCGGCTCCTGGAAACAAAAACTAAATGAACTTTATATTGATGCATATTAATAAAGCAATGACAAATATTTCAAATAAATTCGATGTCTGGTTCAGAAAAAATTGAAGGATATACCCATTCGGTAGCTGATCTTAAGAAGTCCCTTTATAGTAAAATAACGTTATTTTCTTCGATGTGGCAGCTCCTGGACACATGAACTGAGTTACTTCTATATTGATGGATATTAATATGGAAATGACAAACATTTTAGAAAAATTCGACATATTGTTCAGAATTTGAACAGAATGATATACCGATGTACTGATGTACGGACTCTGTATTTAATCATGAAGAAGTCCAAGTTTGATAAATTAACGATTTTGTTTTCAATATGGCTGCTCGTAGACATATGAACTGAATCTATTCTCTATCGATGCAATTAAATCTAGAAATTGAAGGATATACCGTTCCTGTAGCTGATCTTAAGAAGTCCCTTTATGGTAAATCAACGTCATTTTCTTAATGAGGCTGGTACTGGACACATGAACTGAATAAATTCTATTAGGATGCATATTTATTAAGCGATGTTCAGAAAATATTGATGAATGCACCGACTCGGTAATTAATCATGAAGACATCTCTTTATAGTAAATTAACGATATTTTTCTGATGGGGCGACTAATGGACACTTGAACTGAGTGATGTTCCGATGTACTGATACAGACTCTGTAAATAATTATGAAGAAGGACGAGTATTATAAATAAAGGAATTAGTTTTCAATATACCTGCTCATAGACACATGAAGTGAATTAACTTTATATTGATGCATAATAATAAAGCCATGACAAGTATTGCAGAAATATTAGAAATATGGTTCAGAAAGTATTGCAGGATATACTGATTCTGCAGCTGATGTTGAGAAGTCCCTTTATAGTAAATTAAAGTTTTTGCTTCTTTGAGGTTGCTACTGAATACATGAACTGAAGTAATTCTATATCGATGCATATTAATATAGAAATGACAAATGTTTCATAAAATTTCGACATATTGTTCAGAAAAAGAACAATGATGAATGATATACCGATGTACTGATGTACCAACTCTGTAATTAACCATGAAGAAGTCCAAGTTTAATAAATGAATGATTTTGATTTTAATATGGCTGCTCTTAGACACATGATCTGAATCTATTCTATGTCGATGGAAATTAATATAGCAATGACAAATATTACAGACAAAATTCGAAATCTGGTTCAGAAAATATTGAAGGATATACCGTTTCAGCAGCTGATCTTAAGAAATCCGTTTACAGTAAATCAACGTAATTTTCTTCAATGAGGCTGTTACTGCACACATGAACTGAATTAATTCTATTAGAATGCATATTTATTAAGCGATGTTCAGAAAGTATTGATGAATGCACAGACTCGGAAACAAGTCGTGAAGAGGTCCCTATATAGTAAATTAACGATATTTTCTTCGATGTGGCGGCTCCTGGAAACAAAAACTAAATGAACTTTATATTGATGCATATTAATAAAGCAATGACAAATATTTCAAATAAATTCGATGTCTGGTTCAGAAAAAATTGAAGGATATACCCATTCGGTAGCTGATCTTAAGAAGTCCCTTTATAGTAAAATAACGTTATTTTCTTCGATGTGGCAGCTCCTGGACACATGAACTGAGTTACTTCTATATTGATGGATATTAATATGGAAATGACAAACATTTTAGAAAAATTCGACATATTGTTCAGAATTTGAACAGAATGATATACCGATGTACTGATGTACGGACTCTGTATTTAATCATGAAGAAGTCCAAGTTTGATAAATTAACGATTTTGTTTTCAATATGGCTGCTCGTAGACATATGAACTGAATCTATTCTCTATCGATGCAATTAAATCTAGAAATTGAAGGATATACCGTTCCTGTAGCTGATCTTAAGAAGTCCCTTTATGGTAAATCAACGTCATTTTCTTAATGAGGCTGGTACTGGACACATGAACTGAATAAATTCTATTAGGATGCATATTTATTAAGCGATGTTCAGAAAATATTGATGAATGCACCGACTCGGTAATTAATCATGAAGACATCTCTTTATAGTAAATTAACGATATTTTTCTGATGGGGCGACTAATGGACACTTGAACTGAGTGATGTTCCGATGTACTGATACAGACTCTGTAAATAATTATGAAGAAGGACGAGTATTATAAATAAAGGAATTAGTTTTCAATATACCTGCTCATAGACACATGAAGTGAATTAACTTTATATTGATGCATAATAATAAAGCCATGACAAGTATTGCAGAAATATTAGAAATATGGTTCAGAAAGTATTGCAGGATATACTGATTCTGCAGCTGATGTTGAGAAGTCCCTTTATAGTAAATTAAAGTTTTTGCTTCTTTGAGGTTGCTACTGAATACATGAACTGAAGTAATTCTATATCGATGCATATTAATATAGAAATGACAAATGTTTCATAAAATTTCGACATATTGTTCAGAAAAAGAACAATGATGAATGATATACCGATGTACTGATGTACCAACTCTGTAATTAACCATGAAGAAGTCCAAGTTTAATAAATGAATGATTTTGATTTTAATATGGCTGCTCTTAGACACATGATCTGAATCTATTCTATGTCGATGGAAATTAATATAGCAATGACAAATATTACAGACAAAATTCGAAATCTGGTTCAGAAAATATTGAAGGATATACCGTTTCAGCAGCTGATCTTAAGAAATCCGTTTATAGTAAATCAACGTAATTTTCTTCAATGAGGCTGTTACTGGACACATGAACTGAATTAATTCTATTAGAATGCATATTTATTAAGCGATGTTCAGAAAATATTGATGAATGCACAGACTCGGAAACAAATCGTGAAGAGGTCCCTTTATAGTAAAATAACGTTATTTTCTTCGATGTGGCTGCTCCTGGACACATGAACTGAGTTACTTCTATATTGATGGATATTAATATGGAAATGACAAACATTTTAGAAAAATTCGACATATTATTCAGAATTTGAACAGAATGATATACCGATGTACTGATGTACGGACTCTGTATTTAATCATGAAGAAGTCCAAGTTTGATAAATTAACGATTTTGTTTTCAATATGGCTGCTCTTAGACATATAAACTGAATCTATTCTCTAACGATGCAATTAAATCTAGAAATTGAAGGATATACCGTTCCTGTAGCTGATCTTAAGAAGTCCCTTTATGGTAAATCAACGTCATTTTCTTCAATGAGGCTGGTACTGGACACATGAACTGAATTAATTCTATTAGGATGCATATTTATTAAGCGATGTTCAGAAAATATTGATGAATGCACAGACTCGGAAACAAATCGTGGAGAGGTCCCTATATGGTAAATTAACGATATTTTCTTCGATGTGGCGGCTCCTGGAAACAAAAACTAAATGAACTTTATATTGATGCATATTAATAAAGCAATGACAAATATTTCAAATAAATTCGATGTCTGGTTCAGAAAAAATTGAAGGATATACCCATTCGGTAGCTGATCTTAAGAAGTCCATTTATAGTAAAATAACGTTATTTTCTTCGATGTGGCGGCTCCTGGACACATGAACTGAGTTACTTCTATATTGATGGATATTAATAAGGAAATACCAAACATTTTAGAAAAATTCGATATATTGTTCAGAATTTGAACAGAATGATATACCGATGTACTGATGTACGGACTCTGTATTTAATCATGAAGAAGTCCAAGTTTGATAAATTACGATTTTTTTTTCAATATGGCTGCTCTTAGACATATGAACTGAATCTATTCTCTATCGAGGCAATTAAATCTAGAAATTGAAGGATATACCGTTCCTGTAGCTGATCTTAAGAAGTCCCTTTATGGTAAATCAACGTCATTTTCTTCAATGAGGCTGGTACTAGACACATGAACTGAATTAATTCTATTAGGATGCATATTTATTAAGCGATGTTCAGAAAATATTGATGAATGCACAGACTCGGAAACAAATCGTGAAGAGGTCCCTATATAGTAAATTAACGATGTTTTCTTCGATGTGGCGGCTCCTGGAAACAAAAACTAAATGAACTTTATATTGATGCATATTAATAAAGCAATGACAAATATTTCAAATAAATTCGATGTCTGGTTCAGAAAAAATTGAAGGATATACCCATTCGGTAGCTGATCTTAAGAAGTCCCTTTATAGTAAAATAACGTTATTTTCTTCGATGTGGCAGCTCCTGGACACATGAACTGAGTTACTTCTATATTGATGGATATTAATATGGAAATGACAAACATTTTAGAAAAATTCGATATATTGTTCAGAATTTGAACAGAATGATATATCGATGTACTGATGAACGGACTCTGTATTTAATCATGAAGAAGTCCAAGTTTGATAAATTAACAATTTTGTTTTCAATATGGCTGCTCGTAGACATATGAACTGAATCTATTCTCTATCGATGCAATTAAATCTAGAAATTGAAGGATATACCGTTCCTGTAGCTGATCTTAAGAAGTCCCTTTATGGTAAATCAACGTCATTTTCTTCAATGAGGCTGGTACTGGACACATGAACTGAATTAATTCTATTAGGATGCATATTTATTAAGCGATGTTCAGAAAATATTGATGATTGCACCGACTCGGTAATTAACCATGAAGACATCTCTTTATAGTAAATTAACGATATTTTTCTGATGTGGCGACTAATGGACACTTGAACTGAGTGATGTTCCGATGTACTGATACAGACTCTGTAAATAATTATGAAGAAGGACAAGTATTATAAATAAAGGAATTAGTTTTCAATATACCTGCTCATAGACACATGAAGTGAATTAACTTTATATTGATGCATAATAATAAAGCCATGACAAATATTGCAGAAAAATTAGAAATCTGGTTCAGAAAGTATTGGAGGATATACTGATTCTGCAGCTGATGTTGAGAAGTCACATTATAGTAAATTAACGTTTTTGCTTCTTTGAGGTTGCTACTGAATACATGCACTGAAGTAATTCTATATCGATGCATATTAATATAGAAATGACAAATGTTTCATAAAATTTCGACATATTGTTCAGAAAAAGAACAATGATGAATGATATACCGATGTACTGATGTACCAACTCTGTAATTAACCATGAAGAAGTCCAAGTTTAATAAATGAATGATTTTGTTTTCAAAATGGCTGCTCCTAGACACATGAACTGAATCTATTCTATGTCGATGCAAATTAATATAGCAATGACAAATATTACAGACAAAATTCGAAATCTGGTTCAGAAAATATTGAAGGATATACCGTTTCAGTAGCTGATCTTAAGAAATCCGTTTACAGTAAATCAACGTCATTTTCTTCAATGAGGCTGTTACTGGACACATGAACTGAATTAATTCTATTAGAATGCATATTTATTAAGCGATGTTCAGAAAGTATTGATGAATGCACAGACTCGGAAACAAGTCGTGAAGAGGTCCGTATATAGTAAATTAACGATATTTTCTTCGATGTGGGGCTCCTGAAAACAAAAACTAAATGATATATATTATATTGATGCATATTAATAAAGCAATGACAAATATTTCAAATAAATTCGATGTCTGGTTCAGAAAAAATTGAAGGATATACCCATTCGGTAGCTGATCTTAAGAAGTCCCTTTATAGTAAAATAACGTTATTTTTTTCGATGTGGCAGCTCCTGGACACATGAACTGAGTTACTTCTATATTGATGGATATTAATATGGAAATGACAAACATTTTAGAAAAATTCGACATATTGTTCAGAATTTGTACAGAATGATATACCGATGTACGGACTCTGTATTTAATCATGAAGAAGTCCAAGTTTGATAAATTAACAATTTTGTTTTCAATATGGCTGCTCTTAGACATATGAACTGAATCTATTCTCTAACGATGCAATTAAATCTAGAAATTGAAGGATATACCGTTCCTGTAGCTGATCTTAAGAAGTCCCTTTATGGTAAATCAACGTAATTTTCTTCAATGAGGCTGGTACTGGACACATGAACTGAATTAATTCTATTAGGATGCATATTTATTAAGCGATGTTCAGAAAATATTGATGAATGCACAGACTCGGAAACAAATCGTGAAGAGGTCCCTTTATAGTAAAATAACGTTATTTTCTTCGATGTGGCTGCTCCTGGACACATGAACTGAGTTACTTCTATATTGATGGATATTAATATGGAAATGACAAACATTTTAGAAAAATTCGACATATTATTCAGAATTTGAACAGAATGATATACCGATGTACTGATGTACGGACTCTGAATTTAATCATGAAGAAGTCCAAGTTTGATAAATTAACGATTTTGTTTTCAATATGGCTGCTCTTAGACATATAAACTGAATCTATTCTCTAACGATGCAATTAAATCTAGAAATTGAAGGATATACCGTTCCTGTAGCTGATCTTAAGAAGTCCCTTTATGGTAAATCAACGTCATTTTCTTCAATGAGGCTGGTACTGGACACATGAACTGAATTAATTCTATTAGGATGCATATTTATTAAGCGATGTTCAGAAAATATTGATGAATGCACAGACTCGGAAACAAATCGTGGAGAGGTCCCTATATGGTAAATTAACGATATTTTCTTCGATGTGGCGGCTCCTGGAAACAAAAACTAAATGAACTTTATATTGATGCATATTAATAAAGCAATGACAAATATTTCAAATAAATTCGATGTCTGGTTCAGAAAAAATTGAAGGATATACCCATTCGGTAGCTGATCTTAAGAAGTCCCTTTATAGTAAAATAACGTTAATTTCTTCGATGTGGCGGCTCCTGGACACATGAACTGAGTTACTTCTATATTGATGGATATTAATAAGGAAATACCAAACATTTTAGAAAAATTCGATATATTGTTCAGAATTTGAACAGAATGATATACCGATGTACTGATGTACGGACTCTGTATTTAATCATGAAGAAGTCCAAGTTTGATAAATTAACGATTTTTTTTTCAATATGGCTGCTCTTAGACATATGAACTGAATCTATTCTCTATCGAGGCAATTAAATCTAGAAATTGAAGGATATACCGTTCCTGTAGCTGAACTTAAGAAGTCCCTTTATGGTAAATCAACGTCATTTTCTTCAATGAGGCTGGTACTAGACACATGAACTGAATTAATTCTATTACGATGCATATTTATTAAGCGATGTTCAGAAAATATTGATGAATGCACAGACTCGGAAACAAATCGTGAAGAGGTCCCTATATAGTAAATTAACGATGTTTTCTTCGATGTGGCGGCTCCTGGAAACAAAAAATAATGAACTTTATATTGATGCATATTAATAAAGCAATGACAAATATTTCAAATAAATTCGATGTCTGGTTCAGAAAAAATTGAAGGATATACCCATTCGGTAGCTGATCTTAAGAAGTCCCTTTATAGTAAAATAACGTTATTTTCTTCGATGTGGCAGCTCCTGGACACATGAACTGAGTTACTTCTATATTGATGGAT
Source organism: Coelopa pilipes (assembly GCA_947389925.1). NCBI lineage: Eukaryota > Metazoa > Arthropoda > Insecta > Diptera > Coelopidae > Coelopa > Coelopa pilipes. The sequence continues at coordinate 12,397,505 of OX376700.1, forward strand.
ATTAATATGGAAATGACAAACATTTTAGAAAAATTCGATATATTGTTCAGAATTTGAACAGAATGATATACCGATGTACTGATGTACGGACTCTGTATTTAATCATGAAGAAGTCCAAGTTTGATAAATTAACGATTTTTTTTTCAATATGGCTGCTCTTAGACATATGAACTGAATCTATTCTCTATCGAGGCAATTAAATCTAGAAATTGAAGGATATACCGTTCCTGTAGCTGATCTTAAGAAGTCCCTTTATGGTAAATCAACGTCATTTTCTTCAATGAGGCTGGTACTAGACACATGAACTGAATTAATTCTATTAGGATGCATATTTATTAAGCGATGTTCAGAAAATATTGATGAATGCACAGACTCGGAAACAAATCGTGAAGAGGTCCCTATATAGTAAATTAACGATGTTTTCTTCGATGTGGCGGCTCCTGGAAACAAAAACTAAATGAACTTTATATTGATGCATATTAATAAAGCAATGACAAATATTTCAAATAAATTCGATGTCTGGTTCAGAAAAAATTGAAGGATATACCCATTCGGTAGCTGATCTTAAGAAGTCCCTTTATAGTAAAATAACGTTATTTTCTTCGATGTGGCAGCTCCTGGACACATGAACTGAGTTACTTCTATATTGATGGATATTAATAAGGAAATACCAAACATTTTAGAAAAATTCGATATATTGTTCAGAATTTGAACAGAATGATATACCGATGTACTGATGTACGGACTCTGTATTTAATCATGAAGAAGTCCAAGTTTGATAAATTAACGATTTTTTTTTCAATATGGCTGCTCTTAGACATATGAACTGAATCTATTCTCTATCGAGGCAATTAAATCTAGAAATTGAAGGATATACCGTTCCTGTAGCTGAACTTAAGAAGTCCCTTTATGGTAAATCAACGTCATTTTCTTCAATGAGGCTGGTACTAGACACATGAACTGAATTAATTCTATTAGGATGCATATTTATTAAGCGATGTTCAGAAAATATTGATGAATGCACAGACTCGGAAACAAATCGTGAAGAGGTCCCTATATAGTAAATTAACGATGTTTTCTTCGATGTGGCGGCTCCTGGAAACAAAAAATAATGAACTTTATATTGATGCATATTAATAAAGCAATGACAAATATTTCAAATAAATTCGATGTCTGGTTCAGAAAAAATTGAAGGATATACCCATTCGGTAGCTGATCTTAAGAAGTCCCTTTATAGTAAAATAACGTTATTTTCTTCGATGTGGCAGCTCCTGGACACATGAACTGAGTTACTTCTATATTGATGGATATTAATATGGAAATGACAAACATTTTAGAAAAATTCGATATATTGTTCAGAATTTGAACAGAATGATATACCGATGTACTGATGTACGGACTCTGTATTTAATCATGAAGAAGTCCAAGTTTGATAAATTAACGATTTTTTTTTCAATATGGCTGCTCTTAGACATATGAACTGAATCTATTCTCTATCGAGGCAATTAAATCTAGAAATTGAAGGATATACCGTTCCTGTAGCTGATCTTAAGAAGTCCCTTTATGGTAAATCAACGTCATTTTCTTCAATGAGGCTGGTACTAGACACATGAACTGAATTAATTCTATTAGGATGCATATTTATTAAGCGATGTTCAGAAAATATTGATGAATGCACAGACTCGGAAACAAATCGTGAAGAGGTCCCTATATAGTAAATTAACGATGTTTTCTTCGATGTGGCGGCTCCTGGAAACAAAAACTAAATGAACTTTATATTGATGCATATTAATAAAGCAATGACAAATATTTCAAATAAATTCGATGTCTGGTTCAGAAAAAATTGAAGGATATACCCATTCGGTAGCTGATCTTAAGAAGTCCCTTTATAGTAAAATAACGTTATTTTCTTCGATGTGGCAGCTCCTGGACACATGAACTGAGTTACTTCTATATTGATGGATATTAATATGGAAATGACAAACATTTTAGAAAAATTCGATATATTGTTCAGAATTTGAACAGAATGATATATCGATGTACTGATGTACGGACTCTGTATTTAATCATGAAGAAGTCCAAGTTTGATAAATTAACAATTTTGTTTTCAATATGGCTGCTCGTAGACATATGAACTGAATCTATTCTCTATCGATGCAATTAAATCTAGAAATTGAAGGATATACCGTTCCTGTAGCTGATCTTAAGAAGTCCCTTTATGGTAAATCAACGTCATTTTCTTCAATGAGGCTGGTACTGGACACATGAACTGAATTAATTCTATTAGGATGCATATTTATTAAGCGATGTTCAGAAAATATTGATGAATGCACCGACTCGGTAATTAACCATGAAGACATCTCTTTATAGTAAATTAACGATATTTTTCTGATGTGGCGACTAATGGACACTTGAACTGAGTGATGTTCCGATGTACTGATACAGACTCTGTAAATAATTATGAAGAAGGACAAGTATTATAAATAAAGGAATTAGTTTTCAATATACCTGCTCATAGACACATGAAGTGAATTAACTTTATATTGATGCATAATAATAAAGCCATGACAAATATTGCAGAAAAATTAGAAATCTGGTTCAGAAAGTATTGGAGGATATACTGATTCTGTAGCTGATGTTGAGAAGTCCCTTTATTGTAAATTAACGTTTTTGCTTCTTCGAGGTTGCTACTGAATACAGGCACTGAAGTAATTCTATATCGATGCATATTAATATAGAAATGACAAATGTTTCATAAAATTTCGACATATTGTTCAGAAAAAGAACAATGATGAATGATATACCGATGTACTGATGTACCAACTCTGTAATTAACCATGAAGAAGTCCAAGTTTAATAAATGAATGATTTTGTTTTAAATATGGCTGCTCCTATACACATGAACTGAATCTATTCTATGTCGATGCAAATTAATATAGCAATGACAAATATTACAGACAAAATTCGAAATCTGGTTCAGAAAATATTGAAGGATATACCGTTTCAGTAGCTGATCTTAAGAAATCCGTTTACAGTAAATCAACGTAATTTTCTTCAATGAGGCTGTTACTGGACACATGAACTGAATTAATTATATTAGAATGCATATTTATTAAGCGATGTTCAGAAAGTATTGATGAATGCACAGACTCGGTAATTAACCATGAAGACATCTCTTTATAGTAAATTAACGATATTTTTCTGATGTGGCGACTAATGGACACTTGAACTGAGTGATGTTCCGATGTACTGATACAGACTCTGTAAATAATTATGAAGAAGGACAAGTATTATAAATAAAGGAATTAGTTTTCAATATACCTGCTCATAGACACATGAAGTGAATTAACTTTATATTGATGCATAATAATAAAGCCATGACAAATATTGCAGAAAAATTAGAAATCTGGTTCAGAAAGTATTGGAGGATATACTGATTCTGCAGCTGATGTTGAGAAGTCACATTATAGTAAATTAACGTTTTTGCTTCTTTGAGGTTGCTACTGAATACATGCACTGAAGTAATTCTATATCGATGCATATTAATATAGAAATGACAAATGTTTCATAAAATTTCGACATATTGTTCAGAAAAAGAACAATGATGAATGATATACCGATGTACTGATGTACCAACTCTGTAATTAACCATGAAGAAGTCCAAGTTTAATAAATGAATGATTTTGTTTTCAAAATGGCTGCTCCTAGACACATGAACTGAATCTATTCTATGTCGATGCAAATTAATATAGCAATGACAAATATTACAGACAAAATTCGAAATCTGGTTCAGAAAATATTGAAGGATATACCGTTTCAGTGGCTGATCTTAAGAAATCCGTTTATAGTAAATCAACGTAATTTTCTTCAATGAGGCTGTTACTGGACACATGAACTGAATTAATTCTATTAGAATGCATATTTATTAAGCGATGTTCAGAAAGTATTGATGAATGCACAGACTCGGAACAAGTCGTGAAGAGGTCCCTATATAGTAAATTAACGATATTTTCTTCGATGTGGGGCTCCTGGAAACAAAAACTAAATGATATATATTATATTGATGCATATTAATAAAGCAATGACAAATATTTCAAATAAATTCGATGTCTGGTTCAGAAAAAATTGAAGGATATACCCATTCGGTAGCTGATCTTAAGAAGTCCCTTTATAGTAAAATAACGTTATTTTTTTCGATGTGGCAGCTCCTGGACACATGAACTGAGTTACTTCTATATTGATGGATATTAATATGGAAATGACAAACATTTTAGAAAAATTCGACATATTGTTCAGAATTTGTACAGAATGATATACCGATGTACGGACTCTGTATTTAATCATGAAGAAGTCCAAGTTTGATAAATTAACAATTTTGTTTTCAATATGGCTGCTCGTAGACATATGAACTGAATCTATTCTCTATCGATGCAATTAAATCTAGAAATTGAAGGATATACCGTTCCTGTAGCTGATCTTAAGAAGTCCCTTTATGGTAAATCAACGTCATTTTCTTCAATGAGGCTGGTACTGGACACATGAACTGAATTAATTCTATTAGGATGCATATTTATTAAGCGATGTTCAGAAAATATTGATGAATGCAACGACTCGGTAATTAACCATGAAGACATCTCTTTATAGTAAATTAACGATATTTTTCTGATGGGGCGACTAATGGACACTTGAACTGAGTGATGTTCCGATGTACTGATACAGACTCTGTAAATAATTATGAAGAAGGACGAGTATTATAAATAAAGGAATTAGTTTTCAATATACCTGCTCATAGACACATGAAGTGAATTAACTTTATATTGATGCATAATAATAAAGCCATGACAAATATTGCAGAAAAATTAGAAATCTGAGGATATACTGATTCTGCAGCTGATGTTGAGAAGTCACTTTATAGTAAATTAACGTTTTTGCTTCTTTGAGGTTGCTACTGAATACATGCACTGAAGTAATTCTATATCGATGCATATTAATATAGAAATGACAAATGTTTCATAAAATTTCGACATATTGTTCAGAAAAAGAACAATGATGAATGATATACCGATGTACTGATGTACCAACTCTGTAATTAACCATGAAGAAGTCCAAGTTTAATAAATGAATGATTTTGTTTTCAATATGGCTGCTCCTAGACACATGAACTGAATCTATTCTCTGTCGATGCAAATTAATATATTAATGACAAATATTACAGACAAAATTCGAAATCTGGTTCAGAAAATATTGAAGGATATACCGTTTCAGTAGCTGATCTTAAGAAATCCGTTTATAGTAAATCAACGTAATTTTCTTCAATGAGGCTGTTACTGGACACATGAACTGAATTAATTCTATTAGGATGCATATTTATTAAGCGATGTTCAGAAAATATTGATGAATGCACCGACTCGGTAATTAATCATGAAGACATCTCTTTATAGTAAATTAACGATATTTTTCTGATGGGGCGACTAATGGACACTTGAACTGAGTGATGTTCCGATGTACTGATACAGACCATGAAGAAGTCCAAGTTTAATAAATGAATGATTTTGATTTTAATATGGCTGCTCCTAGACACATGAACTGAATCTATTCTATATCGTTGCAAATTAATATAGCAATGACAAATATTACAGACAAAATTCGAAATCTGGTTCAGAAAATATTGAAGGATATACCGTTTCAGTAGCTGATCTTAAGAAATCCGTTTATAGTAAATCAACGTAATTTTCTTCAATGAGGCTGTTACTGGACACATGAACTGAATTAATTCTATTAGAATGCATATTTATTAAGCGATGTTCAGAAAATATTGATGAATGCACAGACTCGGAAACAAATCGTGAAGAGGTCCCTATATAGTAAATTAACGATATTTTCTTCGATGTGGCGGCTGCTGGAAACAAATACTAAATGAACTTTATATTGATGCATATTAATAAAGCAATGACAAATATTTCAAATAAATTCGATGTCTGGTTCAGAAAAAATTGAAGGATGTACCCATTCGGTAGCTGATCTTAAGAAGTCCCTTTATAGTAAAATAACGTTATTTTCTTCGATGTGGCGGCTCCTGGACACTTGAACTGAGTTACTTCTATATTGATGGATATTAATATGGAAATGACAAACATTTTAGAAAAATTCGACATATTGTTCAGAATTTGAACAGAATGATATACCGATGTACTGATGTACGGACTCTGTATTTAATCATGAAGAAGTCCAAGTTTGATAAATTAACGATTTTGTTTTCAATATGGCTGCTCGTAGACATATGAACTGAATCTATTCTCTATCGATGCAATTAAATTTAGAAATTGAAGGATATACCGTTCCTGTAGCTGATCTTAAGAAGTACCTTTATGGTAAATCAACGTAATTTTCTTCAATGAGGCTGGTACTGGACACATGAACTGAATTAATTCTATTGGGATGCATATTTATTAAGCGATGTTCAGAAAATATTGATGAATGCACCGACTCGGTAATTAATCATGAAGACATCTCTTTATGGTAAATTAACGATATTTTTCTGATGGGGTGACTAATGGACACTTGAACTGAGTGATGTTCCGATGTACTGATACAGACTCTGTAAATAATTATGAAGAAGGACGAGTATTATAAATAAAGGAATTAGTTTTCAATATACCTGCTCATAGACACATGAAGTGAATTAACTTTATATTGATGCATAATAATAAAGCCATGACAAATATTGCAGAAAAATTAGAAATCTGGTTCAGAAAGTATTGGAGGATATACTGATTCTGCAGCTGATGTTGAGAAGTCCCTTTATAGTAAATTAACGTTTTTGCTTCTTTGAGGTTGCTACTGAATACATGAACTGAAGTAATTCTATATCGATGCATATTAATATAGAAATGACAAATGTTTCATAAAATTTCGACATATTGTTCAGAAAAAGAACAATGATGAATGATATACCGATGTACTGATGTACCAACTCTGTAATTAACCATGAAGAAGTCCAAGTTTAATAAATGAATGATTTTGATTTTAATATGGCTGCTCCTAGACACATGAACTGAATCTATTCTATATCGTTGCAAATTAATATAGCAATGACAAATATTACAGACAAAATTCGAAATCTGGTTCAGAAAATATTGAAGGATATACCGTTTCAGTAGCTGATCTTAAGAAATCCGTTTATAGTAAATCAACGTAATTTTCTTCAATGAGGCTGTTACTGGACACATGAACTGAATTAATTCTATTAGAATGCATATTTATTAAGCGATGTTCAGAAAATATTGATGAATGCACAGACTCGGAAACAAATCGTGAAGAGGTCCCTATATAGTAAATTAACGATATTTTCATCGATGTGGCGGCTGCTGGAAACAAATACTAAATGAACTTTATATTGATGCATATTAATAAAGCAATGACAAATATTTCAAATAAATTCGATGTCTGGTTCAGAAAAAATTGAAGGATGTACCCATTCGGTAGCTGATCTTAAGAAGTCCCTTTATAGTAAAATAACGTTATTTTCTTCGATGTGGCGGCTCCTGGACACTTGAACTGAGTTACTTCTATATTGATGGATATTAATATGGAAATGACAAACATTTTAGAAAAATTCGACATATTGTTCAGAATTTGAACAGAATGATATACCGATGTACTGATGTACGGACTCTGTATTTAATCATGAAGAAGTCCAAGTTTGATAAATTAACGATTTTGTTTTCAATATAGCTGCTCTTAGACATATACACTGAATCTATTCTCTATCAATGCAATTAAATCTAGAAATTGAAGGATATACCGTTCCTGTAGCTGATCTTAAGAAGTCCCTTTATGGTAAATCAACGTCATTTTCTTCAATGAGGCTGGTACTGGACACATGAACTGAATTAATTCTATTAGGATGCATATTTATTAAGCGATGTTCAGAAAATATTGATGAATGCACCGACTCGGTAATTAATCATGAAGACATCTCTTTATAGTAAATTAACGATATTTTTCTGATGGGGCGACTAATGGACACTTGAACTGAGTGATGTTCCGATGTACTGATACAGACTCTGTAAATAATTATGAAGAAGGACGAGTATTATAAATAAAGGAATTAGTTTTCAATATACCTGCTCATAGACACATGAAGTGAATTAACTTTATATTGATGCATAATAATAAAGCCATGACAAATATTGCAGAAAAATTAGAAATCTGGTTCAGAAAGTATTGCAGGATATACTGATTCTGCAGCTGATGTTGAGAAGTCCCTTTATAGTAAATTAACGTTTTTGCTTCTTTGAGGTTGCTACTGAATACATGAACTGAAGTAATTCTATATCGATGCATATTAATATAGAAATGACAAATGTTTCATAAAATTTCGACATATTGTTCAGAAAAAGAACAATGATGAATGATATACCGATGTACTGATGTACCAACTCTGTAATTAACCATGAAGAAGTCCAAGTTTAATAAATGAATGATTTTGTTTTCAATATGGCTGCTCCTAGACACATGAACTGAATCTATTCTATATCGTTGCAAATTAATATAGCAATGACAAATATTACAGACAAAATTCGAAATCTGGTTCAGAAAATATTGAAGGATATACCGTTTCAGTAGCTGATCTTAAGAAATCCGTTTATAGTAAATCAACGTAATTTTCTTCAATGAGGCTGTTACGGGACACATGAACTGAATTAATTCTATTAGAATGCATATTTATTAAGCGATGTTCAGAAAATATTGATGAATGCACAGACTCGGAAACAAATCGTGAAGAGGTCCCTATATAGTAAATTAACGATATTTTCTTCGATGTGGCGGCTGCTGGAAACAAAAACTAAATGAACTTTATATTGATGCATATTAATAAAGCAATGACAAATATTTCAAATAAATTCGATGTCTGGTTCAGAAAAAATTGAAGGATGTACCCATTCGGTAGCTGATCTTAAGAAGTCCCTTTATAGTAAAATAACGTTATTTTCTTCGATGTGGCGGCTCCTGGACACTTGAACTGAGTTACTTCTATATTGATGGATATTAATATGGAAATGACAAACATTTTAGAAAAATTCGACATATTGTTCAGAATTTGAACAGAATGATATACCGATGTACTGATGTACGGACTCTGTATTTAATCATGAAGAAGTCCAAGTTTGATAAATTAACGATTTTGTTTTCAATATGGCTGCTCGTAGACATATGAACTGAATCTATTCTCTATCGATGCAATTAAATTTAGAAATTGAAGGATATACCGTTCCTGTAGCTGATCTTAAGAAGTACCTTTATGGTAAATCAACGTAATTTTCTTCAATGAGGCTGGTACTGGACACATGAACTGAATTAATTCTATTGGGATGCATATTTATTAAGCGATGTTCAGAAAATATTGATGAATGCACCGACTCGGTAATTAATCATGAAGACATCTCTTTATGGTAAATTAACGATATTTTTCTGATGGGGTGACTAATGGACACTTGAACTGAGTGATGTTCCGATGTACTGATACAAACTCTGTAAATAATTATGAAGAAGGACGAGTATTATAAATAAAGGAATTAGTTTTCAATATACCTGCTCATAGACACATGAAGTGAATTAACTTTATATTGATGCATAATAATAAAGCCATGACAAATATTGCAGAAAAATTAGAAATCTGGTTCAGAAAGTATTGGAGGATATACTGATTCTGCAGCTGATGTTGAGAAGTCCCTTTATAGTAAATTAACGTTTTTGCTTCTTTGAGGTTGCTACTGAATACATGAACTGAAGTAATTCTATATCGATGCATATTAATATAGAAATGACAAATGTTTCATAAAATTTCGACATATTGTTCAGAAAAAGAACAATGATGAATGATATACCGATGTACTGATGTACCAACTCTGTAATTAACCATGAAGAAGTCCAAGTTTAATAAATGAATGATTTTGATTTTAATATGGCTGCTCCTAGACACATGATCTGAATCTATCCTATGTCGATGGAAATTAATATAGCAATGACAAATATTACAGACAAAATTCGAAATCTGGTTCAGAAAATATTGAAGGATATACCGTTTCAGCAGCTGATCTTAAGAAATCCGTTTATAGTAAATCAACGTAATTTTCTTCAATGAGGCTGTTACTGGACACATGAACTGAATTCATTCTATTAGAATGCATATTTATTAAGCGATGTTCAGAAAGTATTGATGAATGCACAGACTCGGAAACAAATCGTGAAGAGGTCCCTATATAGTAAATTAACGATATTTTCTTCGATGTGGCGGCTCCTGGAAACAAAAACTAAATGAACTTTATATTGATGCATATTAATAAAGCAATGACAAATATTTCAAATAAATTCGATGTCTGGTTCAGAAAAAATTGAAGGATGTACCCATTCGGTAGCTGATCTTAAGAAGTCCCTTTATAGTAAAATAACGTTATTTTCTTCGATGTGGCGGCTCCTGGACACATGAACTGAGTTACTTCTATATTGATGGATATTAATATGGAAATGACAAACATTTTAGAAAAATTCGACATATTGTTCAGAATTTGAACAGAATGATATACCGATGTACTGATGTACGGACTCTGTATTTAATCATGAAGAAGTCCAAGTTTGATAAATTAACGATCAATATGGCTGCTCGTAGACATATGAACTGAATCTATTCTCTATCGATGCAATTAAATCTAGAAATTGAAGGATATACCGTTCCTGTAGCTGATCATAAGAAGTCCCTTTATGGTAAATCAACGTCATTTTCTTCAATGAGGCTGGTACTGGACACATGAACTGAATTAATTCTATTGGGAAGCATATTTATTAAGCGATGTTCAGAAAATATTGATGAATGCACCGACTCGGTAATTAATCATGAAGACATCTCTTTATAGTAAATTAACGATATTTTTCTGATGGGGCGACTAATGGACACTTGAACTGAGTGATGTTCCGATGTACTGATACAGACTCTGTAAATAATTATGAAGAAGGACGAGTATTATAAATAAAGGAATTAGTTTTCAATATACCTGCTCATAGACACATGAAGTGAATTAACTTTATATTGATGCATAATAATAAAGCCATGACAAGTATTGCAGAAAAATTAGAAATATGGTTCAGAAAGTATTGCAGGATATACTGATTCTGCAGCTGATGTTGAGAAGTCCCTTTATAGTAAATTAACGTTTTTGCTTCTTTGAGGTTGCTACTGAATACATGAACTGAAGTAATTCTATATCGATGCATATTAATATAGAAATGACAAATGTTTCATAAAATTTCGACATATTGTTCAGAAAAAGAACAATGATGAATGATATACCGATGTACTGATGTACCAACTCTGTAATTAACCATGAAGAAGTCCTAGTTTAATAAATGAATGATTTTGATTTTAATATGGCTGCTCCTAGACACATGATCTGAATCTATCCTATGTCGATGGAAATTAATATAGCAATGACAAATATTACAGACAAAATTCGAAATCTGGTTCAGAAAATATTGAAGGATATACCGTTTCAGTAGCTGATCTTAAGAAATCCGTTTATAATAAATCAACGTAATTTTCTTCAATGAGGCTGTTACTGGACACATGAACTGAATTAATTCTATTAGAATGCATATTTATTAAGCGATGTTCAGAAAATATTGATGAATGCACAGACTCGGAAACAAATCGTGAAGAGGTCCCTATATAGTAAATTAACGATATTTTCTTCGATGTGGCGGCTCCTGGAAACAAAAACTAAATGAACTTTATATTGATGCATATTAATAAAGCAATGACAAATATTTCAAATAAATTCGATGTCTGGTTCAGAAAAAATTGAAGGATGTACCCATTCGGTAGCTGATCTTAAGAAGTCCCTTTATAGTAAAATAACGTTATTTTCTTCTATGTGGCGGCTCCTGGACACTTGAACTGAGTTACTTCTATATTGATGGATATTAATATGGAAATGACAAACATTTTAGAAAAATTCGACATATTGTTCAGAATTTGAACAGAATGATATACCGATGTACTGATGTACGGACTCTGTATTTAATCATGAAGAAGTCCAAGTTTGATAAATTAACGATCAATATGGCTGCTCGTAGACATATGAACTGAATCTATTCTCTATCGATGCAATTAAATTTAGAAATTGAAGGATATACCGTTCCTGTAGCTGATCTTAAGAAGTACCTTTATGGTAAATCAACGTAATTTTCTGCAATGAGGCTGGTACTGGACACATGAACTGAATTAATTCTATTGGGATGCATATTTATTAAGCGATGTTCAGAAAATATTGATGAATGCACCGACTCGGTAATTAATCATGAAGACATCTCTTTATGGTAAATTAACGATATTTTTCTGATGGGGTGACTAATGGACACTTGAACTGAGTGATGTTCCGATGTACTGATACAGACTCTGTAAATAATTATGAAGAAGGACGAGTATTATAAATAAAGGAATTAGTTTTCAATATACCTGCTCATAGACACATGAAGTGAATTAACTTTATATTGATGCATAATAATAAAGCCATGACAAATATTGCAGAAAAATTAGAAATCTGGTTCAGAAAGTATTGGAGGATATACTGATTCTGCAGCTGATGTTGAGAAGTCCCTTTATAGTAAATTAACGTTTTTGCTTCTTTGAGGTTGCTACTGAATACATGAACTGAAGTAATTCTATATCGATGCATATTAATATAGAAATGACAAATGTTTCATAAAATTTCGACATATTGTTCAGAAAAAGAACAATGATGAATGATATACCGATGTACTGATGTACCAACTCTGTAATTAACCATGAAGAAGTCCAAGTTTAATAAATGAATGATTTTGATTTTAATATGGCTGCTCCTAGACACATGATCTGAATCTATCCTATGTCGATGGAAATTAATATAGCAATGACAAATATTACAGACAAAATTCGAAATCTGGTTCAGAAAATATTGAAGGATATACCGTTTCAGCAGCTGATCTTAAGAAATCCGTTTATAGTAAATCAACGTAATTTTCTTCAATGAGGCTGTTACTGGACACATGAACTGAATTCATTCTATTAGAATGCATATTTATTAAGCGATGTTCAGAAAGTATTGATGAATGCACAGACTCGGAAACAAATCGTGAAGAGGTCCCTATATAGTAAATTAACGATATTTTCTTCGATGTGGCGGCTCCTGGAAACAAAAACTAAATGAACTTTATATTGATGCATATTAATAAAGCAATGACAAATATTTCAAATAAATTCGATGTCTGGTTCAGAAAAAATTGAAGGATGTACCCATTCGGTAGCTGATCTTAAGAAGTCCCTTTATAGTAAAATAACGTTATTTTCTTCGATGTGGCGGCTCCTGGACACTTGAACTGAGTTACTTCTATATTGATGGATATTAATATGGAAATGACAAACATTTTAGAAAAATTCGACATATTGTTCAGAATTTGAACAGAATGATATACCGATGTACTGATGTACGGACTCTGTATTTAATCATGAAGAAGTCCAAGTTTGATAAATTAACGATCAATATGGCTGCTCGTAGACATATGAACTGAATCTATTCTCTATCGATGCAATTAAATCTAGAAATTGAAGGATATACCGTTCCTGTAGCTGATCATAAGAAGTCCCTTTATGGTAAATCAACGTCATTTTCTTCAATGAGGCTGGTACTGGACACATGAACTGAATTAATTCTATTGGGATGCATATTTATTAAGCGATGTTCAGAAAATATTGATGAATGCACCGACTCGGTAATTAATCATGAAGACATCTCTTTATAGTAAATTAACGATATTTTTCTGATGGGGCGACTAATGGACACTTGAACTGAGTGATGTTCCGATGTACTGATACAGACTCTGTAAATAATTATGAAGAAGGACGAGTATTATAAATAAAGGAATTAGTTTTCAATATACCTGCTCATAGACACATGAAGTGAATTAACTTTATATTGATGCATAATAATAAAGCCATGACAAGTATTGCAGAAAAATTAGAAATATGGTTCAGAAAGTATTGCAGGATATACTGATTCTGCAGCTGATGTTGAGAAGTCCCTTTATAGTAAATTAACGTTTTTGCTTCTTTGAGGTTGCTACTGAATACATGAACTGAAGTAATTCTATATCGATGCATATTAATATAGAAATGACAAATGTTTCATAAAATTTCGACATATTGTTCAGAAAAAGAACAATGATGAATGATATACCGATGTACTGATGTACCAACTCTGTAATTAACCATGAAGAAGTCCTAGTTTAATAAATGAATGATTTTGATTTTAATATGGCTGCTCCTAGACACATGATCTGAATCTATCCTATGTCGATGGAAATTAATATAGCAATGACAAATATTACAGACAAAATTCGAAATCTGGTTCAGAAAATATTGAAGGATATACCGTTTCAGTAGCTGATCTTAAGAAATCCGTTTATAATAAATCAACGTAATTTTCTTCAATGAGGCTGTTACTGGACACATGAACTGAATTAATTCTATTAGAATGCATATTTATTAAGCGATGTTCAGAAAATATTGATGAATGCACAGACTCGGAAACAAATCGTGAAGAGGTCCCTATATAGTAAATTAACGATATTTTCTTCGATGTGGCGGCTCCTGGAAACAAAAACTAAATGAACTTTATATTGATGCATATTAATAAAGCAATGACAAATATTTCAAATAAATTCGATGTCTGGTTCAGAAAAAATTGAAGGATGTACCCATTCGGTAGCTGATCTTAAGAAGTCCCTTTATAGTAAAATAACGTTATTTTCTTCTATGTGGCGGCTCCTGGACACTTGAACTGAGTTACTTCTATATTGATAGATATTAATATGGAAATGACAAACATTTTAGAAAAATTCGACATATTGTTCAGAATTTGAACAGAATGATATACCGATGTACTGATGTACGGACTCTGTATTTAATCATGAAGAAGTCCAAGTTTGATAAATTAACGTTCAATATGGCTGCTCGTAGACATATGAACTGAATCTATTCTCTATCGATGCAATTAAATCTAGAAATTGAAGGATATACCGTTCCTGTAGCTGATCATAAGAAGTCCCTTTATGGTAAATCAACGTCATTTTCTTCAATGAGGCTGGTACTGGACACATGAACTGAATTAATTCTATTAGGATGCATATTTATTAAGCGATGTTCAGAAAATATTGATGAATGCACCGACTCGGTAATTAATCATGAAGACATCTCTTTATAGTAAATTAACGATATTTTTCTGATGGGGCGACTAATGGACACTTGAACTGAGTGATGTTCCGATGTACTGATACAGACTCTGTAAATAATTATGAAGAAGGACGAGTATTATAAATAAAGGAATTAGTTTTCAATATACCTGCTCATAGACACATGAAGTGAATTAACTTTATATTGATGCATAATAATAAAGCCATGACAAGTATTGCAGAAAAATTAGAAATATGGTTCAGAAAGTATTGCAGGATATACTGATTCTGCAGCTGATGTTGAGAAGTCCCTTTATAGTAAATTAACGTTTTTGCTTCTTTGAGGTTGCTACTGAATACATGAACTGAAGTAATTCTATATCGATGCATATTAATATAGAAATGACAAATGTTTCATAAAATTTCGACATATTGTTCAGAAAAAGAACAATGATGAATGATATACCGATGTACTGATGTACCAACACTGTAATTAACCATGAAGAAGTCCAAGTTTAATAAATGAATGATTTTGTTTTCAATATGGCTGCTCCTAGACACATGAACTGAATCTATTCTATGTCGATGGAAATTAATATAGCAATGACAAATATTACAGACAAAATTCGAAATCTGGTTCAGAAAATATTGAAGGATATACCGTTTCAGTAGCTGATCTTAAGAAATCCGTTTATAGTAAATCAACGTAATTTTCTTCAATGAGGCTGTTACGGGACACATGAACTGAATTAATTCTATTAGAATGCATATTTATTAAGCGATGTTCAGAAAATATTGATGAATGCACAGACTCGGAAACAAATCGTGGAGAGGTCCCTATATAGTAAATTAACGATATTTTCTTCGATGTGGCGGCTCCTGGAAACAAAAACTAAATGAACTTTATATTGATGCATATTAATAAAGCAATGACAAATATTTCAAATAAATTCGATGTCTGGTTCAGAAAAAATTGAAGGATGTACCCATTCGGTAGCTGATCTTAAGAAGTCCCTTTATAGTAAAATAACGTTATTTTCTTCGATGTGGCGGCTCCTGGACACTTGAACTGAGTTACTTCTATATTGATGGATATTAATATGGAAATGACAAACATTTTAGAAAAATTGGACATATTGTTCAGAATTTGAACAGAATGATATACCGATGTACTGATGTACGGACTCTGTATTTAATCATGAAGAAGTCCAAGTTTGATAAATTAACGATTTTGTTTTCAATATAGCTGCTCTTAGACATATACACTGAATCTATTCTCTATCAATGCAATTAAATCTAGAAATTGAAGGATATACCGTTCCTGTAGCTGACCTTAAGAAGTCCCTTTATGGTAAATCAACGTCATTTTCTTCAATGAGGCTGGTACTGGACACATGAACTGAATTAATTCTATTAGGATGCATATTTATTAAGCGATGTTCAGAAAATATTGATGAATGCACCGACTCGGTAATTAATCATGAAGACATCTCTTTATAGTAAATTAACGATATTTTTCTGATGGGGCGACTAATGGACACTTGAACTGAGTGATGTTCCGATGTACTGATACAGACTCTGTAAATAATTATGAAGAAGGACGAGTATTATAAATAAAGGAATTAGTTTTCAATATACCTGCTCATAGACACATGAAGTGAATTAACTTTATATTGATGCATAATAATAAAGCCATGACAAATATTGCAGAAAAATTAGAAATCTGGTTCAGAAAGTATTGCAGGATATACTGATTCTGCAGCTGATGTTGAGAAGTCCCTTTATAGTAAATTAACGTTTTTGCTTCTTTGAGGTTGCTACTGAATACATGAACTTAAGTAATTCTATATCGATGCATATTAATATAGAAATGACAAATGTTTCATAAAATTTCGACATATTGTTCAGAAAAAGAACAATGATGAATGATATACCGATGTACTACTGTACCAACTCTGTAATTAACCATGAAGAAGTCCAAGTTTAATAAATGAATGATTTTGTTTTCAATATGGCTGCTCCTAGACACATGAACTGAATCTATTCTATATCGTTGCAAATTAATATAGCAATGACAAATATTACAGACAAAATTCGAAATCTGGTTCAGAAAATATTGAAGGATATACCGTTTCAGTAGCTGATCTTAAGAAATCCGTTTATAGTAAATCAACGTAATTTTCTTCAATGAGGCTGTTACGGGACACATGAACTGAATTAATTCTATTATATTGCATATTTATTAAGCGATGTTCAGAAAATATTGATGAATGCACAGACTCGGAAACAAATCGTGAAGAGGTCCCTATATAGTAAATTAACGATATTTTCTTCGATGTGGCGGCTCCTGGAAACAAAAACTAAATGAACTTTATATTGATGCATATTAATAAAGCAATGACAAATATTTCAAATAAATTCGATGTCTGGTTCAGAATAAATTGAAGGATATACCCATTCGGTAGCTGATCTTAAGAAGTCCCATTATAGTAAAATAACGTTATTTTCTTCGATGTGGCGGCTCCTGGACACATGAACTGAGTTACTTCTATATTGATGGATATTAATATGGAAATGACAAACATTTTAGAAAAATTCGACATATTGTTCAGAATTTGAACAGAATGATATACCGATGTACTGATGTACGGACTCTGTATTTAATCATGAAGAAGTCCAAGTTTGATAAATTAACGATTTTGTTTTCAATATGGCTGCTCGTAGACATATGAACTGAATCTATTCTCTATCGATGCAATTAAATCTAGAAATTGAAGGATATACCGTTCCTGTAGCTGATCTTAAGAAGTCCCTTTATGGCAAATCAACGTCATTTGCTACAATGAGGCTGGTACTGGACACATGAACTGAATTAATTCTATTGGGATGCATATTTATTAAGCGATGTTCAGAAAATATTGATGAATGCACCGACTCGGTAATTAATCATGAAGACATCTCTTTATAGTAAATTAACGATATTTTTCTGATGGAGCGACTAATGGACACTTGAACTGAGTGATGTTCCGATGTACTGATACAGACTCTGTAAATAATTATGAAGAAGGACGAGAATTATAAATAAAGGAATTAGTTTTCAATATACCTGCTCATAGACACATGAAGTGAATTAACTTTATATTGATGCATAATAATAAAGCCATGACAAATATTGCAGAAAAATTAGAAATCTGGTTCAGAAAGTATTGCAGGATATACTGATTCTGCAGCTGATGTTGAGAAGTCCCTTTATAGTAAATTAACGTTTTTGGTTCTTTGAGGTTGCTACTGAATACATGAACTGAAGTAATTCTATATCGATGCATATTAATATAGAAATGACAAATGTTTCATAAAATTTCGACATATTGTTCAGAAAAAGAACAATGATGAATGATATACCGATGTACTGATGTACCAACTCTGTAATTAACCATGAAGAAGTCCAAGTTTAATAAATGAAAGATTTTGTTTTCAATATGGCTGCTCCTAGACACATGAACTGAATCTATTCTATATCGTTGCAAATTAATATAGCAATGACAAATATTACAGACAAAATTCGAAATCTGGTTCAGAAAATATTGAAGGATATACCGTTTCAGTAGCTGATCTTAAGAAATCCGTTTATAGTAAATCAACGTAATTTTCTTCAATGAGGCTGTTACGGGACACATGAACTAAATAAATTCTATTATATTGCATATTTATTAAGCGATGTTCAGAAAATATTGATGAGTGCACAGACTCGGAAACAAATCGTGAAGAGGTCCCTATATAGAAAATTAACGATATTTTCTTCGATGTGGCGGCTCCTGGAAACAAAAACTAAATGAACTTTATATTGATGCATATTAATAAAGCAATGACAAATATTTCAAATAAATTCGATGTCTGGTTCAGAAAAAATTGAAGGATATACCCATTCGGTAGCTGATCTTAAGAAGTCCCTTTATAGTAAAATAACGTTATTTTCTTCGATGTGGCGGCTCCTGGACACATGAACTGATTTACTTCTATATTGATGGATATTAATATGGAAATGACAAACATTTTAGAAAAATTCGACATATTGTTCAGAATTTGAACAGAATGATATACCGATGTACTGATGTACGGACTCTGTATTTAATCATGAAGAAGTCCAAGTTTGATAAATTAACGATTTTGTTTTCAATATGGCTGCTCTTAGACATATGAACTGAATATTGATGAATGCACCGACTCGGTAATTAATCATGAAGACATCTCTTTATGGTAAATTAACGATATTTTTCTGATGGGGCGACTAATAACTTGAACTGAGTGATGTTCCGATGTACTGATACAGACTCTGTAAATAATTATGAAGAAGGACGAGTATTATAAATAAAGGAATTAGTTTTCAATATACCTGCTCATAGACACATGAAGTGAATTAACTTTATATTGATGCATAATAATAAAGCCATGACAAATATTGCAGAAAAATTAGAAATCTGGTTCAGAAATTATTGGAGGATATATTGATTCTGCAGCTGATGTTGAGAAGTCCCTTTATAGTAAATTAACGTTTTTGCTTCTTTGAGGTTGCTACTGAATACATGAACTGAAGTAATTCTATATCGATGCATATTAATATAGAAATGACAAATGTTTCATAAAATTTCGACATATTGTTCAGAAAAAGAACAATGATGAATGATATACCGATGTACTGATGTACCAACTCTGTAATTAACCATGAAGAAGTCCAAGTTTAATAAATGAATGATTTTGATTTTAATATGGCTGCTCCTAGACACATGATCTGAATCTATTCTATGTCGATGGAAATTAATATAGCAATGACAAATATTACAGACAAAATTCGAAATCTGGTTCAGAAAATATTGAAGGATATACCGTTTCAGTAGCTGATCTTATGAAATCCGTTTATAGTAAATCAACGTAATTTTCTTCAATGAGACTGTTACTGGACACATGAACTGAATTAATTCTATTAGAATGCATATTTATTAAGCGATGTTCAGAAAATATTGATGAATGCACAGACTCGGAAACAAATCGTGAAGAGGTCCCTATATAGTAAATTAACGATATTTTCTTCGATGTGGCGGCTCCTAGAAACAAAAACTAAATGAACTTTATATTGATGCATATTAATAAAGCAATGACAAATATTTCAAATAAATTCGATGTCTGGTTCAGAAAAAATTGAAGGATGTACCCATTCGGTAGCTGATCTTAAGAAGTCCCTTTATAGTAAAATAACGTTATTTTCTTCGATGTGGCGGCTCCTGGACACTTGAACTGAGTTACTTCTATATTGATGGATATTAATATGGAAATGACAAACATTTTAGAAAAATTCGACATATTGTTCAGAATTTGAACAGAATGATATACCGATGTACTGATGTACGGACTCTGTATTTAATCATGAAGAAGTCCAAGTTTGATAAATTAACGATCAATATGGCTGCTCGTAGACATATGAACTGAATCTATTCTCTATCGATGCAATTAAATCTAGAAATTGAAGGATATACCGTTCCTGTAGCTGATCATAAGAAGTCCCTTTATGGTAAATCAACGTCATTTTCTTCAATGAGGCTGGTACTGGACACATGAACTGAATTAATTCTATTGGGATGCATATTTATTAAGCGATGTTCAGAAAATATTGATGAATGCACCGACTCGGTAATTAATCATGAAGACATCTCTTTATAGTAAATTAACGATATTTTTCTGATGGGGCGACTAATGGACACTTGAACTGAGTGATGTTCCGATGTACTGATACAGACTCTGTAAATAATTATGAAGAAGGACGAGTATTATAAATAAAGGAATTAGTTTTCAATATACCTGCTCATAGACACATGAAGTGAATTAACTTTATATTGATGCATAATAATAAAGCCATGACAAGTATTGCAGAAAAATTAGAAATATGGTTCAGAAAGTATTGCAGGATATACTGATTTTGCAGCTGATGTTGAGAAGTCCCTTTATAGTAAATTAACGTTTTTGCTTCTTTGAGGTTGCTACTGAATACATGAACTGAAGTAATTCTATATCGATGCATATTAATATAGAAATGACAAATGTTTCATAAAATTTCGACATATTGTTCAGAAAAAGAACAATGATGAATGATATACCGATGTACTGATGTACCAACTCTGTAATTAACCATGAAGAAGTCCTAGTTTAATAAATGAATGATTTTGATTTTAATATGGCTGCTCCTAGACACATGATCTGAATCTATCCTATGTCGATGGAAATTAATATAGCAATGACAAATATTACAGACAAAATTCGAAATCTGGTTCAGAAAATATTGAAGGATATACCGTTTCAGTAGCTGATCTTAAGAAATCCGTTTATAATAAATCAACGTAATTTTCTTCAATGAGGCTGTTACTGGACACATGAACTGAATTAATTCTATTAGAATGCATATTTATTAAGCGATGTTCAGAAAATATTGATGAATGCACAGACTCGGAAACAAATCGTGAAGAGGTCCCTATATAGTAAATTAACGATATTTTCTTCGATGTGGCGGCTCCTGGAAACAAAAACTAAATGAACTTTATATTGATGCATATTAATAAAGCAATGACAAATATTTCAAATAAATTCGATGTCTGGTTCAGAAAAAATTGAAGGATGTACCCATTCGGTAGCTGATCTTAAGAAGTCCCTTTATAGTAAAATAACGTTATTTTCTTCTATGTGGCGGCTCCTGGACACTTGAACTGAGTTACTTCTATATTGATGGATATTAATATGGAAATGACAAACATTTTAGAAAAATTCGACATATTGTTCAGAATTTGAACAGAATGATATACCGATGTACTGATGTACGGACTCTGTATTTAATCATGAAGAAGTCCAAGTTTGATAAATTAACGTTCAATATGGCTGCTCGTAGACATATGAACTGAATCTATTCTCTATCGATGCAATTAAATCTAGAAATTGAAGGATATACCGTTCCTGTAGCTGATCATAAGAAGTCCCTTTATGGTAAATCAACGTCATTTTCTTCAATGAGGCTGGTACTGGACACATGAACTGAATTAATTCTATTAGGATGCATATTTATTAAGCGATGTTCAGAAAATATTGATGAATGCACCGACTCGGTAATTAATCATGAAGACATCTCTTTATAGTAAATTAACGATATTTTTCTGATGGGGCGACTAATGGACACTTGAACTGAGTGATGTTCCGATGTACTGATACAGACTCTGTAAATAATTATGAAGAAGGACGAGTATTATAAATAAAGGAATTAGTTTTCAATATACCTGCTCATAGACACATGAAGTGAATTAACTTTATATTGATGCATAATAATAAAGCCATGACAAGTATTGCAGAAAAATTAGAAATATGGTTCAGAAAGTATTGCAGGATATACTGATTCTGCAGCTGATGTTGAGAAGTCCCTTTATAGTAAATTAACGTTTTTGCTTCTTTGAGGTTGCTACTGAATACATGAACTGAAGTAATTCTATATCGATGCATATTAATATAGAAATGACAAATGTTTCATAAAATTTCGACATATTGTTCAGAAAAAGAACAATGATGAATGATATACCGATGTACTGATGTACCAACTCTGTAATTAACCATGAAGAAGTCCAAGTTTAATAAATGAATGATTTTGTTTTCAATATGGCTGCTCCTAGACACATGAACTGAATCTATTCTATGTCGATGGAAATTAATATAGCAATGACAAATATTACAGACAAAATTCGAAATCTGGTTCAGAAAATATTGAAGGATATACCGTTTCAGTAGCTGATCTTAAGAAATCCGTTTATAGTAAATCAACGTAATTTTCTTCAATGAGGCTGTTACGGGACACATGAACTGAATTAATTCTATTAGAATGCATATTTATTAAGCGATGTTCAGAAAATATTGATGAATGCACAGACTCGGAAACAAATCGTGGAGAGGTCCCTATATAGTAAATTAACGATATTTTCTTCGATGTGGCGGCTCCTGGAAACAAAAACTAAATGAACTTTATATTGATGCATATTAATAAAGCAATGACAAATATTTCAAATAAATTCGATGTCTGGTTCAGAAAAAATTGAAGGATGTACCCATTCGGTAGCTGATCTTAAGAAGTCCCTTTATAGTAAAATAACGTTATTTTCTTCGATGTGGCGGCTCCTGGACACTTGAACTGAGTTACTTCTATATTGATGGATATTAATATGGAAATGACAAACATTTTAGAAAAATTGGACATATTGTTCAGAATTTGAACAGAATGATATACCGATGTACTGATGTACGGACTCTGTATTTAATCATGAAGAAGTCCAAGTTTGATAAATTAACGATTTTGTTTTCAATATAGCTGCTCTTAGACATATACACTGAATCTATTCTCTATCAATGCAATTAAATCTAGAAATTGAAGGATATACCGTTCCTGTAGCTGACCTTAAGAAGTCCCTTTATGGTAAATCAACGTCATTTTCTTCAATGAGGCTGGTACTGGACACATGAACTGAATTAATTCTATTAGGATGCATATTTATTAAGCGATGTTCAGAAAATATTGATGAATGCACCGACTCGGTAATTAATCATGAAGACATCTCTTTATAGTAAATTAACGATATTTTTCTGATGGGGCGACTAATGGACACTTGAACTGAGTGATGTTCCGATGTACTGATACAGACTCTGTAAATAATTATGAAGAAGGACGAGTATTATAAATAAAGGAATTAGTTTTCAATATACCTGCTCATAGACACATGAAGTGAATTAACTTTATATTGATGCATAATAATAAAGCCATGACAAATATTGCAGAAAAATTAGAAATCTGGTTCAGAAAGTATTGCAGGATATACTGATTCTGCAGCTGATGTTGAGAAGTCCCTTTATAGTAAATTAACGTTTTTGCTTCTTTGAGGTTGCTACTGAATACATGAACTGAAGTAATTCTATATCGATGCATATTAATATAGAAATGACAAATGTTTCATAAAATTTCGACATATTGTTCAGAAAAAGAACAATGATGAATGATATACCGATGTACTGATGTACCAACTCTGTAATTAACCATGAAGAAGTCCAAGTTTAATAAATGAAAGATTTTGTTTTCAATATGGCTGCTCCTAGACACATGAACTGAATCTATTCTATATCGTTGCAAATTAATATAGCAATGACAAATATTACAGACAAAATTCGAAATCTGGTTCAGAAAATATTGAAGGATATACCGTTTCAGTAGCTGATCTTAAGAAATCCGTTTATAGTAAATCAACGTAATTTTCTTCAATGAGGCTGTTACGGGACACATGAACTAAATAAATTCTATTATATTGCATATTTATTAAGCGATGTTCAGAAAATATTGATGAGTGCACAGACTCGGAAACAAATCGTGAAGAGGTCCCTATATAGAAAATTAACGATATTTTCTTCGATGTGGCGGCTCCTGGAAACAAAAACTAAATGAACTTTATATTGATGCATATTAATAAAGCAATGACAAATATTTCAAATAAATTCGATGTCTGGTTCAGAAAAAATTGAAGGATATACCCATTCGGTAGCTGATCTTAAGAAGTCCCTTTATAGTAAAATAACGTTATTTTCTTCGATGTGGCGGCTCCTGGACACATGAACTGATTTACTTCTATATTGATGGATATTAATATGGAAAAGACAAACATTTTAGAAAAATTCGACATATTGTTCAGAATTTGAACAGAATGATATACCGATGTACTGATGTACGGACTCTGTATTTAATCATGAAGAAGTCCAAGTTTGATAAATTAACGATTTTGTTTTCAATATGGCTGCTCTTAGACATATGAACTGAATATTGATGAATGCACCGACTCGGTAATTAATCATGAAGACATCTCTTTATGGTAAATTAACGATATTTTTCTGATGGGGCGACTAATAACTTGAACTGAGTGATGTTCCGATGTACTGATACAGACTCTGTAAATAATTATGAAGAAGGACGAGTATTATAAATAAAGGAATTAGTTTTCAATATACCTGCTCATAGACACATGAAGTGAATTAACTTTATATTGATGCATAATAATAAAGCCATGACAAATATTGCAGAAAAATTAGAAATCTGGTTCAGAAATTATTGGAGGATATATTGATTCTGCAGCTGATGTTGAGAAGTCCCTTTATAGTAAATTAACGTTTTTGCTTCTTTGAGGTTGCTACTGAATACATGAACTGAAGTAATTCTATATCGATGCATATTAATATAGAAATGACAAATGTTTCATAAAATTTCGACATATTGTTCAGAAAAAGAACAATGATGAATGATATACCGATGTACTGATGTACCAACTCTGTAATTAACCATGAAGAAGTCCAAGTTTAATAAATGAATGATTTTGATTTTAATATGGCTGCTCCTAGACACATGATCTGAATCTATTCTATGTCGATGGAAATTAATATAGCAATGACAAATATTACAGACAAAATTCGAAATCTGGTTCAGAAAATATTGAAGGATATACCGTTTCAGTAGCTGATCTTATGAAATCCGTTTATAGTAAATCAACGTAATTTTCTTCAATGAGACTGTTACTGGACACATGAACTGAATTAATTCTATTAGAATGCATATTTATTAAGCGATGTTCAGAAAATATTGATGAATGCACAGACTCGGAAACAAATCGTGAAGAGGTCCCTATATAGTAAATTAACGATATTTTCTTCGATGTGGCGGCTCCTGGAAACAAAAACTAAATGAACTTTATATTGATGCATATTAATAAAGCAATGACAAATATTTCAAATAAATTCGATGCCTGGTTCAGAAAAAATTGAAGGATATACCCATTCGGTAGCTGATGTTGAGAAGTCCCTTTATAGTAAATTAACGTTTTTGCTTCTTTGAGGTTGCTACTGAATACATGAACTGAAGTAATTCTATATCGATGCATATTAATATAGAAATGACAAATGTTTCATAAAATTTCGACATATTGTTCAGAAAAAGAACAATGATGAATGATATACCGATGTACTGATGTACCAACTCTGTAATTAACCATGAAGAAGTCCAAGTTTAATAAATGAATGATTTTGATTTTAATATGGCTGCTCCTAGACACATGATCTGAATCTATTCTATGTCGATGGAAATTAATATAGCAATGACAAATATTACAGACAAAATTAGAAATATGGTTCAGAAAATATTGAAGGATATACCGTTTCAGTAGCTGATCTTATGAAATCCGTTTATAGTAAATCAACGTAATTTTCTTCAATGAGACTGTTACTGGACACATGAACTGAATTAATTCTATTAGAATGCATATTTATTAAGCGATGTTCAGAAAATATTGATGAATGCACAGACTCGGAAACAAATCGTGAAGAGGTCCCTATATAGTAAATTAACGATATTTTCTTCGATGTGGCGGCTCCTGGAAACAAAAACTAAATGAACTTTATATTGATGCATATTAATAAAGCAATGACAAATATTTCAAATAAATTCGATGTCTGGTTCAGAAAAAATTGAAGGATATACCCATTCGGTAGCTGATCTTAAGAAGTCCCTTTATAGTAAAATAACGTTATTTTCTTCGATGTGGCGGCTCCTGGACATATGAACTGAGTTACTTCTATATTGATGGATATTAATAAGGAAATAACAAATATTTTAGAAAAACTCGACATATTGTTCAGAATTTGAACAGAATGATATACCGATGTACTGATGTACGGACTCTGTATTTAATCATGAAGAAGTCCAAGTTTGATAAATTAACGATTTTGTTTTCAATATGGCTGCTCGTAGACATATGAACTGAATCTGTTCTCTATCGATGCAATTAAATCTAGAAATTGAAGGATATACCGTTCCTGTAGCTGATCTTAAGAAGTCCCTTTATGGTAAATCAACGTAATTTTCTTCAATGAGGCTGGTACTGGACACATGAACTGAATTAATTCTATTGGGATGCATATTTATTAAGCGATGTTCAGAAAATATTGATGAATGCACCGACTCGGTAATTAATCATGAAGACATCTCTTTATAGTAAATTAACGATATTTATCTGATGGGGCGACTAATGGACACTTGAACTGAGTGATGTTCCGATGTACTGATACAGACTCTGTAAATAATTATGAAGAAGGACGATTATTATAAATAAAGGAATTAGTTTTCAATATACCTGCTCATAGACACATGAAGTGAATTAACTTTATATTGATGCATAATAATAAAGCCATGACAAATATTGCAGAAAAATTAGAAATCTGGTTCAGAAATTATTGGAGGATATATTGATTCTGCAGCTGATGTTGAGAAGTCCCTTTATAGTAAATTAACGTTTTTGGTTCTTTGAGGTTGCTACTGAATACATGAACTGAAGTAATTCTATATCGATGCATATTAATATAGAAATGACAAATGTTTCATAAAATTTCGACATATTGTTCAGAAAAAGAACAATGATGAATGATATACCGATGTACTGATGTACCAACTCTGTAATTAACCTTGAAGAAGTCCAAGTTTAATAAATGAATGATTTTGATTTTAATATGGCTGCTCCTAGACACATGATCTGAATCTATTCTATGTCGATGGAAATTAATATAGCAATGACAAATATTACAGACAAAATTCGAAATCTGGTTCAGAAAATATTGAAGGATATACCGTTTCAGTAGCTGATCTTAAGAAATCCGTTTATAGTAAATCAACGTAATTTTCTTCAATGAGACTGTTACTGGACACATGAACTGAATTAATTCTATTAGAATGCATATTTATTAAGCGATGTTCAGAAAATATTGATGAATGCACAGACTCGGAAACAAATCGTAAAGAGGTCCCTATATAGTAAATTAACGATATTTTCTTCGATGTGGCGGCTCCTAGAAACAAAAACTAAATGAACTTTATATTGATGCATATTAATAAAGCAATGACAAATATTTCAAATAAATTCGATGTCTGGTTCAGAAAAAATTGAAGGATATACCCATTCGGTAGCTGATCTTAAGAAGTCCCTTTATAGTAAAATAACGTTATTTTCTTCGATGTGGCGGCTCCTGGACATATGAACTGAGTTACTTCTATATTGATGGATATTAATAAGGAAATAACAAATATTTTAGAAAAACTCTTCATATTGTTCAGAATTTGAACAGAATGATATACCGATGTACTGATGTACGGACTCTGTATTTAATCATGAAGAAGTCCAAGTTTGATAAATTAACGATTTTGTTTTCAATATGGCTGCTCGTAGACATATGAACTGAATCTGTTCTCTATCGATGCAATTAAATCTAGAAATTGAAGGATATACCGTTCCTGTAGCTGATCTTAAGAAGTCCCTTTATGGTAAATCAACGTAATTTTCTTCAATGAGGCTGGTACTGGACACATGAACTGAATTAATTCTATTGGGATGCATATTTATTAAGCGATGTTCAGAAAATATTGATGAATGCACCGACTCGGTAATTAATCATGAAGACATCTCTTTATAGTAAATTAACGATATTTTTCTGATGGGGCGACTAATGGACACTTGAACTGAGTGATGTTCCGATGTACTGATACAGACTCTGTAAATAATTATGAAGAAGGACAAGTATTATAAATAAAGGAATTAGTTTTCAATATACCTACTCATAGACACATGAAGTGAATTAACTTTATATTGATGCATAATAATAAAGCCATGACAAATATTGCAGAAAAATTAGAAATCTGGTTCAGAAAGTATTGGAGGATATACTGATTCTGCAGCTGATGTTGAGAAGTCACTTTATAGTAAATTAACGTTTTTGCTTCTTTGAGGTTGCTACTGAATACATGCACTGAAGTAATTCTATATCGATGCATATTAATATAGAAATGACAAATGTTTCATAAAATTTCGACATATTGTTCAGAAAAAGAACAATGATGAATGATATACCGATGTACTGATGTTTCAACTCTGTAATTAACCATGAAGAAGTCCAAGTTTAATAAATGAATGATTTTGTTTTCAATATGGCTGCTCCTAGACACATGAACTGAATCTATTCTATGTCGATGGAAATTAATATAGCAATGACAAATATTACAGACAAAATTCGAAATCTGGTTCAGAAAATATTGAAGGATATACCGTTTCAGTAGCTGATCTTAAGAAATCCGTTTATAGTAAATCAACATAATTTTCTTCAATGAGGCTGTTACTGGACACATGAACTGAATTAATTCTATTAGAATGCATATTTATTAAGCGATGTTCAGAAAATATTGATGAATGCACAGACACGGAAACAAATCGTGAAGAGGTCCCTATATAGTAAATTAACGATATTTTCTTCGATGTGGCGGCTCCTGGAAACAAAAACTAAATGAACTTTATATTGATGCATATTAATAAAGCAATGACAAATATTTCAAATAAATTCGATGTCTGGTTCAGAAAAAATTGAAGGATGTACCCATTCGGTAGCTGATCTTAAGAAGTCCCTTTATAGTAAAATAACGTTATTTTCTTCGATGTGGCGGCTCCTGGACACATGAACTGAGTTACTTCTATATTGATGGATATTAATATGGAAATGACAAACATTTTAGAAAAATTCGACATATTGTTCAGAATTTGAACAGAATGATATACCGATGTACTGATGTACGGACTCTGTATTTAATCATGAAGAAGTCCAAGTTTGATAAATTAACGATTTTGTTTTCAATATGGCTGCTCGTAGACATATGAACTGAATCTATTCTCTATCGATGCAATTAAATCTAGAAATTGAAGGATATACCGTTCCTGTAGCTGATCTTAAGAAGTCCCTTTATGGTAAATCAACGTCATTTTCTTCAATGAGGCTGGTACTGGACACATGAACTGAATTAATTCTATTAGGATGCATATTTATTAAGCGATGTTCAGAAAATATTGATGAATGCACCGACTCGGTAATTAATCATGAAGACATCTCTTTATAGTAAATTAACGATATTTTTCTGATGGGGCGACTAATGGACACTTGAACTGAGTGATGTTCCGATGTACTGATACAGACTCTGTAAATAATTATGAAGAAGGACGAGTATTATAAATAAAGGAATTAGTTTTCAATATACCTGCTCATAGACACATGAAGTGAATTAATTTAATATTGATGCAAAATAATAAAGCCATGACAAATATTGCAGAAAAATTAGAAATCTGGTTCAGAAAATATTGAAGGATATACCGTTTCAGTAGCTGATCTTAAGAAATCCGTTTATAGTAAATCAACGTAATTTTCTTCAATGAGGCTGTTACTGGACACATGAACTGAATTAATTCTATTAGAATGCATATTTATTAAGCGATGTTCAGAAAATATTGATGAATGCACAGACTCGGAAACAAATCGTGAAGAGGTCCCTATATAGTAAATTAACGATATTTTCTTCGATGAGTTACTTCTATATTGATGGATATTAATATGGAAATGGCAAACATTTTAGAAAAATTCGACATATTGTTCAGAATTTGAACAGAATGATATACCGATGTACTGATGTACGGACTCTGTATTTAATCATGAAGAAGTCCAAGTTTGATAAAATTAACGATTTTGTTTTCAATATGGCTGCTCTTAGACATATGAACTGAATCTATTCTCTATCGATGCAATTAAATCTAGAAATTGAAGGATATACCGTTCCTGTAGCTGATCTTAAGAAGTCCCTTTATGGTAAATCAACGTCATTTTCTTCAATGAGGCTGGTACTGGACACATGAACTGAATTAATTCTATTAGGATGCATATTTATTAAGCGATGTTCAGAAAATATTGATGAATGCACAGACTCGGAAACAAATCGTGAACAGGTCCCTATATAGTAAATTAACGATATTTTTTTCGATGTGGCGGCTCCTGGAAACAAAAACTAAATGAACTTTATATTGATGCATATTAATAAAGCAATGACAAATATTTCAAATAAATTCGATGTCTGGTTCAGAAAAAATTGAACGATATACCCATTCGGTAGCTGATCTTAAGAAGTCCCTTTATAGTAAAATAACGATATTTTCTTCGATGTGGCGGCTCCTGGACACATGAACTGAGTTACTTCTATATTGATGGATATTAATAAGGAAATAACAAACATTTTAGAAAAACTCGACATATTGTTCAGAATTTGAACAGAATGATATACCGATGTACTGATGTACGGACTCTGTATTTAATCATGAAGAAGTCCAAGTTTGATAAATTAACGATTTTTTTTTTCAATATGGCTGCTCTTAGACATATGAACTGAATCTATTCTCTATCGATGCAATTAAATCTAGAAATTGAAGGATATACCGTTCCTGTAGCTGATCTTAAGAAGTCCCTTTATGGTAAATCAACGTCATTTTCTTCAATGAGGCTGGTACTGGACACATGAACTGAATTAATTCTATTAGGATGCATATTTATTAAGCGATGTTCAGAAAATATTGATGAATGCACCGACTCGGTAATTAATCATGAAGACATCTCTTTATAGTAAATTAACGATATTTTTCTGATGGGGCGACTAATAACTTGAACTGAGTGATGTTCCGATGTACTGATACAGACTCTGTAAATAATTATGAAGAAGGACGAGTATTATAAATAAAGGAATTACTTTTCAATATACCTGCTCATAGACACATGAAGTGAATTAACTTTATATTGATGCATAATAATAAAGCCATGACAAATATTGCAGAAAAATTAGAAATCTGGTTCAGAAATTATTGATTCTGCAGCTGATGTTGAGAAGTCCCTTTATAGAAAATTAACGTTTTTGCTTCTTTGAGGTTGCTACTGAATACATGAACTGAAGTAATTCTATATCGATGCATATTAATATAGAAATGACAAATGTTTCATAAAATTTCGACATATTGTTCAGAAAAAGAACAATGATGAATGATATACCGATGTACTGATGTACCAACTCTGTAATTAACCATGAAGAAGTCCAAGTTTAATAAATGAATGATTTTGATTTTAATATGGCTGCTCCTAGACACATGATCTGAATCTATTCTATGTCGATGGAAATTAATATAGCAATGACAAATATTACAGACAAAATTCGAAATCTGGTTCAGAAAATATTGAAGGATATACCGTTTCAGTAGCTGATCTTATGAAATCCGTTTATAGTAAATCAACGTAATTTTCTTCAATGAGACTGTTACTGGACACATGAACTGAATTAATTCTATTAGAATGCATATTTATTAAGCGATGTTCAGAAAATATTGATGAATGCACAGACTCGGAAACAAATCGTGAAGAGGTCCCTATATAGTAAATTAACGATATTTTCTTCGATGTGGCGGCTCCTGGAAACAAAAACTAAATGAACTTTATATTGATGCATATTAATAAAGCAATGACAAATATTTCAAATAAATTCGATGTCTGGTTCAGAAAAAATTGAAGGATATACCCATTCGGTAGCTGATGTTGAGAAGTCCCTTTATAGTAAATTAACGTTTTTGCTTCTTTGAGGTTGCTCCTGAATACATGAACTGAAGTAATTCTATATCGATGCATATTAATATAGAAATGACAAATGTTTCATAAAATTTCGACATATTGTTCAGAAAAAGAACAATGATGAATGATATACCGATGTACTGATGTACCAACTCTGTAATTAACCATGAAGAAGTCCAAGTTTAATAAATGAATGATTTTGATTTTAATATGGCTGCTCCTAGACACATGATCTGAATCTATTCTATGTCGATGGAAATTAATATAGCAATGACAAATATTACAGACAAAATTCGAAATCTGGTTCAGAAAATATTGAAGGATATACCGTTTCAGTAGCTGATCTTATGAAATCCGTTTATAGTAAATCAACGTAATTTTCTTCAATGAGACTGTTACTGGACACATGAACTGAATTAATTCTATTAGAATGCATATTTATTAAGCGATGTTCAGAAAATATTGATGAATGCACAGACTCGGAAACAAATCGTGAAGAGGTCCCTATATAGTAAATTAACGATATTTTCTTCGATGTGGCGGCTCCTGGAAACAAAAACTA
The DNA here is from genome assembly GCA_947389925.1 of Coelopa pilipes. Lineage (NCBI taxonomy): Eukaryota > Metazoa > Arthropoda > Insecta > Diptera > Coelopidae > Coelopa > Coelopa pilipes. The sequence goes on from OX376700.1 coordinate 12,430,902, forward strand.
AATGAACTTTATATTGATGCATATTAATAAAGCAATGACAAATATTTCAAATAAATTCGATGTCTGGTTCAGAAAAAATTGAAGGATATACCCATTCGGTAGCTGATCTTAAGAAGTCCCTTTATAGTAAAATAACGTTATTTTCTTCGATGTGGCGGCTCCTGGACATATGAACTGAGTTACTTCTATATTGATGGATATTAATAAGGAAATAACAAATATTTTAGAAAAACTCGACATATTGTTCAGAATTTGAACAGAATGATATACCGATGTACTGATGTACGGACTCTGTATTTAATCATGAAGAAGTCCAAGTTTGATAAATTAACGATTTTGTTTTCAATATGGCTGCTCGTAGACATATGAACTGAATCTATTCTCTATCGATGCAATTAAATCTAGAAATTGAAGGATATACCGTTCCTGTAGCTGATCTTAAGAAGTCCCTTTATGGTAAATCAACATAATTTTCTTCAATGAGGCTGGTACTGGACACATGAACTGAATTAATTCTATTGGGATGCATATTTATTAAGCGATGTTCAGAAAATATTGATGAATGCACCGACTCGGTAATTAATCATGAAGACATCTCTTTATAGTAAATTAACGATATTTTTCTGATGGGGCGACTAATAACTTGAACTGAGTGATGTTCCGATGTACTGATACAGACTCTGTAAATAATTATGAAGAAGGACGAGTATTATAAATAAAGGAATTACTTTTCAATATACCTGCTCATAGACACATGAAGTGAATTAACTTTATATTGATGCATAATAATAAAGCCATGACAAATATTGCAGAAAAATTAGAAATCTGGTTCAGAAAGTATTGCAGGATATACTGATTCTGCAGCTGATGTTGAGAAGTCCCTTTATAGTAAATTAACGTTTTTGCTTCTTTGAGGTTGCTACTGAATACATGAACTGAAGTAATTCTATATCGATGCATATTAATATAGAAATGACAAATGTTTCATAAAATTTCGACATATTGTTCAGAAAAAGAACAATGATGAATGATATACCGATGTACTGATGTACCAACTCTGTAATTAACCATGAAGAAGTCCAAGTTTAATAAATGAATGATTTTGTTTTCAATATGGCTGCTCCTAGACACATGAACTGAATCTATTCTATGTTGATGGAAATTAATATAGCAATGACAAATATTACAGACAAAATTCGAAATCTGGATCAGAAAATATTGAAGGATATACCGTTTCAGTAGCTGATCTTAAGAAATCCGTTTATAGTAAATCAACGTAATTTTCTTCAATGAGGCTGTTACTGGACACATGAACTGAATTAATTCTATTAGAATGCATATTTATTAAGCGATGTTCAGAAAATATTGATGAATACACAGACTCGGAAACAAATCGTGAAGAGGTCCCTATATAGAAAATTAACGATATTTTCTTCGATGTGGCGGCTCCTGGAAACAAAAACTAAATGAACTTTATATTGATGCATATTAATAAAGCAATGACAAATATTTCAAATAAATTCGATGTCTGGTTCAGAAAAAATTGAAGGATGTACCCATTCGGTAGCTGATCTTAAGAAGTCCCTTTATAGTAAAATAACGTTATTTTCTTCGATGTGGCGGCTCCTGGACACATGAACTGAGTTACTTCTATATTGATGGATATTAATATGGAAATGACAAACATTTTAGAAAAATTCGACATATTGTTCAGAATTTGAACAGAATGATATACCGATGTACTGATGTACGGACTCTGTATTTAATCATGAAGAAGTCCAAGTTTGATAAATTAACGATTTTGTTTTCAATATGGCTGCTCGTAGACATATGAACTGAATCTATTCTCTATCGATGCAATTAAATCTAGAAATTGAAGGATATACCGTTCCTGTAGCTGATCTTAAGAAGTCCCTTTATGGTAAATCAACGTCATTTTCTTCAATGAGGCTGGTACTGGACACATGAACTGAATTAATTCTATTGGGATGCATATTTATTAAGCGATGTTCAGAAAATATTGATGAATGCACCGACTCGGTAATTAATCATGAAGATATCTCTTTATAGTAAATTAACGATATTTTTCTGATGGGGCGACTAATGGACACTTGAACTGAGTGATGTTCCGATGTACTGATACAGACTCTGTAAATAATTATGAAGAAGGACGAGTATTATAAATAAAGGAATTAGTTTTCAATATACCTGCTCATAGACACATGAAGTGAATTAATTTAATATTGATGCAAAATAATAAAGCCATGACAAATATTGCAGAAAAATTAGAAATCTGGTTCAGAAAATATTGAAGGATATACCGTTTCAGTAGCTGATCTTAAGAAATCCGTTTATAGTAAATCAACGTAATTTTCTTCAATGAGGCTGTTACTGGACACATGAACTGAATTAATTCTATTAGAATGCATATTTATTAAGCGATGTTCAGAAAATATTGATGAATGCACAGACTCGGAAACAAATCGTGAAGAGGTCCCTATATAGTAAATTAACGATATTTTCTTCGATGAGTTACTTCTATATTGATGGATATTAATATGGAAATGGCAAACATTTTAGAAAAATTCGACATATTGTTCAGAATTTGAACAGAATGATATACCGATGTACTGATGTACGGACTCTGTATTTAATCATGAAGAAGTACAAGTTTGATAAATTAACGATTTTGTTTTCAATATGGCTGCTCTTAGACATATGAACTGAATCTATTCTCTATCGATGCAATTAAATCTAGAAATTGAAGGATATACCGTTCCTGTAGCTGATCTTAAGAAGTCCCTTTATGGTAAATCAACGTAATTTTCTTCAATGAGGCTGGTACTGGACACATGAACTGAATTAATTCTATTAGGATGCATATTTATTAAGCGATGTTCAGAAAATATTGATGAATGCACAGACTCGGAAACAAATCGTGAAGAGGTCCCTATATAGTAAATTAACGATATTTTCTTCGATGTGGCGGCTCCTGGAAACAAAAACTAAATGAACTTTATATTGATGCATATTAATAAAGCAATGACAAATATTTCAAATAAATTCGATGTCTGGTTCAGAAAAAATTGAAGGATATACCCATTCGGTAGCTGATCTTAAGAAGTCCCTTTATAGTAAAATAACGTTATTTTCTTCGATGTGGCGGCTCCTGGACACATGAACTGAGTTACTTCTATATTGATGGATATTAATAAGGAAATAACAAACATTTTAGAAAAATTCGACATATTGTTCAGAATTTGAACAGAATGATATACCGATGTACTGATGTACGGACTCTGTATTTAATCATGAAGAAGTCCAAGTTTGATAAATTAACGATTTTTTTTTTTTCAATATGGCTGCTCTTAGACATATGAACTGAATCTATTCTCTATCGATGCAATTAAATCTAGAAATTGAAGGATATACCGTTCCTGTAGCTGATCTTAAGAAGTCCCTTTATGGTAAATCAACGTCATTTTCTTCAATGAGGCTGGTACTGGACACATGAACTGAATTAATTCTATTAGGATGCATATTTATTAAGCGATGTTCAGAAAATATTGATGAATGCACAGACTCGGAAACAAATCGTGAAGAGGTCCCTATATAGTAAATTAACGATATTTTCTTCAATGTGGCGGCTCCTGGAAACAAAAACTAAATGAACTTTATATTGATGCATATTAATAAAGCAATGACAAATATTTCAAATAAATTCGATGTCTGGTTCAGGAAAAATTGAAGGATATACCCATTCGGTAGCTGATCTTAAGAAGTCCCTTTATAGTAAAATAACGTTATTTTCTTCGATGTGGCGGCTCCTGGACACATGAACTGAGTTACTTCTATATTGATGGATATTAATATGGAAATGACAAACATTTTAGAAAAATTCGACATATTGTTCAGAATTTTAACAGAATGATATACCGATGTACTGATGTACGGACTCTGTATTTAATCATGAAGAAGTCCAAGTTTGATAAATTAACGATTTTGTTTTCAATATGGCTGCTCGTAGACATATGAACTGAATCTATTCTCTATCGATGCAATTAAATCTAGAAATTGAAGGATATACCGTTCCTGTAGCTGATCTTAAGAAGTCCCTTTATGGTAAATCAACGTCATTTTCTTCAATGAGGCTGGTACTGGACACATGAACTGAATTAATTCTATTGGGATGCATATTTATTAAGCGATGTTCAGAAAATATTGATGAATGCACCGACTCGGTAATTAATCATGAAGACATCTCTTTATAGTAAATTAACGATATTTTTCTGATGGGGTGACTAATGGACACTTGAACTGAGTGATGTTCCGATGTACTGATACAGACTCTGTAAATAATTATGAAGAAGGACGAGTATTATAAATAAAGGAATTAGTTTTCAATATACCTGCTCATAGACACATGAAGCGAATTAATTTAATATTGATGCAAAATAATAAAGCCATGACAAATATTGCAGAAAAATTAGAAATCTGGTTCAGAAAATATTGAAGGATATACCGTTTCAGTAGCTGATCTTAAGAAATCCGTTTATAGTAAATCAACGTAATTTTCTTCAATGAGGCTGTTACTGGACACATGAACTGAATTAATTCTATTAGAATGCATATTTATTAAGCGATGTTCAGAAAATATTGATGAATGCACAGACTCGGAAACAAATCGTGAAGAGGTCCCTATATAGTAAATTAACGATATTTTCTTCGATGAGTTACTTCTATATTGATGGATATTAATATGGAAATGGCAAACATTTTAGAAAAATTCGACATATTGTTCAGAATTTGAACAGAATGATATACCGATGTACTGATGTACGGACTCTGTATTTAATCATGAAGAAGTACAAGTTTGATAAATTAACGATTTTGTTTTCAATATGGCTGCTCTTAGACATATGAACTGAATCTATTCTCTATCGATGCAATTAAATCTAGAAATTGAAGGATATACCGTTCCTGTAGCTGATCTTAAGAAGTCCCTTTATGGTAAATCAACGTAATTTTCTTCAATGAGGCTGGTACTGGACACATGAACTGAATTAATTCTATTAGGATGCATATTTATTAAGCGATGTTCAGAAAATATTGATGAATGCACAGACTCGGAAACAAATCGTGAAGAGGTCCCTATATAGTAAATTAACGATATTTTCTTCGATGTGGCGGCTCCTGGAAACAAATACTAAATGAACTTTATATTGATGCATATTAATAAAGCAATGACAAATATTTCAAATAAATTCGATGTCTGGTTCAGAAAAAATTGAAGGATATACCCATTCGGTAGCTGATCTTAAGAAGTCCCTTTATAGTAAAATAACGTTATTTTCTTCGATGTGGCGGCTCCTGAACACATGAACTGAGTTTCTTCTATATTGATGGATATTAATAAGGAAATAACAAACATTTTAGAAAAATTCGACATATTGTTCAGAATTTGAACAGAATGATATACCGATGTACTGATGTACGGACTCTGTATTTAATCATGAAGAAGTCCAAGTTTGATAAATTAACGATTTTTTTTTTCAATATGGCTGCTCTTAGACATATGAACTGAATCTATTCTCTATCGATGCAATTAACTCTAGAAATTGAAGGATATACCGTTCCTGTAGCTGATCTTAAGAAGTCCCTTTATGGTAAATCAACGTCATTTTCTTCAATGAGGCTGGTACTGGACACATGAACTGAATTAATTCTATTAGGATGCATATTTATTAAGCGATGTTCAGAAAATATTGATGAATGCACAGACTCGGAAACAAATCGTGAAGAGGTCCCTATATAGTAAATTAACGATATTTTCTTCAATGTGCCGGCTCCTGGAAACAAAAACTAAATGAACTTTATATTGATGCATATTAATAAAGCAATGACAAATATTTCAAATAAATTCGATGTCTGGTTCAGAAAAAATTGAAGGATATACCCATTCGGTAGCTGATCTTAAGAAGTCCCTTTATAGTAAAATAACGTTATTTTCTTCGATGTGGCGGCTCCTGGACACATGAACTGAGTTACTTCTATATTGATGGATATTAATAAGGAAATAACAAACATTTTAGAAAAATTCGACATATTGTTCAGAATTTGAACAGAATGATATACCGATGTACTGATGTACGGACTCTGTATTTAATCATGAAGAAGTCCAAGTTTGATAAATTAACGATTTTGTTTTCAATATGGCTGCTCTTAGACATATGAACTGAATCTATTCTCTATCGATGCAATTAAATCAAGAAATTGAAGGATATAACCTTCCTGTAGCTGATCTTAAGAAGTCCCTTTATGGTAAATCAACGTAATTTTCTTCAATGAGGCTGGTACTGGACACATGAACTGAATTAATTCTATTAGGATGCATATTTATTAAGCGATGTTCAGAAAATATTGATGAATGCACCGACTCGGTAATTAATCATGAAGACATCTCTTTATGGTAAATTAACGATATTTTTCTGATGAGGCGACTAATGGACACTTGAACTGAGTGATGTTCCGATGTACTGATACAGACTCTGTAAATAATTATGAAGAAGGACAAGTATTATAAATAAAGGACTTAGTTTTCAATATACCTGCTCATAGACACATGAAGTGAATTAACTTTATATTGATGCATAATAATAAAGCCATGACAAATATTGCAGAAAAATTAGAAATCTGGTTCAGAAATTATTGGAGGATATATTGATTCTGCAGCTGATGTTGAGAAGTCCCTTTATAGTAAATTAACGTTTTTGCTTCTTTGAGGTTGCTACTGAATACATGAACTGAAGTAATTCTATATCGATGCATATTAAAATAGAAATGACAAATATTTCATAAAATTTTTGACATATTGTTCAGAAAAACAACAGAATGATATACCGATGTACTGATGTACGGACTCTGTATTTAATCATGAAGAAGTCCAAGTTTGATAAATTAACGATTTTGTTTTCAATATGGCTGCTCGTAGACACATGAACTGAATCTATTCTCTATCGATGCAATTTAATCTAGAAATTGAAGGATATACCGTTCCTGTAGCTGATCTTAAGAAGTCCCTTTATGGTAAATCAACGTCATTTTCTTCAATGAGGCTGGTACTGAACACATGAACTGAATTAATTCTATTAGGATGCATATTTATTAAGCGATGTTCAGAAAATATTGATGAATGCACCGACTCGGTAATTAATCATGAAGACATCTCTTTATAGTAAATTAACGATATTTTTCTGATGGGGCGACTAATGGACACTTGAACTGAGTGATGTTCCGATGTACTGATACAGACTCTGTAAATAATTATGAAGAAAGACAAGTATTATAAATAAAGGAATTAGTTTTCAATATACCTGCTCATAGACACATGAAGTGAATTAACTTTATATTGATGCATAATAATAAAGCCATGACAAATATTGCAGAAAAATTAGAAATCTGGTTCAGAAAGAATTGGAGGATATACTGATTCTGTAGATGATGTTGAGAAGTCCCTTTATAGTAAATTAACGTTTTGCTTCTTTGAGGTTGCTACTGAATACATGAACTGAAGTAATTCTATATCGATGCATATTAATATAGAAATGGCAAATGATTCATAAAATTTCGACATATTGTTCAGAAAAAGAACAATGATGAATGATATACCGATGTACTGATGTACCAACTCTGTAATTAACCATGAAGAAGTCCAAGTTTAATAAATGAATGATTTTGTTTTCAATATGGCTGCTCCTAGACACATGAACTGAATCTATTCTATGTCGATGGAAATTAATATAGCAATGACAAATATTACAGACAAAATTCGAAATCTGGTTCAGAAAATATTGAAGGATATACCGTTTCAGTAGCTGATATTAAGAAATCCGTTTATAGTAAATCAACGTAATTTTCTTCAATGAGGCTGCTACTGGACACATGAACTGAATTAATTCTATTAGAATGCATATTTATTAAGCGGTGTTCAGAAAATATTGATGAATGCACAGACTCGGAAACAAATCGTGAAGAGGTCCCTTTATAGTAAATTAACGATATTTTCTTCGATGAGTTACTTCTATATTGATGGATATTAATATGGAAATGGCAAACATTTCAGAAAAATTCGATATATTGTTCAGAATTTGAACAGAATGATATACCGATGTACTGATGTACGGACTCTGTATTTAATCATGAAGAAGTCTAAGTTTGATAAATTAACGATTTTGTTTTCAATATGGCTGCTCTTAGACATATGAACTGAATCTATTCTCTATCGATGCAATTAAATCTAGAAATTGAAGGATATACCGTTCCTGTAGCTGATCTTAAGAAGTCCCTTTATGGTAAATCAACGTCATTTTCTTCAATGAGGCTGGTACTGGACACATGAACTGAATTAATTCTATTAGGATGCATATTTATTAAGCGATGTTCAGAAAATATTGATGAATGCACAGACTCGGAAACAAATCGTGAAGAGGTCCCTATATAGTAAATTAACCATATTTTCTTCGATGTGGCGGCTCCTGGAATCAAAAACTAAATGAACTTTATATTGATGTGTAGCGGATACCCGCTAATACTCAACAATTTATCATATGATCACACAATTATTACCAACCATATGAATTATTAAGAATTTAATTATTGTTTCAATGGCCTAATATTAAGTGCCAATACTGTATCTTAATATTTTATATATTGCTTTTATTGTATTGCTCACTTAATATTACTGCACTCATTATTATTATTCATATTACTTTCACTCATTATGATTATGCTTGTTAGTTATGTTGGAAAGCTCACGAATGTTATAAAGCTCTCACTAACTCTCACATTACACCCATTGTACTCTTTTTACTTTTACTCATTATTATTATTACTTATATTTACTCAGAATTATTATGCTCATTGGTTATGTTGAAAAGCTCACGCATGTTGCAAAGCAGTTGTAACCGAGAAGCCAGCGAATAAACACATCATAGAGAAGAGATCCTGTTTTTTTAATTATTTAAAAAAATATAATAATACTTAGACGCTCGTAGACATTCTTGGCTCTTGCGAATAGTATAAAATAACTTAAAATGAAAACTTATACGAGGACAGGTATAGACGCTTAAGCTGTCTTACCCGGACCGTATATCATGAATTAAAACCCAAAAATATAAATCCTAAAAACAATATCTACAACGCTCCCCTAAATTGGCGCCCAACTCAAAAATCCACGAAAAACATTTTAAAATAAATAAAAGCGATTTTTTAAGGAAAAACCAACATTCAACAGCGAACATTTTTCGCAGTGCAGCAAGATCCAGATCTACAGAGCCGACTTCACAGCATCGCAGCATCGACCTTTGGACTTGTTATTGTCACAGTGAGAGCGCTTGCAGAACTTTGCAACAGTGTTGTTGTTGTTTTCTCGCTGCCGAAATTTTCAACTGCTTCACTTCACTGTGCTTCATCGTGGTTGTGTTGTTGCTTTCTACGCTGCTGCGTTGTTGTTCGCCGTTGATATTGTGGTTGTTGTTGTTGTTGAGGATTTTTTTTTTTTCTTGCTGTAATTAGCTACTTTTGGCACATTAGTTTTGTTGGTGAAAAGTGGAAATTTGACCACGCAGTTTGGCTTGTAAAAAGTACGCTCTCTCATAGTTCAAGAGAAAACGATATTCGCTGAACAGGGTAAACAAGTTACCGTTTTTAAATCTTTTTAAGTTTGCATCATCATGCGTCGAAGTCCCAGAAACACTCCGGCGGAAAATGCCCAATCGTCGAGTGGCCCGTCGAGTGCTCAGTGCGCTGCACAAAATCCTAACTCATTATATACTGCTCAGAATACTCCACAAAATCAAGCTCACACTCCAAATTCTTCAAATGCTGCCCGAGCGCAGAATGCTCCCCAAGCGCAAAATGCTCCCCAAAATCAACCAAATTTACCCAATTCAGCAAATGCTGCCCGCGTAAATCAATTTGTAAATATACCAACGGGTATTAATTTAACTGAAGGTCAATTCAGAGAATTGCTAGGTACTTTGAGCCTAAGACAAGAGAACAGGTCAACATTCAGCATCTGTAGCGCTCGTTTTAGTGGTGGACGAAACGCCACGAAAATGGAGGATTTCGTAGCCACTATTTTAGTTTATAAAGAGGCCGAGAATATCTCTGATAACCATGCTTTGACAAGCCTGCCTTTGCTTTTAGAAGGTTATGCGTCGTCTTGGTGGCAAGGAGTCAAGCATGAGGCTAATTCATTTGATGATGCTGTTGAACTGCTACGAAAAGCGTTCGCACCCCCAAAGCCAGATTGGCGTATTTTTAGTGAAATCTGTCAAGAAAAACAAAAATTTTTCGAAACAACTGACAGTTTTATTTGCAAGAAACGACGATTATTCGCCCAATTATCGGAAAGATTAACTGAGAAAACAATGATGGATATTGTATTTTCTCAGCTACTGCTACAAATACGTGAGAAAGTATCTAGAGAAAGCGTCAGTACCTTCCAGGATTTATTATCCAAAGCCAGAGACGTCGAAATATTTTTAAATGAAAATAAAAATGTAAATAAATTTGAAAATAAAAACGAAGTTATGAGATCTTCTGAATCCCTTGAAAAATCAATTACACGCTGCACCTACTGCCGAAAAAAAAATCATTCTATAGAAATCTGCTATAAGAAGATGGAAGCAGACAGAAAAGATAAACAAAAAGTGCAGGAAACAAACTTAAATTGCTATGGTTGTGGCGCTGCAGGGTATTATCGGACTAATTGCCCAAATTGCAACAAGAAGAACCCAATTAATAGCCCAGCACAGCTAGATTTTAATTCTGTGCATACAACGATGGTTGGACGAAATGTACCCACTGTAGAAATCAACGTCAACGGGCTAAAAGGCGAAGCTTATTTTGATACCGCGGCCAGGACTAGCGTCGCTGGTTACTATTTGTTTCAAAAACTAAAGCAAAAGCAGGTCGAATTCCAAAAAGTTTTTGCTGAAATAATATTGGCTGACGGAATTCCACGTAGGGAAATTGTATATTCCACTATTGTGGACATCATTATTGGCAAACGATTTAAACGTATCCGATTCATATGTTTGCCTAATGCAAAGGATAACCGAACGTTGCTCGGTATAGATTTTCTGGAACAATGCGGAATTGTGCTGGATTTAGCCCAGAGAACCTGGAATTTCAAAGACGATCCTAATACCTATTTCGAATTCAAATTGTACCAACCGGACGAAATTAATAGTATATCGCTCACGGAAGGAAATTTAAAGATGCATAATGAAAGCAGTTCTAAAAATTTAAAGGAATTTATTACTTGGTTTGAAAACTCAAACGTTGTGACTAGCGGAAATCAAACTCCAGCGCATATAGCAAATAGTAGCTATGATTATTCGCCAGGAGGCATAAACAAAATATTCGAAAACTGCCTTCCAATAGATTTCCAGACACCAGGAGATTTAGACCTTTTTCCGCCTATGAAGAAACTTAAATCTAACGATGGATGCGAAGAGATATTTTACCCTATACGTCTTAATTCTTTTGATGTTAAACTGCGCTCAAATGAAGGACCGCATCTACAGATAGACGAAAAGAAATTATTAGAAAATCTCCTTTCAGAGGAAAATGATATTTTTGAAGACATTACGGTTCCGATACCTCATGTTAAACATTTTATAAATACGGGTACGAATGAACCAATTTATACAAACCCCTATCGAATTTCCCCTAAGATGAAACAACGATTAAAGATAGAAATCGATGATATGCTAAAAAAAGGTATCATTGCTGAAAAAGAATCACCCTGGGCATTTCCGGTGGTTTTAATACCAAAAAAAAATGGAAGTATACGATTGTGTGTAGACTATCGCCGTTTAAATGCGATTACCACAACGGATAGGTACCCGCTGCCTCGAATGGACGATCTGCTGCATGCCGCAAAAACAACACCGTTCATGTCCACATTAGATTTAAAAGCTGGTTATTGGCAAATAGAAATCGCAGAACAAGATAAGACCAAAACCGCATTTACAACACCATTTGGCATCTACATTTTCAACAGAATGCCATTTGGCTTAAAGAACGCGCCAGCAACTTTCCAGCGCCTAATCGACAAATTTCGTTCTGGCCTACCGAATATTTTAATACTGGCGTATTTAGATGACATAATAATATGCTCCAAAGATCTGACAGCACATATTGCAGATTTACAACAAACATTCAAAAGATTGAGAGAGTTTGGCTTCCATCTCAATAGAGAAAAATGTTATTTTTGTCAACCGGAAGTGAAGTATCTGGGACACATCCTTACTATTGATGGCTTTAAAATTGATCCGGAGAAAACTAATGCGATTCTCAAACGCTCAAATCCGAAAAATGATAAGCAACTCATCTCATTTTTACAAACCTGTTCCTGGTATCGGCGTTTTATACCAAATTTCGCCGAAGTTTCAAGGCCGTTATCAAATCTGATGAAGAAGAACACGGTTTGGCAGTGGTCAACAGAACAGCAGACTGCATTCGATACATTGAAACAACTTTTAGCTTCACCACCCATATTACAACAAGTCAACGAAGATAAACCATTTATTTTGAAAACCGATGCTAGCAACTATGCCCTCGGGGCAGTTCTAGTGCAGGGGGAGAAAGAGAACGAGCACCCAATTGAATATGCCAGCCGTCTATTAATTCCTGCAGAAAAGAATTATTCTACAACCGAGCGCGAGGCATTAGCCGTTGTTTGGACAGTGCAAAAATTTCGCGGATGTATTGAAGGATCTGAGATTTTAATTCTAACAGATCATCAGCCACTTAAATGGCTTTTTAGTCTGAAATCGCCCACAGGACGACTTGCTAGATGGGCTCTACAGTTACAAATGTATAATATACAATTTGGTGATACACCAGGTAAACAAAACGTTGTTGCAGACACCCTTTCCCGGCCACCATGTTCACTTGAAAACCACAACGAATTAAGCTGCGAATGTTTAGCTATCGAAATCGATTTTCCTCGAAAAGGAGCTGAAGAATTTAGAAATGCACAACTAGAAGATCCAGAACTTAAAGAAATTATTGATTCATTCGAAAAGAATAACGAGAATGTACTAAGATACACAAATCGAGGATACTTGCTGATAGACGGAGTGCTGTATCGATTTTGTCAGGAAGAGGATTCAGAAAATGGTCAGCTTGTCGTACCAAAATCAATGCGCAGCATGATACTTTTTAATTATCACGATGATCCAACTTCTGGTCACTATGGCGTTGACAGAACAATCAGCAGAATTACGCCACATTATTACTGGCCAAGAATGAGAGCAGAAATTGCCGATCACGTCAAAACTTGTATTGAATGCAAACGATACAAACCGACAAACATGAAGCCTGCTGGTCTACTTCAAACAGTTTGTAGTAATCGACGGTTTGAAATAATTGCAGTCGATTTATTTGGCCCACTACCACGCACTGATGAAGGGCATCAGTGGATATTAATAGTGGAAGACTTATGCAGTCGTTGGACGGAGCTGTTCGCCATGAAAGATGGCACAGCGGAGAATTGTGCTATACTTCTCCTAAATGAAGTTATCCTGAGATATGGCGTTCCAAGAAGAATTCATACCGATAATGGTTGTCAATTTATTTCGGCAATAATGCAAAAACTCACTTTTTGCCTCGGTATAGAGCAAACTTTTACTCCTGTCTACCACCCACAAGCCAATCCAGTTGAAAGGAAAAATAGGGATTTGAAGATTCAACTTTCTATATGCGTTGGGCAAGAGCATTCAAAATGGAATTTAAAATTACCAGCAATTAGATTTGCAATGAACACTTCAAAGTGTATGAGCACTGGATATTCAGCTGCCTATCTCACATTTGGTCGTGAGTTGAGAACTCCAACCGAAGTTCATACTGACCTAAAGGCTATCGTCAGATCCGAAAATTTTTTTACCTCAAATTACCCCACATCTGCTACGACTCGCAGATGCACTAAAATTGGCAAAAGAAGCGGAAGAGAAAATGCAAGACAAAAACAAAAACTACGTTGACATGAAGAGAAGACCTCAACCCACTATCAACGTTGGTGATCGTGTCCTAGTAGCGACACATATTTTAAGCAAAGCCAATCAAGGCTTAACATCAAAGTTCGTGCCTCGCCGAGATGGACCGTATATAGTTGTAGCGAAAAAGGGATCTGCCTGTTACGTCATTGCCGCAGAAGACAAACCAGATGTTCCACTGGGAATTCATCACGCATCATCCTTAACGATTTATAATGGGCCTACAGATGCACCAGTTTATCCCATCCGACAACGCGGACGTCCCAAAATAACACAACACAATATATCTAAATCTACAAATATGAAAGATACATCAACCAAAGCAACACAACCTAACATATCTGAAAATACAAATGTTAAAGATACACCTACCAATACAACACAACCAAACAACACACATAGCAGACAACTAAGACCAAGAAAAGCAACAAAATACACTTAAAATGCTGTTACACCATCGGGTCGATTTGCTGTAACAGAGGGGGAGGTTGTAGCGGATACCCGCTAATACTCAACAATTTATCATATGATCACACAATTATTACCAACCATATGAATTATTAAGAATTTAATTATTGTTTCAATGGCCTAATATTAAGTGTCAATACTGTAACTTAATCTTTTATATATTGCTTTTATTGTATTGCTCACTTAATATTACTGCACTCATTATTATTATTCATATTACTTTCACTCATTATGATTATGCTTGTTAGTTATGTTGGAAAGCTCACGAATGTTATAAAGCTCTCACTAACTCTCACATTACACCCATTGTACTCTTTTTACTTTTACTCATTATTATTATTACTTATATTTACTCAGAATTATTATGCTCATTGGTTATGTTGAAAAGCTCACGCATGTTGCAAAGCAGTTGTAACCGAGAAGCCAGCGAATAAACACATCATAGAGAAGAGATCCTGTTTTTTTAATTATTTAAAAAAATATAATAATACTTAGATAATAAATATAATAATTCGTAGACATTCTTGGCTCTTGCGAATAGTATAAAATAACTTAAAATGAAAACTTATACGAGGACAGATATAGACGCTTAAGCTGTCTTACCCGGACCGTATATCATGAATTAAAACCCAAAAATATAAATCCTAAAAACAATTTCTACAACGCTCCCCTAAAGATACATATTAATAAAGCAATGACAAATATTTCAAATAAATTCGATGTCTGGTTCAGAAAAAATTGAAGGATATACCCATTCGTAGCTGATCTTAAGAAGTCCCTTTATAGTAAAATAACGTTATTTTCTTCGATGTGGCGGCTCCTGGACACATGAACTGAGTTACTTCTATATTGATGGATATTAATATGGAAATGACAAACATTTTAGAAAAATTCGACATATTGTTCAGAATTTGAACAGAATGATATACCGATGTACTGATGTACGGACTCTGTATTTAATCATGAAGAAGTCCAAGTTTGATAAATTAACGATTTTGTTTTCAATATGGCTGCTCTTAGACATATGAACTGAATCTATTCTCTATCGATGCAATTAAATCAAGAAATTGAAGGATATAACGTTCCTGTAGCTGATCTTAAGAAGTCCCTTTATGGTAAATCAACGTCATTTTCTTCAATGAGGCTGGTACTGGACACATGAACTGAATTAATTCTATTAGGATGCATATTTATTAAGCGATGTTCAGAAAATATTGATGAATGCACCGACTCGGTAATTAATTATGAAGACATCTCTTTATAGTAAATTAACGATATTTTTCTGATGGGGCGACTAATGGACACTTGAACTGAGTGATGTTCCGATGTACTGATACAGACTCTGTAAATAATTATGAAGAAAGACAAGTAATATAAATAAAGGAATTAGTTTTCAATATACCTGCTCATAGACACATGAAGTGAATTAACTTTATATTGATGCATAATAATAAAGCCATGACAAATATTGCAGAAAAATTAGAAATCTGGTTCAGAAAGTATTGGAGGATATACTGATTCTGCAGCTGATGTTGAGAAGTCCCTTTATAGTAAATTAACGTTTTTGCTTCTTTGAGGTTGCTACTGAATACATGAACTGAAGTAATTCTATATCGATGCATATTAATATAGAAATGACAAATGTTTCATAAAATTTCGACATATTGTTCAGAAAAAGAACAATGATGAATGATATACCGATGTACTGATGTACCAACTCTGTAATTAACCATGAAGAAGTCCAAGTTTAATAAATGAATGATTTTGTTTTCAATATGGCTGCTCCTAGACACATGAACTGAATATATTCTATATCGTTGCAAATTAATATAGCAATGACAAATATTACAGACAAAATTCGAAATCTAGTTCAGAAAATATTGAAGGATATACCGTTTCAGTAGCTGATCTTAAGAAATCCGTTTATAGTAAATCAACGTAATTTTCTTCAATGAGCTGTTACTGGACACATGAACTGAATTAATTCTGTTAGAATGCATATTTATTAAGCGATGTTCAGAAAATATTGATGAATGCACAGACTCGGAAACAAATCGTGAAGAGGTCCCTATATAGTAAATTAACGATATTTTCTTCGATGTGGCGGCTCCTGGAAACAAAAACTAAATGAACTTTATATTGGTGCATATTAATAAACCAATGACAAATATTTCAAATAAATTCGATGTCTGGTTCAGAAAAAATTGAAGGATATACCCATTTGGTAGCTGATCTTAAGAAGTCCCTTTATAGTAAAATAACGTTATTTTCTTCGATGTGGCGGCTCCTGGACACATGAACTGAATTACTTCTATATTGATGGATATTAATATGGAAATGACAAACATTTTAGAAAAATTCGACATATTGTTCAGAATTTGAACAGAATGATATACCGTTGTACTGATGTACGGACTCTGTATTTAATCATGAAGAAGTCCAAGTTTGATAAATTAACGATTTTGTTTTCAATATGGCTGCTCTTAGACATATGAACTGAATCTATTCTCTATCGATGCAATTAAATCTAGAAATTGAAGGATATACCGTTCCTGTAGCTGATCTTAAGAAGTCGCTTTATGGTAAATCAACGTCATTTTCTTCAATGAGGCTGGTAATAGACACATGAACTGAATTAATTCTATTAGGATGCATATTTATTAAGCGATGTTCAGAAAATATTGCTGAATGCACAGACTCGGAAACAAATCGTGAAGAGGTCCCTATATAGTAAATTAACGATATTTTCTTCGATATGGCGGCTCCTGGAAACAAAAACTAAATGAACTTTATATTGATGCATATTAATAAAGCAATGACAAATATTTCAAATAAATTCGATGTCTGGTTCAGAAAAAATTGAAGGATATACCCATTCGGTAGCTGATCTTAAGAAGTCCCTTTATAGTAAAATAACGTTATTTTCTTCGATGTGGCGGCTCCTGGACACATGAACTGAGTTACTTCTATATTGATGGATATTAATATGGAAATGACAAACATTTTAGAAAAATTCGACATATTGTTCAGAATTTGAACAGAATGATATACCGATGTACTGATGTACGGACTCTGTATTTAATCATGAAGAAGTCCAAGTTTGATAAATTAACGATTTTGTTTTCAATATGGCTGCTCTTAGACATATGAACTGAATCTATTCTCTATCGATGCAATTAAATCAAGAAATTGAAGGATAGAACGTTCCTGTAGCTGATCTTAAGAAGTCCCTTTATGGTAAATCAACGTCATTTTCTTCAATGAGGCTGGTACTGGACACATGAACTGAATTAATTCTATTAGGATGCATATTTATTAAGCGATGTTCAGAAAATATTGATGAATGCACCGACTCGGTAATTAATCATGAAGACATCTCTTTATAGTAAATTAACGCTATTTTTCTGATAGGGCGACTAATGGACACTTGAACTGAGTGATGTTCCGATGTACTGATACAGACTCTGTAAATAATTATGAAGAAGGACAAGTATTATAAATAAAGGAATTAGTTTTCAATATACCTGCTCATAGACACATGAAGTGAATTAACTTTATATTGATGCATAGTAATAAAGCCATGACAAATATTGCAGAAAAATTAGAAATCTGGTTCAGAAAGTATTGGAGGATATACTGATTCTGCAGCTGATGTTGAGAAGTCCCTTTATAGTAAATTAACGTTTTTGCTTCTTTGAGGTTGCTACTGAATACATGAACTGAAGTAATTCTATATCGATGCATATTAATATAGAAATGACAAATGTTTCATAAAATTTCGACATATTGTTCAGAAAAAGAACAATGATGAATGATATACCGATGTACTGATGTACCAACTCTGTAATTAACCATGAAGAAGTCCAAGTTCAATAAATGAATGATTTTGTTTTCAATATGGCTGCTCCTAGACACATGAACTGAATCTATTCTATGTCGATGGAAATTAATATAGCAATGACAAATATTACAGACAAATTTCGAAATCTGGTTCAGAAAATATTGAAGGATATACCGTTTCAGTAGCTGATCTTAAGAAATCCGTTTATAGTAAATCAACGTAATTTTCTTCAATGAGGCTGTTACTGGACACATGAACTGAATTAATTCTATTAGAATGCATATTTATTAAGCGATGTTCAGAAAATATTGATGAATGCACAGACTCGGAAACAAATCGTGAACAGGTCCCTATATAGTAAATTAACGATATTTTCTTCGATGTGGCGGCTCCTGGAAACAAAAACTAAATGAACTTTATATTGATGCATATTAATAAAGCAATGACAAATATTTCAAATAAATTCGATGTCTGGTTCAGAAAAAATTGAAGGATATACCCATTCGGTAGCTGATCTTAAGAAGTCCCTTTATAGTAAAATAACGTTATTTTCTTCGATGTGGCAGCTCCTGGACACATGAACTGAGTTACTTCTATATTGATGGATATTAATATGGAAATGACAAACATTTTAGAAAAATTCGACATATTGTTCAGAATTTGAACAGAATGATATACCGATGTACTGATGTACGGACTCTGTATTTAATCATGCAGAAGTCCAAGTTTGATAAATTAACGATTTTGTTTTCAATATGGCTGCTCGTAGACATATGAACTGAATCTATTCTCTATCGATGCAATTAAATCTAGAAATTGAAGGATATACCGTTCCTGTAGCTGATCTTAAGAAGTCCCTTTATTTTTAGACACGCACATTTAAATGAAGGAAACGGTTTAAAACGAAAAATACGGTTTCTAACATCGGCCACTCGAACGAAAATCGGTTTTAAATCCTTGTTCCCGACGAATTCACTGCGAAATTCGCAATATTGTCCAAGATAATAAATTAGCGAAGCCGAGTAATTTTTCGTTTAAATTCTGTTACAAATTAGGAGAAATTATACCATAAATCAACAACAAAAAAGGACACTTTTATTCAATGAGGCTGGTACTGGACACATGAACTGAATTAATTCTATTAGGATGCATATTTATTAAGCGATGTTCAGAAAATATTGATGAATGCACCGACTCGGTAATTAATCATGAAGACATCTCTTTATAGTAAATTAACGATATTTTTCTGATAGGGCGACTAATGGACACTTGAACTGAGTGATGTTCCGATGTACTGATACAGACTCTGTAAATAATTATGAAGAAGGACAAGTATTATATATAAAAAAGTTAGTTTTTAATATACCTGCTCATAGACACATGAAGTGAATTAACTTTATATTGATGCATAATAATAAAGCCATGACAAATATTGCAGAAAAATTAGAAATCTGGTTCAGAAAGTATTGGAGGATATACTGATTCTGCAGCTGATGTTGAGAAGTCCCTTTATAGTAAATTAACGTTTTTGCTTCTTTGAGGTTGCTACTGAATACATGAACTGAAGTAATTCTATATCGATGCATATTAATATAGAAATGACAAATGTTTCATAAAATTTCGACATATTGTTCAGAAAAAGAACAATGATGAATGATATACCGATGTACTGATGTACCAACTCTGTAATTAACCATGAAGAAGTCCAAGTTTAATAAATGAATGATTTTGTTTTCAATATGGCTGCTCCTAGACACATGAACTGAATCTATTCTATGTCGATGGAAATTAATATAGCAATGACAAATATTACAGACAAATTTCGAAATCTGGTTCAGATAATATTGAAGGATATACCGTTTCAGTAGCTGATCTTAAGAAATCCGTTTATAGTAAATCAACGTAATTTTCTTCAATGAGGCTGTTACTGGACACATGAACTGAATTAATTCTATTAGAATGCATATTTATTAAGCGATGTTCAGAAAATATTGATGAATGCACAGACTCGGAAACAAATCGTGAAGAGGTCCCTATATAGTAAATTAACGATATTTTCTTCGATGTGGCGGCTCCTGGAAACAAAAACTAAATGAACTTTATATTGATGCATATTAATAAAGCAATGACAAATATTTCAAATAAATTCGATGTCTGGTTCAGAAAAAATTGAAGGATATACCCATTCGGTAGCTGATCTTAAGAAGTCCCTTTATAGTAAAATAACGTTATTTTCTTCGATGTGGCGGCTCCTGGACACATGAACTTAGTTACTTCTATATTGATGGATATTAATATGGAAATGACAAACATTTTAGAAAAATTCGACATATTGTTCAGAATTTGAACAGAATGATATACCGATGTACTGATGTACGGACTCTGTATTTAATCATGAAGAAGTCCAAGTTTGATAAATTAACGATTTTGTTTTCAATATGGCTGCTCTTAGACATATGAACTGAATCTATTCCCTATCGATGCAATTAAATATAGAATTTGAAGGATATACCGTTCCTGTAGCTGATCTTAAGAAGTCCCTTTATGGTAAATAAACGTCATTTTCTTCAATGAGGCTGGTACTGGACACATGAACTGAATCAATTCTATTAGGATGCATATTTATTAAGCGATGTTCAGAAAATATTGATGAATGCACAGACTCGGAAACAAATCGTGAAGAGGTCCCTATATAGTAAATTAACGATATTTTCTTCGATGTGGCGGCTCCTGGAAACAAAAACTAAATGAACTTTATATTGATGCATATTAATAAAGCAATGACAAATATTTCAAATAAATTCGATGTCTGGTTCAGAAAAAATTGAAGGATATACCCATTCGGTAGCTGATCTTAAGAAGTCCCTTTATAGTAAAATAACGTTATTTTCTTCGATGTGGCGGCTCCTGGACACATGAACTGAGTTACTTCTATATTGATGGATATTAATATGGAAATGGCAAACATTTTAGAAAAATTCGACATATTGTTCAGAATTTGAACAGAATGATATACCGATGTACTGATGTACGGACTCTGTATTTAATCATGAAGAAGTCCAAGTTTGATAAATTAACGATTTTGTTTTCAATATGGCTGCTCTTAGACATATGAACTGAATCTATTCTCTATCGATGCAATTAAATCAAGAAATTGAAGGATATAACGTTCCTGTAGCTGATCTTAAGAAGTCCCTTTATGGTAAATCAACGTCATTTTCTTCAATGAGGCTGGTACTGGACACATGAACTGAATTAATTCTATTAGGATGCATATTTATTAAGCGATGTTCAGAAAATATTGATGAATGCACCGACTCGGTAATTAATCATGAAGACATCTCTTTATAGTAAATTAACGATATTTTTCTGATGGGGCGACTAATGGACACTTGAACTAAGTGATGTTCCGATGTACTGATACAGACTCTGTAAATAATTATGAAGAAGGACAAGTATTATATATAAAAAAATTAGTTTTTAATATACCTGCTCATAGACACATGAAGTGAATTAACTTTATATTGATGCATAATAATAAAGCCATGACAAATATTGCAGAAAAATTAGAAATCTGGTTCAGAAAGTATTGGAGGATATACTGATTCTGCAGCTGATGTTGAGAAGTCCCTTTATAGTAAATTAACGTTTTTGCTTCTTTGAGGTTGCTACTCAATACATGAACTGAAGTAATTCTATATCGATGCATATTAATATAGAAATGACAAATGTTTCATAAAATTTCGACATATTGTTCAGAAAAAGAACAATGATGAATGATATACCGATGTACTGATGTACCAACTCTGTAATTAACCATGAAGAAGTCCAAGTTCAATAAATGAATGATTTTGTTTTCAATATGGCTGCTCCTAGACACATGAACTGAATCTATTCTATGTCGATGGAAATTAATATAGCAATGACAAATATTACAGACAAATTTCGAAATCTGGTTCAGAAAATATTGAAGGATATACCGTTTCAGTAGCTGATCTTAAGAAATCCGTTTATAGTAAATCAACGTAATTTTCTTCAATGAGGCTGTTACTGGACACATGAACTGAATTAATTCTATTAGAATGCATATTTATTAAGCGATGTTCAGAAAATATTGATGAATGCACAGACTCGGAAACAAATCGTGAACAGGTCCCTATATAGTAAATTAACGATATTTTCTTCGATGTGGCGGCTCCTGGAAACAAAAACTAAATGAACTTTATATTGATGCATATTAATAAAGCAATGACAAATATTTCAAATAAATTCGATGTCTGGTTCAGAAAAAATTGAAGGATATACCCATTCGGTAGCTGATCTTAAGAAGTCCCTTTATAGTAAAATAACGTTATTTTCTTCGATGTGGCAGCTCCTGGACACATGAACTGAGTTACTTCTATATTGATGGATATTAATATGGAAATGACAAACATTTTAGAAAAATTCGACATATTGTTCAGAATTTGAACAGAATGATATACCGATGTACTGATGTACGGACTCTGTATTTAATCATGCAGAAGTCCAAGTTTGATAAATTAACGATTTTGTTTTCAATATGGCTGCTCGTAGACATATGAACTGAATCTATTCTCTATCGATGCAATTAAATCTAGAAATTGAAGGATATACCGTTCCTGTAGCTGATCTTAAGAAGTCCCTTTATTTTTAGACACGCACATTTAAATGAAGGAAACGGTTTAAAACGAAAAATACGGTTTCTAACATCGGCCACTCGAACGAAAATCGGTTTTAAATCCTTGTTCCCGACGAATTCACTGCGAAATTCGCAATATTGTCCAAGATAATAAATTAGCGAAGCCGAGTAATTTTTCGTTTAAATTCTGTTACAAATTAGGAGAAATTATACCATAAATCAACAACAAAAAAGGACACTTTTATTCAATGAGGCTGGTACTGGACACATGAACTGAATTAATTCTATTAGGATGCATATTTATTAAGCGATGTTCAGAAAATATTGATGAATGCACCGACTCGGTAATTAATCATGAAGACATCTCTTTATAGTAAATTAACGATATTTTTCTGATAGGGCGACTAATGGACACTTGAACTGAGTGATGTTCCGATGTACTGATACAGACTCTGTAAATAATTATGAAGAAGGACAAGTATTATATATAAAAAAGTTAGTTTTTAATATACCTGCTCATAGACACATGAAGTGAATTAACTTTATATTGATGCATAATAATAAAGCCATGACAAATATTGCAGAATAATTAGAAATCTGGTTCAGAAAGTATTGGAGGATATACTGATTCTGCAGCTGATGTTGAGAAGTCCCTTTATAGTAAATTAACGTTTTTGCTTCTTTGAGGTTGCTACTGAATACATGAACTGAAGTAATTCTATATCGATGCATATTAATATAGAAATGACAAATGTTTCATAAAATTTCGACATATTGTTCAGAAAAAGAACAATGATGAATGATATACCGATGTACTGATGTACCAACTCTGTAATTAACCATGAAGAAGTCCAAGTTTAATAAATGAATGATTTTGTTTTCAATATGGCTGCTCCTAGACACATGAACTGAATCTATTCTATGTCGATGGAAATTAATATAGCAATGACAAATATTACAGACAAATTTCGAAATCTGGTTCAGATAATATTGAAGGATATACCGTTTCAGTAGCTGATCTTAAGAAATCCGTTTATAGTAAATCAACATAATTTTCTTCAATGAGGCTGTTACTGGACACATGAACTGAATTAATTCTATTAGAATGCATATTTATTAAGCGATGTTCAGAAAATATTGATGAATGCACAGACTCGGAAACAAATCGTGAAGAGGTCCCTATATAGTAAATTAACGATATTTTCTTCGATGTGGCGGCTCCTGGAAACAAAAACTAAATGAACTTTATATTGATGCATATTAATAAAGCAATGACAAATATTTCAAATAAATTCGATGTCTGGTTCAGAAAAAATTGAAGGATATACCCATTCGGTAGCTGATCTTAAGAAGTCCCTTTATAGTAAAATAACGTTATTTTCTTCGATGTGGCGGCTCCTGGACACATGAACTTAGTTACTTCTATATTGATGGATATTAATATGGAAATGACAAACATTTTAGAAAAATTCGACATATTGTTCAGAATTTGAACAGAATGATATACCGATGTACTGATGTACGGACTCTGTATTTAATCATGAAGAAGTCCAAGTTTGATAAATTAACGATTTTGTTTTCAATATGGCTGCTCTTAGACATATGAACTGAATCTATTCCCTATCGATGCAATTAAATATAGAATTTGAAGGATATACCGTTCCTGTAGCTGATCTTAAGAAGTCCCTTTATGGTAAATAAACGTCATTTTCTTCAATGAGGCTGGTACTGGACACATGAACTGAATCAATTCTATTAGGATGCATATTTATTAAGCGATGTTCAGAAAATATTGATGAATGCACAGACTCGGAAACAAATCGTGAAGAGGTCCCTATATAGTAAATTAACGATATTTTCTTCGATGTGGCGGCTCCTGGAAACAAAAACTAAATGAACTTTATATTGGTGCATATTAATAAAGCAATGACAAATATTTCAAATAAATTCGATGTCTGGTTCAGAAAAAATTGAAGGATATACCCATTCGGTAGCTGATCTTAAGAAGTCCCTTTATAGTAAAATAACGTTATTTTCTTCGATGTGGCGGCTCCTGGACACATGAACTGAGTTACTTCTATATTGATGGATATTAATAAGGAAATAACAAACATTTTAGAAAAATTCGACATATTGTTCAGAATTTGAACAGAATGATATACCGATGTACTGATGTACGGACTCTGTATTTAATCATGAAGAAGTCCAAGTTTGATAAATTAACGATTTTTTTTTTCAATATGGCTGCTCTTAGACATATGAACTGAATCTATTCTCTATCGATGCAATTAAATCAAGAATTTGAAGGATATAACGTTCCTGTAGCTGATCTTAAGAAGTCCCTTTATGGTAAATCAACGTCATTTTCTTCAATGAGGCTGGTACTGGACACATGAACTGAATTAATGCTATTAGGATGCATATTTATTAAGCGATGTTCAGAAAATATTGATGAATGCACAGACTCGGAAACAAATCGTGAAGAGTTCCCTATATAGTAAATCAACGATATTTTCTTCGATGTGGCGGCTCTTGGAAACAAAAACTAAATGAACTTTATATTGATGCATATTAATAAAGCAATGACAAATATTTCAAATAAATTCGATGTCTGGTTCAGAAAAAATTGAAGGATATACCCATTCGGTAGCTGATCTTAAGAAGTCCCTTTATAGTAAAATATCGTTATTTTCTTCGATGTGGCGGCTCCTGGACACATGAACTGAGTTACTTCTATATTGATGAATATTAATAAGGAAATAACAAACATTTTAGAAAAATTCGACATATTGTTCAGAATTTGAACAGAATGATATACCGATGTACTGATGTACGGACTCTGTATTTAATCATGAAGAAGTCCAAGTTTGATAAATTAACGATTTTGTTTTCAATATGGCTGCTCGTAGACATATGAACTGAATCTATTCTCTATCGATGCAATTAAATCAAGAAATTGAAGGATATAACGTTCCTGTAGCTGATCTTAAGAAGTCCCTTTATGGTAAATCAACGTCATTTTCTTCAATGAGGCTGGTACTGGACACATGAACTGAATTAATTCTATTAGGATGCATATTTATTAAGCGATGTTCAGAAAATATTGATGAATGCACCGACTCGGTAATTAATCATGAAGACATCTCTTTATAGTAAATTAACGATATTTTTCTGATGGGGCGACTAATGGACACTTGAACTGAGTGATGTTCCGATGTACTGATACAGACTCTGTAAATAATTGTGAAGAAGGACAAGTATTATAAATAAAGGAATTAGTTTTCAATATACCTGCTCATAGACACATGAAGTGAATTAACTTTATATTGATGCATAATAATAAAGCCATGACAAATATTGCAGAAAAATTAGAAATCTGGTTCAGAAAGTATTGGAGGATATACTGATTCTGCAGCTGATGTTGAGAAGTCCCTTTATAGTAAATTAACGTTTTTGCTTCTTTGAGGTTGCTACTGAATACATGAACTGAAGTAATTCTATATCGATGCATATTAATATAGAAATGACAAATGTTTCATAAAATTTCGACATATTGTTCAGAAAAAGAACAATGATGAATGATATACCGATGTACTGATGTACCAACTCTGTAATTAACCATGAAGAAGTCCAAGTTTAATAAATGAATGATTTTGTTTTCAATATGGCTGCTCCTAGACACATGAACTGAATCTATTCTATGTCGATGGAAATTAATATAGCAATGACAAATATTACAGACAAAATTCGAAATCTGGTTCAGAAAATATTGAAGGATATACCGTTTCAGTAGCTGATCTTAAGAAATCCGTTTATAGTAAATCAACGTAATTTTCTTCAATGAGGCTGTTACTGGACACATGAACTGAATTAATTCTATTAGAATGCATATTTATTAAGCGATGTTCAAAAAATATTGATGAATGCACAGACTCGGAAACAAATCGTGAAGAGGTCTCTATATTGTAAATTAGCGATATTTTCTTCCATGTGGCGGCTCCTGGAAACAAAAACTAAATGAACTTTATATTGGTGCATATTAATAAAGCAATGACAAATATTTCAAATAAATTCGATGTCTGGTTCAGAAAAAATTGAAGGATATACCCATTTGGTAGCTGATCTTAAGAAGTCCCTTTATAGTAAAATAACGTTATTTTCTTCGATGTGGCGGCTCCTGGACACATGAACTGAATTACTTCTATATTGATGGATATTAATATGGAAATGACAAACATTTTAGAAAAATTCGACATATTGTTCAGAATTTGAACAGAATGATATACCGATGTACTGATGTACGGACTCTGTATTTAATCATGAAGAAGTCCAAGTTTGATAAATTAACGATTTTGTTTTCAATATGGCTGCTCTTAGACATATGAACTGAATCTATTCTCTATCGATGCAATTAAATCTAGAAATTGAAGGATATACCGTTCCTGTAGCTGATCTTAAGAAGTCCCTTTATGGTAAATCAACGTCATTTTCTTCAATGAGGCTGGTACTGGACACATGAACTGAATTAATTCTATTAGGATGCATATTTATTAAGCGATGTTCAGAAAATATTGATGAATGCACCGACTCGGTAATTAATCATGAAGACATCTCTTTATAGTAAATTAACCATATTTTTCTGATAGGGCGACTAATGGACACTTGAACTGAGTGATGTTCCGATGTACTGATACAGACTCTGTAAATAATTATGAAGAAGGACAAGTATTATAAATAAAGGAATTAGTTTTCAATATACCTGCTCATAGACACATGAAGTGAATTAACTTTATATTGATGCATAATAATAAAGCCATGACAAATATTGCAGAAAAATTAGAAATCTGGTTCAGAAAGTATTGCAGGATATACTGATTCTGCAGCTGATGTTGAGAAGTCCCTTTATAGTAAATTAACGTTTTTGCTTCTTTGAGGTTGCTACTGAATACATGAACTGAAGTAATTCTATATCGATGCATATTAATATAGAAATGACAAATGTTTCATAAAATTTCGACATATTGTTCAGAAAAAGAACAATGATGAATGATATACCGATGTACTGATGTACCAACTCTGTAATTAACCATGAAGAAGTCCAAGTTTAATAAATGAATGATTTTGTTTTCAATATGGCTGCTCCTAGACACATGAACTGAATCTATTCTATATCGATGCAAATTAATATAGCAATGACAAATATTACAGACAAAATTCGAAATCTGGTTCAGAAAATATTGAAGGATATACCGTTTCAGTAGCTGATCTTAAGAAATCCGTTTATAGTAAATCAACGTAATTTTCTTCAATGAGGCTGTTACTGGACACATGAACTGAATTAATTCTATTATATTGCATATTTATTAAGCGATGTTCAGAAAATATTGATGAATGCACAGACTCGGAAACAAATCGTGAAGAGGTCCCTATATTGTAAGCGATATTTTCTTCGATGTGGCGGCTCCTGGAAACAAAAACTAAATGAACTTTATATTGATGCATATTAATAAAGCAATGACAAATATTTCAAATAAATTCGATGTCTGGTTCAGAAAAAATTGAAGGATATACCCATTCGGTAGCTGATCGTAAGAAGTCCCTTTATAGTAAAATAACGTTATTTTCTTCGATGTGGCGGCTCCTGGACACATGAACTGAGTTACTTCTATATTGATGGATATTAATATGGAAATGACAAACATTTTAGAAAAATTCGACATATTGTTCAGAATTTGAACAGAATGATATACCGATGTACTGATGTACGGACTCTGTATTTAATTATGAAGAAGTCCAAATTTGATAAATTAACGATTTTGTTTTCAATATGGCTGCTCTTAGACATATGAACTGAATCTATTCTCTATCGATGCAATTAAATCTAGAAATTGAAGGATATACCGTTCCTGTAGCTGATCTTAAGAAGTCCCTTTATGGTAAATCAACGTCATTTTCTTCAATGAGGCTGGTACTGGACACATGAACTGAATTAATTCTATTAGGATGCATATTTATTAAGCGATGTTCAGAAAATATTGATGAATGCACCGACTCGGTAATTAATCATGAAGACATCTCTTTATAGTAAATTAACCATATTTTTCTGATAGGGCGACTAATGGACACTTGAACTGAGTGATGTTCCGATGTACTGATACAGACTCTGTAAATAATTATGAAGAAGGACAAGTATTATAAATAAAGGAATTAGTTTTCAATATACCTGCTCATAGACACATGAAGTGAATTAACTTTATATTGATGCATAATAATAAAGCCATGACAAATATTGCAGAAAAATTAGAAATCTGGTTCAGAAAGTATTGCAGGATATACTGATTCTGCAGCTGATGTTGAGAAGTCCCTTTATAGTAAATTAACGTTTTTGCTTCTTTGAGGTTGCTACTGAATACATGAACTGAAGTAATTCTATATCGATGCATATTAATATAGAAATGACAAATGTTTCATAAAATTTCGACATATTGTTCAGAAAAAGAACAATGATGAATGATATACCGATGTACTGATGTACCAACTCTGTAATTAACCATGAAGAAGTCCAAGTTTAATAAATGAATGATTTTGTTTTCAATATGGCTGCTCCTAGACACATGAACTGAATCTATTCTATATCGATGCAAATTAATATAGCAATGACAAATATTACAGACAAAATTCGAAATCTGGTTCAGAAAATATTGAAGGATATACCGTTTCAGTAGCTGATCTTAAGAAATCCGTTTATAGTAAATCAACGTAATTTTCTTCAATGAGGCTGTTACTGGACACATGAACTGAATTAATTCTATTATATTGCATATTTATTAAGCGATGTTCAGAAAATATTGATGAATGCACAGACTCGGAAACAAATCGTGAAGAGGTCCCTATATTGTAAGCGATATTTTCTTCGATGTGGCGGCTCCTGGAAACAAAAACTAAATGAACTTTATATTGATGCATATTAATAAAGCAATGACAAATATTTCAAATAAATTCGATGTCTGGTTCAGAAAAAATTGAAGGATATACCCATTCGGTAGCTGATCGTAAGAAGTCCCTTTATAGTAAAATAACGTTATTTTCTTCGATGTGGCGGCTCCTGGACACATGAACTGAGTTACTTCTATATTGATGGATATTAATATGGAAATGACAAACATTTTAGAAAAATTCGACATATTGTTCAGAATTTGAACAGAATGATATACCGATGTACTGATGTACGGACTCTGTATTTAATTATGAAGAAGTCCAAATTTGATAAATTAACGATTTTGTTTTCAATATGGCTGCTCTTAGACATATGAACTGAATCTATTCTCTATCGATGCAATTAAATCTAGAAATTGAAGGATATACCGTTCCTGTAGCTGATCTTAAGAAGTCCCTTTATGGTAAATCAACGTCATTTTCTTCAATGAGGCTGGTACTGGACACATGAACTGAATTAATTCTATTAGGATGCATATTTATTAAGCGATGTTCAGAAAATATTGATGAATGCACCGACTCGGTAATTAATCATGAAGACATCTCTTTATAGTAAATTAACGATATTTTTCTGATAGGGCGACTAATGGACACTTGAACTGAGTGATGTTCCGATGTACTGATACAGACTCTGTAAATAATTATGAAGAAGGACAAGTATTATAAATAAAGGAATTAGTTTTCAAAATACCTGCTCATAGACACATGAAGTGAATTAACTTTATATTGATGCATAATAATAAAGCCATGACAAATATTGCAGAAAAATTAGAAATCTGATTCAGAAAGTATTGGAGGATATACTGATTCTGCAGCTGATGTTGAGAAGTCCCTTTATAGTAAATTAACGTTTTTGCTTCTTTGAGGTTGCTACTGAATACATGAACTGAAGTAATTCTATATCGATGCATATTAATATAGAAATGACAAATGTTTCATAAAATTTCGACATATTGTTCAGAAAAAGAACAATGATGAATAATATACCGATGTACTGATGTACCAACTCTGTAATTAACCATGAAGAAGTCCAAGTTTAATAAATGAATGATTTTGTTTTCAATATGGCTGCTCCTAGACACATGAACTGAATCTATTCTATATCGATGCAAATTAATATTGCAATGACAAATATTACAGACAAAATTCGAAATCTGGTTCAGAAAATATTGAAGGATATACCGTTTCAGTAGCTGATCTTAAGAAATCCGTTTATAGTAAATCAACGTAATTTTCTTCAATGAGGCTGTTACTGGACACATGAACTGAATTAATTCTATTAGAATGCATATTTATTAAGCGATGTTCAGAAAATATTGATGAATGCACAGACTCGGAAACAAATCGTGAAGAGGTCTCTATATTGTAAATTAGCGATATTTTCTTCCATGTGGCGGCTCCTGGAAACAAAAACTAAATGAACTTTATATTGGTGCATATTAATAAAGCAATGACAAATATTTCAAATAAATTCGATGTCTGGTTCAGAAAAAATTGAAGGATATACCCATTTGGTAGCTGATCTTAAGAAGTCCCTTTATAGTAAAATAACGTTATTTTCTTCGATGTGGCGGCTCCTGGACACATGAACTGAATTACTTCTATATTGATGGATATTAATATGGAAATGACAAACATTTTAGAAAAATTCGACATATTGTTCAGAATTTGAACAGAATGATATACCGATGTACTGATGTACGGACTCTGTATTTAATCATGAAGAAGTCCAAGTTTGATAAATTAACGATTTTGTTTTCAATATGGCTGCTCTTAGACATATGAACTGAATCTATTCTCTATCGATGCAATTAAATCTAGAAATTGAAGGATATACCGTTCCTGTAGCTGATCTTAAGAAGTCCCTTTATGGTAAATCAACGTCATTTTCTTCAATGAGGCTGGTACTGGACACATGAACTGAATTAATTCTATTAGGATGCATATTTATTAAGCGATGTTCAGAAAATATTGATGAATGCACCGACTCGGTAATTAATCATGAAGACATCTCTTTATAGTAAATTAACGATATTTTTCTGATAGGGCGACTAATGGACACTTGAACTGAGTGATGTTCCGATGTACTGATACAGACTCTGTAAATAATTATGAAGAAGGACAAGTATTATAAATAAAGGAATTAGTTTTCAATATACCTGCTCATAGACACATGAAGTGAATTAACTTTATATTGATGCATAATAATAAAGCCATGACAAATATTGCAGAAAAATTAGAAATCTGGTTCAGAAAGTATTGCAGGATATACTGATTCTGCAGCTGATGTTGAGAAGTCCCTTTATAGTAAATTAACGTTTTTGCTTCTTTGAGGTTGCTACTGAATACATGAACTGAAGTAATTCTATATCGATGCATATTAATATAGAAATGACAAATGTTTCATAAAATTTCGACATATTGTTCAGAAAAAGAACAATGATGAATGATATACCGATGTACTGATGTACCAACTCTGTAATTAACCATGAAGAAGTCCAAGTTTAATAAATGAATGATTTTGTTTTCAATATGGCTGCTCCTAGACACATGAACTGAATCTATTCTATATCGATGCAAATTAATATAGCAATGACAAATATTACAGACAAAATTCGAAATCTGGTTCAGAAAATATTGAAGGATATACCGTTTCAGTAGCTGATCTTAAGAAATCCGTTTATAGTAAATCAACGTAATTTTCTTCAATGAGGCTGTTACGGGACACATGAACTGAATTAATTCTATTATATTGCATATTTATTAAGCGATGTTCAGAAAATATTGATGAATGCACAGACTCGGAAACAAATCGTGAAGAGGTCCCTATATAGTAAATTAACGATATTTTCTTCGATGTGGCGGCTCCTGGAAACAAAAACTAAATGAACTTTATATTGATGCATATTAATAAAGCAATGACAAATATTTCAAATAAATTCGATGTCTGGTTCAGAAAAAATTGAAGGATATACCCATTCGGTAGCTGATCGTAAGAAGTCTCTTTATAGTAAAATAACGTTATTTTCTTCGATGTGGCGGCTCCTGGACACATGAACTGAGTTACTTCTATATTGATGGATATTAATATGGAAATGACAAACATTTTAGAAAAATTCGACATATTGTTCAGAATTTGAACAGAATGATATACCGATGTACTGATGTACGGACTCTGTATTTAATTATGAAGAAGTCCAAGTTTGATAAATTAACGATTTTGTTTTCAATATGGCTGCTCTTAGACATATGAACTGAATCTATTCTCTATCGATGCAATTAAATCTAGAAATTGAAGGATATACCGTTCCTGTAGCTGATCTTAAGAAGTCCCTTTATGGTAAATCAACGTCATTTTCTTCAATGAGGCTGGTACTGGACACATGAACTGAATTAATTCTATTGGGATGCATATTTATTAAGCGATGTTCAGAAAATATTGATGAATGCACCGACTCGGTAATTAATCATGAAGACATCTCTTTATAGCAAATTAACGATATTTTTCTGATAGGGCGACTAATGGACACTTGAACTGAGTGATGATCCGATGTACTGATACAGACTCTGTAAATAATTATGAAGAAGGACAAGTATTATAAATAAAGGATTTAGTTTTCAATATACCTGCTCATAGACACATGAAGTGAATTAACTTTATATTGATGCATTATAATATAGCCATGACAAATATTGCAGAAAAATTAGAAATCTGGTTCAGAAAGTATTGGAGGATATACTGATTCTGCAGCTGATGTTGAGAAGTCACTTTATAGTAAATTAACGTTTTTGCTTCTTTGAGGTTGCTACTGAATACATGAACTGAAGTAATTCTATATCGATGCATATTAATATAGAAATGACAAATGTTTCATAAAATTTCGACATATTGTTCAGAAAAACAACAGAATGATATACCGATGTACTGATGTACCAACTCTGTAATTAACCATGAAGAAGTCCAAGTTTAATAACTGAATGATTTTGTTTTCAATATGGCTGCTCCTAGACACATGACCTGAATCTATTCTATATCGATGCAAATTAATATAGCAATGACAAATATTACAGACAAAATTCGAAATCTGGTTCAGAAAATATTGAAGGATATACCGTTTCAGTGGCTGATCTTAAGAAATCCGTTTATAGTAAATCAACGTAATTTTCTTCAATGAGGCTGTTACTGGACACATGAACTGAATTAATTCTATTAGAATGCATATTTATTAAGCGATGTTCAGAAAGTATTGATGAATGCACAGACTCGGAAACAAATCGTGAAGAGGTCCCTTTATAGTAAAATAACGTTATTTTCTTCGATGTGGCGGCTCCTGGACACATGAACTGAGTTACTTCTATATTGATGGATATTAATATGGAAATGACAAACATTTTAGAAAAATTCGACATATTGTTCAGAATTTGAACAGAATGATATACCGATGTACTGATGTACGGACTCTGTATTTAATCATGAAGAAGTCCAAGTTTGATAAATTAACGATTTTGTTTTCAATATGGCTGCTCTTAGACATATGAACTGAATCTATTCTCTATCGATGCAATTAAATCTAGAAATTGAAGGATATACCGTTCCTGTAGCTGATCTTAAGAAGTCCCTTTATGGTAAATCAACGTCATTTTCTTCAATGAGGCTGGTACTGGACACATGAACTGAATTAATTCTATTAGGATGCATATTTATTAAGCGATGTTCAGAAAATATTGATGAATGCACCGACTCGGTAATTAATCATGAAGACATCTCTTTATAGTAAATTAACGATATTTTTCTGATAGGGCGACTAATGGACACTTGAACTGAGTGATGTTCCGATGTACTGATACAGACTCTGTAAATAATTATGAAGAAGGACAAGTATTATAAATAAAGGAATTAGTTTTCAATATACCTGCTCATAGACACATGAAGTGAATTAACTTTATATTGATGCATAATAATAAAGCCATGACAAATATTGCAGAAAAATTAGAAATCTGGTTTAGAAAGTATTGCAGGATATACTGATTCTGCAGCTGATGTTGAGAAGTCCCTTAATAGTAAATTAACGTTTTTGCTTCTTTGAGGTTGCTACTGAATACATGAACTGAAGTAATTCTATATCGATGCATATTAATATAGAAATGACAAATGTTTCATAAAATTTCGACATATTGTTCAGAAAAAGAACAATGATGAATGATATACCGATGTACTGATGTACCAACTCTGTAATTAACCATGAAGAAGTCCAAGTTTAATAAATGAATGATTTTGTTTTCAATATGGCTGCTCCTAGACACATGATCTGAATCTATCCTATGTCGATGGAAATTAATATAGCAATGACAAATATTACAGACAAAATTCGAAATCTGGTTCAGAAAATATTGAAGGATATACCGTTTCAGTAGCTGATCTTAAGAAATCCGTTTATAGTAAATCAACGTAATTTTCTTCAATGAGGCTGTTACGGGACACATGAACTGAATTAATTCTATTAGGATGCATATTTATTAAGCGATGTTCAGAAAATATTGATGAATGCACCGACTCGGTAATTAATCATGAAGACATCTCTTTATAGTAAATTAACGATATTTTTCTGATGGGGCGACTAATGGACACTTGAACTGAGTGATGTTCCGATGTACTGATACAGACTCTGTAAATAATTATGAAGAAGGACAAGTATTATAAATAAAGGAATTAGTTTTCAATATACCTGCTCATAGACACATGAAGTGAATTAACTTTATATTGATGCATAATAATAAAGCCATGACAAATATTGCAGAAAAATTAGAAATCTGGTTCAGAAAGTATTGCAGGATATACTGATTCTGCAGCTGATGTTGAGAATTCTAATTAGGATTCTAATTAGGATGCATATTTATTAAGCGATGTTCAGAAAATATTGATGAATGCACCGACTCGGTAATTAATCATGAAGACATCTCTTTATAGTAAATTAACGATATTTTTCTGATAGGGCGACTAATGGACACTTGAACTGAGTGATGTTCCGATGTACTCTGTAAATAATTATGAAGAAGGACAAGTATTATAAATAAAGGAATTAGTTTTCAATATACCTGCTCATAGACACATGAAGTGAATTAACTTTATATTGATGCATAATAATAAAGATATACTGATTCTGCAGCTGATGTTGAGAAGTCCCTTAATAGTAAATTAACGTTTTTGCTTCTTTGAGGTTGCTACTGAATACATGAACTGAAGTAATTCTATATCGATGCATATTAATATAGAAATGACAAATGTTTCATAAAATTTCGACATATTGTTCAGAAAAAGAACAATGATGAATGATATACCGATGTACTGATGTACCAACTCTGTAATTAACCATGAAGAAGTCCAAGTTTAATAAATGAATGATTTTGTTTTCAATATGGCTGCTCCTAGACACATGATCTGAATCTATCCTATGTCGATGGAAATTAATATAGCAATGACAAATATTACAGACAAAATTCGAAATCTGGTTCAGAAAATATTGAAGGATATACCGTTTCAGTAGCTGATCTTAAGAAATCCGTTTATAGTAAATCAACGTAATTTTCTTCAATGAGGCTGTTACGGGACACATGAACTGAATTAATTCTATTATATTGCATATTTATTAAGCGATGTTCAGAAAATATTGATGAATGCACAGACTCGGAAACAAATCGTGAAGAGGTCCCTATATAGTAAATTAACGATATTTTCTTCGATGTGGCGGCTCCTGGAAACAAAAACTAAATGAACTTTATATTGATGCATATTAATAAAGCAATGACAAATATTTCAAATAAATTCGATGTCTGGTTTAGAAAAAATTGAAGGATATACCCATTTGGTAGCTGATCTTAAGAAGTCCCTTTATAGTAAAATAACGTTATTTTCTTCGATGTGGCGGCTCCTGGACACATGAACTGAGTTACTTCTATATTGATGGATATTAATATGGAAATGACAAACATTTTAGAAAAATTCGACATATTGTTCAGAATTTGAACAGAATGATATACCGATGTACTGATGTACGGACTCTGTATTTAATCATGAAGAAGTCCAAGTTTGATAAATTAACGATTTTGTTTTCAATATGGCTGCTCTTAGACATATGAACTGAATCTATTCTCTATCGATGCAATTAAATCTAGAAATTGAAGGATATACCGTTCCTGTAGCTGATCTTAAGAAGTCCCTTTATGGTAAATCAACGTAATTTTCTTCAATGAGGCTGGTACTGGACACATGAACTGAATTAATTCTATTAGGATGCATATTTATTAAGCGATGTTCAGAAAATATTGATGAATGCACCGACTCGGTAATTAATCATGAAGACATCTCTTTATAGTAAATTAACGATATTTTTCTGATGGGGCGACTAATGGACACTTGAACTGAGTGATGTTCCGATGTACTGATACAGACTCTGTAAATAATTATGAAGAAGGACAAGTATTATAAATAAAGGAATTAGTTTTCAATATACCTGCTCATAGACACATGAAGTGAATTAACTTTATATTGATGCATAATAATAAAGCCATGACAAATATTGCAGAAAAATTAGAAATCTGGTTCAGAAAGTATTGCAGGATATACTGATTCTGCAGCTGATGTTGAGAAGTCCCTTTATAGTAAATTAACGTTTTTGCTTCTTTGAGGTTGCTACTGAATACATGAACTGAAGTAATTCTATATCGATGCATATTAATATAGAAATGACAAATGTTTCATAAAATTTCGACATATTGTTCAGAAAAAGAACAATGTTGAATGATATACCGATGTACTGATGTACCAACTCTGTAATTAACCATGAAGAAGTCCAAGTTTAATAAATGAATGATTTTGTTTTCAATATGGCTGCTCCTAGACACATGAACTGAATCTACTCTATATCGATGCAAATTAATATAGCAATGACAAATATTACAGACAAAATTCGAAATCTGGTTCAGAAAATATTGAAGGATATACCGTTTCAGTAGCTGATCTTAAGAAATCCGTTTATAGTAAATCAACGTAATTTTCTTCAATGAGGCTGTTACTGGACACATGAACTGAATTAATTCTATTATATTGCATATTTATTAAGCGATGTTCAGAAAATATTGATGAATGCACAGACTCGGAAACAAATCGTGAAGAGGTCCCTATATAGAAAATTAACGATATTTTCTTCGATGTGGCGGCTCCTGGAAACAAAAACTAAATGATCCTTATATTGATGCATATTCATAAAGCAATGACAAATATTTCAAATAAATTCGATGTCTGGTTCAGAAAAAATTGAAGGATATACCCATTCGGTAGCTGATCTTAAGAAGTCCCTTTATAGTAAAATAACGTTATTTTCTTCGATGTGGCGGCTCCTGGACACATGAACTTAGTTACTTCTATATTGATGGATATTAATATGGAAATGACAAACATTTTAGAAAAATTCGACATATTGTTCAGAATTTGAACAGAATGATATACCGATGTACTGATGTACGGACTCTGTATTTAATCACGAAGAAGTCCAAGTTTGATAAATTAACGATTTTGTTTTCAATATGGCTGCTCTTAGACATATGAACTGAATCTATTCTCTATCGATGCAATTAAATCTAGAATTTGAAAGATATACCGTTCCTGTAGCTGATCTTAAGAAGTCCCTTTTTGGTAAATAAACGTAATTTTCTTCAATGAGACTGGTACTGGACACATGAACTGAATCAATTCTATTAGGATGCATATTTATTAAGCGATGTTCAGAAAATATTGATGAATGCACAGACTCGGAAACAAATCGTGAAGAGGTCCCTATATAGTAAATTAACGATATTTTCTTCGATGTGGCGGCTCCTGGAAACAAAAACTAAATGAACTTATTATTGATGCATATTAATAAAGCAATGACAAATATTTCAAATAAATTCGATGTCTGGTTCAGAAAAAATTGAAGGATATACCCATTCGGTAGCTGATCTTAAGAAGTCCCTTTATAGTAAAATAACGTTATTTTCTTCGATGTGGCGGCTCCTGGACACATGAACTGAGTTACTTCTATATTGATGGATATTAATAAGGAAATAACAAACATTTTAGAAAAATTCGACATATTGTTCAGAATTTGAACAGAATGATATACCGATGTACTGATGTACGGACTCTGTATTTAATCATGAAGAAGTCCAAGTTTGATAAATTAACGATTTTATTTTCAATATGGCTGCTCTTAGACATATGAACTGAATCTATTCTCTATCGATGCAATTAAATCAAGAAATTGAAGGATATAACGTTCCTGTAGCTGATCTTAAGAAGTCCCTTTATGGTAAATCAACGTCATTTTCTTCAATGAGGCTGGAACTGGACACATGAACTGAATTAATTCTATTAGGATGCATATTTATTAAGCGATGTTCAGAAAATATTGATGAAAGCACAGACTCGGAAACAAATCGTGAAGATGTCCCTATATAGTAAATCATCGATATTTTCTTCGATGTGGCGGCTCTTGGAAACAAAAACTAAATGAACTTTATATTGATGCATATTAATAAAGCAATGACAAATATTTCAAATAAATTCGATGTCTGGTTCAGAGAAAATTGAAGGATAAACCCATTCGGTAGCTGATCTTAAGAAGTCCCTTTATAGTAAAATAACGTTATTTTCTTCGATGTGGCGGCTCCTGGACACATGAACTGAGTTACTTCTATATTGATGGATATTAATATGGAAATGACAAACATTTTAGAAAAATTCGACATATTGTTCAGAATTTGAACAGAATGATATACCGATGTACTGATGTACGGACTCTGTATTTAATCATGAAGAAGTCCAAGTTTGATAAATTAACGATTTTGTTTTCAATATGGCTGCTCGTAGACATATGAACTGAATCTATTCTCTATCGATGCAATTAAATCAAGAAATTGAAGGATATAGCGTTCCTGTAGCTGATCTTAAGAAGTCCCTTTATGGTAAATCAACGTCATTTTCTTCAATGAGGCTGGTACTGGACACATGAACTGAATTAATTCTATTAGGATGCATATTTATTAAGCGATGTTCAGAAAATATTGATGAATGCACCGACTCGGTAATTAATCATGAAGACATCTTTATAGTAAATTAACGATATTTTTCTGATGGGGCGACTAATGGACACTTGAACTGAGTGATGTTCCGATGTACTGATACAGACTCTGTAAATAATTATGAAGAAGGACAAGTATTATAAATAAAGGAATTAGTATTCAATATACCTGCTCATAGACACATGAAGTGAATTAACTTTATATTGATGCATAATAATAAAGCCATGACAAATATTGCAGAAAAATTAGAAATCTGATTCAGAAAGTATTGGAGGATCTACTGATTCTGCAGCTGATGTTGAGAAGTCCCTTTATAGTAAATTAACGTTTTTGCTTCTTTGAGGTTGCTACTGAATACATGAACTGAAGTAATTCTATATCGATGCATATTAATATAGAAATGACAAATGTTTCATAAAATTTCGACATATTGTTCAGAAAAAGAACAATGATGAATGATATACCGATGTACTGATGTACCAACTCTGTAATTAACCATGAAGAAGTCCAAGTTTAATAAATGAATGATTTTGTTTTCAATATGGCTGCTCCTAGACACATGAACTGAATCTATTCTATGTCGATGGAAATTAATATAGCAATGACAAATATTACAGACAAAATTCGAAATCTGGTTCAGAAAATATTGAAGGATATACCGTTCCAGTAGCTGATCTTAAGAAATCCGTTTATAGTAAATCAACGTAATTTTCCTCAATGAGGCTGTTACTGGACACATGAACTGAATTAATTCTATTAGAATGCATATTTATTAAGCGATGTTCAGAAAATATTGATGAATGCACAGACTCGGAAACAAATCGTGAAGAGGTCTCTATATAGTAAATTAGCGATATTTTCTTCGATGTGGCGGCTCCTGGAAACAAAAACTAAATGAACTTTATATTGATGCATATTAATAAAGCAATGACAAATATTTCAAATAAATTCGATGTCTGGTTCAGAAAAAATTGAAGGATATACCCATTTGGTAGCTGATCTTAAGAAGTCCCTTTATAGTAAAATAACGTTATTTTCTTCGATGTGGCGGCTCCTGGACACATGAACTGAGTTACTTCTATATTGATGGATATTAATATGGAAATGACAAACATTTTAGAAAAATTCGACATATTGTTCAGAATTTGAACAGAATGATATACCGATGTACTGATGTACGGACTCTGTATTTAATCATGAAGAAGTCCAAGTTTGATAAATTAACGATTTTGTTTTCAATATGGCTGCTCGTAGACATATGAACTGAATCTATTCTCTATCGATGCAATTAAATCTAGAAATTGAAGGATATACCGTTCCTGTAGCTGATCTTAAGAAGTCCCTTTATGGTAAATCAACGTCATTTTCTTCAATGAGGCTGGTACTGGACACATGAACTGAATTAATTCTATTAGGATGCATATTTATTAAGCGATGTTCAGAAAATATTGATGAATGCACCGACTCGGTAATTAATCATGAAGACATCTCTTTATAGTAAATTAACGATATTTTTCTGATGGGGCGACTAATGGACACTTGAACTGAGTGATGTTCCGATGTACTGATACAGACTCTGTAAATAATTATGAAGAAGGACAAGTATTATAAATAAAGGAATTAGTTTTCAATATACCTGCTCATAGACACATGAAGTGAATTAACTTTATATTGATGCATAATAATAAAGCCATGACAAATATTGCAGAAAAATTAGAAATCTGGTTCAGAAAGTATTGGAGGATATACTGATTCTGCAGCTGATGTTGAGAGGTCCCTTTATAGTAAATTAACGTTTTTGCTTCTTTGAGGTTGCTACTGAATACATGAACTGAAGTAATTCTATATCGATGCATATTAATATAGAAATGACAAATGTTTCATAAAATTTCGACATATTGTTCAGAAAAAGAACAATGATGAATGATATACCGATGTACTGATGTACCAACTCTGTAATTAACCATGAAGAAGTCCAAGTTTAATAAATGAATGATTTTGTTTTCAATATGGCTGCTCCTAGACACATGAACTGAATCTACTCTATATCGATGCAAATTAATATAGCAATGACAAATATTACAGACAAAATTCGAAATCTGGTTCAGAAAATATTGAAGGATATACCGTTTCAGTAGCTGATCTTAAGAAATCCGTTTATAGTAAATCAACGTAATTTTCTTCAATGAGGCTGTTACTGGACACATGAACTGAATTAATTCTATTATATTGCATATTTATTAAGCGATGTTCAGAAAATATTGATGAATGCACAGACTCGGAAACAAATCGTGAAGAGGTCCCTATATAGAAAATTAACGATATTTTCTTCGATGTGGCGGCTCCTGGAAACAAAAACTAAATGATCCTTATATTGATGCATATTCATAAAGCAATGACAAATATTTCAAATAAATTCGATGTCTGGTTCAGAAAAAATTGAAGGATATACCCATTCGGTAGCTGATCTTAAGAAGTCCCTTTATAGTAAAATAACGTTATTTTCTTCGATGTGGCGGCTCCTGGACACATGAACTTAGTTACTTCTATATTGATGGATATTAATATGGAAATGACAAACATTTTAGAAAAATTCGACATATTGTTCAGAATTTGAACAGAATGATATACCGATGTACTGATGTACGGACTCTGTATTTAATCACGAAGAAGTCCAAGTTTGATAAATTAACGATTTTGTTTTCAATATGGCTGCTCTTAGACATATGAACTGAATCTATTCTCTATCGATGCAATTAAATCTAGAATTTGAAAGATATACCGTTCCTGTAGCTGATCTTAAGAAGTCCCTTTTTGGTAAATAAACGTAATTTTCTTCAATGAGACTGGTACTGGACACATGAACTGAAT
Organism: Coelopa pilipes; assembly: GCA_947389925.1. Taxonomy (NCBI): domain Eukaryota; kingdom Metazoa; phylum Arthropoda; class Insecta; order Diptera; family Coelopidae; genus Coelopa; species Coelopa pilipes. The sequence goes on from OX376700.1 coordinate 12,473,923, forward strand.
CAATTCTATTAGGATGCATATTTATTAAGCGATGTTCAGAAAATATTGATGAATGCACAGACTCGGAAACAAATCGTGAAGAGGTCCCTATATAGTAAATTAACGATATTTTCTTCGATGTGGCGGCTCCTGGAAACAAAAACTAAATGAACTTTATATTGATGCATATTAATAAAGCAATGACAAATATTTCAAATAAATTCGATGTCTGGTTCAGAAAAAATTGAAGGATATACCCATTCGGTAGCTGATCTTAAGAAGTCCCTTTATAGTAAAATAACGTTATTTTCTTCGATGTGGCGGCTCCTGGACACATGAACTGAGTTACTTCTATATTGATGGATATTAATAAGGAAATAACAAACATTTTAGAAAAATTCGACATATTGTTCAGAATTTGAACAGAATGATATACCGATGTACTGATGTACGGACTCTGTATTTAATCATGAAGAAGTCCAAGTTTGATAAATTAACGATTTTATTTTCAATATGGCTGCTCTTAGACATATGAACTGAATCTATTCTCTATCGATGCAATTAAATCAAGAAATTGAAGGATATAACGTTCCTGTAGCTGATCTTAAGAAGTCCCTTTATGGTAAATCAACGTCATTTTCTTCAATGAGGCTGGAACTGGACACATGAACTGAATTAATTCTATTAGGATGCATATTTATTAAGCGATGTTCAGAAAATATTGATGAAAGCACAGACTCGGAAACAAATCGTGAAGAGGTCCCTATATAGTAAATCATCGATATTTTCTTCGATGTGGCGGCTCCTGGAAACAAAAACTAAATGAACTTTATATTGATGCATATTAATAAAGCAATGACAAATATTTCAAATAAATTCGATGTCTGGTTCAGAAAAAATTGAAGGATATACCCATTTGGTAGCTGATCTTAAGAAGTCCCTTTATAGTAAAATAACGTTATTTTCTTCGATGTGGCGGCTCCTGGACACATGAACTGAGTTACTTCTATATTGATGGATATTAATAAGGAAATAACAAACATTTTAGAAAAATTCGACATATTGTTCAGAATTTGAACAGAATGATATACCGATGTACTGATGTACGGACTCTGTAATTAACCATGAAGAAGTCCAAGTTTAATAAATGAATGATTTTGTTTTCAATATGGCTGCTCCTAGACACATGAACTGAATCTATTCTATGTCGATGGAAATTAATATAGCAATGACAAATATTACAGACAAAATTCGAAATCTGGTTCAGAAAATATTGAAGGATATACCGTTTCAGCAGCTGATCTTAAGAAATCCGTTTATAGTAAATCAACGTAATTTTCTTCAATGAGGCTGTTACTGGACACATGAACTGAATTAATTCTATTAGAATGCATATTTATTAAGCGATGTTCAGAAAATATTGACGAATGCACAGACTCGGAAACAAATCGTGAAGAGGTCCCTATATAGTAAATTAACGATATTTTCTTCGATGTGGCGGCTCCTGGAATCAAAAACTAAATGAACATTATATTGATGCACATTAATAAAGCCATGACAAATATTGCAGAAAAATTAGAAATCTGGTTCAGAAAGTATTGGAGGATATACTGATTCTGCAGCTGATGTTGAGAAGTCACTTTATAGTAAATTAACGTTTTTGCTTCTTTGAGGTTGCTACTGAATACATGCACTGGAGTAATTCTATATCGATGCATATTAATATAGAAATGACAAATGTTTCATAAAATTTCGACATATTGTTCAGAAAAAGAACAATGATGAATGATATACCGATGTACTGATGTACCAACTCTGTAATTAACCATGAAGAAGTCCAAGTTTAATAAATGAATGATTTTGTTTTCAATATGGCTGCTCCTAGACACATGAACTGAATCTATTCTATGTCGATGGAAATTAATATAGCAATGACAAATATTACAGACAAAATTCGAAATCTGGTTCAGAATATATTGAAGGATATACCGCTTCAGCAGCAGATCTTAAGAAATCCGTTTATAGTAAATCAACGTAATTTTCTTCAATGAGGCTGTTACTGGACACATGAACTGAATTAATTCTATTAGAATGCATATTTATTAAGCGATGTTCAGAAAATATTGATGAATGCACAGACTCGGAAACAAATCGTGAAGAGGTCCCTATATAGTAAATTAACGATATTTTCTTCGATGTGGCGGCTCCTGGAATCAAAAACTAAATGAACATTATATTGATGCACATTAATAAAGCCATGACAAATATTGCAGAAAAATTAGAAATCTGGTTCAGAAAGTATTGGAGGATATACTGATTCTGCAGCTGATGTTGAGAAGTCACTTTATAGTAAATTAACGTTTTTGCTTCTTTGAGGTTGCTACTGAATACATGCACTGGAGTAATTCTATATCGATGCATATTAATATAGAAATGACAAATATTTCATAAAATTTCGACATATTGTTCAGAAAAAGAACAATGATGAATGATATACCGATGTACTGATGTACCAACTCTGTAATTAACCATGAAGAAGTCCAAGTTTAATAAATGAATGATTTTGTTTTCAATATGGCTGCTCCTAGACACATGAACTGAATCTATTCTATGTCGATGGAAATTAATATAGCAATGACAAATATTACAGACAAACTTCGAAATCTGGTTCAGAATATATTGAAGGATATACCGCTTCAGCAGCAGATCTTAAGAAATCCGTTTATAGTAAATCAACGTAATTTTCTTCAATGAGGCTGTTACTGGACACATGAACTGAATTAATTCTATTAGAATGCATATTTATTAAGCGATGTTCAGAAAATATTGATGAATGCACAGACTCGGAAACAAATCGTGAAGAGGTCCCTATATAGTAAATTAACGATATTTTCTTCGATGTGGCGGCTCCTGGAATCAAAAACTAAATGAACATTATATTGATGCACATTAATAAAGCCATGACAAATATTGCAGAAAAATTAGAAATCTGGTTCAGAAAGTATTGGAGGATATACTGATTCTGCAGCTGATGTTGAGAAGTCACTTTATAGTAAATTAACGTTTTTGCTTCTTTGAGGTTGCTACTGAATACATGCACTGGAGTAATTCTATATCGATGCATATTAATATAGAAATGACAAATATTTCATAAAATTTCGACATATTGTTCAGAAAAAGAACAATGATGAATGATATACCGATGTACTGATGTACCAACTCTGTAATTAACCATGAAGAAGTCCAAGTTTAATAAATGAATGATTTTGTTTTCAATATGGCTGCTCCTAGACACATGAACTGAATCTATTCTATGTCGATGGAAATTAATATAGCAATGACAAATATTACAGACAAACTTCGAAATCTGGTTCAGAAAATATTGAGGGATATACCGTTTCAGTAGCTGATCTTAAGAAATCCGTTTATAGTAAATCAACGTAATTTTCTTCAATGAGGCTGTTACTGGACACATGAACTGAATTAATTCTATTAGAATGCATATTTATTAAGCGATGTTCAGAAAATATTGGTGAATGCACAGACTCGGAAACAAATCGTGAAGAGGTCCCTTTATAGTAAAATAACGTTATTTTCTTCGATGTGGCGGCTTCTGGAATCAAAAACTAAATTAACTTTATATTGATGCATATTAATAAAGCAATGACAAATATTTCAAATAAATTCGATGCCTGGTTCAGAAAAAATTGAAGGATATACCCATTCGGTAGCTGATCTTAAGAAGTCCCTTTATAGTAAAATAACGTTATTTTCTTCGATGTGGCGGCTCCTGGACACATGAACTTAGTTACTTCTATATTGATGGATATTAATATGGAAATGACAAACATTTTAGAAAAATTCGACATATTGTTCAGAATTTGAACAGAATGATATACCGATGTACTGATGTACGGACTCTGTATTTAATCATGAAGAAGTCCAAGTTTGATAAATTAACGATTTTGTTTTCAATATGGCTGCTCTTAGACATATGAACTGAATCTATTCTCTATCGATGCAATTAAATCTAGAATTTGAAGGATATACCGTTCCTGTAGCTGATCTTAAGAAGTCCCTTTATGGTAAATAAACGTAATTTTCTTCAATGAGGCTGGTACTGGACACATGAACTGAATCAATTCTATTAGGATGCATATTTATTAAGCGATGTTCAGAAAATATTGATGAATGCACAGACTCGGAAACAAATCGTGAAGAGGTCCCTATATAGTAAATTAACGATATTTTCTTCGATGTGGCGGCTCCTGGAAACAAAAACTAAATGAACTTTATATTGATGCATATTAATAAAGCAATGACAAATATTTCAAATAAATTCGATGTCTGGTTCAGAAAAAATTGAAGGATATACCCATTCGGTAGCTGATCTTAAGAAGTCCCTTTATAGTAAAATAACGTTATTTTCTTCGATGTGGCGGCTCCTGGACACATGAACTGAGTTACTTCTATATTGATGGATATTAATATGGAAATGACAAACATTTTAGAAAAATTCGACATATTGTTCAGAATTTGAACAGAATGATATACCGATGTACTGATGTACGGATTCTGTATTTAATCATGAAGAAGTCCAAGTTTGATAAATTAACGATTTTGTTTTGAATATGGCTGCTCGTAGACATATGAACTGAATCTATTCTCTATCGATGCAATTAAATCTAGAAATTGAAGGATATACCGTTCCTGTAGCTGATCTTAAGAAGTCCCTTTATGGTAAATCAACGTAATTTTCTTCAATGAGGCTGGTACTGGACACATGAACTGAATTAATTCTATTAGGATGCATATTTATTAAGCGATGTTCAGAAAATATTGATGAATGCACCGACTCGGTAATTAATCATGAAGACATCTCTTTATAGTAAATTAACGATATTTTTCTGATGGGGCGACTAATGGACACTTGAACTGAGTGATGTTCCGATGTACTGATACAGACTCTGTAAATAATTATGAAGAAGGACAAGTATTATAAATAAAGGAATTAGTTTTCAATATAACTGCTCATAGACACATGAAGTGAATTAACTTTATATTGATGCATAATAATAAAGCCATGACAAATATTGCAGAAAAATTAGAAATCTGGTTCAGAAAGTATTGGAGGATATACTGATTCTGCAGCTTATGCTGAGAAGTCACTTTATAGTAAATCAACGATTTGCTTCTTTGAGGTTGCTACTGAATACATGCACTGTAGTAATTCTATATCGATGCATATTAATATAGAAATGACAAATGTTTCATAAAATTTCAACATAATGATTTTGTTTTCAATATGGCTGCTCCTAGACACATGAACTGAATCTATTCTATGTCGATGGAAATTAATATAGCAATGACAAATATTACAGACAAACTTCGAAATCTGGTTCAGAAAATATTGAGGGATATACCGTTTCAGTAGCTGATCTTAAGAAATCCGTTTATAGTAAATCAACGTAATTTTCTTCAATGAGGCTGTTACTGGACACATGAACTGAATTAATTCTATTAGAATGCATATTTATTAAGCGATGTTCAGAAAATATTGGTGAATGCACAGACTCGGAAACAAATCGTGAAGAGGTCCCTTTATAGTAAAATAACGTTATTTTCTTCGATGTGGCGGCTTCTGGAATCAAAAACTAAATTAACTTTATATTGATGCATATTAATAAAGCAATGACAAATATTTCAAATAAATTCGATGCCTGGTTCAGAAAAAATTGAAGGATATACCCATTCGGTAGCTGATCTTAAGAAGTCCCTTTATAGTAAAATAACGTTATTTTCTTCGATGTGGCGGCTCCTGGACACATGAACTTAGTTACTTCTATATTGATGGATATTAATATGGAAATGACAAACATTTTAGAAAAATTCGACATATTGTTCAGAATTTGAACAGAATGATATACCGATGTACTGATGTACGGACTCTGTATTTAATCATGAAGAAGTCCAAGTTTGATAAATTAACGATTTTGTTTTCAATATGGCTGCTCTTAGACATATGAACTGAATCTATTCTCTATCGATGCAATTAAATCTAGAATTTGAAGGATATACCGTTCCTGTAGCTGATCTTAAGAAGTCCCTTTATGGTAAATCAACGTCATTTTCTTCAATGAGGCTGGTACTGGACACATGAACTGAATTAATTCTATTGGGATGCATATTTATTAAGCGATGTTCAGAAAATATTGATGAATGCACCGACTCGGTAATTAATCATGAAGACATCTCTTTATAGTAAATTAACGATATTTTTCTGATGGGGCGACTAATGGACACTTGAACTGAGTGATGTTCCGATGTACTGATACAGACTCTGTAAATAATTATGAAGAAGGACAAGTATTATAAATAAAGGAATTAGTTTTCAATATACCTACTCATAGACACATGAAGTGAATTAACTTTATATTGATGCATAATAATAAAGCCATGACAAATATTGCAGAAAAATTAGAAATCTGGTTCAGAAAGTATTGGAGGATATACTGATTCTGCAGCTGATGTTGAGAAGTCACTTTATAGTAAATTAACGTTTTTGCTTCTTTGAGGTTGCTACTGAATACATGCACTGGAGTAATTCTATATCGATGCATATTAATATAGAAATGACAAATGTTTCATAAAATTTCGACATATTGTTCAGAAAAACAACAGAATGATATACCGATGTACAGATGTACCAACTCTGTAATTAACCATGAAGAAGTCCAAGGTTAATAAATGAATGATTTTGTTTTCAATATGGCTGCTCCTAGACACATGAACTGAATCTATTCTATGTCGATGGAAATTAATATAAAAATCACAAATATTACAGACAAAATTCGAAATCTTGTTCAGAAAATATTGAAGGATATACCGTTTCAGCAGCTGATCTTAAGAAATCCGTTTATAGTAAATCAACGTAATTTTCTTCAATGAGGCTGTTACTGGACACATGAACTGAATTAATTCTATTAGAATGCATATTTATTAAGCGATGTTCAGAAAATATTGATGAATGCACAGACTCGGAAACAAATCGTGAAGAGGTCCCTTTATAGTAAAATAACGTTATTTTCTTCGATGTGGCGGCTCCTGGACACATGAACTGAGTTACTTCTATATTGATGGATATTAATATGGAAATGACAAACATTTTAGAAAAATTCGACATATTGTTCAGAATTTGAACAGAATGATATACCGATGTACTGATGTACGGACTCTGTATTTAATCATGAAGAAGTCCAAGTTTGATAAATTAACGATTTTGTTTTCAATATGGCTGCTCGTAGACATATGAACTGAATCTATTCTCTATCGATGCAATTAAATCTAGAAATTGAAGGATATACCGTTCCTGTAGCTGATCTTAAGAAGTCCCTTTATGGTAAATCAACGTCATTTTCTTCAATGAGGCTGGTACTGGACACATGAACTGAATTAATTCTATTAGGATGCATATCTATTAAGCGATGTTCAGAAAATATTGATGAATGCACCGACTCGGTAATTAATCATGAAGACATCTCTTTATAGTAAATTAACGATATTTTTCTGATGGGGCGACTAATGGACACTTGAACTGAGTGATGTTCCGATGTACTGATACAGACTCTGTAAACAATTATGAAGAAGGACAAGTATTATAAATAAAGGAATTAGTTTTCAATATACCTGCTCATAGACACATGAAGTGAATTAACTTTATATTGATGCATTATAATAAAGCCATGACAAATATTGTAGAAAAATTAAAAATCTGGTTCAGAAAGTATTGGAGGATATACTGATTCTGCAGCTGATGTTGAGAAGTCCCTTTATAGTAAATTAACGTTTTTGCTTCTTTGAGGTTGCTACTGAATACATGAACTGAAGTAATTCTATATCGATGCATATTAATATAGAAATGCAAATGTTTCATAAAATTTCGACATATTGTTCAGAAAAAGAACAATGATGAATGATATACCGATGTACTGATGTACCAACTCTGTAATTAACCATGAAGAAGTCCAAGTTTAATAAATGAATGATTTTGTTTTCAATATGGCTGCTCCTAGACACATGAACTGAATCTATTCTATGTCGATGGAAATTAATATAGCAATGACAACTATTACAGACAAACTTCGAAATCTGGTTCAGAAAATATTGAGGGATATACCGTTTCAGTAGCTGATCTTAAGAAATCCGTTTATAGTAAATCAACGTAATTTTCTTCAATGAGGCTATTACTGGACACATGAACTGAATTAATTCTATTAGAATGCATATTTATTAAACGATGTTCAGAAAATATTGATGAATGCACAGACTCGGAAACAAATCGTGAAGAGGTCCCTATATAGTAAATTAACGATATTTTCTTCGATGTGGCGGCTCCTGGAATCAAAAACTAAATGAACTTTATATTGATGCATATTAATAAAGCAATGACAAATATTTCAAATAAATTCGATGTCTGGTTCAGAAAAAATTGAAGGATATACCCATTCGGTAGCTGATCTTAAGAAGTCCCTTTATAGTAAAATAACGTTATTTTCTTCGATGTGGCGGCTCCTGGACACATGAACTGAGTTACTTCTATATTGATGGATATTAATATGGAAATGACAAACATTTTAGAAAAATTCGACATATTGTTCAGAATTTTAACAGAATGATATACCGATGTACTGATGTACCAACTCTGTATTTAATCATGAAGAAGTCCAAGTTTGATAAATTAACGATTTTGTTTTCAATATGGCTGCTCGTAGACATATGAACTGAATCTATTCTCTATCGATGCAATTAAATCTAGAAATTGAAGGATATACCGTTCCTGTAGCTGATCTTAAGAAGTCCCTTTATGGTAAATCAACGTCATTTTCTTCAATGAGTCTGGTACTGGACACATGAACTGAATTAATTCTATTAGGATGCATATTTATTAAGCGATGTTCAGAAAATATTGATGAATGCACAGACTCGGAAACAAGTCGTGAAGAGGACCCTATATAGTAAATTAACGATATTTTCCTCGATGTGGCGGATCCTGGAAACAAAAACTAAATGAACTTTATATTGATGCATATTAATAAAGCAATGACAAATATTTCAAATAAATTCGATGTCTGGTTCAGAAAAAATTGAAGGATATACCCATTCGGTAGCTGATCTTAAGAAGTCCCTTTATAGTAAAATAACGTTATTTTCTTCGATGTGGCGGCTCCTGGACACATGAACTGAGTTACTTCTATATTGATGGATATTAATATGGAAATGACAAACATTTTAGAAAAATTTGACATATTGTTCAGAATTTTAACAGAATGATATACCGATGTACTGATGTACGGACTCTGTATTTAATCATGAAGAAGTCCAAGTTTGATAAATTAACGATTTTGTTTTCAATTTGGCTGCTCGTAGACATATGAACTGAATCTATTCTCTATCGATGCAATTAAATCTAGAAATTGAAGGATATACCGTTCCTGTAGCTGATCTTAAGAAGTCCCTTTATGGTAAATTAACGTCATTTTCTTCAATGAGGCTGGTACTGGACACATGAACTGAATTAATTCTATTAGGATGCATATTTATTAAGCGATGTTCAGAAAATATTGATGAATGCACCGACTCGGTAATTAATCATGAAGACATCTCTTTATAGTAAATTAACGATATTTTTCTGATGGGGCGACTAATGGACACTTGAACTGAGTGATGTTCCGATGTACTGATACAGACTCTGTAAATAATTATGAAGAAGGACAAGTATTATAAATAAAGGAATTAGTTTTCAATATACCTGCTCATAGACACATGAAGTGAATTAACTTTATATTGATGCATAATAATAAAGCCATGACAAATATTGCAGAAAAATTAGAAATCTGGTTCAGAAAGTATTGGAGGATATACTGATTCTGCAGCTTATGCTGAGAAGTCACTTTATAGTAAATCAACGATTTGCTTCTTTGAGGTTGCTACTGAATACATGCACTGAAGTAATTCTATATCGATGCATATTAATATAGAAATGACAAATGTTTCATAAAATTTCGACATATTGTTCAGAAAAAGAACAATGATGAATGATATACCGATGTACTGATGTACCAACTCTGTAATTAACCATGAAGAAGTCCAAGTTTAATAAATGAATGATTTTGTTTTCAATATGGCTGCTCCTAGACACATGAACTGAATCTATTCTATGTCGATGGAAATTAATATAGCAATGACAAATATTACAGACAAAATTTGAAATCTGGTTCAGAAAATATTGAAGGATATACCGTTTCAGTAGCTGATCTTAAGAAATCCGTTTATAGTAAATCAACGTAATTTTCTTCAATGAGGCTGTTATTGGACACATGAACTGAATTAATTCTATTAGAATGCATATTTATTAAACGATGTTCAGAAAATATTGATGAATGCACAGACTCGGAAACAAATTGTGAAGAGGTCCCTATATAGTAAATTAACGATATTTTCTTCGATGTGGCGGCTCCTGGAAACAAAAACTAAATTAACTTTATATTGATGCATATTAATAAAGCAATGACAAATATTTCAAATAAATTCCATGTCTGGTTCAGAAAAAAATGAAGGATATACCCATTCGGTAGCTGATCTTAAGAAGTCCCTTTATAGTAAAATAACGTTATTTTCTTCGATGTGGCGGCTCCTGGACACATGAACTGAGTTACTTCTATATTGATGGATATTAATATGGAAATGACAAACAATTTAGAAAAATTCGACATATTGTTCAGAATTTGAACAGAATGATATACCGATGTACTGATGTACGGACTCTGTATTTAATCATGAAGAAGTCCAAGTTTGATAAATTAACGATTTTGTTTTCAATATGGCTGCTCGTAGACATATGAACTGAATCTATTCTCTATCGATGCAATTAAATCTAGAAATTGAAGGATATACCGTTCCTGTAGCTGATCTTAAGAAGTCCCTTTATGGTAAATCAACGTCATTTTCTTCAATGAGGCTGGTACTGGACACATGAACTGAATTAATTCTATTGGGATGCATATTTATTAAGCGATGTTCAGAAAATATTGATGAATGCACCGACTCGGTAATTAATCATGAAGACATCTCTTTATAGTAAATTAACGATATTTTTCTGATGGGGCGACTAATGGACACTTGAACTGAGTGATGTTCCGATGTACTGATACAGACTCTGTAAACAATTATGAAGAAGGACAAGTATTATAAATAAAGGAATTAGTTTTCAATATACTTGCTCATAGACACATGAAGTGAATTAACTTTATATTGATGCATAATAATAAAGCCATGACAAATATTGCAGAAAAATTAGAAATCTGGTTCAGAAAGTATTGGAGGATATACTGATTCTGCAGCTGATGTTGAGAAGTCCCTTTATAGTAAATTAACGTTTTTGCTTCTTTGAGGTTGCTACTGAATACATGCACTGAAGTAATTCTATATCGATGCATATTAATATAGAAATGACAAATGTTTCATAAAATTTCGACATATTGTTCAGAAAAAGAACAATGATGAATGATATACCGATGTACTGATGTACCAACTCTGTAATTAACCATGAAGAAGTCCAAGTTTAATAAATGAATGATTTTGTTTTCAATATGGCTGCTCCTAGACACATGAACTGAATCTATTCTATGTCGATGGAAATTAATATAGCAATGACAAATATTACAGACAAAATTCGAAATCTGGTTCAGAAAATATTGAAGGATATACCGTTTCAGCAGCTGATCTTAAGAAATCCGTTTATAGTAAATCAACGTAATTTTCTTCAATGAGGCTGTTACTGGACACATGAACTGAATTAATTCTATTAGAATGCATATTTATTAAGCGATGTTCAGAAAATATTGATGAATGCACAGACTCGGAAACAAATCGTGAAGAGGTCCCTTTATAGTAAAATAACGTTATTTTCTTCGATGTGGCGGCTCCTGGACACATGAACTGAGTTACTTCTATATTGATGGATATTAATATGGAAATGACAAACATTTTAGAAAAATTCGACATATTGTTCAGAATTTGAACAGAATGATATACCGATGTACTGATGTACGGACTCTGTATTTAATCATGAAGAAGTCCAAGTTTGATAAATTAACGATTTTGTTTTCAATATGGCTAATCTTAGACATATAAACTGAATCTATTCTCTATCGATGCAATTAAATCTAGAAATTGAAGGATATACCGTTCCTGTAGCTGATCTTAAGAAGTCCCTTTATGGTAAATCAACGTCATTTTCTTCAATGAGGCTGGTACTGGACACATGAACTGAATTAGTTCTATTAGGATGCATATTTATTAAGCGATGTTCAGAAAATATTGATGAATGCACCGACTTGGTAATTAATCATGAAGACATCTCTTTATAGTAAATTAACGATATTTTTCTGATGGGGCGACTAATGGACACTTGAACTGAGTCATGTTCCGATGTACTCATACAGACTCTGTAAATAATTATGAAGAAGGACAAGTATTATAAATAAAGGAATTAGTTTTCAATATACCTGCTCATAGACACATGAAGTGAATTAACTTTATATTGATGCATAATAATAAAGTCATGACAAATATTGCAGAAAAATTAGAAATCTGGTTCAGAAAGTATTGGAGGATATACTGATTCTGCAGCTAATGTTGAGAAGTCCCTTTATAGTAAATTAACGTTTTTGCTTCTTTGAGGTTGCTACTGAATACATGAACTGAAGTAATTCTATATCGATGCATATTAATATAGAAATGGCAAATGTTTCATAAAATTTCGACATATTGTTCAGAAAAAGAACAATGATGAATGATATACCGATGTACTGATGTACCAACTCTGTTATTAACCATGAAGAAGTCCAAGTTTAATAAATGAATGATTTTGTTTTCAATATGGCTGCTCCTAGACACATGAACTGAATCTATTCTATGTCGATGGAAATTAATATAGCAATGATAAATATTACAGACAAAATTTGAAATCTGGTTCAGAAAATATTGAAGGATATACCGTTTCAGTAGCTGATCTTAAGAAATCCGTTTATAGTAAATCAACGTAATTTTCTTCAATGAGGCTGGTACTGGACACATGAACTGAATTAATTCTATTAGGATGCATATTTATTAAACGATGTTCAGAAAATATTGATGAATGCACAGACTCGGAAACAAATCGTGAAGAGGTCCCTATATAGTAAATTAACGATATTTTCTTCGATGTGGCGGCGGATTCCGATTAAGAAGTCCCTTTATGGTAAATCAACGTCATTTTCTTCAATGAGGCTGGTACTGGACACATGAACTGAATTAATTCTATTGGGATGCATATTTATTAAGCGATGTTCAGAAAATATTGATGAATGCACCGACTCGGTAATTAATCATGAAGACATCTCTTTATAGTAAATTAACGATATTTTTCTGATGGGGCGACTAATGGACACTTGAACTGAGTGATGTTCCGATGTACTGATACAGACTCTGTAAACAATTATGAAGAAGGACAAGTATTATAAATAAAGGAATTAGTTTTCAATATACTTGCTCATAGACACATGAAGTGAATTAACTTTATATTGATGCATAATAATAAAGCCATGACAAATATTGCAGAAAAATTAGAAATCTGGTTCAGAAAGTATTGGAGGATATACTGATTCTGCAGCTGATGTTGAGAAGTCCCTTTATAGTAAATTAACGTTTTTGCTTCTTTGAGGTTGCTACTGAATACATGCACTGAAGTAATTCTATATCGATGCATATTAATATAGAAATGACAAATGTTTCATAAAATTTCGACATATTGTTCAGAAAAAGAACAATGATGAATGATATACCGATGTACTGATGTACCAACTCTGTAATTAACCATGAAGAAGTCCAAGTTTAATAAATGAATGATTTTGTTTTCAATATGGCTGCTCCTAGACACATGAACTGAATCTATTCTATGTCGATGGAAATTAATATAGCAATGACAAATATTACAGACAAAATTCGAAATCTGGTTCAGAAAATATTGAAGGATATACCGTTTCAGCAGCTGATCTTAAGAAATCCGTTTATAGTAAATCAACGTAATTTTCTTCAATGAGGCTGTTACTGGACACATGAACTGAATTAATTCTATTAGAATGCATATTTATTAAGCGATGTTCAGAAAATATTGATGAATGCACAGACTCGGAAACAAATCGTGAAGAGGTCCCTTTATAGTAAAATAACGTTATTTTCTTCGATGTGGCGGCTCCTGGACACATGAACTGAGTTACTTCTATATTGATGGATATTAATATGGAAATGACAAACATTTTAGAAAAATTCGACATATTGTTCAGAATTTGAACAGAATGATATACCGATGTACTGATGTACGGACTCTGTATTTAATCATGAAGAAGTCCAAGTTTGATAAATTAACGATTTTGTTTTCAATATGGCTAATCTTAGACATATAAACTGAATCTATTCTCTATCGATGCAATTAAATCTAGAAATTGAAGGATATACCGTTCCTGTAGCTGATCTTAAGAAGTCCCTTTATGGTAAATCAACGTCATTTTCTTCAATGAGGCTGGTACTGGACACATGAACTGAATTAATTCTATTAGGATGCATATTTATTAAGCGATGTTCAGAAAATATTGATGAATGCACCGACTTGGTAATTAATCATGAAGACATCTCTTTATAGTAAATTAACGATATTTTTCTGATGGGGCGACTAATGGACACTTGAACTGAGTCATGTTCCGATGTACTCATACAGACTCTGTAAATAATTATGAAGAAGGACAAGTATTATAAATAAAGGAATTAGTTTTCAATATACCTGCTCATAGACACATGAAGTGAATTAACTTTATATTGATGCATAATAATAAAGTCATGACAAATATTGCAGAAAAATTAGAAATCTGGTTCAGAAAGTATTGGAGGATATACTGATTCTGCAGCTAATGTTGAGAAGTCCCTTTATAGTAAATTAACGTTTTTGCTTCTTTGAGGTTGCTACTGAATACATGAACTGAAGTAATTCTATATCGATGCATATTAATATAGAAATGGCAAATGTTTCATAAAATTTCGACATATTGTTCAGAAAAAGAACAATGATGAATGATATACCGATGTACTGATGTACCAACTCTGTTATTAACCATGAAGAAGTCCAAGTTTAATAAATGAATGATTTTGTTTTCAATATGGCTGCTCCTAGACACATGAACTGAATCTATTCTATGTCGATGGAAATTAATATAGCAATGATAAATATTACAGACAAAATTTGAAATCTGGTTCAGAAAATATTGAAGGATATACCGTTTCAGTAGCTGATCTTAAGAAATCCGTTTATAGTAAATCAACGTAATTTTCTTCAATGAGGCTGGTACTGGACACATGAACTGAATTAATTCTATTAGGATGCATATTTATTAAACGATGTTCAGAAAATATTGATGAATGCACAGACTCGGAAACAAATCGTGAAGAGGTCCCTATATAGTAAATTAACGATATTTTCTTCGATGTGGCGGCGGATTCCGATTAAGAAGTCCCTTTATGGTAAATCAACGTCATTTTCTTCAATGAGGCTGGTACTGGACACATGAACTGAATTAATTCTATTGGGATGCATATTTATTAAGCGATGTTCAGAAAATATTGATGAATGCACCGACTCGGTAATTAATCATGAAGACATCTCTTTATAGTAAATTAACGATATTTTTCTGATGGGGCGACTAATGGACACTTGAACTGAGTGATGTTCCGATGTACTGATACAGACTCTGTAAATAATTATGAAGAAGGACAAGTATTATAAATAAAGGAATTAGTTTTCAATATACCTACTCATAGACACATGAAGTGAATTAACTTTATATTGATGCATAATAATAAAGCCATGACAAATATTGCAGAAAAATTAGAAATCTGGTTCAGAAAGTATTGGAGGATATACTGATTCTGCAGCTGATGTTGAGAAGTCACTTTATAGTAAATTAACGTTTTTGCTTCTTTGAGGTTGCTACTGAATACATGCACTGAAGTAATTCTATATCGATGCATATTAATATAGAAATGACAAATGTTTCATAAAATTTCGACATATTGTTCAGGAAAAGAACAATGATGAATGATATACCGATGTACTGATGTACCAACTCTGTAATTAACCATGAAGAAGTCCAAGTTTAATAAATGAATGATTTTGTTTTCAATATGGCTGCTCCTAGACACATGAACTGAATCTATTCTATGTCGATGGAAATTAATATAGCAATCACAAATATTACAGACAAAATTCGAAATCTGGTTCAGAAAATATTGAAGGATATACCGTTTCAGCAGCTGATCTTAAGAAATCCGTTTATATTAAATCAACGTAATTTTCTTCAATGAGGCTGTTACTGGACACATGAACTGAATTAATTCTATTAGAATGCATATTTATTAAGCGATGTTCAGAAAATATTGATGAATGCACAGACTCGGAAACAAATCGTGAAGAGGTCCCTATATAGTAAATTAACGATATTTTCTTCGATGTGGCGGCGGATTCCGATTAGGAAGTCCCTTTATGGTAAATCAACGTCATTTTCTTCAATGAGGCTGGTACTGGACACATGAACTGAATTAATTCTATTGGGATGCATATTTATTAAGCGATGTTCAGAAAATATTGATGAATGCACCGACTCGGTAATTAATCATGAAGACATCTCTTTATAGTAAATTAACGATATTTTTCTGATGGGGCGACTAATGGACACTTGAACTGAGTGATGTTCCGATGTACTGATACAGACTCTGTAAATAATTATGAAGAAGGACAAGTATTATAAAAAAAGGAATTAGTTTTCAATATACCTACTCATAGACACATGAAGTGAATTAACTTTATATTGATGCATAATAATAAAGCCATGACAAATATTGCAGAAAAATTAGAAATCTGGTTCAGAAAGTATTGGAGGATATACTGATTCTGCAGCTGATGTTGAGAAGTCACTTTATAGTAAATTAACGTTTTTGCTTCTTTGAGGTTGCTACTGAATACATGCACTGAAGTAATTCTATATCGATGCATATTAATATAGAAATGACAAATGTTTCATAAAATTTCGACATATTGTTCAGAAAAAGAACAATGATGAATGATATACCGATGTACTGATGTACCAACTCTGTAATTAACCATGAAGAAGTCCAAGTTTAATAAATGAATGATTTTGTTTTCAATATGGCTGCTCCTAGACACATGAACTGAATCTATTCTATGTCGATGGAAATTAATATAGCAATCACAAATATTACAGACAAAATTCGAAATCTGGTTCAGAAAATATTGAAGGATATACCGTTTCAGCAGCTGATCTTAAGAAATCCGTTTATAGTAAATCAACGTAATTTTCTTCAATGAGGCTGTTACTGGACACATGAACTGAATTAATTCTATTAGAATGCATATTTATTAAGCGATGTTCAGAAAATATTGATGAATGCACAGACTCGGAAACAAATCGTGAAGAGGTCCCTATATAGTAAATTAACGATATTTTCTTCGATGTGGCGGCTCCTGGAATCAAAAACTAAATGAACTTTATATTGATGCATATTAATAAAGCAATGACAAATATTTCAAATAAATTCGATGTCTGGTTCAGAAAAAATTGAAGGATATACCCATTCGGTAGCTGATCTTAAGAAGTCCCTTTATAGTAAAATAACGTTATTTTCTTCGATGTGGCGGCTCCTGGACACATGAACTGAGTTACTTCTATATTGATGGATATTAATATGGAAATGACAAACATTTTAGAAAAATTCGACATATTGTTCAGAATTTGAACAGAATGATATACCGATGTACTGATGTACGGACTCTGTATTTAATCATGAAGAAGTCCAAGTTTGATAAATTAACGATTTTGTTTTCAATATGGCTGCTCTTAGACATATGAACTGAATCTATTCTCTATCGATGCAATTAAATCTAGAAATTGAAGGATATACCGTTCCTGTAGCTGATCTTAAGAAGTCCCTTTATGGTAAATCAACGTCATTTTCTTCAATGAGGCTGGTACTGGACACATGAACTGAATTAATTCTATTAGGATGCATATCTATTAAGCGATGTTCAGAAAATATTGATGAATGCACCGACTCGGTAATTAATCATGAAGACATCTCTTTATAGTAAATTAACGATATTTTTCTGATGGGGCGACTAATGGACACTTGAACTGAGTGATGTTCCGATGTACTGATACAGACTCTTAAATAATTATGAAGAAGGACAAGTATTATGAATAAAGGAATTAGTTTTCAATATACCTGCTCATAGACACATGAAGTGAATTAACTTTATATTGATGCATAATAATAAAGCCATGAAAAATATTGCAGAAAAATTAGAAATCTGGTTCAGAAAGTATTGGAGGATATACTGATTCTGCAGCTGATGTTGAGAAGTCACTTTATAGTAAATTAACGTTTTCGCTTCTTTGAGGTTGCTACTGAATACATGCACTGGAGTAATTCTATATCGATGCATATTAATATAGAAATGACAAATGTTTCATAAAATTTCGACATATTGTTCAGAAAAAGAACAATGATGAATGATATACCGATGTACTGATGTACCAACTCTGTAATTAACCATGAAGAAGTCCAAGTTTAATAAATGAATGATTTTGTTTTCAATATGGCTGCTCCTAGACACATGAACTGAATCTATTCTATGTCGATGGAAATTAATATAGCAATGACAAATATTACAGACAAAATTCGAAATCTGGTTCAGAAAATATTGAAGGATATACCGTTTCAGCAGCTGATCTTAAGAAATCCGTTTATAGTAAATCAACGTAATTTTCTTCAATGAGGCTGTTACTGGACACATGAACTGAATTAATTCTATTAGAATGCATATTTATTAAGCGATGTTCAGAAAATATTGATGAATGCACAGACTCGGAAACAAATCGTGAAGAGGTCCCTTTATAGTAAAATAACGTTATTTTCTTCGATGTGGCGGCTCCTGGAAACAAAAACTAAATGAACTTTATATTGATGCATATTAATAAAGCAATGACAAATATTTCAAATAAATTCGATGTCTGGTTCAGAAAAAATTGAAGGATATACCCATTCGGTAGCTGATCTTAAGAAGTCCCTTTATAGTAAATCAACGTCATTTTCTTCAATGAGGCTGGTACTGGACACATGAATTGAATTAATTCTATTGGGATGCATATTTATTAAGCGATGTTCAGAAAATATTGATGAATGCACAGACTCGGAAACAAATCGTGAAGAGGTCCCTTTATAGTAAAATAACGTTATTTTCTTCGATGTGGTGGCTCCTGGACACATGAACTGAGTTACTTCTATATTGATGGATATTAATATGGAAATGACAAACATTTTAGAAAAATTCGACATATTGTTCAGAATTTGAACAGAATGATATACCGATGTACTGATGTACGGACTCTGTATTTAATCATGAAGAAGTCCAAGTTTATTAATTAACGATTTTGTTTTCAATATGGCTGCTCGTAGACATATGAACTGAATCTATTCTCTATCGATGCAATTAAATCTAGAAATTGAAGGATATACCGTTCCTGTAGCTGATCTTAAGAAGTCCCTTTATAGTAAATCAACGTCATTTTCTTCAATGAGGCTGGTACTGGACACATGAATTGAATTAATTCTATTGGGATGCATATTTATTAAGCGATGTTCAGAAAATATTGATGAATACACCGACTCGGTAATTAATCATGAAGACATCTCTTTATAGTAAATTAACGATATTTTTCTGATGGGGCGACTAATGGACACTTGAACTGAGTGATGTTCCGATGTACTGATACAGACTCTGTAAATAATTATGAAGAAGGACAAGAATTATAAATAAAGGAATTAGTTTTCAATATACCTACTCATAGACACATGAAGTGAATTAACTTTATATTGATGCATAATAATAAAGCCATGACAAATATTGCAGAAAAATTAGAAATCTGGTTCAGAAAGTATTGGAGGATATACTGATTCTGTAGCTGATGTTGAGAAGTCACTTTATAGTAAATTAACGTTTTTGCTTCTTTGAGGTTGCTACTGAATACATGCACTGAAGTAATTCTATATCGATGCATATTAATATAGAAATGACAAATATTTCATAAAATTTCGACATATTGTTCAGAAAAACCACAGAATGATATACCGATGTACTGATGTACCAACTCTGTAATGACAAATATTACAGACAAAATTTGAAATCTGGTTCAGAAAATATTGAAGGATATACCGTTTCAGTAGCTGATCTTAAGAAATCCGTTTATAGTAAATCAACGTAATTTTCTTCAATGAGGCTGGTACTGGACACATGAACTGTATTAATTCTATTGGGATGCATATTTATTAAGCGATGTTCAGAAAATATTGATGAATGCACCGACTCGGTAATTAATCATGAAGACATCTCTTTATAGTAAATTAACGATATTTTTCTGATGGGGCGACTAATGGACACTTGAACTGAGTGATGTTCCGATGTACTGATACAGACTCTGTAAATAATTATGAAGAAGGACAAGTATTATAAATAAAGGAATTAGTTTTCAATATACCTACTCATAGACACATGAAGTGAATTAACTTTATATTGATGCATAATAATAAAGCCATGACAAATATTGCAGAAAAATTAGAAATCTGGTTCAGAAAGTATTGGAGGATATACTGATTCTGCAGCTGATGTTGAGAAGTCACTTTATAGTAAATTAACGTTTTTGCTTCTTTGAGGTTGCTACTGAATACATGCACTGAAGTAATTCTATATCGATGCATATTAATATAGAAATGACAAATGTTTCATAAAATTTCGACATATTGTTCAGGAAAAGAACAATGATGAATGATATACCGATGTACTGATGTACCAACTCTGTAATTAACCATGAAGAAGTCCAAGTTTAATAAATGAATGATTTTGTTTTCAATATGGCTGCTCCTAGACACATGAACTGAATCTATTCTATGTCGATGGAAATTAATATAGCAATGACAAATATTACAGACAAAATTCGAAATCTGGTTCAGAAAATATTGAAGGATATACCGTTTCAGCAGCTGATCTTAAGAAATCCGTTTATAGTAAATCAACGTAATTTTCTTCAATGAGGCTGTTACTGGACACATGAACTGAATTAATTCTATTAGAATGCATATTTATTAAGCGATGTTCAGAAAATATTGATGAATGCACAGACTCGGAAACAAATCGTGAAGAGGTCCCTTTATAGTAAAATAACGTTATTTTCTTCGATGTGGCGGCTCCTGGAAACAAAAACTAAATGAACTTTATATTGATGCATATTAATAAAGCAATGACAAATATTTCAAATAAATTCGATGTCTGGTTCAGAAAAAATTGAAGGATATACCCATTCGGTAGCTGATCTTAAGAAGTCCCTTTATAGTAAAATAACGTTATTTTCTTCGATGTGGTGGCTCCTGGACACATGAACTGAGTTACTTCTATATTGATGGATATTAATATGGAAATGACAAACATTTTAGAAAAATTCGACATATTGTTCAGAATTTGAACAGAATGATATACCGATGTACTGATGTACGGACTCTGTATTTAATCATGAAGAAGTCCAAGTTTATTAATTAACGATTTTGTTTTCAATATGGCTGCTCGTAGACATATGAACTGAATCTATTCTCTATCGATGCAATTAAATCTAGAAATTGAAGGATATACCGTTCCTGTAGCTGATCTTAAGAAGTCCCTTTATAGTAAATCAACGTCATTTTCTTCAATGAGGCTGGTACTGGACACATGAATTGAATTAATTCTATTGGGATGCATATTTATTAAGCGATGTTCAGAAAATATTGATGAATACACCGACTCGGTAATTAATCATGAAGACATCTCTTTATAGTAAATTAACGATATTTTTCTGATGGGGCGACTAATGGACACTTGAACTGAGTGATGTTCCGATGTACTGATACAGACTCTGTAAATAATTATGAAGAAGGACAAGAATTATAAATAAAGGAATTAGTTTTCAATATACCTACTCATAGACACATGAAGTGAATTAACTTTATATTGATGCATAATAATAAAGCCATGACAAATATTGCAGAAAAATTAGAAATCTGGTTCAGAAAGTATTGGAGGATATACTGATTCTGTAGCTGATGTTGAGAAGTCACTTTATAGTAAATTAACGTTTTTGCTTCTTTGAGGTTGCTACTGAATACATGCACTGAAGTAATTCTATATCGATGCATATTAATATAGAAATGACAAATATTTCATAAAATTTCGACATATTGTTCAGAAAAACCACAGAATGATATACCGATGTACTGATGTACCAACTCTGTAATGACAAATATTACAGACAAAATTTGAAATCTGGTTCAGAAAATATTGAAGGATATACCGTTTCAGTAGCTGATCTTAAGAAATCCGTTTATAGTAAATCAACGTAATTTTCTTCAATGAGGCTGGTACTGGACACATGAACTGTATTAATTCTATTGGGATGCATATTTATTAAGCGATGTTCAGAAAATATTGATGAATGCACCGACTCGGTAATTAATCATGAAGACATCTCTTTATAGTAAATTAACGATATTTTTCTGATGGGGCGACTAATGGACACTTGAACTGAGTGATGTTCCGATGTACTGATACAGACTCTGTAAATAATTATGAAGAAGGACAAGTATTATAAATAAAGGAATTAGTTTTCAATATACCTACTCATAGACACATGAAGTGAATTAACTTTATATTGATGCATAATAATAAAGCCATGACAAATATTGCAGAAAAATTAGAAATCTGGTTCAGAAAGTATTGGAGGATATACTGATTCTGCAGCTGATGTTGAGAAGTCACTTTATAGTAAATTAACGTTTTTGCTTCTTTGAGGTTGCTACTGAATACATGCACTGAAGTAATTCTATATCGATGCATATTAATATAGAAATGACAAATGTTTCATAAAATTTCGACATATTGTTCAGGAAAAGAACAATGATGAATGATATACCGATGTACTGATGTACCAACTCTGTAATTAACCATGAAGAAGTCCAAGTTTAATAAATGAATGATTTTGTTTTCAATATGGCTGCTCCTAGACACATGAACTGAATCTATTCTATGTCGATGGAAATTAATATAGCAATCACAAATATTACAGACAAAATTCGAAATCTGGTTCAGAAAATATTGAAGGATATACCGTTTCAGCAGCTGATCTTAAGAAATCCGTTTATATTAAATCAACGTAATTTTCTTCAATGAGGCTGTTACTGGACACATGAACTGAATTAATTCTATTAGAATGCATATTTATTAAGCGATGTTCAGAAAATATTGATGAATGCACAGACTCGGAAACAAATCGTGAAGAGGTCCCTTTATAGTAAAATAACGTTATTTTCTTCGATGTGGCGGCTCCTGGAAACAAAAACTAAATGAACTTTATATTGATGCATATTAATAAAGCAATGACAAATATTTCAAATAAATTCGATGTCTGGTTCAGAAAAAATTGAAGGATATACCCATTCGGTAGCTGATCTTAAGAAGTCCCTTTATAGTAAAATAACGTTACTTTCTTCGATGTGGCGGCTCCTGGACACATGAACTGAGTTACTTCTATATTGATGGATACTAATATTGAAATGACAAACATTTTAGAAAAATTCGACATATTGTTCAGAATTTGAACAGAATGATATACCGATGTACTGATGTACGGACTCTGTATTTAATCATGAAGAAGTCCAAGTTTATTAATTAACGATTTTGTTTTCAATATGGCTGCTCGTAGACATATGAACTGAATCTATTCTCTATCGATGCAATTAAATCTAGAAATTGAAGGATATACCGTTCCTGTAGCTGATCTTAAGAAGTCCCTTTATGGTAAATCAACGTCAT
Source organism: Coelopa pilipes (assembly GCA_947389925.1). Lineage (NCBI taxonomy): Eukaryota > Metazoa > Arthropoda > Insecta > Diptera > Coelopidae > Coelopa > Coelopa pilipes. The sequence goes on from OX376700.1 coordinate 12,497,960, forward strand.
TTTCTTCAATGAGGCTGGTACTGGACACATGAACTGAATTAATTCTATAGGGATGCATATTTATTAAGCGATGTTCAGAAAATATTGAGGAATGCACCGACTCGGTAATTAATCATGAAGACATCTCTTTATAGTAAATTAACGATATTTTTCTGATGGGGCGACTAATGGACACTTGAACTGAGTGATGTTCCGATGTACTGATACAGACTCTGTAAATAATTATGAAGAAGGACAAGTATTATAAATAAAGGAATTAGTTTTCAATATACCTACTCATAGACACATGAAGTGAATTAACTTTATATTGATGCATAATAATAAAGCCATGACAAATATTGCAGAAAAATTAGAAATCTGGTTCAGAAAGTATTGGAGGATATACTGATTCTGCAGCTGATGTTGAGAAGTCACTTTATAGTAAATTAACGTTTTTGCTTCTTTGAGGTTGCTACTGAATACATGCACTGAAGTAATTCTATATCGATGCATATTAATATAGAAATGACAAATATTTCATAAAATTTCGACATATTGTTCAGAAAAAGAACAATGATGAATGATATACCGATGTACTGATGTACCAACTCTGTTATTAACCATGAAGAAGTCCAAGTTTAATAAATAAATGATTTTGTTTTCAATATGGCTGCTCCTAGACACATGAACTGAATTAATTCTATTAGAATGCATATTTATTAAACGATGTTCAGAAAATATTGATGAATGCACAGATTCGGAAACAAATCGTGAAGAGGTCCCTATATAGTAAATTAACGATATTTTCTTCGATGTGGCGGCTCCTGGAAACAAAAACTAAATTAACTTTATATTGATGCATATTAATAAAGCAATGACAAATATTTCAAATAAATTCCATGTCTGGTTCAGAAAAAAATGAAGGATATACCCATTCGGTAGCTGATCTTAAGAAGTCCCTTTATAGTAAAATAACGTTATTTTCTTCGATGTGGCGGCTCCTGGACACATGAACTGAGTTACTTCTATATTGATGGATATTAATATGGAAATGACAAACAATTTAGAAAAATTCGACATATTGTTCAGAATTTGAACAGAATGATATACCGATGTACTGATGTACGGACTCTGTATTTAATCATGAAGAAGTCCAAGTTTGATAAATTAACGATTTTGTTTTCAATATGGCTGCTCGTAGACATATGAACTGAATCTATTCTCTATCGATGCAATTAAATCTAGAAATTGAAGGATATACCGTTCCTGTAGCTGATCTTAAGAAGTCCCTTTATGGTAAATCAACGTCATTTTCTTCAATGAGGCTGGTACTGGACACATGAACTGAATTAATTCTATTGGGATGCATATTTATTAAGCGATGTTCAGAAAATATTGATGAATGCACCGACTCGGTAATTAATCATGAAGACATCTCTTTATAGTAAATTAACGATATTTTTCTGATGGGGCGACTAATGGACACTTGAACTGAGTGATGTTCCGATGTACTGATACAGACTCTGTAAACAATTATGAAGAAGGACAAGTATTATAAATAAAGGAATTAGTTTTCAATATACTTGCTCATAGACACATGAAGTGAATTAACTTTATATTGATGCATAATAATAAAGCCATGACAAATATTGCAGAAAAATTAGAAATCTGGTTCAGAAAGTATTGGAGGATATACTGATTCTGCAGCTGATGTTGAGAAGTCCCTTTATAGTAAATTAACGTTTTTGCTTCATTGAGGTTGCTACTGAATACATGAACTGAAGTAATTCTATATCGATGCATATTAATATAGAAATGACAAATGTTTCATAAAATTTCGACATATTGTTCAGAAAAAGAACAATGATGAATGATATACCGATGTACTGATGTACCAACTCTGTAATTAACCATGAAGAAGTCCAAGTTTAATAAATGAATGATTTTGTTTTCAATATGGCTGCTCCTAGACACATGAACTGAATCTATTCTATGTCGATGGAAATTAATATAGCAATGACAAATATTACAGACAAAATTCGAAATCTGGTTCAGAAAATATTGAAGGATATACCGTTTCAGTAGCTGATCTTAAGAAATCCGTTTATAGTAAATCAACGTAATTTTCTTCAATGAGGCTGTTACTGGCCACATGAACTGAATTAATTCTATTAGAATGCATATTTATTAAGCGATGTTCAGAAAATATTGATGAATGCACAGACTCGGAAACAAATCGTGAAGAGGTCCCTATATAGTAAATTAACGATATTTTCTTCGATGTGGCGGCTCCTGGAAACAAAAACTAAATGAACTTTATATTGATGCATATTAATAAAGCAATGACAAATATTTCAAATAAATTCGATGTCTGGTTCAGAAAAAATTAAAGGATATACCCATTCGGTAGCTGATCTTAAGAAGTCCCTTTATAGTAAAATAACGTTATTTTCTTCGATGTGGCGGCTCCTGGACACATGAACTGAGTTACTTCTATATTGATGGATATTAATATGGAAATGACAAACATTTTAGAAAAATTCGACATATTGTTCAGAATTTGAACAGAATGATATACCGATGTACTGATGTACGGACTCTGTATTTAATCATGAAGAAGTCCAAGTTTGATAAATTAACGATTTTGTTTTCAATATGGCTGCTCGTAGACATATGAACTGAATCTATTCTCTATCGATGCAATTAAATCTAGAAATTGAAGGATATACCGTTCCTGTAGCTGATTTTAAGAAGTCCCTTTATGGTAAATCAACGTAATTTTCTTCAATGAGGCTGGTACTGGACACATGAACTGAATTAATTCTATTAGGATGCATATCTATTAAGCGATGTTCAGAAAATATTGATGAATGCACCGACTCGGTAATTAATCATGAAGACATCTCTTTATAGTAAATTAACGATATTTTTCTGATGGGGCGACTAATGGACACTTGAACTGAGTGATGTTCCGATGTACTGATACAGACTCTGTAAATAATTATGAAGAAGGACAAGTATTATAAATAAAGGATTTAGTTTTCAATATACCTGCTCATAGACACATGAAGTGAATTAACTTTATATTGATTCATAATAATAAAGCCATGACAAATATTGCAGAAAAATTAGAAATCTGGTTCAGAAAGAATTGGAGGATATACTGATTCTGTAGCTGATGTTGAGAAGTCCCTTTATAGTAAATTAACGTTTTTGATTCTTTGAGGTTGCTACTGAATACATGAACTGAAGTAATTCTATATCGATGCATATTAATATAGAAATGACAAATGTTTCATAAAATTTCTGCATAGAAGAAGAAGTCTAAGTTTAATAAATGAATGATTTTGTTTTCAATATGGCTGCTCCTAGACACATGAACTGAATCTATTCTATGTCGATGGAAATTAATATAGCAATGACAAATATTACAGACAAAATTCGAAATCTGGTTCAGAAAATATTGAAGGATATACCGTTTCAGTAGCTGATCTTAAGAAATCCGTTTATAGTAAATCAACGTAATTTTCTTCAATGAGGCTGTTACTGGACACATGAACTGAATTAATTCTATTAGAATGCATATTTATTAAGCGATGTTCAGAAAATATTGATGAATGCACAGACTCGGAAACAAATCGTGAAGAGGTCCCTATATAGTAAATTAAGGATATTTTCCTCGATGTGGCGGATCCTGGAAACAAAAACTAAATGAACTTTATATTGGTGCATATTAATAAAGCAATGACAAATATTTCAAATAAATTCGATGTCTGGTTCAGAAAAAATTGAAGGATATACCCATTCGGAAGCTGATCTTAAGAAGTTCCTTTATAGTAAAATAACGATATTGTCTTCGATGTGGTGGCTCCTGGACACATGTACTGAGTTACTTCTATATTGATGGATATTAATATGGAAATGACAAACATTTTAGAAAAATTCGACATATTGTTCAGAATTTGAACAGAATGATATACCGATGTACTGATGTACGGACTCTGTATTTAATCATGAAGAAGTCCAAGTTTGATAAATTAACGATTTTGTTTTCAATATGGCTGCTCTTAGACATATGAACTGAATCTATTCTCTATCGATGCAATTAAATCTAGAAATTGAAGGATATACCGTTCCTGTAGCTGATCTTAAGAAGTCCCTTTATGGTAAATCAACGTCATTTTCTTCAATGAGGCTGGTACTGGACACATGAACTGAATTAATTCTATTAGGATGCATATCTATTAAGCGATGTTCAGAAAATATTGATGAATGCACCGACTCGGTAATTAATCATGAAGACATCTCTTTATAGTAAATTAACGATATTTTTCTGATGGGGCGACTAATGGACACTTGAACTGAGTGATGTTCCGATGTACTGATACAGACTCTGTAAATAATTATGAAGAAGGACAAGTATTATAAATAAAGGAATTAGTTTTCAATATACCTGCTCATAGACACATGAAGTGAATTAACTTTATATTGATGCATAATAATAAAGCCATGACAAATATTGCAGAAAAATTAGAAATCTGGTTCAGAAAGAATTGGAGGATATACTGATTCTGTAGATGATGTTGAGAAGTCCCTTTATAGTAAATTAACGTTTTTGCTTCTTTGAGGTTGCTACTGAATACATGAACTGAAGTAATTCTATATCGATGCATATTAATATAGAAATGGCAAATGTTTCATAAAATTTCGAAATATTGTTCAGAAAAAGAACAATGATGAATGATATACCGATGTACTGATGTACCAACTCTGTAATTAACCATGAAGAAGTCCAAGTTTAATAAATGAATGATTTTGTTTTCAATATGGCTGCTCCTAGACACATGAACTGAATCTATTCTATGTCAATGGAAATTAACATAGCAATGACAAATATTACAGACAAAATTCGAAATCTGGTTCAGAAAATATTGAAGGATATACCGTTTCAGTAGCTGATCTTAAGAAATCCGTTTATAGTAAATCAACGTAATTTTCTTCAATGAGGCTGTTACTGGACAAATGAACTGAATTAATTCTATTAGAATGCATATTTATTAAGCGATGTTCAGAAAATATTGATGAATGCACAGACTCGGAAACAAATCGTGAAGAGGTCCCTATATAGTAAATTAACGATATTTTCTTCGATGTGGCGGCTCCTGGAATCAAAAACTAAATGAACTTTATATTGATGCATATTAATAAAGCAATGACAAATATTTCAAATAAATTCGATGTCTGGTTCAGAAAAAAATGAAGGATATACCCATGCGGTAGCTGATCTTAAGAAGTTCCTTTATGGTAAATCAACGTCATTTTCTTCAATGAGGCTGGTACTGGACACATGAACTGAATTAATTCTATTAGGATGCATATTTATTAAGCGATGTTCAGAAAATATTGATGAATGCACAGACTCGGAAACAAGTCGGGAAGAGGACCCTATATAGTAAATTAACGATATTTTCTTCGATGTGGCGGCTCCTGGAAACAAAAACTAAATGATCTTTATATTGATGCATATTCATAAAGCAATGACAAATATTTCAAATAAATTCGATGTCTGGTTCAGAAAAAATTGAAGGATATACCCATTCGGTAGCTGATCTTAAGAAGTCCCTTTACAGTAAAATAACGATATTTTCTTCGATGTGGCGGCTCCTGGACACATGAACTGAGTTACTTCTATATTGATGGATATTAATATGGAAATGACAAACATTTTAGAAAAATTCGACATATTGTTCAGAATTTGAACAGAATGATATACCGATGTACTGATGTACGGACTCTGTATTTAATCATGAAGAAGTCCAAGTTTGATAAATTAACGATTTTGTTTTCAATATGGCTGCTCGTAGACATATGAACTGAATCTATTCTCTATCGATGCAATTAAATCTAGAAATTGAAGGATATACCGTTCCTGTAGCTGATCTTAAGAAGTCCCTTTATGGTAAATCAACGTCATTTTCTTCAATGAGGCTGGTACTGGACACATGAACTGAATTAATTCTATTAGGATGCATATTTATTAAGCGATGTTCAGAAAATATTGATGAATGCACCGACTCGGTAATTAATCATGAAGACATCTCTTTATAGTAAATTAACGATATTTTTCTGATGGGGCGACTAATGGACACTTGAACTGAGTGATGTTCCGATGTACTGATACAGACTCTGTAAATAATTATGAAGAAGGACAAGTATTATAAATAAAGGAATTAGTTTTCAATATAACTGCTCATAGACACATGAAGTGAATTAACTTTATATTGATGCATAATAATAAAGCCATGACAAATATTGCAGAAAAATTAGAAATCTGGTTCAGAAAGTATTGGAGGATATACTGATTCTGCAGCTTATGCTGAGAAGTCACTTTATAGTAAATCAACGATTTGCTTCTTTGAGGTTGCTACTGAATACATGCACTGAAGTAATTCTATATCGATGCATATTAATATAGAAATGGCAAATGTTTCATAAAATTTCGACATATTGTTCAGAAAAAGAACAATGATGAATGATATACCGATGTACTGATGTACCAACTCTGTAATTAACCATGAAGAAGTCCAAGTTTAATAAATGAATGATTTTGTTTTCAATATGGCTGCTCCTAGACACATGAACTGAATCTATTCTATGTCGATGGAAATTAATATAGCAATGACAAATATTACAGACAAAATTCGAAATCTGGTTCAGAAAATATTGAAGGATATACCGTTTCAGTAGCTGATCTTAAGAAATCCGTTTATAGTAAATCAACGTAATTTTCTTCAATGAGGCTGTTATTGGACACATGAACTGAATTAATTCTATTAGAATGCATATTTATTAAACGATGTTCAGAAAATATTGATGAATGCACAGACTCGGAAACAAATCGTGAAGAGGTCCCTATATAGTAAATTAACGATATTTTCTTCGATGTGGCGGCTCCTGGAAACAAAAACTAAATGAACTTTATATTGATGCATATTAATAAGCAATGACAAATATTTCAAATAAATTCGATGTCTGGTTCAGAAAAAAATGAAGGATATACCCATTCGGTAGCTGATCTTAAGAAGTCCCTTTTTAGTAAAATAACGTTATTTTCTTCGATGTGGCGGCTCCTGGACACATGAACTGAGTTACTTCTATATTGATGGATATTAATATGGAAATGACAAACAATTTAGAAAAATTCGACATATTGTTCAGAATTTGAACAGAATGATATACCGATGTACTGATGTACGGACTCTGTATTTAATCATGAAGAAGTCCAAGTTTGATAAATTAACGATTTTGTTTTCAATATGGCTGCTCGTAGACATATGAACTGAATCTATTCTCTATCGATGCAATTAAATCTAGAAATTGAAGGATATACCGTTCCTGTAGCTGATCTTAAGAAGTCCCTTTATGGTAAATCAAAGTCATTTTCTTCAATGAGGCTGGTACTGGACACATGAACTGAATTAATTCTATTGGGATGCATATTTATTAAGCGATGTTCAGAAAATATTGATGAATGCACCGACTCGGTAATTAATCATGAAGACATCTCTTTATAGTAAATTAACGATATTTTTCTGATGGGGCGACTAATGGACACTTGAACTGAGTGATGTTCCGATGTACTGATACAGACTCTGTAAATAATTATGAAGAAGGACAAGTATTATAAATAAAGGAATTAGTTTTCAATATACTTGCTCATAGACACATGAAGTGAATTAACTTTATATTGATGCATAATAATAAAGCCATGACAAATATTGCAGAAAAATTAGAAATCTGGTTCAGAAAGTATTGGAGGATATACTGATTCTGCAGCTGATGTTGAGAAGTCCCTTTATAGTAAATTAACGTTTTTGCTTCATTGAGGTTGCTACTGAATACATGAACTGAAGTAATTCTATATCGATGCATATTAATATAGAAATGACAAATGTTTCATAAAATTTCGACATATTGTTCAGAAAAAGAACAATGATGAATGATATACCGATGTACTACTGTACCAACTCTGTAATTAACCATGAAGAAGTCCAAGTTTAATAAATGAATGATTTTGTTTTCAATATGGCTGCTCCTAGACACATGAACTGAATCTATTCTATGTCGATGGAAATTAATATAGCAATAACAAATATTACAGACAAAATTCGAAATCTGGTTCAGAAAATATTGAAGGATATACCGTTCCTGTAGCTGATCTTAAGAAGTCCCTTTATGGTAAATCAACGTCATTTTCTTCAATGAGACTGGTACTGGACACATGAACTGAATTAATTCTATTAGGATGCATATTTATTAAGCGATGTTCAGAAAATATTGATGAATGCACAGACTCGGAAACAAATCGTGAACAGGTCCCTATATAGTAAATTAACGATATTTTCTTCGATGTGGCGGCTCCTGGAAACAAAAACTAAATTAACTTTATATTGATGCATATTAATAAAGCAATGACAAATATTTCAAATAAATTCGATGTCTGGTTCAGAAAAAATTGAAGGATATACCCATTCGGTAGCTGATCTTAAGAAGTCCCTTTATAGTAAAATAACGTTATTTTCTTCGATGTGGCGGCTCCTGGACACATGAACTGAGTTTCTTCTATATTGATGGATATTAATATGGAAATGACAAACATTTTAGAAAAATTCGACATATTGTTCAGAATTTGAACAGAATGATATACCGATGTACTGATGTACGGACTCTGTATTTAATCATGAAGAAGTCCACGTTTGATAAATTAACGATTTTGTTTTCAATATGGCTTCTCTTAGACATATGAACTGAATCTATTCTCTATCGATGCAATTAAATCTAGAAATTGAAGGATATACCGTTCCTGTAGCTGATCTTAAGAAGTCCCTTTATGGTAAATCAACGTAATTTTCTTCAATGAGGCTGGTACTGGACACATGAACTGAATTAATTCTATTAGAATGCATATTTATTAAGCGATGTTCAGAAAATATTGATGAATGCACCGACTCGGTAATTAATCATGAAGACATCTCTTTATAGTAAATTACCGATATTTTTCTGATGGGGCGACTAATGGACACTTGAACTGAGTGATGTTCCGATGTACTGATACAGACTCTGTAAATAATTATGAAGAAGGACAAGTATTATAAATAAAGGATTTAGTTTTCAATATACCTGCTCATAGATACATGAAGTGAATTAACTTTATATTGATTCATAATAATAAAGCCATGACAAATATTGCAGAAAAATTAGAAATCTGGTTCAGAAAGAATTGGAGGATATACTGATTCTGTAGCTGATGTTGAGAAGTCCCTTTATAGTAAATTAACGTTTTTGATTCTTTGAGGTTGCTACTGAATACATGAACTGAAGTAATTCTATATCGATGCATATTAATATAGAAATGACAAATGTTTCATAAAATTTCTGCATAGAAGAAGAAGTCCAAGTTTAATAAATGAATGATTTTGTTTTCAATATGGGTGCTCCTAGACACATGAACTGAATCTATTCTATGTCAATGGAAATTAACATAGCAATGACAAATATTACAGACAAAATTCGAAATCTGGTTCAGAAAATATTGAAGGATATACCGTTTCAGTAGCTGATCTTAAGAAATCCGTTTATAGTAAATCAACGTAATTTTCTTCAATGAGGCTGTTACTGGACACATGAACTGAATTAATTCTATTAGAATGCATATTTATTAAGCGATGTTCAGAAAATATTGATGAATGCACAGACTCGGAAACAAATCGTGAAGAGGTCCCTATATAGTAAATTAACGATATTTTCTTCGATGTGGCGGCTCCTGGAATCAAAAACTAAATGAACTTTATATTGATGCATATTAATAAAGCAATGACAAAGATTTCAAATAAATTCGATGTCTGGTTCAGAAAAAAATGAAGGATATACCCATGCGGTAGCTGATCTTAAGAAGTTCCTTTATGGTAAATCAACGTCATTTTCTTCAATGAGGCTGGTACTGGACACATGAACTGAATTAATTCTATTAGGATGCATATTTATTAAGCGATGTTCAGAAAATATTGATGAATGCACAGACTCGGAAACAAGTCGTGAAGAGGACCCTATATAGTAAATTAACGATATTTTCTTCGATGTGGCGGCTCCTGGAAACAAAAACTAAATGATCTTTATATTGATGCATATTCATAAAGCAATGACAAATATTTCAAATAAATTCGATGTCTGGTTCAGAAAAAATTTAAGGATATACCCATTCGGTAGCTGATCTTAAGAAGTCCCTTTACAGTAAAATAACGATATTTTCTTCGATTTGGCGGCTCCTGGACACATGAACTGAGTTACTTCTATATTGATGGATATTAATATGGAAATGACAAACATTTTAGAAAAATTCGACATATTGTTCAGAATTTGAACAGAATGATATACCGATGTACTGATGTACGGACTCTGTATTTAATCATGAAGAAGTCCAAGTTTGATAAATTAACGATTTTGTTTTCAATATGGCTGCTCGTAGACATATGAACTGAATCTATTCTCTATCGATGCAATTAAATCTAGAAATTGAAGGATATACCGTTCCTGTAGCTGATCTTAAGAAGTCCCTTTATGGTAAATCAACGTCATTTTCTTCAATGAGGCTGGTACTGGACACATGAACTGAATTAATTCTATTAGGATACATATTTATTAAGCGATGTTCAAAAAATATTGATGAATGCACAGACTCGGAAACAAATCGTGAACAGGTCCCTATATAGTAAATTAACGATATTTTCTTCGATGTGGCGGCTCCTGGAAACAAAAACTAAATGAACTTTATATTGATGCATATTAATAAAGCAATGACAAATATTTCAAATAAATTCGATGTCTGGTTCAGAAAAAATTGAAGGATATACCCATTCGGTAGCTGATCTTAAGAAGTCCCTTTATAGTAAAATAACGTTATTTTCTTCGATGTGGCGGCTCCTGGACACATGAACTGAGTTACTTCTATATTGATGGATATTAATATGGAAATAACAAACATTTTAGAAAAATTCGACATATTGTTCAGAATTTGAACAGAATGATATACCGATGTACTGATGTACGGACTCTGTATTTAATCATGAAGAAGTCCAAGTTTGATAAATTAACGATTTTGTTTTCAATATGGCTGCTCGTAGACATATGAACTGAATCTATTCTCTATCGATGCAATTAAATCTAGAAATTGAAGGATATACCGTTCCTGTAGCTGATCTTAAGAAGTCCCTTTATGGTAAATCAACGTCATTTTCTTCAATGAGGCTGGTACTGGACACATGAACTGAATTAATTCTATTAGGATGCATATTTATTAAGCGATGTTCAGAAAATATTGATGAATGCACCGACTTGGTAATTAATCATGAAGACATCTCTTTATAGTAAATTAACGATATTTTTCTGATGGGGCGACTAATGGACACTTGAACTGAGTCATGTTCCGATGTACTCATACAGACTCTGTAAATAATTATGAAGAAGGACAAGTATTATAAATAAAGGAATTAGTTTTCAATATACCTGCTCATAGACACATGAAGTGAATTAACTTTATATTGATGCATAATAATAAAGCCATGACAAATATTGCAGAAAAATTAGAAATCTGGTTCAGAAAGTATTGGAGGATATACTGATTCTGCAGCTAATGTTGAGAAGTCCCTTTATAGTAAATTAACGTTTTTGCTTCTTTGAGGTTGCTACTGAATACATGAACTGAAGTAATTCTATATCGATGCATATTAATATAGAAATGGCAAATGTTTCATAAAATTTCGACATATTGTTCAGAAAAAGAACAATGATGAATGATATACCGATGTACTGATGTACCAACTCTGTTATTAACCATGAAGAAGTCCAAGTTTAATAAATGAATGATTTTGTTTTCAATATGGCTGCTCCTAGACACATGAACTGAATCTATTCTATGTCGATGGAAATTAATATAGCAATGACAAATATTACAGACAAAATTTGAAATCTGGTTCAGAAAATATTGAAGGATATACCGTTTCAGTAGCTGATCTTAAGAAATCCGTTTATAGTAAATCAACGTAATTTTCTTCAATGAGGCTGTTATTGGACACATGAACTGAATTAATTCTATTAGAATGCATATTTATTAAACGATGTTCAGAAAATATTGATGAATGCACAGACTCGGAAACAAATCGTGAAGAGGTCCCTATATAGTAAATTAACGATATTTTCTTCGATGTGGCGGCTCCTGGAAACAAAAACTAAATGAACTTTATATTGATGCATATTAATAAGCAATGACAAATATTTCAAATAAATTCGATGTCTGGTTCAGAAAAAAATGAAGGATATACCCATTCGGTAGCTGATCTTAAGAAGTCCCTTTATAGTAAAATAACGTTATTTTCTTCGATGTGGCGGCTCCTGGACACATGAACTGAGTTACTTCTATATTGATGGATATTAATATGGAAATGACAAACAATTTAGAAAAATTCGACATATTGTTCAGAATTTGAACAGAATGATATACCGATGTACTGATGTACGGACTCTGTATTTAATCATGAAGAAGTCCAAGTTTGATAAATTAACGATTTTGTTTTCAATATGGCTGCTCGTAGACATATGAACTGAATCTATTCTCTATCGATGCAATTAAATCTAGAAATTGAAGGATATACCGTTCCTGTAGCTGATCTTAAGAAGTCCCTTTATGGTAAATCAACGTCATTTTCTTCAATGAGGCTGGTACTGGACACATGAACTGAATTAATTCTATTAGGATGCATATTTATTAAGCGATGTTCAGAAAATATTGATGAATGCACCGACTTGGTAATTAATCATGAAGACATCTCTTTATAGTAAATTAACGATATTTTTCTGATGGGGCGACTAATGGACACTTGAACTGAGTCATGTTCCGATGTACTCATACAGACTCTGTAAATAATTATGAAGAAGGACAAGTATTATAAATAAAGGAATTAGTTTTCAATATACCTGCTCATAGACACATGAAGTGAATTAACTTTATATTGATGCATAATAATAAAGCCATGACAAATATTGCAGAAAAATTAGAAATCTGGTTCAGAAAGTATTGGAGGATATACTGATTCTGCAGCTAATGTTGAGAAGTCCCTTTATAGTAAATTAACGTTTTTGCTTCTTTGAGGTTGCTACTGAATACATGAACTGAAGTAATTCTATATCGATGCATATTAATATAGAAATGGCAAATGTTTCATAAAATTTCGACATATTGTTCAGAAAAAGAACAATGATGAATGATATACCGATGTACTGATGTACCAACTCTGTTATTAACCATGAAGAAGTCCAAGTTTAATAAATGAATGATTTTGTTTTCAATATGGCTGCTCCTAGACACATGAACTGAATCTATTCTATGTCGATGGAAATTAATATAGCAATGACAAATATTACAGACAAAATTTGAAATCTGGTTCAGAAAATATTGAAGGATATACCGTTTCAGTAGCTGATCTTAAGAAATCCGTTTATAGTAAATCAACGTAATTTTCTTCAATGAGGCTGTTATTGGACACATGAACTGAATTAATTCTATTAGAATGCATATTTATTAAACGATGTTCAGAAAATATTGATGAATGCACAGACTCGGAAACAAATCGTGAAGAGGTCCCTATATAGTAAATTAACGATATTTTCTTCGATGTGGCGGCTCCTGGAAACAAAAACTAAATGAACTTTATATTGATGCATATTAATAAGCAATGACAAATATTTCAAATAAATTCGATGTCTGGTTCAGAAAAAAATGAAGGATATACCCATTCGGTAGCTGATCTTAAGAAGTCCCTTTATAGTAAAATAACGTTATTTTCTTCGATGTGGCGGCTCCTGGACACATGAACTGAGTTACTTCTATATTGATGGATATTAATATGGAAATGACAAACAATTTAGAAAAATTCGACATATTGTTCAGAATTTGAACAGAATGATATACCGATGTACTGATGTACGGACTCTGTATTTAATCATGAAGAAGTCCAAGTTTGATAAATTAACGATTTTGTTTTCAATATGGCTGCTCGTAGACATATGAACTGAATCTATTCTCTATCGATGCAATTAAATCTAGAAATTGAAGGATATACCGTTCCTGTAGCTGATCTTAAGAAGTCCCTTTATGGTAAATCAACGTCATTTTCTTCAATGAGGCTGGTACTGGACACATGAACTGAATTAATTCTATTGGGATGCATATTTATTAAGCGATGTTCAGAAAATATTGATGAATGCACCGACTCGGTAATTAATCATGAAGACATCTCTTTATAGTAAATTAACGATATTTTTCTGATGGGGCGACTAATGGACACTTGAACTGAGTGATGTTCCGATGTACTGATACAGACTCTGTAAACAATTATGAAGAAGGACAAGTATTATAAATAAAGGAATTAGTTTTCAATATACTTGCTCATAGACACATGAAGTGAATTAACTTTATATTGATGCATAATAATAAAGCCATGACAAATATTGCAGAAAAATTAGAAATCTGGTTCAGAAAGTATTGGAGGATATACTGATTCTGCAGCTGATGTTGAGAAGTCCCTTTATAGTAAATTAACGTTTTTGCTTCATTGAGGTTGCTACTGAATACATGAACTGAAGTAATTCTATATCGATGCATATTAATATAGAAATGACAAATGTTTCATAAAATTTCGACATATTGTTCAGAAAAAGAACAATGATGAATGATATACCGATGTACTACTGTACCAACTCTGTAATTAACCATGAAGAAGTCCAAGTTTAATAAATGAATGATTTTGTTTTCAATATGGCTGCTCCTAGACACATGAACTGAATCTATTCTATGTCGATGGAAATTAATATAGCAATAACAAATATTACAGACAAAATTCGAAATCTGGTTCAGAAAATATTGAAGGATATACCGTTCCTGTAGCTGATCTTAAGAAGTCCCTTTATGGTAAATCAACGTCATTTTCTTCAATGAGACTGGTACTGGACACATGAACTGAATTAATTCTATTAGGATGCATATTTATTAAGCGATGTTCAGAAAATATTGATGAATGCACAGACTCGGAAACAAATCGTGAACAGGTCCCTATATAGTAAATTAACGATATTTTCTTCGATGTGGCGGCTCCTGGAAACAAAAACTAAATTAACTTTATATTGATGCATATTAATAAAGCAATGACAAATATTTCAAATAAATTCGATGTCTGGTTCAGAAAAAATTGAAGGATATACCCATTCGGTAGCTGATCTTAAGAAGTCCCTTTATAGTAAAATAACGTTATTTTCTTCGATGTGGCGGCTCCTGGACACATGAACTGAGTTTCTTCTATATTGATGGATATTAATATGGAAATGACAAACATTTTAGAAAAATTCGACATATTGTTCAGAATTTGAACAGAATGATATACCGATGTACTGATGTACGGACTCTGTATTTAATCATGAAGAAGTCCACGTTTGATAAATTAACGATTTTGTTTTCAATATGGCTTCTCTTAGACATATGAACTGAATCTATTCTCTATCGATGCAATTAAATCTAGAAATTGAAGGATATACCGTTCCTGTAGCTGATCTTAAGAAGTCCCTTTATGGTAAATCAACGTAATTTTCTTCAATGAGGCTGGTACTGGACACATGAACTGAATTAATTCTAGTAGAATGCATATTTATTAAGCGATGTTCAGAAAATATTGATGAATGCACCGACTCGGTAATTAATCATGAAGACATCTCTTTATAGTAAATTACCGATATTTTTCTGATGGGGCGACTAATGGACACTTGAACTGAGTGATGTTCCGATGTACTGATACAGACTCTGTAAATAATTATGAAGAAGGACAAGTATTATAAATAAAGGATTTAGTTTTCAATATACCTGCTCATAGACACATGAAGTGAATTAACTTTATATTGATTCATAATAATAAAGCCATGACAAATATTGCAGAAAAATTAGAAATCTGGTTCAGAAAGAATTGGAGGATATACTGATTCTGTAGCTGATGTTGAGAAGTCCCTTTATAGTAAATTAACGTTTTTGATTCTTTGAGGTTGCTACTGAATACATGAACTGAAGTAATTCTATATCGATGCATATTAATATAGAAATGACAAATGTTTCATAAAATTTCTGCATAGAAGAAGAAGTCCAAGTTTAATAAATGAATGATTTTGTTTTCAATATGGGTGCTCCTAGACACATGAACTGAATCTATTCTATGTCAATGGAAATTAACATAGCAATGACAAATATTACAGACAAAATTCGAAATCTGGTTCAGAAAATATTGAAGGATATACCGTTTCAGTAGCTGATCTTAAGAAATCCGTTTATAGTAAATCAACGTAATTTTCTTCAATGAGGCTGTTACTGGACACATGAACTGAATTAATTCTATTAGAATGCATATTTATTAAGCGATGTTCAGAAAATATTGATGAATGCACAGACTCGGAAACAAATCGTGAAGAGGTCCCTATATAGTAAATTAACGATATTTTCTTCGATGTGGCGGCTCCTGGAATCAAAAACTAAATGAACTTTATATTGATGCATATTAATAAAGCAATGACAAAGATTTCAAATAAATTCGATGTCTGGTTCAGAAAAAAATGAAGGATATACCCATGCGGTAGCTGATCTTAAGAAGTTCCTTTATGGTAAATCAACGTCATTTTCTTCAATGAGGCTGGTACTGGACACATGAACTGAATTAATTCTATTAGGATGCATATTTATTAAGCGATGTTCAGAAAATATTGATGAATGCACAGACTCGGAAACAAGTCGTGAAGAGGACCCTATATAGTAAATTAACGATATTTTCTTCGATGTGGCGGCTCCTGGAAACAAAAACTAAATGATCTTTATATTGATGCATATTCATAAAGCAATGACAAATATTTCAAATAAATTCGATGTCTGGTTCAGAAAAAATTTAAGGATATACCCATTCGGTAGCTGATCTTAAGAAGTCCCTTTACAGTAAAATAACGATATTTTCTTCGATTTGGCGGCTCCTGGACACATGAACTGAGTTACTTCTATATTGATGGATATTAATATGGAAATGACAAACATTTTAGAAAAATTCGACATATTGTTCAGAATTTGAACAGAATGATATACCGATGTACTGATGTACGGACTCTGTATTTAATCATGAAGAAGTCCAAGTTTGATAAATTAACGATTTTGTTTTCAATATGGCTGCTCGTAGACATATGAACTGAATCTATTCTCTATCGATGCAATTAAATCTAGAAATTGAAGGATATACCGTTCCTGTAGCTGATCTTAAGAAGTCCCTTTATGGTAAATCAACGTCATTTTCTTCAATGAGGCTGGTACTGGACACATGAACTGAATTAATTCTATTAGGATACATATTTATTAAGCGATGTTCAGAAAATATTGATGAATGCACAGACTCGGAAACAAATCGTTAACAGGTCCCTATATAGTAAATTAACGATATTTTCTTCGATGTGGCGGCTCCTGGAAACAAAAACTAAATGAACTTTATATTGATGCATATTAATAAAGCAATGACAAATATTTCAAATAAATTCGATGTCTGGTTCAGAAAAAATTGAAGGATATACCCATTCGGTAGCTGATCTTAAGAAGTCCCTTTATAGTAAAATAACGTTATTTTCTTCGATGTGGCGGCTCCTGGACACATGAACTGAGTTACTTCTATATTGATGGATATTAATATGGAAATAACAAACATTTTAGAAAAATTCGACATATTGTTCAGAATTTGAACAGAATGATATACCGATGTACTGATGTACGGACTCTGTATTTAATCATGAAGAAGTCCAAGTTTGATAAATTAACGATTTTGTTTTCAATATGGCTGCTCGTAGACATATGAACTGAATCTATTCTCTATCGATGCAATTAAATCTAGAAATTGAAGGATATACCGTTCCTGTAGCTGATCTTAAGAAGTCCCTTTATGGTAAATCAACGTCATTTTCTTCAATGAGACTGGTACTGGACACATGAACTGAATTAATTCTATTAGGATGCATATTTATTAAGCGATGTTCAGAAAATATTGATGAATGCACAGACTCGGAAACAAATCGTGAACAGGTCCCTATATAGTAAATTAACGATATTTTCTTCGATGTGGCGGCTCCTGGAAACAAAAACTAAATTAACTTTATATTGATGCATATTAATAAAGCAATGACAAATATTTCAAATAAATTCGATGTCTGGTTCAGAAAAAATTGAAGGATATACCCATTCGGTAGCTGATCTTAAGAAGTCCCTTTATGGTAAATCAACGTAATTTTCTTCAATGAGGCTGGTACTGGACACATGAACTGAATTAATTCTATTAGAATGCATATTTATTAAGCGATGTTCAGAAAATATTGATGAATGCACCGACTCGGTAATTAATCATGAAGACATCTCTTTATAGTAAATTACCGATATTTTTCTGATGGGGCGACTAATGGACACTTGAACTGAGTGATGTTCCGATGTACTGATACAGACTCTGTAAATAATTATGAAGAAGGACAAGTATTATAAATAAAGGATTTAGTTTTCAATATACCTGCTCATAGATACATGAAGTGAATTAACTTTATATTGATTCATAATAATAAAGCCATGACAAATATTGCAGAAAAATTAGAAATCTGGTTCAGAAAGAATTGGAGGATATACTGATTCTGTAGCTGATGTTGAGAAGTCCCTTTATAGTAAATTAACGTTTTTGATTCTTTGAGGTTGCTACTGAATACATGAACTGAAGTAATTCTATATCGATGCATATTAATATAGAAATGACAAATGTTTCATAAAATTTCTGCATAGAAGAAGAAGTCCAAGTTTAATAAATGAATGATTTTGTTTTCAATATGGGTGCTCCTAGACACATGAACTGAATCTATTCTATGTCAATGGAAATTAACATAGCAATGACAAATATTACAGACAAAATTCGAAATCTGGTTCAGAAAATATTGAAGGATATACCGTTTCAGTAGCTGATCTTAAGAAATCCGTTTATAGTAAATCAACGTAATTTTCTTCAATGAGGCTGTTACTGGACACATGAACTGAATTAATTCTATTAGAATGCATATTTATTAAGCGATGTTCAGAAAATATTGATGAATGCACAGACTCGGAAACAAATCGTGAAGAGGTCCCTATATAGTAAATTAACGATATTTTCTTCGATGTGGCGGCTCCTGGAATCAAAAACTAAATGAACTTTATATTGATGCATATTAATAAAGCAATGACAAAGATTTCAAATAAATTCGATGTCTGGTTCAGAAAAAAATGAAGGATATACCCATGCGGTAGCTGATCTTAAGAAGTTCCTTTATGGTAAATCAACGTCATTTTCTTCAATGAGGCTGGTACTGGACACATGAACTGAATTAATTCTATTAGGATGCATATTTATTAAGCGATGTTCAGAAAATATTGATGAATGCACAGACTCGGAAACAAGTCGTGAAGAGGACCCTATATAGTAAATTAACGATATTTTCTTCGATGTGGCGGCTCCTGGAAACAAAAACTAAATGATCTTTATATTGATGCATATTCATAAAGCAATGACAAATATTTCAAATAAATTCGATGTCTGGTTCAGAAAAAATTTAAGGATATACCCATTCGGTAGCTGATCTTAAGAAGTCCCTTTACAGTAAAATAATGATATTTTCTTCGATTTGGCGGCTCCTGGACACATGAACTGAGTTACTTCTATATTGATGGATATTAATATGGAAATGACAAACATTTTAGAAAAATTCGACATATTGTTCAGAATTTGAACAGAATGATATACCGATGTACTGATGTACGGACTCTGTATTTAATCATGAAGAAGTCCAAGTTTGATAAATTAACGATTTTGTTTTCAATATGGCTGCTCGTAGACATATGAACTGAATCTATTCTCTATCGATGCAATTAAATCTAGAAATTGAAGGATATACCGTTCCTGTAGCTGATCTTAAGAAGTCCCTTTATGGTAAATCAACGTCATTTTCTTCAATGAGGCTGGTACTGGACACATGAACTGAATTAATTCTATTAGGATACATATTTATTAAGCGATGTTCAGAAAATATTGATGAATGCACAGACTCGGAAACAAATCGTGAACAGGTCCCTATATAGTAAATTAACGATATTTTCTTCGATGTGGCGGCTCCTGGAAACAAAAACTAAATGAACTTTATATTGATGCATATTAATAAAGCAATGACAAATATTTCAAATAAATTCGATGTCTGGTTCAGAAAAAATTGAAGGATATACCCATTCGGTAGCTGATCTTAAGAAGTCCCTTTATAGTAAAATAACGTTATTTTCTTCGATGTGGCGGCTCCTGGACACATGAACTGAGTTACTTCTATATTGATGGATATTAATATGGAAATAACAAACATTTTAGAAAAATTCGACATATTGTTCAGAATTTGAACAGAATGATATACCGATGTACTGATGTACGGACTCTGTATTTAATCATGAAGAAGTCCAAGTTTGATAAATTAACGATTTTGTTTTCAATATGGCTGCTCGTAGACATATGAACTGAATCTATTCTCTATCGATGCAATTAAATCTAGAAATTGAAGGATATACCGTTCCTGTAGCTGATCTTAAGAAGTCCCTTTATGGTAAATCAACGTCATTTTCTTCAATGAGACTGGTACTGGACACATGAACTGAATTAATTCTATTAGGATGCATATTTATTAAGCGATGTTCAGAAAATATTGATGAATGCACAGACTCGGAAACAAATCGTGAACAGGTCCCTATATAGTAAATTAACGATATTTTCTTCGATGTGGCGGCTCCTGGAAACAAAAACTAAATTAACTTTATATTGATGCATATTAATAAAGCAATGACAAATATTTCAAATAAATTCGATGTCTGGTTCAGAAAAAATTGAAGGATATACCCATTCGGTAGCTGATCTTAAGAAGTCCCTTTATAGTAAAATAACGTTATTTTCTTCGATGTGGCGGCTCATGGACACATGAACTGAGTTACTTCTATATTGATGGATATTAATATGGAAATGACAAACATTTTAGAAAAATTCGACATATTGTTCAGAATTTGAACAGAATGATATACCGATGTACTGATGTACGGACTCTGTATTTAATCATGAAGTAGTCCACGTTTGATAAATTAACGATTTTGTTTTCAATATGGCTGCTCGTAGACATATGAACTGAATCTATTCTCTATCGATGCAATTAAATCTAGAAATTGAAGGATATACCGTTCCTGTAGCTGATCTTAAGAAGTCCCTTTATGGTAAATCAACGTAATTTTCTTCAATGAGGCTGGTACTGGACACATGAACTGAATTAATTCTATTAGGATGCATATCTATTAAGCGATGTTCAGAAAATATTGATGAATGCACCGACTCGGTAATTAATCATGAAGACATCTCTTTATAGTAAATTACCGATATTTTTCTGATGGGGCGACTAATGGACACTTGAACTGAGTGATGTTCCGATGTACTGATACAGACTCTGTAAATAATTATGAAGAAGGACAAGTATTATAAATAAAGGATTTAGTTTTCAATATACCTGCTCATAGACACATGAAGTGAATTAACTTTATATTGATTCATAATAATAAAGCCATGACAAATATTGCAGAAAAATTAGAAATCTGGTTCAGAAAGAATTGGAGGATATACTGATTCTGTAGCTGATGTTGAGAAGTCCCTTTATAGTAAATTAACGTTTTTGATTCTTTGAGGTTGCTACTGAATACATGAACTGAAGTAATTCTATATCGATGTATATTAATATAGAAATGACAAATGTTTCATAAAATTTCGACATATTGTTCAGAAAAAGAACAATGATGAATGATATACCGGTGTACTGATATACCAACTCTGTAATTAACCATGAAGAAGTCCAAGTTTAATAAATGAATGATTTTGTTTTCAATATGGCTGCTCCTAGACACATGAACTGAATCTATTCTATGTCGATGGAAATTAATATAGCAATGACAAATATTACAGACAAAATTCGAAATCTGGTTCAGAAAATATTGAGGGATATACCGTTTCAGTAGCTGATCTTAAGAAATCCGTTTATAGTAAATCAACGT
Organism: Coelopa pilipes; assembly: GCA_947389925.1. Classification (NCBI taxonomy): domain Eukaryota; kingdom Metazoa; phylum Arthropoda; class Insecta; order Diptera; family Coelopidae; genus Coelopa; species Coelopa pilipes. The sequence goes on from OX376700.1 coordinate 12,520,185, forward strand.
AATTTTCTTCAATGAGGCTGTTACTGGACACATGAACTGAATTAATTCTATTAGAATGCATATATATTAAGCGATGTTCAGAAAATATTGATGAATGCACAGAATCGGAAACAAATCGTGAAGAGGTCCCTATATAGTAAATTAAGGATATTTTCTTCGATGTGGCGGATCCTGGAAACAAAAACTAAATGAACTTTATATTGATGCATATTAATAAAGCAATGACAAATATTTCAAATAAATTCGATGTCTGGTTCAGAAAAAATTGAAGGATATACCCATTCGGTAGCTGATTTTAAGAAGTTCCTTTATAGTAAAATAACGATATTTTCTTCGATGTGGTGGCTCCTGGACACATGTACTGAGTTACTTCTATATTGATGGATATTAATATGGAAATGACAAACATTTTAGAAAAATTCGACATATTGTTCAGAATTTGAACAGAATGATATACCGATGTACTGATGTACGAACTCTGTATTTAATCATGAAGAAGTCCAAGTTTGATAAATTAACGATTTTGTTTTCAATATGGCTGCTCGTAGACATATGAACTGAATCTATTCTCTATCGATGCAATTAAATCTAGAAATTGAAGGATATACCGTTCCTGTAGCTGATCTTAAGAAGTCCCTTTATGGTAAATCAACGTCATTTTCTTCAATGAGGCTGGTACTGGACACATGAACTGAATTAATTCTATTGGGATGCATATTTATTAAGCGATGTTCAGAAAATATTGATGAATGCACCGACTCGGTAATTAATCATGAAGACATCTCTTTATAGTAAATTAACGATATTTTTCTGATGGGGCGACTAATGGACACTTGAACTGAGTCATGTTCCGATGTACTCATACAGACTCTGTAAATAATTATGAAGAAGGACAAGTATTATAAATAAAGGAATTAGTTTTCAATATACCTGCTCATAGACACATGAAGTGAATTAACTTTATATTGATGCATAATAATAAAGCCATGACAAATATTGCAGAAAAATTAGAAATCTGGTTCAGAAAGTATTGGAGGATATACTGATTCTGCAGCTGATGTTGAGAAGTCACTTTATAGTAAATTAACGTTTTTGCTTCTTTGAGGTTGCTACTAAATACATGCACTGAAGTAATTCTATATCGATGCATATTAATATAGAAATGACAAATATTTCATAAAATTTCGACATATTGTTCAGAAAAACAACAGAATGATATACCGATGTACTGATGTACCAACTCTGTAATTAACCATGAAGAAGTCCAAGTTTAATAAATGAATGATTTTGTTTTCAATATGGCTGCTCCTAGACACATGAACTGAATCTATTCTATGTCGATGGAAATTAATATAGCAATGACAAATATTACAGACAAAATTCGAAATCTGGTTCAGAAAATATTGAAGGATATACCGTTTCAGTAGCTGATCTTAAGAAATCCGTTTATAGTAAATCAACGTAATTTTCTTCAATGAGGCTGTTACTGGACACATGAACTGAATTAATTCTATTAGAATGCATATTTATTAAGCGATGTTCAGAAAATATTGATGAATGCACAGACTCGGAAACAAATCGTGAAGAGGTCCCTATATAGTAAATTAACGATATTTTCTTCGATGTGGCGGCTCCTGGAAACAAAAACTAAATGAACTTTATATTGATGCATATTAATAAAGCAATGACAAATATTTCAAATAAATTCGATGTCTGGTTCAGAAAAAATTGAAGGATATACCCATTCGGTAGCTGATCTTAAGAAGTCCCTTTATAGTAAAATAACGTTATTTTCTTCGATGTGGCGGCTCCTGGAAACATGAACTGAGTTACTTCTATATTGATGGATATTAATATGGAAATAACAAACATTTTAGAAAAATTCGACATATTGTTCAGAATTTGAACAGAATGATATACCGATGTACTGATGAACGGACTCTGTATTTAATCATGAAGAAGTCCAAGTTTGATAAATTAACGATTTTGTTTTCAATATGGCTGCTCGTAGACATATGAACTGAATCTATTCTCTATCGATGCAATTAAATCTAGAAATTGAAGGATATACCGTTCCTGTAGCTGATCTTAAGAAGTCCCTTTATGGTAAATCAACGTCATTTTCTTCAATGAGGCTGGTACTGGACACATGAACTGAATTAATTCTATTAGGATGCATATTTATTAAGCGATGTTCAGAAAATATTGATGAATGCACCGACTCGGTAATTAATCATGAAGACATCTCTTTATAGTAAATTAACGATATTTTTCTGATGGGGCGACTAATGGACACTTGAACTGAGTCATGTTCCGATGTACTGATACAGACTCTGTAAATAATTATGAAGAAGGACAAGTATTATAAATAAAGGAATTAGTTTTCAATATACCTGCTCATAGACACATGAAGTGAATTAACTTTATATTGATGTATAATAATAAAGCCATGACAAATATTGCAGAAAAATTAGAAATCTGGTTCAGAAAGTATTGGAGGATATACTGATTCTGCTGCTGATGTTGAGAAGTCCCTTTATAGTAAATTAACGTTTTTGCTTCTTTGAGGTTGCTACTGAATACATGAACTGAAGTAATTCTATATCGATGCATATTAATATAGAAATGGCAAATGTTTCATAAAATTTCGACATATTGTTCAGAAAAAGAACAATGATGAATGATATACCGATGTACTGATGTACCAACTCTGTAATTAACCATGAAGAAGTCCAAGTTTAATAAATGAATGATTTTGTTTTCAATATGGCTGCTCCTAGACACATGAACTGAATCTATTCTATGTCAATGGAAATTAATATAGCAATGACAAATATTACAGACAAAATTCGAAATCTGGTTCAGAAAATATTGAAGGATATACCGCTTCAGTAGCTGATCTTAAGAAATCCGTTTATAGTAAATCAACGTAATTTTCTTCAATGAGGCTGTTACTGGACACATGAACTGAATTAATTCTATTAGAATGCATATTTATTAAGCGATGTTCAGAAAAAATTGATGAATGCACAGACTCGGAAACAAATCGTGAAGAGGTCCCTATATAGTAAATTAACGATATTTTCTTCGATGTGGCGGCTCCTGGAATCAAAAACTAAATGAACTTTATATTGATGCATATTAATAAAGCAATGACAAATATTTCAAATAAATTCGATGTCTGGTTCAGAAAAAATTGAAGGATATACCCATTCGGTAGCTGATCTTAAGAAGTCCCTTTATAGTAAAATAACGTTATTTTCTTCGATGTTGCGGCTCCTGGACACATGAACTGAGTTACTTCTATATTGACGGATATTAATATGGAAATGACAAACAATTTAGAAAAATTCGACATATTGTTCAGAATTTGAACAGAATGATATACCGATGTACTGATGAACGGACTCTGTATTTAATCATGAAGAAGTCCAAGTTTGATAAATTAACGATTTTGTTTTCAATATGGCTGCTCGTAGACATATGAACTGAATCTATTCTCTATCGATGCAATTAAATCTAGAAATTGAAGGATATACCGTTCCTGTAGCTGATCTTAAGAAGTCCCTTTATGGTAAATCAACGTCATTTTCTTCAATGAGGCTGGTACTGGACACATGAACTGAATTAATTCTATTGGGATGCATATTTATTAAGCGATGTTCAGAAAATATTGATGAATGCACCGACTCGGTAATTAATCATGAAGACATCTCTTTATAGTAAATTAACGATATTTTTCTGATGGGGCGACTAATGGACACTTGAACTGAGTGATGTTCCGATGTACTGATACAGACTCTGTAAATAATTATGAAGAAGGACAAGTATTATAAATAAAGGAATTAGTTTTCAATATACCTACTCATAGACACATGAAGTGAATTAACTTTATATTGATGCATAATAATAAAGCCATGACAAATATTGCAGAAAAATTAGAAATCTGGTTCAGAAAGTATTGGAGGATATACTGATTCTGCAGCTGATGTTGAGAAGTCACTTTATAGTAAAATAACGTTTTTGATTCTTTGAGGTTGCTGCTAAATACATGCACTGAAGTAATTCTATATCGATGCATATTAATATAGAAATGACAAATATTTCATAAAATTTCGACATATTGTTCAGAATTTGAACAGAATGATATACCGATGTACTGATGTACCAACTCTGTAATTAACCATGAAGAAGTCCAAGTTTAATAAATGAATGATTTTGTTTTCAATTTGGCTGCTCGTAGACATATGAACTGAATCTATTCTCTATCGATGCAATTAAATCTAGAAATTGAAGGATATACCGTTCCTGTAGCTGATCTTAAGAAGTCCCTTTATGGTAAATCAACGTCATTTTCTTCAATGAGGCTGGTACTGGACACATGAACTGAATTAATTCTATTAGGATGCATATTTATTAAGCGATGTTCAGAAAATATTGATGAATGCACAGACTCGGAAACAAATCGTGAAGAGGTCCCTTTGTAGTAAAATAACGTTATTTTCTTCGATGTGGCGGCTCCTGGACACATGAACTGAGTTACTTCTATATTGATGGATATTAATATGGAAATGACAAACAATTTAGAAAAATTCGACATATTGTTCAGAATTTGAACAGAATGATATACCGATGTACTGATGAACGGACTCTGTATTTAATCATGAAGAAGTCCAAGTTTGATAAATTAACGATTTTGTTTTCAATATGGCTGCTCTTTGACATATGAACTGAATCTATTCTCTATCGATGCAATTAAATCTACCGTTCCTGTAGCTGATCTTAAGAAGTCCCTTTATGGTAAATCAACGTCATTTTCTTCAATGAGGCTGGTACTGGACACATGAACTGAATTAATTCTATTAGGATGCATATTTATTAAGCGATGTTCAGAAAATATTGATGAATGCACCGACTCGGTAATTAATCATGAAGACATCTCTTTATAGTAAATTAACGATATTTTTCTGATGGGGCGACTAATGGACACTTGAACTGAGTGATGTTCCGATATACTGATACAGACTCTGTAAATAATTATGAAGAAGGACAAGTATTATAAATAAAGGAATTAGTTTTCAATATACCTACTCATAGACACATGAAGTGAATTAACTTTATATTGATGCATAATAATAAAGCCATGACAAATATTGCAGAAAAATTAGAAATCTGGTTCAGAAAGTATTGGAGGATATACTGATTCTGCAGCTGATGTTGAGAAGTCACTTTATAGTAAATTAACGTTTTTGCTTCTTTGAGGTTGCTACTGAATACATGCACTGAAGTAATTCTATATCGATGCATATTAATATAGAAATGACAAATATTTCATAAAATTTCGACATATTGTTCAGAAAAACAACAGAATGATATACCGATGTACTGATGTACCAACTCTGTAATTAACCATGAGAAGTCCAAGTTTAATAAATGAATGATTTTGTTTTCAATATGGCTGCTCCTAGACACATGAACTGAATCTATTCTATGTCGATGGAAATTAATATAGCAATCACAAATATTACAGACAAAATTCGAAATCTGGTTCAGAAAATATTGAAGGATATACCGTTTCAGCAGCTGATCTTAAGAAATCCGTTTATAGTAAATCAACGTAATTTTCTTCAATGAGGCTGTTACTGGACACATGAACTGAATTAATTCTATTAGAATGCATATTTATTAAGCGATGTTCAGAAAATATTGATGAATGCACAGACTCGGAAACAAATCGTGAAGAGGTCCCTTTATAGTAAAATAACGTTATTTTCTTCGATGTGGCGGCTCCTGGAAACAAAAACTAAATGAACTTTATATTGATGCATATTAATAAAGCAATGACAAATATTTCAAATAAATTCGATGTCTGGTTCAGAAAAAATTGAAGGATATACCCATTCGGTAGCTGATCTTAAGAAGTCCCTTTATAGTAAAATAACGTTATTTTCTTCGATGTGGCGGCTCCTGGACACATGAACTGAGTTACTTCTATATTGATGGATACTAATATTGAAATGACAAACATTTTAGAAAAATTCGACATATTGTTCAGAATTTGAACAGAATGATATACCGATGTACTGATGTACGGACTCTGTATTTAATCATGAAGAAATCCAAGTTTATTAATTAACGATTTTGTTTTCAATATGGCTGCTCGTAGACATATGAACTGAATCTATTCTCTATCGATGCAATTAAATCTAGAAATTGAAGGATATACCGTTCCTGTAGCTGATCTTAAGAAGTCCCTTTATGGTAAATCAACGTCATTTTCTTCAATGAGGCTGGTACTGGACACATGAACTGAATTAATTCTATTGGGATGCATATTTATTAAGCGATGTTCAGAAAATATTGATGAATGCACCGACTCGGTAATTAATCATGAAGACATCTCTTTATAGTAAATTAACGATATTTTTCTGATGGGGCGACTAATGGACACTTGAACTGAGTGATGTTCCGATGTACTGATACAGACTCTGTAAATAATTATGAAGAAGGACAAGTATTATAAATAAAGGAATTAGTTTTCAATATACCTACTCATAGACACATGAAGTGAATTAACTTTATATTGATGCATAATAATAAAGCCATGACAAATATTGCAGAAAAATTAGAAATCTGGTTCAGAAAGTATTGGAGGATATACTGATTCTGCAGCTGATGTTGAGAAGTCACTTTATAGTAAATTAACGTTTTTGCTTCTTTGAGGTTGCTGCTAAATACATGCACTGAAGTAATTCTATATCGATGCATATTAATATAGAAATGACAAATATTTCATAAAATTTCGACATATTGTTCAGAATTTGAACAGAATGATATACCGATGTACTGATGTACCAACTCTGTAATTAACCATGAAGAAGTCCAAGTTTAATAAATGAATGATTTTGTTTTCAATTTGGCTGCTCGTAGACATATGAACTGAATCTATTCTCTATCGATGCAATTAAATCTAGAAATTGAAGGATATACCGTTCCTGTAGCTGATCTTAAGAAGTCCCTTTATGGTAAATCAACGTCATTTTCTTCAATGAGGCTGGTACTGGACACATGAACTGAATTAATTCTATTAGGATGCATATTTATTAAGCGATGTTCAGAAAATATTGATGAATGCACAGACTCGGAAACAAATCGTGAAGAGGTTCCTTTATAGTAAAATAACGTTATTTTCTTCGATGTGGCGGCTCCTGGACACATGAACTGAGTTACTTCTATATTGATGGATATTAATATGGAAATGACAAACAATTTAGAAAAATTCGACATATTGTTCAGAATTTGAACAGAATGATATACCGATGTACTGATGAACGGACTCTGTATTTAATCATGAAGAAGTCCAAGTTTGATAAATTAACGATTTTGTTTTCAATATGGCTGCTCTTTGACATATGAACTGAATCTATTCTCTATCGATGCAATTAAATCTACCGTTCCTGTAGCTGATCTTAAGAAGTCCCTTTATGGTAAATCAACGTCATTTTCTTCAATGAGGCTGGTACTGGACACATGAACTGAATTAATTCTATTAGGATGCATATTTATTAAGCGATGTTCAGAAAATATTGATGAATGCACCGACTCGGTAATTAATCATGAAGACATCTCTTTATAGTAAATTAACGATATTTTTCTGATGGGGCGACTAATGGACACTTGAACTGAGTGATGTTCCGATATACTGATACAGACTCTGTAAATAATTATGAAGAAGGACAAGTATTATAAATAAAGGAATTAGTTTTCAATATACCTACTCATAGACACATGAAGTGAATTAACTTTATATTGATGCATAATAATAAAGCCATGACAAATATTGCAGAAAAATTAGAAATCTGGTTCAGAAAGTATTGGAGGATATACTGATTCTGCAGCTGATGTTGAGAAGTCCCTTTATAGTAAATTAACGTTTTTGCTTCTTTGAGGTTGCTACTGAATACATGAACTGAAGTAATTCTATATCGATGCATATTAATATAGAAATGACAAATGTTTCATAAAATTTCGACATATTGTTCAGAAAAAGAACAATGATGAATGATATACCGATGTACTGATGAACGGACTCTGTATTTAATCATGAAGAAGTCCAAGTTTGATAAATTAACGATTTTGTTTTCAATATGGCTGCTCGTAGACATACGAACTGAATCTATTCTCTATCGATGCAATTAAATCTAGAAATTGAAGGATATACCGTTCCTGTAGCTGATCTTAAGAAGTCCCTTTATGGTAAATCAACGTCATTTTCTTCAATGAGGCTGGTACTGGACACATGAACTGAATTAATTCTATTGGGATGCATATTTATTAAGCGATGTTCAGAAAATATTGATGAATGCACCGACTCGGTAATTAATCATGAAGACATCTCTTTATAGTAAATTAACGATATTTTTCTGATGGGGCGACTAATGGACACTTGAACTGAGTGATGTTCCGATGTACTGATACAGACTCTGTAAATAATTATGAAGAAGGACAAGTATTATAAATAAAGGAATTAGTTTTCAATATACCTACTCATAGACACATGAAGTGAATTAACTTTATATTGATGCATAATAATAAAGCCATGACAAATATTGCAGAAAAATTAGAAATCTGGTTCAGAAAGTATTGGAGGATATACTGATTCTGCAGCTGATGTTGAGAAGTCACTTTATAGTAAATTAACGTTTTTGCTTCTTTGAGGTTGCTACTGAATACATGCACTGAAGTAATTCTATATCGATGCATATTAATATAGAAATGACAAATATTTCATAAAATTTCGACATATTGTTCAGAAAAACAACAGAATGATATACAGATGTACTGATGTACCAACTCTGTAATTAACCATGAGAAGTCCAAGTTTAATAAATGAATGATTTTGTTTTCAATATGGCTGCTCCTAGACACATGAACTGAATCTATTCTATGTCGATGGAAATTAATATAGCAATCACAAATATTACAGACAAAATTCGAAATCTGGTTCAGAAAATATTGAAGGATATACCGTTTCAGCAGCTGATCTTAAGAAATCCGTTTATAGTAAATCAACGTAATTTTCTTCAATGAGGCTGTTACTGGACACATGAACTGAATTAATTCTATTAGAATGCATATTTATTAAGCGATGTTCAGAAAATATTGATGAATGCACAGACTCGGAAACAAATCGTGAAGAGGTCCCTTTATAGTAAAATAACGTTATTTTCTTCGATGTGGCGGCTCCTGGAAACAAAAACTAAATGAACTTTATATTGATGCATATTAATAAAGCAATGACAAATATTTCAAATAAATTCGATGTCTGGTTCAGAAAAAATTGAAGGATATACCCATTCGGTAGCTGATCTTAAGAAGTCCCTTTATAGTAAAATAACGTTATTTTCTTCGATGTGGCGGCTCCTGGACACATGAACTGAGTTACTTCTATATTGATGGATACTAATATTGAAATGACAAACATTTTAGAAAAATTCGACATATTGTTCAGAATTTGAACAGAATGATATACCGATGTACTGATGTACGGACTCTGTATTTAATCATGAAGAAGTCCAAGTTTATTAATTAACGATTTTGTTTTCAATATGGCTGCTCGTAGACATATGAACTGAATCTATTCTCTATCGATGCAATTAAATCTAGAAATTGAAGGATATACCGTTCCTGTAGCTGATCTTAAGAAGTCCCTTTATGGTAAATCAACGTCATTTTCTTCAATGAGGCTGGTACTGGACACATGAACTGAATTAATTCTATAGGGATGCATATTTATTAAGCGATGTTCAGAAAATATTGAGGAATGCACCGACTCGGTAATTAATCATGAAGACATCTCTTTATAGTAAATTAACGATATTTTTCTGATGGGGCGACTAATGGACACTTGAACTGAGTGATGTTCCGATGTACTGATACAGACTCTGTAAATAATTATGAAGAAGGACAAGTATTATAAATAAAGGAATTAGTTTTCAATATACCTACTCATAGACACATGAAGTGAATTAACTTTATATTGATGCATAATAATAAAGCCATGACAAATATTGCAGAAAAATTAGAAATCTGGTACAGAAAGTATTGGAGGATATACTGATTCTGCAGCTGATGTTGAGAAGTCACTTTATAGTAAATTAACGTTTTTGCTTCTTTGAGGTTGCTGCTAAATACATGCACTGAAGTAATTCTATATCGATGCATATTAATATAGAAATGACAAATGTTTCATAAAATTTCGACATATTGTTCAGAAAAAGAACAATGATAAATGATATACCGATGTACTGATGTACCAACTCTGTAATTAACCATGAAGAAGTCCAAGTTTAATAAATGAATGATTTTGTTTTCAATATGGCTGCTCCTAGACACATGAACTGAATCTATTCTATGTCGATGGAAATTAATATAGCAATGACAAATATTACAGACAAAATTCGAAATCTGGTTCAGAAAATATTGAGGGATATACCGTTTCAGTAGCTGATCTTAAGAAATCCGTTTATAGTAAATCAACGTAATTTTCTTCAATGAGGCTGTTACTGGCCACATGAACTGAATTAATTCTATTAGAATGCATTTTTATTAAGCGATGTTCAGAAAATATTGATGAATGCACAGACTCGGAAACAAATTATGAAGAGGTCCCTATATAGTAAATTAAGGATATTTTCCTCGATGTGGCGGATCCTGGAAACAAAAACTAAATGAACTTTATATTGATGCATATTAATAAAGCAATGACAAATATTTCAAATAAATTCGATGTCTGGTTCAGAAAAAATTGAAGGATATACCCATTCGGTAGCTGATCTTAAGTAGTAAAATAACGTTATTTTCTTCGATGTGGCGGCTCCTGGACACATGAACTGAGTTTCTTCTATATTGTTGGATATTAATATGGAAATGACAAACATTTTAGAAAAATTCGACATATTGTTCAGAATTTGAACAGAATGATATACCGATGTACTGATGTACGGACTCTGTATTTAATCATGAAGAAGTCCACGTTTGATAAATTAACGATTTTGTTTTCAATATGGCTGCTCTTAGACATATGAACTGAATCTATTCTCTATCGATGCAATTAAATCTAGAAATTGAAGGATATACCGTTCCTGTAGCTGATCTTAAGAAGTCCCTTTATGGTAAATCAACGTCATTTTCTTCAATGAGTCTGGTACTGGACACATGAACTGAATTAATTCTATTAGGATGCATATTTATTAAGCGATGTTCAGAAAATATTGATGAATGCACAGACTCGGAAACAAGTCGTGAAGAGGACCCTATATAGTAAATTAACGATATTTTCCTCGATGTGGCGGATCCTGGAAACAAAAACTAAATGAACTTTATATTGATGCATATTAATAAAGCAATGACAAATATTTCAAATAAATTCGATGTCTGGTTCAGAAAAAATTGAAGGATATACCCATTCGGTAGCTGATCTTAAGAAGTCCCTTTATAGTAAAATAACGTTATTTTCTTCGATGTGGCGGCTCCTGGACACATGAACTGAGTTTCTTCTATATTGATGGATATTAATATGGAAATGACAAACATTTTAGAAAAATTCGACATATTGTTCAGAATTTGAACAGAATGATATACCGATGTACTGATGTACGGACTCTGTATTTAATCATGAAGAAGTCCAAGTTTGATAAATTAACGATTTTGTTTTCAATATGGCTGCTCGTAGACATATGAACTGAATCTATTCTCTATCGATGCAATTAAATCTAGAAATTGAAGGATATACCGTTCCTGTAGCTGATCTTAAGAAGTCCCTTTATGGTAAATCAACGTCATTTTCTTCAATGAGGCTGGTACTGGACACATGAACTGAATTAATTCTATTAGGATGCATATTTATTAAGCGATGTTCAGAAAATATTGATGAATGCACCGACTCGGAAACAAGTCGGGAAGAGGACCCTATATAGTAAATTAACGATATTTTCTTCGATGTGGCGGCTCCTGGAAACAAAAACTAAATGAACTTTATATTGATGCATATTAATAAAGCAATGACAAATATTTCAAATAAATTCGATGTCTGGTTCAGAAAAAATTGAAGGATATACCCATTCGGTAGCTGATCTTAAGAAGTCCCTTTATAGTAAAATAACGTTATTTTCTTCGATGTGGCGGCTCCTGGACACATGAACTGAGTTACTTCTATATTGATGGATATTAATATGGAAATGACAAACATTTTAGAAAAATTCGACATATTGTTCAGAATTTGAACAGAATGATGTACCGATGTACTGATGTACGGACTCTGTATTTAATCATGAAGAAGTCCAAGTTTGATAAATTAACGATTTTGTTTTCAATATGGCTGCTCGTAGACATATGAACTGAATCTATTCTCTATCGATGCAATTAAATCTAGAAATTGAAGGATATACCGTTCCTGTAGCTGATCTTAAGAAGTCCCTTTATGGTAAATCAACGTCATTTTCTTCAATGAGGCTGGTACTGGACACATGAACTGAATTAATTCTATTAGGATGCATATTTATTAAGCGATGTTCAGAAAATATTGATGAATGCACCGACTCGGTAATTAATCATGAAGACATCTCTTTATAGTAAATTAACGATATTTTTCTGATGGGGCGACTAATGGACACTTGAACTGAGTGATGTTCCGATGTACTGATACAGACTCTGTAAATAATTATGAAGAAAGACAAGTATTATAAATAAAGGAATTAGTTTTCAATATACCTGCTCATAGACACATGAAGTGAATTAACTTTATATTGATGGATAATAATAAAGCCATGACAAATATTGCAGAAAAATTAGAAATCTAGTTCAGAAAGAATTGGAGGATATACTGATTCTGTAGATGATGTTGAGAAGTCCCTTTATAGTAAATTAACGTTTTTGCTTCTTTGAGGTTGCTACTGAATACATGAACTGAAGTAATTCTATATCGATGCATATTAATATAGAAATGGCAAATGTTTCATAAAATTTCGACATATTGTTCAGAAAAAGAACAATGATGAATGATATACCGATGTACTGATGTACCAACCCTGTAATTAACCAGGAAGAAGTCCAAGTTTAATAAATGAATGATTTTGTTTTCAATATGGCGGCTCCTAGACACATGAACTGAATCTATTCTATGTCAATGGAAATTAATATAGCAATGACAAATATTACAGACAAAATTCGAAATCTGGTTCAGAAAATATTGAGGGATATACCGTTTCAGTAGCTGATCTTAAGAAATCCGTTAATAGTAAATCAACGTAATTTTCTTTAATGAGGCTGTTACTGGACACATGAACTGAATTAATTCTATTAGAATGCATATTTATTAAGCGATGTTCAGAAAATATTGATGAATGCACAGACTCGGAAACAAATCGTGAAGAGGTCCCTATATAGTAAATTAACGATATTTTCTTCGATGTGGCGGCTCCTGGAATCAAAAACTAAATGAACTTTATATTGATGCATATTAATAAAGCAATGACAAATATTTCAAATAAATTCGATGTCTGGTTCAGAAAAAAATGAAGGATATACCCATTCGGTAGCTGATCTTAAGAAGTCCCTTTATAGTAACATAAGGTTTTTTTCTTCGATGTGACGGCTCCTGGACACATGAACTGAGACTTCTATATTGATGGATATTAATATGGAAGTGACAAACATTTTAGAAAAATTCGACATATTGTTCAGAATTTGAACAGAATGATATACCGATGTACTGATGTACGGACTCTGTATTTAATCATGAAGAAGTCCAAGTTTGATAAATTAACGATTTTGTTTTCAATATGGCTGCTCTTAGACATATAAACTGAATCTATTCTCTATCGATGCAATTAAATCTAGAAATTGAAGGATATACCGTTCCTGTAGCTGATCTTAAGAAGTCCCTTTATGGTAAATCAACGTCATTTTCTTCAATGAGGCTGGTACTGGACACATGAACTGAATTAATTCTATTAGGATGCATATTTATTAAGCGATGTTCAGAAAATATTGATGAATGCACCGACTCGGTAATTAATCATGAAGACATCTCTTTATAGTAAATTAACGATATTTTTCTGATGGGGCGACTAATGGACACTTGAACTGAGTGATGTTCCGATGTACTGATACAGACTCTTAAATAATTATGAAGAAGGACAAGTATTATGAATAAAGGAATTAGTTTTCAATATACCTGCTCATAGACACATGAAGTGAATTAACTTTATATTGATGCATAATAATAAAGCCATGACAAATATTGCAGAAAAATTAGAAATCTGGTTCAGAAAGTATTGGAGGATATACTGATTCTGCAGCTGATGTTGAGAAGTCCCTTTATAGTAAATTAACGTTTTTGCTTCTTTGAGGTTGCTACTGAATACATGAACTGAAGTAATTCTATATCGATGCATATTAATATAAAAATGGCAAATGTTTCATAAAATTTCGACATATTGTTCAGAAAAAGAACAATGATGAATGATATACCGATGTACTGATGTACCAACCCTGTAATTAACCAGGAAGAAGTCCAAGTTTAATAAATGAATGATTTTGTTTTCAATATGGCTGCTCCTAGACACATGAACTGAATCTATTCTATGTCGATGGAAATTAATATAGCAATGACAAATATTACAGACAAAATTCGAAATCTGGTTCAGAAAATATTGAAGGATATACCGTTTCAGTAGCTGATCTTAAGAAATCCGTTTATAGAAAATCAACGTAATTTTCTTCAATGAGGCTGTTACTGGACACATGAACTGAATTAATTCTATTAGAATGCATATTTATTAAGCGATGTTCAGAAAATATTGATGAATGCACAGACTCGGAAACAAATCGTGAAGAGGTCCCTATATAGTAAATTAACGATATTTTCTTCGATGTGGCGGCTCCTGGAATCAAAAACTAAATGAACTTTATATTGATGCATATTAATAAAGCAATGACAAATATTTCAAATAAATTCGATGTCTGGTTCAGAAAAAAATGAGGGATGTACCCATTCGGTAGCTGATCTTAAGAAGTCCCTTTATAGTAAAATAACGTTATTTTCTTCGATGTGGCGGCTCCTGGACACATGAACTGAGACTTCTATATTGATGGATATTAATATGGAAGTGACAAACATTTTAGAAAAATTCGACATATTGTTCAGAATTTGAACAGAATGATATACCGATGTACTGATGTACGGACTCTGTATTTAATCATGAAGAAGTCCAAGTTTGATAAATTAACGATTTTGTTTTCAATATGGCTGCTCTTAGACATATAAACTGAATCTATTCTCTATCGATGCAATTAAATCTAGAAATTGAAGGATATACCGTTCCTGTAGCTGATCTTAAGAAGTCCCTTTATGGTAAATCAACGTCATTTTCTTCAATGAGGCTGGTACTGGACACATGAACTGAATTAATTCTATTAGGATGCATATTTATTAAGCGATGTTCAGAAAATATTGATGAATGCACCGACTCGGTAATTAATCATGAAGACATCTCTTTATAGTAAATTAACGATATTTTTCTGATGGGGCGACTAATGGACACTTGAACTGAGTGATGTTCCGATGTACTGATACAGACTCTGTAAATAATTATGAAGAAGGACAAGTATTATAAATAAAGGAATTAGTTTTCAATATACCTGCTCATAGACACATGAAGTGAATTAACTTTATATTGATGCATAATAATAAAGCCATGACAAATATTGCAGAAAAATTAGAAATCTGGTTCAGAAAGAATTGGAGGATATACTGATTCTGTAGATGATGTCGAGAAGTCCCTTTATAGTAAATTAACGTTTTTGCTTCTTTGAGGTTGCTACTGAATACATGAACTGAAGTAATTCTATATCGATGCATATTAATATAGAAATGGCAAATGTTTCATAAAATTTCGACATATTGTTCAGAAAAAGAACAATGATGAATGATATACCGATGTACTGATGTACCAACTCTGTAATTAACCATGAAGAAGTCCAAGTTTAATAAATGAATGATTTTGTTTTCAATATGGCTGCTCCTACATTCAATTGCAATTAAATCTAGAAATTGAAGGATATACCGTTCCTGTAGCTGATCTTAAGAAGTCCCTTTATGGTAAATCAACGTCATTTTCTTCAATGAGTCTGGTACTGGTCACATGAACTGAATTAATTCTATTAGAATGCATATTTATTAAGCGATGTTCAGAAAATATTGATGAATGCACAGACTCGGAAACAAGTCGTGAAGAGGACCCTATATAGTAAATTAACGATATTTTCTTCGATGTGGCGGCTCCTGGAAACAAAAACTAAATGAACTTTATATTGATGCATATTAATAAAGCAATGACAAATATTTCAAATAAATTCGATGTCTGGTTCAGAAAAAATTGAAGGATATACCCATTCGGTAGCTGATCTTAAGAAGTCCCTTTATAGTAAAATAACGTTATTTTCTTCGATGTGGCGGCTCCTGGAAACATGAACTGAGTTACTTCTATATTGATGGATATTAATATGGAAATAACAAACATTTTAGAAAAATTCGACATATTGTTCAGAATTTGAACAGAATGATATACCGATGTACTGATGTACGGACTCTGTATTTAATCATGAAGAAGTCCAAGTTTGATAAATTAACGATTTTGTTTTCAATATGGCTGCTCGTAGACATATGAACTGAATCTATTCTCTATCGATGCAATTAAATCTAGAAATTGAAGGATATACCGTTCCTGTAGCTGATCTTAAGAAGTCCCTTTATGGTAAATCAACGTCATTTTCTTCAATGAGGCTGGTACTGGACACATGAACTGAATTAATTCTATTAGGATGCATATTTATTAAGCGATGTTCAGAAAATATTGATGAATGCACCGACTCGGAAACAAGTCGTGAAGAGGACCCTATATAGTAAATTAACGATATTTTCTTCGATGTGGCGGCTCCTGGAAACAAAAACTAAATGAACTTTATATTGATGCATATTAATAAAGCAATGACAAATATTTTAAATAAATTCGATGTCTGGTTCAGAAAAAATTGAAGGATATACCCATTCGGTAGCTGATCTTAAGAAGTCCCTTTATAGTAAAATAACGTTATTTTCTTCGATGTGGCGGCTCCTGGACACATGAACTGAGTTACTTCTATATTGATGGATATTAATATGGAAATGACAAACATTTTAGAAAAATTCGACATATTGTTCAGAATTTGAACAGAATGATATACCGATGTACTGATGTACGGACTCTGTATTTAATCATGAAGAAGTCCAAGTTTGATAAATTAACGATTTTGTTTTCAATATGGCTGCTCGTAGACATATGAACTGAATCTATTCTCTATCGATGCAATTAAATCTAGAAATTGAAGGATATACCGTTCCTGTAGCTGATCTTAAGAAGTCCCTTTATGGTAAATCAACGTCATTTTCTTCAATGAGGCTGGTACTGGACACATGAACTGAATTAATTCTATTAGGATGCATATTTATTAAGCGATGTTCAGAAAATATTGATGAATGCACCGACTCGGTAATTAATCATGAAGACATCTCTTTATAGTAAATTAACGATATTTTTCTGATGGGGCGACTAATGGACACTTGAACTGAGTGATGTTCCGATGTACTGATACAGACTCTGTAAATAATTATGAAGAAAGACAAGTATTATAAATAAAGGAATTAGTTTTCAATATACCTGCTCATAGACACATGAAGTGAATTAACTTTATATTGATGGATAATAATAAAGCCATGACAAATATTGCAGAAAAATTAGAAATCTGGTTCAGAAAGAATTGGAGGATATACTGATTCTGTAGATGATGTTGAGAAGTCCCTTTATAGTAAATTAACGTTTTTGCTTCTTTGAGGTTGCTACTGAATACATGAACTGAAGTAATTCTATATCGATGCATATTAATATAGAAATGGCAAATGTTTCATAAAATTTCGACATATTGTTCAGAAAAAGAACAATGATGAATGATATACCGATGTACTGATGTACCAACCCTGTAATTAACCAGGAAGAAGTCCAAGTTTAATAAATGAATGATTTTGTTTTCAATATGGCGGCTCCTAGACACATGAACTGAATCTATTCTATATCAATGGAAATTAATATAGCAATGACAAATATTACAGACAAAATTCGAAATCTGGTTCAGAAAATATTGAAGGATATACCGTTTCAGTAGCTGATCTTAAGAAATCCGTTAATAGTAAATCAACGTAATTTTCTTTAATGAGGCTGTTACTGGACACATGAACTGAATTAATTCTATTAGAATGCATATTTATTAAGCGATGTTCAGAAAATATTGATGAATGCACAGACTCGGAAACAAATCGTGAAGAGGTCCCTATATAGTAAATTAACGATATTTTCTTCGATGTGGCGGCTCCTGGAATCAAAAACTAAATGAACTTTATATTGATGCATATTAATAAAGCAATGACAAATATTTCAAATAAATTCGATGTCTGGTTCAGAAAAAAATGAAGGATATACCCATTCGGTAGCTGATCTTAAGAAGTCCCTTTATAGTAAAATAACGTTATTTTCTTCGATGTGGCGGCTCCTGGACACATGAACTGAGACTTCTATATTGATGGATATTAATATGGAAGTGACAAACATTTTAGAAAAATTCGACATATTTTTCAGAATTTGAACAGAATGATATACCGATGTACTGATGTACGGACTCTGTATTTAATCATGAAGAAGTCCAAGTTTGATAAATTAACGATTTTGTTTTCAATATGGCTGCTCTTAGACATATAAACTGAATCTATTCTCTATCGATGCAATTAAATCTAGAAATTGAAGGATATACCGTTCCTGTAGCTGATCTTAAGAAGTCCCTTTATGGTAAATCAACGTCATTTTCTTCAATGAGGCTGGTACTGGACACATGAACTGAATTAATTCTATTAGGATGCATATTTATTAAGCGATGTTCAGAAACTATTGATGAATGCACCGACTCGGTAATTAATCATGAAGACATCTCTTTATAGTAAATTAACGATATTTTTCTGATGGGGCGACTAATGGACACTTGAACTGAGTGATGTTCCGATGTACTGATACAGACTCTGTAAATAATTATGAAGAAGGACAAGTATTATGAATAAAGGAATTAGTTTTCAATATACCTGCTCATAGACACATGAAGTGAATTAACTTTATATTGATGCATAATAATAAAGCCATGACAAATATTGCAGAAAAATTAGAAATCTGGTTCAGAAAGTATTGGAGGATATACTGATTCTGCAGCTGATGTTGAGAAGTCCCTTTATAGTAAATTAACGTTTTTGCTTCTTTGAGGTTGCTACTGAATACATGAACTGAAGTAGTTCTATATCGATGCATATTAATATAGAAATGGCAAATGTTTCATAAAATTTCGACATATTGTTCAGAAAAAGAACAATGATGAATGATATACCGATGTACTGATGTACCAACTCTGTAATTAACCATGAAGAAGTCCAAGTTTAATAAATTAATGATTTTGTTTTCAATATGGCTGCTCCTAGACACATGAACTGAATCTATTCTATGTCAATGGAAATTAATATAGCAATGACAAATATTACAGACAAAATTCGAAATCTGGTTCAGAAAAAATTGAAGGATATACCGTTTCAGTAGCTGATCTTAAGAAATCCGTTTATAGAAAATCAACGTAATTTTCTTCAATGAGGCTGTTACTGGACACATGAACTGAATTAATTCTATTAGAATGCATATTTATTAAGCGATGTTCAGAAAATATTGATGAATGCACAGACTCGGAAACAAATCGTGAAGAGGTCCCTATATAGTAAATTAACGATATTTTCTTCGATGTGGCGGCTCCTGGAATCAAAAACTAAATGAACTTTATATTGATGCATATTATTAAAGCAATGACAAATATTTCAAATAAATTCGATGTCTGGTTCAGAAAAAAATGAAGGATATACCCATTCGGTAGCTGATCTTAAGAAGTCCCTTTATAGTAAAATAACGTTATTTTCTTCGATGTGGCGGCTCCTGGACACGTGAACTGAGTTACTTCTATATTGATGGATATTAATATGGAAATGACAAACATTTTAGAAAAATTCGACATATTGTTCAGAATTTGAACAGAATGATATACCGATGTACTGATGTACGGACTCTGTATTTAATCATGAAGAAGTCCAAGTTTGATAAATTAACGATTTTGTTTTCAATATGGCTGCTCGTAGACATATGAACTGAATCTATTCTCTATCGATGCAATTAAATCTAGAAATTGAAGGATATACCGTTCCTGTAGCTGATCTTAAGAAGTCCCTTTATGGTAAATCAACGTCATTTTCTTCAATGAGGCTGGTACTGGACACATGAACTGAATTAATTCTATTAGGATGCATATTTATTAAGCGATGTTCAGAAAATATTGATGAATGCACCGACTCGGTAATTAATCATGAAGACATCTCTTTATAGTAAATTAACGATATTTTTCTGATGGGGCGACTAATGGACACTTGAACTGAGTGATGTTCCGATGTACTGATACAGACTCTGTAAATAATTATGAAGAAGGACAAGTATTATGAATAAAGGAATTAGTTTTCAATATACCTGCTCATAGACACATGAAGTGAATTAACTTTATATTGATGCATAATAATAAAGCCATGACAAATATTGCAGAAAAATTAGAAATCTGGTTCAGAAAGTATTGGAGGATATACTGATTCTGCAGCTGATGTTGAGAAGTCCCTTTATAGTAAATTAACGTTTTTGCTTCTTTGAGGTTGCTACTGAATACATGAACTGAAGTAATTCTATATCGATGCATATTAATATAGAAATGACAAATGTTTCATAAAATTTCGACATATTGTTCAGAAAAAGAACAATGATGAATGATATACCGATGTACTGATGTACCAACTCTGTAATTAACCATGAAGAAGTCCAAGTTTAATAAATGAATGATTTTGTTTTCAATATGGCTGCTCCTACATTCAATTGCAATTAAATCTAGAAATTGAAGGATATACCGTTCCTGTAGCTGATCTTAAGAAGTCCCTTTATGGTAAATCAACGTCATTTTCTTCAATGAGTCTGGTACTGGCCACATGAACTGAATTAATTCTATTAGAATGCATATTTATTAAGCGATGTTCAGAAAATATTGATGAATGCACAGACTCGGTAATTAATCATGAAGACATCTCTTTATAGTAAATTAACGATATTTTCTTCGATGTGGCGGCTCCTGGAAACAAAAACTAAATGAACTTTATATTGATGCATATTAATAAAGCAATGACAAATATTTCAAATAAATTTGATGTCTGGTTCAGAAAAAATTGAAGGATATACCCATTCGGTAGCTGATCTTAAGAAGTCCCTTTATAGTAAAATAACGTTATTTTCTTCGATGTGGCGGCTCCTGGACACATGAACTGAGACTTCTATATTGATGGATATTAATATGGAAGTGACAAACATTTTAGAAAAATTCGACATATTGTTCAGAATTTGAACAGAATGATATACCGATGTACTGATGTACGGACTCTGTATTTAATCATGAAGAAGTCCAAGTTTGATAAATTAACGATTTTGTTTTCAATATGGCTGCTCTTAGACATATAAACTGAATCTATTCTCTATCGATGCAATTAAATCTAGAAATTGAAGGATATACCGTTCCTGTAGCTGATCTTAAGAAGTCCCTTTATGGTAAATCAACGTCATTTTCTTCAATGAGGCTGGTACTGGACACATGAACTGAATTAATTCTATTAGGATGCATATTTATTAAGCGATGTTCAGAAAATATTGATGAATGCACCGACTCAGTAATTAATCATGAAGACATCTCTTTATAGTAAATTAACGATATTTTTCTGATGGGGCGACTAATGGACACTTGAACTGAGTGATGTTCCGATGTACTGATACAGACTCTGTAAATAATTATGAAGAAGGACAAGTATTATGAATAAAGGAATTAGTTTTCAATATACCTGCTCATAGACACATGAAGTGAATTAACTTTATATTGATGCATAATAATAAAGCCATGACAAATATTGCAGAAAAATTAGAAATCTGGTTCAGAAAGTATTGGAGGATATACTGATTCTGCAGCTGATGTTGAGAAGTCCCTTTATAGTAAATTAACGTTTTTGCTTCTTTGAGGTTGCTACTGAATACATGAACTGAAGTAATTCTATATCGATGCATATTAATATAGAAATGGCAAATGTTTCATAAAATTTCGACATATTGTTCAGAAAAAGAACAATGATGAATGATATACCGATGTACCGATGTACCAACTCTGTAATTAACCATGAAGAAGTCCAAGTTTAATAAATTAATGATTTTGTTTTCAATATGGCTGCTCCTAGACACATGAACTGAATCTATTCTATGTCAATGGAAATTAATATAGCAATGACAAATATTACAGACAAAATTCGAAATCTGGTTCAGAAAAAATTGAAGGATATACCGTTTCAGTAGCTGATCTTAAGAAATCCGTTTATAGAAAATCAACGTAATTTTCTTCAATGAGGCTGTTACTGGACACATGAACTGAATTAATTCTATTAGAATGCATATTTATTAAGCGATGTTCAGAAAATATTGATGAATGCACAGACTCGGAAACAAATCGTGAAGAGGTCCCTATATAGTAAATTAACGATATTTTCTTCGATGTGGCGGCTCCTGGAATCAAAAACTAAATGAACTTTATATTGATGCATATTAATAAAGCAATGACAAATATTTCAAATAAATTCGATGTCTGGTTCAGAAAAAAATGAAGGATATACCCATTCGGTAGCTGATCTTAAGAAGTCCCTTTATAGTAAAATAACGTTATTTTCTTCGATGTGGCGGCTCCTGGACACGTGAACTGAGTTACTTCTATATTGATGGATATTAATATGGAAATGACAAACATTTTAGAAAAATTCGACATATTGTTCAGAATTTGAACAGAATGATATACCGATGTACTGATGTACGGACTCTGTATTTAATCATGAAGAAGTCCAAGTTTGATAAATTAACGATTTTGTTTTCAATATGGCTGCTCGTAGACATATGAACTGAATCTATTCTCTATCGATGCAATTAAATCTAGAAATTGAAGGATATACCGTTCCTGTAGCTGATCTTAAGAAGTCCCTTTATGGTAAATCAACGTCATTTTCTTCAATGAGGCTGGTACTGGACACATGAACTGAATTAATTCTATTAGGATGCATATTTATTAAGCGATGTTCAGAAAATATTGATGAATGCACCGACTCGGTAATTAATCATGAAGACATCTCTTTATAGTAAATTAACGATATTTTTCTGATGGGGCGACTAATGGACACTTGAACTGAGTGATGTTCCGATGTACTGATACAGACTCTGTAAATAATTATGAAGAAGGACAAGTATTATGAATAAAGGAATTAGTTTTCAATATACCTGCTCATAGACACATGAAGTGAATTAACTTTATATTGATGCATAATAATAAAGCCATGACAAATATTGCAGAAAAATTAGAAATCTGGTTCAGAAAGTATTGGAGGATATACTGATTCTGCAGCTGATGTTGAGAAGTCCCTTTATAGTAAATTAACGTTTTTGCTTCTTTGAGGTTGCTACTGAATACATGAACTGAAGTAATTCTATATCGATGCATATTAATATAGAAATGACAAATGTTTCATAAAATTTCGACATATTGTTCAGAAAAAGAACAATGATGAATGATATACCGATGTACTGATGTACCAACTCTGTAATTAACCATGAAGATGTCCAAGTTTAATAAATGAATGATTTTGTTTTCAATATGGCTGCTCCTACATTCAATTGCAATTAAATCTAGAAATTGAAGGATATACCGTTCCTGTAGCTGATCTTAAGAAGTCCCTTTATGGTAAATCAACGTCATTTTCTTCAATGAGTCTGGTACTGGCCACATGAACTGAATTAATTCTATTAGAATGCATATTTATTAAGCGATGTTCAGAAAATATTGATGAATGCACAGACTCGGTAATTAATCATGAAGACATCTCTTTATAGTAAATTAACGATATTTTCTTCGATGTGGCGGCTCCTGGAAACAAAAACTAAATGAACTTTATATTGATGCATATTAATAAAGCAATGACAAATATTTCAAATAAATTTGATGTCTGGTTCAGAAAAAATTGAAGGATATACCCATTCGGTAGCTGATCTTAAGAAGTCCCTTTATAGTAAAATAACGTTATTTTCTTCGATGTGGCGGCTCCTGGACACATGAACTGAGACTTCTATATTGATGGATATTAATATGGAAGTGACAAACATTTTAGAAAAATTCGACATATTGTTCAGAATTTGAACAGAATGATATACCGATGTACTGATGTACGGACTCTGTATTTAATCATGAAGAAGTCCAAGTTTGATAAATTAACGATTTTGTTTTCAATATGGCTGCTCTTAGACATATAAACTGAATCTATTCTCTATCGATGCAATTAAATCTAGAAATTGAAGGATATACCGTTCCTGTAGCTGATCTTAAGAAGTCCCTTTATGGTAAATCAACGTCATTTTCTTCAATGAGGCTGGTACTGGACACATGAACTGAATTAATTCTATTAGGATGCATATTTATTAAGCGATGTTCAGAAAATATTGATGAATGCACCGACTCAGTAATTAATCATGAAGACATCTCTTTATAGTAAATTAACGATATTTTTCTGATGGGGCGACTAATGGACACTTGAACTGAGTGATGTTCCGATGTACTGATACAGACTCTGTAAATAATTATGAAGAAGGACAAGTATTATGAATAAAGGAATTAGTTTTCAATATACCTGCTCATAGACACATGAAGTGAATTAACTTTATATTGATGCATAATAATAAAGCCATGACAAATATTGCAGAAAAATTAGAAATCTGGTTCAGAAAGTATTGGAGGATATACTGATTCTGCAGCTGATGTTGAGAAGTCCCTTTATAGTAAATTAACGTTTTTGCTTCTTTGAGGTTGCTACTGAATACATGAACTGAAGTAATTCTATATCGATGCATATTAATATAGAAAGGGCAAATGTTTCATAAAATTTCGACATATTGTTCAGAAAAAGAACAATGATGAATGATATACCGATGTACTGATGTACCAACTCTGTAATTAACCATGAAGAAGTCCAAGTTTAATAAATTAATGATTTTGTTTTCAATATGGCTGCTCCTAGACACATGAACTGAATCTATTCTATGTCAATGGAAATTAATATAGCAATGACAAATATTACAGACAAAATTCGAAATCTGGTTCAGAAAATATTGAAGGATATACCGTTTCAGTAGCTGATCTTAAGAAATCCGTTTATAGAAAATCAACGTAATTTTCTTCAATGAGGCTGTTACTGGACACATGAACTGAATTAATTCTATTAGAATGCATATTTATTAAGCGATGTTCAGAAAATATTGATGAATGCACAGACTCGGAAACAAATCGTGAAGAGGTCCCTATATAGTAAATTAACGATATTTTCTTCGATGTGGCGGCTCCTGGAATCAAAAACTAAATGAACTTTATATTGATGCATATTAATAAAGCAATGACAAATATTTCAAATAAATTCGATGTCTGGTTCAGAAAAAAATGAAGGATATACCCATTCGGTAGCTGATCTTAAGAAGTCCCTTTATAGTAAAATAACGTTATTTTCTTCGATGTGGCGGCTCCTGGACACATGAACTGAGACTTCTATATTGATGGATATTAATATGGAAGTGACAAACATTTTAGAAAAATTCGACATATTTTTCAGAATTTGAACAGAATGATATACCGATGTACTGATGTACGGACTCTGTATTTAATCATGAAGAAGTCCAAGTTTGATAAATTAACGATTTTGTTTTCAATATGGCTGCTCTTAGACATATAAACTGAATCTATTCTCTATCGATGCAATTAAATCTAGAAATTGAAGGATATACCGTTCCTGTAGCTGATCTTAAGAAGTCCCTTTATGGTAAATCAACGTCATTTTCTTCAATGAGGCTGGTACTGGACACATGAACTGAATTAATTCTATTAGGATGCATATTTATTAAGCGATGTTCAGAAACTATTGATGAATGCACCGACTCGGTAATTAATCATGAAGACATCTCTTTATAGTAAATTAACGATATTTTTCTGATGGGGCGACTAATGGACACTTGAACTGAGTGATGTTCCGATGTACTGATACAGACTCTGTAAATAATTATGAAGAAGGACAAGTATTATGAATAAAGGAATTAGTTTTCAATATACCTGCTCATAGACACATGAAGTGAATTAACTTTATATTGATGCATAATAATAAAGCCATGACAAATATTGCAGAAAAATTAGAAATCTGGTTCAGAAAGTATTGGAGGATATACTGATTCTGCAGCTGATGTTGAGAAGTCCCTTTATAGTAAATTAACGTTTTTGCTTCTTTGAGGTTGCTACTGAATACATGAACTGAAGTAATTCTATATCGATGCATATTAATATAGAAATGGCAAATGTTTCATAAAATTTCGACATATTGTTCAGAAAAAGAACAATGATGAATGATATACCGATGTACTGATGTACCAACTCTGTAATTAACCATGAAGAAGTCCAAGTTTAATAAATTAATGATTTTGTTTTCAATATGGCTGCTCCTAGACACATGAACTGAATCTATTCTATGTCAATGGAAATTAATATAGCAATGACAAATATTACAGACAAAATTCGAAATCTGGTTCAGAAAAAATTGAAGGATATACCGTTTCAGTAGCTGATCTTAAGAAATCCGTTTATAGAAAATCAACGTAATTTTCTTCAATGAGGCTGTTACTGGACACATGAACTGAATTAATTCTATTAGAATGCATATTTATTAAGCGATGTTCAGAAAATATTGATGAATGCACAGACTCGGAAACAAATCGTGAAGAGGTCCCTATATAGTAAATTAACGATATTTTCTTCGATGTGGCGGCTCCTGGAATCAAAAACTAAATGAACTTTATATTGATGCATATTAATAAAGCAATGACAAATATTTCAAATAAATTCGATGTCTGGTTCAGAAAAAAATGAAGGATATACCCATTCGGTAGCTGATCTTAAGAAGTCCCTTTATAGTAAAATAACGTTATTTTCTTCGATGTGGCGGCTCCTGGACACGTGAACTGAGTTACTTCTATATTGATGGATATTAATATGGAAATGACAAACATTTTAGAAAAATTCGACATATTGTTCAGAATTTGAACAGAATGATATACCGATGTACTGATGTACGGACTCTGTATTTAATCATGAAGAAGTCCAAGTTTGATAAATTAACGATTTTGTTTTCAATATGGCTGCTCGTAGACATATGAACTGAATCTATTCTCTATCGATGCAATTAAATCTAGAAATTGAAGGATATACCGTTCCTGTAGCTGATCTTAAGAAGTCCCTTTATGGTAAATCAACGTCATTTTCTTCAATGAGGCTGGTACTGGACACATGAACTGAATTAATTCTATTAGGATGCATATTTATTAAGCGATGTTCAGAAAATATTGATGAATGCACCGACTCGGTAATTAATCATGAAGACATCTCTTTATAGTAAATTAACGATATTTTTCTGATGGGGCGACTAATGGACACTTGAACTGAGTGATGTTCCGATGTACTGATACAGACTCTGTAAATAATTATGAAGAAGGACAAGTATTATGAATAAAGGAATTAGTTTTCAATATACCTGCTCATAGACACATGAAGTGAATTAACTTTATATTGATGCATAATAATAAAGCCATGACAAATATTGCAGAAAAATTAGAAATCTGGTTCAGAAAGTATTGGAGGATATACTGATTCTGCAGCTGATGTTGAGAAGTCCCTTTATAGTAAATTAACGTTTTTGCTTCTTTGAGGTTGCTACTGAATACATGAACTGAAGTAATTCTATATCGATGCATATTAATATAGAAATGACAAATGTTTCATAAAATTTCGACATATTGTTCAGAAAAAGAACAATGATGAATGATATACCGATGTACTGATGTACCAACTCTGTAATTAACCATGAAGAAGTCCAAGTTTAATAAATGAATGATTTTGTTTTCAATATGGCTGCTCCTACATTCAATTGCAATTAAATCTAGAAATTGAAGGATATACCGTTCCTGTAGCTGATCTTAAGAAGTCCCTTTATGGTAAATCAACGTCATTTTCTTCAATGAGTCTGGTACTGGCCACATGAACTGAATTAATTCTATTAGAATGCATATTTATTAAGCGATGTTCAGAAAATATTGATGAATGCACAGACTCGGTAATTAATCATGAAGACATCTCTTTATAGTAAATTAACGATATTTTCTTCGATGTGGCGGCTCCTGGAAACAAAAACTAAATGAACTTTATATTGATGCATATTAATAAAGCAATGACAAATATTTCAAATAAATTTGATGTCTGGTTCAGAAAAAATTGAAGGATATACCCATTCGGTAGCTGATCTTAAGAAGTCCCTTTATAGTAAAATAACGTTATTTTCTTCGATGTGGCGGCTCCTGGACACATGAACTGAGACTTCTATATTGATGGATATTAATATGGAAGTGACAAACATTTTAGAAAAATTCGACATATTGTTCAGAATTTGAACAGAATGATATACCGATGTACTGATGTACGGACTCTGTATTTAATCATGAAGAAGTCCAAGTTTGATAAATTAACGATTTTGTTTTCAATATGGCTGCTCTTAGACATATAAACTGAATCTATTCTCTATCGATGCAATTAAATCTAGAAATTGAAGGATATACCGTTCCTGTAGCTGATCTTAAGAAGTCCCTTTATGGTAAATCAACGTCATTTTCTTCAATGAGGCTGGTACTGGACACATGAACTGAATTAATTCTATTAGGATGCATATTTATTAAGCGATGTTCAGAAAATATTGATGAATGCACCGACTCAGTAATTAATCATGAAGACATCTCTTTATAGTAAATTAACGATATTTTTCTGATGGGGCGACTAATGGACACTTGAACTGAGTGATGTTCCGATGTACTGATACAGACTCTGTAAATAATTATGAAGAAGGACAAGTATTATGAATAAAGGAATTAGTTTTCAATATACCTGCTCATAGACACATGAAGTGAATTAACTTTATATTGATGCATAATAATAAAGCCATGACAAATATTGCAGAAAAATTAGAAATCTGGTTCAGAAAGTATTGGAGGATATACTGATTCTGCAGCTGATGTTGAGAAGTCCCTTTATAGTAAATTAACGTTTTTGCTTCTTTGAGGTTGCTACTGAATACATGAACTGAAGTAATTCTATATCGATGCATATTAATATAGAAATGGCAAATGTTTCATAAAATTTCGACATATTGTTCAGAAAAAGAACAATGATGAATGATATACCGATGTACTGATGTACCAACTCTGTAATTAACCATGAAGAAGTCCAAGTTTAATAAATTAATGATTTTGTTTTCAATATGGCTGCTCCTAGACACATGAACTGAATCTATTCTATGTCAATGGAAATTAATATAGCAATGACAAATATTACAGACAAAATTCGAAATCTGGTTCAGAAAAAATTGAAGGATATACCGTTTCAGTAGCTGATCTTAAGAAATCCGTTTATAGAAAATCAACGTAATTTTCTTCAATGAGGCTGTTACTGGACACATGAACTGAATTAATTCTATTAGAATGCATATTTATTAAGCGATGTTCAGAAAATATTGATGAATGCACAGACTCGGAAACAAATCGTGAAGAGGTCCCTATATAGTAAATTAACGATATTTTCTTCGATGTGGCGGCTCCTGGAATCAAAAACTAAATGAACTTTATATTGATGCATATTAATAAAGCAATGACAAATATTTCAAATAAATTCGATGTCTGGTTCAGAAAAAAATGAAGGATATACCCATTCGGTAGCTGATCTTAAGAAGTCCCTTTATAGTAAAATAACGTTATTTTCTTCGATGTGGCGGCTCCTGGACACGTGAACTGAGTTACTTCTATATTGATGGATATTAATATGGAAATGACAAACATTTTAGAAAAATTCGACATATTGTTCAGAATTTGAACAGAATGATATACCGATGTACTGATGTACGGACTCTGTATTTAATCATGAAGAAGTCCAAGTTTGATAAATTAACGATTTTGTTTTCAATATGGCTGCTCGTAGACATATGAACTGAATCTATTCTCTATCGATGCAATTAAATCTAGAAATTGAAGGATATACCGTTCCTGTAGCTGATCTTAAGAAGTCCCTTTATGGTAAATCAACGTCATTTTCTTCAATGAGGCTGGTACTGGACACATGAACTGAATTAATTCTATTAGGATGCATATTTATTAAGCGATGTTCAGAAAATATTGATGAATGCACCGACTCGGTAATTAATCATGAAGACATCTCTTTATAGTAAATTAACGATATTTTTCTGATGGGGCGACTAATGGACACTTGAACTGAGTGATGTTCCGATGTACTGATACAGACTCTGTAAATAATTATGAAGAAGGACAAGTATTATGAATAAAGGAATTAGTTTTCAATATACCTGCTCATAGACACATGAAGTGAATTAACTTTATATTGATGCATAATAATAAAGCCATGACAAATATTGCAGAAAAATTAGAAATCTGGTTCAGAAAGTATTGGAGGATATACTGATTCTGCAGCTGATGTTGAGAAGTCCCTTTATAGTAAATTAACGTTTTTGCTTCTTTGAGGTTGCTACTGAATACATGAACTGAAGTAATTCTATATCGATGCATATTAATATAGAAATGACAAATGTTTCATAAAATTTCGACATATTGTTCAGAAAAAGAACAATGATGAATGATATACCGATGTACTGATGTACCAACTCTGTAATTAACCATGAAGAAGTCCAAGTTTAATAAATGAATGATTTTGTTTTCAATATGGCTGCTCCTACATTCAATTGCAATTAAATCTAGAAATTGAAGGATATACCGTTCCTGTAGCTGATCTTAAGAAGTCCCTTTATGGTAAATCAACGTCATTTTCTTCAATGAGTCTGGTACTGGCCACATGAACTGAATTAATTCTATTAGAATGCATATTTATTAAGCGATGTTCAGAAAATATTGATGAATGCACAGACTCGGTAATTAATCATGAAGACATCTCTTTATAGTAAATTAACGATATTTTCTTCGATGTGGCGGCTCCTTGAAACAAAAACTAAATGAACTTTATATTGATGCATATTAATAAAGCAATGACAAATATTTCAAATAAATTTGATGTCTGGTTCAGAAAAAATTGAAGGATATACCCATTCGGTAGCTGATCTTAAGAAGTCCCTTTATAGTAAAATAACGTTATTTTCTTCGATGTGGCGGCTCCTGGACACATGAACTGAGACTTCTATATTGATGGATATTAATATGGAAGTGACAAACATTTTAGAAAAATTCGACATATTGTTCAGAATTTGAACAGAATGATATACCGATGTACTGATGTACGGACTCTGTATTTAATCATGAAGAAGTCCAAGTTTGATAAATTAACGATTTTGTTTTCAATATGGCTGCTCTTAGACATATAAACTGAATCTATTCTCTATCGATGCAATTAAATCTAGAAATTGAAGGATATACCGTTCCTGTAGCTGATCTTAAGAAGTCCCTTTATGGTAAATCAACGTCATTTTCTTCAATGAGGCTGGTACTGGACACATGAACTGAATTAATTCTATTAGGATGCATATTTATTAAGCGATGTTCAGAAAATATTTATGAATGCACCGACTCAGTAATTAATCATGAAGACATCTCTTTATAGTAAATTAACGATATTTTTCTGATGGGGCGACTAATGGACACTTGAACTGAGTGATGCTCCGATGTACTGATACAGACTCTGTAAATAATTATGAAGAAGGACAAGTATTATGAATAAAGGAATTAGTTTTCAATATACCTGCTCATAGACACATGAAGTGAATTAACTTTATATTGATGCATAATAATAAAGCCATGACAAATATTGCAGAAAAATTAGAAATCTGGTTCAGAAAGTATTGGAGGATATACTGATTCTGCAGCTGATGTTGAGAAGTCCCTTTATAGTAAATTAACGTTTTTGCTTCTTTGAGGTTGCTACTGAATACATGAACTGAAGTAATTCTATATCGATGCATATTAATATAGAAAT
The DNA here is from genome assembly GCA_947389925.1 of Coelopa pilipes. Lineage (NCBI taxonomy): Eukaryota > Metazoa > Arthropoda > Insecta > Diptera > Coelopidae > Coelopa > Coelopa pilipes. The sequence continues at coordinate 12,552,582 of OX376700.1, forward strand.
GGCAAATGTTTCATAAAATTTCGACATATTGTTCAGAAAAAGAACAATGATGAATGATATACCGATGTACTGATGTACCAACTCTGTAATTAACCATGAAGAAGTCCAAGTTTAATAAATTAATGATTTTGTTTTCAATATGGCTGCTCCTAGACACATGAACTGAATCTATTCTATGTCAATGGAAATTAATATAGCAATGACAAATATTACAGACAAAATTCGAAATCTGGTTCAGAAAATATTGAAGGATATACCGTTTCAGTAGCTGATCTTAAGAAATCCGTTTATAGAAAATCAACGTAATTTTCTTCAATGAGGCTGTTACTGGACTCATGAACTGAATTAATTCTATTAGAATGCATATTTATTAAGCGATGTTCAGAAAATATTGATGAATGCACAGACTCAGAAACAAATCGTGAACAGGTCCCTATATAGTAAATTAAGGATATTTTCTTCGATGTGGCGGATCCTGGAAACAAAAACTAAATGAACTTTATATTTTTGCATATTAACAAAGCAATGACAAATATTTCAAATAAATTCGATGTCTGGTTCAGAAAAAATTGAAGGATATACCCATTCGGTAGCTGATCTTAAGAAGTCCCTTTATAGTAAAATAACGTTATTTTCTTCGATGTGGCGGCTCCTGGACACATGAACTGAGTTTCTTCTATATTGATGGATAATAATATGGAAATGACAAACATTTTAGAAAAATTCGACATATTGTTCAGAATTTGAACAGAATGATATACCGATGTACTGATGTACCAACTCTGTATTTAATCATGAAGAAGTCCAAGTTTGATAAATTAACGATTTTGTTTTGAATATGGCTGCTCGTAGACATATGAACTGAATCTATTCTCTATCGATGCAATTAAATCTAGAAATTGAAGGATATACCGTTCCTGTAGCTGATCTTAAGAAGTCCCTTTATGGTAAATCAACGTCATTTTCTTCAATGAGTCTGGTACTGGCCACATGAACTGAATTAATTCTATTAGAATGCATATTTATTAAGCGATGTTCAGAAAATATTGATGAATGCACAGACTCGGAAACAAGTCGTGAAGAGGACCCTATATAGTAAATTAACGATATTTTCTTCGATGTGGCGGCTCCTGGAAAAAAAAACTAAATGAACTTTATATTGATGCATATTAATAAAGCAATGACAAATATTTCACATAAATTCGATGTCTGGTTCAGAAAAAATTGAAGGATATACCCATTCGGTAGCTGATCTTAAGAAGTCCCTTTATAGTAAAATAACGTTATTTTCTTCGATGTGGCGGCTCCTGGACACATGAACTGAGTTACTTCTATATTGATGGATATTAATATGGAAATGACAAACATTTTAGAAAAATTCGACATATTGTTCAGAATTTGAACAGAATGATATACCGATGTACTGATGTACGGACTCTGTATTTAATCATGAAGAAGTCCAAGTTTGATAAATTAACGATTTTGTTTTCAATATGGCTGCTCCTAGACACATGAACTGAATCTATTCTATGTCGATGGAAATTAATATAGCAATCACAAATATTACAGACAAAATTCGAAATCTGGTTCAGAAAATATTGAAGGATATACCGTTTCAGCAGCTGATCTTAAGAAATCCGTTTATAGTAAATCAACGTAATTTTCTTCAATGAGGCTGTTACTGGACACATGAACTGAATTAATTCTATTAGAATGCATATTTATTAAGCGATTTTCAGAAAATATTGATGAATGCACAGACTCGGAAACAAATCGTGAAGAGGTCCCTTTATAGTAAAATAACGTTATTTTCTTCGATGTGGCGGCTCCTGGAAACAAAAACTAAATGAACTTTATATTGATGCATATTAATAAAGCAATGACAAATATTTCAAATAAATTCGATGTCTGGTTCAGAAAAAATTGAAGGATATACCCATTCGGTAGCTGATCTTAAGAAGTCCCTTTATAGTAAAATAACGTTATTTTCTTCGATGTGGCGGCTCCTGGACACATGAACTGAGTTACTTCTATATTGATGGATATTAATAAGGAAATAACAAACATTTTAGAAAAATTCGACATATTGTTCAGAATTTGAACAGAATGATATACCGATGTACTGATGTACGGACTCTGTATTTAATCATGAAGAAGTCCAAGTTTGATAAATTAATGATTTTGTTTTCAATATGGCTGCTCTTAGACATATAAACTGAATCTATTCTCTATCGATGCAATTAAATCTAGAAATTGAAGGATATACCGTTCCTGTAGCTGATCTTAAGAAGTCCCTTTATGGTAAATCAACGTAATTTTCTTCAATGAGGCTGGTACTGGACACATGAACTGAATTAATTCTATTAGGATGCATATTTATTAAGCGATGTTCAGAAAATATTGATGAATGCACCGACTCGGTAATTAATCATGAAGACATCTCTTTATAGTAAATTAACGATATTTTTCTGATGGGGCGACTAATGGACACTTGAACTGAGTGATGTTCCGATGTACTGATACAGACTCTGTAAATAATTATGAAGAAAGACAAGTATTATAAATAAAGGAATTAGTTTTCAATATATCTGCTCATAGACACATGAAGTGAATTAACTTTATATTGATGCATAATAATAAAGCCATGACAAATATTGCAGAAAAATTAGAAATCTGGTTCAGAAAGAATTGGAGGATATACTGATTCTGTAGATGATGTTGAGAAGTCCCTTTATAGTAAATTAACGTTTTTGCTTCTTTGAGGTTGCTACTGAATACATGAACTGAAGTAATTCTACTGAATACATGAACTGAAGTAATTCTATATCGATGCATATTAATATAAAAATGGCAAATGTTTCATAAAATTTCGACATATTGTTCAGAAAAAGAACAATGATGAATGATATACCGATGTACTGATGTACCAACCCTGTAATTAACCAGGAAGAAGTCCAAGTTTAATAAATGAATGATTTTGTTTTCAATATGGCTGCTCCTAGACACATGAACTGAATCTATTCTATGTCGATGGAAATTAATATAGCAATGACAAATATTACAGACAAAATTCGAAATCTGGTTCAGAAAATATTGAAGGATATACCGTTTCAGTAGCTGATCTTAAGAAATCCGTTTATAGAAAATCAACGTAATTTTCTTCAATGAGGCTGTTACTGGACTCATGAACTGAATTAATTCTATTAGAATGCATATTTATTAAGCGATGTTCAGAAAATATTGATGAATGCACAGACTCAGAAACAAATCGTGAACAGGTCCCTATATAGTAAATTAAGGATATTTTCTTCGATGTGGCGGATCCTGGAAACAAAAACTAAATGAACTTTATATTGATGCATATTAACAAAGCAATGACAAATATTTCAAATAAATTCGATGTCTGGTTCAGAAAAAATTGAAGGATATACCCATTCGGTAGCTGATCTTAAGAAGTCCCTTTATAGTAAAATAACGTTATTTTCTTCGATGTGGCGGCTCCTGGACACATGAACTGAGTTTCTTCTATATTGATGGATAATAATATGGAAATGACAAACATTTTAGAAAAATTCGACATATTGTTCAGAATTTGAACAGAATGATATACCGATGTACTGATGTACCAACTCTGTATTTAATCATGAAGAAGTCCAAGTTTGATAAATTAACGATTTTGTTTTGAATATGGCTGCTCGTAGACATATGAACTGAATCTATTCTCTATCGATGCAATTAAATCTAGAAATTGAAGGATATACCGTTCCTGTAGCTGATCTTAAGAAGTCCCTTTATGGTAAATCAACGTCATTTTCTTCAATGAGTCTGGTACTGGCCACATGAACTGAATTAATTCTATTAGAATGCATATTTATTAAGCGATGTTCAGAAAATATTGATGAATGCACAGACTCGGAAACAAGTCGTGAAGAGGACCCTATATAGTAAATTAACGATATTTTCTTCGATGTGGCGGCTCCTGGAAAAAAAAACTAAATGAACTTTATATTGATGCATATTAATAAAGCAATGACAAATATTTCACATAAATTCGATGTCTGGTTCAGAAAAAATTGAAGGATATACCCATTCGGTAGCTGATCTTAAGAAGTCCCTTTATAGTAAAATAACGTTATTTTCTTCGATGTGGCGGCTCCTGGACACATGAACTGAGTTACTTCTATATTGATGGATATTAATATGGAAATGACAAACATTTTAGAAAAATTCGACATATTGTTCAGAATTTGAACAGAATGATATACCGATGTACTGATGTACGGACTCTGTATTTAATCATGAAGAAGTCCAAGTTTGATAAATTAACGATTTTGTTTTCAATATGGCTGCTCCTAGACACATGAACTGAATCTATTCTATGTCGATGGAAATTAATATAGCAATCACAAATATTACAGACAAAATTCGAAATCTGGTTCAGAAAATATTGAAGGATATACCGTTTCAGCAGCTGATCTTAAGAAATCCGTTTATAGTAAATCAACGTAATTTTCTTCAATGAGGCTGTTACTGGACACATGAACTGAATTAATTCTATTAGAATGCATATTTATTAAGCGATTTTCAGAAAATATTGATGAATGCACAGACTCGGAAACAAATCGTGAAGAGGTCCCTTTATAGTAAAATAACGTTATTTTCTTCGATGTGGCGGCTCCTGGAAACAAAAACTAAATGAACTTTATATTGATGCATATTAATAAAGCAATGACAAATATTTCAAATAAATTCGATGTCTGGTTCAGAAAAAATTGAAGGATATACCCATTCGGTAGCTGATCTTAAGAAGTCCCTTTATAGTAAAATAACGTTATTTTCTTCGATGTGGCGGCTCCTGGACACATGAACTGAGTTACTTCTATATTGATGGATATTAATAAGGAAATAACAAACATTTTAGAAAAATTCGACATATTGTTCAGAATTTGAACAGAATGATATACCGATGTACTGATGTACGGACTCTGTATTTAATCATGAAGAAGTCCAAGTTTGATAAATTAATGATTTTGTTTTCAATATGGCTGCTCTTAGACATATAAACTGAATCTATTCTCTATCGATGCAATTAAATCTAGAAATTGAAGGATATACCGTTCCTGTAGCTGATCTTAAGAAGTCCCTTTATGGTAAATCAACGTAATTTTCTTCAATGAGGCTGGTACTGGACACATGAACTGAATTAATTCTATTAGGATGCATATTTATTAAGCGATGTTCAGAAAATATTGATGAATGCACCGACTCGGTAATTAATCATGAAGACATCTCTTTATAGTAAATTAACGATATTTTTCTGATGGGGCGACTAATGGACACTTGAACTGAGTGATGTTCCGATGTACTGATACAGACTCTGTAAATAATTATGAAGAAAGACAAGTATTATAAATAAAGGAATTAGTTTTCAATATATCTGCTCATAGACACATGAAGTGAATTAACTTTATATTGATGCATAATAATAAAGCCATGACAAATATTGCAGAAAAATTAGAAATCTGGTTCAGAAAGAATTGGAGGATATACTGATTCTGTAGATGATGTTGAGAAGTCCCTTTATAGTAAATTAACGTTTTTGCTTCTTTGAGGTTGCTACTGAATACATGAACTGAAGTAATTCTACTGAATACATGAACTGAAGTAATTCTATATCGATGCATATTAATATAAAAATGGCAAATGTTTCATAAAATTTCGACATATTGTTCAGAAAAAGAACAATGATGAATGATATACCGATGTACTGATGTACCAACCCTGTAATTAACCAGGAAGAAGTCCAAGTTTAATAAATGAATGATTTTGTTTTCAATATGGCTGCTCCTAGACACATGAACTGAATCTATTCTATGTCGATGGAAATTAATATAGCAATGACAAATATTACAGACAAAATTCGAAATCTGGTTCAGAAAATATTGAAGGATATACCGTTTCAGTAGCTGATCTTAAGAAATCCGTTTATAGTAAATCAACGTAATTTTCTTCAATGAGGCTGTTACTGGACACATGAACTGAATTAATTCTATTAGAATGCATATTTATTAAGCGATGTTCAGAAAATATTGATGAATGCACAGACTCGGAAACAAATCGTGAAGAGGTCCCTATATAGTAAATTAACGATATTTTCTTCGATGTGGCGGCTCCTGGAATCAAAAACTAAATGAACTTTATATTGATGCATATTAATAAAGCAATGACAAATATTTCAAATAAATTCGATGTCTGGTTCAGAAAAAAATGAAGGATATACCCATTCGGTAGCTGATCTTAAGAAGTCCCTTTATAGTAAAATAACGTTATTTTCTTCGATGTGGCGGCTCCTGGACACATGAACTGAGTTTCTTCTATATTGATGGATATTAATATGGAAATGACAAACATTTTAGAAAAATTCGACATATTGTTCAGAATTTGAACAGAATGATATACCGATGTACTGATGTACGGACTCTGTACTTAATCATGAAGAAGTCCACGTTTGATAAATTAACGATTTTGTTTTCAATATGGCTGCTCCTAGACACATGAACTGAATCTATTCTATGTCGATGGAAATTAATATAGCAATGACAAATATTACAGACAAAATTCGAAATCTGGTTCAGAAAATATTGAGGGATATACCGTTTCAGTAGCTGATCTTAAGAAATCCGTTTATAGTAAATCAACGTAATTTTCTTCAATGAGGCTGTTACTGGACTCATGAACTGAATTAATTCTATTAGAATGCATATTTATTAAGCGATGTTCAGAAAATATTGATGAATGCACAGACTCAGAAACAAATCGTGAACAGGTCCCTATATAGTAAATTAAGGATATTTTCTTCGATGTGGCGGATCCTGGAAACAAAAACTAAATGAACTTTATATTGATGCATATTAACAAAGCAATGACAAATATTTCAAATAAATTCGATGTCTGGTTCAGAAAAAATTGAAGGATATACCCATTCGGTAGCTGATCTTAAGAAGTCCCTTTATAGTAAAATAACGTTATTTTCTTCGATGTGGCGGCTCCTGGACACATGAACTGAGTTTCTTCTATATTGATGGATAATAATATGGAAATGACAAACATTTTAGAAAAATTCGACATATTGTTCAGAATTTGAACAGAATGATATACCGATGTACTGATGTACCAACTCTGTATTTAATCATGAAGAAGTCCAAGTTTGATAAATTAACGATTTTGTTTTGAATATGGCTGCTCGTAGACATATGAACTGAATCTATTCTCTATCGATGCAATTAAATCTAGAAATTGAAGGATATACCGTTCCTGTAGCTGATCTTAAGAAGTCCCTTTATGGTAAATCAACGTCATTTTCTTCAATGAGTCTGGTACTGGCCACATGAACTGAATTAATTCTATTAGAATGCATATTTATTAAGCGATGTTCAGAAAATATTGATGAATGCACAGACTCGGAAACAAGTCGTGAAGAGGACCCTATATAGTAAATTAACGATATTTTCTTCGATGTGGCGGCTCCTGGAAAAAAAAACTAAATGAACTTTATATTGATGCATATTAATAAAGCAATGACAAATATTTCACATAAATTCGATGTCTGGTTCAGAAAAAATTGAAGGATATACCCATTCGGTAGCTGATCTTAAGAAGTCCCTTTATAGTAAAATAACGTTATTTTCTTCGATGTGGCGGCTCCTGGACACATGAACTGAGTTACTTCTATATTGATGGATATTAATATGGAAATGACAAACATTTTAGAAAAATTCGACATATTGTTCAGAATTTGAACAGAATGATATACCGATGTACTGATGTACGGACTCTGTATTTAATCATGAAGAAGTCCAAGTTTGATAAATTAACGATTTTGTTTTCAATATGGCTGCTCCTAGACACATGAACTGAATCTATTCTATGTCGATGGAAATTAATATAGCAATCACAAATATTACAGACAAAATTCGAAATCTGGTTCAGAAAATATTGAAGGATATACCGTTTCAGCAGCTGATCTTAAGAAATCCGTTTATAGTAAATCAACGTAATTTTCTTCAATGAGGCTGTTACTGGACACATGAACTGAATTAATTCTATTAGAATGCATATTTATTAAGCGATTTTCAGAAAATATTGATGAATGCACAGACTCGGAAACAAATCGTGAAGAGGTCCCTTTATAGTAAAATAACGTTATTTTCTTCGATGTGGCGGCTCCTGGAAACAAAAACTAAATGAACTTTATATTGATGCATATTAATAAAGCAATGACAAATATTTCAAATAAATTCGATGTCTGGTTCAGAAAAAATTGAAGGATATACCCATTCGGTAGCTGATCTTAAGAAGTCCCTTTATAGTAAAATAACGTTATTTTCTTCGATGTGGCGGCTCCTGGACACATGAACTGAGTTACTTCTATATTGATGGATATTAATAAGGAAATAACAAACATTTTAGAAAAATTCGACATATTGTTCAGAATTTGAACAGAATGATATACCGATGTACTGATGTACGGACTCTGTATTTAATCATGAAGAAGTCCAAGTTTGATAAATTAATGATTTTGTTTTCAATATGGCTGCTCTTAGACATATAAACTGAATCTATTCTCTATCGATGCAATTAAATCTAGAAATTGAAGGATATACCGTTCCTGTAGCTGATCTTAAGAAGTCCCTTTATGGTAAATCAACGTAATTTTCTTCAATGAGGCTGGTACTGGACACATGAACTGAATTAATTCTATTAGGATGCATATTTATTAAGCGATGTTCAGAAAATATTGATGAATGCACCGACTCGGTAATTAATCATGAAGACATCTCTTTATAGTAAATTAACGATATTTTTCTGATGGGGCGACTAATGGACACTTGAACTGAGTGATGTTCCGATGTACTGATACAGACTCTGTAAATAATTATGAAGAAAGACAAGTATTATAAATAAAGGAATTAGTTTTCAATATACCTGCTCATAGACACATGAAGTGAATTAACTTTATATTGATGCATAATAATAAAGCCATGACAAATATTGCAGAAAAATTAGAAATCTGGTTCAGAAAGAATTGGAGGATATACTGATTCTGTAGATGATGTTGAGAAGTCCCTTTATAGTAAATTAACGTTTTTGCTTCTTTGAGGTTGCTACTGAATACATGAACTGAAGTAATTCTATATCGATGCATATTAATATAAAAATGGCAAATGTTTCATAAAATTTCGACATATTGTTCAGAAAAAGAACAATGATGAATGATATACCGATGTACTGATGTACCAACCCTGTAATTAACCAGGAAGAAGTCCAAGTTTAATAAATGAATGATTTTGTTTTCAATATGGCTGCTCCTAGACACATGAACTGAATCTATTCTATGTCGATGGAAATTAATATAGCAATGACAAATATTACAGACAAAATTCGAAATCTGGTTCAGAAAATATTGAAGGATATACCGTTTCAGTAGCTGATCTTAAGAAATCCGTTTATAGTAAATCAACGTAATTTTCTTCAATGAGGCTGTTACTGGACACATGAACTGAATTAATTCTATTAGAATGCATATTTATTAAGCGATGTTCAGAAAATATTGATGAATGCACAGACTCGGAAACAAATCGTGAAGAGGTCCCTATATAGTAAATTAACGATATTTTCTTCGATGTGGCGGCTCCTGGAATCAAAAACTAAATGAACTTTATATTGATGCATATTAATAAAGCAATGACAAATATTTCAAATAAATTCGATGTCTGGTTCAGAAAAAAATGAAGGATATACCCATTCGGTAGCTGATCTTAAGAAGTCCCTTTATAGTAAAATAACGTTATTTTCTTCGATGTGGCGGCTCCTGGACACATGAACTGAGTTTCTTCTATATTGATGGATATTAATATGGAAATGACAAACATTTTAGAAAAATTCGACATATTGTTCAGAATTTGAACAGAATGATATACCGATGCACTGATGTACGGACTCTGTATTTAATCATGAAGAAGTCCACGTTTGATAAATTAACGATTTTGTTTTCAATATGGCTGCTCCTAGACACATGAACTGAATCTATTCTATGTCGATGGAAATTAATATAGCAATGACAAATATTACAGACAAAATTCGAAATCTGGTTCAGAAAATATTGAGGGATATACCGTTTCAGTAGCTGATCTTAAGAAATCCGTTTATAGTAAATCAACGTAATTTTCTTCAATGAGGCTGTTACTGGACTCATGAACTGAATTAATTCTATTAGAATGCATATTTATTAAGCGATGTTCAGAAAATATTGATGAATGCACAGACTCAGAAACAAATCGTGAACAGGTCCCTATATAGTAAATTAAGGATATTTTCTTCGATGTGGCGGATCCTGGAAACAAAAACTAAATGAACTTTATATTGATGCATATTTACAAAGCAATGACAAATATTTCAAATAAATTCGATGTCTGGTTCAGAAAAAATTGAAGGATATACCCATTCGGTAGCTGATCTTAAGAAGTCCCTTTATAGTAAAATAACGATATTTTCTTCGATGTGGCGGCTCCTGGACACATGTACTGAGTTACTTCTATATTGATGGATATTAATATGGAAATGACAAACATTTTAGAAAAATTCGACATATTGTTCAGAATTTGAACAGAATGATATACCGATGTACTGATGTACGGACTCTGTATTTAATCATGAAGAAGTCCAAGTTTGATAAATTAACGATTTTGTTTTCAATTTGGCTGCTCGTAGACATATGAACTGAATCTATTCTCTATCGATGCAATTAAATCTAGAAATTGAAGGATATACCGTTCCTGTAGCTGATCTTAAGAAGTCCCTTTATGGTAAATCAACGTAATTTTCTTCAATGAGGCTGGTACTGGACACATGAACTGAATTAATTCTATTAGGATGCATATTTATTAAGCGATGTTCAGAAAATATTGATGAATGCACCGACTCGGTAATTAATCATGAAGACATCTCTTTATAGTAAATTAACGATATTTTTCTGATGGGGCGACTAATGGACACTTGAACTGAGTGATGTTCCGATGTACTGATACAGACTCTGTAAATAATTATGAAGAAAGACAAGTATTATAAATAAAGGAATTAGTTTTCAATATACCTGCTCATAGACACATGAAGTGAATTAACTTTATATTGATGCATAATAATAAAGCCATGACAAATATTGCAGACAAATTAGAAATCTGGTTCAGAAAGAATTGGAGGATATACTGATTCTGTTGATGATGTTGAGAAGTCCCTTTATAGTAAATTAACGTTTTTGCTTCTTTGAGGTTGCTACTGAATACATGCACTGAAGTAATTCTATATCGATGCATATTAATATAGAAATGACAAATATTTCATAAAATTTCGACATATTGTTCAGAAAAACAACAGAATGATATACCGATGTACTGATGTACCAACTCTGTAATTAACCATGAAGAAGTCCAAGTTTAATAAATGAATGATTTTGTTTTCAATATGGCTGCTCCTAGACACATGAACTGAATCTATTCTATGTCGATGGAAATTAATATAGCAATGACAAATATTACAGACAAAATTCGAAATCTGGTTCAGAAAATATTGAAGGATATACCGTTTCAGTAGCTGATCTTAAGAAATCCGTTTATAGTAAATCAACGTAATTTTCTTCAATGAGGCTGTTACTGGACACATGAACTGAATTAATTCTATTAGAATGCATATTTATTAAGCGATGTTCAGAAAATATTGATGAATGCACAGACTCGGAAACAAATCGTGAAGAGGTCCCTATATAGTAAATTAACGATATTTTCTTCGATGTGGCGGCTCCTGGAATCAAAAACTAAATGAACTTTATATTGATGCATATTAATAAAGCAATGACAAATATTTCAAATAAATTCGATGTCTGGTTCAGAAAAAAATGAAGGATATACCCATTCGGTAGCTGATCTTAAGAAGTCCCTTTATAGTAAAATAACGTTATTTTCTTCGATGTGGCGGCTCCTGGACACATGAACTGAGTTTCTTCTATATTGATGGATAATAATATGGAAATGACAAACATTTTAGAAAAATTCGACATATTGTTCAGAATTTGAACAGAATGATATACCGATGTACTGATGTACGGACTCTGTATTTAATCATGAAGAAGTCCACGTTTGATAAATTAACGATTTTGTTTTCAATATGGCTGCTCTTAGACATATGAACTGAATCTATTCTCTATCGATGCAATTAAATCTAGAAATTGAAGGATATACCGTTCCTGTAGCTGATCTTAAGAAGTCCCTTTAAGGTAAATCAACGTCATTTTCTTCAATGAGGCTGGTACTGGACACATGAACTGAATTAATTCTATTAGGATGCATATCTATTAAGCGATGTTCAGAAAATATTGATGAATGCACCGACTCGGTAATTAATCATGAAGACATCTCTTTATAGTAAATTAACGATATTTTTCTGATGGGGCGACTAATGGACACTTGAACTGAGTCATGTTCCGATGTACTGATACAGACTCTGTAAATAATTATGAAGAAGGACAAGTATTATAAATAAAGGATTTAGTTTTCAATATACCTGCTCATAGACACATGAAGTGAATTAACTTTATATTGATTCATAATAATAAAGCCATGACAAATATTGCAGAAAAATTAGAAATCTGGTTCAGAAAGAATTGGAGGATATACTGATTCTGTAGCTGATGTTGAGAAGTCCCTTTATAGTAAATTAACGTTTTTGATTCTTTGAGGTTGCTACTGAATACATGAACTGAAGTAATTCTATATCGATGCATATTAATATAGAAATGACAAATGTTTCATAAAATTTCGACATATTGTTCAGAAAAAGAACAATGATGAATGATATACCGATGTACTGATGTACCAACTCTGTAATTAACCATGAAGAAGTCCTAGTTTAATAAATGAATGATTTTGTTTTCAATATGGCTGCTCCTAGACACATGAACTGAATCTATTCTATGTCGATGGAAATTAATATAGCAATGACAAATACTACAGACAAAATTCGAAATCTGGTTCAGAAAATATTGAGGTATATACCGTTTCAGTAGCTGATCTTAAGAAATCCGTTTATAGTAAATCAACGTAATTTTCTTCAATGAGGCTGTTACTGGACACATGAACTGAATTAATTCTATTAGAATGCATATTTATTAAGCGATGTTCAGAAAATATTGATGAATGCACAGACTCGGAAACAAATCGTGAAGAGGTCCCTATATAGTAAATTAAGGATATTTTCCTCGATGTGGCGGATCCTGGAAACAAAAACTAAATGAACTTTATATTGATGCATATTAATAAAGCAATGACAAATATTTCAAATAAATTCGATGTCTGGTTCAGAAAAAATTGAAGGATATACCCATTCGGTAGCTGATCTTAAGAAGTCCCTTTATAGTAAAATAACGATATTTTCTTCGATGTGGCAGCTCCTGGACACATGTACTGAGTACTTCTATATTGATGGATATTAATATGGAAATGACAAACATTTTAGAAAAATTCGACATATTGTTCAGAATTTGAACAGAATGATATACCGATGTACTGATGTACGGACTCTGTATTTAATCATGAAGAAGTCCAAGTTTGATAAATTAACGATTTTGTTTTCAATTTGGCTGCTCGTAGACATATGAACTGAATCTATTCTCTATCGATGCAATTAAATCTAGAAATTGAAGGATATACCGTTCCTGTAGCTGATCTTAAGAAGTCCCTTTATGGTAAATCAACGTAATTTTCTTCAATGAGGCTGGTACTGGACACATGAACTGAATTAATTCTATTGGGATGCATATTTATTAAGCGATGTTCAGAAAATATTGATGAATGCACCGACTCGGTAATTAATCATGAAGACATCTCTTTATAGTAAATTAACGATATTTTTCTGATGGGGCGACTAATAGACACTTGAACTGAGTGATGTTCCGATGTACTGATACAGACTCTGTAAATAATTATGAAGAAGGACAAGTATTATGAATAAAGGAATTAGTTTTCAATATACCTGCTCTTAGACACATGAAGTGAATTAACTTTATATTGATGCATAATAATAAAGCCATGATAAATATTGCAGAAAAATTAGAAATCTGGTTCAGAAAGTATTAGAGGGTATACTGATTCTGCAGCTGATGTTGAGAAGTCCCTTTATAGTAAATTAACGTTTTTGCTTCTTTGAGGTTGCTACTGAATACATGAACTGAAGTAATTCTATATCGATGCATATTAATATAGAAATGACAAATATTTCATAAAATTTTCGACATATTGTTCAGAAAATCAACAGAATGATATACCGATGTACTGATGTACCAACTCTGTAATTAACCATGAAGAAGTCCAAGTTTAATAAATTAATGATTTTGTTTTCAACATGGCTGCTCCTAGACACATGAACTGAATCTATTCTATACCGATGCAAATTAATATAGCAATGACAAATATTACAGACAAAATTCGAAATCTGGTTCAGAAAATATTGAAGGATATACCGTTTCAGTAGCTGATCTTAAGAAATCCGTTTATAGTAAATCAACGTAATTTTCTTCAATGAGGCTGTTACTGGACACATGAACTGAATTAATTCTATTAGAATGCATATTTATTGAGCGATGTTCAGAAAATATTGATGAATGCACAGACTCGGAAACAAGTCGTGAAGAGGTCCCTATATAGTAAATTAACGATATTTTCTTCGATGTGGCGGCTCCTGGAATCAAAAACTAAATGAACTTTATATTGATGCATATTAATAAAGCAATGACAAATATTTCAAATAAATTCGATGTCTGGTTCAGAAAAAATTGAAGGATATACCCATTCGGTAGCTGATCTTAAGAAGTCCCTTTGTAGTAAAATAACGTTATTTTCTTCGATGTGGCGGCTCCTGGACACATGAACTGAGTTTCTTCTATATTGATGGATATTAATATGGAAATGACAAACATTTTAGAAAAATTCGACATATTGTTCAGAATTTGAACAGAATGATATACCGATGTACTGATGTACGGACTCTGTATTTAATTATGAAGAAGTCCACGTTTGATAAATTAACGATTTTGTTTTCAATATGGCTGCTCTTAGACATATGAACTGAATCTATTCTCTATCGATGCAATTAAATCTAGAAATTGAAGGATATACCGTTCCTGTAGCTGATCTTAAGAAGTCCCTTTATGGTAAATCAACGTCATTTTCTTCAATGAGGCTGGAACTGGACACATGAACTGAATTAATTCTATTAGGATGCATATCTATTAAGCGATGTTCAGAAAATATTGATGAATGCACAGACTCGGTAATTAATCATGAAGACATCTCTTTATAGTAAATTAACGATATTTTTCTGATGGGGCGACTAATGGACACTTGAACTGAGTGATGTTCCGATGTACTGATACAGACTCTGTAAATAATTATGAAGAAAGACAAGTATTATAAATAAAGGAATTAGTTTTCAATATACCTGCTCATAGACACATGAAGTGAATTAACTTTATATTGATGCATAATAATAAAGCCATGACAAATATTGCAGAAAAATTAGAAATCTGGTTCAGAAAGAATTGAAGGATATACTGATTCTGTAGATGATGTTGAGAAGTCCCTTTATAGTAAATTAACGTTTTTGCTTTCTTGAGGTTGCTCCTGAATACATGAACTGAAGTAATTCTATATCGATGCATATTAATATAGAAATGACAAATATTTCATAAAATTTTCGACATATTGTTCAGAAAAACAACAGAATGATATACCGATGTACTGATGTACCAACTCTGTAATTAACCATGAAGAAGTCCAAGTTTAATAAATTAATGATTTTGTTTTCAACATGGCTGCTCCTAGACACATGAACTGAATCTATTCTATACCGATGCAAATTAATATAGCAATGACAAATATTACAGACAAAATTCGAAATCTGGTTCAGAAAATATTGAAGGATATACCGTTTCAGTAGCTGATCTTAAGAAATCCGTTTATAGTAAATCAACGTAATTTTCTTCAATGAGGCTGTTACTGGACACATGAACTGAATTAATTCTATTAGAATGCATATTTATTAAGCTATGTTCAGAAAATATTGATGAATGCACAGACTCGGAAACAAATCGTGAAGAGGTCCCTATATAGTAAATTAAGGATATTTTCCTCGATGTGGCGGATCCTGGAAACAAAAACTAAATGAACTTTATATTGATGCATATTAATAAAGCAATGACAAATATTTCAAATAAATTCGATGTCTGGTTCAGAAAAAATTGAAGGATATACCCATTCGGTAGCTGATCTTAAGAAGTCCCTTTATAGTAAAATAACGATATTTTCTTCGATGTGGCGGCTCCTGGACACATGTACTGAGTTACTTCTATATTGATGGATATTAATATGGAAATGACAAACATTTTAGAAAAATTCGACATATTGTTCAGAATTTGAACAGAATGATATACCGATGTACTGATGTACGGACTCTGTATTTAATCATGAAGAAGTCCAAGTTTGATAAATTAACGATTTTGTTTTCAATTTGGCTGCTCGTAGACATATGAACTGAATCTATTCTCTATCGATGCAATTAAATCTAGAAATTGAAGGATATACCGTTCCTGTAGCTGATCTTAAGAAGTCCCTTTATGGTAAATCAACGTCATTTTCTTCAATGAGGCTGGTACTGGACACATGAACTGAATTAATTCTATTAGGATGCATATCTATTAAGCGATGTTCAGAAAATATTGATGAATGCACCGACTCGGTAATTAATCATGAAGACATCTCTTTATAGTAAATTAACGATATTTTTCTGATGGGGCGACTAATGGACACTTGAACTGAGTGATGTTCCGATGTACTGATACAGACTCTGTAAATAATTATGAAGAAAGACAAGTATTATAAATAAAGGAATTAGTTTTCAATATACCTGCTCATAGACACATGAAGTGAATTAACTTTATATTGATGCATAATAATAAAGCCATGACAAATATTGCAGAAAAATTAGAAATCTGGTTCAGAAAGAATTGGAGGATATACTGATTCTGTAGATGATGTTGAGAAGTCCCTTTATAGTAAATTAACGTTTTTGCTTTCTTGAGGTTGCTACTGAATACATGAACTGAAGTAATTCTATATCGATGCATATTAATATAGAAATGACAAATATTTCATAAAATTTTCGACATATTGTTCAGAAAAACAACAGAATGATATACCGATGTACTGATGTACCAACTCTGTAATTAACCATGAAGAAGTCCAAGTTTAATAAATTAATGATTTTGTTTTCAACATGGCTGCTCCTAGACACATGAACTGAATCTATTCTATACCGATGCAAATTAATATAGCAATGACAAATATTACAGACAAAATTCGAAATCTGGTTCAGAAAATATTGAAGGATATACCGTTTCAGTAGCTGATCTTAAGAAATCCGTTTATAGTAAATCAACGTAATTTTCTTCAATGAGGCTGTTACTGGACACATGAACTGAATTAATTCTATTAGAATGCATATTTATTAAGCGATGTTCAGAAAATATTGATGAATGCACAGACTCGGAAACAAATCGTGAAGAGGTCCCTATATAGTAAATTAACGATATTTTCTTCGATGTGGCGGCTCCTGGAATCAAAAACTAAATGAACTTTATATTGATGCATATTAATAAAGCAATGACAAATATTTCAAATAAATTCGATGTCTGGTTCAGAAAAAATTGAAGGATATACCCATTCGGTAGCTGATCTTAAGAAGTCCCTTTATAGTAAAATAACGATATTTTCTTAGATGTGGCGGCTCCTGGACACATGTACTGAGTTACTTCTATATTGATGGATATTAATATGGAAATGACAAACATTTTAGAAAAATTCGACATATTGTTCAGAATTTGAACAGAATGATATACCGATGTACTGATGTACGGACTCTGTATTTAATCATGAAGAAGTCCAAGTTTGATAAATTAACGATTTTGTTTTCAATTTGGCTGCTCGTAGATATATGAACTGAATCTATTCTCTATCGATGCAATTAAATCTAGAAATTGAAGGATATACCGTTCCTGTAGCTGATCTTAAGAAGTCCCTTTATGGTAAATCAACGTCATTTTCTTCAATGAGGCTGGTACTGGACACATGAACTGAATTAATTCTATTAGGATGCATATTTATTAAGCGATGTTCAGAAAATATTGATGAATGCACCGACTCGGTAATTAATCATAAAGACATCTCTTTATAGTAAATTAACGATATTTTTCTGATGGGGCGACTAATGGACACTTGAACTGAGTGATGTTCCGATGTACTGATACAGACTCTGTAAATAATTATGAAGAAAGACAAGTATTATAAATAAAGGAATTAGTTTTCAATATACCTGCTCATAGACACATGAAGTGAATTAACTTTATATTGATGCATAATAATAAAGCCATGACAAATATTGCAGAAAAATTAGAAATCTGGTTCAGAAAGAATTGGAGGATATACTGATTCTGTAGATGATGTTGAGAAGTCCCTTTATAGAAAATTAACGTTTTGCTTTCTTGAGGTTGCTACTGAATACATGAACTGAAGTAATTCTATATCGATGCATATTAATATAGAAATGACAAATATTTCATAAAATTTTCGACATATTGTTCAGAAAAACAACAGAATGATATACCGATGTACTGATGTACCAACTCTGTAATTAACCATGAAGAAGTCCAAGTTTAATAAATTAATGGTTTTGTTTTCAACATGGCTGCTCCTAGACACATGAACTGAATCTATTCTATACCGATGCAAATTAATATAGCAATGACAAATATTACAGACAAAATTCGAAATCTGGTTCAGAAAATATTGAAGGATATACCGTTTCAGTAGCTGATCTTAAGAAATCCGTTTATAGTAAATCAACGTAATTTTCTTCAATGAGGCTGTTACTGGACACATGAACTGAATTAATTCTATTAGAATGCATATTTATTAAGCGATGTTCAGAAAATATTGATGAATGCACAGACTCGGAAACAAATCGTGAAGAGGTCCCTATATAGTAAATTAACGATATTTTCTTCGATGTGGCGGCTCCTGGAATCAAAAACTAAATGAACTTTATATTGATGCATATTAATAAAGCAATGACAAATATTTCAAATAAATTCGATGTCTGGTTCAGAAAAAATTGAAGGATATACCCATTCGGTAGCTGATCTTAAGAAGTCCCTTTATTGTAAAATAACGTTATTTTCTTCGATGTGGCGGCTCTTGGACACATGAACTGAGTTACTTCTATATTGATGGATATTAATATGGAAATGACAAACATTTTAGAAAAAATCGACATATTGTTCAGAATTTGAACAGAATGATATACCGATGTACTGATGTACGGACTCTGTATTTAATCATGAAGAAGTCCAAGTTTGATAAATTAACGATTTTGTTTTCAATATGGCTGCTCGTAGACATATGAACTGAATCTATTCTCTATCGATGCAATTAAATCTACCGTTCCTGTAGCTGATCTCAAGAAGTCCCTTTAAGGTAAATCAACGTAATTTTCTTCAATGAGGCTGGTACTGGACACATGAACTGAATTAATTCTATTAGGATGCATATTTATTAAGCGATGTTCAGAAAATATTGATGAATGCACCGACTCGGTAATTAATCATGAAGACATCTCTTTATAGTAAATTAACGATATTTTTCTGATGGGGCGACTAATGGACACTTGAACTGAGTCATGTTCCGATGTACTGATACAGACTCTGTAAATAATTATGAAGAAGGACAAGTATTATAAATAAAGGATTTAGTTTTCAATATACCTGCTCATAGACACATGAAGTGAATTAACTTTATATTGATGGATAATAATAAAGCCAT
Organism: Coelopa pilipes; assembly: GCA_947389925.1. NCBI lineage: Eukaryota > Metazoa > Arthropoda > Insecta > Diptera > Coelopidae > Coelopa > Coelopa pilipes. Next base: position 12,572,561 of record OX376700.1, read on the forward strand.
GACAAATATTGCAGAAAAATTAGAAATCTGGTTCAGAAAGAATTGGAGGATATACTGATTCTGTAGATGATGTTGAGAAGTCCCTTTATAGTAAATTAACGTTTTTGCTTCTTTGAGGTTGCTACTGAATACATGAACTGAAGTAATTCTATATCGATGCATATTAATATAGAAATGACAAATATTTCATAAAATTTTCGACATATTGTTCAGAAAATCAACAGAATGATATACCGATGTACTGATGTACCAACTCTGTAATTAACCATGAAGAAGTCCAAGTTTAATAAATTAATGATTTTGTTTTCAACATGGCTGCTCCTAGACACATGAACTGAATCTATTCTATACCGATGCAAATTAATATAGCAATGACAAATATTACAGACAAAATTTGAAATCTGGTTCAGAAAATATTGAAGGATATACCGTTTCAGTAGCTGATCTTAAGAAATCCGTTTATAGTAAATCAACGTAATTTTCTTCAATGAGGCTGTTACTGGACACATGAACTGAATTAATTCTATTAGAATGCATATTTATTAAGCGATGTTCAGAAAATATTGATGAATGCACAGACTCGGAAACAAATCGTGAAGAGGTCCCTATATAGTAAATTAAGGATATTTTCCTCGATGTGGCGGCTCCTGGATTCAAAAACTAAATGAACTTTTTATTGATGCATATTAATAAAGCAATGACAAATATTTCAAATAAATTCGATGTCTGGTTCAGAAAAAATTGAAGGATATACCCATTCGGTAGCTGATCTTAAGAAGTCCCTTTATAGTAAAATAACGTTATTTTCTTCGATGTGGCGGCTCCTGGACACATGAACTGAGTTTCTTCTATATTGATGGATATTAATATGGAAATGACAAACATTTTAGAAAAATTCGACATATTGTTCAGAATTTGAACAGAATGATATACCGATGTACTGATGTACGGACTCTGTATTTAATCATGAAGAAGTCCACGTTTGATAAATTAACGATTTAGTTTTCAATATGGCTGCTCTTAGACATATGAACTGAATCTATTCTCTATCGATGCAATTAAATCTAGAAATTGAAGGATATACCGTTCCTGTAGCTGATCTTAAGAAGTCCCTTTATGGTAAATCAACGTCATTTTCTTCAATGAGGCTGGTACTGGACACATGAACTGAATTAATTCTATTAGGATGCATATTTATTAAGCGATGTTCAGAAAATATTGATGAATGCACCGACTCGGTAATTAATCATGAAGACATCTCTTTATAGTAAATTAACGATATTTTTCTGATGGGGCGACTAATGGACACTTGAATTGAGTGATGTTCCGATGTACTGATACAGACTCTGTAAATAATTATGAAGAAAGACAAGTATTATAAATAAAGGAATTAGTTTTCAATATACCTGCTCATAGACACATGAAGTGAATTAACTTTATATTGATGCATAATAATAAAGCCATGACAAATATTGCAGAAAAATTAGAAATCTGGTTCAGAAAGAATTGGAGGATATACTGATTCTGTAGATGATGTTGAGAAGTCCCTTTATAGTAAATTAACGTTTTTGCTTCTTTGAGGTTGCTACTGAATACATGAACTGAAGTAATTCTATATCGATGCATATTAATATAGAAATGACAAATATTTCATAAAATTTTCGACATATTGTTCAGAAAAACAACAGAATGATATACCGATGTACTGATGTACCAACTCTGTAATTAACCATGAAGAAGTCCAAGTTTAATAAATTAATGATTTTGTTTTCAACATGGCTGCTCCTAGACACATGAACTGAATCTATTCTATACCGATGCAAATTAATATAGCAATGACAAATATTACAGACAAAATTCGAAATCTGGTTCAGAAAATATTGAAGGATATACCGTTTCAGTAGCTGATCTTAAGAAATCCGTTTATAGTAAATCAACGTAATTTTCTTCAATGAGGCTGTTACTGGACACATGAACTGAATTAATTCTATTAGAATGCATATTTATTGAGCGATGTTCAGAAAATATTGATGAATGCACAGACTCGGAAACAAATCGTGAAGAGGTCCCTATATAGTAAATTAACGATATTTTCTTCGATGTGGCGGCTCCTGGAATCAAAAACTAAATGAACTTTATATTGATGCACATTAATAAAGCAATGACAAATATTTCAAATAAATTCGATGTCTGGTTCAGAAAAAATTGAAGGATATACCCATTCGGTAGCTGATCTTAAGAAGTCCCTTTATAGTAAAATAACGTTATTTTCTTCGATGTGGCGGCTCTTGGACACATGAACTGAGTTACTTCTATATTGATGGATATTAATATGGAAATGACAAACATTTTAGAAAAATTCGACATATTGTTCAGAATTTGAACAGAATGATATACCGATGTACTAATGTACGGACTCTGTATTTAATCATGAAGAAGTCCAAGTTTGATAAATTAACGATTTTGTTTTCAATATGGCTGCTCGTAGACATATGAACTGAATCTATTCTCTATCGATGCAATTAAATCTACAAATTGAAGGATATACCGTTCCTGTAGCTGATCTTAAGAAGTCCCTTTATGGTAAATCAACGTCATTTTCTTCAATGAGGCTGGTACTGGACACATGAACTGAATTAATTCTATTAGGATGCATATTTATTAAGCGATGTTCAGAAAATATTGATGAATGCACCGACTCGGTAATTAATCATGAAGACATCTCTTTATAGTAAATTAACGATATTTTTCTGATGGGGCGACTAATGGACACTTGAACTGAGTGATGTTCCGATGTACTGATACAGACTCTGTAAATAATTATGAAGAAGGACAAGTATTATAAATAAAGGAATTAGTTTTCAATATACCTGCTCTTAGACACATGAAGTGAATTAACTTTATATTGATGCATAATAATAAAGACATGATAAATATTGCAGAAAAATTAGAAATCTGGTTCAGAAAGTATTGGAGGGTATACTGATTCTGCAGCTGATGTTGAGAAGTCCCTTTATAGTAAATTAACGTTTTTGCTTCTTTGAGGTTGCTACTGAATACATGAACTGAAGTAATTCTATATCGATGCATATTAATATAGAAATGACAAATGTTTCATAAAATTTCGACATATTGTTCAGAAAAAGAACAATGATGATGATGTACTGATGTACCAACTCTGTAATTAACCATGAAGAAGTCCAAGTTTAATAAATGAATGATTTTGTTTTCAATATGGCTGCTCCTAGACACATGAACTGAATCTATTCTATGTCGATGGAAATTAATATAGCAATGACAAATATTACAGACAAAATTCGAAATCTGGTTCAGAAAATATTGAAGGATATACCGTTTCAGTAGCTGATCTTAAGAAATCCGTTTATAGTAAATCAACGTAATTTTCTTCAATGAGGCTGTTACTGGACACATGAACTGAATTAATTCTATTAGAATGCATATTTATTAAGCGATGTTCAGAAAAAATTGATGAATGCACAGACTCGGAAACAAATCGTGAAGAGGTCCCTATATAGTAAATTAACGATATTTTCTTCGATGTGGCGGCTCCTGGAATCAAAAACTAAATGAACTTTATATTGATGCATATTAATAAAGCAATGACAAATATTTCAAATAAATTCGATGTCTGGTTCAGAAAAAATTGAAGGATATACCCATTCGGTAGCTGATCTTAAGAAGTCCCTTTATAGTAAAATAACGATATTTTCTTCGATGTGGCGGCTCCTGGACACATGAACTGAGTTACTTCTATATTGATGGATATTAATATTGAAATGACAAACATTTTAGAAAAATTCGACATATTGTTCAGAATTTGAACAGAATGATATACCGATGTACTGATGTACGGACTCTGTATTTAATCATGAAGAAGTCCAAGTTTGATAAATTAACGATTTTGTTTTCAATATGGCTGCTCTTAGACATATAAACTGAATCTATTCTCTATCGATGCAATTAAATCTAGAAATTGAAGGATATACCGTTCCTGTAGCTGATCTTAAGAAGTCCCTTTATGGTAAATCAACGTCATTTTCTTCAATGAGGCTGGTACTGGACACATGAACTGAATTAATTCTATTAGGATGCATATTTATTAAGCGATGTTCAGAAAATATTGATGAATGCACCGACTCGGTAATTAATCATGAAGACATCTCTTTATAGTAAATTAACGATATTTTTCTGATGGGGCGACTAATGGACACTTGAACTGAGTGATGTTCCGATGTACTGATACAGACTCTGTAAATATTTATGAAGAAGGACAAGTATTATGAATAAAGGAATTAGTTTTCAATATACCTGCTCTTAGACACATGAAGTGAATTAACTTTATATTGATGCATAATAATAAAGCCATGATAAATATTGCAGAAAAATTAGAAATCTGGTTCAGAAAGTATTGGAGGATATACTGATTCTGCAGCTGATGTTGAGAAGTCCCTTTATAGTAAATTAACGTTTTCGCTTCTTTGAGGTTGCTACTGAATACATGAACTGAAGTAATTCTATATCGATGCATATTAATATAGAAATGGCAAATGTTTCATAAAATTTCGACATATTGTTCAGAAAAAGAACAATGATGAATGATATACCGATGTACTGATGTACCAACTCTGTAATTAACCATGAAGAAGTCCAAGTTTAATAAATGAATGATTTTGTTTTCAATATGGCTGCTCCTAGACACATGAACTGAATCTATTCTATGTCGATGGAAATTAATATAGCAATGACAAATATTACAGACAAAATTCGAAATCTGGTTCAGAAAATATTGAAGGATATACCGTGTCAGTAGCTGATCTTAAGAAATCCGTTTATAGTAAATCAACGTAATTTTCTTCAATGAGGCTGTTACTGGACACATGAACTGAATTAATTCTATTAGAATGCATATTTATTAAGCGATGTTCAGAAAATATTGATGAATGCACAGACTCGGAAACAAATCGTGAAGAGGTCCCTATATAGTAAATTAACGATATTTTCTTCGATGTGGCGGCTCCTGGAAACAAAAACTAAATGAACTTTATATTGATGCATATTAATAAAGCAATGACAAATATTTCAAATAAATTCGATGTCTGGTTCAGAAAAAATTGAAGGATATACCCATTCGGTAGCTGATCTTAAGAAGTCCCTTTATAGTAAAATAACGTTATTTTCTTCGATGTGGCGGCTCCTGGACACATGAACTGAGTTACTTCTATATTGATGGATATTAATATGGAAATGACAAACATTTTAGAAAAATTCGACATATTGTTCAGAATTTGAACAGAATGATAAACCGATGTACTGATGTACGGACTCTGTATTTAATCATGAAGAAGTCCAAGTTTGATAAATTAACGATTTTGTTTTCAATATGGCTGCTCGTAGACATATGAACTGAATCTATTCTCTATCGATGCAATTAAATCTACCGTTCCTGTAGCTGATCTCAAGAAGTCCCTTTAAGGTAAATCAACGTAATTTTCTTCAATGAGGCTGGTACTGGACACATGAACTGAATTAATTCTATTAGGATGCATATTTATTAAGCGATGTTCAGAAAATATTGATGAATGCACCGACTCGGTAATTAATCATGAAGACATCTCTTTATAGTAAATTAATGATATTTTTCTGATGGGGCGACTAATGGACACTTGAACTGAGTGATGTTCCGATGTACTGATACAGACTCTGTAAATAATTATGAAGAAGGACAAGTATTATAAATAAAGGAATTAGTATTCAATATACCTGCTCATAGACACATGAAGTGAATTTACTTTATATTGATGCATAATAATAAAGCCATGATAAATATTGCAGAAAAATTAGAAAACTGGTTCAGAAAGTATTGGAGGATATACTGATTCTGCAGCTGATGTTGAGAAGTCCCTTTATAGTAAATTAACGTTTTTGCTTCTTTGAGGTTGCTACTGAATACATGAACTGAAGTAATTCTATATCGATGCATATTAATATAGAAATGACAAATGTTTCATAAAATTTCGACATATTGTTCAGAAAAAGAACAATGATGAATGATATACCGATGTACTGATGTACCAACTCTGTAATTAACCATGAAGAAGTCCAAGTTTAATAAATGAATGATTTTGTTTTCAATATGGCTGCTCCTAGACACATGAACTGAATCTATTCTATGTCGATGGAAATTAATATAGCAATGACAAATATTACAGACAAAATTCGAAATCTGGTTCAGAAAATATTGAAGGATATACCGTTTCAGTAGCTGATCTTAAGAAATCCGTTTATAGTAAATCAACGTAATTTTCTTCAATGAGGCTGTTACTGGACACATGAACTGAATTAATTCTATTAGAATGCATATTTATTAAGCGATGTTCAGAAAAAATTGATGAATGCACAGACTCGGAAACAAATCGTGAAGAGGTCCCTATATAGTAAATTAACGATATTTTCTTCGATGTGGCGGCTCCTGGAATCAAAAACTAAATGAACTTTATATTAATGCATATTAATAAAGCAATGATAAATATTTCAAATAAATTCGATGTCTGGTTCAGAAAAAATTGAAGGATATTCCCATTCGGTAGCTGATCTTAAGAAGTCCCTTTATAGTAAAATAACGTTATTTTCTTCGATGTGGCGGCTCCTGGACACATGAACTGAGTTACTTCTATATTGATGGATATTAATATGGAAATGACAAACATTTTAGAAAAATTCGACATATTGTTCAGAATTTGAACAGAATGATATACCGATGTACTGATGTACGGACTCTGTATTTAATCATGAAGAAGTCCAAGTTTGATAAATTAACGATTTTGTTTTCAATATGGCTGCTCTTTGACATATGAACTGAATCTATTCTCTATCGATGCAATTAAATCTACCGTTCCTGTAGCTGATCTCAAGAAGTCCCTTTAAGGTAAATCAACGTAATTTTCTTCAATGAGGCTGGTACTGGACACATGAACTGAATTAATTCTATTAGGATGCATATTTATTAAGCGATGTTCAGAAAATATTGATGAATGCACCGACTCGGTAATTAATCATGAAGACATCTCTTTATAGTAAATTAATGATATTTTTCTGATGGGGCGACTAATGGACACTTGAACTGAGTGATGTTCCGATGTACTGATACAGACTCTGTAAATAATTATGAAGAAGGACAAGTATTATAAATAAAGGAATTAGTATTCAATATACCTGCTCATAGACACATGAAGTGAATTAACTTTATATTGATGCATAATAATAAAGCCATGATAAATATTGCAGAAAAATTAGAAAACTGGTTCAGAAAGTATTGGAGGATATACTGATTCTGCAGCTGATGTTGAGAAGTCCCTTTATAGTAAATTAACGTTTTTGCTTCTTTGAGGTTGCTACTGAATACATGAACTGAAGTAATTCTATATCGATGCATATTAATATAGAAATGACAAATGTTTCATAAAATTTCGACATATTGTTCAGAAAAAGAACAATGATGATGATGTACTGATGTACCAACTCTGTAATTAACCATGAAGAAGTCCAAGTTTAATAAATGAATGATTTTGTTTTCAATATGGCTGCTCCTAGACACATGAACTGAATCTATTCTATGTCGATGGAAATTAATATAGCAATGACAAATATTACAGACAAAATTCGAAATCTGGTTCAGAAAATATTGAAGGATATACCGTTTCAGTAGCTGATCTTAAGAAATCCGTTTATAGTAAATCAACGTAATTTTCTTCAATGAGGCTGTTACTGGACACATGAACTGAATTAATTCTATTAGAATGCATATTTATTAAGCGATGTTCAGAAAAAATTGATGAATGCACAGACTCGGAAACAAATCGTGAAGAGGTCCCTATATAGTAAATTAACGATATTTTCTTCGATGTGGCGGCTCCTGGAATCAAAAACTAAATGAACTTTATATTGATGAATATTAATAAAGCAATGATAAATATTTCAAATAAATTCGATGTCTGGTTCAGAAAAAATTGAAGGATATACCCATTCGGTAGCTGATCTTAAGAAGTCCCTTTATAGTAAAATAACGTTATTTTCTTCGATGTGGCGGCTCCTGGACACATGAACTGAGTTACTTCTATATTGATGGATATTAATATGGAAATGACAAACATTTTAGAAAAATTCGACATATTGTTCAGAATTTGAACAGAATGATATACCGATGTACTGATGTACGGACTCTGTATTTAATCATGAAGAAGTCCAAGTTTGATAAATTAACGATTTTGTTTTCAATATGGCTGCTCTTTGACATATGAACAGAATCTATTCTCTATCGATGCAATTAAATCTACCGTTCCTGTAGCTGATCTTAAGAAGTCCCTTTAAGGTAAATCAACGTAATTTTCTTCAATGAGGCTGGTACTGGACACATGAACTGAATTAATTCTATTAGGATGCATATTTATTAAGCGATGTTCAGAAAATATTGATGAATGCACCGACTCGGTAATTAATCATGAAGACATCTCTTTATAGTAAATTAATGATATTTTTCTGATGGGGCGACTAATGGACACTTGAACTGAGTGATGTTCCGATGTACTGATACAGACTCTGTAAATAATTATGAAGAAGGACAAGTATTATAAATAAAGGAATTAGTATTCAATATACCTGCTCATAGACACATGAAGTGAATTAACTTTATATTGATGCATAATAATAAAGCCATGATAAATATTGCAGAAAAATTAGAAATCTGGTTCAGAAAGTATTGGAGGATATTCTGATTCTGCAGCTGATGTTGAGAAGTCCCTTTATAGTAAATTAACGTTTTTGCTTCTTTGAGGTTGCTACTGAATACATGAACTGAAGTAATTCTATATCGATGCATATTAATATAGAAATGACAAATGTTTCATAAAATTTCGACATATTGTTCAGAAAAAGAACAATGATGAATGATATACCGATGTACTGATGTACCAACTCTGTAATTAACCATGAAGAAGTCCAAGTTTAATAAATTAATGATTTTGTTTTCAATATGGCTGCTCCTGGACACATGAACTGAATCTATTCTATGTCGATGGAAATTAATATAGCAATGACAAATATTACAGACAAAATTCGAAATCTGGTTCAGAAAATATTGAAGGATATACCGTTTCAGTAGCTGATCTTAAGAAATCCGTTTATAGTAAATCAATGTAATTTTCTTCAATGAGTCTGTTACTGTACACATGAACTGAATTAATTCTATTAGAATGCATATTTATTAAGCGATGTTCAGAAAAAATTGATGAATGCACAGACTCGGAAACAAATAGTGAAGAGGTCCCTATATAGTAAATTAACGATATTTTCTTCGATGTGGCGGCTCCTGGAATCAAAAACTAAATTAACTTTATATTGATGCATATTAATAAAGCAATGATAAATATTTCAAATAAATTCGATGTCTGGTTCAGAAAAAATTGAAGGATATACCCATTCGGTAGCTGATCTTAAGAAGTCCCTTTATAGTAAAATACCGTTATTTTCTTCGATGTGGCGGCTCCTGGACACATGAACTGAGTTACTTCTATATTGATGGATATTAATATGGAAATGACAAACATTTTAGAAAAATTCGACATATTGTTCAGAATTTGAACAGAATGATATACCGATGTACTGATGTACGGACTCTGTATTTAATCATGAAGAAGTCCAAGTTTGATAAATTAACGATTTTGTTTTCAATATGGCTGCTCTTAGACATATGAACTGAATCTATTCTCTATCGATGCAATTAATTCTAGAAATTGAAGGATATACCGTTCCTGTAGCTGATCTTAAGAAGTCTCTTTATGGTAAATCAACGTCATTTTCTTCAATGAGGCTGGTACTGGACACATGAACTGAATTAATTCTATTAGGATGCATATCTATTAAGCGATGTTCAGAAAATATTGATGAATGCACCGACTCGGTAATTAATCATGAAGACATCTCTTTATAGTAAATTAACGATATTTTTCTGATGGGGCGACTAATGGACACTTGAACTGAGTGATGTTCCGATGTACTGATACAGACTCTGTAAATAATTATGAAGATAGACAAGTATTATAAATAAAGGAATTAGTATTCAATATAACTGCTCATAGACACATGAAGTGAATTAACTTTATATTGATGCATAATAATAAAGCCATGACAAATATTGCAGAAAAATTAGAAATCTGGTTCAGAAAGTATTGGAGGATATACTGATTCTGCAGCTTATGCTGAGAAGTCACTTTATAGTAAATTAACGTTTTTGCTTCTTTGAGGTTGCTACTGAATACATGAACTGAAGTAATTCTATATCGATGCATATTAATATAGAAATGACAAATGTTTCATAATTTGTCGACATATTGTTCAGAAAAAGAACAATGATGAATGATATACCGATGTACTGATGTACCAACTCTGTCGACATATTGTTCAGAAAAAGAACAATGATGAATGATATACCGATGTACTGATGTACCAACTCTGTAATTAACCATGAAGAAGTCCAAGTTTAATAAATGAATGATTTTGTTTTCAATATGGCTGCTCCTAGACACATGAACTGAATCTATTCTATGTCGATGGAAATTAATATAGCAATGACAAATATTACAGACAAAATTCGAAATCTGGTTCAGAAAATATTGAAGGATATACCGCTTCAGTAGCTGATCTTAAGAAATCCGTTTATAGTAAATCAACGTAATTTTCTTCAATGAGGCTGTTACTGGACACATGAACTGAATTAATTCTATTAGAATGCATATTTATTAAGCGATGTTCAGAAATTATTGATGAATGCACAGACTCGGAAACAAATCGTGAAGAGGTCCCTATATACTAAATTAAGGATATTTTCCTCGATGTGGCGGATCCTGGAAACAAAAACTAAATGAACTTTATATTGATGCATATTAATAAAGCAATGACAAATATTTCAAATAAATTCGATGTCTGGTTCAGAAAAAATTGAAGGATATACCCATTCGGTAGCTGATCTTAAGAAGTCCCTTTATAGTAAAATAACGATATTTTCTTCGATGTGGCGGCTCCTGGACACATGTACTGAGTTACTTCTATATTGATGGATATTAATATGGAAATGACAAACATTTTAGAAAAATTCGACATATTGTTCAGAATTTGAACAGAATGATATACCGATGTACTGATGTACGGACTCTGTATTTAATCATGAAGAAGTCCAAGTTTGATAAATTAACGATTTTGTTTTCAATATGGCTGCTCTTAGACATATGAACAGAATCTATTCTCTATCGATGCAATTAAATCTACAAATTGAAGGATATACCGTTCCTGTAGCTGATCTTAAGAAGTCCCTTTATGGTAAATCAACGTCATTTTCTTCAATGAGGCTGGTACTGGACACATGAACTGAATTAATTCTATTAGGATGCATATTTATTAAGCGATGTTCAGAAAATATTGATGAATGCACAGACTCGGAAACAAATCGTGAAGAGGTCCCTATATAGTAAATTAACGATATTTTTCTGATGGGGCGACTAATGGACACTTGAACTGAGTGATGTTCCGATGTACTGATACAGACTCTGTAAATAATTATGAAGAAAGACAAGTATTATAAATAAAGGAATTAGTTTTCAATATACCTGCTCATAGACACATGAAGTGAATTAACTTTATATTGATGCATAATAATAAAGCCATGACAAATATTGCAGAAAAATTAGAAATCTGGTTCAGAAAGTATTGGAGGATATATTGATTCTGCAGCTGATGTTGAGAAGTCCCTTTATAGTAAATTAACGTTTCTGCTTCTTTGAGGTTGCTACTGCATACATGAACTGAAGTAATTCTATATCGATGCATATTAATATAGAAATGACAAATATTTCATAAAATTTCGACATATTGTTCAGAAAATGAACATAATGATATACCGATGTACTGATGTACGGACTCTGTAATTAACCATGAAGAAGTCCAAGTTTAATAAATTAATGATTTTGTTTTCAACATGGCTGCTCCTAGACACATGAACTGAATCTATTCTCTATCGGTGCAATTAAATCTAGAAATTGAAGGATATACCGTTCCTGTAGCTGATCTTAAGAAGTCCCTTTATGGTAAATCAACGTCATTTTCTTCAATGAGGCTGGTACTGGACACATGAACTGAATTAATTCTATTAGGATGCATATTTATTAAGCGATGTTCTGAAAATATTGATGAATGCACCGACTCGGTAATTAATCATGAAGACATCTCTTTATAGTAAATTAACGATATTTTTCTGATGGGGCGACTAATGGACACTTGAACTGAGTGATGTTCCGATGTACTGATACAGACTCTGTAAATAATTATGAAGAAGGACAAGTATTATAAATAAAGGAATTAGTTTTCAATATACCTGCTCATAGACACATGAAGTGAATTAACTTTATATTGATGCATAATAATAAAGCCATGATAAATATTGCAGACAAATTAGAAATCTGGTTCAGAAAGTATTGGAGGATATACTGATTCTGCAGCTGATGTTGAGAAGTCCCTTTATAGTAAATTAACGTTTTTGCTTCTTTGAGGTTGCTACTGAATACATGAACTGAAGTAATTCTATATCGATGCTCTCTGTCCCTTTATGGTAAATCAACGTCATTTTCTTCAATGAGGCTGGTACTGGACACATGAACTGAATTAATTAGATTAGGATGCATATTTATTAAGCGATGTTCAGAAAATATTGATGAATGCACCGACTCGGTAATTAATCATGAAGACATCTCTTTATAGTAAATTAACGATATTTTTCTGATGGGACGACTAATGGACACTTGAACTGAGTGATGTTCCGATGTACTGATACAGACTCTGTAAATAATTATGAAGAAGGACAAGTATTATAAATAAAGGAATTAGTTTTCAATATACCTGCTCATAGACACATGAAGTGAATTAACTTTATATTGATGCATAATAATAAAGCCATGACAAATATTGCAGAAAAATTAGAAATCTGGTTCAGAAAGTATTGGAGGATATACTGATTCTGCAGCTGATGTTGAGAAGTCCCTTTATAGTAAATTAACGTTTTTGCTTCTTTGAGGTTGCTACTGCATACATGAACTGAAGTAATTCTATATCGATGCATATTAATATAGAAATGACAAATATTTCATAAATTTCGACATATTGTTCAGAAAATGAACAGAATGATATACCGATGTACTGATGTACGGACTCTGTAATTAACCATGAAGAAGTCCAAGTTTAATAAATGAATGATTTTGTTTTCAATATGGCTGCTCCTAGACACATGAACTGAATCTATTCTATGTCGATGGAAATTAATATAGCAATGACAAATATTACAGACAAAATTCGAAATCTGGTTCAGAAAATATTGAAGGATATACCGTTTCAGTAGCTGATCTTAAGAAATCCGTTTATAGTAAATCAATGTAATTTTCTTCAATGAGGCTGTTACTGTACACATGAACTGAATTAATTCTATTAGAATGCATATTTATTAAGCGATGTTCAGAAAAAATTGATGAATGCACAGACTCGGAAACAAATCGTGAAGAGGTCCCTATATAGTAAATTAACGATATTTTCTTCGATGTGGCGGCTCCTGGAATCAAAAACTAAATGAACTTTATATTGATGCATATTAATAAAGCAATGATAAATATTTCAAATAAATTCGATGTCTGGTTCAGAAAAAATTGAAGGATATACCCATTCGGTAGCTGATCTTAAGAAGTCCCTTTATAGTAAAATACCGTTATTTTCTTCGATGTGGCGGCTCCTGGACACATGAACTGAGTTACTTTTATATTGATGGATATTAATATGGAAATGACAAACATTTTAGAAAAATTCGACATATTGTTCAGAATTTGAACAGAATGATATACCGATGTACTGATGTACGGACTCTGTATTTAATCATGAAGAAGTCCAAGTTTGATAAATTAACGATTTTGTTTTCAATATGGCTGCTCTTAGACATATGAACTGAATCTATTCTCTATCGATGCAATTAAATCTAGAAATTGAAGGATATACCGTTCCTGTAGCTGATCTTAAGAAGTCTCTTTATGGTAAATCAACGTCATTTTCTTCAATGAGGCTGGTACTGGACACATGAACTGAATTAATTCTATTAGGATGCATATCTATTAAGCGATGTTCAGAAAATATTGATGAATGCACCGACTCGGTAATTAATCATGAAGACATCTCTTTATAGTAAATTAACGATATTTTTCTGATGGGGCGACTAATGGACACTTGAACTGAGTGATGTTCCGATGTACTGATACAGACTCTGTAAATAATTATGAAGAAGGACAAGTATTATAAATAAAGGAATTAGTTTTCAATATACCTGCTCATAGACACATGAAGTGAATTAACTTTATATTGATGCATAATAATAAAGCCATGATAAATATTGCAGACAAATTAGAAATCTGGTTCAGAAAGTATTGGAGGATATACTGATTCTGCAGCTGATGTTGAGAAGTCCCTTTATAGAAAACGTTTTTGCTTCTTTAACGTTTTTGCTTCTTTGAGGTTGCTACTGAATACATGAACTGAAGTAATTCTATATCGATGCTCTCTGTCCCTTTATGGTAAATCAACGTCATTTTCTTCAATGAGGCTGGTACTGGACACATGAACTGAATTAATTAGATTAGGATGCATATTTATTAAGCGATGTTCAGAAAATATTGATGAATGCACCGACTCGGTAATTAATCATGAAGACATCTCTTTATAGTAAATTAACGATATTTTTCTGATGGGGCGACTAATGGACACTTGAACTGAGTGATGTTCCGATGTACTGATACAGACTCTGTAAATAATTATGAAGAAGGACAAGTATTATAAATAAAGGAATTAGTTTTCAATATACCTGCTCATAGACACATGAAGTGAATTAACTTTATATTGATGCATAATAATAAAGCCATGACAAATATTGCAGAAAAATTAGAAATCTGGTTCAGAAAGTATTGGAGGATATACTGATTCTGCAGATGATGTTGAGAAGTCCCTTTATAGTAAATTAACGTTTTTGCTTCTTTGAGGTTGCTACTGCATACATGAACTGAAGTAATTCTATATCGATGCATATTAATATAGAAATGACAAATGTTTCATAAAATTTCGACATATTGTTCAGAAAATGAACAGAATGATATACCGATGTACTGATGTACGGACTCTGTAATTAACCATGAAGAAGTCCAAGTTTAATAAATGAATGATTTTGTTTTCAATATGGCTGCTCCTAGACACATGAACTGAATCTATTCTATGTCGATGGAAATTAATATAGCAATGACAAATATTACAGACAAAATTCGAAATCTGGTTCAGAAAATATTGAAGGATATACCGTTTCAGTAGCTGATCTTAAGAAATCCGTTTATAGTAAATCAACGTAATTTTCTTCAATGAGGCTGTTACTGTACACATGAACTGAATTAATTCTATTAGAATGCATATTTATTAAGCGATGTTCAGAAAAAATTGATGAATGCACAGACTCGGAAACAAATCGTGAAGAGGTCCCTATATAGTAAATTAACGATATTTTCTTCGATGTGGCGGCTCCTGGAATCAAAAACTAAATGAACTTTATATTGATGCATATTAATAAAGCAATGATAAATATTTCAAATAAATTCGATGTCTGGTTCAGAAAAAATTGAAGGATATACCCATTCGGTAGCTGATCTTAAGAAGTCCCTTTATAGTAAAATACCGTTATTTTCTTCGATGTGGCGGCTCCTGGACACATGAACTGAGTTACTTCTATATTGATGCATATTAATATAGAAATGACAAATATTTCATAAAATTTCGACATATTTTTCAGAAAATGAACATAATGATATACCGATGTACTGATGTACGGACTCTGTAATTAACCATGAAGAAGTCCAAGTTTAATAAATTAATGATTTTGTTTTCAACATGGCTGCTCCTCGACACATGAACTGAATCTATTCTCTATCGGTGCAATTAAATCTAGAAATTGAAGGATATACCGTTCCTGTAGCTGATCTTAAGAAGTCCCTTTATGGTAAATCAACGTCATTATCTTCAATGAGGCTGGTACTGGACACATGAACTGAATTAATTCTATTAGGATGCATATTTATTAAGCGATGTTCTGAAAATATTGATGAATGCACCGACTCGGTAATTAATCATGAAGACATCTCTTTATAGTAAATTAACGATATTTTTCTGATGGGGCGACTAATGGACACTTGAACTGAGTGATGTTTCGATGTACTGATACAGACTCTGTAAATAATTATGAAGAAGGACAAGTATTATAAATAAAGGAATTAGTTTTCAATATAACTGCTCATAGACACATGAAGTGAATTAACTTTATATTGATGCATAATAATAAAGCCATGATAAATATTGCAGACAAATTAGAAATCTGGTTCAGAAAGTATTGGAGGATATACTGATTCTGCAGCTGATGTTGAGAAGTCCCTTTATAGAAAACGTTTTTGCTTCTTTAACGTTTTTGCTTCTTTGAGGTTGCTACTGAATACATGAACTGAAGTAATTCTATATCGATGCTCTCTGTCCCTTTATGGTAAATCAACGTCATTTTCTTCAATGAGGCTGGTACTGGACACATGAACTGAATTAATTAGATTAGGATGCATATTTATTAAGCGATGTTCAGAAAATATTGATGAATGCACCGACTCGGTAATTAATCATGAAGACATCTCTTTATAGTAAATTAACGATATTTTTCTGATGGGGCGACTAATGGACACTTGAACTGAGTGATGTTCCGATGTACTGATACAGACTCTGTAAATAATTATGAAGAAGGACAAGTATTATAAATAAAGGAATTAGTTTTCAATATACCTGCTCATAGACACATGAAGTGAATTAACTTTATATTGATGCATAATAATAAAGCCATGACAAATATTGCAGAAAAATTAGAAATCTGGTTCAGAAAGTATTGGAGGATATACTGATTCTGCAGCTGATGTTGAGAAGTCCCTTTATAGTAAATTAACGTTTTTGCTTCTTTGAGGTTGCTACTGCATACATGAACTGAAGTAATTCTATATCGATGCATATTAATATAGAAATGACAAATATTTCATAAAATTTCGACATATTGTTCAGAAAATGAACAGAATGATATACCGATGTACTGATGTACGGACTCTGTAATTAACCATGAAGAAGTCCAAGTTTAATAAATGAATGATTTTGTTTTCAATATGGCTGCTCCTAGACACATGAACTGAATCTATTCTATGTCGATGGAAATTAATATAGCAATGACAAATATTACAGACAAAATTCGAAATCTGGTTCAGAAAATATTGAAGGATATACCGTTTCAGAAGCTGATCTTAAGAAATCCGTTTATAGTAAATCAATGTAATTTTCTTCAATGAGGCTGTTACTGTACACATGAACTGAATTAATTCTATTAGAATGCATATTTATTAAGCGATGTTCAGAAAAAATTGATGAATGCACAGACTCGGAAACAAATCGTGAAGAGGTCCCTATATAGTAAATTAACGATATTTTCTTCGATGTGGCGGCTCCTGGAATCAAAAACTAAATGAACTTTATATTGATGCATATAAATAAAGCAATGATAAATATTTCAAATAAATTCGATGTCTGGTTCAGAAAAAATTGAAGGATATACCCATTCGGTAGCTGATCTTAAGAAGTCCCTTTATAGTAAAATAACGTTATTTTCTTCGATGTGGCGGCTCCTGGACACATGAACTGAGTTACTTCTATATTGATGGATATTAATATGGAAATGACAAACATTTTAGAAAAATTCGACATATTGTTCAGAATTTGAACAGAATGATATACCGATGTACTGATGTACGGACTCTGTATTTAATCATGAAGAAGTCCAAGTTTGATAAATTAACGATTTTGTTTTCAATATGGCTGCTCGTAGACATATGAACTGAATCTATTCTCTATCGATGCAATTAAATCTAGAAATTGAAGGATATACCGTTCCTGAAGCTGATCTTAAGAAGTCCCTTTATGGTAAATCAACGTAATTTTCTTCAATGAGGCTGGTACTGGACACATGAACTGAATTAATTCTATTAGGATGCATATTTATTAAGCGATGTTCAGAAAATATTGATGAATGCACAGACTCGGAAACAAATCGTGAAGAGGTCCCTATATAGTAAATTAACGATATTTTTCTGATGGGGCGACTAATGGACACTTGAACTGAGTGATGTTCCGATGTACTGATACAGACTCTGTAAATAATTATGAAGAAAGACAAGTATTATAAATAAAGGAATTAGTTTTCAATGTACCTGCTCATAGACACATGAAGTGAATTAACTTTATATTGATGCATAATAATAAAGCCATGATAAATATTGCAGACAAATTAGAAATCTGGTTCAGAAAGTATTGGAGGATATACTGATTCTGCAGCTGATGTTGAGAAGTCCCTTTATAGAAAACGTTTTTGCTTCTTTAACGTTTTTGCTTCTTTGAGGTTGCTACTGAATACATGAACTGAAGTAATTCTATATCGATGCTCTCTGTCCCTTTATGGTAAATCAACGTCATTTTCTTCAATGAGGCTGGTACTGGACACATGAACTGAATTAATTAGATTAGGATGCATATTTATTAAGCGATGTTCAGAAAATATTGATGAATGCACCGACTCGGTAATTAATCATGAAGACATCTCTTTATAGAAAATTAACGATATTTTTCTGATGGGGCGACTAATGGACACTTGAACTGAGTGATGTTCCGATGTACTGATACAGACTCTGTAAATAATTATGAAGAAGGACAAGTATTATAAATAAAGGAATTAGTTTTCAATATACCTGCTCATAGACACATGAAGTGAATTAACTTTATATTGATGCATAATAATAAAGCCATGATAAATATTGCAGAAAAATTAGAAATCTGGTTCAGAAAGTATTGGAGGATATACTGATTCTGCAGCTGATGTTGAGAAGTCCCTTTATAGAAAACGTTTTTGCTTCTTTGAGGTTGCTACTGAATACATGAACTGAAGTAATTCTATATCGATGCATATTAATATAGAAATGACAAATATTTCATAAAATTTCGACATATTGTTCAGAAAATGAACAGAATGATATACCGATGTACTGATGTACGGACTCTGTAATTAACCATGAAGAAGTCCAAGTTTAATAAATGAATAATTTTGTTTTCAATATGGCTGCTCCTAGACACATGAACTGAATCTATTCTATGTCGATGGAAATTAATATAGCAATGACAAATATTACAGACAAAATTCGAAATCTGGTTCAGAAAATATTGAAGGATATACCGTTTCAGTAGCTGATCTTAAGAAATCCGTTTATAGTAAATCAATGTAATTTTCTTCAATGAGGCTGTTACTGTACACATGAACTGAATTAATTCTATTAGAATGCATATTTATTAAGCGATGTTCAGAAAAAATTGATGAATGCACAGACTCGGAAACAAATCGTGAAGAGGTCCCTATATAGTAAATTAACGATATTTTCTTCGATGTGGCGGCTCCTGGAATCAAAAACTAAATGAACTTTATATTGATGCATATTAATAAAGCAATGATAAATATTTCAAATAAATTCGATGTCTGGTTCAGAAGAAATTTAAGGATATACCCATTCGGTAGCTGATCTTAAGAAGTCCCTTTATAGTAAAATAACGTTATTTTCTTCGATGTGGCGGTTCCTGGACACATGAACTGAGTTACTTCTATATTGATGGATATTAATATGGAAATGACAAACATTTTAGAAAAATTCGACATATTGTTCAGAATTTGAACAGAATGATATACCGATGTACTGATGTACGGACTCTGTATTTAATCATGAAGAAGTCCAAGTTTGATAAATTAACGATTTTGTTTTCAATATGGCTGCTCTTAGACATATGAACTGAATCTATTCTCTATCGATGCAATTAAATCTAGAAATTGAAGGATATACCGTTCCTGTAGCTGATCTTAAGAAGTCCCTTTATGGTAAATCAACGTCATTTTCTTCAGTGAGGCTGGTACTGGACACATGAACTGAATTAATTCTATTAGGATGCATATTTATTAAGCGATGTTCAGAAAATATTGATGAATGCACCGACTCGGTAATTAATCATGAAGACATCTCTTTATAGTAAATTAACGATATTTTTCTGATGGGGCGACTAATGGACACTTGAACTGAGTGATGTTCCGATGTACTGATACAGACTCTGTAAATAATTAAGAAGAAGGACAAGTATTATGAATAAAGGAATTAGTTTTCAATATACCTGCTCATAGACACATGAAGTGAATTAACTTTATATTGATGCATAATAATAAAGCCATGACAAATATTGCAGAAAAATTAGAAATCTGGATCAGAAAGTATTGGAGGATATACTGATTCTGCAGCTTATGCTGAGAAGTCACTTTATAGTAAATTAACGTTTTTGCTTCTTTGAGGTTGCTACTGAATACATGAACTGAAGTAATTCTATATCGATGCATATTAATATAGAAATGACAAATGTTTCATAATTTGTCGACATATTGTTCAGAAAAAGAACAATGATGAATGATATACCGATGTACTGATGTACCAACTCTGTCGACATATTGTTCAGAAAAAGAACAATGATGAATGATATACCGATGTACTGATGTACCAACTCTGTAATTAACCATGAAGAAGTCCAAGTTTAATAAATGAATGATTTTGTTTTCAATATGGCTGCTCCTAGACACATGAACTGAATCTATTCTATGTCGATGGAAATTAATATAGCAATGACAAATATTACAGACAAAATTCGAAATCTGGTTCAGAAAATATTGAAGGATATACCGCTTCAGTAGCTGATCTTAAGAAATCCGTTTATAGTAAATCAACGTAATTTTCTTCAATGAGGCTGTTACTGGACACATGAACTGAATTAATTCTATTAGAATGCATATTTATTAAGCGATGTTCAGAAAATATTGATGAATGCACAGACTCGGAAACAAATCGTGAAGAGGTCCCTATATAGTAAATTAAGGATATTTTCCTCGATGTGGCGGATCCTGGAAACAAAAACTAAATGAACTTTATATTGATGCATATTAATAAAGCAATGACAAATATTTCAAATAAATTCGATGTCTGGTTCAGAAAAAATTGAAGGATATACCCATTCCGTAGCTGATCTTAAGAAGTCCCTTTATAGTAAAATAACGATATTTTCTTCGATGTGGCGGCTCCTGGACACATGTACTGAGTTACTTCTATATTGATGGATATTAATATGGAAATGACAAACATTTTAGAAAAATTCGACATATTGTTCAGAATTTGAACAGAATGATATACCGATGTACTGATGTACGGACTCTGTATTTAATCATGAAGAAGTCCAAGTTTGATAAATTAACGATTTTGTTTTCAATATGGCTGCTCGTAGACATATGAACTGAATCTATTCTCTATCGATGCAATTAAATCTAGAAATTGAAGGATATACCGTTCCTGAAGCTGATCTTAAGAAGTCCCTTTATGGTAAATCAACGTAATTTTCTTCAATGAGGCTGGTACTGGACACATGAACTGAATTAATTCTATTAGGATGCATATTTATTAAGCGATGTTCAGAAAATATTGATGAATGCACAGACTCGGAAACAAATCGTGAAGAGGTCCCTATATAGTAAATTAACGATATTTTTCTGATGGGGCGACTAATGGACACTTGAACTGAGTGATGTTCCGATGTACTGATACAGACTCTGTAAATAATTATGAAGAAAGACAAGTATTATAAATAAAGGAATTAGTTTTCAATGTACCTGCTCATAGACACATGAAGTGAATTAACTTTATATTGATGCATAATAATAAAGCCATGACAAATATTGCAGAAAAATTAGAAATCTGGTTCAGAGAGTATTGGAGGATATATTGATTCTGCAGCTGATGTTGAGAAGTCCCTTTATAGTAAATTAACGTTTCTGCTTCTTTGAGGTTGCTACTGCATACATGAACTGAAGTAATTCTATATCGATGCATATTAATATAGAAATGACAAATATTTCATAAAATTTCGACATATTGTTCAGAAAATGAACAGAATGATATACCGATGTACTGATGTACGGACTCTGTAATTAACCATGAAGAAGTCCAAGTTTAATAAATTAATGATTTTGTTTTCAACATGGCTGCTCCTAGACACATGAACTGAATCTATTCTCTATCGATGCAATTAAATCTAGAAATTGAAGGATATACCGTTCCTGTAGCTGATTTTAAGAAGTCCCTTTATGGTAAATCAACGTCATTTTCTTCAATGAGGCTGGTACTGGACACATGAACTGAATTAATTCTATTAGGATGCATATTTATTAAGCGATGTTCAGAAAATATTGATGAATGCACCGACTCGGTAATTAATCATGAAGACATCTCTTTATAGTAAATTAACGATATTTTTCTGATGGGGCGACTAATGGACACTTGAACTGAGTGATGTTCCGATGTACTGATACAGACTCTGTAAATAATTATGAAGAAGGACAAGTATTATAAATAAAGGAAATAGTTTTCAATATACCTGCTCATAGACACATGAAGTGAATTAACTTTATATTGATGCATAATAATAAAGCCATGATAAATATTGCAGAAAAATTAGAAATCTGGTTCAGAAAGTATTGGAGGATATACTGATTCTGCAGCTGATGTTGAGAAGTCCCTTTATAGAAAACGTTTTTGCTTCTTTAACGTTTTTGCTTCTTTGAGGTTGCTACTGAATACATGAACTGAAGTAATTCTATATCGATGCATATTAATATAGAAATGACAAATGTTTCATAATTTGTCGACATATTGTTCAGAAAAAGAACAATGATGAATGATATACCGATGTACTGATGTACCAACTCTGTAATTAATCATGAAGAAGTCCAAGTTTGATAAATTAACGATTTTGTTTTCAATATGGCTGCTCGTAGACATATGAACTGAATCTATTCTCTATCGATGCAATTAAATCTACAAATTGAAGGATATACCGTTCCTGTAGCTGATCTTAAGAAGTCCCTTTATGGTAAATCAACGTCATTTTCTTCAATGAGGCTGGTACTGGACACATGAACTGAATTAATTAGATTAGGAAGCATATTTATTAAGCGATGTTCAGAAAATATTGATGAATGCACCGACTCGGTAATTAATCATGAAGACATCTCTTTATAGTAAATTAACGATATTTTTCTGATGGGGCGACTAATGGACACTTGAACTGAGTGATGTTCCGATGTACTGATACAGACTCTGTAAATAATTATGAAGAAGGACAAGTATTATAAATAAAGGAATTAGTTTTCAATATACCTGCTCATAGACACATGAAGAGAATTAACTTTATATTGATGCATAATAATAAAGCCATGACAAATATTGCAGAAAAATTAGAAATCTGGTTCAGAAAGTATTGGAGGATATACTGATTCTGCAGCTGATGTTGAGAAGTCCCTTTATAGTAAATTAACATTTTTGCTTCTTTGAGGTTGCTACTGAATACATGAACTGCAGTTATTCTATATCGATGCATATTAATATAGAAATGACAAATGTTTCATAAAATTTCGACATATTGTTCAGAAAAAGAACAATGATGAATGATATACCGATGTACTGATGTACCAACTCTGTAATTAACCATGAAGACCTCCAAGTTTAATAAATGAATGATTTTGTTTTCAATATGGCTGCTCCTAGACACATGAACTGAATCTATTCTATGTCGATGGAAATTAATATAGCAATGACAAATATTATAGACAAAATTCGAAATCTGGTTCAGAAAATATTGAGGGATATACCGTTTCAGTAGCTGATCTTAAGAAATCCGTTTATAGTAAATCAACGTAATTTTCTTCAATGAGGCTGTTACTGGACACATGAACTGAATTAATTCTATTAGAATGCATATTTATTAAGCGATGTTCAGAAAATATTGATGAATGCACAGACTCGGAAACAAATCGTGAAGAGGTCCCTATATAGTAAATTAAGGATATTTTCCTCGATGTGGCGGATCCTGGAAACAAAAACTAAATGAACTTTATATTGATGCATATTAATAAAGCAATGACAAATATATCAAATAAATTCGATGTCTGATTCAGAAAAAATTGAAGGATATACCCATTCGGTAGCTGATCTTAAGAAGTCCCTTTACAGTAAAATAACGATATTTTCTTCGATGTGGCGGCTCCTGGACACATGAACTGAGTTACTTCTATATTGATGGATATTAATATGGAAATAACGAACATTTTAGAAAAATTCGACATATTGTTCAGAATTTGAACAGAATGATATACCGATGTACTGATGTACGGACTCTGTATTTAATCATGAAGAAGTCCAAGTTTGATAAATTAACGATTTTGTTTTCAATATGGCTGCTCGTAGACATATGAACTGAATCAATTCTCTATCGATGCAATTAAATCTAGAAATTGAAGAATATACCGTTCCTGTAGCTGATCTTAAGAAGTCCCTTTATGGTAAATCAACGTCATTTTCTTCAATGAGGCTGGTACTGGACACATGAACTGAATTAATTCTATTAGGACGCATATTTATTAAGCGATGTTCAGAAAATATTGATGAATGCACAGACTCGGAAACAAATCGTGAACAGGTCCCTATATAGTAAATTAACGATATTTTCTTCGATGTGGCGGCTCCTGGAAACAAAAACTAAATGGACTTTATATTGATGCATATTAATAAAGCAATGACAAATATTTCAAATAAATTCGATGTCTGATTCAGAAAAAATTGAAGGATATACCCATTCGGTAGCTGATCTTAAGAAGTCCCTTTACAGTAAAATAACGATATTTTCTTCGATGTGGCGGCTCCTGGACACATGAACTGAGTTACTTCTATATTGATGGATATTAATATGGAAATAACGAACATTTTAGAAAAATTCGACATATTGTTCAGAATTTGAACAGAATGATATACCGATGTACTGATGTACGGACTCTGTATTTAATCATGAAGAAGTCCAAGTTTGATAAATTAACGATTTTGTTTTCAATATGGCTGCTCGTAGACATATGAACTGAATCTATTCTCTATCGATGCAATTAAATCTAGAAATTGAAGGATATACCGTTCCTGTAGCTGATCTTAAGAAGTCCTTTTATGGTAAATCAACGTCATTTTCTTCAATGAGGCTGGTACTGGACACATGAACTGAATTAATTCTATTGGGATGCATATTTATTAAGCGATGTTCAGAAAATATTGATGAATGCACCGACTCGGTAATTAATCATGAAGACATCTCTATATATTAAATTAACGATATTTTTCTGATGGGGCGACTAATGTACACTTGAACTGAGTGATGTTCCGATGTACTGATACAGACTCTGTAAATAAGTATGAAGAAGGACAAGTATTATAAATAAAGGAATTAGTTTTCAATATACCTGCTCATAGACACATGAAGTGAATTAACTTTATATTGATGCATAATAATAAAGCCATGACAAATATTGCAGAAAAATTAGAAATCTGGTTCAG
The DNA here is from genome assembly GCA_947389925.1 of Coelopa pilipes. Classification (NCBI taxonomy): domain Eukaryota; kingdom Metazoa; phylum Arthropoda; class Insecta; order Diptera; family Coelopidae; genus Coelopa; species Coelopa pilipes. The sequence goes on from OX376700.1 coordinate 12,598,270, forward strand.
AAAGTATTGGAGGATATATTGATTCTGCAGCTGATGTTGAGAAGTCCCTTTATAGTAAATTAACGTTTTTGCTTCTTTGAGGTTGCTACTGAATACATGAACTGAAGTAATTCTATATCGATGCATATTAATATAGAAATGACAAATATTTCATAAAATTTCGACATATTGTTCAGAAAAACAACAGAATGATATACCGATGTACTGATGTACCAACTCTGTAATTAACCATGAAGAAGTCCAAGTTTAATAAATGAATGATTTTGTTTTCAACATGGCTGCTCCTAGACACATGAACTGAATCTATTCTATACCGATGCAAATTAATATAGCAATGACAAATATTACAGACAAAATTTGAAATCTGGTTCAGAAAATATTGAAGGATATACTCATTCGGTAGCTGATCTTAAGAAGTCCCTTCATAGTAAATCAACGTCATTTTCTTCAATGAGGCTGGTACTGGACACATGAACTGAATTAATTCTATTAGAATGCATATTTATTAAGCGATGTTCAGAAAATATTGATGATTGCATAGACTCGGAAACAAATCGTGAAGAGGTCCCTATATAGTAAATTAACGATATTTTCTTCGATGTGGCGGCTCCTGGAAACAAGCACTAAACTAACTTTATATTGATGCATATTAATAAAGCAATGACAAATATTTCAAATAAATACGATGTCTGGTTCAGAAGAAATTGAAGGATATACCCAATCGGTAGCTGATCTTAAAAAGTCCCTTTGTAGTAAATTAACGTTGTTTTCTTCGATGTGGCGGCTCCCGGACACATGAACAAAGTTACTTCTATATTGATGGATATTAATATAGAAATGACAAATGTTTCATAAAATTTCGATATATTGTTCAGAAAAAGAACAATGATGAATGATATACCGATGTACTGATGTACCAACCCTGTAATTAACCAGGAAGAAGTCCAAGTTTAATAAATGAATGATTTTGTTTTCAATATGGCGGCTCCTAGACACATGAACTGAATCTATTCTATATCAATGGAAATTAATATAGCAATGACAAATATTACAGACAAAATTCGAAATCTGGTTCAGAAAATATTGAAGGATATACCGTTTCAGTAGCTGATCTTAAGAAATCCGTTTATAGTAAATCAACGTAATTTTCTTCAATGAGGCTGTTATTGGACACATGAACTGAATTAATTCTATTAGAATGCATATTTATTAAACGATGTTCAGAAAATATTGATGAATGCACAGACTCGGAAACAAATCGTGAAGAGGTCCCTATATAGTAAATTAACGATATTTTCTTCGATGTGGCGGCTCCTGGAAACAAAAACTAAATGAACTTTATATTGATGCATATTAATAAGCAATGACAAATATTTCAAATAAATTCGATGTCTGGTTCAGAAAAAAATGAAGGATATACCCATTCGGTAGCTGATCTTAAGAAGTCCCTATATAGTAAATTAACGATATTTTCTTCGATGTGGCGGCTCCTGGAAACAAAAACTAAATGAACTTTATATTGATGCATATTAATAAAGCAATGACAAATATTTCAAATAAATTCGATGTCTGGTTTAGAAAAAATTGAAGGATATACCCATTTGGTAGCTGATCTTAAGAAGTCCCTTTATAGTAAAATAACGTTATTTTCTTCGATGTGGCGGCTCCTGGACACATGAACTGAGTTACTTCTATATTGATGGATATTAATATGGAAATAACAAACATTTTAGAAAAATTCGACATATTGTTCAGAATTTGAACAGAATGATATACCGATGTACTGATGTACGGACTCTGTATTTAATCATGAAGAAGTCCAAGTTTGATAAATTAACGATTTTGTTTTCAATATGGCTGCTCTTAGACATATGAACTGAATCTATTCTCTATCGATGCAATTAAATCTAGAAATTGAAGGATATACCGTTCCTGTAGCTGATCTTAAGAAGTCTCTTTATGGTAAATCAACGTCATTTTCTTCAATGAGGCTGGTACTGGACACATGAACTGAATTAATTCTATTAGGATGCATATTTATTAAACGATGTTCAGAAAATATTGATGAATGCACAGACTCGGAAACAAATCGTGAAGAGGTCCCTATATAGTAAATTAACGATATTTTCTTCGATGTGGCTGCGGATTCCGATTAAGAAGTCCCTTTATGGTAAATCAACGTCATTTTCTTCAATGAGGCTGGTACTGGACACATGAACTGAATTAATTCTATTGGGATGCATATTTATTAAGCGATGTTCAGAAAATATTGATGAATGCACCGACTCGGTAATTAATCATGAAGACATCTCTTTATAGTAAATTAACGATATTTTTCTGATGGGGCGACTAATGGACACTTGAACTGAGTGATGTTCCGATGTACTGATACAGACTCTGTAAATAATTATGAAGAAGGACAAGTATTATAAATAAAGGAATTAGTTTTCAATATACCTACTCATAGACACATGAAGTGAATTAACTTTATATTGATGCATAATAATAAAGCCATGACAAATATTGCAGAAAAATTAGAAATCTGGTTCAGAAAGTATTGGAGGATATACTGATTCTGCAGCTGATGTTGAGAAGTCACTTTATAGTAAATTAACGTTTTTGCTTCTTTGAGGTTGCTACTGAATACATGCACTGAAGTAATTCTATATCGATGCATATTAATATAGAAATGACAAATGTTTCATAAAATTTCGACATATTGTTCAGGAAAAGAACAATGATGAATGATATACCGATGTACTGATGTACCAACTCTGTAATTAACCATGAAGAAGTCCAAGTTTAATAAATGAATGATTTTGTTTTCAATATGGCTGCCCCTAGACACATGAACTGAATCTATTCTATATCGATGCATATTAATATAGCAATGACAAATATTACAGACAAAATTCGAAATCTAGTTCACAACTAGGTAACTAATCATGAAGAAATCGCTTTATAGTAACTTAACGATATTTTTTTGCTGAGGTGACTAATGGATACTTGAACTGAGTAATGTTCCGATGTAGTGACTCTGTAAATAATTGTGAAGAAATTTAGTATTATGAATAAAGGATTTAGTTTTCAATATGACTGCTCATAGACACATGAAGTGAATTAACTTTATATTGATGCATAATAATAAAGCCATGACAAATATTGCAGGAAAATTAGAAATCGGGTTCAGAAAGAATTGGGGGATATACCGATTCTGCAGCTGATGTTGAGAAGTCTCTCTATACTAAACACATGAGGTTGCTACTGAATACATGAACTGAATTAATTCTGTATCGATGCATATTAATATAAAAATGACAAAGATTTCATAAAATTTCGATATATTGTTCAGAAAATGAACGGAATGATATACCGATCTACTAATGTACCGACTCTGTAATTAATCATGAATAAGTCCAAATTTAATAAATTAGGGATTACGTTTTCAATATGGCTGCTCCTAGACACATGAACTGAATCTATTCTCTATCGATGCAAATTAATATAGCAATGATAAAAATTAATGACATAATTCGAAATCTGGTTCAGAAAATATTGAAGGATATACAGTTTCGGTAGCTGATCTTAAGAAGTCCCTTTATAGTAAATCAACGTAATTTTCTTCAATGAGGCTGCTACTGGATACGTGAAATGAATTAATTCTATTAGGACGCATATTTGTTATTAGCGGTGGCGAGTTTGTGTTGGCGTTGTGTTGTTGATCGTTGATTGTTGATCGTATTGATTGTAGGTGGATGTTGTTATTGTTGTGGTGTTGGCTGCTGCTGGTGTTACAGGTGGATGTTGTTGTTGTTGTGGTGTTGGCCGCTGGAATAAAAAACGAAAGCAGGAGCAATTCGTTTTTTCTTAAGGAATGGAAATTGGAATTACTTACTTGTGTTGTGTTTTCCAAAAGTTGGGTTGTGCTGGACTTGATGGTTCCGTAGTCGAAAAAGAAGTGACCGAGTGAACCGCGGCAAGACATGGTCGAAGTCCAGCCGCAGTCCGAACTGTCACTTTTGAGTACAAATTTGGCGGCCATCATGAACCGCTAACGGTGAATGTGTTATCTAGAGATCGCACAACTCGTAATCGATAACACATCACTCGTTAGGGATGGCACACCAAATTGTACCAGAAGGTACGGACGTAAACATCGCCGCCCGCCTTGCAGTATACCTGCAATGTTTGGAGCATCGCGCAAGCGACTGGAAAAGGGGAGTGGCGGAAGGGGTGGTAATACAAAATATTGAAAACAAACACGGATTGAATCTCGTATGATTTTTTTTGTTTTTATTTCAAAGGATTACAAAAATTCAGGGGAATTTGTGGGAATGATGTGGGGTTATTGGGTGGTTTATCCGGAGCAGGAGCCGGATAAGGTCCACCCAAATAGCGTGTTGAATGGTCTATCCGGAGCACGAGCCGGATAAGATCCATCCAAATACTGTGTTCAGGGCCAGAGGAAGCCCGTTAACTCCCGGCAGCATACCAGGACGGATGCATTTCTGGTAGAACTCTGCTCCTAGCACGAGTGAAATGGGCGTGTGCTCATCAAACTTTGGATCGGCCAACACCATGTTCGTAAAGTGGGACTTCACTGATCCGCTCAGTGCCTTGGATGGCGACTGGGTTGCGATGGTGTTGACCAGTTTAAATATCGCTTCCAACTTCACGTTGGTGTCTGCGTGAGCTCGGATCGTGAGGTTGCACACGACCTCTTTTCCCACTGTTGTGGTCGGGATGTGCATCTTCTCGACGGTTTCCACCGTAATGCGGCTGATGGCCACTAACGGGTCGAGAAGAGCTCGTACGCGATGGCGCTGATCCTTGAGCTGAATCACCACCACCGCAGTCTGACACAGGGTCACCATCTGCTGGCCCAACAGCGACGAGAGTGTAATCGGCCGGCCGGTCTCGTGCTGAGCTTCGTGGATGATCTCCTTGATCGGAGTCTCTCGTGGAGATGAAGCATGGTGTGGTGTCTCTCTTGACAGATGTGGCAGCCAGTCCTACTCACGCATGTCCCTTGCGAGTGTTCATGCGCTAGGCAGTTAGAGCAGTATTTGTGCAGGAGCACCAGTCGCATGCGCTTCTCAGTATTGGCCTCGGAAAATACCGGACAATGGCGAAGCGCATGATTCCGACTGCAGATGCGGCATCGGAAGGCCTTCTTTACAGCAAGCTGCATCCGAGAGCAATGGCGCTCTGAAGATGACGGCTTCTCGATCGTGGAGATTGTTTTGTTCGGCATGTTTTGGCTAAGGAAAAAAAAAGACGGCTATAGGACTGGTTGCGGGGGGAAAGAACAACAAGGACAGGACGGAGACGTAGGAGAGTGAAATTACGATGATGGTAGAACCACTAATTTCACAACTGGTCGCGTGATTGTGCCGCGCGCTGTATAAATTTCAGCCACACGGACCCGCTCGTCTTTCCCTAAATGGATCTTGGTTACCCTGCCAAGTCGCCATTCTTGCGGGGGCAGGTTATCATCTTGGATAACGACCAGAGAATCGACTCGGAGATTGGGTTCTGGACTCTTCCACTTATTCCTTTTGTGCAACTCCTTTAGATACTCGTATTTCCAACGAGTACAGAAGTGTTGCTGGAGAGCTTTCAGCTTCTGCCACCGATTTGTGATGGACACTGGCTTGTCCTCAATTTGTGGTTCACTCGGAGCTAGCAGCGGACTGCCGATCAGGAAATGCCCAGGTGTTAATGCGGACATGTCCGAAGGATCTTCGGACATGGCAGAAATCGGACGTGAATTAAGACACGCTTCAATCCTTGAGAGAATTGTGGAAAATTCTTCAAAGGTATATTTGAACGCTCCTGCTACCTTCTTGAAGTGTGTCTTGAAGCTCTTCACACCAGCTTCCCACAGGCCACCCATGTGAGGAGCTCCTGGTGGAATGAAGTTCCAAGTGAGATTCTGCTGGGCGAAATGAGTGCAAACCGTAGATCGAGAGACCTTTAGAAAGTCACGCGACAGTTCTCGGGAAGCGCCTACAAAGGTTTTTCCATTATCGGAATATAATGTCAGTGGACATCCACGTCGGGAGACGAATCTTTGGAATGCTGCTAGGAAAGCAGGCGTGGAAAGAGTGTTGGTTGCCTCTAGATGGATTGCTTTCGTGGAGAAGCAAACAAACACGCATACGTAGCCCTTGGTAATCAGGCAAGCTCTACCGGTGTAGTTCTTGATTTCGAATGGACCCGCGAAATCTTGGCCGGTACGTGTAAAAGGACGTTCATAAGTGGTGCGTTCTGGTGGAAGTGCGCCCATCAACTGATTGCAAACCTTCTTACGATGGAGTACGCAAGGTTTGCAATTGTGAATTGTCGTTTTGATGAGATTTTTGGCTCGTGGAATCCAAAATTGCAGGCGTAAAAGTTTAAGAACCAATTGATTTCCCCCGTGGAGAGAGATATCATGTGTAAAACGAACTAAGAGACGTGAGAATTCGCAATTGTACGGTAATATAATTGGATGGCGCTCGTCATATGACATGGCTGGTGAGGAGACGAGTCTGCCGCAGACTCGAAGCACACCCGAACCATCGAGGAATGGATTTAAGTTGAGCAGAGAGCTCGACGATGGAATCGGATTTTTATTTTTAAGTAGTCTACACTCTTCTGAATATGTCAATCGTTGACTCAGCAGGATCAAACGCATTCGAGTGCTGTTTATCTCTGTGCTGCTGATCACCGTGGAGGAGTAGGAATATGATGATTTATGCGCACTATGAGATCGGTGAAAGAAGCGGAATGTATATGACAACACCCGCAATGCTCTTGCATAGCAGGAGAAACGCTCGAGAATGTCGTCAACTTGATGTACAACTGTTGCGTGTACCTTGAGGGGTTTGCTTTCGAGTTGCGTTTCGAGAAGAAGCTGTGGGTTTTCACCTGGCCAAGCGATGGATTATCTTGTAGCCACTTCGGACCATACCACCACAGTGAACTGTCAACCAGTTCTTGTGGCAGCGCTCCGCGACTACCAAGATCGGCGGGATTGTCGTGCGAATCAACGTGGAACCAATTCGCTGGCCCCACACTTTGGGTTATCTTCGATACCCGATTCGCAACAAACGTTTGCCAATGGCATGGAGGTTTCTGGAGCCAGGCTAAGACGATGGTGGAGTCGGTCCAAAAGAATGTTTTGTGCTGTTTTAAGCCGAGCTGTGGTATTATGGACTCTACCATTTCAGCCATTAGGACGGCACCACACAATTCCAGCCTCGGAATAGACAGTGTTTTCACTGGAGCTACTTTTGTTTTGGCTGTTAGGAGATGTACTGAGACAGGACTGGACTCGGATTTGATTCGGACATATATGTTGGCGGCATACGCCTTTTCAGAGGCATCGCAAAATGCATGAATTTCGACGTCGGAGTCGGGAGTGTACTGTATCCACCGGGGTAGATGGATTTTATTGATTTCTGGGTACGATTGCAGGAATTGATTCCACGCATCTAGACACTTTTCGTGCAACGGATCGTCCCACCCAGTCTTGGACAGCCAAATTTGTTGCATCAAAATCTTTGCAAGGACGATGCATGGTGCCAGCCAGCCTGCAGGATCGAAAAGTTTCGATATTTCGGACAAAACCTCCCGTTTCGTGAAGGTGATTTGATTCTTCAATGGTTTCGTGGAGAAGTAGAAGATGTCAGACCGTGCGTTCCATCTAACCCCGAGAGTTTTCGCATGACTGCTCTCGTCGAATTGGAGAAAATCTTCACATAGAAGGTGGTCCTTTGGAGAATTTGGTCGGAGTTGGAGGCCCATTTTCTCATGGAGAAGCCAGCGGATTCAAGTGCAGATGTGACTTCTTTCCGCGCTGTGACTGCACCCTCAATGCTGTGACTACCAATTAATGCATCATCGACATACATGCAGTTTTGCAATATGTCACTTGCGATCGGATGGGACTGTGCCACGTCGGTGGCAAGTTGGTGCAGGCAACGAATGGCTAGATACGGTGCACAATTCAGACCGAATGTGACCGTCTTCAGTTCGTAATCTTGAATTGGATCGGAAGGCGAGTCTCGGAAGAGAATTCGCTGAAACGGAGTATGATGGGAATCTACCAGAATCTGTCGATACATCTTCTGGATGTCCCCATTGAGGACAAAACGGAATAGACGCCACTTCAGGATTAATTGCGTCAAATCGGATTGAAGCACTGGACCCGTGTGCAGAATGTCATTCAGACTTAGGCCACTGGATGAGGCACTAGAGGCGTTAAATACCACTCGTACTTTAGTACTGGTGCTCTCGGGTTTGAAAACTGCATGATGTGGAAGGTAATAGTGCTTAGGAAATTCACTATAGTTCGGACTAAAGACCTTTGTCATGTGACCTAAGTCCCCATATTCCTTCAGAACGTTATCGTATTCGATTTTCAGACTAGGGTTTTTCACTAGTCTTACTTCGTTCCTCATGAATTGGGCCCTCGCGATGTCTCGAGAGCGCCCGAGCTGAAGGTTCTTCGGAAAACCCTCTTTAAAAGGGAGAGAGACGACATAACGACCCTCTTTTGTGCGACGAGTGGTTCTGGAGAACAAGTCTTCTCAAATTTTGTCAGACGGAGTTAGATGGCGCTTACTTGGCAGTTCTTCAATTTCCCAGAACTTGGAGATTTGCTGGTCTAAGGAAACTTCGTTGAAGAACGAGACAAATTTTGTCACTGGATTATTAGAATTAGAAATGGGGCCCGTTAGGATCCATCCGAAGATGGTCTCCTGAGCAATCAGTGAGCCGCATACCTTCCGTTGGATCCCATCCAGCAGAACCGACGGAACTAGGTCCCCACCGATCAGGATGTCGATGTGAGAGCTCATATGGAACGTCGGATCTGCCAAGGGGACATTCGGAAGGTTGGTAAGCTGTCCAGGTAAAAGGCTACACGTCGGTAACTTCCCCGTTAGATGAGGAAGCACCATCGCGGAAGTCTCCAGCTGAACTTCTGAATTGTTTGGAGAGCTCAGTATGAACGAGCATACCTTTTGCGATTTCGCGGATATGGCATGATTCAGGCCAGAAATCTGCGCGTGGATGGACTTAAAGGGTAGTTTGAGAATGCGGAAGAGGCGCTCTGACATGAAACTCCCCTCAGACCCGGTGTCTATGAGGGCCCTCGCAGGATATCGGATGCCCCGATGGTTGATTTGAACCATTGCGGTTCCTAACAGAACGTTCTTGGCACTGGAGGCGAAGCACGTTTGAATGTTTTGCGGACTGGAATCGGATTGAGTGGACTGTATTGCACGATTGGAAGAGTTACTGTTCCTCGCTCCTCTGGGGTGAGGATTAGAACTGGAAGCGGATGTTGAGGCGGATGGACCATCGCCAGACTCGCTGTGTAACAGCGTGTTGTGCCTCCGATTGCACTTGAAGCAGTTGTGCTTACTAGTGCAGTCGCTGAGAGAATGTGCTCGAGCGAAGCAATTGATGCAGAGGCCATGTTTGCGTACGCAAGACATTCTCTCAGATGGACACATTTGTAGAAACTTCGGACAATTTCGGATCGTATGCTGTATATTCGGACAGAGCTTGCACTGGGGAACGCTTATATTGGCGTGATAGGTACTAACACGCCTTGGAGGGTTGCGAACCATACCGGGATTGCGTGCTGGAGGTGGATGGGACGTGGTCAGAGAAAGCGCTCTACCACTATGGAGGCCTCAGATATCGGAGACGGATTCCAACGTCTGATATCGCGATGTCAAAAAGGAATCCATCTCGGTCAACATCGGAATTTGGGATTTGTCCTTCAAGGACTGCTCCCACAACGTTAATGTGACGTCTGGGAGCCGCGTGGAACAAATTAAGAGGAATATTGGATCCCACCCGGAGATATCGATGTCGTACATCCTTAGCGCGGCGATGCATGAATTGATATCTCGTTGCAACGCTTTGATCGACCTTCCGGATTCTGTCGATAGTGCAGGTAGACTGAAGAGGACACGCAACTGGCCGTTGACGAGTATCCTCTTATTTTCAAACCGGTCGCTGAGGTTGTTCCATGCCAATAAGAAACCATCGTTGGTCAGCGGAGCCTTCTTTACAATGTCTCGCGCTTCCCCTCTGGTTTTCTTATTCAGATGGAACAGCTTCTCGACCGGACTCAACCTGGAATTGGAGATATAAATGGCGGTAAACATGTCCCTGAAAGTTGGCCATGCAATGTAATCTCCATCAAAGACCTCCGTATCACATGGAGGCAGATGGAAATTACTGGTATCCGTGACCCTTTCCACGGGTGGATGAACTGGAAGGTTGGCCGTATTTAACGCAGCCATCCGTTCTCCAATGTTCGCCACACAGCGTACGTAGGTGCGGTACGCACTATTGTACCGTGCTTTGACGGTTTCAACTTCCGAAAGCTCATCGCCTTGGTCAAGGGTTTCGCTTGATCTGCGCTTCTCATAGAGATCGCTTAAACAAGCACCGTAAGTCCCCTTGACTTGACCCCAGACGGATTTAATTTCATCGCGATGAACTTCCAGCGAGTAAACCGTATGGTCGTCAAGCAAGGTGTCGGAAAACTCCAAATCGAACTCCATTAGGTTATCGGTAAGACGGATAAAATTGTTTAAGGCAGCCATAATGGATGTCTCGGATGGATTGACTGGAAAAGAAATTATGGAGGTGCCGGCAAGAGCTTCGAATCGGAAATTGAATGGACGGAGCGGCCTGAAGAGTTATACCAAGCGAGGAATTGGAATGGAATCGTAATCCAACAGAGCTTGATGGACGAGCTGCCAATGAAATGTTGGCAGAAGAAAGGACCAGATTCAAAAAAAAAGATTTGATTTGAACTTCAACGTTGATGGTTGGCCACAACCACAGAAGGATAAAAAAAATGAACGGGAAAGAAAATTTAAAAATTCAGGAAAATGCTGAATTTCTTCCAAAAGAAAAATGTGAGAAAGAAATAATCACGAAAAAATCAAAAATAAAAACCCAGCAGCGAAAAGGAAAATCGAACTGCGAAGATTTATTATATACCGGGGGTAATGAAAGTACCGAAGAAAATTGGCGCGAAAAATCACTCACAAATATTAATTTGATTCACGACCGAAAGAATAATTATTTTAAAACGATGTTAAAAACCAAATCGAGATTAATCAGAAAACGGTTCGCGCGAAAAACGTTATGCCGAAAAAACAGTAACAAGTCGAACGGTAAAGATTTGTTAACACAGGAGGTATATAACAGGTCCCGAAATAAAATTGGCGCGGTAAAAACACTCACAAATATTAATCTTTATATATATATATGTAGGCTATTTTTGGAATGGAATACACGGATATATGGAAATATATATATATGTATATATATATGTGTATATATATATGTATATGTATGTGTATATAGATATATATATATATACATATATATATATATATATATATATATATATATATATTTGTATATATTTATATATCGAAATAAGGAATAAGGAATGCCGAACACGGACTCACCAAATACAAATGCTGGATATCGTCGTTGAATCCGGCTCGAAGGACCAATATTATTAGCGGTGGCGAGTTTGTGTTGGCGTTGTGTTGTTGATCGTTGATTGTTGATCGTATTGATTGTAGGTGGATGTTGTTGTTGTTGTGGTGTTGGCTGCTGCTGGTGTTACAGGTGGATGTTGTTGTTGTTGTGGTGTTGGCCGCTGGAATAAAAAACGAAAGCAGGAGCAATTCGTTTTTCCTTAAGGAATGGAAATTGGAATTACTTACTTGTGTTGTGTTTTCCAAAAGTTGGGTTGTGCTGGACTTGATGGTTCCGTAGTCGAAAAAGAAGTGACCGAGTGAACCGCGGCAAGACATGGTCGAAGTCCAGCCGCAGTCCGAACTGTCACTTTTGAGTACAAATTTGGCGGCCATCATGAACCGCTAACGGTGAATGTGTTATCTAGAGATCGCACAACTCGTAATCGATAACACATCACTCGTTAGGGATGGCACACCAAATTGTACCAGAAGGTACGGACGTAAACATCGCCGCCCGCCTTGCAGTATACCTGCAATGTTTGGAGCATCGCGCAAGCGACTGGAAAAGGGGAGTGGCGGAAGGGGTGGTAATACAAAATATTGAAAACAAACACGGATTGAATCTCGTATGATTTTTTTTGTTTTTATTTCAAAGGATTACAAAAATTCAGGGGAATTTGTGGGAATGATGTGGGGTTATTGGGTGGTTTATCCGGAGCAGGAGCCGGATAAGGTCCACCCAAATAGCGTGTTGAATGGTCTATCCGGAGCACGAGCCGGATAAGATCCATCCAAATACTGTGTTCAGGGCCAGAGGAAGCCCGTTAACTCCCGGCAGCATACCAGGACGAATGCATTTCTGGTAGAACTCTGCTCCTAGCACGAGTGAAATGGGCGTGTGCTCATCAAACTTTGGATCGGCCAACACCATGTTCGTAAAGTGGGACTTCACTGATCCGCTCAGTGCCTTGGATGGCGACTGGGTTGCGATGGTGTTGACCAGTTTAAATATCGCTTCCAACTTCACGTTGGTGTCTGCGTGAGCTCGGATCGTGAGGTTGCACACGACCTCTTTTCCCACTGTTGTGGTCGGGATGTGCATCTTCTCGACGGTTTCCACCGTAATGCGGCTGATGGCCACTAACGGGTCGAGAAGAGCTCGTACGCGATGGCGCTGATCCTTGAGCTGAATCACCACCACCGCAGTCTGACACAGGGTCACCATCTGCTGGCCCAACAGCGACGAGAGTGTAATCGGCGCGGCCGGTCTCGTGCTGAGCTTCGTGGATGATCTCCTTGATCGGAGTCTCTCGTGGAGATGAAGCATGGTGTGGTGTCTCTCTTGACAGATGTGGCAGCCAGTCCTACTCACGCATGTCCCTTGCGAGTGTTCATGCGCTAGGCAGTTAGAGCAGTATTTGTGCAGGAGCACCAGTCGCATGCGCTTCTCAGTATTGGCCTCGGAAAATACCGGACAATGGCGAAGCGCATGATTCCGACTGCAGATGCGGCATCGGAAGGCCTTCTTTACAGCAAGCTGCATCCGAGAGCAATGGCGCTCTGAAGATGACGGCTTCTCGATCGTGGAGATTGTTTTGTTCGGCATGTTTTGGCTAAGGAAAAAAAAAGACGGCTATAGGACTGGTTGCGGGGGGAAAGAACAACAAGGACAGGACGGAGACGTAGGAGAGTGAAATTACGATGATGGTAGAACCACTAATTTCACAACTGGTCGCGTGATTGTGCCGCGCGCTGTATAAATTTCAGCCACACGGACCCGCTCGTCTTTCCCTAAATGGATCTTGGTTACCCTGCCAAGTCGCCATTCTTGCGGGGGCAGGTTATCATCTTGGATAACGACCAGAGAATCGACTCGGAGATTGGGTTCTGGACTCTTCCACTTATTCCTTTTGTGCAACTCCTTTAGATACTCGTCTTTCCAACGAGTACAGAAGTGTTGCTGGAGAGCTTTCAGCTTCTGCCACCGATTTGTGATGGACACTGGCTTGTCCTCAATTTGTGGTTCACTCGGAGCTAGCAGGGGACTGCCGATCAGGAAATGACCAGGTGTTAATGCGGACATGTCCGAAGGATCTTCGGACATGGCAGAAATCGGACGTGAATTAAGACACGCTTCAATCCTTGAGAGAATTGTGGAAAATTCTTCAAAGGTATATTTGAACGCTCCTGCTACCTTCTTGAAGTGTGTCTTGAAGCTCTTCACACCAGCTTCCCACAGGCCACCCATGTGAGGAGCTCCTGGTGGAATGAAGTTCCAAGTGAGATTCTGCTGGGCGAAATGAGTGCAAACCGTAGATCGAGAGACCTTTAGAAAGTCACGCGACAGTTCTCGGGAAGCGCCTACAAAGGTTTTTCCATTATCGGAATATAATGTCAGTGGACATCCACGTCGGGAGACGAATCTTTGGAATGCTGCTAGGAAAGCAGACGTGGAAAGAGTGTTGGTTGCCTCTAGATGGATTGCTTTCGTGGAGAAGCAAACAAACACGCATACGTAGCCCTTGGTAATCAGGCAAGCTCTACCGGTGTAGTTCTTGATTTCGAATGGACCCGCGAAATCTTGGCCGGTACGTGTAAAAGGACGTTCATAAGTGGTGCGTTCTGGTGGAAGTGCGCCCATCAACTGATTGCAAACCTTCTTACGATGGAGTACGCAAGGTTTGCAATTGTGAATTGTCGTTTTGATGAGATTTTTGGCTCGTGGAATCCAAAATTGCAGGCGTAAAAGTTTAAGAACCAATTGATTTCCCCCGTGGAGAGAGATATCATGTGTAAAACGAACTAAGAGACGTGAGAATTCGCAATTGTACGGTAATATAATTGGATGGCGTTCGTCATATGACATGGCTGGTGAGGAGACGAGTCTGCCGCAGACTCGAAGCACACCCGAACCATCGAGGAATGGATTTAAGTTGAGCAGAGAGCTCGACGATGGAATCGGATTTTTATTTTTAAGTAGTCTACACTCTTCTGAATATGTCAATCGTTGACTCAGCAGGATCAAACGCATTCGAGTGCTGTTTATCTCTGTGCTGCTGATCACCGTGGAGGAGTAGGAATATGATGATTTATGCGCACTATGAGATCGGTGAAAGAAGCGGAATGTATATCACAACACCCGCAATGCTCTTGCATAGCAGGAGAAACGCTCGAGAATGTCGTCAACTTGATGTACAACTGTTGCGTGTACCTTGAGGGGTTTGCTTTCGAGTTGCGTTTCGAGAAGAAGCTGTGGGTTTTCACCTGGCCAAGCGATGGATTATCTTGTAGCCACTTCGGACCATACCACCACAGTGAACTGTCAACCAGTTCTTGTGGCAGCGCTCCGCGACTACCAAGATCGGCGGGATTGTCGTGCGAATCAACGTGGAACCAATTCGCTGGCCCCACACTTTGGGTTATCTTCGATACCCGATTCGCAACAAACGTTTGCCAATGGCATGGAGGTTTCTGGAGCCAGGCTAAGACGATGGTGGAGTCGGTCCAAAAGAATGTTTTGTGCTGTTTTAAGCCGAGCTGTGGTATTATGGACTCTACCATTTCAGCCATTAGGACGGCACCACACAATTCCAGCCTCGGAATAGACAGTGTTTTCACTGGAGCTACTTTTGTTTTGGCTGTTAGGAGATGTACTGAGACAGGACTGGACTCGGATTTGATTCGGACATATATGTTGGCGGCATACGCCTTTTCAGAGGCATCGCAAAATGCATGAATTTCGACGTCGGAGTCGGGAGTGTACTGTATCCACCGGGGTAGATGGATTTTATTGATTTCTGGGTACGATTGCAGGAATTGATTCCACGCATCTAGACACTTTTCGTGCAACGGATCGTCCCACCCAGTCTTGGACAGCCAAATTTGTTGCATCAAAATCTTTGCAAGGACGATGCATGGTGCCAGCCAGCCTGCAGGATCGAAAAGTTTCGATATTTCGGACAAAACCTCCCGTTTCGTGAAGGTGATTTGATTCTTCAATGGTTTCGTGGAGAAGTAGAAGATGTCAGACCGTGCGTTCCATCTAACCCCGAGAGTTTTCGCATGACTGCTCTCGTCGAATTGGAGAAAATCTTCACATAGAAGGTGGTCCTTTGGAGAATTTGGTCGGAGTTGGAGGCCCATTTTCTCATGGAGAAGCCAGCGGATTCAAGTGCAGATGTGACTTCTTTCCGCGCTGTGACTGCACCCTCAATGCTGTGACTACCAATTAATGCATCATCGACATACATGCAGTTTTGCAATATGTCACTTGCGATCGGATGGGACTGTGCCACGTCGGTGGCAAGTTGGTGCAGGCAACGAATGGCTAGATACGGTGCACAATTCAGACCGAATGTGACCGTCTTCAGTTCGTAATCTTGAATTGGATCGGAAGGCGAGTCTCGGAAGAGAATTCGCTGAAACGGAGTATGATGGGAATCTACCAGAATCTGTCGATACATCTTCTGGATGTCCCCATTGAGGACAAAACGGAATAGACGCCACTTCAGGATTAATTGCGTCAAATCGGATTGAAGCACTGGACCCGTGTGCAGAATGTCATTCAGACTTAGGCCACTGGATGAGGCACTAGAGGCGTTAAATACCACTCGTACTTTAGTACTGGTGCTCTCGGGTTTGAAAACTGCATGATGTGGAAGGTAATAGTGCTTAGGAAATTCACTATAGTTCGGACTGAAGACCTTTGTCATGTGACCTAAGTCCCCATATTCCTTCAGAACGTTATCGTATTCGATTTTCAGACTAGGGTTTTTCACTAGTCTTACTTCGTTCCTCATGAATTGGGCCCTCGCGATGTCTCGAGAGCGCCCGAGCTGAAGGTTCTTCGGAAAACCCTCTTTAAAAGGGAGAGAGACGACATAACGACCCTCTTTTGTGCGACGAGTGTTTTTGGAGAACAAGTCTTCTCAAATTTTGTCAGACGGAGTTAGATGGCGCTTACTTGGCAGTTCTTCAATTTCCCAGAACTTGGAGATTTGCTGGTCTAAGGAAACTTCGTTGAAGAACGAGACAAATTTTGTCACTGGATTATTAGAATTAGAAATGGGGCCCGTTAGGATCCATCCGAAGATGGTCTCCTGAGCAATCAGTGAGCCGCATACCTTCCGTTGGATCCCATCCAGCAGAACCGACGGAACTAGGTCCCCACCGATCAGGATGTCGATGTGAGAGCTCATATGGAACGTCGGATCTGCCAAGGGGACATTCGGAAGGTTGGTAAGCTGTCCAGGTAAAAGGCTACACGTCGGTAACTTCCCCGTTAGATGAGGAAGCACCATCGCGGAAGTCTCCAGCTGAACTTCTGAATTGTTTGGAGAGCTCAGTATGAACGAGCATACCTTTTGCGATTTCGCGGATATGGCATGATTCAGGCCAGAAATCTGCGCGTAGATGGACTTAAAGGGTAGTTTGAGAATGCGGAAGAGGCGCTCTGACATGAAACTCCCCTCAGACCCGGTGTCTATGAGGGCCCTCGCAGGATATGGGATGCCCCGATGGTTGATTTGAACCATTGCGGTTCCTAACAGAACGTTCTTGGCACTGGAGGCGAAGCACGTTTGAATGTTTTGCGGACTGGAATCGGATTGAGTGGACTGTATTGGACGATTGGAAGAGTTACTGTTCCTCGCTCCTCTGGGGTGAGGATTAGAACTGGAAGCGGATGTTGAGGCGGATGGACCATCGCCAGACTCGCTGTGTAACAGCGTGTTGTGCCTCCGATTGCACTTGAAGCAGTTGTGCTTACTAGTGCAGTCGCTGAGAGAATGTGCTCGAGCGAAGCAATTGATGCAGAGGCCATGTTTGCGTACGCAAGACATTCTCTCAGATGGACACATTTGTAGAAACTTCGGACAATTTCGGATCGTATGCTGTATATTCGGACAGAGCTTGCACTGGGGAACGCTTATATTGGCGTGATAGGTACTAACACGCCTTGGAGGGTTGCGAACCATACCGGGATTGCGTGCTGGAGGTGGATGGGACGTGGTCAGAGAAAGCGCTCTACCACTATGGAGGCCTCGGATATCGGAGACGGATTCCAACGTCTGATATCGCGATGTCAAAAAGGAATCCATCTCGGTCAACATCGGAATTTGGGATTTGTCCTTCAAGGACTGCTCCCACAACGTTAATGTGACGTCTGGGAGCCGCGTGGAACAAATGAAGAGGAATATTGGATCCCACCCGGAGATATCGATGTCGTACATCCTTAGCGCGGCGATGCATGAATTGATATCTCGTTGCAACGCTTTGATCGACCTTCCGGATTCTGTCGATAGTGCAGGTAGACTGAAGAGGACACGCAACTGGCCGTTGACGAGTATCCTCTTATTTTCAAACCGGTCGCTGAGGTTGTTCCATGCCAATAAGAAACCATCGTTGGTCAGCGGAGCCTTCTTTACAATGTCTCGCGCTTCCCCTCTGGTTTTCTTATTCAGATGGAACAGCTTCTCGACCGGACTCAACCTGGAATTGGAGATATAAATGGCGGTAAACATGTCCCTGAAAGTTGGCCATGCAATGTAATCTCCATCAAAGACCTCCGTATCACATGGAGGCAGATGGAAATTACTGGTATCCGTGACCCTTTCCACGGGTGGATGAACTGGAAGGTTGGCCGTATTTAACGCAGCCATCCGTTCTCCAATGTTCGCCACACAGCGTACGTAGGTGCGGTACGCACTATTGTACCGTGCTTTGACGGTTTCAACTTCCGAAAGCTCATCGCCTTGGTCAAGGGTTTCGCTTGATCTGCGCTTCTCATAGAGATCGCTTAAACAAGCACCGTAAGTCCCCTTGACTTGACCCCAGACGGATTTAATTTCATCGCGATGAACTTCCAGCGAGTAAACCGTATGGTCGTCAAGCAAGGTGTCGGAAAACTCCAAATCGAACTCCATTAGGTTATCGGTAAGACGGATAAAATTGTTTAAGGCAGCCATAATGGATGTCTCGGATGGATTGACTGGAAAAGAAATTATGGAGGTGCCGGCAAGAGCTTCGAATCGGAAATTGAATGGACGGAGCGGCCTGAAGAGTTATACCAAGCGAGGAATTGGAATGGAATCGTAATCCAACAGAGCTTGATGGACGAGCTGCCAATGAAATGTTGGCAGAAGAAAGGACCAGATTCAAAAAAAAAAGATTTGATTTGAACTTCAACGTTGATGGTTGGCCACAACCACAGAAGGATAAAAAAAATGAACGGGAAAGAAAATTTAAAAATTCAGGAAAATGCTGAATTTCTTCCAAAAGAAAAATGTGAGAAAGAAATAATCACGAAAAAATCAAAAATAAAAACCCAGCAGCGAAAAGGAAAATCGAACTGCGAAGATTTATTATATACCGGGGGTAATGAAAGTACCGAAGAAAATTGGCGCGAAAAATCACTCACAAATATTAATTTGATTCACGACCGAAAGAATAATTATTTTAAAACGATGTTAAAAACCAAATCGAGATTAATCAGAAAACGGTTCGCGCGAAAAACGTTATGCCGAAAAAACAGTAACAAGTCGAACGGTAAAGATTTGTTAACACAGGAGGTATATAACAGGTCCCGAAATAAAATTGGCGCGGTAAAAACACTCACAAATATTAATCTTTATATATATATAAGTAGGCTATTTTTGGAATGGAATACACGGATATATGGAAATATATATATATGTATATATATATGTGTATATATATATGTATATGTATGTGTATATAGATATATATATATATATGTATATATTTATATATCGAAATAAGGAATAAGGAATGCCGAACACGGACTCACCAAATACAAATGCTGGATATCGTCGTTGAATCCGGCTCGAAGGACCAATGTTATTAGCGGTGGCGAGTTTGTGTTGGCGTTGTGTTGTTGATCGTTGATTGTTGATCGTATTGATTGTAGGTGGATGTTGTTGTTGTTGTGGTGTTGGCTGCTGCTGGTGTTACAGGTGGATGTTGTTGTTGTTGTGGTGTTGGCCGCTGGAATAAAAAACGAAAGCAGGAGCAATTCGTTTTTCCTTAAGGAATGGAAATTGGAATTACTTACTTGTGTTGTGTTTTCCAAAAGTTGGGTTGTGCTGGACTTGATGGTTCCGTAGTCGAAAAAGAAGTGACCGAGTGAACCGCGGCAAGACATGGTCGAAGTCCAGCCGCAGTCCGAACTGTCACTTTTGAGTACAAATTTGGCGGCCATCATGAACCGCTAACGGTGAATGTGTTATCTAGAGATCGCACAACTCGTAATCGATAACACATCACTCGTTAGGGATGGCACACCAAATTGTACCAGAAGGTACGGACGTAAACAATATTTATTAAGCGATGTTCAGAAAATATTGATGATTGCATAGACTCGGAAACAAATCGTGAAGAGGTCCCTATATAGTAAATTAACGATATTTTCTTCGTTGTGGCGGCTCCTGGAAACAAACACTAAATTAACTTTATATTGATGCATATTAATAAAGCAATGACAAATATTTCAAATAAATACGATGTCTAGTTCAGAAAAAATTGAAGGATATATCGATGCAAAAGCTGATCTGAAGAAGTCCCTTTATAGTAAATCAACGTCATTTTCTTCAATGAGGCTGGTACTGGACACATGAACTGAATTAATTCTATTAGAATGCATATTTATTAAGCGATGTTCAGAAAATATTAATGAATGCACCGACTCGGTAATTAATCATGAAGACATCTCTTTATAGTAAATTAACGATATTTTTCTGATGGGGCGACTAATGGACACTTGAACTGAGTGATGTTCCGATGTACTGACTCTGTAAATTATTAAGAAGAAGTCCAAGTATTATGAATAAAGGACTAAGTTTTTAACATACCTGCTCATAGACACATGAAGTGAATTAATTTTATATTGATGCATAATAATAAAGCCATGACAAATATTGCAGAAAATTAGAAATCTGGTTCAGAAAGTATTGGAGGATATACTGATTCTGCAGCTGATGTTGAGAAGTCACTTTATAGTAAATTAACGTTTTTGCTTCTTTGAGGTTGCTACTGAATACATGCACTGGAGTAATTCTATATCGATGCATATTAATATAGAAATGACAAATGTTTCATAAAATTTCGACATATTGTTCAGAAAAAGAACAATGATGAATGATATACGGATGTACTGATGTACCAACTCTGTAATTAACCATGAAGAAGTCCAAGTTTAATAAATGAATGATTTTGTTATCAATATGACTGCTCCTAGACACATGAACTGAATCTATTCTATGTCGATGCAAATTAATATAGCAATGACAAATATTACAGACAAAATTCGAAATCTGGTTCAGAAAATATTGAAGGATATACCGTTTCAGTAGCTGATCTTAAGAAATCCGTTTATAGTAAATCAACGTAATTTTCTTCAATGAGGCTGTTACTGGACACATGAACTGAATTAATTCTATTAGAATGCATATTTATTAAGCGATGTTCAGAAAATATTGATGAATGCACAGACTCGGAAACAAATCGTGAAGAGGTCCCTATATAGTGAATTAACGATATTTTCTTCGATGTGGCGGCTCCTGGAAACAAAAACTAAATGAACTTTATATTGATGCATATTAATAACGCAATGACAAATATTTCAAATAAATTCGATGTCTGGTTCAGAAAAAATTGAAGGAAATACTCATTCGGCAGCTGATCTTAAGAAGTCCCTTTATAGTAAAAGAACGTTATTTTCTTCGATGTTGAGAAGTCCCTTTATAGTAAATCAACGTCATTTTCTTCAATGAGGCTGCTACTGCATACATGAACTGAATTAATTCTATTAGGATGCATATTTATTAAGTGATGTTCAGAAAATAGTGATGAATGCACAGACTCGTAAACAGAGTATTTCTAAAGTGTTTCTGACAACTTTTTCTGATTTCTGCCGTTCCAGACGAGCTAGAGAGTTTAGGCTCTAATAAAAGAGGAACTTCCCCTCTTGAACGTCCTAGAGTTTCACTTAATTCGGTTTTCAACTTTACCAATTGTGATCCAAAGAAGAAGGCAAGAAAATCACACATATACGATAAATTTGAAATTGGTACTCTAGCTTTTTCCGCTTGGCGTGCAGAGCAGTTTAAAGTTGTAATGAAGGACACCTGAAGCCTGTAGAAAACAAAAATCGGTTTTTTCAAAATTCTTCCTGTTGAATAATAATTTTAGATTAAGAAATTCATGTTCTGTATATACCTTGATATAAAACACTGTACAAAATATAACCTTAGTAGCCTTAGATTTTATACAGAGAAAATATTGTATCAAAAGTATTTTCGTATCACTTCTCATTTGAATCTTGATTAAATCGCTTCTTCTTAGTTTTTATAAATAAGATTGTTTTATTGACTGCGCCAATAGGTTATGGGCCACACGTACACACATTCAGCATAAAAAAAAAAAAAAAATAAAATGGCTAACGAATTAAGAACGGGTTTTGAGAAATTGAATCGCAAAAATTATATAATTTGGAAGAAAAAGGCGGAATGCGTCCTGATAAAAGAAGATACCTGGAGCGCAATTTGTGAAGAAAGTCCTGCAAGTCCTGATGAAAAATGGAAACGCAAGGATCAAGGTGCAAAGGCTTCAATATATTTGATGATCGAGGACGATTTGTATTATATAATTGAGAATGCCGAAACTGCGAGGGTTGCGTGGAACTGCATACGTGAGCATTTTGAAAATTATTCATTTAGTGAGTTCGTTTTTATTATGAAGAACATATGCAAAATGCAACTATCTGAAGACGGAGATTTGGAACAACACATCAACGAAATGCAGCAAGAATTAAAGAAGTTGTCAGTAATGGGAGATGCATTGAGTGAAAAATGGGAAGTCGCAATGATTTTAAGAAGTCTGCCGGAATCATACGATGTATTGGTCACAACTCTAGAAGCAAGAAGTGAAGGAGTTCCTTCGCTGAAGATGGTCAAATCAAAACTTCTGGAAGAATACAAGAAGAGAATTCATAAGGTAGCCACATGGAAATATCAGCATTAAAGATTAATCATGGTCAGGGTAAGCGTCAGGACAAAATTCATTCTTCATCATCTGTTGTTTGTTTTTATTGTCAAAAACCTGGTCATTATCGTAAGGACTGTAGATTTTATCAGGCTTATTTGAAAAAGAAATCAAGGTCTAATATGGTATTTGCTGAGAAGAATATGGATGGTCGAGAAGACAAATGTTTTTGGTCTGGAAAGTTCAATGAAAGAAATAATTGGTATGTAGACTCTGGTGCAACGAGTCACATTACAAATCAGAGAGATATTTTTGTGTCGTTTGATAAAAATTACCAGGAAGTAGTCTATGTCGCCAATGGATCAAGGTTGAAGGTTCATGGCAGTGGTAACATAAACTTGTTTGTTGTTAATAAGTCTGGTAATATAGAAAGAATATTAGTTAAAGATGTTTTATATGTTCCAACTATACAGAATAACTTGTTATCTGTCCATAAGCTAATGGAAAAGAAGTTACAAGTAATCTTTAAAGATAGATTTTGCGAAATTATGGACAGTGATGGAGTTATTGTGATTGCAGAGTTGTACAATAATTTGTTCAAGTTAAAAATTAAGAACAATTTTGAAAAGAAAGAATTAGTTAACCTAACCACTGAAATTGAATGTGTTCACAATTGGCATAGAAGATTTGCACATCGTGATGTTAACATTATTAGGAAAATGTTAAAAGAAAATAATATAAAGATTCGTGATTGTCAATGTAAGGACATTTGCGAAGTATGCATCAAAGGAAAACTAACAAGGAAACCATTTCCAAAAGTGTCATCTTATCAATCAAAAGAAGTACTTGATTTAATACACAGTGATATTTGTGGACCAATAGATGTCAAAACTCCTTCAGGAAATCGATATTTCTTAACGCTAATTGATGATTTCAGCAAATACGTAAACATTTATTTAATTAAAGAAAAATCTGAAGTCATTGAAAAAATAAAAGAATTTATTGAAATGGTTCATACAAAATTTGGTAAATATCCTAAAATTTTAAGATCAGATAACGGAGGTGAGTACACTTGCATGAAAGTTTCGAGTTATCTAAAGCAACGTGGAATTAAGCAACAATTCACAACTCCATATACACCAGAACAGAATGGTATCGCAGAGAGACGAAACCGGTATTTGGTAGAAATGATAAGATGCATGCTGTTTGATGCGGAGTTGCCGAAATGTTTTTGGGGAGAGGCTGCAGTTACAGCTGCATATATCCAGAATCATTTACCAACAAGATCAACAAACAAGATTCCTGTTGAACTTTGGAGTAGTAAAAAAATGAAGGTTAGTAATTTTGAAATTTTTGGATCAGACGCATTAGTTTATATTCCAAAAGAAAAAAGAAGAAAGTTGGATGAAAAGGCACAATATTTGAAATTTGTTGGATTTTCGGAAGAATCGAAAGCTTTACGTTTTGTTGATTTGAAATCGAAAAGAATTATCATCAGCAGGGATTATAAGATAATTCCAAGAATATCAAGAATTAATAATATAAATGAACGAAATGAAATTTACATTGAAGATTTACTTTGACGAAGAAAATATAATAAATATTGATAATGAATATACAGAAAATGATAGTTTAAATACTGAAGAATACGACAGCGATATTGAATTTTTTGATTCCTTCAGTGCACCGGTTTGTAATGAAAATCCTATCCAGCAAGAATATCAACAACCAAGACGATCGCAGAGAACAAATAAAGGTATTCCACCAGAAAGGTATACTGCGAATTTAATTGTACACTGTAAGGAACCGAAAAGTTACAAGGAAGTATTAAAACGACCAGATAAAGAAAAATGGTTAAATGCCATGAGAGAAGAATACAATTCACTTTTGTTAAATAAAACATGGAAATTGGAAGAATTACCTGAAGGACGAAAGGAAATTGGTTGTAAATGGGTTTTTAAATTAAAATCGGATGTCAACGGAAAAATAATTAAATACAAAGCAAGATTGGTTGCACAAGGATTCAATCAAAAATATGGTGTTGATTTTGACGAGATTTTTGCACCAGTAGTTCGACATACAACACTAAGATTATTTTTAACAGTAGCTGGAGAAAATCAAATGCAGGTAAATCATTTGGATGTGAAGACAGCATTTTTATATGGGAGTTTAAAAGAAACTATATATATGAAACAACCACCTGGTTTCGAGGAGCAACAGAATTTGGTATGCAAATTAGAAAGAAGTATATATGGACTCAAGCAGTCAGCTAGATGTTGGAACGAAAAATTGTTTTCAATTCTTTACAATGATGGTTTTCGTAAAGGTGATGCTGATGCCTGTCTATTAAAGAAACAAATACATGGAGAAGTCAATCTTTATTTAGGAATAAATATTGAGAAGGGGACAGATGGATATTATAAAATGTCTCAACACAATTACATCAAGAAAATTGTAGAAGAAGCGGAATTAGAAGAATCAAAATATTCAAAAATACCTTTGGATATAGGTTATTTTAAAAATGTTTCAAAACCAAATGAACTTTTACCAGATAACACGAAGTATCATAAATTGATTGGGAGTTTACTTTATTTAACAGTAAATACAAGACCTGACATAGCTGCAGCAGTATCAATTTTGAGTAGAAAAGTAAGTAGCCCGAATAGTCAAGATTGGACAGAATTAAAAAGGCTTATAAAATACTTAAATGGTACAAAATCATTTTGGCTCTATCTAAATCCAAGTGACAAGAAAGGATTATACGCATATGCTGATGCTGATTGGGCACAAAATTCAATTGATAGGAAATCTAACAGCGGATATGTTTTTAAATATAATGGAGCATGTATAGATTGGAGTTGTAGGAAGCAAGACTGTGTTTCACTTTCATCGACAGAAGCTGAATATATTGCACTAGCTGACGCATCACAAGAACTAAGCTGGTTAAGAAGACTTTTGCAAGATTTTGAAATACAACTAACAGAACCTACAATCATTTTCGAAGACAATCAAAGTTGTATAAAATTAACACTTTCTGATAAATTAAATAGAAAAACGAAACATATTGAAACAAAATATCATTTTGTAAAAGATTTGCAGCAGAAAGGAATTTTAAAATTAATCTATTGTCCAACAGAAGATATGCAAGCAGATTTATTAACAAAACCACTTCAAGCTTGCAGATTAAAATATTTGAGAGAATTACTTAATTTGAAAAATTAAGAAGGGGTGTTGAATAATAATTTTAGAATAAGAAATTCATGTACTGTATATACCATGATATAAAACACTGTATAAAATATAACCTTAGTAGCCTTAGATTTTATACAGAGAAAATATTGTATCAAAAGTATTTTCGTATCACTTCTCATTTGAATCTTGATTAAATCGCTTCTTCTTAGTTTTTATAAATAAGATTGTTTTATTGACTGCGCCAATACTTCCCGTTCAACTCTAGGCGCTCCCTCTCTGCTAGTTTAGAAGGTACGGCGTAAAGTGTTTCTGAAAACTTTTTGTGATTGCTCCCGTTCCAGACCAGCTAGAGATCTGGTTTTAGGCTTTAATAAGAGAAGAACTTCCCCTCTTTAATGTCCTAGAGTTTCACTTAATTCGGTTTTCAAATTTACCAATTGCGATCCAAAGAAGAAGGCAAGGAAATCAAACAAATACGATAAATTTGAAATTGGTACTCTAGCTTTTTCCGCTTGGCGTGCAGAGCAGTTTAAAGTTGTAATGAAGGACACCTGAAGCCTGTAGAAAACAAAAATCGGTTTTTTCAAAATTCTTCCTGTTGAATAATAATTTTAGATTAAGAAATTCATGTAAAACACTGTATAAAATATAACCTTAGTAGCCTTAGATTTTATACAGAGAAAATATTATATCAAAAGTATTTTCGTATCACTTCTCATTTGAATCTTGATTAAATCGCTTCTTCTTAGTTTTTATAAATAAGATTGTTTTATTGACTGCGCCAATAGGTTATGGGCCACACGTACACACATTCAGCATAAAAAAAAAAAAAAAAATAAAATGGCTAACTAATTAAGAACGGGTTTTGAGAAATTGAATCGCAAAAATTATATAATTTGGAAGAAAAAGGCGGAATGCGTCCTGATAAAAGAAGATACCTGGAGCGCAATTTGTGAAGAAAGTCCTGCAAGTCCTGATGAAAAATGGAAACGCAAGGATCAAGGTGCAAAGGCTTCAATATATTTGATGATCGAGGACGATTTGTATTATATAATTGAGAATGCCGAAACTGCGAGGGTTGCGTGGAACTGCATACGTGAGCATTTTGAAAATTATTCATTTAGTGAGTTCGTTTTTATTATGAAGAACATATGCAAAATGCAACTATCTGAAGACGGAGATTTGGAACAACACATCAACGAAATGCAGCAAGAATTAAAGAAGTTGTCAGTAATGGGAGATGCATTGAGTGAAAAATGGGAAGTCGCAATGATTTTAAGAAGTCTGCCGGAATCATACGATGTATTGGTCACAACTCTAGAAGCAAGAAGTGAAGGAGTTCCTTCGCTGAAGATGGTCAAATCAAAACTTCTGGAAGAATACAAGAAGAGAATTCATAAGGTAGCCACATGGAAATATCAGCATTAAAGATTAATCATGGTCAGGGTAAGCGTCAGGACAAAATTCATTCTTCATCATCTGTTGTTTGTTTTTATTGTCAAAAACCTGGTCATTATCGTAAGGACTGTAGATTTTATCAGGCTTATTTGAAAAAGAAATCAAGGTCTAATATGGTATTTGCTGAGAAGAATATGGATGGTCGAGAAGACAAATGTTTTTGGTCTGGAAAGTTCAATGAAAGAAATAATTGGTATGTAGACTCTGGTGCAACGAGTCACATTACAAATCAGAGAGATATTTTTGTGTCGTTTGATAAAAATTACCAGGAAGTAGTCTATGTCGCCAATGGATCAAGGTTGAAGGTTCATGGCAGTGGTAACATAAACTTGTTTGTTGTTAATAAGTCTGGTAATATAGAAAGAATATTAGTTAAAGATGTTTTATATGTTCCAACTATACAGAATAACTTGTTATCTGTCCATAAGCTAATGGAAAAGAAGTTACAAGTAATCTTTAAAGATAGATTTTGCGAAATTATGGACAGTGATGGAGTTATTGTGATTGCAGAGTTGTACAATAATTTGTTCAAGTTAAAAATTAAGAACAATTTTGAAAAGAAAGAATTAGTTAACCTAACCACTGAAATTGAATGTGTTCACAATTGGCATAGAAGATTTGCACATCGTGATGTTAACATTATTAGGAAAATGTTAAAAGAAAATAATATAAAGATTCGTGATTGTCAATGTAAGGACATTTGCGAAGTATGCATCAAAGGAAAACTAACAAGGAAACCATTTCCAAAAGTGTCATCTTATCAATCAAAAGAAGTACTTGATTTAATACACAGTGATATTTGTGGACCAATAGATGTCAAAACTCCTTCAGGAAATCGATATTTCTTAACGCTAATTGATGATTTCAGCAAATACGTAAACATTTATTTAATTAAAGAAAAATCTGAAGTCATTGAAAAAATAAAAGAATTTATTGAAATGGTTCATACAAAATTTGGTAAATATCCTAAAATTTTAAGATCAGATAACGGAGGTGAGTACACTTGCATGAAAGTTTCGAGTTATCTAAAGCAACGTGGAATTAAGCAACAATTCACAACTCCATATACACCAGAACAGAATGGTATCGCAGAGAGACGAAACCGGTATTTGGTAGAAATGATAAGATGCATGCTGTTTGATGCGGAGTTGCCGAAATGTTTTTGGGGAGAGGCTGCAGTTACAGCTGCATATATCCAGAATCATTTACCAACAAGATCAACAAACAAGATTCCTGTTGAACTTTGGAGTAGTAAAAAAATGAAGGTTAGTAATTTTGAAATTTTTGGATCAGACGCATTAGTTTATATTCCAAAAGAAAAAAGAAGAAAGTTGGATGAAAAGGCACAATATTTGAAATTTGTTGGATTTTCGGAAGAATCGAAAGCTTTACGTTTTGTTGATTTGAAATCGAAAAGAATTATCATCAGCAGGGATTATAAGATAATTCCAAGAATATCAAGAATTAATAATATAAATGAACGAAATGAAATTTACATTGAAGATTTACTTTGACGAAGAAAATATAATAAATATTGATAATGAATATACAGAAAATGATAGTTTAAATACTGAAGAATACGACAGCGATATTGAATTTTTTGATTCCTTCAGTGCACCGGTTTGTAATGAAAATCCTATCCAGCAAGAATATCAACAACCAAGACGATCGCAGAGAACAAATAAAGGTATTCCACCAGAAAGGTATACTGCGAATTTAATTGTACACTGTAAGGAACCGAAAAGTTACAAGGAAGTATTAAAACGACCAGATAAAGAAAAATGGTTAAATGCCATGAGAGAAGAATACAATTCACTTTTGTTAAATAAAACATGGAAATTGGAAGAATTACCTGAAGGACGAAAGGAAATTGGTTGTAAATGGGTTTTTAAATTAAAATCGGATGTCAACGGAAAAATAATTAAATACAAAGCAAGATTGGTTGCACAAGGATTCAATCAAAAATATGGTGTTGATTTTGACGAGATTTTTGCACCAGTAGTTCGACATACAACACTAAGATTATTTTTAACAGTAGCTGGAGAAAATCAAATGCAGGTAAATCATTTGGATGTGAAGACAGCATTTTTATATGGGAGTTTAAAAGAAACTATATATATGAAACAACCACCTGGTTTCGAGGAGCAACAGAATTTGGTATGCAAATTAGAAAGAAGTATATATGGACTCAAGCAGTCAGCTAGATGTTGGAACGAAAAATTGTTTTCAATTCTTTACAATGATGGTTTTCGTAAAGGTGATGCTGATGCCTGTCTATTAAAGAAACAAATACATGGAGAAGTCAATCTTTATTTAGGAATAAATATTGAGAAGGGGACAGATGGATATTATAAAATGTCTCAACACAATTACATCAAGAAAATTGTAGAAGAAGCGGAATTAGAAGAATCAAAATATTCAAAAATACCTTTGGATATAGGTTATTTTAAAAATGTTTCAAAACCAAATGAACTTTTACCAGATAACACGAAGTATCATAAATTGATTGGGAGTTTACTTTATTTAACAGTAAATACAAGACCTGACATAGCTGCAGCAGTATCAATTTTGAGTAGAAAAGTAAGTAGCCCGAATAGTCAAGATTGGACAGAATTAAAAAGGCTTATAAAATACTTAAATGGTACAAAATCATTTTGGCTCTATCTAAATCCAAGTGACAAGAAAGGATTATACGCATATGCTGATGCTGATTGGGCACAAAATTCAATTGATAGGAAATCTAACAGCGGATATGTTTTTAAATATAATGGAGCATGTATAGATTGGAGTTGTAGGAAGCAAGACTGTGTTTCACTTTCATCGACAGAAGCTGAATATATTGCACTAGCTGACGCATCACAAGAACTAAGCTGGTTAAGAAGACTTTTGCAAGATTTTGAAATACAACTAACAGAACCTACAATCATTTTCGAAGACAATCAAAGTTGTATAAAATTAACACTTTCTGATAAATTAAATAGAAAAACGAAACATATTGAAACAAAATATCATTTTGTAAAAGATTTGCAGCAGAAAGGAATTTTAAAATTAATCTATTGTCCAACAGAAGATATGCAAGCAGATTTATTAACAAAACCACTTCAAGCTTGCAGATTAAAATATTTGAGAGAATTACTTAATTTGAAAAATTAAGAAGGGGTGTTGAATAATAATTTTAGAATAAGAAATTCATGTACTGTATATACCATGATATAAAACACTGTATAAAATATAACCTTAGTAGCCTTAGATTTTATACAGAGAAAATATTGTATCAAAAGTATTTTCGTATCACTTCTCATTTGAATCTTGATTAAATCGCTTCTTCTTAGTTTTTATAAATAAGATTGTTTTATTGACTGCGCCAATACTTCCCGTTCAACTCTAGGCGCTCCCTCTCTGCTAGTTTAGAAGGTACGGCGTAAAGTGTTTCTGAAAACTTTTTGTGATTGCTCCCGTTCCAGACCAGCTAGAGATCTGGTTTTAGGCTTTAATAAGAGAAGAACTTCCCCTCTTTAATGTCCTAGAGTTTCACTTAATTCGGTTTTCAAATTTACCAATTGCGATCCAAAGAAGAAGGCAAGGAAATCAAACAAATACGATAAATTTGAAATTGGTACTCTAGCTTTTTCCGCTTGGCGTGCAGAGCAGTTTAAAGTTGTAATGAAGGACACCTGAAGCCTGTAGAAAACAAAAATCGGTTTTTTCAAAATTCTTCCTGTTGAATAATAATTTTAGATTAAGAAATTCATGTAAAACACTGTATAAAATATAACCTTAGTAGCCTTAGATTTTATACAGAGAAAATATTATATCAAAAGTATTTTCGTATCACTTCTCATTTGAATCTTGATTAAATCGCTTCTTCTTAGTTTTTATAAATAAGATTGTTTTATTGACTGCGCCAATAGGTTATGGGCCACACGTACACACATTCAGCATAAAAAAAAAAAAAAAAATAAAATGGCTAACTAATTAAGAACGGGTTTTGAGAAATTGAATCGCAAAAATTATATAATTTGGAAGAAAAAGGCGGAATGCGTCCTGATAAAAGAAGATACCTGGAGCGCAATTTGTGAAGAAAGTCCTGCAAGTCCTGATGAAAAATGGAAACGCAAGGATCAAGGTGCAAAGGCTTCAATATATTTGATGATCGAGGACGATTTGTATTATATAATTGAGAATGCCGAAACTGCGAGGGTTGCGTGGAACTGCATACGTGAGCATTTTGAAAATTATTCATTTAGTGAGTTCGTTTTTATTATGAAGAACATATGCAAAATGCAACTATCTGAAGACGGAGATTTGGAACAACACATCAACGAAATGCAGCAAGAATTAAAGAAGTTGTCAGCAATGGGAGATGCATTGAGTGAAAAATGGGAAGTCGCAATGATTTTGAGAAGTCTGCCGGAATCATACGATGTATTGGTCACAACTCTAGAAGCAAGAAGTGAAGGAGTTCCTTCGCTGAAGATGGTCAAATCAAAACTTCTGGAAGAATACAAGAAGAGAATTCATAAGGTAGCCACATGGAAATATCAGCATTAAAGATTAATCATGGTCAGGGTAAGCGTCAGGACAAAATTCATTCTTCATCATCTGTTGTTTGTTTTTATTGTCAAAAACCTGGTCATTATCGTAAGGACTGTAGATTTTATCAGGCTTATTTGAAAAAGAAATCAAGGTCTAATATGGTATTTGCTGAGAAGAATATGGATGGTCGAGAAGACAAATGTTTTTGGTCTGGAAAGTTCAATGAAAGAAATAATTGGTATGTAGACTCTGGTGCAACGAGTCACATTACAAATCAGAGAGATATTTTTGTGTCGTTTGATAAAAATTACCAGGAAGTAGTCTATGTCGCCAATGGATCAAGGTTGAAGGTTCATGGCAGTGGTAACATAAACTTGTTTGTTGTTAATAAGTCTGGTAATATAGAAAGAATATTAGTTAAAGATGTTTTATATGTTCCAACTATACAGAATAACTTGTTATCTGTCCATAAGCTAATGGAAAAGAAGTTACAAGTAATCTTTAAAGATAGATTTTGCGAAATTATGGACAGTGATGGAGTTATTGTGATTGCAGAGTTGTACAATAATTTGTTCAAGTTAAAAATTAAGAACAATTTTGAAAAGAAGGAATTAGTTAACCTAACCACTGAAATTGAATGTGTTCACAATTGGCATAGAAGATTTGCACATCGTGATGTTAACATTATTAGGAAAATGTTAAAAGAAAATAATATAAAGATTCGTGATTGTCAATGTAAGGACATTTGCGAAGTATGCATCAAAGGAAAACTAACAAGGAAACCTTTTCCAAAAGTGTCATCTTATCAATCGAAAGAAGTACTTGATTTAATACACAGTGATATTTGTGGACCAATAGATGTCAAAACTCCTTCAGGAAATCGATATTTCTTAACGCTAATTGATGATTTCAGCAAATACGTAAACATTTATTTAATTAAAGAAAAATCTGAAGTCATTGAAAAAATAAAAGAATTTATTGAAATGGTTCATACAAAATTTGGTAAATATCCTAAAATTTTAAGATCAGATAACGGAGGTGAGTACACTTGCATGAAAGTTTCGAGTTATCTAAAGCAACGTGGAATTAAGCAACAATTCACAACTCCATATACACCAGAACAGAATGGTATCGCAGAGAGACGAAACCGGTATTTGGTAGAAATGATAAGATGCATGCTGTTTGATGCGGAGTTGCCGAAATGTTTTTGGGGAGAGGCTGCAATTACAGCTGCATATATCCAGAATCATTTACCAACAAGATCAACAAACAAGATTCCTGTTGAACTTTGGAGTAGTAAAAAAATGAAGGTTAGTAATTTTGAAATTTTTGGATCAGACGCATTAGTTTATATTCCAAAAGAAAAAAGAAGAAAGTTGGATGAAAACGCACAATATTTGAAATTTGTTGGATTTTCGGAAGAATCGAAAGCTTTACGTTTTGTTGATTTGAAATCGAAAAGAATTATCATCAGCAGGGATTATAAGATAATTCCAAGAATATCAAAAATTAATAATATAAATGAACGAAATGAAATTTACATTGAAGATTAACTTTGACGAAGAAAATATAATAAATATTGATAATGAATATACAGAAAATGATAATACTGAAGAATACGACAGCGATATTGAATTTTTTGATTCCTTCAGTGCACCGGTTTGTAATGAAAATCCTATCCAGCAAGAATATCAACAACCAAGACGATCGCAGAGAACAAATAAAGGTATTCCACCAGAAAGGTATACTGCGAATTTAATTGTACACTCTAAGGAACCGAAAAGTTACAAGGAAGTATTAAAACGACCAGATAAAGAAGAATGGTTAAATGCCATGAGAGAAGAATACAATTCACTTTTGTTAAATAAAACATGGAAATTGGAAGAATTACCTGAAGGACGAAAGGAAATTGGTTGTAAATGGGTTTTTAAATTAAAATCGGATGTCAACGGAAAAATAATTAAATACAAAGCAAGATTGGTTGTACAAGGATTCAATCAAAAATATGGTGTTGATT
This sequence comes from Coelopa pilipes, assembly GCA_947389925.1. Classification (NCBI taxonomy): domain Eukaryota; kingdom Metazoa; phylum Arthropoda; class Insecta; order Diptera; family Coelopidae; genus Coelopa; species Coelopa pilipes. The sequence goes on from OX376700.1 coordinate 12,631,981, forward strand.
TTGACGAGATTTTTGCACCAGTAGTTCGACATACAACACTAAGATTATTTTTAACAGTAGCTGGAGAAAATCAAATGCAGGTAAATCATTTGGATGTGAAGACAGCGTTTTTATATGGGAGTTTAAAAGAAACTATATATATGAAACAACCACCTGGTTTCGAGGAGCAACAGAATTTGGTATGCAAATTAGAAAGAAGTATATATGGACTCAAGCAGTCAGCTAGATGTTGGAACGAAAAATTGTTTTCAATTCTTTACAATGATGGTTTTCGTAAAGGTGATGCTGATGCCTGTCTATTAAAGAAACAAATACATGGAGAAGTCAATCTTTATTTAGGAATAAATATTGAGAAGGGGACAGATGGATATTATAAAATGTCTCAACACAATTACATCAAGAAAATTGTAGAAGAAGCGGAATTAGAAGAATCAAAATATTCAAAAATACCTTTGGATATAGGTTATTTTAAAAATGTTTCAAAACCAAATGAACTTTTACCAGATAACACGAAGTATCATAAATTGATTGGGAGTTTACTTTATTTAACAGTAAATACAAGACCTGACATAGCTGCAGCAGTATCAATTTTGAGTAGAAAAGTAAGTAGCCCGAATAGTCAAGATTGGACAGAATTAAAAAGGCTTATAAAATACTTAAATGGTACAAAATCATTTTGGCTCTATCTAAATCCAAGTGACAAGAAAGGATTATACGCATATGCTGATGCTGATTGGGCACAAAATTCAATTGATAGGAAATCTAACAGCGGATATGTTTTTAAATATAATGGAGCATGTATAGATTGGAGTTGTAGGAAGCAAGACGGTGTTTCACTTTCATCGACAGAAGCTGAATATATTGCACTAGCTGACGCATCACAAGAACTAAGCTGGTTAAGAAGACTTTTGCAAGATTTTGAAATACAACTAACAGAACCTACAATCATTTTCGAAGACAATCAAAGTTGTATAAAATTAACACTTTCTGATAAATTAAATAGAAAAACGAAACATATTGAAACAAAATATCATTTTGTAAAAGATTTGCAGCAGAAAGGAATTTTAAAATTAATCTATTGTCCAACAGAAGATATGCAAGCAGATTTATTAACAAAACCACTTCAAGCTTGCAGATTAAAATATTTGAGAGAATTACTTAATTTGAAAAATTAAGAAGGGGTGTTGAATAATAATTTTAGAATAAGAAATTCATGTACTGTATATACCATGATATAAAACACTGTATAAAATATAACCTTAGTAGCCTTAGATTTTATACAGAGAAAATATTGTATCAAAAGTATTTTCGTATCACTTCTCATTGATTGATTAAATCGCTTCTTCTTAGTTTTTATAAATAAGATTGTTTTATTGACTGCGCCAATACTTCCCGTTCAACTCTAGGCGCTCCCTCTCTGCTAGTTTAGAAGGTACGGCGTAAAGTGTTTCTGAAAACTTTTTGTGATTGCTCCCGTTCCAGACCAGCTAGAGATCTGGTTTTAGGCTTTAATAAGAGAAGAACTTCCCCTCTTTAATGTCCTAGAGTTTCACTTAATTCGGTTTTCAAATTTACCAATTGCGATCCAAAGAAGAAGGCAAGGAAATCAAACAAATACGATAAATATGAAATTGGTACTCTAGCTTTTTCCGCTTGGCGTGCAGAGCAGTTTAAAGTTGTAATGAAGGACACCTGAAGCCTGTAGAAAACAAAAATCGGTATTTTCAAAATTCTTCCTGTTGAATAATAATTTTAGATTAAGAAATTCATGTACTGTATATACCTTGATATAAAACACTGTATAAAATATAACCTTAGTAGCCTTAGATTTTATACAGAGAAAATATTGTATCAAAAGTATTTTCGTATCACTTCTCATTTGAATCTTGATTAAATCGCTTCTTCTTAGTTTTTATAAATAAGATTGTTTTATTGACTGCGCCAATAGGTTATGGGCCACACGTACACACATTCAGCATAAAAAAAAAAAAAAATAAAATGGCTAACTAATTAAGAACGGGTTTTGAGAAATTGAATCGCAAAAATTATATAATTTGGAAGAAAAAGGCGGAATGCGTCCTGATAAAAGAAGATACCTGGAGCGCAATTTGTGAAGAAAGTCCTGCAAGTCCTGATGAAAAATGGAAACGCAAGGATCAAGGTGCAAAGGCTTCAATATATTTGATGATCGAGGACGATTTGTATTATATAATTGAGAATGCCGAAACTGCGAGGGTTGCGTGGAACTGCATACGTGAGCATTTTGAAAATTATTCATTTAGAGAGTGCGTTTTTATTATGAAGAACATATGCAAAATGCAACTATCTGAAGACGGAGATTTGGAACAACACATCAACGAAATGCAGCAAGAATTAAAGAAGTTGTCAGCAATGGGAGATGCATTGAGTGAAAAATGGGAAGTCGCAATGATTTTGAGAAGTCTGCCGGAATCATACGATGTATTGGTCACAACTCTAGAAGCAAGAAGTGAAGGAGTTCCTTCGCTGAAGATGGTCAAATCAAAACTTCTGGAAGAATACAAGAAGAGAATTCATAAGGTAGCCACATGGAAATATCAGCATTAAAGATTAATCATGGTCAGGGTAAGCGTCAGGACAAAATTCATTCTTCATCATCTGTTGTTTGTTTTTATTGTCAAAAACCTGGTCATTATCGTAAGGACTGTAGATTTTATCAGGCTTATTTGAAAAAGAAATCAAGGTCTAATATGGTATTTGCTGAGAAGAATATGGATGGTCGAGAAGACAAATGTTTTTGGTCTGGAAAGTTCAATGAAAGAAATAATTGGTATGTAGACTCTGGTGCAACGAGTCACATTACAAATCAGAGAGATATTTTTGTGTCGTTTGATAAAAATTACCAGGAAGTAGTCTATGTCGCCAATGGATCAAGGTTGAAGGTTCATGGCAGTGGTAACATAAACTTGTTTGTTGTTAATAAGTCTGGTAATATAGAAAGAATATTAGTTAAAGATGTTTTATATGTTCCAACTATACAGAATAACTTGTTATCTGTCCATAAGCTAATGGAAAAGAAGTTACAAGTAATCTTTAAAGATAGATTTTGCGAAATTATGGACAGTGATGGAGTTATTGTGATTGCAAGGTTGTACAATAATTTGTTCAAGTTAAAAATTAAGAACAATTTTGAAAAGAAATAATTAGTTAACCTAACCACTGAAATTGAATGTGTTCACAATTGGCATAGAAGATTTGCACATCGTGATGTTAACATTATTAGGAAAATGTTAAAAGAAAATAATATAAAGATTCGTGATTGTCAATGTAAGGACATTTGCGAAGTATGCATCAAAGGAAAACTAACAAGGAAACCATTTCCAAAAGTGTCATCTTATCAATCAAAAGAAGTACTTGATTTAATACACAGTGATATTTGTGGACCAATAGATGTCAAAACTCCTTCAGGAAATCGATATTTCTTAACGCTAATTGATGATTTCAGCAAATACGTAAACATTTATTTAATTAAAGAAAAATCTGAAGTCATTGAAAAAATAAAAGAATTTATTGAAATGGTTCATACAAAATTTGGTAAATATCCTAAAATTTTAAGATCAGATAACGGAGGTGAGTACACTTGCATGAAAGTTTCGAGTTATCTAAAGCAACGTGGAATTAAGCAACAATTCACAACTCCATATACACCAGAACAGAATGGTATCGCAGAGAGACGAAACCGGTATTTGGTAGAAATGATAAGATGCATGCTGTTTGATGCGGAGTTGCCGAAATGTTTTTGGGGAGAGGCTGCAGTTACAGCTGCATATATCCAGAATCATTTACCAACAAGATCAACAAACAAGATTCCTGTTGAACTTTGGAGTAGTAAAAAAATGAAGGTTAGTAATTTTGAAATTTTTGGATCAGACGCATTAGTTTATATTACAAAAGAAAAAAGAAGAAATTTGGATGAAAAGGCACAATATTTGAAATTTGTTGGATTTTCGGAAGAATCGAAAGCTTTACTTTTTGTTGATTTGAAATCGAAAAGAATTATCATCAGCAGGGATTATAAGATAATTCCAAGAATATCAAAAATTAATAATATAAATGAACGAAATGAAATTTACATTAAAGATTAACTTTGACGAAGAAAATATAATAAATATTGATAATGAATATACAGAAAATGATAGTTTAAATACTGAAGAATACGACAGCGATATTGAATTTTTTGATTCCTTCAGTGCACCGGTTTGTAATGAAAATCCTATCCAGCAAGAATATCAACAACCAAGACGATCGCAGAGAACAAATAAAGGTATTCCACCAGAAAGGTATACTGCGAATTTAATTGTACACTCTAAGGAACCGAAAAGTTACAAGGAAGTATTAAAACGACCAGATAAAGAAAAATGGTTAAATGCCATGAGAGAAGAATACAATTCACTTTTGTTAAATAAAACATGGAAATTGGAAGAATTACCCGAAGGACGAAAGGAAATTGGTTGTAAATGGGTTTTTAAATTAAAATCGGATGTCAACGGAAAAATAATTAAATACAAAGCAAGATTGGTTGCACAAGGATTCAATCAAAAATATGGTGTTGATTTTGACGAGATTTTTGCACCAGTAGTTCGACATACAACACTAAGATTATTTTTAACAGTAGCTGGAGAAAATCAAATGCAGGTAAATCATTTGGATGTGAAGACAGCGTTTTTATATGGGAGTTTAAAAGAAACTATATATATGAAACAACCACCTGGTTTCGAGGAGCAACAGAATTTGGTATGCAAATTAGAAAGAAGTATATATGGACTCAAGCAGTCAGCTAGATGTTGGAACGAAAAATTGTTTTCAATTCTTTACAATGATGGTTTTCGTAAAGGTGATGCTGATGCCTGTCTATTAAAGAAACAAATACATGGAGAAGTCAATCTTTATTTAGGAATAAATATTGAGAAGGGGACAGATGGATATTATAAAATGTCTCAACACAATTACATCAAGAAAATTGTAGAAGTAGCGGAATTAGAAGAATCAAAATATTCAAAAATACCTTTGGATATAGGTTATTTTAAAAATGTTTCAAAACCAAATGAACTTTTACCAGATAACACGAAGTATCATAAATTGATTGGGAGTTTACTTTATTTAACAGTAAATACAAGACCTGACATAGCTGCAGCAGTATCAATTTTGAGTAGAAAAGTAAGTAGCCCGAATAGTCAAGATTGGACAGAATTAAAAAGGCTTATAAAATACTTAAATGGTACAAAATCATTTTGGCTCTATCTAAATCCAAGTGACAAGAAAGGATTATACGCATATGCTGATGCTGATTGGGCACAAAATTCAATTGATAGGAAATCTAACAGCGGATATGTTTTTAAATATAATGGAGCATGTATAGATTGGAGTTGTAGGAAGCAAGACTGTGTTTCACTTTCATCGACAGAAGCTGAATATATTGCACTAGCTGACGCATCACAAGAACTAAGCTGGTTAAGAAGACTTTTGCAAGATTTTGAAATACAACTAACAGAACCTACAATCATTTTCGAAGACAATCAAAGTTGTATAAAATTAACACTTTCTGATAAATTAAATAGAAAAACGAAACATATTGAAACAAAATATCATTTTGTAAAAGATTTGCAGCAGAAAGGAATTTTAAAATTAATCTATTGTCCAACAGAAGATATGCAAGCAGATTTATTAACAAAACCACTTCAAGCTTGCAGATTAAAATATTTGAGAGAATTACTTAATTTGAAAAATTAAGAAGGGGTGTTGAATAATAATTTTAGAATAAGAAATTCATGTACTGTATATACCATGATATAAAACACTGTATAAAATATAACCTTAGTAGCCTTAGATTTTATACAGAGAAAATATTGTATCAAAAGTATTTTCGTATCACTTCTCATTGATTGATTAAATCGCTTCTTCTTAGTTTTTATAAATAAGATTGTTTTATTGACTGCGCCAATACTTCCCGTTCAACTCTAGGCGCTCCCTCTCTGCTAGTTTAGAAGGTACGGCGTAAAGTGTTTCTGAAAACTTTTTGTGATTACTCCCGTTCCAGACCAGCTAGAGATCTGGTTTTAGGCTTTAATAAGAGAAGAACTTCCCCTCTTTAATGTCCTAGAGTTTCACTTAATTCGGTTTTCAAATTTACCAATTGCGATCCAAAGAAGAAGGCAAGGAAATCAAACAAATACGATAAATTTGAAATTGGTACTCTAGATTTTTCCGCTTGGCGTGCAGAGCAGTTTAAAGTTGTAATGAAGGACACCTGAAGCCTGTAGAAAACAAAAATCGGTTTTTTCAAAATTCTTCCTGTTGAATAATAATTTTAGATTAAGAAATTCATGTACTGTATATACCTTGATATAAAACACTGTATAAAATATAACCTTAGTAGCCTTAGATTTTATACAGAGAAAATATTGTATCAAAAGTATTTTCGTATCACTTCTCATTTGAATCTTGATTAAATCGCTTCTTCTTAGTTTTTATAAATAAGATTGTTTTATTGACTGCGCCAATAGGTTATGGGCCACACGTACACACATTCAGCATAAAAAAAAAAAAAAAATAAAATGGCTAACGAATTAAGAACGGGTTTTGAGAAATTGAATCGCAAAAATTATATAATTTGGAAGAAAAAGGCGGAATGCGTCCTGATAAAAGAAGATACCTGGAGCGCAATTTGTGAAGAAAGTCCTGCAAGTCCTGATGAAAAATGGAAACGCAAGGATCAAGGTGCAAAGGCTTCAATATATTTGATGATCGAGGACGATTTGTATTATATAATTGAGAATGCCGAAACTGCGAGGGTTGCGTGGAACTGCATACGTGAGCATTTTGAAAATTATTCATTTAGTGAGTGCGTTTTTATTATGAAGAACATATGCAAAATGCAACTATCTGAAGACGGAGATTTGGAACAACACATCAACGAAATGCAGCAAGAATTAAAGAAGTTGTCAGCAATGGGAGATGCATTGAGTGAAAAATGGGAAGTCGTAATGATTTTGAGAAGTCTGCCGGAATCATACGATGTATTGGTCACAACTCTAGAAGCAAGAAGTGAAGGAGTTCCTTCGCTGAAGATGGTCAAATCAAAACTTCTGGAAGAATACAAGAAGAGAATTCATAAGGTAGCCACATGGAAATATCAGCATTAAAGATTAATCATGGTCAGGGTAAGCGTCAGGACAAAATTCATTCTTCATCATCTGTTGTTTGTTTTTATTGTCAAAAACCTGGTCATTATCGTAAGGACTGTAGATTTTATCAGGCTTATTTGAAAAAGAAATCAAGGTCTAATATGGTATTTGCTGAGAAGAATATGGATGGTCGAGAAGACAAATGTTTTTGGTCTGGAAAGTTCAATGAAAGAAATAATTGGTATGTAGACTCTGGTGCAACGAGTCACATTACAAATCAGAGAGATATTTTTGTGTCGTTTGATAAAAATTACCAGGAAGTAGTCTATGTCGCCAATGGATCAAGGTTGAAGGTTCATGGCAGTGGTAACATAAACTTGTTTGTTGTTAATAAGTCTGGTAATATAGAAAGAATATTAGTTAAAGATGTTTTATATGTTCCAACTATACAGAATAACTTGTTATCTGTCCATAAGCTAATGGAAAAGAAGTTACAAGTAATCTTTAAAGATAGATTTTGCGAAATTATGGACAGTGATGGAGTTATTGTGATTGCAGAGTTGTACAATAATTTGTTCAAGTTAAAAATTAAGAACAATTTTGAAAAGAAAGAATTAGTTAACCTAACCACTGAAATTGAATGTGTTCACAATTGGCATAGAAGATTTGCACATCGTGATGTTAACATTATTAGGAAAATGTTAAAAGAAAATAATATAAAGATTCGTGATTGTCAATGTAAGGACATTTGCGAAGTATGCATCAAAGGAAAACTAACAAGGAAACCATTTCCAAAAGTGTCATCTTATCAATCAAAAGAAGTACTTGATTTAATACACAGTGATATTTGTGGACCAATAGATGTCAAAACTCCTTCAGGAAATCGATATTTCTTAACGCTAATTGATGATTTCAGCAAATACGTAAACATTTATTTAATTAAAGAAAAATCTGAAGTCATTGAAAAAATAAAAGAATTTATTGAAATGGTTCATACAAAATTTGGTAAATATCCTAAAATTTTAAGATCAGATAACGGAGGTGAGTACACTTGCATGAAAGTTTCGAGTTATCTAAAGCAACGTGGAATTAAGCAACAATTCACAACTCCATATACACCAGAACAGAATGGTATCGCAGAGAGACGAAACCGGTATTTGGTAGAAATGATAAGATGCATGCTGTTTGATGCGGAGTTGCCGAAATGTTTTTGGGGAGAGGCTGCAGTTACAGCTGCATATATCCAGAATCATTTACCAACAAGATCAACAAACAAGATTCCTGTTGAACTTTGGAGTAGTAAAAAAATGAAGGTTAGTAATTTTGAAATTTTTGGATCAGACGCATTAGTTTATATTCCAAAAGAAAAAAGAAGAAAGTTGGATGAAAAGGCACAATATTTGAAATTTGTTGGATTTTCGGAAGAATCGAAAGCTTTACGTTTTGTTGATTTGAAATCGAAAAGAATTATCATCAGCAGGGATTATAAGATAATTCCAAGAATATCAAAAATTAATAATATAAATGAACGAAATGAAATTTACATTGAAGATTAACTTTGACGAAGAAAATATAATAAATATTGATAATGAATATACAGAAAATGATAGTTTAAATACTGAAGAATACGACAGCGATATTGAATTTTTTGATTCCTTCAGTGCACCGGTTTGTAATGAAAATCCTATCCAGCAAGAATATCAACAACCAAGACGATCGCAGAGAACAAATAAAGGTATTCCACCAGAAAGGTATACTGCGAATTTAATTGTACACTCTAAGGAACCGAAAAGTTACAAGGAAGTATTAAAACGACCAGATAAAGAAGAATGGTTAAATGCCATGAGAGAAGAATACAATTCACTTTTGTTAAATAAAACATGGAAATTGGAAGAATTACCTGAAGGACGAAAGGAAATTGGTTGTAAATGGGTTTTTAAATTAAAATCGGATGTCAACGGAAAAATAATTAAATACAAAGCAAGATTGGTTGCACAAGGATTCAATCAAAAATATGGTGTAGATTTTGACGAGATTTTTGCACCAGTAGTTCGACATACAACACTAAGATTATTTTTAACAGTAGCTGGAGAAAATCAAATGCAGGTAAATCATTTGGATGTGAAGACAGCGTTTTTATACGGGAGTTTAAAAGAAACTATATATATGAAACAACCACCTGGTTTCGAGGAGCAACAGAATTTGGTATGCAAATTAGAAAGAAGTATATATGGACTCAAGCAGTCAGCTAGATGTTGGAACGAAAAATTGTTTTCAATTCTTTACAATGATGGTTTTCGTAAAGATGATGCTGATGCCTGCCTATTAAAGAAACAAATACATGGAGAAGTCAATCTTTATTTAGGAATAAATATTGAGAAGGGGACAGATGGATATTATAAAATGTCTCAACACAATTACATCAAGAAAATTGTAGAAGAAGCGGAATTAGAAGAATCAAAATATTCAAAAATACCTTTGGATATAGGTTATTTTAAAAATGTTTCAAAACCAAATGAACTTTTACCAGATAACACGAAGTATCATAAATTGATTGGGAGTTTACTTTATTTAACAGTAAATACAAGACCTGACATAGCTGCAGCAGTATCAATTTTGAGTAGAAAAGTAAGTAGCCCGTATAGTCAAGATTGGACAGAATTAAAAAGGCTTATAAAATACTTAAATGGTACAAAATCATTTTGGCTCTATCTAAATCCAAGTGACAAGAAAGGATTATACGCATATGCTGATGCTGATTGGGCACAAAATTCAATTGATAGGAAATCTAACAGCGGATATGTTTTTAAATATAATGGAGCATGTATAGATTGGAGTTGTAGGAAGCAAGACTGTGTTTCACTTTCATCGACAGAAGCTGAATATATTGCACTAGCTGACGCATCACAAGAACTAAGCTGGATAAGAAGACTTTTGCAAGATTTTGAAATACAACTAACAGAACCTACAATCATTTTCGAAGACAATCAAAGTTGTATAAAATTAACACTTTCTGATAAATTAAATAGAAAAACGAAACATATTGAAACAAAATATCATTTTGTAAAAGATTTGCAGCAGAAAGGAATTTTAAAATTAATCTATTGTCCAACAGAAGATATGCAAGCAGATTTATTAACAAAACCACTTCAAGCTTGCAGATTAAAATATTTGAGAGAATTACTTAATTTGAAAAATTAAGAAGGGGTGTTGAATAATAATTTTAGATTAAGAAATTCATGTACTGTATATACCATGATATAAAACACTGTATAAAATATAACCTTAGTAGCCTTAGATTTTATACAGAGAAAATATTGTATCAAAAGTATTTTCGTATCACTTCTCATTGATTGATTAAATCGCTTCTTCTTAGTTTTTATAAATAAGATTGTTTTATTGACTGCGCCAATACTTCCCGTTCAACTCTAGGCGCTCTCTCTCTGCTAGTTTAGAAGGTACGGCGTAAAGTGTTTCTGACAACTTTTTGTGATTGCTCCCGTTCCAGACCAGCTAGAGATCTGGTTTTAGGCTCTAATAAAAGAGGAACTTCCCCTCTTTAACGTCCTAGAGTTTCACTTAATTCGGTTTTCAACTTTACCAATTGTGATCGAAAGAACAAGGCAAGAAAATCACACAAATACGATAAATTTGAAATTGGTACTCTAGCTTTTTCCGCTTGGCTTGTAGAGCAGTTTAAAGTTGTATGCCTGCAGACAACAAAAATCAGTTTTTTTAAAATTCTTCCCATTCAACTCTAGACGTTCTATCTCTGCTAGTTTAGAAGATACAGCGATTTAAAGTTTTTTGACATCTTTTTGTGATTGCTGGCTTTCCAGACCAGATAGAGAGCTGGTTTTTGGATCAAATAAAAGGGGAACTTCCCCTCTTTAACGTCCTAGAGTTTCACTTAATTCGGTTTTCAAATTTACCAATTGTGATCCAAAGAAGAAGGCAAAAAAATCACACAAATACACAATTCCGCTAGGTGTGTAGAGCAGTTTAAAGTTGTAATGAAGGACACCTGATGCCTGTAGAAAACAAAAATCGGTTTTTTGAAAATTCTTCCCGTTCAACTCTAGGCGCTCTCTCTCTGCTAGATTAGAAGGTACGGCGTAAAGTGTTTCTGACAACTTTTTGTTCCAGACCAGCTAGAGATCTGGTTTTAGGCTCTAATAAAAGAGGAACTTCCCCTCTTTAATGTCCTAGAGTTTCACTTAATTCGGTTTTCAACTTTACCAATTGTGATCGAAAGAACAAGGCAAGAAAATCACACAAATACGATAAATTTGAAATTGTTACTCTAGCTTTTTCCGCTTGGCTTATAGAGCAGTTTAAAGTTGTATGCCTGTAGACAACAAAAATCAGTTTTTTTAAAATTCTTCCCATTCAACTCTAGGCGCTCTATCTCTGCTAGTTTAGAAGATACAGCGATTTAAAGTTTTTTGACATTTTTTTGTGATTGCTGGCATTCCAGACTAGATAGAGAGCTGGTTTTTGGATCAAATAGAAGAGGAACTTCCCCTCTTTAACGTCCTAGAGTTTCACTTAATTCGGTTTTCAAATTTACCAATTGTGATCCAAAGAAGAAGGCACGAAAATCACACAAATACGATAAATTTGAAATTGGTACTCTAGCTTTTTCCGCTTGGCGTGTAGAGCAGTTTAACGTTGTAATGAAGGACACCTGATGCCTGTAGAAAACAAAAATCGGTTTTTTGAAAATTCTTCCCGTTCAACTCTAGGCGCTCTCTCTCTGCTAGATTAGAAGGTATGGCGTAAAGTGTTTCTGACAACTTTTTGTGATTGCTCCCGTTCCAGACCAGCTAGAGATCTTGTTTTAGGCTCTAATAAAAGAGGAACTTCCCCTCTTTAATTTCCTAGATTTTCACTTAATTCGGTTTTCAACTTTACCAATTGTGATCCAAAGAAGAAGGCAAGAAAATCACACAAATTCGATAAATTTGAAATTGGTACTCTAGCTTTTTCCGCTTGGCTTGTAGAGCAGTTTAAAGTTGTATACCTGTAGACAACAAAAATCAGTTTTTTTATAATTCTTCCCATTCAACTCTAGGCGCTCTATCTCTGCTAGATTAGAAGGTACGGCGTAAAGTGTTTCTGACAACTTTTTGTGATTGCTCCCGTTCCAGACCAGCTAGAGATCTGGTTTTAGGCTCTAATAAAAGAGGAACTTCCCCTCTTTAACGTCCTAGAGTTTCACTTAATTCGGTTTTCAACTTTACCAATTGTGATCGAAAGAACAAGGCAAGAAAATCACACAAATACGATAAATTTGAAATTGGTACTCTAGCTTTTTCCGCTTGGCTTGTAGAGCAGTTTTAGTTGTATACCTGTAGACAACAAAAATCAGTTTTTTGAAAATTCTTCCCATTCAACTCTAGGCGCTCTATCTCTGCTAGTTTAGAAGATACAGCGATTTACAGTTTTTTTACATATTTTTGTGATTGCTGGCATTCTAGACCAGATAGAGAGCTGGTTTTTGGATCAAATAAAAGAGGAACTTCCCCTCTTTAACGTCCTAGGGTTTCACTTAATTCGGTTTTCAAATTTACCAATTGTGATCCAAAGAAGAAGGCAAGAAAATCACACAAATACACAATTCCGCTTGGTGTGTAGAGCAGTTTAAAGTTGTAATGAAGGACACCTGATGCCTGTAGAAAACAAAAATCGGTTTTTTGAAAATTCTTCCCGTTCAACTCTAGGCGCTCTCTCTCCGCTAGATTAGAAGGTACGGCGTAAAGTGTTTCTGACAACTTTTTGTGATTGCTCCCGTTCCAGACCAGCTAGAGATCTGGTTTTAGGCTCTAATAAAAGAGGAACTTCCCCTCTTTAACGTCCTAGAGTTTCACTTAATTCGGTTTTCAACTTTACCAATTGTGATCGAAAGAACAAGGCAAGAAAATCAAACAAATACGATAAATTTGAAATTGGTACTCTAGCTTTTTCCGCTTGGCTTGTAGAGCAGTTTAAAGATGTATGCCTGTAGACAACAAAAATCAGTTTTTTTAAAATTCTTCCCATTCAACTCTAGGCGCTCTATCTCTGCTAGATTAGAAGGTACGGCGTAAAGTGTTTCTGACAACTTTTTGTGATTGCTCCCGTTCCAGACCAGCTAGAGATCTGGTTTTAGGCTCTAATAAAAGAGGAACTTCCCCTCTTTAACGTCCTAGAGTTTCACTTAATTCGGTTTTCAACTTTACCAATTGTGATCGAAAGAACAAGACAAGAAAATCACACAAATACGATAAATTTGAAATTGGTACTCTAGCTTTTTCCGCTTGGCTTGTAGAGCAGTTTAAAGTTGTATGCCTGTAGACAACAAAAATCAGTTTATTGAAAATTCTTCCCATTCAACTCTAGGCGCTCTATCTCTGCTAGTTTAGAAGATACAGCGATTTAAAGTTTTTTGACATCTTTTTGTGATTGCTGGCATTCCAGACCAGATAGAGAGCTGGTTTTTGGATCAAATAGAAGAGGAACTTCCCCTCTTTAACGTCATAGAGTTTCACTTAATTCGGTTTTCAAATTTACCAATTGTGATCGAAAGAACAAGACAAGAAAATCACACAAATACGATAAATTTGAAATTGGTACTCTAGCTTTTTCCGCTTGGCTTGTAGAGCAGTTTAAAGTTGTATGCCTGTAGACAACAAAAATCAGTTTATTGAAAATTCTTCCCATTCAACTCTAGGCGCTCTATCTCTGCTAGTTTAGAAGATACAGCGATTTAAAGTTTTTTGACATCTTTTTGTGATTGCTGGCATTCCAGACCAAATAGAGAGCTGGTTTTTGGATCAAATAGAAGAGGAACTTCCCCTCTTTAACGTCCTAGAGTTTCACTTAATTCGGTTTTCAAATTTACCAATTGTGATCCAAAGAAGAAGGCAAGAAAATCACACAAATACACAATTCCGCTTGGCGTATAGAGCAGTTTAAAGTTGTAGTGAAGGACACCTGATGTCTGTAGAAAACAAAAATCGATTTTTTGAAAATTCTTCCCGTTCAACTCTAGGCGCTCTCTCTCTGCTAGTTTAGAAGGTACGGCGTAAAGTGTTTCTGACAACTTTTTATGATTGCTGCCGTTCCAGACCAGCTAGAGATCTGGTTTTAGGCTCAAATAAAAGAGGAACTTCCCCCCCCCCCCTCTTTAACGTCCTAGAGTTTCATTTAATTCTGTTTTCAACTTTACCAATAGTAATCCAAAGAAAAAGGCCAGAGAATCACCCAAATACGAACAATTTTAAATTTGAAATTGGTAATGTAGTTTTTTCGGCTTGGCTTTTAGAGCAGTTTAAAGTTGTATGCCAGTAGAAAACAAAAATCGGTTTTTTGAAAATTCTTCCCATTCAACTCTAGGCGCTCTATCTCTGCTAGTTTAGAAGATACAGCGATTTAAAGTTTTTTGACATCTTTTTGTGATTGCTGGCATTCCAGACCAGATAGAGAGCTGGTTTTTGGATCAAATAGAAGAGGAACTTCCCCTCTTTAACGTCCTAGAGTTTCACTTAATTCGGTTTTCAACTTTACCAATTGTGATCGAAAGAACAAGGCAAGAAAATCACACAAATTCGATAAATTTGAAATTGGTACTCTAGCTTTTTCCGCTTGGCTTGTAGAGCAGTTTAAAGTTGTATGCCTGTAGACAACAAAAATCGGTTTTTTGAAAATTCTTCCCATTGAACTCTAGGCGCTCTATCTCTGCTAGTTTAGAAGGTATGGCGTAAAGTGTTTTTGACAACTTTTTGTGATTGCTGTCGTTCCAGACCAGCTAGAAATCTGGTTTTAGGCTCAAATAAAAGAGGAACTTCCCCCCCCCCTCTTTAACGTCCTAGAGTTTCATTTAATTCTGTTTTCAACTTTACCAATAGTAATCCAAAGAAAAAGGCCAGAGAATCACCCAAATACGAACAATTTTAAATTTGAAATTGGTAATGTAGCTTTTTCGGCTTGGCTTTTAGAGCAGTTTAAAGTTGTATGCCTGTAGAAAACAAAAATCGGTTTTTTGAAAATTCTTCCCATTCAACTCTAGGCGCTCTATCTCTGCTAGTTTAGAAGATACAGCGATTTAAAGTTTTTTGACATCTTTTTGTGATTGCTGGCATTCCAGACCAGATAGAGAGCTGGTTTTTGGATCAAATAGAAGAGGAACTTCCCCTCTTTAACGTCCTAGAGTTTCACTTAATTCGGTTTTCAACTTTACCAATTGTGATCGAAAGAACAAGACAAGAAAATCACACAAATACGATAAATTTGAAATTGGTACTCTAGCTTTTTCCGCTTGGCTTGTAGAGCAGTTTAAAGTTGTATGCCTGTAGACAACAAAAATCAGTTTATTGAAAATTCTTCCCATTCAACTCTAGGCGCTCTATCTCTGATAGTTTAGAAGATACAGCGATTTAAAGTTTTTTGACATCTTTTTGTGATTGCTGGCATTCCAGACCAGATAGAGAGCTGGTTTTTGGATCAAATAAAAGGGGAACTTCCCCTCTTTAACGTCCTAGAGTTTCACTTAATTCGGTTTTCAAATTTACCAATTGTAATCCAAAGAAAAAGACAAGAAAATCACACAAATACACAATTCCGCTTGGCGTATAGAGCAGTTTAAAGTTGTAATGAAGGACACCTAATGCCTGTAGAAAACAAAAATCGGTTTTTTGAAAATTCTTCCCGTTCAACTCTAGGCGCTCTCTCTCTGCTAGTTTAGAAGGTACGGCGTAAAGTGTTTCTGACAACTTTTTCTGATTGCTGCCGTTCCAGACCAGCTAGAGATCTGGTTTTAGGCTTTAATAAGAGAGGAACTTCCCCTCTTTAATGTCCTAGATTTTCACTTAAATCGGTTTTCAACTTTACCAATTGTGATCCAAAGAAAAAGGCAAGAAAATCACACAAATTCGATAAATTTGAAATTGGTACTCTAGCTTTTTCCGCTTGGCTTGTAGAGCAGTTTAAAGTTGTATGCCTGTAGACAACAAAAATCGGTTTTTTGAAAATTCTTCCCATTCAACTCTAGGCGCTCTATCTCTGCTAGTTTAGAAGGTATGGCGTAAAGTGTTTTTGACAACTTTTTGTGATTGCTGGCATTCCAGACCAGCTAGAGAGCTAGTTTTAGGCTCAAATAAAAGAGAAACTTCCCCTCTTTAACGTCCTAGAGTTTCATTTAATTCGGTTTTCAACTTTACCAATAGTAATCCAAAGAAAAAAGCAAGGAAATCACCCAAATATGAAAAATTTGAAATTGGTACTCTAGCTTTTTCCGCTTGGCTTGTAGAGCAGTTTAAAGTTGTATGCCTGTAGACAACAAAAATCAGTTTTGTTAAAATTCTTCCCATTCAACTCTAGGCGCTCTATCTCTGCTAGTTTAGAAGGTATGGCGTAAAGTGTTTTTGACAACTTTTTGTGATTGCTGTCGTTCCAGACCAGCTAGAAATCTGGTTTTAGGCTCAAATAAAAGAGGAACTTCCCCCCCCTCTTTAACGTCCTAGAGTTTCATTTAATTCTGTTTTCAACTTTACCAATAGTAATCCAAAGAAAAAGGCCAGAGAATCACCCAAATACGAACAATTTTAAATTTGAAATTGGTAATGTAGCTTTTTCGGCTTGGCTTTTAGAGCAGTTTAAAGTTGTATGCCTGTAGAAAACAAAAATCGGTTTTTTGAAAATTCTTCCCATTCAACTCTAGGCGCTCTCTCTCTGCTAGTTTAGAAGGTACGGCGTAAAGTGTTTCTGACAACTTTTTGTGATTGCTCCCGTTCCAGACCAGCTAGAGATCTGGTTTTAGGCTCTAATAAAAGAGGAACTTCCCCTCTTTAACGTCCTAGAGTTTCACTTAATTCGGTTTTCAACTTTACCAATTGTGATCGAAAGAACAAGACAAGAAAATCACACAAATACGATAAATTTGAAATTGGTACTCTAGCTTTTTCCGCTTGGCTTGTAGAGCAGTTTAAAGTTGTATGCCTGTAGACAACAAAAATCAGTTTATTGAAAATTCTTCCCATTCAACTCTAGGCGCTCTATCTCTGCTAGTTTAGAAGATACAGCGATTTAAAGTTTTTTGACATCTTTTTGTGATTGCTGGCATTCCAGACCAAATAGAGAGCTGGTTTTTGGATCAAATAGAAGAGGAACTTCCCCTCTTTAACGTCCTAGAGTTTCACTTAATTCGGTTTTCAAATTTACCAATTGTGATCCAAAGAAGAAGGCAAGAAAATCACACAAATACACAATTCCGCTTGGCGTATAGAGCAGTTTAAAGTTGTAGTGAAGGACACCTGATGTCTGTAGAAAACAAAAATCGATTTTTTGAAAATTCTTCCCGTTCAACTCTAGGCGCTCTCTCTCTGCTAGTTTAGAAGGTACGGCGTAAAGTGTTTCTGACAACTTTTTATGATTGCTGCCGTTCCAGACCAGCTAGAGATCTGGTTTTAGGCTCAAATAAAAGAGGAACTTCCCCCCCCCCCTCTTTAACGTCCTAGAGTTTCATTTAATTCTGTTTTCAACTTTACCAATAGTAATCCAAAGAAAAAGGCCAGAGAATCACCCAAATACGAACAATTTTAAATTTGAAATTGGTAATGTAGTTTTTTCGGCTTGGCTTTTAGAGCAGTTTAAAGTTGTATGCCAGTAGAAACAAAAATCGGTTTTTTGAAAATTCTTCCCATTCAACTCTAGGCGCTCTATCTCTGCTAGTTTAGAAGATACAGCGATTTAAAGTTTTTTGACATCTTTTTGTGATTGCTGGCATTCCAGACCAGATAGAGAGCTGGTTTTTGGATCAAATAGAAGAGGAACTTCCCCTCTTTAACGTCCTAGAGTTTCACTTAATTCGGTTTTCAACTTTACCAATTGTGATCGAAAGAACAAGGCAAGAAAATCACACAAATTCGATAAATTTGAAATTGGTACTCTAGCTTTTTCCGCTTGGCTTGTAGAGCAGTTTAAAGTTGTATGCCTGTAGACAACAAAAATCGGTTTTTTGAAAATTCTTCCCATTGAACTCTAGGCGCTCTATCTCTGCTAGTTTAGAAGGTATGGCGTAAAGTGTTTTTGACAACTTTTTGTGATTGCTCCCGTTCCAGACCAGCTAGAGATCTGGTTTTAGGCTCTAATAAAAGAGGAACTTCCCCTCTTTAACGTCCTAGAGTTTCACTTAATTCGGTTTTCAACTTTACCAATTGTGATCGAAAGAACAAGACAAGAAAATCACACAAATACGATAAATTTGAAATTGGTACTCTAGCTTTTTCCGCTTGGCTTGTAGAGCAGTTTAAAGTTGTATGCCTGTAGACAACAAAAATCAGTTTATTGAAAATTCTTCCCATTCAACTCTAGGCGCTCTATCTCTGCTAGTTTAGAAGATACAGCGATTTAAAGTTTTTTGACATCTTTTTGTGATTGCTGGCATTCCAGTCCAAATAGAGAGCTGGTTTTTGGATCAAATAGAAGAGGAACTTCCCCTCTTTAACGTCCTAGAGTTTCACTTAATTCGGTTTTCAAATTTACCAATTGTGATCCAAAGAAGAAGGCAAGAAAATCACACAAATACACAATTCCGCTTGGCGTATAGAGCAGTTTAAAGTTGTAGTGAAGGACACCTGATGTCTGTAGAAAACAAAAATCGATTTTTTGAAAATTCTTCCCGTTCAACTCTAGGCGCTCTCTCTCTGCTAGTTTAGAAGGTACGGCGTAAAGTGTTTCTGACAACTTTTTATGATTGCTGCCGTTCCAGACCAGCTAGAGATCTGGTTTTAGGCTCAAATAAAAGAGGAACTTCCCCCCCCCCCCCTCTTTAACGTCCTAGAGTTTCATTTAATTCTGTTTTCAACTTTACCAATAGTAATCCAAAGAAAAAGGCCAGAGAATCACCCAAATACGAACAATTTTAAATTTGAAATTGGTAATGTAGTTTTTTCGGCTTGGCTTTTAGAGCAGTTTAAAGTTGTATGCCAGTAGAAAACAAAAATCGGTTTTTTGAAAATTCTTCCCATTCAACTCTAGGCGCTCTATCTCTGCTAGTTTAGAAGATACAGCGATTTAAAGTTTTTTGACATCTTTTTGTGATTGCTGGCATTCCAGACCAGATAGAGAGCTGGTTTTTGGATCAAATAGAAGAGGAACTTCCCCTCTTTAACGTCCTAGAGTTTCACTTAATTCGGTTTTCAACTTTACCAATTGTGATCGAAAGAACAAGGCAAGAAAATCACACAAATTCGATAAATTTGAAATTGGTACTCTAGCTTTTTCCGCTTGGCTTGTAGAGCAGTTTAAAGTTGTATGCCTGTAGACAACAAAAATCGGTTTTTTGAAAATTCTTCCCATTGAACTCTAGGCGCTCTATCTCTGCTAGTTTAGAAGGTATGGCGTAAAGTGTTTTTGACATCTTTTTGTGATTGCTGTCGTTCCAGACCAGCTAGAAATCTGGTTTTAGGCTCAAATAAAAGAGGAACTTCCCCCCCCCCTCTTTAACGTCCTAGAGTTTCATTTAATTCTGTTTTCAACTTTACCAATAGTAATCCAAAGAAAAAGGCCAGAGAATCACCCAAATACGAACAATTTTAAATTTGAAATTGGTAATGTAGCTTTTTCGGCTTGGCTTTTAGAGCAGTTTAAAGTTGTATGCCTGTAGAAAACAAAAATCGGTTTTTTGAAAATTCTTCCCATTCAACTCTAGGCGCTCTATCTCTGCTAGTTTAGAAGATACAGCGATTTAAAGTTTTTTGACATCTTTTTGTGATTGCTGGCATTCCAGACCAGATAGAGAGCTGGTTTTTGGATCAAATAGAAGAGGAACTTCCCCTCTTTAACGTCCTAGAGTTTCACTTAATTCGGTTTTCAACTTTACCAATTGTGATCGAAAGAACAAGACAAGAAAATCACACAAATACGATAAATTTGAAATTGGTACTCTAGCTTTTTCCGCTTGGCTTGTAGAGCAGTTTAAAGTTGTATGCCTGTAGACAACAAAAATCAGTTTATTGAAAATTCTTCCCATTCAACTCTAGGCGCTCTATCTCTGATAGTTTAGAAGATACAGCGATTTAAAGTTTTTTGACATCTTTTTGTGATTGCTGGCATTCCAGACCAGATAGAGAGCTGGTTTTTGGATCAAATAAAAGGGGAACTTCCCCTCTTTAACGTCCTAGAGTTTCACTTAATTCGGTTTTCAAATTTACCAATTGTAATCCAAAGAAAAAGACAAGAAAATCACACAAATACACAATTCCGCTTGGCGTATAGAGCAGTTTAAAGTTGTAATGAAGGACACCTGATGCCTGTAGAAAACAAAAATCGGTTTTTTGAAAATTCTTCCCGTTCAACTCTAGGCGCTCTCTCTCTGCTAGTTTAGAAGGTACGGCGTAAAGTGTTTCTGACAACTTTTTGTGATTGCTGCCGTTCCAGACCAGCTAGAGATCTGGTTTTAGGCTTTAATAAGAGAGGAACTTCCCCTCTTTAATGTCCTAGATTTTCACTTAAATCGGTTTTCAACTTTACCAATTGTGATCCAAAGAAAAAGGCAAGAAAATCACACAAATTCGATAAATTTGAAATTGGTACTCTAGCTTTTTCCGCTTGGCTTGTAGAGCAGTTTAAAGTTGTATGCCTGTAGACAACAAAAATCGGTTTTTTGAAAATTCTTCCCATTCAACTCTAGGCGCTCTATCTCTGCTAGTTTAGAAGGTATGGCGTAAAGTGTTTTTGACAACTTTTTGTGATTGCTGGCATTCCAGACCAGCTAGAGAGCTAGTTTTAGGCTCAAATAAAAGAGAAACTTCCCCTCTTTAACGTCCTAGAGTTTCATTTAATTCGGTTTTCAACTTTACCAATAGTAATCCAAAGAAAAAAGCAAGGAAATCACCCAAATATGAAAGATTTGAAATTGGTACTCTAGCTTTTTCCGCTTGGCTTGTAGAGCAGTTTAAAGTTGTATGCCTGTAGACAACAAAAATCAGTTTTGTTAAAATTCTTCCCATTCAACTCTAGGCGCTCTATCTCTGCTAGTTTAGAAGGTATGGCGTAAAGTGTTTTTGACAACTTTTTGTGATTGCTGTCGTTCCAGACCAGCTAGAAATCTGGTTTTAGGCTCAAATAAAAGAGGAACTTCCCCCCCCTCTTTAACGTCCTAGAGTTTCATTTAATTCTGTTTTCAACTTTACCAATAGTAATCCAAAGAAAAAGGCCAGAGAATCACCCAAATACGAACAATTTTAAATTTGAAATTGGTAATGTAGCTTTTTCGGCTTGGCTTTTAGAGCAGTTTAAAGTTGTATGCCTGTAGAAAACAAAAATCGGTTTTTTGAAAATTCTTCCCATTCAACTCTAGGCGCTCTATCTCTGCTAGTTTAGAAGATACAGCGATTTAAAGTTTTTTGACATCTTTTTGTGATTGCTGGCATTCCAGACCAGATAGAGAGCTGGTTTTTGGATCAAATAGAAGAGGAACTTCCCCTCTTTAACGTCCTAGAGTTTCACTTAATTCGGTTTTCAACTTTACCAATTGTGATCGAAAGAACAAGACAAGAAAATCACACAAATACGATAAATTTGAAATTGGTACTCTAGCTTTTTCCGCTTGGCTTGTAGAGCAGTTTAAAGTTGTATGCCTGTAGACAACAAAAATCAGTTTATTGAAAATTCTTCCCATTCAACTCTAGGCGCTCTATCTCTGATAGTTTAGAAGATACAGCGATTTAAAGTTTTTTGACATCTTTTTGTGATTGCTGGCATTCCAGACCAGATAGAGAGCTGGTTTTTGGATCAAATAAAAGGGGAACTTCCCCTCTTTAACGTCCTAGAGTTTCACTTAATTCGGTTTTCAAATTTACCAATTGTAATCCAAAGAAAAAAACAAGAAAATCACACAAATACACAATTCCGCTTGGCGTATAGAGCAGTTTAAAGTTGTAATGAAGGACACCTGATGTCTGTAGAAAACAAAAATCGGTTTTTTGAAAATTCTTCCCGTTCAACTCTAGGCGCTCTCTCTCTGCTAGTTTAGAAGGTACGGCGTAAAGTGTTTCTGACAACTTTTTGTGATTGCTCCCGTTCCAGACCAGTTAGAGATCTGGTTTTAGGCTCTAATAAAAGAGGAACTTCCCCTCTTTAACGTCCTAGAGTTTCACTTAATTCGGTTTTCAAATTTACCAATTGTGATCGAAAGAACAAGACAAGAAAATCACACAAATACGATAAATTTGAAATTGGTACTCTAGCTTTTTCCGCTTGGCTTGTAGAGCAGTTTAAAGTTGTATGCCTGTAGACAACAAAAATCAGTTTATTGAAAATTCTTCCCATTCAACTCTAGGCGCTCTATCTCTGCTAGTTTAGAAGATACAGCGATTTAAAGTTTTTTGACATCTTTTTGTGATTGCTGGCATTCCAGACCAGATAGAGAGCTGGTTTTTGGATCAAATAGAAGAGGAACTTCCCCTCTTTAACGTCATAGAGTTTCACTTAATTCGGTATTCAAATTTACCAATTGTGATCGAAAGAACAAGACAAGAAAATCACACAAATACGATAAATTTGAAATTGGTACTCTAGCTTTTTCCGCTTGGCTTGTAGAGCAGTTTAAAGTTGTATGCCTGTAGACAACAAAAATCAGTTTATTGAAAATTCTTCCCATTCAACTCTAGGCGCTCTATCTCTGCTAGTTTAGAAGATACAGCGATTTAAAGTTTTTTGACATCTTTTTGTGATTGCTGGCATTCCAGACCAAATAGAGAGCTGGTTTTTGGATCAAATAGAAGAGGAACTTCCCCTCTTTAACGTCCTAGAGTTTCACTTAATTCGGTTTTCAAATTTACCAATTGTGATCCAAAGAAGAAGGCAAGAAAATCACACAAATACACAATTCCGCTTGGCGTATAGAGCAGTTTAAAGTTGTAGTGAAGGACACCTGATGTCTGTAGAAAACAAAAATCGATTTTTTGAAAATTCTTCCCGTTCAACTCTAGGCGCTCTCTCTCTGCTAGTTTAGAAGGTACGGCGTAAAGTGTTTCTGACAACTTTTTATGATTGCTGCCGTTCCAGACCAGCTAGAGATCTGGTTTTAGGCTCTAGTAAAAGAGGATCTTCCCCTCTTTAACGTCCTAGATTTTCACTTAATTCGGTTTTCAAATTTACCAATTGTGATCCAAAGAAGAAGGCAAGAAAATCACACAAATACGATAAATTTGAAATTGGTACTCTAGCTTTTTCCGCTTTGCGTGTAGAGCAGTTTAAAGTTGTAATGAAGGACACCTGAAGCCTGTAGAGAACAAAAATCGGTTTTTTGAAAATTCTTCCCGTTCAACTCTAGGCGTTCTATCTCTGCTAGTTTAGAAGATACAGCGATTTAAAGTTTTTTGACATCTTTTTGTGATTGCTGGCATTCCAGACCAGATAAGTTTCACTTAATTCGGTTTACAACTTTACCAATTGTGATCGAAAGAACAAGGCAAGGAAATCACCCAAATACGAAAAATTTGAAATTGGTACTCTAGCTTTTTCCGCTTGGCTTGTAGAGCAGTTTAAAGTTGTATGCCTGTAGACAACAAAAATCAGTTTTGTTAAAATTCTTCCCATTCAACTCTAGGCGCTCTATCTCTGCTAGTTTAGAAGGTATGGCGTAAAGTGTTTTTGACAACTTTTTGTGATTGCTGTCGTTCCAGACCAGCTAGAGATCTGGTTTTAGGCTCTAATAAAGGAGGAGCTTCCCCTATTTAACGTCCTAGAGGTTCACTTAATTCGGTTTTCACCTTTACCAATTGTGATCGAAAGAAGAAGGCAAGAAAATCACACAATTACGATAAATTTGAAATTGGTACTCTAGCTTTTTCCGCTTGGCTTGTAGAGCAGTTTAAAGTTGTATGCCTGTAGACAACAAAAATCAGTTTATTGAAAATTCTACCCATTCAACTCTAGGCGCTCTATCTCTGATAGTTTAGAAGATACAGCGATTTAAAGTTTTTTGACATCTTTTTGTGATTGCTGGCATTCCAGACCAGATAGAGAGCTGGTTTTTGGATCAAATAGAAGAGGAACTTCCCCTCTTTAACGTCCTAGAGTTTCACTTAATTCGGTTTTCAACTTTACCAATTGTGATCGAAAGAACAAGACAAGAAAATCACACAAATACGATAAATTTGAAATTGGTACTCTAGCTTTTTCCGCTTGGCTTGTAGAGCAGTTTAAAGTTGTATGCCTGTAGACAACAAAAATCAGTTTATTGAAAATTCTTCCCATTCAACTCTAGGCGCTCTATCTCTGATAGTTTAGAAGATACAGCGATTTAAAGTTTTTTGACATCTTTTTGTGATTGCTGGCATTCCAGACCAGATAGAGAGCTGGTTTTTGGATCAAATAGAAGAGGAACTTCCCCTCTTTAACGTCCTAGAGTTTCACTTAATTCGGTTTTCAACTTTACCAATTGTGATCGAAAGAACAAGACAAGAAAATCACACAAATACGATAAATTTGAAATTGGTACTCTAGCTTTTTCCGCTTGGCTTGTAGAGCAGTTTAAAGTTGTATGCCTGTAGACAACAAAAATCAGTTTATTGAAAATTCTTCCCATTCAACTCTAGGCGCTCTATCTCTGATAGTTTAGAAGATACAGCGATTTAAAGTTTTTTGACATCTTTTTGTGATTGCTGGCATTCCAGACCAGATAGAGAGCTGGTTTTTGGATCAAATAAAAGGGGAACTTCCCCTCTTTAACGTCCTAGAGTTTCACTTAATTCGGTTTTCAAATTTACCAATTGTAATCCAAAGAAAAAGACAAGAAAATCACACAAATACACAATTCCGCTTGGCGTATAGAGCAGTTTAAAGTTGTAATGAAGGACACCTGATGTCTGTAGAAAACAAAAATCGGTTTTTTGAAAATTCTTCCCGTTCAACTCTAGGCGCTCTCTCTCTGCTAGTTTAGAAAGTACGGCGTAAAGTGTTTCTGACAACTTTTTGTGATTGCTCCCGTTCCAGACCAGCTAGAGATCTGGTTTTAGGCTCTAATAAAAGAGGAACTTCCCCTCTTTAACGTCCTAGAGTTTCACTTAATTCGGTTTTCAACTTTACCAATTGTGATCGAAAGAACAAGACAAGAAAATCACACAAATACGATAAATTTGAAATTGGTACTCTAGCTTTTTCCGCTTGGCTTGTAGAGCAGTTTAAAGTTGTATGCCTGTAGACAACAAAAATGGGAAAATTCTTCCCATTCAACTCTAGGCGCTCTATCTCTGCTAGTTTAGAAGATACAGCGATTTAAAGTTTTTTGACATCTTTTTGTGATTGCTGGCATTCCAGACCAGATAGAGAGCTGGTTTTTGGATCAAATAGAAGAGGAACTTCCCCTCTTTAACGTCATAGAGTTTCACTTAATTCGGTTTTCAAATTTACCAATTGTGATCGAAAGAAGAAGGCAAGAAAATCACACAATTACGATAAATTTGAAATTGGTACTCTAGCTTTTTCCGCTTGGCTTGTAGAGCAGTTTAAAGTTGTATGCCTGTAGACAACAAAAATCAGTTTATTGAAAATTCTTCCCATTCAACTCTAGGCGCTCTATCTCTGCTAGTTTAGAAGATACTGCGATTTAAAGTTTTTTGACATCTTTTTGTGATTGCTGGCATTCCAGACCAGATAGAGAGCTGGTTTTTGGATCAAATAGAAGAGGAACTTCCCCTCTTTAACGTCCTAGAGTTTCACTTAATTCGGTTTTCAAATTTACCAATTGTGATCCAAAGAAGAAGGCAAGAAAATCACACAAATACACAATTCCGCTTGGCGTATAGAGCAGTTTAAAGTTGTAGTGAAGGACACCTGATGCCTGTAGAAAACAAAAATCGATTTTTTGAAAATTCTTCCCGTTCAACTCTAGGCGCTGTCTCTCTGCTAGTTTAGAAGGTACGGCGTAAAGTGTTTCTGACAACTTTTTATGATTGCTGCCGTTCCAGACCAGCTAGAGATCTGGTTTTAGGCTTTAATAAGAGAGGAACTTCCCCTCTTTAATGTCCTAGATTTTCACTTAATTCGGTTTTCAACTTTACCAATTGTGATCCAAAGAAGAAGGCAAGGAAATCAAACAAATACGATAAATTTGAAATTGGTACTCTAGCTTTTTCCGCTTTGCGTGTAGAGCAGTTTAAAGTTGTAATGAAGGACACCTGAAGCCTGTAGAGAACAAAAATCGGTTTTTTGAAAATTCTTCCCGTTCAACTCTAGGCGTTCTATCTCTGCTAGTTTAGAAGATACAGCGATTTAAAGTTTTTTGACATCTTTTTGTGATTGCTGGCATTCCAGACCAGATAAGTTTCACTTAATTCGGTTTACAACTTTACCAATTGTGATCGAAAGAACAAGGCAAGGAAATCACCCAAATACGAAAATTTTGAAATTGGTACTCTAGCTTTTTCCGCTTGGCTTGTAGAGCAGTTTAAAGTTGTATGCCTGTAGACAACAAAAATCAGTTTTGTTAAAATTCTTCCCATTCAACTCTAGGCGCTCTATCTCTGCTAGTTTAGAAGGTATGGCGTAAAGTGTTTTTGACAACTTTTTGTGATTGCTGTCGTTCCAGACCAGCTAGAGATCTGGTTTTAGGCTCTAATAAAGGAGGAGCTTCCCCTATTTAACGTCCTAGAGTTTCACTTAATTCGGTTTTCACCTTTACCAATTGTGATCGAAAGAAGAAGGCAAGAAAATCACACAATTACGATAAATTTGAAATTGGTACTCTAGCTTTTTCCGCTTGGCTTGTAGAGCAGTTTAAAGTTGTATGCCTGTAGACAACAAAAATCAGTTTATTGAAAATTCTTCCCATTCAACTCTAGGCGCTCTATCTCTGCTAGTTTAGAAGATACTGCGATTTAAAGTTTTTTGACATCTTTTTGTGATTGCTGGCATTCCAGACCAGATAGAGAGCTGGTTTTTGGATCAAATAGAAGAGGAACTTCCCCTCTTTAACGTCCTAGAGTTTCACTTAATTCGGTTTTCAAATTTACCAATTGTGATCCAAAGAAGAAGGCAAGAAAATCACACAAATACACAATTCCGCTTGGCGTATAGAGCAGTTTAAAGTTGTAGTGAAGGACACCTGATGCCTGTAGAAAACAAAAATCGATTTTTTGAAAATTCTTCCCGTTCAACTCTAGGCGCTGTCTCTCTGCTAGTTTAGAAGGTACGGCGTAAAGTGTTTCTGACAACTTTTTATGATTGCTGCCGTTCCAGACCAGCTAGAGATCTGGTTTTAGGCTTTAATAAGAGAGGAACTTCCCCTCTTTAATGTCCTAGATTTTCACTTAATTCGGTTTTCAACTTTACCAATTGTGATCCAAAGAAGAAGGCAAGGAAATCAAACAAATACGATAAATTTGAAATTGGTACTCTAGCTTTTTCCGCTTGGCTTGTAGAGCAGTTTAAAGTTGTATGCCTGTAGAAAACAAAAATCGGTTTTTTGAAAATTCTTCCCATTCAACTCTAGGCCTCTATCTCTGCTAGTTTAGAAGGTATGGCGTAAAGTGTTTTTGACAACTTTTTGTGATTGCTGGCATTCCAGACCAGCTAGAGAGCTAGTTTTAGGCTCAAATAAAAGAGAAACTGCCCCTCTTTAACGTCCTAGAGTTTCATTTAATTCGGTTTTCAACTTTACCAATAGTGATCCAAAGAAAAAAGCAAGGAAATCACCCAAATACGAAAAATTTGAAATTGGTACTCTAGCTTTTTCCGCTTGGCTTGTAGAGCAGTTTAAAGTTGTATGCCTGTAGACAACAAAGATCAGTTTTGTTAAAATTCTTCCCATTCAACTCTAGGCGCTCTATCTCTGCTAGTTTAGAAGGTATGGCGTATAGTGCTTTTGACAACTTTTTATGATTGCTGCCGTTCCAGACCAGCTAGAGATCTGGTTTTAGGCTCTAGTACAAGAGGAACTTCCCCTCTTTAATGTCCTAGAGTTTCACTTAATTCGGTTTTCAACTTTACCAATTGTGATCGAAAGAAGAAGGCAAGAAAATCACACAAATACGATAAATTTGAAATTGGTACTCTAGCTTTTTCCGCTTGGCGTGTAGAGCAGTTTAACGGTGTAATGAAGGACTCCTGATGCCTGTAGAAAACAAAAATCGGTTTTTTGAAAATTCTTCCCGTTCAACTCTAGGCGCTCTCTCTCTGCTAGTTTAGAAGGTACGGCGTAAAGTGTTTCTGACAACTTTTTGTGATTGCTCCCGTTCCAGACCAGCTAGAGATCTGGTTTTAGGCTCTAATAAAAGAGGAACTTCCCCTCTTTAACGTCCTAGAGTTTCACTTAATTCGGTTTTCAACTTTACCAATTGTGATCGAAAGAACAAGACAAGAAAATCACACAAATACGATAAATTTGAAATTGGTACTCTAGCTTTTTCCGCTTTGCGTGTAGAGCAGTTTAAAGTTGTAATGAAGGACACCTGAAGCCTGTAGAAAACAAAAATCGGTTTTTTGAAAATTCTTCCCGTTCAACTCTAGGCGTTCTATCTCTGCTAGTTTAGAAGATACAGCGATTTAAAATTTTTTGACATCTTTTTGTGATTGCTGGCATTCCAGACCAGATAAGTTTCACTTAATTCGGTTTTCAACTTTACCAATTGTGATCGAAAGAACAAGGCAAGAAAATCACACAAATACGATAAATTTGAAATTGGTACTCTAGCTTTTTCCGCTTGGCTTGTAGAGCAGTTTAAAGTTGTATGCCTGTAGACAACAAAAATCAGTTTATTGAAAATTCTTCCCATTCAACTCTAGGCGCTCTATCTCTGCTAGTTTAGAAGATACAGCGATTTAAAGTTTTTTGACATCTTTTTGTGATTGCTGGCATTCCAGACCAGATAGAGAGCTGGTTTTTGGATCAAATAGAAGAGGAACTTCCCCTCTTTAACGTCCTAGAGTTTCACTTAATTCGGTTTTCAAATTTACCAATTGTGATCCAAAGAAGAAGGCAAGAAAATCACACAAATACACAATTCCGCTTGGCGTATAGAGCAGTTTAAAGTTGTAGTGAAGGACACCTGATGCCTGTAGAAAACAAAAATCGGTTTTTTGAAAATTCTTCCCGTTCAACTCTAGGCGCTCTCTCTCTGCTAGTTTAGAAGGTACGGCGTAAAGTGTTTCTGACAACTTTTTGTGATTGCTGCCGTTCCAGACCAGCTAGAGATCTGGTTTTAGGCTTTAATAAGAGAGGAACTTCCCCTCTTTAATGTCCTAGATTTTCACTTAATTCGGTTTTCAACTTTACCAATTGTGATCCAAAGAAAAAGGCAAGAAAATCACACAAATTCGATAAATTTGAAATTTGAAATTGGTACTCTAGCTTTTTCCGCTTGGCTTGTAGAGCAGTTTAAAGTTGTATGCCTGTAGACAACAAAAATCGGTTTTTTGAAAATTCTTCCCATTCAACTCTAGGCGCTCTATCTCTGATAGTTTAGAAGATACAGCGATTTAAAGTTTTTTGACATCTTTTTGTGATTGCTGGCATTCCAGACCAGATAGAGAGCTGGTTTTTGGATCAAATAGAAGAGGAACTTCCCCTCTTTAACGTCCTAGAGTTTCACTTAATTCGGTTTTCAACTTTACCAATTGTGATCGAAAGAACAAGACAAGAAAATCACACAAATACGATAAATTTGAAATTGGTACTCTAGCTTTTTCCGCTTGGCTTGTAGAGCAGTTTAAAGTTGTATGCCTGTAGACAACAAAAATCAGTTTTGTTAAAATTCTTCCCATTCAACTCTAGGCGCTCTATCTCTGCTAGTTTAGAAGATACAGCGATTTAAAGTTTTTTGACATCTTTTTGTGATTGCTGGCATTCCAGACCAGATAGAGAGCTGGTTTTTGGATCAAATAGAAGAGGAACTTCCCCTCTTTAACGTCCTAGAGTTTCACTTAATTCGGTTTTCAAATTTACCAATTGTGATCCAAAGAAGAAGGCAAGAAAATCACACAAATACACAATTCCGCTTGGCGTATAGAGCAGTTTAAAGTTGTAATGAAGGACACCTGATGCCTGTAGAAAACAAAAATCGGTTTTTTGAAAATTCTTCCCGTTCAACTCTAGGCGCTCTCTCTCTGCTAGTTTAGAAGGTACGGCGTAAAGTGTTTCTGATAACTTTTTGTGATTGCTGGCATTCCAGACCAGCTAGAGAGCTAGTTTTAGGTTCAAATAAAAGAGAAACTTCCCCTCTTTAACGTCCTAGAGTTTCATTTAATTCGGTTTTCAACTTTACCAATAGTGATCCAAAGAAAAAAGCAAGGAAATCACCCAAATACGAAAAATTTGAAATTGGTACTCTAGCTTTTTCCGCTTGGCTTGTAGAGCAGTTTAAAGTTGTATGCCTGTAGACAACAAAGATCAATTTTGTTAAAATTCTTCCCATTCAACTCTAGGCGCTCTATCTCTGCTAGTTTAGAAGGTATGGCGTAAAGTGTTTTTGACAACTTTTTGTGATTGCTGTCGTTCCAGACCAGCTAGAGATCTGGTTTTAGGCTCTAATAAAGGAGGAGCTTCCCCTATTTAACGTCCTAGAGTTTCACTTAATTCGGTTTTCACCTTTACCAATTGTGATCGAAAGAAGAAGGCAAGAAAATCACACAATTACGATGAATTTGAAATTGGTACTCTAACTTTTTCCGCTTGGCTTGTAGAGCAGTTTAAAGTTGTATGCCTGTAGACAACAAAACTCGGTTTTTTGAAAATTCTTCCTATTCAACTTTAGTCGCTCTATCTCTGATAGTTTAGAAGGTATGGCGTATAGTGCTTTTGACAACTTTTTATGATTGCTGCCGTTCCAGACCAGCTAGAGATCTGGTTTTAGGCTCTAGAACAAGAGGAACTTCCCCTCTTTAATGTCCTAGAGTTTCACTTAATTCGGTTTTCAACTTTACCAATTGTGATCGAAAGAAGAAGGCAAGAAAATCACACAAATACGATAAATTTGAAATTGGTACTCTAGCTTTTTCCGCTTGGCGTGTAGAGCAGTTTAACGGTGTAATGAAGGACTCCTGATGCCTGTAGAAAACAAAAATCGGTTTTTTGAAAATTCTTCCCGTTCAACTCTAGGCGCTCTCTCTCTGCTAGTTTAGAAGGTACGGCGTAAAGTGTTTCTGACAACTTTTTGTGATTGCTCCCGTTCCAGACCAGCTAGAGATCTGGTTTTAGGCTTTAATAAGAGAAGAACTTCCCCTCTTTAATGTCCTAGAGTTTCACTTAATTCGGTTTTCAAATTTACCAATTGCGATCCAAAGAAGAAGGCAAGGAAATCAAACAAATACGATAAATTTGAAATTGGTACTCTAGCTTTTTCCGCTTGGCGTGCAGAGCAGTTTATAGTTGTAATGAAGGACACCTGATGCCTGTAGAAAACAAAAATCGGTTTTTTGAAAATTCTTCCCGTTCAACTCTAGGCGCTCTCTCTCTGCTAGTTTAGAAGGTACGGCGTAAAGTGTTTCTGATAACTTTTTGTGATTGCTGGCATTCCAGACCAGCTAGAGAGCTAGTTTTTGGATCAAATAAAAGAGGAACTTCCCCTCTTTAACGTCCTAGAGTTTCACTTAATTCGGTTTTCAACTTTACCAATTGTGATCGAAAGAACAAGACAAGAAAATCACACAAATACGATAAATTTGAAATTGGTACTCTAGCTTTTTCCGCTTGGCTTGTAGAGCAGTTTAAAGTTGTATGCCTGTAGACAACAAAAATCAGTTTATTGAAAATTCTTCCCATTCAACTCTAGGCGCTCTATCTCTGCTAGTTTAGAAGATACAGCGATTTAAAGTTTTTTGACATCTTTTTGTGATTGCTGGCATTCCAGACCAGATAGAGAGCTGGTTTTTGGATCAAATAGAAGAGGAACTTCCCCTCTTTAACTTCCTAGAGTTTCACTTAATTCGGTTTTCAACTTTACCAATTGTGATCGAAAGAACAAGACAAGAAAATCACACAAATACGATAAATTTGAAATTGGTACTCTAGCTTTTTCCGCTTGGCTTGTAGAGCAGTTTAAAGTTGTATGCCTGTAGACAACAAAAATCAGTTTATTGAAAATTCTTCCCATTCAACTCTAGGCGCTCTATCTCTGCTAGTTTAGAAGACACAGCGATTTAAAGTTTTTTGACATCTTTTTGTGATTGCTGGCATTCCAGACCAGATAAGTTTCACTTAATTCGGTTTACAACTTTACCAATTGTGATCGAAAGAACAAGGCAAGAAAATCACACAAATACGATAAATTTGAAATTGGTACTCTAGCTTTTTCCGCTTGGCTTGTAGAGCAGTTTAAAGTTGTATGCCTGTAGACAACAAAAATCAGTTTTGTTAAAATTCTTCCCATTCAACTCTAGGCGCTCTATCTCTGCTAGTTTAGAAGATACAGCGATTTAAAGTTTTTTGACATCTTTTTGTGATTGCTGGCATTCCAGACCAGATAGAGAGCTGGTTTTTGGATCAAATAGAAGAGGAACTTCCCCTCTTTAACGTCCTAGAGTTTCACTTAATTCCAATTGTGATCCAAAGAAGAAGGCAAGAAAATCACACAAATACACAATTCCGCTTGGCGTATAGAGCAGTTTAAAGTTGTAGTGAAGGACACCTGATGCCTGTAGAAAACAAAAATCGATTTTTTGAAAATTCTTCCCGTTCAACTCTAGGCGCTCTCTCTCTGCTAGTTTAGAAGGTACGGCGTAAAGTGTTTCTGACAACTTTTTGTGATTGCTGCCGTTCCAGACCAGCTAGAGATCTGGTTTTAGGCTTTAATAAGAGAGGAACTTCCCCTCTTTAATGTCCTAGATTTTCACTTAAATCGGTTTTCAACTTTACCAATTGTGATCCAAAGAAGAAGGCAAGAAAATCACACAAATTCGATAAATTTGAAATTTGAAATTGGTACTCTAGCTTTTTCCGCTTGGCTTGTAGAGCAGTTTAAAGTTGTATGCCTGTAGACAACAAAAATCGGTTTTTTGAAAATTCTTCCCATTCAACTCTAGGCGCTCTATCTCTGATAGTTTAGAAGATACAGCGATTTAAAGTTTTTTGACATCTTTTTGTGATTGCTGGCATTCCAGACCAGATAGAGAGCTGGTTTTTGGATCAAATAGAAGAGGAACTTCCCCTCTTTAACGTCCTAGAGTTTCACTTAATTCGGTTTTCAACTTTACCAATTGTGATCGAAAGAACAAGACAAGAAAATCACACAAATACGATAAATTTGAAATTGGTACTCTAGCTTTTTCCGCTTGGCTTGTAGAGCAGTTTAAAGTTGTATGCCTGTAGACAACAAAAATCAGTTTTGTTAAAATTCTTCCCATTCAACTCTAGGCGCTCTATCTCTGCTAGTTTAGAAGATACAGCGATTTAAAGTTTTTTGACATCTTTTTGTGATTGCTGGCATTCCAGACCAGATAGAGAGCTGGTTTTTGGATCAAATAGAAGAGGAACTTCCCCTCTTTAACGTCCTAGAGTTTCACTTAATTCGGTTTTCAAATTTACCAATTGTGATCCAAAGAAGAAGGCAAGAAAATCACACAAATACACAATTCCGCTTGGCGTATAGAGCAGTTTAAAGTTGTAATGAAGGACACCTGATGCCTGTAGAAAACAAAAATCGGTTTTTTGAAAATTCTTCCCGTTCAACTCTAGGCGCTCTCTCTCTGCTAGTTTAGAAGGTACGGCGTAAAGTGTTTCTGACAACTTTTTGTGATTGCTGCCGTTCCAGACCAGCTAGAGATCTGGTTTTAGGCTTTAATAAGAGAGGAACTTCCCCTCTTTAATGTCCTAGATTTTCACTTAATTCGGTTTTCAACTTTACCAATTGTGATCCAAAGAAGAAGGCAAGAAAATCACACAAATTCGATAAATTTGAAATTTGAAATTGGTACTCTAGCTTTTTCCGCTTGGCTTGTAGAGCAGTTTAAAGTTGTATGCCTGTAGACAACAAAAATCGGTTTTTTGAAAATTCTTCCCATTCAACTCTAGGCGCTCTATCTCTGATAGTTTAGAAGATACAGCGATTTAAAGTTTTTTGACATCTTTTTGTGATTGCTGGCATTCCAGACCAGATAGAGAGCTGGTTTTTGGATCAAATAGAAGAGGAACTTCCCCTCTTTAACGTCCTAGAGTTTCACTTAATTCGGTTTTCAACTTTACCAATTGTGATCGAAAGAACAAGACAAGAAAATCACACAAATACGATAAATTTGAAATTGGTACTCTAGCTTTTTCCGCTTGGCTTGTAGAGCAGTTTAAAGTTGTATGCCTGTAGACAACAAAAATCAGTTTTGTTAAAATTCTTCCCATTCAACTCTAGGCGCTCTATCTCTGCTAGTTTAGAAGATACAGCGATTTAAAGTTTTTTGACATCTTTTTGTGATTGCTGGCATTCCAGACCAGATAGAGAGCTGGTTTTTGGATCAAATAGAAGAGGAACTTCCCCTCTTTAACGTCCTAGAGTTTCACTTAATTCGGTTTTCAAATTTACCAATTGTGATCCAAAGAAGAAGGCAAGAAAATCACACAAATACACAATTCCGCTTGGCGTATAGAGCAGTTTAAAGTTGTAATGAAGGACACCTGATGCCTGTAGAAAACAAAAATCGGTTTTTTGAAAATTCTTCCCGTTCAACTCTAGGCGCTCTCTCTCTGCTAGTTTAGAAGGTACGGCGTAAAGTGTTTCTGACAACTTTTTGTGATTGCTGCCGTTCCAGACCAGCTAGAGATCTGGTTTTAGGCTTTAATAAGAGAGGAACTTCCCCTCTTTAATGTCCTAGATTTTCACTTAATTCGGTTTTCAACTTTACCAATTGTGATCCAAAGAAGAAGGCAAGAAAATCACACAAATTCGATAAATTTGAAATTTGAAATTGGTACTCTAGCTTTTTCCGCTTGGCTTGTAGAGCAGTTTAAAGTTGTATGCCTGTAGACAACAAAGATCAATTTTGTTAAAATTCTTCCCATTCAACTCTAGGCGCTCTATCTCTGCTAGTTTAGAAGGTATGGCGTAAAGTGTTTTTGACAACTTTTTGTGATTGCTGTCGTTCCAGACCAGCTAGAGATCTGGTTTTAGGCTCTAATAAAGGAGGAGCTTCCCCTATTTAACGTCCTAGAGTTTCACTTAATTCGGTTTTCACCTTTACCAATTGTGATCGAAAGAAGAAGGCAAGAAAATCACACAATTACGATAAATTTGAAATTGGTACTCTAACTTTTTCCGCTTGGCTTGTAGAGCAGTTTAAAGTTGTATGCCTGTAGACAACAAAACTCGGTTTTTTGAAAATTCTTCCTATTCAACTTTAGTCGCTCTATCTCTGATAGTTTAGAAGGTATGGCGTATAGTGCTTTTGACAACTTTTTATGATTGCTGCCGTTCCAGACCAGCTAGAGATCTGGTTTTAGGCTCTAGAACAAGAGGAACTTCCCCTCTTTAATGTCCTAGAGTTTCACTTAATTCGGTTTTCAACTTTACCAATTGTGATCGAAAGAAGAAGGCAAGAAAATCACACAAATACGATAAATTTGAAATTGGTACTCTAGCTTTTTCCGCTTGGCGTGTAGAGCAGTTTAACGGTGTAATGAAGGACTCCTGATGCCTGTAGAAAACAAAAATCGGTTTTTTGAAAATTCTTCCCGTTCAACTCTAGGCGCTCTCTCTCTGCTAGTTTAGAAGGTACGGCGTAAAGTGTTTCTGACAACTTTTTGTGATTGCTCCCGTTCCAGACCAGCTAGAGATCTGGTTTTAGGCTTTAATAAGAGAAGAACTTCCCCTCTTTAATGTCCTAGAGTTTCACTTAATTCGGTTTTCAAATTTACCAATTGCGATCCAAAGAAGAAGGCAAGGAAATCAAACAAATACGATAAATTTGAAATTGGTACTCTAGCTTTTTCCGCTTGGCGTGCAGAGCAGTTTATAGTTGTAATGAAGGACACCTGATGCCTGTAGAAAACAAAAATCGGTTTTTTGAAAATTCTTCCCGTTCAACTCTAGGCGCTCTCTCTCTGCTAGTTTAGAAGGTACGGCGTAAAGTGTTTCTGATAACTTTTTGTGATTGCTGGCATTCCAGACCAGCTAGAGAGCTAGTTTTTGGATCAAATAAAAGAGGAACTTCCCCTCTTTAACGTCCTAGAGTTTCACTTAATTCGGTTTTCAACTTTACCAATTGTGATCGAAAGAACAAGACAAGAAAATCACACAAATACGATACATTTGAAATTGGTACTCTAGCTTTTTCCGCTTGGCTTGTAGAGCAGTTTAAAGTTGTATGCCTGTAGACAACAAAAATCAGTTTATTGAAAATTCTTCCCATTCAACTCTAGGCGCTCTATCTCTGCTAGTTTAGAAGATACAGCGATTTAAAGTTTTTTGACATCTTTTTGTGATTGCTGGCATTCCAGACCAGATAGAGAGCTGGTTTTTGGATCAAATAGAAGAGGAACTTCCCCTCTTTAACTTCCTAGAGTTTCACTTAATTCGGTTTTCAACTTTACCAATTGTGATCGAAAGAACAAGACAAGAAAATCACACAAATACGATAAATTTGAAATTGGTACTCTAGCTTTTTCCGCTTGGCTTGTAGAGCAGTTTAAAGTTGTATGCCTGTAGACAACAAAAATCAGTTTATTGAAAATTCTTCCCATTCAACTCTAGGCGCTCTATCTCTGCTAGTTTAGAAGATACAGCGATTTAAAGTTTTTTGACATCTTTTTGTGATTGCTGGCATTCCAGACCAGATAAGTTTCACTTAATTCGGTTTACAACTTTACCAATTGTGATCGAAAGAACAAGGCAAGAAAATCACACAAATACGATAAATTTGAAATTGGTACTCTAGCTTTTTCCGCTTGGCTTGTAGAGCAGTTTAAAGTTGTATGCCTGTAGACAACAAAAATCAGTTTTGTTAAAATTCTTCCCATTCAACTCTAGGCGCTCTATCTCTGCTAGTTTAGAAGATACAGCGATTTAAAGTTTTTTGACATCTTTTTGTGATTGCTGGCATTCCAGACCAGATAGAGAGCTGGTTTTTGGATCAAATAGAAGAGGAACTTCCCCTCTTTAACGTCCTAGAGTTTCACTTAATTCCAATTGTGATCCAAAGAAGAAGGCAAGAAAATCACACAAATACACAATTCCGCTTGGCGTATAGAGCAGTTTAAAGTTGTAGTGAAGGACACCTGATGCCTGTAGAAAACAAAAATCGATTTTTTGAAAATTCTTCCCGTTCAACTCTAGGCGCTCTCTCTCTGCTAGTTTAGAAGGTACGGCGTAAAGTGTTTCTGACAACTTTTTGTGATTGCTGCCGTTCCAGACCAGCTAGAGATCTGGTTTTAGGCTTTAATAAGAGAGGAACTTCCCCTCTTTAATGTCCTAGATTTTCACTTAAATCGGTTTTCAACTTTACCAATTGTGATCCAAAGAAGAAGGCAAGAAAATCACACAAATTCGATAAATTTGAAATTTGAAATTGGTGATTTAGCTTTTTCGGCTTGGCTTTTAGAGCAGTTAAAAGTTGTATGCCTGTAGACAACAAAAATCGGTTTTTTGAAAATTCTTCCCATTCAACTCTAGGCGTTCTATCTCTGCTAGTTTAGAAGATATAGCGATTTAAAGTTTTTTGACATCTTTTTGTGATTGCTGGCATTCCAGACCAGATAAGTTTCACTTAATTCGGTTTACAACTTTACCAATTGTGATCGAAAGAACAAGGCAAGAAAATCACACAAATACGATAAATTTGAAATTGGTACTCTAGCTTTTTCCGCTTGGCTTGTAGAGCAGTTTAAAGTTGTATGCCTGTAGACAACAAAAATCAGTTTATTGAAAATTCTTCCCATTCAACTCTAGGCGCTCTATCTCTGCTAGTTTAGAAGATACAGCGATTTAAAGTTTTTTGACATCTTTTTGTGATTGCTGGCATTCCAGACCAGATAGAGAGCTGGTTTTTGGATCAAATAGAAGAGGAACTTCCCCTCTTTAACGTCCTAGAGTTTCACTTAATTCGGTTTTCAAATTTACCAATTGTGATCCAAAGAAGAAGGCAAGAAAATCACACAAATACACAATTCCGCTTGGCGTATAGAGCAGTTTAAAGTTGTAGTGAAGGACACCTGATGCCTGTAGAAAACAAAAATCGGTTTTTTTAAAATTCTTCCCGTTCAACTCTAGGCGCTGTCTCTCTGCTAGTTTAGAAGGTACGGCGTAAAGTGTTTCTGACAACTTTTTATGATTGCTGCCGTTCCAGACCAGCTAGAGATCTGGTTTTAGGCTCTAGTAAAAGAGGAACTTCCCCTCTTTAATGTCCTAGAGTTTCACTTAATTCGGTTTTCAACTTTACCAATTGTGATCGAAAGAAGAAGGCAAGAAAATCACACAAATACGATAAATTTGAAATTGGTACTCTAGCTTTTTCCGCTTGGCGTGTAGAGCAGTTTAACGGTGTAATGAAGGACTCCTGATGCCTGTAGAAAACAAAAATCGGTTTTTTGAAAATTCTTCCCGTTCAAATCTAGGCGCTCTCTCTCTGCTAGTTTAGAAGGTACGGCGTAAAGTGTTTCTGACAACTTTTTGTGATTGCTCCCGTTCCAGACCAGCTAGAGATCTGGTTTTAGGCTTTAATAAGAGAAGAACTTCCCCTCTTTAATGTCCTAGAGTTTCACTTAATTCGGTTTTCAAATTTACCAATTGCGATCCAAAGAAGAAGGCAAGGAAATCAAACAAATACGATAAATTTGAAATTGGTACTCTAGCTTTTTCCGCTTGGCGTGCAGAGCAGTTTAAAGTTGTAATGAAGGACACCTGATGCCTGTAGAAAGCAAAAATCGGTTTTTTGAAAATTCTTCCCGTTCAACTCTAGGCGCTCTCTCTCTGCTAGTTTAGAAGGTACGGCGTAAAGTGTTTCTGATAACTTTTTGTGATTGCTGGCATTCCAGACCAGCTAGAGAGCTAGTTTTTGGATCAAATAAAAGAGGAACTTCCCCTCTTTAACGTCCTAGAGTTTCACTTAATTCGGTTTTCAACTTTACCAATTGTGATCGAAAGAACAAGACAAGAAAATCACACAAATACGATAAATTTGAAATTGGTACTCTAGCTTTTTCCGCTTGGCTTGTAGAGCAGTTTAAAGTTGTATGCCTGTAGACAACAAAAATCAGTTTATTGAAAATTCTTCCCATTCAACTCTAGGCGCTCTATCTCTGCTAGTTTAGAAGATACAGCGATTTAAAGTTTTTTGACATCTTTTTGTGATTGCTGGCATTCCAGACCAGATAGAGAGCTGGTTTTTGGATCAAATAGAAGAGGAACTTCCCCTCTTTAACTTCCTAGAGTTTCACTTAATTCGGTTTTCAACTTTACCAATTGTGATCGAAAGAACAAGGCAAGAAAATCACACAAATACGATAAATTTGAAATTGGTACTCTAGCTTTTTCCGCTTGGCTTGTAGAGCAGTTTAAAGTTGTATGCCTGTAGACAACAAAAATGGGAAAATTCTTCCCATTCAACTCTAGGCGCTCTATCTCTGCTAGTTTAGAAGATACAGCGATTTAAAGTTTTTTGACATCTTTTTGTGATTGCTGGCATTCCAGACCAGATAGAGAGCTGGTTTTTGGATCAAATAGAAGAGGAACTTCCCCTCTTTAACGTCCTAGAGTTTCACTTAATTCGGTTTTCAAATTTACCAATTGTGATCCAAAGAAGAAGGCAAGAAAATCACACAAATACGATAAATTTGAAATTGGTACTCTAGCTTTTTCCGCTTTGCGTGTAGAGCAGTTTAAAGTTGTAATGAAGGACACCTGAAGCCTGTAGAAAACAAAAATCGGTTTTTTGAAAATTCTTCCCGTTCAACTCTAGGCGTTCTATCTCTGCTAGTTTAGAAGATACAGCGATTTAAAATTTTTTGACATCTTTTTGTGATTGCTGGCATTCCAGACCAGATAAGTTTCACTTAATTCGGTTTACAACTTTACCAATTGTGATCGAAAGAACAAGGCAAGGAAATCACCCAAATACGAAAAATTTGAAATTGGTACTCTAGCTTTTTCCGCTTGGCTTGTAGAGCAGTTTAAAGTTGTATGCCTGTAGACAACAAAAATCAGTTTATTGAAAATTCTTCCCATTCAACTCTAGGAGCTCTATCTCTGCTAGTTTAGAAGATACAGCGATTTAAAGTTTTTTGACATCTTTTTGTGATTGCTGGCATTCCAGACCAGATAGAGAGCTGGTTTTTGGATCAAATAGAAGAGGAACTTCCCCTCTTTAACGTCCTAGAGTTTCACTTAATTCGGTTTTCAAATTTACCAATTGTGATCCAAAGAAGAAGGCAAGAAAATCACACAAATACACAATTCCGCTTGGCGTATAGAGCAGTTTAAAGTTGTAATGAAGGACACCTGATGCCTGTAGAAAACAAAAATCGGTTTTTTGAAAATTCTTCCCGTTCAACTCTAGGCGCTCTCTCTCTGCTAGTTTAGAAGGTACGGCGTAAAGTGTTTCTGACAACTTTTTGTGATTGCTGCCGTTCCAGACCAGCTAGAGATCTGGTTTTAGGCTTTAA
This sequence comes from Coelopa pilipes, assembly GCA_947389925.1. NCBI lineage: Eukaryota > Metazoa > Arthropoda > Insecta > Diptera > Coelopidae > Coelopa > Coelopa pilipes. Next base: position 12,672,706 of record OX376700.1, read on the forward strand.
TAAGAGAGGAACTTCCCCTCTTTAATGTCCTAGATTTTCACTTAATTCGGTTTTCAACTTTACCAATTGTGATCCAAAGAAGAAGGCAAGAAAATCACACAAATTCGATAAATTTGAAATTTGAAATTGGTACTCTAGCTTTTTCCGCTTGGCTTGTAGAGCAGTTTAAAGTTGTATGCCTGTAGACAACAAAAATCGGTTTTTTGAAAATTCTTCCCATTCAACTCTAGGCGCTCTATCTCTGCTAGTTTAGAAGGTATGGCGTAAAGTGTTTTTGACAACTTTTTGTGATTGCTGGCATTCCAGACCAGCTAGAGAGCTAGTTTTAGGCTCAAATAAAAGAGAAACTTCCCCTCTTTAACGTCCTAGAGTTTCATTTAATTCGGTTTTCAACTTTACCAATAGTGATCCAAAGAAAAAAGCAAGGAAATCACCCAAATACGAACAATTTTAAATTTGAAATTGGTAATGTAGCTTTTTCGGCTTGGCTTTTAGAGCAGTTTAAAGTTGTATGCCTGTAGAAAACAAAAATCGGTTTTTTGAAAATTCTTCCCATTCAACTCTAGGCGCTCTATCTCTGCTAGTTTAGAAGATACAGCGATTTAAAGTTTTTTGACATCTTTTTGTGATTGCTGGCATTCCAGACCAGATAGAGAGCTGGTTTTTGGATCAAATAGAAGAGGAACTTCCCCTCTTTAACGTCCTAGAGTTTCACTTAATTCGGTTTTCAAATTTACCAATTGTGATCCAAAGAAGAAGGCAAGAAAATCACACAAATACACAATTCCGCTTGGCGTATAGAGCAGTTTAAAGTTGTAGTGAAGGACACCTGATGCCTGTAGAAAACAAAAATCGATTTTTTAAAAATTCTTCCCGTTCAACTCTAGGCGCTGTCTCTCTGCTAGTTTAGAAGGTACGGCGTAAAGTGTTTCTGACAACTTTTTATGATTGCTGCCGTTCCAGACCAGCTAGAGATCTGGTTTTAGGCTCTAGTAAAAGAGGAACTTCCCCTCTTTAATGTCCTAGAGTTTCACTTAATTCGGTTTTCAACTTTACCAATTGTGATCGAAAGAAGAAGGCAAGAAAATCACACAAATACGATAAATTTGAAATTGGTACTCTAGCTTTTTCCGCTTGGCGTGTAGAGCAGTTTAACGGTGTAATGAAGGACTCCTGATGCCTGTAGAAAACAAAAATCGGTTTTTTGAAAATTCTTCCCGTTCAAATCTAGGCGCTCTCTCTCTGCTAGTTTAGAAGGTACGGCGTAAAGTGTTTCTGACAACTTTTTGTGATTGCTCCCGTTCCAGACCAGCTAGAGATCTGGTTTTAGGCTTTAATAAGAGAAGAACTTCCCCTCTTTAATGTCCTAGAGTTTCACTTAATTCGGTTTTCAAATTTACCAATTGCGATCCAAAGAAGAAGGCAAGGAAATCAAACAAATACGATAAATTTGAAATTGGTACTCTAGCTTTTTCCGCTTGGCGTGCAGAGCAGTTTAAAGTTGTAATGAAGGACACCTGATGCCTGTAGAAAACAAAAATCGGTTTTTTGAAAATTCTTCCCGTTCAACTCTAGGCGCTCTCTCTCTGCTAGTTTAGAAGGTACGGCGTAAAGTGTTTCTGATAATTTTTTGTGATTGCTGGCATTCCAGACCAGCTAGAGAGCTAGTTTTTGGATCAAATAAAAGAGGAACTTCCCCTCTTCAACGTCCTAGAGTTTCACTTAATTCGGTTTTCAACTTTACCAATTGTGATCGAAAGAACAAGACAAGAAAATCACACAAATACGATACATTTGAAATTGGTACTCTAGCTTTTTCCGCTTGGCTTGTAGAGCAGTTTAAAGTTGTATGCCTGTAGACAACAAAAATCAGTTTATTGAAAATTCTTCCCATTCAACTCTAGGCGCTCTATCTCTGCTAGTTTAGAAGATACAGCGATTTAAAGTTTTTGACATCTTTTTGTGATTGCTGGCATTCCAGACCAGATAGAGAGCTGGTTTTTGGATCAAATAGAAGAGGAACTTCCCCTCTTTAACGTCCTAGAGTTTCACTTAATTCGGTTTTCAAATTTACCAATTGTGATCCAAAGAAGAAGGCAAGAAAATCACACAAATACGATAAATTTGAAATTGGTACTCTAGCTTTTTCCGCTTTGCGTGTAGAGCAGTTTAAAGTTGTAATGAAGGACACCTGAAGCCTGTAGAAAACAAAAATCGGTTTTTTGAAAATTCTTCCCGTTCAACTCTAGGCGTTCTATCTCTGCTAGTTTAGAAGATACAGCGATTTAAAATTTTTTGACATCTTTTTGTGATTGCTGGCATTCCAGACCAGATAAGTTTCACTTAATTCGGTTTACAACTTTACCAATTGTGATCGAAAGAACAAGGCAAGAAAATCACACAAATACGATAAATTTGAAATTGGTACTCTAGCTTTTTCCGCTTGGCTTGTAGAGCAGTTTAAAGTTGTATGCCTGTAGACAACAAAAATCAGTTTATTGAAAATTCTTCCCATTCAACTCTAGGAGCTCTATCTCTGCTAGTTTAGAAGATACAGCGATTTAAAGTTTTTTGACATCTTTTTGTGATTGCTGGCATTCCAGACCAGATAGAGAGCTGGTTTTTGGATCAAATAGAAGAGGAACTTCCCCTCTTTAACGTCCTAGAGTTTCACTTAATTCGGTTTTCAAATTTACCAATTGTGATCCAAAGAAGAAGGCAAGAAAATCACACAAATACACAATTCCGCTTGGCGTATAGAGCAGTTTAAAGTTGTAATGAAGGACACCTGATGCCTGTAGAAAACAAAAATCGATTTTTTGAAAATTCTTCCCGTTCAACTCTAGGCGCTCTCTCTCTGCTAGTTTAGAAGGTACGGCGTAAAGTGTTTCTGACAACTTTTTATGATTGCTGCCGTTCCAGACCAGCTAGAGATCTGGTTTTAGGCTCTAGTAAAAGAGGAACTTCCCCTCTTTAATGTCCTAGAGTTTCACTTAATTCGGTTTTCAACTTTACCAATTGTGATCGAAAGAAGAAGGCAAGAAAATCACACAAATACGATAAATTTGAAATTGGTACTCTAGCTTTTTCCGCTTGGCGTGTAGAGCAGTTTAACGGTGTAATGAAGGACTCCTGATGCCTGTAGAAAACAAAAATCGGTTTTTTGAAAATTCTTCCCGTTCAAATCTAGGCGCTCTCTCTCTGCTAGTTTAGAAGGTACGGCGTAAAGTGTTTCTGACAACTTTTTGTGATTGCTCCCGTTCCAGACCAGCTAGAGATCTGGTTTTAGGCTTTAATAAGAGAAGAACTTCCCCTCTTTAATGTCCTAGAGTTTCACTTAATTCGGTTTTCAAATTTACCAATTGCGATCCAAAGAAGAAGGCAAGGAAATCAAACAAATACGATAAATTTGAAATTGGTACTCTAGCTTTTTCCGCTTGGCGTGCAGAGCAGTTTAAAGTTGTAATGAAGGACACCTGATGCCTGTAGAAAACAAAAATCGGTTTTTTGAAAATTCTTCCCGTTCAACTCTAGGCGCTCTCTCTCTGCTAGTTTAGAAGGTACGGCGTAAAGTGTTTCTGATAACTTTTTGTGATTGCTGGCATTCCAGACCAGCTAGAGAGCTAGTTTTTGGATCAAATAAAAGAGGAACTTCCCCTCTTTAACGTCCTAGAGTTTCACTTAATTCGGTTTTCAACTTTACCAATTGTGATCGAAAGAACAAGACAAGAAAATCACACAAATACGATAAATTTGAAATTGGTACTCTAGCTTTTTCCGCTTGGCTTGTAGAGCAGTTTAAAGTTGTATGCCTGTAGACAACAAAAATCAGTTTATTGAAAATTCTTCCCATTCAACTCTAGGCGCTCTATCTCTGCTAGTTTAGAAGATACAGCGATTTAAAGTTTTTTGACATCTTTTTGTGATTGCTGGCATTCCAGACCAGATAGAGAGCTGGTTTTTGGATCAAATAGAAGAGGAACTTCCCCTCTTTAACTTCCTAGAGTTTCACTTAATTCGGTTTTCAACTTTACCAATTGTGATCGAAAGAACAAGGCAAGAAAATCACACAAATACGATAAATTTGAAATTGGTACTCTAGCTTTTTCCGCTTGGCTTGTAGAGCAGTTTAAAGTTGTATGCCTGTAGACAACAAAAATCAGTTTTGTTAAAATTCTTCCCATTCAACTCTAGGCGCTCTATCTCTGCTAGTTTAGAAGATACAGCGATTTAAAGTTTTTTGACATCTTTTTGTGATTGCTGGCATTCCAGACCAGATAGAGAGCTGGTTTTTGGATCAAATAGAAGAGGAACTTCCCCTCTTTAACGTCCTAGAGTTTCACTTAATTCGGTTTTCAAATTTACCAATTGTGATCCAAAGAAGAAGGCAAGAAAATCACACAAATACGATAAATTTGAAATTGGTACTCTAGCTTTTTCCGCTTTGCGTGTAGAGCAGTTTAAAGTTGTAATGAAGGACACCTGAAGCCTGTAGAAAACAAAAATCGGTTTTTTGAAAATTCTTCCCGTTCAACTCTAGGCGTTCTATCTCTGCTAGTTTAGAAGATACAGCGATTTAAAATTTTTTGACATCCTTTTGTGATTTCTGGCATTCCAGACCAGATAAGTTTCACTTAATTCGGTTTACAACTTTACCAATTGTGATCGAAAGAACAAGGCAAGAAAATCACACAAATACGATAAATTTGAAATTGGTACTCTAGCTTTTTCCGCTTGGCTTGTAGAGCAGTTTAAAGTTGTATGCCTGTAGACAACAAAAATCAGTTTATTGAAAATTCTTCCCATTCAACTCTAGGCGCTCTATCTCTGCTAGTTTAGAAGGTATGGCGTAAAGTGTTTTTGACAACTTTTTGTGATTGCTGTCGTTCCAGACCAGCTAGAGATCTGGTTTTAGGCTCTAATAAAGGAGGAGCTTCCCCTATTTAACGTCCTAGAGTTTCACTTAATTCGGTTTTCACCTTTACCAATTGTGATCGAAAGAAGAAGGCAAGAAAATCACACAATTACGATAAATTTGAAATTGGTACTCTAGCTTTTTCCGCTTGGCTTGTAGAGCAGTTTAAAGTTGTATGCCTGTAGACAACAAAACTCGGTTTTTTGAAAATTCTTCCTATTCAACTTTAGTCGCTCTATCTCTGATAGTTTAGAAGGTATGGCGTATAGTGCTTTTGACAACTTTTTATGATTGCTGCCGTTCCAGACCAGCTAGAGATCTGGTTTTAGGCTCTAGTACAAGAGGAACTTCCCCTCTTTAATGTCCTAGAGTTTCACTTAATTCGGTTTTCAACTTTACCAATTGTGATCGAAAGAAGAAGGCAAGAAAATCACACAAATACGATAAATTTGAAATTGGTACTCTAGCTTTTTCCGCTTGGCGTGTAGAGCAGTTTAACGGTGTAATGAAGGACTCCTGATGCCTGTAGAAAACAAAAATCGGTTTTTTGAAAATTCTTCCCGTTCAACTCTAGGCGCTCTCTCTCTGCTAGTTTAGAAGGTACGGCGTAAAGTGTTTCTGACAACTTTTTGTGATTGCTCCCGTTCCAGACCAGCTAGAGATCTGGTTTTAGGCTTTAATAAGAGAAGAACTTCCCCTCTTTAATGTCCTAGAGTTTCACTTAATTCGGTTTTCAAATTTACCAATTGCGATCCAAAGAAGAAGGCAAGGAAATCAAACAAATACGATAAATTTGAAATTGGTACTCTAGCTTTTTCCGCTTGGCGTGCAGAGCAGTTTAAAGTTGTAATGAAGGACACCTGATGCCTGTAGAAAACAAAAATCGGTTTTTTGAAAATTCTTCCCGTTCAACTCTAGGCGCTCTCTCTCTGCTAGTTTAGAAGGTACGGCGTAAAGTGTTTCTGATAACTTTTTGTGATTGCTGGCATTCCAGACCAGCTAGAGAGCTAGTTTTTGGATCAAATAAAAGAGGAACTTCCCCTCTTTAACGTCCTAGAGTTTCACTTAATTCGGTTTTCAACTTTACCAATTGTGATCGAAAGAACAAGACAAGAAAATCACACAAATACGATAAATTTGAAATTGGTACTCTAGCTTTTTCCGCTTGGCTTGTAGAGCAGTTTAAAGTTGTATGCCTGTAGACAACAAAAATCAGTTTATTGAAAATTCTTCCCATTCAACTCTAGGCGCTCTATCTCTGCTAGTTTAGAAGATACAGCGATTTAAAGTTTTTTGACATCTTTTTGTGATTGCTGGCATTCCAGACCAGATAGAGAGCTGGTTTTTGGATCAAATAGAAGAGGAACTTCCCCTCTTTAACTTCCTAGAGTTTCACTTAATTCGGTTTTCAACTTTACCAATTGTGATCGAAAGAACAAGACAAGAAAATCACACAAATACGATAAATTTGAAATTGGTACTCTAGCTTTTTCCGCTTGGCTTGTAGAGCAGTTTAAAGTTGTATGCCTGCAGACAACAAAAATCAGTTTATTGAAAATTCTTCCCATTTAACTCTAGGCGCTCTATCTCTGCTAGTTTAGAAGATACAGCGATTTAAAGTTTTTTGACATCTTTTTGTGATTGCTGGCATTCCAGACCAGATAGAGAGCTGGTTTTTGGATCAAATAGAAGAGGAACTTCCCCTCTTTAACGTCCTAGAGTTTCACTTAATTCCGTTTTCAAATTTACCAATTGTGATCCAAAGAAGAAGGCAAGAAAATCACACAAATACACAATTCCGCTTGGCGTATAGAGCAGTTTAAAGTTGTAGTGAAGGACACCTGATGCCTGTAGAAAACAAAAATCGATTTTTTAAAAATTCTTCCCGTTCAACTCTAGGCGCTGTCTCTCTGCTAGTTTAGAAGGTACGGCGTAAAGTGTTTCTGACAACTTTTTATGATTGCTGCCGTTCCAGACCAGCTAGAGATCTGGTTTTAGGCTCTAGTAAAAGAGGAACTTCCCCTCTTTAACGTCCTAGAGTTTCACTTAATTCGGTTTTCAAATTTACCAATTGTGATCCAAAGAAGAAGGCAAGAAAATCACACAAATACGATAAATTTGAAATTGGTACTCTAGCTTTTTCCGCTTTGCGTGTAGAGCAGTTTAACGGTGTAATGAAGGACACCTGAAGCCTGTAGAAAACAAAAATCGGTTTTTTGAAAATTCTTCCCGTTCAACTCTAGGCGTTCTATCTCTGCTAGTTTAGAAGATACAGCGATTTAAAATTTTTTGACATCTTTTTGTGATTGCTGGCATTCCAGACCAGATAAGTTTCACTTAATTCGGTTTACAACTTTACCAATTGTGATCGAAAGAACAAGGCAAGAAAATCACACAAATACGATAAATTTGAAATTGGTACTCTAGCTTTTTCCGCTTGGCTTGTAGAGCAGTTTAAAGTTGTATGCCTGTAGACAACAAAAATCAGTTTATTGAAAATTCTTCCCATTCAACTCTAGGAGCTCTATCTCTGCTAGTTTAGAAGATACAGCGATTTAAAGTTTTTTGACATCTTTTTGTGATTGCTGGCATTCCAGACCAGATAGAGAGCTGGTTTTTGGATCAAATAGAAGAGGAACTTCCCCTCTTTAACGTCCTAGAGTTTCACTTAATTCGGTTTTCAAATTTACCAATTGTGATCCAAAGAAGAAGGCAAGAAAATCACACAAATACACAATTCCGCTTGGCGTATAGAGCAGTTTAAAGTTGTAATGAAGGACACCTGATGCCTGTAGAAAACAAAAATCGGTTTTTTGAAAATTCTTCCCGTTCAACTCTAGGCGCTCTCTCTCTGCTAGTTTAGAAGGTACGGCGTAAAGTGTTTCTGACAACTTTTTGTGATTGCTGCCGTTCCAGACCAGCTAGAGATCTGGTTTTAGGCTTTAATAAGAGAGGAACTTCCCCTCTTTAATGTCCTAGATTTTCACTTAATTCGGTTTTCAACTTTACCAATTGTGATCCAAAGAAGAAGGCAAGAAAATCACACAAATTCGATAAATTTGAAATTTGAAATTGGTACTCTAGCTTTTTCCGCTTGGCTTGTAGAGCAGTTTAAAGTTGTATGCCTGTAGACAACAAAAATCGGTTTTTTGAAAATTCTTCCCATTCAACTCTAGGCGCTCTATCTCTGCTAGTTTAGAAGGTATGGCGTAAAGTGTTTTTGACAACTTTTTGTGATTGCTGGCATTCCAGACCAGCTAGAGAGCTAGTTTTAGGCTCAAATAAAAGAGAAACTTCCCCTCTTTAACGTCCTAGAGTTTCATTTAATTCGGTTTTCAACTTTACCAATAGTGATCCAAAGAAAAAAGCAAGGAAATCACCCAAATACGAAAAATTTGAAATTGGTACTCTAGCTTTTTCCGCTTGGCTTGTAGAGCAGTTTAAAGTTGTATGCCTGTAGACAACAAAGATCAATTTTGTTAAAATTCTTCCCATTCAACTCTAGGCGCTCTATCTCTGCTAGTTTAGAAGGTATGGCGTAAAGTGTTTTTGACAACTTTTTGTGATTGCTGTCGTTCCAGACCAGCTAGAGATCTGGTTTTAGGCTCTAATAAAGGAGGAGCTTCCCCTATTTAACGTCCTAGAGTTTCACTTAATTCGGTTTTCACCTTTACCAATTGTGATCGAAAGAAGAAGGCAAGAAAATCACACAATTACGATAAATTTGAAATTGGTACTCTAGCTTTTTCCGCTTGGCTTGTAGAGCAGTTTAAAGTTGTATGCCTGTAGACAACAAAACTCGGTTTTTTGAAAATTCTTCCTATTCAACTTTAGTCGCTCTATCTCTGATAGTTTAGAAGGTATGGCGTATAGTGCTTTTGACAACTTTTTATGATTGCTGCCGTTCCAGACCAGCTAGAGATCTGGTTTTAGGCTCTAGAACAAGAGGAACTTCCCCTCTTTAATGTCCTAGAGTTTCACTTAATTCGGTTTTCAACTTTACCAATTGTGATCGAAAGAAGAAGGCAAGAAAATCACACAAATACGATAAATTTGAAATTGGTACTCTAGCTTTTTCCGCTTGGCGTGTAGAGCAGTTTAACGGTGTAATGAAGGACTCCTGATGCCTGTAGAAAACAAAAATCGGTTTTTTGAAAATTCTTCCCGTTCAACTCTAGGCGCTCTCTCTCTGCTAGTTTAGAAGGTACGGCGTAAAGTGTTTCTGACAACTTTTTGTGATTGCTCCCGTTCCAGACCAGCTAGAGATCTGGTTTTAGGCTTTAATAAGAGAAGAACTTCCCCTCTTTAATGTCCTAGAGTTTCACTTAATTCGGTTTTCAAATTTACCAATTGCGATCCAAAGAAGAAGGCAAGGAAATCAAACAAATACGATAAATTTGAAATTGGTACTCTAGCTTTTTCCGCTTGGCGTGCAGAGCAGTTTAAAGTTGTAATGAAGGACACCTGATGCCTGTAGAAAACAAAAATCGGTTTTTTGAAAATTCTTCCCGTTCAACTCTAGGCGCTCTCTCTCTGCTAGTTTAGAAGGTACGGCGTAAAGTGTTTCTGATAACTTTTTGTGATTGCTGGCATTCCAGACCAGCTAGAGAGCTAGTTTTTGGATCAAATAAAAGAGGAACTTCCCCTCTTTAACGTCCTAGAGTTTCACTTAATTCGGTTTTCAACTTTACCAATTGTGATCGAAAGAACAAGACAAGAAAATCACACAAATACGATAAATTTGAAATTGGTACTCTAGCTTTTTCCGCTTGGCTTGTAGAGCAGTTTAAAGTTGTATGCCTGTAGACAACAAAAATCAGTTTATTGAAAATTCTTCCCATTCAACTCTAGGCGCTCTATCTCTGCTAGTTTAGAAGATACAGCGATTTAAAGTTTTTTGACATCTTTTTGTGATTGCTGGCATTCCAGACCAGATAGAGAGCTGGTTTTTGGATCAAATAGAAGAGGAACTTCCCCTCTTTAACTTCCTAGAGTTTCACTTAATTCGGTTTACAACTTTACCAATTGTGATCGAAAGAACAAGGCAAGAAAATCACACAAATACGATAAATTTGAAATTGGTACTCTAGCTTTTTCCGCTTGGCTTGTAGAGCAGTTTAAAGTTGTATGCCTGTAGACAACAAAAATCAGTTTATTGAAAATTCTTCCCATTCAACTCTAGGAGCTCTATCTCTGCTAGTTTAGAAGATACAGCGATTTAAAGTTTTTTGACATCTTTTTGTGATTGCTGGCATTCCAGACCAGATAGAGAGCTGGTTTTTGGATCAAATAGAAGAGGAACTTCCCCTCTTTAACGTCCTAGAGTTTCACTTAATTCGGTTTTCAAATTTACCAATTGTGATCCAAAGAAGAAGGCAAGAAAATCACACAAATACACAATTCCGCTTGGCGTATAGAGCAGTTTAAAGTTGTAATGAAGGACACCTGATGCCTGTAGAAAACAAAAATCGGTTTTTTGAAAATTCTTCCCGTTCAACTCTAGGCGCTCTCTCTCTGCTAGTTTAGAAGGTACGGCGTAAAGTGTTTCTGACAACTTTTTGTGATTGCTGGCATTCCAGACCAGCTAGAGAGCTAGTTTTAGGCTCAAATAAAAGAGGAACTTCCCCTCTTTAACGTCCTAGAGTTTCACTTAATTCGGTTTTCAACTTTACCAATTGTGATCGAAAGAACAAGACAAGAAAATCACACAAATACGATAAATTTGAAATTGGTACTCTAGCTTTTTCCGCTTGGCTTGTAGAGCAGTTTAAAGTTGTATGCCTGTAGACAACAAAAATCAGTTTATTGAAAATTCTTCCCATTCAACTCTAGGCGCTCTATCTCTGCTAGTTTAGAAGATACAGCGATTTAAAGTTTTTTGACATCTTTTTGTGATTGCTGGCATTCCAGACCAGATAGAGAGCTGGTTTTTGGATCAAATAGAAGAGGAACTTCCCCTCTTTAACTTCCTAGAGTTTCACTTAATTCGGTTTTCAACTTTACTAATTGTGATCGAAAGAACAAGACAAGAAAATCACACAAATACGATAAATTTGAAATTGGTACTCTAGCTTTTTCCGCTTGGCTTGTAGAGCAGTTTAAAGTTGTATGCCTGTAGACAACAAAAATCAGTTTATTGAAAATTCTTCCCATTCAACTCTAGGCGCTCTATCTCTGCTAGTTTAGAAGATACAGCGACTTAAAGTTTTTTGACATCTTTTTGTGATTGCTGGCATTCCAGACCAGATAAGTTTCACTTAATTCGGTTTACAACTTTACCAATTGTGATCGAAAGAACAAGGCAAGAAAATCACACAAATACGATAAATTTGAAATTGGTACTCTAGCTTTTTCCGCTTGGCTTGTAGAGCAGTTTAAAGTTGTATGCCTGTAGACAACAAAAATCAGTTTTGTTAAAATTCTTCCCATTCAACTCTAGGCGCTCTATCTCTGCTAGTTTAGAAGATACAGCGATTTAAATTTTTTTGACATCTTTTTGTGATTGCTGGCATTCCAGACCAGATAGAGAGCTGGTTTTTGGATCAAATAGAAGAGGAACTTCCCCTCTTTAACGTCCTAGAGTTTCACTTAATTCGGTTTTCAACTTTACCAATTGTGATCGAAAGAACAAGACAAGAAAATCACACAAATACGATAAATTTGAAATTGGTACTCTAGCTTTTTCCGCTTGGCTTGTAGAGCAGTTTAAAGTTGTATGCCTGTAGACAACAAAAATCAGTTTATTGAAAATTCTTCCCATTTAACTCTAGGCGCTCTATCTCTGCTAGTTTAGAAGATACAGCGATTTAAAGTTTTTTGACATCTTTTTGTGATTGCTGGCATTCCAGACCAGATAGAGAGCTGGTTTTTGGATCAAATAGAAGAGGAACTTCCCCTCTTTAACGTCCTAGAGTTTCACTTAATTCGGTTTTCAAATTTACCAATTGTGATCCAAAGAAGAAGGCAAGAAAATCACACAAATACACAATTCCGCTTGGCGTATAGAGCAGTTTAAAGTTGTAATGAAGGACACCTGATGCCTGTAGAAAACAAAAATCGGTTTTTTGAAAATTCTTCCCGTTCAACTCTAGGCGCTCTCTCTCTGCTAGTTTAGAAGGTACGGCGTAAAGTGTTTCTGACAACTTTTTGTGATTGCTGGCATTCCAGACCAGCTAGAGAGCTAGTTTTAGGCTCAAATAAAAGAGAAACTTCCCCTCTTTAACGTCCTAGAGTTTCACTTAATTCGGTTTTCACCTTTACCAATTGTGATCGAAAGAAGAAGGCAAGAAAATCACACAATTATGATAAATTTGAAATTGGTACTCTAGCTTTTTCCGCTTGGCTTGTAGAGCAGTTTAAAGTTGTATGCCTGTAGACAACAAAACTCGGTTTTTTGAAAATTCTTCCTATTCAACTTTAGTCGCTCTATCTCTGATAGTTTAGAAGGTATGGCGTATAGTGCTTTTGACAACTTTTTATGATTGCTGCCGTTCCAGACCAGCTAGAGATCTGGTTTTAGGCTCTAGTACAAGAGGAACTTCCCCTCTTTAATGTCCTAGAGTTTCACTTAATTCGGTTTTCAACTTTACCAATTGTGATCGAAAGAAGAAGGCAAGAAAATCACACAAATACGATAAATTTGAAATTGGTACTCTAGCTTTTTCCGCTTGGCGTGTAGAGCAGTTTAACGGTGTAATGAAGGACTCCTGATGCCTGTAGAAAACAAAAATCGGTTTTTTGAAAATTCTTCCCGTTCAACTCTAGGCGCTCTCTCTCTGCTAGTTTAGAAGGTACGGCGTAAAGTGTTTCTGACAACTTTTTGTGATTGCTCCCGTTCCAGACCAGCTAGAGATCTGGTTTTAGGCTTTAATAAGAGAAGAACTTCCCCTCTTTAATGTCCTAGAGTTTCACTTAATTCGGTTTTCAAATTTACCAATTGCGATCCAAAGAAGAAGGCAAGGAAATCAAACAAATACGATAAATTTGAAATTGGTACTCTAGCTTTTTCCGCTTGGCGTGCAGAGCAGTTTAAAGTTGTAATGAAGGACACCTGATGCCTGTAGAAAACAAAAATCGGTTTTTTGAAAATTCTTCCCGTTCAACTCTAGGCGCTCTCTCTCTGCTAGTTTAGAAGGTACGGCGTAAAGTGTTTCTGATAACTTTTTGTGATTGCTGGCATTCCAGACCAGCTAGAGAGCTAGTTTTTGGATCAAATAAAAGAGGAACTTCCCCTCTTTAACGTCCTAGAGTTTCACTTAATTCGGTTTTCAACTTTACCAATTGTGATCGAAAGAACAAGACAAGAAAATCACACAAATACGATAAATTTGAAATTGGTACTCTAGCTTTTTCCGCTTGGCTTGTAGAGCAGTTTAAAGTTGTATGCCTGTAGACAACAAAAATCAGTTTATTGAAAATTCTTCCCATTCAACTCTAGGCGCTCTATCTCTGCTAGTTTAGAAGATACAGCGATTTAAAGTTTTTTGACATCTTTTTGTGATTGCTGGCATTCCAGACCAGATAGAGAGCTGGTTTTTGGATCAAATAGAAGAGGAACTTCCCCTCTTTAACTTCCTAGAGTTTCACTTAATTCGGTTTTCAACTTTACCAATTGTGATCGAAAGAACAAGACAAGAAAATCACACAAATACGATAAATTTGAAATTGGTACTCTAGCTTTTTCCGCTTGGCTTGTAGAGCAGTTTAAAGTTGTATGCCTGTAGACAACAAAAATCAGTTTATTGAAAATTCTTCCCATTCAACTCTAGGCGCTCTATCTCTGCTAGTTTAGAAGATACAGCGATTTAAAGTTTTTTGACATCTTTTTGTGATTGCTGGCATTCCAGACCAGATAAGTTTCACTTAATTCGGTTTACAACTTTACCAATTGTGATCGAAAGAACAAGGCAAGAAAATCACACAAATACGATAAATTTGAAATTGGTACTCTAGCTTTTTCCGCTTGGCTTGTAGAGCAGTTTAAAGTTGTATGCCTGTAGACAACAAAAATCAGTTTTGTTAAAATTCTTCCCATTCAACTCTAGGCGCTCTATCTCTGCTAGTTTAGAAGATACAGCGATTTAAAGTTTTTTGACATATTTTTGTGATTGCTGGCATTCCAGACCAGATAGAGAGCTGGTTTTTGGATCAAATAGAAGAGGAACTTCCCCTCTTTAACTTCCTAGAGTTTCACTTAATTCGGTTTACAACTTTACCAATTGTGATCGAAAGAACAAGGCAAGAAAATCACACAAATACGATAAATTTGAAATTGGTACTCTAGCTTTTTCCGCTTGGCTTGTAGAGCAGTTTAAAGTTGTATGCCTGTAGACAACAAAAATCAGTTTATTGAAAATTCTTCCCATTCAACTCTAGGAGCTCTATCTCTGCTAGTTTAGAAGATACAGCGACTTAAAGTTTTTTGACATCTTTTTGTGATTGCTGGCATTCCAGACCAGATAGAGAGCTGGTTTTTGGATCAAATAGAAGAGGAACTTCCCCTCTTTAACGTCCTAGAGTTTCACTTAATTCGGTTTTCAAATTTACCAATTGTGATCCAAAGAAGAAGGCAAGAAAATCACACAAATACACAATTCCGCTTGGCGTATAGAGCAGTTTAAAGTTGTAATGAAGGACACCTGATGCCTGTAGAAAACAAAAATCGGTTTTTTGAAAATTCTTCCCGTTCAACTCTAGGCGCTCTCTCTCTGCTAGTTTAGAAGGTACGGCGTAAAGTGTTTCTGACAACTTTTTGTGATTGCTGGCATTCCAGACCAGCTAGAGAGCTAGTTTTTGGATCAAATAAAAGAGGAACTTCCCCTCTTTAACGTCCTAGAGTTTCACTTAATTCGGTTTTCAACTTTACCAATTGTGATCGAAAGAACAAGACAAGAAAATCACACAAATACGATAAATTTGAAATTGGTACTCTAGCTTTTTCCGCTTGGCTTGTAGAGCAGTTTAAAGTTGTATGCCTGTAGACAACAAAAATCAGTTTATTGAAAATTCTTCCCATTCAACTCTAGGCGCTCTATCTCTGCTAGTTTAGAAGATACAGCGATTTAAAGTTTTTTGACATCTTTTTGTGATTGCTGGCATTCCAGACCAGATAGAGAGCTGGTTTTTGGATCAAATAGAAGAGGAACTTCCCCTCTTTAACTTCCTAGAGTTTCACTTAATTCGGTTTTCAACTTTACTAATTGTGATCGAAAGAACAAGACAAGAAAATCACACAAATACGATAAATTTGAAATTGGTACTCTAGCTTTTTCCGCTTGGCTTGTAGAGCAGTTTAAAGTTGTATGCCTGTAGACAACAAAAATCAGTTTATTGAAAATTCTTCCCATTCAACTCTAGGCGCTCTATCTCTGCTAGTTTAGAAGATACAGCGATTTAAAGTTTTTTGACATCTTTTTGTGATTGCTGGCATTCCAGACCAGATAAGTTTCACTTAATTCGGTTTACAACTTTACCAATTGTGATCGAAAGAACAAGGCAAGAAAATCACACAAATACGATAAATTTGAAATTGGTACTCTAGCTTTTTCCGCTTGGCTTGTAGAGCAGTTTAAAGTTGTATGCCTGTAGACAACAAAAATCAGTTTTGTTAAAATTCTTCCCATTCAACTCTAGGCGCTCTATCTCTGCTAGTTTAGAAGATACAGCGATTTAAATTTTTTTGACATCTTTTTGTGATTGCTGGCATTCCAGACCAGATAGAGAGCTGGTTTTTGGATCAAATAGAAGAGGAACTTCCCCTCTTTAACGTCCTAGAGTTTCACTTAATTCGGTTTTCAACTTTACCAATTGTGATCGAAAGAACAAGACAAGAAAATCACACAAATACGATAAATTTGAAATTGGTACTCTAGCTTTTTCCGCTTGGCTTGTAGAGCAGTTTAAAGTTGTATGCCTGTAGACAACAAAAATCAGTTTATTGAAAATTCTTCCCATTTAACTCTAGGCGCTCTATCTCTGCTAGTTTAGAAGATACAGCGATTTAAAGTTTTTTGACATCTTTTTGTGATTGCTGGCATTCCAGACCAGATAGAGAGCTGGTTTTTGGATCAAATAGAAGAGGAACTTCCCCTCTTTAACGTCCTAGAGTTTCACTTAATTCGGTTTTCAAATTTACCAATTGTGATCCAAAGAAGAAGGCAAGAAAATCACACAAATACACAATTCCGCTTGGCGTATAGAGCAGTTTAAAGTTGTAATGAAGGACACCTGATGCCTGTAGAAAACAAAAATCGGTTTTTTGAAAATTCTTCCCGTTCAACTCTAGGCGCTCTCTCTCTGCTAGTTTAGAAGGTACGGCGTAAAGTGTTTCTGACAACTTTTTGTGATTGCTGGCATTCCAGACCAGCTAGAGAGCTAGTTTTAGGCTCAAATAAAAGAGAAACTTCCCCTCTTTAACGTCCTAGAGTTTCACTTAATTCGGTTTTCACCTTTACCAATTGTGATCGAAAGAAGAAGGCAAGAAAATCACACAATTACGATAAATTTGAAATTGGTACTCTAGCTTTTTCCGCTTGGCTTGTAGAGCAGTTTAAAGTTGTATGCCTGTAGACAACAAAACTCGGTTTTTTGAAAATTCTTCCTATTCAACTTTAGTCGCTCTATCTCTGATAGTTTAGAAGGTATGGCGTATAGTGCTTTTGACAACTTTTTATGATTGCTGCCGTTCCAGACCAGCTAGAGATCTGGTTTTAGGCTCTAGTACAAGAGGAACTTCCCTCTTTAATGTCTTAGAGTTTCACTTAATTCGGTTTTCAACTTTACCAATTGTGATCGAAAGAAGAAGGCAAGAAAATCACACAAATACGATAAATTTGAAATTGGTACTCTAGCTTTTTCCGCTTGGCGTGTAGAGCAGTTTAACGGTGTAATGAAGGACTCCTGATGCCTGTAGAAAACAAAAATCGGTTTTTTGAAAATTCTTCCCGTTCAACTCTAGGCGCTCTCTCTCTGCTAGTTTAGAAGGTACGGCGTAAAGTGTTTCTGACAACTTTTTGTGATTGCTCCCGTTCCAGACCAGCTAGAGATCTGGTTTTAGGCTTTAATAAGAGAAGAACTTCCCCTCTTTAATGTCCTAGAGTTTCACTTAATTCGGTTTTCAAATTTACCAATTGCGATCCAAAGAAGAAGGCAAGGAAATCAAACAAATACGATAAATTTGAAATTGGTACTCTAGCTTTTTCCGCTTGGCGTGCAGAGCAGTTTAAAGTTGTAATGAAGGACACCTGATGCCTGTAGAAAACAAAAATCGGTTTTTTGAAAATTCTTCCCGTTCAACTCTAGGCGCTCTCTCTCTGCTAGTTTAGAAGGTACGGCGTAAAGTGTTTCTGATAACTTTTTGTGATTGCTGGCATTCCAGACCAGCTAGAGAGCTAGTTTTTGGATCAAATAAAAGAGGAACTTCCCCTCTTTAACGTCCTAGAGTTTCACTTAATTCGGTTTTCAACTTTACCAATTGTGATCGAAAGAACAAGACAAGAAAATCACACAAATACGATAAATTTGAAATTGGTACTCTAGCTTTTTCCGCTTGGCTTGTAGAGCAGTTTAAAGTTGTATGCCTGTAGACAACAAAAATCAGTTTATTGAAAATTCTTCCCATTCAACTCTAGGCGCTCTATCTCTGCTAGTTTAGAAGATACAGCGATTTAAAGTTTTTTGACATCTTTTTGTGATTGCTGGCATTCCAGACCAGATAGAGAGCTGGTTTTTGGATCAAATAGAAGAGGAACTTCCCCTCTTTAACTTCCTAGAGTTTCACTTAATTCGGTTTTCAACTTTACCAATTGTGATCGAAAGAACAAGACAAGAAAATCACACAAATACGATAAATTTGAAATTGGTACTCTAGCTTTTTCCGCTTGGCTTGTAGAGCAGTTTAAAGTTGTATGCCTGTAGACAACAAAAATCAGTTTATTGAAAATTCTTCCCATTCAACTCTAGGCGCTCTATCTCTGCTAGTTTAGAAGATACAGCGATTTAAAGTTTTTTGACATCTTTTTGTGATTGCTGGCATTCCAGACCAGATAAGTTTCACTTAATTCGGTTTACAACTTTACCAATTGTGATCGAAAGAACAAGGCAAGAAAATCACACAAATACGATAAATTTGAAATTGGTACTCTAGCTTTTTCCGCTTGGCTTGTAGAGCAGTTTAAAGTTGTATGCCTGTAGACAACAAAAATCAGTTTTGTTAAAATTCTTCCCATTCAACTCTAGGCGCTCTATCTCTGCTAGTTTAGAAGATACAGCGATTTAAAGTTTTTTGACATCTTTTTGTGATTGCTGGCATTCCAGACCAGATAGAGAGCTGGTTTTTGGATCAAATAGAAGAGGAACTTCCCCTCTTTAACGTCCTAGAGTTTCACTTAATTCGGTTTTCAAATTTACCAATTGTGATCCAAAGAAGAAGGCAAGAAAATCACACAAATACACAATTCCGCTTTGCGTGTAGAGCAGTTTAAAGTTGTAATGAAGGACACCTGAAGCCTGTAGAAAACAAAAATCGGTTTTTTGAAAATTCTTCCCGTTCAACTCTAGGCGTTCTATCTCTGCTAGTTTAGAAGATACAGCGATTTAAAATTTTTTGACATCTTTTTGTGATTGCTGGCATTCCAGAACAGATAAGTTTCACTTAATTCGGTTTACAACTTTACCAATTGTGATCGAAAGAACAAGGCAAGAAAATCACACAAATACGATAAATTTGAAATTGGTACTCTAGCTTTTTCCGCTTGGCTTGTAGAGCAGTTTAAAGTTGTATGCCTGTAGACAACAAAAATCAGTTTATTGAAAATTCTTCCCATTCAACTCTAGGAGCTCTATCTCTGCTAGTTTAGAAGATACAGCGATTTAAAGTTTTTTGACATCTTTTTGTGATTGCTGGCATTCCAGACCAGATAGAGAGCTGGTTTTTGGATCAAATAGAAGAGGAACTTCCCCTCTTTAACGTCCTAGAGTTTCACTTAATTCGGTTTTCAAATTTACCAATTGTGATCCAAAGAAGAAGGCAAGAAAATCACACAAATACACAATTCCGCTTGGCGTATAGAGCAGTTTAAAGTTGTAATGAAGGACACCTGATGCCTGTAGAAAACAAAAATCGGTTTTTTGAAAATTCTTCCCGTTCAACTCTAGGCGCTCTCTCTCTGCTAGTTTAGAAGGTACGGCGTAAAGTGTTTCTGACAACTTTTTGTGATTGCTGCCGTTCCAGACCAGCTAGAGATCTGGTTTTAGGCTTTAATAAGAGAGGAACTTCCCCTCTTTAATGTCCTAGATTTTCACTTAATTCGGTTTTCAACTTTACCAATTGTGATCCAAAGAAGAAGGCAAGAAAATCACACAATTACGATAAATTTGAAATTGGTACTCTAGCTTTTTCCGCTTGGCTTGTAGAGCAGTTTAAAGTTGTATGCCTGTAGACAACAAAGATCAATTTTGTTAAAATTCTTCCCATTCAACTCTAGGCGCTCTATCTCTGCTAGTTTGGAAGGTATGGCGTAAAGTGTTTTTGACAACTTTTTGTGATTGCTGTCGTTCCAGACCAGCTAGAGATCTGGTTTTAGGCTCTAATAAAGGAGGAGCTTCCCCTATTTAACGTCCTAGAGTTTCACTTAATTCGGTTTTCACCTTTACCAATTGTGATCGAAAGAAGAAGGCAAGAAAATCACACAATTACGATAAATTTGAAATTGGTACTCTAGCTTTTTCCGCTTGGCTTGTAGAGCAGTTTAAAGTTGTATGCCTGTAGACAACAAAACTCGGTTTTTTGAGAATTCTTCCTATTCAACTTTAGTCGCTCTATCTCTGATAGTTTAGAAGGTATGGCGTATAGTGCTTTTGACAACTTTTTATGATTGCTGCCATTCCAGACCAGCTAGAGATCTGGTTTTAGGCTTTAGTACAAGAGGAACTTCCCCTCTTTAATGTCCTAGAGTTTCACTTAATTCGGTTTTCAACTTTACCAATTGTGATCGAAAGAAGAAGGCAAGAAAATCACACAAATACGATAAATTTGAAATTGGTACTCTAGCTTTTTCCGCTTGGCGTGTAGAGCAGTTTAACGGTGTAATGAAGGACTCCTGATGCCTGTAGAAAACAAAAATCGGTTTTTTGAAAATTCTTCCCGTTCAACTCTAGGCGCTCTCTCTCTGCTAGTTTAGAAGGTACGGCGTAAAGTGTTTCTGACAACTTTTTGTGATTGCTCCCGTTCCAGACCAGCTAGAGATCTGGTTTTAGGCTTTAATAAGAGAAGAACTTCCCCTCTTTAATGTCCTAGAGTTTCACTTAATTCGGTTTTCAAATTTACCAATTGCGATCCAAAGAAGAAGGCAAGGAAATCAAACAAATACGATAAATTTGAAATTGGTACTCTAGCTTTTTCCGCTTGGCGTGCAGAGCAGTTTAAAGTTGTAATGAAGGACACCTGATGCCTGTAGAAAACAAAAATCGGTTTTTTGAAAATTCTTCCCGTTCAACTCTAGGCGCTCTTTCTCTGCTAGTTTAGAAGGTACGGCGTAAAATGTTTCTGATAACTTTTTGTGATTGCTGGCATTCCAGACCAGCTAGAGAGCTAGTTTTTGGATCAAATAAAAGAGGAACTTCCCCTCTTTAACGTCCTAGAGTTTCACTTAATTCGGTTTTCAACTTTACCAATTGTGATCGAAAGAACAAGACAAGAAAATCACACAAATACGATAAATTTGAAATTGGTACTCTAGCTTTTTCCGCTTGGCTTGTAGAGCAGTTTAAAGTTGTATGCCTGTAGACAACAAAAATCAGTTTATTGAAAATTCTTCCCATTCAACTCTAGGCGCTCTATCTCTGCTAGTTTAGAAGATACAGCGATTTAAAGTTTTTTGACATCTTTTTGTGATTGCTGGCATTCCAGACCAGATAGAGAGCTGGTTTTTGGATCAAATAGAAGAGGAACTTCCCCTCTTTAACTTCCTAGAGTTTCACTTAATTCGGTTTTCAACTTTACCAATTGTGATCGAAAGAACAAGACAAGAAAATCACACAAATACGATAAATTTGAAATTGGTACTCTAGCTTTTTCCGCTTGGCTTGTAGAGCAGTTTAAAGTTGTATGCCTGTAGACAACAAAAATCAGTTTATTGAAAATTCTTCCCATTCAACTCTAGGCGCTCTATCTCTGCTAGTTTAGAAGATACAGCGATTTAAAGTTTTTTGACATCTTTTTGTGATTGCTGGCATTCCAGACCAGATAAGTTTCACTTAATTCGGTTTACAACTTTACCAATTGTGATCGAAAGAACAAGGCAAGAAAATCACACAAATACGATAAATTTGAAATTGGTACTCTAGCTTTTTCCGCTTGGCTTGTAGAGCAGTTTAAAGTTGTATGCCTGTAGACAACAAAAATCAGTTTATTGAAAATTCTTCCCATTCAACTCTAGGCGCTCTATCTCTGCTAGTTTAGAAGATACAGCGATTTAAAGTTTTTTGACATCTTTTTGTGATTGCTGGCATTCCAGACCAGATAGAGAGCTGGTTTTTGGATCAAATAGAAGAGGAACTTCCCCTCTTTAACGTCCTAGAGTTTCACTTAATTCGGTTTTCAAATTTACCAATTGTGATCCAAAGAAGAAGGCAAGAAAATCACACAAATACACAATTCCGCTTGGCGTATAGAGCAGTTTAAAGTTGTAGTGAAGGACACCTGATGCCTGTAGAAAACAAAAATCGATTTTTTGAAAATTCTTCCCGTTCAACTCTAGGCGCTCTCTCTCTGCTAGTTTAGAAGGTACGGCGTAAAGTGTTTCTGATAACTTTTTGTGATTGCTGCCGTTCCAGACCAGCTAGAGATCTGGTTTTAGGCTTTAATAAGAGAGGAACTTCCCCTCTTTAATGTCCTAGATTTTCACTTAAATCGGTTTTCAACTTTACCAATTGTGATCCAAAGAAGAAGGCAAGAAAATCACACAAATTCGATAAATTTGAAATTTGAAATTGGTGATGTAGCTTTTTCGGCTTGGCTTTTAGAGCAGTTTAAAGTTGTAGTGAAGGACACCTGATGCCTGTAGAAAACAAAAATCGATTTTTTGAAAATTCTTCCCGTTCAACTCTAGGCGCTCTCTCTCTGCTAGTTTAGAAGGTACGGCGTAAAGTGTTTCTGATAACTTTTTGTGATTGCTGCCGTTCCAGACCAGCTAGAGATCTGGTTTTAGGCTTTAGTACAAGAGGAACTTCCCCTCTTTAATGTCCTAGAGTTTCACTTAATTCGGTTTTCAACTTTACCAATTGTGATCGAAAGAACAAGGCAAGAAAATCACACAAATACGATAAATTTGAAATTGGTACTCTAGCTTTTTCCGCTTGGCTTGTAGAGCAGTTTAAAGTTGTATGCCTGTAGACAACAAAAATCAGTTTATTGAAAATTCTTCCCATTCAACTCTAGGAGCTCTATCTCTGCTAGTTTAGAAGATACAGCGATTTAAAGTTTTTTGACATCTTTTTGTGATTGCTGGCATTCCAGACCAGATAGAGAGCTGGTTTTTGGATCAAATAGAAGAGGAACTTCCCCTCTTTAACGTCCTAGAGTTTTACTTAATTCGGTTTTCAAATTTACCAATTGTGATCCAAAGAAGAAGGCAAGAAAATCACACAAATACACAATTCCGCTTGGCGTATAGAGCAGTTTAAAGTTGTAATGAAGGACACCTGATGCCTGTAGAAAACAAAAATCGGTTTTTTGAAAATTCTTCCCGTTCAACTCTAGGCGCTCTCTCTCTGCTAGTTTAGAAGGTACGGCGTAAAGTGTTTCTGATAACTTTTTGTGATTGCTGGCATTCCAGACCAGCTAGAGAGCTAGTTTTAGGCTCAAATAAAAGAGAAACTTCCCCTCTTTAACGTCCTAGAGTTTCATTTAATTCGGTTTTCAACTTTGCCAATAGTAATCCAAAGAAAAAAGCAAGGAAATCACCCAAATATGAAAAATTTGAAATTGGTACTCTAGCTTTTTCCGCTTGGCTTGTAGAGCAGTTTAAAGTTGTATGCCTGCAGACAACAAAAATCAGTTTTGTTAAAATTCTTCCCATTCAACTCTAGGCGCTCTATCTCTGCTAGTTTAGAAGGTATGGCGTAAAGTGTTTTTGACAACATTTTGTGATTGCTGTCGTTCCAGACCAGCTAGAAATCTGGTTTTAGGCTCAAATAAAAGAGGAACTTCCCCCCCCCCTCTTTAACGTCCTAGAGTTTCATTTAATTCTGTTTTCAACTTTACCAATAGTAATCCAAAGAAAAAGGCCAGAGAATCACCCAAATACGAACAATTTTAAATTTGAAATTGGTAATGTAGCTTTTTCGGCTTGGCTTTTAGAGCAGTTTAAAGTTGTATGCCTATAGACAACAAAAATCGGTTTTTTGAAAATTCTTCCCATTCAACTCTAGGCGTTCTATCTCTGCTAGTTTAGAAGATACAGCGATTTAAAGTTTTTTGACATCTTTTTGTGATTGCTGGCATTCCAGACCAGATAGAGAGCTGGTTTTTGGATCAAATAAAAGAGGAACTTCCCCTCTTTAACGTCCTAGAGTTTCACTTAATTCGGTTTTAAAATTTACCAATTGTGATCCAAAGAAGAAGGCAAGAAAATCACACAAATACACAATTCCGCTTGGTGTGTAGAGCAGTTTAAAGTTGTAATGAAGGACACCTGATGCCTGTAGAAAACAAAAATCGGTTTTTTGAAAATTCTTCCCGTTCAACTCTAGGCGCTCTCTCTCTGCTAGTTTAGAAGGTACGGCGTAAAGTGTTTCTGATAACTTTTTGTGATTGCTGGCATTCCAGACCAGCTAGAGAGCTAGTTTTTGGATCAAATAAAAGAGGAACTTCCCCTCTTTAACGTCCTAGAGTTTCACTTAATTCGGTTTTCAACTTTACCAATTGTGATCGAAAGAACAAGACAAGAAAATCACACAAATACGATACATTTGAAATTGGTACTCTAGCTTTTTCCGCTTGGCTTGTAGAGCAGTTTAAAGTTGTATGCCTGTAGACAACAAAAATCAGTTTATTGAAAATTCTTCCCATTCAACTCTAGGCGCTCTATCTCTGCTAGTTTAGAAGATACAGCGATTTAAAGTTTTTTGACATCTTTTTGTGATTGCTGGCATTCCAGACCAGATAGAGAGCTGGTTTTTGGATCAAATAGAAGAGGAACTTCCCCTCTTTAACTTCCTAGAGTTTCACTTAATTCGGTTTTCAACTTTACCAATTGTGATCGAAAGAACAAGACAAGAAAATCACACAAATACGATAAATTTGAAATTGGTACTCTAGCTTTTTCCGCTTGGCTTGTAGAGCAGTTTAAAGTTGTATGCCTGTAGACAACAAAAATCAGTTTATTGAAAATTCTTCCCATTCAACTCTAGGCGCTCTATCTCTGCTAGTTTAGAAGATACAGCGATTTAAAGTTTTTTGACATCTTTTTGTGATTGCTGGCATTCCAGACCAGATAGAGAGCTGGTTTTTGGATCAAATAGAAGAGGAACTTCCCCTCTTTAACTTCCTAGAGTTTCACTTAATTCGGTTTTCAACTTTACCAATTGTGATACAAAGCAGAAGGCAAGAAAATCACACAAATACGATAAATTTGAAATTGGTACTCTAGCTTTTTCCGCTTGGCTTGTAGAGCGGTTTAAAGTTGTATGCCTGTAGACAACAAAAATCGGTTTTTTGAAAATTCTTCCTATTTAACTTTAGTCGCTCTATCTCTGATAGTTTAGAAGGTATGGCGTATAGTGCTTTTGACAACTTTTTATGATTGCTGCCGTTCCAGACCAGCTAGAGATCTGGTTTTAGGCTCTAGTACAAGAGGAACTTCCCCTCTTTAATGTCCTAGAGTTTCACTTAATTCGGTTTTCAACTTTACCAATTGTGATCCAAAGAAGAAGGCAAGAAAATCACACAAATACACAATTCCGCTTGGCGTATAGAGCAGTTTAAAGTTGTAATGAAGGACACCTGATGCCTGTAGAAAACAAAAATCGGTTTTTTGAAAATTCTTCCCGTTCAACTCTAGGCGCTCTCTCTCTGCTAGTTTAGAAGGTACGGCGTAAAGTGTTTCTGACAACTTTTTGTGATTGCTGGCATTCCAGACCAGCTAGAGAGCTAGTTTTAGGCTCAAATAAAAGAGAAACTTCCCCTCTTTAACGTCCTAGAGTTTCACTTAATTCGGTTTTCAAATTTACCAATTGTGATCCAAAGAAGAAGGCAAGAAAATCACACAAATACGATAAATTTGAAATTGGTACTCTAGCTTTTTCCGCTTTGCGTGTAGAGCAGTTTAAAGTTGTAATGAAGGACACCTGAAGCCTGTAGAAAACAAAAATCGGTTTTTTGAAAATTCTTCCCGTTCAACTCTAGGCGTTCTATCTCTGCTAGTTTAGAAGATACAGCGATTTAAAGTTTTTTGACATCTTTTTGTGATTGCTGGCATTCCAGACCAGATAAGTTTCACTTAATTCGGTTTACAACTTTACCAATTGTGATCGAAAGAACAAGGCAAGGAAATCACCCAAATACGAAAAATTTGAAATTGGTACTCTAGCTTTTTCCGCTTGGCTTGTAGAGCAGTTTAAAGTTGTATGCCTGTAGACAACAAAAATCAGTTTTGTTAAAATTCTTCCCATTCAACTCTAGGCGCTCTATCTCTGCTAGTTTAGAAGGTATGGCGTAATGTGTTTTTGACAACTTTTTGTGATTGCTGTCGTTCCAGACCAGCTAGAGATCTGGTTTTAGGCTCTAATAAAGAAGGAGCTTCCCCTATTTAACGTCCTAGAGTTTCACTTAATTCGGTTTTCACCTTTACCAATTGTGATCGAAAGAAGAAGGCAAGAAAATCACACAATTACGATAAATTTGAAATTGGTACTCTAGCTTTTTCCGCTTGGCTTGTAGAGCAGTTTAAAGTTGTATGCCTGTAGACAACAAAAGTCAGTTTATTGAAAATTCTTCCCATTCAACTCTAGGCGCTCTATCTCT
The DNA here is from genome assembly GCA_947389925.1 of Coelopa pilipes. Classification (NCBI taxonomy): domain Eukaryota; kingdom Metazoa; phylum Arthropoda; class Insecta; order Diptera; family Coelopidae; genus Coelopa; species Coelopa pilipes. The sequence goes on from OX376700.1 coordinate 12,698,643, forward strand.
GCTAGTTTAGAAGATACAGCGATTTAAAGTTTTTTGACATCTTTTTGTGATTGCTGGCATTCCAGACCAGATAGAGAGCTGGTTTTTGGATCAAATAAAAGAGGAACTTCCCCTCTTTAACGTCCTAGAGTTTCACTTAATTCGGTTTTCAACTTTACCAATTGTGATCGAAAGAACAAGACAAGAAAATCACACAAATACGATAAATTTGAAATTGGTACTCTAGCTTTTTCCGCTTGGCTTGTAGAGCAGTTTAAAGTTGTATGCCTGTAGACAACAAAAATCAGTTTATTGAAAATTCTTCCCATTCAACTCTAGGCGCTCTATCTCTGCTAGTTTAGAAGATACAGCGATTTAAAGTTTTTTGACATCTTTTTGTGATTGCTGGCATTCCAGACCAGATAGAGAGCTGGTTTTTGGATCAAATAGAAGAGGAACTTCCCCTCTTTAACTTCCTAGAGTTTCACTTAATTCGGTTTTCAACTTTACCAATTGTGATACAAAGCAGAAGGCAAGAAAATCACACAAATACGATAAATTTGAAATTGGTACTCTAGCTTTTTCCGCTTGGCTTGTAGAGCGGTTTAAAGTTGTATGCCTGTAGACAACAAAAATCGGTTTTTTGAAAATTCTTCCTATTTAACTTTAGTCGCTCTATCTCTGATAGTTTAGAAGGTATGGCGTATAGTGCTTTTGACAACTTTTTATGATTGCTGCCGTTCCAGACCAGCTAGAGATCTGGTTTTAGGCTCTAGTACAAGAGGAACTTCCCCTCTTTAATGTCCTAGAGTTTCACTTAATTCGGTTTTCAACTTTACCAATTGTGATCCAAAGAAGAAGGCAAGAAAATCACACAAATACACAATTCCGCTTGGCGTATAGAGCAGTTTAAAGTTGTAATGAAGGACACCTGATGCCTGTAGAAAACAAAAATCGGTTTTTTGAAAATTCTTCCCGTTCAACTCTAGGCGCTCTCTCTCTGCTAGTTTAGAAGGTACGGCGTAAAGTGTTTCTGACAACTTTTTGTGATTGCTGGCATTCCAGACCAGCTAGAGAGCTAGTTTTAGGCTCAAATAAAAGAGAAACTTCCCCTCTTTAACGTCCTAGAGTTTCACTTAATTCGGTTTTCAAATTTACCAATTGTGATCCAAAGAAGAAGGCAAGAAAATCACACAAATACGATAAATTTGAAATTGGTACTCTAGCTTTTTCCGCTTTGCGTGTAGAGCAGTTTAAAGTTGTAATGAAGGACACCTGAAGCCTGTAGAAAACAAAAATCGGTTTTTTGAAAATTCTTCCCGTTCAACTCTAGGCGTTCTATCTCTGCTAGTTTAGAAGATACAGCGATTTAAAGTTTTTTTGACATCTTTTTGTGATTGCTGGCATTCCAGACCAGATAAGTTTCACTTAATTCGGTTTACAACTTTACCAATTGTGATCGAAAGAACAAGGCAAGGAAATCACCCAAATACGAAAAATTTGAAATTGGTACTCTAGCTTTTTCCGCTTGGCTTGTAGAGCAGTTTAAAGTTGTATGCCTGTAGACAACAAAAATCAGTTTTGTTAAAATTCTTCCCATTCAACTCTAGGCGCTCTATCTCTGCTAGTTTAGAAGGTATGGCGTAAAGTGTTTTTGACAACTTTTTGTGATTGCTGTCGTTCCAGACCAGCTAGAGATCTGGTTTTAGGCTCTAATAAAGGAGGAGCTTCCCCTATTTAACGTCCTAGAGTTTCACTTAATTCGGTTTTCACCTTTACCAATTGTGATCGAAAGAAGAAGGCAAGAAAATCACACAATTACGATAAATTTGAAATTGGTACTCTAGCTTTTTCCGCTTGGCTTGTAGAGCAGTTTAAAGTTGTATGCCTGTAGACAACAAAAGTCAGTTTATTGAAAATTCTTCCCATTCAACTCTAGGCGCTCTATCTCTGATAGTTTAGAAGATACAGCGATTTAAAGTTTTTTGACATCTTTTTGTGATTGCTGGCATTCCAGACCATATAGAGAGCTGGTTTTTGGATCAAATAGAAGAGGAACTTCCCCTCTTTAACGTCCTAGAGTTAAGTGATTAAGTGATAATTCGGTTTTCAACTTTACCAAGTGTGATCGAAAGAACAAGACAAGAAAATCACACAAATACGATAAATTTGAAATTGGTACTCTAGCTTTTTCCGCTTGGCTTGTAGAGCAGTTTAAAGTTGTATGCCTGTAGACAACAAAAATCAGTTTATTGAAAATTCTTCCCATTCAACTCTAGGCGCTCTATCTCTGCTAGTTTAGAAGATACAGCGATTTAAAGTTTTTTGACATCTTTTTGTGATTGCTGGCATTCCAGACCAGATAGAGAGCTGGTTTTTGGATCAAATAGAAGAGGAACTTCCCCTCTTTAACGTCCTAGAGTTTCACTTAATTCGGTTTTCAAATTTACCAATTGTGATCCAAAGAAGAAGGCAAGAAAATCACACAAATACACAATTCCGCTTGGCGTATAGAGCAGTTTAAAGTTGTAGTGAAGGACACCTGATGCCTGTAGAAAACAAAAATCGATTTTTTGAAAATTCTTCCCGTTCAACTCTAGGCGCTCTCTCTCTGCTAGTTTAGAAGGTACGGCGTAAAGTGTTTCTGACAACTTTTTATGATTGCTGCCGTTCCAGACCAGCTAGAGATCTGGTTTTAGGCTCTAGTAAAAGAGGAACTTCCCCTCTTTAACGTCCTAGAGTTTCACTTAATTCGGTTTTCAAATTTACCAATTGTGATCCAAAGAAGAAGGCAAGAAAATCACACAAATACGATAAATTTGAAATTGGTACTCTAGCTTTTTCCGCTTTGCGTGTAGAGCAGTTTAAAGTTGTAATGAAGGACACCTGAAGCCTGTAGAAAACAAAAATCGGTTTTTTGAAAATTCTTCCCGTTCAACTCTAGGCGCTCTCTCTCGGCGAGTTTAGAAGGTACGGCGTAAAGTGTTTCTGACAACTTTTTGTGATTGCTGCCGTTCCAGACCAGCTAGAGATCTGGTTTTAGGCTTTAATAAGAGAGGAACTTCCCCTCTTTAATGTCCCAGATTTTCACTTAATTCGGTTTTCAACTTTACCAATTGTGATCCAAAGAAGAAGGCAAGAAAATCACACAAATTCGATAAATTTGAAATTGGTACTCTAGCTTTTTCCGCTTGGCTTGTAGAGCAGTTTAAAGTTGTATGCCTGTAGACAACAAAAATCGGTTTTTTGAAAATTCTTCCCGTTCAACTCTAGGCGCTCTCTCTCGGCTAGTTTAGAAGGTACGGCGTAAAGTGTTTCTGACAACTTTTTGTGATTGCTGCCGTTCCAGACCAGCTAGAGATCTGGTTTTAGGCTTTAATAAGAGAGGAACTTCCCCTCTTTAATGTCCTAGAGTTTCACTTAATTCGGTTTTCACCTTTACCAATTGTGATCGAAAGAAGAAGGCAAGAAAATCACACAATTACGATAAATTTGAAATTGGTACTCTAGCTTTTTCCGCTTGGCTTGTAGAGCAGTTTAAAGTTGTGTGCCTGTAGACAACAAAACTCGGTTTTTTGAAAATTCTTCCTATTCAACTTTAGTCGCTCTATCTCTGATAGTTTAGAAGGTATGGCGTATAGTGCTTTTGACAACTTTTTATAATTGCTGCCGTTCCAGACCAGCTAGAGATCTGGTTTTAGGCTCTAGTACAAGAGGAACTTCCCCTCTTTAATGTCCTAGAGTTTCACTTAATTCGGTTTTCAACTTTACCAATTGTGATCGAAAGAAGAAGGCAAGAAAATCACACAAATACGATAAATTTGAAATTGGTACTCTAGCTTTTTCCGCTTGGCGTGTAGAGCAGTTTAACGGTGTAATGAAGGACTCCTGATGCCTGTAGAAAACAAAAATCGGTTTTTTGAAAATTCTTCCCGTTCAACTCTAGGCGCTCTCTCTCGGCTAGTTTAGAAGGTACGGCGTAAAGTGTTTCTGACAACTTTTTGTGATTGCTGCCGTTCCAGACCAGCTAGAGATCTGGTTTTAGGCTCTAATAAAAGAGGAACTTCCCCTCTTTAACGTCCTAGAGTTTCACTTAATTCGGTTTTCAACTTTACCAATTGTGATCGAAAGAACAAGACAAGAAAATCACACAAATACGATAAATTTGAAATTGGTACTCTAGCTTTTTCCGCTTGGCTTGTAGAGCAGTTTAAAGTTGTATGCCTGTAGACAACAAAAATCAGTTTATTGAAAATTCTTCCCATTCAACTCTAGGCGCTCTCTCTCGGTTAGTTTAGAAGGTACGGCGTAAAGTGTTTCTGACAACTTTTTGTGATTGCTGCCGTTCCAGACCAGCTAGAGATCTGGTTTTAGGCTTTAATAAGAGAGGAACTTCCCCTCTTTAATGTCCTAGAGTTTCACTTAATTCGGTTTTCACCTTTACCAATTGTGATCGAAAGAAGAAGGCAAGAAAATCACACAATTACGATAAATTTGAAATTGGTACTCTAGCTTTTTCCGCTTGGCTTGTAGAGCAGTTTAAAGTTGTATGCCTGTAGACAACAAAACTCGGTTTTTTGAAAATTTTTCCTATTCAACTTTAGTCGCTCTATCTCTGATAGTTTAGAAGGTATGGCGTATAGTGCTTTTGACAACTTTTTATGATTGCTGCCGATCCAGACCAGCTAGAGATCTGGTTTTAGGCTCTAGTACAAGAGGAACTTCCCCTCTTTAATGTCCTAGAGTTTCACTTAATTCGGTTTTCAACTTTACCAATTGTGATCGAAAGAAGAAGGCAAGAAAATCACACAAATACGATAAATTTGAAATTGGTACTCTAGCTTTTTCCGCTTGGCGTGCAGAGCAGTTTAAAGTTGTAATGAAGGACACCTGATGCCTGTAGAAAACAAAAATCGGTTTTTTGAAAATTCTTCCCGTTCAACTCTAGGCGCTCTCTCTCGGCTAGTTTAGAAGGTACGGCGTAAAGTGTTTCTGACAACTTTTTGTGATTGCTGCCGTTCCAGACCAGCTAGAGATCTGGTTTTAGGCTCTAATAAAAGAGGAACTTCCCCTCTTTAACGTCCTAGAGTTTCACTTAATTCGGTTTTCAACTTTACCAATTGTGATCGAAAGAAGAAGGCAAGAAAATCACACAAATACGATAAATTTGAAATTGGTACTCTAGCTTTTTCCGCTTGGCGTGCAGAGCAGTTTAAAGTTGTAATGAAGGACACCTGATGCCTGTAGAAAACAAAAATCGGTTTTTTGAAAATTCTTCCTATTTAACTTTAGTCGCTCTATCTCTGATAGTTTAGAAGGTATGGCGTATAGTGCTTTTGACAACTTTTTATGATTGCTGCCGTTCCAGACCAGCTAGAGATCTGGTTTTAGGCTCTAGTACAAGAGGAACTTCCCCTCTTTAATGTCCTAGAGTTTCACTTAATTCGGTTTTCAACTTTACCAATTGTGATCCAAAGAAGAAGGCAAGAAAATCACACAAATACACAATTCCGCTTGGCGTATAGAGCAGTTTAAAGTTGTAATGAAGGACACCTGATGCCTGTAGAAAACAAAAATCGGTTTTTTGAAAATTCTTCCCGTTCAACTCTAGGCGCTCTCTCTCTGCTAGTTTAGAAGGTACGGCGTAAAGTGTTTCTGACAACTTTTTGTGATTGCTGGCATTCCAGACCAGCTAGAGAGCTAGTTTTAGGCTCAAATAAAAGAGAAACTTCCCCTCTTTAACGTCCTAGAGTTTCACTTAATTCGGTTTTCAAATTTACCAATTGTGATCCAAAGAAGAAGGCAAGAAAATCACACAAATACGATAAATTTGAAATTGGTACTCTAGCTTTTTCCGCTTTGCGTGTAGAGCAGTTTAAAGTTGTAATGAAGGACACCTGAAGCCTGTAGAAAACAAAAATCGGTTTTTTGAAAATTCTTCCCGTTCAACTCTAGGCGTTCTATCTCTGCTAGTTTAGAAGATACAGCGATTTAAAGTTTTTTTGACATCTTTTTGTGATTGCTGGCATTCCAGACCAGATAAGTTTCACTTAATTCGGTTTACAACTTTACCAATTGTGATCGAAAGAACAAGGCAAGGAAATCACCCAAATACGAAAAATTTGAAATTGGTACTCTAGCTTTTTCCGCTTGGCTTGTAGAGCAGTTTAAAGTTGTATGCCTGTAGACAACAAAAATCAGTTTTGTTAAAATTCTTCCCATTCAACTCTAGGCGCTCTATCTCTGCTAGTTTAGAAGGTATGGCGTAAAGTGTTTTTGACAACTTTTTGTGATTGCTGTCGTTCCAGACCAGCTAGAGATCTGGTTTTAGGCTCTAATAAAGGAGGAGCTTCCCCTATTTAACGTCCTAGAGTTTCACTTAATTCGGTTTTCACCTTTACCAATTGTGATCGAAAGAAGAAGGCAAGAAAATCACACAATTACGATAAATTTGAAATTGGTACTCTAGCTTTTTCCGCTTGGCTTGTAGAGCAGTTTAAAGTTGTATGCCTGTAGACAACAAAAGTCAGTTTATTGAAAATTCTTCCCATTCAACTCTAGGCGCTCTATCTCTGATAGTTTAGAAGATACAGCGATTTAAAGTTTTTTGACATCTTTTTGTGATTGCTGGCATTCCAGACCATATAGAGAGCTGGTTTTTGGATCAAATAGAAGAGGAACTTCCCCTCTTTAACGTCCTAGAGTTAAGTGATTAAGTGATAATTCGGTTTTCAACTTTACCAAGTGTGATCGAAAGAACAAGACAAGAAAATCACACAAATACGATAAATTTGAAATTGGTACTCTAGCTTTTTCCGCTTGGCTTGTAGAGCAGTTTAAAGTTGTATGCCTGTAGACAACAAAAATCAGTTTATTGAAAATTCTTCCCATTCAACTCTAGGCGCTCTATCTCTGCTAGTTTAGAAGATACAGCGATTTAAAGTTTTTTGACATCTTTTTGTGATTGCTGGCATTCCAGACCAGATAGAGAGCTGGTTTTTGGATCAAATAGAAGAGGAACTTCCCCTCTTTAACGTCCTAGAGTTTCACTTAATTCGGTTTTCAAATTTACCAATTGTGATCCAAAGAAGAAGGCAAGAAAATCACACAAATACACAATTCCGCTTGGCGTATAGAGCAGTTTAAAGTTGTAGTGAAGGACACCTGATGCCTGTAGAAAACAAAAATCGATTTTTTGAAAATTCTTCCCGTTCAACTCTAGGCGCTCTCTCTCTGCTAGTTTAGAAGGTACGGCGTAAAGTGTTTCTGACAACTTTTTATGATTGCTGCCGTTCCAGACCAGCTAGAGATCTGGTTTTAGGCTCTAGTAAAAGAGGAACTTCCCCTCTTTAACGTCCTAGAGTTTCACTTAATTCGGTTTTCAAATTTACCAATTGTGATCCAAAGAAGAAGGCAAGAAAATCACACAAATACGATAAATTTGAAATTGGTACTCTAGCTTTTTCCGCTTTGCGTGTAGAGCAGTTTAAAGTTGTAATGAAGGACACCTGAAGCCTGTAGAAAACAAAAATCGGTTTTTTGAAAATTCTTCCCGTTCAACTCTAGGCGCTCTCTCTCGGCGAGTTTAGAAGGTACGGCGTAAAGTGTTTCTGACAACTTTTTGTGATTGCTGCCGTTCCAGACCAGCTAGAGATCTGGTTTTAGGCTTTAATAAGAGAGGAACTTCCCCTCTTTAATGTCCCAGATTTTCACTTAATTCGGTTTTCAACTTTACCAATTGTGATCCAAAGAAGAAGGCAAGAAAATCACACAAATTCGATAAATTTGAAATTGGTACTCTAGCTTTTTCCGCTTGGCTTGTAGAGCAGTTTAAAGTTGTATGCCTGTAGACAACAAAAATCGGTTTTTTGAAAATTCTTCCCGTTCAACTCTAGGCGCTCTCTCTCGGCTAGTTTAGAAGGTACGGCGTAAAGTGTTTCTGACAACTTTTTGTGATTGCTGCCGTTCCAGACCAGCTAGAGATCTGGTTTTAGGCTTTAATAAGAGAGGAACTTCCCCTCTTTAATGTCCTAGAGTTTCACTTAATTCGGTTTTCACCTTTACCAATTGTGATCGAAAGAAGAAGGCAAGAAAATCACACAATTACGATAAATTTGAAATTGGTACTCTAGCTTTTTCCGCTTGGCTTGTAGAGCAGTTTAAAGTTGTGTGCCTGTAGACAACAAAACTCGGTTTTTTGAAAATTCTTCCTATTCAACTTTAGTCGCTCTATCTCTGATAGTTTAGAAGGTATGGCGTATAGTGCTTTTGACAACTTTTTATAATTGCTGCCGTTCCAGACCAGCTAGAGATCTGGTTTTAGGCTCTAGTACAAGAGGAACTTCCCCTCTTTAATGTCCTAGAGTTTCACTTAATTCGGTTTTCAACTTTACCAATTGTGATCGAAAGAAGAAGGCAAGAAAATCACACAAATACGATAAATTTGAAATTGGTACTCTAGCTTTTTCCGCTTGGCGTGTAGAGCAGTTTAACGGTGTAATGAAGGACTCCTGATGCCTGTAGAAAACAAAAATCGGTTTTTTGAAAATTCTTCCCGTTCAACTCTAGGCGCTCTCTCTCGGCTAGTTTAGAAGGTACGGCGTAAAGTGTTTCTGACAACTTTTTGTGATTGCTGCCGTTCCAGACCAGCTAGAGATCTGGTTTTAGGCTCTAATAAAAGAGGAACTTCCCCTCTTTAACGTCCTAGAGTTTCACTTAATTCGGTTTTCAACTTTACCAATTGTGATCGAAAGAACAAGACAAGAAAATCACACAAATACGATAAATTTGAAATTGGTACTCTAGCTTTTTCCGCTTGGCTTGTAGAGCAGTTTAAAGTTGTATGCCTGTAGACAACAAAAATCAGTTTATTGAAAATTCTTCCCATTCAACTCTAGGCGCTCTCTCTCGGTTAGTTTAGAAGGTACGGCGTAAAGTGTTTCTGACAACTTTTTGTGATTGCTGCCGTTCCAGACCAGCTAGAGATCTGGTTTTAGGCTTTAATAAGAGAGGAACTTCCCCTCTTTAATGTCCTAGAGTTTCACTTAATTCGGTTTTCACCTTTACCAATTGTGATCGAAAGAAGAAGGCAAGAAAATCACACAATTACGATAAATTTGAAATTGGTACTCTAGCTTTTTCCGCTTGGCTTGTAGAGCAGTTTAAAGTTGTATGCCTGTAGACAACAAAACTCGGTTTTTTGAAAATTTTTCCTATTCAACTTTAGTCGCTCTATCTCTGATAGTTTAGAAGGTATGGCGTATAGTGCTTTTGACAACTTTTTATGATTGCTGCCGATCCAGACCAGCTAGAGATCTGGTTTTAGGCTCTAGTACAAGAGGAACTTCCCCTCTTTAATGTCCTAGAGTTTCACTTAATTCGGTTTTCAACTTTACCAATTGTGATCGAAAGAAGAAGGCAAGAAAATCACACAAATACGATAAATTTGAAATTGGTACTCTAGCTTTTTCCGCTTGGCGTGCAGAGCAGTTTAAAGTTGTAATGAAGGACACCTGATGCCTGTAGAAAACAAAAATCGGTTTTTTGAAAATTCTTCCCGTTCAACTCTAGGCGCTCTCTCTCTGCTAGTTTAGAAGGTACGGCGTAAAGTGTTTCTGACAACTTTTTGTGATTGCTGCCGTTCCAGACCAGCTAGAGATCTGGTTTTAGGCTTTAATAAGAGAGGAACTTCCCCTCTTTAATGTCCTAGATTTTCACTTAATTCGGTTTTCAACTTTACCAATTGTGATCGAAAGAACAAGGCAAGGAAATCACCCAAATACGAAAAATTTGAAATTGGTACTCTAGCTTTTTCCGCTTGGCTTGTAGAGCAGTTTAAAGTTGTATGCCTGTAGACAACAAAAATCAGTTTATTGAAAATTCTTCCCATTCAACTCTAGGCGCTCTCTCTCGGTTAGTTTAGAAGGTACGGCGTAAAGTGTTTCTGACAACTTTTTGTGATTGCTGCCGTTCCAGACCAGCTAGAGATCTGGTTTTAGGCTTTAATAAGAGAGGAACTTCCCCTCTTTAATGTCCTAGAGTTTCACTTAATTCGGTTTTCACCTTTACCAATTGTGATCGAAAGAAGAAGGCAAGAAAATCACACAATTACGATAAATTTGAAATTGGTACTCTAGCTTTTTCCGCTTGGCTTGTAGAGCAGTTTAAAGTTGTATGCCTGTAGACAACAAAAATCAGTTTTGTTAAAATTCTTCCCATTTAACTCTAGGCGCTCTATCTCTGCTAGTTTAGAAGGTATGGCGTAAAGTGTTTTTGACAACTTTTTGTGATTGCTGTCGTTCCAGACCAGCTAGAAATCTGGTTTTAGGCTCAAATAAACGAGGAACTTCCCCCCCCCTCTTTAACGTCCTAGAGTTTCATTTAATTCGGTTTTCAACTTTACTAATAGTGATCCAAAGAAGAAGGCAAGAAAATCACACAAATTCGATAAATTTGAAATTTGAAATTGGTAATGTAGCTTTTTCGGCTTGGCTTTTAGAGCAGTTTAAAGTTGTATGCCTGTAGACAACAAAAATCGGTTTTTTGAAAATTCTTCCCATTCAACTCTAGACGTTCTATCTCTGCTAGTTTAGAAGATACAGCGATTTAAAGTTTTTTGACATCTTTTTGTGATTGCTGGCTTTCCAGACCAGATAGAGAGCTGGTTTTTGGATCAAATAAAAGAGGAACTTCCCCTCTTTAACGTCCTATGGTTTCACTTAATTCGGTTTTCAAATTTACCAATTGTGATCCAAAGAAGAAGGCAAGAAAATCACACAAGTACACAATTCCGCTTGGTGTATAGAGCAGTTTAAAGTTGTAATGAAGGACACCTGATGCCTGTAGAAAACAAAAATCGGTTTTTTGAAAATTCTTCCCGTTCAACTCTAGGCGCTCTCTCTCTGCTAGTTTAGAAGGTACGGCGTAAAGTGTTTCTGACAACTTTTTGTGATTGCTGCCGTTCCAGACCAGCTAGATATCTGGTTTTAGGCTTTAATAAGAGAGGAACTTCCCCTCTTTAATGTCCTAGATTTTCACTTAATTCGGTTTTCAACTTTACCAATTGTGATCCAAAGAAGAAGGCAAGAAAATCACACAAATTCGATAAATTTGAAATTTGAAATTGGTACTCTAGCTTTTTCCGCTTGGCTTGTAGAGCAGTTTAAAGTTGTATGCCTGTAGACAACAAAAATCGGTTTTTTGAAAATTCTTCCCATTCAACTCTAGGCGCTCTATCTCTGCTAGTTTAGAAGGTATGGCGTAAAGTGTTTTTGACAACTTTTTGTGATTGCTGTCGTTCCAGACCAGCTAGAAATCTGGTTTTAGGCTCAAATAAACGAGGAACTTCCCCCCCCTCTTTAACGTCCTAGAGTTTCATTTAATTCTGTTTTCAACTTTACCAATAGTAATCCAAAGAAAAAGGCCAGAGAATCACCCAAATACGAAAAATTTTAAATTTGAAATTGGTAATGTAGCTTTTTCGGCTTGGCTTTTAGAGCAGTTTAAAGTTGTATGCCTGTAGACAACAAAAATCGGTTTTTTGAAAATTCTTCCCATTCAACTCTAGGCGTTCTATCTCTGCTAGTTTAGAAGATACAGCGATTTAAAGTTTTTTGACATCTTTTTGTGATTGCTGGCATTCCAGACCAGATAGAGAGCTGGTTTTTGGATCAAATAAAAGAGGAACTTCCCCTCTTTAACGTCCTAGAGTTTCACTTAATTCGGTTTTAAAATTTACCAATTGTGATCCAAAGAAGAAGGCAAGAAAATCACACAAATACACAATTCCGCTTGGTGTGTAGAGCAGTTTAAAGTTGTAATGAAGGACACCTGATGCCTGTAGAAAACAAAAATCGGTTTTTTGAAAATTCTTCCCGTTCAACTCTAGGCGCTCTTTTTCTGCTAGTTTAGAAGGTACGGCGTAAAGTGTTTCTGGCAACTTTTTGTGATTGCTCCCGTTCCAGACCAGCTAGAGATCTGGTTTTAGGCTCTAATAAAAGAGGAACTTCCCCTCTTTAACGTCCTAGAGTTTCACTTAATTCGGTTTTCAAATTTACCAATTGTGATCCAAAGAAGAAGGCAAGAAAATCACACAAATACACAATTCCGCTTGGCGTATAGAGCAGTTTAAAGTTGTAATGAAGGACACCTGATGCCTGTAGAAAACAAAAATCGGTTTTTTGAAAATTCTTCCCGTTCAACTCTAGGCGCTCTCTCTCTGCTAGTTTAGAAGGTACGGCGTAAAGTGTTTCTGACAACTTTTTGTGATTGCTGCCGTTCCAGACCAGCTAGAGATCTGGTTTTAGGCTTTAATAAGAGAGGAACTTCCCCTCTTTAATGTCCTAGATTTTCACTTAAATCGGTTTTCAACTTTACCAATTGTGATCCAAAGAAGAAGGCAAGAAAATCAAACAAATACGATAAATTTGAAATTGGTACTCTGGCTTTTTCCGCTTGGCTTGTGGAGCAGTTTAAAGTTGTATGCCTGTAGACAACAAAACCGGTCTTTTGAAAATTCTTCCCATTCAAGTTAAGGCGCTCTATCTCTGCTAGTTTAGAAGGTATGGCGTAAAGTGTTTTTGACAACTTTTTGTGATTGCTGGCATTCCAGACCAGCTAGAGAGCTAGTTTTAGGCTCAAATAAAAGAGAAACTTCCCCTCTTTAACGTCCTAGAGTTTCATTTAATTCGGTTTTCAACTTTACCAATAGTGATCCAAAGAAAAAAGCAAGGAAATCACCCAAATACGAAAAATTTGAAATTGGTACTCTAGCTTTTTCCGCTTGGCTTGTAGAGCAGTTTAAAGTTGTATGCCTGTAGACAACAAAAATCAGTTTTGTTAAAATTCTTCCCATTCAACTCTAGGCGCTCTATCTCTGCTAGTTTAGAAGGTATGGCGTAAAGTGTTTTTGACAACTTTTTGTGATTGCTGTCGTTCCAGACCAGCTAGAAATCTGGTTTTAGGCTCAAATAAACGAGGAACTTCCCCCCCCTCTTTAACGTCCTAGAGTTTCATTTAATTCTGTTTTCAACTTTACCAATAGTAATCCAAAGAAAAAGGCCAGAGAATCACCCAAATACGAAAAATTTTAAATTTGAAATTGGTAATGTAGCTTTTTCGGCTTGGCTTTTAGAGCAGTTTAAAGTTGTATGCCTGTAGACAACAAAAATCGGTTTTTTGAAAATTCTTCCCATTCAACTCTAGGAGCTCTATCTCTGCTAGTTTAGAAGATACAGCGATTTAAAGTTTTTTGACATATTTTTGTGATTGCTGGCATTCTAGACCAGATAGAGAGCTGGTTTTTGGATCAAATAAAAGAGGAACTTCCCCTCTTTAACGTCCTATGGTTTCACTTAATTCGGTTTTCAAATTTACCAATTGTGATCCAAAGAAGAAGGCAAGAAAATCACACAAGTACACAATTCCGCTTGGTGTATAGAGCAGTTTAAAGTTGTAATGAAGGACACCTGATGCCTGTAGAAAACAAAAATCGGTTTTTTGAAAATTCTTCCCGTTCAACTCTAGGCGCTCTCTCTCTGCTAGTTTAGAAGGTACGGCGTAAAGTGTTTCTGACAACTTTTTGTGATTGCTGCCGTTCCAGACCAGCTAGATATCTGGTTTTAGGCTTTAATAAGAGAGGAACTTCCCCTCTTTAATGTCCTAGATTTTCACTTAATTCGGTTTTCAACTTTACCAATTGTGATCCAAAGAAGAAGGCAAGAAAATCACACAAATTCGATAAATTTGAAATTTGAAATTGGTACTCTAGCTTTTTCCGCTTGGCTTGTAGAGCAGTTTAAAGTTGTATGCCTGTAGACAACAAAAATCGGTTTTTTGAAAATTCTTCCCATTCAACTCTAGGCGCTCTTTTTCTGCTAGTTTAGAAGGTACGGCGTAAAGTGTTTCTGGCAACTTTTTGTGATTGCTCCCGTTCCAGACCAGCTAGAGATCTGGTTTTAGGCTCTAATAAAAGAGGAACTTCCCCTCTTTAACGTCCTAGAGTTTCACTTAATTCGGTTTTCAAATTTACCAATTGTGATCCAAAGAAGAAGGCAAGAAAATCACACAAATACACAATTCCGCTTGGCGTATAGAGCAGTTTAAAGTTGTAATGAAGGACACCTGATGCCTGTAGAAAACAAAAATCGGTTTTTTGAAAATTCTTCCCCTTCAACTCTAGGCGCTCTTTTTCTGCTAGTTTAGAAGGTACGGCGTAAAGTGTTTCTGGCAACTTTTTGTGATTGCTCCCGTTCCAGACCAGCTAGAGATCTGGTTTTAGGCTCTAATAAAAGAGGAACTTCCCCTCTTTAACGTCCTAGAGTTTCACTTAATTCGGTTTTCAAATTTACCAATTGTGATCCAAAGAAGAAGGCAAGAAAATCACACAAATACACAATTCCGCTTGGTGTGTAGAGCAGTTTAAAGTTGTAATGAAGGACACCTGATGCCTGTAGAAAACAAAAATCGGTTTTTTGAAAATTCTTCCCGTTCAACTCTAGGCGCTCTTTTTCTGCTAGTTTAGAAGGTACGGCGTAAAGTGTTTCTGGCAACTTTTTGTGATTGCTCCCGTTCCAGACCAGCTAGAGATCTGGTTTTAGGCTCTAATAAAAGAGGAACTTCCCCTCTTTAACGTCCTAGAGTTTCACTTAATTCGGTTTTCAAATTTACCAATTGTGATCCAAAGAAGAAGGCAAGAAAATCACACAAATACACAATTCCGCTTGGCGTATAGAGCAGTTTAAAGTTGTAATGAAGGACACCTGATGCCTGTAGAAAACAAAAATCGGTTTTTTGAAAATTCTTCCCGTTCAACTCTAGGCGCTCTCTCTCTGCTAGTTTAGAAGGTACGGCGTAAAGTGTTTCTGACAACTTTTTGTGATTGCTGCCGTTCCAGACCAGCTAGAGATCTGGTTTTAGGCTTTAATAAGAGAGGAACTTCCCCTCTTTAATGTCCTAGATTTTCACTTAATTCGGTTTTCAACTTTACCAATTGTGATCCAAAGAAGAAGGCAAGAAAATCACACAAATTCGATAAATTTGAAATTTGAAATTGGTACTCTAGCTTTTTCCGCTTGGCTTGTAGAGCAGTTTAAAGTTGTATGCCTGTAGACAACAAAAATCGGTTTTTTGAAAATTCTTCCCATTCAACTCTAGGCGCTCTATCTCTGCTAGTTTAGAAGGTATGGCGTAAAGTGTTTTTGACAACTTTTTGTGATTGCTGTCGTTCCAGACCAGCTAGAAATCTGGTTTTAGGCTCAAATAAACGAGGAACTTCCCCCCCCTCTTTAACGTCCTAGAGTTTCATTTAATTCTGTTTTCAACTTTACCAATAGTAATCCAAAGAAAAAGGCCAGAGAATCACCCAAATACGAAAAATTTTAAATTTGAAATTGGTAATGTAGCTTTTTCGGCTTGGCTTTTAGAGCAGTTCAAAGTTGTATGCCTGTAGACAACAAAAATCGGTTTTTTGAAAATTCTTCCCATTCAACTCTAGGCGTTCTATCTCTGCTAGTTTAGAAGATACAGCGATTTAAAGTTTTTTGACATCTTTTTGTGATTGCTGGCATTCCAGACCAGATAGAGAGCTGGTTTTTGGATCAAATAAAAGAGGAACTTCCCCTCTTTAACGTCCTAGAGTTTCACTTAATTCGGTTTTAAAATTTACCAATTGTGATCCAAAGAAGAAGGCAAGAAAATCACACAAATACACAATTCCGCTTGGTGTGTAGAGCAGTTTAAAGTTGTAATGAAGGACACCTGATGCCTGTAGAAAACAAAAATCGGTTTTTTGAAAATTCTTCCCGTTCAACTCTAGGCGCTCTTTTTCTGCTAGTTTAGAAGGTACGGCGTAAAGTGTTTCTGGCAACTTTTTGTGATTGCTCCCGTTCCAGACCAGCTAGAGATCTGGTTTTAGGCTCTAATAAAAGAGGAACTTCCCCTCTTTAACGTCCTAGAGTTTCACTTAATTCGGTTTTCAAATTTACCAATTGTGATCCAAAGAAGAAGGCAAGAAAATCACACAAATACACAATTCCGCTTGGCGTATAGAGCAGTTTAAAGTTGTAATGAAGGACACCTGATGCCTGTAGAAAACAAAAATCGGTTTTTTGAAAATTCTTCCCGTTCAACTCTAGGCGCTCTCTCTCTGCTAGTTTAGAAGGTACGGCGTAAAGTGTTTCTGACAACTTTTTGTGATTGCTGCCGTTCCAGACCAGCTAGAGATCTGGTTTTAGGCTCTAATAAAAGAGGAACTTCCCCTCTTTAACGTCCTAGAGTTTCACTTAATTCGGTTTTCAACTTTACCAATTGTGATCGAAAGAACAAGACAAGAAAATCACACAAATACGATAAATTTGAAATTGGTACTCTAGCTTTTTCCGCTTGGCTTGTAGAGCAGTTTAAAGTTGTATGCCTGTAGACAACAAAAATCGGTTTTTTGAAAATTCTTCCCGTTCAACTCTAGGCGCTCTCTCTCTGCTAGTTTAGAAGGTACGGCGTAAAGTGTTTCTGACAACTTTTTGTGATTGCTGCCGTTCCAGACCAGCTAGAGATCTGGTTTTAGGCTTTAATAAGAGAGGAACTTCCCCTCTTTAATGTCCTAGATTTTCACTTAATTCGGTTTTCAACTTTACCAATTGTGATCGAAAGAACAAGGCAAGGAAATCACCCAAATACGAAAAATTTGAAATTGGTACTCTAGCTTTTTCCGCTTGGCTTGTAGAGCAGTTTAAAGTTGTATGCCTGTAGACAACAAAAATCAGTTTATTGAAAATTCTTCCCATTCAACTCTAGGCGCTCTCTCTCGGTTAGTTTAGAAGGTACGGCGTAAAGTGTTTCTGACAACTTTTTGTGATTGCTGCCGTTCCAGACCAGCTAGAGATCTGGTTTTAGGCTTTAATAAGAGAGGAACTTCCCCTCTTTAATGTCCTAGAGTTTCACTTAATTCGGTTTTCACCTTTACCAATTGTGATCGAAAGAAGAAGGCAAGAAAATCACATAATTACGATAAATTTGAAATTGGTACTCTAGCTTTTTCCGCTTGGCTTGTAGAGCAGTTTAAAGTTGTATGCCTGTAGACAACAAAAATCAGTTTTGTTAAAATTCTTCCCATTTAACTCTAGGCGCTCTATCTCTGCTAGTTTAGAAGGTATGGCGTAAAGTGTTTTTGACAACTTTTTGTGATTGCTGTCGTTCCAGACCAGCTAGAAATCTGGTTTTAGGCTCAAATAAACGAGGAACTTCCCCCCCCCTCTTTAACGTCCTAGAGTTTCATTTAATTCGGTTTTCAACTTTACTAATAGTGATCCAAAGAAGAAGGCAAGAAAATCACACAAATTCGATAAATTTGAAATTTGAAATTGGTAATGTAGCTTTTTCGGCTTGGCTTTTAGAGCAGTTTAAAGTTGTATGCCTGTAGACAACAAAAATCGGTTTTTTGAAAATTCTTCCCATTCAACTCTAGGAGCTCTATCTCTGCTAGTTTAGAAGATACAGCGATTTAAAGTTTTTTGACATATTTTTGTGATTGCTGGCATTCTAGACCAGATAGAGAGCTGGTTTTTGGATCAAATAAAAGAGGAACTTCCCCTCTTTAACGTCCTATGGTTTCACTTAATTCGGTTTTCAAATTTACCAATTGTGATCCAAAGAAGAAGGCAAGAAAATCACACAAGTACACAATTCCGCTTGGTGTATAGAGCAGTTTAAAGTTGTAATGAAGGACACCTGATGCCTGTAGAAAACAAAAATCGGTTTTTTGAAAATTCTTCCCGTTCAACTCTAGGCGCTCTCTCTCTGCTAGTTTAGAAGGTACGGCGTAAAGTGTTTCTGACAACTTTTTGTGATTGCTGCCGTTCCAGACCAGCTAGATATCTGGTTTTAGGCTTTAATAAGAGAGGAACTTCCCCTCTTTAATGTCCTAGATTTTCACTTAATTCGGTTTTCAACTTTACCAATTGTGATCCAAAGAAGAAGGCAAGAAAATCACACAAATTCGATAAATTTGAAATTTGAAATTGGTACTCTAGCTTTTTCCGCTTGGCTTGTAGAGCAGTTTAAAGTTGTATGCCTGTAGACAACAAAAATCGGTTTTTTGAAAATTCTTCCCATTCAACTCTAGGCGCTCTATCTCTGCTAGTTTAGAAGGTATGGCGTAAAGTGTTTTTGACAACTTTTTGTGATTGCTGTCGTTCCAGACCAGCTAGAAATCTGGTTTTAGGCTCAAATAAACGAGGAACTTCCCCCCCCTCTTTAACGTCCTAGAGTTTCATTTAATTCTGTTTTCAACTTTACCAATAGTAATCCAAAGAAAAAGGCCAGAGAATCACCCAAATACGAAAAATTTTAAATTTGAAATTGGTAATGTAGCTTTTTCGGCTTGGCTTTTAGAGCAGTTTAAAGTTGTATGCCTGTAGACAACAAAAATCGGTTTTTTGAAAATTCTTCCCATTCAACTCTAGGCGTTCTATCTCTGCTAGTTTAGAAGATACAGCGATTTAAAGTTTTTTGACATCTTTTTGTGATTGCTGGCATTCCAGACCAGATAGAGAGCTGGTTTTTGGATCAAATAAAAGAGGAACTTCCCCTCTTTAACGTCCTAGAGTTTCACTTAATTCGGTTTTAAAATTTACCAATTGTGATCCAAAGAAGAAGGCAAGAAAATCACACAAATACACAATTCCGCTTGGTGTGTAGAGCAGTTTAAAGTTGTAATGAAGGACACCTGATGCCTGTAGAAAACAAAAATCGGTTTTTTGAAAATTCTTCCCGTTCAACTCTAGGCGCTCTTTTTCTGCTAGTTTAGAAGGTACGGCGTAAAGTGTTTCTGGCAACTTTTTGTGATTGCTCCCGTTCCAGACCAGCTAGAGATCTGGTTTTAGGCTCTAATAAAAGAGGAACTTCCCCTCTTTAACGTCCTAGAGTTTCACTTAATTCGGTTTTCAAATTTACCAATTGTGATCCAAAGAAGAAGGCAAGAAAATCACACAAATACACAATTCCGCTTGGCGTATAGAGCAGTTTAAAGTTGTAATGAAGGACACCTGATGCCTGTAGAAAACAAAAATCGGTTTTTTGAAAATTCTTCCCGTTCAACTCTAGGCGCTCTCTCTCTGCTAGTTTAGAAGGTACGGCGTAAAGTGTTTCTGACAACTTTTTGTGATTGCTGCCGTTCCAGACCAGCTAGAGATCTGGTTTTAGGCTTTAATAAGAGAGGAACTTCCCCTCTTTAATGTCCTAGATTTTCACTTAAATCGGTTTTCAACTTTACCAATTGTGATCCAAAGAAGAAGGCAAGAAAATCAAACAAATACGATAAATTTGAAATTGGTACTCTAGCTTTTTCCGCTTGGCTTGTGGAGCAGTTTAAAGTTGTATGCCTGTAGACAACAAAACCGGTCTTTTGAAAATTCTTCCCATTCAAGTTAAGGCGCTCTATCTCTGCTAGTTTAGAAGGTATGGCGTAAAGTGTTTTTGACAACTTTTTGTGATTGCTGGCATTCCAGACCAGCTAGAGAGCTAGTTTTAGGCTCAAATAAAAGAGAAACTTCCCCTCTTTAACGTCCTAGAGTTTCATTTAATTCGGTTTTCAACTTTACCAATAGTGATCCAAAGAAAAAAGCAAAGAAATCACCCAAATACGAAAAATTTGAAATTGGTACTCTAGCTTTTTCCGCTTGGCTTGTAGAGCAGTTTAAAGTTGTATGCCTGTAGACAACAAAAATCAGTTTTGTTAAAATTCTTCCCATTCAACTCTAGGCGCTCTATCTCTACTAGTTTAGAAGGTATGGCGTAAAGTGTTTTTGACAACTTTTTGTGATTGCTGTCGTTCCAGACCAGCTAGAAATCTGGTTTTAGGCTCAAATAAACGAGGAACTTCCCCCCCCCCTCTTTAACGTCCTAGAGTTTCATTTAATTCTGTTTTCAACTTTACCAATAGTAATCCAAAGAAAAAGGCCAGAGAATCACCCAAATACGAAAAATTTTAAATTTGAAATTGGTAATGTAGCTTTTTCGGCTTGGCTTTTAGAGCAGTTTAAAGTTGTATGCCTGTAGACAACAAAAATCGGTTTTTTGAAAATTCTTCCCATTCAACTCTAGGCGCTCTATCTCTGCTAGTTTAGAAGATACAGCGATTTAAAGTTTTTTGACATCTTTTTGTGATTGCTGGCATTCCAGACCAGATAGAGAGCTGGTTTTTGGATCAAATAAAAGAGGAACTTCCCCTCTTTAACGTCCTAGAGTTTCACTTAATTCGGTTTTAAAATTTACCAATTGTGATCCAAAGAAGAAGGCAAGAAAATCACACAAATACACAATTCCGCTTGGTGTGTAGAGCAGTTTAAAGTTGTAATGAAGGACACCTGATGCCTGTAGAAAACAAAAATCGGTTTTTTGAAAATTCTTCCCGTTCAACTCTAGGCGCTCTTTTTCTGCTAGTTTAGAAGGTACGGCATAAAGTGTTTCTGGCAACTTTTTGTGATTGCTCCCGTTCCAGACCAGCTAGAGATCTGGTTTTAGGCTCTAATAAAAGAGGAACTTCCCCTCTTTAACGTCCTAGAGTTTCACTTAATTCGGTTTTTAAATTTACCAATTGTGATCCAAAGAAGAAAGCAAGAAAATCACACAAATACACAATTCCGCTTGGCGTATAGAGCAGTTTAAAGTTGTAATGAAGGACACCTGATGCCTGTAGAAAACAAAAATCGGTTTTTTGAAAATTCTTCCCGTTCAACTCTAGGCGCTCTCTCTCTGCTAGTTTAGAAGGTACGGCGTAAAGTGTTTCTGACAACTTTTTGTGATTGCTGCCGTTCCAGACCAGCTAGAGATCTGGTTTTAGGCTTTAATAAGAGAGGAACTTCCCCTCTTTAATGTCCTAGATTTTCACTTAAATCGGTTTTCAACTTTACCAATTGTGATCCAAAGAAGAAGGCAAGAAAATCACACAAATTCGATAAATTTGAAATTGGTACTCTAGCTTTTTCCGCTTGGCTTGTGGAGCAGTTTAAAGTTGTATGCCTGTAGACAACAAAACCGGTCTTTTGAAAATTCTTCCCATTCAAGTTAAGGCGCTCTATCTCTGCTAGTTTAGAAGGTATGGCGTAAAGTGTTTTTGACAACTTTTTGTGATTGCTGGCATTCCAGACCAGCTAGAGAGCTAGTTTTAGGCTCAAATAAAAGAGAAACTTCCCCTCTTTAACGTCCTAGAGTTTCATTTAATTCGGTTTTCAACTTTACCAATAGTGATCCAAAGAAAAAAGCAAAGAAATCACCCAAATACGAAAAATTTGAAATTGGTACTCTAGCTTTTTCCGCTTGGCTTGTAGAGCAGTTTAAAGTTGTATGCCTGTAGACAACAAAAATCAGTTTTGTTAAAATTCTTCCCATTCAACTCTAGGCGCTCTATCTCTGCTAGTTTAGAAGGTATGGCGTAAAGTGTTTTTGACAACTTTTTGTGATTGCTGTCGTTCCAGACCAGCTAGAAATCTGGTTTTAGGCTCAAATAAACGAGGAACTTCCCCCCCCCCCCCTCTTTAACGTCCTAGAGTTTCATTTAATTCTGTTTTCAACTTTACCAATAGTAATCCAAAGAAAAAGGCCAGAGAATCACCCAAATACGAAAAATTTTAAATTTGAAATTGGTAATGTAGCTTTTTCGGCTTGGCTTTTAGAGCAGTTTAAAGTTGTATGCCTGTAGACAACAAAAATCGGTTTTTTGAAAATTCTTCCCATTCAACTCTAGGCGCTCTATCTCTGCTAGTTTAGAAGATACAGCGATTTAAAGTTTTTTGACATCTTTTTGTGATTGCTGGCATTCCAGACCAGATAGAGAGCTGGTTTTTGGATCAAATAAAAGAGGAACTTCCCCTCTTTAACGTCCTAGAGTTTCACTTAATTCGGTTTTAAAATTTACCAATTGTGATCCAAAGAAGAAGGCAAGAAAATCACACAAATACACAATTCCGCTTGGTGTGTAGAGCAGTTTAAAGTTGTAATGAAGGACACCTGATGCCTGTAGAAAACAAAAATCGGTTTTTTGAAAATTCTTCCCGTTCAACTCTAGGCGCTCTTTTTCTGCTAGTTTAGAAGGTACGGCGCAAAGTGTTTCTGGCAACTTTTTGTGATTGCTCCCGTTCCAGACCAGCTAGAGATCTGGTTTTAGGCTCTAATAAAAGAGGAACTTCCCCTCTTTAACGTCCTAGAGTTTCACTTAATTCGGTTTTTAAATTTACCAATTGTGATCCAAAGAAGAAGGCAAGAAAATCACACAAATACACAATTCCGCTTGGCGTATAGAGCAGTTTAAAGTTGTAATGAAGGACACCTGATGCCTGTAGAAAACAAAAATCGGTTTTTTGAAAATTCTTCCCGTTCAACTCTAGGCGCTCTCTCTCTGCTAGTTTAGAAGGTACGGCGTAAAGTGTTTCTGAAAACTTTTTGTGATTGCTGCCGTTCCAGACCAGCTAGAGATCTGGTTTTAGGCTTTAATAAGAGAGGAACTTCCCCTCTTTAATGTCCTAGATTTTCACTTAAATCGGTTTTCAACTTTACCAATTGTGATCCAAAGAAGAAGGCAAGAAAATCACACAAATTCGATAAATTTGAAATTGGTACTCTAGCTTTTTCCGCTTGGCTTGTGGAGCAGTTTAAAGTTGTATGCCTGTAGACAACAAAACCGGTCTTTTGAAAATTCTTCCCATTCAAGTTAAGGCGCTCTATCTCTGCTAGTTTAGAAGGTATGGCGTAAAGTGTTTTTGACAACTTTTTGTGATTGCTGGCATTCCAGACCAGCTAGAGAGCTAGTTTTAGGCTCAAATAAAAGAGAAACTTCCC
Organism: Coelopa pilipes; assembly: GCA_947389925.1. NCBI lineage: Eukaryota > Metazoa > Arthropoda > Insecta > Diptera > Coelopidae > Coelopa > Coelopa pilipes. Next base: position 12,721,452 of record OX376700.1, read on the forward strand.
CTCTTTAACGTCCTAGAGTTTCATTTAATTCGGTTTTCAACTTTACCAATAGTAATCCAAAGAAAAAAGCAAGGAAATCACCAAAATACGAAAAATTTGAAATTGGTACTCTAGCTTTTTCCGCTTGGCTTGTAGAGCAGTTTAAAGTTGTATGCCTGTAGACAACAAAAATCAGTTTTGTTAAAATTCTTCCCATTCAACTCTAGGCGCTCTATCTCTGCTAGTTTAGAAGGTATGGCGTAAAGTGTTTTTGACAACTTTTTGTGATTGCTGTCGTTCCAGACCAGCTAGAAATCTGGTTTTAGGCTCAAATAAAAGAGGAACTTCCCCCCCCCCCCTCTTTAACGTCCTAGAGTTTCATTTAATTCTGTTTTCAACTTTACCAATAGTAATCCAAAGAAAAAGGCCAGAGAATCACCCAAATACGAAGAATTTTAAATTTGAAATTGGTAATGTAGCTTTTTCGGCTTGGCTTTTAGAGCAGTTTAAAGTTGTATGCCTGTAGAAAACAAAAATCGGTTTTTTGAAAATTCTTCCCGTTCAACTCTAGGCGCTCTCTCTCTGCTAGTTTAGAAGGTATGGCGTAAAGTGTTTTTGACAACTTTTTGTGATTGCTGCCGTTCCAGACCAGCTAGAGATCTGGTTTTAGGCTCTAGTACAAGATGAGCTTCCCCTCTTTAACGTCCTAGAGTTTCACTTAATTCGGTTTTCGACTTTACCAATTGTGATACAAAGCAGAAGGCAAGAAAATCACACAAATACGATAAATTTGAAATTGGACCTCTATCTTTTTCCGCTTGGCGTGTAGAGCAGTTTAAAGTTGTAATGAAGGACACCTGAAGTCTGTAGAAAACAAAAATCGGTTTTTTGAAAATTCTTCCCGTTCAACTCTAGGCGCTCCCTCTCTGCTAGTTTAGAAGGTACGGCGTAAAGTGTTTCTGACAACTTTTTGTGATTGCTCCCGTTCCAGACCAGCTAGAGATCTGGTTTTAGGCTCTAGTACAAGAGGAACTTCCCCTCTTTAACGTCCTAGAGTTTCACTTAAATCGGTTTTCAACTTTACCAATTGTGATCCAAAGAAGAAGGCAAGAAAATCAAACAAATACGATAAATTTGAAATTGGTACTCTAGCTTTTTCCGCTTGGCTTGTGGAGCAGTTTAAAGTTGTATGCCTGTAGACAACAAAACCGGTCTTTTGAAAATTCTTCCCATTCAAGTTAAGGCGCTCTATCTCTGCTAGTTTAGAAGGTATGGCGTAAAGTGTTTTTGACAACTTTTTGTGATTGCTGGCATTCCAGACCAGCTAGAGAGCTAGTTTTAGGCTCAAATAAAAGAGAAACTTCCCCTCTTTAACGTCCTAGAGTTTCATTTAATTCGGTTTTCAACTTTACCAATAGTGATCCAAAGAAAAAAGCAAGGAAATCACCCAAATACGAAAAATTTGAAATTGGTACTCTAGCTTTTTCCGCTTGGCTTGTAGAGCAGTTTAAAGTTGTATGCCTGTAGACAACAAAAATCAGTTTTGTTAAAATTCTTCCCATTCAACTCTAGGCGCTCTATCTCTGCTAGTTTAGAAGGTATGGCGTAAAGTGTTTTTGACAACTTTTTGTGATTGCTGTCGTTCCAGACCAGCTAGAAATCTGGTTTTAGGCTCAAATAAACGAGGAACTTCCCCCCCCTCTTTAACGTCCTAGAGTTTCATTTAATTCTGTTTTCAACTTTACCAATAGTAATCCAAAGAAAAAGGCCAGAGAATCACCCAAATACGAAAAATTTTAAATTTGAAATTGGTAATGTAGCTTTTTCGGCTTGGCTTTTAGAGCAGTTTAAAGTTGTATGCCTGTAGACAACAAAAATCGGTTTTTTGAAAATTCTTCCCATTCAACTCTAGGCGTTCTATCTCTGCTAGTTTAGAAGATACAGCGATTTAAAGTTTTTTGACATCTTTTTGTGATTGCTGGCATTCCAGACCAGATAGAGAGCTGGTTTTTGGATCAAATAAAAGAGGAACTTCCCCTCTTTAACGTCCTAGAGTTTCACTTAATTCGGTTTTAAAATTTACCAATTGTGATCCAAAGAAGAAGGCAAGAAAATCACACAAATACACAATTCCGCTTGGTGTGTAGAGCAGTTTAAAGTTGTAATGAAGGACACCTGATGCCTGTAGAAAACAAAAATCGGTTTTTTGAAAATTCTTCCCGTTCAACTCTAGGCGCTCTTTTTCTGCTAGTTTAGAAGGTACGGCGTAAAGTGTTTCTGGCAACTTTTTGTGATTGCTCCCGTTCCAGACCAGCTAGAGATCTGGTTTTAGGCTCTAATAAAAGAGGAACTTCCCCTCTTTAACGTCCTAGAGTTTCACTTAATTCGGTTTTTAAATTTACCAATTGTGATCCAAAGAAGAAGGCAAGAAAATCACACAAATACACAATTCCGCTTGGCGTATAGAGCAGTTTAAAGTTGTAATGAAGGACACCTGATGCCTGTAGAAAACAAAAATCGGTTTTTTGAAAATTCTTCCCGTTCAACTCTAGGCGCTCTCTCTCTGCTAGTTTAGAAGGTACGGCGTAAAGTGTTTCTGACAACTTTTTGTGATTGCTGCCGTTCCAGACCAGCTAAAGATCTGGTTTTAGGCTTTAATAAGAGAGGAACTTCCCCTCTTTAATGTCCTAGATTTTCACTTAAATCGGTTTTCAACTTTACCAATTGTGATCCAAAGAAGAAGGCAAGAAAATCACACAAATTCGATAAATTTGAAATTGGTACTCTAGCTTTTTCCGCTTGGCTTGTGGAGCAGTTTAAAGTTGTATGCCTGTAGACAACAAAACCGGTCTTTTGAAAATTCTTCCCATTCAAGTTAAGGCGCTCTATCTCTGCTAGTTTAGAAGGTATGGCGTAAAGTGTTTTTGACAACTTTTTGTGATTGCTGGCATTCCAGACCAGCTAGAGAGCTAGTTTTAGGCTCAAATAAAAGAGAAACTTCCCCTCTTTAACGTCCTAGAGTTTCATTTAATTCGGTTTTCAACTTTACCAATAGTGATCCAAAGAAAAAAGCAAAGAAATCACCCAAATACGAAAAATTTGAAATTGGTACTCTAGCTTTTTCCGCTTGGCTTGTAGAGCAGTTTAAAGTTGTATGCCTGTAGACAACAAAAATCAGTTTTGTTAAAATTCTTCCCATTCAACTCTAGGCGCTCTATCTCTGCTAGTTTAGAAGGTATGGCGTAAAGTGTTTTTGACAACTTTTTGTGATTGCTGTCGTTCCAGACCAGCTAGAAATCTGGTTTTAGGCTCAAATAAACGAGGAACTTCCCCCCCCCCTCTTTAACGTCCTAGAGTTTCATTTAATTCTGTTTTCAACTTTACCAATAGTAATCCAAAGAAAAAGGCCAGAGAATCACCCAAATACGAAAAATTTTAAATTTGAAATTGGTAATGTAGCTTTTTCGGCTTGGCTTTTAGAGCAGTTTAAAGTTGTATGCCTGTAGACAACAAAAATCGGTTTTTTGAAAATTCTTCCCATTCAACTCTAGGCGCTCTATCTCTGCTAGTTTAGAAGATACAGCGATTTAAAGTTTTTTGACATCTTTTTGTGATTGCTGGCATTCCAGACCAGATAGAGAGCTGGTTTTTGGATCAAATAAAAGAGGAACTTCCCCTCTTTAACGTCCTAGAGTTTCACTTAATTCGGTTTTAAAATTTACCAATTGTGATCCAAAGAAGAAGGCAAGAAAATCACACAAATACACAATTCCGCTTGGTGTGTAGAGCAGTTTAAAGTTGTAATGAAGGACACCTGATGCCTGTAGACAACAAAACCGGTCTTTTGAAAATTCTTCCCATTCAAGTTAAGGCGCTCTATCTCTGCTAGTTTAGAAGGTATGGCGTAAAGTGTTTTTGACAACTTTTTGTGATTGCTGGCATTCCAGACCAGCTAGAGAGCTAGTTTTAGGCTCAAATAAAAGAGAAACTTCCCCTCTTTAACGTCCTAGAGTTTCATTTAATTCGGTTTTCAACTTTACCAATAGTGATCCAAAGAAAAAAGCAAAGAAATCACCCAAATACGAAAAATTTGAAATTGGTACTCTAGCTTTTTCCGCTTGGCTTGTAGAGCAGTTTAAAGTTGTATGCCTGTAGACAACAAAAATCAGTTTTGTTAAAATTCTTCCCATTCAACTCTAGGCGCTCTATCTCTACTAGTTTAGAAGGTATGGCGTAAAGTGTTTTTGACAACTTTTTGTGATTGCTGTCGTTCCAGACCAGCTAGAAATCTGGTTTTAGGCTCAAATAAACGAGGAACTTCCCCCCCCCCTCTTTAACGTCCTAGAGTTTCATTTAATTCTGTTTTCAACTTTACCAATAGTAATCCAAAGAAAAAGGCCAGAGAATCACCCAAATACGAAAAATTTTAAATTTGAAATTGGTAATGTAGCTTTTTCGGCTTGGCTTTTAGAGCAGTTTAAAGTTGTATGCCTGTAGACAACAAAAATCGGTTTTTTGAAAATTCTTCCCATTCAACTCTAGGCGCTCTATCTCTGCTAGTTTAGAAGATACAGCGATTTAAAGTTTTTTGACATCTTTTTGTGATTGCTGGCATTCCAGACCAGATAGAGAGCTGGTTTTTGGATCAAATAAAAGAGGAACTTCCCCTCTTTAACGTCCTAGAGTTTCACTTAATTCGGTTTTAAAATTTACCAATTGTGATCCAAAGAAGAAGGCAAGAAAATCACACAAATACACAATTCCGCTTGGTGTGTAGAGCAGTTTAAAGTTGTAATGAAGGACACCTGATGCCTGTAGAAAACAAAAATCGGTTTTTTGAAAATTCTTCCCGTTCAACTCTAGGCGCTCTTTTTCTGCTAGTTTAGAAGGTACGGCGCAAAGTGTTTCTGGCAACTTTTTGTGATTGCTCCCGTTCCAGACCAGCTAGAGATCTGGTTTTAGGCTCTAATAAAAGAGGAACTTCCCCTCTTTAACGTCCTAGAGTTTCACTTAATTCGGTTTTTAAATTTACCAATTGTGATCCAAAGAAGAAGGCAAGAAAATCACACAAATACACAATTCCGCTTGGCGTATAGAGCAGTTTAAAGTTGTAATGAAGGACACCTGATGCCTGTAGAAAACAAAAATCGGTTTTTTGAAAATTCTTCCCGTTCAACTCTAGGCGCTCTCTCTCTGCTAGTTTAGAAGGTACGGCGTAAAGTGTTTCTGAAAACTTTTTGTGATTGCTGCCGTTCCAGACCAGCTAGAGATCTGGTTTTAGGCTTTAATAAGAGAGGAACTTCCCCTCTTTAATGTCCTAGATTTTCACTTAAATCGGTTTTCAACTTTACCAATTGTGATCCAAAGAAGAAGGCAAGAAAATCACACAAATTCGATAAATTTGAAATTGGTACTCTAGCTTTTTCCGCTTGGCTTGTGGAGCAGTTTAAAGTTGTATGCCTGTAGACAACAAAACCGGTCTTTTGAAAATTCTTCCCATTCAAGTTAAGGCGCTCTATCTCTGCTAGTTTAGAAGGTATGGCGTAAAGTGTTTTTGACAACTTTTTGTGATTGCTGGCATTCCAGACCAGCTAGAGAGCTAGTTTTAGGCTCAAATAAAAGAGAAACTTCCCCTCTTTAACGTCCTAGAGTTTCATTTAATTCGGTTTTCAACTTTACCAATAGTAATCCAAAGAAAAAAGCAAGGAAATCACCAAAATACGAAAAATTTGAAATTGGTACTCTAGCTTTTTCCGCTTGGCTTGTAGAGCAGTTTAAAGTTGTATGCCTGTAGACAACAAAAATCAGTTTTGTTAAAATTCTTCCCATTCAACTCTAGGCGCTCTATCTCTGCTAGTTTAGAAGGTATGGCGTAAAGTGTTTTTGACAACTTTTTGTGATTGCTGTCGTTCCAGACCAGCTAGAAATCTGGTTTTAGGCTCAAATAAAAGAGGAACTTCCCCCCCCCTCTTTAACGTCCTAGAGTTTCATTTAATTCTGTTTTCAACTTTACCAATAGTAATCCAAAGAAAAAGGCCAGAGAATCACCCAAATACGAAGAATTTTAAATTTGAAATTGGTAATGTAGCTTTTTCGGCTTGGCTTTTAGAGCAGTTTAAAGTTGTATGCCTGTAGAAAACAAAAATCGGTTTTTTGAAAATTCTTCCCGTTCAACTCTAGGCGCTCTCTCTCTGCTAGTTTAGAAGGTATGGCGTAAAGTGTTTTTGACAACTTTTTGTGATTGCTGCCGTTCCAGACCAGCTAGAGATCTGGTTTTAGGCTCTAGTACAAGATGAGCTTCCCCTCTTTAACGTCCTAGAGTTTCACTTAATTCGGTTTTCGACTTTACCAATTGTGATACAAAGCAGAAGGCAAGAAAATCACACAAATACGATAAATTTGAAATTGGTACCCTAGCTTTTTCCGCTTGGCTTGTAGAGCGGTTTAAAGTTGTATGCCTGTAGACAACAAAAATCGGTTTTTTGAAAATTCTTCCCATTCAACTCTAGGCGTTCTATCTCTGCTAGTTTAGAAGATACAGCGATTTAAAGTTTTTTGACATCTTTTTGTGATTGCTGGCATTCCAGACCAGATAGAGAGCTGGTTTTTGGATCAAATAGAAGAGGAACTTCCCCTCTTTAACGTCCTAGAGTTTCACTTAATTCGGTTTTCAAATTTACCAATTGTGATCCAAAGAAGAAGGCAAGAAAATCACACAAATACGATAAATTTGAAATTGGACCTCTATCTTTTTCCGCTTGGCGTGTAGAGCAGTTTAAAGTTGTAATGAAGGACACCTGAAGTCTGTAGAAAACAAAAATCGGTTTTTTGAAAATTCTTCCCGTTCAACTCTAGGCGCTCCCTCTCTGCTAGTTTAGAAGGTACGGAGTAAAGTGTTTCTGACAACTTTTTATGATTGCTGCCGTTCCATTTGAAATTAGTAATGTAGCTTTTTCGGTTTGACTTTTAGAGCAGTTTAAAGTTGTATGCCTGTAGAAAACAAAAATCGGTTTTTTGAAAATTCTTCCCGTTCAACTCTAGGCGCTCTCTCTCTGCTAGTTTAGAAGGTACGGCGTAAAGTGTTTCTGACAACTTTTTATGATTGCTCCCGTTCCAGACCAGCTAGAGATCTGGTTTTAGGCTCTAGTACAAGAGGAACTTCCCCTCTTTAACGTCCTAGAGTTTCACTTAATTCGGTTTTCAACTTTACCAATTGTGATCGAAAGAACAAGGCAAGAAAATCACACAAATACGATACATTTGAAATTGGTACTCTAGCTTTTTCCGCTTGGCTTGTAGAGCAGTTTAAAGTTGTATGCCTGTAGACAACAAAAATCAGTTTATTGAAAATTCTTCCCATTCAACTCTAGGCGCTCTATCTCTGCTAGTTTAGAAGATACAGCGATTTAAAGTTTTTTGACATCTTTTTGTGATTGCTGGCATTCCAGACCAGATAGAGAGCTGGTTTTTGGATCAAATAAAGGGAACTTCCCCTCTTTAACGTCCTAGAGTTTCACTTAATTCGGTTTTCAAATTTACCAATTGTAATCCAAAGAAGAAGACAAGAAAATCACACAAATACACAATTCCGCTTGGCGTATAGAGCAGTTTAAAGTTGTAATGAAGGACACCTGATGTCTGTAGAAAACAAAATTCAGTTTATTGAAAATTCTTCCCATTCAACTCTAGGCGCTCCCTCTCTGCTAGTTTAGAAGGTACGGAGTAAAGTGTTTCTGACAACTTTTTGTGATTGCTGCCGTTCCAGACCAGCTAGAGATCTGGTTTTAGGCTCTAATAAAAGAGGAACTTCCCCTGTTAAACGTCCTAGAGTTTCTCTTAATTCGGTTTTCAACTTTACCAACTGCGATCCAAAGAAAAAGGCAAGAAAATCACACAAATACGATAAATTTGAAATTGGTACTCTAGCTTTTTCCGCTTTGCGTGTAGAGCAGTTTAAAGTTGTAATGAAGGACACCTGAAGCCTGTAGAAAACAAAAATCGGTTTTTTGAAAATTCTTCCCGTTCAACTCTAGGCGCTCCCTCTCTGCTAGTTTAGAAGGTACGGAGTAAAGTGTTTCTGACAACTTTTTATGATTGCTGCCGTTCCATTTGAAATTGGTAATGTAGCTTTTTCGGCTTGACTTTTAGAGCAGTTTAAAGTTGTATGCCTGTAGAAAACAAAAATCGGTTTTTTGAAAATTCTTCCCGTTCAACTCTAGGCGCTCTCTCTCTGCTAGTTTAGAAGGTACGGCGTAAAGTGTTTCTGACAACTTTTTGTGATTGCTCCCGTTCCAGACCAGCTAGAGATCTGGTTTTAGGCTCTAGTACAAGAGGAACTTCCCCTCTTTAACGTCCTAGAGTTTCACTTAATTCGGTTTTCAACTTTACCAATTGTGATCGAAAGAACAAGGCAAGAAAATCACACAAATACGATACATTTGAAATTGGTACTCTAGCTTTTTCCGCTTGGCTTGTAGAGCAGTTTAAAGTTGTATGCCTGTAGACAACAAAAATCAGTTTATTGAAAATTCTTCCCATTCAACTCTAGGCGCTGTATCTCTGCTAGTTTAGAAGATACAGCGATTTAAAGTTTTTTGACATCTTTTTGTGATTGCTGGCATTCCAGACCAGATAGAGAGCTGGTTTTTGGATCAAATAAAGGGAACTTCCCCTCTTTAACGTCCTAGAGTTTCACTTAATTCGGTTTTCAAATTTACCAATTGTAATCCAAAGAAGAAGACAAGAAAATCACACAAATACACAATTCCGCTTGGCGTATAGAGCAGTTTAAAGTTGTAATGAAGGACACCTGATGTCTGTAGAAAACAAAAATCAGTTTATTGAAAATTCTTCCCATTCAACTCTAGGCGCTCCCTCTCTGCTAGTTTAGAAGGTACGGAGTAAAGTGTTGCTGACAACTTTTTGTGATTGCTGCCGTTCCAGACCAGCTAGAGATCTGGTTTTAGGCTCTAATAAAAGAGGAACTTCCCCTGTTAAACGTCCTAGAGTTTCTCTTAATTCGGTTTTCAACTTTACCAACTGCGATCCAAAGAAAAAGGCAAGAAAATCACACAAATACGATAAATTTGAAATTGGTACTCTAGCTTTTTCCGCTTGGCTTGTAGAGCAGTTTAAAGTTGTATGCCTGTAGACAACAAAACTCGGATTTTGAAAATTCTTCCCATTCAACTCTAGGCGCTCCCTCTCTGCTAGTTTAGAAGGTACGGAGTAAAGTGTTTCTGACAACTTTTTGTGATTGCTGCCATTCCAGACCAGCTAGAGATCTGGTTTTAGGCTCTAATAAAAGAGGAGCTTCCCCTCTTTAACGTCCTAGAGTTTCACTTAATTCGGTTTTCGACTTTACCAATTGTGATACAAAGCAGAAGGCAAGAAAATCACACAAATACGATAAATTTGAAATTGGTACCCTAGCTTTTTCCGCTTGGCTTGTAGAGCGGTTTAAAGTTGTATGCCTGTAGACAACAAAAATCGGTTTTTTGAAAATTCTTCCCATTCAACTCTAGGCGCTCTATCTCTGCTAGTTTAGAAGATACAGCGATTTAAAGTTTTTTGACATCTTTTTGTGATTGCTGGCATTCCAGACCAGATAGAGAGCTGGTTTTTGGATCAAATAAAGGGAACTTCCCCTCTTTAACGTCCTAGAGTTTCACTTAATTCGGTTTTCAAATTTACCAATTGTAATCCACAGAAGAAGACAAGAAAATCACACAAATACACAATTCCGCTTGGCGTATAGAGCAGTTTAAAGTTGTAATGAAGGACACCTGATGTCTGTAGAAAACAAAAATCAGTTTATTGAAAATTCTTCCCATTCAACTCTAGGCGCTCCCTCTCTGCTAGTTTAGAAGGTACGGAGTAAAGTGTTTCTGACAACTTTTTGTGATTGCTGCCGTTCCAGACCAGCTAGAGATCTGGTTTTAGGCTCTAATAAAAGAGGAACTTCCCCTGTTAAACGTCCTAGAGTTTCTCTTAATTCGGTTTTCAACTTTACCAACTGCGATCCAAAGAAAAAGGCAAGAAAATCACACAAATACGATAAATTTGAAATTGGTACTCTAGCTTTTTCCGCTTGGCTTGTAGAGCAGTTTAAAGTTGTATGCCTGTAGACAACAAAACTCGGATTTTGAAAATTCTTCCCATTCAACTCTAGGCGCTCCCTCTCTGCTAGTTTAGAAGGTACGGAGTAAAGTGTTTCTGACAACTTTTTGTGATTGCTGCCATTCCAGACCAGCTAGAGATCTGGTTTTAGGCTCTAATAAAAGAGGAGCTTCCCCTCTTTAACGTCCTAGAGTTTCACTTAATTCGGTTTTCGACTTTACCAATTGTGATACAAAGCAGAAGGCAAGAAAATCACACAAATACGATAAATTTGAAATTGGTACCCTAGCTTTTTCCGCTTGGCTTGTAGAGCGGTTTAAAGTTGTATGCCTGTAGACAACAAAAATCGGTTTTTTGAAAATTCTTCCCATTCAACTCTAGGCGCTCTATCTCTGCTAGTTTAGAAGATACAGCGATTTAAAGTTTTTTGACATCTTTTTGTGATTGCTGGCATTCCAGACCAGATAGAGAGCTGGTTTTTGGATCAAATAAAGGGAACTTCCCCTCTTTAACGTCCTAGAGTTTCACTTAATTCGGTTTTCAACTTTACCAATTGTCATCGAAAGAACAAGGCAAGAAAATCACACAAATTCGATAAATTTGAAATTGGTACTCTAGCTTTTTCCGCTTGGCTTGTAGAGCAGTTTAAAGTTGTATGCCTGTAGACAACAAAACCGGTCTTTTGAAAATTCTTCCCATTCAACTCTAGGCGTTCTATCTCTGCTAGTTTAGAAGGTATGGCGTAAAGTGTTTTTGATAACTTTTTGTGATTGCTGCCGTTCCAGACCAGCTAGAGATCTGGTTTTAGGCTCTAGTACAAGAGGAACTTCCCCTCTTTAACGTCCTAGAGTTTCACTTAATTCGGTTTTCAACTTTACCAATTGTGATCGAAAGAACAAGGCAAGAAAATCACACAAATACGATAAATTTGAAATTGGTACTCTATCTTTTTCCGCTTGGCGTGTAGAGCAGTTTAAAGTTGTAATGAAGGACACCTGAAGTCTGTAGAAAACAAAAATCGGTTTTTTGAAAATTCTTCCCGTTCAACTCTAGGCGCTCCCTCTCTGCTAGTTTAGAAGGTACGGAGTAAAGTGTTTCTGACAACTTTTTATGATTGCTGCCGTTCCATTTGAAATTGGTAATGTAGCTTTTTCGGCTTGACTTTTAGAGCAGTTTAAAGTTGTATACCTGTAGAAAACAAAAATCGGTTTTTTGAAAATTCTTCCCGTTCAACTCTAGGCGCTCTCTCTCTGCTAGTTTAGAAGGTACGGCGTAAAGTGTTTCTGACAACTTTTTGTGATTGCTCCCATTCCAGACCAGCTAGAGATCTGGTTTTAGGCTCTAGTACAAGAGGAACTTCCCCTCTTTAACGTCCTAGAGTTTCACTTAATTCGGTTTTCAACTTTACCAATTGTGATCGAAAGAACAAGGCAAGAAAATCACACAAATACGATACATTTGAAATTGGTACTCTAGCTTTTTCCGCTTGGCTTGTAGAGCAGTTTAAAGTTGTATGCCTGTAGACAACAAAAATCAGTTTATTGAAAATTCTTCCCATTCAACTCTAGGCGCTCTATCTCTGCTAGTTTAGAAGATACAGCGATTTAAAGTTTTTTGACATCTTTTTGTGATTGCTGGCATTCCAGACCAGATAGAGAGCTGGTTTTTGGATCAAATAAAGGGAACTTCCCCTCTTTAACGTCCTAGAGTTTCACTTAATTCGGTTTTCAAATTTACCAATTGTAATCCAAAGAAGAAGACAAGAAAATCACACAAATACACAATTCCGCTTGGCGTATAGAGCAGTTTAAAGTTGTAATGAAGGACACCTGATGTCTGTAGAAAACAAAAATCAGTTTATTGAAAATTCTTCCCATTCAACTCTAGGCGCTCCCTCTCTGCTAGTTTAGAAGGTACGGAGTAAAGTGTTTCTGACAACTTTTTGTGATTGCTGCCGTTCCAGACCAGCTAGAGATCTGGTTTTAGGCTCTAATAAAAGAGGAACTTCCCCTGTTAAACGTCCTAGAGTTTCTCTTAATTCGGTTTTCAACTTTACCAACTGCGATCCAAAGAAAAAGGCAAGAAAATCACACAAATACGATAAATTTGAAATTGGTACTCTAGCTTTTTCCGCTTGGCTTGTAGAGCAGTTTAAAGTTGTATGCCTGTAGACAACAAAACTCGGATTTTGAAAATTCTTCCCATTCAACTCTAGGCGCTCCCTCTCTGCTAGTTTAGAAGGTACGGAGTAAAGTGTTTCTGACAACTTTTTGTGATTGCTGCCATTCCAGACCAGCTAGAGATCTGGTTTTAGGCTCTAATAAAAGAGGAGCTTCCCCTCTTTAACGTCCTAGAGTTTCACTTAATTCGGTTTTCGACTTTACCAATTGTGATACAAAGCAGAAGGCAAGAAAATCACACAAATACGATAAATTTGAAATTGGTACCCTAGCTTTTTCCGCTTGGCTTGTAGAGCGGTTTAAAGTTGTATGCCTGTAGACAACAAAAATCGGTTTTTTGAAAATTCTTCCCATTCAACTCTAGGCGCTCTATCTCTGCTAGTTTAGAAGATACAGCGATTTAAAGTTTTTTGACATCTTTTTGTGATTGCTGGCATTCCAGACCAGACAGAGAGCTGGTTTTTGGATCAAATAAAGGGAACAAATAAAGGGAACTTCCCCTCTTTAACGTCCTAGAGTTTCACTTAATTCGGTTTTCAAATTTACCAATTGTAATCCAAAGAAGAAGACAAGAAAATCACACAAATACGATAAATTTGAAATTGGTACTCTAGCTTTTTCCGCTTGGCTTTTAGAGCAGTTTAAAGTTGTATGCCTGTAGACAACAAAACCGGTCTTTTGAAAATTCTTCCCATTCAAGTTAAGGCGCTCTATCTCTGCTAGTTTAGAAGGTATGGCGTAAAGTGTTTTTGACAACTTTTTGTGATTGCTGCCGTTCCAGACCAGCTAGAGATCTGGTTTTAGGCTCTAGTACAAGAGGAACTTCCCCTCTTTAACGTCCTAGAGTTTCACTTAATTCGGTTTTCAACTTTACCAATTGTGATCGAAAGAACAAGGCAAGAAAATCACACAAATACGATACATTTGAAATTGGTACTCTAGCTTTTTCCGCTTGGCTTGTAGAGCGGTTTAAAGTTGTATGCCTGTAGACAACAAAAATCGGTTTTTTGAAAATTCTTCCCATTCAACTCTAGGCGCTCTATCTCTGCTAGTTTAGAAGATACAGCGATTTAAAGTTTTTTGACATCTTTTTGTGATAGCTGGCATTCCAGACCAGATAGAGAGCTGGTTTTTGGATCAAATAAAGGGAACTTCCCCTCTTTAACGTCCTAGAGTTTCACTTAATTCGGTTTTCAAATTTACCAATTGTAATCCAAAGAAGAAGACAAGAAAATCACACAAATACGATAAATTTGAAATTGGTACTCTAGCTTTTTCCGCTTGGCTTTTAGAGCAGTTTAAAGTTGTATGCCTGTAGACAACAAAACCGGTCTTTTGAAAATTCTTCCCATTCAAGTTAAGGCGCTCTATCTCTGCTAGTTTAGAAGGTATGGCGTAAAGTGTTTTTGACAACTTTTTGTGATTGCTCCCGTTCCAGACCAGCTAGAGATCTGGTTTTAGGCTCTAGTACAAGAGGAACTTCCCCTCTTTAACGTCCTAGAGTTTCACTTAATTCGGTTTTCAAATTTACCAATTGTGATCCAAAGAAGAAGGCAAGAAAATCACACAAATACACCATTCCGCTTGGCGTATAGAGCAGTTTAAAGTTGTAATGAAGGACACCTGATGCCTGTAGAAAACAAAAATCGGTTTTTTGAAAATTCTTCCCGTTCAACTCTAGGCGCTCTCTCTCTGCTAGTTTAGAAGGTACGGCGTAAAGTGTTTCTGACAACTTTTTGTGATTGCTGCCGTTCCAGACCAGCTAGAGATCTGGTTTTAGGCTTTAATAAGAGAGGAACTTCCCCTCTTTAATGTCCTAGATTTTCACTTAATTCGGTTTTCAACTTTACCAATTGTGATCCAAAGAAGAAGGCAAGAAAATCACACAAATTCGATAAATTTGAAATTGGTACTCTAGCTTTTTCCGCTTGGCTTGTAGAGCAGTTTAAAGTTGTATGCCTGTAGACAACAAAAATCGGTTTTTTGAAAATTCTTCCCATTCAACTCTAGGCGCTCTATCTCTGCTAGTTTAGAAGGTATGGCGTAAAGTGTTTTTGACAACTTTTTGTGATTGCTGGCATTCTAGACCAGCTAGAGAGCTAGTTTTAGGCTCAAATAAAAGAGAAACTTCCCCTCTTTAACGTCCTAGAGTTTCATTTAATTCGGTTTTCAACTTTACCAATAGTGATCCAAAGAAAAAAGCAAGGAAATCACCCAATAACGAAAAATTTGAAATTGGTACTCTAGCCTTTTCCGCTTGGCTTGTAGAGCAGTTTAAAGTTGTATGCCTGTAGACAACAAAAATCAGTTTTGTTAAAATTCTTCCCATTCAACTCTAGGCGCTCTATCTCTGCTAGTTTAGAAGGTATGGCGTAAAGTGTTTTTGACAACTTTTTGTGATTGCTGTCGTTCCAGACCAGCTAGAGATCTGGTTTTAGGCTCTAATAAAAGAGGAACTTCCCCTCTTTAACGTCCTAGAGTTTCACTTAATTCGGTTTTCAACTTTACCAATTGTGATCGAAAGAACAAGACAAGAAAATCACACAAATACGATAAATTTGAAATTGGTACTCTAGCTTTTTCCGCTTGGCTTGTAGAGCAGTTTAAAGTTGTATGCCTGTAGACAACAAAAATCGGTTTTTTGAAAATTCTTCCCATTCAACTCTAGGCGCTCTATCTCTGCTAGTTTAGAAGATACAGCGATTTAAAGTTTTTTGACATCTTTTTGTGATTGCTGGCATTCCAGACCAGACAGAGAGCTGGTTTTTGGATCAAATAAAGGGAACAAATAAAGGGAACTTCCCCTCTTTAACGTCCTAGAGTTTCACTTAATTCGGTTTTCAAATTTACCAATTGTAATCCAAAGAAGAAGACAAGAAAATCACACAAATACGATAAATTTGAAATTGGTACTCTAGCTTTTTCCGCTTGGCTTTTAGAGCAGTTTAAAGTTGTATGCCTGTAGACAACAAAACCGGTCTTTTGAAAATTCTTCCCATTCAAGTTAAGGCGCTCTATCTCTGCTAGTTTAGAAGGTATGGCGTAAAGTGTTTTTGACAACTTTTTGTGATTGCTGCCGTTCCAGACCAGCTAGAGATCTGGTTTTAGGCTCTAGTACAAGAGGAACTTCCCCTCTTTAACGTCCTAGAGTTTCACTTAATTCGGTTTTCAACTTTACCAATTGTGATCGAAAGAACAAGGCAAGAAAATCACACAAATACGATACATTTGAAATTGGTACTCTAGCTTTTTCCGCTTGGCTTGTAGAGCGGTTTAAAGTTGTATGCCTGTAGACAACAAAAATCGGTTTTTTGAAAATTCTTCCCATTCAACTCTAGGCGCTCTATCTCTGCTAGTTTAGAAGATACAGCGATTTAAAGTTTTTTGACATCTTTTTGTGATAGCTGGCATTCCAGACCAGATAGAGAGCTGGTTTTTGGATCAAATAAAGGGAACTTCCCCTCTTTAACGTCCTAGAGTTTCACTTAATTCGGTTTTCAAATTTACCAATTGTAATCCAAAGAAGAAGACAAGAAAATCACACAAATACGATAAATTTGAAATTGGTACTCTAGCTTTTTCCGCTTGGCTTTTAGAGCAGTTTAAAGTTGTATGCCTGTAGACAACAAAACCGGTCTTTTGAAAATTCTTCCCATTCAAGTTAAGGCGCTCTATCTCTGCTAGTTTAGAAGGTATGGCGTAAAGTGTTTTTGACAACTTTTTGTGATTGCTCCCGTTCCAGACCAGCTAGAGATCTGGTTTTAGGCTCTAGTACAAGAGGAACTTCCCCTCTTTAACGTCCTAGAGTTTCACTTAATTCGGTTTTCAAATTTACCAATTGTGATCCAAAGAAGAAGGCAAGAAAATCACACAAATACACCATTCCGCTTGGCGTATAGAGCAGTTTAAAGTTGTAATGAAGGACACCTGATGCCTGTAGAAAACAAAAATCGGTTTTTTGAAAATTCTTCCCGTTCAACTCTAGGCGCTCTCTCTCTGCTAGTTTAGAAGGTACGGCGTAAAGTGTTTCTGACAACTTTTTGTGATTGCTGCCGTTCCAGACCAGCTAGAGATCTGGTTTTAGGCTTTAATAAGAGAGGAACTTCCCCTCTTTAATGTCCTAGATTTTCACTTAATTCGGTTTTCAACTTTACCAATTGTGATCCAAAGAAGAAGGCAAGAAAATCACACAAATTCGATAAATTTGAAATTGGTACTCTAGCTTTTTCCGCTTGGCTTGTAGAGCAGTTTAAAGTTGTATGCCTGTAGACAACAAAAATCGGTTTTTTGAAAATTCTTCCCATTCAACTCTAGGCGCTCTATCTCTGCTAGTTTAGAAGATACAGCGATTTAAAGTTTTTTGACATCTTTTTGTGATTGCTGGCATTCCAGACCAGACAGAGAGCTGGTTTTTGGATCAAATAAAGGGAACAAATAAAGGGAACTTCCCCTCTTTAACGTCCTAGAGTTTCACTTAATTCGGTTT
Source organism: Coelopa pilipes (assembly GCA_947389925.1). Taxonomy (NCBI): domain Eukaryota; kingdom Metazoa; phylum Arthropoda; class Insecta; order Diptera; family Coelopidae; genus Coelopa; species Coelopa pilipes. The sequence goes on from OX376700.1 coordinate 12,738,216, forward strand.
TCAAATTTACCAATTGTAATCCAAAGAAGAAGACAAGAAAATCACACAAATACGATAAATTTGAAATTGGTACTCTAGCTTTTTCCGCTTGGCTTTTAGAGCAGTTTAAAGTTGTATGCCTGTAGACAACAAAACCGGTCTTTTGAAAATTCTTCCCATTCAAGTTAAGGCGCTCTATCTCTGCTAGTTTAGAAGGTATGGCGTAAAGTGTTTTTGACAACTTTTTGTGATTGCTGCCGTTCCAGACCAGCTAGAGATCTGGTTTTAGGCTCTAGTACAAGAGGAACTTCCCCTCTTTAACGTCCTAGAGTTTCACTTAATTCGGTTTTCAACTTTACCAATTGTGATCGAAAGAACAAGGCAAGAAAATCACACAAATACGATACATTTGAAATTGGTACTCTAGCTTTTTCCGCTTGGCTTGTAGAGCGGTTTAAAGTTGTATGCCTGTAGACAACAAAAATCGGTTTTTTGAAAATTCTTCCCATTCAACTCTAGGCGCTCTATCTCTGCTAGTTTAGAAGATACAGCGATTTAAAGTTTTTTGACATCTTTTTGTGATAGCTGGCATTCCAGACCAGATAGAGAGCTGGTTTTTGGATCAAATAAAGGGAACTTCCCCTCTTTAACGTCCTAGAGTTTCACTTAATTCGGTTTTCAAATTTACCAATTGTAATCCAAAGAAGAAGACAAGAAAATCACACAAATACGATAAATTTGAAATTGGTACTCTAGCTTTTTCCGCTTGGCTTTTAGAGCAGTTTAAAGTTGTATGCCTGTAGACAACAAAACCGGTCTTTTGAAAATTCTTCCCATTCAAGTTAAGGCGCTCTATCTCTGCTAGTTTAGAAGGTATGGCGTAAAGTGTTTTTGACAACTTTTTGTGATTGCTCCCGTTCCAGACCAGCTAGAGATCTGGTTTTAGGCTCTAGTACAAGAGGAACTTCCCCTCTTTAACGTCCTAGAGTTTCACTTAATTCGGTTTTCAAATTTACCAATTGTGATCCAAAGAAGAAGGCAAGAAAATCACACAAATACACCATTCCGCTTGGCGTATAGAGCAGTTTAAAGTTGTAATGAAGGACACCTGATGCCTGTAGAAAACAAAAATCGGTTTTTTGAAAATTCTTCCCGTTCAACTCTAGGCGCTCTCTCTCTGCTAGTTTAGAAGGTACGGCGTAAAGTGTTTCTGACAACTTTTTGTGATTGCTGCCGTTCCAGACCAGCTAGAGATCTGGTTTTAGGCTTTAATAAGAGAGGAACTTCCCCTCTTTAATGTCCTAGATTTTCACTTAATTCGGTTTTCAACTTTACCAATTGTGATCCAAAGAAGAAGGCAAGAAAATCACACAAATTCGATAAATTTGAAATTGGTACTCTAGCTTTTTCCGCTTGGCTTGTAGAGCAGTTTAAAGTTGTATGCCTGTAGACAACAAAAATCGGTTTTTTGAAAATTCTTCCCATTCAACTCTAGGCGCTCTATCTCTGCTAGTTTAGAAGGTATGGCGTAAAGTGTTTTTGACAACTTTTTGTGATTGCTGGCATTCTAGACCAGCTAGAGAGCTAGTTTTAGGCTCAAATAAAAGAGAAACTTCCCCTCTTTAACGTCCTAGAGTTTCATTTAATTCGGTTTTCAACTTTACCAATAGTGATCCAAAGAAAAAAGCAAGGAAATCACCCAATAACGAAAAATTTGAAATTGGTACTCTAGCCTTTTCCGCTTGGCTTGTAGAGCAGTTTAAAGTTGTATGCCTGTAGACAACAAAAATCAGTTTTGTTAAAATTCTTCCCATTCAACTCTAGGCGCTCTATCTCTGCTAGTTTAGAAGGTATGGCGTAAAGTGTTTTTGACAACTTTTTGTGATTGCTGTCGTTCCAGACCAGCTAGAGATCTGGTTTTAGGCTCTAATAAAAGAGGAACTTCCCCTCTTTAACGTCCTAGAGTTTCACTTAATTCGGTTTTCAACTTTACCAATTGTGATCGAAAGAACAAGACAAGAAAATCACACAAATACGATAAATTTGAAATTGGTACTCTAGCTTTTTCCGCTTGGCTTGTAGAGCAGTTTAAAGTTGTATGCCTGTAGACAACAAAACTCGGTTTTTTGAAAATTCTTCCTATTTAACTTTAGTCGCTCTATCTCTGATAGTTTAGAAGGTATGGCGTATAGTGCTTTTGACAACTTTTTATGATTGCTGCCGTTCCAGACCAGCTAGAGATCTGGTTTTAGGCTCTAGTACAAGAGGAACTTCCCCTCTTTAATGTCCTAGAGTTTCACTTAATTCGGTTTTCAACTTTACCAATTGTGATCGAAAGAAGAAGGCAAGAAAATCACACAAATACGATAAATTTGAAATTGGTACTCTAGCTTTTTCCGCTTGGCGTGTAGAGCAGTTTAACGGTGTAATGAAGGACTCCTGATGCGTGTAGAAAACAAAAATCGGTTTTTTGAAAATTCTTCCCGTTCAACTCTAGGCGCTCTCTCTCTCTGCTAGTTTAGAAGGTACGGCGTAAAGTGTTTCTGACAACTTTTTGTGATTGCTGGCATTCCAGACCAGCTAGAGAGCTAGTTTTAGGCTCAAATAAAAGAGAAACTTCCCCTCTTTAACGTCCTAGAGTTTCATTTAATTCGGTTTTCAACTTTACCAATAGTGATCCAAAGAAAAAAGCAAGGAAATCACCCAAATACGAAAAATTTGAAATTGGTACTCTAGCTTTTTCCGCTTGGCTTGTAGAGCAGTTTAAAGTTGTATGCCTGTAGACAACAAAAATCAGTTTTGTTAAAATTCTTCCCATTCAACTCTAGGCGCTCTATCTCTGCTAGTTTAGAAGGTATGGCGTAAAGTGTTTTTGACAACTTTTTGTGATTGCTGTCGTTCCAGACCAGCTAGAAATCTGGTTTTAGGCTCAAATAAACGAGGAACTTCCCCCCCCTCTTTAACCTCCTAGAGTTTCATTTAATTCTGTTTTCAACTTTACCAATAGTAATCCAAAGAAAAAGGCCAGAGAATCACCCAAATACGAAAAATTTTAAATTTGAAATTGGTAATGTAGCTTTTTCGGCTTGGCTTTTAGAGCAGTTTAAAGTTGTATGCCTGTAGACAACAAAAATCGGTTTTTTGAAAATTCTTCCCATTCAACTCTAGGCGTTCTATCTCTGCTAGTTTAGAAGATACAGCGATTTAAAGTTTTTTGACATCTTTTTGTGATTGCTGGCATTCCAGACCAGATAGAGAGCTGGTTTTTGGATCAAATAAAAGAGGAACTTCCCCTCTTTAACGTCCTAGAGTTTCACTTAATTCGGTTTTAAAATTTACCAATTGTGATCCAAAGAAGAAGGCAAGAAAATCACACAAATACACAATTCCGCTTGGTGTGTAGAGCAGTTTAAAGTTGTAATGAAGGACACCTGATGCCTGTAGAAAACAAGAATCGGTTTTTTGAAAATTCTTCCCGTTCAACTCTAGGCGCTCTTTTTCTGCTAGTTTAGAAGGTACGGCGTAAAGTGTTTCTGGCAACTTTTTGTGATTGCTCCCGTTCCAGACCAGCTAGAGATCTGGTTTTAGGCTCTAATAAAAGAGGAACTTCCCCTCTTTAACGTCCTAGAGTTTCACTTAATTCGGTTTTTAAATTTACCAATTGTGATCCAAAGAAGAAAGCAAGAAAATCACACAAATACACAATTCCGCTTGGCGTATAGAGCAGTTTAAAGTTGTAATGAAGGACACCTGATGCCTGTAGAAAACAAAAATCGGTTTTTTGAAAATTCTTCCCGTTCAACTCTAGGCGCTCTCTCTCTGCTAGTTTAGAAGGTACGGCGTAAAGTGTTTCTGACAACTTTTTGTGATTGCTGCCGTTCCAGACCAGCTAGAGATCTGGTTTTAGGCTTTAATAAGAGAGGAACTTCCCCTCTTTAATGTCCTAGATTTTCACTTAAATCGGTTTTCAACTTTACCAATTGTGATCCAAAGAAGAAGGCAAGAAAATCACACAAATTCGATAAATTTGAAATTGGTACTCTAGCTTTTTCCGCTTGGCTTGTGGAGCAGTTTAAAGTTGTATGCCTGTAGACAACAAAACCGGTCTTTTGAAAATTCTTCCCATTCAAGTTAAGGCGCTCTATCTCTGCTAGTTTAGAAGGTATGGCGTAAAGTGTTTTTGACAACTTTTTGTGATTGCTGGCATTCCAGACCAGCTAGAGAGCTAGTTTTAGGCTCAAATAAAAGAGAAACTTCCCCTCTTTAACGTCCTAGAGTTTCATTTAATTCGGTTTTCAACTTTACCAATAGTGATCCAAAGAAAAAAGCAAGGAAATCACCCAAATACGAAAAATTTGAAATTGGTACTCTAGCTTTTTCCGCTTGGCTTGTAGAGCAGTTTAAAGTTGTATGCCTGTAGACAACAAAAATCAGTTTTGTTAAAATTCTTCCCATTCAACTCTAGGCGCTCTATCTCTGCTAGTTTAGAAGGTATGGCGTAAAGTGTTTTTGACAACTTTTTGTGATTGCTGTCGTTCCAGACCAGCTAGAAATCTGGTTTTAGGCTCAAATAAACGAGGAACTTCCCCCCACCTCTTTAACGTCCTAGAGTTTCATTTAATTCTGTTTTCAACTTTACCAATAGTAATCCAAAGAAAAAGGCCAGAGAATCACCCAAATACGAAAAATTTTAAATTTGAAATTGGTAATGTAGCTTTTTCGGCTTGGCTTTTAGAGCAGTTTAAAGTTGTATGCCTGTAGACAACAAAAATCGGTTTTTTGAAAATTCTTCCCATTCAACTCTAGGCGTTCTATCTCTGCTAGTATAGAAGATACAGCGATTTAAAGTTTTTTGACATCTTTTTGTGATTGCTGTCATTCCAGACCAGATAGAGAGCTGGTTTTTGGATCAAATAAAAGAGGAACTTCCCCTCTTTAACGTCCTAGAGTTTCACTTAATTCGGTTTTAAAATTTACCAATTGTGATCCAAAGAAGAAGGCAAGAAAATCACACAAATACACAATTCCGCTTGGTGTGTAGAGCAGTTTAAAGTTGTAATGAAGGACACCTGATGCCTGTAGAAAACAAAAATCGGTTTTTTGAAAATTCTTCCCGTTCAACTCTAGGCGCTCTTTTTCTGCTAGTTTAGAAGGTACGGCGTAAAGTGTTTCTGGCAACTTTTTGTGATTGCTCCCGTTCCAGACCAGCTAGAGATCTGGTTTTAGGCTCTAATAAAAGAGGAACTTCCCCTCTTTAACGTCCTAGAGTTTCACTTAATTCGGTTTTTAAATTTACCAATTGTGATCCAAAGAAGAAGGCAAGAAAATCACACAAATACACAATTCCGCTTGGCGTATAGAGCAGTTTAAAGTTGTAATGAAGGACACCTGATGCCTGTAGAAAACAAAAATCGGTTTTTTGAAAATTCTTCCCGTTCAACTCTAGGCGCTCTCTCTCTGCTAGTTTAGAAGGTACGGCGTAAAGTGTTTCTGACAACTTTTTGTGATTGCTGCCGTTCCAGACCAGCTAGAGATCTGGTTTTAGGCTTTAATAAGAGAGGAACTTCCCCTCTTTAATGTCCTAGATTTTCACTTAAATCGGTTTTCAACTTTACCAATTGTGATCCAAAGAAGAAGGCAAGAAAATCACACAAATTCGATAAATTTGAAATTGGTACTCTAGCTTTTTCCGCTTGGCTTGTGGAGCAGTTTAAAGTTGTATGCCTGTAGACAACAAAACCGGTCTTTTGAAAATTCTTCCCATTCAAGTTAAGGCGCTCTATCTCTGCTAGTTTAGAAGGTATGGCGTAAAGTGTTTTTGACAACTTTTTGTGATTGCTGGCATTCCAGACCAGGTAGAGAGCTAGTTTTAGGCTCAAATAAAAGAGAAACTTCCCCTCTTTAACGTCCTAGAGTTTCATTTAATTCGGTTTTCTACTTTACCAATAGTGATCCAAAGAAAAAAGCAAGGAAATCACCCAAATACGAAAAATTTGAAATTGGTACTCTAGCTTTTTCCGCTTGGCTTGTAGAGCAGTTTAAAGTTGTATGCCTGTAGACAACAAAAATCAGTTTTGTTAAAATTCTTCCCATTCAACTCTAGGCGCTCTATCTCTGCTAGTTTAGAAGGTATGGCGTAAAGTGTTTTTGACAACTTTTTGTGATTGCTGTCGTTCCAGACCAGCTAGAAATCTGGTTTTAGGCTCAAATAAACGAGGAACTTCCCCCCCCTCTTTAACGTCCTAGAGTTTCATTTAATTCTGTTTTCAATTTTACCAATAGTAATCCAAAGAAAAAGGCCAGAGAATCACCCAAATACGAAAAATTTTAAATTTGAAATTGGTAATGTAGCTTTTTCGGCTTGGCTTTTAGAGCAGTTTAAAGTTGTATGCCTGTAGACAACAAAAATCGGTTTTTTGAAAATTCTTCCCATTCAACTCTAGGCGTTCTATCTCTGCTAGTATAGAAGATACAGCGATTTAAAGTTTTTTGACATCTTTTTGTGATTGCTGTCATTCCAGACCAGATAGAGAGCTGGTTTTTGGATCAAATAAAAGAGGAACTTCCCCTCTTTAACGTCCTAGAGTTTCACTTAATTCGGTTTTAAAATTTACCAATTGTGATCCAAAGAAGAAGGCAAGAAAATCACACAAATACACAATTCCGCTTGGTGTGTAGAGCAGTTTAAAGTTGTAATGAAGGACACCTGATGCCTGTAGAAAACAAAAATCGGTTTTTTGAAAATTCTTCCCGTTCAACTCTAGGCGCTCTTTTTCTGCTAGTTTAGAAGGTACGGCGCAAAGTGTTTCTGGCAACTTTTTGTGATTGCTCCCGTTCCAGACCAGCTAGAGATCTGGTTTTAGGCTCTAATAAAAGAGGAACTTCCTCTCTTTAACGTCCTAGAGTTTCACTTAATTCGGTTTTCAAATTTACCAATTGTGATCCAAAGAAGAAGGCAAGAAAATCACACAAATACACAATTCCGCTTGGCGTATAGAGCAGTTTAAAGTTGTAATGAAGGACACCTGATGCCTGTAGAAAACAAAAATCGGTTTTTTGAAAATTCTTCCCGTTCAACTCTAGGCGCTCTCTCTCTGCTAGTTTAGAAGGTACGGCGTAAAGTGTTTCTGACAACTTTTTGTGATTGCTGCCGTTCCAGACCAGCTAGAGATCTGGTTTTAGGCTTTAATAAGAGAGGAACTTCCCCTCTTTAATGTCCTAGATTTTCACTTAAATCGGTTTTCAACTTTACCAATTGTGATCCAAAGAAGAAGGCAAGAAAATCACACAAATTCGATAAATTTGAAATTGGTACTCTAGCTTTTTCCGCTTGGCTTGTGGAGCAGTTTAAAATTGTATGCCTGTAGACAACAAAACCGGTCTTTTGAAAATTCTTCCCATTCAAGTTAAGGCGCTCTATCTCTGCTAGTTTAGAAGGTATGGCGTAAAGTGTTTTTGACAACTTTTTGTGATTGCTGGCATTCCAGACCAGCTAGAGAGCTAGTTTTAGGCTCAAATAAAAGAGAAACTTCCCCTCTTTAACGTCCTAGAGTTTCATTTAATTCGGTTTTCAACTTTACCAATAGTAATCCAAAGAAAAAAGCAAGGAAATCACCCAAATACGAAAAATTTGAAATTGGTACTCTAGCTTTTTCCGCTTGGCTTGTAGAGCAGTTTAAAGTTGTATGCCTGTAGACAACAAAAATCAGTTTTGTTAAAATTCTTCCCATTCAACTCTAGGCGCTCTATCTCTGCTAGTTTAGAAGGTATGGCGTAAAGTGTTTTTGAAAACTATTTGTGATTGCTGTCGTTCCAGACCAGCTAGAAATCTGGTTTTAGGCTCAAATAAAAGAGGAACTTCCCCCCCCTCTTTAACGTCCTAGAGTTTCATTTAATTCTGTTTTCAACTTTACCAATAGTAATCCAAAGAAAAAGGCCAGAGAATCACCCAAATACGAAGAATTTTAAATTTGAAATTGGTAATGTAGCTTTTTCGGCTTGGCTTTTAGAGCAGTTTAAAGTTGTATGCCTGTAGAAAACAAAAATCGGTTTTTTGAAAATTCTTCCCGTTCAACTCTAGGCGCTCTCTCTCTGCTAGTTTAGAAGGTACGGCGTAAAGTGTTTCTGACAACTTTTTGTGATTGCTCCCGTTCCAGACCAGCTAGAGATCTGGTTTTAAGCTCTAATAAAAGAGGAACTTCCCCTCTTTAACGTCCTAGAGTTTCACTTAATTCGGTTTTCAACTTTACCAATTGTGATCGAAAGAACAAGGCAAGAAAATCACACAAATACGATACATTTGAAATTGGTACTCTAGCTTTTTCCGCTTGGCTTGTAGAGCAGTTTAAAGTTGTATGCCTGTAGACAACAAAAATCAGTTTATTGAAAATTCTTCCCATTCAACTCTAGGCGCTCTATATCTGCTAGTTTAGAAGATACAGCGATTTAAAGTTTTTTGACATCTTTTTGTGATTGCTGGCATTCCAGACCAGATAGAGAGCTGGTTTTTGGATCAAATAGAAGAGGAACTTCCCCTCTTTAACGTCCTAGAGTTTCACTTAATTCGGTTTTCAAATTTACCAATTGTAATCCAAAGAAGAAGACAAGAAAATCACACAAATACACAATTCCGCTTGGCGTATAGAGCAGTTTAAAGTTGTAATGAAGGACACCTGATGTCTGTAGAAAACAAAAATCGGTTTTTTGAAAATTCTTCCCGTTCAACTCTAGGCGCTCTCTCTCTGCTAGTTTAGAAGGTATGGCGTAAAGTGTTTTTGACAACTTTTTGTGATTGCTGCCGTTCCAGACCAGCTAGAGATCTGGTTTTAGGCTCTAGTACAAGATGAGCTTCCCCTCTTTAACGTCCTAGAGTTTCACTTAATTCGGTTTTCGACTTTACCAATTGTGATACAAAGCAGAAGGCAAGAAAATCACACAAATACGATAAATTTGAAATTGGTACCCTAGCTTTTTCCGCTTGGCTTGTAGAGCGGTTTAAAGTTGTATGCCTGTAGACAACAAAAATCGGTTTTTTGAAAATTCTTCCCATTCAACTCTAGGCGTTCTATCTCTGCTAGTTTAGAAGATACAGCGATTTAAAGTTTTTTGACATCTTTTTGTGATTGCTGGCATTCCAGACCAGATAGAGAGCTGGTTTTTGGATCAAATAGAAGAGGAACTTCCCCTCTTTAACGTCCTAGAGTTTCACTTAATTCGGTTTTCAAATTTACCAATTGTGATCCAAAGAAGAAGGCAAGAAAATCACACAAATACGATAAATTTGAAATTGGTACTCTATCTTTTTCCGCTTGGCGTGTAGAGCAGTTTAAAGTTGTAATGAAGGACACCTGAAGTCTGTAGAAAACAAAAATCGGTTTTTTGAAAATTTTTCCCGTTCAACTCTAGGCGCTCCCTCTCTGCTAGTTTAGAAGGTACGGAGTAAAGTGTTTCTGACAACTTTTTATGATTGCTGCCGTTCCATTTGAAATTGGTAATGTAGCTTTTTCGGCTTGACTTTTAGAGCAGTTTAAAGTTGTATGCCTGTAGAAAACAAAAATCGGTTTTTTGAAAATTCTTCCCGTTCAACTCTAGGCGCTCTCTCTCTGCTAGTTTAGAAGGTACGGCGTAAAGTGTTTCTGACAACTTTTTGTGATTGCTCCCGTTCCAGACCAGCTAGAGATCTGGTTTTAGGCTCTAGTACAAGAGGAACTTCCCCTCTTTAACGTCCTAGAGTTTCACTTAATTCGGTTTTCAACTTTACCAATTGTGATCGAAAGAACAAGGCAAGAAAATCACACAAATACGATACATTTGAAATTGGTACTCTAGCTTTTTCCGCTTGGCTTGTAGAGCAGTTTAAAGTTGTATGCCTGTAGACAACAAAAATCAGTTTATTGAAAATTCTTCCCATTCAACTCTAGGCGCTCTATCTCTGCTAGTTTAGAAGATACAGCGATTTAAAGTTTTTTGACATCTTTTTGTGATTGCTGGCATTCCAGACCAGATAGAGAGCTGGTTTTTGGATCAAATAAAGGGAACTTCCCCTCTTTAACGTCCTAGAGTTTCACTTCATTCGGTTTTCAAATTTACCAATTGTAATCCAAAGAAGAAGACAAGAAAATCACACAAATACACAATTCCGCTTGGCGTATAGAGCAGTTTAAAGTTGTAATGAAGGACACCTGATGTCTGTAGAAAACAAAAATCAGTTTATTGAAAATTCTTCCCATTCAACTCTAGGCGCTCCCTCTCTGCTAGTTTAGAAGGTACGGAGTAAAGTGTTTCTGACAACATTTTGTGATTGCTGCCGTTCCAGACCAGCTAGAGATCTGGTTTTAGGCTCTAATAAAAGAGGAACTACCCTGTTAAACGTCCTAGAGTTTCACTTAATTCGGTTTTCGACTTTACCAATTGTGATACAAAGCAGAAGGCAAGAAAATCACACAAATACGATAAATTTGAAATTGGTACCCTAGCTTTTTCCGCTTGGCTTGTAGAGCGGTTTAAAGTTGTATGCCTGTAGACAACAAAAATCGGTTTTTTGAAAATTCTTCCCATTCAACTCTAGGCGCTCTATCTCTGCTAGTTTAGAAGGTACGGAGTAAAGTGTTTCTGACAACTTTTTGTGATTGCTGCCATTCCAGACCAGCTAGAGATCTGGTTTTAGGCTCTAATAAAAGAGGAGCTTCCCCTCTTTAACGTCCTAGAGTTTCACTTAATTCGGTTTTCGACTTTACCAATTGTGATACAAAGCAGAAGGCAAGAAAATCACACAAATACGATAAATTTGAAATTGGTACCCTAGCTTTTTCCGCTTGGCTTGTAGAGCGGTTTAAAGTTGTATGCCTGTAGACAACAAAAATCGGTTTTTTGAAAATTCTTCCCATTCAACTCTAGGCGCTCTCTCTCTCTGCTAGTTTAGAAGGTACAGCGATTTAAAGTTTTTTGACATCTTTTTGTGATTGCTGGCATTCCAAACCAGATAGAGAGCTGGTTTTTGGATCAAATAAAGGGAACTTCCCCTCTTTAACGTCCTAGAGTTTCACTTAATTCGGTTTTCAAATTTACCAATTGTAATCCAAAGAAGAAGACAAGAAAATCACACAAATACGATAAATTTGAAATTGGTACTCTAGCTTTTTCCGCTTGGCTTTTAGAGCAGTTTAAAGTTGTATGCCTGTAGACAACAAAACCGGTCTTTTGAAAATTCTTCCCATTCAAGTTAAGGCGCTCTATCTCTGCTAGTTTAGAAGGTATGGCGTAAAGTGTTTTTTACAACTTTTTGTGATTGCTGCCGTTCCAGACCAGCTAGAGATCTGGTTTTAGGCTCTAGTACAAGAGGAACTTCCCCTCTTTACCGTCCTAGAGTTTCACTTAATTCGGTTTTCAACTTTACCAATTGTGATCGAAAGAACAAGGCAAGAAAATCACACAAATACGATACATTTGAAATTGGTACTCTAGCTTTTTCCGCTTGGCTTGTAGAGCAGTTTAAAGTTGTATGCCTGTAGACAACAAAAATCAGTTTATTGAAAATTCTTCCCATTCAACTCTAGGCGCTCTATCTCTGCTAGTTTAGAAGATACAGCGATTTAAAGTTTTTTGACATCTTTTTGTGATTGCTGGCATTCCAGACCAGATAGAGAGCTGGTTTTTGGATCAAATAAAGGGAACTTCCCCTCTTTAACGTCCTAGAGTTTCACTTAATTCGGTTTTCGACTTTACCAATTGTGATACAAAGCAGAAGGCAAGAAAATCACACAAATACGATAAATTTGAAATTGGTACCCTAGCTTTTTCCGCTTGGCTTGTAGAGCGGTTTAAAGTTGTATGCCTGTAGACAACAAAAATCGGTTTTTTGAAAATTCTTCCCATTCAACTCTAGGCGTTCTATCTCTGCTAGTTTAGAAGATACAGCGATTTAAAGTTTTTTGACATCTTTTTGTGATTGCTGGCATTCCAGACCAGATAGAGAGCTGGATTTTGGATCAAATAAAAGAGGAACTTCCCCTCTTTAACGTCCTAGAGTTTCACTTAATTCGGTTTTCAAATTTACCAATTGTGATCCAAAGAAGAAGGCAAGAAAATCACACAAATACGATAAATTTGAAATTGGTACTCTAGCTTTTTCCGCTTTGCGTGTAGAGCAGTTTAAAGTTGTAATGAAGGACACCTGATGTCTGTAGAAAACAAAAATCGGTTTTTTGAAAATTCTTCCCGTTCAACTCTAGGCGCTCTCTCTCTGCTAGTTTAGAAGGTACGGCGTAAAGTGTTTCTGACAACTTTTTGTGATTGCTCCCGTTCCAGACCAGCTAGAGATCTGGTTTTAGGCTCTAATAAAAGAGGAACTTCCCCTCTTTAACGTCCTAGAGTTTCCCTTAATTCGGTTTTCAACTTTACCAATTGAGATCGAAAGAACAAGGCAAGAAAATCACACAAATACGATAAATTTGAAATTGGTACTCTAGCTTTTTCCGCTTGGCTTGTAGAGCAGTTTAAAGTTGTATGTCTGTAGACAACAAAAATCAGTTTATTGAAAATTCTTCCCATTCAACTCTAGGCGCTCTATCTCTGCTAGTTTAGAAGATACAGCGATTTAAAGTTTTTTGACATCTTTTTGTGATTGCTGGCATTCCAGACCAGATAGATAGAGGTCTTTTGAAAATTCTTCCCATTCAAGTTAAGGCGCTCTATCTATGCTAGTTTAGAAGGTATGGCGTAAAGTGTTTTTGACAACTTTTTGTGATTGCTGCCGTTCCAGACCAGCTAGAGATCTGGTTTTAGGCTCTAGTACAAGAGGAACTTCCCCTCTTTAACGACCTAGAGTTTCACTTAATTCGGTTTTCAACTTTACCAATTGTGATACAAAGCAGAAGGCAAGAAAATCACACAAATACGATAAATTTGAAATTGGTACTCTAGCTTTTTCCGCTTGGCTTGTAGAGCGGTTTAAAGTTGTATGCCTGTAGACAACAAAAATCGGTTTTTTGAAAATTCTTCCCATTCAACTCTAGGCGTTCTATCTCTGCTAGTTTAGAAGATACAGCGATTTAAAGTTTTTTGACATCTTTTTGTGATTGCTGGCATTCCAGACCAGATAGAGAGCTGGTTTTTGGATCAAATAAAAGAGGAACTTCCCCTCTTTAACGTCCTAGAGTTTCACTTAATTCGGTTTTCAAATTTACCAATTGTGATCCAAAGAAGAAGGCAAGAAAATCACACAAATACGATAAATTTGAAATTGGTACTCTAGCTTTTTCCGCTTTGCGTGTAGAGCAGTTTAAAGTTGTAATGAAGGACACCTGATGTCTGTAGAAAACAAAAATCGGTTTTTTGAAAATTCTTCCCGTTCAACTCTAGGCGCTCTCTCTCTGCTAGTTTAGAAGGTACGGCGTAAAGTGTTTCTGACAACTTTTTGTGATTGCTCCCGTTCCAGACCAGCTAGAGATCTGGTTTTAGGCTCTAATAAAAGAGGAACTTCCCCTCTTTAACGTCCTAGAGTTTCCCTTAATTCGGTTTTCAACTTTACCAATTGAGATCGAAAGAACAAGGCAAGAAAATCACACAAATGCGATAAATTTGAAATTGGTACTCTAGCTTTTTCCGCTTGGCTTGTAGAGCAGTTTAAAGTTGTATGTCTGTAGACAACAAAAATCAGTTTATTGAAAATTCTTCCCATTCAACTCTAGGCGCTCTATCTCTGCTAGTTTAGAAGATACAGCGATTTAAAGTTTTTTGACATCTTTTTGTGATTGCTGGCATTCCAGACCAGATAGATAGAGGTCTTTTGAAAATTCTTCCCATTCAAGTTAAGGCGCTCTATCTCTGCTAGTTTAGAAGGTATGGCGTAAAGTGTTTTTGACAACTTTTTGTGATTGTTGCCGTTCCAGACCAGCTAGAGATCTGGTTTTAGGCTCTAGTACAAGAGGAACTTCCCCTCTTTAACGACCTAGAGTTTCACTTAATTCGGTTTTCAACTTTACCAATTGTGATACAAAGCAGAAGGCAAGAAAATCACACAAATACGATAAATTTGAAATTGGTACTCTAGCTTTTTCCGCTTGGCTTGCAGAGCGGTTTAAAGTTGTATGCCTGTAGACAACAAAAATCGGTTTTTTGAAAATTCTTCCCATTCAACTCTAGGCGTTCTATCTCTGCTAGTTTAGAAGATACAGCGATTTAAAGTTTTTTGACATCTTTTTGTGATTGCTGGCATTCCAGACCAGATAGAGAGCTGGTTTTTGGATCAAATAAAAGAGGAACTTCCCCTCTTTAACGTCCTAGAGTTTCACTTAATTCGGTTTTCAAATTTACCAATTGTGATCCAAAGAAGAAGGCAAGAAAATCACACAAATACGATAAATTTGAAATTGGTACTCTAGCTTTTTCCGCTTTGCGTGTAGAGCAGTTTAAAGTTGTAATGAAGGACACCTGATGTCTGTAGAAAACAAAAATCGGTTTTTTGAAAATTCTTCCCGTTCAACTCTAGGCGCTCTCTCTCTGCTAGTTTAGAAGGTACGGCGTAAAGTATTTCTGACAACTTTTTGTGATTGCTCCCGTTCCAGACCAGCTAGAGATCTGGTTTTAGGCTCTAATAAAAGAGGAACTTCCCCTCTTTAACGTCCTAGAGTTTCCCTTAATTCGGTTTTCAACTTTACCAATTGAGATCGAAAGAACAAGGCAAGAAAATCACACAAATACGATAAATTTGAAATTGGTACTCTAGCTTTTTCCGCTTGGCTTGTAGAGCAGTTTAAAGTTGTATGTCTGTAGACAACAAAAATCAGTTTATTGAAAATTCTTCCCATTCAACTCTAGGCGCTCTATCTCTGCTAGTTTAGAAGATACAGCGATTTAAAGTTTTTTGACATCTTTTTGTGATTGCTGGCATTCCAGACCAGATAGATAGAGGTCTTTTGAAAATTCTTCCCAATCAAGTTAAGGCGCTCTATCTCTGCTAGTTTAGAAGGTATGGCGTAAAGTGTTTTTGACAACTTTTTGTGATTGCTGCCGTTCCAGACCAGCTAGAGATCTGGTTTTAGGCTCTAGTACAAGAGGAACTTCCCCTCTTTAACGACCTAGAGTTTCACTTAATTCGGTTTTCAACTTTACCAATTGTGATACAAAGCAGAAGGCAAGAAAATCACACAAATACGATAAATTTGAAATTGGTACTCTAGCTTTTTCCGCTTGGCTTGTAGAGCGGTTTAAAGTTGTATGCCTGTAGACAACAAAAATCGGTTTTTTGAAAATTCTTCCCATTCAACTCTAGGCGTTCTATCTCTGCTAGTTTAGAAGATACAGCGATTTAAAGTTTTTTGACATCTTTTTGTGATTGCTGGCATTCCAGACCAGATAGAGAGCTGGTTTTTGGATCAAATAAAAGAGGAACTTCCCCTCTTTAACGTCCTAGAGTTTCACTTAATTCGGTTTTCAAATTTACCAATTGTGATCCAAAGAAGAAGGCAAGAAAATCACACAAATACGATAAATTTGAAATTGGTACTCTAGCTTTTTCCGCTTTGCGTGTAGAGCAGTTTAAAGTTGTAATGAAGGACACCTGATGTCTGTAGAAAACAAAAATCGGTTTTTTGAAAATTCTTCCCGTTCAACTCTAGGCGCTCTCTCTCTGCTAGTTTAGAAGGTACGGCGTAAAGTGTTTCTGATAACTTTTTGTGATTGCTGCCGTTCCAGACCAGCTAGAGATCTGGTTTTAGGCTCTAGTACAAGAGGAACTTCCCCTCTTTAACGTCCTAGGGTTTCACTTAATTCGGTTTTCAACTTTACCAATTGTGATACAAAGCAGAAGGCAAGAAAATCACACAAATACGATAAATTTGAAATTGGTACTCTAGCTTTTTCCGCTTGGCTTGTAGAGCGGTTTAAAGTTGCCTGTAGACAACAAAAATCGGTTTTTTGAAAATTCTTCCCATTCAACTCTAGGCGTTCTATCTCTACTAATTTAGAAGATACAGCGATTTAAAGTTTTTTGACATCTTTTTGTGATTGCTGGCATTCCAGACCAGATAGAGAGCTGGTTTTTGGATCAAATAAAAGAGGAACTTCCCCTCTTTAACGTCCTAGAGTTTCACTTAATTCGGTTTTCAAATTTACCAATTGTGATCCAAAGAAGAAGGCAAGAAAATCACACAAATACGATAAATTTGAAATTGGTACTCTAGCTTTTTCCGCTTTGCGTGTAGAGCAGTTTAAAGTTGTAATGAAGGACACCTGAAGCCTGTAGAAAACAAAAATCGGTTTTTTGAAAATTCTTCCCGTTCAACTCTAGGAGCTCCCTCTCTGCTAGTTTAGAAGGTACGGAGTAAAGTGTTTCTGACAACTTTTTATCATTGCTGCCGTTCCAGACCAGCTAGAGATCTGATTTTAGGCTCTAGTAAAAGAGGAACTTCCCCTCTTTAACGTCCTAGAGTTTCACTTAATTCGGTTTTCAAATTTACCAATTGTAATCCAAAGAAGAAGGCAAGAAAATCACACAAATACGATAAATTTGAAATTGGTACTCTAGCTTTTTCCGCTTTGCGTGTAGAGCAGTTTAAAGTTGTAATGAAGGACACCTGAAGCCTGTAGAAAACAAAAATCGGTTTTTTGAAAATTCTTCCCGTTCAACTCTAGGCGCTCCCTCTCTGCTAGTTTAGAAGGTACGGAGTAAAGTGTTTCTGACAACTTTTTATGATTGCTGCCGTTCCAGACCAGCTAGAGATCTGGTTTTAGGCTCTAATAAAAGAGGAACTTCCCCTGTTAAACGTCCTAGAGTTTCACTTAATTCGGTTTTCAACTTTACCAACTGCGATCCAAAGAAAAAGGCAAGAAAATCACACATATACGATAAATTTGAAATTGGTACTCTAGCTTTTTCCGCTTGGCTTGTAGAGCATTTTAAAGTTGTATGCCTGTAGACAACAAAACCGGTCTTTTGAAAATTCTTCCCATTCAAGTTTAGGCGCTCTATCTCTGCTAGTTTAGAAGGTATGGCCTAAAGTGTTTTTGACAACTTTTTGTGATTGCTGCTGTTCCAGACCAGCTAGAAATCTGGTTTTAGGCTCAAATAAAAGAGGAACTTCCCCGGAACTTGCTGCCGTTCCAGACCAGCTAGAGATCTGGTTTTAGGCTCTAGTAAAAGAGGAACTTCCCCTCTTTAACGTCCTAGAGTTTCACTTAATTCGGTTTTCAAATTTACCAATTGTGATCCAAAGAAGAAGGCAAGAAAATCACACAAATACGATAAATTTGAAATTGGTACTCTAGCTTTTTCCGCTTGGCTTTGTGATTGCTGCTGTTCCAGACCAGCTAGAAATCTGGTTTTAGGCTCAAATAAAAGAGGAACTTCCCCCCCCCCCCCTCTTTAACGTCCTAGAGTTTCACTTAATTCGGTTTTCAACTTTACCAACTGCGAATCAAAGAAAAAGGCAAGAAACAAATACGATAAATTTGAAATTGGTACTCTAGCTTTTTCCGCTTGGCTTGTAGAGCATTTTAAAGTTGTATCCTGTAGACAACAAAACCGGTCTTTTGAAAATTCTTCCCATTCAAGTTTAGGCGCTCTATCTCTGCTAGTTTAGAAGCTATGGCCTAAAGTGTTTTTGACAACTTTTTGTGATTGCTGCTGTTCCAGACCAGCTAGAAATCTGGTTTTAGGCTCTAGTACAAGAGGAACTTCCTCCCTCTTTAACGTCCTAGTCCTCTTTAACGTCCCAGTTTCACTTAATTCGGTTTTCAACTTTACTAACTGCGATCCAAAGAAAAAGGCAAGAAAATCACACAAATACGATAAATTTGAAATTGGTACTCTAGCTTTTTCCGCTTGGCTTGTAGAGCAGTTTAAAGTTGTATGCCTGTAGACAACAAAACCGGTCTTTTGAAAATTCTTCCCATTCAAGTTAAGGCGCTCTATCTCTGCTAGTTTAGAAGGTATGGCGTAAAGTGTTTTTGACAACTTTTTGTGATTGCTGCCGTTCCAGACCAGCTAGAGATCTGGTTTTAGGCTCTAATAAAAGAGGAACTTCCCCTGTTAAACGTCCTAGAGTTTCACTTAATTCGGTTTTCAACTTTACCAACTGCGATCCAAAGAAAAAGGCAAGAAAATCACACAAATACGATAAGTTTGAAATTGGTAGTACAAGAGGAACTTCCCCCTTTAACGTCCTAGAGTTTCACTTAATTCGGTTTTCAACTTTACCAATTGTGATACAAAGCAGAAAGCAAGAAAATAACACAAATACGATAAATTTGAAATTGGTACTCTAGCTTTTTCCGCTTGGCTTGTAGAGCGGTTTAAAGTTGTATGCCTGTAGACAACAAAAATCGGTTTTTTGAAAATTCTTCCCGTTCAACTCTAGGCGCTCCCTCTCTGCTAGTTTAGAAGGTACGGAGTAAAGTGTTTCTGACAACTTTTTATGATTGCTGCCGTTCCAGACCAGCTAGAGATCTGGTTTTAGGCTCTAATAAAAGAGGAACTTCCCCTCTTTAACGTCCTAGAGTTTCACTTAATTCGGTTTTCAACTTTACCAACTGCGATCCAAAGAAAAAGGCAAGAAAATCACACATATACGATAAATTTGAAATTGGTACTCTAGCTTTTTCCGCTTGGCTTGTAGAGCATTTTAAAGTTGTATGCCTGTAGACAACAAAACCGGTCTTTTGAAAATTCTTCCCATTCAAGTTTAGGCGCTCTATCTCTGCTAGTTTAGAAGGTATGGCCTAAAGTGTTTTTGACAACTTTTTGTGATTGCTGCTGTTCCAGACCAGCTAGAAATCTGGTTTTAGGCTCAAATAAAAGAGGAACTTCCCCGGAACTTGCTGCCGTTCCAGACCAGCTAGAGATCTGGTTTTAGGCTCTAGTAAAAGAGGAACTTCCCCTCTTTAACGTCCTAGAGTTTCACTTAATTCGGTTTTCAACTTTACCAACTGCGATCCAAAGAAAAAGGCAAGAAAATCACACATATACGATAAATTTGAAATTGGTACTCTAGCTTTTTCCGCTTGGCTTGTAGAGCATTTTAAAGTTGTATGCCTGTAGACAACAAAACCGGTCTTTTGAAAATTCTTCCCATTCAAGTTTAGGCGCTCTATCTCTGCTAGTTTAGAAGGTATGGCCTAAAGTGTTTTTGACAACTTTTTGTGATTGCTGCTGTTCCAGACCAGCTAGAAATCTGGTTTTAGGCTCAAATAAAAGAGGAACTTCCCCGGAACTTGCTGCCGTTCCAGACCAGCTAGAGATCTGGTTTTAGGCTCTAGTAAAAGAGGAACTTCCCCTCTTTAACGTCCTAGAGTTTCACTTAATTCGGTTTTCAAATTTACCAATTGTGATCCAAAGAAGAAGGCAAGAAAATACGATAAATTTGAAATTGGTACTCTAGCTTTTTCCGCTTGGCTTTGTGATTGCTGCTGTTCCAGACCAGCTAGAAATCTGGTTTTAGGCTCAAATAAAAGAGGAACTTACCCCCCCCCCCCCCTCTTTAACGTCCTAGAGTTTCACTTAATTCGGTTTTCAACTTTACCAACTGCGAATCAAAGAAAAAGGCAAGAAAATCACACAAATACGATAAATTTGAAATTGGTACTCTAGCTTATTCCGCTTGGCTTGTAGAGCATTTTAAAGTTGTATCCTGTAGACAACAAAACCGGTCTTTTGAAAATTCTTCCCATTCAAGTTTAGGCGCTCTATCTCTGCTAGTTTAGAAGCTATGGCCTAAAGTGTTTTTGACAACTTTTTGTGATTGCTGCTGTTCCAGACCAGCTAGAAATCTGGTTTTAGGCTCTAATAAAAGAGGAACTTCCCCTCTTTAACGTCCTAGAGTTTCACTTAATTCGGTTTTCAACTTTACCAACTGCGATCCAAAGAAAAAGGCAAGAAAATCACACATATACGATAAATTTGAAATTGGTACTCTAGCTTTTTCCGCTTTGCGTGTAGAGCAGTTTAAAGTTGTAGTGAAGGACACCTGAAGCCTGTAGAAAACAAAAATCGGTTTTTTGAAAATTCTTCCCGTTCAACTCTAGGAGCTCCCTCTCTGCTAGTTTAGAAGGTACGGAGTAAAGTGTTTCTGACAACTTTTTATCATTGCTGCCGTTCCAGACCAGCTAGAGATCTGATTTTAGGCTCTAGTAAAAGAGGAACTTCCCCTCTTTAACGTCCTAGAGTTTCACTTAATTCGGTTTTCAAATTTACCAATTGTAATCCAAAGAAGAAGGCAAGAAAATCACACAAATACGATAAATTTGAAATTGGTACTCTAGCTTTTTCCGCTTTGCGTGTAGAGCAGTTTAAAGTTGTAATGAAGGACACCTGAAGCCTGTAGAAAACAAAAATCGGTTTTTTGAAAATTCTTCCCGTTCAACTCTAGGCGCTCCCTCTCTGCTAGTTTAGAAGGTACGGAGTAAAGTGTTTCTGACAACTTTTTATGATTGCTGCCGTTCCAGACCAGCTAGAGATCTGGTTTTAGGCTCTAATAAAAGAGGAACTTCCCCTCTTTAACGTCCTAGAGTTTCACTTAATTCGGTTTTCAACTTTACCAACTGCGATCCAAAGAAAAATGCAAGAAAATCACACATATACGATAAATTTGAAATTGGTACTCTAGCTTTTTCCGCTTGGCTTGTAGAGCATTTTAAAGTTGTATGCCTGTAGACAACAAAACCGGTCTTTTGAAAATTCTTCCCATTCAAGTTTAGGCGCTCTATCTCTGCTAGTTTAGAAGGTATGGCCTAAAGTGTTTTTGACAACTTTTTGTGATTGCTGCTGTTCCAGACCAGCTAGAAATCTGGTTTTAGGCTCAAATAAAAGAGGAACTTCCCCGGAACTTGCTGCCGTTCCAGACCAGCTAGAGATCTGGTTTTAGGCTCTAGTAAAAGAGGAACTTCCCCTCTTTAACGTCCTAGAGTTTCACTTAATTCGGTTTTCAAATTTACCAATTGTGATCCAAAGAAGAAGGCAAGAAAATCACACAAATACGATAAATTTGAAATTGGTACTCTAGCTTTTTCCGCTTGGCTTTGTGATTGCTGCTGTTCCAGACCAGCTAGAAATCTGGTTTTAGGCTCAAATAAAAGAGGAACTCCCCCCCCCCCCCCCCTCTTTAACGTCCTAGAGTTTCACTTAATTCGGTTTTCAACTTTACCAACTGCGAATCAAAGAAAAAGGCAAGAAAATCACACAAATACGATAAATTTGAAATTGGTACTCTAGCTTTTTCCGCTTGGCTTGTAGAGCATTTTAAAGTTGTATCCTGTAGACAACAAAACCGGTCTTTTGAAAATTCTTCCCATTCAAGTTTAGGCGCTCTATCTCTGCTAGTTTAGAAGCTATGGCCTAAAGTGTTTTTGACAACTTTTTGTGATTGCTGCTGTTCCAGACCAGCTAGAAATCTGGTTTTAGGCTCTAGTACAAGAGGAACTTCCTCCCTCTTTAACGTCCTAGTCCTCTTTAACGTCCCAGTTTCACTTAATTCGGTTTTCAACTTTACTAACTGCGATCCAAAGAAAAAGGCAAGAAAATCACACAAATACGATAAATTTGAAATTGGTACTCTAGCTTTTTCCGCTTGGCTTGTAGAGCAGTTTAAAGTTGTATGCCTGTAGACAACAAAACCGGTCTTTTGAAAATTCTTCCCATTCAAGTTAAGGCGCTCTATCTCTGCTAGTTTAGAAGGTATGGCGTAAAGTGTTTTTGACAACTTTTTGTGATTGCTGCCGTTCCAGACCAGCTAGAGATCTGGTTTTAGGCTCTAATAAAAGAGGAACTTCCCCTGTTAAACGTCCTAGAGTTTCACTTAATTCGGTTTTCAACTTTACCAACTGCGATCCAAAGAAAAAGGCAAGAAAATCACACAAATACGATAAGTTTGAAATTGGTAGTACAAGAGGAACTTCCCCCCTTTAACGTCCTAGAGTTTCACTTAATTCGGTTTTCAACTTTACCAATTGTGATACAAAGCAGAAGGCAAGAAAATAACACAAATACGATAAATTTGAAATTGGTACTCTAGCTTTTTCCGCTTGGCTTGTAGAGCGGTTTAAAGTTGTATGCCTGTAGACAACAAAAATCGGTTTTTTGAAAATTCTTCCCATTCAACTCTAGGCGTTCTATCTCTGCTAGTTTAGAAGATACAGCGATTTAAAGTTTTTTGACATCTTTTTGTGATTGCTGGCATTCCAGGCCAGATAGAGAGCTGGGTTTTGGATCAAATAAAAGAGGAACTTCCCCTCTGTAACGTCCTAGAGTTTCACTTAATTCGGTTTTCAAATTTACCAATTGTGATCCAAAGAAGAAGGCAAGAAAATCACACAAATACGATAAATTTGAAATTGGTACTCTAGCTTTTTCCGCTTGGCGTGTAGAGCAGTTTAACGTTGTAATGAAGGACACCTGATGCCTGTAGAAACCAAAAATCGGTTTTTTGAAAATTCTTCCCATTCAACTCTAGGCGCACTCTCTCTGCTAGTTTAGAAGGTACGGCGTAAAGTGTTTCTGACAACTTTTTGTGATTGCTGCCGTTCCAGACCAGCTAGAGATCTGGTTTTAGGCTCTAATAAAAGAGGAACTTCCCCTGTTAAACGTCCTAGAGTTTCACTTAATTCGGTTTTCAACTTTACCAACTGCGATCCAAAGAAAAAGGCAAGAAAATCACACAAATACGATAAATTTGAAATTGGTACTCTAGCTTTTTCCGCTTGGCTTGTAGAGCAGTTTAAAGTTGTATGCCTGTAGACAACAAAAATCAGTTTATTGAAAATTCTTCCCATTCAACTCTAGGCGCTCCCTCTCTGCTAGTTTAGAAGGTACGGAGTAAAGTGTTTCTGACAACTTTTTGTGATTGCTGCCGTTCCAGACCAGCTAGAGATCTGGTTTTAGGCTCTAATAAAAGAGGAACTTCCCCTGTTAAACGTCCTAGAGTTTCTCTTAATTCGGTTTTCGACTTTACCAATTGTGATACAAAGCAGAAGGCAAGAAAATCACACAAATACGATAAATTTGAAATTGGTACCCTAGCTTTTTCCGCTTGGCTTGTAGAGCGGTTTAAAGTTGTATGCCTGTAGACAACAAAACTCGGATTTTGAAAATTCTTCCCATTCAACTCTAGGCGCTCCCTCTCTGCTAGTTTAGAAGGTACGGAGTAAAGTGTTTCTGACAACTTTTTGTGATTGCTGCCATTCCAGACCAGCTAGAGATCTGGTTTTAGGCTCTAATAAAAGAGGAACTTCCCCTCTTTAACGTCCTAGAGTTTCACTTAATTCGGTTTTCAACTTTACCAATTGTGATCCAAAGAAGAAGGCAAGAAAATCACACAAATACGATAAATTTGAAATTGGTACTCTAGCTTTTTCCGCTTGGCTTTTAGAGCAGTTTAAAGTTGCCTGTAGACAACAAAAATCGGTTTTTTGAAAATTCTTCCCATTCAACTCTAGGCGTTCTATCTCTACTAATTTAGAAGATACAGCGATTTAAAGTTTTTTGACATCTTTTTGTGATTGCTGGCATTCCAGACCAGATAGAGAGCTGGTTTTTGGATCAAATAAAAGAGGAACTTCCCCTCTTTAACGTCCTAGAGTTTCACTTAATTCGGTTTTCAAATTTACCAATTGTGATCCAAAGAAGAAGGCAAGAAAATCACACAAATACGATAAATTTGAAATTGGTACTCTAGCTTTTTCCGCTTTGCGTGTAGAGCAGTTTAAAGTTGTAATGAAGGACACCTGAAGCCTGTAGAAAACAAAAATCGGTTTTTTGAAAATTCTTCCCGTTCAACTCTAGGAGCTCCCTCTCTGCTAGTTTAGAAGGTACGGAGTAAAGTGTTTCTGACAACTTTTTATCATTGCTGCCGTTCCAGACCAGCTAGAGATCTGATTTTAGGCTCTAGTAAAAGAGGAACTTCCCCTCTTTAACGTCCTAGAGTTTCACTTAATTCGGTTTTCAAATTTACCAATTGTAATCCAAAGAAGAAGGCAAGAAAATCACACAAATACGATAAATTTGAAATTGGTACTCTAGCTTTTTCCGCTTTGCGTGTAGAGCAGTTTAAAGTTGTAATGAAGGACACCTGAAGCCTGTAGAAAACAAAAATCGGTTTTTTGAAAATTCTTCCCGTTCAACTCTAGGCGCTCCCTCTCTGCTAGTTTAGAAGGTACGGAGTAAAGTGTTTCTGACAACTTTTTATGATTGCTGCCGTTCCAGACCAGCTAGAGATCTGGTTTTAGGCTCTAATAAAAGAGGAACTTCCCCTCTTTAACGTCCTAGAGTTTCACTTAATTCGGTTTTCAACTTTACCAACTGCGATCCAAAGAAAAAGGCAAGAAAATCACACATATACGATAAATTTGAAATTGGTACTCTAGCTTTTTCCGCTTGGCTTGTAGAGCATTTTAAAGTTGTATGCCTGTAGACAACAAAACCGGTCTTTTGAAAATTCTTCCCATTCAAGTTTAGGCGCTCTATCTCTGCTAGTTTAGAAGGTATGGCCTAAAGTGTTTTTGACAACTTTTTGTGATTGCTGCTGTTCCAGACCAGCTAGAAATCTGGTTTTAGGCTCAAATAAAAGAGGAACTTCCCCCCCCCCCCCTCTTTAACGTCCTAGAGTTTCACTTAATTCGGTTTTCAACTTTACCAACTGCGAATCAAAGAAAAAGGCAAGAAAATCACACAAATACGATAAATTTGAAATTGGTACTCTAGCTTTTTCCGCTTGGCTTGTAGAGCATTTTAAAGTTGTATCCTGTAGACAACAAAACCGGTCTTTTGAAAATTCTTCCCATTCAAGTTTAGGCGCTCTATCTCTGCTAGTTTAGAAGCTATGGCCTAAAGTGTTTTTGACAACTTTTTGTGATTGCTGCTGTTCCAGACCAGCTAGAAATCTGGTTTTAGGCTCTAGTACAAGAGGAACTTCCTCCCTCTTTAACGTCCTAGTCCTCTTTAACGTCCCAGTTTCACTTAATTCGGTTTTCAACTTTACTAACTGCGATCCAAAGAAAAAGGCAAGAAAATCACACAAATACGATAAATTTGAAATTGGTACTCTAGCTTTTTCCGCTTGGCTTGTAGAGCATTTTAAAGTTGTATCCTGTAGACAACAAAACCGGTCTTTTGAAAATTCTTCCCATTCAAGTTTAGGCGCTCTATCTCTGCTAGTTTAGAAGCTATGGCCTAAAGTGTTTTTGACAACTTTTTGTGATTGCTGCTGTTCCAGACCAGCTAGAAATCTGGTTTTAGGCTCTAGTACAAGAGGAACTTCCTCCCTCTTTAACGTCCTAGTCCTCTTTAACGTCCCAGTTTCACTTAATTCGGTTTTCAACTTTACTAACTGCGATCCAAAGAAAAAGGCAAGAAAATCACACAAATACGATAAATTTGAAATTGGTACTCTAGCTTTTTCCGCTTGGCTTGTAGAGCAGTTTAAAGTTGTATGCCTGTAGACAACAAAACCGGTCTTTTGAAAATTCTTCCCATTCAAGTTAAGGCGCTCTATCTCTGCTAGTTTAGAAGGTATGGCGTAAAGTGTTTTTGACAACTTTTTGTGATTGCTGCCGTTCCAGACCAGCTAGAGATCTGGTTTTAGGCTCTAATAAAAGAGGAACTTCCCCTGTTAAACGTCCTAGAGTTTCACTTAATTCGGTTTTCAACTTTACCAACTGCGATCCAAAGAAAAAGGCAAGAAAATCACACAAATACGATAAGTTTGAAATTGGTAGTACAAGAGGAACTTCCCCCCTTTAACGTCCTAGAGTTTCACTTAATTCGGTTTTCAACTTTACCAATTGTGATCGAAAGAACAAGACAAGAAAATCACACAAATACGATAAATTTGAAATTGGTACTCTAGCTTTTTCCGCTTGGCTTGTAGAGCGGTTTAAAGTTGTATGCCTGTAGACAACAAAAATCGGTTTTTTGAAAATTCTTCCCATTCAACTCTAGGCGTTCTATCTCTGCTAGTTTAGAAGATACAGCGATTTAAAGTTTTTTGACATCTTTTTGTGATTGCTGGCATTCCAGGCCAGATAGAGAGCTGGGTTTTGGATCAAATAAAAGAGGAACTTCCCCTCTGTAACGTCCTAGAGTTTCACTTAATTCGGTTTTCAAATTTACCAATTGTGATCCAAAGAAGAAGGCAAGAAAATCACACAAATACGATAAATTTGAAATTGGTACTCTAGCTTTTTCCGCTTGGCGTGTAGAGCAGTTTAACGTTGTAATGAAGGACACCTGATGCCTGTAGAAACCAAAAATCGGTTTTTTGAAAATTCTTCCCGTTCAACTCTAGGCGCACTCTCTCTGCTAGTTTAGAAGGTACGGCGTAAAGTGTTTCTGACAACTTTTTGTGATTGCTGCCGTTCCAGACCAGCTAGAGATCTGGTTTTAGGCTCTAATAAAAGAGGAACTTCCCCTGTTAAACGTCCTAGAGTTTCACTTAATTCGGTTTTCAACTTTACCAACTGCGATCCAAAGAAAAAGGCAAGAAAATCACACAAATACGATAAATTTGAAATTGGTACTCTAGCTTTTTCCGCTTGGCTTGTAGAGCAGTTTAAAGTTGTATGCCTGTAGACAACAAAAATCAGTTTATTGAAAATTCTTCCCATTCAACTCTAGGCGCTCCCTCTCTGCTAGTTTAGAAGGTACGGAGTAAAGTGTTTCTGACAACTTTTTGTGATTGCTGCCGTTCCAGACCAGCTAGAGATCTGGTTTTAGGCTCTAATAAAAGAGGAACTTCCCCTGTTAAACGTCCTAGAGTTTCTCTTAATTCGGTTTTCAACTTTACCAACTGCGATCCAAAGAAAAAGGCAAGAAAATCACACAAATACGATAAATTTGAAATTGGTACTCTAGCTTTTTCCGCTTGGCTTGTAGAGCAGTTTAAAGTTGTATGCCTGTAGACAACAAAACTCGGATTTTGAAATTCTTCCCATTCAACTCTAGGCGCTCCCTCTCTGCTAGTTTAGAAGGTACGGAGTAAAGTGTTTCTGACAACTTTTTGTGATTGCTGCCATTCCAGACCAGCTAGAGATCTGGTTTTAGGCTCTAATAAAAGAGGAGCTTCCCCTCTTTAACGTCCTAGAGTTTCACTTAATTCGGTTTTCGACTTTACCAATTGTGATACAAAGCAGAAGGCAAGAAAATCACACAAATACGATAAATTTGAAATTGGTACCCTAGCTTTTTCCGCTTGGCTTGTAGAGCGGTTTAAAGTTGTATGCCTGTAGACAACAAAACTCGGATTTTGAAAATTCTTCCCATTCAACTCTAGGCGCTCCCTCTCTGCTAGTTTAGAAGGTACGGAGTAAAGTGTTTCTGACAACTTTTTGTGATTGCTGCCATTCCAGACCAGCTAGAGATCTGGTTTTAGGCTCTAATAAAAGAGGAACTTCCCCTCTTTAACGTCCTAGAGTTTCACTTAATTCGGTTTTCAACTTTACCAATTGTGATCCAAAGAAGAAGGCAAGAAAATCACACAAATACGATAAATTTGAAATTGGTACTCTAGCTTTTTCCGCTTGGCTTTTAGAGCAGTTTAAAGTTGTATGCCTGTAGACAACAAAACCGGTCTTTTGAAAATTCTTCCCATTCAAGTTAAGGCGCTCTATCTCTGCTAGTTTAGAAGGTATGGCGTAAAGTGTTTTTGACAACTTTTTGTGATTGCTGCCGTTCCAGACCAGCTAGAGATCTGGTTTTAGGCTCTAGTACAAGAGGAACTTCCCCTCTTTAACGTCCTAGAGTTTCATTTAATTCGGTTTTCAACTTTACCAATTGTGATCGAAAGAACAAGGCAAGAAAATCACACAACTACGATACATTTGAAATTGGTACTCTAGCTTTTTCCGCTTGGCTTGTAGAGCAGTTTAAAGTTGTATGCCTGTAGACAACAAAAATCAGTTTATTGAAAATTCTTCCCATTCAACTCTAGGCGCTCTATCTCTGCTAGTTTAGAAGATACAGCGATTTAAAGTTTTTTGACATCTTTTTGTGATTGCTGGCATTCCAGACCAGATAGAGAGCTGGTTTTTGGATCAAATAAAGGGAACTTCCCCTCTTTAACGTCCTAGAGTTTCACTTAATTCGGTTTTCAAATTTACCAATTGTGATCCAAAGAAGAAGGCAAGAAAATCACACAAATACGATAAATTTGAAATTGGTACTCTAGCTTTTTCCGCTTGGCTTTGTGATTGCTGCTGTTCCAGACCAGCTAGAAATCTGGTTTTAGGCTCAAATAAAAGAGGAACTTCCCCCCCCCCCCCCCCCCTCTTTAACGTCCTAGAGTTTCACTTAATACGGTTTTCAACTTTACCAACTGCGAATCAAAGAAAAAGGCAAGAAAATCACACAAATACGATAAATTTGAAATTGGTACTCTAGCTTTTTCCGCTTGGCTTGTAGAGCATTTTAAAGTTGTATCCTGTAGACAACAAAACCGGTCTTTTGAAAATTCTTCCCATTCAAGTTTAGGCGCTCTATCTCTGCTAGTTTAGAAGCTATGGCCTAAAGTGTTTTTGACAACTTTTTGTGATTGCTGCTGTTCCAGACCAGCTAGAAATCTGGTTTTAGGCTCTAGTACAAGAGGAACTTCCTCCCTCTTTAACGTCCTAGTCCTCTTTAACGTCCCAGTTTCACTTAATTCGGTTTTCAACTTTACTAACTGCGATCCAAAGAAAAAGGCAAGAAAATCACACAAATACGATAAATTTGAAATTGGTACTCTAGCTTTTTCCGCTTGGCTTGTAGAGCATTTTAAAGTTGTATCCTGTAGACAACAAAACCGGTCTTTTGAAAATTCTTCCCATTCAAGTTTAGGCGCTCTATCTCTGCTAGTTTAGAAGCTATGGCCTAAAGTGTTTTTGACAACTTTTTGTGATTGCTGCTGTTCCAGACCAGCTAGAAATCTGGTTTTAGGCTCTAGTACAAGAGGAACTTCCTCCCTCTTTAACGTCCTAGTCCTCTTTAACGTCCCAGTCTCACTTAATTCGGTTTTCAACTTTACTAACTGCGATCCAAAGAAAAAGGCAAGAAAATCACACAAATACGATAAATTTGAAATTGGTACTCTAGCTTTTTCCGCTTGGCTTGTAGAGCAGTTTAAAGTTGTATGCCTGTAGACAACAAAACCGGTCTTTTGAAAATTCTTCCCATTCAAGTTAAGGCGCTCTATCTCTGCTAGTTTAGAAGGTATGGCGTAAAGTGTTTTTGACAACTTTTTGTGATTGCTGCCGTTCCAGACCAGCTAGAGATCAGGTTTTAGGCTCTAATAAAAGAGGAACTTCCCCTCTTTAACGTCCTAGAGTTTCACTTAATTCGGTTTTCAACTTTACCAACTGCGATCCAAAGAAAAAGGCAAGAAAATCACACAAATACGATAAATTTGAAATTGGTACTCTAGCTTTTTCCCCTTGGCTTGTAGAGCAGTTTAAAGTTGTATGCCTGTAGACAACAAAACTCGGTTTTTTGAAAATTCTTCCCATTCAACTCTAGGCGTTCTATCTCTGCTAGTTTAGAAGATACAGCGATTTAAAGTTTTTTGACATCTTTTTGTGATTGCTGGCATTCCAGGCCAGATAGAGAGCTGGGTTTTGGATCAAATAAAAGAGGAACTTCCCCTCTGTAACGTCCTAGAGTTTCACTTAATTCGGTTTTCAAATTTACCAACTGCGATCCAAAGAAAAAGGCAAGAAAATCACACAAATACGATAAGTTTGAAATTGGTAGTACAAGAGGAACTTCCCCCCTTTAACGTCCTAGAGTTTCACTTAATTCGGTTTTCAACTTTACCAATTGTGATACAAAGCAGAAGGCAAGAAAATAACACAAATACGATAAATTTGAAATTGGTACTCTAGCTTTTTCCGCTTGGCTTGTAGAGCGGTTTAAAGTTGTATGCCTGTAGACAACAAAAATCGGTTTTTTGAAAATTCTTCCCATTCAACTCTAGGCGTTCTATCTCTGCTAGTTTAGAAGATACAGCGATTTAAAGT
Source organism: Coelopa pilipes (assembly GCA_947389925.1). Classification (NCBI taxonomy): domain Eukaryota; kingdom Metazoa; phylum Arthropoda; class Insecta; order Diptera; family Coelopidae; genus Coelopa; species Coelopa pilipes. The sequence goes on from OX376700.1 coordinate 12,768,165, forward strand.
TTTTTGACATCTTTTTGTGATTGCTGGCATTCCAGGCCAGATAGAGAGCTGGGTTTTGGATCAAATAAAAGAGGAACTTCCCCTCTGTAACGTCCTAGAGTTTCACTTAATTCGGTTTTCAAATTTACCAATTGTGATCCAAAGAAGAAGGCAAGAAAATCACACAAATACGATAAATTTGAAATTGGTACTCTAGCTTTTTCCGCTTGGCGTGTAGAGCAGTTTAACGTTGTAATGAAGGACACATGATGCCTGTAGAAACCAAAAATCGGTTTTTTGAAAATTCTTCCCGTTCAACTCTAGGCGCACTCTCTCTGCTAGTTTAGAAGGTACGGCGTAAAGTGTTTCTGACAACTTTTTGTGATTGCTGCCGTTCCAGACCAGCTAGAGATCTGGTTTTAGGCTCTAATAAAAGAGGAACTTCCCCTGTTAAACGTCCTAGAGTTTCACTTAATTCGGTTTTCAACTTTACCAACTGCGATCCAAAGAAAAAGGCAAGAAAATCACACAAATACGATAAATTTGAAATTGGTACTCTAGCTTTTTCCGCTTGGCTTGTAGAGCAGTTTAAAGTTGTATGCCTGTAGACAACAAAAATCGGTTTTTTGAAAATTCTTCCCATTCAACTCTAGGCGCTCCCTCTCTGCTAGTTTAGAAGGTACGGAGTAAAGTGTTTCTGACAACTTTTTGTGATTGCTGCCGTTCCAGACCAGCTAGAGATCTGGTTTTAGGCTCTAATAAAAGAGGAACTTCCCCTGTTAAACGTCCTAGAGTTTCTCTTAATTCGGTTTTCAACTTTACCAACTGCGATCCAAAGAAAAAGGCAAGAAAATCACACAAATACGATAAATTTGAAATTGGTACTCTAGCTTTTTCCGCTTGGCTTGTAGAGCAGTTTAAAGTTGTATGCCTGTAGACAACAAAACTCGGATTTTGAAAATTCTTCCCATTCAACTCTAGGCGCTCCCTCTCTGCTAGTTTAGAAGGTTTACCAATTGTGATCGAAAGAACAAGGCAAGAAAATCACACAACTACGATACATTTGAAATTGGTACTCTAGCTTTTTCCGCTTGGCTTGTAGAGCAGTTTAAAGTTGTATGCCTGTAGACAACAAAAATCAGTTTATTGAAAATTCTTCCCATTCAACTCTAGGCGCTCTATCTCTGCTAGTTTAGAAGATACAGCGATTTAAAGTTTTTTGACATCTTTTTGTGATTGCTGGCATTCCAGACCAGATAGAGAGCTGGTTTTTGGATCAAATAAAGGGAACTTCCCCTCTTTAACGTCCTAGAGTTTCACTTAATTCGGTTTTCAAATTTACCAATTGTAATCCAAAGAAGAAGACAAGAAAATCACACAAATACACAATTCCGCTTGGCGTATAGAGCAGTTTAAAGTTGTAATGAAGGACACCTGATGTCTGTAGAAAACAAAAATCGGTTTTTTGAAAATTCTTCCCGTTCAACTCTAGGCGCTCTCTCTCTGCTAGTTTAGAAGGTATGGCGTAAAGTGTTTTTGACAACTTTTTGTGATTGCTGCCGTTCCAGACCAGCTAGAGATCTGGTTTTAGGCTCTAGTACAAGAGGCGGTTCCCCTCTTTAACGTCCTAGAGTTTCACTTAATTCGGTTTTCGACTTTACCAATTGTGATACAAAGCAGAAGGCAAGAAAATCACACAAATACGATAAATTTGAAATTGGTACCCTAGCTTTTTCCGCTTGGCTTGTAGAGCGGTTTAAAGTTGTATGCCTGTAGACAACAAAAATCGGTTTTTTGAAAATTCTTCCCATTCAACTCTAGGCGTTCTATCTCTGCTAGTTTAGAAGATACAGCGATTTAAAGTTTTTTGACATCTTTTTGTGATTGCTGGCATTCCAGACCAGATAGAGAGCTGGTTTTTGGATCAAATAAAAGAGGAACTTCCCCTTTTTAACGTCCTAGAGTTTCACTTAATTCGGTTTTCAAATTTACCAATTGTGATCCAAAGAAGAAGGCAAGAAAATCACACAAATACGATAAATTTGAAATTGGTACTCTATCTTTTTCCGCTTGGCGTGTAGAGCAGTTTAAAGTTGTAATGAAGGACACCTGAAGTCTGTAGAAAACAAAAATCGGTTTTTTGAAAATTCTTCCCGTTCAACTCTAGGCGCTCCCTCTCTGCTAGTTTAGAAGGTACGGAGTAAAGTGTTTCTGACAACTTTTTATGATTGCTGCCGTTCCAGACCAGCTAGAGATCTGGTTTTAGGCTCCAATAAAAGAGGAACTTCCCCTCTTTAACGTCCTAGAGTTTCACCTAATTCGGTTTTCAACTTTACCAACTGCGATCCAAAGAAAAAGGCAAGAAAATCACACAAATACGATAAATTTGAAATTGGTACTCTAGCTTTTTCCGCTTGGCTTGTAGAGCAGTTTAAAGTTGTATGCCTGTAGACAACAAAAATCGGTTTTTTGAAAATTCTTCCCATTCAACTCTCGGCGCTCTATCTCTGCTAGTTTAGAAGACACAGCGATTTAAAGTTTTTTGACATCTTTTTGTGATTGCTGGCATTCCAGACCAGATAGAGAGCTGGTTTTTGGATCAAATAAAAGAGGAACTTCCCCTCTTTAACGTCCTAGAGTTTCACTTAATTCGGTTTTCAAATTTACCAATTGTGATCCAAAGAAGAAGGCAAGAAAATCACACAAATACGATAAATTTGAAATTGGTACTCTATCTTTTTCCGCTTGGCGTGTAGAGCAGTTTAAAGTTGTAATGAAGGACACCTGAAGTCTGTAGAAAACAAAAATCGGTTTTTTGAAAATTCTTCCCGTTCAACTCTAGGCGCTCCCTCTCTGCTAGTTTAGAAGGTACGGAGTAAAGTGTTTCTGACAACTTTTTATGATTGCTGCCGTTCCAGACCAGCTAGAGATCTGGTTTTAGGCTCCAATAAAAGAGGAACTTCCCCTCTTTAACGTCCTAGAGTTTCACCTAATTCGGTTTTCAACTTTACCAACTGCGATCCAAAGAAAAAGGCAAGAAAATCACACAAATACGATAAATTTGAAATTGGTACTCTAGCTTTTTCCGCTTGGCTTGTAGAGCAGTTTAAAGTTGTATGCCTGTAGACAACAAAAATCGGTTTTTTGAAAATTCTTCCCATTCAACTCTCGGCGCTCTATCTCTGCTAGTTTAGAAGACACAGCGATTTAAAGTTTTTTGACATCTTTTTGTGATTGCTGGCATTCCAGACCAGATAGATAGAGGTCTTTTGAAAATTCTTCCCATTCAAGTTAAGGCGCTCTATCTCTGCTAGTTTAGAAGGTATGGCGTAAAGTGTTTTTGACAACTTTTTGTGATTGCTGCCGTTCCAGACCAGCTAGAGATCTGGTTTTAGGCTCTAGTACAAGAGGAACTTCCCCTCTTTAACGACCTAGAGTTTCACTTAATTCGGTTTTCAACTTTACCAATTGTGATACAAAGCAGAAGGCAAGAAAATCACACAAATACGATAAATTTGAAATTGGTACTCTAGCTTTTTCCGCTTGGCCTGTAGAGCGGTTTAAAGTTGTATGCCTGTAGACAACAAAAATCGGTTTTTTGAAAATTCTTCCCATTCAACTCTAGGCGTTCTATCTCTGCTAGTTTAGAAGATACAGCGATTTAAAGTTTTTTGACATCATTTTGTGATTGCTGACATTCCAGACCAGATAGAGAGCTGGTTTTTGGATCAAATAAAAGAGGAACTTCCCCTCTTTAACGTCCTAGAGTTTCACTTAATTCGGTTTTCAAATTTACCAATTGTGATCCAAAGAAGAAGGCAAGAAAATCACACAAATACGATAAATTTGAAATTGGTACTCTAGCTTTTTCCGCTTGGCGTGTAGAGCAGTTTAAAGTTGTAATGAAGGACACCTGATGTCTGTAGAAAACAAAAATCGGTTTTTTGAAAATTCTTCCCGTTCAACTCTAGGCGCTCTCTCTCTGCTAGTTTAGAAGGTACGGCGTAAAGTGTTTCTGATAACTTTTTGTGATTGCTCCCGTTCCAGACCAGATAGAGATCTGGTTTTAGGCTCTAAGAAAAGAGGAACTTCCCCACTTTAACGTCCTAGAGTTTCACTTAATTCGGTTTTCAACTTTACCAATTGTGATACAAAGAAGAAGGCAAGAAAATCAAACAAATACGATAAATTTGAAATTGGTACTCTAGCTTTTTCCGCTTGGCTTGTAGAGCGGTTTAAAGTTGTATGCCTGTAGACAACAAAAATCGGTTTTTTGAAAATTCTTCCCATTCAACTCTAGGCGTTCTATCTCTGCTAGTTTAGAAGATACAGCGATTTAAAGTTTTTTGACATCATTTTGTGATTGCTGACATTCCAGACCAGATAGAGAGCTGGTTTTTGGATCAAATAAAAGAGGAACTTCCCCTCTTTAACGTCCTAGAGTTTCACTTAATTCGGTTTTCAAATTTACCAATTGTGATCCAAAGAAGAAGGCAAGAAAATCACACAAATACGATAAATTTGAAATTGGTACTCTAGCTTTTTCCGCTTGGCGTGTAGAGCAGTTTAACGTTGTAATGAAGGACATCTGAAGCCTGTAGAAAACAAAAATCGGTTTTTTGAAAATTCTTCCCGTTCAACTCTAGGCGCTCCCTCTCTGCTAGTTTAGAAGGTACGGAGTAAAGTGTTTCTGATAACTTTTTATGATTGCTGCCGTTCCAGACCAGCTAGAGATCTGGTTTTAGGCTCTAATAAAAGAGGAACTTCCGCTCTTTAACGTCCTAGAGTTTCACTTAATTCGGTTTTCAACTTTACCAATTGTGATCCAAAGAAGAAGGCAAGAAAATCACACAAATACGATAAATTTGAAATTGGTACTCTAGCTTTTTCCGCTTGGCTTTTAGAGCAGTTTAAAGTTGTATGCCTGTAGACAACAAAACCGGTCTTTTGAAAATTCTTCCCATTCAAGTTAAGGCGCTCTATCTCTGCTAGTTTAGAAGGTATGGCGTAAAGTGTTTTTGACAACTTTTTGTGATTGCTGCCGTTCCAGACCAGCTAGAGATCTGGTTTTAGGCTCTAGTACAAGAGGAACTTCCCCTCTTTAACGTCCTGAGTTTCACTTAATTCGGTTTTCAACTTTACCAATTGTGATACAAAGCAGAAGGCAAGAAAATCACACAAATACCATAAATTTGAAATTGGTACTCTAGCTTTTTCCGCTTGGCTTGTAGAGCGGTTTAAAGTTGTATGCCTGTAGACAACAAAAATCGGTTTTTTGAAAATTCTTCCCATTCAACTCTAGGCGTTCTATCTCTACTAGTTTAGAAGATACAGCGATTTAAAGTTTTTTGACATCTTTTTGTGATTGCTGGCATTCCAGACCAGATAGAGAGCTGGTTTTTGGATCAAATAAAAGAGGAACTTCCCCTCTTTAACGTCCTAGAGTTTCACTTAATTCGGTTTTCAAATTTACCAATTGTGATCCAAAGAAGAAGGCAAGAAAATCACACAAATACGATAAATTTGAAATTGGTACTCTAGCTTTTTCCGCTTTGCGTGTAGAGCAGTTTAAAGTTGTAATGAAGGACACCTGAAGCCTGTAGAAAACAAAAATCGGTTTTTTGAAAATTCTTCCCGTTCAACTCTAGGCGCTCCCTCTCTGCTAGTTTAGAAGGTACGGAGTAAAGTGTTTCTGACAACTTTTTATGATTGCTGCCGTTCCAGACCAGCTAGAGATCTGATTTTAGGCTCTAGTAAAAGAGGAACTTCCCCTCTTTAACGTCCTAGAGTTTCACTTAATTCGGTTTTCAAATTTACCAATTGTGATCCAAAGAAGAAGGCAAGAAAATCACACAAATACGATAAATTTGAAATTGGTACTCTAGCTTTTTCCGCTTTGCGTGTAGAGCAGTTTAAAGTTGTAATGAAGGACACCTGAAGCCTGTAGAAAACAAAAATCGGTTTTTTGAAAATCCTTCCCGTTCAACTCTAGGCGCTCCCTCTCTGCTAGTTTAGAAGGTACGGAGTAAAGTGTTTCTGACAACTTTTTATGATTGCTGCCGTTCCAGACCAGCTAGAGATCTGGTTTTAGGCTCTAATAAAAGAGGAACTTCCCCTCTTTAACGTCCTAGAGTTTCACTTAATTCGGTTTTCAACTTTACCAACTGCGATCCAAAGAAAAAGGCAAGAAAATCACACATATACGATAAATTTGAAATTGGTACTCTAGCTTTTTCCGCTTGGCTTGTAGAGCATTTTAAAGTTGTATGCCTGTAGACAACAAAACCGGTCTTTTGAAAATTCTTCCCATTCAAGTTTAGGCGCTCTATCTCTGCTAGTTTAGAAGGTATGGCCTAAAGTGTTTTTGACAACTTTTTGTGATTGCTGCTGTTCCAGACCAGCTAGAAATCTGGTTTTAGGCTCAAATAAAAGAGGAACTTCCCCGGAACTTGCTGCCGTTCCAGACCAGCTAGAGATCTGGTTTTAGGCTCTAGTAAAAGAGGAACTTCCCCTCTTTAACGTCCTAGAGTTTCACTTAATTCGGTTTTCAACTTTACCAATTGAGATCGAAAGAACAAGGCAAGAAAATCACACAAATACGATAAATTTGAAATTGGTACTCTAGCTTTTTCCGCTTTTCGTGTAGAGCAGTTTAAAGTTGTAATGAAGGACACCTGATGCCTGTAGAAAACAAAAATCGGTTTTTTGAAAATTCTTCCCGTTCAACTCTAGGCGCTCCCTCTCTGCTAGTTTAGAAGGTACGGAGTAAAGTGTTTCTGACAACTTTTTATGATTGCTTAATTAACTTAATTCGGTTTTCAACTTTACCAACTGCGATCCAAAGAAAAAGGCAAGAAAATCACACAAATACGATAAATTTGAAATTGGTACTCTAGCTTTTTCCCCTTGGCTTGTAGAGTAGTTTAAAGTTGTATGCCTGTAGACAACAAAACTCGGATTTTGAAAATTCTTCCCATTCAACTCCAGGCGCTCCCTCTCTGCTAGTTTAGAAGGTACGGAGTAAAGTGTTTCTGACAACTTTTTGTGATTGCTGCCATTCCAGACCAGCTAGAGATCTGGTTTTAGGCTCTAATAAAAGAGGAACTTCCCCTCACGTCTTAGAGTTTCACTTAATTCGGTTTTCAACTTTACCAACTGCGATCCAAAGAAAAAGGCAAGAAAATCACACAAATACGATAAATTTGAAATTGGTACTCTAGCTTTTTCCGCTTGGCTTGTAGAGCAGTTTAAAGTTGTATGCCTGTAGACAACAAAAACCAGTTTATTGAAAATTCTTCCCATTCAACTCTAGGCGCTCTATCTCTGCTAGTTTAGAAGATACAGCGATTTAAAGTTTTTTGACATCTTTTTGTGATTGCTGGCATTCCAGACCAGATAGATAGAGGTCTTTTGAAAATTCTTCCCATTCAAGTTAAGGCGCTCTATCTCTGCTAGTTTAGAAGGTATGGCGTAAAGTGTTTTTGACAACTTTTTGTGATTGCTGCCGTTCCAGACCAGCTAGAGATCTGGTTTTAGGCTCTAGTACAAGAGGAACTTCCCCTCTTTAACGACCTAGAGTTTCACTTAATTCGGTTTTCAACTTTACCAATTGTGATACAAAGCAGAAGGCAAGAAAATCACACAAATACGATAAATTTGAAATTGGTACTCTAGCTTTTTCCGCTTGGCTTGTAGAGCGGTTTAAAGTTGTATGCCTGTAGACAACAAAAATCGGTTTTTTGAAAATTCTTCCCATTCAACTCTAGGCGTTCTATCTCTGCTAGTTTAGAAGATACAGCGATTTAAAGTTTTTTGACATCTTTTTGTGATTGCTGGCATTCCAGACCAGATAGAGAGCTGGTTTTTGGATCAAATAAAAGAGGAACTTCCCCTCTTTAACGTCCTAGAGTTTCACTTAATTCGGTTTTCAAATTTACCAATTGTGATCCAAAGAAGAAGGCAAGAAAATCACACAAATACGATAAATTTGAAATTGGTACTCTAGCTTTTTCCGCTTGGCGTGTAGAGCAGTTTAAAGTTGTAATGAAGGACACCTGATGTCTGTAGAAAACAAAAATCGGTTTTTTGAAAATTCTTCCCGTTCAACTCTAGGCGCTCTCTCTCTGCTAGTTTAGAAGGTACGGCGTAAAGTGTTTCTGATAACTTTTTGTGATTGCTCCCGTTCCAGACCAGATAGAGATCTGGTTTTAGGCTCTAAGAAAAGAGGAACTTCCCCACTTTAACGTCCTAGAGTTTCACTTAATTCGGTTTTCAACTTTACCAATTGTGATACAAAGAAGAAGGCAAGAAAATCAAACAAATACGATAAATTTGAAATTGGTACTCTAGCTTTTTTCGCTTGGCTTTTAGAGCGGTTTAAAGTTGTATGCCTGTAGACAACAAAAATCGGTTTTTTGAAAATTCTTCCCATTCAACTCTAGGCGTTCTATCTCTGCTAGTTTAGAAGATACAGCGATTTAAAGTTTTTTGACATCATTTTGTGATTGCTGACATTCCAGACCAGATAGAGAGCTGGTTTTTGGATCAAATAAAAGAGGAACTTCCCCTCTTTAACGTCCTAGAGTTTCACTTAATTCGGTTTTCAAATTTACCAATTGTGATCCAAAGAAGAAGGCAAGAAAATCACACAAATACGATAAATTTGAAATTGGTACTCTAGCTTTTTCCGCTTGGCGTGTAGAGCAGTTTAACGTTGTAATGAAGGACATCTGAAGCCTGTAGAAAACAAAAATCGGTTTTTTGAAAAATCTTCCCGTTCAACTCTAGGCGCTCCCTCTCTGCTAGTTTAGAAGGTACGGAGTAAAGTGTTTCTGATAACTTTTTATGATTGCTGCCGTTCCAGACCAGCTAGAGATCTGGTTTTAGGCTCTAATAAAAGAGGAACTTCCGCTCTTTAACGTCCTAGAGTTTCACTTAATTCGGTTTTCAACTTTACCAATTGTGATCCAAAGAAGAAGGCAAGAAAATCACACAAATACGATAAATTTGAAATTGGTACTCTAGCTTTTTCCGCTTGGCTTTTAGAGCAGTTTAAAGTTGTATGCCTGTAGACAACAAAACCGGTCTTTTGAAAATTCTTCCCAATCAAGTTAAGGCGCTCTATCTCTGCTAGTTTAGAAGGTATGGCGTAAAGTGTTTTTGACAACTTTTTGTGATTGCTGCCGTTCCAGACCAGCTAGAGATCTGGTTTTAGGCTCTAGTACAAGAGGAACTTCCCCTCTTTAACGTCCTAGAGTTTCACTTAATTCGGTTTTCAACTTTACCAATTGTGATACAAAGCAGAAGGCAAGAAAATCACACAAATACCATAAATTTGAAATTGGTACTCTAGCTTTTTCCGCTTGGCTTGTAGAGCGGTTTAAAGTTGTATGCCTGTAGACAACAAAAATCGGTTTTTTGAAAATTCTTCCCATTCAACTCTAGGCGTTCTATCTCTACTAGTTTAGAAGATACAGCGATTTAAAGTTTTTTGACATCTTTTTGTGATTGCTGGCATTCCAGACCAGATAGAGAGCTGGTTTTTGGATCAAATAAAAGAGGAACTTCCCCTCTTTAATGTCCTAGAGTTTCACTTAATTCGGTTTTCAAATTTACCAATTGTGATCCAAAGAAGAAGGCAAGAAAATCACACAAATACGATAAATTTGAAATTGGTACTCTAGCTTTTTCCGCTTTGCGTGTAGAGCAGTTTAAAGTTGTAATGAAGGACACCTGAAGCCTGTAGAAAACAAAAATCGGTTTTTTGAAAATTCTTCCCGTTCAACTCTAGGCGCTCCCTCTCTGCTAGTTTAGAAGGTACGGAGTAAAGTGTTTCTGACAACTTTTTATGATTGCTGCCGTTCCAGACCAGCTAGAGATCTGATTTTAGGCTCTAGTAAAAGAGGAACTTCCCCTCTTTAACGTCCTAGAGTTTCACTTAATTCGGTTTTCAAATTTACCAATTGTGATCCAAAGAAGAAGGCAAGAAAATCACACAAATACGATAAATTTGAAATTGGTACTCTAGCTTTTTCCGCTTTGCGTGTAGAGCAGTTTAAAGTTGTAATGAAGGACACCTGAAGCCTGTAGAAAACAAAAATCGGTTTTTTGAAAATTCTTCCCGTTCAACTCTAGGCGCTCCCTCTCTGCTAGTTTAGAAGGTACGGAGTAAAGTGTTTCTGACAACTTTTTATGATTGCTGCCGTTCCAGACCAGCTAGAGATCTGGTTTTAGGCTCTAATAAAAGAGGAACTTCCCCTCTTTAACGTCCTAGAGTTTCACTTAATTCGGTTTTCAACTTTACCAACTGCGATCCAAAGAAAAAGGCAAGAAAATCACACATATACGATAAATTTGAAATTGGTACTCTAGCTTTTTCCGCTTGGCTTGTAGAGCATTTTAAAGTTGTATGCCTGTAGACAACAAAACCGGTCTTTTGAAAATTCTTCCCATTCAAGTTTAGGCGCTCTATCTCTGCTAGTTTAGAAGGTATGGCCTAAAGTGTTTTTGACAACTTTTTGTGATTGCTGCTGTTCCAGACCAGCTAGAAATCTGGTTTTAGGCTCAAATAAAAGAGGAACTTCCCCGGAACTTGCTGCCGTTCCAGACCAGCTAGAGATCTGGTTTTAGGCTCTAGTAAAAGAGGAACTTCCCCTCTTTAACGTCCTAGAGTTTCACTTAATTCGGTTTTCAACTTTACCAATTGAGATCGAAAGAACAAGGCAAGAAAATCACACAAATACGATAAATTTGAAATTGGTACTCTAGCTTTTTCCGCTTTTCGTGTAGAGCAGTTTAAAGTTGTAATGAAGGACACCTGAAGCCTGTAGAAAACAAAAATCGGTTTTTTGAAAATTCTTCCCGTTCAACTCTAGGCGCTCCCTCTCTGCTAGTTTAGAAGGTACGGAGTAAAGTGTTTCTGACAACTTTTTATGATTGCTTAATTAACTTAATTCGGTTTTCAACTTTACCAACTGCGATCCAAAGAAAAAGGCAAGAAAATCACACAAATACGATAAATTTGAAATTGGTACTCTAGCTTTTTCCCCTTGGCTTGTAGAGTAGTTTAAAGTTGTATGCCTGTAGACAACAAAACTCGGATTTTGAAAATTCTTCCCATTCAACTCCAGGCGCTCCCTCTCTGCTAGTTTAGAAGGTACGGAGTAAAGTGTTTCTGACAACTTTTTGTGATTGCTGCCATTCCAGACCAGCTAGAGATCTGGTTTTAGGCTCTAATAAAAGAGGAACTTCCCCTCACGTCTTAGAGTTTCACTTAATTCGGTTTTCAACTTTACCAACTGCGATCCAAAGAAAAAGGCAAGAAAATCACACAAATACGATAAATTTGAAATTGGTACTCTAGCTTTTTCCGCTTGGCTTGTAGAGCAGTTTAAAGTTGTATGCCTGTAGACAACAAAAACCAGTTTATTGAAAATTCTTCCCATTAAACTCTAGGCGCTCTATCTCTGCTAGTTTAGAAGATACAGCGATTTAAAGTTTTTTGACATCTTTTTGTGATTGCTGGCATTCCAGACCAGATAGAGAGCTGGTTTTTGGATCAAATAAAAGAGGAACTTGAAATTGGTACTCTAGCTTTTTCCGCTTGGCTTGTAGAGCAGTTTAAAGTTGTATGCCTGTAGACAACAAAACCGGTCTTTTGAAAATTCTTCCCATTCAAGTTTAGGCGCTCTATCTCTGATAGTTTAGAAGATATAGCGATTTAAAGTGTTTTTGACAACTTTTTATGATTGCTGCTGTTCCAGACCAGCTAGAAATCTGGTTTTAGGCTTAAATAAAAGAGGAACTTCCCCCCCCTCTTTAACGTCCTAGAGTTTCATTTAATTCTGTTTTCAACTTTACCAATAGTAATCCAAAGAAAAAGGTCAGAGAATCACCCAAATACGAACAATTTTAAATTTGAAATTGGTTATGTAGCTTTTTCGGCTTGGCTTGTAGAGCAGTTTAAAGTTGTATGCCTGTAGACAACAAAAATCGGTTTTTTGAAAATTCTTCCCATTCAACTCTCGGCGCTCTATCTCTGCTAGTTTAGAAGACACAGCGATTTAAAGTTTTTTGATATCTTTTTGTAATTGCTGGCATTCCAGACCATATAGAGAGCTGGTTTTTTGATCAAATAAAAGAAGAACTTCCCCTCTTTAACGTCCTAGAGTTTCACTTAATTCAAGAAAATCACACAAATACGATAAATTTGAAATTGGTACTCTAGCTTTTTCCCCTTGGCTTGTAGAGCAGTTTAAAGTTGTATGCCTGTAGACAACAAAACTCGGTTTTTTGAAAATTCTTCCCATTCAACTCTAGGCGTTCTATCTCTGCTAGTTTAGAAGATACAGCGATTTAAAGTTTTTTGACATCTTTTTGTGATTGCTGGCATTCCAGACCAGCTAGAGATCTGGTTTTAGGCTCTAATAAAAGAGGAACTTCCCCTCTTTAACGTCCTAGAGTTTCACTTAATTCGGTTTTCAACTTTACCAACTGCGATCCAAAGAAAAAGGCAAGAAAATCACACAAATACGATAAATTTGAAATTGGTACTCTAGCTTTTTCCCCTTGGCTTGTAGAGCAGTTTAAAGTTGTATGCCTGTAGACAACAAAACTCGGTTTTTTGAAAATTCTTCCCATTCAACTCTAGGCGTTCTATCTCTGCTAGTTTAGAAGATACAGCGATTTAAAGTTTTTTGACATCTTCTTGTGATTGCTGGCATTCCAGACCAGATAAAGAGCTGGTTTTTGGATCAAATAAAAGAGGAACTTCCCCTCTTTAACGTCCTAGAGTTTCACTTAATTCGGTTTTCAAATTTACCAATTGTGATCCAAAGAAGAAGGCAAGAAAATCACACAAATACGATAAATTTGAAATTGGTACTCTAGCTTTTTCCGCTTGGCTTGTAGAGCGGTTTAAAGTTGTATGCCTGTAGACAACAAAACTCGGTTTTTTGAAAATTCTTCCCATTCAACTCTAGGCGTTCTATCTCTGCTAGTTTAGAAGGTATGGCGTAAAGTGTTTTTGACAACTTTTTGTGATTGCTGCTGTTCCAGACTAGCTAGAAATCTGGTTTTAGGCTCAAATAAAAGAGGAACTTCCACCCCCCCCCCCCCCCCCTTTAACGTCCTAGAGTTTCATTTAATTCTGTTTTCAACTTTACCAATAGTAATCCAAAGAAAAAGGTCAGAGAATCACCCAAATACGAACAATTTTAAATTTGAAATTGGTTATGTAGCTTTTTCGGCTTGGCTTGTAGAGCAGTTTAAAGTTGTATGCCTGTAGACAACAAAAATCGGTTTTTTGAAAATTCTTCCCATTCAACTCTCGGCGCTCTATCTCTGCTAGTTTAGAAGACACAGCGATTTAAAGTTTTTTGATATCTTTTTGTAATTGCTGGCATTCCAGACCATATAGAGAGCTGGTTTTTTGATCAAATAAAAGAAGAACTTCCCCTCTTTAACGTCCTAGAGTTTCACTTAATTCAAGAAAATCACACAAATACGATAAATTTGAAATTGGTACTCTAGCTTTTTCCCCTTGGCTTGTAGAGCAGTTTAAAGTTGTATGCCTGTAGACAACAAAACTCGGTTTTTTGAAAATTCTTCCCATTCAACTCTAGGCGTTCTATCTCTGCTAGTTTAGAAGATACAGCGATTTAAAGTTTTTTGACATCTTTTTGTGATTGCTGGCATTCCAGACCAGCTAGAGATCTGGTTTTAGGCTCTAATAAAAGAGGAACTTCCCCTCTTTAACGTCCTAGAGTTTCACTTAATTCGGTTTTCAACTTTACCAACTGCGATCCAAAGAAAAAGGCAAGAAAATCACACAAATACGATAAATTTGAAATTGGTACTCTAGCTTTTTCCCCTTGGCTTGTAGAGCAGTTTAAAGTTGTATGCCTGTAGACAACAAAACTCGGTTTTTTGAAAATTCTTCCCATTCAACTCTAGGCGTTCTATCTCTGCTAGTTTAGAAGATACAGCGATTTAAAGTTTTTTGACATCTTTTTGTGATTGCTGGCATTCCAGAGCAGATAGAGAGCTGGTTTTTGGATCAAATAAAAGAGGAACTTCCCCTCTTTAACGTCCTAGAGTTTCACTTAATTCGGTTTTCAAATTTACCAATTGTGATCCAAAGAAGAAGGCAAGAAAATCACACAAATACGATAAATTTGAAATTGGTACTCTAGCTTTTTCCGCTTGGCTTGTAGAGCGGTTTAAAGTTGTATGCCTGTAGACAACAAAACTCGGTTTTTTGAAAATTCTTCCCATTCAACTCTAGGCGTTCTATCTCTGCTAGTTTAGAAGGTATGGCGTAAAGTGTTTTTGACAACTTTTTGTGATTGCTGCTGTTCCAGACTAGCTAGAAATCTTGTTTTAGGCTCAAATAAAAGAGGAACTTCCACCCCCCCCCCCCCCTTTAACGTCCTAGAGTTTCATTTAATTCTGTTTTCAACTTTACCAATAGTAATCCAAAGAAAAAGGTCAGAGAATCACCCAAATACGAACAATTTTAAATTTGAAATTGGTTATGTAGCTTTTTCGGCTTGGCTTGTAGAGCAGTTTAAAGTTGTATGCCTGTAGACAACAAAACTCGGTTTTTTGAAAATTCTTCCCATTCAACTCTAGGCGTTCTATCTCTGCTAGTTTAGAAGATACAGCGATTTAAAGTTTTTTCACATCTTTTTGTGATTGCTGGCATTCCAGACCAGATAGAGAGCTGGTTTTTGGATCAAATAAAAGAGGAACTTCCCCTCTGTAACGTCCTAGAGTTTCACTTAATTCGGTTTTCAAATTTACCAATTGTAATCCAAAGAAGAAGACAAGAAAATCACACAAACACACAATTCCGCTTGGCGTGTAGAGCAGTTTAAAGTTGTAATGAAGGACACCTGATATCTGTAGAAAACAAAAATCGGTTTTTTGAAAATTCTTCCCGTTCAACTCTAGGCGCTCTCTCTCTCTGCAAGTTTAGAAGGTACGGCGTAAAGTGTTTCTGACAACTTTTTGTGATTGCTGCCGTTCCAGACCAGCTAGAGATCTGGTTTTAGGCTCTAAAAAAAGAGGAACTTCCCCTCTTTAACGTCCTAGAGTTTCACTTAATTCGGTTTTCAACTTTACCAATTGTGATCCAAAGAAGAAGGCAAGAAAATCACACAAATACGATAAATTTGAAATTGGTACTCTAGCTTTTTCCGCTTGGCGTGTAGAGCAGTTTAAAGTTGTAATGAAGGACACCTGAAGTCTGTAGAAAACAAAAATCGGTTTTTTGAAAATTCTTCCCGTTCAACTCTAGGCGCTCCCTCTCTGCTAGTTTAGAAGGTACGGAGTAAAGTGTTTCTGACAACTTTTTATGATTGCTGCCGTTCCAGACCAGCTAGAGATCTGGTTTTAGGCTCTAAAAAAAGAGGAACTTCCCCTCTTTAACGTCCTAGAGTTTCACTTAATTCGGTTTTCAACTTTACCAACTGCGATCCAAAGAAAAAGGCAAGAAAATCACACAAATACGATAAATTTGAAATTGGTACTCTAGCTTTTTCCCCTTGGCTTGTAGAGCAGTTTAAAGTTGTATGCCTGTAGACAACAAAACTCGGTTTTTTGAAAATTCTTCCCATTCAACTTTAGACGCTCTATCTCTGCTAGTTTAGAAGGTATGGCGTAAAGTGTTTTTGACAACTTTTTGTGATTGCTGCTGTTCCAGACCAGCTAGAAATCTGGTTTTAGGCTCAAATAAAAGAGGAACTTCCCCCCCCCCACTTTAACGTCCTAGAGTTTCATTTAATTCTGTTTTCAACTTTACCAATAGTAATCCAAAGAAAAAGGTCAGAGAATCACCCAAATACGAACAATTTTAAATTTGAAATTGGTTATGTAGCTTTTTCGGCTTGGCTTGTAGAGCAGTTTAAAGTTGTATGCCTGTAGACAACAAAAATCGGTTTTTTGAAAATTCTTCCCATTCAACTCTCGGCGCTCTATCTCTGCTAGTTTAGAAGACACAGCGATTTAAAGTTTTTTGATATCTTTTTGTAATTGCTGGCATTCCAGACCATATAGAGAGCTGGTTTTTTGATCAAATAAAAGAAGAACTTCCCCTCTTTAACGTCCTAGAGTTTCACTTAATTCGGTTTTCAAATTTACCAATTGTGATCCAAAGAAGAAGACCAGCTAGAGATCTGGTTTTAGGCTCTAATAAAAGAGGAACTTCCCCTCTTTAACGTCCTAGAGTTTCACTTCATTCGGTTTTCAACTTTACCAATTGTGATCGAAAGAACACGGCAAGAAAATCACACAAATACACAATTCCGCTTGGCGTGTAGAGCAGTTTAAAGTTGTAATGAAGGACACCTGATGCCTGTAGAAAACAAAATTCGGATTTTTGAAAATTCTTCCCGTTCAACTCTAGGCGCTCTCTCTCTGCTAGTTTAGAAGGTACGGCGTAAAGTGTTTCTGACAACTTTTTGTGATTGCTGCCGTTCCAGACCAGCTAGAGATCTGGTTTTAGGCTCTAATAAAAGAGGAACTTCCCCTGTTAAACGTCCTAGAGTTTCACTTAATTCGGTTTTCAACTTTACCAACTGCGATCCAAAGAAAAAGGCAAGAAAATCACACAAATACGATAAATTTGAAATTGGTACTCTAGCTTTTTCCGCTTGGCTTGTAGAGCAGTTTAAAGTTGTATGCCTGTAGACAACAAAAATCAGTTTATTGAAAATTCTTCCCATTCAACTCTAGGCGCTCCCTCTCTGCTAGTTTAGAAGGTACGGAGTAAAGTGTTTCTGACAACTTTTTGTGATTGCTGCCGTTCCAGACCAGCTAGAGATCTGGTTTTAGGCTCTAATAAAAGAGGAACTTCCCCTGTTAAACGTCCTAGAGTTTCACTTAATTCGGTTTTCAACTTTACCAATTGTGATCGAAAGAACAAGGCAAGAAAATCACACAAATTCGATAAATTTGAAATTGGTACTCTAGCTTTTTCCGCTTGGCTTGTAGAGCGGTTTAAAGTTGTAATGAAGGACACCTGAAGTCTGTAGAAAACAAAAATCGGTTTTTTGAAAATTCTTCCCGTTCAACTCTAGGCGCTCCCTCTCTGCTAGTTTAGAAGGTACGGAGTAAAGTGTTTCTGACAACTTTTTATGATTGCTGCCGTTCCAGACCAGCTAGAGATCTGGTTTTAGGCTCTAGTACAAGAGGAACTTCCCCTCTTTAACGTCCTAGAGTTTCACTTAATTCGGTTTTCAACTTTACCAATTGTGATCGAAAGAACAAGGCAAGAAAATCACACAAATTCGATAAATTTGAAATTGGTACTCTAGCTTTTTCCGCTTGGCTTGTAGAGCGGTTTAAAGTTGTATGCCTGTAGACAACAAAAATCGGTTTTTTGAAAATTCTTCCCATTCAACTCTAGGCGCCCTATCTCTGCTAGTTTAGAAGATACAGCGATTTAAAGTTTTTCGATATCTTTTTGTGATTGCTGGTATTCCAGACCAGATAGAGAGCTGGTATTTGGATCAAATAAAAGAGGAACTTCCCCTCTTTAACGTCCTAGAGTTTCACTTAATTCGGTTTTCAACTTTACCAATTGTGATACAAAGAAGAAGGCAAGAAAATCAAACGAATACGATACATTTGAAATTGGTACTCTAGCTTTTTCCGCTTGGCTTGTAGAGCGGTTTAAAGTTGTGTGTCTGTAGACAACAAAACTCGGTTTTTTGAAAATTCTTCCCATTCAACTCTAGGCGTTCTATCTCTGCTAGTTTAGAAGTTATGGCGTAAAGTGTTTTTGACAACTTTTTGTGATTGCTGCTGTTCCAGACCAGCTAGAAATCTGGTTTTAGGCTCAAATAAAAGAGGAACTTCCCCCCCCCACTTTAACGTCCTAGAGTTTCATTTAATTCTGTTTTCAACTTTACCAATAGTAATCCAAAGAAAAAGGTCAGAGAATCACCCAAATACGAACAATTTTAAATTTGAAATTGGTTATGTAGCTTTTTCGGCTTGGCTTGTAGAGCAGTTTAAAGTTGTATGCCTGTAGACAACAAAAATCGGTTTTTTGAAAATTCTTCCCATTCAACTCTCGGCGCTCTATCTCTGCTAGTTTAGAAGACACAGCGATTTAAAGTTTTTTGATATCTTTTTGTAATTGCTGGCATTCCAGACCATATAGAGAGCTGGTTTTTTGATCAAATAAAAGAAGAACTTCCCCTCTTTAACGTCCTAGAGTTTCACTTAATTCGGTTTTCAAATTTACCAATTGTGATCCAAAGAAGAAGACCAGCTAGAGATCTGGTTTTAGGCTCTAATAAAAGAGGAACTTCCCCTCTTTAACGTCCTAGAGTTTCACTTCATTCGGTTTTCAACTTTACCAATTGTGATCGAAAGAACAAGGCAAGAAAATCACACAAATACACAATTCCGCTTGGCGTGTAGAGCAGTTTAAAGTTGTAATGAAGGACACCTGATGCCTGTAGAAAACAAAATTCGGATTTTTGAAAATTCTTCCCGTTCAACTCTAGGCGCTCTCTCTCTGCTAGTTTAGAAGGTACGGCGTAAAGTGTTTCTGACAACTTTTTGTGATTACTGCCGTTCCAGACCAGCTAGAGATCTGGTTTTAGGCTCTAATAAAAGAGGAACTTCCCCTGTTAAACGTCCTAGAGTTTCACTTAATTCGGTTTTCAACTTTACCAATTGTGATCGAAAGAACAAGGCAAGAAAATCACACAAATTCGATAAATTTGAAATTGGTACTCTAGCTTTTTCCGCTTGGCTTGTAGAGCGGTTTAAAGTTGTATGCCTGTAGACAACAAAAATCGGTTTTTTGAAAATTCTTCCCATTCAACTCTAGGCGCCCTATCTCTGCTAGTTTAGAAGATACAGCGATTTAAAGTTTTTTCACATCTTTTTGTGATTGCTGGCATTCCAGACCAGATAGAGAGCTGGTTTTTGATCAAATAAAAGAGGAACTTCCCCTCTTTAACGTCCTAGAGTTTCACTTCATTCGGTTTTCAAATTTACCAATTGTGATACAAAGAAGAAGGCAAGAAAATCAAACGAATACGATAAATTTGAAATTGGTACTCTAGCTTTTTCCGCTTGGCTTGTAGAGCGGTTTAAAGTTGTATGTCTGTAGACAACAAAACTCGGTTTTTTGAAAATTCTTCCCATTCAACTCTAGGCGTTCTATCTCTGCTAGTTTAGAAGTTATGGCGTAAAGTGTTTTTGACAACTTTTTGTGATTGCTGCTGTTCCAGACCAGCTAGAAATCTGGTTTTAGGCTCAAATAAAAGAGGAACTTCCCCCCCCCCCACTTTAACGTCCTAGAGTTTCATTTAATTCTGTTTTCAACTTTACCAATAGTAATCCAAAGAAAAAGGTCAGAGAATCACCCAAATACGAATAATTTTAAATTTGAAATTGGTTATGTAGCTTTTTCGGCTTGGCTTGTAGAGCAGTTTAAAGTTGTATGCCTGTAGACAACAAAAATCGGTTTTTTGAAAATTCTTCCCATTCAACTCTCGGCGCTCTATCTCTGCTAGTTTAGAAGACACAGCGATTTAAAGTTTTTTGATATCTTTTTGTAATTGCTGGCATTCCAGACCATATAGAGAGCTGGTTTTTTGATCAAATAAAAGAAGAACTTCCCCTCTTTAACGTCCTAGAGTTTCACTTAATTCGGTTTTCAAATTTACCAATTGTGATCCAAAGAAGAAGACCAGCTAGAGATCTGGTTTTAGGCTCTAATAAAAGAGGAACTTCCCTTCTTTAACGTCCTAGAGTTTCACTTCATTCGGTTTTCAACTTTACCAATTGTGATCGAAAGAACAAGGCAAGAAAATCACACAAATACACAATTCCGCTTGGCGTGTAGAGCAGTTTAAAGTTGTAATGAAGGACACCTGATGCCTGTAGAAAACAAAATTCGGATTTTTGAAAATTCTTCCCGTTCAACTCTAGGCGCTCTCTCTCTGCTAGTTTAGAAGGTACGGCGTAAAGTGTTTCTGACAACTTTTTGTGATTGCTGCCGTTCCAGACCAGCTAGAGATCTGGTTTTAGGCTCTAATAAAAGAGGAACTTCCCCTCTTTAACGTCATAGAGTTTCACTTAATTCGGTTTTCAACTTTACCAATTGTGATCGAAAGAACAAGGCAAGAAAATCACACAAATTCGATAAATTTGAAATTGGTACTCTAGCTTTTTCCGCTTGGCTTGTAGAGCGGTTTAAAGTTGTATGCCTGTAGACAAAAAAAATCGGTTTTTTGAAAATTCTTCCCATTCAACTCTAGGCGCCCTATCTCTGCTAGTTTAGAAGATACAGCGATTTAAAGTTTTTTGACATCTTTTTGTGATTGCTGGTATTCCAGACCAGATAGAGAGCTGGTATTTGGATCAAATAAAAGAGGAACTTCCCCTCTTTAACGTCCTAGAGTTTCACTTAATTCGGTTTTCAACTTTACCAACTGTGATCCAAAGAAAAAGGCAAGAAAATCGCACAAATACGATAAATTTGAAATTGGTACTCTAGCTTTTTCCGCTTGGCTTGTAGAGCAGTTTAAAGTTGTATGCCTGTAGACAACAAAACTCGGTTTTTTGAAAATTCTTCCCATTCAACTCTAGGCGTTCTATCTCTGCTAGTTTAGAAGATACAGCGATTTAAAGTTTTTTCACATCTTTTTGTGATTGCTGGCATTCCAGACCAGATAGAGAGCTGGTTTTTGGATCAAATAAAAGAGGAACTTCCCCTCTTTAACGTCCTAGAGTTTCACTTCATTCGGTTTTCAAATTTACCAATTGTGATACAAAGAAGAAGGCAAGAAAATTAAACAAAGACGATAAATTTGAAATTTGTACTCTAGCTTTTTCCGCTTGGCTTGTAGAGCGGTTTAAAGTTGTATGCCTGTAGACAACAAAACTCGGTTTTTTGAAAATTCTTCCCATTCAACTCTAGGCGTTCTATCTCTGCTAGTTTAGAAGTTATGGCGTAAAGTGTTTTTGACAACTTTTTGTGATTGCTGCTGTTCCAGACCAGCTAGAAATCTGGTTTTAGGTTTAAAGCAGTTTAAAGTTGTATGCCTGTAGACAACAAAAATCGGTTTTTTGAAAATTCTTCCCATTCAACTCTCGGCGCTCTATCTCTGCTAGTTTAGAAGACACAGCGATTTAAAGTTTTTTGATATCTTTTTGTGATTGCTGGCATTCCAGACCAGATAGAGAGCTGGATTTTTGATCAAATAAAAAAGAACTTCCCCTCTTTCACGTCCTAGAGTTTCACTTAATTCGGTTTTCAACTTTACCAATTGTGATCGAAAGAACATGGCAAGAAAATCACACAAATACGATAAATTTGAAATTGGTACTCTAGCTTTTTCCGCTTGGCTTGTAGAGCGTTTTAAAGTTGTATGCCTGTAGACAATAAAAACCAGTTTATTGAAAATTCTTCCCATTCATCTCTAGGCGTTCTATCTCTGCTAGCTTAGAAGATACAGCGATTTAAAGTTTTTTGACATCTTTTTGTGATTGCTGGTATTCCAGACCAGATAGAGAGCTGGTTTTTGGATCAAATAAAAGAGGAACTTCCCCTCTTTAACGTCCTAGAGTTTCACTTAATTCGGTTTTCAACTTTACCAATTGTGATCGAAAGAACAAGGCAAGAAAATCACACAAATACGATACATTTGAAATTGGTACTCTAGCTTTTTCCGCTTGGCTTGTAGAGCAGTTTAAAGTTGTATGCCTGTAGACAACAAAACTCGGTTTTTTGAAAATTCTTCCCATTCAACTCTAGGCGTTCTATCTCTGCTAGTTTAGAAGATACAGCGATTTAAAGTTTTTTCACATCTTTTTGTGATTTCTGGCATTCCAGACCAGATAGAGAGCTGGTTTTTGGATCAAATATAAGAAGAACTTCCCCTCTTTCACGTCCTAGAGTTTCACTTAATTCGGTTTTCAACTTTACCAATTGTGATCGAAAGAACAAGGCAAGAAAATCACACAAATACGATACATTTGAAATTGGTACTCTAGCTTTTTCCGCTTGGCTTGTAGAGCGGTTTAAAGTTGTATGCCTGTAGACAACAAAACTCGGTTTTTTGAAAATTCTTCCCATTCAACTCTAGGCGTTCTATCTCTGCTAGTTTAGAAGATACAGCGATTTAAAGTTTTTTCACATCTTTTTGTGATTGCTGGCATTCCAGACCAGATAGAGAGCTGGTTTTTGGATCAAATAAAAGAGGAACTTCCCCTCTTTAACGTCCTAGAGCTTCACTTCATTCGGTTTTCAAATTTACCAATTGTGATACAAAGAAGAAGGCAAGAAAATCAAACAAATACGATAAATTTGAAATTGGTACTCTAGCTTTTTCCGCTTGGCTTGTAGAGCGGTTTAAAGTTGTATGCCTGTAGACAACAAAACTCGTTTTTTTGAAAATTCTTCCCATTCAACTCTAGGCGTTCTATCTCTGCTAGTTTAGAAGATACAGCGATTTAAAGTTTTTTCACATCCTTTTGTGATTGCTGGCATTCCAGACCAGATAGAGAGCTGGTTTTTGGATCAAATAAAAGAGGAACTTCCCCTCTTTAACGTCCTAGAGTTTCACTTTATTCGGTTTTCAAATTTACCAATTGTGATACAAAGAAGAAGGCAAGAAAATCAAACAAATACGATAAATTTGAAATTGGTACTCTAGCTTTTTCCGCTTGGCTTGTAGAGCGGTTTAAAGTTGTATGCCTGTAGACAACAAAACTCGGTTTTTTGAAAATTCTTCCCATTCAACTCTAGGCGTTCTATCTCTGCTAGTTTAGAAGGTATGGCGTAAAGTGTTTTTGACAACTTTTTGTGATTGCTGCTGTTCCAGACCAGCTAGAAATCTGGTTTTAGGTTTACAGCAGTTTAAAGTTGTACGCCTGTAGACAACAAAAATCGGTTTTTTGAAAATTCTTCCCATTCAACTCTCGGCGCTCTATCTCTGCTAGTTTAGAAGACACAGCGATTTAAAGTTTTTTGATATCTTTTTGTGATTGCTGGCATTCCAGACCAGATAGAGAGCTGGTTTTTTGATCAAATAAAAGAAGAACTTCCCCTCTTTAACGTCCTAGAGTTTCACTTAATTCGGTTTTCAACTTTACCAATTGTGATCGAAAGAACAAGGCAAGAAAATCACACAAATACGATAAATTTGAAATTGGTACTCTAGCTTTTTCCGCTTGGCTTGTAGAGCAGTTTAAAGTTGTATGCCTGTAGACAACAAAAGCCAGTTTATTGAAAATTCTTCCCATTCAACTCTAGGCGCTCTATCTCTGCTAGTTTAGAAGATACAGCGATTTAAAGTTTTTTGACATCTTTTTGTGATTGCTGGCATTCCAGACCAGATAGAGAGCTGGTTTTTGGATCAAATAAAAGAGGAACTTCCCCTCTTTAACGTCCTAGAGTTTCACTTAATTCGGTTTTCAACTTTACCAATTGTCATCGAAAGAACAAGGCAAGAAAATCACACAAATTCGATAAATTTGAAATTGGTACTCTAGCTTTTTCCGCTTGGCTTGTAGAGCAGTTTAAAGTTGTATGCCTGTAGACAACAAAACCGGTCTTTTGAAAATTCTTCCCATTCAACTCTAGGCGTTCTATCTCTGCTAGTTTAGAAGGTATGGCGTAAAGTGCTTTTGACAACTTTTTGTGATTGTATGCCTGTAGACAACAAAACTCGGTTTTTTGAAAATTCTTCCCATTCAACTCTACGCGTTCTATCTCTGCTAGTTTAGAAGTTACAGCGATTTAAAGTTTTTCCACATCTTTTTGTGATTGCTGGCATTCCAGACCAGATAGAGAGCTGGTTTTTGGATCAAATAAAAGAGGAACTTCCCCTCTTTAACGTCCTAGAGTTTCACTTAATTCGGTTTCCAAATTTACCAATTGTGATACAAAGAAGAAGGCAAGAAAATCACACAAATTCGATAAATTTGAAATTGGTACTTTAGCTTTTTCCGCTTGGCTTGTAGAGTAGTTTAAAGTTGTATGCCTGTAGACAACAAAAATCGGTTTTTTGAAAATTCTTCCCATTCAACTCTAGGCGCTCTATCTGTGCTAGTTTAGAAGATACAGCGATTTAAAGTTTTTTGACATTTTTTTGTGATTGCTGGTATTCCAGACCAGATAGAGAGCTGGTTTTTGGATCAAATAAAAGAGGAACTTCCCCTCTTTCACGTCCTAGAGTTTCACTTAATTCGGTTTTCAACTTTACCAATTGTGATCGAAAGAACAAGGCAAGAAAATCACACAAATTCGATAAATTTGAAATTGGTACTCTAGCTTTTTCCGCTTGGCTTGTAGAGCAGTTTAAAGTTGTATTCCTGTAGACAACAAAAATCGGTTTTTTGAAAATTCTTCCCATTCAACTCTAGGCGCTCTATCTCTGCTAGTTTAGAAGATACAGCGATTTAAAGTTATTTGACATCTTTTTGTGATTGCTGGTATTCCAGACCAGATAGAGAGCTGGTTTTTGGATCAAATAAAAGAGGAACTTCCCCTCTTTCACGTCCTAGAGTTTCACTTCATTCGGTTTTCAACTTTACCAATTGTGATCGAAAGAACAAGGCAAGAAAATCACACAAATACGATAAATTTGAAATTGGTACTCTAGCTTTTTCCGCTTGGATTGTAGAGCAGTTTAAAGTTGTATGCCTGTAGACAACAAAACTCGGATTTTGAAAATTCTTCCCATTCAACTTTAGGCGCTCTATCTCTGCTAGTTTAGAAGGTATGGCGTAAAGTGTTTTTGACAACTTTTTGTGATTGCTGCCGTTCCAGACCAGCTAGGGATCTGGTTTTTGGATCAAATAAAAGAGGAACTTCCCCTCTTTAACGTCCTAGAGTTTCACTTCATTCGGTTTTCAAATTTACCAATTGTGATCCAAAGAAGAAGGCAAGAAAATCACACAAATACGATAAATTTGAAATTGGTACACTAGCTTTTTCCGCTTGGCGTGTAGAGCAGTTTAACGTTGTAATGAAGGACACCTGATGCCTGTAGAAAACAAAAATCGGTTTTTTGAAAATTCTTCCCGTTCAATTCTAGGCGCACTCTCTCTGCTAGTTTAGTAGGCACGGCGTAAAGTGTTTCTGACAACTTTTTGTGATTGCTGCCGTTCCAGTCCAGCTAGAGATCTGGTTTTAGGCTCTAATAAAAGAGGAACTTCCCCTCTTTAACGTCCTAGAGTTTCACTTAATTCGGTTTTCAACTTTACCAATTGTGATCGAAAGAACAAGGCAAGAAAATCACACAAATTCGATAAATTTGAAATTGGTACTCTAGCTTTTTCCGCTTGGCTTGTAGAGCAGTTTAAAGTTGTATGCCTGTAGACAACAAAAATCGGTTTTTTGAAAATTCTTCCCATTCAACTCTAGGCACTCTATCTCTGCTAGTTCAGAAGATACAGCGATTTAAAGTTTTTTCACATCTTTTTGTGATTGCTGGCATTCCAGACCAGATAGAGAGCTGGTTTTTGGATCAAATAAAAGAGGAACTTCCCCTCTTTAACGTCCTAGAGTTTCACTTCATTCGGTTTTCAAATTTACCGATTGTGATACAAAGAAGAAGGCAAGAAAATCAAACAAATACGATAAATTTGAAATTGGTACTCTAGCTTTTTCCGCTTGGCTTGTAGAGCAGTTTAAAGTTGTATGCCTGTAGACAACAAAACTCGGTTTTTTGAAAATTCTTCCCATTCAACTCTAGGCGTTCTATCTCTGCTAGTTTAGAAGATACAGTGATTTAAATTGTTTGACATCTTTTTGTGATTGCTGGTATTCCAGACCAGATAGAGAGCTGGTGTTTGGATCAAATAAAAGAGGAACTTCCCCTCTTTCACGTCCTAGAGTTTCACTTAATTCGGTTTTCAAATTTACCAATTGTGATACAAAGGAGAAGGCAAGAAAATCAAACAAATACGATAAATTTGAAATTGGTACTCTAGCTTTTTCCGCTTGGCTTGTAGAGCAGTTTAAAGTTGTATGCCTGTAGACAACAAAAATCGGTTTTTTGAAAATTCTTCCCATTCAACTCTAGGCGCTCTATCTCTGCTAGTTTAGAAGATACAGCGATTTAAAGTTTTTTCACATCCTTTTGTGATTGCTGGTATTCCAGACCAGATAGAGAGCTGGTTTTTGGATCAAATAAAAGAGGAACTTCCCCTCTTTCACGTAAGTTTCACTTAATTCGGTTTTCAAATTTACCAATTGTGATACAAAGAAGAAGGCAAGAAAATCAAACAAATACGATAAATTTGAAATTGGTACTCTAGCTTTTTCCGCTTGGCTTGTAGAGCAGTTTAAAGTTGTATGCCTGTAGACAACAAAACTCGGTTTTTTGAAAATTCTTCCCATTCAACTCTAGGCGTTCTATCTCTGCTAGTTTAGAAGATACAGCGATTTAAAGTTTTTTGATATCTTTTTGTGATTGCTGGCATTCCAGACCAGATAGAGAGCTGGTTTTTGGATCAAATAAAAGAGGAACTTCCCCTCTTTAACGTCCTAGAGTTTCACTTAATTCGGTTTTCAAATTTACCAATTGTGATCCAAAGAAGAAGACCAGCTAGAGATCTGGTTTTAGGCTCTAATAAAAGAGGAACTTCCCCTCTTTAACGTCCTAGAGTTTCACTTAATTCGGTTTTCAACTTTACCAATTGTGATCGAAAGAACAAGGCAAGAAAATCACACAAATTCGATAAATTTGAAATTGGTACTCTAGCTTTTTCCGCTTGGCTTGTAGAGCAGTTTAAAGTTGTATGCCTGTAGACAACAAAAATCGGTTTTTTGAAAATTCTTCCCATTCAACTCTAGGCGTTCTATCTCTGCTAGTTTAGAAGATACAGCGATTTAAAGTTTTTTGACATCTTTTTGTGATTGCTGGCATTCCAGGCCAGATAGAGAGCTGGTTTTTGGATCAAATAAAAGAGGAACTTCCCCTCTTTAACGTCCTAGAGTTTCACTTAATTCGGTTTTCAACTTTACCAATTGCGATCGAAAGAACAAGGCAAGAAAATCACACAAATTCGATAAATTTGAAATTGGTACACTAGCTTTTTCCGCTTGGCGTGTAGAGCAGTTTAACGTTGTAATGAAGGACACCTGATGCCTGTAGAAAACAAAAATCGGTTTTTTGAAAATTCTTCCCGTTCAATTCTAGGCGCACTCTCTCTGCTAGTTTAGTAGGCACGGCGTAAAGTGTTTCTGACAACTTTTTGTGATTGCTGCCGTTCCAGACCAGCTAGAGATCTGGTTTTAGGCTCTAATAAAAGAGGAACTTCCCCTCTTTAACGTCCTAGAGTTTCACTTAATTCGGTTTTCAACTTTACCAATTGTGATCGAAAGAACAAGGCAAGAAAATCACACAAATTCGATAAATTTGAAATTGGTACTCTAGCTTTTTCCGCTTGGCTTGTAGAGCAGTTTAAAGTTGTATGCCTGTAGACAACAAAAATCGGTTTTTTGAAAATTCTTCCCATTCAACTCTAGGCACTCTATCTCTGCTAGTTCAGAAGATACAGCGATTTAAAGTTTTTTGACATCTTTTTGTGATTGCTGGCATTCCAGACCAGATAGAGAGCTGGTTTTTGGATCAAATAAAAGAGGAACTTCCCCTCTTTAACGTCCTAGAGTTTCACTTCATTCGGTTTTCAAATTTACCAATTGTGATACAAAGAAGAAGGCAAGAAAATCAAACAAATACGATAAATTTGAAATTGGTACTCTAGCTTTTTCCGCTTGGCTTGTAGAGCAGTTTAAAGTTGTATGCCTGTAGACAACAAAACTCGGTTTTTTGAAAATTCTTCCCATTCAACTCTAGGCGTTCTATCTCTGCTAGTTTAGAAGATACAGCGATTTAAAGTTTTTTGATATCTTTTTGTGATTGCTGGCATTCCAGACCAGATAGAGAGCTGGTTTTTGGATCAAATAAAAGAGGAACTTCCCCTCTTTCACCTCCTAGAGTTTCACTTAATTCGGTTTTCAAATTTACCAATTGTGATACAAAGAAGAAGGCAAGAAAATCAAACAAATACGATAAATTTGAAATTGGTACTCTAGCTTTTTCCGCTTGGCTTGTAGAGCAGTTTAAAGTTGTATGCCTGTAGACAACAAAACTCGGATTTTGAAAATTCTTCCCATTCAACTTTAGGCGCTCTATCTCTGCTAGTTTAGAAGGTATGGCGTAAAGTGTTTTTGACAACTTTTTGTGATTGCTGCCGTTCCAGACCAGCTAGGGATCTGGTTTTTGGATCAAATAAAAGAGGAACTTCCCCTCTTTAACGTCCTAGAGTTTCACTTCATTCGGTTTTCAAATTTACCAATTGTGATCCAAAGAAGAAGGCAAGAAAATCACACAAATACGATAAATTTGAAATTGGTACACTAGCTTTTTCCGCTTGGCGTGTAGAGCAGTTTAACGTTGTAATGAAGGACACCTGATGCCTGTAGAAAACAAAAATCGGTTTTTTGAAAATTCTTCCCGTTCAATTCTAGGCGCACTCTCTCTGCTAGTTTAGTAGGCACGGCGTAAAGTGTTTCTGACAACTTTTTGTGATTGCTGCCGTTCCAGTCCAGCTAGAGATCTGGTTTTAGGCTCTAATAAAAGAGGAACTTCCCCTCTTTAACGTCCTAGAGTTTCACTTAATTCGGTTTTCAACTTTACCAATTGTGATCGAAAGAACAAGGCAAGAAAATCACACAAATTCGATAAATTTGAAATTGGTACTCTAGCTTTTTCCGCTTGGCTTGTAGAGCAGTTTAAAGTTGTATGCCTGTAGACAACAAAAATCGGTTTTTTGAAAATTCTTCCCATTCAACTCTAGGCACTCTATCTCTGCTAGTTCAGAAGATACAGCGATTTAAAGTTTTTTCACATCTTTTTGTGATTGCTGGCATTCCAGACCAGATAGAGAGCTGGTTTTTGGATCAAATAAAAGAGGAACTTCCCCTCTTTAACGTCCTAGAGTTTCACTTCATTCGGTTTTCAAATTTACCAATTGTGATACAAAGAAGAAGGCAAGAAAATCAAACAAATACGATAAATTTGAAATTGGTACTCTAGCTTTTTCCGCTTGGCTTGTAGAGCAGTTTAAAGTTGTATGCCTGTAGACAACAAAACTCGGTTTTTTGAAAATTCTTCCCATTCAACTCTAGGCGTTCTATCTCTGCTAGTTTAGAAGATACAGTGATTTAAATTGTTTGACATCTTTTTGTGATTGCTGGTATTCCAGACCAGATAGAGAGCTGGTGTTTGGATCAAATAAAAGAGGAACTTCCCCTCTTTCACGTCCTAGAGTTTCACTTAATTCGGTTTTCAAATTTACCAATTGTGATACAAAGGAGAAGGCAAGAAAATCAAACAAATACGATAAATTTGAAATTGGTACTCTAGCTTTTTCCGCTTGGCTTGTAGAGCAGTTTAAAGTTGTATGCCTGTAGACAACAAAAATCGGTTTTTTGAAAATTCTTCCCATTCAACTCTAGGCGCTCTATCTCTGCTAGTTTAGAAGATACAGCGATTTAAAGTTTTTTCACATCCTTTTGTGATTGCTGGTATTCCAGACCAGATAGAGAGCTGGTTTTTGGATCAAATAAAAGAGGAACTTCCCCTCTTTCACGTAAGTTTCACTTAATTCGGTTTTCAAATTTACCAATTGTGATACAAAGAAGAAGGCAAGAAAATCAAACAAATACGATAAATTTGAAATTGGTACTCTAGCTTTTTCCGCTTGGCTTGTAGAGCAGTTTAAAGTTGTATGCCTGTAGACAACAAAACTCGGTTTTTTGAAAATTCTTCCCATTCAACTCTAGGCGTTCTATCTCTGCTAGTTTAGAAGATACAGCGATTTAAAGTTTTTTGATATCTTTTTGTGATTGCTGGCATTCCAGACCAGATAGAGAGCTGGTTTTTGGATCAAATAAAAGAGGAACTTCCCCTCTTTAACGTCCTAGAGTTTCACTTAATTCGGTTTTCAAATTTACCAATTGTGATCCAAAGAAGAAGACCAGCTAGAGATCTGGTTTTAGGCTCTAATAAAAGAGGAACTTCCCCTCTTTAACGTCCTAGAGTTTCACTTAATTCGGTTTTCAACTTTACCAATTGTGATCGAAAGAACAAGGCAAGAAAATCACACAAATTCGATAAATTTGAAATTGGTACTCTAGCTTTTTCCGCTTGGCTTGTAGAGCAGTTTAAAGTTGTATGCCTGTAGACAACAAAAATCGGTTTTTTGAAAATTCTTCCCATTCAACTCTAGGCGTTCTATCTCTGCTAGTTTAGAAGATACAGCGATTTAAAGTTTTTTGACATCTTTTTGTGATTGCTGGCATTCCAGGCCAGATAGAGAGCTGGTTTTTGGATCAAATAAAAGAGGAACTTCCCCTCTTTAACGTCCTAGAGTTTCACTTAATTCGGTTTTCAACTTTACCAATTGCGATCGAAAGAACAAGGCAAGAAAATCACACAAATTCGATAAATTTGAAATTGGTACACTAGCTTTTTCCGCTTGGCGTGTAGAGCAGTTTAACGTTGTAATGAAGGACACCTGATGCCTGTAGAAAACAAAAATCGGTTTTTTGAAAATTCTTCCCGTTCAATTCTAGGCGCACTCTCTCTGCTAGTTTAGTAGGCACGGCGTAAAGTGTTTCTGACAACTTTTTGTGATTGCTGCCGTTCCAGACCAGCTAGAGATCTGGTTTTAGGCTCTAATAAAAGAGGAACTTCCCCTCTTTAACGTCCTAGAGTTTCACTTAATTCGGTTTTCAACTTTACCAATTGTGATCGAAAGAACAAGGCAAGAAAATCACACAAATTCGATAAATTTGAAATTGGTACTCTAGCTTTTTCCGCTTGGCTTGTAGAGCAGTTTAAAGTTGTATGCCTGTAGACAACAAAAATCGGTTTTTTGAAAATTCTTCCCATTCAACTCTAGGCACTCTATCTCTGCTAGTTCAGAAGATACAGCGATTTAAAGTTTTTTGACATCTTTTTGTGATTGCTGGCATTCCAGACCAGATAGAGAGCTGGTTTTTGGATCAAATAAAAGAGGAACTTCCCCTCTTTAACGTCCTAGAGTTTCACTTCATTCGGTTTTCAAATTTACCAATTGTGATACAAAGAAGAAGGCAAGAAAATCAAACAAATACGATAAATTTGAAATTGGTACTCTAGCTTTTTCCGCTTGGCTTGTAGAGCAGTTTAAAGTTGTATGCCTGTAGACAACAAAACTCGGTTTTTTGAAAATTCTTCCCATTCAACTCTAGGCGTTCTATCTCTGCTAGTTTAGAAGATACAGCGATTTAAAGTTTTTTGATATCTTTTTGTGATTGCTGGCATTCCAGATCAGATAGAGAGCTGGTTTTTGGATCAAATAAAAGAGGAACTTCCCCTCTTTAACGTCCTAGAGTTTCACTTAATTCGGTTTTCAAATTTACCAATTGTGATCCAAAGAAGAAGACCAGCTAGAGATCTGGTTTTAGGCTCTAATAAAAGAGGAACTTCCCCTCTTTAACGTCCTAGAGTTTCACTTAATTCGGTTTTCAACTTTACCAATTGTGATCGAAAGAACAAGGCAAGAAAATCACACAAATTCGATAAATTTGAAATTGGTACTCTAGCTTTTTCCGCTTGGCTTGTAGAGCAGTTTAAAGTTGTATGCCTGTAGACAACAAAAATCGGTTTTTTGAAAATTCTTCCCATTCAACTCTAGGCGCTCTATCTCTGCTAGTTTAGAAGATACAGCGATTTAAAGTTTTTTGACATCTTTTTGTGATTGCTGGTATTCCAGACCAGATAGAGAGCTGGTTTTTGGATCAAATAAAAGAGGAACTTCCCCTCTTTCACCTCCTAGAGTTTCACTTAATTCGGTTTTCAAATTTACCAATTGTGATACAAAGAAGAAGGCAAGAAAATCAAACAAATACGATAAATTTGAAATTGGTACTCTAGCTTTTTCCGCTTGGCTTGTAGAGCAGTTTAAAGTTGTATGCCTGTAGACAACAAAACTCGGTTTTTTGAAAATTCTTCCCATTCAACTCTAGGCGTTCTATCTCTGCTAGTTTAGAAGATACAGCGATTTAAAGTTTTTTGACATCTTTTTGTGATTGCTGGCATTCCAGACCAGATAGAGAGCTGGTTTTTGGATCAAATAAAAGAGGAACTTCCCCTCTTTAACGTCCTAGAGTTTCACTTAATTCAGTTTTCAACTTTACCAATTGTGATCAAAAGAAGAAGGCAAGAAAATCACACAAATTCGATAAATTTGAAATTGGTACTCTAGCTTTTTCCGCTTGGCTTGTAGAGCGGTTTAAAGTTGTATGCGTGTAGACAACAAAAATCGGTTTTTTGAAAATTCTTCCCATTCAACTCTAGGCGCTCTATCTCTGCTAGTTTAGAAGATACAGCGATTTAATGTTTTTTGACATCTTTTTGTGATTGCTGGTATTCCAGACCAGATAGAGAGCTGGTTTTTGGATCAAATAAAAGAGGAACTTCCCCTATTTCACGTCCTAGAGTTTCACTTAATTCGGTTTTCAAATTTACCAATTGTGATACAAAGAAGAAGGCAAGAAAATCAAACAAATACGATAAATTTGAAATTGGTACTCTAGCTTTTTCCGCTTGGCTTGTAGAGCAGTTTAAAGTTGTATGCCTGTAGACAACAAAAATCGGTTTTTTGAAAATTCTTCCCATTCAACTCTAGGCGTTCTATCTCTGCTAGTTTAGAAGATACAGCGATTTAAAGTTTTTTGACATCTTTTTGTGATTGCTGGCATTCCAGACCAGATAGAGAGCTGGTGTTTGGATCAAATAAAAGAGGAACTTCCCCTCTTTCACGTAAGTTTCACTTAATTCGGTTTTCAAATTTACCAATTGTGATACAAAGA
The DNA here is from genome assembly GCA_947389925.1 of Coelopa pilipes. Classification (NCBI taxonomy): domain Eukaryota; kingdom Metazoa; phylum Arthropoda; class Insecta; order Diptera; family Coelopidae; genus Coelopa; species Coelopa pilipes. The sequence goes on from OX376700.1 coordinate 12,801,046, forward strand.
AGAAGGCAAGAAAATCAAACAAATACGATAAATTTGAAATTGGTACTCTAGCTTTTTCCGCTTGGCTTGTAGAGCAGTTTAAAGTTGAATGCCTTTAGACAACAAAAATCAGCTTTTTGAAAATTCTTCCCATTCATCTCTAGGCGCTCTATCTCTGCTAGTTTAGAAGATACAGCGATTTAAAGTTTTTTGACATCTTTTTGTGATTGCTGGCATTCCAGACCAGATAGAGAGCTGGTTTTTGGATCAAATAAAAGAGGAACTTCCCCTCTTTAACGTCCTAGAGTTTCACTTAATTCGGTTTTCAAATTTACCAATTGTGATCCAAAGAAGAAGACCGGCTAGAGATCTGGTTTTAGGCTCTAATAAAAGAGGAACTTCCCCTCTTTCACGTAAGTTTCACTTAATTCGGTTTTCAAATTTACCAATTGTGATACAAAGAAGAAGGCAAGAAAATCAAACAAATACGATAAATTTGAAATTGGTACTCTAGCTTTTTCCGCTTGGCTTGTAGAGCGGTTTAAAGTTGTATGCCTGTAGACAACAAAAATCGGTTTTTTGAAAATTCTTCCCATTCAACTCTAGGCGTTCTATCTCTGCTAGTTTAGAAGATACAGCGATTTAAAGTTTTTTGACATCTTTTTGTGATTGCTGGCATTCCAGACCAGATGGAGAGCTGGTTTTTTGATCAAATAAAAGAAGAACTTCCCCTCTTTAACGTCCTAGAGTTTCACTTAATTCGGTTTTCAAATTTACCAATTGTGATCCAAAGAAGAAGGCAAGAAAATCACACAAATACGATAAATTTGAAATTGGTACTCTAGCTTTTTCCGCTTGGCGTGTAGAGCAGTTTAACGTTGTAATGAAGGACACCTGATGCCTGTAGAAAACAAAAATCGGTTTTTTGAAAATTCTTCCCGTTCAACTCTAGGCGCACTCTCTCTGCTAGTTTAGTAGGCACGGCGTAAAGTGTTTCTGACAACTTTTTGTGATTGCTGCCGTTCCAGACCAGCTAGAGATCTGGTTTTAGACTCTAATAAAAGAGGAACTTCCCCTCTTTCACGTAAGTTTCACTTAATTTGGTTTTCAAATTTACCAATTGTGATACAAAGAACAAGGCAAGAAAATCACACAAATTCGATAAATTTGAAATTGGTACTCTAGCTTTTTCCGCTTGGCTTGTAGAGCAGTTTAAAGTTGTATGCCTGTAGACAACAAAAATCGGTTTTTTGAAAATTCTTCCCATTCAACTCTAGGCTCTCTATCTCTGCTAGTTTAGAAGATACAGCGATTTAAAGTTTTTTGACATCTTTTTGTGATTGCTGGTATTCCAGACCAGATGGAGAGCTGGTTTTTGGATCAAATAAAAGAGGAACTTCCCCTCTTTCACGTCCTAGAGTTTCACTTAATTCGGTTTTCAAATTTACCAATTGTGATACAAAGAAGAAGGCAAGAAAATCACACAAATACGATAAATTTGAAATTGGTACTCTAGCTTTTTCCGCTTGGCGTGTAGAGCAGTTTAACGTTGTAATGAAGGACACCTGATGCCTGTAGAAAACAAAAATCGGTTTTTTGAAAATTCTTCCCGTTCAACTCTAGGCGCACAAGGCAAGAAAATCACACAAATTCGATAAATTTGAAATTGGTACTCTAGCTTTTTCCGCTTGGCTTGTAGAGCAGTTTAAAGTTGTATGCCTGTAGACAACAAAACTCGGTTTTTTGAAAATTCTTCCCATTCAACTCTAGGCGTTCTATCGCTGCTAGTTTAGAAGATACAGCGATTTAAAGTTTTTTCACATCTTTTTGTGATTGCTGGCATTCCAGACCAGATAGAGAGCTGGTTTTTGGATCAAATAAAAGAGGAACTTCCCCTCTTTAACGTCCTAGAGTTTCACTTAATTCGGTTTTCAACTTTACCAATTGTGATCAAAAGAAGAAGGCAAGAAAATCACACAAATTCGATAAATTTGAAATTGGTACTCTAGCTTTTTCCGCTTGGCTTGTAGAGCGGTTTAAAGTTGTATGCGTGTAGACAACAAAAATCGGTTTTTTGAAAATTCTTCCCATTCAACTCTAGGCGCTCTATCTCTGCTAGTTTAGAAGATACAGCGATTTAAAGTTTTTTGACATCTTTTTGTGATTGCTGGTATTCCAGACCAGAGAGAGAGCTGGTTTTTGGATCAAATAAAAGAGGAACTTCCCCTCTTTCACGTCCTAGAGTTTCACTTAATTCGGTTTTCAAATTTACCAATTGTGATACAAAGGAGAAGGCAAGAAAATCAAACAAATACGATAAATTTGAAATTGGTACTCTAGCTTTTTCCGCTTGGCTTGTAGAGCAGTTTAAAGTTGTATGCCTGTAGACAACAAAAATCGGTTTTTTGAAAATTCTTCCCATTCAACTCTAGGCGCTCGATCTCTGCTAGTTTAGAAGATACAGCGATTTAAAGTTTTTTCACATCCTTTTGTGATTGCTGGTATTCCAGACCAGATAGAGAGCTGGTTTTTGGATCAAATAAAAGAGGAACTTCCCCTCTTTCACGTAAGTTTCACTTAATTCGGTTTTCAAATTTACCAATTGTGATCCAAAGAAGAAGACCAGCTAGAGATCTGGTTTTAGGCTCTAATAAAAGAGGAACTTCCCCTCTTTAACGTCCTAGAGTTTCACTTAATTCGGTTTTCAACTTTACCAATTGTGATCGAAAGAACAAGACAAGAAAATCACACAAATACGATAAATTTGAAATTGGTACTCTAGCTTTTTCCGCTTGGCTTGTAGAGCAGTTTAAAGTTGTATGCCTGTAGACAACAAAAATCGGTTTATTGATAATTCTTCCCATTCAACTCTAGGCGCTCTATCTCTGCTAGTTTAGAAGACACAGCGAATTAACGTTTTTTGATATCTTTTTGTGATTGCTGGCATTCCAGACCAGATAGGGAGCTGGTTTTTTGATCAAATAAAAGAAGAACTTCCCCTCTTTAACGTCCTAGAGTTTCACTTAATTCGGTTTTCAAATTTACCAATTGTGATCCAAAGAAGAAGGCAAGAAAATCACACAAATACGATAAATTTGAAATTGGTACTCTAGCTTTTTCCGCTTGGCGTGTAGAGCAGTTTAACGGTGTAATGAAGGACACCTGATGCCTGTAGAAAACAAAAATCGGTTTTTTGAAAATTCTTCCCATTCAACTCTAGGCGCACTCTCTCTGCTAGTTTAGTAGGCATGGCGTAAAGTGTTTCTGACAACTTTTTGTGATTGCTGCCGTTCCAGACCAGCTAGAGATCTGGTTTTAGACTCTAATAAAAGAGGAACTTCCCCTCTTTAACGTCCTAGAGTTTCACTTAATTCGGTTTTCAACTTTACCAATTGTGATCGAAAGAACAAGGCAAGAAAATCACACAAATTCGATAAATTTGAAATTGGTACTCTAGCTTTTTCCGCTTGGCTTGTAGAGCAGTTTAAAGTTGTATGCCTGTAGACAACAAAAATCGGTTTTTTGAAAATTCTTCCCATTCAACTCTAGGCGCTCTATCTCTGCTAGTTTAGAAGATACAGCGATTTAAAGTTTTTTGACATCTTTTTGTGATTGCTGGTATTCCAGACCAGATAGAGAGCTGGTTTTTAGATCAAATAAAAGAGGAACTTCCCCTCTTTCACGTCCTAGAGTTTCACTTAATTCGGTTTTCAAATTTACCAATTGTGATACAAAGAAGAAGGCAAGAAAATCAAACAAATACGATAAATTTGAAATTGGTACTCTAGCTTTTTCCGCTTGGCTTGTAGAGCAGTTTAAAGTTGTATGCCTGTAGACAACAAAACTCGGTTTTTTGAAAATTCTTCCCATTCAACTCTAGGCGTTCTATCTCTGCTAGTTTAGAAGATACAGCGATTTAAAGTTTTTTGACATCTTTTTGTGATTGCTGGTATTCCAGACCAGATAGAGAGCTGGTTATTGGATCATATAAAAGAGGAACTTCCCCTCTTTCACGTCCTAGAGTTTCACTTAATTGGGTTTTCAAATTTACCAATTGTGATACAAAGCAGAAGGCAAGAAAATCAAACAAATACGATAAATTTGAAATTGGTACTCTAGCTTTTTCCGCTTGGCTTGTAGAGCAGTTTAAAGTTGTATGCCTGTAGACAACAAAACTCGGTTTTTTGAAAATTCTTCCCATTCAACTCTAGGCGTTCTATCTCTGCTAGTTTAGAAGATACAGCGATTTAAAGTTTTTTGATATCTTTTTGTGATTGCTGGCATTCCAGACCAGATAGAGAGCTGGTTTTTGGATCAAATAAAAGAGGAACTTCCCCTCTTTAACGTCCTAGAGTTTCACTTAATTCGGTTTTCAAATTTACCAATTGTGATCCAAAGAAGAAGACCAGCTAGAGATCTGGTTTTAGGCTCTAATAAAAGAGGAACTTCCCCTCTTTAACGTCCTAGAGTTTCACTTAATTCGGTTTTCAACTTTACCAATTGTGATCGAAAGAACAAGGCAAGAAAATCACACAAATTCGATAAATTTGAAATTGGTACTCTAGCTTTTTCCGCTTGGCTTGTAGAGCAGTTTAAAGTTGTATGCCTGTAGACAACAAAAATCGGTTTTTTGAAAATTCTTCCCATTCAACTCTAGGCGTTCTATCTCTGCTAGTTTAGAAGATACAGCGATTTAAAGTTTTTTGACATCTTTTTGTGATTGCTGGCATTCCAGGCCAGATAGAGAGCTGGTTTTTGGATCAAATAAAAGAGGAACTTCCCCTCTTTAACGTCCTAGAGTTTCACTTAATTCGGTTTTCAACTTTACCAATTGCGATCGAAAGAACAAGGCAAGAAAATCACACAAATTCGATAAATTTGAAATTGGTACACTAGCTTTTTCCGCTTGGCGTGTAGAGCAGTTTAACGTTGTAATGAAGGACACCTGATGCCTGTAGAAAACAAAAATCGGTTTTTTGAAAATTCTTCCCGTTCAATTCTAGGCGCACTCTCTCTGCTAGTTTAGTAGGCACGGCGTAAAGTGTTTCTGACAACTTTTTGTGATTGCTGCCGTTCCAGACCAGCTAGAGATCTGGTTTTAGGCTCTAATAAAAGAGGAACTTCCCCTCTTTAACGTCCTAGAGTTTCACTTAATTCGGTTTTCAACTTTACCAATTGTGATCGAAAGAACAAGGCAAGAAAATCACACAAATTCGATAAATTTGAAATTGGTACTCTAGCTTTTTCCGCTTGGCTTGTAGAGCAGTTTAAAGTTGTATGCCAGTAGACAACAAAAATCGGTTTTTTGAAAATTCTTCCCATTCAACTCTAGGCACTCTATCTCTGCTAGTTCAGAAGATACAGCGATTTAAAGTTTTTTGACATCTTTTTGTGATTGCTGGCATTCCAGACCAGATAGAGAGCTGGTTTTTGGATCAAATAAAAGAGGAACTTCCCCTCTTTAACGTCCTAGAGTTTCACTTCATTCGGTTTTCAAATTTACCAATTGTGATACAAAGAAGAAGGCAAGAAAATCAAACAAATACGATAAATTTGAAATTGGTACTCTAGCTTTTTCCGCTTGGCTTGTAGAGCAGTTTAAAGTTGTATGCCTGTAGACAACAAAACTCGGTTTTTTGAAAATTCTTCCCATTCAACTCTAGGCGTTCTATCTCTGCTAGTTTAGAAGATACAGCGATTTAAAGTTTTTTGATATCTTTTTGTGATTGCTGGCATTCCAGATCAGATAGAGAGCTGGTTTTTGGATCAAATAAAAGAGGAACTTCCCCTCTTTAACGTCCTAGAGTTTCACTTAATTCGGTTTTCAAATTTACCAATTGTGATCCAAAGAAGAAGACCAGCTAGAGATCTGGTTTTAGGCTCTAATAAAAGAGGAACTTCCCCTCTTTAACGTCCTAGAGTTTCACTTAATTCGGTTTTCAACTTTACCAATTGTGATCAAAAGAAGAAGGCAAGAAAATCACACAAATTCGATAAATTTGAAATTGGTACTCTAGCTTTTTCCGCTTGGCTTGTAGAGCGGTTTAAAGTTGTATGCGTGTAGACAACAAAAATCGGTTTTTTGAAAATTCTTCCCATTCAACTCTAGGCGTTCTATCTCTGCTAGTTTAGAAGATACAGCGATTTAAAGTTTTTTGACATCTTTTTGTGATTGCTGGTATTCCAGACCAGATAGAGAGCTGGTTTTTGGATCAAATAAAAGAGGAACTTCCCCTCTTTCACCTCCTAGAGTTTCACTTAATTCGGTTTTCAAATTTACCAATTGTGATACAAAGAAGAAGGCAAGAAAATCAAACAAATACGATAAATTTGAAATTGGTACTCTAGCTTTTTCCGCTTGGCTTGTAGAGCAGTTTAAAGTTGTATGCCTGTAGACAACAAAACTCGGTTTTTTGAAAATTCTTCCCATTCAACTCTAGGCGTTCTATCTCTGCTAGTTTAGAAGATACAGCGATTTAAAGTTTTTTGACATCTTTTTGTGATTGCTGGCATTCCAGACCAGATAGAGAGCTGGTGTTTGGATCAAATAAAAGAGGAACTTCCCCTCTTTAACGTAAGTTTCACTTAATTCGGTTTTCAAATTTACCAATTGTGATACAAAGAAGAAGGCAAGAAAATCAAACAAATACGATAAATTTGAAATTGGTACTCTAGCTTTTTCCGCTTGGCTTGTAGAGCAGTTTAAAGTTGAATGCCTTTAGACAACAAAAATCAGCTTTTTGAAAATTCTTCCCATTCATCTCTAGGCGCTCTATCTCTGCTAGTTTAGAAGATACAGCGATTTAAAGTTTTTTGACATCTTTTTGTGATTGCTGGCATTCCAGACCAGATAGAGAGCTGGTTTTTGGATCAAATAAAAGAGGAACTTCCCCTCTTTAACGTCCTAGAGTTTCACTTAATTCGGTTTTCAAATTTACCAATTGTGATCCAAAGAAGAAGACCGGCTAGAGATCTGGTTTTAGGCTCTAATAAAAGAGGAACTTCCCCTCTTTCACGTAAGTTTCACTTAATTCGGTTTTCAAATTTACCAATTGTGATACAAAGAAGAAGGCAAGAAAATCAAACAAATACGATAAATTTGAAATTGGTACTCTAGCTTTTTCCGCTTGGCTTGTAGAGCGGTTTAAAGTTGTATGCCTGTAGACAACAAAAATCGGTTTTTTGAAAATTCTTCCCATTCAACTCTAGGCGTTCTATCTCTGCTAGTTTAGAAGATACAGCGATTTAAAGTTTTTTGACATCTTTTTGTGATTGCTGGCATTCCAGACCAGATGGAGAGCTGGTTTTTTGATCAAATAAAAGAAGAACTTCCCCTCTTTAACGTCCTAGAGTTTCACTTAATTCGGTTTTCAAATTTACCAATTGTGATCCAAAGAAGAAGGCAAGAAAATCACACAAATACGATAAATTTGAAATTGGTACTCTAGCTTTTTCCGCTTGGCGTGTAGAGCAGTTTAACGTTGTAATGAAGGACACCTGATGCCTGTAGAAAACAAAAATCGGTTTTTTGAAAATTCTTCCCGTTCAACTCTAGGCGCACTCTCTCTGCTAGTTTAGTAGGCACGGCGTAAAGTGTTTCTGACAACTTTTTGTGATTGCTGCCGTTCCAGACCAGCTAGAGATCTGGTTTTAGACTCTAATAAAAGAGGAACTTCCCCTCTTTCACGTAAGTTTCACTTAATTTGGTTTTCAAATTTACCAATTGTGATACAAAGAACAAGGCAAGAAAATCACACAAATTCGATAAATTTGAAATTGGTACTCTAGCTTTTTCCGCTTGGCTTGTAGAGCAGTTTAAAGTTGTATGCCTGTAGACAACAAAAATCGGTTTTTTGAAAATTCTTCCCATTCAACTCTAGGCTCTCTATCTCTGCTAGTTTAGAAGATACAGCGATTTAAAGTTTTTTGACATCTTTTTGTGATTGCTGGTATTCCAGACCAGATGGAGAGCTGGTTTTTGGATCAAATAAAAGAGGAACTTCCCCTCTTTCACGTCCTAGAGTTTCACTTAATTCGGTTTTCAAATTTACCAATTGTGATACAAAGAAGAAGGCAAGAAAATCACACAAATACGATAAATTTGAAATTGGTACTCTAGCTTTTTCCGCTTGGCGTGTAGAGCAGTTTAACGTTGTAATGAAGGACACCTGATGCCTGTAGAAAACAAAAATCGGTTTTTTGAAAATTCTTCCCGTTCAACTCTAGGCGCACAAGGCAAGAAAATCACACAAATTCGATAAATTTGAAATTGGTACTCTAGCTTTTTCCGCTTGGCTTGTAGAGCAGTTTAAAGTTGTATGCCTGTAGACAACAAAACTCGGTTTTTTGAAAATTCTTCCCATTCAACTCTAGGCGTTCTATCGCTGCTAGTTTAGAAGATACAGCGATTTAAAGTTTTTTCACATCTTTTTGTGATTGCTGGCATTCCAGACCAGATAGAGAGCTGGTTTTTGGATCAAATAAAAGAGGAACTTCCCCTCTTTAACGTCCTAGAGTTTCACTTAATTCGGTTTTCAACTTTACCAATTGTGATCAAAAGAAGAAGGCAAGAAAATCACACAAATTCGATAAATTTGAAATTGGTACTCTAGCTTTTTCCGCTTGGCTTGTAGAGCGGTTTAAAGTTGTATGCGTGTAGACAACAAAAATCGGTTTTTTGAAAATTCTTCCCATTCAACTCTAGGCGCTCTATCTCTGCTAGTTTAGAAGATACAGCGATTTAAAGTTTTTTGACATCTTTTTGTGATTGCTGGTATTCCAGACCAGAGAGAGAGCTGGTTTTTGGATCAAATAAAAGAGGAACTTCCCCTCTTTCACGTCCTAGAGTTTCACTTAATTCGGTTTTCAAATTTACCAATTGTGATACAAAGGAGAAGGCAAGAAAATCAAACAAATACGATAAATTTGAAATTGGTACTCTAGCTTTTTCCGCTTGGCTTGTAGAGCAGTTTAAAGTTGTATGCCTGTAGACAACAAAAATCGGTTTTTTGAAAATTCTTCCCATTCAACTCTAGGCGCTCGATCTCTGCTAGTTTAGAAGATACAGCGATTTAAAGTTTTTTCACATCCTTTTGTGATTGCTGGTATTCCAGACCAGATAGAGAGCTGGTTTTTGGATCAAATAAAAGAGGAACTTCCCCTCTTTCACGTAAGTTTCACTTAATTCGGTTTTCAAATTTACCAATTGTGATCCAAAGAAGAAGACCAGCTAGAGATCTGGTTTTAGGCTCTAATAAAAGAGGAACTTCCCCTCTTTAACGTCCTAGAGTTTCACTTAATTCGGTTTTCAACTTTACCAATTGTGATCGAAAGAACAAGACAAGAAAATCACACAAATACGATAAATTTGAAATTGGTACTCTAGCTTTTTCCGCTTGGCTTGTAGAGCAGTTTAAAGTTGTATGCCTGTAGACAACAAAAATCAGTTTATTGATAATTCTTCCCATTCAACTCTAGGCGCTCTATCTCTGCTAGTTTAGAAGACACAGCGAATTAAAGTTTTTTGATATCTTTTTGTGATTGCTGGCATTCCAGACCAGATAGGGAGCTGGTTTTTTGATCAAATAAAAGAAGAACTTCCCCTCTTTAACGTCCTAGAGTTTCACTTAATTCGGTTTTCAAATTTACCAATTGTGATCCAAAGAAGAAGGCAAGAAAATCACACAAATACGATAAATTTGAAATTGGTACTCTAGCTTTTTCCGCTTGGCGTGTAGAGCAGTTTAACGGTGTAATGAAGGACACCTGATGCCTGTAGAAAACAAAAATCGGTTTTTTGAAAATTCTTCCCATTCAACTCTAGGCGCACTCTCTCTGCTAGTTTAGTAGGCATGGCGTAAAGTGTTTCTGACAACTTTTTGTGATTGCTGCCGTTCCAGACCAGCTAGAGATCTGGTTTTAGACTCTAATAAAAGAGGAACTTCCCCTCTTTAACGTCCTAGAGTTTCACTTAATTCGGTTTTCAACTTTACCAATTGTGATCGAAAGAACAAGGCAAGAAAATCACACAAATTCGATAAATTTGAAATTGGTACTCTAGCTTTTTCCGCTTGGCTTGTAGAGCAGTTTAAAGTTGTATGCCTGTAGACAACAAAAATCGGTTTTTTGAAAATTCTTCCCATTCAACTCTAGGCGCTCTATCTCTGCTAGTTTAGAAGATACAGCGATTTAAAGTTTTTTGACATCTTTTTGTGATTGCTGGTATTCCAGACCAGATAGAGAGCTGGTTTTTAGATCAAATAAAAGAGGAACTTCCCCTCTTTCACGTCCTAGAGTTTCACTTAATTCGGTTTTCAAATTTACCAATTGTGATACAAAGAAGAAGGCAAGAAAATCAAACAAATACGATAAATTTGAAATTGGTACTCTAGCTTTTTCCGCTTGGCTTGTAGAGCAGTTTAAAGTTGTATGCCTGTAGACAACAAAACTCGGTTTTTTGAAAATTCTTCCCATTCAACTCTAGGCGTTCTATCTCTGCTAGTTTAGAAGATACAGCGATTTAAAGTTTTTTGACATCTTTTTGTGATTGCTGGTATTCCAGACCAGATAGAGAGCTGGTTATTGGATCATATAAAAGAGGAACTTCCCCTCTTTCACGTCCTAGAGTTTCACTTAATTGGGTTTTCAAATTTACCAATTGTGATACAAAGCAGAAGGCAAGAAAATCAAACAAATACGATAAATTTGAAATTGGTACTCTAGCTTTTTCCGCTTGGCTTGTAGAGCAGTTTAAAGTTGTATGCCTGTAGACAACAAAACTCGGTTTTTTGAAAATTCTTCCCATTCAACTCTAGGCGTTCTATCTCTGCTAGTTTAGAAGATACAGCGATTTAAAGTTTTTTGATATCTTTTTGTGATTGCTGGCATTCCAGACCAGATAGAGAGCTGGTTTTTGGATCAAATAAAAGAGGAACTTCCCCTCTTTAACGTCCTAGAGTTTCACTTAATTCGGTTTTCAAATTTACCAATTGTGATCCAAAGAAGAAGACCAGCTAGAGATCTGGTTTTAGGCTCTAATAAAAGAGGAACTTCCCCTCTTTAACGTCCTAGAGTTTCACTTAATTCGGTTTTCAACTTTACCAATTGTGATCGAAAGAACAAGGCAAGAAAATCACACAAATTCGATAAATTTGAAATTGGTACTCTAGCTTTTTCCGCTTGGCTTGTAGAGCAGTTTAAAGTTGTATGCCTGTAGACAACAAAAATCGGTTTTTTGAAAATTCTTCCCATTCAACTCTAGGCGTTCTATCTCTGCTAGTTTAGAAGATACAGCGATTTAAAGTTTTTTGACATCTTTTTGTGATTGCTGGCATTCCAGGCCAGATAGAGAGCTGGTTTTTGGATCAAATAAAAGAGGAACTTCCCCTCTTTAACGTCCTAGAGTTTCACTTAATTCGGTTTTCAACTTTACCAATTGCGATCGAAAGAACAAGGCAAGAAAATCACACAAATTCGATAAATTTGAAATTGGTACACTAGCTTTTTCCGCTTGGCGTGTAGAGCAGTTTAACGTTGTAATGAAGGACACCTGATGCCTGTAGAAAACAAAAATCGGTTTTTTGAAAATTCTTCCCGTTCAATTCTAGGCGCACTCTCTCTGCTAGTTTAGTAGGCACGGCGTAAAGTGTTTCTGACAACTTTTTGTGATTGCTGCCGTTCCAGACCAGCTAGAGATCTGGTTTTAGGCTCTAATAAAAGAGGAACTTCCCCTCTTTAACGTCCTAGAGTTTCACTTAATTCGGTTTTCAACTTTACCAATTGTGATCGAAAGAACAAGGCAAGAAAATCACACAAATTCGATAAATTTGAAATTGGTACTCTAGCTTTTTCCGCTTGGCTTGTAGAGCAGTTTAAAGTTGTATGCCAGTAGACAACAAAAATCGGTTTTTTGAAAATTCTTCCCATTCAACTCTAGGCACTCTATCTCTGCTAGTTCAGAAGATACAGCGATTTAAAGTTTTTTGACATCTTTTTGTGATTGCTGGCATTCCAGACCAGATAGAGAGCTGGTTTTTGGATCAAATAAAAGAGGAACTTCCCCTCTTTAACGTCCTAGAGTTTCACTTCATTCGGTTTTCAAATTTACCAATTGTGATACAAAGAAGAAGGCAAGAAAATCAAACAAATACGATAAATTTGAAATTGGTACTCTAGCTTTTTCCGCTTGGCTTGTAGAGCAGTTTAAAGTTGTATGCCTGTAGACAACAAAACTCGGTTTTTTGAAAATTCTTCCCATTCAACTCTAGGCGTTCTATCTCTGCTAGTTTAGAAGATACAGCGATTTAAAGTTTTTTGATATCTTTTTGTGATTGCTGGCATTCCAGATCAGATAGAGAGCTGGTTTTTGGATCAAATAAAAGAGGAACTTCCCCTCTTTAACGTCCTAGAGTTTCACTTAATTCGGTTTTCAAATTTACCAATTGTGATCCAAAGAAGAAGACCAGCTAGAGATCTGGTTTTAGGCTCTAATAAAAGAGGAACTTCCCCTCTTTAACGTCCTAGAGTTTCACTTAATTCGGTTTTCAACTTTACCAATTGTGATCGAAAGAACAAGGCAAGAAAATCACACAAATTCGATAAATTTGAAATTGGTACTCTAGCTTTTTCCGCTTGGCTTGTAGAGCAGTTTAAAGTTGTATGCCTGTAGACAACAAAAATCGGTTTTTTGAAAATTCTTCCCATTCAACTCTAGGCGCTCTATCTCTGCTAGTTTAGAAGATACAGCGATTTAAAGTTTTTTGACATCTTTTTGTGATTGCTGGTATTCCAGACCAGATAGAGAGCTGGTTTTTGGATCAAATAAAAGAGGAACTTCCCCTCTTTCACCTCCTAGAGTTTCACTTAATTCGGTTTTCAAATTTACCAATTGTGATACAAAGAAGAAGGCAAGAAAATCAAACAAATACGATAAATTTGAAATTGGTACTCTAGCTTTTTCCGCTTGGCTTGTAGAGCAGTTTAAAGTTGTATGCCTGTAGACAACAAAACTCGGTTTTTTGAAAATTCTTCCCATTCAACTCTAGGCGTTCTATCTCTGCTAGTTTAGAAGATACAGCGATTTAAAGTTTTTTGACATCTTTTTGTGATTGCTGGCATTCCAGACCAGATAGAGAGCTGGTTTTTGGATCAAATAAAAGAGGAACTTCCCCTCTTTAACGTCCTAGAGTTTCACTTAATTCAGTTTTCAACTTTACCAATTGTGATCAAAAGAAGAAGGCAAGAAAATCACACAAATTCGATAAATTTGAAATTGGTACTCTAGCTTTTTCCGCTTGGCTTGTAGAGCGGTTTAAAGTTGTATGCGTGTAGACAACAAAAATCGGTTTTTTGAAAATTCTTCCCATTCAACTCTAGGCGCTCTATCTCTGCTAGTTTAGAAGATACAGCGATTTAATGTTTTTTGACATCTTTTTGTGATTGCTGGTATTCCAGACCAGATAGAGAGCTGGTTTTTGGATCAAATAAAAGAGGAACTTCCCCTATTTCACGTCCTAGAGTTTCACTTAATTCGGTTTTCAAATTTACCAATTGTGATACAAAGAAGAAGGCAAGAAAATCAAACAAATACGATAAATTTGAAATTGGTACTCTAGCTTTTTCCGCTTGGCTTGTAGAGCAGTTTAAAGTTGTATGCCTGTAGACAACAAAAATCGGTTTTTTGAAAATTCTTCCCATTCAACTCTAGGCGTTCTATCTCTGCTAGTTTAGAAGATACAGCGATTTAAAGTTTTTTGACATCTTTTTGTGATTGCTGGCATTCCAGACCAGATAGAGAGCTGGTGTTTGGATCAAATAAAAGAGGAACTTCCCCTCTTTCACGTAAGTTTCACTTAATTCGGTTTTCAAATTTACCAATTGTGATACAAAGAAGAAGGCAAGAAAATCAAACAAATACGATAAATTTGAAATTGGTACTCTAGCTTTTTCCGCTTGGCTTGTAGAGCAGTTTAAAGTTGAATGCCTTTAGACAACAAAAATCAGCTTTTTGAAAATTCTTCCCATTCATCTCTAGGCGCTCTATCTCTGCTAGTTTAGAAGATACAGCGATTTAAAGTTTTTTGACATCTTTTTGTGATTGCTGGCATTCCAGACCAGATAGAGAGCTGGTTTTTGGATCAAATAAAAGAGGAACTTCCCCTCTTTAACGTCCTAGAGTTTCACTTAATTCGGTTTTCAAATTTACCAATTGTGATCCAAAGAAGAAGACCGGCTAGAGATCTGGTTTTAGGCTCTAATAAAAGAGGAACTTCCCCTCTTTCACGTAAGTTTCACTTAATTCGGTTTTCAAATTTACCAATTGTGATACAAAGAAGAAGGCAAGAAAATCAAACAAATACGATAAATTTGAAATTGGTACTCTAGCTTTTTCCGCTTGGCTTGTAGAGCGGTTTAAAGTTGTATGCCTGTAGACAACAAAAATCGGTTTTTTGAAAATTCTTCCCATTCAACTCTAGGCGTTCTATCTCTGCTAGTTTAGAAGATACAGCGATTTAAAGTTTTTTGACATCTTTTTGTGATTGCTGGCATTCCAGACCAGATGGAGAGCTGGTTTTTTGATCAAATAAAAGAAGAACTTCCCCTCTTTAACGTCCTAGAGTTTCACTTAATTCGGTTTTCAAATTTACCAATTGTGATCCAAAGAAGAAGGCAAGAAAATCACACAAATACGATAAATTTGAAATTGGTACTCTAGCTTTTTCCGCTTGGCGTGTAGAGCAGTTTAACGTTGTAATGAAGGACACCTGATGCCTGTAGAAAACAAAAATCGGTTTTTTGAAAATTCTTCCCGTTCAACTCTAGGCGCACTCTCTCTGCTAGTTTAGTAGGCACGGCGTAAAGTGTTTCTGACAACTTTTTGTGATTGCTGCCGTTCCAGACCAGCTAGAGATCTGGTTTTAGACTCTAATAAAAGAGGAACTTCCCCTCTTTCACGTAAGTTTCACTTAATTTGGTTTTCAAATTTACCAATTGTGATACAAAGAACAAGGCAAGAAAATCACACAAATTCGATAAATTTGAAATTGGTACTCTAGCTTTTTCCGCTTGGCTTGTAGAGCAGTTTAAAGTTGTATGCCTGTAGACAACAAAAATCGGTTTTTTGAAAATTCTTCCCATTCAACTCTAGGCTCTCTATCTCTGCTAGTTTAGAAGATACAGCGATTTAAAGTTTTTTGACATCTTTTTGTGATTGCTGGTATTCCAGACCAGATGGAGAGCTGGTTTTTGGATCAAATAAAAGAGGAACTTCCCCTCTTTCACGTCCTAGAGTTTCACTTAATTCGGTTTTCAAATTTACCAATTGTGATACAAAGAAGAAGGCAAGAAAATCACACAAATACGATAAATTTGAAATTGGTACTCTAGCTTTTTCCGCTTGGCGTGTAGAGCAGTTTAACGTTGTAATGAAGGACACCTGATGCCTGTAGAAAACAAAAATCGGTTTTTTGAAAATTCTTCCCGTTCAACTCTAGGCGCACAAGGCAAGAAAATCACACAAATTCGATAAATTTGAAATTGGTACTCTAGCTTTTTCCGCTTGGCTTGTAGAGCAGTTTAAAGTTGTATGCCTGTAGACAACAAAACTCGGTTTTTTGAAAATTCTTCCCATTCAACTCTAGGCGTTCTATCGCTGCTAGTTTAGAAGATACAGCGATTTAAAGTTTTTTCACATCTTTTTGTGATTGCTGGCATTCCAGACCAGATAGAGAGCTGGTTTTTGGATCAAATAAAAGAGGAACTTCCCCTCTTTAACGTCCTAGAGTTTCACTTAATTCGGTTTTCAACTTTACCAATTGTGATCAAAAGAAGAAGGCAAGAAAATCACACAAATTCGATAAATTTGAAATTGGTACTCTAGCTTTTTCCGCTTGGCTTGTAGAGCGGTTTAAAGTTGTATGCGTGTAGACAACAAAAATCGGTTTTTTGAAAATTCTTCCCATTCAACTCTAGGCGCTCTATCTCTGCTAGTTTAGAAGATACAGCGATTTAAAGTTTTTTGACATCTTTTTGTGATTGCTGGTATTCCAGACCAGAGAGAGAGCTGGTTTTTGGATCAAATAAAAGAGGAACTTCCCCTCTTTCACGTCCTAGAGTTTCACTTAATTCGGTTTTCAAATTTACCAATTGTGATACAAAGGAGAAGGCAAGAAAATCAAACAAATACGATAAATTTGAAATTGGTACTCTAGCTTTTTCCGCTTGGCTTGTAGAGCAGTTTAAAGTTGTATGCCTGTAGACAACAAAAATCGGTTTTTTGAAAATTCTTCCCATTCAACTCTAGGCGCTCGATCTCTGCTAGTTTAGAAGATACAGCGATTTAAAGTTTTTTCACATCCTTTTGTGATTGCTGGTATTCCAGACCAGATAGAGAGCTGGTTTTTGGATCAAATAAAAGAGGAACTTCCCCTCTTTCACGTAAGTTTCACTTAATTCGGTTTTCAAATTTACCAATTGTGATCCAAAGAAGAAGACCAGCTAGAGATCTGGTTTTAGGCTCTAATAAAAGAGGAACTTCCCCTCTTTAACGTCCTAGAGTTTCACTTAATTCGGTTTTCAACTTTACCAATTGTGATCGAAAGAACAAGACAAGAAAATCACACAAATACGATAAATTTGAAATTGGTACTCTAGCTTTTTCCGCTTGGCTTGTAGAGCAGTTTAAAGTTGTATGCCTGTAGACAACAAAAATCAGTTTATTGATAATTCTTCCCATTCAACTCTAGGCGCTCTATCTCTGCTAGTTTAGAAGACACAGCGAATTAAAGTTTTTTGATATCTTTTTGTGATTGCTGGCATTCCAGACCAGATAGGGAGCTGGTTTTTTGATCAAATAAAAGAAGAACTTCCCCTCTTTAACGTCCTAGAGTTTCACTTAATTCGGTTTTCAAATTTACCAATTGTGATCCAAAGAAGAAGGCAAGAAAATCACACAAATACGATAAATTTGAAATTGGTACTCTAGCTTTTTCCGCTTGGCGTGTAGAGCAGTTTAACGGTGTAATGAAGGACACCTGATGCCTGTAGAAAACAAAAATCGGTTTTTTGAAAATTCTTCCCATTCAACTCTAGGCGCACTCTCTCTGCTAGTTTAGTAGGCATGGCGTAAAGTGTTTCTGAAAACTTTTTGTGATTGCTGCCGTTCCAGACCAGCTAGAGATCTGGTTTTAGACTCTAATAAAAGAGGAACTTCCCCTCTTTAACGTCCTAGAGTTTCACTTAATTCGGTTTTCAACTTTACCAATTGTGATCGAAAGAACAAGGCAAGAAAATCACACAAATTCGATAAATTTGAAATTGGTACTCTAGCTTTTTCCGCTTGGCTTGTAGAGCAGTTTAAAGTTGTATGCCTGTAGACAACAAAAATCGGTTTTTTGAAAATTCTTCCCATTCAACTCTAGGCGCTCTATCTCTGCTAGTTTAGAAGATACAGCGATTTAAAGTTTTTTGACATCTTTTTGTGATTGCTGGTATTCCAGACCAGATAGAGAGCTGGTTTTTAGATCAAATAAAAGAGGAACTTCCCCTCTTTCACGTCCTAGAGTTTCACTTAATTCGGTTTTCAAATTTACCAATTGTGATACAAAGAAGAAGGCAAGAAAATCAAACAAATACGATAAATTTGAAATTGGTACTCTAGCTTTTTCCGCTTGGCTTGTAGAGCAGTTTAAAGTTGTATGCCTGTAGACAACAAAAATCGGTTTTTTGAAAATTCTTCCCATTCAACTCTAGGCGCTCTATCTCTGCTAGTTTAGAAGATACAGCGATTTAAAGTTTTTTGACATCTTTTTGTGATTGCTGGTATTCCAGACCAGATAGAGAGCTGGTTATTGGATCATATAAAAGAGGAACTTCCCCTCTTTCACGTCCTAGAGTTTCACTTAATTGGGTTTTCAAATTTACCAATTGTGATACAAAGAAGAAGGCAAGAAAATCAAACAAATACGATAAATTTGAAATTGGTACTCTAGCTTTTTCCGCTTGGCTTGTAGAGCAGTTTAAAGTTGTATGCCTGTAGACAACAAAACTCGGTTTTTTGAAAATTCTTCCCATTCAACTCTAGGCGTTCTATCGCTGCTAGTTTAGAAGATACAGCGATTTAAAGTTTTTGACATCTTTTTGTGATTGCTGGCATTCCAGAACAGATAGAGAGCTGGTTTTTGGATCAAATAAAAGAGGAACTTCCCCTCTTTAACGTCCTAGAGTTTCACTTAATTCGGTTTTCAAATTTACCAATTGTGATCCAAAGAAGAAGACCAGCTAGAGATCTGGTTTTAGGCTCTAATAAAAGAGGAACTTCCCCTCTTTAACGTCCTAGAGTTTCACTTAATTCGGTTTTCAACTTTACCAATTGTGATGGAAAGAACAAGACAAGAAAATCACACAAATACGATAAATTTGAAATTGGTACTCTAGCTTTTTCCGCTTGGCTTGTAGAGCAGTTTAAAGTTGTATGCCTGTAGACAACAAAAATCAGTTTATTGAAAATTCTTCCCATTCAACTCTAGGCGCTCTATCTCTGCTAGTTTAGAAGACACAGCGAATTAAAGTTTTTTGATATCTTTTTGTGATTGCTGGCATTCCAGACCAGATAGAGAGCTGGTTTTTTGATCAAATAAAAGAAGAACTTCCCCTCTTTAACGTCCTAGAGTTTCACTTAATTCGGTTTTCAAATTTACCAATTGTGATCCAAAGAAGAAGGCAAGAAAATCACACAAATACGATAAATTTGAAATTGGTACTCTAGCTTTTTCCGCTTGGCGTGTAGAGCAGTTTAACGGTGTAATGAAGGACACCTGATGCCTGTAGAAAACAAAAATCGGTTTTTTGAAAATTCTTCCCATTCAACTCTAGGCGCACTCTCTCTGCTAGTTTAGTAGGCACGGCGTAAAGTGTTTCTGACAACTTTTTGTGATTGCTGCCGTTCCAGACCAGCTAGAGATCTGGTTTTAGACTCTAATAAAAGAGGAACTTCCCCTCTTTAACGTCATAGAGTTTCACTTAATTCGGTTTTCAACTTTACCAATTGTGATCGAAAGAACAAGGCAAGAAAATCACACAAATTCGATAAATTTGAAATTGGTACTCTAGCTTTTTCCGCTTGGCTTGTAGAGCAGTTTAAAGTTGTATGCCTGTAGACAACAAAAATCGGTTTTTTGAAAATTCTTCCCATTCAACTCTAGGCGCTCTATCTCTGCTAGTTTAGAAGATACAGCGATTTAAAGTTTTTTGACATCTTTTTGTGATTGCTGGTATTCCAGACCAGATAGAGAGCTGGTTTTTAGATCAAATAAAAGAGGAACTTCCCCTCTTTCACGTCCTAGAGTTTCACTTAATTCGGTTTTCAAATTTACCAATTGTGATACAAAGAAGAAGGCAAGAAAATCAAACAAATACGATAAATTTGAAATTGGTACTCTAGCTTTTTCCGCTTGGCTTGTAGAGCAGTTTAAAGTTGTATGCCTGTAGACAACAAAACTCGGTTTTTTGAAAATTCTTCCCATTCAACTCTAGGCGTTCTATCTCTGCTAGTTTAGAAGATACAGCGATTTAAAGTTTTTTGACATCTTTTTGTGATTGCTGGCATTCCAGACCAGCTAGAGATCTGGTTTTAGGCTCTAATAAAAGAGGAACTTCCCCTCTTTAACGTCCTAGAGTTTCACTTAATTCGGTTTTCAACTTTACCAATTGTGATCAAAAGAACAAGACAAGAAAATCACACAAATACGATAAATTTGAAATTGGTACTCTAGCTTTTTCCGCTTGGCTTGTAGAGCAGTTTAAAGTTGTATGCCTGTAGACAACAAAAATCAGTTTATTGAAAATTCTTCCCATTCAACTCTAGGCGCTCTATCTCTGCTAGTTTAGAAGACACAGCGAATTAAAGTTTTTTGATATCTTTTTGTGATTGCTGGCATTCCAGACCAGATAGAGAGCTGGTTTTTGATCAAATAAAAGAAGAACTTCCCCTCTTTAACATCCTAGAGTTTCACTTAATTCGGTTTTCAAATTTACCAATTGTGATCCAAAGAAGAAGGCAAGAAAATCACACAAATACGATAAATTTGAAATTGGTACTCTAGCTTTTTCCGCTTGGCGTGTAGAGCAGTTTAACGGTGTAATGAAGGACACCTGATGCCTGTAGAAAACAAAAATCGGTTTTTTGAAAATTCTTCCCATTCAACTCTAGGCGCACTCTCTCTGCTAGTTTAGTAGGCACGGCGTAAAGTGTTTCTGACAACTTTTTGTGATTGCTGCCGTTCCAGACCAGCTAGAGATCTGGTTTTAGACTCTAATAAAAGAGGAACTTCCCCTCTTTAACGTCATAGAGTTTCACTTAATTCGGTTTTCAACTTTACCAATTGTGATCGAAAGAACAAGGCAAGAAAATCACACAAATTCGATAAATTTGAAATTGGTACTCTAGCTTTTTCCGCTTGGCTTGTAGAGCAGTTTAAAGTTGTATGCCTGTAGACAACAAAAATCGGTTTTTTGAAAATTCTTCCCATTCAACTCTAGGCGCTCTATCTCTGCTAGTTTAGAAGATACAGCGATTTAAAGTTTTTTGACATCTTTTTGTGATTGCTGGTATTCCAGACCAGATAGAGAGCTGGTTTTTAGATCAAATAAAAGAGGAACTTCCCCTCTTTCACGTCCTAGAGTTTCACTTAATTCGGTTTTCAAATTTACCAATTGTGATACAAAGAAGAAGGCAAGAAAATCAAACAAATACGATAAATTTGAAATTGGTACTCTAGCTTTTTCCGCTTGGCTTGTAGAGCAGTTTAAAGTTGTATGCCTGTAGACAACAAAACTCGGTTTTTTGAAAATTCTTCCCATTCAACTCTAGGCGTTCTATCTCTGCTAGTTTAGAAGATACAGCGATTTAAAGTTTTTTGACATCTTTTTGTGATTGCTGGCATTCCAGACCAGATAGAGAGCTGGTTTTTGGATCAAATAAAAGAGGAACTTCCCCTCTTTAACGTCCTAGAGTTTCACTTAATTCGGTTTTCAACTTTACCAATTGTGATCAAAAGAAAAAGGCAAGAAAATCACACAAATTCGATAAATTTGAAATTGGTACTCTAGCTTTTTCCGCTTGGCTTGTAGAGCGGTTTAAAGTTGTATGCGTGTAGACAACAAAAATCGGTTTTTTGAAAATTCTTCCCATTCAACTCTAGGCGCTCTATCTCTGCTAGTTTAGAAGATACAGCGATTTAAAGTTTTTTGACATCTTTTTGTGATTGCTGGTAAGTTTCACTTAATTCGGTTTTCAAATTTACCAATTGTGATCCAAAGAAGAAGACCAGCTAGAGATCTGGTTTTAGGCTCTAATAAAAGAGGAACTTCCCCTCTTTAACGTCCTAGAGTTTCACTTAATTCGGTTTTCAACTTTACCAATTGTGATGGAAAGAACAAGACAAGAAAATCACACAAATACGATAAATTTGAAATTGGTACTCTAGCTTTTTCCGCTTGGCTTGTAGAGCAGTTTAAAGTTGTATGCCTGTAGACAACAAAAATCAGTTTATTGAAAATTCTTCCCATTCAACTCTAGGCGCTCTATCTCTGCTAGTTTAGAAGACACAGCGAATTAAAGTTTTTTGATATCTTTTTGTGATTGCTGGCATTCCAGACCAGATAGAGAGCTGGTTTTTTGATCAAATAAAAGAAGAACTTCCCCTCTTTAACGTCCTAGAGTTTCACTTAATTCGGTTTTCAAATTTACCAATTGTGATCCAAAGAAGAAGGCAAGAAAATCACACAAATACGATAAATTTGAAATTGGTACTCTAGCTTTTTCCGCTTGGCGTGTAGAGCAGTTTAACGGTGTAATGAAGGACACCTGATGCCTGTAGAAAACAAAAATCGGTTTTTTGAAAATTCTTCCCATTCAACTCTAGGCGCACTCTCTCTGCTAGTTTAGTAGGCACGGCGTAAAGTGTTTCTGACAACTTCTTGTGATTGCTGCCGTTCCAGACCAGCTAGAGATCTGGTTTTAGACTCTAATAAAAGAGGAACTTCCCCTCTTTAACGTCATAGAGTTTCACTTAATTCGGTTTTCAACTTTACCAATTGTGATCGAAAGAACAAGGCAAGAAAATCACACAAATTCGATAAATTTGAAATTGGTACTCTAGCTTTTTCCGCTTGGCTTGTAGAGCAGTTTAAAGTTGTATGCCTGTAGACAACAAAAATCGGTTTTTTGAAAATTCTTCCCATTCAACTCTAGGCGCTCTATCTCTGCTAGTTTAGAAGATACAGCGATTTAAAGTTTTTTGACATCTTTTTGTGATTGCTGGTATTCCAGACCAGATAGAGAGCTGGTTTTTAGATCAAATAAAAGAGGAACTTCCCCTCTTTCACGTCCTAGAGTTTCACTTAATTCGGTTTTCAAATTTACCAATTGTGATACAAAGAAGAAGGCAAGAAAATCAAACAAATACGATAAATTTGAAATTGGTACTCTAGCTTTTTCCGCTTGGCTTGTAGAGCAGTTTAAAGTTGTATGCCTGTAGACAACAAAACTCGGTTTTTTGAAAATTCTTCCCATTCAACTCTAGGCGTTCTATCTCTGCTAGTTTAGAAGATACAGCGATTTAAAGTTTTTTGACATCTTTTTGTGATTGCTGGCATTCCAGACCAGATAGAGAGCTGGTTTTTGGATCAAATAAAAGAGGAACTTCCCCTCTTTAACGTCCTAGAGTTTCACTTAATTCGGTTTTCAACTTTACCAATTGTGATCAAAAGAAAAAGGCAAGAAAATCACACAAATTCGATAAATTTGAAATTGGTACTCTAGCTTTTTCCGCTTGGCTTGTAGAGCGGTTTAAAGTTGTATGCGTGTAGACAACAAAAATCGGTTTTTTGAAAATACTTCCCATTCAACTCTAGGCCCTCTATCTCTGCTAGTTTAGAAGATACAGCGATTTAAAGTTTTTTGACATCTTTTTGTGATTGCTGGCATTCCAGACCAGATAGAGAGCTGGTTTTTGGATCAAATAAAAGAGGAACTTCCCCTCTTTAACGTCCTAGAGTTTCACTTAATTCGGTTTTCAACTTTACCAATTGTGATCAAAAGAAAAAGGCAAGAAAATCACACAAATTCGATAAATTTGAAATTGGTACTCTAGCTTTTTCCGCTTGGCTTGTAGAGCGGTTTAAAGTTGTATGCGTGTAGACAACAAAAATCGGTTTTTTGAAAATTCTTCCCATTCAACTCTAGGCCCTCTATCTCTGCTAGTTTAGAAGATACAGCGATTTAAAGTTTTTTGACATCTTTTTGTGATTGCTGGTAAGTTTCACTTAATTCGGTTTTCAAATTTACCAATTGTGATCCAAAGAAGAAGACCAGCTAGAGATCTGGTTTTAGGCTCTAATAAAAGAGGAACTTCCCCTCTTTAACGTCCTAGAGTTTCACTTAATTCGGTTTTCAACTTTACCAATTGTGATCGAAAGAACAAGGCAAGAAAATCACACAAATTCGATAAATTTGAAATTGGTACTCTAGCTTTTTCCGCTTGGCTTGTAGAGCAGTTTAAAGTTGTATGCCTGTAGACAACAAAAATCGGTTTTTTGAAAATTCTTCCCATTCAACTCTAGGCGCTCTATCTCTGCTAGTTTAGAAGATACAGCGATTTAAAGTTTTTTGACATCTTTTTGTGATTGCTGGTATTCCAGACCAGATAGAGAGCTGGTTTTTAGATCAAATAAAAGAGGAACTTCCCCTCTTTCACGTCCTAGAGTTTCACTTAATTCGGTTTTCAAATTTACCAATTGTGATCCAAAGAAGAAGGCAAGAAAATCAAACAAATACGATAAATTTGAAATTGGTACTCTAGCTTTTTCCGCTTGGCTTGTAGAGCAGTTTAAAGTTGTATGCCTGTAGACAACAAAACTCGGTTTTTTGAAAATTCTTCCCATTCAACTCTAGGCGTTCTATCTCTGCTAGTTTAGAAGATACAGCGATTTAAAGTTTTTTGACATCTTTTTGTGATAGCTGGTATTCCAGACCAGATAGAGAGCTGGTTTTTGGATCAAATAAAAGAGGAACTTCCCCTCTTTCACGTCCTAGAGTTTCACTTAATTGGGTTTTCAAATTTACCAATTGTGATACAAAGAAGAAGGCAAGAAAATCAAACAAATACGATAAATTTGAAATTGGTACTCTAGCTTGTTCCGCTTGGCTTATAGAGCAGTTTAAAGTTGTATGCCTGTAGACAACAAAACTCGGTTTTTTGAAAATCCTTCCCATTCAACTCTAGGCGTTCTATCGCTGCTAGTTTAGAAGATACAGCGATTTAAAGTTTTTTCACATCTTTTTGTGATTGCTGGCATTCCAGACCAGATAGAGAGCTGGTTTTTGGATCAAATAAAAGAGGAACTTCCCCTCTTTAACGTCCTAGAGTTTCACTTAATTCGGTTTTCAACTTTACCAATTGTGATCGAAAGAACAAGACAAGAAAATCACACAAATACGATAAATTTGAAATTGGTACTCTAGCTTTTTCCGCTTGGCTTGTAGAGCAGTTTAAAGTTGTATGCCTGTAGACAACAAAAATCAGTTTATTGAAAATTCTTCCCATTCAACTCTAGGCGCTCTATCTCTGCTAGTTTAGAAGACACAGCGAATTAAAGTTTTTTGATATCTTTTTGTGATTGCTGGCATTCCAGACCAGATAGAGAGCTGGTTTTTTGATCAAATAAAAGAAGAACTTCCCCTCTTTAACGTCCTAGAGTTTCACTTAATTCGGTTTTCAAATTTACCAATTGTGATCCAAAGAAGAAGGCAAGAAAATCACACAAATACGATAAATTTGAAATTGGTACTCTAGCTTTTTCCGCTTGGCGTGTAGAGCAGTTTAACGGTGTAATGAAGGACACCTGATGCCTGTAGAAAACAAAAATCGGTTTTTTGAAAATTCTTCCCATTCAACTCTAGGCGCACTCTCTCTGCTAGTTTAGTAGGTACGGCGTAAAGTGTTTCTGACAACTTTTTGTGATTGCTGCCGTTCCAGACCAGCTAGAGATCTGGTTTTAGACTCTAATAAAAGAGGAACTTCCCCTCTTTAACGTCATAGAGTTTCACTTAATTCGATTTTCAACTTTACCAATTGTGATACAAAGAAGAATGCAAGAAAATCACACAAATTCGATAAATTTGAAATTGGTACTCTAGCTTTTTCCGCTTGGCTTGTAGAGCAGTTTAAAGTTGTATGCCTGTAGACAACAAAAATCGGTTTTTTGAAAATTCTTCCCATTCAACTCTAGGCGCTCCATCTCTGCTAGTTTAGAAGATACAGCGATTTAAAGTTTTTTGACATCTTTTTGTGATTGCTGGTATTCCAGACCAGATAGAGAGCTGGTTTTTAGATCAAATAAAAGAGGAACTTCCCCTCTTTCACGTCCTAGAGTTTCACTTCATTCGGTTTTCAAATTTACCAATTGTGATACAAAGAAGAAGGCAAGAAAATCAAACAAATACGATAAATTTGAAATTGGTACTCTAGCTTTTTCCGCTTGGCTTGTAGAGCAGTTTAAAGTTGTATGCCTGTAGACAACAAAACTCGGTTTTTTGAAAATTCTTCCCATTCAACTCTAGGCGTTCTATCTCTGCTAGTTTAGAAGATACAGCGATTTAAAGTTTTTTGACATCTTTTTGTGATTGCTGGCATTCCAGACCAGCTAGAGATCTGGTTTTAGGCTCTAATAAAAGAGGAACTTCCCCTCTTTAACGTCCTAGAGTTTCACTTAATTCGGTTTTCAACTTTACCAATTGTGATCGAAAGAACAAGACAAGAAAATCACACAAATACGATAAATTTGAAATTGGTACTCTAGCTTTTTCCGCTTGGCTTGTAGAGCAGTTTAAAGTTGTATGCCTGTAGACAACAAAAATCAGTTTATTGAAAATTCTTCCCATTCAACTCTAGGCGCTCTATCTCTGCTAGTTTAGAAGACACAGCGAATTAAAGTTTTTTGATATCTTTTTGTGATTGCTGGCATTCCAGACCAGATAGAGAGCTGGTTTTTTGATCAAATAAAAGAAGAACTTCCCCTCTTTAACGTCCTAGAGTTTCACTTAATTCGGTTTTCAAATTTACCAATTGTGATCCAAAGAAGAAGGCAAGAAAATCACACAAATACGATAAATTTGAAATTGGTACTCTAGCTTTTTCCGCTTGGCGTGTAGAGCAGTTTAACGGTGTAATGAAGGACACCTGATGCCTGTAGAAAACAAAAATCGGTTTTTTGAAAATTCTTCCAATTCAACTCTAGGCGCACTCTCTCTGCTAGTTTAGTAGGCACGGCGTAAAGTGTTTCTGACAACTTTTTGTGATTGCTGCCGTTCCAGACCAGCTAGAGATCTGGTTTTAGACTCTAATAAAAGAGGAACTTCCCCTCTTTAACGTCCTAGAGTTTCACTTAATTCGGTTTTCAACTTTACCAATTGTGATACAAAGAACAAGGCAAGAAAATCACACAAATTCGATAAATTTGAAATTGGTACTCTAGCTTTTTCCGCTTGGCTTGTAGAGCAGTTTAAAGTTGTATGCCTGTAGACAACAAAAATCGGTTTTTTGAAAATTCTTCCCATTCAACTCTAGGCGCTCTATCTCTGCTAGTTTAGAAGATACAGCGATTTAAAGTTTTTTGACATCTTTTTGTGATTGCTGGTATTCCAGACCAGATAGAGAGCTGGTTTTTAGATCAAATAAAAGAGGAACTTCCCCTCTTTCACATCCTAGAGTTTCACTTAATTCGGTTTTCAAATTTACCAATTGTGATACAAAGAAGAAGGCAAGAAAATCAAACAAATACGATAAATTTGAAATTGGTACTCTAGCTTTTTCCGCTTGGCAGTTTAAAGTTGTATGCCTGTAGACAACAAAACTCGGTTTTTTGAAAATTCTTCCCATTCAACTCTAGGCGTTCTATCTCTGCTAGTTTAGAAAATACAGCGATTTAAAGTTTTTTGACATCTTTTTGTGATTGCTGGCATTCCAGACCAGATAGAGAGCTGGTTTTTGGATCAAATAAAAGAGGAACTTCCCCTCTTTAACGTCCTAGAGTTTCACTTAATTCGGTTTTCAACTTTACCAATTGTGATCAAAAGAAAAAGGCAAGAAAATCACACAAATTCGATAAATTTGAAATTGGTACTCTAGCTTTTTCCGCTTGGCTTGTAGAGCGGTTTAAAGTTGTATGCGTGTAGACAACAAAAATCGGTTTTTTGAAAATTCTTCCCATTCAACTCTAGGCGCTCTATCTCTGCTAGTTTAGAAGATACAGCGATTTAAAGTTTTTTGACATCTTTTTGTGATTGCTGGTATTCCAGACCAGATAGAGAGCTGGTTTTTGGATCAAATAAAAGAGGAACTTCCCCTATTTCACGTCCTAGAGTTTCACTTAATTCGGTTTTCAAATTTACCAATTGTGATACAAAGAAGAAGGCAAGAAAATCAAACAAATACGATAAATTTGAAATTGGTACTCTAGCTTTTTCCGCTTGGCTTGTAGAGCAGTTTAAAGTTGTATGCCTGTAGACAACAAAAATCGGTTTTTTCAAAATTCTTCCCATTCAACTCTAGGCGTTCTATCTCTGCTAGTTTAGAAGATACAGCGATTTAAAGTTTTTTGACATCTTTTTGTGATTGCTGGCATTCCAGACCAGATAGAGAGCTGGTGTTTGGATGAAATAAAAGAGGAACTTCCCCTCTTTCACGTAAGTTTCACTTAATTCGGTTTTCAAATTTACCAATTGTGATACAAAGAAGAAGGCAAGAAAATCAAACAAATACGATAAATTTGAAATTGGTACTCTAGCTTTTTCCGCTTGGCTTGTAGAGCAGTTTAAAGTTGTATACCTGTAGACAACAAAAATCGGTTTTTTGAAAATTCTTCCCATTCAACTCTAGGCGTTCTATCTCTGCTAGTTTAGAAGATAGCGATTTAAAGTTTTTTGACATCTTTTTGTGATTGCTGGCATTCCAGACCAGATAGAGAGCTGGTTTTTGGATCAAATAAAAGAGGAACTTCCCCTCTTTAACGTCCTAGAGTTTCACTTAATTCGGTTTTCAAATTTACCAATTGTGATCCAAAGAAGGAGACCGGCTAGAGATCTGGTTTTAGGCTCTAATAAAAGAGGAACTTCCCCTCTTTAACGTCCTAGAGTTTCACTTAATTCGGTTATCAACTTTACCAATTGTGATCGAAAGAACAAGACAAGAAAATCACACAAATACGATAAATTTGAAATTGGTACTCTAGCTTTTTCCGCTTGGCTTGTAGAGCAGTTTAAAGTTGTATGCCTGTAGACAACAAAAATCGGTTTTTTGAAAATTCTTCCCATTCAACTCTAGGCGCTCTATCTCTGCTAGTTTAGAAGATACAGCGATTTAAAGTTTTTTGACATCTTTTTGTGATTGCTGGCATTCCAGACCAGATAGAGAGCTGGTTTTTGGATCAAATAAAAGAGGAACTTCCCCTCTTTAACGTCCTAGAGTTTCACTTAATTCGGTTTTCAACTTTACCAATTGTGATCAAAAGAAGAAGGCAAGAAAATCACACAAATTCGATAAATTTGAAATTGGTACTCTAGCTTTTCCCGCTTGGCTTGTAGAGCGGTTTAAAGTTGTATGCGTGTAGACAACAAAAATCGGTTTTTTGAAAATTCTTCCCATTCAACTCTAGGCACTCTATCTCTGCTAGTTTAGAAGATACAGCGATTTAAAGTTTTTTGACATCTTTTTGTGCTTGCTGGTATTCCAGACCAGATAGAGAGCTGGTTTTTGGATCAAATAAAAGAGGAACTTCCCCTCTTTAACGTCCTAGAGTTTCACTTCATTCGGTTTTCAAATTTACCAATTGTGATACAAAGAAGAAGGCAAGAAAATCAAACAAATACGATAAATTTGAAATTGGTACTCTAGCTTTTTCCGCTTGGCTTGTAGAGCAGTTTAAAGTTGTATGCCTGTAGACAACAAAAATCGGTTTTTTGAAAATTCTTCCCATTCAACTCTAGGCGTTCTATCTCTGCTAGTTTAGAAGATACAGCGATTTAAAGTTTTTTGACATCTTTTTGTGATTGCTGGCATTCCAGACCAGATAGAGAGCTGGTGTTTGGATCAAATAAAAGAGGAACTTCCCCTCTTTAACGTCCTAGAGTTTCACTTAATTCGGTTTTCAACTTTACCAATTGTGATCAAAAGAAGAAGGCAAGAAAATCACACAAATTCGATAAATTTGAAATTGGTACTCTAGCTTTTTCCGCTTGGCTTGTAGAGCGGTTTAAAGTTGTATGCGTGTAGACAACAAAAATCGGTTTTTTGAAAATTCTTCCCATTCAACTCTAGGCGCTCTATCTCTGCTAGTTTAGAAGATACAGCGATTTAAAGTTTTTTGACATCTTTTTGTGCTTGCTGGTATTCCAGACCAGATAGAGAGCTGGTTTTTGGATCAAATAAAAGAGGAACTTCCCCTCTTTAACGTCCTAGAGTTTCACTTCATTCGGTTTTCAAATTTACCAATTGTGATACAAAGAAGAAGGCAAGAAAATCAAACAAATACGATAAATTTGAAATTGGTACTCTAGCTTTTTCCGCTTGGCTTGTAGAGCAGTTTAAAGTTGTATGCCTGTAGACAACAAAAATCGGTTTTTTGAAAATTCTTCCCATTCAACTCTAGGCGTTCTATCTCTGCTAGTTTAGAAGATACAGCGATTTAAAGTTTTTTGACATCTTTTTGTGATTGCTGGCATTCCAGACCAGATAGAGAGCTGGTGTTTGGATCAAATAAAAGAGGAACTTCCCCTCTTTCACGTAAGTTTCACTTAATTCGGTTTTCAAATTTACCAATTGTGATACAAAGAAGAAGGCAAGAAAATCAAACAAATACGATAAATTTGAAATTGGTACTCTAGCTTTTTCCTCTTGGCTTGTAGAGTAGTTTAAAGTTGTATGCCTGTAGACAACAAAAATCGGCTTTTTGAAAATTCTTCCCATTCATCTCTAGACGTTCTATCTCTGCTAGTTTAGAAGATACAGCGATTTTAAGTTTTTTGACATCTTTTTGTGATTGCTGGCATTCCAGACCAGATAGAGAGCTGGTTTTTGGATCAAATAAAAGAGGAACTTCCCCTCTTTAACGTCCTAGAGTTTCACTTAATTCGGTTTTCAAATTTACCAATTGTGATCCAAAGAAGAAGACCGGCTAGAGATCTGGTTTTAGGCTCTAATAAAAGAGGAACTTCCCCTCTTTAACGTCCTAGAGTTTCACTTAATTCGGTTTTCAACTTTACCAATTGTGATCGAAAGAACAAGACAAGAAAATCACACAAATACGATAAATTTGAAATTGGTACTCTAGCTTTTTCCGCTTGGCTTGTAGAGCAGTTTAAAGTTGTATGCCTGTAGACAACAAAAATCAGTTTATTGAAAATTCTTCCCATTCAACTCTAGGCGCTCTATCTCTGCTAGTTTAGAAGACACAGCGATTTAAAGTTTTTTGATATCTTTTTGTGATTGCTGGCATTCCAGACCAGATGGAGAGCTGGTTTTTTGATCAAATAAAAGAAGAACTTCCCCTCTTTAACGTCCTAGAGTTTCACTTAATTCGGTTTTCAAATTTACCAATTGTGATCCAAAGAAGAAGGCAAGAAAATCACACAAATACGATAAATTTGAAATTGGTACTCTAGCTTTTTCCGCTTGGCGTGTAGAGCAGTTTAACGTTGTAATGAAGGACACCTGATGCCTGTAGAAAACAAAAATCGGTTTTTTGAAAATTCTTCCCGTTCAACTCTAGGCGCACTCTCTCTGCTGGTTTAGTAGGCACGGCGTAAAGTGTTTCTGACAACTTTTTGTGATTGCTGCCGTTCCAGACCAGCTAGAGATCTGGTTTTAGACTCTAATAAAAGAGGAACTTCCCCTCTTTCACGTAAGTTTCACTTAATTCGGTTTTCAAATTTACCAATTGTGATACAAAGAATAAGGCAAGAAAATCACACAAATTCGATAAATTTGAAATTGGTACTCTAGCTTTTCCCGCTTGGCTTGTAGAGCGGTTTAAAGTTGTATGCGTGTAGACAACAAAAATCGGTTTTTTGAAAATTCTTCCCATTCAACTCTAGGCGCTCTATCTCTGCTAGTTTAGAAGATACAGCGATTTAAAGTTTTTTGACATCTTTTTGTGCTTGCTGGTATTCCAGACCAGATAGAGAGCTGGTTTTTGGATCAAATAAAAGAGGAACTTCCCCTCTTTAACGTCCTAGAGTTTCACTTCATTCGGTTTTCAAATTTACCAATTGTGATACAAAGAAGAAGGCAAGAAAATCAAACAAATACGATAAATTTGAAATTGGTACTCTAGCTTTTTCCGCTTGGCTTGTAGAGCAGTTTAAAGTTGTATGCCTGTAGACAACAAAAATCGGTTTTTTGAAAATTCTTCCCATTCAACTCTAGGCGTTCTATCTCTGCTAGTTTAGAAGATACAGCGATTTAAAGTTTTTTGACATCTTTTTGTGATTGCTGGCATTCCAGACCAGATAGAGAGCTGGTGTTTGGATCAAATAAAAGAGGAACTTCCCCTCTTTAACGTCCTAGAGTTTCACTTAATTCGGTTTTCAACTTTACCAATTGTGATCAAAAGAAGAAGGCAAGAAAATCACACAAATTCGATAAATTTGAAATTGGTACTCTAGCTTTTTCCGCTTGGCTTGTAGAGCAGTTTAAAGTTGTATGCGTGTAGACAACAAAAATCGGTTTTTTGAAAATTCTTCCCATTCAACTCTAGGCGCTCTATCTCTGCTAGTTTAGAAGATACAGCGATTTAAAGTTTTTTGACATCTTTTTGTGCTTGCTGGTATTCCAGACCAGATAGAGAGCTGGTTTTTGGATCAAATAAAAGAGGAACTTCCCCTCTTTAACGTCCTAGAGTTTCACTTAATTCGGTTTTCAAATTTACCAATTGTGATACAAAGAAGAAGGCAAGAAAATCAAACAAATACGATAAATTTGAAATTGGTACTCTAGCTTTTTCCGCTTGGCTTGTAGAGCAGTTTAAAGTTGTATGCCTGTAGACAATAAAAATCGGTTTTTTGAAAATTCTTCCCATTCAACTCTAGGCGTTCTATCTCTGCTAGTTTAGAAGATACAGCGATTTAAAGTTTTTTGACATCTTTTTGTGATTGCTGGCATTCCAGACCAGATAGAGAGCTGGTGTTTGGATCAAATAAAAGAGGAACTTCCCCTCTTTCACGTAAGTTTCACTTAATTCGGTTTTCAAATTTACCAATTGTGATACAAAGAAGAAGGCAAGAAAATCAAACAAATACGATAAATTTGAAATTGGTACTCTAGCTTTTTCCTCTTGGCTTGTAGAGCAGTTTAAAGTTGTATGCCTGTAGACAACAAAAATCGGCTTTTTGAAAATTCTTCCCATTCATCTCTAGACGTTCTATCTCTGCTAGTTTAGAAGATACAGCGATTTTAAGTTTTTTGACATCTTTTTGTGATTGCTGGCATTCCAGACCAGATAGAGAGCTGGTTTTTGGATCAAATAAAAGAGGAACTTCCCCTCTTTAACGTCCTAGAGTTTCACTTAATTCGGTTTTCAAATTTACCAATTGTGATCCAAAGAAGAAGACCGGCTAGAGATCTGGTTTTAGGCTCTAATAAAAGAGGAACTTCCCCTCTTTAACGTCCTAGAGTTTCACTTAATTCGGTTTTCAACTTTACCAATTGTGATCGAAAGAACAAGACAAGAAAATCACACAAATACGATAAATTTGAAATTGGTACTCTAGCTTTTTCCGCTTGGCTTGTAGAGCAGTTTAAAGTTGTATGCCTGTAGACAACAAAAATCAGTTTATTGAAAATTCTTCCCATTCAACTCTAGGCGCTCTATCTCTGCTAGTTTAGAAGATACAGCGATTTAAAGTTTTTTGATATCTTTTTGTGATTGCTGGCATTCCAGACCAGATGGAGAGCTGGTTTTTTGATCAAATAAAAGAAGAACTTCCCCTCTTTAACGTCCTAGAGTTTCACTTAATTCGGTTTTCAAATTTACCAATTGTGATCCAAAGAAGAAGGCAAGAAAATCACACAAATACGATAAATTTGAAATTGGTACTCTAGCTTTTTCCTCCTGGCGTGTAGAGCAGTTTAACGTTGTAATGAAGGACACCTGATGCCTGTAGAAAACAAAAATCGGTTTTTTGAAAATTCTTCCCGTTCAACTCTAGGCGCACTCTCTCTGCTGGTTTAGTAGGCACGGCGTAAAGTGTTTCTGACAACTTTTTGTGATTGCTGCCGTTCCAGACCAGCTAGAGATCTGGTTTTAGACTCTAATAAAAGAGGAACTTCCCCTCTTTAACGTCCTAGAGTTTCACTTAATTCGGTTTTCAACTTTACCAATTGTGATCGAAAGAACAAGGCAAGAAAATCACACAAATTCGATAAATTTGAAATTGGTACTCTAGCTTTTTCCGCTTGGCTTGTAGAGCAGTTTAAAGTTGTATGCCTGTAGACAACAAAAATCGGTTTTTTGAAAATTCTTTCCATTCAACTCTAGGCGCTCTATCTCTGCTAGTTTAGAAGATACAGCGATTTAAAGTTTTTTGACATCTTTTTGTGATTGCTGGTATTCCAGACCAGATAGAGAGCTGGTTTTTGGATCAAATAAAAGAGGAACTTCCCCTCTTTCATGTCCTAGAGTTTCACTTAATTCGGTTTTCAAATTTACCAATTGTGATACAAAGAAGAAGGCAAGAAAATCAAACAAATACGATAAATTTGAAATTGGTACTCTAGCTTTTTCCGCTTGGCTTGTAGAGCAGTTTAAAGTTGTATGCCTGTAGACAACAAAATTCGGTTTTTTGAAAATTCTTCCCATTCAACTCTAGGCGTTCTATCTCTGCTAGTTTAGAAGATACAGCGATTTAAAGTTTTTTGACATCTTTTTGTGATTGCTGGCATTCCAGACCAGATAGAGAGCTGGTTTTAGGCTCTAATAAAAGAGGAACTTCCCCTGTTAAACGTCCTAGAGTTTCACTTAATTCGGTTTTCAACTTTACCAATTGTGATCGAAAGAACAAGGCAAGAAAATCACACAAATTCGATAAATTTGAAATTGGTACTCTAGCTTTTTCCGCTTGGCTTGTAGAGCGGTTTAAAGTTGTATGCGTGTAGACAACAAAAATCGGTTTTTTGAAAATTCTTCCCATTCAACTCTAGGCGCTCTATCTCTGATAGTTTAGAAGATACAGCGATTTAAAGTTTTTTGACATCTTTTTGTGATTGCTGGTATTCCAGACCAGATAGAGAGCTGGTTTTTGGATCAAATAAAAGAGGAACTTCCCCTCTTTCACGTAAGTTTCACTTAATTCGGTTTTCAAATTTACCAATTGTGATACAAAGAAGAAGGCAAGAAAATCAAACAAATACGATAAATTTGAAATTGGTACTCTAGCTTTTTCCGCTTGGCTTGTAGAGCAGTTTAAAGTTGTATGCCTGTAGACAACAAAACTCGGTTTTTTGAAAATTCTTCCCATTCAACTCTAGGCGTTCTATCTCTGCTAGTTTAGAAGATACAGCGATTTAAAGTTTTTTGACATCTTTTTGTGATTGCTGGCATTCCAGACCAGATAGAGAGCTGGTTTTTGGATCAAATAAAAGAGGAACTTCCCCTCTTTAACGTCCTAGAGTTTCACTTAATTCGGTTTTCAAATTTACCAATTGTGATACAAAGAAGAATGCAAGAAAATCAAACAAATACGATAAATTTGAAATTGGTACTCTATCTTTTTCCGCTTGGCTTGTAGAGCAGTTTAAAGTTGTATGCCTGTAGACAACAATACTCGGTTTTTTGAAAATTCTTCCCATTCAACTCTAGGCGTTCTATCTCTGCTGGTTTAGAAGATACAGCGATTTAAATTTTTTGACATCTTTTTGTGATTGCTGGCATTCCAGAACAGATAGAGAGCTGGTTTTTGGATCAAATAAAAGAGGAACTTCCCCTCTTTAACGTCCCAGAGTTTCACTTAATTCGGTTTTCAAATTTACCAATTTTGATCCAAAGAAGAAGACCAGCTAGAGATCTGGTTTTAGGCTCTAATAAAAGAGGAACTTCCCCTCTTTAACGTCCTAGAGTTTCACTTCATTCGGTTTTCAAATTTACCAATTGTGATACAAAGAAGAAGGCAAGAAAATCAAACAAATACGATAAATTTGAAATTGGTACTCTAGCTTTTTCCGCTTGGCTTGTAGAGCAGTTTAAAGTTGTATGCCTGTAGACAACAAAAATCGGTTTTTTGAAAATTCTTCCCATTCAACTCTAGGCGTTCTATCTCTGCTAGTTTAGAAGATACAGCGATTTAAAGTTTTTTGACATCTTTTTGTGATTGCTGGCATTCCAGACCAGATAGAGAGCTGGTGTTTGGATCAAATAAAAGAGGAACTTCCCCTCTTTAACGTCCTAGAGTTTCACTTAATTCGGTTTTCAACTTTACCAATTGTGATCAAAAGAAGAAGGCAAGAAAATCAAACAAATTCGATAAATTTGAAATTGGTACTCTAGCTTTTTCCGCTTGGCTTGTAGAGCGGTTTAAAGTTGTATGCGTGTAGACAACAAAAATCGGTTTTTTGAAAATTCTTCCCATTCAACTCTAGGCGCTCTATCTCTGCTAGTTTAGAAGATACAGCGATTTAAAGTTTTTTGACATCTTTTTGTGCTTGCTGGTATCCCAGACCAGATAGAGAGCTGGTTTTTGGATCAAATAAAAGAGGAACTTCCCCTCTTTAACGTCCTAGAGTTTCACTTCATTCGGTTTTCAAATTTACCAATTGTGATACAAAGAAGAAGGCAAGAAAATCAAACAAATACGATAAATTTGAAATTGGTACTCTAGCTTTTTCCGCTTGGCTTGTAGAGCAGTTTAAAGTTGTATGCCTGTAGACAACAAAAATCGGTTTTTTGAAAATTCTTCCCATTCAACTCTAGGCGTTCTATCTCTGCTAGTTTAGAAGATACAGCGATTTAAAGTTTTTTGACATCTTTTTGTGATTGCTGGCATTCCAGACCAGATAGAGAGCTGGTGTTTGGATCAAATAAAAGAGGAACTTCCCCTCTTTCACGTAAGTTTCACTTAATTCGGTTTTCAAATTTACCAATTGTGATACAAAGAAGAAGGCAAGAAAATCAAACAAATACGATAAATTTGAAATTGGTACTCTAGCTTTTTCCTCTTGGCTTGTAGAGCAGTTTAAAGTTGTATGCCTGTAGACAACAAAAATCGGCTTTTTGAAAATTCTTCCCATTCATCTCTAGACGTTCTATCTCTGCTAGTTTAGAAGATACAGCGATTTTAAGTTTTTTGACATCTTTTTGTGATTGCTGGCATTCCAGACCAGATAGAGAGCTGGTTTTTGGATCAAATAAAAGAGGAACTTCCCCTCTTTAACGTCCTAGAGTTTCACTTAATTCGGTTTTCAAATTTACCAATTGTGATCCAAAGAAGAAGACCGGCTAGAGATCTGGGTTTAGGCTCTAATAAAAGAGGAACTTCCCCTCTTTAACGTCCTAGAGTTTCACTTAATTCGGTTTTCAACTTTACCAATTGTGATCGAAAGAACAAGACAAGAAAATCACACAAATACGATAAATTTGAAATTGGTACTCTAGCTTTTTCCGCTTGGCTTGTAGAGCAGTTTAAAGTTGTATGCCTGTAGACAACAAAAATCAGTTTATTGAAAATTCTTCCCATTCAACTCTAGGCGCTCTATCTCTGCTAGTTTAGAAGACACAGCGATTTAAAGTTTTTTGATATCTTTTTGTGATTGCTGGCATTCCAGACCAGATGGAGAGCTGGTTTTTTGATCAAATAAAAGAAGAACTTCCCCTCTTTAACGTCCTAGAGTTTCACTTAATTCGGTTTTCAAATTTACCAATTGTGATCCAAAGAAGAAGGCAAGAAAATCACACAAATACGATAAATTTGAAATTGGTACTCTAGCTTTTTCCGCTTGGCGTGTAGAGCAGTTTAACGTTGTAATGAAGGACACCTGATGCCTGTAGAAAACAAAAATCGGTTTTTTGAAAATTCTTCCCGTTCAACTCTAGGCGCACTCTCTCTGCTGGTTTAGTAGGCACGGCGTAAAGTGTTTCTGACAACTTTTTGTGATTGCTGCCGTTCCAGACCAGCTAGAGATCTGGTTTTAGACTCTAATAAAAGAGGAACTTCCCCTCTTTAACGTCCTAGAGTTTCACTTAATTCGGTTTTCAACTTTACCAATTGTGATCGAAAGAACAAGGCAAGAAAATCACACAAATTCGATAAATTTGAAATTGGTACTCTAGCTTTTTCCGCTTGGCTTGTAGAGCAGTTTAAAGTTGTATGCCTGTAGACAACAAAAATCGGTTTTTTGAAAATTCTTCCCATTCAACTCTAGGCGCTCTATCTCTGCTAGTTTAGAAGATACAGCGATTTAAAGTTTTTTGACATCTTTTTGTGATTGCTGGTATTCCAGACCAGATAGAGAGCTGGTTTTTGGATCAAATAAAAGAGGAACTTCCCCTCTTTCATGTCCTAGAGTTTCACTTAATTCGGTTTTCAAATTTACCAATTGTGATACAAAGAAGAAGGCAAGAAAATCAAACAAATACGATAAATTTGAAATTGGTACTCTAGCTTTTTCCGCTTGGCTTGTAGAGCAGTTTAAAGTTGTATGCCTGTAGACAACAAAATTCGGTTTTTTGAAAATTCTTCCCATTCAACTCTAGGCGTTCTATCTCTGCTAGTTTAGAAGATACAGCGATTTAAAGTTTTTTGACATCTTTTTGTGATTGCTGGCATTCCAGACCAGATAGAGAGCTGGTTTTAGGCTCTAATAAAAGAGGAACTTCCCCTGTTAAACGTCCTAGAGTTTCACTTAATTCGGTTTTCAACTTTACCAATTGTGATCGAAAGAACAAGGCAAGAAAATCACACAAATTCGATAAATTTGAAATTGGTACTCTAGCTTTTTCCGCTTGGCTTGTAGAGCAGTTTAAAGTTGTATGCCTGTAGACAACAAAATTCGGTTTTTTGAAAATTCTTCCCATTCAACTCTAGGCGTTCTATCTCTGCTGGTTTAGAAGATACAGCGATTTAAATTTTTTGACATCTTTTTGTGATTGCTGGCATTCCAGAACAGATAGAGAGCTGGTTTTTGGATCAAATAAAAGAGGAACTTCCCCTCTTTAACGTCCCAGAGTTTCACTTAATTCGGTTTTCAAATTTACCAATTTTGATCCAAAGAAGAAGACCAGCTAGAGATCTGGTTTTAGGCTCTAATAAAAGTGGAACTTCCCCTCTTTAACGTCCTAGAGTTTCACTTAATTCGGTTTTCAACTTTACCAATTGTGATCGAAAGAACAAGGCAAGAAAATCACACAAATACGATAAATTTGAAATTGGTACTCTAGCTTTTTCCGCTTGGCTTGTAGAGCAGTTTAAAGTTGTATGCCTGTAGACAACAAAACCCGGTTTTTTGAAAATTCTTCCCATTCAATTCTAGGCGTTCTACCTCTGCTAGTTTAGAAGATACAGCGATTTAAAATGTTTTGACATCTTTTTATGATTGCTGACATTCCAGACCAGATAGAGAGCTGGTTTTTTGATCAAATAAAAGAAGAACTTCCCCTCTTTAACGTCCTAGAGTTTCACTTAATTCGGTTTTCAAATTTACCAATTGTGATCCAAAGAAGAAGGCAAGAAAATCACACAAATACGATAAATTTGAAATTGGTACTCTAGCTTTTTCCGCTTGGCGTGTAGAGCAGTTTAACGTTGTAATGAAGGACACCTGAAGCCTGTAGAAAACAAAAATCGGTTTTTTGAAAATTCTACCCGTTCAACTCTAGGCGCTCCCTCTCTGCTAGTTTAGAAGGTACGGAGTAAAGTGTTTCTGACAACTTTTTATGATTGCTGCCGTTCCAGACCAGCTAGAGATCTGGTTTTAGGCTCTAATAAAAGAGGAACTTCCCCTCTTTAACGTCCTAGAGTTTTACTTAATTCGGTTTTCAACTTTACCAACTGCGATCCAAAGAAAAAGGCAAGAAAATCACACAAATACGATAAATTTGAAATTGGTACTCTAGCTTTTTCTGCTTGGCTTGTAGAGCAGTTTAAAGTTGTATGCCTGTAGACAACAAAACTCGGTTTTTTGAAAATTCTTCCCATTCAAGTTTAGGCGTTCTATCTCTGATAGTTTAGAAGATATAGCGATTTAAAGTTTTTTGACATCTTTTTGAGATTGCTGGCATTCCAGACCAGATAGAGAGCTGGTTTTTGGATCAAATAAAAGAGGAACTTCCCCTCTTTAACGTCCTAGAGTTTCACTTAATTCGGTTTTCAAATTTACCAATTGTGATCCAAAGAAGAAGGCAAGAAAATCACACAAATACGATAAATTTGAAATTGGTACTCTAGCTTTTTCCGCTTGGCTTGTAGAGCAGTTTAAAGTTGTATGCCTGTAGACAACAAAACCGGTCTTTTGAAAATTCTTCCCATTCAAGTTTAGGCGCTCTATCTCTGCTAGTTTAGAAGGTATGGCGTAAAGTGTTTTTGACAACTTTTTGTAATTGCTGCTGTTCCAGACCAGCTAGAAATCTGGTTTTAGGCTCAAATAAAAGAGGAACTTCCCCTCTTTAACGTCCTAGAGTTTCATTTAATTCTGTTTTCAACTTTACCAATAGTAATCCAAAGAAAAAGGTCAGAGAATCACCCAAATACGAACAATTTTAAAATTGAAATTGGTTATGTAGCTTTTTCGGCTTGGCTTGTAGAGCAGTTTAAAGTTGTATGCCTGTAGACAACAAAAATCGGTTTTTTGAAAAATCTTCCCATTCAACTCTCGGCGCTCTATCTCTGCTAGTTTAGAAGACACAGCGATTTAAAGTTTTTTGATATCTTTTTGTGATTGCTGGCATTCCAGACCAGATAGAGAGCCAGTTTTTTGATCAAATAAAAGAAGAACTTCCCCTGTTAAACGTCCTAGAGTTTCACTTAATTCGGTTTTCAACTTTACCAATTGTGATCGAAAGAACAAGGCAAGAAAATCACACAAATTCGATAAATTTGAAATTGGTACTCTAGCTTTTTCCGCTTGGCTTGTAGAGCGGTTTAAAGTTGTATGCGTGTAGACAACAAAAATCGGTTTTTTGAAAATTCTTCCCATTCAACTCTAGGCGCTCTATCTCTGATAGTTTAGAAGATACAGCGATTTAAAGTTTTTTGACATCTTTTTGTGATTGCTGGTATTCCAGACCAGATAGAGAGCTGGTTTTTGGATCAAATAAAAGAGGAACTTCCCCTCTTTCACGTAAGTTTCACTTAATTCGGTTTTCAAATTTACCAATTGTGATACAAAGAAGAAGGCAAGAAAATCAAACAAATACGATAAATTTGAAATTGGTACTCTAGCTTTTTCCGCTTGGCTTGTAGAGCAGTTTAAAGTTGTATGCCTGTAGACAACAAAACTCGGTTTTTTGAAAATTCTTCCCATTCAACTCTAGGCGTTCTATCTCTGCTAGTTTAGAAGATACAGCGATTTAAAGTTTTTTGACATCTTTTTGTGATTGCTGGCATTCCAGACCAGATAGAGAGCTGGTTTTTGGATCAAATAAAAGAGGAACTTCCCCTCTTTAACGTCCTAGAGTTTCACTTAATTCGGTTTTCAAATTTACCAATTGTGATACAAAGAAGAATGCAAGAAAATCAAACAAATACGATAAATTTGAAATTGGTACTCTATCTTTTTCCGCTTGGCTTGTAGAGCAGTTTAAATTTGTATGCCTGTAGACAACAATACTCGGTTTTTTGAAAATTCTTCCCATTCAACTCTAGGCGTTCTATCTCTGCTGGTTTAGAAGATACAGCGATTTAAATTTTTTGACATCATTTTTGTGATTGCTGGCATTCCAGAACAGATAGAGAGCTGGTTTTTGGATCAAATAAAAGAGGAACTTCCCCTCTTTAACGTCCCAGAGTTTCACTTAATTCGGTTTTCAAATTTACCAATTTTGATCCAAAGAAGAAGACCAGCTAGAGATCTGGTTTTAGGCTCTAATAAAAGTGGAACTTCCCCTCTTTAACGTCCTAGAGTTTCACTTAATTCGGTTTTCAACTTTACCAATTGTGATCGAAAGAACAAGGCAAGAAAATCACACAAATACGATAAATTTGAAATTGGTACTCTAGCTTTTTCCGCTTGGCTTGTAGAGCAGTTTAAAGTTGTATGCCTGTAGACAACAAAACCCGGTTTTTTGAAAATTCTTCCCATTCAATTCTAGGCGTTCTACCTCTGCTAGTTTAGAAGATACAGCGATTTAAAATGTTTTGACATCTTTTTATGATTGCTGACATTCCAGACCAGATAGAGAGCTGGTTTTTTGATCAAATAAAAGAAGAACTTCCCCTCTTTAACGTCCTAGAGTTTCACTTAATTCGGTTTTCAAATTTACCAATTGTGATCCAAAGAAGAAGGCAAGAAAATCACACAAATACGATAAATTTGAAATTGGTACTCTAGCTTTTTCCGCTTGGCGTGTAGAGCAGTTTAACGTTGTAATGAAGGACACCTGAAGCCTGTAGAAAACAAAAATCGGTTTTTTGAAAATTCTACCCGTTCAACTCTAGGCGCTCCCTCTCTGCTAGTTTAGAAGGTACGGAGTAAAGTGTTTCTGACAACTTTTTATGATTGCTGCCGTTCCAGACCAGCTAGAGATCTGGTTTTAGGCTCTAATAAAAGAGGAACTTCCCCTCTTTAACGTCCTAGAGTTTTACTTAATTCGGTTTTCAACTTTACCAACTGCGATCCAAAGAAAAAGGCAAGAAAATCACACAAATACGATAAATTTGAAATTGGTACTCTAGCTTTTTCTGCTTGGCTTGTAGAGCAGTTTAAAGTTGTATGCCTGTAGACAACAAAACTCGGTTTTTTGAAAATTCTTCCCATTCAAGTTTAGGCGTTCTATCTCTGATAGTTTAGAAGATATAGCGATTTAAAGTTTTTTGACATCTTTTTGAGATTGCTGGCATTCCAGACCAGATAGAGAGCTGGTTTTTGGATCAAATAAAAGAGGAACTTCCCCTCTTTAACGTCCTAGAGTTTCACTTAATTCGGTTTTCAAATTTACCAATTGTGATCCAAAGAAGAAGGCAAGAAAATCACACAAATACGATAAATTTGAAATTGGTACTCTAGCTTTTTCCGCTTGGCTTGTAGAGCAGTTTAAAGTTGTATGCCTGTAGACAACAAAACCGGTCTTTTGAAAATTCTTCCCATTCAAGTTTAGGCGCTCTATCTCTGCTAGTTTAGAAGGTATGGCGTAAAGTGTTTTTGACAACTTTTTGTAATTGCTGCTGTTCCAGACCAGCTAGAAATCTGGTTTTAGGCTCAAATAAAAGAGGAACTTCCCCTCTTTAACGTCCTAGAGTTTCATTTAATTCTGTTTTCAACTTTACCAATAGTAATCCAAAGAAAAAGGTCAGAGAATCACCCAAATACGAACAATTTTAAAATTGAAATTGGTTATGTAGCTTTTTCGGCTTGGCTTGTAGAGCAGTTTAAAGTTGTATGCCTGTAGACAACAAAAATCGGTTTTTTGAAAAATCTTCCCATTCAACTCTCGGCGCTCTATCTCTGCTAGTTTAGAAGACACAGCGATTTAAAGTTTTTTGATATCTTTTTGTGATTGCTGGCATTCCAGACCAGATAGAGAGCTAGTTTTTTGATCAAATAAAAGAAGAACTTCCCCTGTTAAACGTCCTAGAGTTTCACTTAATTCGGTTTTCAACTTTACCAATTGT
Organism: Coelopa pilipes; assembly: GCA_947389925.1. Taxonomy (NCBI): domain Eukaryota; kingdom Metazoa; phylum Arthropoda; class Insecta; order Diptera; family Coelopidae; genus Coelopa; species Coelopa pilipes. The sequence goes on from OX376700.1 coordinate 12,843,890, forward strand.
GATCGAAAGAACAAGGCAAGAAAATCACACAAATTCGATAAATTTGAAATTGGTACTCTAGCTTTTTCCGCTTGGCTTGTAGAGCGGTTTAAAGTTGTATGCGTGTAGACAACAAAAATCGGTTTTTTGAAAATTCTTCCCATTCAACTCTAGGCGCTCTATCTCTGATAGTTTAGAAGATACAGCGATTTAAAGTTTTTTGACATCTTTTTGTGATTGCTGGTATTCCAGACCAGATAGAGAGCTGGTTTTTGGATCAAATAAAAGAGGAACTTCCCCTCTTTCACGTAAGTTTCACTTAATTCGGTTTTCAAATTTACCAATTGTGATACAAAGAAGAAGGCAAGAAAATCAAACAAATACGATAAATTTGAAATTGGTACTCTAGCTTTTTCCGCTTGGCTTGTAGAGCAGTTTAAAGTTGTATGCCTGTAGACAACAAAACTCGGTTTTTTGAAAATTCTTCCCATTCAACTCTAGGCGTTCTATCTCTGCTAGTTTAGAAGATACAGCGATTTAAAGTTTTTTGACATCTTTTTGTGATTGCTGGCATTCCAGACCAGATAGAGAGCTGGTTTTTGGATCAAATAAAAGAGGAACTTCCCCTCTTTAACGTCCTAGAGTTTCACTTAATTCGGTTTTCAAATTTACCAATTGTGATACAAAGAAGAATGCAAGAAAATCAAACAAATACGATAAATTTGAAATTGGTACTCTATCTTTTTCCGCTTGGCTTGTAGAGCAGTTTAAATTTGTATGCCTGTAGACAACAATACTCGGTTTTTTGAAAATTCTTCCCATTCAACTCTAGGCGTTCTATCTCTGCTGGTTTAGAAGATACAGCGATTTAAATTTTTTGACATCATTTTTGTGATTGCTGGCATTCCAGAACAGATAGAGAGCTGGTTTTTGGATCAAATAAAAGAGGAACTTCCCCTCTTTAACGTCCCAGAGTTTCACTTAATTCGGTTTTCAAATTTACCAATTTTGATCCAAAGAAGAAGACCAGCTAGAGATCTGGTTTTAGGCTCTAATAAAAGTGGAACTTCCCCTCTTTAACGTCCTAGAGTTTCACTTAATTCGGTTTTCAACTTTACCAATTGTGATCGAAAGAACAAGGCAAGAAAATCACACAAATACGATAAATTTGAAATTGGTACTCTAGCTTTTTCCGCTTGGCTTGTAGAGCAGTTTAAAGTTGTATGCCTGTAGACAACAAAACCCGGTTTTTTGAAAATTCTTCCCATTCAATTCTAGGCGTTCTACCTCTGCTAGTTTAGAAGATACAGCGATTTAAAATGTTTTGACATCTTTTTATGATTGCTGACATTCCAGACCAGATAGAGAGCTGGTTTTTTGATCAAATAAAAGAAGAACTTCCCCTCTTTAACGTCCTAGAGTTTCACTTAATTCGGTTTTCAAATTTACCAATTGTGATCCAAAGAAGAAGGCAAGAAAATCACACAAATACGATAAATTTGAAATTGGTACTCTAGCTTTTTCCGCTTGGCGTGTAGAGCAGTTTAACGTTGTAATGAAGGACACCTGAAGCCTGTAGAAAACAAAAATCGGTTTTTTGAAAATTCTACCCGTTCAACTCTAGGCGCTCCCTCTCTGCTAGTTTAGAAGGTACGGAGTAAAGTGTTTCTGACAACTTTTTATGATTGCTGCCGTTCCAGACCAGCTAGAGATCTGGTTTTAGGCTCTAATAAAAGAGGAACTTCCCCTCTTTAACGTCCTAGAGTTTTACTTAATTCGGTTTTCAACTTTACCAACTGCGATCCAAAGAAAAAGGCAAGAAAATCACACAAATACGATAAATTTGAAATTGGTACTCTAGCTTTTTCTGCTTGGCTTGTAGAGCAGTTTAAAGTTGTATGCCTGTAGACAACAAAACTCGGTTTTTTGAAAATTCTTCCCATTCAAGTTTAGGCGTTCTATCTCTGATAGTTTAGAAGATATAGCGATTTAAAGTTTTTTGACATCTTTTTGAGATTGCTGGCATTCCAGACCAGATAGAGAGCTGGTTTTTGGATCAAATAAAAGAGGAACTTCCCCTCTTTAACGTCCTAGAGTTTCACTTAATTCGGTTTTCAAATTTACCAATTGTGATCCAAAGAAGAAGGCAAGAAAATCACACAAATACGATAAATTTGAAATTGGTACTCTAGCTTTTTCCGCTTGGCTTGTAGAGCAGTTTAAAGTTGTATGCCTGTAGACAACAAAACCGGTCTTTTGAAAATTCTTCCCATTCAAGTTTAGGCGCTCTATCTCTGCTAGTTTAGAAGGTATGGCGTAAAGTGTTTTTGACAACTTTTTGTAATTGCTGCTGTTCCAGACCAGCTAGAAATCTGGTTTTAGGCTCAAATAAAAGAGGAACTTCCCCTCTTTAACGTCCTAGAGTTTCATTTAATTCTGTTTTCAACTTTACCAATAGTAATCCAAAGAAAAAGGTCAGAGAATCACCCAAATACGAACAATTTTAAAATTGAAATTGGTTATGTAGCTTTTTCGGCTTGGCTTGTAGAGCAGTTTAAAGTTGTATGCCTGTAGACAACAAAAATCGGTTTTTTGAAAAATCTTCCCATTCAACTCTCGGCGCTCTATCTCTGCTAGTTTAGAAGACACAGCGATTTAAAGTTTTTTGATATCTTTTTGTGATTGCTGGCATTCCAGACCAGATAGAGAGCTAGTTTTTTGATCAAATAAAAGAAGAACTTCCCCTCTTTAACGTCCTAGAGTTTCACTTAATTCGGTTTTCAACTTTACCAATTGTGATCGAAAGAACAAGGCAAGAAAATCACACAAATACGATAAATTTGAAATTGGTACTCTAGATTTTTCCGCTTGGCGTGTAGAGCAGTTTAACGTTGTAATGAAGGACACCTGATGCCTGTAGAAACCAAAAATCGGTTTTTTGAAAATTCTTCCCGTTCAACTCTAGGCGCACTCTCTCTGCTAGTTTAGAAGGTACGGCGTAAAGTGTTTCTGACAACTTTTTGTGAGTGCTGCCGTTCCAGACCAGCTAGAGATCTGGTTTTAGGCTCTAATAAAAGAGGAACTTCCCCTGTTAAACGTCCTAGAGTTTCATTTAATTCGGTTTTCAACTTTACCAACTGCGATCCAAAGAAAAAGGCAAGAAAATCACACAAATACGATAAATTTGAAATTGGTACTCTAGCTTTTTCCGCTTGGCTTGTAGAGCGGTTTAAAGTTGTATGCCTGTAGACAACAAAAATCGGTTTTTTCAAAATTCTTCCCATTCAACTCTAGGCGTTCTATCTCTGCTAGTTTAGAAGATACAGCGATTTAAAGTTTTTTGACATCTTTTTGTGATTGCTGGCATTCCAGACCAGATAGAGAGCTGGTTTTTTGATCAAATAAAAGAAGAACTTCCCCTCTTTAACGTCCTAGAGTTTCACTTAATTCGGTTTTCAAATTTACCAATTGTGATCCAAAGAAGAAGACCAGCTAGAGATCTGGTTTTAGGCTCTAATAAAAGAGGAACTTCTCCTCTTTAACGTCCTAGAGTTTTACTTAATTCGGTTTTCAACTTTACCAATTGTGATCGAAAGAACAAGGCAAGAAAATCACACAAATACGATAAATTTGAAATTTGTACTCGAGCTTTTTCCGCTTGGCTTGTAGAGCAGTTTAAAGTTGTATGCCTGTAGACAACAAAAACCAGTTTATTGAAAATTCTTCCCATTCAACTCTAGGCGCTCTATCTCTGCTAGTTTAGAAGATACAGCGATTTAAAGTTTTTTGACATCTTTTTGTGATTGCTGGCATTCCAGACTAGATAGAGAGCTGGTCTTTGGATCAAATAAAAGAGGAACTTCCCCTCTTTAACGTCCTAGAGTTTCACTTCATTCGGTTTTCAAATTTACCAATTGTGATCCAAAGAAGAAGACCAGCTAGAGATCTGGTTTTAGGCTCTAATAAAAGAGGAACTTCCCCTCTTTAACGTCCTAGAGTTTCACTTAATTCGGTTTTCAAATTTACCAATTGTGATCCAAAGAAGAAGGCAAGAAAATCACACAAATACGATAAATTTGAAATTGGTACACTAGCTTTTTCCGCTTGGCGTGTAGAGCAGTTTAACGTTGTAATGAAGGACACCTGATGCCTGTAGAAAACAAAAATCGGTTTTTTGAAAATTCTTCCCGTTCAACTCTAGGCGCACTAACTCTGCTAGTTTAGTAGGCACGGCGTAAAGTGTTTCTGACAACTTTTTGTGATTGCTGCCGTTTCAGACCAGCTAGAGATCTGGTTTTAGGCTCTAATAAAAGAGGAACTTCCCCTCTTTAACGTCCTAGAGTTTCACTTAATTCGGTCTTCAACTTTACCAATTGTGATCGAAAGAACAAGGCAAGAAAATCACACAAATTCGATAAATTTGAAATTGGTACTCTAGCTTTTTCCGCTTGGCTTGTAGAGCAGTTTAAAGTTGTATGCCTGTAGACAACAAAAATCGGTTTTTTGAAAATTCTTCCCATTCAACTCTAGGCGTTCTATCTCTACTAGTTTAGAAGATACAGCGATTTAAAGTTTTTTCACATCTTTTTGTGATTGCTGGCATTCCAGACCAGATAGAGAGCTGGTTTTTGGATCAAATAAAAGAGGAACTTCCCCTCTTTAACGTCCTAGAGTTTCACTTAATTCGGTTTTCAAATTTACCAATTGTGATCCAAAGAAGAAGGCAAGAAAATCACACAAATACGATAAATTTGAAATTGGTACTCTAGCTTTTTCCGCTTGGCGTGTAGAGCAGTTTATCGTTGTAATGAAGGACACCTGAAGCCTGTAGAAAACAAAAATCGGTTTTTTGAAAATTCTACCCGTTCAACTCTAGGCGCTCCCTCTCTGCTAGTTTAGAAGGTACGGAGTAAAGTGTTTCTGACAACTTTTTATGATTGCTGCCGTTCCAGACCAGCTAGAGATCTGGTTTTAGGCTCTAATAAAAGAGGAACTTCCCCTCTTTAACGTCCTAGAGTTTTACTTAATTCGGTTTTCAACTTTACCAACTGCGATCCAAAGAAAAAGGCAAGAAAATCACACAAATACGATAAATTTGAAATTGGTACTCTAGCTTTTTCTGCTTGGCTTGTAGAGCAGTTTAAAGTTGTATGCCTGTAGACAACAAAACTCGATTTTTTGAAAATTCTTCCCATTCAAGTTTAGGCGTTCTATATCTGATAGTTTAGAAGATATAGCGATTTAAAGTTTTTTGACATCTTTTTGAGATTGCTGGCATTCCAGACCAGATAGAGAGCTGGTTTTTGGATCAAATAAAAGAGGAACTTCCCCTCTTTAACGTCCTAGAGTTTCACTTAATTCGGTTTTCAAATTTACCAATTGTGATCCAAAGAAGAAGGCAAGAAAATCACACAAATACGATAAATTTGAAATTGGTACTCTAGCTTTTTCCGCTTGGCTTGTAGAGCAGTTTAAAGTTGTATGCCTGTAGACAACAAAAATCAGTTTATTGAAAATTCTTCCCATTCAACTCTAGGCGCTCTATCTCTGCTAGTTTAGAAGACACAGCGAATTAAAGTTTTTTGATATCTTTTTGTGATTGCTGGCATTCCAGACCAGATAGAGAGCTGGTTTTTTGATCAAATAAAAGAGGAACTTCCCCTCTTTAACGTCCTAGAGTTTCATTTAATTCTGTTTTCAACTTTACCAATAGTAATCCAAAGAAAAAGGTCAGAGAATCACCCAAATACGAACAATTTTAAATTTGAAATTGGTTATGTAGCTTTTTCGGCTTGGCTTGTAGAGCAGTTTAAAGTTGTATGCCTGTAGACAACAAAAATCGGTTTTTTGAAAATTCTTCCCATTCAACTCTCGGCGCTCTATCTCTGCTAGTTTAGAAGACACAGCGATTTAAAGTTTTTTGATATCTTTTTGTGATTGCTGGCATTCCAGACCAGATAGAGAGCTAGTTTTTTGATCAAATAAAAGAAGAACTTCCCCTCTTTAACGTCCTAGAGTTTCACTTAATTCGGTTTTCAACTTTACCAATTGTGATCGAAAGAACAAGGCAAGAAAATCACACAAATACGATAAATTTGAAATTGGTACTCTAGATTTTTCCGCTTGGCGTGTAGAGCAGTTTAACGTTGTAATGAAGGACACCTGATGCCTGTAGAAACCAAAAATCGGTTTTTTGAAAATTCTTCCCGTTCAACTATAGGCGCACTCTCTCTGCTAGTTTAGAAGGTACGGCGTAAACTGTTTCTGACAACTTTTTGTGAGTGCTGCCGTTCCAGACCAGCTAGAGATCTGGTTTTAGGCTCTAATAAAAGAGGAACTTCCCCTGTTAAACGTCCTAGAGTTTCATTTAATTCGGTTTTCAACTTTACCAACTGCGATCCAAAGAAAAAGGCAAGAAAATCACACAAATACGATAAATTTGAAATTGGTACTCTAGCTTTTTCCGCTTGGCTTGTAGAGCGGTTTAAAGTTGTATGCCTGTAGACAACAAAAATCGGTTTTTTCAAAATTCTTCCCATTCAACTCTAGGCGTTCTATCTCTGCTAGTTTAGAAGATACAGCGATTTAAAGTTTTTTGACATCTTTTTGTGATTGCTGGCATTCCAGACCAGATAGAGAGCTGGTTTTTTGATCAAATAAAAGAAGAACTTCCCCTCTTTAACGTCCTAGAGTTTCACTTAATTCGGTTTTCAAATTTACCAATTGTGATCCAAAGAAGAAGACCAGCTAGAGATCTGGTTTTAGGCTCTAATAAAAGAAGAAATTCTCCTCTTTAACGTCCTAGAGTTTTACTTAATTCGGTTTTCAACTTTACCAATTGTGATCGAAAGAACAAGGCAAGAAAATCACACAAATACGATAAATTTGAAATTTGTACTCGAGCTTTTTCCGCTTGGCTTGTAGAGCAGTTTAAAGTTGTATGCCTGTAGACAACAAAAACCAGTTTATTGAAAATTCTTCCCATTCAACTCTAGGCGCTCTATCTCTGCTAGTTTAGAAGATACAGCGATTTAAAGTTTTTGACATCTTTTTGTGATTGCTGGCATTCCAGACTAGATAGAGAGCTGGTCTTTGGATCAAATAAAAGAGGAACTTCCCCTCTTTAACGTCCTAGAGTTTCACTTCATTCGGTTTTCAAATTTACCAATTGTGATCCAAAGAAGAAGACCAGCTAGAGATCTGGTTTTAGGCTCTAATAAAAGAGGAACTTCCCCTCTTTAACGTCCTAGAGTTTCACTTAATTCGGTTTTCAAATTTACCAATTGTGATCCAAAGAAGAAGGCAAGAAAATCACACAAATACGATAAATTTGAAATTGCTACTCTAGCTTTTTCCGCTTGGCGTGTAGAGCAGTTTATCGTTGTAATGAAGGACACCTGAAGCCTGTAGAAAACAAAAATCGGTTTTTTGAAAATTCTACCCGTTCAACTCTAGGCGCTCCCTCTCTGCTAGTTTAGAAGGTACGGAGTAAAGTGTTTCTGACAACTTTTTATGATTGCTGCCGTTCCAGACCAGCTAGAGATCTGGTTTTAGGCTCTAATAAAAGAGGAACTTCCCCTCTTTAACGTCCTAGAGTTTTACTTAATTCGGTTTTCAACTTTACCAACTGCGATCCAAAGAAAAAGGCAAGAAAATCACACAAATACGATAAATTTGAAATTGGTACTCTAGCTTTTTCTGCTTGGCTTGTAGAGCAGTTTAAAGTTGTATGCCTGTAGACAACAAAACTCGGTTTTTTGAAAATTCTTCCCATTCAAGTTTAGGCGTTCTATCTCTGATAGTTTAGAAGATATAGCGATTTAAAGTTTTTTGACATCTTTTTGAGATTGCTGGCATTCCAGACCAGATAGAGAGCTGGTTTTTGTTCAAATAAAAGAGGAACTTCCCCTCTTTAACGTCCTAGAGTTTCACTTAATTCGGTTTTCAAATTTACCAATTGTGATCCAAAGAAGAAGGCAAGAAAATCACACAAATACGATAAATTTGAAATTGGTACTCTAGCTTTTTCCGCTTGGCTTGTAGAGCAGTTTAAAGTTGTATGCCTGTAGACAACAAAACCGGTCTTTTGAAAATTCTTCCCATTCAAGTGTAGGCGCTCTATCTCTGCTAGTTTAGAAGGTATGGCGTAAAGTGTTTTTGACAACTTTTTGTAATTGCTGCTGTTCCAGACCAGCTAGAAATCTGGTTTTAGGCTCAAATAAAAGAGGAACTTCCCCTCTTTAACGTCCTAGAGTTTCATTTAATTCTGTTTTCAACTTTACCAATAGTAATCCAAAGAAAAAGGTCAGAGAATCACCCAAATACGAACAATTTTAAATTTGAAATTGGTTATGTAGCTTTTTCGGCTTGGCTTGTAGAGCAGTTTAAAGTTGTATGCCTGTAGACAACAAAAATCGGTTTTTTGAAAATTCTTCCCATTCAACTCTCGGCGCTCTATCTCTGCTAGTTTAGAAGACACAGCGATTTAAAGTTTTTTGATATCTTTTTGTGATTGCTGGCATTCCAGACCAGATAGAGAGCTAGTTTTTTGATCAAATAAAAGAAGAACTTCCCCTCTTTAACGTCCTAGAGTTTCACTTAATTCGGTTTTCAACTTTACCAATTGTGATCGAAAGAACAAGGCAAGAAAATCACACAAATACGATAAATTTGAAATTGGTACTCTAGATTTTTCCGCTTGGCGTGTAGAGCAGTTTAACGTTGTAATGAAGGACACCTGATGCCTGTAGAAACCAAAAATCGGTTTTTTGAAAATTCTTCCCGTTCAACTATAGGCGCACTCTCTCTGCTAGTTTAGAAGGTACGGCGTAAAGTGTTTCTGACAACTTTTTGTGAGTGCTGCCGTTCCAGACCAGCTAGAGATCTGGTTTTAGGCTCTAATAAAAGAGGAACTTCCCCTGTTAAACGTCCTAGAGTTTCATTTAATTCGGTTTTCAACTTTACCAACTGCGATCCAAAGAAAAAGGCAAGAAAATCACACAAATACGATAAATTTGAAATTGGTACTCTAGCTTTTTCCGCTTGGCTTGTAGAGCGGTTTAAAGTTGTATGCCTGTAGACAACAAAAATCGGTTTTTTGAAAATTCTTCCCATTCAACTCTAGGCGTTCTATCTCTGCTAGTTTAGAAGATACAGCGATTTAAAGTTTTTTGACATCTTTTTGTGATTGCTGGCATTCCAGACCAGATAGAGAGCTGGTTTTTTGATCAAATAAAAGAAGAACTTCCCCTCTTTAACGTCCTAGAGTTTCACTTAATTCGGTTTTCAAATTTACCAATTGTGATCCAAAGAAGAAGACCAGCTAGAGATCTGGTTTTAGGCTCTAATAAAAGAGGAACTTCTCCTCTTTAACGTCCTAGAGTTTTACTTAATTCGGTTTTCAACTTTACCAACTCTAGGCGTTCTATCTCTGCTAGTTTAGAAGATACAGCGATTTAAAGTTTTTTGACATCTTTTTGTGATTGCTGGCATTCCAGACCAGATAGAGAGCTGGTTTTTTGATCAAATAAAAGAAGAACTTCCCCTCTTTAACGTCCTAGAGTTTCACTTAATTCGGTTTTCAAATTTACCAATTGTGATCCAAAGAAGAAGACCAGCTAGAGATCTGGTTTTAGGCTCTAATAAAAGAGGAACTTCTCCTCTTTAACGTCCTAGAGTTTTACTTAATTCGGTTTTCAACTTTACCAATTGTGATCGAAAGAACAAGGCAAGAAAATCACACAAATACGATAAATTTGAAATTTGTACTCGAGCTTTTTCCGCTTGGCTTGTAGAGCAGTTTAAAGTTGTATGCCTGTAGACAACAAAAACCAGTTTATTGAAAATTCTTCCCATTCAACTCTAGGCGCTCTATCTCTGCTAGTTTAGAAGATACAGCGATTTAAAGTTTTTTGACATCTTTTTGTGATTGCTGGCATTCCAGACTAGATAGAGAGCTGGTCTTTGGATCAAATAAAAGAGGAACTTCCCCTCTTTAACGTCCTAGAGTTTCACTTCATTCGGTTTTCAAATTTACCAATTGTGATCCAAAGAAGAAGACCAGCTAGAGATCTGGTTTTAGGCTCTAATAAAAGAGGAACTTCCCCTCTTTAACGTCCTAGAGTTTCACTTAATTCGGTTTTCAAATTTACCAATTGTGATCCAAAGAAGAAGGCAAGAAAATCACACAAATACGATAAATTTGAAATTGGTACACTAGCTTTTTCCGCTTGGCGTGTAGAGCAGTTTAACGTTGTAATGAAGTACACCTGATGCCTGTAGAAAACAAAAATCGGTTTTTTGAAAATTCTTCCCGTTCAACTCTAAGCGCACTCTCTCTGCTAGTTTAGTAGGCACGGCGTAAAGTGTTTCTGACAACTTTTTGTGATTGCTGCCGTTTCAGACCAGCTAGAGATCTGGTTTTAGGCTCTAATAAAAGAGGAGCTTCCCCTCTTTAACGTCCTAGAGTTTCACTTAATTCGGTTTTCAACTTTACCAATTGTGATCAAAAGAAAAAGGCAAGAAAATCAAACAAATACGATAAATTTGAAATTGGTACTCTAGCTTTTTCCGCTTGGCTTGTAGAGCAGTTTAAAGTTGTATGCCTGTAGACAACAAATCTCGGTTTTTTGAAAATTCTTCCCATTCAACTCTAGGCGTTCTATCTCTGCTAGTTTAGAAAATACAGCGATTTAAAGTTTTTTCACATCTTTTTGTGATTGCTGGCATTCCAGACCAGATAGAAAGCTGGTTTTTGGATCAAATAAAAGAGGAACTTCCCCTCTTTAACGTCCTAGAGTTTCACTTCATTCGGTTTTCAAATTTACCAATTGTGATACAAAGAAGAAGGCAAGAAAATCAAACAAATACGATAAATTTGAAATTGGTACTCTAGCTTTTTCCGCTTGGCTTGTAGAGCAGTTTAAAGTTGTATGCCTGTAGACAACAAAACTCGGTTTTTTGAAAATTCTTCCCATTCAACTCTAGGCGTTCTATCTCTGCTAGTTTAGAAGATACAGCGATTTAAATTGTTTGACATCTTTTTGTGATTGCTGGTATTCCAGACCAGATAGAGAGCTGGTGTTTGGATCAAATAAAAGAGGAACTTCCCCTCTTTCACGTCCTAGAGATTCACTTAATTCGATTTTCAAATTTACCAATTGTGATACAAAGAAGAAGGCAAGAAAATCAAACAAATACGATAAATTTGAAATTGGTACTCTAGCTTTTTCCGCTTGGCTTGTAGAGCAGTTTAAAGTTGTATGCCTGTAGATAACAAAAATCGGTTTTTTGAAAATTCTTCCCATTCAACTCTAGGCGCTCTATCTCTGCTAGTTTAGAAGATACAGCGATTTAAAGTTTTTTGACATCTTCTTGTGATTGCTGGTATTCCAGACCTGATAGAGAGCTGGCTTTTGGATCAAATAAAAGAGGAACTTCCCCTCTTTCACGTAAGTTTCACTTAATTCGGTTTTCAAATTTACCAATTGTGATACAAAGAAGAAGGCAAGAAAATCAAACAAATACGATAAATTTGAAATTGGTACTCTAGCTTTTTCCGCTTGGCTTGTAGAGCAGTTTAAAGTTGTATGCCTGTAGAAACCAAAAATCGGTTTTTTGAAAATTCTTCCCGTTCAACTCTAGGCGCACTCTCTCTGCTAGTTTAGTAGGCACGGCGTAAAGTGTTTCTGACAACTTTTTGTGATTGCTGCCGTTCCAGACCAGCTAGAGATCTGGTTTTAGGCTCAAATAAAAGAGGAACTTCCCCTCTTTAACGTCCTAGAGTTTCATTTAATTCTGTTTTCAACTCTACCAATAGTAATCCAAAGAAAAAGGTCAGAGAATCACCCAAATACGAACAATTTTAAATTTGAAATTGGTTATGTAGCTTTTTCGGCTTGGCTTGTAGAGCAGTTTAAAGTTGTATGCCTGTAGACAACAAAAATCGGTTTTTTGAAAATTCTTCCCATTCAACTCTCGGCGCTCTATCTCTGCTAGTTTAGAAGACACAGCGATTTAAAGTTTTTTGATATCTTTTTGTGATTGCTGGCATTCCAGACCAGATAGAGAGCTGGTTTTTTGATCAAATAAAAGAAGAACTTCCCCTCTTTAACGTCCTAGAGTTTCACTTAATTCGGTTTTCAACTTTACCAATTGTGATCGAAAGAACAAGGCAAGAAAATCACACAAATACGATAAATTTGAAATTGGTACTCTAGCTTTTTCCGCTTGGCGTGTACAGCAGTTTAACGTTGTAATGAAGGACACCTGATGCCTGTAGAAACCAAAAATCGGTTTTTTGAAAATTCTTCCCGTTCAACTCTAGGCGGACTCTCTCTGCTAGTTTAGAAGGTACGGCGTAAAGTGTTTCTGACAACTTTTTGTGATTGCTGCCGTTCCAGACCAGCTTTTTCCGCTTGGCTTGTAGAGCAGTTTAAAGTTGTATGCCTGTAGACAACAAAACTCGGTTTTTTGAAAATTCTTCCCATTCAACTCTAGGCGTTCTATCTCTGCTAGTTTAGAAGATACAGCGATTTAAAATTTTTTGACATCTTTTTATGATTGCTGACATTCCAGACCAGATAGAGAGCTGGTTTTTGGATCAAATAAAAGAGGAACTTCCCCTCTTTAACGTCCTAGAGTTTCACTTAATTCGGTTTTCAAATTTACCAATTGTGATCCAAAGAAGAAGGCAAGAAAATCAAACAAATACGATAAATTTGAAATTGGTACTCTAGCTTTTTCCGCTTGGCTTGTAGAGCAGTTTAAAGTTGTATGCCTGTAGACAACAAAACTCGGTTTTTTGAAAATTCTTCCCATTCAACTCTAGGCGTTCTATCTCTGCTAGTTTAGAAGGTACAGCGATTTAAAGTTTTTTGACATATTTTTGTGATTGCTGGCATTCCAGACCAGATAGAGAGCTGGTTTTTGGATCAAATAAAAGAAGAACTTCCCCTCTTTAACGTCCTAGAGTTTCACTTAATTCGGTTTTCAAATTTACCAATTGTGATCCAAAGAAGAAGGCAAGAAAATCACACAAATACGATAAATTTGAAATTGGTACTCTAGCTTTTTCCGCTTTGCGTGTAGAGCAGTTTAAAGTTGTAATGAAGGACACCTGATGCCTGTAGAAAACAAAAATCGGTTTTTTGAAAATTCTTCCCGTTCAACTCTAGGCGCACTCTCTCTGCTAGTTTAGTAGGCACGGCGTAAAGTGTTTCTGACAACTTTTTGTGATTGCTGCCGTTCCAGACCAGTTAGAGATCTGGTTTTAGACTCTAATAAAAGAGGAACTTCCCCTCTTTAACGTCCTAAAGTTTCACTTAATTCGGTTTTCAACTTTACCAATTGTGATCGAAAGAACAAGGCAAGAAAATCAAACAAATACGATAAATTTGAAATTGGTTCTCTAGCTTTTTCCGCTTGGCTTGTAGAGCAGTTTAAAGTTGTATGCCTGTAGACAACAAAACTCGGTTTTTTGAAAATTCTTCCCATTCAACTCTAGGCGCTCTATCTCTGCTAGTTTAGAAGATACAGCGATTTAAAGTTTTTTCACATCTTTTTGTGATTGCTGGCATTCCAGACCAGATAGAGAGCTGGTTTTTGGATCAAATAAAAGAGGAACTTCCCCTCTTTAACGTCCTAGAGTTTCACTAAATTCGGTTTTCAAATTTACCAATTGTGATACAAAGAAGAAGGCAAGAAAATCAAACAAATACGATAAATTTGAAATTGGTACTCTAGCTTTTTCCGCTTGGCTTGTAGAGCAGTTTAAAGTTGTATGCCTGTAGACAACAAAACTCGGTTTTTTGAAAATTCTTCCCATTCAACTCTAGGCGTTCTATCTCTGCTAGTTTAGAAGATACAGCGATTTAAATTGTTTGACATCTTTTTGTGATTGCTGGTATTCCAGACCAGATAGAGAGCTGGTGTTTGGATCAAATAAAAGAGGAACATCCCCTCTTTCACGTCCTAGAGTTTCACTTAATTCGGTTTTCAAATTTACCAATTGTGATACACAGAAGAAGGCAAGAAAATCAAACAAATACGATATATTTGAAATTGGTACTCTAGCTTTTTCCGCTTGGCTTGTAGAGCAGTTTAAAGTTGTATGCCTGTAGACAACAAAACTCGGTTTTTTGAAAATTCTTCCCATTCAACTCTAGGCGTTCTATCTCTGCTAGTTTAGAAAATACAGCGATTTAAAGTTTATTCACATCTTTTTGTGATTGCTGGCATTCCAGACCAGATAGAGAGCTGGTTTTCGGATCAAATAAAAGAGGAACTTCCCCTCTTTAACGTCCTAGAGTTTCACTTCATTCGGTTTTCAAATTTACCAATTGTGATACAAAGAAGAAGGCAAGAAAATCAAACAAATACGATAAATTTGAAATTGGTACTCTAGCTTTTTCCGCTTGGCTTGTAGAGCAGTTTAAAGTTGTATGCCTGTAGACAACAAAACTCGGTTTTTTGAAAATTCTTCCAATTCAACTCTAGGCGTTCTATCTCTGCTAGTTTAGAAGATACAGCGATTTAAATTGTTTGACATCTTTTTGTGATTACTGGTATTCCAGACCAGATAGAGAGCTGGTGTTTGGATCAAATAAAAGAGGAACTTCCCCTTTTTCACGTCCTAGAGTTTCACTTAATTCGGTTTTCAAATTTACCAATTGTGATACAAAGAAGAAGGCAAGAAAATCAAACAAATACGATAAATTTGAAATTGGTACTCTAGCTTTTTCCGCTTGGCTTGTAGAGCAGTTTAAAGTTGTATGCCTGTAGACAACAAAAATCGGTTTTTTGAAAATTCTTCCCATTCAACTCTAGGCGCTCTATTTCTGCTAGTTTAGAAGATACAGCGATTTAAAGTTTTTTGACATCTTCTTGTGATTGCTGGTATTCCAGACCAGATAGAGAGCTGGTTTTTGGATCAAATAAAAGAGGAACTTCCCCTCTTTAACGTCCTAGAGTTTCACTTAATTCGGTTTTCAAATTTACCAATTGTGATCCAAAGAAGAAGGCAAGAAAATCAAACAAATACGATAAATTTGAAATTGGTACTCTAGCTTTTTCCGCTTGGCTTGTAGAGCAGTTTAAAGTTGTATGCCTGTAGACAACAAAACTCGGTTTTTTGAAAATTCTTCCCATTCAACTCTAGGCGTTCTATCTCTGCTAGTTTAGAAGATACAGCGATTTAAAGTTTTTTGACATATTTTTGTGATTGCTGGCATTCCAGACCAGATAGAGAGCTGGTTTTTGGATCAAATAAAAGAAGAACTTCCCCTCTTTAACGTCCTAGAGTTTCACTTAATTCGGTTTTCAAATTTACCAATTGTGATCCAAAGAAGAAGGCAAGAAAATCACACAAATACGATAAATTTGAAATTGGTACTCTAGCTTTTTCCGCTTTGCGTGTAGAGCAGTTTAAAGTTGTAATGAAGGACACCTGATGCCTGTAGAAAACAAAAATCGGTTTTTTGAAAATTCTTCCCGTTCAACTCTAGGCGCACTCTCTCTGCTAGTTTAGTAGGCACGGCGTAAAGTGTTTCTGACAACTTTTTGTGATTGCTGCCGTTCCAGACCAGTTAGAGATCTGGTTTTAGACTCTAATAAAAGAGGAACTTCCCCTCTTTAACGTCCTAAAGTTTCACTTAATTCGGTTTTCAACTTTACCAATTGTGATCGAAAGAACAAGGCAAGAAAATCAAACAAATACGATAAATTTGAAATTGGTTCTCTAGCTTTTTCCGCTTGGCTTGTAGAGCAGTTTAAAGTTGTATGCCTGTAGACAACAAAACTCGGTTTTTTGAAAATTCTTCCCATTCAACTCTAGGCGCTCTATCTCTGCTAGTTTAGAAGATACAGCGATTTAAAGTTTTTTCACATCTTTTTGTGATTGCTGGCATTCCAGACCAGATAGAGAGCTGGTTTTTGGATCAAATAAAAGAGGAACTTCCCCTCTTTAACGTCCTAGAGTTTCACTAAATTCGGTTTTCAAATTTACCAATTGTGATACAAAGAAGAAGGCAAGAAAATCAAACAAATACGATAAATTTGAAATTGGTACTCTAGCTTTTTCCGCTTGGCTTGTAGAGCAGTTTAAAGTTGTATGCCTGTAGACAACAAAACTCGGTTTTTTGAAAATTCTTCCCATTCAACTCTAGGCGTTCTATCTCTGCTAGTTTAGAAGATACAGCGATTTAAATTGTTTGACATCTTTTTGTGATTGCTGGTATTCCAGACCAGATAGAGAGCTGGTGTTTGGATCAAATAAAAGAGGAACATCCCCTCTTTCACGTCCTAGAGTTTCACTTAATTCGGTTTTCAAATTTACCAATTGTGATACACAGAAGAAGGCAAGAAAATCAAACAAATACGATAAATTTGAAATTGGTACTCTAGCTTTTTCCGCTTGGCTTGTAGAGCAGTTTAAAGTTGTATGCCTGTAGACAACAAAACTCGGTTTTTTGAAAATTCTTCCCATTCAACTCTAGGCGTTCTATCTCTGCTAGTTTAGAAAATACAGCGATCTAAAGTTTATTCACATCTTTTTGTGATTGCTGGCATTCCAGACCAGATAGAGAGCTGGTTTTTGGATCAAATAAAAGAGGAACTTCCCCTCTTTAACGTCCTAGAGTTTCACTTCATTCGGTTTTCAAATTTACCAATTGTGATACAAAGAAGAAGGCAAGAAAATCAAACAAATACGATAAATTTGAAATTGGTACTCTAGCTTTTTCCGCTTGGCTTGTAGAGCAGTTTAAAGTTGTATGCCTGTAGACAACAAAACTCGGTTTTTTGAAAATTCTTCCAATTCAACTCTAGGCGTTCTATCTCTGCTAGTTTAGAAGATACAGCGATTTAAATTGTTTGACATCTTTTTGTGATTGCTGGTATTCCAGACCAGATAGAGAGCTGGTGTTTGGATCAAATAAAAGAGGAACTTCCCCTCTTTCACGTCCTAGAGTTTCACTTAATTCGGTTTTCAAATTTACCAATTGTGATACAAAGAAGAAGGCAAGAAAATCAAACAAATACGATAAATTTGAAATTGGTACTCTAGCTTTTTCCGCTTGGCTTGTAGAGCAGTTTAAAGTTGTATGCCTGTAGACAACAAAAATCGGTTTTTTGAAAATTCTTCCCATTCAACTCTAGGCGCTCTATCTCTGCTAGTTTAGAAGATACAGCGATTTAAAGTTTTTTGACATCTTCTTGTGATTGCTGGTATTCCAGACCTGATAGAGAGCTGGCTTTTAGATCAAATAAAAGAGGAACTTCCCCTCTTTCACGTAAGTTTCACTTAATTCGGTTTTCAAATTTACCAATTGTGATACAAAGAAGAAGGCAATAAAATCAAACAAATACGATAAATTTGAAATTGGTACTCTAGCTTTTTCCGCTTGGCTTGTAGAGCAGTTTAAAGTTGTATGCCTGTAGACAACAAAACTCGGTTTTTTGAAAATTCTTCCCATTCAACTCTAGGCGTTCTATCTCTGCTAGTTTAGAAGATACAGCGATTTAAAGTTTTTTGACATATTTTTGTGATTGCTGGCATTCCAGACCAGATAGAGAGCTGGTTTTTGGATCAAATAAAAGAAGAACTTCCCCTCTTTAACGTCCTAGAGTTTCACTTAATTCGGGTTTCAAATTTACCAATTGTGATCCAAAGAAGAAGGCAAGAAAATCACACAAATACGATAAATTTGAAATTGGTACTCTAGCTTTTTCCGCTTGGCATGTAGAGCAGTTTAACGTTGTAATGAAGGACACCTGATGCCTGTAGAAAACAAAAATCGGTTTTTTGAAAATTCTTCCCGTTCAACTCTAGGCGCACTCTCTCTGCTAGTTTAGTAGGCACGGCGTAAAGTGTTTCTGACAACTTTTTGTGATTGCTGCCGTTCCAGACCAGCTTGAGATCTGGTTTTAGACTCTAATAAAAGAGGAACTTCCCCTCTTTAACGTCCTAAAGTTTCACTTAATTCGGTTTTCAACTTTACCAATTGTGATCGAAAGAAGAAGGCAAGAAAATCAAACAAATACGATAAATTTGAAATTGGTACTCTAGCTTTTTCCGCTTGGCTTGTAGAGCAGTTTAAAGTTGTATGCCTGTAGACAACAAAACTCGGTTTTTTGAAAATTCTTCCCATTCAACTCTAGGCGCTCTATCTCTGCTAGTTTAGAAGATACAGCGATTTAAAGTTTTTTGACATATTTTTGTGATTGCTGGCATTCCAGACCAGATAGAGAGCTGGTTTTTTGATCAAATAAAAGAAGAACTTCCCCTCTTTAACGTCCTAGAGTTTCACTTAATTCGGTTTTCAAATTTACCAATTGTGATCCAAAGAAGAAGGCAAGAAAATCATACAAATACGATAAATTTGAAATTGGTACTCTAGCTTTTTCCGCTTGGCATGTAGAGCAGTTTAACGTTGTAATGAAGGACACCTGATGCCTGTAGAAAACAAAAATCGGTTTTTTGAAAATTCTTCCCGTTCAACTCTAGGCGCACTCTCTCTGCTAGTTTAGTAGGCACGGTGTAAAGTGTTTCTGACAACTTTTTGTGATTGCTGCCGTTCCAGACCAGCTAGAGATCTGGTTTTAGACTCAAATAAAAGAGGAACTTCCCCTCTTTAACGTCCTAAAGTTTCACTTAATTCGGTTTTCAACTTTACCAATTGTGATCGAAAGAACAAGGCAAGAAAATCAAACAAATACGATAAATTTGAAATTGGTACTCTAGCTTTTTCCGCTTGGCTTGTAGAGCAGTTTAAAGTTGTATGCCTGTAGACAACAAAAATCGGTTTTTTGAAAATTCTTCCCATTCAACTCTAGGCGCTCTATCTCTGCTAGTTTAGAAGATACAGCGATTTAAAGTTTTTTGACATATTTTTGTGATTGCTGGCATTCCAGACCAGATAGAGAGCTGGTTTTTGGATCAAATAAAAGAGGAACTTCCCCTCTTTAACGTCCTAGAGTTTCACTTCATTCGGTTTTCAAATTTACCAATTGTGATACAAAGAAGAAGGCAAGAAAATCAAACAAATACGATAAATTTGAAATTGGTACTCTAGCTTTTTCCGCTTGGCTTGTAGAGCAGTTTAAAGTTGTATGCCTGTAGACAACAAAACTCGGTTTTTTGAAAATTCTTCCCATTAAACTCTAGGCGTTCTATCTCTGCTAGTTTAGAAGATACAGCGATTTAAATTGTTTGACATCTTTTTGTGATTGCTGGTATTCCAGACCAGATAGAGAGCTGGTGTTTGGATCAAATAAAAGAGGAACTTCCCCTCTTTCACGTCCTAGAGTTTCACTTAATTCGGTTTTCAAATTTACCAATTGTGATACAAAGAAGAAGTCAAGAAAATCAAACAAATACGATAAATTTGAAATTGGTACTCTAGCTTTTTCCGCTTGGCTTGTAGAGCAGTTTAAAGTTGTATGCCTGTAGACAACAAAACTCGGTTTTTTGAAAATTCTTCCCATTCAACTCTAGGCGTTCTATCTCTGCTAGTTTAGAAGATACAGCGATTTAAATTTTTTGACATCTTTTTGTGATTGCTGGCATTCCAGAACAGATAGAGAGCTGGATTTGGATCAAATAAAAGAGGAACTTCCCCTCTTTAACGTCCTAGAGTTTCACTTAATTCGGTTTTCAAATTTACCAATTGTGATCCAAAGAAGAAGACCAGCTAGAGATCTGGTTTTAGGCTCTAATAAAAGAGGAACTTCCCCTCTTTAACGTCCTAGAGTTTCACTTAATTCGGTTTTCAACTTTACCAATTGTGATCGAAAGAACAAGGCAAGAAAATCAAACAAATACGGTAAATTTGAAATTGGTACTCTAGCTTTTTCCGCTTGGCTTGTAGAGCAGTTTAAAGTTGTATGCCTGTAGACAACAAAACTCGGTTTTTTGAAAATTCTTCCCATTCAACTCTAGGCGCTCTATCTCTGCTAGTTTAGAAGATACAGCGATTTAAAGTTTTTTGACATATTTTTGTGATTGCTGGCATTCCAGACCAGATAGAGAGCTGGTTTTTGGATCAAATAAAAGAGGAACTTCCCCTCTTTAACGTCCTAGAGTTTCACTTCATTCGGTTTTCAAATTTACCAATTGTGATACAAAGAAGAAGGCAAGAAAATCAAACAAATACGATAAATTTGAAATTGGTACTCTAGCTTTTTCCGCTTGGCTTGTAGAGCAGTTTAAAGTTGTATGCCTGTAGACAACAAAACTCGGTCTTTTGAAAATTCTTCCCATTCAACTCTAGGCGCTCTATCTCTGCTAGTGTTGAAGGTGCGGCGTAAAGTGTTTTTGACAACTTTTTGTGAGTGCTGCCGTTCTAGACCAGCTAGAGAGCTTGTTTTAGGCTCAAATAAAAGAGGAACTTCCCCTGTTGAACGTCCTAGAGTTTCATTTAATTCGGTTTTCAACTTTACCAATAGTGATCCAAAGAAAAAGGCAAGAAAATCTCCCAAATACGAAAAATTTTAAATTTGAAATTGGTAATCTAGCTTTTTCCGCTTGGCTTGTAGAGCAGTTTAAAGTTGTATGCCTGTAGACAACAAAAATCGGTTTTTTGAAAATTCTTCCTATTCAACTCTAGGCGTTCTATCTCTGCTAGTTTAGAAGATACAGCGATTTAAAGTTTTTTACATCTTTCTGTGATTGCTGGCATTCCAGACCAGATAGAGAGCTGGTTTTAGGCTCTAATAAAAGAGGAACTTCCCCTGTTAAACGTCCTAGAGTTTCACTTAATTCGGTTTTCAACTTTACCAATTCTGATCGAAAGAACAAGGCAAGAAAATCACACAAATTCGATAAATTTGAAATTGGTACTCTAGCTTTTTCCGCTTGGCTTGTAGAGCAGTTTAAAGTTGTATGCCTGTAGACAACAAAAATCGGTTTTTTGAAAATTCTTCCCATTCAACTCTAGGCGCTCTATCTCTGCTAGTTTAGAAGATACAGCGATTTAAAGTTTTTTGACATCTTTTTGTGATTGCTGGTATTCCAGACCAGATAGAGAGCTGGTTTTTGGATCAAATAAAAGAGGAACTTCCCCTCTTTCACGTAAGTTTCACTTAATTCGGTTTTCAAATTTACCAATTGTGATACAAAGAAGAAGGCAAGAAAATCAAACAAATACGATAAATTTGAAATTGGTACTCTAGCTTTTTCCGCTTGGCTTGTAGAGCAGTTTAAAGTTGTATGCCTGTAGACAACAAAACTCGGTTTTTTGAAAATTCTTCCCATTAAACTCTAGGCGTTCTATCTCTGCTAGTTTAGAAGATACAGCGATTTAAATTGTTTGACATCTTTTTGTGATTGCTGGTATTCCAGACCAGATAGAGAGCTGGTGTTTGGATCAAATAAAAGAGGAACTTCCCCTCTTTCACGTCCTAGAGTTTCACTTAATTCGGTTTTCAAATTTACCAATTGTGATACAAAGAAGAAGGCAAGAAAATCAAACAAATACGATAAATTTGAAATTGGTACTCTAGCTTTTTCCGCTTGGCTTGTAGAGTAGTTTAAAGTTGTATGCCTGTAGACAACAAATCTCGGTTTTTTGAAAATTCTTCCCATTCAACTCTAGGCGTTCTATCTCTGCTAGTTTAGAAGATACAGCGATTTAAATTGTTTGACATCTTTTTGTGATTGCTGGTATTCCAGACCAGATAGAGAGCTGGTGTTTGGATCAAATAAAAGAGGAACTTCCCCTCTTTCACGTCCTAGAGTTTCACTTAATTCGGTTTTCAAATTTACCAATTGTGATACAAAGAAGAAGGCAAGAAAATCAAACAAATACGATAAATTTGAAATTGGTACTCTAGCTTTTTCCGCTTGGCTTGTAGAGCAGTTTAAAGTTGTATGCCTGTAGACAACAAAACTCGGTTTTTTGAAAATTCTTCCCATTCAACTCTAGGCGTTCTATCTCTGCCAGTTTAGAAGATACAGCGATTTAAATTGTTTGACATCTTTTTGTGATTGCTGGTATTCCAGACCAGATAGAGAGCTGGTGTTTGGATCAAATAAAAGAGGAACTTGCCCTCTTTCACGTCCTAGAGTTTCACTTAATTCGGTTTTCAAATTTACCAATTGTGATACAAAGAAGAAGGCAAGAAAATCAAACAAATACGATAAATTTGAAATTGGCACTCTAGCTTTTTCCGCTTGGCTTGTAGAGCAGTTTAAAGTTGTATCCAAAAGTTGATCCAAAGAAGAAGGCAAGAAAATCACACAAATACGATAAATTTGAAATTGGTACTCTAGCTTTTTCCGCTTGGCATGTAGAGCAGTTTAACGTTGTAATGAAGGACACCTGATGCCTGTAGTAAACAAAAATCGGTTTTTTGAAAATTCTTCCCGTTCAACTCTAGGCGCACTCTCTCTGCTAGTTTAGTAGGCACGGCGTAAAGTGTTTCTGACAACTTTTTGTGATTGCTGCCGTTCCAGACCAGCTAGAGATCTGGTTTTAGGCTCTAATAAAAGAGGAACTTCCCCTGTTAAACGTCCTAGAGTTTCACTTAACTCGGTTTTCAACTTTACCAATTGTGATCGAAAGAACAAGGCAAGAAAATCACACAAATTCGATAAATTTGAAATTGGTACTCTAGCTTTTTCCGCTTGGCTTGTAGAGCAGTTTAAAGTTGTATGCCTGTAGACAACAAAACTCGGTTTTTTGAAAATTCTTCCCATTAAACTCTAGGCGTTCTATCTCTGCTAGTTTAGAAGATACAGCGATTTAAATTGTTTGACATCTTTTTGTGATTGCTGGTATTCCAGACCAGATAGAGAGCTGGTGTTTGGATCAAATAAAAGAGGAACTTCCCCTCTTTCACGTCCTAGAGTTTCACTTAATTCGGTTTTCAAATTTACCAATTGTGATACAAAGAAGAAGGCAAGAAAATCAAACAAATACGATAAATTTGAAATTGGTACTCTAGCTTTTTCCGCTTGGCTTGTAGAGCAGTTTAAAGTTGTATGCCTGTAGACAACAAAACTCGGTTTTTTGAAAATTCTTCCCATTCAACTCTAGGCGTTCTATCTCTGCTAGTTTAGAAGATACAGCGATTTAAATTTTTTGACATCTTTTTGTGATTGCTGGCATTCCAGAACAGATAGAGAGCTGGATTTGGATCAAATAAAAGAGGAACTTCCCCTCTTTAACGTCCTAGAGTTTCACTTAATTCGGTTTTCAAATTTACCAATTGTGATCCAAAGAAGAAGACCAGCTAGAGATCTGGTTTTAGGCTCTAATAAAAGAGGAACTTCCCCTCTTTAACGTCCTAGAGTTTCACTTAATTCGGTTTTCAACTTTACCAATTGTGATCGAAAGAACAAGGCAAGAAAATCAAACAAATACGATAAATTTGAAATTGGTACTCTAGCTTTTTCCGCTTGGCTTGTAGAGTAGTTTAAAGTTGTATGCCTGTAGACAACAAAACTCGGTTTTTTGAAAATTCTTCCCATTCAACTCTAGGCGCTCTATCTCTGCTAGTTTAGAAGATACAGCGATTTAAAGTTTTTTGACATATTTTTGTGATTGCTGGCATTCCAGACCAGATAGAGAGCTGGTTTTTGGATCAAATAAAAGAGGAACTTCCCCTCTTTAACGTCCTAGAGTTTCACTTCATTCGGTTTTCAAATTTACCAATTGTGATACAAAGAAGAAGGCAAGAAAATCAAACAAATACGATAAATTTGAAATTGGTACTCTAGCTTTTTCCGCTTGGCTTGTAGAGCAGTTTAAAGTTGTATGCCTGTAGACAACAAAACTCGGTTTTTTGAAAATTCTTCCCATTAAACTCTAGGCGTTCTATCTCTGCTAGTTTAGAAGATACAGCGATTTAAATTGTTTGACATCTTTTTGTGATTGCTGGTATTCCAGACCAGATAGAGAGCTGGTGTTTGGATCAAATAAAAGAGGAACTTGCCCTCTTTCACGTCCTAGAGTTTCACTTAATTCGGTTTTCAAATTTACCAATTGTGATACAAAGAAGAAGGCAAGAAAATCAAACAAATACGATAAATTTGAAATTGGTACTCTAGCTTTTTCCGCTTGGCTTGTAGAGCAGTTTAAAGTTGTATCCAAAAGTTGATCCAAAGAAGAAGGCAAGAAAATCACACAAATACGATAAATTTGAAATTGGTACTCTAGCTTTTTCCGCTTGGCATGTAGAGCAGTTTAACGTTGTAATGAAGGACACCTGATGCCTGTAGTAAACAAAAATCGGTTTTTTGAAAATTCTTCCCATTCAACTCTAGGCGCACTCTCTCTGCTAGTTTAGTAGGCACGGCGTAAAGTGTTTCTGACAACTTTTTGTGATTGCTGCCGTTCCAGACCAGCTAGAGATCTGGTTTTAGGCTCTAATAAAAGAGGAACTTCCCCTGTTAAACGTCCTAGAGTTTCACTTAACTCGGTTTTCAACTTTACCAATTGTGATCGAAAGAACAAGGCAAGAAAATCACACAAATTCGATAAATTTGAAATTGGTACTCTAGCGTTTTCCGCTTGGCTTGTAGAGCAGTTTAAAGTTGTATGCCTGTAGACAACAAAACTCGGTTTTTTGAAAATTCTTCCCATTAAACTCTAGGCGTTCTATCTCTGCTAGTTTAGAAGATACAGCGATTTAAATTGTTTGACATCTTTTTGTGATTGCTGGTATTCCAGACCAGAGAGAGAGCTGGTTTTTGGATCAAATAAAAGAGGAACTTCCCCTCTTTCACGTCCTAGAGTTTCACTTAATTCGGTTTTCAAATTTACCAATTGTGATACAAAGAAGAAGGCAAGAAAATCAAACAAATACGATAAATTTGAAATTGGTACTCTAGCTTTTTCCGCTTGGCTTGTAGAGCAGTTTAAAGTTGTATGCCTGTAGACAACAAAACTCGGTTTTTTGAAAATTCTTCCCATTCAACTCTAGGCGTTCTATCTCTGCTAGTTTAGAAGATACAGCGATTTAAATTTTTTGACATCTTTTTGTGATTGCTGGCATTCCAGAACAGATAGAGAGCTGGATTTGGATCAAATAAAAGAGGAACTTCCCCTCTTTAACGTCCTAGAGTTTCACTTAATTCGGTTTTCAAATTTACCAATTGTGATCCAAAGAAGAAGACCAGCTAGAGATCTGGTTTTAGGCTCTAATAAAAGAGGAACTTCCCCTCTTTAACGTCCTAGAGTTTCACTTAATTCGGTTTTCAACTTTACCAATTGTGATCGAAAGAACAAGGCAAGAAAATCAAACAAATACGATAAATTTGAAATTGGTACTCTAGCTTTTTCCGCTTGGCTTGTAGAGCAGTTTAAAGTTGTATGCCTGTAGACAACAAAACTCGGTTTTTTGAAAATTCTTCCCATTCAACTCTAGGCGCTCTATCTCTGCTAGTTTAGAAGATACAGCGATTTAAAGTTTTTTGACATATTTTTGTGATTGCTGGCATTCCAGACCAGATAGAGAGCTGGTTTTTGGATCAAATAAAAGAGGAACTTCCCCTCTTTAACGTCCTAGAGTTTCACTTCATTCGGTTTTCAAATTTACCAATTGTGATACAAAGAAGAAGGCAAGAAAATCAAACAAATACGATAAATTTGAAATTGGTACTCTAGCTTTTTCCGCTTGGCTTGTAGAGCAGTTTAAAGTTGTATGCCTGTAGACAACAAAACTCGGTTTTTTGAAAATTCTTCCCATTAAACTCTAGGCGTTCTATCTCTGCTAGTTTAGAAGATACAGCGATTTAAATTGTTTGACATCTTTTTGTGATTGCTGGTATTCCAGACCAGATAGAGAGCTGGTGTTTGGATCAAATAAAAGAGGAACTTCCCCTCTTTCACGTCCTAGAGTTTCACTTAATTCGGTTTTCAAATTTACCAATTGTGATACAAAGAAGAAGGCAAGAAAATCAAACAAATACGATAAATTTGAAATTGGTACTCTAGCTTTTTCCGCTTGGCTTGTAGAGCAGTTTAAAGTTGTATGCCTGTAGACAACAAATCTCGGTTTTTTGAAAATTCTTCCCATTCAACTCTAGGCGTTCTATCTCTGCTAGTTTAGAAGATACAGCGATTTAAATTGTTTGACATCTTTTTGTGATTGCTGGTATTCCAGACCAGATAGAGAGCTGGTGTTTGGATCAAATAAAAGAGGAACTTCCCCTCTTTCACGTCCTAGAGTTTCACTTAATTCGGTTTTCAAATTTACCAATTGTGATACAAAGAAGAAGGCAAGAAAATCAAACAAATACGATAAATTTGAAATTGGTACTCTAGCTTTTTCCGCTTGGCTTGTAGAGCAGTTTAAAGTTGTATGCCTGTAGACAACAAAACTCGGTTTTTTGAAAATTCTTCCCATTCAACTCTAGGCGTTCTATCTCTGCCAGTTTAGAAGATACAGCGATTTAAATTGTTTGACATCTTTTTGTGATTGCTGGTATTCCAGACCAGATAGAGAGCTGGTGTTTGGATCAAATAAAAGAGGAACTTCCCCTCTTTCACGTCCTAGAGTTTCACTTAATTCGGTTTTCAAATTTACCAATTGTGATACAAAGAAGAAGGCAAGAAAATCAAACAAATACGATAAATTTGAAATTGGTACTCTAGCTTTTTCCGCTTGGCTTGTAGAGCAGTTTAAAGTTGTATTCAAAAGTTGATCCAAAGAAGAAGGCAAGAAAATCACACAAATACGATAAATTTGAAATTGGTACTCTAGCTTTTTCCGCTTGGCTTGTAGAGCAGTTTAAAGTTGTATGCCTGTAGACAACAAATCTCGGTTTTTTGAAAATTCTTCCCATTCAACTCTAGGCGTTCTATCTCTGCTAGTTTAGAAAATACAGCGATTTAAAGTTTTTTCACATCTTTTTGTGATTGCTGGCATTCCAGACCAGATAGAAAGCTGGTTTTTGGATCAAATAAAAGAGGAACTTCCCCTCTTTAACGTCCTAGAGTTTCACTTCATTCGGTTTTCAAATTTACCAATTGTGATACAAAGAAGAAGGCAAGAAAATCAAACAAATACGATAAATTTGAAATTGGTACTCTAGCTTTTTCCGCTTGGCTTGTAGAGCAGTTTAAAGTTGTATGCCTGTAGACAACAAAACTCGGTTTTTTGAAAATTCTTCCCATTCAACTCTAGGCGTTCTATCTCTGCTAGTTTAGAAGATACAGCGCTTTAAATTTTTTGACATCTGTTTGTGATTGCTGGCATTCCAGAACAGATAGAGAGCTGGTGTTTGGATCAAATAAAAGAGGAACTTCCCCTCTTTAACGTCCTAGAGTTTCACTTAATTCGGTTTTCAACTTTACCAATTGTGATCGAAAGAAGAAGGCAAGAAAATCACACAAATTCGATAAATTTGAAATTGGTACTCTAGCTTTTTCCGCTTGGCTTGTAGAGCAGTTTAAAGTTGTATGCCTGTAGACAACAAAAATCGGTTTTTTGAAAATTCTTCCCATTCAACTCTAGGCGCTCTATCTCTGCTAGTTCAGAAGATACAGCGATTTAAAGTTTTTTGACATCTTTTTGTGATTGCTGGTATTCCAGACCAGATAGAGAGCTGGTTTTTGGATCAAATAAAAGAGGAACTTCCCCTCTTTCATGTAACTTAATTCGGTTTTCAAATTTACCAATTGTGATACAAAG
Source organism: Coelopa pilipes (assembly GCA_947389925.1). Classification (NCBI taxonomy): domain Eukaryota; kingdom Metazoa; phylum Arthropoda; class Insecta; order Diptera; family Coelopidae; genus Coelopa; species Coelopa pilipes. The sequence goes on from OX376700.1 coordinate 12,871,502, forward strand.
AAGAAGGCAAGAAAATCAAACAAATACGATAAATTTGAAATTGGTACTCTAGCTTTTTCCGCTTGGCTTGTAGAGCAGTTTAAAGTTGTATGCCTGTAGACAACAAAACTCGGTTTTTTGAAAATTCTTCCCATTCAACTCTAGGCGTTCTATCTCTGCTAGTTTAGAAGATACAGCGATTTAAAGTTTTTTGACATCTTTTTGTGATTGCTGGCATTCCAGACCAGATAGAGAGCTGGTTTTTGGGTCAAATAAAAGAGGAACTTCCCCTCTTTAACGTCCTAGAGTTTCACTTAATTCGGTTTTCAAATTTACCAATTTTGATCCAAAGAAGAAGACCAGATAGAGATCTGGTTTTAGGCTCTAGTAAAAGAGGAACTTCCCCTCTTTCACGTCCTAGAGTTTCACTTAATTCGGTTTTCAAATTTACCAATTGTGATCGAAAGAACAAGGCAAGAAAATCACACAAATACGATAAATTTGAAATTTGTACTCTAGCTTTTTCCGCTTGGCTTGTAGAGCAGTTTAAAGTTGTATGCCTGTAGACAACAAAAATCAGTTTATTGAAAATTCTTCCCATTCAACTCTAGGCGCTCTATCTCTGCTAGTTTAGAAGACACAGCGATTTAAAGTTTTTTGATATCTTTTTGTGATTGCTGGCATTCCAGACCAGATAGAGAGCTGGTTTTTTGATCAAATAAAAGAAGAACTTCCCCTCTTTAACGTCCTAGAGTTTCACTTAATTCGGTTTTCAAATTTACCAATTGTGATCCAAAAAAGAAGGCAAGAAAATCACACAAATACGATAAATTTGAAATTGGTACTCTAGCTTTTTCCGCTTGGCGTGTAGAGCAGTTTAACGTTGTAATGAAGGACACCAGATGCCTGTAGAAAACAATAATCGGTTTTTTGAAAATTCTTCCCGATCAACTCTAGGCGCACTCTCTCTGCTAGTTTAGTAGGCACGGCGTAAAGTGTTTCTGCCAACTTTTTGTGATTGCTGCCGTTCCAGACCAGCTAGAGATCTGGTTTTAGGCTCTAATAAAAGAGGAACTTCCCCTGTTAAACGTCCTAGAGTTTCACTTAATTCGGTTTTCAAATTTACCAATTGTGATCCAAAAAAGAAGGCAAGAAAATCACACAAATACGATAAATTTGAAATTGGTACTCTAGCTTTTTCCGCTTGGCGTGTAGAGCAGTTTAACGTTGTAATGAAGGACACCAGATGCCTGTAGAAAACAATAATCGGTTTTTTGAAAATTCTTCCCGATCAACTCTAGGCGCACTCTCTCTGCTAGTTTAGTAGGCACGGCGTAAAGTGTTTCTGCCAACTTTTTGTGATTGCTGCCGTTCCAGACCAGCTAGAGATCTGGTTTTAGGCTCTAATAAAAGAGGAACTTCCCCTGTTAAACGTCCTAGAGTTTCACTTAACTCGGTTTTCAAATTTACCAATTGTGATACAAAGAAGAAGGCAAGAAAATCAAACAAATACGATAAATTTGAAATTGGTACTCTAGCCTTTTCCGCTTGGCTTGTAGAGCAGTTTAAAGTTGTATGCCTGTAGACAACAAAACTCGGTTTTTTGAAAATTCTTCCCATTCAACTCTAGGCGTTCTATCTTTGCTAGTTTAGAAGATACAGCGATTTAAATTGTTTGACATCTTTTTGTGATTGCTGGTATTCCAGACCAGATAGAGAGCTGGTGTTTGGATCAAATAAAAGAGGAACTTCCCCTCTTTCACGTCCTAGAGTTTCACTTAATTCGGTTTTCAAATTTACCAATTGTGATACAAAGAAGAAGGCAAGAAAATCAAACAAATACGATAAATTTGAAATTGGTACTCTAGCTTTTTCCGCTTGGCTTGTAGAGCAGTTTAAAGTTGTATGACTGTAGACAACAAAAATCGGTTTTTTGAAAATTCTTCCCATTCAACTCTCGGCGCTCTATCTCTGCCAATTTCAAATTCGATAAATTTGAAATTGGTACTCTAGTTTTTTCCGCTTGGCTTGTAGAGCAGTTTAAAGTTGTATGCCTGTAGACAACAAAAATCGGTTTATTGAAAATTTTTCCCATTCAACTCTAGGCGCTCTATCTCTGCTAGTTTAGAAGATACAGCGATTTAAAGTTTTTTGACATCTTTTTGTGATTGCTGGTATTCCAGACCAGATAGAGAGCTGGTTTTTGGATCAAATAAAAGAGGAACTTCCCCTCTTTCACGTCCTAGAGTTTCACTTAATTCGGTTTTCAAATTTACCAATTGTGATACAAAGAAGAAGGCAAGAAAATCAAACAAATACGATAAATTTGAAATTGGTACTCTAGCTTTTTCCGCTTGGCTTGTAGAGCAGTTTAAACTTGTATGCCTGTAGACAACAAAACTCGGTTTTTTGAAAATTCTTCCCATTCAACTCTAGGCGTTCTATCTCTGCTAGTTTAGAAGATACAGCGATTTAAAGTTTTTTCACATCTTTTTGTGATTGCTGGCATTCCAGACCAGATAGAGAGCTGGTTTTTGGATCAAATAAAAGAGGAACTTCCCCTCTTTAACGTCCTAGAGTTTCACTTAATTCGGTTTTCAAATTTACCAATTGTGATACAAAGAAGAAGGCAAGAAAATCAAACAAATACGATAAATTTGAAATTGGTACTCTAGCTTTTTCCGCTTGGCTTGTAGAGCAGTTTAAAGTTGTATGCCTGTAGACAACAAAACTCGGTTTTTTGAAAATTCTTCCCATTCAACTCTAGGCGTTCTATCTCTGCTAGTTTAGAAGATACAGCGATTTAAATTTTTTGACATCTGTTTGTGATTGCTGGCATTCCAGAACAGATAGAGAGCTGGTTTTTTGATCAAATAAAAGAGGAACTTCCCCTCTTTCACGTAAGTTTCACTTAATTCGGTTTTCAAATTTATCAATTGTGATACAAAGAAGAAGGCAAGAAAATCAAACAAATACGATAAATTTGAAATTGGTACTCTAGCTTTTTCCGCTTGGCTTGTAGAGCAGTTTAAAGTTGTATGCCTGTAGACAACAAAAATCGGTTTTTTGAAAATTCTTCCCATTCAACTCTCGGCGCTCTATCTCTGCTAGTTTAGAAGACACAGCGATTTAAAGTTTTTTGATATCTTTTTGTGATTGCTGGCATTCCAGACCAGATAGACAGCTGGTTTTTTGATCAAATAAAAGAAGAACTTCCCCTCTTTAACGTCCTATAGTTTCACTTAATTCGGTTTTCAAATTTACCAATTGTGATCCAAAGAAGAAGACCAGCTAGAGATCTGGTTTTAGGCTCTAATAAAAGAGGAACTTCCCCTCTTTAACGTCCTAGAGTTTCACTTAATTCGGTTTTCAACTTTACCAATTGTGATCGATAGAACAAGGCAAGAAAATCACACAAATTCGATAAATTTGAAATTGGTACTCTAGCTTTTTCCGCTTGGCTTGTAGAGCAGTTTAAAGTTGTATGCCTGTAGACAACAAAAATCGGTTTTTTGAAAATTCTTCCCATTCAACTCTAGGCGCTCTATCTCTGCTAGTTTAGAAGATACAGCGATTTAAACTTTTTTGACATCTTTTTGTGATTGCTGGTATTCCAGACCAGATAGAGAGCTGGTTTTTGGATCAAATAAAAGAGGAACTTCCCCTCTTTCACGTCCTAGAGTTTCACTTAATTCGGTTTTCAAATTTACCAATTGTGATACAAAGAAGAAGGCAAGAAAATCAAACAAATACGATAAATTTGAAATTGGTACTCTAGCTTTTTCCGCTTGGCTTGTAGAGCAGTTTGTAGAGTTGTATGCCTGTAGACAACAAAACTCGGTTTTTTGAAAATTCTTCCCATTCAACTCTAGGCGTTCTATCTCTGCTAGTTTAGAAGATACAGCGATTTAAAGTTTTTTCACATCTTTTTGTGATTGCTGGCATTCCAGACCAGATAGAGAGCTGGTTTTTGGATCAAAGAAAAGAGGAACTTCCCCTCTTTCACGTCCTAGAGTTTCACTTAATTCGGTTTTCAAATTTACCAATTGTGATACAAAGAAGAAGGCAAGAAAATCAAACAAATACGATAAATTTGAAATTGGTACTCTAGCTTTTTCCGCTTGGCTTGTAGAGCAGTTTAAAGTTGTATGTCTGTAGACAACAAAACTCGGTTTTTTGAAAATTCTTCCCATTCAACTCTCGGCGCTATATCTCTGCTAGTATAGAAGACACAGCGATTTAAAGTTTTTTGATATCTTTTTGTGATTGCTGGCATTTCAGACCAGATAGAGAGCTGGTTTTTTGATCAAATAAAAGAAGAACTTCCCCTCTTTAACGTCCTAGAGTTTCACTTAATTCGGTTTTCAAATTTACCAATTGTGATCCAAAGAAGAAGACCAGCTAGAGATCTGGTTTTAGGCTCTAATAAAAGAGGAACTTCCCCTCTTTAACGTCCTAGAGTTTCACTTAATTCGGTTTTCAACTTTACCAATTGTGATCGAAAGAACAAGGCAAGAAAATCACACAAATTCGATAAATTTGAAATTGGTACTCTAGCTTTTTCCGCTTGGCTTGTAGAGCAGTTTAAAGTTATATGCCTGTAGACAACAAAAATCGGTTTTTTGAAAATTCTTCCCATTCAACTCTAGGCGCTCTATCTCTGCTAGTTTAGAAGATACAGCGATTTAAAGTTTTTTGACATCTTTTTGTGATTGCTGGTATTCCAGACCAGATAGAGAGCTGGTATTTGGATCAAATAAAAGAGGAACTTCCCCTCTTTAACGTCCTAGAGTTTCACTTAATTCGGTTTTCAACTTTACCAACTGCGATCCAAAGAAAAAGGCAAGAAAATCGCACAAATACGATAAATTTGAAATTGGTACTCTAGCTTTTTCCCCTTGGCTTGTAGAGCAGTTTAAAGTTGTATGCCTGTAGACAACAAAACTCGGTTTTTTGAAAATTCTTCCCATTCAACTCTAGGCGTTCTATCTCTGCTAGTTTAGAAGATACAGCGATTTAAAGTTTTTTCACAACTTTTTGTGATTGCTGGCATTCCAGACCAGATAGAGAGCTGGTTTTTGGATCAAATATAAGAGGAACTTCCCCTCTTTCACGTCCTAGATTTTCACTTAATTCGATTTTCAAATTTACCAATTGTGATACAAAGAAGAAGGCAAGAAAATCAAACAAATACGATAAATTTGAAATTGGTACTCTAGCTTTTTCCGCTTGGCTTGTAGAGCAGTTTAAAGTTGTATGCCTGTAGAAAACAAAACTCGGTTTTTTGAAAATTCTTCCCATTCAACTCTAGGCGTTCTATCTCTGCTAGTTTAGAAGATATAGCGATTTAAATTTTTTGACATCTTTTTGTGATTGCTGGCATTCCAGAACAGATAGAGAGCTGGTTTTTTGATCAAATAAAAGAGGAACTTCCCCTCTTTCACGTAAGTTTCACTTAATTCGGTTTTCAAATTTACCAATTGTGATACAAAGAAGAAGGCAAGAAAATCAAACAAATACGATAAATTTGAAATTGGTACTCTAGCTTTTTCCGCTTGGCTTGTAGAGCAGTTTAAAGTTGTATGCCTGTAGAAACCAAAAATCGGTTTTTTGAAAATTCTTCCCGTTCAATTCTAGGCGCACTCTCTCTGCTAGTTTAGAAGGTACGGCGTAAAGTGTTTCTGACAACTTTTTGTGATTGCTGCCGTTCCAGACTAGCTAGAGATCTGGTTTTATGCTCTAATAAAAGAGGAACTTTCCCTCTTTAACGTCCTAGAGTTTCACTTAATTCGGTTTTCAACTTTACCAATTGTGATCGAAAGAACAAGGCAAGAAAATCACACAAATTCGATAAATTTGAAATTGGTACTCTAGCTTTTTCCGCTTGGCTTGTAGAGCAGTTTAAAGTTGTATGCCTGTAGACAACAAAACTCGGTTTTTTGAAAATTCTTCCCATTCAACTCTAGGCGTTCTATCTCTGCTAGTTTAGAAGATACAGCGATTTAAATTTTTTGACATCTTTTTGTGATTGCTGGCATTCCAGAACAGATAGAGAGCTGGATTTGGATCAAATAAAAGAGGAACTTCCCCTCTTTAACGTCCTAGAGTTTCACTTTATTCGGTTTTCAAATTTACCAATTGTGATCCAAAGAAGAAGACCAGCTAGAGATCTGGTTTTAGGCTCTAATAAAAGAGGAACTTCCCCTCTTTAACGTCCTAGAGTTTCACTTAATTCGGTATTCAACTTTACCAATTGTGATACAAAGAAGAAGGCAAGAAAATCAAACAAATACGATAAATTTGAAATTGGTACTCTAGCTTTTTCCGCTTGGCTTGTAGAGCAGTTTAAAGTTGTATGCCTGTAGACAACAAAAATCAGTTTATTGAAAATTCTTCCCATTCAACTCTAGGCGCTCTATCTCTGCTAGTTTAGAAGACACAGCGATTTAAAGTTTTTTGATATCTTTTTGTGATTGCTGGCATTCCAGACCAGATAGAGAGCTGGTTTTTTGATCAAATAAAAGAAGAACTTCCCCTCTTTAACGTCCTAGAGTTTCACTTAATTCGGTTTTCAAATTTACCAATTGTGATCCAAAAAAGAAGGCAAGAAAATCACACAAATACGATAAATTTGAAATTGGTACTCTAGCTTTTTCCGCTTGGCGTGTAGAGCAGTTTAACGTTGTAATGAAGGACACCTGATGCCTGTAAAAAACAAAAATCGGTTTTTTGAAAATTCTTCCCGTTCAACTCTAGGCGCACTCTCTCTGCTAGTTTAGTAGGCACGGCGTAAAGTGTTTCTGCCAACTTTTTGTGATTGCTGCCGTTCCAGACCAGCTAGAGATCTGGTTTTAGGCTCTAATAAAAGAGGAACTTCCCCTGTTAAACGTCCTAGAGTTTCACTTAACTCGGTTTTCAACTTTACCAATTGTGATCGAAAGAACAAGGCAAGAAAATCACACAAATTCGATAAATTTGAAATTGGTACTCTAGCTTTTTCCGCTTGGCTTGTAGAGCAGTTTAAAGTTGTATGCCTGTAGACAACAAAACTCGATTTTTTGAAAATTCTTCCCATTCAACTCTAGGCGTTCTATCTCTGCTAGTTTAGAAGATACAGCGATTTAAATTTTTTGACATCTTTTTGTGATTGCTGGCATTCCAGAACAGATAGAGAGCTGGTTTTTGGATCAAATAAAAGAGGAACTTCCCCTCTTTAACGTCCTAGAGTTTCACTTAATTCGGTTTTCAACTTTACCAATTGTGATCAAAAGAAGAAGGCAAGAAAATCACACAAATACGATAAATTTGAAATTGGTACTCTAGTTTTTTCCGCTTGGCTTATAGAGCAGTTTAAATTTGTATGCCTGTAGACAACAAAAATCGGTTTATTGAAAATTCTTCCCATTCAACTCTAGGCGCTCTATCTCTGCTAGTTTAGAAGATACAGCGATTTAAAGTTTTTTGACATCTTTTTGTGATTGCTGGTATTCCAGACCAGATAGAGAGCTGGTTTTTGGATCAAATAAAAGAGGAACTTCCCCTCTTTCACGTCCTAGAGTTTCACTTAATTCGGTTTTCAAATTTACCAATTGTGATACAAAGAAGAAGGCAAGAAAATCAAACAAATACGATAAATTTGAAATTGGTACTCTAGCTTTTTCCGCTTGACTTGTAGAGCAGTTTAAAGTTGTATGCCTGTAGACAACAAAACTCGATTTTTTGAAAATTCTTCCCATTCAACTCTAGGCGTTCTATCTCTGCTAGTTTAGAAGATACAGCGATTTAAAGTTTTTTCACATCTTTTTGTGATTGCTGGCATTCCAGACCAGATAGAGAGCTGGTTTTTGGATCAAATAAATGAGGAACTTCCCCTCTTTCACGTCCTAGAGTTTCACTTAATTCGATTTTCAAATTTACCAATTGTGATACAAAGAAGAAGGCAAGAAAATCAAACAAATATGATAAATTTGAAATTAGTACTCTAGCTTTTTCCGCTTGGCTTGTAGAGCAGTTTAAAGTTGTATGCCTGTAGACAACAAAACTCGGTTTTTTGAAAATTCTTCCTATTCAACTCTAGGCGTTCTATCTCTGCTAGTTTAGAAGATACAGCGATTTAAAGTTTTTTCACATCTTTCTGTGATTGCTGGCATTCCAGACCAGATAGAGAGCTGGTTTTAGGCTCTAATAAAAGAGGAACTTCCCCTCTTTAACGTCCTAGAGTTTCACTTAATTCGGTTTTCAAATTTACCAATTGTGATCGAAAGAAGAAGGCAAGAAAATCACACAAATTCGATAAATTTGAAATTGGTACTCTAGCTTTTTCCGCTTGGCTTGTAGAGCAGTTTAAAGTTGTATGCCTGTAGACAACAAAAATCGGTTTTTTGAAAATTCTTCCCATTCAACTCTAGGCGTTCTATCTCTGCTAGTTTAGAAGATACAGCGATTTAAAGTTTTTTCACATCTTTCTGTGATTGCTGGCATTCCAGACCAGATAGAGAGCTGGTTTTAGGCTCTAATAAAAGAGGAACTTCCCCTCTTTAACGTCCTAGAGTTTCACTTAATTCGGTTTTCAAATTTACCAATTGTGATCGAAAGAAGAAGGCAAGAAAATCACACAAATTCGATAAATTTGAAATTGGTACTCTAGCTTTTTCCGCTTGGCTTGTAGAGCAGTTTAACGTTGTAATGAAGGACACCTGATGCCTGTAGAAACCAAAAATCGGTTTTTTGAAAATTCTTCCCGTTCAACTCTAGGCGCACTCTCTCTGCTAGTTTAGTAGGCACGGCGTAAAGTGTTTCTGCCAACTTTTTGTGATTGCTGCCGTTCCAGACCAGCTAGAGATCTGGTTTTAGGCTCTAATAAAAGAGGAACTTCCCCTGTTAAACGTCCTAGAGTTTCACTTAACTCGGTTTTCAACTTTACCAATTGTGATCGAAAGAACAAGGCAAGAAAATCACACAAATTCGATAAATTTGAAATTGGTACTCTAGCTTTTTCCGCTTGGCTTGTAGAGCAGTTTAAAGTTGTATGCCTGTAGACAACAAAACTCGGTTTTTTGAAAATTCTTCCCATTCAACTCTAGGCGCTCTATCTCTGCTAGTTTAGAAGATACAGCGATTTAAAGTTTTTTGACATCTTTTTGTGATTGCTGGTATTCCAGACCAGATAGAGAGCTGGTTTTTGGATCAAATAAAAGAGGAACTTCCCCTCTTTAACGTCCTAGAGTTTCACTTAATTCGGTTTTCAAATTTACCAATTGTGATACAAAGAAGAAGGCAAGAAAATCAAACAAATACGATAAATTTGAAATTGGTACTCTAGCTTTTTCCGCTTGGCTTGTAGAGCAGTTTAAAGTTGTATGCCTGTAGACAACAAAACTCGGTTTTTTGAAAATTCTTCCCATTCAACTCTAGGCGTTCTATCTCTGCTAGTTTAGAAGATACAGCGATTTAAATTTTTTGATATCTTTTTGTGATTGCTGGCATTCCAGAACAGATAGAGAGCTGGTTTTTGGATCAAATAAAAGAGGAACTTCCCCTCTTTAACGTCCTAGAGTTTCACTTAATTCGGTTTTCAACTTTACCAATTGTGATCAAAAGAAGAAGGCAAGAAAATCACACAAATACGATAAATTTGAAATTGGTACTCTAGTTTTTTCCGCTTGGCTTATAGAGCAGTTTAAAGTTGTATGCCTGTAGACAACAAAAATCGGTTTATTGAAAATTCTTCCCATTCAACTCTAGGCGCTCTATCTCTGCTAGTTTAGAAGATACAGCGATTTAAAGTTTTTTGACATCTTTTTGTGATTGCTGGTATTCCAGACCAGATAGAGAGCTGGTTTTTGGATCAAATAAAAGAGGAACTTCCCCTCTTTCACGTCCTAGAGTTTCACTTAATTCGGTTTTCAAATTTACCAATTGTGATACAAAGAAGAAGGCAAGAAAATCAAACAAATACGATAAATTTGAAATTGGTACTCTAGCTTTTTCCCCTTGGCTTGTAGAGCAGTTTAAAGTTGTATGCCTGTAGACAACAAAACTCGATTTTTTGAAAATTCTTCCCATTCAACTCTAGGCGTTCTATCTCTGCTAGTTTAGAAGATACAGCGATTTAAAGTTTTTTCACATCTTTTTGTGATTGCTGGCATTCCAGACCAGATAGAGAGCTGGTTTTTGGATCAAATAAATGAGGAACTTCCCCTCTTTCACGTCCTAGAGTTTCACTTAATTCGATTTTCAAATTTACCAATTGTGATACAAAGAAGAAGGCAAGAAAATCAAACAAATACGATAAATTTGAAATTAGTACTCTAGCTTTTTCCGCTTGGCTTGTAGAGCAGTTTGAAGTTGTATGCCTGTAGACAACAAAACTCGGTTTTTTGAAAATTCTTCCTATTCAACTCTAGGCGTTCTATCTCTGCTAGTTTAGAAGATACAGCGATTTAAAGTTTTTTCACATCTTTCTGTGATTGCTGGCATTCCAGACCAGATAGAGAGCTGGTTTTAGGCTCTAATAAAAGAGGAACTTCCCCTCTTTAACGTCCTTGAGTTTCACTTAATTCGGTTTTAAAATTTACCAATTGTGATCAAAAGAAGAAGGCAAGAAAATCACACAAATACGATAAATTTGAAATTGGTACTCTAGCTTTTTCCGCTTGGCGTGTAGAGCAGTTTAACGTTGTAATGAAGGACACCTGATGCCTGTAGAAACCAAAAATCAGTTTTTTGAAAATTCTTCCCGTTCAACTCTAGGCGCACTCTCTCTGCTAGTTTAGTAGGCACGGCGTAAAGTGTTTCTGCCAACTTTTTGTGATTGCTGCCGTTCCAGACCAGCTAGAGATCTGGTTTTAGGCTCTAATAAAAGAGGAACTTCCCCTGTTAAACGTCCTAGAGTTTCACTTAACTCGGTTTTCAACTTTACCAATTGTGATCGAAAGAACAAGGCAAGAAAATCACACAAATTCGATAAATTTGAAATTGGTACTCTAGCTTTTTCCGCTTGGCTTGTAGAGCAGTTTAAAGTTGTATGCCTGTAGACAACAAAACTCGATTTTTTGAAAATTCTTCCCATTCAACTCTAGGCGTTCTATCTCTGCTAGTTTAGAAGATACAGCGATTTAAAGTTTTTTCACATCTTTTTGTGATTGCTGGTATTCCAGACCAGATAGAGAGCTGGTTTTTGGATCAAATAAAAGAGGAACTTCCCCTCTTTAACGTCCTAGAGTTTCACTTAATTCGGTTTTCAAATTTACCAATTGTGATCAAAAGAAGAAGGCAAGAAAATCACACAAATACGATAAATTTGAAATTGGTACTCTAGCTTTTTCCGCTTGGCGTGTAGAGCAGTTTAACGTTGTAATGAAGGACACCTGATGCCTGTAGAAACCAAAAATCAGTTTTTTGAAAATTCTTCCCGTTCAACTCTAGGCGCACTCTCTCTGCTAGTTTAGTAGGCACGGCGTAAAGTGTTTCTGCCAACTTTTTGTGATTGCTGCCGTTCCAGACCAGCTAGAGATCTGGTTTTAGGCTCTAATAAAAGAGGAACTTCCCCTGTTAAACGTCCTAGAGTTTCACTTAACTCGGTTTTCAACTTTACCAATTGTGATCGAAAGAACAAGGCAAGAAAATCACACAAATTCGATAAATTTGAAATTGGTACTCTAGCTTTTTCCGCTTGGCTTGTAGAGCAGTTTAAAGTTGTATGCCTGTAGACAACAAAACTCGATTTTTTGAAAATTCTTCCCATTCAACTCTAGGCGTTCTATCTCTGCTAGTTTAGAAGATACAGCGATTTAAAGTTTTTTCACATCTTTTTGTGATTGCTGGTATTCCAGACCAGATAGAGAGCTGGTTTTTGGATCAAATAAAAGAGGAACTTCCCCTCTTTAACGTCCTAGAGTTTCACTTAATTCGGTTTTCAAATTTACCAATTGTGATACAAAGAAGAAGGCAAGAAAATCAAACAAATACGATAAATTTGAAATTGGTACTCTAGCTTTTTCCGCTTGGCTTGTAGAGCAGTTTAAAGTTGTATGCCTGTAGACAACAAAAATCGGTTTTTTGAAAATTCTTCCCATTCAACTCTAGGCGTTCTATCTCTGCTAGTTTAGAAGATACAGCGATTTAAATTTTTTGACATCTTTTTGTGATTGCTGGCATTCCAGAACAGATAGAGAGCTGGTTTTTGGATCAAATAAAAGAGGAACTTCCCCTCTTTAACGTCCTAGAGTTTCACTTAATTCGGTTTTCAACTTTACCAATTGTGATCAAAAGAAGAAGGCAAGAAAATCACACAAATACGATAAATTTGAAATTGGTACTCTAGTTTTTTCCGCTTGGCTTATAGAGCAGTTTAAATTTGTATGCCTGTAGACAACAAAAATCGGTTTATTGAAAATTCTTCCCATTCAACTCTAGGCGCTCTATCTCTGCTAGTTTAGAAGATACAGCGATTTAAAGTTTTTTGACATCTTTTTGTGATTGCTGGTATTCCAGACCAGATAGAGAGCTGGTTTTTGGATCAAATAAAAGAGGAACTTCCCCTCTTTCACGTCCTAGAGTTTCACTTAATTCGGTTTTCAAATTTACCAATTGTGATACAAAGAAGAAGGCAAGAAAATCAAACAAATACGATAAATTTGAAATTGGTACTCTAGCTTTTTCCGCTTGACTTGTAGAGCAGTTTAAAGTTGTATGCCTGTAGACAACAAAACTCGATTTTTTGAAAATTCTTCCCATTCAACTCTAGGCGTTCTATCTCTGCTAGTTTAGAAGATACAGCGATTTAAAGTTTTTTCACATCTTTTTGTGATTGCTGGCATTCCAGACCAGATAGAGAGCTGGTTTTTGGATCAAATAAATGAGGAACTTCCCCTCTTTCACGTCCTAGAGTTTCACTTAATTCGATTTTCAAATTTACCAATTGTGATACAAAGAAGAAGGCAAGAAAATCAAACAAATATGATAAATTTGAAATTAGTACTCTAGCTTTTTCCGCTTGGCTTGTAGAGCAGTTTAAAGTTGTATGCCTGTAGACAACAAAACTCGGTTTTTTGAAAATTCTTCCTATTCAACTCTAGGCGTTCTATCTCTGCTAGTTTAGAAGATACAGCGATTTAAAGTTTTTTCACATCTTTCTGTGATTGCTGGCATTCCAGACCAGATAGAGAGCTGGTTTTAGGCTCTAATAAAAGAGGAACTTCCCCTCTTTAACGTCCTAGAGTTTCACTTAATTCGGTTTTCAAATTTACCAATTGTGATCGAAAGAAGAAGGCAAGAAAATCACACAAATTCGATAAATTTGAAATTGGTACTCTAGCTTTTTCCGCTTGGCTTGTAGAGCAGTTTAAAGTTGTATGCCTGTAGACAACAAAAATCGGTTTTTTGAAAATTCTTCCCATTCAACTCTAGGCGTTCTATCTCTGCTAGTTTAGAAGATACAGCGATTTAAAGTTTTTTCACATCTTTCTGTGATTGCTGGCATTCCAGACCAGATAGAGAGCTGGTTTTAGGCTCTAATAAAAGAGGAACTTCCCCTCTTTAACGTCCTAGAGTTTCACTTAATTCGGTTTTCAAATTTACCAATTGTGATCGAAAGAAGAAGGCAAGAAAATCACACAAATTCGATAAATTTGAAATTGGTACTCTAGCTTTTTCCGCTTGGCTTGTAGAGCAGTTTAACGTTGTAATGAAGAACACCTGATGCCTGTAGAAACCAAAAATCGGTTTTTTGAAAATTCTTCCCGTTCAACTCTAGGCGCACTCTCTCTGCTAGTTTAGTAGGCACGGCGTAAAGTGTTTCTGCCAACTTTTTGTGATTGCTGCCGTTCCAGACCAGCTACAGATCTGGTTTTAGGCTCTAATAAAAGAGGAACTTCCCCTGTTAAACGTCCTAGAGTTTCACTTAACTCGGTTTTCAACTTTACCAATTGTGATCGAAAGAACAAGGCAAGAAAATCACACAAATTCGATAAATTTGAAATTGGTACTCTAGCTTTTTCCGCTTGGCTTGTAGAGCAGTTTAAAGTTGTATGCCTGTAGACAACAAAACTCGGTTTTTTGAAAATTCTTCCCATTCAACTCTAGGCGCTCTATCTCTGCTAGTTTAGAAGATACAGCGATTTAAAGTTTTTTGACATCTTTTTGTGATTGCTGGTATTCCAGACCAGATAGAGAGCTGGTTTTTGGATCAAATAAAAGAGGAACTTCCCCTCTTTAACGTCCTAGAGTTTCACTTAATTCGGTTTTCAAATTTACCAATTGTGATACAAAGAAGAAGGCAAGAAAATCAAACAAATACGATAAATTTGAAATTGGTACTCTAGCTTTTTCCGCTTGGCTTGTAGAGCAGTTTAAAGTTGTATGCCTGTAGACAACAAAACTCGGTTTTTTGAAAATTCTTCCCATTCAACTCTAGGCGTTCTATCTCTGCTAGTTTAGAAGATACAGCGATTTAAATTTTTTGACATCTTTTTGTGATTGCTGGCATTCCAGAACAGATAGAGAGCTGGTTTTTGGATCAAATAAAAGAGGAACTTCCCCTCTTTAACGTCCTAGAGTTTCACTTAATTCGGTTTTCAACTTTACCAATTGTGATCAAAAGAAGAAGGCAAGAAAATCACACAAATACGATAAATTTGAAATTGGTACTCTAGTTTTTTCCGCTTGGCTTATAGAGCAGTTTAAAGTTGTATGCCTGTAGACAACAAAAATCGGTTTATTGAAAATTCTTCCCATTCAACTCTAGGCGCTCTATCTCTGCTAGTTTAGAAGATACAGCGATTTAAAGTTTTTTGACATCTTTTTGTGATTGCTGGTATTCCAGACCAGATAGAGAGCTGGTTTTTGGATCAAATAAAAGAGGAACTTCCCCTCTTTCACGTCCTAGAGTTTCACTTAATTCGGTTTTCAAATTTACCAATTGTGATACAAAGAAGAAGGCAAGAAAATCAAACAAATACGATAAATTTGAAATTGGTACTCTAGCTTTTTCCCCTTGGCTTGTAGAGCAGTTTAAAGTTGTATGCCTGTAGACAACAAAACTCGATTTTTTGAAAATTCTTCCCATTCAACTCTAGGCGTTCTATCTCTGCTAGTTTAGAAGATACAGCGATTTAAAGTTTTTTCACATCTTTTTGTGATTGCTGGCATTCCAGACCAGATAGAGAGCTGGTTTTTGGATCAAATAAATGAGGAACTTCCCCTCTTTCACGTCCTAGAGTTTCACTTAATTCGATTTTCAAATTTACCAATTGTGATACAAAGAAGAAGGCAAGAAAATCAAACAAATACGATAAATTTGAAATTAGTACTCTAGCTTTTTCCGCTTGGCTTGTAGAGCAGTTTGAAGTTGTATGCCTGTAGACAACAAAACTCGGTTTTTTGAAAATTCTTCCTATTCAACTCTAGGCGTTCTATCTCTGCTAGTTTAGAAGATACAGCGATTTAAAGTTTTTTCACATCTTTCTGTGATTGCTGGCATTCCAGACCAGATAGAGAGCTGGTTTTAGGCTCTAATAAAAGAGGAACTTCCCCTCTTTAACGTCCTTGAGTTTCACTTAATTCGGTTTTAAAATTTACCAATTGTGATCAAAAGAAGAAGGCAAGAAAATCACACAAATACGATAAATTTGAAATTGGTACTCTAGCTTTTTCCGCTTGGCTTGTAGAGCAGTTTAAAGTTGTATGCCTGTAGACAACAAAACTCGGTTTTTTGAAAATTCTTCCCATTCAACTCTAGGCGTTCTATCTCTGCTAGTTTAGAAGATACAGCGATTTAAATTTTTTGACATCTTTTTGTGATTGCTGGCATTCCAGAACAGATAGAGAGCTGGTTTTTGGATCAAATAAAAGAGGAACTTCCCCTCTTTCACGTAAGTTTCACTTAATTCGGTTTTCAAATTTACCAATTGTGATACAAAGAAGAAGGCAAGAAAATCAAACAAATACGATAAATTTGAAATTGGTACTCTAGCTTTTTCCGCTTGGCTTGTAGAGCAGTTTAAAGTTGTATGCCTGTAAACAACAAAAATCGGTTTTTTGAAAATTCTTCCCATTCAACTCTCGGCGCTCTATCTCTGCTAGTTTAGAAGACACAGCGATTTCAAGTTTTTTGATATCTTTTTGTGATTGCTGGCATTCCAGACCAGATAGAGAGCTGGTTTTTTGATCAAATAAAAGAAGAACTTCCCCTCTTTAACGTCCTAGAGTTTCACTTAATTCGGTTTTCAAATTTACCAATTGTGATCCAAAGAAGAAGACCAGCTAGAGATCTGGTTTTAGGCTCTAATAAAAGAGGAACTTCCCCTCTTTCACGTAAGTTTCACTTAATTCGGTTTTCAAATTTACCAATTGTGATACAAAGAAGAAGGCAAGAAAATCAAACAAATACGATAAATTTGAAATTGGTACTCTAGCTTTTTCCGCTTGGCTTGTAGAGCAGTTTAAAGTTGTATGCCTGTAGACAACAAAAATCGGTTTTTTGAAAATTCTTCCCATTCAACTCTCGGCGCTCTATCTCTGCTAGTTTAGAAGACACAGCGATTTAAAGTTTTTTGATATCTTTTTGTGATTGCTGGCATTCCAGACCAGATAGAGAGCTGGTTTTTTGATCAAATAAAAGAAGAACTTCCCCTCTTTAACGTCCTAGAGTTTCACATAATTCGGTTTTCAAATTTACCAATTGTGATCCAAAGAAGAAGACCAGCTAGAGATCTGGTTTTAGGCTCTAATAAAAGAGGAACTTCCCCTCTTTAACGTCCTAGAGTTTCACTTAATTCGGTTTTCAACTTTACCAATTGTGATCGAAAGAAGAAGGCAAGAAAATCACACAAATTCGATAAATTTGAAATTGGTACTCTAGCTTTTTCCGCTTGGCTTGTAGAGCAGTTTAAAGTTGTATGCCTGTAGACAACAAAAATCGGTTTTTTGAAAATTCTTCCCATTCAACTCTAGGCGCTCTATCTCTGCTAGTTCAGAAGATACAGCGATTTAAAGTTTTTTGACATCTTTTTGTGATTGCTGGTATTCCAGACCAGATAGAGAGCTGGTTTTTGGATCAAATAAAAGAGGAACTTCCCCTCTTTCATGTAACTTAATTCGGTTTTCAAATTTACCAATTGTGATACAAAGAAGAAGGCAAGAAAATCAAACAAATACGATAAATTTGAAATTGGTACTCTAGCTTTTTCCGCTTGGCTTGTAGAGCAGTTTAAAGTTGTATGCCTGTAGACAACAAAAATCGGTTTTTTGAAAATTCTTCCTATTCAACTCTAGGCGTTCTATCTCTGCTAGTTTAGAAGATACAGCGATTTAAAGTTTTTTACATCTTTCTGTGATTGCTGGCATTCCAGACCAGATAGAGAGCTGGTTTTAGGCTCTAATAAAAGAGGAACTTCCCCTGTTAAACGTCCTAGAGTTTCACTTAATTCGGTTTTCAACTTTACCAATTCTGATCGAAAGAACAAGGCAAGAAAATCACACAAATTCGATAAATTTGAAATTGGTACTCTAGCTTTTTCCGCTTGGCTTGTAGAGCAGTTTAAAGTTGTATGCCTGTAGACAACAAAAATCGGTTTTTTGAAAATTCTTCCCATTCAACTCTAGGCGCTCTATCTCTGCTAGTTTAGAAGATACAGCGATTTAAAGTTTTTTGACATCTTTTTGTGATTGCTGGTATTCCAGACCAGATAGAGAGCTGGTTTTTGGATCAAATAAAAGAGGAACTTCCCCTCTTTCACGTAAGTTTCACTTAATTCGGTTTTCAAATTTACCAATTGTGATACAAAGAAGAAGGCAAGAAAATCAAACAAATACGATAAATTTGAAATTGGTACTCTAGCTTTTTCCGCTTGGCTTGTAGAGCAGTTTAAAGTTGTATGCCTGTAGACAACAAAACTCGGTTTTTTGAAAATTCTTCCCATTCAACTCTAGGCGTTCTATCTCTGCTAGTTTAGAAGATACAGCGATTTAAAGTTTTTTGACATCTTTTTGTGATTGCTGGCATTCCAGACCAGATAGAGAGCTGGTTTTTGGGTCAAATAAAAGAGGAACTTCCCCTCTTTAACGTCCTAGAGTTTCACTTAATTCGGTTTTCAAATTTACCAATTGTGATACAAAGAAGAAGGCAAGAAAATCAAACAAATACGATAAATTTGAAATTGGACTCTAGCTTTTTCCGCTTGGCTTGTAGAGCAGTTTAAAGTTGTATGCCTGTAGACAACAAATCTCGGTTTTTTGAAAATTCTTCCCATTCAACTCTAGGCGCACTCTCTCTGCTAGTTTAGTAGGCACGGCGTAAAGTGTTTCTGCCAACTTTTTGTGATTGCTGCCGTTCCAGACCAGCTAGAGATCTGGTTTTAGGCTCTAATAAAAGAGGAACTTCCCCTGTTAAACGTCCTAGAGCTTCACTTAACTCGGTTTTCAACTTTACCAATTGTGATCGAAAGAACAAGGCAAGAAAATCACACAAATTCGATAAATTTGAAATTGGTACTCTAGCTTTTTCCGCTTGGCTTGTAGAGCAGTTTAAAGTTGTATGCCTGTAGATAACAAAACTCGGTTTTTTGAAAATTCTTCCCATTCAACTCTAGGCGTTCTATCTTTGCTAGTTTAGAAGTTACAGCGATTTAAATTGTTTGACATCTTTTTGTGTTTGCTGGTATTCCAGACCAGATAGAGAGCTGGTGTTTGGATCAAATAAAAGAGGAACTTCCCCTCTTTCACGTCCTAGAGTTTCACTTAATTCGGTTTTCAAATTTACCAATTGTGATACAAAGAAGAAGGCAAGAAAATCAAACAAATACGATAAATTTGAAATTGGTACTCTAGCTTTTTCCGCTTGGCTTGTAGAGCAGTTTAAAGTTGTATGCCTGTAGACAACAAAACTCGGTTTTTTGAAAATTCTTCCCATTCAACTCTAGGCGTTCTATCTCTGCTAGTTTAGAAGATACAGCGATTTAAATTTTTTGACATCTTTTTGTGATTGCTGGCATTCCAGAACAGATAGAGAGCTGGTTTTTGGATTAAATAAAAGAGGGGAACTTCCCCTCTTTAACGTCCTAGTGTTTCACTTAATTCGGTATTCAACTTTACCAATTGTGATCAAAAGAAGAAGGCAAGAAAATCACACAAATACGATAAACTTGAAATTGGTACTCTAGCTTTTTCCGCTTGGCTTGTAGAGCAGTTTAAAGTTGTATGCCTGTAGACAACAAAAATCGGTTTTTTGAAAATTCTTCCTATTCAACTCTAGGCGTTCTATCTCTGCTAGTTTAGAAGATACAGCGATTTAAAGTTTTTTACATCTTTCTGTGATTGCTGGCATTCCAGACCAGATAGAGAGCTGGTTTTAGGCTCTAATAAAAGAGGAACTTCCCCTGTTAAACGTCCTAGAGTTTCACTTAATTCGGTTTTCAACTTTACCAATTCTGATCGAAAGAACAAGGCAAGAAAATCACACAAATTCGATAAATTTGAAATTGGTACTCTAGCTTTTTCCGCTTGGCTTGTAGAGCAGTTTAAAGTTGTATGCCTGTAGACAACAAAAATCGGTTTTTTGAAAATTCTTCCCGTTCAACTCTAGGCGCTCTATCTCTGCTAGTTTAGAAGATACAGCGATTTAAAGTTTTTTGACATCTTTTTGTGATTGCTGGTATTCCAGACCAGATAGAGAGCTGGTTTTTGGATCAAATAAAAGAGGAACTTCCCCTCTTTCACGTAAGTTTCACTTAATTCGGTTTTCAAATTTACCAATTGTGATACAAAGAAGAAGGCAAGAAAATCAAACAAATACGATAAATTTGAAATTGGTACTCTAGCTTTTTCCGCTTGGCTTGTAGAGCAGTTTAAAGTTGTATGCCTGTAGACAACAAAACTCGGTTTTTTGAAAATTCTTCCCATTCAACTCTAGGCGTTCTATCTCTGCTAGTTTAGAAGATACAGCGATTTAAAGTTTTTTGACATCTTTTTGTGATTGCTGGCATTCCAGACCAGATAGAGAGCTGGTTTTTGGGTCAAATAAAAGAGGAACTTCCCCTCTTTAACGTCCTAGAGTTTCACTTAATTCGGTTTTCAAATTTACCAATTGTGATACAAAGAAGAAGGCAAGAAAATCAAACAAATACGATAAATTTGAAATTGGACTCTAGCTTTTTCCGCTTGGCTTGTAGAGCAGTTTAAAGTTGTATGCCTGTAGACAACAAATCTCGGTTTTTTGAAAATTCTTCCCATTCAACTCTAGGCGCACTCTCTCTGCTAGTTTAGTAGGCACGGCGTAAAGTGTTTCTGCCAACTTTTTGTGATTGCTGCCGTTCCAGACCAGCTAGAGATCTGGTTTTAGGCTCTAATAAAAGAGGAACTTCCCCTGTTAAACGTCCTAGAGCTTCACTTAACTCGGTTTTCAACTTTACCAATTGTGATCGAAAGAACAAGGCAAGAAAATCACACAAATTCGATAAATTTGAAATTGGTACTCTAGCTTTTTCCGCTTGGCTTGTAGAGCAGTTTAAAGTTGTATGCCTGTAGACAACAAAACTCGGTTTTTTGAAAATTCTTCCCATTCAACTCTAGGCGTTCTATCTTTGCTAGTTTAGAAGTTACAGCGATTTAAATTGTTTGACATCTTTTTGTGATTGCTGGTATTCCAGACCAGATAGAGAGCTGGTGTTTGGATCAAATAAAAGAGGAACTTCCCCTCTTTCACGTAAGTTTCACTTAATTCGGTTTTCAAATTTACCAATTGTGATACAAAGAAGAAGGCAAGAAAATCAAACAAATACGATAAATTTGAAATTGGTACTCTAGCTTTTTCCGCTTGGCTTGTAGAGCAGTTTAAAATTGTATGCCTGTAGACAACAAAACTCGGTTTTTTGAAAATTCTTCCCATTCATCTCTAGGCGTTCTATCTCTGCTAGTTTAGAAGATACAGCGATTTAAAGTTTTTTCACATCTTTTTGTGATTGCTGGCATTCCAGAACAGATAGAGAGCTGGTTTTTGGATCAAATAAAAGAGGAACTTCCCCTCTTTCACGTAAGTTTCACTTAATTCGGTTTTCAAATTTACCAATTGTGATACAAAGAAGAAGGCAAGAAAATCAAACAAATACGATAAATTTGAAATTGGTACTCTAGCTTTTTCCGCTTGGCTTGTAGAGCAGTTTAAAGTTGTATGCCTGTAGACAACAAAAATCGGTTTTTTGAAAATTCTTCCCATTCAACTCTCGGCGCTCTATCTCTGCTAGTTTAGAAGACACAGCGATTTAAAGTTTTTTGATATCTTTTTGTGATTGCTGGCATTCCAGACCAGATAGAGAGCTGGTTTTTTGATCAAATAAAAGAAGAACTTCCCCTCTTTAACGTCCTAGAGTTTCACATAATTCGGTTTTCAAATTTACCAATTGTGATCCAAAGAAGAAGACCAGCTAGAGATCTGGTTTTAGGCTCTAATAAAAGAGGAACTTCCCCTCTTTAACGTCCTAGAGTTTCACTTAATTCGGTTTTCAACTTTACCAATTGTGATCGAAAGAAGAAGGCAAGAAAATCACACAAATTCGATAAATTTGAAATTGGTACTCTAGCTTTTTCCGCTTGGCTTGTAGAGCAGTTTAAAGTTGTATGCCTGTAGACAACAAAAATCGGTTTTTTGAAAATTCTTCCCATTCAACTCTAGGCGCTCTATCTCTGCTAGTTCAGAAGATACAGCGATTTAAAGTTTTTTGACATCTTTTTGTGATTGCTGGTATTCCAGACCAGATAGAGAGCTGGTTTTTGGATCAAATAAAAGAGGAACTTCCCCTCTTTCATGTAACTTAATTCGGTTTTCAAATTTACCAATTGTGATACAAAGAAGAAGGCAAGAAAATCAAACAAATACGATAAATTTGAAATTGGTACTCTAGCTTTTTCCGCTTGGCTTGTAGAGCAGTTTAAAGTTGTATGCCTGTAGACAACAAAACTCGGTTTTTTGAAAATTCTTCCCATTCAACTTTAGGCGTTCTATCTCTGCTAGTTTAGAAGATACAGCGATTTAAATTTTTTGACATCTTTTTGTGATTGCTGGCATTCCAGAACAGATAGAGAGCTGGATTTGGATCAAATAAAAGAGGAACTTCCCCTCTTTAACGTCCTAGAGTTTCACTTAATTCGGTTTTCAACTTTACCAATTGTGATACAAAGAAGAAGGCAAGAAAATCAAACAAATACGATAAATTTGAAATTGGTACTCTAGCCTTTTCCGCTTGGCTTGTAGAGCAGTTTAAAGTTGTATGCCTGTAGACAACAAAAATCAGTTTATTGAAAATTCTTCCCATTCAACTCTAGGCGCTCTATCTCTGCTAGTTTAGAAGACACAGCGATTTAAAGTTTTTTGATATCTTTTTGTGATTGCTGGCATTCCAGACCAGATAGAGAGCTGGTTTTTTGATCAAATAAAAGAAGAACTTCCCCTCTTTAACGTCCTAGAGTTTCACTTAATTCGGTTTTAAAATTTACCAATTGTGATCCAAAAAAGAAGGCAAGAAAATCACACAAATACGATAAATTTGAAATTGGTACTCTAGCTTTTTCCGCTTGGCGTGTAGAGCAGTTTAACGTTGTAATGAAGGACACCTGATGCCTGTAGAAAACAAAAATCGGTTTTTTGAAAATTCTTCCCGTTCAACTCTAGGCGCACTCTCTCTGCTAGTTTAGTAGGCACGGCGTAAAGTGTTTCTGCCAACTTTTTGTGATTGCTGCCGTTCCAGACCAGCTAGAGATCTGGTTTTAGGCTCTAATAAAAGAGGAACTTCCCCTGTTAAACATCCTAGAGCTTCACTTAACTCGGTTTTCAACTTTACCAATTGTGATCGAAAGAACAAGGCAAGAAAATCACACAAATTCGATAAATTTGAAATTGGTACTCTAGCTTTTTCCGCTTGGCTTGTAGAGCAGTTTAAAGTTGTATGCCTGTAGACAACAAAACTCGGTTTTTTGAAAATTCTTCCCATTCAACTCTAGGCGTTCTATCTTTGCTAGTTTAGAAGATACAGCGATTTAAATTGTTTGACATCTTTTTGTGATTGCTGGTATTCCAGACCAGATAGAGAGCTGGTGTTTGGATCAAATAAAAGAGGAACTTCCCCTCTTTCACGTCCTAGAGTTTCACTTAATTCGGTTTTCAAATTTACCAATTGTGATACAAAGAAGAAGGCAAGAAAATCAAACAAATACGATAAATTTGAAATTGGTACTCTAGCTTTTTCCGCTTGGCTTGTAGAGCAGTTTAAAGTTGTATGCCTGTAGACAACAAAAATCGGTTTTTTGAAAATTCTTCCCATTCAACTCTCGGCGCTCTATCTCTGCTAGTTTAGAAGACACAGCGATTTAAAGTTTTTTGATATCTTTTTGTGATTGCTGGCATTCCAGACCAGATAGAGAGCTGGTTTTTTGATCAAATAAAAGAAGAACTTCCCCTCTTTAACGTCCTAGAGTTTCACATAATTCGGTTTTCAAATTTACCAATTGTGATCCAAAGAAGAAGACCAGCTAGAGATCTGGTTTTAGGCTCTAATAAAAGAGGAACTTCCCCTCTTTAACGTCCTAGAGTTTCACTTAATTCGGTTTTCAACTTTACCAATTGTGATCGAAAGAAGAAGGCAAGAAAATCACACAAATTCGATAAATTTGAAATTGGTACTCTAGCTTTTTCCGCTTGGCTTGTAGAGCAGTTTAAAGTTGTATGCCTGTAGACAACAAAAATCGGTTTTTTGAAAATTCTTCCCATTCAACTCTAGGCGCTCTATCTCTGCTAGTTCAGAAGATACAGCGATTTAAAGTTTTTTGACATCTTTTTGTGATTGCTGGTATTCCAGACCAGATAGAGAGCTGGTTTTTGGATCAAATAAAAGAGGAACTTCCCCTCTTTCATGTAACTTAATTCGGTTTTCAAATTTACCAATTGTGATACAAAGAAGAAGGCAAGAAAATCAAACAAATACGATAAATTTGAAATTGGTACTCTAGCTTTTTCCGCTTGGCTTGTAGAGCAGTTTAAAGTTGTATGCCTGTAGACAACAAAACTCGGTTTTTTGAAAATTCTTCCCATTCAACTTTAGGCGTTCTATCTCTGCTAGTTTAGAAGATACAGCGATTTAAATTTTTTGACATCTTTTTGTGATTGCTGGCATTCCAGAACAGATAGAGAGCTGGATTTGGATCAAATAAAAGAGGAACTTCCCCTCTTTAACGTCCTAGAGTTTCACTTAATTCGGTTTTCAACTTTACCAATTGTGATACAAAGAAGAAGGCAAGAAAATCAAACAAATACGATA
Source organism: Coelopa pilipes (assembly GCA_947389925.1). NCBI lineage: Eukaryota > Metazoa > Arthropoda > Insecta > Diptera > Coelopidae > Coelopa > Coelopa pilipes. Next base: position 12,895,786 of record OX376700.1, read on the forward strand.
AATTTGAAATTGGTACTCTAGCCTTTTCCGCTTGGCTTGTAGAGCAGTTTAAAGTTGTATGCCTGTAGACAACAAAAATCAGTTTATTGAAAATTCTTCCCATTCAACTCTAGGCGCTCTATCTCTGCTAGTTTAGAAGACACAGCGATTTAAAGTTTTTTGATATCTTTTTGTGATTGCTGGCATTCCAGACCAGATAGAGAGCTGGTTTTTTGATCAAATAAAAGAAGAACTTCCCCTCTTTAACGTCCTAGAGTTTCACTTAATTCGGTTTTAAAATTTACCAATTGTGATCCAAAAAAGAAGGCAAGAAAATCACACAAATACGATAAATTTGAAATTGGTACTCTAGCTTTTTCCGCTTGGCGTGTAGAGCAGTTTAACGTTGTAATGAAGGACACCTGATGCCTGTAGAAAACAAAAATCGGTTTTTTGAAAATTCTTCCCGTTCAACTCTAGGCGCACTCTCTCTGCTAGTTTAGTAGGCACGGCGTAAAGTGTTTCTGCCAACTTTTTGTGATTGCTGCCGTTCCAGACCAGCTAGAGATCTGGTTTTAGGCTCTAATAAAAGAGGAACTTCCCCTGTTAAACATCCTAGAGCTTCACTTAACTCGGTTTTCAACTTTACCAATTGTGATCGAAAGAACAAGGCAAGAAAATCACACAAATTCGATAAATTTGAAATTGGTACTCTAGCTTTTTCCGCTTGGCTTGTAGAGCAGTTTAAAGTTGTATGCCTGTAGACAACAAAACTCGGTTTTTTGAAAATTCTTCCCATTCAACTCTAGGCGTTCTATCTTTGCTAGTTTAGAAGATACAGCGATTTAAATTGTTTGACATCTTTTTGTGATTGCTGGTATTCCAGACCAGATAGAGAGCTGGTGTTTGGATCAAATAAAAGAGGAACTTCCCCTCTTTCACGTCCTAGAGTTTCACTTAATTCGGTTTTCAAATTTACCAATTGTGATACAAAGAAGAAGGCAAGAAAATCAAACAAATACGATAAATTTGAAATTGGTACTCTAGCTTTTTCCGCTTGGCTTGTAGAGCAGTTTAAAATTGTATGCCTGTAGACAACAAAACTCGGTTTTTTGAAAATTCTTCCCATTCATCTCTAGGCGTTCTATCTCTGCTAGTTTAGAAGATACAGCGATTTAAAGTTTTTTCACATCTTTTTGTGATTGCTGGCATTCCAGACCAGATAGAGAGCTGGTTTTTGGATCAAATAAAAGAAGAACTTCCCCTCTTTCACGTCCTAGAGTTTCACTTAATTCGGTTTTCAAATTTACCAATTGTGATACAAAGAAGAAGGCAAGAAAATCAAACAAATACGATAAATTTGAAATTGGTACTCTAGCTTTTTCCGCTTGGCTTGTAGAGCAGTTTAAAGTTGTATGCCTGTAGACAACAAAACTCGGTTTTTTGAAAATTCTTCCCATTCAACTCTAGGCGTTCTATCTCTGCTAGTTTAGAAGATACAGCGCTTTAAATTTTTTGACATCTGTTTGTGATTGCTGGCATTCCAGAACAGATAGAGAGCTGGTTTTTGGATCAAATAAAAGAGGAACTTCCCCTCTTTCACGTAAGTTTCACTTAATTCGGTTTTCAAATTTACCAATTGTGATACAAAGAAGAAGGCAAGAAAATCAAACAAATACGATAAATTTGAAATTGGTACTCTAGCTTTTTCCGCTTGGCTTGTAGAGCAGTTTAAAGTTGTATGCCTGTAGACAACAAAAATCGGTTTTTTGAAAATTCTTCAAATTCAACTCTTGGCGCTCTATCTCTGCTAGTTTAGAAGACACAGCGATTTAAAGTTTTTTGATATCTTTTTGTGATTGCTGGCATTCCAGACCAGATAGAGAGCTGGTTTTTTGATCAAATAAAAGAAGAACTTCCCCTCTTTAACGTCCTAGAGTTTCACATAATTCGGTTTTCAAATTTACCAATTGTGATCCAAAGAAGAAGACCAGCTAGAGATCTGGTTTTAGGCTCTAATAAAAGAGGAACTTCCCCTCTTTAACGTCCTAGAGTTTCACTTAATTCGGTTTTCAACTTTACCAATTGTGATCGAAAGAAGAAGGCAAGAAAATCACACAAATTCGATAAATTTGAAATTGGTACTCTAGCTTTTTCCGCTTGGCTTGTAGAGCAGTTTAAAGTTGTATGCCTGTAGACAACAAAACTCGGTTTTTTGAAAATTCTTCCCATTCAACTCTAGGCGTTCTATCTCTGCTAGTTTAGAAGATACAGCGCTTTAAATTTTTTGACATCTGTTTGTGATTGCTGGCATTCCAGAACAGATAGAGAGCTGGTTTTTGGATCAAATAAAAGAGGAACTTCCCCTCTTTCACGTAAGTTTCACTTAATTCGGTTTTCAAATTTACCAATTGTGATACAAAGAAGAAGGCAAGAAAATCAAACAAATACGATAAATTTGAAATTGGTACTCTAGCTTTTTCTGCTTGGCTTGTAGAGCAGTTTAAATTTGTATGCCTGTAGACAACAAAACTCGGTTTTTTGAAAATTCTTCCCATTCATCTCTAGGCGTTCTATCTCTGCTAGTTTAGAAGATACAGCGATTTAAAGTTTTTTCACATCTTTTTGTGATTGCTGGCATTCCAGACCAGATAGAGAGCTGGTTTTTGGATCAAATAAAAGAAGAACTTCCCCTCTTTCACGTCCTAGAGTTTCACTTAATTCGGTTTTCAAATTTACCAATTGTGATACAAAGAAGAAGGCAAGAAAATCAAACAAATACGATAAATTTGAAATTGGTACTCTAGCTTTTTCCGCTTGGCTTGTAGAGCAGTTTAAAGTTGTATGCCTGTAGACAACAAAACTCGGTTTTTTGAAAATTCTTCCCATTCAACTCTAGGCGTTCTATCTCTGCTAGTTTAGAAGATACAGCGATTTAAATTTTTTGACATCTTTTTGTGATTGCTGGCATTCCAGAACAGATAGAGAGCTGGTTTTTGGATTAAATAAAAGAGGGGAACTTCCCCTCTTTAACGTCCTAGTGTTTCACTTAATTCGGTATTCAACTTTACCAATTGTGATCAAAAGAAGAAGGCAAGAAAATCACACAAATACGATAAACTTGAAATTGGTACTCTAGCTTTTTCCGCTTGGCTTGTAGAGCAGTTTAAAGTTGTATGCCTGTAGACAACAAAAATCGGTTTTTTGAAAATTCTTCCTATTCAACTCTAGGCGTTCTATCTCTGCTAGTTTAGAAGATACAGCGATTTAAAGTTTTTTACATCTTTCTGTGATTGCTGGCATTCCAGACCAGATAGAGAGCTGGTTTTAGGCTCTAATAAAAGAGGAACTTCCCCTGTTAAACGTCCTAGAGTTTCACTTAATTCGGTTTTCAACTTTACCAATTCTGATCGAAAGAACAAGGCAAGAAAATCACACAAATTCGATAAATTTGAAATTGGTACTCTAGCTTTTTCCGCTTGGCTTGTAGAGCAGTTTAAAGTTGTATGCCTGTAGACAACAAAAATCGGTTTTTTGAAAATTCTTCCCATTCAACTCTAGGCGCTCTATCTCTGCTAGTTTAGAAGATACAGCGATTTAAAGTTTTTTGACATCTTTTTGTGATTGCTGGTATTCCAGACCAGATAGAGAGCTGGTTTTTGGATCAAATAAAAGAGGAACTTCCCCTCTTTCACGTCCTAGAGTTTCACTTAATTCGGTTTTCAAATTTACCAATTGTGATACAAAGAAGAAGGCAAGAAAATCAAACAAATACGATAAATTTGAAATTGGTACTCTAGCTTTTTCCGCTTGGCTTGTAGAGCAGTTTAAAGTTGTATGCCTGTAGACAACAAAACTCGGTTTTTTGAAAATTCTTCCCATTCAACTCTAGGCGTTCTATCTCTGCTAGTTTAGAAGATACAGCGATTTAAAGTTTTTTGACATCTTTTTGTGATTGCTGGCATTCCAGACCAGATAGAGAGCTGGTTTTTGGGTCAAATAAAAGAGGAACTTCCCCTCTTTAACGTCCTAGAGTTTCACTTAATTCGGTTTTCAAATTTACCAATTGTGATACAAAGAAGAAGGCAAGAAAATCAAACAAATACGATAAATTTGAAATTGGACTCTAGCTTTTTCCGCTTGGCTTGTAGAGCAGTTTAAAGTTGTATGCCTGTAGACAACAAATCTCGGTTTTTTGAAAATTCTTCCCATTCAACTCTAGGCGCACTCTCTCTGCTAGTTTAGTAGGCACGGCGTAAAGTGTTTCTGCCAACTTTTTGTGATTGCTGCCGTTCCAGACCAGCTAGAGATCTGGTTTTAGGCTCTAATAAAAGAGGAACTTCCCCTGTTAAACGTCCTAGAGCTTCACTTAACTCGGTTTTCAACTTTACCAATTGTGATCGAAAGAACAAGGCAAGAAAATCACACAAATTCGATAAATTTGAAATTGGTACTCTAGCTTTTTCCGCTTGGCTTGTAGAGCAGTTTAAAGTTGTATGCCTGTAGACAACAAAACTCGGTTTTTTGAAAATTCTTCCCATTCAACTCTAGGCGTTCTATCTTTGCTAGTTTAGAAGTTACAGCGATTTAAATTGTTTGACATCTTTTTGTGATTGCTGGTATTCCAGACCAGATAGAGAGCTGGTGTTTGGATCAAATAAAAGAGGAACTTCCCCTCTTTCACGTCCTAGAGTTTCACTTAATTCGGTTTTCAAATTTACCAATTGTGATACAAAGAAGAAGGCAAGAAAATCAAACAAATACGATAAATTTGAAATTGGTACTCTAGCTTTTTCCGCTTGGCTTGTAGAGCAGTTTAAAATTGTATGCCTGTAGACAACAAAACTCGGTTTTTTGAAAATTCTTCCCATTCATCTCTAGGCGTTCTATCTCTGCTAGTTTAGAAGATACAGCGATTTAAAGTTTTTTCACATCTTTTTGTGATTGCTGGCATTCCAGACCAGATAGAGAGCTGGTTTTTGGATCAAATAAAAGAAGAACTTCCCCTCTTTCACGTCCTAGAGTTTCACTTAATTCGGTTTTCAAATTTACCAATTGTGATACAAAGAAGAAGGCAAGAAAATCAAACAAATACGATAAATTTGAAATTGGTACTCTAGCTTTTTCCGCTTGGCTTGTAGAGCAGTTTAAAGTTGTATGCCTGTAGACAACAAAACTCGGTTTTTTGAAAATTCTTCCCATTCAACTCTAGGCGTTCTATCTCTGCTAGTTTAGAAGATACAGCGCTTTAAATTTTTTGACATCTGTTTGTGATTGCTGGCATTCCAGAACAGATAGAGAGCTGGTTTTTGGATCAAATAAAAGAGGAACTTCCCCTCTTTCACGTAAGTTTCACTTAATTCGGTTTTCAAATTTACCAATTGTGATACAAAGAAGAAGGCAAGAAAATCAAACAAATACGATAAATTTGAAATTGGTACTCTAGCTTTTTCCGCTTGGCTTGTAGAGCAGTTTAAAGTTGTATGCCTGTAGACAACAAAAATCGGTTTTTTGAAAATTCTTCCCATTCAACTCTCGGCGCTCTATCTCTGCTAGTTTAGAAGACACAGCGATTTAAAGTTTTTTGATATCTTTTTGTGATTGCTGGCATTCCAGACCAGATAGAGAGCTGGTTTTTTGATCAAATAAAAGAAGAACTTCCCCTCTTTAACGTCCTAGAGTTTCACATAATTCGGTTTTCAAATTTACCAATTGTGATCCAAAGAAGAAGACCAGCTAGAGATCTGGTTTTAGGCTCTAATAAAAGAGGAACTTCCCCTCTTTAACGTCCTAGAGTTTCACTTAATTCGGTTTTCAACTTTACCAATTGTGATCGAAAGAAGAAGGCAAGAAAATCACACAAATTCGATAAATTTGAAATTGGTACTCTAGCTTTTTCCGCTTGGCTTGTAGAGCAGTTTAAAGTTGTATGCCTGTAGACAACAAAAATCGGTTTTTTGAAAATTCTTCCCATTCAACTCTAGGCGCTCTATCTCTGCTAGTTCAGAAGATACAGCGATTTAAAGTTTTTTGACATCTTTTTGTGATTGCTGGTATTCCAGACCAGATAGAGAGCTGGTTTTTGGATCAAATAAAAGAGGAACTTCCCCTCTTTCATGTAACTTAATTCGGTTTTCAAATTTACCAATTGTGATACAAAGAAGAAGGCAAGAAAATCAAACAAATACGATAAATTTGAAATTGGTACTCTAGCTTTTTCCGCTTGGCTTGTAGAGCAGTTTAAAGTTGTATGCCTGTAGACAACAAAACTCGGTTTTTTGAAAATTCTTCCCATTCAACTTTAGGCGTTCTATCTCTGCTAGTTTAGAAGATACAGCGATTTAAATTTTTTGACATCTTTTTGTGATTGCTGGCATTCCAGAACAGATAGAGAGCTGGATTTGGATCAAATAAAAGAGGAACTTCCCCTCTTTAACGTCCTAGAGTTTCACTTAATTCGGTTTTCAACTTTACCAATTGTGATACAAAGAAGAAGGCAAGAAAATCAAACAAATACGATAAATTTGAAATTGGTACTCTAGCCTTTTCCGCTTGGCTTGTAGAGCAGTTTAAAGTTGTATGCCTGTAGACAACAAAAATCAGTTTATTGAAAATTCTTCCCATTCAACTCTAGGCGCTCTATCTCTGCTAGTTTAGAAGACACAGCGATTTAAAGTTTTTTGATATCTTTTTGTGATTGCTGGCATTCCAGACCAGATAGAGAGCTGGTTTTTTGATCAAATAAAAGAAGAACTTCCCCTCTTTAACGTCCTAGAGTTTCACTTAATTCGGTTTTAAAATTTACCAATTGTGATCCAAAAAAGAAGGCAAGAAAATCACACAAATACGATAAATTTGAAATTGGTACTCTAGCTTTTTCCGCTTGGCGTGTAGAGCAGTTTAACGTTGTAATGAAGGACACCTGATGCCTGTAGAAAACAAAAATCGGTTTTTTGAAAATTCTTCCCGTTCAACTCTCGGCGCACTCTCTCTGCTAGTTTAGTAGGCACGGCGTAAAGTGTTTCTGCCAACTTTTTGTGATTGCTGCCGTTCCAGACCAGCTAGAGATCTGGTTTTAGGCTCTAATAAAAGAGGAACTTCCCCTGTTAAACATCCTAGAGCTTCACTTAACTCGGTTTTCAACTTTACCAATTGTGATCGAAAGAACAAGGCAAGAAAATCACACAAATTCGATAAATTTGAAATTGGTACTCTAGCTTTTTCCGCTTGGCTTGTAGAGCAGTTTAAAGTTGTATGCCTGTAGACAACAAAACTCGGTTTTTTGAAAATTCTTCCCATTCAACTCTAGGCGTTCTATCTTTGCTAGTTTAGAAGATACAGCGATTTAAATTGTTTGACATCTTTTTGTGATTGCTGGTATTCCAGACCAGATAGAGAGCTGGTGTTTGGATCAAATAAAAGAGGAACTTCCCCTCTTTCACGTCCTAGAGTTTCACTTAATTCGGTTTTCAAATTTACCAATTGTGATACAAAGAAGAAGGCAAGAAAATCAAACAAATACGATAAATTTGAAATTGGTACTCTAGCTTTTTCCGCTTGGCTTGTAGAGCAGTTTAAAATTGTATGCCTGTAGACAAAAAAACTCGGTTTTTTGAAAATTCTTCCCATTCATCTCTAGGCGTTCTATCTCTGCTAGTTTAGAAGATACAGCGATTTAAAGTTTTTTCACATCTTTTTGTGATTGCTGGCATTCCAGACCAGATAGAGAGCTGGTTTTTGGATCAAATAAAAGAAGAACTTCCCCTCTTTCACGTCCTAGAGTTTCACTTAATTCGGTTTTCAAATTTACCAATTGTGATACAAAGAAGAAGGCAAGAAAATCAAACAAATACGATAAATTTGAAATTGGTACTCTAGCTTTTTCCGCTTGGCTTGTAGAGCAGTTTAAAGTTGTATGCCTGTAGACAACAAAACTCGGTTTTTTGAAAATTCTTCCCATTCAACTCTAGGCGTTCTATCTCTGCTAGTTTAGAAGATACAGCGCTTTAAATTTTTTGACATCTGTTTGTGATTGCTGGCATTCCAGAACAGATAGAGAGCTGGTTTTTGGATCAAATAAAAGAGGAACTTCCCCTCTTTCACGTAAGTTTCACTTAATTCGGTTTTCAAATTTACCAATTGTGATACAAAGAAGAAGGCAAGAAAATCAAACAAATACGATAAATTTGAAATTGGTACTCTAGCTTTTTCCGCTTGGCTTGTAGAGCAGTTTAAAGTTGTATGCCTGTAGACAACAAAAATCGGTTTTTTGAAAATTCTTCAAATTCAACTCTTGGCGCTCTATCTCTGCTAGTTTAGAAGACACAGCGATTTAAAGTTTTTTGATATCTTTTTGTGATTGCTGGCATTCCAGACCAGATAGAGAGCTGGTTTTTTGATCAAATAAAAGAAGAACTTCCCCTCTTTAACGTCCTAGAGTTTCACATAATTCGGTTTTCAAATTTACCAATTGTGATCCAAAGAAGAAGACCAGCTAGAGATCTGGTTTTAGGCTCTAATAAAAGAGGAACTTCCCCTCTTTAACGTCCTAGAGTTTCACTTAATTCGGTTTTCAACTTTACCAATTGTGATCGAAAGAAGAAGGCAAGAAAATCACACAAATTCGATAAATTTGAAATTGGTACTCTAGCTTTTTCCGCTTGGCTTGTAGAGCAGTTTAAAGTTGTATGCCTGTAGACAACAAAACTCGGTTTTTTGAAAATTCTTCCCATTCAACTCTAGGCGTTCTATCTCTGCTAGTTTAGAAGATACAGCGCTTTAAATTTTTTGACATCTGTTTGTGATTGCTGGCATTCCAGAACAGATAGAGAGCTGGTTTTTGGATCAAATAAAAGAGGAACTTCCCCTCTTTCACGTAAGTTTCACTTAATTCGGTTTTCAAATTTACCAATTGTGATACAAAGAAGAAGGCAAGAAAATCAAACAAATACGATAAATTTGAAATTGGTACTCTAGCTTTTTCTGCTTGGCTTGTAGAGCAGTTTAAATTTGTATGCCTGTAGACAACAAAACTCGGTTTTTTGAAAATTCTTCCCATTCATCTCTAGGCGTTCTATCTCTGCTAGTTTAGAAGATACAGCGATTTAAAGTTTTTTCACATCTTTTTGTGATTGCTGGCATTCCAGACCAGATAGAGAGCTGGTTTTTGGATCAAATAAAAGAAGAACTTCCCCTCTTTCACGTCCTAGAGTTTCACTTAATTCGGTTTTCAAATTTACCAATTGTGATACAAAGAAGAAGGCAAGAAAATCAAACAAATACGATAAATTTGAAATTGGTACTCTAGCTTTTTCCGCTTGGCTTGTAGAGCAGTTTAAAGTTGTATGCCTGTAGACAACAAAACTCGGTTTTTTGAAAATTCTTCCCATTCAACTCTAGGCGCTCTATCTCTGCTAGTTCAGAAGATACAGCGATTTAAAGTTTTTTGACATCTTTTTGTGATTGCTGGTATTCCAGACCAGATAGAGAGCTGGTTTTTGGATCAAATAAAAGAGGAACTTCCCCTCTTTCATGTAACTTAATTCGGTTTTCAAATTTACCAATTGTGATACAAAGAAGAAGGCAAGAAAATCAAACAAATACGATAAATTTGAAATTGGTACTCTAGCTTTTTCCGCTTGGCTTGTAGAGCAGTTTAAAGTTGTATGCCTGTAGACAACAAAAATCAGTTTATTGAAAATTCTTCCCATTCAACTCTAGGCGCTCTATCTCTGCTAGTTTAGAAGACACAGCGATTTAAAGTTTTTTGACATCTTTTTGTGATTGCTGGTATTCCAGACCAGATAGAGAGCTGGTTTTTTGATCAAATAAAAGAAGAACTTCCCCTCTTTAACGTCCTAGAGTTTCACTTAATTCGGTTTTCAAATTTACCAATTGTGATCCAAAAAAGAAGGCAAGAAAATCACACAAATACGATAAATTTGAAATTGGTACTCTAGCTTTTTCCGCTTGGCTTGTAGAGCAGTTTAACGTTGTAATGAAGGACACCTGATGCCTGTAGAAACCAAAAATCGGTTTTTTGAAAATTCTTCCCGTTCAACTCTAGGCGCACTCTCTCTGCTAGTTTAGTAGGCACGGCGTAAAGTGTTTCTGCCAACTTTTTGTGATTGCTGCCGTTCCAGACCAGCTAGAGATCTGGTTTTAGGCTCTAATAAAAGAGGAACTTCCCCTGTTAAACGTCCTAGAGTTTCACTTAACTCGGTTTTCAACTTTACCAATTGTGATCGAAAGAACAAGGCAAGAAAATCACACAAATTCGATAAATTTGAAATTGGTACTCTAGCTTTTTCCGCTTGGCTTGTAGAGCAGTTTAAAGTTGTATGCCTGTAGACAACAAAACTCGGTTTTTTGAAAATTCTTCCCATTCAACTCTAGGCGCTCTATCTCTGCTAGTTTAGAAGATACAGCGATTTAAAGTTTTTTGACATCTTTTTGTGATTGCTGGTATTCCAGACCAGATAGAGAGCTGGTTTTTTGATCAAATAAAAGAAGAACTTCCCCTCTTTAACGTCCTAGAGTTTCACTTAATTCGGTTTTCAAATTTACCAATTGTGATCCAAAAAAGAAGGCAAGAAAATCACACAAATACGATAAATTTGAAATTGGTACTCTAGCTTTTTCCGCTTGGCGTGTAGAGCAGTTTAACGTTGTAATGAAGGACACCAGATGCCTGTAGAAAACAATAATCGGTTTTTTGAAAATTCTTCCCGATCAACTCTAGGCGCACTCTCTCTGCTAGTTTAGTAGGCACGGCGTAAAGTGTTTCTGCCAACTTTTTGTGATTGCTGCCGTTCCAGACCAGCTAGAGATCTGGTTTTAGGCTCTAATAAAAGAGGAACTTCCCCTGTTAAACGTCCTAGAGTTTCACTTAATTCGGTTTTCAAATTTACCAATTGTGATCCAAAAAAGAAGGCAAGAAAATCACACAAATACGATAAATTTGAAATTGGTACTCTAGCTTTTTCCGCTTGGCGTGTAGAGCAGTTTAACGTTGTAATGAAGGACACCAGATGCCTGTAGAAAACAATAATCGGTTTTTTGAAAATTCTTCCCGATCAACTCTAGGCGCACTCTCTCTGCTAGTTTAGTAGGCACGGCGTAAAGTGTTTCTGCCAACTTTTTGTGATTGCTGCCGTTCCAGACCAGCTAGAGATCTGGTTTTAGGCTCTAATAAAAGAGGAACTTCCCCTGTTAAACGTCCTAGAGTTTCACTTAACTCGGTTTTCAAATTTACCAATTGTGATACAAAGAAGAAGGCAAGAAAATCAAACAAATACGATAAATTTGAAATTGGTACTCTAGCCTTTTCCCCTTGGCTTGTAGAGCAGTTTAAAGTTGTATGCCTGTAGGCAACAAAACTCGGTTTTTTGAAAATTCTTCCCATTCAACTCTAGGCGTTCTATCTCTGCTAGTTTAGAAGATACAGCGATTTAAATTGTTTGACATCTTTTTGTGATTGCTGGTATTCCAGACCAGATAGAGAGCTGGTGTTTGGATCAAATAAAAGAGGAACTTCCCCTCTTTCACGTCCTAGAGTTTCACTTAATTCGGTTTTCAAATTTACCAATTGTGATACAAAGAAGAAGGCAAGAAAATCAAACAAATACGATAAATTTGAAATTGGTACTCTAGCTTTTTCCGCTTGGCTTGTAGAGCAGTTTAAAGTTGTATGACTGTAGACAACAAAAATCGGTTTTTTGAAAATTCTTCCCATTCAACTCTCGGCGCTCTATCTCTGCCAATTTCAAATTCGATAAATTTGAAATTGGTACTCTAGTTTTTTCCGCTTGGCTTGTAGAGCAGTTTAAAGTTGTATGCCTGTAGACAACAAAAATCGGTTTATTGAAAATTTTTCCCATTCAACTCTAGGCGCTCTATCTCTGCTAGTTTAGAAGATACAGCGATTTAAAGTTTTTTGACATCTTTTTGTGATTGCTGGTATTCCAGACCAGATAGAGAGCTGGTTTTTGGATCAAATAAAAGAGGAACTTCCCCTCTTTCACGTCCTAGAGTTTCACTTAATTCGGTTTTCAAATTTACCAATTGTGATACAAAGAAGAAGGCAAGAAAATCAAACAAATACGATAAATTTGAAATTGGTACTCTAGCTTTTTCCGCTTGGCTTGTAGAGCAGTTTAAAGTTGTATGCCTGTAGACAACAAAACTCGATTTTTTTAAAATTCTTCCCATTCAACTCTAGGCGTTCTATCTCTGCTAGTTTAGAAGATACAGCGATTTAAAGTTTTTTCACATCTTTTTGTGATTGCTGGCATTCCAGACCAGATAGAGAGCTGGTTTTTGGATCAAATAAATGAGGAACTTCCCCTCTTTCACGTCCTAGAGTTTCACTTAATTCGGTTTTCAAATTTACCAATTGTGATACAAAGAAGAAGGCAAGAAAATCAAACAAATACGATAAATTTGAAATTAGTACTCTAGCTTTTTCCGCTTGGCTTGTAGAGCAGTTTAAAGTTGTATGCCTGTAGACAACAAAACTCGGTTTTTTGAAAATTCTTCCTATTCAACTCTAGGCGTTCTATCTCTGCTAGTTTAGAAGATACAGCGATTTATAGTTTTTTCACATCTTTCTGTGATTGCTGGCATTCCAGACCAGATAGAGAGCTGGTTTTAGGCTCTAATAAAAGAGGAACTTCCCCTCTTTAACGTCCTAGAGTTTCACTTAATTCGGTTTTCAAATTTACCAATTGTGATCCAAAGAAGAAGGCAAGAAAATCACACAAATACGATAAATTTGAAATTGGTACTCTAGCTTTTTCCGCTTGGCGTGTAGAGCAGTTTAACGTTGTAATGAAGGACACCTGATGCCTGTAGAAACCAAAAATCGGTTTTTTGAAAATTCTTCCCGTTGAATTCTAGGCGCACTCTCTCTGCTAGTTTAGAAGGTACGGCGTAAAGTGTTTCTGACAACTTTTTGTGAATGCTGCCGTTCCAGACTAGCTAGAGATCTGGTTTTAGGCTCTAATAAAAGAGGAACTTCCCCTCATTAACGTCCTAGAGTTTCACTTAATTCGGTTTTCAACTTTACCAATTGTGATCGAAAGAACAAGGCAAGAAAATCACACAAATTCGATAAATTTGAAATTGGTACTCTAGCTTTTTCCGCTTGGCTTGTAGAGCAGTTTAAAGTTGTATGCCTGTAGACAACAAAAATCGGTTTTTTGAAAATTCTTCCCATTCAACTCTAGGCGCTCTATCTCTGCTAGTTTAGAAGATATAGCGATTTAAAGTTTTTTGACATCTTTTTGTGATTGCTGGTATTCCAGACCAGAGAGAGAGCTGGTTTTTGGATCAAATAAAAGAGGAACTTCCCCTCTTTCACGTCCTAGAGTTTCACTTAATTCGGTTTTCAAATTTACCAATTGTGATACAAAGAAGAAGGCAAGAAAATCAAACAAATACGATAAATTTGAAATTGGTACTCTAGCTTTTTCCGCTTGGCTTGTAGAGCAGTTTAAACTTGTATGCCTGTAGACAACAAAACTCGGTTTTTTGAAAATTCTTCCCATTCAACTCTAGGCGTTCTATCTCTGCTAGTTTAGAAGATACAGCGATTTAAATTTTTTGACATCTGTTTGTGATTGCTGGCATTCCAGAACAGATAGAGAGCTGGTTTTTTGATCAAATAAAAGAGGAACTTCCCCTCTTTCACGTAAGTTTCACTTAATTCGGTTTTCAAATTTATCAATTGTGATACAAAGAAGAAGGCAAGAAAATCAAACAAATACGATAAATTTGAAATTGGTACTCTAGCTTTTTCCGCTTGGCTTGTAGAGCAGTTTAAAGTTGTATGCCTGTAGACAACAAAAATCGGTTTTTTGAAAATTCTTCCCATTCAACTCTCGGCGCTCTATCTCTGCTAGTTTAGAAGACACAGCGATTTAAAGTTTTTTGATATCTTTTTGTGATTGCTGGCATTCCAGACCAGATAGAGAGCTGGTTTTTTGATCAAATAAAAGAAGAACTTCCCCTCTTTAACGTCCTAGAGTTTCACTTAATTCGGTTTTCAAATTTACCAATTGTGATCCAAAGAAGAAGACCAGCTAGAGATCTGGTTTTAGGCTCTAATAAAAGAGGAACTTCCCCTCTTTAACGTCCTAGAGTTTCACTTAATTCGGTTTTCAACTTTACCAATTGTGATCGATAGAACAAGGCAAGAAAATCACACAAATTCGATAAATTTGAAATTGGTACTCTAGCTTTTTCCGCTTGGCTTGTAGAGCAGTTTAAAGTTGTATGCCTGTAGACAACAAAAATCGGTTTTTTGAAAATTCTTCCCATTCAACTCTAGGCGCTCTATCTCTGCTAGTTTAGAAGATACAGCGATTTAAAGTTTTTTGACATCTTTTTGTGATTGCTGGTATTCCAGACCAGATAGAGAGCTGGTTTTTGGATCAAATAAAAGAGGAACTTCCCCTCTTTCACGTCCTAGAGTTTCACTTAATTCGGTTTTCAAATTTACCAATTGTGATACAAAGAAGAAGGCAAGAAAATCAAACAAATACGATAAATTTGAAATTGGTACTCTAGCTTTTTCCGCTTGGCTTGTAGAGCAGTTTAAAGTTGTATGACTGTAGACAACAAAAATCGGTTTTTTGAAAATTCTTCCCATTCAACTCTCGGCGCTCTATCTCTGCCAATTTCAAATTCGATAAATTTGAAATTGGTAGACAACAAAAATCGGTTTATTGAAAATTTTTCCCATTCAACTCTAGGCGCTCTATCTCTGCTAGTTTAGAAGATACAGCGATTTAAAGTTTTTTGACATCTTTTTGTGATTGCTGGTATTCCAGACCAGATAGAGAGCTGGTTTTTGGATCAAATAAAAGAGGAACTTCCCCTCTTTCACGTCCTAGAGTTTCACTTAATTCGGTTTTCAAATTTACCAATTGTGATACAAAGAAGAAGGCAAGAAAATCAAACAAATACGATAAATTTGAAATTGGTACTCTAGCTTTTTCCGCTTGGCTTGTAGAGCAGTTTAAAGTTGTATGCCTGTAGACAACAAAACTCGATTTTTTGAAAATTCTTCCCATTCAACTCTAGGCGTTCTATCTCTGCTAGTTTAGAAGATACAGCGATTTAAAGTTTTTTCACATCTTTTTGTGATTGCTGGCATTCCAGACCAGATAGAGAGCTGGTTTTTGGATCAAATAAATGAGGAACTTCCCCTCTTTCACGTCCTAGAGTTTCACTTAATTCGGTTTTCAAATTTACCAATTGTGATACAAAGAAGAAGGCAAGAAAATCAAACAAATACGATAAATTTGAAATTAGTACTCTAGCTTTTTCCGCTTGGCTTGTAGAGCAGTTTAAAGTTGTATGCCTGTAGACAACAAAACTCGGTTTTTTGAAAATTCTTCCTATTCAACTCTAGGCGTTCTATCTCTGCTAGTTTAGAAGATACAGCGATTTATAGTTTTTTCACATCTTTCTGTGATTGCTGGCATTCCAGACCAGATAGAGAGCTGGTTTTAGGCTCTAATAAAAGAGGAACTTCCCCTCTTTAACGTCCTAGAGTTTCACTTAATTCGGTTTTCAAATTTACCAATTGTGATCCAAAGAAGAAGGCAAGAAAATCACACAAATACGATAAATTTGAAATTGGTACTCTAGCTTTTTCCGCTTGGCGTGTAGAGCAGTTTAACGTTGTAATGAAGGACACCTGATGCCTGTAGAAACCAAAAATCGGTTTTTTGAAAATTCTTCCCGTTGAATTCTAGGCGCACTCTCTCTGCTAGTTTAGAAGGTACGGCGTAAAGTGTTTCTGACAACTTTTTGTGAATGCTGCCGTTCCAGACTAGCTAGAGATCTGGTTTTAGGCTCTAATAAAAGAGGAACTTCCCCTCATTAACGTCCTAGAGTTTCACTTAATTCGGTTTTCAACTTTACCAATTGTGATCGAAAGAAGAAGGCAAGAAAATCACACAAATTCGATAAATTTGAAATTGGTACTCTAGCTTTTTCCGCTTGGCTTGTAGAGCAGTTTAAAGTTGTATGCCTGTAGACAACAAAAATCGGTTTTTTGAAAATTCTTCCCATTCAACTCTTGGCGCTCTATCTCTGCTAGTTTAGAAGACACAGCGATTTAAAGTTTTTTGATATCTTTTTGTGATTGCTGGCATTCCAGACCAGATAGAGAGCTGGTTTTTTGATCAAATAAAAGAAGAACTTCCCCTCTTTAACGTCCTAGAGTTTCACATAATTCGGTTTTCAAATTTACCAATTGTGATCCAAAGAAGAAGACCAGCTAGAGATCTGGTTTTAGGCTCTAATAAAAGAGGAACTTCCCCTCATTAACGTCCTAGAGTTTCACTTAATTCGGTTTTCAACTTTACCAATTGTGATCGAAAGAAGAAGGCAAGAAAATCACACAAATTCGATAAATTTGAAATTGGTACTCTAGCTTTTTCCGCTTGGCTTGTAGAGCAGTTTAAAGTTGTATGCCTGTAGACAACAAAAATCGGTTTTTTGAAAATTCTTCCCATTCAACTCTAGGCGCTCTATCTCTGCTAGTTTAGAAGATATAGCGATTTAAAGTTTTTTGACATCTTTTTGTGATTGCTGGTATTCCAGACCAGAGAGAGAGCTGGTTTTTGGATCAAATAAAAGAGGAACTTCCCCTCTTTCACGTCCTAGAGTTTCACTTAATTCGGTTTTCAAATTTACCAATTGTGATACAAAGAAGAAGGCAAGAAAATCAAACAAATACGATAAATTTGAAATTGGTACTCTAGCTTTTTCCGCTTGGCTTGTAGAGCAGTTTAAACTTGTATGCCTGTAGACAACAAAACTCGGTTTTTTGAAAATTCTTCCCATTCAACTCTAGGCGTTCTATCTCTGCTAGTTTAGAAGATACAGCGATTTAAAGTTTTTTCACATCTTTTTGTGATTGCTGGCATTCCAGACCAGATAGAGAGCTGGTTTTTGGATCAAATAAAAGAGGAACTTCCCCTCTTTAACGTCCTAGAGTTTCACTTAATTCGGTTTTCAAATTTACCAATTGTGATACAAAGAAGAAGGCAAGAAAATCAAACAAATACGATAAATTTGAAATTGGTACTCTAGCTTTTTCCGCTTGGCTTGTAGAGCAGTTTAAAGTTGTATGCCTGTAGACAACAAAACTCGGTTTTTTGAAAATTCTTCCCATTCAACTCTAGGCGTTCTATCTCTGCTAGTTTAGAAGATACAGCGATTTAAATTTTTTGACATCTGTTTGTGATTGCTGGCATTCCAGAACAGATAGAGAGCTGGTTTTTTGATCAAATAAAAGAGGAACTTCCCCTCTTTCACGTAAGTTTCACTTAATTCGGTTTTCAAATTTATCAATTGTGATACAAAGAAGAAGGCAAGAAAATCAAACAAATACGATAAATTTGAAATTGGTACTCTAGCTTTTTCCGCTTGGCTTGTAGAGCAGTTTAAAGTTGTATGCCTGTAGACAACAAAAATTGGTTTTTTGAAAATTCTTCCCATTCAACTCTCAGCGCTCTATCTCTGCTAGTTTAGAAGACACAGCGATTTAAAGTTTTTTGATATCTTTTTGTGATTGCTGGCATTCCAGACCAGATAGAGAGCTGGTTTTTTGATCAAATAAAAGAAGAACTTCCCCTCTTTAACGTCCTATAGTTTCACTTAATTCGGTTTTCAAATTTACCAATTGTGATCCAAAGAAGAAGACCAGCTAGAGATCTGGTTTTAGGCTCTAATAAAAGAGGAACTTCCCCTCTTTAACGTCCTAGAGTTTCACTTAATTCGGTATTCAACTTTACCAATTGTGATCGATAGAACAAGGCAAGAAAATCACACAAATTCGATAAATTTGAAATTGGTACTCTAGCTTTTTCCGCTTGGCTTGTAGAGCAGTTTAAAGTTGTATGCCTGTAGACAACAAAAATCGGTTTTTTGAAAATTCTTCCCATTCAACTCTAGGCGCTCTATCTCTGCTAGTTTAGAAGATACAGCGATTTAAAGTTTTTTGACATCTTTTTGTGATTGCTGGTATTCCAGACCAGATAGAGAGCTGGTTTTTGGATCAAATAAAAGAGGAACTTCCCCTCTTTCACGTCCTAGAGTTTCACTTAATTCGGTTTTCAAATTTACCAATTGTGATACAAAGAAGAAGGCAAGAAAATCAAAGAAATACGATAAATTTGAAATTGGTACTCTAGCTTTTTCCGCTTGGCTTGTAGAGCAGTTTGTAGAGTTGTATGCCTGTAGACAACAAAACTCGGTTTTTTGAAAATTCTTCCCATTCAACTCTAGGCGTTCTATCTCTGCTAGTTTAGAAGATACAGCGATTTAAAGTTTTTTCACATCTTTTTGTGATTGCTGGCATTCCAGACCAGATAGAGAGCTGGTTTTTGGATCAAAGAAAAGAGGAACTTCCCATCTTTCACGTCCTAGAGTTTCACTTAATTCGGTTTTCAAATTTACCAATTGTGATACAAAGAAGAAGGCAAGAAAATCAAACAAATACGATAAATTTGAAATTGGTACTCTAGCTTTTTCCGCTTGGCTTGTAGAGCAGTTTAAAGTTGTATGCCTGTAGACAACAAAACTCGGTTTTTTGAAAATTCTTCCCATTCAACTCTCGGCGCTATATCTCTGCTAGTATAGAAGACACAGCGATTTAAAGTTTTTTGATATCTTTTTGTGATTGCTGGCATTTCAGACCAGATAGAGAGCTGGTTTTTTGATCAAATAAAAGAAGAACTTCCCCTCTTTAACGTCCTAGAGTTTCACTTAATTCGGTTTTCAAATTTACCAATTGTGATCCAAAGAAGAAGACCAGCTAGAGATCTGGTTTTAGGCTCTAATAAAAGAGGAACTTCCCCTCTTTAACGTCCTAGAGTTTCACTTAATTCGGTTTTCAACTTTACCAATTGTGATCGAAAGAACAAGGCAAGAAAATCACACAAATTCGATAAATTTGAAATTGGTACTCTAGCTTTTTCCGCTTGGCTTGTAGAGCAGTTTAAAGTTATATGCCTGTAGACAACAAAAATCGGTTTTTTGAAAATTCTTCCCATTCAACTCTAGGCGCTCTATCTCTGCTAGTTTAGAAGATACAGCGATTTAAAGTTTTTTGACATCTTTTTGTGATTGCTGGTATTCCAGACCAGATAGAGAGCTGGTATTTGGATCAAATAAAAGAGGAACTTCCCCTCTTTAACGTCCTAGAGTTTCACTTAATTCGGTTTTCAACTTTACCAACTGCGATCCAAAGAAAAAGGCAAGAAAATCGCACAAATACGATAAATTTGAAATTGGTACTCTAGCTTTTTCCGCTTGGCTTG
Organism: Coelopa pilipes; assembly: GCA_947389925.1. NCBI lineage: Eukaryota > Metazoa > Arthropoda > Insecta > Diptera > Coelopidae > Coelopa > Coelopa pilipes. Next base: position 12,915,102 of record OX376700.1, read on the forward strand.
TAGAGCAGTTTGAAGTTGTATGCCTGTAGACAACAAAACTCGGTTTTTTGAAAATTCTTCCCATTCAACTCTAGGCGTTCTATCTCTGCTAGTTTAGAAGATACAGCGATTTAAAGTTTTTTCACAACTTTTTGTGATTGCTGGCATTCCAGACCAGATAGAGAGCTGGTTTTTGGATCAAATATAAGAGGAACTTCCCCTCTTTCACGTCCTAGATTTTCACTTAATTCGATTTTCAAATTTACCAATTGTGATACAAAGAAGAAGGCAAGAAAATCAAACAAATACGATAAATTTGAAATTGGTACTCTAGCTTTTTCCGCTTGGCTTGTAGAGCAGTTTAAAGTTGTATGCCTGTAGACAACAAAACTCGGTTTTTTGAAAATTCTTCCCATTCAACTCTAGGCGTTCTATCTCTGCTAGTTTAGAAGATACAGCGATTTATATTTTTTGACATCTGTTTGTGATTGCTGGCATTCCAGAACAGATAGAGAGCTGGTGTTTGGATCAAATAAAAGAGGAACTTCCCCTCTTTCACGTAAGTTTCACTTAATTCGGTTTTCAAATTTATCAATTGTGATACAAAGAAGAAGGCAAGAAAATCAAACAAATACGATAAATTTGAAATTGGTACTCTAGCTTTTTCCGCTTGGCTTGTAGAGCAGTTTAAAGTTGTATGCCTGTAGACAACAAAAATCGGTTTTTTGAAAATTCTTCCCATTCAACTCTCGGCGCTCTATCTCTGCTAGTTTAGAAGACACAGCGATTTAAAGTTTTTTGATATCTTTTTGTGATTGCTGGCATTCCAGACCAGATAGAGAGCTGGTTTTTTGATCAAATAAAAGAAGAACTTCCCCTCTTTAACGTCCTATAGTTTCACTTAATTCGGTTTTCAAATTTACCAATTGTGATACAAAGAAGAAGGCAAGAAAATCAAACAAATACGATAAATTTGAAATTGGTACTCTAGCTTTTTCCGCTTGGCTTGTAGAGCAGTTTGTAGAGTTGTATGCCTGTAGACAACAAAACTCGGTTTTTTGAAAATTCTTCCCATTCAACTCTAGGCGTTCTATCTCTGCTAGTTTAGAAGATACAGCGATTTAAAGTTTTTTCACATCTTTTTGTGATTGCTGGCATTCCAGACCAGATAGAGAGCTGGTTTTTGGATCAAAGAAAAGAGGAACTTCCCATCTTTCACGTCCTAGAGTTTCACTTAATTCGGTTTTCAAATTTACCAATTGTGATACAAAGAAGAAGGCAAGAAAATCAAACAAATACGATAAATTTGAAATTGGTACTCTAGCTTTTTCCGCTTGGCTTGTAGAGCAGTTTAAAGTTGTATGCCTGTAGACAACAAAACTCGGTTTTTTGAAAATTCTTCCCATTCAACTCTAGGCGTTCTATCTCTGCTAGTTTAGAAGATACAGCGATTTAAATTTTTTGACATCTGTTTGTGATTGCTGGCATTCCAGAACAGATAGAGAGCTGGTTTTTTGATCAAATAAAAGAGGAACTTCCCCTCTTTCACGTAAGTTTCACTTAATTCGGTTTTCAAATTTATCAATTGTGATACAAAGAAGAAGGCAAGAAAATCAAACAAATACGATAAATTTGAAATTGGTACTCTAGCTTTTTCCGCTTGGCTTGTAGAGCAGTTTAAAGTTGTATGCCTGTAGACAACAAAAATCGGTTTTTTGAAAATTCTTCCCATTCAACTCTCGGCGCTCTATCTCTGCTAGTTTAGAAGACACAGCGATTTAAAGTTTTTTGATATCTTTTTGTGATTGCTGGCATTCCAGACCAGATATAGAGCTGGTTTTTTGATCAAATAAAAGAAGAACTTCCCCTCTTTAACGTCCTATAGTTTCACTTAATTCGGTTTTCAAATTTACCAATTGTGATCCAAAGAAGAAGACCAGCTAGAGATCTGGTTTTAGGCTCTAATAAAAGAGGAACTTCCCCTCTTTAACGTCCTAGAGTTTCACTTAATTCGGTTTTCAACTTTACCAATTGTGATCGATAGAACAAGGCAAGAAAATCACACAAATTCGATAAATTTGAAATTGGTACTCTAGCTTTTTCCGCTTGGCTTGTAGAGCAGTTTAAAGTTGTATGCCTGTAGACAACAAAAATCGGTTTTTTGAAAATTCTTCCCATTCAACTCTAGGCGCTCTATCTCTGCTAGTTTAGAAGATACAGCGATTTAAAGTTTTTTGACATCTTTTTGTGATTGCTGGTATTCCAGACCAGATAGAGAGCTGGTTTTTGGATCAAATAAAAGAGGAACTTCCCCTCTTTCACGTCCTAGAGTTTCACTTAATTCGGTTTTCAAATTTACCAATTGTGATACAAAGAAGAAGGCAAGAAAATCAAACAAATACGATAAATTTGAAATTGGTACTCTAGCTTTTTCCGCTTGGCTTGTAGAGCAGTTTGTAGAGTTGTATGCCTGTAGACAACAAAAATCAGTTTATTGAAAATTCTTCCCATTCAACTCTAGGCGCTCTATCTCTGCTAGTTTAGAAGACACAGCGATTTAAAGTTTTTTGATATCTTTTTGTGATTGCTGGCATTCCAGACCAGATAGAGAGCTGGTTTTTTGATCAAATAAAAGAAGAACTTCCCCTCTTTAACGTCCTAGAGTTTCACTTAATTCGGTTTTCAAATTTACCAATTGTGATCCAAAAAAGAAGGCAAGAAAATCACACAAATACGATAAATTTGAAATTGGTACTCTAGCTTTTTCCGCTTGGCGTGTAGAGCAGTTTAACGTTGTAATGAAGGACACCTGATGCCTGTAGAAAACAAAAATCGGTTTTTTGAAAATTCTTCCCGTTCAACTCTAGGCGCACTCTCTCTGCTAGTTTAGTAGGCACGGCGTAAAGTGTTTCTGCCAACTTTTTGTGATTGCTGCCGTTCCAGACCAGCTAGAGATCTGGTTTTAGGCTCTAATAAAAGAGGAACTTCCCCTGTTAAACGTCCTAGAGTTTCACTTAACTCGGTTTTCAACTTTACCAATTGTGATCGAAAGAACAAGGCAAGAAAATCACACAAATTCGATAAATTTGAAATTGGTACTCTAGCTTTTTCCGCTTGGCTTGTAGAGCAGTTTAAAGTTGTATGCCTGTAGACAACAAAACTCGGTTTTTTGAAAATTCTTCCCATTCAACTCTAGGCGTTCTATCTCTGCTAGTTTAGAAGATACAGCGATTTAAATTTTTTGACATCTGTTTGTGATTGCTGGCATTCCAGAACAGATAGAGAGCTGGTTTTTTGATCAAATAAAAGAGGAACTTCCCCTCTTTCACGTAAGTTTCACTTAATTCGGTTTTCAAATTTATCAATTGTGATACAAAGAAGAAGGCAAGAAAATCAAACAAATACGATAAATTTGAAATTGGTACTCTAGCTTTTTCCGCTTGGCTTGTAGAGCAGTTTAAAGTTGTATGCCTGTAGACAACAAAAATCGGTTTTTTGAAAATTCTTCCCATTCAACTCTCGGCGCTCTATCTCTGCTAGTTTAGAAGACACAGCGATTTAAAGTTTTTTGATATCTTTTTGTGATTGCTGGCATTCCAGACCAGATAGAGAGCTGGTTTTTTGATCAAATAAAAGAAGAACTTCCCCTCTTTAACGTCCTATAGTTTCACTTAATTCGGTTTTCAAATTTACCAATTGTGATACAAAGAAGAAGGCAAGAAAATCAAACAAATACGATAAATTTGAAATTGGTACTCTAGCTTTTTCCGCTTGGCTTGTAGAGCAGTTTGTAGAGTTGTATGCCTGTAGACAACAAAACTCGGTTTTTTGAAAATTCTTCCCATTCAACTCTAGGCGTTCTATCTCTGCTAGTTTAGAAGATACAGCGATTTAAAGTTTTTTCACATCTTTTTGTGATTGCTGGCATTCCAGACCAGATAGAGAGCTGGTTTTTGGATCAAAGAAAAGAGGAACTTCCCATCTTTCACGTCCTAGAGTTTCACTTAATTCGGTTTTCAAATTTACCAATTGTGATACAAAGAAGAAGGCAAGAAAATCAAACAAATACGATAAATTTGAAATTGGTACTCTAGCTTTTTCCGCTTGGCTTGTAGAGCAGTTTAAAGTTGTATGCCTGTAGACAACAAAACTCGGTTTTTTGAAAATTCTTCCCATTCAACTCTAGGCGTTCTATCTCTGCTAGTTTAGAAGATACAGCGATTTAAATTTTTTGACATCTGTTTGTGATTGCTGGCATTCCAGAACAGATAGAGAGCTGGTTTTTTGATCAAATAAAAGAGGAACTTCCCCTCTTTCACGTAAGTTTCACTTAATTCGGTTTTCAAATTTATCAATTGTGATACAAAGAAGAAGGCAAGAAAATCAAACAAATACGATAAATTTGAAATTGGTACTCTAGCTTTTTCCGCTTGGCTTGTAGAGCAGTTTAAAGTTGTATGCCTGTAGACAACAAAAATCGGTTTTTTGAAAATTCTTCCCATTCAACTCTCGGCGCTCTATCTCTGCTAGTTTAGAAGACACAGCGATTTAAAGTTTTTTGATATCTTTTTGTGATTGCTGGCATTCCAGACCAGATATAGAGCTGGTTTTTTGATCAAATAAAAGAAGAACTTCCCCTCTTTAACGTCCTATAGTTTCACTTAATTCGGTTTTCAAATTTACCAATTGTGATCCAAAGAAGAAGACCAGCTAGAGATCTGGTTTTAGGCTCTAATAAAAGAGGAACTTCCCCTCTTTAACGTCCTAGAGTTTCACTTAATTCGGTTTTCAACTTTACCAATTGTGATCGATAGAACAAGGCAAGAAAATCACACAAATTCGATAAATTTGAAATTGGTACTCTAGCTTTTTCCGCTTGGCTTGTAGAGCAGTTTAAAGTTGTATGCCTGTAGACAACAAAAATCGGTTTTTTGAAAATTCTTCCCATTCAACTCTAGGCGCTCTATCTCTGCTAGTTTAGAAGATACAGCGATTTAAAGTTTTTTGACATCTTTTTGTGATTGCTGGTATTCCAGACCAGATAGAGAGCTGGTTTTTGGATCAAATAAAAGAGGAACTTCCCCTCTTTCACGTCCTAGAGTTTCACTTAATTCGGTTTTCAAATTTACCAATTGTGATACAAAGAAGAAGGCAAGAAAATCAAACAAATACGATAAATTTGAAATTGGTACTCTAGCTTTTTCCGCTTGGCTTGTAGAGCAGTTTGTAGAGTTGTATGCCTGTAGACATCAAAAATCAGTTTATTGAAAATTCTTCCCATTCAACTCTAGGCGCTCTATCTCTGCTAGTTTAGAAGACACAGCGATTTAAAGTTTTTTGATATCTTTTTGTGATTGCTGGCATTCCAGACCAGATAGAGAGCTGGTTTTTTGATCAAATAAAAGAAGAACTTCCCCTCTTTAACGTCCTAGAGTTTCACTTAATTCGGTTTTCAAATTTACCAATTGTGATCCAAAAAAGAAGGCAAGAAAATCACACAAATACGATAAATTTGAAATTGGTACTCTAGCTTTTTCCGCTTGGCGTGTAGAGCAGTTTAACGTTGTAATGAAGGACACCTGATGCCTGTAGAAAACAAAAATCGGTTTTTTGAAAATTCTTCCCGTTCAACTCTAGGCGCACTCTCTCTGCTAGTTTAGTAGGCACGGCGTAAAGTGTTTCTGCCAACTTTTTGTGATTGCTGCCGTTCCAGACCAGCTAGAGATCTGGTTTTAGGCTCTAATAAAAGAGGAACTTCCCCTGTTAAACGTCCTAGAGTTTCACTTAACTCGGTTTTCAACTTTACCAATTGTGATCGAAAGAACAAGGCAAGAAAATCACACAAATTCGATAAATTTGAAATTGGTACTCTAGCTTTTTCCGCTTGGCTTGTAGAGCAGTTTAAAGTTGTATGCCTGTAGACAACAAAAATCGGTTTTTTGAAAATTCTTCCCATTCAACTCTAGGCGTTCTATCTCTGCTAGTTTAGAAGATACAGCGATTTAAATTTTTTGACATCTTTTTGTGATTGCTGGCATTCCAGAACAGATAGAGAGCTGGTTTTTGGATCAAATAAAAGAGGAACTTCCCCTCTTTAACGTCCTAGAGTTTCACTTAATTCGGTTTTCAACTTTACCAATTGTGATCAAAAGAAGAAGGCAAGAAAATCACACAAATACGATAAATTTGAAATTGGTACTCTAGTTTTTTCCGCTTGGCTTATAGAGCAGTTTAAATTTGTATGCCTGTAGACAACAAAAATCGGTTTATTGAAAATTCTTCCCATTCAACTCTAGGCGCTCTATCTCTGCTAGTTTAGAAGATACAGCGATTTAAAGTTTTTTGACATCTTTTTGTGATTGCTGGTATTCCAGACCAGATAGAGAGCTGGTTTTTGGATCAAATAAAAGAGGAACTTCCCCTCTTTCACGTCCTAGAGTTTCACTTAATTCGGTTTTCAAATTTACCAATTGTGATACAAAGAAGAAGGCAAGAAAATCAAACAAATACGATAAATTTGAAATTGGTACTCTAGCTTTTTCCGCTTGGCTTGTAGAGCAGTTTAAAGTTGTATGCCTGTAGACAACAAAACTCGATTTTATGAAAATTCTTCCCATTCAACTCTAGGCGTTCTATCTCTGCTAGTTTAGAAGATACAGCGATTTAAAGTTTTTTCACATCTTTTTGTGATTGCTGGCATTCCAGACCAGATAGAGAGCTGGTTTTAGGCTCTAATAAAAGAGGAACTTCCCCTCTTTAACGTCCTAGAGTTTCACTTAATTCGGTTTTCAAATTTACCAATTGTGATCGAAAGAAGAAGGCAAGAAAATCACACAAATTCGATAAATTTGAAATTGGTACTCTAGCTTTTTCCGCTTGGCTTGTAGAGCAGTTTAAAGTTGTATGCCTGTAGACAACAAAAATCGGTTTTTTGAAAATTCTTCCCATTCAACTCTAGGCGTTCTATCTCTGCTAGTTTAGAAGATACAGCGATTTAAAGTTTTTTCACATCTTTCTGTGATTGCTGGCATTCCAGACCAGATAGAGAGCTGGTTTTAGGCTCTAATAAAAGAGGAACTTCCCCTCTTTAACGTCCTAGAGTTTCACTTAATTCGGTTTTCAAATTTACCAATTGTGATCGAAAGAAGAAGGCAAGAAAATCACACAAATTCGATAAATTTGAAATTGGTACTCTAGCTTTTTCCGCTTGGCTTGTAGAGCAGTTTAACGTTGTAATGAAGGACACCTGATGCCTGTAGAAACCAAAAATCGGTTTTTTGAAAATTCTTCCCGTTCAACTCTAGGCGCACTCTCTCTGCTAGTTTAGTAGGCACGGCGTAAAGTGTTTCTGCCAACTTTTTGTGATTGCTGCCGTTCCAGACCAGCTAGAGATCTGGTTTTAGGCTCTAATAAAAGAGGAACTTCCCCTGTTAAACGTCCTAGAGTTTCACTTAACTCGGTTTTCAACTTTACCAATTGTGATCGAAAGAACAAGGCAAGAAAATCACACAAATTCGATAAATTTGAAATTGGTACTCTAGCTTTTTCCGCTTGGCTTGTAGAGCAGTTTAAAGTTGTATGCCTGTAGACAACAAAAATCGGTTTTTTGAAAATTCTTCCCATTCAACTCTAGGCGCTCTATCTCTGCTAGTTTAGAAGATACAGCGATTTAAAGTTTTTTGACATCTTTTTGTGATTGCTGGTATTCCAGACCAGATAGAGAGCTGGTTTTTGGATCAAATAAAAGAGGAACTTCCCCTCTTTAACGTCCTAGAGTTTCACTTAATTCGGTTTTCAAATTTACCAATTGTGATACAAAGAAGAAGGCAAGAAAATCAAACAAATACGATAAATTTGAAATTGGTACTCTAGCTTTTTCCGCTTGGCTTGTAGAGCAGTTTAAAGTTGTATGCCTGTAGACAACAAAACTCGGTTTTTTGAAAATTCTTCCCATTCAACTCTAGGCGTTCTATCTCTGCTAGTTTAGAAGATACAGCGATTTAAATTTTTTGACATCTTTTTGTGATTGCTGGCATTCCAGAACAGATAGAGAGCTGGTTTTTGGATCAAATAAAAGAGGAACTTCCCCTCTTTAACGTCCTAGAGTTTCACTTAATTCGGTTTTCAACTTTACCAATTGTGATCAAAAGAAGAAGGCAAGAAAATCACACAAATACGATAAATTTGAAATTGGTACTCTAGTTTTTTCCGCTTGGCTTATAGAGCAGTTTAAAGTTGTATGCCTGTAGACAACAAAAATCGGTTTATTGAAAATTCTTCCCATTCAACTCTAGGCGCTCTATCTCTGCTAGTTTAGAAGATACAGCGATTTAAAGTTTTTTCACATCTTTTTGTGATTGCTGGTATTCCAGACCAGATAGAGAGCTGGTTTTTGGATCAAATAAAAGAGGAACTTCCCCTCTTTCACGTCCTAGAGTTTCACTTAATTCGGTTTTCAAATTTACCAATTGTGATACAAAGAAGAAGGCAAGAAAATCAAACAAATACGATAAATTTGAAATTGGTACTCTAGCTTTTTCCGCTTGGCTTGTAGAGCAGTTTAAAGTTGTATGCCTGTAGACAACAAAACTCGATTTTTTGAAAATTCTTCCCATTCAACTCTAGGCGTTCTATCTCTGCTAGTTTAGAAGATACAGCGATTTAAAGTTTTTTCACATCTTTTTGTGATTGCTGGCATTCCAGACCAGATAGAGAGCTGGTTTTTGGATCAAATAAATGAGGAACTTCCCCTCTTTCACGTCCTAGAGTTTCACTTAATTCGATTTTCAAATTTACCAATTGTGATACAAAGAAGAAGGCAAGAAAATCAAACAAATACGATAAATTTGAAATTAGTACTCTAGCTTTTTCCGCTTGGCTTGTAGAGCAGTTTGAAGTTGTATGCCTGTAGACAACAAAACTCGGTTTTTTGAAAATTCTTCCTATTCAACTCTAGGCGTTCTATCTCTGCTAGTTTAGAAGATACAGCGATTTAAAGTTTTTTCACATCTTTCTGTGATTGCTGGCATTCCAGACCAGATAGAGAGCTGGTTTTAGGCTCTAATAAAAGAGGAACTTCCCCTCTTTAACGTCCTAGAGTTTCACTTAATTCGGTTTTAAAATTTACCAATTGTGATCAAAAGAAGAAGGCAAGAAAATCACACAAATACGATAAATTTGAAATTGGTACTCTAGCTTTTTCCGCTTGGCGTGTAGAGCAGTTTAACGTTGTAATGAAGGACACCTGATGCCTGTAGAAACCAAAAATCAGTTTTTTGAAAATTCTTCCCGTTCAATTCTAGGCGCACTCTCTCTGCTAGTTTAGAAGGTAGGGCGTAAAGTGTTTCTGACAACTTTTTGTGAATGCTGCCGTTCCAGACTAGCTAGAGATCTGGTTTTAGGCTCTAATGAAAGAGGAACTTCCCCTCATTAACGTCCTAGAGTTTCACTTAATTCGGTTTTCAACTTTACCAATTGTGATCGAAAGAACAAGGCAAGAAAATCACACAAATTCGATAAATTTGAAATTGGTACTCTAGCTTTTTCCGCTTGGCTTGTAGAGCAGTTTAAAGTTGTATGCCTGTAGACAACAAAAATCGGTTTTTTGAAAATTCTTCCCATTCAACTCTAGGCGCTCTATCTCTGCTAGTTTAGAAGATACAGCGATTTAAAGTTTTTTGACATCTTTTTGTGATTGCTGGTATTCCAGACCAGATAGAGAGCTGGTTTTTGGATCAAATAAAAGAGGAACTTCCCCTCTTTCACGTCCTAGAGTTTCACTTAATTCGGTTTTCAACTTTACCAATTGTGATCGAAAGAACAAGGCAAGAAAATCACACAAATTCGATAAATTCTAAATTGGTACTCTAGCATTTTCCGCTTGGCTTGTAGAGCAGTTTAAAGTTGTATGCCTGTAGACAACAAAAATCGGTTTTTTGAAAATTCTTCCCATTCAACTCTAGGCGCTCTATCTCTGCTAGTTTAGAAGATACAGCGATTTAAAGTTTTTTGACATCTTTTTGTGATTGCTGGTATTCCAGACCAGATAGAGATCTGGTTTTAGGCTCTAGTAAAAGAGGAACTTCCCCTCTTTCACGTCCTAGAGTTTCACTTAATTCGGTTTTCAAATTTACCAATTGTGATACAAAGAAGAAGGCAAGAAAATCAAACAAATACGATAAATTTGAAATTGGTACTCTAGCTTTTTCCGCTTGGCTTGTAGAGCAGTTTAAACTTGTATGCCTGTAGACAACAAAACTCGGTTTTTTGAAAATTCTTCCCATTCAACTCTAGGCGTTCTATCTCTGCTAGTTTAGAAGATACAGCGATTTAAAGTTTTTTCACATCTTTTTGTGATTGCTGGCATTCCAGACCAGATAGAGAGCTGGTTTTTGGATCAAATAAAAGAGGAACTTCCCCTCTTTCACGTCCTAGAGTTTCACTTAATTCGGTTTTCAAATTTACCAATTGTGATACAAAGAAGAAGGCAAGAAAATCAAACAAATACGATAAATTTGAAATTGGTACTCTAGCTTTTTCCGCTTGGCTTGTAGAGCAGTTTAAAGTTGTATGCCTGTAGACAACAAAACTCGGTTTTTTGAAAATTCTTCCCATTCAACTCTAGGCGTTCTATCTCTGCTAGTTTAGAAGATACAGCGATTTAAATTTTTTGACATCTGTTTGTGATTGCTGGCATTCCAGAACAGATAGAGAGCTGGTTTTTGGATCAAATAAAAGAGGAACTTCCCCTCTTTCACGTAAGTTTCACTTAATTCGGTTTTCAAATTTATCAATTGTGATACAAAGAAGAAGGCAAGAAAATCAAACAAATACGATAAATTTGAAATTGGTACTCTAGCTTTTTCCGCTTGGCTTGTAGAGCAGTTTAAAGTTGTATGCCTGTAGACAACAAAAATCGGTTTTTTGAAAATTCTTCCCATTAAACTCTCGGCGCTCTATCTCTGCTAGTTTAGAAGACACAGCGATTTAAAGTTTTTTGATATCTTTTTGTGATTGCTGGCATTCCAGACCAGATAGAGAGCTGGTTTTTTGATCAAATAAAAGAAGAACTTCCCCTCTTTAACGTCCTAGAGTTTCACTTAATTCGGTTTTCAAATTTACCAATTGTGATCCAAAGAAGAAGACCAGCTAGAGATCTGGTTTTAGGCTCTAATAAAAGAGGAACTTCCCCTCTTTAACGTCCTAGAGTTTCACTTAATTCGGTTTTCAACTTTACCAATTGTGATCGAAAGAACAAGGCAAGAAAATCACACAAATTCGATAAATTTGAAATTGGTACTCTAGCTTTTTCCGCTTGGCTTGTAGAGCATTTTAAAGTTGTATGCCTGTAGACAACAAAACTCGGTTTTTTGAAAATTCTTCCCATTCAACTCTAGGCGTTCTATCTCTGCTAGTTTAGAAGATACAGCGATTTAAAGTTTTTTCACATCTTTTTGTGATTGCTGGCATTCCAGACCAGATAGAGAGCTGGTTTTTGGATCAAAGAAAAGAGGAACTTCACCTCTTTCACGTCCTAGAGTTTCACTTAATTCGGTTTTCAAATTTACCAATTGTGATACAAAGAAGAAGGCAAGAAAATCAAACAAATACGATAAATTTGAAATTGGTACTCTAGCTTTTTCCGCTTGGCTTGTAGAGCAGTTTAAAGTTGTATGCCTGTAGACAACAAAACTCGGTTTTTTGAAAATTCTTCCTATTCAACTCTAGGCGTTCTATCTCTGCTAGTTTAGAAGATATAGCGATTTAAAGTTTTTTCACATCTTTCTGTGATTGCTGGCATTCCAGACCAGATAGAGAGCTGGTTTTAGGCTCTAATAAAAGAGGAACTTCCCCTGTTAAACGTCCTAGAGTTTCACTTAATTCGGTTTTCAACTTTACCAGTTGTGATCGAAAGAACAAGGCAAGAAAATCACACAAATTCGATAAATTTGAAATTGGTACTTTAGCTTTTTCCGCTTGGCTTGTAGAGCAGTTTAAAGTTGTATGCCTGTAGACAACAAAAATCGGTTTTTTGAAAATTCTTCCCATTCAACTCTCGGCGCTATGTCTCTGCTAGTTTAGAAGACACAGCGATTTAAAGTATTTTGATATCTTTTTGTGATTGCTGGCATTTCAGACCAGATAGAGAGCTGGTTTTTTGATCAAATAAAAGAAGACCTTCCCCTCTTTAACGTCCTAGAGTTTCACTTAATTCGGTTTTCAAATTTACCAATTGTGATCCAAAGAAGAAGACCAGCTAGAGATCTGGTTTTAGGCTCTAATAAAAGAGGAACTTCCCCTCTTTCACGTCCTAGAGTTTCACTTAATTCGGTTTTCAAATTTACCAATTGTGATACAAAGAAGAAGGCAAGAAAATCAAACAAATACGATAAATTTGAAATTGGTACTCTAGCTTTTTCCGCTTGGCTTGTAGAGCAGTTTAAAGTTGTATGCCTGTAGACAACAAAACTCGGTTTTTTGAAAATTCTTCCCATTCAACTCTAGGCGTTCTATCTCTGCTAGTTTAGAAGATACAGCGATTTAAAGTTTTTTCACATTTTTTTGTGATTGCTCGCATTCCAGACCAGATAGAGAGCTGGTTTTTGGATCAAATAAAAGAGGAACTTCCCCTCTTTCACGTCCTAGATTTTCACTTAATTCGATTTTCAAATTTACCAATTGTGATACAAAGAAGAAGGCAAGAAAATCAAACAAATACGATAAATTTGAAATTGGTACTCTAGCTTTTTCCGCTTGGTTTGTGGAGCAGTTTAAAGTTGTATGCCTGTAGAAAACAAAACTCGGTTTTTTGAAAATTCTTCCCATTCAACTCTAGGCGTTCTATCTCTGCTAGTTTAGAAGATACAGCGATTTAAATTTTTTGACATCTTTTTGTGATTGCTGGCATTCCAGAACAGATAGAGAGCTGGTTTTTGGATCAAATAAAAGAGGAACTTCCCCTCTTTCACGTAAGTTTCACTTAATTCGGTTTTCAAATTTACCAATTGTGATACAAAGAAGAAGGCAAGAAAATCAAACAAATACGATAAATTTGAAATTGGTACTCTAGCTTTTTCCGCTTGGCTTGTAGAGCAGTTTAAAGTTGTATGCCTGTAAACAACAAAAATCGGTTTTTTGAAAATTCTTCCCATTCAACTCTCGGCGCTCTATCTCTGCTAGTTTAGAAGACACAGCGATTTCAAGTTTTTTGATATCTTTTTGTGATTGCTGGCATTCCAGACCAGATAGAGAGCTGGTTTTTTGATCAAATAAAAGAAGAACTTCCCCTCTTTAACGTCCTAGAGTTTCACTTAATTCGGTTTTCAAATTTACCAATTGTGATACAAAGAAGAAGACCAGCTAGAGATCTGGTTTTAGGCTCTAATAAAAGAGGAACTTCCCCTCTTTAACGTCCTAGAGTTTCACTTAATTCGGTTTTCAACTTTACCAATTGTGATCGAAAGAACAAGGCAAGAAAATCACACAAATTCGATAAATTTGAAATTGGTACTCTAGCTTTTTCCGCTTGGCTTGTAGAGCAGTTTAAAGTTGTATGCCTGTAGACAACAAAAATCGGTTTTTTGAAAATTCTTCCCATTCAACTCTAGGCGCTCTATCTCTGCTAGTTTAGAAGATACAGCGATTTAAAGTTTTTTCACATTTTTTGTGATTGCTGGTATTCCAGACCAGATAGAGAGCTGGTTTTTGGATCAAATAAAAGAGGAACTTCCCCTCTTTCACGTCCTAGAGTTTCACTTAATTCGGTTTTCAAATTTACCAATTGTGATACAAAGAAGAAGGCAAGAAAATCAAACAAATACGATAAATTTGAAATTGGTACTCTAGCTTTTTCCGCTTGGCTTGTAGAGCAGTTTAAAGTTGTATGCCTGTAGACAACAAAAATCGGTTTTTTGAAAATTCTTCCCATTCAACTCTAGGCGCTCTATCTCTGCTAGTTTAGAAGATACAGCGATTTAAAGTTTTTTGACATCTTTTTGTGATTGCTGGTATTCCAGACCAGATAGAGAGCTGGTTTTTGGATCAAATAAAAGAGGAACTTCCCCTCTTTCACGTAAGTTTCACTTAATTCGGTTTTCAAATTTACCAATTGTGATACAAAGAAGAAGGCAAGAAAATCAAACAAATACGATAAATTTGAAATTGGTACTCTAGCTTTTTCCGCTTGGCTTGTAGAGCAGTTTAAAGTTGTATGCCTGTAGACAACAAAACTCGGTTTTTTGAAAATTCTTCCCATTCAACTCTAGGCGTTCTATCTCTGCTAGTTTAGAAGATACAGCGATTTAAAGTTTTTTGACATCTTTTTGTGATTGCTGGCATTCCAGACCAGATAGAGAGCTGGTTTTTGGGTCAAATAAAAGAGGAACTTCCCCTCTTTAACGTCCTAGAGTTTCACTTAATTCGGTTTTCAAATTTACCAATTGTGATACAAAGAAGAAGGCAAGAAAATCAAACAAATACGATAAATTTGAAATTGGACTCTAGCTTTTTCCGCTTGGCTTGTAGAGCAGTTTAAAGTTGTATGCCTGTAGACAACAAATCTCGGTTTTTTGAAAATTCTTCCCATTCAACTCTAGGCGTTCTATCTCTGCTAGTTTAGAAGATACAGCGATTTAAATTTTTTGACATCTTTTTGTGATTGCTGGCATTCCAGACCAGATAGAGAGCGGGTTTTTGGATCAAATAAAAGAGGAACTTCCCCTGTTAAACGTCCTAGAGTTTCACTTAATTCGGTTTTCAACTTTACCAATTGTGATACAAAGAAGAAGGCAAGAAAATCAAACAAATACGATAAATTTGAAATTGGTACTCTAGCTTTTTCCGCTTTGCTTGTAGAGCAGTTTAAAGTTGTATGCCTGTAGACAACAAAAATCGATTTTTTGAAAATAATTCCCTTTCTTTTGTGATTGCTGGTATTCCAGACCAGATAGAGAGCTGGTTTTTGGATCAAATAAAAGAGGAACTTCCCCTCTTTAACATCCTAGAGTTTCACTTAATTCGGTTTTCAACTTTACCAATTGTGATCGAAAGAACAAGACAAGAAAATCACACAAATACGATAAATTTGAAATTGGTACTCTAGCTTTTTCCGCTTGGCTTGTAGAGCAGTTTAAAGTTGTATGCCTGTAGACAACAAAAATCAGTTTATTGAAAATTCTTCCCATTCAACTCTAGGCGCTCTATCTCTGCTAGTTTAGAAGACACAGCGATTTAAAGTTTTTTGATATCTTTTTGTGATTGCTGGCATTCCAGACCAGATAGAGAGCTGGTTTTTGGATCAAATAAAAGAGGTACTTCCCCTCTTTAACGTCCTAGAGTTTCACTTAATTCGGTTTTCAAATTTATCAATTGTGATCCAAAGAAGAAGGCAAGAAAATCACGCAAATACGATAAATTTGAAATTGGTACTCTAGCTATTTCCGCTTGGCGTGTAGAGCAGTTTAACATTGTAATGAAGGACACCTGATGCCTGTAGAAAACAAAAAATCGGTTTTTTAAAAATTCTTCCCGTTCAACTCTAGGCGCACTCTCTCTGCTAGTTTAGTAGGCACGGCGTAAAGTGTTTCTGACAACTTTTTGTGATTGCTGCCGTTCCAGACCAGATAGAGAGCTGGTTTTAGATCAAATAAAAGAGAACTTCCCCTCTTTAACGTCCTAGTGTTTCACTTAATTCGGTTTTCAAATTTACCAATTGTGATCCAAAGAAGAAGGCAAGAAAATCACACAAATTCGATAGATTTGAAATTGGTACTCTAGCTTTTTCCGCTTGGCTTGTAGAGCAGTTTAAAGTTGTATGCCTGTAGACAACAAAAATCGATTTTTTGAAAATTCTTCCCATTCAACTCTAGGCGCTCTATCTTTGCTAGTTTAGAAGATACAGCGATTTAAAGTTTTTTGACATCTTTTTGTGATTGCTGGTATTCCAGACCAGATAGAGAGCTGGTTTTTGGATCAAATAAAAGAGGAACTTCCCCTGTTAAACGTCCTAGAGTTTCACTTAATTCGGTTTTCAACTTTACCAATTGTGATACAAAGAAGAAGGCAAGAAAATCAAACAAATACGATAAATTTGAAATTGGTACTCTAGCTTTTTCCGCTTTGCTTGTAGAGCAGTTTAAAGTTGTAGACAACAAAAATCGGTTTTTTGAAAATAATTCCCTTTCTTTTGTGATTGCTGGTATTCCAGACCAGATAGAGAGCTGGTTTTTGGATCAAATAAAAGAGGAACTTCCCCTCTTTCACGTCCTAGAGTTTCACTTAATTCGGTTTTCAAATTTACTAATTGTGATACAAAGAAGAAGGCAAGAAAATCAAACAAATACGATAAATTTGAAATTGGTACTCTAGCTTTTTCCGCTTGGCTTGTAGAGCAGTTTAAAGTTGTATGCCTGTAGACAACAAAACTCGGTTTTTTGAAAATTCTTCCCATTCAACTCTAGTCGTTCTATCTCTGCTAGTTTAGAAGATACAGCGATTTAAAGTTTTTTCACATCTTTTTGTGATTGCTGCATTCCAGACCAGATAGAGAGCTGGTTTTTGGATCAAATAAAAGAGGAACTTCCCCTCTTTAACGTCCTAGAGTTTCATTTAATTCTGTTTTCAACTTTACCAATAGTAATCCAAAGAAAAAGGTCAGAGAATCACCCAAATACGAACAATTTTAAATTTGAAATTGGTTATGTAGCTTTTTCGGCTTGGCTTGTAGAGCAGTTTAAAGTTGTATGCCTGTAGACAACAAAAATCGGTTTTTTGAAAATTCTTCCTATTCAACTCTCGGCGCTCTATCTCTGCTAGTTTAGAAGACACAGCGATTTAAAGTTTTTTGATATCTTTTTGTGATTGCTGGCATTCCAGACCAGATAGAGAGCTGGTTTTTTGATCAAATAAAAGAAGAACTTCCCCTCTTTAACGTCCTAGAGTTTCACTTAATTCGGTTTTCAAATTTACCAATTGTGATCCAAAGAAGAAGACCAGCTAGAGATCTGGTTTTAGGCTCTAATAAAAGAGGAACTTCTCATCTTTAACGTCCTAGAGTTTTACTTAATTCGGTTTTCAACTTTACCAATTGTGATCGAAAGAATAAGGCAAGAAAATCACACAAATACGATAAATTTGAAATTTGTACTCTAGCTTTTTCCGCTTGGCTTGTAGAGCAGTTTAAAGTTGTATGCCTGTAGACAACAAAAATCGGTTTTTTGAAAATTCTTCCCATTCAACTCTAGGCGTTCTATCTCTGCTAGTTTAGAAGATACAGCGATTTAAAGTTTTTTGACATCTTTTTGTGATTGCTGGCATTCCAGACCAGATAGAGAGCTGGTTTTAGGCTCTAATAAAAGAGGAACTTCGCCTGTTAAACGTCCTAGAGTTTCACTTAATTCGGTTTTCAACTTTACCAATTGTGATACAAAGAAGAAGGCAAGAAAATCAAACAAATACGATAAATTTGAAATTGGTACTCTAGCTTTTTCCGCTTGGCGTGTAGAGCAGTTTAACGTTGTAATGAAGGACACCTGATGCCTGTAGAAACCAAAAATCGGTTTTTTGAAAATTCTTCCCGTTCAACTCTAGTCGCACTCTCTCTGCTAGTTTAGAAGGTACGGCGTAAAGTGTTTCTGACAACTTTTTGTGATTGCTGCCGTTCCAGACCAGCTAGAGATCTGGTTTTAGGCTCTAATAAAAGAGGAACTTCCCCTGTTAAACGTCCTAGAGTTTCACTTAATTCGGTTTTCAAATTTACCAATTGTGATCCATAGAAGAAGGCAAGAAAATCACACAAATACGATAAATTTGAAATTGGTACTCTAGCTTTTTCCGCTTGGCGTGTAGAGCAGTTTAACGTTGTAATGAAGGACACCTGATGCCTGTACAAAACAAAAATCGGTTTTTTGAAAATTCTTCCCGTTCAACTCTAGGCGCACTCTCTCTGCTAGTTTAGTAGGCACGGCGTAAAGTGTTTCTGACAACTTTTTGTGATTGCTGCCGTTCCAGACCAGCTAGAGATCTGGTTTTAGGCTTTAATAAAAGAGGAACTTCCCCTGTTAAACGTCCTAGAGTTTCACTTAATTCGGTTTTCAACTTTACCAATTGTGATCGAAAGAACAAGGCAAGAAAATCACACAAATTCGATAAATTTGAAATTGGTACTCTAGCTTTTTCCGCTTGGCTTGTAGAGCAGTTTAAAGTTGTATGCCTGTAGACAACAAAAATCGGTTTTTTGAAAATTCTTCCCATTCAACTCTAGGCGCTCTATCTCTGCTAGTTTAGAAGATACAGCGATTTAAAGTTTTTTGACATCTTTTTGTGATTGCTGGTATTCCAGACCAGATAGAGAGCTGGTTTTAGATCAAATAAAAGAGAACTTCCCCTCTTTAACGTCCTAGTGTTTCACTTAATTCGGTTTTCAAATTTACCAATTGTGATCCAAAGAAGAAGGCAAGAAAATCACACAAATTCGATAGATTTGAAATTGGTACTCTAGCTTTTTCCGCTTGGCTTGTAGAGCAGTTTAAAGTTGTATGCCTGTAGACAACAAAAATCGGTTTTTTGAAAATTCTTCCCGTTCAACTCTAGGCGCTTTCTCTCTGCTAGTTTAGAAGGCATGACGTAAAGTGTTTCTGACAACTTTTCGTGATTACTGCCGTTCCATCCCAGCTAGAGATCTGGTTTTAGGCTCTAATAAAAGAGGAACTTCCTCTCTTTAACGTCCTAGAGTTTCACTTGATTCGGTTTTCAAATTTATCAATTGTGATCCAAAGAAGAAGGCAAGAAAATCACGCAAATACGATAAATTTGAAATTGGTACTCTAGCTTTTTCCGCTTGGCGTGTAGAGCAGTTTAACATTGTAATGAAGGACACCTGATGCCTGTAGAAAACAAAAAATCGGTTTTTTAAAAATTCTTCCCGTTCAACTCTAGGCGCACTCTCTCTGCTAGTTTAGTAGGCACGGCGTAAAGTGTTTCTGACAACTTTTTGTGATTGCTGCCGTTCCAGACCAGATAGAGAGCTGGTTTTAGATCAAATAAAAGAGAACTTCCCCTCTTTAACGTCCTAGTGTTTCACTTAATTCGGTTTTCAAATTTACCAATTGTGATCCAAAGAAGAAGGCAAGAAAATCACACAAATTCGATAGATTTGAAATTGGTACTCTAGCTTTTTCCGCTTGGCTTGTAGAGCAGTTTAAAGTTGTATGCCTGTAGACAACAAAAATCGGTTTTTTGAAAATTCTTCCCATTCAACTCTAGGCGCTCTATCTTTGCTAGTTTAGAAGATACAGCGATTTAAAGTTTTTTGACATCTTTTTGTGATTGCTGGTATTCCAGACCAGATAGAGAGCTGGTTTTTGGATCAAATAAAAGAGGAACTTCCCCTGTTAAACGTCCTAGAGTTTCACTTAATTCGGTTTTCAACTTTACCAATTGTGATACAAAGAAGAAGGCAAGAAAATCAAACAAATACGATAAATTTGAAATTGGTACTCTAGCTTTTTCCGCTTGGCTTGTAGAGCAGTTTAAAGTTGTATGCCTGTAGACAACAAAAATCGGTTTTTTGAAAATAATTCCATTTCTTTTGTGATTGCTGGTATTCCAGACCAGATAGAGAGCTGGTTTTTGGATCAAATAAAAGAGGAACTTCCCCTCTTTCACGTCCTAGAGTTTCACTTAATTCGGTTTTCAAATTTACTAATTGTGATACAAAGAAGAAGGCAAGAAAATCAAACAAATACGATAAATTTGAAATTGGTACTCTAGCTTTTTCCGCTTGGCTTGTAGAGCAGTTTAAAGTTGTATGCCTGTAGACAACAAAACTCGGTTTTTTGAAAATTCTTCCCATTCAACTCTAGGCGTTCTATCTCTGCTAGTTTAGAAGATACAGCGATTTAAAGTTTTTTCACATCTTTTTGTGATTGCTGGCATTCCAGACCAGATAGAGAGCTGGTTTTTGGATCAAATAAAAGAGGAACTTCCCCTCTTTAACGTCCTAGAGTTTCATTTAATTCTGTTTTCAACTTTACCAATAGTAATCCAAAGAAAAAGGTCAGAGAATCACCCAAATACGAACAATTTTAAAATTGAAATTGGTTATGTAGCTTTTTCGGCTTGGCTTGTAGAGCAGTTTAAAGTTGTATGCCTGTAGACAACAAAAATCGGTTTTTTGAAAATTCTTCCTATTCAACTCTCGGCGCTCTATCTCTGCTAGTTTAGAAGATATAGCGATTTAAAGTTTTTTGATATCTTTTTGTGATTGCTGGCATTCCAGACAAGATAGAGAGCTGGTTTTTTGATCAAAAAAAAAAAAACTTCCCCTCTTTAACGTCCTAGAGTTTCACTTAATTCGGTTTTCAAATTTACCAATTGTGATCCAAAGAAGAAGACCAGCTAGAGATCTGGTTTTAGGCTCTAATAAAAGAGGAACTTCTCATCTTTAACGTCCTAGAGTTTTACTTAATTCGGTTTTCAACTTTACCAATTGTGATCGAAAGAACAAGGCAAGAAAATCACACAAATACGATAAATTTGATA
This sequence comes from Coelopa pilipes, assembly GCA_947389925.1. Lineage (NCBI taxonomy): Eukaryota > Metazoa > Arthropoda > Insecta > Diptera > Coelopidae > Coelopa > Coelopa pilipes. The sequence continues at coordinate 12,935,619 of OX376700.1, forward strand.
TTTGTACTCTAGCTTTTTCCGCTTGGCTTGTAGAGCAGTTTAAAGTTGTATGCCTGTAGACAACAAAAATCGGTTTTTTGAAAATTCTTCCCATTCAACTCTAGGCGTTCTATCTCTGCTAGTTTAGAAGATACAGCGATTTAAAGTTTTTTGACATCTTTTTGTGATTGCTGGCATTCCAGACCAGATAGAGAGCTGGTTTTAGGCTCTAATAAAAGAGGAACTTCGCCTGTTAAACGTCCTAGAGTTTCACTTAATTCGGTTTTCAACTTTACCAATTGTGATACAAAGAAGAAGGCAAGAAAATCAAACAAATACGATAAATTTGAAATTGGTACTCTAGCTTTTTCCGCTTGGCGTGTAGAGCAGTTTAACGTTGTAATGAAGGACACCTGATGCCTGTAGAAACCAAAAATCGGTTTTTTGAAAATTCTTCCCGTTCAACTCTAGTCGCACTCTCTCTGCTAGTTTAGAAGGTACGGCGTAAAGTGTTTCTGACAACTTTTTGTGATTGCTGCCGTTCCAGACCAGCTAGAGATCTGGTTTTAGGCTCTAATAAAAGAGGAACTTCCCCTGTTAAACGTCCTAGAGTTTCACTTAATTCGGTTTTCAACTTTACCAATTGTGATCGAAAGAAGAAGGCAAGAAAATCACACAAGTACGATAAATTTGAAATTGGTACTCTAGCTTTTTCCGCTTGGCTTGTAGAGCAGTTTAAAGTTGTATGCCTGTAGACAACAAAAATCGGTTTTTTGAAAATTCTTCCCGTTCAACTCTAGGCGCTCTCTCTCTGCTAGTTTAGAAGGCATGACGTAAAGTGTTTCTGACAACTTTTCGTGATTACTGCCGTTCCATCCCAGCTAGAGATCTGGTTTTGGGCTCACATAAAAGAGGAACTTCCTCTCTTTAACGTCCTAGAGTTCCACTTAATTCGGTTTTCAAATTTACCAATTGTGATACAAAGAAGAAGGCAAGAAAATCACACAAATACGATAAATTTGAAATTGTACTCTAGCTTTTTCCGCTTGGCTTGTAGAGCAGTTTAAAGTTGTAATGAAAGACACCTGATGTCTGTAGAAAACAAAAATCGGTTTTTTGAAAATTCTTCCCATTCAACTCTAGGTGCTCTATCTCTGCTAGTTTAGAAAATACAGCGATTTAAAGTTTTTTGACATATTTTTGTGATTAATGGTATTACAGACCAGCTACAGAGCTGGTTTCTGGATCAAATAAAAGAGGAACTTCCCCTCTTTAACGTCCCAGAGTTTCACTTAGTTCGGTTTTCAACTTTACCAATTGTGATCGAAAGAAGAAGGCAAGAAAATCACAAAAATACGATAAATTTGAAATTGGTACCCTAGCTTTTTCCGCTTGGCTTGTAGAGCAGTTTAAAGTTGTATGCCTGTAGACAACAAAACTCGGTTTTTTGAAAATTCTTCCCATTCAACTCTAGGCGTTCTATCTCTGATAGTTTAGAAGACACAGCGATTTAAAGTTTTTTGATATCTTTTTGTGATTGCTGGCATTCCAGACCAGATAGAGAGCTGGTTTTTGGATCAAATAAAAGAGGTACTTCCCCTCTTTAGCGTCCTAGAGTTTCACTTAATTCGGTTTTCAAATTTATCAATTGTGATCCAAAGAAGAAGGCAAGAAAATCACGCAAATACGATAAATTTGAAATTGGTACTCTAGCTTTTTCCGCTTGTCGTGTAGAGCAGTTTAACATTGTAATGTAGGACACCTGATGCCTGTAGAAAACAAAAAATCGGTTTTTTAAAAATTCTTCCTATTCAACTCTAGGCGCACTCTCTCTGCTAGTTTAGTAGGCACGGCGTAAAGTGTTTCTGAAAACTTTTTGTGATTGCTGCCGTTCCAGACCAGATAGAGAGCTGGTTTTAGATCAAATAAAGGAGAACTTCCCCTCTTTAACGTCCTAGTGTTTCACTTAATTCGGTTTTCAAATTTACCAATTGTGATCCAAAGAAGAAGGCAAGAAAATCACACAAATTCGATAGATTTGAAATTGGTACTCTAGCTTTTTCCGCTTGGCTTGTAGAGCAGTTTAAAGTTGTATGCCTGTAGACAACAAAAATCGGTTTTTTGAAAATTCTTCCCATTCAACTCTAGGCGCTCTATCTTTGCTAGTTTAGAAGATACAGCGATTTAAAGTTTTTTGACATCTTTTTGTGATTGCTGGTATTCCAGACCAGATAGAGAGCTGGTTTTTGGATCAAATAAAAGAGGAACTTCCCCTGTTAAACGTCCTAGAGTTTCACTTAATTCGGTTTTCAACTTTACCAATTGTGATACAAAGAAGAAGGCAAGAAAATCAAACAAATACGATAAATTTGAAATTGGTACTCTAGCTTTTTCCGCTTTGCTTGTAGAGCAGTTTAAAGTTGTATGCCTGTAGACAACAAAAATCGGTTTTTTGAAAATAATTCCCTTTCTTTTGTGATTGCTGGTATTCCAGACCAGATAGAGAGCTGGTTTTTGGATCAAATAAAAGAGGAACTTCCCCTCTTTCACGTCCTAGAGTTTCACATAATTCGGTTTTCAAATTTACTAATTGTGATACAAAGAAGAAGGCAAGAAAATCAAACAAATACGATAAATTTGAAATTGGTACTCTAGCTTTTTCCGCTTTGCTTGTAGAGCAGTTTAAAGTTGTATGCCTGTAGACAACAAAAATCGGTTTTTTGAAAATAATTCCATTTCTTTTGTGATTGCTGGTATTCCAGACCAGATAGAGAGCTGGTTTTTGGATCAAATAAAAGAGGAACTTCCCCTCTTTCACGTCCTAGAGTTTCACTTAATTCGGTTTTCAAATTTACTAATTGTGATACAAAGAAGAAGGCAAGAAAATCAAACAAATACGATAAATTTGAAATTGGTACTCTAGCTTTTTCCGCTTGGCTTGTAGAGCAGTTTAAAGTTGTATGTATTAAAGGCAAGAAAATCACGCAAATACGATAAATTTGAAATTGGTACTCTAGCTTTTTCCGCTTGGCGTGTAGAGCAGTTTAACACTGTAATGAAGGACACCTGATGCCTGTAGAAAACAAAAAATCGGTTTTTTAAAAATTCTTCCCGTTCAACTCTAGGCGCACTCTCTCTGCTAGTTTAGTAGGCACGGCGTAAAGTGTTTCTGACAACTTTTTGTGATTGCTGCCGTTCCAGACCAGATAGAGAGCTGGTTTTAGATCAAATAAAAGAGAACTTCCCCTCTTTAACGTCCTAGTGTTTCACTTAATTCGGTTTTCAAATTTACCAATTGTGATCCAAAGAAGAAGGCAAGAAAATCACACAAATTCGATAGATTTGAAATTGGTACTCTAGCTTTTTCCGCTTGGCTTGTAGAGCAGTTTAAAGTTGTATGCCTGTAGACAACAAAAATCGGTTTTTTGAAAATTCTTCCCATTCAACTCTAGGCGCTCTATCTTTGCTAGTTTAGAAGATACAGCGATTTAAAGTTTTTTGACATCTTTTTGTGATTGCTGGTATTCCAGACCAGATAGAGAGCTGGTTTTTGGATCAAATAAAAGAGGAACTTCCCCTGTTAAACGTCCTAGAGTTTCACTTAATTCGGTTTTCAACTTTACCAATTGTGATACAAAGAAGAAGGCAAGAAAATCAAACAAATACGATAAATTTGAAATTGGTACTCTAGCTTTTTCCGCTTGGCTTGTAGAGCAGTTTAAAGTTCTATGCCTGTAGACAACAAAAATCGGTTTTTTGAAAATAATTCCATTTCTTTTGTGATTGCTGGTATTCCAGACCAGATAGAGAGCTGGTTTTTGGATCAAATAAAAGAGGAACTTCCCCTCTTTCACGTCCTAGAGTTTCACTTAATTCGGTTTTCAAATTTACTAATTGTGATACAAAGAAGAAGGCAAGAAAATCAAACAAATACGATAAATTTGAAATTGGTACTCTAGCTTTTTCCGCTTGGCTTGTAGAGCAGTTTAAAGTTGTATGCCTGTAGACAACAAAAATCGGTTTTTTGAAAATTCTTCCCATTCAACTCTAGGCGCTCTATCTCTGCTAGTTTAGAAGACACAGCGATTTAAAGTTTTTTGATATCTTTTTGTGATTGCTGGCATTCCAGACCAGATAGAGAGCTGGTTTTTTGATCAAATAAAAGAAGAACTTCCCCTCTTTAACGTCCTAGAGTTTCACTTAATTCGGTTTTCAAATTTACCAATTGTGATCCAAAGAAGAAGACCAGCTAGAGATCTGGTTTTAGGCTCTAATAAAAGAGGAACTTCTCATCTTTAACGTCCTAGAGTTTTACTTAATTCGGTTTTCAATTTTACCAATTGTGATCGAAAGAACAAGGCAAGAAAATCACACAAATACGATAAATTTGAAATTTGTACTCTAGCTTTTTCCGCTTGGCTTGTAGAGCAGTTTAAAGTTGTATGCCTGTAGACAACAAAAATCGGTTTTTTGAAAATTCTTCCCATTCAACTCTAGGCGTTCTATCTCTGCTAGTTTAGAAGATACAGCGATTTAAAGTTATTTGACATCTTTTTGTGATTGCTGGCATTCCAGACCAGATAGAGAGCTGGTTTTAGGCTCTAATAAAAGAGGAACTTCGCCTGTTAAACGTCCTAGAGTTTCACTTAATTCGGTTTTCAACTTTACCAATTGTGATCGAAAGAAGAAGGCAAGAAAATCACACAAGTACGATAAATTTGAAATTGGTACTCTAGCTTTTTCCGCTTGGCTTGTAGAGCAGTTTAAAGTTGTATGCCTGTAGACAACAAAAATCGGTTTTTTGAAAATTCTTCCCGTTCAACTCTAGGCGCTCTCTCTCTGCTAGTTTAGAAGGCATGACGTAAAGTGTTTCTGACAACTTTTCGTGATTACTGCCGTTCCATCCCAGCTAGAGATCTGGTTTTGGGCTCACATAAAAGAGGAACTTCCTCTCTTTAACGTCCTAGAGTTCCACTTAATTCGGTTTTCAAATTTACCAATTGTGATACAAAGAAGAAGGCAAGAAAATCACACAAATACGATAAATTTGAAATTGTACTCTAGCTTTTTCCGCTTGGCTTGTAGAGCAGTTTAAAGTTGTAATGAAAGACACCTGATGTCTGTAGAAAACAAAAATCGGTTTTTTGAAAATTCTTCCCATTCAACTCTAGGTGCTCTATCTCTGCTAGTTTAGAAAATACAGCGATTTAAAGTTTTTTGACATATTTTTGTGATTAATGGCATTACAGACCAGCTACAGAGCTGGTTTCTGGATCAAATAAAAGAGGAACTTCCCCTCTTTAACGTCCCAGAGTTTCACTTAGTTCGGTTTTCAACTTTACCAATTGTGATCGAAAGAAGAAGGCAAGAAAATCACAAAAATACGATAAATTTGAAATTGGTACTCTAGCTTTTTCCGCTTGGCTTGTAGAGCAGTTTAAAGTTGTATGCCTGTAGACAACAAAACTCGGTTTTTTGAAAATTCTTCCCATTCAACTCTAGGCGTTCTATCTCTGATAGTTTAGAAGACACAGCGATTTAAAGTTTTTTGATATCTTTTTGTGATTGCTGGCATTCCAGACCAGATAGAGAGCTGGTTTTTGGATCAAATAAAAGAGGTACTTCCCCTCTTTAGCGTCCTAGAGTTTCACTTAATTCGGTTTTCAAATTTATCAATTGTGATCCAAAGAAGAAGGCAAGAAAATCACGCAAATACGATAAATTTGAAATTGGTACTCTAGCTTTTTCCGCTTGTCGTGTAGAGCAGTTTAACATTGTAATGTAGGACACCTGATGCCTGTAGAAAACAAAAAATCGGTTTTTTAAAAATTCTTCCTATTCAACTCTAGGCGCACTCTCTCTGCTAGTTTAGTAGGCACGGCGTAAAGTGTTTCTGAAAACTTTTTGTGATTGCTGCCGTTCCAGACCAGATAGAGAGCTGGTTTTAGATCAAATAAAAGAGAACTTCCCCTCTTTAACGTCCTAGTGTTTCACTTAATTCGGTTTTCAAATTTACCAATTGTGATCCAAAGAAGAAGGCAAGAAAATCACACAAATTCGATAGATTTGAAATTGGTACTCTAGCTTTTTCCGCTTGGCTTGTAGAGCAGTTTAAAGTTGTATGCCTGTAGACAACAAAAATCGGTTTTTTGAAAATTCTTCCCATTCAACTCTAGGCGCTCTATCTTTGCTAGTTTAGAAGATACAGCGATTTAAAGTTTTTTGACATCTTTTTGTGATTGCTGGTATTCCAGACCAGATAGAGAGCTGGTTTTTGGATCAAATAAAAGAGGAACTTCCCCTGTTAAACGTCCTAGAGTTTCACTTAATTCGGTTTTCAACTTTACCAATTGTGATACAAAGAAGAAGGCAAGAAAATCAAACAAATACGATAAATTTGAAATTGGTACTCTAGCTTTTTCCGCTTTGCTTGTAGAGCAGTTTAAAGTTGTATGCCTGTAGACAACAAAAATCGGTTTTTTGAAAATAATTCCCTTTCTTTTGTGATTGCTGGTATTCCAGACCAGATAGAGAGCTGGTTTTTGGATCAAATAAAAGAGGAACTTCCCCTCTTTCACGTCCTAGAGTTTCACATAATTCGGTTTTCAAATTTACTAATTGTGATACAAAGAAGAAGGCAAGAAAATCAAACAAATACGATAAATTTGAAATTGGTACTCTAGCTTTTTCCGCTTTGCTTGTAGAGCAGTTTAAAGTTGTATGCCTGTAGACAACAAAAATCGGTTTTTTGAAAATAATTCCATTTCTTTTGTGATTGCTGGTATTCCAGACCAGATAGAGAGCTGGTTTTTGGATCAAATAAAAGAGGAACTTCCCCTCTTTCACGTCCTAGAGTTTCACTTAATTCGGTTTTCAAATTTACTAATTGTGATACAAAGAAGAAGGCAAGAAAATCAAACAAATACGATAAATTTGAAATTGGTACTCTAGCTTTTTCCGCTTGGCTTGTAGAGCAGTTTAAAGTTGTATGTATTAAAGGCAAGAAAATCACGCAAATACGATAAATTTGAAATTGGTACTCTAGCTTTTTCCGCTTGGCGTGTAGAGCAGTTTAACATTGTAATGAAGGACACCTGATGCCTGTAGAAAACAAAAAATCGGTTTTTTAAAAATTCTTCCCGTTCAACTCTAGGCGCACTCTCTCTGCTAGTTTAGTAGGCACGGCGTAAAGTGTTTCTGACAACTTTTTGTGATTGCTGCCGTTTCAGACCAGATAGAGAGCTGGTTTTAGATCAAATAAAAGAGAACTTCCCCTCTTTAACGTCCTAGTGTTTCACTTAATTCGGTTTTCAAATTTACCAATTGTGATCCAAAGAAGAAGGCAAGAAAATCACACAAATTCGATAGATTTGAAATTGGTACTCTAGCTTTTTCCGCTTGGCTTGTAGAGCAGTTTAAAGTTGTATGCCTGTAGACAACAAAAATCGGTTTTTTGAAAATTCTTCCCATTCAACTCTAGGCGCTCTATCTTTGCTAGTTTAGAAGATACAGCGATTTAAAGTTTTTTGACATCTTTTTGTGATTGCTGGTATTCCAGACCAGATAGAGAGCTGGTTTTTGGATCAAATAAAAGAGGAACTTCCCCTGTTAAACGTCCTAGAGTTTCACTTAATTCGGTTTTCAACTTTACCAATTGTGATACAAAGAAGAAGGCAAGAAAATCAAACAAATACGATAAATTTGAAATTGGTACTCTAGCTTTTTCCGCTTGGCTTGTAGAGCAGTTTAAAGTTCTATGCCTGTAGACAACAAAAATCGGTTTTTTGAAAATAATTCCATTTCTTTTGTGATTGCTGGTATTCCAGACCAGATAGAGAGCTGGTTTTTGGATCAAATAAAAGAGGAACTTCCCCTCTTTCACGTCCTAGAGTTTCACTTAATTCGGTTTTCAAATTTACTAATTGTGATACAAAGAAGAAGGCAAGAAAATCAAACAAATACGATAAATTTGAAATTGGTACTCTAGCTTTTTCCGCTTGGCTTGTAGAGCAGTTTAAAGTTGTATGCCTGTAGACAACAAAAATCGGTTTTTTGAAAATTCTTCCCATTCAACTCTAGGCGCTCTATCTCTGCTAGTTTAGAAGACACAGCGATTTAAAGTTTTTTGATATCTTTTTGTGATTGCTGGCATTCCAGACCAGATAGAGAGCTGGTTTTTTGATCAAATAAAAGAAGAACTTCCCCTCTTTAACGTCCTAGAGTTTCACTTAATTCGGTTTTCAAATTTACCAATTGTGATCCAAAGAAGAAGACCAGCTAGAGATCTGGTTTTAGGCTCTAATAAAAGAGGAACTTCTCATCTTTAACGTCCTAGAGTTTTACTTAATTCGGTTTTCAACTTTACCAATTGTGATCGAAAGAACAAGGCAAGAAAATCACACAAATACGATAAATTTGAAATTTGTACTCTAGCTTTTTCCGCTTGGCTTGTAGAGCAGTTTAAAGTTGTATGCCTGTAGACAACAAAAATCGGTTTTTTGAAAATTCTTCCCATTCAACTCTAGGCGTTCTATCTCTGCTAGTTTAGAAGATACAGCGATTTAAAGTTTTTTGACATCTTTTTGTGATTGCTGGCATTCCAGACCAGATAGAGAGCTGGTTTTAGGCTCTAATAAAAGAGGAACTTCGCCTGTTAAACGTCCTAGAGTTTCACTTAATTCGGTTTTCAACTTTACCAATTGTGATACAAAGAAGAAGGCAAGAAAATCAAACAAATACGATAAATTTGAAATTGGTACTCTAGCTTTTTCCGCTTGGCGTGTAGAGCAGTTTAACGTTGTAATGAAGGACACCTGATGCCTGTAGAAACCAAAAATCGGTTTTTTGAAAATTCTTCCCGTTCAACTCTAGTCGCACTCTCTCTGCTAGTTTAGAAGGTACGGCGTAAAGTGTTTCTGACAACTTTTTGTGATTGCTGCCGTTCCAGACCAGCTAGAGATCTGGTTTTAGGCTCTAATAAAAGAGGAACTTCCCCTGTTAAACGTCCTAGAGTTTCACTTAATTCGGTTTTCAACTTTACCAATTGTGATCGAAAGAAGAAGGCAAGAAAATCACACAAGTACGATAAATTTGAAATTGGTACTCTAGCTTTTTCCGCTTGGCTTGTAGAGCAGTTTAAAGTTGTATGCCTGTAGACAACAAAAATCGGTTTTTTGAAAATTCTTCCCGTTCAACTCTAGGCGCTCTCTCTCTGCTAGTTTAGAAGGCATGACGTAAAGTGTTTCTGACAACTTTTCGTGATTACTGCCGTTCCATCCCAGCTAGAGATCTGGTTTTGGGCTCACATAAAAGAGGAACTTCCTCTCTTTAACGTCCTAGAGTTCCACTTAATTCGGTTTTCAAATTTACCAATTGTGATACAAAGAAGAAGGCAAGAAAATCACACAAATACGATAAATTTGAAATTGTACTCTAGCTTTTTCCGCTTGGCTTGTAGAGCAGTTTAAAGTTGTAATGAAAGACACCTGATGTCTGTAGAAAACAAAAATCGGTTTTTTGAAAATTCTTCCCATTCAACTCTAGGTGCTCTATCTCTGCTAGTTTAGAAAATACAGCGATTTAAAGTTTTTTGACATATTTTTGTGATTAATGGCATTACAGACCAGCTACAGAGCTGGTTTCTGGATCAAATAAAAGAGGAACTTCCCCTCTTTAACGTCCCAGAGTTTCACTTAGTTCGGTTTTCAACTTTACCAATTGTGATCGAAAGAAGAAGGCAAGAAAATCACAAAAATACGATAAATTTGAAATTGGTACTCTAGCTTTTTCCGCTTGGCTTGTAGAGCAGTTTAAAGTTGTATGCCTGTAGACAACAAAACTCGGTTTTTTGAAAATTCTTCCCATTCAACTCTAGGCGTTCTATCTCTGATAGTTTAGAAGACACAGCGATTTAAAGTTTTTTGATATCTTTTTGTGATTGCTGGCATTCCAGACCAGATAGAGAGCTGGTTTTTGGATCAAATAAAAGAGGAACTTCCCCTGTTAAACGTCCTAGAGTTTCACTTAATTCGGTTTTCAACTTTACCAATTGTGATACAAAGAAGAAGGCAAGAAAATCAAACAAATACGATAAATTTGAAATTGGTACTCTAGCTTTTTCCGCTTTGCTTGTAGAGCAGTTTAAAGTTGTATGCCTGTAGACAACAAAAATCGGTTTTTTGAAAATAATTCCCTTTCTTTTGTGATTGCTGGTATTCCAGACCAGATAGAGAGCTGGTTTTTGGATCAAATAAAAGAGGAACTTCCCCTCTTTCACGTCCTAGAGTTTCACATAATTCGGTTTTCAAATTTACTAATTGTGATACAAAGAAGAAGGCAAGAAAATCAAACAAATACGATAAATTTGAAATTGGTACTCTAGCTTTTTCCGCTTTGCTTGTAGAGCAGTTTAAAGTTGTATGCCTGTAGACAACAAAAATCGGTTTTTTGAAAATAATTCCATTTCTTTTGTGATTGCTGGTATTCCAGACCAGATAGAGAGCTGGTTTTTGGATCAAATAAAAGAGGAACTTCCCCTCTTTCACGTCCTAGAGTTTCACTTAATTCGGTTTTCAAATTTACTAATTGTGATACAAAGAAGAAGGCAAGAAAATCAAACAAATACGATAAATTTGAAATTGGTACTCTAGCTTTTTCCGCTTGGCTTGTAGAGCAGTTTAAAGTTGTATGTATTAAAGGCAAGAAAATCACGCAAATACGATAAATTTGAAATTGGTACTCTAGCTTTTTCCGCTTGGCGTGTAGAGCAGTTTAACATTGTAATGAAGGACACCTGATGCCTGTAGAAAACAAAAAATCGGTTTTTTAAAAATTCTTCCCGTTCAACTCTAGGCGCACTCTCTCTGCTAGTTTAGTAGGCACGGCGTAAAGTGTTTCTGACAACTTTTTGTGATTGCTGCCGTTCCAGACCAGATAGAGAGCTGGTTTTAGATCAAATAAAAGAGAACTTCCCCTCTTTAACGTCCTAGTGTTTCACTTAATTCGGTTTTCAAATTTACCAATTGTGATCCAAAGAAGAAGGCAAGAAAATCACACAAATTCGATAGATTTGAAATTGGTACTCTAGCTTTTTCCGCTTGGCTTGTAGAGCAGTTTAAAGTTGTATGCCTGTAGACAACAAAAATCGGTTTTTTGAAAATTCTTCCCATTCAACTCTAGGCGCTCTATCTTTGCTAGTTTAGAAGATACAGCGATTTAAAGTTTTTTGACATCTTTTTGTGATTGCTGGTATTCCAGACCAGATAGAGAGCTGGTTTTTGGATCAAATAAAAGAGGAACTTCCCCTGTTAAACGTCCTAGAGTTTCACTTAATTCGGTTTTCAACTTTACCAATTGTGATACAAAGAAGAAGGCAAGAAAATCAAACAAATACGATAAATTTGAAATTGGTACTCTAGCTTTTTCCGCTTGGCTTGTAGAGCAGTTTAAAGTTCTATGCCTGTAGACAACAAAAATCGGTTTTTTGAAAATAATTCCATTTCTTTTGTGATTGCTGGTATTCCAGACCAGATAGAGAGCTGGTTTTTGGATCAAATAAAAGAGGAACTTCCCCTCTTTCACGTCCTAGAGTTTCACTTAATTCGGTTTTCAAATTTACTAATTGTGATACAAAGAAGAAGGCAAGAAAATCAAACAAATACGATAAATTTGAAATTGGTACTCTAGCTTTTTCCGCTTGGCTTGTAGAGCAGTTTAAAGTTGTATGCCTGTAGACAACAAAAATCGGTTTTTTGAAAATTCTTCCCATTCAACTCTAGGCGCTCTATCTCTGCTAGTTTAGAAGACACAGCGATTTAAAGTTTTTTGATATCTTTTTGTGATTGCTGGCATTCCAGACCAGATAGAGAGCTGGTTTTTTGATCAAATAAAAGAAGAACTTCCCCTCTTTAACGTCCTAGAGTTTCACTTAATTCGGTTTTCAAATTTACCAATTGTGATCCAAAGAAGAAGACCAGCTAGAGATCTGGTTTTAGGCTCTAATAAAAGAGGAACTTCTCATCTTTAACGTCCTAGAGTTTTACTTAATTCGGTTTTCAACTTTACCAATTGTGATCGAAAGAACAAGGCAAGAAAATCACACAAATACGATAAATTTGAAATTTGTACTCTAGCTTTTTCCGCTTGGCTTGTAGAGCAGTTTAAAGTTGTATGCCTGTAGACAACAAAAATCGGTTTTTTGAAAATTCTTCCCATTCAACTCTAGGCGTTCTATCTCTGCTAGTTTAGAAGATACAGCGATTTAAAGTTTTTTGACATCTTTTTGTGATTGCTGGCATTCCAGACCAGATAGAGAGCTGGTTTTAGGCTCTAATAAAAGAGGAACTTCGCCTGTTAAACGTCCTAGAGTTTCACTTAATTCGGTTTTCAACTTTACCAATTGTGATACAAAGAAGAAGGCAAGAAAATCAAACAAATACGATAAATTTGAAATTGGTACTCTAGCTTTTTCCGCTTGGCGTGTAGAGCAGTTTAACGTTGTAATGAAGGACACCTGATGCCTGTAGAAACCAAAAATCGGTTTTTTGAAAATTCTTCCCGTTCAACTCTAGTCGCACTCTCTCTGCTAGTTTAGAAGGTACGGCGTAAAGTGTTTCTGACAACTTTTTGTGATTGCTGCCGTTCCAGACCAGCTAGAGATCTGGTTTTAGGCTCTAATAAAAGAGGAACTTCCCCTGTTAAACGTCCTAGAGTTTCACTTAATTCGGTTTTCAACTTTACCAATTGTGATCGAAAGAACAAGGCAAGAAAATCACACAAATACGATAAATTTGATATTTGTACTCTAGCTTTTTCCGCTTGGCTTGTAGAGCAGTTTAAAGTTGTATGCCTGTAGACAACAAAAATCGGTTTTTTGAAAATTCTTCCCATTCAACTCTAGGCGTTCTATCTCTGCTAGTTTAGAAGATACAGCGATTTAAAGGTTTTTGACATCTTTTTGTGATTGCTGGCATTCCAGACCAGATAGAGAGCTGGTTTTAGGCTCTAATAAAAGAGGAACTTCGCCTGTTAAACGTCCTAGAGTTTCACTTAATTCGGTTTTCAACTTTACCAATTGTGATACAAAGAAGAAGGCAAGAAAATCAAACAAATACGATAAATTTGAAATTGGTACTCTAGCTTTTTCCGCTTGGCGTGTAGAGCAGTTTAACGTTGTAATGAAGGACACCTGATGCCTGTAGAAACCAAAAATCGGTTTTTTGAAAATTCTTCCCGTTCAACTCTAGTCGCACTCTCTCTGCTAGTTTAGAAGGTACGGCGTAAAGTGTTTCTGACAACTTTTTGTGATTGCTGCCGTTCCAGACCAGCTAGAGATCTGGTTTTAGGCTCTAATAAAAGAGGAACTTCCCCTGTTAAACGTCCTAGAGTTTCACTTAATTCGGTTTTCAACTTTACCAATTGTGATCGAAAGAAGAAGGCAAGAAAATCACACAAGTACGATAAATTTGAAATTGGTACTCTAGCTTTTTCCGCTTGGCTTGTAGAGCAGTTTAAAGTTGTATGCCTGTAGACAACAAAAATCGGTTTTTTGAAAATTCTTCCCGTTCAACTCTAGGCGCTCTCTCTCTGCTAGTTTAGAAGGCATGACGTAAAGTGTTTCTGACAACTTTTCGTGATTACTGCCGTTCCATCCCAGCTAGAGATCTGGTTTTGGGCTCACATAAAAGAGGAACTTCCTCTCTTTAACGTCCTAGAGTTCCACTTAATTCGGTTTTCAAATTTACCAATTGTGATACAAAGAAGAAGGCAAGAAAATCACACAAATACGATAAATTTGAAATTGTACTCTAGCTTTTTCCGCTTGGCTTGTAGAGCAGTTTAAAGTTGTAATGAAAGACACCTGATGTCTGTAGAAAACAAAAATCGGTTTTTTGAAAATTCTTCCCATTCAACTCTAGGTGCTCTATCTCTGCTAGTTTAGAAAATACAGCGATTTAAAGTTTTTTGACATATTTTTGTGATTAATGGCATTACAGACCAGCTACAGAGCTGGTTTCTGGATCAAATAAAAGAGGAACTTCCCCTCTTTAACGTCCCAGAGTTTCACTTAGTTCGGTTTTCAACTTTACCAATTGTGATCGAAAGAAGAAGGCAAGAAAATCACAAAAATACGATAAATTTGAAATTGGTACTCTAGCTTTTTCCGCTTGGCTTGTAGAGCAGTTTAAAGTTGTATGCCTGTAGACAACAAAACTCGGTTTTTTGAAAATTCTTCCCATTCAACTCTAGGCGTTCTATCTCTGATAGTTTAGAAGACACAGCGATTTAAAGTTTTTTGATATCTTTTTGTGATTGCTGGCATTCCAGACCAGATAGAGAGCTGGTTTTTGGATCAAATAAAAGAGGTACTTCCCCTCTTTAGCGTCCTAGAGTTTCACTTAATTCGGTTTTCAAATTTATCAATTGTGATCCAAAGAAGAAGGCAAGAAAATCACGCAAATACGATAAATTTGAAATTGGTACTCTAGCTTTTTCCGCTTGTCGTGTAGAGCAGTTTAACATTGTAATGAAGGACACCTGATGCCTGTAGAAAACAAAAAATCGGTTTTTTAAAAATTCTTCCTATTCAACTCTAGGCGCACTCTCTCTGCTAGTTTAGTAGGCACGGCGTAAAGTGTTTCTGACAACTTTTCGTGATTACTGCCGTTCCATCCCAGCTAGAGATCTGGTTTTGGGCTCACATAAAAGAGGAACTTCCTCTCTTTAACGTCCTAGAGTTTCACTTAATTCGGTTTTCAAATTTACCAATTGTGATCCAAAGAAGAAGGCAAGAAAATCACACAAATTCGATAGATTTGAAATTGGTACTCTAGCTTTTTCCGCTTGGCTTGTAGAGCAGTTTAAAGTTGTATGCCTGTAGACAACAAAAATCGGTTTTTTGAAAATTCTTCCCATTCAACTCTAGGCGCTCTATCTTTGCTAGTTTAGAAGATACAGCGATTTAAAGTTTTTTGACATCTTTTTGTGATTGCTGGTATTCCAGACCAGATAGAGAGCTGGTTTTTGGATCAAATAAAAGAGGAACTTCCCCTGTTAAACGTCCTAGAGTTTCACTTAATTCGGTTTTCAACTTTACCAATTGTGATACAAAGAAGAAGGCAAGAAAATCAAACAAATACGATAAATTTGAAATTGGTACTCTAGCTTTTTCCGCTTTGCTTGTAGAGCAGTTTAAAGTTGTATGCCTGTAGACAACAAAAATCGGTTTTTTGAAAATAATTCCCTTTCTTTTGTGATTGCTGGTATTCCAGACCAGATAGAGAGCTGGTTTTTGGATCAAATAAAAGAGGAACTTCCCCTCTTTCACGTCCTAGAGTTTCACATAATTCGGTTTTCAAATTTACTAATTGTGATACAAAGAAGAAGGCAAGAAAATCAAACAAATACGATAAATTTGAAATTGGTACTCTAGCTTTTTCCGCTTTGCTTGTAGAGCAGTTTAAAGTTGTATGCCTGTAGACAACAAAAATCGGTTTTTTGAAAATAATTCCATTTCTTTTGTGATTGCTGGTATTCCAGACCAGATAGAGAGCTGGTTTTTGGATCAAATAAAAGAGGAACTTCCCCTCTTTCACGTCCTAGAGTTTCACTTAATTCGGTTTTCAAATTTACTAATTGTGATACAAAGAAGAAGGCAAGAAAATCAAACAAATACGATAAATTTGAAATTGGTACTCTAGCTTTTTCCGCTTGGCTTGTAGAGCAGTTTAAAGTTGTATGTATTAAAGGCAAGAAAATCACGCAAATACGATAAATTTGAAATTGGTACTCTAGCTTTTTCCGCTTGGCGTGTAGAGCAGTTTAACATTGTAATGAAGGACACCTGATGCCTGTAGAAAACAAAAAATCGGTTTTTTAAAAATTCTTCCCGTTCAACTCTAGGCGCACTCTCTCTGCTAGTTTAGTAGGCACGGCGTAAAGTGTTTCTGACAACTTTTTGTGATTGCTGCCGTTCCAGACCAGATAGAGAGCTGGTTTTAGATCAAATAAAAGAGAACTTCCCCTCTTTAACGTCCTAGTGTTTCACTTAATTCGGTTTTCAAATTTACCAATTGTGATCCAAAGAAGAAGGCAAGAAAATCACACAAATTCGATAGATTTGAAATTGGTACTCTAGCTTTTTCCGCTTGGCTTGTAGAGCAGTTTAAAGTTGTATGCCTGTAGACAACAAAAATCGGTTTTTTGAAAATTCTTCCCATTCAACTCTAGGCGCTCTATCTTTGCTAGTTTAGAAGATACAGCGATTTAAAGTTTTTTGACATCTTTTTGTGATTGCTGGTATTCCAGACCAGATAGAGAGCTGGTTTTTGGATCAAATAAAAGAGGAACTTCCCCTGTTAAACGTCCTAGAGTTTCACTTAATTCGGTTTTCAACTTTACCAATTGTAATACAAAGAAGAAGGCAAGAAAATCAAACAAATACGATAAATTTGAAATTGGTACTCTAGCTTTTTCCGCTTGGCTTGTAGAGCAGTTTAAAGTTGTATGCCTGTAGACAACAAAAATCGGTTTTTTGAAAATAATTCCATTTCTTTTGTGATTGCTGGTATTCCAGACCAGATAGAGAGCTGGTTTTTGGATCAAATAAAAGAGGAACTTCCCCTCTTTCACGTCCTAGAGTTTCACTTAATTCAGTTTTCAAATTTACTAATTGTGATACAAAGAAGAAGGCAAGAAAATCAAACAAATACGATAAATTTGAAATTGGTAATCTAGCTTTTTCCGCTTGGCTTGTAGAGCAGTTTAAAGTTGTATGCCTGTAGACAACAAAACTCGGTTTTTTGAAAATTCTTCCCATTCAACTCTAGGCGTTCTATCTCTGCTAGTTTAGAAGATACAGCGATTTAAAGTTTTTTCACATCTTTTTGTGATTGCTGGCATTCCAGACCAGATAGAGAGCTGGTTTTTGGATCAAATAAAAGAGGAACTTCCCCTCTTTAACGTCCTAGAGTTTCATTTAATTCTGTTTTCAACTTTACCAATAGTAATCCAAAGAAAAAGGTCAGAGAATCACCCAAATACGAACAATTTTAAAATTGAAATTGGTTATGTAGCTTTTTCGGCTTGGCTTGTAGAGCAGTTTAAAGTTGTATGCCTGTAGACAACAAAAATCGGTTTTTTGAAAATTCTTCCTATTCAACTCTCGGCGCTCTATCTCTGCTAGTTTAGAAGATATAGCGATTTAAAGTTTTTTGATATCTTTTTGTGATTGCTGGCATTCCAGACCAGATAGAGAGCTGGTTTTTTGATCAAAAAAAAAAAAACTTCCCCTCTTTAACGTCCTAGAGTTTCACTTAATTCGGTTTTCAAATTTACCAATTGTGATCCAAAGAAGAAGACCAGCTAGAGATCTGGTTTTAGGCTCTAATAAAAGAGGAACTTCTCATCTTTAACGTCCTAGAGTTTTACTTAATTCGGTTTTCAACTTTACCAATTGTGATCGAAAGAACAAGGCAAGAAAATCACACAAATACGATAAATTTGAAATTTGTACTCTAGCTTTTTCCGCTTGGCTTGTAGAGCAGTTTAAAGTTGTATGCCTGTAGACAACAAAAATCGGTTTTTTGAAAATTCTTCCCATTCAACTCTAGGCGTTCTATCTCTGCTAGTTTAGAAGATACAGCGATTTAAAGTTTTTTGACATCTTTTTGTGATTGCTGGCATTCCAGACCAGATAGAGAGCTGGTTTTAGGCTCTAATAAAAGAGAAACTTCGCCTGTTAAACGTCCTAGAGTTTCACTTAATTCGGTTTTCAACTTTACCAATTGTGATACAAAGAAGAAGGCAAGAAAATCAAACAAATACGATAAATTTGAAATTGGTACTCTAGCTTTTTCCGCTTGGCGTGTAGAGCAGTTTAATGTTGTAATGAAGGACACCTGATGCCTGTAGAAACCAAAAATCGGTTTTTTGAAAATTCTTCCCGTTCAACTCTAGTCGCACTCTCTCTGCTAGTTTAGAAGGTACGGCGTAAAGTGTTTCTGACAACTTTTTGTGATTGCTGCCGTTCCAGACCAGCTAGAGATCTGGTTTTAGGCTCTAATAAAAGAGGAACTTCCCCTGTTAAACGTCCTAGAGTTTCACTTAATTCGGTTTTCAAATTTACCAATTGTGATCGAAAGAAGAAGGCAAGAAAATCACACAAGTACGATAAATTTGAAATTGGTACTCTAGCTTTTTCCGCTTGGCTTGTAGAGCAGTTTAAAGTTGTATGCCTGTAGACAACAAAAATCGGTTTTTTGAAAATTCTTCCCGTTCAACTCTAGGCGCTTTCTCTCTGCTAGTTTAGAAGGCATGACGTAAAGTGTTTCTGACAACTTTTCGTGATTACTGCCGTTCCATCCCAGCTAGAGATCTGGTTTTGGGCTCACATAAAAGAGGAACTTCCTCTCTTTAACGTCCTAGAGTTCCACTTAATTCGGTTTTCAAATTTACCAATTGTGATACAAAGAAGAAGGCAAGAAAATCACACAAATACGATAAATTTGAAATTGTACTCTAGCTTTTTCCGCTTGGCTTGTAGAGCAGTTTAAAGTTGTAATGAAAGACACCTGATGTCTGTAGAAAACAAAAATCGGTTTTTTGAAAATTCTTCCCGTTCAACTCTAGGCGCTTTCTCTCTGCTAGTTTAGAAGGCATGACGTAAAGTGTTTCTGACAACTTTTCGTGATTACTGCCGTTCCATCCCAGCTACAGAGCTGGTTTCTGGATCAAGTAAAAGAGGAACTTCCCCTCTTTAACGTCCCAGAGTTTCACTTAATTCGGTTTTCAACTTTACCAATTGTGATCGAAAGAAGAAGGCAAGAAAATCACAAAAATACGATAAATTTGAAATTGGTACTCTAGCTTTTTCCGCTTGGCTTGTAGAGCAGTTTAAAGTTGTATGCCTGTAGACAACAAAACTCGGTTTTTTGAAAATTCTTCCCATTCAACTCTAGGCGTTCTATCTCTGATAGTTTAGAAGACACAGCGATTTAAAGTTTTTTGATATCTTTTTGTGATTGCTGGCATTCCAGACCAGATAGAGAGCTGGTTTTTGGATCAAATAAAAGAGGTACTTCCCCTCTTTAACGTCCTAGAGTTTCACTTAATTCGGTTTTCAAATTTATCAATTGTGATCCAAAGAAGAAGGCAAGAAAATCACGCAAATACGATAAATTTGAAATTGGTACTCTAGCTTTTTCCGCTTGTCGTGTAGAGCAGTTTAACATTGTAATGAAGGACACCTGATGCCTGTAGAAAACAAAAAATCGGTTTTTTAAAAATTCTTCCTATTCAACTCTAGGCGCACTCTCTCTGCTAGTTTAGTAGGCACGGCGTAAAGTGTTTCTGAAAACTTTTTGTGATTGCTGCCGTTCCAGACCAGATAGAGAGCTGGTTTTAGATCAAATAAAAGAGAACTTCCCCTCTTTAACGTCCTAGTGTTTCACTTAATTCGGTTTTCAAATTTACCAATTGTGATCCAAAGAAGAAGGCAAGAAAATCACACAAATTCGATAGATTTGAAATTGGTACTCTAGCTTTTTCCGCTTGGCTTGTAGAGCAGTTTAAAGTTGTATGCCTGTAGACAACAAAAATCGGTTTTTTGAAAATTCTTCCCATTCAACTCTAGGCGCTCTATCTTTGCTAGTTTAGAAGATACAGCGATTTAAAGTTTTTTGACATCTTTTTGTGATTGCTGGTATTCCAGACCAGATAGAGAGCTGGTTTTTGGATCAAATAAAAGAGGAACTTCCCCTGTTAAACGTCCTAGAGTTTCACTTAATTCGGTTTTCAACTTTACCAATTGTGATACAAAGAAGAAGGCAAGAAAATCAAACAAATACGATAAATTTGAAATTGGTACTCTAGCTTTTTCCGCTTTGCTTGTAGAGCAGTTTAAAGTTGTATGCCTGTAGACAACAAAAATCGGTTTTTTGAAAATAATTCCCTTTCTTTTGTGATTGCTGGTATTCCAGACCAGATAGAGAGCTGGTTTTTGGATCAAATAAAAGAGGAACTTCCCCTCTTTCACGTCCTAGAGTTTCACTTAATTCGGTTTTCAAATTTACTAATTGTGATACAAAGAAGAAGGCAAGAAAATCAAACAAATACGATAAATTTGAAATTGGTACTCTAGCTTTTTCCGCTTTGCTTGTAGAGCAGTTTAAAGTTGTATGCCTGTAGACAACAAAAATCGGTTTTTTGAAAATAATTCCATTTCTTTTGTGATTGCTGGTATTCCAGACCAGATATAGAGCTGGTTTTTGGATCAAATAAAAGAGGAACTTCCCCTCTTTCACGTCCTAGAGTTTCACTTAATTCGGTTTTCAAATTTACTAATTGTGATACAAAGAAGAAGGCAAGAAAATCAAACAAATACGATAAATTTGAAATTGGTACTCTAGCTTTTTCCGCTTGGCTTGTAGAGCAGTTTAAAGTTGTATGCCTGTAGACAACAAAACTCGGTTTTTTGAAAATTCTTCCCATTCAACTCTAGGCGTTCTATCTGCTAGTTTAGAAGATACAGCGATTTAAAGTTTTTTCACATCTTTTTGTGATTGCTGGCATTCCAGACCAGATAGAGAGCTGGTTTTTGGATCAAATAAAAGAGGTACTTCCCCTCTTTAGCGTCCTAGAGTTTCACTTAATTCGGTTTTCAAATTTATCAATTGTGATCCAAAGAAGAAGGCAAGAAAATCACGCAAATACGATAAATTTGAAATTGGTACTCTAGCTTTTTCCGCTTGTCGTGTAGAGCAGTTTAACATTGTAATGTAGGACACCTGATGCCTGTAGAAAACAAAAAATCGGTTTTTTAAAAATTCTTCCTATTCAACTCTAGGCGCACTCTCTCTGCTAGTTTAGTAGGCACGGCGTAAAGTGTTTCTGAAAACTTTTTGTGATTGCTGCCGTTCCAGACCAGATAGAGAGCTGGTTTTAGATCAAATAAAGGAGAACTTCCCCTCTTTAACGTCCTAGTGTTTCACTTAATTCGGTTTTCAAATTTACCAATTGTGATCCAAAGAAGAAGGCAAGAAAATCACACAAATTCGATAGATTTGAAATTGGTACTCTAGCTTTTTCCGCTTGGCTTGTAGAGCAGTTTAAAGTTGTATGCCTGTAGACAACAAAAATCGGTTTTTTGAAAATTCTTCCCATTCAACTCTAGGCGCTCTATCTTTGCTAGTTTAGAAGATACAGCGATTTAAAGTTTTTTGACATCTTTTTGTGATTGCTGGTATTCCAGACCAGATAGAGAGCTGGTTTTTGGATCAAATAAAAGAGGAACTTCCCCTGTTAAACGTCCTAGAGTTTCACTTAATTCGGTTTTCAACTTTACCAATTGTGATACAAAGAAGAAGGCAAGAAAATCAAACAAATACGATAAATTTGAAATTGGTACTCTAGCTTTTTCCGCTTTGCTTGTAGAGCAGTTTAAAGTTGTATGCCTGTAGACAACAAAAATCGGTTTTTTGAAAATAATTCCCTTTCTTTTGTGATTGCTGGTATTCCAGACCAGATAGAGAGCTGGTTTTTGGATCAAATAAAAGAGGAACTTCCCCTCTTTCACGTCCTAGAGTTTCACATAATTCGGTTCAAATTTACTAATTGTGATACAAAGAAGAAGGCAAGAAAATCAAACAAATACGATAAATTTGAAATTGGTACTCTAGCTTTTTCCGCTTTGCTTGTAGAGCAGTTTAAAGTTGTATGCCTGTAGACAACAAAAATCGGTTTTTTGAAAATAATTCCATTTCTTTTGTGATTGCTGGTATTCCAGACCAGATAGAGAGCTGGTTTTTGGATCAAATAAAAGAGGAACTTCCCCTCTTTCACGTCCTAGAGTTTCACTTAATTCGGTTTTCAAATTTACTAATTGTGATACAAAGAAGAAGGCAAGAAAATCAAACAAATACGATAAATTTGAAATTGGTACTCTAGCTTTTTCCGCTTGGCTTGTAGAGCAGTTTAAAGTTGTATGTATTAAAGGCAAGAAAATCACGCAAATACGATAAATTTGAAATTGGTACTCTAGCTTTTTCCGCTTGGCGTGTAGAGCAGTTTAACACTGTAATGAAGGACACCTGATGCCTGTAGAAAACAAAAAATCGGTTTTTTAAAAATTCTTCCCGTTCAACTCTAGGCGCACTCTCTCTGCTAGTTTAGTAGGCACGGCGTAAAGTGTTTCTGACAACTTTTTGTGATTGCTGCCGTTCCAGACCAGATAGAGAGCTGGTTTTAGATCAAATAAAAGAGAACTTCCCCTCTTTAACGTCCTAGTGTTTCACTTAATTCGGTTTTCAAATTTACCAATTGTGATCCAAAGAAGAAGGCAAGAAAATCACACAAATTCGATAGATTTGAAATTGGTACTCTAGCTTTTTCCGCTTGGCTTGTAGAGCAGTTTAAAGTTGTATGCCTGTAGACAACAAAAATCGGTTTTTTGAAAATTCTTCCCATTCAACTCTAGGCGCTCTATCTTTGCTAGTTTAGAAGATACAGCGATTTAAAGTTTTTTGACATCTTTTTGTGATTGCTGGTATTCCAGACCAGATAGAGAGCTGGTTTTTGGATCAAATAAAAGAGGAACTTCCCCTGTTAAACGTCCTAGAGTTTCACTTAATTCGGTTTTCAACTTTACCAATTGTGATACAAAGAAGAAGGCAAGAAAATCAAACAAATACGATAAATTTGAAATTGGTACTCTAGCTTTTTCCGCTTGGCTTGTAGAGCAGTTTAAAGTTCTATGCCTGTAGACAACAAAAATCGGTTTTTTGAAAATAATTCCATTTCTTTTGTGATTGCTGGTATTCCAGACCAGATAGAGAGCTGGTTTTTGGATCAAATAAAAGAGGAACTTCCCCTCTTTCACGTCCTAGAGTTTCACTTAATTCGGTTTTCAAATTTACTAATTGTGATACAAAGAAGAAGGCAAGAAAATCAAACAAATACGATAAATTTGAAATTGGTACTCTAGCTTTTTCCGCTTGGCTTGTAGAGCAGTTTAAAGTTGTATGCCTGTAGACAACAAAAATCGGTTTTTTGAAAATTCTTCCCATTCAACTCTAGGCGCTCTATCTCTGCTAGTTTAGAAGACACAGCGATTTAAAGTTTTTTGATATCTTTTTGTGATTGCTGGCATTCCAGACCAGATAGAGAGCTGGTTTTTTGATCAAATAAAAGAAGAACTTCCCCTCTTTAACGTCCTAGAGTTTCACTTAATTCGGTTTTCAAATTTACCAATTGTGATCCAAAGAAGAAGACCAGCTAGAGATCTGGTTTTAGGCTCTAATAAAAGAGGAACTTCTCATCTTTAACGTCCTAGAGTTTTACTTAATTCGGTTTTCAATTTTACCAATTGTGATCGAAAGAACAAGGCAAGAAAATCACACAAATACGATAAATTTGAAATTTGTACTCTAGCTTTTTCCGCTTGGCTTGTAGAGCAGTTTAAAGTTGTATGCCTGTAGACAACAAAAATCGGTTTTTTGAAAATTCTTCCCATTCAACTCTAGGCGTTCTATCTCTGCTAGTTTAGAAGATACAGCGATTTAAAGTTATTTGACATCTTTTTGTGATTGCTGGCATTCCAGACCAGATAGAGAGCTGGTTTTAGGCTCTAATAAAAGAGGAACTTCGCCTGTTAAACGTCCTAGAGTTTCACTTAATTCGGTTTTCAACTTTACCAATTGTGATCGAAAGAAGAAGGCAAGAAAATCACACAAGTACGATAAATTTGAAATTGGTACTCTAGCTTTTTCCGCTTGGCTTGTAGAGCAGTTTAAAGTTGTATGCCTGTAGACAACAAAAATCGGTTTTTTGAAAATTCTTCCCGTTCAACTCTAGGCGCTCTCTCTCTGCTAGTTTAGAAGGCATGACGTAAAGTGTTTCTGACAACTTTTCGTGATTACTGCCGTTCCATCCCAGCTAGAGATCTGGTTTTGGGCTCACATAAAAGAGGAACTTCCTCTCTTTAACGTCCTAGAGTTCCACTTAATTCGGTTTTCAAATTTACCAATTGTGATACAAAGAAGAAGGCAAGAAAATCACACAAATACGATAAATTTGAAATTGTACTCTAGCTTTTTCCGCTTGGCTTGTAGAGCAGTTTAAAGTTGTAATGAAAGACACCTGATGTCTGTAGAAAACAAAAATCGGTTTTTTGAAAATTCTTCCCATTCAACTCTAGGTGCTCTATCTCTGCTAGTTTAGAAAATACAGCGATTTAAAGTTTTTTGACATATTTTTGTGATTAATGGCATTACAGACCAGCTACAGAGCTGGTTTCTGGATCAAATAAAAGAGGAACTTCCCCTCTTTAACGTCCCAGAGTTTCACTTAGTTCGGTTTTCAACTTTACCAATTGTGATCGAAAGAAGAAGGCAAGAAAATCACAAAAATACGATAAATTTGAAATTGGTACTCTAGCTTTTTCCGCTTGGCTTGTAGAGCAGTTTAAAGTTGTATGCCTGTAGACAACAAAACTCGGTTTTTTGAAAATTCTTCCCATTCAACTCTAGGCGTTCTATCTCTGATAGTTTAGAAGACACAGCGATTTAAAGTTTTTTGATATCTTTTTGTGATTGCTGGCATTCCAGACCAGATAGAGAGCTGGTTTTTGGATCAAATAAAAGAGGTACTTCCCCTCTTTAGCGTCCTAGAGTTTCACTTAATTCGGTTTTCAAATTTATCAATTGTGATCCAAAGAAGAAGGCAAGAAAATCACGCAAATACGATAAATTTGAAATTGGTACTCTAGCTTTTTCCGCTTGTCGTGTAGAGCAGTTTAACATTGTAATGTAGGACACCTGATGCCTGTAGAAAACAAAAAATCGGTTTTTTAAAAATTCTTCCTATTCAACTCTAGGCGCACTCTCTCTGCTAGTTTAGTAGGCACGGCGTAAAGTGTTTCTGAAAACTTTTTGTGATTGCTGCCGTTCCAGACCAGATAGAGAGCTGGTTTTAGATCAAATAAAAGAGAACTTCCCCTCTTTAACGTCCTAGTGTTTCACTTAATTCGGTTTTCAAATTTACCAATTGTGATCCAAAGAAGAAGGCAAGAAAATCACACAAATTCGATAGATTTGAAATTGGTACTCTAGCTTTTTCCGCTTGGCTTGTAGAGCAGTTTAAAGTTGTATGCCTGTAGACAACAAAAATCGGTTTTTTGAAAATTCTTCCCATTCAACTCTAGGCGCTCTATCTTTGCTAGTTTAGAAGATACAGCGATTTAAAGTTTTTTGACATCTTTTTGTGATTGCTGGTATTCCAGACCAGATAGAGAGCTGGTTTTTGGATCAAATAAAAGAGGAACTTCCCCTGTTAAACGTCCTAGAGTTTCACTTAATTCGGTTTTCAACTTTACCAATTGTGATACAAAGAAGAAGGCAAGAAAATCAAACAAATACGATAAATTTGAAATTGGTACTCTAGCTTTTTCCGCTTTGCTTGTAGAGCAGTTTAAAGTTGTATGCCTGTAGACAACAAAAATCGGTTTTTTGAAAATAATTCCCTTTCTTTTGTGATTGCTGGTATTCCAGACCAGATAGAGAGCTGGTTTTTGGATCAAATAAAAGAGGAACTTCCCCTCTTTCACGTCCTAGAGTTTCACATAATTCGGTTTTCAAATTTACTAATTGTGATACAAAGAAGAAGGCAAGAAAATCAAACAAATACGATAAATTTGAAATTGGTACTCTAGCTTTTTCCGCTTTGCTTGTAGAGCAGTTTAAAGTTGTATGCCTGTAGACAACAAAAATCGGTTTTTTGAAAATAATTCCATTTCTTTTGTGATTGCTGGTATTCCAGACCAGATAGAGAGCTGGTTTTTGGATCAAATAAAAGAGGAACTTCCCCTCTTTCACGTCCTAGAGTTTCACTTAATTCGGTTTTCAAATTTACTAATTGTGATACAAAGAAGAAGGCAAGAAAATCAAACAAATACGATAAATTTGAAATTGGTACTCTAGCTTTTTCCGCTTGGCTTGTAGAGCAGTTTAAAGTTGTATGTATTAAAGGCAAGAAAATCACGCAAATACGATAAATTTGAAATTGGTACTCTAGCTTTTTCCGCTTGGCGTGTAGAGCAGTTTAACATTGTAATGAAGGACACCTGATGCCTGTAGAAAACAAAAAATCGGTTTTTTAAAAATTCTTCCCGTTCAACTCTAGGCGCACTCTCTCTGCTAGTTTAGTAGGCACGGCGTAAAGTGTTTCTGACAACTTTTTGTGATTGCTGCCGTTCCAGACCAGATAGAGAGCTGGTTTTAGATCAAATAAAAGAGAACTTCCCCTCTTTAACGTCCTAGTGTTTCACTTAATTCGGTTTTCAAATTTACCAATTGTGATCCAAAGAAGAAGGCAAGAAAATCACACAAATTCGATAGATTTGAAATTGGTACTCTAGCTTTTTCCGCTTGGCTTGTAGAGCAGTTTAAAGTTGTATGCCTGTAGACAACAAAAATCGGTTTTTTGAAAATTCTTCCCATTCAACTCTAGGCGCTCTATCTTTGCTAGTTTAGAAGATACAGCGATTTAAAGTTTTTTGACATCTTTTTGTGATTGCTGGTATTCCAGACCAGATAGAGAGCTGGTTTTTGGATCAAATAAAAGAGGAACTTCCCCTGTTAAACGTCCTAGAGTTTCACTTAATTCGGTTTTCAACTTTACCAATTGTGATACAAAGAAGAAGGCAAGAAAATCAAACAAATACGATAAATTTGAAATTGGTACTCTAGCTTTTTCCGCTTGGCTTGTAGAGCAGTTTAAAGTTCTATGCCTGTAGACAACAAAAATCGGTTTTTTGAAAATAATTCCATTTCTTTTGTGATTGCTGGTATTCCAGACCAGATAGAGAGCTGGTTTTTGGATCAAATAAAAGAGGAACTTCCCCTCTTTCACGTCCTAGAGTTTCACTTAATTCGGTTTTCAAATTTACTAATTGTGATACAAAGAAGAAGGCAAGAAAATCAAACAAATACGATAAATTTGAAATTGGTACTCTAGCTTTTTCCGCTTTGCTTGTAGAGCAGTTTAAAGTTGTATGCCTGTAGACAACAAAAATCGGTTTTTTGAAAATAATTCCATTTCTTTTGTGATTGCTGGTATTCCAGACCAGATAGAGAGCTGGTTTTTGGATCAAATAAAAGAGGAACTTCCCCTCTTTCACGTCCTAGAGTTTCACTTAATTCGGTTTTCAAATTTACTAATTGTGATACAAAGAAGAAGGCAAGAAAATCAAACAAATACGATAAATTTGAAATTGGTACTCTAGCTTTTTCCGCTTGGCTTGTAGAGCAGTTTAAAGTTGTATGTATTAAAGGCAAGAAAATCACGCAAATACGATAAATTTGAAATTGGTACTCTAGCTTTTTCCGCTTGGCGTGTAGAGCAGTTTAACATTGTAATGAAGGACACCTGATGCCTGTAGAAAACAAAAAATCGGTTTTTTAAAAATTCTTCCCGTTCAACTCTAGGCGCACTCTCTCTGCTAGTTTAGTAGGCACGGCGTAAAGTGTTTCTGACAACTTTTTGTGATTGCTGCCGTTTCAGACCAGATAGAGAGCTGGTTTTAGATCAAATAAAAGAGAACTTCCCCTCTTTAACGTCCTAGTGTTTCACTTAATTCGGTTTTCAAATTTACCAATTGTGATCCAAAGAAGAAGGCAAGAAAATCACACAAATTCGATAGATTTGAAATTGGTACTCTAGCTTTTTCCGCTTGGCTTGTAGAGCAGTTTAAAGTTGTATGCCTGTAGACAACAAAAATCGGTTTTTTGAAAATTCTTCCCATTCAACTCTAGGCGCTCTATCTTTGCTAGTTTAGAAGATACAGCGATTTAAAGTTTTTTGACATCTTTTTGTGATTGCTGGTATTCCAGACCAGATAGAGAGCTGGTTTTTGGATCAAATAAAAGAGGAACTTCCCCTGTTAAACGTCCTAGAGTTTCACTTAATTCGGTTTTCAACTTTACCAATTGTGATACAAAGAAGAAGGCAAGAAAATCAAACAAATACGATAAATTTGAAATTGGTACTCTAGCTTTTTCCGCTTGGCTTGTAGAGCAGTTTAAAGTTCTATGCCTGTAGACAACAAAAATCGGTTTTTTGAAAATAATTCCATTTCTTTTGTGATTGCTGGTATTCCAGACCAGATAGAGAGCTGGTTTTTGGATCAAATAAAAGAGGAACTTCCCCTCTTTCACGTCCTAGAGTTTCACTTAATTCGGTTTTCAAATTTACTAATTGTGATACAAAGAAGAAGGCAAGAAAATCAAACAAATACGATAAATTTGAAATTGGTACTCTAGCTTTTTCCGCTTGGCTTGTAGAGCAGTTTAAAGTTGTATGCCTGTAGACAACAAAAATCGGTTTTTTGAAAATTCTTCCCATTCAACTCTAGGCGCTCTATCTCTGCTAGTTTAGAAGACACAGCGATTTAAAGTTTTTTGATATCTTTTTGTGATTGCTGGCATTCCAGACCAGATAGAGAGCTGGTTTTTTGATCAAATAAAAGAAGAACTTCCCCTCTTTAACGTCCTAGAGTTTCACTTAATTCGGTTTTCAAATTTACCAATTGTGATCCAAAGAAGAAGACCAGCTAGAGATCTGGTTTTAGGCTCTAATAAAAGAGGAACTTCTCATCTTTAACGTCCTAGAGTTTTACTTAATTCGGTTTTCAACTTTACCAATTGTGATCGAAAGAACAAGGCAAGAAAATCACACAAATACGATAAATTTGAAATTTGTACTCTAGCTTTTTCCGCTTGGCTTGTAGAGCAGTTTAAAGTTGTATGCCTGTAGACAACAAAAATCGGTTTTTTGAAAATTCTTCCCATTCAACTCTAGGCGTTCTATCTCTGCTAGTTTAGAAGATACAGCGATTTAAAGTTTTTTGACATCTTTTTGTGATTGCTGGCATTCCAGACCAGATAGAGAGCTGGTTTTAGGCTCTAATAAAAGAGGAACTTCGCCTGTTAAACGTCCTAGAGTTTCACTTAATTCGGTTTTCAACTTTACCAATTGTGATACAAAGAAGAAGGCAAGAAAATCAAACAAATACGATAAATTTGAAATTGGTACTCTAGCTTTTTCCGCTTGGCGTGTAGAGCAGTTTAACGTTGTAATGAAGGACACCTGATGCCTGTAGAAACCAAAAATCGGTTTTTTGAAAATTCTTCCCGTTCAACTCTAGTCGCACTCTCTCTGCTAGTTTAGAAGGTACGGCGTAAAGTGTTTCTGACAACTTTTTGTGATTGCTGCCGTTCCAGACCAGCTAGAGATCTGGTTTTAGGCTCTAATAAAAGAGGAACTTCCCCTGTTAAACGTCCTAGAGTTTCACTTAATTCGGTTTTCAACTTTACCAATTGTGATCGAAAGAACAAGGCAAGAAAATCACACAAATACGATAAATTTGATATTTGTACTCTAGCTTTTTCCGCTTGGCTTGTAGAGCAGTTTAAAGTTGTATGCCTGTAGACAACAAAAATCGGTTTTTTGAAAATTCTTCCCATTCAACTCTAGGCGTTCTATCTCTGCTAGTTTAGAAGATACAGCGATTTAAAGTTTTTTGACATCTTTTTGTGATTGCTGGCATTCCAGACCAGATAGAGAGCTGGTTTTAGGCTCTAATAAAAGAGGAACTTCGCCTGTTAAACGTCCTAGAGTTTCACTTAATTCGGTTTTCAACTTTACCAATTGTGATACAAAGAAGAAGGCAAGAAAATCAAACAAATACGATAAATTTGAAATTGGTACTCTAGCTTTTTCCGCTTGGCGTGTAGAGCAGTTTAACGTTGTAATGAAGGACACCTGATGCCTGTAGAAACCAAAAATCGGTTTTTTGAAAATTCTTCCCGTTCAACTCTAGTCGCACTCTCTCTGCTAGTTTAGAAGGTACGGCGTAAAGTGTTTCTGACAACTTTTTGTGATTGCTGCCGTTCCAGACCAGCTAGAGATCTGGTTTTAGGCTCTAATAAAAGAGGAACTTCCCCTGTTAAACGTCCTAGAGTTTCACTTAATTCGGTTTTCAACTTTACCAATTGTGATCGAAAGAAGAAGGCAAGAAAATCACACAAGTACGATAAATTTGAAATTGGTACTCTAGCTTTTTCCGCTTGGCTTGTAGAGCAGTTTAAAGTTGTATGCCTGTAGACAACAAAAATCGGTTTTTTGAAAATTCTTCCCGTTCAACTCTAGGCGCTCTCTCTCTGCTAGTTTAGAAGGCATGACGTAAAGTGTTTCTGACAACTTTTCGTGATTACTGCCGTTCCATCCCAGCTAGAGATCTGGTTTTGGGCTCACATAAAAGAGGAACTTCCTCTCTTTAACGTCCTAGAGTTCCACTTAATTCGGTTTTCAAATTTACCAATTGTGATACAAAGAAGAAGGCAAGAAAATCACACAAATACGATAAATTTGAAATTGTACTCTAGCTTTTTCCGCTTGGCTTGTAGAGCAGTTTAAAGTTGTAATGAAAGACACCTGATGTCTGTAGAAAACAAAAATCGGTTTTTTGAAAATTCTTCCCATTCAACTCTAGGTGCTCTATCTCTGCTAGTTTAGAAAATACAGCGATTTAAAGTTTTTTGACATATTTTTGTGATTAATGGCATTACAGACCAGTTACAGAGCTGGTTTCTGGATCAAATAAAAGAGGAACTTCCCCTCTTTAACGTCCCAGAGTTTCACTTAGTTCGGTTTTCAACTTTACCAATTGTGATCGAAAGAAGAAGGCAAGAAAATCACAAAAATACGATAAATTTGAAATTGGTACTCTAGCTTTTTCCGCTTGGCTTGTAGAGCAGTTTAAAGTTGTATGCCTGTAGACAACAAAACTCGGTTTTTTGAAAATTCTTCCCATTCAACTCTAGGCGTTCTATCTCTGATAGTTTAGAAGACACAGCGATTTAAAGTTTTTTGATATCTTTTTGTGATTGCTGGCATTCCAGACCAGATAGAGAGCTGGTTTTTGGATCAAATAAAAGAGGAACTTCCCCTGTTAAACGTCCTAGAGTTTCACTTAATTCGGTTTTCAACTTTACCAATTGTGATACAAAGAAGAAGGCAAGAAAATCAAACAAATACGATAAATTTGAAATTGGTACTCTAGCTTTTTCCGCTTTGCTTGTAGAGCAGTTTAAAGTTGTATGCCTGTAGACAACAAAAATCGGTTTTTTGAAAATAATTCCCTTTCTTTTGTGATTGCTGGTATTCCAGACCAGATAGAGAGCTGGTTTTTGGATCAAATAAAAGAGGAACTTCCCCTCTTTCACGTCCTAGAGTTTCACATAATTCGGTTTTCAAATTTACTAATTGTGATACAAAGAAGAAGGCAAGAAAATCAAACAAATACGATAAATTTGAAATTGGTACTCTAGCTTTTTCCGCTTTGCTTGTAGAGCAGTTTAAAGTTGTATGCCTGTAGACAACAAAAATCGGTTTTTTGAAAATAATTCCATTTCTTTTGTGATTGCTGGTATTCCAGACCAGATAGAGAGCTGGTTTTTGGATCAAATAAAAGAGGAACTTCCCCTCTTTCACGTCCTAGAGTTTCACTTAATTCGGTTTTCAAATTTACTAATTGTGATACAAAGAAGAAGGCAAGAAAATCAAACAAATACGATAAATTTGAAATTGGTACTCTAGCTTTTTCCGCTTGGCTTGTAGAGCAGTTTAAAGTTGTATGTATTAAAGGCAAGAAAATCACGCAAATACGATAAATTTGAAATTGGTACTCTAGCTTTTTCCGCTTGGCGTGTAGAGCAGTTTAACATTGTAATGAAGGACACCTGATGCCTGTAGAAAACAAAAAATCGGTTTTTTAAAAATTCTTCCCGTTCAACTCTAGGCGCACTCTCTCTGCTAGTTTAGTAGGCACGGCGTAAAGTGTTTCTGACAACTTTTTGTGATTGCTGCCGTTCCAGACCAGATAGAGAGCTGGTTTTAGATCAAATAAAAGAGAACTTCCCCTCTTTAACGTCCTAGTGTTTCACTTAATTCGGTTTTCAAATTTACCAATTGTGATCCAAAGAAGAAGGCAAGAAAATCACACAAATTCGATAGATTTGAAATTGGTACTCTAGCTTTTTCCGCTTGGCTTGTAGAGCAGTTTAAAGTTGTATGCCTGTAGACAACAAAAATCGGTTTTTTGAAAATTCTTCCCATTCAACTCTAGGCGCTCTATCTTTGCTAGTTTAGAAGATACAGCGATTTAAAGTTTTTTGACATCTTTTTGTGATTGCTGGTATTCCAGACCAGATAGAGAGCTGGTTTTTGGATCAAATAAAAGAGGAACTTCCCCTGTTAAACGTCCTAGAGTTTCACTTAATTCGGTTTTCAACTTTACCAATTGTGATACAAAGAAGAAGGCAAGAAAATCAAACAAATACGATAAATTTGAAATTGGTACTCTAGCTTTTTCCGCTTGGCTTGTAGAGCAGTTTAAAGTTCTATGCCTGTAGACAACAAAAATCGGTTTTTTGAAAATAATTCCATTTCTTTTGTGATTGCTGGTATTCCAGACCAGATAGAGAGCTGGTTTTTGGATCAAATAAAAGAGGAACTTCCCCTCTTTCACGTCCTAGAGTTTCACTTAATTCGGTTTTCAAATTTACTAATTGTGATACAAAGAAGAAGGCAAGAAAATCAAACAAATACGATAAATTTGAAATTGGTACTCTAGCTTTTTCCGCTTGGCTTGTAGAGCAGTTTAAAGTTGTATGCCTGTAGACAACAAAAATCGGTTTTTTGAAAATTCTTCCCATTCAACTCTAGGCGCTCTATCTCTGCTAGTTTAGAAGACACAGCGATTTAAAGTTTTTTGATATCTTTTTGTGATTGCTGGCATTCCAGACCAGATAGAGAGCTGGTTTTTTGATCAAATAAAAGAAGAACTTCCCCTCTTTAACGTCCTAGAGTTTCACTTAATTCGGTTTTCAAATTTACCAATTGTGATCCAAAGAAGAAGACCAGCTAGAGATCTGGTTTTAGGCTCTAATAAAAGAGGAACTTCTCATCTTTAACGTCCTAGAGTTTTACTTAATTCGGTTTTCAACTTTACCAATTGTGATCGAAAGAACAAGGCAAGAAAATCACACAAATACGATAAATTTGAAATTTGTACTCTAGCTTTTTCCGCTTGGCTTGTAGAGCAGTTTAAAGTTGTATGCCTGTAGACAACAAAAATCGGTTTTTTGAAAATTCTTCCCATTCAACTCTAGGCGTTCTATCTCTGCTAGTTTAGAAGATACAGCGATTTAAAGTTTTTTGACATCTTTTTGTGATTGCTGGCATTCCAGACCAGATAGAGAGCTGGTTTTAGGCTCTAATAAAAGAGGAACTTCGCCTGTTAAACGTCCTAGAGTTTCACTTAATTCGGTTTTCAACTTTACCAATTGTGATACAAAGAAGAAGGCAAGAAAATCAAACAAATACGATAAATTTGAAATTGGTACTCTAGCTTTTTCCGCTTGGCGTGTAGAGCAGTTTAACGTTGTAATGAAGGACACCTGATGCCTGTAGAAACCAAAAATCGGTTTTTTGAAAATTCTTCCCGTTCAACTCTAGTCGCACTCTCTCTGCTAGTTTAGAAGGTACGGCGTAAAGTGTTTCTGACAACTTTTTGTGATTGCTGCCGTTCCAGACCAGCTAGAGATCTGGTTTTAGGCTCTAATAAAAGAGGAACTTCCCCTGTTAAACGTCCTAGAGTTTCACTTAATTCGGTTTTCAACTTTACCAATTGTGATCGAAAGAACAAGGCAAGAAAATCACACAAATACGATAAATTTGATATTTGTACTCTAGCTTTTTCCGCTTGGCTTGTAGAGCAGTTTAAAGTTGTATGCCTGTAGACAACAAAAATCGGTTTTTTGAAAATTCTTCCCATTCAACTCTAGGCGTTCTATCTCTGCTAGTTTAGAAGATACAGCGATTTAAAGGTTTTTGACATCTTTTTGTGATTGCTGGCATTCCAGACCAGATAGAGAGCTGGTTTTAGGCTCTAATAAAAGAGGAACTTCGCCTGTTAAACGTCCTAGAGTTTCACTTAATTCGGTTTTCAACTTTACCAATTGTGATACAAAGAAGAAGGCAAGAAAATCAAACAAATACGATAAATTTGAAATTGGTACTCTAGCTTTTTCCGCTTGGCGTGTAGAGCAGTTTAACGTTGTAATGAAGGACACCTGATGCCTGTAGAAACCAAAAATCGGTTTTTTGAAAATTCTTCCCGTTCAACTCTAGTCGCACTCTCTCTGCTAGTTTAGAAGGTACGGCGTAAAGTGTTTCTGACAACTTTTTGTGATTGCTGCCGTTCCAGACCAGCTAGAGATCTGGTTTTAGGCTCTAATAAAAGAGGAACTTCCCCTGTTAAACGTCCTAGAGTTTCACTTAATTCGGTTTTCAACTTTACCAATTGTGATCGAAAGAAGAAGGCAAGAAAATCACACAAGTACGATAAATTTGAAATTGGTACTCTAGCTTTTTCCGCTTGGCTTGTAGAGCAGTTTAAAGTTGTATGCCTGTAGACAACAAAAATCGGTTTTTTGAAAATTCTTCCCGTTCAACTCTAGGCGCTCTCTCTCTGCTAGTTTAGAAGGCATGACGTAAAGTGTTTCTGACAACTTTTCGTGATTACTGCCGTTCCATCCCAGCTAGAGATCTGGTTTTGGGCTCACATAAAAGAGGAACTTCCTCTCTTTAACGTCCTAGAGTTCCACTTAATTCGGTTTTCAAATTTACCAATTGTGATACAAAGAAGAAGGCAAGAAAATCACACAAATACGATAAATTTGAAATTGTACTCTAGCTTTTTCCGCTTGGCTTGTAGAGCAGTTTAAAGTTGTAATGAAAGACACCTGATGTCTGTAGAAAACAAAAATCGGTTTTTTGAAAATTCTTCCCATTCAACTCTAGGTGCTCTATCTCTGCTAGTTTAGAAAATACAGCGATTTAAAGTTTTTTGACATATTTTTGTGATTAATGGCATTACAGACCAGCTACAGAGCTGGTTTCTGGATCAAATAAAAGAGGAACTTCCCCTCTTTAACGTCCCAGAGTTTCACTTAGTTCGGTTTTCAACTTTACCAATTGTGATCGAAAGAAGAAGGCAAGAAAATCACAAAAATACGATAAATTTGAAATTGGTACTCTAGCTTTTTCCGCTTGGCTTGTAGAGCAGTTTAAAGTTGTATGCCTGTAGACAACAAAACTCGGTTTTTTGAAAATTCTTCCCATTCAACTCTAGGCGTTCTATCTCTGATAGTTTAGAAGACACAGCGATTTAAAGTTTTTTGATATCTTTTTGTGATTGCTGGCATTCCAGACCAGATAGAGAGCTGGTTTTTGGATCAAATAAAAGAGGTACTTCCCCTCTTTAGCGTCCTAGAGTTTCACTTAATTCGGTTTTCAAATTTATCAATTGTGATCCAAAGAAGAAGGCAAGAAAATCACGCAATTACGATAAATTTGAAATTGGTACTCTAGCTTTTTCCGCTTGTCGTGTAGAGCAGTTTAACATTGTAATGAAGGACACCTGATGCCTGTAGAAAACAAAAAATCGGTTTTTTAAAAATTCTTCCTATTCAACTCTAGGCGCACTCTCTCTGCTAGTTTAGTAGGCACGGCGTAAAGTGTTTCTGACAACTTTTCGTGATTACTGCCGTTCCATCCCAGCTAGAGATCTGGTTTTGGGCTCACATAAAAGAGGAACTTCCTCTCTTTAACGTCCTAGAGTTTCACTTAATTCGGTTTTCAAATTTACCAATTGTGATCCAAAGAAGAAGGCAAGAAAATCACACAAATTCGATAGATTTGAAATTGGTACTCTAGCTTTTTCCGCTTGGCTTGTAGAGCAGTTTAAAGTTGTATGCCTGTAGACAACAAAAATCGGTTTTTTGAAAATTCTTCCCATTCAACTCTAGGCGCTCTATCTTTGCTAGTTTAGAAGATACAGCGATTTAAAGTTTTTTGACATCTTTTTGTGATTGCTGGTATTCCAGACCAGATAGAGAGCTGGTTTTTGGATCAAATAAAAGAGGAACTTCCCCTGTTAAACGTCCTAGAGTTTCACTTAATTCGGTTTTCAACTTTACCAATTGTGATACAAAGAAGAAGGCAAGAAAATCAAACAAATACGATAAATTTGAAATTGGTACTCTAGCTTTTTCCGCTTTGCTTGTAGAGCAGTTTAAAGTTGTATGCCTGTAGACAACAAAAATCGGTTTTTTGAAAATAATTCCCTTTCTTTTGTGATTGCTGGTATTCCAGACCAGATAGAGAGCTGGTTTTTGGATCAAATAAAAGAGGAACTTCCCCTCTTTCACGTCCTAGAGTTTCACATAATTCGGTTTTCAAATTTACTAATTGTGATACAAAGAAGAAGGCAAGAAAATCAAACAAATACGATAAATTTGAAATTGGTACTCTAGCTTTTTCCGCTTTGCTTGTAGAGCAGTTTAAAGTTGTATGCCTGTAGACAACAAAAATCGGTTTTTTGAAAATAATTCCATTTCTTTTGTGATTGCTGGTATTCCAGACCAGATAGAGAGCTGGTTTTTGGATCAAATAAAAGAGGAACTTCCCCTCTTTCACGTCCTAGAGTTTCACTTAATTCGGTTTTCAAATTTACTAATTGTGATACAAAGAAGAAGGCAAGAAAATCAAACAAATACGATAAATTTGAAATTGGTACTCTAGCTTTTTCCGCTTGGCTTGTAGAGCAGTTTAAAGTTGTATGTATTAAAGGCAAGAAAATCACGCAAATACGATAAATTTGAAATTGGTACTCTAGCTTTTTCCGCTTGGCGTGTAGAGCAGTTTAACATTGTAATGAAGGACACCTGATGCCTGTAGAAAACAAAAAATCGGTTTTTTAAAAATTCTTCCCGTTCAACTCTAGGCGCACTCTCTCTGCTAGTTTAGTAGGCACGGCGTAAAGTGTTTCTGACAACTTTTTGTGATTGCTGCCGTTCCAGACCAGATAGAGAGCTGGTTTTAGATCAAATAAAAGAGAACTTCCCCTCTTTAACGTCCTAGTGTTTCACTTAATTCGGTTTTCAAATTTACCAATTGTGATCCAAAGAAGAAGGCAAGAAAATCACACAAATTCGATAGATTTGAAATTGGTACTCTAGCTTTTTCCGCTTGGCTTGTAGAGCAGTTTAAAGTTGTATGCCTGTAGACAACAAAAATCGGTTTTTTGAAAATTCTTCCCATTCAACTCTAGGCGCTCTATCTTTGCTAGTTTAGAAGATACAGCGATTTAAAGTTTTTTGACATCTTTTTGTGATTGCTGGTATTCCAGACCAGATAGAGAGCTGGTTTTTGGATCAAATAAAAGAGGAACTTCCCCTGTTAAACGTCCTAGAGTTTCACTTAATTCGGTTTTCAACTTTACCAATTGTAATACAAAGAAGAAGGCAAGAAAATCAAACAAATACGATAAATTTGAAATTGGTACTCTAGCTTTTTCCGCTTGGCTTGTAGAGCAGTTTAAAGTTGTATGCCTGTAGACAACAAAAATCGGTTTTTTGAAAATAATTCCATTTCTTTTGTGATTGCTGGTATTCCAGACCAGATAGAGAGCTGGTTTTTGGATCAAATAAAAGAGGAACTTCCCCTCTTTCACGTCCTAGAGTTTCACTTAATTCAGTTTTCAAATTTACTAATTGTGATACAAAGAAGAAGGCAAGAAAATCAAACAAATACGATAAATTTGAAATTGGTAATCTAGCTTTTTCCGCTTGGCTTGTAGAGCAGTTTAAAGTTGTATGCCTGTAGACAACAAAACTCGGTTTTTTGAAAATTCTTCCCATTCAACTCTAGGCGTTCTATCTCTGCTAGTTTAGAAGATACAGCGATTTAAAGTTTTTTCACATCTTTTTGTGATTGCTGGCATTCCAGACCAGATAGAGAGCTGGTTTTTGGATCAAATAAAAGAGGAACTTCCCCTCTTTAACGTCCTAGAGTTTCATTTAATTCTGTTTTCAACTTTACCAATAGTAATCCAAAGAAAAAGGTCAGAGAATCACCCAAATACGAACAATTTTAAAATTGAAATTGGTTATGTAGCTTTTTCGGCTTGGCTTGTAGAGCAGTTTAAAGTTGTATGCCTGTAGACAACAAAAATCGGTTTTTTGAAAATTCTTCCTATTCAACTCTCGGCGCTCTATCTCTGCTAGTTTAGAAGATATAGCGATTTAAAGTTTTTTGATATCTTTTTGTGATTGCTGGCATTCCAGACCAGATAGAGAGCTGGTTTTTTGATCAAAAAAAAAAAAACTTCCCCTCTTTAACGTCCTAGAGTTTCACTTAATTCGGTTTTCAAATTTACCAATTGTGATCCAAAGAAGAAGACCAGCTAGAGATCTGGTTTTAGGCTCTAATAAAAGAGGAACTTCTCATCTTTAACGTCCTAGAGTTTTACTTAATTCGGTTTTCAACTTTACCAATTGTGATCGAAAGAACAAGGCAAGAAAATCACACAAATACGATAAATTTGAAATTTGTACTCTAGCTTTTTCCGCTTGGCTTGTAGAGCAGTTTAAAGTTGTATGCCTGTAGACAACAAAAATCGGTTTTTTGAAAATTCTTCCCATTCAACTCTAGGCGTTCTATCTCTGCTAATTTAGAAGATACAGCGATTTAAAGTTTTTTGACATCTTTTTGTGATTGCTGGCATTCCAGACCAGATAGAGAGCTGGTTTTAGGCTCTAATAAAAGAGAAACTTCGCCTGTTAAACGTCCTAGAGTTTCACTTAATTCGGTTTTCAACTTTACCAATTGTGATACAAAGAAGAAGGCAAGAAAATCAAACAAATACGATAAATTTGAAATTGGTACTCTAGCTTTTTCCGCTTGGCGTGTAGAGCAGTTTAATGTTGTAATGAAGGACACCTGATGCCTGTAGAAACCAAAAATCGGTTTTTTGAAAATTCTTCCCGTTCAACTCTAGTCGCACTCTCTCTGCTAGTTTAGAAGGTACGGCGTAAAGTGTTTCTGACAACTTTTTGTGATTGCTGCCGTTCCAGACCAGCTAGAGATCTGGTTTTAGGCTCTAATAAAAGAGGAACTTCCCCTGTTAAACGTCCTAGAGTTTCACTTAATTCGGTTTTCAAATTTACCAATTGTGATCGAAAGAAGAAGGCAAGAAAATCACACAAGTACGATAAATTTGAAATTGGTACTCTAGCTTTTTCCGCTTGGCTTGTAGAGCAGTTTAAAGTTGTATGCCTGTAGACAACAAAAATCGGTTTTTTGAAAATTCTTCCCGTTCAACTCTAGGCGCTTTCTCTCTGCTAGTTTAGAAGGCATGACGTAAAGTGTTTCTGACAACTTTTCGTGATTACTGCCGTTCCATCCCAGCTAGAGATCTGGTTTTGGGCTCACATAAAAGAGGAACTTCCTCTCTTTAACGTCCTAGAGTTCCACTTAATTCGGTTTTCAAATTTACCAATTGTGATACAAAGAAGAAGGCAAGAAAATCACACAAATACGATAAATTTGAAATTGTACTCTAGCTTTTTCCGCTTGGCTTGTAGAGCAGTTTAAAGTTGTAATGAAAGACACCTGATGTCTGTAGAAAACAAAAATCGGTTTTTTGAAAATTCTTCCCGTTCAACTCTAGGCGCTTTCTCTCTGCTAGTTTAGAAGGCATGACGTAAAGTGTTTCTGACAACTTTTCGTGATTACTGCCGTTCCATCCCAGCTACAGAGCTGGTTTCTGGATCAAGTAAAAGAGGAACTTCCCCTCTTTAACGTCCCAGAGTTTCACTTAATTCGGTTTTCAACTTTACCAATTGTGATCGAAAGAAGAAGGCAAGAAAATCACAAAAATACGATAAATTTGAAATTGGTACTCTAGCTTTTTCCGCTTGGCTTGTAGAGCAGTTTAAAGTTGTATGCCTGTAGACAACAAAACTCGGTTTTTTGAAAATTCTTCCCATTCAACTCTAGGCGTTCTATCTCTGATAGTTTAGAAGACACAGCGATTTAAAGTTTTTTGATATCTTTTTGTGATTGCTGGCATTCCAGACCAGATAGAGAGCTGGTTTTTGGATCAAATAAAAGAGGTACTTCCCCTCTTTAACGTCCTAGAGTTTCACTTAATTCGGTTTTCAAATTTATCAATTGTGATCCAAAGAAGAAGGCAAGAAAATCACGCAAATACGATAAATTTGAAATTGGTACTCTAGCTTTTTCCGCTTGTCGTGTAGAGCAGTTTAACATTGTAATGAAGGACACCTGATGCCTGTAGAAAACAAAAAATCGGTTTTTTAAAAATTCTTCCTATTCAACTCTAGGCGCACTCTCTCTGCTAGTTTAGTAGGCACGGCGTAAAGTGTTTCTGAAAACTTTTTGTGATTGCTGCCGTTCCAGACCAGATAGAGAGCTGGTTTTAGATCAAATAAAAGAGAACTTCCCCTCTTTAACGTCCTAGTGTTTCACTTAATTCGGTTTTCAAATTTACCAATTGTGATCCAAAGAAGAAGGCAAGAAAATCACACAAATTCGATAGATTTGAAATTGGTACTCTAGCTTTTTCCGCTTGGCTTGTAGAGCAGTTTAAAGTTGTATGCCTGTAGACAACAAAAATCGGTTTTTTGAAAATTCTTCCCATTCAACTCTAGGCGCTCTATCTTTGCTAGTTTAGAAGATACAGCGATTTAAAGTTTTTTGACATCTTTTTGTGATTGCTGGTATTCCAGACCAGATAGAGAGCTGGTTTTTGGATCAAATAAAAGAGGAACTTCCCCTGTTAAACGTCCTAGAGTTTCACTTAATTCGGTTTTCAACTTTACCAATTGTGATACAAAGAAGAAGGCAAGAAAATCAAACAAATACGATAAATTTGAAATTGGTACTCTAGCTTTTTCCGCTTTGCTTGTAGAGCAGTTTAAAGTTGTATGCCTGTAGACAACAAAAATCGGTTTTTTGAAAATAATTCCCTTTCTTTTGTGATTGCTGGTATTCCAGACCAGATAGAGAGCTGGTTTTTGGATCAAATAAAAGAGGAACTTCCCCTCTTTCACGTCCTAGAGTTTCACTTAATTCGGTTTTCAAATTTACTAATTGTGATACAAAGAAGAAGGCAAGAAAATCAAACAAATACGATAAATTTGAAATTGGTACTCTAGCTTTTTCCGCTTTGCTTGTAGAGCAGTTTAAAGTTGTATGCCTGTAGACAACAAAAATCGGTTTTTTGAAAATAATTCCATTTCTTTTGTGATTGCTGGTATTCCAGACCAGATATAGAGCTGGTTTTTGGATCAAATAAAAGAGGAACTTCCCCTCTTTCACGTCCTAGAGTTTCACTTAATTCGGTTTTCAAATTTACTAATTGTGATACAAAGAAGAAGGCAAGAAAATCAAACAAATACGATAAATTTGAAATTGGTACTCTAGCTTTTTCCGCTTGGCTTGTAGAGCAGTTTAAAGTTGTATGCCTGTAGACAACAAAACTCGGTTTTTTGAAAATTCTTCCCATTCAACTCTAGGCGTTCTATCTGCTAGTTTAGAAGATACAGCGATTTAAAGTTTTTTCACATCTTTTTGTGATTGCTGGCATTCCAGACCAGATAGAGAGATGGTTTTTGGATCAAATAAAAGAGGAACTTCCCCTCTTTAACGTCCTAGAGTTTCATTTAATTCTGTTTTCAACTTTACCAATAGTAATCCAAAGAAAAAGGTCAGAGAATCACCCAAATACGAACAATTTTAAAATTGAAATTGGTTATGTAGCTTTTTCGGCTTGGCTTGTAGAGCAGTTTAAAGTTGTATGCCTGTAGACAACAAAAATCGGTTTTTTGAAAATTCTTCCTATTCAACTCTCGGCGCTCTATCTCTGCTAGTTTAGAAGACACAGCGATTTAAAGTTTTTTGATATCTTTTTGTGATTGCTGGCATTCCAGACCAGATAGAGAGCTGGTTTTTTGATCAAATAAAAGAAGAACTTCCCCTCTTTAACGTCCTAGAGTTTCACTTAATTCGGTTTTCAAATTTACCAATTGTGATCCAAAGAAGAAGACCAGCTAGAGTTCTGGTTTTAGGCTCTAATAAAAGAGGAACTTCTCATCTTTAACGTCCTAGAGTTTTACTTAATTCGGTTTTCAACTTTACCAATTGTGATCGAAAGAACAAGGCAAG
This sequence comes from Coelopa pilipes, assembly GCA_947389925.1. Lineage (NCBI taxonomy): Eukaryota > Metazoa > Arthropoda > Insecta > Diptera > Coelopidae > Coelopa > Coelopa pilipes. The sequence goes on from OX376700.1 coordinate 12,977,742, forward strand.
AAAATCACACAAATACGATAAATTTGAAATTTGTACTCTAGCTTTTTCCGCTTGGCTTGTAGAGCAGTTTAAAGTTGTATGCCTGTAGACAACAAAAATCGGTTTTTTGAAAATTCTTCCCATTCAACTCTAGGCGTTCTATCTCTGCTAGTGTTGAAGGTACTGCGTAAAGTGCTTTTGACAACTTTTTGTGATTGCTGCCGTTCTAGACCAGCTAGAGAGCTTGTTTTAGGCTCAAATAAAAGAGGAACTTCCCCTATTGAACGTCCTAGAGTTTCATTTAATTAGGTTATCAACTTTACCAATAGTGATCTAAAGAAAAAAGCAAGAAAATCACCCAAATGCGAAAAATTTGAAATTTGAAATTGGTAATCTAGCTTTTTCCGCTTGGCTGGTAGAGCAACAAAAATCGGTATTTTGCAAATTCTTCCCATTCAGCTCTAAGCGCTCATCTCTGCTAGTTTAGAAGGTATGGCGTAAAGTGTTTTTGACAACTTTTTGTGATTGCTGCCGTTCTAGACCAGCTAGAGAGCTTGTTTTAGGCTCAAATAAAAGAGGAACTTCCCCTCTTGAACGTCCTAGAGTTTCATTTAATTCGGTTTTCAACTTTACCAATAGTGATCCAAAGAAAAAAGCAAGAAAATCACCCAAATACGAAAAATTTGAAATTTGAAATTGGAAATCTAGCTTTTTCCGCTTGTCTGGTAGAGCAACAAAAATCGGTATTTTGCAAATTCTTCCCATTCAGCTCTAAGCGCTCATCTCTGCTAGTTTAGAAGGTATGGCGTAAAGTGTTTTTGACAACTTTTTGTGATTGCTGCCGTTCTAGACTAGCTAGAGAGCTTGTTTTAGGCTCAAATAAAAGAGGAACTTCCCCTCTTGAACGTCCCAGAGTTTCATTTAATTCGGTTTTCAACTTTACTAATAGTAATCTAAAGAAAAAGGCAAAAAAATCACCCAAATACGAAAAATTTTAAATTTGAAATTGGTAATCTAGCTTTTTCCGCTTGGCTTGTAGAGCAACAAAAATCGGTATTTTGCAAATTCTTCCCATTCAGCTCTAAGCGCTCATCTCTGCTAGTTTAGAAGGTATGGCGTAAAGTGTTTTTGACAACTTTTTATGATTGCTGCCGTTCTAGACCAGCTTGAGAGCTTGTTTTAGGCTCAAATAAAAGAAGAACTTCCCCTCTTTAACGTCCTAGAGTTTCATTTAATTCGGTTTTCAACTTTACCAATAGTGATCCAAAGAAGAAGGCAAGAAAATCAAACAAATACGATAAATTTGAAATTGGTACTCTAGTACTCACCAAAATACGAAAAATTTTAAATTTGAAATTGGTAATCTAACTTTTTCCGCTTGGCTTGTAGAGCACTTTAAAGTTGTATGCCTGTAGATAAAAAACCCGGTCTTTTGAAAATTCTTCCCATTCAACTCTAGGCGCTCTATCCTGCTAGTGTAGAAGGTACGGCGTAAAGTGTTTTTGACAACTTTTTGTGATTGCTGCCGTTCTAGACCAGCTAGAGAGCTTGTTTTAGGCTCAAATAAAAGAGGAACTTCCCCTCTTGAACGTCCTAGAGTTTCATTTAATTCGGTTTTCAACTTTACCAATAGTGATCCAAAGAAAATGGCAAGAAAATCACCAAAATACGAAAAATTTGAAATTTGAAAATGGTAATCTAACTTTTTCCGCTTGGCTTGTAGAGCAGTTTAAAGTTGTATGCCTGTAGACAAAAAACCCGGTCTTTTGAAAATTCATCCCATTCAACTCTAGGCGCTCTATCTCTGCTAGCGTAGAAGGTACGGCGTAAAGTGTTTTTGACAACTTTTTGTGATTGCTGCCGTTCTAGACCAACTAGAGAGCTTGTTTTAGGCTCAAATAAAAGAGGAACTTCCCCTATTGAACGTCCTAGAGTTTCATTTAATTAGGTTTTCAACTTTACCAATAGTGATCCGAAGAAAATGGCAAGAAAATCACCCAAATACGAAAAATTTGAAATTTGAAATTGGTATTCTAGCTTTTTCCGCTTGGCTGGTAGAGCAACAAAAATCGGTATTTTGCAAATTCTTCCCATTCAGCTCTAAGCGCCCAAAGAAAATTTCCAAAGAAAATGGCAAGAAAATCACCAAAATACGAAAAATTTGAAATTTGAAAATGTTAATCTAACTTTTTCCGCTTGGCTTGTAGAGCAGTTTAAAGTTGTATGCCTGTAGACAAAAAACCCGGTCTTTTGAAAATTCATCCCATTCAGCTCTAAGCGCTCATCTCTGCTAGTTTAGAAGGTATGGCGTAAAGTGTTTTTGACAACTTTTTGTGATTGCTGCCGTTCTAGACCAGCTAGAGAACTTGTTTTAGGCTCAAATAAAAGAGGAACTTCCCCTCTTGAACGTCCTAGAGTTTCATTTAATTCGGTTTTCAAATTTACCAATAGTGATCCAAAGAAAAAGGCAAGAAAATCACCCAAATACGTAAAATTTGAAATTGGTAATCTAGCTTTTTCCGCTTGGCTTGTAGAGCAGTTTAAAGTTGTATGCCTGTAGAGAAAAAACCAGGTCTTTTGAAAATTCTTCCCATTCAACTCTAGGCGCTCATCTCTGCTAGTGTAGAAGGAACGGCGTAAAGTGTTTTTGACAACTTTTTGTGATTGCTGCCGTTCTAGACCAGCTAGAGAGCTTGTTTTAGGCTCAAATAAAGGAGGAACTTCCCCTATTGAACATCCTAGAGTTTCATTTAATTCGGTTTTCAACTTTACCAATAGTGATCCAAAGAAAAAAGCAAGAAAATCACCCAAATACGAAAAATTTTAAATTTGAAATTGGTAATCTAGCTATTTCCGGTTGGCTGGTAGAGCAACAAAAATCGGTATTTTCCAAATTCATCCCATTCAGCTCTAAGCGCTCATCTCTGCTAGTTTAGAAGGTATGGCGTAAAGTGTTTTTGACAACTTTTTGTGATTGCTGCCGTTCTAGACCAGCTAGAGAGCTTGTTTTAGGCTCAAATAAAAGAGGAACATCACCTCTTGAACGTCCTAGAGTTTCATTTAATTCGGTTTTCAACTTTACCAATAGTGATCCAAAGAAAAAAGCAAGAAAATCACCCAAATTCGAAAAAATTGAAATATGAAATTGGTAATCTAGCTTTTTCCGTTTGGCTGGTAGAGCAACAAAAATCGGTATTTTGCAAATTCTTCCCATTCAGCTCTAAGCGCTCATCTCTGCTAGTTTAGAAGGTATGGCGTAAAGTGTTTTTGACAACTTTTTATGATTGCTGCCGTTCTAGACCAGCTAGAGAGCTTGTTTTAGGCTCAAATAAAAGAAGAACTTCCCCTCTTTAACGTCCTAGAGTTTCATTTAATTCGGTTTTCAACTTTACCAATAGTGATCCAAAGAAAAAGGCAAGAAAATCACCAAAATACGAAAAATTTTAAATTTGAAATTGGTAATCTAACTTTTTCCGCTTGGCTTGTAGAGCACTTTAAAGTTGTATGCCTGTAGATAAAAAACCCGGTCTTTTGAAAATTCTTCCCATTCAACTCTAGGCGCTCTATCCTGCTAGTGTAGAAGGTACGGCGTAAAGTGTTTTTGACAACTTTTTGTGATTGCTGCCGTTCTAGACCAGCTAGAGAGCTTGTTTTAGGCTCAAATAAAAGAGGAACTTCCCCTCTTGAACGTCCTAGAGTTTCATTTAATTCGGTTTTCAACTTTACTAATAGTGATCCAAAGAAAATGGCAAGAAAATCACCAAAATACGAAAAATTTGAAATTTGAAAATGGTAATCTAACTTTTTCCGCTTGGCTTGTAGAGCAGTTTAAAGTTGTATGCCTGTAGACAAAAAACCCGGTCTTTTGAAAATTCATCCCATTCAACTCTAGGCGCTCTATCTCTGCTAGTGTAGAAGGTACGGCGTAAAGTGTTTTTGACAACTTTTTGTGATTGCTGCCGTTCTAGACCAACTAGAGAGCTTGTTTTAGGCTCAAATAAAAGAGGAACTTCCCCTATTGAACGTCCTAGAGTTTCATTTAATTAGGTTTTCAACTTTACCAATAGTGATCCGAAGAAAATGGCAAGAAAATCACCCAAATACGAAAAATTTGAAATTTGAAATTGGTATTCTAGCTTTTTCCGCTTGGCTGGTAGAGCAACAAAAATCGGTATTTTGCAAATTCTTCCCATTCAGCTCTAAGCGCCCAAAGAAAATTTCCAAAGAAAATGGCAAGAAAATCACCAAAATACGAAAAATTTGAAATTTGAAAATGGTAATCTAACTTTTTCCGCTTGGCTTGTAGAGCAGTTTAAAGTAGTATGCCTGTAGACAAAAAACCCGGTCTTTTGAAAATTCTTCCCATTCAACTCTAGGCGCTCTATCTCTGCTAGTGTAGAAGGTACGGCGTAAAGTGTTTTTGACAACTTTTTGTGATTGCTGCCGTTCTAGACCAACTAGAGAGCTTGTTTTAGGCTCAAATAAAAGAGGAACTTCCCCTATTGAACGTCCTAGAGTTTCATTTAATTAGGTTTTCAACTTTACCAATAGTGATCCAAAGAAAATGGCAAGAAAATCACCCAAATACGAAAAATTTGAAATTTGAAATTGGTATTCTAGCTTTTTCCGCTTGGCTGGTAGAGCAACAAAAATCGGTATTTTCCAAATTCATCCCATTCAGCTCTAAGCGCTCATCTCTGCTAGTGTAGAAGGTATGGCGTAAAGTGTTTTTGACAACTTTTTGTGATTGCTGCCGTTCTAGACCAGCTAGAGAGCTTGTTTTAGGCTCAAATAAAAGAGGAACATCACCTCTTGAACGTCCTAGAGTTTCATTTAATTAGGTTTTCAACTTTACCAATAGTGATCCGAAGAAAATGGCAAGAAAATCACCCAAATACGAAAAATTTGAAATTTGAAATTGGTAATCTAACTTTTTCCGCTTGGCTTGTAGAGCAGTTTAAAGTTGTATGCCTGTAGATAAAAAACCCGGTCTTTTGAAAATTCTTCCCATTCAACTCTAGGCGCTCTATCCTGCTAGTGTAGAAGGTACGGCGTAAAGTGTTTTTGACAACTTTTTGTGATTGCTGCCGTTCTAGACCAGATAGAGAGCTGGTTTTTGGATCAAATAAAAGAGGTACTTCCCCTCTTTAACGTCCTAGAGTTTCACTTAATTCGGTTTTCAAATTTATCAATTGTGATCCAAAGAAGAAGGCAAGAAAATCACGCAAATACGATAAATTTGAAATTGGTACTCTAGCTTTTTCCGCTTGTCGTGTAGAGCAGTTTAAAATTATAATGAAGGACACCTGATGCCTGTAGAAAACAAAAAATCGGTTTTTTAAAAATTCTTCCTATTCAACTCTAGGCGCACTCTCTCTGCTAGTTTAGTAGGCACGGCGTAAAGTGTTTCTGACAACTTTTTGTGATTGCTGCCGTTCCAGACCAGATAGAGAGCTGGTTTTAGGCTCTAATAAAAGAGGAACTTCGCCTGTTAAACGTCCTAGTGTTTCACTTAATTCGGTTTTCAAATTTACCAATTGTGATCCAAAGAAGAAGGCAAGAAAATCACACAAATTCTGCCGTTCTAGACCAGCTAGAGAGCTTGTTTTAGGCTCAAATAAAAGAGGAACATCACCTCTTGAACGTCCTAGAGTTTAATTTAATTCGGTTTTCAACTTTACCAATAGTGATCCAAAGAAAAAGGCAAGAAAATCACCCAAATACGTAAAATTTGAAATTGGTAATCTAGCTTTTTCCGCTTGGCTTGTAGAGCAGTTTAAAGTTGTATGCCTATAGAGAAAAAACCAGGTCTTTTGAAAATTCTTCCCATTCAACTCTAGGCGCTCATCTCTGCTAGTGTAGAAGGAACGGCGTAAAGTGTTTTTGACAACTTTTTGTGATTGCTGCCGTTCTAGACCAGCTAGAGAGCTTGTTTTAGGCTCAAATAAAGGAGGAACTTCCCCTATTGAACATCCTAGAGTTTCATTTAATTCAGTTTTCAACTTTACCAATAGTGATCCAAAGAAAAAAGCAAGAAAATCACCCAAATACGAAAAATTTTAAATTTGAAATTGGTAATCTAGCTATTTCCGGTTGGCTGGTAGAGCAACAAAAATCGGTATTTTCCAAATTCATCCCATTCAGCTCTAAGCGCTCATCTCTGCTAGTTTAGAAGGTATGGCGTAAAGTGTTTTTGACAACTTTTTGTGATTGCTGCCGTTCTAGACCAGCTAGAGAGCTTGTTTTAGGCTCAAATAAAAGAGGAACATCACCTCTTGAACGTCCTAGAGTTTCATTTAATTCGGTTTTCAACTTTACCAATAGTGATCCAAAGAAAAAAGCAAGAAAATCACCCAAATTCGAAAAAATTGAAATATGAAATTGGTAATCTAGCTTTTTCCGTTTGGCTGGTAGAGCAACAAAAATCGGTATTTTGCAAATTCTTCCCATTCAGCTCTAAGCGCTCATCTCTGCTAGTTTAGAAGGTATGGCGTAAAGTGTTTTTGACAACTTTTTATGATTGCTGCCGTTCTAGACCAGCTAGAGAGCTTGTTTTAGGCTCAAATAAAAGAAGAACTTCCCCTCTTTAACGTCCTAGAGTTTCATTTAATTCGGTTTTCAACTTTACCAATAGTGATCCAAAGAAAAAGGCAAGAAAATCACCAAAATACGAAAAATTTTAAATTTGAAATTGGTAATCTAACTTTTTCCGCTTGGCTTGTAGAGCACTTTAAAGTTGTATGCCTGTAGATAAAAAACCCGGTCTTTTGAAAATTCTTCCCATTCAACTCTAGGCGCTCTATCCTGCTAGTGTAGAAGGTACGGCGTAAAGTGTTTTTGACAACTTTTTGTGATTGCTGCCGTTCTAGACCAGCTAGAGAGCTTGTTTTAGGCTCAAATAAAAGAGGAACATCACCTCTTGAACGTCCTAGAGTTTCATTTAATTCGGTTTTCAACTTTACCAATAGTGATCCAAAGAAAAAAGCAAGAAAATCACCCAAATTCGAAAAAATTGAAATATGAAATTGGTAATCTAGCTTTTTCCGTTTGGCTGGTAGAGCAACAAAAATCGGTATTTTGCAAATTCTTCCCATTCAGCTCTAAGCGCTCATCTCTGCTAGTTTAGAAGGTATGGCGTAAAGTGTTTTTGACAACTTTTTATGATTGCTGCCGTTCTAGACCAGCTAGAGAGCTTGTTTTAGGCTCAAATAAAAGAAGAACTTCCCCTCTTTAACGTCCTAGAGTTTCATTTAATTCGGTTTTCAACTTTACCAATAGTGATCCAAAGAAAAAGGCAAGAAAATCACCAAAATACGAAAAATTTTAAATTTGAAATTGGTAATCTAACTTTTTCCGCTTGGCTTGTAGAGCACTTTAAAGTTGTATGCCTGTAAATAAAAAACCCGGTCTTTTGAAAATTCTTCCCATTCAACTCTAGGCGCTCTATCCTGCTAGTGTAGAAGGTACGGCGTAAAGTGTTTTTGACAACTTTTTGTGATTGCTGCCGTTCTAGACCAGCTAGAGAGCTTGTTTTAGGCTCAAATAAAAGAGGAACTTCCCCTCTTGAACGTCCTAGAGTTTCATTTAATTCGGTTTTCAACTTTACTAATAGTGATCCAAAGAAAATGGCAAGAAAATCACCAAAATACGAAAAATTTGAAATTTGAAAATGGTAATCTAACTTTTTCCGCTTGGCTTGTAGAGCAGTTTAAAGTTGTATGCCTGTAGACAATCTAATCTTTTTCCGCTTGGCTTGTAGAGCAGTTTAAAGTAGTATGCCTGTAGACAAAAAACCCGGTCTTTTGAAAATTCTTCCCATTCAACTCTAGGCGCTCTATCTCTGCTAGTGTAGAAGGTACGGCGTAAAGTGTTTTTGACAACTTTTTGTGATTGCTGCCGTTCTAGACCAACTAGAGAGCTTGTTTTAGGCTCAAATAAAAGAGGAACTTCCCCTATTGAACGTCCTAGAGTTTCATTTAATTAGGTTTTCAACTTTACCAATAGTGATCCAAAGAAAATGGCAAGAAAATCACCCAAATACGAAAAATTTGAAATTTGAAATTGGTATTCTAGCTTTTTCCGCTTGGCTGGTAGAGCAACAAAAATCGGTATTTTCCAAATTCATCCCATTCAGCTCTAAGCGCTCATCTCTGCTAGTGTAGAAGGTATGGCGTAAAGTGTTTTTGACAACTTTTTGTGATTGCTGCCGTTCTAGACCAGCTAGAGAGCTTGTTTTAGGCTCAAATAAAAGAGGAACATCACCTCTTGAACGTCCTAGAGTTTCATTTAATTAGGTTTTCAACTTTACCAATAGTGATCCGAAGAAAATGGCAAGAAAATCACCCAAATACGAAAAATTTGAAATTTGAAATTGGTAATCTAACTTTTTCCGCTTGGCTTGTAGAGCAGTTTAAAGTTGTATGCCTGTAGATAAAAAACCCGGTCTTTTGAAAATTCTTCCCATTCAACTCTAGGCGCTCTATCCTGCTAGTGTAGAAGGTACGGCGTAAAGTGTTTTTGACAACTTTTTGTGATTGCTGCCGTTCTAGACCAGATAGAGAGCTGGTTTTTGGATCAAATAAAAGAGGTACTACCCCTCTTTAACGTCCTAGAGTTTCACTTAATTCGGTTTTCAAATTTATCAATTGTGATCCAAAGAAGAAGGCAAGAAAATCACGCAAATACGATAAATTTGAAATTGGTACTCTAGCTTTTTCCGCTTGTCGTGTAGAGCAGTTTAAAATTATAATGAAGGACACCTGATGCCTGTAGAAAACAAAAAATCGGTTTTTTAAAAATTCTTCCTATTCAACTCTAGGCGCACTCTCTCTGCTAGTTTAGTAGGCACGGCGTAAAGTGTTTCTGACAACTTTTTGTGATTGCTGCCGTTCCAGACCAGATAGAGAGCTGGTTTTAGGCTCTAATAAAAGAGGAACTTCGCCTGTTAAACGTCCTAGTGTTTCACTTAATTCGGTTTTCAAATTTACCAATTGTGATCCAAAGAAGAAGGCAAGAAAATCACACAAATTCTGCCGTTCTAGACCAGCTAGAGAGCTTGTTTTAGGCTCAAATAAAAGAGGAACATCACCTCTTGAACGTCCTAGAGTTTAATTTAATTCGGTTTTCAACTTTACCAATAGTGATCCAAAGAAAAAGGCAAGAAAATCACCCAAATACGTAAAATTTGAAATTGGTAATCTAGCTTTTTCCGCTTGGCTTGTAGAGCAGTTTAAAGTTGTATGCCTATAGAGAAAAAACCAGGTCTTTTGAAAATTCTTCCCATTCAACTCTAGGCGCTCATCTCTGCTAGTGTAGAAGGAACGGCGTAAAGTGTTTTTGACAACTTTTTGTGATTGCTGCCGTTCTAGACCAGCTAGAGAGCTTGTTTTAGGCTCAAATAAAGGAGGAACTTCCCCTATTGAACATCCTAGAGTTTCATTTAATTCAGTTTTCAACTTTACCAATAGTGATCCAAAGAAAAAAGCAAGAAAATCACCCAAATACGAAAAATTTTAAATTTGAAATTGGTAATCTAGCTATTTCCGGTTGGCTGGTAGAGCAACAAAAATCGGTATTTTCCAAATTCATCCCATTCAACTCTAGGCGCTCTATCCTGCTAGTGTAGAAGGTACGGCGTAAAGTGTTTTTGACAACTTTTTGTGATTGCTGCCGTTCTAGACCAGCTAGAGAGCTTGTTTTAGGCTCAAATAAAAGAGGAACATCACCTCTTGAACGTCCTAGAGTTTCATTTAATTCGGTTTTCAACTTTACCAATAGTGATCCAAAGAAAAAAGCAAGAAAATCACCCAAATTCGAAAAAATTGAAATATGAAATTGGTAATCTAGCTTTTTCCGTTTGGCTGGTAGAGCAACAAAAATCGGTATTTTGCAAATTCTTCCCATTCAGCTCTAAGCGCTCATCTCTGCTAGTTTAGAAGGTATGGCGTAAAGTGTTTTTGACAACTTTTTATGATTGCTGCCGTTCTAGACCAGCTAGAGAGCTTGTTTTAGGCTCAAATAAAAGAAGAACTTCCCCTCTTTAACGTCCTAGAGTTTCATTTAATTCGGTTTTCAACTTTACCAATAGTGATCCAAAGAAAAAGGCAAGAAAATCACCAAAATACGAAAAATTTTAAATTTGAAATTGGTAATCTAACTTTTTCCGCTTGGCTTGTAGAGCACTTTAAAGTTGTATGCCTGTAAATAAAAAACCCGGTCTTTTGAAAATTCTTCCCATTCAACTCTAGGCGCTCTATCCTGCTAGTGTAGAAGGTACGGCGTAAAGTGTTTTTGACAACTTTTTGTGATTGCTGCCGTTCTAGACCAGCTAGAGAGCTTGTTTTAGGCTCAAATAAAAGAGGAACTTCCCCTCTTGAACGTCCTAGAGTTTCATTTAATTCGGTTTTCAACTTTACTAATAGTGATCCAAAGAAAATGGCAAGAAAATCACCAAAATACGAAAAATTTGAAATTTGAAAATGGTAATCTAACTTTTTCCGCTTGGCTTGTAGAGCAGTTTAAAGTTGTATGCCTGTAGACAAAAAACCCGGTCTTTTGAAAATTCATCCCATTCAACTCTAGGCGCTCTATCTCTGCTAGTGTAGAAGGTACGGCGTAAAGTGTTTTTGACAACTTTTTGTGATTGCTGCCGTTCTAGACCAACTAGAGAGCTTGTTTTAGGCTCAAATAAAAGAGGAACTTCCCCTATTGAACGTCCTAGAGTTTCATTTAATTAGGTTTTCAACTTTACCAATAGTGATCCAAAGAAAATGGCAAGAAAATCACCAAAATACGAAAAATTTGAAATTTGAAAATGGTAATCTAACTTTTTCCGCTTGGCTTGTAGAGCAGTTTAAAGTTGTATGCCTGTAGACAAAAAACCCGGTCTTTTGAAAATTCTTCCCATTCAACTCTAGGCGCTCTATCTCTGCTAGTGTAGAAGGTACGGCGTAAAGTGTTTTTGACAACTTTTTGTGATTGCTGCCGTTCTAGACCAACTAGAGAGCTTGTTTTAGGCTCAAATAAAAGAGGAACTTCCCCTATTGAACGTCCTAGAGTTTCATTTAATTAGGTTTTCAACTTTACCAATAGTGATCCAAAGAAAATGGCAAGAAAATCACCCAAATACGAAAAATTTGAAATTTGAAATTGGTATTCTAGCTTTTTCCGCTTGGCTGGTAGAGCAACAAAAATCGGTATTTTGCAAATTCTTCCCATTCAGCTCTAAGCGCCCAAAGAAAATTTCCACAGAAAATGGCAAGAAAATCACCAAAATACGAAAAATTTGAAATTTGAAAATGGTAATCTAACTTTTTCCGCTTGGCTTGTAGAGCAGTTTAAAGTTGTATGCCTGTAGATAAAAAACCCGGTCTTTTGAAAATTCTTCCCATTCAACTCTAGGCGCTCTATCCTGCTAGTGTAGAAGGTACGGCGTAAAGTGTTTTTGACAACTTTTTGTGATTGCTGCCGTTCTAGACCAGATAGAGAGCTTGTTTTAGGCTCAAATAAAGGAGGAACTTCCCCTATTGAACATCCTAGAGTTTCATTTAATTCGGTTTTCAACTTTACCAATAGTGATCCAAAGAAAAAAGCGAGAAAATCACCCAAATACGAAAAATTTTAAATTTGAAATTGGTAATCTAGCTATTTCCGGTTGGCTGGTAGAGCAACAAAAATCGGTATTTTCCAAATTCATCCCATTCAGCTCTAAGCGCTCATCTCTGCTAGTTTAGAAGGTATGGCGTAAAGTGTTTTTGACAACTTTTTGTGATTGCTGCCGTTCTAGACCAGCTAGAGAGCTTGTTTTAGGCTCAAATAAAAGAGGAACATCACCTCTTGAACGTCCTAGAGTTTCATTTAATTCGGTTTTCAACTTTACCAATAGTGATCCAAAGAAAAAAGCAAGAAAATCACCCAAATTCGAAAAAATTGAAATATGAAATTGGTAATCTAGCTTTTTCCGTTTGGCTGGTAGAGCAACAAAAATCGGTATTTTGCAAATTCTTCCCATTCAGCTCTAAGCGCTCATCTCTGCTAGTTTAGAAGGTATGGCGTAAAGTGTTTTTGACAACTTTTTATGATTGCTGCCGTTCTAGACCAGCTAGAGAGCTTGTTTTAGGCTCAAATAAAAGAAGAACTTCCCCTCTTTAACGTCCTAGAGTTTCATTTAATTCGGTTTTCAACTTTACCAATAGTGATCCAAAGAAAAAGGCAAGAAAATCACCAAAATACGAAAAATTTTAAATTTGAAATTGGTAATCTAACTTTTTCCGCTTGGCTTGTAGAGCACTTTAAAGTTGTATGCCTGTAGATAAAAAACCCGGTCTTTTGAAAATTCTTCCCATTCAACTCTAGGCGCTCTATCCTGCTAGTGTAGAAGGTACGGCGTAAAGTGTTTTTGACAACTTTTTGTGATTGCTGCCGTTCTAGACCAGATAGAGAGCTTGTTTTAGGCTCAAATAAAGGAGGAACTTCCCCTATTGAACATCCTAGAGTTTCATTTAATTCGGTTTTCAACTTTACCAATAGTGATCCAAAGAAAAAAGCAAGAAAATCACCCAAATACGAAAAATTTTAAATTTGAAATTGGTAATCTAGCTATTTCCGGTTGGCTGGTAGAGCAACAAAAATCGGTATTTTCCAAATTCATCCCATTCAGCTCTAAGCGCTCAACTCTGCTAGTTTAGAAGGTATGGCGTAAAGTGTTTTTGACAACTTTTTGTGATTGCTGCCGTTCTAGACCAGCTAGAGAGCTTGTTTTAGGCTCAAATAAAAGAGGAACATCACCTCTTGAACGTCCTAGAGTTTAATTTAATTCGGTTTTCAACTTTACCAATAGTGATCCAAAGAAAAAGGCAAGAAAATCACCCAAATACGTAAAATTTGAAATTGGTAATCTAGCTTTTTCCGCTTGGCTTGTAGAGCAGTTTAAAGTTGTATGCCTGTAGAGAAAAAACCAGGTCTTTTGAAAATTCTTCCCATTCAACTCTAGGCGCTCATCTCTGCTAGTGTAGAAGGAACGGCGTAAAGTGTTTTTGACAACTTTTTGTGATTGCTGCCGTTCTAGACCAGCTAGAGAGCTTGTTTTAGGCTCAAATAAAGGAGGAACTTCCCCTATTGAACATCCTAGATTTTCATTTAATTCGGTTTTCAACTTTACCAATAGTGATCCAAAGAAAAAAGCAAGAAAATCACCCAAATACGAAAAATTTTAAATTTGAAATTGGTAATCTAGCTATTTCCGGTTGGCTGGTAGAGCAACAAAAATCGGTATTTTCCAAATTCATCCCATTCAGCTCTAAGCGCTCATCTCTGCTAGTTTAGAAGGTATGGCGTAAAGTGTTTTTGACAACTTTTTGTGATTGCTGACGTTCTAGACCAGCTAGAGAGCTTGTTTTAGGCTCAAATAAAAGAGGAACATCACCTCTTGAACGTCCTAGAGTTTCATTTAATTCGGTTTTCAACTTTACCAATAGTGATCCAAAGAAAAAAGGAAGAAAATCACCCAAATTCGAAAAAATTGAAATATGAAATTGGTAATCTAGCTTTTTCCGTTTGGCTGGTAGAGCAACAAAAATCGGTATTTTGAAAATTCTTCCCATTCAACTCTAGGCGCTCTATCTCTGCTAGTGTAGAAGGTACGGCGTAAAGTGTTTTTGACAACTTTTTGTGATTGCTGCCGTTCTAGACCAACTAGAGAGCTTGTTTTAGGCTCAAATAAAAGAGGAACTTCCCCTATTGAACGTCCTAGAGTTTCATTTAATTAGGTTTTCAACTTTACCAATAGTGATCCAAAGAAAATGGCAAGAAAATCACCAAAATACGAAAAATTTAAAATTTGAAAATGGTAATCTAACTTTTTCCGCTTGGCTTGTAGAGCAGTTTAAAGTTGTATGCCTGTAGACAAAAAACCCGGTCTTTTGAAAATTCTTCCCATTCAACTCTAGGCGCTCTATCTCTGCTAGTGTAGAAGGTACGGCGTAAAGTGTTTTTGACAACTTTTTGTGATTGCTGCCGTTCTAGACCAACTAGAGAGCTTGTTTTAGGCTCAAATAAAAGAGGAACTTCCCCTATGGAACGTCCTAGAGTTTCATTTAATTAGGTTTTCAACTTTACCAATAGTGATCCAAAGAAAATGGCAAGAAAATCACCCAAATACGAAAAATTTGAAATTTGAAATTGGTATTCTAGCTTTTTCCGCTTGGCTGGTAGAGCAACAAAAATCGGTATTTTGCAAATTCTTCCCATTCAGCTCTAAGCGCCCAAAGAAAATTTCCACAGAAAATGGCAAGAAAATCACCAAAATACGAAAAATTTGAAATTTGAAAATGGTAATCTAACTTTTTCCGCTTGGCTTGTAGAGCAGTTTAAAGTTGTATGCCTGTAGACAACAAAAATCGGTTTTTTGAAAATAATTCCATTTCTTTTGTGATTGCTGGTATTCCAGACCAGATAGAGAGCTGGTTTTTGGATCAAATAAAAGAGGAACTTCCCCTCTTGCACGTCCTAGAGTTTCACTTAATTCGGTTTTCAAATTTACTAATTGTGATACAAAGAAGAAGGCAAGAAAATCAAACAAATACGATAAATTTGAAATTGGTACTCTAGCTTTTTCCGCTTGGCTGGTAGAGCAACAAAAATCGGTATTTTGCAAATTCTTCCCATTCAGCTCTAAGCGCCCAAAGAAAATTTCCAAAGCAAATGGCAAGAAAATCACCAAAATACGAAAAATTTGAAATTTGAAAATGTTAATCTAACTTTTTCCGCTTGGCTTGTAGAGCAGTTTAAAGTTGTATGCCTGTAGACAAAAAACCCGGTCTTTTGAAAATTCATCCCATTCAGCTCTAAGCGCTCATCTCTGCTAGTTTAGAAGGTATGGCGTAAAGTGTTTTTGACAACTTTTTGTGATTGCTGCCGTTCTAGACCAGCTAGAGAGCTTGTTTTAGGCTCAAATAAAAGAGGAACATCACCTCTTGAACGTCCTAGAGTTTAATTTAATTCGGTTTTCAACTTTACCAATAGTGATCCAAAGAAAAAGGCAAGAAAATCACCCAAATACGTAAAATTTGAAATTGGTAATCTAGCTTTTTCCGCTTGGCTTGTAGAGCAGTTTAAAGTTGTATGCCTGTAGAGAAAAAACCATGTCTTTTGAAAATTCTTCCCATTCAACTCTAGGCGCTCATCTCTGCTAGTGTAGAAGGAACGGCGTAAAGTGTTTTTGACAACTTTTTGTGATTGCTGCCGTTCTAGACCAGCTAGAGAGCTTGTTTTAGGCTCAAATAAAGGAGGAACTTCCCCTATTGAACATCCTAGAGTTTCATTTAATTCGGTTTTCAACTTTACCAATAGTGATCCAAAGAAAAAAGCAAGAAAATCACCCAAATACGAAAAATTTTAAATTTGAAATTGGTAATCTAGCTATTTCCGGTTGGCTGGTAGAGCAACAAAAATCGGTATTTTCCAAATTCATCCCATTCAGCTCTAAGCGCTCATCTCTGCTAGTTTAGAAGGTATGGCGTAAAGTGTTTTTGATAACTTTTTGTGATTGCTGCCGTTCTAGACCAGCTAGAGAGCTTGTTTTAGGCTCAAATAAAAGAGGAACATCACCTCTTGAACGTCCTAGAGTTTCATTTAATTCGGTTTTCAACTTTACCAATAGTGATCCAAAGAAAAAAGCAAGAAAATCACCCAAATTCGAAAAAATTGAAATATGAAATTGGTAATCTAGCTTTTTCCGTTTGGCTGGTAGAGCAACAAAAATCGGTATTTTGCAAATTCTTCCCATTCAGCTCTAAGCGCTCATCTCTGCTAGTTTAGAAGGTATGGCGTAAAGTGTTTTTGACAACTTTTTATGATTGCTGCCGTTCTAGACCAGCTAGAGAGCTTGTTTTAGGCTCAAATAAAAGAAGAACTTCCCCTCTTGAACGTCCTAGAGTTTCATTTAATTCGGTTTTCAACTTTACCAATAGTGATCCAAAGAAAAAGGCAAGAAAATCACCAAAATACGAAAAATTTTAAATTTTAAATTGGTAATCTAACTTTTTCCGCTTGGCTTGTAGAGCACTTTAAAGTTGTATGCCTGTAGATAAAAAACCCGGTCTTTTGAAAATTCTTCCCATTCAACTCTAGGCGCTCTATCCAGCTAGTGTAGAAGGTACGGCGTAAAGTGTTTTTGACAACTTTTTGTGATTGCTGCCGTTCTAGACCAGCTAGAGAGCTTGTTTTAGGCTCAAATAAAAGAGGAACTTCCCCTCTTGAACGTCCTAGAGTTTCATTTAATTCGGTTTTCAACTTTACTAATAGTGATCCAAAGAAAATGGCAAGAAAATCACCAAAATACGAAAAATTTGAAATTTGAAAATGGTAATCTAACTTTTTCCGCTTGGCTTGTAGAGCAGTTTAAAGTTGTATGCCTGTAGACAAAAAACCCGGTCTTTTGAAAATTCATCCCATTCAACTCTAGGCGCTCTATCTCTGCTAGTGTAGAAGGTACGGCGTAAAGTGTTTTTGACAACTTTTTGTGATTGCTGCCGTTCTAGACCAACTAGAGAGCTTGTTTTAGGCTCAAATAAAAGAGGAACTTCCCCTATTGAACGTCCTAGAGTTTCATTTAATTAGGTTTTCAACTTTACCAATAGTGATCCAAAGAAAATGGCAAGAAAATCACCAAAATACGAAAAATTTGAAATTTGAAAATGGTAATCTAACTTTTTCCGCTTGGCTGGTAGAGCAACAAAAATCGGTATTTTGCAAATTCTTCCCATTCAGCTCTAAGCGCCCAAAGAAAATTTCCACAGAAAATGGCAAGAAAATCACCAAAATACGAAAAATTTGAAATTTGAAAATGGTAATCTAACTTTTTCCGCTTGGCTTGTAGAGCAGTTTAAAGTTGTATGCCTGTAGATAAAAAACCCGGTCTTTTGAAAATTCTTCCCATTCAACTCTAGGCGCTCTATCCTGCTAGTGTAGAAGGTACGGCGTAAAGTGTTTTTGACAACTTTTTGTGATTGCTGCCGTTCTAGACCAGATAGAGAGCTTGTTTTAGGCTCAAATAAAGGAGGAACTTCCCCTATTGAACATCCTAGAGTTTCATTTAATTCGGTTTTCAACTTTACCAATAGTGATCCAAAGAAAAAAGCAAGAAAATCACCCAAATACGAAAAATTTTAAATTTGAAATTGGTAATCTAGCTATTTCCGGTTGGCTGGTAGAGCAACAAAAATCGGTATTTTCCAAATTCATCCCATTCAGCTCTAAGCGCTCATCTCTGCTAGTTTAGAAGGTATGGCGTAAAGTGTTTTTGACAACTTTTTGTGATTGCTGCCGTTCTAGACCAGCTAGAGAGCTTGTTTTAGGCTCAAATAAAAGAGGAACATCACCTCTTGAACGTCCTAGAGTTTCATTTAATTCGGTTTTCAACTTTACCAATAGTGATCCAAAGAAAAAAGCAAGAAAATCACCCAAATTCGAAAAAATTGAAATATGAAATTGGTAATCTAGCTTTTTCCGTTTGGCTGGTAGAGCAACAAAAATCGGTATTTTGCAAATTCTTCCCATTCAGCTCTAAGCGCTCATCTCTGCTAGTTTAGAAGGTATGGCGTAAAGTGTTTTTGACAACTTTTTATGATTGCTGCCGTTCTAGACCAGCTAGAGAGCTTGTTTTAGGCTCAAATAAAAGAAGAACTTTCCCTCTTTAACGTCCTAGAGTTTCATTTAATTCGGTTTTCAACTTTACCAATAGTGATCCAAAGAAAAAGGCAAGAAAATCACCAAAATACGAAAAATTTTAAATTTGAAATTGGTAATCTAACTTTTTCCGCTTGGCTTGTAGAGCACTTTAAAGTTGTATGCCTGTAGATAAAAAACCCGGTCTTTTGAAAATTCTTCCCATTCAACTCTAGGCGCTCTATCCTGCTAGTGTAGAAGGTACGGCGTAAAGTGTTTTTGACAACTTTTTGTGATTGCTGCCGTTCTAGACCAGCTAGAGAGCTTGTTTTAGGCTCAAATAAAAGAGGAACTTCTCCTCTTGAACGTCCTAGAGTTTCATTTAATTCGGTTTTCAACTTTACTAATAGTGATCCAAAGAAAATGGCAAGAAAATCACCAAAATACGAAAAATTTGAAATTTGAAAATGGTAATCTAACTTTTTCCGCTTGGCTTGTAGAGCAGTTTAAAGTTGTATGCCTGTAGACAAAAAACCCGGTCTTTTCAAAATTCATCCCATTCAACTCTAGGCGCTCTATCTCTGCTAGTGTAGAAGGTACGGCGTAAAGTGTTTTTGACAACTTTTTGTGATTGCTGCCGTTCTAGACAAACTAGAGAGCTTGTTTTAGGCTCAAATAAAAGAGGAACTTCCCCTATTGAACGTCCTAGAGTTTCATTTAATTAGGTTTTCAACTTTACCAATAGTGATCCGAAGAAAATGGCAAGAAAATCACCCAAATACGAAAAATTTGAAATTTGAAATTGATATTCTAGCTTTTTCCGCTTGGCTGGTAGAGCAACAAAAATCGGTATTTTGCAAATTCTTCCCATTTAGCCCTAGGCGCTCAATCTCTGCTAGTTTAGAAGGTATGGCGTAAAGTGTTTTTGACAACTTTTTGTGATTGCTGCCGTTCTAGACTAGCTAGAGAGCTTGTTTTAGGCTCAAATAAAAGAGGAACTTCCCCCCTTTGACGTCCTAGAGTTTCATTTAATTCGGTTTTCAACTTTACCAATAGTAATCCAAAGAAAAAGGCAAGAAAATCACCCAAATACGTAAAATTTGAAATTGGTAATCTAGCTTTTTCCGCTTGGCTTGTAGAGCAGTTTAAAGTTGTATGCCTGTAGAGAAAAAACCAGGTCTTTTGAAAATTCTTCCCATTCAACTCTAGGCGCTCATCTCTGCTAGTGTAGAAGGAACGGCGTAAAGTGTTTTTGACAACTTTTTGTGATTGCTGACGTTCTAGACCAGCTAGAGAGCTTGTTTTAGGCTCAAATAAAAGAGGAACATCACCTCTTGAACGTCCTAGAGTTTCATTTAATTCGGTTTTCAACTTTACCAATAGTGATCCAAAGAAAAAAGCAAGAAAATCACCCAAATTCGAAAAAATTGAAATATGAAATTGGTAATCTATCTTTTTCCGCTTGGCTGGTAGAGCAACAAAAATCGGTATTTTGAAAATTCTTCCCATTCAGCTCTAAGCGCTCATCTGTGCTAGTTTAGAAGGTATGGCGTAAAGTGTTTTTGACAACTTTTTGTGATTGCTGCCGTTCTAGACCAGCTAGAGAGCTTGTTTTAGGCTCAAATAAAAGAGGAACATCACCTCTTGAACGTCCTAGAGTTTCATTTAATTCGGTTTTCAACTTTACCAACAGTGATCCAAAGAAAAAAGCAAGAAAATCACCCAAATTCGAAAAAATTGAAATATGAAATTGGTAATCTAGCTTTTTCCGTTTGGCTGGTAGAGCAACAAAAATCGGTATTTTGCAAATTCTTCCCATTCAGCTCTAAGCGCTCATCTCTGCTAGTTTAGAAGGTATGGCGTAAAGTGTTTTTGACAACTTTTTATGATTGCTGCCGTTCTAGACCAGCTAGAGAGCTTGTTTTAGGCTCAAATAAAAGAAGAACTTCCCCTCTTGAACGTCCTAGAGTTTCATTTAATTCGGTTTTCAACTTTACCAATAGTGATCCAAAGAAAAAGGCAAGAAAATCACCAAAATACGAAAAATTTTAAATTTGAAATTGGTAATCTAACTTTTTCCGCTTGGCTGGTAGAGCAACAAAAATCGGTATTTTGCAAATTCTTCCCATTCAGCTCTAAGCGCCCAAAGAAAATTTCCAAAGAAAATGGCAAGAAAATCACCAAAATACGAAAAATTTGAAATTTGAAAATGGTAATCTAACTTTTTCCGCTTGGCTTGTAGAGCAGTTTAAAGTTGTATGCCTGTAGACAAAAAACCCGGTCTTTTGAAAATTCTTCCCATTCAACTCTAGGCGCTCTATCTCTGCTAGTGTAGAAGGTACGGCGTAAAGTGTTTTTGACAACTTTTTGTGATTGCTGCCGTTCTAGTCCAACTAGAGAGCTTGTTTTAGGCTCAAATAAAAGAGGAACTTCCCCTATTGAACGTCCTAGAGTTTCATTTAATTAGGTTTTCAACTTTACCAATAGTGATCCAAAGAAAATGGCAAGAAAATCACCCAAATACGAAAAATTTGAAATTTGAAACTGGTATTCTAGCTTTTTCCGCTTGGCTGGTAGAGCAACAAAAATCGATATTTTGCAAATTCTTCCCATTCAGCTCTAAGCGCCCAAAGAAAATTTCCACAGAAAATGGCAAGAAAATCACCAAAATACGAAAAATTTGAAATTTGAAAATGGTAATCTAACTTTTTCCGCTTGGCTTGTAGAGCAGTTTAAAGTTGTATGCCTGTAGACAAAAAACCCGGTCTTTTGAAATTTCTTCCCATTCAACTCTAGGCGCTCTATCTCTGCTAGTTTAGAAGGTATGGCGTAAAGTGTTTTTGACAACTTTTTGTGATTACTGCCGTTCTAGACCAGCTAGAGAACTTGTTTTAGGCTCAAATAAAAGAGGAACTTCCCCTCTTGAACGTCCTAGAGTTTCATTTAATTCGGTTTTCAACTTTACCAATAGTAATCTAAAGAAAAAGGCAAAAAAATCACCCAAATACGAAAAATTTTAAATTTGAAATTGGTAATCTAGCTTTTTCCGCTTGGCTTGTAGAGCAACAAAAATCGGTATTTTGCAAATTCTTCCCATTTAGCCCTAGGCGCTCAATCTCTGCTAGTTTAGAAGGTATGGCGTAAAGTGTTTTTGACAACTTTTTGTGATTGCTGCCGTTCTAGACTAGCTAGAGAGCTTGTTTTAGGCTCAAATAAAAGAGGAACTTCCCCCCTTTGACGTCCTAGAGTTTCATTTAATTCGGTTTTCAACTTTACCAATAGTGATCCAAAGAAAAAGGTAAGAAAATCACCCAAATACGTAAAATTTGAAATTGGTAATCTAGCTTTATCCGCTTGGCTTGTAGAGCAGTTTAAAGTTGTATGCCTGTAGAGAAAAAACCAGGTCTTTTGAAAATTCTTCCCATTCAACTCTAGGCGCTCATCTCTGCTAGTGTAGAAGGAACGGCGTAAAGTGTTTTTGACAACTTTTTGTGATTGCTGCCGTTCTAGACCAGCTAGAGAGCTTGTTTTAGGCTCAAATAAAGGAGGAACTTCCCCTATTGAACATCCTAGAGTTTCATTTAATTCGGTTTTCAACTTTACCAAAAGTAATCCAAAGAAAAAAGCAAGAAAATCACCCAAATACGAAAAATTTTAAATTTGAAATTGGTAATCTAGCTATTTCCGGTTGGCTGGTAGAGCAACAAAAATCGGTATTTTCCAAATTCTTCCCATTCAGCTCTAAGCGCTCATCTGTGCTAGTTTAGAAGGTATGGCGTAAAGTGTTTTTGACAACTTTTTGTGATTGCTGCCGTTCTAGACCAGCTAGAGAGCTTGTTTTAGGCTCAAATAAAAGAGGAACATCACCTCTTGAACGTCCTAGAGTTTCATTTAATTCGGTTTTCAACTTTACCAATAGTGATCCAAAGAAAAAAGCAAGAAAATCACCCAAATTCGAAAAAATTGAAATATGAAATTGGTAATCTATCTTTTTCCGCTTGGCTGGTAGAGCAACAAAAATCGGTATTTTGAAAATTCTTCCCATTCAGCTCTAAGCGCTCATCTGTGCTAGTTTAGAAGGTATGGCGTAAAGTGTTTTTGACAACTTTTTGTGATTGCTGCCGTTCTAGACCAGCTAGAGAGCTTGTTTTAGGCTCAAATAAAAGAGGAACATCACCTCTTGAACGTCCTAGAGTTTCATTTAATTCGGTTTTCAACTTTACCAATAGTGATCCAAAGAAAAAAGCAAGAAAATCACCCAAATTCGAAAAAATTGAAATATGAAATTGGTAATCTAGCTTTTTCCGTTTGGCTGGTAGAGCAACAAAAATCGGTATTTTGCAAATTCTTCCCATTCAGCTCTAAGCGCTCATCTCTGCTAGTTTAGAAGGTATGGCGTAAAGTGTTTTTGACAACTTTTTATGATTGCTGCCGTTCTAGACCAGCTGGAGAGCTTGTTTTAGGCTCAAATAAAAGAAGAACTTCCCCTATTGAACGTCCTAGAGTTTCATTTAATTCGGTTTTCAACTTTACCAATAGTGATCCAAAGAAAAAGGCAAGAAAATCACCCAAATACGAAAAATTTGAAATTTGAAATTGGTATTCTAGCTTTTTCCGCTTGGCTGGTAGAGCAACAAAAATCGGTATTTTGCAAATTCTTCCCATTCAGCTCTAAGCGCCCAAAGAAAATTTCCACAGAAAATGGCAAGAAAATCACCAAAATACGAAAAATTTGAAATTTGAAAATGGTAATCTAGCTTTTTCCGCTTGGCTTGTAGAGCAGTTTAAAGTTGTATGCCTGTAGAGAAAAAACCAGGTCTTTTGAAAATTCTTCCCATTCAACTCTAGGCGCTCATCTCTGCTAGTGTAGAAGGAACGGCGTAAAGTGTTTTTGACAACTTTTTGTGATTGCTGCCGTTCTAGACCAGCTAGAGAGCTTGTTTTAGGCTCAAATAAAGGAGGAACTTCCCCTATTGAACATCCTAGAGTTTCATTTAACTCGGTTTTCAACTTTACCAAAAGTAATCCAAAGAAAAAAGCAAGAAAATCACCCAAATACGAAAAATTTTAAATTTGAAATTGGTAATCTAGCTATTTCCGGTTGGCTGGTAGAGCAACAAAAATCGGTATTTTCCAAATTCTTCCCATTCAGCTCTAAGCGCTCATCTGTGCTAGTTTAGAAGGTATGGCGTAAAGTGTTTTTGACAACTTTTTGTGATTGCTGCCGTTCTAGACCAGCTAGAGAGCTTGTTTTAGGCTCAAATAAAAGAGGAACATCACCTCTTGAACGTCCTAGAGTTTCATTTAATTCGGTTTTCAACTTTACCAATAGTGATCCAAAGAAAAAAGCAAGAAAATCACCCAAATTCGAAAAAATTGAAATATGAAATTGGTAATCTAGCTTTTTCCGTTTGGCTGGTAGAGCAACAAAAATCGGTATTTTGCAAATTCTTCCCATTCAGCTCTAAGCGCTCATCTCTGCTAGTTTAGAAGGTATGGCGTAAAGTGTTTTTGACAACTTTTTATGATTGCTGCCGTTCTAGACCAACTGGAGAGCTTGTTTTAGGCTCAAATAAAAGAAGAACTTCCCCTATTGAACGTCCTAGAGTTTCATTTAATTCGGTTTTCAACTTTACCAATAGTGATCCAAAGAAAAAGGCAAGAAAATCACCCAAATACGAAAAATTTGAAATTTGAAATTGGTATTCTAGCTTTTTCCGCTTGGCTGGTAGAGCAACAAAAATCGGTATTTTGCAAATTCTTCCCATTCAGCTCTAAGCGCCCAAAGAAAATTTCCACAGAAAATGGCAAGAAAATCACCAAAATACGAAAAATTTGAAATTTGAAAATGGTAATCTAACTTTTTCCGCTTGGCTTGTAGAGCAGTTTAAAGTTGTATGCCTGTAGACAAAAAACCCGGTCTTTTGAAAATTCTTCCCATTCAACTCTAGGCGCTCTATCTCTGCTAGTTTAGAAGGTATGGCGTAAAGTGTTTTTGACAACTTTTTGTGATTACTGCCGTTCTAGACCAGCTAGAGAACTTGTTTTAGGCTCAAATAAAAGCGGAACTTCCCCTCTTGAACGTCCTAGAGTTTCATTTAATTCGGTTTTCAACTTTACCAATAGTAATCTAAAGAAAAAGGCAAAAAAATCACCCAAATACGAAAAATTTTAAATTTGAAATTGGTAATCTAGCTTTTTCCGCTTGGCTTGTAGAGCAACAAAAATCGGTATTTTGCAAATTCTTCCCATTTAGCCCTAGGCGCTCAATCTCTGCTAGTTTAGAAGGTATGGCGTAAAGTGTTTTTGACAACTTTTTGTGATTGCTGCCGTTCTAGACTAGCTAGAGAGCTTGTTTTAGGCTCAAATAAAAGAGGAACTTCCCCCCTTTGACGTCCTAGAGTTTCATTTAATTCGGTTTTCAACTTTACCAATAGTAATCTAAAGAAAAAGGCAAGAAAATCACCCAAATACGTAAAATTTGAAATTGGTAATCTAGCTTTTTCCGCTTGGCTTGTAGAGCAGTTTAAAGTTGTATGCCTGTAGAGAAAAAACCAGGTCTTTTGAAAATTCTTCCCATTCAACTCTAGGCGCTCATCTCTGCTAGTGTAGAAGGAACGGCGTAAAGTGTTTTTGACAACTTTTTGTGATTGCTGCCGTTCTAGACCAGCTAGAGAGCTTGTTTTAGGCTCAAATAAAGGAGGAACTTCCCCTATTGAACATCCTAGAGTTTCATTTAATTCGGTTTTCAACTTTACCAATAGTGATCCAAAGAAAAAAGCAAGAAAATCACCCAAATACGAAAAATTTTAAATTTGAAATTGGTAATCTAGCTATTTCCGGTTGGCTGGTAGAGCAACAAAAATCGGTATTTTCCAAATTCTTCCCATTCAGCTCTAAGCGCTCATCTGTGCTAGTTTAGAAGGTATGGCGTAAAGTGTTTTTGACAACTTTTTGTGATTGCTGCCGTTCTAGACCAGCTAGAGAGCTTGTTTTAGGCTCAAATAAAAGAGGAACATCACCTCTTGAACGTCCTAGAGTTTCATTTAATTCGGTTTTCAACTTTACCAATAGTGATCCAAAGAAAAAAGCAAGAAAATCACCCAAATTCGAAAAAATTGAAATATGAAATTGGTAATCTAGCTTTTTCCGTTTGGCTGGTAGAGCAACAAAAATCGGTATTTTGCAAATTCTTCCCATTCAGCTCTAAGCGCTCATCTCTGCTAGTTTAGAAGGTATGGCGTAAAGTGTTTTTGACAACTTTTTATGATTGCTGCCGTTCTAGACCAGCTAGAGAGCTTGTTTTAGGCTCAAATAAAAGAAGAACTTCCCCTCTTTAACGTCCTAGAGTTTCATTTAATTCGGTTTTCAACTTTACCAATAGTGATCCAAAGAAAAAGGCAAGAAAATCACCAAAATACGAAAAATTTTAAATTTTAAATTGGTAATCTAACTTTTTCCGCTTGGCTTGTAGAGCACTTTAAAGTTGTATGCCTGTAGATAAAAAACCCGGTCTTTTGAAAATTCTTCCCATTCAACTCTAGGCGCTCTATCCTGCTAGTGTAGAAGGTACGGCGTAAAGTGTTTTTGACAACTTTTTGTGATTGCTGCCGTTCTAGACCAGCTAGAGAGCTTGTTTTAGGCTCAAATAAAAGAGGAACATCACCTCTTGAACGTCCTAGAGTTTCATTTAATTCGGTTTTCAACTTTACCAACAGTGATCCAAAGAAAAAAGCAAGAAAATCACCCAAATTCGAAAAAATTGAAATATGAAATTGGTAATCTAGCTTTTTCCGTTTGGCTGGTAGAGCAACAAAAATCGGTATTTTGCAAATTCTTCCCATTCAGCTCTAAGCGCTCATCTCTGCTAGTTTAGAAGGTATGGCGTAAAGTGTTTTTGACAACTTTTTATGATTGCTGCCGTTCTAGACCAGCTAGAGAGCTTGTTTTAGGCTCAAATAAAAGAAGAACTTCCCCTCTTGAACGTCCTAGAGTTTCATTTAATTCGGTTTTCAACTTTACCAATAGTGATCCAAAGAAAAAGGCAAGAAAATCACCAAAATACGAAAAATTTTAAATTTGAAATTGGTAATCTAACTTTTTCCGCTTGGCTTGTAGAGCACTTTAAAGTTGTATGCCTGTAAATAAAAAACCCGGTCTTTTGAAAATTCTTCCCATTCAACTCTAGGCGCTCTATCCTGCTAGTGTAGAAGGTACGGCGTAAAGTGTTTTTGACAACTTTTTGTGATTGCTGCCGTTCTAGACCAGCTAGAGAGCTTGTTTTAGGCTCAAATAAAAGAGGAACTTCCCCTCTTGAACGTCCTAGAGTTTCATTTAATTCGGTTTTCAACTTTACTAATAGTGATCCAAAGAAAATGGCAAGAAAATCACCAAAATACGAAAAATTTGAAATTTGAAAATGGTAATCTAACTTTTTCCGCTTGGCTTGTAGAGCAGTTTAAAGTTGTATGCCTGTAGACAAAAAACCCGGTCTTTTGAAAATTCATCCCATTCAACTCTAGGCGCTCTATCTCTGCTAGTGTAGAAGGTACGGCGTAAAGTGTTTTTGACAACTTTTTGTGATTGCTGCCGTTCTAGACCAACTAGAGAGCTTGTTTTAGGCTCAAATAAAAGAGGAACTTCCCCTATTGAACGTCCTAGAGTTTCATTTAATTAGGTTTTCAACTTTACCAATAGTGATCCAAAGAAAATGGCAAGAAAATCACCAAAATACGAAAAATTTGAAATTTGAAAATGGTAATCTAACTTTTTCCGCTTGGCTTGTAGAGCAGTTTAAAGTTGTATGCCTGTAGACAAAAAACCCGGTCTTTTGAAAATTCTTCCCATTCAACTCTAGGCGCTCTATCTCTGCTAGTGTAGAAGGTACGGCGTAAAGTGTTTTTGACAACTTTTTGTGATTGCTGCCGTTCTAGACCAACTAGAGAGCTTGTTTTAGGCTCAAATAAAAGAGGAACTTCCCCTATTGAACGTCCTAGAGTTTCATTTAATTAGGTTTTCAACTTTACCAATAGTGATCCAAAGAAAATGGCAAGAAAATCACCCAAATACGAAAAATTTGAAATTTGAAATTGGTATTCTAGCTTTTTCCGCTTGGCTGGTAGAGCAACAAAAATCGGTATTTTGCAAATTCTTCCCATTCAGCTCTAAGCGCCCAAAGAAAATTTCCACAGAAAATGGCAAGAAAATCACCAAAATACGAAAAATTTGAAATTTGAAAATGGTAATCTAACTTTTTCCGCTTGGCTTGTAGAGCAGTTTAAAGTTGTATGCCTGTAGATAAAAAACCCGGTCTTTTGAAAATTCTTCCCATTCAACTCTAGGCGCTCTATCCTGCTAGTGTAGAAGGTACGGCGTAAAGTGTTTTTGACAACTTTTTGTGATTGCTGCCGTTCTAGACCAGATAGAGAGCTTGTTTTAGGCTCAAATAAAGGAGGAACTTCCCCTATTGAACATCCTAGAGTTTCATTTAATTCGGTTTTCAACTTTACCAATAGTGATCCAAAGAAAAAAGCAAGAAAATCACCCAAATACGAAAAATTTTAAATTTGAAATTGGTAATCTAGCTATTTCCGGTTGGCTGGTAGAGCAACAAAAATCGGTATTTTCCAAATTCATCCCATTCAGCTCTAAGCGCTCATCTCTGCTAGTTTAGAAGGTATGGCGTAAAGTGTTTTTGACAACTTTTTGTGATTGCTGCCGTTCTAGACCAGCTAGAGAGCTTGTTTTAGGCTCAAATAAAAGAGGAACATCACCGCTTGAACGTCCTAGAGTTTCATTTAATTCGGTTTTCAACTTTACCAATAGTGATCCAAAGAAAAAAGCAAGAAAATCACCCAAATTCGAAAAAATTGAAATATGAAATTGGTAATCTAGCTTTTTCCGTTTGGCTGGTAGAGCAACAAAAATCGGTATTTTGCAAATTCTTCCCATTCAGCTCTAAGCGCTCATCTCTGCTAGTTTAGAAGGTATGGCGTAAAGTGTTTTTGACAACTTTTTATGATTGCTGCCGTTCTAGACCAGCTAGAGAGCTTGTTTTAGGCTCAAATAAAAGAAGAACTTCCCCTCTTTAACGTCCTAGAGTTTCATTTAATTCGGTTTTCAACTTTACCAATAGTGATCCAAAGAAAAAGGCAAGAAAATCACCAAAATACGAAAAATTTTAAATTTGAAATTGGTAATCTAACTTTTTCCGCTTGGCTTGTAGAGCACTTTAAAGTTGTATGCCTGTAGATAAAAAACCCGGTCTTTTGAAAATTCTTCCCATTCAACTCTAGGCGCTCTATCCTGCTAGTGTAGAAGGTACGGCGTAAAGTGTTTTTGACAACTTTTTGTGATTGCTGCCGTTCTAGACCAGATAGAGAGCTTGTTTTAGGCTCAAATAAAGGAGGAACTTCCCCTATTGAACATCCTAGAGTTTCATTTAATTCGGTTTTCAACTTTACCAATAGTGATCCAAAGAAAAAAGCAAGAAAATCACCCAAATACGAAAAATTTTAAATTTGAAATTGGTAATCTAGCTATTTCCGGTTGGCTGGTAGAGCAACAAAAATCGGTATTTTCCAAATTCATCCCATTCAGCTCTAAGCGCTCATCTCTGCTAGTTTAGAAGGTATGGCGTAAAGTGTTTTTGACAACTTTTTGTGATTGCTGCCGTTCTAGACCAGCTAGAGAGCTTGTTTTAGGCTCAAATAAAAGAGGAACATCACCTCTTGAACGTCCTAGAGTTTAATTTAATTCGGTTTTCAACTTTACCAATAGTGATCCAAAGAAAAAGGCAAGAAAATCACCCAAATACGTAAAATTTGAAATTGGTAATCTAGCTTTTTCCGCTTGGCTTGTAGAGCAGTTTAAAGTTGTATGCCTGTAGAGAAAAAACCAGGTCTTTTGAAAATTCTTCCCATTCAACTCTAGGCGCTCATCTCTGCTAGTGTGGAAGGAACGGCGTAAAGTGTTTTTGACAACTTTTTGTGATTGCTGCCGTTCTAGACCAGCTAGAGAGCTTGTTTTAGGCTCAAATAAAGGAGGAACTTCCCCTATTGAACATCCTAGAGTTTCATTTAATTCGGTTTTCAACTTTACCAATAGTGATCCAAAGAAAAAAGCAAGAAAATCACCCAAATACGAAAAATTTTAAATTTGAAATTGGTAATCTAGCTATTTCCGGTTGGCTGGTAGAGCAACAAAAATCGGTATTTTCCAAATTCATCCCATTCAGCTCTAAGCGCTCATCTCTGCTAGTTTAGAAGGTATGGCGTAAAGTGTTTTTGACAACTTTTTGTGATTGCTGACGTTCTAGACCAGCTAGAGAGCTTGTTTTAGGCTCAAATAAAAGAGGAACATCACCTCTTGAACGTCCTAGAGTTTCATTTAATTCGGTTTTCAACTTTACCAATAGTGATCCAAAGAAAAAAGGAAGAAAATCACCCAAATTCGAAAAAATTGAAATATGAAATTGGTAATCTAGCTTTTTCCGTTTGGCTGGTAGAGCAACAAAAATCGGTATTTTGAAAATTCTTCCCATTCAACTCTAGGCGCTCTATCTCTGCTAGTGTAGAAGGTACGGCGTAAAGTGTTTTTGACAACTTTTTGTGATTGCTGCCGTTCTAGACCAACTAGAGAGCTTGTTTTAGGCTCAAATAAAAGAGGAACTTCCCCTATTGAACGTCCTAGAGTTTCATTTAATTAGGTTTTCAACTTTACCAATAGTGATCCAAAGAAAATGGCAAGAAAATCACCAAAATACGAAAAATTTAAAATTTGAAAATGGTAATCTAACTTTTTCCGCTTGGCTTGTAGAGCAGTTTAAAGTTGTATGCCTGTAGACAAAAAACCCGGTCTTTTGAAAATTCTTCCCATTCAACTCTAGGCGCTCTATCTCTGCTAGTGTAGAAGGTACGGCGTAAAGTGTTTTTGACAACTTTTTGTGATTGCTGCCGTTCTAGACCAACTAGAGAGCTTGTTTTAGGCTCAAATAAAAGAGGAACTTCCCCTATTGAACGTCCTAGAGTTTCATTTAATTAGGTTTTCAACTTTACCAATAGTGATCCAAAGAAAATGGCAAGAAAATCACCCAAATACGAAAAATTTGAAATTTGAAATTGGTATTCTAGCTTTTTCCGCTTGGCTGGTAGAGCAACAAAAATCGGTATTTTGCAAATTCTTCCCATTCAGCTCTAAGCGCCCAAAGAAAATTTCCACAGAAAATGGCAAGAAAATCACCAAAATACGAAAAATTTGAAATTTGAAAATGGTAATCTAACTTTTTCCGCTTGGCTTGTAGAGCAGTTTAAAGTTGTATGCCTGTAGACAACAAAAATCGGTTTTTTGAAAATAATTCCATTTCTTTTGTGATTGCTGGTATTCCAGACCAGATAGAGAGCTGGTTTTTGGATCAAATAAAAGAGGAACTTCCCCTCTTGCACGTCCTAGAGTTTCACTTAATTCGGTTTTCAAATTTACTAATTGTGATACAAAGAAGAAGGCAAGAAAATCAAACAAATACGATAAATTTGAAATTGGTACTCTAGCTTTTTCCGCTTGGCTGGTAGAGCAACAAAAATCGGTATTTTGCAAATTCTTCCCATTCAGCTCTAAGCGCCCAAAGAAAATTTCCAAAGCAAATGGCAAGAAAATCACCAAAATACGAAAAATTTGAAATTTGAAAATGTTAATCTAACTTTTTCCGCTTGGCTTGTAGAGCAGTTTAAAGTTGTATGCCTGTAGACAAAAAACCCGGTCTTTTGAAAATTCATCCCATTCAGCTCTAAGCGCTCATCTCTGCTAGTTTAGAAGGTATGGCGTAAAGTGTTTTTGACAACTTTTTGTGATTGCTGCCGTTCTAGACCAGCTAGAGAGCTTGTTTTAGGCTCAAATAAAAGAGGAACATCACCTCTTGAACGTCCTAGAGTTTAATTTAATTCGGTTTTCAAATTTACCAATAGTGATCCAAAGAAAAAGGCAAGAAAATCACCCAAATACGTAAAATTTGAAATTGGTAATCTAGCTTTTTCCGCTTGGCTTGTAGAGCAGTTTAAAGTTGTATGCCTGTAGAGAAAAAACCAGGTCTTTTGAAAATTCTTCCCATTCAACTCTAGGCGCTCATCTCTGCTAGTGTAGAAGGAACGGCGTAAAGTGTTTTTGACAACTTTTTGTGATTGCTGCCGTTCTAGACCAGCTAGAGAGCTTGTTTTAGGCTCAAATAAAGGAGGAACTTCCCCTATTGAACATCCTAGAGTTTCATTTAATTCGGTTTTCAACTTTACCAATAGTGATCCAAAGAAAAAAGCAAGAAAATCACCCAAATACGAAAAATTTTAAATTTGAAATTGGTAATCTAGCTATTTCCGGTTGGCTGGTAGAGCAACAAAAATCGGTATTTTCCAAATTCATCCCATTCAGCTCTAAGCGCTCATCTCTGCTAGTTTAGAAGGTATGGCGTAAAGTGTTTTTGATAACTTTTTGTGATTGCTGCCGTTCTAGACCAGCTAGAGAGCTTGTTTTAGGCTCAAATAAAAGAGGAACATCACCTCTTGAACATCCTAGAGTTTCATTTAATTCGGTTTTCAACTTTACCAATAGTGATCCAAAGAAAAAAGCAAGAAAATCACCCAAATTCGAAAAAATTGAAATATGAAATTGGTAATCTAGCTTTTTCCGTTTGGCTGGTAGAGCAACAAAAATCGGTATTTTGCAAATTCTTCCCATTCAGCTCTAAGCGCTCATCTCTGCTAGTTTAGAAGGTATGGCGTAAAGTGTTTTTGACAACTTTTTATGATTGCTGCCGTTCTAGACCAGCTAGAGAGCTTGTTTTAGGCTCAAATAAAAGAAGAACTTCCCCTCTTTAACGTCCTAGAGTTTCATTTAATTCGGTTTTCAACTTTACCAATAGTGATCCAAAGAAAAAGGCAAGAAAATCACCAAAATACGAAAAATTTTAAATTTTAAATTGGTAATCTAACTTTTTCCGCTTGGCTTGTAGAGCACTTTAAAGTTGTATGCCTGTAGATAAAAAACCCGGTCTTTTGAAAATTCTTCCCATTCAACTCTAGGCGCTCTATCCTGCTAGTGTAGAAGGTACGGCGTAAAGTGTTTTTGACAACTTTTTGTGATTGCTGCCGTTCTAGACCAGCTAGAGAGCTTGTTTTAGGCTCAAATAAAAGAGGAACTTCCCCTCTTGAACGTCCTAGAGTTTCATTTAATTCGGTTTTCAACTTTACTAATAGTGATCCAAAGAAAATGGCAAGAAAATCACCAAAATACGAAAAATTTGAAATTTGAAAATGGTAATCTAACTTTTTCCGCTTGGCTTGTAGAGCAGTTTAAAGTTGTATGCCTGTAGACAAAAAACCCGGTCTTTTGAAAATTCATCCCATTCAACTCTAGGCGCTCTATCTCTGCTAGTGTAGAAGGTACGGCGTAAAGTGTTTTTGACAACTTTTTGTGATTGCTGCCGTTCTAGACCAACTAGAGAGCTTGTTTTAGGCTCAAATAAAAGAGGAACTTCCCCTATTGAACGTCCTAGAGTTTCATTTAATTAGGTTTTCAACTTTACCAATAGTGATCCAAAGAAAATGGCAAGAAAATCACCAAAATACGAAAAATTTGAAATTTGAAAATGGTAATCTAACTTTTTCCGCTTGGCTGGTAGAGCAACAAAAATCGGTATTTTGCAAATTCTTCCCATTCAGCTCTAAGCGCCCAAAGAAAATTTCCACAGAAAATGGCAAGAAAATCACCAAAATACGAAAAATTTGAAATTTGAAAATGGTAATCTAACTTTTTCCGCTTGGCTTGTAGAGCAGTTTAAAGTTGTATGCCTGTAGATAAAAAACCCGGTCTTTTGAAAATTCTTCCCATTCAACTCTAGGCGCTCTATCCTGCTAGTGTAGAAGGTACGGCGTAAAGTGTTTTTGACAACTTTTTGTGATTGCTGCCGTTCTAGACCAGATAGAGAGCTTGTTTTAGGCTCAAATAAAGGAGGAACTTCCCCTATTGAACATCCTAGAGTTTCATTTAATTCGGTTTTCAACTTTACCAATAGTGATCCAAAGAAAAAAGCAAGAAAATCACCCAAATACGAAAAATTTTAAATTTGAAATTGGTAATCTAGCTATTTCCGGTTGGCTGGTAGAGCAACAAAAATCGGTATTTTCCAAATTCATCCCATTCAGCTCTAAGCGCTCATCTCTGCTAGTTTAGAAGGTATGGCGTAAAGTGTTTTTGACAACTTTTTGTGATTGCTGCCGTTCTAGACCAGCTAGAGAGCTTGTTTTAGGCTCAAATAAAAGAGGAACATCACCTCTTGAACGTCCTAGAGTTTCATTTAATTCGGTTTTCAACTTTACCAATAGTGATCCAAAGAAAAAAGCAAGAAAATCACCCAAATTCGAAAAAATTGAAATATGAAATTGGTAATCTAGCTTTTTCCGTTTGGCTGGTAGAGCAACAAAAATCGGTATTTTGCAAATTCTTCCCATTCAGCTCTAAGCGCTCATCTCTGCTAGTTTAGAAGGTATGGCGTAAAGTGTTTTTGACAACTTTTTATGATTGCTGCCGTTCTAGACCAGCTAGAGAGCTTGTTTTAGGCTCAAATAAAAGAAGAACTTTCCCTCTTTAACGTCCTAGAGTTTCATTTAATTCGGTTTTCAACTTTACCAATAGTGATCCAAAGAAAAAGGCAAGAAAATCACCAAAATACGAAAAATTTTAAATTTGAAATTGGTAATCTAACTTTTTCCGCTTGGCTTGTAGAGCACTTTAAAGTTGTATGCCTGTAGATAAAAAACCCGGTCTTTTGAAAATTCTTCCCATTCAACTCTAGGCGCTCTATCCTGCTAGTGTAGAAGGTACGGCGTAAAGTGTTTTTGACAACTTTTTGTGATTGCTGCCGTTCTAGACCAGCTAGAGAGCTTGTTTTAGGCTCAAATAAAAGAGGAACTTCCCCTCTTGAACGTCCTAGAGTTTCATTTAATTCGGTTTTCAACTTTACTAATAGTGATCCAAAGAAAATGGCAAGAAAATCACCAAAATACGAAAAATTTGAAATTTGAAAATGGTAATCTAACTTTTTCCGCTTGGCTTGTAGAGCAGTTTAAAGTTGTATGCCTGTAGACAAAAAACCCGGTCTTTTCAAAATTCATCCCATTCAACTCTAGGCGCTCTATCTCTGCTAGTGTAGAAGGTACGGCGTAAAGTGTTTTTGACAACTTTTTGTGATTGCTGCCGTTCTAGACAAACTAGAGAGCTTGTTTTAGGCTCAAATAAAAGAGGAACTTCCCCTATTGAACGTCCTAGAGTTTCATTTAATTAGGTTTTCAACTTTACCAATAGTGATCCGAAGAAAATGGCAAGAAAATCACCCAAATACGAAAAATTTGAAATTTGAAATTGGTATTCTAGCTTTTTCCGCTTGGCTGGTAGAGCAACAAAAATCGGTATTTTGCAAATTCTTCCCATTTAGCCCTAGGCGCTCAATCTCTGCTAGTTTAGAAGGTATGGCGTAAAGTGTTTTTGACAACTTTTTGTGATTGCTGCCGTTCTAGACTAGCTAGAGAGCTTGTTTTAGGCTCAAATAAAAGAGGAACTTCCCCCCTTTGACGTCCTAGAGTTTCATTTAATTCGGTTTTCAACTTTACCAATAGTAATCCAAAGAAAAAGGCAAGAAAATCACCCAAATACGTAAAATTTGAAATTGGTAATCTAGCTTTTTCCGCTTGGCTTGTAGAGCAGTTTAAAGTTGTATGCCTGTAGAGAAAAAACCAGGTCTTTTGAAAATTCTTCCCATTCAACTCTAGGCGCTCATCTCTGCTAGTGTAGAAGGAACGGCGTAAAGTGTTTTTGACAACTTTTTGTGATTGCTGCCGTTCTAGACCAGCTAGAGAGCTTGTTTTAGGCTCAAATAAAGGAGGAACTTCCCCTATTGAACATCCTAGAGTTTCATTTAATTCGGTTTTCAACTTTACCAATAGTGATCCAAAGAAAAAAGCAAGAAAATCACCCAAATACGAAAAATTTTAAATTTGAAATTGGTAATCTAGCTATTTCCGGTTGGCTGGTAGAGCAACAAAAATCGGTATTTTCCAAATTCTTCCCATTCAGCTCTAAGCGCTCATCTGTGCTAGTTTAGAAGGTATGGCGTAAAGTGTTTTTGACAACTTTTTGTGATTGCTGACGTTCTAGACCAGCTAGAGAGCTTGTTTTAGGCTCAAATAAAAGAGGAACATCACCTCTTGAACGTCCTAGAGTTTCATTTAATTCGGTTTTCAACTTTACCAATAGTGATCCAAAGAAAAAAGCAAGAAAATCACCCAAATTCGAAAAAATTGAAATATGAAATTGGTAATCTATCTTTTTCCGCTTGGCTGGTAGAGCAACAAAAATCGGTATTTTGAAAATTCTTCCCATTCAGCTCTAAGCGCTCATCTGTGCTAGTTTAGAAGGTATGGCGTAAAGTGTTTTTGACAACTTTTTGTGATTGCTGCCGTTCTAGACCAGCTAGAGAGCTTGTTTTAGGCTCAAATAAAAGAGGAACATCACCTCTTGAACGTCCTAGAGTTTCATTTAATTCGGTTTTCAACTTTACCTACAGTGATCCAAAGAAAAAAGCAAGAAAATCACCCTAATTCGAAAAAATTGAAATATGAAATTGGTAATCTAGCTTTTTCCGTTTGGCTGGTAGAGCAACAAAAATCGGTATTTTGCAAATTCTTCCCATTCAGCTCTAAGCGCTCATCTCTGCTAGTTTAGAAGGTATGGCGTAAAGTGTTTTTGACAACTTTTTATGATTGCTGCCGTTCTAGACCAGCTAGAGAGCTTGTTTTAGGCTCAAATAAAAGAAGAACTTCCCCTCTTGAACGTCCTAGAGTTTCATTTAATTCGGTTTTCAACTTTACCAATAGTGATCCAAAGAAAAAGGCAAGAAAATCACCAAAATACGAAAAATTTGAAATTTGAAATTGGTAATCTAACTTTTTCCGCTTGGCTGGTAGAGCAACAAAAATCGGTATTTTGCAAATTCTTCCCATTCAGCTCTAAGCGCCCAAAGAAAATTTCCAAAGAAAATGGCAAGAAAATCACCAAAATACGAAAAATTTGAAATTTGAAAATGGTAATCTAACTTTTTCCGCTTGGCTTGTAGAGCAGTTTAAAGTTGTATGCCTGTAGACAAAAAACCCGGTCTTTTGAAAATTCTTCCCATTCAACTCTAGGCGCTCTATCTCTGCTAGTGTAGAAGGTACGGCGTAAAGTGTTTTTGACAACTTTTTGTGATTGCTGCCGTTCTAGTCCAACTAGAGAGCTTGTTTTAGGCTCAAATAAAAGAGGAACTTCCCCTATTGAACGTCCTAGAGTTTCATTTAATTAGGTTTTCAACTTTACCAATAGTGATCCAAAGAAAATGGCAAGAAAATCACCCAAATACGAAAAATTTGAAATTTGAAATTGGTATTCTAGCTTTTTCCGCTTGGCTGGTAGAGCAACAAAAATCGGTATTTTGCAAATTCTTCCCATTCAGCTCTAAGCGCCCAAAGAAAATTTCCACAGAAAATGGCAAGAAAATCACCAAAATACGAAAAATTTGAAATTTGAAAATGGTAATCTAACTTTTTCCGCTTGGCTTGTAGAGCAGTTTAAAGTTGTATGCCTGTAGACAAAAAACCCGGTCTTTTGAAAATTCTTCCCATTCAACTCTAGGCGCTCTATCTCTGCTAGTTTAGAAGGTATGGCGTAAAGTGTTTTTGACAACTTTTTGTGATTACTGCCGTTCTAGACCAGCTAGAGAACTTGTTTTAGGCTCAAATAAAAGAGGAACTTCCCCTCTTGAACGTCCTAGAGTTTCATTTAATTCGGTTTTCAACTTTACCAATAGTAATCTAAAGAAAAAGGCAAAAAAATCACCCAAATACGAAAAATTTTAAATTTGAAATTGGTAATCTAGCTTTTTCCGCTTGGCTTGTAGAGCAACAAAAATCGGTATTTTGCAAATTCTTCCCATTTAGCCCTAGGCGCTCAATCTCTGCTAGTTTAGAAGGTATGGCGTAAAGTGTTTTTGACAACTTTTTGTGATTGCTGCCGTTCTAGACTAGCTAGAGAGCTTGTTTTAGGCTCAAATAAAAGAGGAACTTCCCCCCTTTGACGTCCTAGAGTTTCATTTAATTCGGTTTTCAACTTTACCAATAGTAATCCAAAGAAAAAGGCAAGAAAATCACCCAAATACGTAAAATTTGAAATTGGTAATCTAGCTTTTTCCGCTTGGCTTGTAGAGCAGTTTAAAGTTGTATGCCTGTAGAGAAAAAACCAGGTCTTTTGAAAATTCTTCCCATTCAACTCTAGGCGCTCATCTCTGCTAGTGTAGAAGGAACGGCGTAAAGTGTTTTTGACAACTTTTTGTGATTGCTGCCGTTCTAGACCAGCTAGAGAGCTTGTTTTAGGCTCAAATAAAGGAGGAACTTCCCCTATTGAACATCCTAGAGTTTCATTTAATTCGGTTTTCAACTTTACCAAAAGTGATCCAAAGAAAAAAGCAAGAAAATCACCCAAATACGAAAAATTTTAAATTTGAAATTGGTAATCTAGCTATTTCCGGTTGGCTGGTAGAGCAACAAAAATCGGTATTTTCCAAATTCTTCCCATTCAGCTCTAAGCGCTCATCTGTGCTAGTTTAGAAGGTATGGCGTAAAGTGTTTTTGACAACTTTTTGTGATTGCTGCCGTTCTAGACCAGCTAGAGAGCTTGTTTTAGGCTCAAATAAAAGAGGAACATCACCTCTTGAACGTCCTAGAGTTTCATTTAATTCGGTTTTCAACTTTACCAATAGTGATCCAAAGAAAAAAGCAAGAAAATCACCCAAATTCGAAAAAATTGAAATATGAAATTGGTAATCTATCTTTTTCCGCTTGGCTGGTAGAGCAACAAAAATCGGTATTTTGAAAATTCTTCCCATTCAGCTCTAAGCGCTCATCTGTGCTAGTTTAGAAGGTATGGCGTAAAGTGTTTTTGACAACTTTTTGTGATTGCTGCCGTTCTAGACCAGCTAGAGAGCTTGTTTTAGGCTCAAATAAAAGAGGAACATCACCTCTTGAACGTCCTAGAGTTTCATTTAATTCGGTTTTCAACTTTACCAATAGTGATCCAAAGAAAAAAGCAAGAAAATCACCCAAATTCGAAAAAATTGAAATATGAAATTGGTAATCTAGCTTTTTCCGTTTGGCTGGTAGAGCAACAAAAATCGGTATTTTGCAAATTCTTCCCATTCAGCTCTAAGCGCTCATCTCTGCTAGTTTAGAAGGTATGGCGTAAAGTGTTTTTGACAACTTTTTATGATTGCTGCCGTTCTAGACCAGCTGGAGAGCTTGTTTTAGGCTCAAATAAAAGAAGAACTTCCCCTATTGAACGTCCTAGAGTTTCATTTAATTCGGTTTTCAACTTTACCAATAGTGATCCAAAGAAAAAGGCAAGAAAATCACCCAAATACGAAAAATTTGAAATTTGAAATTGGTATTCTAGCTTTTTCCGCTTGGCTGGTAGAGCAACAAAAATCGGTATTTTGCAAATTCTTCCCATTCAGCTCTAAGCGCCCAAAGAAAATTTCCACAGAAAATGGCAAGAAAATCACCAAAATACGAAAAATTTGAAATTTGAAAATGGTAATCTAACTTTTTCCGCTTGGCTTGTAGAGCAGTTTAAAGTTGTATGCCTGTAGACAAAAAACCCGGTCTTTTGAAAATTCTTCCCATTCAACTCTAGGCGCTCTATCTCTGCTAGTTTAGAAGGTATGGCGTAAAGTGTTTTTGACAACTTTTTGTGATTACTGCCGTTCTAGACCAGCTAGAGAACTTGTTTTAGGCTCAAATAAAAGAGGAACTTCCCCTCTTGAACGTCCTAGAGTTTCATTTAATTCGGTTTTCAACTTTACCAATAGTAATCTAAAGAAAAAGGCAAAAAAATCACCCAAATACGAAAAATTTGAAATTTGAAATTGGTAATCTAGCTTTTTCCGCTTGGCTTGTAGAGCAACAAAAATCGGTATTTTGCAAATTCTTCCCATTTAGCCCTAGGCGCTCAATCTCTGCTAGTTTAGAAGGTATGGCGTAAAGTGTTTTTGACAACTTTTTGTGATTGCTGCCGTTCTAGACTAGCTAGAGAGCTTGTTTTAGGCTCAAATAAAAGAGGAACTTCCCCCCTTTGACGTCCTAGAGTTTCATTTAATTCGGTTTTCAACTTTACCAATAGTAATCCAAAGAAAAAGGCAAGAAAATCACCCAAATACGTAAAATTTGAAATTGGTAATCTAGCTTTTTCCGCTTGGCTTGTAGAGCAGTTTAAAGTTGTATGCCTGTAGAGAAAAAACCAGGTCTTTTGAAAATTCTTCCCATTCAACTCTAGGCGCTCATCTCTGCTAGTGTAGAAGGAACGGCGTAAAGTGTTTTTGACAACTTTTTGTGATTGCTGCCGTTCTAGACCAGCTAGAGAGCTTGTTTTAGGCTCAAATAAAAGAGGAACTTCCCCTATTGAACATCCTAGAGTTTCATTTAATTCGGTTTTCAACTTTACCAATAGTGATCCAAAGAAAAAAGCAAGAAAATCACCCAAATACGAAAAATTTTAAATTTGAAATTGGTAATCTAGCTATTTCCGGTTGGCTGGTAGAGCAACAAAAATCGGTATTTTCCAAATTCTTCCCATTCAGCTCTAAGCGCTCATCTGTGCTAGTTTAGAAGGTATGGCGTAAAGTGTTTTTGACAACTTTTTGTGATTGCTGCCGTTCTAGACCAGCTAGAGAGCTTGTTTTAGGCTCAAATAAAAGAGGAACATCACCTCTTGAACGTCCTAGAGTTTCATTTAATTCGGTTTTCAACTTTACCAATAGTGATCCAAAGAAAAAAGCAAGAAAATCACCCAAATTCGAAAAAATTGAAATATGAAATTGGTAATCTAGCTTTTTCCGTTTGGCTGGTAGAGCAACAAAAATCGGTATTTTGCAAATTCTTCCCATTCAGCTCTAAGCGCTCATCTCTGCTAGTTTAGAAGGTATGGCGTAAAGTGTTTTTGACAACTTTTTATGATTGCTGCCGTTCTAGACCAGCTAGAGAGCTTGTTTTAGGCTCAAATAAAAGAAGAACTTGCCCTATTGAACGTCCTAGAGTTTCATTTAATTCGGTTTTCAACTTTACCAATAGTGATCCAAAGAAAAAGGCAAGAAAATCACCAAAATACGAAAAATTTGAAATTTGAAATTGGTAATCTAACTTTTTCCGCTTGGCTTGTAGAGCAGTTTAAAGTTGTATGCCTGTAGACAAAAAACCCGGTCTTTTGAAAATTCTTCCCATTCAACTCTAGGCGCTCTATCCCTGCTAGTGTAGAAGGTACGGCGTAAAGTGTTTTTGACAACTTTTTGTGATTGCTGCCGTTCTAGACCAGCTAGAGAGCTTGTTTTAGGCTCAAATAAAAGAGGAACTTCCCCTCTTGAACGTCCTAGAGTTTCATTTAATTCGGTTTTCAACTTTACCAATAGTGATCCAAAGAAAATGGCAAGAAAATCACCAAAATACGAAAAATTTGAAATTTGAAAATGGTAATCTAACTTTTTCCGCTTGGCTTGTAGAGCAGTTTAAAGTTGTATGCCTGTAGACAAAAAACCCGGTCTTTTGAAAATTCATCCCATTCAACTCTAGGCGCTCTATCGCTGCTAGTGTAGAAGGTACGGCGTAAAGTGTTTTTGACAACTTTTTGTGATTGCTGCCGTTCTAGACCAACTAGAGAGTTTGTTTTAGGCTCAAATAAAAGAGGAACTTCCCCTATTGAACGTCCTAGAGTTTCATTTAATTAGGTTTTCAACTTTACCAATAGTGATCCAAAGAAAATGGCAAGAAAATCACCCAAATACGAAAAATTTGAAATTTGAAATTGGTATTCTAGCTTTTTCCGCTTGGCTGGTAGAGCAACAAAAATCGGTATTTTGCAAATTCTTCCCATTCAGCTCTAAGCGCCCAAAGAAAATTTCCAAAGAAAATGGCAAGAAAATCACCAAAATACGAACAATTTGAAATTTGAAAATGGTAATCTAACTTTTTCCGCTTGGCTTGTAGAGCAGTTTAAAGTTGTATGCCTGTAGACAAAAAACCCGGTCTTTTGAAAATTCTTCCCATTCAACTCTAGGCGCTCTATCTCTGCTAGTGTAGAAGGTACGGCGTAAAGTGTTTTTGACAACTTTTTGTGATTGCTGCCGTTCTAGACCAACTAGAGAGCTTGTTTTAGGCTCAAATAAAAGAGGAACTTCCCCTATTGAACGTCCTAGAGTTTCATTTAATTAGGTTTTCAACTTTACCAATAGTGATCCAAAGAAAATGGCAAGAAAATCACCCAAATACGAAAAATTTGAAATTTGAAATTGGTATTCTAGCTTTTTCCGCTTGGCTGGTAGAGCAACAAAAATCGGTATTTTGCAAATTCTTCCCATTCAGCTCTAAGCGCCCAAAGAAAATTTCCAAAGCAAATGGCAAGAAAATCACCAAAATACGAAAAATTTGAAATTTGAAAATGGTAATCTAACTTTTTCCGCTTGGCTTGTAGAGCAGTTTAAAGTTGTATGCATGTAGACAAAAAACCCGGTCTTTTGAAAATTCTTCCCATTCAACTCTAGGCGCTCTATCTCTGCTAGTTTAGAAGGTATGGCGTAAAGTGTTTTTGACAACTTTTTGTGATTTCTGCCGTTCTAGACCAGCTAGAGAACTTGTTTTAGGCTCAAATAAAAGAGGAACTTCCCCTCTTGAACGTCCTAGAGTTTCATTTAATTCGGTTTTCAAATTTACCAATAGTGATCCAAAGAAAAAAGCAAGAAAATCACCCAAATACGAAAAATTTGAAATTTGAAATTGGTAATCTAGCTTTTTCCGCTTGGCTGGTAGAGCAACAAAAATCGTTATTTTGAAAATTCTTCCCATTCAACTCTAGGCGCTCTATCTCTGCTAGTGTTGAAGGTACGGCGTAAAGTGTTTTTGACAACTTTTTGTGATTGCTTCCGTTCTACACCAGCTAGAGAGCTTGTTTTAGGCTTAAATAAAAGAGGAACTTCCCATATTGAACGTCCTAGAGTTTCATTTAATTAGGTTTTCAACTTTACCAATAGTGATCCAAAGAAAAAAGCAAGAAAATCACCCAAATACGAAAAATTTGAAATTTGAAATTGGTAATCTAACTTTTTCCGCTTGGCTTGTAGAGCAGTTTAAAGTTGTATGCCTGTAGACAAAAAACCCGGTCTTTTGAAAATTCTTCCCATTCAACTCTAGGCGCTCTATCTCTGCTAGTGTAGAAGGTACGGCGTAAAGTGTTTTTGACAACTTTTTGTGATTGCTGCCGTTCTAGACCAACTAGAGAGCTTGTTTTAGGCTCAAATAAAAGAGGAACTTCCCCTATTGAACGTCCTAGAGTTTCATTTAATTAGGTTTTCAACTCTACCAATAGTGATCTAAAGAAAATGGCAAGAAAATCACCCAAATACGAAAAATTTTAAATTTGAAATTGGTATTTTAGCTTTTTCCGCTTGGCTGGTAGAGCAACAAAAATCGGTATTTTGCAAATTCTTCCCATTCAGCTCTAAGCGCCCAAAGAAAATTTCCAAAGAAAATGGCAAGAAAATCACCCAAATACGAAAAATTTGAAATTTGAAAATGGTAATCTAACTTTTTCCGCTTGGCTTGTAGAGCAGTTTAAAGTTGTATGCCTGTAGACAAAAAACCCGGTCTTTTGAAAATTCTTCCCATTCAACTCTAGGCGCTCTATCTCTGCTAGTTTAGAAGGTATGGCGTAAAGTGTTTTTGACAACTTTTTGTGATTTCTGCCGTTCTAGACCAGCTAGAGAACTTGTTTTAGGCTCAAATAAAAGAGGAACTTCCCCTCTTGAACGTCCTAGAGTTTCATTTAATTCGATCTTCAAATTTACCAATAGTGATCCAAAGAAAAAAGCAAGAAAATCACCCAAATACGAAAAATTTGAAATTTGAAATTGGTAATCTAGCTTTTTCCGCTTGGCTGGTAGAGCAACAAAAATCGTTATTTTGAAAATTCTTCCCATTCAACTCTAGGCGCTCTATCTCTGCTAGTGTTGAAGGTACGGCGTAAAGTGTTTTTGACAACTTTTTGTGATTGCTTCCGTTCTACACCAGCTAGAGAGCTTGTTTTAGGCTCAAATAAAAGAGGAACTTCCCCTATTGAACGTCCTAGAGTTTCATTTAATTAGGTTTTCAACTTTACCAATAGTGATCCAAAGAAAAAAGCAAGAAAATCACCCTAATACGAAAAATTTGAAATTTGAAATTGGTAATCTAGCTTTTTCCGCTTGGCTGGTAGAGCAACAAAAATCGGTATTTTCCAAATTCTTCCCATTCAGCTCTAAGCGCTCATCTCTGCTAGTTTAGAAGGTATGGCGTAAAGTGTTTTTGACAACTTTTTGTGATTGCTGCCGTTCTAGACCAGCTAGAGAGCTTGTTTTAGGCACAAATAAAAGAGGAACTTCATCTCTTGAACGTCCTAGAGTTTCATTTAATTCGATTTTCAACTTTACCAATAGTGATCCAAAGAAAACAGCAAGAAAATCACCCAAATACGAAAAATTTGAATTATGAAATTAGTAATCTAGCTTTTTCCGCTTG
The DNA here is from genome assembly GCA_947389925.1 of Coelopa pilipes. Taxonomy (NCBI): domain Eukaryota; kingdom Metazoa; phylum Arthropoda; class Insecta; order Diptera; family Coelopidae; genus Coelopa; species Coelopa pilipes. Next base: position 13,021,052 of record OX376700.1, read on the forward strand.
GCTGGTAGAGCAACAAAAATCGGTATTTTGCAAATTCTTCCCATTCAGCTCTAAGCGCTCATCTCCGCTAGTTTAGAAGGTATGGCGTAAAGTGTTTTTGACAACATTTTGTGATTGCTGCCGTTCTAGACCAGCTAGAGAGCTTGTTTTAGGCTCAAATAAAAGAAGAACTTCCCCTCTTGAACGTCCTAGAGTTTCATTTAATTCGGTTTTCAACTTTACCAATAGTGATCCAAAGAAAAAGGCAAGAAAATCACCAAAATACGAAAAATTTGAAATTTGAAATTGGTAATCTAACTTTTTCCGCTTGGCTTGTAGAGCAGTTTAAAGTTGTATGCCTGTAGACAAAAAACCCGGTATTTTGAAAATTCTACCCATTCAACTCTAGGCGCTCTATCTCTGCTAGTGTAGAAGGTACGGCGTAAAGTGTTTTTGACAACTTTTTATGATTGCTGCCGTTCTAGACCAGCTAGAGAGCTTGTTTTAGGCTCAAATAAAAGAGGAACTTCCCCTATTGAACGTCCTAGAGTTTCATTTAATTCGGTTTTCAACTTTACCAATAGTAATACAAAGAAAAAGGCAAGAAAATCACCCAAATACGTAAAATTTGAAATTGGTAATCTAGCTTTTTCCGCTTGGCTTGTAGAGCAGTTTAAAGTTGTATGCCTGTAGAGAAAAAACCCGGTCTTTTGAAAATTCTTCCCATTCAACTCTAGGCGCTCTATCTCTGCTAGTGTAGAAGGAACGGCGTAAAGTGTTTTTGACAACTTTTTGTGATTGCTGCCGTTCTAGACCAGCTAGAGAGCTTGTTTTAGGCTCAAATAAAAGAGGAACTACCCCTCTTGAACGTCCTAGAGTTTCATTTAATTCGGTTTTCAACTTTACCAATAGTGATCCAAAGAAAAAAGCAAGAAAATCACCCAAATACGAAAAATTTTAAATTTGAAATTGGTAATCTAGCTTTTTCCGGTTGGCTGGTAGAGCAACAAAAATCGGTATTTTCCAAATTCTTCCCATTCAGCTCTACGCGCTCATCTCTGCTAGTTTAGAAGGTATGGCGTAAAGTGTTTTTGACAACTTTTTGTGATTGCTGCCGTTCTAGACCAGCTAGAGAGCTTGTTTTAGGCACAAATAAAAGAGGAACTTCACATCTTGAACGTCCTAGAGTTTCATTTAATTCGGTTTTCAACTTTACCAATAGTGATCCAAAGAAAAAAGCAAGAAAATCACCCAAATACGAAAAATTTGAAATTTGAAATTGGTAATATAGCTTTTTCCGCTTGGCTGGTAGAGCAACAAAAATTGGTATTTTCCAAATTCTTCCCATTGAGCTCTAAGCGCTCATCTCTGCTAGTTTAGAAGGTATGGCGTAAAGTGTTTTTGACAACTTTTTGTGATTGCTGCCGTTCTACACCAGCTAGAGAGCTTGTTTTAGGCTCAAATAAAAGAGGAACTTCCCCTCTTGAACGTCCTAGAGTTTCATTTAATTCGGTTTTCAACTTTACCAATAGTGATCCAAAGAAAATGGCAAGAAAATCACCAAAATACGAAAAATTTGAAATTTGAAATTGGTAATCTAGCTTTTTCCGCTTGGCTGGTAGAGCAACAAAAATCGGTATTTTGAATATTCTTCCCATTCAACTCTAGGCGCTCTATCTCTGCTAGTGTTGAAGGTGCGGCGTAAAGTGTTTTTGACAACTTTTTGTGAGTGCTGCCGTTCTAGACCAGCTAGACAGCTTGTTTTAGGCTCAAATAAAAGAGGAACTTCCCCCCTTTGACGTCCTAGAGTTTCATTTAATTCGGTTTTCAACTTTACCAATAGTAATCCAAAGAAAAAGGCAAGAAAATCACCCAAATACGTAAAATTTGAAATTGGTAATCTAGCTTTTTCCGCTTGGCTTGTAGAGCAGTTTAAAGTTGTATGCCTGTAGAGAAAAAACCAGGTCTTTTGAAAATTCTTCCCATTCAACTCTAGGCGCTCATCTCTGCTAGTGTAGAAGGAACGGCGTAAAGTGTTTTTGACAACTTTTTGTGATTGCTGCCGTTCTAGACCAGCTAGAGAGCTTGTTTTAGGCTCAAATAAAAGAGGAACTTCCCCTATTGAACATCCTAGAGTTTCATTTAATTCGGTTTTCAACTTTACCAATAGTGATCCAAAGAAAAAAGCAAGAAAATCACCCAAATACGAAAAATTTTAAATTTGAAATTGGTAATCTAGCTATTTCCGGTTGGCTGGTAGAGCAACAAAAATCGGTATTTTCCAAATTCTTCCCATTCAGCTCTAAGCGCTCATCTGTGCTAGTTTAGAAGGTATGGCGTAAAGTGTTTTTGACAACTTTTTGTGATTGCTGCCGTTCTAGACCAGCTAGAGAGCTTGTTTTAGGCTCAAATAAAAGAGGAACATCACCTCTTGAACGTCCTAGAGTTTCATTTAATTCGGTTTTCAACTTTACCAATAGTGATCCAAAGAAAAAAGCAAGAAAATCACCCAAATTCGAAAAAATTGAAATATGAAATTGGTAATCTAGCTTTTTCCGTTTGGCTGGTAGAGCAACAAAAATCGGTATTTTGCAAATTCTTCCCATTCAGCTCTAAGCGCTCATCTCTGCTAGTTTAGAAGGTATGGCGTAAAGTGTTTTTGACAACTTTTTATGATTGCTGCCGTTCTAGACCAGCTAGAGAGCTTGTTTTAGGCTCAAATAAAAGAAGAACTTGCCCTATTGAACGTCCTAGAGTTTCATTTAATTCGGTTTTCAACTTTACCAATAGTGATCCAAAGAAAAAGGCAAGAAAATCACCAAAATACGAAAAATTTGAAATTTGAAATTGGTAATCTAACTTTTTCCGCTTGGCTTGTAGAGCAGTTTAAAGTTGTATGCCTGTAGACAAAAAACCCGGTCTTTTGAAAATTCTTCCCATTCAACTCTAGGCGCTCTATCCCTGCTAGTGTAGAAGGTACGGCGTAAAGTGTTTTTGACAACTTTTTGTGATTGCTGCCGTTCTAGACCAGCTAGAGAGCTTGTTTTAGGCTCAAATAAAAGAGGAACTTCCCCTCTTGAACGTCCTAGAGTTTCATTTAATTCGGTTTTCAACTTTACCAATAGTGATCCAAAGAAAATGGCAAGAAAATCACCAAAATACGAAAAATTTGAAATTTGAAAATGGTAATCTAACTTTTTCCGCTTGGCTTGTAGAGCAGTTTAAAGTTGTATGCCTGTAGACAAAAAACCCGGTCTTTTGAAAATTCATCCCATTCAACTCTAGGCGCTCTATCGCTGCTAGTGTAGAAGGTACGGCGTAAAGTGTTTTTGACAACTTTTTGTGATTGCTGCCGTTCTAGACCAACTAGAGAGTTTGTTTTAGGCTCAAATAAAAGAGGAACTTCCCCTATTGAACGTCCTAGAGTTTCATTTAATTAGGTTTTCAACTTTACCAATAGTGATCCAAAGAAAATGGCAAGAAAATCACCCAAATACGAAAAATTTGAAATTTGAAATTGGTATTCTAGCTTTTTCCGCTTGGCTGGTAGAGCAACAAAAATCGGTATTTTGCAAATTCTTCCCATTCAGCTCTAAGCGCCCAAAGAAAATTTCCAAAGAAAATGGCAAGAAAATCACCAAAATACGAACAATTTGAAATTTGAAAATGGTAATCTAACTTTTTCCGCTTGGCTTGTAGAGCAGTTTAAAGTTGTATGCCTGTAGACAAAAAACCCGGTCTTTTGAAAATTCTTCCCATTCAACTCTAGGCGCTCTATCTCTGCTAGTGTAGAAGGTACGGCGTAAAGTGTTTTTGACAACTTTTTGTGATTGCTGCCGTTCTAGACCAACTAGAGAGCTTGTTTTAGGCTCAAATAAAAGAGGAACTTCCCCTATTGAACGTCCTAGAGTTTCATTTAATTAGGTTTTCAACTTTACCAATAGTGATCCAAAGAAAATGGCAAGAAAATCACCCAAATACGAAAAATTTGAAATTTGAAATTGGTATTCTAGCTTTTTCCGCTTGGCTGGTAGAGCAACAAAAATCGGTATTTTGCAAATTCTTCCCATTCAGCTCTAAGCGCCCAAAGAAAATTTCCAAAGAAAATGGCAAGAAAATCACCAAAATACGAAAAATTTGAAATTTGAAAATGGTAATCTAACTTTTTCCGCTTGGCTTGTAGAGCAGTTTAAAGTTGTATGCATGTAGACAAAAAACCCGGTCTTTTGAAAATTCTTCCCATTCAACTCTAGGCGCTCTATCTCTGCTAGTTTAGAAGGTATGGCGTAAAGTGTTTTTGACAACTTTTTGTGATTTCTGCCGTTCTAGACCAGCTAGAGAACTTGTTTTAGGCTCAAATAAAAGAGGAACTTCCCCTCTTGAACGTCCTAGAGTTTCATTTAATTCGGTTTTCAAATTTACCAATAGTGATCCAAAGAAAAAAGCAAGAAAATCACCCAAATACGAAAAATTTGAAATTTGAAATTGGTAATCTAGCTTTTTCCGCTTGGCTGGTAGAGCAACAAAAATCGTTATTTTGAAAATTCTTCCCATTCAACTCTAGGCGCTCTATCTCTGCTAGTGTTGAAGGTACGGCGTAAAGTGTTTTTGACAACTTTTTGTGATTGCTTCCGTTCTACACCAGCTAGAGAGCTTGTTTTAGGCTTAAATAAAAGAGGAACTTCCCATATTGAACGTCCTAGAGTTTCATTTAATTAGGTTTTCAACTTTACCAATAGTGATCCAAAGAAAAAAGCAAGAAAATCACCCAAATACGAAAAATTTGAAATTTGAAATTGGTAATCTAACTTTTTCCGCTTGGCTTGTAGAGCAGTTTAAAGTTGTATGCCTGTAGACAAAAAACCCGGTCTTTTGAAAATTCTTCCCATTCAACTCTAGGCGCTCTATCTCTGCTAGTGTAGAAGGTACGGCGTAAAGTGTTTTTGACAACTTTTTGTGATTGCTGCCGTTCTAGACCAACTAGAGAGCTTGTTTTAGGCTCAAATAAAAGAGGAACTTCCCCTATTGAACGTCCTAGAGTTTCATTTAATTAGGTTTTCAACTCTACCAATAGTGATCTAAAGAAAATGGCAAGAAAATCACCCAAATACGAAAAATTTTAAATTTGAAATTGGTATTTTAGCTTTTTCCGCTTGGCTGGTAGAGCAACAAAAATCGGTATTTTGCAAATTCTTCCCATTCAGCTCTAAGCGCCCAAAGAAAATTTCCAAAGAAAATGGCAAGAAAATCACCCAAATACGAAAAATTTGAAATTTGAAAATGGTAATCTAACTTTTTCCGCTTGGCTTGTAGAGCAGTTTAAAGTTGTATGCCTGTAGACAAAAAACCCGGTCTTTTGAAAATTCTTCCCATTCAACTCTAGGCGCTCTATCTCTGCTAGTTTAGAAGGTATGGCGTAAAGTGTTTTTGACAACTTTTTGTGATTTCTGCCGTTCTAGACCAGCTAGAGAACTTGTTTTAGGCTCAAATAAAAGAGGAACTTCCCCTCTTGAACGTCCTAGAGTTTCATTTAATTCGATCTTCAAATTTACCAATAGTGATCCAAAGAAAAAAGCAAGAAAATCACCCAAATACGAAAAATTTGAAATTTGAAATTGGTAATCTAGCTTTTTCCGCTTGGCTGGTAGAGCAACAAAAATCGTTATTTTGAAAATTCTTCCCATTCAACTCTAGGCGCTCTATCTCTGCTAGTGTTGAAGGTACGGCGTAAAGTGTTTTTGACAACTTTTTGTGATTGCTTCCGTTCTACACCAGCTAGAGAGCTTGTTTTAGGCTCAAATAAAAGAGGAACTTCCCCTATTGAACGTCCTAGAGTTTCATTTAATTAGGTTTTCAACTTTACCAATAGTGATCCAAAGAAAAAAGCAAGAAAATCACCCTAATACGAAAAATTTGAAATTTGAAATTGGTAATCTAGCTTTTTCCGCTTGGCTGGTAGAGCAACAAAAATCGGTATTTTCCAAATTCTTCCCATTCAGCTCTAAGCGCTCATCTCTGCTAGTTTAGAAGGTATGGCGTAAAGTGTTTTTGACAACTTTTTGTGATTGCTGCCGTTCTAGACCAGCTAGAGAGCTTGTTTTAGGCACAAATAAAAGAGGAACTTCATCTCTTGAACGTCCTAGAGTTTCATTTAATTCGATTTTCAACTTTACCAATAGTGATCCAAAGAAAACAGCAAGAAAATCACCCAAATACGAAAAATTTGAATTATGAAATTAGTAATCTAGCTTTTTCCGCTTGGCTGGTAGAGCAACAAAAATCGGTATTTTGCAAATTCTTCCCATTCAGCTCTAAGCGCTCATCTCCGCTAGTTTAGAAGGTATGGCGTAAAGTGTTTTTGACAACATTTTGTGATTGCTGCCGTTCTAGACCAGCTAGAGAGCTTGTTTTAGGCTCAAATAAAAGAAGAACTTCCCCTCTTGAACGTCCTAGAGTTTCATTTAATTCGGTTTTCAACTTTACCAATAGTGATCCAAAGAAAAAGGCAAGAAAATCACCAAAATACGAAAAATTTGAAATTTGAAATTGGTAATCTAACTTTTTCCGCTTGGCTTGTAGAGCAGTTTAAAGTTGTATGCCTGTAGACAAAAAACCCGGTATTTTGAAAATTCTACCCATTCAACTATAGGCGCTCTATCTCTGCTAGTGTAGAAGGTACGGCGTAAAGTGTTTTTGACAACTTTTTATGATTGCTGCCGTTCTACACCAGCTAGAGAGCTTGTTTTAGGCTCAAATAAAAGAGGAACTTCCCCTCTTGAACGTCCTAGAGTTTCATTTAATTCGGTTTTCAACTTTACCAATAGTGATCCAAAGAAAATGGCAAGAAAATCACCAAAATACGAAAAATTTGAAATTTGAAATTGGTAATCTAGCTTTTTCCGCTTGGCTGGTAGAGCAACAAAAATCGGTATTTTGAATATTCTTCCCATTCAACTCTAGGCGCTCTATCTCTGCTAGTGTTGAAGGTGCGGCGTAAAGTGTTTTTGACAACTTTTTGTGAGTGCTGCCGTTCTAGACCAGCTAGACAGCTTGTTTTAGGCTCAAATAAAAGAGGAACTTCCCCTCTTGAACGTCCTAGAGTTTTATTTAATTCGGTTTTCAACTTTACCAATAGTGATCCAAAGAAAAAGGCAAGAAAATCACCAAAATACGAAAAATTTGAAATTTGAAATTGGTAATCTAGCTTTTTCCGCACGGCTTGTAGAGCAGTTTAAAGTTGTATGCCTGTAGACAAAAAGCCCGGTATTTTGAAAATTCTACCCATTCAACTCTAGGCGCTCTATCTCTGCTAGTGTAGAAGGTACGGCGTAAAGTGTTTTTGACAACTTTTTGTGATTGCTGCCGTTCTAGACCAGCTAGAGAGCTTGTTTTAGGCTCAAATAAAAGAGGAACTTCCCCTCTTGAACGTCCTAGAGTTTTATTTAATTCAATTTTCAACTTTACCAATAGTAATCCAAAGAAAAAGGCAAGAAAATCACCCAAATACGTAAAATTTGAAATTGGTAATCTAGCTTTTTCCGCTTGGCTTGTAGAGCAGTTTAATGTTGTATGCCTGTAGACAAAAAACCCGGTCTTTTGAAAATTCTTCCCATTCAACTCTAGGCGCTCTATCTCTGCTAGTGTAGAAGGTACGGCGTAAAGTGTTTTTGACAACTTTTTGTGATTGCTGCCGTTCTAGACCCGCTAGAGAGCTTGTTTTAAGCTCAAATAAAAGAGGAACTTCCCCTCTTGAACGTCCTAGAGTTTCATTTAATTCGGTTTTCAACTTTACCAATAGTGATCCAAAGAAAAAAGCAAGAAAATCACCCAAATACGAAAAATTTGAAATTTGAAATTGGTAATCTAGCTTTTTCCGCTTGGCTGGTAGAGCAACAAAAATCGGTATTTTGAAAATTCTTCCCATTCAACTCTAGGCGCTCTATCTCTGCTAGTGTTGAAGGTACGGCGTAAAGTGTTTTTGACGACTTTTTGTGATTGCTGCCGTTCTAGACCAGCTAGAAAGCTTGTTTTAGGCTCAAATAAAAGAGGAACTTCCCCGCTTGAACGTCCTAGAGTTTCATTTAATTCGGTTTTCAACTTTACCAATAGTGATCCAAAGAAAAAAGCAAGAAAATCACCCAAATACGAAAAATTTGAAATTTGAAATTGGTAATCTAACTTTTTCCGCTTGGCTGGTAGAGCAACAAAAATCGGTATTTTGCAAATTCTTTCCATTCAGCTCTAAGCGCTCATCTCTGCTAGTTTAGAAGGTATGGCGTATAGTGTTTTTGACAACTTTTTGTGATTGCTGCCGTTCTAGACCAGCTAGAGAGCTTGTTTTAGGCTCAAATAAAAGAGGAACTTCCCCTCTTGAACGTCCTAGAGTTTCATTTAATTCGGTTTTCAACTTTACCAATAGTGATCCAAAGAAAACAGCAAGAAAATCACCCAAATACGAAAAATTTGAAATATGAAATTGGTAATCTAGCTTTTTCCGCTTGGCTAGTAGAGCAACAAAAATCGGTATTTTGCAAATTCTTCCCATTCAGCTCTAAGCGCTCATCTCTGCTAGTTTAGAAGGTATGGCGTAAAGTGTGTTTGATAACTTTTTGTGATTGCTGCCGTTCTAGACCAGCTAGAGAGCTTGATTTAGGCTCAAATAAAAGAAGAACTTCCCCTCTTTAACGTCCTAGAGTTTCATTTAATTCGGTTTTCAACTTTACCAATAGTGATCCAAAGAAAAAGGCAAGAAAATCACCAAAATACGAAAAATTTGAAATTTGAAATTGGTAATCTAACTTTTTCCGCTTGGCTTGTAGAGCAGTTTAAAGTTGTATGCCTGTAGAGAAAAAACCCGGTCTTTTGAAAATTCTTCCCATTCAACTCTAGGCGCTCTATCTCTGCTAGTGTAGAAGGTATGGCGTAAAGTGTTTTTGACAACTTTTTGTGATTGCTGCCGTTCTAGATCAGCTAGAGAGCTTGTTTTAGGCTCAAATAAAAGAGGAACTTCCCCTCTTGAACGTCCTAGAGTTTCATTTAATTCGGTTTTCAACTTTACCAATAGTGATCCAAAGAAAACAGCAAGAAAATCACCCAAATACGAAAAATTTGAAATTTGAAATTGGTAATCTAACTTTTTCCGCTTGGCTGGTAGAGCAACAAAAATCGGTATTTTGCAAATTCTTTCCATTCAGCTCTAAGCGCTCATCTCTGCTAGTTTAGAAGGTATGGCGTATAGTGTTTTTGACAACTTTTTGTGATTGCTGCCGTTCTAGACCAGCTAGAGAGCTTGTTTTAGGCTCAAATAAAAGAGGAACTTCCCCTCTTGAACGTCCTAGAGTTTCATTTAATTCGGTTTTCAACTTTACCAATAGTGATCCAAAGAAAACAGCAAGAAAATCACCCAAATACGAAAAATTTGAAATATGAAATTGGTAATCTAGCTTTTTCCGCTTGGCTAGTAGAGCAACAAAAATCGGTATTTTGCAAATTCTTCCCATTCAGCTCTAAGCGCTCATCTCTGCTAGTTTAGAAGGTATGGCGTAAAGTGTGTTTGATAACTTTTTGTGATTGCTGCCGTTCTAGACCAGCTAGAGAGCTTGATTTAGGCTCAAATAAAAGAAGAACTTCCCCTCTTTAACGTCCTAGAGTTTCATTTAATTCGGTTTTCAACTTTACCAATAGTGATCCAAAGAAAAAGGCAAGAAAATCACCAAAATACGAAAAATTTGAAATTTGAAATTGGTAATCTAACTTTTTCCGCTTGGCTTGTAGAGCAGTTTAAAGTTGTATGCCTGTAGAGAAAAAACCCGGTCTTTTGAAAATTCTTCCCATTCAACTCTAGGCGCTCTATCTCTGCTAGTGTAGAAGGTATGGCGTAAAGTGTTTTTGACAACTTTTTGTGATTGCTGCCGTTCTAGATCAGCTAGAGAGCTTGTTTTAGGCTCAAATAAAAGAGGAACTTCCCCTCTTGAACGTCCTAGAGTTTCATTTAATTCGGTTTTCAACTTTACCAATAGTGATCCAAAGAAAAAAGGAAGAAAATCACCCAAATACGAAAAATTTGAAATTTGAAATTGGTAATCTAGCTTTTTCCGCTTGGCTGGTAGAGCAACAAAAATCGGTATTTTGAAAATTCTTCCCATTCAACTCTAGGCGCTCTATCTCTGCTAGTGTTGAAGGTGCGGCGTAAAGTGTTTTTGACAACTTTTTGTGATTGCTGCCGTTCTACACCAGCTAGAGAGCTTGTTTTAGGCTCAAATAAAAGAGGAACTTCCCCTCTTTAACGTCCTAGAGTTTCATTTAATTCGGTTTTCAACTTTACCAATAGTGATCCAAAGAAAAAGGCAAGAAAATCACCAAAATACGAAAAATTTGAAATTTGAAATTGGTAATCTAACTTTTTCCGCTTGGCTTGTAGAGCAGTTTAAAGTTGTATGCCTGTAGACAAAAAACCCGGTCTTTTGAAAATTCTTCCCATTCAACTCTAGGCGCTCTATCTCTGCTAGTGTAGAAGGTACGGCGTAAAGTGTTTTTGACAACTTTTTGTGATTGCTGCCGTTCTAGACCAGCTAGAGAGCTTGTTTTAGGCTCAAATAAAAGAGGAACTTCCCCTCTTGAACGTCCTAGAGTTTCATTCAATTCGGTTTTCAACTTTACCAATAGTGATCCAAAGAAAAAAGGAAGAAAATCACCCAAATACGAAAAATTTGAAATTTGAAATTGGTAATCTAGCTTTTTCCGCTTGGCTGGTAGAGCAACAAAAATCGGTATTTTGAAAATTCTTCCCATTCAACTCTAGGCGCTCTATCTCTGCTAGTGTTGAAGGTGCGGCGTAAAGTGTTTTTGACAACTTTTTGTGATTGCTGCCGTTCTACAAAAGCTAGAGAGCTCGTTTTAGGCTCAAATAAAAGAGGAACTTCCCCTCTTTAACGTCCTAGAGTTTCATTTAATTCGGTTTTCAACTTTACCAATAGAGATACAAAGAAAATGGCAAGAAAATCACCAAAATACGAAAAATTTGAAATTTGAAATTGGTAATCAAACTTTTTCCGCTTGGCTTGTAGAGCAGTTTAAAGTTGTATGCCTGTAGACAAAAAACCCGGTCTTTTGAAAATTCTTCCCATTCAACTCTAGGCGCTCTATCTCTGCTAGTGTTGAAGGTGCGGCGTAAAGTGTTTTTGACAACTTTTTGTGAGTGCTGCCGTTCTAGACCAGCTAGAGAGCTTGTTTTAGGCTCAAATAAAAGAGGAACTTCCCCTGTTGAACGTCCTAGAGTTTCATTTAATTCGGTTGTCAACTTTACCAATAGTGATCCATAGAAAAAGGCAAGAAAATCTCCCAAATACGAAAAATTTTAAATTTGAAATTGGTAATCTAGCTTTTTCCGCTTGGCTGGTAGAGCAACAAAAATCGGTATTTTGCAAATTCTTCCCATTCAGCTCTAAGCGCTCATCTCTGCTAGTTTAGAAGGTATGGCGAAAAGTGTTTTTGAAAACTTTTTGTGATTGCTGCCGTTCTAGACCAGCTAGACAGCTTGTTTTAGGCTCAAATAAAAGAGGAACTTCCCCTCTTGAACGTCCTAGAGTTTCATTTAATTCGGTTTTCAACTTTACCAATAGTGATCCAAAGAAAAAAGGAAGAAAATCACCCAAATACGAAAAATTTGAAATTTGAAATTGGTAATCTAGCTTTTTCCGCTTGGCTGGTAGAGCAACAAAAATCGGTATTTTGAAAATTCTTCCCATTCAACTCTAGGCGCTCAATCTCTGCTAGTGTTGAAGGTGCGGCGTAAAGTGTTTTTGACAACTTTTTGTGAGTGCTGCCGTTCTAGACCAGCTAGACAGCTTGTTTTAGGCTCAAATAAAAGAGGAACTTCCCCTCTTGAACGTCCTAGAGTTTCATTTAATTCGGTTTTCAACTTTACCAATAGTGATCCAAAGAAAACAGCAAGAAAATCACCCAAATACGAAAAATTTGAAATATGAAATTGGTAATCTAGCTTTTTCCGCTTGGCTAGTAGAGCAACAAAAATCGGTATTTTGCAAATTCTTCCCATTCAGCTCTAAGCGCTCATCTCTGCTAGTTTAGAAGGTATGGCGTAAAGTGTGTTTGATAACTTTTTGTGATTGCTGCCGTTCTAGACCAGCTAGAGAGCTTGATTTAGGCTCAAATAAAAGAAGAACTTCCCCTCTTTAACGTCCTAGAGTTTCATTTAATTCGGTTTTCAACTTTACCAATAGTGATCCAAAGAAAAAGGCAAGAAAATCACCAAAATACGAAAAATTTGAAATTTGAAATTGGTAATCTAACTTTTTCCGCTTGGCTTGTAGAGCAGTTTAAAGTTGTATGCCTGTAGAGAAAAAACCCGGTCTTTTGAAAATTCTTCCCATTCAACTCTAGGCGCTCTATCTCTGCTAGTGTAGAAGGTATGGCGTAAAGTGTTTTTGACAACTTTTTGTGATTGCTGCCGTTCTAGATCAGCTAGAGAGCTTGTTTTAGGCTCAAATAAAAGAGGAACTTCCCCTCTTGAACGTCCTAGAGTTTCATTTAATTCGGTTTTCAACTTTACCAATAGTGATCCAAAGAAAACAGCAAGAAAATCACCCAAATACGAAAAATTTGAAATTTGAAATTGGTAATCTAACTTTTTCCGCTTGGCTGGTAGAGCAACAAAAATCGGTATTTTGCAAATTCTTTCCATTCAGCTCTAAGCGCTCATCTCTGCTAGTTTAGAAGGTATGGCGTATAGTGTTTTTGACAACTTTTTGTGATTGCTGCCGTTCTAGACCAGCTAGAGAGCTTGTTTTAGGCTCAAATAAAAGAGGAACTTCCCCTCTTGAACGTCCTAGAGTTTCATTTAATTCGGTTTTCAACTTTACCAATAGTGATCCAAAGAAAACAGCAAGAAAATCACCCAAATACGAAAAATTTGAAATATGAAATTGGTAATCTAGCTTTTTCCGCTTGGCTAGTAGAGCAACAAAAATCGGTATTTTGCAAATTCTTCCCATTCAGCTCTAAGCGCTCATCTCTGCTAGTTTAGAAGGTATGGCGTAAAGTGTGTTTGATAACTTTTTGTGATTGCTGCCGTTCTAGACCAGCTAGAGAGCTTGATTTAGGCTCAAATAAAAGAAGAACTTCCCCTCTTTAACGTCCTAGAGTTTCATTTAATTCGGTTTTCAACTTTACCAATAGTGATCCAAAGAAAAAGGCAAGAAAATCACCAAAATACGAAAAATTTGAAATTTGAAATTGGTAATCTAACTTTTTCCGCTTGGCTTGTAGAGCAGTTTAAAGTTGTATGCCTGTAGAGAAAAAACCCGGTCTTTTGAAAATTCTTCCCATTCAACTCTAGGCGCTCTATCTCTGCTAGTGTAGAAGGTATGGCGTAAAGTGTTTTTGACAACTTTTTGTGATTGCTGCCGTTCTAGATCAGCTAGAGAGCTTGTTTTAGGCTCAAATAAAAGAGGAACTTCCCCTCTTGAACGTCCTAGAGTTTCATTTAATTCGGTTTTCAACTTTACCAATAGTGATCCAAAGAAAAAAGGAAGAAAATCACCCAAATACGAAAAATTTGAAATTTGAAATTGGTAATCTAGCTTTTTCCGCTTGGCTGGTAGAGCAACAAAAATCGGTATTTTGAAAATTCTTCCCATTCAACTCTAGGCGCTCTATCTCTGCTAGTGTTGAAGGTGCGGCGTAAAGTGTTTTTGACAACTTTTTGTGATTGCTGCCGTTCTACACCAGCTAGAGAGCTTGTTTTAGGCTCAAATAAAAGAGGAACTTCCCCTCTTTAACGTCCTAGAGTTTCATTTAATTCGGTTTTCAACTTTACCAATAGTGATCCAAAGAAAAAGGCAAGAAAATCACCAAAATACGAAAAATTTGAAATTTGAAATTGGTAATCTAACTTTTTCCGCTTGGCTTGTAGAGCAGTTTAAAGTTGTATGCCTGTAGACAAAAAACCCGGTCTTTTGAAAATTCTTCCCATTCAACTCTAGGCGCTCTATCTCTGCTAGTGTAGAAGGTACGGCGTAAAGTGTTTTTGACAACTTTTTGTGATTGCTGCCGTTCTAGACCAGCTAGAGAGCTTGTTTTAGGCTCAAATAAAAGAGGAACTTCCCCTCTTGAACGTCCTAGAGTTTCATTCAATTCGGTTTTCAACTTTACCAATAGTGATCCAAAGAAAAAAGGAAGAAAATCACCCAAATACGAAAAATTTGAAATTTGAAATTGGTAATCTAGCTTTTTCCGCTTGGCTGGTAGAGCAACAAAAATCGGTATTTTGAAAATTCTTCCCATTCAACTCTAGGCGCTCTATCTCTGCTAGTGTTGAAGGTGCGGCGTAAAGTGTTTTTGACAACTTTTTGTGATTGCTGCCGTTCTACAAAAGCTAGAGAGCTCGTTTTAGGCTCAAATAAAAGAGGAACTTCCCCTCTTTAACGTCCTAGAGTTTCATTTAATTCGGTTTTCAACTTTACCAATAGAGATACAAAGAAAATGGCAAGAAAATCACCAAAATACGAAAAATTTGAAATTTGAAATTGGTAATCAAACTTTTTCCGCTTGGCTTGTAGAGCAGTTTAAAGTTGTATGCCTGTAGACAAAAAACCCGGTCTTTTGAAAATTCTTCCCATTCAACTCTAGGCGCTCTATCTCTGCTAGTGTTGAAGGTGCGGCGTAAAGTGTTTTTGACAACTTTTTGTGAGTGCTGCCGTTCTAGACCAGCTAGAGAGCTTGTTTTAGGCTCAAATAAAAGAGGAACTTCCCCTGTTGAACGTCCTAGAGTTTCATTTAATTCGGTTGTCAACTTTACCAATAGTGATCCATAGAAAAAGGCAAGAAAATCTCCCAAATACGAAAAATTTTAAATTTGAAATTGGTAATCTAGCTTTTTCCGCTTGGCTGGTAGAGCAACAAAAATCGGTATTTTGCAAATTCTTCCCATTCAGCTCTAAGCGCTCATCTCTGCTAGTTTAGAAGGTATGGCGAAAAGTGTTTTTGAAAACTTTTTGTGATTGCTGCCGTTCTAGACCAGCTAGACAGCTTGTTTTAGGCTCAAATAAAAGAGGAACTTCCCCTCTTGAACGTCCTAGAGTTTCATTTAATTCGGTTTTCAACTTTACCAATAGTGATCCAAAGAAAAAAGGAAGAAAATCACCCAAATACGAAAAATTTGAAATTTGAAATTGGTAATCTAGCTTTTTCCGCTTGGCTGGTAGAGCAACAAAAATCGGTATTTTGAAAATTCTTCCCATTCAACTCTAGGCGCTCAATCTCTGCTAGTGTTGAAGGTGCGGCGTAAAGTGTTTTTGACAACTTTTTGTGAGTGCTGCCGTTCTAGACCAGCTAGACAGCTTGTTTTAGGCTCAAATAAAAGAGGAACTTCCCCTCTTGAACGTCCTAGAGTTTTATTTAATTCGGTTTTCAACTTTACCAATAGTGATCCAAAGAAAAAGGCAAGAAAATCACCAAAATACGAAAAATTTGAAATTTGAAATTGGTAATCTAGCTTTTTCCGCTTGGCTTGTAGAGCAGTTTAAAGTTGTATGCCTGTAGACAAAAAACCCGGTATTTTGAAAATTCTACCCATTCAACTCTAGGCGCTCTATCTCTGCTAGTGTAGAAGGTACGGCGTAAAGTGTTTTTGACAACTTTTTGTGATTGCTGCCGTTCTAGACCAGCTAGAGAGCTTGTTTTAGGCTCAAATAAAAGAGGAACTTCCCCTCTTGAACGTCCTAGAGTTTTATTTAATTCAGTTTTCAACTTTACCAATAGTAATCCAAAGAAAAAGGCAAGAAAATCACCCAAATACGTAAAATTTGAAATTGGTAATCTAGCTTTTTCCGCTTGGCTTGTAGAGCAGTTTAATGTTGTATGCCTGTAGACAAAAAACCCGGTCTTTTGAAAATTCTTCCCATTCAACTCTAGGCGCTCTATCTCTGCTAGTGTAGAAGGTACGGCGTAAAGTGTTTTTGACAACTTTTTGTGATTGCTGCCGTTCTAGACCCGCTAGAGAGCTTGTTTTAAGCTCAAATAAAAGAGGAACTTCCCCTCTTGAACGTCCTAGAGTTTCATTTAATTCGGTTTTCAACTTTACCAATAGTGATCCAAAGAAAAAAGCAAGAAAATCACCCAAATACGAAAAATTTGAAATTTGAAATTGGTAATCTAGCTTTTTCCGCTTGGCTGGTAGAGCAACAAAAATCGGTATTTTGAAAATTCTTCCCATTCAACTCTAGGCGCTCTATCTCTGCTAGTGTTGAAGGTACGGCGTAAAGTGTTTTTGACGACTTTTTGTGATTGCTGCCGTTCTAGACCAGCTAGAGAGCTTGTTTTAGGCTCAAATAAAAGAGGAACTTCCCCGCTTGAACGTCCTAGAGTTTCATTTAATTCGGTTTTCAACTTTACCAATAGTGATCCAAAGAAAACAGCAAGAAAATCACCCAAATACGAAAAATTTGAAATATGAAATTGGTAATCTAGCTTTTTCCGCTTGGCTAGTAGAGCAACAAAAATCGGTATTTTGCAAATTCTTCCCATTCAGCTCTAAGCGCTCATCTCTGCTAGTTTAGAAGGTTTGGCATAAAGTGTGTTTGACAACTTTTTGTGATTGCTGCCGTTCTAGACCAGCTAGAGAGCTTGATTTAGGCTCAAATAAAAGAAGAACTTCCCCTCTTTAACGTCCTAGAGTTTCATTTAATTCGGTTTTCAACTTTACCAATAGTGATCCAAAGAAAAAGGCAAGAAAATCACCAAAATACGAAAAATTTGAAATTTGAAATTGGTAATCTAACTTTTTCCGCTTGGCTTGTAGAGCAGTTTAAAGTTGTATGCCTGTAGACAAAAAACCCGGTCTTTTGAAAATTCTTCCCATTCAACTCTAGGCGCTCTATCTCTGCTAGTGTAGAAGGTACGGCATAAAGTGTTTTTGACAACTTTTTGTGATTGCTGCCGTTCTAGATCAGCTAGAGAGCTTGATTTAGGCTCAAATAAAAGAAGAACTTCCCCTCTTTAACGTCCTAGAGTTTCATTTAATTCGGTTTTCAACTTTACCAATAGTGATCCAAAGAAAAAAGGAAGAAAATCACCCAAATACGAAAAATTTGAAATTTGAAATTGGTAATCTAGCTTTTTCCGCTTGGCTGGTAGAGCAACAAAAATCGGTATTTTGAAAATTCTTCCCATTCAACTCTAGGCGCTCTATCTCTGCTAGTGTTGAAGGTGCGGCGTAAAGTGTTTTTGACAACTTTTTGTGATTGCTGCCGTTCTGGACCAGCTAGAGAGCTTGTTTTAGGCTCAAATAAAAGAGGAACTTCCCCTCTTTAACGTCCTAGAGTTTCATTTAATTCGATT
The DNA here is from genome assembly GCA_947389925.1 of Coelopa pilipes. Lineage (NCBI taxonomy): Eukaryota > Metazoa > Arthropoda > Insecta > Diptera > Coelopidae > Coelopa > Coelopa pilipes. The sequence continues at coordinate 13,038,389 of OX376700.1, forward strand.
TTCAACTTTACCAATAGAGATCCAAAGAAAATGGCAAGAAAATCACCAAAATACGAAAAATTTGAAATTTGAAATTGGTAATCAAACTTTTACCGCTTGGCTTGTAGAGCAGTTTAAAGTTGTATGCCTGTAGACAAAAAACCCGGTATTTTGAAAATTCTTCCCATTCAACTCTAGGCGCTCTATCTCTGCTAGTGTAGAAGGTACGGCGTAAAGTGTTTTTGACAACTTTTTGTGATTGCTGCCGTTCTAGACCAGCTAGAGAGCTTGTTTTAGGCTCAAATAAAAGAGGAAGTTCCCCTCTTGAACGTCCTAGAGTTTCATTTAATTCGGTTTTCAACTTTACCAATAGTGATCCAAAGAAAATGGCAAGAAAATCACCAAAATACGAAAAATTTGAAATTTGAAATTGGTAATCTAACTTTTTCCGCTTGGCTTGTAGAGCAACAAAAATCGGTATTTTGCTAATTCTTCCCATTTAGCTCTAAGCGCTCATATCTGCTAGTTTAGAAGGTGTGACGTAAAGTGTTTTTGACAACTTTTTGTGATTGCTGCCGTTCTACACCAGCTAGAGAGCTTGTTTTAGGCTCAAATAAAAGAAGAACTTCCCCTCTTTAACGTCCTAGAGTTTCATTTAATTCGGTTTTCAACTTTACCAATAGTGATCCAAAGAAAAAGGCAAGAAAATCACCAAAATACGAAAAATTTGAAATTTGAAATTGGTAATCTAACTTTTTCCGCTTGGCTTGTAGAGCAGTTTAAAGTTGTATGCCTGTAGACAAAAAACCCGGTCTTTTGAAAATTCTTCCCATTCAACTCTAGGCGCTCTATCTCTGCTAGTGTAGAAGGTACGGCGTAAAGTGTTTTTGACAACTTTTTGTGATTGCTGCCGTTCTAGACCAGCTAGAGAGCTTGTTTTAGTCTCAAATAAAAGAGGAACTTCCCCTCTTGAACGTCCTAGAGTTTCATTTAATTCGGTTTTCAACTTTACCAATAGTGATCCAAAGAAAAAAGGAAGAAAATCACCCAAATACGAAAAATTTGAAATTTGAAATTGGTAATCTAGCTTTTTCCGCTTGGCTGGTAGAGCAACAAAAATCGGTATTTTGAAAATTCTTCCCATTCAACTCTAGGCGCTCTATCTCTGCTAGTGTTGAAGGTGCGGCGTAAAGTGTTTTTGACAACTTTTTGTGATTGCTGCCGTTCTACAAAAGCTAGAGAGCTCGTTTTAGGCTCAAATAAAAGAGGAACTTCCCCTCTTGAACGTCCTAGAGTTTCATTTAATTCGGTTTTCAACTTTACCAATAGTGATCCAAAGAAAAAAGGAAGAAAATCACCCAAATACGAAAAATTTGAAATTTGAAATTGGTAATCTAGCTTTTTCCGCTTGGCTGGTAGAGCAACAAAAATCGGTATTTTGAAAATTCTTCCCATTCAACTCTAGGCGCTCAATCTCTGCTAGTGTTGAAGGTGCGGCGTAAAGTGTTTTTGACAACTTTTTGTGAGTGCTGCCGTTCTAGACCAGCTAGACAGCTTGTTTTAGGCTCAAATAAAAGAGGAACTTCCCCTCTTGAACGTCCTAGAGTTTTATTTAATTCGGTTTTCAACTTTACCAATAGTGATCCAAAGAAAAAGGCAAGAAAATCACCAAAATACGAAAAATTTGAAATTTGAAATTGGTAATCTAGCTTTTTCCGCTTGGCTTGTAGAGCAGTTTAAAGTTGTATGCCTGTAGACAAAAAACCCGGTATTTTGAAAATTCTACCCATTCAACTCTAGGCGCTCTATCTCTGCTAGTGTAGAAGGTACGGCGTAAAGTGTTTTTGACAACTTTTTGTGATTGCTGCCGTTCTAGACCAGCTAGAGAGCTTGTTTTAGGCTCAAATAAAAGAGGAACTTCCCCTCTTGAACGTCCTAGAGTTTTATTTAATTCAGTTTTCAACTTTACCAATAGTAATCCAAAGAAAAAGGCAAGAAAATCACCCAAATACGTAAAATTTGAAATTGGTAATCTAGCTTTTTCCGCTTGGCTTGTAGAGCAGTTTAATGTTGTATGCCTGTAGACAAAAAACCCGGTCTTTTGAAAATTCTTCCCATTCAACTCTAGGCGCTCTATCTCTGCTAGTGTAGAAGGTACGGCGTAAAGTGTTTTTGACAACTTTTTGTGATTGCTGCCGTTCTAGACCCGCTAGAGAGCTTGTTTTAAGCTCAAATAAAAGAGGAACTTCCCCTCTTGAACGTCCTAGAGTTTCATTTAATTCGGTTTTCAACTTTACCAATAGTGATCCAAAGAAAAAAGCAAGAAAATCACCCAAATACGAAAAATTTGAAATTTGAAATTGGTAATCTAGCTTTTTCCGCTTGGCTGGTAGAGCAACAAAAATCGGTATTTTGAAAATTCTTCCCATTCAACTCTAGGCGCTCTATCTCTGCTAGTGTTGAAGGTACGGCGTAAAGTGTTTTTGACGACTTTTTGTGATTGCTGCCGTTCTAGACCAGCTAGAGAGCTTGTTTTAGGCTCAAATAAAAAAGGAAGAAAATCACCCAAATACGAAAAATTTGAAATTTGAAATTGGTAATCTAGCTTTTTCCGCTTGGCTGGTAGAGCAACAAAAATCGGTATTTTGAAAATTCTTCCCATTCAACTCTAGGCGCTCTATCTCTGCTAGTGTTGAAGGTGCGGCGTAAAGTGTTTTTGACAACTTTTTGTGATTGCTGCCGTTCTACACCAGCTAGAGAGCTTGTTTTAGGCTCAAATAAAAGAGGAACTTCCCCTCTTTAACGTCCTAGAGTTTCATTTAATTCGGTTTTCAACTTTACCAATAGAGATCCAAAGAAAATGGCAAGAAAATCACCAAAATACGAAAAATTTGAAATTTGAAATTGGTAATCAAACTTTTACCGCTTGGCTTGTAGAGCAGTTTAAAGTTGTATGCCTGTAGACAAAAAACCCGGTATTTTGAAAATTCTTCCCATTCAACTCTAGGCGCTCTATCTCTGCTAGTGTAGAAGGTACGGCGTAAAGTGTTTTTGACAACTTTTTGTGATTGCTGCCGTTCTAGACCAGCTAGAGAGCTTGTTTTAGGCTCAAATAAAAGAGGAACTTCCCCTCTTGAACGTCCTAGAGTTTTATTTAATTCAGTTTTCAACTTTACCAATAGTAATCCAAAGAAAAAGGCAAGAAAATCACCCAAATACGTAAAATTTGAAATTGGTAATCTAGCTTTTTCCGCTTGGCTTGTAGAGCAGTTTAATGTTGTATGCCTGTAGACAAAAAACCCGGTCTTTTGAAAATTCTTCCCATTCAACTCTAGGCGCTCTATCTCTGCTAGTGTAGAAGGTACGGCGTAAAGTGTTTTTGACAACTTTTTGTGATTGCTGCCGTTCTAGACCCGCTAGAGAGCTTGTTTTAAGCTCAAATAAAAGAGGAACTTCCCCTCTTGAACGTCCTAGAGTTTCATTTAATTCGGTTTTCAACTTTACCAATAGTGATCCAAAGAAAAAAGCAAGAAAATCACCCAAATACGAAAAATTTGAAATTTGAAATTGGTAATCTAGCTTTTTCCGCTTGGCTGGTAGAGCAACAAAAATCGGTATTTTGAAAATTCTTCCCATTCAACTCTAGGCGCTCTATCTCTGCTAGTGTTGAAGGTACGGCGTAAAGTGTTTTTGACGACTTTTTGTGATTGCTGCCGTTCTAGACCAGCTAGAGAGCTTGTTTTAGGCTCAAATAAAAAAGGAAGAAAATCACCCAAATACGAAAAATTTGAAATTTGAAATTGGTAATCTAGCTTTTTCCGCTTGGCTGGTAGAGCAACAAAAATCGGTATTTTGAAAATTCTTCCCATTCAACTCTAGGCGCTCTATCTCTGCTAGTGTTGAAGGTGCGGCGTAAAGTGTTTTTGACAACTTTTTGTGATTGCTGCCGTTCTACACCAGCTAGAGAGCTTGTTTTAGGCTCAAATAAAAGAGGAACTTCCCCTCTTTAACGTCCTAGAGTTTCATTTAATTCGGTTTTCAACTTTACCAATAGAGATCCAAAGAAAATGGCAAGAAAATCACCAAAATACGAAAAATTTGAAATTTGAAATTGGTAATCAAACTTTTACCGCTTGGCTTGTAGAGCAGTTTAAAGTTGTATGCCTGTAGACAAAAAACCCGGTATTTTGAAAATTCTTCCCATTCAACTCTAGGCGCTCTATCTCTGCTAGTGTAGAAGGTACGGCGTAAAGTGTTTTTGACAACTTTTTGTGATTGCTGCCGTTCTAGACCAGCTAGAGAGCTTGTTTTAGGCTCAAATAAAAGAGGAACTTCCCCTCTTGAACGTCCTAGAGTTTCATTTAATTCGGTTTTCAACTTTACCAATAGTGATCCAAAGAAAATGGCAAGAAAATCACCAAAATACGAAAAATTTGAAATTTGAAATTGGTAATCTAACTTTTTCCGCTTGGCTTGTAGAGCAACAAAAATCGGTATTTTGCTAATTCTTCCCATTTAGCTCTAAGCGCTCATATCTGCTAGTTTAGAAGGTGTGACGTAAAGTGTTTTTGACAACTTTTTGTGATTGCTGCCGTTCTACACCAGCTAGAGAGCTTGTTTTAGGCTCAAATAAAAGAAGAACTTCCCCTCTTGAACGTCCTAGAGTTTCATTTAATTCGGTTTTCAACTTTACCAATAGTGATCCAAAGAAAAAGGCAAGAAAATCACCAAAATACGAAAAATTTGAAATTTGAAATTGGTAATCTAACTTTTTCCGCTTGGCTTGTAGAGCAGTTTAAAGTTGTATGCCTGTAGACAAAAAACCCGGTCTTTTGAAAATTCTTCCCATTCAACTCTAGGCGCTCTATCTCTGCTAGTGTAGAAGGTACGGCGTAAAGTGTTTTTGACAACTTTTTGTGATTGCTGCCGTTCTAGACCAGCTAGAGAGCTTGTTTTAGTCTCAAATAAAAGAGGAACTTCCCCTCTTGAACGTCCTAGAGTTTCATTTAATTCGGTTTTCAACTTTACCAATAGTGATCCAAAGAAAAAAGGAAGAAAATCACCCAAATACGAAAAATTTGAAATTTGAAATTGGTAATCTAGCTTTTTCCGCTTGGCTGGTAGAGCAACAAAAATCGGTATTTTGAAAATTCTTCCCATTCAACTCTAGGCGCTCTATCTCTGCTAGTGTTGAAGGTGCGGCGTAAAGTGTTTTTGACAACTTTTTGTGATTGCTGCCGTTCTACAAAAGCTAGAGAGCTCGTTTTAGGCTCAAATAAAAGAGGAACTTCCCCTCTTGAACGTCCTAGAGTTTCATTTAATTCGGTTTTCAACTTTACCAATAGTGATCCAAAGAAAAAAGCAAGAAAATCACCCAAATACGAAAAATTTGAAATTTGAAATTGGTAATCTAGCTTTTTCCGCTTGGCTGGTAGAGCAACAAAAATCGGTATTTTGAAAATTCTTCCCATTCAACTCTAGGCGCTCAATCTCTGCTAGTGTTGAAGGTGCGGCGTAAAGTGTTTTTGACAACTTTTTGTGAGTGCTGCCGTTCTAGACCAGCTAGACAGCTTGTTTTAGGCTCAAATAAAAGAGGAACTTCCCCTCTTGAACGTCCTAGAGTTTTATTTAATTCGGTTTTCAACTTTACCAATAGTGATCCAAAGAAAAAGGCAAGAAAATCACCAAAATACGAAAAATTTGAAATTTGAAATTGGTAATCTAGCTTTTTCCGCTTGGCTTGTAGAGCAGTTTAAAGTTGTATGCCTGTAGACAAAAAACCCGGTATTTTGAAAATTCTACCCATTCAACTCTAGGCGCTCTATCTCTGCTAGTGTAGAAGGTACGGCGTAAAGTGTTTTTGACAACTTTTTGTGATTGCTGCCGTTCTAGACCAGCTAGAGAGCTTGTTTTAGGCTCAAATAAAAGAGGAACTTCCCCTCTTGAACGTCCTAGAGTTTTATTTAATTCAGTTTTCAACTTTACCAATAGTAATCCAAAGAAAAAGGCAAGAAAATCACCCAAATACGTAAAATTTGAAATTGGTAATCTAGCTTTTTCCGCTTGGCTTGTAGAGCAGTTTAATGTTGTATGCCTGTAGACAAAAAACCCGGTCTTTTGAAAATTCTTCCCATTCAACTCTAGGCGCTCTATCTCTGCTAGTGTAGAAGGTACGGCGTAAAGTGTTTTTGACAACTTTTTGTGATTGCTGCCGTTCTAGACCCGCTAGAGAGCTTGTTTTAAGCTCAAATAAAAGAGGAACTTCCCCTCTTGAACGTCCTAGAGTTTCATTTAATTCGGTTTTCAACTTTACCAATAGTGATCCAAAGAAAAAAGCAAGAAAATCACCCAAATACGAAAAATTTGAAATTTGAAATTGGTAATCTAGCTTTTTCCGCTTGGCTGGTAGAGCAACAAAAATCGGTATTTTGAAAATTCTTCCCATTCAACTCTAGGCGCTCTATCTCTGCTAGTGTTGAAGGTACGGCGTAAAGTGTTTTTGACGACTTTTTGTGATTGCTGCCGTTCTAGACCAGCTAGAGAGCTTGTTTTAGGCTCAAATAAAAGAGGAACTTCCCCGCTTGAACGTCCTAGAGTTTCATTTAATTCGGTTTTCAACTTTACCAATAGTGATCCAAAGAAAAAAGCAAGAAAATCACCCAAATACGAAAAATTTGAAATTTGAAATTGGTAATCTAACTTTTTCCGCTTGGCTGGTAGAGCAACAAAAATCGGTATTTTGCAAATTCTTTCCATTCAGCTCTAAGCGCTCATCTCTGCTAGTTTAGAAGGTATGGCGTATAGTGTTTTTGACAACTTTTTGTGATTGCTGCCGTTCTAGACCAGCTAGAGAGCTTGTTTTAGGCTCAAATAAAAGAGGAACTTCCCCTCTTGAACGTCCTAGAGTTTCATTTAATTCGGTTTTCAACTTTACCAATAGTGATCCAAAGAAAACAGCAAGAAAATCACCCAAATACGAAAAATTTGAAATATGAAATTGGTAATCTAGCTTTTTCCGCTTGGCTAGTAGAGCAACAAAAATCGGTATTTTGCAAATTCTTCCCATTCAGCTCTAAGCGCTCATCTCTGCTAGTTTAGAAGGTATGGCATAAAGTGTGTTTGACAACTTTTTGTGATTGCTGCCGTTCTAGACCAGCTAGAGAGCTTGATTTAGGCTCAAATAAAAGAAGAACTTCCCCTCTTTAACGTCCTAGAGTTTCATTTAATTCGGTTTTCAACTTTACCAATAGTGATCCAAAGAAAAAGGCAAGAAAATCACCAAAATACGAAAAATTTGAAATTTGAAATTGGTAATCTAACTTTTTCCGCTTGGCTTGTAGAGCAGTTTAAAGTTGTATGCCTGTAGACAAAAAACCCGGTCTTTTGAAAATTCTTCCCATTCAACTCTAGGCGCTCTATCTCTGCTAGTGTAGAAGGTACGGCATAAAGTGTTTTTGACAACTTTTTGTGATTGCTGCCGTTCTAGATCAGCTAGAGAGCTTGATTTAGGCTCAAATAAAAGAAGAACTTCCCCTCTTTAACGTCCTAGAGTTTCATTTAATTCGGTTTTCAACTTTACCAATAGTGATCCAAAGAAAAAAGGAAGAAAATCACCCAAATACGAAAAATTTGAAATTTGAAATTGGTAATCTAGCTTTTTCCGCTTGGCTGGTAGAGCAACAAAAATCGGTATTTTGAAAATTCTTCCCATTCAACTCTAGGCGCTCTATCTCTGCTAGTGTTGAAGGTGCGGCGTAAAGTGTTTTTGACAACTTTTTGTGATTGCTGCCGTTCTACACCAGCTAGAGAGCTTGTTTTAGGCTCAAATAAAAGAGGAACTTCCCCTCTTTAACGTCCTAGAGTTTCATTTAATTCGGTTTTCAACTTTACCAATAGAGATCCAAAGAAAATGGCAAGAAAATCACCAAAATACGAAAAATTTGAAATTTGAAATTGGTAATCAAACTTTTACCGCTTGGCTTGTAGAGCAGTTTAAAGTTGTATGCCTGTAGACAAAAAACCCGGTATTTTGAAAATTCTTCCCATTCAACTCTAGGCGCTCTATCTCTGCTAGTGTAGAAGGTACGGCGTAAAGTGTTTTTGACAACTTTTTGTGATTGCTGCCGTTCTACACCAGCTAGAGAGCTTGTTTTAGGCTCAAATAAAAGAGGAACTTCCCCTCTTTAACGTCCTAGAGTTTCATTTAATTCGGTTTTCAACTTTACCAATAGAGATCCAAAGAAAATGGCAAGAAAATCACCAAAATACGAAAAATTTGAAATTTGAAATTGGTAATCAAACTTTTACCGCTTGGCTTGTAGAGCAGTTTAAAGTTGTATGCCTGTAGACAAAAAACCCGGTATTTTGAAAATTCTTCCCATTCAACTCTAGGCGCTCTATCTCTGCTAGTGTAGAAGGTACGGCGTAAAGTGTTTTTGACAACTTTTTGTGATTGCTGCCGTTCTAGACCAGCTAGAGAGCTTGTTTTAGGCTCAAATAAAAGAGGAACTTCCCCTCTTGAACGTCCTAGAGTTTCATTTAATTCGATTTTCAACTTTACCAATAGTGATCCAAAGAAAATGGCAAGAAAATCACCAAAATACGAAAAATTTGAAATTTGAAATTGGTAATCTAACTTTTTCCGCTTGGCTTGTAGAGCAACAAAAATCGGTATTTTGCTAATTCTTCCCATTTAGCTCTAAGCGCTCATATCTGCTAGTTTAGAAGGTGTGACGTAAAGTGTTTTTGACAACTTTTTGTGATTGCTGCCGTTCTACACCAGCTAGAGAGCTTGTTTTAGGCTCAAATAAAAGAAGAACTTCCCCTCTTTAACGTCCTAGAGTTTCATTTAATTCGGTTTTCAACTTTACCAATAGTGATCCAAAGAAAAAGGCAAGAAAATCACCAAAATACGAAAAATTTGAAATTTGAAATTGGTAATCTAACTTTTTCCGCTTGGCTTGTAGAGCAGTTTAAAGTTGTATGCCTGTAGACAAAAATCCCGGTCTTTTGAAAATTCTTCCCATTCAACTCTAGGCGCTCTATCTCTGCTAGTGTAGAAGGTACGGCGTAAAGTGTTTTTGAAAACTTTTTGTGATTGCTGCCGTTCTAGACCAGCTAGAGAGCTTGTTTTAGTCTCAAATAAAAGAGGAACTTCCCCTCTTGAACGTCCTAGAGTTTCATTTAATTCGGTTTTCAACTTTACCAGCTAGAGAGCTTGATTTAGGCTCAAATAAAAGAAGAACTTCCCCTCTTTAACGTCCTAGAGTTTCATTTAATTCGGTTTTCAACTTTACCAATAGTGATCCAAAGAAAAAGGCAAGAAAATCACCAAAATACGAAAAATTTGAAATTTGAAATTGGTAATCTAACTTTTTCCGCTTGGCTTGTAGAGCAGTTTAAAGTTGTATGCCTGTAGACAAAAAACCCGGTCTTTTGAAAATTCTTCCCATTCAACTCTAGGCGCTCTATCTCTGCTAGTGTAGAAGGTACGGCATAAAGTGTTTTTGACAACTTTTTGTGATTGCTGCCGTTCTAGATCAGCTAGAGAGCTTGATTTAGGCTCAAATAAAAGAAGAACTTCCCCTCTTTAACGTCCTAGAGTTTCATTTAATTCGGTTTTCAACTTTACCAATAGTGATCCAAAGAAAAAAGGAAGAAAATCACCCAAATACGAAAAATTTGAAATTTGAAATTGGTAATCTAGCTTTTTCCGCTTGGCTGGTAGAGCAACAAAAATCGGTATTTTGAAAATTCTTCCCATTCAACTCTAGGCGCTCTATCTCTGCTAGTGTTGAAGGTGCGGCGTAAAGTGTTTTTGACAACTTTTTGTGATTGCTGCCGTTCTACACCAGCTAGAGAGCTTGTTTTAGGCTCAAATAAAAGAGGAACTTCCCCTCTTTAACGTCCTAGAGTTTCATTTAATTCGGTTTTCAACTTTACCAATAGAGATCCAAAGAAAATGGCAAGAAAATCACCAAAATACGAAAAATTTGAAATTTGAAATTGGTAATCAAACTTTTACCGCTTGGCTTGTAGAGCAGTTATTTTGAAAATTCTTCCCATTCAACTCTAGGCGCTCTATCTCTGCTAGTGTTGAAGGTGCGGCGTAAAGTGTTTTTGACAACTTTTTGCGATTGCTGCCGTTCTACACCAGCTAGAGAGCTTGTTTTAGGCTCAAATAAAAGAGGAACTTCCCCTCTTTAACGTCCTAGAGTTTCATTTAATTCGGTTTTCAACTTTACCAATAGAGATCCAAAGAAAATGGCAAGAAAATCACCAAAATACGAAAAATTTGAAATTTGAAATTGGTAATCAAACTTTTACCGCTTGGCTTGTAGAGCAGTTTAAAGTTGTATGCCTGTAGACAAAAAACCCGGTATTTTGAAAATTCTTCCCATTCAACTCTAGGCGCTCTATCTCTGCTAGTGTAGAAGGTACGGCGTAAAGTGTTTTTGACAACTTTTTGTGATTGCTGCCATTCTAGACCAGCTAGAGAGCTTGTTTTAGGCTCAAATAAAAGAGGAACTTCCCCTCTTTAACGTCCTAGAGTTTCATTTAATTATGTTTTTAACTTTACCAATAGTGATTCAAAGAAAAAAGCAAGAAAATCACCCAAATACGAAAAATTTGAAATTTGAAATTGGTGTAGACAAAAAACCCGGTCTTTTGAAAATTCTTCCCATTCAACTCTAGGCGCTCTATCTCTGCTAGTGTAGAAGGTACGGCGTAAAGTGTTTTTGACAACTTTTTGTGATTGCTGCCGTTCTAGACCAGCTAGAGAGCTTGTTTTAGTCTCAAATAAAAGAGGAACTTCCCCTCTTGAACGTCCTAGAGTTTCATTTAATTCGGTTTTCAACTTTACCAATAGTGATCCAAAGAAAAAAGGAAGAAAATCACCCAAATACGAAAAATTTGAAATTTGAAATTGGTAATCTAGCTTTTTCCGCTTGGCTGGTAGAGCAACAAAAATCGGTATTTTGAAAATTCTTCCCATTCAACTCTAGGCGCTCTATCTCTGCTAGTGTTGAAGGTGCGGCGTAAAGTGTTTTTGACAACTTTTTGTGATTGCTGCCGTTCTACAAAAGCTAGAGAGCTCGTTTTAGGCTCAAATAAAAGAGGAACTTCCCCTCTTTAACGTCCTAGAGTTTCATTTAATTCGGTTTTCAACTTTACCAATAGAGATACAAAGAAAATGGCAAGAAAATCACCAAAATACGAAAAATTTGAAATTTGAAATTGGTAATCAAACTTTCACCGCTTGGCTTGTAGAGCAGTTTAAAGTTGTATGCCTGTAGACAAAAAACCCGGTCTTTTGAAAATTCTTCCCATTCAACTCTAGGCGCTCTATCTCTGCTAGTGTTGAAGGTGCGGCGTAAAGTGTTTTTGACAACTTTTTGTGAGTGCTGCCGTTCTAGACCAGCTAGAGAGCTTGTTTTAGGCTCAAATAAAAGAGGAACTTCCCCTGTTGAACGTCCTAGAGTTTCATTTAATTCGGTTGTCAACTTTACCAATAGTGATCCAAAGAAAAAGGCAAGAAAATCATCAAAATACGAAAAATTTTAAATTTGAAATTGGTAATCTAGCTTTTTCCGCTTGGCTGGTAGAGCAACAAAAATCGGTATTTTGAAAATTCTTCCCATTCAACTCTAGGCGCTCTATCTCTGCTAGTGTTGAAGGTGCGGCGTAAAGTGTTTTTGACAACTTTTTGTGATTGCTGCCGTTCTGCAAAAGCTAGAGAGCTCGTTTTAGGCTCAAATAAAAGAGGAACTTCCCCTCTTTAACGTCCTAGAGTTTCATTTAATTCGGTTTTCAACTTTACCAATAGAGATACAAAGAAAATGGCAAGAAAATCACCAAAATACGAAAAATTTGAAATTTGAAATTGGTAATCAAACTTTTTCCGCTTGGCTTGTAGAGCAGTTTAAAGTTGTATGCCTGTAGACAAAAAACCCGGTCTTTTGAAAATTCTTCCCATTCAACTCTAGGCGCTCTATCTCTGCTAGTGTTGAAGGTGCGGCGTAAAGTGTTTTTGACAACTTTTTGTGAGTGCTGCCGTTCTAGACCAGCTAGAGAGCTTGTTTTAGGCTCAAATAAAAGAGGAACTTCCCCTGTTGAACGTCCTAGAGTTTCATTTAATTCGGTTTTCAACTTTACCAATAGTGATCCAAAGAAAAAGGCAAGAAAATCTCCCAAATACGAAAAATTTTAAATTTGAAATTGGTAATCTAGCTTTTTCCGCTTGGCTGGTAGAGCAACAAAAATCGGTATTTTGCAAATTCTTCCCATTCAGCTCTAAGCGCTCATCTCTGCTAGTTTAGAAGGTATGGCGAAAAGTGTTTTTGAAAACTTTTTGTGATTGCTGCCGTTCTAGACCAGCTAGACAGCTTGTTTTAGGCTCAAATAAAAGAGGAACTTCCCCTCTTGAACGTCCTAGAGTTTCATTTAATTCGGTTTTCAACTTTACCAATAGTGATCCAAAGAAAAAAGGAAGAAAATCACCCAAATACGAAAAATTTGAAATTTGAAATTGGTAATCTAGCTTTTTCCGCTTGGCTGGTAGAGCAACAAAAATCGGTATTTTGAAAATTCTTCCCATTCAACTCTAGGCGCTCTATCTCTGCTAGTGTTGAAGGTGCGGCGTAAAGTGTTTTTGAAAACTTTTTGTGAGTGCTGCCGTTCTAGACCAGCTAGACAGCTTGTTTTAGGCTCAAATAAAAGAGGAACTTCCCCTCTTGAACGTCCTAGAGTTTTATTTAATTCGGTTTTCAACTTTACCAATAGTGATCCAAAGAAAAAGGCAAGAAAATCACCAAAATACGAAAAATTTGAAATTTGAAATTGGTAATCTAGCTTTTTCCGCTTGGCTTGTAGAGCAGTTTAAAGTTGTATGCCTGTAGACAAAAAACCCGGTATTTTGAAAATTCTACCCATTCAACTCTAGGCGCTCTAACTCTGCTAGTGTTGAAGGTGCGGCGTAAAGTGTTTTTGACAACTTTTTGTGATTGCTGCCGTTCTACAAAAGCTAGAGAGCTCGTTTTAGGCTCAAATAAAAGAGGAACTTCCCCTCTTTAACGTCCTAGAGTTTCATTTAATTCGGTTTTCAACTTTACCAATAGAGATACAAAGAAAATGGCAAGAAAATCACCAAAATACGAAAAATTTGAAATTTGAAATTGGTAATCAAACTTTCACCGCTTGGCTTGTAGAGCAGTTTAAAGTTGTATGCCTGTAGACAAAAAACCCGGTCTTTTGAAAATTCTTCCCATTCAACTCTAGGCGCTCTATCTCTGCTAGTGTTGAAGGTGCGGCGTAAAGTGTTTTTGACAACTTTTTGTGAGTGCTGCCGTTCTAGACCAGCTAGAGAGCTTGTTTTAGGCTCAAATAAAAGAGGAACTTCCCCTGTTGAACGTCCTAGAGTTTCATTTAATTCGGTTGTCAACTTTACCAATAGTGATCCAAAGAAAAAGGCAAGAAAATCATCAAAATACGAAAAATTTTAAATTTGAAATTGGTAATCTAGCTTTTTCCGCTTGGCTGGTAGAGCAACAAAAATCGGTATTTTGAAAATTCTTCCCATTCAACTCTAGGCGCTCTATCTCTGCTAGTGTTGAAGGTGCGGCGTAAAGTGTTTTTGACAACTTTTTGTGATTGCTGCCGTTCTGCAAAAGCTAGAGAGCTCGTTTTAGGCTCAAATAAAAGAGGAACTTCCCCTCTTTAACGTCCTAGAGTTTCATTTAATTCGGTTTTCAACTTTACCAATAGAGATACAAAGAAAATGGCAAGAAAATCACCAAAATACGAAAAATTTGAAATTTGAAATTGGTAATCAAACTTTTTCCGCTTGGCTTGTAGAGCAGTTTAAAGTTGTATGCCTGTAGACAAAAAACCCGGTCTTTTGAAAATTCTTCCCATTCAACTCTAGGCGCTCTATCTCTGCTAGTGTTGAAGGTGCGGCGTAAAGTGTTTTTGACAACTTTTTGTGAGTGCTGCCGTTCTAGACCAGCTAGAGAGCTTGTTTTAGGCTCAAATAAAAGAGGAACTTCCCCTGTTGAACGTCCTAGAGTTTCATTTAATTCGGTTTTCAACTTTACCAATAGTGATCCAAAGAAAAAGGCAAGAAAATCTCCCAAATACGAAAAATTTTAAATTTGAAATTGGTAATCTAGCTTTTTCCGCTTGGCTGGTAGAGCAACAAAAATCGGTATTTTGCAAATTCTTCCCATTCAGCTCTAAGCGCTCATCTCTGCTAGTTTAGAAGGTATGGCGATAAGTGTTTTTGAAAACTTTTTGTGATTGCTGCCGTTCTAGACCAGCTAGACAGCTTGTTTTAGGCTCAAATAAAAGAGGAACTTCCCCTCTTGAACGTCCTAGAGTTTCATTTAATTCGGTTTTCAACTTTACCAATAGTGATCCAAAGAAAAAAGGAAGAAAATCACCCAAATACGAAAAATTTGAAATTTGAAATTGGTAATCTAGCTTTTTCCGCTTGGCTGGTAGAGCAACAAAAATCGGTATTTTGAAAATTCTTCCCATTCAACTCTAGGCGCTCTATCTCTGCTAGTGTTGAAGGTGCGGCGTAAAGTGTTTTTGAAAACTTTTTGTGAGTGCTGCCGTTCTAGACCAGCTAGACAGCTTGTTTTAGGCTCAAATAAAAGAGGAACTTCCCCTCTTGAACGTCCTAGAGTTTTATTTAATTCGGTTTTCAACTTTACCAATAGTGATCCAAAGAAAAAGGCAAGAAAATCACCAAAATACGAAAAATTTGAAATTTGAAATTGGTAATCTAGCTTTTTCCGCTTGGCTTGTAGAGCAGTTTAAAGTTGTATGCCTGTAGACAAAAAACCCGGTATTTTGAAAATTCTACCCATTCAACTCTAGGCGCTCTAACTCTGCTAGTGTAGAAGGTACGGCGTAAAGTGTTTTTGACAACTTTTTGTGATTGCTGCCGTTCTAGACCAGCTAGAGAGCTTGTTTTAGGCTCAAATAAAAGAGGAACTTCCCCTCTTGAACGTCCTAGAGTTTTATTTAATTCAGTTTTCAACTTTACCAATAGTAATCCAAAGAAAAAGGCAAGAAAATCACCCAAATACGTAAAATTTGAAATTGGTAATCTAGCTTTTTCCGCTTGGCTTGTAGAGCAGTTTAATGTTGTATGCCTGTAGACAAAAAACCCGGTCTTTTGAAAATTCTTCCCATTCAACTCTAGGCGCTCTATCTCTGCTAGTGTAGAAGGTACGGCGTAAAGTGTTTTTGACAACTTTTTGTGATTGCTGCCGTTCTAGACCCGCTAGAGAGCTTGTTTTAAGCTCAAATAAAAGAGGAACTTCCCCTCTTGAACGTCCTAGAGTTTCATTTAATTCGGTTTTCAACTTTACCAATAGTGATCCAAAAAAAAAGCAAGAAAATCACCCAAATACGAAAAATTTGAAATTTGAAATTGGTAATCTAGCTTTTTCCGCTTGGCTGGTAGAGCAACAAAAATCGGTATTTTGAAAATTCTTCCCATTCAACTCTAGGCGCTCTATCTCTGCTAGTGTTGAAGGTACGGCGTAAAGTGTTTTTAACGACTTTTTGTGATTGCTGCCGTTCTAGACCAGCTAGAGAGCTTGTTTTAGGCTCAAATAAAAGAGGAACTTCCCCGCTTGAACGTCCTAGAGTTTCATTTAATTCGGTTTTCCACTTTACCAATAGTGATCCAAAGAAAAAAGCAAGAAAATCACCCAAATACGAAAAATTTGAAATTTGAAATTGGTAATCTAACTTTTTCCGCTTGGCTGGTAGAGCAACAAAAATCGGTATTTTGCAAATTCTTTCCATTCAGCTCTAAGCGCTCATCTCTGCTAGTTTAGAAGGTATGGCGTATAGTGTTTTTGACAACTTTTTGTGATTGCTGCCGTTCTAGACCAGCTAGAGAGCTTGTTTTAGGCTCAAATAAAAGAGGAACTTCCCCTCTTGAACGTCCTAGAGTTTCATTTAATTCGGTTTTCAACTTTACCAATAGTGATCCAAAGAAAACAGCAAGAAAATCACCCAAATACGAAAAATTTGAAATATGAAATTGGTAATCTAGCTTTTTCCGCTTGGCTAGTAGAGCAACAAAAATCGGTATTTTGCAAATTCTTCCCATTCAGCTCTAAGCGCTCATCTCTGCTAGTTTAGAAGGTATGGCGTAAAGTGTGTTTGACAACTTTTTGTGATTGCTGCCGTTCTAGACCAGCTAGAGAGCTTGATTTAGGCTCAAATAAAAGAAGAACTGCCCCTCTTTAACGTCCTAGAGTTTCATTTAATTCGGTTTTCAACTTTACCAATAGTGATCCAAAGAAAAAAGGAAGAAAATCACCCAAATACGAAAAATTTGAAATTTGAAATTGGTAATCTAGCTTTTTCCGCTTGGCTGGTAGAGCAACAAAAATCGGTATTTTGAAAATTCTTCCCATTCAACTCTAGGCGCTCTATCTCTGCTAGTGTTGAAGGTGCGGCGTAAAGTGTTTTTGACAACTTTTTGTGATTGCTGCCGTTCTACACAAGCTAGAGAGCTTGTTTTAGGCTCAAATAAAAGAGGAAGTTCCCCTCTTTAACGTCCTAGAGTTTCATTTAATTCGGTTTTCAACTTTACCAATAGAGATCCAAAGAAAATGGCAAGAAAATCACCAAAATACGAAAAATTTGAAATTTGAAATTGGTAATCAAACTTTTACCGCTTGGCTTGTAGAGCAGTTTAAAGTTGTATGCCTGTAGACAAAAAACCCGGTCTTTTGAAAATTCTTCCCATTCAACTCTAGGCGCTCTATCTCTGCTAGTGTAGAAGGTACGGCGTAAAGTGTTTTTGACAACTTTTTGTGATTGCTGCCGTTCTAGACCCGCTAGAGAGCTTGTTTTAAGCTCAAATAAAAGAGGAACTTCCCCTCTTGAACGTCCTAGAGTTTCATTTAATTCGGTTTTCAACTTTACCAATAGTGATCCAAAGAAAAAAGCAAGAAAATCACCCAAATACGAAAAATTTGAAATTTGAAATTGGTAATCTAGCTTTTTCCGCTTGGCTGGTAGAGCAACAAAAATCGGTATTTTGAAAATTCTTCCCATTCAACTCTAGGCGCTCTATCTCTGCTAGTGTTGAAGGTACGGCGTAAAGTGTTTTTAACGACTTTTTGTGATTGCTGCCGTTCTAGACCAGCTAGAGAGCTTGTTTTAGGCTCAAATAAAAGAGGAACTTCCCCGCTTGAACGTCCTAGAGTTTCATTTAATTCGGTTTTCAACTTTACCAATAGTGATCCAAAGAAAAAAGCAAGAAAATCACCCAAATACGAAAAATTTGAAATTTGAAATTGGTAATCTAACTTTTTCCGCTTGGCTGGTAGAGCAACAAAAATCGGTATTTTGCAAATTCTTTCCATTCAGCTCTAAGCGCTCATCTCTGCTAGTTTAGAAGGTATGGCGTATAGTGTTTTTGACAACTTTTTGTGATTGCTGCCGTTCTAGACCAGCTAGAGAGCTTGTTTTAGGCTCAAATAAAAGAGGAACTTCCCCTCTTGAACGTCCTAGAGTTTCATTTAATTCGGTTTTCAACTTTACCAATAGTGATCCAAAGAAAACAGCAAGAAAATCACCCAAATACGAAAAATTTGAAATATGAAATTGGTAATCTAGCTTTTTCCGCTTGGCTAGTAGAGCAACAAAAATCGGTATTTTGCAAATTCTTCCCATTCAGCTCTAAGCGCTCATCTCTGCTAGTTTAGAAGGTATGGCGTAAAGTGTGTTTGACAACTTTTTGTGATTGCTGCCGTTCTAGACCAGCTAGAGAGCTTGATTTAGGCTCAAATAAAAGAAGAACTGCCCCTCTTTAACGTCCTAGAGTTTCATTTAATTCGGTTTTCAACTTTACCAATAGTGATCCAAAGAAAAAAGGAAGAAAATCACCCAAATACGAAAAATTTGAAATTTGAAATTGGTAATCTAGCTTTTTCCGCTTGGCTGGTAGAGCAACAAAAATCGGTATTTTGAAAATTCTTCCCATTCAACTCTAGGCGCTCTATCTCTGCTAGTGTTGAAGGTGCGGCGTAAAGTGTTTTTGACAACTTTTTGTGATTGCTGCCGTTCTACACAAGCTAGAGAGCTTGTTTTAGGCTCAAATAAAAGAGGAACTTCCCCTCTTTAACGTCCTAGAGTTTCATTTAATTCGGTTTTCAACTTTACCAATAGAGATCCAAAGAAAATGGCAAGAAAATCACCAAAATATGAAAAATTTGAAATTTGAAATTGGTAATCAAACTTTTACCGCTTGGCTTGTAGAGCAGTTTAAAGTTGTATGCCTGTAGACAAAAAACCCGGTATTTTGAAAATTCTTCCCATTCAACTCTAGGCGCTCTATCTCTGCTAGTGTAGAAGGTACGGCGTAAAGTGTTTTTGACAACTTTTTGTGATTGCTGCCGTTCTAGACCAGCTAGAGAGCTTGTTTTAGGCTCAAATAAAAGAGGAACTTCCCCTCTTGAACGTCCTAGAGTTTCATTTAATTCGGTTTTCAACTTTACCAATAGTGATCCAAAGAAAATGGCAAGAAAATCACCAAAATACGAAAAATTTGAAATTTGAAATTGGTAATCTAACTTTTTCCGCTTGGCTTGTAGAGCAACAAAAATCGGTATTTTGCTAATTCTTCCCATTTAGCTCTAAGCGCTCATATCTGCTAGTTTAGACGGTGTGACGTAAAGTGTTTTTGACAACTTTTTGTGATTGCTGCCGTTCTACACCAGCTAGAGAGCTTGTTTTAGGCTCAAATAAAAGAAGAACTTCCCCTCTTTAACGTCCTAGAGTTTCATTTAATTCGGTTTTCAACTTTACCAATAGTGATCCAAAGAAAAAGGCAAGAAAATCACCAAAATACGAAAAATTTGAAATTTGAAATTGGTAATCTAACTTTTTCCGCTTGGCTTGTAGAGCAGTTTAAAGTTGTATGCCTGTAGACAAAAAACCCGGTCTTTTGAAAATTCTTCCCATTCAACTCTAGGCGCTCTATCTCTGCTAGTGTAGAAGGTACGGCGTAAAGTGTTTTTGACAACTTTTTGTGATTGCTGCCGTTCTAGACCAGCTAGAGAGCTTGTTTTAGTCTCAAATAAAAGAGGAACTTCCCCTCTTGAACGTCCTAGAGTTTCATTTAATTCGGTTTTCAACTTTACCAATAGTGATCCAAAGAAAAAAGGAAGAAAATCACCCAAATACGAAAAATTTGAAATTTGAAATTGGTAATCTAGCTTTTTCCGCTTGGCTGGTAGAGCAAAAAAAATCGGTATTTTGAAAATTCTTCCCATTCAACTCTAGGCGCTCTATCTCTGCTAGTGTTGAAGGTGCGGCGTAAAGTGTTTTTGACAACTTTTTGTGATTGCTGCCGTTCTACAAAAGCTAGAGAGCTCGTTTTAGGCTCAAATAAAAGAGGAACTTCCCCTCTTTAACGTCCTACAGTTTCATTTAATTCGGTTTTCAACTTTACCAATAGAGATACAAAGAAAATGGCAAGAAAATCACCAAAATACGAAAAATTTGAAATTTGAAATTGGTAATCAAACTTTTTCCGCTTGGCTTGTAGAGCAGTTTAAAGTTGTATGCCTGTAGACAAAAAACCCGGTCTTTTGAAAATTCTTCCCATTCAACTCTAGGCGCTCTATCTCTGCTAGTGTTGAAGGTGCGGCGTAAAGTGTTTTTGACAACTTTTTGTGAGTGCTGCCGTTCTAGACCAGCTAGAGAGCTTGTTTTAGGCTCAAATAAAAGAGGAACTTCCCCTGTTGAACGTCCTAGAGTTTCATTTAATTCGGTTGTCAACTTTACCAATAGTGATCCAAAGAAAAAGGCAAGAAAATCTCCCAAATACGAAAAATTTTAAATTTGAAATTGGTAATCTAGCTTTTTCCGCTTGGCTGGTAGAGCAACAAAAATCGGTATTTTGCAAATTCTTCCCATGCAGCTCTAAGCGCTCATCTCTGCTAGTTTAGAAGGTATGGCGAAAAGTGTTTTTGAAAACTTTTTGTGATTGCTGCCGTTCTAGACCAGCTAGACAGCTTGTTTTAGGCTCAAATAAAAGAGGAACTTCCCCTCTTGAATCATTTAATTCGGTTTTCAACTTTACCAATAGTGATCCAAAGAAAAAAGGAAGAAAATCACCCAAATACGAAAAATTTGAAATTTGAAATTGGTAATCTAGCTTTTTCCGCTTGGCTGGTAGAGCAACAAAAATCGGTATTTTGAAAATTCTTCCCATTCAACTCTAGGCGCTCTATCTCTGCTAGTGTTGAAGGTGCGGCGTAAAGTGTTTTTGACAACTTTTTATGATTGCTGCCGTTCTACACAAGCTAGAGAGCTTGTTTTAGGCTCAAATAAAAGAGGAACTTCCCCTCTTTAACGTCCTAGAGTTTCATTTAATTCGGTTTTCAACTTTACCAATAGAGATCCAAAGAAAATGGCAAGAAAATCACCAAAATACGAAAAATTTGAAATTTGAAATTGGTAATCAAACTTTTACCGCTTGGCTTGTAGAGCAGTTTAAAGTTGTATGCCTGTAGACAAAAAACCCGGTATTTTGAAAATTCTTCCCATTCAACTCTAGGCGCTCTATCTCTGCTAGTGTAGAAGGTACGGCGTAAAGTGTTTTTGACAACTTTTTGTGATTGCTGCCGTTCTAGACCAGCTAGAGAGCTTGTTTTAGGCTCAAATAAAAGAGGAACTTCCCCTCTTGATCGTCCTAGAGTTTCATTTAATTCGGTTTTCAACTTTACCAATAGTGATCCAAAGAAAATGGCAAGAAAATCACCAAAATACGAAAAATTTGAAATTTGAAATTGGTAATCTAACTTTTTCCGCTTGGCTTGTAGAGCAACAAAAATCGGTATTTTGCTAATTCTTCCCATTTAGCTCTAAGCGCTCATATCTGCTAGTTTAGACGGTGTGACGTAAAGTGTTTTTGACAACTTTTTGTGATTGCTGCCGTTCTACACCAGCTAGAGAGCTTGTTTTAGGCTCAAATAAAAGAAGAACTTCCCCTCTTTAACGTCCTAGAGTTTCATTTAATTCGGTTTTCAACTTTACCAATAGTGATCCAAAGAAAAAGGCAAGAAAATCACCAAAATACGAAAAATTTGAAATTTGAAATTGGTAATCTAACTTTTTCCGCTTGGCTTGTAGAGCAGTTTAAAGTTGTATGCCTGTAGACAAAAAACCCGGTCTTTTGAAAATTCTTCCCATTCAACTCTAGGCGCTCTATCTCTGCTAGTGTAGAAGGTACGGCGTAAAGTGTTTTTGACAACTTTTTGTGATTGCTGCCGTTCTAGACCAGCTAGAGAGCTTGTTTTAGTCTCAAATAAAAGAGGAACTTCCCCTCTTGAACGTCCTAGAGTTTCATTTAATTCGGTTTTCAACTTTACCAATAGTGATCCAAAGAAAAAAGGAAGAAAATCACCCAAATACGAAAAATTTGAAATTTGAAATTGGTAATCTAGCTTTTTCCGCTTGGCTGGTAGAGCAAAAAAAATCGGTATTTTGAAAATTCTTCCCATTCAACTCTAGGCGCTCTATCTCTGCTAGTGTTGAAGGTGCGGCGTAAAGTGTTTTTGACAACTTTTTGTGATTGCTGCCGTTCTACAAAAGCTAGAGAGCTCGTTTTAGGCTCAAATAAAAGAGGAACTTCCCCTCTTTAACGTCCTAGAGTTTCATTTAATTCGGTTTTCAACTTTACCAATAGAGATACAAAGAAAATGGCAAGAAAATCACCAAAATACGAAAAATTTGAAATTTGAAATTGGTAATCAAACTTTTTCCGCTTGGCTTGTAGAGCAGTTTAAAGTTGTATGCCTGTAGACAAAAAACCCGGTCTTTTGAAAATTCTTCCCATTCAACTCTAGGCGCTCTATCTCTGCTAGTGTTGAAGGTGCGGCGTAAAGTGTTTTTGACAACTTTTTGTGAGTGCTGCCGTTCTAGACCAGCTAGAGAGCTTGTTTTAGGCTCAAATAAAAGAGGAACTTCCCCTGTTGAACGTCCTAGAGTTTCATTTAATTCGGTTGTCAACTTTACCAATAGTGATCCAAAGAAAAAGGCAAGAAAATCACCCAAATACGAAAAATTTTAAATTTGAAATTGGTAATCTAGCTTTTTCCGCTTGGCTGGTAGAGCAACAAAAATCGGTATTTTGCAAATTCTTCCCATGCAGCTCTAAGCGCTCATCTCTGCTAGTTTAGAAGGTATGGCGAAAAGTGTTTTTGAAAACTTTTTGTGATTGCTGCCGTTCTAGACCAGCTAGACAGCTTGTTTTAGGCTCAAATAAAAGAGGAACTTCCCCTCTTGAATCATTTAATTCGGTTTTCAACTTTACCAATAGTGATCCAAAGAAAAAAGGAAGAAAATCACCCAAATACGAAAAATTTGAAATTTGAAATTGGTAATCTAGCTTTTTCCGCTTGGCTGGTAGAGCAACAAAAATCGGTATTTTGAAAATTCTTCCCATTCAACTCTAGGCGCTCTATCTCTGCTAGTGTTGAAGGTGCGGCGTAAAGTGTTTTTGACAACTTTTTGTGATTGCTGCCGTTCTACACCAGCTAGAGAGCTTGTTTTAGGCTCAAATAAAAGAGGAACTACCCCTCTTAAACGTCCTAGAGTTTCATTTAATTCGGTTTTCAACTTTACCAATAGAGATCCAAAGAAAATGGCAAGAAAATCACCAAAATACGAAAAATTTGAAATTTGAAATTGGTAATCAAACTTTTACCGCTTGGCTTGTAGAGCAGTTTAAAGTTGTATGCCTGTAGACAAAAAACCCGGTATTTTGAAAATTCTTCCCATTCAACTCTAGGCGCTCTATCTCTGCTAGTGTAGAAGGTACGGCGTAAAGTGTTTTTGACAACTTTTTGTGATTGCTGCCGTTCTAGACCAGCTAGAGAGCTTGTTTTAGGCTCAAATAAAAGAGGAACTTCCCCTCTTGAACGTCCTAGAGTTTCATTTAATTATGTTTTTAACTTTACCAATAGTGATTCAAAGAAAAAAGCAAGAAAATCATGCAAATACGAAAAATTTGAAATTTGAAATTGGTAATCTAGCTTTTTCCGCTTGGCTGGTAGAGCAACAAAAATCGGTATTTTGCAAATTCTTCCCATGCAGCTCTAAGCGCTCATCTCTGCTAGTTTAGGAGGTATGGCGTAAAGTGTTTTTTATAACTTTTTGTGATTGCTGCCGTTCTAGACTAGCTAGAGAGCTTGTTTTAGGCTCAAATAAAAGAGGAACTTCCCCTCTTGAACATCCTAGAGTTTCATTTAATTCGGTTTTCAACTTTACCAATAGTAATCTAAAGAAAAAAGCAAAAAAATCACCCAAATACGAAAAATATGAAATTTGAAATTGGTAATCTAGCTTTTTCCGCTTGGCTTGTAGAGCAGTTTAAAGTTGAATGCCTGTAGACAAAAAACCCGGTCTTTTGAAAATTCTTCCCATTCAACTCTAGGCGCTCTATCTCTGCTAGTGTAGAAGGTACGGCGTAAAGTGTTTTTGACAACTTTTTGTGATTGCTGCCGTTCTAGACCAGCTAGAGAGCTTGTTTTAGTCTCAAATAAAAGAGGAACTTCCCCTCTTGAACGTCCTAGAGTTTCATTTAATTCGGTTTTCAACTTTACCAATAGTGATCCAAAGAAAAAAGGAAGAAAATCACCCAAATACGAAAAATTTGAAATTTGAAATTTGAAATTGGTAATCTAGCTTTTTCCGCTTGGCTGGTAGAGCAACAAAAATCGGTATTTTGAAAATTCTTCCCATTCAACTCTAGGCGCTCTATCTCTGCTAGTGTTGAAGGTGCGGCGTAAAGTGTTTTTGACAACTTTTTGTGATTGCTGCCGTTCTACAAAAGCTAGAGAGCTCGTTTTAGGCTCAAATAAAAGAGGAACTTCCCCTCTTTAACGTCCTAGAGTTTCATTTAATTCGGTTTTCAACTTTACCAATAGAGATACAAAGAAAATGGCAAGAAAATCACCAAAATACGAAAAATTTGAAATTTGAAATTGGTAATCAAACTTTCACCGCTTGGCTTGTAGAGCAGTTTAAAGTTGTATGCCTGTAGACAAAAAACCCGGTCTTTTGAAAATTCTTCCCATTCAACTCTAGGCGCTCTATCTCTGCTAGTGTTGAAGGTGCGGCGTAAAGTGTTTTTGACAACTTTTTGTGAGTGCTGCCGTTCTAGACCAGCTAGAGAGCTTGTTTTAGGCTCAAATAAAAGAGGAACTTCCCCTGTTGAATGTCCTAGAGTTTCATTTAATTCGGTTGTCAACTTTACCAATAGTGATCCAAAGAAAAAGGCAAGAAAATCATCAAAATACGAAAAATTTTAAATTTGAAATTGGTAATCTAGCTTTTTCCGCTTGGCTTGTAGAGTAGTTTAAAGTTGTATGCCTGTAGAGAAAAAACCCGGTCTTTTGAAAATTTTTCCATTCAACTCTAGGCGCTCTATCTCTGCTAGTGTTGAAGGTACTGCGTAAAGTGTTTTTGACAACTTTTTGTGATTGCTGCCGTTCTAGACCAGCTAGAGAGCTCGTTTTAGGCTCAAATAAAAGAGGAACTTCCCCTCTTTAACGTCCTAGAGTTTCATTTAATTCGGTTTTCAACTTTACCAATAGAGATACAAAGAAAATGGCAAGAAAATCACCAAAATACGAAAAATTTGAAATTTGAAATTGGTAATCAAACTTTTACCGCTTGGCTTGTAGAGCAGTTTAAAGTTGTATGCCTGTAGACAAAAAACCCGGTCTTTTGAAAATTCTTCCCATTCAACTCTAGGCGCTCTATCTCTGCTAGTGTAGAAGGTACGGCGTAAAGTGTTTTTGACAACTTTTTGTGATTGCTGCCGTTCTAGACCAGCTAGAGAGCTTGTTTTAGGCTCAAATAAAAGAGGAACTTCCCCTCTTGAACGTCCTAGAGTTTCATTTAATTCGGTTTTCAACTTTACCAATAGTGATCCAAAGAAAAAAGGAAGAAAATCACCCAAATACGAAAAATTTGAAATTTGAAATTGGTAATCTAGCTTTTTCCGCTTGGCTGGTAGAGCAACAAAAATCGGTATTTTGAAAATTCTTCCCATTCAACTCTAGGCGCTCTATCTCTGCTAGTGTTGAAGGTGCGGCGTAAAGTGTTTTTGACAACTTTTTGTGATTGCTGCCGTTCTAGACCAGCTAGAGAGCTTGTTTTAGGCTCAAATAAAAGAGGAACTTCCCCTCTTGAACGTCCTAGAGTTTCATTTAATTCGGTTTTCAACTTTACCAATAGTGATCCAAAGAAAATGGCAAGAAAATCACCAAAATACGAAAAATTTGAAATTTGAAATTGGTAATCTAGCTTTTTCCGCTTGGCTGGTAGAGCAACAAAAATCGGTATTTTGCAAATTCTTCCCATGCAGCTCTAAGCGCTCATCTCTGCTAGTTTAGGAGGTATGGCGTAAAGTGTTTTTTATAACTTTTTGTGATTGCTGCCGTTCTAGACTAGCTAGAGAGCTTGTTTTAGGCTCAAATAAAAGAGGAACTTCCCCTCTTGAACATCCTAGAGTTTCATTTAATTCGGTTTTCAACTTTACCAATAGTAATCTAAAGAAAAAAGCAAAAAAATCACCCAAATACGAAAAATATGAAATTTGAAATTGGTAATCTAGCTTTTTCCGCTTGGCTTGTAGAGCAGTTTAAAGTTGAATGCCTGTAGACAAAAAACCCGGTCTTTTGAAAATTCTTCCCATTCAACTCTAGGCGCTCTATCTCTGCTAGTGTAGAAGGTACGGCGTAAAGTGTTTTTGACAACTTTTTGTGATTGCTGCCGTTCTAGACCAGCTAGAGAGCTTGTTTTAGTCTCAAATAAAAGAGGAACTTCCCCTCTTGAACGTCCTAGAGTTTCATTTAATTCGGTTTTCAACTTTACCAATAGTGATCCAAAGAAAAAAGGAAGAAAATCACCCAAATACGAAAAATTTGAAATTTGAAATTGGTAATCTAGCTTTTTCCGCTTGGCTGGTAGAGCAACAAAAATCGGTATTTTGAAAATTCTTCCCATTCAACTCTAGGCGCTCTATCTCTGCTAGTGTTGAAGGTGCGGCGTAAAGTGTTTTTGACAACTTTTTGTGATTGCTGCCGTTCTACAAAAGCTAGAGAGCTCGTTTTAGGCTCAAATAAAAGAGGAACTTCCCCTCTTTAACGTCCTAGAGTTTCATTTAATTCGGTTTTCAACTTTACCAATAGAGATACAAAGAAAATGGCAAGAAAATCACCAAAATACGAAAAATTTGAAATTTGAAATTGGTAATCAAACTTTCACCGCTTGGCTTGTAGAGCAGTTTAAAGTTGTATGCCTGTAGACAAAAAACCCGGTCTTTTGAAAATTCTTCCCATTCAACTCTAGGCGCTCTATCTCTGCTAGTGTTGAAGGTGCGGCGTAAAGTGTTTTTGACAACTTTTTGTGAGTGCTGCCGTTCTAGACCAGCTAGAGAGCTTGTTTTAGGCTCAAATAAAAGAGGAACTTCCCCTGTTGAATGTCCTAGAGTTTCATTTAATTCGGTTGTCAACTTTACCAATAGTGATCCAAAGAAAAAGGCAAGAAAATCATCAAAATACGAAAAATTTTAAATTTGAAATTGGTAATCTAGCTTTTTCCGCTTGGCTTGTAGAGTAGTTTAAAGTTGTATGCCTGTAGAGAAAAAACCCGGTCTTTTGAAAATTTTTCCATTCAACTCTAGGCGCTCTATCTCTGCTAGTGTTGAAGGTACTGCGTAAAGTGTTTTTGACAACTTTTTGTGATTGCTGCCGTTCTAGACCAGCTAGAGAGCTCGTTTTAGGCTCAAATAAAAGAGGAACTTCCCCTCTTTAACGTCCTAGAGTTTCATTTAATTCGGTTTTCAACTTTACCAATAGAGATACAAAGAAAATGGCAAGAAAATCACCAAAATACGAAAAATTTGAAATTTGAAATTGGTAATCAAACTTTTACCGCTTGGCTTGTAGAGCAGTTTAAAGTTGTATGCCTGTAGACAAAAAACCCGGTCTTTTGAAAATTCTTCCCATTCAACTCTAGGCGCTCTATCTCTGCTAGTGTAGAAGGTACGGCGTAAAGTGTTTTTGACAACTTTTTGTGATTGCTGCCGTTCTAGACCAGCTAGAGAGCTTGTTTTAGGCTCAAATAAAAGAGGAACTTCCCCTCTTGAACGTCCTAGAGTTTCATTTAATTCGGTTTTCAACTTTACCAATAGTGATCCAAAGAAAAAAGGAAGAAAATCACCCAAATACGAAAAATTTGAAATTTGAAATTGGTAATCTAGCTTTTTCCGCTTGGCTGGTAGAGCAACAAAAATCGGTATTTTGAAAATTCTTCCCATTCAACTCTAGGCGCTCTATCTCTGCTAGTGTTGAAGGTGCGGCGTAAAGTGTTTTTGACAACTTTTTGTGATTGCTGCCGTTCTAGACCAGCTAGAGAGCTTGTTTTAGGCTCAAATAAAAGAGGAACTTCCCCTCTTGAACGTCCTAGAGTTTCATTTAATTCGGTTTTCAACTTTACCAATAGTGATCCAAAGAAAATGGCAAGAAAATCACCAAAATACGAAAAATTTGAAATTTGAAATTGGTAATCTAACTTTTTCCGCTTGGCTTGTAGAGCAACAAAAATCGGTATTTTGCTAATTCTTCTCATTTATCTCTAAGCGCTCATATCTGCTAGTTTAGACGGTATGACGTCAAGTGTTTTTGACAACTTTTTGTGATTGCTGCCGTTCTAGACCAGCTAGAGAGCTTGTTTTAGGCTCAAATAAAAGAGGAACTTCCCCTCTTGAACGTCCTAGAGTTTCATTTAATTCGGTTTTCAACTTTACCAATAGTGATCCAAAGAAAAAAGGAAGAAAATCACCCAAATACGAAAAATTTGAAATTTGAAATTGGTAATCTAGCTTTTTCCGCTTGGCTGGTAGAGCAACAAAAATCGGTATTTTTTGAAAATTCTTCCCATTCAACTCTAGGCGCTCTATCTCTGCTAGTGTTGAAGGTGCGGCGTAAAGTGTTTTTGACAACTTTTTGTGATTGCTGCCGTTCTACAAAAGCTAGAGAGCTCGTTTTAGGCTCAAATAAAAGAGGAACTTCCCCTCTTTAACGTCCTAGAGTTTCATTTAATTCGGTTTTCAACTTTACCAATAGTGATCCAAAGAAAAAAGGAAGAAAATCACCCAAATACGAAAAATTTGAAATTTGAAATTGGTAATCTAGCTTTTTCCGCTTGGCTGGTAGAGCAACAAAAATCGGTATTTTTTGAAAATTCTTCCCATTCAACTCTAGGCGCTCTATCTCTGCTAGTTTAGAAGGTACGGCGTAATGTGTTTTTGACAACTTTTTGTGATTGCTGCCGTTCCAGACCAGATAGAGAGGTGGTTTTTGGCTCAAATAAAAGAGGAACTTCCCCTCTTTAACGTCCTAGAGTTTCATTTAATTCGGTTTTCAACTTTACCAATAGAGATACAAAGAAAATGGCAAGAAAATCACCAAAATACGAAAAATTTGAAATTTGAATTTGGTAATCAAACTTTTACCGCTTGGCTTGTAGAGCAGTTTAAAGTTGTATGCCTGTAGACAAAAAACCCGGTCTTTTGAAAATTCTTCCCATTCAACTCTAGGCGCTCTATCTCTGCTAGTGTAGAAGGTACGGCGTAAAGTGTTTTTGACAACTTTTTGTGATTGCTGCCGTTCTAGACCAGCTAGAGAGCTTGTTTTAGGCTCAAATAAAAGAGGAACTTCCCCTCTTGAACGTCCTAGAGTTTCATTTAATTCGGTTTTCAACTTTACCAATAGTGATCCAAAGAAAAAAGGAAGAAAATCACCCAAATACGAAAAATTTGAAATTTGAAATTGGTAATCTAGCTTTTTCCGCTTGGCTGGTAGAGCAACAAAAATCGGTATTTTGAAAATTCTTCCCATTCAACTCTAGGCGCTCTATCTCTGCTAGTGTTGAAGGTGCGGCGTAAAGTGTTTTTGACAACTTTTTGTGATTGCTGCCGTTCTACAAAAGCTAGAGAGCTCGTTTTAGGCTCAAATAAAAGAGGAACTTCCCCTCTTAAACGTTCTAGAGTTTCATTTAATTCGGTTTTCAACTTTACCAATAGAGATCCAAAGAAAATGGCAAGAAAATCACCAAAATACGAAAAATTTGAAATTTGAAATTGGTAATCTAGCTTTTTCCGCTTGGCTTGTAGAGTAGTTTAAAGTTGTATGCCTGTAGAGAAAAAACCCGGTCTTTTGAAAATTTTTCCATTCAACTCTAGGCGCTCTATCTCTGCTAGTGTTGAAGGTACTGCGTAAAGTGTTTTTGACAACTTTTTGTGATTGCTGCCGTTCTAGACCAGCTAGAGAGCTTGTTTTAGGCTCAAATAAAAGAGGAACTTCCCCTATTGAACATCCTAGAGTTTCATTTAATTATGTTTTTAACTTTACCAATAGTGATTCAAAGAAAAAAGCAAGAAAATCACCCAAATACGAAAAATTTGAAATTTGATATTGGTAATCTAGCTTTTTCCGCTTGGCTGGTAGAGCAACAAAAATCGGTATTTTGCAAATTCTTCCCATGCAGCTCTAAGCGCTCATCTCTGCTAGTTTAGAAGGTATGGCGTAAAGTGTTTTTGATAACTTTTTGTGATTGCTGCCGTTCTAGACTAGCTAGAGAGCTTGTTTTAGGCTCAAATAAAAGAGGAACTTCCCCTCTTGAACATCCTAGAGTTTCATTTAATTCGGTTTTCAACTTTACCAATAGTAATCTAAAGAAAAAAGCAAAAAAATCACCCAAATACGAAAAATTTGAAATTTGAAATTGGTAATCTAGCTTTTTCCGCTTGGCTTGTAGAGCAACAAAAATCGGCTTTTTTTGAAAATTCTTCCCATTTAGCTCTAGGCGCTCAATCTCTGCTAGTTTAGAAGGTACGGCGTAATGTGTTTTTGACAACTTTTTGTGATTGCTGCCGTTCCAGACCAGATAGAGAGGTGGTTTTTGGCTCAAATAAAAGATAAACTTCCCCTCTTTGACGTCCTAGAGTTTCATTTAATTCGGTTTTCAACTTTACCAATAGTAATCCAAAGAAAAAGGCAAGAAAATCACTCAAATACGTACAATTTGAAATTGGTAATCTAGCTTTTTCCGCTTGGCTTGTAGAGCAACAAAAATCGGCTTTTTTTGAAAATTCTTCCCATTTAGCTCTAGGCGCTCAATCTCTGCTAGTTTAGAAGGTACGGCGTAATGTGTTTTTGACAACTTTTTGTGATTGCTGCCGTTCCAGACCAGATAGAGAGGTGGTTTTTGGCTCAAATAAAAGAGGAACTTCCCCTCTTGAACGTCCTAGAGTTTCATTTAATTCGGTTTTCAACTTTACCAATAGTAATCTAAAGAAAAAAGCAAAAAAATCACCCAAATACGAAAAATTTGAAATTTGAAATTGGTAATCTAGCTTTTTCCGCTTGGCTTGTAGAGCAACAAAAATCGGCTTTTTTTGAAAATTCTTCCCATTTAGCTCTAGGCGCTCAATCTCTGCTAGTTTAGAAGGTACGGCGTAATGTGTTTTTGACAACTTTTTGTGATTGCTGCCGTTCCAGACCAGATAGAGAGGTGGTTTTTGGCTCAAATAAAAGATAAACTTCCCCTCTTTGACGTCCTAGAGTTTCATTTAATTCGGTTTTCAACTTTACCAATAGTAATCCAAAGAAAAAGGCAAGAAAATCACTCAAATACGTACAATTTGAAATTGGTAATCTAGCTTTTTCCGCTTGGCTTGTAGAGCAACAAAAATCGGCTTTTTTTGAAAATTCTTCCCATTTAGCTCTAGGCGCTCAATCTCTGCTAGTTTAGAAGGTACGGCGTAATGTGTTTTTGACAACTTTTTGTGATTGCTGCCGTTCCAGACCAGATAGAGAGGTGGTTTTTGGCTCAAATAAAAGAGGAACTTCCCCTCTTGAACGTCCTAGAGTTTCATTTAATTCGGTTTTCAACTTTACCAATAGTGATCCAAAGAAAAAAGGAAGAAAATCACCCAAATACGAAAAATTTGAAATTTGAAATTGGTAATCTAGCTTTTTCCGCTTGGCTGGTAGAGCAACAAAAATCGGTATTTTGAAAATTCTTCCCATTCAACTCTAGGCGCTCTATCTCTGCTAGTGTTGAAGGTGCGGCGTAAAGTGTTTTTGACAACTTTTTGTGATTGCTGCCGTTCTACAAAAGCTAGAGAGCTTGTTTTAGTCTCAAATAAAAGAGGAACTTCCCCTCTTGAACGTCCTAGAGTTTCATTTAATTCGGTTTTCAACTTTACCAATAGTGATCCAAAGAAAAAAGGAAGAAAATCTCCCAAATACGAAAAATTTGAAATTTGAAATTGGTAATCTAGCTTTTTCCGCTTGGCTGGTAGAGCAACAAAAATCGGTATTTTGAAAATTCTTCCCATTCAACTCTAGGCGCTCTATCTCTGCTAGTGTTGAAGGTGCGGCGTAAAGTGTTTTTGACAACTTTTTGTGATTGCTGCCGTTCTACAAAAGCTAGAGAGCTCGTTTTAGGCTCAAATAAAAGAGGAACTTCCCCTCTTTAACGTCCTAGAGTTTCATTTAATTCGGTTTTCAACTTTACCAATAGTGATCCAAAGAAAAAGGCAAGAAAATCACCAAAATACGAAAAATTTGAAATTTGAAACTGGTAATCTAACTTTTTCCGCTTGGCTTGTAGAGCAGTTTAAAGTTGTATGCCTGTAGACAAAAAACCCGGTCTTTTGAAAATTCTTCCCATTCAACTCTAGGCGCTCTATCTCTGCTAGTGTAGAAGGTACGGCGTAAAGTGTTTTTGACAACTTTTTGTGATTGCTGCCGTTCTAGACCAGCTAGAGAGCTTGTTTTAGGCTCAAATAAAAGAGGAACTTCCCCTCTTGAACGTCCTAGAGTTTCATTTAATTCGGTTTTCAACTTTACCAATAGTGATCCAAAGAAAAAAGGAAGAAAATCACCCAAATATGAAAAATTTGAAATTTGAAATTGGTAATCTAGCTTTTTCCGCTTGGCTGGTAGAGCAACAAAAATCGGTATTTTGAAAATTCTTCCCATTCAACTCTAGGCGCTCTATCTCTGCTTGTGTTGAAGGTGCGGCGTAAAGTGTTTTTGACAACTTTTTGTGATTGCTGCCGTTCTACAAAAGCTAGAGAGCTCGTTTTAGGCTCAAATAAAAGAGGAACTTCCCCTCTTTAACGCCCTAGAGTTTCATTTAATTCGGTTTTCAACTTTACCAATAGAGATCCAAAGAAAATGGCAAGAAAATCACCAAAATACGAAAAATTTGAAATTTGAAATTGGTAATCTAACTTTTTCCGCTTGGCTTGTAGAGCAACAAAAGTCGGTATTTTTTGAAAATTCTTCCCATTCAACTCTAGGCGCTCTATCTCTGCTAGTGTTGAAGGTGCGGCGTAAAGTGTTTTTGACAACTTTTTGTGATTGCTGCCGTTCTACACCAGCTAGAGAGCTTGTTTTAGGCTCAAATAAAAGAGGAACTTCCCCTCTTGAACGTCCTAGAGTTTCATTTAATTCGGTTTTCAACTTTACCAATAGTGATCCAAAGAAAAAAGGAAGAAAATCACCCAAATACGAAAAATTTGAAATTTGAAATTGGTAATCTAGCTTTTTCCGCTTGGCTGGTAGAGCAACAAAAATCGGTATTTTTTGAAAATTCTTCCCATTCAACTCTAGGCGCTCTATCTCTGCTAGTGTTGAAGGTGCGGCGTAAAGTGTTTTTGACAACTTTTTGTGATTGCTGCCGTTCTACAAAAGCTAGAGAGCTCGTTTTAGGCTCAAATAAAAGAGGAACTTCCCCTCTTTAACGTCCTAGAGTTTCATTTAATTCGGTTTTCAACTTTACCAATAGTGATCCAAAGAAAAAAGGAAGAAAATCACCCAAATACGAAAAATTTGAAATTTGAAATTGGTAATCTAGCTTTTTCCGCTTGGCTGGTAGAGCAACAAAAATCGGTATTTTTTGAAAATTCTTCCCATTCAACTCTAGGCGCTCTATCTCTGCTAGTGTTGAAGGTGCGGCGTAAAGTGTTTTTGACAACTTTTTGTGATTGCTGCCGTTCTACAAAAGCTAGAGAGCTCGTTTTAGGCTCAAATAAAAGAGGAACTTCCCCTCTTTAACGTCCTAGAGTTTCATTGAATTCGGTTTTCAACTTTACCAATAGAGATCCAAAGAAAATGGCAAGAAAATCACCAAAATACGAAAAATTTGAAATTTGAAATTGGTAATCAAACTTTTTCCGCTTGGCTTGTAGAGCAGTTTAAAGTTGTATGCCTGTAGACAAAAAACCCGGTCTTTTGAAAATTCTTCCCATTCAACTCTAGGCGCTCTATCTCTGCTAGTGTAGAAGGTACGACGTAAAGTGTTTTTGACAACTTTTTGTGATTGCTGCCGTTCTAGACCAGCTAGAGAGCTTGTTTTAGGCTCAAATAAAAGAGGAACTTCCCCTCTTGAACGTCCTAGAGTTTCATTTAATTCGGTTTTCAACTTTACCAATAGTGATCCAAAGAAAAAAGGAAGAAAATCACCCAAATACGAAAAATTTGAAATTGGTAATCTAGCTTTTTCCGCTTGGCTGGTAGAGCAACAAAAATCGGTATTTTGAAAATTCTTCCCATTCAACTCTAGGCGCTCTATCTCTGCTAGTGTTGAAGGTACGGCGTAAAGTGTTTTTGACAACTTTTTGTGATTGCTGCCGTTCTAGACCAGCTAGAGAGCTTGCTTTAGACTCTTGAACGTCCTAGAGTTTCATTTAATTCGGTTTTCAACTTTACCAATAGTGATCCAAAGAAAAAAGCAAGAAAATCACCCAAATACGAAAAATTTGAAATTTGAAATTGGTAATCTAACTTTTTCCGCTTGGCTTGTAGAGCAGTTTAAAGTTGTATGCCTGTTGACAAAAAACCCGGTCTTTTGAAAATTCTTCCCATTCAACTCTAGGCGCTCTACCTCTGCTAGTGTAGAAGGTACGGCGTAAAGTGTTTTTGACAACTTTTTGTGATTGCTGCCGTTCTAGACCAGCTAGAGAGCTTGTTTTAGACTCTTGAACGTCCTAGAGTTTCATTTAATTCGGTTTTCAACTTTACCAATAGTGATCCAAAGAAAAAAGCAAGAAAATCATCCAAATACGAAAAATTTGAAATTTGAAATTGGTAATCTAGCTTTTTCCGCTTGGCTGGTAGAGCAACAAAAATCGGTATTTTGAAAATTCTTCCCATTCAACTCTAGGCGCTCTATCTCTGCTAGTGTTGAAGGTGCGGCGTAAAGTGTTTTTGACAACTTTTTGTGATTGCTGCCGTTCTAGACCAGCTAGAGAGCTTGTTTTAGGCTCAAATAAAAGAGGAACTTCCCCTCTTGAACGTCCTAGAGTTTCATTTAATTCGGTTTTCAACTTTACCAATAGTGATCCAAAGAAAATGGCAAGAAAATCACCAAAATACGAAAAATTTGAAATTTGAAATTGGTAATCTAACTTTTTCCGCTTGGCTTGTAGAGCAACAAAAATCGGTATTTTGCTAATTCTTCTCATTTATCTCTAAGCGCTCATATCTGCTAGTTTAGAAGGTATGACGTCAAGTGTTTTTGACAACTTTTTGTGATTGCTGCCGTTCTAGACTAGCTAGAGAGCTTGTTTTAGGCTCAAATAAAAGAGGAACTTCCCCTCTTGAACGTCCTAGAGTTTCATTTAATTCGGTTTTCAACTTTACCAATAGTGATCCAAAGAAAAAGGCAAGAAAATCACCAAAATACGAAAAATTTGAAATTTGAAATTGGTAATCTAACTTTTTCCGCTTGGCTTGTAGAGCAGTTTAAAGTTGTATGCCTGTAGACAAAAAACCCGGTCTTTTGAAAATTCTTCCCATTCAACTCTAGGCGCTCTATCTCTGCTAGTGTAGAAGGTACGGCGTAAAGTGTTTTTGACAACTTTTTGTGATTGCTGCCGTTCTACACCAGCTAGAGAGCTTGTTTTAGGCTCAAATAAAAGAGGAACTTCCCCTCTTGAACGTCCTAGAGTTTCATTTAATTCGGTTTTCAACTTTACCAATAGTGATCCAAAGAAAAAAGGAAGAAAATCACCCAAATACGAAAAATTTGAAGTTTGAAATTAGTAATCTAGCTTTTTCCGCTTGGCTGGTAGAGCAACAAAAATCGGTATTTTGAAAATTCTTCCCATTCAACTCTAGGCGCTCTATCTCTGCTAGTGTTGAAGGTGCGGCGTAAAGTGTTTTTGACAACTTTTTGTGATTGCTGCCGTTCTACAAAAGCTAGAGAGCTCGTTTAGGCTCAAATAAAAGAGGAACTTCCCCTCTTTAACGTCCTAGAGTTTCATTTAATTCGGTTTTCAACTTTACCAATAGAGATCCAAAGAAAATGGCAAGAA
This sequence comes from Coelopa pilipes, assembly GCA_947389925.1. Lineage (NCBI taxonomy): Eukaryota > Metazoa > Arthropoda > Insecta > Diptera > Coelopidae > Coelopa > Coelopa pilipes. The sequence goes on from OX376700.1 coordinate 13,073,811, forward strand.
AATCACCAAAATACGAAAAATTTGAAATTTGAAATTGGTAATCAAACTTTTACCGCTTGGCTTGTAGAGCAGTTTAAAGTTGTATGCCTGTAGACATAAAACCCGGTCTTTTGAAAATTCTTCCCATTCAACTCTAGGCGCTCTATCTCTGCTAGTGTAGAAGGTACGGCGTAAAGTGTTTTTGACAACTTTTTGTGATTGCTGCCGTTCTAGACCAGCTAGAGAGCTTGTTTTAGGCTCAAATAAAAGAGGAACTTCCCCTGTTGAACGTCCTAGAGTTTCATTTAATTCGGTTGTCAACTTTACCAATAGTGATCCAAAGAAAAAGGCAAGAAAATCTCCCAAATACGAAAAATTTTAAATTTGAAATTGGTAATCTAACTTTTTCCGCTTGGCTTGTAGAGCAACAAAAATCGGTATTTTGCTAATTCTTCTCATTTATCTCTAAGCGCTCATATCTGCTAGTTTAGAAGGTATGACGTCAAGTGTTTTTGACAACTTTTTGTGATTGCTGCCGTTCTACACCAGCTAGAGAGCTTGTTTTAGGCTCAAATAAAAGAGGAACTTCCCCTCTTGAACGTCCTAGAGTTTCATTTAATTCGGTTTTCAACTTTACCAATAGTGATCCAAAGAAAAAAGGAAGAAAATCACCCAAATACGAAAAATTTGAAATTTGAAATTGGTAATCTAGCTTTTTCCGCTTGGCTGGTAGAGCAACAAAAATCGGTATTTTTTGAAAATTCTTCCCATTCAACTCTAGGCGCTCTATCTCTGCTAGTGTTGAAGGTGCGGCGTAAAGTGTTTTTGACAACTTTTTGTGATTGCTGCCGTTCTAGATCAGCTAGAGAGCTCGTTTTAGGCTCAAATAAAAGAGGAACTTCCCCTCTTTAACGTCCTAGAGTTTCATTTAATTCGGTTTTCAACTTTACCAATAGTGATCCAAAGAAAAAAGGAAGAAAATCACCCAAATACGAAAAATTTGAAATTTGAAATTGGTAATCTAGCTTTTTCCGCTTGGCTGGTAGAGCAACAAAAATCGGTATTTTTTGAAAATTCTTCCCATTCAACTCTAGGCGCTCTATCTCTGCTAGTGTTGAAGGTGCGGCGTAAAGTGTTTTTGACAACTTTTTGTGATTGCTGCCGTTCTACAAAAGCTAGAGAGCTTGTTTTAGGCTCAAATAAAAGAGGAACTTCCCCTCTTTAACGTCCTAGAGTTTCATTTAATTCGGTTTTCAACTTTACCAATAGATATCCAAAGAAAATGGCAAGAAAATCACCAAAATACGAAAAATTTGAAATTTGAAATTGGTAATCAAACTTTTACCGCTTGGCTTGTAGAGCAGTTTAAAGTTGTATGCCTGTAGACAAAAAACCCGGTCTTTTGAAAATTCTTCCCATTCAACTCTAGGCGCTCTATCTCTGCTAGTGTAGAAGGTACGGCGTAAAGTGTTTTTGACAACTTTTTGTGATTGCTGCCGTTCTAGACCAGCTAGAGAGCTTGTTTTAGGCTCAAATAAAAGAGGACCTTCCCCTCTTGAACGTCCTAGAGTTTCATTTAATTCGGTTTTCAACTTTACCAATAGTGATCCAAAGAAAAAAGGAAGAAAATCACCCAAATACGAAAAATTTGAAATTTGAAATTGATAATCTAGCTTTTTCCGCTTGGCTGGTAGAGCAACAAAAATCGGTATTTTGAAAATTCTTCCCATTCAACTCTAGGCGCTCTATCTCTGCTAGTGTTGAAGGTGCGGCGTAAAGTGTTTTTGACAACTTTTTGTGATTGCTGCCGTTCTAGACCAGCTAGAGAGCTTGTTTTAGGCTCAAATAAAAGAGGAACTTCCCCTCTTGAACGTCCTAGAGTTTCATTTAATTCGGTTTTCAACTTTACCAATAGTGATCCAAAGAAAATGGCAAGAAAATCACCAAAATACGAAAAATTTGAAATTTGAAATTGGTAATCTAACTTTTTCCGCTTGGCTTGTAGAGCAACAAAAATCGGTATTTTGCTAATTCTTCCCATTTATCTCTAAGCGCTCATATCTGCTAGTTTAGAAGGTTTGACGTCAAGTGTTTTTGACAACTTTTTGTGATTGCTGCCGTTCTACACCAGCTAGAGAGCTTGTTTTAGGCTCAAATAAAAGAGGAACTTCCCCTCTTGAACGTCCTAGAGTTTCATTTAATTCGGTTTTCAACTTTACCAATAGTGATCCAAAGAAAAAAGGAAGAAAATCACCCAAATACGAAAAATTTGAAATTTGAAATTAGTAATCTAGCTTTTTCCGCTTGGCTGGTAGAGCAACAAAAATCGGTATTTTGAAAATTCTTCCCATTCAACTCTAGGCGCTCTATCTCTGCTAGTGTTGAAGGTGCGGCGTAAAGTGTTTTTGACAACTTTTTGTGATTGCTGCCGTTCTACAAAAGCTAGAGAGCTCGTTTAGGCTCAAATAAAAGAGGAACTTCCCCTCTTTAACGTCCTAGAGTTTCATTTAATTCGGTTTTCAACTTTACCAATAGAGATCCAAAGAAAATGGCAAGAAAATCACCAAAATACGAAAAATTTGAAATTTGAAATTGGTAATCAAACTTTTACCGCTTGGCTTGTAGAGCAGTTTAAAGTTGTATGCCTGTAGACATAAAACCCGGTCTTTTGAAAATTCTTCCCATTCAACTCTAGGCGCTCTATCTCTGCTAGTGTAGAAGGTACGGCGTAAAGTGTTTTTGACAACTTTTTGTGATTGCTGCCGTTCTAGACCAGCTAGAGAGCTTGTTTTAGGCTCAAATAAAAGAGGAACTTCCCCTCTTGAACGTCCTAGAGTTTCATTTAATTCGGTTTTCAACTTTACCAATAGTGATCCAAAGAAAATGGCAAGAAAATCACCAAAATACGAAAAATTTGAAATTTGAAATTGGTAATCTAACTTTTTCCGCTTGGATTGTAGAGCAACAAAAATCGATATTTTGCTAATTCTTCCCATTTAGCTCTAAGCGCTCATATCTGCTAGTTTAGAAGGTATGACGTAAAGTGTTTTTGACAACTTTTTGTGATTGCTGCCGTTCTACACCAGCTAGAGAGCTTGCTTTAGGCTCAAATAAAAGAAGAACTTCCCCTCTTTAACGTCCTAGAGTTTCATTTAATTCGGTTTACAACTTTACCAATAGTGATCCAAAGAAAAAGGCAAGAAAATCACCAAAATACGAAAAATTTGAAATTGGTAATCTAACTTTTTCCGCTTGGCTTGTAGAGCAGTTTAAAGTTGTATGCCTGTAGACAAAAAACCCGGTCTTTTGAAAATTCTTCCCATTCAACTCTAGGCGCTCTATCTCTGCTAGTGTAGAAGGTACGGCGTAAAGTGTTTTTGACAACTTTTTGTGATTGCTGCCGTTCTAGACCAGCTAGAGAACTTGTTTTAGTCTCAAATAAAAGAGGAACTTCCCCTCTTGAACGTCCTAGAGTTTCATTTAATTCAGTTTTCAACTTTACCAATAGTGATCCAAAGAAAAAAGGAAGAAAATCACCCAAATACGAAAAATTTGAAATTTGAAATTGGTAATTCAGCTTTTTCCGCTTGGCTGGTAGAGCAACAAAAATCGGTATTTTGAAAATTCTTCCCATTCAACTCTAGGGCCTCTATCTCTGCTAGTGTTGAAGGTGCGGCGTAAAGTGTTTTTGACAACTTTTTGTGATTGCTGCCGTTCTACAAAAGCTAGAGAGCTCGTTTTAGGCTCAAATAAAAGAGGAACTTCCCCTCTTTAACGTCCTAGAGTTTCATTTAATTCGGTTTTCAACTTTACCAATTGAGATACAAAGAAAATGGCAAGAAAATCACCAAAATACGAAAAATTTGAAATTTGAAATTGGTAATCAAACTTTCACCGCTTGGCTTGTAGAGCAGTTTAAAGTTGTATGCCTGTAGACAAAAAACCCGGTCTTTTGAAAATTCTTCCCATTCAACTCTAGGCGCTCTATCTCTGCTAGTGTAGAAGGTACGGCGTAAAGTGTTTTTGACAACTTTTTGTGATTGCTGCCGTTCTAGACCAGCTAGAGAGCTTGTTTTAGGCTCAAATAAAAGAGGAACTTCCCCTCTTGAACGTCCTAGAGTTTCATTTAATTCGGTTTTCAACTTTACCAATAGTGATCCAAAGAAAAAAGGAAGAAAATCACCCAAATACGAAAAATTTGAAATTTGAAATTGGTAATCTAGCTTTTTCCACTTGGCTGGTAGAGCAACAAAAATCGGTATTTTGAAAATTCTTCCCATTCAACTCTAGGCGCTCTATCTCTGCTAGTGTTGAAGGTGCGGCGTAAAGTGTTTTTGACAACTTTTTGTGATTGCTGCCGTTCTAGACCAGCTAGAGAGCTTGTTTTAGGCTCAAATAAAAGAGGAACTTCCCCTCTTGAACGTCCTAGAGTTTCATTTAATTCGGTTTTCAACTTTACCAATAGTGATCCAAAGAAAATGGCAAGAAAATCACCAAAATACGAAAAATTTGAAATTTGAAATTGGTAATCTAACTTTTTCCGCTTGGCTTGCAGAGCAACAAAAATCGGTATTTTGCTAATTCTTCCCATTTATCTCTAAGCGCTCATATCTGCTAGTTTATTAGGAATGACGTAAAGTGTTTTTGACAACTTTTTGTGATTGCTGCCGTTCTACACCAGCTAGAGAGCTTGTTTTAGGCTCAAATAAAAGAAGAACTTCCCCTCTTGAACGTCCTAGATTTTCATTTAATTCGGGTTTCAACTTTACCAATAGTGATCAAAAAAAAAAAAGGCAAGAAAATCACCAAAATACGAAAAATTTGAAATTTGAAATTGGTAATCTAACTTTTTCCGCTTGGCTTGTAGATCAGTTTAAAGTTGTATGCCTGTAGACAAAAAACCCGGTCTTTTGAAAATTCTTCCCATTCAACTCTAGGCGCTCTATCTCTGCTAGTGTAGAAGGTACGGCGTAAAGTGTTTTTGACAACTTTTTGTGATTGTTGCCGTTCTAGATCAGCTAGAGAGCTTGTTTTAGGCTCAAATAAAAGAGGAACTTCCCCTCTTGAACGTCCTAGAGTTTCATTTAATTCGGTTTTCAACTTTACCAATAGTGATCCAAAGAAAAAAGGAAGAAAATCACCCAAATACGAAAAATTTGAAATTTGAAATTGGTAATCTAGCTTTTTCCGCTTGGCTGGTAGAGCAACAAAAATCGGTATTTTGAAAATTCTTCCCATTCAACTCTAGGCGCTCTATCTCTGCTAGTGTTGAAGGTGCGGCGTAAAGTGTTTTTGACAACTTTTTGTGATTGCTGCCGTTCTACAAAAGCTAGAGAGCTCGTTTTAGGCTCAAATAAAAGAGGAACTTCCCCTCTTTAACGCCCTAGAGTTTCATTTAATTCGGTTTTCAACTTTACCAATAGAGATCCAAAGAAAATCACCAAAATACGAAAAATTTGAAATTTGAAATTGGTAATCAAACTTTTACCGCTTGGCTTGTAGAGCAGTTTAAATTTGTATGCCTGTAGACAAAATACCCGGTCTTTTGAAAATTATTCCCATTCAACTCTAGGCGCTCTATCTCTGCTAGTGTAGAAGGTACGGCGTAAAGTGTTTTTGACAACTTTTTGTGATTGCTGCCGTTCTAGACCAGCTAGAGAGCTTGTTTTAGGCTCAAATAAAAGAGGAACTTCCCCTCTTGAACGTCCTAGAGTTTCATTTAATTCGGTTTTCAACTTTACCAATAGTGATCCAAAGAAAATGGCAAGAAAATCACCAAAATACGAAAAATTTGAAATTTGAAATTGGTAATCAAACTTTTTCCGCTTGGCTTGTAGAGCAACAAAAATCGGTATTTTGCTAATTCTTCCCATTTAGCTCTAAGCGCTCATATCTGCTCGTTTAGAAGGTATGACGTAAAGTGTTTTTGACAACTTTTTGTGATTGCTGCCGTTCTACACCAGCTAGAGAGCTTGTTTTAGGCTCAAATAAAAGAGGAACTTCCCCTCTTGAACGTCCTAGAGTTTCATTTAATTCGGGTTTCAACTTTACCAATAGTGATCCAAAGAAAATGGCAAGAAAATCACCAAAATACGAAAAATTTGAAATTTGAAATTGGTAATCTAACTTTTTCCGCTTGGCTTGTAGAGCAGTTTAAAGTTGTATGCCTGTAGACAAAAAACCCGGTCTTTTGAAAATTCTTCCCATTCAACTCTAGGCGCTCTATCTCTGCTAGTGTAGAAGGTACGGCGTAAAGTGTTTTTGACAACTTTTTGTGATTGCTGCCGTTCTAGACCAGCTAGAGAGCTTGTTTTAGGCTCAAATAAAAGAGAAACTTCCCCTCTTGAACGTCCTAGAGTTTCATTTAATTCGGGTTTCAACTTTACCAATAGTGATCCAAAGAAAATGGCAAGAAAATCACCAAAATACGAAAAATTTGAAATTTGAAATTGGTAATCTAACTTTTTCCGCTTGGCTTGTAGAGCAGTTTAAAGTTGTATGCCTGTAGACAAAAAACCCGGTCTTTTGAAAATTCATCCCATTCAACTCTAGGCGCTCTATCTCTGCTAGTGTAGAAGGTACGGCGTAAAGTGTTTTTGACAACTTTTTGTGATTGCTGCCGTTCTAGACCAGCTAGAGAGCTTGTTTTAGGCTCAAATAAAAGAGGAACTTCCCCTCTTGAACGTCCTAGAGTTTCATTTAATTCGGTTTTCAACTTTACCAATAGTGGTCCAAAGAAAAAAGCAAGAAAATCACCCAAATACGAAAAATTTGAAATTTGAAATTGGTAATCTAGCTTTTTCCGCTTGGCTGGTAGAGCAACAAAAATCGGTATTTTGCAAATTCTTCCCATTCAGCTCTAAGCGCTCATCTCTGTTAGTTTAGAAGGTATGGCGTAAAGTGTTTTTGGACAACTTTTTGTGAGTGCTGCCGTTCTAGACCAGTTAGAGAGCTTGTTTTAAGCTCAAATAAAAGAAGAACTTCCCCTCTTTAACGTCCTAGAGTTTCATTTAATTCGGTTTACAACTTTACCAATAGTGATTCAAAGAAAAAGGCAAGAAAATCACCAAAATACGAAAAATTTGAAATTTGAAATTGGTAATCTAACTTTTTCCGCTTGGCTTGTAGAGCAGTTTAAAGTAGTATGCCTGTAGACAAAAAACCCGGTCTTTTGAAAATTCTTCCCATTCAACTCTAGGCGCTCTATCTCTGCTAGTGTAGAAGGTACGGCGTAAAGTGTTTTTGACAACTTTTTGTGATTGCTGCCGTTCTAGACCAGCTACAGAGCTTGTTTTAGTCTCAAATAAAAGAGGAACTTCCCCTCTTGAACGTCCTAGAGTTTCATTTAATTCGGTTTTCAACTTTACCAATAGTGATCCAAAGAAAAAAGGAAGAAAATCACCCAAATACGAAAAATTTGAAATTTGAAATTGGTAATCAAACTTTTACCGCTTGGCTAGTAGAGCAGTTTAAAGTTGTATGCCTGTAGACAAAAAACCCGGTCTTTTGAAAATTCTTCCCATTCAACTCTAGGCGCTCTATCTCTGCTATTGTAGAAGGTACGGCGTAAAGTGTTTTTGACAACTTTTTGTGATTGCTGCCGTTCTAGACCAGCTAGAGAGCTTGTTTTAGGCTCAAATAAAAGAGGAACTTCCCCTCTTGAACGTCCTAGAGTTTCATTTAATTCGGTTTTCAACTTTACCAATAGTGATCCAAAGAAAAAAGGAAGAAAATCACCCAAATACGAAAAATTTGAAATTTGAAATTGGTAATCTAGCTATTTCCGCTTGGCTGGTAGAGCAACAAAAATCGGTATTTTGAAAATTCTTCCCATTCAACTCTAGGCGCTCTATCTCTGCTAGTGTTGAAGGTGCGGCGTAAAGTATTTTTGACAACTTTTTGTGATTGCTGCCGTTCTAGACCAGCTAGAGAGCTTGTTTTAGGCTCAAATAAAAGAGGAACTTCCCCTCTTGAACGTCCTAGAGTTTCATTTAATTCGGTTTTCAACTTTACCAATAGTGATCCAAAGAAAATGGCAAGAAAATCACCAAAATACGAAAAATTTGAAATTTGAAATTGGTAATCTAACTTTTTCCGCTTGGCTTGTAGAGCAACAAAAATCGGTATTTTGCTAATTCTTCCCATTTATCTCTAAGCGCTCATATCTGCTAGTTTAGAAGGAATGACGTAAAGTGTTTTTGACAACTTTTTGTGATTGCTGCCTTTCTACACCAGCTAGAGAGCTGGTTTTAGGCTCAAATAAAAGAGGAACTTCCCCTCTTGAACGTCCTAGAGTTTCATTTAATTCGGTTTTCAACTTTACCAATAGTGGTCCAAAGAAAAAAGCAAGAAAATCACCCAAATACGAAAAATTTGAAATTTGAAAATGGTAATCTAACTTTTTCCGCTTGGCTTGTAGAGCAGTTTAAAGTTGTATGCCTGTAGACAAAAAACCCGGTCTTTCGAAAATTCATCCCATTCAACTCTAGGCGCTCTATCTCTGCTAGTGTAGAAGGTACGGCGTAAAGTGTTTTTGACAACTTTTTGTGATTGCTGCCGTTCTAGACCAACTAGAGAGCTTGTTTTAGGCTCAAATAAAAGAGGAACTTCCCCTATTGAACGTCCTAGAGTTTCATTTAATTAGGTTTTCAACTTTACCAATAGTGATCCGAAGAAAATGGCAAGAAAATCACCCAAATACGAAAAATTTGAAATTTGAAATTGGTATTCTAGCTTTTTCCGCTTGGCTGGTAGAGCAACAAAAATCGGTATTTTGCAAATTCTTCCCATTCAGCTCTAAGCGCCCAAAGAAAATTTCCAAAGAAAATGGCAAGAAAATCACCAAAATACGAAAAATTTGAAATTTGAAAATGTTAATCTAACTTTTTCCGCTTGGCTTGTAGAGCAGTTTAAAGTTGTATGCCTGTAGACAAAAAACCCGGTCTTTTGAAAATTCTTCCCATTCAACTCTAGGCGCTCTATCTCTGCTAGTGTAGAAGGTACGGCGTAAAGTGTTTTTGACAACTTTTTGTGATTGCTGCCGTTCTACACCAGCTAGAGAGCTTGTTTTAGGCTCAAATAAAAGAGGAACTTCCCCTCTTGAACGTCCTAGCGTTTCATTTAATTCGGTTTTCAACTTTACCAATAGTGATCCAAAGAAAAAAGGAAGAAAATCACCCAAATACGAAAAATTTGAAATTTGAAATTGGTAATCTAGCTTTTTCCGCTTGGCTGGTAGAGCAACAAAAATCGGTATTTTGAAAATTCTTCCCATTCAACTCTAGGCGCTCTATCTCTGCTAGTGTTGAAGGTGCGGCGTAAAGTGTTTTTGACAACTTTTTGTGATTGCTGCCGTTCTACAAAAGCTAGAGAGCTCGTTTTAGGCTCAAATAAAAGAAGAACTTCCCTCTTTAACGTCTTAGAGTTTCATTTAATTCGGTTTTCAACTTTACCAATAGAGATCCAAAGAAAATCACCAAAATACGAAAAATTTGAAATTTGAAATTGGTAATCAAACTTTTACCGCTTGGCTTGTAGAGCAGTTTAAATTTGTATGCCTGTAGACAAAATTCCCGGTCTTTTGAAAATTCTTCCCATTCAACTCTAGCCGCTCTATCTCTGCTAGTGTAGAAGGTACGGCGTAAAGTGTTTTTGACAACTTTTTGTGATTGCTGCCGTTCTAGACCAGCTAGAGAGCTTGTTTTAGGCTCAAATAAAAGAGGAACTTCCCCTCTTGAACGTCCTAGAGTTTCATTTAATTCGGTTTTCAACTTTACCAATAGTGATCCAAAGAAAAAAGGAAGAAAATCACCCAAATACGAAAAATTTTAAATTTGAAATTGGTAATCTAACTTTTTCCGCTTGGCTTGTAGAGCAACAAAAATCGGTATTTTGCTAATTCTTCCCATTTAGCTCTAAGCGCTCATATCTGCTAGTTTAGAAGGTATGACGTAAAGTGTTTTTGACAACTTTTTGTGATTGCTGCCGTTCTACACCAGCTAGAGAGCTTGTTTTAGGCTCAAATAAAAGAGGAACTTCCCCTCTTGAACGTCCTAGAGTTTCATTCAATTCGGTTTTCAACTTTATCAATAGTGATCCAAAGAAAAAGGCAAGAAAATAACCCAAATACGAAAAATTTTAAATTTGAAATTGGTAATCTAGCTTTTTCCGCTTGGCTTGTAGAGCAGTTTAAAGTTGTATGCCTGTAGACAAAAAACCCGGTATTTTGAAAATTCTTCCCATTCAACTCTAGGCGCTCTATCTCTGCTAGTGTTGAAGGTGCGGCGTAAAGTGTTTTTGACAACTTTTTGTGATTGCTGCCGTTCTACACCAGCTAGAGAGCTTGTTTTAGGCTCAAATAAAAGAGGAACTTCCCCTCTTGAACGTCCTAGCGTTTCATTTAATTCGGTTTTCAACTTTACCAATAGTGATCCAAAGAAAAAAGGAAGAAAATCACCCAAATACGAAAAATTTGAAATTTGAAATTGGTAATCTAGCTTTTTCCGCTTGGCTGGTAGAGCAACAAAAATCGGTATTTTGAAAATTCTTCCCATTCAACTCTAGGCGCTCTATCTCTGCTAGTGTTGAAGGTGCGGCGTAAAGTGTTTTTGACAACTTTTTGTGATTGCTGCCGTTCTACAAAAGCTAGAGAGCTCGTTTTAGGCTCAAATAAAAGAAGAACTTCCCTCTTTAACGTCTTAGAGTTTCATTTAATTCGGTTTTCAACTTTACCAATAGAGATCCAAAGAAAATCACCAAAATACGAAAAATTTGAAATTTGAAATTGGTAATCAAACTTTTACCGCTTGGCTTGTAGAGCAGTTTAAATTTGTATGCCTGTAGACAAAATTCCCGGTCTTTTGAAAATTCTTCCCATTCAACTCTAGCCGCTCTATCTCTGCTAGTGTAGAAGGTACGGCGTAAAGTGTTTTTGACAACTTTTTGTGATTGCTGCCGTTCTAGACCAGCTAGAGAGCTTGTTTTAGGCTCAAATAAAAGAGGAACTTCCCCTCTTGAACGTCCTAGAGTTTCATTTAATTCGGTTTTCAACTTTACCAATAGTGATCCAAAGAAAAAAGGAAGAAAATCACCCAAATACGAAAAATTTGAAATTTGAAATTGGTAATCTAACTTTTTCCGCTTGGCTTGTAGAGCAACAAAAATCGGTATTTTGCTAATTCTTCCCATTTAGCTCTAAGCGCTCATATCTGCTAGTTTAGAAGGTATGACGTAAAGTGTTTTTGACAACTTTTTGTGATTGCTGCCGTTCTACACCAGCTAGAGAGCTTGTTTTAGGCTCAAATAAAAGAGGAACTTCCCCTCTTGAACGTCCTAGAGTTTCATTCAATTCGGTTTTCAACTTTACCAATAGTGATCCAAAGAAAAAGGCAAGAAAATAACCCAAATACGAAAAATTTTAAATTTGAAATTGGTAATCTAGCTTTTTCCGCTTGGCTTGTAGAGCAGTTTAAAGTTGTATGCCTGTAGACAAAAAACCCGGTCTTTTGAAAATTCTTCCCATTCAACTCTAGGCGCTTTATCTCTGCTAGTGTTGAAGGTACTGCGTAAAGTGTTTTTGACAACTTTTTGTGATTGCTGCCGTTCTAGACCAGCTAGAGAGCTTGTTTTAGGCTCAAATAAAAGAGGAACTTCCCCTCTTGAACGTCCTAGAGTTTCATTTAATTCGGTTTTCAACTTTACCAATAGAGATACAAAGAAAATGGCAAGAAAATCACCAAAATACGAAAAATTTTAAATTTGAAATTGGTAATCTAGCTTTTTCCGCTTGGCTTGTAGAGCCGTTTAAAGTTGTATGCCTGTAGACAAAAAAATCGGTCTTTTGAAAATCCTTCCCATTCAACTCTATGCGCGGTTTTCAACTTTACCAATAGTGATCCAAAGAAAAAAGCAAGAAAATCACCCAATTACGAAAATTTGAAATTTGAAATTGGTAATCTATCTTTTTCCGCTTGGCTGGTAGAGCAACAAAAATCGGTATTTTGAAAAATCTTCCCATTCAGCTCTAAGCGCTCATCTGTGCTAGTTTAGAAAGTATGGCGTAAAGTATTTTTGACAACTTTTTGTGATTGCTGCCGTTCTAGACCAGCTAGAGAGCTTGTTTTAGGCTCAAATAAAAGAGGAACTTCCCCTCTTTAACGTCCTAGAGTTTCATTCAATTCGGTTTTCAACTTTACCAATAGTGATCCAAAGAAAAAGGCAAGAAAATAACCAAAATACGAAAAATTTGAAATTTGAAATTGGTAATCTAGCTTTTTCCGCTTGGCTTGTAGAGCAGTTTAAAGTTGTATGCCTGTAGAGAAAAAAACCCGGTCTTTTGAAAATTCTTCCCATTCAACTCTAAGCGCTCTATCTCTGCTAGTGTTGAAGGTACTGCGTAAAGTGTTTTTGACAACTTTTTGTGATTGCTGCCGTTCTAGACCAGCTAGTGAGCTGGTTTTAGGCTCAAATAAAAGAGGAACTTCCCCTATTGAACATCCTAGAGTTTCATTTAATTAGGTTTTCAACTTTACCAATAGTGATTCAAAGAAAAAAGCAAGAAAATCACCCAAATACGAAAAATTTGAAATTTGAAATTGGTAATCTAGCTTTTTCCGCTTGGCTGGTAGAGCAACAAAAATCGGTATTTTGCAAATTCTTCCCATTCAGCTCTAAGCGCTCATCTCTGCTAGTTTAGAAGGTATGGCGTAAAGTGTTTTTGATAACTTTTTGTGATTGCTAAAAGAGGAACTTCCCCTCTTGAACATCCTAGAGTTTCATTTAATTCGGTTTTCAACTTTACCAATAGTAATCTAAAGAAAAAAGCAAAAAATCACCCAAATACGAAAAATTTGAAATTTGAAATTGGTAATCTAGCTTTTTCCGCTTGGCTTGTAGAGCAACAAAAATCGGCTTTTTTTGAAAATTCTTCCCATTTAGCTCTAGGCGCTCAATCTCTGCTAGTTTAGAAGGTACGGCGTAATGTGTTTTTGACAACTTTTTGTGATTGCTGCCGTTCCAGACCAGATAGAGAGGTGGTTTTTGGCTCAAATAAAAGATAAACTGCCCCTCTTTGACGTCCTAGAGTTTCATTTAATTCGGTTTTCAACTTTGCCAATAGTAATCCAAAGAAAAAGGCAAAAAAATCACCCAAATACGTAAAATTTAAATTGGTAATCTAGCTTTTTCTATCTCTAGCTAACTCTATCTCTGCTAGTGTTGTAGGTGCGGCGTAAAGTGTTTTTGACAACTTTTTGTGATTGCTGCCGTTCTATAAAAGCTAGAGAGCTCGTTTTAGACTCAAATAAAAGAGGAACTTCCCCTCTTTAACGTCCTAGAGTTTCATTTAATTCGATTTTCAACTTTACCAATAGTAAACCAAAGAAAAAAGGCAAGAAAATCACCCAAATACGAAAAATTTGAAATTTGAAATTGGTAATCTAACTTTTTCCGCTTGGCTTGTAGAGCAGTTTAAAGTTGTATGCCTGTAGAGAAAAAAACCGGTCTTTTGAAAATTCTTCCCATTCAACTCTAAGCGCTCTATCTCTGCTAGTGTTGAAGGTACTGCGTAAAGTGTTTTTGACAACTTTTTGTGATTGCTGCCGTTCTAGACCAGCTAGTGAGCTGGTTTTAGGCTCAAATAAAAGAGGAACTTCCCCTATTGAACATCCTAGAGTTTCATTTAATTAGGTTTTCAACTTTACCAATAGTGATTCAAAGAAAAAAGCAAGAAAATCACCCAAATACGAAAAATTTGAAATTTGAAATTGGTAATCTAGCTTTTTCCGCTTGGCTGGTAGAGCAACAAAAATCGGTATTTTGCAAATTCTTCCCATTCAGCTCTAAGCGCTCATCTCTGCTAGTTTAGAAGGTATGGCGTAAAGTGTTTTTGATAACTTTTTGTGATTGCTAAAAGAGGAACTTCCCCTCTTGAACATCCTAGAGTTTCATTTAATTCGGTTTTCAACTTTACCAATAGTAATCTAAAGAAAAAAGCAAAAAATCACCCAAATACGAAAAATTTGAAATTTGAAATTGGTAATCTAGCTTTTTCCGCTTGGCTTGTAGAGCAACAAAAATCGGCTTTTTTTGAAAATTCTTCCCATTTAGCTCTAGGCGCTCAATCTCTGCTAGTTTAGAAGGTACGGCGTAATGTGTTTTTGACAACTTTTTGTGATTGCTGCCGTTCCAGACCAGATAGAGAGGTGGTTTTTGGCTCAAATAAAAGATAAACTGCCCCTCTTTGACGTCCTAGAGTTTCATTTAATTCGGTTTTCAACTTTGCCAATAGTAATCCAAAGAAAAAGGCAAAAAAATCACCCAAATACGTAAAATTTAAATTGGTAATCTAGCTTTTTCTATCTCTAGCTAACTCTATCTCTGCTAGTGTTGTAGGTGCGGCGTAAAGTGTTTTTGACAACTTTTTGTGATTGCTGCCGTTCTATAAAAGCTAGAGAGCTCGTTTTAGACTCAAATAAAAGAGGAACTTCCCCTCTTTAACGTCCTAGAGTTTCATTTAATTCGATTTTCAACTTTACCAATAGTAAACCAAAGAAAAAAGGCAAGAAAATCACCCAAATACGAAAAATTTGAAATTTGAAATTGGTAATCTAACTTTTTCCGCTTGGCTTGTAGAGCAGTTTAAAGTCGTATGCCTGTAGACAAAAAACCCGGTCTTTTGAAAATTCTTCCCATTCAACTCTAGGCGCTCTATCTCTGCTAGTGTAGAAGGTACGGCGTAAAGTGTTTTTGACAACTTTTTGTGATTGCTGCCGTTCTATAAAAGCTAGAGAGCTTGTTTTAGGCATAAATAAAAGAGGAACTTCACATCTTGAACGTCCTAGAGTTTAATTTAATTCGGTTTTCAACTTTACCAATAGTGATCCAAAGAAAAAAGGAAGAAAATCACCCAAATACGAAAAATTTGAAATTTGAAATTGGTAATCTAGCTTTTTCCGCTTGGCTGGTAGAGCAACAAAAATCGGTATTTTGAAAATTCTTCCCATTCAACTCTAGGCGCTCTATCTCTGCTAGTGTTGAAGGTGCGGCGTAAAGTGTTTTTGACAACTTTTTGTGATTGCTGCCGTTGTAGACCAGCTAGAGAGCTTGTTTTAGGCTCAAATAAAAGAGGAACATCACCTCTTGAACGTCCTAGAGTTTCATTTAATTCGGTTTTCAACTTTACCAATAGTGATCCAAAGAAAATGGCAAGAAAATCACCAAAATACGAAAAATTTGAAATTTGAAATTGGTAATCTAACTTTTTCCGCTTGGCTTGTAGAGCAACAAAAATCGGTATTTTGCTAATTCTTCCCATTTATCTCTAAGCGCTCATATCTGCTAGTTTAGAAGGTATGACGTAAAGTGTTTTTGACAACTTTTTGTGATTGCTGCCGTTCTACACCAGCTAGAGAGCTTGTTTTAGGCTCAAATAAAAGAGGAACTTCCCCTATTGAACGTCCTAGAGTTTCATTTAATTAGGATTTCAACTTTACCAATAGTGATCCAAAGAAAATGGAAAGAAAATCACCAAAATACGAAAAATTTGAAATTTGAAATTGGTAATCTAACTTTTTCCGCTTGGCTTGTAGATCAGTTTAAAGTTGTATGCCTGTAGACAAAAAACCCGGTCTTTTGAAAATTCTTCCCATTCAACTCTAGGCGCTCTATCTCTGCTAGTGTAGAAGGTACGGCGTAAAGTGTTTTTGACAACTTTTTGTGATTGCTGCCGTTCTAGATCAGCTAGAGAGCTTGTTTTAGGCTCAAATAAAAGAGGAACTTCCCCTCTTGAACGTCCTAGAGTTTCATTTAATTCGGTTTTCAACTTTACCAATAGTGATCCAAGGAAAAAAGGAAGAAAATCACCCAAATACGAAAAATTTGAAATTTGAAATTGGTAATCTAGCTTTTTCCGCTTGGCTGGTAGAACAACAAAAATCGGTATTTTGAAAATTCTTCCCATTCAACTCTAGGCGCTCTATCTCTGCTAGTGTTGAAGGTGCGGCGTAAAGTGTTTTTGACAACTTTTTGTGATTGCTGCCGTTCTACAAAAGCTAGAGAGCTCGTTTCAGGCTCAAATAAAAGAGGAACTTCCCCTCTTTAACGCCCTAGAGTTTCATTTAATTCGGTTTTCAACTTTACCAATAGAGATCCAAAGAAAATGGCAAGAAAATCACCCAAATACGAAAAATTTGAAATTTGAAATTGGTAATCAAACTTTTACCGCTTGGCTTGTAGAGCAGTTTAAATTTGTATGCCTGTAGACAAAATACCCGGTCTTTTGAAAATTCTTCCCATTCAACTCTAGGCGCTCTATCTCTGCTAGTGTTGAAGGTGCGGCGTAAAGTGTTTTTGACAACTTTTTGTGATTGCTGCCGTTGTAGACCAGCTAGAGAGCTTGTTTTAGGCTCAAATAAAAGAGGAACTTCCCCTCTTTAACGTCCTAGAGTTTCATTCAATTCGGTTTTCAACTTTACCAATAGTGATCCAAAGAAAAAGGCAAGAAAATAACCAAAATACGAAAAATTTGAAATTTGAAATTGGTAATCTAGCTTTTTCCGCTTGGCTTGTAGAGCAGTTTAAAGTTGTATGCCTGTAGAGAAAAAAACCGGTCTTTTGAAAATTCTTCCCATTCAACTCTAAGCGCTCTATCTCTGCTAGTGTTGAAGGTACTGCGTAAAGTGTTTTTGACAACTTTTTGTGATTGCTGCCGTTCTAGACCAGCTAGTGAGCTGGTTTTAGGCTCAAATAAAAGAGGAACTTCCCCTATTGAACATCCTAGAGTTTCATTTAATTAGGTTTTCAACTTTACCAATAGTGATTCAAAGAAAAAAGCAAGAAAATCACCCAAATACGAAAAATTTGAAATTTGAAATTGGTAATCTAGCTTTTTCCGCTTGGCTGGTAGAGCAACAAAAATCGGTATTTTGCAAATTCTTCCCATTCAGCTCTAAGCGCTCATCTCTGCTAGTTTAGAAGGTATGGCGTAAAGTGTTTTTGATAACTTTTTGTGATTGCTGCCGTTCTAAACCAGCTAGAGAGCTTGTTTTAGGCTCAAATAAAAGAGGAACTTCCCCTATTGAACGTCCTAGAGTTTCATTTAATTAGGTTTTAACTTTACCAATAGTGATCCAAAAAAAATGGCAAGAAAATCACCAAAATACGAAAAATTTGAAATTTTAAATTGGTAATCTAACTTTTTCCGCTTGGCTTGTAGAGCAGTTTAAAGTTGTATGCCTGTAGCCAAAAAACCCGGTCTTTTGAAAATTCTTCCCATTCAACTCTAGGCGCTCTATCTCTGCTAGTGTAGAAGGTACGGCGTAAAGTGTTTTTGACAACTTTTTGTGATTGCTGCCGTTCTAGACCAGCTAGAGAGCTTGTTTTAGGCTCAAATAAAAGAGGAACTTCCCCTCTTTAACGTCCTAGAGTTTCATTCAATTCGGTTTTCAACTTTACCAATAGTGATCCAAAGAAAAAGGCAAGAAAATAACCAAAATACGAAAAATTTGAAATTTGAAATTGGTAATCTAGCTTTTTCCGCTTGGCTTGTAGAGCAGTTTAAAGTTGTATGCCTGTAGAGAAAAAAACCGGTCTTTTGAAAATTCTTCCCATTCAACTCTAAGCGCTCTATCTCTGCTAGTGTTGAAGGTACTGCGTAAAGTGTTTTTGACAACTTTTTGTGATTGCTGCCGTTCTAGACCAGCTAGTGAGCTGGTTTTAGGCTCAAATAAAAGAGGAACTTCCCCTCTTGAACGTCCTAGAGTTTCATTTAATTCGGTTTTCAACTTTACCAATAGTGATTCAAAGAAAAAAGCAAGAAAATCACCCAAATACGAAAAATTTGAAATTTGAAATTGGTAATCTAGCTTTTTCCGCTTGGCTGGTAGAGCAACAAAAATCGGTATTTTGCAAATTCTTCCCATTCAGCTCTAAGCGCTCATCTCTGCTAGTTTAGAAGGTATGGCGTAAAGTGTTTTTGATAACTTTTTGTGATTGCTAAAAGAGGAACCTCCCCTCTTGAACATCCTAGAGTTTCATTTAATTCGGTTTTCAACTTTACCAATAGTAATCTAAAGAAAAAAGCAAAAAATCACCCAAATACGAAAAATTTGAAATTTGAAATTGGTAATCTAGCTTTTTCCGCTTGGCTTGTAGAGCAACAAAAATCGGCTTTTTTTGAAAATTCTTCCCATTTAGCTCTAGGCGCTCAATCTCTGCTAGTTTAGAAGGTACGGCGTAATGTGTTTTTGACAACTTTTTGTGATTGCTGCCGTTCCAGACCAGATAGAGAGGTGGTTTTTGGCTCAAATAAAAGATAAACTGCCCCTCTTTGACGTCCTAGAGTTTCATTTAATTCGGTTTTCAACTTTGCCAATAGTAATCCAAAGAAAAAGGCAAAAAAATCACCCAAATACGTAAAATTTAAATTGGTAATCTAGCTTTTTCTATCTCTAGCTAACTCTATCTCTGCTAGTGTTGTAGGTGCGGCGTAAAGTGTTTTTGACAACTTTTTGTGATTGCTGCCGTTCTATAAAAGCTAGAGAGCTCGTTTTAGACTCAAATAAAAGAGGAACTTCCCCTCTTTAACGTCCTAGAGTTTCATTTAATTCGATATTCAACTTTACCAATAGTAAACCAAAGAAAAAAGGCAAGAAAATCACCCAAATACGAAAAATTTGAAATTTGAAATTGGTAATCTAACTTTTTCCGCTTGGCTTGTAGAGCAGTTTAAAGTTGTATGCCTGTAGACAAAAAACCCGGTCTTTTGAAAATTCTTCCCATTCAACTCTAGGCGCTCTATCTCTGCTAGTGTAGAAGGTACGGCGTAAAGTGTTTTTGACAACTTTTTGTGATTGCTGCCGTTCTAGACCCGCTAGAGAGCTTGTTTTAGGCACAAATAAAAGAGGAACTTCACATCTTGAACGTCCTAGAGTTTAATTTAATTCGGTTTTCAACTTTACCAATAGTGATCCAAAGAAAAAAGGAAGAAAATCACCCAAATACGAAAAATTTGAAATTTGAAATTGGTAATCTAGCTTTTTCCGCTTGGCTGGTAGAGCAACAAAAATCGGTATTTTGAAAATTCTTCCCATTCAACTCTAGGCGCTCTATCTCTGCTAGTGTTGAAGGTGCGGCGTAAAGTGTTTTTGACAACTTTTTGTGATTGCTGCCGTTGTAGACCAGCTAGAGAGCTTGTTTTAGGCTCAAATAAAAGAGGAACTTCCCCTCTTGAACGTCCTAGAGTTTCATTTAATTCGGTTTTCAACTTTACCAATAGTGATCCAAAGAAAATGGCAAGAAAATCACCAAAATACGAAAAATTTGAAATTTGAAATTGGTAATCTAACTTTTTCCGCTTGGCTTGTAGAGCAACAAAAATCGGTATTTTGCTAATTCTTCCCATTTATCTCTAAGCGCTCATATCTGCTAGTTTAGAAGGAATGACGTAAAGTGTTTTTGACAACTTTTTGTGATTGCTGCCGTTCTACACCAGCTAGAGAGCTTGTTTTAGGCTCAAATAAAAGAGGAACTTCCCCTATTGAACGTCCTAGAGTTTCATTTAATTAGGATTTCAACTTTACCAATAGTGATCCAAAGAAAATGGCAAGAAAATCACCAAAATACGAAAAATTTGAAATTTGAAATTGGTAATCTAACTTTTTCCGCTTGGCTTGTAGATCAGTTTAAAGTTGTATGCCTGTAGACAAAAAACCCGGTCTTTTGAAAATTCTTCCCATTCAACTCTAGGCGCTCTATCTCTGCTAGTGTAGAAGGTACGGCGTAAAGTGTTTTTGACAACTTTTTGTGATTGCTGCCGTTCTAGATCAGCTAGAGAGCTTGTTTTAGGCTCAAATAAAAGAGGAACTTCCCCTCTTGAACGTCCTAGAGTTTCATTTAATTCGGTTTTCAACTTTACCAATAGTGATCCAAGGAAAAAAGGAAGAAAATCACCCAAATACGAAAAATTTGAAATTTGAAATTGGTAATCTAGCTTTTTCCGCTTGGCTGGTAGAACAACAAAAATCGGTATTTTGAAAATTCTTCCCATTCAACTCTAGGCGCTCTATCTCTGCTAGTGTTGAAGGTGCGGCGTAAAGTGTTTTTGACAACTTTTTGTGATTGCTGCCGTTCTACAAAAGCTAGAGAGCTCGTTTTAGGCTCAAATAAAAGAGGAACTTCCCCTCTTTAACGCCCTAGAGTTTCATTTAATTCGGTTTTCAACTTTACCAATAGAGATCCAAAGAAAATGGCAAGAAAATCACCAAAATACGAAAAATTTGAAATTTGAAATTGGTAATCAAACTTTTACCGCTTGGCTTGTAGAGCAGTTTAAATTTGTATGCCTGTAGACAAAATACCCGGTCTTTTGAAAATTCTTCCCATTCAACTCTAGGCGCTCTATCTCTGCTAGTGTAGAAGGTACGGCGTAAAGTGTTTTTGACAATTTTTGTGATTGCTGCCGTTCTAGACCAGCTAGAGAGCTTGTTTTAGGCTCAAATAAAAGAGGAACTTCCCCTCTTGAACGTCCTAGAGTTTCATTTAATTCGGTTTTCAACTTTACCAATAGTGATCCAAGGAAAAAAGGAAGAAAATCACCCAAATACGAAAAATTTGAAATTTGAAATTGGTAATCTAGCTTTTTCCGCTTGGCTGGTAGAACAACAAAAATCGGTATTTTGAAAATTCTTCCCATTTAGCTCTAAGCGCTCATATCTGCTAGTTTAGAAGGTATGACGTAAAGTGTTTTTGACAACTTTTTGTGATTGTTGCCGTTCTACACCAGCTAGAGAGCTTGTTTTAGGCTCAAATAAAAGAGGAACTTCCCCTCTTGAACGTCCTAGAGTTTCATTCAATTCGGTTTTCAACTTTACCAATAGTGATCCAAAGAAAAAGGCAAGAAAATAACCAAAATACGAAAAATTTGAAATTTGAAATTGGTAATCTAGCTTTTTCCGCTTGGCTTGTAGAGCAGTTTAAAGTTGTATGCCTGTAGAGAAAAAACCCGGTCTTTTGAAAATTCTTCCCATTCAACTCTAGGCGCTTTATCTCTGCTAGTGTTGAAGGTACTGCGTAAAGTGTTTTTGACAACTTTTTGTGATTGCTGCCGTTCTAGACCAGCTAGAGAGCTTGTTTTAGGCTCAAATAAAAGAGGAACTTCCCCTATTGAACATCCTAGAGTTTCATTTAATTTGGTTTTCAACTTTACCAATAGTGATTCAAAGAAAAAAGCAAGAAAATCACCCAAATACGAAAAATTTGAAATTTGAAATTGGTAATCTAGCTTTTTCCGCTTGGCTGGTAGAGCAACAAAAATCGGTATTTTGCAAATTCTTCCCATGCAGCTCTAAGCGCTCATCTCTGCTAGTTTAGAAGGTATGGCGTAAAGTGTTTTTGATAACTTTTTGTGATTGCTGCCGTTCTAGACTAGCTAGAGAGCTTGTTTTAGGCTCAAATAAAAGAGGAACTTCCCCTCTTGAACGTCCTAGAGTTTCATTTAATTCGGTTTTCAACTTTACCAATAGTGGTCCAAAGAAAAATGCAAAAAAATCACCCAAATACGAAAAATTTGAAATTTGAAATTGGTAATCTAGCTTTTTCCGCTTGGCTTGTAGAGTAACAAAAATCGGCTTTTTTTGAAAATTCTTCCCATTTAGCTCTAGGCGCTCAATCTCTGCTAGTTTAGAAGGTACGGCGTAATGTGTTTTTGACAACTTTTTGTGATTGCTGCCGTTCCAGACCAGATAGAGAGGTGGGTTTTGGCTCAAATAAAAGATAAACTTCCCCTCTTTGACGTCCTAGAGTTTCATTTAATTCGGTTTTCAACTTTACCAATAGTAATCCAAAGAAAAAGGCAAGAAAATCACCCAAATACGTAAAATTTAAAATTTGAAATTGGTAATCTAACTTTTTCCGCTTGGCTTGTAGAGCAGTTTAAAGTTGTATGCCTGTAGACAAAAAACCCGGTCTTTTGAAAATTCTTCCCATTCAACTCTAGGCGCTCTATCTCTGCTAGTGTAGAAGGTACGGCGTAAAGTGTTTTTGACAACTTTTTGTGATTGCTGCCGTTCTAGACCAGCTAGAGAGCTTGTTTTAGGCTCAAATAAAAGAGGAACTTCCCCTATTGAACGTCCTAGAGTTTCATTTAATTAGGTTTTAACTTTACCAATAGTGATCCAAAGAAAATGGCAAGAAAATCACCAAAATACGAAAAATTTGAAATTTGAAATTGGTAATCTAACTTTTTCCGCTTGGCTTGTAGAGCAGTTTAAAGTTGTATGCCTGTAAACAAAAAACCCGGTCTTTTGAAAATTCTTCCCATTCAACTCTAGGCGCTCTATCTCTGCTAGTGTAGAAGGTACGGCGTAAAGTGTTTTTGACAACTTTTTGTGATTGCTGCCGTTCTAGACCAGCTAGAGAGCTTGTTTTAGGCTCAAATAAAAGAGGAACTTCCCCTCTTGAACGTCCTAGAGTTTCATTTAATTCGGTTTTCAACTTTACCAATAGAGATATAAAGAAAATGGCAAGAAAATCACCAAAATACGAAAAATTTTAAATTTGAAATTGGTAATCTAGCTTTTTCCGCTTGGCTTGTAGAGCAGTTTAAAGTTGTATGCCTGTAGACAAAAAAATCGGCCTTTTGAAAATCCTTCCCATTCAACTCTATGCGCGGTTTTCAACTTTACCAATAGTGATCCAAAGAAAAAAGCAAGAAAATCACCCAATTACGAAAATTTGAAATTTGAAATTGGTAATCTATCTTTTTCCGCTTGGCTGGTAGAGCAACAAAAATCGGTATTTTGAAAATTCTTCCCATTCAGCTCTAAGCGCTCATCTGTGCTAGTTTAGAAAGTATGGCGTAAAGTATTTTTGAAAACTTTTTGTGATTGCTGCCGTTCTAGACCAGCTAGAGAGCTTGTTTTAGGCTCAAATAAAAGAGGAACTTCCCCTCTTGAACGTCCTAGAGTTTCATTCAATTCGGTTTTCAACTTTACCAATAGTTTTAGGCTCAAATAAAAGAGGAACTTCCCCTCTTGAACGTCCTAGAGTTTCATTTAATTCGGTTTTCAACTTTACCAATAGTGGTCCAAAGAAAAATGCAAAAAAATCACCCAAATACGAAAAATTTGAAATTTGAAATTGGTAATCTAGCTTTTTCCGCTTGGCTTGTAGAGCAACAAAAATCGGCTTTTTTTGAAAATTCTTCCCATTTAGCTCTAGGCGCTCAATCTCTGCTAGTTTAGAAGGTACGGCGTAATGTGTTTTTGACAACTTTTTGTGATTGCTGCCGTTCCAGACCAGATAGAGAGGTGGGTTTTGGCTCAAATAAAAGATAAACTTCCCCTCTTTGACGTCCTAGAGTTTCATTTAATTCGGTTTTCAACTTTACCAATAGTAATCCAAAGAAAAAGGCAAGAAAATCACCCAAATACGTAAAATTTAAAATTTGAAATTGGTAATCTAACTTTTTCCGCTTGGCTTGTAGAGCAGTTTAAAGTTGTATGCCTGTAGACAAAAAACCCGGTCTTTTGAAAATTCTTCCCATTCAACTCTAGGCGCTCTATCTCTGCTAGTGTAGAAGGTACGGCGTAAAGTGTTTTTGACAACTTTTTGTGATTGCTGCCGTTCTAGACCAGCTAGAGAGCTTGTTTTAGGCTCAAATAAAAGAGGAACTTCCCCTATTGAACGTCCTAGAGTTTCATTTAATTAGGTTTTAACTTTACCAATAGTGATCCAAAGAAAATGGCAAGAAAATCACCAAAATACGAAAAATTTGAAATTTGAAATTGGTAATCTAACTTTTTCCGCTTGGCTTGTAGAGCAGTTTAAAGTTGTATGCCTGTAAACAAAAAACCCGGTCTTTTGAAAATTCTTCCCATTCAACTCTAGGCGCTCTATCTCTGCTAGTGTAGAAGGTACGGCGTAAAGTGTTTTTGACAACTTTTTGTGATTGCTGCCGTTCTAGACCAGCTAGAGAGCTTGTTTTAGGCTCAAATAAAAGAGGAACTTCCCCTCTTGAACGTCCTAGAGTTTCATTTAATTCGGTTTTCAACTTTACCAATAGAGATATAAAGAAAATGGCAAGAAAATCACCAAAATACGAAAAATTTTAAATTTGAAATTGGTAATCTAGCTTTTTCCGCTTGGCTTGTAGAGCAGTTTAAAGTTGTATGCCTGTAGACAAAAAAATCGGTCTTTTGAAAATCCTTCCCATTCAACTCTATGCGCGGTTTTCAACTTTACCAATAGTGATCCAAAGAAAAAAGCAAGAAAATCACCCAATTACGAAAATTTGAAATTTGAAATTGGTAATCTATCTTTTTCCGCTTGGCTGGTAGAGCAACAAAAATCGGTATTTTGAAAATTCTTCCCATTCAGCTCTAAGCGCTCATCTGTGCTAGTTTAGAAAGTATGGCGTAAAGTATTTTTGAAAACTTTTTGTGATTGCTGCCGTTCTAGACCAGCTAGAGAGCTTGTTTTAGGCTCAAATAAAAGAGGAACTTCCCCTCTTGAAGAGTTTCATTTAATTCGGTTTTCAACTTTACCAATAGAGATATAAAGAAAATGGCAAGAAAATCACCAAAATACGAAAAATTTGAAATTTGAAATTGGTAATCTAGCTTTTTCCGCTTGGCTTGTAGAGCAGTTTAAAGTTGTATGCCTGTAGAGAAAAAAACCGGTCTTTTGAAAATTCTTCCCATTCAACTCTAGGCGCTCTATCTCTGCTAGTGTTGAAGGTACTGCGTAAAGTGTTTTTGACAACTTCTTGTGATTGCTGCCGTTCTAGACCAGCTAGGGAGCTGGTTTTAGGCTCAAATAAAAGAGGAACTTCCCCTATTGAACATCCTAGAGTTTCATTTAATTAGGTTTTCAACTTTACCAATAGTGATTCAAAGAAAAAAGCAAGAAAATCACCCAAATACGAAAAATTTGAAATTTGAAATTGGTAATCTAGCTTTTTCCGCTTGGCTGGTAGAGCAACAAAAATCGGTATTTTGCAAATTCTTCCCATTCAGCTCTAAGCGCTCATCTCTGCTAGTTTAGAAGGTATGGCGTAAAGTGTTTTTGATAACTTTTTGTGATTGCTAAAAGAGGAACTTCCCCTCTTGAACATCCTAGAGTTTCATTTAATTCGGTTTTCAACTTTACCAATAGTAATCTAAAGAAAAAAGCAAACAAATCACCCAAATACGAAAAATTTGAAATTTGAAATTGGTAATCTAGCTTTTTCCGCTTGGCTTGTAGAGCAACAAAAATCGGCTTTTTTTGAAAATTCTTCCCATTTAGCTCTAGGCGCTCAATCTCTGCTAGTTTAGAAGGTACGGCGTAATGTGTTTTTGACAACTTTTTGTGATTGCTGCCGTTCCAGACCAGATAGAGAGGTGGTTTTTGGCTCAAATAAAAGATAAACTGCCCCTCTTTGACGTCCTAGAGTTTCATTTAATTCGGTTTTCAACTTTGCCAATAGTAATCCAAAGAAAAAGGCAAAAAAATCACCCAAATACGTATCCCTGCTAGTGTAGAAGGTACGGCGTAAAGTGTTTTTGACAACTTTTTGTGATTGCTGCCGTTCTAGACCAGCTAGAGAGCTTGTTTTAGGCTCAAATAAAAGAGGAACTTCCCCTCTTTAACGTCCTAGAGTTTCATTGAATTCGATTTTCAACTTTACCAATAGTAATCCAAAGAAAAAAGGCAAGAAAATCACCCAAATACGAAAAATTTGAAATTTGAAATTGGTAATCTAACTTTTTCCGCTTGGCTTGTAGAGCAGTTTAAAGTTGTATGCCTGTAGACAAAACACCCGGTCTTTTGAAAATTCTTCCCATTCAACTCTAGGCGCTCTATCTCTGCTAGTGTAGAAGGTACGGCGTAAAGTGTTTTTGACAACTTTTTGTGATTGCTGCCGTTCTAGACCAGCTAGAGAGCTTGTTTTAGGCTCAAATAAAAGAGGAACTTCCCCTATTGAACGTCCTAGAGTTTCATTTAATTAGGTTTTAACTTTACCAATAGTGATCCAAAGAAAATGGCAAGAAAATCACCCAATTACGAAAATTTGAAATTTGAAATTGGTAATCTATCTTTTTCCGCTTGGCTGGTAGAGCAACAAAAATCGGTATTTTGCAAATTCTTCCCATGCAGCTCTAAGCGCTCATCTCTGCTAGTTTAGAAGGTATGGCGTAATGTGTTTTTGAGAACTTTTTGTGATTGCTGCCGTTCTAGACTAGCTAGAGAGCTTGTTTTAGGCTCAAATAAAAGAGGAACTTCCCCTCTTGAACGTCCTAGAGTTTCATTTAATTCGGTTTTCAACTTTACCAATAGTGGTCCAAAGAAAAATGCAAAAAAATCACCCAAATACGAAAAATTTGAAATTTGAAATTGGTAATCTAGCTTTTTCCGCTTGGCTTGTAGAGCAACAAAAATCGGCTTTTTTTGAAAATTCTTCCCATTTAGCTCTAGGCGCTCAATCTCTGCTAGTTTAGAAGGTACGGCGTAATGTGTTTTTGACAACTTTTTGTGATTGCTGCCGTTCCAGACCAGATAGAGAGGTGGGTTTTGGCTCAAATAAAAGATAAACTTCCCCTCTTTGACGTCCTAGAGTTTCATTTAATTCGGTTTTCAACTTTACCAATAGTAATCCAAAGAAAAAGGCAAGAAAATCACCCAAATACGTAAAATTTAAAATTTGAAATTGGTAATCTAACTTTTTCCGCTTGGCTTGTAGAGCAGTTTAAAGTTGTATGCCTGTAGACAAAAAACCCGGTCTTTTGAAAATTCTTCCCATTCAACTCTAGGCGCTCTATCTCTGCTAGTGTAGAAGGTACGGCGTAAAGTGTTTTTGACAACTTTTTGTGATTGCTGCCGTTCTAGACCAGCTAGAGAGCTTGTTTTAGGCTCAAATAAAAGAGGAACTTCCCCTATTGAACGTCCTAGAGTTTCATTTAATTAGGTTTTAACTTTACCAATAGTGATCCAAAGAAAATGGCAAGAAAATCACCAAAATACGAAAAATTTGAAATTTGAAATTGGTAATCTAACTTTTTCCGCTTGGCTTGTAGAGCAGTTTAAAGTTGTATGCCTGTAAACAAAAAACCCGGTCTTTTGAAAATTCTTCCCATTCAACTCTAGGCGCTCTATCTCTGCTAGTGTAGAAGGTACGGCGTAAAGTGTTTTTGACAACTTTTTGTGATTGCTGCCGTTCTAGACCAGCTAGAGAGCTTGTTTTAGGCTCAAATAAAAGAGGAACTTCCCCTCTTGAACGTCCTAGAGTTTCATTTAATTCGGTTTTCAACTTTACCAATAGAGATATAAAGAAAATGGCAAGAAAATCACCAAAATATGAAAAATTTTAAATTTGAAATTGGTAATCTAGCTTTTTCCGCTTGGCTTGTAGAGCAGTTTAAAGTTGTATGCCTGTAGACAAAAAAATCGGTCTTTTGAAAATCCTTCCCATTCAACTCTATGCGCGGTTTTCAACTTTACCAATAGTGATCCAAAGAAAAAAGCAAGAAAATCACCCAATTACGAAAATTTGAAATTTGAAATTGGTAATCTATCTTTTTCCGCTTGGCTGGTAGAGCAACAATAATCGGTATTTTGAAAATTCTTCCCATTCAGCTCTAAGCGCTCATCTGTGCTAGTTTAGAAAGTATGGCGTAAAGTATTTTTGAAAACTTTTTGTGATTGCTGCCGTTCTAGACCAGCTAGAGAGCTTGTTTTAGGCTCAAATAAAAGAGGAACTTCCCCTCTTGAACGTCCTAGAGTTTCATTCAATTCGGTTTTCAACTTTACCAATAGTGATCCAAAGAAAAAGGCAAGAAAATAACCAAAATACGAAAAATTTGAAATTTGAAATTGGTAATCTAGCTTTTTCCGCTTGGCTTGTAGAGCAGTTTAAAGTTGTATGCCTGTAGAGAAAAAAACCGGTCTTTTGAAAATTCTTCCCATTCAACTCTAGGCGCTCTATCTCTGCTAGTGTTGAAGGTACTGCGTAAAGTGTTTTTGACAACTTCTTGTGATTGCAGCCGTTCTAGACCAGCTAGGGAGCTGGTTTTAGGCTCAAATAAAAGAGGAACTTCCCCTATTGAACATCCTAGAGTTTCATTTAATTAGGTTTTCAACTTTATCAATAGTGATTCAAAGAAAAAAGCAAGAAAATCACCCAAATACGAAAAATTTGAAATTTGAAATTGGTAATCTAGCTTTTTCCGCTTGGCTGGTAGAGCAACAAAAATCGGTATTTTGCTAATTCTTCCCATTCAGCTCTAAGCGCTCATCTCTGCTAGTTTAGAAGGTATGGCGTAAAGTGTTTTTGATAACTTTTTGTGATTGCTAAAAGAGGAACTTCCCCTCTTGAACATCCTAGAGTTTCATTTAATTCGGTTTTCAACTTTACCAATAGTAATCTAAAGAAAAAAGCAAAAAAATCACCCAAATACGAAAAATTTGAAATTTGAAATTGGTAATCTAGCTTTTTCCGCTTGGCTTGTAGAGCAACAAAAATCGGCTTTTTTTGAAAATTCTTCCCATTTAGCTCTAGGCGCTCAATCTCTGCTAGTTTAGAAGGTACGGCGTAATGTGTTTTTGACAACTTTTTGTGATTGCTGCCGTTCCAGACCAGATAGAGAGGTGGTTTTTGGCTCAAATAAAAGATAAACTGCCCCTCTTTGACGTCCTAGAGTTTCATTTAATTCGGTTTTCAACTTTGCCAATAGTAATCCAAAGAAAAAGGCAAAAAAATCACCCAAATACGTATCTCTGCTAGTGTAGAAGGTACGGCGTAAAGTGTTTTTGACAACTTTTTGTGATTGCTGCCGTTCTAGACCAGCTAGAGAGCTTGTTTTAGGCTCAAATAAAAGAGGAACTTCCCCTCTTTAACGTCCTAGAGTTTCATTGAATTCGATTTTCAACTTTACCAATAGTAATCCAAAGAAAAAAGGCAAGAAAATCACCCAAATACGAAAAATTTGAAATTTGAAATTGGTAATCTAACTTTTTCCGCTTGGTTTGTAGAGCAGTTTAAAGTTGTATGCCTGTAGACAAAAAACCCGGTCTTTTGAAAATTCTTCCCATTCAACTCTAGGCGCTCTATCTCTGCTAGTGTAGAAGGTACGGCGTAAAGTGTTTTTGACAACTTTTTGTGATTGCTGCCGTTCTAGACCAGCTAGAGAGCTTGTTTTAGGCTCAAATAAAAGAGGAACTTCCCCTATTGAACGTCCTAGAGTTTCATTTAATTAGGTTTTAACTTTACCAATAGTGATCCAAAGAAAATGGCAAGAAAATCACCAAAATACGAAAAATTTGAAATTTGAAATTGGTAATCTAACTTTTTCCGCTTGGCTTGTAGAGCAGTTTAAAGTTGTATGCCTGTAGACAAAAAACCCGGTCTTTTGAAAATTCTTCCCATTCAACTCGAGGCGCTCTATCTCTGCTAGTGTAGAAGGTACGGCGTAAAGTGTTTTTGACAACTTTTTGTGATTGCTGCCGTTCTAGACCAGCTAGAGAGCTTGTTTTAGGCTCAAATAAAAGAGGAACTTCCCCTATTGAACGTCCTAGAGTTTCATTTAATTAGGTTTTAACTTTACCAATAGTGATCCAAAGAAAAAGGCAAGAAAATCACCCAATTACGAAAATTTGAAATTTGAAATTGGTAATCTATCTTTTTCCGCTTGGCTGGTAGAGCAACAAAAATCGGTATTTTGCAAATTCTTCCCATGCAGCTCTAAGCGCTCATCTCTGCTAGTTTAGAAGGTATGGCGTAAAGTGTTTTTGAGAACTTTTTGTGATTGCTGCCGTTCTAGACTAGCTAGAGAGCTTGTTTTAGGCTCAAATAAAAGAGGAACTTCCCCTCTTGAACGTCCTAGAGTTTCATTTAATTCGGTTTTCAACTTTACCAATAGTGGTCCAAAGAAAAATGCAAAAAAATCACCCAAATACGAAAAATTTGAAATTTGAAATTGGTAATCTAGCTTTTTCCGCTTGGCTTGTAGAGCAACAAAAATCGGCTTTTTTTGAAAATTCTTCCCATTTAGCTCTAGGCGCTCAATCTCTGCTAGTTTAGAAGGTACGGCGTAATGTGTTTTTGACAACTTTTTGTGATTGCTGCCGTTCCAGACCAGATAGAGAGGTGGGTTTTGGCTCAAATAAAAGATAAACTTCCCCTCTTTGACGTCCTAGAGTTTCATTTAATTCGGTTTTCAACTTTACCAATAGTAATCCAAAGAAAAAGGCAAGAAAATCACCCAAATACGTAAAATTTAAAATTTGAAATTGGTAATCTAACTTTTTCCGCTTGGCTTGTAGAGCAGTTTAAAGTTGTATGCCTGTAGACAAAAAACCCGGTCTTTTGAAAATTCTTCCCATTCAACTCTAGGCGCTCTATCTCTGCTAGTGTAGAAGGTACGGCGTAAAGTGTTTTTGACAACTTTTTGTGATTGCTGCCGTTCTAGACCAGCTAGAGAGCTTGTTTTAGGCTCAAATAAAAGAGGAACTTCCCCTATTGAACGTCCTAGAGTTTCATTTAATTAGGTTTTAACTTTACCAATAGTGATCCAAAGAAAATGGCAAGAAAATCACCAAAATACGAAAAATTTGAAATTTGAAATTGGTAATCTAACTTTTTCCGCTTGGCTTGTAGAGCAGTTTAAAGTTGTATGCCTGTAAACAAAAAACCCGGTCTTTTGAAAATTCTTCCCATTCAACTCTAGGCGCTCTATCTCTGCTAGTGTAGAAGGTACGGCGTAAAGTGTTTTTGACAACTTTTTGTGATTGCTGCCGTTCTAGACCAGCTAGAGAGCTTGTTTTAGGCTCAAATAAAAGAGGAACTTCCCCTCTTGAACGTCCTAGAGTTTCATTTAATTCGGTTTTCAACTTTACCAATAGAGATATAAAGAAAATGGCAAGAAAATCACCAAAATACGAAAAATTTTAAATTTGAAATTGGTAATCTAGCTTTTTCCGCTTGGCTTGTAGAGCAGTTTAAAGTTGTATGCCTGTAGACAAAAAAATCGGTCTTTTGAAAATCCTTCCCATTCAACTCTATGCGCGGTTTTCAACTTTACCAATAGTGATCCAAAGAAAAAAGCAAGAAAATCACCCAATTACGAAAATTTGAAATTTGAAATTGGTAATCTATCTTTTTCCGCTTGGCTGGTAGAGCAACAAAAATCGGTATTTTGAAAATTCTTCCCATTCAGCTCTAAGCGCTCATCTGTGCTAGTTTAGAAAGTATGGCGTAAAGTATTTTTGAAAACTTTTTGTGATTGCTGCCGTTCTAGACCAGCTAGAGAGCTTGTTTTAGGCTCAAATAAAAGAGGAACTTCCCCTCTTGAACGTCCTAGAGTTTCATTCAATTCGGTTTTCAACTTTACCAATAGTGATCCAAAGAAAAAGGCAAGAAAATAACCACAATACGAAAAATTTGAAATTTGAAATTGGTAATCTAGCTTTTTCCGCTTGGCTGGTAGAGCAACAAAAATCGGTATTTTGCAAATTCTTCCCATTCAGCTCTAAGCGCTCATCTCTGCTAGTTTAGAAGGTATGGCGTAAAGTGTTTTTGATAACTTTTTGTGATTGCTAAAAGAGGAACTTCCCCTCTTGAACATCCTAGAGTTTCATTTAATTCGGTTTTCAACTTTACCAATAGTAATCTAAAGAAAAAAGCAAAAAAATCACCCAAATACGAAAAATTTGAAATTTGAAATTGGTAATCTAGCTTTTTCCGCTTGGCTTGTAGAGCAACAAAAATCGGCTTTTTTTGAAAATTCTTCCCATTTAGCTCTAGGCGCTCAATCTCTGCTAGTTTAGAAGGTACGGCGTAAAGTGTTTTTGACAACTTTTTGTGATTGCTGCCGTTCTAGACCAGCTAGAGAGCTTGTTTTAGGCTCAAATAAAAGAGGAACTTCCCCTCTTTAACGTCCTAGAGTTTCATTGAATTCGATTTTCAACTTTACCAATAGTAATCCAAAGAAAAAAGGCAAGAAAATCACCCAAATACGAAAAATTTGAAATTTGAAATTGGTAATCTAACTTTTTCCGCTTGGTTTGTAGAGCAGTTTAAAGTTGTATGCCTGTAGACAAAAAACCCGGTCTTTTGAAAATTCTTCCCATTCAACTCTAGGCGCTCTATCTCTGCTAGTGTAGAAGGTACGGCGTAAAGTGTTTTTGACAACTTTTTGTGATTGCTGCCGTTCTAGACCAGCTAGAGAGCTTGTTTTAGGCTCAAATAAAAGAGGAACTTCCCCTATTGAACGTCCTAGAGTTTCATTTAATTAGGTTTTAACTTTACCAATAGTGATCCAAAGAAAATGGCAAGAAAATCACCAAAATACGAAAAATTTGAAATTTGAAATTGGTAATCTAACTTTTTCCGCTTGGCTTGTAGAGCAGTTTAAAGTTGTATGCCTGTAGCCAAAAAACCCGGTCTTTTGAAAATTCTTCCCATTCAACTCTAGGCGCTCTATCTCTGCTAGTGTAGAAGGTACGGCGTAAAGTGTTTTTGACAACTTTTTGTGATTGCTGCCGTTCTAGACCAGCTAGAGAGCTTGTTTTAGGCTCAAATAAAAGAGGAACTTCCCCTCTTGAACGTCCTAGAGTTTCATTTAATTCGGTTTTCAACTTTACCAATAGAGATACAAAGAAAATGCCAAGAAAATCACCAAAATACGAAAAATTTTAAATTTGAAATTGGTAATCTAGCTTTTTCCGCTTGGCTTGTAGAGCAGTTTAAAGTTGTATGCCTGTAGACAAAAAAATCGGTCTTTTGAAAATCCTTTCCATTCAACTCTATGCGCGGTTTTCAACTTTACCAATAGTGATCCAAAGAAAAAAGCAAGAAAATCACCCAATTACGAAAATTTGAAATTTGAAATTGGTAATCTATCTTTTTCCGCTTGGCTGGTAGAGCAACAAAAATCGGTATTTTGAAAATTCTTCCCATTCAGCTCTAAGCGCTCATCTGTGCTAGTTTAGAAAGTATGGCGTAAAGTATTTTTGACAACTTTTTGTGATTGCTGCCGTTCTAGACCAGCTAGAGAGCTTGTTTTAGGCTCAAATAAAAGAGGAACTTCCCCCCTTGAACGTCCTAGAGTTTCATTCAATTCGGTTTTCAACTTTACCAATAGTGATCCAAAGAAAAAGGCAAGAAAATAACCAAAATGCGAAAAATTTGAAATTTGAAATTGGTAATCTAGCTTTTTCCGCTTGGCTTGTAGAGCAGTTTAAAGTTGTATGCCTGTAGAGAAAAAAACCGGTCTTTTGAAAATTCTTCCCATTCAACTCTAGGCGCTCTATCTCTGCTAGTGTTGAAGGTACTGCGTAAAGTGTTTTTGACAACTTGTTGTGATTGCTGCCGTTCTAGACCAGCTAGGGAGCTGGTTTTAGGCTCAAATACAAGAGGAACTTCCCCTATTGAACATCCTAGAGTTTCATTTAATTAGGTTTTCAACTATACCAATAGTGATTCAAAGAAAAAAGCAAGAAAATCACCCAAATACGAAAAATTTGAAATTTGAAATTGGTAATCTAGCTTTTTCCACTTGGTTGGTAGAGCAACAGAAATCGGTATTTTGCAAATTCTTCCCATTCAGCTCTAAGCGCTCATCTCTGCTAGTTTAGAAGATATGGCGTAAAGTGTTTTTGATAACTTTTTGTGATTGCTAAAAGAGGAACTTCCCCTCTTGAACATCCTAGAGTTTCATTTAATTCGGTTTTCAACTTTACCAATAGTAATCTAAAGAAAAAAGCAAAAAAATCACCCAAATACGAAAAATTTGAAATTTGAAATTGGTAATCTAGCTTTTTCCGCTTGGCTTGTAGAGCAACAAAAATCGGCTTTTTTTGAAAATTCTTCCCATTTAGCTCTAGGCGCTCAATCTCTGCTAGTTTAGAAGGTACGGCGTAATGTGTTTTTGACAACTTTTTGTGATTGCTGCCGTTCCAGACCAGATAGAGAGGTGGTTTTTGGCTCAAATAAAAGATAACCTGCCCCTCTTTGACGTCCTAGAGTTTCATTTAATTCGGTTTTCAACTTTGCCAATAGTAATCCAAAGAAAAAGGCAAAAAAATCACCCAAATACGTAAAATTTGAAATTGGTAATCTAGCTTTTTCTATATCTAGCTAACTCTATCTCTGCTAGTGTTGAAGGTGCGGCGTAAAGTGTTTTTGACAACTTTTTGTGATTGCTGCCGTTCTATAAAGCTAGAGAGCTCGTTTTAGACTCAAATAAAAGAGGAACTTCCCCTCTTTAACGTCCTAGAGTTTCATTGAATTCGATTTTCAACTTTACCAATAGTAATCCAAAGAAAAAAGCAAGAAAATCACCCAAATACGAAAAATTTGAAATTTGAAATTGGTAATCTAGCTTTTTCCGCTTGGCTGGTAGAGCAACAAAAATCGGTATTTTGCAAATTCTTCCCATTCAGCTCTAAGCGCTCATCTCTGCTAGTTTAGAAGGTATGGCGTAAAGTGTTTTTGACAACTTTTTGTGATTGCTGCCGTTCTAGACCAGCTAGAGAGCTTGTTTTAGGCTCAAATAAAAGAGGAACTTCCCCTCTTGAACGTCCTAGAGTTTCATTTAATTCAGTTTTCAACTTTACCAATAGTGATTCAAAGAAAAAAGCAAGAAAATCACCCAAATACGAAAAATTTGAAATTTGAAATTGGTAATCTAACTTTTTCCGCTTGGTTTGTAGAGCAGTTTAAAGTTGTATGCCTGTAGACAAAAAACACGGTCTTTTGAAAATTCTTTCCATTCAACTCTAGGCGCTCTATCTCTGCTAGTGTAGAAGGTACGGCGTAAAGTGTTTTTGACAACTTTTTGTGATTGCTGCCGTTCTGGACCAGCTAGAGAGCTTGTTTTAGGCTCAAATAAAAGAGGAACTTCCCCTCTTGAACATCCTAGAGTTTCATTTAATTCGGTTTTCAACTTTACCAATAGTAATATAAAAAAAAAAGCAAAAAATCACCCAAATACGAAAAATTTGAAATTTGAAATTGGTAATCTAGCTTTTTCCGCTTGGCTTGTAGAGCAACAAAAATCGGCTTTTTTTGAAAATTCTTCCCATTTAGCTCTAGGCGCTCAATCTCTGCTAGTTTAGAAGGAACGGCGTAATGTGTTTTTGACAACTTTTTGTGATTGCTGCCGTTCCAGACCAGATAGAGAGGTGGGTTTTGGCTCAAATAAAAGATAAACTTCCCCTCTTTGACGTCCTAGAGTTTCATTTAATTTGGTTTTCAACTTTACCAATAGTAATCCAAAGAAAAAGGCAAGAAAATCACCCAAATACGTAAAATTTGAAATTTGAAATTGGTAATCTAACTTTTTCCGCTTGGCTTGTAGAGCAGTTTAAAGTTGTATGCCTGTAGACAAAAAACCCGGTCTTTTGAAA
Organism: Coelopa pilipes; assembly: GCA_947389925.1. Classification (NCBI taxonomy): domain Eukaryota; kingdom Metazoa; phylum Arthropoda; class Insecta; order Diptera; family Coelopidae; genus Coelopa; species Coelopa pilipes. The sequence continues at coordinate 13,109,169 of OX376700.1, forward strand.
ATTCTTCCCATTCAACTCTAGGCGCTCTATCTCTGCTAGTGTAGAAGGTACGGCGTAAAGTGTTTTTGACAACTTTTTGTGATTGCTGCCGTTCTAAACCAGCTAGAGAGCTTGTTTTAGGCTCAAATAAAAGAGGAACTTCCCCTATTGAACGTCCTAGAGTTTCATTTAATTAGGTTTTAACTTTACCAATAGTGATCCAAAAAAAATGGCAAGAAAATCACCAAAATACGAAAAATTTGAAATTTTAAATTGGTAATCTAACTTTTTCCGCTTGGCTTGTAGAGCAGTTTAAAGTTGTATGCCTGTAGACAAAAAACCCGGTCTTTTGAAAATTCTTCCCATTCAACTCTAGGCGCTCTATCTCTGCTAGTGTAGAAGGTACGGCGTAAAGTGTTTTTGACAACTTTTTGTGATTGCTGCCGTTCTAGACCAGCTAGAGAGCTTGTTTTAGGCTCAAATAAAAGAGGAACTTCCCCTCTTGAACGTCCTAGAGTTTCATTTAATTCGGTTTTCAACTTTACCAATAGTAATCTAAAGAAAAAAGCAAAAAAATCACCCAAATACGAAAAATTTGAAATTTGAAATTGGTAATCTAGCTTTTTCCGCTTGGCTTGTAGAGCAACAAAAATCGGCTTTTTTTGAAAATTCTTCCCATTTAGCTCTAGGCGCTCAATCTCTGCTAGTTTAGAAGGTACGGCGTAATGTGTTTTTGACAACTTTTTGTGATTGCTGCCGTTCCAGACCAGATAGAGAGGTGGTTTTTGGCTCAAATAAAAGATAAACTGCCCCTCTTTGACGTCCTAGAGTTTCATTTAATTCGGTTTTCAACTTTGCCAATAGTAATCCAAAGAAAAAGGCAAAAAAATCACCCAAATACGTATCTCTGCTAGTGTAGAAGGTACGGCGTAAAGTGTTTTTGACAACTTTTTGTGATTGCTGCCGTTCTAGACCAGCTAGAGGGCTTGTTTTAGGCTCAAATAAAAGAGGAACTTCCCCTCTTTAACGTCCTAGAGTTTCATTGAATTCGATTTTCAACTTTACCAATAGTAATCCAAAGAAAAAAGGCAAGAAAATCACCCAAATACGAAAAATTTGAAATTTGAAATTGGTAATCTAACTTTTTCCGCTTGGCTTGTAGAGCAGTTTAAAGTTGTATGCCTGTAGACAAAAAACCCGGTCTTTTGAAAATTCTTCCCATTCAACTCTAGGCGCTCTATCTCTGCTAGTGTAGAAGGTACGGCGTAAAGTGTTTTTGACAACTTTTTGTGATTGCTGCCGTTCTAGACCAGCTAGAGAGCTTGTTTTAGGCTCAAATAAAAGAGGAACTTCCCCTATTGAACGTCCTAGAGTTTCATTTAATTAGGTTTTAACTTTACCAATAGTGATCCAAAGAAAATGGCAAGAAAATCACCAAAATACGAAAAATTTGAAATTTGAAATTGGTAATCTAACTTTTTCCGCTTGGCTTGTAGAGCAGTTTAAAGTTGTATGCCTGTAGACAAAAAACCCGGTCTTTTGAAAATTCTTCCCATTCAACTCGAGGCGCTCTATCTCTGCTAGTGTAGAAGGTACGGCGTAAAGTGTTTTTGACAACTTTTTGTGATTGCTGCCGTTCTAGACCAGCTAGAGAGCTTGTTTTAGGCTCAAATAAAAGAGGAACTTCCCCTCTTGAACGTCCTAGAGTTTCATTTAATTCGGTTTTCAACTTTACCAATAGAGATACAAAGAAAATGCCAAGAAAATCACCAAAATACGAAAAATTTTAAATTTGAAATTGGTAATCTAGCTTTTTCCGCTTGGCTTGTAGAGCAGTTTAAAGTTGTATGCCTGCAGACAAAAAAATCGGTCTTTTGAAAATCCTTTCCATTCAACTCTATGCGCGGTTTTCAACTTTACCAATAGTGATCCAAAGAAAAAAGCAAGAAAATCACCCAATTACGAAAATTTGAAATTTGAAATTGGTAATCTATCTTTTTCCGCTTGGCTGGTAGAGCAACAAAAATCGGTATTTTGAAAATTCTTCCCATTCAGCTCTAAGCGCTCATCTGTGCTAGTTTAGAAAGTATGGCGTAAAGTATTTTTGACAACTTTTTGTGATTGCTGCCGTTCTAGACCAGCTAGAGAGCTTGTTTTAGGCTCAAATAAAAGAGGAACTTCCCCCCTTGAACGTCCTAGAGTTTCATTCAATTCGGTTTTCAACTTTACCAATAGTGATCCAAAGAAAAAGGCAAGAAAATAACCAAAATGCGAAAAATTTGAAATTTGAAATTGGTAATCTAGCTTTTTCCGCTTGGCTTGTAGAGCAGTTTAAAGTTGTATGCCTGTAGAGAAAAAAACCGGTCTTTTGAAAATTCTTCCCATTCAACTCTAGGCGCTCTATCTCTGCTAGTGTTGAAGGTACTGCGTAAAGTGTTTTTGACAACTTTTTGTGATTGCTGCCGTTCTAGACCAGCTAGGGAGCTGGTTTTAGGCTCAAATACAAGAGGAACTTCCCCTCTTGAACGTCCTAGAGTTTCATTTAATTAGGTTTTCAACTATACCAATAGTGATTCAAAGAAAAAAGCAAGAAAATCACCCAAATACGAAAAATTTGAAATTTGAAATTGGTAATCTAGCTTTTTCCACTTGGTTGGTAGAGCAACAGAAATCGGTATTTTTCAAATTCTTCCCATTCAGCTCTAAGCGCTCATCTCTGCTAGTTTAGAAGATATGGCGTAAAGTGTTTTTGATAACTTTTTGTGATTGCTAAAAGAGGAACTTCCCCTCTTGAACATCCTAGAGTTTCATTTAATTCGGTTTTCAACTTTACCAATAGTAATCTAAAGAAAAAAGCAAAAAAATCACCCAAATACGAAAAATTTGAAATTTGAAATTGGTAATCTAGCTTTTTCCGCTTGGCTTGTAGAGCAACAAAAATCGGCTTTTTTTGAAAATTCTTCCCATTTAGCTCTAGGCGCTCAATCTCTGCTAGTTTAGAAGGTACGGCGTAATGTGTTTTTGACAACTTTTTGTGATTGCTGCCGTTCCAGACCAGATAGAGAGGTGGTTTTTGGCTCAAATAAAAGATAACCTGCCCCTCTTTGACGTCCTAGAGTTTCATTTAATTCGGTTTTCAACTTTGCCAATAGTAATCCAAAGAAAAAGGCAAAAAAATCACCCAAATACGTAAAATTTGAAATTGGTAATCTAGCTTTTTCTATATCTAGCTAACTCTATCTCTGCTAGTGTTGAAGGTGCGGCGTAAAGTGTTTTTGACAACTTTTTGTGATTGCTGCCGTTCTATAAAGCTAGAGAGCTCGTTTTAGACTCAAATAAAAGAGGAACTTCCCCTCTTTAACGTCCTAGAGTTTCATTGAATTCGATTTTCAACTTTACCAATAGTAATCCAAAGAAAAAAGCAAGAAAATCACCCAAATACGAAAAATTTGAAATTTGAAATTGGTAATCTAGCTTTTTCCGCTTGGCTGGTAGAGCAACAAAAATCGGTATTTTGCAAATTCTTCCCATTCAGCTCTAAGCGCTCATCTCTGCTAGTTTAGAAGGTATGGCGTAAAGTGTTTTTGACAACTTTTTGTGATTGCTGCCGTTCTAGACCAGCTAGAGAGCTTGTTTTAGGCTCAAATAAAAGAGGAACTTCCCCTCTTGGACGTCCTAGAGTTTCATTTAATTCAGTTTTCAACTTTACCAATAGTGATTCAAAGAAAAAAGCAAGAAAATCACCCAAATACGAAAAATTTGAAATTTGAAATTGGTAATCTAACTTTTTCCGCTTGGTTTGTAGAGCAGTTTAAAGTTGTATGCCTGTAGACAAAAAACCCGGTCTTTTGAAAATTCTTTCCATTCAACTCTAGGCGCTCTATCTCTGCTAGTGTAGAAGGTACGGCGTAAAGTGTTTTTGACAACTTTTTGTGATTGCTGCCGTTCTGGACCAGCTAGAGAGCTTGTTTTAGGCTCAAATAAAAGAGGAACTTCCCCTCTTGAACATCCTAGAGTTTCATTTAATTCGGTTTTCAACTTTACCAATAGTAATATAAAAAAAAAAGCAAAAAATCACCCAAATACGAAAAATTTGAAATTTGAAATTGGTAATCTAGCTTTTTCCGCTTGGCTTGTAGAGCAACAAAAATCGGCTTTTTTTGAAAATTCTTCCCATTTAGCTCTAGGCGCTCAATCTCTGCTAGTTTAGAAGGAACGGCGTAATGTGTTTTTGACAACTTTTTGTGATTGCTGCCGTTCCAGACCAGATAGAGAGGTGGGTTTTGGCTCAAATAAAAGATAAACTTCCCCTCTTTGACGTCCTAGAGTTTCATTTAATTTGGTTTTCAACTTTACCAATAGTAATCCAAAGAAAAAGGCAAGAAAATCACCCAAATACGTAAAATTTGAAATTTGAAATTGGTAATCTAACTTTTTCCGCTTGGCTTGTAGAGCAGTTTAAAGTTGTATGCCTGTAGACAAAAAACCCGGTCTTTTGAAAATTCTTCCCATTCAACTCTAGGCGCTCTATCTCTGCTAGTGTAGAAGGTACGGCGTAAAGTGTTTTTGACAACTTTTTGTGATTGCTGCCGTTCTACACCAGCTAGAGAGCTTGTTTTAGGCTCAAATAAAAGAGGAACTTCCCCTATTGAACGTCCTAGAGTTTCATTTAATTAGGTTTTAACTTTACCAATAGTGATCCAAAAAAAATGGCAAGAAAATCACCAAAATACGAAAAATTTGAAATTTTAAATTGGTAATCTAACTTTTTCCGCTTGGCTTGTAGAGCAGTTTAAAGTTGTATGCCTGTAGACAAAAAACCCGGTCTTTTGAAAATTCTTCCCATTCAACTCTAGGCGCTCTATCTCTGCTAGTGTAGAAGGTACGGCGTAAAGTGTTTTTGACAACTTTTTGTGATTGCTGCCGTTCTAGACCAGCTAGAGAGCTTGTTTTAGGCTCAAATAAAAGAGGAACTTCCCCTCTTGAACGTCCTAGAGTTTCATTTAATTCGGTTTTCAACTTTACCAATAGTAATCTAAAGAAAAAAGCAAAAAAATCACCCAAATACGAAAAATTTGAAATTTGAAATTGGTAATCTAGCTTTTTCCGCTTGGCTTGTAGAGCAACAAAAATCGGCTTTTTTTGAAAATTCTTCCCATTTAGCTCTAGGCGCTCAATCTCTGCTAGTTTAGAAGGTACGGCGTAATGTGTTTTTGACAACTTTTTGTGATTGCTGCCGTTCTAGACCAGCTAGAGAGCTTGTTTTAGGATCAAATAAAAGAGGAACTTCCCCTCTTTAACGTACTAGAGTTTCATTTAATTCGGTTTTCAACTTTGCCAATAGTAATCCAAAGAAAAAGGCAAAAAAATCACCCAAATACGTAAAATTTGAAATTGGTAATCTAGCTTTTTCTATATCTAGCTAACTCTATCTCTGCTAGTGTTGAAGGTGCGGCGTAAAGTGTTTTTGACAACTTTTTGTGATTGCTGCCGTTCTATAAAAGCTAGAGAGCTCCTTTTAGACTCAAATAAAAGAGGAACTTCCCCTCTTTAACGTCCTAGAGTTTCATTGAATTCGATTTTCAACTTTACCAATAGTAATCCAAAGAAAAAAGCAAGAAAATCACCCAAATACGAAAAATTTGAAATTTGAAATTGGTAATCTAGCTTTTTCCGCTTGGCTGGTAGAGCAACAAAAATCGGTATTTTGCAAATTCTTCCCATTCAGCTCTAAGCGCTCATCTCTGCTAGTTTAGAAGGTATGGCGTAAAGTGTTTTTGACAACTTTTTGTGATTGCTGCCGTTCTAGACCAGCTAGAGAGCTTGTTTTAGGCTCAAATAAAAGAGGAGCTTCCCCTCTTGAACGTCCTAGAGTTTCATTTAATTCAGTTTTCAACTTTACCAATAGTGATTCAAAGAAAAAAGCAAGAAAATCACCCAAATACGAAAAATTTGAAATTTGAAATTGGTAATCTAACTTTTTCCGCTTGGTTTGTAGAGCAGTTTAAAGTTGTATGCCTGTAGACAAAAAACCCGGTCTTTTGAAAATTCTTTCCATTCAACTCTAGGCGCTCTATCTCTGCTAGTGTAGAAGGTACGGCGTAAAGTGTTTTTGACAACTTTTTGTGATTGCTGCCGTTCTGGACCAGCTAGAGAGCTTGTTTTAGGCTCAAATAAAAGAGGAACTTCCCCTCTTGAACATCCTAGAGTTTCATTTAATTCGGTTTTCAACTTTACCAATAGTAATATAAAGAAAAAAGCAAAAAATCACCCAAATACGAAAAATTTGAAATTTGAAATTGGTAATCTAGCTTTTTCCGCTTGGCTTGTAGAGCAACAAAAATCGGCTTTTTTTGAAAATTCTTCCCATTTAGCTCTAGGCGCTCAATCTCTGCTAGTTTAGAAGGAACGGCGTAATGTGTTTTTGACAACTTTTTGTGATTGCTGCCGTTCCAGACCAGATAGAGAGGTGGGTTTTGGCTCAAATAAAAGATAAACTTCCCCTCTTTGACGTCCTAGAGTTTCATTTAATTTGGTTTTCAACTTTACCAATAGTAATCCAAAGAAAAAGGCAAGAAAATCACCCAAATACGTAAAATTTGAAATTTGAAATTGGTAATCTAACTTTTTCCGCTTGGCTTGTAGAGCAGTTTAAAGTTGTATGCCTGTAGACAAAAAACCCGGTCTTTTGAAAATTCTTCCCATTCAACTCTAGGCGCTCTATCTCTGCTAGTGTAGAAGGTACGGCGTAAAGTGTTTTTGACAACTTTTTGTGATTGCTGCCGTTCTAAACCAGCTAGAGAGCTTGTTTTAGGCTCAAATAAAAGAGGAACTTCCCCTATTGAACGTCCTAGAGTTTCATTTAATTAGGTTTTAACTTTACCAATAGTGATCCAAAAAAAATGGCAAGAAAATCACCAAAATACGAAAAATTTGAAATTTTAAATTGGTAATCTAACTTTTTCCGCTTGGCTTGTAGAGCAGTTTAAAGTTGTATGCCTGTAGCCAAAAAACCCGGTCTTTTGAAAATTCTTCCCATTCAACTCTAGGCGCTCTATCTCTGCTAGTGTAGAAGGTACGGCGTAAAGTGTTTTTGACAACTTTTTGTGATTGCTGCCGTTCTAGACCAGCTAGAGAGCTTGTTTTAGGCTCAAATAAAAGAGGAACTTCCCCTCTTGAACGTCCTAGAGTTTCATTTAATTCGGTTTTCAACTTTACCAATAGAGATACAAAGAAAATGGCAAGAAAATCACCAAAATACGAAAAATTTTAAATTTGAAATTGGTAATCTAGCTTTTTCCGCTTGGCTTGTAGAGCAGTTTAAAGTTGTATGCCTGTAGACAAAAAAATCGGTCTTTTGAAAATCCTTCCCATTCAACTCTATGCGCGGTTTTCAACTTTACCAATAGTGATCCAAAGAAAAAAGCAAGAAAATCACCCAATTACGAAAATTTGAAATTTGAAATTGGTAATCTATCTTTTTCCGCTTGGCTGGTAGAGCAACAAAAATCGGTATTTTGAAAATTCTTCCCATTCAGCTCTAAGCGCTCATCTGTGCTAGTTTAGAAAGTATGGCGTAAAGTATTTTTGACAACTTTTTGTGATTGCTGCCGTTCTAGACCAGCTAGAGAGCTTGTTTTAGGCTCAAATAAAAGAGGAACTTCCCCTCTTGAACGTCCTAGAGTTTCATTTAATTCAGTTTTCAACTTTACCAATAGTGATTCAAAGAAAAAAGCAAGAAAATCACCCAAATACGAAAAATTTGAAATTTGAAATTGGTAATCTAACTTTTTCCGCTTGGTTTGTAGAGCAGTTTAAAGTTGTATGCCTGTAGACAAAAAACCCGGTCTTTTGAAAATTCTTCCCATTCAACTCTATGCGCGGTTTTCAACTTTACCAATAGTGATCCAAAGAAAAAAGCAAGAAAATCACCCAATTACGAAAATTTGAAATTTGAAATTGGTAATCTATCTTTTTCCGCTTGGCTGGTAGAGCAACAAAAATCGGTATTTTGAAAATTCTTCCCATTCAGCTCTAAGCGCTCATCTGTGCTAGTTTAGAAAGTATGGCGTAAAGTATTTTTGACAACTTTTTGTGATTGCTGCCGTTCTAGACCAGCTAGAGAGCTTGTTTTAGGCTCAAATAAAAGAGGAACTTCCCCTCTTGAACGTCCTAGAGTTTCATTCAATTCGGTTTTCAACTTTACCAATAGTGATCCAAAGAAAAAGGCAAGAAAATAACCAAAATACGAAAAATTTGAAATTTGAAATTGGTAATCTAGCTTTTTCCGCTTGGCTTGTAGAGCAGTTTAAAGTTGTATGCCTGTAGAGAAAAAAACCGGTCTTTTGAAAATTCTTCCCATTCAACTCTAGGCGCTCTATCTCTGCTAGTGTTGAAGGTACTGCGTAAAGTGTTTTTGACAACTTTTTGTGATTGCTGCCGTTCTAGACCAGCTAGGGAGCTGGTTTTAGGCTCAAATAAAAGAGGAACTTCCCCTATTGAACATCCTAGAGTTTCATTTAATTAGGTTTGCAACTTTACCAATAGTGATTCAAAGAAAAAAGCAAGAAAATCACCCAAATACGAAAAATTTGAAAATTGAAATTGGTAATCTAGCTTTTTCCGCTTGGCTGGTAGAGCAACAAAAATCGGTATTTTGCAAATTCTTCCCATTCAGCTCTAAGCGCTCATCTCTGCTAGTTTAGAAGGTATGGCGTAAAGTGTTTTTGATAACTTTTTGTGATTGCTAAAAGAGGAACTTCCCCTCTTGAACATCCTAGAGTTTCATTTAATTCGGTTTTCAACTTTACCAATAGTAATCTAAAGAAAAAAGCAAAAAAATCACCCAAATACGAAAAATTTGAAATTTGAAATTGGTAATCTAGCTTTTTCCGCTTGGCTTGTAGAGCAACAAAAATCGGCTTTTTTTGAAAATTCTTCCCATTTAGCTCTAGGCGCTCAATCTCTGCTAGTTTAGAAGGTACGGCGTAATGTGTTTTTGACAACTTTTTGTGATTGCTGCCGTTCCAGACCAGATAGAGAGGTGGTTTTTGGCTCAAATAAAAGATAAACTGCCCCTCTTTGACGTCCTAGAGTTTCATTTAATTCGGTTTTCAACTTTGCCAATAGTAATCCAAAGAAAAAGGCAAAAAAATCACCCAAATACGTAAAATTTGAAATTGGTAATCTAGCTTTTTCTATCTCTAGTTAACTCTATCTCTGCTAGTGTTGAAGGTGCGGCGTAAAGTGTTTTTGACAACTTTTTGTGATTGCTGCCGTTCTATAAAAGCTAGAGAGCTCGTTTTAGGCTCAAATAAAAGAGGAACTTCCCCTCTTTAACGTCCTAGAGTTTCATTGAATTCGATTTTCAACTTTACCAATAGTAATCCAAAGAAAAAAGCAAGAAAATCACCCAAATACGAAAAATTTGAAATTTGAAATTGGTAATCTAGCTTTTTCCGCTTGGCTGGTAGAGCAACAAATATAGGTATTTTGCAAATTCTTCCCATTCAGCTCTAAGCGCTCATCTCTGCTAGTTTAGAAGGTATGGCGTAAAGTGTTTTTGACAACTTTTTGTGATTGCTGCCGTTCTAGACCAGCTAGAGAGCTTGTTTTAGGCTCAAATAAAAGAGGAACTTCCCCTCTTGAACGTCCTAGAGTTTCATTTAATTCGGTTTTCAACTTTACCAATAGTGATTCAAAGAAAAAAGCAAGAAAATCACCCAAATACGAAAAATTTGAAATTTGAAATTGGTAATCTAACTTTTTCCGCTTGGTTTGTAGAGCAGTTTAAAGTTGTATGCCTGTAGACAAAAAACCCGGTCTTTTGAAAATTCTTTCCATTCAACTCTAGGCGCTCTCTCTCTGCTAGTGTAGAAGGTACGGCGTAAAGTGTTTTTGACAACTTTTTGTGATTGCTGCCGTTCTGGACCAGCTAGAGAGCTTGTTTTAGGCTCAAATAAAAGAGGAACTTCCCCTCTTGAACGTCCTAGATTTTCATTTAATTCGGTTTTCAACTTTACCAATAGTGATCCAAAGAAAAAACCAAGAAAATCACCCAAATACGAAAAATTTGAAATTTGAAATTGGTAATCTAACATTTTCCGCTTGGTTTGTAGAGCAGTTTAAAGTTGTATGCCTGTAGACAAAAAACCCGGTCTTTTGAAAATTCTTTCCATTCAACTCTAGGCGCTCTATCTCTGCTAGTGTAGAAGGTACGGCGTAAAGTGTTTTTGACAACTTTTTGTGATTGCTGCCGTTCTGGACCAGCTAGAGAGCTTGTTTTAGGCTCAAATAAAAGAGGAACTTCCCCTCTTGAACGTCCTAGATTTTCATTTAATTCCGTTTTCAACTTTACCAATAGTGATCCAAAGAAAAAAGCAAGAAAATCACCCAAATACGAAAATTTGAAAATGGTAATCTAGCTTTTTCCGCTTGGCTGGTAGAGCAACAAAAATCGGTATTTTGCAAATTCTTTCCATTCAGCTATAAGCGCTCATCTCTGCTAGTTTAGAAGGTATGGCGTATAGTGTTTTTGACAACTTTTTGTGATTGCTGCCGTTCTAGACCAGCTAGAGAGCTTGTTTTAGGCTCAAATAAAAGAGGAACTTCCCCTCTTGAACGTCCTAGAGTTTCATTTAATTCGGTTTTCAACTTTACCAATAGTGATCCAAAGATAAAAGCAAGAAAATCACCCAAATACGAAAAATTTGAAATTTGAAATTGGTAATCTAACTTTTTCCGCTTGGTTTGTAGAGCAGTTTAAAGTTGTATGCCTGTAGACAAAAAACCCGGTCTTTTGAAAATTCTTTCCATTCAACTCTAGGCGCTCTATCTCTGCTAGTGTAGAAGGTACGGCGTAAAGTGTTTTTGACAACTTTTTGTGATTGCTGCCGTTCTGGACCAGCTAGAGAGCTTGTTTTAGGCTCAAATAAAAGAGGAACTTCCCCTCTTGAACGTCCTAGATTTTCATTTAATTCGGTTTTCAACTTTACCAATAGTGATCCAAAGAAAAAAGCAAGAAAATCACCCAAATACGAAAATTTGAAATTGGTAATCTAGCTTTTTCCGCTTGGCTGGTAGAGCAACAAAAATCGGTATTTTGAAAATTCTTCCCATTCAGCTCTAAGCGCTCATCTGTGCTAGTTTAGAAAGTATGGCGTAAAGTATTTTTGACAACTTTTTGTGATTGCTGCCGTTCTAGACCAGCTAGAGAGCTTGTTTTAGGCTCAAATAAAAGAGGAACTTCCCCTCTTGAACGTCCTAGAGTTTCATTCAATTCGGTTTTCAACTTTACCAATAGTGATCCAAAGAAAAAGGCAAGAAAATAACCAAAATACGAAAAATTTGAAATTTGAAATTGGTAATCTAGCTTTTTCCGCTTGGCTTGTAGAGCAGTTTAAAGTTGTATGCCTGTAGACAAAAAACCCGGTCTTTTGAAAATTCTTTCCATTCAACTCTAGGCGCTCTATCTCTGCTAGTGTAGAAGGTACGGCGTAAAGTGTTTTTGACAACTTTTTGTGATTGCTGCCGTTCTGGACCAGCTAGAGAGCTTGTTTTAGGCTCAAATAAAAGAGGAACTTCCTCTCTTGAACGTCTTAGAGTTTCATTTAATTCGGTTTTCAACTTTACCAATAGTGATCCAAAGAATAAAGCAAGAAAATCACCCAAATACGAAAATTTGAAATTGGTAATCTAGCTTTTCCCGCTTGGCTGGTAGAGCAACAAAAATCGGTATTTTGCAAATTCTTCCCATTCAGCTCTAAGCGCTCATCTCTGCTAGTTTAGAAGGTATGGCGTAAAGTGTTTTTGACAACTTTTTGTGATTGCTGCCGTTCTAGACCAGCTAGAGAGCTTGTTTTAGGCTCAAATAAAAGAGGAACTTCCCCTCTTGAACGTCCTAGAGTTTCATTTAATTCGGTTTTCAACTTTACCAATAGTGATCCAAAGAAAAAAGCAAGAAAATCACCCAAATACCAAAAATTTGAAATTTGAAATAGGTAATCTAGCTTTTTCCGCTTGGCTTGTAGAGCAGTTTAAAGTTGTATGCCTGTAGACAAAAAACCCGGTCTTTTGAAAATTCTTCCCATTCAACTTTAGGCGCTCTATCTCTGCTAGTGTAGAAGGTACGGCGTAAAGTGTTTTTGACAACTTTTTGTGATTGCTGCCGTTCTGGACCAGCTAGAGAGCTTGTTTTAGGCTCAAATAAAAGAGGAACTTCCTCTCTTGAACGTCTTAGAGTTTCATTTAATTCGGTTTTCAACTTTACCAATAGTGATCCAAAGAATAAAGCAAGAAAATCACCCAAATACGAAAATTTGAAATTGGTAATCTAGCTTTTCCCGCTTGGCTGGTAGAGCAACAAAAATCGGTATTTTGCAAATTCTTCCCATTCAGCTCTAAGCGCTCTTCTCTGCTAGTTTAGAAGGTATGGCGTAAAGTGTTTTTGACAACTTTTTGTGATTGCTGCCGTTCTAGACCAGCTAGAGAGCTTGTTTTAGGCTCAAATAAAAGAGGAACTTCCCCTCTTGAACGTCCTAGAGTTTCATTTAATTCAGTTTTCAACTTTACCAATAGTGATCCAAAGAAAAAAGCAAGAAAATCACCCAAATACGAAAAATTTGAAATTTGAAATTGGTAATCTAGCTTTTTCCGCTTGGCTTGTAGAGCAGTTTAAAGTTGTATGCCTGTAGACAAAAAACCCGGTCTTTTGAAAATTCTTCCCATTCAACTTTAGGCGCTCTATCTCTGCTAGTTTAGAATATACGTATTATGTTTTTGACAACTTTTGGTGATTGCTGCCGTTCCAGACCAGATAGAGAGGTGGTTTTTAGCTCAAATAAAAGATAAACTTCCCCTCTTGAACGTCCTAGAGTTTCATTTAATTCGGTGTTCAACTTTACCAATAGTAATCCAAAGAAAAAGGCAAGAACATCATCCAAATATGAAAAATTTGAAATTTGAAATTGGAAATCTAGCTTTTTCCGCTTGGCTCAACAAAATCGGTATTTTGCAAATTCTTCCCATTCAGCTCTAAGCGCTCATCTCTGCTAGTTTAGAAGGTATGGCGTAAAGTGTTTTTGATAACTTTTTGTGATTGCTGCCGTTCTAGACCAGGTAGAGAGCTTGTTTTAGGCTCAAATAAAAGAAGAACTTCCCCTCGTGAACGTCCTAGATTTTTATTTAATTCGGTTATCAACTTTACCAATAGTGAAAAAAGCAAGAAAATCACCCAAATACGACAAATTTGAAATTTGAAATTGGTAATCTAGCTTTTTCCGCTTGGCTTGTAGAGCAGTTTAAAGTTGTATGCCTGTAGACAAAAAACCCGGTCTTTTGAAAATTCTTTCCATTCAACTCTAGGCGCTCTATCTCTGCTAGTGTAGAAGGTACGGCGTAAAGTGTTTTTGACAACTTTTTGTGATTGCTGCCGTTCTGGACCAGCTAGAGAGCTTGTTTTAGGCTCAAATAAAAGAGGAACTTCCCCTCTTGAACGTCCTAGATTTTCATTTAATTCCGTTTTCAACTTTACCAATAGTGATCCAAAGAAAAAAGCAAGAAAATCACCCAAATACGAAAATTTGAAATTGGTAATCTAGCTTTTTCCGCTTGGCTGGTAGAGCAACAAAAATCGGTATTTTGCAAATTCTTTCCATTCAGCTATAAGCGCTCATCTCTGCTAGTTTAGAAGGTATGGCGTATAGTGTTTTTGACAACTTTTTGTGATTGCTGCCGTTCTAGACCAGCTAGAGAGCTTGTTTTAGGCTCAAATAAAAGAGGAACTTCCCCTCTTGAACGTCCTAGAGTTTCATTTAATTCGGTTTTCAACTTTACCAATAGTGATCCAAAGATAAAAGCAAGAAAATCACCCAAATACGAAAAATTTGAAATTTGAAATTGGTAATCTAACTTTTTCCGCTTGGTTTGTAGAGCAGTTTAAAGTTGTATGCCTGTAGACAAAAAACCCGGTCTTTTGAAAATTCTTTCCATTCAACTCTAGGCGCTCTATCTCTGCTAGTGTAGAAGGTACGGCGTAAAGTGTTTTTGACAACTTTTTGTGATTGCTGCCGTTCTGGACCAGCTAGAGAGCTTGTTTTAGGCTCAAATAAAAGAGGAACTTCCCCTCTTGAACGTCCTAGATTTTCATTTAATTCGGTTTTCAACTTTACCAATAGTGATCCAAAGAAAAAAGCAAGAAAATCACCCAAATACGAAAATTTGAAATTGGTAATCTAGCTTTTTCCGCTTGGCTGGTAGAGCAACAAAAATCGGTATTTTGAAAATTCTTCCCATTCAGCTCTAAGCGCTCATCTGTGCTAGTTTAGAAAGTATGGCGTAAAGTATTTTTGACAACTTTTTGTGATTGCTGCCGTTCTAGACCAGCTAGAGAGCTTGTTTTAGGCTCAAATAAAAGAGGAACTTCCCCTCTTGAACGTCCTAGAGTTTCATTCAATTCGGTTTTCAACTTTACCAATAGTGATCCAAAGAAAAAGGCAAGAAAATAACCAAAATACGAAAAATTTGAAATTTGAAATTGGTAATCTAGCTTTTTCCGCTTGGCTTGTAGAGCAGTTTAAAGTTGTATGCCTGTAGACAAAAAACCCGGTCTTTTGAAAATTCTTTCCATTCAACTCTAGGCGCTCTATCTCTGCTAGTGTAGAAGGTACGGCGTAAAGTGTTTTTGACAACTTTTTGTGATTGCTGCCGTTCTGGACCAGCTAGAGAGCTTGTTTTAGGCTCAAATAAAAGAGGAACTTCCTCTCTTGAACGTCTTAGAGTTTCATTTAATTCGGTTTTCAACTTTACCAATAGTGATCCAAAGAATAAAGCAAGAAAATCACCCAAATACGAAAATTTGAAATTGGTAATCTAGCTTTTCCCGCTTGGCTGGTAGAGCAACAAAAATCGGTATTTTGCAAATTCTTCCCATTCAGCTCTAAGCGCTCATCTCTGCTAGTTTAGAAGGTATGGCGTAAAGTGTTTTTGACAACTTTTTGTGATTGCTGCCGTTCTAGACCAGCTAGAGAGCTTGTTTTAGGCTCAAATAAAAGAGGAACTTCCCCTCTTGAACGTCCTAGAGTTTCATTTAATTCGGTTTTCAACTTTACCAATAGTGATCCAAAGAAAAAAGCAAGAAAATCACCCAAATACCAAAAATTTGAAATTTGAAATTGGTAATCTAGCTTTTTCCGCTTGGCTTGTAGAGCAGTTTAAAGTTGTATGCCTGTAGACAAAAAACCCGGTCTTTTGAAAATTCTTCCCATTCAACTTTAGGCGCTCTATCTCTGCTAGTGTAGAAGGTACGGCGTAAAGTGTTTTTGACAACTTTTTGTGATTGCTGCCGTTCTGGACCAGCTAGAGAGCTTGTTTTAGGCTCAAATAAAAGAGGAACTTCCTCTCTTGAACGTCTTAGAGTTTCATTTAATTCGGTTTTCAACTTTACCAATAGTGATCCAAAGAATAAAGCAAGAAAATCACCCAAATACGAAAATTTGAAATTGGTAATCTAGCTTTTCCCGCTTGGCTGGTAGAGCAACAAAAATCGGTATTTTGCAAATTCTTCCCATTCAGCTCTAAGCGCTCATCTCTGCTAGTTTAGAAGGTATGGCGTAAAGTGTTTTTGACAACTTTTTGTGATTGCTGCCGTTCTAGACCAGCTAGAGAGCTTGTTTTAGGCTCAAATAAAAGAGGAACTTCCCCTCTTGAACGTCCTAGAGTTTCATTTAATTCAGTTTTCAACTTTACCAATAGTGATCCAAAGAAAAAAGCAAGAAAATCACCCAAATACGAAAAATTTGAAATTTGAAATTGGTAATCTAGCTTTTTCCGCTTGGCTTGTAGAGCAGTTTAAAGTTGTATGCCTGTAGACAAAAAACCCGGTCTTTTGAAAATTCTTCCCATTCAACTTTAGGCGCTCTATCTCTGCTAGTTTAGAATATACGTATTATGTTTTTGACAACTTTTGGTGATTGCTGCCGTTCCAGACCAGATAGAGAGGTGGTTTTTAGCTCAAATAAAAGATAAACTTCCCCTCTTGAACGTCCTAGAGTTTCATTTAATTCGGTGTTCAACTTTACCAATAGTAATCCAAAGAAAAAGGCAAGAACATCATCCAAATATGAAAAATTTGAAATTTGAAATTGGAAATCTAGCTTTTTCCGCTTGGCTCAACAAAATCGGTATTTTGCAAATTCTTCCCATTCAGCTCTAAGCGCTCATCTCTGCTAGTTTAGAAGGTATGGCGTAAAGTGTTTTTGATAACTTTTTGTGATTGCTGCCGTTCTAGACCAGGTAGAGAGCTTGTTTTAGGCTCAAATAAAAGAAGAACTTCCCCTCGTGAACGTCCTAGATTTTTATTTAATTCGGTTATCAACTTTACCAATAGTGAAAAAAGCAAGAAAATCACCCAAATACGACAAATTTGAAATTTGAAATTGGTAATCTAGCTTTTTCCGCTTGGCTTGTAGAGCAGTTTAAAGTTGTATGCCTGTAGACAAAAAACCCGGTCTTTTGAAAATTCTTCCCATTCAACTCTAGGCGCTCTATCTCTGCTAGTGTAGAAGGTACGGCGTAAAGTGTTTTTGATAACTTTTTGTGATTGCTGCCGTTCTAGACCAGCTAGAGAGCTTGTTTTACGCTCAAATAAAAGTGAAACTTCCCCTCTTGAATGTCCTAGAGTTTCATTGAATTCGATTTTCAACTTTACCAATAGTAATCCAAAGAAAAAAGCAAGAAAATCACCCAAATACGAAAAATTTGAAATTTGAAATTGGTAATCTAGCTTTTTCCGCTTGGCTGGTAGAGCAACAAATATAGGTATTTTGCAAATTCTTCCCATTCAGCTCTAAGCGCTCATCTCTGCTAGTTTAGAAGGTATGGCGTAAAGTGTTTTTGACAACTTTTTGTGATTGCTGCCGTTCTAGACCAGCTAGAGAGCTTGTTTTAGGCTCAAATAAAAGAGGAACTTCCCCTCTTGAACGTCCTAGAGTTTCATTTAATTCGGTTTTCAACTTTACCAATAGTGATTCAAAGAAAAAAGCAAGAAAATCACCCAAATACGAAAAATTTGAAATTTGAAATTGGTAATCTAGCTTTTTCCGCTTGGCTGGTAGAGCAGTTTAAAGTTGTATGCCTGTAGACAAAAAACCCGGTCTTTTGAAAATTTTTCCATTCAACTCTAGGCGCTCTATCTCTGCTAGTGTAGAAGGTACGGCGTAAAGTGTTTTTGACAACTTTTTGTGATTGCTGCCGTTCTGGACCAGCTAGAGAGCTTGTTTTAGGCTCAAATAAAAGAGGAACTTCCCCTCTTGAACGTCCTAGATTTTCATTTAATTCGGTTTTCAACTTTACCAATAGTGATCCAAAGAAAAAACCAAGAAAATCACCCAAATACGAAAAATTTGAAATTTGAAATTGGTAATCTAACTTTTTCCGCTTGGTTTGTAGAGCAGTTTAAAGTTGTATGCCTGTAGACAAAAAACCCGGTCTTTTGAAAATTCTTTCCATTCAACTCTAGGCGCTCTATCTCTGCTAGTGTAGAAGGTACGGCGTAAAGTGTTTTTGACAACTTTTTGTGATTGCTGCCGTTCTGGACCAGCTAGAGAGCTTGTTTTAGGCTCAAATAAAAGAGGAACTTCCCCTCTTGAACGTCCTAGATTTTCATTTAATTCCGTTTTCAACTTTACCAATAGTGATCCAAAGAAAAAAGCAAGAAAATCACCCAAATACGAAAATTTGAAATTGGTAATCTAGCTTTTTCCGCTTGGCTGGTAGAGCAACAAAAATCGGTATTTTGCAAATTCTTTCCATTCAGCTATAAGCGCTCATCTCTGCTAGTTTAGAAGGTATGGCGTATAGTGTTTTTGAAAACTTTTTGTGATTGCTGCCGTTCTAGACCAGCTAGAGAGCTTGTTTTAGGCTCAAATAAAAGAGGAACTTCCCCTCTTGAACGTCCTAGAGTTTCATTTAATTCGGTTTTCAACTTTACCAATAGTGATCCAAAGATAAAAGCAAGAAAATCACCCAAATACGAAAAATTTGAAATTTGAAATTGGTAATCTAACTTTTTCCGCTTGGTTTGTAGAGCAGTTTAAAGTTGTATGCCTGTAGACAAAAAACCCGGTCTTTTGAAAATTCTTTCCATTCAACTCTAGGCGCTCTATCTCTGCTAGTGTAGAAGGTACGGCGTAAAGTGTTTTTGACAACTTTTTGTGATTGCTGCCGTTCTGGACCAGCTAGAGAGCTTGTTTTAGGCTCAAATAAAAGAGGAACTTCCCCTCTTGAACGTCCTAGATTTTCATTTAATTCGGTTTTCAACTTTACCAATAGTGATCCAAAGAAAAAAGCAAGAAAATCACCCAAATACGAAAATTTGAAATTGGTAATCTAGCTTTTTCCGCTTGGCTGGTAGAGCAACAAAAATCGGTATTTTGCAAATTCTTTCCATTCAGCTCTAAGCGCTCATCTCTGCTAGTTTAGAAGGTATGGCGTATAGTGTTTTTGACAACTTTTTGTGATTGCTGCCGTTCTAGACCAGCTAGAGAGCTTGTTTTAGGCTCAAATAAAAGAGGAACTTCCCCTCTTGAACGTCCTAGAGTTTCATTTAATTCGGATTTCAACTTTACCAATAGTGATCCAAAGAAAAAAGCAAGAAAATCACCCAAATACGAAAAATTTGAAATTTGAAATTGGTAATCTAGCTTTTTCCGCTTGGCTTGTAGAGCAGTTTAAAGTTGTATGCCTGTAGACAAAAAACCCGGTCTTTTGAAAATTCTTCCCATTCAACTTTAGGCGCTCTATCTCTGCTAGTTTAGAATATACGTATTATGTTTTTGACAACTTTTGGTGATTGCTGCCGTTCCAGACCAGATAGAGAGGTGGTTTTTAGCTCAAATAAAAGATAAACTTCCCCTCTTGAACGTCCTAGAGTTTCATTTAATTCGGTGTTCAACTTTACCAATAGTAATCCAAAGAAAAAGGCAAGAACATCATCCAAATATGAAAAATTTGAAATTTGAAATTGGAAATCTAGCTTTTTCCGCTTGGCTCAACAAAATCGGTATTTTGCAAATTCTTCCCATTCAGCTCTAAGCGCTCATCTCTGCTAGTTTAGAAGGTATGGCGTAAAGTGTTTTTGACAACTTTTTGTGATTGCTGCCGTTCTGGACCAGCTAGAGAGCTTGTTAGGCTCAAATAAAAGAGGAACTTCCCCTCTTGAACGTCTTAGAGTTTCATTTAATTCGGTTTTCAACTTTACCAATAGTGATCCAAAGAAAAAAGCAAGAAAATCACCCAAATACGAAAAATTTGAAATTTGAAATTGGTAATCTAGCTTTTTCCGCTTGGCTGGTAGAGCAACAAAAATCGGTATTTTGCAAATTCTTTCCATTCAGCTCTAAGCGCTCATCTCTGCTAGTTTAGAAGGTATGGCGTATAGTGTTTTTGACAACTTTTTGTGATTGCTGCCGTTCTAGACCAGCTAGAGAGCTTGTTTTAGGCTCAAATAAAAGAGGAACTTCCCCTCTTGAACGTCCTAGAGTTTCATTTAATTCGGTTTTCAACTTTACCAATAGTGATTCAAAGAAAAAAGCAAGAAAATCACCCAAATACGAAAAATTTGAAATTTGAAATTGGTAATCTAGCTTTTTCCGCTTGGCTGGTAGAGCAGTTTAAAGTTGTATGCCTGTAGACAAAAAACCCGGTCTTTTGAAAATTTTTCCATTCAACTCTAGGCGCTCTATCTCTGCTAGTGTAGAAGGTACGGCGTAAAGTGTTTTTGACAACTTTTTGTGATTGCTGCCGTTCTGGACCAGCTAGAGAGCTTGTTTTAGGCTCAAATAAAAGAGGAACTTCCCCTCTTGAACGTCCTAGATTTTCATTAAATTCGGTTTTCAACTTTACCAATAGTGATCCAAAGAAAAAACCAAGAAAATCACCCAAATACGAAAAATTTGAAATTTGAAATTGGTAATCTAACTTTTTCCGCTTGGTTTGTAGAGCAGTTTAAAGTTGTATGCCTGTAGACAAAAAACCCGGTCTTTTGAAAATTCTTTCCATTCAACTCTAGGCGCTCTATCTCTGCTAGTTTAGAAAATACGTAATGTGTTTTTGACAACTTTTTGTGATTGCTACCGTTCCAGACCAGCTAGAGAGCTGGTTTTTGGCTCAAGTAAAAGATAAACTTCCCCTCTTTAACGTCGTAGAGTTTCATTTAATTTGGTTTTCAACTTTACCAATAGTAATCCAAAGAAAAAGGCGAGAACATCACCCAAATACGAATAATTTGAAATTGCTAATCTAGCTTTTTCCGCTTGGCTGGTAGAGCAACAAAAATCGGTATTTTGCAAATTCTTCCCATTCAGCTCTAAGCGCTCATCTCTGCTAGTTTAGAAGGTATGGTAATCTAGCTTTTTCCGCTTGGCTTGTAGAGCAGTTTAAAGTTGTATGCCTGTAGACAAAAAAATCGGTCTTTTGAAAATTCTTCCCATTCAACTCTAGGCGCTCTATCTCTGCTAGTTTAGAAAATACGTAATGTGTTTTTGACAACTTTTTGTGATTGCTACCGTTCCAGACCAGCTAGAGAGCTGGTTTTAGGCTCAAATAAAAGAGGAACTTCCCCTCTTGAACGTCCTAGATTTTCATTTAATTCGGTTTTCAACTTTACCAATAGTAATCCAAAGAAAAAGGCAAGAACATCATCCAAATATGAAAAATTTGAAATTTGAAATTGGAAATCTAGCTTTTCCGCTTGGCTGGTAGAGCAACAAAAATCGGTATTTTGCAAATTCTTCCCATTCAGCTCTAAGCGCTCATCTCTGCTAGTTTAGAAGGTATGGCGTAAAGTGTTTTTGACAACTTTTTGTGATTGCTGCCGTTCTGGACCAGCTAGAGAGCTTGTTAGGCTCAAATAAAAGAGGAACTTCCCCTCTTGAACGTCTTAGAGTTTCATTTAATTCGGTTTTCAACTTTACCAATAGTGATCCAAAGAAAAAAGCAAGAAAATCACCCAAATACGAAAAATTTGAAATTTGAAATTGGTAATCTAGCTTTTTCCGCTTGGCTTGTAGAGCAGTTTAAAGTTGTATGCCTGTAGACAAAAAACCCGGTCTTTTGAAAATTCTTTCCATTCAACTCTAGGCGCTCTATCTCTGCTAGTGTAGAAGGTACGGCGTAAAGTGTTTTTGACAACTTTTTGTGATTGCTGCCGTTCTGGACCAGCTAGAGAGCTTGTTTTAGGCTCAAATAAAAGAGGAACTTCCTCTCTTGAACGTCTTAGAGTTTCATTTAATTCGGTTTTCAACTTTACCAATAGTGATCCAAAGAATAAAGCAAGAAAATCACCCAAATACGAAAATTTGAAATTGGTAATCTAGCTTTTCCCGCTTGGCTGGTAGAGCAACAAAAATCGGTATTTTGCAAATTCTTCCCATTCAGCTCTAAGCGCTCATCTCTGCTAGTTTAGAAGGTATGGCGTAAAGTGTTTTTGACAACTTTTTGTGATTGCTGCCGTTCTAGACCAGCTAGAGAGCTTGTTTTAGGCTCAAATAAAAGAGGAACTTCCCCTCTTGAACGTCCTAGAGTTTCATTTAATTCGGTTTTCAACTTTACCAATAGTGATCCAAAGAAAAAAGCAAGAAAATCACCCAAATACGAAAAATTTGAAATTTGAAATTGGTAATCTAGCTTTTTCCGCTTGGCTTGTAGAGCAGTTTAAAGTTGTATGCCTGTAGACAAAAAACCCGGTCTTTTGAAAATTCTTCCCATTCAACTTTAGGCGCTCTATCTCTGCTAGTGTAGAAGGTACGGCGTAAAGTGTTTTTGACAACTTTTTGTGATTGCTGCCGTTCTGGACCAGCTACAGAGCTTGTTTTAGGCTCAAATAAAAGAGGAACTTCCTCTCTTGAACGTCTTAGAGTTTCATTTAATTCGGTTTTCAACTTTACCAATAGTGATCCAAAGAATAAAGCAAGAAAATCACCCAAATACGAAAATTTGAAATTGGTAATCTAGCTTTTCCCGCTTGGCTGGTAGAGCAACAAAAATCGGTATTTTGCAAATTCTTCCCATTCAGCTCTAAGCGCTCATCTCTGCTAGTTTAGAAGGTATGGCGTAAAGTGTTTTTGACAACTTTTTGTGATTGCTGCCGTTCTAGACCAGCTAGAGAGCTTGTTTTAGGCTCAAATAAAAGAGGAACTTCCCCTCTTGAACGTCCTAGAGTTTCATTTAATTCGGTTTTCAACTTTACCAATAGTGATCCAAAGAAAAAAGGAAGAAAATCACCCAAATACGAAAAATTTGAAATTTGAAATTGGTAATCTAGCTTTTTCCGCTTGGCTTGTAGAGCAGTTTAAAGTTGTATGCCTGTAGACAAAAAACCCGGTCTTTTGAAAATTCTTCCCATTCAACTTTAGGCGCTCTATCTCTGCTAGTTTAGAATATACGTATTATGTTTTTGACAACTTTTGGTGATTGCTGCCGTTCCAGACCAGATAGAGAGGTGGTTTTTAGCTCAAATAAAAGATAAACTTCCCCTCTTGAACGTCCTAGAGTTTCATTTAATTCGGTGTTCAACTTTACCAATAGTAATCCAAAGAAAAAGGCAAGAACATCATCCAAATATGAAAAATTTGAAATTTGAAATTGGAAATCTAGCTTTTTCCGCTTGGCTCAACAAAATCGGTATTTTGCAAATTCTTCCCATTCAGCTCTAAGCGCTCATCTCTGCTAGTTTAGAAGGTATGGCGTAAAGTGTTTTTGATAACTTTTTGTGATTGCTGCCGTTCTAGACCAGGTAGAGAGCTTGTTTTAGGCTCAAATAAAAGAAGAACTTCCCCTCTTGAACGTCCTAGATTTTTATTTAATTCGGTTATCAACTTTACCAATAGTGATCCAAAGAAAAAAGCAAGAAAATCACCCAAATACGACAAATTTGAAATTTGAAATTGGTAATCTAGCTTTTTCCGCTTGGCTTGTAGAGCAGTTTAAAGTTGTATGCCTGTAGACAAAAAACCCGGTCTTTTGAAAATTCTTCCCATTCAACTCTAGGCGCTCTATCTCTGCTAGTGTAGAAGGTACGGCGTAAAGTGTTTTTGATAACTTTTTGTGATTGCTGCCGTTCTAGACCAGCTAGAGAGCTTGTTTTACGCTCAAATAAAAGTGAAACTTCCCCTCTTGAATGTCCTAGAGTTTCATTTAATTCGGTTTTCAACTTTACCAATAGTGATCCAAAGAAAAAAGCAAGAAAATCACCCAAATACGAAAAATTTGAAATTTGAAATTGGTAATCTAGCTTTTTCCGCTTGGCTTGTAGAGCAGTTTAAAGTTGTATGCCTGTAGACAAAAAACCCGGTCTTTTGAAAATTCTTCCCATTCAACTCTAGGCGCTCTATCTCTGCTAGTGTAGAAGGTACGGCGTAAAGAGTTTTTGACAACTTTTTGTGATTGCTGCTAGAGGGCTTGTTTTAGGCTCAAATAAAAGAGGAACTTCCCCTCTTGAACGTCCTAGAGTTTCATTTAATTCGGTTTTCAACTTTACCAATAGTGATCCAAAGAAAAAAGCAAGAAAATCACCCAAATACGAAAAATTTGAAATTTGAAATTGGTAATCTAGCTTTTTCCGCTTGGCTTGTAGAGCAGTTTAAAGTTGTATGCCTGTAGACAAAAAACCCGGTCTTTTGAAAATTCTTTCCATTCAACTCTAGGCGCTCTATCTCTGCTAGTGTAGAAGGTACGGCGTAAAGTGTTTTTGACAACTTTTTGTGATTGCTGCCGTTCTAGACCAGCTAGAGAGCTTGTTTTAGGCTCAAATAAAAGAGGAACTTCCTCTCTTGAACGTCCTAGAGTTTCATTTAATTCGGTTTTCAATTTTACCAATAGTGATCCAAAGAATAAAGCAAGAAAATCACCCAAATACGAAAATTTGAAATTGGTAATCTAGCTTTTCCCGCTTGGCTGGTAGAGCAACAAAAATCGGTATTTTGCAAATTCTTCCCATTCAGCTCTAAGCGCTCATCTCTGCTAGTTTAGAAGGTATGGCGTAAAGTGTTTTTGACAACTTTTTGTGATTGCTGCCGTTCTAGACCAGCTAGAGAGCTTGTTTTAGGCTCAAATAAAAGAGGAACTTCCCCTCTTGAACGTCCTAGAGTTTCATTTAATTCGGTTTTCAACTTTACCAATAGTGATCCAAAGAAAAAAGCAAGAAAATCACCCAAATACGAAAAATTTGAAATTTGAAATTGGTAATCTAGCTTTTTCCGCTTGGCTTGTAGAGCAGTTTAAAGTTGTATGCCTGTAGACAAAAAACCCGGTCTTTTGAAAATTCTTCCCATTCAACTTTAGGCGCTCTATCTCTGCTAGTTTAGAATATACGTATTATGTTTTTGACAACTTTTGGTGATTGCTGCCGTTCCAGACCAGATAGAGAGGTGGTTTTTAGCTCAAATAAAAGATAAACTTCCCCTCTTGAACGTCCTAGAGTTTCATTTAATTCGGTGTTCAACTTTACCAATAGTAATCCAAAGAAAAAGGCAAGAACATCATCCAAATATGAAAAATTTGAAATTTGAAATTGGAAATCTAGCTTTTTCCGCTTGGCTCAACAAAATCGGTATTTTGCAAATTCTTCCCATTCAGCTCTAAGCGCTCATCTCTGCTAGTTTAGAAGGTATGGCGTAAAGTGTTTTTGATAACTTTTTGTGATTGCTGCCGTTCTAGACCAGGTAGAGAGCTTGTTTTAGGCTCAAATAAAAGAAGAACTTCCCCTCTTGAACGTCCTAGATTTTTATTTAATTCGGTTATCAACTTTACCAATAGTGATCCAAAGAAAAAAGCAAGAAAATCACCCAAATACGACAAATTTGAAATTTGAAATTGGTAATCTAGCTTTTTCCGCTTGGCTTGTAGAGCAGTTTAAAGTTGTATGCCTGTAGACAAAAAACCCGGTCTTTTGAAAATTCTTCCCATTCAACTCTAGGCGCTCTATCTCTGCTAGTGTAGAAGGTACGGCGTAAAGTGTTTTTGATAACTTTTTGTGATTGCTGCCGTTCTAGACCAGCTAGAGAGCTTGTTTTACGCTCAAATAAAAGTGAAACTTCCCCTCTTGAATGTCCTAGAGTTTCATTTAATTCGGTTTTCAACTTTACCAATAGTGATCCAAAGAAAAAAGCAAGAAAATCACCCAAATACGAAAAATTTGAAATTTGAAATTGGTAATCTAGCTTTTTCCGCTTGGCTTGTAGAGCAGTTTAAAGTTGTATGCCTGTAGACAAAAAACCCGGTCTTTTGAAAATTCTTCCCATTCAACTCTAGGCGCTCTATCTCTGCTAGTGTAGAAGGTACGGCGTAAAGAGTTTTTGATAACTTTTTGTGATTGCTGCCGTTCTAGACCAGCTAGAGAGCTTGTTTTAGGCTCAAATAAAAGGGGAACTTCCCCTCTTGAACGTCCTAGAGTTTCATTTAATTCGGTTTTCAACTTTACCAATAGTGATCCAAAGAAAAAGGCAAGAAAATAACCAAAATACGAAAAATTTGAAATTTGAAATTGGTAATCTAGCTTTTTCCGCTTGGCTTGTAGAGCAGTTTAAAGTTGTATGCCTGTAGACAAAAAACCCGGTCTTTTGAAAATTCTTTCCATTCAACTCTAGGCGCTCTATCTCTGCTAGTGTAGAAGGTACGGCGTAAAGTGTTTTTGACAACTTTTTGTGATTGCTGCCGTTCTAGACCAGCTAGAGAGCTTGTTTTAGGCTCAAATAAAAGAGGAACTTCCTCTCTTGAACGTCCTAGAGTTTCATTTAATTCGGTTTTCAACTTTACCAATAGTGATCCAAAGAAAAAAGCAAGAAAATCTCCCAAATATGAAAAATTTGAAATTTGAAATTGGTAATCTAGCTTTTTCCGCTTGGCTTGTAGAGCAGTTTAAAGTTGTATGCCTGTAGACAAAAAACCCGGTCTTTTGAAAATTCTTCCCATTCAACTTTAGGCGCTCTATCTCTGCTAGTTTAGAAGATACGTAATATGTTTTTGACAACTTTTGGTGATTGCTGCCGTTCCAGACCAGATAGAGAGGTGGTTTTTAGCTCAAATAAAAGATAAACTTCCCCTCTTGAACGTCCTAGAGTTTCATTTAATTCGGTTTTCAACTTTACCAATAGTAATCAAAAGAAAAAGGCAAGAACATCATCCAAATATGAAAAATTTGAAATTTGAAATTGGAAATCTAGCTTTTTCCGCTTGGCTGGTAGAGCAACAAAAATCGGTATTTTGCAAATTCTTCCCATTCAGCTCTAAGCGCTCATCTCTGCTAGTGTAGAAGGTACGGCGTAAAGTGTTTTTGACAACTTTTTGTGATTGCTGCCGTTCTGGACCAGCTAGAGAGCTTGTTTTAGGCTCAAATAAAAGAGGAACTTCCCCTATTGAACGTCCTAGAGTTTCATTTAATTAGGTTATCAACTTTACCAATAGTGATCCAAAGAAAAAAGCAAGAAAATCACCCAAATACGAAAAATTTGAAATTTGAAATTGGTAATCTAGCTTTTTCCGCTTGGCTGGTAGAGCAACAAAAAGTTGTATTTTGCAAATTCTTCCCATTCAGCTCTAAGCGCTCATCTGTGCTAGTTTAGAAGGTATGGCGTAAAGTATTTTTGACAACTTTTTGTGATTGCTGCCGTTCTAGACCAGCTAGAGAGCTTGTTTTAGGCTCAAATAAAAGGGGAACTTCCCCTCTTGAACGTCCTAGAGTTTCATTTAATTCGGTTTTCAACTTTACCAATAGTGATCCAAAGAAAAATGCAAGAAAATAACCAAAATACGAAAAATTTGAAATTTGAAATTGGTAATCTAGCTTTTTCCGCTTGGCTTGTAGAGCAGTTTAAAGTTGTATGCCTGTAGAAAAGAAACTCGGTATTTTGAAAATTCTTCCCATTCAACTTTAGGCGCTCTATCTCTGCTAGTTTAGAAGATACGTAATATGTTTTTGACAACTTTTGGTGATTGCTGCCGTTCCAGACCAGATATAGAGGTGGTTTTTAGCTCAAATAAAAGATAAACTTCCCCTCTTGAACGTCCTAGAGTTTCATTTAATTCGGTTTTCAACTTTACCAATAGTAATCCAAAGAAAAAGGCAAGAACATCATCCAAATATGAAAAATTTGAAATTTGAAATTGGAAATCTAGCTTTTTCCGCTTGGCTGGTAGAGCAACAAAAATCGGTATTTTGCAAATTCTTCCCATTCAGCTCTAAGCGCTCATCTCTGCTAGTTTAGAAGGTATGGCGTAAAGTGTTTTTGACAACTTTTTGTGATTGCTGCCGTTCTAGACCAGCTAGAGAGCTTGTTTTAGGCTCAAATAAAAGAGGAACTTCCCCTCTTGAACGTCCTAGAGTTTCATTTAATTCGGTTTTCAACTTTACCAATAGTGATCCAAAGAAAAAAGCAAGAAAATCACCAAAATACGAAAAATTTGAAATTTGAAATTGGTAATCTAGCTTTTTCCGCTTGGCTTGTAGAGCAGTTTAAAGTTGTATGCCTGTAGACAAAAAACCCGGTCTTTTGAAAATTATTTCCATTCAACTCTAGGCGCTCTATCTCTGCTAGTGTAGAAGGTACGGCGTAAAGTGTTTTTGACAACTTTTTGTGATTGCTGCCGTTCTGGACCAGCTAGAGAGCTTGTTTTAGGCTCAAATAAAAGAGGAACTTCCCCTCTTGAACGTCCTAGAGTTTCATTTACCAAAAAAAGCAAGAAAATCTCCCAAATATGAAAAATTTGAAATTTGAAATTGGTAATCTAGCTTTTTCCGCTTGGCTGGTAGAGCAGTTTAAAGTTGTATGCCTGTAGACAAAAAACCCGGTCTTTTGAAAATTTTTCCATTCAACTCTAGGCGCTCTATCTCTGCTAGTGTAGAAGGTACGGCGTAAAGTGTTTTTGACAACTTTTTGTGATTGCTGCCGTTCTGGACCAGCTAGAGAGCTTGTTTTAGGCTCAAATAAAAGAGGAACTTCCTCTCTTGAACGTCTTAGAGTTTCATTTAATTCGGTTTTCAACTTTACCAATAGTGATCCAAAGAAAAAGCAAGAAAATCACCCAAATACGAAAATTTGAAATTGGTAATCTAGCTTTTTCCGCTTGGCTGGTAGAGCAACAAAAATCGGTATTTTGCAAATTCTTCCCATTCCGCTCTAAGCGCTCATCTCTGTTAGTTTAGAAGGTATGGCGTAAAGTGTTTTTGACAACTTTTTGTGATTGCTGCCGTTCTGGACCAGCTAGAGAGCTTGTTTTAGGCTCAAATAAAAGAGGAACTTCCCCTCTTGAACGTCTTAGAGTTTCATTTAATTCGGTTTTCCACTTTACCAATAGTGATCCAAAGAAAAAAGCAAGAAAATCACCAAAATACGAAAAATTTGAAATTTGAAATTGGTAATCTAGCTTTTTCCGCTTGGCTTGTAGAGCAGTTTAAAGTTGTATGCCTGTAGACAAAAAACCCGGTCTTTTGAAAATTATTTCCATTCAACTCTAGGCGCTCTATCTCTGCTAGTGTAGAAGGTACGGCGTAAAGTGTTTTTGACAACTTTTTGTGATTGCTGCCGTTCTGGACCAGCTAGAGAGCTTGTTTTAGGCTCAAATAAAAGAGGAACTTCCTCTCTTGAACGTCTTAGAGTTTCATTTAATTCGGTTTTCAACTTTACCAATAGTGATCCAAAGAAAAAGCAAGAAAATCACCCAAATACGAAAATTTGAAATTGGTAATCTAGCTTTTTCCGCTTGGCTGGTAGAGCAACAAAAATCGGTATTTTGCAAATTCTTCCCATTCAGCTCTAAGCGCTCATCTGTGCTAGTTTAGAAGGTATGGCGTAAAGTATTTTTGACAACTTTTTGTGATTGCTGCCGTTCTAGACCAGCTAGAGAGCTCGTTTTAGGCTCAAATAAAAGGGGAACTTCCCCTCTTGAACTTCCTAGAGTTTCATTCAATTCGGTTTTCAACTTTACCAATAGTGATCCAAAGAAAAAGGCAAGAAAATAACCAAAATACGAAAAATTTGAAATTTGAAATTGGTAATCTAGCTTTTTCCGCTTGGCTTGTAGAGCAGTTTAAAGTTGTATGCCTGTAGACAAAAAACCCGGTCTTTTGAAAATTCTTTCCATTCAACTCTAGGCGCTCTATCTCTGCTAGTGTAGAAGGTACGGCGTAAAGTGTTTTTGACAACTTTTTGTGATTGCTGTCGTTCTAGACCAGCTAGAGAGCTTGTTTTAGGCTCAAATAAAAGAGGAACTTCCTCTCTTGAACGTCCTAGAGTTTCATTTAATTCGGTGATCCAAAGAAAAAAGCAAGAAAATCTCCCAAATATGAAAAATTTGAAATTTGAAATTGGTAATCTAGCTTTTTCCGCTTGGCTGGTAGAGCAGTTTAAAGTTGTATGCCTGTAGACAAAAACCCGGTCTTTTGCAAATTCTTTCCATTCAACTCTAGGCGCTCTATCTCTGCTAGTGTAGAAGGGACGGCGTAAAGTGTTTTTGACAACTTTTTGTGATTGCTGCCGTTCTGGACCAGCTAGAGAGCTTGTTTTAGGCTCAAATAAAAGAGGAACTTCCTCTCTTGAACGTCTTAGAGTTTCATTTAATTCGGTTTTCAACTTTACCAATAGTGATCCAAAGAAAAAAGCAAGAAAATCACCCAAATACGAAAGTTTGAAATTGGTAATCTAGCTTTTTCCGCTTGGCTGGTAGTGCAACAAAAATCGGTATTTTGCAAATTCTTCCCATTCAGCTCTAAGCGCTCATCTCTGCTAGTTTAGAAGGTATGGCGTAAAGTGTTTTTGACAACTTTTTGTGATTGTTGCCGTTCTAGACCAGCTAGAGAGCTTGTTTTAGGCTCAAATAAAAGAGGAACTTCCCCTCTTGAACGTCCTAGATTTTCATTTAATTCTGTTTTCAACTTTACCAATAGTGATCCAAAGAAAAAAGCAAGAAAATCACCCAAATACGAAAAATTTGAAATTTGAAATTGATAATCTAGCTTTTTCCGCTTGGCTTGTAGAGCAGTTTAAAGTTGTATGCCTGTAGACAAAAAACCCGGTCTTTTGCAAATTCTTTTCATTCAACTCTAGGCGCTCTATCTCTGCTAGTGTAGAAGGTACGGCGTAAAGTGTTTTTGACAACTTTTTGTGATTGCTGCCGTTCTGGACCAGCTAGAGAGCTTGTTTTAGGCTCAAATAAAAGAGGAACTTCCTCTCTTGAACGTCTTAGAGTTTCATTTAATTCGGTTTTCAACTTTACCAATAGTGATCCAAAGAAAAAAGCAAGAAAATCACCCAAATACGAAAGTTTGAAATTGGTAATCTAGCTTTTTCCGCTTGGCTGGTAGAGCAACAAAAATCGGTATTTTGCAAATTCTTCCCATTCAGCTCTAAGCGCTCATCTCTGCTAGTTTAGAAGGTATGGCGTAAAGTGTTTTTGACAACTTTTTGTGATTGTTGCCGTTCTAGACCAGCTAGAGAGCTTGTTTTAGGCTCAAATAAAAGTGAATTTCCCCTCTTGAACGTCCTAGATTTTCATTTAATTCGGTTTTCAACTTTACCAATAGTGATCCAAAGAAAAAAGCAAGAAAATCACCCAAATACGAAAAATTTGAAATTTGAAATTGATAATCTAGCTTTTTCCGCTTGGCTTGTAGAGCAGTTTAAAGTTGTATGCCTGTAGACAAAAAACCCGGTCTTTTGCAAATTCTTTCCATTCAACTCTAGGCGCTCTATCTCTGCTAGTGTAGAAGGTACGGCGTAAAGTGTTTTTGACAACTTTTTGTGATTGCTGCCGTTCTGGACCAGCTAGAGAGCTTGTTTTAGGCTCAAATAAAAGAGGAACTTCCTCTCTTGAACGTCTTAGAGTTTCATTTAATTCGGTTTTCAACTTTACCAATAGTGATCCAAAGAAAGAGCAAGAAAATCACCCAAATACGAATGTTTGAAATTGGTAATCTAGCTTTTTCCGCTTGGCTGGTAGAGCAACAAAAATCGGTATTTTGCAAATTCTTTCCATTCAACTCTAGGCGCTCTATCTCTGCTAGTGTAGAAGGTACGGCGTAAAGTGTTTTTGACAACTTTTTGTGATTGCTGCCGTTCTAGACCAGCTAGAGAGCTTGTTTTAGGCTCAAATAAAAGAGGAACTTCCCCTATTGAACATCCTAGAGTTTCAATTAATTAGGTTTTCAACTTTACCAATAGTGATTCAAAGAAAAAAGCAAGAAAATCACCCAAATACGAAAAATTTGAAATTTGAAATTGGTAATCTAGCTTTTTCCGCTTGGCTGGTAGAGCAACAAAAATCGGTCTTTTGAAAATTCTTTTCATTCAACTCTAGGCGCTCTATCTCTGCTAGTGTAGAAGGTACGGCGTAAAGTGTTTTTGACAACTTTTTGTGATTGCTGCCGTTCTAGACCAGCTAGAGAGCTTGTTTTAGGCTCAAATAAAAGAGGAACTTCCCCTATTGAACATCCTAGAGTTTCAATTAATTCGGTTTTCAACTTTACCAATAGTGATCCAAAGAAAGAGCAAGAAAATCACCCAAATACGAATGTTTGAAATTGGTAATCTAGCTTTTTCCGCTTGGCTGGTAGAGCAACAAAAATCGGTATTTTGCAAATTCTTCACATTCAGCTCTAAGCGCTCATCTGTACTAGTTTAGAAGGTATGGTGTAAAGTATTTTTGACAACTTTTTGTGATTGCTGCCGTTCTAGACCAGCTAGAGAGCTTGTTTTAGGCTCAAATAATAGGGGAACTTCCCCTTTTGAACGTCCTAGAGTTTCATTTAATTCGGATTTCAACTTTACCAATAGTGATCCAAAGAAAAAAGCAAGAATATCACCCAAATACGAAAAATTTGAAATTTGAAATTGGTAATCTAGCTTTTTCCGCTTGGCTTGTAGAGCAGTTTAAAGTTGTATGCCTGTAGACAAAAAACGCGGTCTTTTGAAAATTCTTTCCATTCAACTCTAGGCGCTCTATCTCTGCTAGTTTAGAAGATACGTAATGTGTTTTTGACAACTTTTTGTGAATGCTGCCGTTCCAGACCAGATAGAGAGGTGGTTTTTAGCTCAAATAAAAGATAAACTTCCCCTCTTGAACGTCCTAGAGTTTCATTTAATTCGGTTTTCAACTTTACCAATAGTAATCCAAAGAAAAAGGCAAGAATATGAAATATATGAAATACGAAAAATTTGAAATTTGAAATTGGTAATCTAGCTTTTTCCGCTTGGCTTGTAAAGCAACAAAAATCGGTATTTTGCCAATTCTTCCCATTCAGCTCTAAGCGCTCATCTCTGCTAGTTTAGAAGGTATGGCGTAAAGTGTTTTTGACAACTTTTTGTGATTGCTGCCGTTCTAGACCAGCTAGAGAGCTTGTTTTAGGCTCAAATAAAAGAGGAACTTCCCCTCTTGAACGTCCTAGAGTTTCATTTAATTCGGTTTTCAACTTTACCAATAGTGATCCAAAGAAAAAAGCAAGAAAATCACCCAAATACGAAAATTTGAAATTGGTAATCTAGCTTTTTCCGCTTGGCTGGTAGAGCAACAAAAATCGGTATTTTGCAAATTCTTCCCATTCAGCTCTAAGCGCTCATCTCTGCTAGTTTCGAAGGTATGGTAATCTAGCTTTTTCCGATTGGCTTGTAGAGCAGTTTAAAGTTGTATGCCTGTAGACAAAAAACCCGGTCTTTTGCAAATTCTTTCCATTCAACTCTAGGCGCTCTATCTCTGCTAGTGTAGAAGGTACGGCGTAAAGTGTTTTTGACAACTTTTTGTGATTGCTGCCGTTCTAGACCAGCTAGAGAGCTTGTTTTAGGCTCAAATAAAAGAGGAACTTCCCCTATTGAACATCCTAGAGTTTCAATTAATTAGGTTTTCAACTTTACCAATAGTGATTCAAAGAAAAAAGCAAGAAAATCACCCAAATACGAAAAATTTGAAATTTGAAATTGGTAATCTAGCTTTTTCCGCTTGGCTGGTAGAGCAACAAAAATCGGTCTTTTGAAAATTCTTTTCATTCAACTCTAGGCGCTCTATCTCTGCTAGTGTTGAAGATACGGCGTAAAGTGTTTTTGACAACTTTTTGTGATTGCTGCCGTTCTAGACCAGCTAGAGAGCTTGTTTTAGGCTCAAATAAAAGAGGAACTTCCTCTCTTGAACGTCTTAGAGTTTCATTTAATTCGGTTTTCAACTTTACCAATAGTGATCCAAAGAAAAAAGCAAGAAAATCACCCAAATACGAAAGTTTGAAATTGGTAATCTAGCTTTTTCCGCTTGGCTGGTAGAGCAACAAAAATCGGTATTTTGCAAATTCTTCCCATTCAACTTTAGGCGCTCTATCTCTGCTAGTTTAGAAGATACGTAATATGTTTTTGACAACTTTTGGTGATTGCTGCCGTTCCAGACCAGATAGAGAGCTTGTTTTAGGCTCAAATAAAAGAGGAACTTCCCCTATTGAACATCCTAGAGTTTCAATTAATTAGGTTTTCAACTTTACCAATAGTAATCAAAAGAAAAAGGCAAGAACATCATCCAAATATGAAAAATTTGAAATTTGAAATTGGAAATCTAGCTTTTTCCGCTTGGCTGGTAGAGCAACAAAAATCGGTATTTTGCAAATTCTTCCCATTCAGCTCTAAGCGCTCATCTCTGCTAGTGTAGAAGGTACGGCGTAAAGTGTTTTTGACAACTTTTTGTGATTGCTGCCGTTCTGGACCAGCTAGAGAGCTTGTTTTAGGCTCAAATAAAAGAGGAACTTCCCCTATTGAACGTCCTAGAGTTTCATTTAATTAGGTTATCAACTTTACCAATAGTGATCCAAAGAAAAAAGCAAGAAAATCACCCAAATACGAAAAATTTGAAATTTGAAATTGGTAATCTAGCTTTTTCCGCTTGGCTGGTAGAGCAACAAAAAGTTGTATTTTGCAAATTCTTCCCATTCAGCTCTAAGCGCTCATCTGTGCTAGTTTAGAAGGTATGGCGTAAAGTATTTTTGACAACTTTTTGTGATTGCTGCCGTTCTAGACCAGCTAGAGAGCTTGTTTTAGGCTCAAATAAAAGGGGAACTTCCCCTCTTGAACGTCCTAGAGTTTCATTTAATTCGGTTTTCAACTTTACCAATAGTGATCCAAAGAAAAATGCAAGAAAATAACCAAAATACGAAAAATTTGAAATTTGAAATTGGTAATCTAGCTTTTTCCGCTTGGCTTGTAGAGCAGTTTAAAGTTGTATGCCTGTAGAAAAGAAACTCGGTATTTTGAAAATTCTTCCCATTCAACTTTAGGCGCTCTATCTCTGCTAGTTTAGAAGATACGTAATATGTTTTTGACAACTTTTGGTGATTGCTGCCGTTCCAGACCAGATATAGAGGTGGTTTTTAGCTCAAATAAAAGATAAACTTCCCCTCTTGAACGTCCTAGAGTTTCATTTAATTCGGTTTTCAACTTTACCAATAGTAATCCAAAGAAAAAGGCAAGAACATCATCCAAATATGAAAAATTTGAAATTTGAAATTGGAAATCTAGCTTTTTCCGCTTGGCTGGTAGAGCAACAAAAATCGGTATTTTGCAAATTCTTCCCATTCAGCTCTAAGCGCTCATCTCTGCTAGTTTAGAAGGTATGGCGTAAAGTGTTTTTGACAACTTTTTGTGATTGCTGCCGTTCTAGACCAGCTAGAGAGCTTGTTTTAGGCTCAAATAAAAGAGGAACTTCCCCTCTTGAACGTCCTAGAGTTTCATTTAATTCGGTTTTCAACTTTACCAATAGTGATCCAAAGAAAAAAGCAAGAAAATCACCAAAATACGAAAAATTTGAAATTTGAAATTGGTAATCTAGCTTTTTCCGCTTGGCTTGTAGAGCAGTTTAAAGTTGTATGCCTGTAGACAAAAAACCCGGTCTTTTGAAAATTATTTCCATTCAACTCTAGGCGCTCTATCTCTGCTAGTGTAGAAGGTACGGCGTAAAGTGTTTTTGACAACTTTTTGTGATTGCTGCCGTTCTGGACCAGCTAGAGAGCTTGTTTTAGGCTCAAATAAAAGAGGAACTTCCCCTCTTGAACGTCCTAGAGTTTCATTTACCAAAAAAAGCAAGAAAATCTCCCAAATATGAAAAATTTGAAATTTGAAATTGGTAATCTAGCTTTTTCCGCTTGGCTGGTAGAGCAGTTTAAAGTTGTATGCCTGTAGACAAAAAACCCGGTCTTTTGAAAATTTTTCCATTCAACTCTAGGCGCTCTATCTCTGCTAGTGTAGAAGGTACGGCGTAAAGTGTTTTTGACAACTTTTTGTGATTGCTGCCGTTCTGGACCAGCTAGAGAGCTTGTTTTAGGCTCAAATAAAAGAGGAACTTCCTCTCTTGAACGTCTTAGAGTTTCATTTAATTCGGTTTTCAACTTTACCAATAGTGATCCAAAGAAAAAGCAAGAAAATCACCCAAATACGAAAATTTGAAATTGGTAATCTAGCTTTTTCCGCTTGGCTGGTAGAGCAACAAAAATCGGTATTTTGCAAATTCTTCCCATTCCGCTCTAAGCGCTCATCTCTGTTAGTTTAGAAGGTATGGCGTAAAGTGTTTTTGACAACTTTTTGTGATTGCTGCCGTTCTGGACCAGCTAGAGAGCTTGTTTTAGGCTCAAATAAAAGAGGAACTTCCCCTCTTGAACGTCTTAGAGTTTCATTTAATTCGGTTTTCCACTTTACCAATAGTGATCCAAAGAAAAAAGCAAGAAAATCACCAAAATACGAAAAATTTGAAATTTGAAATTGGTAATCTAGCTTTTTCCGCTTGGCTTGTAGAGCAGTTTAAAGTTGTATGCCTGTAGACAAAAAACCCGGTCTTTTGAAAATTATTTCCATTCAACTCTAGGCGCTCTATCTCTGCTAGTGTAGAAGGTACGGCGTAAAGTGTTTTTGACAACTTTTTGTGATTGCTGCCGTTCTGGACCAGCTAGAGAGCTTGTTTTAGGCTCAAATAAAAGAGGAACTTCCTCTCTTGAACGTCTTAGAGTTTCATTTAATTCGGTTTTCAACTTTACCAATAGTGATCCAAAGAAAAAGCAAGAAAATCACCCAAATACGAAAATTTGAAATTGGTAATCTAGCTTTTTCCGCTTGGCTGGTAGAGCAACAAAAATCGGTATTTTGCAAATTCTTCCCATTCAGCTCTAAGCGCTCATCTGTGCTAGTTTAGAAGGTATGGCGTAAAGTATTTTTGACAACTTTTTGTGATTGCTGCCGTTCTAGACCAGCTAGAGAGCTCGTTTTAGGCTCAAATAAAAGGGGAACTTCCCCTCTTGAACTTCCTAGAGTTTCATTCAATTCGGTTTTCAACTTTACCAATAGTGATCCAAAGAAAAAGGCAAGAAAATAACCAAAATACGAAAAATTTGAAATTTGAAATTGGTAATCTAGCTTTTTCCGCTTGGCTTGTAGAGCAGTTTAAAGTTGTATGCCTGTAGACAAAAAACCCGGTCTTTTGAAAATTCTTTCCATTCAACTCTAGGCGCTCTATCTCTGCTAGTGTAGAAGGTACGGCGTAAAGTGTTTTTGACAACTTTTTGTGATTGCTGTCGTTCTAGACCAGCTAGAGAGCTTGTTTTAGGCTCAAATAAAAGAGGAACTTCCTCTCTTGAACGTCCTAGAGTTTCATTTAATTCGGTGATCCAAAGAAAAAAGCAAGAAAATCTCCCAAATATGAAAAATTTGAAATTTGAAATTGGTAATCTAGCTTTTTCCGCTTGGCTGGTAGAGCAGTTTAAAGTTGTATGCCTGTAGACAAAAACCCGGTCTTTTGCAAATTCTTTCCATTCAACTCTAGGCGCTCTATCTCTGCTAGTGTAGAAGGGACGGCGTAAAGTGTTTTTGACAACTTTTTGTGATTGCTGCCGTTCTGGACCAGCTAGAGAGCTTGTTTTAGGCTCAAATAAAAGAGGAACTTCCTCTCTTGAACGTCTTAGAGTTTCATTTAATTCGGTTTTCAACTTTACCAATAGTGATCCAAAGAAAAAAGCAAGAAAATCACCCAAATACGAAAGTTTGAAATTGGTAATCTAGCTTTTTCCGCTTGGCTGGTAGTGCAACAAAAATCGGTATTTTGCAAATTCTTCCCATTCAGCTCTAAGCGCTCATCTCTGCTAGTTTAGAAGGTATGGCGTAAAGTGTTTTTGACAACTTTTTGTGATTGTTGCCGTTCTAGACCAGCTAGAGAGCTTGTTTTAGGCTCAAATAAAAGAGGAACTTCCCCTCTTGAACGTCCTAGATTTTCATTTAATTCTGTTTTCAACTTTACCAATAGTGATCCAAAGAAAAAAGCAAGAAAATCACCCAAATACGAAAAATTTGAAATTTGAAATTGATAATCTAGCTTTTTCCGCTTGGCTTGTAGAGCAGTTTAAAGTTGTATGCCTGTAGACAAAAAACCCGGTCTTTTGCAAATTCTTTTCATTCAACTCTAGGCGCTCTATCTCTGCTAGTGTAGAAGGTACGGCGTAAAGTGTTTTTGACAACTTTTTGTGATTGCTGCCGTTCTGGACCAGCTAGAGAGCTTGTTTTAGGCTCAAATAAAAGAGGAACTTCCTCTCTTGAACGTCTTAGAGTTTCATTTAATTCGGTTTTCAACTTTACCAATAGTGATCCAAAGAAAAAAGCAAGAAAATCACCCAAATACGAAAGTTTGAAATTGGTAATCTAGCTTTTTCCGCTTGGCTGGTAGAGCAACAAAAATCGGTATTTTGCAAATTCTTCCCATTCAGCTCTAAGCGCTCATCTCTGCTAGTTTAGAAGGTATGGCGTAAAGTGTTTTTGACAACTTTTTGTGATTGTTGCCGTTCTAGACCAGCTAGAGAGCTTGTTTTAGGCTCAAATAAAAGTGAATTTCCCCTCTTGAACGTCCTAGATTTTCATTTAATTCGGTTTTCAACTTTACCAATAGTGATCCAAAGAAAAAAGCAAGAAAATCACCCAAATACGAAAAATTTGAAATTTGAAATTGATAATCTAGCTTTTTCCGCTTGGCTTGTAGAGCAGTTTAAAGTTGTATGCCTGTAGACAAAAAACCCGGTCTTTTGCAAATTCTTTCCATTCAACTCTAGGCGCTCTATCTCTGCTAGTGTAGAAGGTACGGCGTAAAGTGTTTTTGACAACTTTTTGTGATTGCTGCCGTTCTGGACCAGCTAGAGAGCTTGTTTTAGGCTCAAATAAAAGAGGAACTTCCTCTCTTGAACGTCTTAGAGTTTCATTTAATTCGGTTTTCAACTTTACCAATAGTGATCCAAAGAAAGAGCAAGAAAATCACCCAAATACGAATGTTTGAAATTGGTAATCTAGCTTTTTCCGCTTGGCTGGTAGAGCAACAAAAATCGGTATTTTGCAAATTCTTTCCATTCAACTCTAGGCGCTCTATCTCTGCTAGTGTAGAAGGTACGGCGTAAAGTGTTTTTGACAACTTTTTGTGATTGCTGCCGTTCTAGACCAGCTAGAGAGCTTGTTTTAGGCTCAAATAAAAGAGGAACTTCCCCTATTGAACATCCTAGAGTTTCAATTAATTAGGTTTTCAACTTTACCAATAGTGATTCAAAGAAAAAAGCAAGAAAATCACCCAAATACGAAAAATTTGAAATTTGAAATTGGTAATCTAGCTTTTTCCGCTTGGCTGGTAGAGCAACAAAAATCGGTCTTTTGAAAATTCTTTTCATTCAACTCTAGGCGCTCTATCTCTGCTAGTGTAGAAGGTACGGCGTAAAGTGTTTTTGACAACTTTTTGTGATTGCTGCCGTTCTAGACCAGCTAGAGAGCTTGTTTTAGGCTCAAATAAAAGAGGAACTTCCCCTATTGAACATCCTAGAGTTTCAATTAATTCGGTTTTCAACTTTACCAATAGTGATCCAAAGAAAGAGCAAGAAAATCACCCAAATACGAATGTTTGAAATTGGTAATCTAGCTTTTTCCGCTTGGCTGGTAGAGCAACAAAAATCGGTATTTTGCAAATTCTTCACATTCAGCTCTAAGCGCTCATCTGTACTAGTTTAGAAGGTATGGTGTAAAGTATTTTTGACAACTTTTTGTGATTGCTGCCGTTCTAGACCAGCTAGAGAGCTTGTTTTAGGCTCAAATAATAGGGGAACTTCCCCTTTTGAACGTCCTAGAGTTTCATTTAATTCGGATTTCAACTTTACCAATAGTGATCCAAAGAAAAAAGCAAGAATATCACCCAAATACGAAAAATTTGAAATTTGAAATTGGTAATCTAGCTTTTTCCGCTTGGCTTGTAGAGCAGTTTAAAGTTGTATGCCTGTAGACAAAAAACGCGGTCTTTTGAAAATTCTTTCCATTCAACTCTAGGCGCTCTATCTCTGCTAGTTTAGAAGATACGTAATGTGTTTTTGACAACTTTTTGTGAATGCTGCCGTTCCAGACCAGATAGAGAGGTGGTTTTTAGCTCAAATAAAAGATAAACTTCCCCTCTTGAACGTCCTAGAGTTTCATTTAATTCGGTTTTCAACTTTACCAATAGTAATCCAAAGAAAAAGGCAAGAATATGAAATATATGAAATACGAAAAATTTGAAATTTGAAATTGGTAATCTAGCTTTTTCCGCTTGGCTTGTAAAGCAACAAAAATCGGTATTTTGCCAATTCTTCCCATTCAGCTCTAAGCGCTCATCTCTGCTAGTTTAGAAGGTATGGCGTAAAGTGTTTTTGACAACTTTTTGTGATTGCTGCCGTTCTAGACCAGCTAGAGAGCTTGTTTTAGGCTCAAATAAAAGAGGAACTTCCCCTCTTGAACGTCCTAGAGTTTCATTTAATTCGGTTTTCAACTTTACCAATAGTGATCCAAAGAAAAAAGCAAGAAAATCACCCAAATACGAAAATTTGAAATTGGTAATCTAGCTTTTTCCGCTTGGCTGGTAGAGCAACAAAAATCGGTATTTTGCAAATTCTTCCCATTCAGCTCTAAGCGCTCATCTCTGCTAGTTTCGAAGGTATGGTAATCTAGCTTTTTCCGATTGGCTTGTAGAGCAGTTTAAAGTTGTATGCCTGTAGACAAAAAACCCGGTCTTTTGCAAATTCTTTCCATTCAACTCTAGGCGCTCTATCTCTGCTAGTGTAGAAGGTACGGCGTAAAGTGTTTTTGACAACTTTTTGTGATTGCTGCCGTTCTAGACCAGCTAGAGAGCTTGTTTTAGGCTCAAATAAAAGAGGAACTTCCCCTATTGAACATCCTAGAGTTTCAATTAATTAGGTTTTCAACTTTACCAATAGTGATTCAAAGAAAAAAGCAAGAAAATCACCCAAATACGAAAAATTTGAAATTTGAAATTGGTAATCTAGCTTTTTCCGCTTGGCTGGTAGAGCAACAAAAATCGGTCTTTTGAAAATTCTTTTCATTCAACTCTAGGCGCTCTATCTCTGCTAGTGTTGAAGATACGGCGTAAAGTGTTTTTGACAACTTTTTGTGATTGCTGCCGTTCTAGACCAGCTAGAGAGCTTGTTTTAGGCTCAAATAAAAGAGGAACTTCCTCTCTTGAACGTCTTAGAGTTTCATTTAATTCGGTTTTCAACTTTACCAATAGTGATCCAAAGAAAAAAGCAAGAAAATCACCCAAATACGAAAGTTTGAAATTGGTAATCTAGCTTTTTCCGCTTGGCTGGTAGAGCAACAAAAATCGGTATTTTGCAAATTCTTCACATTCAGCTCTAAGCGCTCATCTGTACTAGTTGAGAAGGTATGGTGTAAAGTAT
Source organism: Coelopa pilipes (assembly GCA_947389925.1). Taxonomy (NCBI): domain Eukaryota; kingdom Metazoa; phylum Arthropoda; class Insecta; order Diptera; family Coelopidae; genus Coelopa; species Coelopa pilipes. Next base: position 13,149,892 of record OX376700.1, read on the forward strand.
TTTTGACAACTTTTTGTGATTGCTGCCGTTCTAGACCAGCTAGAGAGCTTGTTTTAGGCTCAAATAATAGGGGAACTTCCCCTCTTGAACGTCCTAGAGTTTCATTTAATTCGGATTTCAACTTTACCAATAGTGATCCAAAGAAAAAAGGAAGAATATCACCCAAATACGAAAAATTTGAAATTTGAAATTGGTAATCTAGCTTTTTCCGCTTGGCTTGTAGAGCAGTTTAAAGTTGTATGCCTATAGACAAAAAACGCGGTCTTTTGAAAATTCTTTCCATTCAACTCTAGGTGCTCTATCTCTGCTAGTTTAGAAGATACGTAATGTGTTTTTGACAACTTTTTGTGATTGCTGCCGTTCCAGACCAGATAGAGAGGTGGTTTTTAGCTCAAATAAAAGATAAACTTCCCCTCTTGAACGTCCTAGAGTTTCATTTAATTCGGTTTTCAACTTTACCAATAGTAATCCAAAGAAAAAGGCAAGAATATGAAATATATGAAATACGAAAAATTTGAAATTTGAAATTGGTAATCTAGCTTTTTCCGCTTGGCTTGTAAAGCAACAAAAATCGGTATTTTGCCAATTCTTCCCATTCAGCTCTAAGCGCTCATCTCTGCTAGTGTAGAAGGTACGGCGTAAAGTGTTTTTGACAACTTTTTGTGATTGCTGCCGTTTTAGACCAGCTAGAGAGCTTGTTTTAGGCTCAAATAAAAGAGGAACTTCCCCTCTTGAACGTCCTAGAGTTTCATTTAATTCGGTTTTCAACTTTACCAATAGTGATCCAAAGAAAAAAGCAAGAAAATCACCCAAATACGAAAATTTGAAATTGGTAATCTAGCTTTTTCCGCTTGGCTGGTAGAGCAACAAAAATCGGTATTTTGCAAATTCTTCCCATTCAGCTCTAAGCGCTCATCTCTGCTAGTTTAGAAGGTATGGTAATCTAGCTTTTTCCGATTGGCTTGTAGAGCAGTTTAAAGTTGTATGCCTGTAGACAAAAAACCCGGTCTTTTGAAAATTCTTCCCATTCAACTCTAGGCGCTCTATCTCTGCTAGTGTAGAAGGTACGGCGTAAAGTGTTTTTGACAACTTTTTGTGATTGCTGCCGTTCTAGACCAGCTAGAGAGCTTGTTTTAGGCTCAAATAAAAGAGGAACTTCCCCTATTGAACATCCTAGAGTTTCAATTAATTAGGTTTTCAACTTTACCAATAGTGATTCAAAGAAAAAAGCAAGAAAATCACCCAAATACGAAAAATTTGAAATTTGAAATTGGTAATCTAGCTTTTTCCGCTTGGCTGGTAGAGCAACAAAAATCGGTCTTTTGAAAATTCTTCCCATTCAACTCTAGGCGCTCTATCTCTGCTTGTGTTGAAGGTACGGCGTAAAGTGTTTTTGACAACTTTTTGTGATTGCTGCCGTTCTAGACCAGCTAGAGAGCTTGTTTTAGGCTCAAATAAAAGAGGAACTTCCTCTCTTGAACGTCCTAGAGTTTCATTTAATTCGGTGATCCAAAGAAAAAAGCAAGAAAATCTCCCAAATATGAAAAATTTGAAATTTGAAATTGGTAATCTAGCTTTTTCCGCTTGGCTGGTAGAGCAGTTTAAAGTTGTATGCCTGTAGACAAAAAACCCGGTCTTTTGCAAATTCTTTCCATTCAACTCTAGGCGCTCTATCTCTGCTAGTGTAGAAGGTACGGCGTAAAGTGTTTTTGACAACTTTTTGTGATTGCTGCCGTTCTGGACCAGCTAGAGAGCTTGTTTTAGGCTCAAATAAAAGAGGAACTTCCTCTCTTGAACGTCTTAGAGTTTCATTTAATTCGGTTTTCAACTTTACCAATAGTGATCCAAAAAAAAAGCAAGAAAATCACCCAAATACGAAAATTTGAAATTGGTAATCTAGCTTTTTCCGCTTGGCTGGTAGAGCAACAAAAATCGGTATTTTGCAAATCTTCCCATTCAGCTCTAAGCGCTCATCTCTGCTAGTTTAGAAGGTATGGCGTAAAGTGTTTTTGACAACTTTTTGTGATTGTTGCCGTTCTAGACCAGCTAGAGAGCTTGTTTTAGGATCAAATAAAAGAGGAACTTCCCCTCTTGAACGTCCTAGATTTTCATTTAATTCGGTTTTCAACTTTACCAATAGTGATCCAAAGAAAAAAGCAAGAAAATCACCCAAATACGAAAAATTTGAAATTTGAAATTGATAATCTAGCTTTTTCCGCTTGGCTTGTAGAGCAGTTTAAAGTTGTATGCCTGTAGACAAAAAACCCGGTCTTTTGCAAATTCTTTCCATTCAACTCTAGGCGCTCTATCTCTGCTAGTGTAGAAGGTACGGCGTAAAGTGTTTTTGACAACTTTTTGTGATTGCTGCCGTTCTGGACCAGCTAGAGAGCTTGTTTTAGGCTCAAATAAAAGAGGAACTTCCTCTCTTGAACGTCCTAGAGTTTCATTTAATTCGGTGATCCAAAGAAAAAAGCAAGAAAATCTCCCAAATATGAAAAATTTGAAATTTGAAATTGGTAATCTAGCTTTTTCCGCTTGGCTGGTAGAGCAGTTTAAAGTTGTATGCCTGTAGACAAAAAACCCGGTCTTTTGCAAATTCTTTCCATTCAACTCTAGGCGCTCTATCTCTGCTAGTGTAGAAGGTACGGCGTAAAGTGTTTTTGACAACTTTTTGTGATTGCTGCCGTTCTGGACCAGCTAGAGAGCTTGTTTTAGGCTCAAATAAAAGAGGAACTTCCTCTCTTGAACGTCTTAGAGTTTCATTTAATTCGGTTTTCAACTTTACCAATAGTGATCCAAAAAAAAAGCAAGAAAATCACCCAAATACGAAAATTTGAAATTGGTAATCTAGCTTTTTCCGCTTGGCTGGTAGAGCAACAAAAATCGGTATTTTGCAAATTCTTCCCATTCAGCTCTAAGCGCTCATCTCTGCTAGTTTAGAAGGTATGGCGTAAAGTGTTTTTGACAACTTTTTGTGATTGTTGCCGTTCTAGACCAGCTAGAGAGCTTGTTTTAGGATCAAATAAAAGAGGAAGTTCCCCTCTTGAACGTCCTAGATTTTCATTTAATTCGGTTTTCAACTTTACCAATAGTGATCCAAAGAAAAAAGCAAGAAAATCACCCAAATACGAAAAATTTGAAATTTGAAATTGATAATCTAGCTTTTTCCGCTTGGCTTGTAGAGCAGTTTAAAGTTGTATGCCTGTAGACAAAAAACCCGGTCTTTTGCAAATTCTTTCCATTCAACTCTAGGCGCTCTATCTCTGCTAGTGTAGAAGGTACGGCGTAAAGTGTTTTTGACAACTTTTTGTGATTGCTGCCGTTCTGGACCAGCTAGAGAGCTTGTTTTAGGCTCAAATAAAAGAGGAACTTCCTCTCTTGAACGTCTTAGAGTTTCATTTAATTCGGTTTTCAACTTTACCAATAGTGATCCAAAGAAAAAAGCAAGAAAATCACCCAAATACGAAAATTTGAAATTGGTAATCTAGCTTTTTCCGCTTGGCTGGTAGAGCAACAAAAATCGGTATTTTGCAAATTCTTCACATTCAGCTCTAAGCGCTCATCTGTACTAGTTTAGAAGGTATGGCGTAAAGTATTTTGACAACTTTTTGTGATTGCTGCCGTTCTACAAAAGCTAGAGAGCTTGTTTTAGGCTCAAATAATAGGGGAACTTCCTCTCTTGAACGTCCTAGAGTTTCATTTAATTCGGATTTCAACTTTACCAATAGTGATCCAAAGAAAAAAGCAAGAATATCACCCAAATACGAAAAATTTGAAATTTGAAATTGGTAATCTAGCTTTTTCCGCTTGGCTTGTAGAGCAGTTTAAAGTAGTATGCCTGTAGACAAAAAACGCGGTCTTTTGAAAATTCTTTCCATTCAACTCTAGGCGCTCTATCTCTGCTAGTGTAGAAGGTACGGCGTAAAGTGTTTTTGACAACTTTTTGTGATTGCTGCCGTTCTGGACCAGCTAGAGAGCTTGTTTTAGGCTCAAATAAAAGAGGAACTTCCCCTCTTGAACGTCCTAGAGTTTCATTTAATTCGGTTTTCAACTTTACCAATAGTGATCCAAAGAAAAAAGCAAGAAAATCACCCAAATACGAAAAATTTGAAATTTGAAATTGGTAATCTAGCTTTTTCCGTTTGGCTTGTAGAGCAGTTTAAAGTTGTATGCCTGTAGACAAAAAACCCGGTCTTTTGAAAATTCTTCCCATTCAACTCTAGGCGCTCTATCTCTGCTAGTTTAGAAGATACGTAATGTGTTTTTGACAACTTTTGGTGATTGCTGCCGTTCTAGACCAGCTAGAGAGCTTGTTTTAGGCTCAAATAAAAGAGGAACTTCCCCTCTTGAACGTCCTAGAGTTTCATTTAATTCGGTTTTCAACTTTACCAATAGTGATCCAAAGAAAAAAGCAAGAAAATCACCCAAATACGAAAATTTGAAATTGGTAATCTAGCTTTTTCCGCTTGGCTGGTAGAGCAACAAAAATCGGTATTTTGCAAATTCTTCCCATTCAGCTCTAAGCGCTCATCTCTGCTAGTTTAGAAGGTATGGCGTAAAGTGTTTTTGACAACTTTTTGTGATTGCTGCCGTTCTGGACCAGCTAGAGAGCTTGTTTTAGGCTCAAATAAAAGAGGAACTTCCCCTCTTGAACGTCCTAGAGTTTCATTTAATTCGGTTTTCAACTTTACCAATAGTGATCCAAAGAAAAAAGCAAGAAAATCACCCAAATACGAAAAATTTGAAATTTGAAATTGGTAATCTAGCTTTTTCCGTTTGGCTTGTAGAGCAGTTTAAAGTTGTATGCCTGTAGACAAAAAACCCGGTCTTTTGAAAATTCTTCCCATTCAACTCTAGGCGCTCTATCTCTGCTAGTTTAGAAGATACGTAATGTGTTTTTGACAACTTTTGGTGATTGCTGCCGTTCCAGACCAGATAGAGAGGTGGTTTTTGGCTCAAATAAAAGATAAACTTCCCCTCTTGAACGTCCTAGAGTTTCATTTAATTCGGTTTTCAACTTTACCAATAGTAATCCAAAGAAAAAGGCAAGAATATGAAATATATGAAATACGAAAAATTTGAAATTTGAAATTGGTAATCTAGCTTTTTCCGCTTGGCTGGTAAAGCAACAAAAATCGGTATTTTGCCAATTCTTCCCATTCAGCTCTAAGCGCTCATCTCTGCTAGTTTAGAAGGTATGGCGTAAAGTGTTTTTGACAACTTTTTGTGATTGCTGCCGTTCTAGACCAGCTAGAGAGCTTGTTTTAGGCTCAAATAAAAGAGGAACTTCCCCTCTTGAACGTCCTAGAGTTTCATTTAATTCGGTTTTCAACTTTACCAATAGTGATCCAAAGAAAAAAGCAAGAAAATCACCCAAATACGAAAATTTGAAATTTGAAATCTGGTAATCTAATTTGGTAATCTAGCTTTTTCCGCTTGGCTGGTAGAGCAACAAAAATCGGTATTTTGCAAATCTTCCCATTCAGCTCTAAGCGCTCATCTCTGCTAGTTTAGAAGGTATGGCGTAAAGTGTTTTTGACAACTTTTTGTGATTGCTGCCGTTCTAGACCAGCTAGAGAGTTTGTTTTAGGCTCAAATAAAAGAGGAACTTCCCCTCTTGAACGTCCTAGAGTTTCATTTAATTCGGTTTTCAACTTTACCAATAGTGATCCAAAGAAAAAAGCAAGAAAATCACCCAAATACGAAAAATTTGAAATTTGAAATTGGTAATCTAACTTTTTCCGCTTGGCTTGTAGAGCAGTTTAAAGCTGTAGACAAAAAACCCGGTCTTTTGAAAATTCTTTCCATTCAACTCTAGGCGCTCTATCTCTGCTAGTGTAGAAGGTACGGCGTAAAGTGTTTTTGACAACTTTTTGTGATTGCTGCCATTCTGGACCAGCTAATGAGCTTGTTTTAGGCTCAAATAAAAGAGGAACTTCCTCTCTTGAACGTCTTAGAGTTTCATTTAATTCGGTTTTCAACTTTACCAATAGTGATCCAATGAAAAAAGCAAGAAAATCACCCAAATACGAAAATTTGAAATTGGTAATCTAGCTTTTTCCGCTTGGCTGGTAGAGCAACAAAAATCGGTATTTTGCAAATTCTTCCCATTCAGCTCTAAGCGCTCATCTGTGCTAGTTTAGAAGGTATGGCGTAAAGTATTTTTGACAACTTTTTGTGATTGCTGCCGTTCTAGACCAGCTAGAGAGCTTGTTTTAGGCTCTAATAAAAGGGGAACTTCCCCTCTTGAACGTCCTAGAGTTTCATTTAATTCGGTTTTCAACTTTACCAATAGTGATCCAAAGAAAAAGGCAAGAAAATAACCAAAATACGAAAAATTTGAAATTCGAAAGTGGTAATCTAGCTTTTTTCGCTTGGGTTGTAGATTAGTTTAAAGTTGTATGCCTGTAGACAAAAAACCCGGTCTTTTCAAAATTCTTCCCATTCAACTCTAGGCGCTCATCTCTGCTAGTTTAGAAGGTATGGCGTAATGTGTTTTTGACAACTTTTTGTGATTGCTGCCGTTCTAGACCAGCTAGACAGCTTGTTTTAGGCTCAAATAAAAGAGGAACTTCCCCTCTTGAACGTCCTAGAGTTTCATTTAATTCGGTTTTCAACTTTACCAATAGTGATCCAAAGAAAAAAGCAAGAAAATCACAGAAATACGAAAAATTTGAAATTTGAAATTGGCAATCCAGCTTTTTCCGCTTGGCATGTAGAGCAGTTTAAAGTTGTATGCCTGTAGACAAAAAACCCGGTCTTTTGAAAATTCTTCCCATTCAACTTTAGGCGCTCTATCTCTGCTAGTGTAGAAGGTACGGCGTAAAGTGTTTTTGACAACTTTTTGTGATTGCTGCCGTTCTAGACCAGCTAGAGAGCTTGTTTTAGGCTCAAATAAAAGAGGAACTTCACCTCTGAACGTCCTAGAATTTCATTTAATTCGGTTTTCAACTTTACCAATAGTGATCCAAAGAAAAAGCAAGAAAATCACACAAATTCCAAAAATTTGAAATTTGAAATTGGTAATCTAACTTTTTCCGCTTGGCTTGTAGAGCAGTTTAAAGTTGTATGCCTGTAGACAAATAACCCGGTATTTTGAAAATTCTTCCCATTCAACTCTAGGCGCTCTATCTCTGCTAGTGTTGAAGGTACGGCGTAAAGTGTTTTTGACAACTTTTTGTGATTGCTGCTGTTGTAGACCAGCTAGAGAGCTTCTTTTAGGCTAAAATAAAAGGGGAACTTCCCCTCTTGAACGTCCTAGAGTTTCATTTAATTCGGTTTTCAACTTTACCAATAGTGATCCAAAGAAAAAGGCAAGAAAATAACCAAAATACGAAAAATTTTAAATTTGAAATTGGTAATCTAGCTTTTTCCGCTTGGCTTGTAGAGTAGTTTAAAGTTGTATGCCTGTAGACAAAAAACCCGGTCTTTTGAAAATTCTTCCCATTCAACTCTAGGCGCTCTATCTCTGCTAGTTTAGAAGATACGTAATGTGTTTTTGACAACTTTTGGTGATTGCTGCCGTTCCAGACCAGATAGAGAGGTGGTTTTTGGCTCAAATAAAAGAGGAACTTCCCCTCTTGAACGTCCTAGAGTTTCATTTAATTCGGTTTTCAACTTTACCAATAGTAATCCAAAGAAAAAGGCAAGAATATGAAATATATGAAATACGAAAAATTTGAAATTTGAAATTGGTAATCTAGCTTTTTCCGCTTGGCTGGTAAAGCAACAAAAATCGGTATTTTGCCAATTCTTCCCATTCAGCTCTAAGCGCTCATCTCTGCTAGTTTAGAAGGTATGGCGTAAAGTGTTTTTGACAACTTTTTGTGATTGCTGCCGTTCTAGACCAGCTAGAGAGCTTGTTTTAGGCTCAAATAAAAGAGGAACTTCCCCTCTTGAACGTCCTAGAGTTTCATTTAATTCGGTTTTCAACTTTACCAATAGTGATCCAAAGAAAAAAGCAAGAAAATCACCCAAATACGAAAATTTGAAATTGGTAATCTAGCTTTTTCCGCTTGGCTGGTAGAGCAACAAAAATCGGTATTTTGCAAATTCTTCCCATTCAGCTCTAAGCGCTCATCTCTGCTAGTTTAGAAGGTATGGCGTAAAGTGTTTTTGACAACTTTTTGTGATTGCTGCCGTTCTAGACCAGCTACAGAGCTTGTTTTAGGCTCAAATAAAAGTGGAACTTCCCCTCTTGAACGTCCTAGAGTTTCATTTAATTCGGTTTTCAACTTTACCAATAGTGATCCAAAGAAAAAGGCAAGAAAATAACCAAAATACGAAAAATTTGAAATTCGAAAGTGGTAATCTAGCTTTTTTCGCTTGGCTTGTAGATTAGTTTAAAGTTGTATGCCTGTAGACAAAAAACCCGGCCTTTTGAAAATTCTTCCCATTCAACTCTAGGCGCTCTGCTAGTTTAGAAGATACGTAATGTGTTTTTGACAACTTTTGGTGATTGCTGCCGTTCCAGACCAGATTGAGAGGTGGTTTTTGGCTCAAATAAAAGATAAACTTCCCCTCTTGAACGTCCTAGAGTTTCATTTAATTCGGTTTTCAACTTTACCAATAGTAATCCAAAGAAAAAGGCAAGAATATGAAATATATGAAATATGAAAAATTTGAAATTGGTAATCTAGCTTTTTCCATTTGGCTGGTAGAGCAACAAAAATCGGTATTTTGCAAATTCTTCCCATTCAGCTCTAAGCGCTCATCTCTGCTAGTTTAGAAGGTATGGCGTAAAGTGTTTTTGACAACTTTTTGTGATTGCTGCCGTTCTAGACCAGCTAGAGAGTTTGTTTTAGGCTCAAATAAAAGAGGAACTTCCCCTCTTGAACGTCCTAGAGTTTCATTTAATTCGGTTTTCAACTTTACCAATAGTGATCCAAAGAAAAAAGCAAGAAAATCACCCAAATACGAAAAATTTGAAATTTGAAATTGGTAATCTAACTTTTTCCGCTTGGCTTGTAGAGCAGTTTAAAGCTGTAGACAAAAAACCCGGTCTTTTGAAAATTCTTTCCATTCAACTCTAGGCGCTCTTTCTCTGCTAGTGTAGAAGGTACGGCGTAAAGTGTTTTTGACAACTTTTTGTGATTGCTGCCGTTCTGGACCAGCTAATGAGCTTGTTTTAGGCTCAAATAAAAGAGGAACTTCCTCTCTTGAACGTCTTAGAGTTTCATTTAATTCGGTTTTCAACTTTACCAATAGTGATCCAATGAAAAAAGCAAGAAAATCACCCAAATACGAAAATTTGAAATTGGTAATCTAGCTTTTTCCGCTTGGCTGGTAGAGCAACAAAAATCGGTATTTTGCAAATTCTTCCCATTCAGCTCTAAGCGCTCATCTGTGCTAGTTTAGAAGGTATGGCGTAAAGTATTTTTGACAACTTTTTGTGATTGCTGCCGTTCTAGACCAGCTAGAGAGCTTGTTTTAGGCTCAAATAAAAGGGGAACTTCCCCTCTTGAACGTCCTAGAATTTCATTTAATTCGGTTTTCAACTTTACCAATAGTGATCCAAAGAAAAAGGCAAGAAAATCACCGAAATACGAAAAATTTGAAATTGGCAATCCAGCTTTTTCCGCTTGGCATGTAGAGCAGTTTAAAGTTGTATGCCTGTAGACAAAAAACCCGGTCTTTTGAAAATTCTTCCCATTCAACTTTAGGCGCTCTATCTCTGCTAGTGTAGAAGGTACGGCGTAAAGTGTTTTTGACAACTTTTTGTGATTGCTGCCGTTCTAGACCAGCTAGAGAGCTTGTTATAGGCTCAAATAAAAGAGGAACTTCAAATCTGAACGTCCTAGAATTTCATTTAATTCGGTTTTCAACTTTACCAATAGTGATCCAAAGAAAAAGCAAGAAAATCACCCAAATACCAAAAATTTGAAATTTGAAATTGGTAATCAAGCTTTTTCCGCTTGGCTTGTAGAGCAGTTTAAAGTTGTATGCCTGTAGACAAAAAACCCGGTATTTTGAAAATTCTTCCCATTCAACTCTAGGCGCTCTATCTCTGCTAGTGTTGAAGGTACGGCGTAAAGTGTTTTTGACAACTTTTTGTGATTGCTGCTGTTGTAGACCAGCTAGAGAGCTTCTTTTAGGCTAAAATAAAAGGGGAACTTCCCCTCTTAAACGTCCTAGAGTTTCATTTAATTCGGTTTTCAACTTTACCAATAGTGATCCAAAGAAAAAGGCAAGAAAATAACCAAAATACGAAAAATTTTAAATTTGAAATTGGTAATCTAGCTTTTTCCGCTTGGCTTGTAGAGTAGTTTAAAGTTGTATGCCTGTAGACAAAAAACCCGGTCTTTTCAAAATTCTTCCCATTCAACTCTAGGCGCTCTATCTCTGCTAGTGTAGAAGGTACGGCGTAAAGTGTTTTTGACAACTTTTTGTGATTGCTGCCGTTCTAGACCAGCTAGAGAGCTTGTTTTATGCTCAAATATAAGAGGAACTTCCCGTCTTGAACGTCGTAGAGTTTCATTTAATTCGGTTTTCAACTTTACCAATAGTGATCCAAAGAAAAAAGCAAGAAAATCACCCAAATACGAAAATTTGAAATTGGTAATCTAGCTTTTTCCGCTTGGCTGGTAGAGCAACAAAAATCGGTATTTTGCAAATTCTTCCCATTCAGCTCTAAGCGCTCATCTGTGCTGGTTTAGAAGGTATGGAGTAAAGTATTTTTGACAACTTATTGTGATTGCTGCCGTTCTAGACCAGCTAGAGAGCTTGTTTTAGGCTCAAATAAAAGGGGAACTTCCCCTCTTGAACGTCCTAGAGTTTCATTTAATTCGGTTTTCAACTTTACCAATAGTGATCCAAAGAAAAAGGCAAGAAAATCACCAAAATACGAAAAATTTGAAATTTGAAATTGGTAATCTAGCTTTTTCCGCTTGGCTTGTAGAGCAGTTTAAAGTTGTATGCCTGTAGACAAAAAACCCGGTCTTTTGAAAATTCTTCCCATTCAACTCTAGGCGCTCTATCTCTGCTAGTTTAGAAGATACGTAATGTGTTTTTGACAACTTTTGGTGATTGCTGCCGTTCCAGACCAGATTGAGAGGTGGTTTTTGGCTCAAATAAAAGATAAACTTCCCCTCTTGAACGTCCTAGAGTTTCATTTAATTCGGTTTTCAACTTTACCAATAGTAATCCAAAGAAAAAGGCAAGAATATGAAATATATGAAATACGAAAAATTTGAAATTTGAAATTGGTAATCTAGCTTTTTCCGCTTGGCTGGTAGAGCAACAAAAATCGGTATTTTGCAAATTCTTCCCATTCAGCTCTAAGCGCTCATCTGTGCTAGTTTAGAAGGTACGGCGTAAAGTGTTTTTGACAACTTTTTGTGATTGCTGCCGTTCTAGACCAGCTAGAGAGCTTGTTTTATGCTCAAATAAAAGAGGAACTTCCCGTCTTGAACGTCGTAGAGTTTCATTTAATTTGGTTTTCAACTTTACCAATAGTGATTCAAAGAAAAAAGCAAGAAAATCACCGAAATACGAAAAATTTGAAATTTGAAATTGGTAATCTAGCTTTTTCCGCTTGGCATGTAGAGCAGATTAAAGTTGTATGCCTGTAGACAAAAAACCCGGTCTTTTGAAAATTCTTCCCATTCAACTTTAGGCGCTCTATCTCTGCTAGTGTAGAAGGTACGGCGTAAAGTGTTTTTGACAACTTTTTGTGATTGCTGCCGTTCTAGACCAGCTAGAGAGCTTGTTTTAGGCTCAAATAAAAGAGGAACTTCACCTCTGAACGTCCTAGAATTTCATTTAATTCGGTTTTCAACTTTACCAATAGTGATCCAAAGAAAAAGCAAGAAAATCACCCAAATACGAAAATTTGAAATTGGTAATCTAGCTTTTTCCGCTTGGCTGGTAGAGCAACAAAAATCGGTATTTTGCAAATTCTTCCCATTCAGCTCTAAGCGCTCATCTGTGCTAGTTTAGAAGGTATAGCGTAAAGTATTTTTGACAACTTTTTGTGATTGCTGCCGTTCTAGACCAGCTAGAGAGCTTGTTTTAGGCTCAAATAAAAGGGGAACTTCCCCTCTTGAACGTCCTAGAATTTCATTTAATTCGGTTTTCAACTTTACCAATAGTGATCCAAAGAAAAAGGCAAGAAAATCACCGAAATACGAAAAATTTGAAATTGGCAATCCAGCTTTTTCCGCTTGGCATGTAGAGCAGTTTAAAGTTGTATGCCTGTAGACAAAAAACCCGGTATTTTGAAAATTCTTCCCATTCAACTCTAAGCGCTCTATCTCTGCTAGTGTTGAAGGTACGGCGTAAAGTGTTTTTGACAACTTTTTGTGATTGCTGCTGTTGTAGACCAGCTAGAGAGCTTCTTTTAGGCTCAAATAAAAGAGGAACTTCACCTCTGAACGTCCTAGAATTTCATTTAATTCGGTTTTCAACTTTACCAATAGTGATCCAAAGAAAAAGCAAGAAAATCACCCAAATACCAAAAATTTGAAATTTGAAATTGGTAATCTAGCTTTTTCCGCTTGGCTTGTAGAGCAGTTTAAAGTTGTATGCCTGTAGACAAAAAACCCGGTATTTTGAAAATTCTTCCCATTCAACTCTAGGCGCTCTATCTCTGCTAGTGTTGAAGGTACGGCGTAAAGTGTTTTTGACAACTTTTTGTGATTGCTGCTGTTGTAGACCAGCTAGAGAGCTTCTTTTAGGCTAAAATAAAAGGGGAACTTCCCCTCTTAAACGTCCTAGAGTTTCATTTAATTCGGTTTTCAACTTTACCAATAGTGATCCAAAGAAAAAGGCAAGAAAATAACCAAAATACGAAAAATTTTAAATTTGAAATTGGTAATCTAGCTTTTTCCGCTTGGCTTGTAGAGTAGTTTAAAGTTGTATGCCTGTAGACAAAAAACCCGGTCTTTTCAAAATTCTTCCCATTCAACTCTAGGCGCTCTATCTCTGCTAGTGTAGAAGGTACGGCGTAAAGTGTTTTTGACAACTTTTTGTGATTGCTGCCGTTCTAGACCAGCTAGAGAGCTTGTTTTATGCTCAAATATAAGAGGAACTTCCCGTCTTGAACGTCGTAGAGTTTCATTTAATTCGGTTTTCAACTTTACCAATAGTGATCCAAAGAAAAAAGCAAGAAAATCACCCAAATACGAAAATTTGAAATTGGTAATCTAGCTTTTTCCGCTTGGCTGGTAGAGCAACAAAAATCGGTATTTTGCAAATTCTTCCCATTCAGCTCTAAGCGCTCATCTGTGCTGGTTTAGAAGGTATGGAGTAAAGTATTTTTGACAACTTATTGTGATTGCTGCCGTTCTAGACCAGCTAGAGAGCTTGTTTTAGGCTCAAATAAAAGGGGAACTTCCCCTCTTGAACGTCCTAGAGTTTCATTTAATTCGGTTTTCAACTTTACCAATAGTGATCCAAAGAAAAAGGCAAGAAAATCACCAAAATACGAAAAATTTGAAATTTGAAATTGGTAATCTAGCTTTTTCCGCTTGGCTTGTAGAGCAGTTTAAAGTTGTATGCCTGTAGACAAAAAACCCGGTCTTTTGAAAATTCTTCCCATTCAACTCTAGGCGCTCTATCTCTGCTAGTTTAGAAGATACGTAATGTGTTTTTGACAACTTTTGGTGATTGCTGCCGTTCCAGACCAGATTGAGAGGTGGTTTTGGCTCAAATAAAAGATAAACTTCCCCTCTTGAACGTCCTAGAGTTTCATTTAATTCGGTTTTCAACTTTACCAATAGTAATCCAAAGAAAAAGGCAAGAATATGAAATATATGAAATACGAAAAATTTGAAATTTGAAATTGGTAATCTAGCTTTTTCCGCTTGGCTGGTAGAGCAACAAAAATCGGTATTTTGCAAATTCTTCCCATTCAGCTCTAAGCGCTCATCTGTGCTAGTTTAGAAGGTACGGCGTAAAGTGTTTTTGACAACTTTTTGTGATTGCTGCCGTTCTAGACCAGCTAGAGAGCTTGTTTTATGCTCAAATAAAAGAGGAACTTCCCGTCTTGAACGTCGTAGAGTTTCATTTAATTTGGTTTTCAACTTTACCAATAGTGATCCAAAGAAAAAAGCAAGAAAATCACCGAAATACGAAAAATTTGAAATTTGAAATTGGTAATCTAGCTTTTTCCGCTTGGCATGTAGAGCAGATTAAAGTTGTATGCCTGTAGACAAAAAACCCGGTCTTTTGAAAATTCTTCCCATTCAACTTTAGGCGCTCTATCTCTGCTAGTGTAGAAGGTACGGCGTAAAGTGTTTTTGACAACTTTTTGTGATTGCTGCCGTTCTAGACCAGCTAGAGAGCTTGTTTTAGGCTCAAATAAAAGAGGAACTTCACCTCTGAACGTCCTAGAATTTCATTTAATTCGGTTTTCAACTTTACCAATAGTGATCCAAAGAAAAAGCAAGAAAATCACCCAAATACGAAAATTTGAAATTGGTAATCTAGCTTTTTCCGCTTGGCTGGTAGAGCAACAAAAATCGGTATTTTGCAAATTCTTCCCATTCAGCTCTAAGCGCTCATCTGTGCTAGTTTAGAAGGTATAGCGTAAAGTATTTTTGACAACTTTTTGTGATTGCTGCCGTTCTAGACCAGCTAGAGAGCTTGTTTTAGGCTCAAATAAAAGGGGAACTTCCCCTCTTGAACGTCCTAGAGTTTCATTTAATTCGGTTTTCAACTTTACCAATAGTGATCCAAAGAAAAAGGCAAGAAAATAACCAAAATACGAAAAATTTGAAATTCGAAAGTGGTAATCTAGCTTTTTTCGCTTGGGTTGTAGATTAGTTTAAAGTTGTATGCCTGTAGACAAAAAACCCGGTCTTTTCAAAATTCTTCCCATTCAACTCTAGGCGCTCATCTCTGCTAGTTTAGAAGGTATGGCGTAATGTGTTTTTGACAACTTTTTGTGATTGCTGCCGTTCTAGACCAGCTAGAGAGCTTGTTTTAGGCTCAAATAAAAGGGGAACTTCCCCTCTTGAACGTCCTAGAGTTTCATTTAATTCGGTTTTCAACTTTACCAATAGTGATCCAAAGAAAAAGGCAAGAAAATCACCAAAATACGAAAAATTTGAAATTTGAAATTGGTAATCTAGCTTTTTCCGCTTGGCTTGTAGAGCAGTTTAAAGTTGTATGCCTGTAGACAAAAAACCCGGTCTTTTGAAAATTCTTCCCATTCAACTCTAGGCGCTCTATCTCTGCTAGTTTAGAAGATACGTAATGTGTTTTTGACAACTTTTGGTGATTGCTGCCGTTCCAGACCAGATTGAGAGGTGGTTTTTGGCTCAAATAAAAGATAAACTTCCCCTCTTGAACGTCCTAGAGTTTCATTTAATTCGGTTTTCAACTTTACCAATAGTAATCCAAAGAAAAAGGCAAGAATATGAAATATATGAAATACGAAAAATTTGAAATTTGAAATTGGTAATCTAGCTTTTTCCGCTTGGCTGGTAGAGCAACAAAAATCGGTATTTTGCAAATTCTTCCCATTCAGCTCTAAGCGCTCATCTGTGCTAGTTTAGAAGGTACGGCGTAAAGTGTTTTTGACAACTTTTTGTGATTGCTGCCGTTCTAGACCAGCTAGAGAGCTTGTTTTATGCTCAAATAAAAGAGGAACTTCCCGTCTTGAACGTCGTAGAGTTTCATTTAATTTGGTTTTCAACTTTACCAATAGTGATCCAAAGAAAAAAGCAAGAAAATCACCGAAATACGAAAAATTTGAAATTTGAAATTGGTAATCTAGCTTTTTCCGCTTGGCATGTAGAGCAGATTAAAGTTGTATGCCTGTAGACAAAAAACCCGGTCTTTTGAAAATTCTTCCCATTCAACTTTAGGCGCTCTATCTCTGCTAGTGTAGAAGGTACGGCGTAAAGTGTTTTTGACAACTTTTTGTGATTGCTGCCGTTCTAGACCAGCTAGAGAGCTTGTTTTAGGCTCAAATAAAAGAGGAACTTCACCTCTGAACGTCCTAGAATTTCATTTAATTCGGTTTTCAACTTTACCAATAGTGATCCAAAGAAAAAGCAAGAAAATCACCCAAATACGAAAATTTGAAATTGGTAATCTAGCTTTTTCCGCTTGGCTGGTAGAGCAACAAAAATCGGTATTTTGCAAATTCTTCCCATTCAGCTCTAAGCGCTCATCTGTGCTAGTTTAGAAGGTATAGCGTAAAGTATTTTTGACAACTTTTTGTGATTGCTGCCGTTCTAGACCAGCTAGAGAGCTTGTTTTAGGCTCAAATAAAAGGGGAACTTCCCCTCTTGAACGTCCTAGAGTTTCATTTAATTCGGTTTTCAACTTTACCAATAGTGATCCAAAGAAAAAGGCAAGAAAATAACCAAAATACGAAAAATTTGAAATTCGAAAGTGGTAATCTAGCTTTTTTCGCTTGGGTTGTAGATTAGTTTAAAGTTGTATGCCTGTAGACAAAAAACCCGGTCTTTTCAAAATTCTTCCCATTCAACTCTAGGCGCTCATCTCTGCTAGTTTAGAAGGTATGGCGTAATGTGTTTTTGACAACTTTTTGTGATTGCTGCCGTTCTAGACCAGCTAGACAGCTTGTTTTAGGCTCAAATAAAACAGGAACTTCCCCTCTTGAACGTCCTAGAGTTTCATTTAATTTGGTTTTCAACTTTACCAATAGTGATCCAAAGAAAAAAGCAAGAAAATCACCGAAATACGAAAAATTTGAAATTTGAAATTGGCAATCCAGCTTTTTCCGCTTGGCATGTAGAGCAGTTTAAAGTTGTATGCCTGTAGACAAAAAACCCGGTCTTTTGAAAATTCTTCCCATTCAACTTTAGGCGCTCTATCTCTGCTAGTGTAGAAGGTACTGCGTAAAGTGTTTTTGACAACTTTTTGTGATTGCTGCCGTTCTAGACCAGCTAGAGAGCTTGTTTTAGGCTCAAATAAAAGAGGAACTTCACCTCTGAACGTCCTAGAATTTCATTTAATTCGGTTTTCAACTTTACCAATAGTGATCCAAAGAAAAAGCAAGAAAATCACCCAAATACCAAAAATTTGAAATTTGAAATTGGTAATCTAGCTTTTTCCGCTTGGCTTGTAGAGCAGTTTAAAGTTGTATGCCTGTAGACAAAAAACCCGGTATTTTGAAAATTCTTCCCATTCAACTCTAGGCGCTCTATCTCTGCTAGTGTTGAAGGTACGGCGTAAAGTGTTTTTGACAACTTTTTGTGATTGCTGCTGTTGTAGACCAGCTAGAGAGCTTCTTTTAGGCTAAAATAAAAGGGGAACTTCCCCTCTTGAACGTCCTAGAGTTTCATTTAATTCGGTTTTCAACTTTACCAATAGTGATCCAAAGAAAAAGGCAAGAAAATAACCAAAATACGAAAAATTTTAAATTTGAAATTGGTAATCTAGCTTTTTCCGCTTGGCTTGTAGAGTAGTTTAAAGTTGTATGCCTGTAGACAAAAAACCCTGTCTTTTCAAAATTCTTCCCATTCAACTCTAGGCGCTCTATCTCTGCTAGTGTAGAAGGTACGGCGTAAAGTGTTTTTGACAACTTTTTGTGATTGCTGCCGTTCTAGACCAGCTAGAGAGCTTGTTTTAGGCTCAAATAAAAGAGGAACTTCACCTCTGAACGTCCTAGAATTTCATTTAATTCGGTTTTCAACTTTACCAATAGTGATCCAAAGAAAAAGCAAGAAAATCACCCAAATACCAAAAATTTGAAATTTGAAATTGGTAATCTAGCTTTTTCCGCTTGGCTTGTAGAGCAGTTTAAAGTTGTATGCCTGTAGACAAAAAACCCGGTATTTTGAAAATTCTTCCCATTCAACTCTAGGCGCTCTATCTCTGCTAGTGTTGAAGGTACGGCGTAAAGTGTTTTTGACAACTTTTTGTGATTGCTGCTGTTGTAGACCAGCTAGAGAGCTTCTTTTAGGCTAAAATAAAAGGGGAACTTCCCCTCTTGAACGTCCTAGAGTTTCATTTAATTCGGTTTTCAACTTTACCAATAGTGATCCAAAGAAAAAGGCAAGAAAATAACCAAAATACGAAAAATTTTAAATTTGAAATTGGTAATCTAGCTTTTTCCGCTTGGCTTGTAGAGTAGTTTAAAGTTGTATGCCTGTAGACAAAAAACCCTGTCTTTTCAAAATTCTTCCCATTCAACTCTAGGCGCTCTATCTCTGCTAGTGTAGAAGGTACGGCGTAAAGTGTTTTTGACAACTTTTTGTGATTGCTGCCGTTCTAGATCAGCTAGAGAGTTTGTTTTATGCTCAAATATAAGATGAACTTCCCGTCTTGAACGTCGTAGAGTTTCATTTAATTCGGTTTTCAACTTTACCAATAGTGATCCAAAGAAAAAAGCAAGAAAATCACCCAAATACGAAAATTTGAAATTGGTAATCTAGCTTTTTCCGCTTGGCTGGTAGAGCAACAAAAATCGGTATTTTGCAAATTCTTCCCATTCAGCTCTAAGCGCTCATCTGTGCTAGTTTAGAAGGTATGGAGTAAAGTATTTTTGACAACTTATTGTGATTGCTGCCGTTCTAGACCAGCTAGAGAGCTTGTTTTAGGCTCAAATAAAGGGGGAACTTCCCCTCTTGAACGTCCTAGAGTTTCATTTAATTCGGTTTTCAACTTTACCAATAGTGATCCAAAGAAAAAGGCAAGAAAATCACCAAAATACGAAAAATTTTAAATTTGAAATTGGTAATCTAGCTTTTTCCGCTTGGCTTGTAGAGCAGTTTAAAGTTGTATGCCTGTAGACAAAAAACCCGGTCTTTTGAAAATTCTTCCCATTCAACTCTAGGCGCTCTATCTCTGCTAGTTTAGAAGATACGTAATGTGTTTTTGACAACTTTTGGTGATTGCTGCCGTTCCAGACCAGATTGAGAGGTGGTTTTTGGCTCAAATAAAAGATAAACTTCCCCTCTTGAACGTCCTAGAGTTTCATTTAATTCGGTTTTCAACTTTACCAATAGTAATCCAAAGAAAAAGGCAAGAATATGAAATATATGAAATACGAAAAATTTGAAATTTGAAATTGGTAATCTAGCTTTTTCCGCTTGGCTGGTAGAGCAACAAAAATCGGTATTTTGCAAATTCTTCCCATTCAGCTCTAAGCGCTCATCTGTGCTAGTTTAGAAGGTACGGCGTAAAGTGTTTTTGACAACTTTTTGTGATTGCTGCCGTTCTAGACCAGCTAGAGAGCTTGTTTTATGCTCAAATAAAAGAGGAACTTCCCCTCTTGAACGTCCTAGAGTTTCATTTAATTCGGTTTTCAACTTTACCAATAGTGATCCAAAGAAAAAGGCAAGAAAATCACCAAAATACGAAAAATTTTAAATTTGAAATTGGTAATCTAGCTTTTTCCGCTGGGCTTGTAGAGCAGTTTAAAGTTGTATGCCTGTAGACAAAAAACCCGGTATTTTGAAAATTCTTCCCATTCAACTCTAGGCGCTCTATCTCTGCTAGTGTTGAAGGTACGGCGTAAAGTGTTTTTGACAACTTTTTGTGATTGCTGCTGTTGTAGACCAGCTAGAGAGCTTCTTTTAGGCTAAAATAAAAGGGGAACTTCCCCTCTTGAACGTCCTAGAGTTTCATTTAATTCGGTTTTCAACTTTACCAATAGTGATCCAAAGAAAAAGGCAAGAAAATAACCAAAATACGAAAAATTTTAAATTTGAAATTGGTAATCTAGCTTTTTCCGCTTGGCTTGTAGAGTAGTTTAAAGTTGTATGCCTGTAGACAAAAAACCCGGTCTTTTGAAAATTCTTCCCATTCAACTCTAGGCGCTCTATCTCTGCTAGTTTAGAAGATACGTAATGTGTTTTTGACAACTTTTGGTGATTGCTGTCGTTCCAGACCAGATTGAGAGGTGGTTTTTGGCTCAAATAAAAGATAAACTTCCCCTCTTGAACGTCCTAGAGTTTCATTTAATTCGGTTTTCAACTTTACCAATAGTAATCCAAAGAAAAAGGCAAGAATATGAAATATATGAAATACGAAAAATTTGAAATTTGAAATTGGTAATCTAGCTTTTTCCGCTTGGCTGGTAGAGCAACAAAAATCGGTATTTTGCAAATTCTTCCCATTCAGCTCTAAGCGCTCATCTGTGCTAGTTTAGAAGGTACGGCGTAAAGTGTTTTTGACAACTTTTTGTGATTGCTGCCGTTCTAGACCAGCTAGAGAGCTTGTTTTATGCTCAAATAAAAGAGGAACTTCCCGTCTTGAACGTCGTAGAGTTTCATTTAATTTGGTTTTCAACTTTACCAATAGTGATCCAAAGAAAAAAGCAAGAAAATCACCGAAATACGAAAAATTTGAAATTTGAAATTGGTAATCTAGCTTTTTCCGCTTGGCATGTAGAGCAGATTAAAGTTGTATGCCTGTAGACAAAAAACCCGGTCTTTTGAAAATTCTTCCCATTCAACTTTAGGCGCTCTATCTCTGCTAGTGTAGAAGGTACGGCGTAAAGTGTTTTTGACAACTTTTTGTGATTGCTGCCGTTCTAGACCAGCTAGAGAGCTTGTTTTAGGCTCAAATAAAAGAGGAACTTCACCTCTGAACGTCCTAGAATTTCATTTAATTCGGTTTTCAACTTTACCAATAGTGATCCAAAGAAAAAGCAAGAAAATCACCCAAATACGAAAATTTGAAATTGGTAATCTAGCTTTTTCCGCTTGGCTGGTAGAGCAACAAAAATCGGTATTTTGCAAATTCTTCCCATTCAGCTCTAAGCGCTCATCTGTGCTAGTTTAGAAGGTATGACGTAAAGTATTTTTGACAACTTTTTGTGATTGCTGCCATTCTAGACCAGCTAGAGAGCTTGTTTTAGGCTCAAATAAAAGGGGAACTTCCCCTCTTGAACGTCCTAGAGTTTCATTTAATTCGGTTTTCAACTTTACCAATAGTGATCCAAAGAAAAAGGCAAGAAAATAACCAAAATACGAAAAATTTGAAATTCGAATGTGGTAATCTAGCTTTTTTCGCTTGGGTTGTAGATTAGTTTAAAGTTGTATGCCTGTAGACAAAAAACCCGGTCTTTTCAAAATTCTTCCCATTCAACTCTAGGCGCTCATCTCTGCTAGTTTAGAAGGTATGGCGTAATGTGTTTTTGACAACTTTTTGTGATTGCTGCCGTTCTAGACCAGCTAGACAGCTTGTTTTAGGCTCAAATAAAAGAGGAACTTCCCCTCTTCAACGTCCTAGAGTTTCATTTAATTTGGTTTTCAACTTTACCAATAGTGATCCAAAGAAAAAAGCAAGAAAATCACCGAAATACGAAAAATTTGAAATTTGAAATTGGCAATCCAGCTTGTAGAGTTTCATTTAATTTGGTTTTCAACTTTACCAATAGTGATCCAAAGAAAAAAGCAAGAAAATCACCGAAATACGAAAAATTTGAAATTTGAAATTGGTAATCTAGCTTTTTCCGCTTGGCATGTAGAGCAGATTAAAGTTGTATGCCTGTAGACAAAAAACCCGGTCTTTTGAAAATTCTTCCCATTCAACTTTAGGCGCTCTATCTCTGCTAGTGTAGAAGGTACGGCGTAAAGTGTTTTTGACAACTTTTTGTGATTGCTGCCGTTCTAGACCAGCTAGAGAGCTTGTTTTAGGCTCAAATAAAAGAGGAACTTCACCTCTGAACGTCCTAGAATTTCATTTAATTCGGTTTTCAACTTTACCAATAGTGATCCAAAGAAAAAGCAAGAAAATCACCCAAATACCAAAAATTTGAAATTGGTAATCTAGCTTTTTCCGCTTGGCTTGTAGAGCAGTTTAAAGTTGTATGCCTGTAGACAAAAAACCCGGTCTTTTGAAAATTCTTCCCATTCAGCTCTAAGCGCTCATCTCTGCTAGTTTAGAAGGTATGGCGTAAAGTGTTTTTGACAACTTTTTGTGATTGCTGCCGTTCTAGACCAGCTAGAGAGCTTGTTTTAGGCTCAAATAAAAGAGGAACTTCCCCTCTTGAACGTCCTAGAGTTTAATTTAATTCGGTTTTTAACTTTACCAATAGTGATCCAAAGAAAAAAGCAAGAAAATCACCCAAATACGAAAAATTTGAAATTTGAAATTGGTAATCTAGCTTTTTCCGCTTGGCTTGTAGAGCAGTTTAAAGTTGTATGCCTGTAGACAAAAAACCCGGTCTTTTGAAAATTCTTCCCATTCAACTTTAGGCGCTCTATCTCTGCTAGTTTAGAAGATACGTAATGTGTTTTTGACAACTTTTGGTGATTGCTGCCGTTCCAGACCAGATAGAGAGGAGGTTTTTGGCTCAAATAAAAGATAAACTTCCCCTCTTGAACGTCCTAGAGTTTCATTTTATTCGGTTTTCAACTTTACCAATAGTAATCCAAAGAAAAAGGCAAGAACATCACCCAAATATGAAAAATTTGAAATTTGAAATTGGTAATCTAGCTTTTTCCGCTTGGCTGGTAGAGCAACAAAAATCGGTATTTTGCAAATTCTTCCCATTCAGCTCTAAGCGCTCATCTCTGCTAGTTTAGAAGGTATGGCGTAAAGTGTTTTTGACAACTTTTTGTGATTGCTGCCGTTCTAGACCAGCTAGAGAGCTTGTTTTAGGCTCAAATAAAAGAGGAACTTCCCCTCTTGAACGTCCTAGATTTTCATTTAATTCGGTTTTCAACTTTACCAATAGTGATCCAAAGAAAAAAGCAAGAAAATCACCCAAATACGAAAAATTTGAAATTTGAAATTGGTAATCTAGCTTTTTCCGCTTGGCTTGTAGAGCAGTTTAAAGTTGTATGCCTGTAGACAAAAAACCCGGTCTTTTGCAAATTCTTTCCATTCAACTCTAGGCGCTCTATCTCTGCTAGTGTAGAAGGTACGGCGAATAGTGTTTTTGACAACTTTTTGTGATTGCTGCCGTTCTGGACCAGCTAGAGAGCTTGTTTTAGGCTCAAATAAAAGAGGAACTTCCTCTCTTGAACGTCTTAGAGTTTCATTTAATTCGGTTTTCAACTTTACCAATAGTGATGCAAAGAAAAAAGCAAGAAAATCACCCAAATACGAAAATTTGAAATTGGTAATCTAGCTTTTTCCGCTTGGCTGGTAGAGCAACAAAAATCGGTATTTTGCAAATTCTTCCCATTCAGCTCTAAGCGCTCATCTCTGCTAGTTTAGAAGGTATGGCGTAAAGTGTTTTTGACAACTTTTTGTGATTGCTGCCGTTCTAGACCAGCTAGAGAGCTTGTTTTAGGCTCAAATAAAAGAGGAACTTCCCCTCTTGAACGTCCTAGATTTTCATTTAATTCGGTTTTCAACTTTACCAATAGTGATCCAAAGAAAAAAGCAAGAAAATCACCCAAATACGAAAAATTTGAAATTTGAAATTGGTAATCTAGCTTTTTCCGCTTGGCTTGTAGAGCAGTTTAAAGTTGTATGCCTGTAGACAAAAAACCCGGTCTTTTGCAAATTCTTTCCATTCAACTCTAGGCGCTCTATCTCTGCTAGTGTAGAAGGTACGGCGAAAAGTGTTTTTGACAACTTTTTGTGATTGCTGCCGTTCTGGACCAGCTAGAGAGCTTGTTTTAGGCTCAAATAAAAGAGGAACTTCCCCTCTTGAACGTCTTAGAGTTTCATTTAATTCGGTTTTCAACTTTACCAATAGTGATGCAAAGAAAAAAGCAAGAAAATCACCCAAATACGAAAATTTGAAATTGGTAATCTAGCTTTTTCCGCTTGGCTGGTAGAGCAACAAAAATCGGTATTTTGCAAATTCTTCCCATTCAGCTCTAAGCGCTCATCTCTGCTAGTTTAGAAGGTATGGCGTAAAGTGTTTTTGACACCTTTTTGTGATTGCTGCCGTTCTAGACCAGATAGAGAGCTTGTTTTAGGCTCAAATAAAAGAGGAACTTCCGCTCTTGAACGTCCTAGAGTTTCATTTAATTCGGATTTCAACTTTACCAATAGTGATGCAAAGAAAAAAGCAAGAAAATCACCCAAATACGAAAATTTGAAATTGGTAATCTAGCTTTTTCCGCTTGGCTGGTAGAGCAACAAAAATCGGTATTTTGCAAATTCTTCCCATTCAGCTCTAAGCGCTCATCTCTGCTAGTTTAGAAGGTATGGCGTAAAGAATGTTTGACAACTTTTTGTGATTGCTGCCTTTCTAGACCAGCTAGAGAGCTTGTTTTAGGCTCAAATAACAGAGCAACTTCCCCTCTTGAGTAGTATGAATATAGGCAAGGTAAGGCAATTGGGTCGTGCGTTTAAAAAACGAACTACAATCCATCCAAATTCCAACTAGTCCAATAACCATCCACCAAAAATCTTATTACAATTCATCAAAATCCAACTATACCAATCGGTATCCACCAAAAAATCTTATTCAGCAGCAAACCCAATAAGGTATCCAATTGGCATTTAAATAAATCCAACTAAAATAATTTGTTCTTCTAATAAAGTGATGTTATTTTGGCCGCAACTCCCCCCTGTAATCCCATTGGCAGTAGTATGAATATAGGCAGTTGCTTCGTCGTCCTCCATCTGAAACTTCTACCTGCTAAGATTGAGTTTCATATGCGCCGGTTAAGGGTATTTTGAGAACAGTCACAACCATCTATCCTGCTAAGATCGTATTTGAGAAGAGTTTGATTATAGCAAATACTTGAACCCACTACCGCACAAAAGTTATAAAATCGTCCGATACGTTCTTAAGACTTGAGAGCAGCACCAAAATGGACAAGGGCCACCTGTGTTAACTGATCAAGACTCACCCCCGCCCCATTGTTTTGTCTTTCTGTTTACTTGTTTGTTTTTATCAATC
This sequence comes from Coelopa pilipes, assembly GCA_947389925.1. Lineage (NCBI taxonomy): Eukaryota > Metazoa > Arthropoda > Insecta > Diptera > Coelopidae > Coelopa > Coelopa pilipes. The sequence continues at coordinate 13,174,625 of OX376700.1, forward strand.
CGTCTCATTAAACGAAGTCCGCACTCACAACCCGTAATATAAACTATATTTTATGGCCATACGATAACGTGAATTGAATTTCATAACGATAACCGTCAGTGTTTTATTTGTAATATAATTATTGTAACGTTCGATTTTCTTTCGTCTCTTTGAATGTATTTCATGTATGTGAGATAATTAAATACAAATGAAAATGTGACGAATTTAGAAGATGTATATACAATAAAGATGAGAAAGAATAAGAATAAGGTAACATGTATGCATTACATATAAAGGTACCTCAACCAATAAGAAGTTTTGTAAAGAAAAATACAAATGTTGCTGCTGAGTGCTTGAAAGAACTAGGCATATTGCATAGCACATCTCTCTAACGGAGTAGAATGAAATAGAAACATTTTTGAATAACAGATTTGACCAATGAAAACCCATTGACAATCTTATACAATTGTGTTCAGATTTACTTCTATATAAAGTATTGAAATCCATTTGAAAAATAGTCTCAAATTAAATCTCATAGTGGAAGTGCTTACATTTGATTCAAATAATGGTAAGTAAATATTTTTCAATAAATGTAAATATTTATTTCTAATATTTATTTAACAGAATCTTATCCAACAATTAAATAATTGTTCTAAAGGGGTTGGTCAAGGATATACTAAAGTTGATGATTTAAATATTGATCAGGACTATATTATCACTGGATGCAAAGTTAAGGAAACACAATTTGGTGAAAAGCTGATCATTTATTTGTTAGATGAAAATGATTCTCCTCTTTGGATTTTCTTGCCCAAGCGATTTACTCAAATATTTCACACAAAAAAAAACCCATTCAAAGTACTAAAAGATAGTGGCGTTCAGAGTTTAATTTTTAGAGGGAGAGATAAAAATAAATTCAATATGGCAATTTTCGAATTTGTTTCTAAGTTAAATACAACATACGAATAATAAAATGAATATATAATTTAAATAATACAAAAATAAATAATTTTACAATTAATTATACTTGGAATATTTTTTATTTATTTTCTTTTTAATTGTAAATTCGGTTTTAAATAGTTTTAAAACCTTTGAGTCATTGAATTTCAAATTGGATTTATCAAATAAGTTTAGAAACATTTTTATTGATTTGTTTTGTGATTTGTAAAGTGCATACATTGCACAATAATGACCGCATGTACTGGAAAAATATCCTTGAACTTGCTGCTTATTGTATGAAAAACTTTTACAATTTCGTTTAAGAAAAAGTATAAAGTCTTTATTATGAGGATATTGTCCAGATGAATCAAAGTACTCTCCTTTGTTTGTAGAACTGAAGTAGAATGCAACCCAATGACTTCCGGGTCGATGAGATGGATCCATATTTGCAATTACAATAGCAGGCTTTTGTATAGTAAATGGTAATTGGTTGGAGGCGTATACACCTCTAAAATACATTTTAGTTGAAGCATGTTTTTGTAGAGCATTTCTAATTTGTAGTGTATTCATATTTTTTTATAATGTTATGCGAACGTTCCTGTTTCTATCAATATCCAGCATTGAATCATATTCACAGTAAACTAAACAGGTAATCGCTTCTTCTAAGGGTTGTGCAAATCTCCCCTCAATGCGAATTGTACCTTGACTCAATAAATTTGCGCACATCGACGTATTCGAATGATCAGAGGTTAAATCAAACCCCAAAATGAAATATCCAGTATCAAAAAGTTCTTTAGTTACAAAAAGACCTTTATCAAAATGTTTAATTCCATTTCCTTTAAATAGCATATTATAAGCTCTGGAACTTTTACAATTCTTTAAATCATTATAATCAAATTCTAACGGTTGCGAAGGAATTTGTACTCCGTTTACTGAGAGATTAAATCTCTGAATATTAAAATGTTGAAATTGTTGAATGGATCTAAATTTCTACTTCCGGAATATGCTTTATTAGAAACCATGCAAAACGCTATAAAATTTGGTAATTGTCCAATCACTACATTATCAATCGACAATGAATGATTTCCTGGATAAAGTGTGAATGACTTCACTTCGACTCTGTTGAAGGGATATATAGCATTTTTATTAAGTAAAACCTTATGATGAGCTAGAAGGATGCTAGGGTTTATTCTTATATGGTTCATAAATAATTGCGCTTCTAAAATTTTTAGAGATGCTTCCCCTGCTGATTCCATAATATAAAAAGATGCCTTTTCCATATTGAAAGTAATACGAAGGTCCACATTATTCAATAATAATTTGGATTGGTTAAATATATCTCCATGTATTTTACCATATAACTCAACTGTATTACTTTTTTGAAAAATGCTTTTTCTTGCAGTTAATCCAGTATTTCCACCTACCCCATCTGAAGTTGTGTCTGGAATCCATCCAGAGGTAGTTAGATGTGATTTACTCGCATCTGTTTCATAATTAAGTAATGTTTGTATATAAGCTCTGTAGTGATAATTATTATCACTTTGGGATACCAGAACATTATTCAAATAAACAGACGAACTCCTAAATATGGAGTGAAGAACATTATTTACAATTCCAACTGAATCATCCGCTATATTCTGGTTTTCTTTATTTTTCAACTGCACTACTAATTTTAAATATACGCTAGATAGGTCTCTATAAGTTTCTCCATTTCCTAGGCATACAAACTCAATCGATCCAGCATTATCTAATGATGCAATAGGGTTATACGCCACTTCTTCTGTTCGCAAAATACTATTTTGAGTAGGGAGAGGCTCAAATAAATCAAGTTCACTTTTCATGCACTCCATTTTTTAATATTTTTTAAACGTTATATTATGATGAAAATATATCCTTGGGTATAGTTTTTTGACTAAAAAATTTTCTTATCTTATTGACACGTTTACTTTTGGAAGAAGTTTTAGAATGAGGATTTTTTTTTCGGTTTCTTGCGCTTTATATGTTTTTTTTCCAGATCCTTTTTGTAGTACTTTCGAAATTTTATTAATAGCCTTACTTGATAAGTTTTGAAGGGCTAACTGTCCTTGCTCTTCTAAAATATTTCTTAGTGGTTTTCTTCCGCAATCATTCATTATTGCTTTTCCTGTTTCCGTAGCTTGATTTTTTATGGCATTTAGCCCTGATAGAAATAAAGGTTTTAAATTTCTGTGTAAACCAGAGAAAAATGAACCAATTCCTCTACCCTGTTGAATAATTCTCGGTGATATGTAAAGTGTTCCTATATGACTAATTCCAGATCCGGACTGATTTAGATAATATTGTGTGTAAAGCTGTTCCATGACGAGTTAAATCTGAGCAACTTTCTTTCTCAGTACCTCATTTATATCTTTTATTTCTTTCTACGAAAATGTAAGGTAACATATATTGGAACATGAGTAGCCTCAAAATACAGCTTTTCACCTACAAGGTTCGTTATCAAAATATATATATCTTTTATAGAAATCGTCTCAATGGGATAGTATTCAATGAAAGAAAATTTTTTTAATTGACTAGTTCCATCATATGGAAGGACTTTTAAGCAACGTAAATTGGAATCACCAATGCATCTGGGTTTAATAATATCAGTATAAATTAAAATTATTTCGTTTGATGGAGGGTCTAGTTTCTTTACAATAGAATTAGAAACTAATGCATTCAAAAAAATTTCTGTTAATCCAACCTCCCAATTCTCTGAAATTTGAGTTGGTATATTCACAATATTTGTAAAAGCAGATTGAACATTTCCAGTGTATACACTTAATGAATTATTACTGAGTAAGGTAACACTGAATTCTTGAAGGATGTTCATTATCTTATGGTTCAGAGAATAATAGCGTTTTTGAAAATATGTTGATATTTATATGTATTTTCAAAGTGATATCCATTCAATATCATTTTTTTCAAATTGTTTTACAGCCAGTTTTAATTTATAAAGGTGATTCCAAATTCGATTTCTTTTCTGCATTGCAGACATAGATTTTTTTGTAGATAGAGGTTTCTTCTTAGGTGGATTTTCTAATTTTCTATCATTTAAAGATATATCGTGACGCTTTCTCTTATGAGGATAAACTTCAATTTCATTTTCTTTTGATTTCAAATTTTTTTTCTGTCTCTTATGCAAAGATTCAAATTCGTCTTTAGAACTGGATTGTAGTTTTTCCTTGTCGAACTTGTTTTCCATATCATTGAAAGTATCTAATTCTTTTTTATTAATTTCATTAATCTGGGGGTTTAGAACTACCTCATCAGTTTGAGTTTCATTATCAGCTGAATTAAATTTTTGATTCGTATGGCTATTGAACTCTAGAATTTTATTTGGATTTCGTCTTCTTTTATTGTTAATATATTTATTTAACTCTTCTCTAATGGTAATCCATTTATTAAAATCATTCAAATGTTTACTAATAAATATCGGTAATAGTTTCCGATTTAAAAATACAGATGACAGAGAATCATTAAAAATCATGTTGTAAGTATTTGGGTGTACAAGTAATACTTTATTTAACTTAGTTTTAGACATTATCGATGAGTTTGCCAATTATTCCTGAGAGCAATGAAGATAGGAGAACTGGAAGAAATCCCCCACGTTGAATTAGCACTTTCCTTTTGGTGCTTACAGATCGTTTTGGACATGATATACATCTGAGTTCATTTTTATACCTTTTTAAAAATTTCTTATCCTTTGTTTTCAATTTGTTATTTCCATTTAGTGTATTATATGCTATTTCAATAATTGATTTTAATACGTCTTCATGACAATTCTTTAAAATTGCTTTCCTTAGTTTTGTGTCAGCATTTTTTATCGTGTACAAAAAATGCTTGTTTTCCTTTAACCGCTTGAGATTCTTTTTGTAAACCATTTTCACTAGTATCACAATAGCAGAAGCAATAATCTTTATTAAATATTTTTGTTCTATATCTGAGAAGATCATTAATGCCTTGTGTGAGATCAATGACTAAATATCCATGAGGTTCGTCTGTAACCTCTTTATATATTTTCATTAGTTCTCTAGGGTTTTCTGGATATATTTGCCGAGCTAAGTGTTGAAACTGCAACTTATCGCGGGGATTTTTAAATACAACTATATATTTTGAGTTTAATGAAATATCTCGAGTGTGAGATGATTTATGAAAAATGTTCTGAGTGACTACGATAACAGATAGATTTCTGTGATGCGAACCTTTTGTAAAAAGTTCACAGACTTCTTTATTAAACGCACCCATCATCAAGTCATCTAATATTATTAGAATGGGTTCATTATTTTCATTCTCAAAACTTTCAGGTATGCCTCTATGAAATTCAATATTATTTAGTTTTGGTTTAGCCTTTTCTTCTCCATAACACCAAATTATACGATTGATTTCTTCGCTTATTAAATGCGATTTTAATTCAATTAGTTTTTCTAAAAAAGTAGTTTTTCCTGACCCTGATGGTCCACTGATTAGCATTGTAAATGGATGTATGAACTGATAAAACATGATGACTGTGGAATAACTAAAACGTCTGCGACTGATAAATAATCGATATATCCATCATTCCAATCAAGTCCATTTACATTTTTTTTACAGAATAAATATTTCTTTCGAGCGTCGATATCCAGTTCTTTATATGAATAGGGTGGCTTAAACACATAATAGTTGGGTATAACTGATCCACCACTCATAAAAGCGAGCTCCTTAATGAATAATTGTTGATTATTTCCACACAAATATTGGAAATCCAGTAGAATTGTTTTCTCTTTCTGAAATTGAGTCATTTTCGAATCAAAGAAAAAATAAAACTGAAATTGTATCGTCATCTCAATCCTTTATATAGCATATAATTGCTTGAGGTCTTTTCAGTTTGAGCTAGCTCGCAAGAAAAGATGGAACAAATTAAGGAGGAAAAACGTGAAATTAAACAGATACAGGATCATGAAGTAATTTTCGGTATGGAATATTATATAAACTTGAATTTAAAAATAAAATGTGGGTTTTCAACAACTCGAAATTTTACACCAATGTTATGGATTCAGCAAGGAAATAATTATATTGGATTGGATCGTGAGGAATGGATTCATCTTATGGCTTATAAGGAATTCATACAATTAAAATTGGATCATCACAAATTCCTTTCACCGGATACATTATTAAGTTACCCTTCATTTCAAAATATACATTGTGAATTTGTATATAAAAAAAGTAATGGTAACTGCATATTCACTTTGAATCACTTTGGTAATTGTATAGAATTCGATAGCCGAGCCTGGAAAAAATTAATTCGAGTTGGTGTCTTTTTATCTACTTTTCTATGTTGGAATACAATTTTACAAAAACAAATATTTAATTTTTATCACAATCATTTTATATCAACATGTATTGAACAAAAGAAAAATTGTATTAAATTTTCTGAAATTAAAGGATTTTTTTCAGATGATGTTAAAGTAGATTTAACTAGATTATGTTTTGAAATATCAAGAAAAATGCAAAGTGTAATTAAAAATGATATTAAAATGTATAAAGTATTAAGAAGAACAAAATTAGTAAAGGAAGAATATGTATAATAAGGTTAAATTAAAAAATAAAAATTTTAAAACATGAGTAAGAAAATTGTTGTTGACGAAATTCACAGATATGCTAGAAAAAATTTTCCTCGGCGAAGATTTATACAAAAAGGTTTGCACGACACATGGCATATTGATTTGGTTGAAATGATTCCATTTCAACAAACAAACAATGGATACAAATATCTTCTTACAATAGTAGATACTTTTTCTAAATTTGCATTTGCTCTTCCTGTGAAAACAAAAAGCGCCAAAAATGTAACTATGGCCATGAGTGAAGTATTAAAAAACTCAAATCATCTTCCAAAAAATATTCAATCTGATCAGGGGAAAGAATTTTTTAATTATGAATTTAAAAGTTTAATGAATAAATTTAAAATTAATCATTATCATACATATACACATATGAAAGCTTCAATTTGTGAGCGCTTTAATAGAACATTAAAAAATATGATGTGGAAAATGTTTAGTATGAATGGTGACTATAAATGGATTACAAATTTACAATCACTTATATCTAAGTACAACAATTCATGGCACAGAACAATTAAAATGAAACCAATTGAAGTGAATAAAATTAATGAAAACAGAATACTTCAGAGCATATATAGTTTTCCAAAAAAATTTCCAAAACCAAAATTTAACGTAGGTGACTCTGTTAGAATTAGCAAGTTTAAAGGTACATTTTTCAAAGGATATACACCAAATTGGACAACGGAAATTTTCATTATAGAAAAAATTAATATCACTTACCCAGTGACATATATTTTAAAAGATTATAAGGAATCTATTATCAAAGGTGCCTTTTATGAGTATGAACTGCAGAAAGTCAGGAATAAAAACGGGTATTTGGTTGAAAAAGTATTGAAGCGTAAAGGCAATAAGTTATATGTTAAATGGCTAGAATTTGAAAATATTCATAACTCATGGATTCTTAAAAGTGAATTACTAAAATAGGGTATATAAATCATTAACATAACCCCCAGTTGCCTAGTGTATGTCAACTGAATCGCATATTAAAAGAATAAATATGCAATGGTTTAAGAAAGGATATGTTCGATTACTCTACTGTAACTATTGCGGTAGCAACGAACATTTAGAGAATAACTGTAGAAAGAAAAAATTTGATGATTTGAAACAGCAGTCTGATAAGAAAAATATAAAACAAAAATAGGTGGTATGGAAATATATTTTGTTTTATTGATAATTAAATATGAAATATATACATGTCTTAAATATATAATAGATTGACATAAAATGGCTATTTACATAGTTATTTTTAACTAATAAAGTTATAGTTATGCGTAGAAAGGTGTTTTTTTTTTTGTTTTTTTTTTGGTAGTTTGTGTTAGTTTATTGTTTCCGAATATATATAATTAGCTGTCTATTCTATAGTGACCCCATGCTGAAGTTGATATACCATCAGATGAAATAGGTCTTTTATCATCTAGATAGTTTAAGCTTATTTTGTTTACAATTTCTGTATATAGTTGATGAGATCGACTTCTTATTACCCGTTAATGACCATAAAAAGTTTTTCGATTGCTAATACATTCAATATAATCATTAAACTGTAGTTTTCTAACTATATTACTTTTCACACCCTTAACTTTTTTAACAACTTTGTCGTTACATTCATCTGATTTCTTATCAACTTTATAAGCATAGGCTTTAGCTTTCAAACCTACAAAACTGGTAATAACTCTCCCCGCATTTTCATCTTTCATTAAACCTTTTTATTAAGCCGTTTTATATTGAACTGGTTCTCATCGCTATAATCAGATGTATCAAAGTACGACGGATTTTGTTTTATTAATTTATATAGATCATCCTCTGAAGAGATTATAAAAGAATCGGTATCCATATAAATAGTATTAGAAGACGGGCTTTTCATTTTGAGAAAATTATAATAAAAATCGTACATCAGCCATTTCGATAGCTCTAAAACAGAAAAACCTACATAAATGGGTTTATCGTACACAATTTCTAATTTAGTTAGTTCAACACCTATCAGATTTTCACTAAATATTTCAATGCTATGTACATTTGATTTACTAATAAGTGACCTGTATCCCTCGGAATTTTGTCTGTTATCATAGTGTGTAACTAAGCGAACGTCTCTTCTTTTTTCTACATTTTCCATAGTTTTACCATAAACTGCGTTGTTCATGAGCTTATAGAAATTTTTTTCAAAATCATTATTTGCCACCGTTCGTTTTTCAGTATTTAAATTAATGTAAGATTTTAACCAAGCGCTTTGTTTAAATATTAATACCCGATGTATTTTCTTCAAAATCAAACCGTGACTCAAAGCAAGTTGTAAATTTTTGAGATGAATGATGTAGTTTTCTTTTTTATGAAAGTCCGCAATTAACTTTTTCCCTTTTCCACCGACAGGTATTTTGTTCTCAGGACAAAATGGAAGAGAGTTATAAGCATCATGCAAAGTCTCAGGATATTCTAGATCAACTTCTAGAATATAACCAATATCATCCTCGGTGGATATATTAAAAACATTTAAACTTTCTACTTCTTTTTTTTCTAGAAATTTAAAATTAGATATTGGAAGTTTCTGAGACATTGCCCATCCATATAAATTATTTGCATCTATGTAGAGCAAATAATTTTCTTTATTTTTAGGGTTGTATCCAGCATTCATATACTTATTATTTGCAAATGAAACCCTATGACTACATTGCGTCAAGCCTCCTCTCACTTCAATTTTTAGAAAATTATGAATATCTGCATCATTTATCAACTCTAATTCTACTTCAGCATGGCATCCCAAGAAAGTGAAGGCGCAGTAACATAGTTACAGGGATCTAAGTTATATATATTCCTACATATGGAACGGAAAATCTGGCGTAGTTCGTCATCATCGCAGAGAAGTGAATTGGTTGGTGCCGGTGATGTCCAATACATTTTATATAAATCATCGAGTCTTTCTTCCAATGCAGATATAAATTTCTCCACACAATCATTTCCTATAATTAAAAATATGTTTAAAACCTTATTCTATTTATTCACTTTTGTATTTTTGTTAATCTTACCTTCATATGTCCAAATTTCATTTAGCTGTGGATTATATGTATGACAAACATGAAAAGAAATCGCACATGCTTGATGCTTCTGGATTTGTGTTGTGGATTCGCTTATTGTAGGATTGGTTTCACATTTTATCAAAATTGATTCAATATCTGCATATACAACTATTGGTGGAGATAGTTTTTTGTCGAATCTTTCGAACTTTATTGTTGCTCCCTCTAGAGGATATGTCGCTGTTACTTTCCCGCACTCAGTTGTGTTATGTCGCTTTGTATCTATGTTATAGTATGATTGACATAAGTCGCAAAAGTATCCAGGAGTATGACTCGCTGTAAATTGACTTTTCACTAGTCTTTTTAAATCACGAATCAGACAAAAGTGATAGTTACAACTGGAATCCATTTGCAGCAGCATATTTATATGAAACTCCCGAACTTCTTTTGCTGATCGTGATGGTCCAATTACTTTAGTTGGGTCGTTAGCTTTTCTTTTTTCCTTTAGCTCATACGTATTAATGCTAAAATTACAATTATTTTTTTCAAATTCCTTCAAATCTTTTATAGTGGCTGGAAAATTCATTTTTGAAAAATTTAGATTTATTCCTCTAAATCTTATTTTTTCTGAGCAAATATCAAGTATTTTATAATAACTTGGGTTGGTCAGTTTAAAAATTAGCTTCTCATTTAGGTTATCTAATTTATACGCAATATATGAGAGAACTGTCCATTTGAAACAATATATGTCATTATTTTTAACATTAGTTGTTGCTGCTTTCGAGTTAATATCTCTCGGTAATGCAATATACTCCCCAGCAGGAATATATTCTAATTTACATATAGTCGTTTCAATGTATTTAAATTCAGCAATAGCCCATCCACTATCTCGTTCCTGGAATTCACTAGATATTTTTATTAATTCATCGGAAAACTCCTCTAATATTGGTTCTATCTCATCAATATTGTACACACATTTAAATTGCGTAGCAAAATGTTTTAATGTTATCACCATTTCATTATCATCTTAGGCTTTTACATATTCGCCATATAAAACTAAATTCATTTTAATAAATTCATGTTCAGCAATATTTGTTTCAATTATGGCTTTAAGATAACTCTTAATATCGGCATAAAATGAGTTGAAACAAATTTCATTCCTCAAGTTACCAATAATTCTGTAACGACGACACATTCTATTATCAAGTGGAGATGTTTGATATACATTTTCCGAGATATTGGTTGCAGACTTATCTTTGTGCGCATTCGTGCGCAAATGCATTTTAAATTTGTTAGACTGTATGCTAACATCACATATCTCACATCTTTTCAGCTCCGTGTTATCACAAATTTTTTTGGTCGGTTTTATTGCCAATGATGTATCTTCCAAAAGACGTTTCCTTGGTTTCTCTCCTTTACACTGATTGTAGTGGGTGTTGAAATTTTCCAATCCATAAATGCTAATATTACAATTATCACAACAAATCGCAATAATATTGGATTTGCATTCTCTGACATTTTTATTAAAATGTTCAAACATGAGTTTTTCGCTAAGGAAAAGTTTTCCACAGTTTTCACAATTATACATTTTGTATTTCTTTCCTTTTACTTTGACACTACACAAAAAGACTCACTGACATGTAACGTACTAATACGAATTTTTGAAAAATAATTGTATTTATATTAAAGAGAACGATTTCATTTCTACTGCTACCTTCTTATTAGCTATGTATTATACCAAGGAATATTATGTTTATCTCTTTCTTTATCCGACCTATTCTTTTTCTCGTATATTCATTCTACATGAATTCATTGATATATGTTGATCACACATTTAAGGGGTACATTCTATCTCTTTTCATGTTACAAACTATACCTTTATGTAAGACATCTTTCTACCTGAATTGTTCTCTCATTTTGATTGGGTTAGGAAAAATCATTGAATCAAACACTGTTCAGAAGTCTATGTGTTCATAACGTACAGAAAATCGCTCGTCGTCGCTCGCCGTAATAATATTTAAAATTGTGTAGTCTTAACATAATACTATAAAATATTAAAAAATGTCTGAGTCACAAGAACTTGTGTTTATAGACACGTCTTCTGAGTCGACATCACGATGTTAAGCGATGCAAATAAAGATTATGATAAATATGAAGATATTCATAATAATTCTTCAAAAAACTCTGCTAATGACAGTAAGGAGGAAGATATCTTACTAAACGCTGCATGGGATGATTATCAAAAAAACAATATAAACGATGAGGATACTAGACATATGTCTGATGCAGAGGACAGTATACTTATATAAGCAGTATTAAAAGAAGGCTATTAATAATTAATATTAATATTTATATAACTAAGATAAATATGTATTATAATTGGAAATAATAAATACAAAATAAAAATAAAATTTAAAAATTAAATTCATTTTTTATATTTAAGTTATGAAGGAAAAGTCTAAGGTATGGGAGAACAATATTTTCGGGTATAGGGCTATCTCTTTCGAACCCTTGCTTCTTAAAAATCTTCTGTTGGGTTAGATACTTTTCTACTTCCGAATCTGGATACTTCAAGTAAATGAGATCATTAACACCATAGTTGAACAGCAAAAAACCTAAAGATGTAGAATACAATTGATCACCATCGCCATTATATTGAAACATGGATTCTAAACTTATTTGATAAATCCAATTTGAAATTCAATGACTCAAAGGTTTTAAAACTATTTAAAACCGAATTTACAATTAAAAAGAAAATAAATAAAAAATATTCCACGTATAATTAATTGTAAAATTATTTATTTTTGTATTATTTAAATTATATATACATTTTATTATTCGTATGTTGTATTTAACTTAGAAACAAATTCGAAAATTGCCATATTGAATTTATTTTTATCTCTCCCTCTAAAAATTAAACTCTGAACGCCACTATCTTTTAGTACTTTGAATGGGTTTTTTTTTGTGTGAAATATTTGAGTAAATCGCTTGGGCAAGAAAATCCAAAGAGGAGAATCATTTTCATCTAACAAATAAATGATCAGCTTTTCACCAAATTGTGTTTCCTTAACTTTGCATCCAGTGATAATATAGTCCTGATCAATATTTAAATCATCAACTTTAGTATATCCTTGACCAACCCCTTTAGAACAATTATTTAATTGTTGGATAAGATTCTGTTAAATAAATATTAGAAATAAATATTTACATTTATTGAAAAATATTTACTTACCATTATTTGAATCAAATGTAAGCACTTCCACTATGAGATTTAATTTGAGACTATTTTTCAAATGGATTTCAATACTTTATATAGAAGTAAATCTGAACACAATTGTATAAGATTGTCAATGGGTTTTCATTAGTCAAATCTGTTATTCAAAAATGTTTCTATTTCATTCTACTCCGTTAGAGAGATGTGCTATGCAATATGTCTAGTTCTTTCAAGCACTCAGCAGCAACATTTGTATTTTTCTTTACAAAACTTCTTATTGGTTGAGGTACCTTTATATGTAATGCATACATGTAGGAGAGGGCATTAACTCCGACGCGAAGGCAACCCGGACTGGACGACAATACTAACAAAGCCACGGACAGACAACAGAACAATATTAAACTCAACGAAACGACGAACGAATACAAAGACGTCTATTTGAAAATAGAGTCAGTCAAATGCCGTCAAGCAAACGCTCATCAACTCTAGAATATAGAAATAATACAAAATAATACACAATAATTATAATAAAACCAAATATAATTAATAATAAATAAATAAAAGTTATAAATGAATAAATAAGTGTTTCATTTTATTAAATAATACCACAACAGTAGGACGCCAATCCTACATTTGGGGGCTCGTCCGAACCAGAAGTACAGTTTGTGAAAAGAAGTAATAAATTATAAAAAAGAAGTGAATGTAAATACATTGAAATATATGAATTATCCAGAAGAAGCTATATACAAGAAAATAGTTAACAGAATATAGTGAAGAAAATTTATTAAAGATTAATTTAAAAACGATTCATATTTTATAATAAAGGTGATAAACATTTAACAAATATATTTAATCTAAAGAAAAGTGGATTCTTTGAACAATTCTTAAAATTCGAAAAAATCTAGGAATTTCAAATTCTTAGAATCGCCAAAATTCATAGAAATTCAAAAATTCTACGAATCGCCTACTTCATTTTCGCTGCAAAACGAAAGCACAAGCAGAGTTGAAGTTCTGCAACAAAAGTTGTCAGTAGAAAGATAAGAAGCAGGTTGCAGACGAAGCAGGTTGCAGAAGAAGCAGGTTGCAGATGAAGCAGGTTGCAGAAGAAGCAGGTTGCAGGAGAAGCAGATTGTAGAAGAAGCAAGTTGCAACAAACTTGCAACATACAACAAAAGAAAATTGTAAAACACAACAAGAGAAGAAGGTTGTAACGCAGAACGAAGAAGAATACACAAGACAAGAGGTTGGAAGTTGCAACAAAAATAAGGGTTGAAAAGATCGAAAGAAGAAAAGGGAAAGAAAGGACAAGATCGTGTTGCAGATCAACAAACAAGAAGATTGGAAGATTGTGAAAAGTAGTGAGTAGAGATGGCTGAAGTTGAATATTAATAATTTTATGTTCAATGTGAAGAAATTTAAATTTTTATATTGATAAATTTAATATTAAATTAAATAATTTTTTTTTCCAATTTAATAATTTTTTAATGTTTCGAGAGAAAAACAAAAATTGAAAAGAAATATTTAATTAAAATATTGTTTGGTGTTGGAAAAACTACCATAAATTCGATAAAATTTCAAAAATTTCAGAGGAATTGAAATAACTCTTTAAATTTATATTTATGTTAAACCGTATTTTAGTATATATCCTATTTATAAATTAGTATTTATATTGTTTTCCCAAGAAATTGGAAAGAAATTTAAATTGTATTCAAGCGAATTTGGCATATATTTAATTTTGTAAAATTTATCAAACATGGACGTGCAAACAATAATGACAATGAACTGTGACCTTTTGAGGAACAAGCTTAAAGAACTGAATTTGGCGACGAGCGGACTGAAAAGAGTATTACAGGAGAGGCTCCTTCTACATTTTGGCCACGAGATTGATGCCAATATTGAGAGCGAAGAAGAATCAATTCCGTCTGTTTATGGGGACGCACCCGTCGATGTTCGCCCTCGCCCACCAGTTCATAGATCAGTGTTCACGTTTAAAGACATTGAAGATAGTCTTCCGGTCTTTAGCGGTACAGGTACGCAAGATGTGAGGATATGGGCTTCGGATTTCGAAGAAAATGCGTCTGTCGTAGGGTGGAATAATGTGCAGAAGTTCATATATAGCAAACAATTGCTGAAGGGTGCTGCAAAGCTGTTTATAAGAAGTCAGCAAGGGTTAACGGATTGGAAATTGTTAAGAGAGGCGTTGATAGATGAGTTTGGTGCAAAGCTGTCTTCATCGGAGGTCCACAGATTATTGAGAAATCGTAGAAAGAAGCCAAACGAGACACTTCGGGAATATTTGTATACCCTATTGGAAATAGGGAAACCAATAAACCTCGACGACGAAAGTGTGATGGAATATTTTATAGATGGCATTCCAGACTCAAAGATGAACAAGGCACCTTTGTACCAAGCAACATCTATCAACGAATTGAAAAACCAAATAAGAATTTATGAAAAAATTCGCGATAAACCTTCGCAATCTTTCAAAAAACCAGTTTTCATAAAAGAAGAACAAAATGACCAACCAATTCAGTCGAAAAATGCGAAAAATTGTTATAGATGTGGGGTGTCAACACACTTGGCCAGAGATTGCACTAGCCAACAGTTTAAATGTTTTAAATGTAACGAAATGGGGCATCGGTCTTTTGAATATAATCGTAAGAAAGAAATAAAACAGGAACGCGGTACTGTAAATACACTAGATGATGAATGGTACAAATGCGGCCTTTGGTTTATAAAGATCTCTGCACAAAATGTGCAATTCGATGCTTTAATTGATACTGGGTGTAGTCGATGCATAATTAGGCGTGATGTATTCGAGAAGATGAAATTAGGCCATAAGTTGAAAGAGGAAAAACGTCGAATGTTCGGGATTTGCGATAGTGAGTTAACTACAGTTGGTAGTGTTGACATTGACGTCGAAGTTGATCATATGAAACTAAAAGTAACATTTTGTGTCGTTGAAAAGAGTGATATTTTTTACGAAGGCATAATCGGAGTTTCGATACTTAACCACGTTGACATTAAGATGAGCAAGGATGGGGTTGAATTCGTTCAAAAAGGTCAGTCACAAAATGTATGCGGAAGTGACAACAGCGATGAAGTAGAAGATTTTGATTTATTTAAAGAATTTAGAGGCATATGCTTCAATGTTGAGGGAATGAATGAAGAATCATTTGACTTGACACATCTTAATGAAGATTATTCAGCAACACTAACTGCTTTGATTAAAGAATACATTCCGAAACAAGATGCTGTTAGTCCAATTAAAATGAAAATAGTGCTAACAGATGAGAATCCTGTCTTCCAGCGTCCAAGAAGGATATCTTATGAGGGTCAGCGTATAGTAGACAAGCAAATTGGTGAATGGCTAAAAGAGGGAATAATTCAAGTTAGTTCATCGAGCTATGCATCGCCCATAGTACTCGTTAATAAAAAAGATGGCAGTAAGCGTCTCTGCTGCGATTACAGAAAATTAAATAAGAAAATAATCAGAGATAATTTTCCCATGACGCTCATGGATGATGTCGTAGATCGGTTACAACAAGCCAACGTTTTTTCTACACTGGACTTGAAAGATGGATTCTTTCACGTGCCAGTGGAACCAGAATCCAGGAAATACACTGCGTTTGTGTCTCACGGGGGGCAGTATGAATTCTTATACGCACCTTTCGGAATTTCCAATTCGCCTGCAGCGTTCTGCAGATTTGTCAGTGCTATTTTTAGAGATCTAATTAGGGATGGCACAGTAGCTGTTTACATGGATGATTTGATCATTCCATCAAAAGACGAAAAAGAAGGGATAGAAAAGTTGAAAAGAGTATTTGATGTAGCTGCGAAGCATGGGGTTCGCATAAAGTGGAAAAAATGTCAATTTCTACAAAGACGTGTAAATTTTTTAGGTTACATTATAGAAGAAGGGACGATTAAGCCGTCTGAGGAGAAAACGCGGGCAATAGTCAAATGCCGTCAAGCAAACGCTCATCAACTCTAGAATATAGAAATAATACTAAATAATGCACAATAATTATAATAAAACCAAATATAATTAATAATAAATAAATAAAAGTTATAAATGAATAAATAAGTGTTTCATTTTATTAAATAATACCACAACAGTAGGACGCCAATCCTACATACATGTTACCTTATTCTTATTCTTTCTCATCTTTATTGTATATGCATGTTCTAAATTCGTCACATTTTTATTTGTATTTAATTATCTCACATACATGAAATACATTCAAAGAGACGAAAGAAAATCGAACGTTACAATAATTATATTACAAATAAAACACTGACGGTTATCGTTATGAAATTCAATTCACGTTATCGTATGGCCATAAAATATAGTTTATATTACGGGTTGTGAGTGCGGACTTCGTTTAATGAGACGGATTGATAAAAACAAACAAGTAAACAGAAAGACAAAACAATGGGGCGGGGGTGAGTCTTGATCAGTTAACACAGGTGGCCCTTGTCCATTTTGGTGCTGCTCTCAAGTCTTAAGAACGTATCGGACGATTTTATAACTTTTGTGCAGTAGTGGGTTCAAGTATTTGCTATAATCAAACTCTTCTCAAATACGATCTTAGCAGGATAGATGGTTGTGACTGTTCTCAAAATACCCTTAACCGGCGCATATGAAACTCAATCTTAGCAGGTAGAAGTTTCAGATGGAGGACGACGAAGCAACTGCCTATATTCATACTACTGCCAATGGGATTACAGGGGGGAGTTGCGGCCAAAATAACATCACTTTATTAGAAGAACAAATTATTTTAGTTGGATTTATTTAAATGCCGATTGGATACCTTATTGGGTTTGCTGCTGAATAAGACTTTTTGGTGGATACCGATTGGTATAGTTGGATTTTGATGAATTGTAATAAGATTTTTGATGGATGGTTATTGGTCTAGTTGGAATTTGGATGGATTGTAGTTCGTTTTTTAAACGCACGACCCAATTGCCTTACCTTGCCTATATTCATATTACTCTCTTGAACGTCTTAGAGTTTCATTTAATTCAGTTTTCAACTTTACCAATAGTGATCCAAAGAAAAAAGCAAGAAAATCACCCAAATACGAAAATTTGAAATTGGTCATCTAGCTTTTTCCGCTTGGCTGGTAGAGCAACAAAAATCGGTATTTTGCAAATTCTTCCCATTCAGCTCTAAGCGCTCATCTGTGCTAGTTTAGAAGGTATGGAGTAAAGTATTTTTGACAACTTTTTGTGATTGCTGCCGTTCTAGACCAGCTAGAGAGCTTCTTTTAGGCTCAAATAAAAGAGGAACTTCCCCTCTTGAACGTCCTAGAGTTTCATTTAATTCGGTTTTCAACTTTACCAATAGTGATCCAAAGAAAAAAGCAAGAAAATCACCCAAATACGAAAATTTGAAATTGGTAATCTAGCTTTTTCCGCTTGGCTGGTAGAGCAACAAAAATCGGTATTTTGCAAATTCTTCCCATTCAGCTCTAAGCGCTCATCTCTGCTAGTTTAGAAGGTATGGCGTAAAGTGTTTTTGACAACTTTTTGTGATTGCTGCCGTTCTAGACCAGCTAGAGAGCTTGTTTTAGGCTCAAATAAAAGAGGAACTTCCCCTCTTGAACGTCCTAGAGTTTCATTTAATTCGGTTTTCAACTTTACCAATAGTGATCCAAAGAAAAAAGCAAGAAAATCACCCAAATACGAAAATTTGAAATTGGTAATCTAGCTTTTTCCGCTTGGCTTGTAGAGCAGTTTAAAGTTGTATGCCTGTAGACAAAAAAACCCGGTCTTTTGAAAATTCTTCCCATTCAACTCTAGGCGCTCTATCTCTGCTAGTTTAGAAGATACGTAATGTGTTTTTGACAACTTTTGGTGATTGCTGAAGTTCCAGACCAGATTGAGAGGTGGTTTTTGGCTCAAATAAAAGATAAACTTCCCCTCTTGAACGTCCTAGAGTTTCATTTAATTCGGTTTTCAACTTTACCAATAGTAATCCAAAGAAAAAGGCAAGAATATGAAATATATGAAATATGAAAAATTTGAAATTTGAAATTGGTAATCTAGCTTTTTCCGCTTGGCTGGTAGAGCAACAAAAATCGGTATTTTGCAAATTCTTCCCATTCAGCTCTAAGCGCTCATCTGTGCTAGTATAGAAGGTATGGCGTAAAGTATTTTTGAAAACTTTTTGTGATTGCTGCCGTTCTAGACCAGCTAGAGAGCTTGTTTTAGTCTCAAATAAAAGTGGAACTTCCCCTCTTGAACGTCCTAGAGTTTCATTTAATTCGGTTTTCAACTTTACCAATAGTGATCCAAAGAAAAAGGCAAGAAAATAACCAAAATACGAAAAATTTGAAATTCGAATGTGGTAATCTAGCTTTTTTCGCTTGGGTTGTAGATTAGTTTAAAGTTGTATGCCTGTAGACAAAAAACCCGGTCTTTTCAAAATTCTTCCCATTCAACTCTAGGCGCTCATCTCTGCTAGTTTAGAAGGTATGGCGTAATGTGTTTTTGAAAACTTTTTGTGATTGCTGCCGTTCTAGACCAGCTAGACAGCTTGTTTTAGGCTCAAATAAAAGAGGAACTTCCCCTCTTGAACGTCCTAGAGTTTCATTTAATTTGGTTTTCAACTTTACCAATAGTGATCCAAAGAAAAAAGCAAGAAAATCACCGAAATACGAAAAATTTGAAATTTGAAATTGGTAATCTAGCTTTTTCCGCTTGGCATGTAGAGCAGTTTAAAGTTGTATGCCTGTAGACAAAAAACCCGGTCTTTTGAAAATTCTTCCCATTCAACTCTAGGCGCTCTATCTCTGCTAGTGTAGAAGGTACGGCGTAAAGTAGATTACCAATAGTGATCCAAAGAAAGAGGCAAGAAAATAACCCAAATACGAAAAATTTGAAATTCGAAAGTGGTAATCTAGCTTTTTTCGCTTGGCTTGTAGATTAGTTTAAAGTTGTATGCCTGTAGACAAAAAACCCGGTCTTTTCAAAATTCTTCCCATTCAACTCTAGGCTCTCTATCTCTGCTAGTGTAGAAGGTACGGCGTAAAGTGTTTTTTACAACTTCTTGTGATTGCTGCCGTTCTAGACCAGCTAGAGAGCTTGTTTTATGCTCAAATAAAAGAGGAGCTTCCCGTCTTGAACGTCGTAGAGTTTCATTTAATTTGGTTTTCAACTTTACCAATAGTGATCCAAAGAAAAAAGCAAGAAAATCACCGAAATACGAAAAATTTGAAATTTGAAATTGGTAATCTAGCTTTTTCCGCTTGGCATGTAGAGCAGTTTAAAGTTGTATGCCTGTAGACAAAAAACCCGGTCTTTTGAAAATTCTTTCCATTCAACTCTAGGCGCTCTATCTCTGCTAGTGTAGAAGGTACGGCGTAAAGTGTTTTTGACAACTTTTTGTGATTGCTGCCGTTCTGGACCAGCTAATGAGCTTGTTTTATGCTCAAATAAAAGAGGAACTTCCTCTCTTGAACGTCTTAGAGTTTCATTTAATTCGGTTTTCAACTTTACCAATAGTGATCCAAAGAAAAAAGCAAGAAAATCACCCAAATACGAAAAATTTGAAATTTGAAATTGGTAATCTAGCTTTTTCCGCTTGGCTGGTAGAGCAACAAAAATCGGTATTTTGCAAATTCTTCCCATTCAGCTCTAAGCGCTCATCTGTGCTAGTTTAGAAGGTATGGCGTAAAGTATTTTTGACAACTTTTTGTGATTGCTGCCGTTCTAGACCAGCTAGAGAGCTTGTTTGAGGCTCAAATAAATGGGGAACTTCCCCTCTTGAACGTCCTAGAGTTTCATTTAATTCGGTTTTCAACTTTACCAATAGTGATCCAAAGAAAAAGGCAAGAAAATAACCAAAATACGAAAAATTTGAAATTCGAAAGTGGTAATCTAGCTTTTTTCGCTTGGCTTGTAGATTAGTACGGCGTAAAGTGTTTTTGACAACTTTTTGTGATTGCAGCCGTTCTAGACCAGCTAGAGAGCTTGTTTAATGCTCAAATAAAAGAGGAACTTCCCGTCTTGAACGTCGTAGAGTTTCATTTAATTTGGTTTTCAACTTTACCAATAGTGGTCCAAAGAAAAAAGCAAGAAAATCACCGAAATACGAAAAATTTGAAATTTGAAATTAGTAATCTAGATTTTTCCGCTTGGCATGTAGAGCAGTTTAAAGTTGTATGCCTGTAGACAAAAAACCCGGTCTTTTGAAAATTCTTCCCATTCAACTTTAGGCGCTCTATCTCTGCTAGTGTAGAAGGTACGGCGTAATGTGTTTTTGACAACTTTTTGTGATTGCTGCCGTTCTAGACCAGCTAGAGAGCTTGTTTTAGGCTCAAATAAAAGTGGAACTTCCCCTCTTGAACGTTCTAAAGTTTCATTTAATTCGGTTCTCAACTTTACCAATAGTGATCCAAAGAAAAAGGCAAGAAAATAACCAAAATACGAAAAATTTGAAATTTGAAATTGGTAATCTAGCTTTTTCCGCTTGGCTGGTAGAGCAACAAAAATCGGTATTTTGCAAATTCTTCCCATTCAGCTCTAAGCGCTCATCTGTGCTAGTATAGAAGGTATGGCGTAAAGTATTTTTGAAAACTTTTTGTGATTGCTGCCGTTCTAGACCAGCTAGAGAGCTTGTTTTAGTCTCAAATAAAAGTGGAACTTCCCCTCTTGAACGTCCTAGAGTTTCATTTAATTCGGTTTTCAACTTTACCAATAGTGATCCAAAGAAAAAGGCAAGAAAATAACCAAAATACGAAAAATTTGAAATTCGAATGTGGTAATCTAGCTTTTTTCGCTTGGGTTGTAGATTAGTTTAAAGTTGTATGCCTGTAGACAAAAAACCCGGTCTTTTCAAAATTCTTCCCATTCAACTCTAGGCGCTCATCTCTGCTAGTTTAGAAGGTATGGCGTAATGTGTTTTTGACAACTTTTTGTGATTGCTGCCGTTCTAGACCAGCTAGACAGCTTGTTTTAGGCTCAAATAAAAGAGGAACTTCCCCTCTTGAACGTCCTAGAGTTTCATTTAATTTGGTTTTCAACTTTACCAATAGTGATCCAAAGAAAAAAGCAAGAAAATCACCGAAATACGAAAAATTTGAAATTTGAAATTGGTAATCTAGCTTTTTCCGCTTGGCATGTAGAGCAGTTTAAAGTTGTATGCCTGTAGACAAAAAACCCGGTCTTTTGAAAATTCTTCCCATTCAACTTTAGGCGCTCTATCTCTGCTAGTGTAGAAGGTACGGCGTAAAGTGTGTTTGACAACTTTTTGTGATTGCTGCCGTTCTAGACCAGCTAGAGAGCTTGTTTTAGGCTCAAATAAAAGAGGAACTTCACCTCTGAACGTCCTAGAATTTCATTTAATTCGGTTTTCAACTTTACCAATAGTGATCCAAAGAAAAAGGCAAGAAAATAACCAAAATACCAAAAATTTGAAATTTGAAATTGGTAATCTAGCTTTTTCCGCTTGGCTTGTAGAGCAGTTTAAAGTTGTATGCCTGTAGACAAAAAACCCGGTCTTTTGAAAATTCTTCCCATTCAACTCTAGGCGCTCTATCTCTGCTAGTGTAGAAGGTACGGCGTAAAGTAGATTACCAATAGTGATCCAAAGAAAAAGGCAAGAAAATAACCAAAATACGAAAAATTTGAAATTCGAAAGTGGTAATCTAGCTTTTTTCGCTTGGCTTGTAGATTAGTTTAAAGTTGTATGCCTGTAGACAAAAAACCCGGTCTTTTCAAAATTCTTCCCATTCAACTCTAGGCTCTCTATCTCTGCTAGTGTAGAAGGTACGGCGTAAAGTGTTTTTTACAAAATCTTGTGATTGCTGCCGTTCTAGACCAGCTAGAGAGCTTGTTTTATGCTCAAATAAAAGAGGAGCTTCCCGTCTTGAACGTCGTAGAGTTTCATTTAATTTGGTTTTCAACTTTACCAATAGTGATCCAAAGAAAAAAGCAAGAAAATCACCGAAATACGAAAAATTTGAAATTGGTAATCTAGCTTTTTCCGCTTGGCATGTAGAGCAGTTTAAAGTTGTATGCCTGTAGACAAAAAACCCGGTCTTTTGAAAATTCTTTCCATTCAACTCTAGGCGCTCTATCTCTGCTAGTGTAGAAGGTACGGCGTAAAGTGTTTTTGACAACTTTTTGTGATTGCTGCCGTTCTGGACCAGCTAATGAGCTTGTTTTATGCTCAAATAAAAGAGGAACTTCCTCTCTTGAACGTCTTAGAGTTTCATTTAATTCGGTTTTCAACTTTACCAATAGTGATCCAAAGAAAAAAGCAAGAAAATCACCCAAATACGAAAAATTTGAAATTTGAAATTGGTAATCTAGCTTTTTCCGCTTGGCTGGTAGAGCAACAAAAATCGGTATTTTGCAAATTCTTCCCATTCAGCTCTAAGCGCTCATCTGTGCTAGTTTAGAAGGTATGGCGTAAAGTATTTTTGACAACTTTTTGTGATTGCTGCCGTTCTAGACCAGCTAGAGAGCTTGTTTGAGGCTCAAATAAATGGGGAACTTCCCCTCTTGAACGTCCTAGAGTTTCATTTAATTCGGTTTTCAACTTTACCAATAGTGATCCAAAGAAAAAGGCAAGAAAATAACCAAAATACGAAAAATTTGAAATTCGAAAGTGGTAATCTAGCTTTTTTCGCTTGGCTTGTAGATTAGTACGGCGTAAAGTGTTTTTGACAACTTTTTGTGATTGCAGCCGTTCTAGACCAGCTAGAGAGCTTGTTTAATGCTCAAATAAAAGAGGAACGTCCCGTCTTGAACGTCGTAGAGTTTCATTTAATTTGGTTTTCAACTTTACCAATAGTGGTCCAAAGAAAAAAGCAAGAAAATCACCGAAATACGAAAAATTTGAAATTTGAAATTAGTAATCTAGATTTTTCCGCTTGGCATGTAGAGCAGTTTAAAGTTGTATGCCTGTAGACAAAAAACCCGGTCTTTTGAAAATTCTTCCCATTCAACTTTAGGCGCTCTATCTCTGCTAGTGTAGAAGGTACGGCGTAATGTGTTTTTGACAACTTTTTGTGATTGCTGCCGTTCTAGACCAGCTAGAGAGCTTGTTTTAGGCTCAAATAAAAGTGGAACTTCCCCTCTTGAACGTTCTAAAGTTTCATTTAATTCGGTTCTCAACTTTACCAATAGTGCTCCAAAGAAAAAGGCAAGAAAATAACCAAAATACGAAAAATTTGAAATTTGAAATTGGTAATCTAGCTTTTTTCGCTTGGCTTGTAGATTAGTACGGCGTAAAGTGTTTTTGACAACTTTTTGTGATTGCAGCCGTTCTAGACCAGCTAGAGAGCTTGTTTAATGCTCAAATAAAAGAGGAACTTCCCGTCTTGAACGTCGTAGAGTTTCATTTAATTTGGTTTTCAACGTTACCAATAGTGGTCCAAAGAAAAAAGCAAGAAAATCACCGAAATACGAAAAATTTGAAATTTGAAATTGGTAATCTAGATTTTTCCGCTTGGCATGTAGAGCAGTTTAAAGTTGTATGCCTGTAGACAAAAAACCCGGTCTTTTGAAAATTCTTCCCATTCAACTTTAGGCGCTCTATCTCTGCTAGTGTAGAAGGTACGGCGTAAAGTGTTTTTGACAACTTTTTGTGATTGCTGCCATTCTAGACCAGCTAGAGAGCTTGTTTTAGGCTCAAATAAAAGAGGAACTTCACCTCTGAACGTCCTAGAATTTCATTTAATTCGGTTTTCAACTTTACCAATAGTGATCCAAAGAAAAAGCAAGAAAATCACCCAAATACCAAAAATTTGAAATTTGAAATTGGTAATCTAGCTTTTTCCGCTTGGCTTGTAGAGCAGTTTAAAGTTGTATGCCTGTAGACAAAAACCCCGGTCTTTTGAAAATTCTTCCCATTCAACTCTAGGCGCTCTATCTCTGCTAGTGTAGAAGGTACGGCGTAAAGTAGATTACCAATAGTGATCCAAAGAAAAAGGCAAGAAAATAACCAAAATACGAAAAATTTGAAATTCGAAAGTGGTAATCCAGCTTTTTTCGCTTGGCTTGTAGATTAGTTTAAAGTTGTATGCCTGTAGACAAAAAACCCGGTCTTTTCAAAATTCTTCCCATTCAACTCTAGGCTCTCTATCTCTGCTAGTGTAGAAGGTACGGCGTAAAGTGTTTTTGACAACTTTTTGTGATTGCTGCCGTTCTAGACCAGCTAGAGAGCTTGTTTTATGCTCAAATAAAAGAGGAGCTTCCCGTCTTGAACGTCGTAGAGTTTCATTTAATTTGGTTTTCAACTTTACCAATAGTGATCCAAAGAAAAAAGCAAAAAAATCACCGAAATACGAAAAATTTGAAATTTGAAATTGGTAATCTAGCTTTTTCCGCTTGGCATGTAGAGCAGTTTAAAGTTGTATGCCTGTAGACAAAAAACCCGGTCTTTTGAAAATTCTTTCCATTCAACTCTAGGCGCTCTATCTCTGCTAGTGTAGAAGGTACGGCGTAAAGTGTTTTTGACAACTTTTTGTGATTGCTGCCGTTCTGGACCAGCTAATGAGCTTGTTTTATGCTCAAATAAAAGAGGAACTTCCTCTCTTGAACGTCTTAGAGTTTCATTTAATTCGGTTTTCAACTTTACCAATAGCGATCCAAAGAAAAAAGCAAGAAAATCACCCAAATACGAAAAATTTGAAATTTGAAATTGGTAATCTAGCTCTTTCCGCTTGGCTGGTAGAGCAACAAAAATCGGTATTTTGCAAATTCTTCCCATTCAGCTCTAAGCGCTCATCTGTGCTAGTTTAGAAGGTATGGCGTAAAGTATTTTTGACAACTTTTTGTGATTGCTGCCGTTCTAGACCAGCTAGAGAGCTTGTTTAATGCTCAAATAAAAGAGGAAATTCCCGTCTTGAACGTCGTAGAGTTTCATTTAATTTGGTTTTCAACTTTACCAATAGTGGTCCAAAGAAAAAAGCAAGAAAATCACCGAAATACGAAAAATTTGAAATTTGAAATTAGTAATCTAGATTTTTCCGCTTGGCATGTAGAGCAGTTTAAAGTTGTATGCCTGTAGACAAAAAACCCGGTCTTTTGAAAATTCTTCCCATTCAACTTTAGGCGCTCTATCTCTGCTAGTGTAGAAGGTACGGCGTAATGTGTTTTTGACAACTTTTTGTGATTGCTGCCGTTCTAGACCAGCTAGAGAGCTTGTTTTAGGCTCAAATAAAAGTGGAACTTCCCCTCTTGAACGTTCTAAAGTTTCATTTAATTCGGTTCTCAACTTTACCAATAGTGATCCAAAGAAAAAGGCAAGAAAATAACCAAAATACGAAAAATTTGAAATTTGAAATTGGTAATCTAGCTTTTTTCGCTTGGCTTGTAGATTAGTACGGCGTAAAGTGTTTGTGACAACTTTTTGTGATTGCAGCCGTTCTAGACCAGCTAGAGAGCTTGTTTAATGCTCAAATAAAAGAGGAACTTCCCGTCTTGAACGTCGTAGAGTTTCATTTAATTTGGTTTTCAACGTTACCAATAGTGGTCCAAAGAAAAAAGCAAGAAAATCACCGAAATACGAAAAATTTGAAATTTGAAATTGGTAATCTAGATTTTTCCGCTTGGCATGTAGAGCAGTTTAAAGTTGTATGCCTGTAGACAAAAAATCCGGTCTTTTGAAAATTCTTCCCATTCAACTTTAGGCGCTCTATCTCTGCTATTGTAGAAGGTACGGCGTAATGTGTTTTTGACAACTTTTTGTGATTGCTGCCGTTCTAGACCAGCTAGAGAGCTTGTTTTAGGCTCAAATAAAAGTGGAACTTCCCCTCTTGAACGTTCTAGAGTTTCATTTAATTCGGTTCTCAACTTTACCAATAGTGGTCCAAAGAAAAAGGCAAGAAAATAACCAAAATACGAAAAATTTTAAATTTGAAATTGGTAATCTAGCTTTTTCCGCTTGGCATGTAGAGCAGTTTAAAGTTGTATGCCTGTAGACAAAAAACCCGGTCTTTTGAAAATTCTTCCCATTCAACTTTAGGCGCTCTATCTCTGCTAGTGTAGAAGGTACGGCGTAAAGTGTTTTTGACAACTTTTTGTGATTGCTGCCGTTCTAGACCAACTAGAGAGCTTGTAGAGTTTCATTTAATTTGGTGTTCAACTTTACCAATAGTGATCCAAAGAAAAAAGCAAGAAAATCACCGAAATACGAAAAATTTGAAATTGGTAATCTAGCTTTTTCCGCTTGGCATGTAGAGCAGTTTAAAGTTGTATGCCTGTACACAAAAAACCCGGTCTTTTGAAAATTCTTCCCATTCAACTTTAGGCGCTCTATCTCTGCTAGTGTAGAAGGTACGGCGTAATGTGTTTTTGACAACTTTTTGTGATTGCTGCCGTTCTAGACCAGCTAGAGAGCTTGTTTTAGGCTCAAATAAAAGAGGAACTTCACCTCTGAACGTCCTAGAATTTCATTTAATTCGGTTTTCAACTTTACCAATAGTGATCCAAAGAAAAAGCAAGAAAATCACCCAAATACCAAAAATTTGAAATTTGAAATTGGTAATCTAGCTTTTTCCGCTTGGCTTGTAGAGCAGTTTAAAGTTGTATGCCTGTAGACAAAAAACCCGGTCTTTTGAAAATTCTTCCCATTCAACTCTAGGCGCTCTATCTCTGCTAGTGTAGAAGGTACGGCGTAAAGTAGATTACCAATAGTGATCCAAAGAAAAAGGCAAGAAAATAACCAAAATACGAAAAATTTGAAATTCGAAAGTGGTAATCTAGCTTTTTTCGCTTGGCTTGTAGATTAGTTTAAAGTTGTATGCCTGTAGACAAAAAACCCGGTATTTTCAAAATTCTTCCCATTCAACTCTAGGCTCTCTATCTCTGCTAGTGTAGAAGGTACGGCGTAAAGTGTTTTTGACAACTTTTTGTGATTGCTGCCGTTCTAGACCAGCTAGAGAGCTTGTTTTATGCTCAAATAAAAGAGAAGCTTCCCGTCTTAAACGTCGTAGAGTTTCATTTAATTTGGTTTTCAACTTTACCAATAGTGATCCAAAGAAAAAGGCAAGCAAATAACCAAAATACGAAAAATTTGAAATTTGAAATTGGTAATCTAGCTTTTTTCGCTTGGCTTGTAGAGTACTTTAAAGTTGTATGCCTGTAGACAAAAAACCCGGTCTTTTCAAAATTCTTCCCATTCAACTCTAGGCGCTCTATCTCTGCTAGTGTAGAAGGTACGGCGTAAAGTGTTTTTGACAACTTTTTGTGATTGCTGCCGTTCTAGACCAGCTAGAGAGCTTGTTTTATGCTCAAATAAAAGAGGAACTTCCCGTCTTGAACGTCGTAGAGTTTCATTTAATTTGGTTTTCAACTTTACCAATAGTGATCCAAAGAAAAAAGCAAGAAAATCACCGAAATACGAAAAATTTGAAATTGGTAATCTAGCTTTTTCCGCTTGGCATGTAGAGCAGTTTAAAGTTGTATGCCTGTAGACAAAAAACCCGGTCTTTTGAAAATTCTTCCCATTCAACTTTAGGCGCTCTATCTCTGCTAGTGTAGAAGGTACGGCGTAATGTGTTTTTGACAACTTTTTGTGATTGCTGCCGTTCTAGACCAGCTAGAGAGCTTGTTTTAGGCTCAAATAAAAGTGGAACTTCCCCTCTTGAACGTTCTAGAGTTTCATTTAATTCGGTTCTCAACTTTACCAATAGTAATCCAAAGAAAAAGGCAAGAAAATCACCCAAATACGAAAAATTTGAAATTTGAAATTGGTAATCTAGATTTTTCCGCTCGGCTGGTAGAGCAACAAAAATCGGTATTTTGCAAATCTTCCTATTCAGCTCTAAGCGCTCATCTCTGCTAGTTTAGAAGGTATGGCGTAAAGTGTTTTTGACAACTTTTTGTGATTGCTGCCGTTCTAGACCAACTAGAGAGCTTGTTTTTGGCTCAAATAAAAGAGAAACTTCCCCTCTTGAACGTCCTA
Organism: Coelopa pilipes; assembly: GCA_947389925.1. NCBI lineage: Eukaryota > Metazoa > Arthropoda > Insecta > Diptera > Coelopidae > Coelopa > Coelopa pilipes. Next base: position 13,203,296 of record OX376700.1, read on the forward strand.
GATTTTCATTTAATTCGGTTTTCAACTTTACCAATAGTGATCCAAAGAAAAAGCAAAAAATCACCCAAATACGAAAAATTTGAAATTGGTAATCTAGCTTTTTCCGCTTGGCTTGTAGAGCAGTTTAAAGTTGTATGCCTGTAGACAAAAAACCCGGTCTTTTGAAAATTCTTCCCATTCAACTTTAGGCGCTCTATCTCTGCTAGTGTAGAAGGTACGGCGTAATGTGTTTTTGACAACTTTTTGTGATTGCTGCCGTTCTAGAGCAGCTAGAGAGCTTGTTTTATGCTCAAAGAAAAGAGGAACTTCCCGTCTTGAACGTCGTAGAGTTTCATTTAATTTGGTTTTCAACTTTACCAATAGTGGTCCAAAGAAAAAAGCAAGAAAATCACCGAAATACGAAAAATTTGAAATTTGAAATTGGTAATCTAGCTTTTTCCGCTTGGTTGGTAGAGCATCAAAAATCGGTATTTTGCAAATTCTTCCCATTCAACTCTAAGCGCTCATCTCTGCTAGTTTAGAAGGTATGGCGTAAAGTGTTTTTGACAACTTTTTGTGATTGCTGCCGTTCTAGACCAACTAGAGAGCTTGTTTTTGGCTCAAATAAAAGAGAAACTTCCCCTCTTGAACGTCCTAGATTTTCATTTAATTCGGTTTTCAACTTTACCAATAGTGATCCAAAGAAAAAGCAAAAAATCACCCTAATACGAAAAATTTGAAATTGGTAATCTAGCTTTTTCCGCTTGGCTTGTAGAGCAGTTTAAAGTTGTATGCCTGTAGACAAAAAAATCGGTCTTTTGAAAATTCTTCCCATTCAACTCTAGGCGCTCTATCTCTACTAGTTTAGAAGATACGTAATGTGTTTTTGACAACTTTTTGTGATTGCTGCCGTTCCAGACCAGCTAGAGTGCTGGTTTTAGGCTCAAATAAAAGAGAAATTTCCCCTCTTGAACGTCCTAGATTTTCATTTAATTCGGTTTTCAACTTTACCAATAGTGATCCAAAGAAAAAAGCAAGAAAATCACCCAAATACGAAAAATTTGAAATTTGAAATTGGTAATCTAGCTTTTTCCGCTTGGCTGGTAGAGCAACAAAAATCGGTATTTTGCAAACCTTCCCATTCAGCTCCAAGCGCTCATCTGTGCTAGTTTAGAAGGTATGGCGTAAAGTATTTTTGACAACTTTTTGTGATTGCTTCCGTTCTAGACCAGCTAGAGAGCTTGTTTTAGGCTCAAATAAAAGAGGAACTTCCCCTCTTGAACGTCCTAGAGCTTCATTTAATTCGGTTTTCAACTTTACCAATAGTGATCCAAAGAAAAAAGCAAGAAAATCACCCAAATACGAAAAATTTGAAATTTGAAATTGGTAATCTAGCTTTTTCCGCTTGGCTTGTAGAGCAGTTTAAAGTTGTATGCCTGTAGACAAAAAACCCGGTCTTTTGAAAATTCTTCCCATTCAACTCTAGGCGCTCTATCTCTGCTAGTGTAGCAGGTACGGCGTAAAGTGTTTTTGACAACTTTTTGTGATTGCAGCCGTTCTAGACCAGCTAGAGAGCTTGTTTTAGGCTCAAATAAAAGAGGAACATCCCCTCTTGAACGTCCTAGAGTTTCATTTAATTCGGTTTTCAACTTTACCAATAGCGATCCAAAGAAAAAAGCAAGAAAATCACCCAAATACGAAAAATTTGAAATTTGAAATTGGTAATCTAGCTTTTTCCGCTTGGCATGTAGAGCAGTTTTAAGTTGTATGCCTGTAGACAAAAAACCCGGTCTTTTGAAAATTCTTCCCATTCAACTTTAGGCGCTCTATCTCTGCTAGTGTAGAAGGTACGGCGTAATGTGTTTTTGACAACTTTTTGTGATTGCTGCCGTTCTAGAGCAGCTAGAGAGCTTGTTTTATGCTCAAAGAAAAGTGGAACTTCCCGTCTTGAACGTCGTAGAGTTTCATTTAATTTGGTTTTCAACTTTACCAATAGTAATCCAAAGAAAAAGGCAAGAAAATCACCCAAATACGAAAAATTTGAAATTTGAAATTGGTAATCTAGCTTCCCATTCAACTCTAAGCGCTCATCTCTACTAGTTTAGAAGATACGTAATGTGTTTTTGACAACTTTTTGTGATTGCTGCCGTTCCAGACCAGCTAGAGAGCTGGTTTTATGCTCAAATAAAAGAGGAACTTCCTCTCTTGAACGTCTTAGAGTTTCATTTAATTCGGTTTTCAACTTTACCAATAGTGATCCAAAGAAAAAAGCAAGAAAATCACCCAAATACGAAAAATTTGAAATTTGAAATTGGTAATCTAGCTTTTTCCGCTTGGCTGGTAGAGCAACAAAAATCGGTATTTTGCAAATTCTTCCCATTCAGCTCTAAGCGCTCATCTGTGCTAGTTTAGAAGGTATGGCGTAAAGTATTTTTGACAACTTTTTGTGATTGCTGCCGTTCTAGACCAACTAGAGAGCTTGTTTGAGGCTCAAATAAAAGGGGAACTTCCCCTCTTGAACGTCCTAGAGTTTCATTTAATTCGGTTTTCAACTTTACCAATAGTGATCCAAAGAAAAAGGCAAGAAAATAACCAAAATACGAAAAATTTGAAATTCGAAAGTGGTAATCTAGCTTTTTTCGCTTGGCTTGTAGATTAGTACGGCGTAAAGTGTTTTTGACAACTTTTTGTGATTGCTGCCGTTCTAGACCAGCTAGAGAGCTTGTTTTATGCTCAAATAAAAGTGGAACTTCCCGTCTTGAACGTCGTAGAGTTTCATTTAATTTGGTGTTCAACTTTACCAATAGTGATCCAAAGAAAAAAGCAAGAAAATCACCGAAATACGAAAAATTTGAAATTGGTAATCTAGCTTTTTCCGCTTGGCATGTAGAGCAGTTTAAAGTTGTATGCCTGTACACAAAAAACCCGGTCTTTTGAAAATTCTTCCCATTCAACTTTAGGCGCTCTATCTCTGCTAGTGTAGAAGGTACGGCGTAATGTGTTTTTGACAACTTTTTGTGATTGCTGCCGTTCTAGACCAGCTAGAGAGCTTGTTTTAGGCTCAAATAAAAGAGGAACTTCACCTCTGAACGTCCTAGAATTTCATTTAATTCGGTTTTCAACTTTACCAATAGTGATCCAAAGAAAAAGCAAGAAAATCACCCAAATACCAAAAATTTGAAATTTGAAATTGGTAATCTAGCTTTTTCCGCTTGGCTTGTAGAGCAGTTTAAAGTTGTATGCCTGTAGACAAAAAACCCGGTCTTTTGAAAATTCTTCCCATTCAACTCTAGGCGCTCTATCTCTGCTAGTGTAGAAGGTACGGCGTAAAGTAGATTACCAATAGTGATCCAAAGAAAAAGGCAAGAAAATAACCAAAATACGAAAAATTTGAAATTCGAAAGTGGTAATCTAGCTTTTTTCGCTTGGCTTGTAGATTAGTTTAAAGTTGTATGCCTGTAGACAAAAAACCCGGTATTTTCAAAATTCTTCCCATTCAACTCTAGGCTCTCTATCTCTGCTAGTGTAGAAGGTACGGCGTAAAGTGTTTTTGACAACTTTTTGTGATTGCTGCCGTTCTAGACCAGCTAGAGAGCTTGTTTTATGCTCAAATAAAAGAGAAGCTTCCCGTCTTAAACGTCGTAGAGTTTCATTTAATTTGGTTTTCAACTTTACCAATAGTGATCCAAAGAAAAAGGCAAGCAAATAACCAAAATACGAAAAATTTGAAATTTGAAATTGGTAATCTAGCTTTTTTCGCTTGGCTTGTAGAGTACTTTAAAGTTGTATGCCTGTAGACAAAAAACCCGGTCTTTTCAAAATTCTTCCCATTCAACTCTAGGCGCTCTATCTCTGCTAGTGTAGAAGGTACGGCGTAAAGTGTTTTTGACAACTTTTTGTGATTGCTGCCGTTCTAGACCAGCTAGAGAGCTTGTTTTATGCTCAAATAAAAGAGGAACTTCCCGTCTTGAACGTCGTAGAGTTTCATTTAATTTGGTTTTCAACTTTACCAATAGTGATCCAAAGAAAAAAGCAAGAAAATCACCGAAATACGAAAAATTTGAAATTGGCAATCTAGCTTTTTCCGCTTGGCATGTAGAGCAGTTTAAAGTTGTATGCCTGTAGACAAAAAACCCGGTCTTTTGAAAATTCTTCCCATTCAACTTTAGGCGCTCTATCTCTGCTAGTGTAGAAGGTACGGCGTAATGTGTTTTTGACAACTTTTTGTGATTGCTGCCGTTCTAGACCAGCTAGAGAGCTTGTTTTAGGCTCAAATAAAAGTGGAACTTCCCCTCTTGAACGTTCTAGAGTTTCATTTAATTCGGTTCTCAACTTTACCAATAGTAATCCAAAGAAAAAGGCAAGAAAATCACCCAAATACGAAAAATTTGAAATTTGAAATTGGTAATCTAGATTTTTCCGCTCGGCTGGTAGAGCAACAAAAATCGGTATTTTGCAAATCTTCCTATTCAGCTCTAAGCGCTCATCTCTGCTAGTTTAGAAGGTATGGCGTAAAGTGTTTTTGACAACTTTTTGTGATTGCTGCCGTTCTAGACCAACTAGAGAGCTTGTTTTTGGCTCAAATAAAAGAGAAAATTCCCCTCTTGAACGTCCTAGATTTTCATTTAATTCGGTTTTCAACTTTACCAATAGTGATCCAAAGAAAAAGCAAAAAATCACCCAAATACGAAAAATTTGAAATTGGTAATCTAGCTTTTTCCGCTTGGCTTGTAGAGCAGTTTAAAGTTGTATGCCTGTAGACAAAAAACCCGGTCTTTTGAAAATTCTTCCCATTCAACTTTAGGCGCTCTATCTCTGCTAGTGTAGAAGGTACGGCGTAATGTGTTTTTGACAACTTTTTGTGATTGCTGCCGTTCTAGAGCAGCTAGAGAGCTTGTTTTATGCTCAAAGAAAAGAGGAAATTCCCGTCTTGAACGTCGTAGAGTTTCATTTAATTTGGTTTTCAACTTTACCAATAGTGGTCCAAAGAAAAAAGCAAGAAAATCACCGAAATACGAAAAATTTGAAATTTGAAATTGGTAATCTAGCTTTTTCCGCTTGGTTGGTAGAGCATCAAAAATCGGTATTTTGTAAATTCTTCCCATTCAACTCTAAGCGCTCATCTCTGCTAGTTTAGAAGGTATGGCGTAAAGTGTTTTTGACAACTTTTTGTGATTGCTGCCGTTCTAGACCAACTAGAGAGCTTGTTTTTGGCTCAAATAAAAGAGAAACTTCCCCTCTTGAACGTCCTAGATTTTCATTTAATTCGGTTTTCAACTTTACCAATAGTGATCCAAAGAAAAAGCAAAAAATCACCCAAATACGAAAAATTTGAAATTGGTAATCTAGCTTTTTCCGCTTGGCTTGTAGAGCAGTTTAAAGTTGTATGCCTGTAGACAAAAAAATCGGTCTTTTGAAAATTCTTCCCATTCAACTCTAGGCGCTCTATCTCTACTAGTTTAGAAGATACGTAATGTGTTTTTGACAACTTTTTGTGATTGCTGCCGTTCCAGACCAGCTAGAGAGCTGGTTTTAGGCTCAAATAAAAGAGAAATTTCCCCTCTTGAACGTCCTAGATTTTCATTTAATTCGGTTTTCAACTTTACCAATAGTGATCCAAAGAAAAAAGCAAGAAAATCACCCAAATACGAAAAATTTGAAATTTGAAATTGGTAATCTAGCTTTTTCCGCTTGGCTGGTAGAGCAACAAAAATCGGTATTTTGCAAACCTTCCCATTCAGCTCCAAGCGCTCATCTGTGCTAGTTTAGAAGGTATGGCGTAAAGTATTTTTGACAACTTTTTGTGATTGCTTCCGTTCTAGACCAGCTAGAGAGCTTGTTTTAGGCTCAAATAAAAGAGGAACTTCCCCTCTTGAACGTCCTAGAGTTTCATTTAATTCGGTTTTCAACTTTACCAATAGTGATCCAAAGAAAAAAGCAAGAAAATCACCCAAATACGAAAAATTTGAAATTTGAAATTGGTAATCTAGCTTTTTCCGCTTGGCTTGTAGAGCAGTTTAAAGTTGTATGCCTGTAGACAAAAAACCCGGTCTTTTGAAAATTCTTCCCATTCAACTCTAGGCGCTCTATCTCTGCTAGTGTAGCAGGTACGGCGTAAAGTGTTTTTGACAACTTTTTGTGATTGCAGCCGTTCTAGACCAGCTAGAGAGCTTGTTTTAGGCTCAAATAAAAGAGGAACTTCCCCTCTTGAACGTCCTAGAGTTTCATTTAATTCGGTTTTCAACTTTACCAATAGCGATCCAAAGAAAAAAGCAAGAAAATCACCCAAATACGAAAAATTTGAAATTTGAAATTGGTAATCTAGCTTTTTCCGCTTGGCATGTAGAGCAGTTTTAAGTTGTATGCCTGTAGACAAAAAACCCGGTCTTTTGAAAATTCTTCCCATTCAACTTTAGGCGCTCTATCTCTGCTAGTGTAGAAGGTACGGCGTAATGTGTTTTTGACAACTTTTTGTGATTGCTGCCGTTCTAGAGCAGCTAGAGAGCTTGTTTTATGCTCAAAGAAAAGTGGAACTTCCCGTCTTGAACGTCGTAGAGTTTCATTTAATTTGGTTTTCAACTTTACCAATAGTAATCCAAAGAAAAAGGCAAGAAAATCACCCAAATACGAAAAATTTGAAATTTGAAATTGGTAATCTAGCTTCCCATTCAACTCTAAGCGCTCATCTCTACTAGTTTAGAAGATACGTAATGTGTTTTTGACAACTTTTTGTGATTGCTGCCGTTCCAGACCAGCTAGAGAGCTGGTTTTAGGCTCAAATAAAAGAGAAACTTCCCCTCTTGAACGTCCTAGATTTTCATTTAATTCGGTTTTCAACTTTACCAATAGTGATCCAAAGAAAAAAGCAAGAAAATCACCCAAATACGAACAATTTGAAATTTGAAATTGGTAATCTAGCTTTTTCCGCTTGGCTGGTAGAGCAACAAAAATCGGTATTTTGCAAATCTTCCTATTCAGCTCTAAGCGCTCATCTCTGCTAGTTTAGAAGGTATGGCTTAAGTGTTTTTGACAACTTTTTGTGATTGCTTCCGTTGTAGACCAGCTAGAGAGCTTGTTTTAGGCTCAAATAAAAGAGGAACTTCCCCTCTTGAACGTCCTAGAGTTTCATTTAATTCGGTTTTCAACTTTACCAATAGTGATCCAAAGAAAAAAGCAAGAAAATCACCCAAATACGAAAAATTTGAAATTTGAAATTGGTAATCTAGCTTTTTCCGCTTGGCTTGTAGAGCAGTTTAAAGTTGTATGCCTGTAGACAAAAAAATCGGTCTTTTGAAAATTCTTCCCATTCAACTCTAGGCGCTCTATCTCTACTAGTTTAGAAGATACGTAATGTGTTTTTGACAACTTTTTGTGATTGCTGCCGTTCCAGACCAGCTAGAGAGCTGGTTTTAGGCTCAAATAAAAGAGAAACTTCCCCTCTTGAACGTCCTAGATTTTCATTTAATTCGGTTTTCAACTTTACCAATAGTGATCCAAAGAAAAAAGCAAGAAAATCACCCAAATACGAAAAATTTGAAATTTGAAATTGGTAATCTAGCTTTTTCCGCTTGGCTGGTAGAGCAACAAAAATCGGTATTTTGCAAATCTTCCTATTCAGCTCTAAGCGCTCATCTCTGCTAGTTTAGAAGGTATGGCTTAAGTGTTTTTGACAACTTTTTGTGATTGCTTCCGTTCTAGACCAGCTAGAGAGCTTGTTTTATGCTCAAATAAAAGAGGAACTTCCCCTCTTGAACGTCCTAGAGTTTCATTTAATTCGGTTTTCAACTTTACCAATAGTGATCCAAAGAAAAAAGCAAGAAAATCACCCAAATACGAAAAATTTAAAATTTGAAATTGGTAATCTAGCTTTTTCCGCTTGGCTTGTAGAGCAGTTTAAAGTTGTATGCCTGTAGACAAAAAACCCGGTCTTTTGAAAATTCTTCCCATTCAACTCTAGGCGCTCTATCTCTGCTAGTGTAGCAGGTACGGCGTAAAGTGTTTTTGACAACTTTTTGTGATTGCAGCCGTTCTAGACCAGCTAGAGAGCTTGTTTTAGGCTCAAATAAAAGAGGAACTTCCCCTCTTGAACGTCCTAGAGTTTCATTTAATTCGGTTTTCAACTTTACCAATAGCGATCCAAAGAAAAAAGCAAGAAAATCACCCAAATACGAAAAATTTGAAATTTGAAATTGGTAATCTAGCTTTTTCCGCTTGGCTTGTAGAGCAGTTTTAAGTTGTATGCCTGTAGACAAAAAACCCGGTCTTTTGAAAATTCTTCCCATTCAACTTTAGGCGCTCTATCTCTGCTAGTGTAGAAGGTACGGCGTAATGTGTTTTTGACAACTTTTTGTGATTGCTGCCGTTCTAGAGCAGCTAGAGAGCTTGTTTTATGCTCAAAGAAAAGTGGAACTTCCCGTCTTGAACGTCGTAGAGTTTCATTTAATTTGGTTTTCAACTTTACCAATAGTAATCCAAAGAAAAAGGCAAGAAAATCACCCAAATACGAAAAATTTGAAATTTGAAATTGGTAATCTAGCTTCCCATTCAACTCTAAGCGCTCATCTCTACTAGTTTAGAAGATACGTAATGTGTTTTTGACAACTTTTTGTGATTGCTGCCGTTCCAGACCAGCTAGAGAGCTTGTTTTAGGCTCAAATAAAAGAGGAACTTCCCCTCTTGAACGTCCTAGAGTTTCATTTAATTTGGTTTTCAACTTTACCAATAGTGGTCCAAAGAAAAAAGCAAGAAAATCACCGAAATACGAAAAATTTGAAATTTGAAATTGGTAATCTAGCTTTTTCCGCTTGGTTGGTAGAGCATCAAAAATCGGTATTTTGCAAATTCTTCCCATTCAACTCTAAGCGCTCATCTCTGCTAGTTTAGAAGGTATGGCGTAAAGTGTTTTTGACAACTTTTTGTGATTGCTGCCGTTCTAGACCAACTAGAGAGCTTGTTTTTGGCTCAAATAAAAGAGAAACTTCCCCTCTTGAACGTCCTAGATTTTCATTTAATTCGGTTTTCAACTTTACCAATAGTGATCCAAAGAAAAAGCAAAAAATCACCCAAATACGAAAAATTTGAAATTGGTAATCTAGCTTTTTCCGCTTGGCTTGTAGAGCAGTTTAAAGTTGTATGCCTGTAGACAAAAAAATCGGTCTTTTGAAAATTCTTCCCATTCAACTCTAGGCGCTCTATATCTACTAGTTTAGAAGATACGTAATGTGTTTTTGACAACTTTTTGTGATTGCTGCCGTTCCAGACCAGCTAGAGAGCTGGTTTTAGGCTCAAATAAAAGAGAAACTTCCCCTCTTGAACGTCCTAGATTTTCATTTAATTCGGTTTTCAACTTTACCAATAGTGATCCAAAGAAAAAAGCAAGAAAATCACCCAAATACGAAAAATTTGAAATTTGAAATTGGTAATCTAGCTTTTTCCGCTTGGCTGGTAGAGCAACAAAAATCGGTATTTTGCAAATCTTCCTATTCAGCTCTAAGCGCTCATCTCTGCTAGTTTAGAAGGTATGGCTTAAGTGTTTTTGACAACTTTTTGTGATTGCTTCCGTTCTAGACCAGCTAGAGAGCTTGTTTTAGGCTCAAATAAAAGAGGAACTTCCCCTCTTGAACGTCCTAGAGTTTCATTTAATTCGGTTTTCAACTTTACCAATAGTGATCCAAAGAAAAAAGCAAGAAAATCACCCAAATACGAAAAATTTGAAATTTGAAATTGGTAATCTAGCTTTTTCCGCTTGGCTTGTAGAGCAGTTTAAAGTTGTATGCCTGTAGACAAAAAACCCGGTCTTTTGAAAATTCTTCCCATTCAACTCTAGGCGCTCTATCTCTGCTAGTGTAGCAGGTACGGCGTAAAGTGTTTTTGACAACTTTTTGTGATTGCTGCCGTTCCAGACAAGCTAGAGAGCTTGTTTTAGGCTCAAATAAAAGAGGAACTTCCCCTCTTGAACGTCCTAGAGTTTCATTTAATTCGGTTTTCAACTTTACCAATAGCGATCCAAAGAAAAAAGCAAGAAAATCACCCAAATACGAAAAATTTGAAATTTGAAATTGGTAATCTAGCTTTTTCCGCTTGGCATGTAGAGCAGTTTTAAGTTGTATGCCTGTAGACAAAAAACCCGGTCTTTTGAAAATTCTTCCCATTCAACTTTAGGCGCTCTATCTCTGCTAGTGTAGAAGGTACGGCGTAATGTGTTTTTGACAACTTTTTGTGATTGCTGCCGTTCTAGAGCAGCTAGAGAGCTTGTTTTATGCTCAAAGAAAAGTGGAACTTCCCGTCTTGAACGTCGTAGAGTTTCATTTAATTTGGTTTTCAACTTTACCAATAGTAATCCAAAGAAAAAGGCAAGAAAATCACCCAAATACGAAAAATTTGAAATTTGAAATTGGTAATCTAGCTTCCCATTCAACTCTAAGCGCTCATCTCTACTAGTTTAGAAGATACGTAATGTGTTTTTGACAACTTTTTGTGATTGCTGCCGTTCCAGACCAGCTAGATAGCTGGTTTTAGGCTCAAATAAAAGAGAAACTTCCCCTCTTGAACGTCCTAGATTTTCATTTAATTCGGTTTTCAACTTTACCAATAGTGATCCAAAGAAAAAAGCAAGAAAATCACCCAAATACGAACAATTTGAAATTTGAAATTGGTAATCTAGCTTTTTCCGCTTGGCTGGTAGAGCAACAAAAATCGGTATTTTGCAAATCTTCCTATTCAGCTCTAAGCGCTCATCTCTGCTAGTTTAGAAGGTATGGCTTAAGTGTTTTTGACAACTTTTTGTGATTGCTTCCGTTCTAGACCAGCTAGAGAGCTTGTTTTAGGCTAAAATAAAAGAGGAACTTCCCCTCTTGAACGTCCTAGAGTTTCATTTAATTCGGTTTTCAACTTTACCAATAGTGATCCAAAGAAAAAAGCAAGAAAATCACCCAAATACGAAAAATTTGAAATTTGAAATTGGTAATCTAGCTTTTTCCGCTTGGCTTGTAGAGCAGTTTAAAGTTGTATGCCTGTAGACAAAAAACCCGGTCTTTTGAAAATTCTTCCCATTCAACTCTAGGCGCTCTATCTCTGCTAGTGTAGCAGGTACGGCGTAAAGTGTTTTTGACAACTTTTTGTGATTGCTGCCGTTCTAGACCAGCTAGAGAGCTTGATTTAGGCTCAAATAAAAGAGGAACTTCCCCTCTTGAACGTCCTAATGTTTCATTTCATTCGGTTTTCAACTTTACCAATAGTGATCCAAAGAAAAAAGCAAGAAAATCACCCAAATACGAAAAATTTGAAATTTGAAATTGGTAATCTAGCTTTTTCCGCTTGGCTTGTAGAGCAACAAAAATCGGTATTTTGCAAATTCTTCCCATTCAGCTCTAAGCGCTCATCTGTGCTAGTTTAGAAGGTATGGCGTAAAGTATTTTTGAAAACTTTTTGTGATTGCTGCCGTTCTAGACCAGCTAGAGAGCTTGTTTTAGTCTCAAATAAAAGTGGAACTTCCCCTCTTGAACGTCCTAGAGTTTCATTTAATTCGGTTTTCAACTTTACCAATAGTGATCCAAAGAAAAAGGCAAGAAAATAACCAAAATTCGAAAAATTTAAAATTGGTAATCTAGCTTTTTCCGCTTGGCTGGTAGAGCAACAAAAATCGGTATTTTGCAAATCTTCCTATTCAGCTCTAAGCGCTCATCTCTGCTAGTTTAGAAGGTATGGCTTAAGTGTTTTTGACAACTTTTTGTGATTGCTTCCGTTCTAGACCAGCTAGAGAGCTTGTTTTAGGCTCAAATAAAAGAGGAACTTCCCCTCTTGAACGTCCTAGAGTTTCATTTAATTCGGTTTTCAACTTTACCAATAGTGATCCAAAGAAAAAAGCAAGAAAATCACCCAAATACGAAAAATTTGAAATTTGAAATTGGTAATCTAGCTTTTTCCGCTTGGCTTGTAGAGCAGTTTAAAGTTGTATGCCTGTAGACAAAAAACCCGGTCTTTTGAAAATTCTTCCCATTCAACTCTAGGCGCTCTATCTCTGCTAGTGTAGCAGGTACGGCGTAAAGTGTTTTTGACAACTTTTTGTGATTGCTGCCGTTCTAGACCAGCTAGAGAGCTTGATTTAGGCTCAAATAAAAGAGGAACTTCCCCTCTTGAACGTCCTAATGTTTCATTTCATTCGGTTTTCAACTTTACCAATAGTGATCCAAAGAAAAAAGCAAGAAAATCACCCAAATACGAAAAATTTGAAATTTGAAATTGGTAATCTAGCTTTTTCCGCTTGGCTTGTAGAGCAACAAAAATCGGTATTTTGCAAATTCTTCCCATTCAGCTCTAAGCGCTCATCTGTGCTAGTTTAGAAGGTATGGCGTAAAGTATTTTTGAAAACTTTTTGTGATTGCTGCCGTTCTAGACCAGCTAGAGAGCTTGTTTTAGTCTCAAATAAAAGTGGAACTTCCCCTCTTGAACGTCCTAGAGTTTCATTTAATTCGGTTTTCAACTTTACCAATAGTGATCCAAAGAAAAAGGCAAGAAAATAACCAAAATACGAAAAATTTAAAATTGGTAATCTAGCTTTTTCCGCTTGGCTGGTAGAGCAACAAAAATCGGTATTTTGCAAATTCTTCCCATTCAGCTCTAAGCGCTCATCTCTGCTAGTTTAGAAGGTATGGCGTAAAGTGTTTTTGACAACTTTTTGTGATTGCTGCCGTTCTAGACCAGCTAGAGAGCTTGTTTTAGGCTCAAATAAAAGAGGAACTTCCCCTCTTGAACGTCCTAGAGTTTCATTTAATTCGGTTTTCAACTTTACCAATAGTGATCCAAAGAAAAAGGCAAGAAAATCACCCAAATACGAAAAATTTGAAATTTGAAATTGGTAATCTAGCTTTTTCCGCTTGGCTTGTAGAGCAGTTTAAAGTTGTATGCCTGTAGACAAAAAACCAAGTCTTTTGAAAATTCTTCCCATTCAACTCTAGGCGCTCTATCTCTGCTAGTGTAGAAGGTACGGCGTAAAGTGTTTTTGAAAACTTTTGTGATTGCTGCCGTTCTAGACCACCTAGAGAGCTTGTTTTAGGCTCAAATAAAAGAGGAACTTCCTCTCTTGAACGTCCTAGAGTTTCATTTAATTCGGTTTTCAACTTTACCAATAGTGATCCAAAGAAAAAAGCAAGAAAATCACCCAAATACGAAAAATTTGAAATTTGAAATTGGTAATCTAGCTTTTTCCGCTTGGCTGGTAGAGCAACAAAAATCGGTATTTTGCAAACCTTCCCATTCAGCTCCAAGCGCTCATCTGTGCTAGTTTAGTAGGTATGGCGTAAAGTATTTTTGACAACTTTTTGTGATTGCTGCCGTTCTAGACCAGCTAGAGAGCTTGTTTTAGTCTCAAATAAAAGTGGAACTTCCCCTCTTGAACGTCGTAGAGTTTCATTTAGTTTGGTTTTCAACTTTACCAATAGTGATCCAAAGAAAAAAGCAAGAAAATCACCCAAATACGAAAAATTTGAAATTTGAAATTGGAAATCTAGCTTTTTCCGCTTGGCATGTAGAGCAGTTTAAAGTTGTATGCCTGTAGACAAAAAACCCGGTCTTTTCAAAATTCTTCCCATTCAACTTTAGGCGCTCTATCTCTGCTAGTGTAGAAGGTACGGCGTAATGTGTTTTTGACAACTTTTTGTGATTGCTGCCGTTCTAGACCAGCTAGAGAGCTTGTTTTAGGCTCAAATAAAAGTGGAACTTCCCCTCTTGAACGTCCTAGAGTTTCATTTAATTCGGTTTTCAACTTTACCAATAGTGATCCAAAGAAAAAAGCAAGAAAATCACCCAAATACGAAAAATTTGAAATTTGAAATTGGTAATCTAGCTTTTTCCGCTTGGCTGGTGGAGCAACAAAAATCGGTATTTTGCAAATTCTTCCCGTTCAGCTCTAAGCGCTCATCTCTGCTAGTTTAGAAGGTATGGCGTAAAGTGTTTTTGACAACTTTTTGTGATTGCTGTCGTTCTAGACCAGCTAGAGAGCTTATTTTAGGCTCAAATAAAAGAGGAACTTCCCCTCTTGAACGTCCTAGAGTTTCATTTAATTCGGTTTTCAACTTTACCAATAGTGATCCAAAGAAAAAGGCAAGAAAATCACCAAAATACGAAAAATTTGAAATTTGAAATTGGTAATCTAGCTTTTCCCGCTTGGCTGGTAGAGCAACAAAAATCGGTATTTTGCAAACCTTCCCATTCAGCTCTAAGCGCTCATCTCTGCTAGTTTAGAAGGTATGGCGTAATGTGTTTTTGAAAACTTTTTGTGATTGCTGCCGTTCTAGACCAGCTAGAGAGCTTGTTTTAGGCTCAAATAAAAGTGGAACTTCCCCTCTTGAACGTCCTAGAGTTTCATTTAATTCGGTTTTCAACTTTACCAATAGTGATCCAAAGAAAAATGCAAGAAAATCACCCAAATACGAAAAATTTGAAATTTGAAATTGGTAATCTAGCTTTTTCCGCTTGGCTGGTAGAGCAACAAAAATCGGTATTTTGCAAATAGAGAGCTTGTTTTAGGCTCAAACAAAAGAGGAACTTCCCTCTTGAACGTCCTAGAGTTTCATTTAATTCGGATTTCAACTTTACCAATAGTGATCCAAAGAAAAAGCAAGAAAATCACCCAAATACCAAAAATTTGAAATTTGAAATTGGTAATCTAGCTTTTTCCGCTTGGCTTGTAGAGCAGTTTAAAGTTGTATGCCTGTAGACAAAAAACCCGGTCTTTTGAAAATTCTTCCCGTTCAACTCTAGGCGCTCTATCTCTGCTAGTGTAGAAGGTACGGCGTAAAGTGTTTTTGACAACTTTTTGTGATTGCTGCCGTTCTAGACCAGCTAGAGAGCTTGATTTAGGCTCAAATAAAAGAGGAACTTCCCCTCTTGAACGTCCTAATGTTTCATTTCATTCGGTTTTCAACTTTACCAATAGTGATCCAAAGAAAAAAGCAAGAAAATCACCCAAATACGAAAAATTTGAAATTTGAAATTGGTAATCTAGCTTTTTCCGCTTGGCTTGTAGAACAACAAAAATCGGTATTTTGCAAATTCTTCCCATTCAGCTCTAAGCGCTCATCTGTGCTAGTTTAGAAGGTATGGCGTAAAGTATTTTTGAAAACTTTTTGTGATTGCTGCCGTTCTAGACCAGCTAGAGAGCTTGTTTTAGTCTCAAATAAAAGTGGAACTTCCCCTCTTGAACGTCCTAGAGTTTCATTTAATTCGGTTTTCAACTTTACCAATAGTGATCCAAAGAAAAAGGCAAGAAAATAACCAAAATACGAAAAATTTGAAATTGGTAATCTAGCTTTTTCCGCTTGGCTGGTAGAGCAACAAAAATCGGTATTTTGCAAATTCTTCCCATTCAGCTCTAAGCGCTCATCTCTGCTAGTTTAGAAGGTATGGCGTAAAGTGTTTTTGACAACTTTTTGTGATTGCTGCCGTTCTAGACCAGCTAGAGAGCTTGTTTTAGGCTCAAATAAAAGAGGAACTTCCCCTCTTGAACGTCCTAGAGTTTCATTTAATTCGGTTTTCAACTTTACCAATAGTGATCCAAAGAAAAAGGCAAGAAAATCACCCAAATACGAAAAATTTGAAATTTGAAATTGGTAATCTAGCTTTTTCCGCTTGGCTGGTAGAGCAACAAAAATCGGTATTTTGCAAACCTTCCCATTCAGCTCTAAGCGCTCATCTCTGCTAGTTTAGAAGGTATGGCGTAATGTGTTTTTGAAAACTTTTTGTGATTGCTGCCGTTCTAGACCAGCTAGAGAGCTTGTTTTAGGCTCAAATAAAAGTGGAACTTCCCCTCTTGAACGTCCTAGAGTTTCATTTAATTCGGTTTTCAACTTTACCAATAGTGATCCAAAGAAAAATGCAAGAAAATCACCCAAATACGAAAAATTTGAAATTTGAAATTGGTAATCTAGCTTTTTCCGCTTGGCTGGTAGAGCAACAAAAATCGGTATTTTGCAAATAGAGAGCTTATTTTAGGCTCAAACAAAAGAGGAACTTCCCCTCTTGAACGTCCTAGAGTTTCATTTAATTCGGATTTCAACTTTACCAATAGTGATCCAAAGAAAAAGCAAGAAAATCACCCAAATACCAAAAATTTGAAATTTGAAATTGGTAATCTAGCTTTTTCCGCTTGGCATGTAGAGCAGTTTAAAGTTGTATGCCTGTAGACAAAAAACCCGGTCTTTTCAAAATTCTTCCCATTCAACTTTAGGCGCCCTATCTCTGCTAGTGTAGAAGGTACGGCGTAATGTGTTTTTGACAACTTTTTGTGATTGCTGCCGTTCTAGTCCAGCTAGAGAGCTTGTTTTAGGCTCAAATAAAAGTGGAACTTCCCCTCTTGAACGTCCTAGAGTTTCATTTAATTCGGTTTTCAACTTTACCAATAGTGATCCAAAGAAAAAAGCAAGAAAATCACCCAAATACGAAAAATTTGAAATTTGAAATTGGTAATCTAGCTTTTTCCGCTTGGCTGGTGGAGCAACAAAAATCGGTATTTTGCAAATTCTTCCCATTCAGCTCTAAGCGCTCATCTCTGCTAGTTTAGAAGGTATGGCGTAAAGTGTTTTTGACAACTTTTTGTGATTGCTGTCGTTCTAGACCAGCTAGAGAGCTTATTTTAGGCTCAAATAAAAGAGGAACTTCCCCTCTTGAACGTCCTAGAGTTTCATTTAATTCGGTTTTCAACTTTACCAATAGTGATCCAAAGAAAAAGGCAAGAAAATCACCAAAATACGAAAAATTTGAAATTTGAAATTGGTAATCTAGCTTTTTCCGCTTGGCTGGTAGAGCAACAAAAATCGGTATTTTGCAAATAGAGAGCTTGTTTTAGGCTCAAACAAAAGAGGAACTTCCCCTCTTGAACGTCCTAGAGTTTCATTTAATTCGGATTTCAACTTTACCAATAGTGATCCAAAGAAAAAGCAAGAAAATCACCCAAATACCAAAAATTTGAAATTTGAAATTGGTAATCTAGCTTTTTCCGCTTGGCTTGTAGAGCAGTTTAAAGTTGTATGCCTGTAGACAAAAAACCCGGTCTTTTGAAAATTCTTCCCGTTCAACTCTAGGCGCTCTATCTCTGCTAGTGTAGAAGGTACGGCGTAAAGTGTTTTTGACAACTTTTTGTGATTGCTGCCGTTCTAGACCAGCTAGAGAGCTTGATTTAGGCTCAAATAAAAGAGGAACTTCCCCTCTTGAACGTCCTAGAGTTTCATTTAATTCGGTTTTCAACTTTACCAATAGTGATCCAAAGAAAAAAGCAAGAAAATCACCCAAATACGAAAAATTTGAAATTTGAAATTGGTAATCTAGCTTTTTCCGCTTGGCTTGTAGAACAACAAAAATCGGTATTTTGCAAATTCTTCCCATTCAGCTCTAAGCGCTCATCTGTGCTAGTTTAGAAGGTATGGCGTAAAGTATTTTTGAAAACTTTTTGTGATTGCTGCCGTTCTAGACCAGCTAGAGAGCTTGTTTTAGTCTCAAATAAAAGTGGAACTTCCCCTCTTGAACGTCCTAGAGTTTCATTTAATTCGGTTTTCAACTTTACCAATAGTGATCCAAAGAAAAAGGCAAGAAAATAACCAAAATACGAAAAATTTGAAATTGGTAATCTAGCTTTTTCCGCTTGGCTGGTAGAGCAACAAAAATCGGTATTTTGCAAATTCTTCCCATTCAGCTCTAAGCGCTCATCTCTGCTAGTTTAGAAGGTATGGCGTAAAGTGTTTTTGACAACTTTTTGTGATTGCTGCCGTTCTAGACCAGCTAGAGAGCTTGTTTTAGGCTCAAATAAAAGAGGAACTTCCCCTCTTGAACGTCCTAGAGTTTCATTTAATTCGGTTTTCAACTTTACCAATAGTGATCCAAAGAAAAAGGCAAGAAAATCACCCAAATACGAAAAATTTGAAATTTGAAATTGGTAATCTAGCTTTTTCCGCTTGGCTTTTTCCGCTTGGTGATTGCTGCCGTTCTAGACCAGCTAGAGAGCTTATTTTAGGCTCAAATAAAAGAGGAACTTCCCCTCTTGAACGTCCTAGAGTTTCATTTAATTCGGATTTCAACTTTACCAATAGTGATCCAAAGAAAAAGCAAGAAAATCACCCAAATACCAAAAATTTGAAATTTGAAATTGGTAATCTAGCTTTTTCCGCTTGGCTTGTAGAGCAGTTTAAAGTTGTATGCCTGTAGACAAAAAACCCGGTCTTTTGAAAATTCTTCCCATTCAACTCTAGGCGCTCTATCTCTGCTAGTGTAGAAGGTACGGCGTAAAGTGTTTTTGACAACTTTTTGTGATTGCTGCCGTGCTAGACCAGCTAGAGAGCTTGATTTAGGCTCAAATAAAAGAGGAACTTCCCCTCTTGAACGTCCTAATGTTTCATTTCATTCGGTTTTCAACTTTACCAATAGTGATCCAAAGAAAAAAGCAAGAAAATCACCCAAATACGAAAAATTTGAAATTTGAAATTGGTAATCTAGCTTTTTCCGCTTGGCTTGTAGAGCAACAAAAATCGGTATTTTGCAAATTCTTCCCATTCAGCTCTAAGCGCTCATCTGTGCTAGTTTAGAAGGTATGGCGTAAAGTATTTTTGAAAACTTTTTGTGATTGCTGCCGTTCTAGACCAGCTAGAGAGCTTGTTTTAGTCTCAAATAAAAGTGGAACTTCCCCTCTTGAACGTCCTAGAGTTTCATTTAATTCGGTTTTCAACTTTACCAATAGTGATCCAAAGAAAAAGGCAAGAAAATAACCAAAATACGAAAAATTTGAAATTGGTAATCTAGCTTTTTCCGCTTGGCTGGTAGAGCAACAAAAATCGGTATTTTGCAAATTCTTCCCATTCAGCTCTAAGCGCTCATCTCTACTAGTTTAGAAGGTATGGCGTAAAGTGTTTTTGACAACTTTTTGTGATTGCTGCCGATCTAGACCAGCTAGAGAGCTTGTTTTAGGCTCAAATAAAAGAGGAACTTCCCCTCTTGAACGTCCTAGAGTTTCATTTAATTCGGTTTTCAACTTTACCAATAGTGATCCAAAGAAAAAGGCAAGAAAATCACCCAAATACGAAAAATTTGAAATTTGAAATTGGTAATCTAGCTTTTTTCGCTTGGCTGGTAGAGCAACAAAAATCGGTATTTTGCAAATTCTTCCCATTCAGCTCTAAGCGCTCATCTCTGCTAGTTTAGAAGGTATGGCGTAAAGTGTTTTTGACAACTTTTTGTGATTGCTGTCGTTCTAGACCAGCTAGAGAGCTTATTTTAGGCTCAAATAAAAGAGGAACTTCCCCTCTTGAACGTCCTAGAGTTTCATTTAATTCGGTTTTAAACTTTACCAATAGTGATCCAAAGAAAAAGGCAAGAAAATCACCAAAATACGAAAAATTTGAAATTTGAAATTGGCAATCTAGCTTTTCCCGCTTGGCTGGTAGAGCAACAAAAATCGGTATTTTGCAAACCTTCCCATTCAGCTCTAAGCGCTCATCTCTGCTAGTTTAGAAGGTATGGCGTAATGTGTTTTTGAAAACTTTTTGTGATTGCTGCCGTTCTAGACCAGCTAGAGAGCTTGTTTTAGGCTCAAATAAAAGTGGAACTTCCCCTCTTGAACGTCCTAGAGTTTCATTTAATTCGGTTTTCAACTTTACCAATAGTGATCCAAAGAAAAATGCAAGAAAATCACCCAAATACGAAAAATTTGAAATTTGAAATTGGTAATCTAGCTTTTTCCGCTTGGCTGGTAGAGCAACAAAAATCGGTATTTTGCATATAGAGAGCTTGTTTTAGGCTCAAACAAAAGAGGAACTTCCCCTCTTGAACGTCCTAGAGTTTCATTTAATTCGGATTTCAACTTTACCAATAGTGATCCAAAGAAAAAGCAAGAAAATCACCCAAATACCAAAAATTTGAAATTTGAAATTGGTAATCTAGCTTTTTCCGCTTGGCTTGTAGAGCAGTTTAAAGTTGTATGCCTGTAGACAAAAAACCCGGTCTTTTGAAAATTCTTCCCATTCAACTCTAGGCGCTCTATCTCTGCTAGTGTAGAAGGTACGGCGTAAAGTGTTTTTGACAACTTTTTGTGATTGCTGCCGTGCTAGACCAGCTAGAGAGCTTGATTTAGGCTCAAATAAAAGAGGAACTTCCCCTCTTGAACGTCCTAATGTTTCATTTCATTCGGTTTTCAACTTTACCAATAGTGATCCAAAGAAAAAAGCAAGAAAATCACCCAAATACGAAAAATTTGAAATTTGAAATTGGTAATCTAGCTTTTTCCGCTTGGCTTGTAGAGCAACAAAAATCGGTATTTTGCAAATTCTTCCCATTCAGCTCTAAGCGCTCATCTGTGCTAGTTTAGAAGGTATGGCGTAAAGTATTTTTGAAAACTTTTTGTGATTGCTGCCGTTCTAGACCAGCTAGAGAGCTTGTTTTAGTCTCAAATAAAAGTGGAACTTCCCCTCTTGAACGTCCTAGAGTTTCATTTAATTCGGTTTTCAACTTTACCAATAGTGATCCAAAGAAAAAGGCAAGAAAATAACCAAAATACGAAAAAATTGAAATTGGTAATCTAGCTTTTTCCGCTTGGCTGGTAGAGCAACAAAAATCGGTATTTTGCAAATTCTTCCCATTCAGCTCTAAGCGCTCATCTCTACTAGTTTAGAAGGTATGGCGTAAAGTGTTTTTGACAACTTTTTGTGATTGCTGCCGATCTAGACCAGCTAGAGAGCTTGTTTTAGGCTCAAATAAAAGAGGAACTTCCCCTCTTGAACGTCCTAGAGTTTCATTTAATTCGGTTTTCAACTTTACCAATAGTGATCCAAAGAAAAAGGCAAGAAAATCACCCAAATACGAAAAATTTGAAATTTGAAATTGGTAATCTAGCTTTTTTCGCTTGGCTGGTAGAGCAACAAAAATCGGTATTTTGCAAACCTTCCCATTCAGCTCTAAGCGCTCATCTCTGCTAGTTTAGAAGGTATGGCGTAATGTGTTTTTGAAAACTTTTTGTGATTGCTGCCGTTCTAGACCAGCTAGAGAGCTTGTTTTAGGCTCAAATAAAAGTGGAACTTCCCCTCTTGAACGTCCTAGAGTTTCATTTAATTCGGTTTTCAACTTTACCAATAGTGATCCAAAGAAAAATGCAAGAAAATCACCCAAATACGAAAAATTTGAAATTTGAAATTGGTAATCTAGCTTTTTCCGCTTGGCTGGTAGAGCAACAAAAATCGGTATTTTGCAAACCTTCCCATTCAGCTCTAAGCGCTCATCTCTGCTAGTTTAGAAGGTATGGCGTAAAGTGTTTTTGACAACTTTTTGTGATTGCTGCCGTTCTAGACCAGCTAGAGAGCTTGTTTTAGTCTCAAATAAAAGTGGAACTTCCCCTCTTGAACGTCCTAGAGTTTCATTTAATTCGGTTTTCAACTTTACCAATAGTGATCCAAAGAAAAAGGCAAGAAAATAACCAAAATACGAAAAATTTGAAATTGGTAATCTAGCTTTTTCCGCTTGGCTTGTAGAGCAGTTTAAAGTTGTATGCCTGTAGAGAAAAAACCCGGTCTTTTGAAAATTCTTCCCATTCAACTCTAGGCGCTCATCTCTGCTAGTGTTGAAGGTACGGCGTAAAGTGCTTTTGACAACTTTTTGTGATTGCTGCCGTTCTAGACCAGCTAGAGAGCTTGTTTTAGCCTCAAATAAAAGAGGAACTTCCCCTCTTGAACGTCCTAGAGTTTCATTTAATTCGGTTTTCAACTTTACCAATAGTGATCCAAAGAAAAAGGCAAGAAAATCACCCAAATACGAAAAATTTGAAATTTGAAATTGGTAATCTAGATTTTTCCGCTTGGCTGGTAGAGCAACAAAAATCGGTATTTTGCAAATCTTCCTATTCAGCTCTAAGCGCTCATCTCTGCTAGTTTAGAAGGCATGGCGTAAAGTGTTTTTGACAACTTTTTATGATTGCTGCCATTCTAGACCAGCTAGAGAGCTTGTTTTATGCTCAAATAAAAGAGGAACTTCCCCTCTTGAACGTCGTAGAGTTTCATTTAATTTGGTTTTCAACTTTACCAATAGTGATCCAAAGAAAAAAGGAAGAATATCACCCAAATACGAAAAATTTGAAATTTGAAATTGGTAATCTAGCTTTTTCCGCTTGGCATGTAGAGCAGTTTTAAGTTGTATGCCTGTAGACAAAAAACCCGGTCTTTTGAAAATTCTTCCCATTCAACTCTAGGCGCTCTATCTCTGCTAGTGTTGAAGGTACGGCGTAAAGTGCTTTTGACAACTTTTTGTGATTGCTGCCGTTCTAGACCAGCTAGAGAGCTTGTTTTAGCCTCAAATAAAAGAGGAACTTCCCCTCTTGAACGTCCTAGAGTTTCATTTAATTCGGTTTTCAACTTTACCAATAGTGATCCAAAGAAAAAGGCAAGAAAATCACCCAAATACGAAAAATTTGAAATTTGAAATTGGTAATCTAGATTTTTCCGCTTGGCTGGTAGAGCAACAAAAATCGGTATTTTGCAAATCTTCCTATTCAGCTCTAAGCGCTCATCTCTGCTAGTTTAGAAGGCATGGCGTAAAGTGTTTTTGACAACTTTTTATGATTGCTGCCATTCTAGACCAGCTAGAGAGCTTGTTTTATGCTCAAATAAAAGAGGAACTTCCCCTCTTGAACGTCGTAGAGTTTCAATTAATTCAGTTTTCAACTTTACCAATAGTGATCCAAAGAAAAAGGCAAGAAAATCACCCAAATACGAAAATTTCAAATTTGAAATTGGTAATCTAGCTTTTTCCGCGTGGCTTGTAGAGCAACAAAAATCGGTATTTTGCAAATTCTTCCCATTCAGCTCTAAGCGCTCATCTCTGCTAGTTTAGAAGGTATGGCGTAATGTGTTTTTGACAACTTTTTGTGATTGCTGCCGTTCTAGACCAGCTAGAGAGCTTGTTTTAGGCTCAAATAAAAGTGGAACTTCCCCTCTTGAACGTCCTAGAGTTTCATTTAATTCGGTTTTCAACTTTACCAATAGTGATCCAAAGAAAAATGCAAGAAAATCACCCAAATACGAAAAATTTGAAATTTGAAATTGGTAATCTAGCTTTTTCCGCTTGGCTGGTAGAGCAACAAAAATCGGTATTTTGCAAATAGAGAGCTTGTTTTAGGCTCAAACAAAAGAGGAACTTCCCCTCTTGAACGTCCTAGAGTTTCATTTAATTCGGATTTCAACTTTACCAATAGTGATCCAAAGAAAAAGCAAGAAAATCACCCAAATACCAAAAATTTGAAATTTGAAATTGGTAATCTAGCTTTTTCCGCTTGGCTTGTAGAGCAGTTTAAAGTTGTATGCCTGTAGACAAAAAACCCGGTCTTTTGAAAATTCTTCCCATTCAACTCTAGGCGCTCTATCTCTGCTAGTGTAGAAGGTACGGCGTAAAGTGTTTTTGACAACTTTTTGTGATTGCTGCCGTGCTAGACCAGCTAGAGAGCTTGATTTAGGCTCAAATAAAAGAGGAACTTCCCCTCTTGAACGTCCTAATGTTTCATTTCATTCGGTTTTCAACTTTACCAATAGTGATCCAAAGAAAAAAGCAAGAAAATCACCCAAATACGAAAAATTTGAAATTTGAAATTGGTAATCTAGCTTTTTCCGCTTGGCTTGTAGAGCAACAAAAATCGGTATTTTGCAAATTCTTCCCATTCAGCTCTAAGCGCTCATCTGTGCTAGTTTAGAAGGTATGGCGTAAAGTATTTTTGAAAACTTTTTGTGATTGCTGCCGTTCTAGACCAGCTAGAGAGCTTGTTTTAGTCTCAAATAAAAGTGGAACTTCCCCTCTTGAACGTCCTAGAGTTTCATTTAATTCGGTTTTCAACTTTACCAATAGTGATCCAAAGAAAAAGGCAAGAAAATAACCAAAATACGAAAAATTTGAAATTGGTAATCTAGCTTTTTCCGCTTGGCTGGTAGAGCAACAAAAATCGGTATTTTGCAAATTCTTCCCATTCAGCTCTAAGCGCTCATCTCTGCTAGTTTAGAAGGTATGGCGTAAAGTGTTTTTGACAACTTTTTGTGATTGCTGTCGTTCTAGACCAGCTAGAGAGCTTATTTTAGGCTCAAATAAAAGAGGAACTTCCCCTCTTGAACGTCCTAGAGTTTCATTTAATTCGGTTTTCAACTTTACCAATAGTGATCCAAAGAAAAAGGCAAGAAAATCACCAAAATACGAAAAATTTGAAATTTGAAATTGGTAATCTAGCTTTTCCCGCTTGGCTGGTAGAGCAACAAAAATCGGTATTTTGCAAACCTTCCCATTCAGCTCTAAGCGCTCATCTCTGCTAGTTTAGAAGGTATGGCGTAATGTGTTTTTGAAAACTTTTTGTGATTGCTGCCGTTCTAGACCAGCTAGAGAGCTTCTTCCGCTTGGCTGGTAGAGCAACAAAAATCGGTATTTTGCAAATTCTTCCCATTCAGCTCTAAGCGCTCATCTCTGCTAGTTTAGAAGCTATGGCGTAAAGTGTTTTTGACAACTTTTTGTGATTGCTGCCGTTCTAGACCAGCTAGAGAGCTTGTTTTAGGCTCAAATAAAAGAGGAACTTCCCCTCTTGAACGTCCTAGAGTTTCATTTAATTCGGTTTTCAACTTTACCAATAGTGATCCAAAGAAAAAGCAAGAAAATCACCCAAATACCAAAAATTTGAAATTTGAAATTGGTAATCTAGCTTTTTCCGCTTGGCTTGTAGAGCAACAAAAATCGGTATTTTGCTAATTCTTCCCATTCAGCTCTAAGCGCTCATCTGTGCTAGTTTAGAAGGTATGGCGTAAAGTATTTTTGAAAACTTTTTGTGATTGCTGCCGTTCTAGACCAGCTAGAGAGCTTGTTTTAGTCTCAAATAAAAGTGGAACTTCCCCTCTTGAACGTCCTAGAGTTTCATTTAATTCGGTTTTCAACTTTACCAATAGTGATCCAAAGAAAAAGGCAAGAAAATAACCAAAATACGAAAAATTTGAAATTGGTAATCTAGCTTTTTCCGCTTGGCTGGTAGAGCAACAAAAATCGGTATTTTGCAAATTCTTCCCATTCAGCTCTAAGCGCTCATCTCTACTAGTTTAGAAGGTATGGCGTAAAGTGTTTTTGACAACTTTTTGTGATTGCTGCCGATCTAGACCAGCTAGAGAGCTTGTTTTAGGCTCAAATAAAAGAGGAACTTCCCCTCTTGAACGTCCTAGAGTTTCATTTAATTCGGTTTTCAACTTTACCAATAGTGATCCAAAGAAAAAGGCAAGAAAATCACCCAAATACGAAAAATTTGAAATTTGAAATTGGTAATCTAGCTTTTTTCGCTTGGCTGGTAGAGCAACAAAAATCGGTATTTTGCAAACCTTCCCATTCAGCTCTAAGCGCTCATCTCTGCTAGTTTAGAAGGTATGGCGTAATGTGTTTTTGAAAACTTTTTGTGATTGCTGCCGTTCTAGACCAGCTAGAGAGCTTGTTTTAGGCTCAAATAAAAGTGGAACTTCCCCTCTTGAACGTCCTAGAGTTTCATTTAATTCGGTTTTCAACTTTACCAATAGTGATCCAAAGAAAAATGCAAGAAAATCACCCAAATACGAAAAATTTGAAATTTGAAATTGGTAATCTAGCTTTTTCCGCTTGGCTGGTAGAGCAACAAAAATCGGTATTTTGCAAACCTTCCCATTCAGCTCTAAGCGCTCATCTCTGCTAGTTTAGAAGGTATGGCGTAAAGTGTTTTTGACAACTTTTTGTGATTGCTGCCGTTCTAGACCAGCTAGAGAGCTTGTTTTAGTCTCAAATAAAAGTGGAACTTCCCCTCTTGAACGTCCTAGAGTTTCATTTAATTCGGTTTTCAACTTTACCAATAGTGATCCAAAGAAAAAGGCAAGAAAATAACCAAAATACGAAAAATTTGAAATTGGTAATCTAGCTTTTTCCGCTTGGCTTGTAGAGCAGTTTAAAGTTGTATGCCTGTAGAGAAAAAACCCGGTCTTTTGAAAATTCTTCCCATTCAACTCTAGGCGCTCTATCTCTGCTAGTGTTGAAGGTACGGCGTAAAGTGCTTTTGACAACTTTTTGTGATTGCTGCCGTTCTAGACCAGCTAGAGAGCTTGTTTTAGCCTCAAATAAAAGAGGAACTTCCCCTCTTGAACGTCCTAGAGTTTCATTTAATTCGGTTTTCAACTTTACCAATAGTGATCCAAAGAAAAAGGCAAGAAAATCACCCAAATACGAAAAATTTGAAATTTGAAATTGGTAATCTAGATTTTTCCGCTTGGCTGGTAGAGCAACAAAAATCGGTATTTTGCAAATCTTCCTATTCAGCTCTAAGCGCTCATCTCTGCTAGTTTAGAAGGCATGGCGTAAAGTGTTTTTGACAACTTTTTATGATTGCTGCCATTCTAGACCAGCTAGAGAGCTTGTTTTATGCTCAAATAAAAGAGGAACTTCCCCTCTTGAACGTCGTAGAGTTTCAATTAATTCAGTTTTCAACTTTACCAATAGTGATCCAAAGAAAAAGGCAAGAAAATCACCCAAATACGAAAATTTCAAATTTGAAATTGGTAATCTAGCTTTTTCCGCGTGGCTGGTAGAGCAACAAAAATCGGTATTTTGCAAATTCTTCCCATTCAGCTCTAAGCGCTCATCTCTGCTAGTTTAGAAGGTATGGCGTAATGTGTTTTTGACAACTTTTTGTGATTGCTGCCGTTCTAGACCAGCTAGAGAGCTTGTTTTAGGCTCAAATAAAAGTGGAACTTCCCCTCTTGAACGTCCTAGAGTTTCATTTAATTCGGTTTTCAACTTTACCAATAGTGATCCAAAGAAAAATGCAAGAAAATCACCCAAATACGAAAAATTTGAAATTTGAAATTGGTAATCTAGCTTTTTCCGCTTGGCTGGTAGAGCAACAAAAATCGGTATTTTGCAAATAGAGAGCTTGTTTTAGGCTCAAACAAAAGAGGAACTTCCCCTCTTGAACGTCCTAGAGTTTCATTTAATTCGGATTTCAACTTTACCAATAGTGATCCAAAGAAAAAGCAAGAAAATCACCCAAATACCAAAAATTTGAAATTTGAAATTGGTAATCTAGCTTTTTCCGCTTGGCTTGTAGAGCAGTTTAAAGTTGTATGCCTGTAGACAAAAAACCCGGTCTTTTGAAAATTCTTCCCATTCAACTCTTGGCGCTCTATCTCTGCTAGTGTAGAAGGTACGGCGTAAAGAGTTTTTGACAACTTTTTGTGATTGCTGCCGTGCTAGACCAGCTAGAGAGCTTGATTTAGGCTCAAATAAAAGAGGAACTTCCCCTCTTGAACGTCCTAATGTTTCATTTCATTCGGTTTTCAACTTTACCAATAGTGATCCAAAGAAAAAAGCAAGAAAATCACCCAAATACGAAAAATTTGAAATTTGAAATTGGTAATCTAGCCTTTTCCGCTTGGCTTGTAGAGCAACAAAAATCGGTATTTTGCAAATTCTTCCCATTCAGCTCTAAGCGCTCATCTGTGCTAGTTTAGAAGGTATGGCGTAAAGTATTTTTGAAAACTTTTTGTGATTGCTGCCGTTCTAGACCAGCTAGAGAGCTTGTTTTAGTCTCAAATAAAAGTGGAACTTCCCCTCTTGAACGTCCTAGAGTTTCATTTAATTCGGTTTTCAACTTTACCAATAGTGATCCAAAGAAAAATGCAAGAAAATCACCCAAATACGAAAAATTTGAAATTTGAAATTGGTAATCTAGCTTTTTCCGCTTGGCTGGTAGAGCAACAAAAATCGGTATTTTGCAAACCTTCCCATTCAGCTCTAAGCGCTCATCTCTGCTAGTTTAGAAGGTATGGCGTAAAGTGTTTTTGACAACTTTTTGTGATTGCTGCCGTTCTAGACCAGCTAGAGAGCTTGTTTTAGTCTCAAATAAAAGTGGAACTTCCCCTCTTGAACGTCCTAGAGTTTCATTTAATTCGGTTTTCAACTTTACCAATAGTGATCCAAAGAAAAAGGCAAGAAAATAACCAAAATACGAAAAATTTGAAATTGGTAATCTAGCTTTTTCCGCTTGGCTTGTAGAGCAGTTTAAAGTTGTATGCCTGTAGAGAAAAAACCCGGTCTTTTGAAAATTCTTCCCATTCAACTCTAGGCGCTCTATCTCTGCTAGTGTTGAAGGTACGGCGTAAAGTGCTTTTGACAACTTTTTGTGATTGCTGCCGTTCTAGACCAGCTAGAGAGCTTGTTTTAGCCTCAAATAAAAGAGGAACTTCCCCTCTTGAACGTCCTAGAGTTTCATTTAATTCGGTTTTCAACTTTACCAATAGTGATCCAAAGAAAAAGGCAAGAAAATCACCCAAATACGAAAAATTTGAAATTTGAAATTGGTAATCTAGATTTTTCCGCTTGGCTGGTAGAGCAACAAAAATCGGTATTTTGCAAATCTTCCTATTCAGCTCTAAGCGCTCATCTCTGCTAGTTTAGAAGGCATGGCGTAAAGTGTTTTTGACAACTTTTTATGATTGCTGCCATTCTAGACCAGCTAGAGAGCTTGTTTTATGCTCAAATAAAAGAGGAACTTCCCCTCTTGAACGTCGTAGAGTTTCAATTAATTCAGTTTTCAACTTTACCAATAGTGATCCAAAGAAAAAGGCAAGAAAATCACCCAAATACGAAAATTTCAAATTTGAAATTGGTAATCTAGCTTTTTCCGCGTGGCTGGTAGAGCAACAAAAATCGGTATTTTGCAAATTCTTCCCATTCAGCTCTAAGCGCTCATCTCTGCTAGTTTAGAAGGTATGGCGTAATGTGTTTTTGACAACTTTTTGTGATTGCTGCCGTTCTAGACCAGCTAGAGAGCTTGTTTTAGGCTCAAATAAAAGTGGAACTTCCCCTCTTGAACGTCCTAGAGTTTCATTTAATTCGGTTTTCAACTTTACCAATAGTGATCCAAAGAAAAATGCAAGAAAATCACCCAAATACGAAAAATTTGAAATTTGAAATTGGTAATCTAGCTTTTTCCGCTTGGCTGGTAGAGCAACAAAAATCGGTATTTTGCAAATAGAGAGCTTGTTTTAGGCTCAAACAAAAGAGGAACTTCCCCTCTTGAACGTCCTAGAGTTTCATTTAATTCGGATTTCAACTTTACCAATAGTGATCCAAAGAAAAAGCAAGAAAATCACCCAAATACCAAAAATTTGAAATTTGAAATTGGTAATCTAGCTTTTTCCGCTTGGCTTGTAGAGCAGTTTAAAGTTGTATGCCTGTAGACAAAAAACCCGGTCTTTTGAAAATTCTTCCCATTCAACTCTTGGCGCTCTATCTCTGCTAGTGTAGAAGGTACGGCGTAAAGAGTTTTTGACAACTTTTTGTGATTGCTGCCGTGCTAGACCAGCTAGAGAGCTTGATTTAGGCTCAAATAAAAGAGGAACTTCCCCTCTTGAACGTCCTAATGTTTCATTTCATTCGGTTTTCAACTTTACCAATAGTGATCCAAAGAAAAAAGCAAGAAAATCACCCAAATACGAAAAATTTGAAATTTGAAATTGGTAATCTAGCCTTTTCCGCTTGGCTTGTAGAGCAACAAAAATCGGTATTTTGCAAATTCTTCCCATTCAGCTCTAAGCGCTCATCTGTGCTAGTTTAGAAGGTATGGCGTAAAGTATTTTTGAAAACTTTTTGTGATTGCTGCCGTTCTAGACCAGCTAGAGAGCTTGTTTTAGTCTCAAATAAAAGTGGAACTTCCCCTCTTGAACGTCCTAGAGTTTCATTTAATTCGGTTTTCAACTTTACCAATAGTGATCCAAAGAAAAAGGCAAGAAAATAACCAAAATACGAAAAATTTGAAATTGGTAATCTAGCTTTTTCCGCTTGGCTGGTAGAGCAACAAAAATCGGTATTTTGCAAATTCTTCCCATTCAGCTCTAAGCGCTCATCTCTACTAGTTTAGAAGGTATGGCGTAAAGTGTTTTTGACAACTTTTTGTGATTGCTGCCGATCTAGACCAGCTAGAGAGCTTGTTTTAGGCTCAAATAAAAGAGGAACTTCCCCTCTTGAACGTCCTAGAGTTTCATTTAATTCGGTTTTCAACTTTACCAATAGTGATCCAAAGAAAAAGGCAAGAAAATCACCCAAATACGAAAAATTTGAAATTTGAAATTGGTAATCTAGCTTTTTTCGCTTGGCTGGTAGAGCAACAAAAATCGGTATTTTGCAAATTCTTCCCATTCAGCTCTAAGCGCTCATCTCTGCTAGTTTAGAAGGTATGGCGTAAAGTGTTTTTGACAACTTTTTGTGATTGCTGTCGTTCTAGACCAGCTAGAGAGCTTATTTTAGGCTCAAATAAAAGAGGAACTTCCCCTCTTGAACGTCCTAGAGTTTCATTTAATTCGGTTTTCAACTTTACCAATAGTGATCCAAAGAAAAAGGCAAGAAAATCACCAAAATACGAAAAATTTGAAATTTGAAATTGGTAATCTAGCTTTTCCCGCTTGGCTGGTAGAGCAACAAAAATCGGTATTTTGCAAACCTTCCCATTCAGCTCTAAGCGCTCATCTCTGCTAGTTTAGAAGGTATGGCGTAATGTGTTTTTGAAAACTTTTTGTGATTGCTGCCGTTCTAGACCAGCTAGAGAGCTTGTTTTAGGCTCAAATAAAAGTGGAACTTCCCCTCTTGAACGTCCTAGAGTTTCATTTAATTCGGTTTTCAACTTTACCAATAGTGATCCAAAGAAAAATGCAAGAAAATCACCCAAATACGAAAAATTTGAAATTTGAAATTGGTAATCTAGCTTTTTCCGCTTGGCTGGTAGAGCAACAAAAATCGGTATTTTGCAAATAGAGAGCTTGTTTTAGGCTCAAACAAAAGAGGAACTTCCCCTCTTGAACGTCCTAGAGTTTCATTTAATTCGGATTTCAACTTTACCAATAGTGATCCAAAGAAAAAGCAAGAAAATCACCCAAATACCAAAAATTTGAAATTTGAAATTGGTAATCTAGCTTTTTCCGCTTGGCTTGTAGAGCAGTTTAAAGTTGTATGCCTGTAGACAAAAAACCCGGTCTTTTGAAAATTCTTCCCATTCAACTCTAGGCGCTCTATCTCTGCTAGTGTAGAAGGTACGGCGTAAAGTGTTTTTGACAACTTTTTGTGATTGCTGCCGTGCTAGACCAGCTAGAGAGCTTGATTTAGGCTCAAATAAAAGAGGAACTTCCCCTCTTGAACGTCCTAATGTTTCATTTCATTCGGTTTTCAACTTTACCAATAGTGATCCAAAGAAAAAGGCAAGAAAATCACCCAAATACGAAAAATTTGAAATTTGAAATTGGTAATCTAGCTTTTTCCGCTTGGCTGGTAGAGCAACAAAAATCGGTATTTTGCAAATTCTTCCCATTCAGCTCTAAGCGCTCATCTCTACTAGTTTAGAAGGTATGGCGTAAAGTGTTTTTGACAACTTTTTGTGATTGCTGCCGATCTAGACCAGCTAGAGAGCTTGTTTTAGGCTCAAATAAAAGAGGAACTTCCCCTCTTGAACGTCCTAGAGTTTCATTTAATTCGGTTTTCAACTTTACCAATAGTGATCCAAAGAAAAAGGCAAGAAAATCACCCAAATACGAAAAATTTGAAATTTGAAATTGGTAATCTAGCTTTTTTCGCTTGGCTGGTAGAGCAACAAAAATCGGTATTTTGCAAACCTTCCCATTCAGCTCTAAGCGCTCATCTCTGCTAGTTTAGAAGGTATGGCGTAATGTGTTTTTGAAAACTTTTTGTGATTGCTGCCGTTCTAGACCAGCTAGAGAGCTTGTTTTAGGCTCAAATAAAAGTGGAACTTCCCCTCTTGAACGTCCTAGAGTTTCATTTAATTCGGTTTTCAACTTTACCAATAGTGATCCAAAGAAAAATGCAAGAAAATCACCCAAATACGAAAAATTTGAAATTTGAAATTGGTAATCTAGCTTTTTCCGCTTGGCTGGTAGAGCAACAAAAATCGGTATTTTGCAAACCTTCCCATTCAGCTCTAGGCGCTCATCTCTGCTAGTTTAGAAGGTATGGCGTAAAGTGTTTTTGACAACTTTTTGTGATTGCTGCCGTTCTAGAGCAGCTAGAGAGCTTGTTTTAGTCTCAAATAAAAGTGGAACTTCCCCTCTTGAACGTCCTAGAGTTTCATTTAATTCGGTTTTCAACTTTACCAATAGTGATCCAAAGAAAAAGGCAAGAAAATAACCAAAATACGAAAAATTTGAAATTGGTAATCTAGCTTTTTCCGCTTGGCTTGTAGAGCAGTTTAAAGTTGTATGCCTGTAGAGAAAAAACCCGGTCTTTTGAAAATTCTTCCCATTCAACTCTAGGCGCTCTATCTCTGCTAGTGTTGAAGGTACGGCGTAAAGTGCTTTTGACAACTTTTTGTGATTGCTGCCGTTCTAGACCAGCTAGAGAGCTTGTTTTAGCCTCAAATAAAAGAGGAACTTCCCCTCTTGAACGTCCTAGAGTTTCATTTAATTCGGTTTTCAACTTTACCAATAGTGATCCAAAGAAAAAGGCAAGAAAATCACCCAAATACGAAAAATTTGAAATTTGAAATTGGTAATCTAGATTTTTCCGCTTGGCTGGTAGAGCAACAAAAATCGGTATTTTGCAAATCTTCCTATTCAGCTCTAAGCGCTCATCTCTGCTAGTTTAGAAGGCATGGCGTAAAGTGTTTTTGACAACTTTTTATGATTGCTGCCATTCTAGACCAGCTAGAGAGCTTGTTTTATGCTCAAATAAAAGAGGAACTTCCCCTCTTGAACGTCGTAGAGTTTCATTTAATTTGGTTTTCAACTTTACCCATAGTGATCCAAAGAAAAAAGGAAGAATATCACCCAAATACGAAAAATTTGAAATTTGAAATTGGTAATCTAGCTTTTTCCGCTTGGCATGTAGAGCAGTTTAAAGTTGTATGCCTGTAGACAAAAAACCCGGTCTTTTGAAAATTCTTCCCATTCAACTTTAGGCGCTCTATCTCTGCTAGTGTAGAAGGAACGGCGTAATGTGTTTTTGACAACTTTTTGTGATTGTTGCCGTTCTAGACCAGCTAGAGAGCTTGATTTAGGCTCAAATAAAAGTGGAACTTCCCCTCTTGAACGTC
Source organism: Coelopa pilipes (assembly GCA_947389925.1). NCBI lineage: Eukaryota > Metazoa > Arthropoda > Insecta > Diptera > Coelopidae > Coelopa > Coelopa pilipes. The sequence continues at coordinate 13,236,366 of OX376700.1, forward strand.
CTAGAGTTTCATTTAATTCGGTTTTCAACTTTACCAATAGTGATCCAAAGAAAAAAGCAAGAAAATCACCCAAATACGAAAAATTTTAAATTTGAAATTGGTAATCTAGCTTTTTCCGCTTGGCTGGTAGAGCAACAAAAATCGGTATTTTGCAAATTCTTCCCATTCAGCTCTAGGCGCTCTATCTCTGCTAGTGTTGAAGGTACGGCGTAAAGTGCTTTTGACATCTTTTTGTGATTGCTGCCGTTCTAGACCAGCTAGAGAGGTTGTTTTAGCCTCAAATAAAAGAGGAACTTCCCCTCTTGAACGTCCTAGAGTTTCATTTAATTCGGTTTTCAACTTTACCAATAGTGATCCAAAGAAAAAGGCAAGAAAATCACCCAAATACGAAAAATTTGAAATTTGAAATTGGTAATCTAGATTTTTCCGCTTGGCTGGTAGAGCAACAAAAATCGGTATTTTGCAAATCTTCCTATTCAGCTCTAAGCGCTCATCTCTGCTAGTTTAGAAGGCATGGCGTAAAGTGTTTTTGACAACTTTTTATGATTGCTGCCATTCTAGACCAGCTAGAGAGCTTGTTTTATGCTCAAATAAAAGAGGAACTTCCCCTCTTGAACGTCCTAGAGTTTCATTTAATTCGGTTTTCAACTTTATCAATAGTGATCCAAAGAAAAAGGCAAGAAAATAACCAAAATACGAAAAATTTGAAATTGGTAATCTAGCTTTTTCCGCTTGGCTGGTAGAGCAACAAAAATCGGTATTTTGCAAATTCTTCCCATTCAGCTCTAAGCGCTCATCTCTGCTAGTTTAGAAGGTATGGCGTAAAGTGTTTTTGACAACTTTTTGTGATTGCTGCCGTTCTAGACTAGCTAGAGAGCTTGTTTTAGGCTCAAATAAAAGAGGAACTTCCCCTCTTGAACGTCCTAGAGTTTCATTTAATTCGGTTTTCAACTTTACCAATAGTGATCCAAAGAAAAAGGCAAGAAAATCACCCAAATACGAAAAATTTGAAATTTGAAATTGGTAATCTAGCTTTTTCCGCTTGGCTGGTAGAGCAACAAAAATCGGTATTTTGCAAATAGAGAGCTTGTTTTAGGCTCAAACAAAAGAGGAACTTCCCCTCTTGAACGTCCTAGAGTTTCATTTAATTCGGATTTCAACTTTACCAATAGTGATCCAAAGAAAAAGCAAGAAAATCACCCAAATACCAAAAATTTGAAATTTGAAATTGGTAATCTAGCTTTTTCCGCTTGGCATGTAGAGCAGTTTAAAGTTGTATGCCTGTAGACAAAAAACCCGGTCTTTTCAAAATTCTTCCCATTCAACTTTAGGCGCCCTATCTCTGCTAGTGTAGAAGGTACGGCGTAATGTGTTTTTGACAACTTTTTGTGATTGCTGCCGTTCTAGACCAGCTAGAGAGCTTGTTTTAGGCTCAAATAAAAGTGGAACTTCCCCTCTTGAACGTCCTAGAGTTTCATTTAATTCGGTTTTCAACTTTACCAATAGTGATCCAAAGAAAAAAGCAAGAAAATCACCCAAATACCAAAAATTTGAAATTTGAAATTGGTAATCTAGCTTTTTCCGCTTGGCTGGTGGAGCAACAAAAATCGGTATTTTGCAAATTCTTCCCATTCAGCTCTAAGCGCTCATCTCTGCTAGTTTAGAAGGTATGGCGTAAAGTGTTTTTGACAACTTTTTGTGATTGCTGTCGTTCTAGACCAGCTAGAGAGCTTATTTTAGGCTCAAATAAAAGAGGAACTTCCCCTCTTGAACGTCCTAGAGTTTCATTTAATTCGGTTTTCAACTTTACCAATAGTGATCCAAAGAAAAAAGCAAGAAAATCACCCAAATACCAAAAATTTGAAATTTGAAATTGGTAATCTAGCTTTTTCCGCTTGGCTTGTAGAGCAGTTTAAAGTTGTATGCCTGTAGACAAAAAACCCAGTCTTTTGAAAATTCTTCCCGTTCAACTCTAGGCGCTCTATCTCTGCTAGTGTAGAAGGTACGGCGTAAAGTGTTTTTGACAACTTTTTGTGATTGCTGCCGTTCTAGACCAGCTAGAGAGCTTGATTTAGGCTCAAATAAAAGAGGAACTTCCCCTCTTGAACGTCCTAATGTTTCATTTCATTCGGTTTTCAACTTTACCAATAGTGATCCAAAGAAAAAAGCAAGAAAATCACCCAAATACGAAAAATTTGAAATTTGAAATTGGTAATCTAGCTTTTTCCGCTTGGCTTGTAGAACAACAAAAATCGGTATTTTGCAAATTCTTCCCATTCAGCTCTAAGCGCTCATCTGTGCTAGTTTAGAAGGTATGGCGTAAAGTATTTTTGAAAACTTTTTGTGATTGCTGCCGTTCTAGACCAGCTAGAGAGCTTGTTTTAGTCTCAAATAAAAGTGGAACTTCCCCTCTTGAACGTCCTAGAGTTTCATTTAATTCGGTTTTCAACTTTACCAATAGTGATCCAAAGAAAAAGGCAAGAAAATAACCAAAATACGAAAAATTTGAAATTGGTAATCTAGCTTTTTCCGCTTGGCTGGTAGAGCAACAAAAATCGGTATTTTGCAAATTCTTCCCATTCAGCTCTAAGCGCTCATCTCTGCTAGTTTAGAAGGTATGGCGTAAAGTGTTTTTGACAACTTTTTGTGATTGCTGCCGTTCTAGACCAGCTAGAGAGCTTGTTTTAGGCTCAAATAAAAGAGGAACTTCCCCTCTTGAACGTCCTAGAGTTTCATTTAATTCGGTTTTCAACTTTACCAATAGTGATCCAAAGAAAAAGGCAAGAAAATCACCCAAATACGAAAAATTTGAAATTTGAAATTGGTAATCTAGCTTTTTCCGCTTGGCTGGTAGAGCAACAAAAATCGGTATTTTGCAAACCTTCCCATTCAGCTCTAAGCGCTCATCTCTGCTAGTTTAGAAGGTATGGCGTAATGTGTTTTTGAAAACTTTTTGTGATTGCTGCCGTTCTAGACCAGCTAGAGAGCTTGTTTTAGCCTCAAATAAAAGAGGAACTTCCCCTCTTGAACGTCCTAGAGTTTCATTTAATTCGGTTTTCAACTTTACCAATAGTGATCCAAAGAAAAAGGCAAGAAAATCACCCAAATACGAAAAATTTGAAATTTGAAATTGGTAATCTAGATTTTTCCGCTTGGCTGGTAGAGCAACAAATATCGGTATTTTGCAAATAGAGAGCTTGTTTTAGGCTCAAACAAAAGAGGAACTTCCCCTCTTGAACGTCCTAGAGTTTCATTTAATTCGGATTTCAACTTTACCAATAGTGATCCAAAGAAAAAGCAAGAAAATCACCCAAATACCAAAAATTTGAAATTTGAAATTGGTAATCTAGCTTTTTCCGCTTGGCATGTAGAGCAGTTTAAAGTTGTATGCCTGTAGACAAAAAACCCGGTCTTTTGAAAATTCTTCCCATTCAACTCTAGGCGCTCTATCTCTGCTAGTGTAGAAGGTACGGCGTAAAGTGTTTTTGACAACTTTTTGTGATTGCTGCCGTTCTAGACCAGCTAGAGAGCTTGATTTAGGCTCAAATAAAAGAGGAACTTCCCCTCTTGAACGTCCTAATGTTTCATTTCATTCGGTTTTCAACTTTACCAATAGTGATCCAAAGAAAAAAGCAAGAAAATCACCCAAATACGAAAAATTTGGAATTTGAAATTGGTAATCTAGTTTTTTCCGCTTGGCTTGTAGAGCAACAAAAATCGGTATTTTGCAAATTCTTCCCATTCAGCTCTAAGCGCTCATCTGTGCTAGTTTAGAAGGTATGGCGTAAAGTATTTTTGAAAACTTTTTGTGATTGCTGCCGTTCTAGACCAGCTAGAGAGCTTGTTTTAGTCTCAAATAAAAGTGGAACTTCCCCTCTTGAACGTCCTAGAGTTTCATTTAATTCGGTTTTCAACTTTACCAATAGTGATCCAAAGAAAAAGGCAAGAAAATAACCAAAATACGAAAAATTTGAAATTGGTAATCTAGCTTTTTCCGCTTGGCTGGTAGAGCAACAAAAATCGGTATTTTGCAAATTCTTCCCATTCAGCTCTAAGCGCTCATCTCTGCTAGTTTAGAAGGTATGGCGTAAAGTGTTTTTGACAACTTTTTGTGATTGCTGCCGTTCTAGACCAGCTAGAGAGCTTGTTTTAGGCTCAAATAAAAGAGGAACTTCCCCTCTTGAACGTCCTAGAGTTTCATTTAATTCGGTTTTCAACTTTACCAATAGTGATCCAAAGAAAAAGGCAAGAAAATCACCCAAATACGAAAAATTTGAAATTTGAAATTGGTAATCTAGCTTTTTCCGCTTGGCTGGTAGAGCAACAAAAATCGGTATTTTGCAAACCTTCCCATTCAGCTCTAAGCGCTCATCTCTGCTAGTTTAGAAGGTATGGCGTAATGTGTTTTTGAAAACTTTTTGTGATTGCTGCCGTTCTAGACCAGCTAGAGAGCTTGTTTTAGGCTCAAATAAAAGTGGAACTTCCCCTCTTGAACGTCCTAGAGTTTCATTTAATTCGGTTTTCAACTTTACCAATAGTGATCCAAAGAAAAATGCAAGAAAATCACCCAAATACGAAAAATTTGAAATTTGAAATTGGTAATCTAGCTTTTTCCGCTTGGCTGGTAGAGCAACAAAAATCGGTATTTTGCAAACCTTCCCATTCAGCTCTAAGCGCTCATCTCTGCTAGTTTAGAAGGTATGGCGTAAAGTGTTTTTGACAACTTTTTGTGATTGCTGCCGTTCTAGACCAGCTAGAGAGCTTGTTTTAGGCTCAAATAAAAGTGGAACTTCCCCTCTTGAACGTCCTAGAGTTTCATTTAATTCGGTTTTCAACTTTACCAATAGTGATCCAAAGAAAAAGGCAAGAAAATAACCAAAATACGAAAAATTTGAAATTGGTAATCTAGCTTTTTCCGCTTGGCTTGTAGAGCAGTTTAAAGTTGTATGCCTGTAGAGAAAAAACCCGGTCTTTTGAAAATTCTTCCCATTCAACTCTAGGCGCTCTATCTCTGCTAGTGTTGAAGGTACGGCGTAAAGTGCTTTTGACAACTTTTTGTGATTGCTGCCGTTCTAGACCAGCTAGAGAGCTTGTTTTAGCCTCAAATAAAAGAGGAACTTCCCCTCTTGAACGTCCTAGAGTTTCATTTAATTCGGTTTTCAACTTTACCAATAGTGATCCAAAGAAAAAGGCAAGAAAATCACCCAAATACGAAAAATTTGAAATTTGAAATTGGTAATCTAGATTTTTCCGCTTGGCTGGTAGAGTAACAAAAATCTGTATTTTGCAAATCTTCCTATTCAGCTCTAAGCGCTCATCTCTGCTAGTTTAGAAGGCATGGCGTAAAGTGTTTTTGACAACTTTTTATGATTGCTGCCATTCTAGACCAGCTAGAGAGCTTGTTTTATGCTCAAATAAAAGAGGAACTTCCCCTCTTGAACGTCCTAGAGTTTCATTTAATTCGGTTTTCAACTTTACCAATAGTGATCCAAAGAAAAATTCAAGAAAATCACCCAAATACGAAAAATTTGAAATTTGAAATTGGTAATCTAGCTTTTTCCGCTTGGCTGGTAGAGCAACAAAAATCGGTATTTTACAAACCTTCCCATTCAGCTCTAAGCGCTCATCTCTGCTAGTTTAGAAGGTATGGCGTAAAGTGTTTTTGACAACTTTTTGTGATTGCTGCCGTTCTAGACCAGCTAGAGAGCTTGTTTTAGGCTCAAATAAAAGTGGAACTTCCCCTCTTGAACGTCCTAGAGTTTCATTTAATTCGGTTTTCAACTTTACCAATAGTGATCCAAAGAAAAAGGCAAGAAAATAACCAAAATACGAAAAATTTGAAATTGGTAATCTAGCTTTTTCCGCTTGGCTTGTAGAGCAGTTTAAAGTTGTATGCCTGTAGAGAAAAAACCCGGTCTTTTGAAAATTCTTCCCATTCAACTCTAGGCGCTCTATCTCTGCTAGTGTTGAAGGTACGGCGTAAAGTGCTTTTGACAACTTTTTGTGATTGCTGCCGTTCTAGACCAGCTAGAGAGCTTGTTTTAGCCTCAAATAAAAGAGGAACTTCCCCTCTTGAACGTCCTAGAGTTTCATTTAATTCGGTTTTCAACTTTACCAATAGTGATCCAAAGAAAAAGGCAAGAAAATCACCCAAATACGAAAAATTTGAAATTTGAAATTGGTAATCTAGATTTTTCCGCTTGGCTGGTAGAGCAACAAAAATCGGTATTTTGCAAATTCTTCCCATTCAGCTCTAAGCGCTCATCTCTGCTAGTTTAGAAGGCATGGCGTAAAGTGTTTTTGACAACTTTTTATGAATGCTGCCATTCTAGACCAGCTAGAGAGCTTGTTTTATGCTCAAATAAAAGAGGAACTTCCCCTCTTGAACGTCGTAGAGTTTCATTTAATTTGGTTTTCAACTTTACCAATAGTGATCCAAAGAAAAAAGGAAGAATATCACCCAAATACGAAAAATTTGAAATTTGAAATTGGTAATCTAGCTTTTTCCGCTTGGCATGTAGAGCAGTTTAAAGTTGTATGCCTGTAGACAAAAAACCCGGTCTTTTGAAAATTCTTCCCATTCAACTTTAGGCGCTCTATCTCTGCTAGTGTAGAAGGAACGGCGTAATGTGTTTTTGACAACTTTTTGTGATTGTTGCCGTTCTAGACCAGCTAGAGAGCTTGATTTAGGCTCAAATAAAAGTGGAACTTCCCCTCTTGAACGTCCTAGAGTTTCATTTAATTCGGTTTTCAACTTTACCAATAGTGATCCAAAGAAAAAAGCAAGAAAATCACCCAAATACGAAAAATTTTAAATTTGAAATTGGTAATCTAGCTTTTTCCGCTTGGCTGGTAGAGCAACAAAAATCGGTATTTTGCAAATTCTTCCCATTCAGCTCTAAGCGCTCATCTCTGCTAGTTTAGAAGGTATGGCGTAAAGTATTTTTGACAACTTTTTGTGATTGCTGCCGTTCTAGACAAGCTAGAGAGCTTGTTTTATGCTCAAATAAAAGAGGAACTTCCCGTCTTGAACGTCCTAGAGTTTCATTTAATTCGGTTTTCAACTTTACCAATAGTGATCCAAAGAAAAAAGCAAGAAAATCACCCAAATACGAAAAATTTTAAATTTGAAATTGGTAATCTAGCTTTTTCCGCTTGGCTGGTAGAGCAACAAAAATCGGTATTTTGCAAATTCTTCCCATTCAGCTCTAGGCGCTCTATCTCTGCTAGTGTTGAATGTACGGCGTAAAGTGCTTTTGACAACTTTTTGTGATTGCTGCCGTTCTAGACCAGCTAGAGAGCTTGTTTTAGCCTCAAATAAAAGAGGAACTTCCCCTCTTGAACGTCCTAGAGTTTCATTTAATTCGGTTTTCAACTTTACCAATAGTGCTCCAAAGAAAAAGGCAAGAAAATCACCCAAATACGAAAAATTTGAAATTTGAAATTGGTAATCTAGATTTTTCCGCTTGGCTGGTAGAGCAACAAAAATCGGTATTTTGCAAATCTTCCTATTCAGCTCTAAGCGCTCATCTCTGCTAGTTTAGAAGGCATGGCGTAAAGTGTTTTTGACAACTTTTTATGATTGCTGCCATTCTAGACCAGCTAGAGAGCTTGTTTTATGCTCAAATAAAAGAGGAACTTCCCCTCTTGAACGTCGTAGAGTTTCATTTAATTTGGTTTTCAACTTTACCAATAGTGATCCAAAGAAAAAAGGAAGAATATCACCCAAATACGAAAAATTTGAAATTTGAAATTGGTAATCTAGCTTTTTCCGCTTGGCATGTAGAGCAGTTTAAAGTTGTATGCCTGTAGACAAAAACCCGGTCTTTTGAAAATTCTTCCCATTCAACTTTAGGCGCTCTATCTCTGCTAGTGTAGAAGGAACGGCGTAATGTGTTTTTGACAACTTTTTGTGATTGTTGCCGTTCTAGACCAGCTAGAGAGCTTGATTTAGGCTCAAATAAAAGTGGAACTTCCCCTCTTGAACGTCCTAGAGTTTCATTTAATTCGGTTTTCAACTTTACCAATAGTGATCCAAAGAAAAAAGCAAGAAAATCACCCAAATACGAAAAATTTTAAATTTGAAATTGGTAATCTAGCTTTTTCCGCTTGGCTGGTAGAGCAACAAAAATCGGTATTTTGCAAATTCTTCCCATTCAGCTCTAAGCGCTCATCTCTGCTAGTTTAGAAGGTATGGCGTAAAGTATTTTTGACAACTTTTTGTGATTGCTGCCGTTCTAGACAAGCTAGAGAGCTTGTTTTATGCTCAAATAAAAGAGGAACTTCCCGTCTTGAACGTCGTAGAGTTTCATTTAATTTGGTTTTCAACTTTACCAATAGTGATCCAAAGAAAAAGGGAAGAAAATCACCCAAATACGAAAAATTTGAAATTTGAAATTGGTAATCTAGCTTTTTCCGCTTGGCATGTAGAGCAGTTTAAAGTTGTATGCCTGTAGACAAAAAACCCGGTCTTTTGAAAATTCTTCCCGTTCAGCTCTAGGCTCTCTATCTCTGCTAGTGTAGAAGGTACGGCGTAAAGTGTTTTTGACAACTTTTTGTGATTGCTGCCGTTCTAGACCAGCTAGAGAGCTTGTTTTAGGCTCAAATAAAAGTGGAACTTCCCCTCTTAAGTTTCCCCTCCCCTCCTAGAGTTTCATTTAATTTGGTTTTCAACTTTACCAATAGTAATCCAAAGAAAAAAGCAAGAAAATCGCCCAAATACGAAAAATTTGAAATTTGAAATTGGTAATCTAGCTTTTTCCGCTTGGCTGGTAGAGCAACAAAAATCGGTATTTTTCAAATCTTCCCATTCAGCTCTAAGCGCTCATCTCTGCTAGTTTAGATGGTATGGCGTAAAGTGTTTTTGACAACTTTTTGTGATTGCTGCCGTTCTAGACCAGCTAGAGAGCTTGTTTTAGACTCAAATAAAAGAGAAACTTCCCCTCTTGAACGTCCTAGAGTTTCATTTAATTCGGTTTTCAACTTTACCAATAGTGATCCAATGAAAAAAGCAAGAAAAACACTCAAATACGAAAATTTGAAGTTTGAAATTGTTAATCTAGCTTTTTCCGCTTGGCTGGTAGAGCAACAAAAATCGGTATTTTTCAAATCTTCCCATTCAGCTCTAAGCGCTCATCTCTGCTAGTTTAGATGGTACGGCGTAAAGTGTTTTTGACAACTTTTTGTGATTGCTGCCGTTCGAGTAGTGATCCAAAGAAAAAAGCAAGAAAATCACCCAAATACGAAAAATTTTAAATTTGAAATTGGTAATCTAGCTTTTTCCGCTTGGCTGGTAGAGCAACAAAAATCGGTATTTTGCAAATTCTTCCCATTCAGCTCTAAGCGCTCATCTCTGCTAGTTCAGAAGGTATGGCGTAAAGTGTTTTTGACAACTTTTTGTGATTGCTGCCGTTCTAAACCAGCTAGAGAGCTTGTTTTAGGCTCAAATAAAAGTGGAACTTCCCCTCTTGAACGTCCTAGAGTTCCATTTAATTCGGTTTTCAACTTTACCAATAGTGATCAAAAAAAAAAAAAAGGCAAGAAAATCACCAAAATACGAAAAATTTGAAATTTGAAACTGGTAAACTAGCTTTTTCCGCTTGGCTGGTAGAGCAACAAAAATCGGTATTTTGCAAATTCTTCCCATTCAGCTCTAAGCGCTCATCTCTGCCAGTTTAGAAGGTATGGCGTAAAGTATTTTTGACAACTTTTTGTGATTGCTGCCATTCTAGACCAGCTAGAGAGCTTGTTTTAGGCTCAAATAAAAGTGGATTTTCCCCTCTTGAACGTCCTAGAGTTTCATTTAATTCGGTTTTCAACTTTACCAATAGTGATCTAATGAAAAATGCAAGAAAAACACCCAAATACGAAAATTTCAAGTTTGAAATTGTTAATCTAGCTTTTTCCGCTTGGCTGGTAGAGCAACAAAAATCGGTATTTTTCAAATCTTCCCATTCAGCTCTAAGCGCTCATCTCTGCTAGTTTAGATGGTATGGCGTAAAGTGTTTTTGACAACTTTTTGTGATTGCTGCCGTTCTAGACCAGCTAAAGAGCTTGTTTTAGGCTCAAATGAAAGAGGAACTTCCCCTCTTGAATGTCCTAGAGGTTCATTTAATTCGGTTTTCAACTTTACCAATAGTGATCCAAAGAAAAAGGCAGGAAAATCACCAAAATACGAAAAATTTGAAATTTGAAATTGGTAATCTAGCTTTTTCCGCTTGGCTTGTAGAGCAGTTTAAAGTTGTATGTCTGTAGACAAAAAACCCGGTCTTTTGAAAATTCTTCCCATTCAACTCTAGGCGCTCTATCTCTGCTAGTTTAGAGGATACGTAATGTGTTTTTACAACTTTTTGTGATTGCTGCCGTTCTACACCAGCTAGAGAGCTTGTTTTAGGCTCAAATAAAAGAGGAACTTCCCCTCTTGAACGTCCTAGAGTTTCATTTAATTCGGTTTTCAACTTTACCAATAGTGATCCAAAGAAAAAAGCAAGAAAATCACCCAAATATGAAAAATTTGAAATTTGAAATTGGTAATCTAGCTTTTTCCGCTTGGCTGGTAGAGCAACAAAAATCGGTATTTTGCAAATTCTTCCCATTCAGCTCTAAGCGATCATCTGTGCTAGTTTAGAAGGTATGGCGTAAAGTATTTTTGACAACTTTTTGTGATTGCTGCCGTTCTAGACCAGCTAGAGAGCTTGTTTTAGGCTCAAATAAATGTGGAACTTCCCCTCTTGAACGTCATAGAGTTTCATTTAATTCGGTTTTCAACTTTACCAATAGTGATTCAAAGAAAAAGGCAAGAAAATCACCCAAATACGAAAAATTTGAAATTTGAAATTGGTAATCTAGCTTTTTCCGCTTGGCTTGTAGAGCAGTTTAAAGTTGTATGCCTGTAGACAAAAAACCCGGTCTTTTGCAAATTCTTTTCATTCAACTCTAGGCGCTCTATCTCTGCTAGTGTAGAAGGTACGGCGTAAAGTGTTTTTGACAACTTTTTGTGATTGCTGCCGTTCTGGATCAGCTAGAGAGCTTGTTTTAGGCTCAAATAAAAGAGGAACTTCCTCTCTTGAACGTCTTAGAGTTTCATTTAATTCGGTTTTCAACTTTACCAATAGTGATCCAAAGAAAAAAGCAAGAAAATCACCCAAATACGAAAGTTTGAAATTGGTAATCTAGCTTTTTCCGCTTGGCTGGTAGAGCAACAAAAATCGGTATTTTGCAAATTCTTCCCATTCAGCTCTAAGCGCTCATCTCTGCTAGTTTAGATGGTATGGCGTAAAGTGTTTTTGACAACTTTTTGTGATTGCTGCCGTTCTAGACCAGCTAGAGTGCTTGTTTTAGGCTCAAATAAAAGAGGAACTTCACCTCTTGAACGTCCTAGAGTTTCATTTAATTCGGTTTTCAACTTTACCAATAGTGATCCAAAGAAAAAGGCAAGAAAATCACCCAAATACGAAAATTTGAAATTCGAAATTGGTAATCTAGCTTTTTCCGCTTGGCTGGTAGAGCAACAAAAATCGGTATTTTGCAAATTCTTCCCATTCAGCTCTAAGCGCTCATCTGTGCTAGTTTAGAAGGTATGGCGTAAAGTATTTTTGACAACTTTTTGTGATTGCTGCCGTTCTAGACCAGCTAGAGAGCTTGATTTAGGCTCAAATAAAAGAGGAACTTCCCCTCTTGAACGTCCTAGAGTTTAATTAAATTCGGTTTTCAACTTTACCAATAGTGATCCAAAGAAAAAAGCAAGAAAATAACCAAAATACGAAAAATTTAAAATTTGAAATTGGTAATCTAGCCTTTTCCGCTTGGCTGGTAGAGCAACAAAAATCGGTATTTTGCAAATCTTCCCATTCAGCTCTAAGCGCTCATCTGTGCTAGTTTAGAAGGTATGGCGTAAAGTATTTTTGACAACTTTTTGTGATTGCTGTCGTTCTAGACCAGCTAGAGAGCTTGTTTTAGGCTCAAATAAAAGTGGAACTTCCCCTGTTGAACGTCCTAGAGTTCCATTTAATTCGGTTTTCAACTTTACCAATAGTGATCCAAAAAAAAGGCAAGAAAATCACCAAAATACGAAAAATTTGAAATTTGAAACTGGTAATCTAGCTTTTTCCGCTTGGCTGGTAGAGCAGTTTAAAGTTGTATGCCTGTAGACAAAAAACCCGGTCTTTTCAAAATTCTTCCCATTCATCTCTAGGCGCTCTATCTCTGCTAGTGTAGAAGGTACGGCGTAAAGTGTTTTTAACAACTTTTTGTATTGCTGCCGTTCTAGACCAGCTAGAGAGCTTGTTTTAGGCTCAAATAAAAGAGGAACTTCCCCTCTTGAACGTCCTAGAGTTTCATTTAATTCGGTTTTCAACTTTACCAATAGTGATCCAAAGAAAAAGGCAAGAAAATCACCCAAATACGAAAATTTGAAATTCGAAATTGGTAATCTAGCTTTTTCCGCTTGGCTGGTAGAGCAACAAAAATCGGTATTTTGCAAATTCTTCCCATTCAGCTCTAAGCGCTCATCTGTGCTAGTTTAGAAGGTATGGCGTAAAGTATTTTTGACAACTTTTTGTGATTGCTGCCGTTCTAGACCAGCTAGAGAGCTTGTTTTAGGCTCAAATAAAAGAGGAACTTCCCCTCTTGAACGTCCTAGAGTTTCATTTAATTCGGTTTTCAACTTTACCAATAGTGATCCAAAGAAAAAGGCAAGAAGATAACCAAAATACGAAAAATTTAAAATTTGAAATTGGTAATCTAGCCTTTTCCGCTTGGCTGGTAGAGCACCAAAAACCCGGTCTTTTCAAAATTCTTCCCATTCATCTCTAGGCGCTCTATCTCTGCTAGTGTAGAAGGTACGGCGTAAAGTGTTTTTAACAACTTTTTGTAATTGCTGCCGTTCTAGACCAGCTAGAGAGCTTGTTTTAGGCTCAAATAAAAGTGGAACTTCCCCTGTTGAACGTCCTAGAGATCCATTTAATTCGGTTTTCAACTTTACCAATAGTGATCCAAAAAAAAGGCAAGAAAATCACCAAAATACGAAATATTTGAAATTTGAAACTGGTAATCTAGCTTTTTCTGCTTGGCTGGTAGAGCAACAAAAATCGGTATTTTGCAAATTCTTCCCATTCAGCTCTAAGCGCTCATCTCTGCTAGTTTAGAAGGTATGGCGTAAAGTATTTTTGACAACTTTTTGTGATTGCTGCCATTCTAGACCAGCTAGAGAGCTTGTTTTAGGCTCAAATAAAAGTGGATTTTCCCCTCTTGAACGTCCTAGAGTTTCATTTTATTCGGTTTTCAACTTTACCAAAGAAAAAAGCAAGAAAATCACCCAAATACGAAAAATTTGAAATTGGTTATCTAGCTTTTTCCGCTTGGCTGGTAGAGCAACAAAAATCGGTATTTTGCAAATTCTTCCCATTCAGCTCTAAGCGCTCATCTCTGCTAGTTTAGAAGGTATGGCGTAAAGTGTTTTTAACAACTTTTTGTATTGCTGCCGTTCTAGACCAGCTAGAGAGCTTGTTTTAGGCTCAAATAAAAGTGGAACTTCCCCTCTTGAAAGTCCTAGAGTTTCATTTAATTCGGTTTTCAACTTTACCAATAGTGATCCAATGAAAAAAGCAAGAAAAACACCCAAATACGAAAATTTGAAGTTTGAAATTGTTAATCTAGCTTTTTCCGCTTGGCTGGTAGAGCAACAAAAATCGGTATTTTTCAAATCTTCCCATTCAGCTCTAAGCGCTCATCTTTGCTAGTTTAGATGGTATGGCGTAAAGTGTTTTTGACAACTTTTTGTGATTGCTGCCGTTCTAGACCAGCTAGAGTGCTTGTTTTAGGCTCAAATAAAAGAGGAACTTCCCCTCTTGAACGTCCTAGAGATCCATTTAATTCGGTTTTCAACTTTACCAATAGTGATCCAAAAAAAAGGCAAGAAAATCACCAAAATACGAAATATTTGAAATTTGAAACTGGTAATCTAGCTTTTTCTGCTTGGCTGGTAGAGCAACAAAAATCGGTATTTTGCAAATTCTTCCCATTCAGCTCTAAGCGCTCATCTCTGCTAGTTTAGAAGGTATGGCGTAAAGTATTTTTGACAACTTTTTGTGATTGCTGCCATTCTAGACCAGCTAGAGAGCTTGTTTTAGGCTCAAATAAAAGTGGATTTTCCCCTCTTGAACGTCCTAGAGTTTCATTTTATTCGGTTTTCAACTTTACCAAAGAAAAAAGCAAGAAAATCACCCAAATACGAAAAATTTGAAATTGGTTATCTAGCTTTTTCCGCTTGGCTGGTAGAGCAACAAAAATCGGTATTTTGCAAATTCTTCCCATTCAGCTCTAAGCGCTCATCTCTGCTAGTTTAGAAGGTATGGCGTAAAGTGTTTTTAACAACTTTTTGTATTGCTGCCGTTCTAGACCAGCTAGAGAGCTTGTTTTAGGCTCAAATAAAAGTGGAACTTCCCCTCTTGAAAGTCCTAGAGTTTCATTTAATTCGGTTTTCAACTTTACCAATAGTGATCCAATGAAAAAAGCAAGAAAAACACCCAAATACGAAAATTTGAAGTTTGAAATTGTTAATCTAGCTTTTTCCGCTTGGCTGGTAGAGCAACAAAAATCGGTATTTTTCAAATCTTCCCATTCAGCTCTAAGCGCTCATCTTTGCTAGTTTAGATGGTATGGCGTAAAGTGTTTTTGACAACTTTTTGTGATTGCTGCCGTTCTAGACCAGCTAGAGTGCTTGTTTTAGGCTCAAATAAAAGAGGAACTTCCCCTCTTGAACGTCCTAGAGTTTCATTTAATTCGGTTTTCAACTTTACCAATAGTGATCCAAAGAAAAAGGCAAGAAAATCACCCAAATACGAAAATTTGAAATTCGAAATTGGTAATCTAGCTTTTTCCGCTTGGCTGGTAGAGCAACAAAAATCGGTATTTTACAAATTCTTCCCATTCAGCTCTAAGCGCTCATCTGTGCTAGTTTAGAAGGTATAGCGTAAAGTATTTTTGACAACTTTTTGTGATTGCTGCCGTTCTAGACCAGCTAGAGAGCTTGTTTTAGGCTCAAATAAAAGAGGAACTTCCCCTCTTGAACGTCCTAGAGTTTCATTTAATTCGGTTTTCAACTTTACCAATAGTGATCCAAAGAAAAAGGCAAGAAAATAACCAAAATACGAAAAATTTAAAATTTGAAATTGGTAATCTAGCCTTTTCCGCTTGGCTGGTAGAGCAACAAAAATCGGTATTTTGCAAATCTTCCCATTCAGCTCTAAGCGCTCATCTGTGCTAGTTTAGAAGGTATGGCGTAAAGTATTTTTGACAACTTTTTGTGATTGCTGCCGTTCTAGACCAGCTAGAGAGCTTGTTTTAGGCTCAAATAAAAGTGGAACTTCCCCTGTTGAACGTCCTAGAGTTCCATTTAATTCGGTTTTCAACTTTACCAATAGTGATCCAAAGAAAAAGGCAAGAAAATCACCAAAATACGAAAAATTTGAAATTTGAAACTGGTTATCTAGCTTTTTCCGCTTGGCTGGTAGAGCAGTTTAAAGTTGTATGCCTGTAGACAAAAAACCCGGTCTTTTCAAAATTCTTCCCATTCATCTCTAGGCGCTCTATCTCTGCTAGTGTAGAAGGTACGGCGTAAAGTGTTTTTAACAACTTTTTGTATTGCTGCCGTTCTAGACCAGCTAGAGAGCTTGTTTTAGGCTCAAATAAAAGAGGAACTTCCCCTCTTGAACGTCCTAGAGTTTCATTTAATTCGGTTTTCAACTTTACCAATAGTAATCCAAAGAAAAAGGCAAGAAAATCACCCAAATACGAAAATTTGAAATTCGAAATTGGTAATCTAGCTTTTTCCGCTTGGCTGGTAGAGCAACAAAAATCGGTATTTTGCAAATTCTTCCCATTCAGCTCTAAGCGCTCATCTGTGCTAGTTTAGAAGGTATGGCGTAAAGTATTTTTGAAAACTTTTTGTGATTGCTGCCGTTCTAGACCAGGTAGAGAGCTTGTTTTAGGCTCAAATAAAAGAGGAACTTCCCCTCTTGAACGTCCTAGAGTTTCATTTAATTCGGTTTTCAACTTTACCAATAGTGATCCAAAGAAAAAGGCAAGAAAATAACCAAAATACGAAAAATTTAAAATTTGAAATTGGTAATCCAGCCTTTTCCGCTTGGCTGGTAGAGCACCAAAAACCCGGTCTTTTCAAAATTCTTCCCATTCATCTCTAGGCGCTCTATCTCTGCTAGTGTAGAAGGTACGGCGTAAAGTGTTTTTAACAACTTTTTGTAATTGCTGCCGTTCTAGACCAGCTAGAGAGCTTGTTTTAGGCTCAAATAAAAGTGGAACTTCCCCTGTTGAACGTCCTAGAGTTCCATTTAATTCGGTTTTCAACTTTACCAATAGTGATCCAAAAAAAAGGCAAGAAAATCACCAAAATACGAAAAATTTGAAATTTGAAACTGGTAATCTAGCTTTTTCCGCTTGGCTGGTAGAGCAACAAAAATCGGTATTTTGCAAATTCTTCCCATTCAGCTCTAAGCGCTCATCTCTGCTAGTTTAGAAGGTATGGCGTAAAGTATTTTTGACAACTTTTTGTGATTGCTGCCATTCTAGACCAGCTAGAGAGCTTGTTTTAGGCTCAAATAAAAGTGGATTTTCCGCTCTTGAACGTCCTAGAGTTTCATTTTATTCGCTTTTCAACTTTACCAAAGAAAAAAGCAAGAAAATCACCCAAATACGAAAAATTTGAAGTTTGAAATTGTTAATCTAGCTTTTTCCGCTTGGCTGGTAGAGCAACAAAAATCGGTATTTTTCAAATCTTCCCATTCAGCTCTAAGCGCTCATCTTTGCTAGTTTAGATGGTATGGCGTAAAGTGTTTTTGACAACTTTTTGTGATTGCTGCCGTTCTAGACCAGCTAGAGTGCTTGTTTTAGGCTCAAATAAAAGTGGAACTTCCCCTCTTGAACGTCCTAGAGTTTCATTTAATTCGGTTTTCAACTTTACCAATAGTGATCCAATGAAAAAAGCAAGAAAAACACCCAAATACGAAAATTTGAAGTTTGAAATTGTTAATCTAGCTTTTTCCGCTTGGCTGGTAGAGCAACAAAAATCGGTATTTTTCAAATCTTCCCATTCAGCTCTAAGCGCTCATCTTTGCTAGTTTAGATGGTATGGCGTAAAGTGTTTTTGACAACTTTTTGTGATTGCTGCCGTTCTAGACCAGCTAGAGTGCTTGTTTTAGGCTCAAATAAAAGAGGAACTTCCCCTCTTGAACGTCCTAGAGTTTCATTTAATTCGGTTTTCAACTTTACCAATAGTGATACAAAGAAAAAGGCAAGAAAATCACCCAAATACGAAAATTTGAAATTCGAAATTGGTAATCTAGCTTTTTCCGCTTGGCTGGTAGAGCAACAAAAATCGGTATTTTGCAAATTCTTCCCATTCAGCTCTAAGCGCTCATCTGTGCTAGTTTAGAAGGTATGGCGTAAAGTATTTTTGACAACTTTTTATGATTGCTGCCGTTCTAGACCAGCTAGAGAGCTTGTTTTAGGCTCAAATAAAAGAGGAACTTCCCCTCTTGAACGTCCTAGAGTTTCATTTAATTCGGTTTTCAACTTTACCAATAGTGATCCAAAGAAAAAAGCAAGAAAATCACCCAAATACGAAAAATTTGAAATTTGAAATTGGTAATCTAGCTTTTTCCACTTGGCATGTAGAGCAGTTTAAAGTTGTATGCCTGTAGACAAAAAACCCGGTCTTTTGAAAATTCTTCCCATTCAGCTCTAGGCGCACTATCTCTGCTAGTGTAGAAGGTACGGCGTAAAGTGTATTTGACAACTTTTTGTGATTGCTGCCGTTCTAGACCAGCTAGAGAGCTTGTTTTAGGCTCAAATAAAAGTGGAACTTCCCCTCTTGAACGTCCTAGAGTTTCATTTAATTTGGTTTTCAACTTTACCAATAGTGATCCAAAGAAAAAAGCAAGAAAATCGCCCAAATACGAAAAATTTGAAATTTGAAATTGGTAATCTAGCTTTTTCCGCTTGGCTGGTAGAGCAACAAAAATCGGTATTTTGCAAATCTTCCCATTCAGCTCTAAGCGCTCATCTCTGCTAGTTTAGAAGGTATGGCGTAAAGTGTTTTTGACAACTTTTTGATATTGCTGCCGTTCTAGACCAGCTAGAGAGCTTGTTTTAGGCTCAAATAAAAGAGGAACTTCCCCTCTTGAACGTCCTAGAGTTTCATTTAATTCGGTTTTCAACTTTACCAATAGTGATCCAATGAAAAAAGCAAGAAAAACACCCAAATACGAAAATTTTAAGTTTGAAATTGTTAATCTAGCTTTTTCCGCTTGGCTGGTAGAGCAACAAAAATCGGTATTTTTCAAATCTTCCCATTCAACTCTAGGCGCTCTATCTCTGCTAGAGTAGAAGGTACGGCGTAAAGTGTTTTTAACAACTTTTTGTATTGCTGCCGTTCTAAACCAGCTAGAGAGCTTGTTTTAGGCTCAAATAAAAGTGGAACTTCCCCTCTTGAACGTCCAAGAGTTTCATTTAATTCAGTTTTCAACTTTACCAATAGCGATCCAAAGAAAAAGGCAAGAAAATCACCAAAATACGAAAAATTTGAAATTTGAAAATGGTAATCTAGCTTTTTCCGCTTGGCTGGTAGAGCAACAAAAATCGGTATTTTGCAAATTCTTCCCATTCAGCTCTAAGCGCTCATCTCTGCTAGTTTAGAAGGTATGGCGTAATGTGTTTTTGACAACTTTTTGTGATTGCTGCCGTTCTAGACCAGCTAGAGAGCTTGTTTTAGGCTCAAATAAAAGAGGAACTTCCCCTCTTGAAGGTTCTAGAGTTTCATTTAATTCGGTTTTCAACTTTACCAAAGAAAAAACAAGTAAATCACCAAAATACGAAAAATTTGAAATTTGAAATTAGTAATCTAGCTTTTTGCGCTTGGCTGGTAGAGCAACAAAAATCGGTATTTTGCAAACCTTCCCATTCAGCTCTAAGCGCTCATCTCTGCTAGTTTAGAAGGTATGGCGTAATGTGTTTTTGACAACTTTTTGTGATTGCTGTCGTTCTAGACCAGCTAGAGAGCTTGTTTTAGGCTCAAATAAAAGCGGAACTTCCCCTCTTGAACGTCCTAGAGTTTCATTTAATTCGGTTTTCAACTTTACCAATAGTGACCCAAAGAAAAAGGCAAGAAAATCACCCAAATACGAAAAATTTGAAATTTGAAATTGGTAATCTAGCTTTTTCCGCTTGGCTGGTAGAGCAACAAAAATCGGTATTTTGCAAATACTTCCCATTCAACTCTAGGCGCTCTATCTCTGCTAGTGTAGGAGGTATGGCGTAAAGTATTTTTGACACCTTTTTGTGATTGCTGCCATTCTAGACCAGCTAGAGAGCTTGTTTTAGGCTCAAATAAAAGAGGAACTTCCCCTCTTGAACGTCCTACATTTTCATTTAATTCGGTTTTCAACTTTACCAATAGTGATCCAAAGAAAAAAGCAAGAAAATCGCCCAAATACGAAAAATTTGAAATTTGAAATTGGTAATCTAGCTTTTTCCGCTTGGCTGGTAGAGCAACAAAAATCGGTATTTTGCAAATCTTCCCATTCAGCTCTAAGCGCTCATCTCTGCTAGTTTAGAAGGTATGGCGTAAAGTGTTTTTGACAACTTTTTGATATTGCTGCCGTTCTAGACCAGCTAGAGAGCTTGTTTTAGGCTCAAATAAAAGAGGAACTTCCCCTCTTGAACGTCCTAGAGTTTCATTTAATTCGGTTTTCAACTTTACCAATAGTGATCCAATGAAAAAAGCAAGAAAAACACCCAAATACGAAAATTTTAAGTTTGAAATTGTTAATCTAGCTTTTTCCGCTTGGCTGGTAGAGCAACAAAAATCGGTATTTTTCAAATCTTCCCATTCAACTCTAGGCGCTCTATCTCTGCTAGTGTAGAAGGTACGGCGTAAAGTGTTTTTAACAACTTTTTGTATTGCTGCCGTTCTAAACCAGCTAGAGAGCTTGTTTTAGGCTCAAATAAAAGTGGAACTTCCCCTCTTGAACGTCCAAGAGTTTCATTTAATTCAGTTTTCAACTTTACCAATAGCGATCCAAAGAAAAAGGCAAGAAAATCACCAAAATACGAAAAATTTGAAATTTGAAAATGGTAATCTAGCTTTTTCCGCTTGGCTGGTAGAGCAACAAAAATCGGTATTTTGCAAATTCTTCCCATTCAGCTCTAAGCGCTCATCTCTGCTAGTTTAGAAGGTATGGCGTAATGTGTTTTTGACAACTTTTTGTGATTGCTGCCGTTCTAGACCAGCTAGAGAGCTTGTTTTAGGCTCAAATAAAAGAGGAACTTCCCCTCTTGAAGGTTCTAGAGTTTCATTTAATTCGGTTTTCAACTTTACCAAAGAAAAAACAAGTAAATCACCAAAATACGAAAAATTTGAAATTTGAAATTAGTAATCTAGCTTTTTGCGCTTGGCTGGTAGAGCAACAAAAATCGGTATTTTGCAAACCTTCCCATTCAGCTCTAAGCGCTCATCTCTGCTAGTTTAGAAGGTATGGCGTAATGTGTTTTTGACAACTTTTTGTGATTGCTGTCGTTCTAGACCAGCTAGAGAGCTTGTTTTAGGCTCAAATAAAAGCGGAACTTCCCCTCTTGAACGTCCTAGAGTTTCATTTAATTCGGTTTTCAACTTTACCAATAGTGACCCAAAGAAAAAGGCAAGAAAATCACCCAAATACGAAAAATTTGAAATTTGAAATTGGTAATCTAGCTTTTTCCGCTCGGCTGGTAGAGCAACAAAAATCGGTATTTTGCAAATACTTCCCATTCAACTCTAGGAGCTCTATCTCTGCTAGTGTAGGAGGTATGGCGTAAAGTATTTTTGACACCTTTTTGTGATTGCTGCCATTCTAGACCAGCTAGAGAGCTTGTTTTAGGCTCAAATAAAAGAGGAACTTCCCCTCTTGAACGTCCTACATTTTCATTTAATTCGGTTTTCAACTTTACCAATAGTGATCCAAAGAAAAAGGCAGGTAAATCACCAAAATACGAAAAATTTGAAATTTGAAATTGGTAATCTAGCTTTTTCCGCTTGGCTTGTAGAGCAGTTTAAAGTTGTATGCCTGTAGACAAAAAACCCGGTCTTTTGAAAATTCATCCCATTCAAGTCTAGGAGCTCTATCTCTGCTAGTTTAGAGGATACCTAATGTGTTTTTACAACTTTTTGTGATTGCTACCGTTCTAGACCAGCTAGGGAGCTGGTTTTAGGCTCAAATAAAAGAGGAACTTCCCCTCTTGAACGTCCTAGAGTTTCATTTAATTCGGTTTTCAACTTTACCAATAGTGATCCCATGAAAAAAGCAAGAAAATCACCCAAAGACGAAAAATTTGAAATTGGTAATCTAGCTTTTTCCACTTGGCATGTAGAGCAGTTTAAAGTTGTATGCCTGTAGACAAAAAACCCGGTCTTTTGAAAATTCATCCCATTCAAGTCTAGGAGCTCTATCTCTGCTAGTTTAGAGGATACCTAATGTGTTTTTACAACTTTTTGTGATTGCTACCGTTCTAGACCAGCTAGGGAGCTGGTTTTAGGCTCAAATAAAAGAGGAACTTCCCCTCTTGAACGTCCTAGAGTTTCATTTAATTCGGTTTTCAACTTTACCAATAGTGATCCCATGAAAAAAGCAAGAAAATCACCCAAAGACGAAAAATTTGAAATTGGTAATCTAGCTTTTTCCACTTGGCATGTAGAGCAGTTTAAAGTTGTATGCCTGTAGACAAAAAACCCGGTCTTTTGAAAATTCTTCCCATTCAGCTCTAGGCGCTCTATCTCTGCTAGTGTAGAAGGTACGGCGTAAAGTGTATTTGACAACTTTTTGTGATTGCTGCCGTTCTAGACCAGCTAGAGAGCTTGTTTTAGGCTCAAATAAAAGTGGAACTTCCCGTCTTGAACGTCCTAGAGTTTCATTTAATTTGGTTTTCAACTTTACCAATAGTGATCCAAAGAAAAAAGCAAGAAAATCGCCCAAATACGAAAAATTTGAAATTTGAAATTGGTAATCTAGCTTTTTCCGCTTGGCTGGTAGAGCAACAAAAATCGGTATTTTGCAAATCTTCCCATTCAGCTCTAAGCGCTCATCTCTGCTAGTTTAGAAGGTATGGCGTAAAGTGTTTTTGACAACTTTTTGATATTGCTGCCGTTCTAGACCAGCTAGAGAGCTTGTTTTAGGCTCAAATAAAAGAGGAACTTCCCCTCTTGAACGTCCTAGAGTTTCATTTAATTCGGTTTTCAACTTTACCAATAGTGATCCAATGAAAAAAGCAAGAAAAACACCCAAATACGAAAATTTTAAGTTTGAAATTGTTAATCTAGCTTTTTCCGCTTGGCTGGTAGAGCAACAAAAATCGGTATTTTTCAAATCTTCCCATTCAACTCTAGGCGCTCTATCTCTGCTAGAGTAGAAGGTACGGCGTAAAGTGTTTTTAACAACTTTTTGTATTGCTGCCGTTCTAAACCAGCTAGAGAGCTTGTTTTAGGCTCAAATAAAAGTGGAACTTCCCCTCTTGAACGTCCAAGAGTTTCATTTAATTCAGTTTTCAACTTTACCAATAGCGATCCAAAGAAAAAGGCAAGAAAATCACCAAAATACGAAAAATTTGAAATTTGAAAATGGTAATCTAGCTTTTTCCGCTTGGCTGGTAGAGCAACAAAAATCGGTATTTTGCAAATTCTTCCCATTCAGCTCTAAGCGCTCATCTCTGCTAGTTTAGAAGGTATGGCGTAATGTGTTTTTGACAACTTTTTGTGATTGCTGCCGTTCTAGACCAGCTAGAGAGCTTGTTTTAGGCTCAAATAAAAGAGGAACTTCCCCTCTTGAAGGTTCTAGAGTTTCATTTAATTCGGTTTTCAACTTTACCAAAGAAAAAACAAGTAAATCACCAAAATACGAAAAATTTGAAATTTGAAATTAGTAATCTAGCTTTTTGCGCTTGGCTGGTAGAGCAACAAAAATCGGTATTTTGCAAATTCTTCCCATTCAGCTCTAAGCGCTCATCTCTGCTAGTTTAGAAGGTATGGCGTAATGTGTTTTTGACAACTTTTTGATATTGCTGCCGTTCTAGACCAGCTAGAGAGCTTGTTTTAGGCTCAAATAAAAGAGGAACTTCCCCTCTTGAACGTCCTAGATTTTCATTTAATTCGGTTTTCAACTTTATCAATAGTGATCCAAAGAAAAAGGCAGTAAAATCACCAAAATACGAAAAATTTGAAATTTGAAATTGGTAATCTAGCTTTTTCCGCTTGGCTGGTAGAGCAGTTTAAAGTTGTATGCCTGTAGACAAAAAACCCGGTCTTTTGAAAATTCATCCCATTCAAGTCTAGGAGCTCTATCTCTGCTAGTTTAGAGGATACCTAATGTGTTTTTACAACTTTTTGTGATTGCTACCGTTCTAGACCAGCTAGGGAGCTGGTTTTAGGCTCAAATAAAAGAGGAACTTCCCCTCTTGAACGTCCTAGAGTTTCATTTAATTCGGTTTTCAACTTTACCAATAGTGATCCCATGAAAAAAGCAAGAAAATCACCCAAAGACGAAAAATTTGAAATTGGAAATCTAGCTTTTTCCGCTTGGCTGGTAGAGCAGTTTAAAGTTGTATGCCTGTAGACAAAAAACCCGGTCTTTTGAAAATTCTTCCCATTCAACTCTAGGCGCTCTATCTCTGCCAGTGTAGAAGGTACGGCGTAAAGTGTTTTTAACAACTTTTTGTATTGCTGCCGTTCTAGACCAGCTAGAGAGCTTGTTTTAGGCTCAAATAAAAGTGGAACTTCCCCTCTTGAACGTCCTAGAGTTTCATTTAATTCGGTTTTCAACTTTACCAATAGTGACCCAAAGAAAAAGGCAAGAAAATCACCCAAATACGAAAAATTTGAAATTTGAAATTGGTAATCTAGCTTTTTCCGCTTGGCTGGTAGAGCAACAAAAATCGGTATTTTGCAAATACTTCCCATTCAACTCTAGGCGCTCTATCTCTGCTAGTGTAGGAGGTATGGCGTAAAGTATTTTTGACACCTTTTTGTGATTGCTGCCATTCTAGACCAGCTAGAGAGCTTGTTTTAGGCTCAAATAAAAGAGGAACTTCCCCTCTTGAACGTCCTACATTTTCATTTAATTCGGTTTTCAACTTTACCAATAGTGATCCAAAGAAAAAAGCAAGAAAATCGCCCAAATACGAAAAATTTGAAATTTGAAATTGGTAATCTAGCTTTTTCCGCTTGGCTGGTAGAGCAACAAAAATCGGTATTTTGCAAATCTTCCCATTCAGCTCTAAGCGCTCATCTCTGCTAGTTTAGAAGGTATGGCGTAAAGTGTTTTTGACAACTTTTTGATATTGCTGCCGTTCTAGACCAGCTAGAGAGCTTGTTTTAGGCTCAAATAAAAGAGGAACTTCCTCTCTTGAACGTCCTAGAGTTTCATTTAATTCGGTTTTCAACTTTACCAATAGTGATCCAATGAAAAAAGCAAGAAAAACACCCAAATACGAAAATTTTAAGTTTGAAATTGTTAATCTAGCTTTTTCCGCTTGGCTGGTAGAGCAACAAAAATCGGTATTTTTCAAATCTTCCCATTCAACTCTAGGCGCTCTATCTCTGCTAGTGTAGAAGGTACGGCGTAAAGTGTTTTTAACAACTTTTTGTATTGCTGCCGTTCTAAACCAGCTAGAGAGCTTGTTTTAGGCTCAAATAAAAGTGGAACTTCCCCTCTTGAACGTCCAAGAGTTTCATTTAATTCAGTTTTCAACTTTACCAATAGCGATCCAAAGAAAAAGGCAAGAAAATCACCAAAATACGAAAAATTTGAAATTTGAAAATGGTAATCTAGCTTTTTCCGCTTGGCTGGTAGAGCAACAAAAATCGGTATTTTGCAAATTCTTCCCATTCAGCTCTAAGCGCTCATCTCTGCTAGTTTAGAAGGTATGGCGTAATGTGTTTTTGACAACTTTTTGTGATTGCTGCCGTTCTAGACCAGCTAGAGAGCTTGTTTTAGGCTCAAATAAAAGAGGAACTTCCCCTCTTGAAGGTTCTAGAGTTTCATTTAATTCGGTTTTCAACTTTACCAAAGAAAAAACAAGTAAATCACCAAAATACGAAAAATTTGAAATTTGAAATTAGTAATCTAGCTTTTTGCGCTTGGCTGGTAGAGCAACAAAAATCGGTATTTTGCAAACCTTCCCATTCAGCTCTAAGCGCTCATCTCTGCTAGTTTAGAAGGTATGGCGTAATGTGTTTTTGACAACTTTTTGTGATTGCTGTCGTTCTAGACCAGCTAGAGAGCTTGTTTTAGGCTCAAATAAAAGCGGAACTTCCCCTCTTGAACGTCCTAGAGTTTCATTTAATTCGGTTTTCAACTTTACCAATAGTGACCCAAAGAAAAAGGCAAGAAAATCACCCAAATACGAAAAATTTGAAATTTGAAATTGGTAATCTAGCTTTTTCCGCTTGGCTGGTAGAGCAACAAAAATCGGTATTTTGCAAATACTTCCCATTCAACTCTAGGAGCTCTATCTCTGCTAGTGTAGGAGGTATGGCGTAAAGTATTTTTGACACCTTTTTGTGATTGCTGCCATTCTAGACCAGCTAGAGAGCTTGTTTTAGGCTCAAATAAAAGAGGAACTTCCCCTCTTGAACGTCCTACATTTTCATTTAATTCGGTTTTCAACTTTACCAATAGTGATCCAAAGAAAAAGGCAGGTAAATCACCAAAATACGAAAAATTTGAAATTTGAAATTGGTAATCTAGCTTTTTCCGCTTGGCTTGTAGAGCAGTTTAAAGTTGTATGCCTGTAGACAAAAAACCCGGTCTTTTGAAAATTCTTCCCATTCAAGTCTAGGAGCTCTATCTCTGCTAGTTTAGAGGATACGTAATGTGTTTTTACAACTTTTTGTGATTGCTACCGCTCCAGACCAGCTAGGGAGCTGGTTTTAGGCTCAAATAAAAGAGGAACTTCCCCTCTTGAACATCCTAGATTTTCATTTAATTTGGTGTTCAACTTTACCAATAGTGATCCCATGAAAAAAGCAAGAAAATCACCCAAATACGAAAATTTTGAAATTTGAAATTGGTAATCTAGCTTTTTCCACTTGGCTTGTAGAGCAGTTTAAAGTTGTATGCCTGTAGACAAAAAACCCGGTCTTTTGAAAATTCATCCCATTCAAGTCTAGGAGCTCTATCTCTGCTAGTTTAGAGGATACCTAATGTGTTTTTACAACTTTTTGTGATTGCTACCGTTCTAGACCAGCTAGAGAGCTTGTTTTAGGCTCAAATAAAAGAGGAACTTCCCCTCTTGAACGTCCTAGAGTTTCTTTTAATTCGGTTTTCAACTTTACCAATAGTGATCCCATGAAAAAAGCAAGAAAATCACCCAAAGACGAAAAATTTGAAATTGGAAATCTAGCTTTTTCCGCTTGGCTGGTAGAGCAGTTTAAAGTTGTATGCCTGTAGACAAAAAACCCGGTCTTTTGAAAATTCTTCCCATTCAACTCTAGGCGCTCTATCTCTGCCAGTGTAGAAGGTACGGCGTAAAGTGTTTTTAACAACTTTTTGTATTGCTGCCGTTCTAGACCAGCTAGAGAGCTTGTTTTAGGCTCAAATAAAAGTGGAACTTCCCCTCTTGAACGTCCTAGAGTTTCATTTAATTCAGTTTTCAACTTTACCAAAAGCGATCCAAAGAAAAAGGCAAGAAAATCGCCCAAATACGAAAAATTTGAAATTTGAAATTGGTAATCTATCTTTTCCCGCTTGGCTGGTAGAGCAACAAAAATCGGTATTTTGCAAATTCTTCCCATTCAGCTCTAAGCGCTCATCTCTGCTAGTTTAGAAGGTATGGCGTAAAGTGTTTTTGACAACTTTTTGTGATTGCTGCCGTTCTAAACCAGCTAGAGAGCTTGTTTTAGGCTCAAATAAAAGTGGAACTTCCCCTCTTGAACGTCCTAGAGTTTCATTTAATTTGGTTTTCAACTTTACCAATAGTAATCCAATGAAAAAAGCAAGAAAATCACCCAAATACGAAAAATTTGAAATTTGAAATTGGTAATCTAGCTTTTTCCGCTTGGCTGGTAGAGCAACAAAAATCGGTATTTTGCAAATTCTTCCCATTCAGCTCTAAGCGCTCATCTCTGCTAGTTTAGAAGGTATGGCGTAAAGTATTCTTGACAACTTTTTGTGATTGCTGCCGTTCTAAACCAGCTAGAGAGCTTGTTTTAGGCTCAAATAAAAGTGGAACTTCCCCTGTTGAACGTCCTAGAGTTCCATTTAATTCGGTTTTCAACTTTACCAATAGTGATCCAAAAAAAAGGCAAGAAAATCACCAAAATATGAAAAATTTGAAATTTGAAACTGGTAATCTAGCTTTTTCCGCTTGGCTGGTAGAGCAACAAAAATCGTTATTTTGCAAACCTTCCCATTCAGCTCTAGGCGCTCTATCTCTGCTAGTGTAGAAGGTACGGCGTAAAGTGTTTTTGACAACTTTTTGTGATTGCTGCCATTCTAGACCAGCTAGAGAGCTTGTTTTAGGCTCAAATAAAAGTGGAACTTCCCCTCTTGAACGTCCTAGAGTTTCATTTAATTCGGTTTTCAACTATACCAATAGTGATCCAATGAAAAAAGCAAGAAAAACACCCAAATACGAAAATTTTAAGTTTGAAATTGTTAATCTAGCTTTTTCCGCTTGGCTGGTAGAGCAACAAAAATCGGTATTTTTCAAATCTTCCCATTCAACTCTAGGCGCTCTATCTCTGCTAGTGTAGAAGGTACGGCGTAAAGTGTTTTTAACAACTTTTTGTATTGCTGCCGTTCTAGACCAGCTAGAGAGCTTGTTTTAGGCTCAAATAAAAGTGGAACTTCCCCTCTTGAACGTCCTAGAGTTTCATTTAATTCAGTTTTCAACTTTACCAATAGCGATCCAAAGAAAAAGGCAAGAAAATCACCAAAATACGAAAAATTTTAAATTTGAAACTGGTAATCTAGCTTTTTCCGCTTGGCTGGTAGAGCAACAAAAATCGGTATTTTGCAAACCTTCCCATTCAGCTCTAAGCGCTCATCTCTGCTAGTTTAGAAGGTATGGCGTAATGTGTTTTTGACAACTTTTTGTGATTGCTGCCGTTCTAGACCAGCTATAGAGCTTGTTTTAGGCTCAAATAAAAGAGGAACTTCCCCTCTTGAAGGTCCTAGACTTTCATTTAATTCGGTTTTCAACTTTACCAAAGAAAAAAGCGAGAAAATCACCAAAATACGAAAAATTTGAAATTTGAAATTAGTAATCTAGCTTTTTGCGCTTGGCTGGTAGAGCAACAAAAATCGGTATTTTGCAAACCTTCCCATTCAGCTCTAAGCGTTCATCTCTGCTAGTTTAGAAGGTATGGTGTAATGTGTTTTTGACAACTTTTTGTGATTGCTGCCGTTCTAGACCAGCTAGAGAGCTTGTTTTAGGCTCAAATAAAAGCGGAACTTCCCCTCTTGAACGTCCTAGAGTTTCATTTAATTCGGTTTTCAACTTTACCAATAGTGACCCAAAGAAAAAAGCAAGAAAATCACCCAAATACGAAAAATTTGAAATTGGTAATCTAGCTTTTTCCGCTTGGCTGGTAGAGCAACAAAAATCGGTATTTTGCAAATACTTCCCATTCAACTCTAGGAGCTCTATCTCTGCTAGTATAGGAGGTATGGCGTAAAGTATTTTTGACACCTTTTTGTGATTGCTGCCATTCTAGACCAGCTAGAGAGCTTGTTTTAGGCTCAAATAAAAGAGGAACTTCCCCTCTTGAACGTCCTAGATTTTCATTTAATTCGGTTTTCAACTTTATCAATAGTGATCCAAAGAAAAAGGCAGTAAAATCACCAAAATACGAAAAATTTGAAATTTGAAATTGGTAATCTAGCTTTTTCCGCTTGGCTGGTAGAGCAGTTTAAAGTTGTATGCCTGTAGACAAAAAACCCGGTCTTTTGAAAATTCTTCCCATTCAACTCTAGGCGCTCTATCTCTGCCAGTGTAGAAGGTACGGCGTAAAGTGTTTTTAACAACTTTTTGTATTGCTGCCGTTCTAGACCAGCTAGAGAGCTTGTTTTAGGCTCAAATAAAAGTGGAACTTCCCCTCTTGAACGTCCTAGAGTTTCATTTAATTCAGTTTTCAACTTTACCAATAGCGATCCAAAGAAAAAGGCAAGAAAATCACCAAAATACGAAAAATTTGAAATTTGAAACTGGTAATCTAGCTTTTTCCGCTTGGCTGGTAGAGCAACAAAAATCGGTATTTTGCAAATTCTTCCCATTCAGCTCTAAGCGCTCATCTCTGCTAGTTTAGGAGGTATGGCGAAATGTGTTTTTGACAACTTTTTGTGATTGCTGCCGTTCTAGACCAGCTAGAGAGCTTGTTTTAGGCTCAAATAAAAGTGGAACTTCCCCTGTTGAACGTCCTAGAGTTCCATTTAATTCGGTTTTCAACTTTACCAATAGTGATCCAAAAAAAAGGCAAGAAAATCACCAAGATATGAAAAATTTGAAATTTGAAACTGGTAATCTAGCTTTTTCCGCTTGGCTGGTAGAGCAACAAAAATCGTTATTTTGCAAACCTTCCCATTCAGCTCTAGGCGCTCATCTCTGCTAGTTTAGAAGGTACGGCGTAAAGTGTTTTTGACAACTTTTTGTGATTGCTGCCATTCTAGACCAGCTAGAGAGCTTGTTTTAGGCTCAAATAAAAGTGGAACTTCCCCTCTTGAACGTCCTAGAGTTTCATTTAATTCGGTTTTCAACTATACCAATAGTGATCCAATGAAAAAAGCAAGAAAAACACCCAAATACGAAAATTTTAAGTTTGAAATTGTTAATCTAGCTTTTTCCGCTTGGCTGGTAGAGCAACAAAAATCGGTATTTTTCAAATCTTCCCATTCAACTCTAGGCGCTCTATCTCTGCTAGTGTAGAAGGTACGGCGTAAAGTGTTTTTAACAACTTTTTGTATTGCTGCCGTTCTAGACCAGCTAGAGAGCTTGTTTTAGGCTCAAATAAAAGTGGAACTTCCCCTCTTGAACGTCCTAGAGTTTCATTTAATTCAGTTTTCAACTTTACCAATAGCGATCCAAAGAAAAAGGCAAGAAAATCACCAAAATACGAAAAATTTTAAATTTGAAACTGGTAATCTAGCTTTTTCCGCTTGGCTGGTAGAGCAACAAAAATCGGTATTTTGCAAACCTTCCCATTCAGCTCTAAGCGCTCATCTCTGCTAGTTTAGAAGGTATGGCGTAATGTGTTTTTGACAACTTTTTGTGATTGCTGCCGTTCTAGACCAGCTATAGAGCTTGTTTTAGGCTCAAATAAAAGAGGAACTTCCCCTCTTGAAGGTCCTAGACTTTCATTTAATTCGGTTTTCAACTTTACCAAAGAAAAAAGCAAGCAAATCAATAAAATACGAAAAATTTGAAATTTGAAATTAGTAATCTAGCTTTTTGCGCTTGGCTGGTAGAGCAACAAAAATCGGTATTTTGCAAACCTTCCCATTCAGCTCTAAGCGCTCATCTCTGCTAGTTTAGAAGGTATGGCGTAATGTGTTTTTGACAACTTTTTGTGATTGCTGTCGTTCTAGACCAGCTAGAGAGCTTGTTTTAGGCTCAAATAAAAGCGGAACTTCCCCTCTTGAACGTCCTAGAGTTTCATTTAATTCGGTTTTCAACTTTACCAATAGTGACCCAAAGAAAAAGGCAAGAAAATCACCCAAATACGAAAAATTTGAAATTTGAAATTGGTAATCTAGCTTTTTCCGCTTGGCTGGTAGAGCAACAAAAATCGGTATTTTGCAAATACTTCCCATTCAACTCTAGGCGCTCTATCTCTGCTAGTGTAGGAGGTATGGCGTAAAGTATTTTTGACACCTTTTTGTGATTGCTGCCATTCTAGACCAGCTAGAGAGCTTGTTTTAGGCTCAAATAAAAGAGGAACTTCCCCTCTTGAACGTCCTACATTTTCATTTAATTCGGTTTTCAACTTTACCAATAGTGATCCAAAGAAAAAAGCAAGAAAATCGCCCAAATACGAAAAATTTGAAATTTGAAATTGGTAATCTAGCTTTTTCCGCTTGGCTGGTAGAGCAACAAAAATCGGTATTTTGCAAATCTTCCCATTCAGCTCTAAGCGCTCATCTCTGCTAGTTTAGAAGGTATGGCGTAAAGTGTTTTTGACAACTTTTTGATATTGCTGCCGTTCTAGACCAGCTAGAGAGCTTGTTTTAGGCTCAAATAAAAGAGGAACTTCCTCTCTTGAACGTCCTAGAGTTTCATTTAATTCGGTTTTCAACTTTACCAATAGTGATCCAATGAAAAAAGCAAGAAAAACACCCAAATACGAAAATTTTAAGTTTGAAATTGTTAATCTAGCTTTTTCCGCTTGGCTGGTAGAGCAACAAAAATCGGTATTTTTCAAATCTTCCCATTCAACTCTAGGCGCTCTATCTCTGCTAGTGTAGAAGGTACGGCGTAAAGTGTTTTTAACAACTTTTTGTATTGCTGCCGTTCTAAACCAGCTAGAGAGCTTGTTTTAGGCTCAAATAAAAGTGGAACTTCCCCTCTTGAACGTCCAAGAGTTTCATTTAATTCAGTTTTCAACTTTACCAATAGCGATCCAAAGAAAAAGGCAAGAAAATCACCAAAATACGAAAAATTTGAAATTTGAAAATGGTAATCTAGCTTTTTCCGCTTGGCTGGTAGAGCAACAAAAATCGGTATTTTGCAAATTCTTCCCATTCAGCTCTAAGCGCTCATCTCTGCTAGTTTAGAAGGTATGGCGTAATGTGTTTTTGACAACTTTTTGTGATTGCTGCCGTTCTAGACCAGCTAGAGAGCTTGTTTTAGGCTCAAATAAAAGAGGAACTTCCCCTCTTGAAGGTTCTAGAGTTTCATTTAATTCGGTTTTCAACTTTACCAAAGAAAAAACAAGTAAATCACCAAAATACGAAAAATTTGAAATTTGAAATTAGTAATCTAGTTTTTTGCGCTTGGCTGGTAGAGCAACAAAAATCGGTATTTTGCAAACCTTCCCATTCAGCTCTAAGCGCTCATCTCTGCTAGTTTAGAAGGTATGGCGTAATGTGTTTTTGACAACTTTTTGTGATTGCTGTCGTTCTAGACCAGCTAGAGAGCTTGTTTTAGGCTCAAATAAAAGCGGAACTTCCCCTCTTGAACGTCCTAGAGTTTCATTTAATTCGGTTTTCAACTTTACCAATAGTGACCCAAAGAAAAAGGCAAGAAAATCACCCAAATACGAAAAATTTGAAATTTGAAATTGGTAATCTAGCTTTTTCCGCTTGGCTGGTAGAGCAACAAAAATCGGTATTTTGCAAATACTTCCCATTCAACTCTAGGAGCTTTATCTGTGCTAGTGTAGGAGGTATGGCGTAAAGTATTTTTGACACCTTTTTGTGATTGCTGCCATTCTAGACCAGCTAGAGAGCTTGTTTTAGGCTCAAATAAAAGAGGAACTTCCCCTCTTGAACGTCCTACATTTTCATTTAATTCGGTTTTCAACTTTACCAATAGTGATCCAAAGAAAAAGGCAGGTAAATCACCAAAATACGAAAAATTTGAAATTTGAAATTGGTAATCTAGCTTTTTCCGCTTGGCTTGTAGAGCAGTTTAAAGTTGTATGCCTGTAGACAAAAAACCCGGTCTTTTGAAAATTCTTCCCATTCAAGTCTAGGAGCTCTATCTCTGCTAGTTTAGAGGATACGTAATGTGTTTTTACAACTTTTTGTGATTGCTACCGCTCCAGACCAGCTAGGGAGCTGGTTTTAGGCTCAAATAAAAGAGGAACTTCCCCTCTTGAACGTCCTAGATTTTCATTTAATTTGGTGTTCAACTTTACCAATAGTGATCCCATGAAAAAAGCAAGAAAATCACCCAAATACGAAAATTTTGAAATTTGAAATTGGTAATCTAGCTTTTTCCGCTT
Organism: Coelopa pilipes; assembly: GCA_947389925.1. NCBI lineage: Eukaryota > Metazoa > Arthropoda > Insecta > Diptera > Coelopidae > Coelopa > Coelopa pilipes. Next base: position 13,269,346 of record OX376700.1, read on the forward strand.
GGCTTGTAGAGCAGTTTAAAGTTGTATGCCTGTAGACAAAAAACCCGGTCTTTTGAAAATTCATCCCATTCAAGTCTAGGAGCTCTATCTCTGCTAGTTTAGAGGATACCTAATGTGTTTTTACAACTTTTTGTGATTGCTACCGTTCTAGACCAGCTAGGGAGCTGGTTTTAGGCTCAAATAAAAGAGGAACTTCCCCTCTTGAACGTCCTAGAGTTTCATTTAATTCGGTTTTCAACTTTACCAATAGTGATCCCATGAAAAAAGCAAGAAAATCACCCAAAGACGAAAAATTTGAAATTGGAAATCTAGCTTTTTCCGCTTGGCTGGTAGAGCAGTTTAAAGTTGTATGCCTGTAGACAAAAAACCCGGTCTTTTGAAAATTCTTCCCATTCAACTCTAGGCGCTCTATCTCTGCCAGTGTAGAAGGTACGGCGTAAAGTGTTTTTAACAACTTTTTGTATTGCTGCCGTTCTAGACCAGCTAGAGAGCTTGTTTTAGGCTCAAATAAAAGTGGAACTTCCCCTCTTGAACGTCCTAGAGTTTCATTTAATTCAGTTTTCAACTTTACCAAAAGCGATCCAAAGAAAAAGGCAAGAAAATCGCCCAAATACGAAAAATTTGAAATTTGAAATTGGTAATCTATCTTTTCCCGCTTGGCTGGTAGAGCAACAAAAATCGGTATTTTGCAAATTCTTCCCATTCAGCTCTAAGCGCTCATCTCTGCTAGTTTAGAAGGTATGGCGTAAAGTGTTTTTGACAACTTTTTGTGATTGCTGCCGTTCTAAACCAGCTAGAGAGCTTGTTTTAGGCTCAAATAAAAGTGGAACTTCCCCTCTTGAACGTCCTAGAGTTTCATTTAATTTGGTTTTCAACTTTACCAATAGTAATCCAATGAAAAAAGCAAGAAAATCACCCAAATACGAAAAATTTGAAATTTGAAATTGGTAATCTAGCTTTTTCCGCTTGGCTGGTAGAGCAACAAAAATCGGTATTTTGCAAATTCTTCCCATTCAGCTCTAGGCGCTCTATCTCTGCTAGTGTAGAAGGTACGGCGTAAAGTGTTTTTGACAACTTTTTGTGATTGCTGCCATTCTAGACCAGCTAGAGAGCTTGTTTTAGGCTCAAATAAAAGTGGAACTTCCCCTCTTGAACGTCCTAGAGTTTCATTTAATTCGGTTTTCAACTATACCAATAGTGATCCAAAGAAAAAAGCAAGAAAAACACCCAAATACGAAAATTTTAAGTTTGAAATTGTTAATCTAGCTTTTTCCGCTTGGCTGGTAGAGCAACAAAAATCGGTATTTTTCAAATCTTCCCATTCAACTCTAGGCGCTCTATCTCTGCTAGTGTAGAAGGTACGGCGTAAAGTGTTTTTAACAACTTTTTGTATTGCTGCCGTTCTAGACCAGCTAGAGAGCTTGTTTTAGGCTCAAATAAAAGTGGAACTTCCCCTCTTGAACGTCCTAGAGTTTCATTTAATTCAGTTTTCAACTTTACCAATAGCGATCCAAAGAAAAAGGCAAGAAAATCACCAAAATACGAAAAATTTTAAATTTGAAACTGGTAATCTAGCTTTTTCCGCTTGGCTGGTAGAGCAACAAAAACCCGGTCTTTTGAAAATTCTTCCCATTCAACTCTAGGCGCTCTATCTCTGCCAGTGTAGAAGGTACGGCGTAAAGTGTTTTTAACAACTTTTTGTATTGCTGCCATTCTAGACCAGCTAGAGAGCTTGTTTTAGGCTCAAATAAAAGTGGAACTTCCCCTCTTGAACGTCCTAGAGTTTCATTTAATTCAGTTTTCAACTTTACCAATAGCGATCCAAAGAAAAAGGCAAGAAAATCACCAAAATACGAAAAATTTGAAATTTGAAACTGGTAATCTAGCTTTTTCCGCTTGGCTGGTAGAGCAACAAAAATCGGTATTTTGCAAATTCTTCCCATTCAGCTCTAAGCGCTCATCTCTGCTAGTTTAGGAGGTATGGCGAAATGTGTTTTTGACAACTTTTTGTGATTGCTGCCGTTCTAGACCAGCTAGAGAGCTTGTTTTAGACTCAAATAAAAGAGGAACTTCCCCTCTTGAACGTCCTAGAGTTTCATTTAATTCGGTTTTCAACTTTACCAAAGAAAAAAGCAAGAAAATCACCCAAATACGAAAAATTTGAAATTGGTAATCTAGCATTTTCCGCTTGGCGGGTAGAGCAACAAAAATCGGTATTTTGCAAATCTTCCCATTCAGCTCTAAGCGCTCATCTCTGCTAGTTTAGAAGGTATGGCGTAAAGTGTTTTTGACAACTTTTTGTGATTGCTGCCGTTCTAGACCAGCTAGAGGGCTTGTTTTAGGCTCAAATAAAAGAGGAACTTCCCCTCTTGAACGTCCTAGAGTTTCATTTAATTCGGTTTTCAACTTTACCAATAGTGATCCAAAGAAAAAGGCAAGAAAATCACCCAAATACGAAAAATTTGAAATTTGAAATTGGTAATCTAGCTTTTTCCGCTTGGCTGGTAGAGCAACAAAAATCGGTATTTTGCAAATACTTCCCATTCAACTCTAGGCGCTCTATCTCTGCTAGTGTAGGAGGTATGACGTAAAGTATTTTTGACACCTTTTTGTGATTGCTGCCATTCTAGACCAGCTAGAGAGCTTGTTTTAGGCTCAAATAAAAGAGGAACTTCTCCTCTTGAACGTCCTAGATTTTCATTTAATTCGGTTTTCAACTTTACCAATAGTGATCCAAAGAAAAAAGCAAGAAAATCACCCAAATACGAAAAATTTGAAATTTGAAATTGGTAATCTAGCTTTTTCCGCTTGGCTGGTAGAGAAACAAAAATCGGTATTTTGCAAATTCTTCCCATTCAGCTCTAAGCGCTCATCTCTGCTAGTTTAGAAGGTATGGTAATCTAGTTTTTTCCGCTTGGCTTGTAGAGCAGTTTAAAGTTGTATGCCTGTAGACAAAAAAATCGGTCTTTTGAAAATTCTTCCCATTCAGCTCTAAGCACTTATCTCTGCTAGTTTAGAAGGTATGGCGTAATGTGTTTTTGACAACTTTTTGTGATTGCTGCCGTTCTAGACCAGCTAGAGAGCTTGTTTTAGGCTCAAATAAAAGTGGAACTTCCCCTCTTGAACGTCCTAGAGTTTCATTTAATTCGGTTTTCAGCTTTACCAAAGAAAAAAGCAAGAAAATCACCCAAATACGAAAAATTTGAAATTGGTAATCTAGCTTTTTCCGCTTGGCTGGTAGAGCAACAAAAATCGGTATTTTGCAAATACTTCCCATTCAACTCTAGGCGCTCTATCTCTGCTAGTGTAGGAGGTATGACGTTAAGTATTTTTGACACCTTTTTGTGATTGCTGCCATTCTAGACCAGCTAGAGAGCTTGTTTTAGGCTCAAATAAAAGAGGAACTTCTCCTCTTGAACGTCCTAGATTTTCATTTAATTCGGTTTCCAACTTTACCAATAGTGATCCAAAGAAAAAAGCAAGAAAATCACCCAAATACGAAAAATTTGAAATTTGAAATTGGTAATCTAGCTTTTTCCGCTTGGCTGGTAGAGCAACAAAAATCGGTATTTTGCAAATTCTTCCCATTCAGCTCTAAGCGCTCATCTCTGCTAGTTTAGAAGGTATGGTAATCTAGCTTTTTCCGCTTGGCTTGTAGAGCAGTTTAAAGTTGTATGCCTGTAGACAAAAAAATCGGTCTTTTGAAAATTCTTCCCATTCAGCTCTAAGCACTTATCTCTGCTAGTTTAGAAGGTATGGCGTAATGTGTTTTTGACAACTTTTTGTGATTGCTGCCGTTCTAGACCAGCTAGAGAGCTTGTTTTAGGCTCAAATAAAAGTGGAACTTCCCCTCTTGAACGTCCTAGAGTTTCATTTAATTCGGTTTTCAGCTTTACCAAAGAAAAAAGCAAGAAAATCACCCAAATACGAAAAATTTGAAATTTGAAATTGGTAATCTAGCTTTTCCCGCTTGGCTGGTAGAGCAACAAAAATCGGTATTTTGCAAATACTTCCCATTCAACTCTAGGCGCTCTATCTCTGCTAGTGTAGGAGGTATGACGTAAAGTATTTTTGACACCTTTTTGTGATTGCTGCCATTCTAGACCAGCTAGAGAGCTTGTTTTAGGCTCAAATAAAAGAGGAACTTCTCCTCTTGAACGTCCTAGATTTTCATTTAATTCGGTTTCCAACTTTACCAATAGTGATCCAAAGAAAAAAGCAAGAAAATCACCCAAATACGAAAAATTTGAAATTTGAAATTGGTAATCTAGCTTTTTCCGCTTGGCTGGTAGAGCAACAAAAATCGGTATTTTGCAAATTCTTCCCATTCAGCTCTAAGCGCTCATCTCTGCTGGTTTAGAAGGTATGGTAATCTAGCTTTTTCCGCTTGGCTTGTAGAGCAGTTTAAAGTTGTATGCCTGTAGACAAAAAAATCGGTCTTTTGAAAATTCTTCCCATTCAGCTCTAAGCACTTATCTCTGCTAGTTTAGAAGGTATGGCGTAATGTGTTTTTGACAACTTTTTGTGATTGCTGCCGTTCTAGACCAGCTAGAGAGCTTGTTTTAGGCTCAAATAAAAGTGGAACTTCCCCTCTTGAACGTCCTAGAGTTTCATTTAATTCGGTTTTCAGCTTTACCAAAGAAAAAAGCAAGAAAATCACCCAAATACGAAAAATTTGAAATTTGAAATTGGTAATCTAGCTTTTCCCGCTTGGCTGGTAGAGCAACAAAAATCGGTATTTTGCAAATTCTTCCCATTCAGCTCTAAGCGCTCATCTCTGCTAGTTTAGAAGGTCTGGCGTAAAGTGTTTTTGACAACTTTTTGTGATTGCTGCCGTTCTAGACCAGCTAGAGAGCTTGCTTTAGGCTCAAATAAAAGAGGAACTTCCCCTCTTCAACGTCCTAGAGTTTCATTTAATTTGGTTTTCAACTTTACCAATAGTAATCCAAAGAAAAAAGCAAGAAAATCGCCCAAATACGAAAAATTTGAAATTTGAAATTGGTAATCTAGCTTTTTCCGCTTGGCTGGTAGAGCAACAAAAATCGGTATTTTGCAAATCTTCCCATTCAGCTCTAAGCGCTCATCTCTGCTAGTTTAGAAGGTATGGCGTGTGTTTTTGACAACTTTTTGTGATTGCTGCCGTTCTAGACCAGCTAGAGAGCTTGTTTTAGACTCAAATAAAAGAGGAACTTCTCCTCTTGAACGTCCTAGATTTTCATTTAATTCGGTTTTCAACTTTACCAATAGTGATCCAAAGAAAAAAGCAAGAAAATCACCCAAATACGAAAAATTTGAAATTTGAAATTGGTAATCTAGCTTTTTCCGCTTGGCTGGTAGAGCAACAAAAATCGGTATTTTGCAAATACTTCCCATTCAGCTCTAAGCGCTCTATCTCTGCTAGTGTAGAAGGTACGGCGTAAAGTGTTTTTGACAACTTTTTGTGATTGCTGCCGTTCTTGACCAGCTACAGAGCTTGTTTTAGGCTCAAATAAAAGAGGAACTTCCCCTCTTGAACGTCCTAGAGTTTCATTTAATTCGGTTTTCAACTTTACCAATAGTGATCCAAAGAAAAAGGCAAGAAAATCACCCAAATACGAAAAATTTGAAATTTGAAATTGGTAATCTAGCTTTTTCCGCTTGGCTGGTAGAGCAACAAAAATCGGTATTTTGCAAATACTTCCCATTCAACTCTAGGCGCTCTATCTCTGCTAGTGTAGGAGGTATGACGTAAAGTATTTTTGACACCTTTTTGTGATTGCTGCCATTCTAGACCAGCTAGAGAGCTTGTTTTAGGCTCAAATAAAAGAGGAACTTCTCCTCTTGAACGTCCTAGATTTTCATTTAATTCGGTTTTCAACTTTACCAATAGTGATCCAAAGAAAAAAGCAAGAAAATCACCCAAATACGAAAAATTTGAAATTTGAAATTGGTAATCTAGCTTTTTCCGCTTGGCTGGTAGAGCAACAAAAATCGGTATTTTGCAAATTCTTCCCATTCAGCTCTAAGCGCTCATCTCTGCTAGTCTAGAAGGTATGGAATCTAGCTTTTTCCGCTTGGCTTGTAGAGCAGTTTAAAGTTGTATGCCTGTAGACAAAAAAATCGGTCTTTTGAAAATTCTTCCCATTCAGCTCTAAGCACTTATCTCTGCTAGTTTAGAAGGTATGGCGTAATGTGTTTTTGACAACTTTTTGTGATTGCTGCCGTTCTAGACCAGCTAGAGAGCTTGTTTTAGGCTCAAATAAAAGAGGAACTTCCCCTCTTGAACGTCCTAGAGTTTCATTTAATTCGGTTTTCAACTTTACCAAAGAAAAAAGCAAGAAAATCATCCAAATACGAAAAATTTGAAATTGGTAATCTAGCATTTTCCGCTTGGCGGGTAGAGCAACAAAAATCGGTATTTTGCAAATCTTCCCATTCAGCTCTAAGCGCTCATCTCTGCTAGTTTAGAAGGTATGGCGTAAAGTGTTTTTGACAACTTTTTGTGATTGCTGCCGTTCTAGACCAGCTAGAGGGCTTGTTTTAGGCTCAAATAAAAGAGGAACTTCTCCTCTTGAACGTCCTAGAGTTTCATTTAATTCGGTTTTCAACTTTACCAATAGTGATCCAAAGAAAAAGGCAAGAAAATCACCCAAATACGAAAAATTTGAAATTTGAAATTGGTAATCTAGCTTTTTCCGCTTGGCTGGTAGAGCAACAAAAATCGGTATTTTGCAAATACTTCCCATTCAACTCTAGGCGCTCTATCTCTGCTAGTGTAGGAGGTATGACGTAAAGTATTTTTGACACCTTTTTGTGATTGCTGCCATTCTAGACCAGCTAGAGAGCTTGTTTTAGGCTCAAATAAAAGAGGAACTTCTCCTCTTGAACGTCCTAGATTTTCATTTAATTCGGTTTTCAACTTTACCAATAGTGATCCAAAGAAAAAAGCAAGAAAATCACCCAAATACGAAAAATTTGAAATTTGAAATTGGTAATTTAGCTTTTTCCGCTTGGCTGGTAGAGCAACAAAAATCGGTATTTTGCAAATTCTTCCCATTCAGCTCTAAGCGCTCATCTCTGCTAGTTTAGAAGGTATGGTAATCTAGCTTTTTCCGCTTGGCTTGTAGAGCAGTTTAAAGTTGTATGCCTGTAGACAAAAAAATCGGTCTTTTGAAAATTCTTCCCATTCAGCTCTAAGCACTTATCTCTGCTAGTTTAGAAGGTATGGCGTAATGTGTTTTTGACAACTTTTTGTGATTGCTGCCGTTCTAGACCAGCTAGAGAGCTTGTTTTAGGCTCAAATAAAAGTGGAACTTCCCCTCTTGAACGTCCTAGAGTTTCATTTAATTCGGTTTTCAGCTTTACCAAAGAAAAAAGCAAGAAAATCACCCAAATACGAAAAATTTGAAATTGGTAATCTAGCTTTTTCCGCTTGGCTGGTAGAGCAACAAAAATCGGTATTTTGCAAATCTTCCCATTCAGCTCTAAGCGCTCATCTCTGCTAGTTTAGAAGGTATGGCGTGTGTTTTTGACAACTTTTTGTGATTGCTGCCGTTCTAGACCAGCTAGAGAGCTTGTTTTAGGCTCAAATAAAAGTGGAACTTCCCCTCTTGAACGGCCTAGAGTTTCATTTAATTCGGTTTTCAACTTTACCAATAGTGATCCAAAGAAAAATGCAAGAAAATCACCCAAATACGACAAATTTGAAATTTGAAATTGGTAATCTAGCTTTTTCCGCTTGGCTGGTAGAGCAACAAAAATCGGAATTTTGCAAACCTTCCCATTCAGCTCTAAGCGTTCATCTCTGCTAGTTTTGAAGGTATGGCGTAATGTGTTTTTGACAACTTTTTGTGATTGCTGCCGTTCTAGACCAGCTAGAGAGCTGGTTTTAGGCTCAAATAAAAGAGGAACTTCCCCTCTTGAACGTCCTAGAGTTTCATTTAATTCGGTTTTCAACTTTACCAATAGTGATTCAAAGAAAAAAGCAAGAAAATCACCAAAATACCAAAAATTTTAAGTTTGAAATTGGTAATCTAGCTTTTTCCGCTTGGCTGGTAGAGCAACAAAAATCGGTATTTTGCAAATCTTCCCATTCAGCTCTAAGCGCTCATCTCTGCTAGTTTAGAAGGTATGGCGTAAAGTGTTTTTGACAACTTTTTGATATTGCTGCCGTTCTAGACCAGCTAGAGAGCTTGTTTTAGGCTCAAATAAAAGGGGAACTTCCCCTCTTGAACGTCCTAGAGTTTCATTTAATTCGTTTTTCAACTTTACCAATAGTGATCCAAAGAAAAAAGCAAGAAAATCACCCAAATACGAAAAATTTTAAATTTGAAATTGGTAATCTAGCTTTTTCCGCATGTAGAGCAGTTTAAAGTTGTATGCCTGTAGACAAAAAACCCGGTCTTTTGAAAATTCTTCCCATTCAGCTCTAGGCGCCTATCTCTGCTAGTGTAGAAGGTACGGCGTAAAGTGTTTTTGACAACTTTTTGTGATTGCTGCCGTTCTAGACCAGCTAGAGAGCTTGTTTTAGGCTCAAATAAATGTGGAACTTCCCCTCTTGAACGTTTTAGAGTTTCATTTAATTTGGTTTTCAACTTTACCAATAGTGATCCCATGAAAAAAGCAAGAAAATCGCCCAAATACGAAAAATTTGAAATTTGAAATTGGTAATCTAGCTTTTTCCGCTTGGCTGGTAGAGCAACAAAAATCGGTATTTTGCAAATCTTCCCATTCAGCTCTAAGCGCTCATCTCTGCTAGTTTAGAAGGTATGGCGTAAAGTGTTTTTGACAACTTTTTGATATTGCTGCCGTTCTAGACCAGCTAGAGAGCTTGTTTTAGGCTCAAATAAAAGGGGAACTTCCCCTCTTGAACGTCCTAGAGTTTCATTTAATTCGGTTTTCAACTTTACCAAAGAAAAAAGCAAGAAAATCACCCAAATACGAAAAATTTGAAATTGGTAATCTAGCATTTTCCGCTTGGCTGGTAGAGCAACAAAAATCGGTATTTTGCAAATCTTCCCATTCAGCTCTAAGCGCTCATCTCTGCTTGTTTAGAAGGTATGGCGTGTGTTTTTGACAACTTTTTGTGATTGCTGCCGTTCTAGACCAGCTAGAGGGCTTGTTTTAAGCTCAAATAAAAGAGGAACTTCCCCTCTTGAACGTCCTAGAGTTTCATTTAATTCGGTTTTCAACTTTACCAATAGTGATCCAAAGAAAAAGGCAAGAAAATCACCCAAATACGAAAAATTTGAAATTTGAAATTGGTAATCTAGCTTTTTCCGCTTGGCTGGTAGAGCAACAAAAATCGGTATTTTGCAAATACTTCCCATTCAACTCTAGGCGCTCTATCTCTGCTAGTGTAGGAGGTATGGCGTAAAGTATTTTTGACACCTTTTTGTGATTGCTGCCATTCTAGACCAGCTAGAGAGCTTGTTTTAGGCTCAAATAAAAGAGGAACTTCTCCTCTTGAACGTCCTAGATTTTCATTTAATTCGGTTTTCAACTTTACCAATAGTGATCCAAAGAAAAAAGCAAGAAAATCACCCAAATACGAAAAATTTGAAATTTGAAATTGGTAATCTAGCTTTTTCCGCTTGGCTGGTAGAGCAACAAAAATCGGTATTTTGCAAATTCTTCCCATTCAGCTCTAAGCGCTCATCTCTGCTAGTTTAGAAGGTATGGTAATCTAGCTTTTTCCGCTTGGCTTGTAGAGCAGTTTAAAGTTGTATGCCTGTAGACAAAAAAATCGGTCTTTTGAAAATTCTTCCCATTCAGCTCTAAGCACTTATCTCTGCTAGTTTAGAAGGTATGGCGTAATGTGTTTTTGACAACTTTTTGTGATTGCTGCCGTTCTAGACCAGCTAGAGAGCTTGTTTTAGGCTCAAATAAAAGTGGAACTTCCCCTCTTGAACGTCCTAGAGTTTCATTTAATTCGGTTTTCAGCTTTACCAAAGAAAAAAGCAAGAAAATCACCCAAATACGAAAAATTTGAAATTGGTAATCTAGCTTTTTCCGCTTGGCTGGTAGAGCAACAAAAATCGGTATTTTGCAAATCTTCCCATTCAGCTCTAAGCGCTCATCTCTGCTAGTTTAGAAGGTATGGCGTGTGTTTTTGACAACGTTTTGTGATTGCTGCCGTTCTAGACCAGCTAGAGAGCTTGTTTTATGCTCAAATAAAAGAGGAACTTCCCCTCTTGAACGTCCTAGAGTTTCATTTAATTCGGTTTTCAACTTTACCAATAGTGATCCAAAGAAAAAACAAGAAAATCACCCAAATACGAAAAATTTGAAATTTGAAATTGGTAATCTAGCTTTTTCCGCTTGGCTTGTAGAGCAGTTTAAAGTTGTATGCCTGTAGACAAAAAAATCGGTCTTTTGAAAATTCTTCCCATTCAGCTCTAAGCACTTATCTCTGCTAGTTTAGAAGGTATGGCGTAATGTGTTTTTGACAACTTTTTGTGATTGCTGCCGTTCTAGACCAGCTAGAGAGCTTGTTTTAGGCTCAAATAAAAGTGGAACTTCCCCTCTTGAACGTCCTAGAGTTTCATTTAATTCGGTTTTCAGCTTTACCAAAGAAAAAAGCAAGAAAATCACCCAAATACGAAAAATTTGAAATTGGTAATCTAGCTTTTTCCGCTTGGCTGGTAGAGCAACAAAAATCGGTATTTTGCAAATCTTCCCATTCAGCTCTAAGCGCTCATCTCTGCTAGTTTAGAAGGTATGGCGTGTGTTTTTGACAACTTTTTGTGATTGCTGCCGTTCTAGACCAGCTAGAGAGCTTGTTTTAGGCTCAAATAAAAGTGGAACTTCCCCTCTTGAACGTCCTAGAGTTTCATTTAATTCGCTTTTCAACTTTACCAATAGTGATCCAAAGAAAAAAGCAAGAAAATCACCCAAATACGAAAAATTTTAAATTTGAAATTGGTAATCTAGCTTTTTCTGCTTGGCTTGTAGAGCAGTTTAAAGTTGTATGCCTGTAAACAAAAAATCCGGTCTTTTGAAAATTCTTCCCATTCAACTCTAGGCGCTCTATCTCTGCTAGTGTAGAAGGTACGGCGTAAAGTGTTTTTGACAACTTTTTGTGATTGCTGCCGTTCTAGACCAGCTAGAGAGCTTGTTTTAGGCTCAAATAAATGTGGAACTTCCCCTCTTGAACGTTTTAGAGTTTCATTTAATTTGGTTTTCAACTTTACCAATAGTGATCCCATGAAAAAAGCAAGAAAATCGCCCAAATACGAAAAATTTGAAATTTGAAACTGGTAATCTAGCTTTTTCCGCTTGGCTGGTAGAGCAACAAAAATCGGTATTTTGCAAATTCTTCCCATTCAGCTCTAAGCGCTCATCTCTGCTAGTTTAGGAGGTATGGCGAAATGTGTTTTTGACAACTTTTTGTGATTGCTGCCGTTCTAGACCAGCTAGAGAGCTTGTTTTAGACTCAAATAAAAGAGGAACTTCCCCTCTTGAACGTCCTAGAGTTTCATTTAATTCGGTTTTCAACTTTACCAAAGAAAAAAGCAAGAAAATCACCCAAATACGAAAAATTTGAAATTGGTAATCTAGCATTTTCCGCTTGGCTGGTAGAGCAACAAAAATCGGTATTTTGCAAATCTTCCCATTCAGCTCTAAGCGCTCATCTCTGCTAGTTTAGAAGGTATGGCGTAAAGTGTTTTTGACAACTTTTTGTGATTGCTGCCGTTCTAGACCAGCTAGAGGGCTTGTTTTAGGCTCAAATAAAAGAGGAACTTCCCCTCTTGAACGTCCTAGAGTTTCATTTAATTCGGTTTTCAACTTTACCAATAGTGATCCAAAGAAAAAGGCAAGAAAATCACCCAAATACGAAAAATTTGAAATTTGAAATTGGTAATCTAGCTTTTTCCGCTTGGCTGGTAGAGCAACAAAAATCGGTATTTTGCAAATACTTCCCATTCAACTCTAGGCGCTCTATCTCTGCTAGTGTAGGAGGTATGGCGTAAAGTATTTTTGACACCTTTTTGTGATTGCTGCCATTCTAGACCAGCTAGAGAGCTTGTTTTAGGCTCAAATAAAAGAGGAACTTCTCCTCTTGAACGTCCTAGATTTTCATTTAATTCGGTTTTCAACTTTACCAATAGTGATCCAAAGAAAAAAGCAAGAAAATCACCCAAATACGAAAAATTTGAAATTTGAAATTGGTAATCTAGCTTTTTCCGCTTGGCTGGTAGAGCAACAAAAATCGGTATTTTGCAAATTCTTCCCATTCAGCTCTAAACGCTCATCTCTGCTAGTTTAGAAGGTATGGTAATCTAGCTTTTTCCGCTTGGCTTGTAGAGCAGTTTAAAGTTGTATGCCTGTAGACAAAAAAATCGGTCTTTTGAAAATTCTTCCCATTCAGCTCTAAGCACTTATCTCTGCTAGTTTAGAAGGTATGGCGTAATGTGTTTTTGACAACTTTTTGTGATTGCTGCCGTTCTAGACCAGCTAGAGAGCTTGTTTTAGGCTCAAATAAAAGTGGAACTTCCCCTCTTGAACGTCCTAGAGTTTCATTTAATTCGGTTTTCAGCTTTACCAAAGAAAAAAGCAAGAAAATCACCCAAATACGAAAAATTTGAAATTGGTAATCTAGCTTTTTCCGCTTGGCTGGTGGAGCAACAAAAATCGGTATTTTGCAAATCTTCCCATTCAGCTCTAAGCGCTCATCTCTGCTAGTTTAGAAGGTATGGCGTAAAGTGTTTTTGACAACTTTTTGTGATTGCTGCCGTTCTAGACCAGCTAGAGAGCTTGTTTTAGGCTCAAATAAATGTGGAACTTCCCCTCTTGAACGTCCTAGAGTTTCATTTAATTCAGTTTTCAACTTTACCAATAGCGATCCAAAGAAAGAGGCAAGAAAATCATCAAAATACGAAAAATTTGAAATTTGAAACTGGTAATCTAGCTTTTTCCGCTTGGCTGGTAGAGCAACAAAAATCGGTATTTTGCAAATCTTCCCATTCAGCTCTAAGCGCTCATCTCTGCTAGTTTAGAAGGTATGGCGTAAAGTGTTTTTGACAACTTTTTGTGATTGCTGCCGTTCTAGACCAGCTAGAGGGCTTGTTTTAGGCTCAAATAAAAGAGGAACTTCCCCTCTTGAACGTCCTAGATTTTCATTTAATTCGGTTTTCAACTTTACCAATAGTGATCCAAAGAAAAAAGCAAGAAAATCACCCAAATCCGAAAATTTGAAATTTGAAATTGGTAATCTAGCTTTTACCGCTTGGCTGGTAGAGCAACAAAAATCGGTATTTTGCAAATCTTCCCATTCAGCTCTAAGCGCTCATCTCTGCTAGTTTAGAAGGTATGGCGTAATGTGTTTTTGAAAACTTTTTGATATTGCTGCCATTCTAGACCAGCTAGAGAGCTTGTTTTAGGCTCAAATAAAAGTGGAACTTCCCCTCTTGAACGTCATAGAGTTTCATTTAATTCGGTTTTCAACTTTACCAAAGAAAAAAGCAAGAAAATCACCCAAATACGAAAAATTTGAAATTGGTAATCTAGCTTTTTCCGCTTGGCTGGTAAAGCAAAAAAAATCGGAATTTTGCAAACCTTCCCATTCAGCTCTAAGCGCTCATCTCTGCTAGTTTAGAAGGTATGGCGTAATGTGTTTTTGACAACTTTTTGTGATTGCTGCCGTTCTAGACCAGCTAGAGAGCTGGTTTTAGGCTCAAATAAAAGAGAAATTTCCCCTTTTTAACGTTCTAGAGTTTAATTTAATTCGGTTTTCAACTTATCAATAGTAATCCAAAGAAAAAGCCAAGAAAATCACCCAAATACGAAAAATTTGAAATTTGAAATTGGTAATCTAGCTTTTTCCGCTTGGCTGGTAGAGCAACAAAAATCGGTATTTTGCAAATACTTCCCATTCAACTCTAGGCGCTCTATCTCTGCTAGTGTAGGAGGTATGGCGTAAAGTATTTTTGACACCTTTTTGTGATTGCTGCCATTCTAGACCAGCTAGAGAGCTTGTTTTAGGCTCAAATAAAAGAGGAACTTCTCCTCTTGAACGTCCTAGATTTTCATTTAATTCGGTTTTCAACTTTACCAATAGTGATCCAAAGAAAAAAGCAAGAAAATCACCCAAATACGAAAAATTTGAAATTTGAAATTGGTAATCTAGCTTTTTCCGCTTGGCTGGTAGAGCAACAAAAATCGGTATTTTGCAAATTCTTCCCATTCAGCTCTAAGCGCTCATCTCTGCTAGTTTAGAAGGTATGGTAATCTAGCTTTTTCCGCTTGGCTTGTAGAGCAGTTTAAAGTTGTATGCCTGTAGACAAAAAAATCGGTCTTTTGAAAATTCTTCCCATTCAGCTCTAAGCACTTATCTCTGCTAGTTTAGAAGGTATGGCGTAATGTGTTTTTGACAACTTTTTGTGATTGCTGCCGTTCTAGACCAGCTAGAGAGCTTGTTTTAGGCTCAAATAAAAGTGGAACTTCCCCTCTTGAACGTCCTAGAGTTTCATTTAATTCGGTTTTCAGCTTTACCAAAGAAAAAAGCAAGAAAATCACCCAAATACGAAAAATTTGAAATTGGTAATCTAGCTTTTTCCGCTTGGCTGGTAGAGCAACAAAAATCGGTATTTTGCAAATCTTCCCATTCAGCTCTAAGCGCTCATCTCTGCTAGTTTAGAAGGTATGGCGTGTGTTTTTGACAACGTTTTGTGATTGCTGCCGTTCTAGACCAGCTAGAGAGCTTGTTTTATGCTCAAATAAAAGAGGAACTTCCCCTCTTGAACGTCCTAGAGTTTCATTTAATTCGGTTTTCAACTTTACCAATAGTGATCCAAAGAAAAAACAAGAAAATCACCCAAATACGAAAAATTTGAAATTTGAAATTGGTAATCTAGCTTTTTCCGCTTGGCTTGTAGAGCAGTTTAAAGTTGTATGCCTGTAGACAAAAAAATCGGTCTTTTGAAAATTCTTCCCATTCAGCTCTAAGCACTTATCTCTGCTAGTTTAGAAGGTATGGCGTAATGTGTTTTTGACAACTTTTTGTGATTGCTGCCGTTCTAGACCAGCTAGAGAGCTTGTTTTAGGCTCAAATAAAAGTGGAACTTCCCCTCTTGAACGTCCTAGAGTTTCATTTAATTCGGTTTTCAGCTTTACCAAAGAAAAAAGCAAGAAAATCACCCAAATACGAAAAATTTAAAATTGGTAATCTAGCTTTTTCCGCTTGGCTGGTAGAGCAACAAAAATCGGTATTTTGCAAATCTTCCCATTCAGCTCTAAGCGCTCATCTCTGCTAGTTTAGAAGGTATGGCGTGTGTTTTTGACAACTTTTTGTGATTGCTGCCGTTCTAGACCAGCTAGAGAGCTTGTTTTAGGCTCAAATAAAAGTGGAACTTCCCCTCTTGAACGTCCTAGAGTTTCATTTAATTCGCTTTTCAACTTTACCAATAGTGATCCAAAGAAAAAAGCAAGAAAATCACCCAAATACGAAAAATTTTAAATTTGAAATTGGTAATCTAGCTTTTTCCGCATGTAGAGCAGTTTAAAGTTGTATGCCTGTAAACAAAAAATCCGGTCTTTTGAAAATTCTTCCCATTCAACTCTAGGCGCTCTATCTCTGCTAGTGTAGAAGGTATGGCGTAAAGTATTTTTGACACCTTTTTGTGATTGCTGCCATTCTAGACCAGCTAGAGAGCTTGTTTTAGGCTCAAATAAAAGAGGAACTTCTCCTCTTGAACGTCCTAGATTTTCATTTAATTCGGTTTTCAACTTTACCAATAGTGATCCAAAGAAAAAAGCAAGAAAATCACCCAAATACGAAAAATTTGAAATTTGAAATTGGTAATCTAGCTTTTTCCGCTTGGCTGGTAGAGCAACAAAAATCGGTATTTTGCAAATTCTTCCCATTCAGCTCTAAGCGCTCATCTCTGCTAGTGTAGGAGGTATGGCGTAAAGTATTTTTGACACCTTTTTGTGATTGCTGCCATTCTAGACCAGCTAGAGAGCTTGTTTTAGGCTCAAATAAAAGAGGAACTTCTCCTCTTGAACGTCCTAGATTTTCATTTAATTCGGTTTTCAACTTTACCAATAGTGATCCAAAGAAAAAAGCAAGAAAATCACCCAAATACGAAAAATTTGAAATTTGAAATTGGTAATCTAGCTTTTTCCGCTTGGCTGGTAGAGCAACAAAAATCGGTATTTTGCAAATTCTTCCCATTCAGCTCTAAGCGCTCATCTCTGCTAGTTTAGAAGGTATGGTAATCTAGCTTTTTCCGCTTGGCTTGTAGAGCAGTTTAAAGTTGTATGCCTGTAGACAAAAAAATCGGTCTTTTGAAAATTCTTCCCATTCAGCTCTAAGCACTTATCTCTGCTAGTTTAGAAGGTATGGCGTAATGTGTTTTTGACAACTTTTTGTGATTGCTGCCGTTCTAGACCAGCTAGAGAGCTTGTTTTAGGCTCAAATAAAAGTGGAACTTCCCCTCTTGAACGTCCTAGAGTTTCATTTAATTCGGTTTTCAGCTTTACCAAAGAAAAAAGCAAGAAAATCACCCAAATACGAAAAATTTGAAATTGGTAATCTAGCTTTTTCCGCTTGGCTGGTGGAGCAACAAAAATCGGTATTTTGCAAATCTTCCCTTTCAGCTCTAAGCGCTCATCTCTGCTAGTTTAGAAGGTATGGCGTGTGTTTTTGACAACTTTTTGTGATTGCTGCCGTTCTAGACCAGCTAGAGAGCTTGTTTTAGGCTCAAATAAAAGTGGAACTTCCCCTCTTGAACGTCCTAGAGTTTCATTTAATTCGGTTTTCAACTTTACCAATAGTGATCCCATGAAAAAAGCAAGAAAATCGCCCAAATACGAAAAATTTGAAATTTGAAATTGGTAATCTAGCTTTTTCCGCTTGGCTGGTAGAGCAACAAAAATCGGTATTTTGCAAATTTTCCCATTCAGCTCTAAGCGCTCATCTCTGCTAGTTTAGAAGGTATGGCGTAAAGTGTTTTTGACAACTTTTTGATATTGCTGCCGTTCTAGACCAGCTAGAGAGCTTGTTTTAGGCTCAAATAAAAGGGGAACTTCCCCTCTTGAACGTCCTAGAGTTTCATTTAATTCGCTTTTCAACTTTACCAATAGTGATCCAAAGAAAAAAGCAAGAAAATCACCCAAATACGAAAAATTTTAAATTTGAAATTGGTAATCTAGCTTTTTCCGCATGTAGAGCAGTTTAAAGTTGTATGCCTGATAACAAAAAATCCGGTCTTTTGAAAATTCTTCCCATTCAACTCTAGGCGCTCTATCTCTGCTAGTGTAGAAGGTACGGCGTAAAGTGTTTTTGACAACTTTTTGTGATTGCTGCCGTTCTAGACCAGCTAGAGAGCTTGTTTTAGGCTCAAATAAATGTGGAACTTCCCCTCTTGAACGTTTTAGAGTTTCATTTAATTTGGTTTTCAACTTTACCAATAGTGATCCCATGAAAAAAGCAAGAAAATCGCCCAAATACGAAAAATTTGAAATTTGAAACTGGTAATCTAGCTTTTTCCGCTTGGCTGGTAGAGCAACAAAAATCGGTATTTTGCAAATTCTTCCCATTCAGCTCTAAGCGCTCATCTCTGCTAGTTTAGGAGGTATGGCGAAATGTGTTTTTGACAACTTTTTGTGATTGCTGCCGTTCTAGACCAACTAGAGAGCTTGTTTTAGACTCAAATAAAAGAGGAACTTCCCCTCTTGAACGTCCTAGAGTTTCATTTAATTCGGTTTTCAACTTTACCAAAGAAAAAAGCAAGAAAATCACCCAAATACGAAAAATTTGAAATTGGTAATCTAGCATTTTCCGCTTGGCTGGTAGAGCAACAAAAATCGGTATTTTGCAAATCTTCCCATTCAGCTCTAAGCGCTCATCTCTGCTAGTTTAGAAGGTATGGCGTAAAGTGTTTTTGACAACTTTTTGTGATTGCTGCCGTTCTAGACCAGCTAGAGGGCTTGTTTTAGGTTTTTTCCCATTCAGCTCTAAGCGCTCATCTCTGCTAGTTTAGAAGGTATGGCGTAAAGTGTTTTTGACAACTTTTTGATATTGCTGCCGTTCTAGACCAGCTAGAGAGCTTGTTTTAGGCTCAAATAAAAGGGGAACTTCCCCTCTTGAACGTCCTAGAGTTTCATTTAATTCGTTTTTCAACTTTACCAATAGTGATCCAAAGAAAAAAGCAAGAAAATCACCCAAATACGAAAAATTTTAAATTTGAAATTGGTAATCTAGCTTTTTCCGCATGTAGAGCAGTTTAAAGTTGTATGCCTGTAGACAAAAACCCGGTCTTTTGAAAATTCTTCCCATTCAGCTCTAGGCGCTCTATCTCTGCTAGTGTAGAAGGTACGGCGTAAAGTGTTTTTGACAACTTTTTGTGATTGCTGCCGTTCTAGACCAGCTAGAGAGCTTGTTTTAGGCTCAAATAAATGTGGAACTTCCCCTCTTGAACGTTTTAGAGTTTCATTTAATTTGGTTTTCAACTTTACCAATAGTGATCCCATGAAAAAAGCAAGAAAATCGCCCAAATACGAAAAATTTGAAATTTGAAATTGGTAATCTAGCTTTTTCCGCTTGGCTGGTAGAGCAACAAAAATCGGTATTTTGCAAATTTTCCCATTCAGCTCTAAGCGCTCATCTCTGCTAGTTTAGAAGGTATGGCGTAAAGTGTTTTTGACAACTTTTTGATATTGCTGCCGTTCTAGACCAGCTAGAGAGCTTGTTTTAGGCTCAAATAAAAGGGGAACTTCCCCTCTTGAACGTCCTAGAGTTTCATTTAATTCGCTTTTCAACTTTACCAATAGTGATCCAAAGAAAAAAGCAAGAAAATCACCCAAATACGAAAAATTTTAAATTTGAAATTGGTAATCTAGCTTTTTCCGCATGTAGAGCAGTTTAAAGTTGTATGCCTGTAAACAAAAAATCCGGTCTTTTGAAAATTCTTCCCATTCAACTCTAGGCGCTCTATCTCTGCTAGTGTAGAAGGTACGGCGTAAAGTGTTTTTGACAACTTTTTGTGATTGCTGCCGTTCTAGACCAGCTAGAGAGCTTGTTTTAGGCTCAAATAAATGTGGAACTTCCCCTCTTGAACGTTTTAGAGTTTCATTTAATTTGGTTTTCAACTTTACCAATAGTGATCCCATGAAAAAAGCAAGAAAATCGCCCAAATACGAAAAATTTGAAATTTGAAACTGGTAATCTAGCTTTTTCCGCTTGGCTGGTAGAGCAACAAAAATCGGTATTTTGCAAATTCTTCCCATTCAGCTCTAAGCGCTCATCTCTGCTAGTTTAGGAGGTATGGCGAAATGTGTTTTTGACAACTTTTTGTGATTGCTGCCGTTCTAGACCAACTAGAGAGCTTGTTTTAGACTCAAATAAAAGAGGAACTTCCCCTCTTGAACGTCCTAGAGTTTCATTTAATTCGGTTTTCAACTTTACCAAAGAAAAAAGCAAGAAAATCACCCAAATACGAAAAATTTGAAATTGGTAATCTAGCATTTTCCGCTTGGCTGGTAGAGCAACAAAAATCGGTATTTTGCAAATCTTCCCATTCAGCTCTAAGCGCTCATCTCTGCTAGTTTAGAAGGTATGGCGTAAAGTGTTTTTGACAACTTTTTGTGATTGCTGCCGTTCTAGACCAGCTAGAGGGCTTGTTTTAGGCTCAAATAAAAGAGGAACTTCCCCTCTTGAACGTCCCAGAGTTTCATTTAATTCGGTTTTCAACTTTACCAATAGTGATCCAAAGAAAAAGGCAAGAAAATCACTCAAATACGAAAAATTTGAAATTTGAAATTGGTAATCTAGCTTTTTCCGCTTGGCTGGTAGAGCAACAAAAATCGGTATTTTGCAAATACTTCCCATTCAACTCTAGGCGCTCTATCTCTGCTAGTGTAGGAGGTATGGCGTAAAGTATTTTTGACACCTTTTTGTGATTGCTGCCATTCTAGACCAGCTAGAGAGCTTGTTTTAGGCTCAAATAAAAGAGGAACTTCTCCTCTTGAACGTCCTAGATTTTCATTTAATTCGGTTTTCAACTTTACCAATAGTGATCCAAAGAAAAAAGCAAGAAAATCACCCAAATACGAAAAATTTGAAATTTGAAATTGGTAATCTAGCTTTTTCCGCTTGGCTGGTAGAGCAACAAAAATCGGTATTTTGCAAATTCTTCCCATTCAGCTCTAAGCGCTCATCTCTGCTAGTTTAGAAGGTATGGTAATCTAGCTTTTTCCGCTTGGCTTGTAGAGCAGTTTAAAGTTGTATGCCTGTAGACAAAAAACCCGGTCTTTTGAAAATTCTTCCCATTCAGCTCTAAGCACTTATCTCTGCTAGTTTAGAAGGTATGGCGTAATGTGTTTTTGACAACTTTTTGTGATTGCTGCCGTTCTAGACCAGCTAGAGAGCTTGTTTTAGGCTCAAATAAAAGTGGAACTTCCCCTCTTGAACGTCCTAGAGTTTCATTTAATTCGGTTTTCAGCTTTACCAAAGAAAAAAGCAAGAAAATCACCCAAATACGAAAAATTTGAAATTGGTAATCTAGCTTTTTCCGCTTGGCTGGTAGAGCAACAAAAATCGGTATTTTGCAAATCTTCCCATTCAGCTCTAGGCGCTCTATCTCTGCTAGTGTAGAAGGTACGGCGTAAAGTGTTTTTGACAACTTTTTGTGATTGCTGCCGTTCTAGACCAACTAGAGAGCTTGTTTTAGACTCAAATAAAAGAGGAACTTCCCCTCTTGAACGTCCTAGAGTTTCATTTAATTCGGTTTTCAACTTTACCAAAGAAAAAAGCAAGAAAATCACCCAAATACGAAAAATTTGAAATTGGTAATCTAGCATTTTCCGCTTGGCTGGTAGAGCAACAAAAATCGGTATTTTGCAAATCTTCCCATTCAGCTCTAAGCGCTCATCTCTGCTAGTTTAGAAGGTATGGCGTAAAGTGTTTTTGACAACTTTTTGTGATTGCTGCCGTTCTAGACCAGCTAGAGGGCTTGTTTTAGGCTCAAATAAAAGAGGAACTTCCCCTCTTGAACGTCCTAGAGTTTCATTTAATTCGGTTTTCAACTTTACCAATAGTGATCCAAAGAAAAAGGCAAGAAAATCACTCAAATACGAAAAATTTGAAATTTGAAATTGGTAATCTAGCTTTTTCCGCTTGGCTGGTAGAGCAACAAAAATCGGTATTTTGCAAATACTTCCCATTCAACTCTAGGCGCTCTATCTCTGCTAGTGTAGGAGGTATGGCGTAAAGTATTTTTGACACCTTTTTGTGATTGCTGCCATTCTAGACCAGCTAGAGAGCTTGTTTTAGGCTCAAATAAAAGAGGAACTTCTCCTCTTGAACGTCCTAGATTTTCATTTAATTCGGTTTTCAACTTTACCAATAGTGATCCAAAGAAAAAAGCAAGAAAATCACCCAAATACGAAAAATTTGAAATTTGAAATTGGTAATCTAGCTTTTTCCGCTTGGCTGGTAGAGCAACAAAAATCGGTATTTTGCAAATTCTTCCCATTCAGCTCTAAGCGCTCATCTCTGCTAGTTTAGAAGGTATGGTAATCTAGCTTTTTCCGCTTGGCTTGTAGAGCAGTTTAAAGTTGTATGCCTGTAGACAAAAAAATCGGTCTTTTGAAAATTCTTCCCATTCAGCTCTAAGCACTTATCTCTGCTAGTTTAGAAGGTATGGCGTAATGTGTTTTTGACAACTTTTTGTGATTGCTGCCGTTCTAGACCAGCTAGAGAGCTTGTTTTAGGCTCAAATAAAAGAGGAACTTCCCCTCTTGAACGTCCTAGAGTTTCATTTAATTCGGTTTTCAGCTTTACCAAAGAAAAAAGCAAGAAAATCACCCAAATACGAAAAATTTGAAATTGGTAATCTAGCTTTTTCCGCTTGGCTGGTAGAGCAACAAAAATCGGTATTTTGCAAATCTTCCCATTCAGCTCTAAGCGCTCATCTCTGCTAGTTTAGAAGGTATGGCGTGTGTTTTTGACAACTTTTTGTGATTGCTGCCGTTCTAGACCAGCTAGAGAGCTTGTTTTAGGCTCAAATAAAAGTGGAACTTCCCCTCTTGAACGTCCTAGAGTTTCATTTAATTCGGTTTTCAACTTTACCAATAGTGATCCAAAGAAAAATGCAAGAAAATCACCAAAATACGACAAATTTGAAATTTGAAATTGGTAATCTAGCTTTTTCCGCTTGGCTGGTAGAGCAACAAAAATCAGAATTTTGCAAACCTTCCCATTCAGCTCTAAGCGCTCATCTCTGCTATTTTTGAAGGTATGGCGTAATGTGTTTTTGACAACTTTTTGTGATTGCTGCCGTTCTAGACCAGCTAGAGAGCTGGTTTTAGGCTCAAATAAAAGAGGAACTTCCCCTCTTGAACGTCCTAGAGTTTAATTTAATTCGGTTTTCAACTTTACCAATAGTGATTCAAAGAAAAAAGCAAGAAAATCACCAAAATACCAAAAATTTTAAGTTTGAAATTGGTAATCTAGCTTTTTCCGCTTGGCTGGTAGAGCAACAAAAATCGGTATTTTGCAAATCTTCCCATTCAGCTCTAAGCGCTCATCTGTGCTAGTTTAGAAGGTATGGCGTAAAGTATTTTTGACAACTTTTTGATATTGCTGCCGTTCTAGACCAGCTAGAGAGCTTGTTTTAGGCTCAAATAAAAGGGGAACTTCCCCTCTTGAACGTCCTAGAGTTTCATTTAATTCGCTTTTCAACTTTACCAATAGTGATCCAAAGAAAAAAGCAAGAAAATCACCCAAATACGAAAAATTTTAAATTTGAAATTGGTAATCTAGCTTTTTCCGCATGTAGAGCAGTTTAAAGTTGTATGCCTGTAGACAAAAAACCCGGTCTTTTGAAAATTCTTCCCATTCAGCTCTAGGCGCTCTATCTCTGCTAGTGTAGAAGGTACGGCGTAAAGTGTTTTTGACAACTTTTTGTGATTGCTGCCGTTCTAGACCAGCTAGAGAGCTTGTTTTAGGCTCAAATAAATATGGAACTTCCCCTCTTGAACGTTTTAGAGTTTCATTTAATTTGGTTTTCAACTTTACCAATAGTGATCCCATGAAAAAAGCAAGAAAATCGCCCAAATAGGAAAAATTTGAAATTTGAAATTGGTAATCTAGCTTTTTCCGCTTGGCTGGTAGAGCAACAAAAATCGGTATTTTGCAAATTCTTCCCATTCAGCTCAAAGCGCTCATCTCCGCTAGTTTAGAAGGTATGGCGTAAAGTGTTTTTGACAACTTTTTGTGATTGCTGCCGTTCTAAACCAGCTAGAGAGCTTGTTTTAGGCTCAAATAAAAGAGGAACTTCCCCTCTTGAACGTCCTAGAGTTTCATTTAATTCGGTTTTCAACTTTACCAATAGTGATCCAAAGAAAAATGCAAGAAAATCACCCAAATCCGAAAATTTGAAATTTGAAATTGGTAATCTAGCTTTTTCCGCTTGGCTGGTAGAGCAACAAAAATCGGTATTTTGCAAATCTTCCCATTCAGCTCTAAGCGCTCATCTCTGCTAGTTTAGAAGGTATGGCGTAAAGTGTTTTTGACAACTTTTTGATATTGCTGCCGTTCTAGACCAGCTAGAGAGCTTGTTTTAGGCTCAAATAAAAGAGGAACTTCCCCTCTTGAACGTCCTAGAGTTTCATTTAATTCGGTTGTCAACTTTACCAATAGTGATACAAAGAAAAAAGCAAGAAAATCACCCAAATACGAAAATTTTGAAATTTGAAATTGTTAATCTAGCTTTTTCCGCTTGGCATGTAGAGCAGTTTAAAGTTGTATGCCTGTAGACAAAAAATCCGGTCTTTTGAAAATTCTTCCCATTCAGCTCTAGGCGCTCTATCTCTGCTAGTTTAGAAGGTACGGCGTAAAGTGTTTTTGACAACTTTTTGTGATTGCTGCCGTTCTAGACCAGCTAGAGAGCTTGTTTTAGGCTCAAATAAAAGAGGAACTTCCCCTCTTGAACGTCCTAGAGTTTCATTTAATTCGGTTTTCAACTTTACCAATAGTGATCCAAAGAAAAAGGCAAGAAAATCACCCAAATACGAAAATTTGAAATTCGAAATTGGTAATCTAGCTTTTTCCGCTTGGCTGGTAGAGCAACAAAAATCGGTATTTTGCAAATTCTTCCCATTCAGCTCTAAGCGCTCATCTCTGCTAGTTTAGAAGGTATGGCGTAAAGTGTTTTTGACAACTTTTTGTGATTGCTGTCGTTCTAAACCAGCTAGAGAGCTTGTTTTAGGCTCAAATAAAAGTGGAACTTCCCCTCTTGAACGTCCTAGAGTTCCATTTAATTCGGTTTTCAACTTTACCAATAGTGATCCAAAAAAAAAGGCAAGAAAATCACCAAAATACGAAAAATTTGAAATTTGAAACTGGTAATCTAGCTTTTTCCGCTTGGCTGGTAGACAACAAAAATCGGTATTTTGCAAACCTTCCCATTCAGCTCTAAGCGCTCATATCTGCTAGTTTAGAAGGTATGGCGTAATGTGTTTTTACAACTTTTTGTGATTGCTACCGTTCTAGACCAGCTAGAGAGCTTGTTTTAGGCTCAAATAAAAGTGGAACTTCCCCTCTTGAACGTCCTAGAGTTCCATTTAATTCGGTTTTCAACTTTACCAATAGTGATCCAAAAAAAAAAGGCAAGAAAATAACCAAAATACGAAAAATTTAAAATTTGAAATTGGTAATCTAGCCTTTTCCGCTTGGCTGGTAGAGCAACAAAAATCGGTATTTTGCAAACCTTCCCATTCAGCTCTAAGCGCTCATCTCTGCTAGTTTAGATGGTATGGCGTAAAGTGTTTTTGACAACTTTTTGTGATTGCTGCCGTTCTAGACCAGCTAGAGAGCTTGTTTTAGGCTCAAATAAAAGAGGAACTTCCCCTCTTGAACGTGCTAGAGTTTCATTTAATTCGGTTTTCAACTTTACCAATAGTGATCCAATGAAAGAAGCAAGAAAAACACCCAAATACGAAAATTTGAAGTTTGAAATTGTTAATCTAGCTTTTTCCGCTTGGCTGGTAGAGCAACAAAAATCGGTATTTTGCAAATTCTTCCCATTCAACTCTAGGCGCTCTATCTCTGCTAGTGTAGAAGGTACGGCGTAAAGTGTTTTTGACAACTTTTTGTATTGCTGCCGTTCTAGACCAGCTAGAGAGCTTGTTTTAGGCTCAAATAAAAGTGGAACTTCCCCTCTTGAACGTCCTAGAGTTCCATTTAATTCGGTTTTCAACTTTACCAATAGTGATCCAAAAAAAAAAGGCAAAAAAATAACCAAAATACGAAAAATTTTAAATTTGAAAGTGGTAATCTAGCTTTTTCCGCTTGGCATGTAGAGCAGTTTAAAGTTGTATGCCTGTAGACAAAAAACCCGGTCTTTTGAAAACTCTTCCCATTCAGCTCTAGGCGCTCTATCTCTGCTAGTGTAGAAGGTACGGCGTAAAGTGTTTTTGACAACTTTTTGTGATTGCTGCCGTTCTAGACCAGCTAGAGAGCTTGTTTTAGGCTCAAATAAAAGTGGAACTTCCCCTCTTGAACGTCCTAGAGTTTCATTTAATTTGGTTTTCAACTTTACCAATAGTAATCCAAAGAAAAAAGCAAGAAAATCGCCCAAATACGAAAAATTTGAAATTTGAATTTGGTAATCTAGCCTTTTCCGCTTGGCTGGTAGAGCAACAAAAATCGGTATTTTTCAAATCTTCCCATTCAGCTCTAAGCGCTCATCTCTGCTAGTTTAGATGGTATGGCGTAAAGTGTTTTTGACAACTTTTTGTGATTGCTGCCGTTCTAGACCAGCTAGAGTGCTTGTTTTAGGCTCAAATAAAAGAGGAACTTCCCCTCTTGAACGTCCTAGAGTTTCATTTAATTCGGTTTTCAACTTTACCAATAGTGATCCAAAGAAAAAGGCAAGAAAATCACCCAAATACGAAAATTTGAAATTCGAAATTGGTAATCTAGCTTTTTCCGCTCGGCTGGTACAGCAACAAATATCGGTATTTTGCAAATTCTTCCCATTCAGCTCTAAGCGCTCTATCTCTGCTAGTGTAGAAGGTACGGCGTAAAGTAATTTTGACAACTTTTTGTGATTGCTGCCGTTCTAGACCAGCTAGAGAGCTTGTTTTAGGCTCAAATAAAAGCGGAACTTCCCCTCTTGAACGTCCTAGAGTTTCATTTAATTCGGTTTTCAACTTTACCAATAGTGACCCAAAGAAAAAGGCAGGAAAATCACCAAAATACGAAAAATTTGAAATTTGAAATTGGTAATCTAGCTTTTTCCGCTTGGCTTGTAGAGCAGTTTAAAGTTGTATGCCTGTAGACAAAAAACCCGGTCTTTTGAAAATTCTTCCCATTCAACTCTAGGCGCTCTGTCTCTGCTAGTTTAGAGGATACGTAATGTGTTTTTACAACTTTTTGTGATTGCTACCGTTCCAGACCAGCTAGGGAGCTGGTTTTAGGCTCAAATAAAAGAGGAGCTTCCCCTCTTGAACGTCTTAGAGTTTCATTTAATTCGGTTTTCAACTTTACCAATAGTGATCCAAAAAAAAAGGCAAGAAAATCACCAAAATACGAAAAATTTGAAATTTGAAACTGGTAATCTAGCTTTTTCCGCTTGGCTGGTAGACAACAAAAATCGGTATTTTGCAAACCTTCCCATTCAGCTCTAAGCGCTCATATCTGCTAGTTTAGAAGGTATGGCGTAATGTGTTTTTACAACTTTTTGTGATTGCTACCGTTCTAGACCAGCTAGAGAGCTTGTTTTAGGCTCAAATAAAAGTGGAACTTCCCCTCTTGAACGTCCTAGAGTTCCATTTAATTCGGTTTTCAACTTTACCAATAGTGATCCAAAAAAAAAGGCAAGAAAATAACCAAAATACGAAAAATTTAAAATTTGAAATTGGTAATCTAGCCTTTTCCGCTTGGCTGGTAGAGCAACAAAAATCGGTATTTTGCAAACCTTCCCATTCAGCTCTAAGCGCTCATCTCTGCTAGTTTAGATGGTATGGCGTAAAGTGTTTTTGACAACTTTTTGTGATTGCTGCCGTTCTAGACCAGCTAGAGAGCTTGTTTTAGGCTCAAATAAAAGAGGAACTTCCCCTCTTGAACGTGCTAGAGTTTCATTTAATTCGGTTTTCAACTTTACCAATAGTGATCCAATGAAAAAAGCAAGAAAAACACCCAAATACGAAAATTTGAAGTTTGAAATTGTTAATCTAGCTTTTTCCGCTTGGCTGGTAGAGCAACAAAAATCGGTATTTTGCAAATTCTTCCCATTCAACTCTAGGCGCTCTATCTCTGCTAGTGTAGAAGGTACGGCGTAAAGTGTTTTTGACAACTTTTTGTATTGCTGCCGTTCTAGACCAGCTAGAGAGCTTGTTTTAGGCTCAAATAAAAGTGGAACTTCCCCTCTTGAACGTCCTAGAGTTCCATTTAATTCGGTTTTCAACTTTACCAATAGTGATCCAAAAAAAAAAGGGAAAAAAATAACCAAAATACGAAAAATTTTAAATTTGAAAGTGGTAATCTAGCTCTTTCCGCTTGGCATGTAGAGCAGTTTAAAGTTGTATGCCTGTAGACAAAAAACCCGGTCTTTTGAAAACTCTTCCCATTCAGCTCTAGGCGCTCTATCTCTGCTAGTGTAGAAGGTACGGCGTAAAGTGTTTTTGACAACTTTTTGTGATTGCTGCCGTTCTAGACCAGCTAGAGAGCTTGTTTTAGGCTCAAATAAAAGTGGAACTTCCCCTCTTGAACGTCCTAGAGTTTCATTTAATTTGGTTTTCAACTTTACCAATAGTAATCCAAAGAAAAAAGCAAGAAAATCGCCCAAATACGAAAAATTTGAAATTTGAATTTGGTAATCTAGCCTTTTCCGCTTGGCTGGTAGAGCAACAAAAATCGGTATTTTTCAAATCTTCCCATTCAGCTCTAAGCGCTCATCTCTGCTAGTTTAGATGGTATGGCGTAAAGTGTTTTTGACAACTTTTTGTGATTGCTGCCGTTCTAGACCAGCTAGAGTGCTTGTTTTAGGCTCAAATAAAAGAGGAACTTCCCCTCTTGAACGTCCTAGAGTTTCATTTAATTCGGTTTTCAACTTTACCAATAGTGATCCAAAGAAAAAGGCAAGAAAATCACCCAAATACGAAAATTTGAAATTCGAAATTGGTAATCTAGCTTTTTCCGCTCGGCTGGTACAGCAACAAATATCGGTATTTTGCAAATTCTTCCCATTCAGCTCTAAGCGCTCTATCTCTGCTAGTGTAGAAGGTACGGCGTAAAGTAATTTTGACAACTTTTTGTGATTGCTGCCGTTCTAGACCAGCTAGAGAGCTTGTTTTAGGCTCAAATAAAAGCGGAACTTCCCCTCTTGAACGTCCTAGAGTTTCATTTAATTCGGTTTTCAACTTTACCAATAGTGACCCAAAGAAAAAGGCAGGAAAATCACCAAAATACGAAAAATTTGAAATTTGAAATTGGTAATCTAGCTTTTTCCGCTTGGCTTGTAGAGCAGTTTAAAGTTGTATGCCTGTAGACAAAAAACCCGGTCTTTTGAAAATTCTTCCCATTCAACTCTAGGCGCTCTGTCTCTGCTAGTTTAGAGGATACGTAATGTGTTTTTACAACTTTTTGTGATTGCTACCGTTCCAGACCGGCTAGGGAGCTGGTTTTAGGCTCAAATAAAAGAGGAGCTTCCCCTCTTGAACGTCTTAGAGTTTCATTTAATTCGGTTTTCAACTTTACCAATAGTGATCCCATGAAAAAAGCAAGAAAATCACCCAAAGACGAAAAATTTGAAGTTGGTAATCTAGCTTTTTCCGCTTGGCTGGTAGAGCAACAAAAATCGGTATTTTGCAAATCTTCCCATTCAGCTCTAAGCGCTCATCTCTGCTAGTTTAGAAGGTATGGCGTAAAGTGTTTTTGACAACTTTTTGTGATTGCTGCCGTTCTAGACCAGCTAGAGGGCTTGTTTTATGCTCAAATAAAAGAGGAACTTCCCCTCTTGAACGTCCTAGATTTTCATTTAATTCGGTTTTCAACTTTACCACTAGTGATCCAAAGAAAAAAGCAAGAAAATCACCCAAATCCGAAAATTTGAAATTTGAAATTGGTAATCTAGCTTTTACCGCTTGGCTGGTAGAGCAACAAAAATCATTTAATTCGGTTTTCAACTTTACCAAAGAAAAAAGCAAGAAAATCACCCAAATACGAAAAATTTGAAATTGGTAATCTAGCTTTTTCCGCTTGGCTGGTAGAGCAACAAAAATCGGAATTATGCAAACCTTCCCATTCAGCTCTTAGCGCTCATCTCTGCTAGTTTAGAAGGTATGGCGTAATGTGTTTTTGACAACTGTTTGTGATTGCTGCCGTTCTAGACCAGCTAGAGAGCTGGTTTTAGGCTCAAATAAAAGTGGAACTTCCCCTCTTGAACGTCATAGAGTTTCATTTAATTCGGTTTTCAACTTTACCAAAGAAAAAAGCAAGAAAATCACCCAAATACGAAAAATTTGAAATTGGTAATCTAGCTTTTTCCGCTTGGCTGGTAAAGCAACAAAAATCGGAATTTTGCAAACCTTCCCATTCAGCTCTAAGCGCTCATCTCTGCTAGTTTAGAAGGTATGGCGTAATGTGTTTTTGACAACTTTTTGTGATTGCTGCCGTTCTAGACCAGCTAGAGAGCTGGTTTTAGGCTCAAATAAAAGAGAAATTTCCCCTTTTTAACGTTCTAGAGTTTAATTTAATTCGGTTTTCAACTTTACCAATAGTAATCCAAAGAAAAAGCCGAGAAAAGGACCCAAATACGAAAAATTTGAAATTTGAAATTGGTAATCTAGCTTTTTCTGCTTGGCTTGTAGAGCAGTTTAAAGTTGTATGCCTGTAGACAAAAGACCCGGTCTTTTGAAAATTCTTCCCATTCAACTCTAGGCGCTCTATCTCTGCTAGTGTAGAAGGTACGGCGTAAAGTGTTTTTGACAACTTTTTGTATTGCTGCCGTTCTAGACCAGCTAGAGAGCTTGTTTTAGGCTCAAATAAAGTGGAACTTCCCCTCTTGAACGTCCTAGAGTTCCATTTAATTCGGTTTTCAACTTTACCAATAGTGATCCAAAAAAAAAGGCAAGAAAATAACCAAAATACGAAAAATTTTAAATTTGAAATTGGTAATCTAGCTTTTTCCGCTTGGCATGTAGAGCAGTTTAAAGTTGTATGCCTGTAGACAAAAAACCCGGTCTTTTGAAAACTCTTCCCATTCAGCTCTAGGCGCTCTATCTCTGCTAGTGTAGAAGGTACGGCGTAAAGTGTTTTTGACAACTTTTTGTGATTGCTGCCGTTCTAGACCAGCTAGAGAGCTTGTTTTAGGCTCAAATAAAAGTGGAACTTCCCCTCTTGAACGTCCTAGAGTTTCATTTAATTTGGTTTTCAACTTTACCAATAGTGATCCCATGAAAAAGCAAGAAAATCACCCAAAGACGAAAAATTTGAAATTGGTAATCTAGCTTTTTCCGCTTGGCTGGTAGAGCAACAAAAATCGGTATTTTACAAATCTTCCCATTCAGCCCATTCCCATTCCCAAAGTGTTTTTGACAACTTTTTGTGATTGCTGCCGTTCTAGACCAGCTAGAGGGCTTGTATTATGCTCAAATAAAAGAGGAACTTCCCCTCTTGAACGTCCTAGATTTTCATTTAATTCGGTTTTCAACTTTACCACTAGTGATCCAAAGAAAAAAGCAAGAAAATCACCCAAATCCGAAAATTTGAAATTTGAAATTGGTAATCTAGCTTTTACCGCTTGGCTGGTAGAGCAACAAAAATCATTTAATTCGGTTTTCAACTTTACCAAAGAAAAAAGCAAGAAAATCACCCAAATACGAAAAATTTGAAATTGGTAATCTAGCTTTTTCCGCTTGGCTGGTAGAGCAACAAAAATCGGAATTATGCAAACCTTCCCATTCAGCTCTTAGCGCTCATCTCTGCTAGTTTAGAAGGTATGGCGTAATGTGTTTTTGACAACTGTTTGTGATTGCTGCCGTTCTAGACCAGCTAGAGAGCTGGTTTTAGGCTCAAATAAAAGTGGAACTTCCCCTCTTGAACGTCATAGAGTTTCATTTAATTCGGTTTTCAACTTTACCAAAGAAAAAAGCAAGAAAATCACCCAAATACGAAAAATTTGAAATTGGTAATCTAGCTTTTTCCGCTTGGCTGGTAAAGCAACAAAAATCGGAATTTTGCAAACCTTCCCATTCAGCTCTAAGCGCTCATCTCTGCTAGTTTAGAAGGTATGGCGTAATGTGTTTTTGACAACTTTTTGTGATTGCTGCCGTTCTAGACCAGCTAGAGAGCTGGTTTTAGGCTCAAATAAAAGAGAAATTTCCCCTTTTTAACGTTCTAGAGTTTAATTTAATTCGGTTTTCAACTTTACCAATAGTAATCCAAAGAAAGAGCCAAGAAAAGGACCCAAATACGAAAAATTTGAAATTTGAAATTGGAAATCTAGCTTTTTCTGCTTGGCTTGTAGAGCAGTTTAAAGTTGTATGCCTGTAGACAAAAGACCCGGTCTTTTGAAAATTCTTCCCATTCAACTCTAGGCGCTCTATCTCTGCTAGTGTAGAAGGTACGGCGTAAAGTGTTTTTGACAACTTTTTGTGATTGCTGCCGTTCTAGACCAGCTAGAGAGCTTGTTTGAGGCTCAAATAAAAATGGAACTTCCCCTCTTGAACGTCCTAGAGTTTCATTTAATTCAGTTTTCAACTTTACCAATAGCGATCCAAAGAAAAAGGCAAGAAAATCACCAAAATACGAAAAATTTGAAATTTGAAACTGGTAATCTAGCTTTTTCCGCTTGGCTGGTAGAGCAACAAAAATCGGTATTTTGCAAATCTTCCCATTCAGCTCTAAGCGCTCATCTCTGCTAGTTTAGAAGGTATGGCGTAAAGTGTTTTTGACAACTTTTTGTGATTGCTGCCGTTCTAGACCAGCTAGAGGGCTTGTTTTAGGCTCAAATAAAAGAGGAACTTCCCCTCTTGAACGTCCTAGATTTTCATTTAATTCGGTTTTCAACTTTACCAATAGTGATCCAAAGAAAAAAGCAAGAAAATCACCCAAATCCGAAAATTTGAAATTTGAAATTGGTAATCTAGCTTTTACCGCTTGGCTGGTAGAGCAACAAAAATCGGTATTTTGCAAATCTTCCCATTCAGCTCTAAGCGCTCATCTCTGCTAGTTTAGAAGGTATGGCGAAATGTGTTTTTGAAAACTTTTTGATATTGCTGCCATTCTAGACCAGCTAGAGAGCTTGTTTTAGGCTCAAATAAAAGTGGAACTTCCCCTCTTGAACGTCCTAGAGTTTAATTTAATTCGGTTTTCAACTTTACCAATAGTAATCCAAAGAAAAAGCCAAGAAAAGGACCCAAATACGAAAAATTTGAAATTTGAAATTGGTAATCAAGCTTTTTCTGCTTGGCTTGTAGAGCAGTTTAAAGTTGTATGCCTGTAGACAAAAGACCCGGTCTTTTGAAAATTCTTCCCATTCAACTCTAGGCGCTCTATCTCTGCTAGTGTAGAAGGTACTGCGTAAAGTGTTTTTGACAACTTTTTGTGATTGCTGCCGTTCTAGACCAGCTAGAGAGCTTGTTTTAGGCTCAAATAAAAATGGAACTTCCCCTCTTGAACGTCCTAGAGTTTCATTTAATTCAGTTTTCAACTTTACCAATAGCGATCCAAAGAAAAAGGCAAGAAAATCACCAAAATACGAAAAATTTGAAATTTGAAACTGGTAATCTAGCTTTTTCCGCTTGGCTGGTAGAGCAACAAAAATCGGTATTTTGCAAATCTTCCCATTCAGCTCTAAGCGCTCATCTCTGCTAGTTTAGAAGGTATGGCGTAAAGTGTTTTTGACAACTTTTTGTGATTGCTGCCGTTCTAGACCAGCTAGAGGGCTTGTTTTAGGCTCAAATAAAAGAGGAACTTCCCCTCTTGAACGTCCTAGATTTTCATTTAATTCGGTTTTCAACTTTACCAATAGTGATCCAAAGAAAAAAGCAAGAAAATCACCCAAATCCGAAAATTTGAAATTTGAAATTGGTAATCTAGCTTTTACCGCTTGGCTGGTAGAGCAACAAAAATCGGTATTTTGCAAATCTTCCCATTCAGCTCTAAGCGCTCATCTCTGCTAGTTTAGAAGGTATGGCGTAATGTGTTTTTGAAAACTTTTTGATATTGCTGCCATTCTAGACCAGCTAGAGAGCTTGTTTTAGGCTCAAATAAAAGTGGAACTTCCCCTCTTGAACGTCATAGAGTTTCATTTAATTCGGTTTTCAACTTTACCAAAGAAAAAAGCAAGAAAATCACCCAAATACGAAAAATTTGAAATTGGTAATCTAGCTTTTTCCGCTTGGCTGGTAAAGCAAAAAAAATCGGAATTTTGCAAACCTTCCCATTCAGCTCTAAGCGCTCATCTCTGCTAGTTTAGAAGGTATGGCGTAATGTGTTTTTGACAACTTTTTGTGATTGCTGCCGTTCTAGACCAGCTAGAGAGCTGGTTTTAGGCTCAAATAAAAGAGAAATTTCCCCTTTTTAACGTTCTAGAGTTTAATTTAATTCGGTTTTCAACTTATCAATATAAATCCAAAGAAAAAGCCAAGAAAAGGACCCAAATACGAAAAATTTGAAATTTGAAATTGGTAATCTAGCTTTTTCTGCTTGGCTTGTAGAGCAGTTTAAAGTTGTATGCCTGTAGACAAAAGACCCGGTCTTTTGAAAATTCTTCCCATTCAACTCTAGGCGCTCTATCTCTGCTAGTGTAGAAGGTACGGCGTAAAGTGTTTTTGACAATTTTTTGTGATTGCTACCGTTCTAGACCAGCTAGAGAGCTTGTTTTAGGCTCAAATAAAAGAGGAACTTCCCCTCTTGAACGTCCTAGAGTTTCATTTAATTCGGTTTTCAACTTTACCAATAGTGATCCAAAGAAAAAAGCAAGAAAATCACCCAAATACGAAAAATTTGAAATTTGAAATTGGTAATCTAGCTTTTTCCGCTTGGCTGGTAGAGCAACAAAAATCGGTATTTTGCAAATACTTCCCGTTCAACTCTTGGCGCTCTATCTCTGCTAGTGTAGAAGGTACGGCGTAAAGTGTTTTTGACAACTTTTTGTATTGCTGCCGTTCTAGACCAGCTAGAGAGCTTGTTTTAGGCTCAAATAAAAGAGGAACTTCCCCTCTTGAACGTCCTAGAGTTTCATTTAATTCGGTTTTCAACTTTACCAATAGTGATCCAAAGAAAAACGCAAGAAAATCACCCAAATACGAAAAATTTGAAATTTGAAATTGGTAATCTAGCTTTTTCCGCTTGGCTGGTAGAGCAACAAAAATCGGTATTTTGCAAATACTTCCCGTTCAACTCTAGGCGCTCTATCTCTGCTAGTGTAGAAGGTACGGCGTAAAGTGTTTTTGACAACTTTTTGTATTGCTGCCGTTCTAGACCATCTAGAGAGCTTGTTTTAGGCTCAAATAAAAGAGAAACTTAGTGATCCAAAGAAAAAAGCAAGAAAATCACCCAAATACGAAAAATTTGAAATTTGAAATTGGTAATCTAGTTTTTTCCGCTTGGCATGTAGAGCAGTTTAAAGTTGTATGCCTGTAGACAAAAAACCCGGTCTTTTGAAAATTCTTCCCATTCAACTCTAGGCGCTTTATCTCTGCTAGTGTAGAAGGTACGGCGTAAAGTGTTTTTGACAACTTTTTTTGAAAAATCGGTATTTTGCAAATTCTTCCCATTCAGCTCTAAGCGCTCATCTCTGCTAGTTTAGAAGGAATGGCGTAAAGTGTTTTTGACAACTTTTTGTGATTGCTGCCATTCTAGACCAGCTAGAGAGCTTGTTTTAGGCTCAAATAAAAGAGGAACTTCCCCTCTGGAACGTCCTAGATTTTCATTTAATTTGGTGTTCAACTTTACCAATAGTAATCCAAAGAAAAAGGCAAGAACATCACCCAAATACGAAAAATTTGAAATTTGAAATTGGTAATCTAGCCTTTTCCGCTTGGCTGGTAGAGCAACAAAAATCGGTATTTTGCAAATTCTTCCCATTCAGCTCTAAGCGCTCATCTCTGCTAGTTTAGAAGGTATGGCGTAATGTGTTTTTGACAACTTTTTGTAATTGCTGCCGTTCCAGACCAGTAATCCAAAGAAAAAGGCAAGAACATCACCCAAATACGAAAAATTTGAAATTTGAAATTGGTAATCTAGCCTTTTCCGCTTGGCTGGTAGAGCAACAAAAATCGGTATTTTGCAAATTCTTCCCATTCAGCTCTAAGCGCTCATCTCTGCTAGTTTAGAAGGTATGGCGTAATGTGTTTTTGACAACTTTTTGTAATTGCTGCCGTTCCAGACCAGCTAGAGAGCTGGTTTTAGGCTCAAATAAAAGAGAAATTTCCCCTCTTGAACGTCCTAGAGTTTCATTTAATTCGGTTTTCAACTTTACCAATAGTGATCCAAAGAAAAAGGCAAGAAAATCACCGACATACGAAAAATTTGAAATTTGAAATTGGTAATCTAGCTTTTTCCGCTTGGCTTGTAGAGCAGTTTAAAGTTGTATGCCTGTAGACAAAAAACCCGGACTTTTGAAAATTCTTCCCCTTCAACTCTAGGCGCTCTATCTCTGCTAGTGTAGAAGGTACGGCGTAATGTGTTTTTGACAACTTTTGGTGATTGCTGCAGTTCCGACCAGCTAGAGAGCTGGTTTTAGGCTCAAATAAAAGAGGAACTTCCCCTCTTGAACGTCCTAGAGTTTCATTTAATTCGGTTTTCAACTTTACCAATAGTGATCCAAAGAAAAAAGAAAGAAAATCACCCAAATACGAAAAATTTGAAATTTGAAATTGGTAATCTAGTTTTTTCCGCTTGGCATGTAGAGCAGTTTAAAGTTGTATGCCTGTAGACAAAAAACCCGGTCTTTTGAAAATTCTTCCCATTCAACTCTAGGCGCTTTATCTCTGCTAGTGTAGAAGGTACGGCGTAAAGTGTTTTTGACAACTTTTTTTGAAAAATCGGTATTTTGCAAATTCTTCCCATTCAGCTCTAAGCGCTCATCTCTGCTAGTTTAGAAGGAATGGCGTAAAGTGTTTTTGACAACTTTTTGTGATTGCTGCCGTTCTAGACCAGCTAGAGAGCTTGTTTTAGGCTCAAATAAAAGAGGAACTTCCCCTCTTGAACGTCCTAGATTTTCATTTAATTTGGTGTTCAACTTTACCAATAGTAATCCAAAGAAAAAGGCAAGAACATCACCCAAATACGAAAAATTTGAAATTTGAAATTGGTAATCTAGCCTTTTCCGCTTGGCTGGTAGAGCAACAAAAATCGGTATTTTGCAAATTCTTCCCATTCAGCTCTAAGCGCTCATCTCTGCTAGTTTAGAAGGTATGGCGTAATGTGTTTTTGACAACTTTTTGTAATTGCTGCCGTTCCAGACCAGCTAGAGAGCTGGTTTTAGGCTCAAATAAAAGAGAAATTTCCCCTCTTGAACGTCCTAGAGTTTCATTTAATTCGGTTTTCAACTTTACCAATAGTGATCCAAAGAAAAAGGCAAGAAAATCACCGACATACGAAAAATTTGAAATTTGAAATTGGTAATCTAGCTTTTTCCGCTTGGCTTGTAGAGCAGTTTAAAGTTGTATGCCTGTAGACAAAAAACCCGGACTTTTGAAAATTCTTCCCCTTCAACTCTAGGCGCTCTATCTCTGCTAGTGTAGAAGGTACGGCGTAATGTGTTTTTGACAACTTTTGGTGATTGCTGCAGTTCCGACCAGCTAGAGAGCTGGTTTTAGGCTCAAATAAAAGAGGAACTTCCCCTCTTGAACGTCCTAGAGTTTCATTTAATTCGGTTTTCAACTTTACCAATAGTGATCCAAAGAAAAAAGAAAGAAAATCACCCAAATACGAAAAATTTGAAATTTGAAATTGGTAATCTAGTTTTTTCCGCTTGGCATGTAGAGCAGTTTAAAGTTGTATGCCTGTAGACAAAAAACCCGGTCTTTTGAAAATTCTTCCCATTCAACTCTAGGCGCTTTATCTCTGCTAGTTTAGACGGTATGGCGTAAAGTGTTTTTGACAACATTTTGTGAAAAATCGGTATTTTGCAAATTCTTCCCATTCAGCTCTAAGCGCTCATCTCTGCTAGTTTAGAAGGAATGGCGTAAAGTGTTTTTGACAACTTTTTGTGATTGCTGCCGTTCTAGACCAGCTAGAGAGCTTGTTTTAGGCTCAAATAAAAGAGGAACTTCCCCTCTTGAACGTCCTAGATTTTCATTTAATTTGGTGTTCAACTTTACCAATAGTAATCCAAAGAAAAAGGCAAGAACATCACCCAAATACGAAAAATTTGAAATTTGAAATTGGTAATCTAGCCTTTTCCGCTTGGCTGGTAGAGCAACAAAAATCGGTATTTTGCAAATTCTTCCCATTCAGCTCTAAGCGCTCATCTCTGCTAGTTTAGAAGGTATGGCGTAATGTGTTTTTGACAACTTTTTGTAATTGCTGCCGTTCCAGACCAGCTAGAGAGCTGGTTTTAGGCTCAAATAAAAGAGAAATTTCCCCTCTTGAACGTCCTAGAGTTTCATTTAATTCGGTTTTCAACTTTACCAATAGTGATCCAAAGAAAAAGGCAAGAAAATCACCGACATACGAAAAATTTGAAATTTGAAATTGGTAATCTAGCTTTTTCCGCTTGGCTTGTAGAGCAGTTTAAAGTTGTATGCCTGTAGACAAAAAACCCGGACTTTTGAAAATTCTTCCCCTTCAACTCTAGGCGCTCTATCTCTGCTAGTGTAGAAGGTACGGCGTAATGTGTTTTTGAGTTTCATTTAATTCGGTTTTCAACTTTACCAATAGTGATCCAAAGAAAAAAGCAAGAAAATCACCCAAATACGAAAAGAGGAACTTTCCCTCTTGAACGTCCTAGATTTTCATTTAATTCGGTTTTCAACTTTACCAATAGTGATCCAAAGAAAAAAGCAAGAAAATCACCCAAATACGAAAAGTGGAACTTCCCCTCTTGAACGTCCTAGAGTTTCATTTAATTCGGTTTTCAACTTTACCAATAGTGATCCAAAGAAAAAAGCAAGAAAATCACAAAAATACGAAAAATTTGAAGTTTGAAATTGGTAATCTAGTTTTTTTCCGCTTGGCTGGTAGAGCAACAAAAATCGGTATTTTGCAAATTCTTTCCATTCAGCTCTAAGCGCTCTTCTCTGCTAGTTTAGAAGGTATGGTGTAAAGTGTTTTTGACAACTTTGTGTGATTGCTGCCTTTCTAGACCAGCTAGAGAGCTTGTATTAGGCTAAAATAAAAGAGGAACTTCCCCTCTTGAACGTCCTAGAGTTTTATTTAATTCGGTTTTCAACTTTACCAATAGTGATCCAAAGAAAAAAGCAAGAAAATCACCCAAATACGAAAATTTGAAATTTGAAAAGCAAGAAAATCACCCAAATACGAAAAGTGGAACTTCCCCTCTTGAACGTCATAGAGTTTCATTTAATTCGGTTTTCAACTTTACCAATAGTGATCCAAAGAAAAAAGCAAGAAAATCACCAAAATACGAAAAATTTGAAGTTTGAAATTGGTAATCTAGCTTTTTTCCGCTTGGCTGGTAGAGCAACAAAAATCGGTATTTTGCAAATTCTTTCCATTCAGCTCTAAGCGCTCATCTCTGCTAGTTTAGATGCTATGGCGTAATGTGTTTTTGACAACTTTTGGTGATTGCTGCCGTTCCAGACCAGATAGAGAGGTGGTTTTTGGCTCAAATAAAAGATAAACTTCCCCTCTTTAACGTCCTAGAGTTTAATTTAATTTGGTTTTCAACTTTACCAATAGTAATCCAAAGAAAAAGGCAAGAACATCACCCAAATACGAAAAATATAAAGTTTTTAACTTTACCAATAGTGATCCAAAGAAAAAAGCAAGAAAATCACCCAAATACGAAAAGTGGAACTTCCCATCTTGAACGTCCTAGAGTTTCATTTAATTCGGTTTTCAACTTTACCAATAGTGATCCAATGAAAAAAGCAAGAAAATCACCAAAATACGAAAAATTTGAAGTTTGAAATTGGTAATCTAGCTTTTTTCCGCTTGGCTGGTAGAGCAACAAAAATCGGTATTTTGCAAATTCTTTCCATTCAGCTCTAAGCGCTCTTCTCTGCTAGTTTAGAAGGTATGGTGTAAAGTGTTTTTGACAACTTTGTGTGATTGATCCCTTTCTAGACCAGCTAGAGAGCTTGTTTTAGGCTAAAATAAAAGAGGAACTTCCCCTCTTGAACGTCCTAGAGTTTTATTTAATTCGGTTTTCAACTTTACCAATAGTGATCCAAAGAAAAAAGCAAGAAAATCACCCAAATACGAAAATTTGAAATTTGAAATTGGTAATCTATCTTTTTCCGCTTGGCTGGTAGAGCAACAAAAATCGGTATTTTGCAAATTCTTCCCATTCAGCTCTAGGCGCTCTATCTCTGCTAGTGTAGAAGGTACGGCGTAAAGTGTTTTTGACAACTTTTTGTGATTGCAGCCGTTCTAGACCAGCTAGAGAGCTTGTTTTAGGCTCAAAAAAAAGTGGAACTTCCCCTCTTGAACGTCCTAGAGTTTCATTTAATTCGGTTTTCAACTTTACCAATAGTGATCCAAAGAAAAAAGCAAGAAAATCACCCAAATACGAAAATTTGAAATTTGAAATTGGTAATCTATCTTTTTCCGCTTGGCTGGTAGAGCAACAAAAATCGGTATTTTGCAAATTCTTCCCATTCAGCTCTAGGCGCTCTATCTCTGCTAGTGTAGAAGGTACGGCGTAAAGTGTTTTTGACAACTTTTTGTGATTGCAGCCGTTCTAGACCAGCTAGAGAGCTTGTTTTAGGCTCAAATAAAAGTGGAACTTCCCCTCTTGAACGTCCTAGAGTTTCATTTAATTCGGTATTCAACTTTATCAATAGTGATCCAAAGAAAAAAGCAAGAAAATCACCAAAATACGAAAAGTGGAACTTCCCCTCTTGAACGTCCTAGAGTTTCATTTAATTCGGTTTTCAACTTTACCAATAGTGATCCAAAGAAAAAAGCAAGAAAATCACCAAAATACGAAAAATTTGAAGTTTGAAATTGGTAATCTAGCTTTTTTCCGCTTGGCTGGTAGAGCAACAAAAATCGGTATTTTGCAAATTCTTTCCATTCAGCTCTAAGCGCTCTTCTCTGCTAGTTTAGAAGGTATGGTGTAAAGTGTTTTTGACAACTTTTTGTGATTGCTGCCGTTCCAGACCAGCTAGAGAGCTTGTTTTAGGCTAAAATAAAAGAGGAACTTCCCCTCTTGAACGTCATAGAGTTTTATTTAATTCGGTTTTCAACTTTACCAATAGTGATCCAAAGAAAAAAGCAAGAAAATCACCCAAATACGAAAATTTGAAATTTGAAATTGGTAATCTATCTTTTTCCGCTTGGCTGGTAGAGCAACAAAAATCGGTATTTTGCAAATTCTTCCCATTCAGCTCCAGGCGCTCTATCTCTGCTAGTGTAGAAGGTACGGCGTAAAGTGTTTTTGACAACTTTTTGTGATTGCAGCCGTTCTAGACCAGCTAGAGAGCTTGTTTTACGCTCAAATAAAAGTGGAACTTCCCCTCTTGAACGTCCTAGAGTTTCATTTAATTCGGTATTCAACTTTATCAATAGTGATCCAAAGAAAAAAGCAAGAAAATCACCCAAATACGAAAAGTGGAATTTCCCCTCTTGAACGTCCTAGAGTTTCATTTAATTCGGTTTTCAACTTTACCAATAGTAATCCAAAGAAAAAGGCAAGAACATCACCCAAATACGAAAAATATAAAGTTTTTAACTTTACCAATAGTGATCCAAAGAAAAAAGCAAGAAAATCACCCAAATACGAAAAGTGGAACTTCCCCTCTTGAACGTCCTAGAGTTTCATTTAATTCGGTTTTCAACTTTACCAATAGTGATCCAAAGAAAAAAGCAAGAAAATCACCAAAATACGAAAAATTTGAAGTTTGAAATTGGTAATCTAGCTTTTTTCCGCTTGGCTGGTAGAGCAACAAAAATCGGTATTTTGCAAATTCTTTCCATTCAGCTCTAAGCGCTCTTCTCTGCTAGTTTAGAAGGTATGGTGTAAAGTGTTTTTGACAACTTTGTGTGATTGCTGCCTTTCTAGACCAGCTAGAGAGCTTGTTTTAGGCTAAAATAAAAGAGGAACTTCCCCTCTTGAACGTCCTAGAGTTTTATTTAATTCGGTTTTCAACTTTACCAATAGTGATCCAAAGAAAAAAGCAAGAAAATCACCCAAATACGAAAATTTGAAATTTGAAATTGGTAATCTATCTTTTTCCGCTTGGCTGGTAGAGCAACAAAAATCGGTATTTTGCAAATTCTTCCCATTCAGCTCTAGGCGCTCTATCTCTGCTAGTGTAGAAGGTACGGCGTAAAG
The DNA here is from genome assembly GCA_947389925.1 of Coelopa pilipes. Taxonomy (NCBI): domain Eukaryota; kingdom Metazoa; phylum Arthropoda; class Insecta; order Diptera; family Coelopidae; genus Coelopa; species Coelopa pilipes. The sequence continues at coordinate 13,310,745 of OX376700.1, forward strand.
TGTTTTTGACAACTTTTTGTGATTGCAGCCGTTCTAGACCAGCTAGAGAGCTTGTTTTAGGCTCAAATAAAAGTGGAACTTCCCATCTTGAACGTCCTAGAGTTTCATTTAATTCGGTATTCAACTTTATCAATAGTGATCCATATAAAAATGCAAGAAAATCACCCAAATACTAAGCGCTAAGCGCTCATCTCTGCTAGTTTAGAAGGTATGGCGTAAAGTGTTTTTGACAACCTTTTGTGATTGCTGCCGTTCTAGACCAGCTAGAGAGCTTTTTCCGCTTGGCTGGTAGAGCAACAAAAATCGGTATTTTGCAAATTCTTCCCATTCAGCTCTAAGCGCTCATCTCTGCTAGTTTAGAAGCTATGGCGTAAAGTGTTTTTGACAACTTTTTGTGATTGCTGCCGTTCTAGACCAGCTAGAGAGCTTGTTTTAGGCACAAATAAAAGAGGAACCTCCCCTCTTGAACGTCCTAGAGTTTCATTTAATTCGGTTTTCAACTTTACCAATAGTGATCCAAAGAAAAAAGCAAGAAAATCACCCAAATACGAAAAGAGGAACTTTCCCTCTTGAACGTCCTAGATTTTCATTTAATTCGGTTTTCAACTTTACCAATAGTGATCCAAAGAAAAAAGCAAGAAAATCACCCAAATACGAAAAGTGGAACTTCCCCTCTTGAACGTCCTAGAGTTTCATTTAATTCGGTTTTCAACTTTACCAATAGTGATCCAAAGAAAAAAGCAAGAAAATCACAAAAATACGAAAAATTTGAAGTTTGAAATTGGTAATCTAGCTTTTTTCCGCTTGGCTGGTAGAGCAACAAAAATCGGTATTTTGCAAATTCTTTCCATTCAGCTCTAAGCGCTCTTCTCTGCTAGTTTAGAAGGTATGGTGTAAAGTGTTTTTGACAACTTTTTGTGATTGCTGCCTTTCTAGACCAGCTAGAGAGCTTGTTTTAGGCTAAAATAAAAGAGGAACTTCCCCTCTTGAATGTCCTAGAGTTTTATTTAATTCGGTTTTCAACTTTACCAATAGTGATCCAAAGAAAAAAGCAAGAAAATCACCCAAATACGAAAATTTGAAATTTGAAATTGGTAATCTATCTTTTTCCGCTTGGCTGGTAGAGCAACAAAAATCGGTATTTTGCAAATTCTTCCCATTCAGCTCTAGGCGCTCTATCTCTGCTAGTGTAGAAGGTACGGCGTAAAGTGTTTTTGACAACTTTTTGTGATTGCAGCCGTTCTAGACCAGCTAGAGAGCTTGTTTTAGGCTCAAATAAAAGTGAAACTTCCCCTCTTGAATGTCCTAGAGTTTCATTTAATTCGGTATTCAACTTTATCAATAGTGATCCAAAGAAAAAAGCAAGAAAATCACCCAAATACTAAGCTCTAAGCGCTCATCTCTGCTAGTTTAGAAGGTATGGCGTAAAGTGTTTTTGACAACCTTTTGTGATTGCTGCCGTTCTAGACCAGCTAGAGAGCTTGTTTTAGGCAACAAAATCGGTATTTTGCAAATTCTTCCCATTCAGCTCTAAGCGCTCATCTCTGCTAGTTTAGAAGGTATGGCGTAAAGAGTTTTTGACAACTTTTTGTGATTGCTGCCGTTCTAGACCAGCTAGAGAGCTTGTTTAGGCTCAAATAAAAGGGGAACTTCCCCTCTTGAACGTCCTAGAGTTTCATTTAATTCGGTTTTCAACTTTACCAATAGTGATCCAAAGAAAAAAGCAAGAAAATCACCCAAATACTAAGCTCTAAGCGGTCATCTCTGCTAGTTTAGAAGGTATGGTGTAAAGTGTTTTTGACAACTTTTTGTGATTGCTGCCTTTCTAGACCAGCTAGAGAGCTTGTTTTAGGCTCAAATAAAAGTGGAACTTCCCCTCTTGAACGTCCTAGAGTTTCATTTAATTCGGTATTCAACTTTATCAATAGTGATCCAAAGAAAAAAGCAAGAAAATCACCCAAATACTAAGCTCTAAGCGCTCATCTCTGCTAGTTTAGAAGGTATGGCGTAAAGTGTTTTTGACAACCTTTTGTGATTGCTGCCGTTCTAGACCAGCTAGAGAGCTTTTTCCGCTTGGCTGGTAGAGCAACAAAAATCGGTATTTTGCAAATTCTTCCCATTCAGCTCTAAGCGCTCATCTCTGCTAGTTTAGAAGGTATGGCGTAAAGTGTTTTTGACAACTTTTTGTGATTGCTGCCGTTCTAGACCAGCTAGAGAGCTTGTTTTAGGCTCAAATAAAAGAGGAACTTCCCCTCTTGAACGTCCTAGAGTTTCATTTAATTCGGTTTTCAACTTTACCAATAGTGATCCAAAGAAAAAAGCAAGAAAATCACCCAAATACGAAAAGTGGAACTTCCCCTCTTGAACGTCCTAGAGTTTCATTTAATTCGGTTTTCAACTTTACCAATAGTGATCCAAAGAAAAAAGCAAGAAAATCACCCAAATACGAAAAATTTGAAATTTGAAATTGGTAATCTAGCTTTTTCCGCTTGGCTGGTAGAGCAACAAAAATCGGTATTTTGCAAATTCTTCCCATTCAGCTCTATGCGCTCATCTCTGCTAGTTTAGAAGGAATGGCGTAAAGTGTTTTTGACAACCTTTTGTGATTGCTGCCGTTCTAGACCAGCTAGAGAGCTTTTTCCGCTTGGCTGGTAGAGCAACAAAAATCGGTATTTTGCAAATTCTTCCCATTCAGCTCTAAGCGCTCATCTCTGCTAGTTTAGAAGCTATGGCGTAAAGTGTTTTTGACAACTTTTTGTGATTGCTGCCGTTCTAGACCAGCTAGAGAGCTTGTTTTAGGCTCAAATAAAAGAGGAACTTCCCCTCTTGAACGTCCTAGAGTTTCATTTAATTCGGTTTTCAACTTTACCAATAGTGATCCAAAGAAAAAAGCAAGAAAATCACCCAAATACTAAGCTCTAAGCGCTCATCTCTGCTAGTTTAGAAGGTATGGCGTAAAGTGTTTTTGACATCTTTTTGTGATTGCTGCCGTTCTAGACCAGCTAGAGAGCTTGTTTTAGGCTCAAATAAAAGTGGAACTTCCCCTCTTGAACGTCCTAGAGTTTTATTTAATTCGGTTTTCAACTTTACCAATAGTGATCCAAAGAAAAAAGCAAGAAAATCACCCAAATACGAAAATTTGAAATTTGAAATTGGTAATCTATCTTTTTCCGCTTGGCTGGTAGAGCAACAAAAATCGGTATTTTGCAAATTCTTCCATTCAGCTCTAGGCGCTCTATCTCTGCTAGTGTAGAAGGTACGGCGTAAAGTGTTTTTGACAACTTTTTGTGATTGCAGCCGTTCTAGACCAGCTAGAGAGCTTGTTTTAGGCTCAAATAAAAGTGGAACTTCCCCTCTTGAACGTCCTAGAGTTTCATTTAATTCGGTATTCAACTTTATCAATAGTGATCCAAAGAAAAAAGCAAGAAAATCACCCAAATACTAAGCTCTAAGCGCTCATCTCTGCTAGTTTAGAAGGTATGGCGTAAAGTTTTTTGACAACCTTTTGTGATTGCTGCCGTTCTAGACCAGCTAGAGAGCTTGTTTTAGGCAACAAAATCGGTATTTTGCAAATTCTTCCCATTCAGCTCTAAGCGCTCATCTCTGCTAGTTTAGAAGGTATGGCGTAAAGTGTTTTTGACAACTTTTTGTGATTGCTGCCGTTCTAGACCAGCTAGAGAGCTTGTTTAGGCTCAAATAAAAGAGGAACTTCCCCTCTTGAACGTCCTAGAGTTTCATTTAATTCGGTTTTCAACTTTACCAATAGTGATTCAAAGAAAAAAGCAAGAAAATCACCCAAATACGAAAAGTGGAACTTCCCCTCTTGAACGTCCTAGAGTTTCATTTAATTCGGTTTTCAACTTTACCAATAGTGATCCAAAGAAAAAAGCAAGAAAATCACCAAAATACGAAAAATTTGAAGTTTGAAATTGGTAATCTATCTTTTTCCGCTTGGCTGGTAGAGCAACAAAACTCGGTATTTTGCAAATTCTTCCCATTCAGCTCTAAGCGCTCATCTCTGCTAGTTTAGAAGGAATGGCGTAAAGTGTTTTTGACAACCTTTTGTGATTGCTGCCGTTCTAGACCAGCTAGAGAGCTTTTTCCGCTTGGCTGGTAGAGCAACAAAAATCGGTATTTTGCAAATTCTTCCCATTCAACTCTAAGCGCTCATCTCTGCTAGTTTAGAAGCTATGGCGTAAAGTGTTTTTGACAACTTTTTGTGATTGCTGCCGTTCTAGACCAGCTAGAGAGCTTCTTCCGCTTGGCTGGTAGAGCAACAAAAATCGGTATTTTGCAAATTCTTCCCATTCAGCTCTAAGCGCTCATCTCTGCTAGTTTAGAAGCTATGGCGTAAAGTGTTTTTGACAACTTTTTGTGATTGCTGCCGTTCTAGACCAGCTAGAGAGCTTGTTTTAGGCTCAAATAAAAGAGGAACTTCCCCTCTTGAACGTCCTAGAGTTTCATTTAATTCGGTTTTCAACTTTACCAATAGTGATCCAAAGAAAAAAGCAAGAAAATCACCCAAATACGAAAAGTGGAACTTCCCCTCTTGAACGTCCTAGAGTTTCATTTAATTCGGTTTTCAACTTTACCAATAGTGATCCAAAGAAAAAAGCAAGAAAATCACCCAAATACGAAAATTTGAAATTTGAAATTGGTAATCTATCTTTTTCCGCTTGGCTGGTAGAGCAACAAAAATCGGTATTTTGCAAATTCTTCCCATTCAGCTCTAGGCGCTCTATCTCTGCTAGTGTAGAAGGTACGGCGTAAAGTGTTTTTGACAACTTTTTGTGATTGCAGCCGTTCTAGACCAGCTAGAGAGCTTGTTTTAGGCTCAAATAAAAGTGGAACTTCCCCTCTTGAACGTCCTAGAGTTTCATTTAATTCGGTATTCAACTTTATCAATAGTGATCCAAAGAAAAAAGCAAGAAAATCACCCAAATACTAAGCTCTAAGCGCTCATCTCTGCTAGTTTAGAAGGTATGGCGTAAAGTGTTTTTGACAACCTTTTGTGATTGCTGCCGTTCTAGACCAGCTAGAGAGCTTGTTTTAGGCAACAAAATCGGTATTTTGCAAATTCTTCCCATTCAGCTCTAAGCGCTCATCTCTGCTAGTTTAGAAGGTATGGCGTAAAGTGTTTTTGACAACTTTTTGTGATTGCTGCCGTTCTAGACCAGCTAGAGAGCTTGTTTAGGCTCAAATAAAAGGGGAACTTCCCCTCTTGAACGTCCTAGAGTTTTATTTAATTCGGTTTTCAACTTTACCAATAGTGATCCAAAGAAAAAAGCAAGAAAATCACCCAAATACTAAGCTCTAAGCGGTCATCTCTGCTAGTTTAGAAGGTATGGTGTAAAGTGTTTTTGACAACTTTTTGTGATTGCTGCCGTTCTAGACCAGCTAGAGAGCTTGTTTTAGGCTCAAATAAAAGTGGAACTTCCCCTCTTGAACGTCCTAGAGTTTTATTTAATTCGGTATTCAACTTTACCAATAGTGATCCAAAGAAAAAAGCAAGAAAATCACCCAAATACGAAAATTTGAAATTTGAAATTGGTAATCTATCTTTTTCCGCTTGGCTGGTAGAGCAACAAAAATCGGTATTTTGCAAATTCTTCCCATTCAGCTCTAGGCGCTCTATCTCTGCTAGTGTAGAAGGTACGGCGTAAAGTGTTTTTGACAACTTTTTGTGATTGCAGCCGTTCTAGACCAGCTAGAGAGCTTGTTTTAGGCTCAAATAAAAGTGGAACTTCCCCTCTTGAACGTCCTAGAGTTTCATTTAATTCGGTTTTCAACTTTACCAATAGTGATCCAAAGAAAAAAGCGAGAAAATCACCAAAATACGAAAAATTTGAAGTTTGAAATTGGTAATCTAGCTTTTTTCCGCTTGGCTGGTAGAGCAACAAAAATCGGTATTTTGCAAATTCTTTCCATTCAGCTCTAAGCGCTCTTCTCTGCTAGTTTAGAAGGTATGGTGTAAAGTGTTTTTGACAACTTTGTGTGATTGCTGCCTTTCTAGACCAGCTAGAGAGCTTGTTTTAGGCTAAAATAAAAGAGGAACTTCCCATCTTGAACGTCCTAGAGTTTTATTTAATTCGGTTTTCAACTTTACCAATAGTGATCCAAAGAAAAAAGCAAGAAAATCACCCAAATACGAAAATTTGAAATTTGAAATTGGTAATCTATCTTTTTCCGCTTGGCTGGTAGAGCAACAAAAATCGGTATTTTGCAAATTCTTCCCATTCAGCTCTAGGCGCTCTATCTCTGCTAGTGTAGAAGGTACGGCGTAAAGTGTTTTTGACAACTTTTTGTGATTGCAGCCGTTCTAGACCAGCTAGAGAGCTTGTTTTAGGCTCAAATAAAAGTGGAACTTCCCCTCTTGAACGTCCTAGAGTTTCATTTAATTCGGTATTCAACTTTATCAATAGTGATCCAAAGAAAAAAGCAAGAAAATCACCCAAATACTAAGCTCTAAGCGCTCATCTCTGCTAGTTTAGAAGGTATGGCGTAAAGTGTTTTTGACAACCTTTTGTGATTGCTGCCGTTCTAGACCAGCTAGAGAGCTTTTTCCGCTTGGCTGGTAGAGCAACAAAAATCGGTATTTTGCAAATTCTTCCCATTCAGCTCTAAGCGCTCATCTCTGCTAGTTTAGAAGGTATGGCGTAAAGTGTTTTTGACAACTTTTTGTGATTGCTGCCGTTCTAGACCAGCTAGAGAGCTTGTTTAGGCTCAAATAAAAGAGGAACTTCCCCTCTTGAACGTCCTAGAGTTTCATTTAATTCGGTTTTCAACTTTACCAATAGTGATTCAAAGAAAAAAGCAAGAAAATCACCCAAATACGAAAAGTGGAACTTCCCCTCTTGAACGTCCTAGAGTTTCATTTAATTCGGTTTTCAACTTTACCAATAGTGATCCAAAGAAAAAAGCAAGAAAATCACCAAAATACGAAAAATTTGAAGTTTGAAATTGGTAATCTATCTTTTTCCGCTTGGCTGGTAGAGCAACAAAAATCGGTATTTTGCAAATTCTTCCCATTCAGCTCTAAGCGCTCATCTCTGCTAGTTTAGAAGGAATGGCGTAAAGTGTTTTTGACAACCTTTTGTGATTGCTGCCGTTCTAGACCAGCTAGAGAGCTTTTTCCGCTTGGCTGGTAGAGCAACAAAAATCGGTATTTTGCAAATTCTTCCCATTCAACTCTAAGCGCTCATCTCTGCTAGTTTAGAAGCTATGGCGTAAAGTGTTTTTGACAACTTTTTGTGATTGCTGCCGTTCTAGACCAGCTAGAGAGCTTTTTCCGCTTGGCTGGTAGAGCAACAAAAATCGGTATTTTGCAAATTCTTCCCATTCAGCTCTAAGCGCTCATCTCTGCTAGTTTAGAAGCTATGGCGTAAAGTGTTTTTGACAACTTTTTGTGATTGCTGCCGTTCTAGACCAGCTAGAGAGCTTGTTTTAGGCTCAAATAAAAGAGGAACTTCCCCTCTTGAACGTCCTACAGTTTCATTTAATTCGGTTTTCAACTTTAAGAATAGTGATCCAAAGAAAAAAGCAAGAAAATCACTCAAATACGAAAAGTGGAACTTCCCCTCTTGAACGTCCTAGAGTTTCATTTAATTCGGTTTTCAACTTTACCAATAGTGATCCAAAGAAAAAAGCAAGAAAATCACCCAAATACGAAAATTTGAAATTTGAAATTGGTAATCTATCTTTTTCCGCTTGGCTGGTAGAGCAACAAAAATCGGTATTTTGCAAATTCTTCCCATTCAGCTCTAGGCGCTCTATCTCTGCTAGTGTAGAAGGTACGGCGTAAAGTGTTTTTGACAACTTTTTGTGATTGCAGCCGTTCTAGACCAGCTAGAGAGCTTGTTTTAGGCTCAAATAAAAGTGGAACTTCCCCTCTTGAACGTCCTAGAGTTTCATTTAATTCGGTATTCAACTTTATCAATAGTGATCCAAAGAAAAAAGCAAGAAAATCACCCAAATACTAAGCTCTAAGCGCTCATCTCTGCTAGTTTAGAAGGTATGGCGTAAAGTGTTTTTGACAACCTTTTGTGATTGCTGCCGTTCTAGACCAGCTAGAGAGCTTGTTTTAGGCAACAAAATCGGTATTTTGCAAATTCTTCCCATTCAGCTCTAAGCGCTCATCTCTGCTAGTTTAGAAGGTATGGCGTAAAGTGTTTTTGACAACTTTTTGTGATTGCTGCCGTTCTAGACCAGCTAGAGAGCTTGTTTAGGCTCAAATAAAAGGGGAACTTCCCCTCTTGAACGTCCTAGAGTTTTATTTAATTCGGTTTTCAACTTTACCAATAGTGATCCAAAGAAAAAAGCAAGAAAATCACCCAAATACTAAGCTCTAAGCGGTCATCTCTGCTAGTTTAGAAGGTATGGCGTAAAGTGTTTTTGACAACCTTTTGTGATTGCTGCCGTTCTAGACCAGCTAGAGAGCTTGTTTTAGGCAACAAAATCGGTATTTTGCAAATTCTTCCCATTCAGCTCTAAGCGCTCATCTCTGCTAGTTTAGAAGGTATGGCGTAAAGTGTTTTTGACAACTTTTTGTGATTGCTGCCGTTCTAGACCAGCTAGAGAGCTTGTTTAGGCTCAAATAAAAGGGGAACTTCCCCTCTTGAACGTCCTAGAGTTTTATTTAATTCGGTTTTCAACTTTACCAATAGTGATCCAAAGAAAAAAGCAAGAAAATCACCCAAATACTAAGCTCTAAGCGGTCATCTCTGCTAGTTTAGAAGGTATGGCGTAAAGTGTTTTTGACAACTTTTTGTGATTGCTGCCTTTCTAGACCAGCTAGAGAGCTTGTTTTAGGCTAAAATAAAAGAGGAACTTCCCCTCTTGAACGTCCTAGAGTTTTATTTAATTCGGTATTCAACTTTACCAATAGTGATCCAAAGAAAAAAGCAAGAAAATCACCCAAATACGAAAATTTGAAATTTGAAATTGGTAATCTATCTTTTTCCGCTTGGCTGGTAGAGCAACAAAAATCGGTATTTTGCAAATTCTTCCCATTCAGCTCTAGGCGCTCTATCTCTGCTAGTGTAGAAGGTACGGCGTAAAGTGTTTTTGACAACTTTTTGTGATTGCAGCCGTTCTAGACCAGCTAGAGAGCTTGTTTTAGGCTCAAATAAAAGTGGAACTTCCCCTCTTGAACGTCCTAGAGTTTCATTTAATTCGGTTTTCAACTTTACCAATAGTGATCCAAAGAAAAAAGCGAGAAAATCACCAAAATACGAAAAATTTGAAGTTTGAAATTGGTAATCTAGCTTTTTTCCGCTTGGCTGGTAGAGCAACAAAAATCGGTATTTTGCAAATTCTTTCCATTCAGCTCTAAGCGCTCTTCTCTGCTAGTTTAGAAGGTATGGTGTAAAGTGTTTTTGACAACTTTGTGTGATTGCTGCCTTTCTAGACCAGCTAGAGAGCTTGTTTTAGGCTAAAATAAAAGAGGAACTTCCCCTCTTGAACGTCCTAGAGTTTTATTTAATTCGGTTTTCAACTTTACCAATAGTGATCCAAAGAAAAAAGCAAGAAAATCACCCAAATACGAAAATTTGAAATTTGAAATTGGTAATCTATCTTTTTCCGCTTGGCTGGTAGAGCAACAAAAATCGGTATTTTGCAAATTCTTCCCATTCAGCTCTAGGCGCTCTATCTCTGCTAGTGTAGAAGGTACGGCGTAAAGTGTTTTTGACAACTTTTTGTGATTGCAGCCGTTCTAGACCAGCTAGAGAGCTTGTTTTAGGCTCAAATAAAAGTGGAACTTCCCCTCTTGAACGTCCTAGAGTTTCATTTAATTCGGTATTCAACTTTATCAATAGTGATCCAAAGAAAAAAGCAAGAAAATCACCCAAATACTAAGCTCTAAGCGCTCATCTCTGCTAGTTTAGAAGGTATGGCGTAAAGTGTTTTTGACAACCTTTTGTGATTGCTGCCGTTCTAGACCAGCTAGAGAGCTTTTTCCGCTTGGCTGGTAGAGCAACAAAAATCGGTATTTTGCAAATTCTTCCCATTCAGCTCTAAGCGCTCATCTCTGCTAGTTTAGAAGGTATGGCGTAAAGTGTTTTTGACAACTTTTTGTGATTGCTGCCGTTCTAGACCAGCTAGAGAGCTTGTTTAGGCTCAAATAAAAGAGGAACTTCCCCTCTTGAACGTCCTAGAGTTTCATTTAATTCGGTTTTCAACTTTACCAATAGTGATTCAAAGAAAAAAGCAAGAAAATCACCCAAATACGAAAAGTGGAACTTCCCCTCTTGAACGTCCTAGAGTTTCATTTAATTCGGTTTTCAACTTTACCAATAGTGATCCAAAGAAAAAAGCAAGAAAATCACCAAAATACGAAAAATTTGAAGTTTGAAATTGGTAATCTATCTTTTTCCGCTTGGCTGGTAGAGCAACAAAAATCGGTATTTTGCAAATTCTTCCCATTCAGCTCTAAGCGCTCATCTCTGCTAGTTTAGAAGGAATGGCGTAAAGTGTTTTTGACAACCTTTTGTGATTGCTGCCGTTCTAGACCAGCTAGAGAGCTTTTTCCGCTTGGCTGGTAGAGCAACAAAAATCGGTATTTTGCAAATTCTTCCCATTCAACTCTAAGCGCTCATCTCTGCTAGTTTAGAAGCTATGGCGTAAAGTGTTTTTGACAACTTTTTGTGATTGCTGCCGTTCTAGACCAGCTAGAGAGCTTTTTCCGCTTGGCTGGTAGAGCAACAAAAATCGGTATTTTGCAAATTCTTCCCATTCAGCTCTAAGCGCTCATCTCTGCTAGTTTAGAAGCTATGGCGTAAAGTGTTTTTGACAACTTTTTGTGATTGCTGCCGTTCTAGACCAGCTAGAGAGCTTGTTTTAGGCTCAAATAAAAGAGGAACTTCCCCTCTTGAACGTCCTAGAGTTTCATTTAATTCGGTTTTCAACTTTACCAATAGTGATCCAAAGAAAAAAGCAAGAAAATCACCCAAATACGAAAAGTGGAACTTCCCCTCTTGAACGTCCTAGAGTTTCATTTAATTCGGTTTTCAACTTTACCAATAGTGATCCAAAGAAAAAAGCAAGAAAATCACCCAAATACGAAAATTTGAAATTTGAAATTGGTAATCTATCTTTTTCCGCTTGGCTGGTAGAGCAACAAAAATCGGTATTTTGCAAATTCTTCCCATTCAGCTCTAGGCGCTCTATCTCTGCTAGTGTAGAAGGTACGGCGTAAAGTGTTTTTGACAACTTTTTGTGATTGCAGCCGTTCTAGACCAGCTAGAGAGCTTGTTTTAGGCTCAAATAAAAGTGGAACTTCCCCTCTTGAACGTCCTAGAGTTTCATTTAATTCGGTATTCAACTTTATCAATAGTGATCCAAAGAAAAAAGCAAGAAAATCACCCAAATACTAAGCTCTAAGCGCTCATCTCTGCTAGTTTAGAAGGTATGGCGTAAAGTGTTTTTGACAACCTTTTGTGATTGCTGCCGTTCTAGACCAGCTAGAGAGCTTGTTTTAGGCAACAAAATCGGTATTTTGCAAATTCTTCCCATTCAGCTCTAAGCGCTCATCTCTGCTAGTTTAGAAGGTATGGCGTAAAGTGTTTTTGACAACTTTTTGTGATTGCTGCCGTTCTAGACCAGCTAGAGAGCTTGTTTAGGCTCAAATAAAAGGGGAACTTCCCCTCTTGAACGTCCTAGAGTTTTATTTAATTCGGTTTTCAACTTTACCAATAGTGATCCAAAGAAAAAAGCAAGAAAATCACCCAAATACTAAGCTCTAAGCGGTCATCTCTGCTAGTTTAGAAGGTATGGTGTAAAGTGTTTTTGACAACTTTTTGTGATTGCTGCCTTTCTAGACCAGCTAGAGAGCTTGTTTTAGGCTAAAATAAAAGAGGAACTTCCCCTCTTGAACGTCCTAGAGTTTTATTTAATTCGGTTTTCAACTTTACCAATAGTGATCCAAAGAAAAAAGCAAGAAAATCACCCAAATACGAAAATTTGAAATTTGAAATTGGTAATCTATCTTTTTCCGCTTGGCTGGTAGAGCAACAAAAATCGGTATTTTGCAAATTCTTCCCATTCAGCTCTAGGCGCTCTATCTCTGCTAGTGTAGAAGGTACGGCGTAAAGTGTTTTTGACAACTTTTTGTGATTGCAGCCGTTCTAGACCAGCTAGAGAGCTTGTTTTAGGCTCAAATAAAAGTGGAACTTCCCCTCTTGAACGTCCTAGAGTTTCATTTAAATCGGTTTTCAACTTTACCAATAGTGATCCAAAGAAAAAAGCGAGAAAATCACCAAAATACGAAAAATTTGAAGTTTGAAATTGGTAATCTAGCTTTTTTCCGCTTGGCTGGTAGAGCAACAAAAATCGGTATTTTGCAAATTCTTTCCATTCAGCTCTAAGCGCTCTTCTCTGCTAGTTTAGAAGGTATGGTGTAAAGTGTTTTTGACAACTTTGTGTGATTGCTGCCTTTCTAGACCAGCTAGAGAGCTTGTTTTAGGCTAAAATAAAAGAGGAACTTCCCCTCTTGAACGTCCTAGAGTTTTATTTAATTCGGTTTTCAACTTTACCAATAGTGATCCAAAGAAAAAAGCAAGAAAATCACCCAAATACGAAAATTTGAAATTTGAAATTGGTAATCTATCTTTTTCCGCTTGGCTGGTAGAGCAACAAAAATCGGTATTTTGCAAATTCTTCCCATTCAGCTCTAGGCGCTCTATCTCTGCTAGTGTAGAAGGTACGGCGTAAAGTGTTTTTGACAACTTTTTGTGATTGCAGCCGTTCTAGACCAGCTAGAGAGCTTGTTTTAGGCTCAAATAAAAGTGGAACTTCCCCTCTTGAACGTCCTAGAGTTTCATTTAATTCGGTATTCAACTTTATCAATAGTGATCCAAAGAAAAAAGCAAGAAAATCACCCAAATACTAAGCTCTAAGCGCTCATCTCTGCTAGTTTAGAAGGTATGGCGTAAAGTGTTTTTGACAACCTTTTGTGATTGCTGCCGTTCTAGACCAGCTAGAGAGCTTTTTCCGCTTGGCTGGTAGAGCAACAAAAATCGGTATTTTGCAAATTCTTCCCATTCAGCTCTAAGCGCTCATCTCTGCTAGTTTAGAAGGTATGGCGTAAAGTGTTTTTGACAACTTTTTGTGATTGCTGCCGTTCTAGACCAGCTAGAGCGCTTGTTTTAGGCTCAAATAAAAGAGGAACTTCCCCTCTTGAACGTCCTAGAGTTTCATTTAATTCGGTTTTCAACTTTACCAATAGTGATCCAAAGAAAAAAGCAAGAAAATCACCCAAATACGAAAAGTGGAACTTCCCCTCTTGAACGTCCTAGAGTTTCATTTAATTCGGTTTTCAACTTTACCAATAGTGATCCAAAGAAAAAAGCAAGAAAATCACCCAAATACGAAAAATTTGAAATTTGAAATTGGTAATCTAGCTTTTTCCGCTTGGCTGGTAGAGCAACAAAAATCGGTATTTTGCAAATTCTTCCCATTCAGCTCTAAGCGCTCATCTCTGCTAGTTTAGAAGGAATGGCGTAAAGTGTTTTTGACAACCTTTTGTGATTGCTGCCGTTCTAGACCAGCTAGAGAGCTTTTTCCGCTTGGCTGGTAGAGCAACAAAAATCGGTATTTTGCAAATTCTTCCCATTCAGCTCTAAGCGCTCATCTCTGCTAGTTTAGAAGCTATGGCGTAAAGTGTTTTTGACAACTTTTTGTGATTGCTGCCGTTCTAGACCAGCTAGAGAGCTTGTTTTAGGCTCAAATAAAAGAGGAACTTCCCCTCTTGAACGTCCTAGAGTTTCATTTAATTCGGTTTTCAACTTTACCAATAGTGATCCAAAGAATAAAGCAAGAAAATCACCCAAATACTAAGCTCTAAGCGCTCATCTCTGCTAGTTTAGAAGGTATGGCGTAAAGTGTTTCTGACATCTTTTTGTGATTGCTGCCGTTCTAGACCAGCTAGAGAGCTTGTTTTAGGCTCAAATAAAAGTGGAACTTCCCCTCTTGAACGTCCTAGAGTTTTATTTAATTCGGTTTTCAACTTTACCAATAGTGATCCAAAGAAAAAAGCAAGAAAATCACCCAAATACGAAAATTTGAAATTTGAAATTGGTAATCTATCTTTTTCCGCTTGGCTGGTAGAGCAACAAAAATCGGTATTTTGCAAATTCTTCCATTCAGCTCTAGGCGCTCTATCTCTGCTAGTGTAGAAGGTACGGCGTAAAGTGTTTTTGACAACTTTTTGTGATTGCAGCCGTTCTAGACCAGCTAGAGAGCTTGTTTTAGGCTCAAATAAAAGTGGAACTTCCCCTCTTGAACGTCCTAGAGTTTCATTTAATTCGGTATTCAACTTTATCAATAGTGATCCAAAGAAAAAAGCAAGAAAATCACCCAAATACGAAAATTTGAAATTTGAAATTGGTAATCTATCTTTTTCCGCTTGGCTGGTAGAGCAACAAAAATCGGTATTTTGCAAATTCTTCCCATTCAGCTCTAAGCGCTCATCTCTGCTAGTTTAGAAGGTATGGCGTAAAGTGTTTTTGACAACTTTTTGTGATTGCTGCCGTTCTAGACCAGCTAGAGAGCTTGTTTAGGCTCAAATAAAAGAGGAACTTCCCCTCTTGAACGTCCTAGAGTTTCATTTAATTCGGTTTTCAACTTTACCAATAGTGATCCAAAGAAAAAAGCGAGAAAATCACCAAAATACGAAAAATTTGAAGTTTGAAATTGGTAATCTAGCTTTTTTCCGCTTGGCTGGTAGAGCAACAAAAATCGGTATTTTGCAAATTCTTTCCATTCAGCTCTAAGCGCTCTTCTCTGCTAGTTTAGAAGGTATGGTGTAAAGTGTTTTTGACAACTTTGTGTGATTGCTGCCTTTCTAGACCAGCTAGAGAGCTTGTTTTAGGCTAAAATAAAAGAGGAACTTCCCCTCTTGAACGTCCTAGAGTTTTATTTAATTCGATTTTCAACTTTACCAATAGTGATCCAAAGAAAAAAGCAAGAAAATCACCCAAATACGAAAATTTGAAATTTGAAATTGGTAATCTATCTTTTTCCGCTTGGCTGGTAGAGCAACAAAAATCGGTATTTTGCAAATTCTTCCCAATCAGCTCTAGGCGCTCTATCTCTGCTAGTGTAGAAGGTACGGCGTAAAGTGTTTTTGACAACTTTTTGTGATTGCAGCCGTTCTAGACCAGCTAGAGAGCTTGTTTTAGGCTTAAATAAAAGTGGAACTTCCCCTCTTGAACGTCCTAGAGTTTCATTTAATTCGGTATTCAACTTTATCAATAGTGATCCAAAGAAAAAAGCAAGAAAATCACCCAAATACTAAGCTCTAAGCGCTCATCTCTGCTAGTTTAGAAGGTATGGCGTAAAGTGTTTTTGACAACCTTTTGTGATTGCTGCCGTTCTAGACCAGCTAGAGAGCTTTTTCCGCTTGGCTGGTAGAGCAACAAAAATCGGTATTTTGCAAATTCTTCCCATTCAGCTCTAAGCGCTCATCTCTGCTAGTTTAGAAGGTATGGCGTAAAGTGTTTTTGACAACTTTTTGTGATTGCTGCCGTTCTAGACCAGCTAGAGAGCTTGTTTTAGGCTCAAATAAAAGAGGAACTTCCCCTCTTGAACGTCCTAGAGTTTCATTTAATTCGGTTTTCAACTTTACCAATAGTGATCCAAAGAAAAAAGCAAGAAAATCACCCAAATACGAAAAGTGGAACTTCCCCTCTTGAACGTCCTAGAGTTTCATTTAATTCGGTTTTCAACTTTACCAATAGTGATCCAAAGAAAAAAGCAAGAAAATCACCCAAATACGAAAAATTTGAAATTTGAAATTGGTAATCTAGCTTTTTCCGCTTGGCTGGTAGAGCAACAAAAATCGGTATTTTGCAAATTCTTCCCATTCAGCTCTAAGCGCTCATCTCTGCTAGTTTAGAAGGAATGGCGTAAAGTGTTTTTGACAACCTTTTGTGATTGCTGCCGTTCTAGACCAGCTAGAGAGCTTTTTCCGCTTGGCTGGTAGAGCAACAAAAATCGGTATTTTGCAAATTCTTCCATTCAGCTCTAGGCGCTCTATCTCTGCTAGTGTAGAAGGTACGGCGTAAAGTGTTTTTGACAACTTTTTGTGATTGCAGCCGTTCTAGACCAGCTAGAGAGCTTGTTTTAGGCTCAAATAAAAGTGGAACTTCCCCTCTTGAACGTCCTAGAGTTTCATTTAATTCGGTATTCAACTTTATCAATAGTGATCCAAAGAAAAAAGCAAGAAAATCACCCAAATACTAAGCTCTAAGCGCTCATCTCTGCTAGTTTAGAAGGTATGGCGTAAAGTTTTTTGACAACCTTTTGTGATTGCTGCCGTTCTAGACCAGCTAGAGAGCTTGTTTTAGGCAACAAAATCGGTATTTTGCAAATTCTTCCCATTCAGCTCTAAGCGCTCATCTCTGCTAGTTTAGAAGCTATGGCGTAAAGTGTTTTTGACAACTTTTTGTGATTGCTGCCGTTCTAGACCAGCTAGAGAGCTTGTTTAGGCTCAAATAAAAGAGGAACTTCCCCTCTTGAACGTCCTAGAGTTTCATTTAATTCGGTTTTCAACTTTACCAATAGTGATTCAAAGAAAAAAGCAAGAAAATCACCCAAATACGAAAAGTGGAACTTCCCCTCTTGAACGTCCTAGAGTTTCATTTAATTCGGTTTTCAACTTTACCAATAGTGATCCAAAGAAAAAAGCAAGAAAATCACCAAAATACGAAAAATTTGAAGTTTGAAATTGGTAATCTATCTTTTTCCGCTTGGCTGGTAGAGCAACAAAAATCGGTATTTTGCAAATTCTTCCCATTCAGCTCTAAGCGCTCATCTCTGCTAGTTTAGAAGGAATGGCGTAAAGTGTTTTTGACAACCTTTTGTGATTGCTGCCGTTCTAGACCAGCTAGAGAGCTTTTTCCGCTTGGCTGGTAGAGCAACAAAAATCGGTATTTTGCAAATTCTTCCCATTCAGCTCTAAGCGCTCATCTCTGCTAGTTTAGAAGCTATGGCGTAAAGTGTTTTTGACAACTTTTTGTGATTGCTGCCGTTCTAGACCAGCTAGAGAGCTTTTTCCGCTTGGCTGGTAGAGCAACAAAAATCGGTATTTTGCAAATTCTTCCCATTCAGCTCTAAGCGCTCATCTCTGCTAGTTTAGAAGCTATGGCGTAAAGTGTTTTTGACAACTTTTTGTGATTGCTGCCGTTCTAGACCAGCTAGAGAGCTTGTTTTAGGCTCAAATAAAAGAGGAACTTCCCCTCTTGAACGTCCTAGAGTTTCATTTAATTCGGTTTTCAACTTTACCAATAGTGATCCAAAGAAAAAAGCAAGAAAATCACCCAAATACGAAAAGTGGAACTTCCCCTCTTGAACGTCCTAGAGTTTCATTTAATTCGGTTTTCAACTTTACCAATAGTGATCCAAAGAAAAAAGCAAGAAAATCACCCAAATACGAAAAATTTGAAATTTGAAATTGGTAATCTAGCTTTTTCCGCTTGGCTGGTAGAGCAACAAAAATCGGTATTTTGCAAATTCTTCCCATTCAGCTCTAAGCGCTCATCTCTGCTAGTTTAGAAGGAATGGCGTAAAGTGTTTTTGACAACCTTTTGTGATTGCTGCCGTTCTAGACCAGCTAGAGAGCTTTTTCCGCTTGGCTGGTAGAGCAACAAAAATCGGTATTTTGCAAATTCTTCCCATTCAGCTCTAAGCGCTCATCTCTGCTAGTTTAGAAGGTATGGCGTAAAGTGTTTTTGACAACTTTTTGTGATTGCTGCCGTTCTAGACCAGCTAGAGAGCTTGTTTTAGGCTCAAATAAAAGTGGAACTTCCCCTCTTGAACGTCCTAGAGTTTTATTTAATTCGGTTTTCAACTTTACCAATAGTGATCCAAAGAAAAAAGCAAGAAAATCACCCAAATACGAAAATTTGAAATTTGAAATTGGTAATCTATCTTTTTCCGCTTGGCTGGTAGAGCAACAAAAATCGGTATTTTGCAAATTCTTCCCATTCAGCTCTAGGCGCTCTATCTCTGCTAGTGTAGAAGGTACGGCGTAAAGTGTTTTTGACAACTTTTTGTGATTGCAGCCGTTCTAGACCAGCTAGAGAGCTTGTTTTAGGCTCAAATAAAAGTGGAACTTCCCCTCTTGAACGTCCTAGAGTTTCATTTAATTCGGTATTCAACTTTATCAATAGTGATCCAAAGAAAAAAGCAAGAAAATCACCCAAATACTAAGCTCTAAGCGCTCATCTCTGCTAGTTTAGAAGGTATGGCGTAAAGTGTTTTTGACAACCTTTTGTGATTGCTGCCGTTCTAGACCAGCTAGAGAGCTTTTTCCGCTTGGCTGGTAGAGCAACAAAAATCAGTATTTTGCAAATTCTTCCCATTCAGCTCTAAGCGCTCATCTCTGCTAGTTTAGAAGGTATGGCGTCAAGTGTTTTTGACAACTTTTTGTGATTGCTGCCGTTCTAGACCAGCTAGAGAGCTTGCTTTAGGCAACAAAATCGGTATTTTGCAAATTCTTCCCATTCAGCTCTAAGCGCTCATCTCTGCTAGTTTAGAAGGTATGGCGTAAAGTGTTTTTGACAACTTTTTGTGATTGCTGCCGTTCTAGACCAGCTAGAGAGCTTGTTTAGGCTCAAATAAAAGAGGAACTTCCCCTCTTGAACGTCCTAGAGTTTCATTTAATTCGGTTTTCAACTTTACCAATAGTGATCCAAAGAAAAAAGCAAGAAAATCACCCAAATACGAAAAGTGGAACTTCCCCTCTTGAACGTCCTAGAGTTTCATTTAATTCGGTTTTCAACTTTACCAATAGTGATCCAAAGAAAAAAGCAAGAAAATCACCAAAATACGAAAAATTTGAAGTTTGAAATTGGTAATCTATCTTTTTCCGCTTGGCTGGTAGAGCAACAAAAATCGGTATTTTGCAAATTCTTCCCATTCAGCTCTAAGCGCTCATCTCTGCTAGTTTAGAAGGAATGGCGTAAAGTGTTTTTGACAACCTTTTGTGATTGCTGCCGTTCTAGACCAGCTAGAGAGCTTTTTCCGCTTGGCTGGTAGAGCAACAAAAATCGGTATTTTGCAAATTCTTCCCATTCAGCTCTAAGCGCTCATCTCTGCTAGTTTAGAAGCTATGGCGTAAAGTGTTTTTGACAACTTTTTGTGATTGCTGCCGTTCTAGACCAGCTAGAGAGCTTGTTTTAGGCTCAAATAAAAGAGGAACTTCCCCTCTTGAACGTCCTAGAGTTTCATTTAATTCGGTTTTCAACTTTACCAATAGTGATCCAAAGAATAAAGCAAGAAAATCACCCAAATACGAAAAATTTGAAATTTGAAATTGGTAATCTAGCTTTTTCCGCTTGGCTGGTAGAGCAAAATGACAACTTTTTGTGATTGCAGCCGTTCTAGACCAGCTAGAGAGCTTGTTTAGGCTCAAATAAAAGAGGAACTTCCCCTCTTGAACGTCCTAGAGTTTCATTTAATTCGGTTTTCAACTTTACCAATAGTGATCCAAAGAAAAAAGCAAGAAAATCACCCAAATACGAAAAGTGGAACTTCCCCTCTTGAACGTCCTAGAGTTTCATTTAATTCGGTTTTCAACTTTACCAATAGTGATCCAAAGAAAAAAGCAAGAAAATCACCAAAATACGAAAAATTTGAAGTTTGAAATTGGTAATCTATCTTTTTCCGCTTGGCTGGTAGAGCAACAAAAATCGGTATTTTGCAAATTCTTCCCATTCAGCTCTAAGCGCTCATCTCTGCTAGTTTAGAAGGAATGGCGTAAAGTGTTTTTGACAACCTTTTGTGATTGCTGCCGTTCTAGACCAGCTAGAGAGCTTTTTCCGCTTGGCTGGTAGAGCAACAAAAATCGGTATTTTGCAAATTCTTCCCATTCAGCTAAGCTAAGCGCTCATCTCTGCTAGTTTAGAAGCTATGGCGTAAAGTGTTTTTGACAACTTTTTGTGATTGCTGCCGTTCTAGACCAGCTAGAGAGCTTGTTTTAGGCTCAAATAAAAGAGGAACTTCCCCTCTTGAACGTCCTAGAGTTTCATTTAATTCGGTTTTCAACTTTACCAATAGTGATCCAAAGAAAAAAGCAAGAAAATCACCCAAATACGAAAAATTTGAAATTTGAAATTGGTAATCTAGCTTTTTCCGCTTGGCTGGTAGAGCAAAATGACAACTTTTTGTGATTGCAGCCGTTCTAGACCAGCTAGAGAGCTTGTTTTAGTCTCAAATAAGAGTGGAACTTCCCCTCTTGAACGTCCTAGAGTTTCATTTAATTCGGTTTTCAACTTTACCAATAGTGATCCAAAGAAAATGGCAAGAAAATCACCAAAATACGAAAAATTTGAAGTTTGAAATTGGTAATCTAGCTTTTTCCGCTTGGCTTGTAGAGCAGTTTAAAGTTGTATGCCTGTAGACAAAAAACCCGGTCTTTTGAAAATTCTTCCCATTCAGCTCTAGGCGCTCTATCTCTGCTAGTTTAGAAGATACGTAATGTGTTTTTGACAACTTTTGGTGATTGCTGCCGGTCCAGACCAGATAGAGAGGTGGTTTTTGGCTCAAATAAAAGATAAACTTCCCCTCTTTAACGTCCTAGAGTTTCATTTAATTTGGTTTTCAACTTTACCAATAGTAATCCAAAGAAAAAGGCAAGAACATCACCCGAATAAGTGATAAGTGAATAAGTTAATAAAGTTTTCAACTTTACCAATAGTGATCCAAAGAAAAAAGCAAGAAAATCACCCAAATACGAAAAGTGGAACTTCCATCTTGAACGTCCTAGAGTTTCATTTAATTCGGTTTTCAACTTTACCAATAGTGATCCAAAGAAAAAAGCAAGAAAATCACCAAAATACGAAAAATTTGAAGTTTGAAATTGGTAATCTAGCTTTTTTCCGCTTGGCTGGTAGAGCAACAAAAATCGGTATTTTGCAAATTCTTCCCATTCAGCTCTAAGCGCTCTTCTCTGCTAGTGTAGAAGGTACGGCGTAAAGTGTTTTTGACAACTTTTTGTGATTGCAGCCGTTCTAGACCAGCTAGAGAGCTTGTTTTAGGCTCAAATAAAAGTGGGACTTCCCCTCTTGAACGTCCTAGAGTTTCATTTAATTCGGAATTCAACTTTATCAATAGTGATCCAAAGAAAAAAGCAAGAAAATCACCCAAATACTAAGCTCTAAGCGCTCATCTCTGCTAGTTTAGAAGGTATGGCGTAAAGTGTTTTTGACAACCTTTTGTGATTGCTGCCGTTCTAGACCAGCTAGAGAGCTTTATCCGCTTGGCTGGTAGAGCAACAAAAATCGGTATTTTGCAAATTCTTCCCATTCAGCTCTAAGCGCTCATCTCTGCTAGTTTAGAAGCTATGGCGTAAAGTGTTTTTGACAACTTTTTGTGATTGCTGCCGTTCTAGACCAGCTAGAGAGCTTGTTTTAGGCTCAAATAAAAGAGGAACTTCCCCTCTTGAACGTCCTAGAGTTTCATTTAATTCGGTTTTCAACTTTACCAATAGTGATCCAAAGAAAATAGCAAGAAAATCACCCAAATACGAAAAATTTGAAATTTGAAATTGGTAATCTAGCTTTTTCCGCTTGGCTGGTAGAGCAAAATGACAACTTTTTGTGATTGCAGCCGTTCTAGACCAGCTAGAGAGCTTGTTTTAGTCTCAAATAAGAGAGGAACTTCCCCTCTTGAACGTCCTAGAGTTTCATTTAATTCGGTTTTCAACTTTACCAATAGTGATCCAAAGAAAATGGCAAGAAAATCACCAAAATACGAAAAATTTGAAGTTTGAAATTGGTAATCTAGCTTTTTCCGCTTGGCTTGTAGAGCAGTTTAAAGTTGTATGCCTGTAGACAAAAAACCCGGTCTTTTGAAAATTCTTCCCATTCAGCTCTAGGCGCTCTATCTCTGCTAGTTTAGAAGATACGTAATGTGTTTTTGACAACTTTTGGTGATTGCTGCCATTCCAGACCAGATAGAGAGGTGGTTTTTGGCTCAAATAAAAGATAAACTTCCCCTCTTTAACGTCCTAGAGTTTCATTTAATTTGGTTTTCAACTTTACCAATAGTAATCCAAAGAAAAAGGCAAGAACATCACCCAAATACGAAAAATATAAAGTTTTCAACTTTACCAATAGTGATCCAAAGAAAAAAGCAAGAAAATCACCCAAATACGAAAAGTGGAACTTCCATCTTGAACGTCCTAGAGTTTCATTTAATTCGGTTTTCAACTTTACCAATAGTGATCCAAAGAAAAAAGCAAGAAAATCACCAAAATACGAAAAATTTGAAGTTTGAAATTGGTAATTTAGCTTTTTTCCGCTTGGCTGGTAGAGCATCAAAAATCGGTATTTTGCAAATTCTTCCCATTCAGCTCTAAGCGCTCTTCTCTGCTAGTGTAGAAGGTACGGCGAAAAGTGTTTTTGACAACTTTTTGTGCAGCCGTTCTAGACCAGCTAGAGAGCTTGTTTTAGGCTCAAATAAAAGTGCAACTTCCCCTCTTGAACGTCCTAGAGTTTCATTTAATTCGGAATTCAACTTTATCAATAGTGATCCAAAGAAAAAAGCAAGAAAATCACCCAAATACTAAGCTCTAAGCGCTCATCTCTGCTAGTTTAGAAGGTATGGCGTAAAGCGTTTTTGACAACCTTTTGTGATTGCTGCCGTTCTAGACCAGCTAGAGAGCTTTATCCGCTTGGCTGGTAGAGCAACAAAAATCGGTATTTTGCAAATTCTTCCCATTCAGCTCTAAGCGCTCATCTCTGCTAGTTTAGAAGCTATGGCGTAAAGTGTTTTTGACAACTTTTTGTGATTGCTGCCGTTCTAGACCAGCTAGAGAGCTTGTTTTAGGCTCAAAAAAAAGAGGAACTTTCCCTCTTGAACGTCCTAGATTTTCATTTAATTCGGTTTTCAACTTTACCAATAGTGATCCAAAGAAAAAAGCAAGAAAATCACCCAAATACGAAAAATTTGAAATTTGAAATTGGTAATCTAGCTTTTTCCGCTTGGCTGGTAGAAAAATATAAAGTTTTCAACTTTACCAATAGTGATCCAAAGAAAAAAGCAAGAAAATCACCCAAATACGAAAAGTGGAACTTCCATCTTGAAGGTCCTAGATTTTCATTTAATTCGGTTTTCAACTTTACCAATAGTGATCCAAAGAAAAAAGCAAGAAAATCACCAAAATACGAAAAATTTGAAGTTTGAAATTGGTAATCTAGCCAAATACGAAAAGTGGAACTTCCCCTCTTGAACGTCCTAGAGTTTCATTTAATTCGGTTTTCAACTTTACCAATAGTGATCCAAAGAAAATGGCAAGAAAATCACCAAAATACGAAAAATTTGAAGTTTGAAATTGGTAATCTATCTTTTTCCGCTTGGCTGGTAGAGCAACAAAAATCGGTATTTTGCAAATTCTTCCCATTCAGCTCTAAGCGCTCATCTCTGCTAGTTTAGAAGGAATGGCGTAAAGTGTTTTTGACAACCTTTTGTGATTGCTGCCGTTCTAGACCAGCTAGAGAGCTTTTTCCGCTTGGCTGGTAGAGCAACAAAAATCGGTATTTTGCAAATTCTTCCCATTCAGCTCTAAGCGCTCATCTCTGCTAGTTTAGAAGCTATGGCGTAAAGTGTTTTTGACAACTTTTTGTGATTGCTGCCGTTCTAGACCAGCTAGAGAGCTTGTTTTAGGCTCAAAAAAAATGTCCTAAATTTTCATTTAATTCGGTTTTCAACTTTACCAATAGTGATCCAAAGAAAAAAGCAAGAAAATCACCCAAATACGAAAAATTTGAAATTTGAAATTGGTAATCTTCCTTTTTCCGCTTGGCTGGTAGAAAAATATAAAGTTTTCAACTTTACCAATAGTGATCCAAAGAAAAAAGCAAGAAAATCACCCAAATACGAAAAGTGGAACTTCCATCTTGAACGTCCTAGAGTTTCATTTAATTCGGTTTTCAACTTTACCAATAGTGATCCAAAGAAAAAAGCAAGAAAATCACCAAAATACGAAAAATTTGAAGTTTGAAATTGGTAATCTAGCCAAATACGAAAAGTGGAACTTCCATCTTGAACGTCCTAGAGTTTCATTTAATTCGGTTTTCAACTTTACCAATAGTGATCCAAAGAAAAAAGCAAGAAAATCACCAAAATACGAAAAATTTGAAGTTTGAAATTGGTAATCTAGCTTTTTTCCGCTTGGCTGGTAGAGCAACAAAAATCGGTATTTTGCAAATTCTTCCCATTCAGCTCTAAGCGCTCTTCTCTGCTAGTGTAGAAGGTACGGCGTAAAGTGTTTTTGACAACTTTTTGTGATTGCAGCCGTTCTAGACCAGCTAGAGAGCTTGTTTTAGGCTCAAATAAAAGAGGAACTTCCCCTCTTGAACGTCCTAGAGTTTCATTTAATTCGGTTTTCAACTTTATCAATAGTGATCCAAAGAAAAAAGCAAGAAAATCACCCAAATACTAAGCTCTAAGCGCTCATCTCTGCTAGTTTAGAAGGTATGGCGTAAAGTGTTTTTGACAACCTTTTGTGATTGCTGCCGTTCTAGACCAGCTAGAGAGCTTTTTCCGCTTGGCTGGTAGAGCAACAAAAATCGGTATTTTGCAAATTCTTCCCATTCAGCTCTAAGCGCTCATCTCTGCTAGTTTAGAAGCTATGGCGTAAAGTGTTTTTGACAACTTTTTGTGATTGCTGCCGTTCTAGACCAGCTAGAGAGCTTGTTTTAGGCTCAAAAAAAAGAGGAACTTTCCCTCTTGAACGTCCTAGATTTTCATTTAATTCGGTTTTCAACTTTACCAATAGTGATCCAAAGAAAAAAGCAAGAAAATCACCCAAATACGAAAAATTTGAAATTTGAAATTGGTAATCTAGCTTTTTCCGCTTGGCTGGTAGAAAAATATAAAGTTTTCAACTTTACCAATAGTGATCCAAAGAAAAAAGCAAGAAAATCACCCAAATACGAAAAGTGGAACTTCCATCTTGAACGTCCTAGAGTTTCATTTAATTCGGTTTTCAACTTTACCAATAGTGATCCAAAGAAAAAAGCAAGAAAATCACCAAAATACGAAAAATTTGAAGTTTGAAATTGGTAATCTAGCCAAATACGAAAAGTGGAACTTCCCCTCTTGAACGTCCTAGAGTTTCATTTAATTCGGTTTTCAACTTTACCAATAGTGATCCAAAGAAAAAAGCAAGAAAATCACCAAAATACGAAAAATTTGAAGTTTGAAATTGGTAATCTATCTTTTTCCGCTTGGCTGGTAGAGCAACAAAAATCGGTATTTTGCAAATTCTTCCCATTCAGCTATAAGCGCTCATCTCTGCTAGTTTAGAAGGAATGGCGTAAAGTGTTTTTGACAACCTTTTGTGATTGCTGCCGTTCTAGACCAGCTAGAGAGCTTTTTCCGCTTGGCTGGTAGAGCAACAAAAATCGGTATTTTGCAAATTCTTCCCATTCAGCTCTAAGCGCTCATCTCTGCTAGTTTAGAAGCTATGGCGTAAAGTGTTTTTGACAACTTTTTGTGATTGCTGCCGTTCTAGACCAGCTAGAGAGCTTGTTTTAGGCTCAAATAAAAGAGGAACTTCCCCTCTTGAACGTCCTAGAGTTTCATTTAATTCGGTTTTCAACTTTACCAATAGTGATCCAAAGAAAAAAGCAAGAAAATCACCCAAATACGAAAAATTTGAAATTTGAAATTGGTAATCTAGCTTTTTCCGCTTGGCTGGTAGAAAAATATAAAGTTTTCAACTTTACCAATAGTGATCCAAAGAAAAAAGCAAGAAAATCACCAAAATACGAAAAATTTGAAGTTTGAAATTGGTAATCTAGCTTTTTTCCGCTTGGCTGGTAGAGCAACAAAAATCGGTATTTTGCAAATTCTTCCCATTCAGCTCTAAGCGCTCTTCTCTGCTAGTTTAGAAGGTATGGTGTAAAGTGTTTTTGAGAACTTTTTGTGATTGCTGCCGTTCTAGACCAGCTAGAGAGCTTGTTTTAGGCTAAAATAAAAGAGGAACTTCCCCTCTTGAACGTCCTAGAGTTTTATTTAATTCGGTTTTCAACTTTACCAATAGTGATCCAAAGAAAAAAGCAAAAAATCACCCAAATACGAAAATTTGAAATTTGAAATTGGTAATCCATCTTTTTCCGCTTGGCTGGTAGAGCAACAAAAATCGGTATTTTGCAAATTCTTCCCATTCAGCTCTAGGCGCTCTATCTCTGCTAGTGTAGAAGGTACGGCGTAAAGTGTTTTTGACAACTTTTTGTGATTGCAGCCGTTCTAGACCAGCTAGAGAGCTTGTTTTAGGCTCAAATAAAAGTGGAACTTCCCCTCTTGAACGTCCTAGAGTTTCATTTAATTCGGAATTCAACTTTATCAATAGTGATCCAAAGAAAAAAGCAAGAAAATCACCCAAATACTAAGCTCTAAGCGCTCATCTCTGCTAGTTTAGAAGGTATGGCGTAAAGTGTTTTTGACAACCTTTTGTGATTGCTGCCGTTCTAGACCAGCTAGAGAGCTTTATCCGCTTGGCTGGTAGAGCAACAAAAATCGGTATTTTGCAAATTCTTCCCATTCAGCTCTAAGCGCTCATCTCTGCTAGTTTAGAAGCTATGGCGTAAAGTGTTTTTGACAACTTTTTGTGATTGCTGCCGTTCTAGACCAGCTAGAGAGCTTGTTTTAGGCTCAAATAAAAGAGGAACTTTCCCTCTTGAACGTCCTAGATTTTCATTTAATTCGGTTTTCAACTTTACCAATAGTGATCCAAAGAAAAAAGCAAGAAAATCACCCAAATACGAAAAATTTGAAATTTGAAATTGGTAATCTAGCTTTTTCCGCTTGGCTTGTAGAGCAGTTTAAAGTTGTATGCCTGTAGACAAAAAACCCGGTCTTTTGAAAATTCTTCCCATTCAGCTCTAGGCGCTCTATCTCTGCTAGTTTAGAAGATACGTAATGTGTTTTTGACAACTTTTGGTGATTGCTGCCGTTCCAGACCAGATAGAGAGGTGGTTTTTGGCTCAAATAAAAGATAAACTTCCCCTCTTTAACGTCCTAGAGTTTCATTTAATTTGGTTTTCAACTTTACCAATAGTAATCCAAAGAAAAAGGCAAGAACATCACCCAAATACGAAAAATATAAAGTTTTCAACTTTACCAATAGTGATCCAAAGAAAAAAGCAAGAAAATCACCCAAATACGAAAAGTGGAACTTCCATCTTGAACGTCCTAGAGTTTCATTTAATTCGGTTTTCAACTTTACCAATAGTGATCCAAAGAAAAAAGCAAAAAATCACCCAAATACGAAAATTTGAAATTTGAAATTGGTAATCTATCTTTTTCCGCTTGGCTGGTAGAGCAACAAAAATCGGTATTTTGCAAATTCTTCCCATTCAGCTCTAGGCGCTCTATCTCTGCTAGTGTAGAAGGTACGGCGTAAAGTGTTTTTGACAACTTTTTGTGATTGCAGCCGTTCTAGATCAGCTAGAGAGCTTGTTTTAGGCTCAAATAAAAGTGGAACTTCCCCTCTTGAACGTCCTAGAGTTTCATTTAATTCGGAATTCAACTTTATCAATAGTGATCCAAAGAAAAAAGCAAGAAAATCACCCAAATACTAAGCTCTAAGCGCTCATCTCTGCTAGTTTAGAAGGTATGGCGTAAAGTGTTTTTGACAACCTTTTGTGATTGCTGCCGTTCTAGACCAGCTAGAGAGCTTTATCCGCTTGGCTGGTAGAGCAACAAAAATCGGTATTTTGCAAATTCTTCCCATTCAGCTCTAAGCGCTCATCTCTGCTAGTTTAGAAGCTATGGCGTAAAGTGTTTTTGACAACTTTTTGTGATTGCTGCCGTTCTAGACCAGCTAGAGAGCTTGTTTTAGGCTCAAATAAAAGAGGAACTTTCCCTCTTGAACGTCCTAGATTTTCATTTAATTCGGTTTTCAACTTTACCAATAGTGATCCAAAGAAAAAAGCAAGAAAATCACCCAAATACGAAAAATTTGAAATTTGAAATTGGTAATCTAGCTTTTTCCGCTTGGCTGGTAGAGCAACAAAAATCGGTATTTTGCAAATTCTTCCCATTCAGCTCTAAGCGCTCATCTCTGCTAGTTTAGAAGGTATGGCGTAAAGTGTTTTTGACAACTTTTTGTGATTGCTGCCGTTCTAGACCAGCTAGAGAGCTTGTTTTAGGCTCAAATAAAAGAGGAACTTTCCCTCTTGAACGTCCTAGAGTTTCATTTAATTCGGTTTTCAACTTTACCAATAGTGATCCAAAGAAAATGGCAAGAAAATCACCAAAATACGAAAAATTTGAAGTTTGAAATTGGTAATCTAGCTTTTTCCGCTTGGCTTGTAGAGCAGTTTAAAGTTGTATGCCTGTAGACAAAAAACCCGGTCTTTTGAAAATTCTTCCCATTCAGCTCTAGGCGCTCTATCTCTGCTAGTTTAGAAGATACGTAATGTGTTTTTGACAACTTTTGGTGATTGCTGCCGTTCCAGACCAGATAGAGAGGTGGTTTTCGGCTCAAATAAAAGATAAACTTCCCCTCTTTAACGTCCTAGAGTTTCATTTAATTTGGTTTTCAACTTTACCAATAGTAATCCAAAGAAAAAGGCAAGAACATCACCCAAATACGAAAAATATAAAGTTTTCAACTTTACCAATAGTGATCCAAAGAAAAAAGCAAGAAAATCACCCAAATACGAAAAGTGGAACTTCCATCTTGAACGTCCTAGAGTTTCATTTAATTCGGTTTTCAACTTTACCAATAGTGATCCAAAGAAAAAAGCAAAAAATCACCCAAATACGAAAATTTGAAATTTGAAATTGGTAATCTATCTTTTTCCGCTTGGCTGGTAGAGCAACAAAAATCGGTATTTTGCAAATTCTTCCCATTCAGCTCTAGGCGCTCTATCTCTGCTAGTGTAGAAGGTACGGCGTAAAGTGTTTTTGACAACTTTTTGTGATTGCAGCCGTTCTAGATCAGCTAGAGAGCTTGTTTTAGGCTCAAATAAAAGTGGAACTTCCCCTCTTGAACGTCCTAGAGTTTCATTTAATTCGGAATTCAACTTTATCAATAGTGATCCAAAGAAAAAAGCAAGAAAATCACCCAAATACTAAGCTCTAAGCGCTCATCTCTGCTAGTTTAGAAGGTATGGCGTAAAGTGTTTTTGACAACCTTTTGTGATTGCTGCCGTTCTAGACCAGCTAGAGAGCTTTATCCGCTTGGCTGGTAGAGCAACAAAAATCGGTATTTTGCAAATTCTTCCCATTCAGCTCTAAGCGCTCATCTCTGCTAGTTTAGAAGCTATGGCGTAAAGTGTTTTTGACAACTTTTTGTGATTGCTGCCGTTCTAGACCAGCTAGAGAGCTTGTTTTAGGCTCAAATAAAAGAGGAACTTTCCCTCTTGAACGTCCTAGATTTTCATTTAATTCGGTTTTCAACTTTACCAATAGTGATCCAAAGAAAAAAGCAAGAAAATCACCCAAATACTAAGCTCTAAGCGCTCATCTCTGCTAGTTTAGAAGGTATGGTGTAAAGTGTTTTTGACAACTTTTTGTGATTGCTGCCGTTCTAGACCAGCTAGAGAGCTTGTTTTAGGCTCAAATAAAAGAGGAACTTCCCCTCTTGAACGTCCTAGAGTTTTATTTAATTCGGTTTTCAACTTTACCAATAGTGATCCAAAGAAAAAAGCAAGAAAATCACGCAAATACGAAAATTTGAAATTTGAAATTGGTAATCTATCTTTTTCCGCTTGGCTGGTAGAGCAACAAAAATCGGTATTTTGCAAATTCTTCCCATTCAGCTCTAAGCGCTCATCTCTGCTAGTTTAGAAGGTGTGGCGTAAAGTATTTTTGACAACTTTTTGTGATTGCTGCCGTTCTAGACCAGCTAGACAGCTTGTTTTAGGCTCAAATAAAAGAGGAACTTCCCCTCTTGAACGTCCTAGAGTTTCATTTAATTCGGTTTTCAACTTTACCAATAGTGATCCAAAGAAAAAAGCAAGAAAATCACCCAAATACTAAGCTCTAAGCGCTCATCTCTGCTAGTTTAGAAGGTATGGTGTAAAGTGTTTTTGACAACTTTTTGTGATTGCTGCCGTTCTAGACCAGCTAGAGAGCTTGTTTTAGGCTCAAATAAAAGAGGAACTTCCCCTCTTGAACGTCCTAGAGTTTTATTTAATTCGGTTTTCAACTTTACCAATAGTGATCCAAAGAAAAAAGCAAGAAAATCACGCAAATACGAAAATTTGAAATTTGAAATTGGTAATCTATCTTTTTCCGCTTGGCTGGTAGAGCAACAAAAATCGGTATTTTGCAAATTCTTCCCATTCAGCTCTAAGCGCTCATCTCTGCTAGTTTAGAAGGTATGGCGTAAAGTGTTTTTGACAACTTTTTGTGATTGCTGCCGTTCTAGACCAGCTAGAGAGCTGGCTTTTGGCTCAAATAAAAGAGGAACTTCCTCTCTTGAACGTCCTAGATTTTCATTTAAGTCGGTTTTCAACTTTACCAATAGTAATCCAAAGGAAAAAGGCAAGAAAATCACCCAAATACGAAAAATTTGAAATTTGAAATTGGTAATCTAGCTTTTTCCGCTTGGCTTGTAGAGCAGTTTAAAGTTGTATGCCTGTAGACAAAAAACCCGGTCTTTTGAAAATTCTTCCCATTCAACTCTAGGCGCTCTATCTCTGCTAGTGTAGAAGGTACGGCGTAAAGTGTTTTTGACAACTTTTTGTGATTGCTGCCGTTCTAGACCAGCTAGAGAGCTTGTTTTAGGCTCAAATAAAAGAGGAACTTTCCCTCTTGAACGTCCTAGAGTTTCATTTAATTCGGTTTTCAACTTTACCAATAGTGATCCAAAGAAAATGGCAAGAAAATCACCAAAATACGAAAAATTTGAAGTTTGAAATTGGTAATCTAGCTCTTTCCGCTTGGGCTGGTAGAGCAACAAAAATCGGTATTTTGCAAATTCTTCCCATTCAACTCTAAGCGCTCATCTCTGCTAGTTTAGAAGGTATGGCGTAAAGTGTTTTTGACAACTTTTTGTGATTGCTGCCGTTCTAGACCAGCTAGAGAGCTTGTTTTAGGCTCAAATAAAAGAGGAACTTCCCATCTTGAAGGTCCTAGATTTTCATTTAATTCGGTTTTCAACTTTACCAATAGTGATCCAAAGGAAAAAGCAAGAAAATCACCCAAATACGAAAAATTTGAAATTTGAAATTGGTAATCTAGCTGTTTCCGCTTGGCTTGTAGAGCAACAAAAATCGGTATTTTGCAAATTCTTCCCATTCAGCTGTAAGCGCTCATCTCTGCTGGTTTAGAAGGTATGGCGTAAAGTGTTTTTGACAACTTTTTGTGATTGCTACCGTTCCAGACCAGCTAGAGAGCTGGTTTTTGGCTCAAATAAAAGATAAACTTCCCCTCTTTAACGTCCTAGAGTTTCATTTAATTCGGTTTTCAACTTTACCAATAGTGATCCAAAGAAAATGGCAAGAAAATCACCAAAATACGAAAAATTTGAAGTTTGAAATTGGTAATCTAGCTTTTTCCGCTTGGCTGGTAGAGCAACAAAAATCGGTATTTTACAAATTCTTCCCATTCAGCTCTAAGCGCTCATCTCTGCTAGTTTAGAAGGTATGGCGTAAAGTGTTTTTGACAACTTTTTGTGATTGCTGCCGTTCTAGACCAGCTAGAGAGCTTGTTTTAGGCTCAAATAAAAGAGGAACTTTCCCTCTTGAACGTCCTAGAGTTTCATTTAATTCGGTTTTCAACTTTACCAATAGTGATCCAAAGAAAATGGCAAGAAAATCACCAAAATACGAAAAATTTGAAGTTTGAAATTGGTAATCTAGCTCTTTCCGCTTGGCTGGTAGAGCAACAAAAATCGGTATTTTGCAAATTCTTCCCATTCAGCTCTAAGCGCTCATCTCTGCTAGTTTAGAAGGTATGGCGTAAAGTGTTTTTGACAACTTTTTGTGATTGCTGCCGTTCTAGACCAGCTAGAGAGCTTGTTTTAGGCTCAAATAAAAGAGGAACTTCCCATCTTGAAGGTCCTAGATTTTCATTTAATTCGGTTTTCAACTTTACCAATAGTGATCCAAAGGAAAAAGCAAGAAAATCACTCAAATACGAAAAATTTGAAATTTGAAATTGGTAATC
Source organism: Coelopa pilipes (assembly GCA_947389925.1). NCBI lineage: Eukaryota > Metazoa > Arthropoda > Insecta > Diptera > Coelopidae > Coelopa > Coelopa pilipes. The sequence continues at coordinate 13,342,872 of OX376700.1, forward strand.
TAGCTGTTTCCGCTTGGCTTGTAGAGCAACAAAAATCGGTATTTTGCAAATTCTTCCCATTCAGCTGTAAGCGCTCATCTCTGCTGGTTTAGAAGGTATGGCGTAAAGTGTTTTTGACAACTTTTTGTGATTGCTGCCGTTCTAGACCAGCTAGAGAGCTTGTTTTAGGCTCAAATAAAAGAGGAACTTTCCCTCTTGAACGTCCTAGAGTTTCATTTAATTTGGTTTTCAACTTTACCAATAGTGATCCAAAGAAAATGGCAAGAAAATCACCAAAATACGAAAAATTTGAAGTTTGAAATTGGTAATCTAGCTTTTTCCGCTTGGCTGGTAGAGCAACAAAAATCGGTATTTTGCAAATTCTTCCCATTCAGCTCTAAGCGCTCATCTCTGCTAGTTTAGAAGGTATGGCGTAAAGTGTTTTTGACAACTTTTTGTGATTGCTGCCGTTCTAGACCAGCTAGAGAGCTTGCTTCAGGCTCAAATAAAAGAGGAACTTCCTCTCTTGAACGTCCTAGATTTTCATTTAATTCGGTTTTCAACTTTACCAATAGTGATCCAAAGGAAAAAGCAAGAAAATCACCCAAATACGAAAAATTTGAAATTTGAAATTGGTAATCTAGCTTTTTCCGCTTGGCTTGTAGAGCAGTTTAAAGTTGTATGCCTGTAGACAAAAAAATCGGTCTTTTGAAAATTCTTCCCATTCAACTCTAGGCGCTCTATCTCTGCTAGTGTAGAAGGTACGGCGTAAAGTGTTTTTGACAACTTTTTGTGATTGCAGCCGTTCCAGACCAGCTAGAGAGCTGGTTTTTGGCTCAAATAAAAGATAAACTTCCCCTCTTTAACGTCCTAGAGTTTCATTTAATTTGGTTTTCAACTTTACCAATAGTAATCCAAAGAAAAGGCAAGAACATCACCCAAATACGAAAAATTTGAAATTTGAAATTGGTAATCTAGCTTTTTCCGCTTGGCTGGTAGAGCAACAAAAATCGGTATTTTGCAAATTCTTCCCATTCAGCTCTAAGCGCTCATCTCTGCTAGTTTAGAAGGTATGGCGTAAAGTGTTTTTGACAACTTTTTGTGATTGCTGCCGTTCTAGACCAGCTAGAGAGCTTGTTTTAGGCTCAAATAAAAGAGGAACTTTCCCTCTTGAACGTCCTAGAGTTTCATATAATTCGGTTTTCAACTTTACCAATAGTGATCCAAAGAAAATGGCAAGAAAATCACCAAAATACGAAAAATTTGAAGTTTGAAATTGGTAATCTAGCTTTTTCCGCTTGGCTGGTAGAGCAACAAAAATCGGTATTTTGCAAATTCTTCCCATTCAGCTCTAAGCGCTCATCTCTGCTAGTTTAGAAGTTATGGCGTAAAGTGTTTTTGACAACTTTTTGTGATTGCTGCCGTTCTAGACCAGCTAGAGAGCTTGTTTTAGGCTCAAATAAAAGAGGAACTTCCCCTCTTGAACGTCCTAGAGTTTTATATAATTCGGTTTTCAACTTTACCAATAGTGATCCAAAGAAAAAAGCAATAAAATCACCCAAATACGAAAATTTGAAATTGGTAATCTATTTTTTCCGCTTGGCTGGTAGAGCAACAAAAATCGGTATTTTGCAAATTCTTCCCATTCAGCTCTAGGCGCTCTATCTCTGCTAGTGTAGAAGGTACGGCGTAAAGTGTTTTTGACAACTTTTTGTGATTGCAGCCGTTCTAGACCAGCTAGAGAGCTTGTTTTAGGCTCAAATAAAAGTGGAACTTCCCCTCTTGAACGTCCTAGAGTTTCATTTAATTCGGTTTTCAACTTTACCAATAGTGATCCAAAGAAAAAGGCAAGAAAATCACCAAAATACGAAAAATTTGAAATTTGAAATTGGTAATCTATCTTTTTCCGCTTGGCTGGTAGAGCAACAAAAATCGGTATTTTGCAAATTCTTCCCATTTAGCTCTAGGCGCTCTATCTCTGCTAGTGTAGAAGGTACGGCGTAAAGTGTTTTTGACAACTTTTTTTGATTGCAGCCGTTCTAGACCAGCTAGAGAGCTTGTTTTAGGCTCAAATAAAAGTGGAACTTCCCCTCTTGAACGTCCTAGAGTTTCATTTAATTCGGTTTTCAACTTTACCAATAGTGATCCAAAGAAAAAAGCAAGAAAATCACCCAAATACTAAGCTCTAAGCGCTCATCTCTGCTAGTTTAGAAGGTATGGCGTAAAGTGTTTTTGACAACTTTTTGTGATTGCTGCCGTTCTAGACCAGCTAGAGAGCTTGTTTTAGGCTCAAATAAAAGAGGAACTTCCCCTCTTGAACGTCCTAGAGTTTCATTTAATTCGGTTTTCAACTTTACCAATAGTGATCCAAAGAAAACAGCAAGAAAATCACCCAAATACGAAAAATTTGAAGTTTGAAATTGGTAATCTAGCTCTTTCCGCTTGGCTGGTAGAGCAACAAAAATCGGTATTTTGCAAATTCTTCCCATTCAGCTCTAGGCGCTCTATCTCTGCTAGTGTAGAAGGTACGGCGTAAAGTGTTTTTGACAACTTTTTGTGATTGCAGCCGTTCTAGACCAGCTAGAGAGCTTGTTTTAGGCTCAAATAAAAGTGGAACTTCCCCTTTTGAACGTCCTAGAGTTTCATTTAATTCGGTTTTCAACTTTACCAATAGTGATCCAAAGAAAAAGGCAAGAAAATCACCAAAATACGAAAAATTTGAAATTTGAAATTGGTAATCTATCTTTTTCCGCTTGGCTGGTAGAGCAACAAAAATCGGTATTTTGCAAATTCTTCCCATTTAGCTCTAGGCGCTCTATCTCTGCTAGTGTAGAAGGTACGGCGTAAAGTGTTTTTGACAACTTTTTTTGATTGCAGCCGTTCTAGACCAGCTAGAGAGCTTGTTTTAGGCTCAAATAAAAGTGGAACTTCCCCTCTTGAACGTCCTAGAGTTTCATTTAATTCGGTTTTCAACTTTACCAATAGTGATCCAAAGAAAAAAGCAAGAAAATCACCCAAATACTAAGCTCTAAGCGCTCATCTCTGCTAGTTTAGAAGGTATGGCGTAAAGTGTTTTTGACAACTTTTTGTGATTGCTGCCGTTCTAGACCAGCTAGAGAGCTTGTTTTAGGCTCAAATAAAAGAGGAACTTCCCCTCTTGAACGTCCTAGAGTTTCATTTAATTCGGTTTTCAACTTTACCAATAGTGATCCAAAGAAAAAAGCAAGAAAATCACCAAAATACGAAAAATTTGAAGTTTGAAATTGGTAATCTAGCTTTTTCCGCTTGGCTTGTAGAGCAGTTTAAAGTTGTATGCCTGCAGACAAAAAACCCGGTCTTTTGAAAATTCTTCCCATTCAACTTTAGGCGCTCTATCTCTACTAGTTTAGAAGATACGTAATGTGTTTTTGACAACTTTTGGTGATTGCTGCCGTTCCAGACCAGATAGAGAGGTGGTTTTTGGCTCAAATAAAAGATAAACTTCCCCTCTTTAACGTCCTAGAGTTTCATTCAATTCGGTTTTCAACTTTACCAATAGTGATCCAAAGAAAAAAGCAAGAAAATCACCCAAATACGAAAATTTGAAATTTGAAATTGGTAATCTAGCTTTTTTCCGCTTGCTGGTAGAGCAACAAAAATCGGTATTTTGCAAATTCTTTCCATTCAGCTCTAAGCGCTCTTCTCTGCTAGTTTAGAAGGTATGGTGTAAAGTGTTTTTGACAACTCTGTGTGATTGCTGCCGTTCTAGACCAGCTAGAGAGCTTGTTTTAGGCTCAAATAAAAGAGGAACTTTCCCTCTTGAACGTCCTAGAGTTTCATTTAATTCGGTTTTCAACTTTACCAATAGTGATCCAAAGAAAATGGCAAGAAAATCACCAAAATACGAAAAATTTGAAGTTTGAAATTGGTAATCTAGCTCTTTCCGCTTGGCTGGTAGAGCAACAAAAATCGGTATTTTGCAAATTCTTCCCATTCAGCTCTAAGCGCTCATCTCTGCTAGTTTAGAAGGTATGGCGTAAAGTGTTTTTGACAACTTTTTGTGATTGCTGCCGTTCTAGACCAGCTAGAGAGCTTGTTTTAGGCTCAAATAAAAGAGGAACTTCCCATCTTGAAGGTCCTAGATTTTCATTTAATTCGGTTTTCAACTTTACCAATAGTGATCCAAAGGAAAAAGCAAGAAAATCACTCAAATACGAAAAATTTGAAATTTGAAATTGGTAATCTAGCTGTTTCCGCTTGGCTTGTAGAGCAACAAAAATCGGTATTTTGCAAATTCTTCCCATTCAGCTGTAAGCGCTCATCTCTGCTGGTTTAGAAGGTATGGCGTAAAGTGTTTTTGACAACTTTTTGTGATTGCTGCCGTTCTAGACCAGCTAGAGAGCTTGTTTTAGGCTCAAATAAAAGAGGAACTTTCCCTCTTGAACGTCCTAGAGTTTCATTTAATTTGGTTTTCAACTTTACCAATAGTGATCCAAAGAAAATGGCAAGAAAATCACCAAAATACGAAAAATTTGAAGTTTGAAATTGGTAATCTAGCTTTTTCCGCTTGGCTGGTAGAGCAACAAAAATCGGTATTTTGCAAATTCTTCCCATTCAGCTCTAAGCGCTCATCTCTGCTAGTTTAGAAGGTATGGCGTAAAGTGTTTTTGACAACTTTTTGTGATTGCTGCCGTTCTAGACCAGCTAGAGAGCTTGCTTCAGGCTCAAATAAAAGAGGAACTTCCTCTCTTGAACGTCCTAGATTTTCATTTAATTCGGTTTTCAACTTTACCAATAGTGATCCAAAGGAAAAAGCAAGAAAATCACCCAAATACGAAAAATTTGAAATTTGAAATTGGTAATCTAGCTTTTTCCGCTTGGCTTGTAGAGCAGTTTAAAGTTGTATGCCTGTAGACAAAAAAATCGGTCTTTTGAAAATTCTTCCCATTCAACTCTAGGCGCTCTATCTCTGCTAGTGTAGAAGGTACGGCGTAAAGTGTTTTTGACAACTTTTTGTGATTGCAGCCGTTCCAGACCAGCTAGAGAGCTGGTTTTTGGCTCAAATAAAAGATAAACTTCCCCTCTTTAACGTCCTAGAGTTTCATTTAATTTGGTTTTCAACTTTACCAATAGTAATCCAAAGAAAAGGCAAGAACATCACCCAAATACGAAAAATTTGAAATTTGAAATTGGTAATCTAGCTTTTTCCGCTTGGCTGGTAGAGCAACAAAAATCGGTATTTTGCAAATTCTTCCCATTCAGCTCTAAGCGCTCATCTCTGCTAGTTTAGAAGGTATGGCGTAAAGTGTTTTTGACAACTTTTTGTGATTGCTGCCGTTCTAGACCAGCTAGAGAGCTTGTTTTAGGCTCAAATAAAAGAGGAACTTTCCCTCTTGAACGTCCTAGAGTTTCATATAATTCGGTTTTCAACTTTACCAATAGTGATCCAAAGAAAATGGCAAGAAAATCACCAAAATACGAAAAATTTGAAGTTTGAAATTGGTAATCTAGCTTTTTCCGCTTGGCTGGTAGAGCAACAAAAATCGGTATTTTGCAAATTCTTCCCATTCAGCTCTAAGCGCTCATCTCTGCTAGTTTAGAAGTTATGGCGTAAAGTGTTTTTGACAACTTTTTGTGATTGCTGCCGTTCTAGACCAGCTAGAGAGCTTGTTTTAGGCTCAAATAAAAGAGGAACTTCCCCTCTTGAACGTCCTAGAGTTTTATATAATTCGGTTTTCAACTTTACCAATAGTGATCCAAAGAAAAAAGCAATAAAATCACCCAAATACGAAAATTTGAAATTGGTAATCTATTTTTTCCGCTTGGCTGGTAGAGCAACAAAAATCGGTATTTTGCAAATTCTTCCCATTCAGCTCTAGGCGCTCTATCTCTGCTAGTGTAGAAGGTACGGCGTAAAGTGTTTTTGACAACTTTTTGTGATTGCAGCCGTTCTAGACCAGCTAGAGAGCTTGTTTTAGGCTCAAATAAAAGTGGAACTTCCCCTCTTGAACGTCCTAGAGTTTCATTTAATTCGGTTTTCAACTTTACCAATAGTGATCCAAAGAAAAAGGCAAGAAAATCACCAAAATACGAAAAATTTGAAATTTGAAATTGGTAATCTATCTTTTTCCGCTTGGCTGGTAGAGCAACAAAAATCGGTATTTTGCAAATTCTTCCCATTTAGCTCTAGGCGCTCTATCTCTGCTAGTGTAGAAGGTACGGCGTAAAGTGTTTTTGACAACTTTTTTTGATTGCAGCCGTTCTAGACCAGCTAGAGAGCTTGTTTTAGGCTCAAATAAAAGTGGAACTTCCCCTCTTGAACGTCCTAGAGTTTCATTTAATTCGGTTTTCAACTTTACCAATAGTGATCCAAAGAAAAAAGCAAGAAAATCACCCAAATACTAAGCTCTAAGCGCTCATCTCTGCTAGTTTAGAAGGTATGGCGTAAAGTGTTTTTGACAACTTTTTGTGATTGCTGCCGTTCTAGACCAGCTAGAGAGCTTGTTTTAGGCTCAAATAAAAGAGGAACTTCCCCTCTTGAACGTCCTAGAGTTTCATTTAATTCGGTTTTCAACTTTACCAATAGTGATCCAAAGAAAAAAGCAAGAAAATCACCAAAATACGAAAAATTTGAAGTTTGAAATTGGTAATCTAGCTTTTTCCGCTTGGCTTGTAGAGCAGTTTAAAGTTGTATGCCTGCAGACAAAAAACCCGGTCTTTTGAAAATTCTTCCCATTCAACTTTAGGCGCTCTATCTCTACTAGTTTAGAAGATACGTAATGTGTTTTTGACAACTTTTGGTGATTGCTGCCGTTCCAGACCAGATAGAGAGGTGGTTTTTGGCTCAAATAAAAGATAAACTTCCCCTCTTTAACGTCCTAGAGTTTCATTCAATTCGGTTTTCAACTTTACCAATAGTGATCCAAAGAAAAAAGCAAGAAAATCACCCAAATACGAAAATTTGAAATTTGAAATTGGTAATCTAGCTTTTTTCCGCTTGCTGGTAGAGCAACAAAAATCGGTATTTTGCAAATTCTTTCCATTCAGCTCTAAGCGCTCTTCTCTGCTAGTTTAGAAGGTATGGTGTAAAGTGTTTTTGACAACTCTGTGTGATTGCTGCCGTTCTAGACCAGCTAGAGAGCTTGTTTTAGGCTAAAATAAAAGAGGAACTTCCCCTCTTGAACGTCCTTGAGTTTTATTTAATTCGGTTTTCAACTTTACCAATAGTGATCCAAAGAAAAAAGCAAGAAAATCACCCAAATACGAAAAATTTGAAATTTGAAATTGGTAATCTAGCTTTTTCCGCTTGGCTTGTAGAGCAACAAAAATCGGTATTTTGCAAATTCTTCCCATTCAGCTCTAAGCGCTCATCTCTGCTAGTTTAGAAGATATGGCGTAAAGTGTTTTTGACAACTTTTTGTGATTGCTGCCGTTCTAGACCAGCTAGAGAGCTTGTTTTAGGCTCAAATAAAAGAGGAACTTCCTCTCTTGAACGTCCTAGATTTTCATTTAATTCGGTTTTCAACTTTACCAATAGTGATCCAAAGGAAAAAGCAAGAAAATCACCCAAATACTAAGCTCTAAGCGCTCATCTCTGCTAGTTTAGAAGGTATGGCGTAAAGTGTTTTTGACAACTTTTTGTGATTGCTGCCGTTCTAGACCAGCTAGAGAGCTTGTTTTAGGCTCAAATAAAAGAGGAACTTCCTCCTTTCAACTTTACCAATAGTGATCGAAAGAAAAAGGCAAGAAAATCACCAAAATACGAAAAATATGAAATTTGAAATTGGTAATCTAGCTTTTTCCGCTTGGCTTGTAGAGCAACAAAAATCGCAAATTCTTCCCATTCAGCTCTAAGCGCTCATCTCTGCTAGTTTAGATGGTATGGCGTAAAGTGTTTTTGACAACTTTTTTGTGATTGCTGCCGTTCTAGACCAGCTAGAGAGCTTGTTTTAGGCTCAAATAAAAGAGGAACTTCCTCTCTTGAACGTCCTAGATTTTCATTTAATTCGGTTTTCAACTTTACCAATAGTGATCCAAAGAAAATGGCAAGAAAATCACAAAAATACGAAAAATTTTAAGTTTGAAATTGGTAATCTAGCTTTTTCCGCTTGGCTTGTAGAGCAGTTTAAAGTTGTATGCCTGCAGACAAAAAACCCGGTCTTTTGAAAATTCTTCCCATTCAACTTTAGGCGCTCTATCTCTACTAGTTTAGAAGATACGTAATGTGTTTTTGACAACTTTTGGTGATTGCTGCCGTTCCAGACCAGATAGAGAGGTGGTTTTTGGCTCAAATAAAAGATAAACTTCCCCTCTTTAACGTCCTAGAGTTTCATTCAATTCGGTTTTCAACTATACCAATAGTGATCCAAAGAAAAAAGCAAGAAAATCACCCAAATACGAAAATTTGAAATTTGAAATTGGTAATCTAGCTTTTTTCCGCTTGCTGGTAGAGCAACAAAAATCGGTATTTTGCAAATTCTTTCCATTCAGCTCTAAGCGCTCTTCTCTGCTAGTTTAGAAGGTATGGTGTAAAGTGTTTTTGACAACTCTGTGTGATTGCTGCCGTTCTAGACCAGCTAGAGAGCTTGTTTTAGGCTAAAATAAAAGAGGAACTTCCCCTCTTGAACGTCCTTGAGTTTTATTTAATTCGGTTTTCAACTTTACCAATAGTGATCCAAAGAAAAAAGCAAGAAAATCACCCAAATACGAAAAATTTGAAATTTGAAATTGGTAATCTAGCTTTTTCCGCTTGGCTTGTAGAGCAACAAAAATCGGTATTTTGCAAATTCTTCCCATTCAGCTCTAAGCGCTCATCTCTGCTAGTTTAGAAGATATGGCGTAAAGTGTTTTTGACAACTTTTTGTGATTGCTGCCGTTCTAGACCAGCTAGAGAGCTTGTTTTAGGCTCAAATAAAAGAGGAACTTCCTCTCTTGAACGTCCTAGATTTTCATTTAATTCGGTTTTCAACTTTACCAATAGTGATCCAAAGGAAAAAGCAAGAAAATCACCCAAATACTAAGCTCTAAGCGCTCATCTCTGCTAGTTTAGAAGGTATGGCGTAAAGTGTTTTTGACAACTTTTTGTGATTGCTGCCGTTCTAGACCAGCTAGAGAGCTTGTTTTAGGCTCAAATAAAAGAGGAACTTCCTCCTTTCAACTTTACCAATAGTGATCGAAAGAAAAAGGCAAGAAAATCACCAAAATACGAAAAATATGAAATTTGAAATTGGTAATCTAGCTTTTTCCGCTTGGCTTGTAGAGCAACAAAAATCGCAAATTCTTCCCATTCAGCTCTAAGCGCTCATCTCTGCTAGTTTAGAAGGTATGGCGTAAAGTGTTTTTGACAACTTTTTTGTGATTGCTGCCGTTCTAGACCAGCTAGAGAGCTTGTTTTAGGCTCAAATAAAAAAAGGAACTTCCTCTCTTGAACGTCCTAGATTTTCATTTAATTCGGTTTTCAACTTTACCAATAGTGATCCAAAGGAAAAAGCAAGAAAATCACCCAAATACTAAGCTCTAAGCGCTCATCTCTGCTAGTTTAGAAGGTATGGTGTAAAGTGTTTTTGACAACTTTTTGTGATTGCTGCCGTTCTAGACGAGCTAGAGAGCTTGTTTTAGGCTCAAATAAAAAAGGAACTTTCCCTCTTTAACGTCCTAGAGTTTCATTTAATTCGGTTTTCAACTTTACCAATAGTGATCCAAAGAAAATGGCAAGAAAATCACCATAATACGAAAAATTTGAAGTTTGAAATTGGTAATTTAGCTTTTTCCGCTTGGCTTGTAGAGCAGTTTAAAGTTGTATGCCTGTAGACAAAAAATCGGTCTTTTGAAAATTCTTCCCATTCAACTCTAGGCGCTCTATCTCTGCTAGTTTAGAAAATACGTAATGTGTTTTTGACAACTTTTTGTGATTGCTACCGTTCCAGACCAGCTAGAGAGCTGGTTTTTGGCTCAAATAAAAGAGGAACTTTCCCTCTTGAACGTCATAGAGTTTCATTTAATTCGGTTTTCAACTTTACCAATAGTGATCCAAAGAAAAAAGCAAGAAAATCACCAAAATACGAAAAATTTGAAGTTTGAAATTGGTAATCTAGCTTTTTTCCGCTTGGCTGGTAGAGCAACAAAAATCGGTATTTTGCAAATTCTTTCCATTCAGCTCTAAGCGCTCTTCTCTGCTAGTTTAGAAGGTATGGTGTAAAGTGTTTTTGACAACTTTGTGTGATTGCTGCCGTTCTAGACCAGCTAGAGAGCTTGTTTTAGGCTAAAATAAAAGAGGAACTTCCCCTCTTGAACGTCCTTGAGTTTTATTTAATTCGGTTTTCAACTTTACCAATAGTGATCCAAAGAAAAAAGCAAGAAAATCACCCAAATACGAAAATTTGAAATTTGAAATTGGTAATCTATCTTTTTCCGCTTGGCTGGTAGAGCAACAAAAATCGGTATTTTGCAAATTCTTCCCATTGAGCTCTAGGAGCTCTATCTCTGCTAGTGTAGAAGCTAGAGAGCTTGTTTTAGGCTAAAATAAAAGAGGAACTTCCCCTCTTGAACGTCCTTGAGTTTTATTTAATTCGGTTTTCAACTTTACCAATAGTGATCCAAAGAAAAAAGCAAGAAAATCACCCAAATACGAAAAATTTGAAATTTGAAATTGGTAATCTAGCTTTTTCCGCTTGGCTTGTAGAGCAACAAAAATCGGTATTTTGCAAATTCTTCCCATTCAGCTCTAAGCGCTCATCTCTGCTAGTTTAGAAGGTATGGCGTAAAGTGTTTTTGACGACTTTTTGTGATTGCTGCCGTTCTAGACCAGCTAGAGAGCTTGTTTTAGGCTCAAATAAAAGAGGAACTTCCTCTCTTGAACGTCCTAGATTTTCATTTAATTCGGTTTTCAACTTTACCAATAGTGATCCAAAGGAAAAAGCAAGAAAATCACCCAAATACTAAGCTCTAAGCGCTCATCTCTGCTAGTTTAGAAGGTATGGCGTAAAGTGTTTTTGACAACTTTTTGTGATTGCTGCCGTTCTAGACCAGCTAGAGAGCTTGTTTTAGGCTCAAATAAAAGAGGAACTTCCTCCTTTCAACTTTACCAATAGTGATCGAAAGAAAAAGGCAAGAAAATCACCAAAATACGAAAAATATGAAATTTGAAATTGGTAATCTAGCTTTTTCCGCTTGGCTTGTAGAGCAACAAAAATCGCAAATTCTTCCCATTCAGCTCTAAGCGCTCATCTCTGCTAGTTTAGAAGGTATGGCGTAAAGTATTTTTGACAACTTTTTTGTGATTGCTGCCGTTCTAGACCAGCTAGAGAGCTTGTTTTAGGCTCAAATAAAAAAAGGAACTTCCTCTCTTGAACGTCCTAGATTTTCATTTAATTCGGTTTTCAACTTTACCAATAGTGATCCAAAGGAAAAAGCAAGAAAATCACCCAAATACTAAGCTCTAAGCGCTCATCTCTGCTAGTTTAGAAGGTATGGTGTAAAGTGTTTTTGACAACTTTTTGTTATTGCTGCCGTTCTAGACGAGCTAGAGAGCTTGTTTTAGGCTCAAATAAAAAAGGAACTTTCCCTCTTTAACGTCCTAGAGTTTCATTTAATTCGGTTTTCAACTTTACCAATAGTGATCCAAAGAAAATGGCAAGAAAATCACCATAATACGAAAAATTTGAAGTTTGAAATTGGTAATTTAGCTTTTTCCGCTTGGCTTGTAGAGCAGTTTAAAGTTGTATGCCTGTAGACAAAAAATCGGTCTTTTGAAAATTCTTCCCATTCAACTCTAGGCGCTCTATCTCTGCTAGTTTAGAAAATACGTAATGTGTTTTTGACAACTTTTTGTGATTGCTACCGTTCCAGACCAGCTAGAGAGCTGGTTTTTGGCTCAAATAAAAGAGGAACTTTCCCTCTTGAACGTCATAGAGTTTCATTTAATTCGGTTTTCAACTTTACCAATAGTGATCCAAAGAAAAAAGCAAGAAAATCACCAAAATACGAAAAATTTGAAGTTTGAAATTGGTAATCTAGCTTTTTTCCGCTTGGCTGGTAGAGCAACAAAAATCGGTATTTTGCAAATTCTTTCCATTCAGCTCTAAGCGCTCTTCTCTGCTAGTTTAGAAGGTATGGTGTAAAGTGTTTTTGACAACTTTGTGTGATTGCTGCCGTTCTAGACCAGCTAGAGAGCTTGTTTTAGGCTAAAATAAAAGAGGAACTTCCCCTCTTGAACGTCCTTGAGTTTTATTTAATTCGGTTTTCAACTTTACCAATAGTGATCCAAAGAAAAAAGCAAGAAAATCACCCAAATACTAAGCTCTAAGCGCTCATCTCTGCTAGTTTAGAAGGTATGGTGTAAAGTGTTTTTGACAACTTTTTGTGATTGCTGCCGTTCTAGACCAGCTAGAGAGCTTGTTTTAGGCTCAAATAAAAGAGGAACTTTCCCTCTTGAACGTCCTAGAGTTTCATTTAATTCGGTTTTCAACTTTACCAATAGTGATCCAAAGAAAATGGCAAGAAAATCACCAAAATACGAAAAATTTGAAGTTTGAAATTGGTAATCTAGCTTTTTCCGCTTGGCTTGTAGAGCAGTTTAAAGTTGTATGCCTGTAGACAAAAAAATCGGTCTTTTGAAAATTCTTCCCATTCAACTATAGGTGCTCTATCTCTGCTAGTTTAGAAAATACGTAATGTGTTTTTGACAACTTTTTGTGATTGCTACCGTTCCAGACCAGCTAGAGAGCTGGTTTTTGGCTCAAATAAAAGATAAACTTCCCCTCTTTAACGTCCTAGAGTTTCATTTAATTCGGTTTTCAACTTTACCAATAGTGATCCAAAGAAAATGGCAAGAAAATCACCATAATACGAAAAATTTGAAGTTTGAAATTGGTAATTTAGCTTTTTCCGCTTGGCTTGTAGAGCAGTTTAAAGTTGTATGCCTGTAGACAAAAAATCGGTCTTTTGAAAATTCTTCCCATTCAACTCTAGGCGCTCTATCTCTGCTAGTTTAGAAAATACGTAATGTGTTTTTGACAACTTTTTGTGATTGCTACCGTTCCAGACCAGCTAGAGAGCTGGTTTTTGGCTCAAATAAAAGAGGAACTTTCCCTCTTGAACGTCATAGAGTTTCATTTAATTCGGTTTTCAACTTTACCAATAGTGATCCAAAGAAAAAAGCAAGAAAATCACCAAAATACGAAAAATTTGAAGTTTGAAATTGGTAATCTAGCTTTTTTCCGCTTGGCTGGTAGAGCAACAAAAATCGGTATTTTGCAAATTCTTTCCATTCAGCTCTAAGCGCTCTTCTCTGCTAGTTTAGAAGGTATGGTGTAAAGTGTTTTTGACAACTTTGTGTGATTGCTGCCGTTCTAGACCAGCTAGAGAGCTTGTTTTAGGCTAAAATAAAAGAGGAACTTCCCCTCTTGAACGTCCTTGAGTTTTATTTAATTCGGTTTTCAACTTTACCAATAGTGATCCAAAGAAAAAAGCAAGAAAATCACCCAAATACGAAAATTTGAAATTTGAAATTGGTAATCTATCTTTTTCCGCTTGGCTGGTAGAGCAACAAAAATCGGTATTTTGCAAATTCTTCCCATTGAGCTCTAGGAGCTCTATCTCTGCTAGTGTAGAAGGTACGGCGTAAAGTGTTTTTGACAACTTTTAGTGATTGCAGCCGTTCTAGACCAGCTAGAGAGCTTGTTTTAGGCTCAAATAAAAGTGGAACTTCCCCTCTTGAACGTCCTAGAGTTTCATTTAATTCGGGTTTCAACTTTACCAATAGTGATCCAAAGAAAAAAGCAAGAAAATCACCCAAATACTAAGCTCTAAGCGCTCATCTCTGCTAGTTTAGAAGGTATGGTGTAAAGTGTTTTTGACAACTTTTTGTGATTGCTGCCGTTCTAGACCAGCTAGAGAGCTTGTTTTAGGCTCAAATAAAAGAGGAACTTTCCCTCTTGAACGTCCTAGAGTTTCATTTAATTCGGTTTTCAACTTTACCAATAGTGATCCAAAGAAAATGGCAAGAAAATCACCAAAATACGAAAAATTTGAAGTTTGAAATTGGTAATCTAGCTTTTTCCGCTTGGCTTGTAGAGCAGTTTAAAGTTGTATGCCTGTAGACAAAAAAATCGGTCTTTTGAAAATTCTTCCCATTCAACTCTAGGTGCTCTATCTCTGCTAGTTTAGAAAATACGTAATGTGTTTTTGACAACTTTTTGTGATTGCTACCGTTCCAGACCAGCTAGAGAGCTGGTTTTTGGCTCAAATAAAAGATAAACTTCCCCTCTTTAACGTCCTAGAGTTTCATTTAATTCGGTTTTCAACTTTACCAATAGTGATCCAAAGAAAATGGCAAGAAAATCACCATAATACGAAAAATTTGAAGTTTGAAATTGGTAATTTAGCTTTTTCCGCTTGGCTTGTAGAGCAGTTTAAAGTTGTATGCCTGTAGACAAAAAATCGGTCTTTTGAAAATTCTTCCCATTCAACTCTAGGCGCTCTATCTCTGCTAGTTTAGAAAATACGTAATGTGTTTTTGACAACTTTTTGTGATTGCTACCGTTCCAGACCAGCTAGAGAGCTGGTTTTTGGCTCAAATAAAAGAGGAACTTTCCCTCTTGAACGTCATAGAGTTTCATTTAATTCGGTTTTCAACTTTACCAATAGTGATCCAAAGAAAAAAGCAAGAAAATCACCAAAATACGAAAAATTTGAAGTTTGAAATTGGTAATCTAGCTTTTTTCCGCTTGGCTGGTAGAGCAACAAAAATCGGTATTTTGCAAATTCTTTCCATTCAGCTCTAAGCGCTCTTCTCTGCTAGTTTAGAAGGTATGGTGTAAAGTGTTTTTGACAACTTTGTGTGATTGCTGCCGTTCTAGACCAGCTAGAGAGCTTGTTTTAGGCTAAAATAAAAGAGGAACTTCCCCTCTTGAACGTCCTTGAGTTTTATTTAATTCGGTTTTCAACTTTACCAATAGTGATCCAAAGAAAAAAGCAAGAAAATCACCCAAATACGAAAATTTGAAATTTGAAATTGGTAATCTATCTTTTTCCGCTTGGCTGGTAGAGCAACAAAAATCGGTATTTTGCAAATTCTTCCCATTGAGCTCTAGGAGCTCTATCTCTGCTAGTGTAGAAGGTACGGCGTAAAGTGTTTTTGACAACTTTTAGTGATTGCAGCCGTTCTAGACCAGCTAGAGAGCTTGTTTTAGGCTCAAATAAAAGTGGAACTTCCCCTCTTGAACGTCCTAGAGTTTCATTTAATTCGGGTTTCAACTTTACCAATAGTGATCCAAAGAAAAAAGCAAGAAAATCACCCAAATACTAAGCTCTAAGCGCTCATCTCTGCTAGTTTAGAAGGTATGGTGTAAAGTGTTTTTGACAACTTTTTGTGATTGCTGCCGTTCTAGACCAGCTAGAGAGCTTGTTTTAGGCTCAAATAAAAGAGGAACTTTCCCTCTTGAACGTCCTAGAGTTTCATTTAATTCGGTTTTCAACTTTACCAATAGTGATCCAAAGAAAATGGCAAGAAAATCACCAAAATACGAAAAATTTGAAGTTTGAAATTGGTAATCTAGCTTTTTCCGCTTGGCTTGTAGAGCAGTTTAAAGTTGTATGCCTGTAGACAAAAAAATCGGTCTTTTGAAAATTCTTCCCATTCAACTCTAGGTGCTCTATCTCTGCTAGTTTAGAAAATACGTAATGTGTTTTTGACAACTTTTTGTGATTGCTACCGTTCCAGACCAGCTAGAGAGCTGGTTTTTGGCTCAAATAAAAGATAAACTTCCCCTCTTTAACGTCCTAGAGTTTCATTTAATTCGGTTTTCAACTTTACCAATAGTGATCCAAAGAAAATGGCAAGAAAATCACCATAATACGAAAAATTTGAAGTTTGAAATTGGTAATTTAGCTTTTTCCGCTTGGCTTGTAGAGCAGTTTAAAGTTGTATGCCTGTAGACAAAAAATCGGTCTTTTGAAAATTCTTCCCATTCAACTCTAGGCGCTCTATCTCTGCTAGTTTAGAAAATACGTAATGTGTTTTTGACAACTTTTTGTGATTGCTACCGTTCCAGACCAGCTAGAGAGCTGGTTTTTGGCTCAAATAAAAGAGGAACTTTCCCTCTTGAACGTCATAGAGTTTCATTTAATTCGGTTTTCAACTTTACCAATAGTGATCCAAAGAAAAAAGCAAGAAAATCACCAAAATACGAAAAATTTGAAGTTTGAAATTGGTAATCTAGCTTTTTTCCGCTTGGCTGGTAGAGCAACAAAAATCGGTATTTTGCAAATTCTTTCCATTCAGCTCTAAGCGCTCTTCTCTGCTAGTTTAGAAGGTATGGTGTAAAGTGTTTTTGACAACTTTGTGTGATTGCTGCCGTTCTAGACCAGCTAGAGAGCTTGTTTTAGGCTAAAATAAAAGAGGAACTTCCCCTCTTGAACGTCCTTGAGTTTTATTTAATTCGGTTTTCAACTTTACCAATAGTGATCCAAAGAAAAAAGCAAGAAAATCACCCAAATACGAAAATTTGAAATTTGAAATTGGTAATCTATCTTTTTCCGCTTGGCTGGTAGAGCAACAAAAATCGGTATTTTGCAAATTCTTCCCATTGAGCTCTAGGAGCTCTATCTCTGCTAGTGTAGAAGGTACGGCGTAAAGTGTTTTTGACAACTTTTAGTGATTGCAGCCGTTCTAGACCAGCTAGAGAGCTTGTTTTAGGCTCAAATAAAAGTGGAACTTCCCCTCTTGAACGTCCTAGAGTTTCATTTAATTCGGGTTTCAACTTTACCAATAGTGATCCAAAGAAAAAAGCAAGAAAATCACCCAAATACTAAGCTCTAAGCGCTCATCTCTGCTAGTTTAGAAGGTATGGTGTAAAGTGTTTTTGACAACTTTTTGTGATTGCTGCCGTTCTAGACCAGCTAGAGAGCTTGTTTTAGGCTCAAATAAAAGAGGAACTTTCCCTCTTGAACGTCCTAGAGTTTCATTTAATTCGGTTTTCAACTTTACCAATAGTGATCCAAAGAAAATGGCAAGAAAATCACCAAAATACGAAAAATTTGAAGTTTGAAATTGGTAATCTAGCTTTTTCCGCTTGGCTTGTAGAGCAGTTTAAAGTTGTATGCCTGTAGACAAAAAAATCGGTCTTTTGAAAATTCTTCCCATTCAACTCTAGGTGCTCTATCTCTGCTAGTTTAGAAAATACGTAATGTGTTTTTGACAACTTTTTGTGATTGCTACCGTTCCAGACCAGCTAGAGAGCTGGTTTTTGGCTCAAATAAAAGATAAACTTCCCCTCTTTAACGTCCTAGAGTTTCATTTAATTCGGTTTTCAACTTTACCAATAGTGATCCAAAGAAAAAGGCAAGAAAATCACCAAAATACGAAAAATTTGAAATTTGAAATTGGTAATCTAGCTTTTTTCCGCATGGCTGGTAGAGCAACAAAAATCGGTATTTTGCCAATTCTTCCCATTCAGCTCTAAGCGCTCATCTCTGCTAGTTTAGAAGGTATGGCGTAAAGTGTTTTTGACAACTTTTTGTGATTGCTGCCGTTCTAGACCAGCTAGAGAGCTTGTTTTAGGCTCAAATAAAAGAGGAACTTTCCCTCTTGAACGTCATAGAGTTTCATTTAATTCGGTTTTCAACTTTACCAATAGTGATCCAAAGAAAAAAGCAAGAAAATCACCAAAATACGAAAAATTTGAAGTTTGAAATTGGTAATCTAGCTTTTTTCCGCTTGGCTGGTAGAGCAACAAAAATCGGTATTTTGCAAATTCTTTCCATTCAGCTCTAAGCGCTCTTCTCTGCTAGTTTAGAAGGTATGGTGTAAAGTGTTTTTGACAACTTTGTGTGATTGCTGCCGTTCTAGACCAGCTAGAGAGCTTGTTTTAGGCTAAAATAAAAGAGGAACTTCCCCTCTTGAACGTCCTTGAGTTTTATTTAATTCGGTTTTCAACTTTACCAATAGTGATCCAAAGAAAAAAGCAAGAAAATCACCCAAATACGAAAATTTGAAATTTGAAATTGGTAATCTATCTTTTTCCGCTTGGCTGGTAGAGCAACAAAAATCGGTATTTTGCAAATTCTTCCCATTGAGCTCTAGGAGCTCTATCTCTGCTAGTGTAGAAGGTACGGCGTAAAGTGTTTTTGACAACTTTTAGTGATTGCAGCCGTTCTAGACCAGCTAGAGAGCTTGTTTTAGGCTCAAATAAAAGTGGAACTTCCCCTCTTGAACGTCCTAGAGTTTCATTTAATTCGGGTTTCAACTTTACCAATAGTGATCCAAAGAAAAAAGCAAGAAAATCACCCAAATACTAAGCTCTAAGCGCTCATCTCTGCTAGTTTAGAAGGTATGGTGTAAAGTGTTTTTGACAACTTTTTGTGATTGCTGCCGTTCTAGACCAGCTAGAGAGCTTGTTTTAGGCTCAAATAAAAGAGGAACTTTCCCTCTTGAACGTCCTAGAGTTTCATTTAATTCGGTTTTCAACTTTACCAATAGTGATCCAAAGAAAATGGCAAGAAAATCACCAAAATACGAAAAATTTGAAGTTTGAAATTGGTAATCTAGCTTTTTCCGCTTGGCTTGTAGAGCAGTTTAAAGTTGTATGCCTGTAGACAAAAAAATCGGTCTTTTGAAAATTCTTCCCATTCAACTCTAGGTGCTCTATCTCTGCTAGTTTAGAAAATACGTAATGTGTTTTTGACAACTTTTTGTGATTGCTACCGTTCCAGACCAGCTAGAGAGCTGGTTTTTGGCTCAAATAAAAGATAAACTTCCCCTCTTTAACGTCCTAGAGTTTCATTTAATTCGGTTTTCAACTTTACCAATAGTGATCCAAAGAAAAAGGTAAGAAAATCACCAAAATACGAAAAATTTGAAATTTGAAATTGGTAATCTAGCTTTTTTCCGCATGGCTGGTAGAGCAACAAAAATCGGTATTTTGCCAATTCTTCCCATTCAGCTCTAAGCGCTCATCTCTGCTAGTTTAGAAGGTATGGCGTAAAGCGTTTTTGACAACTTTTTGTGATTGCTGCCGTTCTAGACCAGCTAGAGAGCTTGTTTTAGGCTCAAATAAAAGAGGAACTTTCCCTCTTGAACGTCCTAGAGTTTCATTTAATTCGGTTTTCAACTTTACCAATAGTGATCCAAAGAAAATGGCAAGAAAGTCACCAAAATACGAAAAATTTGAAGTTTGAAATTGGTAATCTAGCTTTTTCCGCTTGGCTGGTAGAGCAACAAAAATCGGTATTTTGCAAATTCTTCCCATTCAGCTCTAAGCGCTCATCTCTGCTAGTTTAGAAGGCATGGCGTAAAGTGTTTTTGACAACTTTTTGTGATTGCTGCCGTTCTAGACCAGCTAGAGAGCTTGTTTTAGGCTCAAATAAAAGAGGAACTTCCCCTCTTGAACGTCCTAGATTTTCATTTAATTCGGTTTTCAACTTTACCAATAGTGATCCAAAGGAAAATGCAAGAAAATCACCCAAATACGAAAAATTTGAAATTTGAAATTGGTAATCTAGCTTTTTCCGCTTGGCTTGTAGAGCAACAAAAATCGGTATTTTGCAAATTCTTCCCATTCAGCTCTAAGCGCTCATCTCTGCTAGTTTAGAAGGTATGGCGTAAAGTGTTTTTGACAACTTTTTGTGATTGCTGCCGTTCTAGACCAGCTAGAGAGCTTGTTTTAGGCTCAAATAAAAGAGGAACTTCCTCTCTTGAACGTCCTAGATTTTCATTTAATTCGGTTTTCAACTTTACCAATAGTGATCCAAGGGAAAAAGCAAGAAAATCACCCAAATACTAAGCTCTAAGCGCTCATCTCTGCTAGTTTAGAAGGTATGGTGTAAAGTGTTTTTGACAACTTTTTGTGATTGCTGCCGTTCTAGACGAGCTAGAGAGCTTGTTTTAGGCTCAAATAAAAAAGGAACTTCCCCTCTTTAACGTCCTAGAGTTTCATTTAATTCGGTTTTCAACTTTACCAATAGTGATCCAAAGAAAATGGCAAGAAAATCACCAAAATACGAAAAATTTGAAGTTTGAAATTGGTAATCTAGCTTTTTCCGCTTGGCTTGTAGAGCAGTTTAAAGTTGTATGCCTGTAGACAAAAAAATCGGTCTTTTGAAAATTCTTCCCATTCAACTCTAGGCGCTCTATCTCTGCTAGTTTAGAAAATACGTAATGTGTTTTTGACAACTTTTTGTGATTGCTACCCTTCCAGACCAGCTAGAGAGCTGGTTTTTGGCTCAAATAAAAGAGGAACTTCCCCTCTTGAACGTCCTAGATTTTCATTTAATTCGGTTTTCAACTTTACCAATAGTGATCCAAAGGAAAAAGCAAGAAAATCACCCAAATACTAAGCTCTAAGCGCTCATCTCTGCTAGTTTAGAAGGTATGGCGTAAAGTGTTTTTGACAACTTTTTGTGATTGCTGCCGTTCTAGACCAGCTAGAGAGCTTGTTTTAGGCTCAAATAAAAGAGGAACTTCCTCTCTTGAACGTCCTAGATTTTCATTTAATTCGGTTTTCAACTTTACCAATAGTGATCCAAAGAAAAAAGCAAGAAAATCACCCAAATACTAAGCTCTAAGCGCTCATCTCTGCTAGTTTAGAAGGTATGGTGTAAAGTGTTTTTGACAACTTTTTGTGATTGCTGCCGTTCTAGACGAGCTAGAGAGCTTGTTTTAGGCTCAAATAAAAGAGGAACTTCCTCTCTTGAACGTCCTAGATTTTCATTTAATTCGGTTTTCAACTTTACCAATAGTGATCCAAAGGAAAAAGCAAGAAAATCACCCAAATACTAAGCTCTAAGCGCTCATCTCTGCTAGTTTAGAAGGTATGGTGTAAAGTGTTTTTGACAACTTTTTGTGATTGCTGCCGTTCTAGACGAGCTAGAGAGCTTGTTTTAGGCTCAAATAAAAAAGGAACTTCCCCTCTTTAACGTCCTAGAGTTTCATTTAATTCGGTTTTCAACTTTACCAATAGTGATCCAAAGAAAATGGCAAGAAAATCACCAAAATACGAAAAATTTGAAGTTTGAAATTGGTAATCTAGCTTTTTCCGCTTGGCTTGTAGAGCAGTTTAAAGTTGTATTCCTGTAGACAAAAAACCCGGTCTTTTGAAAATTCTTCCCATTCAACTCTAGGCGCTCTATCTCTACTAGTTTAGAAGATACGTAATGTGTTTTTGACAACTTTTGGTGATTGCTGCCGTTCCAGACCAGATAGAGAGGTGGTTTTTTGGCTCAAATAAAAGATAAACTTCCCCTCTTTAACGTCCTAGAGTTTCATTTAATTTGGTTTTCAACTTTACCAATAGTAATCCAAAGAAAAAGGCAAGAACATCACCCAAATACGAAAAATTTAAAATTGGTAATCTAGCTTTTTCCGCTTGGCTGGTAGAGCAACAAAAATCGGTATTTTGCAAATTCTTCCCATTCAGCTCTAAGCGCTCATCTCTGCTAGTTTAGAAGGTATGGTAATCTAGCTTTTTCCGCTTGGCTTGTAGAGCAGTTTAAAGTTGTATGCCTGTAGATAAAAAAATCGATCTTTTGAAAATTCTTCCCATTCAACTCTAGGTGCTCTATCTCTGCTAGTTTAGAAAATACGTAATGTGTTTTTGACAACTTTTTGTGATTGCTACCGTTCCAGACCAGCTAGAGAGCTGGTTTTTGGCTCAAATAAAAGATAAACTTCCCCTCTTTAACGTCCTAGAGTTTCATTTAATTCGGTTTTCAACTTTACCAATAGTGATCCAAAGAAAAAGGCAAGAAAATCACCAAAATACGAAAAATTTGAAATTTGAAATTGGTAATCTAGCTTTTTTCCGCATGGCTGGTAGAGCAACAAAAATCGGTATTTTGCAAATTCTTCCCATTCAGCTCTAAGCGCTCATCTCTGCTAGTTTAGAAGGTATGGCGTAAAGTGTTTTTGACAACTTTTTGTGATTGCTACCGTTCCAGACCAGCTAGAGAGCTGGTTTTTGGCTCAAATAAAAGATAAACTTCCCCTCTTTAACGTCCTAGAGTTTCATTTAATTCGGTTTTCAACTTTACCAATAGTGATCCAAAGAAAAAGGCAAGAAAATCACCAAAATACGAAAAATTTGAAATTTGAAATTGGTAATCTAGCTTTTTTCCGCATGGCTGGTAGAGCAACAAAAATCGGTATTTTGCAAATTCTTCCCATTCAGCTCTAAGCGCTCATCTCTGCTAGTTTAGAAGGTATGGCGTAAAGTGTTTTTGACAACTTTTTGTGATTGCTGCCGTTCTAGACCAGCTAGAGAGCTTGTTTTAGGCTCAAATAAAAGAGGAACTTTCCCTCTTGAACGTCCTAGAGTTTCATTTAATTCGGTTTTCAACTTTACCAATAGTGATCCAAAGAAAATGGCAAGAAAATCACCAAAATACGAAAAATTTGAAGTTTGAAATTGGTAATCTAGCTTTTTCCGCTTGGCTGGTAGAGCAACAAAAATCGGTATTTTGCAAATTCTTCCCATTCAGCTCTAAGCGCTCATCTCTGCTAGTTTAGAAGGTATGGCGTAAAGTGTTTTTGACAACTTTTTGTGATTGCTGCCGTTCTAGACCAGCTAGAGAGCTTGTTTTAGGCTCAAATAAAAGAGGAACTTCCCCTCTTGAACGTCCTAGATTTTCATTTAATTCGGTTTTCAACTTTACCAATAGTGATCCAAAGGAAAAAGCAAGAAAATCACCCAAATACGAAAAATTTGAAATTTGAAATTGGTAATCTAGCTTTTTCGGCTTGGCTTGTAGAGCAACAAAAATCGGTATTTTGCAAATTCTTCCCATTCAGCTCTAAGCGCTCATCTCTGCTAGTTTAGAAGGTATGGTGTAAAGTGTTTTTGACAACTTTTTGTGATTGCTGCCGTTCTAGACGAGCTAGAGAGCTTGTTTTAGGCTCAAATAAAAGAGGAACTTCCTCTCTTGAACGTCCTAGATTTTCATTTAATTCGGTTTTCAACTTTACCAATAGTGATCCAAAGGAAAAAGCAAGAAAATCACCCAAATACTAAGCTCTAAGCGCTCATCTCTGCTAGTTTAGAAGGTATGGTGTAAAGTGTTTTTGACAACTTTTTGTGATTGCTGCCGTTCTAGACGAGCTAGAGAGCTTGTTTTAGGCTCAAATAAAAAAGGAACTTCCCCTCTTTAACGTCCTAGAGTTTCATTTAATTCGGTTTTCAACTTTACCAATAGTGATCCAAAGAAAATGGCAAGAAAATCACCAAAATACGAAAAATTTGAAGTTTGAAATTGGTAATCTAGCTTTTTCCGCTTGGCTTGTAGAGCAGTTTAAAGTTGTATTCCTGTAGACAAAAAACCCGGTCTTTTGAAAATTCTTCCCATTCAACTCTAGGCGCTCTATCTCTACTAGTTTAGAAGATACGTAATGTGTTTTTGACAACTTTTGGTGATTGCTGCCGTTCCAGACCAGATAGAGAGGTGGTTTTTTGGCTCAAATAAAAGATAAACTTCCCCTCTTTAACGTCCTAGAGTTTCATTTAATTTGGTTTTCAACTTTACCAATAGTAATCCAAAGAAAAAGGCAAGAACATCACCCAAATACGAAAAATTTAAAATTGGTAATCTAGCTTTTTCCGCTTGGCTGGTAGAGCAACAAAAATCGGTATTTTGCAAATTCTTCCCATTCAGCTCTAAGCGCTCATCTCTGCTAGTTTAGAAGGTATGGTAATCTAGCTTTTTCCGCTTGGCTTGTAGAGCAGTTTAAAGTTGTATGCCTGTAGATAAAAAAATCGATCTTTTGAAAATTCTTCCCATTCAACTCTAGGTGCTCTATCTCTGCTAGTTTAGAAAATACGTAATGTGTTTTTGACAACTTTTTGTGATTGCTACCGTTCCAGACCAGCTAGAGAGCTGGTTTTTGGCTCAAATAAAAGATAAACTTCCCCTCTTTAACGTCCTAGAGTTTCATTTAATTCGGTTTTCAACTTTACCAATAGTGATCCAAAGAAAAAGGCAAGAAAATCACCAAAATACGAAAAATTTGAAATTTGAAATTGGTAATCTAGCTTTTTTCCGCATGGCTGGTAGAGCAACAAAAATCGGTATTTTGCAAATTCTTCCCATTCAGCTCTAAGCGCTCATCTCTGCTAGTTTAGAAGGTATGGCGTAAAGTGTTTTTGACAACTTTTTGTGATTGCTACCGTTCCAGACCAGCTAGAGAGCTGGTTTTTGGCTCAAATAAAAGATAAACTTCCCCTCTTTAACGTCCTAGAGTTTCATTTAATTCGGTTTTCAACTTTACCAATAGTGATCCAAAGAAAAAGGCAAGAAAATCACCAAAATACGAAAAATTTGAAATTTGAAATTGGTAATCTAGCTTTTTTCCGCATGGCTGGTAGAGCAACAAAAATCGGTATTTTGCAAATTCTTCCCATTCAGCTCTAAGCGCTCATCTCTGCTAGTTTAGAAGGTATGGCGTAAAGTGTTTTTGACAACTTTTTGTGATTGCTGCCGTTCTAGACCAGCTAGAGAGCTTGTTTTAGGCTCAAATAAAAGAGGAACTTTCCCTCTTGAACGTCCTAGAGTTTCATTTAATTCGGTTTTCAACTTTACCAATAGTGATCCAAAGAAAATGGCAAGAAAATCACCAAAATACGAAAAATTTGAAGTTTGAAATTGGTAATCTAGCTTTTTCCGCTTGGCTGGTAGAGCAACAAAAATCGGTATTTTGCAAATTCTTCCCATTCAGCTCTAAGCGCTCATCTCTGCTAGTTTAGAAGGTATGGCGTAAAGTGTTTTTGACAACTTTTTGTGATTGCTGCCGTTCTAGACCAGCTAGAGAGCTTGTTTTAGGCTCAAATAAAAGAGGAACTTCCCCTCTTGAACGTCCTAGATTTTCATTTAATTCGGTTTTCAACTTTACCAATAGTGATCCAAAGGAAAAAGCAAGAAAATCACCCAAATACGAAAAATTTGAAATTTGAAATTGGTAATCTAGCTTTTTCGGCTTGGCTTGTAGAGCAACAAAAATCGGTATTTTGCAAATTCTTCCCATTCAGCTCTAAGCGCTCATCTCTGCTAGTTTAGAAGGTATGGTGTAAAGTGTTTTTGACAACTTTTTGTGATTGCTGCCGTTCTAGACGAGCTAGAGAGCTTGTTTTAGGCTCAAATAAAAGAGGAACTTCCTCTCTTGAACGTCCTAGATTTTCATTTAATTCGGTTTTCAACTTTACCAATAGTGATCCAAAGGAAAAAGCAAGAAAATCACCCAAATACTAAGCTCTAAGCGCTCATCTCTGCTAGTTTAGAAGGTATGGTGTAAAGTGTTTTTGACAACTTTTTGTGATTGCTGCCGTTCTAGACGAGCTAGAGAGCTTGTTTTAGGCTCAAATAAAAAAGGAACTTCCCCTCTTTAACGTCCTAGAGTTTCATTTAATTCGGTTTTCAACTTTACCAATAGTGATCCAAAGAAAATGGCAAGAAAATCACCAAAATACGAAAAATTTGAAGTTTGAAATTGGTAATCTAGCTTTTTCCGCTTGGCTTGTAGAGCAGTTTAAAGTTGTATTCCTGTAGACAAAAAACCCGGTCTTTTGAAAATTCTTCCCATTCAACTCTAGGCGCTCTATCTCTACTAGTTTAGAAGATACGTAATGTGTTTTTGACAACTTTTGGTGATTGCTGCCGTTCCAGACCAGATAGAGAGGTGGTTTTTTGGCTCAAATAAAAGATAAACTTCCCCTCTTTAACGTCCTAGAGTTTCATTTAATTTGGTTTTCAACTTTACCAATAGTAATCCAAAGAAAAAGGCAAGAACATCACCCAAATACGAAAAATTTAAAATTGGTAATCTAGCTTTTTCCGCTTGGCTGGTAGAGCAACAAAAATCGGTATTTTGCAAATTCTTCCCATTCAGCTCTAAGCGCTCATCTCTGCTAGTTTAGAAGGTATGGTAATCTAGCTTTTTCCGCTTGGCTTGTAGAGCAGTTTAAAGTTGTATGCCTGTAGATAAAAAAATCGATCTTTTGAAAATTCTTCCCATTCAACTCTAGGTGCTCTATCTCTGCTAGTTTAGAAAATACGTAATGTGTTTTTGACAACTTTTTGTGATTGCTACCGTTCCAGACCAGCTAGAGAGCTGGTTTTTGGCTCAAATAAAAGATAAACTTCCCCTCTTTAACGTCCTAGAGTTTCATTTAATTCGGTTTTCAACTTTACCAATAGTGATCCAAAGAAAAAGGCAAGAAAATCACCAAAATACGAAAAATTTGAAATTTGAAATTGGTAATCTAGCTTTTTTCCGCATGGCTGGTAGAGCAACAAAAATCGGTATTTTGCAAATTCTTCCCATTCAGCTCTAAGCGCTCATCTCTGCTAGTTTAGAAGGTATGGCGTAAAGTGTTTTTGACAACTTTTTGTGATTGCTACCGTTCCAGACCAGCTAGAGAGCTGGTTTTTGGCTCAAATAAAAGATAAACTTCCCCTCTTTAACGTCCTAGAGTTTCATTTAATTCGGTTTTCAACTTTACCAATAGTGATCCAAAGAAAAAGGCAAGAAAATCACCAAAATACGAAAAATTTGAAATTTGAAATTGGTAATCTAGCTTTTTTCCGCATGGCTGGTAGAGCAACAAAAATCGGTATTTTGCAAATTCTTCCCATTCAGCTGTAAGCGCTCATCTCTGCTAGTTTAGAAGGTATGGCGTAAAGTGTTTTTGACAACTTTTTGTGATTGCTGCCGTTCTAGACCAGCTAGAGAGCTTGTTTTAGGCTCAAATAAAAGAGGAACTTTCCCTCTTGAACGTCCTAGAGTTTCATTTAATTCGGTTTTCAACTTTACCAATAGTGATCCAAAGAAAATGGCAAGAAAATCACCAAAATACGAAAAATTTGAAGTTTGAAATTGGTAATCTAGCTTTTTCCGCTTGGCTGGTAGAGCAACAAAAATCGGTATTTTGCAAATTCTTCCCATTCAGCTCTAAGCGCTCATCTCTGCTAGTTTAGAAGGTATGGCGTAAAGTGTTTTTGACAACTTTTTGTGATTGCTGCCGTTCTAGACCAGCTAGAGAGCTTGTTTTAGGCTCAAATAAAAGAGGAACTTCCCCTCTTGAACGTCCTAGATTTTCATTTAATTCGGTTTTCAACTTTACCAATAGTGATCCAAAGGAAAAAGCAAGAAAATCACCCAAATACGAAAAATTTGAAATTTGAAATTGGTAATCTAGCTTTTTCGGCTTGGCTTGTAGAGCAACAAAAATCGGTATTTTGCAAATTCTTCCCATTCAGCTCTAAGCGCTCATCTCTGCTAGTTTAGAAGGTATGGCGTAAAGTGTTTTTGACAACTTTTTGTGATTGCTGCCGTTCTAGACCAGCTAGAGAGCTTGTTTTCGGCTCAAATAAAAGAGGAACTTCCTCTCTTGAACGTCCTAGATTTTCATTTAATTCGGTTTTCAACTTTACCAATAGTGATCCAAAGAAAATGGCAAGAAAATCACCAAAATACGAAAAATTTGAAGTTTGAAATTGGTAATCTAGGTTTTTCCGCTTGGCTTGTAGAGCAGTTTAAAGTTGTATGCCTGTAGACAAAAAAATCGGTCTTTTGAAAATTCTTCCCATTCAACTCTAGGCGCTCTATCTCTGCTAGTTTAGAAAATACGTAATGTGTTTTTGACAACTTTTTGTGATTGCTACCGTTCCAGACCAGCTAGAGAGCTGGTTTTTGGCTCAAATAAAAGAGGAACTTTCCCTCTTTAACGTCCTAGAGTTTCATTTAATTCGGTTTTCAACTTTACCAATAGTGATCCAAAGAAAAAGGCAAGAAAATCACTCAAATACGAAACATTTGAAATTTGAAATTGGTAATCTAGCTTTTTTCCGCTTGGCTGGTAGAGCAACAAAAATCGGTATTTTGCAAATTCTTCCCATTCAGCTCTAAGCGCTCTTCTCTGCTAGTTTAGAAGGTATGGTGTAAAGTGTTTTTGACAACTTTGTGTGATTGCTGCCGTTCTAGACCAGCTAGAGAGCTTGTTTTAGGCTAAAATAAAAGAGGAACTTCCCGTCTTGAACGTCCTTGGGTTTTATTTAATTCGGTTTTCAACTTTACCAATAGTGATCCAAAGAAAAAAGCAAGAAAATCACCCAAATACTAAGCTCTAAGCGCTCATCTCTGCTAGTTTAGAAGGTATGGTGTAAAGTGTTTTTGACAACTTTTTGTGATTGCTGCCGTTCTAGACGAGCTAGAGAGCTTGTTTTAGGCTCAAATAAAAGAGGAACTTCCTCTCTTGAACGTCCTAGATTTTCATTTAATTCGGTTTTCAACTTTACCAATAGTGATCCAAAGGAAAAAGCAAGAAAATCACCCAAATACTAAGCTCTAAGCGCTCATCTCTGCTAGTTTAGAAGGTATGGTGTAAAGTGTTTTTGACAACTTTTTGTGATTGCTGCCGTTCTAGACCAGCTAGAGAGCTTGTTTTAGGCTCAAATAAAAAAGGAACTTCCCCTCTTTAACGTCCTAGAGTTTCATTTAATTCGGTTTTCAACTTTACCAATAGTGATCCAAAGAAAATGGGAAGAAAATCACCAAAATACGAAAAATTTGAAGTTTGAAATTGGTAATCTAGCTTTTTCCGCTTGGCTTGTAGAGCAGTTTAAAGTTGTATGCCTGTAGACAAAAAAATCGATCTTTTGAAAATTCTTCCCATTCAACTCTAGGTGCTCTATCTCTGCTAGTTTAGAAAATACGTAATGTGATTTTGACAACTTTTTGTGATTGCTGCCGTTCCAGACCAGCTAGAGAGCTGGTTTTTGGCTCAAATAAAAGATAAACTTCCCCTCTTTAACGTCCTAGAGTTTCATTTAATTCGGTTTTCAACTTTACCAATAGTGATCCAAAGAAAAAAGCAAGAAAATCACCAAAATACGAAAAATTTGAAGTTTGAAATTGGTAATCTAGCTTTTTTCCGCATGGCTGGTAGAGCAACAAAAATCGGTCTTTTGCAAATTCTTCCCATTCAGCTCTAAGCGCTCATCTCTGCTAGTTTAGAAGGTATGGCGTAAAGTGTTTTTGAAAATTTTTGTGATTGCTGCCGTTCTAGACCAGCTAGAGAGCTTGTTTTAGGCTCAAATAAAAGAGGAACTTTCCCTCTTGAACGTCCTAGATTTTCATTTAATTCGGTTTTCAACTTTACCAATAGTGATCCAAAGAAAATGGCAAGAAAATCACCAAAATACGAAAAATTTGAAGTTTGAAATTGGTAATCTAGCTTTTTCCGCTTGGCTGGTAGAGCAACAAAAATCGGTATTTTGCAAATTCTTCCCATTCAGCTCTAAGCGCTCATCTCTGCTAGTTTAGAAGGTATGGCGTAAAGTGTTTTTGACAACTTTTTGTGATTGCTGCCGTTCTAGACCAGCTAGAGAGCTTGTTTTAGGCTCAAATAAAAGAGGAACTTCCCCTCTTGAACGTCCTAGATTTTCATTTAATTCGGTTTTCAACTTTACCAATAGTGATCCAAAGGAAAAAGCAAGAAAATCATCCAAATACGAAAAATTTGAAATTTGAAATTGGTAATCTAGCTTTTTCCGCTTGGCTTGTAGAGCAACAAAAATCGGTATTTTGCAAATTCTTCCCATTCAGCTCTAAGCGCTCATCTCTGCTAGTTTAGAAGGTATGGCGTAAAGTGTTTTTGACAACTTTTTGTGATTGCTGCCGTTCTAGACCAGCTAGAGAGCTTGTTTTCGGCTCAAATAAAAGAGGAACTTCCTCTCTTGAACGTCCTAGATTTTCATTTAATTCGGTTTTCAACTTTACCAATAGTGATCCAAAGGAAAAAGCAAGAACATCACCCAAATACTAAGCTCTAAGCGCTCATCTCTGCTAGTTTAGAAGGTATGGTGTAAAGTGTTTTTGACAACTTTTTATGATTGCTGCCGTTCTAGACGAGCTAGAGAGCTTGTTTTAGGCTCAAATGAAAAAGGAACTTCCCCTCTTTAACGTCCTAGAGTTTCATTTAATTCGGTTTTCAACTTTACCAATAGTGATCCAAAGAAAATGGCAAGAAAATCACCAAAATACGAAAAATTTGAAGTTTGAAATTGGTAATCTAGTTTTTCCGCTTGGCTTGTAGAGCAGTTTAAAGTTGTATGCCTGTAGACAAAAAAATCGGTCTTTTGAAAATTCTTCCCATTCAACTCTAGGCGCTCTATCTCTGCTAGTTTAGAAAATACGTAATGTGTTTTTGACAACTTTTTGTGATTGCTACCGTTCCAGACCAGCTAGAGAGCTGGTTTTTGGCTCAAATAAAAGAGGAACTTTCCCTCTTGAACGTCCTAGATTTTCATTTAATTCGGTTTTCAACTTTACCAATAGTGATCCAAAGAAAATGGCAAGAAAATCACCAAAATACGAAAAATTTGAAGTTTGAAATTGGTAATCTAGCTTTTTCCGCTTGGCTGGTAGAGCAACAAAAATCGGTATTTTGCAAATTCTTCCCATTCAGCTCTAAGCGCTCATCTCTGCTAGTTTAGAAGGTATGGCGTAAAGTGTTTTTGACAACTTTTTGTGATTGCTGCCGTTCTAGACCAGCTAGAGAGCTTGTTTTAGGCTCAAATAAAAGAGGAACTTCCCCTCTTGAACGTCCTAGATTTTCATTTAATTCGGTTTTCAACTTTACCAATAGTGATCCAAAGGAAAAAGCAAGAAAATCACCCAAATACGAAAAATTTGAAATTTGAAATTGGTAATCTAGCTTTTTCCGCTTGGCTTGTAGAGCAACAAAAATCGGTATTTTGCAAATTCTTCCCATTCAGCTCTAAGCGCTCATCTCTGCTAGTTTAGAAGGTATGGCGTAAAGTGTTTTTGACAACTTTTTGTGATTGCTGCCGTTCTAGACCAGCTAGAGAGCTTGTTTTCGGCTCAAATAAAAGAGGAACTTCCTCTCTTGAACGTCCTAGATTTTCATTTAATTCGGTTTTCAACTTTACCAATAATGATCCAAAGGAAAAAGCAAGAACATCACCCAAATACTAAGCTCTAAGCGCTCATCTCTGCTAGTTTAGAAGGTATGGTGTAAAGTGTTTTTGACAACTTTTTGTGATTGCTGCCGTTCTAGACGAGCTAGAGAGCTTGTTTTAGGCTCAAATAAAAAAGGAACTTCCCCTCTTTAACGTCCTAGAGTTTCATTTAATTCGGTTTTCAACTTTACCAATAGTGATCCAAAGAAAATGGCAAGAAAATCACCAAAATACGAAAAATTTGAAGTTTGAAATTGGTAATCTAGTTTTTCCGCTTGGCTTGTAGAGCAGTTTAAAGTTGTATGCCTGTAGACAAAAAAATCGGTCTTTTGAAAATTCTTCCCATTCAACTCTAGGCGCTCTATCTCTGCTAGTTTAGAAAATACGTAATGTGTTTTTGACAACTTTTTGTGATTGCTACCGTTCCAGACCAGCTAGAGAGCTGGTTTTTGGCTCAAATAAAAGAGGAACTTTCCCTCTTTAACGTCCTAGAGTTTCATTTAATTCGGTTTTCAACTTTACCAATAGTGATCCAAAGAAAAAGGCAAGAAAATCACTCAAATACGAAACATTTGAAATTTGAAATTGGTAATCTAGCTTTTTTCCGCTTGGCTGGTAGAGCAACAAAAATCGGTATTTTGCAAATTCTTCCCATTCAGCTCTAAGCGCTCATCTCCGCTAGTTTAGAAAATACGTAATGTGTTTTTGACAACTTTTTGTGATTGCTGCCGTTCTAGACCAGCTAGAGGGCCTGTTTTAGGCTCAAATAAAAAAGGAACTTCCCCTCTTTAACGTCCTAGAGTTTCATTTAATTCGGTTTTCAACTTTACCAATAGTGA
Source organism: Coelopa pilipes (assembly GCA_947389925.1). NCBI lineage: Eukaryota > Metazoa > Arthropoda > Insecta > Diptera > Coelopidae > Coelopa > Coelopa pilipes. The sequence continues at coordinate 13,374,629 of OX376700.1, forward strand.
TCCAAAGAAAATGGCAAGAAAATCACTCAAATACGAAAAGTGGAACTTCCCCTCTTGAACGTCATAGAGTTTCATTTAATTCGGTTTTCAACTTTACCAATAGTGATCCAAAGAAAAAAGCAAGAAAATCACCAAAATACGAAAAATTTGAAGTTTGAAATTGGTAATCTAGCTTTTTTCCGCTTGGCTGGTAGAGCAACAAAAATCGGTATTTTGCAAATTCTTTCCATTCAGCTCTAAGCGCTCTTCTCTGCTAGTTTAGAAGGTATGGTGTAAAGTGTTTTTGACAACTTTGTGTGATTGCTGCCGTTCTAGACCAGCTAGAGAGCTTGTTTTAGGCTAAAATAAAAGAGGAACTTCCCCTCTTGAACGTCCTTGAGTTTTATTTAATTCGGTTTTCAACTTTACCAATAGTGATCCAAAGAAAAAAGCAAGAAAATCACCCAAATACGAAAATTTGAAATTTGAAATTGGTAATCTATCTTTTTCCGCTTGGCTGGTAGAGCAACAAAAATCGGTATTTTGCAAATTCTTCCCATTGAGCTCTAGGCGCTCTATCTCCGCTAGTGTAGAAGGTACGGGGTAAGGTTTTTTTGACAACTTTTAGTGATTGCAGCCGTTCTAGACCAGCTAGAGAGCTTGTTTTAGGCTCAAATAAAAGTGGAACTTCCCCTCTTGAACGTCCTAGAGTTTCATTTAATTCGGTTTTCAACTTTACCAATAGTGATCCAAAGAAAAAAGCAAGAAAATCACCAAAATACGAAAAATTTGAAGTTTGAAATTGGTAATCTAGCTTTTTTCCGCTTGGCTGGTAGAGCAACAAAAATCGGTATTTTGCAAATTCTTTCCATTCAGCTCTAAGCGCTCTTCTCTGCTAGTTTAGAAGGTATGGTGTAAAGTGTTTTTGACAACTTTGTGTGATTGCTGCCGTTCTAGACCAGCTAGAGAGCTTGTTTTAGGCTAAAATAAAAGAGGAACTTCCCCTCTTGAACGTCCTTGAGTTTTATTTAATTCGGTTTTCAACTTTACCAATAGTGATCCAAAGAAAAAAGCAAGAAAATCACCCAAATACGAAAATTTGAAATTTGAAATTGGTAATCTATCTTTTTCCGCTTGGCTGGTAGAGCAACAAAAATCGGTATTTTGCAAATTCTTCCCATTGAGCTCTAGGCGCTCTATCTCCGCTAGTGTAGAAGGTACGGGGTAAGGTTTTTTTGACAACTTTTAGTGATTGCAGCCGTTCTAGACCAGCTAGAGAGCTTGTTTTCGGCTCAAATAAAAGAGGAACTTCCTCTCTTGAACGTCCTAGATTTTCATTTAATTCGGTTTTCAACTTTACCAATAGTGATCCAAAGGAAAAAGCAAGAAAATCATCCAAATACGAAAAATTTGAAATTTGAAATTGGTAATCTAGCTTTTTCCGCTTGGCTTGTAGAGCAACAAAAATCGGTATTTTGCAAATTCTTCCCATTCAGCTCTAAGCGCTCATCTCTGCTAGTTTAGAAGGTATGGCGTAAAGTGTTTTTGACAACTTTTTGTGATTGCTGCCGTTCTAGACCAGCTAGAGAGCTTGTTTTCGGCTCAAATAAAAGAGGAACTTCCTCTCTTGAACGTCCTAGATTTTCATTTAATTCGGTTTTCAACTTTACCAATAGTGATCCAAAGGAAAAAGCAAGAAAATCATCCAAATACGAAAAATTTGAAATTTGAAATTGGTAATCTAGCTTTTTCCGCTTGGCTTGTAGAGCAACAAAAATCGGTATTTTGCAAATTCTTCCCATTCAGCTCTAAGCGCTCATCTCTGCTAGTTTAGAAGGTATGGCGTAAAGTGTTTTTGACAACTTTTTGTGATTGCTGCCGTTCTAGAACAGCTAGAGAGCTTGTTTTCGGCTCAAATAAAAGAGGAACTTCCTCTCTTGAACGTCCTAGATTTTCATTTAATTCGGTTTTCAACTTTACCAATAGTGATCCAAAGGAAAAAGCAAGAACATCACCCAAATACTAAGCTCTAAGCGCTCATCTCTGCTAGTTTAGAAGGTATGGTGTAAAGTGTTTTTGACAACTTTTTGTGATTGCTGCCGTTCTAGACGAGCTAGAGAGCTTGTTTTAGGCTCAAATGAAAAAGGAACTTCCCCTCTTTAACGTCCTAGAGTTTCATTTAATTCGGTTTTCAACTTTACCAATAGTGATCCAAAGAAAATGGCAAGAAAATCACCAAAATACGAAAAATTTGAAGTTTGAAATTGGTAATCTAGTTTTTCCGCTTGGCTTGTAGAGCAGTTTAAAGTTGTATGCCTGTAGACAAAAAAATCGGTCTTTTGAAAATTCTTCCCATTCAACTCTAGGCGCTCTATCTCTGCTAGTTTAGAAAATACGTAATGTGTTTTTGACAACTTTTTGTGATTGCTACCGTTCCAGACCAGCTAGAGAGCTGGTTTTTGGCTCAAATAAAAGAGGAACTTTCCCTCTTTAACGTCCTAGAGTTTCATTTAATTCGGTTTTCAACTTTACCAATAGTGATCCAAAGAAAAAGGCAAGAAAATCACTCAAATACGAAACATTTGAAATTTGAAATTGGTAATCTAGCTTTTTTCCGCTTGGCTGGTAGAGCAACAAAAATCGGTATTTTGCAAATTCTTCCCATTCAGCTCTAAGCGCTCTTCTCTGCTAGTTTAGAAGGTATGGTGTAAAGTGTTTTTGACAACTTTGTGTGATTGCTGCCGTTCTAGACCAGCTAGAGAGCTTGTTTTAGGCTAAAATAAAAGAGGAACTTCCCGTCTTGAACGTCCTTGGGTTTTATTTAATTCGGTTTTCAACTTTACCAATAGTGATCCAAAGAAAAAAGCAAGAAAATCACCCAAATACTAAGCTCTAAGCGCTCATCTCTGCTAGTTTAGAAGGTATGGTGTAAAGTGTTTTTGACAACTTTGTGTGATTGCTGCCGTTCTAGACCAGCTAGAGAGCTTGTTTTAGGCTAAAATAAAAGAGGAACTTCCCGTCTTGAACGTCCTTGGGTTTTATTTAATTCGGTTTTCAACTTTACCAATAGTGATCCAAAGGAAAAAGCAAGAAAATCATCCAAATACGAAAAATTTGAAATTTGAAATTGGTAATCTAGCTTTTTCCGCTTGGCTTGTAGAGCAACAAAAATCGGTATTTTGCAAATTCTTCCCATTCAGCTCTAAGCGCTCATCTCTGCTAGTTTAGAAGGTATGGCGTAAAGTGTTTTTGACAACTTTTTGTGATTGCTGCCGTTCTAGACCAGCTAGAGAGCTTGTTTTCGGCTCAAATAAAAGAGGAACTTCCTCTCTTGAACGTCCTAGATTTTCATTTAATTCGGTTTTCAACTTTACCAATAGTGATCCAAAGGAAAAAGCAAGAAAATCATCCAAATACGAAAAATTTGAAATTTGAAATTGGTAATCTAGCTTTTTCCGCTTGGCTTGTAGAGCAACAAAAATCGGTATTTTGCAAATTCTTCCCATTCAGCTCTAAGCGCTCATCTCTGCTAGTTTAGAAGGTATGGCGTAAAGTGTTTTTGACAACTTTTTGTGATTGCTGCCGTTCTAGAACAGCTAGAGAGCTTGTTTTCGGCTCAAATAAAAGAGGAACTTCCTCTCTTGAACGTCCTAGATTTTCATTTAATTCGGTTTTCAACTTTACCAATAGTGATCCAAAGGAAAAAGCAAGAACATCACCCAAATACTAAGCTCTAAGCGCTCATCTCTGCTAGTTTAGAAGGTATGGTGTAAAGTGTTTTTGACAACTTTTTGTGATTGCTGCCGTTCTAGACGAGCTAGAGAGCTTGTTTTAGGCTCAAATGAAAAAGGAACTTCCCCTCTTTAACGTCCTAGAGTTTCATTTAATTCGGTTTTCAACTTTACCAATAGTGATCCAAAGAAAATGGCAAGAAAATCACCAAAATACGAAAAATTTGAAGTTTGAAATTGGTAATCTAGTTTTTCCGCTTGGCTTGTAGAGCAGTTTAAAGTTGTATGCCTGTAGACAAAAAAATCGGTCTTTTGAAAATTCTTCCCATTCAACTCTAGGCGCTCTATCTCTGCTAGTTTAGAAAATACGTAATGTGTTTTTGACAACTTTTTGTGATTGCTACCGTTCCAGACCAGCTAGAGAGCTGGTTTTTGGCTCAAATAAAAGAGGAACTTTCCCTCTTTAACGTCCTAGAGTTTCATTTAATTCGGTTTTCAACTTTACCAATAGTGATCCAAAGAAAAAGGCAAGAAAATCACTCAAATACGAAACATTTGAAATTTGAAATTGGTAATCTAGCTTTTTTCCGCTTGGCTGGTAGAGCAACAAAAATCGGTATTTTGCAAATTCTTCCCATTCAGCTCTAAGCGCTCTTCTCTGCTAGTTTAGAAGGTATGGTGTAAAGTGTTTTTGACAACTTTGTGTGATTGCTGCCGTTCTAGACCAGCTAGAGAGCTTGTTTTAGGCTAAAATAAAAGAGGAACTTCCCGTCTTGAACGTCCTTGGGTTTTATTTAATTCGGTTTTCAACTTTACCAATAGTGATCCAAAGAAAAAAGCAAGAAAATCACCCAAATACTAAGCTCTAAGCGCTCATCTCTGCTAGTTTAGAAGGTATGGTGTAAAGTGTTTTTGACAACTTTTTGTGATTGCTGCCGTTCTAGACGAGCTAGAGAGCTTGTTTTAGGCTCAAATAAAAGAGGAACTTCCTCTCTTGAACGTCCTAGATTTTCATTTAATTCGGTTTTCAACTTTACCAATAGTGATCCAAAGGAAAAAGCAAGAAAATCACCCAAATACTAAGCTCTAAGCGCTCATCTCTGCTAGTTTAGAAGGTATGGTGTAAAGTGTTTTTGACAACTTTTTGTGATTGCTGCCGTTCTAGACCAGCTAGAGAGCTTGTTTTAGGCTCAAATAAAAAAGGAACTTCCCCTCTTTAACGTCCTAGAGTTTCATTTAATTCGGTTTTCAACTTTACCAATAGTGATCCAAAGAAAATGGGAAGAAAATCACCAAAATACGAAAAATTTGAAGTTTGAAATTGGTAATCTAGCTTTTTCCGCTTGGCTTGTAGAGCAGTTTAAAGTTGTATGCCTGTAGACAAAAAAATCGATCTTTTGAAAATTCTTCCCATTCAACTCTAGGTGCTCTATCTCTGCTAGTTTAGAAAATACGTAATGTGATTTTGACAACTTTTTGTGATTGCTGCCGTTCCAGACCAGCTAGAGAGCTGGTTTTTGGCTCAAATAAAAGATAAACTTCCCCTCTTTAACGTCCTAGAGTTTCATTTAATTCGGTTTTCAACTTTACCAATAGTGATCCAAAGAAAAAAGCAAGAAAATCACCAAAATACGAAAAATTTGAAGTTTGAAATTGGTAATCTAGCTTTTTTCCGCATGGCTGGTAGAGCAACAAAAATCGGTCTTTTGCAAATTCTTCCCATTCAGCTCTAAGCGCTCATCTCTGCTAGTTTAGAAGGTATGGCGTAAAGTGTTTTTGAAAATTTTTGTGATTGCTGCCGTTCTAGACCAGCTAGAGAGCTTGTTTTAGGCTCAAATAAAAGAGGAACTTTCCCTCTTGAACGTCCTAGATTTTCATTTAATTCGGTTTTCAACTTTACCAATAGTGATCCAAAGAAAATGGCAAGAAAATCACCAAAATACGAAAAATTTGAAGTTTGAAATTGGTAATCTAGCTTTTTCCGCTTGGCTGGTAGAGCAACAAAAATCGGTATTTTGCAAATTCTTCCCATTCAGCTCTAAGCGCTCATCTCTGCTAGTTTAGAAGGTATGGCGTAAAGTGTTTTTGACAACTTTTTGTGATTGCTGCCGTTCTAGACCAGCTAGAGAGCTTGTTTTAGGCTCAAATAAAAGAGGAACTTCCCCTCTTGAACGTCCTAGATTTTCATTTAATTCGGTTTTCAACTTTACCAATAGTGATCCAAAGGAAAAAGCAAGAAAATCATCCAAATACGAAAAATTTGAAATTTGAAATTGGTAATCTAGCTTTTTCCGCTTGGCTTGTAGAGCAACAAAAATCGGTATTTTGCAAATTCTTCCCATTCAGCTCTAAGCGCTCATCTCTGCTAGTTTAGAAGGTATGGCGTAAAGTGTTTTTGACAACTTTTTGTGATTGCTGCCGTTCTAGACCAGCTAGAGAGCTTGTTTTCGGCTCAAATAAAAGAGGAACTTCCTCTCTTGAACGTCCTAGATTTTCATTTAATTCGGTTTTCAACTTTACCAATAGTGATCCAAAGGAAAAAGCAAGAACATCACCCAAATACTAAGCTCTAAGCGCTCATCTCTGCTAGTTTAGAAGGTATGGTGTAAAGTGTTTTTGACAACTTTTTGTGATTGCTGCCGTTCTAGACGAGCTAGAGAGCTTGTTTTAGGCTCAAATGAAAAAGGAACTTCCCCTCTTTAACGTCCTAGAGTTTCATTTAATTCGGTTTTCAACTTTACCAATAGTGATCCAAAGAAAATGGCAAGAAAATCACCAAAATACGAAAAATTTGAAGTTTGAAATTGGTAATCTAGTTTTTCCGCTTGGCTTGTAGAGCAGTTTAAAGTTGTATGCCTGTAGACAAAAAAATCGGTCTTTTGAAAATTCTTCCCATTCAACTCTAGGCGCTCTATCTCTGCTAGTTTAGAAAATACGTAATGTGTTTTTGACAACTTTTTGTGATTGCTACCGTTCCAGACCAGCTAGAGAGCTGGTTTTTGGCTCAAATAAAAGAGGAACTTTCCCTCTTGAACGTCCTAGATTTTCATTTAATTCGGTTTTCAACTTTACCAATAGTGATCCAAAGAAAATGGCAAGAAAATCACCAAAATACGAAAAATTTGAAGTTTGAAATTGGTAATCTAGCTTTTTCCGCTTGGCTGGTAGAGCAACAAAAATCGGTATTTTGCAAATTCTTCCCATTCAGCTCTAAGCGCTCATCTCTGCTAGTTTAGAAGGTATGGCGTAAAGTGTTTTTGACAACTTTTTGTGATTGCTGCCGTTCTAGACCAGCTAGAGAGCTTGTTTTCGGCTCAAATAAAAGAGGAACTTCCTCTCTTGAACGTCCTAGATTTTCATTTAATTCGGTTTTCAACTTTACCAATAATGATCCAAAGGAAAAAGCAAGAACATCACCCAAATACTAAGCTCTAAGCGCTCATCTCTGCTAGTTTAGAAGGTATGGTGTAAAGTGTTTTTGACAACTTTTTGTGATTGCTGCCGTTCTAGACGAGCTAGAGAGCTTGTTTTAGGCTCAAATAAAAAAGGAACTTCCCCTCTTTAACGTCCTAGAGTTTCATTTAATTCGGTTTTCAACTTTACCAATAGTGATCCAAAGAAAATGGCAAGAAAATCACCAAAATACGAAAAATTTGAAGTTTGAAATTGGTAATCTAGTTTTTCCGCTTGGCTTGTAGAGCAGTTTAAAGTTGTATGCCTGTAGACAAAAAAATCGGTCTTTTGAAAATTCTTCCCATTCAACTCTAGGCGCTCTATCTCTGCTAGTTTAGAAAATACGTAATGTGTTTTTGACAACTTTTTGTGATTGCTACCGTTCCAGACCAGCTAGAGAGCTGGTTTTTGGCTCAAATAAAAGAGGAACTTTCCCTCTTTAACGTCCTAGAGTTTCATTTAATTCGGTTTTCAACTTTACCAATAGTGATCCAAAGAAAAAGGCAAGAAAATCACTCAAATACGAAACATTTGAAATTTGAAATTGGTAATCTAGCTTTTTTCCGCTTGGCTGGTAGAGCAACAAAAATCGGTATTTTGCAAATTCTTCCCATTCAGCTCTAAGCGCTCATCTCCGCTAGTTTAGAAAATACGTAATGTGTTTTTGACAACTTTTTGTGATTGCTGCCGTTCTAGACCAGCTAGAGGGCCTGTTTTAGGCTCAAATAAAAAAGGAACTTCCCCTCTTTAACGTCCTAGAGTTTCATTTAATTCGGTTTTCAACTTTACCAATAGTGATCCAAAGAAAATGGCAAGAAAATCACTCAAATACGAAAAGTGGAACTTCCCCTCTTGAACGTCATAGAGTTTCATTTAATTCGGTTTTCAACTTTACCAATAGTGATCCAAAGAAAAAAGCAAGAAAATCACCAAAATACGAAAAATTTGAAGTTTGAAATTGGTAATCTAGCTTTTTTCCGCTTGGCTGGTAGAGCAACAAAAATCGGTATTTTGCAAATTCTTTCCATTCAGCTCTAAGCGCTCTTCTCTGCTAGTTTAGAAGGTATGGTGTAAAGTGTTTTTGACAACTTTGTGTGATTGCTGCCGTTCTAGACCAGCTAGAGAGCTTGTTTTAGGCTAAAATAAAAGAGGAACTTCCCCTCTTGAACGTCCTTGAGTTTTATTTAATTCGGTTTTCAACTTTACCAATAGTGATCCAAAGAAAAAAGCAAGAAAATCACCCAAATACGAAAATTTGAAATTTGAAATTGGTAATCTATCTTTTTCCGCTTGGCTGGTAGAGCAACAAAAATCGGTATTTTGCAAATTCTTCCCATTGAGCTCTAGGCGCTCTATCTCCGCTAGTGTAGAAGGTACGGGGTAAGGTTTTTTTGACAACTTTTAGTGATTGCAGCCGTTCTAGACCAGCTAGAGAGCTTGTTTTAGGCTCAAATAAAAGTGGAACTTCCCCTCTTGAACGTCCTAGAGTTTCATTTAATTCGGTTTTCAACTTTACCAATAGTGATCCAAAGAAAAAAGCAAGAAAATCACCCAAATACTAAGCTCTAAGCGCTCATCTCTGCTAGTTTAGAAGGTATGGTGTAAAGTGTTTTTGACAACTTTTTGTGATTGCTGCCATTCTAGACCAGCTAGAGAGCTTGTTTTAGGCTCAAATAAAAGAGGAACTTTCCCTCTTGAACGTCCTAGATTTTTATTTAATTCGGTTTTCAACTTTACCAATAGTGATCCAAAGAAAATGGCAAGAAAATCACCAAAATACGAAAAATTTGAAGTTTGAAATTGGTAATCTAGCTTTTTCCGCTTGGCTTGTAGAGCAGTTTAAAGTTGTATGCCTGTAGACAAAAAACCCGGTCTTTTGAAAATTCTTCCCATTCAACTCTAGGCGCTCTATCTCTACTAGTTTAGAAGATACGTAATGTGTTTTTGACAACTTTTGGTGATTGCTGCCGTTCCAGACCAGATAGAGAGGTGGTTTTTGGCTCAAATAAAAGATAAACTTCCCCTCTTTAACGTCCTAGAGTTTCATTTAATTTGGTTTTCAACTTTACCAATAGTAATCCAAAGAAAAAGGCAAGAACATCACCCAAATACGAAAAATTTGAAATTGGTAATCTAGCTTTTTCCGCTTGGCTGGTAGAGCAACAAAAATCGGTATTTTGCAAATTCTTCCCATTCAGCTCTAAGCGCTCATCTCTGCTAGTTTAGAAGGTATGGCGTAAAGTGTTTTTGACAACTTTTTGTGATTGCTGCCGTTCTAGACCAGCTAGAGAGCTTGTTTTAGGCTCAAATAAAAGAGGAACTTCCCCTCTTGAACGTCCTAGATTTTCATTTAATTCGGTTTTCAACTTTACCAATAGTGATCCAAAGGAAAAAGCAAGAAAATCACCCAAATACTAAGTTCTAAGCGCTCATCTCTGCTAGTTTAGAAGGTATGGCGTAAAGTGTTTTTGACAACTTTTTGTGATTGAGGAACTTTCCCTCTTGAACGTCATAGAGTTTCATTTAATTCGGTTTTCAACTTTACCAATAGTGATCCAAAGAAAAAAGCAAGAAAATCACCAAAATACGAAAAATTTGAAGTTTGAAATTGGTAATCTAGCTTTTTTCCGCTTGGCTGGTAGAGCAACAAAAATCGGTATTTTGCAAATTCTTTCCATTCAGCTCTAAGCGCTCTTCTCTGCTAGTTTAGAAGGTATGGTGTAAAGTGTTTTTGACAACTTTGTGTGATTGCTGCCGTTCTAGACCAGCTAGAGAGCTTGTTTTAGGCTAAAATAAAAGAGGAACTTCCCCTCTTGAACGTCCTTGAGTTTTATTTAATTCGGTTTTCAACTTTACCAATAGTGATCCAAAGAAAAAAGCAAGAAAATCACCCAAATACGAAAATTTGAAATTTGAAATTGGTAATCTATCTTTTTCCGCTTGGCTGGTAGAGCAACAAAAATCGGTATTTTGCAAATTCTTCCCATTGAGCTCTAGGCGCTCTATCTCCGCTAGTGTAGAAGGTACGGGGTAAGGTTTTTTTGACAACTTTTAGTGATTGCAGCCGTTCTAGACCAGCTAGAGAGCTTGTTTTAGGCTCAAATAAAAGTGGAACTTCCCCTCTTGAACGTCCTAGAGTTTCATTTAATTCGGTTTTCAACTTTACCAATAGTGATCCAAAGAAAAAAGCAAGAAAATCACCCAAATACTAAGCTCTAAGCGCTCATCTCTGCTAGTTTAGAAGGTATGGTGTAAAGTGTTTTTGACAACTTTTTGTGATTGCTGCCATTCTAGACCAGCTAGAGAGCTTGTTTTAGGCTCAAATAAAAGAGGAACTTTCCCTCTTGAACGTCCTAGATTTTTATTTAATTCGGTTTTCAACTTTACCAATAGTGATCCAAAGAAAATGGCAAGAAAATCACCAAAATACGAAAAATTTGAAGTTTGAAATTGGTAATCTAGCTTTTTCCGCTTGGCTTGTAGAGCAGTTTAAAGTTGTATGCCTGTAGACAAAAAACCCGGTCTTTTGAAAATTCTTCCCATTCAACTCTAGGCGCTCTATCTCTACTAGTTTAGAAGATACGTAATGTGTTTTTGACAACTTTTGGTGATTGCTGCCGTTCCAGACCAGATAGAGAGGTGGTTTTTGGCTCAAATAAAAGATAAACTTCCCCTCTTTAACGTCCTAGAGTTTCATTTAATTTGGTTTTCAACTTTACCAATAGTAATCCAAAGAAAAAGGCAAGAACATCACCCAAATACGAAAAATTTGAAATTGGTAATCTAGCTTTTTCCGCTTGGCTGGTAGAGCAACAAAAATCGGTATTTTGCAAATTCTTCCCATTCAGCTCTAAGCGCTCATCTCTGCTAGTTTAGAAGGTATGGCGTAAAGTGTTTTTGACAACTTTTTGTGATTGCTGCCGTTCTAGACCAGCTAGAGAGCTTGTTTTAGGCTCAAATAAAAGAGGAACTTCCCCTCTTGAACGTCCTAGATTTTCATTTAATTCGGTTTTCAACTTTACCAATAGTGATCCAAAGGAAAAAGCAAGAAAATCACCCAAATACTAAGTTCTAAGCGCTCATCTCTGCTAGTTTAGAAGGTATGGCGTAAAGTGTTTTTGACAACTTTTTGTGATTGAGGAACTTTCCCTCTTGAACGTCCTAGAGTTTCATTTAATTTGGTTTTCAACTTTACCAATAGTAATCCAAAGAAAAAGGCAAGAACATCACCCAAATACGAAAAATTTGAAATTGGTAATCTAGCTTTTTCCGCTTGGCTGGTAGAGCAACAAAAATCGGTATTTTGCAAATTCTTCCCATTCAGCTCTAAGCGCTCATCTCTGCTAGTTTAGAAGGTATGGCGTAAAGTGTTTTTGACAACTTTTTGTGATTGCTGCCGTTCTAGACCAGCTAGAGAGCTTGTTTTAGGCTCAAATAAAAGAGGAACTTCCCCTCTTGAACGTCCTAGATTTTCATTTAATTCGGTTTTCAACTTTACCAATAGTGATCCAAAGGAAAAAGCAAGAAAATCACCCAAATACTAAGTTCTAAGCGCTCATCTCTGCTAGTTTAGAAGGTATGGCGTAAAGTGTTTTTGACAACTTTTTGTGATTGAGGAACTTTCCCTCTTGAACGTCCTAGAGTTTCATTTAATTCGGTTTTCAACTTTACCAATAGTGATCCAAAGAAAATGGCAAGAAAATCACCAAAATACGAAAAATTTGAAGTTTGAAATTGGTAATCTAGCTTTTTCCGCTTGGCTGGTAGAGCAACAAAAATCGGTATTTTGCAAATTCTTCCCATTCAGCTCTAAGCGCTCATCTCTGCTAGTTTAGAAGGTATGGCGTAAAGTGTTTTTGACAACTTTTTGTGATTGCTGCCGTTCTAGACCAGCTAGAGAGCTTGTTTTAGGCTCAAATAAAAGAGGAACTTTCCCTCTTGAACGTCCTAGATTTTTATTTAATTCGGTTTTCAACTTTACCAATAGTGATCCAAAGAAAATGGCAAGAAAATCACCAAAATACGAAAAATTTGAAATTTGAAATTGGTAATCTATCTTTTTCCGCTTGGCTGGTAGAGCAACAAAAATCGGTATTTTGCTAATTCTTCCCATTGAGCTCTAGGCGCTCTATCTCTGCTAGTGTAGAAGGTACGGGGTAAGGTTTTTTTGACAACTTTTAGTGATTGCAGCCGTTCTAGACCAGCTAGAGAGCTTGTTTTAGGCTCAAATAAAAGTGGAACTACCCCTCTTGAACGTCCTAGAGTTTCATTTAATTCGGTTTTCAACTTTACCAATAGTGATCCAAAGAAAAAAGCAAGAAAATCACCCAAATACTAAGCTCAAAGCGCTCATCTCTGCTAGTTTAGAAGGTATGGTGTAAAGTGTTTTTGACAACTTTTTGTGATTGCTGCCATTCTAGACCAGCTAGAGAGCTTGTTTTAGGCTCAAATAAAAGAGGAACTTTCCCTCTTGAACGTCCTAGATTTTTATTTAATTCGGTTTTCAACTTTACCAATAGTGATCCAAAGAAAATGGCAAGAAAATCACCAAAATACGAAAAATTTGAAGTTTGAAATTGGTAATCTAGTTTTTCCGCTTGGCTTGTAGAGCAGTTTAAAGTTGTATGCCTGTAGACAAAAAAATCGGTCTTTTGAAAATTCTTCCCATTCAACTCTAGGCGCTCTATCTCTGCTAGTTTAGAAAATACGTAATGTGTTTTTGACAACTTTTTGTGATTGCTACCGTTCCAGACCAGCTAGAGAGCTGGTTTTTGGCTTAAATAAAAGAGGAACTTTCCCTCTTTAACGTCCTAGAGTTTCATTTAATTCGGTTTTCAACTTTACCAATAGTGATCCAAAGAAAAAGGCAAGAAAATCACTCAAATACGAAACATTTGAAATTTGAAATTGGTAATCTAGCTTTTTTCCGCTTGGCTGGTAGAGCAACAAAAATCAGTATTTTGCAAATTCTTCCCATTCAGCTCTAAGCGCTCATCTCTGCTAGTTTAGAAAATACGTAATGTGTTTTTGACAACTTTTTGTGATTGCTGCCGTTCTAGACCAGCTAGAGAGCCTGTTTTAGGCTCAAATAAAAAAGGAACTTCCCCTCTTTAACGTCCTAGAGTTTCATTTAATTCGGTTTTCAACTTTACCAATAGTGATCCAAAGAAAAAAGCAAGAAAATCACCCAAATACGAAAATTTGAAATTTGAAATTGGTAATCTATCTTTTTCCGCTTGGCTGGTAGAGCAACAAAAATCGGTATTTTGCTAATTCTTCCCATTGAGCTCTAGGCGCTCTATCTCTGCTAGTGTAGAAGGTACGGGGTAAGGTTTTTTTGACAACTTTTAGTGATTGCAGCCGTTCTAGACCAGCTAGAGAGCTTGTTTTAGGCTCAAATAAAAGTGGAACTTCCCCTCTTGAACGTCCTAGAGTTTCATTTAATTCGGTTTTGAACTTTACCAATAGTGATCCAAAGAAAAAAGCAAGAAAATCACCCAAATACTAAGCTCTAAGCGCTCATCTCTGCTAGTTTAGAAGGTATGGTGTAAAGTGTTTTTGACAACTTTGTGTGATTGCTGCCGTTCTAGACCAGCTAGAGAGCTTGTTTTAGGCTCAAATAAAAGAGGAACTTTCCCTCTTGAACGTCCTAGATTTTTATTTAATTCGGTTTTCAACTTTACCAATAGTGATCCAAAGAAAATGGCAAGAAAATCACCAAAATACGAAAAATTTGAAGTTTGAAATTGGTAATCTAGCTTTTTCCGCTTGGCTTGTAGAGCAGTTTAAAGTTGTATGCCTGTAGACAAAAAACCCGGTCTTTTGAAAATTCTTCCCATTCAACTCTAGGCGCTCTATCTCTACTAGTTTAGAAGATACGTAATGTGTTTTTGACAACTTTTGGTGATTGCTGCCGTTCCAGACCAGATAGAGAGGTGGTTTTTGGCTCAAATAAAAGATAAACTTCCCCTCTTTAACGTCCTAGAGTTTCATTTAATTTGGTTTTCAACTTTACCAATAGTAATCCAAAGAAAAAGGCAAGAACATCACCCAAATACGAAAAATTTGAAATTGGTAATCTAGCTTTTTCCGCTTGGCTGGTAGAGCAACAAAAATCGGTATTTTGCAAATTCTTCCCATTCAGCTCTAAGCGCTCATTTCTGCTAGTTTAGAAGGTATGGCGTAAAGTGTTTTTGACAACTTTTTGTGATTGCTGCCGTTCTAGACCAGCTAGAGAGCTTGTTTTAGGCTCAAATAAAAGAGGAACTTCCCCTCTTGAACGTCCTAGATTTTCATTTAATTCGGTTTTCAACTTTACCAATAGTGATCCAAAGGAAAAAGCAAGAAAATCACCCAAATACTAAGCTCTAAGCGCTCATCTCTGCTAGTTTAGAAGGTATGGCGTAAAGTGTTTTTGACAACTTTTTGTGATTGAGGAACTTTCCCTCTTGAACGTCATAGAGTTTCATTTAATTCGGTTTTCAACTTTACCAATAGTGATCCAAAGAAAATGGCAAGAAAATCACCAAAATACGAAAAATTTGAAGTTTGAAATTGGTAATCTAGCTTTTTCCGCTTGGCTGGTAAAGCAACAAAAATCGGTATTTTGCAAATTCTTCCCATTCAGCTCTAAGCGCTCATCTCTGCTAGTTTAGAAGGTATGGCGTAAAGTGTTTTTGACAACTTTTTGTGATTGCTGCCGTTCTAGACCAGCTAGAGAGCTTGTTTTAGGCTCAAATAAAAGAGGAACTTCCCCTCTTGAACGTCCTAGATTTTCATTCAATTCGGTTTTCAACTTTACCAATAGTGATCCAAAGAAAATGGCAAGAAAATCACCAAAATACGAAAAATTTGAAGTTTGAAATTGGTAATCTAGTTTTTCCGCTTGGCTTGTAGAGCAGTTTAAAGTTGTATGCCTGTAGACAAAAAAATCGGTCTTTTGAAAATTCTTCCCATTCAACTCTAGGCGCTCTATCTCTGCTAGTTTAGAAAATACGTAATGTGTTTTTGACAACTTTTTGTGATTGCTACCGTTCCAGACCAGCTAGAGAGCTGGTTTTTGGCTCAAATAAAAGAGAAACTTTCCCTCTTTAACGTCCTAGAGTTTCATTTAATTCGGTTTTCAACTTTACCAATAGTGATCCAAAGAAAAAAGCAAGAAAATCACCCAAATACGAAAATTTGAAATTTGAAATTGGTAATCTATCTTTTTCCGCTTGGCTGGTAGAGCAACAAAAATCGGTATTTTGCAAATTCTTCCCATTGAGCTCTAGGCGCTCTATCTCTGCTAGTGTAGAAGGTACGGGGTAAGGTTTTTTTGACAACTTTTAGTGATTGCAGCCGTTCTAGACCAGCTAGAGAGCTTGTTTTAGGCTCAAATAAAAGTGGAACTTCCCCTCTTGAACGTCCTAGAGTTTCATTTAATTCGGTTTTCAACTTTACCAATAGTGATCCAAAGAAAAAAGCAAGAAAATCACCCAAATACGAAAATTTGAAATTTGAAATTGGTAATCTAGCTTTTTTCCGCTTGGCTGGTAGAGCAACAAAAATCGGTATTTTGCAAATTCTTCCCATTCAGCTCTAAGCGCTCATCTCTGCTAGTTTAGAAAATACGTAATGTGTTTTTGACAACTTTTTGTGATTGCTGCCGTTCTAGACCAGCTAGAGAGCTTGTTTTAGGCTAAAATAAAAGAGGAACTTCCCCTCTTGAACGTCCTTGAGTTTTATTTAATTCGGTTTTCAACTTTACCAATAGTGATCCAAAGAAAAAAGCAAGAAAATCACCCAAATACGAAAATTTGAAATTTGAAATTGGTAATCTATCTTTTTCCGCTTGGCTGGTAGAGCAACAAAAATCGGTATTTTGCAAATTCTTCCCATTGAGCTCTAGGCGCTCTATCTCTGCTAGTGTAGAAGGTACGGGGTAAGGTTTTTTTGACAACTTTTAGTGATTGCAGCCGTTCTAGACCAGCTAGAGAGCTTGTTTTAGGCTCAAATAAAAGTGGAACTTCCCCTCTTGAACGTCCTAGAGTTTCATTTAATTCGGTTTTCAACTTTACCAATAGTGATCCAAAGAAAAAAGCAAGAAAATCACCCAAATACTAAGCTCTAAGCGCTCATCTCTGCTAGTTTAGAAGGTATGGTGTAAAGTGTTTTTGACAACTTTTTGTGATTGCTGCCATTCTAGACCAGCTAGAGAGCTTGTTTTAGGCTCAAATAAAAGAGGAACTTTCCCTCTTGAACGTCCTAGATTTTTATTTAATTCGGTTTTCAACTTTACCAATAGTGATCCAAAGAAAATGGCAAGAAAATCACCAAAATACGAAAAATTTGAAGTTTGAAATTGGTAATCTAGCTTTTTCCGCTTGGCTTGTAGAGCAGTTTAAAGTTGTATGCCTGTAGACAAAAAACCCGGTCTTTTGAAAATTCTTCCCATTCAACTCTAGGCGCTCTATCTCTACTAGTTTAGAAGATACGTAATGTGTTTTTGATAACTTTTGGTGATTGCTGCCGTTCCAGACCAGATAGAGAGGTGGTTTTTGGCTCAAATAAAAGATAAACTTCCCCTCTTTAACGTCCTAGAGTTTCATTTAATTTGGTTTTCAACTTTACCAATAGTAATCCAAAGAAAAAGGCAAGAACATCACCCAAATACGAAAAATTTGAAATTGGTAATCTAGCTTTTTCCGCTTGGCTGGTAGAGCAACAAAAATCGGTATTTTGCAAATTCTTCCCATTCAGCTCTAAGCGCTCATCTCTGCTAGTTTAGAAGGTATGGCGTAAAGTGTTTTTGACAACTTTTTGTGATTGCTGCCGTTCTAGACCAGCTAGAGAGCTTGTTTTAGGCTCAAATAAAAGAGGAACTTCCCCTCTTGAACGTCCTAGATTTTCATTTAATTCGGTTTTCAACTTTACCAATAGTGATCCAAAGGAAAAAGCAAGAAAATCACCCAAATACTAAGCTCTAAGCGCTCATCTCTGCTAGTTTAGAAGGTATGGCGTAAAGTGTTTTTGACAACTTTTTGTGATTGAGGAACTTTCCCTCTTGAACGTCCTAGAGTTTCATTTAATTCGGTTTTCAACTTTACCAATAGTGATCCAAAGAAAATGGCAAGAAAATCACCAAAATACGAAAAATTTGAAGTTTGAAATTGGTAATCTAGCTTTTTCCGCTTGGCTGGTAGAGCAACAAAAATCGGTATTTTGCAAATTCTTTCCATTCAGCTCTAAGCGCTCATCTCTGCTAGTTTAGAAGGTATGGCGTAAAGTGTTTTTGACAACTTTTTGTGATTGCTGCCGTTCTAGACCAGCTAAAGAGCTTGTTTTAGGCTCAAATAAAAGAGGAACTTCCCCTCTTGAACGTCCTAGATTTTCATTTAATTCGGTTTTCAACTTTACCAATAGTGATCCAAAGGAAAAAGCAAGAAAATCACCCAAATACGACAAATTTGAAATTTGAAATTGGTAATCTAGCTTTTTCCGCTTGGCTTGTAGAGCAACAAAAATCGGTATTTTGCAAATTCTTCCCATTCAGCTCTAAGCGCTCATCTCTGCTAGTTTAGAAGGTATGGCGTAAAGTGTTTTTAACAACTTTTTGTGATTGCTGCCGTTCTAGACCAGCTAGAGAGCTTGTTTTAGGCTCAAATAAAAGAGGAGCTTCCTCTCTTGAACGTCCTAGATTTTCATTTAATTCGGTTTTCAACTTTACCAATAGTGATCCAAAGGAAAAAGCAAGAAAATCACCCAACTACTAAGCTCTAAGCGCTCATCTCTGCTAGTTTAGAAGGTATGGTGTAAAGTGTTTTTGACAACTTTTTGTGATTGCTGCCGTTCTAGACCAGCTAGAGAGGTGGTTTTTGGCTCAAATAAAAGATAAACTTCCCCTCTTTAACGTCCTAGAGTTTCATTTAATTTGGTTTTCAACTTTACCAATAGTAATCCAAAGAAAAAGGCAAGAACATCACCCAAATACGAAAAATTTGAAATTGGTAATCTAGCTTTTTCCGCTTGGCTGGTAGAGCAACAAAAATCGGTATTTTGCAAATTCTTCCCATTCAGCTCTAAGCGCTCATCTCTGCTAGTTTAGAAGGTATGGCGTAAAGTGTTTTTGACAACTTTTTGTGATTGCTGCCGTTCTAGACCAGCTAGAGAGCTTGTTTTAGGCTCAAATAAAAGAGGAACTTCCCCTCTTGAACGTCCTAGATTTTCATTTAATTCGGTTTTCAACTTTACCAATAGTGATCCAAAGGAAAAAGCAAGAAAATCACCCAAATACGACAAATTTGAAATTTGAAATTGGTAATCTAGCTTTTTCCGCTTGGCTTGTAGAGCAACAAAAATCGGTATTTTGCAAATTCTTCCCATTCAGCTCTAAGCGCTCATCTCTGCTAGTTTAGAAGGTATGGCGTAAAGTGTTTTTAACAACTTTTTGTGATTGCTGCCGTTCTAGACCAGCTAGAGAGCTTGTTTTAGGCTCAAATAAAAGAGGAGCTTCCTCTCTTGAACGTCCTAGATTTTCATTTAATTCGGTTTTCAACTTTACCAATAGTGATCCAAAGGAAAAAGCAAGAAAATCACCCAAATACTAAGCTCTAAGCGCTCATCTCTGCTAGTTTAGAAGGTATGGTGTAAAGTGTTTTTGACAACTTTTTGTGATTGCTGCCATTCTAGACCAGCTAGAGAGTTTGTTTTAGGCTCAAATAAAAGAGGAACTTTCCCTCTTGAACGTCCTAGAGTTTCATTTAATTCGGTTTTCAACTTTACCAATAGTGATCCAAAGAAAATGGCAAGAAAATCACCAAAATACGAAAAATTTGAAGTTTGAAATTGGTAATCTAGCTTTTTCCGCTTGGCTTGTAGAGCAGTTTAAAGTTGTATGCCTGTAGACAAAAAAATCGGTCTTTTGAAAATTCTTCCCATTCAACTCTAGGCGCTCTATCTCTGCTAGTTTAGAAAATACGAAATGTGTTTTTAACAACTTTTTGTGATTGCTACCGTTCCAGACCAGCTAGAGAGCTGGTTTTTGGCTCAAATAAAAGAGGAACTTCCCTCTTGAACGTCCTAGAGTTTCATTTAATTCGGTTTTCAACTTTACCAATAGTGATCTAAAGGAAAAAGCAAGAAAATCACCCAAATACGAAAAATTTGAAATTTGAAATTGGTAATCTAGCTTTTTCCGCTTGGCTGGTAGAGCAACAAAAATCGGTATTTTGCAAATTCTTCCCATTCAGCTCTAAGCGCTCATCTCTGCTAGTTTAGAAGGTATGGCGTAAAGTGTTTTTGACAACTTTTTGTGATTGCTGCCGTTCTAGACCAGCTAGAGAGCTTGTTTTAGGCTCAAATAAAAGAGGAACTTCCTCTCTTGAACGTCCTAGATTTTCATTTAATTCGGTTTTCAACTTTACCAATAGTGATCCAAAGAAAATGGCAAGAAGATCACCAAAATACGAAAAATTTGAAGTTTGAAATTGGTAATCTAGCTTTTTCCGCTTGGCTGGTAGAGCAACATAAATCGGTATTTTGCAAATTCTTCCCATTCAGCTCTAAGCGCTCATCTCTGCTAGTTTAGAAGGTATGGCGTAAAGTGTTTTTGACAACTTTTTGTAATTGCTGCCGTTCTAGACCAGCTAGAGAGCTTGTTTTAGGCTCAAATAAAAGAGGAACTTCCCCTCTTGAACGTCCTAGATTTTCATTTAATTCGGTTTTCAACTTTACCAATAGTGATCCAAAGGAAAAAGCAAGAAAATCATCCAAATACGAAAAATTTGAAATTTGAAATTGGTAATCTAGCTTTTTCCGCTTGGCTTGTAGAGCAGTTTAAAGTTGTATGCCTGTAGACAAAAAACCCGGTCTTTTGAAAATTCTTCCCATTCAACTCTAGGCGCTCTATCTCTGCTAGTGTAGAAGGTACGGCGTAAAGTGTTTTTGACAACTTTTTGTGATTGCAGCCGTTCTAGACCAGCTAGAGAGCTTGTTTTAGGCTCAAATAAAAGAGGAACTTCCCCTCTTTAACGTCCTAGAGTTTTATTTAATTCGGTTTTCAACTTTACCAATAGTGATCCAAAGAAAAAAGCAAGAAAATCACCCAAATACGAAAAATTTGAAATTTGAAATTGGTAATCTATCTTTTTCCGCTTGGCTGGTAGAGCAACAAAAATCGGTATTTTGCAAATTCAACCCATTCAGCTCAAGGCGCTCTATCTCTGCTAGTGTAGAAGGTACGGCGTAAAGTGTTTTTGACAACTTTTTTTGATTGCAGCCGTTCTAGACCAGCTAGAGAGCTTGTTTTAGCTCAAATAAAAGTGGAACTTCCCCTCTTGAACGTCCTAGAGTTTCATTTAATTCGGTTTTCAACTTTACCAATAGTGATCCAAGGAAAAAAGCAAGAAAATCACCCAAATACTAAGCTCTAAGCGCTCATCTCTGCTAGTTTAGAAGGTATGGCGTAAAGTGTTTTTGACAACTTTTTGTGATTGCTGCCGTTCTAGACCAGCTAGAGAGCTGGTTTTTGGCTCAAATAAAAGAGGAACTTTCCCTCTTTAACGTCCTAGAGTTTCATTTAATTCGGTTTTCAACTTTACCAATAGTGATCCAAAGAAAAAGGCAAGAAAATCACTCAAATACGAAACATTTGAAATTTGAAATTGGTAATCTAGCTTTTTTCCGCTTGGCTGGTAGAGCAACAAAAATCGGTATTTTGCAAATTCTTCCCATTCAGCCCTAAGCGCTCATCTCTGCTAGTTTAGAAAATACGTAATGTTTTTGACAACTTTTTGTGATTGCTGCCGTTCTAGACCAGCTAGAGGGCCTGTTTTAGGCTCAAATAAAAAAGGAACTTCCCCTCTTTAACATCCTAGAGTTTCATTTAATTCGGTTTTCAACTTTACCAATAGTGATCCAAAGAAAAAAGCAAGAAAATCACTCAAATACGAAAAGTGGAACTTCCCCTCTTGAACGTCATAGAGTTTCATTTAATTCGGTTTTCAACTTTACCAATAGTGATCCAAAGAAAAAAGCAAGAAAATCACCAAAATACGAAAAATTTGAAGTTTGAAATTGTTAATCTAGCTTTTTTCCGCTTGGCTGGTAGAGCAACAAAAATCGGTATTTTGCAAATTCTTTCCATTCAGCTCTAAGCGCTCTTCTCTGCTAGTTTAGAAGGTATGGTGTAAAGTGTTTTTGACAACTTTGTGTGATTGCTGCCGTTCTAGACCAGCTAGAGAGCTTGTTTTAGGCTAAAATAAAAGAGGAACTTCCCCTCTTGAACGTCCTTGAGTTTTATTTAATTCGGTTTTCAACTTTACCAATAGTGATCCAAAGAAAAAAGCAAGAAAATCACCCAAATACTAAGCTCTAAGCGCTCATCTCCGCTAGTTTAGAAGGTATGGTGTAAAGTGTTTTTGACAACTTTTTGTGATTGAGGAACTTTCCCTCTTGAACGTCCTAGAGTTTCATTTAATTCGGTTTTCAACTTTACCAATAGTGATCCAAAGAAAATGGCAAGAAAATCACCAAAATACGAAAAATTTGAAGTTTGAAATTGGTAATCTAGCTTTTTCCGCTTGGCTGGTAGAGCAACAAAAATCGGTATTTTGCAAATTCTTTCCATTCAGCTCTAAGCGCTCATCTCTGCTAGTTTAGAAGGTATGGCGTAAAGTGTTTTTGACAACTTTTTGTGATTGCTGCCGTTCTAGACCAGCTAAAGAGCTTGTTTTAGGCTCAAATAAAAGAGGAACTTCCCCTCTTGAACGTCCTAGATTTTCATTTAATTCGGTTTTCAACTTTACCAATAGTGATCCAAAGGAAAAAGCAAGAAAATCACCCAAATACGACAAATTTGAAATTTGAAATTGGTAATCTAGCTTTTTCCGCTTGGCTTGTAGAGCAACAAAAATCGGTATTTTGCAAATTCTTCCCATTCAGCTCTAAGCGCTCATCTCTGCTAGTTTAGAAGGTATGGCGTAAAGTGTTTTTAACAACTTTTTGTGATTGCTGCCGTTCTAGACCAGCTAGAGAGCTTGTTTTAGGCTCAAATAAAAGAGGAGCTTCCTCTCTTGAACGTCCTAGATTTTCATTTAATTCGGTTTTCAACTTTACCAATAGTGATCCAAAGGAAAAAGCAAGAAAATCACCCAACTACTAAGCTCTAAGCGCTCATCTCTGCTAGTTTAGAAGGTATGGTGTAAAGTGTTTTTGACAACTTTTTGTGATTGCTGCCGTTCTAGACCAGCTAGAGAGGTGGTTTTTGGCTCAAATAAAAGATAAACTTCCCCTCTTTAACGTCCTAGAGTTTCATTTAATTTGGTTTTCAACTTTACCAATAGTAATCCAAAGAAAAAGGCAAGAACATCACCCAAATACGAAAAATTTGAAATTGGTAATCTAGCTTTTTCCGCTTGGCTGGTAGAGCAACAAAAATCGGTATTTTGCAAATTCTTCCCATTCAGCTCTAAGCGCTCATCTCTGCTAGTTTAGAAGGTATGGCGTAAAGTGTTTTTGACAACTTTTTGTGATTGCTGCCGTTCTAGACCAGCTAGAGAGCTTGTTTTAGGCTCAAATAAAAGAGGAACTTCCCCTCTTGAACGTCCTAGATTTTCATTTAATTCGGTTTTCAACTTTACCAATAGTGATCCAAAGGAAAAAGCAAGAAAATCACCCAAATACGACAAATTTGAAATTTGAAATTGGTAATCTAGCTTTTTCCGCTTGGCTTGTAGAGCAACAAAAATCGGTATTTTGCAAATTCTTCCCATTCAGCTCTAAGCGCTCATCTCTGCTAGTTTAGAAGGTATGGCGTAAAGTGTTTTTAACAACTTTTTGTGATTGCTGCCGTTCTAGACCAGCTAGAGAGCTTGTTTTAGGCTCAAATAAAAGAGGAGCTTCCTCTCTTGAACGTCCTAGATTTTCATTTAATTCGGTTTTCAACTTTACCAATAGTGATCCAAAGGAAAAAGCAAGAAAATCACCCAAATACTAAGCTCTAAGCGCTCATCTCTGCTAGTTTAGAAGGTATGGTGTAAAGTGTTTTTGACAACTTTTTGTGATTGCTGCCATTCTAGACCAGCTAGAGAGTTTGTTTTAGGCTCAAATAAAAGAGGAACTTTCCCTCTTGAACGTCCTAGAGTTTCATTTAATTCGGTTTTCAACTTTACCAATAGTGATCCAAAGAAAATGGCAAGAAAATCACCAAAATACGAAAAATTTGAAGTTTGAAATTGGTAATCTAGCTTTTTCCGCTTGGCTTGTAGAGCAGTTTAAAGTTGTATGCCTGTAGACAAAAAAATCGGTCTTTTGAAAATTCTTCCCATTCAACTCTAGGCGCTCTATCTCTGCTAGTTTAGAAAATACGAAATGTGTTTTTAACAACTTTTTGTGATTGCTACCGTTCCAGACCAGCTAGAGAGCTGGTTTTTGGCTCAAATAAAAGAGGAACTTCCCTCTTGAACGTCCTAGAGTTTCATTTAATTCGGTTTTCAACTTTACCAATAGTGATCTAAAGGAAAAAGCAAGAAAATCACCCAAATACGAAAAATTTGAAATTTGAAATTGGTAATCTAGCTTTTTCCGCTTGGCTGGTAGAGCAACAAAAATCGGTATTTTGCAAATTCTTCCCATTCAGCTCTAAGCGCTCATCTCTGCTAGTTTAGAAGGTATGGCGTAAAGTGTTTTTGACAACTTTTTGTGATTGCTGCCGTTCTAGACCAGCTAGAGAGCTTGTTTTAGGCTCAAATAAAAGAGGAACTTCCTCTCTTGAACGTCCTAGATTTTCATTTAATTCGGTTTTCAACTTTACCAATAGTGATCCAAAGAAAATGGCAAGAAGATCACCAAAATACGAAAAATTTGAAGTTTGAAATTGGTAATCTAGCTTTTTCCGCTTGGCTGGTAGAGCAACATAAATCGGTATTTTGCAAATTCTTCCCATTCAGCTCTAAGCGCTCATCTCTGCTAGTTTAGAAGGTATGGCGTAAAGTGTTTTTGACAACTTTTTGTAATTGCTGCCGTTCTAGACCAGCTAGAGAGCTTGTTTTAGGCTCAAATAAAAGAGGAACTTCCCCTCTTGAACGTCCTAGATTTTCATTTAATTCGGTTTTCAACTTTACCAATAGTGATCCAAAGGAAAAAGCAAGAAAATCATCCAAATACGAAAAATTTGAAATTTGAAATTGGTAATCTAGCTTTTTCCGCTTGGCTTGTAGAGCAGTTTAAAGTTGTATGCCTGTAGACAAAAAACCCGGTCTTTTGAAAATTCTTCCCATTCAACTCTAGGCGCTCTATCTCTGCTAGTGTAGAAGGTACGGCGTAAAGTGTTTTTGACAACTTTTTGTGATTGCAGCCGTTCTAGACCAGCTAGAGAGCTTGTTTTAGGCTCAAATAAAAGAGGAACTTCCCCTCTTTAACGTCCTAGAGTTTTATTTAATTCGGTTTTCAACTTTACCAATAGTGATCCAAAGAAAAAAGCAAGAAAATCACCCAAATACGAAAAATTTGAAATTTGAAATTGGTAATCTATCTTTTTCCGCTTGGCTGGTAGAGCAACAAAAATCGGTATTTTGCAAATTCAACCCATTCAGCTCAAGGCGCTCTATCTCTGCTAGTGTAGAAGGTACGGCGTAAAGTGTTTTTGACAACTTTTTTTGATTGCAGCCGTTCTAGACCAGCTAGAGAGCTTGTTTTAGCTCAAATAAAAGTGGAACTTCCCCTCTTGAACGTCCTAGAGTTTCATTTAATTCGGTTTTCAACTTTACCAATAGTGATCCAAGGAAAAAAGCAAGAAAATCACCCAAATACTAAGCTCTAAGCGCTCATCTCTGCTAGTTTAGAAGGTATGGCGTAAAGTGTTTTTGACAACTTTTTGTGATTGCTGCCGTTCTAGACCAGCTAGAGAGCTGGTTTTTGGCTCAAATAAAAGAGGAACTTTCCCTCTTTAACGTCCTAGAGTTTCATTTAATTCGGTTTTCAACTTTACCAATAGTGATCCAAAGAAAAAGGCAAGAAAATCACTCAAATACGAAACATTTGAAATTTGAAATTGGTAATCTAGCTTTTTTCCGCTTGGCTGGTAGAGCAACAAAAATCGGTATTTTGCAAATTCTTCCCATTCAGCCCTAAGCGCTCATCTCTGCTAGTTTAGAAAATACGTAATGTTTTTGACAACTTTTTGTGATTGCTGCCGTTCTAGACCAGCTAGAGGGCCTGTTTTAGGCTCAAATAAAAAAGGAACTTCCCCTCTTTAACATCCTAGAGTTTCATTTAATTCGGTTTTCAACTTTACCAATAGTGATCCAAAGAAAAAAGCAAGAAAATCACTCAAATACGAAAAGTGGAACTTCCCCTCTTGAACGTCATAGAGTTTCATTTAATTCGGTTTTCAACTTTACCAATAGTGATCCAAAGAAAAAAGCAAGAAAATCACCAAAATACGAAAAATTTGAAGTTTGAAATTGTTAATCTAGCTTTTTTCCGCTTGGCTGGTAGAGCAACAAAAATCGGTATTTTGCAAATTCTTTCCATTCAGCTCTAAGCGCTCTTCTCTGCTAGTTTAGAAGGTATGGTGTAAAGTGTTTTTGACAACTTTGTGTGATTGCTGCCGTTCTAGACCAGCTAGAGAGCTTGTTTTAGGCTAAAATAAAAGAGGAACTTCCCCTCTTGAACGTCCTTGAGTTTTATTTAATTCGGTTTTCAACTTTACCAATAGTGATCCAAAGAAAAAAGCAAGAAAATCACCCAAATACTAAGCTCTAAGCGCTCATCTCCGCTAGTTTAGAAGGTATGGTGTAAAGTGTTTTTGACAACTTTTTGTGATTGCTGCCATTCTAGACCAGCTAGAGAGCTTGTTTTAGGCTCAAATAAAAGAGGAACTTTCCCTCTTGAACGTCCTAGATTTTTATTTAATTCGGTTTTCAACTTTACCAATAGTGATCCAAAGAAAAAGGCAAGAAAATCACCAAAATACGAAAAATTTGAAGTTTGAAATTGGTAATCTAGCTTTTTCCGCTTGGCTTGTAGAGCAGTTTAAAGTTGTATGCCTGTAGACAAAAAACCCGGTCTTTTGAAAATTCTTCCCATTCAACTCTAGGCGCTCTATCTCTACTAGTTTAGAAGATACGTAATGTGTTTTTGACAACTTTTGGAGATTGCTGCCGTTCCAGACCAGATAGAGAGGTGGTTTTTGGCTCAAATAAAAGATAAACTTCCCCTCTTTAACGTCCTAGAGTTTCATTTAATTTGGTTTTCAACTTTACCAATAGTAATCCAAAGAAAAAGGCAAGAACATCACCCAAATACGAAAAATTTGAAATTGGTAATCTAGCTTTTTCCGCTTGGCTGGTAGAGCAACAAAAATCGGTATTTTGCAAATTCTTCCCATTCAGCTCTAAGCGCTCATCTCTGCTAGTTTAGAAGGTATGGCGTAAAGTGTTTTTGACAACTTTTTGTGATTGCTGCCGTTCTAGACCAGCTAGAGAGCTTGTTTTAGGCTCAAATAAAAGAGGAACTTCCCCTCTTGAACGTCCTTGAGTTTTATTTAATTCGGTTTTCAACTTTACCAATAGTGATCCAAAGAAAAAAGCAAGAAAATCACCCAAATACTAAGCTCTAAGCGCTCATCTCTGCTAGTTTAGAAGGTATGGTGTAAAGTGTTTTTGACAACTTTTTATGATTGCTGCCATTCTAGACCAGCTAGAGAGCTTGTTTTAGGCTCAAATAAAAGAGGAACTTTCCCTCTTGAACGTCCTAGATTTTTATTTAATTCGGTTTTCAACTTTACCAATAGTGATCCAAAGAAAATGGCAAGAAAATCACCAAAATACGAAAAATTTGAAGTTTGAAATTGGTAATCTAGGTTTTTCCGCTTGGCTTGTAGAGCAGTTTAAAGTTGTATGCCTGTAGACAAAAAACCCGGTCTTTTGAAAATTCTTCCCATTCAACTCTAGGCGCTCTATCTCTACTAGTTTAGAAGATACGTAATGTGTTTTTGACAACTTTTGGTGATTGCTGCCGTTCCAGACCAGATAGAGAGGTGGTTTTTGGCTCAAATAAAAGATAAACTTCCCCTCTTTAACGTCCTAGAGTTTCATTTAATTTGGTTTTCAACTTTACCAATAGTAATCCAAAGAAAAAGGCAAGAACATCACCCAAATACGAAAAATTTGAAATTGGTAATCTAGCTTTTTCCGCTTGGCTGGTAGAGCAACAAAAATCGGTATTTTGCAAATTCTTCCCATTCAGCTCTAAGCGCTCATCTCTGCTAGTTTAGAAGGTATGGCGTAAAGTGTTTTTGACAACTTTTTGTGATTGCTGCCGTTCTAGACCAGCTAGAGAGCTTGTTTTAGGCTCAAATAAAAGAGGAACTTCCCCTCTTGAACGTCCTAGATTTTCATTTAATTCGGTTTTCAACTTTACCAATAGTGATCCAAAGGAAAAAGCAAGAAAATCACCCAAATACTAAGCTCTAAGCGCTCATCTCTGCTAGTTTAGAAGGTATGGCGTAAAGTGTTTTTGACAACTTTTTGTGATTGAGGAACTTTCCCTCTTGAACGTCCTAGAGTTTCATTTAATTCGGTTTTCAACTTTACCAATAGTGATTCAAAGAAAATGGCAAGAAAATCACCAAAATACGAAAAATTTGAAGTTTGAAATTGGTAATCTAGCTTTTTCCGCTTGGCTGGTAGAGCAACAAAAATCGGTATTTTGCAAATTCTTCCCATTCAGCTCTAAGCGCTCATCTCTGCTAGTTTAGAAGGTATGGCGTAAAGTGTTTTTGACAACTTTTTGTGATTGCTACCGTTCCAGACCAGCTAGAGAGGTGGTTTTTGGCTTAAATAAAAGAGGAACTTTCCCTCTTTAACGTCCTAGAGTTTCATTTAATTCGGTTTTCAACTTTACCAATAGTGATCCAAAGAAAAAGGCAAGAAAATCACTCAAATACGAAACATTTGAAATTTGAAATTGGTAATCTAGCTTTTTTCCGCTTGGCTGGTAGAGCAACAAAAATCGGTATTTTGCAAATTCTTCCCATTCAGCTCTAAGCGCTCATCTCTGCTAGTTTAGAAAATACGTAATGTGTTTTTGACAACTTTTTGTGATTGCTGCCGTTCTAGACCAGCTAGAGAGCCTGTTTTAGGCTCAAATAAAAAAGGAACTTCCCCTCTTTAACGTCCTAGAGTTTCATTTAATTCGGTTTTCAACTTTACCAATAGTGATCCAAAGAAAAAAGCAAGAAAATCACCCAAAAACGAAAATTTGAAATTTGAAATTGGTAATCTATCTTTTTCCGCTTGGCTGGTAGAGCAACAAAAATCGGTATTTTGCTAATTCTTCCCATTCAGCTCTAGGCGCTCTATCTCTGCTAGTGTAGAAGGTACGGGGTAAGGTTTTTTTGACAACTTTTAGTGATTGCAGCCGTTCTAGACCAGCTAGAGAGCTTGTTTTAGGCTCAAATAAAAGTGGAACTTCCCCTCTTGAACGTCCTAGAGTTTCATTTAATTCGGTTTTCAACTTTACCAATAGTGATCCAAAGAAAAAAGCAAGAAAATCACCCAAATACTAAGCTCTAAGCGCTCATCTCTGCTAGTTTAGAAGGTATGGTGTAAAGTGTTTTTGACAACTTTTTGTGATTGCTGCCATTCTAGACCAGCTAGAGAGCTTGTTTTAGGCTCAAATAAAAGAGGAGCTTTCCCTCTTGAACGTCCTAGATTTTTATTTAATTCGGTTTTCAACTTTACCAATAGTGATCCAAAGAAAATGGCAAGAAAATCACCAAAATACGAAAAATTTGAAGTTTGAAATTGGTAATCTAGCTTTTTCCGCTTGGCTTGTAGAGCAGTTTAAAGTTGTATGCCTGTAGACAAAAAACCCGGTCTTTTGAAAATTCTTCCCATTCAACTCTAGGCGCTCTATCTCTACTAGTTTAGAAGATACGTAATGTGTTTTTGACAACTTTTGGTGATTGCTGCCGTTCCAGACCAGATAGAGAGGTGGTTTTTGGCTCAAATAAAAGATAAACTTCCCCTCTTGAACGTCCTAGAGTTTCATTTAATTTGGTTTTCAACTTTACCAATAGTAATCCAAAGAAAAAGTCAAGAACATCACCCAAATACGAAAAATTTGAAATTTGTAATCTAGCTTTTTCCGCTTGGCTGGTAGAGCAACAAAAATCGGTATTTTGCAAATTCTTCCCATTCAGCTCTAAGCGCTCATTTCTGCTAGTTTAGAAGGTATGGCGTAAAGTGTTTTTGACAACTTTTTGTGATTGCTGCCGTTCTAGACCAGCTAGAGAGCTTGTTTTAGGCTCAAATAAAAGAGGAACTTCCCCTCTTGAACGTCCTAGATTTTCATTTAATTCGGTTTTCAACTTTACCAATAGTGATCCAAAGGAAAAAGCAAGAAAATCACCCAAATACTAAGCTCTAAGCGCTCATCTCTGCTAGTTTAGAAGGTATGGCGTAAAGTGTTTTTGACAACTTTTTGTGATTGAGGAACTTTCCCTCTTGAACGTCCTAGAGTTTCATTTAATTCGGTTTTCAACTTTACCAATAGTGATCCAAAGAAAATGGCAAGAAAATCACCAAAATACGAAAAATTTGAAGTTTGAAATTGGTAATCTAGCTTTTTCCGCTTGGCTGGTAAAGCAACAAAAATCGGTATTTTGCAAATTCTTCCCATTCAGCTCTAAGCGCTCATCTCTGCTAGTTTAGAAGGTATGGCGTAAAGTGTTTTTGACAACTTTTTGTGATTGCTGCCGTTCTAGACCAGCTAGAGAGTTTGTTTTAGGCTCAAATAAAAGAGGAACTTTCCCTCTTGAACGTCCTAGAGTTTCATTTAATTCGGTTTTCAACTTTACCAATAGTGATCCAAAGAAAATGGCAAGAAAATCACCAAAATACGAAAAATTTGAAGTTTGAAATTGGTAATCTAGCTTTTTCCGCTTGGCTTGTAGAGCAGTTTAAAGTTGTATGCCTGTAGACAAAAAAATCGGTCTTTTGAAAATTCTTCCCATTCAACTCTAGGCGCTCTATCTCTGCTAGTTTAGAAAATACGAAATGTGTTTTTGACAACTTTTTGTGATTGCTACCGTTCCAGACCAGCTAGAGAGCTGGTTTTTGGCTCAAATAAAAGAGGAACTTCCCTCTTGAACGTCCTAGAGTTTCATTTAATTCGGTTTTCAACTTTACCAATAGTGATCTAAAGGAAAAAGCAAGAAAATCACCCAAATACGAAAAATTTGAAATTTGAAATTGGTAATCTAGCTTTTTCCGCTTGGCTGGTAGAGCAACAAAAATCGGTATTTTGCAAATTCTTCCCATTCAGCTCTAAGCGCTCATCTCTGCTAGTTTAGAAGGTATGGCGTAAAGTGTTTTTGACAACTTTTTGTGATTGCTGCCGTTCTAGACCAGCTAGAGAGCTTGTTTTAGGCTCAAATAAAAGAGGAACTTCCTCTCTTGAACGTCCTAGATTTTCATTTAATTCGGTTTTCAACTTTACCAATA
This sequence comes from Coelopa pilipes, assembly GCA_947389925.1. Classification (NCBI taxonomy): domain Eukaryota; kingdom Metazoa; phylum Arthropoda; class Insecta; order Diptera; family Coelopidae; genus Coelopa; species Coelopa pilipes. The sequence goes on from OX376700.1 coordinate 13,405,281, forward strand.
GTGATCCAAAGAAAATGGCAAGAAGATCACCAAAATACGAAAAATTTGAAGTTTGAAATTGGTAATCTAGCTTTTTCCGCTTGGCTGGTAGAGCAACATAAATCGGTATTTTGCAAATTCTTCCCATTCAACTCTAGGCGCTCTATCTCTGCTAGTGTAGAAGGTACGGCGTAAAGTGTTTTTGACAACTTTTTGTGATTGCAGCCGTTCTAGACCAGCTAGAGAGCTTGTTTTAGGCTCAAATAAAAGAGGAACTTCCCCTCTTTAACGTCCTAGAGTTTTATTTAATTCGGTTTTCAACTTTACCAATAGTGATCCAAAGAAAAAAGCAAGAAAATCACCCAAATACGAAAATTTGAAATTTGAAATTGGTAATCTAGCTTTTTCCGCTTGGCTGGTAGAGCAACAAAAATCGGTATTTTGCAAATTCTTCCCATTCAGCTCAAGGCGCTCTATCTCTGCTAGTGTAGAAGGTACGGCGTAAAGTGTTTTTGACAACTTTTTTTGATTGCAGCCGTTCTAGACCAGCTAGAGAGCTTGTTTTAGCTCAAATAAAAGTGGAACTTCCCCTCTTGAACGTCGTAGAGTTTCATTTAATTCGGTTTTCAACTTTACCAATAGTGATCCAAGGAAAAAAGCAAGAAAATCACCCAAATACTAAGCTCTAAGCGCTCATCTCTGCTAGTTTAGAAGGTATGGCGTAAAGTGTTTTTGACAACTTTTTGTGATTGCTGCCGTTCTAGACCAGCTAGAGAGCTGGTTTTTGGCTCAAATAAAAGAGGAACTTTCCCTCTTTAACGTCCTAGAGTTTCATTTAATTCGGTTTTCAACTTTACCAATAGTGATCCAAAGAAAAAGGCAAGAAAATCACTCAAATACGAAACATTTGAAATTTGAAATTGGTAATCTAGCTTTTTTCCGCTTGGCTGGTAGAGCAACAAAAATCGGTATTTTGCAAATTCTTCCCATTCAGCCATAAGCGCTCATCTCTGCTAGTTTAGAAAATACGTAATGTTTTTGACAACTTTTTGTGATTGCTGCCGTTCTAGACCAGCTAGAGGGCCTGTTTTAGGCTCAAATAAAAAAGGAACTTCCCCTCTTTAACATCCTAGAGTTTCATTTAATTCGGTTTTCAACTTTACCAATAGTGATCCAAAGAAAAAAGCAAGAAAATCACTCAAATACGAAAAGTGGAACTTCCCCTCTTGAACGTCATAGAGTTTCATTTAATTCGGTTTTCAACTTTACCAATAGTGATCCAAAGAAAAAAGCAAGAAAATCACCCAAATACGAAAATTTGAAATTTGAAATTGGTAATCTATCTTTTTCCGCTTGGCTGGTAGAGCAACAAAAATCGGTATTTTGCAAATTCTTCCCATTCAGCTCAAGGCGCTCTATCTCTGCTAGTGTAGAAGGTACGGCGTAAAGTGTTTTTGACAACTTTTTTTGATTGCAGCCGTTCTAGACCAGCTAGAGAGCTTGTTTTAGCTCAAATAAAAGTGGAACTTCCCCTCTTGAACGTCCTAGAGTTTCATTTAATTCGGTTTTCAACTTTACCAATAGTGATCCAAGGAAAAAAGCAAGAAAATCACCCAAATACTAAGCTCTAAGCGCTCATCTCTGCTAGTTTAGAAGGTATGGCGTAAAGTGTTTTTGACAACTTTTTGTGATTGCTGCCGTTCTAGACCAGCTAGAGAGCTGGTTTTTGGCTCAAATAAAAGAGGAACTTTCCCTCTTTAACGTCCTAGAGTTTCATTTAATTCGGTTTTCAACTTTACCAATAGTGATCCAAAGAAAAAGGCAAGAAAATCACTCAAATACGAAACATTTGAAATTTGAAATTGGTAATCTAGCTTTTTTCCGCTTGGCTGGTAGAGCAACAAAAATCGGTATTTTGCAAATTCTTCCCATTCAGCCCTAAGCGCTCATCTCTGCTAGTTTAGAAAATACGTAATGTTTTTGACAACTTTTTGTGATTGCTGCCGTTCTAGACCAGCTAGAGGGCCTGTTTTAGGCTCAAATAAAAAAGGAACTTCCCCTCTTTAACATCCTAGAGTTTCATTTAATTCGGTTTTCAACTTTACCAATAGTGATCCAAAGAAAAAAGCAAGAAAATCACTCAAATACGAAAAGTGGAACTTCCCCTCTTGAACGTCATAGAGTTTCATTTAATTCGGTTTTCAACTTTACCAATAGTGATCCAAAGAAAAAAGCAAGAAAATCACCAAAATACGAAAAATTTGAAGTTTGAAATTGTTAATCTAGCTTTTTTCCGCTTGGCTGGTAGAGCAACAAAAATCGGTATTTTGCAAATTCTTTCCATTCAGCTCTAAGCGCTCTTCTCTGCTAGTTTAGAAGGTATGGTGTAAAGTGTTTTTGACAACTTTGTGTGATTGCTGCCGTTCTAGACCAGCTAGAGAGCTTGTTTTAGGCTAAAATAAAAGAGGAACTTCCCCTCTTGAACGTCCTTGAGTTTTATTTAATTCGGTTTTCAACTTTACCAATAGTGATCCAAAGAAAAAAGCAAGAAAATCACCCAAATACTAAGCTCTAAGCGCTCATCTCCGCTAGTTTAGAAGGTATGGTGTAAAGTGTTTTTGACAACTTTTTGTGATTGCTGCCATTCTAGACCAGCTAGAGAGCTTGTTTTAGGCTCAAATAAAAGAGGAACTTTCCCTCTTGAACGTCCTAGATTTTTATTTAATTCGGTTTTCAACTTTACCAATAGTGATCCAAAGAAAAAGGCAAGAAAATCACCAAAATACGAAAAATTTGAAGTTTGAAATTGGTAATCTAGCTTTTTCCGCTTGGCTTGTAGAGCAGTTTAAAGTTGTATGCCTGTAGACAAAAAACCCGGTCTTTTGAAAATTCTTCCCATTCAACTCTAGGCGCTCTATCTCTACTAGTTTAGAAGATACGTAATGTGTTTTTGACAACTTTTGGTGATTGCTGCCGTTCCAGACCAGATAGAGAGGTGGTTTTTGGCTCAAATAAAAGATAAACTTCCCCTCTTTAACGTCCTAGAGTTTCATTTAATTTGGTTTTCAACTTTACCAATAGTAATCCAAAGAAAAAGGCAAGAACATCACCCAAATACGAAAAATTTGAAATTGGTAATCTAGCTTTTTCCGCTTGGCTGGTAGAGCAACAAAAATCGGTATTTTGCAAATTCTTCCCATTCAGCTCTAAGCGCTCATCTCTGCTAGTTTAGAAGGTATGGCGTAAAGTGTTTTTGACAACTTTTTGTGATTGCTGCCGTTCTAGACCAGCTAGAGAGCTTGTTTTAGGCTCAAATAAAAGAGGAACTTCCCCTCTTGAACGTCCTTGAGTTTTATTTAATTCGGTTTTCAACTTTACCAATAGTGATCCAAAGAAAAAAGCAAGAAAATCACCCAAATACTAAGCTCTAAGCGCTCATCTCTGCTAGTTTAGAAGGTATGGTGTAAAGTGTTTTTGACAACTTTTTATGATTGCTGCCATTCTAGACCAGCTAGAGAGCTTGTTTTAGGCTCAAATAAAAGAGGAACTTTCCCTCTTGAACGTCCTAGATTTTTATTTAATTCGGTTTTCAACTTTACCAATAGTGATCCAAAGAAAATGGCAAGAAAATCACCAAAATACGAAAAATTTGAAGTTTGAAATTGGTAATCTAGGTTTTTCCGCTTGGCTTGTAGAGCAGTTTAAAGTTGTATGCCTGTAGACAAAAAACCCGGTCTTTTGAAAATTCTTCCCATTCAACTCTAGGCGCTCTATCTCTACTAGTTTAGAAGATACGTAATGTGTTTTTGACAACTTTTGGTGATTGCTGCCGTTCCAGACCAGATAGAGAGGTGGTTTTTGGCTCAAATAAAAGATAAACTTCCCCTCTTTAACGTCCTAGAGTTTCATTTAATTTGGTTTTCAACTTTACCAATAGTAATCCAAAGAAAAAGGCAAGAACATCACCCAAATACGAAAAATTTGAAATTGGTAATCTAGCTTTTTCCGCTTGGCTGGTAGAGCAACAAAAATCGGTATTTTGCAAATTCTTCCCATTCAGCTCTAAGCGCTCATCTCTGCTAGTTTAGAAGGTATGGCGTAAAGTGTTTTTGACAACTTTTTGTGATTGCTGCCGTTCTAGACCAGCTAGAGAGCTTGTTTTAGGCTCAAATAAAAGAGGAACTTCCCCTCTTGAACGTCCTAGATTTTCATTTAATTCGGTTTTCAACTTTACCAATAGTGATCCAAAGGAAAAAGCAAGAAAATTACCCAAATACTAAGCTCTAAGCGCTCATCTCTGCTAGTTTAGAAGGTATGGCGTAAAGTGTTTTTGACAACTTTTTGTGATTGAGGAACTTTCCCTCTTGAACGTCCTAGAGTTTCATTTAATTCGGTTTTCAACTTTACCAATAGTGATTCAAAGAAAATGGCAAGAAAATCACCAAAATACGAAAAATTTGAAGTTTGAAATTGGTAATCTAGCTTTTTCCGCTTGGCTGGTAGAGCAACAAAAATCGGTATTTTGCAAATTCTTCCCATTCAGCTCTAAGCGCTCATCTCTGCTAGTTTAGAAGGTATGGCGTAAAGTGTTTTTGACAACTTTTTGTGATTGCTACCGTTCCAGACCAGCTAGAGAGCTGGTTTTTGGCTTAAATAAAAGAGGAACTTTCCCTCTTTAACGTCCTAGAGTTTCATTTAATTCGGTTTTCAACTTTACCAATAGTGATCCAAAGAAAAAGGCAAGAAAATCACTCAAATACGAAACATTTGAAATTTGAAATTGGTAATCTAGCTTTTTTCCGCTTGGCTGGTAGAGCAACAAAAATCGGTATTTTGCAAATTCTTCCCATTCAGCTCTAAGCGCTCATCTCTGCTAGTTTAGAAAATACGTAATGTGTTTTTGACAACTTTTTGTGATTGCTGCCGTTCTAGACCAGCTAGAGAGCCTGTTTTAGGCTCAAATAAAAAAGGAACTTCCCCTCTTTAACGTCCTAGAGTTTCATTTAATTCGGTTTTCAACTTTACCAATAGTGATCCAAAGAAAAAAGCAAGAAAATCACCCAAAAACGAAAATTTGAAATTTGAAATTGGTAATCTATCTTTTTCCGCTTGGCTGGTAGAGCAACAAAAATCGGTATTTTGCTAATTCTTCCCATTCAGCTCTAGGCGCTCTATCTCTGCTAGTGTAGAAGGTACGGGGTAAGGTTTTTTTGACAACTTTTAGTGATTGCAGCCGTTCTAGACCAGCTAGAGAGCTTGTTTTAGGCTCAAATAAAAGTGGAACTTCCCCTCTTGAACGTCCTAGAGTTTCATTTAATTCGGTTTTCAACTTTACCAATAGTGATCCAAAGAAAAAAGCAAGAAAATCACCCAAATACTAAGCTCTAAGCGCTCATCTCTGCTAGTTTAGAAGGTATGGTGTAAAGTGTTTTTGACAACTTTTTGTGATTGCTGCCATTCTAGACCAGCTAGAGAGCTTGTTTTAGGCTCAAATAAAAGAGGAGCTTTCCCTCTTGAACGTCCTAGATTTTTATTTAATTCGGTTTTCAACTTTACCAATAGTGATCCAAAGAAAATGGCAAGAAAATCACCAAAATACGAAAAATTTGAAGTTTGAAATTGGTAATCTAGCTTTTTCCGCTTGGCTTGTAGAGCAGTTTAAAGTTGTATGCCTGTAGACAAAAAACCCGGTCTTTTGAAAATTCTTCCCATTCAACTCTAGGCGCTCTATCTCTACTAGTTTAGAAGATACGTAATGTGTTTTTGACAACTTTTGGTGATTGCTGCCGTTCCAGACCAGATAGAGAGGTGGTTTTTGGCTCAAATAAAAGATAAACTTCCCCTCTTGAACGTCCTAGAGTTTCATTTAATTTGGTTTTCAACTTTACCAATAGTAATCCAAAGAAAAAGTCAAGAACATCACCCAAATACGAAAAATTTGAAATTTGTAATCTAGCTTTTTCCGCTTGGCTGGTAGAGCAACAAAAATCGGTATTTTGCAAATTCTTCCCATTCAGCTCTAAGCGCTCATTTCTGCTAGTTTAGAAGGTATGGCTTAAAGTGTTTTTGACAACTTTTTGTGATTGCTGCCGTTCTAGACCAGCTAGAGAGCTTGTTTTAGGCTCAAATAAAAGAGGAACTTCCCCTCTTGAACGTCCTAGATTTTCATTTAATTCGGTTTTCAACTTTACCAATAGTGATCCAAAGGAAAAAGCAAGAAAATCACCCAAATACTAAGCTCTAAGCGCTCATCTCTGCTAGTTTAGAAGGTATGGCGTAAAGTGTTTTTGACAACTTTTTGTGATTGAGGAACTTTCCCTCTTGAACGTCCTAGAGTTTCATTTAATTCGGTTTTCAACTTTACCAATAGTGATCCAAAGAAAATGGCAAGAAAATCACCAAAATACGAAAAATTTGAAGTTTGAAATTGGTAATCTAGCTTTTTCCGCTTGGCTGGTAAAGCAACAAAAATCGGTATTTTGCAAATTCTTCCCATTCAGCTCTAAGCGCTCATCTCTGCTAGTTTAGAAGGTATGGCGTAAAGTGTTTTTGACAACTTTTTGTGATTGCTGCCGTTCTAGACCAGCTAGAGAGCTTGTTTTAGGCTCAAATAAAAGAGGAACTTCCCCTCTTGAACGTCCTAGATTTTCATTCAATTCGGTTTTCAACTTTACCAATAGTGATCCAAAGAAAATGGCAAGAAAATCACCAAAATACGAAAAATTTGAAGTTTGAAATTGGTAATCTAGTTTTTCCGCTTGGCTTGTAGAGCAGTTTAAAGTTGTATGCCTGTAGACAAAAAAATCGGTCTTTTGAAAATTCTTCCCATTCAACTCTAGGCGCTCTATCTCTGCTAGTTTAGAAAATACGTAATGTGTTTTTGACAACTTTTTGTGATTGCTACCGTTCCAGACCAGCTAGAGAGCTGGTTTTTGTCTTAAATAAAAGAGGAACTTTCCCTCTTTAACGTCCTAGAGTTTCATTTAATTCGGTTTTCAACTTTACCAATAGTGATCCAAAGAAAAAGGCAAGAAAATCACTCAAATACGAAACATTTGAAATTTGAAATTGGTAATCTAGCTTTTTTCCGCTTGGCTGGTAGAGCAACAAAAATCGGTATTTTGCAAATTCTTCCCATTGAGCTCTAGGCGCTCTATCTCTGCTAGTGTAGAAGGTACGGGGTAAGGTTTTTTTGACAACTTTTAGTGATTGCAGCCGTTCTAGACCAGCTAGAGAGCTTGTTTTAGGCTCAAATAAAAGTGGAACTTCCCCTCTTGAACGTCCTAGAGTTTCATTTAATTCGGTTTTCAACTTTACCAATAGTGATCCAAAGAAAAAAGCAAGAAAATCACCCAAATACTAAGCTCTAAGCGCTCATCTCTGCTAGTTTAGAAGGTATGGTGTAAAGTGTTTTTGACAACTTTTTGTGATTGCTGCCATTCTAGACCAGCTAGAGAGCTTGTTTTAGGCTCAAATAAAAGAGGAACTTTCCCTCTTGAACGTCCTAGATTTTTATTTAATTCGGTTTTCAACTTTACCAATAGTGATCCAAAGAAAATGGCAAGAAAATCACCAAAATACGAAAAATTTGAAGTTTGAAATTGGTAATCTAGCTTTTTCCGCTTGGCTTGTAGAGCAGTTTAAAGTTGTATGCCTGTAGACAAAAAACCCGGTCTTTTGAAAATTCTTCCCATTCAACTCTAGGCGCTCTATCTCTACTAGTTTAGAAGATACGTAATGTGTTTTTGACAACTTTTGGTGATTGCTGCCGTTCCAGACCAGATAGAGAGGTGGTTTTTGGCTCAAATAAAAGATAAACTTCCCCTCTTTAACGTCCTAGAGTTTCATTTAATTTGGTTTTCAACTTTACCAATAGTAATCCAAAGAAAAAGGCAAGAACATCACCCAAATACGAAAAATTTGAAATTGGTAATCTAGCTTTTTCCGCTTGGCTGGTAGAGCAACAAAAATCGGTATTTTGCAAATTCTTCCCATTCAGCTCTAAGCGCTCATTTCTGCTAGTTTAGAAGGTATGGCGTAAAGTGTTTTTGACAACTTTTTGTGATTGCTGCCGTTCTAGACCAGCTAGAGAGCTTGTTTTAGGCTCAAATAAAAGAGGAACTTCCCCTCTTGAACGTCCTAGATTTTCATTTAATTCGGTTTTCAACTTTACCAATAGTGATCCAAAGGAAAAAGCAAGAAAATCACCCAAATACTAAGCTCTAAGCGCTCATCTCTGCTAGTTTAGAAGGTATGGCGTAAAGTGTTTTTGACAACTTTTTGTGATTGAGGAACTTTCCCTCTTGAACGTCCTAGAGTTTCATTTAATTCGGTTTTCAACTTTACCAATAGTGATCCAAAGAAAATGGCAAGAAAATCACCAAAATACGAAAAATTTGAAGTTTGAAATTGGTAATCTAGCTTTTTCCGCTTGGCTGGTAAAGCAACAAAAATCGGTATTTTGCAAATTCTTCCCATTCAGCTCTAAGCGCTCATCTCTGCTAGTTTAGAAGGTATGGCGTAAAGTGTTTTTGACAACTTTTTGTGATTGCTGCCGTTCTAGACCAGCTAGAGAGCTTGTTTTAGGCTCAAATAAAAGAGGAACTTCCCCTCTTGAACGTCCTAGATTTTCATTCAATTCGGTTTTCAACTTTACCAATAGTGATCCAAAGAAAATGGCAAGAAAATCACCAAAATACGAAAAATTTGAAGTTTGAAATTGGTAATCTAGTTTTTCCGCTTGGCTTGTAGAGCAGTTTAAAGTTGTATGCCTGTAGACAAAAAAATCGGTCTTTTGAAAATTCTTCCCATTCAACTCTAGGCGCTCTATCTCTGCTAGTTTAGAAAATACGTAATGTGTTTTTGACAACTTTTTGTGATTGCTACCGTTCCAGACCAGCTAGAGAGCTGGTTTTTGTCTTAAATAAAAGAGGAACTTTCCCTCTTTAACGTCCTAGAGTTTCATTTAATTCGGTTTTCAACTTTACCAATAGTGATCCAAAGAAAAAGGCAAGAAAATCACTCAAATACGAAACATTTGAAATTTGAAATTGGTAATCTAGCTTTTTTCCGCTTGGCTGGTAGAGCAACAAAAATCGGTATTTTGCAAATTCTTCCCATTGAGCTCTAGGCGCTCTATCTCTGCTAGTGTAGAAGGTACGGGGTAAGGTTTTTTTGACAACTTTTAGTGATTGCAGCCGTTCTAGACCAGCTAGAGAGCTTGTTTTAGGCTCAAATAAAAGTGGAACTTCCCCTCTTGAACGTCCTAGAGTTTCATTTAATTCGGTTTTCAACTTTACCAATAGTGATCCAAAGAAAAAAGCAAGAAAATCACCCAAATACTAAGCTCTAAGCGCTCATCTCTGCTAGTTTAGAAGGTATGGTGTAAAGTGTTTTTGACAACTTTTTGTGATTGCTGCCGTTCTAGACCAGCTAGAGAGCTTGTTTTAGGCTCAAATAAAAGAGGAACTTTCCCTCTTGAACGTCCTAGATTTTTATTTAATTCGGTTTTCAACTTTACCAATAGTGATCCAAAGAAAATGGCAAGAAAATCACCAAAATACGAAAAATTTGAAGTTTGAAATTGGTAATCTAGCTTTTTCCGCTTGGCTTGTAGAGCAGTTTAAAGTTGTATGCCTGTAGACAAAAAACCCGGTCTTTTGAAAATTCTTCCCATTCAACTCTAGGCGCTCTATCTCTACTAGTTTAGAAGATACGTAATGTGTTTTTGACAACTTTTGGTGATTGCTGCCGTTCCAGACCAGATAGAGAGGTGGTTTTTGGCTCAAATAAAAGATAAACTTCCCCTCTTTAACGTCCTAGAGTTTCATTTAATTTGGTTTTCAACTTTACCAATAGTAATCCAAAGAAAAAGGCAAGAACATCACCCAAATACGAAAAATTTGAAATTGGTAATCTAGCTTTTTCCGCTTGGCTGGTAGAGCAACAAAAATCGGTCTTTTGAAAATTCTTCCCATTCAACCCTAGGCGCTCTATCTCTGCTAGTTTAGAAAATACGTAATGTGTTTTTGACAACTTTTTGTGATTGCTACCGTTCCAGACCAGCTAGAGAGCTGGTTTTTGGCTTAAATAAAAGAGGAACTTTCCCTCTTCAACGTCCTAGAGTTTCATTTAATTCGGTTTTCAACTTTACCAATAGTGATCCAAAGAAAAAGGCAAGAAAATCACTCAAATACGAAACATTTGAAATTTGAAATTGGTAATCTAGCTTTTTTCCGCTTGGCTGGTAGAGCAACAAAAATCGGTATTTTGCAAATTCTTCCCATTCAGCTCTAAGCGCTCATCTCTGCTAGTTTAGAAAATACGTAATGAGTTTTTGACAACTTTTTGTGATTGCTGCCGTTCTAGACCAGCTAGAGAGCCTGTTTTAGGCTCAAATAAAAAAGGAACTTCCCCTCTTTAACGTCCTAGAGTTTCATTTAATTCGGTTTTCAACTTTACCAATAGTGATCCAAAGAAAAAAGCAAGAAAATCACCCAAATACGAAAATTTGAAATTTGAAATTGGTAATCTATCTTTTTCCGCTTGGCTGGTAGAGCAACAAAAATCGGTATTTTGCTAATTCTTCCCATTCAGCTCTAGGCGCTCTATCTCTGCTAGTGTAGAAGGTACGGGGTAAGGTTTTTTTGACAACTTTTAGTGATTGCAGCCGTTCTAGACCAGCTAGAGAGCTTGTTTTAGGCTCAAATAAAAGTGGAACTTCCCCTCTTGAACGTCCTAGAGTTTCATTTAATTCGGTTTTCAACTTTACCAATAGTGATCCAAAGAAAAAAGCAAGAAAATCACCCAAATACTAAGCTCTAAGCGCTCATCTCTGCTAGTTTAGAAGGTATGGTGTAAAGTGTTTTTGACAACTTTTTGTGATTGCTGCCATTCTAGACCAGCTAGAGAGCTTGTTTTAGGCTCAAATAAAAGAGGAACTTTCCCTCTTGAACGTCCTAGATTTTTATTTAATTCGGTTTTCAACTTTACCAATAGTGATCCAAAGAAAATGGCAAGAAAATCACCAAAATACGAAAAATTTGAAGTTTGAAATTGGTAATCTAGCTTTTTCCGCTTGGCTTGTAGAGCAGTTTAAAGTTGTATGCCTGTAGACAAAAAACCCGGTCTTTTGAAAATTCTTCCCATTCAACTCTAGGCGCTCTATCTCTACTAGTTTAGAAGATACGTAATGTGTTTTTGACAACTTTTGGTGATTGCTGCCGTTCCAGACCAGATAGAGAGGTGGTTTTTGGCTCAAATAAAAGATAAACTTCCCCTCTTTAACGTCCTAGAGTTTCATTTAATTTGGTTTTCAACTTTACCAATAGTAATCCAAAGAAAAAGGCAAGAACATCACCCAAATACGAAAAATTTGAAATTGGTAATCTAGCTTTTTCCGCTTGGCTGGTAGAGCAACAAAAATCGGTCTTTTGAAAATTCTTCCCATTCAACTCTAGGCGCTCTATCTCTGCTAGTTTAGAAAATACGTAATGTGTTTATGACAACTTTTTGTGATTGCTACCGTTCCAGACCAGCTAGAGAGCTGGTTTTTGGCTTAAATAAAAGAGGAACTTTCCCTCTTTAACGTCCTAGAGTTTCATTTAATTCGGTTTTCAACTTTACCAATAGTGATCCAAAGAAAAAGGCAAGAAAATCACTCAAATACGAAACATTTGAAATTTGAAATTGGTAATCTAGCTTTTTTCCGCTTGGCTGGTAGAGCAACAAAAATCGGTATTTTGCAAATTCTTCCCATTCAGCTCTAAGCGCTCATCTCTGCTAGTTTAGAAAATACGTAATGAGTTTTTGACAACTTTTTGTGATTGCTGCCGTTCTAGACCAGCTAGAGAGCCTGTTTTAGGCTCAAATAAAAAAGGAACTTCCCCTCTTTAACGTCCTAGAGTTTCATTTAATTCGGTTTTCAACTTTACCAATAGTGATCCAAAGAAAAAAGCAAGAAAATCACCCAAATACGAAAATTTGAAATTTGAAATTGGTAATCTATCTTTTTCCGCTTGGCTGGTAGAGCAACAAAAATCGGTATTTTGCTAATTCTTCCCATTCAGCTCTAGGCGCTCTATCTCTGCTAGTGTAGAAGGTACGGGGTAAGGTTTTTTTGACAACTTTTAGTGATTGCAGCCGTTCTAGACCAGCTAGAGAGCTTGTTTTAGGCTCAAATAAAAGTGGAACTTCCCCTCTTGAACGTCCTAGAGTTTCATTTAATTCGGTTTTCAACTTTACCAATAGTGATCCAAAGAAAAAAGCAAGAAAATCACCCAAATACTAAGCTCTAAGCGCTCATCTCTGCTAGTTTAGAAGGTATGGTGTAAAGTGTTTTTGACAACTTTTTGTGATTGCTGCCATTCTAGACCAGCTAGAGAGCTTGTTTTAGGCTCAAATAAAAGAGGAACTTTCCCTCTTGAACGTCCTAGATTTTTATTTAATTCGGTTTTCAACTTTACCAATAGTGATCCAAAGAAAATGGCAAGAAAATCACCAAAATACGAAAAATTTGAAGTTTGAAATTGGTAATCTAGCTTTTTCCGCTTGGCTTGTAGAGCAGTTTAAAGTTGTATGCCTGTAGACAAAAAACCCGGTCTTTTGAAAATTCTTCCCATTCAACTCTAGGCGCTCTATCTCTACTAGTTTAGAAGATACGTAATGTGTTTTTGACAACTTTTGGTGATTGCTGCCGTTCCAGACCAGATAGAGAGGTGGTTTTTGGCTCAAATAAAAGATAAACTTCCCCTCTTTAACGTCCTAGAGTTTCATTTAATTTGGTTTTCAACTTTACCAATAGTAATCCAAAGAAAAAGGCAAGAACATCACCCAAATACGAAAAATTTGAAATTGGTAATCTAGCTTTTTCCGCTTGGCTGGTAGAGCAACAAAAATCGGTATTTTGCAAATTCTTCCCATTCAGCTCTAAGCGCTCATTTCTGCTAGTTTAGAAGGTATGGCGTAAAGTGTTTTTGACAACTTTTTGTGATTGCTGCCGTTCTAGACCAGCTAGAGAGCTTGTTTTAGGCTCAAATAAAAGAGGAACTTCCCCTCTTGAACGTCCTAGATTTTCATTCAATTCGGTTTTCAACTTTACCAATAGTGATCCAAAGAAAATGGCAAGAAAATCACCAAAATACGAAAAATTTGAAGTTTGAAATTGGTAATCTAGTTTTTCCGCTTGGCTTGTAGAGCAGTTTAAAGTTGTATGCCTGTAGACAAAAAAATCGGTCTTTTGAAAATTCTCTAGGCGCTCTATCTCTGCTAGTTTAGAAAATACGTAATGTGTTTTTGACAACTTTTTGTGATTGCTACCGTTCCAGACCAGCTAGAGAGCTGGTTTTTGTCTTAAATAAAAGAGGAACTTTCCCTCTTTAACGTCCTAGAGTTTCATTTAATTCGGTTTTCAACTTTACCAATAGTGATCCAAAGAAAAAGGCAAGAAAATCACTCAAATACGAAACATTTGAAATTTGAAATTGGTAATCTAGCTTTTTTCCGCTTGGCTGGTAGAGCAACAAAAATCGGTATTTTGCAAATTCTTCCCATTGAGCTCTAGGCGCTCTATCTCTGCTAGTGTAGAAGGTACGGGGTAAGGTTTTTTTGACAACTTTTAGTGATTGCAGCCGTTCTAGACCAGCTAGAGAGCTTGTTTTAGGCTCAAATAAAAGTGGAACTTCCCCTCTTGAACGTCCTAGAGTTTCATTTAATTCGGTTTTCAACTTTACCAATAGTGATCCAAAGAAAAAAGCAAGAAAATCACCCAAATACTAAGCTCTAAGCGCTCATCTCTGCTAGTTTAGAAGGTATGGTGTAAAGTGTTTTTGACAACTTTTTGTGATTGCTGCCATTCTAGACCAGCTAGAGAGCTTGTTTTAGGCTCAAATAAAAGAGGAACTTTCCCTCTTGAACGTCCTAGATTTTTATTTAATTCGGTTTTCAACTTTACCAATAGTGATCCAAAGAAAATGGCAAGAAAATCACCAAAATACGAAAAATTTGAAGTTTGAAATCGGTAATCTAGCTTTTTCCGCTTGGCTTGTAGAGCAGTTTAAAGTTGTATGCCTGTAGACAAAAAACCCGGTCTTTTGAAAATTCTTCCCATTCAACTCTAGGCGCTCTATCTCTACTAGTTTAGAAGATACGTAATGTGTTTTTGACAACTTTTGGTGATTGCTGCCGTTCCAGACCAGATAGAGAGGTGGTTTTTGGCTCAAATAAAAGATAAACTTCCCCTCTTTAACGTCCTAGAGTTTCATTTAATTTGGTTTTCAACTTTACCAATAGTAATCCAAAGAAAAAGGCAAGAACATCACCCAAATACGAAAAATTTGAAATTGGTAATCTAGCTTTTTCCGCTTGGCTGGTAGAGCAACAAAAATCGGTATTTTGCAAATTCTTCCCATTCAGCTCTAAGCGCTCATTTCTGCTAGTTTAGAAGGTATGGCGTAAAGTGTTTTTGACAACTTTTTGTGATTGCTGCCGTTCTAGACCAGCTAGAGAGCTTGTTTTAGACTCAAATAAAAGAGGAACTTCCCCTCTTGAACGTCCTAGATTTTCATTCAATTCGGTTTTCAACTTTACCAATAGTGATCCAAAGAAAATGGCAAGAAAATCACCAAAATACGAAAAATTTGAAGTTTGAAATTGGTAATCTAGTTTTTCCGCTTGGCTTGTAGAGCAGTTTAAAGTTGTATGCCTGTAGACAAAAAAATCGGTCTTTTGAAAATTCTCTAGGCGCTCTATCTCTGCTAGTTTAGAAAATACGTAATGTGTTTTTGACAACTTTTTGTGATTGCTACCGTTCCAGACCAGCTAGAGAGCTGGTTTTTGTCTTAAATAAAAGAGGAACTTTCCCTCTTTAACGTCCTAGAGTTTCATTTAATTCGGTTTTCAACTTTACCAATAGTGATCCAAAGAAAAAGGCAAGAAAATCACTCAAATACGAAACATTTGAAATTTGAAATTGGTAATCTAGCTTTTTTCCGCTTGGCTGGTAGAGCAGCAAAAATCGGTATTTTGCAAATTCTTCCCATTGAGCTCTAGGCGCTCTATCTCTGCTAGTGTAGAAGGTACGGGGTAAGGTTTTTTTGACAACTTTTAGTGATTGCAGCCGTTCTAGACCAGCTAGAGAGCTTGTTTTAGGCTCAAATAAAAGTAGAACTTCCCCTCTTGAACGTCCTAGAGTTTCATTTAATTCGGTTTTCAACTTTACCAATAGTGATCCAAAGAAAAAAGCAAGAAAATCACCCAAATACTAAGCTCTAAGCGCTCATCTCTGCTAGTTTAGAAGGTATGGTGTAAAGTGTTTTTGACAACTTTTTGTGATTGCTGCCATTCTAGACCAGCTAGAGAGCTTGTTTTAGGCTCAAATAAAAGAGGAACTTTCCCTCTTGAACGTCCTAGATTTTTATTTAATTCGGTTTTCAACTTTACCAATAGTGATCCAAAGAAAATGGCAAGAAAATCACCAAAATACGAAAAATTTGAAGTTTGAAATTGGTAATCTAGCTTTTTCCGCTTGGCTTGTAGAGCAGTTTAAAGTTGTATGCCTGTAGACAAAAAACCCGGTCTTTTGAAAATTCTTCCCATTCAACTCTAGGCGCTCTATCTCTACTAGTTTAGAAGATACGTAATGTGTTTTTGACAACTTTTGGTGATTGCTGCCGTTCCAGACCAGATAGAGAGGTGGTTTTTGGCTCAAATAAAAGATAAACTTCCCCTCTTTAACGTCCTAGAGTTTCATTTAATTTGGTTTTCAACTTTACCAATAGTAATCCAAAGAAAAAGGCAAGAACATCACCCAAATACGAAAAATTTGAAATTGGTAATCTAGCTTTTTCCGCTTGGCTGGTAGAGCAACAAAAATCGGTATTTTGCAAATTCTTCCCATTCAGCTCTAAGCGCTCATTTCTGCTAGTTTAGAAGGTATGGCGTAAAGTGTTTTTGACAACTTTTTGTGATTGCTGCCGTTCTAGACCAGCTAGAGAGCTTGTTTTAGGCTCAAATAAAAGAGGAACTTCCCCTCTTGAACGTCCTAGATTTTCATTTAATTCGGTTTTCAACTTTACCAATAGTGATCCAAAGGAAAAAGCAAGAAAATCACCCAAATACTAAGCTCTAAGCGCTCATCTCTGCTAGTTTAGAAGGTATGGCGTAAAGTGTTTTTGACAACTTTTTGTGATTGAGGAACTTTCCCTCTTGAACGTCCTAGAGTTTCATTTAATTCGGTTTTCAACTTTACCAATAGTGATCCAAAGAAAATGGCAAGAAAATCACCAAAATACGAAAAATTTGAAGTTTGAAATTGGTAATCTAGCTTTTTCCGCTTGGCTGGTAAAGCAACAAAAATCGGTATTTTGCAAATTCTTCCCATTCAGCTCTAAGCGCTCATCTCTGCTAGTTTAGAAGGTATGGCGTAAAGTGTTTTTGACAACTTTTTGTGATTGCTGCCGTTCTAGACCAGCTAGAGAGCTTGTTTTAGGCTCAAATAAAAGAGGAACTTCCCCTCTTGAACGTCCTAGATTTTCATTCAATTCGGTTTTCAACTTTACCAATAGTGATCCAAAGAAAATGGCAAGAAAATCACCAAAATACGAAAAATTTGAAGTTTGAAATTGGTAATCTAGTTTTTCCGCTTGGCTTGTAGAGCAGTTTAAAGTTGTATGCCTGTAGACAAAAAAATCGGTCTTTTGAAAATTCTTCCCATTCAACTCTAGGCGCTCTATCTCTGCTAGTTTAGAAAATACGTAATGTGTTTTTGACAACTTTTTGTGATTGCTACCGTTCCAGACCAGCTAGAGAGCTGGTTTTTGTCTTAAATAAAAGAGGAACTTTCCCTCTTTAACGTCCTAGAGTTTCATTTAATTCGGTTTTCAACTTTACCAATAGTGATCCAAAGAAAAAGGCAAGAAAATCACTCAAATACGAAACATTTGAAATTTGAAATTGGTAATCTAGCTTTTTCCGCTTGGCTGGTAGAGCAACAAAAATCGGTATTTTGCAAATTCTTCCCATTCAGCTCTAAGCGCTCATCACTGCTAGTTTAGAAGGTATGGCGTAAAGTGTTTTTGACAACTTTTTGTGATTGAGGAACTTTCCCTCTTGAACGTCCTAGAGTTTCATTTAATTCGGTTTTCAACTTTACCAATAGTGATCCAAAGAAAATGGCAAGAAAATCACCAAAATACGAAAAATTTGAAGTTTGAAATTGGTAATCTAGCTTTTTCCGCTTGGCTGGTAAAGCAACAAAAATCGGTATTTTGCAAATTCTTCCCATTCAGCTCTAAGCGCTCATCTCTGCTAGTTTAGAAGGTATGGCGTAAAGTGTTTTTGACAACTTTTTGTGATTGCTGCCGTTCTAGACCAGCTAGAGAGCTTGTTTTAGGCTCAAATAAAAGAGGAACTTCCCCTCTTGAACGTCCTAGATTCTCATTCAATTCGGTTTTCAACTTTACCAATAGTGATCCAAAGAAAATGGCAAGAAAATCACCAAAATACGAAAAATTTGAAGTTTGAAATTGGTAATCTAGTTTTTCCGCTTGGCTTGTAGAGCAGTTTAAAGTTGTATGCCTGTAGACAAAAAAATCGGTCTTTTGAAAATTCTTCCCATTCAACTCTAGGCGCTCTATCTCTGCTAGTTTAGAAAATACGTAATGTGTTTTTGACAACTTTTTGTGATTGCTACCGTTCCAGACCAGCTAGAGAGCTGGTTTTTGGCTCAAATAAAAGAGAAACTTTCCCTCTTTAACGTCCTAGAGTTTCATTTAATTCGGTTTTCAACTTTACCAATAGTGATCCAAAGAAAAAGGCAAGAAAATCACTCAAATACGAAACATTTGAAATTTGAAATTGGTAATCTAGCTTTTTTCCGCTTGGCTGGTAGAGCAACAAAAATCGGTATTTTGCAAATTCTTCCCATTCAGCTCTAAGCGCTCATCTCTGCTAGTTTAGAAAATACGTAATGTGTTTTTGACAACTTTTTGTGATTGCTGCCGTTCTAGACCAGCTAGAGAGCTTGTTTTAGGCTAAAATAAAAGAGGAACTTCCCCTCTTGAACGTCCTTGAGTTTTATTTAATTCGGTTTTCAACTTTACCAATAGTGATCCAAAGAAAAAAGCAAGAAAATCACCCAAATACGAAAATTTGAAATTTGAAATTGGTAATCTATCTTCTTCCGCTTGGCTGGTAGAGCAACAAAAATCGGTATTTTGCAAATTCTTCCCATTGAGCTCTAGGCGCTCTATCTCTGCTAGTGTAGAAGGTACGGGGTAAGGTTTTTTTGACAACTTTTAGTGATTGCAGCCGTTCTAGACCAGCTAGAGAGCTTGTTTTAGGCTCAAATAAAAGTGGAACTTCCCCTCTTGAACGTCCTAGAGTTTCATTTAATTCGGTTTTCAACTTTACCAATAGTGATCCAAAGAAAAAAGCAAGAAAATCACCCAAATACTAAGCTCTAAGCGCTCATCTCTGCTAGTTTAGAAGGTATGGTGTAAAGTGTTTTTGACAACTTTTTGTGATTGCTGCCATTCTAGACCAGCTAGAGAGCTTGTTTTAGGCTCAAATAAAAGAGGAACTTTCCCTCTTGAACGTCCTAGATTTTTATTTAATTCGGTTTTCAACTTTACCAATAGTGATCCAAAGAAAATGGCAAGAAAATCACCAAAATACGAAAAATTTGAAGTTTGAAATTGGTAATCTAGCTTTTTCCGCTTGGCTTGTAGAGCAGTTTAAAGTTGTATGCCTGTAGACAAAAAACCCGGTCTTTTGAAAATTCTTCCCATTCAACTCTAGGCGCTCTATCTCTACTAGTTTAGAAGATACGTAATGTGTTTTTGATAACTTTTGGTGATTGCTGCCGTTCCAGACCAGATAGAGAGGTGGTTTTTGGCTCAAATAAAAGATAAACTTCCCCTCTTTAACGTCCTAGAGTTTCATTTAATTTGGTTTTCAACTTTACCAATAGTAATCCAAAGAAAAAGGCAAGAACATCACCCAAATACGAAAAATTTGAAATTGGTAATCTAGCTTTTTCCGCTTGGCTGGTAGAGCAACAAAAATCGGTATTTTGCAAATTCTTCCCATTCAGCTCTAAGCGCTCATCTCTGCTAGTTTAGAAGGTATGGCGTAAAGTGTTTTTGACAACTTTTTGTGATTGCTGCCGTTCTAGACCAGCTAGAGAGCTTGTTTTAGGCTCAAATAAAAGAGGAACTTCCCCTCTTGAACGTCCTAGATTTTCATTTAATTCGGTTTTCAACTTTACCAATAGTGATCCAAAGGAAAAAGCAAGAAAATCACCCAAATACTAAGCTCTAAGCGCTCATCTCTGCTAGTTTAGAAGGTATGGCGTAAAGTGTTTTTGACAACTTTTTGTGATTGAGGAACTTTCCCTCTTGAACGTCCTAGAGTTTCATTTAATTCGGTTTTCAACTTTACCAATAGTGATCCAAAGAAAATGGCAAGAAAATCACCAAAATACGAAAAATTTGAAGTTTGAAATTGGTAATCTAGCTTTTTCCGCTTGGCTGGTAGAGCAACAAAAATCGGTATTTTGCAAATTCTTCCCATTCAGCTCTAAGCGCTCATCTCTGCTAGTTTAGAAGGTATGGCGTAAAGTGTTTTTGACAACTTTTTGTGATTGCTGCCGTTCTAGACCAGCTAAAGAGCTTGTTTTAAGCTCAAATAAAAGAGGAACTTCCCCTCTTGAACGTCCTAGATTTTCATTTAATTCGGTTTTCAACTTTACCAATAGTGATCCAAAGGAAAAAGCAAGAAAATCACCCAAATACGACAAATTTGAAATTTGAAATTGGTAATCTAGCTTTTTCCGCTTGGCTTGTAGAGCAACAAAAATCGGTATTTTGCAAATTCTTCCCATTCAGCTCTAAGCGCTCATCTCTGCTAGTTTAGAAGGTATGGCGTAAAGTGTTTTTAACAACTTTTTGTGATTGCTGCCGTTCTAGACCAGCTAGAGAGCTTGTTTTAGGCTCAAATAAAAGAGGAGCTTCCTCTCTTGAACGTCCTAGATTTTCATTTAATTCGGTTTTCAACTTTACCAATAGTGATCCAAAGGAAAAAGCAAGAAAATCACCCAAATACTAAGCTCTAAGCGCTCATCTCTGCTAGTTTAGAAGGTATGGTGTAAAATGTTTTTGACAACTTTTTGTGATTGCTGCCGTTCTAGACCAGCTAGAGAGTTTGTTTTAGGCTCAAATAAAAGAGGAACTTTCCCTCTTGAACGTCCTAGAGTTTCATTTAATTCGGTTTTCAACTTTACCAATAGTGATCCAAAGAAAATGGCAAGAAAATCACCAAAATACGAAAAATTTGAAGTTTGAAATTGGTAATCTAGCTTTTTCCGCTTGGCTTGTAGAGCAGTTTAAAGTTGTATGCCTGTAGACAAAAAAATCGGTCTTTTGAAAATTCTTCCCATTCAACTCTAGGCGCTCTATCTCTGCTAGTTTAGAAAATACGTAATGTGTTTTTGACAACTTTTTGTGATTGCTACCGTTCCAGACCAGCTAGAGAGCTGGTTTTTGGCTCAAATAAAAGAGGAACTTCCCTCTTGAACGTCCTAGAGTTTCATTTAATTCGGTTTTCAACTTTACCAATAGTGATCCAAAGAAAATGGCAAGAAAATCACCAAAATACGAAAAATTTGAAGTTTGAAATTGGTAATCTAGCTTTTTCCGCTTGGCTGGTAGAGCAACAAAAATCGGTATTTTGCAAATTCTTCCCATTCAGCTCTAAGCGCTCATCTCTGCTAGTTTAGAAGGTATGGCGTAAAGTGTTTTTGACAACTTTTTGTGATTGCTGCCGTTCTAGACCAGCTAGAGAGCTTGTTTTAGGCTCAAATAAAAGAGGAACTTCCTCTCTTGAACGTCCTAGATTTTCATTTAATTCGGTTTTCAACTTTACCAATAGTGATTCAAAGGAAAAAGCAAGAAAATCACCCAAATACTAAGCCCTAAGCGCTCATCTCTGCTAGTTTAGAAGGTATGGTGTAAAGTGTTTTTGACAACTTTTTGTGATTGCTGCCGTTCTAGACCAGCTAGAGAGCTTGTTTTAGGCTCAAATAAAAGAGGAACTTTCCCTCTTGGACGTCCTAGAGTTTCATTTAATTCGGTTTTCAACTTTACCAATAGTGATCTAAAGGAAAAAGCAAGAAAATCACCCAAATACGAAAAATTTGAAATTTGAAATTGGTAATCTAGCTTTTTCCGCTTGGCTGGTAGAGCAACAAAAATCGGTATTTTGCAAATTCTTCCCATTCAGCTCTAAGCGCTCATCTCTGCTAGTTTAGAAGGTATGGCGTAAAGTGTTTTTGACAACTTTTTGTGATTGCTGCCGTTCTAGACCAGCTAGAGAGCTTGTTTTAGGCTCAAATAAAAGAGGAACTTCCTCTCTTGAACGTCCTAGATTTTCATTTAATTCGGTTTTCAACTTTACCAATAGTGATCCAAAGAAAATGGCAAGAAAATCACCAAAATACGAAAAATTTGAAGTTTGAAATTGGTAATCTAGCTTTTTCCGCTTGGCTGGTAGAGCAACATAAATCGGTATTTTGCAAATTCTTCCCATTCAGCTCTAAGCGCTCATCTCTGCTAGTTTAGAAGGTATGGCGTAAAGTGTTTTTGACAACTTTTTGTAATTGCTGCCGTTCTAGACCAGCTAGAGAGCTTGTTTTAGGCTCAAATAAAAGAGGAACTTCCCCTCTTGAACGTCCTAGATTTTCATTTAATTCGGTTTTCAACTTTACCAATAGTGATCCAAAGGAAAAAGCAAGAAAATCACCCAAATACGAAAAATTTGAAATTTGAAATTGGTAATCTAGCTTTTTCCGCTTGGCTTGTAGAGCAGTTTAAAGTTGTATGCCTGTAGACAAAAAACCCGGTCTTTTGAAAATTCTTCCCATTCAACTCTAGGCGCTCTATCTCTGCTAGTGTAGAAGGTACGGCGTAAAGTGTTTTTGACAACTTTTTGTGATTGCAGCCGTTCTAGACCAGCTAGAGAGCTTGTTTTAGGCTCAAATAAAAGAGGAACTTCCCCTCTTTAACGTCCTAGAGTTTTATTTAATTCGGTTTTCAACTTTACCAATAGTGATCCAAAGAAAAAAGCAAGAAAATCACCCAAATACGAAAATTTGAAATTTGAAATTGGTAATCTATCTTTTTCCGCTTGGCTGGTAGAGCAACAAAAATCAGTATTTTGCAAATTCTTCCCATTCAGCTCAAGGCGCTCTATCTCTGCTAGTGTAGAAGGTACGGCGTAAAGTGTTTTTGACAACTTTTTTTGACTGCAGCCGTTCTAGACCAGCTAGAGAGCTTGTTTTAGCTCAAATAAAAGTGGAACTTCCCCTCTTGAACGTCCTAGAGTTTCATTTAATTCAGTTTTCAACTTTACCAATAGTGATCCAAGGAAAAAAGCAAGAAAATCACCCAAATACTAAGCTCTAAGCGCTCATCTCTGCTAGTTTAGAAGGTATGGCGTAAAGTGTTTTTGACAACTTTTTGTGATTGCTGCCGTTCTAGACCAGCTAGAGAGCTTGTTTTAGGCTAAAATAAAAGATAAACTTCCCCTCTTTAACGTCCTAGAATTTCACTTAATTCGGTTTTCAACTTTACCAATAGTGATCCAAAGAAAATGGCAAGAACATCACCCAAATACGAAAAATTTGAAATTGGTAATCTAGCTTTTTCCGCTTGGCTGGTAGAGCAAGAAAAATCGGTATTTTGCAAATTCTTCCCATTCAGCTCTAAGCGCTCATCTCTGCTAGTTTAGAAGGTATGGTAATCTAGCTTTTTCCGCTTGGCTTGTAGAGCAGTTTAAAGTTGTATGCCTGTAGACAAAAAAATCGGTCTTTTGAATATTCTTCCCATTCAACTCTAGGCGCTCCATCTCTGCTAGTTTAGAAAATACGTAATGTGTTTTTGACAACTTTTTGTGATTGCTGCCGTTCTAGACCAGCTAGAGAGCTTGTTTTAGGCTCAAATAAAAGAGGAACTTCCCCTCTTAAACGTCCTAGATTTTCATTTAATTCGGTTTTCAACTTTACCAATAGTGATCCAAAGAAAATGGCAAGAAAATCACCAAAATACGAAAAATTTGAAGTTTGAAATTGGTAATCTAGCTTTTTCCGCTTGGCTGGTAGAGCAACAAAAATCGGTATTTTGCAAATTCTTCCCATTCAGCTCTAAGCGCTCATCTCTGCTAGTTTAGAAGGTATGGCGTAAAGTGTTTTTGACAACTTTTTGTAATTGCTGCCGTTCTAGACCAGCTAGAGAGCTTGTTTTAGGCTCAAATAAAAGAGGAACTTCCCCTCTTGAACGTCCTAGATTTTCATTTAATTCGGTTTTCAACTTTACCAATAGTGATCCAAAGGAAAAAGCAAGAAAATCACCCAAATACGAAAAATTTGCAATTTGAAATTGGTAATCTAGCTTTTTCCGCTTGGCTTGTAGAGCAGTTTAAAGTTGTATGCCTGTAGACAAAAAACCCGGTCTTTTGAAAATTCTTCCCATTCAACTCTAGGCGCTCTATCTCTGCTAGTGTAGAAGGTACGGCGTAAAGTGTTTTTGACAACTTTTTGTGATTGCAGCCGTTCTAGACCAGCTAGAGAGCTTGTTTTAGGCTCAAATAAAAGAGGAACTTCCCCTCTTTAACGTCCTAGAGTTTTATTTAATTCGGTTTTCAACTTTACCAATAGTGATCCAAAGAAAAAAGCAAGAAAATCACCCAAATACGAAAATTTGAAATTTGAAATTGGTAATCTATCTTTTTCCGCTTGGCTGGTAGAGCAACAAAAATCGGTATTTTGCAAATTCTTCCCATTCAGCTCAAGGCGCTCTATCTCTGCTAGTGTAGAAGGTACGGCGTAAAGTGTTTTTGACAACTTTTTTTGATTGCAGCCGTTCTAGACCAGCTAGAGAGCTTGTTTTAGCTCAAATAAAAGTGGAACTTCCCCTCTTGAACGTCCTAGAGTTTCATTTAATTCGGTTTTCAACTTTACCAATAGTGATCCAAGGAAAAAAGCAAGAAAATCACCCAAATACTAAGCTCTAAGCGCTCATCTCTGCTAGTTTAGAAGGTATGGCGTAAAGTGTTTTTGAAAACTTTTTGTGATTGCTGCCGTTCTAGACCAGCTAGAGAGCTTGTTTTAGGCTAAAATAAAAGATAAACTTCCCCTCTTTAACGTCCTAGAATTTCACTTAATTCGGTTTTCAACTTTACCAATAGTGATCCAAAGAAAATGGCAAGAAAATCACCAAAATACGAAAAATTTGAAGTTTGAAATTGGTAATCTAGCTTTTTCCGCTTGGCTTGTAGAGCAGTTTAAAGTTGTATGCCTGTAGACAAAAAACCCGGTCTTTTGAAAATTCTTCCCATTCAACTCTAGGCGCTCTATCTCTACTAGTTTAGAAGATACGTGATGTGTTTTTGACAACTTTTGGTGATTGCTGCCGTTCCAGACCAGATAGAGAGGTGGTTTTTGGCTCAAATAAAAGATAAACTTCCCCTCTTTAACGTCCTAGAGTTTCATTTAATTTGGTTTTCAACTTTACTAATAGTAATCCAAAGAAAAAGGCAAGAACATCACCCAAATACGAAAAATTTGAAATTGGTAATCTAGCTTTTTCCGCTTGGCTGGTAGAGCAACAAAAATCGGTATTTTGCAAATACTTCCCATTCAGCTCTAAGCGCTCATCTCTGCTAGTTTAGAAGGTATGGCGTAAAGTGTTTTTGACAACTTTTTGTGATTGCTGCCGTTCTAGAATAGCTAGAGAGCTTGTTTTAGGCTCAAACAAAAGAGGAACTTCCCGTCTTGAACGTCCTAGAGTTTCATTTAATTTTCAACTTTACCAATAGTGATCCAAGGAAAGAAGCAAGAAAATCACCCAAATACTAAGCTCTAAGCGCTCATCTCTGCTAGTTTAGAAGGTAAGGCGTAAAGTGTTTTTGACAACTTTTTGTGATTGCTGCCGTTCTAGACCAGCTAGAGAGCTTGTTTTGGGCTCAAATAAAAGAGGAACTTCCCCTCTTGAACGTCCTAGAGTTTCATTTAATTCGGTTTTCAACTTTACCAATAGTGATCCAAAGAAAAAAGCAAGAAAATCACCCAAATACTAAGCCCTAAGCGCTCATCTCTGCTAGTTTAGAAGGTATGGCGTAAAGTGTTTTTGACAACTTTTTGTGATTGCTGCCGTTCTAGACCAGCTAGAGAGCTTGTTTTAGGCTCAAATTAAAGATAAACTTCCCCTCTTTAACGTCCTAGAGTTTCATTTAATTCGGTTTTCAACTTTACCAATAGTGATCCAAAGAAAAAAGCAAGAAAATCACCCAAATACGAAAAATTTGAAATTTGAAATTGGTAATCTAGCTTTTTCCGCTTGGCTGGTAGAGCAAAATGACAACTTTTTGTGATTGCAGCCGTTCTAGACCAGCTAAAGAGCTTGTTTTAGGCTCAAATAAAAGAGGAACTTCCCCTCTTGAACGTCCTAGAGTTTTATTTAATTCGGTTTTCAACTTTACCAATACTGATCCAAAGAAAAAAGCAAGAAAATCACCCAAATACGAAAATTTGAAATTTGAAATTGGTAATCTATCTTTTTCCGCTTGGCTGGTAGAGCAACAAAAATCGGTATTTTGCAAATTCTTCCCATTCAGCTCTAGGCGCTCTATCTCTGCTAGTGTAGAAGGTACGGCGTAAAGTGTTTTTGACAACTTTTTGTGATTGCAGCCGTTCTAGACCAGCTAGAGAGCTTGTTTTAGGCTCAAATAAAAGTGGAACTTCCCCTCTTGAACGTCCTAGAGTTTCATTTAATTAGGTTTTCAACTTTACCAATAGTGATCCAAAGAAAAAAGCAAGAAAATCACCCAAATACTAAGCTCTAAGCGCTCATCTCTGCTAGTTTAGAAGGTATGGCGTAAAGTGTTTTTGACAACTTTTTGTGATTGCTGCCGTTCTAGACCAGCTAGAGAGCTTGTTTTAGGCTAAAATAAAAGATAAACTTCCCCTCTTTAACGTCCTAGAGTTTTATTTAATTCGGTTTTCAACTTTACCAATAGTGATCCAAAGAAAAAAGCAAGAAAATCACCCAAATACGAAAATTTGAAATTTGAAATTGGTAATCTATCTTTTTCCGCTTGGCTGGTAGAGCAACAAAAATCGGTATTTTGCAAATTCTTCCCATTCAGCTCAAGGCGCTCTATCTCTGCTAGTGTAGAAGGTACGGCGTAAAGTGTTTTTGACAACTTTTTTTGATTGCAGCCGTTCTAGACCAGCTAGAGAGCTTGTTTTAGCTCAAATAAAAGTGGAACTTCCCCTCTTGAACGTCCTAGAGTTTCATTTAATTCGGTTTTCAACTTTACCAATAGTGATCCAAAGAAAAAAGCAAGAAAATCACCCAAATACGAAAAGTGGAACCTCCCCTCTTGAACGTCCTAGAGTTTCATTTAATTCGGTTTTCAACTTTACCAATAGTGATCCAAAGAAAATGGCAAGAAAATCACCCAAATACGAAAAATTTGAAATTTGAAATTGGTAATCTAGCTTTTTCCGCTTGGCTTGTAGAGCAGTTTAAAGTTGTATGCCTGTACACAAAAAACCCGGTCTTTTGCAAATTCTTCCCATTCAGCTCTAGGCGCTCTATCTCTGCTAGTGTAGAAGGTACGGCGTAAAGTGTTATTGACAACTTTTTGTGATTGCTGCCATTCTAGACCAGCTAGAGAGCTTGTTTTAGGCTCAAATAAAAGTGGAACTTCCCCTCTTGAACGTCCTAGAGTTTCATTTAATTCGGTTTTCA
The DNA here is from genome assembly GCA_947389925.1 of Coelopa pilipes. Lineage (NCBI taxonomy): Eukaryota > Metazoa > Arthropoda > Insecta > Diptera > Coelopidae > Coelopa > Coelopa pilipes. The sequence continues at coordinate 13,432,064 of OX376700.1, forward strand.
ACTTTACCAATAGTGATCCAAAGAAAATGGCAAGAAAATCACCAAAATACGAAAAATTTGAAGTTTGAAATTGGTAATCTAGCTTTTTCCGCTTGGCTTGTAGAGCAGTTTAAAGTTGTTTGCCTGTAGACAAAAAACCCGGTCTTTTGAAAATTCTTCCCATTCAACTCTAGGCGCTCTATCTCTACTAGTTTAGAAGATACGTAATGTGTTTTTGACAACTTTTGGTGATTGCTGCCGTTCCAGACCAGATAGAGAGGTGGTTTTTGGCTCAAATAAAAGATAAACTTCCCCTCTTTAACGTCCTAGAGTTTCATTTAATTTGGTTTTCAACTTTACCAATAGTAATCCAAAGAAAAAGGCAAGAACATCACCCAAATACGAAAAATTTGAAATTGGTAATCTAGCTTTTTCCGCTTGGCTGGTAGAGCAACAAAAATCGGTATTTTGCAAATTCTTCCCATTCAGCTCTAAGCGCTCATCTCTGCTAGTTTAGAAGGTATGGTAATCTAGCTTTTTCCGCTTGGCTTGTAGAGCAGTTTAAAGTTGTTTGCCTGTAGACAAAAAACCCGGTCTTTTGAAAATTCTTCCCATTCAACTCTAGGCGCTCTATCTCTACTAGTTTAGAAGATACGTAATGTGTTTTTGACAACTTTTGGTGATTGCTGCCGTTCCAGACCAGATAGAGAGGTGGTTTTTGGCTCAAATAAAAGATAAACTTCCCCTCTTTAACGTCCTAGAGTTTCATTTAATTTGGTTTTCAACTTTACCAATAGTAATCCAAAGAAAAAGGCAAGAACATCACCCAAATACGAAAAATTTGAAATTGGTAATCTAGCTTTTTCCGCTTGGCTGGTAGAGCAACAAAAATCGGTATTTTGCAAATTCTTCCCATTCAGCTCTAAGCGCTCATCTCTGCTAGTTTAGAAGGTATGGTAATCTAGCTTTTTCCGCTTGGCTTGTAGAGCAGTTTAAAGTTGTTTGCCTGTAGACAAAAAACCCGGTCTTTTGAAAATTCTTCCCATTCAACTCTATGCGCTCTATCTCTACTAGTTTAGAAGATACGTAATGTGTTTTTGACAACTTTTGGTGATTGCTGCCGTTCCAGACCAGATAGAGAGGTGGTTTTTGGCTCAAATAAAAGATAAACTTCCCCTCTTTAACGTCCTAGAGTTTCATTTAATTTGGTTTTCAACTTTACCAATAGTAATCCAAAGAAAAAGGCAAGAACTTCACCCAAATACGAAAAATTTGAAATTGGTAATCTAGCTTTTTCCGCTTGGCTGGTAGAGCAACAAAAATCGGTATTTTGCAAATTCTTCCCATTCAGCTCTAAGCGCTCATCTCTGCTAGTTTAGAAGGTATGGTAATCTAGCTTTTTCCGCTTGGCTTGTAGAGCAGTTTAAAGTTGTATACCTATAGACAAAAAAATCAGTCTTTTGAAAATTCTTCCCATTCAACTCTAGGCGCTCTATCTCTGCTAGTTTAGAAAATACGTAATGTGTTTTTGACAACTTTTTGTGATTGCTACCGTTCCAGACAAGCTAGAGAGCTGGTTTTTGGCTCAAATAAAAGATAAACTTCCCCTCTTTAACGTCTTAGAGTTTCATTTAATTCGGTTTTCAACTTTACCAATAGTGATCCAAAGAAAAAGGCAAGAAAATCACCCAAATACGAAAAATTTGAAGTTTGAAATTGGTAATCTAGCTTTTTTCCGCTTGGCTGGTAGAGCAACAAAAATCGGTATTTTGCAAATTCTTCCCATTCAGCTCTAAGCGCTCATCTCTGCTAGTTTAGAAGGTATGGCGTAAAGTGTTTTTGACAACTTTTTGTGATTGCTGCCGTTCTAGAATAGCTAGAGAGCTTGTTTTAGGCTCAAATAAAAGAGGAACTTCCCGTCTTGAACGTCCTAGAGTTTCATTTAATTTTCAACTTTACCAATAGTGATCCAAGGAAAGAAGCAAGAAAATCACCCAAATACTAAGCTCTAAGCGCTCATCTCTGCTAGTTTAGAAGGTAAGGCGTAAAGTGTTTTTGACAACTTTTTGTGATTGCTGCCGTTCTAGACCAGCTAGAGAGCTTGTTTTGGGCTCAAATAAAAGAGGAACTTCCCCTCTTGAACGTCCTAGAGTTTCATTTAATTCGGTTTTCAACTTTACCAATAGTGATCCAAAGAAAAAAGCAAGAAAATCACCCAAATACTAAGCCCTAAGCGCTCATCTCTGCTAGTTTAGAAGGTATGGCGTAAAGTGTTTTTGACAACTTTTTGTGATTGCTGCCGTTCTAGACCAGCTAGAGAGCTTGTTTTAGGCTCAAATTAAAGATAAACTTCCCCTCTTTAACGTCCTAGAGTTTCATTTAATTCGGTTTTCAACTTTACCAATAGTGATCCAAAGAAAAAAGCAAGAAAATCACCCAAATACGAAAAATTTGAAATTTGAAATTGGTAATCTAGCTTTTTCCGCTTGGCTGGTAGAGCAAAATGACAACTTTTTGTGATTGCAGCCGTTCTAGACCAGCTAAAGAGCTTGTTTTAGGCTCAAATAAAAGAGGAACTTCCCCTCTTGAACGTCCTAGAGTTTTATTTAATTCGGTTTTCAACTTTACCAATACTGATCCAAAGAAAAAAGCAAGAAAATCACCCAAATACGAAAATTTGAAATTTGAAATTGGTAATCTATCTTTTTCCGCTTGGCTGGTAGAGCAACAAAAATCGGTATTTTGCAAATTCTTCCCATTCAGCTCTAGGCGCTCTATCTCTGCTAGTGTAGAAGGTACGGCGTAAAGTGTTTTTGACAACTTTTTGTGATTGCAGCCGTTCTAGACCAGCTAGAGAGCTTGTTTTAGGCTCAAATAAAAGTGGAACTTCCCCTCTTGAACGTCCTAGAGTTTCATTTAATTCGGTTTTCAACTTTACCAATAGTGATCCAAAGAAAAAAGCAAGAAAATCACCCAAATACTAAGCTCTAAGCGCTCATCTCTGCTAGTTTAGAAGGTATGGCGTAAAGTGTTTTTGACAACTTTTTGTGATTGCTGCCGTTCTAGACCAGCTAGAGAGCTTGTTTTAGGCTAAAATAAAAGATAAACTTCCCCTCTTTAACGTCCTAGAGTTTCATTTAATTCGGTTTTCAACTTTACCAATAGTGATCCAAAGAAAAAGGCAAGAAAATCACCCAAATACGAAAAATTTGAAGTTTGAAATTGGTAATCTAGCTTTTTTCCGCTTGGCTGGTAGAGCAACAAAAATCGGTATTTTGCAAATTCTTCCCATTCAGCTCTAAGCGCTCATCTCTGCTAGTTTAGAAGGTATGGCGTAAAGTGTTTTTGACAACTTTTTGTGATTGCTGCCGTTCTAGACCAGCTAGAGAGCTTGTTTTAGGCTCAAATAAAAGAGGAACTTCCCCTCTTGAACGTCCTAGATTTTCATTTAATTCGGTTTTCAACTTTACCAATAGTGATCCAAAGAAAAAAGCAAGAAAATCACCCAAATACGAAAAGTGGAACCTCCCCTCTTGAACGTCCTAGAGTTTCATTTAATTCGGTTTTCAACTTTACCAATAGTGATCCAAAGAAAATGGCAAGAAAATCACCCAAATACGAAAAATTTGAAATTAGAAATTGGTAATCTAGCTTTTTCCGCTTGGCTTGTAGAGCAGTTTAAAGTTGTATGCCTGTACACAAAAAACCCGGTCTTTTGCAAATTCTTCCCATTCAGCTCTAGGCGCTCTATCTCTGCTAGTGTAGAAGGTACGGCGTAAAGTGTTATTGACAACTTTTTGTGATTGCTGCCGTTCTAGACCAGCTAGAGAGCTTGTTTTAGGCTCAAATAAAAGTGGAACTTCCCCTCTTGAACGTCCTAGAGTTTCATTTAATTCGGTTTTCAACTTTACCAATAGTGATCCAAAGAAAATGGCAAGAAAATCACCAAAATACGAAAAATTTGAAGTTTGAAATTGGTAATCTAGCTTTTTCCGCTTGGCTTGTAGAGCAGTTTAAAGTTGTTTGCCTGTAGACAAAAAACCCGGTCTTTTGAAAATTCTTCCCATTCAACTCTAGGCGCTCTATCTCTACTAGTTTAGAAGATACGTAATGTGTTTTTGACAACTTTTGGTGATTGCTGCCGTTCCAGACCAGATGGAGTGGTGGTTTTTGGCTCAAATAAAAGATAAACTTCCCCTCTTTAACGTCCTAGAGTTTCATTTAATTTGGTTTTCAACTTTACCAATAGTAATCCAAAGAAAAAGGCAAGAACTTCACCCAAATACGAAAAATTTGAAATTGGTAATCTAGCTTTTTCCGCTTGGCTGGTAGAGCAACAAAAATCGGTATTTTGCAAATTCTTCCCATTCAGCTCTAAGCGCTCATCTCTGCTAGTTTAGAAGGTATGGTAATCTAGCTTTTTCCGCTTGGCTTGTAGAGCAGTTTAAAGTTGTTTGCCTGTAGACAAAAAACCCGGTCTTTTGAAAATTCTTCCCATTCAACTCTAGGCGCTCTATCTCTGCTAGTTTAGAAAATACGTAATGTGTTTTTGACAACTTTTTGTGATTGCTACCGTTCCAGACAAGCTAGAGAGCTGGTTTTTGGCTCAAATAAAAGATAAACTTCCCCTCTTTAACGTCCTAGAGTTTCATTTAATTCGGTTTTCAACTTTACCAATAGTGATCCAAAGAAAAAGGCAAGAAAATCACCCAAATACGAAAAATTTGAAGTTTGAAATTGGTAATCTAGCTTTTTTCCGCTTGGCTGGTAGAGCAACAAAAATCGGTATTCTGCAAATTCTTCCCATTCAGCTCTAAGCGCTCATCTCTGCTAGTTTAGAAGGTATGGCGTAAAGTGTTTTTGACAACTTTTTGTGATTGCTGCCGTTCTAGACCAGCTAGAGAGCTTGTTTTAGGCTAAAATAAAAGATAAACTTCCCCTCTTTAACGTCCTAGAATTTCACTTAATTCGGTTTTCAACTTTACCAATAGTGATCCAAAGAAAATGGCAAGAAAATCACCAAAATACGAAAAATTTGAAGTTTGAAATTGGTAATCTAGCTTTTTCCGCTTGGCTTGTAGAGCAGTTTAAAGTTGTATGCCTGTAGACAAAAAACCCGGTCTTTTGAAAATTCTTCCCATTCAACTCTAGGCGCTCTATCTCTACTAGTTTAGAAGATACGTAATGTGTTTTTGACAACTTTTTGTGATTGCTGCCGTTCTAGACCAGCTAGAGAGCTTGTTTTAGGCTCAAATAAAAGATAAACTTCCCCTCTTTAACGTCCTAGAGTTTCATTTAATTCGGTTTTCAACTTTACCAATAGTGATCCAAAGAAAAATGCAAGAAAATCACCCAAATACGAAAAATTTGAAATTTGAAATTGGTAATCTAGCTTTTTCCGCTTGGCTGGTAGAGCAAAATGACAACTTTTTGTGATTGCAGCCGTTCTAGACCAGCTAGAGAGCTTGTTTTAGGCTCAAATAAAAGTGGAACTTCCCCTCTTGAACGTCCTAGAGTTTCATTTAATTCGGTTTTCAACTTTACCAATAGTGATCCAAAGAAAAAAGCAAGAAAATCACCCAAATACGAAAAGTGGAACTTCCCCTCTTGAACGTCCTAGAGTTTCATTTAATTCGGTTTTCAACTTTACCAATAGTGATCCCAAGAAAAAAGCAAGAAAATCACCCAAAGACGAAAAATTTGAAATTGGTAATCTAGCTTTTTCCGCTTGGCTTGTAGAGCAGTTTAAAGTTGTATGCCTGTAGACAAAAAACCCGGTCTTTTGAAAATTCTTCCCATTCAACTCTAGGCGCTCTATCTCTACTAGTTTAGAAGATACGTAATGTGTTTTTGACAACTTTTGGTGATTTCTGCCGTTCCAGACCAGATAGAGAGGTGGTTTTTGGCTCAAATAAAAGATAAACTTCCCCTCTTTAACGTCCTAGAGTTTCATTTAATTTGGTTTTCAACTTTACCAATAGTAATCCAAAGAAAAAGGCAAGAACTTCACCCAAATACGAAAAATTTGAAATTGGTAATCTAGCTTTTTCCGCTTGGCTGGTAGAGCAACAAAAATCGGTATTTTGCAAATTCTTCCCATTCAGCTCTAAGCGCTCATCTCTGCTAGTTTAGAAGGTATCGTAATCTAGCTTTTTCCGCTTGGCTTGTAGAGCAGTTTAAAGTTGTATGCCTGTAGACAAAAAAATCGGTCTTTTGAAAATTCTTCCCATTCAACTCTAGGCGCTCTATCTCTGCTAGTTTAGAAAATACGTAATGTGTTTTTGACAACTTTTTGTGATTGCTACCGTTCCAGACCAGCTAGAGAGCTGGTTTTTGGCTCAAATAAAAGATAAACTTCCCCTCTTTAACGTCCTAGAGTTTCATTTAATTCGGTTTTCAACTTTACCAATAGTGATCCAAAGAAAAAGGCAAGAAAATCACCCAAATACGAAAAATTTGAAGTTTGAAATTGGTAATCTAGCTTTTTTCCGCTTGGCTGGTAGAGCAACAAAAATCGGTATTTTGCAAATTCTTCTCATTCAGCTCTAAGCGCTCATGTCTGCTAGTTTAGAAGGTATGGTAATCTAGCTTTTTCCGCTTGGCTTGTAGAGCAGTTTAAAGTTGTATGCCTGTAGACAAAAAAATCGGTCTTTTGAAAATTCTTCCCATTCAACTCTAGGCGCTCTATCTCTGCTAGTTTAGAAAATACGTAATGTGTTTTTGACAACTTTTTGTGATTGCTACCGTTCCAGACCAGCTAGAGAGCTGGTTTTTGGCTCAAATAAAAGATAAACTTCCCCTCTTTAACGTCCTAGAGTTTCATTTAATTCGGTTTTCAACTTTACCAATAGTGATCCAAAGAAAAAAGCAAGAAAATCACCCAAATACTAAGCTCTAAGCGCTCATCTCCGCTAGTTTAGAAGGTATGGCGTAAAGTGTTTTTGACAACTTTTTGTGATTGCTGCCGTTCTAGACCAGCTAGAGAGCTTGTTTTAGGCTCAAACGTCCTAAATTTTCATTTAATTCGGTTTTCAACTTTACCAATAGTGATCCAAAGGAAAAAGCAAGAAAATCACCCAAATACGAAAAATTTGAAATTTGAAATTGGTAATCTAGCTTTTTCCGCTTGGCTTGTAGAGCAGTTTAAAGTTGTATGCCTGTAGACAAAAAACCCGGTCTTTTGCAAATTCTTCCCATTCAGCTCTAGGCGCTCTATCTCTGCTAGTGTAGAAGGTACGGCGTAAAGTGTTTTTGACAACTTTTTGTGATTGCTGCCGTTCTAGACCAGCTAGAGAGCTTGTTTTAGGCTCAAATAAAAGTGGAACTTCCCCTCTTGAATATCCTAGAGTTTCATTTAATTCGGTTTTCAACTTTACCAATAGTGATCCAAGGAAAAAAGCAAGAAAATCACCCAAATACTAAGCTCTAAGCGCTCATCTCTGCTAGTTTAGAAGGTATGGCGTAAAGTGTTTTTGACAACTTTTTGTGATTGCTGCCGTTCTAGACTAGCTAGAGAGCTTGTTTTAGGCTAAAATAAAAGATAAACTTCCCCTCTTTAACGTCCTAGAATTTCACTTAATTCGGTTTTCAACTTTACCAATAGTGATCCAAAGAAAATGGCAAGAAAATCACCAAAATACGAAAAATTTGAAGTTTGAAATTGGTAATCTAGCTTTTTCCGCTTGGCTTGTAGAGCAACAAAAATCGGTATTTTGCAAATTCTTCCCATTCAGCTCTAAGCGCTCATCTCTGCTAGTTTAGAAGGTATGGCGTAAAGTGTTTTTGACAACTTTTTGTGATTGCTGCCGTTCTAGACCAGCTAGAGAGCTTGTTTTAGGCTCAAATAAAAGAGGAACTTTCCCTCTTGAACGTCCTAGAGTTTCATTTAATTCGGTTTTCAACTTTACCAATAGTGATCCAAAGAAAAAAGCAAGAAAATCACCCAAATACTAAGCTCTAAGCGCTCATCTCTGCTAGTTTAGAAGGTATGGCGTAAAGTGTTTTTGACAACTTTTTGTGATTGCTGCCGTTCTAGACCAGCTAGAGAGCTTGTTTTAGGCTAAAATAAAAGATAAACTTCCCCTCTTTAACGTCCTAGAGTTTCATTTAATTCGGTTTTCAACTTTACCAATAGTGATCCAATGAAAATGGCAAGAAAATCACCAAAATACGAAAAATTTTAAGTTTGAAATTGGTAATCTAGCTTTTTCCGCTTGGCTTGTAGAGCAGTTTAAAGTTGTTTGCCTGTAGACAAAAATTTCGGTCTTTTGAAAATTCTTCCCATTCAACTCTAGGCGCTCTATCTCTACTAGTTTAGAAGATACGTAATGTGTTTTTGACAACTTTTGGTGATTGCTGCCGTTCCAGACCAGATAGAGAGGTGGTTTTTGGCTCAAATAAAAGATAAACTTCCCCTCTTTAACGTCCTAGAGTTTCATTTAATTTGGTTTTCAACTTTACCAATAGTAATCCAAAGAAAAAGGCAAGAACTTCACCCAAATACGAAAAATTTGAAATTGGTAATCTAGCTTTTTCTGCTTGGCTGGTAGAGCAACAAAAATCGGTATTTTGCAAATTCTTCCCATTCAGCTCTAAGCGCTCATCTCTGCTAGTTTAGAAGGTATGGTAATCTAGCTTTTTCCGCTTGGCTTGTAGAGCAGTTTAAAGTTGTATGCCTGTAGACAAAAAAATCGGTCTTTTGAAAATTCTTCCCATTCAACTCTAGGCGCTCTATCTCTGCTAGTTTAGAAAATACGTAATGTGTTTTTGACAACTTTTTGTGATTGCTACCGTTCCAGACCAGCTAGAGAGCTGGTTTTTGGCTCAAATAAAAGATAAACTTCCCCTCTTTAACGTCCTAGAGTTTCATTTAATTCGGTTTTCAACTTTACCAATAGTGATCCAAAGAAAAAGGCAAGAAAATCACCCAAATACGAAAAATTTGAAGTTTGAAATTGGTAATCTAGCTTTTTTCCGCTTGGCTGGTAGAGCAACAAAAATCGGTATTTTGCAAATTCTTCTCATTCAGCTCTAAGCGCTCATGTCTGCTAGTTTAGAAGGTATGGTAATCTAGCTTTTTCCGCTTGGCTTGTAGAGCAGTTTAAAGTTGTATGCCTGTAGACAAAAAAATCGGTATTTTGAAAATTCTTCCCATTCAACTCTAGGCGCTCTATCTCTGCTAGTTTAGAAAATACGTAATGTGTTTTTGACAACTTTTTGTGATTGCTACCGTTCCAGACCAGCTAGAGAGCTGGTTTTTGGCTCAAATAAAAGATAAACTTCCCCTCTTTAACGTCCTAGAGTTTCATTTAATTCGGTTTTCAACTTTACCAATAGTGATCCAAAGAAAAAAGCAAGAAAATCACCCAAATACTAAGCTCTAAGCGCTCATCTCCGCTAGTTTAGAAGGTATGGCGTAAAGTGTTTTTAACAACTTTTTGTGATTGCTGCCGTTCTAGACCAGCTAGAGAGCTTGTTTTAGGCTAAAATAAAAGATAAACTTCCCCTCTTTAACGTCCTAGAGTTTCATTTAATTCGGTTTTCAACTTTACCAATAGTGATCCAAAGAAAATGGCAAGAAAATCACCAAAATACGAAAAATTTGAAGTTTGAAATTGGTAATCTAGCTTTTTCCGCTTGGCTTGTAGAGCAGTTTAAAGTTGTTTGCCTGTAGACAAAAAATCCGGTCTTTTGAAAATTCTTCCCATTCAACTCTAGGCGCTCTATCTCTACTAGTTTAGAAGATACGTAATGTGTTTTTGACAACTTTTGGTGATTGCTACCGTTCCAGACCAGCTAGAGAGCTGGTTTTTGGCTCAAATAAAAGATAAACTTCCCCTCTTTAACGTCCTAGAGTTTCATTTAATTCGGTTTTCAACTTTACCAATAGTGATCCAAAGAAAAAGGCAAGAAAATCACCCAAATACGAAAAATTTGAAGTTTGAAATTGGTAATCTAGCTTTTTTCCGCTTGGCTGGTAGAGCAACAAAAATCGGTATTTTGCAAATTCTTCCCATTCAGCTCTAAGCGCTCATCTCTGCTAGTTTAGAAGGTATGGTAATCTAGCTTTTTCCGCTTGGCTTGTAGAGCAGTTTAAAGTTGTATGCCTGTAGACAAAAAAATCGGTATTTTGAAAATTCTTCCCATTCAACTCTTGTAGCGCAGTTTAAAGTTGTTTGCCTGTAGACAAAAAATCCGGTCTTTTGAAAATTCTTCCCATTCAACTCTAGGCGCTCTATCTCTACTAGTTTAGAAGATACGTAATGTGTTTTTGACAACTTTTTGTGATTGCTGCCGTTCTAGACCAGCTAGAAATCTTGTTTTAGGCTCAAATAAAAGTGGAACTTCCCCTCTTGAACGTCCTAGAGTTTCATTTAATTCGGTTTTCAACTTTACCAATAGTGATCCAAGGAAAAAAGCAAGAAAATCACCAAAATACGAAAAATTTGAAGTTTGAAATTGGTAATCTAGCTTTTTCCGCTTGGCTTGTAGAGCAGTTTAAAGTTGTATGCCTGTAGACCAAAAACCCGGTCTGTGTTTTTGACAACTTTTTGTGATTGCTACCGTTCCAGACCAGCTAGAGAGCTGGTTTTTGGCTCAAATAAAAGATAAACTTCCCCTCTTTAACGTCCTAGAGTTTCATTTAATTCGGTTTTCAACTTTACCAATAGTGATCCAAAGAAAAAGGCAAGAAAATCACCCAAATACGAAAAATTTGAAGTTTGAAATTGGTAATCTAGCTTTTTTCCGCTTGGCTGGTAGAGCAACAAAAATCGGTATTTTGCTAATTCTTCCCATTCAGCTCTAAGCGCTCATCTCTGCTAGTTTAGAAGGTATGGCGTAAAGTGTTTTTGACAACTTTTTGTGATTGCTGCCGTTCTAGACCAGCTAGAGAGCTTGTTTTAGGCTCAAATAAAAGAGGAACTTTCCCTCTTGAACGTCCTAGAGTTTCATTTAATTCGGTTTTCAACTTTACCAATAGTGATCCAAAGAAAATTGCAAGAAAATCACCAAGTATGGCGTAAAGTGTTTTTGACAACTTTTTGTGATTGCTGCCGTTCTAGACCAGCTAGAGAGCTTGTTTTAGGCTCAAATAAAAGAGGAACTTTCCCTCTTGAACGTCCTAGAGTTTCATTTAATTCGGTTTTCAACTTTACCAATAGTGATCCAAAGAAAATGGCAAGAAAATCACCAAAATACGAAAAATTTGAAGTTTGAAATTGGTAATCTAGCTTTTTCCGCTTGGCTGGTAGAGCAACAAAAATCGGTATTTTGCAAATTCTTCCCATTCAGCTCTAAGCGCTCATCTCTGCTAGTTTAGAAGGTATGGCGTAAAGTGTTTTTGACAACTTTTTGTGATTGCAGCCGTTCTAGACCAGCTAGAGAGCTTGTTTTAGGCTCAAATAAAAGAGGAACTTCCCCTCTTGAACGTCCTACAGTTTCATTTAATTCGGTTTTCAACTTTACCAATAGTGATCCAAAGAAAAAAGCAAGAAAATCACCCAAATACGAAAAATTTGAAATTTGAAATTGGTAATCTAGCTTTTTCCGCTTGGCTGGTAGAGCAAAATGACAACTTTGTGTGATTGCAGCCGTTCTAGACCAGCTAGAGAGCTTGTTTTAGGCTCAAATAAAAGTGGAACTTCCCCTCTTGAACGTCCTAGAGTTTCATTTAATTCGGTTTTCAACTTTACCAATAGTGATCCAAAGAAAAAAGCAAGAAAATCACCCAAATACTAAGCTCTAAGCGCTCATCTCTGCTAGTTTAGAAGGTATGGCGTATAGTGCTTTTGACAACTTTTTATGATTGCTGCCGTTCTAGACCAGCTAGAGAGTTTGTTTTAGGCTAAAATAAAAGATAAACTTCCCCTCTTTAACGTCCTAGAGTTTCATTTAATTCGGTTTTCAACTTTACCAATAGTGATCCAAAGAAAATGGCAAGAAAATCACCAAAATACGAAAAATTTGAAGTTTGAAATTGGTAATCTAGCTTTTTCCGCTTGGCTTGTAGAGCAGTTTAAAGTTGTTTGCCTGTAGACAAAAAATCCGGTCTTTTGAAAATTCTTCCCATTCAACTCTAGGCGCTCTATCTCTACTAGTTTAGAAGATACGTAATGTGTTTTTGACAACTTTTTGTGATTGCTACCGTTCCAGACCAGCTAGAGAGCTGGTTTTTGGCTCAAATAAAAGATAAACTTCCCCTCTTTAACGTCCTAGAGTTTCATTTAATTTGGTTTTCAACTTTACCAATAGTAATCCAAAGAAAAAGGCAAGAACTTCACCCAAATACGAAAAATTTGAAATTGGTAATCTAGATTTTTCCGCTTGGCTGGTAGAGCAACAGAAATCGGTATTTTGCAAATTCTTCCCATTCAGCTCTAAGCGCTCATCTCTGCTAGTTTAGAAGGTATGGTAATCTAGCTTTTTCCGCTTGGCTTGTAGAGCAGTTTAAAGTTGTATGCCTGTAGACAAAAAAATCGGTCTTTTGAAAATTCTTCCCATTCAACTCTAGGCGCTCTATCTCTGCTAGTTTAGAAAATACGTAATGTGTTTTTGACAACTTTTTGTGATTGCTACCGTTCCAGACCAGCTAGAGAGCTGGTTTTTGGCTCAAATAAAAGATAAACTTCCCCTCTTTAACGTCCTAGAGTTTCATTTAATTCGGTTTTCAACTTTACCAATAGTGATCCAAAGAAAAAGGCAAGAAAATCACCCAAATACGAAAAATTTGAAGTTTGAAATTGGTAATCTAGCTTTTTTCCGCTTGGCTGGTAGAGCAACAAAAATCGGTATTTTGCAAATTCTTCTCATTCAGCTCTAAGCGCTCATGTCTGCTAGTTTAGAAGGTATGGTAATCTAGCTTTTTACGCTTGGCTTGTAGAGCAGTTTAAAGTTGTATGCCTGTAGACAAAAAAATCGGTCTTTTGAAAATTCTTCCCATTCAACTCTAGGCGCTCTATCTCTGCTAGTTTAGAAAATACGTAATGTGTTTTTGACAACTTTTTGTGATTGCTACCGTTCCAGACCAGCTAGAGAGCTGGTTTTTGGCTAAAATAAAAGATAAACTTCCCCTCTTTAACGTCCTAGAGTTTCATTTAATTCGGTTTTCAACTTTACCAATAGTGATCCAAAGAAAAAAGCAAGAAAATCACCCAAATACTAAGCTCTAAGCGCTCATCTCCGCTAGTTTAGAAGGTATGGCGTAAAGTGTTTTTGACAACTTTTTGTGATTGCTGCCGTTCTAGACCAGCTAGAGAGCTTGTTTTAGACTAAAATAAAAGATAAACTTCCCCTCTTTAACGTCCTAGAGTTTCATTTAATTCGGTTTTCAACTTTACCAATAGTGATCCAAAGAAAATGGCAAGAAAATCACCAAAATACGAAAAATTTGAAGTTTGAAATTGGTAATCTAGCTTTTTCCGCTTGGCTTGTAGAGCAGTTTAAAGTTGTTTGCCTGTAGACAAAAAATCCGGTCTTTTGAATATTCTTCCCATTCAACTCTAGGCGCTCTATCTCTACTAGTTTAGAAGATACGTAATGTGTTTTTGACAACTTTTGGTGATTGCTACCGTTCCAGACCAGCTAGAGAGCTGGTTTTTGGCTCAAATAAAAGATAAACTTCCCCTCTTTAACGTCCTAGAGTTTCATTTAATTCGGTTTTCAACTTTACCAATAGTGATCCAAAGAAAAAGGCAAGAAAATCACCCAAATACGAAAAATTTGAAGTTTGAAATTGGTAATCTAGCTTTTTTCCGCTTGGCTGGTAGAGCAACAAAAATCGGTATTTTGCAAATTCTTCCCATTCAGCTCTAAGCGCTCATCTCTGCTAGTTTAGAAGGTAGGGCGTAAAGTGTTTTTGACAACTTTTTGTGATTGCTGCCGTTCTAGACCAGCTAGAGAGCTTGTTTTAGGCTCAAATAAAAAAGGAACTTCCCCTCTTGAACGTCCTAGATTTTCATTTAATTCGGTTTTCAACTTCACCAATAGTGATCCAAGGAAAAAAGCAAGAAAATCACCAAAATACGAAAAATTTGAAGTTTGAAATTGGTAATCTAGCTTTTTCCGCTTGGCTTGTAGAGCAGTTTAAAGTTGTATGCCTGTAGACAAAAAACCCGGTCTTTTGCAAATTCTTCCCATTCAGCTCTAGGCGCTCTATCTCTGCTAGTGTAAAAGGTACGGCGTAAAGTGTTTTTGACAACTTTTTGTGATTGCTGCTGTTCTAGACCAGCTAGAAAGCTTGTTTTAGGCTCAAATAAAAGTGGAACTTCCCCTCTTGAACGTCCTAGAGTTTCATTTAATTCGGTTTTCAACTTCACCAATAGTGATCCAAGGAAAAAAGCAAGAAAATCACCAAAATACGAAAAATTTGAAGTTTGAAATTGGTAATCTAGCTTTTTCCGCTTGGCTTGTAGAGCAGTTTAAAGTTGTATGCCTGTAGACAAAAAACCCGGTCTGTGTTTTTGACAACTTTTTGTGATTGCTACCGTTCCAGACCAGCTAGAGAGCTGGTTTTTGGCTCAAATAAAAGATAAACTTCCCCTCTTTAACGTCCTAGAGTTTCATTTAATTCGGTTTTCAACTTTACCAATAGTGATCCAAAGAAAAAGGCAAGAAAATCTCCCAAATACGAAAAATTTGAAGTTTGAAATTGGTAATCTAGCTTTTTTCCGCTTGGCTGGTAGAGCAACAAAAATCGGTATTTTGCAAATTCTTCCCATTCAGCTCTAAGCGCTCATCTCTGCTAGTTTAGAAGGTATGGCGTAAAGTGTTTTTGACAACTTTTTGTGATTGCTGCCGTTCTAGACCAGCTAGAGAGCTTGTTTTAGGCTCAAATAAAAGAGGAACTTTCCCTCTTGAACGTCCTAGAGTTTCATTTAATTCGGTTTTCAACTTTACCAATAGTGATCCAAAGAAAATGGCAAGAAAATCACCAAAATACGAAAAATTTGAAATTTGAAATTGGTAATCTAGCTTTTTCCGCTTGGCTGGTAGAGCAACAAAAATCGGTATTTTGCAAATTCTTCCCATTCAGCTCTAAGCGCTCATCTCTGCTAGTTTAGAAGGTATGGCGTAAAGTGTTTTTGACAACTTTTTGTGATTGCTGCCGTTCTAGAATAGCTAGAGTGCTTGTTTTAGGCTCAAATAAAAGAGGAACTTCCCGTCTTGAACGTCCTAGAGTTTCATTTAATTCGGTTTTCAACTTTACCAATAGTGATCCAAAGGAAAAAGCAAGAAAATCACCCAAATACTAAGCTCTAAGCGCTCATCTCTGCTAGTTTAGAAGGTATTGCGTAAAGTGTTTTTGACAACTTTTTGTGATTGCTGCCAAATACGAAATACGAAAAATTTGAAGTTTGAAATTGGTAATCTAGCTTTTTCCGCTTGGCTGGTAGAGCAACAAAAATCGGTATTTTGCGAATTCTTCCCATTCAGCTCTAAGCGCTCATCTCTGCTAGTTTAGAAGGTATGGCGTAAAGTGTTTTTGACAACTTTTTGTGATTGCTGCCGTTCTAGACCAGCTAGAGAGCTTGTTTTAGGCTCAAATAAAAGAGGAACTTCCCCTCTTGAACGTCCTAGATTTTCATTTAATTCGGTTTTCAACTTTACCAATAGTGATCCAAAGGAAAAAGCAAGAAAATCACCCAAATACGAAAAATTTGAAATTTGAAATTGGTAATCTAGCTTTTTCCGTTTGGCTGGTAGAGCAAAATGACAACTTTTTGTGATTGCAGCCGTTCTAGACCAGCTAGAGAGCTTGTTTTAGGCT
The DNA here is from genome assembly GCA_947389925.1 of Coelopa pilipes. NCBI lineage: Eukaryota > Metazoa > Arthropoda > Insecta > Diptera > Coelopidae > Coelopa > Coelopa pilipes. Next base: position 13,447,809 of record OX376700.1, read on the forward strand.
CAAATAAAAGAGGAACTTCCCCTCTTGAACGTCCTAGAGTTTCATTTAATTCGGTTTTCAACTTTACCAATAGTGATCCAAAGAAAAAAGCAAGAAAATCACCCAAATACTAAGCCCTAAGCGCTCATCTCTGCTAGTTTAGAAGGTATGGCGTGAAGTGTTTTTGACAACTTTTTGTGATTGCTGCCGTCCTAGACCAGCTAGAGAGCTTGTTTTAGGCTCAAATAAAATTGGAACTTCCCCTCTTGAACGTCCTAGAGTTTCATTTAATTCGGTTTTCAACTTTACCAATAGTGATCCAAAGAAAATGGCAAGAAAATCACCAAAATACGAAAAATTTGAAGTTTGAAATTGGTAATCTAGCTTTTTTCGCTTGGCTGGTAGAGCAACAAAAATCGGTATTTTGCAAATTCTTCCCATTCAGCTCTAAGCGCTCATCTCTGCTAGTTTAGAAGGTATGGCGTAATGTGTTTTTGACAACTTTTTGTGATTGCTGCCGTTCTAGACCAGCTAGAGAGCTTGTTTTAGGCTCAAATAAAAGAGGAACTTCCCCTCTTGAACGTCATAGATTTTCATTTAATTCGGTTTTCAACTTTACCAATAGTGATCCAAAGGAAAAAGCAAGAAAATCACCCAAATACGATAAATTTGAAATTTGAAATTGGTAATCTAGCTTTTTCCGCTTGGCTTGTAGAGCAGTTTAAAGTTGTATGCCTGTAGACAAAAAACCCGGTCTTTTGAAAATTCTTCCCATTCAACTCTAGGCGCTCTATCTCTACTAGTTTAGAAGACACGTAATGTGTTTCTGACAACTTTTGGTGATTGCTGCCGTTCCAGACCAGATAGAGAGGTGGTTTTTGGCTCAAATAAAAGATAAACTTCCCCTCTTTAACGTCCTAGAGTTTCATTTAATTTAGTTTTCAACTTTACCAATAGTAATCCAAAGAAAAAGGCAAGAACATCACCCAAATACGAATAATTTGAAATTGGTAATCCAGCTTTTTCCGCTTGGCTGGTAGAGCAACAAAAATCGGTATTTTGCAAATTCTTCCCATTCAGCTCTAAGCGCTCATCTCTGCTAGTTTAGAAGGTATGGTAATCTAGCTTTTTCCGCTTGGCTTGTAGAGCAGTTTAAAGTTGTATGCCTGTAGACAAAAAACCCGGTCTTTTGAAAATTCTTCCCATTCAACTCTAGGCGCTCTATCTCTACTAGTTTAGAAGACACGTAATGTGTTTCTGACAACTTTTGGTGATTGCTGCCGTTCCAGACCAGATAGAGAGGTGGTTTTTGGCTCAAATAAAAGATAAACTTCCCCTCTTGAACGTCCTAGAGTTTTATTTAATTCGGTTTTCAACTTTACCAATAGTGATCCAAAGAAAAAAGCAAGAAAATCACCCAAATACGAAAATTTGAAATTTGAAATTGGTAATCTATCTTTTTCCGCTTGGCTGGTAGAGCAACAAAAATCGGTATTTTGCAAATTCTTCCCATTCAGCTCTAGGCGCTCTATCTCTGCTAGTGTAGAAGGTACGGCGTAAAGTGTTTTTGACAACTTTTTTTGATTGCAGCCGTTCTAGACCAGCTAGAGAGCTTGTTTTAGGCTCAAATAAAAGTGGAACTTCCCCTCTTGAACGTCCTAGAGTTTCATTTAATTCGGTTTTCAACTTTACCAATAGTGATCCAAGGAAAAAAGCAAGAAAATTACCCAAATACTAAGCTCTAAGCGCTGATCTCTGCTAGTTTAGAAGGTATGGCGTAAAGTGTTTTTGACAACTTTTTGTGATTGCTGCCGTTCTAGACCAGCTAGAGAGCTTGTTTTAGGCTCAAATAAAAGAGGAACTTCCCCTCTTGAACGTCCTAGAATTTTATTTAATTCGGTTTTCAACTTTACCAATAGTGATCCAAAGAAAAAAAGCAAGAAAATCACCCAAATACGAAAATTTGAAATTTGAAATTGGTAATCTATCTTTTTCCGCTTGGCTGGTAGAGCAACAAAAATCGGTATTTTGCAAATTCTTCCCATTCAGCTCTAGGCGCTCTATCTCTGCTAGTGTAGAAGGTACGGCGTAAAGTGTTTTTGAAACTTTTTTTGATTGCAGCCGTTCTAGACCAGCTAGAGAGCTTGTTTTAGGCTCAAATAAAAGTGGAACTTCCCCTCTTGAACTTCCTAGAGTTTCATTTAATTCGGTTTTCAACTTTACCAATAGTGATCCAAAGGAAAAAGCAAGAAAATCACCCAAATACGAAAAATTTGAAATTTGAAATTGGTAATCTAGCTTTTTCCGCTTGGCTGGTAGAGCAAAATGACAACTTTTTGTGATTGCAGCCGTTCTAGACCAGCTAGAGAGCTTGTTTTAGGCTCAAATAAAAGAGGAACTTCTCCTCTTGAACGTCCAAGAGTTTCATTTAATTCGGTTTTCAACTTTACCAATAGTGATCCAAAGAAAAAAGCAAGAAAATCACCCAAATACTAAGCTCTAAGCGCTCATCTCTGCTAGTTTAGAAGGTATGGCGTAAAGTGTTTTTGACAACTTTTTGTGATTGCTGCCGTTCTAGACTAGCTAGAGAGCTTGTTTTAGGCTCAAATAAAAGAGGAACTTTCCCTCTTGAACGTCCTAGAGTTTCATTTAATTCGGTTTTCAACTTTACCAATAGTGATCCAAAGAAAATGGCAAGAAAATCACCAAAATACGAAAAATTTGAAGTTTGAAATTGGTAATCTAGCTTTCTCCGCTTGGCTTGTAGAGCAACAAAAATCGGTATTTTGCAAATTCTTCCCATTCAGCTCTAAGCGCTCATCTCTGCTAGTTTAGAAGGTATGGCGTAAAGTGTTTTTGACAACTTTTTGTGATTGCTGCCGTTCTAGACCAGCTAGAGAGCTTGTTTTAGGCTCAAATAAAAGAGGAACTTTTCCTCTTGAACGTCCTAGATTTTCATTTAAGTCGGTTTTCAACTTTACCAATAGTAATCCAAAGGAAAAAGGCAAGAAAATCACCCAAATACGAAAAATTTGAAATTTGAAATTGGTAATCTAGCTTTTTCCGCTTGGCTTGTAGAGCAGTTTAAAGTTGTATGCCTGTAGACAAAAAACCCGGTCTTTTGAAAATTCTTCCCATTCAACTCTAGGCGCTCTATCTCTGCTAGTGTAGAAGGTACGGCGTAAAGTGTTTTTGACAACTTTTTGTGATTGCTGCCGTTCTAGACCAGCTAGAGAGCTTGTTTTAGGCTCAAATAAAAGAGGAACTTCCCCTCTTGAACGTCCAAGAGTTTCATTTAATTCGGTTTTCAACTTTACCAATAGTGATCCAAAGAAAAAGCCAAGAAAATCACCCAAATACGAAAAATTTGAAGTTTGAAATTGGTAATCTAGCTTTTTTCCGCTTGGCTGGTAGAGCAACAAAAATCGGTATTTTGCAAATTCTTCCCATTCAGCTCTAAGCGCTCATCTCTGCTAGTTTAGAAGGTATGGCGTAAAGTGTTTTTGACAACTTTTTGTGATTGCTGCCGTTCTAGACCAGCTAGAGAGCTTGTTTTAGGCTCAAATAAAAGAGGAACTTTCCCTCTTGAACGTCCTAGAGTTTCATTTAATTCGGTTTTCAACTTTACCAATAGTGATCCAAAGAAAATTGCAAGAAAATCACCAAGTATGGCGTAAAGTGTTTTTGACAACTTTTTGTGATTGCTGCCGTTCTAGACCAGCTAGAGAGCTTGTTTTAGGCTCAAATAAAAGAGGAACTTTCCCTCTTGAACGTCCTAGAGTTTCATTTAATTCGGTTTTCAACTTTACCAATAGTGATCCAAAGAAAATGGCAAGAAAATCACCAAAATACGAAAAATTTTAAGTTTGAAATTGGTAATCTAGCTTTTTCCGCTTGGCTGGTAGAGCAACAAAAATCGGTATTTTGCAAATTCTTCCCATTCAGCTCTAAGCGCTCATCTCTGCTAGTTTAGAAGGTATGGCGTAAAGTGTTTTTGACAACTTTTTGTGATTGCAGCCGTTCTAGACCAGCTAGAGAGCTTGTTTTAGGCTCAAATAAAAGAGGAACTTCCCCTCTTGAACGTCCTACAGTTTCATTTAATTCGGTTTTCAACTTTACCAATAGTGATCCAAAGAAAAAAGCAAGAAAATCACCCAAATACGAAAAATTTGAAATTTGAAATTGGTAATCTAGCTTTTTCCGCTTGGCTGGTAGAGCAACAAAAATCGGTATTTTGCAAATTCTTCCCATTCAGCTCTAAGCGCTCATCTCTGCTAGTTTAGAAGGTATGGCGTAAAGTGTTTTTGACAACTTTTTGTGATTGCAGCCGTTCTAGACCAGCTAGAGAGCTTGTTTTAGGCTCAAATAAAAGAGGAACTTCCCCTCTTGAACGTCCTACAGTTTCATTTAATTCGGTTTTCAACTTTACCAATAGTGATCCAAAGAAAAAAGCAAGAAAATCACCCAAATACGAAAAATTTGAAATTTGAAATTGGTAATCTAGCTTTTTCCGCTTGGCTGGTAGAGCAAAATGACAACTTTGTGTGATTGCAGCCGTTCTAGACCAGCTAGAGAGCTTGTTTTAGGCTCAAATAAAAGTGGAACTTCCCCTCTTGAACGTCCTAGAGTTTCATTTAATTCGGTTTTCAACTTTACCAATAGTGATCCAAAGAAAAAAGCAAGAAAATCACCCAAATACTAAGCTCTAAGCGCTCATCTCTGCTAGTTTAGAAGGTATGGCGTATAGTGCTTTTGACAACTTTTTATGATTGCTGCCGTTCTAGACCAGCTAGAGAGTTTGTTTTAGGCTAAAATAAAAGATAAACTTCCCCTCTTTAACGTCCTAGAGTTTCATTTAATTCGGTTTTCAACTTTACCAATAGTGATCCAAAGAAAATGGCAAGAAAATCACCAAAATACGAAAAATTTGAAGTTTGAAATTGGTAATCTAGCTTTTTCCGCTTGGCTTGTAGAGCAGTTTAAAGTTGTTTGCCTGTAGACAAAAAATCCGGTCTTTTGAAAATTCTTCCCATTCAACTCTAGGCGCTCTATCTCTACTAGTTTAGAAGATACGTAATGTGTTTTTGACAACTTTTTGTGATTGCTACCGTTCCAGACCAGCTAGAGAGCTGGTTTTTGGCTCAAATAAAAGATAAGCTTCCCCTCTTTAACGTCCTAGAGTTTCATTTAATTTGGTTTTCAACTTTACCAATAGTAATCCAAAGAAAAAGGCAAGAACTTCACCCAAATACGAAAAATTTGAAATTGGTAATCTAGATTTTTCCGCTTGGCTGGTAGAGCAACAGAAATCGGTATTTTGCAAATTCTTCCCATTCAGCTCTAAGCGCTCATCTCTGCTAGTTTAGAAGGTATGGTAATCTAGCTTTTTCCGCTTGGCTTGTAGAGCAGTTTAAAGTTGTATGCCTGTAGACAAAAAAATCGGTCTTTTGAAAATTCTTCCCATTCAACTCTAGGCGCTCTATCTCTGCTAGTTTAGAAAATACGTAATGTGTTTTTGACAACTTTTTGTGATTGCTACCGTTCCAGACCAGCTAGAGAGCTGGTTTTTGGCTCAAATAAAAGATAAACTTCCCCTCTTTAACGTCCTAGAGTTTCATTTAATTCGGTTTTCAACTTTACCAATAGTGATCCAAAGAAAAAGGCAAGAAAATCACCCAAATACGAAAAATTTGAAGTTTGAAATTGGTAATCTAGCTTTTTTCCGCTTGGCTGGTAGAGCAACAAAAATCGGTATTTTGCAAATTCTTCTCATTCAGCTCTAAGCGCTCATGTCTGCTAGTTTAGAAGGTATGGTAATCTAGCTTTTTACGCTTGGCTTGTAGAGCAGTTTAAAGTTGTATGCCTGTAGACAAAAAAATCGGTCTTTTGAAAATTCTTCCCATTCAACTCTAGGCGCTCTATCTCTGCTAGTTTAGAAAATACGTAATGTGTTTTTGACAACTTTTTGTGATTGCTACCGTTCCAGACCAGCTAGAGAGCTGGTTTTTGGCTAAAATAAAAGATAAACTTCCCCTCTTTAACGTCCTAGAGTTTCATTTAATTCGGTTTTCAACTTTACCAATAGTGATCCAAAGAAAAAAGCAAGAAAATCACCCAAATACTAAGCTCTAAGCGCTCATCTCCGCTAGTTTAGAAGGTATGGCGTAAAGTGTTTTTGACAACTTTTTGTGATTGCTGCCGTTCTAGACCAGCTAGAGAGCTTGTTTTAGACTAAAATAAAAGATAAACTTCCCCTCTTTAACGTCCTAGAGTTTCATTTAATTCGGTTTTCAACTTTACCAATAGTGATCCAAAGAAAATGGCAAGAAAATCACCGAAATACGAAAAATTTGAAGTTTGAAATTGGTAATCTAGCTTTTTCCGCTTGGCTTGTAGAGCAGTTTAAAGTTGTTTGCCTGTAGACAAAAAATCCGGTCTTTTGAAAATTCTTCCCATTCAACTCTAGGCGCTCTATCTCTACTAGTTTAGAAGATACGTAATGTGTTTTTGACAACTTTTGGTGATTGCTACCGTTCCAGACCAGCTAGAGAGCTGGTTTTTGGCTCAAATAAAAGATAAACTTCCCCTCTTTAACGTCCTAGAGTTTCATTTAATTCGGTTTTCAACTTTACCAATAGTGATCCAAAGAAAAAGGCAAGAAAATCACCCAAATACGAAAAATTTGAAGTTTGAAATTGGTAATCTAGCTTTTTTCCGCTTGGCTGGTAGAGCAACAAAAATCGGTATTTTGCAAATTCTTCCCATTCAGCTCTAAGCGCTCATCTCTGCTAGTTTAGAAGGTATGGCGTAAAGTGTTTTTGACAACTTTTTGTGATTGCTGCCGTTCTAGACCAGCTAGAGAGCTTGTTTTAGGCTCAAATAAAAAAGGAACTTCCCCTCTTGAACGTCCTAGATTTTCATTTAATTCGGTTTTCAACTTCACCAATAGTGATCCAAGGAAAAAAGCAAGAAAATCACCAAAATACGAAAAATTTGAAGTTTGAAATTGGTAATCTAGCTTTTTCCGCTTGGCTTGTAGAGCAGTTTAAAGTTGTATGCCTGTAGACAAAAAACCCGGTCTTTTGCAAATTCTTCCCATTCAGCTCTAGGCGCTCTATCTCTGCTAGTGTAGAAGGTACGGCGTAAAGTGTTTTTGACAACTTTTTGTGATTGCTGCCGTTCTAGACCAGCTAGAAAGCTTGTTTTAGGCTCAAATAAAAGTGGAACTTCCCCTCTTGAACGTCCTAGAGTTTCATTTAATTCGGTTTTCAACTTCACCAATAGTGATCCAAGGAAAAAAGCAAGAAAATCACCAAAATACGAAAAATTTGAAGTTTGAAATTGGTAATCTAGCTTTTTCCGCTTGGCTTGTAGAGCAGTTTAAAGTTGTATGCCTGTAGACAAAAAACCCGGTCTGTGTTTTTGACAACTTTTTGTGATTGCTACCGTTCCAGACCAGCTAGAGAGCTGGTTTTTGGCTCAAATAAAAGATAAACTTCCCCTCTTTAACGTCCTAGAGTTTCATTTAATTCGGTTTTCAACTTTACCAATAGTGATCCAAAGAAAAAGGCAAGAAAATCTCCCAAATACGAAAAATTTGAAGTTTGAAATTGGTAATCTAGCTTTTTTCCGCTTGGCTGGTAGAGCAACAAAAATCGGTATTTTGCAAATTCTTCCCATTCAGCTCTAAGCGCTCATCTCTGCTAGTTTAGAAGGTATGGCGTAAAGTGTTTTTGACAACTTTTTGTGATTGCTGCCGTTCTAGACCAGCTAGAGAGCTTGTTTTAGGCTCAAATAAAAGAGGAACTTTCCCTCTTGAACGTCCTAGAGTTTCATTTAATTCGGTTTTCAACTTTACCAATAGTGATCCAAAGAAAATGGCAAGAAAATCACCAAAATACGAAAAATTTGAAATTTGAAATTGGTAATCTAGCTTTTTCCGCTTGGCTGGTAGAGCAACAAAAATCGGTATTTTGCAAATTCTTCCCATTCAGCTCTAAGCGCTCATCTCTGCTAGTTTAGAAGGTATGGCGTAAAGTGTTTTTGACAACTTTTTGTGATTGCTGCCGTTCTAGAATAGCTAGAGTGCTTGTTTTAGGCTCAAATAAAAGAGGAACTTCCCGTCTTGAACGTCCTAGAGTTTCATTTAATTCGGTTTTCAACTTTACCAATAGTGATCCAAAGGAAAAAGCAAGAAAATCACCCAAATACTAAGCTCTAAGCGCTCATCTCTGCTAGTTTAGAAGGTATTGCGTAAAGTGTTTTTGACAACTTTTTGTGATTGCTGCCAAATACGAAATACGAAAAATTTGAAGTTTGAAATTGGTAATCTAGCTTTTTCCGCTTGGCTGGTAGAGCAACAAAAATCGGTATTTTGCGAATTCTTCCCATTCAGCTCTAAGCGCTCATCTCTGCTAGTTTAGAAGGTATGGCGTAAAGTGTTTTTGACAACTTTTTGTGATTGCTGCCGTTCTAGACCAGCTAGAGAGCTTGTTTTAGGCTCAAATAAAAGAGGAACTTCCCCTCTTGAACGTCCTAGATTTTCATTTAATTCGGTTTTCAACTTTACCAATAGTGATCCAAAGGAAAAAGCAAGAAAATCACCCAAATACGAAAAATTTGAAATTTGAAATTGGTAATCTAGCTTTTTCCGTTTGGCTGGTAGAGCAAAATGACAACTTTTTGTGATTGCAGCCGTTCTAGACCAGCTAGAGAGCTTGTTTTAGGCTCAAATAAAAGAGGAACTTCCCCTCTTGAACGTCCAAGAGCTTCATTTAATTCGGTTTTCAACTTTACCAATAGTGATCCAACAAAAAAGCAAGAAAATCACCCAAATACTAAGCTCTAAGCGCTCATCTCTGCTAGTTTAGAAGGTATGGCGTAAAGTGTTTTTGACAACTTATTGTGATTGCTGCCGTTCTAGAGTTTCATTTAATTCGGTTTTCAACTTTACCAATAGTGATCCAAAGAAAAAAGCAAGAAAATCACCCAAATACTAAGCCCTAAGCGCTCATCTCTGCTAGTTTAGAAGGTATGGCGTGAAGTGTTTTTGACAACTTTTTGTGATTGCTGCCGTCCTAGACCAGCTAGAGAGCTTGTTTTAGGCTCAAATAAAAGAGGAACTTCCCCTCTTGAACGTCCTAGATTTTCATTTAATTCGGTTTTCAACTTTACCAATAGTGATCCAAAGGAAAAAGCAAGAAAATCACCCAAATACGAAAAATTTGAAATTTGAAATTGGTAATCTAGCTTTTTCCGTTTGGCTGGTAGAGCAAAATGACAACTTTTTGTGATTGCAGCCGTTCTAGACCAGCTAGAGAGCTTGTTTTAGGCTCAAATAAAAGAGGAACTTCCCCTCTTGAACGTCCAAGAGTTTCATTTAATTCGGTTTTCAACTTTACCAATAGTGATCCAACAAAAAAGCAAGAAAATCACCCAAATACTAAGCTCTAAGCGCTCATCTCTGCTAGTTTAGAAGGTATGGCGTAAAGTGTTTTTGACAACTTATTGTGATTGCTGCCGTTCTAGAGTTTCATTTAATTCGGTTTTCAACTTTACCAATAGTGATCCAAAGAAAAAAGCAAGAAAATCACCCAAATACTAAGCCCTAAGCGCTCATCTCTGCTAGTTTAGAAGGTATGGCGTGAAGTGTTTTTGACAACTTTTTGTGATTGCTGCCGTCCTAGACCAGCTAGAGAGCTTGTTTTAGGCTCAAATAAAATTGGAACTTCCCCTCTTGAACGTCCTAGAGTTTCATTTAATTCGGTTTTCAACTTTACCAATAGTGATCCAAAGAAAATGGCAAGAAAATCACCAAAATACGAAAAATTTGAAGTTTGAAATTGGTAATCTAGCTTTTTTCGCTTGGCTGGTAGAGCAACAAAAATCGGTATTTTGCAAATTCTTCCCATTCAGCTCTAAGCGCTCATCTCTGCTAGTTTAGAAGGTATGGCGTAATGTGTTTTTGACAACTTTTTGTGATTGCTGCCGTTCTAGACCAGCTAGAGAGCTTGTTTTAGGCTCAAATAAAAGAGGAACTTCCCCTCTTGAACGTCATAGATTTTCATTTAATTCGGTTTTCAACTTTACCAATAGTGATCCAAAGGAAAAAGCAAGAAAATCACCCAAATACGATAAATTTGAAATTTGAAATTGGTAATCTAGCTTTTTCCGCTTGGCTTGTAGAGCAGTTTAAAGTTGTATGCCTGTAGACAAAAAACCCGGTCTTTTGAAAATTCTTCCCATTCAACTCTAGGCGCTCTATCTCTACTAGTTTAGAAGACACGTAATGTGTTTCTGACAACTTTTGGTGATTGCTGCCGTTCCAGACCAGATAGAGAGGTGGTTTTTGGCTCAAATAAAAGATAAACTTCCCCTCTTTAACGTCCTAGAGTTTCATTTAATTTAGTTTTCAACTTTACCAATAGTAATCCAAAGAAAAAGGCAAGAACATCACCCAAATACGAATAATTTGAAATTGGTAATCCAGCTTTTTCCGCTTGGCTGGTAGAGCAACAAAAATCGGTATTTTGCAAATTCTTCCCATTCAGCTCTAAGCGCTCATCTCTGCTAGTTTAGAAGGTATGGTAATCTAGCTTTTTCCGCTTGGCTTGTAGAGCAGTTTAAAGTTGTATGCCTGTAGACAAAAAACCCGGTCTTTTGAAAATTCTTCCCATTCAACTCTAGGCGCTCTATCTCTACTAGTTTAGAAGACACGTAATGTGTTTCTGACAACTTTTGGTGATTGCTGCCGTTCCAGACCAGATAGAGAGGTGGTTTTTGGCTCAAATAAAAGATAAACTTCCCCTCTTGAACGTCCTAGAGTTTTATTTAATTCGGTTTTCAACTTTACCAATAGTGATCCAAAGAAAAAAGCAAGAAAATCACCCAAATACGAAAATTTGAAATTTGAAATTGGTAATCTATCTTTTTCCGCTTGGCTGGTAGAGCAACAAAAATCGGTATTTTGCAAATTCTTCCCATTCAGCTCTAGGCGCTCTATCTCTGCTAGTGTAGAAGGTACGGCGTAAAGTGTTTTTGACAACTTTTTTTGATTGCAGCCGTTCTAGACCAGCTAGAGAGCTTGTTTTAGGCTCAAATAAAAGTGGAACTTCCCCTCTTGAACGTCCTAGAGTTTCATTTAATTCGGTTTTCAACTTTACCAATAGTGATCCAAGGAAAAAAGCAAGAAAATTACCCAAATACTAAGCTCTAAGCGCTGATCTCTGCTAGTTTAGAAGGTATGGCGTAAAGTGTTTTTGACAACTTTTTGTGATTGCTGCCGTTCTAGACCAGCTAGAGAGCTTGTTTTAGGCTCAAATAAAAGAGGAACTTCCCCTCTTGAACGTCCTAGAATTTTATTTAATTCGGTTTTCAACTTTACCAATAGTGATCCAAAGAAAAAAAGCAAGAAAATCACCCAAATACGAAAATTTGAAATTTGAAATTGGTAATCTATCTTTTTCCGCTTGGCTGGTAGAGCAACAAAAATCGGTATTTTGCAAATTCTTCCCATTCAGCTCTAGGCGCTCTATCTCTGCTAGTGTAGAAGGTACGGCGTAAAGTGTTTTTGAAACTTTTTTTGATTGCAGCCGTTCTAGACCAGCTAGAGAGCTTGTTTTAGGCTCAAATAAAAGTGGAACTTCCCCTCTTGAACTTCCTAGAGTTTCATTTAATTCGGTTTTCAACTTTACCAATAGTGATCCAAAGGAAAAAGCAAGAAAATCACCCAAATACGAAAAATTTGAAATTTGAAATTGGTAATCTAGCTTTTTCCGCTTGGCTGGTAGAGCAAAATGACAACTTTTTGTGATTGCAGCCGTTCTAGACCAGCTAGAGAGCTTGTTTTAGGCTCAAATAAAAGAGGAACTTCCCCTCTTGAACGTCCAAGAGTTTCATTTAATTCGGTTTTCAACTTTACCAATAGTGATCCAAAGAAAAAGCCAAGAAAATCACCCAAATACGAAAAATTTGAAGTTTGAAATTGGTAATCTAGCTTTTTTCCGCTTGGCTGGTAGAGCAACAAAAATCGGTATTTTGCAAATTCTTCCCATTCAGCTCTAAGCGCTCATCTCTGCTAGTTTAGAAGGTATGGCGTAAAGTGTTTTTGACAACTTTTTATGATTGCTGCCGTTCTAGACCAGCTAGAGAGATTGTTTTAGGCTCAAATAAAAGAGGAACTTCCCCTCTTGAACGTCCAAGAGTTTCATTTAATTCGGTTTTCAACTTTACCAATAGTGATCCAAAGAAAAAAGCAAGAAAATCACCCAAATACTAAGCTCTAAGCGCTCATCTCCGCTAGTTTAGAAGGTATGGCGTAAAGTGTTTTTGACAACTTTTTGTGATTGCTGCCGTTCTAGACCAGCTAGAGAGCTTGTTTTAGGCTCAAATAAAAGAGGAACTTCCCCTCTTGAACGTCCTAGAGTTTCATTTAATTCGGTTTTCAACTTTACCAATAGTGATCCAAAGAAAATGGCAAGAAAATCACCAAAATACGAAAAATTTGAAGTTTGAAATTGGTAATCTAGCTTTTTCCGCTTGGCTTGTAGAGCAGTTTAAAGTTGTTTGCCTGTAGACAAAAAATCCGGTCTTTTGAAAATTCTTCCCATTCAACTCTAGGCGCTCTATCTCTACTAGTTTAGAAGATACGTAATGTGTTTTTGACAACTTTTGGTGATTGCTGCCGTTCCAGACCAGCTAGAGAGCTGGTTTTTGGCTCAAATAAAAGATAAACTTCCCCTCTTTAACATCCTAGATTTTCATTTAATTCGGTTTTCAACTTTACCAATAGTGATCCAAAGAAAAAGGCAAGAAAATCACCCAAATACGAAAAATTTGAAATTTGAAATTGGTAATCTAGCTTTTTCCGCTTGGCTTGTAGAGCAGTTTAAAGTTGTATGCCTGTAGACAAAAAACCCGGTCTGTGTTTTTGACAACTTTTTGTGATTGCTGCCAAATACGAAATACGAAAAATTTGAAGTTTGAAATTGGTAATCTAGCTTTTTCCGCTTGGCTGGTAGAGCAACAAAAATCGGTATTTTGCGAATTCTTCCCATTCAGCTCAAATAAAAGAGGAACTTCCCCTCTTGAACGTCCTAGATTTTCATTTAATTCGGTTTTCAACTTTACCAATAGTGATCCAAAGGAAAAAGCAAGAAAATCACCCAAATACGAAAAATTTGAAATTTGAAATTGGTAATCTAGCTTTTTCCGCTTGGCTTGTAGAGCAACAAAAATCGGTATTTTGCAAATTCTTCCCATTCAGCTCTAGGCGCTCTATCTCTGCTAGTGTAGAAGGTACGGCGTAAAGTGTTTTTGAAACTTTTTTTGATTGCAGCCGTTCTAGACCAGCTAGAGAGCTTGTTTTAGGCTCAAATAAAAGTGGAACTTCCCCTCTTGAACTTCCTAGAGTTTCATTTAATTCGGTTTTCAACTTTACCAATAGTGATCCAAAGGAAAAAGCAAGAAAATCACCCAAATACGAAAAATTTGAAATTTGAAATTGGTAATCTAGCTTTTTCCGCTTGGCTGGTAGAGCAAAATGACAACTTTTTGTGATTGCAGCCGTTCTAGACCAGCTAGAGAGCTTGTTTTAGGCTCAAATAAAAGAGGAACTTCTCCTCTTGAACGTCCAAGAGTTTCATTTAATTCGGTTTTCAACTTTACCAATAGTGATCCAAAGAAAAAAGCAAGAAAATCACCCAAATACTAAGCTCTAAGCGCTCATCTCTGCTAGTTTAGAAGGTATGGCGTAAAGTGTTTTTGACAACTTTTTGTGATTGCTGCCGTTCTAGACTAGCTAGAGAGCTTGTTTTAGGCTCAAATAAAAGAGGAACTTTCCCTCTTGAACGTCCTAGAGTTTCATTTAATTCGGTTTTCAACTTTACCAATAGTGATCCAAAGAAAATGGCAAGAAAATCACCAAAATACGAAAAATTTGAAGTTTGAAATTGGTAATCTAGCTTTCTCCGCTTGGCTTGTAGAGCAACAAAAATCGGTATTTTGCAAATTCTTCCCATTCAGCTCTAAGCGCTCATCTCTGCTAGTTTAGAAGGTATGGCGTAAAGTGTTTTCGACAACTTTTTGTGATTGCTGCCGTTCTAGACCAGCTAGAGAGCTTGTTTTAGGCTCAAATAAAAGAGGAACTTTCCCTCTTGAACGTCCTAGAGTTTCATTTAATTCGGTTTTCAACTTTACCAATAGTGATCCAAAGAAAATGGCAAGAAAATCACCCAAATACGAAAAATTTGAAATTTGAAATTGGTAATCTAGCTTTTTCCGCTTGGCTTGTAGAGCAGTTTAAAGTTGTATGCCTGTAGACAAAAAACCCGGTCTTTTGAAAATTCTTCCCATTCAACTCTAGGCGCTCTATCTCTGCTAGTGTAGAAGGTACGGCGTAAAGTGTTTTTGACAACTTTTTGTGATTGCTGCCGTTCTAGACCAGCTAGAGAGCTTGTTTTAGGCTCAAATAAAAGAGGAACTTCCCCTCTTGAACGTCCAAGAGTTTAATTTAATTCGGTTTTCAACTTTACCAATAGTGATCCAAAGAAAAAGGCAAGAAAATCACCCAAATACGAAAAATTTGAAGTTTGAAATTGGTAATCTAGCTTTTTTCCGCTTGGCTGGTAGAGCAACAAAAATCGGTATTTTGCAAATTCTTCCCATTCAGCTCTAAGCGCTCATCTCTGCTAGTTTAGAAGGTATGGCGTAAAGTGTTTTTGACAACTTTTTATGATTGCTGCCGTTCTAGACCAGCTAGAGAGATTGTTTTAGGCTCAAATAAAAGAGGAACTTCCCCTCTTGAACGTCCAAGAGTTTCATTTAATTCGGTTTTCAACTTTACCAATAGTGATCCAAAGAAAAAAGCAAGAAAATCACCCAAATACTAAGCTCTAAGCGCTCATCTCCGCTAGTTTAGAAGGTATGGCGTAAAGTGTTTTTGACAACTTTTTGTGATTGCTGCCGTTCTAGACCAGCTAGAGAGCTTGTTTTAGGCTCAAATAAAAGAGGAACTTCCCCTCTTGAACGTCCTAGAGTTTCATTTAATTCGGTTTTCAACTTTACCAATAGTGATCCAAAGAAAATGGCAAGAAAATCACCAAAATACGAAAAATTTGAAGTTTGAAATTGGTAATCTAGCTTTTTCCGCTTGGCTTGTAGAGCAGTTTAAAGTTGTTTGCCTGTAGACAAAAAATCCGGTCTTTTGAAAATTCTTCCCATTCAACTCTAGGCGCTCTATCTCTACTAGTTTAGAAGATACGTAATGTGTTTTTGACAACTTTTGGTGATTGCTACCGTTCCAGACCAGCTAGAGAGCTGGTTTTTGGCTCAAATAAAAGATAAACTTCCCCTCTTTAACATCCTAGATTTTCATTTAATTCGGTTTTCAACTTTACCAATAGTGATCCAAAGAAAAAGGCAAGAAAATCACCCAAATACGAAAAATTTGAAATTTGAAATTGGTAATCTAGCTTTTTCCGCTTGGCTTGTAGAGCAGTTTAAAGTTGTATGCCTGTAGACAAAAAACCCGGTCTGTGTTTTTGACAACTTTTTGTGATTGCTGCCAAATACGAAATACGAAAAATTTGAAGTTTGAAATTGGTAATCTAGCTTTTTCCGCTTGGCTGGTAGAGCAACAAAAATCGGTATTTTGCGAATTCTTCCCATTCAGCTCAAATAAAAGAGGAACTTCCCCTCTTGAACGTCCTAGATTTTCATTTAATTCGGTTTTCAACTTTACCAATAGTGATCCAAAGGAAAAAGCAAGAAAATCACCCAAATACGAAAAATTTGAAATTTGAAATTGGTAATCTAGCTTTTTCCGCTTGGCTTGTAGAGCAACAAAAATCGGTATTTTGCAAATTCTTCCCATTCAGCTCTAAGCGCTCATCTCTGCTAGTTTAGAAGGTATGGCGTAAAGTGTTTTTGACAACTTTTTGTGATTGCTACCGTTCTAGACCAGCTAGAGAGCTTGTTTTAGGCTCAAATAAAAGAGGAACTTCCCCTCTTGATCGTCCTAGATTTTCATTTAATTCGGTTTTCAACTTTACCAATAGTGATCCAAAGGAAAAAGCAAGAAAATCACCCAAATACGAAAAATTTGAAATTTGAAATTGGTAATCTAGCTTTTTCCGCTTGGCTGGTAGAGCAAAATGACAACTTTTTGGGATTGCAGCCGTTCTAGACCAGCTAGAGAGCTTGTTTTAGGCTCAAATAAAAGAGGAACTTCCCCTCTTGAACGTCCAAGAGTTTCATTTAATTCGGTTTTCAACTTTACCAATAGTGATCCAACAAAAAAGCAAGAAAATCACCGAAATACTAAGCTCTAAGCGCTCATCTCTGCTAGTTTAGAAGGTATGGCGTAAAGTGTTTTTGACAACTTTTTGTGATTGCTGCCGTTCTAGAGTTTCATTTATTTCGGTTTTCAACTTTACCAATAGTGATCCAAAGAAAAAAGCAAGAAAATCACCCAAATACTAAGCCCTAAGCACTCATCTCTGCTAGTTTAGAAGGTATGGCGTGAAGTGTTTTTGACAACTTTTTGTGATTGCTGCCGTCCTAGACCAGCTAGAGAGCTTGTTTTAGGCTCAAATAAAATTGGAACTTCCCCTCTTGAACGTCCTAGAGTTTCATTTAATTCGGTTTTCAACTTTACCAATAGTGATCCAAAGAAAATGGCAAGAAAATCACCAAAATACGAAAAATTTGAAGTTTGAAATTGGTAATCTAGCTTTTTTCGCTTGGCTGGTAGAGCAACAAAAATCGGTATTTTGCAAATTCTTCCCATTCAGCTCTAAGCGCTCATCTCTGCTAGTTTAGAAGGTATGGCGTAATGTGTTTTTGACAACTTTTTGTGATTGCTGCCGTTCTAGACCAGCTAGAGAGCTTGTTTTAGGCTCAAATAAAAGAGGAACTTCCCCTCTTGAACGTCCTAGAGTTTCATTTAATTCGGTTTTCAACTTTACCAATAGTGATCCAAAGGAAAAAGCAAGAAAATCACCCAAATACGATAAATTTGAAATTTGAAATTGGTAATCTAGCTTTTTCCGCTTGGCTTGTAGAGCAGTTTAAAGTTGTATGCCTGTAGACAAAAAACCCGGTCTTTTGAAAATTCTTCCCATTCAACTCTAGGCGCTCTATCTCTACTAGTTTAGAAGATACGTAATGTGTTTCTGACAACTTTTGGTGATTGCTGCCGTTCCAGACCAGATAGAGAGGTGGTTTTTGGCTCAAATAAAAGATAAACTTCCCCTCTTTAACGTCCTAGAGTTTCATTTAATTTAGTTTTCAACTTTACCAATAGTAATCCAAAGAAAAAGGCAAGAACATCACCCAAATACGAATAATTTGAAATTGGTAATCTAGCTTTTTCCGCTTGGCTGGTAGAGCAACAAAAATCGGTATTTTGCAAATTCTTCCCATTCAGCTCTAAGCGCTCATCTCTGCTAGTTTAGAAGGTATGGTAATCTAGCTTTTTCCGCTTGGCTTGTAGAGCAGTTTAAAGTTGTATGCCTGTAGACAAAAAAATCGGTCTTTTGAAAATTCTTCCCATTCAACTCTAGGCGCTCTATCCCTGCTAGTTTAGAAAATACGTAATGTGTTTTTGACAACTTTTTGTGATTGCTACCGTTCCAGACCAGCTAGAGAGCTGGTTTTTGGCTCAAATAAAAGATAAACTTTCCCTCTTTAACGTCCTAGAGTTCTATTTAATTCGGTTTTCAACTTTACCAATAGTGATCCAACAAAAAAGCAAGAAAATCACCCAAATACTAAGCTCTAAGCGCTCATCTCTGCTAGTTTAGAAGGTATGGCGTAAAGTGTTTTTGACAACTTTTTGTGATTGCTGCCGTTCTAGACCAGCTAGAGAGCTTGTTTTATGCTCAAATAAAAGAGGAACTTCCCCTCTTGAACGTCCTAGAGTTTTATTTAATTCGGTTTTCAACTTTACCAATAGTGATCCAAAGAAAAAAGCAAGAAAATCACCCAAATACTAAGCTCTAAGCGCTCATCTCTGCTAGTTTAGAAGGTATGGCGTAAAGTGTTTTTGACAACTTTTTGTGATTGCTGCCGTTCTAGACTAGCTAGAGAGCTTGTTTTAGGCTCAAATAAAAGAGGAACTTTCCCTCTTGAACGTCCTAGAGTTTCATTTAATTCGGTTTTCAACTTTACCAATAGTGATCCAAAGAAAATGGCAAGAAAATCACCAAAATACGAAAAATTTTAAGTTTGAAATTGGTAATCTAGCTTTTTCCGCTTGGCTGGTAGAGCAACAAAAATCGGTATTTTGCAAATTCTTCCCATTCAGCTCTAAGCGCTCATCTCTGCTAGTTTAGAAGGTATGGCGTAAAGTGTTTTTGACAACTTTTTGTGATTGCTGCCGTTCTAGACCAGCTAGAGAGCTTGTTTTAGGCTCAAATAAAAGAGGAACTTCCTCTCTTGAACGTCCTAGATTTTCATTTAAGTCGGTTTTCAACTTTACCAATAGTAATCCAAAGGAAAAAGGCAAGAAAATCACCCAAATACAAAAAATTTGAAATTTGAAATTGGTAATCTAGCTTTTTCCGCTTGGCTTGTAGAGCAGTTTAAAGTTGTATGCCTGTAGACAAAAAACCCGGTCTTTTGAAAATTCTTCCCATTCAACTCTAGGCGCTCTATCTCTGCTAGTGTAGAAGGTACGGCGTAAAGTGTTTTTGACAACTTTTTGTGATTGCTGCCGTTCTAGACCAGCTAGAGAGCTTGTTTTAGGCTCAAATAAAAGAGGAACTTCCCCTCTTGAACGTCCAAGAGTTTCATTTAATTCGGTTTTCAACTTTACCAATAGTGATCCAAAGAAAAAGGCAAGAAAATCACCCAAATACGAAAAATTTGAAGTTTGAAATTGGTAATCTAGCTTTTTTCCGCTTGGCTGGTAGAGCAACAAAAATCGGTATTTTGCAAATTCTTCCCATTCAGCTCTAAGCGCTCATCTCTGCTAGTTTAGAAGGTATGGCGTAAAGTGTTTTTGACAACTTTTTGTGATTGCTGCCGTTCTAGACCAGCTAAAGAGCTTGTTTTAGGCTCAAATAAAAGAGGAACTTCCCCTCTTGAACATCCAAGAGTTTCATTTAATTCGTTTTTCAACTTTACCAATAGTGATCCAAAGAAAAAAGCAAGAAAATCACCCAAATACGAAAATTTGAAATTTGAAATTGGTAATCTATCTTTTTCCGCTTGGCTGGTAGAGCAACAAAAATCGGTATTTTGCAAATTCTTCCCATTCAGCTCTAGGCGCTCTATCTCTGCTAGTGTAGAAGGTACGGCGTAAAGTGTTTTTGAAACTCATCGCTCATCTCTGCTAGTTTAGAAGGTATGGTAATCTAGCTTTTTCCGCTTGGCTTGTAGAGCAGTTTAAAGTTGTATGCCTGTAGACAAAAAAATCGGTCTTTTGAAAATTCTTCCCATTCAACTCTAGGCGCTCTATCCCTGCTAGTTTAGAAAATACGTAATGTGTTTTTGACAACTTTTTGTGATTGCTGCCGTTCTAGACCAGCTAGAGAGCTTGTTTTATGCTCAAATAAAAGAGGAACTTCCCCTCTTGAACGTCCAAGAGTTTCATTTAATTCGGTTTTCAACTTTACCAATAGTGATCCAAAGAAAAAAGCAAGAAAATCACCCAAATACTAAGCTCTAAGCGCTCATCTCCGCTAGTTTAGAAGGTATGGCGTAAAGTGTTTTTGACAACTTTTTGTGATTGCTGCCGTTCTAGACCAGCTAGAGAGCTTGTTTTAGGCTCAAATAAAAGAGGAACTTCCCCTCTTGAACGTCCTAGAGTTTCATTTAATTCGGTTTTCAACTTTACCAATAGTGATCCAAAGAAAATGGCAAGAAAATCACCAAAATACGAAAAATTTGAAGTTTGAAATTGGTAATCTAGCTTTTTCCGCTTGGCTTGTAGAGCAGTTTAAAGTTGTTTGCCTGTAGACAAAAAATCCGGTCTTTTGAAAATTCTTCCCATTCAACTCTAGGCGCTCTATCTCTACTAGTTTAGAAGATACGTAATGTGTTTTTGACAACTTTTGGTGATTGCTACCGTTCCAGACCAGCTAGAGAGCTGGTTTTTGGCTCAAATAAAAGATAAACTTCCCCTCTTTAACATCCTAGATTTTCATTTAATTCGGTTTTCAACTTTACCAATAGTGATCCAAAGAAAAAGGCAAGAAAATCACCCAAATATGAAAAATTTGAAATTTGAAATTGGTAATCTAGCTTTTTCCGCTTGGCTTGTAGAGCAGTTTAAAGTTGTATGCCTGTAGACAAAAAACCCGGTCTGTGTTTTTGACAACTTTTTGTGATTGCTGCCAAATACGAAATACGAAAAATTTGAAGTTTGAAATTGGTAATCTAGCTTTTTCCGCTTGGCTGGTAGAGCAACAAAAATCGGTATTTTGCGAATTCTTCCCATTCAGCTCAAATAAAAGAGGAACTTCCCCTCTTGAACGTCCTAGATTTTCATTTAATTCGGTTTTCAACTTTACCAATAGTGATCCAAAGGAAAAAGCAAGAAAATCACCCAAATACGAAAAATTTGAAATTTGAAATTGGTAATCTAGCTTTTTCCGCTTGGCTTGTAGAGCAACAAAAATCGGTATTTTGCAAATTCTTCCCATTCAGCTCTAAGCGCTCATCTCTGCTAGTTTAGAAGGTATGGCGTAAAGTGTTTTTGACAACTTTTTGTGATTGCTACCGTTCTAGACCAGCTAGAGAGCTTGTTTTAGGCTCAAATAAAAGAGGAACTTCCCCTCTTGATCGTCCTAGATTTTCATTTAATTCGGTTTTCAACTTTACCAATAGTGATCCAAAGAAAATGGCAAGAAAATCACCAAAATACGAAAAATTTGAAGTTTGAAATTGGTAATCTAGCTTTCTCCGCTTGGCTTGTAGAGCAACAAAAATCGGTATTTTGCAAATTCTTCCCATTCAGCTCTAAGCGCTCATCTCTGCTAGTTTAGAAGGTATGGCGTAAAGTGTTTTTGACAACTTTTTGTGATTGCTGCCGTTCTAGACCAGCTAGAGAGCTTGTTTTAGGCTCAAATAAAAGAGGAACTTTTCCTCTTGAACGTCCTAGATTTTCATTTAAGTCGGTTTTCAACTTTACCAATAGTAATCCAAAGGAAAAAGGCAAGAAAATCACCCAAATACGAAAAATTTGAAATTTGAAATTGGTAATCTAGCTTTTTCCGCTTGGCTTGTAGAGCAGTTTAAAGTTGTATGCCTGTAGACAAAAAACCCGGTCTTTTGAAAATTCTTCCCATTCAACTCTAGGCGCTCTATCTCTGCTAGTGTAGAAGGTACGGCGTAAAGTGTTTTTGACAACTTTTTGTGATTGCTGCCGTTCTAGACCAGCTAGAGAGCTTGTTTTAGGCTCAAATAAAAGAGGAACTTCCCCTCTTGAACGTCCAAGAGTTTAATTTAATTCGGTTTTCAACTTTACCAATAGTGATCCAAAGAAAAAGGCAAGAAAATCACCCAAATACGAAAAATTTGAAGTTTGAAATTGGTAATCTAGCTTTTTCCGCTTGGCTTGTAGAGCAGTTTAAAGTTGTTTGCCTGTAGACAAAAAATCCGGTCTTTTGAAAATTCTTCCCATTCAACTCTAGGCGCTCTATCTCTACTAGTTTAGAAGATACGTAATGTGTTTTTGACAACTTTTGGTGATTGCTACCGTTCCAGACCAGCTAGAGAGCTGGTTTTTGGCTCAAATAAAAGATAAACTTCCCCTCTTTAACATCCTAGATTTTCATTTAATTCGGTTTTCAACTTTACCAATAGTGATCCAAAGAAAAAGGCAAGAAAATCACCCAAATACGAAAAATTTGAAATTTGAAATTGGTAATCTAGCTTTTTCCGCTTGGCTTGTAGAGCAGTTTAAAGTTGTATGCCTGTAGACAAAAAACCCGGTCTGTGTTTTTGACAACTTTTTGTGATTGCTGCCAAATACGAAATACGAAAAATTTGAAGTTTGAAATTGGTAATCTAGCTTTTTCCGCTTGGCTGGTAGAGCAACAAAAATCGGTATTTTGCGAATTCTTCCCATTCAGCTCAAATAAAAGAGGAACTTCCCCTCTTGAACGTCCTAGATTTTCATTTAATTCGGTTTTCAACTTTACCAATAGTGATCCAAAGGAAAAAGCAAGAAAATCACCCAAATACGAAAAATTTGAAATTTGAAATTGGTAATCTAGCTTTTTCCGCTTGGCTTGTAGAGCAACAAAAATCGGTATTTTGCAAATTCTTCCCATTCAGCTCTAAGCGCTCATCTCTGCTAGTTTAGAAGGTATGGCGTAAAGTGTTTTTGACAACTTTTTGTGATTGCTACCGTTCTAGACCAGCTATAAAAAGGAGCTAATAAAAGAGGAACTTCCCCTCTTGATCGTCCTAGATTTTCATTTAATTCGGTTTTCAACTTTACCAATAGTGATCCAAAGAAAATGGCAAGAAAATCACCAAAATACGAAAAATTTGAAGTTTGAAATTGGTAATCTAGCTTTCTCCGCTTGGCTTGTAGAGCAACAAAAATCGGTATTTTGCAAATTCTTCCCATTCAGCTCTAAGCGCTCATCTCTGCTAGTTTAGAAGGTATGGCGTAAAGTGTTTTTGACAACTTTTTGTGATTGCTGCCGTTCTAGACCAGCTAGAGAGCTTGTTTTAGGCTCAAATAAAAGAGGAACTTTTCCTCTTGAACGTCCTAGATTTTCATTTAAGTCGGTTTTCAACTTTACCAATAGTAATCCAAAGGAAAAAGGCAAGAAAATCACCCAAATACGAAAAATTTGAAATTTGAAATTGGTAATCTAGCTTTTTCCGCTTGGCTTGTAGAGCAGTTTAAAGTTGTATGCCTGTAGACAAAAAACCCGGTCTTTTGAAAATTCTTCCCATTCAACTCTAGGCGCTCTATCTCTGCTAGTGTAGAAGGTACGGCGTAAAGTGTTTTTGACAACTTTTTGTGATTGCTGCCGTTCTAGACCAGCTAGAGAGCTTGTTTTAGGCTCAAATAAAAGAGGAACTTCCCCTCTTGAACGTCCAAGAGTTTAATTTAATTCGGTTTTCAACTTTACCAATAGTGATCCAAAGAAAAAGGCAAGAAAATCACCCAAATACGAAAAATTTGAAGTTTGAAATTGGTAATCTAGCTTTTTCCGCTTGGCTTGTAGAGCAGTTTAAAGTTGTTTGCCTGTAGACAAAAAATCCGGTCTTTTGAAAATTCTTCCCATTCAACTCTAGGCGCTCTATCTCTACTAGTTTAGAAGATACGTAATGTGTTTTTGACAACTTTTGGTGATTGCTACCGTTCCAGACCAGCTAGAGAGCTGGTTTTTGGCTCAAATAAAAGATAAACTTCCCCTCTTTAACATCCTAGATTTTCATTTAATTCGGTTTTCAACTTTACCAATAGTGATCCAAAGAAAAAGGCAAGAAAATCACCCAAATACGAAAAATTTGAAATTTGAAATTGGTAATCTAGCTTTTTCCGCTTGGCTTGTAGAGCAGTTTAAAGTTGTATGCCTGTAGACAAAAAACCCGGTCTGTGTTTTTGACAACTTTTTGTGATTGCTGCCAAATACGAAATACGAAAAATTTGAAGTTTGAAATTGGTAATCTAGCTTTTTCCGCTTGGCTGGTAGAGCAACAAAAATCGGTATTTTGCGAATTCTTCCCATTCAGCTCAAATAAAAGAGGAACTTCCCCTCTTGAACGTCCTAGATTTTCATTTAATTCGGTTTTCAACTTTACCAATAGTGATCCAAAGGAAAAAGCAAGAAAATCACCCAAATACGAAAAATTTGAAATTTGAAATTGGTAATCTAGCTTTTTCCGCTTGGCTTGTAGAGCAACAAAAATCGGTATTTTGCAAATTCTTCCCATTCAGCTCTAAGCGCTCATCTCTGCTAGTTTAGAAGGTATGGCGTAAAGTGTTTTTGACAACTTTTTGTGATTGCTACCGTTCTAGACCAGCTAGAGAGCTTGTTTTAGGCTCAAATAAAAGAGGAACTTCCCCTCTTGATCGTCCTAGATTTTCATTTAATTCGGTTTTCAACTTTACCAATAGTGATCCAAAGGAAAAAGCAAGAAAATCACCCAAATACGAAAAATTTGAAATTTGAAATTGGTAATCTAGCTTTTTCCGCTTGGCTGGTAGAGCAATATGACAACTTTTTGTGATTGCAGCCGTTCTAGACCAGCTAGAGAGCTTGTTTTAGGCTCAAATAAAAGAGGAACTTCCCCTCTTGAACGTCCAAGAGTTTCATTTAATTCGGTTTTCAACTTTACCAATAGTGATCCAACAAAAAAGCAAGAAAATCACCGAAATACTAAGCTCTAAGCGCTCATCTCTGCTAGTTTAGAAGGTATGGCGTAAAGTGTTTTTGACAACTTTTTGTGATTGCTGCCGTTCTAGAGTTTCATTTAATTCGGTTTTCAACTTTACCAATAGTGATCCAAAGAAAAAAGCAAGAAAATCACCCAAATACTAAGCCCTAAGCGCTCATCTCTGCTAGTTTAGAAGGTATGGCGTGAAGTGTTTTTGACAACTTTTTGTGATTGCTGCCGTCCTAGACCAGCTAGAGAGCTTGTTTTAGGCTCAAATAAAATTGGAACTTCCCCTCTTGAACGTCCTAGAGTTTCATTTAATTCGGTTTTCAACTTTACCAATAGTGATCCAAAGAAAATGGCAAGAAAATCACCAAAATACGAAAAATTTGAAGTTTGAAATTGGTAATCTAGCTTTTTTCGCTTGGCTGGTAGAGCAACAAAAATCGGTATTTTGCAAATTCTTCCCATTCAGCTCTAAGCGCTCATCTCTGCTAGTTTAGAAGGTATGGCGTAATGTGTTTTTGACAACTTTTTGTGATTGCTGCCGTTCTAGACCAGCTAGAGAGCTTGTTTTAGGCTCAAATAAAAGAGGAACTTCCCCTCTTGAACGTCATAGATTTTCATTTAATTCGGTTTTCAACTTTACCAATAGTGATCCGAAGGAAAAAGCAAGAAAATCACCCAAATACGATAAATTTGAAATTTGAAATTGGTAATCTAGCTTTTTCCGCTTGGCTTGTAGAGCAGTTTAAAGTTGTATGCCTGTAGACAAAAAACCCGGTCTTTTGAAAATTCTTCCCATTCAACTCTAGGCGCTCTATCTCTACTAGTTTAGAAGATACGTAATGTGTTTCTGACAACTTTTGGTGATTGCTGCCGTTCCAGACCAGATAGAGAGGTGGTTTTTGGCTCAAATAAAAGATAAACTTCCCCTCTTTAACGTCCTAGAGTTTCATTTAATTTAGTTTTCAACTTTACCAATAGTAATCCAAAGAAAAAGGCAAGAACATCACCCAAATACGAATAATTTGAAATTGGTAATCTAGCTTTTTCCGCTTGGCTGGTAGAGCAACAAAAATCGGTATTTTGCAAATTCTTCCCATTCAGCTCTAAGCGCTCATCTCTGCTAGTTTAGAAGGTATGGTAATCTAGCTTTTTCCGCTTGGCTTGTAGAGCAGTTTAAAGTTGTATGCCTGTAGACAAAAAAATCGGTCTTTTGAAAATTCTTCCCATTCAACTCTAGGCGCTCTATCCCTGCTAGTTTAGAAAATACGTAATGTGTTTTTGACAACTTTTTGTGATTGCTACCGTTCCAGACCAGCTAGAGAGCTGGTTTTTGGCTCAAATAAAAGATAAACTTTCCCTCTTTAACGTCCTAGAGTTCTATTTAATTCGGTTTTCAACTTTACCAATAGTGATCCAACAAAAAAGCAAGAAAATCACCCAAATACTAAGCTCTAAGCGCTCATCTCTGCTAGTTTAGAAGGTATGGCGTAAAGTGTTTTTGACAACTTTTTGTGATTGCTGCCGTTCTAGACCAGCTAGAGAGCTTGTTTTATGCTCAAATAAAAGAGGAACTTCCCCTCTTGAACGTCCTAGAGTTTTATTTAATTCGGTTTTCAACTTTACCAATAGTGATCCAAAGAAAAAAGCAAGAAAATCACCCAAATACTAAGCTCTATGCGCTCATCTCTGCTAGTTTAGAAGGTATGGCGTAAAGTGTTTTTGACAACTTTTTGTGATTGCTGCCGTTCTAGACTAGCTAGAGAGCTTGTTTTAGGCTCAAATAAAAGAGGAACTTTCCCTCTTGAACGTCCTAGAGTTTCATTTAATTCGGTTTTCAACTTTACCAATAGTGATCCAAAGAAAATGGCAAGAAAATCACCAAAATACGAAAAATTTTAAGTTTGAAATTGGTAATCTAGCTTTTTCCGCTTGGCTGGTAGAGCAACAAAAATCGGTATTTTGCAAATTCTTCCCATTCAGCTCTAAGCGCTCTATCTCTGCTAGTGTAGAAGGTACGGCGTAAAGTGTTTTTGACAACTTTTTGTGATTGCTACCGTTCTAGACCAGCTAGAGAGCTTGTTTTAGTCTCAAATAAAAGAGGAACTTCCCCTCTTGATCGTCCTAGATTTTCATTTAATTCGGTTTTCAACTTTACCAATAGTGATCCAAAGAAAAAGGCAAGAAAATCACCCAAATACGAAAAATTTGAAATTTGAAATTGGTAATCTAGCTTTTTCCGCTTGGCTTGTAGAGCAGTTTAAAGTTGTATGCCTGTAGACAAAAAACCCGGTCTGTGTTTTTGACAACTTTTTGTGATTGCTGCCAAATACGAAATACGAAAAATTTGAAGTTTGAAATTGGTAATCTAGCTTTTTCCGCTTGGCTGGTAGAGCAACAAAAATCGGTATTTTGCGAATTCTTCCCATTCAGCTCAAATAAAAGAGGAACTTCCCCTCTTGAACGTCCTAGATTTTCATTTAATTCGGTTTTCAACTTTACCAATAGTGATCCAAAGGAAAAAGCAAGAAAATCACCCAAATACGAAAAATTTGAAATTTGAAATTGGTAATCTAGCTTTTTCCGCTTGGCTTGTAGAGCAACAAAAATCGGTATTTTGCAAATTCTTCCCATTCAGCTCTAAGCGCTCATCTCTGCTAGTTTAGAAGGTATGGCGTAAAGTGTTTTTGACAACTTTTTGTGATTGCTACCGTTCTAGACCAGCTAGAGAGCTTGTTTTAGGCTCAAATAAAAGAGGAACTTCCCCTCTTGATCGTCCTAGATTTTCATTTAATTCGGTTTTCAACTTTACCAATAGTGATCCAAAGGAAAAAGCAAGAAAATCACCCAAATACGAAAAATTTGAAATTTGAAATTGGTAATCTAGCTTTTTCCGCTTGGCTGGTAGAGCAAAATGACAACTTTTTGTGATTGCAGCCGTTCTAGACCAGCTAGAGAGCTTGTTTTAGGCTCAAATAAAAGAGGAACTTCCCCTCTTGAACGTCCAAGAGTTTCATTTAATTCGGTTTTCAACTTTACCAATAGTGATCCAACAAAAAAGCAAGAAAATCACCGAAATACTAAGCTCTAAGCGCTCATCTCTGCTAGTTTAGAAGGTATGGCGTAAAGTGTTTTTGACAACTTTTTGTGATTGCTGCCGTTCTAGAGTTTCATTTAATTCGGTTTTCAACTTTACCAATAGTGATCCAAAGAAAAAAGCAAGAAAATCACCCAAATACTAAGCCCTAAGCGCTCATCTCTGCTAGTTTAGAAGGTATGGCGTGAAGTGTTTTTGACAACTTTTTGTGATTGCTGCCGTCCTAGACCAGCTAGAGAGCTTGTTTTAGGCTCAAATAAAATTGGAACTTCCCCTCTTGAACGTCCTAGAGTTTCATTTAATTCGGTTTTCAACTTTACCAATAGTGATCCAAAGAAAATGGCAAGAAAATCACCAAAATACGAAAAATTTGAAGTTTGAAATTGGTAATCTAGCTTTTTTCGCTTGGCTGGTAGAGCAACAAAAATCGGTATTTTGCAAATTCTTCCCATTCAGCTCTAAGCGCTCATCTCTGCTAGTTTAGAAGGTATGGCGTAATGTGTTTTTGACAACTTTTTGTGATTGCTGCCGTTCTAGACCAGCTAGAGAGCTTGTTTTAGGCTCAAATAAAAGAGGAACTTCCCCTCTTGAACGTCATAGATTTTCATTTAATTCGGTTTTCAACTTTACCAATAGTGATCCGAAGGAAAAAGCAAGAAAATCACCCAAATACGATAAATTTGAAATTTGAAATTGGTAATCTAGCTTTTTCCGCTTGGCTTGTAGAGCAGTTTAAAGTTGTATGCCTGTAGACAAAAAACCCGGTCTTTTGAAAATTCTTCCCATTCAACTCTAGGCGCTCTATCTCTACTAGTTTAGAAGATACGTAATGTGTTTCTGACAACTTTTGGTGATTGCTGCCGTTCCAGACCAGATAGAGAGGTGGTTTTTGGCTCAAATAAAAGATAAACTTCCCCTCTTTAACGTCCTAGAGTTTCATTTAATTTAGTTTTCAACTTTACCAATAGTAATCCAAAGAAAAAGGCAAGAACATCACCCAAATACGAATAATTTGAAATTGGTAATCTAGCTTTTTCCGCTTGGCTGGTAGAGCAACAAAAATCGGTATTTTGCAAATTCTTCCCATTCAGCTCTAAGCGCTCATCTCTGCTAGTTTAGAAGGTATGGTAATCTAGCTTTTTCCGCTTGGCTTGTAGAGCAGTTTAAAGTTGTATGCCTGTAGACAAAAAAATCGGTCTTTTGAAAATTCTTCCCATTCAACTCTAGGCGCTCTATCCCTGCTAGTTTAGAAAATACGTAATGTGTTTTTGACAACTTTTTGTGATTGCTACCGTTCCAGACCAGCTAGAGAGCTGGTTTTTGGCTCAAATAAAAGATAAACTTTCCCTCTTTAACGTCCTAGAGTTCTATTTAATTCGGTTTTCAACTTTACCAATAGTGATCCAACAAAAAAGCAAGAAAATCACCCAAATACTAAGCTCTAAGCGCTCATCTCTGCTAGTTTAGAAGGTATGGCGTAAAGTGTTTTTGACAACTTTTTGTGATTGCTGCCGTTCTAGACCAGCTAGAGAGCTTGTTTTATGCTCAAATAAAAGAGGAACTTCCCCTCTTGAACGTCCTAGAGTTTTATTTAATTCGGTTTTCAACTTTACCAATAGTGATCCAAAGAAAAAAGCAAGAAAATCACCCAAATACTAAGCTCTAAGCGCTCATCTCTGCTAGTTTAGAAGGTATGGCGTAAAGTGTTTTTGACAACTTTTTGTGATTGCTGCCGTTCTAGACTAGCTAGAGAGCTTGTTTTAGGCTCAAATAAAAGAGGAACTTTCCCTCTTGAACGTCCTAGAGTTTCATTTAATTCGGTTTTCAACTTTACCAATAGTGATCCAAAGAAAATGGCAAGAAAATCACCAAAATACGAAAAATTTGAAGTTTGAAATTGGTAATCTAGCTTTTTCCGCTTGGCTGGTAGAGCAACAAAAATCGGTATTTTGCAAATTCTTCCCATTCAGCTCTAAGCGCTCATCTCTGCTAGTTTAGAAGGTATGGCGTAAAGTGTTTTTGACAACTTTTTGTGATTGCTGCCGTTCTAGACCAGCTAGAGAGCTTGTTTTAGGCTCAAATAAAAGAGGAACTTCCTCTCTTGAACGTCCTAGATTTTCATTTAAGTCGGTTTTCAACTTTACCAATAGTAATCCAAAGGAAAAAGGCAAGAAAATCACCCAAATACAAAAAATTTGAAGTTTGAAATTGGTAATCTAGTTTTTCCGCTTGGCTTGTAGAGCAGTTTAAAGTTGTATGCCTGTAGACAAAAAACCCGGTCTTTTGAAAATTCTTCCCATTCAACTCTAGGCGCTCTATCTCTGCTAGTATAGAAGGTACGGCGTAAAGTGTTTTTGACAACTTTTTGTGATTGCTGCCGTTCTAGACCAGCTAGAGAGCTTGTTTTAGGCTCAAATAAAAGAGGAACTTCCCCTCTTGAACGTCCAAGAGTTTCATTTAATTCGGTTTTCAACTTTACCAATAGTGATCCAAAGAAAAAGGCAAGAAAATCACCCAAATACGAAAAATTTGAAGTTTGAAATTGGTAATCTAGCTTTTTTCCGCTTGGCTGGTAGAGCAACAAAAATCGGTATTTTGCAAATTCTTCCCATTCAGCTCTAAGCGCTCATCTCTGCTAGTTTAGAAGGTATGGCGTAAAGTGTTTTTGACAACTTTTTGTGATTGCTGCCGTTCTAGACCAGCTAAAGAGCTTGTTTTAGGCTCAAATAAAAGAGGAACTTCCCCTCTTGAACATCCAAGAGTTTCATTTAATTCGGTTTTCAACTTTACCAATAGTGATCCAAAGAAAAAAGCAAGAAAATCACCCAAATACGAAAATTTGAAATTTGAAATTGGTAATCTATCTTTTTCCGCTTGGCTGGTAGAGCAACAAAAATCGGTATTTTGCAAATTCTTCCCATTCAGCTCTAGGCGCTCTATCTCTGCTAGTGTAGAAGGTACGGCGTAAAGTGTTTTTGAAACTCATCGCTCATCTCTGCTAGTTTAGAAGGTATGGTAATCTAGCTTTTTCCGCTTGGCTTGTAGAGCAGTTTAAAGTTGTATGCCTGTAGACAATAAAATCGGTCTTTTGAAAATTCTTCCCATTCAACTCTAGGCGCTCTATCCCTGCTAGTTTAGAAAATACGTAATGTGTTTTTGACAACTTTTTGTGATTGCTGCCGTTCTAGACTAGCTAGAGAGCTTGTTTTAGGCTCAAATAAAAGAGGAACTTTCCCTCTTGAACGTCCTAGAGTTTCATTTAATTCGGTTTTCAACTTTACCAATAGTGATCCAAAGAAAATGGCAAGAAAATCACCAAAATACGAAAAATTTGAAGTTTGAAATTGGTAATCTAGCTTTTTCCGCTTGGCTGGTAGAGCAACAAAAATCGGTATTTTGCAAATTCTTCCCATTCAGCTCTAAGCGCTCATCTCTGCTAGTTTAGAAGGTATGGCGTAAAGTGTTTTTGACAACTTTTTGTGATTGCTGCCGTTCTAGACCAGCTAGAGAGCTTGTTTTAGGCTCAAATAAAAGAGGAACTTCCTCTCTTGAACGTCCTAGATTTTCATTTAAGTCGGTTTTCAACTTTACCAATAGTAATCCAAAGGAAAAAGGCAAGAAAATCACCCAAATACAAAAAATTTGAAATTTGAAATTGGTAATCTAGCTTTTTCCGCTTGGCTTGTAGAGCAGTTTAAAGTTGTATGCCTGTAGACAAAAAACCCGGTCTTTTGAAAATTCTTCCCATTCAACTCTAGGCGCTCTATCTCTGCTAGTGTAGAAGGTACGGCGTAAAGTGTTTTTGACAACTTTTTGTGATACTGCCGTTCTAGACCAGCTAGAGAGCTTGTTTTAGGCTCAAATAAAAGAGGAACTTCCCCTCTTGAACGTCCAAGAGTTTCATTTAATTCGGTTTTCAACTTTACCAATAGTGATCCAAAGAAAAAGGCAAGAAAATCACCCAAATACGAAAAATTTGAAGTTTGAAATTGGTAATCTAGCTTTTTTCCGCTTGGCTGGTAGAGCAACAAAAATCGGTATTTTGCAAATTCTTCCCATTCAGCTCTAAGCGCTCATCTCTGCTAGTTTAGAAGGTATGGCGTAAAGTGTTTTTGACAACTTTTTGTGATTGCTGCCGTTCTAGACCAGCTAAAGAGCTTGTTTTAGGCTCAAATAAAAGAGGAACTTCCCCTCTTGAACATCCAAGAGTTTCATTTAATTCGGTTTTCAACTTTACCAATAGTGATCCAAAGAAAAAAGCAAGAAAATCACCCAAATACGAAAAATTTAAATTTGAAATTGGTAATCTATCTTTTTCCGCTTGGCTGGTAGAGCAACAAAAATCGGTATTTTGCAAATTCTTCCCATTCAGCTCTAGGCGCTCTATCTCTGCTAGTGTAGAAGGTACGGCGTAAAGTGTTTTTGAAACTCATCGCTCATCTCTGCTAGTTTAGAAGGTATGGTAATCTAGCTTTTTCCGCTTGGCTTGTAGAGCAGTTTAAAGTTGTATGCCTGTAGACAAAAAAATCGGTCTTTTGAAAATTCTTCCCATTCAACTCTAGGCGCTCTATCCCTGCTAGTTTAGAAAATACGTAATGTGTTTTTGACAACTTTTTGTGATTGCTACCGTTCCAGACCAGCTAGAGAGCTGGTTTTTGGCTCAAATAAAAGATAAACTTTCCCTCTTTAACGTCCTAGAGTTCTATTTAATTCGGTTTTCAACTTTACCAATAGTGATCCAACAAAAAAGCAAGAAAATCACCCAAATACTAAGCTCTAAGCGCTCATCTCTGCTAGTTTAGAAGGTATGGCGTAAAGTGTTTTTGACAACTTTTTGTGATTGCTGCCGTTCTAGACCAGCTAGAGAGCTTGTTTTATGCTCAAATAAAAGAGGAACTTCCCCTCTTGAACGTCCTAGAGTTTTATTTAATTCGGTTTTCAACTTTACCAATAGTGATCCAAAGAAAAAAGCAAGAAAATCACCCAAATACTAAGCTCTAAGCGCTCATCTCTGCTAGTTTAAAAGGTATGGCGTAAAGTGTTTTTGACAACTTTTTGTGATTGCTGCCGTTCTAGACCAGCTAGAGAGCTTGTTTTATGCTCAAATAAAAGAGGAACTTCCCCTCTTGAACGTCCTAGAGTTTTATTTAATTCGGTTTTCAACTTTACCAATAGTGATCCAAAGAAAAAAGCAAGAAAATCACCCAAATACTAAGCTCTAAGCGCTCATCTCTGCTAGTTTAGAAGGTATGGCGTAAAGTGTTTTTGACAACTTTTTGTGATTGCTGCCGTTCTAGACCAGCTAGAGAGCTTGTTTTATGCTCAAATAAAAGAGGAACTTCCCCTCTTGAACGTCCTAGAGTTTTATTTAATTCGGTTTTCAACTTTACCAATAGTGATCCAAAGAAAAAAGCAAGAAAATCACCCAAATACTAAGCTCTAAGCGCTCATCTCTGCTAGTTTAGAAGGTATGGCGTGAAGTGTTTTTGACAACTTTTTGTGATTGCTGCCGTTCTAGACTAGCTAGAGAGCTTGTTTTAGGCTCAAATAAAAGAGGAACTTCCCCTCTTGAACGTCCTAGAGTTTCATTTAATTCGGTTTTCAACTTTACCAATAGTGATCCAAAGAAAATGGCAAGAAAATCACCAAAATACGAAAAATTTGAAGTTTGAAATTGGTAATCTAGCTTTTTCCGCTTGGCTGGTAGAGCAACAAAAATCGGTATTTTGCAAATTCTTCCCATTCAGCTCTAAGCGCTCATCTCTGCTAGTTTAGAAGGTATGGCGTAAAGTGTTTTTGACAACTTTTTGTGATTGCTGCCGTTCTAGAGTTTCATTTAATTCGGTTTTCAACTTTACCAATAGTGATCCAAAGAAAAAAGCAAGAAAATCACCCAAATACTAAGCCCTAAGCGCTCATCTCTGCTAGTTTAGAAGGTATGGCGTGAAGTGTTTTTGACAACTTTTTGTGATTGCTGCCGTCCTAGACCAGCTAGAGAGCTTGTTTTAGGCTCAAATAAAATTGGAACTTCCCCTCTTGAACGTCCTAGAGTTTCATTTAATTCGGTTTTCAACTTTACCAATAGTGATCCAAAGAAAATGGCAAGAAAATCACCAAAATACGAAAAATTTGAAGTTTGAAATTGGTAATCTAGCTTTTTTCGCTTGGCTGGTAGAGCAACAAAAATCGGTATTTTGCAAATTCTTCCCATTCAGCTCTAAGCGCTCATCTCTGCTAGTTTAGAAGGTATGGCGTAATGTGTTTTTGACAACTTTTTGTGATTGCTGCCGTTCTAGACCAGCTAGAGAGCTTGTTTTAGGCTCAAATAAAAGAGGAACTTCCCCTCTTGAACGTCATAGATTTTCATTTAATTCGGTTTTCAACTTTACCAATAGTGATCCGAAGGAAAAAGCAAGAAAATCACCCAAATACGATAAATTTGAAATTTGAAATTGGTAATCTAGCTTTTTCCGCTTGGCTTGTAGAGCAGTTTAAAGTTGTATGCCTGTAGACAAAAAACCCGGTCTTTTGAAAATTCTTCCCATTCAACTCTAGGCGCTCTATCTCTACTAGTTTAGAAGATACGTAATGTGTTTCTGACAACTTTTGGTGATTGCTGCCGTTCCAGACCAGATAGAGAGGTGGTTTTTGGCTCAAATAAAAGATAAACTTCCCCTCTTTAACGTCCTAGAGTTTCATTTAATTTAGTTTTCAACTTTACCAATAGTAATCCAAAGAAAAAGGCAAGAACATCACCCAAATACGAATAATTTGAAATTGGTAATCTAGCTTTTTCCGCTTGGCTGGTAGAGCAACAAAAATCGGTATTTTGCAAATTCTTCCCATTCAGCTCTAAGCGCTCATCTCTGCTAGTTTAGAAGGTATGGTAATCTAGCTTTTTCCGCTTGGCTTGTAGAGCAGTTTAAAGTTGTATGCCTGTAGACAAAAAAATCGGTCTTTTGAAAATTCTTCCCATTCAACTCTAGGCGCTCTATCCCTGCTAGTTTAGAAAATACGTAATGTGTTTTTGACAACTTTTTGTGATTGCTACCGTTCCAGACCAGCTAGAGAGCTGGTTTTTGGCTCAAATAAAAGATAAACTTTCCCTCTTTAACGTCCTAGAGTTCTATTTAATTCGGTTTTCAACTTTACCAATAGTGATCCAACAAAAAAGCAAGAAAATCACCCAAATACTAAGCTCTAAGCGCTCATCTCTGCTAGTTTAGAAGGTATGGCGTAAAGTGTTTTTGACAACTTTTTGTGATTGCTGCCGTTCTAGACCAGCTAGAGAGCTTGTTTTATGCTCAAATAAAAGAGGAACTTCCCCTCTTGAACGTCCTAGAGTTTTATTTAATTCGGTTTTCAACTTTACCAATAGTGATCCAAAGAAAAAAGCAAGAAAATCACCCAAATACTAAGCTCTAAGCGCTCATCTCTGCTAGTTTAGAAGGTATGGCGTAAAGTGTTTTTGACAACTTTTTGTGATTGCTGCCGTTCTAGACTAGCTAGAGAGCTTGTTTTAGGCTCAAATAAAAGAGGAACTTTCCCTCTTGAACGTCCTAGATTTTCACTAAATTCTGTTTTCAACTTTACCAATAGTGATCCAAAGAAAAAAGCAAGAAAATCACCCAAATACTAAGCCCTAAGCGCTCATCTCTGCTAGTTTAGAAGGTATGGCGTAAAGTGTTTTTGATAACTTTTTGTGATTGCTGCCGTTCTAGACCAGCTAGAGAGCTTGTTTTAGGCTCAAATAAAAGAGGAACTTCCCCTCTTGAACGTCCTAGAGTTTCATTTAATTCGGTTTTCAACTTTACCAATAGTGATCCAAAGAAAATGGCAAGAAAATCACCAAAATACGAAAAATTTGAAGTTTGAAATTGGTAATCTAGCTTTTTCCGCTTGGCTGGTAGAGCAACAAAAATCGGTATTTTGCAAATTCTTCCCATTCAACTCTAGGCGCTCTATCCCTGCTAGTTTAGAAAATACGTAATGTGTTTTTGACAACTTTTTGTGATTGCT
The DNA here is from genome assembly GCA_947389925.1 of Coelopa pilipes. Lineage (NCBI taxonomy): Eukaryota > Metazoa > Arthropoda > Insecta > Diptera > Coelopidae > Coelopa > Coelopa pilipes. Next base: position 13,483,255 of record OX376700.1, read on the forward strand.
ACCGTTCCAGACCAGCTAGAGAGCTGGTTTTTGGCTCAAATAAAAGATAAACTTTCCCTCTTTAACGTCCTAGAGTTCTATTTAATTCGGTTTTCAACTTTACCAATAGTGATCCAACAAAAAAGCAAGAAAATCACCCAAATACTAAGCTCTAAGCGCTCATCTCTGCTAGTTTAGAAGGTATGGCGTAAAGTGTTTTTGACAACTTTTTGTGATTGCTGCCGTTCTAGACCAGCTAGAGAGCTTGTTTTATGCTCAAATAAAAGAGGAACTTCCCCTCTTGAACGTCCTAGAGTTTTATTTAATTCGGTTTTCAACTTTACCAATAGTGATCCAAAGAAAAAAGCAAGAAAATCACCCAAATACTAAGCTCTAAGCGCTCATCTCTGCTAGTTTAGAAGGTATGGCGTAAAGTGTTTTTGACAACTTTTTGTGATTGCTGCCGTTCTAGACCAGCTAGAGAGCTTGTTTTATGCTCAAATAAAAGAGGAACTTCCCCTCTTGAACGTCCTAGAGTTTTATTTAATTCGGTTTTCAACTTTACCAATAGTGATCCAAAGAAAAAAGCAAGAAAATCACCCAAATACTAAGCTCTAAGCGCTCATCTCTGCTAGTTTAGAAGGTATGGCGTGAAGTGTTTTTGACAACTTTTTGTGATTGCTGCCGTTCTAGACTAGCTAGAGAGCTTGTTTTAGGCTCAAATAAAAGAGGAACTTCCCCTCTTGAACGTCCTAGAGTTTCATTTAATTCGGTTTTCAACTTTACCAATAGTGATCCAAAGAAAATGGCAAGAAAATCACCAAAATACGAAAAATTTGAAGTTTGAAATTGGTAATCTAGCTTTTTCCGCTTGGCTGGTAGAGCAACAAAAATCGGTATTTTGCAAATTCTTCCCATTCAGCTCTAAGCGCTCATCTCTGCTAGTTTAGAAGGTATGGCGTAAAGTGTTTTTGACAACTTTTTGTGATTGCTGCCGTTCTAGAGTTTCATTTAATTCGGTTTTCAACTTTACCAATAGTGATCCAAAGAAAAAAGCAAGAAAATCACCCAAATACTAAGCCCTAAGCTCTCATCTCTGCTAGTTTAGAAGGTATGGCGTGAAGTGTTTTTGACAACTTTTTGTGATTGCTGCCGTCCTAGACCAGCTAGAGAGCTTGTTTTAGGCTCAAATAAAATTGGAACTTCCCCTCTTGAACGTCCTAGAGTTTCATTTAATTCGGTTTTCAACTTTACCAATAGTGATCCAAAGAAAATGGCAAGAAAATCACCAAAATACGAAAAATTTGAAGTTTGAAATTGGTAATCTAGCTTTTTTCGCTTGGCTGGTAGAGCAACAAAAATCGGTATTTTGCAAATTCTTCCCATTCAGCTCTAAGCGCTCATCTCTGCTAGTTTAGAAGGTATGGCGTAATGTGTTTTTGACAACTTTTTGTGATTGCTGCCGTTCTAGACCAGCTAGAGAGCTTGTTTTAGGCTCAAATAAAAGAGGAACTTCCCCTCTTGAACGTCATAGATTTTCATTTAATTCGGTTTTCAACTTTACCAATAGTGATCCGAAGGAAAAAGCAAGAAAATCACCCAAATACGATAAATTTGAAATTTGAAATTGGTAATCTAGCTTTTTCCGCTTGGCTTGTAGAGCAGTTTAAAGTTGTATGCCTGTAGACAAAAAATCCGGTCTTTTGAAAATTCTTCCCATTCAACTCTAGGCGCTCTATCTCTACTAGTTTAGAAGATACGTAATGTGTTTCTGACAACTTTTGGTGATTGCTGCCGTTCCAGACCAGATAGAGAGGTGGTTTTTGGCTCAAATAAAAGATAAACTTCCCCTCTTTAACGTCCTAGAGTTTCATTTAATTTAGTTTTCAACTTTACCAATAGTAATCCAAAGAAAAAGGCAAGAACATCACCCAAATACGAATAATTTGAAATTGGTAATCTAGCTTTTTCCGCTTGGCTGGTAGAGCAACAAAAATCGGTATTTTGCAAATTCTTCCCATTCAGCTCTAAGCGCTCATCTCTGCTAGTTTAGAAGGTATGGTAATCTAGCTTTTTCCGCTTGGCTTGTAGAGCAGTTTAAAGTTGTATGCCTGTAGACAAAAAAATCGGTCTTTTGAAAATTCTTCCCATTCAACTCTAGGCGCTCTATCCCTGCTAGTTTAGAAAATACGTAATGTGTTTTTGACAACTTTTTGTGATTGCTACCGTTCCAGACCAGCTAGAGAGCTGGTTTTTGGCTCAAATAAAAGATAAACTTTCCCTCTTTAACGTCCTAGAGTTCTATTTAATTCGGTTTTCAACTTTACCAATAGTGATCCAACAAAAAAGCAAGAAAATCACCCAAATACTAAGCTCTAAGCGCTCATCTCTGCTAGTTTAGAAGGTATGGCGTAAAGTGTTTTTGACAACTTTTTGTGATTGCTGCCGTTCTAGACTAGCTAGAGAGCTTGTTCTAGGCTCAAATAAAAGAGGAACTTTCCCTCTTGAACGTCCTAGATTTTCACTAAATTCGGTTTTCAACTTTACCAATAGTGATCCAAAGAAAAAAGCAAGAAAATCACCCAAATACTAAGCCCTAAGCGCTCATCTCTGCTAGTTTAGAAGGTATGGCGTAAAGTGTTTTTGACAACTTTTTGTGATTGCTGCCGTTCTAGACCAGCTAAAGAGCTTGTTTTAGGCTCAAATAAAAGAGGAACTTCCCCTCTTGAACATCCAAGAGTTTCATTTAATTCGGTTTTCAACTTTACCAATAGTGATCCAAAGAAAAAAGCAAGAAAATCACCCAAATACGAAAAATTTAAATTTGAAATTGGTAATCTATCTTTTTCCGCTTGGCTGGTAGAGCAACAAAAATCGGTATTTTGCAAATTCTTCCCATTCAGCTCTAGGCGCTCTATCTCTGCTAGTGTAGAAGGTACGGCGTAAAGTGTTTTTGAAACTCATCGCTCATCTCTGCTAGTTTAGAAGGTATGGTAATCTAGCTTTTTCCGCTTGGCTTGTAGAGCAGTTTAAAGTTGTATGCCTGTAGACAAAAAAATCGGTCTTTTGAAAATTCTTCCCATTCAACTCTAGGCGCTCTATCCCTGCTAGTTTAGAAAATACGTAATGTGTTTTTGACAACTTTTTGTGATTGCTACCGTTCCAGACCAGCTAGAGAGCTGGTTTTTGGCTCAAATAAAAGATAAACTTTCCCTCTTTAACGTCCTAGAGTTCTATTTAATTCGGTTTTCAACTTTACCAATAGTGATCCAACAAAAAAGCAAGAAAATCACCCAAATACTAAGCTCTAAGCGCTCATCTCTGCTAGTTTAGAAGGTATGGCGTAAAGTGTTTTTGACAACTTTTTGTGATTGCTGCCGTTCTAGACCAGCTAGAGAGCTTGTTTTATGCTCAAATAAAAGAGGAACTTCCCCTCTTGAACGTCCTAGAGTTTTATTTAATTCGGTTTTCAACTTTACCAATAGTGATCCAAAGAAAAAAGCAAGAAAATCACCCAAATACTAAGCTCTAAGCGCTCATCTCTGCTAGTTTAAAAGGTATGGCGTAAAGTGTTTTTGACAACTTTTTGTGATTGCTGCCGTTCTAGACCAGCTAAAGAGCTTGTTTTAGGCTCAAATAAAAGAGGAACTTCCCCTCTTGAACATCCAAGAGTTTCATTTAATTCGGTTTTCAACTTTACCAATAGTGATCCAAAGAAAAAAGCAAGAAAATCACCCAAATACGAAAAATTTAAATTTGAAATTGGTAATCTATCTTTTTCCGCTTGGCTGGTAGAGCAACAAAAATCGGTATTTTGCAAATTCTTCCCATTCAGCTCTAGGCGCTCTATCTCTGCTAGTGTAGAAGGTACGGCGTAAAGTGTTTTTGAAACTCATCGCTCATCTCTGCTAGTTTAGAAGGTATGGTAATCTAGCTTTTTCCGCTTGGCTTGTAGAGCAGTTTAAAGTTGTATGCCTGTAGACAAAAAAATCGGTCTTTTGAAAATTCTTCCCATTCAACTCTAGGCGCTCTATCCCTGCTAGTTTAGAAAATACGTAATGTGTTTTTGACAACTTTTTGTGATTGCTACCGTTCCAGACCAGCTAGAGAGCTGGTTTTTGGCTCAAATAAAAGATAAACTTTCCCTCTTTAACGTCCTAGAGTTCTATTTAATTCGGTTTTCAACTTTACCAATAGTGATCCAACAAAAAAGCAAGAAAATCACCCAAATACTAAGCTCTAAGCGCTCATCTCTGCTAGTTTAGAAGGTATGGCGTAAAGTGTTTTTGACAACTTTTTGTGATTGCTGCCGTTCTAGACCAGCTAGAGAGCTTGTTTTATGCTCAAATAAAAGAGGAACTTCCCCTCTTGAACGTCCTAGAGTTTTATTTAATTCGGTTTTCAACTTTACCAATAGTGATCCAAAGAAAAAAGCAAGAAAATCACCCAAATACTAAGCTCTAAGCGCTCATCTCTGCTAGTTTAGAAGGTATGGCGTAAAGTGTTTTTGACAACTTTTTGTGATTGCTGCCGTTCTAGACTAGCTAGAGAGCTTGTTTTAGGCTCAAATAAAAGAGGAACTTTCCCTCTTGAACGTCCTAGAGTTTCATTTAATTCGGTTTTCAACTTTACCAATAGTGATCCAAAGAAAATGGCAAGAAAATCACCAAAATACGAAAAATTTGAAGTTTGAAATTGGTAATCTAGCTTTTTCCGCTTGGCTGGTAGAGCAACAAAAATCGGTATTTTGCAAATTCTTCCCATTCAGCTCTAAGCGCTCATCTCTGCTAGTTTAGAAGGTATGGCGTAAAGTGTTTTTGACAACTTTTTGTGATTGCTGCCGTTCTAGACCAGCTAGAGAGCTTGTTTTAGGCTCAAATAAAAGAGGAACTTCCTCTCTTGAACGTCCTAGATTTTCATTTAAGTCGGTTTTCAACTTTACCAATAGTAATCCAAAGGAAAAAGGCAAGAAAATCACCCAAATACAAAAAATTTGAAGTTTGAAATTGGTAATCTAGTTTTTCCGCTTGGCTTGTAGAGCAGTTTAAAGTTGTATGCCTGTAGACAAAAAACCCGGTCTTTTGAAAATTCTTCCCATTCAACTCTAGGCGCTCTATCTCTGCTAGTATAGAAGGTACGGCGTAAAGTGTTTTTGACAACTTTTTGTGATTGCTGCCGTTCTAGACCAGCTAGAGAGCTTGTTTTAGGCTCAAATAAAAGAGGAACTTCCCCTCTTGAACGTCCAAGAGTTTCATTTAATTCGGTTTTCAACTTTACCAATAGTGATCCAAAGAAAAAGGCAAGAAAATCACCCAAATACGAAAAATTTGAAGTTTGAAATTGGTAATCTAGCTTTTTTCCGCTTGGCTGGTAGAGCAACAAAAATCGGTATTTTGCAAATTCTTCCCATTCAGCTCTAAGCGCTCATCTCTGCTAGTTTAGAAGGTATGGCGTAAAGTGTTTTTGACAACTTTTTGTGATTGCTGCCGTTCTAGACCAGCTAAAGAGCTTGTTTTAGGCTCAAATAAAAGAGGAACTTCCCCTCTTGAACATCCAAGAGTTTCATTTAATTCGGTTTTCAACTTTACCAATAGTGATCCAAAGAAAAAAGCAAGAAAATCACCCAAATACGAAAATTTGAAATTTGAAATTGGTAATCTATCTTTTTCCGCTTGGCTGGTAGAGCAACAAAAATCGGTATTTTGCAAATTCTTCCCATTCAGCTCTAGGCGCTCTATCTCTGCTAGTGTAGAAGGTACGGCGTAAAGTGTTTTTGAAACTCATCGCTCATCTCTGCTAGTTTAGAAGGTATGGTAATCTAGCTTTTTCCGCTTGGCTTGTAGAGCAGTTTAAAGTTGTATGCCTGTAGACAATAAAATCGGTCTTTTGAAAATTCTTCCCATTCAACTCTAGGCGCTCTATCCCTGCTAGTTTAGAAAATACGTAATGTGTTTTTGACAACTTTTTGTGATTGCTGCCGTTCTAGACTAGCTAGAGAGCTTGTTTTAGGCTCAAATAAAAGAGGAACTTTCCCTCTTGAACGTCCTAGAGTTTCATTTAATTCGGTTTTCAACTTTACCAATAGTGATCCAAAGAAAATGGCAAGAAAATCACCAAAATACGAAAAATTTGAAGTTTGAAATTGGTAATCTAGCTTTTTCCGCTTGGCTGGTAGAGCAACAAAAATCGGTATTTTGCAAATTCTTCCCATTCAGCTCTAAGCGCTCATCTCTGCTAGTTTAGAAGGTATGGCGTAAAGTGTTTTTGACAACTTTTTGTGATTGCTGCCGTTCTAGACCAGCTAGAGAGCTTGTTTTAGGCTCAAATAAAAGAGGAACTTCCTCTCTTGAACGTCCTAGATTTTCATTTAAGTCGGTTTTCAACTTTACCAATAGTAATCCAAAGGAAAAAGGCAAGAAAATCACCCAAATACAAAAAATTTGAAATTTGAAATTGGTAATCTAGCTTTTTCCGCTTGGCTTGTAGAGCAGTTTAAAGTTGTATGCCTGTAGACAAAAAACCCGGTCTTTTGAAAATTCTTCCCATTCAACTCTAGGCGCTCTATCTCTGCTAGTGTAGAAGGTACGGCGTAAAGTGTTTTTGACAACTTTTTGTGATACTGCCGTTCTAGACCAGCTAGAGAGCTTGTTTTAGGCTCAAATAAAAGAGGAACTTCCCCTCTTGAACGTCCAAGAGTTTCATTTAATTCGGTTTTCAACTTTACCAATAGTGATCCAAAGAAAAAGGCAAGAAAATCACCCAAATACGAAAAATTTGAAGTTTGAAATTGGTAATCTAGCTTTTTTCCGCTTGGCTGGTAGAGCAACAAAAATCGGTATTTTGCAAATTCTTCCCATTCAGCTCTAAGCGCTCATCTCTGCTAGTTTAGAAGGTATGGCGTAAAGTGTTTTTGACAACTTTTTGTGATTGCTGCCGTTCTAGACCAGCTAAAGAGCTTGTTTTAGGCTCAAATAAAAGAGGAACTTCCCCTCTTGAACATCCAAGAGTTTCATTTAATTCGGTTTTCAACTTTACCAATAGTGATCCAAAGAAAAAAGCAAGAAAATCACCCAAATACGAAAAATTTAAATTTGAAATTGGTAATCTATCTTTTTCCGCTTGGCTGGTAGAGCAACAAAAATCGGTATTTTGCAAATTCTTCCCATTCAGCTCTAGGCGCTCTATCTCTGCTAGTGTAGAAGGTACGGCGTAAAGTGTTTTTGAAACTCATCGCTCATCTCTGCTAGTTTAGAAGGTATGGTAATCTAGCTTTTTCCGCTTGGCTTGTAGAGCAGTTTAAAGTTGTATGCCTGTAGACAAAAAAATCGGTCTTTTGAAAATTCTTCCCATTCAACTCTAGGCGCTCTATCCCTGCTAGTTTAGAAAATACGTAATGTGTTTTTGACAACTTTTTGTGATTGCTACCGTTCCAGACCAGCTAGAGAGCTGGTTTTTGGCTCAAATAAAAGATAAACTTTCCCTCTTTAACGTCCTAGAGTTCTATTTAATTCGGTTTTCAACTTTACCAATAGTGATCCAACAAAAAAGCAAGAAAATCACCCAAATACTAAGCTCTAAGCGCTCATCTCTGCTAGTTTAGAAGGTATGGCGTAAAGTGTTTTTGACAACTTTTTGTGATTGCTGCCGTTCTAGACCAGCTAGAGAGCTTGTTTTATGCTCAAATAAAAGAGGAACTTCCCCTCTTGAACGTCCTAGAGTTTTATTTAATTCGGTTTTCAACTTTACCAATAGTGATCCAAAGAAAAAAGCAAGAAAATCACCCAAATACTAAGCTCTAAGCGCTCATCTCTGCTAGTTTAAAAGGTATGGCGTAAAGTGTTTTTGACAACTTTTTGTGATTGCTGCCGTTCTAGACCAGCTAGAGAGCTTGTTTTATGCTCAAATAAAAGAGGAACTTCCCCTCTTGAACGTCCTAGAGTTTTATTTAATTCGGTTTTCAACTTTACCAATAGTGATCCAAAGAAAAAAGCAAGAAAATCACCCAAATACTAAGCTCTAAGCGCTCATCTCTGCTAGTTTAGAAGGTATGGCGTAAAGTGTTTTTGACAACTTTTTGTGATTGCTGCCGTTCTAGACCAGCTAGAGAGCTTGTTTTATGCTCAAATAAAAGAGGAACTTCCCCTCTTGAACGTCCTAGAGTTTTATTTAATTCGGTTTTCAACTTTACCAATAGTGATCCAAAGAAAAAAGCAAGAAAATCACCCAAATACTAAGCTCTAAGCGCTCATCTCTGCTAGTTTAGAAGGTATGGCGTGAAGTGTTTTTGACAACTTTTTGTGATTGCTGCCGTTCTAGACTAGCTAGAGAGCTTGTTTTAGGCTCAAATAAAAGAGGAACTTCCCCTCTTGAACGTCCTAGAGTTTCATTTAATTCGGTTTTCAACTTTACCAATAGTGATCCAAAGAAAATGGCAAGAAAATCACCAAAATACGAAAAATTTGAAGTTTGAAATTGGTAATCTAGCTTTTTCCGCTTGGCTGGTAGAGCAACAAAAATCGGTATTTTGCAAATTCTTCCCATTCAGCTCTAAGCGCTCATCTCTGCTAGTTTAGAAGGTATGGCGTAAAGTGTTTTTGACAACTTTTTGTGATTGCTGCCGTTCTAGAGTTTCATTTAATTCGGTTTTCAACTTTACCAATAGTGATCCAAAGAAAAAAGCAAGAAAATCACCCAAATACTAAGCCCTAAGCGCTCATCTCTGCTAGTTTAGAAGGTATGGCGTGAAGTGTTTTTGACAACTTTTTGTGATTGCTGCCGTCCTAGACCAGCTAGAGAGCTTGTTTTAGGCTCAAATAAAATTGGAACTTCCCCTCTTGAACGTCCTAGAGTTTCATTTAATTCGGTTTTCAACTTTACCAATAGTGATCCAAAGAAAATGGCAAGAAAATCACCAAAATACGAAAAATTTGAAGTTTGAAATTGGTAATCTAGCTTTTTTCGCTTGGCTGGTAGAGCAACAAAAATCGGTATTTTGCAAATTCTTCCCATTCAGCTCTAAGCGCTCATCTCTGCTAGTTTAGAAGGTATGGCGTAATGTGTTTTTGACAACTTTTTGTGATTGCTGCCGTTCTAGACCAGCTAGAGAGCTTGTTTTAGGCTCAAATAAAAGAGGAACTTCCCCTCTTGAACGTCATAGATTTTCATTTAATTCGGTTTTCAACTTTACCAATAGTGATCCGAAGGAAAAAGCAAGAAAATCACCCAAATACGATAAATTTGAAATTTGAAATTGGTAATCTAGCTTTTTCCGCTTGGCTTGTAGAGCAGTTTAAAGTTGTATGCCTGTAGACAAAAAACCCGGTCTTTTGAAAATTCTTCCCATTCAACTCTAGGCGCTCTATCTCTACTAGTTTAGAAGATACGTAATGTGTTTCTGACAACTTTTGGTGATTGCTGCCGTTCCAGACCAGATAGAGAGGTGGTTTTTGGCTCAAATAAAAGATAAACTTCCCCTCTTTAACGTCCTAGAGTTTCATTTAATTTAGTTTTCAACTTTACCAATAGTAATCCAAAGAAAAAGGCAAGAACATCACCCAAATACGAATAATTTGAAATTGGTAATCTAGCTTTTTCCGCTTGGCTGGTAGAGCAACAAAAATCGGTATTTTGCAAATTCTTCCCATTCAGCTCTAAGCGCTCATCTCTGCTAGTTTAGAAGGTATGGTAATCTAGCTTTTTCCGCTTGGCTTGTAGAGCAGTTTAAAGTTGTATGCCTGTAGACAAAAAAATCGGTCTTTTGAAAATTCTTCCCATTCAACTCTAGGCGCTCTATCCCTGCTAGTTTAGAAAATACGTAATGTGTTTTTGACAACTTTTTGTGATTGCTACCGTTCCAGACCAGCTAGAGAGCTGGTTTTTGGCTCAAATAAAAGATAAACTTTCCCTCTTTAACGTCCTAGAGTTCTATTTAATTCGGTTTTCAACTTTACCAATAGTGATCCAACAAAAAAGCAAGAAAATCACCCAAATACTAAGCTCTAAGCGCTCATCTCTGCTAGTTTAGAAGGTATGGCGTAAAGTGTTTTTGACAACTTTTTGTGATTGCTGCCGTTCTAGACCAGCTAGAGAGCTTGTTTTATGCTCAAATAAAAGAGGAACTTCCCCTCTTGAACGTCCTAGAGTTTTATTTAATTCGGTTTTCAACTTTACCAATAGTGATCCAAAGAAAAAAGCAAGAAAATCACCCAAATACTAAGCTCTAAGCGCTCATCTCTGCTAGTTTAGAAGGTATGGCGTAAAGTGTTTTTGACAACTTTTTGTGATTGCTGCCGTTCTAGACTAGCTAGAGAGCTTGTTTTAGGCTCAAATAAAAGAGGAACTTTCCCTCTTGAACGTCCTAGATTTTCACTAAATTCTGTTTTCAACTTTACCAATAGTGATCCAAAGAAAAAAGCAAGAAAATCACCCAAATACTAAGCCCTAAGCGCTCATCTCTGCTAGTTTAGAAGGTATGGCGTAAAGTGTTTTTGATAACTTTTTGTGATTGCTGCCGTTCTAGACCAGCTAGAGAGCTTGTTTTAGGCTCAAATAAAAGAGGAACTTCCCCTCTTGAACGTCCTAGAGTTTCATTTAATTCGGTTTTCAACTTTACCAATAGTGATCCAAAGAAAATGGCAAGAAAATCACCAAAATACGAAAAATTTGAAGTTTGAAATTGGTAATCTAGCTTTTTCCGCTTGGCTGGTAGAGCAACAAAAATCGGTATTTTGCAAATTCTTCCCATTCAACTCTAGGCGCTCTATCCCTGCTAGTTTAGAAAATACGTAATGTGTTTTTGACAACTTTTTGTGATTGCTACCGTTCCAGACCAGCTAGAGAGCTGGTTTTTGGCTCAAATAAAAGATAAACTTTCCCTCTTTAACGTCCTAGAGTTCTATTTAATTCGGTTTTCAACTTTACCAATAGTGATCCAACAAAAAAGCAAGAAAATCACCCAAATACTAAGCTCTAAGCGCTCATCTCTGCTAGTTTAGAAGGTATGGCGTAAAGTGTTTTTGACAACTTTTTGTGATTGCTGCCGTTCTAGACCAGCTAGAGAGCTTGTTTTATGCTCAAATAAAAGAGGAACTTCCCCTCTTGAACGTCCTAGAGTTTTATTTAATTCGGTTTTCAACTTTACCAATAGTGATCCAAAGAAAAAAGCAAGAAAATCACCCAAATACTAAGCTCTAAGCGCTCATCTCTGCTAGTTTAGAAGGTATGGCGTAAAGTGTTTTTGACAACTTTTTGTGATTGCTGCCGTTCTAGACCAGCTAGAGAGCTTGTTTTATGCTCAAATAAAAGAGGAACTTCCCCTCTTGAACGTCCTAGAGTTTTATTTAATTCGGTTTTCAACTTTACCAATAGTGATCCAAAGAAAAAAGCAAGAAAATCACCCAAATACTAAGCTCTAAGCGCTCATCTCTGCTAGTTTAGAAGGTATGGCGTGAAGTGTTTTTGACAACTTTTTGTGATTGCTGCCGTTCTAGACTAGCTAGAGAGCTTGTTTTAGGCTCAAATAAAAGAGGAACTTCCCCTCTTGAACGTCCTAGAGTTTCATTTAATTCGGTTTTCAACTTTACCAATAGTGATCCAAAGAAAATGGCAAGAAAATCACCAAAATACGAAAAATTTGAAGTTTGAAATTGGTAATCTAGCTTTTTCCGCTTGGCTGGTAGAGCAACAAAAATCGGTATTTTGCAAATTCTTCCCATTCAGCTCTAAGCGCTCATCTCTGCTAGTTTAGAAGGTATGGCGTAAAGTGTTTTTGACAACTTTTTGTGATTGCTGCCGTTCTAGAGTTTCATTTAATTCGGTTTTCAACTTTACCAATAGTGATCCAAAGAAAAAAGCAAGAAAATCACCCAAATACTAAGCCCTAAGCTCTCATCTCTGCTAGTTTAGAAGGTATGGCGTGAAGTGTTTTTGACAACTTTTTGTGATTGCTGCCGTCCTAGACCAGCTAGAGAGCTTGTTTTAGGCTCAAATAAAATTGGAACTTCCCCTCTTGAACGTCCTAGAGTTTCATTTAATTCGGTTTTCAACTTTACCAATAGTGATCCAAAGAAAATGGCAAGAAAATCACCAAAATACGAAAAATTTGAAGTTTGAAATTGGTAATCTAGCTTTTTTCGCTTGGCTGGTAGAGCAACAAAAATCGGTATTTTGCAAATTCTTCCCATTCAGCTCTAAGCGCTCATCTCTGCTAGTTTAGAAGGTATGGCGTAATGTGTTTTTGACAACTTTTTGTGATTGCTGCCGTTCTAGACCAGCTAGAGAGCTTGTTTTAGGCTCAAATAAAAGAGGAACTTCCCCTCTTGAACGTCATAGATTTTCATTTAATTCGGTTTTCAACTTTACCAATAGTGATCCGAAGGAAAAAGCAAGAAAATCACCCAAATACGATAAATTTGAAATTTGAAATTGGTAATCTAGCTTTTTCCGCTTGGCTTGTAGAGCAGTTTAAAGTTGTATGCCTGTAGACAAAAAATCCGGTCTTTTGAAAATTCTTCCCATTCAACTCTAGGCGCTCTATCTCTACTAGTTTAGAAGATACGTAATGTGTTTCTGACAACTTTTGGTGATTGCTGCCGTTCCAGACCAGATAGAGAGGTGGTTTTTGGCTCAAATAAAAGATAAACTTCCCCTCTTTAACGTCCTAGAGTTTCATTTAATTTAGTTTTCAACTTTACCAATAGTAATCCAAAGAAAAAGGCAAGAACATCACCCAAATACGAATAATTTGAAATTGGTAATCTAGCTTTTTCCGCTTGGCTGGTAGAGCAACAAAAATCGGTATTTTGCAAATTCTTCCCATTCAGCTCTAAGCGCTCATCTCTGCTAGTTTAGAAGGTATGGTAATCTAGCTTTTTCCGCTTGGCTTGTAGAGCAGTTTAAAGTTGTATGCCTGTAGACAAAAAAATCGGTCTTTTGAAAATTCTTCCCATTCAACTCTAGGCGCTCTATCCCTGCTAGTTTAGAAAATACGTAATGTGTTTTTGACAACTTTTTGTGATTGCTACCGTTCCAGACCAGCTAGAGAGCTGGTTTTTGGCTCAAATAAAAGATAAACTTTCCCTCTTTAACGTCCTAGAGTTCTATTTAATTCGGTTTTCAACTTTACCAATAGTGATCCAACAAAAAAGCAAGAAAATCACCCAAATACTAAGCTCTAAGCGCTCATCTCTGCTAGTTTAGAAGGTATGGCGTAAAGTGTTTTTGACAACTTTTTGTGATTGCTGCCGTTCTAGACTAGCTAGAGAGCTTGTTCTAGGCTCAAATAAAAGAGGAACTTTCCCTCTTGAACGTCCTAGATTTTCACTAAATTCGGTTTTCAACTTTACCAATAGTGATCCAAAGAAAAAAGCAAGAAAATCACCCAAATACTAAGCCCTAAGCGCTCATCTCTGCTAGTTTAGAAGGTATGGCGTAAAGTGTTTTTGACAACTTTTTGTGATTGCTGCCGTTCTAGACCAGCTAGAGAGCTTGTTTTAGGCTCAAATAAAAGAGGAACTTCCCCTCTTGAACGTCCTAGAGTTTCATTTAATTCGGTTTTCAACTTTACCAATAGTGATCCAAAGAAAATGGCAAGAAAATCACCAAAATACGAAAAATTTGAAGTTTGAAATTGGTAATCTAGCTTTTTCCGCTTGGCTGGTAGAGCAACAAAAATCGGTATTTTGCAAATTCTTCCCATTCAACTCTAGGCGCTCTATCCCTGCTAGTTTAGAAAATACGTAATGTGTTTTTGACAACTTTTTGTGATTGCTACCGTTCCAGACCAGCTAGAGAGCTGGTTTTTGGCTCAAATAAAAGATAAACTTTCCCTCTTTAACGTCCTAGAGTTCTATTTAATTCGGTTTTCAACTTTACCAATAGTGATCCAACAAAAAAGCAAGAAAATCACCCAAATACTAAGCTCTAAGCGCTCATCTCTGCTAGTTTAGAAGGTATGGCGTAAAGTGTTTTTGACAACTTTTTGTGATTGCTGCCGTTCTAGACCAGCTAGAGAGCTTGTTTTATGCTCAAATAAAAGAGGAACTTCCCCTCTTGAACGTCCTAGAGTTTTATTTAATTCGGTTTTCAACTTTACCAATAGTGATCCAAAGAAAAAAGCAAGAAAATCACCCAAATACTAAGCTCTAAGCGCTCATCTCTGCTAGTTTAGAAGGTATGGCGTAAAGTGTTTTTGACAACTTTTTGTGATTGCTGCCGTTCTAGACCAGCTAGAGAGCTTGTTTTATGCTCAAATAAAAGAGGAACTTCCCCTCTTGAACGTCCTAGAGTTTTATTTAATTCGGTTTTCAACTTTACCAATAGTGATCCAAAGAAAAAAGCAAGAAAATCACCCAAATACTAAGCTCTAAGCGCTCATCTCTGCTAGTTTAGAAGGTATGGCGTGAAGTGTTTTTGACAACTTTTTGTGATTGCTGCCGTTCTAGACTAGCTAGAGAGCTTGTTTTAGGCTCAAATAAAAGAGGAACTTCCCCTCTTGAACGTCCTAGAGTTTCATTTAATTCGGTTTTCAACTTTACCAATAGTGATCCAAAGAAAATGGCAAGAAAATCACCAAAATACGAAAAATTTGAAGTTTGAAATTGGTAATCTAGCTTTTTCCGCTTGGCTGGTAGAGCAACAAAAATCGGTATTTGCAAATTCTTCCCATTCAGCTCTAAGCGCTCATCTCTGCTAGTTTAGAAGGTATGGCGTAAAGTGTTTTTGACAACTTTTTGTGATTGCTGCCGTTCTAGAGTTTCATTTAATTCGGTTTTCAACTTTACCAATAGTGATCCAAAGAAAAAAGCAAGAAAATCACCCAAATACTAAGCCCTAAGCGCTCATCTCTGCTAGTTTAGAAGGTATGGCGTGAAGTGTTTTTGACAACTTTTTGTGATTGCTGCCGTCCTAGACCAGCTAGAGAGCTTGTTTTAGGCTCAAATAAAATTGGAACTTCCCCTCTTGAACGTCCTAGAGTTTCATTTAATTCGGTTTTCAACTTTACCAATAGTGATCCGAAGGAAAAAGCAAGAAAATCACCCAAATACGATAAATTTGAAATTTGAAATTGGTAATCTAGCTTTTTCCGCTTGGCTTGTAGAGCAGTTTAAAGTTGTATGCCTGTAGACAAAAAACCCGGTCTTTTGAAAATTCTTCCCATTCAACTCTAGGCGCTCTATCTCTACTAGTTTAGAAGATACGTAATGTGTTTCTGACAACTTTTGGTGATTGCTGCCGTTCCAGACCAGTTAGAGAGGTGGTTTTTGGCTCAAATAAAAGATAAACTTCCCCTCTTTAACGTCCTAGAGTTTCATTTAATTTAGTTTTCAACTTTACCAATAGTAATCCAAAGAAAAAGGCAAGAACATCACCCAAATACGAATAATTTGAAATTGGTAATCTAGCTTTTTCCGCTTGGCTGGTAGAGCAACAAAAATCGGTATTTTGCAAATTCTTCCCATTCAGCTCTAAGCGCTCATCTCTGCTAGTTTAGAAGGTATGGTAATCTAGCTTTTTCCGCTTGGCTTGTAGAGCAGTTTAAAGTTGTATGCCTGTAGACAAAAAAATCGGTCTTTTGAAAATTCTTCCCATTCAACTCTAGGCGCTCTATCCCTGCTAGTTTAGAAAATACGTAATGTGTTTTTGACAACTTTTTGTGATTGCTACCGTTCCAGACCAGCTAGAGAGCTGGTTTTTGGCTCAAATAAAAGATAAACTTTCCCTCTTTAACGTCCTAGAGTTCTATTTAATTCGGTTTTCAACTTTACCAATAGTGATCCAACAAAAAAGCAAGAAAATCACCCAAATACTAAGCTCTAAGCGCTCATCTCTGCTAGTTTAGAAGGTATGGCGTAAAGTGTTTTTGACAACTTTTTGTGATTGCTGCCGTTCTAGACCAGCTAGAGAGCTTGTTTTATGCTCAAATAAAAGAGGAACTTCCCCTCTTGAACGTCCTAGAGTTTTATTTAATTCGGTTTTCAACTTTACCAATAGTGATCCAAAGAAAAAAGCAAGAAAATCACCCAAATACTAAGCTCTAAGCGCTCATCTCTGCTAGTTTAGAAGGTATGGCGTAAAGTGTTTTTGACAACTTTTTGTGATTGCTGCCGTTCTAGACTAGCTAGAGAGCTTGTTTTAGGCTCAAATAAAAGAGGAACTTTCCCTCTTGAACGTCCTAGATTTTCACTAAATTCGGTTTTCAACTTTACCAATAGTGATCCAAAGAAAAAAGCAAGAAAATCACCCAAATACTAAGCCCTAAGCGCTCATCTCTGCTAGTTTAGAAGGTATGGCGTAAAGTGTTTTTGACAACTTTTTGTGATTGCTGCCGTTCTAGACCAGCTAGAGAGCTTGTTTTAGGCTCAAATAAAAGAGGAACTTCCCCTCTTGAACGTCCTAGAGTTTCATTTAATTCGGTTTTCAACTTTACCAATAGTGATCCAAAGAAAATGGCAAGAAAATCACCAAAATACGAAAAATTTGAAGTTTGAAATTGGTAATCTAGCTTTTTCCGCTTGGCTGGTAGAGCAACAAAAATCGGTATTTTGCAAATTCTTCCCATTCAACTCTAGGCGCTCTATCCCTGCTAGTTTAGAAAATACGTAATGTGTTTTTGACAACTTTTTGTGATTGCTACCGTTCCAGACCAGCTAGAGAGCTGGTTTTTGGCTCAAATAAAAGATAAACTTTCCCTCTTTAACGTCCCAGAGTTCTATTTAATTCGGTTTTCAACTTTACCAATAGTGATCCAACAAAAAAGCAAGAAAATCACCCAAATACTAAGCTCTAAGCGCTCATCTCTGCTAGTTTAGAAGGTATGGCGTAAAGTGTTTTTGACAACTTTTTGTGATTGCTGCCGTTCTAGACCAGCTAGAGAGCTTGTTTTATGCTCAAATAAAAGAGGAACTTCCCCTCTTGAACGTCCTAGAGTTTTATTTAATTCGGTTTTCAACTTTACCAATAGTGATCCAAAGAAAAAAGCAAGAAAATCACCCAAATACTAAGCTCTAAGCGCTCATCTCTGCTAGTTTAGAAGGTATGGCGTAAAGTGTTTTTGACAACTTTTTGTGATTGCTGCCGTTCTAGACCAGCTAGAGAGCTTGTTTTATGCTCAAATAAAAGAGGAACTTCCCCTCTTGAACGTCCTAGAGTTTTATTTAATTCGGTTTTCAACTTTACCAATAGTGATCCAAAGAAAAAAGCAAGAAAATCACCCAAGTACTAAGCTCTAAGCGCTCATCTCTGCTAGTTTAGAAGGTATGGCGTGAAGTGTTTTTGACAACTTTTTGTGATTGCTGCCGTTCTAGACTAGCTAGAGAGCTTGTTTTAGGCTCAAATAAAAGAGGAACTTCCCCTCTTGAACGTCCTAGAGTTTCATTTAATTCGGTTTTCAACTTTACCAATAGTGATCCAAAGAAAATGGCAAGAAAATCACCAAAATACGAAAAATTTGAAGTTTGAAATTGGTAATCTAGCTTTTTCCGCTTGGCTGGTAGAGCAACAAAAATCGGTATTTTGCAAATTCTTCCCATTCAGCTCTAAGCGCTCATCTCTGCTAGTTTAGAAGGTATGGCGTAAAGTGTTTTTGACAACTTTTTGTGATTGCTGCCGTTCTAGAGTTTCATTTAATTCGGTTTTCAACTTTACCAATAGTGATCCAAAGAAAAAAGCAAGAAAATCACCCAAATACTAAGCCCTAAGCGCTCATCTCTGCTAGTTTAGAAGGTATGGCGTGAAGTGTTTTTGACAACTTTTTGTGATTGCTGCCGTCCTAGACCAGCTAGAGAGCTTGTTTTAGGCTCAAATAAAATTGGAACTTCCCCTCTTGAACGTCCTAGAGTTTCATTTAATTCGGTTTTCAACTTTACCAATAGTGATCCAAAGAAAATGGCAAGAAAATCACCAAAATACGAAAAATTTGAAGTTTGAAATTGGTAATCTAGCTTTTTTCGCTTGGCTGGTAGAGCAACAAAAATCGGTATTTTGCAAATTCTTCCCATTCAGCTCTAAGCGCTCATCTCTGCTAGTTTAGAAGGTATGGCGTAATGTGTTTTTGACAACTTTTTGTGATTGCTGCCGTTCTAGACCAGCTAGAGAGCTTGTTTTAGGCTCAAATAAAAGAGGAACTTCCCCTCTTGAACGTCATAGATTTTCATTTAATTCGGTTTTCAACTTTACCAATAGTGATCCGAAGGAAAAAGCAAGAAAATCACCCAAATACGATAAATTTGAAATTTGAAATTGGTAATCTAGCTTTTTCCGCTTGGCTTGTAGAGCAGTTTAAAGTTGTATGCCTGTAGACAAAAAACCCGGTCTTTTGAAAATTCTTCCCATTCAACTCTAGGCGCTCTATCTCTACTAGTTTAGAAGATACGTAATGTGTTTCTGACAACTTTTGGTGATTGCTGCCGTTCCAGACCAGATAGAGAGGTGGTTTTTGGCTCAAATAAAAGATAAACTTCCCCTCTTTAACGTCCTAGAGTTTCATTTAATTTAGTTTTCAACTTTACCAATAGTAATCCAAAGAAAAAGGCAAGAACATCACCCAAATACGAATAATTTGAAATTGGTAATCTAGCTTTTTCCGCTTGGCTGGTAGAGCAACAAAAATCGGTATTTTGCAAATTCTTCCCATTCAGCTCTAAGCGCTCATCTCTGCTAGTTTAGAAGGTATGGTAATCTAGCTTTTTCCGCTTGGCTTGTAGAGCAGTTTAAAGTTGTATGCCTGTAGACAAAAAAATCGGTCTTTTGAAAATTCTTCCCATTCAACTCTAGGCGCTCTATCCCTGCTAGTTTAGAAAATACGTAATGTGTTTTTGACAACTTTTTGTGATTGCTACCGTTCCAGACCAGCTAGAGAGCTGGTTTTTGGCTCAAATAAAAGATAAACTTTCCCTCTTTAACGTCCTAGAGTTCTATTTAATTCGGTTTTCAACTTTACCAATAGTGATCCAACAAAAAAGCAAGAAAATCACCCAAATACTAAGCTCTAAGCGCTCATCTCTGCTAGTTTAGAAGGTATGGCGTAAAGTGTTTTTGACAACTTTTTGTGATTGCTGCCGTTCTAGACCAGCTAGAGAGCTTGTTTTATGCTCAAATAAAAGAGGAACTTCCCCTCTTGAACGTCCTAGAGTTTTATTTAATTCGGTTTTCAACTTTACCAATAGTGATCCAAAGAAAAAAGCAAGAAAATCACCCAAATACTAAGCTCTAAGCGCTCATCTCTGCTAGTTTAGAAGGTATGGCGTAAAGTGTTTTTGACAACTTTTTGTGATTGCTGCCGTTCTAGACTAGCTAGAGAGCTTGTTTTAGGCTCAAATAAAAGAGGAACTTTCCCTCTTGAACGTCCTAGAGTTTCATTTAATTCGGTTTTCAACTTTACCAATAGTGATCCAAAGAAAATGGCAAGAAAATCACCAAAATACGAAAAATTTGAAGTTTGAAATTGGTAATCTAGCTTTTTCCGCTTGGCTGGTAGAGCAACAAAAATCGGTATTTTGCAAATTCTTCCCATTCAGCTCTAAGCGCTCATCTCTGCTAGTTTAGAAGGTATGGCGTAAAGTGTTTTTGACAACTTTTTGTGATTGCTGCCGTTCTAGACCAGCTAGAGAGCTTGTTTTAGGCTCAAATAAAAGAGGAACTTCCCCTCTTGAACGTCCTAGATTTTCATTTTATTCGGTTTTCAACTTTACCAATAGTGATCCAAAGGAAAAAGCAAGAAAATCACCCAAATACGAAAAATTTGAAATTTGAAATTGGTAATCTAGCTTTTTCCGCTTGGCTGGTAGAGCAAAATGACAACTTTTTGTGATTGCAGCCGTTCTAGACCAGCTAGAGAGCTTGTTTTAGGCTCAAATAAAAGAGGAACTTCCCCTCTTGAACGTCCAAGAGTTTCATTTAATTCGGTTTTCAACTTTACCAATAGTGATCCAAAGAAAAAAGCAAGAAAATCACCCAAATACTAAGCTCTAAGCGCTCATCTCTGCTAGTTTAGAAGGTATGGCGTAAAGTGCATTTGACAACTTTTTGTGATTGCTGCCGTTCTAGACCAGCTAGAGAGCTTGTTTTGGGCTCAAATAAAAGAGGAACTTCCCCTCTTGAACGTCCTAGAGCTTCATTTAATTCGGTTTTCAACTTTAACAATAGTGATCCAAAGAAAAAAGCACGAAAATCACCCAAATACTAAGCTCTAAGCGCCCATCTCTGCTAGTTTAGAAGGTATGGCGTAAAGTGTTTTTGACAACTTTTTGTGATTGCTGCCATTCTAGACCAGCTAGAGAGCTTGTTTTAGGCTCAAATAAAAGAGGAACTTCCCCTCTTGAACGTCCTAGAGTTTCATTTAATTCGGTTTTCAACTTTACCAATAGTGATCCAAAGAAAAAAGCAAGAAAATCACCCAAATACTAAGCTCTAAGCGCTCATCTCTGCTAGTTTAGAAGGTATGGCGTAAAGTGTTTTTGACAACTTTTTGTGATTGCTGCCGTTCTAGACCAGCTAGAGAGCTTGTTTTAGGCTCAAATAAAAGAGGAACTTCCCCTCTTGAACGTCCTAGATTTTCACTAAATTCGGTTTTCAACTTTAGCAATAGTGATCCAAAGAAAAAAGCAAGAAAATCACCCAAATACTAAGCCCTAAGCGCTCATCTCTGCTAGTTTAGAAGGTATGGCGTAAAGTGTTTTTGACAACTTTTTGTGATTGCTGCCGTTCTAGACCAGCTAGAGAGCTTGTTTTAGGCTCAAATAAAAGAGGAAATTCCCCTCTTGAACGTCCTAGAGTTTCATTTAATTCGGTTTTCAACTTTACCAATAGTGATCCAAAGAAAATGGCAAGAAAATCACCAAAATACGAAAAATTTGAAGTTTGAAATTGGTAATCTAGCTTTTTCCGCTTGGCTGGTAGAGCAACAAAAATCGGTATTTTGCAAATTCTTCCCATTCAGCTCTAAGCGCTCATCTCTGCTAGTTTAGAAGGTATGGCGTAATGTGTTTTTGACAACTTTTTGTGATTGCTGCCGTTCTAGACCAGCTAGAGAGCTTGTTTTAGGCTCAAATAAAAGAGGAACTTCCCCTCTTGAACGTCCTAGATTTTCATTTAATTCGGTTTTCAACTTTACCAATAGTGATCCAAAGGAAAAAGCAAGAAAATCACCCAAATACGAAAAATTTGAAATTTGAAATTGGTAATCTAGCTTTTTCCGCTTGGCTTGTAGAGCAACAAAAATCGGCATTTTGCAAATTCTTCCCATTCAGCTCTAAGCGCTCATCTCTGCTAGTTTAGAAGGTATGTGTAAGTGTTTTTGACAACTTTTTGTGATTGCTGCCGTTCTAGACCAGCTAGAGAGCTTGTTTTAGGCTCAAATAAAAGAGGAACTTCCCCTCTTGAACGTCCTAGATTTTCATTTAATTCGGTTTTCAACTTTACCAATAGTGATCCAAAGGAAAAACAAGAAAATCACCCAAATACGAAAAATTTGAAATTTGAAATTGGTAATCTAGCTTTTTCCGCTTGGCTTGTAGAGCAGTTTAAAGTTGTATGCCTGTAGACAAAAAACCCGGTCTTTTGAAAATTCTTCCCATTCAACTGTAGGCGCTCTATCTCTACTAGTTTAGAAGATACGTAATGTGTTTCTGACAACTTTTGGTGATTGCTGCCGTTCCAGACCAGATAGAGAGGTGGTTTTTGGCTCAAATAAAAGATAAACTTCCCCTCTTTAACGTCCTAGAGTTTCATTTAATTTGGTTTTCAACTTTACCAATAGTAATCCAAAGAAAAAGCAAGAAAATCACCCAAATACTAAGCTCTAAGCGCTCATCTCTGCTAGTTTAGAAGGTATGGCGTAAAGTGCATTTGACAACTTTTTGTGATTGCTGCCGTTCTAGACCAGCTAGAGAGCTTGTTTTGGGCTCAAATAAAAGAGGAACCTCGCCTCTTGAACGTCCTAGAGCTTCATTTAATTCGGTTTTCAACTTTAACAATAGTGATCCAAAGAAAAAAGCACGAAAATCACCCAAATACTAAGCTCTAAGCGCCCATCTCTGCTAGTTTAGAAGGTATGGCGTAAAGTGTTTTTGACAACTTTTTGTGATTGCTGCCGTTCTAGACCAGCTAGAGAGCTTGTTTTAGGCTCAAATAAAAGAGGAACTTCCCCTCTTGAACGTCCAAGAGTTTCATTTAATTCGGTTTTCAACTTTACCAATAGTGATCCAAAGAAAAAAGCAAGAAAATCACCCAAATACTAAGCTCTAAGCGCTCATCTCTGCTAGTTTAGAAGGTATGGCGTAAAGTGTTTTTGACAACTTTTTGTGATTGCTGCCGTTCTAGACCAGCTAGAGAGCTTGTTTTAGGCTCAAATAAAAGAGGAACTTCCCCTCTTGAACGTCCTAGAGTTTCACTAAATTCGGTTTTCAACTTTACCAATAGTGATCCAAAGAAAAAAGCAAGAAAATCACCCAAATACTAAGCCCTAAGCGCTCATCTCTGCTAGTTTAGAAGGTATGGCGTAAAGTGTTTTTGACAACTTTTTGTGATTGCTGCCGTTCTAGACCAGCTAGAGAGCTTGTTTTAGGCTCAAATAAAAGAGGAACTTCCCCTCTTGAACGTCCTAGAGTTTCATTTAATTCGGTTTTCAACTTTACCAATAGTGATCCAAAGAAAATGGCAAGAAAATCACCAAAATACGAAAAATTTGAAGTTTGAAATTGGTAATCTAGCTTTTTCCGCTTGGCTGGTAGAGCAACAAAAATCGGTATTTTGCAAATTCTTCCCATTCAGCTCTAAGCGCTCATCTCTGCTAGTTTAGAAGGTATGGTAATCTAGATTTTTCCGCTTGGCTTGTAGAGCAGTTTAAAGTTGTATGCCTGTAGACAAAAAATCGGTCTTTTGAAAATTCTTCCCATTCAACTCTAGGCGCTCTATCTCTGCCGTTCTAGACCAGCTAGAGAGCTTGTTTTAGGCTCAAATAAAAGAGGAACTTCCCCTCTTGAACGTCCTAGATTTTCATTTAATTCGGTTTTCAACTTTACCAATAGTGATCCAAAGGAAAAAGCAAGAAAATCACCCAAATACGAAAAATTTGAAATTTGAAATTGGTAATCTAGCTTTTTCCGCTTGGCTTGTAGAGCAGTTTAAAGTTGTATGCCTGTAGACAAAAAACCCGGTCTTTTGAAAATTCTTCCCATTCAACTGTAGGCGCTCTATCTCTACTAGTTTAGAAGATACGTAATGTGTTTCTGACAACTTTTGGTGATTGCTGCCGTTCCAGACCAGATAGAGAGGTGGTTTTTGGCTCAAATAAAAGATAAACTTCCCCTCTTTAACGTCCTAGAGTTTCATTTAATTTGGTTTTCAACTTTACCAATAGTAATCCAAAGAAAAAGGCAAGAACATCACCCAAATACGAAAAATTTGAAATTTGAAATTGGTAATCTAGCTTTTTCCGCTTGGCTGGTAGAGCAACAAAAATAGGTATTTTGCAAATTCTTCCCATTCAGCTCTAAGCGCTCATCTCTGCTAGTTTAGAAGGTATGGCGTAAAGTGTTTTTGACAACTTTTTGTGATTGCTGCCGTTCTAGACCAGCTAGAGAGCTTGTTTTAGGCTCAAATAAAAGTGGAACTTCCCCTCTTGAACGTCCTAGAGTTTTATTTAATTCGGTTTTCAACTTTACCAATAGTGATCCAAAGAAAAAAGCAAGAAAATCATCCAAATACGAAAATTTGAAATTTGAAATTGGTAATCTATCTTTTTCCGCTTGGCTGGTAGAGCAACAAAAATCGGTATTTTGCAAATTCTTCCCATTCAGCTCTAGGCGCTCTATCTCTGCTAGTGTAGAAGGTACGGCGTAAAGTGTTTTTGACAACTTTTTTTGATTGCAGCCGTTCTAGACCAGCTAGAGAGCTTGTTTTAGGCTCAAATAAAAGTGGAACTTCCCCTCTTTAACGTCCTAGAGCTTCATTTAATTCGGTTTTCAACTTTACCAATAGTGATCCAAAGAAAAAAGCAAGAAAATCACCCAAATACTAAGCCCTAAGCGCTCATCTCTGCTAGTTTAGAAGGTATGGCGTAAAGTGCTTTTGACAACTTTTTGTGATTGCTGCCGTTCTAGACCAGCTAGAGAGCTTGTTTTATGCTCAAATAAAAGAGGAACTTCCCCTCTTGAACGTCCTAGAGTTTTATTTAATTCGGGTTTCAACTTTACCAATAGTGATCCAAAGAAAAAAGCAAGAAAATCACCCAAATACGAAAATTTGAAATTTGAAATTGGTAATCTATCTTTTTCCGCTTGGCTGGTAGAGCAACAAAAATCGGTATTTTGCAAATTCTTCCCATTCAGCTCTAGGCGCTCTATCTCTGCTAGTGTAGAAGGTACGGCGTAAAGTGTTTTTGACAACTTTTTTTGATTGCAGCCGTTCTAGACCAGCTAGAGAGCTTGTTTTAGGCTCAAATAAAAGAGGAACTTCCCCTCTTGAACGTCCTAGATTTTCATTTAATTCGGTTTTCAACTTTACCAATAGTGATCCAAGGAAAAAAGCAAGAAAATTACCAAAATACTAAGCTCTAAGCGCTCATTTCTGCTAGTTTAGAAGGTATGGCGTAACGTGTTTTTGACAACTTTTTGTGATTGCTGCCGTTCTACACCAGCTAGAGAGCTTGTTTTAGGCTCAAATAAAAGAGGAACTTCCCCTCTTGAACGTCCTAGAGTTTTATTTAATTCGGTTTTCAACTTTACCAATAGTGATCCAAAGAAAAAAGCAAGAAAATCACCCAAATACGAAAATTTGAAATTTTAAATTGGTAATCTATCTTTTTCCGCTTGGCTGGTAGAGCAACAAAAATCGGTATTTTGCAAATTCTTCCCATTCAGCTCTAGGCGCTCTATCTCTGCTAGTGTAGAAGGTACGGCGTAAAGTGTTTTTGAAACTTTTTTTGATTGCAGCCGTTCTAGACCAGCTAGAGAGCTTGTTTTAGGCTCAAATAAAAGTGGAACTTCCCCTCTTGAACTTCCTAGAGTTTCATATAATTAAGTTTAATTTGAAGTTTGAAATTGGTAATCTAGCTTTTTCCGCTTGGCTGGTAGAGCAACAAAAATCGGTATTTTGCAAAATCTTCCCATTCAGCTCTAAGCGCTCATCTCTGCTAGTTTAGAAGGTATGGCGTAATGTGTTTTTGACAACTTTTTGTGATTGCTGCCGTTCTAGACCAGCTAGAGAGCTTGTTTTAGGCTCAAATAAAAGAGGAACTTCCCCTCTTGAACGTCCTAGATTTTCATTTAATTCGGTTTTCAACTTTACCAATAGTGATCCAAAGGAAAAAGCAAGAAAATCACCCAAATACGAAAAATTTGAAATTTGAAATTGGTAATCTAGCTTTTTCCGCTTGGCTTGTAGAGCAACAAAAATCGGCAATTTGCAAATTCTTCCCATTCAGCTCTAAGCGCTCATCTCTGCTAGTTTAGAAGGTATGGCGTAATGTGTTTTTGACAACTTTTTGTGATTGCTGCCGTTCTAGACCAGCTAGAGAGCTTGTTTTAGGCTCAAATAAAAGAGGAACTTCCCCTCTTGAACGTCCTAGATTTTCATTTAATTCGGTTTTCAACTTTACCAATAGTGATCCAAAGGAAAAAGCAAGAAAATCACCCAAATACGAAAAATTTGAAATTTGAAATTGGTAATCTAGCTTTTTCCGCTTGGCTTGTAGAGCAACAAAAATCGGCATTTTGCAAATTCTTCCCATTCAGCTCTAAGCGCTCATCTCTGCTAGTTTAGAAGGTATGTGTAAGTGTTTTTGACAACTTTTTGTGATTGCTGCCGTTCTAGACCAGCTAGAGAGCTTGTTTTAGGCTCAAATAAAAGAGGAACTTCCCCTCTTGAACGTCCTAGATTTTCATTTAATTCGGTTTTCAACTTTACCAATAGTAATCCAAAGGAAAAAGCAAGAAAATCACCCAAATACGAAAAATTTGAAATTTGAAATTGGTAATCTAGCTTTTTTCGCTTGGCTTGTAGAGCAGTTTAAAGTTGTATGCCTGTAGACAAAAAACCCGGTCTTTTGAAAATTCTTCCCATTCAACTCTAGGCGCTCTATCTCTACTAGTTTAGAAGATACGTAATGTGTTTCTGACAACTTTTGGTGATTGCTGCCGTTCCAGACCAGATAGAGAGGTGGTTTTTGGCTCAAATAAAAGATAAACTTCCCCTCTTTAACGTCCTAGAGTTTCATTTAATTTGGTTTTCAACTTTACCAATAGTAATCCAAAGAAAAAGGCAAGAACATCACCCAAATACGAAAAATTTGAAATTTGAAATTGGTAATCTAGCTTTTTCCGCTTGGCTGGTAGAGCAACAAAAATCGGTATTTTGCAAATTCTTCCCATTCAGCTCTAGGCGCTCTATCTCTGCTAGTGTAGAAGGTACGGCGTAAAGTGTTTTTGACAACTTTTTTTGATTGCAGCCGTTCTAGACCAGCTAGAGAGCTTGTTTTAGGCTCAAATAAAAGTGGAACTTCCCCTCTTTAACGTCCTAGAGCTTCATTTAATTCGGTTTTCAACTTTACCAATAGTGATCCAAAGAAAAAAGCAAGAAAATCACCCAAATACTAAGCCCTAAGCGCTCATCTCTGCTAGTTTAGAAGGTATGGCGTAAAGTGCTTTTGACAACTTTTTGTGATTGCTGCCGTTCTAGACCAGCTAGAGAGCTTGTTTTATGCTCAAATAAAAGAGGAACTTCCCCTCTTGAACGTCCTAGAGTTTTATTTAATTCGGTTTTCAACTTTACCAATAGTGATCCAAAGAAAAAAGCAAGAAAATCACCCAAATACGAAAATTTGAAATTTGAAATTGGTAATCTATCTTTTTCCGCTTGGCTGGTAGAGCAACAAAAATCGGTATTTTGCAAATTCTTCCCATTCAGCTCTAGGCGCTCTATCTCTGCTAGTGTAGAAGGTACGGCGTAAAGTGTTTTTGACAACTTTTTTTGATTGCAGCCGTTCTAGACCAGCTAGAGAGCTTGTTTTAGGCTCAAATAAAAGTGGAACTTCCCCTCTTGAACGTCCTAGAGTTTCATTTAATTCGGTTTTCAACTTTACCAATAGTGATCCAAGGAAAAAAGCAAGAAAATTACCAAAATACTAAGCTCTAAGCGCTCATTTCTGCTAGTTTAGAAGGTATGGCGTAACGTGTTTTTGACAACTTTTTGTGATTGCTGCCGTTCTACACCAGCTAGAGAGCTTGTTTTAGGCTCAAATAAAAGAGGAACTTCCCCTCTTGAACGTCCTATAATTTTATTTAATTCGGTTTTCAACTTTACCAATAGTGATCCAAAGAAAAAAGCAAGAAAATCACCCAAATACGAAAATTTGAAATTTGAAATTGGTAATCTATCTTTTTCCGCTTGGCTGGTAGAGCAACAAAAATCGGTATTTTGCAAATTCTTCCCATTCAGCTCTAGGCGCTCTATCTCTGCTAGTGTAGAAGGTACGGCGTAAAGTGTTTTTGAAACTTTTTTTGATTGCAGCCGTTCTAGACCAGCTAGAGAGCTTGTTTTAGGCTCAAATAAAAGTGGAACTTCCCCTCTTGAACTTCCTAGAGTTTCATTTAATTAAGTTTAATTTGAAGTTTGAAATTGGTAATCTAGCTTTTTCCGCTTGGCTGGTAGAGCAACAAAAATCGGTATTTTGCAAAATCTTCCCATTCAGCTCTAAGCGCTCATCTCTGCTAGTTTAGAAGGTATGGCGTAACGTGTTTTTGACAACTTTTTGTGATTGCTGCCGTTCTACACCAGCTAGAGAGCTTGTTTTAGGCTCAAATTAAAGAGGAACTTCCCCTCTTTAACGTCCTAGAATTTTATTTAATTCGGTTTTCAACTTTACCAATAGTGATCCAAAGAAAAAAGCAAGAAAATCACCCAAATACGAAAATTTGAAATTTGAAATTGGTAATCTATCTTTTTCCGCTTGGCTGGTAGAGCAACAAAAATCGGTATTTTGCAAATTCTTCCCATTCAGCTCTAGGCGCTCTATCTCTGCTAGTGTAGAAGGTACGGCGTAAAGTGTTTTTGAAACTTTTTTTGATTGCAGCCGTTCTAGACCAGCTAGAGAGCTTGTTTTAGGCTCAAATAAAAGTGGAACTTCCCCTCTTGAACTTCCTAGAGTTTCATTTAATTAAGTTTAATTTGAAGTTTGAAATTGTTAATCTAGCTTTTTCCTCTTGGCTGGTAGAGCAACAAAAATCGGTATTTTGCAAAATCTTCCCATTCAGCTCTAAGCGCTCATCTCTGCTAGTTTAGAAGGTATGGCGTAATGTGTTTTTGACAACTTTTTGTGATTGCTGCCGTTCTAGACCAGCTAGAGAGCTTGTTTTAGGCTCAAATAAAAGAGGAACTTCCCCTCTTGAACGTCCTAGATTTTCATTTAATTCGGTTTTCAACTTTACCAATAGTGATCCAAAGGAAAAAGCAAGAAAATCACCCAAATACGAAAAATTTGAAATTTGAAATTGGTAATCTAGCTTTTTCCGCTTGGCTTGTAGAGCAACAAAAATCGGCATTTTGCAAATTCTTCCCATTCAGCTCTAAGCGCTCATCTCTGCTAGTTTAGAAGGTATGGCGTAATGTGTTTTTGACAACTTTTTGTGATTGCTGCCGTTCTAGACCAGCTAGAGAGCTTGTTTTAGGCTCAAATAAAAGAGGAACTTCCCCTCTTGAACGTCCTAGATTTTCATTTAATTCGGTTTTCAACTTTACCAATAGTGATCCAAAGGAAAAAGCAAGAAAATCACCCAAATACGAAAAATTTGAAATTTGAAATTGGTAATCTAGCTTTTTCCGCTTGGCTTGTAGAGCAACAAAAATCGGCATTTTGCAAATTCTTCCCATTCAGCTCTAAGCGCTCATCTCTGCTAGTTTAGAAGGTATGGCGTAATGTGTTTTTGACAACTTTTTGTGATTGCTGCCGTTCTAGACCAGCTAGAGAGCTTGTTTTAGGCTCAAATAAAAGAGGAACTTCCCCTCTTGAACGTCCTAGATTTTCATTTAATTCGGTTTTCAACTTTACCAATAGTGATCCAAAGGAAAAAGCAAGAAAATCACCCAAATACGAAAAATTTGAAATTTGAAATTGGTAATCTAGCTTTTTCCGCTTGGCTTGTAGAGCAACAAAAATCGGCATTTTGCAAATTCTTCCCATTCAGCTCTAAGCGCTCATCTCTGCTAGTTTAGAAGGTATGTGTAAGTGTTTTTGACAACTTTTTGTGATTGCTGCCGTTCTAGACCAGCTAGAGAGCTTGTTTTAGGCTCAAATAAAAGAGGAACTTCCCCTCTTGAACGTCCTAGATTTTCATTTAATTCGGTTTTCAACTTTACCAATAGTGATCCAAAGGAAAAAGCAAGAAAATCACCCAAATACGAAAAATTTGAAATTTGAAATTGGTAATCTAGCTTTTTTCGCTTGGCTTGTAGAGCAGTTTAAAGTTGTATGCCTGTAGACAAAAAACCCGGTCTTTTGAAAATTCTTCCCATTCAACTCTAGGCGCTCTATCTCTACTAGTTTAGAAGATACGTAATGTGTTTCTGACAACTTTTGGTGATTGCTGCCGTTCCAGACCAGATAGAGAGGTGGTTTTTGGCTCAAATAAAAGATAAACTTCCCCTCTTTAACGTCCTAGAGTTTCATTTAATTTGGTTTTCAACTTTACCAATAGTAATCCAAAGAAAAAGGCAAGAACATCACCCAAATACGAAAAATTTGAAATTTGAAATTGGTAATCTAGCTTTTTCCGCTTGGCTGGTAGAGCAACAAAAATAGGTATTTTGCAAATTCTTCCCATTCAGCTCTAAGCGCTCATCTCTGCTAGTTTAGAAGGTATGGCGTAAAGTGTTTTTGACAACTTTTTGTGATTGCTGCCGTTCTAGACCAGCTAGAGAGCTTGTTTTAGGCTCAAATAAAAGAGGAACTTCCCCTCTTGAACGTCCTAGATTTTCATTTAATTCGGTTTTCAACTTTACCAATAGTGATCCAAAGGAAAAAGCAAGAAAATCACCCAAATACGAAAAATTTGAAATTTGAAATTGGTAATCTAGCTTTTTCCGCTTGGCTTGTAGAGCAACAAAAATCGGCATTTTGCAAATTCTTCCCATTCAGCTCTAAGCGCTCATCTCTGCTAGTTTAGAAGGTATGGCGTAATGTGTTTTTGACAACTTTTTGTGATTGCTGCCGTTCTAGACCAGCTAGAGAGCTTGTTTTAGGCTCAAATAAAAAAGGAACTTCCCCTCTTGAACGTCCTAGATTTTCATTTAATTCGGTTTTCAACTTTACCAATAGTGATCCAAAGGAAAAAGCAAGAAAATCACCCAAATACGAAAAATTTGAAATTTGAAATTGGTAATCTAGCTTTTTCCGCTTGGCTTGTAGAGCAACAAAAATCGGCATTTTGCAAATTCTTCCCATTCAGCTCTAAGCGCTCATCTCTGCTAGTTTAGAAGGTATGTGTAAGTGTTTTTGACAACTTTTTGTGATTGCTGCCGTTCTAGACCAGCTAGAGAGCTTGTTTTAGGCTCAAATAAAAGAGGAACTTCCCCTCTTGAACGTCCTAGATTTTCATTTAATTCGGTTTTCAACTTTACCAATAGTGATCCAAAGGAAAAAGCAAGAAAATCACCCAAATACGAAAAATTTGAAATTTGAAATTGGTAATCTAGCTTTTTCCGCTTGGCTTGTAGAGCAGTTTAAAGTTGTATGCCTGTAGACAAAAAACCCGGTCTTTTGAAAATTCTTCCCATTCAACTCTAGGCGCTCTATCTCTACTAGTTTAGAAGATACGTAATGTGTTTCTGACAACTTTTGGTGATTGCTGCCGTTCCAGACCAGATAGAGAGGTGGTTTTTGGCTCAAATAAAAGATAAACTTCCCCTCTTTAACGTCCTAGAGTTTCATTTAATTCGGTTTTCAACTTTACCAATAGTGATCCAAAGAAAAAGGCAAGAAAATCACCAAAATACGAAAAATTTGAAGTTTGAAATTGGTAATCTAGCTTTTTCCGCTTGGCTGGTAGAGCAACAAAAATCGGTATTTTGCTAATTCTTCCCATTCTTCCCATAAAGTGTTTTTGACAACTTTTTGTGATTGCTGCCGTTCTAGACCAGCTAGAGAGCTTGTTTTAGGCTCAAATAAAAGAGGAACTTCCCCTCTTGAACGTCCTAGATTTTCATTTAATTCGGTTTTCAACTTTACCAATAGTGATCCAAAGGAAAAAGCAAGAAAATCACCCAAATACGAAAAATTTGAAATTTGAAATTAGTAATCTAGCTTTTTCCGCTTGGCTTGTAGAGCAACAAAAATAGGTATTTTGCAAATTCTTCCCATTCAGCTCTAAGCGCTCATCTCTGCTAGTTTAGAAGGTATGGCGTAATGTGTTTTTGACAACTTTTTGTGATTGCTGCCGTTCTAGACCAGCTAGAGAGCTTGTTTTAGGCTCAAATAAAAGAGGAACTTCCCCTCTTGAACGTCCTAGATTTTCATTTAATTCGGTTTTCAACTTTACCAATAGTGATCCAAAGGAAAAAGCAAGAAAATCACCCAAATACGAAAAATTTGAAATTTGAAATTGGTAATCTAGCTTTTTCCGCTTGGCTTGTAGAGCAACAAAAATCGGCATTTTGCAAATTCTTCCCATTCAGCTCTAAGCGCTCATCTCTGCTAGTTTAGAAGGTATGTGTAAGTGTTTTTGACAACTTTTTGTGATTGCTGCCGTTCTAGACCAGCTAGAGAGCTTGTTTTAGGCTCAAATAAAAGAGGAACTTCCCCTCTTGAACGTCCTAGATTTTCATTTAATTCGGTTTTCAACTTTACCAATAGTGATCCAAAGGAAAAAGCAAGAAAATCACCCAAATACGAAAAATTTGAAATTTGAAATTGGTAATCTAGCTTTTTCCGCTTGGCTTGTAGAGCAGTTTAAAGTTGTATGCCTGTAGACAAAAAACCCGGTCTTTTGAAAATTCTTCCCATTCAACTCTAGGCGCTCTATCTCTACTAGTTTAGAAGATACGTAATGTGTTTCTGACAACTTTTGGTGATTGCTGCCGTTCCAGACCAGATAGAGAGGTGGTTTTTGGCTCAAATAAAAGATAAACTTCCCCTCCTTATCGTCCTAGAGTTTCATTTAATTTGGTTTTCAACTTTACCAATAGTGATCCAAAGAAAATGGCAAGAAAATCACCAAAATACGAAAAATTTGAAATTGGTAATCTAGCTTTTTCCGCTTGGCTGGTAGAGCAACAAAAATCGGTATTTTGCAAATTCTTCCCATTTAGCTCTAAGCGCTCATCTCTGCTAGTTTGGAAGGTATGGTAATCTAGATTTTTCCGCTTGGCTTGTAGAGCAGTTTAAAGTTGTATGCCTGTAGACAAAAAATCGGTCTTTTGAAAATTCTTCCCATTCAACTCTAGGCGCTCTATCTCTGCTAGTTTAGAAAATACGAAATGTTTTTGACAACTTTTTGTGATTGCTACCGTTCCAGACCAGCTAGAGAGCTGGTTTTTGGCTCAAATAAAAGTGGAACTTCCCCTCTTTAACGTCCTAGAGTTTCATTTAATTCGGTTTTCAACTTTACCAATAGTGATCCAAAGAAAAAGGCAAGAAAATCACCAAAATACGAAAAATTTGAAGTTTGAAATTGGTAATCTAGCTTTTTCCGCTTGGCTGGTAGAGCAACAAAAATCGGTATTTTGCTAATTCTTCCCATTCTTCCCATAAAGTGTTTTTGACAACTTTTTGTGATTGCTGCCGTTCTAGACCAGCTAGAGAGCTTGTTTTAGGCTCAAATAAAAGTGGAACTTCCCCTCTTGAACGTCCTAGAGTTTTATTTAATTCGGTTTTCAACTTTACCAATAGTGATCCAAAGAAAAAAGCAAGAAAATCATCCAAATACGAAAATTTGAAATTTGAAATTGGTAATCTAGCTTTTTCCGCTTGGCTTGTAGAGCAACAAAAATCGGCATTTTGCAAATTGTTCCCATTCAGCTCTAAGCGCTCATCTCTGCTAGTTTAGAAGGTATGTGTAAGTGTTTTTGACAACTTTTTGTGATTGCTGCCGTTCTAGACCAGCTAGAGAGCTTGTTTTATGCTCAAATAAAAGAGGAACTTCCCCTCTTGAACGTCCTAGATTTTCATTTAATTCGGTTTTCAACTTTACCAGCAGTGATCCAAAGGAAAAAGCAAGAAAATCACCCAAATACGAAAAATTTGAAATTTGAAATTGGTAATCTAGCTTTTTCCGCTTGGCTTGTAGAGCAACAAAAATCGGCATTTTGCAAATTCTTCCCATTCAGCTCTAAGCGCTCATCTCTGCTAGTTTAGAAGGTATGTGTAAGTGTTTTTGACAACTTTTTGTGATTGCTGCCGTTCTAGACCAGCTAGAGAGCTTGTTTTAGGCTCAAATAAAAGAGGAACTTCCCCTCTTGAACGTCCTAGATTTTCATTTAATTCGGTTTTCAACTTTACCAATAGTGATCCAAAGGAAAAAGCAAGAAAATCACCCAAATACGAAAAATTTGAAATTTGAAATTGGTAATCTAGCTTTTTCCGCTTGGCTTGTAGAGCAGTTTAAAGTTGTATGCCTGTAGACAAAAAACCCGGTCTTTTGAAAATTCTTCCCATTCAACTCTAGGCGCTCTATCTCTACTAGTTTAGAAGATACGTAATGTGTTTCTGACAACTTTTGGTGATTGCTGCCGTTCCAGACCAGATAGAGAGGTGGTTTTTGGCTCAAATAAAAGATAAACTTCCCCTCTTTAACGTCCTAGAGTTTCATTTAATTTGGTTTTCAACTTTACCAATAGTGATCCAAAGAAAATGGCAAGAAAATCACCAAAATACGAAAAATTTGAAATTGGTAATCTAGCTTTTTCCGCTTGGCTGGTAGAGCAACAAAAATCGGTATTTTGCAAATTCTTCCCATTTAGCTCTAAGCGCTCATCTCTGCTAGTTTAGAAGGTATGGTAATCTAGATTTTTCCGCTTGGCTTGTAGAGCAGTTTAAAGTTGTATGCCTGTAGACAAAAAATCGGTCTTTTGAAAATTCTTCCCATTCAACTCTAGGCGCTCTATCTCTGCTAGTTTAGAAAATACGAAATGTTTTTGACAACTTTTTGTGATTGCTACCGTTCCAGACCAGCTAGAGAGCTGGTTTTTGGCTCAAATAAAAGTGGAACTTCCCCTCTTTAACGTCCTAGAGTTTCATTTAATTCGGTTTTCAACTTTACCAATAGTGATCCAAAGAAAAAGGCAAGAAAATCACCAAAATACGAAAAATTTGAAGTTTGAAATTGGTAATCTAGCTTTTTCCGCTTGGCTGGTAGAGCAACAAAAATCGGTATTTTGCTAATTCTTCCCATTCTTCCCATAAAGTGTTTTTGACAACTTTTTGTGATTGCTGCCGTTCTAGACCAGCTAGAGAGCTTGTTTTAGGCTCAAATAAAAGTGGAACTTCCCCTCTTGAACGTCCTAGAGTTTTATTTAATTCGGTTTTCAACTTTACCAATAGTGATCCAAAGAAAAAAGCAAGAAAATCATCCAAATACGAAAATTTGAAATTTGAAATTGGTAATCTAGCTTTTTCCGCTTGGCTTGTAGAGCAACAAAAATCGGCATTTTGCAAATTGTTCCCATTCAGCTCTAAGCGCTCATCTCTGCTAGTTTAGAAGGTATGTGTAAGTGTTTTTGACAACTTTTTGTGATTGCTGCCGTTCTAGACCAGCTAGAGAGCTTGTTTTATGCTCAAATAAAAGAGGAACTTCCCCTCTTGAACGTCCTAGATTTTCATTTAATTCGGTTTTCAACTTTACCAGCAGTGATCCAAAGGAAAAAGCAAGAAAATCACCCAAATACGAAAAATTTGAAATTTGAAATTGGTAATCTAGCTTTTTCCGCTTGGCTTGTAGAGCAGTTTAAAGTTGTATGCCTGTAGACATAAAACCCGGTCTTTTGAAAATTCTTCCCATTCAACTCTAGGCGCTCTATCTCTACTAGTTTAGAAGATACGTAATGTGTTTCTGACAACTTTTTGTGATTGCTACCGTTCCAGACCAGCTAGAGAGCTGGTTTTTGGCTCAAATAAAAGATAAACTTCCCCTCTTTAACGTCCTAGAGTTTCATTTAATTCGGTTTTCAACTTTACCAATAGTGATCCAAAGAAAAAGGCAAGAAAATCACCAAAATACGAAAAATTTGAAGTTTGAAATTGGTAATCTAGCTTTTTCCGCTTGGCTGGTAGAGCAACAAAAATCGGTATTTTGCAAATTCTTCCCATTCAGCTCTAAGCCCTCATCTCTGCTAGTTTAGAAGGTATGGCGTAAAGTGTTTTTGACAACTTTTTGTGATTGCTGCCGTTCTAGACCAGCTAGAGAGCTTGTTTTAGGCTCAAATAAAAGAGGAAATTCCCCTCTTGAACGTCCTAGAGTTTCATTTAATTCGGTTTTCAACTTTACCAATAGTGATCCAAAGAAAAAGGCAAGAAAATCACCAAAATACGAAAAATTTGAAGTTTAAAATTGGTAATCTAGCTTTTTCCGCTGGTAGAGCAACAAAAATCGGTATTTTGCAAATTCTTCCCATTCAACTCTAGGCGCTCTATCTCTACTAGTTTAGAAGATACGTAATATGTTTCTGACAACTTTTGGTGATTGCTGCCGTTCCAGACCAGATAGAGAGGTGGTTTTTGGCTCAAATAAAAGATAAACTTCCCCTCTTTAACGTCCTAGAGTTTCATTTAATTTGGTTTTCAACTTTACCAATAGTGATCCAAAGAAAATGGCAAGAAAATCACCAAAATACGAAAAATTTGAAATTGGTAATCTAGCTTTTTCCGCTTGGCTGGTAGAGCAACAAAAATCGGTATTTTGCAAATTCTTCCCATTCAGCTCTAAGCGCTCATCTCTGCTAGTTTAGAAGGTATGGTAATCTAGATTTTTTCGCTTGGCCTGTAGAGCAGTTTAAAGTTGTATGCCTGTAGACAAAAAATCGGTCTTTTGAAAATTCTTCCCATTCAACTCTAGGCGCTCTATCTCTGCTAGTTTAGAAAATACGTAATGTGTTTTTGACAACTTTTTGTGATTGCTACCGTTCCAGACCAGCTAGAGAGCTGGTTTTTGGCTCAAATAAAAGATAAACTTCCCCTCTTTAACGTCCTAGAGTTTCATTTAATTCGGTTTTCAACTTTACCAATAGTGATCCAAAGAAAAAGGCAAGAAAATCACCAAAATACGAAAAATTTGAAGCTTGAAATTGGTAATCTAGCTTTTTCCGCTTGGCTTGTAGAGCAGTTTAAAGTTGTTTGCCTGTAGACAAAAAATCCGGTCTTTTGAAAATTCTTCCCATTCAACTCTAGGCGCTCTATCTCTACTAGTTTAGAAGATACGTAATGTGTTTCTGACAACTTTTGGTGATTGCTGCCGTTCCAGACCAGATAGAGAAGTGGTTTTTGGCTCAAATAAAAGATAAACTTCCCCTCTTTAACGTCCTAGAGTTTCATTTAATTTGGTTTTCAACTTTACCAATAGTGATCCAAAGGAAAAAGCAAGAAAATCACCCAAATACGAAAAATTTGAAATTTGAAATTGGTAATCTAGCTTTTTCCGCTTGGCTTGTAGAGCAACAAAAATCGGCATTTTGCAAATTCTTCCCATTCAGCTCTAAGCGCTCATCTCTGCTAGTTTAGAAGGTATGGCGTAATGTGTTTTTGACAACTTTTTGTGATTGCTGCCGTTCTAGACCAGCTAGAGAGCTTGTTTTAGGCTCAAATAAAAAAGGAACTTCCCCTCTTGAACGTCCTAGATTTTCATTTAATTCGGTTTTCAACTTTACCAATAGTGATCCAAAGGAAAAAGCAAGAAAATCACCCAAATACGAAAAATTTGAAATTTGAAATTGGTAATCTAGCTTTTTCCGCTTGGCTTGTAGAGCAACAAAAATCGGCATTTTGCAAATTCTTCCCATTCAGCTCTAAGCGCTCATCTCTGCTAGTTTAGAAGGTATGTGTAAGTGTTTTTGACAACTTTTTGTGATTGCTGCCGTTCTAGACCAGCTAGAGAGCTTGTTTTAGGCTCAAATAAAAGAGGAACTTCCCCTCTTGAACGTCCTAGATTTTCATTTAATTCGGTTTTCAACTTTACCAATAGTGATCCAAAGGAAAAAGCAAGAAAATCACCCAAATACGAAAAATTTGAAATTTGAAATTGGTAATCTAGCTTTTTCCGCTTGGCTTGTAGAGCAGTTTAAAGTTGTATGCCTGTAGACAAAAAACCCGGTCTTTTGAAAATTCTTCCCATTCAACTCTAGGCGCTCTATCTCTACTAGTTTAGAAGATACGTAATGTGTTTCTGACAACTTTTGGTGATTGCTGCCGTTCCAGACCAGATAGAGAGGTGGTTTTTGGCTCAAATAAAAGATAAACTTCCCCTCTTTAACGTCCTAGAGTTTCATTTAATTCGGTTTTCAACTTTACCAATAGTGATCCAAAGAAAAAGGCAAGAAAATCACCAAAATACGAAAAATTTGAAGTTTGAAATTGGTAATCTAGCTTTTTCCGCTTGGCTGGTAGAGCAACAAAAATCGGTATTTTGCTAATTCTTCCCATTCTTCCCATAAAGTGTTTTTGACAACTTTTTGTGATTGCTGCCGTTCTAGACCAGCTAGAGAGCTTGTTTTAGGCTCAAATAAAAGAGGAACTTCCCCTCTTGAACGTCCTAGATTTTCATTTAATTCGGTTTTCAACTTTACCAATAGTGATCCAAAGGAAAAAGCAAGAAAATCACCCAAATACGAAAAATTTGAAATTTGAAATTAGTAATCTAGCTTTTTCCGCTTGGCTTGTAGAGCAACAAAAATAGGTATTTTGCAAATTCTTCCCATTCAGCTCTAAGCGCTCATCTCTGCTAGTTTAGAAGGTATGGCGTAATGTGTTTTTGACAACTTTTTGTGATTGCTGCCGTTCTAGACCAGCTAGAGAGCTTGTTTTAGGCTCAAATAAAAGAGGAACTTCCCCTCTTGAACGTCCTAGATTTTCATTTAATTCGGTTTTCAACTTTACCAATAGTGATCCAAAGGAAAAAGCAAGAAAATCACCCAAATACGAAAAATTTGAAATTTGAAATTGGTAATCTAGCTTTTTCCGCTTGGCTTGTAGAGCAACAAAAATCGGCATTTTGCAAATTCTTCCCATTCAGCTCTAAGCGCTCATCTCTGCTAGTTTAGAAGGTATGTGTAAGTGTTTTTGACAACTTTTTGTGATTGCTGCCGTTCTAGACCAGCTAGAGAGCTTGTTTTAGGCTCAAATAAAAGAGGAACTTCCCCTCTTGAACGTCCTAGATTTTCATTTAATTCGGTTTTCAACTTTACCAATAGTGATCCAAAGGAAAAAGCAAGAAAATCACCCAAATACGAAAAATTTGAAATTTGAAATTGGTAATCTAGCTTTTTCCGCTTGGCTTGTAGAGCAGTTTAAAGTTGTATGCCTGTAGACAAAAAACCCGGTCTTTTGAAAATTCTTCCCATTCAACTCTAGGCGCTCTATCTCTACTAGTTTAGAAGATACGTAATGTGTTTCTGACAACTTTTGGTGATTGCTGCCGTTCCAGACCAGATAGAGAGGTGGTTTTTGGCTCAAATAAAAGATAAACTTCCCCTCCTTATCGTCCTAGAGTTTCATTTAATTTGGTTTTCAACTTTACCAATAGTGATCCAAAGAAAATGGCAAGAAAATCACCAAAATACGAAAAATTTGAAATTGGTAATCTAGCTTTTTCCGCTTGGCTGGTAGAGCAACAAAAATCGGTATTTTGCAAATTCTTCCCATTTAGCTCTAAGCGCTCATCTCTGCTAGTTTGGAAGGTATGGTAATCTAGATTTTTCCGCTTGGCTTGTAGAGCAGTTTAAAGTTGTATGCCTGTAGACAAAAAATCGGTCTTTTGAAAATTCTTCCCATTCAACTCTAGGCGCTCTATCTCTGCTAGTTTAGAAAATACGAAATGTTTTTGACAACTTTTTGTGATTGCTACCGTTCCAGACCAGCTAGAGAGCTGGTTTTTGGCTCAAATAAAAGTGGAACTTCCCCTCTTTAACGTCCTAGAGTTTCATTTAATTCGGTTTTCAACTTTACCAATAGTGATCCAAAGAAAAAGGCAAGAAAATCACCAAAATACGAAAAATTTGAAGTTTGAAATTGGTAATCTAGCTTTTTCCGCTTGGCTGGTAGAGCAACAAAAATCGGTATTTTGCTAATTCTTCCCATTCTTCCCATAAAGTGTTTTTGACAACTTTTTGTGATTGCTGCCGTTCTAGACCAGCTAGAGAGCTTGTTTTAGGCTCAAATAAAAGTGGAACTTCCCCTCTTGAACGTCCTAGAGTTTTATTTAATTCGGTTTTCAACTTTACCAATAGTGATCCAAAGAAAAAAGCAAGAAAATCATCCAAATACGAAAATTTGAAATTTGAAATTGGTAATCTAGCTTTTTCCGCTTGGCTTGTAGAGCAACAAAAATCGGCATTTTGCAAATTGTTCCCATTCAGCTCTAAGCGCTCATCTCTGCTAGTTTAGAAGGTATGTGTAAGTGTTTTTGACAACTTTTTGTGATTGCTGCCGTTCTAGACCAGCTAGAGAGCTTGTTTTATGCTCAAATAAAAGAGGAACTTCCCCTCTTGAACGTCCTAGATTTTCATTTAATTCGGTTTTCAACTTTACCAGCAGTGATCCAAAGGAAAAAGCAAGAAAATCACCCAAATACGAAAAATTTGAAATTTGAAATTGGTAATCTAGCTTTTTCCGCTTGGCTTGTAGAGCAACAAAAATCGGCATTTTGCAAATTCTTCCCATTCAGCTCTAAGCGCTCATCTCTGCTAGTTTAGAAGGTATGTGTAAGTGTTTTTGACAACTTTTTGTGATTGCTGCCGTTCTAGACCAGCTAGAGAGCTTGTTTTAGGCTCAAATAAAAGAGGAACTTCCCCTCTTGAACGTCCTAGATTTTCATTTAATTCGGTTTTCAACTTTACCAATAGTGATCCAAAGGAAAAAGCAAGAAAATCACCCAAATACGAAAAATTTGAAATTTGAAATTGGTAATCTAGCTTTTTCCGCTTGGCTTGTAGAGCAGTTTAAAGTTGTATGCCTGTAGACAAAAAACCCGGTCTTTTGAAAATTCTTCCCATTCAACTCTAGGCGCTCTATCTCTACTAGTTTAGAAGATACGTAATGTGTTTCTGACAACTTTTGGTGATTGCTGCCGTTCCAGACCAGATAGAGAGGTGGTTTTTGGCTCAAATAAAAGATAAACTTCCCCTCTTTAACGTCCTAGAGTTTCATTTAATTTGGTTTTCAACTTTACCAATAGTGATCCAAAGAAAATGGCAAGAAAATCACCAAAATACGAAAAATTTGAAATTGGTAATCTAGCTTTTTCCGCTTGGCTGGTAGAGCAACAAAAATCGGTATTTTGCAAATTCTTCCCATTTAGCTCTAAGCGCTCATCTCTGCTAGTTTAGAAGGTATGGTAATCTAGATTTTTCCGCTTGGCTTGTAGAGCAGTTTAAAGTTGTATGCCTGTAGACAAAAAATCGGTCTTTTGAAAATTCTTCCCATTCAACTCTAGGCGCTCTATCTCTGCTAGTTTAGAAAATACGAAATGTTTTTGACAACTTTTTGTGATTGCTACCGTTCCAGACCAGCTAGAGAGCTGGTTTTTGGCTCAAATAAAAGTGGAACTTCCCCTCTTTAACGTCCTAGAGTTTCATTTAATTCGGTTTTCAACTTTACCAATAGTGATCCAAAGAAAAAGGCAAGAAAATCACCAAAATACGAAAAATTTGAAGTTTGAAATTGGTAATCTAGCTTTTTCCGCTTGGCTGGTAGAGCAACAAAAATCGGTATTTTGCTAATTCTTCCCATTCTTCCCATAAAGTGTTTTTGACAACTTTTTGTGATTGCTGCCGTTCTAGACCAGCTAGAGAGCTTGTTTTAGGCTCAAATAAAAGTGGAACTTCCCCTCTTGAACGTCCTAGAGTTTTATTTAATTCGGTTTTCAACTTTACCAATAGTGATCCAAAGAAAAAAGCAAGAAAATCATCCAAATACGAAAATTTGAAATTTGAAATTGGTAATCTAGCTTTTTCCGCTTGGCTTGTAGAGCAACAAAAATCGGCATTTTGCAAATTGTTCCCATTCAGCTCTAAGCGCTCATCTCTGCTAGTTTAGAAGGTATGTGTAAGTGTTTTTGACAACTTTTTGTGATTGCTGCCGTTCTAGACCAGCTAGAGAGCTTGTTTTATGCTCAAATAAAAGAGGAACTTCCCCTCTTGAACGTCCTAGATTTTCATTTAATTCGGTTTTCAACTTTACCAGCAGTGATCCAAAGGAAAAAGCAAGAAAATCACCCAAATACGAAAAATTTGAAATTTGAAATTGGTAATCTAGCTTTTTCCGCTTGGCTTGTAGAGCAGTTTAAAGTTGTATGCCTGTAGACATAAAACCCGGTCTTTTGAAAATTCTTCCCATTCAACTCTAGGCGCTCTATCTCTACTAGTTTAGAAGATACGTAATGTGTTTCTGACAACTTTTTGTGATTGCTACCGTTCCAGACCAGCTAGAGAGCTGGTTTTTGGCTCAAATAAAAGATAAACTTCCCCTCTTTAACGTCCTAGAGTTTCATTTAATTCGGTTTTCAACTTTACCAATAGTGATCCAAAGAAAAAGGCAAGAAAATCACCAAAATACGAAAAATTTGAAGTTTGAAATTGGTAATCTAGCTTTTTCCGCTTGGCTGGTAGAGCAACAAAAATCGGTATTTTGCAAATTCTTCCCATTCAGCTCTAAGCCCTCATCTCTGCTAGTTTAGAAGGTATGGCGTAAAGTGTTTTTGACAACTTTTTGTGATTGCTGCCGTTCTAGACCAGCTAGAGAGCTTGTTTTAGGCTCAAATAAAAGAGGAAATTCCCCTCTTGAACGTCCTAGAGTTTCATTTAATTCGGTTTTCAACTTTACCAATAGTGATCCAAAGAAAAAGGCAAGAAAATCACCAAAATACGAAAAATTTGAAGTTTAAAATTGGTAATCTAGCTTTTTCCGCTGGTAGAGCAACAAAAATCGGTATTTTGCAAATTCTTCCCATTCAACTCTAGGCGCTCTATCTCTACTAGTTTAGAAGATACGTAATATGTTTCTGACAACTTTTGGTGATTGCTGCCGTTCCAGACCAGATAGAGAGGTGGTTTTTGGCTCAAATAAAAGATAAACTTCCCCTCTTTAACGTCCTAGAGTTTCATTTAATTTGGTTTTCAACTTTACCAATAGTGATCCAAAGAAAATGGCAAGAAAATCACCAAAATACGAAAAATTTGAAATTGGTAATCTAGCTTTTTCCGCTTGGCTGGTAGAGCAACAAAAATCGGTATTTTGCAAATTCTTCCCATTCAGCTCTAAGCGCTCATCTCTGCTAGTTTAGAAGGTATGGTAATCTAGATTTTTTCGCTTGGCCTGTAGAGCAGTTTAAAGTTGTATGCCTGTAGACAAAAA
This sequence comes from Coelopa pilipes, assembly GCA_947389925.1. NCBI lineage: Eukaryota > Metazoa > Arthropoda > Insecta > Diptera > Coelopidae > Coelopa > Coelopa pilipes. The sequence continues at coordinate 13,525,775 of OX376700.1, forward strand.
ATCGGTCTTTTGAAAATTCTTCCCATTCAACTCTAGGCGCTCTATCTCTGCTAGTTTAGAAAATACGTAATGTGTTTTTGACAACTTTTTGTGATTGCTACCGTTCCAGACCAGCTAGAGAGCTGGTTTTTGGCTCAAATAAAAGATAAACTTCCCCTCTTTAACGTCCTAGAGTTTCATTTAATTCGGTTTTCAACTTTACCAATAGTGATCCAAAGAAAAAGGCAAGAAAATCACCAAAATACGAAAAATTTGAAGCTTGAAATTGGTAATCTAGCTTTTTCCGCTTGGCTGGTAGAGCAACAAAAATCGGTATTTTGCAAATTCTTCCCATTCTTCCCATAAAGTGTTTTTGACAACTTTTTGTGATTGCTGCCGTTCTAGACCAGCTAGAGAGCTTGTTTTAGGCTCAAATAAAAGAGGAACTTCCCCTCTTGAACGTCCTAGAGTTTCATTTAATTCGGTTTTCAACTTTACCAATAGTGATCCAAAGAAAATGGCAAGAAAATCACCAAAATACGAAAAATTTGAAGTTTGAAATTGGTAATCTAGCTTTTTCCGCTTGGCTTGTAGAGCAGTTTAAAGTTGTTTGCCTGTAGACAAAAAATCCGGTCTTTTGAAAATTCTTCCCATTCAACTCTAGGCGCTCTATCTCTACTAGTTTAGAAGATACGTAATGTGTTTCTGACAACTTTTGGTGATTGCTGCCGTTCCAGACCAGATAGAGAAGTGGTTTTTGGCTCAAATAAAAGATAAACTTCCCCTCTTTAACGTCCTAGAGTTTCATTTAATTTGGTTTTCAACTTTACCAATAGTGATCCAAAGAAAATGGCAAGAAAATCACCAAAATACGAAAAATTTGAAATTGGTAATCTAGCTTTTTCCGCTTGGCTGGTAGAGCAACAAAAATCGGTATTTTGCAAATTCTTCCCATTTAGCTCTAAGCGCTCATCTCTGCTAGTTTAGAAGGTATGGTAATCTAGATTTTTCCGCTTGGCTTGTAGAGCAGTTTAAAGTTGTATGCCTGTAGACAAAAAATCGGTCTTTTGAAAATTCTTCCCATTCAACTCTAGGCGCTCTATCTCTGCTAGTTTAGAAAATACGAAATGTTTTTGACAACTTTTTGTGATTGCTACCGTTCCAGACCAGCTAGAGAGCTGGTTTTTGGCTCAAATAAAAGTGGAACTTCCCCTCTTTAACGTCCTAGAGTTTCATTTAATTCGGTTTTCAACTTTACCAATAGTGATCCAAAGAAAAAGGCAAGAAAATCACCAAAATACGAAAAATTTGAAGTTTGAAATTGGTAATCTAGCTTTTTCCGCTTGGCTGGTAGAGCAACAAAAATCGGTATTTTGCTAATTCTTCCCATTCTTCCCATAAAGTGTTTTTGACAACTTTTTGTGATTGCTGCCGTTCTAGACCAGCTAGAGAGCTTGTTTTAGGCTCAAATAAAAGTGGAACTTCCCCTCTTGAACGTCCTAGAGTTTTATTTAATTCGGTTTTCAACTTTACCAATAGTGATCCAAAGAAAAAAGCAAGAAAATCATCCAAATACGAAAATTTGAAATTTGAAATTGGTAATCTAGCTTTTTCCGCTTGGCTTGTAGAGCAACAAAAATCGGCATTTTGCAAATTGTTCCCATTCAGCTCTAAGCGCTCATCTCTGCTAGTTTAGAAGGTATGTGTAAGTGTTTTTGACAACTTTTTGTGATTGCTGCCGTTCTAGACCAGCTAGAGAGCTTGTTTTATGCTCAAATAAAAGAGGAACTTCCCCTCTTGAACGTCCTAGATTTTCATTTAATTCGGTTTTCAACTTTACCAGCAGTGATCCAAAGGAAAAAGCAAGAAAATCACCCAAATACGAAAAATTTGAAATTTGAAATTGGTAATCTAGCTTTTTCCGCTTGGCTTGTAGAGCAGTTTAAAGTTGTATGCCTGTAGACATAAAACCCGGTCTTTTGAAAATTCTTCCCATTCAACTCTAGGCGCTCTATCTCTACTAGTTTAGAAGATACGTAATGTGTTTCTGACAACTTTTTGTGATTGCTACCTTTCCAGACCAGCTAGAGAGCTGGTTTTTGGCTCAAATAAAAGATAAACTTCCCCTCTTTAACGTCCTAGAGTTTCATTTAATTCGGTTTTCAACTTTACCAATAGTGATCCAAAGAAAAAGGCAAGAAAATCACCAAAATACGAAAAATTTGAAGTTTGAAATTGGTAATCTAGCTTTTTCCGCTTGGCTGGTAGAGCAACAAAAATCGGTATTTTGCAAATTCTTCCCATTCAGCTCTAAGCCCTCATCTCTGCTAGTTTAGAAGGTATGGCGTAAAGTGTTTTTGACAACTTTTTGTGATTGCTGCCGTTCTAGACCAGCTAGAGAGCTTGTTTTAGGCTCAAATAAAAGAGGAAATTCCCCTCTTGAACGTCCTAGAGTTTCATTTAATTCGGTTTTCAACTTTACCAATAGTGATCCAAAGAAAAAGGCAAGAAAATCACCAAAATACGAAAAATTTGAAGTTTAAAATTGGTAATCTAGCTTTTTCCGCTGGTAGAGCAACAAAAATCGGTATTTTGCAAATTCTTCCCATTCAACTCTAGGCGCTCTATCTCTACTAGTTTAGAAGATACGTAATGTGTTTCTGACAACTTTTGGTGATTGCTGCCGTTCCAGACCAGATAGAGAGGTGGTTTTTGGCTCAAATAAAAGATAAACTTCCCCTCTTTAACGTCCTAGAGTTTCATTTAATTTGGTTTTCAACTTTACCAATAGTGATCCAAAGAAAATGGCAAGAAAATCACCAAAATACGAAAAATTTGAAATTGGTAATCTAGCTTTTTCCGCTTGGCTGGTAGAGCAACAAAAATCGGTATTTTGCAAATTCTTCCCATTCAGCTCTAAGCGCTCATCTCTGCTAGTTTAGAAGGTATGGTAATCTAGATTTTTCCGCTTGGCCTGTAGAGCAGTTTAAAGTTGTATGCCTGTAGACAAAAAATCGGTCTTTTGAAAATTCTTCCCATTCAACTCTAGGCGCTCTATCTCTGCTAGTTTAGAAAATACGTAATGTGTTTTTGACAACTTTTTGTGATTGCTACCGTTCCAGACCAGCTAGAGAGCTGGTTTTTGGCTCAAATAAAAGATAAACTTCCCCTCTTTAACGTCCTAGAGTTTCATTTAATTCGGTTTTCAACTTTACCAATAGTGATCCAAAGAAAAAGGCAAGAAAATCACCAAAATACGAAAAATTTGAAGCTTGAAATTGGTAATCTAGCTTTTTCCGCTTGGCTGGTAGAGCAACAAAAATCGGTATTTTGCAAATTCTTCCCATTCTTCCCATAAAGTGTTTTTGACAACTTTTTGTGATTGCTGCCGTTCTAGACCAGCTAGAGAGCTTGTTTTATGCTCAAATAAAAGAGGAACTTCCCCTCTTGAACGTCCTAGAGTTTTATTTAATTCGGTTTTCAACTTTACCAATAGTGATCCAAAGGAAAAACAAGAAAATCACCCAAATACGAAAAATTTGAAATTTGAAATTAGTAATCTAGCTTTTTCCGCTTGGCTTGTAGAGCAGTTTAAAGTTGTATGCCTGTAGACAAAAAACCCGGTCTTTTGAAAATTCTTCCCATTCAACTGTAGGCGCTCTATCTCTACTAGTTTAGAAGATACGTAATGTGTTTCTGACAACTTTTGGTGATTGCTGCCGTTCCAGACCAGATAGAGAGGTGGTTTTTGGCTCAAATAAAAGATAAACTTCCCCTCTTTAACGTCCTAGAGTTTCATTTAATTTGGTTTTCAACTTTACCAATAGTAATCCAAAGAAAAAGGCAAGAACATCACCCAAATACGAAAAATTTGAAATTGGTAATCTAGCTTTTTCCGCTTGGCTGGTAGAGCAACAAAAATAGGTATTTTGCAAATTCTTCCCATTCAGCTCTAAGCGCTCATCTCTGCTAGTTTAGAAGGTATGGCGTAAAGTGTTTTTGACAACTTTTTGTGATTGCTGCCGTTCTAGACCAGCTAGAGAGCTTGTTTTAGGCTCAAATAAAAGAGGAACTTCCCCTCTTGAACGTCCTAGAGTTTTATTTAATTCGGTTTTCAACTTTACCAATAGTGATCCAAAGAAAAAAGCAAGAAAATCATCCAAATACGAAAATTTGAAATTTGAAATTGGTAATCTATCTTTTTCCGCTTGGCTGGTAGAGCAACAAAAATCGGTATTTTGCAAATTCTTCCCATTCAGCTCTAGGCGCTCTATCTCTGCTAGTGTAGAAGGTACGGCGTAAAGTGTTTTTGACAACTTTTTTTGATTGCAGCCGTTCTAGACCAGCTAGAGAGCTTGTTTTAGGCTCAAATAAAAGTGGAACTTCCCCTCTTTAACGTCCTAGAGCTTCATTTAATTCGGTTTTCAACTTTACCAATAGTGATCCAAAGAAAAAAGCAAGAAAATCACCCAAATACTAAGCCCTAAGCGCTCATCTCTGCTAGTTTAGAAGGTATGGCGTAAAGTGCTTTTGACAACTTTTTGTGATTGCTGCCGTTCTAGACCAGCTAGAGAGCTTGTTTTATGCTCAAATAAAAGAGGAACTTCCCCTCTTGAACGTCCTAGAGTTTTATTTAATTCGGTTTTCAACTTTACCAAGAGTGATCCAAAGAAAAAAGCAAGAAAATCACCCAAATACGAAAATTTGAAATTTTAAATTGGTAATCTATCTTTTTCCGCTTGGCTGGTAGAGCAACAAAAATCGGTATTTTGCAAATTCTTCCCATTCAGCTCTAGGCGCTCTATCTCTGCTAGTGTAGAAGGTACGGCGTAAAGTGTTTTTGACAACTTTTTGTGATTGCAGCCGTTCTAGACCAGCTAGAGAGCTTGTTTTAGGCTCAAATAAAAGAGGAACTTCCCCTCTTGAACTTCCTAGAGTTTTATTTAATTCGGTTTTCAACTTTACCAATAGTGATCCAAGGAAAAAAGCAAGAAAATCACCCAAATACTAAGCTCTAAGCGCTCATCTCTGCTAGTTTAGAAGTTATGGCGTAAAGTGTTTTTGACAACTTTTTGTGATTGCTGCCGTTCTAGACCAGCTAGAGAGCTTGTTTTAGGCTAAAATAAAAGATAAACTTCCCCTCTTAAACGTCCTAGAGTTTCATTTAATTCGGTTTTCAACTTTACCAATAGTGATCCAAAGAAAATGGCAAGAAAATCACCAAAATACGAAAAATTTGAAGTTTGAAATTGGTAATCTAGCTTTTTCCGCTTGGATTGTAGAGCAGTTTAAAGTTGTATGCCTGTAGACAAAAAACCCGGTCTTTTGAAAATTCTTCCCATTCAACTCTAGGCGCTCTATCTCTACTAGTTTAGAAGATACGTAATGTGTTTCTGACAACTTTTTGTGATTGCTACCGTTCCAGACCAGCTAGAGAGCTGGTTTTTGGCTCAAATAAAAGATAAACTTCCCCTCTTTAACGTCCTAGAGTTTCATTTAATTCGGTTTTCAACTTTACCAATAGTGATCCAAAGAAAAAGGCAAGAAAATCACCAAAATACGAAAAATTTGAAGTTTGAAATTGGTAATCTAGCTTTTTCCGCTTGGCTGGTAGAGCAACAAAAATCGGTATTTTGCAAATTCTTCCCATTCAGCTCTAAGCGCTCATCTCTGCTAGTTTAGAAGGTATGGCGTAAAGTGTTTTTGACAACTTTTTGTGATTGCTGCCGTTCTAGACCAGCTAGAGAGCTTGTTTTAGGCTCAAATAAAAGAGGAAATTCCCCTCTTGAACGTCCTAGAGTTTCATTTAATTCGGTTTTCAACTTTACCAATAGTGATCCAAAGAAAAAGGCAAGAAAATCACCAAAATACGAAAAATATGAAGTTTAAAATTGGTAATCTAGCTTTTTCCGCTGGTAGAGCAACAAAAATCGGTATTTTGCAAATTCTTCCCATTCAACTCTAGGCGCTCTATCTCTACTAGTTTAGAAGATACGTAATGTGTTTCTGACAACTTTTGGTGATTGCTGCCGTTCCAGACCAGATAGAGAGGTGGTTTTTGGCTCAAATAAAAGATAAACTTCCCCTCTTTAACGTCCTAGAGTTTCATTTAATTTGGTTTTCAACTTTACCAATAGTAATCCAAGGAAAAAGGCAAGAACATCACCCAAATACGAATAATTTGAAATTGGTAATCTAGCTTTTTCCGCTTGGCTGGTAGAGCAACAAAAATCGGTATTTTGCAAATTCTTCCCATTCAGCTCTAAGCGCTCATCTCTGCTAGTTTAGAAGGTATGGCGTAAAGTGTTTTTGACAACTTTTTGTGATTGCTGCCGTTCTAGACCAGCTAGAGAGCTTGTTTTAGGCTCAAATAAAAGAGGAAATTCCCCTCTTGAACGTCCTAGAGTTTCATTTAATTCGGTTTTCAACTTTACCAATAGTGATCCATAGAAAAAGGCAAGAAAATCACCAAAATACGAAAAATTTGAAGTTTAAAATTGGTAATCTAGCTTTTTCCGCTGGTAGAGCAACAAAAATCGGTATTTTGCAAATTCTTCCCATTCAACTCTAGGCGCTCTATCTCTACTAGTTTAGAAGATACGTAATGTGTTTCTGACAACTTTTGGTGATTGCTGCCGTTCCAGACCAGATAGAGAGGTGGTTTTTGGCTCAAATAAAAGATAAACTTCCCCTCTTTAACGTCCTAGAGTTTCATTTAATTTGGTTTTCAACTTTACCAATAGTAATCCAAAGAAAAAGGCAAGAACATCACCCAAATACGAATAATTTGAAATTGGTAATCTAGCTTTTTCCGCTTGGCTGGTAGAGCAACAAAAATCGGTATTTTGCAAATTCTTCCCATTCAGCTCTAAGCGCTCATCTCTGCTAGTTTAGAAGGTATGGCGTAAAGTGTTTTTGACAACTTTTTGTGATTGCTGCCGTTCTAGACCAGCTAGAGAGCTTGTTTTAGGCTCAAATAAAAGTGGAACTTCCCCTCTTGAACGTCCTAGAGTATTATTTAATTCGGTTTTCAACTTTACCAATAGTGATCTAAAGAAAAAAGCAAGAAAATCATCCAAATACGAAAATTTGAAATTTGAAATTGGTAATCTATCTTTTTCCGCTTGGCTGGTAGAGCAACAAAAATCGGTATTTTGCAAATTCTTCCCATTCAGCTCTAGGCGCTCTATCTCTGCTAGTGTAGAAGGTACGGCGTAAAGTGTTTTTGACAACTTTTTTTGATTGCAGCCGTTCTAGACCAGCTAGAGAGCTTGTTTTAGGCTCAAATAAAAGTGGAACTTCCCCTCTTTAATGTCCTAGAGCTTCATTTAATTCGGTTTTCAACTTTACCAATAGTGATCCAAAGAAAAAAGCAAGAAAATCACCCAAATACTAAGCCCTAAGCGCTCATCTCTGCTAGTTTAGAAGGTATGGCGTAAAGTGCTTTTGACAACTTTTTGTGATTGCTGCCGTTCTAGACCAGCTAGAGAGCTTGTTTTATGCTCAAATAAAAGAGGAACTTCCCCTCTTGAACGTCCTAGAGTTTTATTTAATTCGGTTTTCAACTTTACCAATAGTGATCCAAAGAAAAAAGCAAGAAAATCACCCAAATACGAAAATTTGAAATTTTAAATTGGTAATCTATCTTTTTCCGCTTGGCTGGTAGAGCAACAAAAATCGGTATTTTGCAAATTCTTCCCATTCAGCTCTAGGCGCTCTATCTCTGCTAGTGTAGAAGGTACGGCGTAAAGTGTTTTTGACAACTTTTTTTGATTGCAGCCGTTCTAGACCAGCTAGAGAGCTTGTTTTAGGCTCAAATAAAAGAGGAACTTCCCCTCTTGAACTTCCTAGAGTTTTATTTAATTCGGTTTTCAACTTTACCAATAGTGATCCAAGGAAAAAAGCAAGAAAATCACCCAAATACTAAGCTCTAAGCGCTCATCTCTGCTAGTTTAGAAGTTATGGCGTAAAGTGTTTTTGACAACTTTTTGTGATTGCTGCCGTTCTAGACCAGCTAGAGAGCTTGTTTTAGTCTCAAATAAAAGATAAACTTCCCCTCTTAAACGTCCTAGAGTTTCATTTAATTCGGTTTTCAACTTTACCAATAGTGATCCAAAGAAAATGGCAAGAAAATCACCAAAATACGAAAAATTTGAAGTTTGAAATTGGTAATCTAGCTTTTTCCGCTTGGCTTGTAGAGCAGTTTAAAGTTGTATGCCTGTAGACAAAAAACCCGGTCTTTTGAAAATTCTTCCCATTCAACTCTAGGCGCTCTATCTCTACTAGTTTAGAAGATACGTAATGTGTTTCTGACAACTTTTTGTGATTGCTACCGTTCCAGACCAGCTAGAGAGCTGGTTTTTGGCTCAAATAAAAGATAAACTTCCCCTCTTTAACGTCCTAGAGTTTCATTTAATTCGGTTTTCAACTTTACCAATAGTGATCCAAAGAAAAAGGCAAGAAAATCACCAAAATACGAAAAATTTGAAGTTTGAAATTGGTAATCTAGCTTTTTCCGCTTGGCTGGTAGAGCAACAAAAATCGGTATTTTGCAAATTCTTCCCATTCAGCTCTAAGCGCTCATCTCTGCTAGTTTAGAAGGTATGGCGTAAAGTGTTTTTGACAACTTTTTGTGATTGCTGCCGTTCTAGACCAGCTAGAGAGCTTGTTTTAGGCTCAAATAAAAGTGGAACTTCCCCTCTTGAACGTCCTAGAGTTTTATTTAATTCGGTTTTCAACTTTACCAATAGTGATCTAAAGAAAAAAGCAAGAAAATCATCCAAATACGAAAATTTGAAATTTGAAATTGGTAATCTATCTTTTTCCGCTTGGCTGGTAGAGCAACAAAAATCGGTATTTTGCAAATTCTTCCCATTCAGCTCTAGGCGCTCTATCTCTGCTAGTGTAGAAGGTACGGCGTAAAGTGTTTTTGACAACTTTTTTTGATTGCAGCCGTTCTAGACCAGCTAGAGAGCTTGTTTTAGGCTAAAATAAAAGTGGAACTTCCCCTCTTTAACGTCCTAGAGCTTCATTTAATTCGGTTTTCAACTTTACCAATAGTGATCCAAAGAAAAAAGCAAGAAAATCACCCAAATACTAAGCCCTAAGCGCTCATCTCTGCTAGTTTAGAAGGTATGGCGTAAAGTGCTTTTGACAACTTTTTGTGATTGCTGCCGTTCTAGACCAGCTAGAGAGCTTGTTTTATGCTCAAATAAAAGAGGAACTTCCCCTCTTGAACGTCCTAGAGTTTTATTTAATTCGGTTTTCAACTTTACCAATAGTGATCCAAAGAAAAAAGCAAGAAAATCACCCAAATACGAAAATTTGAAATTTTAAATTGGTAATCTATCTTTTTCCGCTTGGCTGGTAGAGCAACAAAAATCGGTATTTTGCAAATTCTTCCCATTCAGCTCTAGGCGCTCTATCTCTGCTAGTGTAGAAGGTACGGCGTAAAGTGTTTTTGACAACTTTTTTTGATTGCAGCCGTTCTAGACCAGCTAGAGAGCTTGTTTTAGGCTCAAATAAAAGAGGAACTTCCCCTCTTGAACTTCCTAGAGTTTTATTTAATTCGGTTTTCAACTTTACCAATAGTGATCCAAGGAAAAAAGCAAGAAAATCACCCAAATACTAAGCTCTAAGCGCTCATCTCTGCTAGTTTAGAAGTTATGGCGTAAAGTGTTTTTGACAACTTTTTGTGATTGCTGCCGTTCTAGACCAGCTAGAGAGCTTGTTTTAGGCTAAAATAAAAGATAAACTTCCCCTCTTAAACGTCCTAGAGTTTCATTTAATTCGGTTTTCAACTTTACCAATAGTGATCCAAAGAAAATGGCAAGAAAATCACCAAAATACGAAAAATTTGAAGTTTGAAATTGGTAATCTAGCTTTTTCCGCTTGGCTTGTAGAGCAGTTTAAAGTTGTATGCCTGTAGACAAAAAACCCGGTCTTTTGAAAATTCTTCCCATTCAACTCTAGGCGCTCTATCTCTACTAGTTTAGAAGATACGTAATGTGTTTCTGACAACTTTTTGTGATTGCTACCGTTCCAGACCAGCTAGAGAGCTGGTTTTTGGCTCAAATAAAAGATAAACTTCCCCTCTTTAACGTCCTAGAGTTTCATTTAATTCGGTTTTCAACTTTACCAATAGTGATCCAAAGAAAAAGGCAAGAAAATCACCAAAATACGAAAAATTTGAAGTTTGAAATTGGTAATCTAGCTTTTTCCGCTTGGCTGGTAGAGCAACAAAAATCGGTATTTTGCAAATTCTTCCCATTCAGCTCTAAGCGCTCATCTCTGCTAGTTTAGAAGGTATGGCGTAAAGTGTTTTTGACAACTTTTTGTGATTGCTGCCGTTCTAGACCAGCTAGAGAGCTTGTTTTAGGCTCAAATAAAAGAGGAAATTCCCCTCTTGAACGTCCTAGAGTTTCATTTAATTCGGTTTTCAACTTTACCAATAGTGATCCAAAGAAAAAAGCAAGAAAATCACCAAAATACGAAAAATTTGAAGTTTAAAATTGGTAATCTAGCTTTTTCCGCTGGTAGAGCAACAAAAATCGGTATTTTGCAAATTCTTCCCATTCAACTCTAGGCGCTCTATCTCTACTAGTTTAGAAGATACGTAATGTGTTTTTGACAACTTTTGGTGATTGCTGCCGTTCCAGACCAGATAGAGAGGTGGTTTTTGGCTCAAATAAAAGATAAACTTCCCCTCTTTAACGTCCTAGAGTTTCATTTAATTTGGTTTTCAACTTTACCAATAGTAATCCAAAGAAAAAGGCAAGAACATCACCCAAATACGAATAATTTGAAATTGGTAATCTAGCTTTTTCCGCTTGGCTGGTAGAGCAACAAAAATCGGTATTTTGCAAATTCTTCCCATTCAGCTCTAAGCGCTCATCTCTGCTAGTTTAGAAGGTATGGCGTAAAGTGTTTTTGACAACTTTTTGTGATTGCTGCCGTTCTAGACCAGCTAGAGAGCTTGTTTTAGGCTCAAATAAAAGAGGAAATTCCCCTCTTGAACGTCCTAGAGTTTCATTTAATTCGGTTTTCAACTTTACCAATAGTGATCCAAAGAAAAAAGCAAAAAAATCACCCAAATACGAAAATTTGAAATTTGAAATTGGTAATCTAGCTTTTTCCGCTTGGCTGGTAGAGCAACAAAAATCGGTATTTTGCAAATTCTTCCCATTCAGCTCTAAGCGCTCATCTCTGCTAGTTTAGAAGGTATGGTAATCTAGCTTTTTCCGCTTGGCTTGTAGAGCAGTTTAAAGTTGTATGCCTGTAGACAAAAAAATCGGTCTTTTGAAAATTCTTCCCATTCAACTCTAGGCGCTCTATCTCTGCTAGTTTAGAAAATACGTAATGTGTTTTTGACAACTTTTTGTGATTGCTACCGTTCCAGACCAGCTAGAGAGCTGGTTTTTGACTCAAATAAAAGATAAACTTCCCCTCTTGAACGTCCTAGAGTTTCATTTAATTCGGTTTTCAACTTTACCAATAGTGATCCAAAGGAAAAACAAGAAAAGCACCCAAATACGAAAAATTTGAAATTTGAAATTGGTAATCTAGCTTTTTCCGCTTGGTTTGTAGAGCAGTTTAAAGTTGTATGCCTGTAGACAAAAAACCCGGTCTTTTGAAAATTCTTCCCATTCAACTGTAGGCGCTCTATCTCTACTAGTTTAGAAGATACGTAATGTGTTTCTGACAACTTTTGGTGATTGCTGCCGTTCCAGACCAGATAGAGAGGTGGTTTTTGGCTCAAATAAAAGATAAACTTCCCCTCTTTAACGTCCTAGAGCTTCATTTAATTCGGTTTTCAACTTTATCAATAGTGATCCAAAGAAAAAAGCAAGAAAATCACCCAAATACTAAGCCCTAAGCGCTCATCTCTGCTAGTTTAGAAGGTATGGCGTAAAGTGCTTTTGACAACTTTTTGTGATTGCTGCCGTTCTAGACCAGCTAGAGAGCTTGTTTTAGGCTCAAATAAAAGAGGAAATTCCCCTCTTGAACGTCCTAGAGTTTCATTTAATTCGGTTTTCAACTTTACCAATAGTGATCCAAAGAAAAAGGCAAGAAAATCACCAAAATACGAAAAATTTGAAGTTTAAAATTGGTAATCTAGCTTTTTCCGCTGGTAGAGCAACAAAAATCGGTATTTTGCAAATTCTTCCCATTCAACTCTAGGCGCTCTATCTCTACTAGTTTAGAAGATACGTAATGTGTTTCTGACAACTTTTGGTGATTGCTGCCGTTCCAGACCAGATAGAGAGGTGGTTTTTGGCTCAAATAAAAGATAAACTTCCCCTCTTTAACGTCCTAGAGTTTAATTTAATTTGGTTTTCAACTTTACCAATAGTAATCCAAAGAAAAAGGCAAGAACATCACCCAAATACGAATAATTTGAAATTGGTAATCTAGCTTTTTCCGCTTGGCTGGTAGAGCAACAAAAATCGGTATTTTGCAAATTCTTCCCATTCAGCTCTAAGCGCTCATCTCTGCTAGTTTAGAAGGTATGGCGTAAAGTGTTTTTGACAACTTTTTGTGATTGCTGCCGTTCTAGACCAGCTAGAGAGCTTGTTTTAGGCTCAAATAAAAGTGGAACTTCCCCTCTTGAACGTCCTAGAGTTTTATTTAATTCGGTTTTCAACTTTACCAATAGTGATCCAAAGAAAAAAGCAAGAAAATCATCCAAATACGAAAATTTGAAATTTGAAATTGGTAATCTATCTTTTTCCGCTTGGCTGGTAGAGCAACAAAAATCGGTATTTTGCAAATTCTTCCCATTCAGCTCTATGCGCTCTATCTCTGCTAGTGTAGAAGGTACGGCGTAAAGTGTTTTTGACAACTTTTTTTGATTGCAGCCGTTCTAGACCAGCTAGAGAACTTGTTTTAGGCTCAAATAAAAGTGGAACTTCCCCTCTTTAACGTCCTAGAGCTTCATTTAATTCGGTTTTCAACTTTACCAATAGTGATCCAAAGAAAAAAGCAAGAAAATCACCCAAATACTAAGCCCTAAGCGCTCATCTCTGCTAGTTTAGAAGGTATGGCGTAAAGTGCTTTTGACAACTTTTTGTGATTGCTGCCGTTCTAGACCAGCTAGAGAGCTTGTTTTATGCTCAAATAAAAGAGGAACTTCCCCTCTTGAACGTCCTAGAGTTTTATTTAATTCGGTTTTCAACTTTACCAATAGTGATCCAAAGAAAAAAGCAAGAAAATCACCCAAATACGAAAATTTGAAATTTTAAATTGGTAATCTATCTTTTTCCGCTTGGCTGGTAGAGCAACAAAAATCGGTATTTTGCAAATTCTTCCCATTCAGCTCTAGGCGCTCTATCTCTGCTAGTGTAGAAGGTACGGCGTAAAGTGTTTTTGACAACTTTTTTTGATTGCAGCCGTTCTAGACCAGCTAGAGAGCTTGTTTTAGGCTCAAATAAAAGAGGAACTTCCCCTCTTGAACTTCCTAGAGTTTTATTTAATTCGGTTTTCAACTTTACCAATAGTGATCCAAGGAAAAAAGCAAGAAAATCACCCAAATACTAAGCTCTAAGCGCTCATCTCTGCTAGTTTAGAAGTTATGGCGTAAAGTGTTTTTGACAACTTTTTGTGATTGCTGCCGTTCTAGACCAGCTAGAGAGCTTGTTTTAGGCTAAAATAAAAGATAAACTTCCCCTCTTAAACGTCCTAGAGTTTCATTTAATTCGGTTTTCAACTTTACCAATAGTGATCCAAAGAAAATGGCAAGAAAATCACCAAAATACGAAAAATTTGAAGTTTGAAATTGGTAATCTAGCTTTTTCCGCTTGGCTTGTAGAGCAGTTTAAAGTTGTATGCCTGTAGACAAAAAACCCGGTCTTTTGAAAATTCTTCCCATTCAACTCTAGGCGCTCTATCTCTACTAGTTTAGAAGATACGTAATGTGTTTCTGACAACTTTTTGTGATTGCTACCATTCCAGACCAGCTAGAGAGCTGGTTTTTGGCTCAAATAAAAGATAAACTTCCCCTCTTTAACGTCCTAGAGTTTCATTTAATTCGGTTTTCAACTTTACCAATAGTGATCCAAAGAAAAAGGCAAGAAAATCACCAAAATACGAAAAATTTGAAGTTTGAAATTGGTAATCTAGCTTTTTCCGCTTGGCTGGTAGAGCAACAAAAATCGGTATTTTGCAAATTCTTCCCATTCAGCTCTAAGCGCTCATCTCTGCTAGTTTAGAAGGTATGGCGTAAAGTGTTTTTGACAACTTTTTGTGATTGCTGCCGTTCTAGACCAGCTAGAGAGCTTGTTTTAGGCTCAAATAAAAGAGGAAATTCCCCTCTTGAACGTCCTAGAGTTTCATTTAATTCGGTTTTCAACTTTACCAATAGTGATCCAAAGAAAAAGGCAAGAAAATCACCAAAATACGAAAAATTTGAAGTTTAAAATTGGTAATCTAGCTTTTTCCGCTGGTAGAGCAACAAAAATCGGTATTTTGCAAATTCTTCCCATTCAACTCTAGGCGCTCTATCTCTACTAGTTTAGAAGATACGTAATGTGTTTCTGACAACTTTTGGTGATTGCTGCCGTTCCAGACCAGATAGAGAGGTGGTTTTTGGCTCAAATAAAAGATAAACTTCCCCTCTTTAACGTCCTAGAGTTTCATTTAATTTGGTTTTCAACTTTACCAATAGTAATCCAAAGAAAAAGGCAAGAACATCACCCAAATACGAATAATTTGAAATTGGTAATCTAGCTTTTTCCGCTTGGCTGGTAGAGCAACAAAAATCGGTATTTTGCAAATTCTTCCCATTCAGCTCTAAGCGCTCATCTCTGCTAGTTTAGAAGGTATGGTAATCTAGATTTTTCCGCTTGGCTTGTAGAGCAGTTTAAAGTTGTATGCCTGTAGACAAAAAAATCGGTCTTTTGAAAATTCTTCCCATTCAACTCTAGGCGCTCTATCTCTGCTAGTTTAGAAAATACGTAATGTGTTTTTGACAACTTTTTGTGATTGCTACCGTTCCAGACCAGCTAGAGAGCTGGTTTTTGGCTCAAGTAAAAGATAAACTTCCCCTCTTGAACGTCCTAGATTTTCATTTAATTCGGTTTTCAACTTTACCAATAGTGATCCAAAGGAAAAACAAGAAAATCACCCAAATACGAAAAATTTGAAATTTGAAATTGGTAATCTAGCTTTTTCCGCTTGGCTTGTAGAGCAGTTTAAAGTTGTATGCCTGTAGACAAAAAACCCGGTCTTTTGAAAATTCTTCCCATTCAACTGTAGGCGCTCTATCTCTACTAGTTTAGAAGATACGTAATGTGTTTCTGACAACTTTTGGTGATTGCTGCCGTTCCAGACCAGATAGAGAGGTGGTTTTTGGCTCAAATAAAAGATAAACTTCCCCTCTTGAACGTCCTAGAGTTTCATTTAATTTGGTTTTCAACTTTACCAATAGTGATCCAAAGAAAAAGGCAAGAACATCACCCAAATACGAATAATTTGAAATTGGTAATCTAGCTTTTTCCGCTTGGCTGGTAGAGCAACAAAAATCGGTATTTTGCAAATTCTTCCCATTCAGCTCTAAGCGCTCATCTCTGCTAGTTTAGAAGGTATGGCGTAAAGTGTTTTTGACAACTTTTTGTGATTGCTACCGTTCCAGACCAGCTAGAGAGCTGGTTTTTGGCTCAAATAAAAGATAAACCTCCCCTCTTTAACGTCCTAGAGTTTCATTTAATTCGGTTTTCAACTTTACCAATAGTGATCCAAAGAAAAAGGCAAGAAAATCACCAAAATACGAAAAATTTGAAGTTTGAAATTGGTAATCTAGCTTTTTCCGCTTGGCTGGTAGAGCAACAAAAATCGGTATTTTGCAAATTCTTCCCATTCAGCTCTAAGCGCTCATCTCTGCTAGTTTAGAAGGTATGGCGTAAAGTGTTTTTGACAACTTTTTGTGATTGCTGCCGTTCTAGACCAGCTAGAGAGCTTGTTTTAGGCTCAAATAAAAGAGGAAATTCCCCTCTTGAACGTCCTAGAGTTTCATTTAATTCGGTTTTCAACTTTACCAATAGTGATCCAAAGAAAAAGGCAAGAAAATCACCAAAATACGAAAAATTTGAAGTTTAAAATTGGTAATCTAGCTTTTTCCGCTGGTAGAGCAACAAAAATCGGTATTTTGCAAATTCTTCCCATTCAACTCTAGGCGCTCTATCTCTACTAGTTTAGAAGATACGTAATGTGTTTCTGACAACTTTTGGTGATTGCTGCCGTTCCAGACCAGATAGAGAGGTGGTTTTTGGCTCAAATAAAAGATAAACTTCCCCTCTTTAACGTCTTAGAGTTTCATTTAATTTGGTTTTCAACTTTACCAATAGTGATCCAAAGAAAATGGCAAGAAAATCACCAAAATACGAAATATTTGAAATTGGTAATCTAGCTTTTTCCGCTTGGCTGGTACAGCAACAAAAATCGGTATTTTGCAAATTCTTCCCATTCAGCTCTAAGCGCTCATCTCTGCTAGTTTAGAAGGTATGGTAATCTAGATTTTTCCGCTTGGCCTGTAGAGCAGTTTAAAGTTGTATGCCTGTAGACAAAAAATCGGTCTTTTGAAAATTCTTTCCATTCAACTCTAGGTGCTCTATCTCTGCTAGTTTAGAAAATACGTAATGTGTTTTTGACAACTTTTTGTGATTGCTACCGTTCCAGACCAGCTAGAGAGCTGGTTTTTGGCTCAAATAAATGATAAACTTCCCCTCTTTAACGTCCTAGAGTTTCATTTAATTCGGTTTTCAACTTTACCAATAGTGATCCAAAGAAAAAGGCAAGAAAATCACCAAAATACGAAAAATTTGAAGTTTGAAATTGGTAATCTAGCTTTTTCCGCTTGGCTGGTAGAGCAACAAAAATCGGTATTTTGCAAATTCTTCCCATTCTTCCCATAAAGTGTTTTTGACAACTTTTTGTGATTGCTGCCGTTCTAGACCAGCTAGAGAGCTTGTTTTATGCTCAAATAAAAGAGGAACTTCCCCTCTTGAACGTCCTAGAGTTTTATTTAATTCGGTTTTCAACTTTACCAATAGTGATCCAAAGAAAAAAGCAAGAAAATTACCCAAATACGAAAATTTGAAATTTGAAATTGGTAATCTATCTTTTTCCGCTTGGCTGGTAGAGCAACAAAAATCGGTATTTTACAAATTCTTCCCATTCAGCTCTAAGCGCTCATCTCTGCTAGTTTAGAAGGTATGTGTAAGTGTTTTTGACAACTTTTTGTGATTGCTGCCGTTGTAGACCAGCTAGAGAGCTTGTTTTAGGCTCAAATAAAAGAGGAACTTCCCCTCTTGAACGTCCTAGATTTTCATTTAATTCGGTTTTCAACTTTACCAATAGTGATCCAAAGGAAAAACAAGAAAATCACCCAAATACGAAAAATTTGAAATTTGAAATTAGTAATCTAGCTTTTTCCGCTTGGCTTGTAGAGCAGTTTAAAGTTGTATGCCTGTAGACAAAAAACCCGGTCTTTTGAAAATTCTTCCCATTCAACTGTAGGCGCTCTATCTCTACTAGTTTACAAGATACGTAATGTGTTTCTGACAACTTTTGGTGATTGCTGCCGTTCCAGACCAGATAGAGAGGTGGTTTTTGGCTCAAATAAAAGATAAACTTCCCCTCTTTAACGTCCTAGAGTTTCATTTAATTTGGTTTTCAACTTTACCAATAGTAATCCAAAGAAAAAGGCAAGAACATCACCCAAATACGAATAATTTGAAATTGGTAATCTAGCTTTTTCCGCTTGGCTGGTAGAGCAACAAAAATCGGTATTTTGCAAATTCTTCCCATTCAGCTCTAAGCGCTCATCTCTGCTAGTTTAGAAGGTATGGTAATCTAGCTTTTTCCGCTTGGCTTGTAGAGCAGTTTAAAGTTGTATGCCTGTAGACAAAAAAATCGGTCTTTTGAAAATTCTTCCCATTTAACTCTAGGCGCTCTATCTCTGCTAGTTTAGAAAATACGTAATGTGTTTTTGACAACTTTTTGTGATTGCTACCGTTCCAGACCAGCTAGAGAGCTGGTTTTTGGCTCAAATAAAAGATAAACTTCCCCTCTTTAACGTCCTAGAGTTTCATTTAATTCGGTTTTCAACTTTACCAATAGTTATCCAAAGAAAAAGGCAAGAAAATCACCAAAATACTAAAAATTTGAAGTTTGAAATTGGTAATCTAGCTTTTTCCGCTTGGCTGGTAGAGCAACAAAAATCGGTATTTTGCAAATTCTTCCCATTCTTCCCATAAAGTGTTTTCGACAACTTTTTGTGATTGCTGCCGTTCTAGACCAGCTAGAGAGCTTGTTTTATGCTCAAATAAAAGAGGAACTTCCCCTCTTGAACGTCCTAGAGTTTTATTTAATTCGGTTTTCAACTTTACCAATAGTGATCCAAAGAAAAAAGCAAGAAAATTACCCAAATACGAAAATTTGAAATTTGAAATTGGTAATCTATCTTTTTCCGCTTAGCTGGTAGAGCAGTTTAAAGTTGTATGCCTGTAGACAAAAAACCCGGTCTTTTGAAAATTCTTCCCATTCAACTGTAGGCGCTCTATCTCTACTAGTTTAGAAGATACGTAATGTGTTTCTGACAACTTTTGGTGATTGCTGCCGTTCCAGACCAGATAGAGAGGTGGTTTTTGGCTCAAATAAAAGATAAACTTCCCCTCTTTAACGTCCTAGAGTTTCATTTAATTCGGTTTTCAACTTTACCAATAGTGATCCAAAGAAAAAGGCAAGAAAATCACCAAAATACTAAAAATTTGAAGTTTGAAATTGGTAATCTAGCTTTTTCCGCTTGGCTGGTAGAGCAACAAAAATCGGTATTTTGCAAATTCTTCCCATTCAGCTCTAAGCGCTCATCTCTGCTAGTTTAGAAGGTATGGTAATCTAGCTTTTTCCGCTTGGCTTGTAGAGCAGTTTAAAGTTGTATGCCTGTAGACAAAA
The DNA here is from genome assembly GCA_947389925.1 of Coelopa pilipes. Taxonomy (NCBI): domain Eukaryota; kingdom Metazoa; phylum Arthropoda; class Insecta; order Diptera; family Coelopidae; genus Coelopa; species Coelopa pilipes. The sequence continues at coordinate 13,544,702 of OX376700.1, forward strand.
AAATCGGTCTTTTGAAAATTCATCCCATTTAACTCTAGGCGCTCTATCTCTGCTAGTTTAGAAAATACGTAATGTGTTTTTGACAACTTTCTGTGATTGCTACCGTTCCAGACCAGCTAGAGAGCTGGTTTTTGACTCAAATAAAAGATAAACTTCCCCTCTTGAACGTCCTAGAGTTTCATTTAATTCGGTTTTCAACTTTACCAATAGTGATCCAAAGGAAAAACAAGAAAAGCACCCAAATACGAAAAATTTGAAATTTGAAATTGGTAATCTAGCTTTTTCCGCTTGGTTTGTAGAGCAGTTTAAAGTTGTATGCCTGTAGACAAAAAACCCGGTCTTTTGAAAATTCTTCCCATTCAACTCTAGGCGCTCTATCTCTGCTAGTGTAGAAGGTACGGCGTAAAGTGTTTTTGACAACTTTTTGTGATTGCAGCCGTTCTAGACCAGCTAGAGAGCTTGTTTTGGGCTCAAATAAAAGAGGAACTTCCCCTTTTGAACGTCCTAGAGTTTCATTTAATTCGGTTTTCAACTTTACCAATAGTGATCCAAAGAAAAAAGCAAGAAAATCACCCAAATACTAAGCCCTAAGCGCTCATCTCTGCTAGTTTAGAAGGTATGGCGTAAAGTGTTTTTGACAACTTTTTGTGATTGCTGCCGTTCTAGACAAGCTAGAGAGCTTGTTTTAGGCTAAAATAAAAGATAAACTTCCCCTCTTTAACGTCCTAGAGTTTCATTTAATTCGGTTTTCAACTTTACCAATAGTGATCCAAAGAAAAAGGCAAGAAAATCACCAAAATACTAAAAATTTGAAGTTTGAAATTGGTAATCTAGCTTTTTCCGCTTGGCTGGTAGAGCAACAAAAATCGGTATTTTGCAAATTCTTCCCATTCAGCTCTAAGCGCTCATCTCTGCTAGTTTAGAAGGTATGGCGTAAAGTGTTTTTGACAACTTTTTGTGATTGCTGCCGTTCTAGACCAGCTAGAGAGCTTGTTTTAGGCTCAAATAAAAGTGGAACTTCCCCTCTTGAACGTCCTAGAGTTTTATTTAATTCGGTTTTCAACTTTACCAATAGTGATCCAAAGAAAAAAGCAAGAAAATCATCCAAATACGAAAATTTGAAATTTGAAATTGGTAATCTATCTTTTTCCGCTTGGCTGGTAGAGCAACAAAAATCGGTATTTTGCAAATTCTTCCCATTCAGCTCTAGGCGCTCTATCTCTGCTAGTGTAGAAGGTACGGCGTAAAGTGTTTTTGACAACTTTTTTTGATTGCAGCCGTTCTAGACCAGCTAGACAGCTTGTTTTAGGCTCAAATAAAAGTGGAACTTCCCCTCTTTAACGTCCTAGAGCTTCATTCAATTCGGTTTTCAACTTTACCAATAGTGATCCAAAGAAAAAAGCAAGAAAATCACCCAAATACTAAGCCCTAAGCGCTCATCTCTGCTAGTTTAGAAGGTATGGCGTAAAGTGCTTTTGACAACTTTTTGTGATTGCTGCCGTTCTAGACCAGCTAGAGAGCTTGTTTTATGCTCAAATAAAAGAGGAACTTCCCCTCTTGAACGTCCTAGAGTTTTATTTAATTCGGTTTTCAACTTTACCAATAGTGATCCAAAGAAAAAAGCAAGAAAATCACCCAAATACGAAAATTTGAAATTTTAAATTGGTAATCTATCTTTTTCCGCTTGGCTGGTAGAGCAACAAATATCGGTATTTTGCAAATTCTTCCCATTCAGCTCTAGGCGCTCTATCTCTGCTAGTGTAGAAGGTACGGCGTAAAGTGTTTTTGACAACTTTTTTTGATTGCAGCCGTTCTAGACCAGCTAGAGAGCTTGTTTGCTGCCGTTCTAGACCAGCTAGAGAGCTTGTTTTAGGCTCAAATAAAAGTGGAACTTCCCCTCTTTAACGTCCTAGAGCTTCATTTAATTCGGTTTTCAACTTTACCAATAGTGATCCAAAGAAAAAAGCAAGAAAATTACCCAAATACGAAAATTTGAAATTTGAAATTGGTAATCTATCTTTTTCCGCTTGGCTGGTAGAGCAACCAAAATCGGTATTTTGCAAATTCTTCCCATTCAGCTCTAAGCGCTCATCTCTGCTAGTTTAGAAGGTATGTGTAAGTGTTTTTGAGAACTTTTTGTGATTGCTGCCGTTCTAGACCAGCTAGAGAGCTTGTTTTAGGCTCAAATAAAAGAGGAACTTCCCCTCTTGAACGTCCTAGATTTTCATTTAATTCGGTTTTCAACTTTACCAATAGTGATCCAAAGGAAAAACAAGAAAATCACCCAAATACGAAAAATTTGAAATTTGAAATTAGTAATCTAGCTTTTTCCGCTTGGCTTGTAGAGCAGTTTAAAGTTGTATGCCTGTAGACAAAAAACCCGGTCTTTTGAAAATTCTTCCCATTCAACTGTAGGCGCTCTATCTCTACTAGTTTAGAAGATACGTAATGTGTTTCTGACAACTTTTGGTGATTGCTGCCGTTCCAGACCAGATAGAGAGGTGGTTTTTGGCTCAAATAAAAGATAAACTTCCCCTCTTTAACGTCCTAGAGTTTCATTTAATTTGGTTTTCAACTTTACCAATAGTAATCCAAAGAAAAAGGCAAGAACATCACCCAAATACGAATAATTTGAAATTGGTAATCTAGCTTTTTCCGCTTGGCTGGTAGAGCAACAAAAATCGGTATTTTGCAAATTCTTCCCATTCAGCTCTAAGCGCTCATCTCTGCTAGTTTAGAAGGTATGGTAATCTAGCTTTTTCCGCTTGGCTAGAGCTAGAGCAGTTTAAAGTTGTATGCCTGTAGACAAAAAAATCGGTCTTTTGAAAATTCTTCCCATTTAACTCTAGGCGCTCTATCTCTGCTAGTTTAGAAAATACGTAATGTGTTTTTGACAACTTTTTGTGATTGCTACCGTTCCAGACCAGCTAGAGAGCTGGTTTTTAGCTCAAATAAAAGATAAACTTCCCCTCTTTAACGTCCTAGAGTTTCATTTAATTCGGTTTTCAACTTTACCAATAGTGATCCAAAGAAAAAGGCAAGAAAATCACCAAAATACTAAAAATTTTAAGTTTGAAATTGGTAATCTAGCTTTTTCCGCTTGGCTGGTAGAGCAACAAAAATCGGTATTTTGCAAATTCTTCCCATTCAGCTCTAAGCGCTCATCTCTGCTAGTTTAGAAGGTATGGCGTAAAGTGTTTTTGACAACTTTTTGTGATTGCTGCCGTTCTAGACCAGCTAGAGAGCTTGTTTTAGGCTCAAATAAAAGTGGAACTTCCCCTCTTGAACGTCCTAGAGTTTTATTTAATTCGGTTTTCAACTTTACCAATAGTGATCCAAAGAAAAAAGCAAGAAAATCATCCAAATACGAAAATTTGAAATTTGAAATTGGTAATCTATCTTTTTCCGCTTGGCTGGTAGAGCAACAAAAATCGGTATTTTGCAAATTCTTCCCATTCAGCTCTAGGCGCTCTATCTCTGCTAGTGTAGAAGGTACGGCGTAAAGTGTTTTTGACAACTTTTTTTGATTGCAGCCGTTCTAGACCAGCTAGAGAGCTTGTTTTAGGCTCAAATAAAAGTGGAACTTCCCCTCTTTAACGTCCTAGAGCTTCATTTAATTCGGTTTTCAACTTTACCAATAGTGATCCAAAGAAAAAAGCAAGAAAATCACCCAAATACTAAGCCCTAAGCGCTCATCTCTGCTAGTTTAGAAGGTATGGCGTAAAGTGCTTTTGACAACTTTTTGTGATTGCTGCCGTTCTAGACCAGCTAGAGAGCTTGTTTTATGCTCAAATAAAAGAGGAACTTCCCCTCTTGAACGTCCTAGAGTTTTATTTAATTCGGTTTTCAACTTTACCAATAGTGATCCAAAGAAAAAAGCAAGAAAATCACCCAAATACGAAAATTTGAAATTTTAAATTGGTAATCTAGCTTTTTCCGCTTGGCTGGTAGAGCAACAAATATCGGTATTTTGCAAATTCTTCCCATTCAGCTCTAGGCGCTCTATCTCTGCTAGTGTAGAAGGTACGGCGTAAAGTGTTTTTGACAACCTTTTTTGATTGCAGCCGTTCTAGACCAGCTAGAGAGCTTGTTTTCGGCTCAAATAAAAGTGGAACTTCCCCTCTTGAACGTCCTAGAGTTTCATTTAATTCGGTTTTCAACTTTACCAATAGTGACCCAAGGAAAAAAGCAAGAAAATCACCCAAATACTAAGCTCTAAGCGCTCATCTCTGCTAGTTTAGAAGGTATGGCGTAAAGTGTTTTTGACAACTTTTTGTGATTGCTGCCGTTCTAGACCAGCTAGAGAGCTTGTTTTAGGCTCAAATAAAAGAGGAACTTCCCCTCTTGAACGTCCTAGAGTTTTATTTAATTCGGTTTTCAACTTTACCAATAGTGATCCAAAGAAAAAAGCAAGTAAATCACCCAAATACGAAAATTTGAAATTTGAAATTGGTAATCTATCTTTTTCCGCTTGGCTGGTAGAGCAACAAAAATCGGTATTTTGCAAATTCTTCCCATTCAGCTCTAGGCGCTCTATCTCTGCTAGTGTAGAAGGTACGGCGTAAAGTGTTTTTGACAACTTTTTTTGATTGCAGCCGTTCTAGACCAGCTAGAGAGCTTGTTTTAGGCTCAAATAAAAGAGGAACTTCCCCTCTTGAACTTCCTAGAGTTTTATTTAATTCGGTTTTCAACTTTACCAATAGTGATCCAAGGAAAAAAGCAAGAAAATCACCCAAATACTAAGCTCTAAGCGCTCATCTCTGCTAGTTTAGAAGTTATGGCGTAAAGTGTTTTTGACAACTTTTTGTGATTGCTGCCGTTCTAGACCAGCTAGAGAGCTTGTTTTAGGCTAAAATAAAAGATAAACTTCCCCTCTTAAACGTCCTAGAGTTTCATTTAATTCGGTTTTCAACTTTACCAATAGTGATCCAAAGAAAATGGCAAGAAAATCACCAAAATACGAAAAATTTGAAGTTTGAAATTGGTAATCTAGCTTTTTCCGCTTGGCTTGTAGAGCAGTTTAAAGTTGTATGCCTGTAGACAAAAAATCCGGTCTTTTGAAAATTCTTCCCATTCAACTCTAGGCGCTCTATCTCTACTAGTTTAGAAGATACGTAATGTGTTTCTGACAACTTTTTGTGATTGCTACCGTTCCAGACCAGCTAGAGAGCTGGTTTTTGACTCAAATAAAAGATAAACTTCCCCTCTTTAACGTCCTAGAGTTTCATTTAATTCGGTTTTCAACTTTACCAATAGTGATCCAAAGAAAAAGGCAAGAAAATCACCAAAATACGAAAAATTTGAAGTTTGAAATTGGTAATCTAGCTTTTTCCGCTTGGCTGGTAGAGCAACAAAAATCGGTATTTTGCAAATTCTTCCCATTCAGCTCTAAGCGCTCATCTCTGCTAGTTTAGAAGGTATGGCGTAAAGTGTTTTTGACAACTTTTTGTGATTGCTGCCGTTCTAGACCAGCTAGAGCTAGAGCTTGTTTTAGGCTAAAATAAAAGATAAACTTCCCCTCTTAAACGTCCTAGAGCTTGTTTTAGGCTCAAATAAAAGAGGAACTTCCCCTCTTGAACGTCCTAGAGTTTCATTTAATTTGGTTTTCAACTTTACCAATAGTAATCCAAAGAAAAAGGCAAGAACATCACCCAAATACGAAAAATTTGAAATTGGTAATCTAGCTTTGTCCGCTTGGCTGGTAGAGCAACAAAAATCGGTATTTTGCAAATTCTTCCCATTCAGCTCTAAGCGCTCATTTCTGCTAGTTTAGAAGGTATGGCGTAAAGTGTTTTTGACAACTTTTGGTGATTGCTGCCGTTCCAGACCAGATAGAGAGGTGGTTTTTGGCTAAAATAAAAGATAAACTTCCCCTCTTAAACGTCCTAGAGCTTGTTTTAGGCTCAAATAAAAGAGGAACTTCCCCTCTTGAACGTCCTAGAGTTTCATTTAATTTGGTTTTCAACTTTACCAATAGTGATCCAAAGAAAATGGCAAGAAAATCACCAAAATACGAAAAATTTGAAGTTTGAAATTGGTAATCTAGCTTTTTCCGCTTGGCTTGTAGAGCAGTTTAAAGTTGTATGCCTGTAGACAAAAAATCCGGTCTTTTGAAAATTCTTCCCATTCAACTCTAGGCGCTCTATCTCTACTAGTTTAGAAGATACGTAATGTGTTTCTGACAACTTTTTGTGATTGCTACCGTTCCAGACCAGCTAGAGAGCTGGTTTTTGGCTCAAATAAAAGATAAACTTCCCCTCTTTAACGTCCTAGAGTTTTATTTAATTCGGTTTTCAACTTTACCAATAGTGATCCAAAGAAAAAAGCAAGAAAATCACCCAAATACGAAAATTTGAAATTTGAAATTGGTAATCTATCTTTTTCCGCTTGGCTGGTAGAGCAACAAAAATCGGTATTTTGCAAATTCTTCCCATTCAGCTCTAGGCGCTCTATCTCTGCTAGTGTAGAAGGTACGGCGTAAAGTGTTTTTGACAACTTTTTTTGATTGCAGCCGTTCTAGACCAGCTAGAGAGCTTGTTTTAGGCTCAAATAAAAGAGGAACTTCCCCTCTTGAACTTCCTAGAGTTTTATTTAATTCGGTTTTCAACTTTACCAATAGTGATCCAAGGAAAAAAGCAAGAAAATCACCCAAATACTAAGCTCTAAGCGCTCATCTCTGCTAGTTTAGAAGTTATGGCGTAAAGTGTTTTTGACAACTTTTTGTGATTGCTGCCGTTCTAGACCAGCTAGAGAGCTTGTTTTAGGCTAAAATAAAAGATAAACTTCCCCTCTTAAACGTCCTAGAGTTTCATTTAATTCGGTTTTCAACTTTACCAATAGTGATCCAAAGAAAATGGCAAGAAAATCACCCAAATACGAAAAATTTGAAATTTGAAATTGGTAATCTAGCTTTTTCCGCTTGGCTTGTAGAGCAGTTTAAAGTTGTATGCCTGTAGACAAAAAACCCGGTCTTTTGAAAATTCTTCCCATTCAACTCTAGGCGCTCTATCTCTACTAGTTTAGAAGATACGTAATGTGTTTCTGACAACTTTTTGTGATTGCTACCGTTCCAGACCAGCTAGAGAGCTGGTTTTTGACTCAAATAAAAGATAAACTTCCCCTCTTTAACGTCCTAGAGTTTCATTTAATTCGGTTTTCAACTTTACCAATAGTGATCCAAAGAAAAAGGCAAGAAAATCACCAAAATACGAAAAATTTGAAGTTTGAAATTGGTAATCTGACTTTTTCCGCTTGGCTGGTAGAGCAACAAAAATCGGTATTTTGCAAATTCTTCCCATTCAGCTCTAAGCGCTCATCTCTGCTAGTTTAGAAGGTATGGCGTAAAGTGTTTTTGACAACTTTTTGTGATTGCTGCCGTTCTAGACCAGCTAGAGAGCTTGTTTTAGGCTCAAATAAAAGAGGAAATTCCCCTCTTGAACGTCCTAGAGTTTCATTTAATTTGGTTTTCAACTTTACCAATAGTGATCCAAAGAAAATGGCAAGAAAATCACCAGTCCTAGAGTTTCATTTAATTTGGTTTTCAACTTTACCAATAGTAATCCAAAGAAAAAGGCAAGAACATCACCCAAATACGAATAATTTGAAATTGGTAATCTAGCTTTTTCCGCTTGGCTGGTAGAGCAACAAAAATCGGTATTTTGCAAATTCTTCCCATTCAGCTCTAAGCGCTCATCTCTGCTAGTTTAGAAGGTATGGTAATCTAGCTTTTTCCGCTTGGCTTGTAGAGCAGTTTAAAGTTGTATGCCTGTAGACAAAAAAATCGGTCTTTTGAAAATTCTTCCCATTTAACTCTAGGCGCTCTATCTCTGCTAGTTTAGAAAATACGTAATGTGTTTTTGACAACTTTTTGTGATTGCTACCGTTCCAGACCAGCTAGAGAGCTGGTTTTTGGCTCAAATAAAAGATAAACTTCCCCTCTTTAACGTCCTAGAGTTTCATTTAATTTGGTTTTCAACTTTACCAATAGTGATCCAAAGAAAATGGCAAGAAAATCACCAAAATACGAAAAATTTGAAATTGATAATCTAGCTTTTTCCGCTTGGCTGGTAGAGCAACAAAAATCGGTATTTTGCAAATTCTTCCCATTCAGCTCTAAGCGCTCATCTCTGCTAGTTTAGAAGGTATGGTAATCTAGATTTTTCCGCTTGGCCTGTAGAGCAGTTTAAAGTTGTATGCCTGTAAAAAATCGGTCTTTTGAAAATTCTTTCCATTCAACTCTAGGCGCTCTATCTCTGCTAGTTTAGAAAATACGTAATGTGTTTTTGACAACTTTTTGTGATTGCTACCGTTCCAGACCAGCTAGAGAGCTGGTTTTTGGCTCAAATAAAAGATAAACTTCCCCTCTTGAACGTCCTAGAGTTTTATTTAATTCGGTTTTCAACTTTACCAATAGTGATCCAAAGAAAAAAGCAAGAAAATCACCCAAATACGAAAATTTGAAATTTTAAATTGGTAATCTATCTTTTTCCGCTTGGCTGGTAGAGCAACAAATATCGGTATTTTGCAAATTCTTCCCATTCAGCTCTAGGCGCTCTATCTCTGCTAGTGTAGAAGGTACGGCGTAAAGTGTTTTTGACAACTTTTTTTGATTGCAGCCGTTCTAGACCAGCTAGAGAGCTTGTTTTAGGCTCAAATAAAAGTGGAACTTCCCCTCTTGAACGTCCTAGAGTTTCATTTAATTCGGTTTTCAACTTTACCAATAGTGACCCAAGGAAAAAAGCAAGAAAATCACCCAAATACTAAGCTCTAAGCGCTCATCTCTGCTGGTTTAGAAGGTATGGCGTAAAGTGTTTTTGACAACTTTTTGTGATTGCTGTCGTTCTAGACCAGCTAGAGAGCTTGTTTTAGGCTCAAATAAAAGAGGAACTTCCCCTCTTGAACGTCCTAGAGTTTTATTTAATTCGGTTTTCAACTTTACCAATAGTGATCCAAAGAAAAAAGCAAGAAAATCACCCAAATACGAAAATTTGAAATTTGAAATTGGTAATCTATCTTTTTCCGCTTGGCTGGTAGAGCAACAAAAATCGGTATTTTGCAAATTCTTCCCATTCAGCTCTAGGCGCTCTATCTCTGCTAGTGTAGAAGGTACGGCGTAAAGTGTTTTTGACAACTTTTTTTGATTGGAGCCGTTCTAGACCAGCTAGAGAGCTTGTTTTAGGCTCAAATAAAAGAGGAACTTCCCCTCTTGAACTTCCTAGAGTTTTATTTAATTCGGTTTTCAACTTTACCAATAGTGATCCAAGGAAAAAAGCAAGAAAATCACCCAAATACTAAGCTCTAAGCGCTCATCTCTGCTAGTTTAGAAGTTATGGCGTAAAGTGTTTTTGACAACTTTTTGTGATTGCTGCCGTTCTAGACCAGCTAGAGAGCTTGTTTTAGGCTAAAATAAAAGATAAACTTCCCCTCTTAAACGTCCTAGAGTTTCATTTAATTCGGTTTTCAACTTTACCAATAGTGATCCAAAGAAAATGGCAAGAAAATCACCAAAATACGAAAAATTTGAAGTTTGAAATTGGTAATCTAGCTTTTTCCGCTTGGCTTGTAGAGCAGTTTAAAGTTGTATGCCTGTAGACAAAAAACCCGGTCTTTTGAAAATTCTTCCCATTCAACTCTAGGCGCTCTATCTCTACTAGTTTAGAAGATACGTAATGTGTTTCTGACAACTTTTTGTGATTGCTACCGTTCCAGACCAGTTAGAGAGCTGGTTTTTGGCTCAAATAAAAGATAAACTTCCCCTCTTTAACGTCCTAGAGTTTTATTTAATTCGGTTTTCAACTTTACCAATAGTGATCCAAAGAAAAAGCAAGAAAATCACCCAAATACGAAAATTTGAAATTTGAAATTGGTAATCTATCTTTTTCCGCTTGGCTGGTAGAGCAACAAAAATCGGTATTTTGCAAATTCTTCCCATTCAGCTCTAGGCGCTCTATCTCTGCTAGTGTAGAAGGTACGGCGTAAAGTGTTTTTGACAACTTTTTTTGATTGCAGCCGTTCTAGACCAGCTAGAGAGCTTGTTTTAGGCTCAAATAAAAGAGGAACTTCCCCTCTTGAACTTCCTAGAGTTTTATTTAATTCGGTTTTCAACTTTACCAATAGTGATCCAAGGAAAAAAGCAAGAAAATCACCCAAATACTAAGCTCTAAGCGCTCATCTCTGCTAGTTTAGAAGTTATGGCGTAAAGTGTTTTTGACAACTTTTTGTGATTGCTGCCGTTCTAGACCAGCTAGAGAGCTTGTTTTAGGCTAAAATAAAAGATAAACTTCCCCTCTTAAACGTCCTAGAGTTTCATTTAATTCGGTTTTCAACTTTACCAATAGTGATCCAAAGAAAATGGCAAGAAAATCACCAAAATACGAAAAATTTGAAGTTTGTAATTGGTAATCTAGCTTTTTCCGCTTGGCTTGTAGAGCAGTTTAAAGTTGTATGCCTGTAGACAAAAAACCCGGTCTTTTGAAAATTCTTCCCATTCAACTCTAGGCGCTCTATCTCTACTAGTTTAGAAGATACGTAATGTGTTTCTGACAACTTTTTGTGATTGCTACCGTTCCAGACCAGCTAGAGAGCTGGTTTTTGACTCAAATAAAAGATAAACTTCCCCTCTTTAACGTCCTAGAGTTTCATTTAATTCGGTTTTCAACTTTACCAATAGTGATCCAAAGAAAAAGGCAAGAAAATCACCAAAATACGAAAAATTTGAAGTTTGAAATTGGTAATCTAGCTTTTTCCGCTTGGCTGGTAGAGCAACAAAAATCGGTATTTTGCAAATTCTTCCCATTCAGCTCTAAGCGCTCATCTCTGCTAGTTTAGAAGGTATGGCGTAAAGTGTTTTTGACAACTTTTTGTGATTGCTGCCGTTCTAGACCAGCTAGAGAGCTTGTTTTAGGCTCAAATAAAAGAGGAAATTCCCCCCTTGAACGTCCTAGAGTTTCATTTAATTTGGTTTTCAACTTTACCAATAGTGATCCAAAGAAAATGGCAAGAAAATCACCAGTCCTAGAGTTTCATTTAATTTGGTTTTCAACTTTACCAATAGTAATCCAAAGAAAAAGGCAAGAACATCACCCAAATACGAATAATTTGAAATTGGTAATCTAGCTTTTTCCGCTTGGCTGGTAGAGCAACAAAAATCGGTATTTTGCAAATTCTTCCCATTCAGCTCTAAGCGCTCATCTCTGCTAGTTTAGAAGGTATGGTAATCTAGCTTTTTCCGCTTGGCTTGTAGAGCAGTTTAAAGTTGTATGCCTGTAGACAAAAAAATCGGTCTTTTGAAAATTCTTCCCATTTAACTCTAGGCGCTCTATCTCTGCTAGTTTAGAAAATACGTAATGTGTTTTTGACAACTTTTTGTGATTGCTACCGTTCCAGACCAGCTAGAGAGCTGGTTTTTGGCTCAAATAAAAGATAAACTTCCCCTCTTTAACGTCCTAGAGTTTCATTTAATTTGGTTTTCAACTTTACCAATAGTGATCCAAAGAAAATGGCAAGAAAATCACCAAAATACGAAAAATTTGAAATTGATAATCTAGCTTTTTCCGCTTGGCTGGTAGAGCAACAAAAATCGGTATTTTGCAAATTCTTCCCATTCAGCTCTAAGCGCTCATCTCTGCTAGTTTAGAAGGTATGGTAATCTAGATTTTTCCGCTTGGCCTGTAGAGCAGTTTAAAGTTGTATGCCTGTAGACAAAAAATCGGTCTTTTGAAAATTCTTTCCATTCAACTCTAGGCGCTCTATCTCTGCTAGTTTAGAAAATACGTAATGTGTTTTTGACAACTTTTTGTGATTGCTACCGTTCCAGACCAGCTAGAGAGCTGGTTTTTGGCTCAAATAAAAGATAAACTTCCCCTCTTTAACGTCCTAGAGTTTCATTTAATTCGGTTTTCAACTTTACCAATAGTGATCCAAAGAAAAAGGCAAGAAAATCACCAAAATACGAAAAATTTGAAGTTTGAAATTGGTAATCTAGCTTTTTCCGCTTGGCTGGTAGAGCAACAAAAATCGGCATTTTGCAAATTCTTCCCATTCTTCCCATAAAGTGTTTTTGACAACTTTTTGTGATTGCTGCCGTTCTAGACCAGCTAGAGAGCTTGTTTTATGCTCAAATAAAAGAGGAACTTCCCCTCTTGAACGTCCTAGAGTTTTATTTAATTCGGTTTTCAACTTTACCAATAGTGATCCAAAGAAAAAAGCAAGAAAATCACCCAAATACGAAAATTTGAAATTTTAAATTGGTAATCTATCTTTTTCCGCTTGGCTGGTAGAGCAACAAATATCGGTATTTTGCAAATTCTTCCCATTCAGCTCTAGGCGCTCTATCTCTGCTAGTGTAGAAGGTACGGCGTAAAGTGTTTTTGACAACTTTTTTTGATTGCAGCCGTTCTAGACCAGCTAGAGAGCTTGTTTTCGGCTCAAATAAAAGTGGAACTTCCCCTCTTGAACGTCCTAGAGTTTCATTTAATTCGGTTTTCAACTTTACCAATAGTGACCCAAGGAAAAAAGCAAGAAAATCACCCAAATACTAAGCTCTAAGCGCTCATCTCTGCTAGTTTAGAAGGTATGGCGTAAAGTGTTTTTGACAACTTTTTGTGATTGCTGTCGTTCTAGACCAGCTAGAGAGCTTGTTTTAGGCTCAAATAAAAGAGGAACTTCCCCTCTTGAACGTCCTAGAGTTTTATTTAATTCGGTTTTCAACTTTACCAATAGTGATCCAAAGAAAAAAGCAAGAAAATCACCCAAATACGAAAATTTGAAATTTGAAATTGGTAATCTATCTTTTTCCGCTTGGCTGGTAGAGCAACAAAAATCGGTATTTTGCAAATTCTTCCCATTCAGCTCTAGGCGCTCTATCTCTGCTAGTGTAGAAGGTACGGCGTAAAGTGTTTTTGACAACTTTTTTTGATTGGAGCCGTTCTAGACCAGCTAGAGAGCTTGTTTTAGTCTCAAATAAAAGAGGAACTTCCCCTCTTGAACTTCCTAGAGTTTTATTTAATTCGGTTTTCAACTTTACCAATAGTGATCCAAGGAAAAAAGCAAGAAAATCACCCAAATACTAAGCTCTAAGCGCTCATCTCTGCTAGTTTAGAAGTTATGGCGTAAAGTGTTTTTGACAACTTTTTGTGATTGCTGCCGTTCTAGACCAGCTAGAGAGCTTGTTTTAGGCTAAAATAAAAGATAAACTTCCCCTCTTAAACGTCCTAGAGTTTCATTTAATTCGGTTTTCAACTTTACCAATAGTGATCCAAAGAAAATGGCAAGAAAATCACCAAAATACGAAAAATTTGAAGTTTGAAATTGGTAATCTAGCTTTTTCCGCTTGGCTTGTAGAGCAGTTTAAAGTTGTATGCCTGTAGACAAAAAACCCGGTCTTTTGAAAATTCTTCCCATTCAACTCTAGGCGCTCTATCTCTACTAGTTTAGAAGATACGTAATGTGTTTCTGACAACTTTTTGTGATTGCTACCGTTCCAGACCAGCTAGAGAGCTGGTTTTTGGCTCAAATAAAAGATAAACTTCCCCTCTTTAACGTCCTAGAGTTTTATTTAATTCGGTTTTCAACTTTACCAATAGTGATCCAAAGAAAAAGCAAGAAAATCACCCAAATACGAAAATTTGAAATTTGAAATTGGTAATCTATCTTTTTCCGCTTGGCTGGTAGAGCAACAAAAATCGGTATTTTGCAAATTCTTCCCATTCAGCTCTAGGCGCTCTATCTCTGCTAGTGTAGAAGGTACGGCGTAAAGTGTTTTTGACAACTTTTTTTGATTGCAGCCGTTCTAGACCAGCTAGAGAGCTTGTTTTAGGCTCAAATAAAAGAGGAACTTCCCCTCTTGAACTTCCTAGAGTTTTATTTAATTCGGTTTTCAACTTTACCAATAGTGATACAAGGAAAAAAGCAAGAAAATCACCCAAATACTAAGCTCTAAGCGCTCATCTCTGCTAGTTTAGAAGTTATGGCGTAAAGTGTTTTTGACAACTTTTTGTGATTGCTGCCGTTCTAGACCAGCTAGAGAGCTTGTTTTAGGCTAAAATAAAAGATAAACTTCCCCTCTTAAACGTCCTAGAGTTTCATTTAATTCGGTTTTCAACTTTACCAATAGTGATCCAAGGAAAATGGCAAGAAAATCACCAAAATACGAAAAATTTTAAGTTTGTAATTGGTAATCTAGCTTTTTCCGCTTGGCTTGTAGAGCAGTTTAAAGTTGTATGCCTGTAGACAAAAAACCCGGTCTTTTGAAAATTCTTCCCATTCAACTCTAGGCGCTCTATCTCTACTAGTTTAGAAGATACGTAATGTGTTTCTGACAACTTTTTGTGATTGCTACCGTTCCAGACCAGCTAGAGAGCTGGTTTTTGACTCAAATAAAAGATAAACTTCCCCTCTTTAACGTCCTAGAGTTTCATTTAATTCGGTTTTCAACTTTACCAATAGTGATCCAAAGAAAAAGGCAAGAAAATCACCAAAATACGAAAAATTTGAAGTTTGAAATTGGTAATCTAGCTTTTTCCGCTTGGCTGGTAGAGCAACAAAAATCGGTATTTTGCAAATTCTTCCCATTCAGCTCTAAGCGCTCATCTCTGCTAGTTTAGAAGGTATGGCGTAAAGTGTTTTTGACAACTTTTTGTGATTGCTGCCGTTCTAGACCAGCTAGAGAGCTTGTTTTAGGCTCAAATAAAAGAGGAAATTCCCCTCTTGAACGTCCTAGAGTTTCATTTAATTTGGTTTTCAACTTTACCAATAGTGATCCAAAGAAAATGGCAAGAAAATCACCAGTCCTAGAGTTTCATTTAATTTGGTTTTCAACTTTACAAATAGTAATCCAAAGAAAAAGGCAAGAACATCACCCAAATACGAATAATTTGAAATTGGTAATCTAGCTTTTTCCGCTTGGCTGGTAGAGCAACAAAAATCGGTATTTTGCAAATTCTTCCCATTCAGCTCTAAGCGCTCATCTCTGCTAGTTTAGAAGGTATGGTAATCTAGCTTTTTCCGCTTGGCTTGTAGAGCAGTTTAAAGTTGTATGCCTGTAGACAAAAAAATCGGTCTTTTGAAAATTCTTCCCATTTAACTCTAGGCGCTCTATCTCTGCTAGTTTAGAAAATACGTAATGTGTTTTTGACAACTTTTTGTGATTGCTACCGTTCCAGACCAGCTAGAGAGCTGGTTTTTGGCTCAAATAAAAGATAAACTTCCCCTCTTTAACGTCCTAGAGTTTCATTTAATTTGGTTTTCAACTTTACCAATAGTGATCCAAAGAAAATGGCAAGAAAATCACCAAAATACGAAAAATTTGAAATTGATAATCTAGCTTTTTCCGCTTGGCTTTTGCAAATTCTTCCCATTCAGCTCTAAGCGCTCATCTCTGCTAGTTTAGAAGGTATGGTAATCTAGATTTTTCCGCTTGGCCTGTAGAGCAGTTTAAAGTTGTATGCCTGTAGACAAAAAATCGGTCTTTTGAAAATTCTTTCCATTCAACTCTAGGCGCTCTATCTCTGCTAGTTTAGAAAATACGTAATGTGTTTTTGACAACTTTTTGTGATTGCTACCGTTCCAGACCAGCTAGAGAGCTGGTTTTTGGCTCAAATAAAAGATAAACTTCCCCTCTTTAACGTCCTAGAGTTTCATTTAATTCGGTTTTCAACTTTACCAATAGTGATCCAAAGAAAATGGCAAGAAAATCACCAAAATACGAAAAATTTGAAGTTTGAAATTGGTAATCTAGCTTTTTCCGCATGGCTGGTAGAGCAACAAAAATCGGTATTTTGCAAATTCTTCCCATTCTTCCCATAAAGTGTTTTTGACAACTTTTTGTGATTGCTGCCGTTCTAGACCAGCTAGAGAGCTTGTTTTATGCTCAAATAAAAGAGGAACTTCCCCTCTTGAACGTCCTAGAGTTTTATTTAATTCGGTTTTCAACTTTACCAATAGTGATCCAAAGAAAAAAGCAAGAAAATCACCCAAATACGAAAATTTGAAATTTTAAATTGGTAATCTATCTTTTTCCGCTTGGCTGGTAGAGCAACAAATATCGGTATTTTGCAAATTCTTCCCATTCAGCTCTAGGCGCTCTATCTCTGCTAGTGTAGAAGGTACGGCGTAAAGTGTTTTTGATAACTTTTTTTGATTGCAGCCGTTCTAGACCAGCTAGAGAGCTTGTTTTCGGCTCAAATAAAAGTGGAACTTCCCCTCTTGAACGTCCTAGAGTTTCATTTAATTCGGTTTTCAACTTTACCAATAGTGACCCAAGGAAAAAAGCAAGAAAATCACCCAAATACTAAGCTCTAAGCGCTCATCTCTGCTAGTTTAGAAGGTATGGCGTAAAGTGTTTTTGACAACTTTTTGTGATTGCTGTCGTTCTAGACCAGCTAGAGAGCTTGTTTTAGGCTCAAATAAAAGAGGAACTTCCCCTCTTGAACGTCCTAGAGTTTTATTTAATTCGGTTTTCAACTTTACCAATAGTGATCCAAAGAAAAAAGCAAGAAAATCACCCAAATACGAAAATTTGAAATTTGAAATTGGTAATCTATCTTTTTCCGCTTGGCTGGTAGAGCAACAAAAATCGGTATTTTGCAAATTCTTCCCATTCAGCTCTAGGCGCTCTATCTCTGCTAGTGTAGAAGGTACGGCGTAAAGTGTTTTTGACAACTTTTTTTGATTGGAGCCGTTCTAGACCAGCTAGAGAGCTTGTTTTAGGCTCAAATAAAAGAGGAACTTCCCCTCTTGAACTTCCTAGAGTTTTATTTAATTCGGTTTTCAACTTTACCAATAGTGATCCAAGGAAAAAAGCAAGAAAATCACCCAAATACTAAGCTCTAAGCGCTCATCTCTGCTAGTTTAGAAGTTATGGCGTAAAGTGTTTTTGACAACTTTTTGTGATTGCTGCCGTTCTAGACCAGCTAGAGAGCTTGTTTTAGGCTAAAATAAAAGATAAACTTCCCCTCTTAAACGTCCTAGAGTTTCATTTAATTCGGTTTTCAACTTTACCAATAGTGATCCAAAGAAAATGGCAAGAAAATCACCAAAATACGAAAAATTTGAAGTTTGAAATTGGTAATCTAGCTTTTTCCGCTTGGCTTGTAGAGCAGTTTAAAGTTGTATGCCTGTAGACAAAAAACCCGGTCTTTTGAAAATTCTTCCCATTCAACTCTAGGCGCTCTATCTCTACTAGTTTAGAAGATACGTAATGTGTTTCTGACAACTTTTTGTGATTGCTACCGTTCCAGACCAGCTAGAGAGCTGGTTTTTGGCTCAAATAAAAGATAAACTTCCCCTCTTTAACGTCCTAGAGTTTTATTTAATTCGGTTTTCAACTTTACCAATAGTGATCCAAAGAAAAAAGCAAGAAAATCACCCAAATACGAAAATTTGAAATTTGAAATTGGTAATCTATCTTTTTCCGCTTGGCTGGTAGAGCAACAAAAATCGGTATTTTGCAAATTCTTCCCATTCAGCTCTAGGCGCTCTATCTCTGCTAGTGTAGAAGGTACGGCGTAAAGTGTTTTTGACAACTTTTTTTGATTGCAGCCGTTCTAGACCAGCTAGAGAGCTTGTTTTAGGCTCAAATAAAAGAGGAACTTCCCCTCTTGAACTTCCTAGAGTTTTATTTAATTCGGTTTTCAACTTTACCAATAGTGATCCAAGGAAAAAAGCAAGAAAATCACCCAAATACTAAGCTCTAAGCGCTCATCTCTGCTAGTTTAGAAGTTATGGCGTAAAGTGTTTTTGACAACTTTTTGAGATTGCTGCCGTTCTAGACCAGCTAGAGAGCTTGTTTTAGGCTAAAATAAAAGATAAACTTCCCCTCTTAAACGTCCTAGAGTTTCATTTAATTCGGTTTTCAACTTTACCAATAGTGATCCAAAGAAAATGGCAAGAAAATCACCAAAATACGAAAAATTTGAAGTTTGAAATTGGTAATCTAGCTTTTTCCGCTTGGCTTGTAGAGCAGTTTAAAGTTGTATGCCTGTAGACAAAAAACCCGGTCTTTTGAAAATTCTTCCCATTCAACTCTAGGCGCTCTATCTCTACTAGTTTAGAAGATACGTAATGTGTTTCTGACAACTTTTTGTGATTGCTACCGTTCCAGACCAGCTAGGGAGCTGGTTTTTGACTCAAATAAAAGATAAACTTCCCCTCTTTAACGTCCTAGAGTTTCATTTAATTCGGTTTTCAACTTTACCAATAGTGATCCAAGGAAAAAAGCAAGAAAATCACCCAAATACTAAGCTCTAAGCGCTCATCTCTGCTAGTTTAGAAGTTATGGCGTAAAGTGTTTTTGACAACTTTTTGTGATTGCTGCCGTTCTAGACCAGCTAGAGAGCTTGTTTTAGGCTAAAATAAAAGATAAACTTCCCCTCTTAAACGTCCTAGAGTTTCATTTAATTCGGTTTTCAACTTTACCAATAGTGATCCAAAGAAAATGGCAAGAAAATCACCAAAATACGAAAAATTTGAAGTTTGAAATTGGTAATCTAGCTTTTTCCGCTTGGCTTGTAGAGCAGTTTAAAGTTGTATGCCTGTAGACAAAAAACCCGGTCTTTTGAAAATTCTTCCCATTCAACTCTAGGCGCTCTATCTCTACTAGTTTAGAAGATACGTAATGTGTTTCTGACAACTTTTTGTGATTGCTACCGTTCCAGACCAGCTAGAGAGCTGGTTTTTGGCTCAAATAAAAGATAAACTTCCCCTCTTTAACGTCCTAGAGTTTTATTTAATTCGGTTTTCAACTTTACCAATAGTGATCCAAAGAAAAAAGCAAGAAAATCACCCAAATACGAAAATTTGAAATTTGAAATTGGTAATCTATCTTTTTCCGCTTGGCTGGTAGAGCAACAAAAATCGGTATTTTGCAAATTCTTCCCATTCAGCTCTAGGCGCTCTATCTCTGCTAGTGTAGAAGGTACGGCGTAAAGTGTTTTTGACAACTTTTTTTGATTGCAGCCGTTCTAGACCAGCTAGAGAGCTTGTTTTAGGCTCAAATAAAAGAGGAACTTCCCCTCTTGAACTTCCTAGAGTTTTATTTAATTCGGTTTTCAACTTTACCAATAGTGATCCAAGGAAAAAAGCAAGAAAATCACCCAAATACTAAGCTCTAAGCGCTCATCTCTGCTAGTTTAGAAGTTATGGCGTAAAGTGTTTTTGACAACTTTTTGAGATTGCTGCCGTTCTAGACCAGCTAGAGAGCTTGTTTTAGGCTAAAATAAAAGATAAACTTCCCCTCTTAAACGTCCTAGAGTTTCATTTAATTCGGTTTTCAACTTTACCAATAGTGATCCAAAGAAAATGGCAAGAAAATCACCAAAATACGAAAAATTTGAAGTTTGAAATTGGTAATCTAGCTTTTTCCGCTTGGCTTGTAGAGCAGTTTAAAGTTGTATGCCTGTAGACAAAAAACCCGGTCTTTTGAAAATTCTTCCCATTCAACTCTAGGCGCTCTATCTCTACTAGTTTAGAAGATACGTAATGTGTTTCTGACAACTTTTTGTGATTGCTACCGTTCCAGACCAGCTAGGGAACTGGTTTTTGACTCAAATAAAAGATAAACTTCCCCTCTTTAACGTCCTAGAGTTTCATTTAATTCGGTTTTCAACTTTACCAATAGTGATCCAAAGAAAAAGGCAAGAAAATCACCAAAATACGAAAAATTTGAAGTTTGAAATTGGTAATCTAGCTTTTTCCGCTTGGCTGGTAGAGCAACAAAAATCGTTATTTTGCAAATTCTTCCCATTCAGCTCTAAGCGCTCATCTCTGCTAGTTTAGAAGGTATGGCGTAAAGTGTTTTTGACAACTTTTTGTGATTGCTGCCGTTCTAGACCAGATAGAGAGCTTGTTTTAGGCTCAAATAAAAGAGGAAATTCCCCTCTTGAACGTCCTAGAGTTTCATTTAATTCGGTTTTCAACTTTACCAATAGTGATCCAAAGAAAAAGGCAAGAAAATCACCAAAATACGAAAAATTTGAAGTTTAAAATTGGTAATCTAGCTTTTTCCGCTGGTAGAGCAACAAAAATCGGTATTTTGCAAATTCTTCCCATTCAGCTCTAAGCGTTCATCTCTGCTAGTTTAGAAGGTATGGCGTAAAGTGTTTTTGACAACTTTTTGTGATTGCTGCCGTTCTAGACCAGCTAGAGAGCTTGTTTTAGGCTCAAATAAAAGAGGAAATTCCCCTCTTGAACGTCCTAGAGTTTCATTTAATTCGGTTTTCAACTTTACCAATAGTGATCCAAAGAAAAAGGCAAGAAAATCACCAAAATACGAAAAATTTGAAGTTTAAAATTGGTAATCTAGCTTTTTCCGCTGGTAGAGCAACAAAAATCGGTATTTTGCAAATTCTTCCCATTCAGCTCTAAGCGCTCATCTCTGCTAGTTTAGAAGGTATGGCGTAAAGTGTTTTTGAAAACTTTTTGTGATTGCTGCCGTTCCAGACCAGATAGAGAGGTGGTTTTTGGCTCAAATAAAAGATAAACTTCCCCTCTTTAACGTCCTAGAGTTTCATTTAATTTGGTTTTCAACTTTACCAATAGTGATCCAAAGAAAATGGCAAGAAAATCACCAAAATACGAAAAATTTGAAATTGGTAATCTAGCTTTTTCCGCTTGTCTTGTAGAGCAGTTTAAAGTTGTATGCCTGTAGACAAAAAACCCGGTCTTTTGAAAATTCTTCCCATTCAACTCTAGGCGCTCTATCTCTACTAGTTTAGAAGATACGTAATGTGTTTCTGACAACTTTTTGTGATTGCTACCGTTCCAGACCAGCTAGAGAGCTGGTTTTTGGCTCAAATTAAAGATAAACTTCCCCTCTTTAACGTCCTAGAGTTTTATTTAATTCGGTTTTCAACTTTACCAATAGTGATCCAAAGAAAAAAGCAAGAAAATCACCCAAATACGAAAATTTGAAATTTGAAATTGGTAATCTATCTTTTTCCGCTTGGCTGGTAGAGCAACAAAAATCGGTATTTTGCAAATTCTTCCCATTCAGCTCTAGGCGCTCTATCTCTGCTAGTGTAGAAGGTACGGCGTAAAGTGTTTTTGACAACTTTTTTTGATTGCAGCCGTTCTAGACCAGCTAGAGAACTTGTTTTAGGCTCATATAAAAGAGGAACTTCCCCTCTTGAACTTCCTAGAGTTTTATTTAATTCGGTTTTCAACTTTACCAATAGTGATCCAAGGAAAAAAGCAAGAAAATCACCCAAATACTAAGCTCTAAGCGCTCATCTCTGCTAGTTTAGAAGTTATGGCGTAAAGTGTTTTTGACAACTTTTTGTGATTGCTGCCGTTCTAGACCAGCTAGAGAGCTTGTTTTAGGCTAAAATAAAAGATAAACTTCCCCTCTTAAACGTCCTAGAGTTTCATTTAATTCGGTTTTCAACTTTACCAATAGTGATCCAAAGAAAATGGCAAGAAAATCACCAAAATACGAAAAATTTGAAGTTTGAAATTGGTAATCTAGCTTTTTCCGCTTGGCTTGTAGAGCAGTTTAAAGTTGTATGCCTGTAGACAAAAAACCCGGTCTTTTGAAAATTCTTCCCATTCAACTCTAGGCGCTCTATCTCTACTAGTTTAGAAGATAAGTAATGTGTTTCTGACAACTTTTTGTGATTGCTACCGTTCCAGAACAGCTAGAGAGCTGGTTTTTGACTCAAATAAAAGATAAACTTCCCCTCTTTAACGTCCTAGAGTTTCATTTAATTCGGTTTTCAACTTTACCAATAGTGATCCAAAGAAAAAGGCAAGAAAATCACCAAAATACGAAAAATTTGAAGTTTAAAATTGGTAATCTAGCTTTTTCCGCTGGTAGAGCAACAAAAATCGGTATTTTGCAAATTCTTCCCATTCAGCTCTAAGCGCTCATCTCTGCTAGTTTAGAAGGTATGGCGTAAAGTGTTTTTGACAACTTTTTGTGATTGCTGCCGTTCCAGACCAGATAGAGAGGTGGTTTTTGGCTCAAATAAAAGATAAACTTCCCCTCTTTAACGTCGTAGAGTTTCATTTAATTTGGTTTTCAACTTTACCAATAGTGATCCAAAGAAAATGGCAAAAAAATCACCAAAATAGGAAAAATTTGAAATTGGTAATCTAGCTTTTTCCGCTTGGCTGGTAGAGCAACAAAAATCGGTATTTTGCAAATTCTTCCCATTCAGCTCTAAGCGCTCATCTCTGCTAGTTTAGAAGGTATGGTAATCTAGATTTTTCCGCTTGGCCTGTAGAGCAGTTTAAAGTTGTATGCCTGTAGACAAAAAATCGGTCTTTTGAAAATTCTTTCCATTCAACTCTAGGCGCTCTATCTCTGCTAGTTTAGAAAATACGTAATGTGTTTTTGACAACTTTTTGTGATTGCTACCGTTCCAGACCAGCTAGAGAGCTGGTTTTTGGCTCAAATAAAAGATAAACTTCCCCTCTTTAACGTCCTAGAGTTTCATTTAATTCGGTTTTCAACTTTACCAATAGTGATCCAAAGAAAAAGGCAAGAAAATCACCAAAATACGAAAAATTTGAAGTTTGAAATTGGTAATCTAGCTTTTTCCGCTTGGCTGGTAGAGCAACAAAAATCGGTATTTTGCAAATTCTTCCCATTCAGCTCTAAGCGTTCATCTCTGCTAGTTTAGAAGGTATGGCGTAAAGTGTTTTTGACAACTTTTTGTGATTGCTGCCGTTCTAGACCAGCTAGAGAGCTTGTTTTAGGCTCAAATAAAAGAGGAAATTCCCCTCTTGAACGTCCTAGAGTTTCATTTAATTCGGTTTTCAACTTTACCAATAGTGATCCAAAGAAAAAGGCAAGAAAATCACCAAAATACGAAAAATTTGAAGTTTAAAATTGGTAATCTAGCTTTTTCCGCTGGTAGAGCAACAAAAATCGGTATTTTGCAAATTCTTCCCATTCAGCTCTAAGCGCTCATCTCTGCTAGTTTAGAAGGTATGGCGTAAAGTGTTTTTGAAAACTTTTTGTGATTGCTGCCCTTCCAGACCAGATAGAGAGGTGGTTTTTGGCTCAAATAAAAGATAAACTTCCCCTCTTTAACGTCCTAGAGTTTCATTTAATTTGGTTTTCAACTTTACCAATAGTGATCCAAAGAAAATGGCGAGAAAATCACCAAAATACGAAAAATTTGAAATTGGTAATCTAGCTTTTTCCGCTTGGCTTGTAGAGCAGTTTAAAGTTGTATGCCTGTAGACAAAAAACCCGGTCTTTTGAAAATTCTTCCCATTCAACTCTAGGCGCTCTATCTCTACTAGTTTAGAAGATACGTAATGTGTTTCTGACAACTTTTTGTGATTGCTACCGTTCCAGACCAGCTAGAGAGCTGGTTTTTGGCTCAAATAAAAGATAAACTTCCCCTCTTTAACGTCCTAGAGTTTCATTTAATTCGGTTTTCAACTTTACCAAAAGTTGTCAAAATACGAAAAATTTGAAATTGGTAATCTAGCTTTTTCCGCTTGGCTTGTAGAGCAGTTTAAAGTTGTATGCCTGTAGACAAAAAACCCGGTCTTTTGAAAATTCTTCCCATTCAACTCTAGGCGCTCTATCTCTACTAGTTTAGAAGATACGTAATGTGTTTCTGACAACTTTTTGTGATTGCTACCGTTCCAGACCAGCTAGAGAGCTGGTTTTTGGCTCAAATAAAAGATAAACTTCCCCTCTTTAACGTCCTAGAGTTTTATTTAATTCGGTTTTCAACTTTACCAATAGTGATCCAAAGAAAAAAGCAAGAAAATCACCCAAATACGAAAATTTGAAATTTGAAATTGGTAATCTATCTTTTTCCGCTTGGCTGGTAGAGCAACAAAAATCGGTATTTTGCAAATTCTTCCCATTCAGCTCTAGGCGCTCTATCTCTGCTAGTGTAGAAGGTACGGCGTAAAGTGTTTTTGACAATTTTTTTTGATTGCAGCCGTTCTAGACCAGCTAGAGAGCTTGTTTTAGGCTCAAATAAAAGAGGAACTTCCCCTCTTGAACTTCCTAGAGTTTCATTTAATTCGGTTTTCAACTTTACCAATAGTGATCCAAGGAAAAAAGCAAGAAAATCACCCAAATACTAAGCTCTAAGCGCTCATCTCTGCTAGTTTAGAAGTTATGGCGTAAAGTGTTTTTGACAACTTTTTGTGATTGCTGCCGTTCTAGACCAGCTAGAGAGCTTGTTTTAGGCTAAAATAAAAGATAAACTTCCCCTCTTAAACGTCCTAGAGTTTCATTTAATTCGGTTTTCAACTTTACCAATAGTGATCCAAAGAAAATGGCAAGAAAATCACCAAAATACGAAAAATTTGAAGTTTGAAATTGGTAATCTAGCTTTTTCCGCTTGGCTTGTAGAGCAGTTTAAAGTTGTATGCCTGTAGACAAAAAACCCGGTCTTTTGAAAATTCTTCCCATTCAACTCTAGGCGCTCTATCTCTACTAGTTTAGAAGATACGTAATGTGTTTCTGACAACTTTTTGTGATTGCTACCGTTCCAGACCAGCTAGAGAGCTGGTTTTTGACTCAAATAAAAGATAAACTTCCCCTCTTTAACGTCCTAGAGTTTCATTTAATTCGGTTTTCAACTTTACCAATAGTGATCCAAAGAAAAAGGCAAGAAAATCACCAAAATACGAAAAATTTGAAGTTTAAAATTGGTAATCTAGCTTTTTCCGCTGGTAGAGCAACAAAAATCGGTATTTTGCAAATTCTTCCCATTCAGCTCTAAGCGCTCATCTCTGCTAGTTTAGAAGGTATGGCGTAAAGTGTTTTTGACAACTTTTTGTGATTGCTGCCGTTCCAGACCAGATAGAGAGGTGGTTTTTGGCTCAAATAAAAGATAAACTTCCCCTCTTTAACGTCCTAGAGTTTCATTTAATTTGGTTTTCAACTTTACCAATAGTGATCCAAAGAAAATGGCAAGAAAATCACCAAAATACGAAAAATTTGAAATTGGTAATCTAGCTTTTTCCGCTTGGCTGGTAGAGCAACAAAAATCGGTATTTTGCAAATTCTTCCCATTCAGCTCTAAGCGCTCATCTCTGCTAGTTTAGAAGGTATGGTAATCTAGATTTTTCCGCTTGGCCTGTAGAGCAGTTTAAAGTTGTATGCCTGTAGACAAAAAATCGGTCTTTTGAAAATTCTTTCCATTCAACTCTAGGCGCTCTATCTCTGCTAGTTTAGAAAATACGTAATGTGTTTTTGACAACTTTTTGTGATTGCTACCGTTCCAGACCAGCTAGAGAGCTGGTTTTTGGCTCAAATAAAAGATAAACTTCCCCTCTTTAACGTCCTAGAGTTTCATTTAATTCGGTTTTCAACTTTACCAATAGTGATCCAAAGAAAAAGGCAAGAAAATCACCAAAATACGAAAAATTTGAAGTTTGAAATTGGTAATCTAGCTTTTTCCGCTTGGCTGGTAGAGCAACAAAAATCGGTATTTTGCAAATTCTTCCCATTCTTCCCATAAAGTGTTTTTGACAACTTTTTGTGATTGCTGCCGTTCTAGACCAGCTAGAGAGCTTGTTTTATGCTCAAATAAAAGAGGAACTTCCCCTCTTGAACGTCCTAGAGTTTTATTTAATTCGGTTTTCAACTTTACCAATAGTGATCCAAAGAAAAAAGCAAGAAAATTACCCAAATACGAAAATTTGAAATTTGGAATTGGTAATCTATCTTTTTCCGCTTGGCTGGTAGAGCAACAAAAATCGGTATTTTGCAAATTCTTCCCATTCAGCTCTAAGCGCTCATCTCTGCTAGTTTAGAAGGTATGTGTAAGTGTTTTTGACAACTTTTTGTGATTGCTGCCGTTCTAGACCAGCTAGAGAGCTTGTTTTAGGCTCAAATAAAAGAGGAACTTCCCCTCTTGAACGTCCTAGATTTTCATTTAATTCGGTTTTCAACTTTACCAATAGTGATCCAAAGGAAAAACAAGAAAATCACCCAAATACGAAAAATTTGAAATTTGAAATTAGTAATCTAGCTTTTTCCGCTTGGCTTGTAGAGCAGTTTAAAGTTGTATGCCTGTAGACAAAAAACCCGGTCTTTTGAAAATTCTTCCCATTCAACTGTAGGCGCTCTATCTCTACTAGTTTAGAAGATACGTAATGTGTTTCTGACAACTTTTGGTGATTGCTGCCGTTCCAGACCAGATAGAGAGGTGGTTTTTGGCTCAAATAAAAGATAAACTTCCCCTCTTTAACGTCCTAGAGTTTCATTTAATTTGGTTTTCAACTTTACCAATAGTAATCCAAAGAAAAAGGCAAGAACATCACCCAAAAACGAATAATTTGAAATTGGTAATCTAGCTTTTTCCGCTTGGCTGGTAGAGCAACAAAAATCGGTATTTTGCAAATTCTTCCCATTCAGCTCTAAGCGCTCATCTCTGCTAGTTTAGAAGGTATGGTAATCTAGCTTTGTCTATGCCTGTAGACAAAAAACCCGGTCTTTTGAAAATTCTTCCCATTCAACTCTAGGCGCTCTATCTCTACTAGTTTAGAAGATACGTAATGTGTTTCTGACAACTTTTTGTGATTGCTACCGTTCCAGACCAGCTAGAGAGCTGGTTTTTGATTCAAATAAAAGATAAACTTCCCCTCTTTAACGTCCTAGAGTTTCATTTAATTCGGTTTTCAACTTTACCAATAGTGATCCAAAGAAAAAGGCAAGAAAATCACCAAAATACGAAAAATTTGAAGTTTGAAATTAGTAATCTAGCTTTTTCCGCTTGGCTGGTAGAGCAACAAAAATCGGTATTTTGCAAATTCTTCCCATTCAGCTCTAAGCGCTCATCTCTGCTAGTTTAGAAGGTATGGCGTAAAGTGTTTTTGACAACTTTTTGTGATTGCTGCCGTTCTAGACCAGCTAGAGAGCTTGTTTTAGGCTCAAATAAAAGAGGAACTTCCCCTCTTGAACGTCCTAGAGTTTCATTTAATTCGGTTTTCAACTTTACCAATAGTGATCCAAAGAAAAAGGCAAGAAAATCACCAAAATACGAAAAATTTGCAGTTTAAAATTGGTAATCTAGCTTTTTCCGCTGGTAGAGCAACAAAAATCGGTATTTTGCAAATTCTTCCCATTCAGCTCTAAGCGCTCATCTCTGCTAGTTTAGAAGGTATGGCGTAAAGTGTTTTTGACAACTTTTTGTGATTGCTGCCGTTCCAGACCAGATAGAGAGGTGGTTTTTGGCTCAAATAAAAGATAAACTTCCCCTCTTTAACGTCCTAGAGTTTCATTTAATTTGGTTTTCAACTTTACCAATAGTGATCCAAAGAAAATGGCAAGAAAATCACCAAAATACGAAAAATTTGAAATTGGTAATCTAGCTTTTTCCGCTTGGCTTGTAGAGCAGTTTAAAGTTGTATGCCTGTAGACAAAAAACCCGGTCTTTTGAAAATTCTTCCCATTCAACTGTAGGCGCTCTATCTCTACTAGTTTAGAAGATACGTAATGTGTTTCTGACAACTTTTGGTGATTGCTGCCGTTCCAGACCAGATAGAGAGGTGGTTTTTGGCTCAAATAAAAGAGGAACTTCCCCTCTTGAACTTCCTAGAGTTTTATTTAATTCGGTTTTCAACTTTACCAATAGTGATCCAAGGAAAAAAGCAAGAAAATCACCCAAATACTAAGCTCTAAGCGCTCATCTCTGCTAGTTTAGAAGTTATGGCGTAAAGTGTTTTTGACAACTTTTTGTGATTGCTACCGTTCCAGACCAGCTAGAGAGCTGGTTTTTGGCTCAAATAAAAGATAAACTTCCCCTCTTTAACGTCCTAGAGTTTTATTTAATTCGGTTTTCAACTTTACCAATAGTGATCCAAAGAAAAAAGCAAGAAAATCACCCAAATACGAAAATTTGAAATTTGAAATTGGTAATCTATCTTTTTCCGCTTGGCTGGTAGAGCAACAAAAATCGGTATTTTGCAAATTCTTCCCATTCTTCCCATAAAGTGTTTTTGACAACTTTTTGTGATTGCTGCCGTTCTAGACCAGCTAGAGAGCTTGTTTTATGCTCAAATAAAAGAGGAACTTCCCCTCTTGAACGTCCTAGAGTTTTATTTAATTCGGTTTTCAACTTTACCAATAGTGATCCAAAGAAAAAAGCAAGAAAATTACCCAAATACGAAAATTTGAAATTTGAAATTGGTAATCTATCTTTTTCCGCTTGGCTGGTAGAGCAACAAAAATCGGTATTTTGCAAATTCTTCCCATTCAGCTCTAAGCGCTCATCTCTGCTAGTTTAGAAGGTATGTGTATGTGTTTTTGACAACTTTTTGTGATTGCTGCCGTTCTAGACCAGCTAGAGAGCTTGTTTTAGGCTCAAATAAAAGATAAACTTCCCCTCTTTAACGTCCTAGAGTTTCATTTAATTCGGTTTTCAACTTTACCAATAGTGATCCAAAGAAAAAGGCAAGAAAATCACCAAAATACGAAAAATTTGAAGTTTGAAATTGGTAATCTAGCTTTTTCCGCTTGGCTGGTAGAGCAACAAAAATCGGTATTTTGCAAATTCTTCCCATTCAGCTCTAAGCGCTCATCTCAGCTAGTTTAGAAGTTATGGCGTAAAGTGTTTTTGACAACTTTTTGTGATTGCTGCCGTTCCAGACCAGATAGAGAGGTGGTTTTTGGCTCAAATAAAAGATAAACTTCCCCTCTTTAACGTCCTAGAGTTTCATTTAATTTGGTTTTCAACTTTACCAATAGTGATCCAAAGAAAATGGCAAGAAAATCACCAAAATACGAAAAATTTGAAATTGGTAATCTAGCTTTTTCCGCTTGGCTTGTAGAGCAGTTTAAAGTTGTATGCCTGTAGACAAAAAACCCGGTCTTTTGAAAATTCTTCCCATTCAACTCTAGGCGCTCTATCTCTACTAGTTTTGAAGATACGTAATGTGTTTCTGACAACTTTTTGTGATTGCTACCGTTCCAGACCAGCTAGAGAGCTGGTTTTTGGCTCAAATAAAAGATAAACTTCCCCTCTCTAACGTCCTAGAGTTTTATTTAATTCGGTTTTCAACTTTACCAATAGTGATCCAAAGAAAAAAGCAAGAAAATCACCCAAATACGAAAATTTGAAATTTGAAATTGGTAATCTATCTTTTTCCGCTTGGCTGGTAGAGCAACAAAAATCGGTATTTTGCAAATTCTTCCCATTCAGCTCTAGGCGCTCTATCTCTGCTAGTGTAGAAGGTACGGCGTAAAGTGTTTTTGACAACTTTTTTTGATTGCAGCCGTTCTAGACCAGCTAGAGAGCTTGTTTTAGGCTCAAATAAAAGAGGAACTTCCCCTCTTGAACTTCCTAGAGTTTTATTTAATTCGGTTTTCAACTTTACCAATAGTGATCCAAGGAAAAAAGCAAGAAAATCACCCAAATACTAAGCTCTAAGCGCTCATCTCTGCTAGTTTAGAAGTTATGGCGTAAAGTGTTTTTGACAACTTTTTGTGATTGCTGCCGTTCTAGACCAGCTAGAGAGCTTGTTTTAGGCTAAAATAAAAGATAAACTTCCCCTCTTAAACGTCCTAGAGTTTCATTTAATTCGGTTTTCAACTTTACCAATAGTGATCCAAAGAAAATGGCAAGAAAATCACCAAAATACGAAAAATTTGAAGTTTGAAATTGGTAATCTAGCTTTTTCCGCTTGGCTTGTAGAGCAGTTTAAAGTTGTATGCCTGTAGACAAAAAACCCGGTCTTTTGAAAATTCTTCCCATTCAACTCTAGGCGCTCTATCTCTACTAGTTTAGAAGATACGTAATGTGTTTCTGACAACTTTTTGTGATTGCTACCGTTCCAGACCAGCTAGAGAGCTGGTTTTTGACTGAAATAAAAGATAAACTTCCCCTCTTTAACGTCCTAGAGTTTCATTTAATTCGGTTTTCAACTTTACAATAGTGATCCAAAGAAAAAGGCAAGAAAATCACCAAAATACGAAAAATTTGAAGTTTGAAATTGGTAATCTAGCTTTTTCCGCTTGGCTGGTAGAGCAACAAAAATCGTTATTTTGCAAATTCTTCCCATTCAGCTCTAAGCGCTCATCTCTGCTAGTTTAGAAGGTATGGCGTAAAGTGTTTTTGACAACTTTTTGTGATTGCTGCCGTTCTAGACCAGCTAGAGAGCTTGTTTTAGGCTCAAATAAAAGAGGAAATTCCCCTCTTGAACGTCCTAGAGTTTCATTTAATTCGGTTTTCAACTTTACCAATAGTGATCCAAAGAAAAAGGCAAGAAAATCACCAAAATACGAAAAATTTGAAGTTTAAAATTGGTAATCTAGCTTTTTCCGCTGGTAGAGCAACAAAAATCGGTATTTTGCAAATTCTTCCCATTCAGCTCTAAGCGCTCATCTCTGCTAGTTTAGAAGGTATGGCGTAATGTGTTTTTGACAACTTTTTGTGATTGCTACCGTTCCAGACCAGCTAGAGAGCTGGTTTTTGGCTCAAATAAAAGATAAACTTCCCCTCTTTAACGTCCTAGAGTTTCATTTAATTCGGTTTTCAACTTTACCAATAGTGATCCAAAGAAAAAGGCAAGAAAATCACCAAAATACGAAAAATTTGAAGTTTGAAATTGGTAATCTAGCTTTTTCCGCTTGGCTGGTAGAGCAACAAAAATCGGTATTTTGCAAATTCTTCCCATTCAGCTCTAAGCGCTCATCTCTGCTAGTTTAGAAGGTATGGCGTAATGTGTTTTTGACAACTTTTTGTGATTGCTGCCGTTCTAGACCAGCTAGAGAGCTTGTTTTAGGCTCAAATAAAAGAGGAACTTCCCCTCCTGAACGTCCTAGAGTTTCATTTAATTCGGTTTTCAACTTTACCAATAGTGATCCAAAGAAAAAAGCAAAAAAATCACCCAAATACGAAAATTTGAAATTTGAAATTCGTAATCTAGCTTTTTCCGCTTGGCTGGTAGAGCAACAAAAATCGGTATTTTGCAAATTCTTCCCATTCAGCTCTAAGCGCTCATCTCTGCTAGTTTAGAAGGTATGGTAATCTAGCTTTTTCCGCTTGGCTTGTAGAGCAGTTTAAAGTTGTATGCCTGTAGACAAAAAAATCGGTCTTTTGAAAATTCTTCCCATTCAACTCTAGGCGCTCTATCTCTGCTAGTTTAGAAAATACGTAATGTGTTTTTGACAACTTTTTGTGATTGCTACCGTTCCAGACCAGCTAGAGAGCTGGTTTTTGGCTCAAGTAAAAGATAAACTTCCCCTCTTGAACGTCCTAGATTTTCATTTAATTCGGTTTTCAACTTTACCAATAGTGATCCAAGGAAAAAAGCAAGAAAATCACCCAAATACTAAGCTCTAAGCGCTCATCTCTGCTAGTTTAGAAGTTATGGCGAAAAGTGTTTTTGACAACTTTTTGTGATTGCTGCCGTTCTAGACCAGCTAGAGAGCTTGTTTTAGGCTAAAATAAAAGATAAACTTCCCCTCTTAAACGTCCTAGAGTTTCATTTAATTCGGTTTTCAACTTTACCAATAGTGATCCAAAGAAAATGGCAAGAAAATCACCAAAATACGAAAAATTTGAAGTTTGAAATTGGTAATCTAGCTTTTTCCGCTTGGCTTGTAGAGCAGTTTAAAGTTGTATGCCTGTAGACAAAAAACCCGGTCTTTTGAAAATTCTTCCCATTCAACTCTAGGCGCTCTATCTCTACTAGTTTAGAAGATACGTAATGTGTTTCTGACAACTTTTTGTGATTGCTACCGTTCCAGACCAGCTAGAGAGCTGGTTTTTGGCTCAAATAAAAGATAAACTTCCCCTCTTTAACGTCCTAGAGTTTCATTTAATTCGGTTTTCAACTTTACCAATAGTGATCCAAATTTGAAGTTTGAAATTGGTAATCTAGCTTTTTCCGCTTGGCTGGTAGAGCAACAAAAATCGGTATTTTGCAAATTCTTCCCATTCAGCTCTAAGCGCTCATCTCTGCTAGTTTAGAAGGTATGGCGTAAAGTGTTTTTGAAAACTTTTTGTGATTGCTGCCGTTCTAGACCAGCTAGAGAGCTTGTTTTAGGCTCAAATAAAAGAGGAAATTCCCCTCTTGAACGTCCTAGAGTTTCATTTAATTCGGTTTTCAACTTTACCAATAGTGATCCAAAGAAAAAAGCAAAAAAATCACCCAAATACGAAAATTTGAAATTTGAAATTGGTAATCTAGCTTTTTCCGCTGGTAGAGCAACAAAAATCGGTATTTTGCAAATTCTTCCCATTCAACTCTAGGCGCTCTATCTCTACTAGTTTAGAAGATACGTAATGTGTTTCTGACAACTTTTGGTGATTGCTGCCGTTCCAGACCAGATAGAGAGGTGGTTTTTGGCTCAAATAAAAGATAAACTTCCCCTCTTTAACGTCCTAGAGTTTCATTTAATTTGGTTTTCAACTTTACCAATAGTAATCCAAAGAAAAAGGCAAGAACATCTCCCAAATACGAATAATTTGAAATTGGAAATCTAGCTTTTTCCGCTTGGCTGGTAGAGCAACAAAAATCGGTATTTTGCAAATTCTTCCCATTCAGCTCTAAGCGCTCATCTCTGCTAGTTTAGAAGGTATGGTAATCTAGATTTTTCCGCTTGGCTTGTAGAGCAGTTTAAAGTTGTATGCCTGTAGACAAAAAAATCGGTCTTTTGAAAATTCTTCCCATTCAACTCTAGGAGCTCTATCTCTGCTAGTTTAGAAAATACGTAATGTGTTTTTGACAACTTTTTGTGATTGCTACCGTTCCAGACCAGCTAGAGAGCTGGTTTTTGGCTCAAATAAAAGATAAACTTCCCCTCTTTAACGTCCTAGAGTTTCATTTAATTCGGTTTTCAACTTTACCAATAGTGATCCAAAGAAAAAGGCAAGAAAATCACCAAAATACGAAAAATTTGAAGTTTGAAATTGGTAATCTAGCTTTTTCCGCTTGGCTGGTAGAGCAACAAAAATCGGTATTTTGCAAATTCTTCCCATTCAGCTCTAAGCGCTCATCTCTGCTAGTTTAGAAGGTATGGTAATCTAGCTTTTTCCGCTTGGCTTGTAGAGCAGTTTAAAGTTGTATGCCTGTAGACAAAAAATCGGTCTTTTGAAAATTCTTCCCATTCAACTCTAGGCGCTCTATCTCTGCTAGTTTAGAAAATACGTAATGTGTTTTTGACAACTTTTTGTGATTGCTACCGTTCCAGACCAGCTAGAGAGCTGGTTTTTGGCTCAAGTAAAAGATAAACTTCCCCTTTTGAACGTCCTAGATTTTCATTTAATTCGGTTTTCAACTTTACCAATAGTGATCCAAAGGAAAAACAAGAAAATCACCCAAATACGAAAAATTTGAAATTGGTAATCTAGCTTTTTCCGCTTGGCTTGTAGAGCAGTTTAAAGTTGTATGCCTGTAGACAAAAAACCCGGTCTTTTGAAAATTCTTCCCATTCAACTGTAGGCGCTCTATCTCTACTAGTTTAGAAGATACGTAATGTGTTTCTGACAACTTTTGGTGATTGCTGCCGTTCCAGACCAGATAGAGAGGTGGTTTTTGGCTCAAATAAAAGATAAACTTCCTCTCTTTAACGTCCTAGAGTTTCATTTAATTCGGTTTTCAACTTTACCAATAGTGATCCAAAGAAAAAAGCAAGAAAATCACCCAAATACGAATAATTTGAAATTGGTAATCTAGCTTTTTCCGCTTGGCTGGTAGAGCAACAAAAATCGGTATTTTGCAAATTCTTCCCATTCAGCTCTAAGCGCTCATCTCTGCTAGTTTAGAAGGTATGGTAATCTAGCTTTTTCCGCTTGGCTTGTAGAGCAGTTTAAAGTTGTATGCCTGTAGACAAAAAATCGGTCTTTTGAAAATTCTTCCCATTCAACTCTAGGCGCTCTATCTCTGCTAGTTTAGAAAATACGTAATGTGTTTTTGACAACTTTTTGTGATTGCTACCGTTCCAGACCAGCTAGAGAGCTGGTTTTTGGCTCAAATAAAAGATAAACTTCCCCTCTTTAACGTCCTAGAGTTTCATTTAATTCGGTTTTCAACTTTACCAATAGTGATCCAAAGAAAAAGGCAAGAAAATCACCCAAATACGAAAAATTTGAAATTTGAAATTGGTAATCTAGCTTTTTCCGCTTGGCTTGTAGAGCAGTTTAAAGTTGTATGCCTGTAGACAAAAAACCCGGTCTTTTGAAAATTCTTCCCATTCAACTGTAGGCGCTCTATCTCTACTAGTTTAGAAGATACGTAATGTGTTTCTGACAACTTTTGGTGATTGCTGCCGTTCCAGACCAGATAGAGAGGTGGTTTTTGGCTCAAATAAAAGATAAACTTCCTCTCTTTAACGTCCTAGAGTTTCATTTAATTCGGTTTTCAACTTTACCAATAGTGATCCAAAGAAAAAAGCAAGAAAATCACCCAAATACGAATAATTTGAAATTGGTAATCTAGCTTTTTCCGCTTGGCTGGTAGAGCAACAAAAATCGGTATTTTGCAAATTCTTCCCATTCAGCTCTAAGCGCTCATCTCTGCTAGTTTAGAAGGTATGGCGTAAAGTGTTTTTGACAACTTTTTGTGATTGCTGCCGTTCTAGACCAGCTAGAGAGCTTGTTTTAGGCTAAAATAAAAGATAAACTTCCCCTCTTAAACGTCCTAGAGTTTCATTTAATTCGGTTTTCAACTTTACCAATAGTGATCCAAAGAAAATGGCAAGAAAATCACCAAAATACGAAAAATTTGAAGTTTGAAATTGGTAATCTAGCTTTTTCCGCTTGGCTTGTAGAGCAGTTTAAAGTTGAATGCCTGTAGACAAAAAACCCGGTCTTTTGAAAATTCTTCCCATTCAACTCTAGGCGCTCTATCTCTACTAGTTTAGAAGATACGTAATGTGTTTCTGACAACTTTTTGTGATTGCTACCGTTCCAGACCAGCTAGAGAGCTGGTTTTTGGCTCAAATAAAAGATAAACTTCCCCTCTTTAACGTCCTAGAGTTTCATTTAATTCGGTTTTCAACTTTACCAATAGTGATCCAAAGAAAAAGGCAAGAAAATCACCCAAATACGAAAAATTTGAAGTTTGAAATTGGTAATCTAGCTTTTTCCGCTTGGCTGGTAGAGCAACAAAAATCGGTATTTTGCAAATTCTTCCCATTCAGCTCTAAGCGCTCATCTCTGCTAGTTTAGAAGGTATGGCGTAAAGTGTTTTTGACAACTTTTTGTGATTGCTGCCGTTCTAGACCAGCTAGAGAGCTTGTTTTAGGCTCAAATAAAAGAGGAAATTCCCCTCTTGAACGTCCTAGAGTTTCATTTAATTCGGTTTTCAACTTTACCAATAGTGATCCAAAGAAAAAAGCAAGAAAATCACCCAAATACGAAAATTTGAAATTTGAAATTGGTAATCTAGCTTTTTCCGCTTGGCTGGTAGAGCAACAAAAATCGGTATTTTGCAAATTCTTCCCATTCAGCTGTAAGCGCTCATCTCTGCTAGTTTAGAAGGTATGGTAATCTAGCTTTTTCCGCTTGGCTTGTAGAGCAGTTTAAAGTTGTATGCCTGTAGACAAAAAAATCGGTCTTTTGAAAATTCTTCCCATTCAACTCTAGGCGCTCTATCTCTGCTAGTTTAGAAAATACGTAATGTGTTTTTGACAACTTTTTGTGATTGCTACCGTTCCAGACCAGCTAGAGAGCTGGTTTTTGGCTCAAATAAAAGATAAACTTCCCCTCTTTAACGTCCTAGAGTTTCATTTAATTCGGTTTTCAACTTTACCAATAGTGATCCAAAGAAAAAGGCAAGAAAATCACCAAAATACGAAAAATTTGAAGTTTGAAATTGGTAATCTAGCTTTTTCCGCTTGGCTGGTAGAGCAACAAAAATCGGTATTTTGTAAATTCTTCCCATTCAGCTCTAAGCGCTCATCTCTGCTAGTTTAGAAGGTATGGCGTAAAGTGTTTTTGACAACTTTTTGTGATTGCTGCCGTTCTAGACCAGCTAGAGAGCTTGTTTTAGGCTCAAATAAAAGAGGAAATTCCCCTCTTGAACGTCCTAGAGTTTCATTTAACTCGGTTTTCAACTTTACCAATAGTGATCCAAAGAAAAAGGCAAGAAAATCACCAAAATACGAAAAATTTGAAGTTTGAAATTGGTAATCTAGCTTTTTCCGCTGGTAGAGCAACAAAAATCGGTATTTTGAAAATTCTTCCCATTCAGCTCTAAGCGCTCATCTCTGCTAGTTTAGAAGGTATGGCGTAAAGTGTTTTTGACAACTTTTTGTGATTGCTGCCGTTCTAGACCAGCTAGAGAGCTTGTTTTAGGCTCAAATAAAAGAGGAAATTCCCCTCTTGAACGAGCTAAAGTTTCATTTAATTCGGTTTTCAACTTTACCAATAGTGATCCAAAGAAAAAAGCAAAAAAATCACCCAAATACGAAAATTTGAAATTGGTAATCTAGCTTTTTCCGCTTGGCTGGTAGAGCAACAAAAATCGGTTTTTGCAAATTCTTCCCATTCAGCTCTAAGCGCTCATCTCTGCTAGTTTAGAAGGTACGGTAATCTAGCTTTTTCCGCTTGGCTTGTAGAGCAGTTTAAAGTTGTATGCCTGTAGACAAAAAAATCGGTCTTTTGAAAATTCTTCCCATTCAACTCTAGGCGCTCTATCTCTGCTAGTTTAGAAAATACGTAATGTGTTTTTGACAACTTTTTGTGATTGCTACCGTTCCAGACCAGCTAGAGAGCTGGTTTTTGGCTCAAGTAAAAGATAAACTTCCCCTCTTGAACGTCCTAGATTTTCATTTAATTCGGTTTTCAACTTTACCAATAGTGATCCAAAGGAAAAACAAGAAAATCACCCAAATACGAAAAATTTGAAATTTGAAATTGGTAATCTAGCTTTTTCCGCTTGGCTTGTAGAGCAGTTTAAAGTTGTATGCCTGTAGACAAAAAACCCGGTCTTTTGAAAATTCTTCCCATTCAACTGTAGGCGCTCTATCTCTACTAGTTTAGAAGATACGTAATGTGTTTCTGACAACTTTTGGTGATTGCTGCCGTTCCAGACCAGATAGAGAGGTGGTTTTTGGCTCAAATAAAAGATAAACTTCCCCTCTTTAACGTCCTAGAGTTTCATTTAATTCGGTTTTCAACTTTACCAATAGTGATCCAAAGAAAAAAGCAAGAAAATCACCCAAATACGAATAATTTGAAATTGGTAATCTAGCTTTTTCCGCTTGGCTGGTAGAGCAACAAAAATCGGTATTTTGCAAATTCTTCCCATTCAGCTCTAAGCGCTCATCTCTGCTAGTTTAGAAGGTATGGCGTAAAGTGTTTTTGACAACTTTTTGTGATTGCTGCCGTTCTAGACCAGCTAGAGAGCTTGTTTTAGGCTAAAATAAAAGATAAACTTCCCCTCTTAAACGTCCTAGAGTTTCATTTAATTCGGTTTTCAACTTTACCAATAGTGATCCAAAGAAAATGGCAAGAAAATCACCAAAATACGAAAAATTTGAAGTTTGAAATTGGTAATCTAGCTTTTTCCGCTTGGCTTGTAGAGCAGTTTAAAGTTGTATGCCTGTAGACAAAAAACCCGGTCTTTTGAAAATTCTTCCCATTCAACTCTAGGCGCTCTATCTCTACTAGTTTAGAAGATACGTAATGTGTTTCTGACAACTTTTTGTGATTGCTACCGTTCCAGACCAGCTAGAGAGCTGGTTTTTGGCTCAAATAAAAGATAAACTTCCCCTCTTTAACGTCCTAGAGTTTCATTTAATTCGGTTTTCAACTTTACCAATAGTGATCCAAAGAAAAAGGCAAGAAAATCACCAAAATACGAAAAATTTGAAGTTTGAAATTGGTAATCTAGCTTTTTCCGCTTGGCTGGTAGAGCAACAAAAATCGGTATTTTGCAAATTCTTCCCATTCAGCTCTAAGCGCTCATCTCTGCTAGTTTAGAAGGTATGGTAATCTAGATTTTTCCGCTTGGCTTGTAGAGCAGTTTAAAGTTGTATGCCTGTAGACAAAAAAATCGGTCTTTTGAAAATTCTTCCCATTCAACTCTAGGCGCTCTATCTCTGCTAGTTTAGAAAATACGTAATGTGTTTTTGACAACTTTTTGTGATTGCTACCGTTCCAGACCAGCTAGAGAGCTGGTTTTTGGCTCAAATAAAAGATAAACTTCCCCTCTTTAACGTTCTAGAGTTTCATTTAATTCGGTTTTCAACTTTACCAATAGTGATCCAAAGAAAAAGGCAAGAAAATCACCAAAATACGAAAAATTTGAAGTTTGAAATTGGTAATCTAGCTTTTTCCGCTTGGCTGGTAGAGCAACAAAAATCGGTCTTTTGAAAATTCTTCCCATTCAACTCTAGGCGCTCTATCTCTGCTAGTTTAGAAAATACGTAATGTGTTTTTGACAACTTTTTGTGATTGCTACCGTTCCAGACCAGCTAGAGAGCTGGTTTTTGGCTCAAATAAAAGATAAACTTCCCCTCTTTAACGTCCTAGAGTTTCATTTAATTCGGTTTTCAACTTTACCAATAGTGATCCAAAGAAAAAGGCAAGAAAATCACCAAAATACGAAAAATTTGAAGTTTGAAATTGGTAATCTAGCTTTTTCCGCTTGGCTGGTAGAGCAACAAAAATCGGTATTTTGTAAATTCTTCCCATTCAGCTCTAAGCGCTCATCTCTGCTAGTTTAGAAGGTATGGCGTAAAGTGTTTTTGACAACTTTTTGTGATTGCTGCCGTTCTAGACCAGCTAGAGAGCTTGTTTTAGGCTCAAATAAAAGAGGAAATTCCCCTCTTGAACGAGCTAAAGTTTCATTTAATTCGGTTTTCAACTTTACCAATAGTGATCCAAAGAAAAAAGCAAAAAAATCACCCAAATACGAAAATTTGAAATTGGTAATCTAGCTTTTTCCGCTTGGCTGGTAGAGCAACAAAAATCGGTTTTTGCAAATTCTTCCCATTCAGCTCTAAGCGCTCATCTCTGCTAGTTTAGAAGGTACGGTAATCTAGCTTTTTCCGCTTGGCTTGTAGAGCAGTTTAAAGTTGTATGCCTGTAGACAAAAAAATCGGTCTTTTGAAAATTCTTCCCATTCAACTCTAGGCGCTCTATCTCTGCTAGTTTAGAAAATACGTAATGTGTTTTTGACAACTTTTTGTGATTGCTACCGTTCCAGACCAGCTAGAGAGCTGGTTTTTGGCTCAAGTAAAAGATAAACTTCCCCTCTTGAACGTCCTAGATTTTCATTTAATTCGGTTTTCAACTTTACCAATAGTGATCCAAAGGAAAAACAAGAAAATCACCCAAATACGAAAAATTTGAAATTTGAAATTGGTAATCTAGCTTTTTCCGCTTGGCTTGTAGAGCAGTTTAAAGTTGTATGCCTGTAGACAAAAAACCCGGTCTTTTGAAAATTCTTCCCATTCAACTGTAGGCGCTCTATCTCTACTAGTTTAGAAGATACGTAATGTGTTTCTGACAACTTTTGGTGATTGCTGCCGTTCCAGACCAGATAGAGAGGTGGTTTTTGGCTCAAATAAAAGATAAACTTCCCCTCTTTAACGTCCTAGAGTTTCATTTAATTCGGTTTTCAACTTTACCAATAGTGATCCAAAGAAAAAAGCAAGAAAATCACCCAAATACGAATAATTTGAAATTGGTAATCTAGCTTTTTCCGCTTGGCTGGTAGAGCAACAAAAATCGGTATTTTGCAAATTCTTCCCATTCAGCTCTAAGCGCTCATCTCTGCTAGTTTAGAAGGTATGGCGTAAAGTGTTTTTGACAACTTTTTGTGATTGCTGCCGTTCTAGACCAGCTAGAGAGCTTGTTTTAGGCTAAAATAAAAGATAAACTTCCCCTCTTAAACGTCCTAGAGTTTCATTTAATTCGGTTTTCAACTTTACCAATAGTGATCCAAAGAAAATGGCAAGAAAATCACCAAAATACGAAAAATTTGAAGTTTGAAATTGGTAATCTAGCTTTTTCCGCTTGGCTTGTAGAGCAGTTTAAAGTTGTATGCCTGTAGACAAAAAACCCGGTCTTTTGAAAATTCTTCCCATTCAACTCTAGGCGCTCTATCTCTACTAGTTTAGAAGATACGTAATGTGTTTCTGACAACTTTTTGTGATTGCTACCGTTCCAGACCAGCTAGAGAGCTGGTTTTTGGCTCAAATAAAAGATAAACTTCCCCTCTTTAACGTCCTAGAGTTTCATTTAATTCGGTTTTCAACTTTACCAATAGTGATCCAAAGAAAAAGGCAAGAAAATCACCAAAATACGAAAAATTTGAAGTTTGAAATTGGTAATCTAGCTTTTTCCGCTTGGCTGGTAGAGCAACAAAAATCGGTATTTTGCAAATTCTTCCCATTCAGCTCTAAGCGCTCATCTCTGCTAGTTTAGAAGGTATGGTAATCTAGATTTTTCCGCTTGGCTTGTAGAGCAGTTTAAAGTTGTATGCCTGTAGACAAAAAAATCGGTCTTTTGAAAATTCTTCCCATTCAACTCTAGGCGCTCTATCTCTGCTAGTTTAGAAAATACGTAATGTGTTTTTGACAACTTTTTGTGATTGCTACCGTTCCAGACCAGCTAGAGAGCTGGTTTTTGGCTCAAATAAAAGATAAACTTCCCCTCTTTAACGTTCTAGAGTTTCATTTAATTCGGTTTTCAACTTTACCAATAGTGATCCAAAGAAAAAGGCAAGAAAATCACCAAAATACGAAAAATTTGAAGTTTGAAATTGGTAATCTAGCTTTTTCCGCTTGGCTGGTAGAGCAACAAAAATCGGTATTTTGCAAATTCTTCCCATTCAGCTCTAAGCGCTCATCTCTGCTAGTTTAGAAGGTATGGCGTAAAGTGTTTTTGACAACTTTTTGTGATTGCTGCCGTTCTAGACCAGCTAGAGAGCTTGTTTTAGGCTCAAATAAAAGAGGAAACTCCCCTCTTGAACGTCCTAGAGTTTCATTTAATTCGGTTTTCAACTTTACCAATAGTGATTCAAAGAAAAAAGCAAAAAAATAACCCAAATACGAAAATTTGAAATTTGAAATTCGTAATCTAGCTTTTTCCGCTTGGCTGGTAGAGCAACAAAAATCGGTATTTTGCAAATTCTTCCCATTCAGCTCTAAGCGCTCATCTCTGCTAGTTTAGAAGGTATGGTAATCTAGCTTTTTCCGCTTGGCTTGTAGAGCAGTTTAAAGTTGTATGCCTGTAGACAAAAAAATCGGTCTTTTGAAAATTCTTCCCATTCAACTCTAGGCGCTCTATCTCTGCTAGTTTAGAAAATACGTAATGTGTTTTTGACAACTTTTTGTGATTGCTACCGTTCCAGACCAGCTAGAGAGCTGGTTTTTGGCTCAAGTAAAAGATAAACTTCCCCTCTTGAACGTCCTAGATTTTCATTTAATTCGGTTTTCAACTTTACCAATAGTGATCCAAGGAAAAAAGCAAGAAAATCACCCAAATACTAAGCTCTAAGCGCTCATCTCTGCTAGTTTAGAAGTTATGGCGTAAAGTGTTTTTGACAACTTTTTGTGATTGCTGCCGTTCTAGACCAGCTAGAGAGCTTGTTTTAGGCTAAAATAAAAGATAAACTTCCCCTCTTAAACGTCCTAGAGTTTCATTTAATTCGGTTTTCAACTTTACCAATAGTGATCCAAAGAAAATGGCAAGAAAATCACCAAAATACGAAAAATTTGAAGTTTGAAATTGGTAATCTAGCTTTTTCCGCTTGGCTTGTAGAGCAGTTTAAAGTTGTATGCCTGTAGACAAAAAACCCGGTCTTTTGAAAATTCTTCCCATTCAACTCTAGGCGCTCTATCTCTACTAGTTTAGAAGATACGTAATGTGTTTCTGAAAACTTTTGGTGATTGCTGCCGTTCCAGACCAGATAGAGAGCTGGTTTTTGGCTCAAATAAAAGATAAACTTCCCCTCTTTAACGTCCTAGAGTTTCATTTAATTCGGTTTTCAACTTTACCAATAGTGATCCAAAGAAAAAGGCAAGAAAATCACCAAAATACGAAAAATTTGAAGTTTGAAATTGGTAATCTAGCTTTTTCCGCTTGGCTGGTAGAGCAACAAAAATCGGTATTTTGTAAATTCTTCCCATTCAGCTCTAAGCGCTCATCTCTGCTAGTTTAGAAGGTATGGCGTTAAGTGTTTTTGACAACTTTTTGTGATTGCTGCCGTTCTAGACCAGCTGAGAGCTTGTTTTAGGCTCAAATAAAAGAGGAAATTCCCCTCTTGAACGTCCTAGAGTTTCATTTAACTCGGTTTTCAACTTTACCAATAGTGATCCAAACAAAAAGGCAAGAAAATCACCAAAATACGAAAAATTTGAAGTTTAAAATTGGTAATCTAGCTTTTTCCGCTGGTAGAGCAACAAAAATCGGTCTTTTGAAAATTCTTCCCATTCAACTCTAGGAGCTCTATCTCTGCTAGTTTAGAAAATACGTAATGTGTTTTTGACAACTTTTTGTGATTGCTACCGTTCCAGACCAGCTAGAGAGCTGGTTTTTGGCTCAAATAAAAGATAAACTTCCCCTCTTTAACGTCCTAGAGTTTCATTTAATTTGGTTTTCAACTTTACCAATAGTAATCCAAAGAAAAAGGCAAGAACATCACCCAAATACGAAAATTTGAAATTGGTAATCTAGCTTTTTCCGCTTGGCTGGTAGAGCAACAAAAATCGGTATTTTGCAAATTCTTCCCATTCAGCTCTAAGCGCTCATCTCTGCTAGTTTAGAAGGTATGGTAATCTAGCTTTTTCCGCTTGGCTTGTAGAGCAGTTTAAAGTTGTATGCCTGTAGACAAAAAAATCGGTCTTTTGAAAATTCTTCCCATTCAACTCTAGGCGCTCTATCTCTGCTAGTTTAGAAAATACGTAATGTGTTTTTGACAACTTTTTGTGATTGCTACCGTTCCAGACCAGCTAGAGAGCTGGTTTTTGGCTCAAGTAAAAGATAAACTTCCCCTCTTGAACGTCCTAGATTTTCATTTAATTCGGTTTTCAACTTTACCAATAGTGATCCAAAGGAAAAACAAGAAAATCACCCAAATACGAAAAATTTGAAATTTGAAATTGGTAATCTAGCTTTTTCCGCTTGGCTTGTAGAGCAGTTTAAAGTTGTATGCCTGTAGACAAAAAATCGGTCTTTTGAAAATTCTTCCCATTCAACTGTAGGCGCTCTATCTCTACTAGTTTAGAAGATACGTAATGTGTTTCTGACAACTTTTGGTGATTGCTGCCGTTCCAGACCAGATAGAGAGGTGGTTTTTGGCTCAAATAAAAGATAAACTTCCCCTCTTTAATGTCCTAGAGTTTCATTTAATTTGGTTTTCGACTTTACCAATAGTAATCCAAAGAAAAAGGCAAGAACATCACCCAAATACGAATAATTTGAAATTGGTAATCTAGCTTTTTCCGCTTGGCTGGTAGAGCAACAAAAATCGGTATTTTGCAAATTCTTCCCATTCAGCTCTAAGCGCTCATCTCTGCTAGTTTAGAAGGTATGGCGTAAAGTGTTTTTGACAACTTTTTGTGATTGCTGCCGTTCTAGACCAGCTAGAGAGCTTGTTTTAGGCTCAAATAAAAGTGGAACTTCCCCTCTTGAACGTCCTAGAGTTTTATTTAATTCGGTTTTCAACTTTACCAATAGTGATCCAAAGAAAAAAGCAAGAAAATCATCCAAATACGAAAATTTGAAATTTGAAATTGGTAATCCTTCTTTTTCCGCTTGGCTGGTAGAGCAACAAAAATCGGTATTTTGCAAATTCTTCCCATTCAGCTCTAGGCGCTCTATCTCTGCTAGTGTAGAAGGTACGGCGTAAAGTGTTTTTGACAACTTTTTGTATTGCTGCCGTTCTAGACCAGCTAGAGAGCTTGTTTTAGGCTCAAATAAAAGAGGAACTTCCCGTCTTGAACGTCCTAGAGTTTCATTTAATTCGGTTTTCAACTTTACCAATAGTGATCCAAAGAAAAAAGCAAGAAAATCACCCAAATACGAAAAATTTGAAGTTAGAAATTGGTAATCTAGCTTTTTCCGCTTGGCTTGTAGAGCAGTTTAAAGTTGTATGCCTGTAGACAAAAAACCCGGTCTTTTGAAAATTCTTCCCATTCAACTCTAGGCGCTCTATCTCTACTAGTTTAGAAGATACGTAATGTGTTTCTGACAACTTTTTGTGATTGCTACCGTTCCAGACCAGCTAGAGAGCTGGTTTTTGGCTCAAATAAAAGATAAACTTCCCCTCTTTAACGTCCTAGAGTTTCATTTAATTCGGTTTTCAACTTTACCAATAGTGATCCAAAGAAAAAGGCAAGAAAATCACCAAAATACGAAAAATTTGAAGTTTGAAATTGGTAATCTAGCTTTTTCCGCTTGGCTGGTAGAGCAACAAAAATCGGTATTTTGCAAATTCTTCCCATTCTTCCCATAAAGTGTTTTTGACAACTTTTTGTGATTGCTGCCGTTCTAGACCAGCTAGAGAGCTTGTTTTATGCTCAAATAAAAGAGGAACTTCCCCTCTTGAACGTCCTAGAGTTTTATTTAATTCGGTTTTCAACTTTACCAATAGTGATCCAAAGAAAAAAGCAAGAAAATCACCCAAATAAGAAAATTTGAAATTTGAAATTGGTAATCTATCTTTTTCCGCTTGGCTGGTAGAGCAACAAAAATCGGTATTTTGCAAATTCTTCCCATTCAGCTCTAAGCGCTCATCTCTGCTAGTTTAGAAGATACGTAATGTGTTTCTGACAACTTTTGGTGATTGCTGCCGTTCCAGACCAGATAGAGAGGTGGTTTTTGGCTCAAATAAAAGATAAACTTCCCCTCTTTAACGTCCT
Source organism: Coelopa pilipes (assembly GCA_947389925.1). Classification (NCBI taxonomy): domain Eukaryota; kingdom Metazoa; phylum Arthropoda; class Insecta; order Diptera; family Coelopidae; genus Coelopa; species Coelopa pilipes. The sequence goes on from OX376700.1 coordinate 13,589,439, forward strand.
AGAGTTTCATTTAATTTGGTTTTCAACTTTACCAATAGTAATCCAAAGAAAAAGGCAAGAAAATCACCAAAATACGAAAAATTTGAAGTTTGAAATTGGTAATCTAGCTTTTGCCGCTTGGCTGGTAGAGCAACAAAAATCGGTATTTTGCAAATTCTTCCCATTCAGCTCTAAGCGCTCATCTCTGCTAGTTTAGAAGGTATGGTAATCTAGCTTTTTCCGCTTGGCTTGTAGAGCAGTTTAAAGTTGTATGCCTGTAGACAAAAAAATCGGTCTTTTGAAAATTCTTCCCATTCAACTGTAGGCGCTCTATCTCTACTAGTTTAGAAGATACGTAATGTGTTTCTGACAACTTTTGGTGATTGCTGCCGTTCCAGACCAGATAGAGAGGTGGTTTTTGGCTCAAATAAAAGATAAACTTCCCCTCTTTAACGTCCTAGAGCTTCATTTAATTCGGTTTTCAACTTTACCAATAGTGATCCAAAGAAAAAAGCAAGAAAATCACCCAAATACGAAAAATTTGAAGTTTGAAATTGGTAATCTAGCTTTTTCCGCTTGGCTTGTAGAGCAGTTTAAAGTTGTATGCCTGTAGACAAAAAACCCGGTCTTTTGAAAATTCTTCCCATTCAACTCTAGGCGCTCTATCTCTACTAGTTTAGAAGATACGTAATGTGTTTCTGACAACTTTTTGTGATTGCTACCGTTCCAGACCAGCTAGAGAGCTGGTTTTTGGCTCAAGTAAAAGATAAACTTCCCCTCTTGAACGTCCTAGATTTTCATTTAATTCGGTTTTCAACTTTACCAATAGTGATCCAAAGAAAAAGGCAAGAAAATCACCAAAATACGAAAAATTTGAAGTTTGAAATTGGTAATCTAGCTTTTTCCGCTTGGCTGGTAGAGCAACAAAAATCGGTATTTTGCAAATTCTTCCCATTCTTCCCATAAAGTGTTTTTGACAACTTTTTGTGATTGCTGCCGTTCTAGACCAGCTAGAGAGCTTGTTTTATGCTCAAATAAAAGAGGAACTTCCCCTCTTGAACGTCCTAGAGTTTTATTTAATTCGGTTTTCAACTTTACCAATAGTGATCCAAAGAAAAAAGCAAGAAAATCACCCAAATAAGAAAATTTGAAATTTGAAATTGGTAATCTATCTTTTTCCGCTTGGCTGGTAGAGCAACAAAAATCGGTATTTTGCAAATTCTTCCCATTCAGCTCTAAGCGCTCATCTCTGCTAGTTTAGAAGGTATGTGTAAGTGTTTTTGACAACTTTTTGTGATTGCTGCCGTTCTAGACCAGCTAGAGAGCTTGTTTTAGGCTAAAATAAAAGATAAACTTCCCCTCTTAAACGTCCTAGAGTTTCATTTAATTCGGTTTTCAACTTTACCAATAGTGATCCAAAGAAAATGGCAAGAAAATCACCAAAATACGAAAAATTTGAAGTTTGAAATTGGTAATTTAGCTTTTTCCGCTTGGCTTGTAGAGCAGTTTAAAGTTGTATGCCTGTAGACAAAAAACCCGGTCTTTTGAAAATTCTTCCCATTCAACTCTAGGCGCTCTATCTCTACTAGTTTAGAAGATACGTAATGTGTTTCTGACAACTTTTGGTGATTGCTGCCGTTCCAGACCAGATAGAGAGCTGGTTTTTGGCTCAAATAAAAGATAAACTTCCCCTCTTTAACGTCCTAGAGTTTCATTTAATTCGGTTTTCAACTTTACCAATAGTGATCCAAAGAAAAAGGCAAGAAAATCACCAAAATACGAAAAATTTGAAGTTTGAAATTGGTAATCTAGCTTTTTCCGCTTGGCTGGTAGAGCAACAAAAATCGGTATTTTGTAAATTCTTCCCATTCAGCTCTAAGCGCTCATCTCTGCTAGTTTAGAAGGTATGGCGTAAAGTGTTTTTGACAACTTTTTGTGATTGCTGCCGTTCTAGACCAGCTGAGAGCTTGTTTTAGGCTCAAATAAAAGAGGAAATTCCCCTCTTGAACGTCCTAGAGTTTCATTTAACTCGGTTTTCAACTTTACCAATAGTGATCCAAAGAAAAAAGCAAGAAAATCACCCAAATACTAAGCTCTAAGCGCTCATCTCTGCTAGTTTAGAAGTTATGGCGTAAAGTGTTTTTGACAACTTTTTGTGATTGCTGCCGTTCTAGACCAGCTAGAGAGCTTGTTTTAGGCTAAAATAAAAGATAAACTTCCCCTCTTAAACGTCCTAGAGTTTCATTTAATTCGGTTTTCAACTTTACCAATAGTGATCCAAAGAAAATGGCAAGAAAATCACCAAAATACGAAAAATTTGAAGTTTGAAATTGGTAATCTATCTTTTTCCGCTTGGCTTGTAGAGCAGTTTAAAGTTGTATGCCTGTAGACAAAAAACCCGGTCTTTTGAAAATTCTTCCCATTCAACTCTAGGCGCTCTATCTCTACTAGTTTAGAAGATACGTGATGTGTTTCTGACAACTTTTGGTGATTGCTGCCGTTCCAGACCAGATAGAGAGCTGGTTTTTGGCTCAAATAAAAGATAAACTTCCCCTCTTTAACGTCCTAGAGTTTCATTTAATTCGGTTTTCAACTTTACCAATAGTGATCCAAAGAAAAAGGCAAGAAAATCACCAAAATACGAAAAATTTGAAGTTTGAAATTGGTAATCTAGCTTTTTCCGCTTGGCTGGTAGAGCAACAAAAATCGGTATTTTGTAAATTCTTCCCATTCAGCTCTAAGCGCTCATCTCTGCTAGTTTAGAAGGTATGGCGTAAAGTGTTTTTGACAACTTTTTGTGATTGCTGCCGTTCTAGACCAGCTGAGAGCTTGTTTTAGGCTCAAATAAAAGAGGAAATTCCCCTCTTGAACGTCCTAGAGTTTCATTTAACTCGGTTTTCAACTTTACCAATAGTGATCCAAACAAAAAGGCAAGAAAATCACCCAAATACGAAAAATTTGAAGTTTAAAATTGGTAATCTAGCTTTTTCCGCTGGTAGAGCAACAAAAATCGGTCTTTTGAAAATTCTTCCCATTCAACTCTAGGAGCTCTATCTCTGCTAGTTTAGAAAATACGTAATGTGTTTTTGACAACTTTTTGTGATTGCTACCGTTCCAGACCAGCTAGAGAGCTGGTTTTTGGCTCAAATAAAAGATAAACTTCCCCTCTTTAACGTCCTAGAGTTTCATTTAATTTGGTTTTCAACTTTACCAATAGTAATCCAAAGAAAAAGGCAAGAACATCACCCAAATACGAAAATTTGAAATTGGTAATCTAGCTTTTTCCGCTTGGCTGGTAGAGCAACAAAAATCGGTATTTTGCAAATTCTTCCCATTCAGCTCTAAGCGCTCATCTCTGCTAGTTTAGAAGGTATGGTAATCTAGCTTTTTCCGCTTGGCTTGTAGAGCAGTTTAAAGTTGTATGCCTGTAGACAAAAAAATCGGTCTTTTGAAAATTCTTCCCATTCAACTCTAGGCGCTCTATCTCTGCTAGTTTAGAAAATACGTAATGTGTTTTTGACAACTTTTTGTGATTGCTACCGTTCCAGACCAGCTAGAGAGCTGGTTTTTGGCTCAAGTAAAAGATAAACTTCCCCTCTTGAACGTCCTAGATTTTCATTTAATTCGGTTTTCAACTTTACCAATAGTGATCCAAAGGAAAAACAAGAAAATCACCCAAATACGAAAAATTTGAAATTTGAAATTGGTAATCTAGCTTTTTCCGCTTGGCTTGTAGAGCAGTTTAAAGTTGTATGCCTGTAGACAAAAAACCCGGTCTTTTGAAAATTCTTCCCATTCAACTGTAGGCGCTCTATCTCTACTAGTTTAGAAGATACGTAATGTGTTTCTGACAACTTTTGGTGATTGCTGCCGTTCCAGACCAGATAGAGAGGTGGTTTTTGGCTCAAATAAAAGATAAACTTCCCCTCTTTAATGTCCTAGAGTTTCATTTAATTTGGTTTTCAACTTTACCAATAGTAATCCAAAGAAAAAGGCAAGAACATCACCCAAATACGAATAATTTGAAATTGGTAATCTAGCTTTTTCCGCTTGGCTGGTAGAGCAACAAAAATCGGTATTTTGCAAATTCTTCCCATTCAGCTCTAAGCGCTCATCTCTGCTAGTTTAGAAGGTATGGCGTAAAGTGTTTTTGACAACTTTTTGTGATTGCTGCCGTTCTAGACCAGCTAGAGAGCTTGTTTTAGGCTCAAATAAAAGTGGAACTTCCCCTCTTGAACGTCCTAGAGTTTTATTTAATTCGGTTTTCAACTTTACCAATAGTGATCCAAAGAAAAAAGCAAGAAAATCATCCAAATACGAAAATTTGAAATTTGAAATTGGTAATCCTTCTTTTTCCGCTTGGCTGGTAGAGCAACAAAAATCGGTATTTTGCAAATTCTTCCCATTCAGCTCTAGGCGCTCTATCTCTGCTAGTGTAGAAGGTACGGCGTAAAGTGTTTTTGACAACTTTTTTTGATTGCAGCCGTTCTAGACCAGCTAGAGAGCTTGTTTTAGGCTCAAATATAAGTGGAACTTCCCCTCTTTAACGTCCTAGAGCTTCATTTAATTCGGTTTTCAACTTTACCAATAGTGATCCAAAGAAAAAAGCAAGAAAATCACCCAAATACGAAAAATTTGAAGTTTGAAATTGGTAATCTAGCTTTTTCCGCTTGGCTTGTAGAGCAGTTTAAAGTTGTATGCCTGTAGACAAAAAACCCGGTCTTTTGAAAATTCTTCCCATTCAACTCTAGGCGCTCTATCTCTACTAGTTTAGAAGATACGTAATGTGTTTCTGACAACTTTTTGTGATTGCTACCGTTCCAGACCAGCTAGAGAGCTGGTTTTTGGCTCAAATAAAAGATAAACTTCCCCTCTTTAACGTCCTAGAGTTTCATTTAATTCGGTTTTCAACTTTACCAATAGTGATCCAAAGAAAAAGGCAAGAAAATCACCAAAATACGAAAAATTTGAAGTTTGAAATTGGTAATCTAGCTTTTTCCGCTTGGCTGGTAGAGCAACAAAAATCGGTATTTTGCAAATTCTTCCCATTCTTCCCATAAAGTGGTTTTGACAACTTTTTGTGATTGCTGCCGTTCTAGACCAGCTAGAGAGCTTGTTTTATGCTCAAATAAAAGAGGAACTTCCCCTCTTGAACGTCCTAGAGTTTTATTTAATTCGGTTTTCAACTTTACCAATAGTGATCCAAAGAAAAAAGCAAGAAAATCACCCAAATAAGAAAATTTGAAATTTGAAATTGGTAATCTATCTTTTTCCGCTTGGCTGGTAGAGCAACAAAAATCGGTATTTTGCAAATTCTTCCCATTCAGCTCTAAGCGCTCATCTCTGCTAGTTTAGAAGGTATGTGTAAGTGTTTTTGACAACTTTTTGTGATTGCTGCCGTTCTAGACCAGCTAGAGAGCTTGTTTTAGGCTCAAATAAAAGAGGAACTTCCCCTCTTGAACGTCCTAGATTTTCATTTAATTCGGTTTTCAACTTTACCAATAGTGATCCAAAGGAAAAACAAGAAAATCACCCAAATACGAAAAATTTGAAATTTGAAATTAGTAATCTAGCTTTTTCCGCTTGGCTTGTAGAGCAGTTTAAAGTTGTATGCCTGTAGACAAAAAACCCGGTCTTTTGAAAATTCTTCCCATTCAACTGTAGGCGCTCTATCTCTACTAGTTTAGAAGATACGTAATGTGTTTCTGACAACTTTTGGTGATTGCTGCCGTTCCAGACCAGATAGAGAGGTGGTTTTTGGCTCAAATAAAAGATAAACTTCCCCTCTTTAACGTCCTAGAGTTTCATTTAATTTGGTTTTCAACTTTACCAATAGTAATCCAAAGAAAAAGGCAAGAACATCACCCAAATACGAATAATTTGAAATTGGTAATCTAGCTTTTTCCGCTTGGCTGGTAGAGCAACAAAAATCGGTATTTTGCAAATTCTTCCCATTCAGCTCTAAGCGCTCATCTCTGCTAGTTTAGAAGGTATGGCGTAAAGTGTTTTTGACAACTTTTTGTGATTGCTGCCGTTCTAGACCAGCTAGAGAGCTTGTTTTAGGCTCAAATAAAAGTGGAACTTCCCCTCTTGAACGTCCTAGAGTTTTATTTAATTTGGTTTTCAACTTTACCAAGAGTGATCCAAAGAAAAAAGCAAGAAAATCATCCAAATACGAAAATTTGAAATTTGAAATTGGTAATCTATCTTTTTCCGCTTGGCTGGTAGAGCAACAAAAATCGGTATTTTGCAAATTCTTCCCATTCAGCTCTAGGCGCTCTATCTCTGCTAGTGTAGAAGGTACGGCGTAAAGTGTTTTTGACAACTTTTTTTGATTGCAGCCGTTCTAGACCAGCTAGAGAGCTTGTTTTAGGCTCAAATAAAAGTGGAACTTCCCCTCTTTAACGTCCTAGAGCTTCATTTAATTCGGTTTTCAACTTTACCAATAGTGATCCAAAGAAAAAAGCAAGAAAATCACCCAAATACGAAAAATTTGAAGTTTGAAATTGGTAATCTAGCTTTTTCCGCTTGGCTTGTAGAGCAGTTTAAAGTTGTATGCCTGTAGACAAAAAACCCGGTCTTTTGAAAATTCTTCCCATTCAACTCTAGGCGCTCTATCTCTACTAGTTTAGAAGATACGTAATGTGTTTCTGACAACTTTTTGTGATTGCTACCGTTCCAGACCAGCTAGAGAGCTGGTTTTTGGCTCAAATAAAAGATAAACTTCCCCTCTTTAACGTCCTAGAGTTTCATTTAATTCGGTTTTCAACTTTACCAATAGTGATCCAAAGAAAAAGGCAAGAAAATCACCAAAATACGAAAAATTTGAAGTTTGAAATTGGTAATCTAGCTTTTTCCGCTTGGCTGGTAGAGCAACAAAAATCGGTATTTTGCAAATTCTTCCCATTCTTCCCATAAAGTGTTTTTGACAACTTTTTGTGATTGCTGCCGTTCTAGACCAGCTAGAGAGCTTGTTTTATGCTCAAATAAAAGAGGAACTTCCCCTCTTGAACGTCCTAGAGTTTTATTTAATTCGGTTTTCAACTTTACCAATAGTGATCCAAAGAAAAAAGCAAGAAAATCACCCAAATAAGAAAATTTGAAATTTGAAATTGGTAATCTATCTTTTTCCGCTTGGCTGGTAGAGCAACAAAAATCGGTATTTTGCAAATTCTTCCCATTCAGCTCTAAGCGCTCATCTCTGCTAGTTTAGAAGGTATGTGTAAGTGTTTTTGACAACTTTTTGTGATTGCTGCCGTTCTAGACCAGCTAGAGAGCTTGTTTTAGGCTCAAATAAAAGAGGAACTTCCCCTCTTGAACGTCCTAGATTTTCATTTAATTCGGTTTTCAACTTTACCAATAGTGATCCAAAGGAAAAACAAGAAAATCACCCAAATACGAAAAATTTGAAATTTGAAATTAGTAATCTAGCTTTTTCCGCTTGGCTTGTAGAGCAGTTTAAAGTTGTATGCCTGTAGACAAAAAACCCGGTCTTTTGAAAATTCTTCCCATTCAACTGTAAGCGCTCTATCTCTACTAGTTTAGAAGATACGTAATGTGTTTCTGACAACTTTTGGTGATTGCTGCCGTTCCAGACCAGATAGAGAGGTGGTTTTTGGCTCAAATAAAAGATAAACTTCCCCTCTTTAACGTCCTAGAGTTTCATTTAATTTGGTTTTCAACTTTACCAATAGTAATCCAAAGAAAAAGGCAAGAAAATCACCAAAATACGAAAAATTTGAAGTTTGAAATTGGTAATCTAGCTTTTGCCGCTTGGCTGGTAGAGCAACAAAAATCGGTATTTTGCAAATTCTTCCCATTCAGCTCTAAGCGCTCATCTCTGCTAGTTTAGAAGGTATGGTAATCTAGCTTTTTCCGCTTGGCTTGTAGAGCAGTTTAAAGTTGTATGCCTGTAGACAAAAAAATCGGTCTTTTGAAAATTCTTCCCATTTAACTCTAGGCGCTCTATCTCTGCTAGTTTAGAAAATACGTAATGTGTTTTTGACAACTTTTTGTGATTGCTACCGTTCCAGACCAGCTAGAGAGCTGGTTTTTGGCTCAAATAAAAGATAAACTTCCCCTCTTTAACGTCCTAGAGTTTCATTTAATTCGGTTTTCAACTTTACCAATAGTGATCCAAAGAAAAAGGCAAGAAAATCACCAAAATACTAAAAATTTGAAGTTTGAAATTGGTAATCTAGCTTTTTCCGCTTGGCTGGTAGAGCAACAAAAATCGGTATTTTGCAAATTCTTCCCATTCAGCTCTAAGCGCTCTATCTCTGCTAGTTTAGAAGGTATGGCGTAAAGTGTTTTTGACAACTTTTTGTGATTGCTGCCGTTCTAGACCAGCTAGAGAGCTTGTTTTAGGCTCAAATAAAAGTGGAACTTCCCCTCTTGAACGTCCTAGAGTTTTATTTAATTCGGTTTTCAACTTTACCAATAGTGATCCAAAGAAAAAAGCAAGAAAATCATCCAAATACGAAAATTTGAAATTTGAAATTGGTAATCTATCTTTTTCCGCTTGGCTGGTAGAGCAACAAAAATCGGTATTTTGCAAATTCTTCCCATTCAGCTCTAGGCGCTCTATCTCTGCTAGTGTAGAAGGTACGGCGTAAAGTGTTTTTGACAACTTTTTTTGATTGCAGCCGTTCTAGACCAGCTAGAGAGCTTGTTTTAGGCTCAAATAAAAGTGGAACTTCCCCTCTTTAACGTCCTAGAGCTTCATTTAATTCGGTTTTCAACTTTACCAATAGTGATCCAAAGAAAAAAGCAAGAAAATCACCCAAATACTAAGCCCTAAGCGCTCATCTCTGCTAGTTTAGAAGGTATGGCGTAAAGTGCTTTTGACAACTTTTTGTGATTGCTGCCGTTCTAGACCAGCTAGAGAGCTTGTTTTATGCTCAAATAAAAGAGGAACTTCCCCTCTTGAACGTCCTAGAGTTTTATTTAATTCGGTTTTCAACTTTACCAATAGTGATCCAAAGAAAAAAGCAAGAAAATCACCCAAATACGAAAATTTGAAATTTGAAATTGGTAATCTAGCTTTTTCCGCTTGGCTGGTAGAGCAACAAAAATCGGTATTTTGCAAATTCTTCCCATTCAGCTCTAAGCGCTCTATCTCTGCTAGTTTAGAAGGTATGGTAATCTAGCTTTTTCCGCTTGGCTTGTAGAGCAGTTTGAAGTTGTATGCCTGTAGACAAAAAAATCGGTCTTTTGAAAATTCTTCCCATTCAACTCTAGGCGCTCTATCTCTGCTAGTTTAGAAAATACGTAATGTGTTTTTGACAACTTTTTGTGATTGCTACCGTTCCAGACCAGCTAGAGAGCTGGTTTTTGGCTCAAATAAAAGATAAACTTCCCCTCTTTAACGTCCTAGAGTTTCATTTAATTCGGTTTTCAACTTTACCAATAGTGATCCAAAGAAAAAAGCAAGAAAATCACCCAAATACGAAAATTTGAAATTTGAAATTGGTAATCTAGCTTTTTCCGCTTGGCTGGTAGAGCAACAAAAATCGGTATTTTGCAAATTCTTCCCATTCAGCTCTAAGCGCTCATCTCTGCTAGTTTAGAAGGTATGGTAATCTAGCTTTTTCCGCTTGGCTTGTAGAGCAGTTTAAAGTTGTATGCCTGTAGACAAAAAATCGGTCTTTTGAAAATTCTTCCCATTCAACTCTAGGCGCTCTATCTCTGCTAGTTTAGAAAATACGTAATGTGTTTTTGACAACTTTTTGTGATTGCTACCGTTCCAGACCAGCTAGAGAGCTTGTTTTAGGCTCAAATAAAAGTGGAACTTCCCCTCTTTAATGTCCTAGAGTTTCATTTAATTCGGTTTTCAACTTTACCAATAGTGATCCAAAGAAAAAGGCAAGAAAATCACCAAAATACGAAAAATTTGAAGTTTGAAATTGGTAATCTAGCTTTTTCCGCTTGGCTGGTAGAGCAACAAAAATCGGTATTTTGCAAATTCTTCCCATTCTTCCCATAAAGTGTTTTTGACAACTTTTTGTGATTGCTGCCGTTCTAGACCAGCTAGAGAGCTTGTTTTATGCTCAAATAAAAGAGGAACTTCCCCTCTTGAACGTCCTAGAGTTTTATTTAATTCGGTTTTCAACTTTACCAATAGTGATCCAAAGAAAAAAGCAAGAAAATTACCCAAATACGAAAATTTGAAATTTGAAATTGGTAATCTATCTTTTTCCGCTTGGCTGGTAGAGCAACAAAAATCGGTATTTTGCAAATTCTTCCCATTCAGCTCTAAGCGCTCATCTCTGCTAGTTTAGAAGGTATGTGTAAGTGTTTTTGACAACCTTTTGTGATTGCTGCCGTTCTAGACCAGCTAGAGAGCTTGTTTTAGGCTCAAATAAAAGAGGAACTTCCCCTCTTGAACGTCCTAGATTTTCATTTAATTCGGTTTTCAACTTTACCAATAGTGATCCAAAGGAAAAACAAGAAAATCACCCAAATACGAAAAATTTGAAATTTGAAATTAGTAATCTAGCTTTTTCCGCTTGGCTTGTAGAGCAGTTTAAAGTTGTATGCCTGTAGACAAAAAACCCGGTCTTTTGAAAATTAGGCGCTCTATCTCTACTAGTTTAGAAGATACGTAATGTGTTTCTGACAACTTTTGGTGATTGCTGCCGTTCTAGACCAGCTAGAGAGCTTGTTTTAGGCTCAAATAAAAGAGGAAATTCCCCTCTTGAACGTCCTAGAGTTTCATTTAATTCGGTTTTCAACTTTACCAATAGTGATCCAAAGAAAAGGCAAGAAAATCACCAAAATACGAAAAATTTGAAGTTTAAAATTGGTAATCTAGCTTTTTCCGCTGGTAGAGCAACAAAAATCGGTATTTTGCAAATTCTTCCCATTCAACTCTAGGCGCTCTATCTCTACTAGTTTAGAAGATACGTAATGTGTTTCTGACAACTTTTGGTGATTGCTGCCGTTCCAGACCAGATAGAGAGGTGGTTTTTGGCTCAAATAAAAGATAAACTTCCCCTCTTTAACGTCCTAGAGTTTTATTTAATTCGGTTTTCAACTTTACCAATAGTGATCCAAAGAAAAAAGCAAGAAAATCATCCAAATACGAAAATTTGAAATTTGAAATTGGTAATCTATCTTTTTCCGCTTGGCTGGTAGAGCAACAAAAATCGGTATTTTGCAAATTCTTCCCATTCAGCTCTAGGCGCTCTATCTCTGCTAGTGTAGAAGGTACGGCGTAAAGTGTTTTTGACAACTTTTTTTGATTGCAGCCGTTCTAGACCAGCTAGAGAGCTTGTTTTAGGCTCAAATAAAAGTGTTTTTGAAAACTTTTTTTGATTGCAGCCGTTCTAGACCAGCTAGAGAGCTTGTTTTAGGCTCAAATAAAAGTGGAACTTCCCCTCTTTAACGTCCTAGAGCTTCATTTAATTCGGTTTTCAACTTTACCAATAGTGATCCAAAGAAAAAAGCAAGAAAATCACCCAAATACTAAGCCCTAAGCGCTCATCTCTGCTAGTTTAGAAGGTATGGCGTAAAGTGCTTTGACAACTTTTTGTGATTGCTGCCGTTCTAGACCAGCTAGAGAGCTTGTTTTAGGCTCAAATAAAAGAGGAACTTCCCCTCTTGAACGTCCTAGATTTTCATTTAATTCGGTTTTCAACTTTACCAATAGTGATCCAAAGGAAAAAGCAAGAAAATCACCCAAAAACGAAAATTTGAAATTTTAAATTGGTAATCTATCTTTTTCCGCTTGGCTGGTAGAGCAACAAAAATCGGTATTTTGCAAATTCTTCCCAATCTTGGTGATTGCTGCCGTTCCAGACCAGATAGAGAGGTGGTTTTTGGCTCAAATAAAAGATAAACTTCCCCTCTTTAACGTCCTAGAGTTTCATTTAATTTGGTTTTCAACTTTACCAATAGTAATCCAAAGAAAAAGGCAAGAAAATCACCCAAATACGAAAATTTGAAATTTTAAATTGGTAATCTATCTTTTTCCGCTTGGCTGGTAGAGCAACAAAAATCGGTATTTTGCAAATTCTTCCCATTCAGCTCTAGGCGCTCTATCTCTGCTAGTGTAGAAGGTACGGCGTAAAGTGTTTTTGACAACTTTTTTTGATTGCAGCCGTTCTAGACCAGCTAGAGAGCTTGTTTTCGGCTCAAATAAAAGTGGAATTTCCCCTCTTGAACGTCCTAGAGTTTCATTTAATTCGGTTTTCAACTTTACCAATAGTGACCCAAGGAAAAAAGCAAGAAAATCACCCAAATACTAAGCTCTAAGCGCTCATCTCTGCTAGTTTAGAAGGTATGGCGTAAAGTGTTTTTGACAACTTTTTGTGATTGCTGTCGTTCTAGACCAGCTAGAGAGCTTGTTTTAGGCTCAAATAAAAGAGGAACTTCCCCTCTTGAACGTCCTAGAGTTTCATTTAATTCAGTTTTCAACTTTACCAATAGTGATCCAAAGAAAAAGGCAAGAAAATCACCAAAATACGAAAAATTTGAAATTTGAAACTGGTAATCTAGCTTTTTCCGCTTGGCTGGTAGAGCAACAAAAATCGGTATTTTGCAAATTCTTCCCATTCAGCTCTAGGCGCTCTATCTCTGCTAGTGTAGAAGGTACGGCGTAAAGTGTTTTTGACAACTTTTTTTGATTGCAGCCGTTCTAGACCAGCTAGAGAGCTTGTTTTAGGCTCAAATAAAAGTGGAACTTCCCCTCTTGAACTTCCTAGAGTTTTATTTAATTCGGTTTTCAACTTTACCAATAGTGATCCAAGGAAAAAAGCAAGAAAATCACCCAAATACTAAGCTCTAAGCGCTCATCTCTGCTAGTTTAGAAGTTATGGCGTAAAGTGTTTTTGACAACTTTTTGTGATCGCTGCCGTTCTAGACCAGCTAGAGAGCTTGTTTTAGGCTAAAATAAAAGATAAACTTCCCCTCTTAAACGACCTAGAGTTTCATTTAATTCGGTTTTCAACTTTACCAATAGTGATCCAAAGAAAATGGCAAGAAAATCACCAAAATACGAAAAATTTGAAGTTTGAAATTGGTAATCTAGCTTTTTCCGCTTGGCTGGTAGAGCAACAAAAATCGGTATTTTGCAAATTCTTCCCATTCAGCTCTAAGCGCTCATCTCTGCTAGTTTAGAAGGTATGGCGTAAAGTGTTTTTGACAACTTTTTGTGATTGCTGCCGTTCTAGACCAGCTAGAGAGCTTGTTTTAGGCTCAAATAAAAGCGGAACTTCCCCTCTTGAACGTCCTAGAGTTTTATTTAATTCGGTTTTCAACTTTACCAATAGTGATCCAAAGAAAAAAGCAAGAAAATCATCCAAATACGAAAATTTGAAATTTGAAATTGGTAATCTATCTTTTTCCGCTTGGCTGGTAGAGCAACAAAAATCGGTATTTTGCAAATTCTTCCCATTCAGCTCTAGGCGCTCTATCTCTGCTAGTGTAGAAGGTACGGCGTAAAGTGTTTTTGACAACTTTTTTTGATTGCAGCCGTTCTAGACCAGCTAGAGAGCTTGTTTTAGGCTCAAATAAAAGTGGAACTTCCCCTCTTTAACGTCCTAGAACTTCATTTAATTCGGTTTTCAACTTTACCAATAGTGATCCAAAGAAAAAAGCAAGAAAATCACCCAAATACTAAGCCCTAAGCGCTCATCTCTGCTAGTTTAGAAGGTATGGCGTAAAGTGCTTTTGACAACTTTTTGTGATTGCTGCCGTTCTAGACCAGCTAGAGAGCTTGTTTTATGCTCAAATAAAAGAGGAACTTCCCCTCTTGAACGTCCTAGATTTTTATTTAATTCGGTTTTCAACTTTACCAATAGTGATCCAAAGAAAATGGCAAGAAAATCATCAAAATACGAAAAATTTGAAATTGGTAATCTAGCTTTTTCCGCTTGGCTGGTAGAGCAACAAAAATCGGTATTTTGCAAATTCTTCCCATTCAGCTCTAAGCGCTCATCTCTGCTAGTTTAGAAGGTATGGTAATCTAGATTTTTCCGCTTGGCTTGTAGAGCAGTTTAAAGTTGTATGCCTGTAGACAAAAAATCGGTCTTTTGAAAATTCTTCCCATTCAACTCTAGGCGCTCTATCTCTTCTAGTTTAGAAAATACGTAATGTGTTTTTGACAACTTTTTGTGATTGCTACCGTTCCAGACCAGCTAGAGAGCTTGTTTTAGGCTCAAATAAAAGTGGAACTTCCCCTCTTTAACGTCCTAGAGTTTCATTTAATTCGGTTTTCAACTTTACCAATAGTGATCCAAAGAAAAAGGCAAGAAAATCACCAAAATACGAAAAATTTGAAGTTTGAAATTGGTAATCTAGCTTTTTCCGCTTGGCTGGTAGAGCAACAAAAATCGGTATTTTGCAAATTCTTCCCATTCTTCCCATAAAGTGTTTTTGACAACTTTTTGTGATTGCTGCCGTTCTAGACCAGCTAGAGAGCTTGTTTTATGCTCAAATAAAAGAGGAACTTCCCCTCTTGAACGTCCTAGAGTTTTATTTAATTCGGTTCTCAACTTTACCAATAGTGATCCAAAGAAAAAATCAAGAAAATTACCCAAATACGAAAATTTGAAATTTGAAATTGGTAATCTATCTTTTTCCGCTTGGCTGGTAGAGCAACAAAAATCGGTATTTTGCAAATTCTTCCCATTCAGCTCTAAGCGCTCATCTCTGCTAGTTTAGAAGGTATGTGTAAGTGTTTTTGACAACTTTTTGTGATTGCTGCCGTTCTAGACCAGCTAGAGAGCTTGTTTTAGGCTCAAATAAAAGAGGAACTTCCCCTCTTGAACGTCCTAGATTTTCATTTAATTCGGTTTTCAACTTTACCAATAGTGATCCAAAGGAAAAACAAGAAAATCACCCAAATACGAAAAATTTGAAATTTGAAATTAGTAATCTAGCTTTTTCCGCTTGGCTTGTAGAGCAGTTTAAAGTTGTATGCCTGTAGACAAAAAACCCGGTCTTTTGAAAATTCTTCCCATTCAACTGTAGGCGCTCTATCTCTACTAGTTTAGAAGATACGTAATGTGTTTCTGACAACTTTTGGTGATTGCTGCCGTTCCAGACCAGATAGAGAGGTGGTTTTTGGCTCAAATAAAAGATAAACTTCCCCTCTTTAACGTCCTAGAGTTTCATTTAATTTGGTTTTCAACTTTACCAATAGTAATCCAAAGAAAAAGGCAAGAACATCACCCAAATACGAATAATTTGAAATTGGTAATCTAGCTTTTTCCGCTTGGCTGGTAGAGCAACAAAAATCGGTATTTTGCAAATTCTTCCCATTCAGCTCTAAGCGCTCATCTCTGCTAGTTTAGAAGGTATGGTAATCTAGCTTTTTCCGCTTGGCTTGTAGAGCAGTTTAAAGTTGTATGCCTGTAGACAAAAAAATCGGTCTTTTGAAAATTCTTCCCATTTAACTCTAGGCGCTCTATCTCTGCTAGTTTAGAAAATACGTAATGTGTTTTTGACAACTTTTTGTGATTGCTACCGTTCCAGACCAGCTAGAGAGCTGGTTTTTGGCTCAAATAAAAGATAAACTTCCCCTCTTTAACGTCCTAGAGTTTCATTTAATTCGGTTTTCAACTTTACCAATAGTGATCCAAAGAAAAAGGCAAGAAAATCACCAAAATACTAAAAATTTGAAGTTTGAAATTGGTAATCTAGCTTTTTCCGCTTGGCTGGTAGAGCAACAAAAATCGGTATTTTGCAAATTCTTCCCATTCAGCTCTAGGCGCTCTATCTCTGCTAGTGTAGAAGGTACGGCGTAAAGTGTTTTTGACAACTTTTTTTGATTGCAGCCGTTCTAGACCAGCTAGAGAGCTTGTTTTCGGCTCAAATAAAAGTGGAACTTCCCCTCTTGAACGTCCTAGAGTTTCATTTAATTCGGTTTTCAACTTTACCAATAGTGACCCAAGGAAAAAAGCAAGAAAATCACCCAAATACTAAGCTCTAAGCGCTCATCTCTGCTAGTTTAGAAGGTATGGCGTAAAGTGTTTTTGACAACTTTTTGTGATTGCTGTCGTTCTAGACCAGCTAGAGAGCTTGTTTTAGGCTCAAATAAAAGAGGAACTTCCCCTCTTGAACGTCCTAGAGTTTCATTTAATTCAGTTTTCAACTTTACCAATAGTGATCCAAAGAAAAAGGCAAGAAAATCACCAAAATACGAAAAATTTGAAATTTGAAACTGGTAATCTAGCTTTTTCCGCTTGGCTGGTAGAGCAACAAAAATCGGTATTTTGCAAATTCTTCCCATTCAGCTCTATCTCTGCTAGTGTAGAAGGTACGGCGTAAAGTGTTTTTGACAACTTTTTTTGATTGGAGCCGTTCTAGACCAGCTAGAGAGCTTGTTTTAGGCTCAAATAAAAGTGGAACTTCCCCTCTTGAACTTCCTAGAGTTTTATTTAATTCGGTTTTCAACTTTACCAATAGTGATCCAAGGAAAAAAGCAAGAAAATCACCCAAATACTAAGCTCTAAGCGCTCATCTCTGCTAGTTTAGAAGTTATGGCGTAAAGTGTTTTTGACAACTTTTTGTGATTGCTGCCGTTCTAGACCAGCTAGAGAGCTTGTTTTAGGCTCAAATAAAAGAGGAAATTCCCCTCTTGAACGTCCTAGAGTTTCATTTAATTCGGTTTTCAACTTTACCAATAGTGATCCAAAGAAAAAGGCAAGAAAATCACCAAAATACGAAAAATTTGAAGTTTAAAATTGGTAATCTAGCTTTTTCCGCTGGTAGAGCAACAAAAATCGGTATTTTGCAAATTCTTCCCATTCAACTCTAGGCGCTCTATCTCTACTAGTTTAGAAGATACGTAATGTGTTTCTGACAACTTTTGGTGATTGCTGCCGTTCCAGACCAGATAGAGAGGTGGTTTTTGGCTCAAATAAAAGATAAACTTCCCCTCTTTAACGTCCTAGAGTTTCATTTAATTTGGTTTTCAACTTTACCAATAGTAATCCAAAGAAAAAGGCAAGAACATCACCCAAATACGAATAATTTGAAATTGGTAATCTAGCTTTTTCCGCTTGGCTGGTAGAGCAACAAAAATCGGTATTTTGCAAATTCTTCCCATTCAGCTCTGAGCGCTCATCTCTGCTAGTTTAGAAGGTATGGTAATCTAGATTTTTCCGCTTGGCTTGTAGAGCAGTTTAAAGTTGTATGCCTGTAGACAAAAAAATCGGTCTTTTGAAAATTCTTCCCATTCAACTCTAGGCGCTCTATCTCTGCTAGTTTAGAAAATACGTAATGTGTTTTTGACAACTTTTTGTGATTGCTACCGTTCCAGACCAGCTAGAGAGCTGGTTTTTGGCTCAAATAAAAGATAAACTTCCCCTCTTTAACGTCCTAGAGTTTCATTTAATTCGGTTTTTAACTTTACCAATAGTGATCCAAAGAAAAAGGCAAGAAAATCACCAAAATACGAAAAATTTGAAGTTTGAAATTGGTAATCTAGCTTTTTCCGCTTGGCTGGTAGAGCAACAAAAATCGGTATTTTGCAAATTCTTCCCATTCAGCTCTAAGCGCTCATCTCTGCTAGTTTAGAAGGTATGGCGTAAAGTGTTTTTGACAACTTTTTGTGATTGCTGCCGTTCTAGACCAGCTAGAGAGCTTGTTTTAGGCTCAAATAAAAGAGGAAATTCCCCTCTTGAACGTCCTAGAGTTTTATTTAATTCGGTTTTCAACTTTACCAATAGTGATCCAAAGAAAAAAGCAAGAAAATCATCCAAATACGAAAATTTGAAATTTGAAATTGGTAATCTATCTTTTTCCGCTTGGCTGGTAGAGCAACAAAAATCGGTATTTTGCAAATTCTTCCCATTCAGCTCTAGGCGCTCTATCTCTGCTAGTGTAGAAAGTACGGCGTAAAGTGTTTTTGACAACTTTTTTTGATTGCAGCCGTTCTAGACCAGCTAGAGAGCTTGTTTTAGGCTCAAATAAAAGTGGAACTTCTCCTCTTTAACGTCCTAGAGCTTCATTTAATTCGGTTTTCAACTTTACCAATAGTGATCCAAAGAAAAAAGCAAGAAAATCACCCAAATACTAAGCCCTAAGCGCTCATCTCTGCTAGTTTAGAAGGTATGGCGTAAAGTGCTTTTGACAACTTTTTGTGATTGCTGCCGTTCTAGACCAGCTAGAGAGCTTGTTTTATGCTCAAATAAAAGAGGAACTTCCCCTCTTGAACGTCCTAGAGTTTTATTTAATTCGGTTTTCAACTTTACCAATAGTGATCCAAAGAAAAAAGCAAGAAAATCACCCAAATACGAAAATTTGAAATTTTAAATTGGTAATCTATCTTTTTCAGCTTGGCTGGTAGAGCAACAAAAATCGGTATTTTGCAAATTCTTCCCATTCAGCTCTAGGCGCTCTATCTCTGCTAGTGTAGAAGGTACGGCGTAAAGTGTTTTTGACAACTTTTTTTGATTGCAGCCGTTCTAGACCAGCTAGAGAGCTTGTTTTCGGCTCAAATAAAAGTGGAGCTTCCCCTCTTGAACGTCCTAGAGTTTCATTTAATTCGGTTTTCAACTTTACCAATAGTGACCCAAGGAAAAAAGCAAGAAAATCACCCAAATACTAAGCTCTAAGCGCTCATCTCTGCTAGTTTAGAAGGTATGGCGTAAAGTGTTTTTGACAACTTTTTGTGATTGCTGTCGTTCTAGACCAGCTAGAGAGCTTGTTTTAGGCTCAAATAAAAGAGGAACTTCCCCTCTTGAACGTCCTAGAGTTTCATTTAATTCAGTTTTCAACTTTACCAATAGTGATCCAAAGAAAAAGGCAAGAAAATCACCAAAATACGAAAAATTTGAAATTTGAAACTGGTAATCTAGCTTTTTCCGCTTGGCTGGTAGAGCAACAAAAATCGGTATTTTGCAAATTCTTCCCATTCAGCTCTAGGCGCTCTATCTCTGCTAGTGTAGAAGGTACGGCGTAAAGTGTTTTTGACAACTTTTTTTGATTGCAGCCGTTCTAGACCAGCTAGAGAGCTTGTTTTAGGCTCAAATAAAAGTGGAACTTCCCCTCTTGAACTTCCTAGAGTTTTATTTAATTCGGTTTTCAACTTTACCAATAGTGATCCAAGGAAAAAAGCAAGAAAATCACCCAAATACTAAGCTCTAAGCGCTCATCTCTGCTAGTTTAGAAGTTATGGCGTAAAGTGTTTTTGACAACTTTTTGTGATTGCTGCCGTTCTAGACCAGCTAGAGAGCTTGTTTTAGGCTCAAATAAAAGAGGAAATTCCCCTCTTGAACGTCCTAGAGTTTCATTTAATTCGGTTTTCAACTTTACCAATAGTGATCCAAAGAAAAAGGCAAGAAAATCACCAAAATACGAAAAATTTGAAGTTTAAAATTGGTAATCTAGCTTTTTCCGCTGGTAGAGCAACAAAAATCGGTATTTTGCAAATTCTTCCCATTCAACTCTAGGCGCTCTATCTCTACTAGTTTAGAAGATACGTAATGTGTTTCTGACAACTTTTGGTGATTGCTGCCGTTCCAGACCAGATAGAGAGGTGGTTTTTGGCTCAAATAAAAGATAAACTTCCCCTCTTTAACGTCCTAGAGTTTCATTTAATTTGGTTTTCAACTTTACCAATAGTAATCCAAAGAAAAAGGCAAGAACATCACCCAAATACGAATAATTTGAAATTGGTAATCTAGCTTTTTCCGCTTGGCTGGTAGAGCAACAAAAATCGGTATTTTGCAAATTCTTCCCATTCAGCTCTGAGCGCTCATCTCTGCTAGTTTAGAAGGTATGGTAATCTAGATTTTTCCGCTTGGCTTGTAGAGCAGTTTAAAGTTGTATGCCTGTAGACAAAAAAATCGGTCTTTTGAAAATTCTTCCCATTCAACTCTAGGCGCTCTATCTCTGCTAGTTTAGAAAATACGTAATGTGTTTTTGACAACTTTTTGTGATTGCTACCGTTCCAGACCAGCTAGAGAGCTGGTTTTTGGCTCAAATAAAAGATAAACTTCCCCTCTTTAACGTCCTAGAGTTTCATTTAATTCGGTTTTCAACTTTACCAATAGTGATCCAAAGAAAAAGGCAAGAAAATCACCAAAATACGAAAAATTTGAAGTTTGAAATTGGTAATCTAGCTTTTTCCGCTTGGCTGGTAGAGCAACAAAAATCGGTATTTTGCAAATTCTTCCCATTCAGCTCTAAGCGCTCATCTCTGCTAGTTTAGAAGGTATGGCGTAAAGTGTTTTTGACAACTTTTTGTGATTGCTGCCGTTCTAGACCAGCTAGAGAGCTTGTTTTAGGCTCAAATAAAAGAGGAAATTCCCCTCTTGAACGTCCTAGAGTTTCATTTAATTCGGTTTTCAACTTTACCAATAGCGATCCAAAGAAAAGAGCAAAAAAATCACCCAAATACGAAAATTTGAAATTTGAAATTGGTAATCTAGCTTTTTCCGCTTGGCTGGTAGAGCAACAAAAATCGGTATTTTGCAAATTCTTCCCATTCAGCTCTAAGCGCTCATCTCTGCTAGTTTAGAAGGTATGGTAATCTAGCTTTTTCCGCTTGGCTTGTAGAGCAGTTTAAAGTTGTATGCCTGTAGACAAAAAAATCGGTCTTTTGAAAATTCTTCCCATTCAACTCTAGGCGCTCTATCTCTGCTAGTTTAGAAAATACGTAATGTGTTTTTGACAACTTTTTGTGATTGCTACCGTTCCAGACCAGCTAGAGAGCTGGTTTTTGGCTCAAGTAAAAGATAAACTTCCCCTCTTTAACGTCCTAGAGCTTCATTTAATTCGGTTTTCAACTTTACCAATAGTGATCCAAAGAAAAAAGCAAGAAAATCACCCAAATACTAAGCCCTAAGCGCTCATCTCTGCTAGTTTAGAAGGTATGGCGTAAAGTGTTTTTGACAACTTTTTGTGATTGCTGCCGTTCTAGACCAGCTAGAGAGCTTGTTTTAGGCTCAAATAAAAGAGGAACTTCCCCTCTTGAACGTCCTAGAGTTTCATTTTATTCGGTTTTCAACTTTACCAATAGTGATCCAAAGAAAAAGGCAAGAAAATCACCAAAATACGAACAATTTGAAATTTGAAATTGGTAATCTAGCTTTTTCCGCTTGGCTGGTAGAGCAACAAAAATCGGTATTTTGCAAATTCTTCCCATTCAGCTCTAAGCGCTCATCTCTGCTAGTTTAGAAGGTATGGCGTAAAGTGTTTTTGACAACTTTTTGTGATTGCTGCCGTTCTAGACTAGCTAGAGAGCTTGTTTTAGGCTCAAATAAAAGAGGAACTTTCCCTCTTGAACGTCCTAGATTTTCATTTAATTCGGTTTTCAACTTTACCAATAGTGATACAAAGAAAATGGCAAGAAAATCACCAAAATACGAAAAATTTGAAGTTTGAAATTGGTAATCTAGCTTTTTCCGCTTGGCTGGTAGAGCAACAAAAATCGGTATTTTGCAAATTCTTCCCATTCAGCTCTAAGCGCTCATCTCTGCTAGTGTAGAAGGTATGGCGTAAAGTGTTTTTGACAACTTTTTGTGATTGCTGCCGTTCTAGACCAGCTAGAGGGCTTGTTTTAGGCTCAAATAAAAGTGGAACTTCCCCTCTTGAACGTCCTAGAGTTTCATTTAATTCGGTTTTCAACTTTACCAATAGTGATCCAAGGAAAAAAGCAAGAAAATCACCCAAATACTAAGCTCTAAGCGCTCATCTCTGCTAGTTTAGAAGGTATGGCGTAAAGTGTTTTTGACAACTTTTTGTGATTGCTGCCGTTCTAGACCAGCTAGAGAGCTTGTTTTAGGCTCAAATAAAAGAGGAACTTCCCCTCTTGAACGTCCTAGAGTTTCATTTAATATCGGTTTTCAACTTTACCAATAGTGATCCAAAGAAAATGGCAAGAAAATCACCAAAATACGAAAAATTTGAAGTTTGAAATTGGTAATCTAGCTTTTTCCGCTTGGCTTGTAGAGCAGTTTAAAGTTGTATGCCTGTAGACAAAAAAATCGGTCTTTTGAAAATTCTTCCCATTCAACTCTAGACGCTCTATCTCTGCTAGTTTAGAAAATACGTAATGTGTTTTTGACAACTTTTTGTGATTGCTACCGTTCCAGACCAGCTAGAGAGCTGGTTTTTGGCTCAAGTAAAAGATAAACTTCCCCTCTTTAACGTCCTAGAGCTTCATTTAATTCGGTTTTCAACTTTACCAATAGTGATCCAAAGAAAAAAGCAAGAAAATCACCCAAATACTAAGCCCTAAGCGCTCATCTCTGCTAGTTTAGAAGGTATGGCGTAAAGTGTTTTTGACAACTTTTTGTGATTGCTGCCGTTCTAGACCAGCTAGAGAGCTTGTTTTAGGCTCAAATAAAAGAGGAACTTCCCCTCTTGAACGTCCTAGAGTTTCATTTTATTCGGTTTTCAACTTTACCAATAGTGATCCAAAGAAAAAGGCAAGAAAATCACCAAAATACGAACAATTTGAAATTTGAAATTGGTAATCTAGCTTTTTCCGCTTGGCTGGTAGAGCAACAAAAATCGGTATTTTGCAAATTCTTCCCATTCAGCTCTAAGCGCTCATCTCTGCTAGTTTAGAAGGTATGGCGTAAAGTGTTTTTGACAACTTTTTGTGATTGCTGCCGTTCTAGACTAGCTAGAGAGCTTGTTTTAGGCTCAAATAAAAGAGGAACTTTCCCTCTTGAACGTCCTAGATTTTCATTTAATTCGGTTTTCAACTTTACCAATAGTGATACAAAGAAAATGGCAAGAAAATCACCAAAATACGAAAAATTTGAAGTTTGAAATTGGTAATCTAGCTTTTTCCGCTTGGCTGGTAGAGCAACAAAAATCGGTATTTTGCAAATTCTTCCCATTCAGCTCTAAGCGCTCATCTCTGCTAGTGTAGAAGGTATGGCGTAAAGTGTTTTTGACAACTTTTTGTGATTGCTGCCGTTCTAGACCAGCTAGAGAGCTTGTTTTAGGCTCAAATAAAAGTGGAACTTCCCCTCTTGAACGTCCTAGAGTTTCATTTAATTCGGTTTTCAACTTTACCAATAGTGATCCAAGGAAAAAGGCAAGAAAATCACCAAAATACGAACAATTTGAAATTTGAAATTGGTAATCTAGCTTTTTCCGCTTGGCTGGTAGAGCAACAAAAATCGGTATTTTGCAAATTCTTCCCATTCAGCTCTAAGCGCTCATCTCTGCTAGTTTAGAAGGTATGGCGTAAAGTGTTTTTGACAACTTTTTGTGATTGCTGCCGTTCTAGACTAGCTAGAGAGCTTGTTTTAGGCTCAAATAAAAGAGGAACTTTCCCTCTTGAACGTCCTAGATTTTCATTTAATTCGGTTTTCAACTTTACCAATAGTGATACAAAGAAAATGGCAAGAAAATCACCAAAATACGAAAAATTTGAAGTTTGAAATTGGTAATCTAGCTTTTTCCGCTTGGCTGGTAGAGCAACAAAAATCGGTATTTTGCAAATTCTTCCCATTCAGCTCTAAGCGCTCATCTCTGCTAGTGTAGAAGGTATGGCGTAAAGTGTTTTTGACAACTTTTTGTGATTGCTGCCGTTCTAGACCAGCTAGAGGGCTTGTTTTAGGCTCAAATAAAAGTGGAACTTCCCCTCTTGAACGTCCTAGAGTTTTATTTAATTCGGTTTTCAACTTTACCAATAGTGATCCAAGGAAAAAAGCAAGAAAATCACCCAAATACTAAGCTCTAAGCGCTCATCTCTGCTAGTTTAGAAGGTATGGCGTAAAGTGTTTTTGACAACTTTTTGTGATTGCTGCCGTTCTAGACCAGCTAGAGAGCTTGTTTTAGGCTCAAATAAAAGAGGAACTTCCCCTCTTGAACGTCCTAGAGTTTCATTTAATATCGGTTTTCAACTTTACCAATAGTGATCCAAAGAAAATGGCAAGAAAATCACCAAAATACGAAAAATTTGAAGTTTGAAATTGGTAATCTAGCTTTTTCCGCTTGGCTTGTAGAGCAGTTTAAAGTTGTATGCCTGTAGACAAAAAAATCGGTCTTTTGAAAATTCTTCCCATTCAACTCTAGACGCTCTATCTCTGCTAGTTTAGAAAATACGTAATGTGTTTTTGACAACTTTTTGTGATTGCTACCGTTCCAGACCAGCTAGAGAGCTGGTTTTTGGCTCAAGTAAAAGATAAACTTCCCCTCTTTAACGTCCTAGAGCTTCATTTAATTCGGTTTTCAACTTTACCAATAGTGATCCAAAGAAAAAAGCAAGAAAATCACCCAAATACTAAGCCCTAAGCGCTCATCTCTGCTAGTTTAGAAGGTATGGCGTAAAGTGTTTTTGACAACTTTTTGTGATTGCTGCCGTTCTAGACCAGCTAGAGAGCTTGTTTTAGGCTCAAATAAAAGAGGAACTTCCCCTCTTGAACGTCCTAGAGTTTCATTTTATTCGGTTTTCAACTTTACCAATAGTGATCCAAAGAAAAAGGCAAGAAAATCACCAAAATACGAACAATTTGAAATTTGAAATTGGTAATCTAGCTTTTTCCGCTTGGCTGGTAGAGCAACAAAAATCGGTATTTTGCAAATTCTTCCCATTCAGCTCTAAGCGCTCATCTCTGCTAGTTTAGAAGGTATGGCGTAAAGTGTTTTTGACAACTTTTTGTGATTGCTGCCGTTCTAGACTAGCTAGAGAGCTTGTTTTAGGCTCAAATAAAAGAGGAACTTTCCCTCTTGAACGTCCTAGATTTTCATTTAATTCGGTTTTCAACTTTACCAATAGTGATACAAAGAAAATGGCAAGAAAATCACCAAAATACGAAAAATTTGAAGTTTGAAATTGGTAATCTAGCTTTTTCCGCTTGGCTGGTAGAGCAACAAAAATCGGTATTTTGCAAATTCTTCCCATTCAGCTCTAAGCGCTCATCTCTGCTAGTGTAGAAGGTATGGCGTAAAGTGTTTTTGACAACTTTTTGTGATTGCTGCCGTTCTAGACCAGCTAGAGAGCTTGTTTTAGGCTCAAATAAAAGTGGAACTTCCCCTCTTGAACGTCCTAGAGTTTCATTTAATTCGGTTTTCAACTTTACCAATAGTGATCCAAGGAAAAAAGCAAGAAAATCACCCAAATACTAAGCTCTAAGCGCTCATCTCTGCTAGTTTAGAAGGTATGGCGTAAAGTGTTTTTGACAACTTTTTGTGATTGCTGCCGTTCTAGACCAGCTAGAGAGCTTGTTTTAGGCTCAAATAAAAGAGGAACTTCCCCTCTTGAACGTCCTAGAGTTTCATTTAATATCGGTTTTCAACTTTACCAATAGTGATCCAAAGAAAATGGCAAGAAAATCACCAAAATACGAAAAATTTGAAGTTTGAAATTGGTAATCTAGCTTTTTCCGCTTGGCTTGTAGAGCAGTTTAAAGTTGTATGCCTGTAGACAAAAAAATCGGTCTTTTGAAAATTCTTCCCATTCAACTCTAGGCGCTCTATCTCTGCTAGTTTAGAAAATACGTAATGTGTTTTTGACAACTTTTTGTGATTGCTACCGTTCCAGACCAGCTAGAGAGCTGGTTTTTGGCTCAAGTAAAAGATAAACTTCCCCTCTTTAACGTCCTAGAGCTTCATTTAATTCGGTTTTCAACTTTACCAATAGTGATCCAAAGAAAAAAGCAAGAAAATCACCCAAATACTAAGCCCTAAGCGCTCATCTCTGCTAGTTTAGAAGGTATGGCGTAAAGTGTTTTAGACAACTTTTTGTGATTGCTGCCGTTCTAGACCAGCTAGAGAGCTTGTTTTAGGCTCAAATAAAAGAGGAAATTCCCCTCTTGAACGTCCTAGAGTTTCATTTAATTCGGTTTTCAACTTTACCAATAGTGATCCAAAGAAAAGAGCAAAAAAATCACCCAAATACGAAAATTTGAAATTTGAAATTGGTAATCTAGCTTTTTCCGCTTGGCTGGTAGAGCAACAAAAATCGGTATTTTGCAAATTCTTCCCATTCAGCTCTAAGCGCTCATCTCTGCTAGTTTAGAAGGTATGGTAATCTAGCTTTTTCCGCTTGGCTTGTAGAGCAGTTTAAAGTTGTATGCCTGTAGACAAAAAAATCGGTCTTTTGAAAATTCTTCCCATTCAACTCTAGGCGCTCTATCTCTGCTAGTTTAGAAAATACGTAATGTGTTTTTGACAACTTTTTGTGATTGCTACCGTTCCAGACCAGCTAGAGAGCTGGTTTTTGGCTCAAGTAAAAGATAAACTTCCCCTCTTTAACGTCCTAGAGCTTCATTTAATTCGGTTTTCAACTTTACCAATAGTGATCCAAAGAAAAAAGCAAGAAAATCACCCAAATACTAAGCCCTAAGCGCTCATCTCTGCTAGTTTAGAAGGTATGGCGTAAAGTGTTTTTGACAACTTTTTGTGATTGCTGCCGTTCTAGACTAGCTAGAGAGCTTGTTTTAGGCTCAAATAAAAGAGGAACTTTCCCTCTTGAACGTCCTAGATTTTCATTTAATTCGGTTTTCAACTTTACCAATAGTGATCCAAAGAAAAAGGCAAGAAAATCACCAAAATACGAAAAATTTGAAGTTTGAAATTGGTAATCTAGCTTTTTCCGCTTGGCTGGTAGAGCAACAAAAATCGGTATTTTGCAAATTCTTCCCATTCAGCTCTAAGCGCTCATCTCTGCTAGTTTAGAAGGTATGGCGTAAAGTGTTTTTGACAACTTTTTGTGATTGCTGCCGTTCTAGACCAGCTAGAGAGCTTGTTTTAGGCTCAAATAAAAGAGGAAATTCCCCTCTTGAACGTCCTAGAGTTTTATTTAATTCGGTTTTCAACTTTACCAATAGTGATCCAAAGAAAAAAGCAAGAAAATCATCCAAATACGAAAATTTGAAATTTGAAATTGGTAATCTATCTTTTTCCGCTTGGCTGGTAGAGCAACAAAAATCGGTATTTTGCAAATTCTTCCCATTCAGCTCTAGGCGCTCTATCTCTGCTAGTGTAGAAAGTACGGCGTAAAGTGTTTTTGACAACTTTTTTTGATTGCAGCCGTTCTAGACCAGCTAGAGAGCTTGTTTTAGGCTCAAATAAAAGTGGAACTTCTCCTCTTTAACGTCCTAGAGCTTCATTTAATTCGGTTTTCAACTTTACCAATAGTGATCCAAAGAAAAAAGCAAGAAAATCACCCAAATACTAAGCCCTAAGCGCTCATCTCTGCTAGTTTAGAAGGTATGGCGTAAAGTGCTTTTGACAACTTTTTGTGATTGCTGCCGTTCTAGACCAGCTAGAGAGCTTGTTTTATGCTCAAATAAAAGAGGAACTTCCCCTCTTGAACGTCCTAGAGTTTTATTTAATTCGGTTTTCAACTTTACCAATAGTGATCCAAAGAAAAAAGCAAGAAAATCACCCAAATACGAAAATTTGAAATTTTAAATTGGTAATCTATCTTTTTCAGCTTGGCTGGTAGAGCAACAAAAATCGGTATTTTGCAAATTCTTCCCATTCAGCTCTAGGCGCTCTATCTCTGCTAGTGTAGAAGGTACGGCGTAAAGTGTTTTTGACAACTTTTTTTGATTGCAGCCGTTCTAGACCAGCTAGAGAGCTTGTTTTCGGCTCAAATAAAAGTGGAGCTTCCCCTCTTGAACGTCCTAGAGTTTCATTTAATTCGGTTTTCAACTTTACCAATAGTGACCCAAGGAAAAAAGCAAGAAAATCACCCAAATACTAAGCTCTAAGCGCTCATCTCTGCTAGTTTAGAAGGTATGGCGTAAAGTGTTTTTGACAACTTTTTGTGATTGCTGTCGTTCTAGACCAGCTAGAGAGCTTGTTTTAGGCTCAAATAAAAGAGGAACTTCCCCTCTTGAACGTCCTAGAGTTTCATTTAATTCAGTTTTCAACTTTACCAATAGTGATCCAAAGAAAAAGGCAAGAAAATCACCAAAATACGAAAAATTTGAAATTTGAAACTGGTAATCTAGCTTTTTCCGCTTGGCTGGTAGAGCAACAAAAATCGGTATTTTGCAAATTCTTCCCATTCAGCTCTAGGCGCTCTATCTCTGCTAGTGTAGAAGGTACGGCGTAAAGTGTTTTTGACAACTTTTTTTGATTGCAGCCGTTCTAGACCAGCTAGAGAGCTTGTTTTAGGCTCAAATAAAAGTGGAACTTCCCCTCTTGAACTTCCTAGAGTTTTATTTAATTCGGTTTTCAACTTTACCAATAGTGATCCAAGGAAAAAAGCAAGAAAATCACCCAAATACTAAGCTCTAAGCGCTCATCTCTGCTAGTTTAGAAGTTATGGCGTAAAGTGTTTTTGACAACTTTTTGTGATTGCTGCCGTTCTAGACCAGCTAGAGAGCTTGTTTTAGGCTCAAATAAAAGAGGAAATTCCCCTCTTGAACGTCCTAGAGTTTCATTTAATTCGGTTTTCAACTTTACCAATAGTGATCCAAAGAAAAAGGCAAGAAAATCACCAAAATACGAAAAATTTGAAGTTTAAAATTGGTAATCTAGCTTTTTCCGCTGGTAGAGCAACAAAAATCGGTATTTTGCAAATTCTTCCCATTCAACTCTAGGCGCTCTATCTCTACTAGTTTAGAAGATACGTAATGTGTTTCTGACAACTTTTGGTGATTGCTGCCGTTCCAGACCAGATAGAGAGGTGGTTTTTGGCTCAAATAAAAGATAAACTTCCCCTCTTTAACGTCCTAGAGTTTCATTTAATTTGGTTTTCAACTTTACCAATAGTAATCCAAAGAAAAAGGCAAGAACATCACCCAAATACGAATAATTTGAAATTGGTAATCTAGCTTTTTCCGCTTGGCTGGTAGAGCAACAAAAATCGGTATTTTGCAAATTCTTCCCATTCAGCTCTAAGCGCTCATCTCTGCTAGTTTAGAAGGTATGGTAATCTAGCTTTTTCCGCTTGGCTTGTAGAGCAGTTTAAAGTTGTATGCCTGTAGACAAAAAAATCGGTCTTTTGAAAATTCTTCCCATTCAACTCTAGGCGCTCTATCTCTGCTAGTTTAGAAAATACGTAATGTGTTTTTGACAACTTTTTGTGATTGCTACCGTTCCAGACCAGCTAGAGAGCTGGTTTTTGGCTCAAGTAAAAGATAAACTTCCCCTCTTTAACGTCCTAGAGCTTCATTTAATTCGGTTTTCAACTTTACCAATAGTGATCCAAAGAAAAAAGCAAGAAAATCACCCAAATACTAAGCCCTAAGCGCTCATCTCTGCTAGTTTAGAAGGTATGGCGTAAAGTGTTTTTGACAACTTTTTGTGATTGCTGCCGTTCTAGACTAGCTAGAGAGCTTGTTTTAGGCTCAAATAAAAGAGGAACTTTCCCTCTTGAACGTCCTAGATTTTCATTTAATTCGGTTTTCAACTTTACCAATAGTGATACAAAGAAAATGGCAAGAAAATCACCAAAATACGAAAAATTTGAAGTTTGAAATTGGTAATCTAGCTTTTTCCGCTTGGCTGGTAGAGCAACAAAAATCGGTATTTTGCAAATTCTTCCCATTCAGCTCTAAGCGCTCATCTCTGCTAGTGTAGAAGGTATGGCGTAAAGTGTTTTTGACAACTTTTTGTGATTGCTGCCGTTCTAGACCAGCTAGAGGGCTTGTTTTAGGCTCAAATAAAAGTGGAACTTCCCCTCTTTAACGTCCTAGAGTTTCATTTAATTCGGTTTTCAACTTTACCAATAGTGATCCAAGGAAAAAAGCAAGAAAATCACCCAAATACTAAGCTCTAAGCGCTCATCTCTGCTAGTTTAGAAGGTATGGCGTAAAGTGTTTTTGACAACTTTTTGTGATTGCTGCCGTTCTAGACCAGCTAGAGAGCTTGTTTTAGGCTAAAATAAAAGATAAACTTCCCCTCTTAAACGTCCTAGAGTTTCATTTAATTCGGTTTTCAACTTTACCAATAGTGATCCAAAGAAAATGGCAAGAAAATCACCAAAATACGAAAAATTTGAAGTTTGAAATTGGTAATCTAGCTTTTTCCGCTTGGCTTGTAGAGCAGTTTAAAGTTGTATGCCTGTAGACAAAAAACCCGGTCTTTTGAAAATTCTTCCCATTCAACTCTAGGCGCTCTATCTCTACTAGTTTAGAAGATACGTAATGTGTTTCTGACAACTTTTGGTGATTGCTGCCGTTCCAGACCAGATAGAGAGGTGGTTTTTGGCTCAAATAAAAGATAAACTTCCCCTCTTTAACGTCGTAGAGTTTCATTTAATTTGGTTTTCAACTTTACCAATAGTAATCCAAAGAAAAAGGCGAGAACATCACCCAAATACGAATAATTTCAAATTGCTAAACTAGCTTTTTCCGCTTGGCTGGTAGAGCAACAAAAATCGGTATTTTGCAAATTCTTCCCATTCAGCTCTAAGCGCTCATCTCTGCTAGTTTAGAAGGTATGGTAATCTAGCTTTTTCCGCTTGGCTTGTAGAGCAGTTTAAAGTTGTATGCCTGTAGACAAAAAAATCGGTCTTTTGAAAATTCTTCCCATTCAACTCTAGGCGCTCTATCTCTGCTAGTTTAGAAAATACGTAATGTGTTTTTCACAACTTTTTGTGATTGCTACCGTTCCAGACCAGTTAGAGAGCTGGTTTTTGGCTCAAGTAAAAGATAAACTTCCCCTCTTTAACGTCCTAGAGCTTCATTTAATTCGGTTTTCAACTTTACCAATAGTGATCCAAAGAAAAAAGCAAGAAAATCACCCAAATACTAAGCCCTAAGCGCTCATCTCTGCTAGTTTAGAAGGTATGGCGTAAAGTGTTTTTGACAACTTTTTGTGATTGCTGCCGTTCTAGACCAGCTAGAGAGCTTGTTTTAGGCTCAAATAAAAGAGGAAATTCCCCTCTTGAACGTCCTAGAGTTTCATTTAATTCGGTTTTCAACTTTACCAATAGTGATCCAAAGAAAAGAGCAAAAAAATCACCCAAATACGAAAATTTGAAATTTGAAATTGGTAATCTAGCTTTTTCCGCTTGGCTGGTAGAGCAACAAAAATCGGTATTTTGCAAATTCTTCCCATTCAGCTCTAAGCGCTCATCTCTGCTAGTTTAGAAGGTATGGTAATCTAGCTTTTTCCGCTTGGCTTGTAGAGCAGTTTAAAGTTGTATGCCTGTAGACAAAAAAATCGGTCTTTTGAAAATTCTTCCCATTCAACTCTAGGCGCTCTATCTCTGCTAGTTTAGAAAATACGTAATGTGTTTTTGACAACTTTTTGTGATTGCTACCGTTCCAGACCAGCTAGAGAGCTGGTTTTTGGCTCAAGTAAAAGATAAACTTCCCCTCTTTAACGTCCTAGAGCTTCATTTAATTCGGTTTTCAACTTTACCAATAGTGATCCAAAGAAAAAAGCAAGAAAATCACCCAAATACTAAGCCCTAAGCGCTCATCTCTGCTAGTTTAGAAGGTATGGCGTAAAGTGTTTTTGACAACTTTTTGTGATTGCTGCCGTTCTAGACTAGCTAGAGAGCTTGTTTTAGGCTCAAATAAAAGAGGAACTTTCCCTCTTGAACGTCCTAGATTTTCATTTAATTCGGTTTTCAACTTTACCAATAGTGATACAAAGAAAATGGCAAGAAAATCACCAAAATACGAAAAATTTGAAGTTTGAAATTGGTAATCTAGCTTTTTCCGCTTGGCTGGTAGAGCAACAAAAATCGGTATTTTGCAAATTCTTCCCATTCAGCTCTAAGCGCTCATCTCTGCTAGTGTAGAAGGTATGGCGTAAAGTGTTTTTGACAACTTTTTGTGATTGCTGCCGTTCTAGACCAGCTAGAGGGCTTGTTTTAGGCTCAAATAAAAGTGGAACTTCCCCTCTTTAACGTCCTAGAGTTTCATTTAATTCGGTTTTCAACTTTACCAATAGTGATCCAAGGAAAAAAGCAAGAAAATCACCCAAATACTAAGCTCTAAGCGCTCATCTCTGCTAGTTTAGAAGGTATGGCGTAAAGTGTTTTTGACAACTTTTTGTGATTGCTGCCGTTCTAGACCAGCTAGAGAGCTTGTTTTAGGCTCAAATAAAAGAGGAACTTCCCCTCTTGAACGTCCTAGAGTTTCATTTAATATCGGTTTTCAACTTTACCAATAGTGATCCAAAGAAAATGGCAAGAAAATCACCAAAATACGAAAAATTTGAAGTTTGAAATTGGTAATCTAGCTTTTTCCGCTTGGCTTGTAGAGCAGTTTAAAGTTGTATGCCTGTAGACAAAAAACCCGGTCTTTTGAAAATTCTTCCCATTCAACTCTAGGCGCTCTATCTCTACTAGTTTAGAAGATACGTAATGTGTTTCTGACAACTTTTGGTGATTGCTGCCGTTCCAGACCAGATAGAGAGGTGGTTTTTGGCTCAAATAAAAGATAAACTTCCCCTCTTTAACGTCGTAGAGTTTCATTTAATTTGGTTTTCAACTTTACCAATAGTAATCCAAAGAAAAAGGCGAGAACATCACCCAAATACGAATAATTTCAAATTGCTAAACTAGCTTTTTCCGCTTGGCTGGTAGAGCAACAAAAATCGGTATTTTGCAAATTCTTCCCATTCAGCTCTAAGCGCTCATCTCTGCTAGTTTAGAAGGTATGGTAATCTAGCTTTTTCCGCTTGGCTTGTAGAGCAGTTTAAAGTTGTATGCCTGTAGACAAAAAAATCGGTCTTTTGAAAATTCTTCCCATTCAACTCTAGGCGCTCTATCTCTGCTAGTTTAGAAAATACGTAATGTGTTTTTCACAACTTTTTGTGATTGCTACCGTTCCAGACCAGCTAGAGAGCTGGTTTTTGGCTCAAGTAAAAGATAAACTTCCCCTCTTTAACGTCCTAGAGCTTCATTTAATTCGGTTTTCAACTTTACCAATAGTGATCCAAAGAAAATGGCAAGAAAATCACCAAAATACGAAAAATTTGAAGTTTGAAATTGGTAATCTAGCTTTTTCCGCTTGGCTTGTAGAGCAGTTTAAAGTTGTATGCCTGTAGACAAAAAACCCGGTCTTTTGAAAATTCTTCCCATTCAACTCTAGGCGCTCTATCTCTACTAGTTTAGAAGATACGTAATGTGTTTCTGACAAATTTTGGTGATTGCTGCCGTTCCAGACCAGATAGAGAGGTGGTTTTTGGCTCAAATAAAAGATAAACTTCCCCTCTTTAACGTCGTAGAGTTTCATTTAATTTGGTTTTCAACTTTACCAATAGTAATCCAAAGAAAAAGGTGAGAACATCACCCAAATACGAATAATTTGAAATTGCTAATCTAGCTTTTTCCGCTTGGCTGGTAGAGCAACAAAAATCGGTATTTTGCAAATTCTTCCCATTCAGCTCTAAGCGCTCATCTCTGCTAGTTTAGAAGGTATGGTAATCTAGCTTTTTCCGCTTGGCTTGTAGAGCAGTTTAAAGTTGTATGCCTGTAGACAAAAAAATCGGTCTTTTGAAAATTCTTCCCATTCAACTCTAGGCGCACTATCTCTGCTAGTTTAGAAAATACGTAATGTCTTTTTGACAACTTTTTGTGATTGCTACCGTTCCAGACCAGCTAGAGAGCTGGTTTTTGGCTCAAGTAAAAGATAAACTTCCCCTCTTTAACGTCCTAGAGCTTCATTTAATTCGGTTTTCAACTTTACCAATAGTGATCCAAAGAAAAAAGCAAGAAAATCACCCAAATACTAAGCCCTAAGCGCTCATCTCTGCTAGTTTAGAAGGTATGGCGTAAAGTGTTTTTGACAACTTTTTGTGATTGCTGCCGTTCTAGACCAGCTAGAGAGCTTGTTTTAGGCTCAAATAAAAGAGGAACTTCCCCTCTTGAACGTCCTAGAGTTTCATTTTATTCGGTTTTCAACTTTACCAATAGTGATCCAAAGAAAAAGGCAAGAAAATCACCAAAATACGAACAATTTGAAATTTGAAATTGGTAATCTAGCTTTTTCCGCTTGGCTGGTTGAGCAACAAAAATCGGTATTTTGCAAATTCTTCCCATTCAGCTCTAAGCGCTCATCTCTGCTAGTTTAGAAGGTATGGCGTAAAGTGATTTTGACAACTTTTTGTGATTGCTGCCGTTCTAGACCAGCTAGAGGGCTTGTTTTAGGCTCAAATAAAAGTGGAACTTCCCCTCTTGAACGTCCTAGAGTTTCATTTAATTCGGTTTTCAACTTTACCAATAGTGATCCAAGGAAAAAAGCAAGAAAATCACCCAAATACTAAGCTCTAAGCGCTCATCTCTGCTAGTTTAGAAGGTATGGCGTAAAGTGTTTTTGACAACTTTTTGTGATTGCTGCCGTTCTAGACCAGCTAGAGAGCTTGTTTTAGGCTCAAATAAAAGAGGAACTTCCCCTCTTGAACGTCCTAGAGTTTCATTTAATTCGGTTTTCAACTTTACCAATAGTGATCCAAAGAAAATGGCAAGAAAATCACCAAAATACGAAAAATTTGAAGTTTGAAATTGGTAATCTAGCTTTTTCCGCTTGGCTTGTAGAGCAGTTTAAAGTTGTATGCCTGTAGACAAAAAACCCGGTCTTTTGAAAATTCTTCCCATTCAACTCTAGGCGCTCTATCTCTACTAGTTTAGAAGATACGTAATGTGTTTCTGACAACTTTTGGTGATTGCTGCCGTTCCAGACCAGATAGAGAGGTGGTTTTTGGCTCAAATAAAAGATAAACTTCCCCTCTTTAACGTCGTAGAGTTTCATTTAATTTGGTTTTCAACTTTACCAATAGTAATCCAAAGAAAAAGGCGAGAACATCACCCAAATACGAATAATTTGAAATTGCTAATCTAGCTTTTTCCGCTTGGCTGGTAGAGCAACAAAAATCGGTATTTTGCAAATTCTTCCCATTCAGCTCTAAGCGCTCATCTCTGCTAGTTTAGAAGGTATGGTAATCTAGCTTTTTCCGCTTGGCTTGTAGAGCAGTTTAAAGTTGTATGCCTGTAGACAAAAAAATCGGTCTTTTGAAAATTCTTCCCATTCAACTCTAGGCGCTCTATCTCTGCTAGTTTAGAAAATACGTAATGTGTTTTTGACAACTTTTTGTGATTGCTACCGTTCCAGACCAGCTAGAGAGCTGGTTTTTGGCTCAAATAAAAGATAAACTTCCCCTCTTTAACGTCCTAGAGTTTCATTTAATTCGGTTTTCAACTTTACCAATAGTGATCCAAAGAAAAAAGCAAGAAAATCACCCAAATACGAAAATTTGAAATTTGAAATTGGTAATCTAGCTTTTTCCGCTTGGCTGGTAGAGCAACAAAAATCGGTATTTTGCAAATTCTTCCCATTCAGCTGTAAGCGCTCATCTCTGCTAGTTTAGAAGGTATGGTAATCTAGCTTTTTCCGCTTGGCTTGTAGAGCAGTTTAAAGTTGTATGCCTGTAGACAAAAAAATCGGTCTTTTGAAAATTCTTCCCATTCAACTCTAGGCGCTCTATCTCTGCTAGTTTAGAAAATACGTAATGTGTTTTTGACAACTTTTTGTGATTGCTACCGTTCCAGACCAGCTAGAGAGCTGGTTTTTGGCTCAAGTAAAAGATAAACTTCCCCTCTTTAACGTCCTAGAGCTTCATTTAATTCGGTTTTCAACTTTACCAATAGTGATCCAAAGAAAAAAGCAAGAAAATCACCCAGATATTAAGCCCTAAGCGCTCATCTCTGCTAGTTTAGAAGGTATGGCGTAAAGTGTTTTTGACAACTTTTTGTGATTGCTGCCGTTCTAGACCAGCTAGAGAGCTTGTTTTAGGCTCAAATAAAAGAGGAACTTCCTCTCTTGAACGTCCTAGAGTTTCATTTTATTCGGTTTTCAACTTTACCAATAGTGATCCAAAGAAAAAGGCAAGAAAATCACCAAAATACGAACAATTTGAAATTTGAAATTGGTAATCTAGCTTTTTCCGCTTGACTGGTAGAGCAACAAAAATCGGTATTTTGCAAATTCTTCCCATTCAGCTCTAAGCGCTCATCTCTGCTAGTTTAGAAGGTATGGTAATCTAGCTTTTTCCGCTTGGCTTGTAGAGCAGTTTAAAGTTGTATGCCTGTAGACAAAAAAATCGGTCTTTTGAAAATTCTTCCCATTCAACTCTAGGCGCTCTATCTCTGCTAGTTTAGAAAATACGTAATGTGTTTTTGACAACTTTTTGTGATTGCTACCGTTCCAGACCAGCTAGAGAGCTGGTTTTTGGCTCAAATAAAAGATAAACTTCCCCTCTTTAACGTCCTAGAGTTTCATTTAATTCGGTTTTCAACTTTACCAATAGTGATCCAAAGAAAAAAGCAAGAAAATCACCCAAATACGAAAATTTGAAATTTGAAATTGGTAATCTAGCTTTTTCCGCTTGGCTGGTAGAGCAACAAAAATCGGTATTTTGCAAATTCTTCCCATTCAGCTGTAAGCGCTCATCTCTGCTAGTTTAGAAGGTATGGTAATCTAGCTTTTTCCGCTTGGCTTGTAGAGCAGTTTAAAGTTGTATGCCTGTAGACAAAAAAATCGGTCTTTTGAAAATTCTTCCCATTCAACTCTAGGCGCTCTATCTCTGCTAGTTTAGAAAATACGTAATGTGTTTTTGACAACTTTTTGTGATTGCTACCGTTCCAGACCAGCTAGAGAGCTGGTTTTTGGCTCAAGTAAAAGATAAACTTCCCCTCTTTAACGTCATAGAGCTTCATTTAATTCGGTTTTCAACTTTACCAATAGTGATCCAAAGAAAAAAGCAAGAAAATCACCCAGATATTAAGCCCTAAGCGCTCATCTCTGCTAGTTTAGAAGGTATGGCGTAAAGTGTTTTTGACAACTTTTTGTGATTGCTGCCGTTCTAGACCAGCTAGAGAGCTTGTTTTAGGCTCAAATAAAAGAGGAACTTCCCCTCTTGAACGTCCTAGAGTTTCATTTTATTCGGTTTTCAACTTTACCAATAGTGATCCAAAGAAAAAGGCAAGAAAATCACCAAAATACGAACAATTTGAAATTTGAAATTGGTAATCTAGCTTTTTCCGCTTGGCTGGTAGAGCAACAAAAATCGGTATTTTGCAAATTCTTCCCATTCAGCTCTAAGCGCTCATCTCTGCTAGTTTAGAAGGTATGGTAATCTAGCTTTTTCCGCTTGGCTTGTAGAGCAGTTTAAAGTTGTATGCCTGTAGACAAAAAAATCGGTCTTTTGAAAATTCTTCCCATTCAACTCTAGGCGCTCTATCTCTGCTAGTTTAGAAAATACGTAATGTGTTTTTGACAACTTTTTGTGATTGCTACCGTTCCAGACCAGCTAGAGAGCTGGTTTTTGGCTCAAATAAAAGATAAACTTCCCCTCTTTAACGTCCTAGAGTTTCATTTAATTCGGTTTTCAACTTTACCAATAGTGATCCAAAGAAAAAAGCAAGAAAATCACCCAAATACGAAAATTTGAAATTTGAAATTGGTAATCTAGCTTTTTCCGCTTGGCTGGTAGAGCAACAAAAATCGGTATTTTGCAAATTCTTCCCATTCAGCTCTAAGCGCTCATCTCTGCTAGTTTAGAAGGTATGGTAATCTAGCTTTTTCCGCTTGGCTTGTAGAGCAGTTTAAAGTTGTATGCCTGTAGACAAAAAAATCGGTCTTTTGAAAATTCTTCCCATTCAACTCTAGGCGCTCTATCTCTGCTAGTTTAGAAAATACGTAATGTGTTTTTGACAACTTTTTGTGATTGCTACCGTTCCAGACCAGCTAGAGAGCTGGTTTTTGGCTCAAGTAAAAGATAAACTTCCCCTCTTTAACGTCGTAGAGTTTCATTTAATTTGGTTTTCAACTTTACCAATAGTAATCCAAAGAAAAAGGCGAGAACATCACCCAAATACGAATAATTTGAAATTGCTAATCTAGCTTTTTCCGCTTGGCTGGTAGAGCAACAAAAATCGGTATTTTGCAAATTCTTCCCATTCAGCTCTAAGCGCTCATCTCTGCTAGTTTAGAAGGTATGGTAATCTAGCTTTTTCCGCTTGGCTTGTAGAGCAGTTTAAAGTTGTATGCCTGTAGACAAAAAAATCGGTCTTTTGAAAATTCTTCCCATTCAACTCTAGGCGCTCTATCTCTGCTAGTTTAGAAAATACGTAATGTGTTTTTGACAACTTTTTGTGATTGCTACCGTTCCAGACCAGCTAGAGAGCTGGTTTTTGGCTCAAATAAAAGATAAACTTCCCCTCTTTAACGTCCTAGAGTTTCATTTAATTCGGTTTTCAACTTTACCAATAGTGATCCAAAGAAAAAAGCAAGAAAATCACCCAAATACGAAAATTTGAAATTTGAAATTGGTAATCTAGCTTTTTCCGCTTGGCTGGTAGAGCAACAAAAATCGGTATTTTGCAAATTCTTCCCATTCAGCTCTAAGCGCTCATCTCTGCTAGGTTAGAAGGTATGGTAATCTAGCTTTTTCCGCTTGGCTTGTAGAGCAGTTTAAAGTTGTATGCCTGTAGACAAAAAAATCGGTCTTTTGAAAATTCTTCCCATTCAACTCTAGGCGCTCTATCTCTGCTAGTTTAGAAAATACGTAATGTGTTTTTGACAACTTTTTGTGATTGCTACCGTTCCAGACCAGCTAGAGAGCTGGTTTTTGGCTCAAGTAAAAGATAAACTTCCCCTCTTTAACGTCGTAGATTTTCATTTAATTTGGTTTTCAACTTTACCAATAGTAATCCAAAGAAAAAGGCGTAACATCACCCAAATACGAATAATTTGAAATTGCTAATCTAGTTTTTTCCGCTTGGCTGGTAGAGCAACAAAAATCGGTATTTTGCAAATTCTTCCCATTCAGCTCTAAGCGCTCATCTCTGCTAGTTTAGAAGGTATGGTAATCTAGCTTTTTCCGCTTGGCTTGTAGAGCAGTTTGAAGTTGTATGCCTGTAGACAAAAAAATCGGTCTTTTGAAAATTCTTCCCATTCAACTCTAGGCGCTCTATCTCTGCTAGTTTAGAAAATACGTAATGTGTTTTTGACAACTTTTTGTGATTGCTACCGTTCCAGACCAGCTAGAGAGCTGGTTTTTGGCTCAAATAAAAGATAAACTTCCCCTCTTTAACGTCCTAGAGTTTCATTTAATTCGGTTTTCAACTTTACCAATAGTGATCCAAAGAAAAAAGCAAGAAAATCACCCAAATACGAAAATTTGAAATTTGAAATTGGTAATCTAGCTTTTTCCGCTTGGCTGGTAGAGCAACAAAAATCGGTATTTTGCAAATTATTCCCATTCAGCTCTAAGCGCTCATCTCTGCTAGTTTAGAAGGTATGGTAATCTAGCTTTTTCCGCTTGGCTTGTAGAGCAGTTTAAAGTTGTATGCCTGTAGACAAAAAAATCGGTCTTTTGAAAATTCTTCCCATTCAACTCTAGGCGCTCTATCTCTGCTAGTTTAGAAAATACGTAATGTGTTTTTCACAACTTTTTGTGATTGCTACCGTTCCAGACCAGCTAGAGAGCTGGTTTTTGGCTCAAGTAAAAGATAAACTTCCCCTCTTGAACGTCCTAGATTTTCATTTAATTCGGTTTTCAACTTTACCAATAGTGATCCAAGGAAAAAAGCAAGAAAATCACCCAAATACTAAGCTCTAAGCGCTCATCTCTGCTAGTTTAGAAGGTATGGCGTAAAGTGTTTTTGACAACTTTTTGTGATTGCTGCCGTTCTAGACCAGCTAGAGAGCTTGTTTTAGGCTCAAATAAAAGAGGAACTTCCCCTCTTGAACGTCCTAGAGTTTCATTTAATTCGGTTTTCAACTTTACCAATAGTGATCCAAAGAAAAAAGCAAGAAAATCACCCAAATACGAAAATTTGAAATTTGAAATTGGTAATCTAGCTTTTTCCGCTTGGCTGGTAGAGCAACAAAAATCGGTATTTTGCAAATTCTTCCCATTCAGCTCTAAGCGCTCATCTCTGCTAGTTTAGAAGGTATGGTAATCTAGCTTTTTCCGCTTGGCTTGTAGAGCAGTTTAAAGTTGTATGCCTGTAGACAAAAAAATCGGTCTTTTGAAAATTCTTCCCATTCAACTCTAGGCGCTCTATCTCTGCTAGTTTAGAAAATACGCAATGTGTTTTTGACAACTTTTTGTGATTGCTACCGTTCCAGACCAGCTAGAGAGCTGGTTTTTGGCTCAAGTAAAAGATAAACTTCCCCTCTTTAACGTCCTAGAGCTTCATTTAATTCGGTTTTCAACTTTACCAATAGTGATCCAAAGAAAAAAGCAAGAAAATCACCCAAATACTAAGCCCTAAGCGCTCATCTCTGCTAGTTTAGAAGGTATGGCGTAAAGTGTTTTTGACAACTTTTTGTGATTGCTGCCGTTCTAGACCAGCTAGAGGGCTTGTTTTAGGCTCAAATAAAAGTGGAACTTCCCCTCTTGAACGTCCTAGATTTTCATTTAATTCGGTTTTCAACTTTACCAATAGTGATCCAAGGAAAAAAGCAAGAAAATCACCCAAATACTAAGCTCTAAGCGCTCATCTCTGCTAGTTTAGAAGGTATGGCGTAAAGTGTTTTTGACAACTTTTTGTGATTGCTGCCGTTCTAGACCAGCTAGAGAGCTTGTTTTAGGCTCAAATAAAAGAGGAACTTCCCCTCTTGAACGTCCTAGAGTTTCATTTAATTCGGTTTTCAACTTTACCAAGAGTGGTCCAAAGAAAAAAGCAAGAAAATCACCCAAATACTAAGCCCTAAGCGCTCATCTCTGCTAGTTTAGAAGGTATGGCGTAAAGTGTTTTTGACAACTTTTTGTGATTGCTGCCGTTCTAGACAAGCTAGAGAGCTTGTTTTAGGCTAAAATAAAAGATAAACTTCCCCTCTTTAACGTCCTAGAGTTTCATTTAATTCGGTTTTCAACTTTAACAATAGTGATCCAAAGAAAATGGCAAGAAAATCACCAAAATACCAAAAATTTGAAGTTTGAAACTGGTAATCTAGCTTTTCCCGCTTGGCTGGTAGAGCAAAATGACAACTTTTTGTGATTGCAGCCGTTCTAGACCAGCTAGAGAGCTTGTTTTAGGCTCAAATAAGAGAGGAGCTTCCCCTCTTGAACGTCCTAGAGTTTCATTTAATTCGGTTTTCAACTTTACCAATAGTGATCCAAAGAAAAAAGCAAGAAAATCACCCAAATACTAAGCTCTAAGCGCTCATCTCTGCTAGTTTAGAAGGTATGGCGTAAAGTGTTTTTGACAACTTTTTGTGATTGCTGCCGTTCTAGACCAGCTAGAGAGCTTGTTCTAGGCTCAAATAAAAGAGGAACTTCCCCTCTTGAACGTCCTAGAGTTTCATTTAATTCGGTTTTTAACTTTACCAATAGTGATCCAAAGAAAAAAGCAAGAAAATCACCCAAATACTAAGCCC
Source organism: Coelopa pilipes (assembly GCA_947389925.1). Taxonomy (NCBI): domain Eukaryota; kingdom Metazoa; phylum Arthropoda; class Insecta; order Diptera; family Coelopidae; genus Coelopa; species Coelopa pilipes. Next base: position 13,630,634 of record OX376700.1, read on the forward strand.
TAAGCGCTCATCTCTGCTAGTTTAGAAGGTATGGCGTAAAGTGTTTTTGACAACTTTTTGTGATTGCTGCCGTTCTAGACCAGCTAGAGAGCTTGTTTTAGGCTCAAATAAAAGAGGAACTTCCCGTCTTGAACGTCCTAGAGTTTCATTGATTCGGTTTTCAACTTTACCAATAGTGATCCAAAGAAAAAGGCAAGAAAATCACCAAAATTCGAAAAATTTGAAGTTTGAAATTGGTAATCTAGCTTTTTCCGCTTGGCTTGTAGAGCAGTTTAAAGTTGTATGCCTGTAGACAAAAAACCCGGTCTTTTGAAAATTCTTCCCATTCAACTCTAGGCGCTCTATCTCTGCTAGTTTAGAAGATACGTAATGTGTTTTTGACAACTTTTTGCTCAAATAAAAGAGGAACTTCCCCTCATGAACGTCCTAGAGTTTTATTTAATTCGGTTTTCAACTTTACCAATAGTGATCCAAAGAAAAAAGCAAGAAAATCACCCAAATACGAAAATTTGAAATTGGTAATCTATCTTTTTCCGCTTGGCTGGTAGAGCAACAAAAATCGGTATTTTGCAAATTCTTCCCATTCAGCTCTAGGCGCTCTATCTCTGCTACTGTAGAAGGTACGGCGTAAAGTGTTTTTGACAACTTTTTGTGATTGCAGCCGTTCTAGACCAGCTAGAGAGCTTGTTTTAGGCTCAAATAAAAGTGGAACTTCCCCTCTTGAACGTCCTAGAGTTTCATTTAATTCGGTTTTCAACTTTACCAATAGTGATCCAAAGAAAAAAGCAAGAAAATCACCCAAATACGAAAATTTGAAATTGGTAATCTATCTTTTTCCGCTTGGCTGGTAGAGCAACAAAAATCGGTATTTTGCAAATTCTTCCCATTCAGCTCTAGGCGCTCTATCTCTGCTAGTGTAGAAGGTACGGCGTAAAGTGTTTTTGACAACTTTTTGTGATTGCAGCCGTTCTAGACCAGCTAGAGAGCTTGTTTTAGGCTAAAATAAAAGATAAACTTCCCCTCTTTAACGTCCTAGATTTTCATTTAATTCGGTTTTCAACTTTACCAATAGTGATCCAAAGAAAATGGCAAGAAAATCACCAAAATACGAAAAATTTGAAGTTTGAAATTGGTAATCTAGCTTTTTCCGCTTGGCTTGTAGAGCAGTTTAAAGTTGTATGCCTGTAGACAAAAAACCCGGTCTTTTGAAAATTCTTCCCATTCAACTCTAGGCGCTCTATCTCTGCTAGTTTAGAAGATACGTAATGTGTTTTTGACAACTTTTTGCTCAAATAAAAGAGGAACTTCCCCTCATGAACGTCCTAGAGTTTTATTTAATTCGGTTTTCAACTTTACCAATAGTGATCCAAAGAAAAAAGCAAGAAAATCACCCAAATACGAAAATTTGAAATTGGTAATCTATCTTTTTCCGCTTGGCTGGTAGAGCAACAAAAATCGGTATTTTGCAAATTCTTCCCATTCAGCTCTAGGCGCTCTATCTCTGCTAGTGTAGAAGGTACGGCGTAAAGTGTTTTTGACAACTTTTTGTGATTGCAGCCGTTCTAGACCAGCTAGAGAGCTTGTTTTAGACTCAAATAAAAGTGGAACTTCCCCTCTTGAACGTCCTAGAGTTTCATTTAATTCGGTTTTCAACTTTATCAATAGTGATCCAAAGAAAAAAGCAAGAAAATCACCCAAATACTAAGCTCTAAGCGCTCATCTCTGCTAGTTTAGAAGGTATGGCGTAAAGTGTTTTTGACAACTTTTTGTGATTGCTGCCATTCTAGACCAGCTAGAGAGCTTGTTTTAGGCTAAAATAAAAGATAAACTTCCCCTCTTTAACGTCCTAGATTTTCATTTAATTCGGTTTTCAACTTTACCAATAGTGATCCAAAGAAAATGGCAAGAAAATCACCAAAATACGAAAAATTTTAAGTTTGAAATTGGTAATCTAGCTTTTTCCGCTTGGCTGGTAGAGCAACAAAAATCGGTATTTTGCAAATTCTTCCCATTCAGCTATAAGCGCTCATCTCTGCTAGTTTAGCAGGTATGGTAATCTAGCTTTTTCCGCTTGGCTTGTAGAGCAATTTAAAGTTGTATGCCTGTAGACAAAAAAAATCGGTCTTTTGAAAATTCTTCCCATTCAACTCTAGGCGCTCTATCTCTGCTAGTTTAGAAAATACGTAATGTGTTTTTGACAACTTTTTGTGATTGCTGCCGTTCTAGACCAGCTAGAGAGCTTGTTTTAGGCTCAAATAAAAGAGGAACTTCCCCTCTTGAACGTCCTAGAGTTTCATTTAATTCGGTTTTCAACTTTACCAATAGTGATCCAAAGAAAAAGGCAAGAAAATCACCAAAATACGAAAAATTTGAAATTTGAAATTGGTAATCTAGCTTTTTCCGCTTGGCTGGTAGAGCAACAAAAATCGGTATTTTGCAAATTCTTCCCATTCAGCTCTAAGCGCTCATCTCTGCTAGTTTAGAAGGTATGGCGTAAAGTGTTTTTGACAACTTTTTGTTATTGCTGCCGTTCTAGACCAGCTAGAGAGCTTGTTTTAGGCTCAAATAAAAGAGGAACTTCCCCTCTTGAACGTCCTAGATTTTCATTTAATTCGGTTTTCAACTTTACCAATAGTGATACAAAGAAAAAGGCAAGAAAATCACCAAAATACGAAAAATTTGAAGTTTGAAATTGGTAATCTAGCTTTTGCCGCTTGGCTGGTAGAGCAACAAAAATCGGTATTTTGCAAATTCTTCCCATTCAGCTCTAAGCGCTCATCTCTGCTAGTTTAGAAGGTATGGCGTAAAGTGTTTTTGACAACTTTTTGTGATTGCTGCCGTTCTAGACCAGCTAGAGAGCTTGTTTTAGGCTCAAATAAAAGAGGAACTTCCCCTCTTGAACGTCCTAATTTCATTTAATTCGGTTTTCAACTTTACCAATAGTGATCCAAAGAAAAAGGCAAGAAAATCACCAAAATACGAAAAATTTGAAATTTGAAATTGGTAATCTAGCTTTTTCCGCTTGGCTGGTAGAGCAACAAAAATCGGTATTTTGCAAATTCTTCCCATTCAACTCTAAGCGCTCATCTCTGCTAGTTTAGAAGGTATGGCGTAAAGTGTTTTTGACAACTTTTTGTGATTGCTGCCGTTCTAGACCAGCTAGAGAGCTTGTTTTATGCTCAAATAAAAGAAGAACTTCCCCTCTTGAACGTCCTAGAGTTTTATTTAATTCGGTTTTCAACTTTACCAATAGTGATCCAAAGAAAAAAGCAAGAAAATCACCCAAATACGAAAATTTGAAATTTGAAATTGGTAATCTATCATTTTCCGCTTGGCTGGTAGAGCAACAAAAATCGGTATTTTGCAAATTCTTCCCATTCAGCTCTAAGTGCTCATCTCTGCTAGTTTAGAAGGTATGGCGTAAAGTGTTTTTGACAACTTTTTGTGATTGCTGCCGTTCTAGACCAGCTAGAGAGCTTGTTTTAGGCTCAAATAAAAGAGGAACTTCCCCTCTTTAACGTCCTAGAGTTTCATTTAATTCGGTTTTCAACTTTACCAATAGTGATCCAAAGGAAAAAGCAAGAAAATCACCCAAATACGAAAAATTTGAAATTTGAAATTGGTAATCTAGCTTTTTCCGCTTGGCTGGTAGAGCAACAAAAATCGGTATTTTGCAAATTCTTCCCATTCAGCTCTAAGCGCTCATCTCTGCTAGTTTAGAAGGTATGGCGTAAAGTGTTTTTGACAACTTTTTGTGATTGCTGCCGTTCTAGACCAGCTAGAGAGCTTGTTTTAGGCTCAAATAAAAGAGGAACTTCCCCTCTTTAACGTCCTAGAGTTTCATTTAATTCGGTTTTCAACTTTACCAATAGTGATCCAAAGGAAAAAGCAAGAAAATCACCAAAATACCAAAAATTTGAAGTTTGAAACTGGTAATCTAGCTTTTCCCGCTTGGCTGGTAGAGCAAAATGACAACTTTTTGTGATTGCAGCCGTTCTAGACCAGCTAGAGAGCTTGTTTTAGGCTCAAATAAGAGAGGAGCTTCCCCTCTTGAACGTCCTAGAGTTTCATTTAATTCGGTTTTCAACTTTACCAATAGTGATCCAAAGAAAAAAGCAAGAAAATCACCCAAATACTAAGCTCTAAGCGCTCATCTCTGCTAGTTTAGAAGGTATGGCGTAAAGTGTTTTTGACAACTTTTTGTGATTGCTGCCGTTCTAGACCAGCTAGAGAGCTTGTTCTAGGCTCAAATAAAAGAGGAACTTCCCCTCTTGAACGTCCTAGAGTTTCATTTAATTCGGTTTTTAACTTTACCAATAGTGATCCAAAGAAAAAAGCAAGAAAATCACCCAAATACTAAGCCCTAAGCGCTCATCTCTGCTAGTTTAGAAGGTATGGCGTAAAGTGTTTTTGACAACTTTTTGTGATTGCTGCCGTTCTAGACCAGCTAGAGAGCTTGTTTTAGGCTCAAATAAAAGAGGAACTTCCCGTCTTGAACGTCCTAGAGTTTCATTGATTCGGTTTTCAACTTTACCAATAGTGATCCAAAGAAAAAGGCAAGAAAATCACCAAAATTCGAAAAATTTGAAGTTTGAAATTGGTAATCTAGCTTTTTCCGCTTGGCTTGTAGAGCAGTTTAAAGTTGTATGCCTGTAGACAAAAAACCCGGTCTTTTGAAAATTCTTCCCATTCAACTCTAGGCGCTCTATCTCTGCTAGTTTAGAAGATACGTAATGTGTTTTTGACAACTTTTTGCTCAAATAAAAGAGGAACTTCCCCTCATGAACGTCCTAGAGTTTTATTTAATTCGGTTTTCAACTTTACCAATAGTGATCCAAAGAAAAAAGCAAGAAAATCACCCAAATACGAAAATTTGAAATTGGTAATCTATCTTTTTCCGCTTGGCTGGTAGAGCAACAAAAATCGGTATTTTGCAAATTCTTCCCATTCAGCTCTAGGCGCTCTATCTCTGCTACTGTAGAAGGTACGGCGTAAAGTGTTTTTGACAACTTTTTGTGATTGCAGCCGTTCTAGACCAGCTAGAGAGCTTGTTTTAGGCTCAAATAAAAGTGGAACTTCCCCTCTTGAACGTCCTAGAGTTTCATTTAATTCGGTTTTCAACTTTACCAATAGTGATCCAAAGAAAAAAGCAAGAAAATCACCCAAATACGAAAATTTGAAATTGGTAATCTATCTTTTTCCGCTTGGCTGGTAGAGCAACAAAAATCGGTATTTTGCAAATTCTTCCCATTCAGCTCTAGGCGCTCTATCTCTGCTAGTGTAGAAGGTACGGCGTAAAGTGTTTTTGACAACTTTTTGTGATTGCAGCCGTTCTAGACCAGCTAGAGAGCTTGTTTTAGGCTAAAATAAAAGATAAACTTCCCCTCTTTAACGTCCTAGATTTTCATTTAATTCGGTTTTCAACTTTACCAATAGTGATCCAAAGAAAATGGCAAGAAAATCACCAAAATACGAAAAATTTGAAGTTTGAAATTGGTAATCTAGCTTTTTCCGCTTGGCTTGTAGAGCAGTTTAAAGTTGTATGCCTGTAGACAAAAAACCCGGTCTTTTGAAAATTCTTCCCATTCAACTCTAGGCGCTCTATCTCTGCTAGTTTAGAAGATACGTAATGTGTTTTTGACAACTTTTTGCTCAAATAAAAGAGGAACTTCCCCTCATGAACGTCCTAGAGTTTTATTTAATTCGGTTTTCAACTTTACCAATAGTGATCCAAAGAAAAAAGCAAGAAAATCACCCAAATACGAAAATTTGAAATTGGTAATCTATCTTTTTCCGCTTGGCTGGTAGAGCAACAAAAATCGGTATTTTGCAAATTCTTCCCATTCAGCTCTAGGCGCTCTATCTCTGCTAGTGTAGAAGGTACGGCGTAAAGTGTTTTTGACAACTTTTTGTGATTGCAGCCGTTCTAGACCAGCTAGAGAGCTTGTTTTAGACTCAAATAAAAGTGGAACTTCCCCTCTTGAACGTCCTAGAGTTTCATTTAATTCGGTTTTCAACTTTATCAATAGTGATCCAAAGAAAAAAGCAAGAAAATCACCCAAATACTAAGCTCTAAGCGCTCATCTCTGCTAGTTTAGAAGGTATGGCGTAAAGTGTTTTTGACAACTTTTTGTGATTGCTGCCATTCTAGACCAGCTAGAGAGCTTGTTTTAGGCTAAAATAAAAGATAAACTTCCCCTCTTTAACGTCCTAGATTTTCATTTAATTCGGTTTTCAACTTTACCAATAGTGATCCAAAGAAAATGGCAAGAAAATCACCAAAATACGAAAAATTTTAAGTTTGAAATTGGTAATCTAGCTTTTTCCGCTTGGCTGGTAGAGCAACAAAAATCGGTATTTTGCAAATTCTTCCCATTCAGCTATAAGCGCTCATCTCTGCTAGTTTAGCAGGTATGGTAATCTAGCTTTTTCCGCTTGGCTTGTAGAGCAATTTAAAGTTGTATGCCTGTAGACAAAAAAAATCGGTCTTTTGAAAATTCTTCCCATTCAACTCTAGGCGCTCTATCTCTGCTAGTTTAGAAAATACGTAATGTGTTTTTGACAACTTTTTGTGATTGCTGCCGTTCTAGACCAGCTAGAGAGCTTGTTTTAGGCTCAAATAAAAGAGGAACTTCCCCTCTTGAACGTCCTAGAGTTTCATTTAATTCGGTTTTCAACTTTACCAATAGTGATCCAAAGAAAAAGGCAAGAAAATCACCAAAATACGAAAAATTTGAAATTTGAAATTGGTAATCTAGCTTTTTCCGCTTGGCTGGTAGAGCAACAAAAATCGGTATTTTGCAAATTCTTCCCATTCAGCTCTAAGCGCTCATCTCTGCTAGTTTAGAAGGTATGGCGTAAAGTGTTTTTGACAACTTTTTGTTATTGCTGCCGTTCTAGACCAGCTAGAGAGCTTGTTTTAGGCTCAAATAAAAGAGGAACTTCCCCTCTTGAACGTCCTAGATTTTCATTTAATTCGGTTTTCAACTTTACCAATAGTGATACAAAGAAAAAGGCAAGAAAATCACCAAAATACGAAAAATTTGAAGTTTGAAATTGGTAATCTAGCTTTTGCCGCTTGGCTGGTAGAGCAACAAAAATCGGTATTTTGCAAATTCTTCCCATTCAGCTCTAAGCGCTCATCTCTGCTAGTTTAGAAGGTATGGCGTAAAGTGTTTTTGACAACTTTTTGTGATTGCTGCCGTTCTAGACCAGCTAGAGAGCTTGTTTTAGGCTCAAATAAAAGAGGAACTTCCCCTCTTGAACGTCCTAATTTCATTTAATTCGGTTTTCAACTTTACCAATAGTGATCCAAAGAAAAAGGCAAGAAAATCACCAAAATACGAAAAATTTGAAATTTGAAATTGGTAATCTAGCTTTTTCCGCTTGGCTGGTAGAGCAACAAAAATCGGTATTTTGCAAATTCTTCCCATTCAACTCTAAGCGCTCATCTCTGCTAGTTTAGAAGGTATGGCGTAAAGTGTTTTTGACAACTTTTTGTGATTGCTGCCGTTCTAGACCAGCTAGAGAGCTTGTTTTATGCTCAAATAAAAGAAGAACTTCCCCTCTTGAACGTCCTAGAGTTTTATTTAATTCGGTTTTCAACTTTACCAATAGTGATCCAAAGAAAAAAGCAAGAAAATCACCCAAATACGAAAATTTGAAATTTGAAATTGGTAATCTATCATTTTCCGCTTGGCTGGTAGAGCAACAAAAATCGGTATTTTGCAAATTCTTCCCATTCAGCTCTAAGTGCTCATCTCTGCTAGTTTAGAAGGTATGGCGTAAAGTGTTTTTGACAACTTTTTGTGATTGCTGCCGTTCTAGACCAGCTAGAGAGCTTGTTTTAGGCTCAAATAAAAGAGGAACTTCCCCTCTTTAACGTCCTAGAGTTTCATTTAATTCGGTTTTCAACTTTACCAATAGTGATCCAAAGGAAAAAGCAAGAAAATCACCCAAATACGAAAAATTTGAAATTTGAAATTGGTAATCTAGCTTTTTCCGCTTGGCTGGTAGAGCAACAAAAATCGGTATTTTGCAAATTCTTCCCATTCAGCTCTAAGCGCTCATCTCTGCTAGTTTAGAAGGTATGGCGTAAAGTGTTTTTGACAACTTTTTGTGATTGTTGTCGTTCTAGACCAGCTAGAGATCTTGTTTTAGGCTCAAATAAAAGAGGAACTTCCCCTCTTGAACGTCCTAGATTTTCATTTAATTCGGTTTTCAACTTTACCAATAGTGATCCAAAGGAAAAAGCAAGAAAATCACCCAAATACGAAAAATTTGAAATTTGAAATTGGTAATCTAGCTTTTTCCGCTTGGCTTGTAGAGCAGTTTAAAGTTGTATGCCTGTAGACAAAAAACCCGGTCTTTTGAAAATTCTTCCCATTCAACTCTAGGCGCTCTATCTCTGCTAGTGTAGAAGGTACGGCGTAAAGTGTTTCTGACAACTTTTGGTGATTGCTGCCGTTCCAGACCAGATAGAGAGGTGGTTTTTGGCTCAAATAAAAGATAAACTTCCCCTCTTTAACGTCCTAGAGTTTCATTTAATTTGGTTTTCAACTTTACCAATAGTAATCCAAAGAAAAAGGCAAGAACATCACCCAAATACGAATAATTTGAAATTGGTAATCTAGCTTTTTCCGCTTGGCTGGTAGAGCAACAAAAATCGGTATTTTGCAAATTCTTCCCATTCAGCTCTAAGCGCTCATCTCCGCTAGTTTAGAAGGTATGGTAATCTAGCTTTTTCCGCTTGGCTTGTAGAGCAGTTTAAAGTTGTATGCCTGTAGACAAAAAAATCGGTCTTTTGAAAATTCTTCCCATTCAACTCTAGGCGCTCTATCTCTGCTAGTTTAGAAAATACGTAATGTGTTTTTGACAACTTTTTGTGATTGCTACCGTTCCAGACCAGCTAGAGAGCTGGTTTTTGGCTCAAATAAAAGATAAACTTCCCCTCTTTAACGTCCTAGAGTTTCATTTAATTCGGTTTTCAACATTAACAATAGTGATCCAAAGAAAAAGGCAAGAAAATCACCCAAATACGAAAAATTTGAAGTTTGAAATTGGTAATCTAGCTTTTTCCGCTTGGCTGGTAGAGCAACAAAAATCGGTATTTTGCAAATTCTTCCCATTCAGCTCTAAGCGCTCATCTCTGCTAGTTTAGAAGGTATGGCGTAAAGTGTTTTTGACAACTTTTTGTGATTGCTGCCGTTCTAGACCAGCTAGAGAGCTTGTTTTAGGCTCAAATAAAAGAGGAACTTCCCCTCTTGAACGTCCTAGAGTTTTATTTAATTCGGTTTTCAACTTTACCAATAGTGATCTAAAGAAAAAAGCAGGACAATCACCCAAATACGAAAATTTGAAATTTGAAATTGGTAATCTATCTTTTTCCGCTTGGCTGGTAGAGCAACAAAAATCGGTATTTTGCAAATTCTTCCCATTCAGCTCTAGGCGCTCTATCTCTGCTAGTGTAGAAGGTACGGCGTAAAGTGTTTTTGACATCTTTTTTGATTGCAGCCGTTCTAGACCAGCTAGAGAGCTGGTTTTAGGCTCAAATAAAAGTGGAACTTCCCCTCTTGAACGTCCTAGAGTTTCATTTAATTCGGTTTTCAACTTTACCAATAGTGATCCAAAGAAAAAAGCAAGAAAATCACCCAAATACTAAGCTCTAAGCGCTCATCTCTGCTAGTTTAGAAGGTATGGCGTAAAGTGTTTTTGACAACTTTTTGTGATTGCTGCCATTCTAGACCAGCTAGAGAGCTTGTTTTAGGCTCAAATAAAGAGGAACTTCCCCTCTTGAACGTCCTAGAGTTTTATTTAATTCGGTTTTCAACTTTACCAATAGTGATCCAAAGAAAAAAGCAAGAAAATCACCCAAATACGAAAATTTGAAATTTGAAATTGGTAATCTATCTTTTTCCGCTTGGCTGGTAGAGCAACAAAAATCGGTATCTTGCAAATTCTTCCCATTCAGCTCTAGGCGCTCTATCTCTGCTAGTGTAGAAGGTACGGTGTAAAGTGTTTTTGACAACTTTTTTTGATTGCAGCCGTTCTAGATCAGCTAGAGAGCTTGTTTTAGGCTCAAATAAAAGAGGAACTTCCCCTCTTGAACGTCCTAGATTTTCATTTAATTCGGTTTTCAACTTTACCAATAGTGATCCAAAGGAAAAAGCAAGAAAATCACCCAAATACGACAAATTTGAAATTTGAAATTGGTAATCTAGCTTTTTCCGCTTGGCTGGTAGAGCAACAAAAATCGGTATTTTGCAAATTCTTCCCATTCAGCTCTAAGCGCTCATCTCTGCTAGTTTAGAAGGTATGGCGTAAAGTGTTTTTGACAACTTTTTGTGATTGCTGCCGTTCTAGACCAGCTAGAGAGCTTGTTTTAGGCTCAAATAAAAGAGGAACTTCCCCTCTTGAACGTCCTAGATTTTCATTTAATTCGGTTTTCAACTTTACCAATAGTGATCCAAAGGAAAAAGCAAGAAAATCACCCAAATACTAAGCTCTAAGCGCTCATCTCTGCTAGTTTAGAAGGTATGGTGTAAAGTGTTTTTGACAACTTTTTGTGATTGCTGCCGTTCTAGACCAGCTAGAGAGTTTGTTTTAGGCTCAAATAAAAGAGGAACTTTCCCTCTTGAACGTCCTAGAGTTTCATTTAATTCGGTTTTCAACTTTACCAATAGTGATCCAAAGAAAATAGCAAGAAAATCACCAAAATACGAAAAATTTGAAGTTTGAAATTGGTAATCTAGCTTTTTCCGCTTGGCTTGTAGAGCAGTTTAAAGTTGTATGCCTGTAGACAAAAAAATCGGTCTTTTGAAAATTCTTCCCATTCAACTCTAGGCGCTCTATCTCTGCTAGTTTAGAAAATACGTAATGTGTTTTTGACAACTTTTTGTGATTGCTACCGTTCCAGACCAGCTAGAGAGCTGGTTTTTGGCTCAAATAAAAGAGGAACTTTCCCTCTTGAACGTCCTAGAGTTTCATTTAATTCGGTTTTCAACTTTACCAAGAGTGATCCAAAGAAAATGGCAAGAAAATCACCAAAATACGAAAAATTTGAAGTTTGAAATTGGTAATCTAGCTTTTTCCGCTTGGCTGGTAGAGCAACAAAAATCGGTATTTTGCAAATTCTTCCCATTCAGCTCTAAGCGCTCATCTCTGCTAGTTTAGAAGGTATGGCGTAAAGTGTTTTTGACAACTTTTTGTGATTGCTGCCGTTCTAGACCAGCTAGGGAGCTTGTTTTAGGCTCAAATAAAAGAGGAACTTCCCCTCTTGAACGTCCTAGAGTTTCATTTAATTCGGTTTTCAACTTTACCAATAGTGATCCAAGGAAAAAAGCAAGAAAATCACCCAAATACTAAGCTCTAAGCGCTCATCTCTGCTAGTTTAGAAGGTATGGCGTAAAGTGTTTTTGACAACTTTTTGTGATTGCTGCCATTCTAGACCAGCTAGAGAGCTTGTTTTAGGCTCAAATAAAAGAGGAACTTCCCCTCTTGAACGTCCTAGAGTTTTATTTAATTCGGTTTTCAACTTTACCAATAGTGATCCAAAGAAAATAGCAAGAAAATCCCCCAAATACGAAAATTTGAAATTTGAAATTGGTAATCTATCTTTTTCCGCTTGGCTGGTAGAGCAACAAAAATCGGTATTTTGCAAATTCTTCCCATTCAGCTCTAGGCGCTCTATCTCTGCTAGTGTAGAAGGTACGGTGTAAAGTGTTTTTGACAACTTTTTTTGATTGCAGCCGTTCTAGATCAGCTAGAGAGCTTGTTTTAGGCTCAAATAAAAGTGGAACTTCCCCTCTTGAACATCTTAGAGTTTCATTTAATTCGGTTTTCAACTTTACCAATAGTGATCCAAGGAAAAAAGCAAGAAAATCACCCAAATACTAAGCTCTAAGCGCTCATCTCTGCTAGTTTAGAAGGTATGGCGTAAAGTGTTTTTGACAACTTTTTGTGATTGCTGCCGTTCTAGACCAGCTAGAGAGCTTGTTTTAGGCTAAAATAAAAGATAAACTTCCCCTCTTTAACGTCCTAGAGTTTCATTTAATTCGGTTTTCAACTTTACCAATAGTGATCCAAAGAAAATGGCAAGAAAATCACCAAAATACGAAAAATTTGAAGTTTGAAATTGGTAATCTAGCTTTTTCCGCTTGGCTGGTAGAGCAACAAAAATCGGTATTTTGCAAATTCTTCCCATTCAGCTCTAAGCGCTCATCTCTGCTAGTTTAGAAGGTATGGCGTAAAGTGTTTTTGACAACTTTTTGTGATTGCTGCCGTTCTAGACCAGCTAGAGAGCTTGTTTTAGGCTCAAATAAAAGAGGAACTTCCTCTCTTGAACGTCCTAGATTTTCATTTAATTCGGTTTTCAACTTTACCAATAGTGATCCAAAGGAAAAAGCAAGAAAATAACCCAAATACGACAAATTTGAAATTTGAAATTGGTAATCTAGCTTTTTCCGCTTGGCTTGTAGAGCAACAAAAATCGGTATTTTGCAAATTCTTCCCATTCAGCTCTAAGCGCTCATCTCTTCTAGTTTAGAAGGTATGGCGTAAAGTGTTTTTAACAACTTTTTGTGATTGCTGCCGTTCTAGACCAGCTAGAAAGCTTGTTTTAGGCTCAAATAAAAGAGGAACTTCCTCTCTTGAACGTCCTAGATTTTCATTTAATTCGGTTTTCAACTTTACCAATAGTGATCCAAAGGAAAAAGCAAGAAAATCACCCAAATACTAAGCTCTAAGCGCTCATCTCTGCTAGTTTAGAAGGTATGGTGTAAAGTGTTTTTGACAACTTTTTGTGATTGCTGCCTTTCTAGACCAGCTAGAGAGTTTGTTTTAGGCTCAAATAAAAGAGGAACTTTCCCTCTTGAACGTCCTAGAGTTTCATTTAATTCGGTTTTCAACTTTACCAATAGTGATCCAAAGAAAATAGCAAGAAAATCACCAAAATACGAAAAATTTGAAGTTTGAAATTGGTAATCTAGCTTTTTCCGCTTGGCTTGTAGAGCAGTTTAAAGTTGTATGCCTGTAGACAAAAAAATCGGTCTTTTGAAAATTCTTCCCATTCAACTCTAGGCGCTCTATCTCTGCTAGTTTAGAAAATACGTAATGTGTTTTTGACAACTTTTTGTGATTGCTACCGTTCCAGACCAGCTAGAGAGCTGGTTTTTGGCTCAAATAAAAGAGGAACTTTCCCTCTTGAACGTCCTAGAGTTTCATTTAATTCGGTTTTCAACTTTACCAATAGTGATCCAAAGAAAATGGCAAGAAAATCACCAAAATACGAAAAATTTGAAGTTTGAAATTGGTAATCTAGCTTTTTCCGCTTGGCTGGTAGAGCAACAAAAATCGGTATTTTGCAAATTCTTCCCATTCAGCTCTAAGCGCTCATCTCTGCTAGTTTAGAAGGTATGGCGTAAAGTGTTTTTGACAACTTTTTGTGATTGCTGCCGTTCTAGACCAGCTAGAGAGCTTGTTTTAGGCTCAAATAAAAGAGGAACTTCCCCTCTTGAACGTCCTAGATTTTCATTTAATTCGGTTTTCAACTTTACCAATAGTGATCCAAAGGAAAAAGCAAGAAAATCACCCAAATACGAAAAATTTGAAATTTGAAATTGGTAATCTAGCTTTTTCCGCTTGGCTTGTAGAGCAACAAAAATCGGTATTTTGCAAATTCTTCCCATTCAGCTCTAAGCGCTCATCTCTGCTAGTTTAGAAGGTATGGCGTAAAGTGTTTTTGACAACTTTTTGTGATTGCTGCCGTTCTAGACCAGCTAGAGAGCTTGTTTTAGGCTCAAATAAAAGAGGAACTTCCCCTCTTGAATGTCCTAGAGCTTCATTTAATTCGGTTTTCAACTTTACCAATAGTGATCCAAAGAAAAAAGCACGAAAATCACCCAAATACTAAGCTCTAAGCGCCCATCTCTGCTAGTTTAGAAGGTATGGCGTAAAGTGTTTTTGACAACTTTTTGTGATTGCTGCCGTTCTAGACCAGCTAGAGAGCTTGTTTTAGGCTCAAATAAAAGAGGAACTTCCCCTCTTGAACGTCCAAGAGTTTCATTTAATTCGGTTTTCAACTTTACCAATAGTGATCCAAAGAAAATGACAAGAAAATCACCAAAATACGAAAAATTTGAAGTTTGAAATTGGTAATCTAGCTTTTTCCGCTTGGCTTGTAGAGCAGTTTAAAGTTGTATGCCTGTAGACAAAAAACCCGGTCTTTTGAAAATTCTTCCCATTCAACTCTAGGCGCTCTATCTCTGCTAGTGTAGAAGGTACGGCGTAAAGTGTTTTTGACAACTTTTTGTGATTGCTGCATTTCTAGACCAGCTAGAGAGCTGGTTTTTGGCTCAAATAAAAGAGTTTCATTTAATTCGGTTTTCAACTTTACCAAGAGTGATCCAAAGAAAATGGCAAGAAAATCACCAAAATACGAAAAATTTGAAGTTTGAAATTGGTAATCTAGCTTTTTCCGCTTGGCTGGTAGAGCAACAAAAATCGGTATTTTGCAAATTCTTCCCATTCAGCTCTAAGCGCTCATCTCTGCTAGTTTAGAAGGTATGGTAATCTAGCTTTTTCCAGCTAGAGAGCTGGTTTTTGGCTCAAATAAAAGAGGAACTTCCTCTCTTGAACGTCCTAGAGTTTCATTTAATTCGGTTTTCAACTTTACCAATAGTGATCCAAAGAAAAAAGCAAGAAAATCACCCAAATACTAAGCTCTAAGCGCTCATCTCTGCTAGTTTAGAAGGTATGGCGTAAAGTGTTTTTGACAACTTTTTGTGATTGCTGCCGTTCTAGACCAGCTAGAGAGCTTGTTTTGGGCTCAAATAAAAGAGGAACTTCCTCTCTTGAACGTCCTAGATTTTCATTTAATTCGGTTTTCAACTTCACCAATAGTGATCCAAAGGAAAAAGCAAGAAAATCACCCAAATACGAAAAATTTGAAATTTGAAATTGGTAATCTAGCTTTTTCCGCTTGGCATGTAGAGCAGTTTAAAGTTCTATGCCTGTAGACAAAAAACCCGGTCTTTTGAGAATTCTTCCCATTCAACTCTAGGCGCTCTATCTCTGCTAGTGTAGAAGGTACGGCGTAAAGTGTTTTTGACAACTTTTTGTGATTGCAGCCGTTCTAGACCAGCTAGAGAGCTTGTTTTAGGCTCAAATAAAAGAGGAACTTCCCCTCTTGAACGTCCTAGAGTTTCATTTAATTCGGTTTTCAACTTTACCAATAGTGATCCAAAGAAAAAAGCAAGAAAATCACCCAAATACTAAGCTCTAAGCGCTCATCTCTGCTAGTTTAGAAGGTATGGCGTAAAGTGTTTTTGACAACTTTTTGTGATTGCTGCCGTTCTAGACCAGCTAGAGAGCTTGTTTTGGGCTCAAATAAAAGAGGAACTTCCCCTCTTGAACGTCCTAGAGTTTCATTTAATTCGGTTTTCAACTTTACCAATAGTGATCCAAAGAAAATGGCAAGAAAATCACCAAAATCCGAAAAATTTGAATTTTGAAATTGGTATTCTAGCTTTTTCCGCTTGGCTGGTAGAGCAACAAAAATCGATATTTTGCAAATTCTTCCCATTCAGCTCTAAGCGCTCATCTCTGCTAGTTTAGAAGGTATGGCGTGAAGTGTTTTTGACAACTTTTTGTGATTGCTGCCGTTCTAGACCAGCTAGAGAGCTTGTTTTGGGCTCAAATAAAAGAGGAACTTCCCCTCTTGAACGTCCTAGAGTTTCATTTAATTCGGTTTTCAACTTTACCAATAGTGATCCAAAGAAAATGGCAAGAAAATCACCCAAATACGAAAAATTTGAAATTTGAAATTGGTAATCTAGCTTTTTCCGCTTGGCTTGTAGAGCAACAAAAATCGGTATTTTGCAAATTCTTCCCATTCAGCTCTAAGCGCTCATCTCTGCTAGTTTAGAAGGTATGGCGTAAAGTGTTTTTGACTTTTTGTGATTGCTGCCGTTCTAGACCAGCTAGAGAGCTTGTTTTAGGCTCAAATAAAAGAGGAACTTCCCCTCTTGAACGTCCTAGATTTTCATTTAATTCGGTTTTCAACTTTACCAATAGTGATCCAAAGGAAAAAGCAAGAAAATCACCCAAATACGACAAATTTGAAATTTGAAATTGGTAATCTAGCTTTTTCCGCTTGGCTTGTAGAGCAACAAAAATCGGTATTTTGCAAATTCTTCCCATTCAGCTCTAAGCGCTCATCTCTGCTAGTTTAGAAGGTATGGCGTAAAGTGTTTTTAACAACTTTTTGTGATTGCTGCCGTTCTAGACCAGCTAGAGAGCTTGTTTTAGGCTCAAATAAAAGAGGAACTTCCTCTCTTGAACGTCCTAGATTTTCATTTAATTCGGTTTTCAACTTTACCAATAGTGATCCAAAGGAAAAAGCAAGAAAATCACCCAAATACTAAGCTCTAAGCGCTCATCTCTGCTAGTTTAGAAGGTATGGTGTAAAGTGTTTTTGACAACTTTTTGTGATTGCTGCCGTTCTAGACCAGCTAGAGAGCTTGTTTTAGGCTCAAATAAAAGAGGAACTTTCCCTCTTGAACGTCCTAGAGTTTCATTTAATTCGGTTTTCAACTTTACCAATAGTGATCCAAAGAAAATGGCAAGAAAATCACCAAAATACGAAAAATTTGAAGTTTGAAATTGGTAATCTAGCTTTTTCCGCTTGGCTTGTAGAGCAGTTTAAAGTTGTATGCCTGTACACAAAAAAACCCGTCTTTTAAAAATTCTTCCCATTCAACTCTAGGCGCTCTATCTCTGCTAGTTTAGAAGATACGTAATGTGTTTTTGACAACTTTTGGTGATTGCTGCCGTTCCAGACCAGATAGAGAGGTGATTTAGGCTCAAATAAAAGAGGAACTTTCCCTCTTGAACGTCCTAGAGTTTCATTTAATTCGGTTTTCAACTTTACCAATAGTGATCCAAAGAAAATAGCAAGAAAATCACCAAAATACGAAAAATTTGAAGTTTGAAATTGGTAATCTAGCTTTTTCCGCTTGGCTTGTAGAGCAGTTTAAAGTTGTATGCCTGTAGACAAAAAAATCGGTCTTTTGAAAATTCTTCCCATTCAACTCTAGGCGCTCTATCTCTGCTAGTTTAGAAAATACGTAATGTGTTTTTGACAACTTTTTGTGATTGCTACCGTTCCAGACCAGCTAGAGAGCTGGTTTTTGGCTCAAATAAAAGAGGAACTTTCCCTCTTGAACGTCCTAGAGTTTCATTTAATTCGGTTTTCAACTTTACCAATAGTGATCCAAAGAAAATGGCAAGAAAATCACCAAAATACGAAAAATTTGAAGTTTGAAATTGGTAATCTAGCTTTTTCCGCTTGGCTGGTAGAGCAACAAAAATCGGTATTTTGCAAATTCTTCCCATTCAGCTCTAAGCGCTCATCTCTGCTAGTTTAGAAGGTATGGCGTAAAGTGTTTTTGACAACTTTTTGTGATTGCTGCCGTTCTAGACCAGCTAGAGAGCTTGTTTTAGGCTCAAATAAAAGAGGAACTTCCCCTCTTGAACGTCCTAGATTTTCATTTAATTCGGTTTTCAACTTTACCAATAGTGATCCAAAGGAAAAAGCAAGAAAATCACCCAAATACGAAAAATTTGAAATTTGAAATTGGTAATCTAGCTTTTTCCGCTTGGCTTGTAGAGCAACAAAAATCGGTATTTTGCAAATTCTTCCCATTCAGCTCTAAGCGCTCATCTCTGCTAGTTTAGAAGGTATGGCGTAAAGTGTTTTTGACAACTTTTTGTGATTGCTGCCGTTCTAGACCAGCTAGAGAGCTTGTTTTAGGCTCAAATAAAAGAGGAACTTCCCCTCTTGAACGTCCTAGAGCTTCATTTAATTCGGTTTTCAACTTTACCAATAGTGATCCAAAGAAAAAAGCACGAAAATCACCCAAATACTAAGCTCTAAGCGCCCATCTCTGCTAGTTTAGAAGGTATGGCGTAAAGTGTTTTTGACAACTTTTTGTGATTGCTGCCGTTCTAGACCAGCTAGAGAGCTTGTTTTAGGCTCAAATAAAAGAGGAACTTCCCCTCTTGAACGTCCAAGAGTTTCATTTAATTCGGTTTTCAACTTTACCAATAGTGATCCAAAGAAAATGACAAGAAAATCACCAAAATACGAAAAATTTGAAGTTTGAAATTGGTAATCTAGCTTTTTCCGCTTGGCTTGTAGAGCAGTTTAAAGTTGTATGCCTGTAGACAAAAAACCCGGTCTTTTGAAAATTCTTCCCATTCAACTCTAGGCGCTCTATCTCTGCTAGTGTAGAAGGTACGGCGTAAAGTGTTTTTGACAACTTTTTGTGATTGCTGCATTTCTAGACCAGCTAGAGAGCTGGTTTTTGGCTCAAATAAAAGAGTTTCATTTAATTCGGTTTTCAACTTTACCAATAGTGATCCAAAGAAAATGGCAAGAAAATCACCAAAATACGAAAAATTTGAAGTTTGAAATTGGTAATCTAGCTTTTTCCGCTTGGCTGGTAGAGCAACAAAAATCGGTATTTTGCAAATTCTTCCCATTCAGCTCTAAGCGCTCATCTCTGCTAGTTTAGAAGGTATGGTAATCTAGCTTTTTCCAGCTAGAGAGCTGGTTTTTGGCTCAAATAAAAGAGGAACTTCCTCTCTTGAACGTCCTAGAGTTTCATTTAATTCGGTTTTCAACTTTACCAATAGTGATCCAAAGAAAAAAGCAAGAAAATCACCCAAATACTAAGCTCTAAGCGCTCATCTCTGCTAGTTTAGAAGATATGGCGTAAAGTGTTTTTGACAACTTTTTGTGATTGCTGCCGTTCTAGACCAGCTAAAGAGCTTGTTTTAGGCTCAAATAAAAGAGGAACTTCCCCTCTTGAACGTCCTAGATTTTCATTTAATTCGGTTTTCAACTTCACCAATAGTGATCCAAAGGAAAAAGCAAGAAAATCACCCAAATACGAAAAATTTGAAATTTGAAATTGGTAATCTAGCTTTTTCCGCTTGGCATGTAGAGCAGTTTAAAGTTCTATGCCTGTAGACAAAAAACCCGGTCTTTTGAGAATTCTTCCCATTCAACTCTAGGCGCTCTATCTCTGCTAGTGTAGAAGGTACGGCGTAAAGTGTTTTTGACAACTTTTTGTGATTGCAGCCGTTCTAGACCAGCTAGAGAGCTTGTTTTAGGCTCAAATAAAAGAGGAACTTCCCCTCTTGAACGTCCTAGAGTTTCATTTAATTCGGTTTTCAACTTTACCAATAGTGATCCAAAGAAAAAAGCAAGAAAATCACCCAAATACTAAGCTCTAAGCGCTCATCTCTGCTAGTTTAGAAGGTATGGCGTAAAGTGTTTTTGACAACTTTTTGTGATTGCTGCCGTTCTAGACCAGCTAGAGAGCTTGTTTTGGGCTCAAATAAAAGAGGAACTTCCCCTCTTGAACGTCCTAGAGTTTCATTTAATTCGGTTTTCAACTTTACCAATAGTGATCCAAAGAAAATGGCAAGAAAATCACCAAAATCCGAAAAATTTGAATTTTGAAATTGGTATTCTAGCTTTTTCCGCTTGGCTGGTAGAGCAACAAAAATCGATATTTTGCAAATTCTTCCCATTCAGCTCTAAGCGCTCATCTCTGCTAGTTTAGAAGGTATGGCGTGAAGTGTTTTTGACAACTTTTTGTGATTGCTGCCGTTCTAGACCAGCTAGAGAGCTTGTTTTGGGCTCAAATAAAAGAGGAACTTCCCCTCTTGAACGTCCTAGAGTTTCATTTAATTCGGTTTTCAACTTTACCAATAGTGATCCAAAGAAAATGGCAAGAAAATCACCCAAATACGAAAAATTTGAAATTTGAAATTGGTAATCTAGCTTTTTCCGCTTGGCTTGTAGAGCAACAAAAATCGGTATTTTGCAAATTCTTCCCATTCAGCTCTAAGCGCTCATCTCTGCTAGTGTAGAAGGTATGGCGTAAAGTGTTTTTGACTTTTTGTGATTGCTGCCGTTCTAGACCAGCTAGAGAGCTTGTTTTAGGCTCAAATAAAAGAGGAACTTCCCCTCTTGAACGTCCTAGATTTTCATTTAATTCGGTTTTCAACTTTACCAATAGTGATCCAAAGGAAAAAGCAAGAAAATCACCCAAATACGACAAATTTGAAATTTGAAATTGGTAATCTAGCTTTTTCCGCTTGGCTTGTAGAGCAACAAAAATCGGTATTTTGCAAATTCTTCCCATTCAGCTCTAAGCGCTCATCTCTGCTAGTTTAGAAGGTATGGCGTAAAGTGTTTTTAACAACTTTTTGTGATTGCTGCCGTTCTAGACCAGCTAGAGAGCTTGTTTTAGGCTCAAATAAAAGAGGAACTTCCTCTCTTGAACGTCCTAGATTTTCATTTAATTCGGTTTTCAACTTTACCAATAGTGATCCAAAGGAAAAAGCAAGAAAATCACCCAAATACTAAGCTCTAAGCGCTCATCTCTGCTAGTTTAGAAGGTATGGTGTAAAGTGTTTTTGACAACTTTTTGTGATTGCTGCCGTTCTAGACCAGCTAGAGAGCTTGTTTTAGGCTCAAATAAAAGAGGAACTTTCCCTCTTGAACGTCCTAGAGTTTCATTTAATTCGGTTTTCAACTTTACCAATAGTGATCCAAAGAAAATGGCAAGAAAATCACCAAAATACGAAAAATTTGAAGTTTGAAATTGGTAATCTAGCTTTTTCCGCTTGGCTTGTAGAGCAGTTTAAAGTTGTATGCCTGTACACAAAAAAACCCGTCTTTTAAAAATTCTTCCCATTCAACTCTAGGCGCTCTATCTCTGCTAGTTTAGAAGATACGTAATGTGTTTTTGACAACTTTTGGTGATTGCTGCCGTTCCAGACCAGATAGAGAGGTGGTTTTAGGCTCAAATAAAAGATAAACTTCCCCTCTTTAACGTCCTAGAGTTTCATTTAATTCGGTTTTCAACTTTACCAATAGTGATCCAAAGAAAAAAGCAAGAAAATCACCCAAATACTAAGCTCTAAGCGCTCATCTCTGCTAGTTTAGAAGGTATGGCGTAAAGTGTTTTTGACAACTTTTTGTGATTGCTGCCGTTCTAGACCAGCTAAAGAGCTTGTTTTAGGCTCAAATAAAAGAGGAACTTCCCCTCTTGAACGTCCTAGATTTTCATTTAATTCGGTTTTCAACTTCACCAATAGTGATCCAAAGGAAAAAGCAAGAAAATCACCCAAATACGAAAAATTTGAAATTTGAAATTGGTAATCTAGCTTTTTCCGCTTGGCTTGTAGAGCAGTTTAAAGTTGTATGCCTGTAGACAAAAAACCCGGTCTTTTGAAAATTCTTCCCATTCAACTCTAGGCGCTCTATCTCTGCTAGTGTAGAAGGTACGGCGTAAAGTGTTTTTGACAACTTTTTGTGATTGCAGCCGTTCTAGACCAGCTAGAGAGCTTGTTTTAGGCTCAAATAAAAGAGGAACTTCCCCTCTTGAACGTCCTAGAGTTTCATTTAATTCGGTTTTCAACTTTACCAATAGTGATCCAAAGAAAAAAGCAAGAAAATCACCCAAATACTAAGCCCTAAGCGCTCATCTCTGCTAGTTTAGAAGGTATGGCGTAAAGTGTTTTGACAACTTTTTGTGATTGCTGCCGTTCTAGACAAGCTAGAGAGCTTGTTTTAGGCTAAAATAAAAGATAAACTTCCCCTCTTTAACGTCCTAGAGTTTCATTTAATTCGGTTTTCAACTTTACCAATAGTGATCCAAAGAAAATGGCAAGAAAATCACCAAAATACGAAAAATTTGAAGTTTGAAATTGGTAATCTAGCTTTTCCCGCTTGGCTGGTAGAGCAAAATGACAACTTTTTGTGATTGCAGCCGTTGTAGACCAGCTAGAGAGCTTGTTTTAGGCTCAAATAAGAGAGGAACTTCCCCTCTTGAACGTCCTAGAGTTTCATTTAATTCGGTTTTCAACTTTACCAATAGTGATCCAAAGAAAAAAGCAAGAAAATCACCTAAATACTAAGGTCTAAGCGCTCTATCTCTGCTAGTTTAGAAAATACGTAATGTGTTTTTGACAACTTTTTGTGATTGCTACCGTTCCGAGCTGGTTTTTGGCTCAAATAAAAGATAAACTTCCCCTCTTGAACGTCCTAGAGTTTCATTTAATTCGGTTTTCAACTTTACCAATAGTGATCCAAAGAAAAAAGCAAGAAAATCACCCAAATACTAAGCCCTAAGCGCTCATCTCTGCTAGTTTAGAAGGTATGGCGTAAAGTGCTTTTGACAACTTTTTGTGATTGCTGCCGTTCTAGACCAGCTAGAGAGCTTGTTTTATGCTCAAATAAAAGAGGAACTTCCCCTCTTGAACGTCCTAGAGTTTTATTTAATTCGGTTTTCAACTTTACCAATAGTGATCCAAAGAAAAAAGCAAGAAAATCACCCAAATTCTAAGCCCTAAGCGCTCATCTCTGCTAGTTTAGAAGGTATGGCGTAAAGTGTTTTTGACAACTTTTTATGATTGCTGCCGTTCTAGACCAGCTAGAGAGCTTGTTTTAGGCTCAAATAAAAGAGGAACTTCCCCTCTTGAACGTCCTAGAGTTTCATTTAATTCGGTTTTCAACTTTACCAATAGTGATCCAAAGAAAAAGGCAAGAAAATCACCAAAATACGAAAAATTTGAATTTTGAAATTGGAAATCTAGCTTTTTCCGCTTGGCTTGTAGAGCAGTTTAAAGTTGTATGCCTGTAGACAAAAACCCAGTCTTTTGAAAATTCTTCCCATTCAACTCTAGGCGCTCTATCTCTGCTAGTTTAGAAGATACGTAATGTGTTTTTGACAACTTTTTGCTCAAATAAAAGAGGAACTTCCCCTCATGAACGTCCTAGAGTTTTATTTAATTCGGTTTTCAACTTTACCAATAGTGATCCAAAGAAAAAAGCAAGAAAATCATCCAAATACGAAAATTTGAAATTTGAAATTGGTAATCTATCTTTTTCCGCTTGGCTGGTAGAGCAACAAAAATCGGTATTTTGCAAATTCTTCCCATTCAGCTCTAGGCGCTCTATCTCTGCTAGTGTAGAAGGTACGGCGTAAAGTGTTTTTGACAACTTTTTGTGATTGCTGCCGTTCTAGACCAGCCAGAGAGCTTGTTTTAGGCTCAAATATAAGAGGAACTTCCCCTCTTGAATGTCCTAGAGTTTCATTTAATTCGGTTTTCAACTTTACCAATAGTGATCCAAAGAAAAAAGCAAGAAAATCACCCAAATACTAAGCCCTAAGCGCTCATCTCTGCTAGTTTAGAAGGTATGGCGTAAAGTGTTTTTGACAACTTTTTGTGATTGCTGCCGTTCTAGACCAGCTAGAGAGCTTGTTTTAGGCTCAAATAAAAGAGGAACTTCCCCTCTTAAACGTCCTAGAGTTTCATTTAATTCGGTTTTCAACTTTACCAATAGTGATCCAAAGAAAAAGGCAAGAAAATCACCAAAATACGAAAAATTTGAAGTTTGAAATTGGTAATCTAGCTTTTTCCGCTTGGCTTGTAGAGCAGTTTAAAGTTGTATGCCTGTAGACAAAAAACCCGGTCTTTTGAAAATTCTTCCCATTCAACTCTAGGCGCTCTATCTCTGCTAGTTTAGAAGATACGTAATGTGTTTTTGACAACTTTTTGCTCAAATAAAAGAGGAACTTCCCCTCATGAACGTCCTAGAGTTTTATTTAATTCGGTTTTCAACTTTACCAATAGTGATCCAAAGAAAAAAGCAAGAAAATCACCCAAATACGAAAATTTGAAATTTGAAATTGGTAATCTATCTTTTTCCGCTTGGCTGGTAGAGCAACAAAAATCGGTATTTTGCAAATTCTTCCCATTCAGCTCTAGGCGCTCTATCTCTGCTAGTGTAGAAGGTACGGCGTAAAGTGTTTTAGACAACATTTTGTGATTGCAGCCGTTCTAGACCAGCTAGAGAGCTTGTTTTAGGCTCAAATAAAAGAGGAAATTCCCCTCTTGAACGTCCTAGAGTTTCATTTAATTCGGTTTTCAACTTTACCAATAGTGATCCAAAGAAAAAAGCAAGAAAATCACCCAAATACGAAAATTTGAAATTTGAAATTGGTAATCTAGCTTTTTCCGCTTGGCTGGTAGAGCAACAAAAATCGGTATTTTGCAAATTCTTCCCATTCAGCTCTAAGCGCTCATCTCTGCTAGTTTAGAAGGTATGGCGTAAAGTGTTTTTGACAACTTTTTGTGATTGCTGCCGTTCTAGACCAGCTAAAGAGCTTGTTTTAGGCTCAAATAAAAGGGGAACTTCCCCTCTTGAACGTCCTAGATTTTCATTTAATTCGGTTTTCAACTTTACCATTAGTGATCCAAAGAAAAAAGCAAGAAAATCACCCAAATACTAAGCCCTAAGCGCTCATCTCTGCTAGTTTAGAAGGTATGGCGTAAAGTGTTTTTGACAACTTTTTGTGATTGCTGCCGTTCTAGACCAGCTAGAGAGCTTGTTTTGGGCTCAAATAAAAGAGGAACTTCCCCTTTTGAACGTCCTAGAGTTTCATTTAATTCGGTTTTCAACTTTACCAATAGTGATCCAAAGAAAAAAGCAAGAAAATCACCCAAATACTAAGCCCTAAGCGCTCATCTCTGCTAGTTTAGAAGGTATGGCGTAAAGTGCTTTTGACAACTTTTTGTGATTGCTGCCGTTCTAGACCAGCTAGAGAGCTTGTTTTATGCTCAAATAAAAGAGGAACTTCCCCTCTTGAACGTCCTAGAGTTTTATTTAATTCGGTTTTCAACTTTACCAATAGTGATCCAAAGAAAAAAGCAAGAAAATCACCCAAATTCTAAGCCCTAAGCGCTCATCTCTGCTAGTTTAGAAGGTATGGCGTAAAGTGTTTTTGACAACTTTTTATGATTGCTGCCGTTCTAGACCAGCTAGAGAGCTTGTTTTAGGCTCAAATAAAAGAGGAACTTCCCCTCTTGAACGTCCTAGAGTTTCATTTAATTCGGTTTTCAACTTTACCAATAGTGATCCAAAGAAAAAGGCAAGAAAATCACCAAAATACGAAAAATTTGAATTTTGAAATTGGAAATCTAGCTTTTTCCGCTTGGCTTGTAGAGCAGTTTAAAGTTGTATGCCTGTAGACAAAAACCCAGTCTTTTGAAAATTCTTCCCATTCAACTCTAGGCGCTCTATCTCTGCTAGTTTAGAAGATACGTAATGTGTTTTTGACAACTTTTTGCTCAAATAAAAGAGGAACTTCCCCTCATGAACGTCCTAGAGTTTTATTTAATTCGGTTTTCAACTTTACCAATAGTGATCCAAAGAAAAAAGCAAGAAAATCATCCAAATACGAAAATTTGAAATTTGAAATTGGTAATCTATCTTTTTCCGCTTGGCTGGTAGAGCAACAAAAATCGGTATTTTGCAAATTCTTCCCATTCAGCTCTAGGCGCTCTATCTCTGCTAGTGTAGAAGGTACGGCGTAAAGTGTTTTTGACAACTTTTTGTGATTGCTGCCGTTCTAGACCAGCCAGAGAGCTTGTTTTAGGCTCAAATAAAAGAGGAACTTCCCCTCTTGAATGTCCTAGAGTTTCATTTAATTCGGTTTTCAACTTTACCAATAGTGATCCAAAGAAAAAAGCAAGAAAATCACCCAAATACTAAGCCCTAAGCGCTCATCTCTGCTAGTTTAGAAGGTATGGCGTAAAGTGTTTTTGACAACTTTTTGTGATTGCTGCCGTTCTAGACCAGCTAGAGAGCTTGTTTTAGGCTCAAATAAAAGAGGAACTTCCCCTCTTAAACGTCCTAGAGTTTCATTTAATTCGGTTTTCAACTTTACCAATAGTGATCCAAAGAAAAAGGCAAGAAAATCACCAAAATACGAAAAATTTGAAGTTTGAAATTGGTAATCTAGCTTTTTCCGCTTGGCTTGTAGAGCAGTTTAAAGTTGTATGCCTGTAGACAAAAAACCCGGTCTTTTGAAAATTCTTCCCATTCAACTCTAGGCGCTCTATCTCTGCTAGTTTAGAAGATACGTAATGTGTTTTTGACAACTTTTTGCTCAAATAAAAGAGGAACTTCCCCTCATGAACGTCCTAGAGTTTTATTTAATTCGGTTTTCAACTTTACCAATAGTGATCCAAAGAAAAAAGCAAGAAAATCACCCAAATACGAAAATTTGAAATTTGAAATTGGTAATCTATCTTTTTCCGCTTGGCTGGTAGAGCAACAAAAATCGGTATTTTGCAAATTCTTCCCATTCAGCTCTAGGCGCTCTATCTCTGCTAGTGTAGAAGGTACGGCGTAAAGTGTTTTAGACAACATTTTGTGATTGCAGCCGTTCTAGACCAGCTAGAGAGCTTGTTTTAGGCTCAAATAAAAGAGGAAATTCCCCTCTTGAACGTCCTAGAGTTTCATTTAATTCGGTTTTCAACTTTACCAATAGTGATCCAAAGAAAAAAGCAAGAAAATCACCCAAATACGAAAATTTGAAATTTGAAATTGGTAATCTAGCTTTTTCCGCTTGGCTGGTAGAGCAACAAAAATCGGTATTTTGCAAATTCTTCCCATTCAGCTCTAAGCGCTCATCTCTGCTAGTTTAGAAGGTATGGCGTAAAGTGTTTTTGACAACTTTTTGTGATTGCTGCCGTTCTAGACCAGCTAAAGAGCTTGTTTTAGGCTCAAATAAAAGGGGAACTTCCCCTCTTGAACGTCCTAGATTTTCATTTAATTCGGTTTTCAACTTTACCATTAGTGATCCAAAGAAAAAAGCAAGAAAATTACCCAAATACGAAAAATTTGAAATTTGAAATTGGTAATCTAGCTTTTTCCGCTTGGCTTGTAGAGCAGTTTAAAGTTGTATGCCTGTAGACAAAAAACCCGGTCTTTTGAAAATTCTTCCCATTCAACTCTAGGCGCTCTATCTCTGCTAGTGTAGAAGGTACGGCGTAAAGTGTTTTTGACAACTTTTTGTGATTGCAGCCGTTCTAGACCAGCTAGAGAGCTTGTTTTGGGCTCAAATAAAAGAGGAACTTCCCCTTTTGAACGTCCTAGAGTTTCATTTAATTCGGTTTTCAACTTTACCAATAGTGATCCAAAGAAAAAAGCAAGAAAATCACCCAAATACTAAGCCCTAAGCGCTCATCTCTGCTAGTTTAGAAGGTATGGCGTAAAGTGTTTTTGACAACTTTTTGTGATTGCTGCCGTTCTAGACCAGCTAGAGAGCTTGTTTTGGGCTCAAATAAAAGAGGAACTTCCCCTTTTGAACGTCCTAGAGTTTCATTTAATTCGGTTTTCAACTTTACCAATAGTGATCCATAGAAAAAAGCAAGAAAATCACCTAAATACTAAGCTCTAAGCGCTCATCTCTGCTAGTTTAGAAGGTATGGCGTAAAGTGTTTTTGACAACTTTTTGTGATTGCTGCCGTTCTAGACCAGCTAGAGAGCTTGTTTTAGGCTCAAATAAAAGAGGAACTTCCCCTCTTGAACGTCCTAGAGTTTCATTTAATTCGGTTTTCAACTTTACCAATAGTGATCCAAAGAAAAAAGCAAGAAAATCATCCAAATACTAAGCTCTAAGCGCTCATCTCTGCTAGTTTAGAAGGTATGGCGTAAAGTGTTTTTGACAACTTTTTGTGATTGCTGCCGTTCTAGACCAGCTAGAGAGCTTGTTTTGGGCTCAAATAAAAGAGGAACTTCCCCTTTTGAACGTCATAGAGTTTCATTTAATTCGGTTTTCAACTTTACCAATAGTGATCCAAAGAAAAAAGCAAGAAAATCACCCAAATACTAAGCCCTAAGCGCTCATCTCTGCTAGTTTAGAAGGTATGGCGTAAAGTGTTTTGACAACTTTTTGTGATTGCTGCCGTTCTAGACAAGCTAGAGAGCTTGTTTTAGGCTAAAATAAAAGATAAACTTCCCCTCTTTAACGTCCTAGAGTTTCATTTAATTCGGTTTTCAACTTTACCAATAGTGATCCAAAGAAAATGGCAAGAAAATCACCAAAATACGAAAAATTTGAAGTTTGAAATTGGTAATCTAGCTTTTCCCGCTTGGCTGGTAGAGCAACAAAAATCGGTATTTTGCAAATTCTTCCCATTCAGCTCTAGGCGCTCTATCTCTGCTAGTGTAGAAGGTACGGCGTAAAGTGTTTTTGACAACATTTTGTGATTGCAGCCGTTCTAGACCAGCTAGAGAGCTTGTTTTAGGCTCAAATAAAAGAGGAAATTCCCCTCTTGAACGTCCTAGAGTTTCATTTAATTCGGTTTTCAACTTTACCAATAGTGATCCAAAGAAAAAAGCAAGAAAATCACCCAAATACGAAAATTTGAAATTTGAAATTGGTAATCTATCTTTTTCCGCTTGGCTGGTAGAGCAACAAAAATCGGTATTTTGCAAATTCTTCCCATTCAGCTCTAGGCGCTCTATCTCTGCTAGTGTAGAAGGTACGGCGTAAAGTGTTTTTGACAACTTTTTGTGATTGCTGCCGTTCTAGACCAGCTAGAGAGATTGTTTTAGGCTCAAATAAAAGAGGAACTTCCCCTCTTGAACGTCCTTGAGTTTCATTTAATTCGGTTTTCAACTTTACCAATAGTGATCCAAAGAAAAAAGCAAGAAAATCACCCGAATACGAAAAATTTGAAATTTGAAATTGGTAATCTAGATTTTTCCGCTTGGCATGTAGAGCAGTTTAAAGTTGTATGCCTGTAGACAAAAAATCCGGTCTTTTGAAAATTTTTCCCATTCAACTCTAGGCGCTCAATCTCTGCTAGTGTAGAAGGTACGGCGTAAAGTGTTTTTGACCACTTTTTGTGATTGCTGCCGTTCTAGACCAGCTAGAGAGCTTGTTTTGGGCTCAAATAAAAGAGGAACTTCCCCTTTTGAACGTCCTAGAGTTTCATTTAATTCGGTTTTCAACTTTACCAATAGTGATCCAAAGAAAAAAGCAAGAAAATCACCCAAATACTAAGCCCTAAGCGCTCATCTCTGCTAGTTTAGAAGGTATGGCGTAAAGTGTTTTTGACAACTTTTTGTGATTGCTGCCGTTCTAGACAAGCTAGAGAGCTTGTTTTAGGCTAAAATAAAAGATAAACTTCCCCTCTTTAACGTCCTAGAGTTTCATTTAATTCGGTTTTCAACTTTACCAATAGTGATCCAAAGAAAATGGCAAGAAAATCACCAAAATACGAAAAATTTGAAGTTTGAAATTGGTAATCTAGCTTTTCCCGCTTGGCTGGTAGAGCAACAAAAATCGGTATTTTGCAAATTCTTCCCATTCAGCTCTAGGCGCTCTATCTCTGCTAGTGTAGAAGGTACGGCGTAAAGTGTTTTTGACAACATTTTGTGATTGCAGCCGTTCTAGACCAGCTAGAGAGCTTGTTTTAGGCTCAAATAAAAGAGGAAATTCCCCTCTTGAACGTCCTAGAGTTTCATTTAATTCGGTTTTCAACTTTACCAATAGTGATCCAAAGAAAAAAGCAAGAAAATCACCCAAATACGAAAATTTGAAATTTGAAATTGGTAATCAATCTTTTTCCGCTTGGCTGGTAGAGCAACAAAAATCGGTATTTTGCAAATTCTTCCCATTCAGCTCTAGGCGCTCTATCTCTGCTAGTGTAGAAGGTACGGCGTAAAGTGTTTTTGACAACTTTTTGTGATTGCAGCCGTTCTAGACCAGCTAGAGAGCTTGTTTTAGGCTCAAATAAAAGTGGAACTTCCCCTCTTGAACGTCCTAGAGTTTCATTTAATTCGGTTTTCAACTTTACCAATAGTGATCCAAAGAAAAAAGCAAGAAAATCACCCAAATACTAAGCCCTAAGCGCTCATCTCTGCTAGTTTAGAAGGTATGGCGTAAAGTGTTTTGACAACTTTTTGTGATTGCTGCCGTTCTAGACAAGCTAGAGAGCTTGTTTTAGGCTAAAATAAAAGATAAACTTCCCCTCTTTAACGTCCTAGAGTTTCATTTAATTCGGTTTTCAACTTTACCAATAGTGATCCAAAGAAAAAAGCAAGAAAATCACCCAAATACGAAAAATTTGAAATTTGAAATTGGTAATCTAGCTTTTTCCGCTTGGCTGGTAGAGCAAAATGACAACTTTTGGTGATTGCAGCCGTTCTAGACCAGCTAAAGAGCTTGTTTTAGGCTCAAATAAAAGAGGAACTTCCCCTCTTGAACGTCCTAGATTTTCATTTAAACGGTTTTCAACTTTACCAATAGTGATCCAAAGAAAAAAGCAAGAAAATTACCCAAATACGAAAAATTTGAAATTTGAAATTGGTAATCTAGCTTTTTCCGCTTGGCTTGTAGAGCAGTTTAAAGTTGTATGCCTGTAGACAAAAAACCCGGTCTTTTGAAAATTCTTCCCATTCAACTCTAGGCGCTCTATCTCTGCTAGTGTAGAAGGTACGGCGTAAAGTGTTTTTGACAACTTTTTGTGATTGCAGCCGTTCTAGACCAGCTAGAGAGCTTGTTTTGGGCTCAAATAAAAGAGGAACTTCCCCTTTTGAACGTCCTAGAGTTTCATTTAATTCGGTTTTCAACTTTACCAATAGTGATCCAAAGAAAAAAGCAAGAAAATCACCCAAATACTAAGCCCTAAGCGCTCATCTCTGCTAGTTTAGAAGGTATGGCGTAAAGTGTTTTTGACAACTTTTTGTGATTGCTGCCGTTCTAGACCAGCCAGAGAGCTTGTTTTAGGCTCAAATAAAAGAGGAACTTCCCCTCTTGAATGTCCTAGAGTTTCATTTAATTCGGTTTTCAACTTTACCAATAGTGATCCAAAGAAAAAAGCAAGAAAATCACCCAAATACTAAGCCCTAAGCGCTCATCTCTGCTAGTTTAGAAGGTATGGCGTAAAGTGTTTTGACAACTTTTTGTGATTGCTGCCGTTCTAGACAAGCTAGAGAGCTTGTTTTAGGCTAAAATAAAAGATAAACTTCCCCTCTTTAACGTCCTAGAGTTTCATTTAATTCGGTTTTCAACTTTACCAATAGTGATCCAAAGAAAATGGCAAGAAAATCACCAAAATACGAAAAATTTGAAGTTTGAAATTGGTAATCTAGCTTTTCCCGCTTGGCTGGTAGAGCAACAAAAATCGGTATTTTGCAAATTCTTCCCATTCAGCTCTAGGCGCTCTATCTCTGCTAGTGTAGAAGGTACGGCGTAAAGTGTTTTTGACAACATTTTGTGATTGCAGCCGTTCTAGACCAGCTAGAGAGCTTGTTTTAGGCTCAAATAAAAGAGGAAATTCCCCTCTTGAACGTCCTAGAGTTTCATTTAATTCGGTTTTCAACTTTACCAATAGTGATCCAAAGAAAAAAGCAAGAAAATCTCCCAAATACGAAAATTTGAAATTTGAAATTGGTAATCTATCTTTTTCCGCTTGGCTGGTAGAGCAACAAAAATCGGTATTTTGCAAATTCTTCCCATTCAGCTCTAGGCGCTCTATCTCTGCTAGTGTAGAAGGTACGGCGTAAAGTGTTTTTGACAACTTTTTGTGATTGCTGCCGTTCTAGACCAGCTAGAGAGATTGTTTTAGGCTCAAATAAAAGAGGAACTTCCCCTCTTGAACGTCCTTGAGTTTCATTTAATTCGGTTTTCAACTTTACCAATAGTGATCCAAAGAAAAAAGCAAGAAAATCACCCGAATACGAAAAATTTGAAATTTGAAATTGGTAATCTAGAT
Organism: Coelopa pilipes; assembly: GCA_947389925.1. Lineage (NCBI taxonomy): Eukaryota > Metazoa > Arthropoda > Insecta > Diptera > Coelopidae > Coelopa > Coelopa pilipes. The sequence continues at coordinate 13,662,287 of OX376700.1, forward strand.
TTTTCCGCTTGGCATGTAGAGCAGTTTAAAGTTGTATGCCTGTAGACAAAAAATCCGGTCTTTTGAAAATTCTTCCCATTCAACTCTAGGCGCTCAATCTCTGCTAGTTTAGAAAATACGTAATGTGTTTTTGACAACTTTTTGCTCAAATAAAAGAGGAACTTCCCCTCATGAACGTCCTAGAGTTTTATTTAATTCGGTTTTCAACTTTACCAATAGTGATCCAAAGAAAAAAGCAAGAAAATCATCCAAATACGAAAATTTGAAATTTGAAATTGGTAATCAATCTTTTTCCGCTTGGCTGGTAGAGCAACAAAAATCGGTATTTTGCAAATTCTTCCCATTCAGCTCTAGGCGCTCTATCTCTGCTAGTGTAGAAGGTACGGCGTAAAGTGTTTTTGACAACTTTTTGTGATTGCAGCCGTTCTAGACCAGCTAGAGAGCTTGTTTTAGGCTCAAATAAAAGTGGAACTTCCCCTCTTGAATGTCCTAGAGTTTCATTTAATTCGGTTTTCAACTTTACCAATAATGATCAAAGAAAAAGGCAAGAAAATAACCAAAATACGAAAAATTTTAAATTCGAAATTGGTAATCTAGCTTTTTCCGCTTGGCTTGTAGAGCAGTTTAAAGTTGTATGCCTGTAGACAAAAAACCCGGTCTTTTGAAAATTCTTCCCATTCAACTCTAGGCGCTCTATCTCTGCTAGTGTAGAAGGTACGGCGTAAAGTGTTTTTGACAACTTTTTGTGATTGCAGCCGTTCTAGACCAGCTAGAGAGCTTGTTTTGGGCTCAAATAAAAGAGGAACTTCCCCTTTTGAACGTCCTAGAGTTTCATTTAATTCGGTTTTCAACTTTACCAATAGTGATCCAAAGAAAAAAGCAAGAAAATCACCCAAATACTAAGCCCTAAGCGCTCATCTCTGCTAGTTTAGAAGGTATGGCGTAAAGTGTTTTTGACAACTTTTTGTGATTGCTGCCGTTCTAGACAAGCTAGAGAGCTTGTTTTAGGCTAAAATAAAAGATAAACTTCCCCTCTTTAACGTCCTAGAGTTTCATTTAATTCGGTTTTCAACTTTACCAATAGTGATCCAAAGAAAATGGCAAGAAAATCACCAAAATACGAAAAATTTGAAGTTTGAAATTGGTAATCTAGCTTTTCCCGCTTGGCTGGTAGAGCAACAAAAATCGGTATTTTGCAAATTCTTCCCATTCAGCTCTAGGCGCTCTATCTCTGCTAGTGTAGAAGGTACGGCGTAAAGTGTTTTTGACAACATTTTGTGATTGCAGCCGTTCTAGACCAGCTAAAGAGCTTGTTTTAGGCTCAAATAAAAGAGGAACTTCCCCTCTTGAACGTCCTAGATTTTCATTTAAACGGTTTTCAACTTTACCAATAGTGATCCAAAGAAAAAAGCAAGAAAATTACCCAAATACGAAAAATTTGAAATTTGAAATTGGTAATCTAGCTTTTTCCGCTTGGCTTGTAGAGCAGTTTAAAGTTGTATGCCTGTAGACAAAAAACCCGGTCTTTTGAAAATTCTTCCCATTCAACTCTAGGCGCTCTATCTCTGCTAGTGTAGAAGGTACGGCGTAAAGTGTTTTTGACAACTTTTTGTGATTGCAGCCGTTCTAGACCAGCTAGAGAGCTTGTTTTGGGCTCAAATAAAAGAGGAACTTCCCCTTTTGAACGTCCTAGAGTTTCATTTAATTCGGTTTTCAACTTTACCAATAGTGATCCAAAGAAAAAAGCAAGAAAATCACCTAAATACTAAGCTCTAAGCGCTCATCTCTGCTAGTTTAGAAGGTATGGCGTAAAGTGTTTTTGACAACTTTTTGTGATTGCTGCCGTTCTAGACCAGCTAGAGAGCTTGTTTTAGGCTCAAATAAAAGAGGAACTTCCCCTCTTGAACGTCCTAGAGTTTCATTTAATTCGGTTTTCAACTTTACCAATAGTGATCCAAAGAAAAAAGCAAGAAAATCATCCAAATACTAAGCTCTAAGCGCTCATCTCTGCTAGTTTAGAAGGTATGGCGTAAAGTGTTTTTGACAACTTTTTGTGATTGCTGCCGTTCTAGACCAGCTAGAGAGCTTGTTTTGGGCTCAAATAAAAGAGGAACTTCCCCTTTTGAACGTCATAGAGTTTCATTTAATTCGGTTTTCAACTTTACCAATAGTGATCCAAAGAAAAAAGCAAGAAAATCACCCAAATACTAAGCCCTAAGCGCTCATCTCTGCTAGTTTAGAAGGTATGGCGTAAAGTGTTTTGACAACTTTTTGTGATTGCTGCCGTTCTAGACAAGCTAGAGAGCTTGTTTTAGGCTAAAATAAAAGATAAACTTCCCCTCTTTAACGTCCTAGAGTTTCATTTAATTCGGTTTTCAACTTTACCAATAGTGATCCAAAGAAAATGGCAAGAAAATCACCAAAATACGAAAAATTTGAAGTTTGAAATTGGTAATCTAGCTTTTCCCGCTTGGCTGGTAGAGCAACAAAAATCGGTATTTTGCAAATTCTTCCCATTCAGCTCTAGGCGCTCTATCTCTGCTAGTGTAGAAGGTACGGCGTAAAGTGTTTTTGACAACATTTTGTGATTGCAGCCGTTCTAGACCAGCTAGAGAGCTTGTTTTAGGCTCAAATAAAAGAGGAAATTCCCCTCTTGAACGTCCTAGAGTTTCATTTAATTCGGTTTTCAACTTTACCAATAGTGATCCAAAGAAAAAAGCAAGAAAATCACCCAAATACGAAAATTTGAAATTTGAAATTGGTAATCTATCTTTTTCCGCTTGGCTGGTAGAGCAACAAAAATCGGTATTTTGCAAATTCTTCCCATTCAGCTCTAGGCGCTCTATCTCTGCTAGTGTAGAAGGTACGGCGTAAAGTGTTTTTGACAACTTTTTGTGATTGCTGCCGTTCTAGACCAGCTAGAGAGATTGTTTTAGGCTCAAATAAAAGAGGAACTTCCCCTCTTGAACGTCCTTGAGTTTCATTTAATTCGGTTTTCAACTTTACCAATAGTGATCCAAAGAAAAAAGCAAGAAAATCACCCGAATACGAAAAATTTGAAATTTGAAATTGGTAATCTAGATTTTTCCGCTTGGCATGTAGAGCAGTTTAAAGTTGTATGCCTGTAGACAAAAAATCCGGTCTTTTGAAAATTTTTCCCATTCAACTCTAGGCGCTCAATCTCTGCTAGTGTAGAAGGTACGGCGTAAAGTGTTTTTGACCACTTTTTGTGATTGCTGCCGTTCTAGACCAGCTAGAGAGCTTGTTTTGGGCTCAAATAAAAGAGGAACTTCCCCTTTTGAACGTCCTAGAGTTTCATTTAATTCGGTTTTCAACTTTACCAATAGTGATCCAAAGAAAAAAGCAAGAAAATCACCCAAATACTAAGCCCTAAGCGCTCATCTCTGCTAGTTTAGAAGGTATGGCGTAAAGTGTTTTTGACAACTTTTTGTGATTGCTGCCGTTCTAGACAAGCTAGAGAGCTTGTTTTAGGCTAAAATAAAAGATAAACTTCCCCTCTTTAACGTCCTAGAGTTTCATTTAATTCGGTTTTCAACTTTACCAATAGTGATCCAAAGAAAATGGCAAGAAAATCACCAAAATACGAAAAATTTGAAGTTTGAAATTGGTAATCTAGCTTTTCCCGCTTGGCTGGTAGAGCAACAAAAATCGGTATTTTGCAAATTCTTCCCATTCAGCTCTAGGCGCTCTATCTCTGCTAGTGTAGAAGGTACGGCGTAAAGTGTTTTTGACAACATTTTGTGATTGCAGCCGTTCTAGACCAGCTAGAGAGCTTGTTTTAGGCTCAAATAAAAGAGGAAATTCCCCTCTTGAACGTCCTAGAGTTTCATTTAATTCGGTTTTCAACTTTACCAATAGTGATCCAAAGAAAAAAGCAAGAAAATCACCCAAATACGAAAATTTGAAATTTGAAATTGGTAATCAATCTTTTTCCGCTTGGCTGGTAGAGCAACAAAAATCGGTATTTTGCAAATTCTTCCCATTCAGCTCTAGGCGCTCTATCTCTGCTAGTGTAGAAGGTACGGCGTAAAGTGTTTTTGACAACTTTTTGTGATTGCAGCCGTTCTAGACCAGCTAGAGAGCTTGTTTTAGGCTCAAATAAAAGTGGAACTTCCCCTCTTGAACGTCCTAGAGTTTCATTTAATTCGGTTTTCAACTTTATCAATAGTGATCCAAAGAAAAAAGCAAGAAAATCACCCAAATACTAAGCTCTAAGCGCTCATCTCTGCTAGTTTAGAAGGTATGGCGTAAAGTGTTTTTGACAACTTTTTGTGATTGCTGCCGTTCTAGACCAGCTAGAGAGCTTGTTTTAGGCTAAAATAAAAGATAAACTTCCCCTCTTTAACGTCCTAGAGTTTCATTTAATTCGGTTTTCAACTTTACCAATAGTGATCCAAAGAAAAAAGCAAGAAAATCACCCAAATACTAAGCCCTAAGCGCTCATCTCTGCTAGTTTAGAAGGTATGGCGTAAAGTGTTTTGACAACTTTTTGTGATTGCTGCCGTTCTAGACAAGCTAGAGAGCTTGTTTTAGGCTAAAATAAAAGATAAACTTCCCCTCTTTAACGTCCTAGAGTTTCATTTAATTCGGTTTTCAACTTTACCAATAGTGATCCAAAGAAAATGGCAAGAAAATCACCAAAATACGAAAAATTTGAAGTTTGAAATTGGTAATCTAGCTTTTCCCGCTTGGCTGGTAGAGCAACAAAAATCGGTATTTTGCAAATTCTTCCCATTCAGCTCTAGGCGCTCTATCTCTGCTAGTGTAGAAGGTACGGCGTAAAGTGTTTTTGACAACATTTTGTGATTGCAGCCGTTCTAGACCAGCTAGAGAGCTTGTTTTAGGCTCAAATAAAAGAGGAAATTCCCCTCTTGAACGTCCTAGAGTTTCATTTAATTCGGTTTTCAACTTTACCAATAGTGATCCAAAGAAAAAAGCAAGAAAATCACCCAAATACGAAAATTTGAAATTTGAAATTGGTAATCTATCTTTTTCCGCTTGGCTGGTAGAGCAACAAAAATCGGTATTTTGCAAATTCTTCCCATTCAGCTCTAGGCGCTCTATCTCTGCTAGTGTAGAAGGTACGGCGTAAAGTGTTTTTGACAACTTTTTGTGATTGCTGCCGTTCTAGACCAGCTAGAGAGATTGTTTTAGGCTCAAATAAAAGAGGAACTTCCCCTCTTGAACGTCCTTGAGTTTCATTTAATTCGGTTTTCAACTTTACCAATAGTGATCCAAAGAAAAAAGCAAGAAAATCACCCGAATACGAAAAATTTGAAATTTGAAATTGGTAATCTAGATTTTTCCGCTTGGCATGTAGAGCAGTTTAAAGTTGTATGCCTGTAGACAAAAAATCCGGTCTTTTGAAAATTCTTCCCATTCAACTCTAGGCGCTCAATCTCTGCTAGTTTAGAAAATACGTAATGTGTTTTTGACAACTTTTTGCTCAAATAAAAGAGGAACTTCCCCTCATGAACGTCCTAGAGTTTTATTTAATTCGGTTTTCAACTTTACCAATAGTGATCCAAAGAAAAAAGCAAGAAAATCATCCAAATACGAAAATTTGAAATTTGAAATTGGTAATCAATCTTTTTCCGCTTGGCTGGTAGAGCAACAAAAATCGGTATTTTGCAAATTCTTCCCATTCAGCTCTAGGCGCTCTATCTCTGCTAGTGTAGAAGGTACGGCGTAAAGTGTTTTTGACAACTTTTTGTGATTGCAGCCGTTCTAGACCAGCTAGAGAGCTTGTTTTAGGCTCAAATAAAAGTGGAACTTCCCCTCTTGAACGTCCTAGAGTTTCATTTAATTCGGTTTTCAACTTTACCAATAATGATCAAAGAAAAAGGCAAGAAAATAACCAAAATACGAAAAATTTTAAATTCGAAATTGGTAATCCAGCTTTTTCCGCTTGGCTTGTAGAGCAGTTTAAGTTGTATGCCTGTAGACAAAAAACCCGGTCTTTTGAAAATTCTTCCCATTCAACTCTAGGCGCTCTATCTCTGCTAGTGTAGAAGGTACGGCGTAAAGTGTTTTTGACAACTTTTTGTGATTGCAGCCGTTCTAGACCAGCTAGAGAGCTTGTTTTGGGCTCAAATAAAAGAGGAACTTCCCCTTTTGAACGTCCTAGAGTTTCATTTAATTCGGTTTTCAACTTTACCAATAGTGATCCAAAGAAAAAAGCAAGAAAATCACCCAAATACTAAGCCCTAAGCGCTCATCTCTGCTAGTTTAGAAGGTATGGCGTAAAGTGTTTTTGACAACTTTTTGTGATTGCTGCCGTTCTAGACCAGCCAGAGAGCTTGTTTTAGGCTCAAATAAAAGAGGAACTTCCCCTCTTGAGTGTCCTAGAGTTTCATTTAATTCGGTTTTCAACTTTACCAATAGTGATCCAAAGAAAAAAGCAAGAAAATCACCCAAATACTAAGCCCTAAGCGCTCATCTCTGCTAGTTTAGAAGGTATGGCGTAAAGTGTTTTGACAACTTTTTGTGATTGCTGCCGTTCTAGACAAGCTAGAGAGCTTGTTTTAGGCTAAAATAAAAGATAAACTTCCCCTCTTTAACGTCCTAGAGTTTCATTTAATTCGGTTTTCAACTTTACCAATAGTGATCCAAAGAAAATGGCAAGAAAATTACCAAAATACGAAAAATTTGAAGTTTGAAATTGGTAATCTAGCTTTTCCCGCTTGGCTGGTAGAGCAACAAAAATCGGTATTTTGCAAATTCTTCCCATTCAGCTCTAGGCGCTCTATCTCTGCTAGTGTAGAAGGTACGGCGTAAAGTGTTTTTGACAACATTTTGTGATTGCAGCCGTTCTAGACCAGCTAGAGAGCTTGTTTTAGGCTCAAATAAAAGAGGAAATTCCCCTCTTGAACGTCCTAGAGTTTCATTTAATTCGGTTTTCAACTTTACCAATAGTGATCCAAAGAAAAAAGCAAGAAAATCACCCAAATACGAAAATTTGAAATTTGAAATTGGTAATCTATCTTTTTCCGCTTGGCTGGTAGAGCAACAAAAATCGGTATTTTGCAAATTCTTCCCATTCAGCTCTAGGCGCTCTATCTCTGCTAGTGTAGAAGGTACGGCGTAAAGTGTTTTTGACAACTTTTTGTGATTGCTGCCGTTCTAGACCAGCTAGAGAGATTGTTTTAGGCTCAAATAAAAGAGGAACTTCCCCTCTTGAACGTCCTTGAGTTTCATTTAATTCGGTTTTCAACTTTACCAATAGTGATCCAAAGAAAAAAGCAAGAAAATCACCCGAATACGAAAAATTTGAAATTTGAAATTGGTAATCTAGATTTTTCCGCTTGGCATGTAGAGCAGTTTAAAGTTGTATGCCTGTAGACAAAAAATCCGGTCTTTTGAAAATTCTTCCCATTCAACTCTAGGCGCTCAATCTCTGCTAGTGTAGAAGGTACGGCGTAAAGTGTTTTTGACAACTTTTTGTGATTGCTGCCGTTCTAGACCAGCTAGAGAGCTTGTTTTGGGCTCAAATAAAAGAGGAACTTCCCCTTTTGAACGTCCTAGAGTTTCATTTAATTCGGTTTTCAACTTTACCAATAGTGATCCAAAGAAAAAAGCAAGAAAATCACCCAAATACTAAGCCCTAAGCGCTCATCTCTGCTAGTTTAGAAGGTATGGCGTAAAGTGTTTTTGACAACTTTTTGTGATTGCTGCCGTTCTAGACAAGCTAGAGAGCTTGTTTTAGGCTAAAATAAAAGATAAACTTCCCCTCTTTAACGTCCTAGAGTTTCATTTAATTCGGTTTTCAACTTTACCAATAGCGATCCAAAGAAAATGGCAAGAAAATCACCAAAATACGAAAAATTTGAAGTTTGAAATTGGTAATCTAGCTTTTCCCGCTTGGCTGGTAGAGCAACAAAAATCGGTATTTTGCAAATTCTTCCCATTCAGCTCTAGGCGCTCTATCTCTGCTAGTGTAGAAGGTACGGCGTAAAGTGTTTTTGACAACATTTTGTGATTGCAGCCGTTCTAGACCAGCTAGAGAGCTTGTTTTAGGCTCAAATAAAAGAGGAAATTCCCCTCTTGAACGTCCTAGAGTTTCATTTAATTCGGTTTTCAACTTTACCAATAGTGATCCAAAGAAAAAAGCAAGAAAATCACCCAAATACGAAAATTTGAAATTTGAAATTGGTAATCAATCTTTTTCCGCTTGGCTGGTAGAGCAACAAAAATCGGTATTTTGCAAATTCTTCCCATTCAGCTCTAGGCGCTCTATCTCTGCTAGTGTAGAAGGTACGGCGTAAAGTGTTTTTGACAACTTTTTGTGATTGCAGCCGTTCTAGACCAGCTAGAGAGCTTGTTTTAGGCTCAAATAAAAGTGGAACTTCCCCTCTTGAACGTCCTAGAGTTTCATTTAATTCGGTTTTCAACTTTATCAATAGTGATCCAAAGAAAAAAGCAAGAAAATCACCCAAATACTAAGCTCTAAGCGCTCATCTCTGCTAGTTTAGAAGGTATGGCGTAAAGTGTTTTTGACAACTTTTTGTGATTGCTGCCGTTCTAGACCAGCTAGAGAGCTTGTTTTAGGCTAAAATAAAAGATAAACTTCCCCTCTTTAACGTCCTAGAGTTTCATTTAATTCGGTTTTCAACTTTACCAATAGTGATCCAAAGAAAAAAGCAAGAAAATCACCCAAATACGAAAAATTTGAAATTTGAAATTGGTAATCTAGCTTTTTCCGCTTGGCTGGTAGAGCAAAATGACAACTTTTGGTGATGGCAGCCGTTCTAGACCAGCTAAAGAGCTTGTTTTAGGCTCAAATAAAAGAGGAACTTCCCCTCTTGAACGTCCTAGATTTTCATTTAAACGGTTTTCAACTTTACCAATAGTGATCCAAAGAAAAAAGCAAGAAAATTACCCAAATACGAAAAATTTGAAATTTGAAATTGGTAATCTAGCTTTTTCCGCTTGGCTTGTAGAGCAGTTTAAAGTTGTATGCCTGTAGACAAAAAACCCGGTCTTTTGAAAATTCTTCCCATTCAACTCTAGGCGCTCTATCTCTGCTAGTGTAGAAGGTACGGCGTAAAGTGTTTTTGACAACTTTTTGTGATTGCAGCCGTTCTAGACCAGCTAGAGAGCTTGTTTTGGGCTCAAATAAAAGAGGAACTTCCCCTCTTGAACGTCCTAGAGTTTTATTTAATTCGGTTTTCAACTTTATCAATAGTGATCCAAAGAAAAAAGCAAGAAAATCACCTAAATACTAAGCTCTAAGCGCTCATCTCTTCTAGTTTAGAAGGTATGGCGTAAAGTGTTTTTGACAACTTTTTGTGATTGCTGCCGTTCTAGACCAGCTAGAGAGCTTGTTTTAGGCTAAAATAAAAGATAAACTTCCCCTCTTTAACGTCCTAGAGTTTCATTTAATTCGGTTTTCAACTTTACCAATAGTGATCCAAAGAAAATGGCAAGAAAATAACCAAAATACGAAAAATTTGAAGTTTGAAATTGGTAATCTATCTTTTCCCGCTTGGCTGGTAGAGCAACAAAAATCGGTATTTTGCAAATTCTTCCCATTCAGCTCTAGGCGCTCTATCTCTGCTAGTGTAGAAGGTACGGCGTAAAGTGTTTTTGACAACTTTTTGTGATTGCAGCCGTTCTAGACCAGCTAGAGAGCTTGTTTTAGGCTCAAATAAAAGAGGAAATTCCCCTCTTGAACGTCCTAGAGTTTCATTTAATTCGGTTTTCAACTTTACCAATAGTGATCCAAAGAAAAAAGCAAGAAAATCACCCAAATACGAAAATTTGAAATTTGAAACTGGTAATCTATCTTTTTCCGCTTGGCTGGTAGAGCAACAAAAATCGGTATTTTACAAATTCTTCCCATTCAGCTCTAGGCGCTCTATCTCTGCTAGTGTAGAAGGTACGGCGTAAAGTGTTTTTGACAACTTTTTGTGATTGCTGCCGTTCTAGACCAGCTAGAGAGCTTGTTTTAGGCTCAAATAAAAGAGGAACTTCCCCTCTTGAACGTCCTAGAGTTTCATTTAATTCGGTTTTCAACTTTACCAATAGTGATCCAAAGAAAAAAGCAAGAAAATCACCCGAATACGAAAAATTTGAAATTTGAAATTGGTAATCTAGATTTTTCCGCTTGGCATGTAGAGCAGTTTAAAGTTGTATGCCTGTAGACAAAAAATCCGGTCTTTTGAAAATTCTTCCCATTCAACTCTAGGCGCTCAATCTCTGCTAGTGTAGAAGGTACGGCGTAAAGTGTTTTTGACAACTTTTTGTGATTGCTGCCGTTCTAGACCAGCTAGAGAGCTTGTTTTGGGCTCAAATAAAAGAGGAACTTCCCCTTTTGAACGTCCTAGAGTTTCATTTAATTCGGTTTTCAACTTTACCAATAGTGATCCAAAGAAAAAAGCAAGAAAATCACCCAAATACTAAGCCCTAAGCGCTCATCTCTGCTAGTTTAGAAGGTATGGCGTAAAGTGTTTTTGACAACTTTTTGTGATTGCTGCCGTTCTAGACAAGCTAGAGAGCTTGTTTTAGGCTAAAATAAAAGATAAACTTCCCCTCTTTAACGTCCTAGAGTTTCATTTAATTCGGTTTTCAACTTTACCAATAGTGATCCAAAGAAAATGGCAAGAAAATCACCAAAATACGAAAAATTTGAAGTTTGAAATTGGTAATCTAGCTTTTCCCGCTTGGCTGGTAGAGCAACAAAAATCGGTATTTTGCAAATTCTTCCCATTCAGCTCTAGGCGCTCTATCTCTGCTAGTGTAGAAGGTACGGCGTAAAGTGTTTTTGACAACTTTTTGTGATTGCAGCCGTTCTAGACCAGCTAGAGAGCTTGTTTTAGGCTCAAATAAAAGTGGAACTTCCCCTCTTGAACGTCCTAGAGTTTCATTTAATTCGGTTTTCAACTTTATCAATAGTGATCCAAAGAAAAAAGCAAGAAAATCACCCAAATACTAAGCTCTAAGCGCTCATCTCTGCTAGTTTAGAAGGTATGGCGTAAAGTGTTTTTGACAACTTTTTGTGATTGCTGCCGTTCTAGACCAGCTAGAGAGCTTGTTTTAGGCTAAAATAAAAGATAAACTTCCCCTCTTTAACGTCCTAGAGTTTCATTTAATTCGGTTTTCAACTTTACCAATAGTGATCCAAAGAAAAAAGCAAGAAAATCACCCAAATACGAAAAATTTGAAATTTGAAATTGGTAATCTAGCTTTTTCCGCTTGGCTGGTAGAGCAAAATGACAACTTTTGGTGATGGCAGCCGTTCTAGACCAGCTAAAGAGCTTGTTTTAGGCTCAAATAAAAGAGGAACTTCCCCTCTTGAACGTCCTAGATTTTCATTTAAACGGTTTTCAACTTTACCAATAGTGATCCAAAGAAAAAAGCAAGAAAATTACCCAAATACGAAAAATTTGAAATTTGAAATTGGTAATCTAGCTTTTTCCGCTTGGCTTGTAGAGCAGTTTAAAGTTGTATGCCTGTAGACAAAAAACCCGGTCTTTTGAAAATTCTTCCCATTCAACTCTAGGCGCTCTATCTCTGCTAGTGTAGAAGGTACGGCGTAAAGTGTTTTTGACAACTTTTTGTGATTGCAGCCGTTCTAGACCAGCTAGAGAGCTTGTTTTGGGCTCAAATAAAAGAGAAACTTCCCCTTTTGAACGTCCTAGAGTTTCATTTAATTCGGTTTTCAACTTTATCAATAGTGATCCAAAGAAAAAAGCAAGAAAATCACCTAAATACTAAGCTCTAAGCGCTCATCTCTTCTAGTTTAGAAGGTATGGCGTAAAGTGTTTTTGACAACTTTTTGTGATTGCTGCCGTTCTAGACCAGCTAGAGAGCTTGTTTTAGGCTAAAATAAAAGATAAACTTCCCCTCTTTAACGTCCTAGAGTTTCATTTAATTCGGTTTTCAACTTTACCAATAGTGATCCAAAGAAAATGGCAAGAAAATAACCAAAATACGAAAAATTTGAAGTTTGAAATTGGTAATCTATCTTTTCCCGCTTGGCTGGTAGAGCAACAAAAATCGGTATTTTGCAAATTCTTCCCATTCAGCTCTAGGCGCTCTATCTCTGCTAGTGTAGAAGGTACGGCGTAAAGTGTTTTTGACAACTTTTTGTGATTGCAGCCGTTCTAGACCAGCTAGAGAGCTTGTTTTAGGCTCAAATAAAAGTGGAACTTCCCCTCTTGAACGTCCTAGAGTTTCATTTAATTCGGTTTTCAACTTTATCAATAGTGATCCAAAGAAAAAAGCAAGAAAATCACCCAAATACTAAGCTCTAAGCGCTCATCTCTGCTAGTTTAGAAGGTATGGCGTAAAGTGTTTTTGACAACTTTTTGTGATTGCTGCCGTTCTAGACCAGCTAGAGAGCTTGTTTTAGGCTAAAATAAAAGATAAACTTCCCCTCTTTAACGTCCTAGAGTTTCATTTAATTCGGTTTTCAACTTTACCAATAGTGATCCAAAGAAAAAAGCAAGAAAATCACCCAAATACGAAAAATTTGAAATTTGAAATTGGTAATCTAGCTTTTTCCGCTTGGCTGGTAGAGCAAAATGACAACTTTTGGTGATGGCAGCCGTTCTAGACCAGCTAAAGAGCTTGTTTTAGGCTCAAATAAAAGAGGAACTTCCCCTCTTGAACGTCCTAGATTTTCATTTAAACGGTTTTCAACTTTACCAATAGTGATCCAAAGAAAAAAGCAAGAAAATTACCCAAATACGAAAAATTTGAAATTTGAAATTGGTAATCTAGCTTTTTCCGCTTGGCTTGTAGAGCAGTTTAAAGTTGTATGCCTGTAGACAAAAAACCCGGTCTTTTGAAAATTCTTCCCATTCAACTCTAGGCGCTCTATCTCTGCTAGTGTAGAAGGTACGGCGTAAAGTGTTTTTGACAACTTTTTGTGATTGCAGCCGTTCTAGACCAGCTAGAGAGCTTGTTTTGGGCTCAAATAAAAGAGGAACTTCCCCTTTTGAACGTCCTAGAGTTTCATTTAATTCGGTTTTCAACTTTATCAATAGTGATCCAAAGAAAAAAGCAAGAAAATCACCTAAATACTAAGCTCTAAGCGCTCATCTCTTCTAGTTTAGAAGGTATGGCGTAAAGTGTTTTTGACAACTTTTTGTGATTGCTGCCGTTCTAGACCAGCTAGAGAGCTTGTTTTAGGCTAAAATAAAAGATAAACTTCCCCTCTTTAACGTCCTAGAGTTTCATTTAATTCGGTTTTCAACTTTACCAATAGTGATCCAAAGAAAATGGCAAGAAAATAACCAAAATACGAAAAATTTGAAGTTTGAAATTGGTAATCTATCTTTTCCCGCTTGGCTGGTAGAGCAACAAAAATCGGTATTTTGCAAATTCTTCCCATTCAGCTCTAGGCGCTCTATCTCTGCTAGTGTAGAAGGTACGGCGTAAAGTGTTTTTGACAACTTTTTGTGATTGCAGCCGTTCTAGACCAGCTAGAGAGCTTGTTTTAGGCTCAAATAAAAGAGGAAATTCCCCTCTTGAACGTCCTAGAGTTTCATTTAATTCGGTTTTCAACTTTACCAATAGTGATCCAAAGAAAAAAGCAAGAAAATCACCCAAATACGAAAATTTGAAATTTGAAACTGGTAATCTATCTTTTTCCGCTTGGCTGGTAGAGCAACAAAAATCGGTATTTTACAAATTCTTCCCATTCAGCTCTAGGCGCTCTATCTCTGCTAGTGTAGAAGGTACGGCGTAAAGTGTTTTTGACAACTTTTTGTGATTGCTGCCGTTCTAGACCAGCTAGAGAGCTTGTTTTAGGCTCAAATAAAAGAGGAACTTCCCCTCTTGAACGTCCTAGAGTTTCATTTAATTCGGTTTTCAACTTTACCAATAGTGATCCAAAGAAAAAAGCAAGAAAATCACCCGAATACGAAAAATTTGAAATTTGAAATTGGTAATCTAGATTTTTCCGCTTGGCATGTAGAGCAGTTTAAAGTTGTATGCCTGTAGACAAAAAATCCGGTCTTTTGAAAATTCTTCCCATTCAACTCTAGGCGCTCAATCTCTGCTAGTGTAGAAGGTACGGCGTAAAGTGTTTTTGACAACTTTTTGTGATTGCTGCCGTTCTAGACCAGCTAGAGAGCTTGTTTTGGGCTCAAATAAAAGAGGAACTTCCCCTTTTGAACGTCCTAGAGTTTCATTTAATTCGGTTTTCAACTTTACCAATAGTGATCCAAAGAAAAAAGCAAGAAAATCACCCAAATACTAAGCCCTAAGCGCTCATCTCTGCTAGTTTAGAAGGTATGGCGTAAAGTGTTTTTGACAACTTTTTGTGATTGCTGCCGTTCTAGACAAGCTAGAGAGCTTGTTTTAGGCTAAAATAAAAGATAAACTTCCCCTCTTTAACGTCCTAGAGTTTCATTTAATTCGGTTTTCAACTTTACCAATAGTGATCCAAAGAAAATGGCAAGAAAATCACCAAAATACGAAAAATTTGAAGTTTGAAATTGGTAATCTAGCTTTTCCCGCTTGGCTGGTAGAGCAACAAAAATCGGTATTTTGCAAATTCTTCCCATTCAGCTCTAGGCGCTCTATCTCTGCTAGTGTAGAAGGTACGGCGTAAAGTGTTTTTGACAACATTTTGTGATTGCAGCCGTTCTAGACCAGCTAGAGAGCTTGTTTTAGGCTCAAATAAAAGAGGAAATTCCCCTCTTGAACGTCCTAGAGTTTCATTTAATTCGGTTTTCAACTTTACCAATAGTGATCCAAAGAAAAAAGCAAGAAAATCACCCAAATACGAAAATTTGAAATTTGAAATTGGTAATCTATCTTTTTCCGCTTGGCTGGTAGAGAAACAAAAATCGGTATTTTGCAAATTCTTCCCATTCAGCTCTAGGCGCTCAATCTCTGCTAGTGTAGAAGGTACGGCGTAAAGTGTTTTTGACAACTTTTTGTGATTGCAGCCGTTCTAGACCAGCTAAAGAGCTTGTTTTAGGCTCAAATAAAAGTGAAACTTCCCCTCTTGAACGTCCTAGAGTTTCATTTAATTCGGTTTTCAACTTTATCAATAGTGATCCAAAGAAAAAAGCAAGAAAATCACCCAAATACTAAGCTCTAAGCGCTCATCTCTGCTAGTTTAGAAGGTATGGCGTAAAGTGTTTTTGACAACTTTTTGTGATTGCTGCCGTTCTAGACCAGCTAGAGAGCTTGTTTTAGGCTAAAATAAAAGATAAACTTCCCCTCTTTAACGTCCTAGAGTTTCATTTAATTCGGTTTTCAACTTTACCAATAGTGATCCAAAGAAAAAAGCAAGAAAATCACCCAAATACGAAAAATTTGAAATTTGAAATTGGTAATCTAGCTTTTTCCGCTTGGCTGGTAGAGCAAAATGACAACTTTTGGTGATTGCAGCCGTTCTAGACCAGCTAAAGAGCTTGTTTTAGGCTCAAATAAAAGAGGAACTTCCCCTCTTGAACGTCCTAGATTTTCATTTAAACGGTTTTCAACTTTACCAATAGTGATCCAAAGAAAAAAGCAAGAAAATCACCCAAATACGAAAAATTTGAAATTTGAAATTGGTAATCTAGCTTTTTCCGCTTGGCTTGTAGAGCAGTTTAAAGTTGTATGCCTGTAGACAAAAAACCCGGTCTTTTGAAAATTCTTCCCATTCAACTCTAGGCGCTCTATCTCTGCTAGTGTAGAAGGTACGGCGTAAAGTGTTTTTGACAACTTTTTGTGATTGCAGCCGTTCTAGACCAGCTAGAGAGCTTGTTTTAGGCTCAAAGAAAAGAGGAACTTCCCCTCTTGAACGTCCTACAGTTTCATTTAATTCGGTTTTCAACTTTACCAATAGTGATCCAAAGAAAAAAGCAAGAAAATCACCAAAATACGAAAAATTTGAAGTTTGAAATTGGTAATCTAGCTTTTCCCGCTTGGTTGGTAGAGCAACAAAAATCGGTATTTTGCAAATTCTTCCCATTCAGCTCTAGGCGCTCTATCTCTGCTAGTGTAGAAGGTACGGCGTAAAGTGTTTTTGACAACATTTTGTGATTGCAGCCGTTCTAGACCAGCTAGAGAGCTTGTTTTAGGCTCAAATAAAAGAGGAAATTCCCCTCTTGAACGTCCTAGAGTTTCATTTAATTCGGTTTTCAACTTTACCAATAGTGATCCAAAGAAAAAAGCAAGAAAATCACCCAAATACGAAAATTTGAAATTTGAAATTGGTAATCTATCTTTTTCCGCTTGGCTGGTAGAGAAACAAAAATCGGTATTTTGCAAATTCTTCCCATTCAGCTCTAGGCGCTCTATCTCTGCTAGTGTAGAAGGTACGGCGTAAAGTGTTTTTGACAACTTTTTGTGATTGCAGCCGTTCTAGACCAGCTAGAGAGCTTGTTTTAGGCTCAAATAAAAGAGGAACTTCCCCTCTTGAACGTCCTAGAGTTTTATTTAATTCGGTTTTCAACTTTACCAATAGTGATCCAAAGAAAATAGCAAGAAAATCCCCCAAATACGAAAATTTGAAATTTGAAATTGGTAATCTATCTTTTTCCGCTTGGCTGGTAGAGCAAAATGACAACTTTTGGTGATTGCAGCCGTTCTAGACCAGCTAAAGAGCTTGTTTTAGGCTCAAATAAAAGAGGAACTTCCCCTCTTGAACGTCCTAGATTTTCATTTAAACGGTTTTCAACTTTACCAATAGTGATCCAAAGAAAAAAGCAAGAAAATCACCCAAATACGAAAAATTTGAAATTTGAAATTGGTAATCTAGCTTTTTCCGCTTGGCTTGTAGAGCAGTTTAAAGTTGTATGCCTGTAGACAAAAAACCCGGTCTTTTGAAAATTCTTCCCATTCAACTCTAGGCGCTCTATCTCTGCTAGTGTAGAAGGTACGGCGTAAAGTGTTTTTGACAACTTTTTGTGATTGCAGCCGTTCTAGACCAGCTAGAGAGCTTGTTTTAGGCTCAAAAAAAAGAGGAACTTCCCCTCTTGAACGTCCTACAGTTTCATTTAATTCGGTTTTCAACTTTACCAATAGTGATCCAAGAAAAAAGCAAGAAAATCACCCAAATACTGAGCTCTAAGCGCTCATCTCTGCTAGTTTAGAAGGTATGGCGTAAAGTGTTTTTGACAACTTTTTGTGATTGCTACCGTTCTAGACCAGCTAGAGAGCTTGTTTTGGGCTCAAATAAAAGAGGAACTTCCCCTCTTGAACGTCCTAGAGTTTCATTTAATTCGGTTTTCAACTTTACCAATAGTGATCCAAAGAAAAAAGCAAGAAAATCACCCAAATACTAAGCCCTAAGCGCTCATCTCTGCTAGTTTAGAAGGTATGGCGTAAAGTGTTTTTGAAAACTTTTTGTGATTGCTGCCGTTCTAGACCAGCTAGAGAGCTTGTTTTAGGCTAAAATAAAAGATAAACTTCCCCTCTTTAACGTCCTAGAGTTTCATTTAATTCGGTTTTCAACTTTACCAATAGTGATCCAAAGAAAATGGCAAGAAAATCACCAAAATACGAAAAATTTGAAGTTTGAAATTGGTAATCTATCTTTTTCCGCTTGGCTGGTAGAGCAACAAAAATCGGTATTTTGCAAATTCTTCCCATTCAGCTCTAGGCGCTCTATCTCTGCTAGTGTAGAAAGTACGGCGTAAAGTGTTTTTGACAACTTTTTGTGATTGCAGCCGTTCTAGACCAGCTAGAGAGCTCGTTTTAGGCTCAAATAAAAGTGGAACTTCCCCTCTTGAACGTCCTAGAGTTTCATTTAATTCGGTTTTCAACTTTACCAATAGTGATCCAAAGAAAACAGCAAGAAAATCACCCAAATACTAAGCTCTAAGCGCTCATCTCTGCTAGTTTAGAAGATATGGCGTAAAGTGTTTTTGACAACTTTTTGTGATTGCTGCCTTTCTAGACCAGCTAGAGAGCTTGTTGTAGGCTCAAATAAAAAATGAACTTCCCCTCTTGAACGTCGTAGATTTTCATTTAATTCGGTTTTCAACTTTACCAATAGTGATCCAAAGAAACAAGCAAGAAAATCACCCAAATACGAAAAATTTGAAATTTGAAATTGGTAATCTAGCTTTTTCCGCTTGGCTTGTAGAGCAGTTTAAAGTTGTATGCCTGTAGACAAAAAACCCGGTCTTTTGAAAATTCTTCCCATTCAACTCTAGGCGCTCTATCTCTGCTAGTGTAGAAGGTACGACGTAAAGTGTTTTTGACAACTTTTTGTGATTGCTGCCGTTCTAGACCAGCTAGAGAGCTTGTTTTAGGCTCAAATAAAAGAGGAACTTCCCCTCTTTAACGTCCTAGAGTTTCATTTAATTCGGTTTTCAACTTTACCAATAGTGATCCAAAGAAAATGGCAAGAAAATCACCCAAATACGAAAAATTTGAAATTTGAAATTGGTAATCTAGCTTTTTCCGCTTGGCTGGTAGAGCAAAATGACAACTTTTGGTGATTGCAGCCGTTCTAGACCAGCTAAAGAGCTTGTTTTAGGCTCAAATAAAAGAGGAACTTCCCCTCTTGAACGTCCTAGATTTTCATTGAAACGGTTTTCAACTTTACCAATAGTGATCCAAAGAAAAAAGCAAGAAAATCACCTAAATACTGAGCTCTAAGCGCTCATCTCTGCTAGTTTAGAAGGTATGGCGTAAAGTGTTTTTGACAACTTTTTGTGATTGCTACCGTTCTAGACCAGCTAGAGAGCTTGTTTTGGGCTCAAATAAAAGAGGAACTTCCCCTCTTGAACGTCCTAGAGTTTCATTTAATTCGGTTTTCAACTTTACCAATAGTGATCCAAAGAAAAAAACAAGAAAATCACCCAAAATCCTAAGCCCTAAGCGCTCATCTCTGCTAGTTTAGAAGGTATGGCGTAAAGTGTTTTTGAAAACTTTTTGTGATTGCTGCCGTTCTAGACCAGCTAGAGAGCTTGTTTTAGGCTAAAATAAAAGATAAACTTCCCCTCTTTAACGTCCTAGAGTTTCATTTAATTCGGTTTTCAACTTTACCAATAGTGATCCAAAGAAAATGGCAAGAAAATCACCAAAATACGAAAAATTTGAAGTTTGAAATTGGTAATCTATCTTTTTCCGCTTGGCTGGTAGAGCAACAAAAATCGGTATTTTGCAAATTCTTCCCATTCAGCTCTAGGCGCTCTATCTCTGCTAGTGTAGAAAGTACGGCGTAAAGTGTTTTTGACAACTTTTTGTGATTGCAGCCGTTCTAGACCAGCTAGAGAGCTCGTTTTAGGCTCAAATAAAAGTGGAACTTCCCCTCTTGAACGTCCTAGAGTTTCATTTAATTCGGTTTTCAACTTTACCAATAGTGATCCAAAGAAAACAGCCAGAAAATCACCCAAATACTAAGCTCTAAGCGCTCATCTCTGCTAGTTTAGAAGATATGGCGTAAAGTGTTTTTGACAACTTTTTGTGATTGCTGCCGTTCTAGACCAGCTAGAGAGCTTGTTGTAGGCTCAAATAAAAAATGAACTTCCCCTCTTGAACGTCGTAGATTTTCATTTAATTCGGTTTTCAACTTTACCAATAGTGATCCAAAGAAACAAGCAAGAAAATCACCCAAATACGAAAAATTTGAAATTTGAAATTGGTAATCTAGCTTTTTCCGCTTGGCTTGTAGAGCAGTTTAAAGTTGTATGCCTGTAGACAAAAAACCCGGTCTTTTGAAAATTCTTCCCATTCAACTCTAGGCGCTCTATCTCTGCTAGTGTAGAAGGTACGGCGTAAAGTGTTTTTGACAACTTTTTGTGATTGCTGCCGTTCTAGACCAGCTAGAGAGCTTGTTTTAGGCTCAAATAAAAGAGGAACTTCCCCTCTTTAACGTCCTAGAGTTTCATTTAATTCGGTTTTCAACTTTACCAATAGTGATCCAAAGAAAATGGCAAGAAAATCACCCAAATACGAAAAATTTGAAATTTGAAATTGGTAATCTAGCTTTTTCCGCTTGGCTGGTAGAGCAAAATGACAACTTTTGGTGATGGCAGCCGTTCTAGACCAGCTAAAGAGCTTGTTTTAGGCTCAAATAAAAGAGGAACTTCCCCTCTTGAACGTCCTAGATTTTCATTTAAACGGTTTTCAACTTTACCAATAGTGATCCAAAGAAAAAAGCAAGAAAATCACCCAAATACGAAAAATTTGAAATTTGAAATTGGTAATCTAGCTTTTTCCGCTTGGCTTGTAGAGCAGTTTAAAGTTGTATGCCTGTAGACAAAAAACCCGGTCTTTTGAAAATTCTTCCCATTCAACTCTAGGCGCTCTATCTCTGCTAGTGTAGAAGGTACGGCGTAAAGTGTTTTTGACAACTTTTTGTGATTGCAGCCGTTCTAGACCAGCTAGAGAGCTTGTTTTAGGCTCAAATAAAAGAGGAACTTCCCCTCTTGAACGTCCTAGAGTTTCATTTAATTCGGTTTTCAACTTTACCAATAGTGATCCAAAGAAAAAAGCAAGAAAATCACCCAAATACTGAGCTCTAAGCGCTCATCTCTGCTAGTTTAGAAGGTATGGCGTCAAGTGTTTTTGACAACTTTTTGTGATTGCTGCCGTTCTAGACCAGTTAGAGAGCTTGTTTTAGGCTCAAATAAAAGAAGAACTTCCCCTCTTGAACGTCCTAGATTTTCATTTAATTCGGTTTTCAACTTTACCAATAGTGATCCAAAGAAAATGGCAAGAAAATCACCAAAATACGAAAAATTTGAAGTTTGAAATTGGTAATCTATCTTTTTCCGCTTGGCTGGTAGAGCAACAAAAATCGGTATTTTGCAAATTCTTCCCATTCAGCTCTAGGCGCTCTATCTCTGCTAGTGTAGAAAGTACGGCGTAAAGTGTTTTTGACAACTTTTTGTGATTGCAGCCGTTCTAGACCAGCTAGAGAGCTCGTTTTAGGCTCAAATAAAAGTGGAACTTCCCCTCTTGAACGTCCTAGAGTTTCATTTAATTCGGTTTTCAACTTTACCAATAGTGATCCAAAGAAAACAGCCAGAAAATCACCCAAATACTAAGCTCTAAGCGCTCATCTCTGCTAGTTTAGAAGATATGGCGTAAAGTGTTTTTGACAACTTTTTGTGATTGCTGCCGTTCTAGACCAGCTAGAGAGCTTGTTGTAGGCTCAAATAAAAAATGAACTTCCCCTCTTGAACGTCGTAGATTTTCATTTAATTCGGTTTTCAACTTTACCAATAGTGATCCAAAGAAACAAGCAAGAAAATCACCCAAATACGAAAAATTTGAAATTTGAAATTGGTAATCTAGCTTTTTCCGCTTGGCTTGTAGAGCAGTTTAAAGTTGTATGCCTGTAGACAAAAAACCCGGTCTTTTGAAAATTCTTCCCTTTCAACTCTAGGCGCTCTATCTCTGCTAGTGTAGAAGGTACGGCGTAAAGTGTTTTTGACAACTTTTTGTGATTGCTGCCGTTCTAGACCAGCTAGAGAGCTTGTTTTAGGCTCAAATAAAAGAGGAACTTCCCCTCTTGAACGTCCTACAGTTTCATTTAATTCGGTTTTCAACTTTACCAATAGTGATCCAAAGAAAATGGCAAGAAAATCACCCAAATACGAAAAATTTGAAATTTGAAATTGGTAATCTAGCTTTTTCCGCTTGGCTGGTAGAGCAAAATGACAACTTTTGGTGATGGCAGCCGTTCTAGACCAGCTAAAGAGCTTGTTTTAGGCTCAAATAAAAGAGGAACTTCCCCTCTTGAACGTCCTAGATTTTCATTTAAACGGTTTTCAACTTTACCAATAGTGATCCAAAGAAAAAAGCAAGAAAATCACCCAAATACGAAAAATTTGAAATTTGAAATTGGTAATCTAGCTTTTTCCGCTTGGCTTGTAGAGCAGTTTAAAGTTGTATGCCTGTAGACAAAAAACCCGGTCTTTTGAAAATTCTTCCCATTCAACTCTAGGCGCTCTATCTCTGCTAGTGTAGAAGGTACGGCGTAAAGTGTTTTTGACAACTTTTTGTGATTGCAGCCGTTCTAGACCAGCTAGAGAGCTTGTTTTAGGCTCAAATAAAAGAGGAACTTCCCCTCTTGAACGTCCTAGAGTTTCATTTAATTCGGTTTTCAACTTTACCAATAGTGATCCAAAGAAAAAAGCAAGAAAATCACCCAAATACTGAGCTCTAAGCGCTCATCTCTGCTAGTTTAGAAGGTATGGCGTCAAGTGTTTTTGACAACTTTTTGTGATTGCTGCCGTTCTAGACCAGTTAGAGAGCTTGTTTTAGGCTCAAATAAAAGAAGAACTTCCCCTCTTGAACGTCCTAGAGTTTCATATAATTCGGTTTTCAACTTTACCAATAGTGATCGAAAGAAAAAAGCAAGAAACTCACCCAAATACTAAGCTCTAAGCGCTCATCTCTGCTAGTTTAGAAGGTACGGCGTAAAGTGTTTTTGACAACTTTTTGTGATTGCTGCCGTTCTAGACCAGTTAGAGAGCTTATTTTAGGCTCAAATAAAAGAAGAACTTCCCCTCTTGAACGTCCTAGATTTTCATTTAAACGGTTTTCAACTTTACCAATAGTGATCCAAAGAAAAAAGCAAGAAAATCACCCAAATACGAAAAATTTGAAATTTGAAATTGGTAATCTAGCTTTTTCCGCTTGGCTTGTAGAGCAGTTTAAAGTTGTATGCCTGTAGACAAAAAACCCGGTCTTTTGAAAATTCTTCCCATTCAACTTAGGCGCTCTATCTCTGCTAGTGTAGAAGGTACGGCGTAAAGTGTTTTTGACAACTTTTTGTGATTGCAGCCGTTCTAGACCAGCTAGAGAGCTTGTTTTAGGCTCAAATAAAAGAGGAACTTCCCCTCTTGAACGTCCTAGAGTTTCATTTAATTCGGTTTTCAACTTTACCAATAGTGATCCAAAGAAAAAAGCAAGAAAATCACCCAAATACTAAGCTCTAAGCGCTCATCTCTGCTAGTTTAGAAGGTATGGCGTAAAGTGTTTTTGACAACTTTTTGTGATTGCTGCCGTTCTAGACCATCTAGAGAGCTTGTTTTGGGCTCAAATAAAAGTGGAACTTCCCCTCTTGAACGTCCTAGAGTTTCATTTAATTCGGTTCTCAACTTTACCAATAGTGATCCAAAGAAAAAAGCAAGAAAATCACCCAAATACTAAGTTCTAAGCGCTCATCTCTGCTAGTTTAGAAGGTATGGCGTAAAGTGTTTTTGACAACTTTTTGTGATTGCTGTCGTTCTAGACCAGCTAGAGAGCTTGTTTTAGGCTAAAATAAAAGATAAACTTCCCCTCTTTAACGTCCTAGAGTTTCATTTAATTCGGTTTTCAACTTTACCAATAGTGATCCAAAGAAAATGGCAAGAAAATCACCAAAATACGAAAAATTTGAAGTTTGAAATTGGTAATCTAGCTTTTTCCGCTTGGCTGGTAGAGCAACAAAAATCGGTATTTTGCTAATTCTTCCCATTCAGCTCTAGGCGCTCTATCTCTGCTAGTTTAGAAGATATGGCGTAAAGTGTTTTTGACAACTTTTTGTGATTGCTGCCGTTCTAGACCAGCTAGAGAGCTTGTTTTAGGCTCAAATAAAAAAGGAACTTCCCCTCTTGAACGTCCTAGATTTTCATTTAATTCGGTTTTTAACTTTACCAATAGTGATCCAAAGAAAAAAGCAAGAAAATCACCCAAATACGAAAAAATTTGAAATTTGAAATTGGTAATCTAGCTTTTTCCGCTTGGCTTGTAGAGCAGTTTAAAGTTGTATGCCTGTAGTCAAAAAACCCGGTCTTTTGAAAATTCTTCCCATTCAACTCTAGGCGCTCTATCTCTGCTAGTGTAGAAGATACGGCGTAAAGTGTTTTTGACAACTTTTTGTGATTGCTGCCGTTCTAGACCAGCTAGAGAGCTTGTTTTAGGCTCAAATAAAAGAGGAACTTCCCCTCTTGAACGTCCTAGATTTTCATTTAATTCGGTTTTCAACTTTACCAATAGTGATTCAAAGGAAAAAGCAAGAAAATCACCCAAATACGAAAAATTTGAAATTTGAAATTGGTAATCTAGCTTTTTCCGCTTGGCTTGTAGAGCAGTTTAAAGTTGTATGCCTGTAGACAAAAAACCCGGTCTTTTGAAAATTCTTCCCATTCAACTCTAGGCGCTCTATCTCTGCTAGTGTAGAAGGTACGGCGTAAAGTGTTTTTGACAACTTTTTGTGATTGCAGCCGTTCTAGACCAGCTAGAGAGCTTGTTTTAGGCTCAAATAAAAGAGGAACTTCCCCTCTTGAACGTCCTAGAGTTTCATTTAATTCGGTTTTCAACTTTACCAATAGTGATCCAAAGAAAAAAGCAATAAAATCACCCAAATACTAAGCTCTAAGCGCTCATCTCTGCTAGTTTAGAAGGTATGGCGTAAAGTGTTTTTGACAACTTTTTGTGATTGCTGCCGTTCTAGACCATCTAGAGAGCTTGTTTTGGGCTCAAATAAAAGTGGAACTTCCCCTCTTGAACGTCCTAGAGTTTCATTTAATTCGGTTCTCAACTTTACCAATAGTGATCCAAAGAAAAAAGCAAGAAAATCACCCAAATACTAAGTTCTAAGCGCTCATCTCTGCTAGTTTAGAAGATATGGCGTAAAGTGTTTTTGACAACTTTTTGTGATTGCTGCCGTTCTAGACCAGCTAGAGAGCTTGTTTTAGGCTAAAATAAAAGATAAACTTCCCCTCTTTAACGTCCTAGAGTTTCATTTAATTCGGTTTTCAACTTTACCAATAGTGATCCAAAGAAAATGGCAAGAAAATCACCAAAATACGAAAAATTTGTAGTTTGAAATTGGTAATCTAGCTTTTTCCGCTTGGCTGGTAGAGCAACAAAAATCGGTATTTTGCTAATTCTTCCCATTCAGCTCTAGGCGCTCTATCTCTGCTAGTTTAGAAGATATGGCGTAAAGTGTTTTTGACAACTTTTTGTGATTGCTGCCGTTCTAGACCAGCTAGAGAGCTTGTTTTAGGCTCAAATAAAAAAGGAACTTCCCCTCTTGAACGTCCTAGATTTTCATTTAATTCGGTTTTCAACTTTACCAATAGTGATCCAAAGAAAAAAGCAAGAAAATCACCCAAATACGAAAAAATTTGAAATTTGAAATTGGTAATCTAGCTTTTTCCGCTTGGCTTGTAGAGCAGTTTAAAGTTGTATGCCTGTAGTCAAAAAACCCGGTCTTTTGAAAATTCTTCCCATTCAACTCTAGGCGCTCTATCTCTGCTAGTGTAGAAGATACGGCGTAAAGTGTTTTTGACAACTTTTTGTGATTGCTGCCGTTCTAGACCAGCTAGAGAGCTTGTTTTAGGCTCAAATAAAAGAGGAACTTCCCCTCTTGAACGTCCTAGATTTTCATTTAATTCGGTTTTCAACTTTACCAATAGTGATTCAAAGGAAAAAGCAAGAAAATCACCCAAATACGAAAAATTTGAAATTTGAAGTTGGTAATCTAGCTTTTTCCGCTTGGCTTGTAGAGCAGTTTAAAGTTGTATGCCTGTAGACAAAAAACCCGGTCTATTGAAAATTCTTCCCATTCAACTCTAGGTGCTCTATCTCTGCTAGTGTAGAAGGTACGGCGTAAAGTGTTTTTGACAACTTTTTGTGATTGCAGCCGTTCTAGACCAGCTAGAGAGCTTGTTCTAGGCTCAAATAAAAGAGGAACTTCCCCTCTTGAACGTCCTAGAGTTTCATTTAATTCGTTTTTCAACTTTACCAATAGTGATCCAAAGAAAAAAGCAAGAAAATCACCCAAACACTAAGCCCTAAGCGCTCATCTCTGCTAGTTTAGAAGGTATGGCGTAAAGTGTTTTTGACAACTTTTTGTGATTGCTGCCGTTCTAGACCAGCTAGAGAGCTTGTTTTAGGCTAAAATAAAAGAGAAACTTTCCCTCTTGAACGTCCTAGAGTTTCATTTAATTCGGTTTTCAACTTTACCAATAGTGATCCAAAGAAAATGGCAAGAAAATCACCAAAATACGAAAAATTTGAAGTTTGAAATTGGTAATCTATCTTTTTCCGCTTGGCTGGTAGAGCAACAAAAATCGGTATTTTGCAAATTCTTCCCATTCAGCTCTAGGCGCTCTATCTCTGCTAGTGTAGAAGGTACGGCGTAAAGTGTTTTTGACAACTTTTTGTGATTGCAGCCGTTCTAGACCAGCTAGAGAACTTGTTTTAGGCTCAAATAAAAGTGGAACTTCCCCTCTTGAACGTCCTAGAGTTTCATTTAATTCGGTTTTCAACTTTACCAATAGTGATCCAAAGAAAAAAGCAAGAAAATCACCCAAATACTAAGCTCTAAGCGCTCATCTCTGCTAGTTTAGAAGGTATGGCGTAAAGTGTTTTTGACAACTTTTTGTGATTGCTGCCATTCTAGACCAGCTAGAGAGCTTGTTTTAGACTAAAATAAAAGATAAACTTCCCCTCTTTAACGTCCTAGAGTTTCATTTAATTCGGATTTCAACTTTACCAATAGTGATCCAAAGAAAATGGAAAGAAAATCACCAAAATACGAAAAATTTGAAGTTTGAAATTGGTAATCTAGCTTTTTCCGCTTGGCTTGTAGAGCAGTTTAAAGTTGTATGCCTGTAGACAAAAAACCCGGTCTTTTGAAAATTCTTCCCATTCAACTCTAGGCGCTCTATCTCTACTAGTTTAGAAGATACGTAATGTGTTTTTGACAACTTTTGGTGATTGCTGCCTTTCCAGACCAGATAGAGAGGTGGTTTTTGGCTCAAATAAAAGATAAACTTCCCCTCTTTAACGTCCTAGAGTTTCATTTAATTTGGTTTTCAACTTTACCAATAGTAATCCAAAGAAAAAGGCAAGAACATCACCCAAATACGAAAAATTTGAAATTGTTAATCTAGCTTTTTCCGCTTGGCTGGTAGAGCAACAAAAATCGGTATTTTGCAAATTCTTCCCATTCAGCTCTAAGCGCTCATCTCTGCTAGTTTAGAAGGTATGGTAATCTAGCTTTTTCCGCTTGGCTTGTAGAGCAGTTTAAAGTTGTATGCCTGTAGACAAAAAAATCGGTCTTTTGAAAATTCTTCCCATTCCACTCTAGGCGCTCTATCTCTGCTAGTTTAGAAAATACGTAATGTGTTTTTGACAACTTTTTGTGATTGCTACCGTTCCAGACCAGCTAGAGAGCTGGTTTTTGGCTCAAATAAAAGATAAACTTCCCCTCTTTAACGTCCTAGAGTTTCATTTAATTCGGTTTTCAACTTTACCAATAGTGATCCAAAGAAAATGGCAAGAAAATCACCAAAATACGAAACATTTGAAGTTTGAAAATGGTAATCTAGCTTTTTCCGCTTGGCTGGTAGAGCAACAAAAATCGGTATTTTGCAAATTCTTCCCATTCAGCTCTAAGCGCTCATCTCTGCTAGTTTAGAAGGTATGGCGTAAAGTGTTTTTGACAACTTTTTGTGATTGCCGTTCTAGACCAGCTAGAGAGCTTGTTTTTGGCTCAAATAAAAGAGGAACTTCCCCTCTTGAACGTCCTAGATTTTCATTTAATTCGGTTTTCAACTTTACCAATAGTGATCCAAAGAAAAAAGCAAGAAAATCACCCAAATACGAAAAATTTGAAATTTGAAATTGGTAATCTAGCTTTTTCCGCTTGGCTTGTAGAGCAGTTTAAAGTTGTATGCCTGTAGACAAAAAACCCGGTCTTTTGAAAATTCTTCCCATTCAACTCTAGGCGCTCTATCTCTGCTAGTGTATAAGGTACGGCGTAAAGTGTTTTTGACAACTTTTTGTGATTGCTGCCGTTCTAGACCAGCTAGAGAGCTTGTTTTAGGCTCAAATAAAAGAGGAACTTTCCCTCTTGAACGTCTTAGAGTTTCATTTAATTCGGTTTTCAACTTTACCAATAGTGATCCAAAGAAAATGGCAAGAAAATCACCAAAATACGAAAAATTTGAAGTTTAAAATTGGTAATCTAACTTTTTCCGCTTGGCTGGTAGAGCAACAAAAATCGGTATTTTGCAAATTCTTCCCATTCAGCTCTAAGCGCTCTATCTCTGCTAGTATAGAAGGTACGTCGTAAAGTGTTTTTGACAACTTTTTGTGATTGCTGCCGTTCTAGACCAGCTAGAGAGCTTGTTTTAGGCTCAAATAAAAGAAAAAGGCAAGATTATAACCAAAATACGAAAAATTTGAAATTGGTAATCTAGCTTTTTCCGCTTGGCTGGTAGAGCAACAAAAATCGGTATTTTGCAAATTTTCCCATTCAGCTCTAGGCGCTCTATCTCTGCTAGTATAGAAGGTACGTCGTAAAGTGTTTTTGACAACTTTTTGTGATTGCAGCCGTTCTAGACCAGCTAGAGAGCTTGTTTTAGGCTCAAATAAAAGAGGAACTTTCCCTCTTGAACGTCCTAGAGTTTCATTTAATTCGGTTTTCAACTTTACCAATAGCGATCCAAAGAAAATGGCAAGAAAATCACCCAAATACGAAAAATTTGAAATTTGAAATTGGTAATCTAGCTTTTTCCGCTTGGCTTGTAGAGCAGTTTAAAGTTGTATGCCTGTAGACAAAAAATCCGGTCTTTTGAAAATTCTTCCCATTCAACTCTAGGCGCTCTATCTCTGCTAGTGTAAAAGGTACGGCGTAAAGTGTTTTTGACAACTTTTTGTGATTGCTGCCGTTCTAGACCAGCTAGAGAGCTTGTTTTAGGCTCAAATAAAAGAGGAACTTTCCCTCTTGAACGTCCTAGAGTTTCATTTAATTCGGTTTTCAACTTTACCAATAGTGATCCAAAGAAAAAAGCAAGAAAATCACCCAAATACTAAGCCCTAAGCGCTCATCTCTGCTAGTTTAGAAGGTATGGCGTAAAGTGTTTTTGACAACTTTTTGTGATTGCTGCCGTTCTAGACCAGCTAGAGAGCTTGTTTTAGGCTAAAATAAAAGATAAACTTCCCCTCTTTAACGTCCTAGAGTTTCATTTAATTCGGTTTTCAACTTTACCAATAGTGATCCAAAGAAAATGGCAAGAAAATCACCAAAATAAGAAAAATTTGAAGTTTGAAATTGGTAATCTTTCTTTTTCCGTTGGCTGGTAGAGCAACAAAAATCGGTATTTTGCAAATTCTTCCCATTCAGCTCTAGGAGCTCTATCTCTGCTAGTATAGAAGGTACGTCGTAAAGTGTTTTTGACAACTTTTTGTGATTGCTGCCGTTCTAGACCAGCTAGAGAGCTTGTTTTAGGCTCAAAATAAAAGAGGAACTTCCCTTCCTGAACGTCCTAGATTTTCATTTAATTCGGTTTTCAACTTTACCAATAGTGATCCAAAGAAAAAAGCAAGAAAATCACCCAAATACGAAAAATTTGAAATTTGAAATTGGTAATCTAGCTTTTTCCGCTTGGCTTGTAGAGCAGTTTAAAGTTGTATGCCTGTAGACAAAAAACCCGGTCTTTTGAAAATTCTTCCCATTCAACTCTAGGCGCTCTATCTCTGCTAGTGTAGAAGGTACGGCGTAAAGTGTTTTTGACAACTTTTTGTGATTGCTGCCGTTCTAGACCAGCTAGAGAGCTTGTTTTAGGCTCAAATAAAAGAGGAACTTTCCCTCTTGAACGTCTTAGAGTTTCATTTAATTCGGTTTTCAACTTTACCAATAGTGATCCAAAGAAAATGGCAAGAAAATCACCAAAATACGAAAAATTTGAAGTTTAAAATTGGTAATCTAACTTTTTCCGCTTGGCTGGTAGAGCAACAAAAATCGGTATTTTGCAAATTCTTCCCATTCAGCTCTAAGCGCTCTATCTCTGCTAGTATAGAAGGTACGTCGTAAAGTGTTTTTGACAACTTTTTGTGATTGCTGCCGTTCTAGACCAGCTAGAGAGCTTGTTTTAGGCTCAAATAAAAGAAAAAGGCAAGAAAATAACCAAAATACGAAAAATTTGAAATTGGTAATCTAGCTTTTTCCGCTTGGCTGGTAGAGCAACAAAAATCGGTATTTTGCAAATCTTCCCATTCAGCTCTAGGCGCTCTATCTCTGCTAGTATAGAAGGTACGTCGTAAAGTGTTTTTGACAACTTTTTGTGATTGCTGCCGTTCTAGACCAGCTAGAGAGCTTGTTTTAGGCTCAAATAAAAGAGGAACTCCCCTCTTGAACGTCCTAGAGTTTCATTTAATTCGGTTTTCAACTTTACCAATAGTGATCCAAAGAAAAAAGCAAGAAAATCACCCAAATACTAAGCCCTAAGCGCTCATCTCTGCTAGTTTAGAAGGTATGGCGTAAAGTGTTTTTGACAACTTTTTGTGATTGCTGCCGTTCTAGACCAGCTAGAGAGCTTGTTTTAGGCTCAAATAAAAGAGGAACTTTCCCTCTTGAACGTCCTAGAGTTTCATTTAATTCGGTTTTCAACTTTACCAATAGTGATCCAAAGAAAAAAGCAAGAAAATCACCCAAATACGAAAAATTTGAAATTTGAAATTGGTAATCTAGCTTTTTCCGCTTGGCTTGTAGAGCAGTTTAAAGTTGTATGCCTATAGACAAAAAACCCGGTCTATTGAAAATTCTTCCCATTCAACTCTAGGCGCTCTATCTCTGCTAGTGTAGAAGGTACGGCGTAAAGTGTTTTTGACAACTTTTTGTGATTGCAGCCGTTCTAGACCAGCTAGAGAGCTTGTTTTAGGCTCAAATAAAAGAGGAACTTCCCAACTTGAACGTCCTAGAGTTTCATTTAATTCGGTTTTCAACTTTACCAATAGTGATCCAAAGAAAAAAGCAAGAAAATCACCCAAATACTAAGCCCTAAGCGCTCATCTCTGCTAGTTTAGAAGGTATGGCGTAAAGTGTTTTTGACAACTTTTTGTGATTGCTGCCGTTCTAGACCAGCTAGAGAGCTTGTTTTAGGCTAAAATAAAAGATAAACTTCCCCTCTTTAACGTTCTAGAGTTTCATTTAATTCGGTTTTCAACTTTACCAATAGTGATCCAAAGAAAAAAGCAAGAAAATCACCCAAATACTAAGCTCTAAGCGCTCATCGCTGCTAGTTTAGAAGGTATGGCGTAAAGTGTTTTTGACAACTTTTTGTGATTGCTGCCGTTCTAGACCAGCTAGAGAGTTTGTTTTAGGCTCAAATAAAAGAGGAACTTTCCCTCTTGAACGTCCTAGAGTTTCATTTAATTCGGTTTTCAACTTTACCAATAGTGATCCAAAGAAAATGGCAAGAAAATCACCAAAATACGAAAAATTTGAAGTTTGAAATTGGTAATCTATCTTTTTCCGCTTGGCTGGTAGAGCAACAAAAATCGGTATTTTGCAAATTCTTCCCATTCAGCTCTAGGCGCTCTATCTCTGCTAGTGTAGAAGGTACGGCGTAAAGTGTTTTTGACAACTTTTTGTGATTGCAGCCGTTCTAGACCAGCTAGAGAGCTTGTTTTAGGCTCAAATAAAAGTGGAACTTCCCCTCTTGAACGTCCTAGAGTTTCATTTAATTCGGTTTTCAACTTTACCAATAGTGATCCAAAGAAAAAAGCAAGAAAATCACCCAAATACTAAGCTCTAAGCGCTCATCTCTGCTAGTTTAGAAGGTATGGCGTAAAGTGTTTTTGACAACTTTTTGTGATTGCTGCCATTCTAGACCAGCTAGAGAGCTTGTTTTAGGCTAAAATAAAAGATAAACTTCCCCTCTTTAACGTCTTAGAGTTTCATTTAATTCGGATTTCAACTTTACCAATAGTGATCCAAAGAAAATGGAAAGAAAATCACCAAAATACGAAAAATTTGAAGTTTGAAATTGGTAATCTAGCTTTTTCCGCTTGGCTTGTAGAGCAGTTTAAAGTTGTATGCCTGTAGACAAAAAACCCGGTCTTTTGAAAATTCTTCCCATTCAACTCTAGGCGCTCTATCTCTACTAGTTTAGAAGATACGTAATGTGTTTTTGACAACTTTTTGTGATTGCTGCCTTTCCAGACCAGATAGAGAGGTGGTTTTTGGCTCAAATAAAAGATAAACTTCCCCTCTTTAACGTCCTAGAGTTTCATTTAATTTGGTTTTCAACTTTACCAATAGTAATCCAAAGAAAAAGGCAAGAACATTACCCAAATACGAAAAATTTGAAATTGTTAATCTAGCTTTTTCCGCTTGGCTGGTAGAGCAACAAAAATCGGTATTTTGCAAATTCTTCCCATTCAGCTCTAAGCCCTCATCTCTGCTAGTTTAGAAGGTATGGTAATCTAGCTTTTTCCGCTTGGCTTGTAGAGCAGTTTGAAGTTGTATGCCTGTAGACAAAAAAATCGGTATTTTGAAAATTCTTCCCATTCCACTCTAGGCGCTCTATCTCTGCTAGTTTAGAAAATACGTAATGTGTTTTTGACAACTTTTTGTGATTGCTACCGTTCCAGACCAGCTAGAGAGCTGGATTTTGGCTCAAATAAAAGATAAACTTCCCCTCTTTAACGTCCTAGAGTTTCATTTAATTCGGTTTTCAACTTTACCAATAGTGATCCAAAGAAAAAGCAAGAAAATCACCCAAATACGAAAAATTTGAAGTTTGAAATTGGTAATCTAGCTTTTTTCCGCTTGGCTGGTAGAGCAACAAAAATCGGTATTTTGCAAATTCTTCCCATTCAGCTCTAAGCGCTCTATCTCTGCTAGTATAGAAGGTACGTCGTAAAGTGTTTTTGACAACTTTTTGTGATTGCTGCCGTTCTAGACCAGCTAGAGAGCTTGTTTTAGGCTCAAATAAAAGAAAAAGGCAAGAAAATAACCAAAATACGAATAATTTGAAATTGGTAATCTAGCTTTTTCCGCTTGGCTGGTAGAGCAACAAAAATCGGTATTTTGCAAATCTTCCCATTCAGCTCTAGGCGCTCTATCTCTGCTAGTATAGAAGGTACGTCGTAAAGTGTTTTTGACAACTTTTTGTGATTGCTGCCGTTCTAGACCAGCTAGAGAGCTTGTTTTAGGCTCAAATAAAAGAGGAACTCTCCTCTTGAACGTCCTAGAGTTTCATTTAATTCGGTTTTCAACTTTACCAATAGTGATCCAAAGAAAATAGCAAGAAAATCACCCAAATACGAAAATTTGAAATTTGAAATTAGTAATCTAGCTTTTTCCGCTTGGCTGGTAGAGCAACAAAGATCGGTATTTTGCAAATCTTCCCATTCAGCTCTAGGCGCTCTATCTCTGCTAGTATAGAAGGTACGTCGTAAAGTGTTTTTGACAACTTTTTGTGATTGCTGCCGTTCTAGACCAGCTAGAGAGCTTGTTTTAGGCTCAAATAAAAGAGGAACTTCCCCTCTTGAACGTCCTAGAGTTTCATTTAATTCGGTTTTCAACTTTACCAATAGTGATCCAAAGAAAAAGCAAGAAAATCACCCAAATACGAAAAATTTGAAGTTTGAAATTGGTAATCTAGCTTTTTCCGCTTGGCTTGTAGAGCAGTTTAAAGTTGTATGCCTGTAGACAAAAAACCCGGTCTTTTGAAAATTCTTCCCATTCAACTCTAGGCGCTCTATCTCTACTAGTTTAGAAGATACGTAATGTGTTTTTGACAACTTTTTGTGATTGCTGCCTTTCCAGACCAGATAGAGAGGTGGTTTTTGGCTCAAATAAAAGATAAACTTCCCCTCTTTAACGTCCTAGAGTTTCATTTAATTTGGTTTTCAACTTTACCAATAGTAATCCAAAGAAAAAGGCAAGAACATTACCCAAATACGAAAAATTTGAAATTGTTAATCTAGCTTTTTCCGCTTGGCTGGTAGAGCAACAAAAATCGGTATTTTGCAAATTCTTCCCATTCAGCTCTAAGCCCTCATCTCTGCTAGTTTAGAAGGTATGGTAATCTAGCTTTTTCCGCTTGGCTTGTAGAGCAGTTTGAAGTTGTATGCCTGTAGACAAAAAAATCGGTATTTTGAAAATTCTTCCCATTCCACTCTAGGCGCTCTATCTCTGCTAGTTTAGAAAATACGTAATGTGTTTTTGACAACTTTTTGTGATTGCTACCGTTCCAGACCAGCTAGAGAGCTGGTTTTTGGCTCAAATAAAAGATAAACTTCCCCTCTTTAACGTCCTAGAGTTTCATTTAATTCGGTTTTCAACTTTACCAATAGTGATCCAAAGAAAAAGCAAGAAAATCACCAAAATACGAAAAATTTGAAGTTTGAAATTGGTAATCTAGCTTTTTTCCGCTTGGCTGGTAGAGCAACAAAAATCGGTATTTTGCAAATTCTTCCCATTCAGCTCTAAGCGCTCTATCTCTGCTAGTATAGAAGGTACGTCGTAAAGTGTTTTTGACAACTTTTTGTGATTGCTGCCGTTCTAGACCAGCTAGAGAGCTTGTTTTAGGCTCAAATAAAAGAAAAAGGCAAGAAAATAACCAAAATACGAATAATTTGAAATTGGTAATCTAGCTTTTTCCGCTTGGCTGGTAGAGCAACAAAAATCGGTATTTTGCAAATCTTCCCATTCAGCTCTAGGCGCTCTATCTCTGCTAGTATAGAAGGTACGTCGTAAAGTGTTTTTGACAACTTTTTGTGATTGCTGCCGTTCTAGACCAGCTAGAGAGCTTGTTTTAGGCTCAAATAAAAGAGGAACTCTCCTCTTGAACGTCCTAGAGTTTCATTTAATTCGGTTTTCAACTTTACCAATAGTGATCCAAAGAAAATAGCAAGAAAATCACCCAAATACGAAAATTTGAAATTTGAAATTAGTAATCTAGCTTTTTCCGCTTGGCTGGTAGAGCAACAAAGATCGGTATTTTGCAAATCTTCCCATTCAGCTCTAGGCGCTCTATCTCTGCTAGTATAGAAGGTACGTCGTAAAGTGTTTTTGACAACTTTTTGTGATTGCTGCCGTTCTAGACCAGCTAGAGAGCTTGTTTTAGGCTCAAATAAAAGAGGAACTTCCCCTCTTGAACGTCCTAGAGTTTCATTTAATTCGGTTTTCAACTTTACCAATAGTGATCCAAAGAAAATGGCAAGAAAATCACCAAAATACGAAAAATTTGAAGTTTAAAATTGGTAATCTAGCTTTTTCCGCTTGGCTGGTAGAGCAACAAAAATCGGTATTTTGCAAATTCTTCCCATTCAGCTCTAAGCGCTCATCTCTGCTAGTTTAGAAGGTATGGCGTAAAGTGTTTTTGACAACTTTTTGTGATTGCTGCCGTTCTAGACCAGCTAGAGAGCTTGTTTTAGGCTCAAATAAAAGAGGAACTTCCCCTCTTGAACGTCCTAGATTTTCATTTAATTCGGTAGTGATCTAAAGGAAAAAGCAAGAAAATCACCCAAATACGAAAATTTGAAATTTGAAATTGGTAATCTAGCTTTTTCCGCTTGGCTGGTAGAGCAACAAAAATCGGTATTTTGCAAATTCTTCCCATTCAGCTCTAAGCGCTCATCTCTGCTAGTTTAGAAGGTATGGCGTAAAGTGTTTTTGACAACTTTTTGTGATTGCTGCCGTTCTAGACCAGCTAGAGAGCTTGTTTTAGGCTCAAATAAAAGAGGAACTTCCCCTCTTGAACGTCCTAGATTTTCATTTAATTCGGTTTTCAACTTTACCAATAGTGATCCAAAGAAAAAAGCAAGAAAATCACCCAAATACTAAGCTCTAAGCGCTCATCTCTGCTAGTTTAGAAGGTATGGCGTAAAGTGTTTTTGACAACTTTTTGTGATTGCTGCCGTTCTAGACCAGCTAGAGAGCTTGTTTTAGGCTCAAATAAAAGAGGAACTTCCCTTCCTGAACGTCCTAGAGTTTCATTTAATTCGGTTTTCAACTTTACCAATAGTGATCCAAAGAAAAAAGCAAGAAAATCACCCAAATACTAAGCCCTAAGCGCTCATCTCTGCTAGTTTAGAAGGTATGGCGTAAAGTGTTTTTGACAACTTTTTGTGATTGCTGCCGTTCTAGACCAGCTAGAGAGCTTGTTTTAGGCTCAAATAAAAGAGGAACTTTCCCTCTTGAACGTCCTAGAGTTTCATTTAATTCGGTTTTCAACTTTACCAATAGTGATCCAAAGAAAATGGCAAGAAAATCACCAAAATACGAAAAATTTGAAATTTGAAATTGGTAATCTAGCTTTTTCCGCTTGGCTGGTATAGCAACAAAAATCAGTATTTTGCAAATTCTTCCCATTCAGCTCTAAGCGCTCATCTCTGCTAGTTTAGAAGGTATGGCGTAAAGTGTTTTTGACAACTTTTTGTGATTGCTGCCGTTCTAGACCAGCTAGAGAGCTTGTTTTAGGCTCAAATAAAAGAAAAAGGCAAGAAAATAACCAAAATACGAAAAATTTGAAATTGGTAATCTAGCTTTTTCCGCTTGGCTGGTAGAGCAACAAAAATCGGTATTTTGCAAATTCTTCCCATTCAGCTCTAAGCGCTCTATCTCTGCTAGTATAGAAGGTACGTCGTAAAGTGTTTTTGACAACTTTTTGTGATTGCTGCCGTTCTAGACCAGCTAGAGAGCTTGTTTTAGGCTCAAATAAAAGAGGAACTCCCCTCTTGAACGTCCTAGAGTTTCATTTAATTCGGTTTTCAACTTTACCAATAGTGATCCAAAGAAAAAAGCAAGAAAATCACCCAAATACGAAAATTTGAAATTTGAAATTAGTAATCTAGCTTTTTCCGCTTGGCTGGTAGAGCAGCAAAGATCGGTATTTTGCAAATCTTCCCATTCAGCTCTAGGCGCTCTATCTCTGCTAGTATAGAAGGTACGTCGTAAAGTGTTTTTGACAACTTTTTGTGATTGCTGCCGTTCTAGACCAGCTAGAGAGCTTGTTTTAGGCTCAAATAAAAGAGGAACTTCCCCTCTTGAACGTCCTAGAGTTTCATTTAATTCGGTTTTCAACTTTACCAATAGTGATCCAAAGAAAATGGCAAGAAAATCACCAAAATACGAAAAATTTGAAGTTTAAAATTGGTAATCTAGCTTTTTCCGCTTGGCTGGTAGAGCAACAAAAATCGGTATTTTGCAAATTCTTCCCATTCAGCTCTAAGCGCTCATCTCTGCTAGTTTAGAAGGTATGGCGTAAAGTGTTTTTGACAACTTTTTGTGATTGCTGCCGTTCTAGACCAGCTAGAGAGCTTGTTTTAGGCTCAAATAAAAGAGGAACTTCCCCTCTTGAACGTCCTAGATTTTCATTTAATTCGGTTTTCAACTTTACCAATAGTGATCCAAAGAAAAAAGCAAGAAAATCACCCAAATACTAAGCTCTAAGCGCTCATCTCTGCTAGTTTAGAAGGTATGGCGTAAAGTGTTTTTGACAACTTTTTGTGATTGCTGCCATTCTAGACCAGCTAGAGAGCTTGTTTTAGGCTCAAATAAAAGAGGAACTTCCCTTCCTGAACGTCCTAGAGTTTCATTTAATTCGGTTTTCAACTTTACCAATAGTGATCCAAAGAAAAAAGCAAGAAAATCACCCAAATACTAAGCCCTAAGCGCTCATCTCTGCTAGTTTAGAAGGTATGGCGTAAAGTGTTTTTGACAACTTTTTGTGATTGCTGCCGTTCTAGACCAGCTAGAGAGCTTGTTTTAGGCTCAAATAAAAGAGGAACTTTCCCTCTTGAACGTCCTAGAGTTTCATTTAATTCGGTTTTCAACTTTACCAATAGTGATCCAAAGAAAATGGCAAGAAAATCACCAAAATACGAAAAATTTGAAATTTGAAATTGGTAATCTAGCTTTTTCCGCTTGGCTTGTAGAGCAGTTTAAAGTTGTATGCCTGTAGACAAAAAACCCGGTTATTTTGCAAATCTTCCCATTCAGCTCTAGGCGCTCTATCTCTGCTAGTATAGAAGGTACGTCGTAAAGTGTTTTTGACAACTTTTTGTGATTGCTGCCGTTCTAGACCAGCTAGAGAGCTTGTTTTAGGCTCAAATAAAAGAAAAAGGCAAGAAAATAACCAAAATACGAAAAATTTGAAATTGGTAATCTAGCTTTTTCCGCTTGGCTGGTAGAGCAACAAAAATCGGTATTATGCAAATTCTTCCCATTCAGCTCTAAGCGCTCTATCTCTGCTAGTATAGAAGGTACGTCGTAAAGTGTTTTTGACAACTTTTTGTGATTGCTGCCGTTCTAGACCAGCTAGAGAGCTTGTTTTAGGCTCAAATAAAAGAAAAAGGCAAGAAAATAACCAAAATACGAATAATTTGAAATTGGTAATCTAGCTTTTTCCGCTTGGCTGGTAGAGCAACAAAAATCGGTATTTTGCAAATCTTCCCATTCAGCTCTAGGCGCTCTATCTCTGCTAGTATAGAAGGTACGTCGTAAAGTGTTTTTGACAACTTTTTGTGATTGCTGCCGTTCTAGACCAGCTAGAGAGCTTGTTTTAGGCTCAAATAAAAGAAAAAGGCAAGAAAATAACCAAAATACGAATAATTTGAAATTGGTAATCTAGCTTTTTCCGCTTGGCTGGTAGAGCAACAAAAATCGGTATTTTGCAAATTCTTCCCATTCAGCTCTAAGCGCTCATCTCTGCTAGTTTAGAAGGTATGGCGTAAAGTGTTTTTGACAACTTTTTGTGATTGCTGCCATTCTAGACCAGCTAGAGAGCTTGTTTTAGGCTCAAATAAAAGAGGAACTTCCCCTCTTGAACGTCCTAGATTTTCATTTAATTCGGTAGTGATCCAAAGGAAAAAGCAAGAAAATCACCCAAATACGAAAATTTGAAATTTGAAATTGGTAATCTAGCTTTTTCCGCTTGGCTGGTAGAGCAACAAAAATCGGTATTTTGCAAATTCTTCCCATTCAGCTCTAAGCGCTCATCTCTGCTAGTTTAGAAGGTATGGCGTAAAGTGTTTTTGACAACTTTTTGTGATTGCTGCCGTTCTAGACCAGCTAGAGAGCTTGTTTTAGGCTCAAATAAAAGAGGAACTTCCCCTCTTGAACGTCCTAGATTTTCATTTAATTCGGTTTTCAACTTTACCAATAGTGATCCAAAGAAAAAAGCAAGAAAATCACCCAAATACTAAGCTCTAAGCGCTCATCTCTGCTAGTTTAGAAGGTATGGCGTAAAGTGTTTTTGACAACTTTTTGTGATTGCTGCCATTCTAGACCAGCTAGAGAGCTTGTTTTAGGCTCAAATAAAAGAGGAACTTCCCTTCCTGAACGTCCTAGAGTTTCATTTAATTCGGTTTTCAACTTTACCAATAGTGATCCAAAGAAAAAAGCAAGAAAATCACCCAAATACGAAAAATTTGAAATTTGAAATTGGTAATCTAGCTTTTTCCGCTTGGCTTGTAGAACAGTTTAAAGTTGTATGCCTGTAGACAAAAAACCCGGTTATTTTGCAAATCTTCCCATTCAGCTCTAGGCGCTCTATCTCTGCTAGTATAGAAGGTACGTCGTAAAGTGTTTTTGACAACTTTTTGTGATTGCTGCCGTTCTAGACCAGCTAGAGAGCTTGTTTTAGGCTCAAATAAAAGAAAAAGGCAAGAAAATAACCAAAATACGAAAAATTTGAAATTGGTAATCTAGCTTTTTCCGCTTGGCTGGTAGAGCAACAAAAATCGGTATTTTGCAAATCTTCCCATTCAGCTCTAGGCGCTCTATCTCTGCTAGTATAGAAGGTACGTCGTAAAGTGTTTTTGACAACTTTTTGTGATTGCTGCCGTTCTAGACCAGCTAGAGAGCTTGTTTTAGGCTCAAATAAAAGAGGAACTCCCCTCTTGAACGTCCTAGAGTTTCATTTAATTCGGTTTTCAACTTTACCAATAGTGATCCAAAGAAAAAAGCAAGAAAATCACCCAAATACGAAAATTTGAAATTTGAAATTAGTAATCTAGCTTTTTCCGCTTGGCTGGTAGAGCAACAAAGATCGGTATTTTGCAAATCTTCCCATTCAGCTCTAGGCGCTCTATCTCTGCTAGTATAGAAGGTACGTCGTAAAGTGTTTTTGACAACTTTTTGTGATTGCTGCCGTTCTAGACCAGCTAGAGAGCTTGTTTTAGGCTCAAATAAAAGAGGAACTTCCCCTCTTGAACGTCCTAGAGTTTCATTTAATTCGGTTTTCAACTTTACCAATAGTGATCCAAAGAAAATGGCAAGAAAATCACCAAAATACGAAAAATTTGAAGTTTAAAATTGGTAATCTAGCTTTTTCCGCTTGGCTGGTAGAGCAACAAAAATCGGTATTTTGCAAATTCTTCCCATTCAGCTCTAAGCGCTCATCTCTGCTAGTTTAGAAGGTATGGCGTAAAGTGTTTTTGACAACTTTTTGTGATTGCTGCCGTTCTAGACCAGCTAGAGAGCTTGTTTTAGGCTCAAATAAAAGAGGAACTTCCCCTCTTGAACGTCCTAGATTTTCATTTAATTCGGTAGTGATCCAAAGGAAAAAGCAAGAAAATCACCCAAATACGAAAATTTGAAATTTGAAATTGGTAATCTAGCTTTTTCCGCTTGGCTGGTAGAGCAA
Organism: Coelopa pilipes; assembly: GCA_947389925.1. Lineage (NCBI taxonomy): Eukaryota > Metazoa > Arthropoda > Insecta > Diptera > Coelopidae > Coelopa > Coelopa pilipes. The sequence goes on from OX376700.1 coordinate 13,702,597, forward strand.
CAAAAATCGGTATTTTGCAAATTCTTCCCATTCAGCTCTAAGCGCTCATCTCTGCTAGTTTAGAAGGTATGGCGTAAAGTGTTTTTGACAACTTTTTGTGATTGCTGCCGTTCTAGACCAGCTAGAGAGCTTGTTTTAGGCTCAAATAAAAGAGGAACTTCCCCTCTTGAACGTCCTAGATTTTCATTTAATTCGGTTTTCAACTTTACCAATAGTGATCCAAAGAAAAAAGCAAGAAAATCACCCAAATACTAAGCTCTAAGCGCTCATCTCTGCTAGTTTAGAAGGTATGGCGTAAAGTGTTTTTGACAACTTTTTGTGATTGCTGCCGTTCTAGACCAGCTAGAGAGCTTGTTTTAGGCTCAAATAAAAGAGGAACTTCCCTTCCTGAACGTCCTAGAGTTTAATTTAATTCGGTTTTCAACTTTACCAATAGTGATCCAAAGAAAAAAGCAAGAAAATCACTCAAATACGAAAAGTGGAACTTCCCCTCTTGAACGTCCTAGAGTTTCATTTAATTCGGTTTTCAACTTTACCAATAGTGATCCAAAGAAAATGGCAAGAAAATCACCAAAATACGAAAAATTTGAAATTTGAAATTGGTAATCTAGCTTTTTCCGCTTGGCTGGTATAGCAACAAAAATCGGTATTTTGCAAATTCTTCCCATTCAGCTCTAAGCGCTCATCTCTGCTAGTTTAGAAGGTATGGCGTAAAGTGTTTTTGACAACTTTTTGTGATTGCTGCCGTTCTAGACCAGCTAGAGAGCTTGTTTTAGGCTCAAATAAAAGAGGAACTTTCCCTCTTGAACGTCCTAGAGTTTCATTTAATTCGGTTTTCAACTTTACCAATAGTGATCCAAAGAAAAAAGCAAGAAAATCACCCAAATACGAAAAATTTGAAATTTGAAATTGGTAATCTAGCTTTTTCCGCTTGGCTTGTAGAGCAGTTTAAAGTTGTATGCCTGTAGACAAAAAACCCGGTTATTTTGCAAATCTTCCCATTCAGCTCTAGGCGCTCTATCTCTGCTAGTATAGAAGGTACGGCGTAAAGTGTTTTTGACAACTTTTTGTGATTGCTGCCGTTCTAGACCAGCTAGAGAGCTTGTTTTAGGCTCAAATAAAAGAGGAACTTCCCCTCTTGAACGTCCTAGAGTTTCATTTAATTCGGTTTTCAACTTTACCAATAGTGATCCAAAGAAAATGGCAAGAAAATCACCAAAATACGAAAAATTTGAAGTTTAAAATTGGTAATCTAGCTTTTTCCGCTTGGCTGGTAGAGCAACAAAAATCGGTATTTTGCAAATTCTTCCCATTCAGCTCTAAGCGCTCTATCTCTGCTAGTATAGAAGGTACGTCGTAAAGTGTTTTTGACAACTTTTTGTGATTGCTGCCGTTCTAGACCAGCTAGAGAGCTTGTTTTAGGCTCAAATAAAAGAAAAAGGCAAGAAAATAACCAAAATACGAAAAATTTGAAATTGGTAATCTAGCTTTTTCCGCTTGGCTGGTAGAGCAACAAAGATCGGTATTTTGCAAATCTTCCCATTCAGCTCTAGGCGCTCTATCTCTGCTAGTATAGAAGGTACGTCGTAAAGTGTTTTTGACAACTTTTTGTGATTGCTGCCGTTCTAGACCAGCTAGAGAGCTTGTTTTAGGCTCAAAGAAAGAAAATCACCCAAATACGAAAATTTGAAATTTGAAATTAGTAATCTAGCTTTTTCCGCTTGGCTGGTAGAGCAACAAAGATCGGTATTTTGCAAATCTTCCCATTCAGCTCTAGGCGCTCTCTCTCTACTAGTTTAGAAGATACGTAATGTGTTTTTGACAACTTTTTGTGATTGCTGCCGTTCTAGACCAGCTAGAGAGCTTGTTTTAGGCTCAAATAAAAGAGGAAATTCCCCTCTTGAACGTCCTAGAGTTTCATTTAATTCGGTTTTCAACTTTACCAATAGTGATCCAAAGAAAAAAGCAAGAAAATCACCCAAATACGAAAATTTGAAATTTGAAAATTGAAGTTTCATTTAATTCGGTTTTCAACTTTACCAATAGTGATCCAAAGAAAAAAGCAAGAAAATCACCCAAATACGAAAATTTGAAATTTGAAATTGGTAATCTAGCTTTTTCCGCTTGGCTGGTAGAGCAACAAAAATCGGTATTTTGCAAATTCTTCCCATTCAGCTCTAAGCGCTCATCTCTGCTCGTTTAGAAGGTATGGCGTAAAAAACAACAAAAATCGGTATTTTGCAAATTCTTCCCATTCAGCTCTAAGCGCTCATCTCTGCTAGTTTAGAAGGTATGGCGTAAAGTGTTTTTGACGACTTTTTGTGATTGCTGCCGTTCTAGACCAGCTAGAGAGCTTGTTTTAGGCTCAAATAAAAGAGGAACTTCCCCTCTTGAACGTCCTAGAGTTTCATTTAATTCGGTTTTCAACTTTACCAATAGTGATCCAAAGAAAATGGCAAGAAAATCACCAAAATACGAAAAATTTGAAGTTTAAAATTGGTAATCTAGCTTTTTCCGCTTGGCTGGTAGAGCAACAAAAATCGGTATTTTGCAAATTCTTCCCATTCAGCTCTAAGCGCTCATCTCTGCTAGTTTAGAAGGTATGGCGTAAAGTGTTTTTGACAACTTTTTGTGATTGCTGCCGTTCTAGACCAGCTAGAGAGCTTGTTTTAGGCTCAAATAAAAGAGGAACTTCCCCTCTTGAACGTCCTAGATTTTCATTTAATTCGGTTTTCAACTTTACCAATAGTGATCCAAAGAAAAAAGCAAGAAAATCACCCAAATACTAAGCTCTAAGCGCTCATCTCTGCTAGTTTAGAAGGTATGGCGTAAAGTGTTTTTGACAACTTTTTGTGATTGCTGCCGTTCTAGACCAGCTAGAGAGCTTGTTTTAGGCTCAAATAAAAGAGGAACTTCCCTTCCTGAACGTCCTAGAGTTTAATTTAATTCGGTTTTCAACTTTACCAATAGTGATCCAAAGAAAAAAGCAAGAAAATCACCCAAATACTAAGCCCTAAGCGCTCATCTCTGCTAGTTTAGAAGGTATGGCGTAAAGTGTTTTTGACAACTTTTTGTGATTGCTGCCGTTCTAGACCAGCTAGAGAGCTTGTTTTAGGCTCAAATAAAAGAAGAACTTTCCCTCTTGAACGTCCTAGAGTTTCATTTAATTCGGTTTTCAACTTTACCAATAGTGATCCAAAGAAAATGGCAAGAAAATCACCAAAATACGAAAAATTTGAAATTTGAAATTGGTAATCTAGCTTTTTCCGCTTGGCTGGTATAGCAACAAAAATCGGTATTTTGCAAATTCTTCCCATTCAGCTCTAAGCGCTCATCTCTGCTAGTTTAGAAGGTATGGCGTAAAGTGTTTTTGACAACTTTTTGTGATTGCTGCCGTTCTAGACCAGCTAGAGAGCTTGTTTTAGGCTCAAATAAAAGAGGAACTTTCCCTCTTGAACGTCCTAGAGTTTCATTTAATTCGGTTTTCAACTTTACCAATAGTGATCCAAAGAAAAAAGCAAGAAAATCACCCAAATACGAAAAATTTGAAATTTGAAATTGGTAATCTAGCTTTTTCCGCTTGGCTTGTAGAGCAGTTTAAAGTTGTATGCCTGTAGACAAAAAACCCGGTTATTTTGCAAATCTTCCCATTCAGCTCTAGGCGCTCTATCTCTGCTAGTATAGAAGGTACGTCGTAAAGTGTTTTTGACAACTTTTTGTGATTGCTGCCGTTCTAGACCAGCTAGAGAGCTTGTTTTAGGCTCAAATAAAAGAGGAACTTCCCCTCTTGAACGTCCTAGAGTTTCATTTAATTCGGTTTTCAACTTTACCAATAGTGATCCAAAGAAAATGGCAAGAAAATCACCAAAATACGAAAAATTTGAAGTTTAAAATTGGTAATCTAGCTTTTTCCGCTTGGCTGGTAGAGCAACAAAAATCGGTATTTTGCAAATTCTTCCCATTCAGCTCTAAGCGCTCTATCTCTGCTAGTATAGAAGGTACGTCGTAAAGTGTTTTTGACAACTTTTTGTGATTGCTGCCGTTCTAGACCAGCTAGAGAGCTTGTTTTAGGCTCAAATAAAAGAAAAAGGCAAGAAAATAACCAAAATACGAAAAATTTGAAATTGGTAATCTAGCTTTTTCCGCTTGGCTGGTAGAGCAACAAAGATCGGTATTTTGCAAATCTTCCCATTCAGCTCTAGGCGCTCTATCTCTGCTAGTATAGAAGGTACGTCGTAAAGTGTTTTTGACAACTTTTTGTGATTGCTGCCGTTCTAGACCAGCTAGAGAGCTTGTTTTAGGCTCAAAGAAAGAAAATCACCCAAATACGAAAATTTGAAATTTGAAATTAGTAATCTAGCTTTTTCCGCTTGGCTGGTAGAGCAACAAAGATAGGTATTTTGCAAATCTTCCCATTCAGCTCTAGGCGCTCTCTCTCTACTAGTTTAGAAGATACGTAATGTGTTTTTGACAACTTTTTGTGATTGCTGCCGTTCTAGACCAGCTAGAGAGCTTGTTTTAGGCTCAAATAAAAGAGGAAATTCCCCTCTTGAACGTCCTAGAGTTTCATTTAATTCGGTTTTCAACTTTACCAATAGTGATCCAAAGAAAAAAGCAAGAAAATCACCCAAATACGAAAATTTGAAATTTGAAATTGGTAATCTAGCTTTTTCCGCTTGGCTGGTAGAGCAACAAAAATCGGTATTTTGCAAATTCTTCCCATTCAGCTCTAAGCGCTCATCTCTGCTCGTTTAGAAGGTATGGCGTAAAAAACAACAAAAATCGGTATTTTGCAAATTCTTCCCATTCAGCTCTAAGCGCTCATCTCTGCTAGTTTAGAAGGTATGGCGTAAAGTGTTTTTGACGACTTTTTGTGATTGCTGCCGTTCTAGACCAGCTAGAGAGCTTGTTTTAGGCTCAAATAAAAGAGGAACTTCCCCTCTTGAACGTCCTAGAGTTTCATTTAATTCGGTTTTCAACTTTACCAATAGTGATCCAAAGAAAAAAGCAAGAAAATCACCCAAATACGAAAATTTGAAATTTGAAATTGGTAATCTAGCTTTTTCCGCTTGGCTGGTAGAGCAACAAAAATCGGTATTTTGCAAATTCTTCCCATTCAGCTCTAAGCGCTCATCTCTGCTCGTTTAGAAGGTATGGCGTAAAAAACAACAAAAATCGGTATTTTGCAAATTCTTCCCATTCAGCTCTAAGCGCTCATCTCTGCTAGTTTAGAAGGTATGGCGTAAAGTGTTTTTGACGACTTTTTGTGATTGCTGCCGTTCTAGACCAGCTAGAGAGCTTGTTTTAGGCTCAAATAAAAGAAAAAGGCAAGAAAATAACCAAAATACGAAAAATTTGAAATTGGTAATCTAGCTTTTTCCGCTTGGCTGGTAGAGCAACAAAGATCGGTATTTTGCAAATCTTCCCATTCAGCTCTAGGCGCTCTATCTCTGCTAGTATAGAAGGTACGTCGTAAAGTGTTTTTGACAACTTTTTGTGATTGCTGCCGTTCTAGACCAGCTAGAGAGCTTGTTTTAGGCTCAAAGAAAGAAAATCACCCAAATACGAAAATTTGAAATTTGAAATTAGTAATCTAGCTTTTTCCGCTTGGCTGGTAGAGCAACAAAGATCGGTATTTTGCAAATCTTCCCATTCAGCTCTAGGCGCTCTATCTCTGCTAGTATAGAAGGTACGTCGTAAAGTGTTTTTGACAACTTTTTGTGATTGCTGCCGTTCTAGACCAGCAAGAGAGCTTGTTTTAGGCTCAAATAAAAGAGGAAATTCCCCTCTTGAACGTCCTAGAGTTTCATTTAATTCGGTTTTCAACTTTACCAATAGTGATCCAAAGAAAAAAGCAAGAAAATCACCCAAATACGAAAATTTGAAATTTGAAATTGGTAATCTAGCTTTTTCCGCTTGGCTGGTAGAGCAACAAAAATCGGTATTTTGCAAATTCTTCCCATTCAGCTCTAAGCGCTCATCTCTGCTCGTTTAGAAGGTATGGCGTAAAAAACAACAAAAATCGGTATTTTGCAAATTCTTCCCATTCAGCTCTAAGCGCTCATCTCTGCTAGTTTAGAAGGTATGGCGTAAAGTGTTTTTGACGACTTTTTGTGATTGCTGCCGTTCTAGACCAGCTAGAGAGCTTGTTTTAGGCTCAAATAAAAGAGGAACTTCCCCTCTTGAACGTCCTAGATTTTCATTTAATTCGGTTTTCAACTTTACCAATAGTGATCCAAAGAAAAAAGCAAGAAAATCACCCAAATACGAAAAATTTGAAATTTGAAATTGGTAATCTAGCTTTTTCCGCTTGGCTGGTAGAGCAACAAAGATCGGTATTTTGCAAATCTTCCCATTCAGCTCTAGGCGCTCTCTCTCTACTAGTGTAGAAGGTACGGCGTAAAGTGTTTTTGACAACTTTTTGTGATTGCTGCCGTTCTAGACCAGCTAGAGAGCTTGTTTTAGGCTCAAATAAAAGAGGAAATTCCCCTCTTGAACGTCCTAGAGTTTCATTTAATTCGGTTTTCAACTTTACCAATAGTGATCCAAAGAAAAAAGCAAGAAAATCACCCAAATACGAAAATTTGAAATTTGAAATTGGTAATCTAGCTTTTTCCGCTTGGCTGGTAGAGCAACAAAAATCGGTATTTTGCAAATTCTTCCCATTCAGCTCTAAGCGCTCATCTCTGCTCGTTTAGAAGGTATGGCGTAAAAAACAACAAAAATCGGTATTTTGCAAATTCTTCCCATTCAGCTCTAAGCGCTCATCTCTGCTAGTTTAGAAGGTATGGCGTAAAGTGTTTTTGACGACTTTTTGTGATTGCTGCCGTTCTAGACCAGCTAGAGAGCTTGTTTTAGGCTCAAATAAAAGAGGAACTTCCCCTCTTGAACGTCCTAGAGTTTCATTTAATTCGGTTTTCAACTTTACCAATAGTGATCCAAAGAAAAAAGCAAGAATTTCACCCAAATACGAAAATTTGAAATTTGAAATTGGTAATCTAGCTTTTTCCGCTTGGCTGGTAGAGCAACAAAAATCGGTATTTTGCAAATTCTTCCCATTCAGCTCTAAGCGCTCATCTCTGCTCGTTTAGAAGGTATGGCGTAAAAAACAACAAAAATCGGTATTTTGCAAATTCTTCCCATTCAGCTCTAAGCGCTCATCTCTGCTAGTTTAGAAGGTATGGCGTAAAGTGTTTTTGACGACTTTTTGTGATTGCTGCCGTTCTAGACCAGCTAGAGAGCTTGTTTTAGGCTCAAATAAAAGAAAAAGGCAAGAAAATAACCAAAATACGAAAAATTTGAAATTGGTAATCTAGCTTTTTCCGCTTGGCTGGTAGAGCAACAAAGATCGGTATTTTGCAAATCTTCCCATTCAGCTCTAGGCGCTCTATCTCTGCTAGTATAGAAGGTACGTCGTAAAGTGTTTTTGACAACTTTTTGTGATTGCTGCCGTTCTAGACCAGCTAGAGAGCTTGTTTTAGGCTCAAAGAAAGAAAATCACCCAAATACGAAAAATTTGAAATTTGAAATTGGTAATCTAGCTTTTTCCGCTTGGCTGGTATAGCAACAAAAATCGGTATTTTGCAAATTCTTCCCATTCAGCTCTAAGCGCTCATCTCTGCTAGTTTAGAAGGTATGGCGTAAAGTGTTTTTGACAACTTTTTGTGATTGCTGCCGTTCTAGACCAGCTAGAGAGCTTGTTTTAGGCTCAAATAAAAGAGGAACTTCCCTTCCTGAACGTCCTAGAGTTTAATTTAATTCGGTTTTCAACTTTACCAATAGTGATCCAAAGAAAAAAGCAAGAAAATCACCCAAATACTAAGCCCTAAGCGCTCATCTCTGCTAGTTTAGAAGGTATGGCGTAAAGTGTTTTTGACAACTTTTTGTGATTGCTGCCGTTCTAGACCAGCTAGAGAGCTTGTTTTAGGCTCAAATAAAAGAGGAACTTTCCCTCTTGAACGTCCTAGAGTTTCATTTAATTCGGTTTTCAACTTTACCAATAGTGATCCAAAGAAAATGGCAAGAAAATCACCAAAATACGAAAAATTTGAAATTTGAAATTGGTAATCTAGCTTTTTCCGCTTGGCTTGTAGAGCAGTTTAAAGTTGTATGCCTGTAGACAAAAAACCCGGTTATTTTGCAAATCTTCCCATTCAGCTCTAGGCGCTCTATCTCTGCTAGTATAGAAGGTACGTCGTAAAGTGTTTTTGACAACTTTTTGTGATTGCTGCCGTTCTAGACCAGCTAGAGAGCTTGTTTTAGGCTCAAATAAAAGAGGAACTTCCCCTCTTGAACGTCCTAGAGTTTCATTTAATTCGGTTTTCAACTTTACAAATAGTGATCCAAAGAAAATGGCAAGAAAATCACCAAAATACGAAAAATTTGAAGTTTAAAATTGGTAATCTAGCTTTTTCCGCTTGGCTGGTAGAGCAACAAAAATCGGTATTTTGCAAATTCTTCCCATTCAGCTCTAAGCGCTCATCTCTGCTCGTTTAGAAGGTATGGCGTAAAAAACAACAAAAATCGGTATTTTGCAAATTCTTCCCATTCAGCTCTAAGCGCTCATCTCTGCTAGTTTAGAAGGTATGGCGTAAAGTGTTTTTGACGACTTTTTGTGATTGCTGCCGTTCTAGACCAGCTAGAGAGCTTGTTTTAGGCTCAAAGAAAGAAAATCACCCAAATACGAAAATTTGAAATTTGAAATTAGTAATCTAGCTTTTTCCGCTTGGCTGGTAGAGCAACAAAGATAGGTATTTTGCAAATCTTCCCATTCAGCTCTAGGCGCTCTCTCTCTACTAGTTTAGAAGATACGTAATGTGTTTTTGACAACTTTTTGTGATTGCTGCCGTTCTAGACCAGCTAGAGAGCTTGTTTTAGGCTCAAATAAAAGAGGAAATTCCCCTCTTGAACGTCCTAGAGTTTCATTTAATTCGGTTTTCAACTTTACCAATAGTGATCCAAAGAAAAAAGCAAGAAAATCACCCAAATACGAAAATTTGAAATTTGAAATTGGTAATCTAGCTTTTTCCGCTTGGCTGGTAGAGCAACAAAAATCGGTATTTTGCAAATTCTTCCCATTCAGCTCTAAGCGCTCATCTCTGCTCGTTTAGAAGGTATGGCGTAAAAAACAACAAAAATCGGTATTTTGCAAATTCTTCCCATTCAGCTCTAAGCGCTCATCTCTGCTAGTTTAGAAGGTATGGCGTAAAGTGTTTTTGACGACTTTTTGTGATTGCTGCCGTTCTAGACCAGCTAGAGAGCTTGTTTTAGGCTCAAATAAAAGAGGAACTTCCCCTCTTGAACGTCCTAGAGTTTCATTTAATTCGGTTTTCAACTTTACCAATAGTGATCCAAAGAAAAAAGCAAGAAAATCACCCAAATACGAAAATTTGAAATTTGAAATTGGTAATCTAGCTTTTTCCGCTTGGCTGGTAGAGCAACAAAAATCGGTATTTTGCAAATTCTTCCCATTCAGCTCTAAGCGCTCATCTCTGCTCGTTTAGAAGGTATGGCGTAAAAAACAACAAAAATCGGTATTTTGCAAATTCTTCCCATTCAGCTCTAAGCGCTCATCTCTGCTAGTTTAGAAGGTATGGCGTAAAGTGTTTTTGACGACTTTTTGTGATTGCTGCCGTTCTAGACCAGCTAGAGAGCTTGTTTTAGGCTCAAATAAAAGAAAAAGGCAAGAAAATAACCAAAATACGAAAAATTTGAAATTGGTAATCTAGCTTTTTCCGCTTGGCTGGTAGAGCAACAAAGATCGGTATTTTGCAAATCTTCCCATTCAGCTCTAGGCGCTCTATCTCTGCTAGTATAGAAGGTACGTCGTAAAGTGTTTTTGACAACTTTTTGTGATTGCTGCCGTTCTAGACCAGCTAGAGAGCTTGTTTTAGGCTCAAAGAAAGAAAATCACCCAAATACGAAAATTTGAAATTTGAAATTAGTAATCTAGCTTTTTCCGCTTGGCTGGTAGAGCAACAAAGATCGGTATTTTGCAAATCTTCCCATTCAGCTCTAGGCGCTCTATCTCTGCTAGTATAGAAGGTACGTCGTAAAGTGTTTTTGACAACTTTTTGTGATTGCTGCCGTTCTAGACCAGCAAGAGAGCTTGTTTTAGGCTCAAATAAAAGAGGAAATTCCCCTCTTGAACGTCCTAGAGTTTCATTTAATTCGGTTTTCAACTTTACCAATAGTGATCCAAAGAAAAAAGCAAGAAAATCACCCAAATACGAAAATTTGAAATTTGAAATTGGTAATCTAGCTTTTTCCGCTTGGCTGGTAGAGCAACAAAAATCGGTATTTTGCAAATTCTTCCCATTCAGCTCTAAGCGCTCATCTCTGCTCGTTTAGAAGGTATGGCGTAAAAAACAACAAAAATCGGTATTTTGCAAATTCTTCCCATTCAGCTCTAAGCGCTCATCTCTGCTAGTTTAGAAGGTATGGCGTAAAGTGTTTTTGACGACTTTTTGTGATTGCTGCCGTTCTAGACCAGCTAGAGAGCTTGTTTTAGGCTCAAATAAAAGAGGAACTTCCCCTCTTGAACGTCCTAGATTTTCATTTAATTCGGTTTTCAACTTTACCAATAGTGATCCAAAGAAAAAAGCAAGAAAATCACCCAAATACGAAAAATTTGAAATTTGAAATTGGTAATCTAGCTTTTTCCGCTTGGCTGGTAGAGCAACAAAGATCGGTATTTTGCAAATCTTCCCATTCAGCTCTAGGCGCTCTCTCTCTACTAGTGTAGAAGGTACGGCGTAAAGTGTTTTTGACAACTTTTTGTGATTGCTGCCGTTCTAGACCAGCTAGAGAGCTTGTTTTAGGCTCAAATAAAAGAGGAAATTCCCCTCTTGAACGTCCTAGAGTTTCATTTAATTCGGTTTTCAACTTTACCAATAGTGATCCAAAGAAAAAAGCAAGAAAATCACCCAAATACGAAAATTTGAAATTTGAAATTGGTAATCTAGCTTTTTCCGCTTGGCTGGTAGAGCAACAAAAATCGGTATTTTGCAAATTCTTCCCATTCAGCTCTAAGCGCTCATCTCTGCTCGTTTAGAAGGTATGGCGTAAAAAACAACAAAAATCGGTATTTTGCAAATTCTTCCCATTCAGCTCTAAGCGCTCATCTCTGCTAGTTTAGAAGGTATGGCGTAAAGTGTTTTTGACGACTTTTTGTGATTGCTGCCGTTCTAGACCAGCTAGAGAGCTTGTTTTAGGCTCAAATAAAAGAGGAACTTCCCCTCTTGAACGTCCTAGAGTTTCATTTAATTCGGTTTTCAACTTTACCAATAGTGATCCAAAGAAAAAAGCAAGAATTTCACCCAAATACGAAAATTTGAAATTTGAAATTGGTAATCTAGCTTTTTCCGCTTGGCTGGTAGAGCAACAAAAATCGGTATTTTGCAAATTCTTCCCATTCAGCTCTAAGCGCTCATCTCTGCTCGTTTAGAAGGTATGGCGTAAAAAACAACAAAAATCGGTATTTTGCAAATTCTTCCCATTCAGCTCTAAGCGCTCATCTCTGCTAGTTTAGAAGGTATGGCGTAAAGTGTTTTTGACGACTTTTTGTGATTGCTGCCGTTCTAGACCAGCTAGAGAGCTTGTTTTAGGCTCAAATAAAAGAAAAAGGCAAGAAAATAACCAAAATACGAAAAATTTGAAATTGGTAATCTAGCTTTTTCCGCTTGGCTGGTAGAGCAACAAAGATCGGTATTTTGCAAATCTTCCCATTCAGCTCTAGGCGCTCTATCTCTGCTAGTATAGAAGGTACGTCGTAAAGTGTTTTTGACAACTTTTTGTGATTGCTGCCGTTCTAGACCAGCTAGAGAGCTTGTTTTAGGCTCAAAGAAAGAAAATCACCCAAATACGAAAATTTGAAATTTGAAATTAGTAATCTAGCTTTTTCCGCTTGGCTGGTAGAGCAACAAAGATCGGTATTTTGCAAATCTTCCCATTCAGCTCTAGGCGCTCTCTCTCTACTAGTTTAGAAGATACGTAATGTGTTTTTGACAACTTTTTGTGATTGCTGCCGTTCTAGACCAGCTAGAGAGCTTGTTTTAGGCTCAAATAAAAGAGGAAATTCCCCTCTTGAACGACCTAGAGTTTCATTTAATTCGGTTTTCAACTTTACCAATAGTGATCCAAAGAAAAAAGCAAGAAAATCACCCAAATACGAAAATTTGAAATTTGAAATTGGTAATCTAGCTTTTTCCGCTTGGCTGGTAGAGCAACAAAAATCGGTATTTTGCAAATTCTTCCCATTCAGCTCTAAGCGCTCATCTCTGCTCGTTTAGAAGGTATGGCGTAAAAAACAACAAAAATCGGTATTTTGCAAATTCTTCCCATTCAGCTCTAAGCGCTCATCTCTGCTAGTTTAGAAGGTATGGCGTAAAGTGTTTTTGACGACTTTTTGTGATTGCTGCCGTTCTAGACCAGCTAGAGAGCTTGTTTTAGGCTCAAATAAAAGAGGAACTTCCCCTCTTGAACGTCCTAGATTTTCATTTAATTCGGTTTTCAACTTTACCAATAGTGATCCAAAGAAAAAAGCAAGAAAATCACCCAAATACGAAAAATTTGAAATTTGAAATTGGTAATCTAGCTTTTTCCGCTTGGCTGGTATAGCAACAAAAATCGGTATTTTGCAAATTCTTCCCATTCAGCTCTAAGCGCTCATCTCTGCTAGTTTAGAAGGTATGGCGTAAAGTGTTTTTGACAACTTTTTGTGATTGCTGCCGTTCTAGACCAGCTAGAGAGCTTGTTTTAGGCTCAAATAAAAGAGGAACTTCCCTTCCTGAACGTCCTAGAGTTTAATTTAATTCGGTTTTCAACTTTACCAATAGTGATCCAAAGAAAAAAGCAAGAAAATCACCCAAATACTAAGCCCTAAGCGCTCATCTCTGCTAGTTTAGAAGGTATGGCGTAAAGTGTTTTTGACAACTTTTTGTGATTGCTGCCGTTCTAGACCAGCTAGAGAGCTTGTTTTAGGCTCAAATAAAAGAGGAACTTTCCCTCTTGAACGTCCTAGAGTTTCATTTAATTCGGTTTTCAACTTTACCAATAGTGATCCAAAGAAAATGGCAAGAAAATCACCAAAATACGAAAAATTTGAAATTTGAAATTGGTAATCTAGCTTTTTCCGCTTGGCTTGTAGAGCAGTTTAAAGTTGTATGCCTGTAGACAAAAAACCCGGTTATTTTGCAAATCTTCCCATTCAGCTCTAGGCGCTCTATCTCTGCTAGTATAGAAGGTACGTCGTAAAGTGTTTTTGACAACTTTTTGTGATTGCTGCCGTTCTAGACCAGCTAGAGAGCTTGTTTTAGGCTCAAATAAAAGAGGAACTTCCCCTCTTGAACGTCCTAGAGTTTCATTTAATTCGGTTTTCAACTTTACAAATAGTGATCCAAAGAAAATGGCAAGAAAATCACCAAAATACGAAAAATTTGAAGTTTAAAATTGGTAATCTAGCTTTTTCCGCTTGGCTGGTAGAGCAACAAAAATCGGTATTTTGCAAATTCTTCCCATTCAGCTCTAAGCGCTCTATCTCTGCTAGTATAGAAGGTACGTCGTAAAGTGTTTTTGACAACTTTTTGTGATTGCTGCCGTTCTAGACCAGCTAGAGAGCTTGTTTTAGGCTCAAATAAAAGAAAAAGGCAAGAAAATAACCAAAATACGAAAAATTTGAAATTGGTAATCTAGCTTTTTCCGCTTGGCTGGTAGAGCAACAAAAATCGGTATTTTGCAAATCTTCCCATTCAGCTCTAGGCGCTCTATCTCTGCTAGTATAGAAGGTACGTCGTAAAGTGTTTTTGACAACTTTTTGTGATTGCTGCCGTTCTAGACCAGCTAGAGAGCTTGTTTTAGGCTCAAAGAAAGAAAATCACCCAAATACGAAAATTTGAAATTTGAAATTAGTAATCTAGCTTTTTCCGCTTGGCTGGTAGAGCAACAAAGATCGGTATTTTGCAAATCTTCCCATTCAGCTCTAGGCGCTCTCTCTCTACTAGTTTAGAAGATACGTAATGTGTTTTTGACAACTTTTTGTGATTGCTGCCGTTCTAGACCAGCTAGAGAGCTTGTTTTAGGCTCAAATAAAAGAGGAAATTCCCCTCTTGAACGTCCTAGAGTTTCATTTAATTCGGTTTTCAACTTTACCAATAGTGATCCAAAGAAAAAAGCAAGAAAATCACCCAAATACGAAAATTTGAAATTTGAAAATTGAAGTTTCATTTAATTCGGTTTTCAACTTTACCAATAGTGATCCAAAGAAAAAAGCAAGAAAATCACCCAAATACGAAAATTTGAAATTTGAAATTGGTAATCTAGCTTTTTCCGCTTGGCTGGTAGAGCAACAAAAATCGGTATTTTGCAAATTCTTCCCATTCAGCTCTAAGCGCTCATCTCTGCTCGTATAGAAGGTATGGCGTAAAAAACAACAAAAATCGGTATTTTGCAAATTCTTCCCATTCAGCTCTAAGCGCTCATCTCTGCTAGTTTAGAAGGTATGGCGTAAAGTGTTTTTGACGACTTTTTGTGATTGCTGCCGTTCTAGACCAGCTAGAGAGCTTGTTTTAGGCTCAAATAAAAGAGGAACTTCCCCTCTTGAACGTCCTAGATTTTCATTTAATTCGGTTTTCAACTTTACCAATAGTGATCCAAAGAAAAAAGCAAGAAAATCACCCAAATACGAAAAATTTGAAATTTGAAATTGGTAATCTAGCTTTTTCCGCTTGGCTGGTATAGCAACAAAAATCGGTATTTTGCAAATTCTTCCCATTCAGCTCTAAGCGCTCATCTCTGCTAGTTTAGAAGGTATGGCGTAAAGTGTTTTTGACAACTTTTTGTGATTGCTGCCGTTCTAGACCAGCTAGAGAGCTTGTTTTAGGCTCAAATAAAAGGGGAACTTCCCCTCTTGAACGTCCTAGATTTTCATTTAATTCGGTTTTCAACTTTACCAATAGTGATCTAAAGAAAAAAGCAAGAAAATCACCCAAATACGAAAATTTGAAATTTGAAATTGGTAATCTAGCTTTTTCCGCTTGGCTGGTAGAGCAACAAAAATCGGTATTTTGCAAATTCTTCCCATTCAGCTCTAAGCGCTCATCTCTGCTAGTTTAGAAGGTATGGCGTAAAGTGTTTTTGACAACTTTTTGTGATTGCTGCCGTTCTAGACCAGCTAGAGAGCTTGTTTTAGGCTCAAATAAAAGAGGAACTTCCCTTCCTGAACGTCCTAGAGTTTCATTTAATTCGGTTTTCAACTTTACCAATAGTGATCCAAAGAAAAAAGCAAGAAAATCACCCAAATACTAAGCCCTAAGCGCTCATCTCTGCTAGTTTAGAAAGTATGGCGTAAAGTGTTTTTGACAACTTTTTGTGATTGCTGCCGTTCTAGACCAGCTAGAGAGCTTGTTTTAGGCTCAAATAAAAGAGGAACTTTCCCTCTTGAACGTCCTAGAGTTTCATTTAATTCGGTTTTCAACTTTACCAATAGTGATCCAAAGAAAATGGCAAGAAAATCACCAAAATACGAAAAATTTGAAGTTTAAAATTGGTAATCTAGCTTTTTCCGCTTGGCTGGTAGAGCAACAAAAATCGGTATTTTGCAAATTCTTCCCATTCAGCTCTAAGCGCTCATCTCTGCTAGTTTAGAAGGTATGGCGTAAAGTGTTTTTGACAACTTTTTGTGATTGCTGCCGTTCTAGACCAGCTAGAGAGCTTGTTTTAGGCTCAAATAAAAGAGGAACTTTCCCTCTTGAACGTCCTAGAGTTTCATTTAATTCGGTTTTCAACTTTACCAATAGTGATCCAAAGAAAAAAGCAAGAAAATCACCCAAATACGAAAAATTTGAAATTTGAAATTGGTAATCTATCTTTTTCCGCTTGGCTTGTAGAGCAGTTTAAAGTTGTATGCCTGTAGACAAAAAAACCCGGTCTTTTGAAAATTCTTCCCATTCAACTCTAGGCGCTCTATCTCTGCTAGTGTAGAAGGTACGGCGTAAAGTGTTTTTGACAACTTTTTGTGATTGCTGCCGTTCTAGACCAGCTAGAAAGCTTGTTTTAGGCTCAAATAAAAGAGGAACTTTTCCTCTTGAACGTCCCAGAGTTTCATTTAATTCGGTTTTCAACTTTACCAATAGTGATCCAAAGAAAATGGCAAGAAAATCACCAAAATACGAAAAATTTGAAGTTTAAAATTGGTAATCTAGCTTTTTCCGCTTGGTTGGTAGAGCAACAAAAATCGGTATTTTGCAAATTCTTCCCATTCAGCTCTAAGCGCTCATCTCTGCTAGTTTAGAAGGTATGGCGTAAAGTGTTTTTGACAACTTTTTGTGATTGCTGCCGTTCTAGACCAGCTAGAGAGCTTGTTTTAGGCTCAAATAAAAGAGGAACTTCCCCTCTTGAACGTCCTAGATTTTCATTTAATTCGGTTTTCAACTTTACCAATAGTGATCCAAAGAAAAAAGCAAGAAAATCACCCAAATACGAAAAATTTGAAATTTGAAATTGGTAATCTAGCTTTTTCCGCTTGGCTTGTAGAGCAGTTTAAAGTTGTATGCCTGTAGACAAAAAACCCGGTCTTTTGAAAATTCTTCCCATTCAACTCTAGGCGCTCTATCTCTGCTAGTGTAAAAGGTACGGCGTAAAGTGTTTTTGACAACTTTTTGTGATTGCTGCCGTTCTAGACCAGCTAGAGAGCTTGTTTTAGGCTCAAATAAAAGAAAAAGGCAAGAAAATAACCAAAATACGAAAATTTTTAAATTGGTAATCTAGCTTTTTCCGCTTTGCTGGTAGAGCAACAAAAATCGGTATTTTGCAAATCTTCCCATTCAGCTCTAGGCGCTCTATCTCTACTAGTATAGAAGGTACGTCGTAAAGTGTTTTTGACAACTTTTTGTGATTGCTGCCGTTCTAGACCAGCTAGAGAGCTTGTTTTAAGCTCAAATAAAAGAGGAACTTCCCCTCTTGAACGTCCTAGATTTTCATTTAATTCGGTTTTCAACTTTAGCAATAGAACTTTCAACTTTCCAAAGAAGAAAGCAAGAAAATCACCCAAATACGAAAAATTTGAAATTTGAAATTGGTAATCTAGCTTTTTCCGCTTGGCTTGTAGAGCAGTTTAAAGTTGTATGCCTGTAGACAAAAAACCCGGTCTTTTGAAAATTCTTCCCATTCAACTCTAGGCGCTCTATCTCTGCTAGTGTAAAAGGTACGGCGTAAAGTGTTTTTGACAACTTTTCGTGATTGCTGCCGTTCTAGACCAGCTAGAGAGCTTGTTTTAGGCTCAAATAAAAGAAAAAGGCAAGAAAATAACCAAAATACGAAAAATTTGAAATTGGTAATCTAGCTTTTTCCGCTTGGCTGGTAGAGCAACAAAAATCGGTATTTTGCAAATCTTCCCATTCAGCTCTAGGCGCTCTATCTCTGCTAGTATAGAAGGTACGTCGTAAAGTGTTTTTGACAACTTTTTGTAATTGCTGCCGTTCTAGACCAGCTAGAGAGCTTGTTTTAGGCTCAAATAAAAGAGGAACTTCCCCTCTTGAACGTCCTAGATTTTCATTTAATTCGGTTTTCAACTTTACCAATAGTGATCCAAAGAAAAAAGCAAGAAAATCACCCAAATACGAAAAATTTGAAATTTGAAATTGGTAATCTAGCTTTTTCCGCTTGGCTGGTAGAGCAACAAAAATCGGTATTTTGCAAATTCTTCCCATTCAGCTCTAAGCGCTCATCTCTGCTAGTTTAGAAGGTATGGCGTAAAGTGTTTTTGACAACTTTTTGTGATTGCTGCCGTTCTAGACCAGCTAGAGAGCTTGTTTTAGGCTCAAATAAAAGAGGAACTTCCCCTCTTGAACGTCCTAGATTTTCATTTAATTCGGTTTTCAACGTTACCAATAGTGATCCAAAGAAAAAAGTAAGAAAATCACCCAAATACGAAAAATTTGAAATTTGAAATTGGTAATCTAGCTTTTTCCGCTTGGCTTGTAGAGCAGTTTAAAGTTGTATGCCTGTAGACAAAAAACCCGGTCTTTTGAAAATTCTTCCCATTCAACTCTAGGCACTCTATCTCTGCTAGTGTAAAAGGTACGGCGTAAAGTGTTTTTGACAACTTTTTGTGATTGCTGCCGTTCTAGACCAGCTAGAGAGCTTGTTTTAGGCTCAAATAAAAGAAAAAGGCAAGAAAATAACCAAAATACGAAAAATTTGAAATTAGTAATCTAGCTTTTTCCGCTTGGCTGGTAGAGCAACAAAGATCGGTATTTTGCAAATCTTCCCATTCAGCTCTAGGCGCTCTATCTCTGCTAGTATAGAAGGTACGTCGTAAAGTGTTTTTGACAACTTTTTGTGATTGCTGCCGTTCTAGACCAGCTAGAAAGCTTGTTTTAGGCTCAAATAAAAGAGGAACTTCCCCTCTTGAACGTCCTAGAGTTTCATTTAATTCGGTTTTCAACTTTACCAATAGTGATCCAAAGAAAAAAGCAAGAAAATCACCCAAATACGAAAATTTGAAATTTGAAATTAGTAATCTAGCTTTTTCCGCTTGGCTGGTAGAGCAACAAAAATCGGTATTTAGCAAATCTTCCCATTCAGCTCTAGGCGCTCTATCGCTGCTAGTATAAAAGGTACGTCGTAAAGTGTTTTTGACAACTTTTTGTGATTGCTGCCGTTCTAGACCAGCTAGAGAGCTTGATTTAGGCTCAAATAAAAGAGGAACTTCCCCTCTTGAACGTCCTAGAGTTTCATTTAATTCGGTTGTCAACTTTACCAATAGTGATCCAAAGAAAAATGCAAGAAAATCACCCAAATACGAAAATTTGAAATTGGTAATCTAGCTTTTTCCGCTTGGCTGGTAGAGCAACAAAGATCGGTATTTTGCAAATCTTCCCATTCAGCTCTAGGCGCTCTATCTCTGCTAGTATAGAAGGTACGTCGTAAAGTGTTTTTGACAACTTTTTGTGATTGCTGCCGTTCTAGACCAGCTAGAGAGCTTGTTTTAGGCTCAAATAAAAGAGGAACTTCCCCTCTTGAACGTCCTAGATTTTCATTTAATTCGGTTTTCAACTTTACCAATAGTGATCCAAAGAAAAAAGCAAGAAAATCACCCAAATACGAAAAATTTGAAATTTGAAATTGGTAATCTAGCTTTTTCCGCTTGGCTGGTAGAGCAACAAAAATCGGTATTTAGCAAATCTTCCCATTCAGCTCTAGGCGCTCTATCGCTGCTAGTATAAAAGGTACGTCGTAAAGTGTTTTTGACAACTTTTTGTGATTGCTGCCGTTCTAGACCAGCTAGAGAGCTTGATTTAGGCTCAAATAAAAGAGGAACTTCCCCTCTTGAACGTCCTAGAGTTTCATTTAATTCGGTTGTCAACTTTACCAATAGTGATCCAAAGAAAAATGCAAGAAAATCACCCAAATACGAAAAATTTGAAATTTGAAATTGGTAATCTAGCTTTTTCCGCTTGGCTTGTAGAGCAGTTTAAAGTTGTATGCCTGTAGACAAAAAACCCGGTCTTTTGAAAATTCTTCCCATTCAACTCTAGGCGCTCTATCTCTGCTAGTGTAAAAGGTACGGCGTAAAGTGTTTTTGACAACTTTTTGTGATTGCTGCCGTTCTAGACCAGCTAGAGAGCTTGTTTTAGGCTCAAATAAAAGAAAAAGGCAAGAAAATAACCAAAATACGAAAAATTTGAAATTGGTAATCTAGCTTTTTCCGCTTGGCTGGTAGAGCAACAAAAATCGGTATTTTGCAAATCTTCCCATTCAGCTCTAGGCGCTCTATCTCTGCTAGTATAGAAGGTACGTCGTAAAGTGTTTTTGACAACTTTTTGTGATTGCTGCCGTTCTAGACCAGCTAGAGAGCTTGTTTTAGGCTCAAATAAAAGAGGAACTTCCCCTCTTGAACGTCCTAGATTTTCATTTAATTCGGTTTTCAACTTTACCAATAGTGATCCAAAGAAAAAAGCAAGAAAATCACCCAAATACGAAAAATTTGAAATTTGAAATTGGTAATCTAGCTTTTTCCGCTTGGCTGGTAGAGCAACAAAAATCGGTATTTTGCAAATTCTTCCCATTCAGCTCTAAGCGCTCATCTCTGCTAGTTTAGAAGGTATGGCGTAAAGTGTTTTTGACAACTTTTTGTGATTGCTGCCGTTCTAGACCAGCTAGAGAGCTTGTTTTAGGCTCAAATAAAAGAGGAACTTCCCCTCTTGAACGTCCTAGATTTTCATTTAATTCGGTTTTCAACGTTACCAATAGTGATCCAAAGAAAAAAGTAAGAAAATCACCCAAATACGAAAAATTTGAAATTTGAAATTGGTAATCTAGCTTTTTCCGCTTGGCTTGTAGAGCAGTTTAAAGTTGTATGCCTGTAGACAAAAAACCCGGTCTTTTGAAAATTCTTCCCATTCAACTCTAGGCACTCTATCTCTGCTAGTGTAAAAGGTACGGCGTAAAGTGTTTTTGACAACTTTTTGTGATTGCTGCCGTTCTAGACCAGCTAGAGAGCTTGTTTTAGGCTCAAATAAAAGAAAAAGGCAAGAAAATAACCAAAATACGAAAAATTTGAAATTAGTAATCTAGCTTTTTCCGCTTGGCTGGTAGAGCAACAAAGATCGGTATTTTGCAAATCTTCCCATTCAGCTCTAGGCGCTCTATCTCTGCTAGTATAGAAGGTACGTCGTAAAGTGTTTTTGACAACTTTTTGTGATTGCTGCCGTTCTAGACCAGCTAGAAAGCTTGTTTTAGGCTCAAATAAAAGAGGAACTTCCCCTCTTGAACGTCCTAGAGTTTCATTTAATTCGGTTTTCAACTTTACCAATAGTGATCCAAAGAAAAAAGCAAGAAAATCACCCAAATACGAAAATTTGAAATTTGAAATTAGTAATCTAGCTTTTTCCGCTTGGCTGGTAGAGCAACAAAAATCGGTATTTAGCAAATCTTCCCATTCAGCTCTAGGCGCTCTATCGCTGCTAGTATAAAAGGTACGTCGTAAAGTGTTTTTGACAACTTTTTGTGATTGCTGCCGTTCTAGACCAGCTAGAGAGCTTGATTTAGGCTCAAATAAAAGAGGAACTTCCCCTCTTGAACGTCCTAGAGTTTCATTTAATTCGGTTGTCAACTTTACCAATAGTGATCCAAAGAAAAATGCAAGAAAATCACCCAAATACGAAAATTTGAAATTGGTAATCTAGCTTTTTCCGCTTGGCTGGTAGAGCAACAAAGATCGGTATTTTGCAAATCTTCCCATTCAGCTCTAGGCGCTCTATCTCTGCTAGTATAGAAGGTACGTCGTAAAGTGTTTTTGACAACTTTTTGTGATTGCTGCCGTTCTAGACCAGCTAGAGAGCTTGTTTTAGGCTCAAATAAAAGAGGAACTTCCCCTCTTGAACGTCCTAGATTTTCATTTAATTCGGTTTTCAACTTTACCAATAGTGATCCAAAGAAAAAAGCAAGAAAATCACCCAAATACGAAAAATTTGAAATTTGAAATTGGTAATCTAGCTTTTTCCGCTTGGCTTGTAGAGCATTTTAAAGTTGTATGCCTGTAGACAAAAAATCCGGTCTTTTGAAAATTCTTCCCATTCAACTCTAGGCGCTCTATCTCTGCTAGTGTAAAAGGTACGGCGTAAAGTGTTTTTGACAACTTTTTGTGATTGCTGCCGTTCTAGACCAGCTAGAGAGCTTGTTTTAGGCTCAAATAAAAGAAAAAGGCAAGAAAATAACCAAAATACGAAAAATTTGAAATTGGTAATCTAGCTTTTTCCGCTTGGCTGGTAGAGCAACAAAAATCGGTATTTTGCAAATTCTTCCCATTCAGCTCTAAGCGCTCATCTCTGCTAGTTTAGAAGGTATGGAGTATAGAGTTTTTGACAACTTTTTGTGATTGCTGCCGTTCTAGACCAGCTAGAGAGCTTGTTTTAGGCTCAAATAAAAGAGGAACTTCCCCTCTTGAACGTCCTAGAGTTTCATTTAATTCGGTTTTCAACTATACCAATAGTGATCCAAAGAAAAAAGCAAGAAAATCACCCAAATACGAAAAATTTGAAATTTGAAATTGGTAATCTAGCTTTTTCCGCTTGGCTTGTAGAGCAGTTTAAAGTTGTATGCCTGTAGACAAAAAACCCGGTCTTTTGAAAATTCTTCCCATTCAACTCTAGGCGCTCTATCTCTGCTAGTGTAAAAGGTACGGCGTAAAGTGTTTTTGACAACTTTTTGTGATTGCTGCCGTTCTAGACCAGCTAGAGAGCTTGTTTTAGGCTCAAATAAAAGAAAAAGGCAAGAAAATAACCAAAATACGAAAAATTTGAAATTGGTAATCTAGCTTTTTCCGCTTGGCTGGTAGAGCAACAAAAATCGGTATTTTGCAAATCTTCCCATTCAGCTCTAGGCGCTCTATCTCTGCTAGTATAGAAGGTACGTCGTAAAGTGTTTTTGACAACTTTTTGTGATTGCTGCCGTTCTAGACCAGCTAGAGAGCTTGTTTTAGGCTCAAATAAAAGAGGAACTTCCCCTCTTGAACGTCCTAGATTTTCATTTAATTCGGTTTTCAACGTTACCAATAGTGATCCAAAGAAAAAAGCAAGAAAATCACCCAAATACGAAAAATTTGAAATTTGAAATTGGTAATCTAGCTTTTTCCGCTTGGCTTGTAGAGCAGTTTAAAGTTGTATGCCTGTAGACAAAAAACCCGGTCTTTTGAAAATTCTTCCCATTCAACTCTAGGCACTCTATCTCTGCTAGTGTAAAAGGTACGGCGTAAAGTGTTTTTGACAACTTTTTGTGATTGCTGCCGTTCTAGACCAGCTAGAGAGCTTGTTTTAGGCTCAAATAAAAGAAAAAGGCAAGAAAATAACCAAAATACGAAAAATTTGAAATTGGTAATCTAGCTTTTTCCGCTTGGCTGGTAGAGCAACAAAAATCGGTATTTTGCAAATCTTCCCATTCAGCTCTAGGCGCTCTATCTCTGCTAGTATAGAAGGTACGTCGTATAGTGTTTTTGACAACTTTTTGTGATTGCTGCCGTTCTAGACCAGCTAGAAAGCTTGTTTTAGGCTCAAATAAAAGAGGAACTTCCCCTCTTGAACGTCCTAGAGTTTCATTTAATTCGGTTTTCAACTTTACCAATAGTGATCCAAAGAAAAAAGCAAGAAAATCACCCAAATACGAAAATTTGAAATTTGAAATTAGTAATCTAGCTTTTTCCGCTTGGCTGGTAGAGCAACAAAAATCGGTATTTAGCAAATCTTCCCATTCAGCTCTAGGCGCTCTATCTCTGCTAGTATAGAAGGTACGTCGTAAAGTGTTTTTGACAACTTTTTGTGATTGCTGCCGTTCTAGACCAGCTAGAGAGCTTGTTTTAGGCTCAAATAAAAGAGGAACTTCCCCTCTTGAACGTCCTAGATTTTCATTTAATTCGGTTTTCAACTTTACCAATAGTGATCCAAAGAAAAAAGCAAGAAAATCACCCAATCACGAAAATTTGAAATTTGAAATTGGTAATCTAGCTTTTTCCGCTTGGCTGGTAGAGCAACAAAAATCGGTATTTTGCAAATTCTTCCCATTCAGCTCTAAGCGCTCATTTCTGCTAGTTTAGAAGGTATGGCGTAAAGTGTTTTTGACAACTTTTTGTGATTGCTGCCGTTCTAGACCAGCTAGAGAGCTTGTTTTAGGCTCAAATAAAAGAGGAACTTCCCGTCTTGAACGTCCTAGAGTTTCATTTAATTCGGTTTTCAACTTTACCAATAGTGATCCAAAGAAAAAAGCAAGAAAATCACCAAAATACAAAAAATTTGAAGTTTGAAATTGGTAATCTAGCTTTTTCCGCTTGGCTGGTAGAGCAACAAAAATCGGTATTTTGCAAATTCTTCCTATTCAGCTCTAAGCGCTCATCTGTGCTAGTTTAGAAGGTATGGCGTAAAGTGTTTTTGACAACTTTTTGTGATTGCTGCCGTTCTAGACCAGCTAGAGAGCTTGTTTTAGGCTCAAATAAAAGAGGAACTTCCCCTCTTGAACGTCCTAGATTTTCATTTAATTCGGTTTTCAACTTTACCAATAGTGATCCAAAGAAAAAAGCAAGAAAATCACCCAATCACGAAAATTTGAAATTTGAAATTGGTAATCTAGCTTTTTCCGCTTGGCTGGTAGAGCAACAAAAATCGGTATTTTGCAAATTCTTCCCATTCAGCTCTAAGCGCTCATTTCTGCTAGTTTAGAAGGTATGGCGTAAAGTGTTTTTGACAACTTTTTGTGATTGCTGCCGTTCTAGACCAGCTAGAGAGTTTGTTTTAGGCTCAAATAAAAGAGGAACTTCCCCTCTTGAACGTCCTAGATTTTCATTTAATTCGGTTTTCAACTTTACCAATAGTGATCCAAAGAAAAAAGCAAGAAAATCACCCAAATACGAAAAATTTGAAATTTGAAATTGGTAATCTAGCTTTTTCCGCTTGGCTGGTAGAGCAACAAAAATCGGTATTTTGCAAATTCTTCCCATTCAGCTCTAAGCGCTCATCTCTGCTAGTTTAGAAGGTATGGCGTAAAGTGTTTTTGACAACTTTTTGTGATTGCTGCCGTTCTAGACCAGCCAGAGAGCTTGTTTTAGGCTCAAATAAAAGAGGAACTTCCCCTCTTGAACGTCCTAGATTTTCATTTAATTCGGTTTTCAACGTTACCAATAGTGATCCAAAGAAAAAAGTAAGAAAATCACCCAAATACGAAAAATTTGAAATTTGAAATTGGTAATCTAGCTTTTTCCGCTTGGCTTGTAGAGCAGTTTAAAGTTGTATGCCTGTAGACAAAAAACCCGGTCTTTTGAAAATTCTTCCCATTCAACTCTAGGCACTCTATCTCTGCTAGTGTAAAAGGTACGGCGTAAAGTGTTTTTGACAACTTTTTGTGATTGCTGCCGTTCTAGACCAGCTAGAGAGCTTGTTTTAGGCTCAAATAAAAGAAAAAGGCAAGAAAATAACCAAAATACGAAAAATTTGAAATTAGTAATCTAGCTTTTTCCGCTTGGCTGGTAGAGCAACAAAGATCGGTATTTTGCAAATCTTCCCATTCAGCTCTAGGCGCTCTATCTCTGCTAGTATAGAAGGTACGTCGTAAAGTGTTTTTGACAACTTTTTGTGATTGCTGCCGTTCTAGACCAGCTAGAGAGCTTGTTTTAGGCTCAAATAAAAGAGGAACTTCCCCTCTTGAACGTCCTAGAGTTTCATTTAATTCGGTTTTCAACTTTACCAATAGTGATCCAAAGAAAAAAGCAAGAAAATCACCCAAATACGAAAATTTGAAATTTGAAATTAGTAATCTAGCTTTTTCCGCTTGGCTGGTAGAGCAACAAAGATCGGTATTTTGCAAATCTTCCCATTCAGCTCTAGGCGCTCTATCTCTGCTAGTATAGAAGGTACGTCGTAAAGTGTTTTTGAAAACTTTTTGTGATTGCTGCCGTTCTAGACCAGCTAGAGAGCTTGTTTTAGGCTCAAATAAAAGAGGAACTTCCCCTCTTGAACGTCCTAGAGTTTCATTTAATTCGGTTTTCAACTTTACCAATAGTGATCCAAAGAAAAAAGCAAGAAAATCACCCAAATACGAAAATTTGAAATTGGTAATCTAGCTTTTTCCGCTTGGCTGGTAGAGCAACAAAGATCGGTATTTTGCAAATCTTCCCATTCAGCTCTAGGCGCTCTATCTCTGCTAGTATAGAAGGTACGTCGTAAAGTGTTTTTGACAACTTTTTGTGATTGCTGCCGTTCTAGACCAGCTAGAGAGCTTGTTTTAGGCTCAAATAAAAGAGGAACTTCCCCTCTTGAACGTCCTAGATTTTCATTTAATTCGGTTTTCAACGTTACCAATAGTGATCCAAAGAAAAAAGCAAGAAAATCACCCAAATACGAAAAATTTGAAATTTGAAATTGGTAATCTAGCTTTTTCCGCTTGGCTTGTAGAGCAGTTTAAAGTTGTATGCCTGTAGACAAAAAACCCGGTCTTTTGAAAATTCTTCCCATTCAACTCTAGGCGCTCTATCTCTGCTAGTGTAAAAGGTACGACGTAAAGTGTTTTTGACAACTTTTTGTGATTGCTGCCGTTCTAGACCAGCTAGAGAGCTTGTTTTAGGCTCAAATAAAAGAAAAAGGCAAGAAAATAACCAAAATACGAAAAATTTGAAATTGGTAATCTAGCTTTTTCCGCTTGGCTGGTAGAGCAACAAAAATCGGTATTTTGCAAATCTTCCCATTCAGCTCTAGGCGCTCTATCTCTGCTAGTATAGAAGGTACGTCGTAAAGTGTTTTTGACAACTTTTTGTGATTGCTGCCGTTCTAGACCAGCTAGAGAGCTTGTTTTAGGCTCAAATAAAAGAGGAACTTCCCCTCTTGAACGTCCTAGATTTTCATTTAATTCGGTTTTCAACGTTACCAATAGTGATCCAAAGAAAAAAGCAAGAAAATCACCCAAATACGAAAAATTTGAAATTTGAAATTGGTAATCTAGCTTTTTCCGCTTGGCTTGTAGAGCAATTTAAAGTTGTATGCCTGTAGACAAAAAACCCGGTCTTTTGAAAATTCTTCCCATTCAACTCTAGGCACTCTATCTCTGCTAGTGTAAAAGGTACGGCGTAAAGTGTTTTTGACAACTTTTTGTGATTGCTGCCGTTCTAGACCAGCTAGAGAGCTTGTTTTAGGCTCAAATAAAAGAAAAAGGCAAGAAAATAACCAAAATACGAAAAATTTGAAATTGGTAATCTAGCTTTTTCCGCTTGGCTGGTAGAGCAACAAAAATCGGTATTTTGCAAATCTTCCCATTCAGCTCTAGGCGCTCTATCTCTGCTAGTATAGAAGGTACGTCGTAAAGTGTTTTTGACAACTTTTTGTGATTGCTGCCGTTCTAGACCAGCTAGAAAGCTTGTTTTAGGCTCAAATAAAAGAGGAACTTCCCCTCTTGAACGTCCTAGAGTTTCATTTAATTCGGTTTTCAACTTTACCAATAGTGATCCAAAGAAAAAAGCAAGAAAATCACCCAAATACGAAAATTTGAAATTTGAAATTAGTAATCTAGCTTTTTCCGCTTGGCTGGTAGAGCAACAAAAATCGGTATTTAGCAAATCTTCCCATTCAGCTCTAGGCGCTCTATCTCTGCTAGTATAGAAGGTACGTCGTAAAGTGTTTTTGACAACTTTTTGTGATTGCTGCCGTTCTAGACCAGCTAGAGAGCTTGTTTTAGGCTCAAATAAAAGAGGAAATTCCCCTCTTGAACGTCCTAGAGTTTCATTTAATTCGGTTTTCAACTTTACCAATAGTGATCCAAAGAAAAAAGCAAGAAAATCACCCAATCACGAAAATTTGAAATTTGAAATTGGTAATCTAGCTTTTTCCGCTTGGCTGGTAGAGCAACAAAAATCGGTATTTTGCAAATTCTTCCCATTCAGCTCTAAGCGCTCATTTCTGCTAGTTTAGAAGGTATGGCGTAAAGTGTTTTTGACAACTTTTTGTGATTGCTGCCGTTCTAGACCAGCTAGAGAGTTTGTTTTAGGCTCAAATAAAAGAGGAACTTCCCCTCTTGAACGTCCTAGATTTTCATTTAATTCGGTTTTCAACTTTACCAATAGTGATCCAAAGAAAAAAGCAAGAAAATCACCCAAATACGAAAAATTTGAAATTTGAAATTGGTAATCTAGCTTATTCCGCTTGGCTGGTAGAGCAACAAAAATCGGTATTTTGCAAATTCTTCCCATTCAGCTCTAAGCGCTCATCTCTGCTAGTTTAGATGGTATGGCGTAAAGTGTTTTTGACAACTTTTTGTGATTGCTGCCGTTCTAGACCAGCTAGAGAGCTTGTTTTAGGCTCAAATAAAAGAGGAACTTCCCCTCTTGAACGTCCTAGATTTTCATTTAATTCGGTTTTCAACGTTACCAATAGTGATCCAAAGAAAAAAGTAAGAAAATCACCCAAATACGAAAAATTTGAAATTTGAAATTGGTAATCTAGCTTTTTCCGCTTGGCTTGTAGAGCAGTTTAAAGTTGTATGCCTGTAGACAAAAAACCCGGTCTTTTGAAAATTCTTCCCATTCAACTCTAGGCACTCTATCTCTGCTAGTGTAAAAGGTACGGCGTAAAGTGTTTTTGACAACTTTTTGTGATTGCTGCCGTTCTAGACCAGCTAGAGAGCTTGTTTTAGGCTCAAATAAAAGAAAAAGGCAAGAAAATAACCAAAATACGAAAAATTTGAAATTAGTAATCTAGCTTTTTCCGCTTGGCTGGTAGAGCAACAAAGATCGGTATTTTGCAAATCTTCCCATTCAGCTCTAGGCGCTCTATCTCTGCTAGTATAGAAGGTACGTCGTAAAGTGTTTTTGACAACTTTTTGTGATTGCTGCCGTTCTAGACCAGCTAGAGAGCTTGTTTTAGGCTCAAATAAAAGAGGAACTTCCCCTCTTGAACGTCCTAGAGTTTCATTTAATTCGGTTTTCAACTTTACCAATAGTGATCCAAAGAAAAAAGCAAGAAAATCACCCAAATACGAAAATTTGAAATTTGAAATTAGTAATCTAGCTTTTTCCGCTTGGCTGGTAGAGCAACAAAGATCGGTATTTTGCAAATCTTCCCATTCAGCTCTAGGCGCTCTATCTCTGCTAGTATAGAAGGTACGTCGTAAAGTGTTTTTGAAAACTTTTTGTGATTGCTGCCGTTCTAGACCAGCTAGAGAGCTTGTTTTAGGCTCAAATAAAAGAGGAACTTCCCCTCTTGAACGTCCTAG
The DNA here is from genome assembly GCA_947389925.1 of Coelopa pilipes. Lineage (NCBI taxonomy): Eukaryota > Metazoa > Arthropoda > Insecta > Diptera > Coelopidae > Coelopa > Coelopa pilipes. Next base: position 13,731,337 of record OX376700.1, read on the forward strand.
AGTTTCATTTAATTCGGTTTTCAACTTTACCAATAGTGATCCAAAGAAAAAAGCAAGAAAATCACCCAAATACGAAAATTTGAAATTGGTAATCTAGCTTTTTCCGCTTGGCTGGTAGAGCAACAAAGATCGGTATTTTGCAAATCTTCCCATTCAGCTCTAGGCGCTCTATCTCTGCTAGTATAGAAGGTACGTCGTAAAGTGTTTTTGACAACTTTTTGTGATTGCTGCCGTTCTAGACCAGCTAGAGAGCTTGTTTTAGGCTCAAATAAAAGAGGAACTTCCCCTCTTGAACGTCCTAGATTTTCATTTAATTCGGTTTTCAACGTTACCAATAGTGATCCAAAGAAAAAAGCAAGAAAATCACCCAAATACGAAAAATTTGAAATTTGAAATTGGTAATCTAGCTTTTTCCGCTTGGCTTGTAGAGCAGTTTAAAGTTGTATGCCTGTAGACAAAAAACCCGGTCTTTTGAAAATTCTTCCCATTCAACTCTAGGCGCTCTATCTCTGCTAGTGTAAAAGGTACGGCGTAAAGTGTTTTTGACAACTTTTTGTGATTGCTGCCGTTCTAGACCAGCTAGAGAGCTTGTTTTAGGCTCAAATAAAAGAAAAAGGCAAGAAAATAACCAAAATACGAAAAATTTGAAATTGGTAATCTAGCTTTTTCCGCTTGGCTGGTAGAGCAACAAAAATCGGTATTTTGCAAATCTTCCCATTCAGCTTTAGGCGCTCTATCTCTGCTAGTATAGAAGGTACGTCGTAAAGTGTTTTTGACAACTTTTTGTGATTGCTGCCGTTCTAGACCAGCTAGAGAGCTTGTTTTAGGCTCAAATAAAAGAGGAACTTCCCGTCTTGAACGTCCTAGATTTTCATTTAATTCGGTTTTCAACGTTACCAATAGTGATCCAAAGAAAAAAGCAAGAAAATCACCCAAATACGAAAAATTTGAAATTTGAAATTGGTAATCTAGCTTTTTCCGCTTGGCTTGTAGAGCAGTTTAAAGTTGTATGCCTGTAGACAAAAAACCCGGTCTTTTGAAAATTCTTCCCATTCAACTCTAGGCACTCTATCTCTGCTAGTGTAAAAGGTACGGCGTAAAGTGTTTTTGACAACTTTTTGTGATTGCTGCCGTTCTAGACCAGCTAGAGAGCTTGTTTTAGGCTCAAATAAAAGAAAAAGGCAAGAAAATAACCAAAATACGAAAAATTTGAAATTGGTTATCTAGCTTTTTCCGCTTGGCTGGTAGAGCAACAAAAATCGGTATTTTGCAAATCTTCCCATTCAGCTCTAGGCGCTCTATCTCTGCTAGTATAGAAGGTACGTCGTAAAGTGTTTTTGACAACTTTTTGTGATTGCTGCCGTTCTAGACCAGCTAGAAAGCTTGTTTTAGGCTCAAATAAAAGAGGAACTTCCCCTCTTGAACGTCCTAGAGTTTCATTTAATTCGGTTTTCAACTTTACCAATAGTGATCCAAAGAAAAAAGCAAGAAAATCACCCAAATACGAAAATTTGAAATTTGAAATTAGTAATCTAGCTTTTTCCGCTTGGCTGGTAGAGCAACAAAAATCGGTATTTAGCAAATCTTCCCATTCAGCTCTAGGCGCTCTATCTCTGCTAGTATAGAAGGTACGTCGTAAAGTGTTTTTGACAACTTTTTGTGATTGCTGCCGTTCTAGACCAGCTAGAGAGCTTGTTTTAGGCTCAAATAAAAGAGGAACTTCCCCTCTTGAACGTCCTAGATTTTCATTTAATTCGGTTTTCAACTTTACCAATAGTGATCCAAAGAAAAAAGCAAGAAAATCACCCAAATACGAAAAATTTGAAATTTGAAATTGGTAATCTAGCTTTTTCCGCTTGGCTGGTAGAGCAACAAAAATCGGTATTTTGCAAATTCTTCCCATTCAGCTCTAAGCGCTCATCTCTGCTAGTTTAGAAGGTATGGCGTAAAGTGTTTTTGACAACTTTTTGTATTGCTGCCGTTCTAGACCAGCTAGAGAGCTTGTTTTAGGCTCAAATAAAAGTGGAACTTCCCCTCTTGAACGTCCTAGAGTTTCATTTAATTCGGTTTTCAACTTTACCAATAGTAATCCAAAGAGAAAAGCAAGAAAATCACCCAAATACGAAAAATTTGAAAATTGAAATTGGTAATCTAGCTTTTTCCGCTTGGCTGGTAGAGCAACAAAAATCGGTATTTTGCAAATCTTCCCATTCAGCTCTAAGCGCTCATCTCTGCTAGTTTAGAAGGTATGGCGTAAAGTGTTTTTGACAACTTTTTGTGATTGCTGCCGTTCTAGACCAGCTAGAGAGCTTGTTTTAGGCTCAAATAAAAGAGGAACTTCCCCTCTTGAACGTCCTAGAGTTTAATTTAAATCGTTTTTCAACTTTACCAATAGTGATCCAAAAAAAAAGGCAAGAAAAACACCCAAATACGAAAATTTGAAGTTTGAAACTGGTAATCTAGCTTTTTCCGCTTGGCTAGTAGAGCAACAAAAATCGGTATTTTTCAAATCTTCCCATTCAGCTCTAAGCGCTCATCTCTGCTAATTTAGATGGTATGGCGTAAAGTGTTTTTGACAACTTTTTGTATTGCTGCCGTTCTAGACCAGCTAGAGAGCTTGTTTTAGGCTCAAATAAAAGAGGAACTTCCCGTCTTGAACGTCCTAGAGTTCCATTTAATTCGGTTTTCAACTTTACCAATAGTGATCCAAAGAAAAAAGCAAGAAAATCACCCAAATACGAAAAATTTGAAATTTGAAATTGGTAATCTAGCTTTTTCCGCATGACATGTAGAGCAGTTTAAAGTTGTATGCCTGTAGACAAAAACCCGGTCTTTTGAAAATTCTTCCCATTCAACTCTAGGCGCTCTATCTCTGCTAGTGTAGAAGGTACGGCGTAAAGTGTTTTTGACAACTTTTTGTGATTGCTGCCGTTCTAGACCAGATAGAGAGCTTGTTTTAGGCTCAAATAAAAGTGGAACTTCCCCTCTCGAACGTCCTATAGTTTCATTTAATTCGGTTTTCAACTTTACCAATAGTGATCCAAAGAAAAAAGCAAGAAAATCACCCAAATACGAAAAATTTGAAATTTGAAATTTGAAATTGGTAATCTAGCTTTTTCCGCTTGGCTGGTAGAGCAACAAAAATCGGTATTTTACAAATCTTCCCATTCAGCTCTAAGCGCTCATCTCTGCTAGTTTAGAAGGTATGGCGTAAAGTGTTTTTGACAACTTTTTGTGATTGCTGCCGTTCTAGACCAGCTAGAGAGCTTGTTTTAGGCTCAAATAAAAGTGGAACTTCCCCTCTTGAACGTCCTAGAGTTTAATTTAAATCGTTTTTCAACTTTACCAATAGTGATCCAAAAAAAAAAAGGCAAGAAAAACACCCAAATACGAAAATTTGAAGTTTGAAACTGGTAATCTAGCTTTTTCCGCTTGGCTAATAGAGCAACAAAAATCGGTATTTTTCAAATCTTCCCATTCAGCTCTAAGCGCTCATCTCTGCTAATTTAGATGGTATGGCGTAAAGTGTTTTTGACAACTTTTTGTATTGCTGCCGTTCTAGACCAGCTAGAGAGCTTGTTTTAGGCTCAAATAAAAGAGGAACTTCCCGTCTTGAACGTCCTAGAGTTTCATTTAATTCGGTTTTCAACTTTACCAATAGTGATCCAAAGAAAAAAGCAAGAAAATCACCCAAATACGAAAAATTTGAAATTTGAAATTGGTAATCTAGCTTTTTCCGCATGACATGTAGAGCAGTTTAAAGTTGTATGCCTGTAGACAAAAACCCGGTCTTTTGAAAATTCTTCCCATTCAACTCTAGGCGCTCTATCTCTGCTAGTGTAGAAGGTACGGCGTAAAGTGTTTTTGACAACTTTTTGTGATTGCTGCCGTTCTAGACCAGATAGAGAGCTTGTTTTAGGCTCAAATAAAAGTGGAACTTCCCCTCTCGAACGTCCTATAGTTTCATTTAATTCGGTTTTCAACTTTACCAATAGTGATCCAAAGAAAAAAGCAAGAAAATCACCCAAATACGAAAAATTTGAAATTTGAAATTGGTAATCTAGCTTTTTCCGCTTGGCTGGTAGAGCAACAAAAATCGGTATTTTACAAATCTTCCCATTCAGCTCTAAGCGCTCATCTCTGCTAGTTTAGAAGGTATGGCGTAAAGTGTTTTTGACAACTTTTTGTGATTGCTGCCGTTCTAGACCAGCTAGAGAGCTTGTTTTAGGCTCAAATAAAAGTGGAACTTCCCCTCTTGAACGTCCTAGAGTTTCATTTAATTCGGTTTTCAACTTTACCAATAGTGATTCAAAGAAAAAAGGCAAGAAAATCACACAAATACGAAAAATTTGAAATTGGTAATCTAGCTCTTTCCGCTTGGCTGGTAGAGCAACAAAAATCGGTATTTTTCAAATCATCCCATTCAGCTCTAAGCGCTCATCTCTGCTAGTTTAGAAGGTATGGCGTAAAGTGTTTTTGACAACTTTTTGTGATTGCTGCCGTTCTAGACCAGCTAGAGAGCTTGTTTTAGGCTCAAATAAAAGTGGAACTCTTGAACGTCCTAGAGTTTTATTTAATTCGGTTTTCAACTTTACCAATAGTGATCCAAAGAAAAAAGGCATGAAAATCACACAAATACGAAAAATTTGAAATTTGAAATTGGTAATCTAGCTCTTTCCGCTTGGCTGGTAGAGCAACAAAAATCGGTATTTTTCAAATCATCCCATTCAGCTCTAAGCGCTCATCTCTGCTAGTTTAGATGGTATGGCGTATAGTGTTTTTGACAACTTTTTGTGATTGCTGCCGTTCTAGACCAGCTAGAGAGCTTGTTTTAGGATCAAATAAAAGAGGAACTTCCTCTCTTGAACGTCCTAGTGTTTCATTTAATTCGGTTTTCAACTTTACCAATAGTGATCAAAGAAAAAGGCAAGAAAATAACCAAAATACGAAAAATTTGAAATTCGAAATTGGTAATCTAGCTTTTTCCGCTTGGCTTGTAGAGCAGTTTACAGTTGTATGCCTGTAGACAAAAAACCCGGTCTTTTCAAAATTCTTCCTATTCAACTCTAGGCGCTCTATCTCTGCTAGTTTAGAAGGTACGGCGTAAAGTGTTTTTGACAACTTTTTGTATTGCTGCCGTTCTAGACCAGCTAGAGAGCTTGTTTTCGGCTCAAATAAAAGAGAAACTTCCCGTCTTAAACGTCCTAGAGTTTCATTTAATTCGGTTTTCAACTTTACCAATAGTGATCCAAAGAAAAAAGCAAGAAAATCACCTAAATACGAAAAATTTGAAATTTGAAATTGGTAATCTAGCTTTTTCCGCTTAGCATGTAGAGCAGTTTAAAGTTGTATGCCTGTAGACAAAAAACCCGGTCTTTTAAAAATTCTTCCCATTGAACTCTAGGCGCTCTATCTCTGCTAGTGTAGAAGGTACGGCGTAAAGTGTTTTTGACAACTTTTTGTGATTGCTGCCGTTCTAGACCAGCTAGAGAGCTTGTTTTAGGCTCAAATAAAAGAGGAACTTCCCCTCTTGAACGTCCTAGAGTTTCATTTAAATCGTTTTTCAACTTTACCAATAGTGATCCAAAAAAAAAAAGGCAAGAAAATCACCCAAATACGAAAAATTTGAAATTTGAAATTGGTAATCTAGCTTTTTCCGCTTGGCTGGTAGAGCAACAAAAATCGGTATTTTGCAAACCTTCCCATTCAGCTCTAAGCGCTCATCTCTGCTAGTTTAGAAGGTAGGGCGTAAAGTGTTTTTGAAAACTTTTTGTGATTGCTGCCGTTCTAGACCAGCTAGAGAGCTTGTTTTAGGCTCAAATAAAAGTGGAACTTCCCCTCTTGAACGTCAGAGAGTTTCATTTAATTCGGTTTTCAACTTTACCAATAGTGATCCAAAGAAAAAAGCAAGAAAAACACCCAAATACGAAAATTTGAAGTTTGAAACTGGTAATCTAGCTTTTTCCGCTTGGCTAGTAGAGCAACAAAAATCGGTATTTTTCAAATCTTCCCATTCAGCTCTAAGCGCTCATCTCTGCTAGTGTAGAAGGTACGGCGTAAAGTGTTTTTGACAACTTTTTGTGATTGCTGCCGTTCTAGACCAGCTAGAGAGCTTGTTTTAGGCTCAAATAAAAGTGGAACTTCCCCTCTTGAACGTCCTAGAGTTTCATTTAATTCGGTTTTCAACTTTACCAATAGTGATCCAAAGAAAAAAGCAATAAAATCACCCAAATACGAAAATTTGAAATTTGAAATTGGTAATCTAGCTTTTTCCGCATGGCATGTAGAGCAGTTTAAAGTTGTATGCCTGTAGACAAAAACCCGGTCTTTTGAAAATTCTTCCCATTCAACTCTAGGCGCTCTATCTCTGCTAGTGTAGAAGGTACGGCGTAAAGTGTTTTTGACAACTTTTTGTATTGCTGCCGTTCTAGACAAGCTAGAGAGCTTGTTATAGGCTCAAATAAAAGAGGAACTTCCCCTCTTGAACATCCTAGAGTTTCATTTAATTCGGTTTTCAACTTTACCAAAGAAAAAAGCAAGAAAATCACCCAAATACGAAAAATTTGAAATTTGAAATTGGTAATCTAGCTTTTTCCGCTTGGCTGGTAGAGCAACAAAAATCGGTATTTTACAAATCTTCCCATTCAGCTCTAAGCGTTCATCTCTGCTAGTTTAGAAGGTATGGCGTAAAGTGTTTTTGACAACTTTTTGTGATTGCTGCCGTTCTAGACCAGCTAGAGAGCTTGTTTTAGGCTCAAATAAAAGAGGAACTTCCCCTCTTGAACGTCCTAGAGTTTCATTTAATTCGGTTTTCAACTTTACCAATAGTGATCCAAAGAAGAAAGCAAGAAAATCACACAAATACGAAAAATTTGAATTTTGAAATTGGTAATCTAGCTTTTTCCGCTTGGCTGGTAGAGCAACAAAAATCGGTATTTTTCAAATCATCCCATTCAGCTCTAAGCGCTCATCTCTGCTAGTTTAGATGGTATGGCGTAAAGTGTTTTTGACAACTTTTTGTGATTGCTGCCGTTCTAGACCAGCTAGAGAGCTTGTTTTAGGATCAAATAAAAGAGGAACTTCCTCTCTTGAACGTCCTAGTGTTTCATTTAATTCGGTTTTCAACTTTACCAATAGTGATCAAAGAAAAAGGCAAGAAAATAACCAAAATACGAAAAATTTGAAATTCGAAATTGGTAATCTAGCTTTTTCCGCTTGGCTTGTAGAGCAGTTTACAGTTGTATGCGTGTAGACAAAAAACCCGGTCTTTTCAAAATTCTTCCTATTCAACTCTAGGCGCTCTATCTCTGCTAGTTTAGAAGGTACGGCGTAAAGTGTTTTTGACAACTTTTTGTATTGCTGCCGTTCTAGACAAGCTAGAGAGCTTGTTTTAGGCTCAAATAAAAGAGGAACTTCCCCTCTTGAACGTCCTAGAGTTTCATTTAATTCGGTTTTCAACTTTACCAATAGTGATCCAAAGAAAAAAGCAAGAAAAACACCCAAATACGAAAATTTGAAGTTTGAAACTGGTAATCTAGCTTTTTCCGCTTGGCTAGTAGAGCAACAAAAATCGGTATTTTTCAAATCTTCCCATTCAGCTCTAAGCGCTCATCTCTGCTAGTGTAGAAGGTACGGCGTAAAGTGTTTTTGACAACTTTTTGTGATTGCTGCCGTTCTAGACCAGCTAGAGAGCTTGTTTTAGGCTCAAATAAAAGTGGAACTTCCCCTCTTGAACGTCCTAGAGTTTCATTTAATTCGGTTTTCAACTTTACCAATAGTGATCCAAAGAAAAAAGCAATAAAATCACCCAAATACGAAAATTTGAAATTTGAAATTGGTAATCTAGCTTTTTCCGCATGGCATGTAGAGCAGTTTAAAGTTGTATGCCTGTAGACAAAAACCCGGTCTTTTGAAAATTCTTCCCATTCAACTCTAGGCGCTCTATCTCTGCTAGTGTAGAAGGAACGGCGTAAAGTGTTTTTGACAACTTTTTGTGATTGCTGCCGTTCTAGACCAGCTAGAGAGCTTGTTTTAGGCTCAAATAAAAGAGGAACTTCCCCTCTTGAACGTCCTATAGTTTCATTTAATTCGGTTTTCAACTTTACCAATAGTGATCCAAAGAAAAAAGCAAGAAAATCACCCAAATACGAAAAATTTGAAATTTGAAATTGGTAATCTAGCTTTTTCCGCTTGGCTGGTAGAGCAACAAAAATCGGTATTTTACAAATCTTCCCATTCAGCTCTAAGCGCTCATCTCTGCTAGTTTAGAAGGTATGGCGTAAAGTGTTTTTGACAACTTTTTGTGATTGCTGCCGTTCTAGACCAGCTAGAGAGCTTGTTTTAGGCTCAAATAAAAGAGGAACTTCCCCTCTTGAACGTCCTAGAGTTTCATTTAATTCGGTTTTCAACTTTACCAATAGTGATCCAAAGAAGAAAGCAAGAAAATCACACAAATACGAAAAATTTGAATTTTGAAATTGGTAATCTAGCTTTTTCCGCTTGGCTGGTAGAGCAACAAAAATCGGTATTTTTCAAATCATCCCATTCAGCTCTAAGCGCTCATCTCTGCTAGTTTAGATGGTATGGCGTATAGTGTTTTTGACAACTTTTTGTAATTGCTGCCGTTCTAGACCAGCTAGAGAGCTTGTTTTAGGATCAAATAAAAGAGGAACTTCCTCTCTTGAACGTCCTAGTGTTTCATTTAATTCGGTTTTCAACTTTACCAATAGTGATCAAAGAAAAAGGCAAGAAAATAACCAAAATACGAAAAATTTGAAATTCGAAATTGGTAATCTAGCTTTTTCCGCTTAGCATGTAGAGCAGTTTAAAGTTGTATGCCTGTAGACAAAAAACCCGGTCTTTTAAAAATTCTTCCCATTCAACTCTAGGCGCTCTATCTCTGCTAGTGTAGAAGGTACGGCGTAAAGTGTTTTTGACAACTTTTTGTGATTGCAGCCGTTCTAGACCAGCTAGAGAGCTTGTTTTAGGCTCAAATAAAAGTGGAACTTCCCCTCTTGAACGTCCTAGAGTTTCATTTAATTCGGTTTTCAACTTTACCAATAGTAATCCAAAGAGAAAAGCAAGAAAATCACCCAAATACGAAAAATTTGAAAATTGAAATTGGTAATCTAGCTTTTTCCGCTTGGCTGGTAGAGCAACAAAAATCGGTATTTTTCAAATTCTTCCCATTCAGCTCTAAGCGCTCATCTGTGCTAGTTTAGAAGGTATGGCGAAAAGTATTTTTGACAACTTTTTGTGATTGCTGCCGTTCTAGACCAGCTAGAGAGCTTGTTTTAGGCTCAAATAAAAGCGGAACTTCCCGTCTTGAACGTCCTAGAGTTTCATTTAATTCGGTTTTCAACTTTACCAATAGTGATCCAAAGAAAAAAGCAAGAAAATCACTCAAATACGAAAAGTGGAACTTCCCCTCTTGAACGTCAGAGAGTTCCATTTAATTCGGTTTTCAACTTTACCAATAGTGATCCAAAGAAGAAAGCAAGAAAAAGACACAAATACGAAAAATTTGAATTTTGAAATTGGTAATCTAGCTTTTTCCGCTTGGCTGGTAGAGCAACAAAAAATCGGTATTTTTCAAATCATCCCATTCAGCTCTAAGCGCTCATCTCTGCTAGTTTAGATGGTATGGCGTATAGTGTTTTTGACAACTTTTTGTGATTGCTGCCGTTCTAGACCAGCTAGAGAGCTTGTTTTAGGATCAAATAAAAGAGGAACTTCCTCTCTTGAACGTCCTAGTGTTTCATTTAATTCGGTTTTCAACTTTACCAATAGTGATCAAAGAAAAAGGCAAGAAAATAACCAAAATACGAAAAATTTGAAATTCGAAATTGGTAATCTAGCTTTTTCCGCTTGGCTTGTAGAGCAGTTTACAGTTGTATGCCTGTAGACAAAAAACCCGGTCTTTTCAAAATTCTTCCTATTCAACTCTAGGCGCTCTATCTCTGCTAGTGTAGAAGGTACGGCGTAAAGTGTTTTTGACATCTTTTTGTATTGCTGCCGTTCTAGACCAGCTAGAGAGCTTGTTTTAGGCTCAAATAAAAGAGAAACTTCCCGTCTTAAACGTCCTAGAGTTTCATTTAATTCGGTTTTCAACTTTACCAATAGTGATCCAAAGAAAAAAGCAAGAAAATCACCTAAATACGAAAAATTTGAAATTTGAAATTGGTAATCTAGCTTTTTCCGCTTAGCATGTAGAGCAGTTTAAAGTTGTATTCCTGTAGACAAAAAACCCGGTCTTTTAAAAATTCTTCCCATTCAACTCTAGGCGCTCTATCTCTGCTAGTGTAGAAGGTACGGCGTAAAGTGTTTTTGACAACTTTTTGTGATTGCTGCCGTTCTAGACCAGCTAGAGAGCTTGTTTTAGGCTCAAATAAAAGTGGAACTTCCCCTCTTGAACGTCCTAGAGTTTCATTTAATTCGGTTTTCAACTTTACCAATAGTAATCCAAAGAGAAAAGCAAGAAAATCACCCAAATACGAAAAATTTGAAAATTGAAATTGGTAATCTAGCTTTTTCCGCTTGGCTGGTAGAGCAACAAAAATCGGTATTTTGCAAATCTTCCCATTCAGCTCTAAGCGCTCATCTCTGCTAGTTTAGAAGGTATGGCGTAAAGTGTTTTTGACAACTTTTTGTGATTGCTGCCGTTCTAGACCAGCTAGAGAGCTTGTTTTAGGCTCAAATAAAAGAGGAACTTCCCCTCTTGAACGTCCTAGAGTTTAATTTAAATCGTTTTTCAACTTTACCAATAGTGATCCAAAAAAAAAGGCAAGAAAAACACCCAAATACGAAAATTTGAAGTTTGAAACTGGTAATCTAGCTTTTTCCGCTTGGCTAGTAGAGCAACAAAAATCGGTATTTTTCAAATCTTCCCATTCAGCTCTAAGCGCTCATCTCTGCTAATTTAGATGGTATGGCGTAAAGTGTTTTTGACAACTTTTTGTATTGCTGCCGTTCTAGACCAGCTAGAGAGCTTGTTTTAGGCTCAAATAAAAGAGGAACTTCCCGTCTTGAACGTCCTAGAGTTTCATTTAATTCGGTTTTCAACTTTACCAATAGTGATCCAAAGAAAAAAGCAAGAAAATCACCCAAATACGAAAAATTTGAAATTTGAAATTGGTAATCTAGCTTTTTCCGCATGACATGTAGAGCAGTTTAAAGTTGTATGCCTGTAGACAAAAACCCGGTCTTTTGAAAATTCTTCCCATTCAACTCTAGGCGCTCTATCTCTGCTAGTGTAGAAGGTACGGCGTAAAGTGTTTTTGACAACTTTTTGTGATTGCTGCCGTTCTAGACCAGATAGAGAGCTTGTTTTAGGCTCAAATAAAAGTGGAACTTCCCCTCTCGAACGTCCTATAGTTTCATTTAATTCGGTTTTCAACTTTACCAATAGTGATCCAAAGAAAAAAGCAAGAAAATCACCCAAATACGAAAAATTTGAAATTTGAAATTTGAAATTGGTAATCTAGCTTTTTCCGCTTGGCTGGTAGAGCAACAAAAATCGGTATTTTACAAATCTTCCCATTCAGCTCTAAGCGCTCATCTCTGCTAGTTTAGAAGGTATGGCGTAAAGTGTTTTTGACAACTTTTTGTGATTGCTGCCGTTCTAGACCAGCTAGAGAGCTTGTTTTAGGCTCAAATAAAAGTGGAACTTCCCCTCTTGAACGTCCTAGAGTTTAATTTAAATCGTTTTTCAACTTTACCAATAGTGATCCAAAAAAAAAAAGGCAAGAAAAACACCCAAATACGAAAATTTGAAGTTTGAAACTGGTAATCTAGCTTTTTCCGCTTGGCTAGTAGAGCAACAAAAATCGGTATTTTTCAAATCTTCCCATTCAGCTCTAAGCGCTCATCTCTGCTAATTTAGATGGTATGGCGTAAAGTGTTTTTGACAACTTTTTGTATTGCTGCCGTTCTAGACCAGCTAGAGAGCTTGTTTTAGGCTCAAATAAAAGAGGAACTTCCCGTCTTGAACGTCCTAGAGTTTCATTTAATTCGGTTTTCAACTTTACCAATAGTGATCCAAAGAAAAAAGCAAGAAAATCACCCAAATACGAAAAATTTGAAATTTGAAATTGGTAATCTAGCTTTTTCCGCATGACATGTAGAGCAGTTTAAAGTTGTATGCCTGTAGACAAAAACCCGGTCTTTTGAAAATTCTTCCCATTCAACTCTAGGCGCTCTATCTCTGCTAGTGTAGAAGGTACGGCGTAAAGTGTTTTTGACAACTTTTTGTGATTGCTGCCGTTCTAGACCAGATAGAGAGCTTGTTTTAGGCTCAAATAAAAGTGGAACTTCCCCTCTCGAACGTCCTATAGTTTCATTTAATTCGGTTTTCAACTTTACCAATAGTGATCCAAAGAAAAAAGCAAGAAAATCACCCAAATACGAAAAATTTGAAATTTGAAATTTGAAATTGGTAATCTAGCTTTTTCCGCTTGGCTGGTAGAGCAACAAAAATCGGTATTTTACAAATCTTCCCATTCAGCTCTAAGCGCTCATCTCTGCTAGTTTAGAAGGTATGGCGTAAAGTGTTTTTGACAACTTTTTGTGATTGCTGCCGTTCTAGACCAGCTAGAGAGCTTGTTTTAGGCTCAAATAAAAGTGGAACTTCCCCTCTTGAACGTCCTAGAGTTTCATTTAATTCGGTTTTCAACTTTACCAATAGTGATCCAAAGAAAAAAGGCAAGAAAATCACACAAATACGAAAAATTTGAAATTGGTAATCTAGCTCTTTCCGCTTGGCTGGTAGAGCAACAAAAATCGGTATTTTTCAAATCATCCCATTCAGCTCTAAGCGCTCATCTCTGCTAGTTTAGAAGGTATGGCGTAAAGTGTTTTTGACAACTTTTTGTGATTGCTGCCGTTCTAGACCAGCTAGAGAGCTTGTTTTAGGCTCAAATAAAAGTGGAACTCTTGAACGTCCTAGAGTTTTATTTAATTCGGTTTTCAACTTTACCAATAGTGATCCAAAGAAAAAAGGCATGAAAATCACACAAATACGAAAAATTTGAAATTTGAAATTGGTAATCTAGCTCTTTCCGCTTGGCTGGTAGAGCAACAAAAATCGGTATTTTTCAAATCATCCCATTCAGCTCTAAGCGCTCATCTCTGCTAGTTTAGATGGTATGGCGTATAGTGTTTTTGACAACTTTTTGTGATTGCTGCCGTTCTAGACCAGCGAGAGAGCTTGTTTTAGGATCAAATAAAAGAGGAACTTCCTCTCTTGAACGTCCTAGTGTTTCATTTAATTTGGTTTTCAACTTTACCAATAGTGATCAAAGAAAAAGGCAAGAAAATAACCAAAATACGAAAAATTTGAAATTCGAAATTGGTAATCTAGCTTTTTCCGCTTGGCTTGTAGAGCAGTTTACAGTTGTATGCCTGTAGACAAAAAACCCGGTCTTTTCAAAATTCTTCCTATTCAACTCTAGGCGCTCTATCTCTGCTAGTTTAGAAGGTACGGCGTAAAGTGTTTTTGACAACTTTTTGTATTGCTGCCGTTCTAGACCAGCTAGAGAGCTTGTTTTCGGCTCAAATAAAAGAGAAACTTCCCGTCTTAAACGTCCTAGAGTTTCATTTAATTCGGTTTTCAACTTTACCAATAGTGATCCAAAGAAAAAAGCAAGAAAATCACCTAAATACGAAAAATTTGAAATTTGAAATTGGTAATCTAGCTTTTTCCGCTTAGCATGTAGAGCAGTTTAAAGTTGTATGCCTGTAGACAAAAAACCCGGTCTTTTAAAAATTCTTCCCATTGAACTCTAGGCGCTCTATCTCTGCTAGTGTAGAAGGTACGGCGTAAAGTGTTTTTGACAACTTTTTGTGATTGCTGCCGTTCTAGACCAGCTAGAGAGCTTGTTTTAGGCTCAAATAAAAGAGGAACTTCCCCTCTTGAACGTCCTAGAGTTTCATTTAAATCGTTTTTCAACTTTACCAATAGTGATCCAAAAAAAAAAAAGGCAAGAAAATCACCCAAATACGAAAAATTTGAAATTTGAAATTGGTAATCTAGCTTTTTCCGCTTGGCTGGTAGAGCAACAAAAATCGGTATTTTGCAAACCTTCCCATTCAGCTCTAAGCGCTCATCTCTGCTAGTTTAGAAGGTAGGGCGTAAAGTGTTTTTGAAAACTTTTTGTGATTGCTGCCGTTCTAGACCAGCTAGAGAACTTGTTTTAGGCTCAAATAAAAGAGGAACTTCCCCTCTTGAACGTCCTAGAGTTTCATTTAATTCGGTTTTCAACTTTACCAATAGTGATCCAAAGAAAAAAGCAAGAAAAACACCCAAATACGAAAATTTGAAGTTTGAAACTGGTAATCTAGCTTTTTCCGCTTGGCTAGTAGAGCAACAAAAATCGGTATTTTTCAAATCTTCCCATTCAGCTCTAAGCGCTCATCTCTGCTAGTGTAGAAGGTACGGCGTAAAGTGTTTTTGACAACTTTTTGTGATTGCTGCCGTTCTAGACCAGCTAGAGAGCTTGTTTTAGGCTCAAATAAAAGTGGAACTTCCCCTCTTGAACGTCCTAGAGTTTCATTTAATTCGGTTTTCAACTTTACCAATAGTGATCCAAAGAAAAAAGCAATAAAATCACCCAAATACGAAAATTTGAAATTTGAAATTGGTAATCTAGCTTTTTCCGCATGGCATGTAGAGCAGTTTAAAGTTGTATGCCTGTAGACAAAAACCCGGTCTTTTGAAAATTCTTCCCATTCAACTCTAGGCGCTCTATCTCTGCTAGTGTAGAAGGTACGGCGTAAAGTGTTTTTGACAACTTTTTGTATTGCTGCCGTTCTAGACAAGCTAGAGAGCTTGTTATAGGCTCAAATAAAAGAGGAACTTCCCCTCTTGAACATCCTAGAGTTTCATTTAATTCGGTTTTCAACTTTACCAAAGAAAAAAGCAAGAAAATCACCCAAATACGAAAAATTTGAAATTTGAAATTGGTAATCTAGCTTTTTCCGCTTGGCTGGTAGAGCAACAAAAATCGGTATTTTACAAATCTTCCCATTCAGCTCTAAGCGTTCATCTCTGCTAGTTTAGAAGGTATGGCGTAAAGTGTTTTTGACAACTTTTTGTGATTGCTGCCGTTCTAGACCAGCTAGAGAGCTTGTTTTAGGCTCAAATAAAAGAGGAACTTCCCCTCTTGAACGTCCTAGAGTTTCATTTAATTCGGTTTTCAACTTTACCAATAGTGATCCAAAGAAGAAAGCAAGAAAATCACACAAATACGAAAAATTTGAATTTTGAAATTGGTAATCTAGCTTTTTCCGCTTGGCTGGTAGAGCAACAAAAATCGGTATTTTTCAAATCATCCCATTCAGCTCTAAGCGCTCATCTCTGCTAGTTTAGATGGTATGGCGTAAAGTGTTTTTGACAACTTTTTGTGATTGCTGCCGTTCTAGACCAGCTAGAGAGCTTGTTTTAGGATCAAATAAAAGAGGAACTTCCTCTCTTGAACGTCCTAGTGTTTCATTTAATTCGGTTTTCAACTTTACCAATAGTGATCAAAGAAAAAGGCAAGAAAATAACCAAAATACGAAAAATTTGAAATTCGAAATTGGTAATCTAGCTTTTTCCGCTTGGCTTGTAGAGCAGTTTACAGTTGTATGCGTGTAGACAAAAAACCCGGTCTTTTCAAAATTCTTCCTATTCAACTCTAGGCGCTCTATCTCTGCTAGTTTAGAAGGTACGGCGTAAAGTGTTTTTGACAACTTTTTGTATTGCTGCCGTTCTAGACAAGCTAGAGAGCTTGTTTTAGGCTCAAATAAAAGAGGAACTTCCCCTCTTGAACGTCCTAGAGTTTCATTTAATTCGGTTTTCAACTTTACCAATAGTGATCCAAAGAAAAAAGCAAGAAAAACACCCAAATACGAAAATTTGAAGTTTGAAACTGGTAATCTAGCTTTTTCCGCTTGGCTAGTAGAGCAACAAAAATCGGTATTTTTCAAATCTTCCCATTCAGCTCTAAGCGCTCATCTCTGCTAGTGTAGAAGGTACGGCGTAAAGTGTTTTTGACAACTTTTTGTGATTGCTGCCGTTCTAGACCAGCTAGAGAGCTTGTTTTAGGCTCAAATAAAAGTGGAACTTCCCCTCTTGAACGTCCTAGAGTTTCATTTAATTCGGTTTTCAACTTTACCAATAGTGATCCAAAGAAAAAAGCAATAAAATCACCCAAATACGAAAATTTGAAATTTGAAATTGGTAATCTAGCTTTTTCCGCATGGCATGTAGAGCAGTTTAAAGTTGTATGCCTGTAGACAAAAACCCGGTCTTTTGAAAATTCTTCCCATTCAACTCTAGGCGCTCTATCTCTGCTAGTGTAGAAGGAACGGCGTAAAGTGTTTTTGACAACTTTTTGTATTGCTGCCGTTCTAGACAAGCTAGAGAGCTTGTTATAGGCTCAAATAAAAGAGGAACTTCCCCTCTTGAACGTCCTATAGTTTCATTTAATTCGGTTTTCAACTTTACCAATAGTGATCCAAAGAAAAAAGCAAGAAAATCACCCAAATACGAAAAATTTGAAATTTGAAATTGGTAATCTAGCTTTTTCCGCTTGGCTGGTAGAGCAACAAAAATCGGTATTTTACAAATCTTCCCATTCAGCTCTAAGCGCTCATCTCTGCTAGTTTAGAAGGTATGGCGTAAAGTGTTTTTGACAACTTTTTGTGATTGCTGCCGTTCTAGACCAGCTAGAGAGCTTGTTTTAGGCTCAAATAAAAGTGGAACTTCCCCTCTTGAACGTCCTAGAGTTTCATTTAATTCGGTTTTCAACTTTACCAATAGTGATCCAAAGAAGAAAGCAAGAAAATCACACAAATACGAAAAATTTGAATTTTGAAATTGGTAATCTAGCTTTTTCCGCTTGGCTGGTAGAGCAACAAAAATCGGTATTTTTCAAATCATCCCATTCAGCTCTAAGCGCTCATCTCTGCTAGTTTAGATGGTATGGCGTATAGTGTTTTTGACAACTTTTTGTAATTGCTGCCGTTCTAGACCAGCTAGAGAGCTTGTTTTAGGATCAAATAAAAGAGGAACTTCCTCTCTTGAACGTCCTAGTGTTTCATTTAATTCGGTTTTCAACTTTACCAATAGTGATCAAAGAAAAAGGCAAGAAAATAACCAAAATACGAAAAATTTGAAATTCGAAATTGGTAATCTAGCTTTTTCCGCTTAGCATGTAGAGCAGTTTAAAGTTGTATGCCTGTAGACAAAAAACCCGGTCTTTTAAAAATTCTTCCCATTCAACTCTAGGCGCTCTATCTCTGCTAGTGTAGAAGGTACGGCGTAAAGTGTTTTTGACAACTTTTTGTGATTGCAGCCGTTCTAGACCAGCTAGAGAGCTTGTTTTAGGCTCAAATAAAAGTGGAACTTCCCCTCTTGAACGTCCTAGAGTTTCATTTAATTCGGTTTTCAACTTTACCAATAGTAATCCAAAGAGAAAAGCAAGAAAATCACCCAAATACGAAAAATTTGAAAATTGAAATTGGTAATCTAGCTTTTTCCGCTTGGCTGGTAGAGCAACAAAAATCGGTATTTTTCAAATTCTTCCCATTCAGCTCTAAGCGCTCATCTGTGCTAGTTTAGAAGGTATGGCGAAAAGTATTTTTGACAACTTTTTGTGATTGCTGCCGTTCTAGACCAGCTAGAGAGCTTGTTTTAGGCTCAAATAAAAGCGGAACTTCCCGTCTTGAACGTCCTAGAGTTTCATTTAATTCGGTTTTCAACTTTACCAATAGTGATCCAAAGAAAAAAGCAAGAAAATCACTCAAATACGAAAAGTGGAACTTCCCCTCTTGAACGTCAGAGAGTTCCATTTAATTCGGTTTTCAACTTTACCAATAGTGATCCAAAGAAGAAAGCAAGAAAATCACACAAATACGAAAAATTTGAATTTTGAAATTGGTAATCTAGCTTTTTCCGCTTGGCTGGTAGAGCAACAAAAAATCGGTATTTTTCAAATCATCCCATTCAGCTCTAAGCGCTCATCTCTGCTAGTTTAGATGGTATGGCGTATAGTGTTTTTGACAACTTTTTGTGATTGCTGCCGTTCTAGACCAGCTAGAGAGCTTGTTTTAGGATCAAATAAAAGAGGAACTTCCTCTCTTGAACGTCCTAGTGTTTCATTTAATTCGGTTTTCAACTTTACCAATAGTGATCAAAGAAAAAGGCAAGAAAATAACCAAAATACGAAAAATTTGAAATTCGAAATTGGTAATCTAGCTTTTTCCGCTTGGCTTGTAGAGCAGTTTACAGTTGTATGCCTGTAGACAAAAAACCCGGTCTTTTCAAAATTCTTCCTATTCAACTCTAGGCGCTCTATCTCTGCTAGTGTAGAAGGTACGGCGTAAAGTGTTTTTGACATCTTTTTGTATTGCTGCCGTTCTAGACCAGCTAGAGAGCTTGTTTTAGGCTCAAATAAAAGAGAAACTTCCCGTCTTAAACGTCCTAGAGTTTCATTTAATTCGGTTTTCAACTTTACCAATAGTGATCCAAAGAAAAAAGCAAGAAAATCACCTAAATACGAAAAATTTGAAATTTGAAATTGGTAATCTAGCTTTTTCCGCTTAGCATGTAGAGCAGTTTAAAGTTGTATGCCTGTAGACAAAAAACCCGGTCTTTTAAAAATTCTTCCCATTCAACTCTAGGCGCTCTATCTCTGCTAGTGTAGAAGGTACGGCGTAAAGTGTTTTTGACAACTTTTTGTGATTGCTGCCGTTCTAGACCAGCTAGAGAGCTTGTTTTAGGCTCAAATAAAAGTGGAACTTCCCCTCTTGAACGTCCTAGAGTTTCATTTAATTCGGTTTTCAACTTTACCAATAGTAATCCAAAGAGAAAAGCAAGAAAATCACCCAAATACGAAAAATTTGAAAATTGAAATTGGTAATCTAGCTTTTTCCGCTTGGCTGGTAGAGCAACAAAAATCGGTATTTTTCAAATTCTTCCCATTCAGCTCTAAGCGCTCATCTGTGCTAGTTTAGAAGGTATGGCGAAAAGTATTTTTGACAACTTTTTGTGATTGCTGCCGTTCTAGACCAGCTAGAGAGCTTGTTTTAGGCTCAAATAAAAGCGGAACTTCCCGTCTTGAACGTCCTAGAGTTTCATTTAATTCGGTTTTCAACTTTACCAATAGTGATCCAAAGAAAAAAGCAAGAAAAACACCCAAATACGAAAATTTGAAGTTTGAAACTGGTAATCTAGCTTTTTCCGCTTGGCTAGTAGAGCAACAAAAATCGGTATTTTTCAAATCTTCCCATTCAGCTCTAAGCGCTCATCTCTGCTAATTTAGATGGTATGGCGTAAAGTGTTTTTGACAACTTTTTGTGATTGCTGCCGTTCTAGACCAGCTAGAGAGCTTGTTTTAGGCTCAAATAAAAGAGGAACTTCCCCTCTTGAACGTCCTAGAGTTTCATTTAAATCGTTTTTCAACTTTACCAATAGTGATCCAAAAAAAAAAGGCAAGAAAATCACCCAAATACGAAAAATTTGAAATTTGAAATTGGTAATCTAGCTTTTTCCGCTTGGCTGGTAGAGCAACAAAAATCGGTATTTTGCAAACCTTCCCATTCAGCTCTAAGCGCTCATCTCTGCTAGTTTAGAAGGTAGGGCGTAAAGTGTTTTTGAAAACTTTTTGTGATTGCTGCCGTTCTAGACCAGCTAGAGAGCTTGTTTTAGGCTCAAATAAAAGAGGAACTTCCCCTCTTGAACGTCATAGAGTTTCATTTAATTCGGTTTTCAACTTTACCAATAGTGATCCAAAGAAAAAAGCAAGAAAAACACCCAAATACGAAAATTTGAAGTTTGAAACTGGTAATCTAGCTTTTTCCGCTTGGCTAGTAGAGCAACAAAAATCGGTATTTTTCAAATCTTCCCATTCAGCTCTAAGCGCTCATCTCTGCTAGTGTAGAAGGTACGGCGTAAAGTGTTTTTGACAACTTTTTGTGATTGCTGCCGTTCTAGACCAGCTAGAGAGCTTGTTTTAGGCTCAAATAAAAGTGGAACTTCCCCTCTTGAACGTCCTAGAGTTTCATTTAATTCGGTTTTCAACTTTACCAATAGTAATCCAAAGAGAAAAGCAAGAAAATCACCCAAATACGAAAAATTTGAAAATTGAAATTGGTAATCTAGCTTTTTCCGCTTGGCTGGTAGAGCAACAAAAATCGGTATTTTGCAAATTCTTCCCATTCAGCTCTAAGCGCTCATCTCTGCTCGTTTAGAAGGTATGGCGTAAAAAACAACAAAAATCGGTATTTTGCAAATTCTTCCCATTCAGCTCTAAGCGCTCATCTCTGCTAGTTTAGAAGGTATGGCGTAAAGTGTTTTTGACGACTTTTTGTGATTGCTGCCGTTCTAGACCAGCTAGAGAGCTTGTTTTAGGCTCAAATAAAAGTGGAACTTCCCCTCTTGAACGTCCTAGAGTTTCATTTAATTCGGTTTTCAACTTTACCAATAGTAATCCAAAGAGAAAAGCAAGAAAATCACCCAAATACGAAAAATTTGAAAATTGAAATTGGTAATCTAGCTTTTTCCGCTTGGCTGGTAGAGCAACAAAAATCGGTATTTTTCAAATTCTTCCCATTCAGCTCTAAGCGCTCATCTGTGCTAGTTTAGAAGGTATGGCGAAAAGTATTTTTGACAACTTTTTGTGATTGCTGCCGTTCTAGACCAGCTAGAGAGCTTGTTTTAGGCTCAAATAAAAGCGGAACTTCCCGTCTTGAACGTCCTAGAGTTTCATTTAATTCGGTTTTCAACTTTACCAATAGTGATCCAAAGAAAAAAGCAAGAAAAACACCCAAATACGAAAATTTGAAGTTTGAAACTGGTAATCTAGCTTTTTCCGCTTGGCTAGTAGAGCAACAAAAATCGGTATTTTTCAAATCTTTCCATTCAGCTCTAAGCGCTCATCTCTGCTAGTGTAGAAGGTACGGCGTAAAGTGTTTTTGACAACTTTTTGTGATTGCTGCCGTTCTAGACCAGCTAGAGAGCTTGTTTTAGGCTCAAATAAAAGTGGAACTTCCCCTCTTGAACGTCCTAGAGTTTCATTTAATTCGGTTTTCAACTTTACCAATAGTGATCAAAGAAAAAGGCAAGAAAATAACCAAAATACGAAAAATTTGAAATTCGAAATTGGTAATCTAGCTTTTTCCGCTTGGCTTGTAGAGCAGTTTACAGTTGTATGCCTGTAGACAAAAAACCCGGTCTTTTCAAAATTCTTCCTATTCAACTCTAGGCGCTCTATCTCTGCTAGTGTAGAAGGTACGGCGTAAAGTGTTTTTGACAACTTTTTGTATTGCTGCCGTTCTAGACCAGCTAGAGAGCTTGTTTTAGGCTCAAATAAAAGAGAAACTTCCCGTCTTAAACGTCCTAGAGTTTCATTTAATTCGGTTTTCAACTTTACCAATAGTAATCCAAAGAGAAAAGCAAGAAAATCACCCAAATACGAAAAATTTGAAAATTGAAATTGGTAATCTAGCTTTTTCCGCTTGGCTGGTAGAGCAACAAAAATCGGTATTTTTCAAATTCTTCCCATTCAGCTCTAAGCGCTCATCTGTGCTAGTTTAGAAGGTATGGCGAAAAGTATTTTTGACAACTTTTTGTGATTGCTGCCGTTCTAGACCAGCTAGAGAGCTTGTTTTAGGCTCAAATAAAAGCGGAACTTCCCGTCTTGAACGTCCTAGAGTTTCATTTAATTCGGTTTTCAACTTTACCAATAGTGATCCAAAGAAAAAAGCAAGAAAAACACCCAAATACGAAAATTTGAAGTTTGAAACTGGTAATCTAGCTTTTTCCGCTTGGCTAGTAGAGCAACAAAAATCGGTATTTTTCAAATCTTTCCATTCAGCTCTAAGCGCTCATCTCTGCTAGTGTAGAAGGTACGGCGTAAAGTGTTTTTGACAACTTTTTGTGATTGCTGCCGTTCTAGACCAGCTAGAGAGCTTGTTTTAGGCTCAAATAAAAGTGGAACTTCCCCTCTTGAACGTCCTAGAGTTTCATTTAATTCGGTTTTCAACTTTACCAATAGTGATCCAAAGAAAAAAGCAATAAAATCACCCAAATACGAAAATTTGAAATTTGAAATTGGTAATCTAGCTTTTTCCGCATGGCATGTAGAGCAGTTTAAAGTTGTATGCCTGTAGACAAAAACCCGGTCTTTTGAAAATTCTTCCCATTCAACTCTAGGCGCTCTATCTCTGCTAGTGTAGAAGGTACGGCGTAAAGTGTTTTTGACAACTTTTTGTATTGCTGCCGTTCTAGACCAGCTAGAGAGCTTGTTTTAGGCTCAAATAAAAGAGAAACTTCCCGTCTTAAACGTCCTAGAGTTTCATTTAATTCGGTTTTCAACTTTACCAATAGTGATCCAAAGAAAAAAGCAAGAAAATCACCTAAATACGAAAAATTTGAAATTTGAAATTGGTAATCTAGCTTTTTCCGCTTAGCATGTAGAGCAGTTTAAAGTTGTATGCCTGTAGACAAAAAACCCGGTCTTTTAAAAATTCTTCCCATTCAACTCTAGGCGCTCTATCTCTGCTAGTGTAGAAGGTACGGCGTAAAGTGTTTTTGACAACTTTTTGTGATTGCTGCCATTCTAGACCAGCTAGAGAGCTTATTTTAGGATCAAATAAAAGAGGAACTTCCTCTCTTGAACGTCCTAGTGTTTCATTTAATTCGGTTTTCAACTTTACCAATAGTGATCAAAGAAAAAGGCAAGAAAATAACCAAAATACGAAAAATTTGAAATTCGAAATTGGTAATCTAGCTTTTTCCGCTTGGCTTGTAGAGCAGTTTACAGTTGTATGCCTGTAGACAAAAAACCCGGTCTTTTCAAAATTCTTCCTATTCAACTCTAGGCGCTCTATCTCTGCTAGTGTAGAAGGTACGGCGTAAAGTGTTTTTGACAACTTTTTGTATTGCTGCCGTTCTAGACCAGCTAGAGAGCTTGTTTTAGGCTCAAATAAAAGAGAAACTTCCCGTCTTAAACGTCCTAGAGTTTCATTTAATTCGGTTTTCAACTTTACCAATAGTAATCCAAAGAGAAAAGCAAGAAAATCACCCAAATACGAAAAATTTGAAAATTGAAATTGGTAATCTAGCTTTTTCCGCTTGGCTGGTAGAGCAACAAAAATCGGTATTTTTCAAATTCTTCCCATTCAGCTCTAAGCGCTCATCTGTGCTAGTTTAGAAGGTATGGCGAAAAGTATTTTTGACAACTTTTTGTGATTGCTGCCGTTCTAGACCAGCTAGAGAGCTTGTTTTAGGCTCAAATAAAAGCGGAACTTCCCGTCTTGAACGTCCTAGAGTTTCATTTAATTCGGTTTTCAACTTTACCAATAGTGATCCAAAGAAAAAAGCAAGAAAAACACCCAAATACGAAAATTTGAAGTTTGAAACTGGTAATCTAGCTTTTTCCGCTTGGCTAGTAGAGCAACAAAAATCGGTATTTTTCAAATCTTTCCATTCAGCTCTAAGCGCTCATCTCTGCTAGTGTAGAAGGTACGGCGTAAAGTGTTTTTGACAACTTTTTGTGATTGCTGCCGTTCTAGACCAGCTAGAGAGCTTGTTTTAGGATCAAATAAAAGAGGAACTTCCTCTCTTGAACGTCCTAGTGTTTCATTTAATTCGGTTTTCAACTTTACCAATAGTGATCAAAGAAAAAGGCAAGAAAATAACCAAAATACGAAAAATTTGAAATTCGAAATTGGTAATCTAGCTTTTTCCGCTTGGCTTGTAGAGCAGTTTACAGTTGTATGCCTGTAGACAAAAAACCCGGTCTTTTCAAAATTCTTCCTATTCAACTCTAGGCGCTCTATCTCTGCTAGTGTAGAAGGTACGGCGTAAAGTGTTTTTGACAACTTTTTGTATTGCTGCCGTTCTAGACCAGCTAGAGAGCTTGTTTTAGGCTCAAATAAAAGAGAAACTTCCCGTCTTAAACGTCCTAGAGTTTCATTTAATTCGGTTTTCAACTTTACCAATAGTGATCCAAAGAAAAAAGCAAGAAAATCACCTAAATACGAAAAATTTGAAATTTGAAATTGGTAATCTAGCTTTTTCCGCTTAGCATGTAGAGCAGTTTAAAGTTGTATGCCTGTAGACAAAAAACCCGGTCTTTTAAAAATTCTTCCCATTCAACTCTAGGCGCTCTATCTCTGCTAGTGTAGAAGGTACGGCGTAAAGTGTTTTTGACAACTTTTTGTGATTGCTGCCGTTCTAGACCAGCTAGAGAGCTTGTTTTAGGCTCAAATAAAAGTGGAACTTCCCCTCTTGAACGTCCTAGAGTTTCATTTAATTCGGTTTTCAACTTTACCAATAGTAATCCAAAGAGAAAAGCAAGAAAATCACCCAAATACGAAAAATTTGAAAATTGAAATTGGTAATCTAGCTTTTTCCGCTTGGCTGGTAGAGCAACAAAAATCGGTATTTTTCAAATTCTTCCCATTCAGCTCTAAGCGCTCATCTGTGCTAGTTTAGAAGGTATGGCGAAAAGTATTTTTGACAACTTTTTGTGATTGCTGCCGTTCTAGACCAGCTAGAGAGCTTGTTTTAGGCTCAAATAAAAGCGGAACTTCCCGTCTTGAACGTCCTAGAGTTTCATTTAATTCGGTTTTCAACTTTACCAATAGTGATCCAAAGAAAAAAGCAAGAAAAACACCCAAATACGAAAATTTGAAGTTTGAAACTGGTAATCTAGCTTTTTCCGCTTGGCTAGTAGAGCAACAAAAATCGGTATTTTTCAAATCTTTCCATTCAGCTCTAAGCGCTCATCTCTGCTAGTGTAGAAGGTACGGCGTAAAGTGTTTTTGACAACTTTTTGTGATTGCTGCCGTTCTAGACCAGCTAGAGAGCTTGTTTTAGGCTCAAATAAAAGTGGAACTTCCCCTCTTGAACGTCCTAGAGTTTCATTTAATTCGGTTTTCAACTTTACCAATAGTGATCCAAAGAAAAAAGCAATAAAATCACCCAAATACGAAAATTTGAAATTTGAAATTGGTAATCTAGCTTTTTCCGCATGGCATGTAGAGCAGTTTAAAGTTGTATGCCTGTAGACAAAAACCCGGTCTTTTGAAAATTCTTCCCATTCAACTCTAGGCGCTCTATCTCTGCTAGTGTAGAAAGTATGGCGTAAAGTGTTTTTGACAACTTTTTGTATTGCTGCCGTTCTAGACAAGCTAGAGAGCTTGTTATAGGCTCAAATAAAAGAGGAACTTCCCCTCTTGAACGTCCTATAGTTTCATTTAATTCGGTTTTCAACTTTACCAATAGTGATCCAAAGAAAAAAGCAAGAAAATCACCCAAATACGAAAAATTTGAAATTTGAAATTGGTAATCTAGCTTTTTCCGCTTGGCTGGTAGAGCAACAAAAATCGGTATTTTACAAATCTTCCCATTCAGCTCTAAGCGTTCATCTCTGCTAGTTTAGAAGGTATGGCGTAAAGTGTTTTTGACAACTTTTTGTGATTGCTGCCGTTCTAGACCAGCTAGAGAGCTTGTTTTAGGCTCAAATAAAAGAGGAACTTCCCCTCTTGAACGTCCTAGAGTTTCATTTAATTCGGTTTTCAACTTTACCAATAGTGATCCAAAGAAGAAAGCAAGAAAATCACACAAATACGAAAAATTTGAATTTTGAAATTGGTAATCTAGCTTTTTCCGCTTGGCTGGTAGAGCAACAAAAATCGGTATTTTTCAAATCATCCCATTCAGCTCTAAGCGCTCATCTCTGCTAGTTTAGATGGTATGGCGTATAGTGTTTTTGACAACTTTTTGTGATTGCTGCCATTCTAGACCAGCTAGAGAGCTTGTTTTAGGATCAAATAAAAGAGGAACTTCCTCTCTTGCACGTCCTAGTGTTTCATTTAATTCGGTTTTCAACTTTACCAATAGTGATCAAAGAAAAAGGCAAGAAAATAACCAAAATACGAAAAATTTGAAATTCGAAATTGGTAATCTAGCTTTTTCCGCTTGGCTTGTAGAGCAGTTTACAGTTGTATGCCTGTAGACAAAAAACCCGGTCTTTTCAAAATTCTTCCTATTCAACTCTAGGCGCTCTATCTCTGCTAGTGTAGAAGGTACGGCGTAAAGAGTTTTTGACAACTTTTTGTATTGCTGCCGTTCTAGACCAGCTAGAGAGCTTGTTTTAGGCTCAAATAAAAGAGAAACTTCCCGTCTTAAACGTCCTAGAGTTTCATTTAATTCGGTTTTCAACTTTACCAATAGTGATCCAAAGAAAAAAGCAAGAAAATCACCTAAATACGAAAAATTTGAAATTTGAAATTGGTAATCTAGCTTTTTCCGCTTAGCATGTAGAGCAGTTTAAAGTTGTATGCCTGTAGACAAAAAACCCGGTCTTTTAAAAATTCTTCCCATTCAACTCTAGGCGCTCTATCTCTGCTAGTGTAGAAGGTACGGCGTAAAGTGTTTTTGACAACTTTTTGTGATTGCTGCCGTTCTAGACCAGCTAGAGAGCTTGTTTTAGGCTCAAATAAAAGCGGAACTTCCCCTCTTTAACGTCCTAGAGTTTCATTTAATTCGGTTTTCAACTTTACCAATAGTAATCCAAAGAGAAAAGCAAGAAAATCACCCAAATACGAAAAATTTGAAAATTGAAATTGGTAATCTAGCTTTTTCCGCTTGGCTGGTAGAGCAACAAAAATCGGTATTTTTCAAATTCTTCCCATTCAGCTCTAAGCGCTCATCTGTGCTAGTTTAGAAGGTATGGCGAAAAGTATTTTTGACAACTTTTTGTGATTGCTGCCGTTCTAGACCAGCTAGAGAGCTTGTTTTAGGCTCAAATAAAAGCGGAACTTCCCGTCTTGAACGTCCTAGAGTTTCATTTAATTCGGTTCTCAACTTTACCAATAGTGATCCAAAGAAAAAAGCAAGAAAAACACCCAAATACGAAAATTTGAAGTTTGAAACTGGTAATCTAGCTTTTTCCGCTTGGCTAGTAGAGCAACAAAAATCGGTATTTTTCAAATCTTCCCATTCAGCTCTAAGCGCTCATCTCTGCTAATTTAGATGGTATGGCGTAAAGTGTTTTTGACAACTTTTTGTGATTGCTGCCGTTCTAGACCAGCTAGAGAGCTTGTTTTAGGCTCAAATAAAAGTGGAACTTCCCCTCTTGAACGTCCTAGAGTTTCATTTAATTCGGTTTTCAACTTTACCAATAGTGATCCAAAGAAAAAAGCAATAAAATCACCCAAATACGAAAATTTGAAATTTGAAATTGGTAATCTAGCTTTTTCCGCATGGCATGTAGAGCAGTTTAAAGTTGTATGCCTGTAGACAAAAACCCGGTCTTTTGAAAATTCTTCCCATTCAACTCTAGGCGCTCTATCTCTGCTAGTGTAGAAGGTACGGCGTAAAGTGTTTTTGACAACTTTTTGTATTGCTGCCGTTCTAGACAAGCTAGAGAGCTTGTTATAGGCTCAAATAAAAGAGGAACTTCCCCTCTTGAACGTCCTATAGTTTCATTTAATTCGGTTTTCAACTTTACCAATAGTGATCCAAAGATAAAAGCAAGAAAATCACCCAAATACGAAAAATTTGAAATTTGAAATTGGTAATCTAGCTTTTTCCGCTTGGCTGGTAGAGCAACAAAAATCGGTATTTTACAAATCTTCCCATTCAGCTCTAAGCGCTCATCTCTGCTAGTTTAGAAGGTATGGCGTAAAGTGTTTTTGACAACTTTTTGTGATTGCTGCCGTTCTAGACCAGCTAGAGAGCTTGTTTTAGGCTCAAATAAAAGAGGAACTTCCCCTCTTGAACGTCCTAGAGTTTCATTTAATTCGGTTTTCAACTTTACCAATAGTGATCCAAAGAAGAAAGCAAGAAAATCACACAAATACGAAAAATTTGAAATTTGAAATTGGTAATCTAGCTTTTTCCGCTTGGCTGGTAGAGCAACAAAAATCGGTATTTTTCAAATCATCCCATTCAGCTCTAAGCGCTCATCTCTGCTAGTTTAGATGGTATGGCGTATAGTGTTTTTGACAACTTTTTGTGATTGCTGCCGTTCTAGACCAGCTAGAGAGCTTGTTTTAGGATCAAATAAAAGAGGAACTTCCTCTCTTGAACGTCCTAGTGTTTCATTTAATTCGGTTTTCAACTTTACCAATAGTGATCAAAGAAAAAGGCAAGAAAATAACCAAAATACGAAAAATTTGAAATTCGAAATTGGTAATCTAGCTTTTTCCGCTTAGCATGTAGAGCAGTTTAAAGTTGTATGCCTGTAGACAAAAAACCCGGTCTTTTAAAAATTTTTCCCATTCAACTCTAGGCGCTCTATCTCTGCTAGTGTAGAAGGTACGGCGTAAAGTGTTTTTGACAACTTTTTGTGATTGCTGCCGTTCTAGACCAGCTAGAGAGCTTGTTTTAGGCTCAAATAAAAGTGGAACTTCCCCTGTTGAACGTCCTAGAGTTTCATTTAATTCGGTTTTCAACTTTACCAATAGTAATCCAAAGAGAAAAGCAAGAAAATCACCCAAATACGAAAAATTTGAAAATTGAAATTGGTAATCTAGCTTTTCCGCTTGGCTGGTAGAGCAACAAAAATCGGTATTTTGCAAACCTTCCCATTCAGCTCTAAGCGCTCATCTCTGCTAGTTTAGAAGGTATGGCGTAAAGTGTTTTTGACAACTTTTTGTGATTGCTGCCGTTCTAGACCAGCTAGAGAGCTTGTTTTAGGCTCAAATAAAAGTGGAACTTCCCCTCTTGAACGTCCTAGAGTTTCATTTAATTCGGTTTTCAACTTTACCAATAGTGATCCAAAGAAAAAAGCAAGAAAATCACCCAATACGAAAATTTGAAATTTGAAATTGGTAATCTAGCTTTTTCCGCATGGCATGTAGAGCAGTTTAAAGTTGTATGCCTGTAGACAAAAACCCGGTCTTTTGAAAATTCGTCCCATTCAACTCTAGGCGCTCTATCTCTGCTAGAGTAGAAGGTACGGCGTAAAGTGTTTTTGACAACTTTTTGTATTGCTGCCGTTCTAGACAAGCTAGAGAGCTCAAATAAAAGAGGAACTTCCCCTCTTGAACGTCCTATAGTTTCATTTAATTCGGTTTTCAACTTTACCAATAGTGATCCAAAGATAAAAGCAAGAAAATCACCCAAATACGAAAAATTTGAAATTTGAAATTGGTAATCTAGCTTTTTCCGCTTGGCTGGTAGAGCAACAAAAATCGGAATTTTACAAATCTTCCCATTCAGCTCTAAGCGCTCATCTCTGCTAGTTTAGAAGGTATGGCGTAAAGTGTTTTTGACAACTTTTTGTGATTGCTGCCGTTCTAGACCAGCTAGAGAGCTTGTTTTAGGCTCAAATAAAAGAGGAACTTCCCCTCTTGAACGTCCTAGAGTTTCATTTAATTCGGTTTTCAACTTTACCAATAGTGATCCAAAGAAGAAAGCAAGAAAATCACACAAATACGAAAAATTTGAAATTTGAAATTGGTAATCTAGCTTTTTCCGCTTGGCTGGTAGAGCAACAAAAATCGGTATTTTTCAAATCATCCCATTCAGCTCTAAGCGCTCATCTCTGCTAGTTTAGATGGTATGGCGTATAGTGTTTTTGCCAACTTTTTGTGATTGCTGCCGTTCTAGACCAGCTAGAGAGCTTGTTTTAGGATCAAATAAAAGAGGAACTTCCCCTCTTGAACGTCCTAGAGTTTCATTTAATTCGGTTTTCAAATTTACCAATAGTGATCCAAAGAAAAAGGCAAGAAAATCACCCAAATACGAAAATTTGAAATTCGAAATTGGTAATCTAGCTTTTTCCGCTTGGCTGGTAGAGCAACAAAAATCCTTCCTTCCCATTCAGCTCTAAGCGCTCATCTCTGCTAGTTTAGAAGGTATGGCGTAAAGGGTTTTTGACAACTTTTTGTGATTGCTGCCGTTCTAGACCAGCTAGAGAGCTTGTTTTAGGCTCAAATAAAAGAGGAACTTCCCCTCTTGAACGTCCTAGAGTTTCATTTAATTCGGTTTTCAAATTTACCAATAGTGATCCAAAGAAAAAGGCAAGAAAATCACCCAAATACGAAAATTTGAAATTCGAAATTGGTAATCTAGCTTTTTTGGCTTGGCTGGTAGAGCAACAAAAATCGGCATTTTGCAAATTCTTCCCATTCAGCTCTAAGCGCTCATCTGTGCTAGTTTAGAAGGTATGGCGTAAAGTATTTTTGACAACTTTTTGTGATTGCTGCCGTTCTAGACCAGCTAGAGAGCTTGTTTTAGGCTCGAATAAAAGAGGAACTTCCCCTCTTAAACGTCCTGGAGTTTCATTTAATTCGGTTTTCAACTTTACCAATAGTGATCAAAGAAAAAGGCAAGAAAATAACCAAAATACGAAAAATTTGAAATTCGAAATTGGTAATCTAGCTTTTTCCGCTTGGCTTGTAAAGCAGTTTAAAGTTGTATGCTTGTAGACAAAAAACCCGGTCTTTTCAAAATTCTTCCCATTCAACTCTAGGCGCTCTATCTCTGCTAGTGTAGAAGGTACGGCGTAAAGTGTTTTTAACAACTTTTTGTATTGCTGCCGTTCTAGACCAGCTAGAGAGCTTATTTTAGGCTCAAATAAAAGAGGAACTTCCCGTCTTGAACGCCCTAGAGTTTCATTTAATTCGGTTTTCAACTTTACCAATAGTGATCCAAAGAATAAGGCAAGAAAATAACCAAAATACGAAAAATTTGAAATTTGAAATTGGTAATCTAGCTTTTTCCGCTTGGCTTGTAGAGCAGTTTAAAGTTGTATGCCTGTAGACAAAAAACCCGGTATTTTGCAAATTCTTCCCATTCAGCTCTAAGCGCTCATCTCTGCTAGTTTAGATGGTATGGCGTAAAGTCTTTTTGACAACTTTTTGTATTGCTGCCGTTCTAGACCAGCTAGAGAGCTTGTTTTAGGCTCAAATAAAAGAGGAACTTCCCGTCTTGAACGTCCTATAGTTTCATTTAATTCGGTTTTCAACTTTACCAATAGTGATCAAAGAAAAAAGCAAGAAAAACACCCAAATACGAAAATTTGAAGTTTGAAACTGGTAATCTAGCTTTTTCCGCTTGGCTAGTAGAGCAACAAAAATCTGTATTTTTCAAATCTTCCCATTCAGCTCTAAGCGCTCATCTCTGCTAGTTTAGAAGGTATGGCGTAAAGTGTTTTTGACAACTTTTTGTGATTGCTGCCGTTCTAGACCAGCTAGAGAGCTTGTTTTAGGCTCAAATAAAAGAGGAACTTCCCCTCTTCTACGTCCTAGAGTTTCATTTAATTCGGTTTTCAACTTTACCAATAGTGATCCAAAGAAAAAAGCAAGAAAATCACCTAGAGTTTCATTTAATTCGGTTTTCAACTTTACCAATAGTGATCCAAAGAAAAAAGCAAGAAAATCACACAAATACGAAAATTTGAAGTTTGAAATTGGTAATCTAGCTTTTTCCGCTTGGCTGGTAGAGCAACAAAAATCGGTATTTTTCAATTCATCTCATTCAGCTCTAAGCGCTCATCTCTGCTAGTTTAGATGGTATGGCGTATAGTGTTTTTGACAACTTTTTGTGATTGCTGCCGTTCTAGACCAGCTAGAGAGCTTGTTTTAGGCTCAAATAAAAGAGGAACTTCCCCTCTTGAACGTCTTAGAGTTTCATTTAATTCGGTTTTCAACTTTACCAACAGTGATTCAAAGAAAAAAGCAAGAAAATGACCCAAATACGAAAAATTTGAAATTTGAAATTGGTAATCTAGCGTTTTCCGCTTGGCTTGTAGAGCAGTTTAAGTTGTATGCCTGTAGACAAAAAACCCGGTCTTTTGAAAATTCTTCCCATTCAACTCTAGGCGCTCTATCTCTGCTAGTGTAGAAGGTACGGCGTAAAGTGTTTTTGACAACTTTTTGTGATTGCTGCCGTTCTAGACCAGCTAGAGAGCTTGTTTTAGGCTCAAATAAAAGAGGAACTTCCCCTCTTGAACGTCCTAGAGTTTCATTTAATTCGGTTTTCAACTTTACCAATAGTGATCCAAAGAAAAAAGCAAGAAAAACACCCAAATACGAAAATTTGAAGTTTGAAACTGGTAATCTAGCTTTTTCCGCTTGGCTAGTAGAGCAACAAAAATCGGTATTTTTCAAATCTTCCCATTCAGCTCTAAGCGCTCACCTGTGCTAGTTTAGAAGGTATGGCGTAAAGTGTTTTTGACAAGTTTTTGTGATTGCTGCCGTTCTAGACCAGCTAGAAAGCTTGTTTTAGGCTCAAATAAAAGAGGAACTTCCCCTCTTGAACGTCCTAGAGTTTCATTTAATTCGGTTTTCAACTTTACCAATAGTGATCCAAAGAAAAAAGCAAGAAAATCACCCAAATACGAAAAATTTGAAATTTGAAATTGGTAATCTAGCTTTTTCCGCATGACATGTAGAGCAGTTTAAAGTTGTATGCCTGTAGACAAAAACCCGGTCTTTTGAAAATTCTTCCCATTCAACTCTAGGCGCTCTATCTCTGCTAGTGTAGAAGGTACGGCGTAAAGTGTTTTTGACAACTTTTTGTATTGCTGCCGTTCTAGACCAGATAGAGAGCTTGTTTTAGGCTCAAATAAAAGTGGAACTTCCCCTCTTGAACGTCGTAGAGTTTCATTTAATTCGGTTTTCAACTTTACCAATTGTGATCCAAAGAAAAAAGCAAGAAAATCACCCAAATACGAAAAATTTGAAATTGGTAATCTAGCTTTTTCCGCTTGGCTGGTAGAGCAACAAAAATTGGTGTTTTACAAATCTTCCCATTCAGCTCTAAGCGCTCATCTCTGCTAGTTTAGAAGGTATGGCGTAAAGTGTTTTTGACAACTTTTTGTGATTGCTGCCGTTCTAGACCAGCTAGAGAGCTTGTTTTAGGCTCAAATAAAAGTGGAACTTCCCCTCTTGAACGTCGTAGAGTTTCATTTAATTCGGTTTTCAACTTTACCAATTGTGATCCAAAGAAAAAAGCAAGAAAATCACCCAAATACGAAAAATTTGAAATTGGTAATCTAGCTTTTTCCGCTTGGCTGGTAGAGCAACAAAAATCGGTATTTTACAAATCTTCCCATTCAGCTCTAAGCGCTCATCTCTGCTAGTTTAGAAGGTATGGCGTAAAGTGTTTTTGACAACTTTTTGTGATTGCTGCCGTTCTAGACCAGCTAGAGAGCTTGTTTTAGGCTCAAATAAAAGTGGAACTTCCCCTCTTGAACGTCCTAGAGTTTCATTTAATTCGGTTTTCAACTTTACCAATAGTGATCCAAAGAAAAAGGCAAGAAAATCACACAAATACGAAAATTTGAAGTTTGAAATTGGTAATCTAGCTTTTTCCGCTTGGCTGGTAGAGCAACAAAAATCGGTATTTTTCAAATCATCTCATTCAGCTCTAAGCGCTCATCTCTGCTAGTTTAGATGGTATGGCGTATAGTGTTTTTGACAACTTTTTGTGATTGCTGCCGTTCTAGACCAGCTAGAGAGCTTGTTTTAGGCTCAAATAAAAGAGGAACTTCCCCTCTTGAACGTCTTAGAGTTTCACTTAATTCGGTTTTCAACTTTACCAATAGTGATCCAAAGAAAAAAGCAAGAAAATCACACAAATACGAAAATTTGAAGTTTGAAATTGGTAATCTAGCTTTTTCCGCTTGGCTGGTAGAGCAACAAAAATCGGTATTTTTCAAATCATCTCATTCAGCTCTAAGCGCTCATCTCTGCTAGTTTAGATGGTATGGCGTATAGTGTTTTTGACAACTTTTTGTGATTGCTGCCGTTCTAGACCAGCTAGAGAGCTTGTTTTAGGCTCAAATAAAAGAGGAACTTCCCCTCTTGAACGTCTTAGAGTTTCATTTAATTCGGTTTTCAACTTTACCAATAGTGATCAAAGAATAAGGCAAGAAAATGACCCAAATACGAAAAATTTGAAATTTGAAATTGGTAATCTAGCGTTTTCCGCTTGGCTTGTAGAGCAGTTTAAGTTGTATGCCTGTAGACAAAAAACCCCTTTGAAAATTCTTCCCATTCAACTCTAGGCGCTCTATCTCTGCTAGTGTAGAAGGTACGGCGTAAAGTGTTTTTGACAACTTTTTGTGATTGCTGCCGTTCTAGACCAGCTAGAGAGCTTGTTTTAGGCTCAAATAAAAGTGGAACTTCCCCTCTTGAACGTCCTAGAGTTTCATTTAATTCGGTTTTCAACTTTACCAATAGTGATCCAAAGAAAAAAGCAAGAAAATCACCCAAATACGAAAAATTTGAAATTTGAAATTGGTAATCTAGCTTTTTCCGCTTGGCTGGTAGAGCAACAAAAATCGGTATTTTTCAAATTCTTCCCATTCAGCTCTAAGCGCTCATCTGTGCTAGTTTAGAAGGTATGGCGAAAAGTATTTTTACAACTTTTTGTGATTGCTGCCCTTCTAGACCAGCTAGAGAGCTTGTTTTAGGCTCAAATAAAAGAGGAACTTCCCCTCTTAAACGTCTTAGAGTTTCATTTAATTCGGTTTTCAACTTTACCAATAGTGATCCAAAGAATAAGGCAAGAAAATAACCAAAATACGAAAAATTTGAAATTTGAAATTGGTAATCTAGCTTTTTCCGCTTGGCTTGTAGAGCAGTTTAAAGTTGTATGCCTGTAGACAAAAAACCCGGTCTTTTCAAAATTCTTCCCATTCAACTCTAGGCGCTCTATCTCTGCTAGTGTAGAAGGTATGGCGTAAAGTGTTTTTGACAACTTTTTGTATTGCTGCCGTTCTAGACCAGCTAGAGAGCTTGTTTTAGGCTCAAATAAAAGAGGAACTTCCCCTCTTGAACGTCCTAGAGTTTCATTTAATTCGGTTTTCAACTTTACTAATAGCGATCCAAAGAAAAAGGCAGGAAAATCACCCAAATACGAAAATTTGAAATTCGAAATTGGTAATCTAGCTTTTTTCGCTTGGCTGGTAGAGCAACAAAAATCGGTATTTTGCAAATTCTTCCCATTCAGCTCTAAGCGCTCATCTGTGCTAGTTTAGAAGGTATGGCGTAAAGTATTTTTGACAACTTTTTGTGATTGCTGCCGTTCTAGACCAGCTAGAGGGCTTGTTTTAGGCTCAAATAAAAGAGGAACTTCCCCTCTTGAACGTCATAGAGTTTCATTTAATTCGGTTTTCAACTTTACCAATAGTGATCCAAAGAAAAAAGCCAGAAAAACACCCAAATACGAAAATTTGAAGTTTGAAACAGGTAATCTAGCTTTTTCCGCTTGGCTAGTAGAGCAACAAAAATCGGTATTTTTCAAATCTTCCCATTCAGCTCTAAGCGCTCACCTCTGCTAGTTTAGAAGGTATTGCGTAAAGTGTTTTTGACAACTTTTTGTGATTGCTGCCGTTCTAGACCAGCTAGAGAGCTTGTTTTAGGCTCAAATAAAAGAGGAACTTCCCTTCTTGAACGTCCTAGAGTTTCATTTAATTCGGTTTTCAACTTTACCAATAGTGATCCGAAGAAAAAGGCAAGAAAATCACCCAAATACGAAAATTTGAAATTCGAAATTGGTAATCTAGCTTTTTCCGCTTGGCTTGTAGAGCAGTTTAAAGTTGTATGGCTGTAGATAAAAAACCCGGTCTTTTCAAAATTCTTCCCATTCAACTCTAGGCGCTCTATCTCTGCTAGTGTAGAAAGTATGGCGTAAAGTGTTTTTGACAACTTTTTGTATTGCTGCCGTTCTAGACCAGCTAGAGAGCTTGTTTTAGGCTCAAATAAAAGAGGAACTTCCCCTCTTGAACGTCCTAGAGTTTCATTTAATTCGGTATTCAACTTTACCAATTGTGATCCAAAGAAAAAAGCAAGAAAATCACCCAAATACGAAAAATTTTAAATATGAAATTGGTAATCTAGCTTTTTCCGCTTGGCTGGTAGAGCAACAAAAATCGGTATTTTTCAAATCATCCCATTCAGCTCTAAGCGCTCATCTGTGCTAGTTTAGAAGGTATGGCGTAAAGTATTTTTGACAACTTTTTGTGATTGCTGCCGTTCTAGACCAGCTAGAGAGCTTGTTTTAGGCTCAAATAAAAGAGGAACTTCCCCTCTTGAACGTCCTAGAGTTTCATTTAATTCGGTTTTCAACTTTACCAATAGTAATCCAAAGAAAAAAGCAAGAAAATCACCCAAATACGAAAAATTTGACATTTGTAATTGGTAATCTAGCTTTTTCCGCTTAGCATGTAGAGCAGTTTAAAGTTGTATGCCTGTAGACAAAAAACCCGTCTTTTAAAAATTCTTCCCATTCAACTCTAGGCGCTCTATCTCTGCTAGTGTAGAAGGTACGGCGTAAAGTGTTTTTGACAACTTTTTGTGAATGCTGCCGTTCTAGACCAGCTAGAGAGCTTGTTTTAGGCTCAAATAAAAGTGGAACTTCCGCTCTTGAACGTCCTAGAGTTTCATTTAATTCGGTTTTCAACTTTACCAATAGTAATCCAAAGAAAAAAGCAAGAAAATCACCCAAATACGAAAAATTTGAAATTTGTAATTGGTAATCTAGCTTTTTCCGCTTGGCTGGTAGAGCAACAAAAATCGGTATTTTGCAAACCTTCCAATTCAGCGCTCATCTCTGCTAGTTTAGAAGGTATGGCGTAAAGTGTTTTTGACAACTTTTTGTGATTGCTGCCGTTCTAGACCAGCTAGAGAGCTTGTTTTAGGCTCAAATAAAAGTGGAACTTCCCCTCTTGAACGTCCTAGAGTTTCATTTAATTCGGTTTTCAACTTTACCAATAGTAATCCAAAGAAAAAAGCAAGAAAATCACCCAAATACGAAAAATTTGAAATTTGTAATTGGTAATCTAGCTTTTTCCGCTTGGCTGGTAGAGCAACAAAAATCGGTATTTTGCAAACCTTCCCATTCAGCTCTAAGCGCTCATCTCTGCTAGTTTAGAAGGTATGGCGTAAAGTGTTTTTGACAACTTTTTGTGATTGCTGCCGTTCTAGACCAGCTAGAGAGCTTGTTTTAGGCTCAAATAAAAGAGGAACTTCCCCTCTTGAACGTCCTAGAGTTTCATTTAATTCGGTTTTCAACTTTACCAATAGTGATCCGAAGAAAAAGGCAAGAAAATCACCCAAATACGAAAATTTGAAATTCGAAATTGGTAATCTAGCTTTTTTCGCTTGGCTGGTAGAGCAACAAAAATCGGTATTTTGCAAATTCTTCCCATTCAGCTCTAAGCGCTCATCTGTGCTAGTTTAGAAGGTATGGCGTAAAGTATTTTTGACAACTTTTTGTGATTGCTGCCGTTCTAGACCAGCTAGAGAGCTTGTTTTAGGCTCAAATAAAAGAGGAACTTCCCCTCTTAAACGTCCTGGAGTTTCATTTAATTCGGTTTTCAACTTTACCAATAGTGATCCAAAGAAAAAGGCAAGAAAATCACCCAAATACGAAAAATTTGAAATTTGAAATTGGTAATCTAGCTTTTCCCGCTTGGCTTGTAGAGCAGTTTAAAGTTGTATGGCTGTAGATAAAAAACCCGGTCTTTTCAAAATTCTTCCCATTCAACTCTAGGCGCTCTATCTCTGCTAGTGTAGAAAGTATGGCGTAAAGTGTTTTTGACAACTTTTTGTATTGCTGCCGTTCTAGACCAGCTAGAGAGCTTGTTTTAGGCTCAAATAAAAGAGGAACTTCCCCTCTTGAACGTCCTAGAGTTTCATTTAATTCGGTTTTCAACTTTACCAATTGTGATCCAAAGAAAAAAGCAAGAAAATCACCCAAATACGAAAAATTTTAAATATGAAATTGGTAATCTAGCTTTTTCCGCTTGGCTGGTAGAGCAACAAAAATCGGTATTTTTCAAATCATCCCATTCAGCTCTAAGCGCTCATCTCTGCTTGTTTAGATGGTATGGCGTAAAGTGTTTTTGACAACTTTTTGTGATTGCTGCCGTTCTAGACCAGCTAGAGAGCTTGTTTTAGGCTCAAATAAAAGAGGAACTTCCCCTCTTGAACGTCTTAGAGTTTCATTTAATTCGGTTTTCAACTTTACCAATAGTGATCAAAGAATAAGGCAAGAAAATGACCCAAATACGAAAAATTTGAAATTTGAAATTGGTAATCTAGCGTTTTCCGCTTGGCTTGTAGAGCAGTTTAAGTTGTATGCCTGTAGACAAAAAACCCCTTTGAAAATTCTTCCCATTCAACTCTAGGCGCTCTATCTCTGCTAGTGTAGAAGGTACGGCGTAAAGTGTTTTTGACAACTTTTTGTGATTGCTGCCGTTCTAGACCAGCTAGAGAGCTTGTTTTAGGCTCAAATAAAAGTGGAACTTCCCCTCTTGAACGTCCTAGAGTTTCATTTAATTCGGTTTTCAACTTTACCAATAGTGATCCAAAGAAAAAAGCAAGAAAATCACCCAAATACGAAAAATTTGAAATTTGAAATTGGTAATCTAGCTTTTTCCGCTTGGCTGGTAGAGCAACAAAAATCGGTATTTTTCAAATTCTTCCCATTCAGCTCTAAGCGCTCATCTGTGCTAGTTTAGAAGGTATGGCGAAAAGTATTTTTGACAACTTTTTGTGATTGCTGCCCTTCTAGACCAGCTAGAGAGCTTGTTTTAGGCTCAAATAAAAGAGGAACTTCCCCTCTTAAACGTCTTAGAGTTTCATTTAATTCGGTTTTCAACTTTACCAATAGTGATCCAAAGAATAAGGCAAGAAAATAACCAAAATACGAAAAATTTGAAATTTGAAATTGGTAATCTAGCTTTTTCCGCTTGGCTTGTAGAGCAGTTTAAAGTTGTATGCCTGTAGACAAAAAACCCGGTCTTTTCAAAATTCTTCCCATTCAACTCTAGGCGCTCTATCTCTGCTAGTGTAGAAGGTATGGCGTAAAGTGTTTTTGACAACTTTTTGTATTGCTGCCGTTCTAGACCAGCTAGAGAGCTTGTTTTAGGCTCAAATAAAAGAGGAACTTCCCCTCTTGAACGTCCTAGAGTTTCATTTAATTCGGTTTTCAACTTTACTAATAGCGATCCAAAGAAAAAGGCAGGAAAATCACCCAAATACGAAAATTTGAAATTCGAAATTGGTAATATAGCTTTTTTCGCTTGGCTGGTAGAGCAACAAAAATCGGTATTTTGCAAATTCTTCCCATTCAGCTCTAAGCGCTCATCTGTGCTAGTTTAGAAGGTATGGCGTAAAGTATTTTTGACAACTTTTTGTGATTGCTGCCGTTCTAGACCAGCTAGAGAGCTTGTTTTAGGCTCAAATAAAAGAGGAACTTCCCCTCTTAAACGTCCTGGAGTTTCATTTAATTCGGTTTTCAACTTTACCAATAGTGATCCAAAGAAAAAAGCCAGAAAAACACCCAAATACGAAAATTTGAAGTTTGAAACAGGTAATCTAGCTTTTTCCGCTTGGCTAGTAGAGCAACAAAAATCGGTATTTTTCAAATCTTCCCATTCAGCTCTAAGCGCTCACCTCTGCTAGTTTAGAAGGTATTGCGTAAAGTGTTTTTGACAACTTTTTGTGATTGCTGCCGTTCTAGACCAGCTAGAGAGCTTGTTTTAGGCTCAAATAAAAGAGGAACTTCCCCTCTTGAACGTCCTAGAGTTTCATTTAATTCGGTTTTCAACTTTACCAATAGTGATCCGAAGAAAAAGGCAAGAAAATCACCCAAATACGAAAATTTGAAATTCGAAATTGGTAATCTAGCTTTTTCCGCTTGGCTTGTAGAGCAGTTTAAAGTTGTATGGCTGTAGATAAAAAACCCGGTCTTTTCAAAATTCTTCCCATTCAACTCTAGGCGCTCTATCTCTGCTAGTGTAGAAAGTATGGCGTAAAGTGTTTTTGACAACTTTTTGTATTGCTGCCGTTCTAGACCAGCTAGAAAGCTTGTTTTAGGCTCAAATAAAAGAGGAACTTCCCCTCTTGAACGTCCTAGAGTTTCATTTAATTCGGTATTCAACTTTACCAATTGTGATCCAAAGAAAAAAGCAAGAAAATCACCCAAATACGAAAAATTTTAAATATGAAATTGGTAATCTAGCTTTTTCCGCTTGGCTGGTAGAGCAACAAAAATCGGTATTTTTCAAATCATCCCATTCAGCTCTAAGCGCTCATCTGTGCTAGTTTAGAAGGTATGGCGTAAAGTATTTTTGACAACTTTTTGTGATTGCTGCCGTTCTAGACCAGCTAGAGAGCTTGTTTTAGGCTCAAATAAAAGAGGAACATCCCCTCTTGAACGTCCTAGAGTTTCATTTAATTCGGTTTTCAACTTTACCAATAGTAATCCAAAGAAAAAAGCAAGAAAATCACCCAAATACGAAAAATTTGAAATTTGTAATTGGTAATCTAGCTTTTTCCGCTTAGCATGTAGAGCAGTTTAAAGTTGTATGCCTGTAGACAAAAAACCCGTCTTTTAAAAATTCTTCCCATTCAACTCTAGGCGCTCTATCTCTGCTAGTGTAGAAGGTACGGCGTAAAGTGTTTTTGACAACTTTTTGTGAATGCTGCCGTTCTAGACCAGCTAGAGAGCTTGTTTTAGGCTCAAATAAAAGTGGAACTTCCGCTCTTGAACGTCCTAGAGTTTCATTTAATTCGGTTTTCAACTTTACCAATAGTAATCCAAAGAAAAAAGCAAGAAAATCACCCAAATACGAAAAATTTGAAATTTGTAATTGGTAATCTAGCTTTTTTCGCTTGGCTGGTAGAGCAACAAAAATCGGTATTTTGCAAACCTTCCAATTCAGCGCTCATCTCTGCTAGTTTAGAAGGTATGGCGTAAAGTGTTTTTGACAACTTTTTGTGATTGCTGCCGTTCTAGACCAGCTAGAGAGCTTGTTTTAGGCTCAAATAAAAGTGGAACTTCCCCTCTTGAACGTCCTAGAGTTTCATTTAATTCGGTTTTCAACTTTACCAATAGTAATCCAAAGAAAAAAGCAAGAAAATCACCCAAATACGAAAAATTTGAAATTTGTAATTGGTAATCTAGCTTTTTCCGCTTGGCTGGTAGAGCAACAAAAATCGGTATTTTGCAAACCTTCCCATTCAGCTCTAAGCGCTCATCTATGCTAGTTTAGAAGGTATGGCGTAAAGTGTTTTTGACAACTTTTTGTGATTGCTGCCGTTCTAGACCAGCTAGAGAGCTTGTTTTAGGCTCAAATAAAAGAGGAACTTCCCCTCTTGAACGTCCTAGAGTTTCATTTAATTCGGTTTTCAACTTTACCAATAGTGATCCGAAGAAAAAGGCAAGAAAATCACCCAAATACGAAAATTTGAAATTCGAAATTGGTAATCTAGCTTTTTTCGCTTGGCTGGTAGAGCAACAAAAATCGGTATTTTGCAAATTCTTCTCATTCAGCTCTAAGCGCTCATCTGTGCTAGTTTAGAAGGTATGGCGTAAAGTATTTTTGACAACTTTTTGTGATTGCTGCCGTTCTAGACCAGCTAGAGAGCTTGTTTTAGGCTCAAATAAAAGAGGAACTTCCCCTCTTGAACGTCTTAGAGTTTCATTTAATTCGGTTTTCAACTTTACCAATAGTGATCCAAAGAAAAAAGCAAGAAAATGACCCAAATACGAAAAATTTGAAATTTGAAATTGGTAATCTAGCGTTTTCCGCTTGGCTTGTAGAGCAGTTTAAAGTTGTATGGCTGTAGATAAAAAACCCGATCTTTTCAAAATTATTCCCATTCAACTCTAGGCGCTCTATCTCTGCTAGTGTAGAAAGTATGGCGTAAAGTGTTTTTGACAACTTTTTGTATTGCTGCCGTTCTAGACCAGCTAGAGAGCTTGTTTTAGGCTCAAATAAAAGAGGAACTTCCCCTCTTGAACGTCCTAGAGTTTCATTTAATTCGGTTTTCAACTTTACCAATTGTGATCCAAAGAAAAAAGCAATAAAATCACCCAAATACGAAAAATTTTAAATATGAAATTGGTAATCTAGCTTTTTCCGCTTGGCTGGTAGAGCAACAAAAATCGGTATTTTTCAAATCATCCCATTCAGCTCTAAGCGCTCATCTCTGCTAGTTTAGATGGTATGGCGTAAAGTGTTTTTGACAACTTTTTGTGATTGCTGCCGTTCTAGACCAGCTAGAGAGCTTGTTTTAGGCTCAAATAAAAGAGGAACTTCCCCTCTTGAACGTCTTAGAGTTTCATTTAATTCGGTTTTCAACTTTACCAATAGTGATCCAAAGAAAAAAGCAAGAAAATGACCCAAATACGAAAAATTTGAAATTTGAAATTGATAATCTAGCGTTTTCCGCTTGGCTTGTAGAGCAGTTTAAGTTCTATGCCTGTAGACAAAAACCCCGGTCTTTTGAAAATTCTTCCCATTCAACTCTAGGCGCTCTATCTCTGCTAGTGTAGAAGATACGGCGTAAAGTGTTTTTGACAACTTTTTGTGATTGCTGCCGTTCTAGACCAGCTAGAGAGCTTGTTTTAGGCTCAAATAAAAGTGGAACTTCCCCTCTTGAACGTCCTAGAGTTTCATTTAATTCGGTTTTCAACTTTACCAATAGTGATCCAAAGAAAAAAGCAAGAAAATCACCCAAATACGAAAAATTTGAAATTTGAAATTGGTAATCTAGCTTTTTCCGCTTGGCTGGTAGAGCAACAAAAATCGGTATTTTTCAAATTCTTCCCATTCAGCTCTAAGCGCTCATCTGTGCTAGTTTAGAAGGTATGGCGTAAAGTATTTTTGACTACTTTTTGTGATTGCTGCCGTTCTAGACCAGCTAGAGAGCTTGTTTTAGGCTCAAATAAAAGAGGAACTTCCCCTCTTGAACATCCTAGAGTTTCATTTAATTCGGTTTTCAACTTTACCAATGGTAATCCAAAGAAAAAAGCAAGAAAATCACCCAAATACGAAAAATTTGAAATTTGTAATTGGTAATCTAGCTTTTTCCGCTTAGCATGTAGAGCAGTTTAAAGTTGTATGCCTGTAGACAAAAAACCCGGTCTTTTAAAAATTCTTCCCATTCAACTCTAGGCGCTCTATCTCTGCTAGTGTAGAAGGTACGGCGTAAAGTGCTTTTGACAACTTTTTGTGAATGCTGCCGTTCTAGACCAGCTAGAGAGCTTGTTTTAGGCTCAAATAAAAGTGGAACTTCCCCTCTTGAACGTCCTAGAGTTTCATTTAATTCGGTTTTCAACTTTACCAATAGTATTCCAAAGAAACAAGCAAGAAAATCACCCAAATACGAAAAATTTGAAATTTGTAATTGGTAATCTAGCTTTTTCCGCTTGGCTGGTAGAGCAACAAAAATCGGTATTTTGCAAACCTTCCAATTCAGCTCTAAGCGCTCATCTCTGCTAGTTTAGAAGGTATGGCGTAAAGTGTTTTTGACAACTTTTTGTGATTGCTGCCGTTCTAGACCAGCTAGAGAGCTTGTTTTAGGCTCAAATAAAAGTGGAACTTCCCCTCTTGAACGTCCTAGAGTTTCATTTAATTCGGTTTTCAACTTTACCAATAGTAATCCAAAGAAAAAAGCAAGAAAATCACCCAAATACGAAAAATTTGAAATTTGTAATTGGTAATCTAGCTTTTTCCGCTTGGCTGGTAGAGCAACAAAAATCGGTATTTTGCAAACCTTCCCATTCAGCTCTAAGCGCTCATCTCTGCTAGTTTAGAAGGTATGGCGTAAAGTGTTTTTGACAACTTTTTGTGATTGCTGCCGTTCTAGACCAGCTAGAGAGCTTGTTTTAGGCGCAAATAAAAGAGGAACTTCCCCTCTTGAACGTCATAGAGTTTCATTTAATTCGGTTTTCAACTTTACCAATAGTGATCCAAAGAAAAAGGCAAGAAAATCACCCAAATACGAAAAATTTGAAATTTGAAATTGGTAATCTAGCGTTTTCCGCTTGGCTTGTAGAGCAGTTTAAGTTGTATGCCTGTAGACAAAAAACCCGGTCTTTTGAAAATTCGTCCCATTCAACTCTAGGCGCTCTATACCTGCTAGTGTAGAAGGTACGGCGTAAAGTGTTTTTGACAACTTTTTGTGATTGCTGCCGTTCTAGACCAGCTAGAGAGCTTGTTTTTGGCTCAAATAAAAGTGGAACTTCCCCTCTTGAACGTCCTAGAGTTTCATTTAATCGGGTTTTCAACTTTACCAATAGTGATCCAAAGAAAAAAGCAAGAAAATCACCCAAATACGAAAAATTTGAAATTTGAAATTTGTAATCTAGCTTTTTCCGCTTGGCTGGTAGAGCAACAAAAATCGGTATTTTTAAATTCTTCCCATTCAGCTCTAAGCGCTCATCTGTGCTAGTTTAGAAGGTATGGCGAAAAGTATTTTTGACAACTTTTTGTGATTGCTGCCCTTCTAGACCAGCTAGAGAGCTTGTTTTAGGCTCAAATAAAAGAGGAACTTCCCCTCTTAAACGTCCTAGAGTTTCATTTAATTCGGTTTTCAACTTTACCAATAGTGATCCAAAGAATAAGGCAAGAAAATGACCAAAATACGAAAAATTTGAAATTTGTAATTGGTAATCTAGCTTTTTCCGCTTAGCATGTAGAGCAGTTTAAAGTTGTATGCCTGTAGACAAAAAACCCGGTCTTTTAAAAATTCTTCCCATTCAACTCTAGGCGCTCTATCTCTGCTAGTGTAGAAGGTACGGCGTAAAGTGTTTTTGACAACTTTTTGTGAATGCTGCCGTTCTAGACCA
Source organism: Coelopa pilipes (assembly GCA_947389925.1). NCBI lineage: Eukaryota > Metazoa > Arthropoda > Insecta > Diptera > Coelopidae > Coelopa > Coelopa pilipes. The sequence continues at coordinate 13,775,930 of OX376700.1, forward strand.
GCTAGAGAGCTTGTTTTAGGCTCAAATAAAAGTGGAACTTCCCGTCTTGAACGTCCTAGAGTTTCATTTAATTCGGTTTTCAACTTTACCAATAGTATTCCAAAGAAACAAGCAAGAAAATCACCCAAATACGAAAAATTTGAAATTTGTAATTGGTAATCTAGCTTTTTCCGCTTGGCTGGTAGAGCAACAAAAATCGGTATTTTGCAAACCTTCCAATTCAGCTCTAAGCGCTCATCTCTGCTAGTTTAGAAGGTATGGCGTAAAGTGTTTTTGACAACTTTTTGTGATTGCTGCCGTTCTAGACCAGCTAGAGAGCTTGTTTTAGGCTCAAATAAAAGTGGAACTTCCCCTCTTGAACGTCCTAGAGTTTCATTTAATTCGGTTTTCAACTTTACCAATAGTAATACAAAGAAAAAAGCAAGAAAATCACCCAGATACGAAAAATTTGAAATTTGTAATTGGTAATCTAGCTTTTTCCGCTTGGCTGGTAGAGCAACAAAAATCGGTATTTTGCAAACCTTCCCATTCAGCTCTAAGCGCTCATCTCTGCTAGTTTAGAAGGTATGGCGTAAAGTGTTTTTGACAACTTTTTGTGATTGCTGCCGTTCTAGACCAGCTAGAGAGCTTGTTTTAGGCTCAAATAAAAGAGGAACTTCCCCTCTTGAACGTCATAGAGTTTCATTTAATTCGGTTTTCAACTTTACCAATAGTGATCCAAAGAAAAAGGCAAGAAAATCACCCAAATACGAAAAATTTGAAATTTGAAATTGGTAATCTAGCGTTTTCCGCTTGGCTTGTAGAGCAGTTTAAGTTGTATGCCTGTAGACAAAAAACCCGGTCTTTTGAAAATTCTTCCCATTCAACTCTAGGCGCTCTATCCCTGCTAGTGTAGAAGGTACGGCGTAAAGTGTTTTTGACAACTTTTTGTGATTGCTGCCGTTCTAGACCAGCTAGAGAGCTTGTTTTTGGCTCAAATAAAAGTGGAACTTCCCCTCTTGAACGTCCTAGAGTTTCATTTAATCGGGTTTTCAACTTTACCAATAGTGATCCAAAGAAAAAAGCAAGAAAATCACCCAAATACGAAAAATTTGAAATTTGAAATTTGTAATCTAGCTTTTTCCGCTTGGCTGGTAGAGCAACAAAAATCGGTATTTTTAAATTCTTCCCATTCAGCTCTAAGCGCTCATCTGTGCTAGTTTAGAAGGTATGGCGAAAAGTATTTTTGACAACTTTTTGTGATTGCTGCCCTTCTAGACCAGCTAGAGAGCTTGTTTTAGGCTCAAATAAAAGAGGAACTTCCCCTCTTAAACGTCCTGGAGTTTCATTTAATTCGGTTTTCAACTTTACCAATAGTGATCAAAGAAAAAGGCAAGAAAATAACCAAAATACGAAAAATTTGCAATTTGAAATTGGTAATCTAGCTTTTTCCGCTTAGCATGTAGAGCAGTTTAAAGTTGTATGCCTGTAGACAAAAAACCCGGTCTTTTAAAAATTCTTCCCATTCAACTCTAAGCGCTCATCTCTGCTAGTTTAGAAGGTATGGCGTAAAGTGTTTTTGACAACTTTTTGTGATTGCTGCCGTTCTAGACCAGCTAGAGAGCTTGTTTTAGGCTCAAATAAAAGTGGAACTTCCCCTCTTGAACGTCCTAGAGTTTCATTTAATTCGGTTTTCAACTTTACCAATAGTAATACAAAGAAAAAAGCAAGAAAATCACCCAGATACGAAAAATTTGAAATTTGTAATTGGTAATCTAGCTTTTTCCGCTTGGCTGGTAGAGCAACAAAAATCGGTATTTTGCAAACCTTCCCATTCAGCTCTAAGCGCTCATCTCTGCTAGTTTAGAAGGTATGGCGTAAAGTGTTTTTGACAACTTTTTGTGATTGCTGCCGTTCTAGACCAGCTAGAGAGCTTGTTTTAGGCTCAAATAAAAGAGGAACTTCCCCTCTTGAACGTCATAGAGTTTCATTTAATTCGGTTTTCAACTTTACCAATAGTGATCCAAAGAAAAAGGCAAGAAAATCACCCAAATACGAAAAATTTGAAATTTGAAATTGGTAATCTAGCGTTTTCCGCTTGGCTTGTAGAGCAGTTTAAGTTGTATGCCTGTAGACAAAAAACCCGGTCTTTTGAAAATTCTTCCCATTCAACTCTAGGCGCTCTATCCCTGCTAGTGTAGAAGGTACGGCGTAAAGTGTTTTTGACAACTTTTTGTGATTGCTGCCGTTCTAGACCAGCTAGAGAGCTTGTTTTTGGCTCAAATAAAAGTGGAACTTCCCCTCTTGAACGTCCTAGAGTTTCATTTAATCGGGTTTTCAACTTTACCAATAGTGATCCAAAGAAAAAAGCAAGAAAATCACCCAAATACGAAAAATTTGAAATTTGAAATTTGTAATCTAGCTTTTTCCGCTTGGCTGGTAGAGCAACAAAAATCGGTATTTTTAAATTCTTCCCATTCAGCTCTAAGCGCTCATCTGTGCTAGTTTAGAAGGTATGGCGAAAAGTATTTTTGACAACTTTTTGTGATTGCTGCCCTTCTAGACCAGCTAGAGAGCTTGTTTTAGGCTCAAATAAAAGAGGAACTTCCCCTCTTAAACGTCCTGGAGTTTCATTTAATTCGGTTTTCAACTTTACCAATAGTGATCAAAGAAAAAGGCAAGAAAATAACCAAAATACGAAAAATTTGCAATTTGAAATTGGTAATCTAGCTTTTTCCGCTTAGCATGTAGAGCAGTTTAAAGTTGTATGCCTGTAGACAAAAAACCCGGTCTTTTAAAAATTCTTCCCATTCAACTCTAGGCGCTCTATCTCTGCTAGTGTAGAAGGTACGGCGTAAAGTGTTTTTGACAACTTTTTGTGATTGCTGCCGTTTTAGACCAGCTAGAGAGCTTGTTTTAGGCTCAAATAAAAGTGGAACTTCCCCTCTTGAACGTCCTAGAGTTTCATTTAATTCGGTTTTCAACTTTACCAATAGTAATCCAAAGAAAAAAGCAAGAAAATCACCCAAATACGAAAAATTTGAAATTTGTAATTGGTAATCTAGCTTTTTCCGCTTGGCTGGTAGACCAACAAAAATCGGTATTTTTCAAATCTTCCCATTCAGCTCTAAGCGCTCATCTGTGCTAGTTTAGAAGGTATGGCGTAAAGTGTTTTTGACAACTTTTTGTGATCGCTGCCGTTCTAGACCAGCTAGAGAGCTTTTTTAGGCTCAAATAAAAGAGGAACTTCCCCTCTTGAACGTCCTAGAGTTTCATTTAATTCGGTTTTCAACTTTACCAATAGTGATCCAAAGAAAAAAGCAAGAAAATCACCTAAATACGAAAAATTTGAAATTTGAAATTGGTAATCTAGCTTTTTCCGCTTAGCATGTAGAGCAGTTTAAAGTTGTATGCCTGTAGACAAAAAACCCGGTCTTTTCAAAATTCTTCCCATTCAACTCTAGGCGCTCTATCTCTGCTAGTGTAGAAGGTACGGCGTAAAGTGTTTTTAACAACTTTTTGTATTGCTGCCGTTCTAGACCAGCTAGAGAGCTTGTTTTAGGCTCAAATAAAAGAGGAACTTCCCCTCTTGAACGTCCTATAGTTTCATTTAAATCGGTTTCCAACTTTACCAATTGTGATCCAAAGAAAAAAGCAAGAATATCACCCAAATACGAAAAATTTGAAATTTGAAATTGGTAATCTAGCGTTTTCCGCTTGGCTTGTAGAGCAGTTTAAGTTGTATGCCTGTAGACAAAAAACCCGGTCTTTTGAAAATTTTTCCCATTCAACTCTAGGCGCTCTATCTCTGCTAGTGTAGAAGGTACGGCGTAAAGTGTTTTTAACAACTTTTTGTATTGCTGCCGTTCTAGACCAGCTAGAGAGCTTGTTTTAGGCTCAAATAAAAGTGGAACTTCCCCTCTTGAACGTCCTAGAGTTTCATTTAATTCGGTTTTCAACTTTACCAATAGTAATCCAAAGAAAAAAGCAAGAAAATCACCCAAATACGAAAAGTTTGAAAATTGAAATTGGTAATCTAGCTTTTTCCGCTTGGCTGGTAGAGCAACAAAAATCGGTATTTTGCAAATCTTCCCATTCAGCTCTAAGCGCCCATCTCTGCTAGTTTAGAAGGTATGGCGTAAAGTGTTTTTGACAACTTTTTGTGATTGCTGCCGTTCTAGACCAGCTAGAGAGCTTGTTTTAGGCTCAAATAAAAGAGGAACTTCCCCTCTTGAACGTCCTAGAGTTTCATTTAAATCGTTTTTCAACTTTACCAATAGTGATCCAAAAAAAAAGGCAAGAAAATCACCCAAATACGAAAAATTTGAAATTTGAAATTGGTAATCTAGCTTTATCCGCTTGGCTGGTAGAGCAACAAAAATTGGTATTTTACAAATCTTCCCATTCAGCTCTAAGCGCTCATCTCTGCTAGTTTAGAAGGTATGGCGTAAAGTGTTTTTGACAACTTTTTGTGATTGCTGCCGTTCTAGACCAGCTAGAGAGCTTGTTTTAGGCTCAAATAAAAGTGGAACTTCCCCTCTTGAACGTCCTAGAGTTTCATTTAATTCGGTTTTCAACTTTACCAATAGTAATCCAAAGAAAAAAGCAAGAAAATCACCCAAATACGAAAAATTTGAAATTTGTAATTGGTAATCTAGCTTTTTCCGCTTGGCTGGTAGAGCAACAAAAATCGGTATTTTGCAAACCTTCCCATTCAGCTCTAAGCGCTCATCTCTGCTAGTTTAGAAGGTATGGCGTAAAGTGTTTTTGACAACTTTTTGTGATTGCTGCCGTTCTAGACCAGCTAGAGAGCTTGTTTTAGGCTCAAATAAAAGAGGAACTTCCCCTCTTGAACGTCATAGAGTTTCATTTAATTCGGTTTTCAACTTTACCAATAGCGATCCAAAGAAAAAGGCAAGAAAATCACCCAAATACGAAAAATTTGAAATTTGAAATTGGTAATCTAGCGTTTTCCGCTTGGCTTGTAGAGCAGTTTAAGTTGTATGCCTGTAGACAAAAAACCCGGTCTTTTGAAAATTCTTCCCATTCAACTCTAGGCGCTCTATCCCTGCTAGTGTAGAAGGTACGGCGTAAAGTGTTTTTGACAACTTTTTGTGATTGCTGCCGTTCTAGACCAGCTAGAGAGCTTGTTTTAGGCTCAAATAAAAGAGGAACTTCCCCTCTTGAACGTCCTAGAGTTTCATTTAAATCGTTTTTCAACTTTACCAATAGTGATCCAAAAAAAAAGGCAAGAAAATCACCCAAATACGAAAAATTTGAAATTTGAAATTGGTAATCTAGCTTTATCCGCTTGGCTGGTAGAGCAACAAAAATTGGTATTTTACAAATCTTCCCATTCAGCTCTAAGCGCTCATCTCTGCTAGTTTAGAAGGTATGGCGTAAAGTGTTTTTGACAACTTTTTGTGATTGCTGCCGTTCTAGACCAGCTAGAGAGCTTGTTTTAGGCTCAAATAAAAGTGGAACTTCCCCTCTTGAACGTCCTAGAGTTTCATTTAATTCGGTTTTCAACTTTACCAATAGTAATCCAAAGAAAAAAGCAAGAAAATCACCCAAATACGAAAAATTTGAAAATTGTAATTGGTAATCTAGCTTTTTCCGCTTGGCTGGTAGAGCAACAAAAATCGGTATTTTGCAAATCTTCCCATTCAGCTCTAAGCGCTCATCTCTGCTAGTTTAGAAGGTATGGCGTAAAATGTTTTTGACAACTTTTTGTGATTGCTGCCGTTCTAGACCAGCTAGAGAGCTTGTTTTAGGCTCAAATAAAAGAGGAACTTCCCCTCTTGAACGTCATAGAGTTTCATTTAATTCGGTTTTCAACTTTACCAATAGCGATCCAAAGAAAAAGGCAAGAAAATCACCCAAATACGAAAAATTTGAAATTTGAAATTGGTAATCTAGCGTTTTCCGCTTGGCTTGTAGAGCAGTTTAAGTTGTATGCCTGTAGACAAAAAACCCGGTCTTTTGAAAATTCTTCCCATTCAACTCTAGGCGCTCTATCCCTGCTAGTGTAGAAGGTACGGCGTAAAGTGTTTTTGACAACTTTTTGTGATTGCTGCCGTTCTAGACCAGCTAGAGAGCTTGTTTTTGGCTCAAATAAAAGTGGAACTTCCCCTCTTGAACGTCCTAGAGTTTCATTTAATCGGGTTTTCAACTTTACCAATAGTGATCCAAAGAAAAAAGCAAGAAAATCACCCAAATACGAAAAATTTGAAATTTGAAATTTGTAATCTAGCTTTTTCCGCTTGGCTGGTAGAGCAACAAAAATCGGTATTTTTAAATTCTTCCCATTCAGCTCTAAGCGCTCATCTGTGCTAGTTTAGAAGGTATGGCGAAAAGTATTTTTGACAACTTTTTGTGATTGCTGCCCTTCTAGACCAGCTAGAGAGCTTGTTTTAGGCTCAAATAAAAGAGGAACTTCCCCTCTTAAACGTCCTAGAGTTTCATTTAATTCGGTTTTCAACTTTACCAATAGTGATCCAAAGAATAAGGCAAGAAAATGACCAAAATACGAAAAATTTGAAATTTGAAATTGGTAATCTAGCTTTTTCCGCTTGGCTTGTAGAGCAGTTTAAAGTTGTATGCCTGTAGACAAAAAACCCGGTCTTTTCAAAATTCTTCCCATTCAACTCTAGGCGCTCTATCTCTGCTAGTGTAGAAGGTATGGCGTATAGTGTTTTTGACAACTTTTTGTATTGCTGCCGTTCTAGACCAGCTAGAGAGCTTGTTTTAGACTCAAATAAAAGAGGAACTTCCCCTCTTGAACGTCCTAGAGTTTCATTTAATTCGGTTTTCAACTTTACCAATAGTGATCCAAAGAAAAAAGCAAGAAAATCACCCAAATACGAAAATTTGAAATTCGAAATTGGTAATCTAGCTTTTTTCGCTTGGCTGGTAGAGCAACAAAAATCGGTATTTTGCAAATTCTTCCCATTCAGCTCTAAGCGCTCTATCTCTGCTAGTGTAGAAGGTATGGCGTATAGTGTTTTTGACAACTTTTTGTATTGCTGCCGTTCTAGACCAGCTAGAGAGCTTGTTTTAGACTCAAATAAAAGAGGAACTTCCCCTCTTGAACGTCCTAGAGTTTCATTTAATTCGGTTTTCAACTTTACCAATAGTGATCCAAAGAAAAAGGCAAGAAAATCACCCAAATACGAAAATTTGAAATTCGAAATTGGTAATCTAGCTTTTTTCGCTTGGCTGGTAGAGCAACAAAAATCGGTATTTTGCAAACCTTCCCATTCAGCTCTAAGCGCTCATCTCTGCTAGTTTAGAAGGTATGGCGTAAAGTGTTTTTGACAACTTTTTGTGATTGCTGCCGTTCTAGACCAGCTATAGAGCTTGTTTTAGGCTCAAATAAAAGAGGAACTTCCCCTCTTGAACGTCCTAGAGTTTCATTTAATTCGGTTTTCAACTTTACCAATAGTGATCCAAAAAAAAAGGCAAGAAAATCACCCAAATACGAAAAATTTGAAATATGAAATTGGTAATCTAGCTTTTTCCGCTTGGCTGGTAGAGCAACAAAAATCGGTATTTTGCAAACCTTCCCATTCAGCTCTAAGCGCTCATCTCTGCTAGTTTAGAAGGTATGGCGTAAAGTGTTTTTGACAACTTTTTGTGATTGCTGCCGTTCTAGACCAGCTAGAGACCTTGTTTTAGGCTCAAATAAAAGAGGAACTTGAACGTCCTAGAGTTTCATTTAATTCGGTTTTCAACTTTACCAATAGTGATCCAAAGAAAAAAGCAAGAAAATCACTCAAATACGAAAATTTGAAGTTTGAAATTGGTAATCAAATAAAAGAGGAACTTCCCCTCTTGAACGTCCTAGAGTTTCATTTAATTCGGTTTTCAACTTTACCAATAGTGATCCAAAGAAAAAAGCAAGAAAATCACTCAAATACGAAAATTTGAAGTTTGAAATTGGTAATCTAGCTTTTTCCGCTTGGCTGGTAGAGCAACAAAAATCGTTATTTTTCAAATCATCCCATTCAGCTCTAAGCGCTCATCTCTGCTAGTTTAGATGGTATGGCGTATAGTGTTTTGACAACTTTTTGTGATTGCTGCCGTTCTAGACCAGCTAGAGAGCTTGTTTTAGGCTCAAATAAAAGAGGAACTTCCCGTCTTGAACGTCCTAGAGTTTCATTTAATTCGGTTTTCAACTTTACCAATAGTGATCAAAGAAAAAGGCAAGAAAATAACCAAAATACGAAAAATTTGAAATTCGAAATTGGTAATCTAGCTTTTTCCGCTTGGCTTGTAGAGCAGTTTAAAGTTGTATGCCTGTAGACAAAAAACCCGGTCTTTTGAAAATTCTTCCCATTCAACTCTAGGCGCTCTATCTCTGCTAGTGTAGAAGGTACGGCGTAAAGTGTTTTTGACAACTTTTTGTGATTGCTGCCGTTCTAGACCAGCTAGAGAGCTTGTTTTAGGCTCAAATAAAAGTGGAACTTCCCCTCTTGAACGTCCTAGAGTTTCATTTAATTCGGTTTTCAACTTTACCAATAGAAATCCAAAGAAAAAAGCAAGAAAATCACCCAAATACGAAAAATTTGAAAATTGTAATTGGTAATCTAGCTTTTTCCGCTTGGCTGGTAGAGCAACAAAAATCGGTATTTTGCAAATCTTCCCATTCAGCTCTAAGGGCTCACCTGTGCTAGTTTAGAAGGTATGGCGTAAAATGTTTTTGACAACTTTTTGTGATTGCTGCCGTTCTAGACCAGCTAGAGAGCTTGTTTTAGGCTCAAATAAAAGTGGAACTTCCCCTCTTGAACGTCCTAGAGTTTCATTTAATTCGGTTTTCAACTTTACCAATAGTAATCCAAAGAAAAAAGCAAGAAAATCACCCAAATACGAAAAATTTGAAAATTGTAATTGGTAATCTAGCTTTTTCCGCTTGGCTTGTAGAGCAGTTTAAAGTTGTATGCCTGTAGACAAAAAACCCGGTCTTTTGAAAATTCTTCCCATTCAACTCTAGGCGCTCTATCTCTGCTAGTGTAGAAGGTACGGCGTAAAGTGTTTTTAACAACTTTTTGTGATTGCTGCCGTTCTAGACCAGCTAGAGAGCTTGTTTTAGGCTCAAATAAAAGTGGAACTTCCCCTCTTGAACGTCCTAGAGTTTCATTTTATTCGGTTTTCAACTTTACCAATAGTAATCCAAAGAAAAAAGCAAGAAAATCACCCAAATACGAAAAATTTGAAAATTGTAGCTTTTTCCGCTTGGCTGGTAGAGCAACAAAAATCGGTATTTTGCAAATCTTCCCATTCAGCTCTAAGCGCTCATCTCTGCTAGTTTAGAAGGTATGGCGTAAAGTGTTTTTGACAACTTTTTGTGATTGCTGCCATTCTAGACCAGCTAGAGAGCTTGTTTTAGGCTCAAATAAAAGAGGAACTTCCTCTCTTTAACGTCCTAGTGTTTCATTTAATTCGGTTTTCAACTTTACCAATAATGATCAAAGAAAAAGGCAAGAAAATAACCAAAATACGAAAAATTTTAAATTCGAAATTGGTAATCTAGCTTTTTCCGCTTGGCTTGTAGAGCAGTTTAAAGTTGTATGCCTGTAAACAAAAAACCCGGTCTTTTCAAAATTCTTCCTATTCAACTCTAGGCGCTCTATCTCTGCTAGTGTAGAAGGTACGGCGTAAAGTGTTTTTGACAACTTTTTGTATTGCTGCCGTTCTAGACCAGCTAGAGAGCTTGTTTTAGGCTCAAATAAAGGAGGAACTTCCCGTCTTGAACGTCCTAGAGTTTCATTTAATTCGGTTTTCAACTTTACCAATAGTGATCCAAAGAAAAAAGCAAGAAAATCACCCAAATACGAAAAATTTGAAATTTGAAATTGGTAATCTAGCTTTTTCCGCTTGGCTGGTAGAGCAACAAAAATCGGTATTTTTCAAATCATCCCATTCAGCTCTAAGCGCTCATCTCTGCTAGTTTAGATGGTATGGCGTAAAGTGTTTTTGACAACTTTTTGTGATTGCTGCCATTCTAGACCAGCTAGAGAGCTTGTTTTAGGCTCAAATAAAAGAGGAACTTCCTCTCTTTAACGTCCTAGTGTTTCATTTAATTCGGTTTTCAACTTTACCAATAATGATCAAAGAAAAAGGCAAGAAAATAACCAAAATACGAAAAATTTTAAATTCGAAATTGGTAATCTAGCTTTTTCCGCTTGGCTTGTAGAGCAGTTTAAAGTTGTATGCCTGTAGACAAAAAACCCGGTCTTTTCAAAATTCTTCCCATTCAACTCTAGGCGCTCTATCTCTGCTAGTTTAGAAGGTATGGCGTAAAGTGTTTTTGACAACTTTTTGTATTGCTGCCGTTCTAGACCAGCTAGAGAGCTTGTTTTAGGCTCAAATAAAAGAGGAACTTCCCGTCTTGAACGTCCTAGAGTTTCATTTAATTCGGTTTTCAACTTTACCAATAGTGATCAAAGAAAAAGGCAAGAAAATAACCAAAATACGAAAAATTTGAAATTCGAAATTGGTAATCTAGCTTTTTCCGCTTGGCTTGTAGAGCAGTTTAAAGTTGTATGCCTGTAGACAAAAAACCCGGTCTTTTGAAAATTCTTCCCATTCAACTCTAGGCGCTCTATCTCTGCTAGTGTAGAAGGTACGGCGTAAAGTGTTTTTAACAACTTTTTGTGATTGCTGCCGTTCTAGACCAGCTAGAGAGCTTGTTTTAGGCTCAAATAAAAGAGGAACTTCCCCTCTTGAACGTCTTAGAGTTTCATTTAATTCGGTTTTCAACTTTACCAATAGTGATCCAAAGAAAAAGGCAAGAAAATCACCCAAATACGAAAAATTTGAAGTTTGAAATTGGTAATCTAGCTTTTTCCGCTTGGCTGGTAGAGCAACAAAAATCGGTATTTTTCAAATCATCCTATTCAGCTGTAAGCGCTCATCTCTGCTAGTTTAGATGGTATGGCGTATAGTGTTTTTGACAACTTTTTGTGATTGCTGCCGTTCTAGACCAGCTAGAGAGCTTGTTTTAGGCTCAAATAAAAGTGGAACTTCCCCTCTTGAACGTCCTAGAGTTTCATTTAATTCGGTTTTCAACTTTACCAATAGAAATCCAAAGAAAAAAGCAAGAAAATCACCCAAATACGAAAAATTTGAAAATTGTAATTGGTAATCTAGCTTTTTCCGCTTGGCTGGTAGAGCAACAAAAATCGGTATTTTGCAAATCTTCCCATTCAGCTCTAAGGGCTCACCTGTGCTAGTTTAGAAGGTATGGCGTAAAATGTTTTTGACAACTTTTTGTGATTGCTGCCGTTCTAGACCAGCTAGAGAGCTTGTTTTAGGCTCAAATAAAAGTGGAACTTCCCCTCTTGAACGTCCTAGAGTTTCATTTAATTCGGTTTTCAACTTTACCAATAGTAATCCAAAGAAAAAAGCAAGAAAATCACCCAAATACGAAAAATTTGAAAATTGTAATTGGTAATCTAGTTTTTTCCGCTTGGCTTGTAGAGCAGTTTAAAGTTGTATGCCTGTAGACAAAAAACCCGGTCTTTTGAAAATTCTTCCCATTCAACTCTAGGCGCTCTATCTCTGCTAGTGTAGAAGGTACGGCGTAAAGTGTTTTTAACAACTTTTTGTGATTGCTGCCGTTCTAGACCAGCTAGAGAGCTTGTTTTAGGCTCAAATAAAAGTGGAACTTCCCCTCTTGAACGTCCTAGAGTTTCATTTTATTCGGTTTTCAACTTTACCAATAGTAATCCAAAGAAAAAAGCAAGAAAATCACCCAAATACGAAAAATTTGAAAATTGTAGCTTTTTCCGCTTGGCTGGTAGAGCAACAAAAATCGGTATTTTGCAAATCTTCCCATTCAGCTCTAAGCGCTCATCTCTGCTAGTTTAGAAGGTATGGCGTAAAGTGTTTTTGACAACTTTTTGTGATTGCTGCCATTCTAGACCAGCTAGAGAGCTTGTTTTAGGCTCAAATAAAAGAGGAACTTCCTCTCTTTAACGTCCTAGTGTTTCATTTAATTCGGTTTTCAACTTTACCAATAATGATCAAAGAAAAAGGCAAGAAAATAACCAAAATACGAAAAATTTTAAATTCGAAATTGGTAATCTAGCTTTTTCCGCTTGGCTTGTAGAGCAGTTTAAAGTTGTATGCCTGTAAACAAAAAACCCGGTCTTTTCAAAATTCTTCCTATTCAACTCTAGGCGCTCTATCTCTGCTAGTGTAGAAGGTACGGCGTAAAGTGTTTTTGACAACTTTTTGTATTGCTGCCGTTCTAGACCAGCTAGAGAGCTTGTTTTAGGCTCAAATAAAGGAGGAACTTCCCGTCTTGAACGTCCTAGAGTTTCATTTAATTCGGTTTTCAACTTTACCAATAGTGATCCAAAGAAAAAAGCAAGAAAATCACCCAAATACGAAAAATTTGAAATTTGAAATTGGTAATCTAGCTTTTTCCGCTTGGCTGGTAGAGCAACAAAAATCGGTATTTTTCAAATCATCCCATTCAGCTCTAAGCGCTCATCTCTGCTAGTTTAGATGGTATGGCGTAAAGTGTTTTTGACAACTTTTTGTGATTGCTGCCATTCTAGACCAGCTAGAGAGCTTGTTTTAGGCTCAAATAAAAGAGGAACTTCCTCTCTTTAACGTCCTAGTGTTTCATTTAATTCGGTTTTCAACTTTACCAATAATGATCAAAGAAAAAGGCAAGAAAATAACCAAAATACGAAAAATTTTAAATTCGAAATTGGTAATCTAGCTTTTTCCGCTTGGCTTGTAGAGCAGTTTAAAGTTGTATGCCTGTAGACAAAAAACCCGGTCTTTTCAAAATTCTTCCCATTCAACTCTAGGCGCTCTATCTCTGCTAGTTTAGAAGGTATGGCGTAAAGTGTTTTTGACAACTTTTTGTATTGCTGCCGTTCTAGACCAGCTAGAGAGCTTGTTTTAGGCTCAAATAAAAGAGGAACTTCCCGTCTTGAACGTCCTAGAGTTTCATTTAATTCGGTTTTCAACTTTACCAATAGTGATCAAAGAAAAAGGCAAGAAAATAACCAAAATACGAAAAATTTGAAATTCGAAATTGGTAATCTAGCTTTTTCCGCTTGGCTTGTAGAGCAGTTTAAAGTTGTATGCCTGTAGACAAAAAACCCGGTCTTTTGAAAATTCTTCCCATTCAACTCTAGGCGCTCTATCTCTGCTAGTGTAGAAGGTACGGCGTAAAGTGTTTTTAACAACTTTTTGTGATTGCTGCCGTTCTAGACCAGCTAGAGAGCTTGTTTTAGGCTCAAATAAAAGAGGAACTTCCCCTCTTGAACGTCTTAGAGTTTCATTTAATTCGGTTTTCAACTTTACCAATAGTGATCCAAAGAAAAAGGCAAGAAAATCACCCAAATACGAAAAATTTGAAGTTTGAAATTGGTAATCTAGCTTTTTCCGCTTGGCTGGTAGAGCAACAAAAATCGGTATTTTTCAAATCATCCTATTCAGCTGTAAGCGCTCATCTCTGCTAGTTTAGATGGTATGGCGTATAGTGTTTTTGACAACTTTTTGTGATTGCTGCCGTTCTAGACCAGCTAGAGACCTTGTTTTAGGCTCAAATAAAAGAGGAACTTGAACGTCCTAGAGTTTCATTTAATTCGGTTTTCAACTTTACCAATAGTGATCCAAAGAAAAAAGCAAGAAAAACACCCAAATACGAAAATTTGAAGTTTGAAACTGGTTATCTAGCTTTTTCCGCTTGGCTGGTAGAGCAACAAAAATCGGTATTTTGCAAACCTTCCCATTCAGCTCTAAGCGCTCATCTCTGCTAGTTTAGAAGGTATGGCGTAAAGTGTTTTTGACAACTTTTTGTGATTGCTGCCGTTCTAGACCAGCTATAGAGCTTGTTTTAGGCTCAAATAAAAGAGGAACTTCCCCTCTTGAACGTCCTAGAGTTTCATTTAATTCGGTTTTCAACTTTACCAATAGTGATCCAAAAAAAAAGGCAAGAAAATCACCCAAATACGAAAAATTTGAAATATGAAATTGGTAATCTAGCTTTTTCCGCTTGGCTGGTAGAGCAACAAAAATCGGTATTTTGCAAACCTTCCCATTCAGCTCTAAGCGCTCATCTCTGCTAGTTTAGAAGGTATGGCGTAAAGTGTTTTTGACAACTTTTTGTGATTGCTGCCGTTCTAGACCAGCTAGAGACCTTGTTTTAGGCTCAAATAAAAGAGGAACTTGAACGTCCTAGAGTTTCATTTAATTCGGTTTTCAACTTTACCAATAGTGATCCAAAGAAAAAAGCAAGAAAAACACCCAAATACGAAAATTTGAAGTTTGAAACTGGTTATCTAGCTTTTTCCGCTTGGCTAGTAGAGCAACAAAAATCGGTATTTTTCAATTCTTCCCATTCAGCTCTAAGCGCTCATCTGTGCTAGTTTAGAAGGTATGGCGTAAAGTATTTTTGACAACTTTTTGTGATTGCTGCCGTTCTAGACCAGCTAGAGAGCTTGTTTTAGGCTCAAATAAAAGAGGAACTTCCCCTCTTGAACGTCTTAGAGTTTCATTTAATTCGGTTTTCAACTTTACCAATAGTGATCAAAGAATAAGGCAAGAAAATAACCAAAATACGAAAAATTTGAAATTCGAAATTGGTAATCTAGCTTTTTCCGCTTGGCTTGTAGAGCAGTTTAAAGTTGTATGCCTGTAGACAAAAAACCCGGTCTTTTAAAAATTCTTCCCATTCAACTCTAGGCGCTCTATCTCTGCTAGTGTAGAAGGTACGGCGTAAAGTGTTTTTGACAACTTTTTGTGATTGCTGCCGTTCTAGACCAGCTAGAGAGCTTGTTTTAGGCTCAAATAAAAGTGGAACTTCCCCTCTTGAACGTCCTAGAGTATCACTTAATTCGGTTTTCAACTTTACCAATAGTAATCCAAAGAAAAAAGCAAGAAAATCACCCAAATACGAAAAATTTGAAAATTGTAATTGGTAATCTAGCTTTTTCCGCTTGGCTGGTAGAGCAACAAAAATCGGTATTTTGCAAATCTTCCCATTCAGCTCTAAGCGCTCACCTGTGCTAGTTTAGAAGGTATGGCGTAAAATGTTTTTGACAACTTTTTGTGATTGCTGCCGTTCTAGACCAGCTAGAGAGCTTGTTTTAGGCTCAAATAAAAGAGGAACTTCCCCTCTTGAACGTCCTAGAGTTTCATTTAATTCGGTTTTCAACTTTACCAATAGTGATCCAAAGAAAAAAGCAAGAAAATCACTCAAATACGAAAATTTGAAGTTTGAAATTGGTAATCAAATAAAAGAGGAACTTCCCCTCTTGAACGTCCTAGAGTTTCATTTAATTCGGTTTTCAACTTTACCAATAGTGATCCAAAGAAAAAAGCAAGAAAATCACTCAAATACGAAAATTTGAAGTTTGAAATTGGTAATCTAGCTTTTTCCGCTTGGCTGGTAGAGCAACAAAAATCGTTATTTTTCAAATCATCCCATTCAGCTCTAAGCGCTCATCTCTGCTAGTTTAGATGGTATGGCGTATAGTGTTTTTGACAACTTTTTGTGATTGCTGCCGTTCTAGACCAGCTAGAGAGCTTGTTTTAGGCTCAAATAAAAGAGGAACTTCCCGTCTTGAACGTCCTAGAGTTTCATTTAATTCGGTTTTCAACTTTACCAATAGTGATCAAAGAAAAAGGCAAGAAAATAACCAAAATACGAAAAATTTGAAATTCGAAATTGGTAATCTAGCTTTTTCCGCTTGGCTTGTAGAGCAGTTTAAAGTTGTATGCCTGTAGACAAAAAACCCGGTCTTTTGAAAATTCTTCCCATTCAACTCTAGGCGCTCTATCTCTGCTAGTGTAGAAGGTACGGCGTAAAGTGTTTTTGACAACTTTTTGTGATTGCTGCCGTTCTAGACCAGCTAGAGAGCTTGTTTTAGGCTCAAATAAAAGTGGAACTTCCCCTCTTGAACGTCCTAGAGTTTCATTTAATTCGGTTTTCAACTTTACCAATAGTAATCCAAAGAAAAAAGCAAGAAAATCACCCAAATACGAAAAATTTGAAAATTGTAATTGGTAATCTAGCTTTTTCCGCTTGGCTGGTAGAGCAACAAAAATCGGTATTTTGCAAATCTTCCCATTCAGCTCTAAGCGCTCATCTCTGCTAGTTTAGAAGGTATGGCGTAAAATGTTTTTGACAACTTTTTGTGATTGCTGCCGTTCTAGACCAGCTAGAGAGCTTGTTTTAGGCTCAAATAAAAGTGGAACTTCCCCTCTTGAACGTCCTAGAGTTTCATTTAATTCGGTTTTCAACTTTACCAATAGTAATCCAAAGAAAAAAGCAAGAAAATCACCCAAATACGAAAAATTTGAAAATTGTAATTGGTAATCTAGCTTTTTCCGCTTGGCTGGTAGAGCAACAAAAATCGGTATTTTGCAAATCTTCCCATTCAGCTCTAAGCGCTCACCTGTGCTAGTTTAGAAGGTATGGCGTAAAATGTTTTTGACAACTTTTTGTGATTGCTGCCGTTCTAGACCAGCTAGAGAGCTTGTTTTAGGCTCAAATAAAAGAGGAACTTCCCGTCTTGAACGTCCTAGAGTTTCATTTAATTCGGTTTTCAACTTTACCAATAGTGATCAAAGAAAAAGGCAAGAAAATAACCAAAATACGAAAAATTTGAAATTCGAAATTGGTAATCTAGCTTTTTCCGCTTGGCTTGTAGAGCAGTTTAAAGTTGTATGCCTGTAGACAAAAAACCCGGTCTTTTGAAAATTCTTCCCATTCAACTCTAGGCGCTCTATCTCTGCTAGTGTAGAAGGTACGGCGTAAAGTGTTTTTAACAACTTTTTGTGATTGCTGCCGTTCTAGACCAGCTAGAGAGCTTGTTTTAGGCTCAAATAAAAGTGGAACTTCCCCTCTTGAACGTCCTAGAGTTTCATTTTATTCGGTTTTCAACTTTACCAATAGTAATCCAAAGAAAAAAGCAAGAAAATCACCCAAATACGAAAAATTTGAAAATTGTAGCTTTTTCCGCTTGGCTGGTAGAGCAACAAAAATCGGTATTTTGCAAATCTTCCCATTCAGCTCTAAGCGCTCATCTCTGCTAGTTTAGAAGGTATGGCGTAAAGTGTTTTTGACAACTTTTTGTGATTGCTGCCATTCTAGACCAGCTAGAGAGCTTGTTTTAGGCTCAAATAAAAGAGGAACTTCCTCTCTTTAACGTCCTAGTGTTTCATTTAATTCGGTTTTCAACTTTACCAATAATGATCAAAGAAAAAGGCAAGAAAATAACCAAAATACGAAAAATTTTAAATTCGAAATTGGTAATCTAGCTTTTTCCGCTTGGCTTGTAGAGCAGTTTAAAGTTGTATGCCTGTAAACAAAAAACCCGGTCTTTTCAAAATTCTTCCTATTCAACTCTAGGCGCTCTATCTCTGCTAGTGTAGAAGGTACGGCGTAAAGTGTTTTTGACAACTTTTTGTATTGCTGCCGTTCTAGACCAGCTAGAGAGCTTGTTTTAGGCTCAAATAAAGGAGGAACTTCCCGTCTTGAACGTCCTAGAGTTTCATTTAATTCGGTTTTCAACTTTACCAATAGTGATCCAAAGAAAAAAGCAAGAAAATCACCCAAATACGAAAAATTTGAAATTTGAAATTGGTAATCTAGCTTTTTCCGCTTGGCTGGTAGAGCAACAAAAATCGGTATTTTTCAAATCATCCCATTCAGCTCTAAGCGCTCATCTCTGCTAGTTTAGATGGTATGGCGTAAAGTGTTTTTGACAACTTTTTGTGATTGCTGCCATTCTAGACCAGCTAGAGAGCTTGTTTTAGGCTCAAATAAAAGAGGAACTTCCTCTCTTTAACGTCCTAGTGTTTCATTTAATTCGGTTTTCAACTTTACCAATAATGATCAAAGAAAAAGGCAAGAAAATAACCAAAATACGAAAAATTTTAAATTCGAAATTGGTAATCTAGCTTTTTCCGCTTGGCTTGTAGAGGAGTTTAAAGTTGTATGCCTGTAGACAAAAAACCCGGTCTTTTCAAAATTCTTCCCATTCAACTCTAGGCGCTCTATCTCTGCTAGTTTAGAAGGTATGGCGTAAAGTGTTTTTGACAACTTTTTGTATTGCTGCCGTTCTAGACCAGCTAGAGAGCTTGTTTTAGGCTCAAATAAAAGAGGAACTTCCCGTCTTGAACGTCCTAGAGTTTCATTTAATTCGGTTTTCAACTTTACCAATAGTGATCAAAGAAAAAGGCAAGAAAATAACCAAAATACGAAAAATTTGAAATTCGAAATTGGTAATCTAGCTTTTTCCGCTTGGCTTGTAGAGCAGTTTAAAGTTGTATGCCTGTAGACAAAAAACCCGGTCTTTTGAAAATTCTTCCCATTCAACTCTAGGCGCTCTATCTCTGCTAGTGTAGAAGGTACGGCGTAAAGTGTTTTTAACAACTTTTTGTGATTGCTGCCGTTCTAGACCAGCTAGAGAGCTTGTTTTAGGCTCAAATAAAAGAGGAACTTCCCCTCTTGAACGTCTTAGAGTTTCATTTAATTCGGTTTTCAACTTTACCAATAGTGATCCAAAGAAAAAGGCAAGAAAATCACCCAAATACGAAAAATTTGAAATTTGAAATTGGTAATCTAGCGTTTTCCGCTTGGCTTGTAGAGCAGTTTAAGTTGTATGCCTGTAGACAAAAAACCCGGTCTTTTGAAAATTCTTCCCATTCAACTCTAGGCGCTCTATCCCTGCTAGTGTAGAAGGTACGGCGTAAAGTGTTTTTGACAACTTTTTGTGATTGCTGCCGTTCTAGACCAGCTAGAGAGCTTGTTTTTGGCTCAAATAAAAGTGGAACTTCCCCTCTTGAACGTCCTAGAGTTTCATTTAATCGAGTTTTCAACTTTACCAATAGTGATCCAAAGAAAAAAGCAAGAAAATCACCCAAATACGAAAAATTTGAAAATTGTAATTGGTAATCTAGCTTTTTCCGCTTGGCTGGTAGAGCAACAAAAATCGGTATTTTGCAAATCTTCCCATTCAGCTCTAAGCGCTCACCTGTGCTAGTTTAGAAGGTATGGCGTAAAATGTTTTTGACAACTTTTTGTGATTGCTGCCGTTCTAGACCAGCTAGAGAGCTTGTTTTAGGCTCAAATAAAAGAGGAACTTCCCCTCTTGAACGTCCTAGAGTTTCATTTAATTCGGTTTTCAACTTTACCAATAGTGATCCAAAGAAAAAAGCAAGAAAATCACTCAAATACGAAAATTTGAAGTTTGAAATTGGTAATCTAGCTTTTTCCGCTTGGCTGGTAGAGCAACAAAAATCGGTATTTTTCAAATCATCCCATTCAGCTCTAAGCGCTCATCTCTGCTAGTTTAGATGGTATGGCGTAAAGTGTTTTTGACAACTTTTTGTGATTGCTGCCGTTCTAGACCAGCTAGAGAGCTTGTTTTAGGCTCAAATAAAAGAGGAACTTCCCGTCTTGAACGTCCTAGAGTTTCATTTAATTCGGTTTTCAACTTTACCAATAGTGATCAAAGAAAAAGGCAAGAAAATAACCAAAATACGAAAAATTTGAAATTCGAAATTGGTAATCTAGCTTTTTCCGCTTGGCTTGTAGAGCAGTTTAAAGTTGTATGCCTGTAGACAAAAAACCCGGTATTTTGAAAATTCTTCCCATTCAACTCTAGGCGCTCTATCTCTGCTAGTGTAGAAGGTACGGCGTAAAGTGTTTTTGACAACTTTTTGTGATTGCTGCCGTTCTAGACCAGCTAGAGAGCTTGTTTTAGGCTCAAATAAAAGTGGAACTTCCCCTCTTGAACGTCCTAGAGTTTCATTTAATTCGGTTTTCAACTTTACCAATAGTAATCCAAAGAAAAAAGCAAGAAAATCACCCAAATACGAAAAATTTGAAAATTGTAATTGGTAATCTTGCTTTTTCCGCTTGGCTGGTAGAGCAACAAAAATCGGTATTTTGCAAATCTTCCCATTCAGCTCTAAGCGCTCATCTCTGCTAGTTTAGAAGGTATGGCGTAAAGTGTTTTTGACAACTTTTTGTGATTGCTGCCGTTCTAGACCAGCTAGAGACCTTGTTTTAGGCTCAAATAAAAGAGGAACTTGAACGTCCTAGAGTTTCATTTAATTCGGTTTTCAACTTTACCAATAGTGATCCAAAGAAAAAAGCAAGAAAAACACCCAAATACGAAAATTTGAAGTTTGAAACTGGTTATCTAGCTTTTTCCGCTTGGCTAGTAGAGCAACAAAAATCGGTATTTTTCAAATCTTCCCATTCAGCTCTAAGCGCTCATCTGTGCTAGTTTAGAAGGTATGGCGTAAAGTATTTTTGACAACTTTTTGTGATTGCTGCCGTTCTAGACCAGCTAGAGAGCTTGTTTTAGGCTCAAATAAAAGAGGAACTTCCCCTCTTGAACGTCTTAGAGTTTCATTTAATTCGGTTTTCAACTTTACCAATAGTGATCAAAGAATAAGGCAAGAAAATAACCAAAATACGAAAAATTTGAAATTCGAAATTGGTAATCTAGCTTTTTCCGCTTGGCTTGTAGAGCAGTTTAAAGTTGTATGCCTGTAGACAAAAAACCCGGTCTTTTAAAAATTCTTCCCATTCAACTCTAGGCGCTCTATCTCTGCTAGTGTAGAAGGTACGGCGTAAAGTGCTTTTGACAACTTTTTGTGATTGCTGCCGTTCTAGACGAGCTAGAGAGCTTGTTTTAGGCTCAAATAAAAGTGGAACTTCCCCTCTTGAACGTCCTAGAGTATCACTTAATTCGGTTTTCAACTTTACCAATAGTAATCCAAAGAAAAAAGCAAGAAAATCACCCAAATACGAAAAATTTGAAAATTGTAATTGGTAATCTAGCTTTTTCCGCTTGTCTGGTAGAGCAACAAAAATCGGTATTTTGCAAATCTTCCCATTCAGCTCTAAGCGCTCACCTGTGCTAGTTTAGAAGGTATGGCGTAAAATGTTTTTGACAACTTTTTGTGATTGCTGCCGTTCTAGACCAGCTAGAGAGCTTGTTTTAGGCTCAAATAAAAGAGGAACTTCCCCTCTTGAACGTCCTAGAATTTCATTTAATTCGGTTTTCAACTTTACCAATAGTGATCCAAAGAAAAAAGCAAGAAAATCACTCAAATACGAAAATTTGAAGTTTGAAATTGGTAATCTAGCTTTTTCCGCTTGGCTGGTAGAGCAACAAAAATCGGTATTTTTCAAATCATCCCATTCAGCTCTAAGCGCTCATCTCTGATAGTTTAGATGGTATGGCGTATAGTGTTTTTGACAACTTTTTGTGATTGCTGCCGTTCTAGACCAGCTAGAGAGCTTGTTTTAGGCTCAAATAAAAGAGGAACTTCCCGTCTTGAACGTCCTAGAGTTTCATTTAATTCGGTTTTCAACTTTACCAATAGTGATCAAAGAAAAAGGCAAGAAAATAACCAAAATACGAAAAATTTGAAATTCGAAATTGGTAATCTAGCTTTTTCCGCTTGGCTTGTAGAGCAGTTTAAAGTTGTATGCCTGTAGACAAAAAACCCGGTCTTTTGAAAATTCTTCCCATTCAACTCTAGGCGCTCTATCTCTGCTAGTGTAGAAGGTACGGCGTAAAGTGTTTTTGACAACTTTTTGTGATTGCTGCCGTTCTAGACCAGCTAGAGAGCTTGTTTTAGGCTCAAATAAAAGTGGAACTTCCTCTCTTTAACGTCCTAGAGTTTCATTTAATTCGGTTTTCAACTTTACCAATAGTAATCCAAAGAAAAAAGCAAGAAAATCACCCAAATACGAAAAATTTGAAAATTGTAATTGGTAATCTAGCTTTTTCCGCTTGGCTGGTAGAGCAACAAAAATCGGTATTTTGCAAATCTTCCCATTCAGCTCTAAGCGCTCATCTCTGCTAGTTTAGAAGGTATGGCGTAAAGTGTTTTTGACAACTTTTTGTGATTGCTGCCGTTCTAGACCAGCTAGAGAGCTTGTTTTAGGCTCAAATAAAAGAGGAACTTCCCCTCTTGAACGTCCTAGAGTTTCATTTAATTCGGTTTTCAACTTTACCAATAGTGATCCAAAAAAAAAAGGCAAGAAAATAACCAAAATACGAAAAATTTGAAATTCGAAATTGGTAATCTAGCTTTTTCCGCTTGGCTTGTAGAGCAGTTTAAAGTTGTATGCCTGTAGACAAAAAACCCGGTCTTTTAAAAATTCTTCCCATTCAACTCTAGGCGCTCTATCTCTGCTAGTGTAGAAGGTACGGCGTAAAGTGCTTTTGACAACTTTTTGTGATTGCTGCCGTTCTAGACCAGCTAGAGAGCTTGTTTTAGGCTCAAATAAAAGTGGAACTTCCCCTCTTGAACGTCCTAGAGTATCTCTTAATTCTGTTTTCAACTTTACCAATAGTAATCCAAAGAAAAAAGCAAGAAAATCACCCAAATACGAAAAATTTGAAAATTGTAATTGGTAATCTAGCTTTTCCGCTTGTCTGGTAGAGCAACAAAAATCGGTATTTTGCAAATCTTCCCATTCAGCTCTAAGCGCTCACCTGTGCTAGTTTAGAAGGTATGGCGTAAAATGTTTTTGACAACTTTTTGTGATTGCTGCCGTTCTAGACCAGCTAGAGAGCTTGGTTTAGGCTCAAATAAAAGAGGAACTTCCCCTCTTGAACGTCCTAGAATTTCATTTAATTCGGTTTTCAACTTTACCAATAGTGATCCAAAGAAAAAAGCAAGAAAATCACTCAAATACGAAAATTTGAAGTTTGAAATTGGTAATCTAGCTTTTTCCGCTTGGCTGGTAGAGCAACAAAAATCGGTATTTTTCAAATCATCCCATTCAGCTCTAAGCGCTCATCTCTGCTAGTTTAGATGGTATGGCGTATAGTGTTTTTGACAACTTTTTGTGATTGCTGCCGTTCTAGACCAGCTAGAGAGCTTGTTTTAGGCTCAAATAAAAGAGGAACTTCCCGTCTTGAACGTCCTAGAGTTTCATTTAATTCGGTTTTCAACTTTACCAATAGTGATCAAAGAAAAAGGCAAGAAAATAACCAAAATACGAAAAATTTGAAATTCGAAATTGGTAATCTAGCTTTTTCCGCTTGGCTGGTAGAGCAACAAAAATCGGTATTTTGCAAATCTTCTCATTCAGCTCTAAGCGCTCATCTGTGCTAGTTTAGAAGGTATGGCGTAAAGTGTTTTTGACAACTTTTTGTGATTGCTGCCGTTCTAGACCAGCTAGAGAGCTTGTTTTAGGCTCAAATAAAAGAGGAACTTCCCCTCTTGAACGTCCTAGAGTTTCATTTAATTCGGTTTTCAACTTTACCAATAGTGATCCAAAAAAAAAGGCAAGAAAATCACCCAAATACGAAAATTTGAAGTTTGAAACTGGTTATCTAGCTTTTTCCGCTTGGCTAGTAGAGCAACAAAAATCGGTATTTTTCAAATCTTCCCATTCAGCTCTAAGCGCTCATCTGTGCTAGTTTAGAAGGTATGGCGTAAAGTATTTTTGACAACTTTTTGTGATTGCTGCCGTTCTAGACCAGCTAGAGACCTTGTTTTAGGCTCAAATAAAAGAGGAACTTGAACGTCCTAGAGTTTCATTTAATTCGGTTTTCAACTTTACCAATAGTGATCCAAAGAAAAAAGCAAGAAAAACACCCAAATACGAAAATTTGAAGTTTGAAACTGGTTATCTAGCTTTTTCCGCTTGGCTAGTAGAGCAACAAAAATCGGTATTTTTCAAATCTTCCCATTCAGCTCTAAGCGCTCATCTGTGCTAGTTTAGAAGGTATGGCGTAAAGTATTTTTGATAACTTTTTGTGATTGCTGCCGTTCTAGACCAGCTAGAGAGCTTGTTTTAGGCTCAAATAAAAGAGGAACTTCCCCTCTTGAACGTCTTAGAGTTTCATTTAATTCGGTTTTCAACTTTACCAATAGTGATCAAAGAATTAGGCAAGAAAATAACCAAAATACGAAAAATTTGAAATTCGAAATTGGTAATCTAGCTTTTTCCGCTTGGCTTGTAGAGCAGTTTAAAGTTGTATGCCTGTAGACAAAAAACCCGGCCTTTAAAAATTCTTCCCATTCAACTCTAGGCGCTCTATCTCTGCTAGTGTAGAAGGTACGGCGTAAAGTGTTTTTGACAACTTTTTGTGATTGCTGCCGTTCTAGACCAGCTAGAGAGCTTGTTTTAGGCTCAAATAAAAGTGGAACTTCCCCTCTTGAACGTCCTAGAGTATCACTTAATTCGGTTTTCAACTTTACCAATAGTAATCCAAAGAAAAAAGCAAGAAAATCACCCAAATACGAAAAATTTGAAAATTGTAATTGGTAATCTAGCTTTTTCCGCTTGGCTGGTAGAGCAACAAAAATCGGTATTTTGCAAATCTTCCCATTCAGCTCTAAGCGCTCACCTGTGCTAGTTTAGAAGGTATGGCGTAAAATGTTTTTGACAACTTTTTGTGATTGCTGCCGTTCTAGACCAGCTAGAGAGCTTGTTTTAGGCTCAAATAAAAGAGGAACTTGAACGTCCTAGAGTTTCATTTAATTCGGTTTTCAACTTTACCAATAGTAATCCAAAGAAAAAAGCAAGAAAATCACCCAAATACGAAAAATTTGAAAATTGTAATTGGTAATCTAGATTTTTCCGCTTGGCTGGTAGAGCAACAAAAATCGGTATTTTGCAAATCTTCCCATTCAGCTCTAAGCGCTCATCTCTGCTAGTTTAGAAGGTATGGCGTAAAGTGTTTTTGACAACTTTTTGTGATTGCTGCCGTTCTAGACCAGCTAGAGAGCTTGTTTTGGGCTCAAATAAAAGAGGAACTTCCCCTCTTGAACGTCCTAGAGTTTCATTTAATTCGGTTTTCAACTTTACCAATAGTGATCCAAAAAAAAAAGGCAAGAAAATCACCCAAATACGAAAAATTTGAAATTTGAAATTGGTAATCTAGCTTTTTCCGCTTGGCTGGTAGAGCAACAAAAATCGGTATTTTGCAAACCTTCCCATTCAGCTCTAAGCGCTCATCTCTGCTAGTTTAGAAGGTATGGCGTATAGTGTTTTTGACAACTTTTTGTGATTGCTGCCGTTCTAGACCAGCTAGAGAGCTTGTTTTAGGCTCAAATAAAAGAGGAACTTCCCCTCTTGAACGTCCTAGAGTTTCATTTAATTCGGTTTTCAACTTTACCAATAGTGATCAAAGAAAAAAGCAAGAAAATCACTCAAATACGAAAATTTGAAGTTTGAAATTGGTAATCTAGCTTTTTCCGCTTGGCTGGTAGAGCAACAAAAATCGGTATTTTTCAAATCATCCCATTCAGCTCTAAGCGCTCATCTCTGCTAGTTTAGATGGTATGGCGTATAGTGTTTTTGACAACTTTTTGTGATTGCTGCCGTTCTAGACCAGCTAGAGAGCTTATTTTAGGCTCAAATAAAAGAGGAACTTCCCGTCTTGAACGTCCTAGAGTTTCATTTAATTCGGTTTTCAACTTTACCAATAGTGATCAAAGAAAAAGGCAAGAAAATAACCAAAATACGAAAAATTTGAAATTCGAAATTGGTAATCTAGCTTTTTCCGCTTGGCTTGTAGAGCAGTTTAAAGTTGTATGCCTGTAGACAAAAAACCCGGTCTTTTGAAAATTCTTCCCATTCAACTCTAGGCGCTCTATCTCTGCTAGTGTAGAAGGTACGGCGTAAAGTGTTTTTGACAACTTTTTGTGATTGCTGCCGTTCTAGACCAGCTAGAGAGCTTGTTTTAGGCTCAAATAAAAGTGGAACTTCCCCTCTTGAACGTCCTAGAGTTTCATTTAATTCGGTTTTCAACTTTACCAATAGTAATCCAAAGAAAAAAGCAAGAAAATCACCCAAATACGAAAAATTTGAAAATTGTAATTGGTAATCTAGCTTTTTCCGCTTGGCTGGTAGAGCAACAAAAATCGGTATTTTGCAAATCTTCCCATTCAGCTCTAAGCGCTCATCTCTGCTAGTTTAGAAGGTATGGCGTAAAGTGTTTTTGACAACTTTTTGTGATTGCTGCCGTTCTAGACCAGCTAGAGAGCTTGTTTTAGGCTCAAATAAAAGAGGAACTTCCCCTCTTGAACGTCCTAGAGTTTCATTTAATTCGGTTTTCAACTTTACCAATAGTGATCCAAAAAAAAAAGGCAAGAAAATCACCCAAATACGAAAAATTTGAAATTTGAAATTGGTAATCTAGCTTTTTCCGCTTGGCTGGTAGAGCAACAAAAATCGGTATTTTGCAAACCTTCCCATTCAGCTCTAAGCGCTCATCTCTGCTAGTTTAGAAGGTATGGCGTATAGTGTTTTTGACAACTTTTTGTGATTGCTGCCGTTCTAGACCAGCTAGAGAGCTTGTTTTAGGCTCAAATAAAAGAGGAACTTCCCGTCTTGAACGTCCTAGAGTTTCATTTAATTCGGTTTTCAACTTTACCAATAGTGATCAAAGAAAAAGGCAAGAAAATAACCAAAATACGAAAAATTTGAAATTCGAAATTGGTAATCTAGCTTTTTCCGCTTGGCTTGTAGAGCAGTTTAAAGTTGTATGCCTGTAGACAAAAAACCCGGTCTTTTGAAAATTCATCCCATTCAACTCTAGGCGCTCTATCTCTGCTAGTGTAGAAGGTACGGCGTAAAGTGTTTTTGACAACTTTTTGTGATTGCTGCCGTTCTAGACCAGCTAGAGAGCTTGTTTTAGGCTCAAATAAAAGTGGAACTTCCCCTCTTGAACGTCCTAGAGTTTCATTTAATTCGGTTTTCAACTTTACCAATAGTAATCCAAAGAAAAAAGCAAGAAAATCACCCAAATACGAAAAATTTGAAAATTGTAATTGGTAATCTAGCTTTTTCCGCTTGGCTGGTAGAGCAACAAAAATCGGTATTTTGCAAATCTTCCCATTCAGCTCTAAGCGCTCATCTCTGCTAGTTTAGAAGGTATGGCGTAAAGTGTTTTTGACAACTTTTTGTGATTTCTGCCGTTCTAGACCAGCTAGAGAGCTTGTTTTAGGCTCAAATAAAAGAGGAACTTCCCCTCTTGAACGTCCTAGAGTTTCATTTAATTCGGTTTTCAACTTTACCAATAGTGATCCAAAAAAAAAAAGGCAAGAAAATCACCCAAATACGAAAAATTTTAAATTTGAAATTGGTAATCTAGCTTTTTCCGCTTGGCTGGTAGAGCAACAAAAATCGGTATTTTGCAAATCTTCCCATTCAGCTCTAAGCGCTCACCTGTGCTAGTTTAGAAGGTACGGCGTAAAGTGTTTTTGACAACTTTTTGTGATTGCTGCCGTTCTAGACCAGCTAGAGAGCTTGTTTTAGGCTCAAATAAAAGTGGAACTTCCCCTCTTGAACGTCCTAGAGTTTCATTTAATTCGGTTTTCAACTTTACCAATAGTAATCCAAAGAAAAAAGCAAGAAAATCACCCAAATACGAAAAATTTGAAAATTGTAATTGGTAATCTAGCTTTTTCCGCTTGGCTGGTAGAGCAACAAAAATCGGTATTTTGCAAATCTTCCCATTCAGCTCTAAGCGCTCATCTCTGCTAGTGTAGAAGATACGGCGTAAAGTGTTTTTGACAACTTTTTGTGATTGCTGCCGTTCTAGACCAGCTAGAGAGCTTGTTTTAGGCTCAAATAAAAGAGGAACTTCCCCTCTTGAACGTCCTAGAGTTTCATTTAATTCGGTTTTCAACTTTACCAATAGTGATCCAAAAAAAAAAAGGCAAGAAAATCACCCAAATACGAAAAATTTGAGATTTGTAATTGGTAATCTAGCTTTTTCCGCTTAGCATGTAGAGCAGTTTAAAGTTGTATGCCTGTAGACTAAAAACCCGGCCTTTAAAAATTCTTCCCATTCAACTCTAGGCGCTCTATCTCTGCTAGTGTAGAAGGTACGGCGTAAAGTGTTTTTGACAACTTTTTGTGATTGCTGCCGTTCTAGACCAGCTAGAGAGCTTGTTTTAGGCTCAAATAAAAGTGGAACTTCCCCTCTTGAACGTCCTAGAGTATCACTTAATTCGGTTTTCAACTTTACCAATAGTAATCCAAAGAAAAAAGCAAGAAAATCACCCAAATACGAAAAATTTGAAAATTGTAATTGGTAATCTAGCTTTTTCCGCTTGGCTGGTAGAGCAACAAAAATCGGTATTTTGCAAATCTTCCCATTCAGCTCTAAGCGCTCACCTGTGCTAGTTTAGAAGGTATGGCGTAAAATGTTTTTGACAACTTTTTGTGATTGCTGCCGTTCTAGACCAGCTAGAGAGCTTGTTTTAGGCTCAAATAAAAGAGGAACTTGAACGTCCTAGAGTTTCATTTAATTCGGTTTTCAACTTTACCAATAGTAATCCAAAGAAAAAAGCAAGAAAATCACCCAAATACGAAAAATTTGAAAATTGTAATTGGTAATCTAGCTTTTTCCGCTTGGCTGGTAGAGCAACAAAAATCGGTATTTTGCAAATCTTCCCATTCAGCTCTAAGCGCTCATCTCTGCTAGTTTAGAAGGTATGGCGTAAAGTGTTTTTGACAACTTTTTGTGATTGCTGCCGTTCTAGACCAGCTAGAGAGCTTGTTTTAGGCTCAAATAAAAGAGGAACTTCCCCTCTTGAACGTCCTAGAGTTTCATTTAATTCGGTTTTCAACTTTACCAATAGTGATCCAAAAAAAAAAGGCAAGAAAATCACCCAAATACGAAAAATTTGAAAATTGTAATTGGTAATCTAGCTTTTTCCGCTTGGCTGGTAGAGCAACAAAAATCGGTATTTTGCAAATCTTCCCATTCAGCTCTAAGCGCTCATCTCTGCTAGTTTAGAAGGTATGGCGTAAAGTGTTTTTGACAACTTTTTGTGATTTCTGCCGTTCTAGACCAGCTAGAGAGCTTGTTTTAGGCTCAAATAAAAGAGGAACTTCCCCTCTTGAACGTCCTAGAGTTTCATTTAATTCGGTTTTCAACTTTACCAATAGCGATCCAAAAAAAAAAAAGGCAAGAAAATCACCCAAATACGAAAAATTTTAAATTTGAAATTGGTAATCTAGCTTTTTCCGCTTGGCTGGTAGAGCAACAAAAATCGGTATTTTGCAAATCTTCCCATTCAGCTCTAAGCGCTCACCTGTGCTAGTTTAGAAGGTACGGCGTAAAGTGTTTTTGACAACTTTTTGTGATTGCTGCCGTTCTAGACCAGCTAGAGAGCTTGTTTTAGGCTCAAATAAAAGTGGAACTTCCCCTCTTGAACGTCCTAGAGTTTCATTTAATTCGGTTTTCAACTTTACCAATAGTAATCCAAAGAAAAAAGCAAGAAAATCACCCAAATACGAAAAATTTGAAAATTGTAATTGGTAATCTAGCTTTTTCCGCTTGGCTGGTAGAGCAACAAAAATCGGTATTTTGCAAATCTTCCCATTCAGCTCTAAGCGCTCATCTCTGCTAGTGTAGAAGATACGGCGTAAAGTGTTTTTGACAACTTTTTGTGATTGCTGCCGTTCTAGACCAGCTAGAGAGCTTGTTTTAGGCTCAAATAAAAGAGGAACTTCCCCTCTTGAACGTCCTAGAGTTTCATTTAATTCGGTTTTCAACTTTACCAATAGTGATCCAAAAAAAAAAGGCAAGAAAATCACCCAAATACGAAAAATTTGAGATTTGTAATTGGTAATCTAGCTTTTTCCGCTTAGCATGTAGAGCAGTTTAAAGTTGTATGCCTGTAGACAAAAAACCCGGCCTTTAAAAATTCTTCCCATTCAACTCTAGGCGCTCTATCTCTGCTAGTGTAGAAGGTACGGCGTAAAGTGTTTTTGACAACTTTTTGTGATTGCTGCCGTTCTAGACCAGCTAGAGAGCTTGTTTTAGGCTCAAATAAAAGTGGAACTTCCCCTCTTGAACGTCCTAGAGTATCACTTAATTCGGTTTTCAACTTTACCAATAGTAATCCAAAGAAAAAAGCAAGAAAATCACCCAAATACGAAAATTTTGAAAATTGTAATTGGTAATCTAGCTTTTTCCGCTTGGCTGGTAGAGCAACAAAAATCGGTATTTTGCAAATCTTCCCATTCAGCTCTAAGCGCTCACCTGTGCTAGTTTAGAAGGTATGGCGTAAAATGTTTTTGACAACTTTTTGTGATTGCTGCCGTTCTAGACCAGCTAGAGAGCTTGTTTTAGGCTCAAATAAAAGAGGAACTTGAACGTCCTAGAGTTTCATTTAATTCGGTTTTCAACTTTACCAATAGTAATCCAAAGAAAAAATAAAAGAGGAACTTCCCCTCTTGAACGTCCTAGAGTTTCATTTAATTCGGTTTTCAACTTTACCAATAGTGATCCAAAAAAAAAGGCAAGAAAATCACCCAAATACGAAAATTTGAAGTTTGAAACTGGTTATCTAGCTTTTTCCGCTTGGCTAGTAGAGCAACAAAAATCGGTATTTTTCAAATCTTCCCATTCAGCTCTAAGCGCTCATCTGTGCTAGTTTAGAAGGTATGGCGTAAAGTATTTTTGACAACTTTTTGTGATTGCTGCCGTTCTAGACCAGCTAGAGACCTTGTTTTAGGCTCAAATAAAAGAGGAACTTGAACGTCCTAGAGTTTCATTTAATTCGGTTTTCAACTTTACCAATAGTGATCCAAAGAAAAAAGCAAGAAAAACACCCAAATACGAAAATTTGAAGTTTGAAACTGGTTATCTAGCTTTTTCCGCTTGGCTAGTAGAGCAACAAAAATCGGTATTTTTCAAATCTTCCCATTCAGCTCTAAGCGCTCATCTGTGCTAGTTTAGAAGGTATGGCGTAAAGTATTTTTGATAACTTTTTGTGATTGCTGCCGTTCTAGACCAGCTAGAGAGCTTGTTTTAGGCTCAAATAAAAGAGGAACTTCCCCTCTTGAACGTCTTAGAGTTTCATTTAATTCGGTTTTCAACTTTACCAATAGTGATCAAAGAATTAGGCAAGAAAATAACCAAAATACGAAAAATTTGAAATTCGAAATTGGTAATCTAGCTTTTTCCGCTTGGCTTGTAGAGCAGTTTAAAGTTGTATGCCTGTAGACAAAAAACCCGGCCTTTAAAAATTCTTCCCATTCAACTCTAGGCGCTCTATCTCTGCTAGTGTAGAAGGTACGGCGTAAAGTGTTTTTGACAACTTTTTGTGATTGCTGCCGTTCTAGACCAGCTAGAGAGCTTGTTTTAGGCTCAAATAAAAGTGGAACTTCCCCTCTTGAACGTCCTAGAGTATCACTTAATTCGGTTTTCAACTTTACCAATAGTAATCCAAAGAAAAAAGCAAGAAAATCACCCAAATACGAAAAATTTGAAAATTGTAATTGGTAATCTAGCTTTTTCCGCTTGGCTGGTAGAGCAACAAAAATCGGTATTTTGCAAATCTTCCCATTCAGCTCTAAGCGCTCACCTGTGCTAGTTTAGAAGGTATGGCGTAAAATGTTTTTGACAACTTTTTGTGATTGCTGCCGTTCTAGACCAGCTAGAGAGCTTGTTTTAGGCTCAAATAAAAGAGGAACTTGAACGTCCTAGAGTTTCATTTAATTCGGTTTTCAACTTTACCAATAGTAATCCAAAGAAAAAAGCAAGAAAATCACCCAAATACGAAAAATTTGAAAATTGTAATTGGTAATCTAGATTTTTCCGCTTGGCTGGTAGAGCAACAAAAATCGGTATTTTGCAAATCTTCCCATTCAGCTCTAAGCGCTCATCTCTGCTAGTTTAGAAGGTATGGCGTAAAGTGTTTTTGACAACTTTTTGTGATTGCTGCCGTTCTAGACCAGCTAGAGAGCTTGTTTTGGGCTCAAATAAAAGAGGAACTTCCCCTCTTGAACGTCCTAGAGTTTCATTTAATTCGGTTTTCAACTTTACCAATAGTGATCCAAAAAAAAAAGGCAAGAAAATCACCCAAATACGAAAAATTTGAAATTTGAAATTGGTAATCTAGCTTTTTCCGCTTGGCTGGTAGAGCAACAAAAATCGGTATTTTGCAAACCTTCCCATTCAGCTCTAAGCGCTCATCTCTGCTAGTTTAGAAGGTATGGCGTATAGTGTTTTTGACAACTTTTTGTGATTGCTGCCGTTCTAGACCAGCTAGAGAGCTTGTTTTAGGCTCAAATAAAAGAGGAACTTCCCCTCTTGAACGTCCTAGAGTTTCATTTAATTCGGTTTTCAACTTTACCAATAGTGATCAAAGAAAAAAGCAAGAAAATCACTCAAATACGAAAATTTGAAGTTTGAAATTGGTAATCTAGCTTTTTCCGCTTGGCTGGTAGAGCAACAAAAATCGGTATTTTTCAAATCATCCCATTCAGCTCTAAGCGCTCATCTCTGCTAGTTTAGATGGTATGGCGTATAGTGTTTTTGACAACTTTTTGTGATTGCTGCCGTTCTAGACCAGCTAGAGAGCTTATTTTAGGCTCAAATAAAAGAGGAACTTCCCGTCTTGAACGTCCTAGAGTTTCATTTAATTCGGTTTTCAACTTTACCAATAGTGATCAAAGAAAAAGGCAAGAAAATAACCAAAATACGAAAAATTTGAAATTCGAAATTGGTAATCTAGCTTTTTCCGCTTGGCTTGTAGAGCAGTTTAAAGTTGTATGCCTGTAGACAAAAAACCCGGTCTTTTGAAAATTCTTCCCATTCAACTCTAGGCGCTCTATCTCTGCTAGTGTAGAAGGTACGGCGTAAAGTGTTTTTGACAACTTTTTGTGATTGCTGCCGTTCTAGACCAGCTAGAGAGCTTGTTTTAGGCTCAAATAAAAGTGGAACTTCCCCTCTTGAACGTCCTAGAGTTTCATTTAATTCGGTTTTCAACTTTACCAATAGTAATCCAAAGAAAAAAGCAAGAAAATCACCCAAATACGAAAAATTTGAAAATTGTAATTGGTAATCTAGCTTTTTCCGCTTGGCTGGTAGAGCAACAAAAATCGGTATTTTGCAAATCTTCCCATTCAGCTCTAAGCGCTCATCTCTGCTAGTTTAGAAGGTATGGCGTAAAGTGTTTTTGACAACTTTTTGTGATTGCTGCCGTTCTAGACCAGCTAGAGAGCTTGTTTTAGGCTCAAATAAAAGAGGAACTTCCCCTCTTGAACGTCCTAGAGTTTCATTTAATTCGGTTTTCAACTTTACCAATAGTGATCCAAAAAAAAAAGGCAAGAAAATCACCCAAATACGAAAAATTTGAAATTTGAAATTGGTAATCTAGCTTTTTCCGCTTGGCTGGTAGAGCAACAAAAATCGGTATTTTGCAAACCTTCCCATTCAGCTCTAAGCGCTCATCTCTGCTAGTTTAGAAGGTATGGCGTATAGTGTTTTTGACAACTTTTTGTGATTGCTGCCGTTCTAGACCAGCTAGAGAGCTTGTTTTAGGCTCAAATAAAAGAGGAACTTCCCGTCTTGAACGTCCTAGAGTTTCATTTAATTCGGTTTTCAACTTTACCAATAGTGATCAAAGAAAAAGGCAAGAAAATAACCAAAATACGAAAAATTTGAAATTCGAAATTGGTAATCTAGCTTTTTCCGCTTGGCTTGTAGAGCAGTTTAAAGTTGTATGCCTGTAGACAAAAAACCCGGTCTTTTGAAAATTCATCCCATTCAACTCTAGGCGCTCTATCTCTGCTAGTGTAGAAGGTACGGCGTAAAGTGTTTTTGACAACTTTTTGTGATTGCTGCCGTTCTAGACCAGCTAGAGAGCTTGTTTTAGGCTCAAATAAAAGTGGAACTTCCCCTCTTGAACGTCCTAGAGTTTCATTTAATTCGGTTTTCAACTTTACCAATAGTAATCCAAAGAAAAAAGCAAGAAAATCACCCAAATACGAAAAATTTGAAAATTGTAATTGGTAATCTAGCTTTTTCCGCTTGGCTGGTAGAGCAACAAAAATCGGTATTTTGCAAATCTTCCCATTCAGCTCTAAGCGCTCATCTCTGCTAGTTTAGAAGGTATGGCGTAAAGTGTTTTTGACAACTTTTTGTGATTTCTGCCGTTCTAGACCAGCTAGAGAGCTTGTTTTAGGCTCAAATAAAAGAGGAACTTCCCCTCTTGAACGTCCTAGAGTTTCATTTAATTCGGTTTTCAACTTTACCAATAGTGATCCAAAAAAAAAAAGGCAAGAAAATCACCCAAATACGAAAAATTTTAAATTTGAAATTGGTAATCTAGCTTTTTCCGCTTGGCTGGTAGAGCAACAAAAATCGGTATTTTGCAAATCTTCCCATTCAGCTCTAAGCGCTCACCTGTGCTAGTTTAGAAGGTACGGCGTAAAGTGTTTTTGACAACTTTTTGTGATTGCTGCCGTTCTAGACCAGCTAGAGAGCTTGTTTTAGGCTCAAATAAAAGTGGAACTTCCCCTCTTGAACGTCCTAGAGTTTCATTTAATTCGGTTTTCAACTTTACCAATAGTAATCCAAAGAAAAAAGCAAGAAAATCACCCAAATACGAAAAATTTGAAAATTGTAATTGGTAATCTAGCTTTTTCCGCTTGGCTGGTAGAGCAACAAAAATCGGTATTTTGCAAATCTTCCCATTCAGCTCTAAGCGCTCATCTCTGCTAGTGTAGAAGATACGGCGTAAAGTGTTTTTGACAACTTTTTGTGATTGCTGCCGTTCTAGACCAGCTAGAGAGCTTGTTTTAGGCTCAAATAAAAGAGGAACTTCCCCTCTTGAACGTCCTAGAGTTTCATTTAATTCGGTTTTCAACTTTACCAATAGTGATCCAAAAAAAAAAAGGCAAGAAAATCACCCAAATACGAAAAATTTGAGATTTGTAATTGGTAATCTAGCTTTTTCCGCTTAGCATGTAGAGCAGTTTAAAGTTGTATGCCTGTAGACAAAAAACCCGGCCTTTAAAAATTCTTCCCATTCAACTCTAGGCGCTCTATCTCTGCTAGTGTAGAAGGTACGGCGTAAAGTGTTTTTGACAACTTTTTGTGATTGCTGCCGTTCTAGACCAGCTAGAGAGCTTGTTTTAGGCTCAAATAAAAGTGGAACTTCCCCTCTTGAACGTCCTAGAGTATCACTTAATTCGGTTTTCAACTTTACCAATAGTAATCCAAAGAAAAAAGCAAGAAAATCACCCAAATACGAAAAATTTGAAAATTGTAATTGGTAATCTAGCTTTTTCCGCTTGGCTGGTAGAGCAACAAAAATCGGTATTTTGCAAATCTTCCCATTCAGCTCTAAGCGCTCACCTGTGCTAGTTTAGAAGGTATGGCGTAAAATGTTTTTGACAACTTTTTGTGATTGCTGCCGTTCTAGACCAGCTAGAGAGCTTGTTTTAGGCTCAAATAAAAGAGGAACTTGAACGTCCTAGAGTTTCATTTAATTCGGTTTTCAACTTTACCAATAGTAATCCAAAGAAAAAAGCAAGAAAATCACCCAAATACGAAAAATTTGAAAATTGTAATTGGTAATCTAGATTTTTCCGCTTGGCTGGTAGAGCAACAAAAATCGGTATTTTGCAAATCTTCCCATTCAGCTCTAAGCGCTCATCTCTGCTAGTTTAGAAGGTATGGCGTAAAGTGTTTTTGACAACTTTTTGTGATTGCTGCCGTTCTAGACCAGCTAGAGAGCTTGTTTTGGGCTCAAATAAAAGAGGAACTTCCCCTCTTGAACGTCCTAGAGTTTCATTTAATTCGGTTTTCAACTTTACCAATAGTGATCCAAAAAAAAAAGGCAAGAAAATCACCCAAATACGAAAAATTTGAAATTTGAAATTGGTAATCTAGCTTTTTCCGCTTGGCTGGTAGAGCAACAAAAATCGGTATTTTGCAAACCTTCCCATTCAGCTCTAAGCGCTCATCTCTGCTAGTTTAGAAGGTATGGCGTATAGTGTTTTTGACAACTTTTTGTGATTGCTGCCGTTCTAGACCAGCTAGAGAGCTTGTTTTAGGCTCAAATAAAAGAGGAACTTCCCCTCTTGAACGTCCTAGAGTTTCATTTAATTCGGTTTTCAACTTTACCAATAGTGATCAAAGAAAAAAGCAAGAAAATCACTCAAATACGAAAATTTGAAGTTTGAAATTGGTAATCTAGCTTTTTCCGCTTGGCTGGTAGAGCAACAAAAATCGGTATTTTTCAAATCATCCCATTCAGCTCTAAGCGCTCATCTCTGCTAGTTTAGATGGTATGGCGTATAGTGTTTTTGACAACTTTTTGTGATTGCTGCCGTTCTAGACCAGCTAGAGAGCTTATTTTAGGCTCAAATAAAAGAGGAACTTCCCGTCTTGAACGTCCTAGAGTTTCATTTAATTCGGTTTTCAACTTTACCAATAGTGATCAAAGAAAAAGGCAAGAAAATAACCAAAATACGAAAAATTTGAAATTCGAAATTGGTAATCTAGCTTTTTCCGCTTGGCTTGTAGAGCAGTTTAAAGTTGTATGCCTGTAGACAAAAAACCCGGTCTTTTGAAAATTCTTCCCATTCAACTCTAGGCGCTCTATCTCTGCTAGTGTAGAAGGTACGGCGTAAAGTGTTTTTGACAACTTTTTGTGATTGCTGCCGTTCTAGACCAGCTAGAGAGCTTGTTTTAGGCTCAAATAAAAGTGGAACTTCCCCTCTTGAACGTCCTAGAGTTTCATTTAATTCGGTTTTCAACTTTACCAATAGTAATCCAAAGAAAAAAGCAAGAAAATCACCCAAATACGAAAAATTTGAAAATTGTAATTGGTAATCTAGCTTTTTCCGCTTGGCTGGTAGAGCAACAAAAATCGGTATTTTGCAAATCTTCCCATTCAGCTCTAAGCGCTCATCTCTGCTAGTTTAGAAGGTATGGCGTAAAGTGTTTTTGACAACTTTTTGTGATTGCTGCCGTTCTAGACCAGCTAGAGAGCTTGTTTTAGGCTCAAATAAAAGAGGAACTTCCCCTCTTGAACGTCCTAGAGTTTCATTTAATTCGGTTTTCAACTTTACCAATAGTGATCCAAAAAAAAAAGGCAAGAAAATCACCCAAATACGAAAAATTTGAAATTTGAAATTGGTAATCTAGCTTTTTCCGCTTGGCTGGTAGAGCAACAAAAATCGGTATTTTGCAAACCTTCCCATTCAGCTCTAAGCGCTCATCTCTGCTAGTTTAGAAGGTATGGCGTATAGTGTTTTTGACAACTTTTTGTGATTGCTGCCGTTCTAGACCAGCTAGAGAGCTTGTTTTAGGCTCAAATAAAAGAGGAACTTCCCGTCTTGAACGTCCTAGAGTTTCATTTAATTCGGTTTTCAACTTTACCAATAGTGATCAAAGAAAAAGGCAAGA
This sequence comes from Coelopa pilipes, assembly GCA_947389925.1. Lineage (NCBI taxonomy): Eukaryota > Metazoa > Arthropoda > Insecta > Diptera > Coelopidae > Coelopa > Coelopa pilipes. The sequence goes on from OX376700.1 coordinate 13,813,090, forward strand.
AAATAACCAAAATACGAAAAATTTGAAATTCGAAATTGGTAATCTAGCTTTTTCCGCTTGGCTTGTAGAGCAGTTTAAAGTTGTATGCCTGTAGACAAAAAACCCGGTCTTTTGAAAATTCATCCCATTCAACTCTAGGCGCTCTATCTCTGCTAGTGTAGAAGGTACGGCGTAAAGTGTTTTTGACAACTTTTTGTGATTGCTGCCGTTCTAGACCAGCTAGAGAGCTTGTTTTAGGCTCAAATAAAAGTGGAACTTCCCCTCTTGAACGTCCTAGAGTTTCATTTAATTCGGTTTTCAACTTTACCAATAGTAATCCAAAGAAAAAAGCAAGAAAATCACCCAAATACGAAAAATTTGAAAATTGTAATTGGTAATCTAGCTTTTTCCGCTTGGCTGGTAGAGCAACAAAAATCGGTATTTTGCAAATCTTCCCATTCAGCTCTAAGCGCTCATCTCTGCTAGTTTAGAAGGTATGGCGTAAAGTGTTTTTGACAACTTTTTGTGATTTCTGCCGTTCTAGACCAGCTAGAGAGCTTGTTTTAGGCTCAAATAAAAGAGGAACTTCCCCTCTTGAACGTCCTAGAGTTTCATTTAATTCGGTTTTCAACTTTACCAATAGTGATCCAAAAAAAAAAAGGCAAGAAAATCACCCAAATACGAAAAATTTTAAATTTGAAATTGGTAATCTAGCTTTTTCCGCTTGGCTGGTAGAGCAACAAAAATCGGTATTTTGCAAATCTTCCCATTCAGCTCTAAGCGCTCACCTGTGCTAGTTTAGAAGGTACGGCGTAAAGTGTTTTTGACAACTTTTTGTGATTGCTGCCGTTCTAGACCAGCTAGAGAGCTTGTTTTAGGCTCAAATAAAAGTGGAACTTCCCCTCTTGAACGTCCTAGAGTTTCATTTAATTCGGTTTTCAACTTTACCAATAGTAATCCAAAGAAAAAAGCAAGAAAATCACCCAAATACGAAAAATTTGAAAATTGTAATTGGTAATCTAGCTTTTTCCGCTTGGCTGGTAGAGCAACAAAAATCGGTATTTTGCAAATCTTCCCATTCAGCTCTAAGCGCTCATCTCTGCTAGTGTAGAAGATACGGCGTAAAGTGTTTTTGACAACTTTTTGTGATTGCTGCCGTTCTAGACCAGCTAGAGAGCTTGTTTTAGGCTCAAATAAAAGAGGAACTTCCCCTCTTGAACGTCCTAGAGTTTCATTTAATTCGGTTTTCAACTTTACCAATAGTGATCCAAAAAAAAAAAGGCAAGAAAATCACCCAAATACGAAAAATTTGAGATTTGTAATTGGTAATCTAGCTTTTTCCGCTTAGCATGTAGAGCAGTTTAAAGTTGTATGCCTGTAGACAAAAAACCCGGCCTTTAAAAATTCTTCCCATTCAACTCTAGGCGCTCTATCTCTGCTAGTGTAGAAGGTACGGCGTAAAGTGTTTTTGACAACTTTTTGTGATTGCTGCCGTTCTAGACCAGCTAGAGAGCTTGTTTTAGGCTCAAATAAAAGTGGAACTTCCCCTCTTGAACGTCCTAGAGTATCACTTAATTCGGTTTTCAACTTTACCAATAGTAATCCAAAGAAAAAAGCAAGAAAATCACCCAAATACGAAAAATTTGAAAATTGTAATTGGTAATCTAGCTTTTTCCGCTTGGCTGGTAGAGCAACAAAAATCGGTATTTTGCAAATCTTCCCATTCAGCTCTAAGCGCTCACCTGTGCTAGTTTAGAAGGTATGGCGTAAAATGTTTTTGACAACTTTTTGTGATTGCTGCCGTTCTAGACCAGCTAGAGAGCTTGTTTTAGGCTCAAATAAAAGAGGAACTTGAACGTCCTAGAGTTTCATTTAATTCGGTTTTCAACTTTACCAATAGTAATCCAAAGAAAAAAGCAAGAAAATCACCCAAATACGAAAAATTTGAAAATTGTAATTGGTAATCTAGCTTTTTCCGCTTGGCTGGTAGAGCAACAAAAATCGGTATTTTGCAAATCTTCCCATTCAGCTCTAAGCGCTCATCTCTGCTAGTTTAGAAGGTATGGCGTAAAGTGTTTTTGACAACTTTTTGTGATTGCTGCCGTTCTAGACCAGCTAGAGAGCTTGTTTTAGGCTCAAATAAAAGAGGAACTTCCCCTCTTGAACGTCCTAGAGTTTCATTTAATTCGGTTTTCAACTTTACCAATAGTGATCCAAAAAAAAAAGGCAAGAAAATCACCCAAATACGAAAAATTTGAAAATTGTAATTGGTAATCTAGCTTTTTCCGCTTGGCTGGTAGAGCAACAAAAATCGGTATTTTGCAAATCTTCCCATTCAGCTCTAAGCGCTCATCTCTGCTAGTTTAGAAGGTATGGCGTAAAGTGTTTTTGACAACTTTTTGTGATTTCTGCCGTTCTAGACCAGCTAGAGAGCTTGTTTTAGGCTCAAATAAAAGAGGAACTTCCCCTCTTGAACGTCCTAGAGTTTCATTTAATTCGGTTTTCAACTTTACCAATAGTGATCCAAAAAAAAAAAGGCAAGAAAATCACCCAAATACGAAAAATTTTAAATTTGAAATTGGTAATCTAGCTTTTTCCGCTTGGCTGGTAGAGCAACAAAAATCGGTATTTTGCAAATCTTCCCATTCAGCTCTAAGCGCTCACCTGTGCTAGTTTAGAAGGTACGGCGTAAAGTGTTTTTGACAACTTTTTGTGATTGCTGCCGTTCTAGACCAGCTAGAGAGCTTGTTTTAGGCTCAAATAAAAGTGGAACTTCCCCTCTTGAACGTCCTAGAGTTTCATTTAATTCGGTTTTCAACTTTACCAATAGTAATCCAAAGAAAAAAGCAAGAAAATCACCCAAATACGAAAAATTTGAAAATTGTAATTGGTAATCTAGCTTTTTCCGCTTGGCTGGTAGAGCAACAAAAATCGGTATTTTGCAAATCTTCCCATTCAGCTCTAAGCGCTCATCTCTGCTAGTGTAGAAGATACGGCGTAAAGTGTTTTTGACAACTTTTTGTGATTGCTGCCGTTCTAGACCAGCTAGAGAGCTTGTTTTAGGCTCAAATAAAAGAGGAACTTCCCCTCTTGAACGTCCTAGAGTTTCATTTAATTCGGTTTTCAACTTTACCAATAGTGATCCAAAAAAAAAAAGGCAAGAAAATCACCCAAATACGAAAAATTTGAGATTTGTAATTGGTAATCTAGCTTTTTCCGCTTAGCATGTAGAGCAGTTTAAAGTTGTATGCCTGTAGACAAAAAACCCGGCCTTTAAAAATTCTTCCCATTCAACTCTAGGCGCTCTATCTCTGCTAGTGTAGAAGGTACGGCGTAAAGTGTTTTTGACAACTTTTTGTGATTGCTGCCGTTCTAGACCAGCTAGAGAGCTTGTTTTAGGCTCAAATAAAAGTGGAACTTCCCCTCTTGAACGTCCTAGAGTATCACTTAATTCGGTTTTCAACTTTACCAATAGTAATCCAAAGAAAAAAGCAAGAAAATCACCCAAATACGAAAATTTTGAAAATTGTAATTGGTAATCTAGCTTTTTCCGCTTGGCTGGTAGAGCAACAAAAATCGGTATTTTGCAAATCTTCCCATTCAGCTCTAAGCGCTCACCTGTGCTAGTTTAGAAGGTATGGCGTAAAATGTTTTTGACAACTTTTTGTGATTGCTGCCGTTCTAGACCAGCTAGAGAGCTTGTTTTAGGCTCAAATAAAAGAGGAACTTGAACGTCCTAGAGTTTCATTTAATTCGGTTTTCAACTTTACCAATAGTAATCCAAAGAAAAAAGCAAGAAAATCACCCAAATACGAAAAATTTGAAAATTGTAATTGGTAATCTAGCTTTTTCCGCTTGGCTGGTAGAGCAACAAAAATCGGTATTTTGCAAATCTTCCCATTCAGCTCTAAGCGCTCATCTCTGCTAGTTTAGAAGGTATGGCGTAAAGTGTTTTTGACAACTTTTTGTGATTGCTGCCGTTCTAGACCAGCTAGAGAGCTTGTTTTAGGCTCAAATAAAAGAGGAACTTCCCCTCTTGAACGTCCTAGAGTTTCATTTAATTCGGTTTTCAACTTTACCAATAGTGATCCAAAAAAAAAAGGCAAGAAAATCACCCAAATACGAAAAATTTGAAATTTGAAATTGGTAATCTAGCTTTTTCCGCTTGGCTGGTAGAGCAACAAAAATCGGTATTTTGCAAACCTTCCCATTCAGCTCTAAGCGCTCATCTCTGCTAGTTTAGAAGGTATGGCGTATAGTGTTTTTGACAACTTTTTGTGATTGCTGCCGTTCTAGACCAGCTAGAGAGCTTGTTTTAGGCTCAAATAAAAGAGGAACTTCCCCTCTTGAACGTCCTAGAGTTTCATTTAATTCGGTTTTCAACTTTACCAATAGTGATCAAAGAAAAAAGCAAGAAAATCACTCAAATACGAAAATTTGAAGTTTGAAATTGGTAATCTAGCTTTTTCCGCTTGGCTGGTAGAGCAACAAAAATCGGTATTTTTCAAATCATCCCATTCAGCTCTAAGCGCTCATCTCTGCTAGTTTAGATGGTATGGCGTATAGTGTTTTTGACAACTTTTTGTGATTGCTGCCGTTCTAGACCAGCTAGAGAGCTTATTTTAGGCTCAAATAAAAGAGGAACTTCCCGTCTTGAACGTCCTAGAGTTTCATTTAATTCGGTTTTCAACTTTACCAATAGTGATCAAAGAAAAAGGCAAGAAAATAACCAAAATACGAAAAATTTGAAATTCGAAATTGGTAATCTAGCTTTTTCCGCTTGGCTTGTAGAGCAGTTTAAAGTTGTATGCCTGTAGACAAAAAACCCGGTCTTTTGAAAATTCTTCCCATTCAACTCTAGGCGCTCTATCTCTGCTAGTGTAGAAGGTACGGCGTAAAGTGTTTTTGACAACTTTTTGTGATTGCTGCCGTTCTAGACCAGCTAGAGAGCTTGTTTTAGGCTCAAATAAAAGTGGAACTTCCCCTCTTGAACGTCCTAGAGTTTCATTTAATTCGGTTTTCAACTTTACCAATAGTAATCCAAAGAAAAAAGCAAGAAAATCACCCAAATACGAAAAATTTGAAAATTGTAATTGGTAATCTAGCTTTTTCCGCTTGGCTGGTAGAGCAACAAAAATCGGTATTTTGCAAATCTTCCCATTCAGCTCTAAGCGCTCATCTCTGCTAGTTTAGAAGGTATGGCGTAAAGTGTTTTTGACAACTTTTTGTGATTGCTGCCGTTCTAGACCAGCTAGAGAGCTTGTTTTAGGCTCAAATAAAAGAGGAACTTCCCCTCTTGAACGTCCTAGAGTTTCATTTAATTCGGTTTTCAACTTTACCAATAGTGATCCAAAAAAAAAGGCAAGAAAATCACCCAAATACGAAAAATTTGAAATTTGAAATTGGTAATCTAGCTTTTTCCGCTTGGCTGGTAGAGCAACAAAAATCGGTATTTTGCAAACCTTCCCATTCAGCTCTAAGCGCTCATCTCTGCTAGTTTAGAAGGTATGGCGTATAGTGTTTTTGACAACTTTTTGTGATTGCTGCCGTTCTAGACCAGCTAGAGAGCTTGTTTTAGGCTCAAATAAAAGAGGAACTTCCCGTCTTGAACGTCCTAGAGTTTCATTTAATTCGGTTTTCAACTTTACCAATAGTGATCAAAGAAAAAGGCAAGAAAATAACCAAAATACGAAAAATTTGAAATTCGAAATTGGTAATCTAGCTTTTTCCGCTTGGCTTGTAGAGCAGTTTAAAGTTGTATGCCTGTAGACAAAAAACCCGGTCTTTTGAAAATTCATCCCATTCAACTCTAGGCGCTCTATCTCTGCTAGTGTAGAAGGTACGGCGTAAAGTGTTTTTGACAACTTTTTGTGATTGCTGCCGTTCTAGACCAGCTAGAGAGCTTGTTTTAGGCTCAAATAAAAGTGGAACTTCCCCTCTTGAACGTCCTAGAGTTTCATTTAATTCGGTTTTCAACTTTACCAATAGTAATCCAAAGAAAAAAGCAAGAAAATCACCCAAATACGAAAAATTTGAAAATTGTAATTGGTAATCTAGCTTTTTCCGCTTGGCTGGTAGAGCAACAAAAATCGGTATTTTGCAAATCTTCCCATTCAGCTCTAAGCGCTCATCTCTGCTAGTTTAGAAGGTATGGCGTAAAGTGTTTTTGACAACTTTTTGTGATTTCTGCCGTTCTAGACCAGCTAGAGAGCTTGTTTTAGGCTCAAATAAAAGAGGAACTTCCCCTCTTGAACGTCCTAGAGTTTCATTTAATTCGGTTTTCAACTTTACCAATAGTGATCCAAAAAAAAAAAGGCAAGAAAATCACCCAAATACGAAAAATTTTAAATTTGAAATTGGTAATCTAGCTTTTTCCGCTTGGCTGGTAGAGCAACAAAAATCGGTATTTTGCAAATCTTCCCATTCAGCTCTAAGCGCTCACCTGTGCTAGTTTAGAAGGTACGGCGTAAAGTGTTTTTGACAACTTTTTGTGATTGCTGCCGTTCTAGACCAGCTAGAGAGCTTGTTTTAGGCTCAAATAAAAGTGGAACTTCCCCTCTTGAACGTCCTAGAGTTTCATTTAATTCGGTTTTCAACTTTACCAATAGTAATCCAAAGAAAAAAGCAAGAAAATCACTCAAATACGAAAATTTGAAGTTTGAAATTGGTAATCTAGCTTTTTCCGCTTGGCTGGTAGAGCAACAAAAATCGGTATTTTTCAAATCATCCCATTCAGCTCTAAGCGCTCATCTCTGCTAGTTTAGATGGTATGGCGTATAGTGTTTTTGACAACTTTTTGTGATTGCTGCCGTTCTAGACCAGCTAGAGAGCTTATTTTAGGCTCAAATAAAAGAGGAACTTCCCGTCTTGAACGTCCTAGAGTTTCATTTAATTCGGTTTTCAACTTTACCAATAGTGATCAAAGAAAAAGGCAAGAAAATAACCAAAATACGAAAAATTTGAAATTCGAAATTGGTAATCTAGCTTTTTCCGCTTGGCTTGTAGAGCAGTTTAAAGTTGTATGCCTGTAGACAAAAAACCCGGTCTTTTGAAAATTCTTCCCATTCAACTCTAGGCGCTCTATCTCTGCTAGTGTAGAAGGTACGGCGTAAAGTGTTTTTGACAACTTTTTGTGATTGCTGCCGTTCTAGACCAGCTAGAGAGCTTGTTTTAGGCTCAAATAAAAGTGGAACTTCCCCTCTTGAACGTCCTAGAGTTTCATTTAATTCGGTTTTCAACTTTACCAATAGTAATCCAAAGAAAAAAGCAAGAAAATCACCCAAATACGAAAAATTTGAAAATTGTAATTGGTAATCTAGCTTTTTCCGCTTGGCTGGTAGAGCAACAAAAATCGGTATTTTGCAAATCTTCCCATTCAGCTCTAAGCGCTCATCTCTGCTAGTTTAGAAGGTATGGCGTAAAGTGTTTTTGACAACTTTTTGTGATTGCTGCCGTTCTAGACCAGCTAGAGAGCTTGTTTTAGGCTCAAATAAAAGAGGAACTTCCCCTCTTGAACGTCCTAGAGTTTCATTTAATTCGGTTTTCAACTTTACCAATAGTGATCCAAAAAAAAAAGGCAAGAAAATCACCCAAATACGAAAAATTTGAAATTTGAAATTGGTAATCTAGCTTTTTCCGCTTGGCTGGTAGAGCAACAAAAATCGGTATTTTGCAAACCTTCCCATTCAGCTCTAAGCGCTCATCTCTGCTAGTTTAGAAGGTATGGCGTAAAGTGTTTTTGACAACTTTTTGTGATTGCTGCCGTTCTAGACCAGCTAGAGAGCTTGTTTTAGGCTCAAATAAAAGAGGAACTTGAACGTCCTAGAGTTTCATTTAATTCGGTTTTCAACTTTACCAATAGTGATCCAAAGAAAAAAGCAAGAAAAACACCCAAATACGAAAATTTGAAGTTTGAAACTGGTTATCTAGCTTTTTCCGCTTGGCTAGTAGAGCAACAAAAATCGGTATTTTTCAAATCTTCCCATTCAGCTCTAAGCGCTCATCTGTGCTAGTTTAGAAGGTATGGCGTAAAGTATTTTTGACAACTTTTTGTGATTGCTGCCGTTCTAAACCAGCTAGAGAGCTTGTTTTAGGCTCAAATAAAAGAGGAACTTCCCGTCTTGAACGTCCTAGAGTTTCATTTAATTCGGTTTTCAACTTTACCAATAGTGATCAAAGAAAAAGGCAAGAAAATAACCAAAATACGAAAAATTTGAAATTCGAAATTGGTAATCTAGCTTTTTCCGCTTGGCTTGTAGAGCAGTTTAAAGTTGTATGCCTGTAGACAAAAAACCCGGTCTTTTGAAAATTCTTCCCATTCAACTCTAGGCGCTCTATCTCTGCTAGTGTAGAAGGTACGGCGTAAAGTGTTTTTGACAACTTTTTGTGATTGCTGCCGTTCTAGACCAGCTAGAGAGCTTGTTTTAGGCTCAAATAAAAGTGGAACTTCCCCTCTTGAACGTCCTAGAGTTTCATTTAATTCGGTTTTCAACTTTACCAATAGTAATCCAAAGAAAAAAGCAAGAAAATCACCCAAATACGAAAAATTTGAAAATTGTAATTGGTAATCTAGCTTTTTCCGCTTGGCTGGTAGAGCAACAAAAATCGGTATTTTGCAAATCTTCCCATTCAGCTCTAAGCGCTCATCTCTGCTAGTTTAGAAGGTATGGCGTAAAGTGTTTTTGACAACTTTTTGTGATTGCTGCCGTTCTAGACCAGCTAGAGAGCTTGTTTTAGGCTCAAATAAAAGAGGAACTTCCCCTCTTGAACGTCCTAGAGTTTCATTTAATTCGGTTTTCAACTTTACCAATAGTGATCCAAAAAAAAAAGGCAAGAAAATCACCCAAATACGAAAAATTTGAAATTTGAAATTGGTAATCTAGCTTTTTCCGCTTGGCTGGTAGAGCAACAAAAATCGGTATTTTGCAAACCTTCCCATTCAGCTCTAAGCGCTCATCTCTGCTAGTTTAGAAGGTATGGCGTATAGTGTTTTTGACAACTTTTTGTGATTGCTGCCGTTCTAGACCAGCTAGAGAGCTTGTTTTAGGCTCAAATAAAAGAGGAACTTCCCGTCTTGAACGTCCTAGAGTTTCATTTAATTCGGTTTTCAACTTTACCAATAGTGATCAAAGAAAAAGGCAAGAAAATAACCAAAATACGAAAAATTTGAAATTCGAAATTGGTAATCTAGCTTTTTCCGCTTGGCTTGTAGAGCAGTTTAAAGTTGTATGCCTGTAGACAAAAAACCCGGTCTTTTGAAAATTCATCCCATTCAACTCTAGGCGCTCTATCTCTGCTAGTGTAGAAGGTACGGCGTAAAGTGTTTTTGACAACTTTTTGTGATTGCTGCCGTTCTAGACCAGCTAGAGAGCTTGTTTTAGGCTCAAATAAAAGTGGAACTTCCCCTCTTGAACGTCCTAGAGTTTCATTTAATTCGGTTTTCAACTTTACCAATAGTAATCCAAAGAAAAAAGCAAGAAAATCACCCAAATACGAAAAATTTGAAAATTGTAATTGGTAATCTAGCTTTTTCCGCTTGGCTGGTAGAGCAACAAAAATCGGTATTTTGCAAATCTTCCCATTCAGCTCTAAGCGCTCATCTCTGCTAGTTTAGAAGGTATGGCGTAAAGTGTTTTTGACAACTTTTTGTGATTTCTGCCGTTCTAGACCAGCTAGAGAGCTTGTTTTAGGCTCAAATAAAAGAGGAACTTCCCCTCTTGAACGTCCTAGAGTTTCATTTAATTCGGTTTTCAACTTTACCAATAGTGATCCAAAAAAAAAAAGGCAAGAAAATCACCCAAATACGAAAAATTTTAAATTTGAAATTGGTAATCTAGCTTTTTCCGCTTGGCTGGTAGAGCAACAAAAATCGGTATTTTGCAAATCTTCCCATTCAGCTCTAAGCGCTCACCTGTGCTAGTTTAGAAGGTACGGCGTAAAGTGTTTTTGACAACTTTTTGTGATTGCTGCCGTTCTAGACCAGCTAGAGAGCTTGTTTTAGGCTCAAATAAAAGTGGAACTTCCCCTCTTGAACGTCCTAGAGTTTCATTTAATTCGGTTTTCAACTTTACCAATAGTAATCCAAAGAAAAAAGCAAGAAAATCACTCAAATACGAAAATTTGAAGTTTGAAATTGGTAATCTAGCTTTTTCCGCTTGGCTGGTAGAGCAACAAAAATCGGTATTTTTCAAATCATCCCATTCAGCTCTAAGCGCTCATCTCTGCTAGTTTAGATGGTATGGCGTATAGTGTTTTTGACAACTTTTTGTGATTGCTGCCGTTCTAGACCAGCTAGAGAGCTTATTTTAGGCTCAAATAAAAGAGGAACTTCCCGTCTTGAACGTCCTAGAGTTTCATTTAATTCGGTTTTCAACTTTACCAATAGTGATCAAAGAAAAAGGCAAGAAAATAACCAAAATACGAAAAATTTGAAATTCGAAATTGGTAATCTAGCTTTTTCCGCTTGGCTTGTAGAGCAGTTTAAAGTTGTATGCCTGTAGACAAAAAACCCGGTCTTTTGAAAATTCTTCCCATTCAACTCTAGGCGCTCTATCTCTGCTAGTGTAGAAGGTACGGCGTAAAGTGTTTTTGACAACTTTTTGTGATTGCTGCCGTTCTAGACCAGCTAGAGAGCTTGTTTTAGGCTCAAATAAAAGTGGAACTTCCCCTCTTGAACGTCCTAGAGTTTCATTTAATTCGGTTTTCAACTTTACCAATAGTAATCCAAAGAAAAAAGCAAGAAAATCACCCAAATACGAAAAATTTGAAAATTGTAATTGGTAATCTAGCTTTTTCCGCTTGGCTGGTAGAGCAACAAAAATCGGTATTTTGCAAATCTTCCCATTCAGCTCTAAGCGCTCATCTCTGCTAGTTTAGAAGGTATGGCGTAAAGTGTTTTTGACAACTTTTTGTGATTGCTGCCGTTCTAGACCAGCTAGAGAGCTTGTTTTAGGCTCAAATAAAAGAGGAACTTCCCCTCTTGAACGTCCTAGAGTTTCATTTAATTCGGTTTTCAACTTTACCAATAGTGATCCAAAAAAAAAAGGCAAGAAAATCACCCAAATACGAAAAATTTGAAATTTGAAATTGGTAATCTAGCTTTTTCCGCTTGGCTGGTAGAGCAACAAAAATCGGTATTTTGCAAACCTTCCCATTCAGCTCTAAGCGCTCATCTCTGCTAGTTTAGAAGGTATGGCGTAAAGTGTTTTTGACAACTTTTTGTGATTGCTGCCGTTCTAGACCAGCTAGAGAGCTTGTTTTAGGCTCAAATAAAAGAGGAACTTGAACGTCCTAGAGTTTCATTTAATTCGGTTTTCAACTTTACCAATAGTGATCCAAAGAAAAAAGCAAGAAAAACACCCAAATACGAAAATTTGAAGTTTGAAACTGGTTATCTAGCTTTTTCCGCTTGGCTAGTAGAGCAACAAAAATCGGTATTTTTCAAATCTTCCCATTCAGCTCTAAGCGCTCATCTGTGCTAGTTTAGAAGGTATGGCGTAAAGTATTTTTGACAACTTTTTGTGATTGCTGCCGTTCTAGACCAGCTAGAGAGCTTGTTTTAGGCTCAAATAAAAGAGGAACTTCAACTCTTAAACGTCCTGGAGTTTCATTTAATTCGGTTTTCAACTTTACCAATAGTGATCAAAGAAAAAGGCAAGAAAATAACCAAAATACGAAAAATTTGAAATTTGAAATTGGTAATCTAGCTTTTTCCGCATGACATGTAGAGCAGTTTAAAGTTGTATGCCTGTAGACAAAAACCCGATCTTTTGAAAATTCTTCCCATTCAACTCTAGGCGCTCTATCTCTGCTAGTGTAGAAGGTACGGCGTAAAGTGTTTTTGACAACTTTTTGTGATTGCTGCCGTTCTAGACCAGCTAGAGAGCTTGTTTTAGGCTCAAATAAAAGTGGAACTTCCCCTCTTGAACGTCCTAGAGTTTCATTTAATTCGGTTTTCAACTTTACCAATAGTAATCCAAAGAAAAAAGCAAGAAAATCACCCAAATACGAAAAATTTGAAAATTGTAATTGGTAATCTAGCTTTTTCCGCTTGGCTGGTAGAGCAACAAAAATCGGTATTTTGCAAATCTTCCCATTCAGCTCTAAGCGCTCATCTCTGCTAGTTTAGAAGGTATGGCGTAAAGTGTTTTTGACAACTTTTTGTGATTGCTGCCGTTCTAGACCAGCTAGAGAGCTTGTTTTAGGCTCAAATAAAAGAGGAACTTCCCCTCTTGAACGTCCTAGAGTTTCATTTAATTCGGTTTTCAACTTTACCAATAGTGATCCAAAAAAAAAGGCAAGAAAATCACCCAAATACGAAAAATTTGAAATTTGAAGCTTTTTCCGCATGACATGTAGAGCAGTTTAAAGTTGTATGCCTGTAGACAAAAACCCGATCTTTTGAAAATTCTTCCCATTCAACTCTAGGCGCTCTATCTCTGCTAGTGTAGAAGGTACGGCGTAAAGTGTTTTTGATAACTTTTTGTGATTGCTGCCGTTCTAGACCAGCTAGAGAGCTTGTTTTAGGCTCAAATAAAAGAGGAACTTTCCCTCTTGAACGTCCTAGAGTTTCATTTAATTCGGTTTTCAACTTTACCAATAGTGATCCAAAGAAAAAAGCAAGAAATTCTCTCAAATACGAAAATTTGAAGTTTGAAATTGGTAATCTAGCTTTTTCCGCTTGGCTGGTAGAGCAACAAAAATCGGTATTTTTCAAATCATCCCATTCAGCTCTAAGCGCTCATCTCTGCTAGTTTAGATGGTATGGCGTATAGTGTTTTTGACAACTTTTTGTGATTGCTGCCGTTCTAGACCAGCTAGAGAGCTTGTTTTAGGCTCAAATAAAAGAGGAACTTCCCGTCTTGAACGTCCTAGAGTTTCATTTAATTCGGTTTTCAACTTTACCAATAGTGATCAAAGAAAAAGGCAAGAAAATAACCAAAATACGAAAAATTTGAAATTCGAAATTGGTAATCTAGTTTTTTCCGCTTGGCTTGTAGAGCAGTTTAAAGTTGTATGCCTGTAGACAAAAAACCCGGTCTTTTGAAAATTCTTCCCATTCAACTCTAGGCGCTCTATCTCTGCTAGTGTAGAAGGTACGGCGTAAAGTGTTTTTGACAACTTTTTGTGATTGCTGCCGTTCTAGACCAGCTAGAGAGCTTGTTTTAGGCTCAAATAAAAGTGGAACTTCCCCTCTTGAACGTCCTAGAGTTTCATTTAATTCGGTTTTCAACTTTACCAATAGTAATCCAAAGAAAAAAGCAAGAAAATCACCCAAATACGAAAAGTTTGAAAATTGTAATTGGTAATCTAGCTTTTTCCGCTTGGCTGGTAGAGCAACAAAAATCGGTATTTTGCAAATCTTCCCATTCAGCTCTAAGCGCTCATCTCTGCTAGTTTAGAAGGTATGGCGTAAAGTGTTTTTGACAACTTTTTGTGATTGCTGCCGTTCTAGACCAGCTAGAGAGCTTGTTTTAGGCTCAAATAAAAGAGGAACTTCCCCTCTTGAACGTCCTAGAGTTTCATTTAATTCGGTTTTCAACTTTACCAATAGTGATCCAAAAAAAAAGGCAAGAAAATCACCCAAATACGAAAAATTTGAAATTTGAAATTGGTAATCTAGCTTTTTCCGCTTGGCTGGTAGAGCAACAAAAATCGGTATTTTGCAAACCTTCCCATTCAGCTCTAAGCGCTCATCTCTGCTAGTTTAGAAGGTATGGCGTAAAGTGTTTTTGACAACTTTTTGTGATTGCTGCCGTTCTAGACCAGCTAGAGACCTTGTTTTAGGCTCAAATAAAAGAGGAACTTCCCCTCTTGAACGTCCTAGAGTTTCATTTAATTCGGTTTTCAACTTTACCAATAGTGATCAAAGAATAAGGCGAGAAAATAACCAAAATACGAAAAATTTGAAATTCGAAATTGGTAATCTAGCTTTTTCCGCTTGGCTTGTAGAGCAGTTTAAAATTGTATGCCTGTAGACTAAAAACCCGGTCTTTTAAAAATTCTTCCCATTCAACTCTAGGCGCTCTATCTCTGCTAGTGTAGAAGGTACGGCGTAAAGTGTTTTTGACAACTTTTTGTGATTGCTGCCGTTCTAGACCAGCTAGAGAGCTTGTTTTAGGCTCAAATAAAAGTGGAACTTCCCCTCTTGAACGTCCTAGAGTATCACTTAATTCGGTTTTCAACTTTACCAATAGTAATCCAAAGAAAAAAGCAAGAAAATCACCCAAATACGAAAAATTTGAAATTTGTAATTGGTAATCTATCTTTTTCCGCTTGGCTGGTAGAGCAACAAAAATCGGTATTTTGTAAATCTTCCCATTCAGCTCTAAGCGCTCACCTGTGCTAGTTTAGAAGGTATGGCGTAAAGTGTTTTTGACAACTTTTTGTGATTGCTGCCGTTCTAGACCAGCTAGAGACCTTGTTTTAGGCTCAAATAAAAGAGGAACTTGAACGTCCTAGAGTTTCATTTAATTCGGTTTTCAACTTTACCAATAGTGATCCAAAGAAAAAAGCAAGAAAAACACCCAAATACGAAAATTTGAAGTTTGAAACTGGTTATCTAGCTTTTTCCGCTTGGCTAGTAGAGCAACAAAAATCGGTATTTTTCAAATCTTCCCATTCAGCTCTAAGCGCTCATCTGTGCTAGTTTAGAAGGTACGGCGTAAAGTATTTTTGACAACTTTTTGTGATTGCTGCCGTTCTAGACCAGCTAGAGAGCTTGTTTTAGGCTCAAATAAAAGAGGAACTTCCCCTCTTGAACGTCTTAGAGTTTCATTTAATTCGGTTTTCAACGAAAAATTTGAAATTCGAAATTGGTAATCTAGCTTTTTCCGCTTGGCTTGTAGAGCAGTTTAAAGTTGTATGCCTGTAGACAAAAAACCCGGTCTTTTAAAAATTCTTCCCATTCAACTCTAGGCGCTCTATCTCTGCTAGTGTAGAAGGTACGGCGTAAAGTGTTTTTGACAACTTTTTGTGATTGCTGCCGTTCTAGACCAGCTAGAGAGCTTGTTTTAGGCTCAAATAAAAGTGGAACTTCCCCTCTTGAACGTCCTAGAGTATCACTTAATTCGGTTTTCAACTTTACCAATAGTAATCCAAAGAAAAAAGCAAGAAAATCACCCAAATACGAAAAATTTGAAATTTGTAATTGGTAATCTAGCTTTTTCCGCTTGGCTGGTAGAGCAACAAAAATCGGTATTTTGCAAATCTTCCCATTCAGCTCTAAGCGCTCACCTGTGCTAGTTTAGAAGGTATGGCGTAAAATGTTTTTGACCACTTTTTGTGATTGCTGCCGTTCTAGACCAGCTAGAGAGCTTGTTTTAGGCTCAAATAAAAGAGGAACTTCCCCTCTTGAACGTCCTAGAGTTTCATTTAATTCGGATTTCAACTTTACCAATAGTGATCCAAAGAAAAAAGCAAGAAAATCACTCAAATACGAAAATTTGAAGTTTGAAATTGGTAATCTAGCTTTTTCCGCTTGGCTGGTAGAGCAACAAAAATCGGTATTTTTCAAATCATCCCATTCAGCTCTAAGCGCTCATCTCTGCTAGTTTAGATGGTATGGCGTATAGTGTTTTTGACAACTTTTTGTGATTGCTGCCGTTCTAGACCAGCTAGAGAGCTAGTTTTAGGCTCAAATAAAAGAGGAACTTCCCGTCTTGAACGTCCAAGAGTTTCATTTAATTCGGTTTTCAACTTTACCAATAGTGATCAAAGAAAAAGGCAAGAAAATAACCAAAATACGAAAAATTTGAAATTCGAAATTGGTAATCTAGCTTTTTCCGCTTGGCTTGTAGAGCAGTTTAAAGTTGTATGCCTGTAGACAAAAAACCCGGTCTTTTCAAAATTCTTCCCATTCAACTCTAGGCGCTCTATCTCTGCTAGTGTAGAAGGTACGGCGTAAAGTGTTTTTGATAACTTTTTGTGATTGCTGCCGTTCTAGACCAGCTAGAGAGCTTGTTTTAGGCTCAAATAAAAGAGGAACTTTCCCTCTTGAACGTCCTAGAGTTTCATTTAATTCGGTTTTCAACTTTACCAATAGTGATCCAAAGAAAAAAGCAAGAAAATCTCTCAAATACGAAAATTTGAAGTTTGAAATTGGTAATCTAGCTTTTTCCGCTTGGCTGGTAGAGCAACAAAAATCGGTATTTTTCAAATCATCCCATTCAGCTCTAAGCGCTCATCTCTGCTAGTTTAGATGGTATGGCGTATAGTGTTTTTGACAACTTTTTGTGATTGCTGCCGTTCTAGACCAGCTAGAGAGCTTGTTTTAGGCTCAAATAAAAGAGGAACTTCCCGTCTTGAACGTCCTAGAGTTTCATTTAATTCGGTTTTCAACTTTACCAATAATGATCAAAGAAAAAGGCAAGAAAATAACCAAAATACGAAAAATTTGAAATTCGAAATTGGTAATCTAGCTTTTTCCGCTTGGCTTGTAGAGCAGTATAAAGTTGTATGCCTGTAGACAAAAAACCCGGTCTTTTCAAAATTCTTCCTATTCAACTCTAGGCGCTCTATCTCTGCTAGTGTAGAAGGTACGGCGTAAAGTGTTTTTGACAACTTTTTGTGATTGCTGCCGTTCTAGACCAGCTAGAGAGCTTGTTTTAGGCTCAAATAAAAGTGGAACTTCCCCTCTTGAACGTCCTAGAGTATCACTTAATTCGGTTTTCAACTTTACCAATAGTGATCCAAAAAAAAAGGCAAAAAAAGCACCCAAATACGAAAAATTTGAAATTTGAAATTGGTAATCTAGCTTTTTCCGCTTGGCTGGTAGAGCAACAAAAATCGGTATTTTGCAAACCTTCCCATTCAGCTCTAAGCGCTCATCTCTGCTAGTTTAGAAGGTATGGCGTAAAGTGTTTTTGACAACTTTTTGTGATTGCTGCCGTTCTAGACCAGCTAGAGAGCTTGTTTTAGGCTCAAATAAAAGAGGAACTTGAACGTCCTAGAGTTTCATTTAATTCGGTTTTCAACTTTACCAATAGTGATCCAAAGAAAAAAGCAAGAAAAACACCCAAATACGAAAATTTGAAGTTTGAAACTGGTTATCTAGCTTTTTCCGCTTGGCTAGTAGAGCAACAAAAATCGGTATTTTTCAAATCTTCCCATTCAACTCTAGGCGCTCTATCTCTGCTAGTTTAGAAGGTACGGGGTAAAGTGTTTTTGACAACCTTTTGTATTGCTGCCGTTCTAGACCAGCTAGAGAGCTTGTTTTAGGCTCAAATATAAGAGGAACTTCCCGTCTTGAACGTCCTAGAGTTTCATTTAATTCGGTTTTCAACTTTACCAATAGTGATCAAAGAAAAAGGCAAGAAAATAACCAAAATACGAAAAATTTGAAATTCGAAATTGGTAATCTAGCTTTTTCCGCTTGGCTTGTAGAGCAGTTTAAAGTTGTATGCCTGTAGACAAAAACCCGGTCTTTTGAAAATTCTTCCCATTCAACTCTAAGCGCTCATCTCTGCTAGTTTAGAAGGTATGGCGTAAAGTGTTTTTGACAACTTTTTGTGATTGCTGCCGTTCTAGACCAGCTAGAGAGCTTGTTTTAGGCTCAAATAAAAGTGGAACTTCCCCTCTTGAACGTCCTAGAGTTTCATTTAATTTGGTTTTCAACTTTACCAATAGCGATCCAAAGAAAAAAGCAAGAAAATCACACAAATACGAAAATTTGAAGTTTGAAATTGCTAATCTAGCTTTTCCCGCTTGGCTGGTAGAGCAGCAAAAATCGGTATTTTTCAAATCATCCCATTCAGCTCTAAGCGCTCATCTCTGCTAGTTTAGATGGTATGGCGTATAGTGTTTTTGACAACTTTTTGTATTGCTGCCGTTCTAGACCAGCTAGAGAGCTTGTTTTAGGCTCAAATAAAAGAGGAACTTCCCGTCTTGAACGTCCTAGAGTTTCATTTAATTCGGTTTTCAACTTTACCAATAGTGATCCAAAGAAAAAAGCAAGAAAATCACCCAAATACGAAAAATTTTAAATTTGAAATTGGTAATCTAGCTTTTTCCGCTTGGCTGGTAGAGCAACAAAAATCGGTATTTTGCAAACCTTCCCATTCAGCTCTAAGCGCTCATCTCTGCTAGTTTAGAAGGTATGGCGTAAAGTGTTTTTGACAACTTTTTGTGATTGCTGCCGTTCTAGACCAGCTAGAGAGCTTGTTTTAGGCTCAAATAAAAGAGGAACTTGAACGTCCTAGAGTTTCATTTAATTCGGTTTTCAACTTTACCAATAGTGATCCAAAGAAAAAAGCAAGAAAAACACCCAAATACGAAAATTTGAAGTTTGAAACTGATTATCTAGCTTTTTCCGCTTGGCTAGTAGAGCAACAAAAATCGGTATTTTTCAAATCTTCCCATTCAGCTCTAAGCGCTCATCTGTGCTAGTTTAGAAGGTATGGTGTAAAGTATTTTTGACAACTTTTTGTGATTGCTGCCGTTCTAGACCAGCTAGAGAGCTTGTTTTAGGCTCAAATAAAAGAGGAACTTCCCGTCTTGAACGTCCTAGAGTTTCATTTAATTCGGTTTTCAACTTTACCAATAGTGATCCAAAGAAAAAAGCAAGAAAATCACTCAAATACGAAAATTTGAAGTTTGAAATTGGTAATCTAGCTTTTTCCGCTTGGCTGGTAGAGCAACAAAAATCGGTATTTTTCAAATCATCCCATTCAGCTCTAAGCGCTCATCTCTGCTAGTTTAGATGGTATGGCGTATAGTGTTTTTGACAACTTTTTGTGATTGCTGCCGTTCTAGACCAGCTAGAGAGCTTGTTTTAGGCTCAAATAAAAGAGGAACTTCCCTTCCTGAACGTCCTAGAGCTTCATTTAATTCGGTTTTCAACTTTACCAATAGTGATCCAAAGAAAAATGCAAGAAAATCACCCAAATACTAAGCCCTAAGCGCTCATCTCTGCTAGTTTAGAAGGTATGGCGTAAAGTGTTTTTGACAACTTTTTGTGATTGCTGCCGTTCTAGACCAGCTAGAAAGCTTGTTTTAGGCTCAAATAAAAGTGGAACTTCCCCTCTTGAACGTCCTAGAGTTTCATTTAATTCGGTTTTCAACTTTACCAATAGTGATCCAAAGAAAATGGCAAGAAAATCACCCAAATACGAAAAATTTGAAATTTGAAATTGGTAATCTAGCTTTTTCCGCTTGGCTTGTAGAGCAGTTTAAAGTTGCAAGAAAATCACCAAAATACGAAAAATTTGAAGTTTGAAATTGGTAATCTAGCTTTTTCCGCTTGGCTTGTAGAGCAGTTTAAAGTTGTATGCCTGTAGACAAAAAATCCGGTCTTTTGAAAATTCTTCCCATTCAACTCTAGGCGCTCTATCTCTGCTAGTGTAGAAGGTACGGCGTAAAGTGTTTTTGACAACTTTTTGTGATTGCTGCCATTCTAGACCAGCTAGAGAGCTTGTTTTAGGCTCAAATAAAAGAGGAACTTCCCGTCTTGAACGTCCTAGAGTTTCATTTAATTCGGTTTTCAACTTTACCAATAGTGATCAAAGAAAAAGGCAATTAAATAACCAAAATACGAAAAATTTGAAATTCGAAATTGGTAATCTAGCTTTTTCCGCTTAGCATGTAGAGCAGTTTAAAGTTGTATGCCTGTAGACAAAAAACCCGGTCTTTTAAAAATTCTTCCCATTCAACTCTAGGCGCTCTATCTCTGCTAGTGTAGAAGGTACGGCGTAAAGTGTTTTTGACAACTTTTTGTGATTGCTGCCGTTCTAGACCAGCTAGAGAGCTTGTTTTAGGGTCAAATAAAAGTGGAACTTCCCGTCTTGAACGTCCTAGAGTTTCATTTAATTCGGTTTTCAACTTTACCAATAGTGATCCAAAGAAAAAAGCAAGAAAATCACTCAAATACGAAAATTTGAAGTTTGAAATTGGTAATCTAGCTTTTTCCGCTTGGCTGGTAGAGCAACAAAAATCGGTATTTTTCAAATCATCCCATTCAGCTCTAAGCGCTCATCTCTGCTAGTTTAGATGGTATGGCGTATAGTGTTTTTGACAACTTTTTGTGATTGCTGCCGTTCTAGACCAGCTAGAGAGCTTGTTTTAGGCTCAAATAAAAGAGGAACTTCCCTTCCTGAACGTCCTACAGCTTCATTTAATTCGGTTTTCAACTTTACCAATAGTGATCCAAAGAAAAAAGCAAGAAAATCACCCAAATACTAAGCCCTAAGCGCTCATCTCTGCTAGTTTAGAAGGTATGGCGTAAAGTGTTTTTGACAACTTTTTGTGATTGCTGCCGTTCTAGACCAGCTAGAGAGCTTGTTTTAGGCTCAAATAAAAGTGGAACTTCCCCTCTTGAACGTCCTAGAGTTTCATTTAATTCGGTTTTCAACTTTACCAATAGTGATCCAAAGAAAATGGCAAGAAAATCACCCAAATACGAAAAATTTGAAATTTGAAATTGGTAATCTAGCTTTTTCCGCTTGGCTTGTAGAGCAGTTTAAAGTTGCAAGAAAATCACCAAAATACGAAAAATTTGAAGTTTGAAATTGGTAATCTAGCTTTTTCCGCTTGGCTTGTAGAGCAGTTTAAAGTTGTATGCCTGTAGACAAAAAATCCGGTCTTTTGAAAATTCTTCCCATTCAACTCTAGGCGCTCTATCTCTGCTAGTGTAGAAGGTACGGCGTAAAGTGTTTTTGACAACTTTTTGTGATTGCTGCCATTCTAGACCAGCTAGAGAGCTTGTTTTAGGCTCAAATAAAAGAGGAACTTTTCCTCTTGAACGTCCTAGAGTTTCATTTAATTCGGTTTTCAACTTTACCAATAGTGATCAAAGAAAAAGGCAAGAAAATAACCAAAATACGAAAAATTTGAAATTCGAAATTGGTAATCTAGCTTTTTCCGCTTAGCATGTAGAGCAGTTTAAAGTTGTATGCCTGTAGACAAAAAACCCGGTCTTTTAAAAATTCTTCCCATTCAACTCTAGGCGCTCTATCTCTGCTAGTGTAGAAGGTATGGCGTAAAGTGTTTTTGACAACTTTTTGTGATTGCTGCCGTTCTAGACCAGCTAGAGAGCTTGTTTTAGGCTCAAATAAAAGAGGAACTTCCCCTCTTGAACGTCCTAGAGTTTCATTTAATTCGGTTTTCAACTTTACCAATAGTGATCCAAAAAAAAAGGCAAAAAAAGCACCCAAATACGAAAAAATTGAAATTTGAAATTGGTAATCTAGCTTTTTCCGCTTGGCTGGTAGAGTAACAAAAATCGGTATTTTGCAAACCTTCCCATTCAGCTCTAAGCGCTCATCTCTGCTAGTTTAGAAGGTATGGCGTAAAGTGTTTTTGACAACTTTTTGTGATTGCTGCCGTTCTAGACCAGCTAGAGAGCTTGTTTTAGGCTCAAATAAAAGAGGAACTTGAACGTCCTAGAGTTTCATTTAATTCGGTTCTCAACTTTACCAATAGTGATCCAAAGAAAAAAGCAAGAAAAACACCCAAATACGAAAATTTGAAGTTTGAAACTGGTTATCTAGCTTTTTCCGCCTGGCTAGTAGAGCAACAAAAATCGGTATTTTTCAAATCTTCCCATTCAGCTCTAAGCGCTCATCTGTGCTAGTTTAGAAGGTATGGCGTAAAGTATTTTTGACAACTTTTTGTGATTGCTGCCGTTCTTGACCAGCTAGAGAGCTTGTTTTAGGCTCAAATAAAAGAGGAACTTCAACTCTTAAACGTCCTGGAGTTTCATTTAATTCGGTTTTCAACTTTACCAATAGTGATCAAAGAAAAAGGCAAGAAAATAACCAAAATACGAAAAATTTGAAATTCGAAATTGGTAATCTAGCTTTTTCCGCTTAGCATGTAGAGCAGTTTAAAGTTGTATGCCTGTAGACAAAAAACCCGGTCTTTTAAAAATTCTTCCCATTCAACTCTAGGCGCTCTATCTCTGCTAGTGTAGAAGGTACGGCGTAAAGTGTTTTTGACAACTTTTTGTGATTGCTGCCGTTCTAGACCAGCTAGAGAGCTTGTTTTAGGGTCAAATAAAAGTGGAACTTCCCCTCTTCAACGTCCTAGAGTTTCATTTAATTCGGTTTTCATCTTTACCAATAGTGATCCAAAGAAAAAAGCAAGAAAATCACCCAAATACGAAAAATTTGGAATTTGAAATTGGTAATCTAGCTTTTTCCGCTTGGCTGGTAGAGCAACAAAAATCGGTATTTTTCAAATCATCCCATTCAGCTCTAAGCGCTCATCTCTGCTAGTTTAGATGGTATGGCGTAAAGTGTTTTTGACAGCTTTTTGTGATTGCTGCCATTCTAGACCAGCTAGAGAGCTTGTTTTAGGCTCAAATAAAAGAGGAACTTCCTCTCTTTAACGTCCTAGTGTTTCATTAAATTCGGTTTTCAACTTTACCAATAGTGATCAAAGAAAAAGGCAAGAAAATAACCAAAATACGAAAAATTTGAAATTTGAAATTGGTAATCTAGCTTTTTCCGCTTGGCTGGTAGAGCAACAAAAATCGGTATTTTGCAAACCTTCCCATTCAGCTCTAAGCGCTCATCTCTGCTAGTTTAGAAGGTATGGCGTAAAGTGTTTTTGACAACTTTTTGTGATTGCTGCCGTTCTAGACCAGCTAGAGAGCTTGTTTTAGGCTCAAATAAAAGAGGAACTTGAACGTCCTAGAGTTTCATTTAATTCGGTTTTCAACTTTACCAATAGTGATCCAAAGAAAAAGGCAAGAAAATCACCCAAATATGAAAAATTTGAAATTTGAAATTGGTAATCTAGCTTTTTCCGCTTGTCTTGTAGACCAGTTTAAAGTTGTATGGCTGTAGACAAAAAACCCGGTCTTTTCAAAATTCTACCCATTCAACTCTAGGCGCTCTATCTCTGCTAGTTTAGAAGGTACGGGGTAAAGTGTTTTTGACAACCTTTTGTATTGCTGCCGTTCTAGACCAGCTAGAGAGCTTGTTTTAGGCTCAAATATAAGAGGAACTTCCCGTCTTGAACGTCCTAGAGTTTCATTTAATTCGGTTTTCAACTTTACCAATAGTGATCAAAGAAAAAGGCAAGAAAATAACCAAAATACGAAAAATTTGAAATTCGAAATTGGTAATCTAGCTTTTTCCGCTTGGCTTGTAGAGCAGTTTAAAGTTGTATGCCTGTAGACAAAAAACCCGGTCTTTTGAAAATTCTTTCCATTCAACTCTAGGCGCTCTATCTCTGCTAGTGTAGAAGGTACGGCGTAAAGTGTTTTTGACAACTTTTTGTGATTGCTGCCGTTCTAGACCAGCTAGAGAGCTTGTTTTAGGCTCAAATAAAAGAGGAACTTCCCGTCTTGAACGTCCTAGAGTTTCATTTAAACTTTTTGTGATTGCTGCCGTTCTAGACCAGCTAGAGAGCTTGTTTTAGGCTCAAATAAAAGAGGAACTTGAACGTCCTAGAGTTTCATTTAATTCGGTTTTCAACTTTACCAATAGTAATCCAAAGAAAAAAGCAAGAAAATCACCCAAATACGAAAAATTTGAAAATTGTAATTGGTAATCTAGCTTTTTCCGCTTGGCTGGTAGAGCAACAAAAATCGGTATTTTGCAAATCTTCCCATTCAGCTCTAAGCGCTCATCTCTGCTAGTTTAGAAGGTATGGCGTAAAGTGTTTTTGACAACTTTTTGTGATTGCTGCCGTTCTAGACCAGCTAGAGAGCTTGTTTTAGGCTCAAATAAAAGAGGAACTTCCCGTCTTGAACGTCCTAGAGTTTCATTTAATTCGGTTTTCAACTTTTTGTGATTTGAAATTCGAAATTGGTAATCTAGCTTTTTCCGCTTAGCATGTAGAGCAGTTTAAAGTTGTATGCCTGTAGACAAAAAACCCGGTCTTTTAAAAATTCTTCCCATTCAACTCTAGGCGCTCTATCTCTGCTAGTGTAGAAGGTATGGCGTAAAGTGTTTTTGACAACTTTTTGTGATTGCTGCCGTTCTAGACCAGCTAGAGAGCTTGTTTTAGGCTCAAATAAAAGAGGAACTTCCCCTCTTGAACGTCCTAGAGTTTCATTTAATTCGGTTTTCAACTTTACCAATAGTGATCCAAAAAAAAAGGCAAAAAAAGCACCCAAATACGAAAAAATTGAAATTTGAAATTGGTTATCTAGCTTTTTCCGCTTGGCTAGTAGAGCAACAAAAATCGGTATTTTTCAAATCTTCCCATTCAGCTCTAAGCGCTCATCTGTGCTAGTTTAGAAGGTATGGCGTAAAGTATTTTTGACAACTTTTTGTGATTGCTGCCGTTCTTGACCAGCTAGAGAGCTTGTTTTAGGCTCAAATAAAAGAGGAACTTCAACTCTTAAACGTCCTGGAGTTTCATTTAATTCGGTTTTCAACTTTACCAATAGTGATCAAAGAAAAAGGCAAGAAAATAACCAAAATACGAAAAATTTGAAATTCGAAATTGGTAATCTAGCTTTTTCCGCTTAGCATGTAGAGCAGTTTAAAGTTGTATGCCTGTAGACAAAAAACCCGGTATTTTAAAAATTCTTCCCATTCAACTCTAGGCGCTCTATCTCTGCTAGTGTAGAAGGTACGGCGTAAAGTGTTTTTGACAACTTTTTGTGATTGCTGCCGTTCTAGACCAGCTAGAGAGCTTGCTTTAGGGTCAAATAAAAGTGGAACTTCCCCTCTTCAACGTCCTAGAGTTTCATTTAATTAGGTTTTCATCTTTACCAATAGTGATCCAAAGAAAAAAGCAAGAAAATCACCCAAATACGAAAAATTTGGAATTTGAAATTGGTAATCTAGCTTTTTCCGCTTGGCTGGTAGAGCAACAAAAATCGGTATTTTTCAAATCATCCCATTCAGCTCTAAGCGCTCATCTCTGCTAGTTTAGATGGTATGGCGTAAAGTGTTTTTGACAACTTTTTGTGATTGCTGCCATTCTAGACCAGCTAGAGAGCTTGTTTTAGGCTCAAATAAAAGAGGAACTTCCTCTCTTTAACGTCCTAGTGTTTCATTAAATTCGGTTTTCAACTTTACCAATAGTGATCAAAGAAAAAGGCAAGAAAATAACCAAAATACGAAAAATTTGAAATTTGAAATTGGTAATCTAGCTTTTTCCGCTTGGCTGGTAGAGCAACAAAAATCGGTATTTTGCAAACCTTCCCATTCAGCTCGAAGCGCTCATCTCTGCTAGTTTAGAAGGTATGGCGTAAAGTGTTTTTGACAACTTTTTGTGATTGCTGCCGTTCTAGACCAGCTAGAGACCTTGTTTTAGGCTCAAATAAAAGAGGAACTTGAACGTCCTAGAGTTTCATTTAATTCGGTTTTCAACTTTACCAATAGTGATCCAAAGAAAAAGGCAAGAAAATCACCCAAATATGAAAAATTTGAAATTTGATATTGGTAATCTAGCTTTTTCCGCTTGTCTTGTAGACCAGTTTAAAGTTGTATGGCTGTAGACAAAAAACCCGGTCTTTTCAAAATTCTACCCATTCAACTCTAGGCGCTCTATCTCTGCTAGTTTAGAAGGTACGGGGTAAAGTGTTTTTGACAACCTTTTGTATTGCTGCCGTTCTAGACCAGCTAGAGAGCTTGTTTTAGGCTCAAATATAAGAGGAACTTCCCGTCTTGAACGTCCTAGAGTTTCATTTAATTCGGTTCTCAACTTTACCAATAGTGATCAAAGAAAAAGGCAAGAAAATAACCAAAATACGAAAAATTTGAAATTCGAAATTGGTAATCTAGCTTTTTCCGCTTGGCTTGTAGAGCAGTTTAAAGTTGTATGCCTGTAGACAAAAAACCCGGTCTTTTGAAAATTCTTTCCATTCAACTCTAGGCGCTCTATCTCTGCTAGTGTAGAAGGTACGGCGTAAAGTGTTTTTGACAACTTTTTGTGATTGCTGCCGTTCTAGACCAGCTAGAGAGCTTGTTTTAGGCTCAAATAAAAGAGGAACTTCCCGTCTTGAACGTCCTAGAGTTTCATTTAAACTTTTTGTGATTGCTGCCGTTCTAGACCAGCTAGAGAGCTTGTTTTAGGCTCAAATAAAAGAGGAACTTGAACGTCCTAGAGTTTCATTTAATTCGGTTTTCAACTTTACCAATAGTAATCCAAAGAAAAAAGCAAGAAAATCACCCAAATACGAAAAATTTGAAAATTGTAATTGGTAATCTAGCTTTTTCCGCTTGGCTGGTAGAGCAACAAAAATCGGTATTTTGCAAATCTTCCCATTCAGCTCTAAGCGCTCATCTCTGCTAGTTTAGAAGGTATGGCGTAAAGTGTTTTTGACAACTTTTTGTGATTGCTGCCGTTCTAGACCAGCTAGAGAGCTTGTTTTAGGCTCAAATAAAAGAGGAACTTGAACGTCCTAGAGTTTCATTTAATTCGGTTTTCAACTTTACCAATAGTGATCCAAAGAAAAAAGCAAGAAAAACACCCAAATACGAAAATTTGAAGTTTGAAACTGGTTATCTAGCTTTTTCCGCTTGGCTAGTAGAGCAACAAAAATCGGTATTTTTCAAATCTTCCCATTCAGCTCTAAGCGCTCATCTGTGCTAGTTTAGAAGGTATGGCGTAAAGTATTTTTGACAACTTTTTGTGATTGCTGCCGTTCTTGACCAGCTAGAGAGCTTGTTTTAGGCTCAAATAAAAGAGGAACTTCAACTCTTAAACGTCCTGGAGTTTCATTTAATTCGGTTTTCAACTTTACCAATAGTGATCAAAGAAAAAGGCAAGAAAATAACCAAAATACGAAAAATTTGAAATTCGAAATTGGTAATCTAGCTTTTTCCGCTTAGCATGTAGAGCAGTTTAAAGTTGTATGCCTGTAGACAAAAAACCCGGTCTTTTAAAAATTCTTCCCATTCAACTCTAGGCGCTCTATCTCTGCTAGTGTAGAAGGTACGGCGTAAAGTGTTTTTGACAACTTTTTGTAATTGCTGCCGTTCTAGACCAGCTAGAGAGCTTGTTTTAGGGTCAAATAAAAGTGGAACTTCCCCTCTTCAACGTCCTAGAGTTTCATTTAATTCGGTTTTCATCTTTACCAATAGTGATCCAAAGAAAAAAGCAAGAAAATCACCCAAATACGAAAAATTTGGAATTTGAAATTGGTAATCTAGCTTTTTCCGCTTGGCTGGTAAAGCAACAAAAATCGGTATTTTTCAAATCATCCCATTCAGCTCTAAGCGCTCATCTCTGCTAGTTTAGATGGTATGGCGTAAAGTGTTTTTGACAACTTTTTGTGATTGCTGCCATTCTAGACCAGCTAGAGAGCTTGTTTTAGGCTCAAATAAAAGAGGAACTTCCTCTCTTTAACGTCCTAGTGTTTCATTAAATTCGGTTTTCAACTTTACCAATAGTGATCAAAGAAAAAGGCAAGAAAATAACCAAAATACGAAAAATTTGAAATTTGAAATTGGTAATCTAGCTTTTTCCGCTTGGCTGGTAGAGCAACAAAAATCGGTATTTTGCAAACCTTCCCATTCAGCTCTAAGCGCTCATCTCTGCTAGTTTAGAAGGTATGGCGTAAAGTGTTTTTGACAACTTTTTGTGATTGCTGCCGTTCTAGACCAGCTAGAGAGCTTGTTTTATGCTCAAATAAAAGAGGAACTTGAACGTCCTAGAGTTTCATTTAATTCGGTTTTCAACTTTACCAATAGTGATCCAAAGAAAAAGGCAAGAAAATCACCCAAATATGAAAAATTTGAAATTTGAAATTGGTAATCTAGCTTTTTCCGCTTGGCTTGTAGACCAGTTTAAAGTTGTATGGCTGTAGACAAAAAACCCGGTCTTTTCAAAATTCTACCCATTCAACTCTAGGCGCTCTATCTCTGCTAGTTTAGAAGGTACGGGGTAAAGTGTTTTTGACAACCTTTTGTATTGCTGCCGTTCTAGACCAGCTAGAGAGCTTGTTTTAGGCTCAAATATAAGAGGAACTTCCCGTCTTGAACGTCCTAGAGTTTCATTTAATTCGGTTTTCAACTTTACCAATAGTGATCAAAGAAAAAGGCAAGAAAATAACCAAAATACGAAAAATTTGAAATTCGAAATTGGTAATCTAGCTTTTTCCGCTTGGCTTGTAGAGCAGTTTAAAGTTGTATGCCTGTAGACAAAAAACCCGGTCTTTTGAAAATTCTTTCCATTCAACTCTAGGCGCTCTATCTCTGCTAGTGTAGAAGGTACGGCGTAAAGTGTTTTTGACAACTTTTTGTGATTGCTGCCGTTCTAGACCAGCTAGAGAGCTTGTTTTAGGCTCAAATAAAAGAGGAACTTCCCGTCTTGAACGTCCTAGAGTTTCATTTAAACTTTTTGTGATTGCTGCCGTTCTAGACCAGCTAGAGAGCTTGTTTTAGGCTCAAATAAAAGAGGAACTTGAACGTCCTAGAGTTTCATTTAATTCGGTTTTCAACTTTACCAATAGTAATCCAAAGAAAAAAGCAAGAAAATCACCCAAATACGAAAAATTTGAAAATTGTAATTGGTAATCTAGCTTTTTCCGCTTGGCTGGTAGAGCAACAAAAATCGGTATTTTGCAAATCTTCCCATTCAGCTCTAAGCGCTCATCTCTGCTAGTTTAGAAGGTATGGCGTAAAGTGTTTTTGACAACTTTTTGTGATTGCTGCCGTTCTAGACCAGCTAGAGAGCTTGTTTTAGGCTCAAATAAAAGAGGAACTTGAACGTCCTAGAGTTTCATTTAATTCGGTTTTCAACTTTACCAATAGTGATCCAAAGAAAAAAGCAAGAAAAACACCCAAATACGAAAATTTGAAGTTTGAAACTGGTTATCTAGCTTTTTCCGCTTGGCTAGTAGAGCAACAAAAATCGGTATTTTTCAAATCTTCCCATTCAGCTCTAAGCGCTCATCTGTGCTAGTTTAGAAGGTATGGCGTAAAGTATTTTTGACAACTTTTTGTGATTGCTGCCGTTCTTGACCAGCTAGAGAGCTTGTTTTAGGCTCAAATAAAAGAGGAACTTCAACTCTTAAACGTCCTGGAGTTTCATTTAATTCGGTTTTCAACTTTACCAATAGTGATCAAAGAAAAAGGCAAGAAAATAACCAAAATACGAAAAATTTGAAATTCGAAATTGGTAATCTAGCTTTTTCCGCTTAGCATGTAGAGCAGTTTAAAGTTGTATGCCTGTAGACAAAAAACCCGGTCTTTTAAAAATTCTTCCCATTCAACTCTAGGCGCTCTATCTCTGCTAGTGTAGAAGGTACGGCGTAAAGTGTTTTTGACAACTTTTTGTGATTGCTGCCGTTCTAGACCAGCTAGAGAGCTTGTTTTAGGGTCAAATAAAAGTGGAACTTCCCCTCTTCAACGTCCTAGAGTTTCATTTAATTCGGTTTTCATCTTTACCAATAGTGATCCAAAGAAAAAAGCAAGAAAAACACCCAAATACGAAAAATTTGGAATTTGAAATTGGTAATCTAGCTTTTTCCGCTTGGCTGGTAAAGCAACAAAAATCGGTATTTTTCAAATCATCCCATTCAGCTCTAAGCGCTCATCTCTGCTAGTTTAGATGGTATGGCGTAAAGTGTTTTTGACAACTTTTTGTGATTGCTGCCATTCTAGACCAGCTAGAGAGCTTGTTTTAGGCTCAAATAAAAGAGGAACTTCCTCTCTTTAACGTCCTAGTGTTTCATTAAATTCGGTTTTCAACTTTACCAATAGTGATCAAAGAAAAAGGCAAGAAAATAACCAAAATACGAAAAATTTGAAATTTGAAATTGGTAATCTAGCTTTTTCCGCTTGGCTGGTAGAGCAACAAAAATCGGTATTTTGCAAACCTTCCCATTCAGCTCTAAGCGCTCATCTCTGCTAGTTTAGAAGGTATGGCGTAAAGTGTTTTTGACAACTTTTTGTGATTGCTGCCGTTCTAGACCAGCTAGAGAGCTTGTTTTATGCTCAAATAAAAGAGGAACTTGAACGTCCTAGAGTTTCATTTAATTCGGTTTTCAACTTTACCAATAGTGATCCAAAGAAAAAGGCAAGAAAATCACCCAAATATGAAAAATTTGAAATTTGAAATTGGTAATCTAGCTTTTTCCGCTTGGCTTGTAGACCAGTTTAAAGTTGTATGGCTGTAGACAAAAAACCCGGTCTTTTCAAAATTCTACCCATTCAACTCTAGGCGCTCTATCTCTGCTAGTTTAGAAGGTACGGGGTAAAGTGTTTTTGACAACCTTTTGTATTGCTGCCGTTCTAGACCAGCTAGAGAGCTTGTTTTAGGCTCAAATATAAGAGGAACTTCCCGTCTTGAACGTCCTAGAGTTTCATTTAATTCGGTTTTCAACTTTACCAATAGTGATCAAAGAAAAAGGCAAGAAAATAACCAAAATACGAAAAATTTGAAATTCGAAATTGGTAATCTAGCTTTTTCCGCTTGGCTTGTAGAGCAGTTTAAAGTTGTATGCCTGTAGACAAAAAACCCGGTCTTTTGAAAATTCTTTCCATTCAACTCTAGGCGCTCTATCTCTGCTAGTGTAGAAGGTACGGCGTAAAGTGTTTTTGACAACTTTTTGTGATTGCTGCCGTTCTAGACCAGCTAGAGAGCTTGTTTTAGGCTCAAATAAAAGAGGAACTTCCCGTCTTGAACGTCCTAGAGTTTCATTTAAACTTTTTGTGATTGCTGCCGTTCTAGACCAGCTAGAGAGCTTGTTTTAGGCTCAAATAAAAGAGGAACTTGAACGTCCTAGAGTTTCATTTAATTCGGTTTTCAACTTTACCAATAGTAATCCAAAGAAAAAAGCAAGAAAATCACCCAAATACGAAAAATTTGAAAATTGTAATTGGTAATCTAGCTTTTTCCGCTTGGCTGGTAGAGCAACAAAAATCGGTATTTTGCAAATCTTCCCATTCAGCTCTAAGCGCTCATCTCTGCTAGTTTAGAAGGTATGGCGTAAAGTGTTTTTGACAACTTTTTGTGATTGCTGCCGTTCTAGACCAGCTAGAGAGCTTGTTTTAGGCTCAAATAAAAGAGGAACTTCCCGTCTTGAACGTCCTAGAGTTTCATTTAATTCGGTTTTCAACTTTACCAATAGTGATCCAAAAAAAAAGGCAAGAAAATCACCCAAATACGAAAAATTTGAAATTTGAAATTGGTAATCTAGCTTTTTCCGCTTGGCTGGTAGAGCAACAAAAATCGGTATTTTGCAAACCTTCCCATTCAGCTCTAAGCGCTCATCTGTGCTAGTTTAGAAGGTATGGCGTAAAGTATTTTTGACAACTTTTTGTGATTGCTGCCGTTCTAGACCAGCTAGAGAGCTTGTTTTAGGCTCAAATAAAAGAGGAACTTGAACGTCCTAGAGTTTCATTTAATTCGGTTTTCAACTTTACCAATAGTGATCCAAAGAAAAAAGCAAGAAAAACACCCAAATACGAAAATTTGAAGTTTGAAACTGGTTATCTAGCTTTTTCCGCTTGGCTAGTAGAGCAACAAAAATCGGTATTTTTCAAATCTTCCCATTCAGCTCTAAGCGCTCATCTGTGCTAGTTTAGAAGGTATGGCGTAAAGTATTTTTGACAACTTTTTGTGATTGCTGCCGTTCTAGACCAGCTAGAGAGCTTGTTTTAGGCTCAAATAAAAGAGGAACTTCCCGTCTTGAACGTCCTAGAGTTTCATTTAATTCGGTTTTCAACTTTACCAATAGTGATCCAAAGAAAAAAGCAAGAAAATCACTCAAATACGAAAATTTGAAGTTTGAAATTGGTAATCTAGCTTTTTCCGCTTGGCTGGTAGAGCAACAAAAATCGGTATTTTTCAAATCATCCCATTCAGCTCTAAGCGCTCATCTCTGCTAGTTTAGATGGTATGGCGTATAGTGTTTTTGACAACTTTTTGTGATTGCTGCCGTTCTAGACCAGCTAGAGAGCTTGTTTTAGGCTCAAATAAAAGAGGAACTTCCCGTCTTGAACGTCCTAGAGTTTCATTTAATTCGGTTTTCAACTTTACCAATAGTGATCAAAGAAAAAGGCAAGAAAATAACCAAAATACGAAAAATTTGAAATTCGAAATTGGTAATCTAGCTTTTTCCGCTTGGCTTGTAGAGCAGTTTAAAGTTGTATGCCTGTAGACAAAAAACCCGGTCTTTTGAAAATTCTTCCCATTCAACTCTAGGCGCTCTATCTCTGCTAGTGTAGAAGGTACGGCGTAAAGTGTTTTTGACAACTTTTTATGATTGCTGCCGTTCTAGACCAGCTAGAGAGCTTGTTTTAGGCTCAAATAAAAGTGGAACTTCCCCTCTTGAACGTCCTAGAGTTTCATTTAATTCGGTTTTCAACTTTACCAATAGTAATCCAAAGAAAAAAGCAAGAAAATCACCCAAATACGAAAAATTTGAAAATTGTAATTGGTAATCTAGCTTTTTCCGCTTGGCTGGTAGAGCAACAAAAATCGGTATTTTGCAAATCTTCCCATTCAGCTCTAAGCGCTCATCTCTGCTAGTTTAGAAGGTATGGCGTAAAGTGTTTTTGACAACTTTTTGTGATTGCTGCCGTTCTAGACCAGCTAGAGAGCTTGTTTTAGGCTCAAATAAAAGAGGAACTTCCCCTCTTGAACGTCCTAGAGTTTCATTTAATTCGGTTTTCAACTTTACCAATAGTGATCCAAAAAAAAAAGGCAAGAAAATCACCCAAATACGAAAAATTTGAAATTTGAAATTGGTAATCTAGCTTTTTCCGCTTGGCTGGTAGAGCAACAAAAATCGGTATTTTGCAAACCTTCCCATTCAGCTCTAAGCGCTCATCTCTGCTAGTTTAGAAGGTATGGCGTAAAGTGTTTTTGACAACTTTTTGTGATTGCTGCCGTTCTAGACCAGCTAGAGAGCTTGTTTTAGGCTCAAACAAAAGAGGAACTTGAACGTCCTAGAGTTTCATTTAATTCGGTTTTCAACTTTACCAATAGTGATCCAAAGAAAAAAGCAAGAAAAACACCCAAATACGAAAATTTGAAGTTTGAAACTGGTTATCTAGCTTTTTCCGCTTGTCTAGTAGAGCAACAAAAATCGGTATTTTTCAAATCTTCCCATTCAGCTCTAAGCGCTCATCTGTGCTAGTTTAGATGGTATGGCGTATAGTGTTTTTGACAACTTTTTGTGATTGCTGCCGTTCTAGACCAGCTAGAGAGCTTGTTTTAGGCTCAAATAAAAGAGGAACTTCCCGTCTTGAACGTCCTAGAGTTTCATTTAAACTTTTTGTGATTGCTGCCGTTCTAGACCAGCTAGAGAGCTTGTTTTAGGCTCAAATAAAAGAGGAACTTCCCCTCTTAAACGTCCTAGAGTTTCATTTAATTCGGTTTTCAACTTTACCAATGTGATCCAAAAAAAAAAGGCAAGAAAATCACCCAAATACGAAAAATTTGAAATTTGAAATTGGTAATCTAGCTTTTTCCGCTTGGCTGGTAGAGCAACAAAAATCGGTATTTTGCAAACCTTCCCATTCAGCTCTAAGCGCTCATCTCTGCTAGTTTAGAAGGTATGGCGTAAAGTGTTTTTGACAACTTTTTGTGATTGCTGCCGTTCTAGACCAGCTAGAGAGCTTGTTTTAGGCTCAAATAAAAGAGGAACTTGAACGTCCTAGAGTTTCATTTAATTCGGTTTTCAACTTTACCAATAGTGATCCAAAGGAAAAAGCAAGAAAAACACCCAAATACGAAAATTTGAAGTTTGAAACTGGTTATCTAGCTTTTTCCGCTTGGCTAGTAGAGCAACAAAAATCGGTATTTTTCAAATCTTCCCATTCAGCTCTAAGCGCTCATCTGTGCTAGTTTAGAAGGTATGGCGTAAAGTATTTTTGACAACTTTTTGTGATTGCTGCCGTTCTAGACCAGCTAGAGAGCTTGTTTTAGGCTCAAATAAAAGAGGAACTTCAACTCTTAAACGTCCTTGAGTTTCATTTAATTCGGTTTTCAACTTTACCAATAGTGATCAAAGAAAAAGGCAAGAAAATAACCAAAATACGAAAAATTTGAAATTCGAAATTGGTAATCTAGCTTTTTCCGCTTAGCATGTAGAGCAGTTTAAAGTTGTATGCCTGTAGACAAAAAACCCGGTCTTTTAAAAATTCTTCCCATTCAACTCTAGGCGCTCTATCTCTGCTAGTGTAGAAGGTACGGCGTAAAGTGTTTTTGACAACTTTTTGTGATTGCTGCCGTTCTAGACCAGCTAGAGAGCTTGTTTTAGGGTCAAATAAAAGTGGAACTTCCTCTCTTCAACGTCCTAGAGTTTCATTTAATTCGGTTTTCAACTTTACCAATAGTGATCCAAAGAAAAAAGCAAGAAAAACACCCAAATACGAAAATTTGAAGTTTGAAACTGGTTATCTAGCTTTTTCCGCTTGGCTAGTAGAGCAACAAAAATCGGTATTTTTCAAATCTTCCCATTCAGCTCTAAGCGCTCATCTGTGCTAGTTTAGAAGGTATGGTGTAAAGTGTTTTTGACAACTTTTTGTGATTGCTGCCGTTCTAGACCAGCTAGAGAGCTTGTTTTAGGGTCAAATAAAAGTGGAGCTTCCCCTCTTCAACGTCCTAGAGTTTCATTTAATTCGGTTTTCAACTTTACCAATAGTGATCCAAAGAAAAAAGCAAGAAAATCACCCAAATACGAAAAATTTGGAATTTGAAATTGGTAATCTAGCTTTTTCCGCTCGGCTGGTAGAGCAACAAAAATCGGTATTTTGCAAATCTTCCCATTCAGCTCTAAGCGCTCATCTCTGCTAGTTTGGAAGGTATGGCGTAAAGTGTTTTTGACAACTTTTTGTGATTGCTGCCGTTCTAGACCAGCTAGAGAGCTTGTTTTAGGCTCAAATAAAAGAGGAACTTCCCCTCTTGAACGTCCTAGAGTTTCATTTAATTCGGTTTTCAACTTTACCACTAGTGATCCAAAAAAAAAAAGGCAAGAAAATCACCCAAATACGAAAAATTTGAAATTTGAAATTGGTAATCTAGCTTTTCCCGCATGGCTGGTAGAGCAACAAAAATCGGTATTTTGCAAACCTTCCCATTCAGCTCTAAGCGCTCATCTCTGCTTTGTTTTTGACAACTTTTTGTGATTGCTGCCGTTCTAGACCAGGCAAGAAAATAACCAAAATACGAATAATTTGAAATTTGAAATTGGTAATCTAGCTATTTCCGCTTGGCATGTAGAGCAGTTTAAAGTTGTATGCCTGTAGACAAAAAACCCGGTCTTTTGAAAATTCTTTCCATTCAGCTCTAAGCGCTCATCTGTGCTAGTTTAGAAGGTATGGCGTAAAGTGTTTTTGACAACTTTTTGTGATTGCTGCCGTTCTAGACCAGCTAGAGAGCTTGTTTTAGGCTCAAATAAAAGAGGAACTTCCTCTCTTTAACGTCCTAGTGTTTCATTTAATTCGGTTTTCAACTTTACCAATAGTGATCAAAGAAAAAGGCAAGAAAATAACCAAAATACGAAAAATTTGAAATTGGTAATCTAGCTTTTTCCGCTTAGCATGTAGAGCAGTTTAAAGTTGTATGCCTGTAGACAAAAAACCCGGTCTTTTAAAAATTCTTCCCATTCAACTCTAGGCGCTCTATCTCTGCTAGTGTAGAAGGTACGGCGTAAAGTGTTTTTGACAACTTTTTGTGATTGCTGCCGTTCTAGACCAGCTAGATAGCTTGTTTTAGGCTCAAATAAAAGAGGAACTTCCCCTCTTGAACGTCCTAGAGTTTCATTTAATTCGGTTTTCAACTTTACCAATAGTGATCCAAAGAAAAAAGCAAGAAAATCACCTAAATACGAAAAATTTGAAATTTGAAATTGGTAATCTAGCTTTTTCCGCTTAGCATGTAGAGCAGTTTAAAGTTGTATGCCTGTAGACAAAAAACCCGGTCTTTTCAAAATTCTTCCCATTCAACTCTAGGCGCTCTATCTCTGCTAGTGTAGAAGGTACGGCGTAAAGTGTTTTTAACAACTTTTTGTATTGCTGCCGTTCTAGACCAGCTAGAGAGCTTGTTTTAGGCTCAAATAAAAGAGGAACTTCCCCTCTTGAACGTCCTATAGTTTCATTTAATTCGGTTTTCAACTTTACCAATTATGATCCAAAGAAAAAAGCAAGAATATCACCCAAATACGAATACTTTGAAATTTGAAATTGGTAATCTAGCTTTTTCCGCATGACATGTAGAGCAGTTTAAAGTTGTATGCCTGTAGACAAAAACCCGGTCTTTTGAAAATTCTTCCCATTCAACTCTAGGCGCTCTATCTCGCTAGTGTAGAAGGTACGGCGTAAAGTGTTTTTGACAACTTTTTGTGATTGCTGCCGTTCTAGACCAGCTAGAGAGCTTGTTTTAGGCTCAAATAAAAGTGGAACTTCCCCTCTTGAACGTCCTATAGTTTCATTTAATTCGGTTTTCAACTTTACCAATAGTGATCCAAAGAAAAAAGCAAGAAAATCACCCAAATACGAAAAATTTGAAATTTGAAATTGGTAATCTAGCTTTTTCCGCTTGGCTGGTAGAGCAACAAAAATTGGTATTTTACAAATGTTCCCATTCAGCTCTAAGCGCTCATCTCTGCTAGTTTAGAAGGTATGGCGTAAAGTGTTTTTGACAACTTTTTGTGATTGCTGCCGTTCTAGACCAGCTAGAGAGCTTGTTTTAGGCTCAAATAAAAGAGGAACTTCCCCTCTTGAACGTCCTAGAGTTTCATTTAAATCGTTTTTCAACTTTACCAATAGTGATCCAAAAAAAAAGGCAAGAAAATCACCCAAATACGAAAAATTTGAAATTTGAAATTGGTAATCTAGCTTTTTCCGCTTGACTGGTAGAGCAACAAAAATCGGTATTTTGCAAACCTTCCCATTCAGCTCTAAGCGCTCATCTCTGCTAGTTTAGAAGGTATGGCGTAAAGTATTTTTGACAACTTTTTGTGATTGCTGCCGTTCTAGACCAGCTAGAGAGCTTGTTTTAGGCTCAAATAAAAGAGGAACTTCCCCTCTTGAACGTCCTAGAGTTTCATTTAATTCGGTTTTCAACTTTACCAATAGTGATCCAAAGAAAAAAGCAAGAAAATCACCTAAATACGAAAAATTTGAAATTTGAAATTGGTAATCTAGCTTTTTCCGCTTAGCATGTAGAGCAGTTTAAAGTTGTATGCCTGTAGACAAAAAACCCGGTCTTTTCAAAATTCTTCCTATTCAACTCTAGGCGCTCTATCTCTGCTAGTGTAGAAGGTACGGCGTAAAGTGTTTTTAACAACTTTTTGTAATTGCTGCCGTTCTAGACCAGCTAGAGAGTTTGTTTTAGGCTCAAATAAAAGAGGAACTTCCCCTCTTGAACGTACTATAGTTTCATTTAATTCGGTTTTCAACTTTACCAATTGTGATCCAAAGAAAAAAGCAAGAAAATCACCCAAATACGAAAAATTTGAAATTTGAAATTGGTAATCTAGCTATTTCCGCTTGGCATGTAGAGCAGTTTAAAGTTGTATGCCTGTAGACAAAAAACCCGGTCTTTTGAAAATTCTTCCCATTCAGCTCTAAGCGCTCATCTGTGCTAGTTTAGAAGGTATGGCGTAAAGTATTTTTGACAACTTTTTGTGATTGCTGCCGTTCTAGACGAGCTAGAGAGCTTGTTTTAGGCTCAAATAAAAGAGGAACTTCCCCTCTTGAACGTCCTAGAGTTTCATTTAATTCGGTTTTCAACTTTACCAATAGTGATCCAAAGAAAAAAGCAAGAAAATCACCCAAATACGAAAATTTGAAGTTTGAAATTGTTAATCTAGCCTTTTCCGCTCTGCTGGTAGAGCAACAAAAATCGGTATTTTTCAAATCATTCCATTCAGCTCTAAGCGCTCAT
Organism: Coelopa pilipes; assembly: GCA_947389925.1. Taxonomy (NCBI): domain Eukaryota; kingdom Metazoa; phylum Arthropoda; class Insecta; order Diptera; family Coelopidae; genus Coelopa; species Coelopa pilipes. The sequence goes on from OX376700.1 coordinate 13,850,809, forward strand.
CTCTGCTAGTTTAGATGGTATGGCGTAAAGTGTTTTTGACAACTTTTTGTGATTGCTGCCGTTCTAGACCAGCTAGAGAGCTTGTTTTAGGCTCAAATAAAAGAGGAACTTCCTCTCTTTAACGTCCTAGTGTTTCATTTAATTCGGTTTTCAACTTTACCAATAGTGATCCAAAGAAAAAAGGAAGAAAATCACCTAAATACGAAAAATTTGAAATTCGAAATTGGTAATCTAGCTTTTTCCGCATAGCATGTAGAGCAGTTTAAAGTTGTATGCCTGTAGACAAAAAGCCCGGTCTTTTAAAATTCTTCCCATTCAACTCTAGGCGCTCTATCTCTGCTTGTGTAGAAGGTACGGCGTAAAGTGTTTTTGACAACTTTTTGTGATTGCTGCCGTTCTAGACCAGCTAGATAGCTTGTTTTAGGCTCAAATAAAAGAGGAACTTCCCCTCTTGAACGTCCTAGAGTTTCATTTAATTCGGTTTTCAACTTTACCAATAGTGAACCAAAGAAAAAAGCAAGAAAATCACCTAAATACGAAAAATTTGAAATTTGAAATTGGTAATCTAGCTTTTTCCGCTTAGCATGTAGAGCAGTTTAAAGTTGTATGCCTGTAGACAAAAAACCCGGTCTTTTCAAAATTCTTCCCATTCAACTCTAGGCGCTCTATCTCTGCTAGTGTAGAAGGTACGGCGTAAAGTGTTTTTAACAACTTTTTGTATTGCTGCCGTTCTAGACCAGCTAGAGAGCTTGTTTTAGGCTCAAATAAAAGAGGAACTTCCCCTCTTGAACGTCCTATAGTTTCATTTAATTCGGTTTTCAACTTTACCAATTATGATCCAAAGAAAAAAGCAAGAATATCACCCAAATACGAAAAATTTGAAATTTGAAATTGGTAATCTAGCTTTTTCCGCATGACATGTAGAGCAGTTTAAAGTTGTATGCCTGTAGACAAAAACCCGGTCTTTTGAAAATTCTTCCCATTCAACTCTAGGCGCTCTATCTCGCTAGTGTAGAAGGTACGGCGTAAAGTGTTTTTGACAACTTTTTGTGATTGCTGCCGTTCTAGACCAGCTAGAGAGCTTGTTTTAGGCTCAAATAAAAGTGGAACTTCCCCTCTTGAACGTCCTATAGTTTCATTTAATTCGGTTTTCAACTTTACCAATAGTGATCCAAAGAAAAAAGCAAGAAAATCACCCAAATACGAAACATTTGAAATTTGAAATTGGTAATCTAGCTTTTTCCGCTTGGCTGGTAGAGCAACAAAAATTGGTATTTTACAAATGTTCCCATTCAGCTCTAAGCGCTCATCTCTGCTAGTTTAGAAGGTATGGCGTAAAGTGTTTTTGACAACTTTTTGTGATTGCTGCCGTTCTAGACCAGCTAGAGAGCTTGTTTTAGGCTCAAATAAAAGAGGAACTTCCCCTCTTGAACGTCCTAGAGTTTCATTTAAATCGTTTTTCAACTTTACCAATAGTGATCCAAAAAAAAAGGCAAGAAAATCACCCAAATACGAAAAATTTGAAATTTGAAATTGGTAATCTAGCTTTTTCTGCTTGACTGGTAGAGCAACAAAAATCGGTATTTTGCAAACCTTCCCATTCAGCTCTAAGCGCTCATCTCTGCTAGTTTAGAAGGTATGGCGTAAAGTGTTTTTGACAACTTTTTGTGATTGCTGCCGTTCTAGACCAGCTAGAGAGCTTGTTTTAGGCTCAAATAAAAGAGGAACTTCCCCTCTTGAACGTCCTAGAGTTTCATTTAATTCGGTTTTCAACTTTACCAATAGTGATCCAAAGAAAAAAGCAAGAAAATCACCTAAATACGAAAAATTTGAAATTGGTAATCTAGCTTTTTTCGCTTAGCATGTAGAGCAGTTTAAAGTTGTATGCCTGTAGACAAAAAACCCGGTCTTTTCAAAATTCTTCCTATTCAACTCTAGGCGCTCTATCTCTGCTAGTGTAGAAGGTACGGCGTAAAGTGTTTTTAACAACTTTTTGTATTGCTGCCGTTCTAGACCAGCTAGAGAGCTTGTTTTAGGGTCAAATAAAAGTGGAACTTCCCCTCTTGAACGTCCTATAGTTTCATTTAATTCGGTTTTCAACTTTACCAATTGTGATCCAAAGAAAAAAGCAAGAAAATCACCCAAATACGAAAAATTTGAAATTTGAAATTGGTAATCTAGCTTTTTCCGCATGACATGTAGAGCAGTTTAAAGTTGTATGCCTGTAGACAAAAACCCGGTCTTTTGAAAATTCTTCCCATTCAACTCTAGGCGCTCTATCTCTGCTAGTGTAGAAGGTACGGCGTAAAGTGTTTTTGACAACTTTTTGTGATTGCTGCCGTTCTAGACCAGCTAGAGAGCTTGTTTTAGGCTCAAATAAAAGTGGAACTTCCCCTCTTGAACGTCCTATAGTTTCATTTAATTCGGTTTTCAACTTTACCAATAGTGATCCAAAGAAAAAAGCAAGAAAATCACCCAAATACGAAAAATTTGAAATTTGAAATTGGTAATCTAGCTTTTTCCGCTTGGCTGGTAGAGCAACAAAAATTGGTATTTTACAAATCTTCCCATTCAGCTCTAAGCGCTCATCTCTGCTAGTTTAAAAGGTATGGCGTGAAGTGTTTTTGACAACTTTTTGTGATTGCTGCCGTTCTAGACCAGCTAGAGAGCTTGTTTTAGGCTCAAATAAAAGAGGAACTTCCCCTCTTAAACGTCCTGGAGTTTCATTTAATTCAGTTTTCAACTTTACCAATAGTGATCAAAGCAAAAGGCTAGAAAATAACCAAAATACGAAAAATTTGAAATTCGAAATTGGTAATCTAGCTTTTTCCGCTTGGCTTGTAGAGCAGTTTACAGTTGTATGCCTGTAGACAAAAACCCGGTCTTTTGAAAATTCTTCCCATTCAACTCTAGGCGCTCTATCTCTGCTAGTGTAGAAGGTACGGCGTAAAGTGTTTTTGACAACTTTTTGTGATTGCTGCCGTTCTAGACCAGCTAGAGAGCTTGTTTTAGGCTCAAATAAAAGTGGAACTTCCCCTCTTGAACGTCCTATAGTTTCATTTAATTCGGTTTTCAACTTTACCAATAGTGATCCAAAGAAAAAAGCAAGAAAATCACCCAAATACGAAAAATTTGAAATTTGAAATTGGTAATCTAGCTTTTTCCGCTTGGCTGGTAGAGCAACAAAAATTGGTATTTTACAAATCTTCCCATTCAGCTCTAAGCGCTCATCTCTGCTAGTTTAAAAGGTATGGCGTAAAGTGTTTTTGACAACTTTTTGTGATTGCTGCCGTTCTAGACCAGCTAGAGAGCTTGTTTTAGGCTCAAATAAAAGAGGAACTTCCCCTCTTAAACGTCCTGGAGTTTCATTTAATTCGGTTTTCAACTTTACCAATAGTGATCAAAGAAAAAGGCTAGAAAATAACCAAAATACGAAAAATTTGAAATTCGAAATTGGTAATCTAGCTTTTTCCGCTTGGCTTGTAGAGCAGTTTACAGTTGTATGCCTGTAGACAAAAAACCCGGTCTTTTCAAAATTCTTCCCATTCAACTCTAGGCGCTCTATCTCTGCTAGTGTAGAAGGTACGGCGTAAAGTGTTTTTAACAACTTTTTGTATTGCTGCCGTTCTAGACCAGCTAGAGAGCTTGTTTTAGGCTCAAATAAAAGAGGAACTTCCCCTCTTGAACGTCCTATAGTTTCATTTAATTCGGTTTTCAAATTTACCAATTGTGATCCAAAGAAAAAAGCAAGAAAATCACCCAAATACGAAAAATTTGAAATTTGAAATTGGTAATCTAGCTTTTTCCGCTTGGCTGGTAGAGCAACAAAAATTGGTATTTTACAAATCTTCCCATTCAGCTCTAAGCGCTCATCTCTGCTAGTTTAGAAGGTATGGCGTAAAGTGTTTTTGACAACTTTTTGTGATTGCTGCCGTTCTAGACCAGCTAGAGAGCTTGTTTTAGGCTCAAATAAAAGTGGAACTTCCCCTCTTGAACGTCCTAGAGTTTCATTTAATTCGGTTTTCAACTTTTCCAATAGTGATCCAAAGAAAAAAGCAAGAAAATCACCCAAATACGAAAAATTTGAAATTTGAAATTGGTAATCTAGCTTTTTCCGCTTGGCTGGTAGAGCAACAAAAATCGGTATTTTGCAAATTCTTCCCATTCAGCTCTAAGCGCTCATCTCTGCTAGTTTAGAAGGTATGGCGTAAAGTGTTTTTGACAACTTTTTGTGATTGCTGCCGTTCTAGACCAGCTAGAGAGCTTGTTTTAGGCTCAAATAAAAGAGGAACTTCCCCTCTTGAACGTCCTATAGTTTCATTTAATTCGGTTTTCAACTTTACCAATAGTGATCCAAAGAAAAAAGCAAGAAAATCACCCAAATACGAAAAATTTGAAATTTGAAATTGGTAATCTAGCTTTTTCCGCTTGGCTGGTAGAGCAACAAAAATTGGTATTTTACAAATGTTCCCATTCAGCTCTAAGCGCTCATCTCTGCTAGTTTAGAAGGTATGGCGTAAAGTGTTTTTGACAACTTTTTGTGATTGCTGCCGTTCTAGACCAGCTAGAGAGCTTGTTTTAGGCTCAAATAAAAGAGGAACTTCCCCTCTTGAACGTCCTAGAGTTTCATTTAAATCGTTTTTCAACTTTACCAATAGTGATCCAAAAAAAAAAAGGCAAGAAAATCACCCAAATACGAAAAATTTGAAATTTGAAATTGGTAATCTAGCTTTTTCCGCTTGACTGGTAGAGCAATAAAAATCGGTATTTTGCAAACCTTCCCATTCAGCTCTAAGCGCTCATCTCTGCTAGTTTAGAAGGTATGGCGTAAAGTGTTTTTGACAACTTTTTGTGATTGCTGCCGTTCTAGACCAGCTAGAGAGCTTGTTTTAGGCTCAAATAAAAGAGGAACTTCCCCTCTTGAACGTCCTAGAGTTTCATTTAATTCGGTTTTCAACTTTACCAATAGTGATCCAAAGAAAAAAGCAAGAAAATCACCTAAATACGAAAAATTTGAAATTTGAAATTGGTAATCTAGCTTTTTCCGCTTAGCATGTAGAGCAGTTTAAAGTTGTATGCCTGTAGACAAAAAACCCGGACTTTTCAAAATTCTTCCCATTCAACTCTAGGCGCTCTATCTCTGCTAGTGTAGAAGGTACGGCGTAAAGTGTTTTTAACAACTTTTTGTGATTGCTGCCGTTCTAGACCAGCTAGAGAGCTTGTTTTAGGCTCAAATAAAAGAGGAACTTCCCCTCTTGAACGTCCTATAGTTTCATTTAATTCGGTTTTCAACTTTACCAATTGTGATCCAAAGAAAAAAGCAAGAAAATCACCCAAATACGAAAAATTTGAAATTTGAAATTGGTAATCTAGCTTTTTCCGCATGACATGTAGAGCAGTTTAAAGTTGTATGCCTGTAGACAAAAACCCGGTCTTTTGAAAATTCTTCCCATTCAACTCTAGGCGCTCTATCTCTGCTAGTGTAGAAGGTACGGCGTAAAGTGTTTTTGACAACTTTTTGTGATTGCTGCCGTTCTAGACCAGCTAGAGAGCTTGTTTTAGGCTCAAATAAAAGTGGAACTTCCCCTCTTGAACGTCCTATAGTTTCATTTAATTCGGTTTTCAACTTTACCAATAGTGATCCAAAGAAAAAAGCAAGAAAATCACCCAAATACGAAAAATTTGAAATTTGAAATTGGTAATCTAGCTTTTTCCGCTTGGCTGGTAGAGCAACAAAAATTGGTATTTTACAAATCTTCCCATTCAGCTCTAAGCGCTCATCTCTGCTAGTTTAAAAGGTATGGCGTGAAGTGTTTTTGACAACTTTTTGTGATTGCTGCCGTTCTAGACCAGCTAGAGAGCTTGTTTTAGGCTCAAATAAAAGAGGAACTTCCCCTCTTAAACGTCCTGGAGTTTCATTTAATTCAGTTTTCAACTTTACCAATAGTGATCAAAGCAAAAGGCTAGAAAATAACCAAAATACGAAAAATTTGAAATTCGAAATTGGTAATCTAGCTTTTTCCGCTTGGCTTGTAGAGCAGTTTACAGTTGTATGCCTGTAGACAAAAACCCGGTCTTTTGAAAATTCTTCCCATTCAACTCTAGGCGCTCTATCTCTGCTAGTGTAGAAGGTACGGCGTAAAGTGTTTTTGACAACTTTTTGTGATTGCTGCCGTTCTAGACCAGCTAGAGAGCTTGTTTTAGGCTCAAATAAAAGTGGAACTTCCCCTCTTGAACGTCCTATAGTTTCATTTAATTCGGTTTTCAACTTTACCAATAGTGATCCAAAGAAAAAAGCAAGAAAATCACCCAAATACGAAAAATTTGAAATTTGAAATTGGTAATCTAGCTTTTTCCGCTTGGCTGGTAGAGCAACAAAAATTGGTATTTTACAAATCTTCCCATTCAGCTCTAAGCGCTCATCTCTGCTAGTTTAAAAGGTATGGCGTAAAGTGTTTTTGACAACTTTTTGTGATTGCTGCCGTTCTAGACCAGCTAGAGAGCTTGTTTTAGGCTCAAATAAAAGAGGAACTTCCCCTCTTAAACGTCCTGGAGTTTCATTTAATTCGGTTTTCAACTTTACCAATAGTGATCAAAGAAAAAGGCTAGAAAATAACCAAAATACGAAAAATTTGAAATTCGAAATTGGTAATCTAGCTTTTTCCGCTTGGCTTGTAGAGCAGTTTACAGTTGTATGCCTGTAGACAAAAAACCCGGTCTTTTCAAAATTCTTCCCATTCAACTCTAGGCGCTCTATCTCTGCTAGTGTAGAAGGTACGGCGTAAAGTGTTTTTAACAACTTTTTGTATTGCTGCCGTTCTAGACCAGCTAGAGAGCTTGTTTTAGGCTCAAATAAAAGAGGAACTTCCCCTCTTGAACGTCCTATAGTTTCATTTAATTCGGTTTTCAAATTTACCAATTGTGATCCAAAGAAAAAAGCAAGAAAATCACCCAAATACGAAAAATTTGAAATTTGAAATTGGTAATCTAGCTTTTTCCGCTTGGCTGGTAGAGCAACAAAAATTGGTATTTTACAAATCTTCCCATTCAGCTCTAAGCGCTCATCTCTGCTAGTTTAGAAGGTATGGCGTAAAGTGTTTTTGACAACTTTTTGTGATTGCTGCCGTTCTAGACCAGCTAGAGAGCTTGTTTTAGGCTCAAATAAAAGTGGAACTTCCCCTCTTGAACGTCCTAGAGTTTCATTTAATTCGGTTTTCAACTTTTCCAATAGTGATCCAAAGAAAAAAGCAAGAAAATCACCCAAATACGAAAAATTTGAAATTTGAAATTGGTAATCTAGCTTTTTCCGCTTGGCTGGTAGAGCAACAAAAATCGGTATTTTGCAAATTCTTCCCATTCAGCTCTAAGCGCTCATCTCTGCTAGTTTAGAAGGTATGGCGTAAAGTGTTTTTGACAACTTTTTGTGATTGCTGCCGTTCTAGACCAGCTAGAGAGCTTGTTTTAGGCTCAAATAAAAGAGGAACTTCCCCTCTTGAACGTCCTATAGTTTCATTTAATTCGGTTTTCAACTTTACCAATAGTGATCCAAAGAAAAAAGCAAGAAAATCACCCAAATACGAAAAATTTGAAATTTGAAATTGGTAATCTAGCTTTTTCCGCTTGGCTGGTAGAGCAACAAAAATTGGTATTTTACAAATGTTCCCATTCAGCTCTAAGCGCTCATCTCTGCTAGTTTAGAAGGTATGGCGTAAAGTGTTTTTGACAACTTTTTGTGATTGCTGCCGTTCTAGACCAGCTAGAGAGCTTGTTTTAGGCTCAAATAAAAGAGGAACTTCCCCTCTTGAACGTCCTAGAGTTTCATTTAAATCGTTTTTCAACTTTACCAATAGTGATCCAAAAAAAAAAAGGCAAGAAAATCACCCAAATACGAAAAATTTGAAATTTGAAATTGGTAATCTAGCTTTTTCCGCTTGACTGGTAGAGCAATAAAAATCGGTATTTTGCAAACCTTCCCATTCAGCTCTAAGCGCTCATCTCTGCTAGTTTAGAAGGTATGGCGTAAAGTGTTTTTGACAACTTTTTGTGATTGCTGCCGTTCTAGACCAGCTAGAGAGCTTGTTTTAGGCTCAAATAAAAGAGGAACTTCCCCTCTTGAACGTCCTAGAGTTTCATTTAATTCGGTTTTCAACTTTACCAATAGTGATCCAAAGAAAAAAGCAAGAAAATCACCTAAATACGAAAAATTTGAAATTTGAAATTGGTAATCTAGCTTTTTCCGCTTAGCATGTAGAGCAGTTTAAAGTTGTATGCCTGTAGACAAAAAACCCGGACTTTTCAAAATTCTTCCCATTCAACTCTAGGCGCTCTATCTCTGCTAGTGTAGAAGGTACGGCGTAAAGTGTTTTTAACAACTTTTTGTGATTGCTGCCGTTCTAGACCAGCTAGAGAGCTTGTTTTAGGCTCAAATAAAAGAGGAACTTCCCCTCTTGAACGTCCTATAGTTTCATTTAATTCGGTTTTCAACTTTACCAATTGTGATCCAAAGAAAAAAGCAAGAAAATCACCCAAATACGAAAAATTTGAAATTTGAAATTGGTAATCTAGCTTTTTCCGCATGACATGTAGAGCAGTTTAAAGTTGTATGCCTGTAGACAAAAACCCGGTCTTTTGAAAATTCTTCCCATTCAACTCTAGGCGCTCTATCTCTGCTAGTGTAGAAGGTACGGCGTAAAGTGTTTTTGACAACTTTTTGTGATTGCTGCCGTTCTAGACCAGCTAGAGAGCTTGTTTTAGGCTCAAATAAAAGTGGAACTTCCCCTCTTGAACGTCCTATAGTTTCATTTAATTCGGTTTTCAACTTTACCAATAGTGATCCAAAGAAAAAAGCAAGAAAATCACCCAAATACGAAAAATTTGAAATTTGAAATTGGTAATCTAGCTTTTTCCGCTTGGCTGGTAGAGCAACAAAAATTGGTATTTTACAAATGTTCCCATTCAGCTCTAAGCGCTCATCTCTGCTAGTTTAGAAGGTATGGCGTAAAGTGTTTTTGACAACTTTTTGTGATTGCTGCCGTTCTAGACCAGCTAGAGAGCTTGTTTTAGGCTCAAATAAAAGAGGAACTTCCCCTCTTGAACGTCCTAGAGTTTCATTTAAATCGTTTTTCAACTTTACCAATAGTGATCCAAAAAAAAAGGCAAGAAAATCACCCAAATACGAAAAATTTGAAATTTGAAATTGGTAATCTAGCTTTTTCCGCTTGGCTGGTAGAGCAACAAAAATTGGTATTTTACAAATCTTCCCATTCAGCTCTAAGCGCTCATCTCTGCTAGTTTAAAAGGTATGGCGTAAAGTGTTTTTGACAACTTTTTGTGATTGCTGCCGTTCTAGACCAGCTAGAGAGCTTGTTTTAGGCTCAAATAAAAGTGGAACTTCCCCTCTTGAACGTCCTAGAGTTTCATTTAATTCGGTTTTCAACTTTACCAATAGTGATCCAAAGAAAAAAGCAAGAAAATCACCCAAATACGAAAAATTTGAAATTTGAAATTGGTAATCTAGCTTTTTCCGCTTGGCTGGTAGAGCAACAAAAATCGGTATTTTGCAAATTCTTCCCATTCAGCTCTAAGCGCTCATCTCTGCTAGTTTAGAAGGTATGGCGTAAAGTGTTTTTGACAACTTTTTGTGATTGCTGCCGTTCTAGACCAGCTAGAGAGCTTGTTTTAGGCTCAAATAAAAGATGAACTTCCCCTCTTGAACGTCCTATAGTTTCATTTAATTCGGTTTTCAACTTTACCAATAGTGATCCAAAGAAAAAAGCAAGAAAATCACCCAAATACGAAAAATTTGAAATTTGAAATTGGTAATCTAGCTTTTTCCGCTTGGCTGGTAGAGCAACAAAAATTGGTATTTTACAAATGTTCCCATTCAGCTCTAAGCGCTCATCTCTGCTAGTTTAGAAGGTATGGCGTAAAGTGTTTTTGACAACTTTTTGTGATTGCTGCCGTTCTAGACCAGCTAGAGAGCTTGTTTTAGGCTCAAATAAAAGAGGAACTTCCCCTCTTGAACGTCCTAGAGTTTCATTTAAATCGTTTTTCAACTTTACCAATAGTGATCCAAAAAAAAAGGCAAGAAAATCACCCAAATACGAAAAATTTGAAATTTGAAATTGGTAATCTAGCTTTTTCCGCTTGGCTGGTAGAGCAACAAAAATTGGTATTTTACAAATCTTCCCATTCAGCTCTAAGCGCTCATCTCTGCTAGTTTAAAAGGTATGGCGTAAAGTGTTTTTGACAACTTTTTGTGATTGCTGCCGTTCTAGACCAGCTAGAGAGCTTGTTTTAGGCTCAAATAAAAGTGGAACTTCCCCTCTTGAACGTCCTAGAGTTTCATTTAATTCGGTTTTCAACTTTACCAATAGTGATCCAAAGAAAAAAGCAAGAAAATCACCCAAATACGAAAAATTTGAAATTTGAAATTGGTAATCTAGCTTTTTCCGCTTGGCTGGTAGAGCAACAAAAATCGGTATTTTGCAAATTCTTCCCATTCAGCTCTAAGCGCTCATCTCTGCTAGTTTAGAAGGTATGGCGTAAAGTGTTTTTGACAACTTTTTGTGATTGCTGCCGTTCTAGACCAGCTAGAGAGCTTGTTTTAGGCTCAAATAAAAGATGAACTTCCCCTCTTGAACGTCCTATAGTTTCATTTAATTCGGTTTTCAACTTTACCAATAGTGATCCAAAGAAAAAAGCAAGAAAATCACCCAAATACGAAAAATTTGAAATTTGAAATTGGTAATCTAGCTTTTTCCGCTTGGCTGGTAGAGCAACAAAAATTGGTATTTTACAAATGTTCCCATTCAGCTCTAAGCGCTCATCTCTGCTAGTTTAGAAGGTATGGCGTAAAGTGTTTTTGACAACTTTTTGTGATTGCTGCCGTTCTAGACCAGCTAGAGAGCTTGTTTTAGGCTCAAATAAAAGAGGAACTTCCCCTCTTGAACGTCCTAGAGTTTCATTTAAATCGTTTTTCAACTTTACCAATAGTGATCCAAAAAAAAAAGGCAAGAAAATCACCCAAATACGAAAAATTTGAAATTTGAAATTGGTAATCTAGCTTTTTCCGCTTGACTGGTAGAGCAACAAAAATCGGTATTTTGCAAACCTTCCCATTCAGCTCTAAGCGCTCATCTCTGCTAGTTTAGAAGGTATGGCGTAAAGTGTTTTTGACAACTTTTTGTGATTGCTGCCGTTCTAGACCAGCTAGAGAGCTTGTTTTAGGCTCAAATAAAAGTGGAACTTCCCCTCTTGAACGTCTTAGAGTTTCATTTAATTCGGTTTTCAACTTTACCAATAGTGATCCAAAGAAAAAAGTAAGAAAATCACCTAAATACGAAAAATTTGAAATTTGAAATTGGTAATCTAGCTTTTTCCGCTTAGCATGTAGAGCAGTTTAAAGTTGTATGCCTGTAGACAAAAAACCCGGTATTTTCAAAATTCTTCCCATTCAACTCTAGGCGCTCTATCTCTGCTAGTGTAGAAGGTACGGCGTAAAGTGTTTTTGACAACTTTTTGTGATTGCTGCCGTTCTAGACCAGCTAGAGAGCTTGTTTTAGGCTCAAATAAAAGTGGAACTTCCCCTCTTGAACGTCCTAGAGTTTCATTTTATTCGGTTTTCAACTTTACCAATAGTGATCCAAAGAAAAAAGCAAGAAAATCACCCAAATACGAAAAATTTGAAATTTGAAATTGGTAATCTAGCTTTTTCCGCTTGGCTGGTAGAGCAACAAAAATCGGTATTTTTCAAATTCTTCCCATTCAGCTCTAAGCGCTCATCTGTGCTAGTTTAGAAGGTATGGCGTAAAGTATTTTTGACAACTTTTTGTGATTACTGCCGTTCTAGACTAGCTAGAGAGCTTGTTTTAGGCTCAAATAAAAGAGGAACTTCCCGTCTTGAACGTCCTAGAGTTTCATTTAATTCGGTTTTCAACTTTACCAATAGTGATCCAAAGAATAAGGCAAGAAAATAACCAAAATACGAAAAATTTGGAATTTGAAATTGGTAATCTAGCTTCTTCCGCTTGGCTGGTAGAGCAACAAAAATCGGTATTTTTCAAATCATCCCATTCAGCTCTAAGCGCTCATCTCTGCTAGTTTAGATGGTATGGCGTAAAGTGTTTTTGACAACTTTTTGTGATTGCTGCCATTCTAGACCAGCTAGAGAGCTTGTTTTAGGCTCAAATAAAAGAGGAACTTCCTCTCTTTAACGTCCTAGTGTTTCATTTAATTCGGTTTTTAACTTTACCAATAGTGATCAAAGAAAAAGGCAAGAAAATAACCAAAATACGAAAAATTTGAAATTCGAAATTGGTAATCTAGCTTTTTCCGCATGACATGTAGAGCAGTTTAAAGTTGTATGCCTGTAGACAAAAACCCGGTCTTTTGAAAATTCTTCCCATTCAACTCTAGGCGCTCTATCTCTGCTAGTGTAGAAGGTACGGCGTAAAGTGGTTTTGACAACTTTTTGTGATTGCTGCCGTTCTAGACCAGCTAGAGAGCTTGTTTTAGGCTCAAATAAAAGAGGAACTTCCCCTCTTCTACGTCCTAGAGTTTCATTTAATTCGGTTTTCAACTATACCAATTGTGATCCAAAGAAAAAAGCAAGAAAATCACCCAAATACGAAAAATTTGAAATTTGAAATTGGTAATCTAGCGTTTTCCGCTTGGCTTGTAGAGCAGTTTAAGTCTGAGTCTGCCTGTAGACAAAAACCCCGGTCTTTTGAAAATTCTTCCCATTCAACTCTAGGCGCTCTATCTCTGCTAGTGTAGAAGGTACGGCGTAAAGTGTTTTTGACAACTTTTTGTGATTGCTGCCGTTCTAGACCAGCTAGAGAGCTTGTTTTAGGCTCAAATAAAAGTGGAACTTCCCCTCTTGAACGTCCTAGAGTTTCATTTTATTCGGTTTTCAACTTTACCAATAGTGATCCAAAGAAAAAAGCAAGAAAATCACCCAAATACGAAAAATTTGAAATTTGAAATTGGTAATCTAGCTTTTTCCGCTTGGCTGGTAGAGCAACAAAAATCGGTATTTTTCAAATTCTTCCCATTCAGCTCTAAGCGCTCATCTGTGCTAGTTTAGAAGGTATGGCGTAAAGTATTTTTGACAACTTTTTGTGATTACTGCCGTTCTAGACCAGCTAGAGAGCTTGTTTTAGGCTCAAATAAAAGAGGAACTTCCCGTCTTGAACGTCCTAGAGTTTCATTTAATTCGGTTTTCAACTTTACCAATAGTGATCCAAAGAATAAGGCAAGAAAATAACCAAAATACGAAAAATTTGGAATTTGAAATTGGTAATCTAGCTTCTTCCGCTTGGCTGGTAGAGCAACAAAAATCGGTATTTTTCAAATCATCCCATTCAGCTCTAAGCGCTCATCTCTGCTAGTTTAGATGGTATGGCGTAAAGTGTTTTTGACAACTTTTTGTGATTGCTGCCATTCTAGACCAGCTAGAGAGCTTGTTTTAGGCTCAAATAAAAGAGGAACTTCCTCTCTTTAACGTCCTAGTGTTTCATTTAATTCGGTTTTCAACTTTACCAATAGTGATCAAAGAAAAAGGCAAGAAAATAACCAAAATACGAAAAATTTGAAATTCGAAATTGGTAATCTAGCTTTTTCCGCATGACATGTAGAGCAGTTTAAAGTTGTATGCCTGTAGAGAAAAACCCGGTCTTTTGAAAATTCTTCCCATTCAACTCTAGGCGCTCTATCTCTGCTAGTGTAGAAGGTACGGCGTAAAGTGGTTTTGACAACTTTTTGTGATTGCTGCCGTTCTAGACCAGCTAGAGAGCTTGTTTTAGGCTCAAATAAAAGAGGAACTTCCCTTCTTCTACGTCCTAGAGTTTCATTTAATTCGGTTTTCAACTATACCAATTGTGATCCAAAGAAAAAAGCAAGAAAATCACCCAAATACGAAAAATTTGAAATTTGAAATTGGTAATCTAGCGTTTTCCGCTTGGCTTGTAGAGCAGTTTAAGTTGTATGCCTGTAGACAAAAACCCCGGTCTTTTGAAAATTCTTCCCATTCAACTCTAGGCGCTCTATCTCTGCTAGTGTAGAAGGTACGGCGTAAAGTGTTTTTGACAACTTTTTGTGATTGCTGCCGTTCTAGACCAGCTAGAGAGCTTGTTTTAGGCTCAAATAAAAGTGGAACTTCCCCTCTTGAACGTCCTAGAGTTTCATTTTATTCGGTTTTCAACTTTACCAATAGTGATCCAAAGAAAAAAGCAAGAAAATCACCCAAATACGAAAAATTTGAAATTTGAAATTGGTAATCTAGCTTTTTCCGCTTGGCTGGTAGAGCAACAAAAATCGGTATTTTTCAAATTCTTCCCATTCAGCTCTAAGCGCTCATCTCTGCTAGTTTAGAAGGTATGGCGTATAGTGTTTTTGACAACTTTTTGTGATTGCTGCCGTTCTAGACCAGCTAGAGAGCTTGTTTTAGGCTCAAATAAAAGAGGAACTTCCCGTCTTGAACGTCCTAGAGTTTCATTTAATTCGGTTTTCAACTTTACCAATAGTGATCCAAAGAATAAGGCAAGAAAATTACCAAAATACGAAAAATTTGGAATTTGAAATTGGTAATCTAGCTTCTTCCGCTTGGCTGGTAGAGCAACAAAAATCGGTATTTTTCAAATCATCCCATTCAGCTCTAAGCGCTCATCTCTGCTAGTTTAGATGGTATGGCGTAAAGTATTTTTGACAACTTTTTGTGATTACTGCCGTTCTAGACCAGCTAGAGAGCTTGTTTTAGGCTCAAATAAAAGAGGAACTTCCTCTCTTTAACGTCCTAGTGTTTCATTTAATTCGGTTTTCAACTTTACCAATAGTGATCAAAGAAAAAGGCAAGAAAATAACCAAAATACGAAAAATTTGAAATTCGAAATTGGTAATCTAGCTTTTTCCGCATGACATGTAGAGCAGTTTAAAGTTGTATGCCTGTAGACAAAAACCCGGTCTTTTGAAAATTCTTCCCATTCAACTCTAGGCGCTCTATCTCTGCTAGTGTAGAAGGTACGGCGTAAAGTGGTTTTGACAACTTTTTGTGATTGCTGCCGTTCTAGACCAGCTAGAGAGCTTGTTTTAGGCTCAAATAAAAGAGGAACTTCCCCTCTTCTACGTCCTAGAGTTTCATTTAATTCGGTTTTCAACTATACCAATTGTGATCCAAAGAAAAAAGCAAGAAAATCACCCAAATACGAAAAATTTGAAATTTGAAATTGGTAATCTAGCTTTTTCCGCTTGGCTGGTAGAGCAACAAAAATTGGTATTTTACAAATCTTCCCATTCAGCTCTAAGCGCTCATCTCTGCTAGTTTAGAAGGTATGGCGTAAAGTGTTTTTGACAACTTTTTGTGATTGCTGCCGTTCTAGACCAGCTAGAGAGCTTGTTTTAGGCTCAAATAAAAGTGGAACTTCCCCTCTTGAACGTCCTAGAGTTTCATTTAATTTGGTTTTCAAATTTACCAATAGTGATACAAAGAAAAAAGCAAGAAAATCACACAAATACGAAAATTTGAAGTTTGAAATTGGTAATCTAGCTTTTTCCGCTTGGCTGGTAGAACAACAAAAATCGGTATTTTTCAAATCATCCCATTCAGCTCTAAGCGCTCATCTCTGCTAGTTTAGAAGGTATGGCGTATAGTGTTTTTGACAACTTTTTGTGATTGCTGCCGTTCTAGACCAGCTAGAGAGCTTGTTTTAGGCTCAAATAAAAGAGGAACTTCCTCTCTTGAACGTCCTAGTGTTTCATTTAATTCGGTTTTCAACTTTACCAATAGTGATCAAAGAAAAAGGCAAGAAAATAACCAAAATACGAAAAATTTGAAATTCGAAATTGGTAATCTAGCTTTTTCCGCTTGGTTGTAGAGCAGTTTAAAGTTGTATGCCTGTAGACAAAAAACCCGGGCTTTTAAAAATTCTTCCCATTCAACTCTAGGCGCTCTATCTCTGCTAGTGTAGAAGGTACGGCGTAAAGTGTTTTTGACAACTTTTTGTATTGCTGCCGTTCTAGACCAGCTAGAGAGCTTGTTTTAGGCTCAAATAAAAGAGGAACTTCCCGTCTTGAACGTCCTAGAGTTTCATTTAATTCGGTTTTCAACTTTACCAATAGTGATCCAAAGAAAAAAGCAAGAAAATGACCCAAATACGAAAAATTTGAAATTTGAAATTGGTAATCTAGCGTTTTCCGCTTGGCTTGTAGAGCAGTTTAAGTTGTATGCCTGTAGACAAAAAACCCGGTCTTTTGAAAATTCTTCCCATTCAACTCTAGGCGCTCTATCTCTGCTAGTGTAGAAGGTACGGCGTAAAGTGTTTTTGACAACTTTTTGTGATTGCTGCCGTTCTAGACCAGCTAGAGAGCTTGTTTTAGGCTCAAATAAAAGTGGAACTTCCCCTCTTGAACGTCCTAGAGTTTCATTTTATTCGGTTTTCAACTTTACCAATAGTGATCCAAAGAAAAAAGCAAGAAAATCACCCAAATACGAAAAATTTGAAATTTGAAATTGGTAATCTAGCTTTTTTCGCTTGGCTGGTAGAGCAACAAAAATCGGTATTTTTCAAATCATCCCATTCAGCTCTAAGCGCTCATCTCTGCTAGTTTAGATGGTATGGCGTAAAGTGTTTTTGACAACTTTTTGTGATTGCTGCCATTCTAGACCAGCTAGAGAGCTTGTTTTAGGCTCAAATAAAAGAGGAACATCCTCTCTTTAACGTCCTAGTGTTTCATTTAATTCGGTTTTCAACTTTACCAATAGTGATCAAAGAAAAAGGCAAGAAAATAACCAAAATACGAAAAATTTGAAATTCGAAATTGGTAATCTAGCTTTTTCCGCTTGGCTTGTAGAGCAGTTTAAAGTTGTATGCCTGTAGACAAAAAACCCGGTCTTTTCAAAATTCTTCCTATTCAACTCTAGGCGCTCTATCTCTGCTAGTGTAGAAGGTACGGCGTAAAGTGTTTTTGACAACATTTTGTATTGCTGCCGTTCTAGACCAGCTAGAGAGCTTGTTTTAGGCTCAAATAAAAGAGGAACTTCCCGTCTTGAACGTCCTAGAGTTTCATTTAATTCGGTTTTCAACTTTACCAATAGTGATCCAAAGAAAAAAGCAAGAAAATGACCCAAATACGAAAAATTTTAAATTTGAAATTGGTAATCTAGCTTTTTCCGCTTGGCTGGTAGAGCAACAAAAATCGGTATTTTTCAAATTCTTCCCATTCAGCTCTAAGCGCTCATCTGTGCTAGTTTAGAAGGTATGGCGAAAAGTGTTTTTGACAACTTTTTGTGATTGCTGCCCTTCTAGACCAGCTAGAGAGCTTGTTTTAGGCTCAAATAAAAGAGGAACTTCCCCTCTTAAACGTCCTAGAGTTTCATTTAATTCGGTTTTCAACTTTACCAATAGTGATCCAAAGAAAAAAGCAAGAAAATCACCCGAATACGAAAAATTTGAAATTTGAAATTGGTAATCTAGCTTTTTCCGCTTGGCTTGTAGAGCAGTTTAAAGTTGTATGCCTGTAGACAAAAAACCCGGTCTTTTCAAAATTCTTCCCATTCAACTCTAGGCGCTCTATCTCTGCTAGTGTAGAAGGTATGGCGTAAAGTGTTTTTGACAACTTTTTGTGATTGCTGCCGTTCTAGACCAGCTAGAGAGCTTGTTATAGGCTCAAATTCAAGAGGAACTTCCTCTCTTGAACGTCCAGTGTTTCCAGTGTTTTGAAAATTCTTCCCATTCAGCTCTAAGCGCTCATCTCTGCTAGTTTAGAAGGTATGGCGTATAGTGTTTTTGACAACTTTTTGTGATTGCTGCCGTTCTAGACCAGCTAGAGAGCTTGTTTTAGGCTCAAATAAAAGAGGAACTTCCCGTCTTGAACGTCCTAGAGTTTCATTTAATTCGGTTTTCAACTTTACCAATAGTGATCCAAAGAATAAGGCAAGAAAATTACCAAAATACGAAAAATTTGGAATTTGAAATTGGTAATCTAGCTTCTTCCGCTTGGCTGGTAGAGCAACAAAAATCGGTATTTTTCAAATCATCCCATTCAGCTCTAAGCGCTCATCTCTGCTAGTTTAGATGGTATGGCGTAAAGTATTTTTGACAACTTTTTGTGATTACTGCCGTTCTAGACCAGCTAGAGAGCTTGTTTTAGGCTCAAATAAAAGAGGAACTTCCTCTCTTTAACGTCCTAGTGTTTCATTTAATTCGGTTTTCAACTTTACCAATAGTGATCAAAGAAAAAGGCAAGAAAATAACCAAAATACGAAAAATTTGAAATTCGAAATTGGTAATCTAGCTTTTTCCGCATGACATGTAGAGCAGTTTAAAGTTGTATGCCTGTAGACAAAAACCCGGTCTTTTGAAAATTCTTCCCATTCAACTCTAGGCGCTCTATCTCTGCTAGTGTAGAAGGTACGGCGTAAAGTGTTTTTTGACAACTTTTTGTGATTGCTGCCGTTCTAGACCAGCTAGAGAGCTTGTTTTAGGCTCAAATAAAAGAGGAACTTCCCCTCTTCTACGTCCTAGAGTTTCATTTAATTCGGTTTTCAACTATACCAATTGTGATCCAAAGAAAAAAGCAAGAAAATCACCCAAATACGAAAAATTTGAAATTTGAAATTGGTAATCTAGCTTTTTCCGCTTGGCTGGTAGAGCAACAAAAATTGGTATTTTACAAATCTTCCCATTCAGCTCTAAGCGCTCATCTCTGCTAGTTTAGAAGGTATGGCGTAAAGTGTTTTTGACAACTTTTTGTGATTGCTGCCGTTCTAGACCAGCTAGAGAGCTTGTTTTAGGCTCAAATAAAAGTGGAACTTCCCCTCTTGAACGTCCTAGAGTTTCATTTAATTTGGTTTTCAAATTTACCAATAGTGATACAAAGAAAAAAGCAAGAAAATCACACAAATACGAAAATTTGAAGTTTGAAATTGGTAATCTAGCTTTTTCCGCTTGGCTGGTAGAACAACAAAAATCGGTATTTTTCAAATCATCCCATTCAGCTCTAAGCGCTCATCTCTGCTAGTTTAGAAGGTATGGCGTATAGTGTTTTTGACAACTTTTTGTGATTGCTGCCGTTCTAGACCAGCTAGAGAGCTTGTTTTAGGCTCAAATAAAAGAGGAACTTCCTCTCTTGAACGTCCTAGTGTTTCATTTAATTCGGTTTTCAACTTTACCAATAGTGATCAAAGAAAAAGGCAAGAAAATAACCAAAATACGAAAAATTTGAAATTCGAAATTGGTAATCTAGCTTTTTCCGCTTGGTTGTAGAGCAGTTTAAAGTTGTATGCCTGTAGACAAAAAACCCGGTCTTTTAAAAATTCTTCCCATTCAACTCTAGGCGCTCTATCTCTGCTAGTGTAGAAGGTACGGCGTAAAGTGTTTTTGACAACTTTTTGTATTGCTGCCGTTCTAGATCAGCTAGAGAGCTTGTTTTAGGCTCAAATAAAAGAGGAACTTCCCGTCTTGAACGTCCTAGAGTTTCATTTAATTCGGTTTTCAACTTTACCAATAGTGATCCAAAGAAAAAAGCAAGAAAATGACCCAAATACGAAAAATTTGAAATTTGAAATTGGTAATCTAGCGTTTTCCGCTTGGCTTGTAGAGCAGTTTAAGTTGTATGCCTGTAGACAAAAAACCCGGTCTTTTGAAAATTCTTCCCATTCAACTCTAGGCGCTCTATCTCTGCTAGTGTAGAAGGTACGGCGTAAAGTGTTTTTGACAACTTTTTGTGATTGCTGCCGTTCTAGACCAGCTAGAGAGCTTGTTTTAGGCTCAAATAAAAGTGGAACTTCCCCTCTTGAACGTCCTAGAGTTTCATTTTATTCGGTTTTCAACTTTACCAATAGTGATCCAAAGAAAAAAGCAAGAAAATCACCCAAATACGAAAAATTTGAAATTTGAAATTGGTAATCTAGCTTTTTTCGCTTGGCTGGTAGAGCAACAAAAATCGGTATTTTTCAAATCATCCCATTCAGCTCTAAGCGCTCATCTCTGCTAGTTTAGATGGTATGGCGTAAAGTGTTTTTGACAACTTTTTGTGATTGCTGCCATTCTAGACCAGCTAGAGAGCTTGTTTTAGGCTCAAATAAAAGAGGAACATCCTCTCTTTAACGTCCTAGTGTTTCATTTAATTCGGTTTTCAACTTTACCAATAGTGATCAAAGAAAAAGGCAAGAAAATAACCAAAATACGAAAAATTTGAAATTCGAAATTGGTAATCTAGCTTTTTCCGCTTGGCTTGTAGAGCAGTTTAAAGTTGTATGCCTGTAGACAAAAAACCCGGTCTTTTCAAAATTCTTCCTATTCAACTCTAGGCGCTCTATCTCTGCTAGTGTAGAAGGTACGGCGTAAAGTGTTTTTGACAACATTTTGTATTGCTGCCGTTCTAGACCAGCTAGAGAGCTTGTTTTAGGCTCAAATAAAAGAGGAACTTCCCGTCTTGAACGTCCTAGAGTTTCATTTAATTCGGTTTTCAACTTTACCAATAGTGATCCAAAGAAAAAAGCAAGAAAATGACCCAAATACGAAAAATTTTAAATTTGAAATTGGTAATCTAGCTTTTTCCGCTTGGCTGGTAGAGCAACAAAAATCGGTATTTTTCAAATTCTTCCCATTCAGCTCTAAGCGCTCATCTGTGCTAGTTTAGAAGGTATGGCGAAAAGTATTTTTGACAACTTTTTGTGATTGCTGCCCTTCTAGACCAGCTAGAGAGCTTGTTTTAGGCTCAAATAAAAGAGGAACTTCCCCTCTTAAACGTCCTAGAGTTTCATTTAATTCGGTTTTCAACTTTACCAATAGTGATCCAAAGAAAAAAGCAAGAAAATCACCCGAATACGAAAAATTTGAAATTTGAAATTGGTAATCTAGCTTTTTCCGCTTGGCTTGTAGAGCAGTTTAAAGTTGTATGCCTGTAGACAAAAAACCCGGTCTTTTCAAAATTCTTCCCATTCAACTCTAGGCGCTCTATCTCTGCTAGTGTAGAAGGTATGGCGTAAAGTGTTTTTGACAACTTTTTGTGATTGCTGCCGTTCTAGACCAGCTAGAGAGCTTGTTATAGGCTCAAATTCAAGAGGAACTTCCTCTCTTGAACGTCCAGTGTTTCATTTAATTCGGTTTTCAACTTTACCAATAGTGATCAAAGAAAAAGGCAAGAAAATAACCAAAATACGAAAAATTTGAAATTCGAAATTGGTAATCTAGCTTTTTCCGCTTGGCTTGTAGAGCAGTTTAAAGTTGTATGCCTGTAGACAAAAAACCCGGTCTTTTCAAAATTCTTCCTATTCAACTCTAGGCGCTCTATCTCTGCTAGTGTAGAAGGTACGGCGTAAAGTGTTTTTGGCAACTTTTTGTATTGCTGCCGTTCTAGACCAGCTAGAGAGCTTGTTTTAGGCTCAAATAAAAGAGGAACTTCCCGTCTTGAACGTCCTAGAGTTTCATTTAATTCGGTTTTCAATTTTACCAATAGTGATCCAAAGAAAAAAGCAAGAAAATGACCCAAATACGAAAAATTTGAAATTTGAAATTGGTAATCTAGCGTTTTCCGCTTGGCTTGTAGAGCAGTTTAAGTTGTATGCCTGTAGACAAAAAACCCGGTCTTTTGAAAATTCTTCCCATTCAACTCTAGGCGCTCTATCTCTGCTAGTGTAGAAGGTACGGCGTAAAGTGTTTTTGACAACTTTTTGTGATTGCTGCCGTTCTAGACCAGCTACAGAGCTTGTTTTAGGCTCAAATAAAAGTAGAACTTCCCCTCTTGAACGTCCTAGAGTTTCATTTTATTCGGTTTTCAACTTTACCAATAGTGATCCAAAGAAAAAAGCAAGAAAATCACCCAAATATGAAAAATTTGAAATTGGTAATCTAGCTTTTTTCGCTTGGCTGGTAGAGCAACAAAAATCGGTATTTTTCAAATCATCCCATTCAGCTCTAAGCGCTCATCTCTGCTAGTTTAGATGGTATGGCGTAAAGTGTTTTTGACAACTTTTTGTGATTGCTGCCATTCTAGACCAGCTAGAGAGCTTGTTTTAGGCTCAAATAAAAGAGGAACATCCTCTCTTTAACGTCCTAGTGTTTCATTTAATTCGGTTTTCAACTTTACCAATAGTGATCAAAGAAAAAGGCAAGAAAATAACCAAAATACGAAAAATTTGAAATTCGAAATTGGTAATCTAGCTTTTTCCGCTTGGCTTGTAGAGCAGTTTAAAGTTGTATGCCTGTAGACAAAAAACCCGGTCTTTTCAAAATTCTTCCTATTCAACTCTAGGCGCTCTATCTCTGCTAGTGTAGAAGGTACGGCGTAAAGTGTTTTTGACAACTTTTTGTGATTGCTGCCGTTCTAGACCAGCTAGAGAGCTTGTTATAGGCTCAAATTCAAGAGGAACTTCCTCTCTTGAACGTCCAGTGTTTCATTTAATTCGGTTTTCAACATTACCAATAGTGATCAAAGAAAAAGGCAAGAAAATAACCAAAATACGAAAAATTTGAAATTCGAAATTGGTAATCTAGCTTTTTCCGCTTGGCTTGTAGAGCAGTTTAAAGTTGTATGCCTGTAGACAAAAAACCCGGTCTTTTCAAAATTTTTCCTATTCAACTCTAGGCGCTCTATCTCTGCTAGTGTAGAAGGTACGGCGTAAAGTGTTTTTGACAACTTTTTGTATTGCTGCCGTTCTAGACCAGCTAGAGAGCTTGTTTTAGGCTCAAATAAAAGAGGAACTTCCCGTCTTGAACGTCCTAGAGTTTCATTTAATTCGGTTTTCAACTTTACCAATAGTGATCCAAAGAAAAAAGCAAGAAAATGACCCAAATACGAAAAATTTGAAATTTGAAATTGGTAATCTAGCGTTTTCCGCTTGGCTTGTAGAGCAGTTTAAGTTGTATGCCTGTAGACAAAAAACCCGGTCTTTTGAAAATTCTTCCCATTCAACTCTAGGCGCTTTATCTCTGCTAGTGTAGAAGGTACGGCGTAAAGTGTTTTTGACAACTTTTTGTGATTGCTGCCGTTCTAGACCAGCTAGAGAGCTTGTTTTAGGCTCAAATAAAAGTGGAACTTCCCCTGTTGAACGTCCTAGAGTTTCATTTTATTCGGTTTTCAACTTTACCAATAGTGATCCAAAGAAAAAAGCAAGAAAATCACCCAAATACGAAAAATTTGAAATTTGAAATTGGTAATCTAGCTTTTTTCGCTTGGCTGGTAGAGCAACAAAAATCGGTATTTTTCAAATCATCCCATTCAGCTCTAAGCGCTCATCTCTGCTAGTTTAGATGGTATGGCGTAAAGTGTTTTTGACAACTTTTTGTGATTGCTGCCATTCTAGACCAGCTAGAGAGCTTGTTTTAGGCTCAAATAAAAGAGGAACTTCCTCTCTTTAACGTCCTAGTGTTTCATTTAATTCGGTTTTCAACTTTACCAATAGTGATCAAAGAAAAAGGCAAGAAAATAACCAAAATACGAAAAATTTGAAATTCGAAATTGGTAATCTAGCTTTTTCCGCTTGGCTTGTAGAGCAGTTTAAAGTTGTATACCTGTAGACAAAAAACCCGGTCTTTTCAAAATTCTTCCTATTCAACTCTAGGCGCTCTATCTCTGCTAGTGTAGAAGGTACGGCGTAAAGTGTTTTTGACAACTTTTTGTGATTGCTGCCATTCTAGACCAGCTAGAGAGCTTGTTTTAGGCTCAAATAAAAGAGGAACTTCCTCTCTTTAACGTCCTAGTGTTTCATTTAATTCGGTTTTCAACTTTACCAATAATGATCAAAGAAAAAGGCAAGAAAATAACCAAAATACGAAAAATTTGAAATTCGAAATTGGTAATCTAGCTTTTTCCGCTTGGCTTGTAGAGCAGTATAAAGTTGTATGCCTGTAGACAAAAAACCCGGTCTTTTCAAAATTCTTCCTATTCAACTCTAGGCGCTCTATCTCTGCTAGTGTAGAAGGTACGGAGTAAAGTGTTTTTGACAACTTTTTGTGATTGCTGCCGTTCTAGACCAGCTAGAGAGCTTGTTTTAGGCTCATATTCAAGAGGAACTTCCTCTCTTGAACGTCCTAGTGTTTCATTTAATTCGGTTTTCAACTTTACCAATAGTGATCAAAGAAAAAGGCAAAAAAATAACCAAAATACGAAAAATTTGAAATTCGAAATTGGTAATCTAGCTTTTTCCGCTTGGCTTGTAGAGCAGTTTAAAGTTGTATGCCTGTAGACAAAAAACCCGGTCTTTTCAAAATTCTTCCTATTCAACTCTAGGCGCTCTATCTCTGCTAGTGTAGAAGGTACGGCGTAAAGTGTTTTTGACAACTTTTTGTATTGCTGCCGTTCTAGACCAGCTAGAGAGCTTGTTTTAGGCTCAAATAAAAGAGGAACTTCCCGTCTTGAACGTCCTAGAGTTTCATTTAGTTCGGTTTTCAACTTTACCAATAGTGATCCAAAGAAAAAAGCAAGAAAATGACCCAAATACGAAAATTTTGAAATTTGAAATTGGTAATCTAGCGTTTTCCGCTTGGCTTGTAGAGCAGTTTAAGTTGTATGCCTGTAGACAAAAAACCCGGTCTTTTGAAAATTCTTCCCATTCAACTCTAGGCGCTCTATCTCTGCTAGTGTAGAAGGTACGGCGTAAAGTGTTTTTGACAACTTTTTGTGATTGCTGCCGTTCTAGACCAGCTAGAGAGCTTGTTTTAGGCTCAAATAAAAGTGGAACTTCCCCTCTTGAACGTCCTAGAGTTTCATTTAATTCGGTTTTCAACTTTACCAATAGTGATCCAAAGAATAAGGCAAGAAAATAACCAAAATACGAAAAATTTGGAATTTAAAATTGGTAATCTAGCTTTTTCCGCTTGGCTGGTAGAGCAACAAAAATCGGTATTTTTCAAATCATCCCATTCAGCTCTAAGCGCTCATCTCTGCTAGTTTAGATGGTATGGCGTAAAGTGTTTTTGACAACTTTTTGTGATTGCTGCCATTCTAGACCAGCTAGAGAGCTTGTTTTAGGCTCAAATAAAAGAGGAACTTTCTCTCTTTAACGTCCTAGTGTTTCATTTAATTCGGTTTTCAACTTTACCAATAGTGATCAAAGAAAAAGGCAAGAAAATAACCAAAATACGAAAAATTTGAAATTCGAAATTGGTAATCTAGCTTTTTCCGCTTGGCTTGTAGAGCAGTTTAAAGTTGTATACCTGTATGCGCTCTATCTCTGCTAGTGTAGAAGGTACGGCGTAAAGTGTTTTTGACAACTTTTTGTGATTGCTGCCGTTCTAGACCAGCTAGAGAGCTTGTTTTAGGCTCAAATTCAAGAGAAACTTCCTCTCTTGAACGTCCTAGTGTTTCATTTAATTCGGTTTTCAACTTTAC
Organism: Coelopa pilipes; assembly: GCA_947389925.1. Classification (NCBI taxonomy): domain Eukaryota; kingdom Metazoa; phylum Arthropoda; class Insecta; order Diptera; family Coelopidae; genus Coelopa; species Coelopa pilipes. Next base: position 13,876,141 of record OX376700.1, read on the forward strand.
CAATAGTGATCAAAGAAAAAGGCAAAAAAATAACCAAAATACGAAAAATTTGAAATTCGAAATTGGTAATCTAGCTTTTTCCGCTTGGCTTGTAGAGCAGTATATAGTTGTATGCCTGTAGACAAAAAACCCGGTCTTTTCAAAATTCTTCCTATTCAACTCTAGGCGCTCTATCTCTGCTAGTGTAGAAGGTACGGCGTAAAGTGTTTTTGACAACTTTTTGTATTGCTGCCGTTCTAGACCAGCTAGAGAGCTTGTTTTAGGCTCAAATAAAAGAGGAACTTTCCGTCTTGAACGTCCTAGAGTTTCATTTAATTCGGTTTTCAACTTTACCAATAGTGATCCAAAGAATAAGGCAAGAAAATAACCAAAATACGAAAAATTTGAAATTGGTAATCTAGCTTTTTCCGCTTGGCTTGTAGAGCAGTTTACAGTTGTATGCCTGTAGACAAAAAACCCGGTCTTTTCAAAATTCTTCCTATTCAACTCTAGGCGCTCTATCTCTGCTAGTGTAGAAGGTACGGCGTAAAGTGTTTTTGACAACTTTTTGTGATTGCTGCCGTTCTAGACCAGCTAGATAGCTTGTTTTAGGCTCAAATAAAAGTGGAACTTCCCCTCTTGAACGTCCTAGAGTTTCATTTTATTCGGTTTTCAACTTTACCAATAGTGATCCAAAGAAAAAAGCAAGAAAATCACCCAAATACGAAAAATTTGAAATTTGAAATTGGTAATCTAGCTTTTTTCGCTTGGCTGGTAGAGCAACAAAAATCGGTATTTTTCAAATCATCCCATTCAGCTCTAAGCGCTCATCTCTGCTAGTTTAGATGGTATGGCGTAAAGTGTTTTTGACAACTTTTTGTGATTGCTGCCGTTCTAGACCAGCTAGAGAGCTTGTTTTAGGCTCAAATAAAAGATGAACTTCCTCTCTTTAACGTCCTAGTGTTTCATTTAATTCGGTTTTCAACTTTACCAATAGTGATCAAAGAAAAAGGCAAGAAAATAACCAAAATACGAAAAATTTGAAATTCGAAATTGGTAATCTAGCTTTTTCCGCTTGGCTTGTAGAGCAGTTTAAAGTTGTATGCCTGTAGACAAAAAACCCGGTCTTTTCAAAATTCTTCCTATTCAACTCTAGGCGCTCTATCTCTGCTAGTGTAGAAGGTACGGCGTAAAGTGTTTTTGGCAACTTTTTGTGATTGCTGCCATTCTAGACCAGCTAGAGAGCTTGTTTTAGGCTCAAATAAAAGAGGAACTTCCTCTCTTTAACGTCCTAGTGTTTCATTTAATTCGGTTTTCAACTTTACCAATAATGATCAAAGAAAAAGGCAAGAAAATAACCAAAATACGAAAAATTTGAAATTCGAAATTGGTAATCTAGCTTTTTCCGCTTGGCTTGTAGAGCAGTATAAAGTTGTATGCCTGTAGACAAAAAACCCGGTCTTTTCAAAATTCTTCCTATTCAACTCTAGGCGCTCTATCTCTGCTAGTGTAGAAGGTACGGAGTAAAGTGTTTTTGACAACTTTTTGTGATTGCTGCCGTTCTAGACCAGCTAGAGAGCTTGTTTTAGGCTCATATTCAAGAGGAACTTCCTCTCTTGAACGTCCTAGTGTTTCATTTAATTCGGTTTTCAACTTTACCAATAGTGATCAAAGAAAAAGGCAAAAAAATAACCAAAATACGAAAAATTTGAAATTCGAAATTGGTAATCTAGCTTTTTCCGCTTGGCTTGTAGAGCAGTTTAAAGTTGTATGCCTGTAGACAAAAAACCCGGTCTTTTCAAAATTCTTCCTATTCAACTCTAGGCGCTCTATCTCTGCTAGTGTAGAAGGTACGGCGTAAAGTGTTTTTGACAACTTTTTGTATTGCTGCCGTTCTAGACCAGCTAGAGAGCTTGTTTTAGGCTCAAATAAAAGAGGAACTTCCCGTCTTGAACGTCCTAGAGTTTCATTTAGTTCGGTTTTCAACTTTACCAATAGTGATCCAAAGAAAAAAGCAAGAAAATGACCCAAATACGAAAATTTTGAAATTTGAAATTGGTAATCTAGCGTTTTCCGCTTGGCTTGTAGAGCAGTTTAAGTTGTATGCCTGTAGACAAAAAACCCGGTCTTTTGAAAATTCTTCCCATTCAACTCTAGGCGCTCTATCTCTGCTAGTGTAGAAAGTACGGCGTAAAGTGTTTTTGACAACTTTTTGTGATTGCTGCCGTTCTAGACCAGCTAGAGAGCTTGTTTTAGGCTCAAATAAAAGTGGAACTTCCCCTCTTGAACGTCCTAGAGTTTCATTTAATTCGGTTTTCAACTTTACCAATAGTGATCCAAAGAAAAAGGCAAGAAAATAACCAAAATACGAAAAATTTGGAATTTAAAATTGGTAATCTAGCTTTTTCCGCTTGGCTGGTAGAGCAACAAAAATCGGTATTTTTCAAATCATCCCATTCAGCTCTAAGCGCTCATCTCTGCTAGTTTAGATGGTATGGCGTAAAGTGTTTTTGACAACTTTTTGTGATTGCTGCCATTCTAGACCAGCTAGAGAGCTTGTTTTAGGCTCAAATAAAAGAGGAACTTTCTCTCTTTAACGTCCTAGTGTTTCATTTAATTCGGTTTTCAACTTTACCAATAGTGATCAAAGAAAAAGGCAAGAAAATAACCAAAATACGAAAAATTTGAAATTCGAAATTGGTAATCTAGCTTTTTCCGCTTGGCTTGTAGAGCAGTTTAAAGTTGTATGCCTGTATGCGCTCTATCTCTGCTAGTGTAGAAGGTACGGCGTAAAGAGTTTTTGACAACTTTTTGTGATTGCTGCCGTTCTAGACCAGCTAGAGAGCTTGTTTTAGGCTCAAATTCAAGAGAAACTTCCTCTCTTGAACGTCCTAGTGTTTCATTTAATTCGGTTTTCAACTTTACCAATAGTGATCAAAGAAAAAGGCAAAAAAATAACCAAAATACGAAAAATTTGAAATTCGAAATTGGTAATCTAGCTTTTTCAGCTTGGCTTGTAGAGCAGTTTAAAGTTGTATGCCTGTAGACAAAAAACCCGGTCTTTTCAAAATTCTTCCTATTCAACTCTAGGCGCTCTATCTCTGCTAGTGTAGAAGGTACGGCGTAAAGTGTTTTTGACAACTTTTTGTATTGCTGCCGTTCTAGACCAGCTAGAGAGCTTGTTTTAGGCTCAAATAAAAGAGGAACTTCCCGTCTTGAACGTCCTAAAGTTTCATTTAGTTCGGTTTTCAACTTTACCAATAGTGATCCAAAGAAAAAAGCAAGAAAATGACCCAAATACGAAAAATTTGAAATTTGAAATTGGTAATCTAGCGTTTTCCGCTTGGCTTGTAGAGCAGTTTAAGTTGTATGCCTGTAGACAAAAAACCCGGTCTTTTCAAAATTCTTCCCATTTAACTCTAGGCGCTCTATCTCTGCTAGTGTAGAAGGTACGGCGTAAAGTGTTTTTGACAACTTTTTGTGATTGCTGCCGTTCTAGACCAGCTAGAGAGCTTGTTTTAGGCTCAAATAAAAGTGGAACTTCCTCTCTTGAACGTCCTAGAGTTTCATTTAATTCGGTTTTCAACTTTACCAATAGTGATCCAAAGAAAAAAGCAAGAAAATCACCCAAATACGAAAAATCTGAAATTTGAAATTGGTAATCTAGCTTTTTCCGCTTGGCTGGTAGAGCAACAAAAATCGGTATTTTTCAAATCATCCCATTCAGCTCTAAGCGCTCATCTCTGCTAGTTTAGATGGTATGGCGTAAAGTATTTTTGACAACTTTTTGTGATTACTGCCGTTCTAGACCAGCTAGAGAGCTTGTTTTAGGCTCAAATAAAAGAGGAACTTTCCGTCTTGAACGTCCTAGAGTTTCATTTAATTCGGTTTTCAACTTTACCAATAGTGATCCAAAGAGTAAGGCAAGAAAATAACCAAAATACGAAAAATTTGGAATTTGAAATTGGTAATCTAGCTTTTTCCGCTTGGCTGGTAGAGCAACAAAAATCGGTATTTTTCAAATCATCCCATTCAGCTCTAAGCGCTCATCTCTGCTAGTTTAGATGGTATGGCGTAAAGTGTTTTTGACAACTTTTTGTGATTGCTGCCATTCTAGACCAGCTAGAGAGCTTGTTTTAGGCTCAAATAAAAGAGGAACATCCTCTCTTTAACGTCCTAGTGTTTCATTTAATTCGGTTTTCAACTTTACCAATAGTGATCAAAGAAAAAGGCAAGAAAATAACCAAAATACGAAAAATTTGAAATTCGAAATTGGTAATCTAGCTTTTTCCGCTTGGCTTGTAGAGCAGTTTAAAGTTGTATGCCTGTAGACAAAAAACCCGGTCTTTTCAAAATTCTTCCTATTCAACTCTAGGCGCTCTATCTCTGCTAGTGTAGAAGGTACGGCGTAAAGTGTTTTTGACAACTTTTTGTGATTGCTGCCATTCTAGACCAGCTAGAGAGCTTGTTTTAGGCTCAAATAAAAGAGGAACTTCCTCTCTTTAACGTCCTAGTGTTTCATTTAATTCGGTTTTCAACTTTACCAATAATGATCAAAGAAAAAGGCAAGAAAATAACCAAAATACGAAAAATTTGAAATTTGAAATTGGTAATCTAGCTTTTTCCGCTTGGCTTGTAGAGCAGTATAAAGTTGTATGCCTGTAGACAAAAAACCCGGTCTTTTCAAAATTCTTCCTATTCAACTCTAGGCGCTCTATCTCTGCTAGTGTAGAAGGTACGGAGTAAAGTGTTTTTGACAACTTTTTGTGATTGCTGCCGTTCTAGACCAGCTAGAGAGCTTGTTTTAGGCTCATATTCAAGAGGAACTTCCCGTCTTGAACGTCCTAGTGTTTCATTTAATTCGGTTTTCAACTTTACCAATAGTGATCAAAGAAAAAGGCAAAAAAATAACCAAAATACGAAAAATTTGAAATTCGAAATTGGTAATCTAGCTTTTTCCGCTTGGCTTGTAGAGCAGTTTAAAGTTGTATGCCTGTAGACAAAAAACCCGGTCTTTTCAAAATTCTTCCTATTCAACTCCAGGCGCTCTATCTCTGCTAGTGTAGAAGGTACGGCGTAAAGTGTTTTTGACAACTTTTTGTATTGCTGCCGTTCTAGACCAGCTAGAGAGCTTGTTTTAGGCTCAAATAAAAGAGGAACTTCCCGTCTTGAACGTCGTAGAGTTTCATTTAGTTCGGTTTTCAACTGTACCAATAGTGATCCAAAGAAAAAAGCAAGAAAATGACCCAAATACGAAAATTTTGAAATTTGAAATTGGTAATCTAGCGTTTTCCGCTTGGCTTGTAGAGCAGTTTAAGTTGTATGCCTGTAGACAAAAAACCCGGTCTTTTGAAAATTCTTCCCATTCAACTCTAGGCGCTCTATCTCTGCTAGTGTAGAAGGTACGGCGTAAAGTGTTTTTGACAACTTTTTGTGATTGCTGCCGTTCTAGACCAGCTAGAGAGCTTGTTTTAGGCTCAAATAAAAGTGGAACTTCCCCTCTTGAACGTCCTAGAGTTTCATTTAATTCGGTTTTCAACTTTACCAATAGTGATCCAAAGAATAAGGCAAGAAAATAACCAAAATACGAAAAATTTGGAATTTAAAATTGGTAATCTAGCTTTTTCCGCTTGGCTGGTAGAGCAACAAAAATCGGTATTTTTCAAATCATCCCATTCAGCTCTAAGCGCTCATCTCTGCTAGTTTAGATGGTATGGCGTAAAGTGTTTTTGACAACTTTTTGTGATTGCTGCCATTCTAGACCAGCTAGAGAGCTTGTTTTAGGCTCAAATAAAAGAGGAACTTTCTCTCTTTAACGTCCTAGTGTTTCATTTAATTCGGTTTTCAACTTTACCAATAGTGATCAAAGAAAAAGGCAAGAAAATAACCAAAATACGAAAAATTTGAAATTCGAAATTGGTAATCTAGCTTTTTCCGCTTGGCTTGTAGAGCAGTTTAAAGTTGTATGCCTGTAGACAAAAAACCCGGTCTTTTCAAAATTCTTCCTATTCAACTCTAGGCGCTCTATCTCTGCTAGTGTAGAAGGTACGGCGTAAAGTGTTTTTGACAACTTTTTGTGATTGCTGCCATTCTAGACCAGCTAGAGAGCTTGTTTTAGGCTCAAATAAAAGAGGAACTTCCTCTCTTTAACGTCCTAGTGTTTCATTTAATTCGGTTTTCAACTTTACCAATAATGATCAAAGAAAAAGGCAAGAAAATAACCAAAATACGAAAAATTTGAAATTTGAAATTGGTAATCTAGCTTTTTCCGCTTGGCTTGTAGAGCAGTATATAGTTGTATGCCTGTAGACAAAAAACCCGGTCTTTTCAAAATTCTTCCTATTCAACTCTAGGCGCTCTATCTCTGCTAGTGTAGAAGGTACGGAGTAAAGTGTTTTTGACAACTTTTTGTGATTGCTGCCGTTCTAGACCAGCTAGAGAGCTTGTTTTAGGCTCATATTCAAGAGGAACTTCCCGTCTTGAACGTCCTAGTGTTTCATTTAATTCGGTTTTCAACTTTACCAATAGTGATCAAAGAAAAAGGCAAAAAAATAACCAAAATACGAAAAATTTGAAATTCGAAATTGGTAATCTAGCTTTTTCCGCTTGGCTTGTAGAGCAGTTTAAAGTTGTATGCCTGTAGACAAAAAACCCGGTCTTTTCAAAATTCTTCCTATTCAACTCCAGGCGCTCTATCTCTGCTAGTGTAGAAGGTACGGCGTAAAGTGTTTTTGACAACTTTTTGTATTGCTGCCGTTCTAGACCAGCTAGAGAGCTTGTTTTAGGCTCAAATAAAAGAGGAACTTCCCGTCTTGAACGTCGTAGAGTTTCATTTAGTTCGGTTTTCAACTGTACCAATAGTGATCCAAAGAAAAAAGCAAGAAAATGACCCAAATACGAAAATTTTGAAATTTGAAATTGGTAATCTAGCGTTTTCCGCTTGGCTTGTAGAGCAGTTTAAGTTGTATGCCTGTAGACAAAAAACCCGGTCTTTTGAAAATTCTTCCCATTCAACTCTAGGCGCTCTATCTCTGCTAGTGTAGAAGGTACGGCGTAAAGTGTTTTTGACAACTTTTTGTGATTGCTGCCGTTCTAGACCAGCTAGAGAGCTTGTTTTAGGCTCAAATAAAAGTGGAACTTCCCCTCTTGAACGTCCTAGAGTTTCATTTAATTCGGTTTTCAACTTTACCAATAGTGATCCAAAGAATAAGGCAAGAAAATAACCAAAATACGAAAAATTTGGAATTTAAAATTGGTAATCTAGCTTTTTCCGCTTGGCTGGTAGAGCAACAAAAATCGGTATTTTTCAAATCATCCCATTCAGCTCTAAGCGCTCATCTCTGCTAGTTTAGATGGTATGGCGTAAAGTGTTTTTGACAACTTTTTGTGATTGCTGCCATTCTAGACCAGCTAGAGAGCTTGTTTTAGGCTCAAATAAAAGAGGAACTTTCTCTCTTTAACGTCCTAGTGTTTCATTTAATTCGGTTTTCAACTTTACCAATAGTGATCAAAGAAAAAGGCAAGAAAATAACCAAAATACGAAAAATTTGAAATTCGAAATTGGTAATCTAGCTTTTTCCGCTTGGCTTGTAGAGCAGTTTAAAGTTGTATGCCTGTATGCGCTCTATCTCTGCTAGTGTAGAAGGTACGGCGTAAAGTGTTTTTGACAACTTTTTGTGATTGCTGCCGTTCTAGACCAGCTAGAGAGCTTGTTTTAGGCTCAAATTCAAGAGAAACTTCCTCTCTTGAACGTCCTAGTGTTTCATTTAATTCGGTTTTCAACTTTACCAATAGTGATCAAAGAAAAAGGCAAAAAAATAACCAAAATACGAAAAATTTGAAATTCGAAATTGGTAATCTAGCTTTTTCCGCTTGGCTTGTAGAGCAGTTTAAAGTTGTATGCCTGTAGACAAAAAACCCGGTCTTTTCAAAATTCTTCCTATTCAACTCTAGGCGCTCTATCTCTGCTAGTGTAGAAGGTACGGCGTAAAGTGTTTTTGACAACTTTTTGTATTGCTGCCGTTCTAGACCAGCTAGAGAGCTTGTTTTAGGCTCAAATAAAAGAGGAACTTCCCGTCTTGAACGTCCTAAAGTTTCATTTAGTTCGGTTTTCAACTTTACCAATAGTGATCCAAAGAAAAAAGCAAGAAAATGACCCAAATACGAAAAATTTGAAATTTGAAATTGGTAATCTAGCGTTTTCCGCTTGGCTTGTAGAGCAGTTTAAGTTGTATGCCTGTAGACAAAAAACCCGGTCTTTTGAAAATTCTTCCCATTTAACTCTAGGCGCTCTATCTCTGCAAGTGTAGAAGGTACGGCGTAAAGTGTTTTTGACAACTTTTTGTGATTGCTGCCGTTCTAGACCAGCTAGAGAGCTTGTTTTAGGCTCAAATAAAAGTGGAACTTCCTCTCTTGAACGTCCTAGAGTTTCATTTAATTCGGTTTTCAACTTTACCAATAGTGATCCAAAGAAAAAAGCAAGAAAATCACCCAAATACGAAAAATCTGAAATTTGAAATTGGTAATCTAGCTTTTTCCGCTTGGCTGGTAGAGCAACAAAAATCGGTATTTTTCAAATCATCCCATTCAGCTCTAAGCGCTCATCTCTGCTAGTTTAGATGGTATGGCGTAAAGTATTTTTGACAACTTTTTGTGATTACTGCCGTTCTAGACCAGCTAGAGAGCTTGTTTTAGGCTCAAATAAAAGAGGAACTTCCCGTCTTGAACGTCCTAGAGTTTCATTTAATTCGGTTTTCAACTTTACCAATAGTGATCCAAAGAATAAGGCAAGAAAATAACCAAAATACGAAAAATTTGGAATTTGAAATTGGTAATCTAGCTTTTTCCGCTTGGCTGGTAGAGCAACAAAAATCGGTATTTTTCAAATCATCCCATTCAGCTCTAAGCGCTCATCTCTGCTAGTTTAGATGGTATGGCGTAAAGTGTTTTTGACAACTTTTTGTGATTGCTGCCATTCTAGACCAGCTAGAGAGCTTGTTTTAGGCTCAAATAAAAGAGGAACTTTCCGTCTTGAACGTCCTAGTGTTTCATTTAATTCGGTTTTCAACTTTACCAATAGTGATCAAAGAAAAAGGCAAGAAAATAACCAAAATACGAAAAATTTGAAATTCGAAATTGGTAATCTAGCTTTTTCCGCTTGGCTTGTAGAGCAGTTTAAAGTTGTATGCCTGTAGACAAAAAACCCGGTCTTTTCAAAATTCTTCCTATTCAACTCTAGGCGCTCTATCTCTGCTAGTGTAGAAGGTACGGCGTAAAGTGTTTTTGACAACTTTTTGTGATTGCTACCGTTCTAGACCAGCTAGAGAGCTTGTTTTAGGCTCAAATTCAAGAGGAACTTCCTCTCTTGAACGTCCTAGTGTTTCATTTAATTCGGTTTTCAACTTTACCAATAGTGATCAAAGAAAAAGGCAAGAAAATAACCAAAATACGAAAAATTTGAAATTCGAAATTGGTAATCTAGCTTTTTCCGCTTGGCTTGTAGAGCAGTTTAAAGTTGTATGCCTGTAGACAAAAAACCCGGTCTTTTCAAAATTCTTCCTATTCAACTCTAGGCGCTCTATCTCTGCTAGTGTAGAAGGTACGGCGTAAAGTGTTTTTGACAACTTTTTGTATTGCTGCCGTTCTAGACCAGCTAGAGAGCTTGTTTTAGGCTCAAATAAAAGAGGAACTTCCCGTCTTGAACGTCCTAAAGTTTCATTTAGTTCGGTTTTCAACTTTACCAATAGTGATCCAAAGAAAAAAGCAAGAAAATGACCCAAATACGAAAAATTTGAAATTTGAAATTGGTAATCTAGCGTTTTCCGCTTGGCTTGTAGAGCAGTTTAAGTTGTATGCCTGTAGACAAAAAACCCGGTCTTTTCAAAATTCTTCCTATTCAACTCTAGGCGCTCTATCTCTGCTAGTGTAGAAGGTACGGCGTAAAGTGTTTTTGACAACTTTTTGTATTGCTGCCGTTCTAGACCAGCTAGAGAGCTTGTTTTAGGCTCAAATAAAAGAGGAACTTCCCGTCTTGAACGTCCTAAAGTTTCATTTAGTTCGGTTTTCAACTTTACCAATAGTGATCCAAAGAAAAAAGCAAGAAAATCACCCAAATACGAAAAATTTGGAATTTGAAATTGGTAATCTAGCTTTTTCCGCTTGGCTGGTAGAGCAACAAAAATCGGTATTTTTCAAATCATCCCATTCAGCTCTAAGCGCTCATCTCTGCTAGTTTAGATGGTATGGCGTAAAGTGTTTTTGACAACTTTTTGTGATTGCTGCCATTCTAGACCAGCTAGAGAGCTTGTTTTAGGCTCAAATAAAAGAGGAACTTCCTCTCTTTAACGTCCTAGTGTTTCATTTAATTCGGTTTTCAACTTTACCAATAGTGATCAAAGAAAAAGGCAAGAAAATAACCAAAATACGAAAAATTTGAAATTCGAAATTGGTAATCTAGCTTTTTCCGCTTGGCTTGTAGAGCAGTTTAAAGTTGTATGCCTGTAGACAAAAAACCCGGTCTTTTCTAAATTCTTCCCATTCAACTCTAGGCGCTCTATCTCTGCTAGTTTAGAAGGTATGGCGTAAAGTGTTTTTGACAACTTTTTGTATTGCTGCCGTTCTAGACCAGCTAGAGAGCTTGTTTTAGGCTCAAATAAAAGAGGAACTTCCCGTCTTGAACGTCCTAGAGTTTCATTTAATTCGGTTTTCAACTTTACCAATAGTGATCCAAAGAAAAAAGCAAGAAAATTACCAAAATATGAAAAATTTGAAATTTGAAATTGGCAATCTAGCGTTTTCCGCTTGGCTTGTAGAGCAGTTTAAGTTGTATGCCTGTAGACAAAAAACCCGGTCTTTTGAAAATTCTTCCCATTCAACTCTAGGCGCTCTATCTCTGCTAGTGTAGAAGGTACGGCGTAAAGTGTTTTTGACAACTTTTTGTGATTGCTGCCGTTCTAGACCAGCTAGAGAGCTTGTTTTAGGCTCAAATAAAAGTGGAACTTCCTCTCTTGAACGTCCTAGAGTTTCATTTAATTCGGTTTTCAACTTTACCAATAGTGATCCAAAGAAAAAAGCAAGAAAATCACCCAAATACGAAAAATCTGAAATTTGAAATTGGTAATCTAGCTTTTTCCGCTTGGCTGGTAGAGCAACAAAAATCGGTATTTTTCAAATCATCCCATTCAGCTCTAAGCGCTCATCTCTGCTAGTTTAGATGGTATGGCGTAAAGTGTTTTTGACAACTTTTTGTGATTGCTGCCATTCTAGACCAGCTAGAGAGCTTGTTTTAGGCTCAAATAAAAGAGGAACTTCCTCTCTTTAACGTCCTAGTGTTTCATTTAATTCGGTTTTCAACTTTACCAATAGTGATCAAAGAAAAAGGCAAGAAAATAACCAAAATACGAAAAATTTGAAATTCGAAATTGGTAATCTAGCTTTTTCCGCTTGGCTTGTAGAGCAGTTTAAAGTTGTATGCCTGTAGACAAAAAACCCGGTCTTTTCAAAATTCTTCCCATTCAACTCTAGGCGCTCTATCTCTGCTAGTGTAGAAGGTATGGCGTAAAGTGTTTTTGACAACTTTTTGTATTGCTGCCGTTCTAGACCAGCTAGAGAGCTTGTTTTAGGCTCAAATAAAAGAGAAACTTCCTCTCTTTAACGTCCTAGTGTTTCATTTAATTCGGTTTTCAACTTTACCAATAGTGATCAAAGAAAAAGGCAAGAAAATAACCAAAATACGAAAAATTTGAAATTCGAAATTGGTAATCTAGCTTTTTCCGCTTGGCTTGTAGAGCAGTTTAAAGTTGTATGCCTGTAGACAAAAAACCCGGTCTTTTCTAAATTCTTCCCATTCAACTCTAGGCGCTCTATCTCTGCTAGTTTAGAAGGTATGGCGTAAAGTGTTTTTGACAACTTTTTGTATTGCTGCCGTTCTAGACCAGCTAGAGAGCTTGTTTTAGGCTCAAATAAAAGAGGAACTTCCCGTCTTGAACGTCCTAGAGTTTCATTTAATTCGGTTTTCAACTTTACCAATAGTGATCCAAAGAAAAAAGCAAGAAAATGACCAAAATATGAAAAATTTGAAATTTGAAATTGGCAATCTAGCGTTTTCCGCTTGGCTTGTAGAGCAGTTTAAGTTGTATGCCTGTAGACAAAAAACCCGGTCTTTTGAAAATTCTTCCCATTCAACTCTAGGCGCTCTATCTCTGCTAGTTTAGAAGGTACGGCGTAAAGTGTTTTTGACAACTTTTTGTGATTGCTGCCGTTCTAGACCAGCTAGAGAGCTTGTTTTAGGCTCAAATAAAAGTGGAACTTCCTCTCTTGAACGTCCTAGAGTTTCATTTAATTCGGTTTTCAACTTTACCAATAGTGATCCAAAGAAAAAAGCAAGAAAATCACCCAAATACGAAAAATCTGAAATTTGAAATTGGTAATCTAGCTTTTTCCGCTTGGCTGGTAGAGCAACAAAAATCGGTATTTTTCAAATCATCCCATTCAGCTCTAAGCGCTCATCTCTGCTAGTTTAGATGGTATGGCGTAAAGTGTTTTTGACAACTTTTTGTGATTGCTGCCATTCTAGACCAGCTAGAGAGCTTGTTTTAGGCTCAAATAAAAGAGGAACTTCCTCTCTTTAACGTCCTAGTGTTTCATTTAATTCGGTTTTCAACTTTACCAATAGTGATCAAAGAAAAAGGCAAGAAAATAACCAAAATACGAAAAATTTTAAATTCGAAATTGGTAATCTAGCTTTTTCCGCTTGGCTTGTAGAGCAGTTTAAAGTTGTATGCCTGTAGACAAAAAACCCGGTCTTTTCAAAATTCTTCCTATTCAACTCTAGGCGCTCTATCTCTGCTTGTGTAGAAGTGTTTTTGACAACTTTTTGTATTGCTGCCGTTCTAGACCAGCTAGAGAGCTTGTTTTAGGCTCAAATAAAAGAGGAACTTCCCGTCTTGAACGTCCTAGAGTTTCATTTAATTCGGTTTTCAACTTTACCAATAGTGATCCAAAGAAAAAAGCAAGAAAATGACCAAAATACGAAAAATTTGAAATTTGAAATTGGCAATCTAGCGTTTTCCGCTTGGCTTGTAGAGCAGTTTAAGTTGTATGCCTGTAGACAAAAAACCCGGTCTTTTGAAAATTCTTCCCATTCAACTCTAGGCGCTCTATCTCTGCTAGTGTAGAAGGTACGGCGTAAAGTGTTTTTGACAACTTTTTGTGATTGCTGCCGTTCTAGACCAGCTAGAGAGCTTGTTTTAGGCTCAAATAAAAGTGGAACTTCCTCTCTTGAACATCCTAGAGTTTCATTTAATTCGGTTTTCAACTTTACCAATAGTGATCCAAAGAAAAAAGCAAGAAAATCACCCAAATACGAAAAATCTGAAATTTGAAATTGGTAATCTAGCTTTTTCCGCTTGGCTGGTAGAGCAACAAAAATCGGTATTTTTCAAATCATCCCATTCAACTCTAGGCGCTCTATCTCTGCTAGTTTAGAAGGTATGGCGTAAAGTGTTTTTGACAACTTTTTGTATTGCTGCCGTTCTAGACCAGCTAGAGAGCTTGTTTTAGGCTCAAATAAAAGAGAAACTTCCTCTCTTTAACGTCCTAGTGTTTCATTTAATTCGGTTTTCAACTTTACCAATAGTGATCAAAGAAAAAGGCAAGAAAATAACCAAAATACGAAAAATTTGAAATTCGAAATTGGTAATCTAGCTTTTTCCGCTTGGCTTGTAGAGCAGTTTAAAGTTGTATGCCTGTAGACAAAAAACCCGGTCTTTTCTAAATTCTTCCCATTCAACTCTAGGCGCTCTATCTCTGCTAGTTTAGAAGGTATGGCGTAAAGTGTTTTTGACAACTTTTTGTATTGCTGCCGTTCTAGACCAGCTAGAGAGCTTGTTTTAGGCTCAAATAAAAGAGGAACTTCCCGTCTTGAACGTCCTAGAGTTTCATTTAATTCGGTTTTCAACTTTACCAATAGTGATCCAAAGAAAAAAGCAAGAAAATGACCAAAATATGAAAAATTTGAAATTTGAAATTGGCAATCTAGCGTTTTCCGCTTGGCTTGTAGAGCAGTTTAAGTTGTATGCCTGTAGACAAAAAACCCGGTCTTTTGAAAATTCTTCCCATTCAACTCTAGGCGCTCTATCTCTGCTAGTGTAGAAGGTACGGCGTAAAGTGTTTTTGACAACTTTTTGTGATTGCTGCCGTTCTAGACCAGCTAGAGAGCTTGTTTTAGGCTCAAATAAAAGTGGAACTTCCTCTCTTGAACGTCCTAGAGTTTCATTTAATTCGGTTTTCAACTTTACCAATAGTGATCCAAAGAAAAAAGCAAGAAAATCACCCAAATACGAAAAATCTGAAATTTGAAATTGGTAATCTAGCTTTTTCCGCTTGGCTGGTAGAGCAACAAAAATCGGTATTTTTCAAATCATCCCATTCAGCTCTAAGCGCTCATCTCTGCTAGTTTAGATGGTATGGCGTAAAGTGTTTTTGACAACTTTTTGTGATTGCTGCCATTCTAGACCAGCTAGAGAGCTTGTTTTAGGCTCAAATAAAAGAGGAACTTCCTCTCTTTAACGTCCTAGTGTTTCATTTAATTCGGTTTTCAACTTTACCAATAGTGATCAAAGAAAAAGGCAAGAAAATAACCAAAATACGAAAAATTTTAAATTCGAAATTGGTAATCTAGCTTTTTCCGCTTGGCTTGTAGAGCAGTTTAAAGTTGTATGCCTGTAGACAAAAAACCCGGTCTTTTCAAAATTCTTCCTATTCAACTCTAGGCGCTCTATCTCTGCTTGTGTAGAAGGTACGGCGTAAAGTGTTTTTGACAACTTTTTGTATTGCTGCCGTTCTAGACCAGCTAGAGAGCTTGTTTTAGGCTCAAATAAAAGAGGAACTTCCCGTCTTGAACGTCCTAGAGTTTCATTTAATTCGGTTTTCAACTTTACCAATAGTGATCCAAAGAAAAAAGCAAGAAAATAACCAAAATACGAAAAATTTGAAATTTGAAATTGGCAATCTAGCGTTTTCCGCTTGGCTTGTAGAGCAGTTTAAGTTGTATGCCTGTAGACAAAAAACCCGGTCTTTTGAAAATTCTTCCCATTCAACTCTAGGCGCTCTATCTCTGCTAGTGTAGAAGGTACGGCGTAAAGTGTTTTTGACAACTTTTTGTGATTGCTGCCGTTCTAGACCAGCTAGAGAGCTTGTTTTAGGCTCAAATAAAAGTGGAACTTCCTCTCTTGAACATCCTAGAGTTTCATTTAATTCGGTTTTCAACTTTACCAATAGTGATCCAAAGAAAAAAGCAAGAAAATCACCCAAATACGAAAAATCTGAAATTTGAAATTGGTAATCTAGCTTTTTCCGCTTGGCTGGTAGAGCAACAAAAATCGGTATTTTTCAAATCATCCCATTCAGCTCTAAGCGCTCATCTCTGCTAGTTTAGATGGTATGGCGTAAAGTGTTTTTGACAACTTTTTGTGATTGCTGCCATTCTAGACCAGCTAGAGAGCTTGTTTTAGGCTCAAATAAAAGAGGAACTTCCTCTCTTTAACGTCCTAGTGTTTCATTTAATTCGGTTTTCAACTTTACCAATAGTGATCAAAGAAAAAGGCAAGAAAATAACCAAAATACGAAAAATTTGAAATTCGAAATTGGTAATCTAGCTTTTTCCGCTTGGCTTGTAGAGCAGTTTAAAGTTGTATGCCTGTAGACAAAAAACCCGGTCTTTTCAAAATTCTTCCTATTCAACTCTAGGCGCTCTATCTCTGCTAGTGTAGAAGGTACGGCGTAAAGTGTTTTTGACAACATTTTGTATTGCTGCCGTTCTAGACCAGCTAGAGAGCTTGTTTTAGGCTCAAATAAAAGAGGAACTTCCCGTCTTGAACGTCCTAGAGTTTCATTTAATTCGGTTTTCAACTTTACCAATAGTGATCCAAAGAAAAAAGCAAGAAAATGACCCAAATACGAAAAATTTGAAATTTGAAATTGGTAATCTAGCGTTTTCCGCTTGGCTTGTAGAGCAGTTTAAGTTGTATGCCTGTAGACAAAAAACCCGGTCTTTTGAAAATTCTTCCCATTCAACTCTAGGCGCTCTATCTCTGCTAGTGTAGAAGGTACGGCGTAAAGTGTTTTTGACAACTTTTTGTGATTGCTGCCGTTCTAGACCAGCTAGAGAGCTTGTTTTAGGCTCAAATAAAAGTGGAACTTTCCCTCTTGAACGTCCTAGAGTTTCATTTAATTCGGTTTTCAACTTTACCAATAGTGATCCAAAGAAAAAAGCAAGAAAATCACCCAAATACGAAAAATTTGAAATTTGAAATTGGTAATCTAGCTTTTTCCGCTTGGCTGGTAGAGCAACAAAAATCGGTATTTTTCAAATTCTTCCCATTCAGCTCTAAGCGCTCATCTGTGCTAGTTTAGAAGGTATGGCGTAAAGTATTTTTGACAACTTTTTGTGATTACTGCCGTTCTAGACCAGCTAGAGAGCTTGTTTTAGGCTCAAATAAAAGAGGAACTTCCCCTCTTAAACGTCCTAGAGTTTCATTTAATTCGGTTTTCAACTTTACCAATAGTGATCCAAAGAATAAGGCAAGAAAATAACCAAAATACGAAAAATTTGGAATTTGAAATTGGTAATCTAGCTTTTTCCGCTTGGCTTGTAGAGCAGTTTAAAGTTGTATGCCTGTAGACAAAAAACCCGGTCTTTTCAAAATTCTTCCTATTCAACTCTAGGCGCTCTATCTCTGCTAGTGTAGAAGGTACGGCGTAAAGTGTTTTTGACAACTTTTTGTGATTGCTGCCGTTCTAGACCAGCTAGAGAGCTTGTTTTAGGCTCAAATTCAAGAGGAACTTCCTCTCTTGAACGTCCTAGTGTTTCATTTAATTCGGTTTTCAACTTTACCAATAGTGATCAAAGAAAAAGGCAAAAAAATAACCAAAATACGAAAAATTTGAAATTCGAAATTGGTAATCTAGCTTTTTCCGCTTGGCTTGTAGAGCAGTTTAAAGTTGTATGCCTGTAGACAAAAAACACGGTCTTTTCAAAATTCTTCCTATTCAACTCTAGGCGCTCTATCTCTGCTAGTGTAGAAGGTACGGCGTAAAGTGTTTTTGACAACTTTTTGTATTGCTGCCGTTCTAGACCAGCTAGAGAGCTTGTTTTTTTTTGACCCAAATACGAAAAATTTGAAATTCGAAATTGGTAATCTAGCTTTTTCCGCTTGGCTTGTAGAGCAGTTTAAAGTTGTATGCCTGTAGACAAAAAACCCGGTCTTTTCAAAATTCTTCCTATTCAACTCTAGGCGCTCTATCTCTGCTAGTGTAGAAGGTACGGCGTAAAGTGTTCTTGACAACTTTTTGTGATTGCTGCCGTTCTAGACCAGCTAGAGAGCTTGTTTTAGGCTCAAATTCAAGAGGAACTTCCTCTCTTGAACGTCCTAGTGTTTCATTTAATTCGGTTTTCAACTTTACCAATAGTGATCAAAGAAAAAGGCAAGAAAATAACCAAAATACGAAAAATTTGAAATTCGAAATTGGTAATCTAGCTTTTTCCGCTTGGCTTGTAGAGCAGTTTAAAGTTGTATGCCTGTAGACAAAAAACCCGGTCTTTTCAAAATTCTTCCTATTCAACTCTAGGCGCTCTATCTCTGCTAGTGTAGAAGGTACGGCGTAAAGTGTTTTTGACAACTTTTTGTATTGCTGCCGTTCTAGACCAGCTAGAGAGCTTGTTTTAGGCTCAAATAAAAGAGGAACTTCCCGTCTTGAACGTCCTAGAGTTTCATTTAATTCGGTTTTCAACTTTACCAATAGTGATCCAAAGAAAAAAGCAAGAAAATGACCCAAATACGAAAAATTTGAAATTTGAAATTGGCAATCTAGCGTTTTCCGCTTGGCTTGTAGAGCAGTTTAAGTTGTATGCCTGTAGACAAAAAACCCGGTCTTTTGAAAATTCTTCCCATTCAACTCTAGGCGCTCTATCTCTGCTAGTGTAGAAGGTACGGCGTAAAGTGTTTTTGACAACTTTTTGTGATTGCTGCCGTTCTAGACCAGCTAGAGAGCTTGTTTTAGGCTCAAATAAAAGTGGAACTTCCTCTCTTGAACGTCCTAGAGTTTCATTTAAGTCGGTTTTCAACTTTACCAATAGTGATCCAAAGAATAAGGCAAGAAAATAGCCAAAATACGAAAAATTTGGAATTTGAAATTGGTAATCTAGCTTTTTCCGCTTGGCTGGTAGAGCAACAAAAATCGGTATTTTTCAAATCATCCCATTCAGCTCTAAGCGCTCATCTCTGCTAGTTTAGATGGTATGGCGTAAAGTGTTTTTGACAACTTTTTGTGATTGCTGCCATTCTAGACCAGCTAGAGAGCTTGTTTTAGGCTCAAATAAAAGAGGAACTTCCTCTCTTTAACGTCCTAGTGTTTCATTTAATTCGGTTTTCAACTTTACCAATAGTGATCAAAGAAAAAGGCAAGAAAATAACCAAAATACGAAAAATTTGAAATTCGAAATTGGTAATCTAGCTTTTTCCGCTTGGCTTGTAGAGCAGTTTAAAGTTGTATGCCTGTAGACAAAAAACCCGGTCTTTTCAAAATTCTTCCTATTCAACTCTAGGCGCTCTATCTCTGCTAGTGTAAAAGGTACGGCGTAAAGTGTTCTTGACAACTTTTTGTGATTGCTGCCGTTCTAGACCAGCTAGAGAGCTTGTTTTAGGCTCAAATTCAAGAGGAACTTCCTCTCTTGAACGTCCTAGTGTTTCATTTAATTCGGTTTTCAACTTTACCAATAGTGATCAAAGAAAAAGGCAAGAAAATAACCAAAATACGAAAAATTTGAAATTCGAAATTGGTAATCTAGCTTTTTCCGCTTGGCTTGTAGAGCAGTTTAAAGTTGTATGCCTGTAAACAAAAAACCCGGTCTTTTCAAAATTCTTCCTATTCAACTCTACGCGCTCTATCTCTGCTAGTGTAGAAGGTACGGCGTAAAGTGTTTTTGACAACTTTTTGTATTGCTGCCGTTCTAGACCAGCTAGAGAGCTTGTTTTAGGCTCAAATTCAAGAGGAACTTCCTCTCTTGAACGTCCTAGTGTTTCATTTAATTCGGTTTTCAACTTTACCAATAGTGATCAAAGAAAAAGGCAAGAAAATAACCAAAATACGAAAAATTTGAAATTCGAAATTGGTAATCTAGCTTTTTCCGCTTGGCTTGTAGAGCAGTTTAAAGTTGTATGCCTGTAAACAAAAAACCCGGTCTTTTCAAAATTCTTCCTATTCAACTCTAGGCGCTCTATCTCTGCTAGTGTAGAAGGTACGGCGTAAAGTGTTTTTGACAACTTTTTGTATTGCTGCCGTTCTAGACCAGCTAGAGAGCTTGTTTTAGGCTCAAATAAAAGAGGAACTTCCCGTCTTGAACGTCCTAGAGTTTCATTTAATTCGGTTTTCAACTTTACCAATAGTGATCCAAAGAAAAAAGCAAGAAAATGACCCAAATACGAAAAATTTGAAATTTGAAATTGGCAATCTAGCGTTTTCCGCTTGGCTTGTAGAGCAGTTTAAGTTGTATGCCTGTAGACAAAAAACCCGGTCTTTTGAAAATTCTTCCCATTCAACTCTAGGCGCTCTATCTCTGCTAGTGTAGAAGGTACGGCGTAAAGTGTTTTTGACAACTTTTTGTGATTGCTGCCGTTCTAGACCAGCTAGAGAGCTTGTTTTAGGCTCAAATAAAAGTGGAACTTCCTCTCTTGAACGTCCTAGAGTTTCATTTTATTCGGTTTTCAACTTTACCAATAGTGATCCAAAGAAAAAAGCAATAAAATCAACCAAATACGAAAAATTTGAAATTTGAAATTGGTAATCTAGCTTTTTCCGCTTGGCTGGTAGAGCAACAAAAATCGGTATTTTTCAAATCATCCCATTCAGCTCTAAGCGCTCATCTCTGCTAGTTTAGATGGTATGGCGTAAAGTGTTTTTGACAACTTTTTGTGATTGCTGCCATTCTAGACCAGCTAGAGAGCTTGTTTTAGGCTCAAATAAAAGAGGAACTTCCTCTCTTTAACGTCCTAGTGTTTCATTTAATTCGGTTTTCAACTTTACCAATAATGATCAAAGAAAAAGGCAAGAAAATAACCAAAATACGAAAAATTTTAAATTCGAAATTGGTAATCTAGCTTTTTCCGCTTGGCTTGTAGAGCAGTTTAAAGTTGTATGCCTGTAGACAAAAAACCCGGTCTTTTCAAAATTCTTCCTATTCAACTCTAGGCGCTCTATCTCTGCTAGTGTAGAAGGTACGGCGTAAAGTGTTTTTGACAACTTTTTGTATTGCTGCCGTTCTAGACCAGCTAGAGAGCTTGTTTTAGGCTCAAATAAAAGAGGAACTTCCCGTCTTGAACGTCCTAGAGTTTCATTTAATTCGGTTTTCAACTTTACCAATAGTGATCCAAAGAAAAAAGCAAGAAAATCACCCAAATACGAAAAATTTGAAATTTGAAATTGGTAATCTAGCTTTTTCCGCATGATATGTAGAGCAGTTTAAAGTTGTATGCCTGTAGACAAAAACCCGGTCTTTTGAAAATTCTTCCCATTCAACTCTAGGCGCTCTATCTCTGCTAGTGTAGAAGGTACGGCGTAAAGTGTTTTTGACAACTTTTTGTGATTGCTGCCGTTCTAGACCAGATAGAGAGCTTGTTTTAGGCTCAAATAAAAGTGGAACTTCCCCTCTTGAACGTCCTATAGTTTCATTTAATTCGGTTTTCAACTTTACCAATAGTGATCCAAAGAAAAAAGCAAGAAAATCACCCAAATACGAAAAATTTGAAATTTGAAATTGGCTTTTTCCGCTTGGCTGGTAGAGCAACAAAAATTGGTATTTTACAAATCTTCCCATTCAGCTCTAAGCGCTCATCTCTGCTAGTTTAGAAGGTATGGCGTAAAGTGTTTTTGACAACTTTTTGTGATTGCTGCCGTTCTAGACCAGCTAGAGAGCTTGTTTTAGGCTCAAATAAAAGTGGAACTTCCCCTCTTGAACGTCCTAGAGTTTCATTTAATTTGGTTTTCAACTTTACCAATAGTGATCCAAAGAAAAAAGCAAGAAAATAACCAAAATACGAAAAATTTGAAATTCGAAATTGGTAATCTAGCTTTTTCCGCTTGGCTTGTAGAGCAGTTTAAAGTTGTATGCCTGTAGACAAAAAACCCGGTCTTTTAAAAATTCTTCCCATTCAACTCTAGGCGCTCTATCTCTGCTAGTGCGGAAGGTACGGCGTAAAGTGTTTTTGACAACTTTTTGTGATTGCTGCCGTTCTAGACCAGCTAGAGAGCTTGTTTTAGGCTCAAATAAAAGTGGAACTTCCCGTCTTGAACGTCCTAGAGTTTCATTTAATTCGGTTTTCAACTTTACCAATAGCGATCCAAAGAAAAAAGCAAGAAAATCACACAAATACGAAAATTTGAAGTTTGAAATTGGTAATCTAGCTTTTTCCGCTTGGCTGGTAGAGCAACAAAAATCGGTATTTTTCAAATCATCCCATTCAGCTCTAAGCGCTCATCTCTGCTAGTTTAGATGGTAAGGCGTATAGTGTTTTTGACAACTTTTTGTGATTGCTGCCGTTCTAGACCAGCTAGAGAGCTTGTTTTAGGCTCAAATAAAAGAGGAACTTCCCCTCTTGAACGTCTTAGAGTTTCATTTAATTCGGTTTTCAACTTTACCAATAGTGATCCAAAGAAAAAAGCAAGAAAATAACCAAAATACGAAAAATTTGAAATTCGAAATTGGTAATCTAGCTTTTTCCGCTTGGCTTGTAGAGCAGTTTAAAGTTGTATGCCTGTAGACAAAAAACCCGGTCTTTTAAAAATTCTTCCCATTCAACTCTAGGCGCTCTATCTCTGCTAGTGTGGAAGGTACGGCGTAAAGTGTTTTTGACAACTTTTTGTGATTGCTGCCGTTCTAGACCAGCTAGAGAGCTTGTTTTAGGCTCAAATAAAAGTGGAACTTCCCGTCTTGAACGTCCTAGAGATTCATTTAATTCGGTTTTCAACTTTACCAATAGTAATCCAAAGAAAAAAGCAGAAAATCACCCAAATACGAAAAATTTGAAAATTGTAATTGGTAATCTAGCTTTTTCCGCTTGGCTGGTAGAGCAACAAAAATCGGTATTTTGCAAATCTTCCCATTCAGCTCTAAGCGCTCACCTGTGCTAGTTTAGAAGGTATGGCGTAAAGTGTTTTTGACAACTTTTTGTGATTGCTGCCATTCTAGACCAGCTAGAGAGCTTGTTTTAGGCTCAAATAAAAGAGGAACTTCCTCTCTTTAACGTCCTAGAGTTTCTTTTAATTCGGTTTTCAACTTTACCAATAATGATCAAAGAAAAAGGCAAGAAAATAACCAAAATACGAAAAATTTTAAATTCGAAATTGGTAATCTAGCTTTTTCCGCTTGGCTTGTAGAGCAGTTTAAAGTTATATGCCTGTAGACAAAAAACCCGGTCTTTTCAAAATTCTTCCTATTCAACTCTAGGCGCTCTATCTCTGCTAGTGTAGAAGGTACGGCGTAAAGTGTTTTTGACAACTTTTTGTATTGCTGCCGTTCTAGACCAGCTAGAGAGCTTGTTTTAGGCTCAAATAAAAGAGGAACTTCCCGTCTTGAACGTCCTAGAGTTTCATTTAATTCGGTTTTCAACTTTACCAATAGTGATCCAAAGAAAAAAGCAAGAAAATCACCCAAATACGAAAAATTTGAAACTTGAAATTGGTAATCTAGCTTTTTCCGCATGATATGTAGAGCAGTTTAAAGTTGTATTCCTGTAGACAAAAACCCGGTCTTTTGAAAATTCTTCCCATTCAACTCTAGGCGCTCTATCTCTGCTAGTGTAGAAGGTACGGCGTAAAGTGTTTTTGACAACTTTTTGTGATTGCTGCCGTTCTAGACCAGATAGAGAGCTTGTTTTAGGCTCAAATAAAAGTGGAACTTCCCCTCTTGAACGTCCTATAGTTTCATTTAATTCGGTTTTCAACTTTACCAATAGTGATCCAAAGAAAAAAGCAAGAAAATCACCCAAATACGAAAAATTTGAAATTTGAAATTGGCTTTTTCCGCTTGGCTGGTAGAGCAACAAAAATTGGTATTTTACAAATCTTCCCATTCAGCTCTAAGCGCTCATCTCTGCTAGTTTAGAAGGTATGGCGTAAAGTGTTTTTGACAACTTTTTGTGATTGCTGCCGTTCTAGACCAGCTAGAGAGCTTGTTTTAGGCTCAAATAAAAGTGGAACTTCCCCTCTTGAACGTCCTAGAGTTTCATTTAATTTGGTTTTCAACTTTACCAATAGCGATCCAAAGAAAAAAGCAAGAAAATCACACAAATACGAAAATTTGAAGTTTGAAATTGCTAATCTAGCTTTTTCCGCTTGGCTGGTAGAGCAGCAAAAATCGGTATTTTTCAAATCATCCCATTCAGCTCTAAGCGCTCATCTCTGCTAGTTTAGATGGTATGGCGTATAGTGTTTTTGACAACTTTTTGTATTGCTGCCGTTCTAGACCAGCTAGAGAGCTTGTTTTAGGCTCAAATAAAAGAGGAACTTCCCGTCTTGAACGTCCTAGAGTTTCATTTAATTCGGTTTTCAACTTTACCAATAGTGATCCAAAGAAAAAAGCAAGAAAATCACCCAAATACGAAAAATTTGAAATTTGATATTGGTAATCTAGCTTTTTCCGCATGATATGTAGAGCAGTTTAAAGTTGTATGCCTGTAGACAAAAACCCGGTCTTTTGAAAATTCTTCCCATTCAACTCTAGGCGCTCTATCTCTGCTAGTGTAGAAGGTACGGTGTAAAGTGTTTTTGACAACTTTTTGTGATTGCTGCCGTTCTAGACCAGCTAGAGAGCTTGTTTTAGGCTCAAATAAAAGTGGAACTTCCTCTCTTGAACGTCCTAGAGTTTCATTTTATTCGGTTTTCAACTTTACCAATAGTGATCCAAAGAAAAAAGCAATAAAATCAACCAAATACGAAAAATTTGAAATTTGAAATTGGTAATCTAGCTTTTTCCGCTTGGCTGGTAGAGCAACAAAAATCGGTATTTTTCAAATCATCCCATTCAGCTCTAAGCGCTCATCTCTGCTAGTTTAGATGGTATGGCGTAAAGTGTTTTTGACAACTTTTTGTGATTGCTGCCATTCTAGACCAGCTAGAGAGCTTGTTTTAGGCTCAAATAAAAGAGGAACTTCCTCTCTTTAACGTCCTAGTGTTTCATTTAATTCGGTTTTCAACTTTACCAATAATGATCAAAGAAAAAGGCAAGAAAATAACCAAAATACGAAAAATTTTAAATTCGAAATTGGTAATCTAGCTTTTTCCGCTTGGCTTGTAGAGCAGTTTAAAGTTATATGCCTGTAGACAAAAAACCCGGTCTTTTCAAAATTCTTCCTATTCAACTCTAGGCGCTCTATCTCTGCTAGTGTAGAAGGTACGGCGTAAAGTGTTTTTGACAACTTTTTGTATTGCTGCCGTTCTAGACCAGCTAGAGAGCTTGTTTTAGGCTCAAATAAAAGAGGAACTTCCCGTCTTGAACGTCCTAGAGTTTCATTTAATTCGGTTTTCAACTTTACCAATAGTGATCCAAAGAAAAAAGCAAGAAAATCACCCAAATACGAAAAATTTGAAATTTGAAATTGGTAATCTAGCTTTTTCCGCATGATATGTAGAGCAGTTTAAAGTTGTATGCCTGTAGACAAAAACCCGGTCTTTTGAAAATTCTTCCCATTCAACTCTAGGCGCTCTATCTCTGCTAGTGTAGAAGGTACGGCGTAAAGTGTTTTTGACAACTTTTTGTATTGCTGCCGTTCTAGACCAGATAGAGAGCTTGTTTTAGGCTCAAATAAAAGTGGAATTTCCCCTCTTGAACGTCCTATAGTTTCATTTAATTCGGTTTTCAACTTTACCAATAGTGATCCAAAGAAAAAAGCAAGAAAATCACCCAAATACGAAAAATTTGAAATTTGAAATTGGCTTTTTCCGCTTGGCTGGTAGAGCAACAAAAATTGGTATTTTACAAATCTTCCCATTCAGCTCTAAGCGCTCATCTCTGCTAGTTTAGAAGGTATGGCGTAAAGTGTTTTTGACAACTTTTTGTGATTGCTGCCGTTCTAGACCAGCTAGAGAGCTTGTTTTAGGCTCAAATAAAAGTGGAACTTCCCCTCTTGAACGTCCTAGAGTTTCATTTAATTTGGTTTTCAACTTTACCAATAGCGATCCAAAGAAAAAAGCAAGAAAATCACACAAATACGAAAATTTGAAGTTTGAAATTGTTAATCTAGCTTTTTCCGCTTGGCTGGTAGAGCAACAAAAATCGGTATTTTTCAAATCATCCCATTCAGCTCTAAGCGCTCATCTCTGCTAGTTTAGATGGTATGGCGTATAGTGTTTTTGACAACTTTTTGTATTGCTGCCGTTCTAGACCAGCTAGAGAGCTTGTTTTAGGCTCAAATAAAAGAGGAACTTCCCGTCTTGAACGTCCTAGAGTTTCATTTAATTCGGTTTTCAACTTTACCAATAGTGATCCAAAGAAAAAAGCAAGAAAATCACCCAAATACGAAAAATTTGAAATTTGAAATTGGCTTTTTCCGCTTGGCTGGTAGAGCAACAAAAATTGGTATTTTACAAATCTTCCCATTCAGCTCTAAGCGCTCATCTCTGCTAGTTTAGAAGGTATGGCGTAAAGTGTTTTTGACAACTTTTTGTGATTGCTGCCGTTCTAGACCAGCTAGAGAGCTTGTTTTAGGCTCAAATAAAAGTGGAACTTCCCCTCTTGAACGTCCTAGAGTTTCATTTAATTTGGTTTTCAACTTTACCAATAGCGATCCAAAGAAAAAAGCAAGAAAATCACACAAATACGAAAATTTGAAGTTTGAAATTACTAATCTAGCTTTTTCCGCTTGGCTTGTAGAGCAACAAAAATCGGTATTTTTCAAATCATCCCATTCAGCTCTAAGCGCTCATCTCTGCTAGTTTAGATGGTATGGCGTATAGTGTTTTTGACAACTTTTTGTATTGCTGCCGTTCTAGACCAGCTAGAGAGCTTGTTTTAGGCTCAAATAAAAGAGGAACTTTCCGTCTTGAACGTCCTAGAGTTTCATTTAATTCGGTTTTCAACTTTACCAAGAGTGATCCAAAGAAAAAAGCAAGAAAATCACCCAAATACGAAAAATTTGAAATTTGAAATTGGTAATCTAGCTTTTTCCGCTTGGCTTGTAGAGCAGTTTAAAGTTGTATGCCTGTAGACAAAAACCCGGTCTTTTGAAAATTCTTCCCATTCAACTCTAGGCGCTCTATCTCTGCTAGTGTAGAAGGTACGGCGTAAAGTGTTTTTGACAACTTTTTGTGATTGCTGCCGTTCTAGACCAGCTAGAGAGCTTGTTTTAGGCTCAAATAAAAGAGGAACTTCCCGTCTTGAACGTCCTAGAGTTTCATTTAATTCGGTTTTCAACTTTACCAATAGTGATCCAAAGAAAAAAGCAAGAAAATCACCCAAATACGAAAAATTTGAAACTTGAAATTGGTAATCTAGCTTTTTCCGCATGATATGTAGAGCAGTTTAAAGTTGTATTCCTGTAGACAAAAACCCGGTCTTTTGAAAATTCTTCCCATTCAACTCTAGGCGCTCTATCTCTGCTAGTGTAGAAGGTACGGCGTAAAGTGTTTTTGACAACTTTTTGTGATTGCTGCCGTTCTAGACCAGATAGAGAGCTTGTTTTAGGCTCAAATAAAAGTGGAACTTCCCCTCTTGAACGTCCTATAGTTTCATTTAATTCGGTTTTCAACTTTACCAATAGTGATCCAAAGAAAAAAGCAAGAAAATCACCCAAATACGAAAAATTTGAAATTTGAAATTGGCTTTTTCCGCTTGGCTGGTAGAGCAACAAAAATTGGTATTTTACAAATCTTCCCATTCAGCTCTAAGCGCTCATCTCTGCTAGTTTAGAAGGTATGGCGTAAAGTGTTTTTGACAACTTTTTGTATTGCTGCCGTTCTAGGCCAGCTAGAGAGCTTGTTTTAGGCTCAAATAAAAGTGGAACTTCCCCTCTTGAACGTCCTAGAGTTTCATTTAATTTGGTTTTCAACTTTACCAATAGCGATCCAAAGAAAAAAGCAAGAAAATCACACAAATACGAAAATTTGAAGTTTGAAATTGCTAATCTAGCTTTTTCCGCTTGGCTGGTAGAGCAGCAAAAATCGGTATTTTTCAAATCATCCCATTCAGCTCTAAGCGCTCATCTCTGCTAGTTTAGATGGTATGGCGTATAGTGTTTTTGACAACTTTTTGTATTGCTGCCGTTCTAGACCAGCTAGAGAGCTTGTTTTAGGCTCAAATAAAAGAGGAACTTCCCGTCTTGAACGTCCTAGAGTTTCATTTAATTCGGTTTTCAACTTTACCAATAGTGATCCAAAGAAAAAAGTAAGAAAATCACCCAAATACGAAAAATTTGAAATTTGAAATTGGTAATCTAGCTTTTTCCGCATGATATGTAGAGCAGTTTAAAGTTGTATGCCTGTAGACAAAAACCCGGTCTTTTGAAAATTCTTCCCATTCAACTCTAGGCGCTCTATCTCTGCTAGTGTAGAAGGTACGGTGTAAAGTGTTTTTGACAACTTTTTGTGATTGCTGCCGTTCTAGACCAGCTAGAGAGCTTGTTTTAGGCTCAAATAAAAGTGGAACTTCCTCTCTTGAACGTCCTAGAGTTTCATTTTATTCGGTTTTCAACTTTACCAATAGTGATCCAAAGAAAAAAGCAATAAAATCAACCAAATACGAAAAATTTGAAATTTGAAATTGGTAATCTAGCTTTTTCCGCTTGGCTGGTAGAGCAACAAAAATCGGTATTTTTCAAATCATCCCATTCAGCTCTAAGCGCTCATCTCTGCTAGTTTAGATGGTATGGCGTAAAGTGTTTTTGACAACTTTTTGTGATTGCTGCCATTCTAGACCAGCTAGAGAGCTTGTTTTAGGCTCAAATAAAAGAGGAACTTCCTCTCTTTAACGTCCTAGTGTTTCATTTAATTCGGTTTTCAACTTTACCAATAATGATCAAAGAAAAAGGCAAGAAAATAACCAAAATACGAAAAATTTGAAATTCGAAATTGGTAATCTAGCTTTTTCCGCTTGGCTTGTAGAGCAGTTTAAAGTTATATGCCTGTAGACAAAAAACCCGGTCTTTTCAAAATTCTTCCTATTCAACTCTAGGCGCTCTATCTCTGCTAGTGTAGAAGGTACGGCGTAAAGTGTTTTTGACAACTTTTTGTATTGCTGCCGTTCTAGACCAGCTAGAGAGCTTGTTTTAGGCTCAAATAAAAGAGGAACTTTCCGTCTTGAACGTCCTAGAGTTTCATTTAATTCGGTTTTCAACTTTACCAATAGTGATCCAAAGAAAAAAGCAAGAAAATCACCCAAATACGAAAAATTTGAAATTTGAAATTGGTAATCTAGCTTTTTCCGCATGATATGTAGAGCAGTTTAAAGTTGTATGCCTGTAGACAAAAACCCGGTCTTTTGAAAATTCTTCCCATTCAACTCTAGGCGCTCTATCTCTGCTAGTGTAGAAGGTACGGCGTAAAGTGTTTTTGACAACTTTTTGTGATTGCTGCCGTTCTAGACCAGATAGAGAGCTTGTTTTAGGCTCAAATAAAAGTGGAACTTCCCCTCTTGAACGTCCTATAGTTTCATTTAATTCGGTTTTCAACTTTACCAATAGTGATCCAAAGAAAAAAGCAAGAAAATCACCCAAATACGAAAAATTTGAAATTTGAAATTGGCTTTTTCCGCTTGGCTGGTAGAGTAACAAAAATTGGTATTTTACAAATCTTCCCATTCAGCTCTAAGCGCTCATCTCTGCTAGTTTAGAAGGTATGGCGTAAAGTGTTTTTGACAACTTTTTGTGATTGCTGCCGTTCTAGACCAGCTAGAGAGCTTGTTTTAGGCTCAAATAAAAGTGGAACTTCCCCTCTTGAACGTCCTAGAGTTTCATTTAATTTGGTTTTCAACTTTACCAATAGCGATCCAAAGAAAAAAGCAAGAAAATCACACAAATACGAAAATTTGAAGTTTGAAATTGCTAATCTACCTTTTTCCGCTTGGCTGGTAGAGCAACAAAAATCGGTATTTTTCAAATCATCCCATTCAGCTCTAAGCGCTCATCTCTGCTAGTTTAGATGGTATGGCGTATAGTGTTTTTGACAACTTTTTGTATTGCTGCCGTTCTAGACCAGCTAGAGAGCTTGTTTTAGGCTCAAATAAAAGAGGAACTTCCCGTCTTGAACGTCCTAGAGTTTCATTTAATTCGGTTTTCAACTTTACCAATAGTGATCCAAAGAAAAAAGCAAGAAAATCACCCAAATACGAAAAATTTGAAATTTGAAATTGGTAATCTAGCTTTTTCCGCTTGGCTTGTAGAGCAGTTTAAAGTTGTATGCCTGTAGACAAAAACCCGGTCTTTTGAAAATTCTTCCCATTCAACTCTAGGCGCTCTATCTCTGCTAGTGTAGAAGGTACGGTGTAAAGTGTTTTTGACAACTTTTTGTGATTGCTGCCGTTCTAGACCAGCTAGAGAGCTTGTTTTAGGCTCAAATAAAAGTGGAACTTCCTCTCTTGAACGTCCTAGAGTTTCATTTTATTCGGTTTTCAACTTTACCAATAGTGATCCAAAGAAAAAAGCAATAAAATCAACCAAATACGAAAAATTTGAAATTTGAAATTGGTAATCTAGCTTTTTCCGCTTGGCTGGTAGAGCAACAAAAATCGGTATTTTTCAAATCATCCCATTCAGCTCTAAGCGCTCATCTCTGCTAGTTTAGATGGTATGGCGTAAAGTGTTTTTGACAACTTTTTGTGATTGCTGCCATTCTAGACCAGCTAGAGAGCTTGTTTTAGGCTCAAATAAAAGAGGAACTTCCTCTCTTTAACGTCCTAGTGTTTCATTTAATTCGGTTTTCAACTTTACCAATAATGATCAAAGAAAAAGGCAAGAAAATAACCAAAATACGAAAAATTTTAAATTCGAAATTGGTAATCTAGCTTTTTCCGCTTGGCTTGTAGAGCAGTTTAAAGTTATATGCCTGTAGACAAAAAACCCGGTCTTTTCAAAATTCTTCCTATTCAACTCTAGGCGCTCTATCTCTGCTAGTGTAGAAGGTACGGCGTAAAGTGTTTTTGACAACTTTTTGTATTGCTGCCGTTCTAGACCAGCTAGAGAACTTGTTTTAGGCTCAAATAAAAGAGGAACTTTCCGTCTTGAACGTCCTAGAGTTTCATTTAATTCGGTTTTCAACTTTACCAATAGTGATCCAAAGAAAAAAGCAAGAAAATCACCCAAATACGAAAAATTTGAAATTTGAAATTGGTAATCTAGCTTTTTCCGC
This sequence comes from Coelopa pilipes, assembly GCA_947389925.1. Lineage (NCBI taxonomy): Eukaryota > Metazoa > Arthropoda > Insecta > Diptera > Coelopidae > Coelopa > Coelopa pilipes. The sequence goes on from OX376700.1 coordinate 13,906,510, forward strand.
ATGATATGTAGAGCAGTTTAAAGTTGTATGCCTGTAGACAAAAACCCGGTCTTTTGAAAATTCTTCCCATTCAACTCTAGGCGCTCTATCTCTGCTAGTGTAGAAGGTACGGCGTAAAGTGTTTTTGACAACTTTTTGTGATTGCTGCCGTTCTAGACCAGATAGAGAGCTTGTTTTAGGCTCAAATAAAAGTGGAACTTCCCCTCTTGAACGTCCTATAGTTTCATTTAATTCGGTTTTCAACTTTACCAATAGTGATCCAAAGAAAAAAGCAAGAAAATCACCCAAATACGAAAAATTTGAAATTTGAAATTGGCTTTTTCCGCTTGGCTGGTAGAGCAACAAAAATTGGTATTTTACAAATCTTCCCATTCAGCTCTAAGCGCTCATCTCTGCTAGTTTAGAAGGTATGGCGTAAAGTGTTTTTGACAACTTTTTGTGATTGCTGCCGTTCTAGACCAGCTAGAGAGCTTGTTTTAGGCTCAAATAAAAGTGGAACTTCCCCTCTTGAACGTCCTAGAGTTTCATTTAATTTGGTTTTCAACTTTACCAATAGCGATCCAAAGAAAAAAGCAAGAAAATCACACAAATACGAAAATTTGAAGTTTGAAATTGCTAATCTAGCTTTTTCCGCTTGGCTGGTAGAGCAACAAAAATCGGTATTTTTCAAATCATCCCATTCAGCTCTAAGCGCTCATCTCTGCTAGTTTAGATGGTATGGCGTATAGTGTTTTTGACAACTTTTTGTATTGCTGCCGTTCTAGACCAGCTAGAGAGCTTGTTTTAGGCTCAAATAAAAGAGGAACTTCCCGTCTTGAACGTCCTAGAGTTTCATTTAATTCGGTTTTCAACTTTACCAATAGTGATCCAAAGAAAAAAGCAAGAAAATCACCCAAATACGAAAAATTTGAAATTTGAAATTGGTAATCTAGCTTTTTCCGCATGATATGTAGAGCAGTTTAAAGTTGTATGCCTGTAGACAAAAACCCGGTCTTTTGAAAATTCTTCCCATTCAACTCTAGGCGCTCTATCTCTGCTAGTGTAGAAGGTACGGTGTAAAGTGTTTTTGACAACTTTTTGTGATTGCTGCCGTTCTAGACCAGCTAGAGAGCTTGTTTTAGGCTCAAATAAAAGTGGAACTTCCTCTCTTGAACGTCCTAGAGTTTCATTTTATTCGGTTTTCAACTTTACCAATAGTGATCCAAAGAAAAAAGCAATAAAATCAACCAAATACGAAAAATTTGAAATTTGAAATTGGTAATCTAGCTTTTTCCGCTTGGCTGGTAGAGCAACAAAAATCGGTATTTTTCAAATCATCCCATTCAGCTCTAAGCGCTCATCTCTGCTAGTTTAGATGGTATGGCGTAAAGTGTTTTTGACAACTTTTTGTGATTGCTGCCATTCTAGACCAGCTAGAGAGCTTGTTTTAGGCTCAAATAAAAGAGGAACTTCCTCTCTTTAACGTCCTAGTGTTTCATTTAATTCGGTTTTCAACTTTACCAATAATGATCAAAGAAAAAGGCAAGAAAATAACCAAAATACGAAAAATTTTAAATTCGAAATTGGTAATCTAGCTTTTTCCGCTTGGCTTGTAGAGCAGTTTAAAGTTATATGCCTGTAGACAAAAAACCCGGTCTTTTCAAAATTCTTCCTATTCAACTCTAGGCGCTCTATCTCTGCTAGTGTAGAAGGTACGGCGTAAAGTGTTTTTGACAACTTTTTGTATTGCTGCCGTTCTAGACCAGCTAGAGAGCTTGTTTTAGGCTCAAATAAAAGAGGAACTTTCCGTCTTGAACGTCCTAGAGTTTCATTTAATTCGGTTTTCAACTTTACCAATAGTGATCCAAAGAAAAAAGCAAGAAAATCACCCAAATACGAAAAATTTGAAATTTGAAATTGGTAATCTAGCTTTTTCCGCATGATATGTAGAGCAGTTTAAAGTTGTATGCCTGTAGACAAAAACCCGGTCTTTTGAAAATTCTTCCCATTCAACTCTAGGCGCTCTATCTCTGCTAGTGTAGAAGGTACGGCGTAAAGTGTTTTTGACAACTTTTTGTGATTGCTGCCGTTCTAGACCAGATAGAGAGCTTGTTTTAGGCTCAAATAAAAGTGGAACTTCCCCTCTTGAACGTCCTATAGTTTCATTTAATTCGGTTTTCAACTTTACCAATAGTGATCCAAAGAAAAAAGCAAGAAAATCACCCAAATACGAAAAATTTGAAATTTGAAATTGGCTTTTTCCGCTTGGCTGGTAGAGCAACAAAAATCGGTATTTTGCAAATCTTCCCATTCAGCTCTAGGCGCTCTATCTCTGCTAGTATAGAAGGTACGTCGTAAAGTGTTTTTGACAACTTTTTGTGATTGCAGCCGTTCTAGACCAGCTAGAGAGCTTGTTTTAGGCTCAAATAAAAGAGGAACTTTCCCTCTTGAACGTCCTAGAATTTCATTTAATTTGGTTTTCAACTTTACCAATAGCGATCCAAAGAAAAAAGCAAGAAAATCACACAAATACGAAAATTTGAAGTTTGAAATTGCTAATCTAGCTTTTTCCGCTTGGCTGGTAGAGCAACAAAAATCGGTATTTTTCAAATCATCCCATTCAGCTCTAAGCGCTCATCTCTGCTAGTTTAGATGGTATGGCGTATAGTGTTTTTGACAACTTTTTGTATTGCTGCCGTTCTAGACCAGCTAGAGAGCTTGTTTTAGGCTCAAATAAAAGAGGAACTTCCCGTCTTGAACGTCCTAGAGTTTCATTTAATTCGGTTTTCAACTTTACCAATAGTGATCCAAAGAAAAAAGCAAGAAAATCACCCAAATACGAAAAATTTGAAATTTGAAATTGGTAATCTAGCTTTTTCCGCATGATATGTAGAGCAGTTTAAAGTTGTATGCCTGTAGACAAAAACCCGGTCTTTTGAAAATTCTTCCCATTCAACTCTAGGCGCTCTATCTCTGCTAGTGTAGAAGGTACGGTGTAAAGTGTTTTTGACAACTTTTTGTGATTGCTGCCGTTCTAGACCAGCTAGAGAGCTTGTTTTAGGCTCAAATAAAAGTGGAACTTCCCCTCTTGAACGTCCTAGAGTTTCATTTAATTTGGTTTTCAACTTTACCAATAGCGATCCAAAGAAAAAAGCAAGAAAATCACACAAATACGAAAATTTGAAGTTTGAAATTGCTAATCTAGCTTTTTCCGCTTGGCTGGTAGAGCAGCAAAAATCGGTATTTTTCAAATCATCCCATTCAGCTCTAAGCGCTCATCTCTGCTAGTTTAGATGGTATGGCGTATAGTGTTTTTGACAACTTTTTGTATTGCTGCCGTTCTAGACCAGCTAGAGAGCTTGTTTTAGGCTCAAATAAAAGAGGAACTTCCCGTCTTGAACGTCCTAGAGTTTCATTTAATTCGGTTTTCAACTTTACCAATAGTGATCCAAAGAAAAAAGCAAGAAAATCACCCAAATACGAAAAATTTGAAATTTGAAATTGGTAATCTAGCTTTTTCCGCATGATATGTAGAGCAGTTTAAAGTTGTATGCCTGTAGACAAAAACCCGGTCTTTTGAAAATTCTTCCCATTCAACTCTAGGCGCTCTATCTCTGCTAGTGTAGAAGGTACGGTGTAAAGTGTTTTTGACAACTTTTTGTGATTGCTGCCGTTCTAGACCAGCTAGAGAGCTTGTTTTAGGCTCAAATAAAAGTGGAACTTCCTCTCTTGAACGTCCTAGAGTTTCATTTTATTCGGTTTTCAACTTTACCAATAGTGATCCAAAGAAAAAAGCAATAAAATCAACCAAATACGAAAAATTTGAAATTTGAAATTGGTAATCTAGCTTTTTCCGCTTGGCTGGTAGAGCAACAAAAATCGGTATTTTTCAAATCATCCCATTCAGCTCTAAGCGCTCATCTCTGCTAGTTTAGATGGTATGGCGTAAAGTGTTTTTGACAACTTTTTGTGATTGCTGCCATTCTAGACCAGCTAGAGAGCTTGTTTTAGGCTCAAATAAAAGAGGAACTTCCTCTCTTTAACGTCCTAGTGTTTCATTTAATTCGGTTTTCAACTTTACCAATAATGATCAAAGAAAAAGGCAAGAAAATAACCAAAATACGAAAAATTTTAAATTCGAAATTGGTAATCTAGCTTTTTCCGCTTGGCTTGTAGAGCAGTTTAAAGTTATATGCCTGTAGACAAAAAACCCGGTCTTTTCAAAATTCTTCCTATTCAACTCTAGGCGCTCTATCTCTGCTAGTGTAGAAGGTACGGCGTAAAGTGTTTTTGACAACTTTTTGTATTGCTGCCGTTCTAGACCAGCTAGAGAGCTTGTTTTAGGCTCAAATAAAAGAGGAACTTTCCGTCTTGAACGTCCTAGAGTTTCATTTAATTCGGTTTTCAACTTTACCAATAGTGATCCAAAGAAAAAAGCAAGAAAATCACCCAAATACGAAAAATTTGAAATTTGAAATTGGTAATCTAGCTTTTTCCGCATGATATGTAGAGCAGTTTAAAGTTGTATGCCTGTAGACAAAAACCCGGTCTTTTGAAAATTCTTCCCATTCAACTCTAGGCGCTCTATCTCTGCTAGTGTAGAAGGTACGGCGTAAAGTGTTTTTGACAACTTTTTGTGATTGCTGCCGTTCTAGACCAGATAGAGAGCTTGTTTTAGGCTCAAATAAAAGTGGAACTTCCCCTCTTGAACGTCCTATAGTTTCATTTAATTCGGTTTTCAACTTTACCAATAGTGATCCAAAGAAAAAAGCAAGAAAATCACCCAAATACGAAAAATTTGAAATTTGAAATTGGCTTTTTCCGCTTGGCTGGTAGAGCAACAAAAATTGGTATTTTACAAATCTTCCCATTCAGCTCTAAGCGCTCATCTCTGCTAGTTTAAAAGGTATGGCGTAAAGTGTTTTTGACAACTTTTTGTGATTGCTGCCGTTCTAGACCAGCTAGAGAGCTTGTTTTAGGCTCAAATAAAAGTGGAACTTCCCCTCTTGAACGTCCTAGAGTTTCATTTAATTTGGTTTTCAACTTTACCAATAGCGATCCAAAGAAAAAAGCAAGAAAATCACACAAATACGAAAATTTGAAGTTTGAAATTGCTAATCTAGCTTTTTCCGCTTGGCTGGTAGAGCAGCAAAAATCGGTATTTTTCAAATCATCCCATTCAGCTCTAAGCGCTCATCTCTGCTAGTTTAGATGGTATGGCGTATAGTGTTTTTGACAACTTTTTGTATTGCTGCCGTTCTAGACCAGCTAGAGAGCTTGTTTTAGGCTCAAATAAAAGAGGAACTTCCCGTCTTGAACGTCCTAGAGTTTCATTTAATTCGGTTTTCAACTTTACCAATAGTGATCCAAAGAAAAAAGCAAGAAAATCACCCAAATACGAAAAATTTGAAATTTGAAATTGGTAATCTAGCTTTTTCCGCATGATATGTAGAGCAGTTTAAAGTTGTATGCCTGTAGACAAAAACCCGGTCTTTTGAAAATTCTTCCCATTCAACTCTAGGCGCTCTATCTCTGCTAGTGTAGAAGTTACGGTGTAAAGTGTTTTTGACAACTTTTTGTGATTGCTGCCGTTCTAGACCAGCTAGAGAGCTTGTTTTAGGCTCAAATAAAAGTGGAACTTCCTCTCTTGAACGTCCTAGAGTTTCATTTTATTCGGTTTTCAACTTTACCAATAGTGATCCAAAGAAAAAAGCAATAAAATCAACCAAATACGAAAAATTTGAAATTTGAAATTGGTAATCTAGCTTTTTCCGCTTGGCTGGTAGAGCAACAAAAATCGTTATTTTTCAAATCATCCCATTCAGCTCTAAGCGCTCATCTCTGCTAGTTTAGATGGTATGGCGTAAAGTGTTTTTGACAACTTTTTGTGATTGCTGCCATTCTAGACCAGCTAGAGAGCTTGTTTTAGGCTCAAATAAAAGAGGAACTTCCTCTCTTTAACGTCCTAGTGTTTCATTTAATTCGGTTTTCAACTTTACCAATAATGATCAAAGAAAAAGGCAAGAAAATAACCAAAATACGAAAAATTTTAAATTCGAAATTGGTAATCTAGCTTTTTCCGCTTGGCTTGTAGAGCAGTTTAAAGTTATATGCCTGTAGACAAAAAACCCGGTCTTTTCAAAATTCCTCCTATTCAACTCTAGGCGCTCTATCTCTGCTAGTGTAGAAGGTACGGCGTAAAGTGTTTTTGACAACTTTTTGTATTGCTGCCGTTCTAGACCAGCTAGAGAGCTTGTTTTAGGCTCAAATAAAAGAGGAACTTTCCGTCTTGAACGTCCTAGAGTTTCATTTAATTCGGTTTTCAACTTTACCAATAGTGATCCAAAGAAAAAAGCAAGAAAATCACCCAAATACGAAAAATTTGAAATTTGAAATTGGTAATCTAGCTTTTTCCGCATGATATGTAGAGCAGTTTAAAGTTGTATGCCTGTAGACAAAAACCCGGTCTTTTGAAAATTCTTCCCATTCAACTCTAGGCGCTCTATCTCTGCTAGTGTAGAAGGTACGGCGTAAAGTGTTTTTGACAACTTTTTGTGATTGCTGCCGTTCTAGACCAGATAGAGAGCTTGTTTTAGGCTCAAATAAAAGTGGAACTTCCCCTCTTGAACGTCCTATAGTTTCATTTAATTCGGTTTTCAACTTTACCAATAGTGATCCAAAGAAAAAAGCAAGAAAATCACCCAAATACGAAAAATTTGAAATTTGAAATTGGCTTTTTCCGCTTGGCTGGTAGAGCAACAAAAATTGGTATTTTACAAATCTTCCCATTCAGCTCTAAGCGCTCATCTCTGCTAGTTTAGAAGGTAAGGCGTAAAGTGTTTTTGACAACTTTTTGTGATTGCTGCCGTTCTAGACCAGCTAGAGAGCTTGTTTTAGGCTCAAATAAAAGTGGAACTTCCCCTCTTGAACGTCCTAGAGTTTCATTTAATTTGGTTTTCAACTTTACCAATAGCGATCCAAAGAAAAAAGCAAGAAAATCACACAAATACGAAAATTTGAAGTTTGAAATTGCTAATCTAGCTTTTTCCGCTTGGCTGGTAGAGCAACAAAAATCGGTATTTTTCAAATCATCCCATTCAGCTCTAAGCGCTCATCTCTGCTAGTTTAGATGGTATGGCGTAAAGTGTTTTTGACAACTTTTTGTGATTGCTGCCATTCTAGACCAGCTAGAGAGCTTGTTTTAGGCTCAAATAAAAGAGGAACTTCCTCTCTTTAACGTCCTAGTGTTTCATTTAATTCGGTTTTCAACTTTACCAATAATGATCAAAGAAAAAGGCAAGAAAATAACCAAAATACGAAAAATTTTAAATTCGAAATTGGTAATCTAGCTTTTTCCGCTTGGCTTGTAGAGCAGTTTAAAGTTGTATGCCTGTAGACAAAAAACCCGGTCTTTTCAAAATTCTTCCTATTCAACTCTAGGCGCTCTATCTCTGCTAGTGTAGAAGGTACGGCGTAAAGTGTTTTTGACAACTTTTTGTATTGCTGCCGTTCTAGACCAGCTAGAGAGCTTGTTTTAGGCTCAAATAAAAGAGGAACTTTCCGTCTTGAACGTCCTAGAGTTTCATTTAATTCGGTTTTCAACTTTACCAATAGTGATCCAAAGAAAAAAGCAAGAAAATCACCCAAATACGAAAAATTTGAAATTTGAAATTGGTAATCTAGCTTTTTCCGCTTGGCTGGTAGAGCAACAAAAATCGGTATTTTTCAAATCATCCCATTCAGCTCTAAGCGCTCATCTCTGCTAGTTTAGATGGTATGGCGTAAAGTGTTTTTGACAACTTTTTGTGATTGCTGCCATTCTAGACCAGCTAGAGAGCTTGTTTTAGGCTCAAATAAAAGAGGAACTTCCTCTCTTTAACGTCCTAGTGTTTCATTTAATTCGGTTTTCAACTTTACCAATAATGATCAAAGAAAAAGGCAAGAAAATAACCAAAATACGAAAAATTTTAAATTCGAAATTGGTAATCTAGCTTTTTCCGCATGATATGTAGAGCAGTTTAAAGTTGTATGCCTGTAGACAAAAACCCGGTCTTTTGAAAATTCTTCCCATTCAGCTCTAAGCGCTCATCTCTGCTAGTTTAGAAGGTATGGCGTAAAGTGTTTTTGACAACTTTTTGTGATTGCTGCCGTTCTAGACCAGCTAGAGAGCTTGTTTTAGGCTCAAATAAAAGTGGAACTTCCCCTCTTGAACGTCCTAGAGTTTCATTTAATTTGGTTTTCAACTTTACCAATAGCGATCCAAAGAAAAAAGCAAGAAAATCACACAAATACGAAAATTTGAAGTTTGAAATTGCTAATCTAGCTTTTTCCGCTTGGCTGGTAGAGCAACAAAAATCGGTATTTTTCAAATCATCCCATTCAGCTCTAAGCGCTCATCTCTGCTAGTTTAGATGGTATGGCGTATAGTGTTTTTGACAACTTTTTGTATTGCTGCCGTTCTAGACCAGCTAGAGAGCTTGTTTTAGGCTCAAATAAAAGAGGAACTTCCCGTCTTGAACGTCCTAGAGTTTCATTTAATTCGGTTTTCAACTTTACCAATAGTGATCCAAAGAAAAAAGCAAGAAAATCACCCAAATACGAAAAATTTGAAATTTGAAATTGGTAATCTAGCTTTTTCCGCATGATATGTAGAGCAGTTTAAAGTTGTATGCCTGTAGACAAAAACCCGGTCTTTTGAAAATTCTTCCCATTCAACTCTAGGCGCTCTATCTCTGCTAGTGTAGAAGGTACGGTGTAAAGTGTTTTTGACAACTTTTTGTGATTGCTGCCGTTCTAGACCAGCTAGAGAGCTTGTTTTAGGCTCAAATAAAAGTGGAACTTCCTCTCTTGAACGTCCTAGAGTTTCATTTTATTCGGTTTTCAACTTTACCAATAGTGATCCAAAGAAAAAAGCAATAAAATCAACCAATACGAAAAATTTGAAATTTGAAATTGGTAATCTAGCTTTTTCCGCTTGGCTGGTAGAGCAACAAAAATCGGTATTTTTCAAATCATCCCATTCAGCTCTAAGCGCTCATCTCTGCTAGTTTAGATGGTATGGCGTAAAGTGTTTTTGACAACTTTTTGTGATTGCTGCCATTCTAGACCAGCTAGAGAGCTTGTTTTAGGCTCAAATAAAAGAGGAACTTCCTCTCTTTAACGTCCTAGTGTTTCATTTAATTCGGTTTTCAACTTTACCAATAATGATCAAAGAAAAAGGCAAGAAAATAACCAAAATACGAAAAATTTTAAATTCGAAATTGGTAATCTAGCTTTTTCCGCTTGGCTTGTAGAGCAGTTTAAAGTTATATGCCTGTAGACAAAAAACCCGGTCTTTTCAAAATTCTTCCTATTCAACTCTAGGCGCTCTATCTCTGCTAGTGTAGAAGGTACGGCGTAAAGTGTTTTTGACAACTTTTTGTATTGCTGCCGTTCTAGACCAGCTAGAGAGCTTGTTTTAGGCTCAAATAAAAGAGGAACTTTCCGTCTTGAACGTCCTAGAGTTTCATTTAATTCGGTTTTCAACTTTACCAATAGTGATCCAAAGAAAAAAGCAAGAAAATCACCCAAATACGAAAAATTTGAAATTTGAAATTGGTAATCTAGCTTTTTCCGCATGATATGTAGAGCAGTTTAAAGTTGTATGCCTGTAGACAAAAACCCGGTCTTTTGAAAATTCTTCCCATTCAACTCTAGGCGCTCTATCTCTGCTAGTGTAGAAGGTACGGCGTAAAGTGTTTTTGACAACTTTTTGTGATTGCTGCCGTTCTAGACCAGATAGAGAGCTTGTTTTAGGCTCAAATAAAAGTGGAACTTCCCCTCTTGAACGTCCTATAGTTTCATTTAATTCGGTTTTCAACTTTACCAATAGTGATCCAAAGAAAAAAGCAAGAAAATCACCCAAATACGAAAAATTTGAAATTTGAAATTGGCTTTTTTCGCTTGGCTGGTAGAGCAACAAAAATTGGTATTTTACAAATCTTCCCATTCAGCTCTAAGCGCTCATCTCTGCTAGTTTAGAAGGTATGGCGTAAAGTGTTTTTGACAACTTTTTGTGATTGCTGCCGTTCTAGACCAGCTAGAGAGCTTGTTTTAGGCTCAAATAAAAGTGGAACTTCCCCTCTCGAACGTCCTAGAGTTTCATTTAATTTGGTTTTCAACTTTACCAATAGCGATCCAAAGAAAAAAGCAAGAAAATCACACAAATACGAAAATTTGAAGTTTGAAATTGCTAATCTAGCTTTTTCCGCTTGGCTGGTAGAGCAACAAAAATCGGTATTTTTCAAATCATCCCATTCAGCTCTAAGCGCTCATCTCTGCTAGTTTAGATGGTATGGCGTATAGTGTTTTTGACAACTTTTTGTATTGCTGCCGTTCTAGACCAGCTAGAGAGCTTGTTTTAGGCTCAAATAAAAGAGGAACTTCCCGTCTTGAACGTCCTAGAGTTTCATTTAATTCGGTTTTCAACTTTACCAATAATGATCAAAGAAAAAGGCAAGAAAATAACCAAAATACGAAAAATTTTAAATTCGAAATTGGTAATCTAGCTTTTTCCGCTTGGCTTGTAGAGCAGTTTAAAGTTGTATGCCTGTAGACAAAAAACCCGGTCTTTTCAAAATTCTTCCTATTCAACTCTAGGCGCTCTATCTCTGCTAGTGTAGAAGGTACGGCGTAAAGTGTTTTTGACAACTTTTTGTATTGCTGCCGTTCTAGACCAGCTAGAGAGCTTGTTTTAGGCTCAAATAAAAGAGGAACTTTCCGTCTTGAACGTCCTAGAGTTTCATTTAATTCGGTTTTCAACTTTACCAATAGTGATCCAAAGAAAAAAGCAAGAAAATCACCCAAATACGAAAAATTTGAAATTTGAAATTGGTAATCTAGCTTTTTCCGCTTGGCTGGTAGAGCAACAAAAATCGGTATTTTTCAAATCATCCCATTCAGCTCTAAGCGCTCATCTCTGCTAGTTTAGATGGTATGGCGTAAAGTGTTTTTGACAACTTTTTGTGATTGCTGCCATTCTAGACCAGCTAGAGAGCTTGTTTTAGGCTCAAATAAAAGAGGAACTTCCTCTCTTTAACGTCCTAGTGTTTCATTTAATTCGGTTTTCAACTTTACCAATAATGATCAAAGAAAAAGGCAAGAAAATAACCAAAATACGAAAAATTTTAAATTCGAAATTGGTAATCTAGCTTTTTCCGCATGATATGTAGAGCAGTTTAAAGTTGTATGCCTGTAGACAAAAACCCGGTCTTTTGAAAATTCTTCCCATTCAGCTCTAAGCGCTCATCTCTGCTAGTTTAGAAGGTATGGCGTAAAGTGTTTTTGACAACTTTTTGTGATTGCTGCCGTTCTAGACCAGCTAGAGAGCTTGTTTTAGGCTCAAATAAAAGTGGAACTTCCCCTCTTGAACGTCCTAGAGTTTCATTTAATTTGGTTTTCAACTTTACCAATAGCGATCCAAAGAAAAAAGCAAGAAAATCACACAAATACGAAAATTTGAAGTTTGAAATTGCTAATCTAGCTTTTTCCGCTTGGCTGGTAGAGCAACAAAAATCGGTATTTTTCAAATCATCCCATTCAGCTCTAAGCGCTCATCTCTGCTAGTTTAGATGGTATGGCGTATAGTGTTTTTGACAACTTTTTGTATTGCTGCCGTTCTAGACCAGCTAGAGAGCTTGTTTTAGGCTCAAATAAAAGAGGAACTTCCCGTCTTGAACGTCCTAGAGATTCATTTAATTCGGTTTTCAACTTTACCAATAGTGATCCAAAGAAAAAAGCAAGAAAATCACCCAAATACGAAAAATTTGAAATTTGAAATTGGTAATCTAGCTTTTTCCGCATGATATGTAGAGCAGTTTAAAGTTGTATGCCTGTAGACAAAAAACCCGGTCTTTTGAAAATTCTTCCCATTCAACTCTAGGCGCTCTATCTCTGCTAGTGTAGAAGGTACGGTGTAAAGTGTTTTTGACAACTTTTTGTGATTGCTGCCGTTCTAGACCAGCTAGAGAGCTTGTTTTAGGCTCAAATAAAAGTGGAACTTCCTCTCTTGAACGTCCTAGAGTTTCATTTTATTCGGTTTTCAACTTTACCAATAGTGATCCAAAGAAAAAAGCAATAAAATCAACCAATACGAAAAATTTGAAATTTGAAATTGGTAAGTTAGCTTTTTCCGCTTGGCTGGTAGAGCAACAAAAATCGGTATTTTTCAAATCATCCCATTCAGCTCTAAGCGCTCATCTCTGCTAGTTTAGATGGTATGGCGTAAAGTGTTTTTGACAACTTTTTGTGATTGCTGCCATTCTAGACCAGCTAGAGAGCTTGTTTTAGGCTCAAATAAAAGAGGAACTTCCTCTCTTTAACGTCCTAGTGTTTCATTTAATTCGGTTTTCAACTTTACCAATAATGATCAAAGAAAAAGGCAAGAAAATAACCAAAATACGAAAAATTTTAAATTCGAAATTGGTAATCTAGCTTTTTCCGCTTGGCTTGTAGAGCAGTTTAAAGTTATATGCCTGTAGACAAAAAACCCGGTCTTTTCAAAATTCTTCCTATTCAACTCTAGGCGCTCTATCTCTGCTAGTGTAGAAGGTACGGCGTAAAGTGTTTTTGACAACTTTTTGTATTGCTGCCGTTCTAGACCAGCTAGAGAGCTTGTTTTAGGCTCAAATAAAAGAGGAACTTTCCGTCTTGAACGTCCTAGAGTTTCATTTAATTCGGTTTTCAACTTTACCAATAGTGATCCAAAGAAAAAAGCAAGAAAATCACCCAAATACGAAAAATTTGAAATTTGAAATTGGTAATCTAGCTTTTTCCGCATGATATGTAGAGCAGTTTAAAGTTGTATGCCTGTAGACAAAAACCCGGTCTTTTGAAAATTCTTCCCATTCAACTCTAGGCGCTCTATCTCTGCTAGTGTAGAAGGTACGGCGTAAAGTGTTTTTGACAACTTTTTGTGATTGCTGCCGTTCTAGACCAGATAGAGAGCTTGTTTTAGGCTCAAATAAAAGTGGAACTTCCCCTCTTGAACGTCCTATAGTTTCATTTAATTCGGTTTTCAACTTTACCAATAGTGATCCAAAGAAAAAAGCAAGAAAATCACCCAAATACGAAAAATTTGAAATTTGAAATTGGCTTTTTCCGCTTGGCTGGTAGAGCAACAAAAATTGGTATTTTACAAATCTTCCCATTCAGCTCTAAGCGCTCATCTCTGCTAGTTTAGAAGGTATGGCGTAAAGTGTTTTTGACAACTTTTTGTGATTGCTGCCGTTCTAGACCAGCTAGAGAGCTTGTTTTAGGCTCAAATAAAAGTGGAACTTCCCCTCTTGAACGTCCTAGAGTTTCATTTAATTTGGTTTTCAACTTTACCAATAGCGATCCAAAGAAAAAAGCAAGAAAATCACACAAATACGAAAATTTGAAGTTTGAAATTGCTAATCTAGCTTTTTCCGCTTGGCTGGTAGAGCAACAAAAATCGGTATTTTTCAAATCATCCCATTCAGCTCTAAGCGCTCATCTCTGCTAGTTTAGATGGTATGGCGTATAGTGTTTTTGACAACTTTTTGTATTGCTGCCGTTCTAGACCAGCTAGAGAGCTTGTTTTAGGCTCAAATAAAAGAGGAACTTCCCGTCTTGAACGTCCTAGAGTTTCATTTAATTCGGTTTTCAACTTTACCAATAGTGATCCAAAGAAAAAAGCAAGAAAATCACCCAAATACGAAAAATTTGAAATTTGAAATTGGTAATCTAGCTTTTTCCGCATGATATGTAGAGCAGTTTAAAGTTGTATGCCTGTAGACAAAAACCCGGTCTTTTGAAAATTCTTCCCATTCAACTCTAGGCGCTCTATCTCTGCTAGTGTAGAAGGTACGGTGTAAAGTGTTTTTGACAACTTTTTGTGATTGCTGCCGTTCTAGACCAGCTAGAGAGCTTGTTTTAGGCTCAAATAAAAGTGGAACTTCCTCTCTTGAACGTCCTAGAGTTTCATTTTATTCGGTTTTCAACTTTACCAATAGTGATCCAAAGAAAAAAGCAATAAAATCAACCAAATACGAAAAATTTGAAATTTGAAATTGGTAATCTAGCTTTTTCCGCTTGGCTGGTAGAGCAACAAAAATCGGTATTTTTCAAATCATCCCATTCAGCTCTAAGCGCTCATCTCTGCTAGTTTAGATGGTATGGCGTAAAGTGTTTTTGACAACTTTTTGTGATTGCTGCCATTCTAGACCAGCTAGAGAGCTTGTTTTAGGCTCAAATAAAAGAGGAACTTCCTCTCTTTAACGTCCTAGTGTTTCATTTAATTCGGTTTTCAACTTTACCAATAATGATCAAAGAAAAAGGCAAGAAAATAACCAAAATACGAAAAATTTTAAATTCGAAATTGGTAATCTAGCTTTTTCCGCTTGGCTTGTAGAGCAGTTTAAAGTTATATGCCTGTAGACAAAAACCCGGTCTTTTCAAAATTCTTCCTATTCAACTCTAGGCGCTCTATCTCTGCTAGTGTAGAAGGTACGGCGTAAAGTGTTTTTGACAACTTTTTGTATTGCTGCCGTTCTAGACCAGCTAGAGAGCTTGTTTTAGGCTCAAATAAAAGAGGAACTTTCCGTCTTGAACGTCCTAGAGTTTCATTTAATTCGGTTTTCAACTTTACCAATAGTGATCCAAAGAAAAAAGCAATAAAATCAACCAGTACGAAAAATTTGAAATTTGAAATTGGTAAGTTAGCTTTTTCCGCTTGGCTGGTAGAGCAACAAAAATCGGTATTTTTCAAATCATCCCATTCAGCTCTAAGCGCTCATCTCTGCTAGTTTAGATGGTATGGCGTAAAGTGTTTTTGACAACTTTTTGTGATTGCTGCCATTCTAGACCAGCTAGAGAGCTTGTTTTAGGCTCAAATAAAAGAGGAACTTCCTCTCTTTAACGTCCTAGTGTTTCATTTAATTCGGTTTTCAACTTTACCAATAATGATCAAAGAAAAAGGCAAGAAAATAACCAAAATACGAAAAATTTTAAATTCGAAATTGGTAATCTAGCTTTTTCCGCTTGGCTTGTAGAGCAGTTTAAAGTTATATGCCTGTAGACAAAAAACCCGGTCTTTTCAAAATTCTTCCTATTCAACTCTAGGCGCTCTATCTCTGCTAGTGTAGAAGGTACGGCGTAAAGTGTTTTTGACAACTTTTTGTATTGCTGCCGTTCTAGACCAGCTAGAGAGCTTGTTTTAGGCTCAAATAAAAGAGGAACTTTCCGTCTTGAACGTCCTAGAGTTTCATTTAATTCGGTTTTCAACTTTACCAATAGTGATCCAAAGAAAAAAGCAAGAAAATCACCCAAATACGAAAAATTTGAAATTTGAAATTGGTAATCTAGCTTTTTCCGCATGATATGTAGAGCAGTTTAAAGTTGTATGCCTGTAGACAAAAACCCGGTCTTTTGAAAATTCTTCCCATTCAACTCTAGGCGCTCTATCTCTGCTAGTGTAGAAGGTACGGCGTAAAGTGTTTTTGACAACTTTTTGTGATTGCTGCCGTTCTAGACCAGATAGAGAGCTTGTTTTAGGCTCAAATAAAAGTGGAACTTCCCCTCTTGAACGTCCTATAGTTTCATTTAATTCGGTTTTCAACTTTACCAATAGTGATCCAAAGAAAAAAGCAAGAAAATCACCCAAATACGAAAAATTTGAAATTTGAAATTGGCTTTTTCCGCTTGGCTGGTAGAGCAACAAAAATTGGTATTTTACAAATCTTCCCATTCAGCTCTAAGCGCTCATCTCTGCTAGTTTAGAAGGTATGGCGTAAAGTGTTTTTGACAACTTTTTGTGATTGCTGCCGTTCTAGACCAGCTAGAGAGCTTGTTTTAGGCTCAAATAAAAGTGGAACTTCCCCTCTTGAACGTCCTAGAGTTTCATTTAATTTGGTTTTCAACTTTACCAATAGCGATCCAAAGAAAAAAGCAAGAAAATCACACAAATACGAAAATTTGAAGTTTGAAATTGCTAATCTAGCTTTTTCCGCTTGGCTGGTAGAGCAACAAAAATCGGTATTTTTCAAATCATCCCATTCAGCTCTAAGCGCTCATCTCTGCTAGTTTAGATGGTATGGCGTATAGTGTTTTTGACAACTTTTTGTATTGCTGCCGTTCTAGACCAGCTAGAGAGCTTGTTTTAGGCTCAAATAAAAGAGGAACTTCCCGTCTTGAACGTCCTAGAGTTTCATTTAATTCGGTTTTCAACTTTACCAATAGTGATCCAAAGAAAAAAGCAAGAAAATCACCCAAATACGAAAAATTTGAAATTTGAAATTGGTAATCTAGCTTTTTCCGCATGATATGTAGAGCAGTTTAAAGTTGTATGCCTGTAGACAAAAACCCGGTCTTTTGAAAATTCTTCCCATTCAACTCTAGGCGCTCTATCTCTGCTAGTGTAGAAGGTACGGTGTAAAGTGTTTTTGACAACTTTTTGTGATTGCTGCCGTTCTAGACCAGCTAGAGAGCTTGTTTTAGGCTCAAATAAAAGTGGAACTTCCTCTCTTGAACGTCCTAGAGTTTCATTTTATTCGGTTTTCAACTTTACCAATAGTGATCCAAAGAAAAAAGCAATAAAATCAACCAAATACGAAAAATTTGAAATTTGAAATTGGTAATCTAGCTTTTTCCGCTTGGCTGGTAGAGCAACAAAAATCGGTATTTTTCAAATCATCCCATTCAGCTCTAAGCGCTCATCTCTGCTAGTTTAGATGGTATGGCGTAAAGTGTTTTTGACAACTTTTTGTGATTGCTGCCATTCTAGACCAGCTAGAGAGCTTGTTTTAGGCTCAAATAAAAGAGGAACTTCCTCTCTTTAACGTCCTAGTGTTTCATTTAATTCGGTTTTCAACTTTACCAATAATGATCAAAGAAAAAGGCAAGAAAATAACCAAAATACGAAAAATTTTAAATTCGAAATTGGTAATCTAGCTTTTTCCGCTTGGCTTGTAGAGCAGTTTAAAGTTATATGCCTGTAGACAAAAACCCGGTCTTTTCAAAATTCTTCCTATTCAACTCTAGGCGCTCTATCTCTGCTAGTGTAGAAGGTACGGCGTAAAGTGTTTTTGACAACTTTTTGTATTGCTGCCGTTCTAGACCAGCTAGAGAGCTTGTTTTAGGCTCAAATAAAAGAGGAACTTTCCGTCTTGAACGTCCTAGAGTTTCATTTAATTCGGTTTTCAACTTTACCAATAGTGATCCAAAGAAAAAAGCAAGAAAATCACCCAAATACGAAAAATTTGAAATTTGAAATTGGTAATCTAGCTTTTTCCGCATGATATGTAGAGCAGTTTAAAGTTGTATGCCTGTAGACAAAAACCCGGTCTTTTGAAAATTCTTCCCATTCAACTCTAGGCGCTCTATCTCTGCTAGTGTAGAAGGTACGGCGTAAAGTGTTTTTGACAACTTTTTGTGATTGCTGCCGTTCTAGACCAGATAGAGAGCTTGTTTTAGGCTCAAATAAAAGTGGAACTTCCCCTCTTGAACGTCCTATAGTTTCATTTAATTCGGTTTTCAACTTTACCAATAGTGATCCAAAGAAAAAAGCAAGAAAATCACCCAAATACGAAAAATTTGAAATTTGAAATTGGCTTTTTCCGCTTGGCTGGTAGAGCAACAAAAATCGGTATTTTGCAAATCTTCCCATTCAGCTCTAGGCGCTCTATCTCTGCTAGTATAGAAGGTACGTCGTAAAGTGTTTTTGACAACTTTTTGTGATTGCAGCCGTTCTAGACCAGCTAGAGAGCTTGTTTTAGGCTCAAATAAAAGAGGAACTTTCCCTCTTGAACGTCCTAGAGTTTCATTTAATTTGGTTTTCAACTTTACCAATAGCGATCCAAAGAAAAAAGCAAGAAAATCACACAAATACGAAAATTTGAAGTTTGAAATTGCTAATCTAGCTTTTTCCGCTTGGCTGGTAGAGCAACAAAAATCGGTATTTTTCAAATCATCCCATTCAGCTCTAAGCGCTCATCTCTGCTAGTTTAGATGGTATGGCGTATAGTGTTTTTGACAACTTTTTGTATTGCTGCCGTTCTAGACCAGCTAGAGAGCTTGTTTTAGGCTCAAATAAAAGAGGAACTTCCCGTCTTGAACGTCCTAGAGTTTCATTTAATTCGGTTTTCAACTTTACCAATAGTGATCCAAAGAATAAGGCAAGAAAATAACCAAAATACGAAAAATTTTAAATTCGAAATTGGTAATCTAGCTTTTTCCGCTTGGCTTGTAGAGCAGTTTAAAGTTATATGCCTGTAGACAAAAAACCCGGTCTTTTCAAAATTCCTCCTATTCAACTCTAGGCGCTCTATCTCTGCTAGTGTAGAAGGTACGGCGTAAAGTGTTTTTGACAACTTTTTGTATTGCTGCCGTTCTAGACCAGCTAGAGAGCTTGTTTTAGGCTCAAATAAAAGAGGAACTTTCCGTCTTGAACGTCCTAGAGTTTCATTTAATTCGGTTTTCAACTTTACCAATAGTGATCCAAAGAAAAAAGCAAGAAAATCACCCAAATACGAAAAATTTGAAATTTGAAATTGGTAATCTAGCTTTTTCCGCATGATATGTAGAGCAGTTTAAAGTTGTATGCCTGTAGACAAAAACCCGGTCTTTTGAAAATTCTTCCCATTCAACTCTAGGCGCTCTATCTCTGCTAGTGTAGAAGGTACGGCGTAAAGTGTTTTTGACAACTTTTTGTGATTGCTGCCGTTCTAGACCAGATAGAGAGCTTGTTTTAGGCTCAAATAAAAGTGGAACTTCCCCTCTTGAACGTCCTATAGTTTCATTTAATTCGGTTTTCAACTTTACCAATAGTGATCCAAAGAAAAAAGCAAGAAAATCACAAATATCAAATAAAAGAGGAACTTCCCGTCTTGAACGTCCTAGAGTTTCATTTAATTCGGTTTTCAACTTTACCAATAGTGATCCAAAGAAAAAAGCAAGAAAATCACCCAAATACGAAAAATTTGAAATTTGAAATTGGTAATCTAGCTTTTTCCGCATGATATGTAGAGCAGTTTAAAGTTGTATGCCTGTAGACAAAAACCCGGTCTTTTGAAAATTCTTCCCATTCAACTCTAGGCGCTCTATCTCTGCTAGTGTAGAAGGTACGGTGTAAAGTGTTTTTGACAACTTTTTGTGATTGCTGCCGTTCTAGACCAGCTAGAGAGCTTGTTTTAGGCTCAAATAAAAGTGGAACTTCCTCTCTTGAACGTCCTAGAGTTTCATTTTATTCGGTTTTCAACTTTACCAATAGTGATCCAAAGAAAAAAGCAATAAAATCAACCAAATACGAAAAATTTGAAATTTGAAATTGGTAATCTAGCTTTTTCCGCTTGGCTGGTAGAGCAACAAAAATCGGTATTTTTCAAATCATCCCATTCAGCTCTAAGCGCTCATCTCTGCTAGTTTAGATGGTATGGCGTAAAGTGTTTTTGACAACTTTTTGTGATTGCTGCCATTCTAGACCAGCTAGAGAGCTTGTTTTAGGCTCAAATAAAAGAGGAACTTCCTCTCTTTAACGTCCTAGTGTTTCATTTAATTCGGTTTTCAACTTTACCAATAATGATCAAAGAAAAAGGCAAGAAAATAACCAAAATACGAAAAATTTTAAATTCGAAATTGGTAATCTAGCTTTTTCCGCTTGGCTTGTAGAGCAGTTTAAAGTTATATGCCTGTAGACAAAAACCCGGTCTTTTCAAAATTCTTCCTATTCAACTCTAGGCGCTCTATCTCTGCTAGTGTAGAAGGTACGGCGTAAAGTGTTTTTGACAACTTTTTGTATTGCTGCCGTTCTAGACCAGCTAGAGAGCTTGTTTTAGGCTCAAATAAAAGAGGAACTTTCCGTCTTGAACGTCCTAGAGTTTCATTTAATTCGGTTTTCAACTTTACCAATAGTGATCCAAAGAAAAAAGCAAGAAAATCACCCAAATACGAAAAATTTGAAATTTGAAATTGGTAATCTAGCTTTTTCCGCATGATATGTAGAGCAGTTTAAAGTTGTATGCCTGTAGACAAAAACCCGGTCTTTTGAAAATTCTTCCCATTCAACTCTAGGCGCTCTATCTCTGCTAGTGTAGAAGGTACGGCGTAAAGTGTTTTTGACAACTTTTTGTGATTGCTGCCGTTCTAGACCAGATAGAGAGCTTGTTTTAGGCTCAAATAAAAGTGGAACTTCCCCTCTTGAACGTCCTATAGTTTCATTTAATTCGGTTTTCAACTTTACCAATAGTGATCCAAAGAAAAAAGCAAGAAAATCACCCAAATACGAAAAATTTGAAATTTGAAATTGGCTTTTTCCGCTTGGCTGGTAGAGCAACAAAAATCGGTATTTTGCAAATCTTCCCATTCAGCTCTAGGCGCTCTATCTCTGCTAGTATAGAAGGTACGTCGTAAAGTGTTTTTGACAACTTTTTGTGATTGCAGCCGTTCTAGACCAGCTAGAGAGCTTGTTTTAGGCTCAAATAAAAGAGGAACTTTCCCTCTTGAACGTCCTAGAGTTTCATTTAATTTGGTTTTCAACTTTACCAATAGCGATCCAAAGAAAAAAGCAAGAAAATCACACAAATACGAAAATTTGAAGTTTGAAATTGCTAATCTAGCTTTTTCCGCTTGGCTGGTAGAGCAACAAAAATCGGTATTTTTCAAATCATCCCATTCAGCTCTAAGCGCTCATCTCTGCTAGTTTAGATGGTATGGCGTATAGTGTTTTTGACAACTTTTTGTATTGCTGCCGTTCTAGACCAGCTAGAGAGCTTGTTTTAGGCTCAAATAAAAGAGGAACTTCCCGTCTTGAACGTCCTAGAGTTTCATTTAATTCGGTTTTCAACTTTACCAATAGTGATCCAAAGAATAAGGCAAGAAAATAACCAAAATACGAAAAATTTTAAATTCGAAATTGGTAATCTAGCTTTTTCCGCTTGGCTTGTAGAGCAGTTTAAAGTTATATGCCTGTAGACAAAAAACCCGGTCTTTTCAAAATTCCTCCTATTCAACTCTAGGCGCTCTATCTCTGCTAGTGTAGAAGGTACGGCGTAAAGTGTTTTTGACAACTTTTTGTATTGCTGCCGTTCTAGACCAGCTAGAGAGCTTGTTTTAGGCTCAAATAAAAGAGGAACTTTCCGTCTTGAACGTCCTAGAGTTTCATTTAATTCGGTTTTCAACTTTACCAATAGTGATCCAAAGAAAAAAGCAAGAAAATCACCCAAATACGAAAAATTTGAAATTTGAAATTGGTAATCTAGCTTTTTCCGCATGATATGTAGAGCAGTTTAAAGTTGTATGCCTGTAGACAAAAACCCGGTCTTTTGAAAATTCTTCCCATTCAACTCTAGGCGCTCTATCTCTGCTAGTGTAGAAGGTACGGCGTAAAGTGTTTTTGACAACTTTTTGTGATTGCTGCCGTTCTAGACCAGATAGAGAGCTTGTTTTAGGCTCAAATAAAAGTGGAACTTCCCCTCTTGAACGTCCTATAGTTTCATTTAATTCGGTTTTCAACTTTACCAATAGTGATCCAAAGAAAAAAGCAAGAAAATCACCCAAATACGAAAAATTTGAAATTTGAAATTGGCTTTTTCCGCTTGGCTGGTAGAGCAACAAAAATTGGTATTTTACAAATCTTCCCATTCAGCTCTAAGCGCTCATCTCTGCTAGTTTAGAAGGTATGGCGTAAAGTGTTTTTGACAACTTTTTGTGATTGCTGCCGTTCTAGACCAGCTAGAGAGCTTGTTTTAGGCTCAAATAAAAGTGGAACTTCCCCTCTTGAACGTCCTAGAGTTTCATTTAATTTGGTTTTCAACTTTACCAATAGCGATCCAAAGAAAAAAGCAAGAAAATCACACAAATACGAAAATTTGAAGTTTGAAATTGCTAATCTAGCTTTTTCCGCTTGGCTGGTAGAGCAACAAAAATCGGTATTTTTCAAATCATCCCATTCAGCTCTAAGCGCTCATCTCTGCTAGTTTAGATGGTATGGCGTAAAGTGTTTTTGACAACTTTTTGTGATTGCTGCCATTCTAGACCAGCTAGAGAGCTTGTTTTAGGCTCAAATAAAAGAGGAACTTCCTCTCTTTAACGTCCTAGTGTTTCATTTAATTCGGTTTTCAACTTTACCAATAATGATCAAAGAAAAAGGCAAGAAAATAACCAAAATACGAAAAATTTTAAATTCGAAATTGGTAATCTAGCTTTTTCCGCTTGGCTTGTAGAGCAGTTTAAAGTTGTATGCCTGTAGACAAAAAACCCGGTCTTTTCAAAATTCTTCCTATTCAACTCTAGGCGCTCTATCTCTGCTAGTGTAGAAGGTACGGCGTAAAGTGTTTTTGACAACTTTTTGTATTGCTGCCGTTCTAGACCAGCTAGAGAGCTTGTTTTAGGCTCAAATAAAAGAGGAACTTTCCGTCTTGAACGTCCTAGAGTTTCATTTAATTCGGTTTTCAACTTTACCAATAGTGATCCAAAGAAAAAAGCAAGAAAATCACCCAAATACGAAAAATTTGAAATTTGAAATTGGTAATCTAGCTTTTTCCGCTTGGCTGGTAGAGCAACAAAAATCGGTATTTTTCAAATCATCCCATTCAGCTCTAAGCGCTCATCTCTGCTAGTTTAGATGGTATGGCGTAAAGTGTTTTTGACAACTTTTTGTGATTGCTGCCATTCTAGACCAGCTAGAGAGCTTGTTTTAGGCTCAAATAAAAGAGGAACTTCCTCTCTTTAACGTCCTAGTGTTTCATTTAATTCGGTTTTCAACTTTACCAATAATGATCAAAGAAAAAGGCAAGAAAATAACCAAAATACGAAAAATTTTAAATTCGAAATTGGTAATCTAGCTTTTTCCGCATGATATGTAGAGCAGTTTAAAGTTGTATGCCTGTAGACAAAAACCCGGTCTTTTGAAAATTCTTCCCATTCAACTCTAGGCGCTCTATCTCTGCTAGTGTAGAAGGTACGGTGTAAAGTGTTTTTGACAACTTTTTGTGATTGCTGCCGTTCTAGACCAGCTAGAGAGCTTGTTTTAGGCTCAAATAAAAGTGGAACTTCCTCTCTTGAACGTCCTAGAGTTTCATTTTATTCGGTTTTCAACTTTACCAATAGTGATCCAAAGAAAAAAGCAATAAAATCAACCAAATACGAAAAATTTGAAATTTGAAATTGGTAATCTAGCTTTTTCCGCTTGGCTGGTAGAGCAACAAAAATCGGTATTTTTCAAATCATCCCATTCAGCTCTAAGCGCTCATCTCTGCTAGTTTAGATGGTATGGCGTAAAGTGTTTTTGACAACTTTTTGTGATTGCTGCCATTCTAGACCAGCTAGAGAGCTTGTTTTAGGCTCAAATAAAAGAGGAACTTCCTCTCTTTAACGTCCTAGTGTTTCATTTAATTCGGTTTTCAACTTTACCAATAATGATCAAAGAAAAAGGCAAGAAAATAACCAAAATACGAAAAATTTTAAATTCGAAATTGGTAATCTAGCTTTTTCCGCTTGGCTTGTAGAGCAGTTTAAAGTTATATGCCTGTAGACAAAAACCCGGTCTTTTCAAAATTCTTCCTATTCAACTCTAGGCGCTCTATCTCTGCTAGTGTAGAAGGTACGGCGTAAAGTGTTTTTGACAACTTTTTGTATTGCTGCCGTTCTAGACCAGCTAGAGAGCTTGTTTTAGGCTCAAATAAAAGAGGAACTTTCCGTCTTGAACGTCCTAGAGTTTCATTTAATTCGGTTTTCAACTTTACCAATAGTGATCCAAAGAAAAAAGCAAGAAAATCACCCAAATACGAAAAATTTGAAATTTGAAATTGGTAATCTAGCTTTTTCCGCATGATATGTAGAGCAGTTTAAAGTTGTATGCCTGTAGACAAAAACCCGGTCTTTTGAAAATTCTTCCCATTCAACTCTAGGCGCTCTATCTCTGCTAGTGTAGAAGGTACGGCGTAAAGTGTTTTTGACAACTTTTTGTGATTGCTGCCGTTCTAGACCAGATAGAGAGCTTGTTTTAGGCTCAAATAAAAGTGGAACTTCCCCTCTTGAACGTCCTATAGTTTCATTTAATTCGGTTTTCAACTTTACCAATAGTGATCCAAAGAAAAAAGCAAGAAAATCACCCAAATACGAAAAATTTGAAATTTGAAATTGGCTTTTTCCGCTTGGCTGGTAGAGCAACAAAAATCGGTATTTTGCAAATCTTCCCATTCAGCTCTAGGCGCTCTATCTCTGCTAGTATAGAAGGTACGTCGTAAAGTGTTTTTGACAACTTTTTGTGATTGCAGCCGTTCTAGACCAGCTAGAGAGCTTGTTTTAGGCTCAAATAAAAGAGGAACTTTCCCTCTTGAACGTCCTAGAGTTTCATTTAATTTGGTTTTCAACTTTACCAATAGCGATCCAAAGAAAAAAGCAAGAAAATCACACAAATACGAAAATTTGAAGTTTGAAATTGCTAATCTAGCTTTTTCCGCTTGGCTGGTAGAGCAACAAAAATCGGTATTTTTCAAATCATCCCATTCAGCTCTAAGCGCTCATCTCTGCTAGTTTAGATGGTATGGCGTATAGTGTTTTTGACAACTTTTTGTATTGCTGCCGTTCTAGACCAGCTAGAGAGCTTGTTTTAGGCTCAAATAAAAGAGGAACTTCCCGTCTTGAACGTCCTAGAGTTTCATTTAATTCGGTTTTCAACTTTACCAATAGTGATCCAAAGAATAAGGCAAGAAAATAACCAAAATACGAAAAATTTTAAATTCGAAATTGGTAATCTAGCTTTTTCCGCTTGGCTTGTAGAGCAGTTTAAAGTTATATGCCTGTAGACAAAAAACCCGGTCTTTTCAAAATTCCTCCTATTCAACTCTAGGCGCTCTATCTCTGCTAGTGTAGAAGGTACGGCGTAAAGTGTTTTTGACAACTTTTTGTATTGCTGCCGTTCTAGACCAGCTAGAGAGCTTGTTTTAGGCTCAAATAAAAGAGGAACTTTCCGTCTTGAACGTCCTAGAGTTTCATTTAATTCGGTTTTCAACTTTACCAATAGTGATCCAAAGAAAAAAGCAAGAAAATCACCCAAATACGAAAAATTTGAAATTTGAAATTGGTAATCTAGCTTTTTCCGCATGATATGTAGAGCAGTTTAAAGTTGTATGCCTGTAGACAAAAACCCGGTCTTTTGAAAATTCTTCCCATTCAACTCTAGGCGCTCTATCTCTGCTAGTGTAGAAGGTACGGCGTAAAGTGTTTTTGACAACTTTTTGTGATTGCTGCCGTTCTAGACCAGATAGAGAGCTTGTTTTAGGCTCAAATAAAAGTGGAACTTCCCCTCTTGAACGTCCTATAGTTTCATTTAATTCGGTTTTCAACTTTACCAATAGTGATCCAAAGAAAAAAGCAAGAAAATCACCCAAATACGAAAAATTTGAAATTTGAAATTGGCTTTTTCCGCTTGGCTGGTAGAGCAACAAAAATTGGTATTTTACAAATCTTCCCATTCAGCTCTAAGCGCTCATCTCTGCTAGTTTAGAAGGTATGGCGTAAAGTGTTTTTGACAACTTTTTGTGATTGCTGCCGTTCTAGACCAGCTAGAGAGCTTGTTTTAGGCTCAAATAAAAGTGGAACTTCCCCTCTTCAACGTCCTAGAGTTTCATTTAATTTGGTTTTCAACTTTACCAATAGCGATCCAAAGAAAAAAGCAAGAAAATCACACAAATACGAAAATTTGAAGTTTGAAATTGCTAATCTAGCTTTTTCCGCTTGGCTGGTAGAGCAACAAAAATCGGTATTTTTCAAATCATCCCATTCAGCTCTAAGCGCTCATCTCTGCTAGTTTAGATGGTATGGCGTAAAGTGTTTTTGACAACTTTTTGTGATTGCTGCCATTCTAGACCAGCTAGAGAGCTTGTTTTAGGCTCAAATTAAAGAGGAACTTCCTCTCTTTAACGTCCTAGTGTTTCATTTAATTCGGTTTTCAACTTTACCAATAATGATCAAAGAAAAAGGCAAGAAAATAACCAAAATACGAAAAATTTTAAATTCGAAATTGGTAATCTAGCTTTTTCCGCTTGGCTTGTAGAGCAGTTTAAAGTTATATGCCTGTAGACAAAAAACCCGGTCTTTTCAAAATTCTTTCTATTCAACTCTAGGCGCTCTATCTCTGCTAGTGTAGAAGGTACGGCGTAAAGTGTTTTTGACAACTTTTTGTATTGCTGCCGTTCTAGACCAGCTAGAGAGCTTGTTTTAGGCTCAAATAAAAGAGGAACTTTCCGTCTTGAACGTCCTAGAGTTTCATTTAATTCGGTTTTCAACTTTACCAATAGTGATCCAAAGAAAATAGCAAGAAAATCACCCAAATACGAAAAATCTGAAATTTGAAATTGGTAATCTAGCTTTTTCCGCTTGGCTGGTAGAGCAACAAAAATCGGTATTTTTCAAATCATCCCATTCAGCTCTAAGCGCTCATCTCTGCTAGTTTAGATGGTATGGCGTAAAGTGTTTTTGACAACTTTTTGTGATTGCTGCCATTCTAGACCAGCTAGAGAGCTTGTTTTAGGCTCAAATAAAAGAGGAACTTCCTCTCTTTAACGTCCTAGTGTTTCATTTAATTCGGTTTTCAACTTTACCAATAATGATCAAAGAAAAAGGCAAGAAAATAACCAAAATACGAAAAATTTTAAATTCGAAATTGGTAATCTAGCTTTTTCCGCTTGGCTTGTAGAGCAGTTTAAAGTTATATGCCTGTAGACAAAAAACCCGGTCTTTTCAAAATTCTTCCTATTCAACTCTAGGCGCTCTATCTCTGCTAGTGTAGAAGGTACGGCGTAAAGTGTTTTTGACAACTTTTTGTATTGCTGCCGTTCTAGACCAGCTAGAGAGCTTGTTTTAGGCTCAAATAAAAGAGGAACTTTCCGTCTTGAACGTCCTAGAGTTTCATTTAATTCGGTTTTCAACTTTACCAATAGTGATCCAAAGAAAAAAGCAAGAAAATCACCCAAATACGAAAAATTTGAAATTTGAAATTGGTAATCTAGCTTTTTCCGCATGATATGTAGAGCAGTTTAAAGTTGTATGCCTGTAGACAAAAACCCGGTCTTTTGAAAATTCTTCCCATTCAACTCTAGGCGCTCTATCTCTGCTAGTGTAGAAGGTACGGCGTAAAGTGTTTTTGACAACTTTTTGTGATTGCTGCCGTTCTAGACCAGATAGAGAGCTTGTTTTAGGCTCAAATAAAAGTGGAACTTCCCCTCTTGAACGTCCTATAGTTTCATTTAATTCGGTTTTCAACTTTACCAATAGTGATCCAAAGAAAAAAGCAATAAAATCAACCAAATACGAAAAATTTGAAATTGGTAATCTAGCTTTTTCCGCTTGGCTGGTAGAGCAACAAAAATCGGTATTTTTCAAATCATCCCATTCAGCTCTAAGCGCTCATCTCTGCTTTTAGATGGTATGGCGTAAAGTGTTTTTGACAACTTTTTGTGATTGCTGCCATTCTAGACCAGCTAGAGAGCTTGTTTTAGGCTCAAATAAAAGAGGAACTTCCTCTCTTTAACGTCCTAGTGTTTCATTTAATTCGGTTTTCAACTTTACCAATAATGATCAAAGAAAAAGGCAAGAAAATAACCAAAATACGAAAAATTTTAAATTCGAAATTGGTAATCTAGCTTTTTCCGCTTGGCTTGTAGAGCAGTTTAAAGTTATATGCCTGTAGACAAAAAACCCGGTCTTTTCAAAATTCTTCCTATTCAACTCTAGGCGCTCTATCTCTGCTAGTGTAGAAGGTACGGCGTAAAGTGATTTTGACAACTTTTTGTATTGCTGCCGTTCTAGACCAGCTAGAGAGCTTGTTTTAGGCTCAAATAAAAGAGGAACTTTCCGTCTTGAACGTCCTAGAGTTTCATTTAATTCGGTTTTCAACTTTACCAATAGTGATCCAAAGAAAAAAGCAAGAAAATCACCCAAATACGAAAAATTTGAAATTTGAAATTGGTAATCTAGCTTTTTCCGCATGATATGTAGAGCAGTTTAAAGTTGTATGCCTGTAGACAAAAACCCGGTCTTTTGAAAATTCTTCCCATTCAACTCTAGGCGCTCTATCTCTGCTAGTGTAGAAGGTACGGCGTAAAGTGTTTTTGACAACTTTTTGTGATTGCTGCCGTTCTAGACCAGATAGAGAGCTTGTTTTAGGCTCAAATAAAAGTGGAACTTCCCCTCTTGAACGTCCTATAGTTTCATTTAATTCGGTTTTCAACTTTACCAATAGTGATCCAAAGAAAAAAGCAAGAAAATCACCCAAATACGAAAAATTTGAAATTTGAAATTGGCTTTTTCCGCTTGGCTGGTAGAGCAACAAAAATCGGTATTTTGCAAATCTTCCCATTCAGCTCTAGGCGCTCTATCTCTGCTAGTATAGAAGGTACGTCGTAAAGTGTTTTTGACAACTTTTTGTGATTGCAGCCGTTCTAGACCAGCTAGAGAGCTTGTTTTAGGCTCAAATAAAAGAGGAACTTTCCCTCTTGAACGTCCTAGAGTTTCATTTAATTTGGTTTTCAACTTTACCAATAGCGATCCAAAGAAAAAAGCAAGAAAATCACACAAATACGAAAATTTGAAGTTTGAAATTGCTAATCTAGCTTTTTCCGCTTGGCTGGTAGAGCAACAAAAATCGGTATTTTTCAAATCATCCCATTCAGCTCTAAGCGCTCATCTCTGCTAGTTTAGATGGTATGGCGTATAGTGTTTTTGACAACTTTTTGTATTGCTGCCGTTCTAGACCAGCTAGAGAGCTTGTTTTAGGCTCAAATAAAAGAGGAACTTCCCGTCTTGAACGTCCTAGAGTTTCATTTAATTCGGTTTTCAACTTTACCAATAGTGATCCAAAGAAAAAAGCAAGAAAATCACCCAAATACGAAAAATTTGAAATTTGAAATTGGTAATCTAGCTTTTTCCGCATGATATGTAGAGCAGTTTAAAGTTGTATGCCTGTAGACAAAAACCCGGTCTTTTGAAAATTCTTCCCATTCAACTCTAGGCGCTCTATCTCTGCTAGTGTAGAAGGTACGGTGTAAAGTGTTTTTGACAACTTTTTGTGATTGCTGCCGTTCTAGACCAGCTAGAGAGCTTGTTTTAGGCTCAAATAAAAGTGGAACTTCCTCTCTTGAACGTCCTAGAGTTTCATTTTATTCGGTTTTCAACTTTACCAATAGTGATCCAAAGAAAAAAGCAATAAAATCAACCAAATACGAAAAATTTGAAATTTGAAATTGGTAATCAAGCTTTTTCCGCTTGGCTGGTAGAGCAACAAAAATCGGTATTTTTCAAATCATCCCATTCAGCTCTAAGCGCTCATCTCTGCTAGTTTAGATGGTATGGCGTAAAGTGTTTTTGACAACTTTTTGTGATTGCTGCCATTCTAGACCAGCTAGAGATCTTGTTTTAGGCTCAAATAAAAGAGGAACTTCCTCTCTTTAACGTCCTAGTGTTTCATTTAATTCGGTTTTCAACTTTACCAATAATGATCAAAGAAAAAGGCAAGAAAATAACCAAAATACGAAAAATTTTAAATTCGAAATTGGTAATCTAGCTTTTTCCGCATGATATGTAGAGCAGTTTAAAGTTGTATGCCTGTAGACAAAAACCCGGTCTTTTGAAAATTCTTCCCATTCAACTCTAAGCGCTCATCTCTGCTAGTTTAGAAGGTATGGCGTAAAGTGTTTTTGACAACTTTTTGTGATTGCTGCCGTTCTAGACCAGCTAGAGAGCTTGTTTTAGGCTCAAATAAAAGTGGAACTTCCCCTCTTGAACGTCCTAGAGTTTCATTTAATTTGGTTTTCAACTTTACCAATAGCGATCCAAAGAAAAAAGCAAGAAAATCACACAAATACGAAAATTTGAAGTTTGAAATTGCTAATCTAGCTTTTTCCGCTTGGCTGGTAGAGCAGCAAAAATCGGTATTTTTCAAATCATCCCATTCAGCTCTAAGCGCTCATCTCTGCTAGTTTAGATGGTATGGCGTATAGTGTTTTTGACAACTTTTTGTATTGCTGCCGTTCTAGACCAGCTAGAGAGCTTGATTTAGGCTCAAATAAAAGAGGAACTTCCCGTCTTGAACGTCCTAGAGTTTCATTTAATTCGGTTTTCAACTTTACCAATAGTGATCCAAAGAAAAAAGCAAGAAAATCACCCAAATACGAAAAATTTGAAATTTGAAATTGGTAATCTAGCTTTTTCCGCATGATATGTAGAGCAGTTTAAAGTTGTATGCCTGTAGACAAAAACCCGGTCTTTTGAAAATTCTTCCCATTCAACTCTAGGCGCTCTATCTCTGCTAGTGTAGAAGGTACGGTGTAAAGTGTTTTTGACAACTTTTTGTGATTGCTGCCGTTCTAGACCAGCTAGAGAGCTTGTTTTAGGCTCAAATAAAAGTGGAACTTCCTCTCTTGAACGTCCTAGAGTTTCATTTTATTCGGTTTTCAACTTTACCAATAGTGATCCAAAGAAAAAAGCAATAAAATCAACCAAATACGAAAAATTTGAAATTTGAAATTGGTAATCTAGCTTTTTCCGCTTGGCTGGTAGAGCAACAAAAATCGGTATTTTTCAAATCATCCCATTCAGCTCTAAGCGCTCATCTCTGCTAGTTTAGATGGTATGGCGTAAAGTGTTTTTGACAACTTTTTGTGATTGCTGCCATTCTAGACCAGCTAGAGAGCTTGTTTTAGGCTCAAATAAAAGAGGAACTTCCCGTCTTGAACGTCCTAGAGTTTCATTTAATTCGGTTTTCAACTTTACCAATAGTGATCCAAAGAAAAAGGCAAGAAAATAACCAAAATACGAAAAATTTTAAATTCGAAATTGGTAATCTAGCTTTTTCCGCTTGGCTTGTAGAGCAGTTTAAAGTTATATGCCTGTAGACAAAAAACCCGGTCTTTTCAAAATTCTTCCTATTCAACTCTAGGCGCTCTATCTCTGCTAGTGTAGAAGGTACGGCGTAAAGTGTTTTTGACAACTTTTTGTATTGCTGCCGTTCTAGACCAGCTAGAGAGCTTGTTTTAGGCTCAAATAAAAGAGGAACTTTCCGTCTTGAACGTCCTAGAGTTTCATTTAATTCGGTTTTCAACTTTACCAATAGTGATCCAAAGAAAAAAGCAAGAAAATCACCCAAATACGAAAAATTTGAAATTTGAAATTGGTAATCTAGCTTTTTCCGCATGATATGTAGAGCAGTTTAAAGTTGTATGCCTGTAGACAAAAACCCGGTCTTTTGAAAATTCTTCCCATTCAACTCTAGGCGCTCTATCTCTGCTAGTGTAGAAGGTACGGCGTAAAGTGTTTTTGACAACTTTTTGTGATTGCTGCCGTTCTAGACCAGCTAGAGAGCTTGTTTTAGGCTCAAATAAAAGAGGAACTTCCCGTCTTGAACGTCCTAGAGTTTCATTTAATTCGGTTTTCAACTTTACCAATAGTGATCCAAAGAAAAAAGCAAGAAAATCACCCAAATACGAAAAATTTGAAATTTGAAATTGGTAATCTAGCTTTTTCCGCATGATATATAGAGCAGTTTAAAGTTGTATGCCTGTAGACAAAAACCCGGTCTTTTGAAAATTCTTCCCATTCAACTCTAGGCGCTCTATCTCTGCTAGTGTAGAAGGTACGGTGTAAAGTGTTTTTGACAACTTTTTGTGATTGCTGCCGTTCTAGACCAGCTAGAGAGCTTGTTTTAGGCTCAAATAAAAGTGGAACTTCCTCTCTTGAACGTCCTAGAGTTTCATTTTATTCGGTTTTCAACTTTACCAATAGTGATCCAAAGAAAAAAGCAATAAAATCAACCAAATACGAAAAATTTGAAATTTGAAATTGGTAATCTAGCTTTTTCCGCTTGGCTGGTAGAGCAACAAAAATTGGTATTTTTCAAATCATCCCATTCAGCTCTAAGCGCTCATCTCTGCTAGTTTAGATGGTATGGCGTAAAGTGTTTTTGACAACTTTTTGTGATTGCTGCCATTCTAGACCAGCTAGAGAGCTTGTTTTAGGCTCAAATAAAAGAGGAACTTCCTCTCTTTAACGTCCTAGTGTTTCATTTAATTCGGTTTTCAACTTTACCAATAATGATCAAAGAAAAAGGCAAGAAAATAACCAAAATACGAAAAATTTTAAATTCGAAATTGGTAATCTAGCTTTTTCCGCTTGGCTTGTAGAGCAGTTTAAAGTTATATGCCTGTAGACAAAAAACCCGGTCTTTTCAAAATTCCTCCTATTCAACTCTAGGCGCTCTATCTCTGCTAGTGTAGAAGGTACGGCGTAAAGTGTTTTTGACAACTTTTTGTATTGCTGCCGTTCTAGACCAGCTAGAGAGCTTGTTTTAGGCTCAAATAAAAGAGGAACTTTCCGTCTTGAACGTCCTAGAGTTTCATTTAATTCGGTTTTCAACTTTACCAATAGCGATCCAAAGAAAAAAGCAAGAAAATCACACAAATACGAAAATTTGAAGTTTGAAATTGCTAATCTAGCTTTTTCCGCATGATATGTAGAGCAGTTTAAAGTTGTATGCCTGTAGACAAAAACCCGGTCTTTTGAAAATTCTTCCCATTCAACTCTAGGCGCTCTATCTCTGCTAGTGTAGAAGGTACGGTGTAAAGTGTTTTTGACAACTTTTTGTGATTGCTGCCGTTCTAGACCAGCTAGAGAGCTTGTTTTAGGCTCAAATAAAAGTGGAACTTCCTCTCTTGAACGTCCTAGAGTTTCATTTTATTCGGTTTTCAACTTTACCAATAGTGATCCAAAGAAAAAAGCAAGAAAATCACCCAAATACGAAAAATTTGAAATTTGAAATTGGCTTTTTCCGCTTGGCTGGTAGAGCAACAAAAATTGGTATTTTACAAATCTTCCCATTCAGCTCTAAGCGCTCATCTCTGCTAGTTTAGAAGGTATGGCGTAAAGTGTTTTTGACAACTTTTTGTGATTGCTGCCGTTCTAGACCAGCTAGAGAGCTTGTTTTAGGCTCAAATAAAAGAGGAACTTCCCCTCTTGAACGTCCTAGAGTTTCATTTAATTCGGTTTTCAACTTTACCAATAGTGATCCAAAGAAAAAAGCAAGAAAATCACCCAAATACGAAAAATTTGAAATTTGAAATTGGTAATCTAGCTTTTTCCGCATGATATATAGAGCAGTTTAAAGTTGTATGCCTGTAGACAAAAACCCGGTCTTTTGAAAATTCTTCCCATTCAACTCTAGGCGCTCTATCTCTGCTAGTGTAGAAGGTACGGTGTAAAGTGTTTTTGACAACTTTTTGTGATTGCTGCCGTTCTAGACCAGCTAGAGAGCTTGTTTTAGGCTCAAATAAAAGTGGAACTTCCTCTCTTGAACGTCCTAGAGTTTCATTTTATTCGGTTTTCAACTTTACCAATAGTGATCCAAAGAAAAAAGCAATAAAATCAACCAAATACGAAAAATTTGAAATTTGAAATTGGTAATCTAGCTTTTTCCGCTTGGCTGGTAGAGCAACAAAAATTGGTATTTTTCAAATCATCCCATTCAGCTCTAAGCGCTCATCTCTGCTAGTTTAGATGGTATGGCGTAAAGTGTTTTTGACAACTTTTTGTGATTGCTGCCATTCTAGACCAGCTAGAGAGCTTGTTTTAGGCTCAAATAAAAGAGGAACTTCCTCTCTTTAACGTCCTAGTGTTTCATTTAATTCGGTTTTCAACTTTACCAATAATGATCAAAGAAAAAGGCAAGAAAATAACCAAAATACGAAAAATTTTAAATTCGAAATTGGTAATCTAGCTTTTTCCGCTTGGCTTGTAGAGCAGTTTAAAGTTATATGCCTGTAGACAAAAAACCCGGTCTTTTCAAAATTCCTCCTATTCAACTCTAGGCGCTCTATCTCTGCTAGTGTAGAAGGTACGGCGTAAAGTGTTTTTGACAACTTTTTGTATTGCTGCCGTTCTAGACCAGCTAGAGAGCTTGTTTTAGGCTCAAATAAAAGAGGAACTTTCCGTCTTGAACGTCCTAGAGTTTCATTTAATTCGGTTTTCAACTTTACCAATAGTGATCCAAAGAAAAAAGCAAGAAAATCACCCAAATACGAAAAATTTGAAATTTGAAATTGGTAATCTAGCTTTTTCCGCATGATATGTAGAGCAGTTTAAAGTTGTATGCCTGTAGACAAAAACCCGGTCTTTTGAAAATTCTTCCCATTCAACTCTAGGCGCTCTATCTCTGCTAGTGTAGAAGGTACGGCGTAAAGTGTTTTTGACAACTTTTTGTGATTGCTGCCGTTCTAGACCAGATAGAGAGCTTGTTTTAGGCTCAAATAAAAGTGGAACTTCCCCTCTTGAACGTCCTATAGTTTCATTTAATTCGGTTTTCAACTTTACCAATAGTGATCCAAAGAAAAAAGCAAGAAAATCACCCAAATACGAAAAATTTGAAATTTGAAATTGGCTTTTTCCGCTTGGCTGGTAGAGCAACAAAAATCGGTATTTTTCAAATCATCCCATTCAGCTCTAAGCGCTCATCTCTGCTAGTTTAGATGGTATGGCGTAAAGTGTTTTTGACAACTTTTTGTGATTGCTGCCATTCTAGACCAGCTAGAGAGCTTGTTTTAGGCTCAAATAAAAGAGGAACTTCCTCTCTTTAACGTCCTAGTGTTTCATTTAATTCGGTTTTCAACTTTACCAATAATGATCAAAGAAAAAGGCAAGAAAATAACCAAAATACGAAAAATTTTAAATTCGAAATTGGTAATCTAGCTTTTTCCGCTTGGCTTGTAGAGCAGTTTAAAGTTATATGCCT
Organism: Coelopa pilipes; assembly: GCA_947389925.1. Lineage (NCBI taxonomy): Eukaryota > Metazoa > Arthropoda > Insecta > Diptera > Coelopidae > Coelopa > Coelopa pilipes. The sequence goes on from OX376700.1 coordinate 13,941,260, forward strand.
GTAGACAAAAAACCCGGTCTTTTCAAAATTCTTCCTATTCAACTCTAGGCGCTCTATCTCTGCTAGTGTAGAAGGTACGGCGTAAAGTGTTTTTGATAACTTTTTGTACTGCTGCCGTTCTAGACCAGCTAGAGAGCTTGTTTTAGGCTCAAATAAAAGAGGAACTTCCCGTCTTGAACGTCCTAGAGTTTCATTTAATTCGGTTTTCAACTTTACCAATAGTGATCCAAAGAAAAAAGCAAGAAAATCACCCAAATACGAAAAATTTGAAATTTGAAATTGGTAATCTAGCTTTTTCCGCATGATATGTAGAGCAGTTTAAAGTTGTATGCCTGTAGACAAAAACCCGGTCTTTTGAAAATTCTTCCCATTCAACTCTAGGCGCTCTATCTCTGCTAGTGTAGAAGGTACGGCGTAAAGTGTTTTTGACAACTTTTTGTGATTGCTGCCGTTCTAGACCAGCTAGAGAGCTTGTTTTAGGCTCAAATAAAAGAGGAACTTCCCGTCTTGAACGTCCTAGTGTTTCATTTAATTCGGTTTTCAACTTTACCAATAATGATCAAAGAAAAAGGCAAGAAAATAACCAAAATACGAAAAATTTTAAATTCGAAATTGGTAATCTAGCTTTTTCCGCTTGGCTTGTAGAGCAGTTTAAAGTTATATGCCTGTAGACAAAAAACCCGGTCTTTTCAAAATTCTTCCTATTCAACTCTAGGCGCTCTATCTCTGCTAGTGTAGAAGGTACGGCGTAAAGTGTTTTTGACAACTTTTTGTATTGCTGCCGTTCTAGACCAGCTAGAGAGCTTGTTTTAGGCTCAAATAAAAGAGGAACTTTCCGTCTTGAACGTCCTAGAGTTTCATTTAATTCGGTTTTCAACTTTACCAATAGTGATCCAAAGAAAAAAGCAAGAAAATCACCCAAATACGAAAAATTTGAAATTTGAAATTGGTAATCTAGCTTTTTCCGCATGATATGTAGAGCAGTTTAAAGTTGTATGCCTGTAGACAAAAACCCGGTCTTTTGAAAATTCTTCCCATTCAACTCTAGGCGCTCTATCTCTGCTAGTGTAGAAGGTACGGCGTAAAGTGTTTTTGACAACTTTTTGTGATTGCTGCCGTTCTAGACCAGATAGAGAGCTTGTTTTAGGCTCAAATAAAAGTGGAACTTCCCCTCTTGAACGTCCTATAGTTTCATTTAATTCGGTTTTCAACTTTACCAATAGTGATCCAAAGAAAAAAGCAAGAAAATCACCCAAATACGAAAAATTTGAAATTTGAAATTGGCTTTTTCCGCTTGGCTGGTAAAGCAACAAAAATTGGTATTTTACAAATCTTCCCATTCAGCTCTAAGCGCTCATCTCTGCTAGTTTAGAAGGTATGGCGTAAAGTGTTTTTGACAACTTTTTGTGATTGCTGCCGTTCTAGACCAGCTAGAGAGCTTGTTTTAGGCTCAAATAAAAGTGGAACTTCCCCTCTTGAACGTCCTAGAGTTTCATTTAATTTGGTTTTCAACTTTACCAATAGCGATCCAAAGAAAAAAGCAAGAAAATCACACAAATACGAAAATTTGAAGTTTGAAATTGCTAATCTAGCTTTTTCCGCTTGGCTGGTAGAGCAACAAAAATCGGTATTTTTCAAATCATCCCATTCAGCTCTAAGCGCTCATCTCTGCTAGTTTAGATGGTATGGCGTATAGTGTTTTTGACAACTTTTTGTATTGCTGCCGTTCTAGACCAGCTAGAGAGCTTGTTTTAGGCTCAAATAAAAGAGGAACTTCCCGTCTTGAACGTCCTAGAGTTTCATTTAATTCGGTTTTCAACTTTACCAATAGTGATCCAAAGAAAAAAGCAAGAAAATCACCCAAATACGAAAAATTTGAAATTTGAAATTGGTAATCTAGCTTTTTCCGCATGATATATAGAGCAGTTTAAAGTTGTATGCCTGTAGACAAAAACCCGGTCTTTTGAAAATTCTTCCCATTCAACTCTAGGCGCTCTATCTCTGCTAGTGTAGAAGGTACGGTGTAAAGTGTTTTTGACAACTTTTTGTGATTGCTGCCGTTCTAGACCAGCTAGAGAGCTTGTTTTAGGCTCAAATAAAAGTGGAACTTCCTCTCTTGAACGTCCTAGAGTTTCATTTTATTCGGTTTTCAACTTTACCAATAGTGATCCAAAGAAAAAAGCAATAAAATCAACCAAATACGAAAAATTTGAAATTTGAAATTGGTAATCTAGCTTTTTCCGCTTGGCTGGTAGAGCAACAAAAATTGGTATTTTTCAAATCATCCCATTCAGCTCTAAGCGCTCATCTCTGCTAGTTTAGATGGTATGGCGTAAAGTGTTTTTGACAACTTTTTGTGATTGCTGCCATTCTAGACCAGCTAGAGAGCTTGTTTTAGGCTCAAATAAAAGAGGAACTTCCTCTCTTTAACGTCCTAGTGTTTCATTTAATTCGGTTTTCAACTTTACCAATAATGATCAAAGAAAAAGGCAAGAAAATAACCAAAATACGAAAAATTTTAAATTCGAAATTGGTAATCTAGCTTTTTCCGCTTGGCTTGTAGAGCAGTTTAAAGTTATATGCCTGTAGACAAAAAACCCGGTCTTTTCAAAATTCCTCCTATTCAACTCTAGGCGCTCTATCTCTGCTAGTGTAGAAGGTACGGCGTAAAGTGTTTTTGACAACTTTTTGTATTGCTGCCGTTCTAGACCAGCTAGAGAGCTTGTTTTAGGCTCAAATAAAAGAGGAACTTTCCGTCTTGAACGTCCTAGAGTTTCATTTAATTCGGTTTTCAACTTTACCAATAGTGATCCAAAGAAAAAAGCAAGAAAATCACCCAAATATGAAAAATTTGAAATTTGAAATTGGTAATCTAGCTTTTTCCGCATGATATGTAGAGCAGTTTAAAGTTGTATGCCTGTAGACAAAAACCCGGTCTTTTGAAAATTCTTCCCATTCAACTCTAGGCGCTCTATCTCTGCTAGTGTAGAAGGTATGGCGTAAAGTGTTTTTGACAACTTTTTGTGATTGCTGCCGTTCTAGACCAGCTAGAGAGCTTGTTTTAGGCTCAAATAAAAGTGGAACTTCCCCTCTTGAACGTCCTAGAGTTTCATTTAATTTGGTTTTCAACTTTACCAATAGCGATCCAAAGAAAAAAGCAAGAAAATCACACAAATACGAAAATTTGAAGTTTGAAATTGCTAATCTAGCTTTTTCCGCTTGGCTGGTAGAGCAACAAAAATCGGTATTTTTCAAATCATCCCATTCAGCTCTAAGCGCTCATCTCTGCTAGTTTAGATGGTATGGCTAGAGAGCTTGTTTTAGGCTCAAATAAAAGAGGAACTTCCCGTCTTGAACGTCCTAGAGTTTCATTTAATTCGGTTTTCAACTTTACCAATAGTGATCCAAAGAAAAAAGCAAGAAAATCACCCAAATACGAAAAATTTGAAATTTGAAATTGGTAATCTAGCTTTTTCCGCATGATATGTAGAGCAGTTTAAAGTTGTATGCCTGTAGACAAAAACCCGGTCTTTTGAAAATTCTTCCCATTCAACTCTAGGCGCTCTATCTCTGCTAGTGTAGAAGGTACGGTGTAAAGTGTTTTTGACAACTTTTTGTGATTGCTGCCGTTCTAGACCAGCTAGAGAGCTTGTTTTAGGCTCAAATAAAAGTGGAACTTCCTCTCTTGAACGTCCTAGAGTTTCATTTTATTCGGTTTTCAACTTTACCAATAGTGATCCAAAGAAAAAAGCAATAAAATCAACCAAATACGAAAAATTTGAAATTTGAAATTGGTAATCTAGCTTTTTCCGCTTGGCTGGTAGAGCAACAAAAATTGGTATTTTACAAAAGTGTTTTTGACAACTTTTTGTGATTGCTGCCATTCTAGACCAGCTAGAGAGCTTGTTTTAGGCTCAAATAAAAGAGGAACTTCCTCTCTTTAACGTCCTAGTGTTTCATTTAATTCGGTTTTCAACTTTACCAATAATGATCAAAGAAAAAGGCAAGAAAATAACCAAAATACGAAAAATTTTAAATTCGAAATTGGTAATCTAGCTTTTTCCGCTTGGCTTGTAGAGCAGTTTAAAGTTATATGCCTGTAGACAAAAAACCCGGTCTTTTCAAAATTCTTCCTATTCAACTCTAGGCGCTCTATCTCTGCTAGTGTAGAAGGTACGGCGTAAAGTGTTTTTGACAACTTTTTGTATTGCTGCCGTTCTAGACCAGCTAGAGAGCTTATTTTAGGCTCAAATAAAAGAGGAACTTTCCGTCTTGAACGTCCTAGAGTTTCATTTAATTCGGTTTTCAACTTTACCAATAGTGATCCAAAGAAAAAAGCAAGAAAATCACCCAAATACGAAAAATTTGAAATTTGAAATTGGTAATCTAGCTTTTTCCGCATGATATGTAGAGCAGTTTAAAGTTGTATGCCTGTAGACAAAAACCCGGTCTTTTGAAAATTCTTCCCATTCAACTCTAGGCGCTCTATCTCTGCTAGTGTAGAAGGTACGGCGTAAAGTGTTTTTGACAACTTTTTGTGATTGCTGCCGTTCTAGACCAGCTAGAGAGCTTGTTTTAGGCTCAAATAAAAGTGGAACTTCCCCTCTTGAACGTCCTAGAGTTTCATTTAATTCGGTTTTCAACTTTACCAATAGTGATCCAAAGAAAAAAGCAAGAAAATCACCCAAATACGAAAAATTTGAAATTTGAAATTGGCTTTTTCCGCTTGGCTGGTAGAGCAACAAAAATCGGTATTTTTCAAATCATCCCATTCAGCTCTAAGCGCTCATCTCTGCTAGTTTAGATGGTATGGCGTATAGTGTTTTTGACAACTTTTTGTATTGCTGCCGTTCTAGACCAGCTAGAGAGCTTGTTTTAGGCTCAAATAAAAGAGGAACTTCCCGTCTTGAACGTCCTAGAGTTTCATTTAATTCGGTTTTCAACTTTACCAATAGTGATCCAAAGAAAAAAGCAAGAAAATCACCCAAATACGAAAAATTTGAAATTTGAAATTGGTAATCTAGCTTTTTCCGCATGATATGTAGAGCAGTTTAAAGTTGTATGCCTGTAGACAAAAACCCGGTCTTTTGAAAATTCTTCCCATTCAACTCTAGGCGCTCTATCTCTGCTAGTGTAGAAGGTACGGTGTAAAGTGTTTTTGACAACTTTTTGTGATTGCTGCCGTTCTAGACCAGCTAGAGAGCTTGTTTTAGGCTCAAATAAAAGTGGAACTTCCTCTCTTGAACGTCCTAGAGTTTCATTTTATTCGGTTTTCAACTTTACCAATAGTGATCCAAAGAAAAAAGCAATAAAATCAACCAAATACGAAAAATTTGAAATTTGAAATTGGTAATCTAGCTTTTTCCGCTTGGCTGGTAGAGCAACAAAAATCGGTATTTTTCAAATCATCCCATTCAGCTCTAAGCGCTCATCTCTGCTAGTTTAGATGGTATGGCGTAAAGTGTTTTTGACAACTTTTTGTGATTGCTGCCATTCTAGACCAGCTAGAGAGCTTGTTTTAGGCTCAAATAAAAGAGGAACTTCCTCTCTTTAACGTCCTAGTGTTTCATTTAATTCGGTTTTCAACTTTACCAATAATGATCAAAGAAAAAGGCAAGAAAATAACCAAAATACGAAAAATTTTAAATTCGAAATTGGTAATCTAGCTTTTTTCGCTTGGCTTGTAGAGCAGTTTAAAGTTATATGCCTGTAGACAAAAAACCCGGTCTTTTCAAAATTCTTCCTATTCAACTCTAGGCGCTCTATCTCTGCTAGTGTAGAAGGTACGGCGTAAAGTGTTTTTGACAACTTTTTGTATTGCTGCCGTTCTAGACCAGCTAGAGAGCTTGTTTTAGGCTCAAATAAAAGAGGAACTTTCCGTCTTGAACGTCCTAGAGTTTCATTTAATTCGGTTTTCAACTTTACCAATAGTGATCCAAAGAAAAAAGCAAGAAAATCACCCAAATACGAAAAATTTGAAATTTGAAATTGGTAATCTAGCTTTTTCCGCATGATATGTAGAGCAGTTTAAAGTTGTATGCCTGTAGACAAAAACCCGGTCTTTTGAAAATTCTTCCCATTCAACTCTAAGCGCTCATCTCTGCTAGTTTAGATGGTATGGCGTAAAGTGTTTTTGACAACTTTTTGTGATTGCTGCCGTTCTAGACCAGCTAGAGAGCTTGTTTTAGGCTCAAATAAAAGTGGAACTTCCCCTCTTGAACGTCCTAGAGTTTCATTTAATTTGGTTTTCAACTTTACCAATAGCGATCCAAAGAAAAAAGCAAGAAAATCACACAAATACGAAATTTGAAGTTTGAAATTGCTAATCTAGCTTTTTCCGCTTGGCTGGTAGAGCAACAAAAATCGGTATTTTTCAAATCATCCCATTCAGCTCTAAGCGCTCATCTCTGCTAGTTTAGATGGTATGGCGTATAGTGTTTTTGACAACTTTTTGTATTGCTGCCGTTCTAGACCAGCTAGAGAGCTTGTTTTAGGCTCAAATAAAAGAGGAACTTCCCGTCTTGAACGTCCTAGAGTTTCATTTAATTCGGTTTTCAACTTTACCAATAGTGATCCAAAGAAAAAAGCAAGAAAATCACCCAAATACGAAAAATTTGAAATTTGAAATTGGTAATCTAGCTATTTCCGCATGATATGTAGAGCAGTTTAAAGTTGTATGCCTGTAGACAAAAACCCGGTCTTTTGAAAATTCTTCCCATTCAACTCTAGGCGCTCTATCTCTGCTAGTTTAGATGGTATGGCGTAAAGTGTTTTTGACAACTTTTTGTGATTGCTGCCGTTCTAGACCAGCTAGAGAGCTTGTTTTAGGCTCAAATAAAAGAGGAACTTTCCGTCTTGAACGTCCTAGAGTTTCATTTAATTCGGTTTTCAACTTTACCAATAGTGATCCAAAGAAAAAAGCAAGAAAATCACCCAAATACGAAAAATTTGAAATTTGAAATTGGTAATCTAGCTTTTTCCGCATGATATGTAGAGCAGTTTAAAGTTGTATGCCTGTAGACAAAAACCCGGTCTTTTGAAAATTCTTCCCATTCAACTCTAAGCGCTCATCTCTGCTAGTTTAGAAGGTATGGCGTAAAGTGTTTTTGACAACTTTTTGTGATTGCTGCCGTTCTAGACCAGCTAGAGAGCTTGTTTTAGGCTCAAATAAAAGTGGAACTTCCCCTCTTGAACGTCCTAGAGTTTCATTTAATTTGGTTTTCAACTTTACCAATAGCGATCCAAAGAAAAAAGCAAGAAAATCACACAAATACGAAATTTGAAGTTTGAAATTGCTAATCTAGCTTTTTCCGCTTGGCTGGTAGAGCAACAAAAATCGGTATTTTTCAAATCATCCCATTCAGCTCTAAGCGCTCATCTCTGCTAGTTTAGATGGTATGGCGTATAGTGTTTTTGACAACTTTTTGTATTGCTGCCGTTCTAGACCAGCTAGAGAGCTTGTTTTAGGCTCAAATAAAAGAGGAACTTCCCGTCTTGAACGTCCTAGAGTTTCATTTAATTCGGTTTTCAACTTTACCAATAGTGATCCAAAGAAAAAAGCAAGAAAATCACCCAAATACGAAAAATTTGAAATTTGAAATTGGTAATCTAGCTATTTCCGCATGATATGTAGAGCAGTTTAAAGTTGTATGCCTGTAGACAAAAACCCGGTCTTTTGAAAATTCTTCCCATTCAACTCTAGGCGCTCTATCTCTGCTAGTTTAGATGGTATGGCGTAAAGTGTTTTTGACAACTTTTTGTGATTGCTGCCATTCTAGACCAGCTAGAGAGCTTGTTTTAGGCTCAAATAAAAGAGGAACTTCCTCTCTTTAACGTCCTAGTGTTTCATTTAATTCGGTTTTCAACTTTACCAATAATGATCAAAGAAAAAGGCAAGAAAATAACCAAAATACGAAAAATTTTAAATTCGAAATTGGTAATCTAGCTTTTTTCGCTTGGCTTGTAGAGCAGTTTAAAGTTATATGCCTGTAGACAAAAAACCCGGTCTTTTCAAAATTCTTCCTATTCAACTCTAGGCGCTCTATCTCTGCTAGTGTAGAAGGTACGGCGTAAAGTGTTTTTGACAACTTTTTGTATTGCTGCCGTTCTAGACCAGCTAGAGAGCTTGTTTTAGGCTCAAATAAAAGTGGAACTTCCTCTCTTGAACGTCCTAGAGTTTCATTTTATTCGGTTTTCAACTTTACCAATAGTGATCCAAAGAAAAAAGCAATAAAATCAACCAAATACGAAAAATTTGAAATTTGAAATTGGTAATCTAGCTTTTTCCGCTTGGCTGGTAGAGCAACAAAAATCGGTATTTTTCAAATCATCCCATTCAGCTCTAAGCGCTCATCTCTGCTAGTTTAGATGGTATGGCGTAAAGTGTTTTTGACAACTTTTTGTGATTGCTGCCATTCTAGACCAGCTAGAGAGCTTGTTTTAGGCTCAAATAAAAGAGGAACTTCCTCTCTTAACGTCCTAGTGTTTCATTTAATTCGGTTTTCAACTTTACCAATAATGATCAAAGAAAAAGGCAAGAAAATAACCAAAATACGAAAAATTTTAAATTCGAAATTGGTAATCTAGCTTTTTCCGCTTGGCTTGTAGAGCAGTTTACAGTTGTATGCCTGTAGACAAAAAACCCGGTCTTTTCAAAATTCTTCCTATTCAACTCTAGGCGCTCTATCTCTGCTAGTGTAGAAGGTACGGCGTAAAGTGTTTTTGACAACTTTTTGTATTGCTGCCGTTCTAGACCAGCTAGAGAGCTTGTTTTAGGCTCAAATAAAAGAGGAACTTCCCGTCTTGAACGTCCTAGAGTTTCATTTAATTCGGTTTTCAACTTTACCAATAGTGATCCAAAGAAAAAAGCAAGAAAATCACCCAAATACGAAAAATTTGAAATTTGAAATTGGTAATCTAGCTTTTTCCGCATGATATGTAGAGCAGTTTAAAGTTGTATGCCTGTAGACAAAAACCCGGTCTTTTGAAAATTCTTCCCATTCAACTCTAGGCGCTCTATCTCTGCTAGTGTAGAAGGTACGGCGTAAAGTGTTTTTGACAACTTTTTGTGATTGCTGCCGTTCTAGACCAGATAGAGAGCTTGTTTTAGGCTCAAATAAAAGTGGAACTTCCCCTCTTGAACGTCCTATAGTTTCATTTAATTCGGTTTTCAACTTTACCAATAGTGATCCAAAGAAAAAAGCAAGAAAATCAACCAAATACGAAAAATTTGAAATTTGAAATTGGCTTTTTCCGCTTGGCTGGTAGAGCAACAAAAATTGGTATTTTACAAATCTTCCCATTCAGCTCTAAGCGCTCATCTCTGCTAGTTTAGAAGGTATGGCGTAAAGTGTTTTTGACAACTTTTTGTGATTGCTGCCGTTCTAGACCAGCTAGAGAGCTTGTTTTAGGCTCAAATAAAAGTGGAACTTCCCCTCTTGAACGTCCTAGAGTTTCATTTAATTTGGTTTTCAACTTTACCAATAGCGATCCAAAGAAAAAAGCAAGAAAATCACACAAATACGAAAATTTGAAGTTTGAAATTGGTAATCTAGCTTTTTCCGCTTGGCTGGTAGAGCAACAAAAATCGGTATTTTTCAAATCATCCCATTCAGCTCTAAGCGCTCATCTCTGCTAGTTTAGATGGTATGGCGTAAAGTGTTTTTGACAACTTTTTGTGATTGCTGCCGTTCTAGACCAGCTAGAGAGCTTGTTTTAGGCTCAAATAAAAGTGGAACTTCCCCTCTTGAACGTCCTAGAGTTTCATTTAATTTGGTTTTCAACTTTACCAATAGCGATCCAAAGAAAAAAGCAAGAAAATCACACAAATACGAAAATTTGAAGTTTGAAATTGCTAATCTAGCTTTTTCCGCTTGGCTGGTAGAGCAACAAAAATCGGTATTTTTCAAATCATCCCATTCAGCTCTAAGCGCTCATCTCTGCTAGTTTAGATGGTATGGCGTATAGTGTTTTTGACAACTTTTTGTATTGCTGCCGTTCTAGACCAGCTAGAGAGCTTGTTTTAGGCTCAAATAAAAGAGGAACTTCCCGTCTTGAACGTCCTAGAGTTTCATTTAATTCGGTTTTCAACTTTACCAATAGTGATCCAAAGAAAAAAGCAAGAAAATCACCCAAATACGAAAAATTTGAAATTTGAAATTGGTAATCTAGCTTTTTCCGCATGATATGTAGAGCAGTTTAAAGTTGTATGCCTGTAGACAAAAACCCGGTCTTTTGAAAATTCTTCCCATTCAACTCTAGGCGCTCTATCTCTGCTAGTGTAGAAGGTACGGTGTAAAGTGTTTTTGACAACTTTTTGTGATTGCTGCCGTTCTAGACCAGCTAGAGAGCTTGTTTTAGGCTCAAATAAAAGTGGAACTTCCTCTCTTGAACGTCCTAGAGTTTCATTTTATTCGGTTTTCAACTTTACCAATAGTGATCCAAAGAAAAAAGCAATAAAATCAACCAAATACGAAAAATTTGAAATTTGAAATTGGTAATCTAGCTTTTTCCGCTTGGCTGGTAGAGCAACAAAAATTGGTATTTTACAAAAGTGTTTTTGACAACTTTTTGTGATTGCTGCCATTCTAGACCAGCTAGAGAGCTTGTTTTAGGCTCAAATAAAAGAGGAACTTCCTCTCTTTAACGTCCTAGTGTTTCATTTAATTCGGTTTTCAACTTTACCAATAATGATCAAAGAAAAAGGCAAGAAAATAACCAAAATACGAAAAATTTTAAATTCGAAATTGGTAATCTAGCTTTTTCCGCTTGGCTTGTAGAGCAGTTTAAAGTTATATGCCTGTAGACAAAAAACCCGGTCTTTTCAAAATTCTTCCTATTCAACTCTAGGCGCTCTATCTCTGCTAGTGTAGAAGGTACGGCGTAAAGTGTTTTTGACAACTTTTTGTATTGCTGCCGTTCTAGACCAGCTAGAGAGCTTGTTTTAGGCTCAAATAAAAGAGGAACTTTCCGTCTTGAACGTCCTAGAGTTTCATTTAATTCGGTTTTCAACTTTACCAATAGTGATCCAAAGAAAAAAGCAAGAAAATCACCCAAATACGAAAAATTTGAAATTTGAAATTGGTAATCTAGCTTTTTCCGCATGATATGTAGAGCAGTTTAAAGTTGTATGCCTGTAGACAAAAACCCGGTCTTTTGAAAATTCTTCCCATTCAACTCTAGGCGCTCTATCTCTGCTAGTGTAGAAGGTACGGCGTAAAGTGTTTTTGACAACTTTTTGTGATTGCTGCCGTTCTAGACCAGATAGAGAGCTTGTTTTAGGCTCAAATAAAAGTGGAACTTCCCCTCTTGAACGTCCTATAGTTTCATTTAATTCGGTTTCAACTTTACCAATAGTGATCCAAAGAAAAAAGCAAGAAAATCACCCAAATACGAAAAATTTGAAATTTGAAATTGGCTTTTTCCGCTTGGCTGGTAGAGCAACAAAAATTGGTATTTTACAAATCTTCCCATTCAGCTCTAAGCGCTCATCTCTGCTAGTTTAGAAGGTATGGCGTAAAGTGTTTTTGACAACTTTTTGTGATTGCTGCCGTTCTAGACCAGCTAGAGAGCTTGTTTTAGGCTCAAATAAAAGTGGAACTTCCCCTCTTGAACGTCCTAGAGTTTCATTTAATTTGGTTTTCAACTTTACCAATAGCGATCCAAAGAAAAAAGCAAGAAAATCACACAAATACGAAAATTTGAAGTTTGAAATTGCTAATCTAGCTTTTTCCGCTTGGCTGGTAGAGCAACAAAAATCGGTATTTTTCAAATCATCCCATTCAGCTCTAAGCGCTCATCTCTGCTAGTTTAGATGGTATGGCGTATAGTGTTTTTGACAACTTTTTGTATTGCTGCCGTTCTAGACCAGCTAGAGAGCTTGTTTTAGGCTCAAATAAAAGAGGAACTTCCCGTCTTGAACGTCCTAGAGTTTCATTTAATTCGGTTTTCAACTTTACCAATAGTGATCCAAAGAAAAAAGCAAGAAAATCACCCAAATACGAAAAATTTGAAATTTGAAATTGGTAATCTAGCTTTTTCCGCATGATATGTAGAGCAGTTTAAAGTTGTATGCCTGTAGACAAAAACCCGGTCTTTTGAAAATTCTTCCCATTCAACTCTAGGCGCTCTATCTCTGCTAGTGTAGAAGGTACGGTGTAAAGTGTTTTTGACAACTTTTTGTGATTGCTGCCGTTCTAGACCAGCTAGAGAGCTTGTTTTAGGCTCAAATAAAAGTGGAACTTCCTCTCTTGAACGTCCTAGAGTTTCATTTTATTCGGTTTTCAACTTTACCAATAGTGATCCAAAGAAAAAAGCAATAAAATCAACCAAATACGAAAAATTTGAAATTTGAAATTGGTAATCTAGCTTTTTCCGCTTGGCTGGTAGAGCAACAAAAATCGGTATTTTTCAAATCATCCCATTCAGCTCTAAGCGCTCATCTCTGCTAGTTTAGATGGTATGGCGTAAAGTGTTTTTAACAACTTTTTGTGATTGCTGCCATTCTAGACCAGCTAGAGAGCTTGTTTTAGGCTCAAATAAAAGAGGAACTTCCTCTCTTTAACGTCCTAGTGATTCATTTAATTCGGTTTTCAACTTTACCAATAATGATCAAAGAAAAAGGCAAGAAAATAACCAAAATACGAAAAATTTTAAATTCGAAATTGGTAATCTAGCTTTTTTCGCTTGGCTTGTAGAGCAGTTTAAAGTTATATGCCTGTAGACAAAAAACCCGGTCTTTTCAAAATTCTTCCTATTCAACTCTAGGCGCTCTATCTCTGCTAGTGTAGAAGGTACGGCGTAAAGTGTTTTTGACAACTTTTTGTATTGCTGCCGTTCTAGACCAGCTAGAGAGCTTGTTTTAGGCTCAAATAAAAGAGGAACTTCCCGTCTTGAACGTCCTAGAGTTTCATTTAATTCGGTTTTCAACTTTACCAATAGTGATCCAAAGAAAAAAGCAAGAAAATCACCCAAATACGAAAAATTTGAAATTTGAAATTGGTAATCTAGCTTTTTCCGCATGATATGTAGAGCAGTTTAAAGTTGTATGCCTGTAGACAAAAACCCGGTCTTTTGAAAATTCTTCCCATTCAACTCTAGGCGCTCTATTTCTGCTAGTTTAGATGGTATGGCGTAAAGTGTTTTTGACAACTTTTTGTGATTGCTGCCATTCTAGACCAGCTAGAGAGCTTGTTTTAGGCTCAAATAAAAGAGGAACTTCCTCTCTTTAACGTCCTAGTGTTTCATTTAATTCGGTTTTCAACTTTACCAATAATGATCAAAGAAAAAGGCAAGAAAATAACCAAAATACGAAAAATTTTAAATTCGAAATTGGTAATCTAGCTTTTTCCGCTTGGCTTGTAGAGCAGTTTAAAGTTATATGCCTGTAGACAAAAAACCCGGTCTTTTCAAAATTCTTCCTATTCAACTCTAGGCGCTCTATCTCTGCTAGTGTAGAAGGTACGGCGTAAAGTGTTTTTGACAACTTTTTGTATTGCTGCCGTTCTAGACCAGCTAGAGAGCTTGTTTTAGGCTCAAATAAAAGTGGAACTTCCTCTCTTGAACGTCCTAGAGTTTCATTTTATTCGGTTTTCAACTTTACCAATAGTGATCCAAAGAAAAAATAAAACAATAAAATCAACCAAATACGAAAAATTTGAAATTTGAAATTGGTAATCTAGCTTTTTCCGCTTGGCTGGTAGAGCAACAAAAATCGGTATTTTTCAAATCATCCCATTCAGCTCTAAGCGCTCATCTCTGCTAGTTTAGATGGTATGGCGTAAAGTGTTTTTGACAACTTTTTGTGATTGCTGCCATTCTAGACCAGCTAGAGAGCTTGTTTTAGGCTCAAATAAAAGAGGAACTTCCTCTCTTTAACGTCCTAGTGTTTCATTTAATTCGGTTTTCAACTTTACCAATAATGATCAAAGAAAAAGGCAAGAAAATAACCAAAATACGAAAAATTTTAAATTCGAAATTGGTAATCTAGCTTTTTCCGCTTGGCTTGTAGAGCAGTTTACAGTTGTATGCCTGTAGACAAAAAACCCGGTCTTTTCAAAATTCTTCCTATTCAACTCTAGGCGCTCTATCTCTGCTAGTGTAGAAGGTACGGCGTAAAGTGTTTTTGACAACTTTTTGTATTGCTGCCGTTCTAGACCAGCTAGAGAGCTTGTTTTAGGCTCAAATAAAAGAGGAACTTCCCGTCTTGAACGTCCTAGAGTTTCATTTAATTCGGTTTTCAACTTTACCAATAGTGATCCAAAGAAAAAAGCAAGAAAATCACCCAAATACGAAAAATTTGAAATTTGAAATTGGTAATCTAGCTTTTTCCGCATGATATGTAGAGCAGTTTAAAGTTGTATGCCTGTAGACAAAAACCCGGTCTTTTGAAAATTCTTCCCATTCAACTCTAGGCGCTCTATCTCTGCTAGTGTAGAAGGTACGGCGTAAAGTGTTTTTGACAACTTTTTGTGATTGCTGCCGTTCTAGACCAGATAGAGAGCTTGTTTTAGGCTCAAATAAAAGTGGAACTTCCCCTCTTGAACGTCCTAGAGTTTCATTTAATTCGGTTTTCAACTTTACCAATAGTGATCCAAAGAAAAAAGCAAGAAAATCAACCAAATACGAAAAATTTGAAATTTGAAATTGGCTTTTTCCGCTTGGCTGGTAGAGCAACAAAAATCGGTATTTTACAAATCTTCCCATTCAGCTCTAAGCGCTCATCTCTGCTAGTTTAGAAGGTATGGCGTAAAGTGTTTTTGACAACTTTTTGTGATTGCTGCCGTTCTAGACCAGCTAGAGAGCTTGTTTTAGGCTCAAATAAAAGTGGAACTTCCCCTCTTGAACGTCCTAGAGTTTCATTTAATTTGGTTTTCAACTTTACCAATAGCGATCCAAAGAAAAAAGCAAGAAAATCACACAAATACGAAAATTTGAAGTTTGAAATTGGTAATCTAGCTTTTTCCGCTTGGCTGGTAGAGCAACAAAAATCGGTATTTTTCAAATCATCCCATTCAGCTCTAAGCGCTCATCTCTGCTAGTTTAGATGGTAAGGCGTATAGTGTTTTTGACAACTTTTTGTGATTGCTGCCGTTCTAGACCAGCTAGAGAGCTTGTTTTAGGCTCAAATAAAAGAGGAACTTCCCCTCTTGAACGTCTTAGAGTTTCATTTAATTCGGTTTTCAACTTTACCAATAGTGATCAAAGAATAAGGCAAGAAAATAACCAAAATACGAAAAATTTGAAATTCGAAATTGGTAATCTAGCTTTTTCCGCTTGGCTTGTAGAGCAGTTTAAAGTTGTATGCCTGTAGACAAAAAACCCGGTCTTTTAAAAATTCTTCCCATTCAACTCTAGGCGCTCTATCTCTGCTAGTGTGGAAGGTACGGCGTAAAGTGTTTTTGACAACTTTTTGTGATTGCTGCCGTTCTAGACCAGCTAGAGAGCTTGTTTTAGGCTCAAATAAAAGTGGAACTTCCCGTCTTGAACGTCCTAGAGTTTCATTTAATTCGGTTTTCAACTTTACCAATAGTAATCCAAAGAAAAAAGCAGAAAATCACCCAAATACGAAAAATTTGAAAATTGTAATTGGTAATCTAGCTTTTTCCGCTTGGCTGGTAGAGCAACAAAAATCGGTATTTTGCAAATTTTCCCATTCAGCTCTAAGCGCTCACCTGTGCTAGTTTAGAAGGTATGGCGTAAAGTGTTTTTGACAACTTTTTGTGATTGCTGCCGTTCTAGACCAGCTAGAGAGCTTGTTTTAGGCTCAAATAAAAGTGGAACTTCCCCTCTTGAACGTCCTAGAGTTTCATTTAATTTGGTTTTCAACTTTACCAATAGCGATCCAAAGAAAAAAGCAAGAAAATCACACAAATACGAAAATTTGAAGTTTGAAATTGGTAATCTAGCTTTTTCCGCATGATATGTAGAGCAGTTTAAAGTTGTATGCCTGTAGACAAAAACCCGGTCTTTTGAAAATTCTTCCCATTCAACTCTAAGCGCTCATCTCTGCTAGTTTAGAAGGTATGGCGTAAAGTGTTTTTGACAACTTTTTGTGATTGCTGCCGTTCTAGACCAGCTAGAGAGCTTGTTTTAGGCTCAAATAAAAGTGGAACTTCCCCTCTTGAACGTCCTAGAGTTTCATTTAATTTGGTTTTCAACTTTACCAATAGCGATCCAAAGAAAAAAGCAAGAAAATCCCACAAATACGAAAATTTGAAGTTTGAAATTGCTAATCTAGCTTTTTCCGCTTGGCTGGTAGAGCAACAAAAATCGGTATTTTTCAAATCATCCCATTCAGCTCTAAGCGCTCATCTCTGCTAGTTTAGATGGTATGGCGTATAGTGTTTTTGACAACTTTTTGTATTGCTGCCGTTCTAGACCAGCTAGAGAGCTTGTTTTAGGCTCAAATAAAAGAGGAACTTCCCGTCTTGAACGTCCTAGAGTTTCATTTAATTCGGTTTTCAACTTTACCAATAGTGATCCAAAGAAAAAAGCAAGAAAATCACCCAAATACGAAAAATTTGAAATTTGAAATTGGTAATCTAGCTTTTTCCGCATGATATGTAGAGCAGTTTAAAGTTGTATGCCTGTAGACAAAAACCCGGTCTTTTGAAAATTCTTCCCATTCAACTCTAGGCGCTCTATCTCTGCTAGTTTAGATGGTATGGCGTAAAGTGTTTTTGACAACTTTTTGTGATTGCTGCCATTCTAGACCAGCTAGAGAGCTTGTTTTAGGCTCAAATAAAAGAGGAACTTCCTCTCTTTAACGTCCTAGTGTTTCATTTAATTCGGATTTCAACTTTACCAATAATGATCAAAGAAAAAGGCAAGAAAATAACCAAAATACGAAAAATTTTAAATTCGAAATTGGTAATCTAGCTTTTTCCGCTTGGCTTGTAGAGCAGTTTAAAGTTATATGCCTGTAGACAAAAAACCCGGTCTTTTCAAAATTCTTCCTATTCAACTCTAGACGCTCTATCTCTGCTAGTGTAGAAGGTACGGCGTAAAGTGTTTTTGACAACTTTTTGTATTGCTGCCGTTCTAGACCAGCTAGAGAGCTTGTTTTAGGCTCAAATAAAAGTGGAACTTCCTCTCTTGAACGTCCTAGAGTTTCATTTTATTCGGTTTTCAACTTTACCAATAGTGATCCAAAGAAAAAAGCAATAAAATCAACCAAATACGAAAAATTTGAAATTTGAAATTGGTAATCTAGCTTTTTCCGCTTGGCTGGTAGAGCAACAAAAATCGGTATTTTTCAAATCATCCCATTCAGCTCTAAGCGCTCATCTCTGCTAGTTTAGATGGTATGGCGTAAAGTGTTTTTGACAACTTTTTGTGATTGCTGCCATTCTAGACCAGCTAGAGAGCTTGTTTTAGGCTCAAATAAAAGAGGAACTTCCTCTCTTTAACGTCCTAGTGTTTCCTTTAATTCGGTTTTCAACTTTACCAATAATGATCAAAGAAAAAGGCAAGAAAATAACCAAAATACGAAAAATTTTAAATTCGAAATTGGTAATCTAGCTTTTTCCGCTTGGCTTGTAGAGCAGTTTACAGTTGTATGCCTGTAGACAAAAAACCCGGTCTTTTCAAAATTCTTCCTATTCAACTCTAGGCGCTCTATCTCTGCTAGTGTAGAAGGTACGGCGTAAAGTGTTTTTGACAACTTTTTGTATTGCTGCCGTTCTAGACCAGCTAGAGAGCTTGTTTTAGGCTCAAATAAAAGAGGAACTTCCCGTCTTGAACGTCCTAGAGTTTCATTTAATTCGGTTTTCAACTTTACCAATAGTGATCCAAAGAAAAAAGCAAGAAAATCACCCAAATACGAAAAATTTGAAATTTGAAATTGGTAATCTAGCTTTTTCCGCATGATATGTAGAGCAGTTTAAAGTTGTATGCCTGTAGACAAAAACCCGGTCTTTTGAAAATTCTTCCCATTCAACTCTAGGCGCTCTATCTCTGCTAGTGTAGAAGGTACGGCGTAAAGTGTTTTTGACAACTTTTTGTGATTGCTGCCGTTCTAGACCAGATAGAGAGCTTGTTTTAGGCTCAAATAAAAGTGGAACTTCCCCTCTTGAACGTCCTATAGTTTCATTTAATTCGGTTTTCAACTTTACCAATAGTGATCCAAAGAAAAAAGCAAGAAAATCAACCAAATACGAAAAATTTGAAATTTGAAATTGGCTTTTTCCGCTTGGCTGGTAGAGCAACAAAAATCGGTATTTTACAAATCTTCCCATTCAGCTCTAAGCGCTCATCTCTGCTAGTTTAGAAGGTATGGCGTAAAGTGTTTTTGACAACTTTTTGTGATTGCTGCCGTTCTAGACCAGCTAGAGAGCTTGTTTTAGGCTCAAATAAAAGTGGAACTTCCCCTCTTGAACGTCCTAGAGTTTCATTTAATTTGGTTTTCAACTTTACCAATAGCGATCCAAAGAAAAAAGCAAGAAAATCACACAAATACGAAAATTTGAAGTTTGAAATTGGTAATCTAGCTTTTTCCGCTTGGCTGGTAGAGCAACAAAAATCGGTATTTTTCAAATCATCCCATTCAGCTCTAAGCGCTCATCTCTGCTAGTTTAGATGGTAAGGCGTATAGTGTTTTTGACAACTTTTTGTGATTGCTGCCGTTCTAGACCAGCTAGAGAGCTTGTTTTAGGCTCAAATAAAAGAGGAACTTCCCCTCTTGAACGTCTTAGAGTTTCATTTAATTCGGTTTTCAACTTTACCAATAGTGATCAAAGAATAAGGCAAGAAAATAACCAAAATACGAAAAATTTGAAATTCGAAATTGGTAATCTAGCTTTTTCCGCTTGGCTTGTAGAGCAGTTTAAAGTTGTATGCCTGTAGACAAAAAACCCGGTCTTTTAAAAATTCTTCCCATTCAACTCTAGGCGCTCTATCTCTGCTAGTGTGGAAGGTACGGCGTAAAGTGTTTTTGACAACTTTTTGTGATTGCTGCCGTTCTAGACCAGCTAGAGAGCTTGTTTTAGGCTCGAATAAAAGTGGAACTTCCCGTCTTGAACGTCCTAGAGTTTCATTTAATTCGGTTTTCAACTTTACCAATAGTAATCCAAAGAAAAAAGCAGAAAATCACCCAAATACGAAAAATTTGAAAATTGTAATTGGTAATCTAGCTTTTTCCGCTTGGCTGGTAGAGCAACAAAAATCGGTATTTTGCAAATTTTCCCATTCAGCTCTAAGCGCTCACCTGTGCTAGTTTAGAAGGTATGGCGTAAAGTGTTTTTGACAACTTTTTGTGATTGCTGCCGTTCTAGACCAGCTAGAGAGCTTGTTTTAGGCTCAAATAAAAGTGGAACTTCCCCTCTTGAACGTCCTAGAGTTTCATTTAATTTGGTTTTCAACTTTACCAATAGCGATCCAAAGAAAAAAGCAAGAAAATCACACAAATACGAAAATTTGAAGTTTGAAATTGGTAATCTAGCTTTTTCCGCTTGGCTGGTAGAGCAACAAAAATCGGTATTTTTCAAATCATCCCATTCAGCTCTAAGCGCTCATCTCTGCTAGTTTAGATGGTAAGGCGTATAGTGTTTTTGACAACTTTTTGTGATTGCTGCCGTTCTAGACCAGCTAGAGAGCTTGTTTTAGGCTCAAATAAAAGAGGAACTTCCCCTCTTGAACGTCTTAGAGTTTCATTTAATTCGGTTTTCAACTTTACCAATAGTGATCAAAGAATAAGGCAAGAAAATAACCAAAATACGAAAAATTTGAAATTCGAAATTGGTAATCTAGCTTTTTCCGCTTGGCTTGTAGAGCAGTTTAAAGTTGTATGCCTGTAGACAAAAAACCCGGTCTTTTAAAAATTCTTCCCATTCAACTCTAGGCGCTCTATCTCTGCTAGTGTGGAAGGTACGGCGTAAAGTGTTTTTGACAACTTTTTGTGATTGCTGCCGTTCTAGACCAGCTAGAGAGCTTGTTTTAGGCTCGAATAAAAGTGGAACTTCCCGTCTTGAACGTCCTAGAGTTTCATTTAATTCGGTTTTCAACTTTACCAATAGTAATCCAAAGAAAAAAGCAGAAAATCACCCAAATACGAAAAATTTGAAAATTGTAATTGGTAATCTAGCTTTTTCCGCTTGGCTGGTAGAGCAACAAAAATCGGTATTTTGCAAATTTTCCCATTCAGCTCTAAGCGCTCACCTGTGCTAGTTTAGAAGGTATGGCGTAAAGTGTTTTTGACAACTTTTTGTGATTGCTGCCATTCTAGACCAGCTAGAGAGCTTGTTTTAGGCTCAAATAAAAGAGGAACTTCCTCTCTTTAACGTCCTAGAGTTTCTTTTAATTCGGTTTTCAACTTTACCAATAATGATCAAAGAAAAAGGCAAGAAAATAACCAAAATACGAAAAATTTTAAATTCGAAATTGGTAATCTAGCTTTTTCCGCTTGGCTTGTAGAGCAGTTTAAAGTTATATGCCTGTAGACAAAAAACCCGGTCTTTTCAAAATTCTTCCTATTCAACTCTAGGCGCTCTATCTCTGCTAGTGTAGAAGGTACGGCGTAAAGTGTTTTTGACAACTTTTTGTATTGCTGCCGTTCTAGACCAGCTAGAGAGCTTGTTTTAGGCTCAAATAAAAGAGGAACTTCCCGTCTTGAACGTCCTAGAGTTTCATTTAATTCGGTTTTCAACTTTACCAATAGTGATCCAAAGAAAAAAGCAAGAAAATCACCCAAATACGAAAAATTTGAAACTTGAAATTGGTAATCTAGCTTTTTCCGCATGATATGTAGAGCAGTTTAAAGTTGTATGCCTGTAGACAAAAACCCGGTCTTTTGAAAATTCTTCCCATTCAACTCTAGGCGCTCTATCTCTGCTAGTGTAGAAGGTACGGCGTAAAGTGTTTTTGACAACTTTTTGTGATTGCTGCCGTTCTAGACCAGATAGAGAGCTTGTTTTAGGCTCAAATAAAAGTGGAACTTCCCCTCTTGAACGTCCTATAGTTTCATTTAATTCGGTTTTCAACTTTACCAATAGTGATCCAAAGAAAAAAGCAAGAAAATCACCCAAATACGAAAAATTTGAAATTTGAAATTGGCTTTTTCCGCTTGGCTGGTAGAGCAACAAAAATTGGTATTTTACAAATCTTCCCATTCAGCTCTAAGCGCTCATCTCTGCTAGTTTAGAAGGTATGGCGTAAAGTGTTTTTGACAACTTTTTGTGATTGCTGCCGTTCTAGACCAGCTAGAGAGCTTGTTTTAGGCTCAAATAAAAGTGGAACTTCCCCTCTTGAACGTCCTAGAGTTTCATTTAATTTGGTTTTCAACTTTACCAATAGCGATCCAAAGAAAAAAGCAAGAAAATCACACAAATACGAAAATTTGAAGTTTGAAATTGCTAATCTAGCTTTTTCCGCTTGGCTGGTAGAGCAACAAAAATCGGTATTTTTCAAATCATCCCATTCAGCTCTAAGCGCTCATCTCTGCTAGTTTAGATGGTATGGCGTATAGTGTTTTTGACAACTTTTTGTATTGCTGCCGTTCTAGACCAGCTAGAGAGCTTGTTTTAGGCTCAAATAAAAGAGGAACTTCCCGTCTTGAACGTCCTAGAGTTTCATTTAATTCGGTTTTCAACTTTACCAATAGTGATCCAAAGAAAAAAGCAAGAAAATCACCCAAATACGAAAAATTTGAAATTTGAAATTGGTAATCTAGCTTTTTCCGCATGATATGTAGAGCAGTTTAAAGTTGTATGCCTGTAGACAAAAACCCGGTCTTTTGAAAATTCTTCCCATTCAACTCTAGGCGCTCTATCTCTGCTAGTGTAGAAGGTACGGTGTAAAGTGTTTTTGACAACTTTTTGTGATTGCTGCCGTTCTAGACCAGCTAGAGAGCTTGTTTTAGGCTCAAATAAAAGTGGAACTTCCTCTCTTGAACGTCCTAGAGTTTCATTTTATTCGGTTTTCAACTTTACCAATAGTGATCCAAAGAAAAAAGCAATAAAATCAACCAAATACGAAAAATTTGAAATTTGAAATTGGTAATCTAGCTTTTTCCGCTTGGCTGGTAGAGCAACAAAAATCGGTATTTTTCAAATCATCCCATTCAGCTCTAAGCGCTCATCTCTGCTAGTTTAGATGGTATGGCGTAAAGTGTTTTTGACAACTTTTTGTGATTGCTGCCATTCTAGACCAGCTAGAGAGCTTGTTTTAGGCTCAAATAAAAGAGGAACTTCCTCTCTTTAACGTCCTAGTGTTTCATTTAATTCGGTTTTCAACTTTACCAATAATGATCAAAGAAAAAGGCAAGAAAATAACCAAAATACGAAAAATTTTAAATTCGAAATTGGTAATCTAGCTTTTTCCGCTTGGCTTGTAGAGCAGTTTAAAGTTATATGCCTGTAGACAAAAAACCCGGTCTTTTCAAAATTCTTCCTATTCAACTCTAGGCGCTCTATCTCTGCTAGTGTAGAAGGTACGGCGTAAAGTGTTTTTGATAACTTTTTGTATTGCTGCCGTTCTAGACCAGCTAGAGAGCTTGTTTTAGGCTCAAATAAAAGAGGAACTTTCCGTCTTGAACGTCCTAGAGTTTCATTTAATTCGGTTTTCAACTTTACCAATAGTGATCCAAAGAAAAAAGCAAGAAAATCACCCAAATACGAAAAATTTGAAATTTGAAATTGGTAATCTAGCTTTTTTCGCATGATATGTAGAGCAGTTTAAAGTTGTATGCCTGTAGACAAAAACCCGGTCTTTTGAAAATTCTTCCCATTCAACTCTAGGCGCTCTATCTCTGCTAGTGTAGAAGGTACGGCGTAAAGTGTTTTTGACAACTTTTTGTGATTGCTGCCGTTCTAGACCAGATAGAGAGCTTGTTTTAGGCTCAAATAAAAGTGGAACTTCCCCTCTTGAACGTCCTATAGTTTCATTTAATTCGGTTTTCAACTTTACCAATAGTGATCCAAAGAAAAAAGCAAGAAAATCACCCAAATACGAAAAATTTGAAATTTGAAATTGGCTTTTTCCGCTTGGCTGGTAGAGCAACAAAAATTGGTATTTTACAAATCTTCCCATTCAGCTCTAAGCGCTCATCTCTGCTAGTTTAGAAGGTATGGCGTAAAGAGTTTTTGACAACTTTTTGTGATTGCTGCCGTTCTAGACCAGCTAGAGAGCTTGTTTTAGGCTCAAATAAAAGTGGAACTTCCCCTCTTGAACGTCCTAGAGTTTCATTTAATTTGGTTTTCAACTTTACCAATAGCGATCCAAAGAAAAAAGCAAGAAAATCACACAAATACGAAAATTTGAAGTTTGAAATTGGTAATCTAGCTTTTTCCGCTTGGCTGGTAGAGCAACAAAAATCGGTATTTTTCAAATCATCCCATTCAGCTCTAAGCGCTCATCTCTGCTAGTTTAGATGGTAAGGCGTATAGTGTTTTTGACAACTTTTTGTGATTGCTGCCGTTCTAGACCAGCTAGAGAGCTTGTTTTAGGCTCAAATAAAAGAGGAACTTCCCCTCTTGAACGTCTTAGAGTTTCATTTAATTCGGTTTTCAACTTTACCAATAGTGATCAAAGAATAAGGCAAGAAAATAACCAAAATACGAAAAATTTGAAATTCGAAATTGGTAATCTAGCTTTTTCCGCTTGGCTTGTAGAGCAGTTTAAAGTTGTATGCCTGTAGACAAAAAACCCGGTCTTTTAAAAATTCTTCCCATTCAACTCTAGGCGCTCTATCTCTGCTAGTGTAGAAGGTACGGCGTAAAGTGTTTTTGACAACTTTTTGTGATTGCTGCCGTTCTAGACCAGCTAGAGAGCTTGTTTTAGGCTCAAATAAAAGTGGAACTTCCCGTCTTGAACGTCCTACAGTTTCATTTAATTCGGTTTTCAACTTTACCAATAGTAATCCAAAGAAAAAAGCAGAAAATCACCCAAATACGAAAAATTTGAAAATTGTAATTGGTAATCTAGCTTTTTCCGCTTGGCTGGTAGAGCAACAAAAATCGGTATTTTGCAAATCTTCCCATTCAGCTCTAAGCGCTCACCTGTGCTAGTTTAGAAGGTATGGCGTAAAGTGTTTTTGACAACTTTTTGTGATTGCTGCCATTCTAGACCAGCTAGAGAGCTTGTTTTAGGCTCAAATAAAAGAGGAACTTCCTCTCTTTAACGTCCTAGAGTTTCTTTTAATTCGGTTTTCAACTTTACCAATAATGATCAAAGAAAAAGGCAAGAAAATAACCAAAATACGAAAAATTTTAAATTCGAAATTGGTAATCTAGCTTTTTCCGCTTGGCTTGTAGAGCAGTTTAAAGTTGTATGCCTGTAGACAAAAAACCCGGTCTTTTCAAAATTCTTCCTATTCAACTCTAGGCGCTCTATCTCTGCTAGTGTAGAAGGTACGGCGTAAAGTGTTTTTGACAACTTTTTGTATTGCTGCCGTTCTAGACCAGCTAGAGAGCTTGTTTTAGGCTCAAATAAAAGAGGAACTTCCCGTCTTGAACGTCCTAGAGTTTCATTTAATTCGGTTTTCAACTTTACCAATAGTGATCCAAAGAAAAAGGCAAGAAAATCACCCAAATACGAAAAATTTGAAACTTGAAATTGGTAATCTAGCTTTTTCCGCATGATATGTAGAGCAGTTTAAAGTTGTATGCCTGTAGACAAAAACCCGGTCTTTTGAAAATTCTTCCCATTCAACTCTAGGCGCTCTATCTCTGCTAGTGTAGAAGGTACGGCGTAAAGTGTTTTTGACAACTTTTTGTGATTGCTGCCGTTCTAGACCAGATAGAGAGCTTGTTTTAGGCTCAAATAAAAGTGGAACTTCCCCTCATGAACGTCCTATAGTTTCATTTAATTCGGTTTTCAACTTTACCAATAGTGATCCAAAGAAAAAAGCAAGAAAATCACCCAAATACGAAAAATTTGAAATTTGAAATTGGCTTTTTCCGCTTGGCTGGTAGAGCAACAAAAATTGGTATTTTACAAATCTTCCCATTCAGCTCTAAGCGCTCATCTCTGCTAGTTTAGAAGGTATGGCGTAAAGTGTTTTTGACAACTTTTTGTGATTGCTGCCGTTCTAGACCAGCTAGAGAGCTTGTTTTAGGCTCAAATAAAAGTGGAACTTCCCCTCTTGAACGTCCTAGAGTTTCATTTAATTTGGTTTTCAACTTTACCAATAGCGATCCAAAGAAAAAAGCAAGAAAATCACACAAATACGAAAATTTGAAGTTTGAAATTGCTAATCTAGCTTTTTCCGCTTGGCTGGTAGAGCAACAAAAATCGGTATTTTTCAAATCATCCCATTCAGCTCTAAGCGCTCATCTCTGCTAGTTTAGATGGTATGGCGTATAGTGTTTTTGAAAACTTTTTGTGATTGCTGCCGTTCTAGACCAGCTAGAGAGCTTGTTTTAGGCTCAAATAAAAGAGGAACTTCCCCTCTTGAACGTCTTAGAGTTTCATTTAATTCGGTTTTCAACTTTACCAATAGTGATCAAAGAATAAGGCAAGAAAATAACCAAAATACGAAAAATTTGAAATTCGAAATTGGTAATCTAGCTTTTTCCGCTTGGCTTGTAGAGCAGTTTAAAGTTGTATGCCTGTAGACAAAAAACCCGGTCTTTTAAAAATTCTTCCCATTCAACTCTAGGCGCTCTATCTCTGCTAGTGTAGAAGGTACGGCGTAAAGTGCTTTTGACAACTTTTTGTGATTGCTGCCGTTCTAGACCAGCTAGAGAGCTTGTTTTAGGCTCAAATAAAAGAGGAACTTCCCCTCTTGAACGTCCTAGAGTATTACTTAATTCGGTTTTCAACTTTACCAATAGTAATCCAAAGAAAAAAGCAAGAAAATCACCCAAATACGAAAAATTTGAAAATTGTAATTGGTAATCTAGCTTTTTCCGCTTGGCTGGTAGAGCAACAAAAATCGGTATTTTGCAAATCTTCCCATTCAGCTCTAAGCGCTCACCTGTGCTAGTTTAGGAGGTATGGCGTATAGTGTTTTTGACAACTTTTTGTATTGCTGCCGTTCTAGACCAGCTAGAGAGCTTGTTTTAGGCTCAAATAAAAGAGGAACTTCCCCTCTTGAACGTCCTAGAGTTTCATTTAATTCGGTTTTCAACTTTACCAATAGTGATCCAAAGAAAAAAGCAAGAAAATCACCCAAATACGAAAAATTTGAAATTTGAAATTGGTAATCTAGCTATTTCCGCATGACATGTAGAGCAGTTTAAAGTTGTATGCCTGTAGACAAAAACCCGGTCTTTTGAAAATTCTTCCCATTCAACTCTAGGCGCTCTATCTCTGCTAGTGTAGAAGGTACGGCGTAAAGTGTTTTTGACAACTTTTTGTATTGCTGCCGTTCTAGACCAGCTAGAGAGCTTGTTTTAGGCTCAAATAAAAGAGGAACTTCCCGTCTTGAACGTCCTAGAGTTTCATTTAATTCGGTTTTCAACTTTACCAATAGTGATCCAAAGAAAAAAGCAAGAAAATCACCCAAATACGAAAAATTTGAAATTTGAAATTGGTAATCTAGCTTTTTCCGCATGATATGTAGAGCAGTTTAAAGTTGTATGCCTGTAGACAAAAACCCGGTCTTTTGAAAATTCTTCCCATTCAACTCTAGGCGCTCTATCTCTACTAGTGTAGAAGGTACGGTGTAAAGTGTTTTTGACAACTTTTTGTGATTGCTGCCGTTCTAGACCAGCTAGAGAGCTTGTTTTAGGCTCAAATATAAGTGGAACTTCCTCTCTTGAACGTCCTAGAGTTTCATTTTATTCGGTTTTCAACTTTACCAATAGTGATCCAAAGAAAAAAGCAATAAAATCAACCAAATACGAAAAATTTGAAATTTGAAATTGGTAATCTAGCTTTTTCCGCTTGGCTGGTAGAGCAACAAAAATCGGTATTTTTCAAATCATCCCATTCAGCTCTAAGCGCTCATCTCTGCTAGTTTAGATGGTATGGCGTAAAGTGTTTTTGACAACTTTTTGTGATTGCTGCCATTCTAGACCAGCTAGAGAGCTTGTTTTAGGCTCAAATAAAAGAGGAACTTCCTCTCTTTAACGTCCTAGTGTTTCATTTAATTCGGTTTTCAACTTTACCAATAATGATCAAAGAAAAAGGCAAGAAAATAACCAAAATACGAAAAATTTTAAATTCGAAATTGGTAATCTAGCTTTTTCCGCTTGGCTTGTAGAGCAGTTTAAAGTTATATGCCTGTAGACAAAAAACCCGGTCTTTTCAAAATTCTTCCTATTCAACTCTAGGCGCTCTATCTCTGCTAGTGTAGAAGGTACGGCGTAAAGTGTTTTTGACAACTTTTTGTATTGCTGCCGTTCTAGACCAGCTAGAGAGCTTGTTTTAGGCTCAAATAAAAGAGGAACTTTCCGTCTTGAACGTCCTAGAGTTTCATTTAATTCGGTTTTCAACTTTACCAATAGTGATCCAAAGAAAAAAGCAAGAAAATCACCCAAATACGAAAAATTTGAAATTTGAAATTGGTAATCTAGCTTTTTCCGCATGATATGTAGAGCAGTTTAAAGTTGTATGCCTGTAGACAAAAACCCGGTCTTTTGAAAATTCTTCCCATTCAACTCTAGGCGCTCTATCTCTGCTAGTGTAGAAGGTACGGCGTAAAGTGTTTTTGACAACTTTTTGTGATTGCTGCCGTTCTAGACCAGATAGAGAGCTTGTTTTAGGCTCAAATAAAAGTGGAACTTCCCCTCTTGAACGTCCTATAGTTTCATTTAATTCGGTTTTCAACTTTACCAATAGTGATCCAAAGAAAAAAGCAAGAAAATCACCCAAATACGAAAAATTTGAAATTTGAAATTGGCTTTTTCCGCTTGGCTGGTAGAGCAACAAAAATTGGTATTTTACAAATCTTCCCATTCAGCTCTAAGCGCTCATCTCTGCTAGTTTAGAAGGTATGGCGTAAAGAGTTTTTGACAACTTTTTGTGATTGCTGCCGTTCTAGACCAGCTAGAGAGCTTGTTTTAGGCTCAAATAAAAGTGGAACTTCCCCTCTTGAACGTCCTAGAGTTTCATTTAATTTGGTTTTCAACTTTACCAATAGCGATCCAAAGAAAAAAGCAAGAAAATCACACAAATACGAAAATTTGAAGTTTGAAATTGGTAATCTAGCTTTTTCCGCTTGGCTGGTAGAGCAACAAAAATCGGTATTTTTCAAATCATCCCATTCAGCTCTAAGCGCTCATCTCTGCTAGTTTAGATGGTAAGGCGTATAGTGTTTTTGACAACTTTTTGTGATTGCTGCCGTTCTAGACCAGCTAGAGAGCTTGTTTTAGGCTCAAATAAAAGAGGAACTTCCCCTCTTGAACGTCTTAGAGTTTCATTTAATTCGGTTTTCAACTTTACCAATAGTGATCAAAGAATAAGGCAAGAAAATAACCAAAATACGAAAAATTTGAAATTCGAAATTGGTAATCTAGCTTTTTCCGCTTGGCTTGTAGAGCAGTTTAAAGTTGTATGCCTGTAGACAAAAAACCCGGTCTTTTAAAAATTCTTCCCATTCAACTCTAGGCGCTCTATCTCTGCTAGTGTAGAAGGTACGGCGTAAAGTGTTTTTGACAACTTTTTGTGATTGCTGCCGTTCTAGACCAGCTAGAGAGCTTGTTTTAGGCTCAAATAAAAGTGGAACTACCCGTCTTGAACGTCCTACAGTTTCATTTAATTCGGTTTTCAACTTTACCAATAGTAATCCAAAGAAAAAAGCAGAAAATCACCCAAATACGAAAAATTTGAAAATTGTAATTGGTAATCTAGCTTTTTCCGCTTGGCTGGTAGAGCAACAAAAATCGGTATTTTGCAAATCTTCCCATTCAGCTCTAAGCGCTCACCTGTGCTAGTTTAGAAGGTATGGCGTAAAGTGTTTTTGACAACTTTTTGTGATTGCTGCCGTTCTAGACCAGCTAGAGAGCTTGTTTTAGGCTCAAATAAAAGTGGAACTACCCGTCTTGAACGTCCTACAGTTTCATTTAATTCGGTTTTCAACTTTACCAATAGTGATCCAAAGAAAAAAGCAAGAAAATCACCCAAATACGAAAAATTTGAAATTTGAAATTGGCTTTTTCCGCTTGGCTGGTAGAGCAACAAAAATTGGTATTTTACAAATCTTCCCATTCAGCTCTAAGCGCTCATCTCTGCTAGTTTAGAAGGTATGGCGTAAAGTGTTTTTGACAACTTTTTGTGATTGCTGCCGTTCTAGACCAGCTAGAGAGCTTGTTTTAGGCTCAAATAAAAGTGGAACTTCCCCTCTTGAACGTCCTAGAGTTTCATTTAATTTGGTTTTCAACTTTACCAATAGCGATCCAAAGAAAAAAGCAAAAAAATCACACAAATACGAAAATTTGAAGTTTGAAATTGGTAATCTAGCTTTTTCCGCTTGGCTGGTAGAGCAACAAAAATCGGTATTTTTCAAATCATCCCATTCAGCTCTAAGCGCTCATCTCTGCTAGTTTAGATGGTATGGCGTATAGTGTTTTTGACAACTTTTTGTGATTGCTGCCGTTCTAGACCAGCTAGAGAGCTTGTTTTAGGCTCAAATAAAAGAGGAACTTCCCGTCTTGAACGTCCTAGAGTTTCATTTAATTCGGTTTTCAACTTTACCAATAGTGATCAAAGAAAAAGGCAAGAAAATAACCAAAATACGAAAAATTTGAAATTCGAAATTGGTAATCTAGCTTTTTCCGCATGATATGTAGAGCAGTTTAAAGTTGTATGCCTGTAGACAAAAACCCGGTCTTTTGAAAATTCTTCCCATTCAACTCTAGGCGCTCTATCTCTGCTAGTGTAGAAGGTACGGCGTTAAGTGTTTTTGACAACTTTTTGTGATTGCTGCCGTTCTAGACCAGATAGAGAGCTTGTTTTAGGCTCAAATAAAAGTGGAACTTCCCCTCTTGAACGTCCTATAGTTTCATTTAATTCGGTTTTCAACTTTACCAATAGTGATCCAAAGAAAAAAGCAAGAAAATCACCCAAATACGAAAAATTTGAAATTTGAAATTGGCTTTTTCCGCTTGGCTGGTAGAGCAACAAAAATTGGTATTTTACAAATCTTCCCATTCAGCTCTAAGCGCTCATCTCTGCTAGTTTAGAAGGTATGGCGTAAAGTGTTTTTGACAACTTTTTGTGATTGCTGCCGTTCTAGACCAGCTAGAGAGCTTGTTTTAGGCTCAAATAAAAGTGGAACTTCCCCTCTTGAACGTTCTAGAGTTTCATTTAATTTGGTTTTCAACTTTACCAATAGCGATCCAAAGAAAAAAGCAAAAAAATCACACAAATACGAAAATTTGAAGTTTGAAATTGGTAATCTAGCTTTTTCCGCTTGGCTGGTAGAGCAACAAAAATCGGTATTTTTCAAATCATCCCATTCAGCTCTAAGCGCTCATCTCTGCTAGTTTAGATGGTATGGCGTATAGTGTTTTTGACAACTTTTTGTGATTGCTGCCGTTCTAGACCAGCTAGAGAGCTTGTTTTAGGCTCAAATAAAAGAGGAACTTCCCGTCTTGAACGTCCTAGAGTTTCATTTAATTCGGTTTTCAACTTTACCAATAGTGATCAAAGAAAAAGGCAAGAAAATAACCAAAATACGAAAAATTTGAAATTCGAAATTGGTAATCTAGCTTTTTCCGCTTGGCTTGTAGAGCAGTTTAAAGTTGTATGCCTGTAGACAAAAAACCCGGTCTTTTCAAAATTCTTCCCATTCAACTCTAGGCGCTCTATCTCTGCTAGTGTAGAAGGTACGGCGTAAAGTGTTTTTGACAACTTTTTGTGATTGCTGCCGTTCTAGACCAGCTAGAGAGCTTGTTTTAGGCTCAAATAAAAGTGGAACTTCCCCTCTTGAACGTCCTAGAGTTTCATTTAATTCGGTTTTCAACTTTACCAATAGTAATCCAAAGAAAAAAGCAAGAAAATCACCCAAATACGAAAAATTTGAAAATTGTAATTGGTAATCTAGCTTTTTCCGCTTGGCTGGTAGAGCAACAAAAATCGGTATTTTGCAAATCTTCCCATTCAGCTCTAAGCGCTCACCTGTGCTAGTTTAGGAGGTATGGCGTAAAGTGTTTTTGACAACTTTTTGTGATTGCTGCCGTTCTAGACCAGCTAGAGAGCTTGTTTTAGGCTCAAATAAAAGAGGAACTTCCCCTCTTGAACGTCCTAGAGTTTCTTTTAATTCGGTTTTCAACTTTACCAATAGTGATCCAAAGAAAAAAGCAAGAAAATCACTCAAATACGAAAATTTGAAGTTTGAAATTGGTAATCTAGCTTTTTCCGCTTGGCTGGTAGAGCAACAAAAATCGGTATTTTTCAAATCATCCCATTCAGCTCTAAGCGCTCATCTCTGCTAGTTTAGATGGTATGGCGTATAGTGTTTTTGACAACTTTTTGTGATTGCTGCCGTTCTAGACCAGCTAGAGAGCTTGTTTTAGGCTCAAATAAAAGAGGAACTTCCCGTCTTGAACGTCCTAGAGTTTCATTTAATTCGGTTTTCAACTTTACCAATAGTGATCAAAGAAAAAGGCAAGAAAATAACCAAAATACGAAAAATTTGAAATTCGAAATTGGTAATCTAGCTTTTTCCGCTTGGCTTGTAGAGCAGTTTAAAGTTGTATGCCTGTAGACAAAAAACCCGGTCTTTTCAAAATTCTTCCCATTCAACTCTAGGCGCTCTATCTCTGCTAGTGTAGAAGGTACGGCGTAAAGTGTTTTTGATTGCTTTTTGTGATTGCTGCCGTTCTAGACCAGCTAGAGAGCTTGTTTTAGGCTCAAATAAAAGAGGAACTTCCCGTCTTGAACGTCCTAGAGTTTCATTTAATTCGGTTTTCAACTTTACCAATTGTGATCAAAGAAAAAGGCAAGAAAATAACCAAAATACGAAAAATTTGAAATTCGAAATTGGTAATCTAGCTTTTTCCGCTTGGCTTGTAGAGCAGTTTAAAGTTGTATGCCTGTAGACAAAAAACCCGGTCTTTTCAAAATTCTTCCCATTCAACTCTAGGCGCTCTATCTCTGCTAGTGTAGAAGGTACGGCGTAAAGTGTTTTTGACAACTTTTTGTGATTGCTGCCGTTCTAGACCAGCTAGAGAGCTTGTTTTAGGCTCAAATAAAAGTGGAACTTCCCCTCTTGAACGTCCTAGAGTTTCATTTAATTCGGTTTTCAACTTTACCAATAGTAATCCAAAGAAAAAAGCAAGAAAATCACCCAAATACGAAAAATTGGAAAATTGTAATTGGTAATCTAGCTTTTTCCGCTTGGCTGGTAGAGCAACAAAAATCGGTATTTTGCAAATCTTCCCATTCAGCTCTAAGCGCTCATCTCTGCTAGTTTAGAAGGTATGGCGTAAAGTGTTTTTGACAACTTTTTGTGATTGCTGCCGTTCTAGACCAGCTAGAGAGCTTGTTTTAGGCTCAAATAAAAGAGGAACTTCCCCTCTTGAACGTCCTAGAGTTTCATTTAATTCGGTTTTCAACTTTACCAATAGTGATCCAAAAAAAGGCAAGAAAATCACCCAAATACGAAAAATTTGAAATTGGTAATCTAGCTTTTTCCGCTTGGCTGGTAGAGCAACAAAAATCGGTATTTTGCAAACCTTCCCATTCAGCTCTAAGCGCTCATCTCTGCTAGTTTAGAAGGTATGGCGTAAAGTGTTTTTGACAACTTTTTGTGATTGCTGCCGTTCTAGACCAGCTAGAGAGCTTGTTTTAGGGTCAAATAAAAGTGGAACTTCCCCTCTTCAACGTCCTAGAGTTTCATTTAATTCGGTTTTCAACTTTACCAATAGTGATCCAAAAAAAAAGGCAAGAAAATCACCCAAATACGAAAAATTTGAAATTTGAAATTGGTAATCTAGCTTTTTCCGCTTGGCTGGTAGAGCAACAAAAATCGGTATTTTGCAAACCTTCCCATTCAGCTCTAAGCGCTCATCTCTGCTAGTTTAGAAGGTATGGCGTAAAGTGTTTTTGACAACTTTTTGTGATTGCTGCCGTTCTAGACCAGGCAAGAAAATAACCAAAATACGAATAATTTGAAATTTGAAATTGGTAATCTAGCTTTTTCCGCTTAGCATGTAGAGCAGTTTAAAGTTGTATGCCTGTAGACAAAAAACCCGGTCTTTTAAAAATTCTTCCCATTCAACTCTAGGCGCTCTATCTCTGCTAGTGTAGAAGGTACGGCGTAAAGTGTTTTTGACAACTTTTTGTGATTGCTGCCGTTCTAGACCAGCTAGAGAGCTTGTTTTAGGCTCAAATAAAAGTGGAACTTCCCCTCTTGAACGTCCTAGAGTTTCATTTAATTTGGTTTTCAACTTTACCAATAGCGATCCAAAGAAAAAAGCAAGAAAATCACACAAATACGAAAATTTGAAGTTTGAAATTGCTAATCTAGCTTTTTCCGCTTGGCTGGTAGAGCAGCAAAAATCGGTATTTTTCAAATCATCCCATTCAGCTCTAAGCGCTCATCTCTGCTAGTTTAGATGGTATGGCGTATAGTGTTTTTGACAACTTTTTGTATTGCTGCCGTTCTAGACCAGCTAGAGAGCTTGTTTTAGGCTCAAATAAAAGAGGAACTTCCCGTCTTGAACGTCCTAGAGTTTCATTTAATTCGGTTTTCAACTTTACCAATAGTGATCCAAAGAAAAAAGCAAGAAAATCACCCAAATACGAAAAATTTGAAATTTGAAATTGGTAATCTAGCTTTTTCCGCTTGGCTGGTAGAGCAACAAAAATCGGTATTTTGCAAACCTTCCCATTCAGCTCTAAGCGCTCATCTCTGCTAGTTTAGAAGGTATGGCGTAAAGTGTTTTTGACAACTTTTTGTGATTGCTGCCGTTCTAGACCAGGCAAGAAAATAACCAAAATACGAATAATTTGAAATTTGAAATTGGTAATCTAGCTATTTCCGCTTGGCATGTAGAGCAGTTTAAAGTTGTATGCCTGTAGACAAAAAACCCGGTCTTTTGAAAATTCTTCCCATTCAGCTCTAAGCGCTCATCTCTGCTAATTTAGAAGGTATGGCGTAAAGTGTTTTTGACAACTTGTTTTAGGCTCAAATAAAAGTGGAACTTCCCCTCTTGAACGTCCTATAGTTTCATTTAATTCGGTTTTCAACTTTACCAATAGTGATCCAAAGAAAAAAGCAAGAAAATCACCCAAATACGAAAAATTTGAAATTTGAAATTGGCTTTTTCCGCTTGGCTGGTAGAGCAACAAAAATTGGTATTTTACAAATCTTCCCATTCAGCTCTAAGCGCTCATCTCTGCTAGTTTAGAAGGTATGGCGTAAAGTGTTTTTGACAACTTTTTGTGATTGCTGCCGTTCTAGACCAGCTAGAGAGCTTGTTTTAGGCTCAAATAAAAGTGGAACTTCCCCTCTTGAACGTCCTAGAGTTTCATTTAATTTGGTTTTCAACTTTACCAATAGCGATCCAAAGAAAAAAGCAAAAAAATCACACAAATACGAAAATTTGAAGTTTGAAATTGGTAATCTAGCTTTTTCCGCTTGGCTGGTAGAGCAACAAAAATCGGTATTTTTCAAATCATCCCATTCAGCTCTAAGCGCTCATCTCTGCTAGTTTAGATGGTATGGCGTATAGTGTTTTTGACAACTTTTTGTGATTGCTGCCGTTCTAGACCAGCTAGAGAGCTTGTTTTAGGCTCAAATAAAAGAGGAACTTCCCGTCTTGAACGTCCTAGAGTTTCATTTAATTCGGTTTTCAACTTTACCAATAGTGATCAAAGAAAAAGGCAAGAAAATAACCAAAATACGAAAAATTTGAAATTCGAAATTGGTAATCTAGCTTTTTCCGCTTGGCTTGTAGAGCAGTTTAAAGTTGTATGCCTGTAGACAAAAAACCCGGTCTTTTCAAAATTCTTCCCATTCAACTCTAGGCGCTCTATCTCTGCTAGTGTAGAAGGTACGGCGTAAAGTGTTTTTGACAACTTTTTGTGATTGCTGCCGTTCTAGACCAGCTAGAGAGCTTGTTTTAGGCTCAAATAAAAGTGGAACTTCCCCTCTTGAACGTCCTAGAGTTTCATTTAATTCGGTTTTCAACTTTACCAATAGTAATCCAAAGAAAAAAGCAAGAAAATCACCCAAATACGAAAAATTTGAAAATTGTAATTGGTAATCTAGCTTTTTCCGCTTGGCTGGTAGAGCAACAAAAATCGGTATTTTGCAAATCTTCCCATTCAGCTCTAAGCGCTCACCTGTGCTAGTTTAGGAGGTATGGCGTAAAGTGTTTTTGACAACTTTTTGTGATTGCTGCCGTTCTAGACTAGCTAGAGAGCTTGTTTTAGGCTCAAATAAAAGAGGAACTTCCCCTCTTGAACGTCCTAGAGTTTCTTTTAATTCGGTTTTCAACTTTACCAATAGTGATCCAAAGAAAAAAGCAAGAAAATCACTCAAATACGAAAATTTGAAGTTTGAAATTGGTAATCTAGCTTTTTCCGCTTGGCTGGTAGAGCAACAAAAATCGGTATTTTTCAAATCATCCCATTCAGCTCTAAGCGCTCATCTCTGCTAGTTTAGATGGTATGGCGTATAGTGTTTTTGACAACTTTTTGTGATTGCTGCCGTTCTAGACCAGCTAGAGAGCTTGTTTTAGGCTCAAATAAAAGAGGAACTTCCCGTCTTGAACGTCCTAGAGTTTCATTTAATTCGGTTTTCAACTTTACCAATAGTGATCAAAGAAAAAGGCAAGAAAATAACCAAAATACGAAAAATTTGAAATTCGAAATTGGTAATCTAGCTTTTTCCGCTTGGCTTGTAGAGCAGTTTAAAGTTGTATGCCTGTAGACAAAAAACCCGGTCTTTTCAAAATTCTTCCCATTCAACTCTAGGCGCTCTATCTCTGCTAGTGTAGAAGGTACGGCGTAAAGTGTTTTTGATTGCTTTTTGTGATTGCTGCCGTTCTAGACCAGCTAGAGAGCTTGTTTTAGGCTCAAATAAAAGAGGAACTTCCCGTCTTGAACGTCCTAGAGTTTCATTTAATTCGGTTTTCAACTTTACCAATTGTGATCAAAGAAAAAGGCAAGAAAATAACCAAAATACGAAAAATTTGAAATTCGAAATTGGTAATCTAGCTTTTTCCGCTTGGCTTGTAGAGCAGTTTAAAGTTGTATGCCTGTAGACAAAAAACCCGGTCTTTTCAAAATTCTTCCCATTCAACTCTAGGCGCTCTATCTCTGCTAGTGTAGAAGGTACGGCGTAAAGTGTTTTTGACAACTTTTTGTGATTGCTGCCGTTCTAGACCAGCTAGAGAGCTTGTTTTAGGCTCAAATAAAAGTGGAACTTCCCCTCTTGAACGTCCTAGAGTTTCATTTAATTCGGTTTTCAACTTTACCAATAGTAATCCAAAGAAAAAAGCAAGAAAATCACCCAAATACGAAAAATTGGAAAATTGTAATTGGTAATCTAGCTTTTTCCGCTTGGCTGGTAGAGCAACAAAAATCGGTATTTTGCAAATCTTCCCATTCAGCTCTAAGCGCTCATCTCTGCTAGTTTAGAAGGTATGGCGTAAAGTGTTTTTGACAACTTTTTGTGATTGCTGCCGTTCTAGACCAGCTAGAGAGCTTGTTTTAGGCTCAAATAAAAGAGGAACTTCCCCTCTTGAACGTCCTAGAGTTTCATTTAATTCGGTTTTCAACTTTACCAATAGTGATCCAAAAAAAGGCAAGAAAATCACCCAAATACGAAAAATTTGAAATTGGTAATCTAGCTTTTTCCGCTTGGCTGGTAGAGCAACAAAAATCGGTATTTTGCAAACCTTCCCATTCAGCTCTAAGCGCTCATCTCTGCTAGTTTAGAAGGTATGGCGTAAAGTGTTTTTGACAACTTTTTGTGATTGCTGCCGTTCTAGACCAGCTAGAGAGCTTGTTTTAGGGTCAAATAAAAGTGGAACTTCCCCTCTTCAACGTCCTAGAGTTTCATTTAATTCGGTTTTCAACTTTACCAATAGTGATCCAAAAAAAAAGGCAAGAAAATCACCCAAATACGAAAAATTTGAAATTTGAAATTGGTAATCTAGCTTTTTCCGCTTGGCTGGTAGAGCAACAAAAATCGGTATTTTGCAAACCTTCCCATTCAGCTCTAAGCGCTCATCTCTGCTAGTTTAGAAGGTATGGCGTAAAGTGTTTTTGACAACTTTTTGTGATTGCTGCCGTTCTAGACCAGGCAAGAAAATAACCAAAATACGAATAATTTGAAATTTGAAATTGGTAATCTAGCTTTTTCCGCTTAGCATGTAGAGCAGTTTAAAGTTGTATGCCTGTAGACAAAAAACCCGGTCTTTTAAAAATTCTTCCCATTCAACTCTAGGCGCTCTATCTCTGCTAGTGTAGAAGGTACGGCGTAAAGTGTTTTTGACAACTTTTTGTGATTGCTGCCGTTCTAGACCAGCTAGAGAGCTTGTTTTAGGCTCAAATAAAAGTGGAACTTCCCCTCTTGAACGTCCTAGAGTTTCATTTAATTTGGTTTTCAACTTTACCAATAGC
Source organism: Coelopa pilipes (assembly GCA_947389925.1). Classification (NCBI taxonomy): domain Eukaryota; kingdom Metazoa; phylum Arthropoda; class Insecta; order Diptera; family Coelopidae; genus Coelopa; species Coelopa pilipes. The sequence continues at coordinate 13,978,715 of OX376700.1, forward strand.
GATCCAAAGAAAAAAGCAAGAAAATCACACAAATACGAAAATTTGAAGTTTGAAATTGCTAATCTAGCTTTTTCCGCTTGGCTGGTAGAGCAGCAAAAATCGGTATTTTTCAAATCATCCCATTCAGCTCTAAGCGCTCATCTCTGCTAGTTTAGATGGTATGGCGTATAGTGTTTTTGACAACTTTTTGTATTGCTGCCGTTCTAGACCAGCTAGAGAGCTTGTTTTAGGCTCAAATAAAAGAGGAACTTCCCGTCTTGAACGTCCTAGAGTTTCATTTAATTCGGTTTTCAACTTTACCAATAGTGATCCAAAGAAAAAAGCAAGAAAATCACCCAAATACGAAAAATTTGAAATTTGAAATTGGTAATCTAGCTTTTTCCGCTTGGCTGGTAGAGCAACAAAAATCGGTATTTTGCAAACCTTCCCATTCAGCTCTAAGCGCTCATCTCTGCTAGTTTAGAAGGTATGGCGTAAAGTGTTTTTGACAACTTTTTGTGATTGCTGCCGTTCTAGACCAGGCAAGAAAATAACCAAAATACGAATAATTTGAAATTTGAAATTGGTAATCTAGCTATTTCCGCTTGGCATGTAGAGCAGTTTAAAGTTGTATGCCTGTAGACAAAAAACCCGGTCTTTTGAAAATTCTTCCCATTCAGCTCTAAGCGCTCATCTCTGCTAATTTAGAAGGTATGGCGAAAAGTGTTTTTGACAACTTTTTGTGATTGCTGCCGTTCTAGACCAGGCAAGAAAATAACCAAAATACGAATAATTTGAAATTTGAAATTGGTAATCTAGCTTTTTCCGCTTAGCATGTAGAGCAGTTTAAAGTTGTATGCCTGTAGACAAAAAACCCGGTCTTTTAAAAATTCTTCCCATTCAACTCTAGGCGCTCTATCTCTGCTAGTGTAGAAGGTACGGCGTAAAGTGTTTTTGACAACTTTTTGTGATTGCTGCCGTTCTAGACCAGCTAGAGAGCTTGTTTTAGGGTCAAATAAAAGTGGAACTTCCCCTCTTCAACGTCCTAGAGTTTCATTTAATTCGGTTTTCAACTTTACCAATAGTAATCCAAAGAAAAAAGCAAGAAAATCACCCAAATACGAAAAATTTGAAAATTGTAATTGGTAATCTAGCTTTTTCCGCTTGGCTGGTAGAGCAACAAAAATCGGTATTTTGCAAATCTTCCCATTCAGCTCTAAGCGCTCATCTCTGCTAGTTTAGAAGGTATGGCGTAAAGTGTTTTTGACAACTTTTTGTGATTGCTGCCGTTCTAGACCAGCTAGAGAGCTTGTTTTAGGCTCAAATAAAAGAGGAACTTCCCCTCTTGAACGTCCTAGAGTTTCATTTAATTCGGTTTTCAACTTTACCAATAGTGATCCAAAAAAAAAAGGCAAGAAAATCACCCAAATACGAAAAATTTGAAATTTGAAATTGGTAATCTAGCTTTTTCCGCTTGGCTGGTAGAGCAACAAAAATCGGTATTTTGCAAACCTTCCCATTCAGCTCTAAGCGCTCATCTCTGCTAGTTTAGAAGGTATGGCGTAAAGTGTTTTTGACAACTTTTTGTGATTGCTGCCGTTCTAGACCAGCTAGAGAGCTTGTTTTAGGGTCAAATAAAAGAGGAACTTCCCCTCTTGAACGTCCAAGAGTTTCATTTAATTCGGTTTTCAACTTTACCAATAGTGATCCAAAGAAAAAAGCAAGAAAAACACCCAAATACGAAAATTTGAAGTTTGAAACTGGTAATCTAGCTTTTTCCGCTTGGCTAGTATAGCAACAAAAATCGGTATTTTTCAAATCTTCCCATTCAGCTCTAAGCGCTCATCTCTGCTAATTTAGATGGTATGGCGTAAAGTGTTTTTGACAACTTTTTGTGATTGCTGCCGTTCTAGACCAGCTAGAGAGCTTGTTTTAGGCTCAAATAAAAGAGGAACTTCCCCTCTTGAACGTCCTAGAGTTTCATTTAATTCGGTTTTCAACTTTACCAATAGTGATCCAAAGAAAAAGGCAAGAAAATCACCCAAATACGAAAATTTGAAATTCGAAATTGTTAATCTAGCTTTTTTCGCTTGGCTGGTAGAGCAACAAAAATCGGTATTTTGCAAATTCTTCCCATTCAGCACTAAGCGCTCATCTGTGCTAGTTTAGAAGGTATGGCGTAAAGTATTTTTGACAACTTTTTGTGATTGCTGCCGTTCTAGACCAGCTAGAGAGCTTGTTTTAGGCTCAAATAAAAGAGGAACTTCCCCTCTCAAACGTCCTGGAGTTTCATTTAATTCGGTTTCAACTTTACCAATAGTAATCAAAGAAAAAGGCAAGAAAATAACCAAAATACGAAAACTTTGAAATTCGAAATTGGTAATCTAGCTTTTTCCGCTTGGCTGGTAGAGCAACAAAAATCGGTATTTTTCAAATCATCCCATTCAGCTCTAAGCGCTCATCTCTGCTAGTTTAGATGGTATGGCGTAAAGTATTTTTGACAACTTTTTGTGATTGCTGCCGTTCTAGACCAGCTAGAGAGCTTGTTTTAGGCTCAAATAAAAGAGGAACTTCCCCTCTTAAACGTCCTAGAGTTTAATTTAATTGGGTTTCCAACTTTACCAATAGTGATCCAAAGAATAAGGCAAGAAAATAACCAAAATACGAAAAATTTGAAATTGGTAATCTAGCTTTTTCCGCTTGGCTTGTAGAGCAGTTTAAAGTTGTATGCCTGTAGACAAAAAACCCGGTCTTTTCAAAATTCTTCCCATTCAACTCTAGGCGCTCTATCTCTGCTAGTTTAGAAGGTATGGCGTAAAGTGTTTTTGACAACTTTTTGTATTGCTGCCGTTCTAGACCAGCTAGAGAGCTTGTTTTAGGCTCAAATAAAAGAGGAACTTCCCCTCTTGAACGTCCTAGAGTTTCATTTAATTCGGTTTTCAACTTTACCAATTGTGATCCAAAGAAAAAAGCAAGAAAATCACCCAAATACGAAAAATTTTAAATATGAAATTGGTAATCTAGCTTTTTCCGCTTGGCTGGTAGAGCAACAAAAATCGGTATTTTGCAAATTCTTCCCATTCAGCTCTAAGCGCTCATCTCTGCTAGTATAGAAGGTATGGCGTAAAGTATTTTTGACAACTTTTTGTGATTGCTGCCATTCTAGACCAGCTAGAGAGCTTGTTTTAGGCTCAATTAAAAGAGGAACTTCCCCTCTTCAACGTCCTAGAGTTTCAATTAATTCAGTTTTCAACTTTACCAATAGTGATCCAAAGAAAAAGGCAAGAAAATCACCCAAATACGAAAATTTCAAATTTGAAATTGGTAATCTAGCTTTTTCCGCGTGGCTGGTAGAGCAACAAAAATCGGTATTTTGCAAATTCTTCCCATTCAGCTCTAAGCGCTCATCTCTGCTAGTTTAGAAGGTATGGCGTAATGTGTTTTTGACAACTTTTTGTGATTGCTGCCGTTCTAGACCAGCTAGAGAGCTTGTTTTAGGCTCAAATAAAAGAGGAACTTCCCCTCTTAAACGTCCTGGAGTTTCATTTAATTCGGTTTCAACTTTACCAATAGTGATCAAAGAAAAAGGCAAGAAAATAACCAATATACGAAAAATTTGAAATTCGAAATTGGTAATCTAGCTTTTTCCGCTTGGCTGGTAGAGCAACAAAAATCGGTATTTTCCAAATTCTTCCCATTCAGCTCTAAGCGCTCATCTGTGCTAGTTTAGAAGGTATGGCGAAAAGTATTTTTGACAACTTTTTGTGATTGCTGCCCTTCTAGACCAGCTAGAGAGCTTGTTTTAGGCTCAAATAAAAGAGGAACTTCCCCTCTTAAACGTCCTAGAGTTTAATTTAATTCGGTTTTCAACTTTACCAATAGTGATCCAAAGAATAAGGCAAGAAAATAACCAAAATACGAAAAATTTGAAATTGGTAATCTAGCTTTTTCCGCTTGGCTTGTAGAGCAGTTTACAGTTGTATGCCTGTAGACAAAAAACCCGGTCTTTTCAAAATTCTTCCTATTCAACTCTAGGCGCTCTATCTCTGCTAGTGTAGAAGGTACGGCGTAAAGTGTTTTTGACAACTTTTTGTATTGCTGCCGTTCTAGACCAGCTAGAGAGCTTGTTTTAGGCTCAAATAAAAGAGAAACTTCCCGTCTTGAACGTCCTAGAGTTTCATTTAATTCGGTTTTCAACTTTACCAATAGTGTTAAAGTTGTATGCCTGTAGACAAAAAACCCGGTCTTTTAAAAATTCTTCCCATTCAACTCTAGGCGCTCTATCTCTGCTAGTGTAGAAGGTACGGCGTAAAGTGTTTTTGACAACTTTTTGTGATTGCTGCCATTCTAGACCAGCTAGAGAGCTTGTTTTAGGCTCAAATAAAAGAGGAACTTCCCCTCTTGAACGTCCAAGAGTTCAATTTAATTCGGTTTTCAACTTTACCAATAGTGATCAAAGAAAAAGGCAAGAAAATAACCAAAATACGAAAAATTTGAAATTTGAAATTGGTAATCTAGCTTTTTCCGCTTGGCTGGTAGAGCAACAAAAATCGGTATTTTGCAAACCTTCCCATTCAGCTCTAAGCGCTCATCTCTGCTAGTTTAGATGGTATGGCGTATAGTGTTTTTGACAACTTTTTGTGATTGCTGCCATTCTAGACCAGCTAGAGAGCTTGTTTTAGGCTCAAATAAAAGAGGAACTTCCTCTCTTTAACGTCCTAGTGTTTCATTTAATTCGGTTTTCAACTTTACCAATAGTGATCAAAGAAAAAGGCAAGAAAATAACCAAAATACGAAAAATTTGAAATTCGAAATTGGTAATCTAGCTTTTTCCGCTTGGCTTGTAGAGCAGTTTAAAGTTGTATGCCTGTAGACAAAAAACCCGGTCTTTTAAAAATTCTTCCCATTCAACTCTAGGCGCTCTATCTCTGCTAGTGTAGAAGGTACGGCGTAAAGTGTTTTTGACAACTTTTTGTGATTGCTGCCGTTCTAGATCAGCTAGAGAGCTTGTTTTAGGCTCAAATAAAAGTGGAACTTCCCCTCTTGAACGTCCTAGAGTTTCATTTAATTCGGTTTTCAACTTTACCAATTGTGATCCAAAGAAAAAAGCAAGAAAATCACCCAAATACGAAACATTTTAAATATGAAATTGGTAATCTAGCTTTTTCCGCTTGGCTGGTAGAGCAACAAAAATCGGTATTTTGCAAATTCTTCCCATTCAGCTCTAAGCGCTCATCTCTGCTAGTATAGAAGGTATGGCGTAAAGTATTTTTGACAACTTTTTGTGATTGCTGCCATTCTAGACCAGCTAGAGAGCTTGTTTTAGGCTCAATTAAAAGAGGAACTTCCCCTCTTGAACGTCCTAGAGTTTCATTTAATTCGGTTTTCAACTTTACCAATAGTGATCCAAAGAAAAAAGCAAGAAAAACACCCAAATACGAAATTTTGAAGTTTGAAACTGGTTATCTAGCATTTTCCGCTTGGCTAGTAGAGCAACAAAAATCGGTATTTTTCAAATCTTCCCATTCAGCTCTAAGCGCTCATCTGTGCTAGTTTAGAAGGTATGGCGTAAAGTATTTATGACAACTTTTTGTGATTGCTGCCGTTCTAGACCAGCTAGAGAGCTTGTTTTAGGCTCAAATAAAAGAGGAACTTCCCCTCTTAAACGTCCTGGAGTTTCATTTAATTCGGTTTTCAACTTTACCAATAGTGATCAAAGAAAAAGGCAAGAAAATAACCAAAATACGAAAAATTTGAAATTCGAAATTGGTAATCTAGCTTTTTCCGCTTAGCATGTAGAGCAGTTTAAAGTTGTATGCCTGTAGACAAAAAACCCGGTCTTTTAAAAATTCTTCCCATTCAACTCTAGGCGCTCTATCTCTGCTAGTGTAGAAGGTACGGCGTAAAGTGTTTTTGACAACTTTTTGTGATTGCTGCCGTTCTAGACCAGCTAGAGAGCTTGTTTTAGGGTCAAATAAAAGTGGAACTTCCCCTCTTCAACGTCCTAGAGTTTCATTTAATTCGGTTTTCAACTTTACCAATAGTAATCCAAAGAATAAAGCAAGAAAATCACCCAAATACGAAAAATTTGAAAATTGTAATTGGTAATCTAGCTTTTTCCGCTTGGCTGGTAGAGCAACAAAAATCGGTATTTTGCAAATCTTCCCATTCAGCTCTAAGCGCTCATCTCTGCTAGTTTAGAAGGTATGGCGTAAAGTGTTTTTGACAACTTTTTGTGATTGCTGCCGTTCTAGACCAGCTAGAGAGCTTGTTTTAGGCTCAAATAAAAGAGGAACTTCCCCTCTTGAACGTCCTAGAGTTTCATTAATTTCGGTTTTCAACTTTACCAATAGTGATCCAAAAAAAAAGGCAAGAAAATCACCCAAATACGAAAAATTTGAAATTTGAAATTGGTAATCTAGCTTTTTCCGCTTGGCTGGTAGAGCAACAAAAATCGGTATTTTGCAAACCTTCCCATTCAGCTCTAAGCGCTCATCTCTGCTAGTTTAGAAGGTATGGCGTAAAGTGTTTTTGACAACTTTTTGTGATTGCTGCCGTTCTAGACCAGGCAAGAAAATAACCAAAATACGAATAATTTGAAATTTGAAATTGGTAATCTAGCTTTTTCCGCTTAGCATGTAGAGCAGTTTAAAGTTGTATGCCTGTAGACAAAAAACCCGGTCTTTTAAAAATTCTTCCCATTCAACTCTAGGCGCTCTATCTCTGCTAGTGTAGAAGGTACGGCGTAAAGTGTTTTTGACAACTTTTTGTGATTGCTGCCGTTCTAGACCAGCTAGAGAGCTTGTTTTAGGCTCAAATAAAAGTGGAACTTCCCCTCTTGAACGTCCTAGAGTTTCATTTAATTTGGTTTTCAACTTTACCAATAGCGATCCAAAGAAAAAAGCAAGAAAATCACACAAATACGAAAATTTGAAGTTTGAAATTGCTAATCTAGCTTTTTCCGCTTGGCTGGTAGAGCAGCAAAAATCGGTATTTTTCAAATCATCCCATTCAGCTCTAAGCGCTCATCTCTGCTAGTTTAGATGGTATGGCGTATAGTGTTTTTGACAACTTTTTGTATTGCTGCCGTTCTAGACCAGCTAGAGAGCTTGTTTTAGGCTCAAATAAAAGAGGAACTTCCCGTCTTGAACGTCCTAGAGTTTCATTTAATTCGGTTTTCAACTTTACCAATAGTGATCCAAAGAAAAAAGCAAGAAAATCACCCAAATACGAAAAATTTGAAATTTGAAATTGGTAATCTAGCTTTTTCCGCTTGGCTGGTAGAGCAACAAAAATCGGTATTTTGCAAACCTTCCCATTCAGCTCTAAGCGCTCATCTCTGCTAGTTTAGAAGGTATGGCGTAAAGTGTTTTTGACAACTTTTTGTGATTGCTGCCGTTCTAGACCAGGCAAGAAAATAACCAAAATACGAATAATTTGAAATTTGAAATTGGTAATCTAGCTATTTCCGCTTGGCATGTAGAGCAGTTTAAAGTTGTATGCCTGTAGACAAAAAACCCGTTCTTTTGAAAATTCTTCCCATTCAGCTCTAAGCGCTCATCTCTGCTAATGTAGAAGGTATGGCGTAAAGTGTTTTTGACAACTTTTTGTGATTGCTGCCGTTCTAGACCAGGCAAGAAAATAACCAAAATACGAATAATTTGAAATTTGAAATTGGTAATCTAGCTTTTTCCGCTTAGCATGTAGAGCAGTTTAAAGTTGTATGCCTGTAGACAAAAAACCCGGTCTTTTAAAAATTCTTCCCATTCAACTCTAGGCGCTCTATCTCTGCTAGTGTAGAAGGTACGGCGTAAAGTGTTTTTGACAACTTTTTGTGATTGCTGCCGTTCTAGACCAGCTAGAGAGCTTGTTTTAGGGTCAAATAAAAGTGGAACTTCCCCTCTTCAACGTCCTAGAGTTTCATTTAATTCGGTTTTCAACTTTACCAATAGTAATCCAAAGAAAAAAGCAAGAAAATCACCCAAATACGAAAAATTTGAAAATTGTAATTGGTAATCTAGCTTTTTCCGCTTGGCTGGTAGAGCAACAAAAATCGGTATTTTGCAAATCTTCCCATTCAGCTCTAAGCGCTCATCTCTGCTAGTTTAGAAGGTATGGCGTAAAGTGTTTTTGACAACTTTTTGTGATTGCTGCCGTTCTAGACCAGCTAGAGAGCTTGTTTTAGGCTCAAATAAAAGAGGAACTTCCCCTCTTGAACGTCCTAGAGTTTCATTTAATTCGGTTTTCAACTTTACCAATAGTGATCCAAAAAAAAAAGGCAAGAAAATCACCCAAATACGAAAAATTTGAAATTTGAAATTGGTAATCTAGCTTTTTCCGCTTGGCTGGTAGAGCAACAAAAATCGGTATTTTGCAAACCTTCCCATTCAGCTCTAAGCGCTCATCTCTGCTAGTTTAGAAGGTATGGCGTAAAGTGTTTTTGACAACTTTTTGTGATTGCTGCCGTTCTAGACCAGCTAGAGAGCTTGTTTTAGGCTCAAATAAAAGAGGAACTTCCCCTCTTGAACGTCCTAGAGTTTCATTTAATTCGGTTTTCAACTTTACCAATAGTGATCCAAAGAAAAAAGCAAGAAAAACACCCAAATACGAAAATTTGAAGTTTGAAACTGGTAATCTAGCTTTTTCCGCTTGGCTAGTAGAGCAACAAAAATCGGTATTTTTCAAATCTTCCCATTCAGCTCTAAGCGCTCATCTCTGCTAATTTAGATGGTATGGCGTAAAGTGTTTTTGACAACTTTTTGTGATTGCTGCCGTTCTAGACCAGCTAGAGAGCTTGTTTTAGGCTCAAATAAAAGAGGAACTTCCCCTCTTGAACGTCCTAGAGTTTCATTTAATTCGGTTTTCAACTTTACCAATAGTGATCCAAAGAAAAAGGCAAGAAAATCACCCAAATACGAAAATTTGAAATTCGAAATTGTTAATCTAGCTTTTTTCGCTTGGCTGGTAGAGCAACAAAAATCGGTATTTTGCAAATTCTTCCCATTCAGCACTAAGCGCTCATCTGTGCTAGTTTAGAAGGTATGGCGTAAAGTATTTTTGACAACTTTTTGTGATTGCTGCCGTTCTAGACCAGCTAGAGAGCTTGTTTTAGGCTCAAATAAAAGAGGAACTTCCCCTCTCAAACGTCCTGGAGTTTCATTTAATTCGGTTTCAACTTTACCAATAGTAATCAAAGAAAAAGGCAAGAAAATAACCAAAATACGAAAACTTTGAAATTCGAAATTGGTAATCTAGCTTTTTCCGCTTGGCTGGTAGAGCAACAAAAATCGGTATTTTTCAAATCATCCCATTCAGCTCTAAGCGCTCATCTCTGCTAGTTTAGATGGTATGGCGTAAAGTGTTTTTGACAACTTTTTGTGATTGCTGCCGTTCTAGACCAGCTAGAGAGCTTGTTTTAGGCTCAAATAAAAGAGGAACTTCCCCTCTTAAACGTCCTAGAGTTTAATTTAATTGGGTTTCCAACTTTACCAATAGTGATCCAAAGAATAAGGCAAGAAAATAACCAAAATACGAAAAATTTGAAATTGGTAATCTAGCTTTTTCCGCTTGGCTTGTAGAGCAGTTTAAAGTTGTATGCCTGTAGACAAAAAACCCGGTCTTTTCAAAATTCTTCCCATTCAACTCTAGGCGCTCTATCTCTGCTAGTTTATAAGGTATGGCGTAAAGTGTTTTTGACAACTTTTTGTATTGCTGCCGTTCTAGACCAGCTAGAGAGCTTGTTTTAGGCTCAAATAAAAGAGGAACTTCCCCTCTTGAACGTCCTAGAGTTTCATTTAATTCGGTTTTCAACTTTACCAATTGTGATCCAAAGAAAAAAGCAAGAAAATCACCCAAATACGAAAAATTTTAAATATGAAATTGGTAATCTAGCTTTTTCCGCTTGGCTGGTAGAGCAACAAAAATCGGTATTTTGCAAATTCTTCCCATTCAGCTCTAAGCGCTCATCTCTGCTAGTATAGAAGGTATGGCGTAAAGTATTTTTGACAACTTTTTGTGATTGCTGCCATTCTAGACCAGCTAGAGAGCTTGTTTTAGGCTCAATTAAAAGAGGAACTTCCCCTCTTCAACGTCCTAGACTTTCAATTAATTCAGTTTTCAACTTTACCAATAGTGATCCAAAGAAAAAGGCAAGAAAATCACCCAAATACGAAAATTTCAAATTTGAAATTGGTAATCTAGCTTTTTCCGCGTGGCTGGTAGAGCAACAAAAATCGGTATTTTGCAAATTCTTCCCATTCAGCTCTAAGCGCTCATCTCTGCTAGTTTAGAAGGTATGGCGTAATGTGTTTTTGACAACTTTTTGTGATTGCTGCCGTTCTAGACCAGCTAGAGAGCTTGTTTTAGGCTCAAATAAAAGAGGAACTTCCCCTCTTAAACGTCCTGGAGTTTCATTTAATTCGGTTTCAACTTTACCAATAGTGATCAAAGAAAAAGGCAAGAAAATAACCAATATACGAAAAATTTGAAATTCGAAATTGGTAATCTAGCTTTTTCCGCTTGGCTGGTAGAGCAACAAAAATCGGTATTTTCCAAATTCTTCCCATTCAGCTCTAAGCGCTCATCTGTGCTAGTTTAGAAGGTATGGCGAAAAGTATTTTTGACAACTTTTTGTGATTGCTGCCCTTCTAGACCAGCTAGAGAGCTTGTTTTAGGCTCAAATAAAAGAGGAACTTCCCCTCTTAAACGTCCTAGAGTTTAATTTAATTCGGTTTTCAACTTTACCAATAGTGATCCAAAGAATAAGGCAAGAAAATAACCAAAATACGAAAAATTTGAAATTGGTAATCTAGCTTTTTCCGCTTGGCTTGTAGAGCAGTTTACAGTTGTATGCCTGTAGACAAAAAAACCCGGTCTTTTCAAAATTCTTCCTATTCAACTCTAGGCGCTCTATCTCTGCTAGTGTAGAAGGTACGGCGTAAAGTGTTTTTGACAACTTTTTGTATTGCTGCCGTTCTAGACCAGCTAGAGAGCTTGTTTTAGGCTCAAATAAAAGAGAAACTTCCCGTCTTGAACGTCCTAGAGTTTCATTTAATTCGGTTTTCAACTTTACCAATAGTGTTAAAGTTGTATGCCTGTAGACAAAAAACCCGGTCTTTTAAAAATTCTTCCCATTCAACTCTAGGCGCTCTATCTCTGCTAGTGTAGAAGGTACGGCGTAAAGTGTTTTTGACAACTTTTTGTGATTGCTGCCATTCTAGACCAGCTAGAGAGCTTGTTTTAGGCTCAAATAAAAGTGGAACTTCCCCTCTTGAACGTCCTAGAGTTTCATTTAATTCGGTTTTCAACTTTATTAATAGTAATCCAAAGAAAAAAGCAAGAAAATCACCCAAATACGAAAAATTTGAAAATTGTAATTGGTAATCTAGCTTTTTCCGCTTGGCTGGTAGAGCAACAAAAATCGGTATTTTGCAAATCTTCCCATTCAGCTCTAAGCGCTCACCTGTGCTAGTTTAGAAGGTATGGCGTATAGTGTTTTTGACAACTTTTTGTGATTGCTGCCGTTCTAGACCAGCTAGAGAGCTTGTTTTAGGCTCAAATAAAAGAGAAACTTCCCGTCTTGAACGTCCTAGAGTTTCATTTAATTCGGTTTTCAACTTTACCAATAGTGTTAAAGTTGTATGCCTGTAGACAAAAAACCCGGTCTTTTAAAAATTCTTCCCATTCAACTCTAGGCGCTCTATCTCTGCTAGTGTAGAAGGTACGGCGTAAAGTGTTTTTGACAACTTTTTGTGATTGCTGCCATTCTAGACCAGCTAGAGAGCTTGTTTTAGGCTCAAATAAAAGAGGAACTTCCCCTCTTGAACGACCAAGAGTTCAATTTAATTCGGTTTTCAACTTTACCAATAGTGATCAAAGAAAAAGGCAAGAAAATAACCAAAATACGAAAAATTTGAAATTTGAAATTGGTAATCTAGCTTTTTCCGCTTGGCTGGTAGAGCAACAAAAATCGGTATTTTGCAAACCTTCCCATTCAGCTCTAAGCGCTCATCTCTGCTAGTTTAGATGGTATGGCGTATAGTGTTTTTGACAACTTTTTGTGATTGCTGCCATTCTAGACCAGCTAGAGAGCTTGTTTTAGGCTCAAATAAAAGAGGAACTTCCTCTCTTTAACGTCCTAGTGTTTCATTTAAATCGGTTTTCAACTTTACCAATAGTGATCAAAGAAAAAGGCAAGAAAATAACCAAAATACGAAAAATTTGAAATTCGAAATTGGTAATCTAGCTTTTTCCGCTTGGCTTGTAGAGCAGTTTAAAGTTGTATGCCTGTAGACAAAAAACCCGGTCTTTTGAAAATTCTTCCCATTCAACTCTAGGCGCTCTATCTCTGCTAGTGTAGAAGGTACGGCGTAAAGTGTTTTTGACAACTTTTTGTGATTGCTGCCGTTCTAGATCAGCTAGAGAGCTTGTTTTAGGCTCAAATAAAAGTGGAACTTCCCCTCTTGAACGTCCTAGAGTTTCATTTAATTCGGTTTTCAACTTTATTAATAGTAATCCAAAGAAAAAAGCAAGAAAATCACCCAAATACGAAAAATTTGAAAATTGTAATTGGTAATCTAGCTTTTTCCGCTTGGCTGGTAGAGCAACAAAAATCGGTATTTTGCAAATCTTCCCATTCAGCTCTAAGCGCTCACCTGTGCTAGTTTAGAAGGTATGGCGTATAGTGTTTTTGACAACTTTTTGTGATTGCTGCCGTTCTAGACCAGCTAGAGAGCTTGTTTTAGGCTCAAATAAAAGAGGAACTTCCCCTCTTAAACGTCCTGGAGTTTCATTTAATTCGGTTTTCAACTTTACCAATAGTGATCAAAGAAAAAGGCAAGAAAATAACCAAAATACGAAAAATTTGAAATTCGAAATTGGTAATCTAGCTTTTTCCGCTTAGCATGTAGAGCAGTTTAAAGTTGTATGCCTGTAGACAAAAAACCCGGTCTTTTAAAAATTCTTCCCATTCAACTCTAGGCGCTCTATCTCTGCTAGTGTAGAAGGTACGGCGTAAAGTGTTTTTGACAACTTTTTGTGATTGCTGCCGTTCTAGATCAGCTAGAGAGCTTGTTTTAGGCTCAAATAAAAGTGGAACTTCCCCTCTTGAACGTCCTAGAGTTTCATTTAATTCGGTTTTCAACTTTATTAATAGTAATCCAAAGAAAAAAGCAAGAAAATCACCCAAATACGAAAAATTTGAAAATTGTAATTGGTAATCTAGCTTTTTCCGCTTGGCTGGTAGAGCAACAAAAATCGGTATTTTGCAAATCTTCCCATTCAGCTCTAAGCGCTCACCTGTGCTAGTTTAGAAGGTATGGCGTATAGTGTTTTTGACAACTTTTTGTGATTGCTGCCGTTCTAGACCAGCTAGAGAGCTTGTTTTAGGCTCAAATAAAAGAGGAACTTCCCCTCTTGAACGTCCTAGAGTTTCATTTAATTCGGTTTTCAACTTTACCAATAGTGATCCAAAAAAAAAAAGGCAAGAAAATCACCCAAATACGAAAAATTTGAAAATTGTAATTGGTAATCTAGCTTTTTCCGCTTGGCTGGTAGAGCAACAAAAATCGGTATTTTGCAAACCTTCCCATTCAGCTCTAAGCGCTCATCTCTGCTAGTTTAGAAGGTATGGCGTAAAGTGTTTTTGACAACTTTTTGTGATTGCTGCCGTTCTAGACCAGCTAGAGAGCTTGTTTTAGGCTCAAATAAAAGAGGAACTTGAACGTCCTAGAGTTTCATTTAATTCGGTTTTCAACTTTACCAATAGTGATCCAAAGAAAAAAGCAAGAAAAACACCCAAATACGAAAATTTGAAGTTTGAAACTGGTTATCTAGCATTTTCCGCTTGGCTAGTAGAGCAACAAAAATCGGTATTTTTCAAATCTTCCCATTCAGCTCTAAGCGCTCATCTGTGCTAGTTTAGAAGGTATGGCGTAAAGTATTTATGACAACTTTTTGTGATTGCTGCCGTTCTAGACCAGCTAGAGAGCTTGTTTTAGGCTCAAATAAAAGAGGAACTTCCCCTCTTAAACGTCCTGGAGTTTCATTTAATTCGGTTTTCAACTTTACCAATAGTGATCAAAGAAAAAGGCAAGAAAATAACCAAAATACGAAAAATTTGAAATTCGAAATTGGTAATCTAGCTTTTTCCGCTTAGCATGTAGAGCAGTTTAAAGTTGTATGCCTGTAGACAAAAAACCCGGTCTTTTAAAAATTCTTCCCATTCAACTCTAGGCGCTCTATCTCTGCTAGTGTAGAAGGTACGGCGTAAAGTGTTTTTGACAACTTTTTGTGATTGCTGCCGTTCTAGACCAGCTAGAGAGCTTGTTTTAGGGTCAAATAAAAGTGGAACTTCCCCTCTTCAACGTCCTAGAGTTTCATTTAATTCGGTTTTCAACTTTACCAATAGTAATCCAAAGAAAAAAGCAAGAAAATCACCCAAATACGAAAAATTTGAAAATTGTAATTGGTAATCTAGCTTTTTCCGCTTGGCTGGTAGAGCAACAAAAATCGGTATTTTGCAAATCTTCCCATTCAGCTCTAAGCGCTCATCTCTGCTAGTTTAGAAGGTATGGCGTAAAGTGTTTTTGACAACTTTTTGTGATTGCTGCCGTTCTAGACCAGCTAGAGAGCTTGTTTTAGGCTCAAATAAAAGAGGAACTTCCCCTCTTGAACGTCCTAGAGTTTCATTAATTTCGGTTTTCAACTTTACCAATAGTGATCCAAAAAAAAAGGCAAGAAAATCACCCAAATACGAAAAATTTGAAATTTGAAATTGGTAATCTAGCTTTTTCCGCTTGGCTGGTAGAGCAACAAAAATCGGTATTTTGCAAACCTTCCCATTCAGCTCTAAGCGCTCATCTCTGCTAGTTTAGAAGGTATGGCGTAAAGTGTTTTTGACAACTTTTTGTGATTGCTGCCGTTCTAGACCAGGCAAGAAAATAACCAAAATACGAATAATTTGAAATTTGAAATTGGTAATCTAGCTTTTTCCGCGTAGCATGTAGAGCAGTTTAAAGTTGTATGCCTGTAGACAAAAAACCCGGTCTTTTAAAAATTCTTCCCATTCAACTCTAGGCGCTCTATCTCTGCTAGTGTAGAAGGTACGGCGTAAAGTGTTTTTGACAACTTTTTGTGATTGCTGCCGTTCTAGACCAGCTAGAGAGCTAGTTTTAGGGTCAAATAAAAGTGGAACTTCCCCTCTTCAACGTCCTAGAGTTTCATTTAATTCGGTTTTCAACTTTACCAATAGTAATCCAAAGAAAAAAGCAAGAAAATCACCCAAATACGAAAAATTTGAAAATTGTAATTGGTAATCTAGCTTTTTCCGCTTGGCTGGTAGAGCAACAAAAATCGGTATTTTGCAAATCTTCCCATTCAGCTCTAAGCGCTCATCTCTGCTAGTTTAGAAGGTATGGCGTAAAGTGTTTTTGACAACTTTTTGTGATTGCTGGCGTTCTAGACCAGCTAGAGAGCTTGTTTTAGGCTCAAATAAAAGAGGAACTTCCCCTCTTGAACGTCCTAGAGTTTCATTAATTTCGGTTTTCAACTTTACCAATAGTGATCCAAAAAAAAGGCAAGAAAATCACCCAAATACGAAAAATTTGAAATTTGAAATTGGTAATCTAGCTTTTTCCGCTTGGCTGGTAGAGCAACAAAAATCGGTATTTTGCAAACCTTCCCATTCAGCTCTAAGCGCTCATCTCTGCTAGTTTAGAAGGTATGGCGTAAAGTGTTTTTGACAACTTTTTGTGATTGCTGCCGTTCTAGACCAGGCAAGAAAATAACCAAAATACGAATAATTTGAAATTTGAAATTGGTAATCTAGCTATTTCCGCTTGGCATGTAGAGCAGTTTAAAGTTGTATGCCTGTAGACAAAAAACCCGGTCTTTTGAAAATTCTTCCCATTCAGCTCTAAGCGCTCATCTCTGCTAGTTTAGAAGGTATGGCGTAAAGTGTTTTTGACAACTTTTTGTGATTGCTGCCGTTCTAGACCAGCTAGAGAGCTTGTTTTAGGCTCAAATAAAAGAGGAACTTCCCCTCTTGAACGTCCTAGAGTTTCATTAATTTCGGTTTTCAACTTTACCAATAGTGATCAAAAAAAAAAGGCAAGAAAATCACCCAAATACGAAAAAATTTGAAATTTGAAATTGGTAATCTAGCTTTTTCCGCTTGGCTGGTAGAGCAACAAAAATCGGTATTTTGCAAACCTTCCCATTCAGCTCTAAGCGCTCATCTCTGCTAGTTTAGAAGGTATGGCGTAAAGTGTTTTTGACAACTTTTTGTAATTGCTGCCGTTCTAGACCAGGCAAGAAAATAACCAAAATACGAATAATTTGAAATTTGAAATTGGTAATCTAGCTTTTTCCGCTTAGCATGTAGAGCAGTTTAAAGTTGTATGCCTGTAGACAAAAAACCCGGTCTTTTAAAAATTCTTCCCATTCAACTCTAGGCGCTCTATCTCTGCTAGTGTAGAAGGTACGGCGTAAAGTGTTTTTGACAACTTTTTGTGATTGCTGCCGTTCTAGACCAGCTAGAGAGCTTGTTTTAGGGTCAAATAAAAGTGGAACTTCCCCTCTTCAACGTCCTAGAGTTTCATTTAATTCGGTTTTCAACTTTACCAATAGTAATCCAAAGAAAAAAGCAAGAAAATCACCCAAATACGAAAAATTTGAAAATTGTAATTGGTAATCTAGCTTTTTCCGCTTGGCTGGTAGAGCAACAAAAATCGGTATTTTGCAAATCTTCCCATTCAGCTCTAAGCGCTCATCTCTGCTAGTTTAGAAGGTATGGCGTAAAGTGTTTTTGACAACTTTTTGTGATTGCTGCCGTTCTAGACCAGCTAGAGAGCTTGTTTTAGGCTCAAATAAAAGAGGAACTTCCCCTCTTGAACGTCCTAGAGTTTCATTTAATTCGGTTTTCAACTTTACCAATAGTGATCCAAAAAAAAAAGGCAAGAAAATCACCCAAATACGAAAAATTTGAAATTTGAAATTGGTAATCTAGCTTTTTCCGCTTGGCTGGTAGAGCAACAAAAATCGGTATTTTGCAAACCTTCCCATTCAGCTCTAAGCGCTCATCTCTGCTAGTTTAGAAGGTATGGCGTAAAGTGTTTTTAACAACTTTTTGTGATTGCTGCCGTTCTAGACCAGCTAGAGAGCTTGTTTTAGGCTCAAATAAAAGAGGAACTTCCCCTCTTGAACGTCCTAGAGTTTCATTTAATTCGGTTTTCAACTTTACCAATAGTGATCCAAAGAAAAAAGCAAGAAAAACACCCAAATACGAAAATTTGAAGTTTGAAACTGGTAATCTAGCTTTTTCCGCTTGGCTAGTAGAGCAACAAAAATCGGTATTTTTCAAATCTTCCCATTCAGCTCTAAGCGCTCATCTCTGCTAATTTAGATGGTATGGCGTAAAGTGTTTTTGACAACTTTTTGTGATTGCTGGCGTTCTAGACCAGCTAGAGAGCTTGTTTTAGGCTCAAATAAAAGAGGAACTTCCCCTCTTGAACGTCCTAGAGTTTCATTAATTTCGGTTTTCAACTTTACCAATAGTGATCCAAAGAAAAAGGCAAGAAAATCACCCAAATACGAAAATTTGAAATTCGAAATTGGTAATCTAGCTTTTTCCGCTTGGCTGGTAGAGCAACAAAAATCGGTATTTTGCAAACCTTCCCATTCAGCTCTAAGCGCTCATCTCTGCTAGTTTAGAAGGTATGGCGTAAAGTGTTTTTGACAACTTTTTGTGATTGCTGCCGTTCTAGACCAGCTAGAGAGCTTGTTTTAGGCTCAAATAAAAGAGGAACTTCCCCTCTTGAACGTCCTAGAGTTTCATTAATTTCGGTTTTCAACTTTACCAATAGTGATCCAAAAAAAAAGGCAAGAAACTCACCCAAATACGAAAAATTTGAAATTTGAAATTGGTAATCTAGCTTTTTCCGCTTGGCTGGTAGAGCAACAAAAATCGGTATTTTGCAAACCTTCCCATTCAGCTCTAAGCGCTCATCTCTGCTAGTTTAGAAGGTATGGCGTAAAGTGTTTTTGACAACTTTTTGTGATTGCTGCCGTTCTAGACCAGGCAAGAAAATAACCAAAATACGAATAATTTGAAATTTGAAATTGGTAATCTAGCTTTTTCCGCGTAGCATGTAGAGCAGTTTAAAGTTGTATGCCTGTAGACAAAAAACCCGGTCTTTTAAAAATTCTTCCCATTCAACTCTAGGCGCTCTATCTCTGCTAGTGTAGAAGGTACGGCGTAAAGTGTTTTTGACAACTTTTTGTGATTGCTGCCGTTCTAGACCAGCTAGAGAGCTAGTTTTAGGGTCAAATAAAAGTGGAACTTCCCCTCTTCAACGTCCTAGAGTTTCATTTAATTCGGTTTTCAACTTTACCAATAGTAATCCAAAGAAAAAAGCAAGAAAATCACCCAAATACGAAAAATTTGAAAATTGTAATTGGTAATCTAGCTTTTTCCGCTTGGCTGGTAGAGCAACAAAAATCGGTATTTTGCAAATCTTCCCATTCAGCTCTAAGCGCTCATCTCTGCTAGTTTAGAAGGTATGGCGTAAAGTGTTTTTGACAACTTTTTGTGATTGCTGGCGTTCTAGACCAGCTAGAGAGCTTGTTTTAGGCTCAAATAAAAGAGGAACTTCCCCTCTTGAACGTCCTAGAGTTTCATTAATTTCGGTTTTCAACTTTACCAATAGTGATCCAAAAAAAAGGCAAGAAAATCACCCAAATACGAAAAATTTGAAATTTGAAATTGGTAATCTAGCTTTTTCCGCTTGGCTGGTAGAGCAACAAAAATCGGTATTTTGCAAACCTTCCCATTCAGCTCTAAGCGCTCATCTCTGCTAGTTTAGAAGGTATGGCGTAAAGTGTTTTTGACAACTTTTTGTGATTGCTGCCGTTCTAGACCAGGCAAGAAAATAACCAAAATACGAATAATTTGAAATTTGAAATTGGTAATCTAGCTATTTCCGCTTGGCATGTAGAGCAGTTTAAAGTTGTATGCCTGTAGACAAAAAACCCGTTCTTTTGAAAATTCTTCCCATTCAGCTCTAAGCGCTCATCTCTGCTAATGTAGAAGGTATGGCGTAAAGTGTTTTTGACAACTTTTTGTGATTGCTGCCGTTCTAGACCAGGCAAGAAAATAACCAAAATACGAATAATTTGAAATTTGAAATTGGTAATCTAGCTTTTTCCGCTTAGCATGTAGAGCAGTTTAAAGTTGTATGCCTGTAGACAAAAAACCCGGTCTTTTAAAAATTCTTCCCATTCAACTCTAGGCGCTCTATCTCTGCTAGTGTAGAAGGTACGGCGTAAAGTGTTTTTGACAACTTTTTGTGATTGCTGCCGTTCTAGACCAGCTAGAGAGCTTGTTTTAGGGTCAAATAAAAGTGGAACTTCCCCTCTTCAACGTCCTAGAGTTTCATTTAATTCGGTTTTCAACTTTACCAATAGTAATCCAAAGAAAAAAGCAAGAAAATCACCCAAATACGAAAAATTTGAAAATTGTAATTGGTAATCTAGCTTTTTCCGCTTGGCTGGTAGAGCAACAAAAATCGGTATTTTGCAAATCTTCCCATTCAGCTCTAAGCGCTCATCTCTGCTAGTTTAGAAGGTATGGCGTAAAGTGTTTTTGACAACTTTTTGTGATTGCTGCCGTTCTAGACCAGCTAGAGAGCTTGTTTTAGGCTCAAATAAAAGAGGAACTTCCCCTCTTGAACGTCCTAGAGTTTCATTTAATTCGGTTTTCAACTTTACCAATAGTGATCCAAAAAAAAAAGGCAAGAAAATCACCCAAATACGAAAAATTTGAAATTTGAAATTGGTAATCTAGCTTTTTCCGCTTGGCTGGTAGAGCAACAAAAATCGGTATTTTGCAAACCTTCCCATTCAGCTCTAAGCGCTCATCTCTGCTAGTTTAGAAGGTATGGCGTAAAGTGTTTTTGACAACTTTTTGTGATTGCTGCCGTTCTAGACCAGCTAGAGAGCTTGTTTTAGGCTCAAATAAAAGAGGAACTTCCCCTCTTGAACGTCCTAGAGTTTCATTTAATTCGGTTTTCAACTTTACCAATAGTGATCCAAAGAAAAAAGCAAGAAAAACACCCAAATACGAAAATTTGAAGTTTGAAACTGGTAATCTAGCTTTTTCCGCTTGGCTAGTAGAGCAACAAAAATCGGTATTTTTCAAATCTTCCCATTCAGCTCTAAGCGCTCATCTCTGCTAATTTAGATGGTATGGCGTAAAGTGTTTTTGACAACTTTTTGTGATTGCTGCCGTTCTAGACCAGCTAGAGAGCTTGTTTTAGGCTCAAATAAAAGAGGAACTTCCCCTCTTGAACGTCCTAGAGTTTCATTTAATTCGGTTTTCAACTTTACCAATAGTGATCCAAAGAAAAAGGCAAGAAAATCACCCAAATACGAAAATTTGAAATTCGAAATTGTTAATCTAGCTTTTTTCGCTTGGCTGGTAGAGCAACAAAAATCGGTATTTTGCAAATTCTTCCCATTCAGCACTAAGCGCTCATCTGTGCTAGTTTAGAAGGTATGGCGTAAAGTATTTTTGACAACTTTTTGTGATTGCTGCCGTTCTAGACCAGCTAGAGAGCTTGTTTTAGGCTCAAATAAAAGAGGAACTTCCCCTCTCAAACGTCCTGGAGTTTCATTTAATTCGGTTTCAACTTTACCAATAGTAATCAAAGAAAAAGGCAAGAAAATAACCAAAATACGAAAACTTTGAAATTCGAAATTGGTAATCTAGCTTTTTCCGCTTGGCTGGTAGAGCAACAAAAATCGGTATTTTTCAAATCATCCCATTCAGCTCTAAGCGCTCATCTCTGCTAGTTTAGATGGTATGGCGTAAAGTGTTTTTGACAACTTTTTGTGATTGCTGCCGTTCTAGACCAGCTAGAGAGCTTGTTTTAGGCTCAAATAAAAGAGGAACTTCCCCTCTTAAACGTCCTAGAGTTTAATTTAATTGGGTTTCCAACTTTACCAATAGTGATCCAAAGAATAAGGCAAGAAAATAACCAAAATACGAAAAATTTGAAATTGGTAATCTAGCTTTTTCCGCTTGGCTTGTAGAGCAGTTTAAAGTTGTATGCCTGTAGACAAAAAACCCGGTCTTTTCAAAATTCTTCCCATTCAACTCTAGGCGCTCTATCTCTGCTAGTTTATAAGGTATGGCGTAAAGTGTTTTTGACAACTTTTTGTATTGCTGCCGTTCTAGACCAGCTAGAGAGCTTGTTTTAGGCTCAAATAAAAGAGGAACTTCCCCTCTTGAACGTCCTAGAGTTTCATTTAATTCGGTTTTCAACTTTACCAATTGTGATCCAAAGAAAAAAGCAAGAAAATCACCCAAATACGAAAAATTTTAAATATGAAATTGGTAATCTAGCTTTTTCCGCTTGGCTGGTAGAGCAACAAAAATCGGTATTTTGCAAATTCTTCCCATTCAGCTCTAAGCGCTCATCTCTGCTAGTATAGAAGGTATGGCGTAAAGTATTTTTGACAACTTTTTGTGATTGCTGCCATTCTAGACCAGCTAGAGAGCTTGTTTTAGGCTCAATTAAAAGAGGAACTTCCCCTCTTCAACGTCCTAGACTTTCAATTAATTCAGTTTTCAACTTTACCAATAGTGATCCAAAGAAAAAGGCAAGAAAATCACCCAAATACGAAAATTTCAAATTTGAAATTGGTAATCTAGCTTTTTCCGCGTGGCTGGTAGAGCAACAAAAATCGGTATTTTGCAAATTCTTCCCATTCAGCTCTAAGCGCTCATCTCTGCTAGTTTAGAAGGTATGGCGTAATGTGTTTTTGACAACTTTTTGTGATTGCTGCCGTTCTAGACCAGCTAGAGAGCTTGTTTTAGGCTCAAATAAAAGAGGAACTTCCCCTCTTAAACGTCCTGGAGTTTCATTTAATTCGGTTTCAACTTTACCAATAGTGATCAAAGAAAAAGGCAAGAAAATAACCAATATACGAAAAATTTGAAATTCGAAATTGGTAATCTAGCTTTTTCCGCTTGGCTGGTAGAGCAACAAAAATCGGTATTTTCCAAATTCTTCCCATTCAGCTCTAAGCGCTCATCTGTGCTAGTTTAGAAGGTATGGCGAAAAGTATTTTTGACAACTTTTTGTGATTGCTGCCCTTCTAGACCAGCTAGAGAGCTTGTTTTAGGCTCAAATAAAAGAGGAACTTCCCCTCTTAAACGTCCTAGAGTTTAATTTAATTCGGTTTTCAACTTTACCAATAGTGATCCAAAGAATAAGGCAAGAAAATAACCAAAATACGAAAAATTTGAAATTGGTAATCTAGCTTTTTCCGCTTGGCTTGTAGAGCAGTTTACAGTTGTATGCCTGTAGACAAAAAAACCCGGTCTTTTCAAAATTCTTCCTATTCAACTCTAGGCGCTCTATCTCTGCTAGTGTAGAAGGTACGGCGTAAAGTGTTTTTGACAACTTTTTGTATTGCTGCCGTTCTAGACCAGCTAGAGAGCTTGTTTTAGGCTCAAATAAAAGAGAAACTTCCCGTCTTGAACGTCCTAGAGTTTCATTTAATTCGGTTTTCAACTTTACCAATAGTGTTAAAGTTGTATGCCTGTAGACAAAAAACCTGGTCTTTTAAAAATTCTTCCCATTCAACTCTAGGCGCTCTATCTCTGCTAGTGTAGAAGGTACGGCGTAAAGTGTTTTTGACAACTTTTTGTGATTGCTGCCATTCTAGACCAGCTAGAGAGCTTGTTTTAGGCTCAAATAAAAGTGGAACTTCCCCTCTTGAACGTCCTAGAGTTTCATTTAATTCGGTTTTCAACTTTATTAATAGTAATCCAAAGAAAAAAGCAAGAAAATCACCCAAATACGAAAAATTTGAAAATTGTAATTGGTAATCTAGCTTTTTCCGCTTGGCTGGTAGAGCAACAAAAATCGGTATTTTGCAAATCTTCCCATTCAGCTCTAAGCGCTCACCTGTGCTAGTTTAGAAGGTATGGCGTATAGTGTTTTTGACAACTTTTTGTGATTGCTGCCGTTCTAGACCAGCTAGAGAGCTTGTTTTAGGCTCAAATAAAAGAGAAACTTCCCGTCTTGAACGTCCTAGAGTTTCATTTAATTCGGTTTTCAACTTTACCAATAGTGTTAAAGTTGTATGCCTGTAGACAAAAAACCCGGTCTTTTAAAAATTCTTCCCATTCAACTCTAGGCGCTCTATCTCTGCTAGTGTAGAAGGTACGGCGTAAAGTGTTTTTGACAACTTTTTGTGATTGCTGCCATTCTAGACCAGCTAGAGAGCTTGTTTTAGGCTCAAATAAAAGAGGAACTTCCCCTCTTGAACGACCAAGAGTTCAATTTAATTCGGTTTTCAACTTTACCAATAGTGATCAAAGAAAAAGGCAAGAAAATAACCAAAATACGAAAAATTTGAAATTTGAAATTGGTAATCTAGCTTTTTCCGCTTGGCTGGTAGAGCAACAAAAATCGGTATTTTGCAAACCTTCCCATTCAGCTCTAAGCGCTCATCTCTGCTAGTTTAGATGGTATGGCGTATAGTGTTTTTGACAACTTTTTGTGATTGCTGCCATTCTAGACCAGCTAGAGAGCTTGTTTTAGGCTCAAATAAAAGAGGAACTTCCTCTCTTTAACGTCCTAGTGTTTCATTTAAATCGGTTTTCAACTTTACCAATAGTGATCAAAGAAAAAGGCAAGAAAATAACCAAAATACGAAAAATTTGAAATTCGAAATTGGTAATCTAGCTTTTTCCGCTTGGCTTGTAGAGCAGTTTAAAGTTGTATGCCTGTAGACAAAAAACCCGGTCTTTTGAAAATTCTTCCCATTCAACTCTAGGCGCTCTATCTCTGCTAGTGTAGAAGGTACGGCGTAAAGTGTTTTTGACAACTTTTTGTGATTGCTGCCGTTCTAGATCAGCTAGAGAGCTTGTTTTAGGCTCAAATAAAAGTGGAACTTCCCCTCTTGAACGTCCTAGAGTTTCATTTAATTCGGTTTTCAACTTTATTAATAGTAATCCAAAGAAAAAAGCAAGAAAATCACCCAAATACGAAAAATTTGAAAATTGTAATTGGTAATCTAGCTTTTTCCGCTTGGCTGGTAGAGCAACAAAAATCGGTATTTTGCAAATCTTCCCATTCAGCTCTAAGCGCTCACCTGTGCTAGTTTAGAAGGTATGGCGTATAGTGTTTTTGACAACTTTTTGTGATTGCTGCCGTTCTAGACCAGCTAGAGAGCTTGTTTTAGGCTCAAATAAAAGAGGAACTTCCCCTCTTGAACGTCCTAGAGTTTCATTTAATTCGGTTTTCAACTTTACCAATAGTGATCCAAAAAAAAAAAGGCAAGAAAATCACCCAAATACGAAAAATTTGAAAATTGTAATTGGTAATCTAGCTTTTTCCGCTTGGCTGGTAGAGCAACAAAAATCGGTATTTTGCAAACCTTCCCATTCAGCTCTAAGCGCTCATCTCTGCTAGTTTAGAAGGTATGGCGTAAAGTGTTTTTGACAACTTTTTGTGATTGCTGCCGTTCTAGACCAGCTAGAGAGCTTGTTTTAGGCTCAAATAAAAGAGGAACTTGAACGTCCTAGAGTTTCATTTAATTCGGTTTTCAACTTTACCAATAGTGATCCAAAGAAAAAAGCAAGAAAAACACCCAAATACGAAAATTTGAAGTTTGAAACTGGTTATCTAGCATTTTCCGCTTGGCTAGTAGAGCAACAAAAATCGGTATTTTTCAAATCTTCCCATTCAGCTCTAAGCGCTCATCTGTGCTAGTTTAGAAGGTATGGCGTAAAGTATTTATGACAACTTTTTGTGATTGCTGCCGTTCTAGACCAGCTAGAGAGCTTGTTTTAGGCTCAAATAAAAGAGGAACTTCCCCTCTTAAACGTCCTGGAGTTTCATTTAATTCGGTTTTCAACTTTACCAATAGTGATCAAAGAAAAAGGCAAGAAAATAACCAAAATACGAAAAATTTGAAATTCGAAATTGGTAATCTAGCTTTTTCCGCTTAGCATGTAGAGCAGTTTAAAGTTGTATGCCTGTAGACAAAAAACCCGGTCTTTTAAAAATTCTTCCCATTCAACTCTAGGCGCTCTATCTCTGCTAGTGTAGAAGGTACGGCGTAAAGTGTTTTTGACAACTTTTTGTGATTGCTGCCGTTCTAGATCAGCTAGAGAGCTTGTTTTAGGCTCAAATAAAAGTGGAACTTCCCCTCTTGAACGTCCTAGAGTTTCATTTAATTCGGTTTTCAACTTTATTAATAGTAATCCAAAGAAAAAAGCAAGAAAATCACCCAAATACGAAAAATTTGAAAATTGTAATTGGTAATCTAGCTTTTTCCGCTTGGCTGGTAGAGCAACAAAAATCGGTATTTTGCAAATCTTCCCATTCAGCTCTAAGCGCTCACCTGTGCTAGTTTAGAAGGTATGGCGTATAGTGTTTTTGACAACTTTTTGTGATTGCTGCCGTTCTAGACCAGCTAGAGAGCTTGTTTTAGGCTCAAATAAAAGAGGAACTTCCCCTCTTGAACGTCCTAGAGTTTCATTTAATTCGGTTTTCAACTTTACCAATAGTGATCCAAAAAAAAAAAGGCAAGAAAATCACCCAAATACGAAAAATTTGAAAATTGTAATTGGTAATCTAGCTTTTTCCGCTTGGCTGGTAGAGCAACAAAAATCGGTATTTTGCAAACCTTCCCATTCAGCTCTAAGCGCTCATCTCTGCTAGTTTAGAAGGTATGGCGTAAAGTGTTTTTGACAACTTTTTGTGATTGCTGCCGTTCTAGACCAGCTAGAGAGCTTGTTTTAGGCTCAAATAAAAGAGGAACTTGAACGTCCTAGAGTTTCATTTAATTCGGTTTTCAACTTTACCAATAGTGATCCAAAGAAAAAAGCAAGAAAAACACCCAAATACGAAAATTTGAAGTTTGAAACTGGTTATCTAGCATTTTCCGCTTGGCTAGTAGAGCAACAAAAATCGGTATTTTTCAAATCTTCCCATTCAGCTCTAAGCGCTCATCTGTGCTAGTTTAGAAGGTATGGCGTAAAGTATTTATGACAACTTTTTGTGATTGCTGCCGTTCTAGACCAGCTAGAGAGCTTGTTTTAGGCTCAAATAAAAGAGGAACTTCCCCTCTTAAACGTCCTGGAGTTTCATTTAATTCGGTTTTCAACTTTACCAATAGTGATCAAAGAAAAAGGCAAGAAAATAACCAAAATACGAAAAATTTGAAATTCGAAATTGGTAATCTAGCTTTTTCCGCTTAGCATGTAGAGCAGTTTAAAGTTGTATGCCTGTAGACAAAAAACCCGGTCTTTTAAAAATTCTTCCCATTCAACTCTAGGCGCTCTATCTCTGCTAGTGTAGAAGGTACGGCGTAAAGTGTTTTTGACAA
Organism: Coelopa pilipes; assembly: GCA_947389925.1. NCBI lineage: Eukaryota > Metazoa > Arthropoda > Insecta > Diptera > Coelopidae > Coelopa > Coelopa pilipes. The sequence continues at coordinate 14,005,097 of OX376700.1, forward strand.
CTTTTTGTGATTGCTGCCGTTCTAGACCAGCTAGAGAGCTTGTTTTAGGGTCAAATAAAAGTGGAACTTCCCCTCTTCAACGTCCTAGAGTTTCATTTAATTCGGTTTTCAACTTTACCAATAGTAATCCAAAGAAAAAAGCAAGAAAATCACCCAAATACGAAAAATTTGAAAATTGTAATTGGTAATCTAGCTTTTTCCGCTTGGCTGGTAGAGCAACAAAAATCGGTATTTTGCAAATCTTCCCATTCAGCTCTAAGCGCTCATCTCTGCTAGTTTAGAAGGTATGGCGTAAAGTGTTTTTGACAACTTTTTGTGATTGCTGCCGTTCTAGACCAGCTAGAGAGCTTGTTTTAGGCTCAAATAAAAGAGGAACTTCCCCTCTTGAACGTCCTAGAGTTTCATTAATTTCGGTTTTCAACTTTACCAATAGTGATCCAAAAAAAAAGGCAAGAAAATCACCCAAATACGAAAAATTTGAAATTTGAAATTGGTAATCTAGCTTTTTCCGCTTGGCTGGTAGAGCAACAAAAATCGGTATTTTGCAAACCTTCCCATTCAGCTCTAAGCGCTCATCTCTGCTAGTTTAGAAGGTATGGCGTAAAGTGTTTTTGACAACTTTTTGTGATTGCTGCCGTTCTAGACCAGGCAAGAAAATAACCAAAATACGAATAATTTGAAATTTGAAATTGGTAATCTAGCTTTTTCCGCGTAGCATGTAGAGCAGTTTAAAGTTGTATGCCTGTAGACAAAAAACCCGGTCTTTTAAAAATTCTTCCCATTCAACTCTAGGCGCTCTATCTCTGCTAGTGTAGAAGGTACGGCGTAAAGTGTTTTTGACAACTTTTTGTGATTGCTGCCGTTCTAGACCAGCTAGAGAGCTAGTTTTAGGGTCAAATAAAAGTGGAACTTCCCCTCTTCAACGTCCTAGAGTTTCATTTAATTCGGTTTTCAACTTTACCAATAGTAATCCAAAGAAAAAAGCAAGAAAATCACCCAAATACGAAAAATTTGAAAATTGTAATTGGTAATCTAGCTTTTTCCGCTTGGCTGGTAGAGCAACAAAAATCGGTATTTTGCAAATCTTCCCATTCAGCTCTAAGCGCTCATCTCTGCTAGTTTAGAAGGTATGGCGTAAAGTGTTTTTGACAACTTTTTGTGATTGCTGGCGTTCTAGACCAGCTAGAGAGCTTGTTTTAGGCTCAAATAAAAGAGGAACTTCCCCTCTTGAACGTCCTAGAGTTTCATTAATTTCGGTTTTCAACTTTACCAATAGTGATCCAAAAAAAAGGCAAGAAAATCACCCAAATACGAAAAATTTGAAATTTGAAATTGGTAATCTAGCTTTTTCCGCTTGGCTGGTAGAGCAACAAAAATCGGTATTTTGCAAACCTTCCCATTCAGCTCTAAGCGCTCATCTCTGCTAGTTTAGAAGGTATGGCGTAAAGTGTTTTTGACAACTTTTTGTGATTGCTGCCGTTCTAGACCAGGCAAGAAAATAACCAAAATACGAATAATTTGAAATTTGAAATTGGTAATCTAGCTATTTCCGCTTGGCATGTAGAGCAGTTTAAAGTTGTATGCCTGTAGACAAAAAACCCGGTCTTTTGAAAATTCTTCCCATTCAGCTCTAAGCGCTCATCTCTGCTAGTTTAGAAGGTATGGCGTAAAGTGTTTTTGACAACTTTTTGTGATTGCTGCCGTTCTAGACCAGCTAGAGAGCTTGTTTTAGGCTCAAATAAAAGAGGAACTTCCCCTCTTGAACGTCCTAGAGTTTCATTAATTTCGGTTTTCAACTTTACCAATAGTGATCAAAAAAAAAAGGCAAGAAAATCACCCAAATACGAAAAAATTTGAAATTTGAAATTGGTAATCTAGCTTTTTCCGCTTGGCTGGTAGAGCAACAAAAATCGGTATTTTGCAAACCTTCCCATTCAGCTCTAAGCGCTCATCTCTGCTAGTTTAGAAGGTATGGCGTAAAGTGTTTTTGACAACTTTTTGTAATTGCTGCCGTTCTAGACCAGGCAAGAAAATAACCAAAATACGAATAATTTGAAATTTGAAATTGGTAATCTAGCTTTTTCCGCTTAGCATGTAGAGCAGTTTAAAGTTGTATGCCTGTAGACAAAAAACCCGGTCTTTTAAAAATTCTTCCCATTCAACTCTAGGCGCTCTATCTCTGCTAGTGTAGAAGGTACGGCGTAAAGTGTTTTTGACAACTTTTTGTGATTGCTGCCGTTCTAGACCAGCTAGAGAGCTTGTTTTAGGGTCAAATAAAAGTGGAACTTCCCCTCTTCAACGTCCTAGAGTTTCATTTAATTCGGTTTTCAACTTTACCAATAGTAATCCAAAGAAAAAAGCAAGAAAATCACCCAAATACGAAAAATTTGAAAATTGTAATTGGTAATCTAGCTTTTTCCGCTTGGCTGGTAGAGCAACAAAAATCGGTATTTTGCAAATCTTCCCATTCAGCTCTAAGCGCTCATCTCTGCTAGTTTAGAAGGTATGGCGTAAAGTGTTTTTGACAACTTTTTGTGATTGCTGCCGTTCTAGACCAGCTAGAGAGCTTGTTTTAGGCTCAAATAAAAGAGGAACTTCCCCTCTTGAACGTCCTAGAGTTTCATTTAATTCGGTTTTCAACTTTACCAATAGTGATCCAAAAAAAAAAGGCAAGAAAATCACCCAAATACGAAAAATTTGAAATTTGAAATTGGTAATCTAGCTTTTTCCGCTTGGCTGGTAGAGCAACAAAAATCGGTATTTTGCAAACCTTCCCATTCAGCTCTAAGCGCTCATCTCTGCTAGTTTAGAAGGTATGGCGTAAAGTGTTTTTAACAACTTTTTGTGATTGCTGCCGTTCTAGACCAGCTAGAGAGCTTGTTTTAGGCTCAAATAAAAGAGGAACTTCCCCTCTTGAACGTCCTAGAGTTTCATTTAATTCGGTTTTCAACTTTACCAATAGTGATCCAAAGAAAAAAGCAAGAAAAACACCCAAATACGAAAATTTGAAGTTTGAAACTGGTAATCTAGCTTTTTCCGCTTGGCTAGTAGAGCAACAAAAATCGGTATTTTTCAAATCTTCCCATTCAGCTCTAAGCGCTCATCTCTGCTAATTTAGATGGTATGGCGTAAAGTGTTTTTGACAACTTTTTGTGATTGCTGGCGTTCTAGACCAGCTAGAGAGCTTGTTTTAGGCTCAAATAAAAGAGGAACTTCCCCTCTTGAACGTCCTAGAGTTTCATTAATTTCGGTTTTCAACTTTACCAATAGTGATCCAAAGAAAAAGGCAAGAAAATCACCCAAATACGAAAATTTGAAATTCGAAATTGGTAATCTAGCTTTTTCCGCTTGGCTGGTAGAGCAACAAAAATCGGTATTTTGCAAACCTTCCCATTCAGCTCTAAGCGCTCATCTCTGCTAGTTTAGAAGGTATGGCGTAAAGTGTTTTTGACAACTTTTTGTGATTGCTGCCGTTCTAGACCAGCTAGAGAGCTTGTTTTAGGCTCAAATAAAAGAGGAACTTCCCCTCTTGAACGTCCTAGAGTTTCATTAATTTCGGTTTTCAACTTTACCAATAGTGATCCAAAAAAAAAGGCAAGAAACTCACCCAAATACGAAAAATTTGAAATTTGAAATTGGTAATCTAGCTTTTTCCGCTTGGCTGGTAGAGCAACAAAAATCGGTATTTTGCAAACCTTCCCATTCAGCTCTAAGCGCTCATCTCTGCTAGTTTAGAAGGTATGGCGTAAAGTGTTTTTGACAACTTTTTGTGATTGCTGCCGTTCTAGACCAGGCAAGAAAATAACCAAAATACGAATAATTTGAAATTTGAAATTGGTAATCTAGCTTTTTCCGCGTAGCATGTAGAGCAGTTTAAAGTTGTATGCCTGTAGACAAAAAACCCGGTCTTTTAAAAATTCTTCCCATTCAACTCTAGGCGCTCTATCTCTGCTAGTGTAGAAGGTACGGCGTAAAGTGTTTTTGACAACTTTTTGTGATTGCTGCCGTTCTAGACCAGCTAGAGAGCTAGTTTTAGGGTCAAATAAAAGTGGAACTTCCCCTCTTCAACGTCCTAGAGTTTCATTTAATTCGGTTTTCAACTTTACCAATAGTAATCCAAAGAAAAAAGCAAGAAAATCACCCAAATACGAAAAATTTGAAAATTGTAATTGGTAATCTAGCTTTTTCCGCTTGGCTGGTAGAGCAACAAAAATCGGTATTTTGCAAATCTTCCCATTCAGCTCTAAGCGCTCATCTCTGCTAGTTTAGAAGGTATGGCGTAAAGTGTTTTTGACAACTTTTTGTGATTGCTGGCGTTCTAGACCAGCTAGAGAGCTTGTTTTAGGCTCAAATAAAAGAGGAACTTCCCCTCTTGAACGTCCTAGAGTTTCATTAATTTCGGTTTTCAACTTTACCAATAGTGATCCAAAAAAAAGGCAAGAAAATCACCCAAATACGAAAAATTTGAAATTTGAAATTGGTAATCTAGCTTTTTCCGCTTGGCTGGTAGAGCAACAAAAATCGGTATTTTGCAAACCTTCCCATTCAGCTCTAAGCGCTCATCTCTGCTAGTGTAGAAGGTATGGCGTAAAGTGTTTTTGACAACTTTTTGTGATTGCTGCCGTTCTAGACCAGGCAAGAAAATAACCAAAATACGAATAATTTGAAATTTGAAATTGGTAATCTAGCTATTTCCGCTTGGCATGTAGAGCAGTTTAAAGTTGTATGCCTGTAGACAAAAAACCCGGTCTTTTGAAAATTCTTCCCATTCAGCTCTAAGCGCTCATCTCTGCTAGTTTAGAAGGTATGGCGTAAAGTGTTTTTGATAACTTTTTGTGATTGCTGCCGTTCTAGACCAGCTAGAGAGCTTGTTTTAGGCTCAAATAAAAGAGGAACTTCCCCTCTTGAACGTCCTAGAGTTTCATTAATTTCGGTTTTCAACTTTACCAATAGTGATCAAAAAAAAAAGGCAAGAAAATCACCCAAATACGAAAAAATTTGAAATTTGAAATTGGTAATCTGGCTTTTTCCGCTTGGCTGGTAGAGCAACAAAAATCGGTATTTTGCAAACCTTCCCATTCAGCTCTAAGCGCTCATCTCTGCTAGTTTAGAAGGTATGGCGTAAAGTGTTTTTGACAACTTTTTGTAATTGCTGCCGTTCTAGACCAGGCAAGAAAATAACCAAAATACGAATAATTTGAAATTTGAAATTGGTAATCTAGCTTTTTCCGCTTAGCATGTAGAGCAGTTTAAAGTTGTATGCCTGTAGACAAAAAACCCGGTCTTTTAAAAATTCTTCCCATTCAACTCTAGGCGCTCTATCTCTGCTAGTGTAGAAGGTACGGCGTAAAGTGTTTTTGACAACTTTTTGTGATTGCTGCCGTTCTAGACCAGCTAGAGAGCTTGTTTTAGGGTCAAATAAAAGTGGAACTTCCCCTCTTCAACGTCCTAGAGTTTCATTTAATTCGGTTTTCAACTTTACCAATAGTAATCCAAAGAAAAAAGCAAGAAAATCACCCAAATACGAAAAATTTGAAAATTGTAATTGGTAATCTAGCTTTTTCCGCTTGGCTGGTAGAGCAACAAAAATCGGTATTTTGCAAATCTTCCCATTCAGCTCTAAGCGCTCATCTCTGCTAGTTTAGAAGGTATGGCGTAAAGTGTTTTTGACAACTTTTTGTGATTGCTGCCGTTCTAGACCAGCTAGAGAGCTTGTTTTAGGCTCAAATAAAAGAGGAACTTCCCCTCTTGAACGTCCTAGAGTTTCATTTAATTCGGTTTTCAACTTTACCAATAGTGATCCAAAAAAAAAAAGGCAAGAAAATCACCCAAATACGAAAAATTTGAAATTTGAAATTGGTAATCTAGCTTTTTCCGCTTGGCTGGTAGAGCAACAAAAATCGGTATTTTGCAAACCTTCCCATTCAGCTCTAAGCGCTCATCTCTGCTAGTTTAGAAGGTATGGCGTAAAGTGTTTTTAACAACTTTTTGTGATTGCTGCCGTTCTAGACCAGCTAGAGAGCTTGTTTTAGGCTCAAATAAAAGAGGAACTTCCCCTCTTGAACGTCCTAGAGTTTCATTTAATTCGGTTTTCAACTTTACCAATAGTGATCCAAAGAAAAAAGCAAGAAAAACACCCAAATACGAAAATTTGAAGTTTGAAACTGGTAATCTAGCTTTTTCCGCTTGGCTAGTAGAGCAACAAAAATCGGTATTTTTCGAATCTTCCCATTCAGCTCTAAGCGCTCATCTCTGCTAATTTAGATGGTATGGCGTAAAGTGTTTTTGACAACTTTTTGTGATTGCTGGCGTTCTAGACCAGCTAGAGAGCTTGTTTTAGGCTCAAATAAAAGAGGAACTTCCCCTCTTGAACGTCCTAGAGTTTCATTAATTTCGGTTTTCAACTTTACCAATAGTGATCCAAAGAAAAAGGCAAGAAAATCACCCAAATACGAAAATTTGAAATTCGAAATTGGTAATCTAGCTTTTTCCGCTTGGCTGGTAGAGCAACAAAAATCGGTATTTTGCAAACCTTCCCATACAGCTCTAAGCGCTCATCTCTGCTAGTTTAGAAGGTATGGCGTAAAGTGTTTTTGACAACTTTTTGTGATTGCTGCCGTTCTAGACCAGGCAAGAAAATAACCAAAATACGAATAATTTGAAATTTGAAATTGGTATTCTAGCTTTTTCCGCGTAGCATGTAGAGCAGTTTAAAGTTGTATGCCTGTAGACAAAAAACCCGGTCTTTTAAAAATTCTTCCCATTCAACTCTAGGCGCTCTATCTCTGCTAGTGTAGAAGGTACGGCGTAAAGTGTTTTTGACAACTTTTTGTGATTGCTGCCGTTCTAGACCAGCTAGAGAGCTAGTTTTAGGGTCAAATAAAAGTGGAACTTCCCCTCTTCAACGTCCTAGAGTTTCATTTAATTCGGTTTTCAACTTTACCAATAGTAATCCAAAGAAAAAAGCAAGAAAATCACCCAAATACGAAAAATTTGAAAATTGTAATTGGTAATCTAGCTTTTTCCGCTTGGCTGGTAGAGCAACAAAAATCGGTATTTTGCAAATCTTCCCATTCAGCTCTAAGCGCTCATCTCTGCTAGTTTAGAAGGTATGGCGTAAAGTGTTTTTGACAACTTTTTGTGATTGCTGCCGTTCTAGACCAGGCAAGAAAATAACCAAAATACGAATAATTTGAAATTTGAAATTGGTAATCTAGCTATTTCCGCTTGGCATGTAGAGCAGTTTAAAGTTGTATGCCTGTAGACAAAAAACCCGGTCTTTTGAAAATTCTTCCCATTCAGCTCTAAGCGCTCATCTCTGCTAGTTTAGAAGGTATGGCGTAAAGTGTTTTTGACAACTTTTTGTGATTGCCGCCGTTCTAGACCAGCTAGAGAGCTTGTTTTAGGCTCAAATAAAAGAGGAACTTCCCCTCTTGAACGTCCTAGAGTTTCATTAATTTCGGTTTTCAACTTTACCAATAGTGATCAAAAAAAAAAGGCAAGAAAATCACCCAAATACGAAAAAATTTGAAATTTGAAATTGGTAATCTAGCTTTTTCCGCTTGGCTGGTAGAGCAACAAAAATCGGTATTTTGCGAACCTTCCCATTCAGCTCTAAGCGCTCATCTCTGCTAGTTTAGAAGGTATGGCGTAAAGTGTTTTTGACAACTTTTTGTAATTGCTGCCGTTCTAGACCAGGCAAGAAAATAACCAAAATACGAATAATTTGAAATTTGAAATTGGTAATCTAGCTTTTTCCGCTTAGCATGTAGAGCAGTTTAAAGTTGTATGCCTGTAGACAAAAAACCCGGTCTTTTAAAAATTCTTCCCATTCAACTCTAGGCGCTCTATCTCTGCTAGTGTAGAAGGTACGGCGTAAAGTGTTTTTGACAACTTTTTGTGATTGCTGCCATTCTAGACCAGCTAGAGAGCTTGTTTTAGGGTCAAATAAAAGTGGAACTTCCCCTCTTCAACGTCCTAGAGTTTCATTTAATTCGGTTTTCAACTTTACCAATAGTAATCCAAAGAAAAAAGCAAGAAAATCACCCAAATACGAAAAATTTGAAAATTGTAATTGGTAATCTAGCTTTTTCCGCTTGGCTGGTAGAGCAACAAAAATCGGTATTTTGCAAATCTTCCCATTCAGCTCTAAGCGCTCATCTCTGCTAGTTTAGAAGGTATGGCGTAAAGTGTTTTTGACAACTTTTTGTGATTGCTGCCGTTCTAGACCAGCTAGAGAGCTTGTTTTAGGCTCAAATAAAAGAGGAACTTCCCCTCTTGAACGTCCTAGAGTTTCATTTAATTCGGTTTTCAACTTTACCAATAGTGATCCAAAGAAAAAAGCAAGAAAATCACCCAAATACGAAAAATTTGAAATTTGAAATTGGTAATCTAGCTTTTTCCGCTTGGCTGGTAGAGCAACAAAAATCGGTATTTTGCAAACCTTCCCATTCAGCTCTAAGCGCTCATCTCTGCTAGTTTAGAAGGTATGGCGTAAAGTGTTTTTAACAACTTTTTGTGATTGCTGCCGTTCTAGACCAGCTAGAGAGCTTGTTTTAGGCTCAAATAAAAGAGGAACTTCCCCTCTTGAACGTCCTAGAGTTTCATTTAATTCGGTTTTCAACTTTACCAATAGTGATCCAAAGAAAAAAGCAAGAAAAACACCCAAATACGAAAATTTGAAGTTTGAAACTGGTAATCTAGCTTTTTCCGCTTGGCTAGTAGAGCAACAAAAATCGGTATTTTTCAAATCTTCCCATTCAGCTCTAAGCGCTCATCTCTGCTAATTTAGATGGTATGGCGTAAAGTGTTTTTGACAACTTTTTGTGATTGCTGCCGTTCTAGACCAGCTAGAGAGCTTGTTTTAGGCTCAAATAAAAGAGGAACTTCCCCTCTTGAACGTCCTAGAGTTTCATTTAATTCGGTTTTCAACTTTACCAATAGTGATCCAAAGAAAAAGGCAAGAAAATCACCCAAATACGAAAATTTGAAATTCGAAATTGTTAATCTAGCTTTTTTCGCTTGGCTGGTAGAGCAACAAAAATCGGTATTTTGCAAATTCTTCCCATTCAGCACTAAGCGCTCATCTGTGCTAGTTTAGAAGGTATGGCGTAAAGTATTTTTGACAACTTTTTGTGATTGCTGCCGTTCTAGACCAGCTAGAGAGCTTGTTTTAGGCTCAAATAAAAGAGGAACTTCCCCTCTTAAACGTCCTGGAGTTTCATTTAATTCGGTTTCAACTTTACCAATAGTAATCAAAGAAAAAGGCAAGAAAATAACCAAAATACGAAAACTTTGAAATTCGAAATTGGTAATCTAGCTTTTTCCGCTTGGCTGGTAGAGCAACAAAAATCGGTATTTTGCAAATTCTTCCCATTCAGCACTAAGCGCTCATCTGTGCTAGTTTAGAAGGTATGGCGTAAAGTATTTTTGACAACTTTTTGTGATTGCTGCCGTTCTAGACCAGCTAGAGAGCTTGTTTTAGGCTCAAATAAAAGAGGAACTTCCCCTCTTAAACGTCCTGGAGTTTCATTTAATTCGGTTTCAACTTTACCAATAGTAATCAAAGAAAAAGGCAAGAAAATAACCAAAATACGAAAACTTTGAAATTCGAAATTGGTAATCTAGCTTTTTCCGCTTGGCTGGTAGAGCAACAAAAATCGGTATTTTTCAAATCATCCCATTCAGCTCTAAGCGCTCATCTGTGCTAGTTTAGAAGGTATGGCGTAAAGTATTTTTGACAACTTTTTGTGATTGCTGCCGTTCTAGACCAGCTAGAGAGCTTGTTTTAGGCTCAAATAAAAGAGGAACTTCCCCTCTTAAACGTCCTGGAGTTTCATTTAATTCGGTTTCAACTTTACCAATAGTAATCAAAGAAAAAGGCAAGAAAATAACCAAAATACGAAAACTTTGAAATTCGAAATTGGTAATCTAGCTTTTTCCGCTTGGCTGGTAGAGCAACAAAAATCGGTATTTTTCAAATCATCCCATTCAGCTCTAAGCGCTCATCTCTGCTAGTTTAGATGGTATGGCGTAAAGTGTTTTTGACAACTTTTTGTGATTGCTGCCGTTCTAGACCAGCTAGAGAGCTTGTTTTAGGCTCAAATAAAAGAGGAACTTCCCCTCTTAAACGTCCTAGAGTTTAATTTAATTGGGTTTCCAACTTTACCAATAGTGATCCAAAGAATAAGGCAAGAAAATAACCAAAATACGAAAAATTTGAAATTGGTAATCTAGCTTTTTCCGCTTGGCTTGTAGAGCAGTTTAAAGTTGTATGCCTGTAGACAAAAAACCCGGTCTTTTCAAAATTCTTCCCATTCAACTCTAGGCGCTCTATCTCTGCTAGTTTAGAAGGTATGGCGTAAAGTGTTTTTGACAACTTTTTGTATTGCTGCCGTTCTAGACCAGCTAGAGAGCTTGTTTTAGGCTCAAATAAAAGAGGAACTTCCCCTCTTGAACGTCCTAGAGTTTCATTTAATTCGGTTTTCAACTTTACCAATTGTGATCCAAAGAAAAAAGCAAGAAAATCACCCAAATACGAAAAATTTTAAATATGAAATTGGTAATCTAGCTTTTTCCGCTTGGCTGGTAGAGCAACAAAAATCGGTATTTTGCAAATTCTTCCCATTCAGCTCTAAGCGCTCATCTCTGCTAGTATAGAAGGTAATTCGGTTTTCAACTTTACCAATAGTAATCCAAAGAAAAAAGCAAGAAAATCACCCAAATACGAAAAATTTGAAAATTGTAATTGGTAATCTAGCTTTTTCCGCTTGGCTGGTAGAGCAACAAAAATCGGTATTTTGCAAATCTTCCCATTCAGCTCTAAGCGCTCATCTCTGCTAGTTTAGAAGGTATGGCGTAAAGTGTTTTTGACAACTTTTTGTGATTGCTGCCGTTCTAGACCAGCTAGAGAGCTTGTTTTAGGCTCAAATAAAAGAGGAACTTCCCCTCTTGAACGTCCTAGAGTTTCATTTAATTCGGTTTTCAACTTTACCAATAGTGATCCAAAAAAAAAAAGGCAAGAAAATCACCCAAATACGAAAAATTTGAAATTTGAAATTGGTAATCTAGCTTTTTCCGCTTGGCTGGTAGAGCAACAAAAATCGGTATTTTGCAAACCTTCCCATTCAGCTCTAAGCGCTCATCTCTGCTAGTTTAGAAGGTATGGCGTAAAGTGTTTTTAACAACTTTTTGTGATTGCTGCCGTTCTAGACCAGCTAGAGAGCTTGTTTTAGGCTCAAATAAAAGAGGAACTTCCCCTCTTGAACGTCCTAGAGTTTCATTTAATTCGGTTTTCAACTTTACCAATAGTGATCCAAAGAAAAAAGCAAGAAAAACACCCAAATACGAAAATTTGAAGTTTGAAACTGGTAATCTAGCTTTTTCCGCTTGGCTAGTAGAGCAACAAAAATCGGTATTTTTCAAATCTTCCCATTCAGCTCTAAGCGCTCATCTCTGCTAATTTAGATGGTATGGCGTAAAGTGTTTTTGACAACTTTTTGTGATTGCTGCCGTTCTAGACCAGCTAGAGAGCTTGTTTTAGGCTCAAATAAAAGAGGAACTTCCCCTCTTGAACGTCCTAGAGTTTCATTTAATTCGGTTTTCAACTTTACCAATAGTGATCCAAAGAAAAAGGCAAGAAAATCACCCAAATACGAAAATTTGAAATTCGAAATTGTTAATCTAGCTTTTTTCGCTTGGCTGGTAGAGCAACAAAAATCGGTATTTTGCAAATTCTTCCCATTCAGCACTAAGCGCTCATCTGTGCTAGTTTAGAAGGTATGGCGTAAAGTATTTTTGACAACTTTTTGTGATTGCTGCCGTTCTAGACCAGCTAGAGAGCTTGTTTTAGGCTCAAATAAAAGAGGAACTTCCCCTCTTAAACGTCCTGGAGTTTCATTTAATTCGGTTTCAACTTTACCAATAGTAATCAAAGAAAAAGGCAAGAAAATAACCAAAATACGAAAACTTTGAAATTCGAAATTGGTAATCTAGCTTTTTCCGCTTGGCTGGTAGAGCAACAAAAATCGGTATTTTTCAAATCATCCCATTCAGCTCTAAGCGCTCATCTCTGCTAGTTTAGATGGTATGGCGTAAAGTGTTTTTGACAACTTTTTGTGATTGCTGCCGTTCTAGACCAGCTAGAGAGCTTGTTTTAGGCTCAAATAAAAGAGGAACTTCCCCTCTTAAACGTCCTAGAGTTTAATTTAATTGGGTTTCCAACTTTACCAATAGTGATCCAAAGAATAAGGCAAGAAAATAACCAAAATACGAAAAATTTGAAATTGGTAATCTAGCTTTTTCCGCTTGGCTTGTAGAGCAGTTTAAAGTTGTATGCCTGTAGACAAAAAACCCGGTCTTTTCAAAATTCTTCCCATTCAACTCTAGGCGCTCTATCTCTGCTAGTTTAGAAGGTATGGCGTAAAGTGTTTTTGACAACTTTTTGTATTGCTGCCGTTCTAGACCAGCTAGAGAGCTTGTTTTAGGCTCAAATAAAAGAGGAACTTCCCCTCTTGAACGTCCTAGAGTTTCATTTAATTCGGTTTTCAACTTTACCAATTGTGATCCAAAGAAAAAAGCAAGAAAATCACCCAAATACGAAAAATTTTAAATATGAAATTGGTAATCTAGCTTTTTCCGCTTGGCTGGTAGAGCAACAAAAATCGGTATTTTGCAAATTCTTCCCATTCAGCTCTAAGCGCTCATCTCTGCTAGTATAGAAGGTAATTCGGTTTTCAACTTTACCAATAGTAATCCAAAGAAAAAAGCAAGAAAATCACCCAAATACGAAAAATTTGAAAATTGTAATTGGTAATCTAGCTTTTTCCGCTTGGCTGGTAGAGCAACAAAAATCGGTATTTTGCAAATCTTCCCATTCAGCTCTAAGCGCTCATCTCTGCTAGTTTAGAAGGTATGGCGTAAAGTGTTTTTGACAACTTTTTGTGATTGCTGGCGTTCTAGACCAGCTAGAGAGCTTGTTTTAGGCTCAAATAAAAGAGGAACTTCCCCTCTTGAACGTCCTAGAGTTTCATTTAATTCGGTTTTCAACTTTACCAATAGTGATCAAAGAAAAAGGCAAGAAAATAACCAAAATACGAAAAATTTGAAATTCGAAATTGGTAATCTAGCTTTTTCCGCTTGGCTTGTAGAGCAGTTTAAAGTTGTATGCCTGTAGACAAAAAACCCGGTCTTTTAAAAATTCTTCCCATTCAACTCTAGGCGCTCTATCTCTGCTAGTGTAGAAGGTACGGCGTAAAGTGTTTTTGACAACTTTTTGTGATTGCTGCCGTTCTAGACCAGCTAGAGAGCTTGTTTTAGGCTCAAATAAAAGTGGAACTTCCCCTCTTGAACGTCCTAGAGTTTCATTTAATTCGGTTTTCAACTTTACCAATTGTGATCCAAAGAAAAAAGCAAGAAAATCACCCAAATACGAAACATTTTAAATATGAAATTGGTAATCTAGCTTTTTCCGCTTGGCTGGTAGAGCAACAAAAATCGGTATTTTGCAAATTCTTCCCATTCAGCTCTAAGCGCTCATCTCTGCTAGTATAGAAGGTATGGCGTAAAGTGTTTTTGACAACTTTTTGTGATTGCTGCCGTTCTAGACCAGCTAGAGAGCTTGTTTTAGGCTCAAATAAAAGAGGAACTTCCCCTCTTGAACGTCCTAGAGTTTCATTAATTTCGGTTTTCAACTTTACCAATAGTGATCAAAAAAAAAAAGGCAAGAAAATCACCCAAATACGAAAAAATTTGAAATTTGAAATTGGTAATCTAGCTTTTTCCGCTTGGCTGGTAGAGCAACAAAAATCGGTATTTTGCAAACCTTCCCATTCAGCTCTAAGCGCTCATCTCTGCTAGTTTAGAAGGTATGGCGTAAAGTGTTTTTGACAACTTTTTGTAATTGCTGCCGTTCTAGACCAGGCAAGAAAATAACCAAAATACGAATAATTTGAAATTTGAAATTGGTAATCTAGCTTTTTCCGCTTAGCATGTAGAGCAGTTTAAAGTTGTATGCCTGTAGACAAAAAACCCGGTCTTTTAAAAATTCTTCCCATTCAACTCTAGGCGCTCTATCTCTGCTAGTGTAGAAGGTACGGCGTAAAGTGTTTTTGACAACATTTTGTGATTGCTGCCGTTCTAGACCAGCTAGAGAGCTTGTTTTAGGGTCAAATAAAAGTGGAACTTCCCCTCTTCAACGTCCTAGAGTTTCATTTAATTCGGTTTTCAACTTTACCAATAGTAATCCAAAGAAAAAAGCAAGAAAATCACCCAAATACGAAAAATTTGAAAATTGTAATTGGTAATCTAGCTTTTTCCGCTTGGCTGGTAGAGCAACAAAAATCGGTATTTTGCAAATCTTCCCATTCAGCTCTAAGCGCTCATCTCTGCTAGTTTAGAAGGTATGGCGTAAAGTGTTTTTGACAACTTTTTGTGATTGCTGCCGTTCTAGACCAGCTAGAGAGCTTGTTTTAGGCTCAAATAAAAGAGGAACTTCCCCTCTTGAACGTCCTAGAGTTTCATTTAATTCGGTTTTCAACTTTACCAATAGTGATCCAAAAAAAAAAAGGCAAGAAAATCACCCAAATACGAAAAATTTGAAATTTGAAATTGGTAATCTAGCTTTTTCCGCTTGGCTGGTAGAGCAACAAAAATCGGTATTTTGCAAACCTTCCCATTCAGCTCTAAGCGCTCATCTCTGCTAGTTTAGAAGGTATGGCGTAAAGTGTTTTTAACAACTTTTTGTGATTGCTGCCGTTCTAGACCAGCTAGAGAGCTTGTTTTAGGCTCAAATAAAAGAGGAACTTCCCCTCTTGAACGTCCTAGAGTTTCATTTAATTCGGTTTTCAACTTTACCAATAGTGATCCAAAGAAAAAAGCAAGAAAAACACCCAAATACGAAAATTTGAAGTTTGAAACTGGTAATCCAGCTTTTTCCGCTTGGCTAGTAGAGCAACAAAAATCGGTATTTTTCAAATCTTCCCATTCAGCTCTAAGCGCTCATCTCTGCTAATTTAGATGGTATGGCGTAAAGTGTTTTTGACAACTTTTTGTGATTGCTGCCGTTCTAGACCAGCTAGAGAGCTTGTTTTAGGCTCAAATAAAAGAGGAACTTCCCCTCTTGAACGTCCTAGAGTTTCATTTAATTCGGTTTTCAACTTTACCAATAGTGATCCAAAGAAAAAGGCAAGAAAATCACACAAATACGAAAATTTGAAATTCGAAATTGTTAATCTAGCTTTTTTCGCTTGGCTGGTAGAGCAACAAAAATCGGTATTTTGCAAATTCTTCCCATTCAGCACTAAGCGCTCATCTGTGCTAGTTTAGAAGGTATGGCGTAAAGTATTTTTGACAACTTTTTGTGATTGCTGCCGTTCTAGACCAGCTAGAGAGCTTGTTTTAGGCTCAAATAAAAGAGGAACTTCCCCTCTTAAACGTCCTGGAGTTTCATTTAATTCGGTTTCAACTTTACCAATAGTAATCAAAGACAAAGGCAAGAAAATAACCAAAATACGAAAACTTTGAAATTCGAAATTGGTAATCTAGCTTTTTCCGCTTGGCTGGTAGAGCAACAAAAATCGGTATTTTTCAAATCATCCCATTCAGCTCTAAGCGCTCATCTCTGCTAGTTTAGATGGTATGGCGTAAAGTGTTTTTGACAACTTTTTGTGATTGCTGCCGTTCTAGACCAGCTAGAGAGCTTGTTTTAGGCTCAAATAAAAGAGGAACTTCCCCTCTTAAACGTCCTAGAGTTTAATTTAATTGGGTTTCCAACTTTACCAATAGTGATCCAAAGAATAAGGCAAGAAAATAACCAAAATACGAAAAATTTGAAATTGGTAATCTAGCTTTTTCCGCTTGGCTTGTAGAGCAGTTTAAAGTTGTATGCCTGTAGACAAAAAACCCGGTCTTTTCAAAATTCTTCCCATTCAACTCTAGGCGCTCTATCTCTGCTAGTGTAGAAGGTACGGCGTAAAGTGTTTTTGACAACTTTTTGTGATTGCTGCCGTTCTAGACCAGCTAGAGAGCTTGTTTTAGGCTCAAATAAAAGTGGAACTTCCCCTCTTGAACGTCCTAGAGTTTCATTTAATTCGGTTTTCAACTTTACCAATTGTGATCCAAAGAAAAAAGCAAGAAAATCACCCAAATACGAAACATTTTAAATATGAAATTGGTAATCTAGCTTTTTCCGCTTGGCTGGTAGAGCAACAAAAATCGGTATTTTGCAAATTCTTCCCATTCAGCTCTAAGCGCTCATCTCTGCTAGTATAGAAGGTATGGCGTAAAGTGTTTTTGACAACTTTTTGTGATTGCTGCCGTTCTAGACCAGCTAGAGAGCTTGTTTTAGGCTCAAATAAAAGAGGAACTTCCCCTCTTGAACGTCCTAGAGTTTCATTAATTTCGGTTTTCAACTTTACCAATAGTGATCAAAAAAAAAAAGGCAAGAAAATCACCCAAATACGAAAAAATTTGAAATTTGAAATTGGTAATCTAGCTTTTTCCGCTTGGCTGGTAGAGCAACAAAAATCGGTATTTTGCAAACCTTCCCATTCAGCTCTAAGCGCTCATCTCTGCTAGTTTAGAAGGTATGGCGTAAAGTGTTTTTGACAACTTTTTGTAATTGCTGCCGTTCTAGACCAGGCAAGAAAATAACCAAAATACGAATAATTTGAAATTGGTAATCTAGCTTTTTCCGCTTAGCATGTAGAGCAGTTTAAAGTTGTATGCCTGTAGACAAAAAACCCGGTCTTTTAAAAATTCTTCCCATTCAACTCTAGGCGCTCTATCTCTGCTAGTGTAGAAGGTACGGCGTAAAGTGTTTTTGACAACATTTTGTGATTGCTGCCGTTCTAGACCAGCTAGAGAGCTTGTTTTAGGGTCAAATAAAAGTGGAACTTCCCCTCTTCAACGTCCTAGAGTTTCATTTAATTCGGTTTTCAACTTTACCAATAGTAATCCAAAGAAAAAAGCAAGAAAATCACCCAAATACGAAACATTTTAAATATGAAATTGGTAATCTAGCTTTTTCCGCTTGGCTGGTAGAGCAACAAAAATCGGTATTTTGCAAATTCTTCCCATTCAGCTCTAAGCGCTCATCTCTGCTAGTATAGAAGGTATGGCGTAAAGTGTTTTTGACAACTTTTTGTGATTGCTGCCGTTCTAGACCAGCTAGAGAGCTTGTTTTAGGCTCAAATAAAAGAGGAACTTCCCCTCTTAAACGTCCTGGAGTTTCATTTAATTCGGTTTCAACTTTACCAATAGTAATCAAAGAAAAAGGCAAGAAAATAACCAAAATACGAAAAATTTGAAAATTGTAATTGGTAATCTAGCTTTTTCCGCTTGGCTGGTAGAGCAACAAAAATCGGTATTTTGCAAATCTTCCCATTCAGCTCTAAGCGCTCATCTCTGCTAGTTTAGAAGGTATGGCGTAAAGTGTTTTTGACAACTTTTTGTGATTGCTGGCGTTCTAGACCAGCTAGAGAGCTTGTTTTAGGCTCAAATAAAAGAGGAACTTCCCCTCTTGAACGTCCTAGAGTTTCATTTAATTCGGTTTTCAACTTTACCAATAGTGATCAAAGAAAAAGGCAAGAAAATAACCAAAATACGAAAAATTTGAAATTCGAAATTGGTAATCTAGCTTTTTCCGCTTGGCTTGTAGAGCAGTTTAAAGTTGTATGCCTGTAGACAAAAAACCCGGTCTTTTAAAAATTCTTCCCATTCAACTCTAGGCGCTCTATCTCTGCTAGTGTAGAAGGTACGGCGTAAAGTGTTTTTGACAACTTTTTGTGATTGCTGCCGTTCTAGACCAGCTAGAGAGCTTGTTTTAGGCTCAAATAAAAGTGGAACTTCCCCTCTTGAACGTCCTAGAGTTTCATTTAATTCGGTTTTCAACTTTACCAATTGTGATCCAAAGAAAAAAGCAAGAAAATCACCCAAATACGAAACATTTTAAATATGAAATTGGTAATCTAGCTTTTTCCGCTTGGCTGGTAGAGCAACAAAAATCGGTATTTTGCAAATTCTTCCCATTCAGCTCTAAGCGCTCATCTCTGCTAGTATAGAAGGTATGGCGTAAAGTGTTTTTGACAACTTTTTGTGATTGCTGCCGTTCTAGACCAGCTAGAGAGCTTGTTTTAGGCTCAAATAAAAGAGGAACTTCCCCTCTTGAACGTCCTAGAGTTTCATTAATTTCGGTTTTCAACTTTACCAATAGTGATCAAAAAAAAAAAGGCAAGAAAATCACCCAAATACGAAAAAATTTGAAATTTGAAATTGGTAATCTAGCTTTTTCCGCTTGGCTGGTAGAGCAACAAAAATCGGTATTTTGCAAACCTTCCCATTCAGCTCTAAGCGCTCATCTCTGCTAGTTTAGAAGGTATGGCGTAAAGTGTTTTTGACAACTTTTTGTAATTGCTGCCGTTCTAGACCAGGCAAGAAAATAACCAAAATACGAATAATTTGAAATTTGAAATTGGTAATCTAGCTTTTTCCGCTTAGCATGTAGAGCAGTTTAAAGTTGTATGCCTGTAGACAAAAAACCCGGTCTTTTAAAAATTCTTCCCATTCAACTCTAGGCGCTCTATCTCTGCTAGTGTAGAAGGTACGGCGTAAAGTGTTTTTGACAACATTTTGTGATTGCTGCCGTTCTAGACCAGCTAGAGAGCTTGTTTTAGGGTCAAATAAAAGTGGAACTTCCCCTCTTCAACGTCCTAGAGTTTCATTTAATTCGGTTTTCAACTTTACCAATAGTAATCCAAAGAAAAAAGCAAGAAAATCACCCAAATACGAAAAATTTGAAAATTGTAATTGGTAATCTAGCTTTTTCCGCTTGGCTGGTAGAGCAACAAAAATCGGTATTTTGCAAATCTTCCCATTCAGCTCTAAGCGCTCATCTCTGCTAGTTTAGAAGGTATGGCGTAAAGTGTTTTTGACAACTTTTTGTGATTGCTGCCGTTCTAGACCAGCTAGAGAGCTTGTTTTAGGCTCAAATAAAAGAGGAACTTCCCCTCTTGAACGTCCTAGAGTTTCATTTAATTCGGTTTTCAACTTTACCAATAGTGATCCAAAAAAAAAAAGGCAAGAAAATCACCCAAATACGAAAAATTTGAAATTTGAAATTGGTAATCTAGCTTTTTCCGCTTGGCTGGTAGAGCAACAAAAATCGGTATTTTGCAAACCTTCCCATTCAGCTCTAAGCGCTCATCTCTGCTAGTTTAGAAGGTATGGCGTAAAGTGTTTTTAACAACTTTTTGTGATTGCTGCCGTTCTAGACCAGCTAGAGAGCTTATTTTAGGCTCAAATAAAAGAGGAACTTCCCCTCTTGAACGTCCTAGAGTTTCATTTAATTCGGTTTTCAACTTTACCAATAGTGATCCAAAGAAAAAAGCAAGAAAAACACCCAAATACGAAAATTTGAAGTTTGAAACTGGTAATCTAGCTTTTTCCGCTTGGCTAGTAGAGCAACAAAAATCGGTATTTTTCAAATCTTCCCATTCAGCTCTAAGCGCTCATCTCTGCTAATTTAGATGGTATGGCGTAAAGTGTTTTTGACAACTTTTTGTGATTGCTGCCGTTCTAGACCAGCTAGAGAGCTTGTTTTAGGCTCAAATAAAAGAGGAACTTCCCCTCTTGAACGTCCTAGAGTTTCATTTAATTCGGTTTTCAACTTTACCAATAGTGATCCAAAGAAAAAGGCAAGAAAATCACACAAATACGAAAATTTGAAATTCGAAATTGTTAATCTAGCTTTTTTCGCTTGGCTGGTAGAGCAACAAAAATCGGTATTTTGCAAATTCTTCCCATTCAGCTCTAAGCGCTCATCTCTGCTAGTATAGAAGGTATGGCGTAAAGTGTTTTTGACAACTTTTTGTGATTGCTGCCGTTCTAGACCAGCTAGAGAGCTTGTTTTAGGCTCAAATAAAAGAGGAACTTCCCCTCTTGAACGTCCTAGAGTTTCATTAATTTCGGTTTTCAACTTTACCAATAGTGATCAAAAAAAAAAAGGCAAGAAAATCACCCAAATACGAAAAAATTTGAAATTTGAAATTGGTAATCTAGCTTTTTCCGCTTGGCTGGTAGAGCAACAAAAATCGGTATTTTGCAAACCTTCCCATTCAGCTCTAAGCGCTCATCTCTGCTAGTTTAGAAGGTATGGCGTAAAGTGTTTTTGACAACTTTTTGTAATTGCTGCCGTTCTAGACCAGGCAAGAAAATAACCAAAATACGAATAATTTGAAATTTGAAATTGGTAATCTAGCTTTTTCCGCTTAGCATGTAGAGCAGTTTAAAGTTGTATGCCTGTAGACAAAAAACCCGGTCTTTTAAAAATTCTTCCCATTCAACTCTAGGCGCTCTATCTCTGCTAGTGTAGAAGGTACGGCGTAAAGTGTTTTTGACAACATTTTGTGATTGCTGCCGTTCTAGACCAGCTAGAGAGCTTGTTTTAGGGTCAAATAAAAGTGGAACTTCCCCTCTTCAACGTCCTAGAGTTTCATTTAATTCGGTTTTCAACTTTACCAATAGTAATCCAAAGAAAAAAGCAAGAAAATCACCCAAATACGAAAAATTTGAAAATTGTAATTGGTAATCTAGCTTTTTCCGCTTGGCTGGTAGAGCAACAAAAATCGGTATTTTGCAAATCTTCCCATTCAGCTCTAAGCGCTCATCTCTGCTAGTTTAGAAGGTATGGCGTAAAGTGTTTTTGACAACTTTTTGTGATTGCTGCCGTTCTAGACCAGCTAGAGAGCTTGTTTTAGGCTCAAATAAAAGAGGAACTTCCCCTCTTGAACGTCCTAGAGTTTCATTTAATTCGGTTTTCAACTTTACCAATAGTGATCCAAAAAAAAAAAGGCAAGAAAATCACCCAAATACGAAAAATTTGAAATTTGAAATTGGTAATCTAGCTTTTTCCGCTTGGCTGGTAGAGCAACAAAAATCGGTATTTTGCAAACCTTCCCATTCAGCTCTAAGCGCTCATCTCTGCTAGTTTAGAAGGTATGGCGTAAAGTGTTTTTAACAACTTTTTGTGATTGCTGCCGTTCTAGACCAGCTAGAGAGCTTGTTTTAGGCTCAAATAAAAGAGGAACTTCCCCTCTTGAACGTCCTAGAGTTTCATTTAATTCGGTTTTCAACTTTACCAATAGTGATCCAAAGAAAAAAGCAAGAAAAACACCCAAATACGAAAATTTGAAGTTTGAAACTGGTAATCTAGCTTTTTCCGCTTGGCTAGTAGAGCAACAAAAATCGGTATTTTTCAAATCTTCCCATTCAGCTCTAAGCGCTCATCTCTGCTAATTTAGATGGTATGGCGTAAAGTGTTTTTGACAACTTTTTGTGATTGCTGCCGTTCTAGACCAGCTAGAGAGCTTGTTTTAGGCTCAAATAAAAGAGGAACTTCCCCTCTTGAACGTCCTAGAGTTTCATTTAATTCGGTTTTCAACTTTACCAATAGTGATCCAAAGAAAAAGGCAAGAAAATCACACAAATACGAAAATTTGAAATTCGAAATTGTTAATCTAGCTTTTTTCGCTTGGCTGGTAGAGCAACAAAAATCGGTATTTTGCAAATTCTTCCCATTCAGCACTAAGCGCTCATCTGTGCTAGTTTAGAAGGTATGGCGTAAAGTATTTTTGACAACTTTTTGTGATTGCTGCCGTTCTAGACCAGCTAGAGAGCTTGTTTTAGGCTCAAATAAAAGAGGAACTTCCCCTCTTAAACGTCCTGGAGTTTCATTTAATTCGGTTTCAACTTTACCAATAGTAATCAAAGAAAAAGGCAAGAAAATAACCAAAATACGAAAACTTTGAAATTCGAAATTGGTAATCTAGCTTTTTCCGCTTGGCTGGTAGAGCAACAAAAATCGGTATTTTTCAAATCATCCCATTCAGCTCTAAGCGCTCATCTCTGCTAGTTTAGATGGTATGGCGTAAAGTGTTTTTGACAACTTTTTGTGATTGCTGCCGTTCTAGACCAGCTAGAGAGCTTGTTTTAGGCTCAAATAAAAGAGGAACTTCCCCTCTTAAACGTCCTAGAGTTTAATTTAATTGGGTTTCCAACTTTACCAATAGTGATCCAAAGAATAAGGCAAGAAAATAACCAAAATACGAAAAATTTGAAATTGGTAATCTAGCTTTTTCCGCTTGGCTTGTAGAGCAGTTTAAAGTTGTATGCCTGTAGACAAAAAACCCGGTCTTTTCAAAATTCTGTCCATTCAACTCTAGGCGCTCTATCTCTGCTAGTTTAGAAGGTATGGCGTAAAGTGTTTTTGACAACTTTTTGTATTGCTGCCGTTCTAGACCAGCTAGAGAGCTTGTTTTAGGCTCAAATAAAAGAGGAACTTCCCCTCTTGAACGTCCTAGAGTTTCATTTAATTCGGTTTTCAACTTTACCAATTGTGATCCAAAGAAAAAAGCAAGAAAATCACCCAAATACGAAAAATTTTAAATATGAAATTGGTAATCTAGCTTTTTCCGCTTGGCTTGTAGAGCAGTTTAAAGTTGTATGCCTGTAGACAAAAAACCCGGTCTTTTAAAAATTCTTCCCATTCAACTCTAGGCGCTCTATCTCTGCTAGTGTAGAAGGTACGGCGTAAAGTGTTTTTGACAACATTTTGTGATTGCTGCCGTTCTAGACCAGCTAGAGAGCTTGTTTTAGGGTCAAATAAAAGTGGAACTTCCCCTCTTCAACGTCCTAGAGTTTCATTTAATTCGGTTTTCAACTTTACCAATAGTAATCCAAAGAAAAAAGCAAGAAAATCACCCAAATACGAAAAATTTGAAAATTGTAATTGGTAATCTAGCTTTTTCCGCTTGGCTGGTAGAGCAACAAAAATCGGTATTTTGCAAATCTTCCCATTCAGCTCTAAGCGCTCATCTCTGCTAGTTTAGAAGGTATGGCGTAAAGTGTTTTTGACAACTTTTTGTGATTGCTGCCGTTCTAGACCAGCTAGAGAGCTTGTTTTAGGCTCAAATAAAAGAGGAACTTCCCCTCTTAAACGTCCTAGAGTTTAATTTAATTGGGTTTCCAACTTTACCAATAGTGATCCAAAGAATAAGGCAAGAAAATAACCAAAATACGAAAAATTTGAAATTGGTAATCTAGCTTTTTCCGCTTGGCTTGTAGAGCAGTTTAAAGTTGTATGCCTGTAGACAAAAAGCCCGGTCTTTTCAAAATTCTTCCCATTCAACTCTAGGCGCTCTATCTCTGCTAGTTTAGAAGGTATGGCGTAAAGTGTTTTTGACAACTTTTTGTAATTGCTGCCGTTCTAGACCAGGCAAGAAAATAACCAAAATACGAATAATTTGAAATTTGAAATTGGTAATCTAGCTTTTTCCGCTTAGCATGTAGAGCAGTTTAAAGTTGTATGCCTGTAGACAAAAAACCCGGTCTTTTAAAAATTCTTCCCATTCAACTCTAGGCGCTCTATCTCTGCTAGTGTAGAAGGTACGGCGTAAAGTGTTTTTGACAACATTTTGTGATTGCTGCCGTTCTAGACCAGCTAGAGAGCTTGTTTTAGGGTCAAATAAAAGTGGAACTTCCCCTCTTCAACGTCCTAGAGTTTCATTTAATTCGGTTTTCAACTTTACCAATAGTAATCCAAAGAAAAAAGCAAGAAAATCACCCAAATACGAAAAATTTGAAAATTGTAATTGGTAATCTAGCTTTTTCCGCTTGGCTGGTAGAGCAACAAAAATCGGTATTTTGCAAATCTTCCCATTCAGCTCTAAGCGCTCATCTCTGCTAGTTTAGAAGGTATGGCGTAAAGTGTTTTTGACAACTTTTTGTGATTGCTGCCGTTCTAGACCAGCTAGAGAGCTTGTTTTAGGCTCAAATAAAAGAGGAACTTCCCCTCTTGAACGTCCTAGAGTTTCATTAATTTCGGTTTTCAACTTTACCAATAGTGATCAAAAAAAAAAAGGCAAGAAAATCACCCAAATACGAAAAAATTTGAAATTTGAAATTGGTAATCTAGCTTTTTCCGCTTGGCTGGTAGAGCAACAAAAATCGGTATTTTGCAAACCTTCCCATTCAGCTCTAAGCGCTCATCTCTGCTAGTTTAGAAGGTATGGCGTAAAGTGTTTTTGACAACTTTTTGTAATTGCTGCCGTTCTAGACCAGGCAAGAAAATAACCAAAATACGAATAATTTGAAATTTGAAATTGGTAATCTAGCTTTTTCCGCTTAGCATGTAGAGCAGTTTAAAGTTGTATGCCTGTAGACAAAAAACCCGGTCTTTTAAAAATTCTTCCCATTCAACTCTAGGCGCTCTATCTCTGCTAGTGTAGAAGGTACGGCGTAAAGTGTTTTTGACAACATTTTGTGATTGCTGCCGTTCTAGACCAGCTAGAGAGCTTGTTTTAGGCTCAAATAAAAGAGGAACTTCCCCTCTTGAACGTCCTAGAGTTTCATTAATTTCGGTTTTCAACTTTACCAATAGTGATCAAAAAAAAAAAGGCAAGAAAATCACCCAAATACGAAAAAATTTGAAATTTGAAATTGGTAATCTAGCTTTTTCCGCTTGGCTGGTAGAGCAACAAAAATCGGTATTTTGCAAACCTTCCCATTCAGCTCTAAGCGCTCATCTCTGCTAGTTTAGAAGGTATGGCGTAAAGTGTTTTTGACAACTTTTTGTAATTGCTGCCGTTCTAGACCAGGCAAGAAAATAACCAAAATACGAATAATTTGAAATTTGAAATTGGTAATCTAGCTTTTTCCGCTTAGCATGTAGAGCAGTTTAAAGTTGTATGCCTGTAGACAAAAAACCCGGTCTTTTAAAAATTCTTCCCATTCAACTCTAGGCGCTCTATCTCTGCTAGTGTAGAAGGTACGGCGTAAAGTGTTTTTGACAACATTTTGTGATTGCTGCCGTTCTAGACCAGCTAGAGAGCTTGTTTTAGGGTCAAATAAAAGTGGAACTTCCCCTCTTCAACGTCCTAGAGTTTCATTTAATTCGGTTTTCAACTTTACCAATAGTAATCCAAAGAAAAAAGCAAGAAAATCACCCAAATACGAAAAATTTGAAAATTGTAATTGGTAATCTAGCTTTTTCCGCTTGGCTGGTAGAGCAACAAAAATCGGTATTTTGCAAATCTTCCCATTCAGCTCTAAGCGCTCATCTCTGCTAGTTTAGAAGGTATGGCGTAAAGTGTTTTTGACAACTTTTTGTGATTGCTGCCGTTCTAGACCAGCTAGAGAGCTTGTTTTAGGCTCAAATAAAAGAGGAACTTCCCCTCTTGAACGTCCTAGAGTTTCATTTAATTCGGTTTTCAACTTTACCAATAGTGATCCAAAAAAAAAAAGGCAAGAAAATCACCCAAATACGAAAAATTTGAAATTTGAAATTGGTAATCTAGCTTTTTCCGCTTGGCTGGTAGAGCAACAAAAATCGGTATTTTGCAAACCTTCCCATTCAGCTCTAAGCGCTCATCTCTGCTAGTTTAGAAGGTATGGCGTAAAGTGTTTTTAACAACTTTTTGTGATTGCTGCCGTTCTAGACCAGCTAGAGAGCTTGTTTTAGGCTCAAATAAAAGAGGAACTTCCCCTCTTGAACGTCCTAGAGTTTCATTTAATTCGGTTTTCAACTTTACCAATAGTGATCCAAAGAAAAAAGCAAGAAAAACACCCAAATACGAAAATTTGAAGTTTGAAACTGGTAATCTAGCTTTTTCCGCTTGGCTAGTAGAGCAACAAAAATCGGTATTTTTCAAATCTTCCCATTCAGCTCTAAGCGCTCATCTCTGCTAATTTAGATGGTATGGCGTAAAGTGTTTTTGACAACTTTTTGTGATTGCTGCCGTTCTAGACCAGCTAGAGAGCTTGTTTTAGGCTCAAATAAAAGAGGAACTTCCCCTCTTGAACGTCCTAGAGTTTCATTTAATTCGGTTTTCAACTTTACCAATAGTGATCCAAAGAAAAAGGCAAGAAAATCACACAAATACGAAAATTTGAAATTCGAAATTGTTAATCTAGCTTTTTTCGCTTGGCTGGTAGAGCAACAAAAATCGGTATTTTGCAAATTCTTCCCATTCAGCACTAAGCGCTCATCTGTGCTAGTTTAGAAGGTATGGCGTAAAGTATTTTTGACAACTTTTTGTGATTGCTGCCGTTCTAGACCAGCTAGAGAGCTTGTTTTAGGCTCAAATAAAAGAGGAACTTCCCCTCTTAAACGTCCTGGAGTTTCATTTAATTCGGTTTCAACTTTACCAATAGTAATCAAAGAAAAAGGCAAGAAAATAACCAAAATACGAAAACTTTGAAATTCGAAATTGGTAATCTAGCTTTTTCCGCTTGGCTGGTAGAGCAACAAAAATCGGTATTTTTCAAATCATCCCATTCAGCTCTAAGCGCTCATCTCTGCTAGTTTAGATGGTATGGCGTAAAGTGTTTTTGACAACTTTTTGTGATTGCTGCCGTTCTAGACCAGCTAGAGAGCTTGTTTTAGGCTCAAATAAAAGAGGAACTTCCCCTCTTAAACGTCCTAGAGTTTAATTTAATTGGGTTTCCAACTTTACCAATAGTGATCCAAAGAATAAGGCAAGAAAATAACCAAAATACGAAAAATTTGAAATTGGTAATCTAGCTTTTTCCGCTTGGCTTGTAGAGCAGTTTAAAGTTGTATGCCTGTAGACAAAAAACCCGGTCTTTTCAAAATTCTGTCCATTCAACTCTAGGCGCTCTATCTCTGCTAGTTTAGAAGGTATGGCGTAAAGTGTTTTTGACAACTTTTTGTATTGCTGCCGTTCTAGACCAGCTAGAGAGCTTGTTTTAGGCTCAAATAAAAGAGGAACTTCCCCTCTTGAACGTCCTAGAGTTTCATTTAATTCGGTTTTCAACTTTACCAATTGTGATCCAAAGAAAAAAGCAAGAAAATCACCCAAATACGAAAAATTTTAAATATGAAATTGGTAATCTAGCTTTTTCCGCTTGGCTTGTAGAGCAGTTTAAAGTTGTATGCCTGTAGACAAAAAACCCGGTCTTTTAAAAATTCTTCCCATTCAACTCTAGGCGCTCTATCTCTGCTAGTGTAGAAGGTACGGCGTAAAGTGTTTTTGACAACATTTTGTGATTGCTGCCGTTCTAGACCAGCTAGAGAGCTTGTTTTAGGGTCAAATAAAAGTGGAACTTCCCCTCTTCAACGTCCTAGAGTTTCATTTAATTCGGTTTTCAACTTTACCAATAGTAATCCAAAGAAAAAAGCAAGAAAATCACCCAAATACGAAAAATTTGAAAATTGTAATTGGTAATCTAGCTTTTTCCGCTTGGCTGGTAGAGCAACAAAAATCGGTATTTTGCAAATCTTCCCATTCAGCTCTAAGCGCTCATCTCTGCTAGTTTAGAAGGTATGGCGTAAAGTGTTTTTGACAACTTTTTGTGATTGCTGCCGTTCTAGACCAGCTAGAGAGCTTGTTTTAGGCTCAAATAAAAGAGGAACTTCCCCTCTTAAACGTCCTAGAGTTTAATTTAATTGGGTTTCCAACTTTACCAATAGTGATCCAAAGAATAAGGCAAGAAAATAACCAAAATACGAAAAATTTGAAATTGGTAATCTAGCTTTTTCCGCTTGGCTTGTAGAGCAGTTTAAAGTTGTATGCCTGTAGACAAAAAGCCCGGTCTTTTCAAAATTCTTCCCATTCAACTCTAGGCGCTCTATCTCTGCTAGTTTAGAAGGTATGGCGTAAAGTGTTTTTGACAACTTTTTGTAATTGCTGCCGTTCTAGACCAGGCAAGAAAATAACCAAAATACGAATAATTTGAAATTTGAAATTGGTAATCTAGCTTTTTCCGCTTAGCATGTAGAGCAGTTTAAAGTTGTATGCCTGTAGACAAAAAACCCGGTCTTTTAAAAATTCTTCCCATTCAACTCTAGGCGCTCTATCTCTGCTAGTGTAGAAGGTACGGCGTAAAGTGTTTTTGACAACATTTTGTGATTGCTGCCGTTCTAGACCAGCTAGAGAGCTTGTTTTAGGGTCAAATAAAAGTGGAACTTCCCCTCTTCAACGTCCTAGAGTTTCATTTAATTCGGTTTTCAACTTTACCAATAGTAATCCAAAGAAAAAAGCAAGAAAATCACCCAAATACGAAAAATTTGAAAATTGTAATTGGTAATCTAGCTTTTTCCGCTTGGCTGGTAGAGCAACAAAAATCGGTATTTTGCAAATCTTCCCATTCAGCTCTAAGCGCTCATCTCTGCTAGTTTAGAAGGTATGGCGTAAAGTGTTTTTGACAACTTTTTGTGATTGCTGCCGTTCTAGACCAGCTAGAGAGCTTGTTTTAGGCTCAAATAAAAGAGGAACTTCCCCTCTTGAACGTCCTAGAGTTTCATTTAATTCGGTTTTCAACTTTACCAATAGTGATCCAAAAAAAAAAAGGCAAGAAAATCACCCAAATACGAAAAATTTGAAATTTGAAATTGGTAATCTAGCTTTTTCCGCTTGGCTGGTAGAGCAACAAAAATCGGTATTTTGCAAACCTTCCCATTCAGCTCTAAGCGCTCATCTCTGCTAGTTTAGAAGGTATGGCGTAAAGTGTTTTTAACAACTTTTTGTGATTGCTGCCGTTCTAGACCAGGCAAGAAAATAACCAAAATACGAATAATTTGAAATTTGAAATTGGTAATCTAGCTTTTTCCGCTTAGCATGTAGAGCAGTTTAAAGTTGTATGCCTGTAGACAAAAAACCCGGTCTTTTAAAAATTCTTCCCATTCAACTCTAGGCGCTCTATCTCTGCTAGTGTAGAAGGTACGGCGTAAAGTGTTTTTGACAACATTTTGTGATTGCTGCCGTTCTAGACCAGCTAGAGAGCTTGTTTTAGGGTCAAATAAAAGTGGAACTTCCCCTCTTCAACGTCCTAGAGTTTCATTTAATTCGGTTTTCAACTTTACCAATAGTAATCCAAAGAAAAAAGCAAGAAAATCACCCAAATACGAAAAATTTGAAAATTGTAATTGGTAATCTAGCTTTTTCCGCTTGGCTGGTAGAGCAACAAAAATCGGTATTTTGCAAATCTTCCCATTCAGCTCTAAGCGCTCATCTCTGCTAGTTTAGAAGGTATGGCGTAAAGTGTTTTTGACAACTTTTTGTGATTGCTGCCGTTCTAGACCAGCTAGAGAGCTTGTTTTAGGCTCAAATAAAAGAGGAACTTCCCCTCTTGAACGTCCTAGAGTTTCATTTAATTCGGTTTTCAACTTTACCAATAGTGATCCAAAAAAAAAAAGGCAAGAAAATCACCCAAATACGAAAAATTTGAAATTTGAAATTGGTAATCTAGCTTTTTCCGCTTGGCTGGTAGAGCAACAAAAATCGGTATTTTGCAAACCTTCCCATTCAGCTCTAAGCGCTCATCTCTGCTAGTTTAGAAGGTATGGCGTAAAGTGTTTTTAACAACTTTTTGTGATTGCTGCCGTTCTAGACCAGCTAGAGAGCTTGTTTTAGGCTCAAATAAAAGAGGAACTTCCCCTCTTGAACGTCCTAGAGTTTCATTTAATTCGGTTTTCAACTTTACCAATAGTGATCCAAAGAAAAAAGCAAGAAAAACACCCAAATACGAAAATTTGAAGTTTGAAACTGGTAATCTAGCTTTTTCCGCTTGGCTAGTAGAGCAACAAAAATCGGTATTTTTCAAATCTTCCCATTCAGCTCTAAG
The DNA here is from genome assembly GCA_947389925.1 of Coelopa pilipes. Taxonomy (NCBI): domain Eukaryota; kingdom Metazoa; phylum Arthropoda; class Insecta; order Diptera; family Coelopidae; genus Coelopa; species Coelopa pilipes. Next base: position 14,034,734 of record OX376700.1, read on the forward strand.
CGCTCATCTCTGCTAATTTAGATGGTATGGCGTAAAGTGTTTTTGACAACTTTTTGTGATTGCTGCCGTTCTAGACCAGCTAGAGAGCTTGTTTTAGGCTCAAATAAAAGAGGAACTTCCCCTCTTAAACGTCCTAGAGTTTAATTTAATTGGGTTTCCAACTTTACCAATAGTGATCCAAAGAATAAGGCAAGAAAATAACCAAAATACGAAAAATTTGAAATTGGTAATCTAGCTTTTTCCGCTTGGCTTGTAGAGCAGTTTAAAGTTGTATGCCTGTAGACAAAAAACCCGGTCTTTTCAAAATTCTTCCCATTCAACTCTAGGCGCTCTATCTCTGCTAGTTTAGAAGGTATGGCGTAAAGTGTTTTTGACAACTTTTTGTATTGCTGCCGTTCTAGACCAGCTAGAGAGCTTGTTTTAGGCTCAAATAAAAGAGGAACTTCCCCTCTTGAACGTCCTAGAGTTTCATTTAATTCGGTTTTCAACTTTACCAATTGTGATCCAAAGAAAAAAGCAAGAAAATCACCCAAATACGAAAAATTTTAAATATGAAATTGGTAATCTAGCTTTTTCCGCTTGGCTGGTAGAGCAACAAAAATCGGTATTTTGCAAATTCTTCCCATTCAGCTCTAAGCGCTCATCTCTGCTAGTATAGAAGGTATGGCGTAAAGTATTTTTGACAACTTTTTGTGATTGCTGCCATTCTAGACCAGCTAGAGAGCTTGTTTTAGGCTCAATTAAAAGAGGAACTTCCCCTCTTCAACGTCCTAGAGTTTCAATTAATTCAGTTTTCAACTTTACCAATAGTGATCCAAAGAAAAAGGCAAGAAAATCACCCAAATACGAAAATTTCAAATTTGAAATTGGTAATCTAGCTTTTTCCGCGTGGCTGGTAGAGCAACAAAAATCGGTATTTTGCAAATTCTTCCCATTCAGCTCTAAGCGCTCATCTCTGCTAGTTTAGAAGGTATGGCGTAATGTGTTTTTGACAACTTTTTGTGATTGCTGCCGTTCTAGACCAGCTAGAGAGCTTGTTTTAGGCTCAAATAAAAGAGGAACTTCCCCTCTTAAACGTCCTGGAGTTTCATTTAATTCGGTTTCAACTTTACCAATAGTGATCAAAGAAAAAGGCAAGAAAATAACCAATATACGAAAAATTTGAAATTCGAAATTGGTAATCTAGCTTTTTCCGCTTGGCTGGTAGAGCAACAAAAATCGGTATTTTCCAAATTCTTCCCATTCAGCTCTAAGCGCTCATCTGTGCTAGTTTAGAAGGTATGGCGAAAAGTATTTTTGACAACTTTTTGTGATTGCTGCCCTTCTAGACCAGCTAGAGAGCTTGTTTTAGGCTCAAATAAAAGAGGAACTTCCCCTCTTAAACGTCCTAGAGTTTAATTTAATTCGGTTTTCAACTTTACCAATAGTGATCCAAAGAATAAGGCAAGAAAATAACCAAAATACGAAAAATTTGAAATTGGTAATCTAGCTTTTTCCGCTTGGCTTGTAGAGCAGTTTTCAGTTGTAGGCCTGTAGACAAAAAAACCCGGTCTTTTCAAAATTCTTCCTATTCAACTCTAGGCGCTCTATCTCTGCTAGTGTAGAAGGTACGGCGTAAAGTGTTTTTGACAACTTTTTGTATTGCTGCCGTTCTAGACCAGCTAGAGAGCTTGTTTTAGGCTCAAATAAAAGAGAAACTTCCCGTCTTGAACGTCCTAGAGTTTCATTTAATTCGGTTTTCAACTTTACCAATAGTGATCCAAAGAAAAAAGCAAGAAAATCACCTAAATACGAAAAATATGAAATTTGAAATTGGTAATCTAGCTTTTTCCGCTTAGCATGTAGAGCAGTTTAAAGTTGTATGCCTGTAGACAAAAAAACCCGGTCTTTTCAAAATTCTTCCTATTCAACTCTAGGCGCTCTATCTCTGCTAGTGTAGAAGGTACGGCGTAAAGTGTTTTTGACAACTTTTTGTATTGCTGCCGTTCTAGACCAGCTAGAGAGCTTGTTTTAGGCTCAAATAAAAGAGAAACTTCCCGTCTTGAACGTCCTAGAGTTTCATTTAATTCGGTTTTCAACTTTACCAATAGTGATCCAAAGAAAAAAGCAAGAAAATCACCTAAATACGAAAAATATGAAATTTGAAATTGGTAATCTAGCTTTTTCCGCTTAGCATGTAGAGCAGTTTAAAGTTGTATGCCTGTAGACAAAAAACCCGGTCTTTTAAAAATTCTTCCCATTCAACTCTAGGCGCTCTATCTCTGCTAGTGTAGAAGGTACGGCGTAAAGTGTTTTTGACAACTTTTTGTGATTGCTGCCGTTCTAGACCAGCTAGAGAGCTTGTTTTAGGCTCAAATAAAAGTGGAACTTCCCCTCTTGAACGTCCTAGAGTTTCATTTAATTCGGTTTTCAACTTTACCAATAGTAATCCAAAGAAAAAAGCAAGAAAATCACCCAAATACGAAAAATTTGAAATTTGTAATTGGTAATCTAGCTTTTTCCGCTTGGCTGGTAGAGCAACAAAAATCTATATTTTGCAAATCTTCCCATTCAGCTCTAAGCGCTCATCTCTGCTAGTTTAGAAGGTATGGCGTAAAGTGTTTTTGACAACTTTTTGTATTGCTGCCGTTCTAGACCAGCTAGAGAGCTTGTTTTAGGCTCAAATAAAAGTGGAACTTCCCCTCTTGAACGTCCAAGAGTTTCATTTAATTCGGTTTTCAACTTTACCAAAGAAAATAGCAAGAAAATCACCCAAATTCGAAAACTTTGAAATTTGAAATTGGTAATCTAGCTTTTTCCGCTTGGCTGGTAGAGCAACAATAATCGGTATTTTGCAAATCTTCCCATTCAGCTCTAAGCGCTCATCTCTGCTAGTTTAGAAGGCATGGCGTAATGTGTTTTTGACAACTTTTTGTAATTGCTGCCGTTCTAGACCAGCCAGAGAGCTTGTTTTAGGCTCAAATAAAAGTGGAACTTCCCCTCTTGAACGTCCAAGAGTTCAATTTAATTCGGTTTTCAACTTTACCAATAGTGATCAAAGAAAAAGGCAAGAAAATAACCAAAATACGAAAAATTTGAAATTCGAAATTGGTAATCTAGCTTTTTCCGCTTGGCTTGTAGAGCAGTTTAAAGTTGTATGCCTGTAGACAAAAAACCCGGTCTTTTAAAAATTCTTCCCATTCAACTCTAGGCGCTCTATCTCTGCTAGTGTAGAAGGTACGGCGTAAAGTGTTTTTGACAACTTTTTGTGATTGCTGCCGTTCTAGACCAGCTAGAGAGCTTGTTTTAGGCTCAAATAAAAGTGGAACTTCCCCTCTTGAACGTCCTAGAGTTTCATTTAATTCGGTTTTCAACTTTACCAATTGTGATCCAAAGAAAAAAGCAAGAAAATCACCCAAATACGAAACATTTTAAATATGAAATTGGTAATCTAGCTTTTTCCGCTTGGCTGGTAGAGCAACAAAAATCGGTATTTTGCAAATTCTTCCCATTCAGCTCTAAGCGCTCATCTCTGCTAGTATAGAAGGTATGGCGTAAAGTGTTTTTGACAACTTTTTGTGATTGCTGCCGTTCTAGACCAGCTAGAGAGCTTGTTTTAGGCTCAAATAAAAGAGGAACTTCCCCTCTTAAACGTCCTGGAGTTTCATTTAATTCGGTTTCAACTTTACCAATAGTGATCAAAGAAAAAGGCAAGAAAATAACCAATATACGAAAAATTTGAAATTCGAAATTGGTAATCTAGCTTTTTCCGCTTGGCTGGTAGAGCAACAAAAATCGGTATTTTCCAAATTCTTCCCATTCAGCTCTAAGCGCTCATCTGTGCTAGTTTAGAAGGTATGGCGAAAAGTATTTTTGACAACTTTTTGTGATTGCTGCCCTTCTAGACCAGCTAGAGAGCTTGTTTTAGGCTCAAATAAAAGAGGAACTTCCCCTCTTAAACGTCCTAGAGTTTAATTTAATTCGGTTTTCAACTTTACCAATAGTGATCCAAAGAATAAGGCAAGAAAATAACCAAAATACGAAAAATTTGAAATTGGTAATCTAGCTTTTTCCGCTTGGCTTGTAGAGCAGTTTTCAGTTGTATGCCTGTAGACAAAAAAACCCGGTCTTTTCAAAATTCTTCCTATTCAACTCTAGGCGCTCTATCTCTGCTAGTGTAGAAGGTACGGCGTAAAGTGTTTTTGACAACTTTTTGTATTGCTGCCGTTCTAGACCAGCTAGAGAGCTTGTTTTAGGCTCAAATAAAAGAGAAACTTCCCGTCTTGAACGTCCTAGAGTTTCATTTAATTCGGTTTTCAACTTTACCAATAGTGATCCAAAGAAAAAAGCAAGAAAATCACCTAAATACGAAAAATATGAAATTTGAAATTGGTAATCTAGCTTTTTCCGCTTAGCATGTAGAGCAGTTTAAAGTTGTATGCCTGTAGACAAAAAAACCCGGTCTTTTCAAAATTCTTCCTATTCAACTCTAGGCGCTCTATCTCTGCTAGTGTAGAAGGTACGGCGTAAAGTGTTTTTGACAACTTTTTGTATTGCTGCCGTTCTAGACCAGCTAGAGAGCTTGTTTTAGGCTCAAATAAAAGAGAAACTTCCCGTCTTGAACGTCCTAGAGTTTCATTTAATTCGGTTTTCAACTTTACCAATAGTGATCCAAAGAAAAAAGCAAGAAAATCACCCAAATACGAAAAATTTTAAATATGAAATTGGTAATCTAGCTTTTTCCGCTTGGCTGGTAGAGCAACAAAAATCGGTATTTTGCAAATTCTTCCCATTCAGCTCTAAGCGCTCATCTCTGCTAGTATAGAAGGTATGGCGTAAAGTATTTTTGACAACTTTTTGTGATTGCTGCCATTCTAGACCAGCTAGAGAGCTTGTTTTAGGCTCAATTAAAAGAGGAACTTCCCCTCTTCAACGTCCTAGAGTTTCAATTAATTCAGTTTTCAACTTTACCAATAGTGATCCAAAGAAAAAGGCAAGAAAATCACCCAAATACGAAAATTTCAAATTTGAAATTGGTAATCTAGCTTTTTCCGCGTGGCTGGTAGAGCAACAAAAATCGGTATTTTGCAAATTCTTCCCATTCAGCTCTAAGCGCTCATCTCTGCTAGTTTAGAAGGTATGGCGTAATGTGTTTTTGACAACTTTTTGTGATTGCTGCCGTTCTAGACCAGCTAGAGAGCTTGTTTTAGGCTCAAATAAAAGAGGAACTTCCCCTCTTAAACGTCCTGGAGTTTCATTTAATTCGGTTTCAACTTTACCAATAGTGATCAAAGAAAAAGGCAAGAAAATAACCAATATACGAAAAATTTGAAATTCGAAATTGGTAATCTAGCTTTTTCCGCTTGGCTGGTAGAGCAACAAAAATCGGTATTTTCCAAATTCTTCCCATTCAGCTCTAAGCGCTCATCTGTGCTAGTTTAGAAGGTATGGCGAAAAGTATTTTTGACAACTTTTTGTGATTGCTGCCCTTCTAGACCAGCTAGAGAGCTTGTTTTAGGCTCAAATAAAAGAGGAACTTCCCCTCTTAAACGTCCTAGAGTTTAATTTAATTCGGTTTTCAACTTTACCAATAGTGATCCAAAGAATAAGGCAAGAAAATAACCAAAATACGAAAAATTTGAAATTGGTAATCTAGCTTTTTCCGCTTGGCTTGTAGAGCAGTTTTCAGTTGTATGCCTGTAGACAAAAAAACCCGGTCTTTTCAAAATTCTTCCTATTCAACTCTAGGCGCTCTATCTCTGCTAGTGTAGAAGGTACGGCGTAAAGTGTTTTTGACAACTTTTTGTATTGCTGCCGTTCTAGACCAGCTAGAGAGCTTGTTTTAGGCTCAAATAAAAGAGAAACTTCCCGTCTTGAACGTCCTAGAGTTTCATTTAATTCGGTTTTCAACTTTACCAATAGTGATCCAAAGAAAAAAGCAAGAAAATCACCTAAATACGAAAAATATGAAATTTGAAATTGGTAATCTAGCTTTTTCCGCTTAGCATGTAGAGCAGTTTAAAGTTGTATGCCTGTAGACAAAAAAACCCGGTCTTTTCAAAATTCTTCCTATTCAACTCTAGGCGCTCTATCTCTGCTAGTGTAGAAGGTACGGCGTAAAGTGTTTTTGACAACTTTTTGTATTGCTGCCGTTCTAGACCAGCTAGAGAGCTTGTTTTAGGCTCAAATAAAAGAGAAACTTCCCGTCTTGAACGTCCTAGAGTTTCATTTAATTCGGTTTTCAACTTTACCAATAGTGATCCAAAGAAAAAAGCAAGAAAATCACCTAAATACGAAAAATATGAAATTTGAAATTGGTAATCTAGCTTTTTCCGCTTAGCATGTAGAGCAGTTTAAAGTTGTATGCCTGTAGACAAAAAACCCGGTCTTTTAAAAATTCTTCCCATTCAACTCTAGGCGCTCTATCTCTGCTAGTGTAGAAGGTACGGCGTAAAGTGTTTTTGACAACTTTTTGTGATTGCTGCCGTTCTAGACCAGCTAGAGAGCTTGTTTTAGGCTCAAATAAAAGTGGAACTTCCCCTCTTGAACGTCCTAGAGTTTCATTTAATTCGGTTTTCAACTTTACCAATAGTAATCCAAAGAAAAAAGCAAGAAAATCACCCAAATACGAAAAATTTGAAATTTGTAATTGGTAATCTAGCTTTTTCCGCTTGGCTGGTAGAGCAACAAAAATCTATATTTTGCAAATCTTCCCATTCAGCTCTAAGCGCTCATCTCTGCTAGTTTAGAAGGTATGGCGTAAAGTGTTTTTGACAACTTTTTGTATTGCTGCCGTTCTAGACCAGCTAGAGAGCTTGTTTTAGGCTCAAATAAAAGTGGAACTTCCCCTCTTGAACGTCCAAGAGTTTCATTTAATTCGGTTTTCAACTTTACCAAAGAAAATAGCAAGAAAATCACCCAAATTCGAAAACTTTGAAATTTGAAATTGGTAATCTAGCTTTTTCCGCTTGGCTGGTAGAGCAACAATAATCGGTATTTTGCAAATCTTCCCATTCAGCTCTAAGCGCTCATCTCTGCTAGTTTAGAAGGCATGGCGTAATGTGTTTTTGACAACTTTTTGTAATTGCTGCCGTTCTAGACCAGCCAGAGAGCTTGTTTTAGGCTCAAATAAAAGTGGAACTTCCCCTCTTGAACGTCCAAGAGTTCAATTTAATTCGGTTTTCAACTTTACCAATAGTGATCAAAGAAAAAGGCAAGAAAATAACCAAAATACGAAAAATTTGAAATTCGAAATTGGTAATCTAGCTTTTTCCGCTTGGCTTGTAGAGCAGTTTAAAGTTGTATGCCTGTAGACAAAAAACCCGGTCTTTTAAAAATTCTTCCCATTCAACTCTAGGCGCTCTATCTCTGCTAGTGTAGAAGGTACGGCGTAAAGTGTTTTTGACAACTTTTTGTGATTGCTGCCATTCTAGACCAGCTAGAGAGCTTGTTTTAGGCTCAAATAAAAGAGGAACTTCCCCTCTTGAACGTCCAAGAGTTCAATTTAATTCGGTTTTCAACTTTACCAATAGTGATCAAAGAAAAAGGCAAGAAAATAACCAAAATACGAAAAATTTGAAATTTGAAATTGGTAATCTAGCTTTTTCCGCTTGGCTGGTAGAGCAACAAAAATCGGTATTTTGCAAACCTTCCCATTCAGCTCTAAGCGCTCATCTCTGCTAGTTTAGATGGTATGGCGTATAGTGTTTTTGACAACTTTTTGTGATTGCTGCCATTCTAGACCAGCTAGAGAGCTTGTTTTAGGCTCAAATAAAAGAGGAACTTCCTCTCTTTAACGTCCTAGTGTTTCATTTAATTCGGTTTTCAACTTTACCAATAGTGATCAAAGAAAAAGGCAAGAAAATAACCAAAATACGAAAAATTTGAAATTCGAAATTGGTAATCTAGCTTTTTCCGCTTGGCTTGTAGAGCAGTTTAAAGTTGTATGCCTGTAGACAAAAAACCCGGTCTTTTAAAAATTCTTCCCATTCAACTCTAGGCGCTCTATCTCTGCTAGTGTAGAAGGTACGGCGTAAAGTGTTTTTGACAACTTTTTGTGATTGCTGCCGTTCTAGACCAGCTAGAGAGCTTGTTTTAGGCTCAAATAAAAGTGGAACTTCCCCTCTTGAACGTCCTAGAGTTTCATTTAATTCGGTTTTCAACTTTACCAATTGTGATCCAAAGAAAAAAGCAAGAAAATCACCCAAATACGAAACATTTTAAATATGAAATTGGTAATCTAGCTTTTTCCGCTTGGCTGGTAGAGCAACAAAAATCGGTATTTTGCAAATTCTTCCCATTCAGCTCTAAGCGCTCATCTCTGCTAGTATAGAAGGTATGGCGTAAAGTATTTTTGACAACTTTTTGTGATTGCTGCCATTCTAGACCAGCTAGAGAGCTTGTTTTAGGCTCAATTAAAAGAGGAACTTCCCCTCTTGAACGTCCTAGAGTTTCATTTAATTCAGTTTTCAACTTTTTCCGCTTGGCAACAATAATCGGTATTTTGCAAATCTTCCCATTCAGCTCTAAGCGCTCATCTCTGCTAGTTTAGAAGGCATGGCGTAATGTGTTTTTGATAACTTTTTGTGATTGCTGCCGTTCTAGACCAGCCAGAGAGCTTGTTTTAGGCTCAAATAAAAGTGGAACTTCCCCTCTTGAACGTCCAAGAGTTCAATTTAATTCGGTTTTCAACTTTACCAATAGTGATCCAAAGAAAAATGCAAGAAAATCACCAAAATACGAAAAATTTGAAATTGGTAATCTAGCTTTTTCCGCTTGGCTGGTAGAGCAACAAAAATCGGTATTTTGCAAACCTTCCCATTCAGCTCTAAGCGCTCATCTCTGCTAGTTTAGAAGGCATGGCGTAATGTGTTTTTGACAACTTTTTGTGATTGCTGCCATTCTAGACCAGCTAGAGAGCTTGTTTTAGGCTCAAATAAAAGAGGAACTTCCCCTCTTGAACGTCCAAGAGTTCAATTTAATTCGGTTTTCAACTTTACCAATAGTGATCCAAAGAAAAATGCAAGAAAATCACCAAAATACGAAAAATTTGAAATTTGAAATTGGTAATCTAGCTTTTTCCGCTTGGCTGGTAGAGCAACAAAAATCGGTATTTTGCAAACCTTCCCATTCAGCTCTAAGCGCTCATCTCTGCTAGTTTAGATGGTATGGCGTATAGTGTTTTTGACAACTTTTTGTGATTGCTGCCGTTCTAGACCAGCTAGAGAGCTTGTTTTAGGCTCAAATAAAAGTGGAACTTCCCCTCTTGAACGTCCTAGAGTTTCATTTAATTCGGTTTTCAACTTTACCAAAGAAAATAGCAAGAAAATCACCCAAATTCGAAAACTTTGAAATTTGAAATTGGTAATCTAGCTTTTTCCGCTTGGCTGGTAGAGCAACAATAATCGGTATTTTGCAAATCTTCCCATTCAGCTCTAAGCGCTCATCTCTGCTAGTTTAGAAGGCATGGCGTAATGTGTTTTTGACAACTTTTTGTATTGCTGCCGTTCTAGACCAGCTAGAGAGCTTGTTTTAGGCTCAAATAAAAGAGGAACTTCCCCTCTTGAACGTCCTAGAGTTTCATTTAATTCGGTTTTCAACTTTACCAATTGTGATCCAAAGAAAAAAGCAAGAAAATCACCCAAATACGAAACATTTTAAATATGAAATTGGTAATCTAGCTTTTTCCGCTTGGCTGGTAGAGCAACAAAAATCGGTATTTTGCAAATTCTTCCCATTCAGCTCTAAGCGCTCATCTCTGCTAGTATAGAAGGTATGGCGTAAAGTATTTTTGACAACTTTTTGTGATTGCTGTCATTCTAGACCAGCTAGAGAGCTTGTTTTAGGCTCAATTAAAAGAGGAACTTCCCCTCTTGAACGTCCTAGAGTTTCATTTAATTCAGTTTTCAACTTTTTCCGCTTGGCAACAATAATCGGTATTTTGCAAATCTTCCCATTCAGCTCTAAGCGCTCATCTCTGCTAGTTTAGAAGGCATGGCGTAATGTGTTTTTGATAACTTTTTGTGATTGCTGCCGTTCTAGACCAGCCAGAGAGCTTGTTTTAGGCTCAAATAAAAGTGGAACTTCCCCTCTTGAACGTCCAAGAGTTCAATTTAATTCGGTTTTCAACTTTACCAATAGTGATCCAAAGAAAAATGCAAGAAAATCACCAAAATACGAAAAATTTGAAATTTGAAATTGGTAATCTAGCTTTTTCCGCTTGGCTGGTAGAGCAACAAAAATCGGTATTTTGCAAACCTTCCCATTCAGCTCTAAGCGCTCATCTCTGCTAGTTTAGAAGGCATGGCGTAATGTGTTTTTGACAACTTTTTGTGATTGCTGGCGTTCTAGACCAGCTAGAAAGCTTGTTTTAGGCTCAAATAAAAGAGGAACTTCCCCTCTTGAACGTCCAAGAGTTCAATTTAATTCGGTTTTCAACTTTACCAATAGTGATCCAAAGAAAAATGCAAGAAAATCACCAAAATACGAAAAATTTGAAATTTGAAATTGGTAATCTAGCTTTTTCCGCTTGGCTGGTAGAGCAACAAAAATCGGTATTTTGCAAACCTTCCCATTCAGCTCTAAGCGCTCATCTCTGCTAGTTTAGATGGTATGGCGTATAGTGTTTTTGACAACTTTTTGTGATTGCTGCCGTTCTAGACCAGCTAGAGAGCTTGTTTTAGGCTCAATTAAAAGAGGAACTTCCCCTCTTGAACGTCCTAGAGTTTCATTTAATTCAGTTTTCAACTTTTTCCGCTTGGCAACAATAATCGGTATTTTGCAAATCTTCCCATTCAGCTCTAAGCGCTCATCTCTGCTAGTTTAGAAGGCATGGCGTAATGTGTTTTTGATAACTTTTTGTGATTGCTGCCGTTCTAGACCAGCCAGAGAGCTTGTTTTAGGCTCAAATAAAAGTGGAACTTCCCCTCTTGAACGTCCAAGAGTTCAATTTAATTCGGTTTTCAACTTTACCAATAGTGATCCAAAGAAAAATGCAAGAAAATCACCAAAATACGAAAAATTTGAAATTTGAAATTGGTAATCTAGCTTTTTCCGCTTGGCTGGTAGAGCAACAAAAATCGGTATTTTGCAAACCTTCCCATTCAGCTCTAAGCGCTCATCTCTGCTAGTTTAGAAGGCATGGCGTAATGTGTTTTTGACAACTTTTTGTGATTGCTGGCGTTCTAGACCAGCTAGAAAGCTTGTTTTAGGCTCAAATAAAAGAGGAACTTCCCCTCTTGAACGTCCAAGAGTTCAATTTAATTCGGTTTTCAACTTTACCAATAGTGATCCAAAGAAAAATGCAAGAAAATCACCAAAATACGAAAAATTTGAAATTTGAAATTGGTAATCTAGCTTTTTCCGCTTGGCTGGTAGAGCAACAAAAATCGGTATTTTGCAAACCTTCCCATTCAGCTCTAAGCGCTCATCTCTGCTAGTTTAGATGGTATGGCGTATAGTGTTTTTGACAACTTTTTGTGATTGCTGCCATTCTAGACCAGCTAGAGAGCTTGTTTTAGGCTCAAATAAAAGAGGAACTTCCTCTCTTTAACGTCCTAGTGTTTCATTTCATTCGGTTTTCAACTTTACCAATAGTGATCAAAGAAAAAGGCAAGAAAATAACCAAAATACGAAAAATTTGAAATTCGAAATTGGTAATCTAGCTTTTTCCGCTTGGCTTGTAGAGCAGTTTAAAGTTGTATGCCTGTAGACAAAAAACCCGGTCTTTTAAAAATTCTTCCCATTCAACTCTAGGCGCTCTATCTCTGCTAGTGTAGAAGGTACGGCGTAAAGTGTTTTTGACAACTTTTTGTGATTGCTGCCGTTCTAGACCAGCTAGAGAGCTTGTTTTAGGCTCAAATAAAAGTGGAACTTCCCCTCTTGAACGTCCTAGAGTTTCATTTAATTCGGTTTTCAACTTTACCAATTGTGATCCAAAGAAAAAAGCAAGAAAATCACCCAAATACGAAACATTTTAAATATGAAATTGGTAATCTAGCTTTTTCCGCTTGGCTGGTAGAGCAACAAAAATCGGTATTTTGCAAACCTTCCCATTCAGCTCTAAGCGCTCATCTCTGCTAGTTTAGATGGTATGGCGTAATGTGTTTTTGACAACTTTTTGTATTGCTGCCGTTCTAGACCAGCTAGAGAGCTTGTTTTAGGCTCAAATAAAAGAGGAACTTCCCCTCTTGAACGTCCAAGAGTTCAATTTAATTCGGTTTTCAACTTTACCAATAGTGATCCAAAGAAAAATGCAAGAAAATCACCAAAATACGAAAAATTTGAAATTGGTAATCTAGCTTTTTCCGCTTGGCTGGTAGAGCAACAAAAATCGGTATTTTGCAAACCTTCCCATTCAGCTCTAAGCGCTCATCTCTGCTAGTTTAGATGGTATGGCGTATAGTGTTTTTGACAACTTTTTGTGATTGCTGCCGTTCTAGACCAGCTAGAGAGCTTGTTTTAGGCTCAAATAAAAGAGGAACTTCCCCTCTTGAACGTCCTAGAGTTTCATTTAATTCAGTTTTCAACTTTTTCCGCTTGGCAACAATAATCGGTATTTTGCAAATCTTCCCATTCAGCTCTAAGCGCTCATCTCTGCTAGTTTAGAAGGCATGGCGTAATGTGTTTTTGATAACTTTTTGTGATTGCTGCCGTTCTAGACCAGCCAGAGAGCTTGTTTTAGGCTCAAATAAAAGTGGAACTTCCCCTCTTGAACGTCCAAGAGTTCAATTTAATTCGGTTTTCAACTTTACCAATAGTGATCCAAAGAAAAATGCAAGAAAATCACCAAAATACGAAAAATTTGAAATTTGAAATTGGTAATCTAGCTTTTTCCGCTTGGCTGGTAGAGCAACAAAAATCGGTATTTTGCAAACCTTCCCATTCAGCTCTAAGCGCTCATCTCTGCTAGTTTAGAAGGCATGGCGTAATGTGTTTTTGACAACTTTTTGTGATTGCTGGCGTTCTAGACCAGCTAGAAAGCTTGTTTTAGGCTCAAATAAAAGAGGAACTTCCCCTCTTGAACGTCCAAGAGTTCAATTTAATTCGGTTTTCAACTTTACCAATAGTGATCCAAAGAAAAATGCAAGAAAATCACCAAAATACGAAAAATTTGAAATTTGAAATTGGTAATCTAGCTTTTTCCGCTTGGCTGGTAGAGCAACAAAAATCGGTATTTTGCAAACCTTCCCATTCAGCTCTAAGCGCTCATCTCTGCTAGTTTAGATGGTATGGCGTATAGTGTTTTTGACAACTTTTTGTGATTGCTGCCGTTCTAGACCAGCTAGAGAGCTTGTTTTAGGCTCAAATAAAAGTGGAACTTCCCCTCTTGAACGTCCTAGAGTTTCATTTAATTCGGTTTTCAACTTTACCAAAGAAAATAGCAAGAAAATCACCCAAATTCGAAAACTTTGAAATTTGAAATTGGTAATCTAGCTTTTTCCGCTTGGCTGGTAGAGCAACAATAATCGGTATTTTGCAAATCTTCCCATTCAGCTCTAAGCGCTCATCTCTGCTAGTTTAGAAGGCATGGCGTAATGTGTTTTTGACAACTTTTTGTATTGCTGCCGTTCTAGACCAGCTAGAGAGCTTGTTTTAGGCTCAAATAAAAGAGGAACTTCCCCTCTTGAACGTCCTAGAGTTTCATTTAATTCGGTTTTCAACTTTACCAATTGTGATCCAAAGAAAAAAGCAAGAAAATCACCCAAATACGAAAAATTTTAAATATGAAATTGGTAATCTAGCTTTTTCCGCTTGGCTGGTAGAGCAACAAAAATCGGTATTTTGCAAATTCTTCCCATTCAGCTCTAAGCGCTCATCTCTGCTAGTATAGAAGGTATGGCGTAAAGTATTTTTGACAACTTTTTGTGATTGCTGCCATTCTAGACCAGCTAGAGAGCTTGTTTTAGGCTCAATTAAAAGAGGAACTTCCCCTCTTCAACGTCCTAGAGTTTCAATTAATTCAGTTTTCAACTTTACCAATAGTGATCCAAAGAAAAAGGCAAGAAAATCACCCAAATACGAAAATTTCAAATTTGAAATTGGTAATCTAGCTTTTTCCGCGTGGCTGGTAGAGCAACAAAAATCGGTATTTTGCAAATTCTTCCCATTCAGCTCTAAGCGCTCATCTCTGCTAGTTTAGAAGGTATGGCGTAATGTGTTTTTGACAACTTTTTGTGATTGCTGCCGTTCTAGACCAGCTAGAGAGCTTGTTTTAGGCTCAAATAAAAGAGGAACTTCCCCTCTTAAACGTCCTGGAGTTTCATTTAATTCGGTTTCAACTTTACCAATAGTGATCAAAGAAAAAGGCAAGAAAATAACCAAAATACGAAAAATTTGAAATTCGAAATTGGTAATCTAGCTTTTTCCGCTTGGCTGGTAGAGCAACAAAAATCGGTATTTTCCAAATTCTTCCCATTCAGCTCTAAGCGCTCATCTGTGCTAGTTTAGAAGGTATGGCGAAAAGTATTTTTGACAACTTTTTGTGATTGCTGCCCTTCTAGACCAGCTAGAGAGCTTGTTTTAGGCTCAAATAAAAGAGGAACTTCCCCTCTTAAACGTCCTAGAGTTTAATTTATTTCGGTTTTCAACTTTACCAATAGTGATCCAAAGAATAAGGCAAGAAAATAACCAAAATACGAAAAATTTGAAATTGGTAATCTAGCTTTTTCCGCTTGGCTTGTAGAGCAGTTTACAGTTGTATGCCTGTAGACAAAAAACCCGGTCTTTTCAAAATTCTTCCTATTCAACTCTAGGCGCTCTATCTCTGCTAGTGTAGAAGGTACGGCGTAAAGTGTTTTTGACAACTTTTTGTATTGCTGCCGTTCTAGACCAGCTAGAGAGCTTGTTTTAGGCTCAAATAAAAGAGAAACTTCCCGTCTTGAACGTCCTAGAGTTTCATTTAATTCGGTTTTCAACTTTACCAATAGTGATCCAAAGAAAAAAGCAAGAAAATCACCTAAATACGAAAAATATGAAATTTGAAATTGGTAATCTAGCTTTTTCCGCTTGGCTGGTAGAGCAACAAAAATCGGTATTTTGCAAACCTTCCCATTCAGCTCTAAGCGCTCATCTCTGCTAGTTTAGAAGGTATGGCGTAAAGTGTTTTTGACAACTTTTTGTGATTGCTGCCGTTCTAGACCAGGCAAGAAAATAACCAAAATACGAATAATTTGAAATTTGAAATTGGTAATCTAGCTATTTCCGCTTGGCATGTAGAGCAGTTTAAAGTTGTATGCCTGTAGACAAAAAACCCGGTCTTTTGAAAATTCTTCCCATTCAGCTCTAAGCGCTCATCTCTGCTAGTTTAGATGGTATGGCGTAAAGTGTTTTTGACAACTTTTTGTGATTGCTGCCGTTCTAGACCAGCTAGAGAGCTTGTTTTAGGCTCAAATAAAAGAGGAACTTCCCCTCTTGAACGTCCTAGAGTTTCATTAATTTCGGTTTTCAACTTTACCAATAGTGATCCAAAAAAAAAGGCAAGAAAATCACCCAAATACGAAAAATTTGAAATTTGAAATTGGTAATCTAGCTTTTTCCGCTTGGCTGGTAGAGCAACAAAAATCGGTATTTTGCAAACCTTCCCATTCAGCTCTAAGCGCTCATCTCTGCTAGTTTAGAAGGTATGGCGTAAAGTGTTTTTGACAACTTTTTGTAATTGCTGCCGTTCTAGACCAGGCAAGAAAATAACCAAAATACGAATAATTTGAAATTTGAAATTGGTAATCTAGCTTTTTCCGCTTAGCATGTAGAGCAGTTTAAAGTTGTATGCCTGTAGACAAAAAACCCGGTCTTTTAAAAATTCTTCCCATTCAACTCTAGGCGCTCTATCTCTGCTAGTGTAGAAGGTACGGCGTAAAGTGTTTTTGACAACTTTTTGTGATTGCTGCCGTTCTAGACCAGCTAGAGAGCTTGTTTTAGGGTCAAATAAAAGTGGAACTTCCCCTCTTCAACGTCCTAGAGTTTCATTTAATTCGGTTTTCAACTTCACCAATAGTAATCCAAAGAAAAAAGCAAGAAAATCACCCAAATACGAAAAATTTGAAAATTGTAATTGGTAATCTAGCTTTTTCCGCTTGGCTGGTAGAGCAACAAAAATCGGTATTTTGCAAACCTTCCCATTCAGCTCTAAGCGCTCATCTCTGCTAGTTTAGAAGGTATGGCGTATAGTGTTTTTGACAACTTTTTGTGATTGCTGCCGTTCTAGACCAGCTAGAGAGCTTGTTTTAGGCTCAAATAAAAGAGGAACTTCCCCTCTTGAACGTCCTAGAGTTTCATTTAATTCGGTTTTCAACTTTACCAAAGAAAATAGCAAGAAAATCACCCAAATTCGAAAACTTTGAAATTTTCATTAATTTCGGTTTTCAACTTTACCAATAAAAGTGGAACTTCCCCTCTTGAACGTCCTAGAGTTTCATTTAATTCGGTTTTCAACTTTACCAAAGAAAATAGCAAGAAAATCACCCAAATTCGAAAACTTTGAAATTTTCATTAATTTCGGTTTTCAACTTTACCAATAGTGATCCAAAAAAAAAGGCAAGAAAATCACCCAAATACGAAAAATTTGAAATTTGAAATTGGTAATCTAGCTTTTTCCGCTTGGCTGGTAGAGCAACAAAAATCGGTATTTTGCAAACCTTCCCATTCAGCTCTAAGCGCTCATCTCTGCTAGTTTAGAAGGTATGGCGTAAAGTGTTTTTGACAACTTTTTGTGATTGCTGCCGTTCTAGACCAGGCAAGAAAATAACCAAAATACGAATAATTTGAAATTTGAAATTGGTAATCTAGCTATTTCCGCTTGGCATGTAGAGCAGTTTAAAGTTGTATGCCTGTAGACAAAAAACCCGGTCTTTTGAAAATTCTTCCCATTCAGCTCTAAGCGCTCATCTCTGCTAGTTTAGATGGTATGGCGTATAGTGTTTTTGACAACTTTTTGTGATTGCTGCCGTTCTAGACCAGCTAGAGAGCTTGTTTTAGGCTCAAATAAAAGAGGAACTTCCCCTCTTGAACGTCCTAGAGTTTCATTAATTTCGGTTTTCAACTTTACCAATAGTGATCCAAAAAAAAAGGCAAGAAAATCACCCAAATACGAAAAATTTGAAATTTGAAATTGGTAATCTAGCTTTTTCCGCTTGGCTGGTAGAGCAACAAAAATCGGTATTTTGCAAACCTTCCCATTCAGCTCTAAGCGCTCATCTCTGCTAGTTTAGAAGGTATGGCGTAAAGTGTTTTTGACAACTTTTTGTAATTGCTGCCGTTCTAGACCAGGCAAGAAAATAACCAAAATACGAATAATTTGAAATTTGAAATTGGTAATCTAGCTTTTTCCGCTTAGCATGTAGAGCAGTTTAAAGTTGTATGCCTGTAGACAAAAAACCCGGTCTTTTAAAAATTCTTCCCATTCAACTCTAGGCGCTCTATCTCTGCTAGTGTAGAAGGTACGGCGTAAAGTGTTTTTGACAACTTTTTGTGATTGCTGCCGTTCTAGACCAGCTAGAGAGCTTGTTTTAGGGTCAAATAAAAGTGGAACTTCCCCTCTTCAACGTCCTAGAGTTTCATTTAATTCGGTTTTCAACTTTACCAATAGTAATCCAAAGAAAAAAGCAAGAAAATCACCCAAATACGAAAAATTTGAAAATTGTAATTGGTAATCTAGCTTTTTCCGCTTGGCTGGTAGAGCAACAAAAATCGGTATTTTGCAAATCTTCCCATTCAGCTCTAAGCGCTCATCTCTGCTAGTTTAGAAGGTATGGCGTAAAGTGTTTTTGACAACTTTTTGTGATTGCTGCCGTTCTAGACCAGCTAGAGAGCTTGTTTTAGGCTCAAATAAAAGAGGAACTTCCCCTCTTGAACGTCCCTGAGTTTCATTTAATTCGGTTTTCAACTTTACCAATAGTGATCCAAAAAAAAAAAGGCAAGAAAATCACCCAAATACGAAAAATTTGAAATTTGAAATTGGTAATCTAGCTTTTTCCGCTTGGCTGGTAGAGCAACAAAAATCGGTATTTTGCAAACCTTCCCATTCAGCTCTAAGCGCTCATCTCTGCTAGTTTAGAAGGTATGGCGTAAAGTGTTTTTGACAACTTTTTGTGATTGCTGCCGTTCTAGACCAGCTAGAGAGCTTGTTTTAGGCTCAAATAAAAGAGGAACTTCCCCTCTTGAACGTCCTAGAGTTTCATTTAATTCGGTTTTCAACTTTACCAATAGTGATCCAAAGAAAAAAGCAAGAAAAACACCCAAATACGAAAATTTGAAGTTTGAAACTGGTAATCTAGCTTTTTCCGCTTGGCTAGTAGAGCAACAAAAATCGGTATTTTTCAAATCTTCCCATTCAGCTCTAAGCGCTCATCTCTGCTAATTTAGATGGTATGGCGTAAAGTGTTTTTGACAACTTTTTGTGATTGCTGCCGTTCTAGACCAGCTAGAGAGCTTGTTTTAGGCTCAAATAAAAGAGGAACTTCCCCTCTTGAACGTCCTAGAGTTTCATTTAATTCGGTTTTCAACTTTACCAATAGTGATCCAAAGAAAAAGGCAAGAAAATCACCCAAATACGAAAATTTGAAATTCGAAATTGTTAATCTAGCTTTTTTCGCTTGGCTGGTAGAGCAACAAAAATCGGTATTTTGCAAATTCTTCCCATTCAGCACTAAGCGCTCATCTGTGCTAGTTTAGAAGGTATGGCGTAAAGTATTTTTGACAACTTTTTGTGATTGCTGCCGTTCTAGACCAGCTAGAGAGCTTGTTTTAGGCTCAAATAAAAGAGGAACTTCCCCTCTTGAACGTCCTAGAGTTTCATTTAATTCGGTTTTCAACTTTACCAATAGTGATCCAAAGAAAAAGGCAAGAAAATCACCCAAATACGAAAATTTGAAATTCGAAATTGTTAATCTAGCTTTTTTCGCTTGGCTGGTAGAGCAACAAAAATCGGTATTTTGCAAATTCTTCCCATTCAGCACTAAGCGCTCATCTGTGCTAGTTTAGAAGGTATGGCGTAAAGTATTTTTGACAACTTTTTGTGATTGCTGCCGTTCTAGACCAGCTAGAGAGCTTGTTTTAGGCTCAAATAAAAGAGGAACTTCCCCTCTTAAACGTCCTGGAGTTTCATTTAATTCGGTTTCAACTTTACCAATAGTAATCAAAGAAAAAGGCAAGAAAATAACCAAAATACGAAAACTTTGAAATTCGAAATTGGTAATCTAGCTTTTTCCGCTTGGCTGGTAGAGCAACAAAAATCGGTATTTTTCAAATCATCCCATTCAGCTCTAAGCGCTCATCTCTGCTAGTTTAGATGGTATGGCGTAAAGTGTTTTTGACAACTTTTTGTGATTGCTGCCGTTCTAGACCAGCTAGAGAGCTTGTTTTAGGCTCAAATAAAAGAGGAACTTCCCCTCTTAAACGGCCTAGAGTTTAATTTAATTGGGTTTCCAACTTTACCAATAGTGATCCAAAGAATAAGGCAAGAAAATAACCAAAATACGAAAAATTTGAAATTGGTAATCTAGCTTTTTCCGCTTGGCTTGTAGAGCAGTTTAAAGTTGTATGCCTGTAGACAAAAAACCCGGTCTTTTCAAAATTCTTCCCATTCAACTCTAGGCGCTCTATCTCTGCTAGTTTAGAAGGTATGGCGTAAAGTGTTTTTGACAACTTTTTGTATTGCTGCCGTTCTAGACCAGCTAGAGAGCTTGTTTTAGGCTCAAATAAAAGAGGAACTTTCCCTCTTGAACGTCCTAGAGTTTCATTTAATTCGGTTTTCAACTTTACCAATTGTGATCCAAAGAAAAAAGCAAGAAAATCACCCAAATACGAAAAATTTTAAATATGAAATTGGTAATCTAGCTTTTTCCGCTTGGCTGGTAGAGCAACAAAAATCGGTATTTTGCAAATTCTTCCCATTCAGCTCTAAGCGCTCATCTCTGCTAGTATAGAAGGTATGGCGTAAAGTATTTTTGACAACTTTTTGTGATTGCTGCCATTCTAGACCAGCTAGAGAGCTTGTTTTAGGCTCAATTAAAAGAGGAACTTCCCCTCTTCAACGTCCTAGAGTTTCAATTAATTCAGTTTTCAACTTTACCAATAGTGATCCAAAGAAAAAGGCAAGAAAATCACCCAAATACGAAAATTTCAAATTTGGAATTGGTAATCTAGCTTTTTCCGCGTGGCTGGTAGAGCAACAAAAATCGGTATTTTGCAAATTCTTCCCATTCAGCTCTAAGCGCTCATCTCTGCTAGTTTAGAAGGTATGGCGTAATGTGTTTTTGACAACTTTTTGTGATTGCTGCCGTTCTAGACCAGCTAGAGAGCTTGTTTTAGGCTCAAATAAAAGAGGAACTTCCCCTCTTAAACGTCCTGGAGTTTCATTTAATTCGGTTTCAACTTTACCAATAGTGATCAAAGAAAAAGGCAAGAAAATAACCAATATACGAAAAATTTGAAATTCGAAATTGGTAATCTAGCTTTTTCCGCTTGGCTGGTAGAGCAACAAAAATCGGTATTTTCCAAATTCTTCCCATTCAGCTCTAAGCGCTCATCTGTGCTAGTTTAGAAGGTATGGCGAAAAGTATTTTTGACAACTTTTTGTGATTGCTGCCCTTCTAGACCAGCTAGAGAGCTTGTTTTAGGCTCAAATAAAAGAGGAACTTCCCCTCTTAAACGTCCTAGAGTTTAATTTAATTCGGTTTTCAACTTTACCAATAGTGATCCAAAGAATAAGGCAAGAAAATAACCAAAATACGAAAAATTTGAAATTGGTAATCTAGCTTTTTCCGCTTGGCTTGTAGAGCAGTTTACAGTTGTATGCCTGTAGACAAAAAACCCGGTCTTTTCAAAATTCTTCCTATTCAACTCTAGGCGCTCTATCTCTGCTAGTGTAGAAGGTACGGCGTAAAGTGTTTTTGACAACTTTTTGTATTGCTGCCGTTCTAGACCAGCTAGAGAGCTTGTTTTAGGCTCAAATAAAAGAGAAACTTCCCGTCTTGAACGTCCTAGAGTTTCATTTAATTCGGTTTTCAACTTTACCAATAGTGATCCAAAGAAAAAAGCAAGAAAATCACCTAAATACGAAAAATATGAAATTTGAAATTGGTAATCTAGCTTTTTCCGCTTAGCATGTAGAGCAGTTTAAAGTTGTATGCCTGTAGACAAAAAACCCGGTCTTTTAAAAATTCTTCCCATTCAACTCTAGGCGCTCTATCTCTGCTAGTGTAGAAGGTACGGCGTAAAGTGTTTTTGACAACTTTTTGTGATTGCTGCCGTTCTAGACCAGCTAGAGAGCTTGTTTTAGGCTCAAATAAAAGTGGAACTTCCCCTCTTGAACGTCCTAGAGTTTCATTTAATTCGGTTTTCAACTTTACCCATAGTAATCCAAAGAAAAAAGCAAGAAAAACACCCAAATACGAAAAATTTGAAATTTGTAATTGGTAATCTAGCTTTTTCCGCTTGGCTGGTAGAGCAACAAAAATCTATATTTTGCAAATCTTCCCATTCCGCTCTAAGCGCTCATCTCTGCTAGTTTAGAAGGTATGGCGTAAAGTGTTTTTGACAACTTTTTGTATTGCTGCCGTTCTAGACCAGCTAGAGAGCTTGTTTTAGGCTCAAATAAAAGTGGAACTTCCCCTCTTGAACGTCCTAGAGTTTCATTTAATTCGGTTTTCAACTTTACCAAAGAAAATAGCAAGAAAATCACCCAAATTCGAAAACTTTGAAATTTGAAATTGGTAATCTAGCTTTTTCCGCTTGGCTGGTAGAGCAACAATAATCGGTATTTTGCAAATCTTCCCATTCAGCTCTAAGCGCTCATCTCTGCTAGTTTAGAAGGCATGGCGTAATGTGTTTTTGACAACTTTTTGTGATTGCTGCCGTTCTAGACCAGCCAGAGAGCTTGTTTTAGGCTCAAATAAAAGTGGAACTTCCCCTCTTGAACGTCCAAGAGTTCAATTTAATTCGGTTTTCAACTTTACCAATAGTGATCAAAGAAAAAGGCAAGAAAATAACCAAAATACGAAAAATTTGAAATTCGAAATTGGTAATCTAGCTTTTTCCGCTTGGCTTGTAGAGCAGTTTAAAGTTGTATGCCTGTAGACAAAAAACCCGGTCTTTTAAAAATTCTTCCCATTCAACTCTAGGCGCTCTATCTCTGCTAGTGTAGAAGGTACGGCGTAAAGTGTTTTTGACAACTTTTTGTGATTGCTGCCATTCTAGACCAGCTAGAGAGCTTGTTTTAGGCTCAAATAAAAGAGGAACTTCCCCTCTTGAACGTCCAAGAGTTCAATTTAATTCGGTTTTCAACTTTACCAATAGTGATCAAAGAAAAAGGCAAGAAAATAACCAAAATACGAAAAATTTGAAATTCGAAATTGGTAATCTAGCTTTTTCCGCTTGGCTGGTAGAGCAACAAAAATCGGTATTTTGCAAACCTTCCCATTCAGCTCTAAGCGCTCATCTCTGCTAGTTTAGATGGTATGGCGTATAGTGTTTTTGACAACTTTTTGTGATTGCTGCCATTCTAGACCAGCTAGAGAGCTTGTTTTAGGCTCAAATAAAAGAGGAACTTCCTCTCTTTAACGTCCTAGTGTTTCATTTAATTCGGTTTTCAACTTTACCAATAGTGATCAAAGAAAAAGGCAAGAAAATAACCAAAATACGAAAAATTTGAAATTCGAAATTGGTAATCTAGCTTTTTCCGCTTGGCTTGTAGAGCAGTTTAAAGTTGTATGCCTGTAGACAAAAAACCCGGTCTTTTAAAAATTCTTCCCATTCAACTCTAGGCGCTCTATCTCTGCTAGTGTAGAAGGTACGGCGTAAAGTGTTTTTGACAACTTTTTGTGATTGCTGCCGTTCTAGACCAGC
The DNA here is from genome assembly GCA_947389925.1 of Coelopa pilipes. Classification (NCBI taxonomy): domain Eukaryota; kingdom Metazoa; phylum Arthropoda; class Insecta; order Diptera; family Coelopidae; genus Coelopa; species Coelopa pilipes. Next base: position 14,057,555 of record OX376700.1, read on the forward strand.
TAGAGAGCTTGTTTTAGGCTCAAATAAAAGTGGAACTTCCCCTCTTGAACGTCCTAGAGTTTCATTTAATTCGGTTTTCAACTTTACCAATTGTGATCCAAAGAAAAAAGCAAGAAAATCACCCAAATACGAAACATTTTAAATATGAAATTGGTAATCTAGCTTTTTCCGCTTGGCTGGTAGAGCAACAAAAATCGGTATTTTGCAAATTCTTCCCATTCAGCTCTAAGCGCTCATCTCTGCTAGTATAGAAGGTATGGCGTAAAGTATTTTTGACAACTTTTTGTGATTGCTGCCATTCTAGACCAGCTAGAGAGCTTGTTTTAGGCTCAATTAAAAGAGGAACTTCCCCTCTTGAACGTCCTAGAGTTTCATTTAATTCAGTTTTCAACTTTTTCCGCTTGGCAACAATAATCGGTATTTTGCAAATCTTCCCATTCAGCTCTAAGCGCTCATCTCTGCTAGTTTAGAAGGCATGGCGTAATGTGTTTTTGATAACTTTTTGTGATTGCTGCCGTTCTAGACCAGCCAGAGAGCTTGTTTTAGGCTCAAATAAAAGTGGAACTTCCCCTCTTGAACGTCCAAGAGTTCAATTTAATTCGGTTTTCAACTTTACCAATAGTGATCCAAAGAAAAATGCAAGAAAATCACCAAAATACGAAAAATTTGAAATTTGAAATTGGTAATCTAGCTTTTTCCGCTTGGCTGGTAGAGCAACAAAAATCGGTATTTTGCAAACCTTCCCATTCAGCTCTAAGCGCTCATCTCTGCTAGTTTAGAAGGCATGGCGTAATGTGTTTTTGACAACTTTTTGTGATTGCTGGCGTTCTAGACCAGCTAGAAAGCTTGTTTTAGGCTCAAATAAAAGAGGAACTTCCCCTCTTGAACGTCCAAGAGTTCAATTTAATTCGGTTTTCAACTTTACCAATAGTGATCCAAAGAAAAATGCAAGAAAATCACCAAAATACGAAAAATTTGAAATTTGAAATTGGTAATCTAGCTTTTTCCGCTTGGCTGGTAGAGCAACAAAAATCGGTATTTTGCAAACCTTCCCATTCAGCTCTAAGCGCTCATCTCTGCTAGTTTAGATGGTATGGCGTATAGTGTTTTTGACAACTTTTTGTGATTGCTGCCGTTCTAGACCAGCTAGAGAGCTTGTTTTAGGCTCAAATAAAAGTGGAACTTCCCCTCTTGAACGTCCTAGAGTTTCATTTAATTCGGTTTTCAACTTTACCAAAGAAAATAGCAGGAAAATCACCCAAATTCGAAAACTTTGAAATTTGAAATTGGTAATCTAGCTTTTTCCGCTTGGCTGGTAGAGCAACAATAATCGGTATTTTGCAAATCTTCCCATTCAGCTCTAAGCGCTCATCTCTGCTAGTTTAGAAGGCATGGCGTAATGTGTTTTTGACAACTTTTTGTATTGCTGCCGTTCTAGACCAGCTAGAGAGCTTGTTTTAGGCTCAAATAAAAGAGGAACTTCCCCTCTTGAACGTCCTAGAGTTTCATTTAATTCGGTTTTCAACTTTACCAATTGTGATCCAAAGAAAAAAGCAAGAAAATCACCCAAATACGAAAAATTTTAAATATGAAATTGGTAATCTAGCTTTTTCCGCTTGGCTGGTAGAGCAACAAAAATCGGTATTTTGCAAATTCTTCCCATTCAGCTCTAAGCGCTCATCTCTGCTAGTATAGAAGGTATGGCGTAAAGTATTTTTGACAACTTTTTGTGATTGCTGCCATTCTAGACCAGCTAGAGAGCTTGTTTTAGGCTCAATTAAAAGAGGAACTTCCCCTCTTCAACGTCCTAGAGTTTCAATTAATTCAGTTTTCAACTTTACCAATAGTGATCCAAAGAAAAAGGCAAGAAAATCACCCAAATACGAAAATTTCAAATTTGAAATTGGTAATCTAGCTTTTTCCGCGTGGCTGGTAGAGCAACAAAAATCGGTATTTTGCAAATTCTTCCCATTCAGCACTAAGCGCTCATCTCTGCTAGTTTAGAAGGTATGGCGTAATGTGTTTTTGACATCTTTTTGTGATTGCTGCCGTTCTAGACCAGCTAGAGAGCTTGTTTTAGGCTCAAATAAAAGAGGAACTTCCCCTCTTAAACGTCCTGGAGTTTCATTTAATTCGGTTTCAACTTTACCAATAGTGATCAAAGAAAAAGGCAAGAAAATAACCAAAATACGAAAAATTTGAAATTCGAAATTGGTAATCTAGCTTTTTCCGCTTGGCTGGTAGAGCAACAAAAATCGGTATTTTCCAAATTCTTCCCATTCAGCTCTAAGCGCTCATCTGTGCTAGTTTAGAAGGTATGGCGAAAAGTATTTTTGACAACATTTTGTGATTGCTGCCGTTCTAGACCAGCTAGAGAGCTTGTTTTAGGCTCAAATAAAAGAGGAACTTCCCCTCTTAAACGTCCTAGAGTTTAATTTATTTCGGTTTTCAACTTTACCAATAGTGATCCAAAGAATAAGGCAAGAAAATAACCAAAATACGAAAAATTTGAAATTGGTAATCTAGCTTTTTCCGCTTGGCTTGTAGAGCAGTTTACAGTTGTATGCCTGTAGACAAAAAACCCGGTCTTTTCAAAATTCTTCCTATTCAACTCTAGGCGCTCTATCTCTGCTAGTGTAGAAGGTACGGCGTAAAGTGTTTTTGACAACTTTTTGTATTGCTGCCGTTCTAGACCAGCTAGAGAGCTTGTTTTAGGCTCAAATAAAAGAGAAACTTCCCGTCTTGAACGTCCTAGAGTTTCATTTAATTCGGTTTTCAACTTTACCAATAGTGATCCAAAAAAAAAACAAGAAAATCACCTAAATACGAAAAATATGAAATTTGAAATTGGTAATCTAGCTTTTTCCGCTTGGCTGGTAGAGCAACAAAAATCTATATTTTGCAAATCTTCCCATTCAGCTCTAAGCGCTCATCTCTGCTAGTTTAGATGGTATGGCGTAAAGTGTTTTTGACAACTTTTTGTATTGCTGCCGTTCTAGACCAGCTAGAGAGCTTGTTTTAGGCTCAAATAAAAGTGGAACTTCCCCTCTTGAACGTCCTAGAGTTTCATTTAATTCGGTTTTCAACTTTACCAATAGTGATCCAAAGAAAAAAGCAAGAAAATCACCTAAATACGAAAAATATGAAATTTGAAATTGGTAATCTAGCTTTTTCCGCTTAGCATGTAGAGCAGTTTAAAGTTGTATGCCTGTAGACAAAAAACCCGGTCTTTTAAAAATTCTTCCTATTCAACTCTAGGCGCTCTATCTCTGCTAGTGTAGAAGGTACGGCGTAAAGTGTTTTTGACAACTTTTTGTGATTGCTGCCGTTCTAGACCAGCTAGAGAGCTTGTTTTAGGCTCAAATAAAAGTGGAACTTCCCCTCTTGAACGTCCTAGAGTTTCATTTAATTCGGTTTTCAACTTTACCAATAGTAATCCAAAGAAAAAAGCAAGAAAATCACCCAAATACGAAAAATTTGAAATTTGTAATTGGTAATCTAGCTTTTTCCGCTTGGCTGGTAGAGCAACAAAAATCTATATTTTGCAAATCTTCCCATTCAGCTCTAAGCGCTCATCTCTGCTAGTTTAGAAGGTATGGCGTATAGTGTTTTTGACAACTTTTTGTGATTGCTGCCGTTCTAGACCAGCTAGAGAGCTTGTTTTAGGCTCAAATAAAAGAGGAACTTCCCCTCTTGAACGTCCTAGAGTTTCATTTAATTCGGTTTTCAACTTTACCAAAGAAAATAGCAAGAAAATCACCCAAATTCGAAAACTTTGAAATTTTCATTAATTTCGGTTTTCAACTTTACCAATAAAAGTGGAACTTCCCCTCTTGAACGTCCTAGAGTTTCATTTAATTCGGTTTTCAACTTTACCAAAGAAAATAGCAAGAAAATCACCCAAATTCGAAAACTTTGAAATTTTCATTAATTTCGGTTTTCAACTTTACCAATAGTGATCCAAAAAAAAAGGCAAGAAAATCACCCAAATACGAAAAATTTGAAATTTGAAATTGGTAATCTAGCTTTTTCCGCTTGGCTGGTAGAGCAACAAAAATCGGTATTTTGCAAACCTTCCCATTCAGCTCTAAGCGCTCATCTCTGCTAGTTTAGAAGGTATGGCGTAAAGTGTTTTTGACAACTTTTTGTGATTGCTGCCGTTCTAGACCAGGCAAGAAAATAACCAAAATACGAATAATTTGAAATTTGAAATTGGTAATCTAGCTATTTCCGCTTGGCATGTAGAGCAGTTTAAAGTTGTATGCCTGTAGACAAAAAACCCGGTCTTTTGAAAATTCTTCCCATTCAGCTCTAAGCGCTCATCTCTGCTAGTTTAGATGGTATGGCGTATAGTGTTTTTGACAACTTTTTGTGATTGCTGCCGTTCTAGACCAGCTAGAGAGCTTGTTTTAGGCTCAAATAAAAGAGGAACTTCCCCTCTTGAACGTCCTAGAGTTTCATTAATTTCGGTTTTCAACTTTACCAATAGTGATCCAAAAAAAAAGGCAAGAAAATCACCCAAATACGAAAAATTTGAAATTTGAAATTGGTAATCTAGCTTTTTCCGCTTGGCTGGTAGAGCAACAAAAATCGGTATTTTGCAAACCTTCCCATTCAGCTCTAAGCGCTCATCTCTGCTAGTTTAGAAGGTATGGCGTAAAGTGTTTTTGACAACTTTTTGTAATTGCTGCCGTTCTAGACCAGGCAAGAAAATAACCAAAATACGAATAATTTGAAATTTGAAATTGGTAATCTAGCTTTTTCCGCTTAGCATGTAGAGCAGTTTAAAGTTGTATGCCTGTAGACAAAAAACCCGGTCTTTTAAAAATTCTTCCCATTCAACTCTAGGCGCTCTATCTCTGCTAGTGTAGAAGGTACGGCGTAAAGTGTTTTTGACAACTTTTTGTGATTGCTGCCGTTCTAGACCAGCTAGAGAGCTTGTTTTAGGGTCAAATAAAAGTGGAACTTCCCCTCTTCAACGTCCTAGAGTTTCATTTAATTCGGTTTTCAACTTTACCAATAGTAATCCAAAGAAAAAAGCAAGAAAATCACCCAAATACGAAAAATTTGAAAATTGTAATTGGTAATCTAGCTTTTTCCGCTTGGCTGGTAGAGCAACAAAAATCGGTATTTTGCAAATCTTCCCATTCAGCTCTAAGCGCTCATCTCTGCTAGTTTAGAAGGTATGGCGTAAAGTGTTTTTGACAACTTTTTGTGATTGCTGCCGTTCTAGACCAGCTAGAGAGCTTGTTTTAGGCTCAAATAAAAGAGGAACTTCCCCTCTTGAACGTCCCTGAGTTTCATTTAATTCGGTTTTCAACTTTACCAATAGTGATCCAAAAAAAAAAAGGCAAGAAAATCACCCAAATACGAAAAATTTGAAATTTGAAATTGGTAATCTAGCTTTTTCCGCTTGGCTGGTAGAGCAACAAAAATCGGTATTTTGCAAACCTTCCCATTCAGCTCTAAGCGCTCATCTCTGCTAGTTTAGAAGGTATGGCGTAAAGTGTTTTTGACAACTTTTTGTGATTGCTGCCGTTCTAGACCAGCTAGAGAGCTTGTTTTAGGCTCAAATAAAAGAGGAACTTCCCCTCTTGAACGTCCTAGAGTTTCATTTAATTCGGTTTTCAACTTTACCAATAGTGATCCAAAGAAAAAAGCAAGAAAAACACCCAAATACGAAAATTTGAAGTTTGAAACTGGTAATCTAGCTTTTTCCGCTTGGCTAGTAGAGCAACAAAAATCGGTATTTTTCAAATCTTCCCATTCAGCTCTAAGCGCTCATCTCTGCTAATTTAGATGGTATGGCGTAAAGTGTTTTTGACAACTTTTTGTGATTGCTGCCGTTCTAGACCAGCTAGAGAGCTTGTTTTAGGCTCAAATAAAAGAGGAACTTCCCCTCTTGAACGTCCTAGAGTTTCATTTAATTCGGTTTTCAACTTTACCAATAGTGATCCAAAGAAAAAGGCAAGAAAATCACCCAAATACGAAAATTTGAAATTCGAAATTGTTAATCTAGCTTTTTTCGCTTGGCTGGTAGAGCAACAAAAATCGGTATTTTGCAAATTCTTCCCATTCAGCACTAAGCGCTCATCTGTGCTAGTTTAGAAGGTATGGCGTAAAGTATTTTTGACAACTTTTTGTGATTGCTGCCGTTCTAGACCAGCTAGAGAGCTTGTTTTAGGCTCAAATAAAAGAGGAACTTCCCCTCTTAAACGTCCTGGAGTTTCATTTAATTCGGTTTCAACTTTACCAATAGTAATCAAAGAAAAAGGCAAGAAAATAACCAAAATACGAAAACTTTGAAATTCGAAATTGGTAATCTAGCTTTTTCCGCTTGGCTGGTAGAGCAACAAAAATCGGTATTTTTCAAATCATCCCATTCAGCTCTAAGCGCTCATCTCTGCTAGTTTAGATGGTATGGCGTAAAGTGTTTTTGACAACTTTTTGTGATTGCTGCCGTTCTAGACCAGCTAGAGAGCTTGTTTTAGGCTCAAATAAAAGAGGAACTTCCCCTCTTAAACGGCCTAGAGTTTAATTTAATTGGGTTTCCAACTTTACCAATAGTGATCCAAAGAATAAGGCAAGAAAATAACCAAAATACGAAAAATTTGAAATTGGTAATCTAGCTTTTTCCGCTTGGCTTGTAGAGCAGTTTAAAGTTGTATGCCTGTAGACAAAAAACCCGGTCTTTTCAAAATTCTTCCCATTCAACTCTAGGCGCTCTATCTCTGCTAGTTTAGAAGGTATGGCGTAAAGTGTTTTTGACAACTTTTTGTATTGCTGCCGTTCTAGACCAGCTAGAGAGCTTGTTTTAGGCTCAAATAAAAGAGGAACTTTCCCTCTTGAACGTCCTAGAGTTTCATTTAATTCGGTTTTCAACTTTACCAATTGTGATCCAAAGAAAAAAGCAAGAAAATCACCCAAATACGAAAAATTTTAAATATGAAATTGGTAATCTAGCTTTTTCCGCTTGGCTGGTAGAGCAACAAAAATCGGTATTTTGCAAATTCTTCCCATTCAGCTCTAAGCGCTCATCTCTGCTAGTATAGAAGGTATGGCGTAAAGTATTTTTGACAACTTTTTGTGATTGCTGCCATTCTAGACCAGCTAGAGAGCTTGTTTTAGGCTCAATTAAAAGAGGAACTTCCCCTCTTCAACGTCCTAGAGTTTCAATTAATTCAGTTTTCAACTTTACCAATAGTGATCCAAAGAAAAAGGCAAGAAAATCACCCAAATACGAAAATTTCAAATTTGGAATTGGTAATCTAGCTTTTTCCGCGTGGCTGGTAGAGCAACAAAAATCGGTATTTTGCAAATTCTTCCCATTCAGCTCTAAGCGCTCATCTCTGCTAGTTTAGAAGGTATGGCGTAATGTGTTTTTGACAACTTTTTGTGATTGCTGCCGTTCTAGACCAGCTAGAGAGCTTGTTTTAGGCTCAAATAAAAGAGGAACTTCCCCTCTTAAACGTCCTGGAGTTTCATTTAATTCGGTTTCAACTTTACCAATAGTGATCAAAGAAAAAGGCAAGAAAATAACCAATATACGAAAAATTTGAAATTCGAAATTGGTAATCTAGCTTTTTCCGCTTGGCTGGTAGAGCAACAAAAATCGGTATTTTCCAAATTCTTCCCATTCAGCTCTAAGCGCTCATCTGTGCTAGTTTAGAAGGTATGGCGAAAAGTATTTTTGACAACTTTTTGTGATTGCTGCCCTTCTAGACCAGCTAGAGAGCTTGTTTTAGGCTCAAATAAAAGAGGAACTTCCCCTCTTAAACGTCCTAGAGTTTAATTTAATTCGGTTTTCAACTTTACCAATAGTGATCCAAAGAATAAGGCAAGAAAATAACCAAAATACGAAAAATTTGAAATTGGTAATCTAGCTTTTTCCGCTTGGCTTGTAGAGCAGTTTACAGTTGTATGCCTGTAGACAAAAAACCCGGTCTTTTCAAAATTCTTCCTATTCAACTCTAGGCGCTCTATCTCTGCTAGTGTAGAAGGTACGGCGTAAAGTGTTTTTGACAACTTTTTGTATTGCTGCCGTTCTAGACCAGCTAGAGAGCTTGTTTTAGGCTCAAATAAAAGAGAAACTTCCCGTCTTGAACGTCCTAGAGTTTCATTTAATTCGGTTTTCAACTTTACCAATAGTGATCCAAAGAAAAAAGCAAGAAAATCACCTAAATACGAAAAATATGAAATTTGAAATTGGTAATCTAGCTTTTTCCGCTTAGCATGTAGAGCAGTTTAAAGTTGTATGCCTGTAGACAAAAAACCCGGTCTTTTAAAAATTCTTCCCATTCAACTCTAGGCGCTCTATCTCTGCTAGTGTAGAAGGTACGGCGTAAAGTGTTTTTGACAACTTTTTGTGATTGCTGCCGTTCTAGACCAGCTAGAGAGCTTGTTTTAGGCTCAAATAAAAGTGGAACTTCCCCTCTTGAACGTCCTAGAGTTTCATTTAATTCGGTTTTCAACTTTACCCATAGTAATCCAAAGAAAAAAGCAAGAAAAACACCCAAATACGAAAAATTTGAAATTTGTAATTGGTAATCTAGCTTTTTCCGCTTGGCTGGTAGAGCAACAAAAATCTATATTTTGCAAATCTTCCCATTCCGCTCTAAGCGCTCATCTCTGCTAGTTTAGAAGGTATGGCGTAAAGTGTTTTTGACAACTTTTTGTATTGCTGCCGTTCTAGACCAGCTAGAGAGCTTGTTTTAGGCTCAAATAAAAGTGGAACTTCCCCTCTTGAACGTCCTAGAGTTTCATTTAATTCGGTTTTCAACTTTACCAAAGAAAATAGCAAGAAAATCACCCAAATTCGAAAACTTTGAAATTTGAAATTGGTAATCTAGCTTTTTCCGCTTGGCTGGTAGAGCAACAATAATCGGTATTTTGCAAATCTTCCCATTCAGCTCTAAGCGCTCATCTCTGCTAGTTTAGAAGGCATGGCGTAATGTGTTTTTGACAACTTTTTGTGATTGCTGCCGTTCTAGACCAGCCAGAGAGCTTGTTTTAGGCTCAAATAAAAGTGGAACTTCCCCTCTTGAACGTCCAAGAGTTCAATTTAATTCGGTTTTCAACTTTACCAATAGTGATCAAAGAAAAAGGCAAGAAAATAACCAAAATACGAAAAATTTGAAATTCGAAATTGGTAATCTAGCTTTTTCCGCTTGGCTTGTAGAGCAGTTTAAAGTTGTATGCCTGTAGACAAAAAACCCGGTCTTTTAAAAATTCTTCCCATTCAACTCTAGGCGCTCTATCTCTGCTAGTGTAGAAGGTACGGCGTAAAGTGTTTTTGACAACTTTTTGTGATTGCTGCCATTCTAGACCAGCTAGAGAGCTTGTTTTAGGCTCAAATAAAAGAGGAACTTCCCCTCTTGAACGTCCAAGAGTTCAATTTAATTCGGTTTTCAACTTTACCAATAGTGATCAAAGAAAAAGGCAAGAAAATAACCAAAATACGAAAAATTTGAAATTCGAAATTGGTAATCTAGCTTTTTCCGCTTGGCTGGTAGAGCAACAAAAATCGGTATTTTGCAAACCTTCCCATTCAGCTCTAAGCGCTCATCTCTGCTAGTTTAGATGGTATGGCGTATAGTGTTTTTGACAACTTTTTGTGATTGCTGCCATTCTAGACCAGCTAGAGAGCTTGTTTTAGGCTCAAATAAAAGAGGAACTTCCTCTCTTTAACGTCCTAGTGTTTCATTTAATTCGGTTTTCAACTTTACCAATAGTGATCAAAGAAAAAGGCAAGAAAATAACCAAAATACGAAAAATTTGAAATTCGAAATTGGTAATCTAGCTTTTTCCGCTTGGCTTGTAGAGCAGTTTAAAGTTGTATGCCTGTAGACAAAAAACCCGGTCTTTTAAAAATTCTTCCCATTCAACTCTAGGCGCTCTATCTCTGCTAGTGTAGAAGGTACGGCGTAAAGTGTTTTTGACAACTTTTTGTGATTGCTGCCGTTCTAGACCAGCTAGAGAGCTTGTTTTAGGCTCAAATAAAAGTGGAACTTCCCCTCTTGAACGTCCTAGAGTTTCATTTAATTCGGTTTTCAACTTTACCAATTGTGATCCAAAGAAAAAAGCAAGAAAATCACCCAAATACGAAACATTTTAAATATGAAATTGGTAATCTAGCTTTTTCCGCTTGGCTGGTAGAGCAACAAAAATCGGTATTTTGCAAATTCTTCCCATTCAGCTCTAAGCGCTCATCTCTGCTAGTATAGAAGGTATGGCGTAAAGTATTTTTGACAACTTTTTGTGATTGCTGCCATTCTAGACCAGCTAGAGAGCTTGTTTTAGGCTCAATTAAAAGAGGAACTTCCCCTCTTGAACGTCCTAGAGTTTCATTTAATTCAGTTTTCAACTTTTTCCGCTTGGCAACAATAATCGGTATTTTGCAAATCTTCCCATTCAGCTCTAAGCGCTCATCTCTGCTAGTTTAGAAGGCATGGCGTAATGTGTTTTTGATAACTTTTTGTGATTGCTGCCGTTCTAGACCAGCCAGAGAGCTTGTTTTAGGCTCAAATAAAAGTGGAACTTCCCCTCTTGAACGTCCAAGAGTTCAATTTAATTCGGTTTTCAACTTTACCAATAGTGATCCAAAGAAAAATGCAAGAAAATCACCAAAATACGAAAAATTTGAAATTTGAAATTGGTAATCTAGCTTTTTCCGCTTGGCTGGTAGAGCAACAAAAATCGGTATTTTGCAAACCTTCCCATTCAGCTCTAAGCGCTCATCTCTGCTAGTTTAGAAGGCATGGCGTAATGTGTTTTTGACAACTTTTTGTGATTGCTGGCGTTCTAGACCAGCTAGAAAGCTTGTTTTAGGCTCAAATAAAAGAGGAACTTCCCCTCTTGAACGTCCAAGAGTTCAATTTAATTCGGTTTTCAACTTTACCAATAGTGATCCAAAGAAAAATGCAAGAAAATCACCAAAATACGAAAAATTTGAAATTTGAAATTGGTAATCTAGCTTTTTCCGCTTGGCTGGTAGAGCAACAAAAATCGGTATTTTGCAAACCTTCCCATTCAGCTCTAAGCGCTCATCTCTGCTAGTTTAGATGGTATGGCGTATAGTGTTTTTGACAACTTTTTGTGATTGCTGCCGTTCTAGACCAGCTAGAGAGCTTGTTTTAGGCTCAAATAAAAGTGGAACTTCCCCTCTTGAACGTCCTAGAGTTTCATTTAATTCGGTTTTCAACTTTACCAAAGAAAATAGCAGGAAAATCACCCAAATTCGAAAACTTTGAAATTTGAAATTGGTAATCTAGCTTTTTCCGCTTGGCTGGTAGAGCAACAATAATCGGTATTTTGCAAATCTTCCCATTCAGCTCTAAGCGCTCATCTCTGCTAGTTTAGAAGGCATGGCGTAATGTGTTTTTGACAACTTTTTGTATTGCTGCCGTTCTAGACCAGCTAGAGAGCTTGTTTTAGGCTCAAATAAAAGAGGAACTTCCCCTCTTGAACGTCCTAGAGTTTCATTTAATTCGGTTTTCAACTTTACCAATTGTGATCCAAAGAAAAAAGCAAGAAAATCACCCAAATACGAAAAATTTTAAATATGAAATTGGTAATCTAGCTTTTTCCGCTTGGCTGGTAGAGCAACAAAAATCGGTATTTTGCAAATTCTTCCCATTCAGCTCTAAGCGCTCATCTCTGCTAGTATAGAAGGTATGGCGTAAAGTATTTTTGACAACTTTTTGTGATTGCTGCCATTCTAGACCAGCTAGAGAGCTTGTTTTAGGCTCAATTAAAAGAGGAACTTCCCCTCTTCAACGTCCTAGAGTTTCAATTAATTCAGTTTTCAACTTTACCAATAGTGATCCAAAGAAAAAGGCAAGAAAATCACCCAAATACGAAAATTTCAAATTTGAAATTGGTAATCTAGCTTTTTCCGCGTGGCTGGTAGAGCAACAAAAATCGGTATTTTGCAAATTCTTCCCATTCAGCACTAAGCGCTCATCTCTGCTAGTTTAGAAGGTATGGCGTAATGTGTTTTTGACATCTTTTTGTGATTGCTGCCGTTCTAGACCAGCTAGAGAGCTTGTTTTAGGCTCAAATAAAAGAGGAACTTCCCCTCTTAAACGTCCTGGAGTTTCATTTAATTCGGTTTCAACTTTACCAATAGTGATCAAAGAAAAAGGCAAGAAAATAACCAAAATACGAAAAATTTGAAATTCGAAATTGGTAATCTAGCTTTTTCCGCTTGGCTGGTAGAGCAACAAAAATCGGTATTTTCCAAATTCTTCCCATTCAGCTCTAAGCGCTCATCTGTGCTAGTTTAGAAGGTATGGCGAAAAGTATTTTTGACAACATTTTGTGATTGCTGCCGTTCTAGACCAGCTAGAGAGCTTGTTTTAGGCTCAAATAAAAGAGGAACTTCCCCTCTTAAACGTCCTAGAGTTTAATTTATTTCGGTTTTCAACTTTACCAATAGTGATCCAAAGAATAAGGCAAGAAAATAACCAAAATACGAAAAATTTGAAATTGGTAATCTAGCTTTTTCCGCTTGGCTTGTAGAGCAGTTTACAGTTGTATGCCTGTAGACAAAAAACCCGGTCTTTTCAAAATTCTTCCTATTCAACTCTAGGCGCTCTATCTCTGCTAGTGTAGAAGGTACGGCGTAAAGTGTTTTTGACAACTTTTTGTATTGCTGCCGTTCTAGACCAGCTAGAGAGCTTGTTTTAGGCTCAAATAAAAGAGAAACTTCCCGTCTTGAACGTCCTAGAGTTTCATTTAATTCGGTTTTCAACTTTACCAATAGTGATCCAAAAAAAAAACAAGAAAATCACCTAAATACGAAAAATATGAAATTTGAAATTGGTAATCTAGCTTTTTCCGCTTGGCTGGTAGAGCAACAAAAATCTATATTTTGCAAATCTTCCCATTCAGCTCTAAGCGCTCATCTCTGCTAGTTTAGATGGTATGGCGTAAAGTGTTTTTGACAACTTTTTGTATTGCTGCCGTTCTAGACCAGCTAGAGAGCTTGTTTTAGGCTCAAATAAAAGTGGAACTTCCCCTCTTGAACGTCCTAGAGTTTCATTTAATTCGGTTTTCAACTTTACCAATAGTGATCCAAAGAAAAAAGCAAGAAAATCACCTAAATACGAAAAATATGAAATTTGAAATTGGTAATCTAGCTTTTTCCGCTTAGCATGTAGAGCAGTTTAAAGTTGTATGCCTGTAGACAAAAAACCCGGTCTTTTAAAAATTCTTCCTATTCAACTCTAGGCGCTCTATCTCTGCTAGTGTAGAAGGTACGGCGTAAAGTGTTTTTGACAACTTTTTGTGATTGCTGCCGTTCTAGACCAGCTAGAGAGCTTGTTTTAGGCTCAAATAAAAGTGGAACTTCCCCTCTTGAACGTCCTAGAGTTTCATTTAATTCGGTTTTCAACTTTACCAATAGTAATCCAAAGAAAAAAGCAAGAAAATCACCCAAATACGAAAAATTTGAAATTTGTAATTGGTAATCTAGCTTTTTCCGCTTGGCTGGTAGAGCAACAAAAATCTATATTTTGCAAATCTTCCCATTCAGCTCTAAGCGCTCATCTCTGCTAGTTTAGAAGGTATGGCGTAAAGTGTTTTTGACAACTTTTTGTATTGCTGCCGTTCTAGACCAGCTAGAGAGCTTGTTTTAGGCTCAAATAAAAGTGGAACTTCCCCTCTTGAACGTCCTAGAGTTTCATTTAATTCGGTTTTCAACTTTACCAAAGAAAATAGCAAGAAAATCACCCAAATTCGAAAACTTTGAAATTTGAAATTGGTAATCTAGCTTTTTCCGCTTGGCTGGTAGAGCAACAATAATCGGTATTTTGCAAATCTTCCCATTCAGCTCTAAGCGCTCATCTCTGCTAGTTTAGAAGGCATGGCGTAATGTGTTTTTGACAACTTTTTGTGATTGCTGCCGTTCTAGACCAGCTAGAGAGCTTGTTTTGGGCTCAAATAAAAGTGGAACTTCCCCTCTTGAACGTCCAAGAGTTCAATTTAATTCGGTTTTCAACTTTACCAATAGTGATCAAAGAAAAAGGCAAGAAAATAACCAAAATACGAAAAATTTGAAATTCGAAATTGGTAATCTAGCTTTTTCCGCTTGGCTTGTAGAGCAGTTTAAAGTTGTATGCCTGTAGACAAAAAACCCGGTCTTTTAAAAATTCTTCCCATTCAACTCTAGGCGCTCTATCTCTGCTAGTGTAGAAGGTACGGCGTAAAGTGTTTTTGACAACTTTTTGTGATTGCTGCCATTCTAGACCAGCTAGAGAGCTTGTTTTAGGCTCAAATAAAAGAGGAACTTCCCCTCTTGAACGTCCAAGAGTTCAATTTAATTCGGTTTTCAACTTTACCAATAGTGATCAAAGAAAAAGGCAAGAAAATAACCAAAATACGAAAAATTTGAAATTTGAAATTGGTAATCTAGCTTTTTCCGCTTGGCTGGTAGAGCAACAAAAATCGGTATTTTGCAAACCTTCCCATTCAGCTCTAAGCGCTCATCTCTGCTAGTTTAGATGGTATGGCGTATAGTGTTTTTGACAACTTTTTGTGATTGCTGCCATTCTAGACCAGCTAGAGAGCTTGTTTTAGGCTCAAATAAAAGAGGAACTTCCTCTCTTTAACGTCCTAGTGTTTCATTTAATTCGGTTTTCAACTTTACCAATAGTGATCAAAGAAAAAGGCAAGAAAATAACCAAAATACGAAAAATTTGAAATTCGAAATTGGTAATCTAGCTTTTTCCGCTTGGCTTGTAGAGCAGTTTAAAGTTGTATGCCTGTAGACAAAAAACCCGGTCTTTTAAAAATTCTTCCCATTCAACTCTAGGCGCTCTATCTCTGCTAGTGTAGAAGGTACGGCGTAAAGTGTTTTTGACAACTTTTTGTGATTGCTGCCGTTCTAGACCAGCTAGAGAGCTTGTTTTAGGCTCAAATAAAAGTGGAACTTCCCCTCTTGAACGTCCTAGAGTTTCATTTAATTCGGTTTTCAACTTTACCAATTGTGATCCAAAGAAAAAAGCAAGAAAATCACCCAAATACGAAACATTTTAAATATGAAATTGGTAATCTAGCTTTTTCCGCTTGGCTGGTAGAGCAACAAAAATCGGTATTTTGCAAATTCTTCCCATTCAGCTCTAAGCGCTCATCTCTGCTAGTATAGAAGGTATGGCGTAAAGTATTTTTGACAACTTTTTGTGATTGCTGCCATTCTAGACCAGCTAGAGAGCTTGTTTTAGGCTCAATTAAAAGAGGAACTTCCCCTCTTGAACGTCCTAGAGTTTCATTTAATTCAGTTTTCAACTTTTTCCGCTTGGCAACAATAATCGGTATTTTGCAAATCTTCCCATTCAGCTCTAAGCGCTCATCTCTGCTAGTTTAGAAGGCATGGCGTAATGTGTTTTTGATAACTTTTTGTGATTGCTGCCGTTCTAGACCAGCCAGAGAGCTTGTTTTAGGCTCAAATAAAAGTGGAACTTCCCCTCTTGAACGTCCAAGAGTTCAATTTAATTCGGTTTTCAACTTTACCAATAGTGATCAAAGAAAAAGGCAAGAAAATAACCAAAATACGAAAAATTTGAAATTCGAAATTGGTAATCTAGCTTTTTCCGCTTGGCTGGTAGAGCAACAAAAATCGGTATTTTGCAAACCTTCCCATTCAGCTCTAAGCGCTCATCTCTGCTAGTTTAGAAGGCATGGCGTAATGTGTTTTTGACAACTTTTTGTGATTGCTGGCGTTCTAGACCAGCTAGAAAGCTTGTTTTAGGCTCAAATAAAAGAGGAACTTCCCCTCTTGAACGTCCAAGAGTTCAATTTAATTCGGTTTTCAACTTTACCAATAGTGATCCAAAGAAAAATGCAAGAAAATCACCAAAATACGAAAAATTTGAAATTTGAAATTGGTAATCTAGCTTTTTCCGCTTGGCTGGTAGAGCAACAAAAATCGGTATTTTGCAAACCTTCCCATTCAGCTCTAAGCGCTCATCTCTGCTAGTTTAGATGGTATGGCGTATAGTGTTTTTGACAACTTTTTGTGATTGCTGCCGTTCTAGACCAGCTAGAGAGCTTGTTTTAGGCTCAAATAAAAGTGGAACTTCCCCTCTTGAACGTCCTAGAGTTTCATTTAATTCGGTTTTCAACTTTACCAAAGAAAATAGCAAGAAAATCACCCAAATTCGAAAACTTTGAAATTTGAAATTGGTAATCTAGCTTTTTCCGCTTGGCTGGTAGAGCAACAATAATCGGTATTTTGCAAATCTTCCCATTCAGCTCTAAGCGCTCATCTCTGCTAGTTTAGAAGGCATGGCGTAATGTGTTTTTGACAACTTTTTGTATTGCTGCCGTTCTAGACCAGCTAGAGAGCTTGTTTTAGGCTCAAATAAAAGAGGAACTTCCCCTCTTGAACGTCCTAGAGTTTCATTTAATTCGGTTTTCAACTTTACCAATTGTGATCCAAAGAAAAAAGCAAGAAAATCACCCAAATACGAAAAATTTTAAATATGAAATTGGTAATCTAGCTTTTTCCGCTTGGCTGGTAGAGCAACAAAAATCGGTATTTTGCAAATTCTTCCCATTCAGCTCTAAGCGCTCATCTCTGCTAGTATAGAAGGTATGGCGTAAAGTATTTTTGACAACTTTTTGTGATTGCTGCCATTCTAGACCAGCTAGAGAGCTTGTTTTAGGCTCAATTAAAAGAGGAACTTCCCCTCTTCAACGTCCTAGAGTTTCAATTAATTCAGTTTTCAACTTTACCAATAGTGATCCAAAGAAAAAGGCAAGAAAATCACCCAAATACGAAAATTTCAAATTTGAAATTGGTAATCTAGCTTTTTCCGCGTGGCTGGTAGAGCAACAAAAATCGGTATTTTGCAAATTCTTCCCATTCAGCACTAAGCGCTCATCTCTGCTAGTTTAGAAGGTATGGCGTAATGTGTTTTTGACATCTTTTTGTGATTGCTGCCGTTCTAGACCAGCTAGAGAGCTTGTTTTAGGCTCAAATAAAAGAGGAACTTCCCCTCTTAAACGTCCTGGAGTTTCATTTAATTCGGTTTCAACTTTACCAATAGTGATCAAAGAAAAAGGCAAGAAAATAACCAAAATACGAAAAATTTGAAATTCGAAATTGGTAATCTAGCTTTTTCCGCTTGGCTGGTAGAGCAACAAAAATCGGTATTTTCCAAATTCTTCCCATTCAGCTCTAAGCGCTCATCTGTGCTAGTTTAGAAGGTATGGCGAAAAGTATTTTTGACAACATTTTGTGATTGCTGCCATTCTAGACCAGCTAGAGAGCTTGTTTTAGGCTCAAATAAAAGAGGAACTTCCCCTCTTAAACGTCCTAGAGTTTAATTTATTTCGGTTTTCAACTTTACCAATAGTGATCCAAAGAATAAGGCAAGAAAATAACCAAAATACGAAAAATTTGAAATTGGTAATCTAGCTTTTTCCGCTTGGCTTGTAGAGCAGTTTACAGTTGTATGCCTGTAGACAAAAAACCCGGTCTTTTCAAAATTCTTCCTATTCAACTCTAGGCGCTCTATCTCTGCTAGTGTAGAAGGTACGGCGTAAAGTGTTTTTGACAACTTTTTGTATTGCTGCCGTTCTAGACCAGCTAGAGAGCTTGTTTTAGGCTCAAATAAAAGAGAAACTTCCCGTCTTGAACGTCCTAGAGTTTCATTTAATTCGGTTTTCAACTTTACCAATAGTGATCCAAAAAAAAAACAAGAAAATCACCTAAATACGAAAAATATGAAATTTTAAATTGGTAATCTAGCTTTTTCCGCTTGGCTGGTAGAGCAACAAAAATCTATATTTTGCAAATCTTCCCATTCAGCTCTAAGCGCTCATCTCTGCTAGTTTAGATGGTATGGCGTAAAGTGTTTTTGACAACTTTTTGTATTGCTGCCGTTCTAGACCAGCTAGAGAGCTTGTTTTAGGCTCAAATAAAAGTGGAACTTCCCCTCTTGAACGCCCTAGCGTTTCATTTAATTCGGTTTTCAACTTTACCAAAGAAAATAGCAAGAAAATCACCCAAATTCGAAAACTTTGAAATTTGAAATTGGTAATCTAGCTTTTTCCGCTTGGCTGGTAGAGCAACAATAATCGGTATTTTGCAAATCTTCCCACTCAGCTCTAAGCGCTCATCTCTGCTAGTTTAGAAGGCATGGCGTAATGTGTTTTTGACAACTTTTTGTGATTGCTGCCGTTCTAGACCAGCCAGAGAGCTTGTTTTAGGCTCAAATAAAAGTGGAACTTCCCCTCTTGAACGTCCAAGAGTTCAATTTAATTCGGTTTTCAACTTTACGAATAGTGATCCAAAGAAAAATGCAAGAAAATCACCAAAATACGAAAAATTTGAAATTTGAAATTGGTAATCTAGCTTTTTCCGCTTGGCTGGTAGAGCAACAAAAATCGGTATTTTGCAAACCTTCCCATTCAGCTCTAAGCGCTCATCTCTGCTAGTTTAGATGGTATGGCGTATAGTGTTTTTGACAACTTTTTGTGATTGCTGCCATTCTAGACCAGCTAGAGAGCTTGTTTTAGGCTCAAATAAAAGAGGAACTTCCTCTCTTTAACGTCCTAGTGTTTCATTTAATTCGGTTTTCAACTTTACCAATAGTGATCAAAGAAAAAGGCAAGAAAATCACCCAAATACGAAAAATTTGAAATTCGAAATTGGTAATCTAGCTTTTTCCGCTTGGCTTGTAGAGCAGTTTAAAGTTGTATGCCTGTAGACAAAAAACCCGGTCTTTTAAAAATTCTTCCCATTCAACTCTAGGCGCTCTATCTCTGCTAGTGTAGAAGGTACGGCGTAAAGTGTTTTTGACAACTTTTTGTGATTGTTGCCGTTCTAGACCAGCTAGAGAGCTTGTTTTAGGCTCAAATAAAAGTGGAACTTCCCCTCTTGAACGTCCTAGAGTTTCATTTAATTCGGTTTTCAACTTTACCAAAGAAAATAGCAACAAAATCACCCAAATTCGAAAACTTTGAAATTTGAAATTGGTAATCTAGCTTTTTCCGCTTGGCTGGTAGAGCAACAATAATCGGTATTTTGCAAATCTTCCCACTCAGCTCTAAGCGCTCATCTCTGCTAGTTTAGAAGGCATGGCGTAATGTGTTTTTGACAACTTTTTGTGATTGCTGCCGTTCTAGACCAGCCAGAGAGCTTGTTTTAGGCTCAAATAAAAGAGGAACTTCCTCTCTTTAACGTCCTAGTGTTTCATTTAATTCGGTTTTCAACTTTACCAATTGTGATCCAAAGAAAAAAGCAAGAAAATCACCCAAATACGAAACATTTTAAATATGAAATTGGTAATCTAGCTTTTTCCGCTTGGCTGGTAGAGCAACAAAAATCGGTATTTTGCAAATTCTTCCCATTCAGCTCTAAGCGCTCATCTCTGCTAGTATAGAAGGTATGGCGTAAAGTATTTTTGACAACTTTTTGTGATTGCTGCCATTCTAGACCAGCTAGAGAGCTTGTTTTAGGCTCAATTAAAAGAGGAACTTCCCCTCTTGAACGTCCTAGAGTTTCATTTAATTCAGTTTTCAACTTTTTCCGCTTGGCTGGTAGAGCAACAATAATCGGTATTTTGCAAATCTTCCCATTCAGCTCTAAGCGCTCATCTCTGCTAGTTTAGAAGGCATGGCGTAATGTGTTTTTGATAACTTTTTGTGATTGCTGCCGTTCTAGACCAGCCAGAGAGCTTGTTTGAGGCTCAAATAAAAGTGGAACTTCCCCTCTTGAACGTCCAAGAGTTCAATTTAATTCGGTTTTCAACTTTACCAATAGTAATCCAAAGAAAAAAGCAAGAAAATCACCCAAATACGAAAAATTTGAAATTTGTAATTGGTAATCTAGCTTTTTCCGCTTGGCTGGTAGAGCAACAAAAATCTATATTTTGCAAATCTTCCCATTCAGCTCTAAGCGCTCATCTCTGCTAGTTTAGATGGTATGGCGTAAAGTGTTTTTGACAACTTTTTGTATTGCTGCCGTTCTAGACCAGCTAGAGAGCTTGTTTTAGGCTCAAATAAAAGTGGAACTTCCCCTCTTGAACGTCCTAGAGTTTCATTTAATTCGGTTTTCAACTTTACCAAAGAAAATAGCAAGAAAATGACCCAAATTCGAAAACTTTGAAATTTGAAATTGGTAATCTAGCTTTTTCCGCTTGGCTGGTAGAGCAACAATAATCTATATTTTGCAAATCTTCCCATTCAGCTCTAAGCGCTCATCTCTGCTAGTTTAGAAGGCATGGCGTAATGTGTTTTTGACAACTTTTTGTGATTGCTGCCGTTCTAGACCAGCCAGAGAGCTTGTTTTAGGCTCAAATAAAAGTGGAACTTCCCCTCTTGAACGTCCAAGAGTTCAATTTAATTCGGTTTTCAACTTTACGAATAGTGATCCAAAGAAAAATGCAAGAAAATCACCAAACTACGAAAAATTTGAAATTTGAAATTGGTAATCTAGCTTTTTCCGCTTGGCTGGTAGAGCAACAAAAATCGGTATTTTGCAAACCTTCCCATTCAGCTCTAAGCGCTCATCTCTGCTAGTTTAGATGGTATGGCGTATAGTGTTTTTGACAACTTTTTGTGATTGCTGCCATTCTAGACCAGCTAGAGAGCTTGTTTTAGGCTCAAATAAAAGAGGAACTTCCTCTCTTTAACGTCCTAGTGTTTCATTTAATTCGGTTTTCAACTTTACCAATAGTGATCAAAGAAAAAGGCAAGAAAATCACCCAAATACGAAAAATTTGAAATTCGAAATTGGTAATCTAGCTTTTTCCGCTTGGCTTGTAGAGCAGTTTAAAGTTGTATGCCTGTAGACAAAAAACCCGGTCTTTTAAAAATTCTTCCCATTCAACTCTAGGCGCTCTATCTCTGCTAGTGTAGAAGGTACGGCGTAAAGTGTTTTTGACAACTTTTTGTGATTGTTGCCGTTCTAGACCAGCTAGAGAGCTTGTTTTAGGCTCAAATAAAAGTGGAACTTCCCCTCTTGAACGTCCTAGAGTTTCATTTAATTCGGTTTTCAACTTTACCAATAGTGATCCAAAGAAAAAAGCAAGAAAATCACCTAAATACGAAAAATTTGAAATTTGTAATTGGTAATCTAGCTTTTTCCGCTTGGCTGGTAGAGCAACAAAAATCTATATTTTGCAAATCTTCCCATTCAGCTCTAAGCGCTCATCTCTGCTAGTTTAGATGGTATGGCGTAAAGTGTTTTTGACAACTTTTTGTATTGCTGCCGTTCTAGACCAGCTAGAGAGCTTGTTTTAGGCTCAAATAAAAGTGGAACTTCCCCTCTTGAACGTCCTAGAGTTTCATTTAATTCGGTTTTCAACTTTACCAAAGAAAATAGCAAGAAAATCACCCAAATTCGAAAACTTTGAAATTTGAAATTGGTAATCTAGCTTTTTCCGCTTGGCTGGTAGAGCAACAATAATCGGCATTTTGCAAATCTTCCCATTCAGCTCTAAGCGCTCATCTCTGCTAGTTTAGAAGGCATGGCGTAATGTGTTTTTGACAACTTTTTGTGATTGCTGCCGTTCTAGACCAGCTAGAGAGCTTGTTTTAGGCTCAAATAAAAGAGGAACTTCCCCTCTTAAACGTCCTGGAGTTTCATTTAATTCGGTTTCAACTTTACCAATAGTGATCAAAGAAAAAGGCAAGAAAATAACCAAAATACGAAAAATTTGAAATTCGAAATTGGTAATCTAGCTTTTTCCGCTGGGCTGGTAGAGCAACAAAAATCGGTATTTTCCAAATTCTTCCCATTCAGCTCTAAGCGCTCATCTGTGCTAGTTTAGAAGGTATGGCGAAAAGTATTTTTGACAACATTTTGTGATTGCTGCCATTCTAGACCAGCTAGAGAGCTTGTTTTAGGCTCAAATAAAAGAGGAACTTCCCCTCTTAAACGTCCTAGAGTTTAATTTATTTCGGTTTTCAACTTTACCAATAGTGATCCAAAGAATAAGGCAAGAAAATAACCAAAATACGAAAAATTTGAAATTGGTAATCTAGCTTTTTCCGCTTGGCTTGTAGAGCAGTTTACAGTTGTATGCCTGTAGACAAAAAACCCGGTCTTTTCAAAATTCTTCCTATTCAACTCTAGGCGCTCTATCTCTGCTAGTGTAGAAGGTACGGCGTAAAGTGTTTTTGACAACTTTTTGTATTGCTGCCGTTCTAGACCAGCTAGAGAGCTTGTTTTAGGCTCAAATAAAAGAGAAACTTCCCGTCTTGAACGTCCTAGAGTTTCATTTAATTCGGTTTTCAACTTTACCAATAGTGATCCAAAAAAAAAACAAGAAAATCACCTAAATACGAAAAATATGAAATTTGAAATTGGTAATCTAGCTTTTTCCGCTTGGCTGGTAGAGCAACAAAAATCTATATTTTGCAAATCTTCCCATTCAGCTCTAAGCGCTCATCTCTGCTAGTTTAGATGGTATGGCGTAAAGTGTTTTTGACAACTTTTTGTATTGCTGCCGTTCTAGACCAGCTAGAGAGCTTGTTTTAGGCTCAAATAAAAGTGGAACTTCCCCTCTTGAACGTCCAAGAGTTCAATTTAATTCGGTTTTCAACTTTACCAATAGTGATCCAAAGAAAAATGCAAGAAAATCACCAAAATACGAAAAATTTGAAATTTGAAATTGGTAATCTAGCTTTTTCCGCTTGGCTGGTAGAGCAACAAAAATCGGTATTTTGCAAACCTTCCCATTCAGCTCTAAGCGCTCATCTCTGCTAGTTTAGATGGTATGGCGTATAGTGTTTTTGACAACTTTTTGTGATTGCTGCCATTCTAGACCAGCTAGAGAGCTTGTTTTAGGCTCAAATAAAAGAGGAACTTCCTCTCTTTAACGTCCTAGTGTTTCATTTAATTCGGTTTTCAACTTTACCAATAGTGATCAAAGAAAAAGGCAAGAAAATCACCCAAATACGAAAAATTTGAAATTCGAAATTGGTAATCTAGCTTTTTCCGCTTGGCTTGTAGAGCAGTTTAAAGTTGTATGCCTGTAGACAAAAAACCCGGTCTTTTAAAAATTCTTCCCATTCAACTCTAGGCGCTCTATCTCTGCTAGTGTAGAAGGTACGGCGTAAAGTGTTTTTGACAACTTTTTGTGATTGTTGCCGTTCTAGACCAGCTAGAGAGCTTGTTTTAGGCTCAAATAAAAGTGGAACTTCCCCTCTTGAACGTCCTAGAGTTTCATTTAATTCGGTTTTCAACTTTACCAATAGTGATCCAAAGAAAAAAGCAAGAAAATCACCTAAATACGAAAAATTTGAAATTTGTAATTGGTAATCTAGCTTTTTCCGCTTGGCTGGTAGAGCAACAAAAATCTATATTTTGCAAATCTTCCCATTCAGCTCTAAGCGCTCATCTCTGCTAGTTTAGATGGTATGGCGTAAAGTGTTTTTGACAACTTTTTGTATTGCTGCCGTTCTAGACCAGCTAGAGAGCTTGTTTTAGGCTCAAATAAAAGTGGAACTTCCCCTCTTGAACGTCCTAGAGTTTCATTTAATTCGGTTTTCAACTTTACCAAAGAAAATAGCAAGAAAATCACCCAAATTCGAAAACTTTGAAATTTGAAATTGGTAATCTAGCTTTTTCCGCTTGGCTGGTAGAGCAACAATAATCGGCATTTTGCAAATCTTCCCATTCAGCTCTAAGCGCTCATCTCTGCTAGTTTAGAAGGCATGGCGTAATGTGTTTTTGACAACTTTTTGTGATTGCTGCCGTTCTAGACCAGCTAGAGAGCTTGTTTTAGGCTCAAATAAAAGAGGAACTTCCCCTCTTAAACGTCCTGGAGTTTCATTTAATTCGGTTTCAACTTTACCAATAGTGATCAAAGAAAAAGGCAAGAAAATAACCAAAATACGAAAAATTTGAAATTCGAAATTGGTAATCTAGCTTTTTCCGCTGGGCTGGTAGAGCAACAAAAATCGGTATTTTCCAAATTCTTCCCATTCAGCTCTAAGCGCTCATCTGTGCTAGTTTAGAAGGTATGGCGAAAAGTATTTTTGACAACATTTTGTGATTGCTGCCATTCTAGACCAGCTAGAGAGCTTGTTTTAGGCTCAAATAAAAGAGGAACTTCCCCTCTTAAACGTCCTAGAGTTTAATTTATTTCGGTTTTCAACTTTACCAATAGTGATCCAAAGAATAAGGCAAGAAAATAACCAAAATACGAAAAATTTGAAATTGGTAATCTAGCTTTTTCCGCTTGGCTTGTAGAGCAGTTTACAGTTGTATGCCTGTAGACAAAAAACCCGGTCTTTTCAAAATTCTTCCTATTCAACTCTAGGCGCTCTATCTCTGCTAGTGTAGAAGGTACGGCGTAAAGTGTTTTTGACAACTTTTTGTATTGCTGCCGTTCTAGACCAGCTAGAGAGCTTGTTTTAGGCTCAAATAAAAGAGAAACTTCCCGTCTTGAACGTCCTAGAGTTTCATTTAATTCGGTTTTCAACTTTACCAATAGTGATCCAAAAAAAAAACAAGAAAATCACCTAAATACGAAAAATATGAAATTTGAAATTGGTAATCTAGCTTTTTCCGCTTGGCTGGTAGAGCAACAAAAATCTATATTTTGCAAATCTTCCCATTCAGCTCTAAGCGCTCATCTCTGCTAGTTTAGATGGTATGGCGTAAAGTGTTTTTGACAACTTTTTGTATTGCTGCCGTTCTAGACCAGCTAGAGAGCTTGTTTTAGGCTCAAATAAAAGTGGAACTTCCCCTCTTGAACGTCCTAGAGTTTCATTTAATTCGGTTTTCAAATTTACCAAAGAAAATAGCAAGAAAATCACCCAAATTCGAAAACTTTGAAATTTGAAATTGGTAATCTAGCTTTTTCCGCTTGGCTGGTAGAGCAACAATAATCGGTATTTTGCAAATCTTCCCACTCAGCTCTAAGCGCTCATCTCTGCTAGTTTAGAAGGCATGGCGTAATGTGTTTTTGACAACTTTTTGTGATTGCTGCCGTTCTAGACCAGCCAGAGAGCTTGTTTTAGGCTCAAATAAAAGTGGAACTTCCCCTCTTGAACGTCCAAGAGTTCAATTTAATTCGGTTTTCAACTTTACCAATAGTGATCCAAAGAAAAATGCAAGAAAATCACCAAAATACGAAAAATTTGAAATTTGAAATTGGTAATCTAGCTTTTTCCGCTTGGCTGGTAGAGCAACAAAAATCGGTATTTTGCAAACCTTCCCATTCAGCTCTAAGCGCTCATCTCTGCTAGTTTAGATGGTATGGCGTATAGTGTTTTTGACAACTTTTTGTGATTGCTGCCATTCTAGACCAGCTAGAGAGCTTGTTTTAGGCTCAAATAAAAGAGGAACTTCCTCTCTTTAACGTCCTAGTGTTTCATTTAATTCGGTTTTCAACTTTACCAATTGTGATCCAAAGAAAAAAGCAAGAAAATCACCCAAATACGAAACATTTTAAATATGAAATTGGTAATCTAGCTTTTTCCGCTTGGCTGGTAGAGCAACAAAAATCGGTATTTTGCAAATTCTTCCCATTCAGCTCTAAGCGCTCATCTCTGCTAGTATAGAAGGTATGGCGTAAAGTATTTTTGACAACTTTTTGTGATTGCTGCCATTCTAGACCAGCTAGAGAGCTTGTTTTAGGCTCAATTAAAAGAGGAACTTCCCCTCTTGAACGTCCTAGAGTTTCATTTAATTCAGTTTTCAACTTTTTCCGCTTGGCTGGTAGAGCAACAATAATCGGTATTTTGCAAATCTTCCCATTCAGCTCTAAGCGCTCATCTCTGCTAGTTTAGAAGGCATGGCGTAATGTGTTTTTGATAACTTTTTGTGATTGCTGCCGTTCTAGACCAGCCAGAGAGCTTGTTTTAGGCTCAAATAAAAGTGGAACTTCCCCTCTTGAACGTCCAAGAGTTCAATTTAATTCGGTTTTCAACTTTACCAATAGTAATCCAAAGAAAAAAGCAAGAAAATCACCCAAATACGAAAAATTTGAAATTTGTAATTGGTAATCTAGCTTTTTCCGCTTGGCTGGTAGAGCAACAAAAATCTATATTTTGCAAATCTTCCCATTCAGCTCTAAGCGCTCATCTCTGCTAGTTTAGATGGTATGGCGTAAAGTGTTTTTGACAACTTTTTGTATTGCTGCCGTTCTAGACCAGCTAGAGAGCTTGTTTTAGGCTCAAATAAAAGTGGAACTTCCCCTCTTGAACGTCCTAGAGTTTCATTTAATTCGGTTTTCAACTTTACCAAAGAAAATAGCAAGAAAATCACCCAAATTCGAAAA
Source organism: Coelopa pilipes (assembly GCA_947389925.1). Classification (NCBI taxonomy): domain Eukaryota; kingdom Metazoa; phylum Arthropoda; class Insecta; order Diptera; family Coelopidae; genus Coelopa; species Coelopa pilipes. The sequence goes on from OX376700.1 coordinate 14,083,795, forward strand.
CTTTGAAATTTGAAATTGGTAATCTAGCTTTTTCCGCTTGGCTGGTAGAGCAACAATAATCGGTATTTTGCAAATCTTCCCATTCAGCTCTAAGCGCTCATCTCTGCTAGTTTAGAAGGCATGGCGTAATGTGTTTTTGACAACTTTTTGTGATTGCTGCCGTTCTAGACCAGCCAGAGAGCTTGTTTTAGGCTCAAATAAAAGTGGAACTTCCCCTCTTGAACGTCCAAGAGTTCAATTTAATTCGGTTTTCAACTTTACCAATAGTGATCCAAAGAAAAATGCAAGAAAATCACCAAAATACGAAAAATTTGAAATTTGAAATTGGTAATCTAGCTTTTTCCGCTTGGCTGGTAGAGCAACAAAAATCGGTATTTTGCAAACCTTCCCATTCAGCTCTAAGCGCTCATCTCTGCTAGTTTAGATGGTATGGCGTATAGTGTTTTTGACAACTTTTTGTGATTGCTGCCATTCTAGACCAGCTAGAGAGCTTGTTTTAGGCTCAAATAAAAGAGGAACTTCCTCTCTTTAACGTCCTAGTGTTTCATTTAATTCGGTTTTCAACTTTACCAATAGTGATCAAAGAAAAAGGCAAGAAAATCACCCAAATACGAAAAATTTGAAATTCGAAATTGGTAATCTAGCTTTTTCCGCTTGGCTTGTAGAGCAGTTTAAAGTTGTATGCCTGTAGACAAAAAACCCGGTCTTTTAAAAATTCTTCCCATTCAACTCTAGGCGCTCTATCTCTGCTAGTGTAGAAGGTACGGCGTAAAGTGTTTTTGACAACTTTTTGTGATTGTTGCCGTTCTAGACCAGATAGAGAGCTTGTTTTAGGCTCAAATAAAAGTGGAACTTCCCCTCTTGAACGTCCTAGAGTTTCATTTAATTCGGTTTTCAACTTTACCAATAGTGATCCAAAGAAAAAAGCAAGAAAATCACCTAAATACGAAAAATTTTAAATTTGTAATTGGTAATCTAGCTTTTTCCGCTTGGCTGGTAGAGCAACAAAAATCTATATTTTGCAAATCTTCCCATTCAGCTCTAAGCGCTCATCTCTGCTAGTTTAGATGGTATGGCGTAAAGTGTTTTTGACAACTTTTTGTATTGCTGCCGTTCTAGACCAGCTAGAGAGCTTGTTTTAGGCTCAAATAAAAGTGGAACTTCCCCTCTTGAACGTCCTAGAGTTTCATTTAATTCGGTTTTCAACTTTACCAATAGTAATCCAAAGAAAAAAGCAAGAAAATCACCCAAATACGAAAAATTTGAAATTTGTAATTGGTAATCTAGCTTTTTCCGCTTGGCTGGTAGAGCAACAAAAATCTATATTTTGCAAATCTTCCCATTCAGCTCTAAGCGCTCATCTCTGCTAGTTTAGATGGTATGGCGTAAAGTGTTTTTGACAACTTTTTGTATTGCTGCCGTTCTAGACCAGCTAGAGAGCTTGTTTTAGGCTCAAATAAAAGTGGAACTTCCCCTCTTGAACGTCCTAGAGTTTCATTTAATTCGGTTTTCAACTTTACCAAAGAAAATAGCAAGAAAATCACCCAAATTCGAAAACTTTGAAATTTGAAATTGGTAATCTAGCTTTTTCCGCTTGGCTGGTAGAGCAACAATAATCGGTATTTTACAAATCTTCCCATTCAGCTCTAAGCGCTCATCTCTGCTAGTTTAGAAGGCATGGCGTAATGTGTTTTTGACAACTTTTTGTGATTGCTGCCGTTCTAGACCAGCCAGAGAGCTTGTTTTAGGCTCAAATAAAAGTGGAACTTCCCCTCCTGAACGTCCAAGAGTTCAATTTAATTCGGTTTTCAACTTTACCAATAGTGATCCAAAGAAAAATACAAGAAAATCACCAAAATACGAAAAATTTGAAATTTGAAATTGGTAATCTAGCTTTTTCCGCTTGGCTGGTAGAGCAACAAAAATCGGTATTTTGCAAACCTTCCCATTCAGCTCTAAGCGCTCATCTCTGCTAGTTTAGATGGTATGGCGTATAGTGTTTTTGACAACTTTTTGTGATTGCTGCCATTCTAGACCAGCTAGAGAGCTTGTTTTAGGCTCAAATAAAAGAGGAACTTCCTCTCTTTAACGTCCTAGTGTTTCATTTAATTCGGTTTTCAACTTTACCAATAGTGATCAAAGAAAAAGGCAAGAAAATCACCCAAATACGAAAAATTTGAAATTCGAAATTGGTAATCTAGCTTTTTCCGCTTGGCTTGTAGAGCAGTTTAAAGTTGTATGCCTGTAGACAAAAAACCCGGTCTTTTAAAAATTCTTCCCATTCAACTCTAGGCGCTCTATCTCTGCTAGTGTAGAAGGTACGGCGTAAAGTGTTTTTGACAACTTTTTGTGATTGTTGCCGTTCTAGACCAGCTAGAGAGCTTGTTTTAGGCTCAAATAAAAGTGGAACTTCCCCTCTTGAACGTCCGAGAGTTTCATTTAATTCGGTTTTCAACTTTACCAATTGTGATCCAAAGAAAAAAGCAAGAAAATCACCCAAATACGAAACATTTTAAATATGAAATTGGTAATCTAGCTTTTTCCGCTTGGCTGGTAGAGCAACAAAAATCGGTATTTTGCAAATTCTTCCCATTCAGCTCTAAGCGCTCATCTCTGCTAGTATAGAAGGTATGGCGTAAAGTATTTTTGACAACTTTTTGTGATTGCTGCCATTCTAGACCAGCTAGAGAGCTTGTTTTAGGCTCAATTAAAAGAGGAACTTCCCCTCTTGAACGTCCTAGAGTTTCATTTAATTCAGTTTTCAACTTTTTCCGCTTGGCTGGTAGAGCAACAATAATCGGTATTTTGCAAATCTTCCCATTCAGCTCTAAGCGCTCATCTCTGCTAGTTTAGAAGGTATGGCGTAAAGAGTTTTTGACAACTTTTTGTGATTGCTGCCGTTCTAGACCAGCCAGAGAGCTTGTTTTAGGCTCAAATAAAAGTGGAACTTCCCCTCTTGAACGTCCAAGAGTTCAATTTAATTCGGTTTTCAACTTTACCAATAGTGATCCAAAGAAAAATGCAAGAAAATCACCAAAATACGAAAAATTTGAAATTTGAAATTGGTAATCTAGCTTTTTCCGCTTGGCTGGTAGAGCAACAAAAATCGGTATTTTGCAAACCTTCCCATTCAGCTCTAAGCGCTCATCTCTGCTAGTTTAGAAGGCATGGCGTAATGTGTTTTTGACAACTTTTTGTGATTGCTGGCGTTCTAGACCAGCTAGAAAGCTTGTTTTAGGCTCAAATAAAAGAGGAACTTCCCCTCTTGAACGTCCAAGAGTTCAATTTAATTCGGTTTTCAACTTTACCAATAGTGATCCAAAGAAAAATGCAAGAAAATCACCAAAATACGAAAAATTTGAAATTTGAAATTGGTAATCTAGCTTTTTCCGCTTGGCTGGTAGAGCAACAAAAATCGGTATTTTGCAAACCTTCCCATTCAGCTCTAAGCGCTCATCTCTGCTAGTTTAGATGGTATGGCGTATAGTGTTTTTGACAACTTTTTGTGATTGCTGCCGTTCTAGACCAGCTAGAGAGCTTGTTTTAGGCTCAAATAAAAGAGGAACTTCCCGTCTTGAACGTCCTAGAGTTTCATTTAATTCGGTTTTCAACTTTACCAATAGTGATCAAAGAAAAAGGCAAGAAAATAACCAAAATACGAAAAATTTGAAATTCGAAATTGGTAATCTAGCTTTTTCCGCTTGGCTTGTAGAGCAGTTTAAAGTTGTATGCCTGTAGACAAAAAACCCGGTCTTTTAAAAATTCTTCCCATTCAACTCTAGGCGCTCTATCTCTGCTAGTGTAGAAGGTACGGCGTAAAGTGTTTTTGACAACTTTTTGTGATTGCTGCCGTTCTAGACCAGCTAGAGAGCTTGTTTTAGGCTCAAATAAAAGTGGAACTTCCCCTCTTGAACGTCCTAGAGTTTCATTTAATTCGGTTTTCAACTTTACCAACAGTAATCCAAAGAAAAAAGCAAGAAAATCACCCAAATACGAAAAATTTGAAATTTGTAATTGGTAATCTAGCTTTTTCCGCTTGGCTGGTAGAGCAACAAAAATCTATATTTTGCAAATCTTCCCATTCAGCTCTAAGCGCTCATCTCTGCTAGTTTAGAAGGTATGGCGTAAAGTGTTTTTGACAACTTTTTGTATTGCTGCCGTTCTAGACCAGCTAGAGAGCTTGTTTTAGGCTCAAATAAAAGTGGAACTTCCCCTCTTGAACGTCCTAGAGTTTCATTTAATTCGGTTTTCAACTTTACCAATTGTGATCCAAAGAAAAAAGCAAGAAAATCACCCAAATACGAAACATTTTAAATATGAAATTGGTAATCTAGCTTTTTCCGCTTGGCTGGTAGAGCAACAAAAAACGGTATTTTGCAAATTCTTCCAATTCAACTCTAAGCGCTCATCTCTGCTAGTTTAGAAGGTATGGCGTAAAGTATTTTTGACAACTTTTTGTGATTGCTGCCGTTCTAGACCAGCTAGAGAGCTTGTTTTAGGCTCAAATAAAAGAGGAACTTCCCCTCTTGAACGTCCTAGATTTTCATTTAATTCGGTTTTCGAATTTACCAATAGTGATCCAAAAAAAAAGGCAAAAAAATCACCAAAATACAAAAAATTTGAAATTAGAAATTGGTAATCTAGCTTTTTCCGCTTGGCTGGTAGAGCAACAAAAATCGGTATTTTGCAAATCTTCCCATTCAGCTCTAAGCGCTCATCTCTGCTAGTTTAGAAGGTATGGCGTAATGTGTTTTTGATAACTTTTTGTGATTGCTGCCGTTCTAGACCAGCAAGAGAGCTTGTTTTAGGCTCAAATAAAAGTGGAACTTCCCCTCTTGAACGTCCTAGAGTTTCATTTAATTCGATTTTCAACTTTACCAAAGAAAATAGCAAGAAAATCACCCAAATTCAAAAACTTTGAAATTTGAAATTGGTAATCTAGCTTTTTCCGCTTGGCTGGTAGAGCAACAATAATCGGTATTTTGCAAATCATCCCATTCAGCTCTAAGCGCTCATCTCTGCTAGTTTAGAAGGCATGGCGTAATGTGTTTTTGACAACTTTTTGTGATTGCTGCCGTTCTAGACCAGCCAGAGAGCTTGTTTTAGGCTCAAATAAAAGTGGAACTTCCCCTCTTGAACGTCCAAGAGTTCAATTTAATTCGGTTTTCAACTTTACCAATAGTGATCCAAAGAAAAATGCAAGAAAATCACCAAAATACGAAAAATTTGAAATTTGAAATTGGTAATCTAGCTTTTTCCGCTTGGCTGGTAGAGCAACAAAAATCGGTATTTTGCAAACCTTCCCATTCAGCTCTAAGCGCTCATCTCTGCTAGTTTAGAAGGCATGGCGTAATGTGTTTTTGACAACTTTTTGTGATTGCTGGCGTTCTAGACCAGCTAGAAAGCTTGTTTTAGGCTCAAATAAAAGAGGAACTTCCCCTCTTGAACGTCCTAGAGTTTCATTTAATTCGGTTTTCAACTTTACCAATAGTGATCAAAGAAAAAGGCAAGAAAATAACCAAAATACGAAAAATTTGAAATTCGAAATTGGTAATCTAGCTTTTTCCGCTTGGCTTGTAGAGCAGTTTAAAGTTGTATGCCTGTAGACAAAAAACCCGGTCTTTTAAAAATTCTTCCCATTCAACTCTAGGCGCTCTATCTCTGCTAGTGTAGAAGGTACGGCGTAAAGTGTTTTTGACAACTTTTTGTGATTGCTGCCGTTCTAGACCAGCTAGAGAGCTTGTTTTAGGCTCAAATAAAAGTGGAACTTCCCCTCTTGAACGTCCTAGAGTTTCATTTAATTCGGTTTTCAACTTTACCAATAGTAATCCAAAGAAAAAAGCAAGAAAATCACCCAAATACGAAAAATTTGAAATTTGTAATTGGTAATCTAGCTTTTTCCGCTTGGCTGGTAGAGCAACAAAAATCGGTATTTTGCAAACCTTCCCATTCAGCTCTAAGCGCTCATCTCTGCTAGTTTAGATGGTATGGCGTATAGTGTTTTTGACAACTTTTTGTGATTGCTGCCGTTCTAGACCAGCTAGAGAGCTTGTTTTAGGCTCAAATAAAAGAGGAACTTCCCGTCTTGAACGAAATAGAGTTTCATTTAATTCGGTTTTCAACTTTACCAATAGTGATCAAAGAAAAAGGCAAGAAAATAACCAAAATACGAAAAATTTGAAATTCGAAATTGGTAATCTAGCTTTTTCCGCTTGGCTTGTAGAGCAGTTTAAAGTTGTATGCCTGTAGACAAAAAACCCGGTCTTTTAAAAATTCTTCCCATTCAACTCTAGGCGCTCTATCTCTGCTAGTGTAGAAGGTACGGCGTAAAGTGTTTTTGACAACTTTTTGTGATTGCTGCCGTTCTAGACCAGCTAGAGAGCTTGTTTTAGGCTCAAATAAAAGTGGAACTTCCCCTCTTGAACGTCCTAGAGTTTCATTTAATTCGGTTTTCAACTTTACCAATAGTAATCCAAAGAAAAAAGCAAGAAAATCACCCAAATACGAAAAATTTGAAATTTGTAATTGGTAATCTAGCTTTTTCCGCTTGGCTGGTAGAGCAACAAAAATCTATATTTTGCAAATCTTCCCATTCAGCTCTAAGCGCTCATCTCTGCTAGTTTAGAAGGTATGGCGTAAAGTGTTTTTGACAACTTTTTGTATTGCTGCCGTTCTAGACCAGCTAGAGAGCTTGTTTTAGGCTCAAATAAAAGTGGAACTTCCCCTCTTGAACGTCCTAGAGTTTCATTTAATTCGGTTTTCAACTTTACCAATTGTGATCCAAAGAAAAAAGCAAGAAAATCACCCAAATACGAAACATTTTAAATATGAAATTGGTAATCTAGCTTTTTCCGCTTGGCTGGTAGAGCAACAAAAAACGGTATTTTGCAAAATTCTTCCAATTCAACTCTAAGCGCTCATCTCTGCTAGTTTAGAAGGTATGGCGTAAAGTATTTTTGACAACTTTTTGTGATTGCTGCCGTTCTAGACCAGCTAGAGAGCTTGTTTTAGGCTCAAATAAAAGAGGAACTTCCCCTCTTGAACGTCCTAGATTTTCATTTAATTCGGTTTTCGAATTTACCAATAGTGATCCAAAAAAAAAGGCAAAAAAATCACCAAAATACAAAAAATTTGAAATTAGAAATTGGTAATCTAGCTTTTTCCGCTTGGCTGGTAGAGCAACAAAAATCGGTATTTTGCAAATCTTCCCATTCAGCTCTAAGCGCTCATCTCTGCTAGTTTAGAAGGTATGGCGTAATGTGTTTTTGATAACTTTTTGTGATTGCTGCCGTTCTAGACCAGCAAGAGAGCTTGTTTTAGGCTCAAATAAAAGTGGAACTTCCCCTCTTGAACGTCCTAGAGTTTCATTTAATTCGATTTTCAACTTTACCAAAGAAAATAGCAAGAAAATCACCCAAATTCAAAAACTTTGAAATTTGAAATTGGTAATCTAGCTTTTTCCGCTTGGCTGGTAGAGCAACAATAATCGGTATTTTGCAAATCATCCCATTCAGCTCTAAGCGCTCATCTCTGCTAGTTTAGAAGGCATGGCGTAATGTGTTTTTGACAACTTTTTGTGATTGCTGCCGTTCTAGACCAGCCAGAGAGCTTGTTTTAGGCTCAAATAAAAGTGGAACTTCCCCTCTTGAACGTCCAAGAGTTCAATTTAATTCGGTTTTCAACTTTACCAATAGTGATCCAAAGAAAAATGCAAGAAAATCACCAAAATACGAAAAATTTGAAATTTGAAATTGGTAATCTAGCTTTTTCCGCTTGGCTGGTAGAGCAACAAAAATCGGTATTTTGCAAACCTTCCCATTCAGCTCTAAGCGCTCATCTCTGCTAGTTTAGAAGGCATGGCGTAATGTGTTTTTGACAACTTTTTGTGATTGCTGGCGTTCTAGACCAGCTAGAAAGCTTGTTTTAGGCTCAAATAAAAGAGGAACTTCCCCTCTTGAACGTCCTAGAGTTTCATTTAATTCGGTTTTCAACTTTACCAATAGTGATCAAAGAAAAAGGCAAGAAAATAACCAAAATACGAAAAATTTGAAATTCGAAATTGGTAATCTAGCTTTTTCCGCTTGGCTTGTAGAGCAGTTTAAAGTTGTATGCCTGTAGACAAAAAACCCGGTCTTTTAAAAATTCTTCCCATTCAACTCTAGGCGCTCTATCTCTGCTAGTGTAGAAGGTACGGCGTAAAGTGTTTTTGACAACTTTTTGTGATTGCTGCCGTTCTAGACCAGCTAGAGAGCTTGTTTTAGGCTCAAATAAAAGTGGAACTTCCCCTCTTGAACGTCCTAGAGTTTCATTTAATTCGGTTTTCAACTTTACCAATAGTAATCCAAAGAAAAAAGCAAGAAAATCACCCAAATACGAAAAATTTGAAATTTGTAATTGGTAATCTAGCTTTTTCCGCTTGGCTGGTAGAGCAACAAAAATCTATATTTTGCAAATCTTCCCATTCAGCTCTAAGCGCTCATCTCTGCTAGTTTAGAAGGTATGGCGTAAAGTGTTTTTGACAACTTTTTGTATTGCTGCCGTTCTAGACCAGCTAGAGAGCTTGTTTTAGGCTCAAATAAAAGTGGAACTTCCCCTCTTGAACGTCCTAGAGTTTCATTTAATTCGGTTTTCAACTTTACCAATTGTGATCCAAAGAAAAAAGCAAGAAAATCACCCAAATACGAAACATTTTAAATATGAAATTGGTAATCTAGCTTTTTCCGCTTGGCTGGTAGAGCAACAAAAAACGGTATTTTGCAAATTCTTCCAATTCAACTCTAAGCGCTCATCTCTGCTAGTTTAGAAGGTATGGCGTAAAGTATTTTTGACAACTTTTTGTGATTGCTGCCGTTCTAGACCAGCTAGAGAGCTTGTTTTAGGCTCAAATAAAAGAGGAACTTCCCCTCTTGAACGTCCTAGATTTTCATTTAATTCGGTTTTCGAATTTACCAATAGTGATCCAAAAAAAAAGGCAAAAAAATCACCAAAATACAAAAAATTTGAAATTAGAAATTGGTAATCTAGCTTTTTCCGCTTGGCTGGTAGAGCAACAAAAATCGGTATTTTGCAAATCTTCCCATTCAGCTCTAAGCGCTCATCTCTGCTAGTTTAGAAGGTATGGCGTAATGTGTTTTTGATAACTTTTTGTGATTGCTGCCGTTCTAGACCAGCAAGAGAGCTTGTTTTAGGCTCAAATAAAAGTGGAACTTCCCCTCTTGAACGTCCTAGAGTTTCATTTAATTCGATTTTCAACTTTACCAAAGAAAATAGCAAGAAAATCACCCAAATTCAAAAACTTTGAAATTTGAAATTGGTAATCTAGCTTTTTCCGCTTGGCTGGTAGAGCAACAATAATCGGTATTTTGCAAATCATCCCATTCAGCTCTAAGCGCTCATCTCTGCTAGTTTAGAAGGCATGGCGTAATGTGTTTTTGACAACTTTTTGTGATTGCTGCCGTTCTAGACCAGCCAGAGAGCTTGTTTTAGGCTCAAATAAAAGTGGAACTTCCCCTCTTGAACGTCCAAGAGTTCAATTTAATTCGGTTTTCAACTTTACCAATAGTGATCCAAAGAAAAATGCAAGAAAATCACCAAAATACGAAAAATTTGAAATTTGAAATTGGTAATCTAGCTTTTTCCGCTTGGCTGGTAGAGCAACAAAAATCGGTATTTTGCAAACCTTCCCATTCAGCTCTAAGCGCTCATCTCTGCTAGTTTAGAAGGCATGGCGTAATGTGTTTTTGACAACTTTTTGTGATTGCTGGCGTTCTAGACCAGCTAGAAAGCTTGTTTTAGGCTCAAATAAAAGAGGAACTTCCCCTCTTGAACGTCCTAGAGTTTCATTTAATTCGGTTTTCAACTTTACCAATTGTGATCCAAAGAAAAAAGCAAGAAAATCACCCAAATACGAAAAATTTTAAATATCAAATTGGTAATCTAGCTTTTTCCGCTTGGCTGGTAGAGCAACAAAAATCGGTATTTTGCAAATTCTTCCAATTCAACTCTAAGCGCTCATCTCTGCTAGTTTAGAAGGTATGGCGTAAAGTATTTTTGACAACTTTTTGTGATTGCTGCCGTTCTAGACCAGCTAGAGAGCTTGTTTTAGGCTCAAATAAAAGAGGAACTTCCCCTCTTGAACGTCCTAGATTTTCATTTAATTCGGTTTTCGAATTTACCAATAGTGATCCAAAAAAAAAGGCAAAAAAATCACCAAAATACAAAAAATTTGAAATTAGAAATTGGTAATCTAGCTTTTTCCGCTTGGCTGGTAGAGCAACAAAAATCGGTATTTTGCAAATCTTCCCATTCAGCTCTAAGCGCTCATCTCTGCTAGTTTAGAAGGTATGGCGTAATGTGTTTTTGATAACTTTTTGTGATTGCTGCCGTTCTAGACCAGCAAGAGAGCTTGTTTTAGGCTCAAATAAAAGTGGAACTTCCCCTCTTGAACGTCCTAGAGTTTCATTTAATTCGATTTTCAACTTTACCAAAGAAAATAGCAAGAAAATCACCCAAATTCAAAAACTTTGAAATTTGAAATTGGTAATCTAGCTTTTTCCGCTTGGCTGGTAGAGCAACAATAATCGGTATTTTGCAAATCATCCCATTCAGCTCTAAGCGCTCATCTCTGCTAGTTTAGAAGGCATGGCGTAATGTGTTTTTGACAACTTTTTGTGATTGCTGCCGTTCTAGACCAGCCAGAGAGCTTGTTTTAGGCTCAAATAAAAGTGGAACTTCCCCTCTTGAACGTCCAAGAGTTCAATTTAATTCGGTTTTCAACTTTACCAATAGTGATCCAAAGAAAAATGCAAGAAAATCACCAAAATACGAAAAATTTGAAATTTGAAATTGGTAATCTAGCTTTTTCCGCTTGGCTGGTAGAGCAACAAAAATCGGTATTTTGCAAACCTTCCCATTCAGCTCTAAGCGCTCATCTCTGCTAGTTTAGAAGGCATGGCGTAATGTGTTTTTGACAACTTTTTGTGATTGCTGGCGTTCTAGACCAGCTAGAAAGCTTGTTTTAGGCTCAAATAAAAGAGGAACTTCCCCTCTTGAACGTCCTAGAGTTTCATTTAATTCGGTTTTCAACTTTACCAATAGTGATCAAAGAAAAAGGCAAGAAAATAACCAAAATACGAAAAATTTGAAATTCGAAATTGGTAATCTAGCTTTTTCCGCTTGGCTTGTAGAGCAGTTTAAAGTTGTATGCCTGTAGACAAAAAACCCGGTCTTTTAAAAATTCTTCCCATTCAACTCTAGGCGCTCTATCTCTGCTAGTGTAGAAGGTACGGCGTAAAGTGTTTTTGACAACTTTTTGTGATTGCTGCCGTTCTAGACCAGCTAGAGAGCTTGTTTTAGGCTCAAATAAAAGTGGAACTTCCCCTCTTGAACGTCCTAGAGTTTCATTTAATTCGGTTTTCAACTTTACCAATAGTAATCCAAAGAAAAAAGCAAGAAAATCACCCAAATACGAAAAATTTGAAATTTGTAATTGGTAATCTAGCTTTTTCCGCTTGGCTGGTAGAGCAACAAAAATCTATATTTTGCAAATCTTCCCATTCAGCTCTAAGCGCTCATCTCTGCTAGTTTAGAAGGTATGGCGTAAAGTGTTTTTGACAACTTTTTGTATTGCTGCCGTTCTAGACCAGCTAGAGAGCTTGTTTTAGGCTCAAATAAAAGTGGAACTTCCCCTCTTGAACGTCCTAGAGTTTCATTTAATTCGGTTTTCAACTTTACCAATTGTGATCCAAAGAAAAAAGCAAGAAAATCACCCAAATACGAAACATTTTAAATATGAAATTGGTAATCTAGCTTTTTCCGCTTGGCTGGTAGAGCAACAAAAAACGGTATTTTGCAAATTCTTCCAATTCAACTCTAAGCGCTCATCTCTGCTAGTTTAGAAGGTATGGCGTAAAGTATTTTTGACAACTTTTTGTGATTGCTGCCGTTCTAGACCAGCTAGAGAGCTTGTTTTAGGCTCAAATAAAAGAGGAACTTCCCCTCTTGAACGTCCTAGATTTTCATTTAATTCGGTTTTCGAATTTACCAATAGTGATCCAAAAAAAAAGGCAAAAAAATCACCAAAATACAAAAAATTTGAAATTAGAAATTGGTAATCTAGCTTTTTCCGCTTGGCTGGTAGAGCAACAAAAATCGGTATTTTGCAAATCTTCCCATTCAGCTCTAAGCGCTCATCTCTGCTAGTTTAGAAGGTATGGCGTAATGTGTTTTTGATAACTTTTTGTGATTGCTGCCGTTCTAGACCAGCAAGAGAGCTTGTTTTAGGCTCAAATAAAAGTGGAACTTCCCCTCTTGAACGTCCTAGAGTTTCATTTAATTCGATTTTCAACTTTACCAAAGAAAATAGCAAGAAAATCACCCAAATTCAAAAACTTTGAAATTTGAAATTGGTAATCTAGCTTTTTCCGCTTGGCTGGTAGAGCAACAATAATCGGTATTTTGCAAATCATCCCATTCAGCTCTAAGCGCTCATCTCTGCTAGTTTAGAAGGCATGGCGTAATGTGTTTTTGACAACTTTTTGTGATTGCTGCCGTTCTAGACCAGCCAGAGAGCTTGTTTTAGGCTCAAATAAAAGTGGAACTTCCCCTCTTGAACGTCCAAGAGTTCAATTTAATTCGGTTTTCAACTTTACCAATAGTGATCCAAAGAAAAATGCAAGAAAATCACCAAAATACGAAAAATTTGAAATTTGAAATTGGTAATCTAGCTTTTTCCGCTTGGCTGGTAGAGCAACAAAAATCGGTATTTTGCAAACCTTCCCATTCAGCTCTAAGCGCTCATCTCTGCTAGTTTAGAAGGCATGGCGTAATGTGTTTTTGACAACTTTTTGTGATTGCTGGCGTTCTAGACCAGCTAGAAAGCTTGTTTTAGGCTCAAATAAAAGAGGAACTTCCCCTCTTGAACGTCCTAGAGTTTCATTTAATTCGGTTTTCAACTTTACCAATTGTGATCCAAAGAAAAAAGCAAGAAAATCACCCAAATACGAAAAATTTTAAATATCAAATTGGTAATCTAGCTTTTTCCGCTTGGCTGGTAGAGCAACAAAAATCGGTATTATGCAAACCTTCCCATTCAGCTCTAAGCGCTCATCTCTGCTAGTTTAGAAGGCATGGCGTAATGTGTTTTTGACAACTTTTTGTGATTGCTGCCGTTCTAGACCAGCTAGAGAGCTTGTTTTAGGCTCAAATAAAAAAGAAAAAGGCAAGAAAATCACCAAAATACGAAAAATTTGAAATTTGAAATTGGTAATCTAGCTTTTTCCGCTTGGCTGGTAGAGCAACAAAAATCGGTATTTCAGAAATTCTTCCCATTTAGCTCTAAGCGCTCATCTCTGCTAGTTTAGAAGGTATGGCGTAAAGTGTTTTTGACAACTTTTTGTGAGCTTGAGAGCTTGTTTTTGGCTCAAATAAAAGAGGAACTTCCCCTCTTGAACGTCCTAGAGTTTCATTTAATTCGGTTTTCAACTTTACCAATAGTGATCCAAAGAAAAAAGCAAGAAAAACACCCAAATACGAAAATTTGAAGTTTGAAATTGTTAATCTAGCTTTTTCCGCTTGGCTGGCAGAGCAACAAAAATCGGTATTTTGCAAACCTTCCCATTCAGCTATAAGCGCTCATTTCTGCTAGTTTAGAAGGTATGGCGTAATGTGTTTTTAACAACTTTTTGTGATTGCTGCCCTTCCAGACCAGCTAGAGAGCTTGTTTTAGGCTCAAATAAAAGAGAAACTTCCCCTCTTGAACGTCCTAGAGTTTCATTTAATTCGGTTTTCAACTTTACCAATAGTAATCCAAAGAAAAGGGAAAGAAAATCACCCAAATACGAAAAATTTGAAATTTGAAATTGGTAATCTAGCTTTTTCCGCTTCGCTGGCAGAGCAACAAAAATCGGTATTTTGCAAATTCTTCCCATTCAGCTCTAAGCGCTCATCTCTGCTAGTTTAGAAGGTATGGCGTAAAGTGTTTTTGACAACTTTTTGTGATTGCTGCCGTTCTAGACCAGCTAGAGAGCTTGTTTTAGGCTCAAATAAAAAAGAAAAAGGCAAGAAAATCACCAAAATACGAAAAATTTGAAATTTGAAATTGGTAATCTAGCTTTTTCCGCTTGGCTGGTAGAGCAACAAAAATCGGTATTTCAGAAATTCTTCCCATTTAGCTCTAAGCGCTCATCTCTGCTAGTTTAGAAGGTATGGCGTAAAGTGTTTTTGACAACTTTTTGTGAGCTTGAAATCTTGTTTTTGGCTCAAATAAAAGAGGAACTTCCCCTCTTGAACGTCCTAGAGTTTCATTTAATTCGGTTTTCAACTTTACCAATAGTGATCCAAAGAAAAAAGCAAGAAAAACACCCAAATACGAAAATTTGAAGTTTGAAATTGTTAATCTAGCTTTTTCCGCTTGGCTGGTAGAGCAACAAAAATCGGTATTTTGCAAACCTTCCCATTCAGCTATAAGCGCTCATCTCTGCTAGTTTAGAAGGTATGGCGTAATGTGTTTTTAACAATTTTTGTGATTGCTGCCGTTCTAGACCAGCTAGAGAGCTTGTTTTATGCTCAAATAAAAGAGGAACTTCCGCTCTTGAACGTCCTAGAGTTTCATTTAATTCGGTTTTCAACTTTACCAATAGTGATCCAAAGAAAAAGGCAAGAAAATCACCAAAATACGAAAAATTTGAAATTTGAAATTGGTAATCTAGATTTTTCCGCTTGGCTGGTAGAGCAGTTTAAAGTTGTATGCCTGTAGACAAAAAACCCGGTCTTTTGAAAATTCTTCCCATTCAACTCTAGGCGCTCTATCTCTTCTAGTTTAAAAGACACGTAATGTGTTTTTGACAACTTTTGGTGATTGCTGCCGTTCCAGACCAGATAGAGAAGTGGTTTTTGGCTCAAATAAAAGATAAACTTCCCCTTCAGTTCATTCAGTTTATCGAAGTCACTTGTATTTTTTTGAACATGAAACTCAATTCGTATTTTGCACATTGCACGTAAAATCAGTTTTAATATTTACGAGAAGCAAATATGTTTACAATTACCAATTGGCAATATCTAATTTCAATTTAGTTTATACATCGAAGTCGATTATATTATTTTGAACATGAAAACCAAAAATTATTTTGAAGGTTTCTGTATTTATTTAATGTAGAAATATATTGTACAAAAAATTGTTTTGTAGGTTTTTAAATTAATTTATTGTACAAACGTAATGTTCAATATCCTTTATTTTGTAGGTTTCTGTTTTAATTTAATGTACAAATATATTGTACAAAAAAGTTGTTTGTAGGTTTTAATATTAATTTATTGTACAAATATAATGTTCAATATCCCTTATTTTGTAGGTTTTTATATTAATTTAATGTACAAATATATTGCACAAAAAAATTGTTTTGTATTTAAATTAATAAATTTAATGCACAAATATATTGTTCAAAAAGTTGTTTTGTATGTTTATGTATTAATTTATTGCACAAATATAGTGTTCTGTATCCCTTATTTTGCAGGTTTTTATATTAATTAAATGTACAAATATTTTGTACAAAAAAATTGTTTTCTAGATTTTTGTATTAACATTGCACGTAAAAACAGTTGTAATATTTACGAGAAGCAAATATGTTGTGCAATAACCAATTGGCAATATCTATTTTTAATTCAGTTTATCGAAGTCGCTTGTATTTTTTTGAACATGAAACTAAAAATTATTTTGTGGGTTTCTGTACTTTATAAATCGTAGTCGATTATATTATTTTGAACATGAAAACGAAAAGTTATTTTGAAGGTTTCTGTATTAATTTAATGTTCAAATATATTGCATACCTAATTGATATCTCAATGCGATAACTATTTGGTATCAATTTTCGTATTTTGCACATTGCACGTAAAATTAGTTTTAATATATACGAGAAGCAAATATGTTGTGCAATAACCAATTGGCAATATCTATTTTTAATTCAGTTTATCGAAGTCGCTTGTATTTTTTTTAACATGAAACTAAAAATTATTTTGTGGGTTTCTGTACTTTATAAATCGTAGTCGATTATATTATTTTGAACATGAAAACGAAAAGTTATTTTGAAGGTTTCTGTACTAATTTAATGTACAAATATATTTCATACCTAATTGATATCTCAATAGATATTTCTGTATTAATTAATGTACAAAAGAATTGTTTTGTAGATTTATATTTAATTTATTATACAAATACAATTATCAATGTCCGTTATTTTGTGGAATTTTATATTAATTGAATGTACAAATATATTGCACAAAAAAATTGTTTTGTAGTTAAATTAATAAATTTAATGAACAAATATATTGTACAAAAAAGTTGTTTTGTTGGTTTTTGTATTAATTTATTGTACAAATATAATGTTCAGTATCGCTTATTTTGCAGGTTTTTATATTAATTAAATGTACAAATATTTTGTACAAAAAAATTGTTTTCTATATTTTTGTATTAACATTGCACGTAAAAACAGTTATAATATTTACGAGAAGCAAATATGTTGTGCAAAACCAATTGGCAATATCTATTTTTAATTCAGTTTATCGAAGTCGCTTGTATTTTTTTGAACATGAAACTAAAAATTATTTTGTGGGTTTCTGTACTTTATAAATCGTAGTCGATTATATTATTTTGAACATGAAAACGAAAAGTTATTTTGAAGGTTTCTGTATTAATTTAATGTTCAAATATATTGCATACCTAATTGATATCTCAATGCGATAACTATTTGGTATCAATTTTCGTATTTTGCACATTGCACGTAAAATTAGTTTTAATATATACGAGAAGCAAATATGTTGTGCAATAACCAATTGGCAATATCTATTTTTAATTCAGTTTATCGAAGTCGCTTGTATATTTTTGAACATGAAACTAAAAATTATTTTATGGGTTTCTGTACTTTATAAATCGTAGTCGATTATATTATTTTGAACATGAAAACGAAAAGTTATTTTGAAGGTTTCTGTATTAATTTAATGTACAAATATATTGCATACCTAATTGATATCTCAATGCGATAACTATTTGGTATCAATTTTCGTATTTTGCACATTGCACGTAAAATCAGTTTTAATATTTACGAGAAGCAAATATGTTTACAATTACCAATTGGCAATATCTAATTTCAATTTAGTTTATACATCGAAGTCGATTATATTATTTTGAACATGAAAACCAAAAATTATTTTTAAGGTTTCTGTATTAATTTAATGTACAAAAGAATTGTTTTGTAGATTTATATTTAATTTATTATACAAATACAATTTTCTATGTCCGTTATTTTGTGGAATTTTATATTAATTTAATGTACAAATATATTGCACAAAAAAATTGTTTTGTAGTTAAATTAATAAATTTAATGACCAAATATATTGTACAAAAAAGTTGTTTTGTTGGTTTTTGTATTAATTTATTGTACAAATATAATGTCAGTATCGCTTATTTTGCAGGTTTTTATATTAATTAAATGTACAAATATTTTGTACAAAAAAATTGTTTTCTAGATTTTTATATTAACATTGCACGTAAAAACAGTTTTAATATTTACGAGAAGCAAATATGTTGTGCAATATCTAATTTTAGTTATACATCGAAGTCGATTAATTATTTTGAACATGAAACCCAAAAATTATTTTGAAGGTTTCTGTATTTATTTAATGTACAAATATATTGTACAAAAAATTGTTTTGTAGGTTCTTATATTAATTTATTGTACAAACGTAATGTTCAAAATCCTTTATTTTGTAGGTTTCTGTTTTAATTTAATGTACAAATATATTGTACAAAAAAGTTGTTTGTAGGTTTTTATATTAATTTATTGTACAAATATAATGTTCAATATCCCTTATTTTGTAGGTTTTTATATTAATTTAATGTACAAATATATTGCACAAAAAAATTGTTTTGTATTTAAATTAATAAATTTAATGCACAAATATATTGTTCAAAAAGTTGTTTTGTATGCTTATGTATTAATTTATTGCACAAATATAGTGTTCTGTATCCCTTATTTTGCAGGTTTTTATATTAATTAAATGTACAAATATTTTGTACAAAAAAATTGTTTTCTATATTTTTGTATTAACATTGCACGTAAAAACAGTTATAATATTTACGAGAAGCAAATATGTTGTGCAAAACCAATTGGCAATATCTATTTTTAATTCAGTTTATCGAAGTCGCTTGTATTTTTTTGAACATGAAACTAAAAATTATTTTGTGGGTTTCTGTACTTTATAAATCGTAGTCGATTATATTATTTTGAACATGAAAACGAAAAGTTATTTTGAAGGTTTCTGTATTAATTTAATGTACAAATATATTGCATACCTAATTGATATTTCAATAGATATTTCTGTATTAATTTAATGTACAAAAGAATTGTTTTGTAGATTTATATTTAATTTATTATACAAATACAATTTTCTATGTCCCTTATTTTGTAGGTTTTTATATTAATTTAATGTACAAATATATTGCACAAAAAATTGTTTTGTATTTAAATTAATAAATTTAATGCACAAATATATTGTTCAAAAAGTTGTTTTGTATGTTTATGTATTAATTTATTGCACAAATATAGTGTTCTGTATCCCTTATTTTGCAGATTTTTATATTAATTAAATGTACAAATATTTTGTACAAAAAAATTGTTTTCTAGTTTTTTGTATTAACATTGCACGTAAAAACGTTATAATATTTACGAGAAGCAAATATGTTGTGCAAAACCAATTGGCAATATCTATTTTTAATTCAGTTTATCGAAGTCCTTGTATTTTTTTGAACATGAAACTAAAAATTATTTTTTGGGTTTCTGTACTTTATAAATCGTAGTCGATTATATTATTTTGAACATGAAAACGAAAAGTTATTTTGAAGGTTTCTGTATTAATTTAATGTTCAAATATATTGCATACCTAATTGATATCTCAATGCGATAACTATTTGGTATCAATTTTCGTATTTTGCACATTGCACGTAAAATTAGTTTTAATATATACGAGAAGCAAATATGTTGTGCAATAACCAATTGGCAATATCTATTTTTAATTCAGTTTATCGAAGTCGCTTGTATATTTTTGAACATGAAACTAAAAATTATTTTATGGGTTTCTGTACTTTATAAATCGTAGTCGATTATATTATTTTGAACATGAAAACGAAAAGTTATTTTGAAGGTTTCTGTATTAATTGAATGTACAAATATATTGCATACCTAATTGATATCTCAATGCGATAACTATTTGGTATCAATTTTCGTATTTTGCACATTGCACGTAAAATCAGTTTTAATATTTACGAGAAGCAAATATGTTTACAATTACCAATTGGCAATATCTAATTTCAATTTAGTTTATACATCGAAGTCGATTATATTATTTTGAACATGAAAACCAAAAATTATTTTTAAGGTTTCTGTATTAATTTAATGTACAAAAGAATTGTTTTGTAGATTTATATTTAATTTATTATACAAATACAATTTTCTATGTCCGTTATTTTGTGGAATTTTATATTAATTTAATGTACAAATATATTACACAAAAAAATTGTTTTGTAGTTAAATTAATAAATTTAATGAACAAATATATTGTACAAAAAAGTTGTTTTGTTGGTTTTTGTATTAATTTATTGTACAAATATAATGTTCAGTATCGCTTATTTTGCAGGTTTTTATATTAATTAAATGTACAAATATTTTGTACAAAAAAATTGTTTTCTAGATTTTTATATTAACATTGCACGTAAAAACAGTTTTAATATTTACGAGAAGCAAATATGTTGTGCAATATCTAATTTTAGTTATACATCGAAGTCGATTAATTATTTTGAACATGAAAACCAAAAATTATTTTGAAGGTTTCTGTATTTATTTAATGTACAAATATATTGTACAAAAAATTGTTTTGTAGGTATATTAATTTATTGTACAAACGTAATGTTCAATATCCTTTATTTTGTAGGTTTCTGTTTTAATTTAATGTACAAATATATTGTACAAAAAAGTTGTTTGTAGGTTTTTATATTAATTTATTGTACAAATATAATGTTCAATATCCCTTATTTTGTAGGTTTTTATATTAATTTAATGTACAAATATATTGCACAAAAAAATTGTTTTGTATTTAAATTAATAAATTTAATGCACAAATATATTGTTCAAAAAGTTGTTTTGTATGTTTATGTATTAATTTATTGCACAAATATAGTGTTCTGTATCCCTTATTTTGCAGGTTTTTATATTAATTAAATGTACAAATATTTTGTACAAAAAAATTGTTTTCTATATTTTTGTATTAACATTTACGAGAAGCAAATATGTTGTGCAGAACCAATTGGCAATATCTATTTTTAATTCAGTTTATCGAAGTCGCTTGTATTTTTTTGAACATGAAACTAAAAATTATCTTTTGGGTTTCTGTACTTTATAAATCGTAGTCGATTATATTATTTTGAACATGAAAACGAAAAGTTATTTTGAAGGTTTCTGTATTAATTTAATGTTCAAATATATTGCATACCTAATTGATATCTCAATGCGATAACTATTTGGTATCAATTTTCGTATTTTGCACATTGCACGTAAAATTAGTTTTAATATATACGAGAAGCAAATATGTTGTGCAATAACCAATTGGCAATATCTATTTTTAATTCAGTTTATCGAAGTCGCTTGTATATTTTTGAACATGAAACTAAAAATTATTTTATGGGTTTCTGTACTTTATAAATCGTAGTCGATTATATTATTTTGAACATGAAAACGAAAAGTTATTTTGAAGGTTTCTGTATTAATTTAATGTACAAATATATTGCATACCTAATTGATATCTCAATGCGATAACTATTTGGTATCAATTTTCGTATTTTGCACATTGCACGTAAAATCAGTTTTAATATTTACGAGAAGCAAATATGTTTACAATTACCAATTGGCAATATCTAATTTCAATTTAGTTTATACATCGAAGTCGATTATATTATTTTGAACATGAAAACCAAAAATTATTTTTAAGGTTTCTGTATTAATTTAATGTACAAAAGAATTGTTTTGTAGATTTATATTTAATTTATTATACAAATACAATTTTCTATGTCCGTTATTTTGTGGAATTTTATATTAATTTAATGTACAAATATATTACACAAAAAAATTGTTTTGTAGTTAAATTAATAAATTTAATGAACAAATATATTGTACAAAAAAGTTGTTTTGTTGGTTTTTGTATTAATTTATTGTACAATTATAATGTTCAGTATCGCTTATTTTGCAGGTTTTTATATTAATTAAATGTACAAATATTTTGTACAAAAAAATTGTTTTCTAGATTTTTATATTAACATTGCACGTAAAAACAGTTTTAATATTTACGAGAAGCAAATATGTTGTGCAATATCTAATTTTAGTTATACATCGAAGTCGATTAATTATTTTGAACATGAAAACCAAAAATTATTTTGAAGGTTTCTGTATTTATTTAATGTACAAATATATTGTACAAAAAATTGTTTTGTAGGTTCTTATATTAATTTATTGTACAAACGTAATGTTCAATATCCTTTATTTTGTAGGTTTCTGTTTTAATTTAATGTACAAATATATTGTACAAAAAAGTTGTTTGTAGGTTTTTATATTAATTTATTGTACAAATATAATGTTCAATATCCCTTATTTTGTAGGTTTTTATATTAATTTAATGTACAAATATATTGCACAAAAAAATTGTTTTGTATTTAAATTAATAAATTTAATGCACAAATATATTGTTCAAAAAGTTGTTTTGTATGTTTATGTATTAATTTATTGCACAAATATAGTGTTCTGTATCCCTTATTTTGCAGGTTTTTATATTAATTAAATGTACAAATATTTTGTACAAAAAAATTGTTTTCTATATTTTTGTATTAACATTGCACGTAAAAACAGTTATAATATTTACGAGAAGCAAATATGTTGTGCAAAACCAATTGGCAATATCTATTTTTAATTCAGTTTATCGAAGTCGCTTGTATTTTTTTGAACATGAAACTAAAAATTATTTTGTGGGTTTCTGTACTTTATAAATCGTAGTCGATTATATTATTTTGAACATGAAAACGAAAAGTTATTTTGAAGGTTTCTGTATTAATTTAATGTTCAAATATATTGCATACCTAATTGATATCTCAATGCGATAACTATTTGGTATCAATTTTCGTATTTTGCACATTGCACGTAAAATTAGTTTTAATATATACGAGAAGCAAATATGTTGTGCAATAACCAATTGGCAATATCTATTTTTAATTCAGTTTATCGAAGTCGCTTGTATATTTTTGAACATGAAACTAAAAATTATTTTATGGGTTTCTGTACTTTATAAATCGTAGTCGATTATATTATTTTGAACATGAAAACGAAAAGTTATTTTGAAGGTTTCTGTATTAATTTAATGTACAAATATATTACATACCTAATTGATATCTCAATGCGATAACTATTTGGTATCAATTTTCGTATTTTGCACATTGCACGTAAAATCAGTTTTAATATTTACGAGAAGCAAATATGTTTACAATTACCAATTGGCAATATCTAATTTCAATTTAGTTTATACATCGAAGTCGATTATATTATTTTGAACATGAAAACCAAAAATTATTTTTAAGGTTTCTGTATTAATTTAATGTACAAAAGAATTGTTTTGTAGATTTATATTTAATTTATTATACAAATACAATTTTCTATGTCCGTTATTTTGTGGAATTTTATATTAATTTAATGTACAAATATATTACACAAAAAAATTGTTTTGTAGTTAAATTAATAAATTTAATGAACAAATATATTGTACAAAAAAGTTGTTTTGTTGGTTTTTGTATTAATTTATTGTACAATTATAATGTTCAGTATCGCTTATTTTGCAGGTTTTTATATTAATTAAATGTACAAATATTTTGTGCAAAAAAATTGTTTTCTAGATTTTTATATTAACATTGCACGTAAAAACAGTTTTAATATTTACGAGAAGCAAATATGTTGTGCAATATCTAATTTTAGTTATACATCGAAGTCGATTAATTATTTTGAACATGAAAACCAAAAATTATTTTGAAGGTTTCTGTATTTATTTAATGTACAAATATATTGTACAAAAAATTGTTTTGTAGGTTCTTATATTAATTTATTGTACAAACGTAATGTTCAATATCCTTTATTTTGTAGGTTTCTGTTTTAATTTAATGTACAAATATATTGTACAAAAAAGTTGT
Source organism: Coelopa pilipes (assembly GCA_947389925.1). Lineage (NCBI taxonomy): Eukaryota > Metazoa > Arthropoda > Insecta > Diptera > Coelopidae > Coelopa > Coelopa pilipes. The sequence goes on from OX376700.1 coordinate 14,107,061, forward strand.
TTGTAGGTTTTTATATTAATTTATTGTACAAATATAATGTTCAATATCCCTTATTTTGTAGGTTTTTATATTAATTTAATGTACAAATATATTGCACAAAAAAATTGTTTTGTATTTAAATTAATAAATTTAATGCACAAATATATTGTTCAAAAAGTTGTTTTGTATGTTTATGTATTAATTTATTGCACAAATATAGTGTTCTGTATCCCTTATTTTGCAGGTTTTTATATTAATTAAATGTACAAATATTTTGTACAAAAAAATTGTTTTCTATATTTTTGTATTAACATTGCACGTAAAAACAGTTATAATATTTACGAGAAGCAAATATGTTGTGCAAAACCAATTGGCAATATCTATTTTTAATTCAGTTTATCGAAGTCGCTTGTATTTTTTTGAACATGAAACTAAAAATTATTTTATGGGTTTCTGTACTTTATAAATCGTAGTCGATTATATTATTTTGAACATGAAAACGAAAAGTTATTTTGAAGGTTTCTGTATTAATTTAATGTACAAATATATTACATACCTAATTGATATCTCAATGCGATAACTATTTGGTATCAATTTTCGTATTTTGCACATTGCACGTAAAATTAGTTTTAATATATACGAGAAGCAAATATGTTGTGCAATAACCAATTGGCAATATCTATTTTTAATTCAGTTTATCGAAGTCGCTTGTATATTTTTGAACATGAAACTAAAAATTATTTTATGGGTTTCTGTACTTTATAAATCGTAGTCGATTATATTATTTTGAACATGAAAACGAAAAGTTATTTTGAAGGTTTCTGTATTAATTTAATGTACAAATATATTACATACCTAATTGATATCTCAATGCGATAACTATTTGGTATCAATTTTCGTATTTTGCACATTGCACGTAAAATCAGTTTTAATATTTACGAGAAGCAAATATGTTTACAATTACCAATTGGCAATATCTAATTTCAATTTAGTTTATACATCGAAGTCGATTATATTATTTTGAACATGAAAACCAAAAATTATTTTTAAGGTTTCTGTATTAATTTAATGTACAAAAGAATTGTTTTGTAGATTTATATTTAATTTATTATACAAATACAATTTTCTATGTCCGTTATTTTGTGGAATTTTATATTAATTTAATGTACAAATATATTACACAAAAAAATTGTTTTGTAGTTAAATTAATAAATTTAATGAACAAATATATTGTACAAAAAAGTTGTTTTGTTGGTTTTTGTATTAATTTATTGTACAATTATAATGTTCAGTATCGCTTATTTTGCAGGTTTTTATATTAATTAAATGTACAAATATTTTGTGCAAAAAAATTGTTTTCTAGATTTTTATATTAACATTGCACGTAAAAACAGTTTTAATATTTACGAGAAGCAAATATGTTGTGCAATATCTAATTTTAGTTATACATCGAAGTCGATTAATTATTTTGAACATGAAAACCAAAAATTATTTTGAAGGTTTCTGTATTTATTTAATGTACAAATATATTGTACAAAAAATTGTTTTGTAGGTTCTTATATTAATTTATTGTACAAACGTAATGTTCAATATCCTTTATTTTGTAGGTTTCTGTTTTAATTTAATGTACAAATATATTGTACAAAAAAGTTGTTTGTAGGTTTTTATATTAATTTATTGTACAAATATAATGTTCAATATCCCTTATTTTGTAGGTTTTTATATTAATTTAATGTACAAATATATTGCACAAAAAAATTGTTTTGTATTTAAATTAATAAATTTAATGCACAAATATATTGTTCAAAAAGTTGTTTTGTATGTTTATGTATTAATTTATTGCACAAATATAGTGTTCTGTATCCCTTATTTTGCAGGTTTTTATATTAATTAAATGTACAAATATTTTGTACAAAAAAATTGTTTTCTATATTTTTGTATTAACATTGCACGTAAAAACAGTTATAATATTTACGAGAAGCAAATATGTTGTGCAAAACCAATTGGCAATATCTATTTTTAATTCAGTTTATCGAAGTCGCTTGTATTTTTTTGAACATGAAACTAAAAATTATTTTGTGGGTTTCTGTACTTTATAAATCGTAGTCGATTATATTATTTTGAACATGAAAACGAAAAGTTATTTTGAAGGTTTCTGTATTAATTTAATGTTCAAATATATTGCATACCTAATTGATATCTCAATGCGATAACTATTTGGTATCAATTTTCGTATTTTGCACATTGCACGTAAAATTAGTTTTAATATATACGAGAAGCAAATATGTTGTGCAATAACCAATTGGCAATATCTATTTTTAATTCAGTTTATCGAAGTCGCTTGTATATTTTTGAACATGAAACTAAAAATTATTTTATGGGTTTCTGTACTTTATAAATCGTAGTCGATTATATTATTTTGAACACGAAAACGAAAAGTTATTTTGAAGGTTTCTGTATTAATTTAATGTACAAATATATTGCATACCTAATTGATATCTCAATGCGATAACTATTTGGTATCAATTTTCGTATTTTGCACATTGCACGTAAAATCAGTTTTAATATTTACGAGAAGCAAATATGTTTACAATTACCAATTGGCAATATCTAATTTCAATTTAGTTTATACATCGAAGTCGATTATATTATTTTGAACATGAAAACCAAAAATTATTTTTAAGGTTTCTGTATTAATTTAATGTACAAAAGAATTGTTTTGTAGATTTATATTTAATTTATTATACAAATACAATTTTCTATGTCCGTTATTTTGTGGAATTTTATATTAATTTAATGTACAAATATATTGCACAAAAAAATTGTTTTGTAGTTAAATTAATAAATTTAATGAACAAATATATTGTACAAAAAAGTTGTTTTGTTGGTTTTTGTATTAATTTATTGTACAAATATAATGTTCAGTATCGCTTATTTTGCAGGTTTTTATATTAATTAAATGTACAAATATTTTGTACAAAAAAATTGTTTTCTAGATTTTTATATTAACATTGCACGTAAAAACAGTTTTAATATTTACGAGAAGCAAATATGTTGTGCAATATCAAATTTTAGTTATACATCGAAGTCGATTAATTATTTTGAACATGAAAACCAAAAATTATTTTGAAGGTTTCTGTATTATTTAATGTACAAATATATTGTACAAAAAATTGTTTTGTAGGTTCTTATATTAATTTATTGTACAAACGTAATGTTCAATATCCTTTATTTTGTAGGTTTCTGTTTTAATTTAATGTACAAATATATTGTACAAAAAAGTTGTTTGTAGGTTTTTATATTAATTTATTGTACAAATATAATGTTCAATATCCCTTATTTTGTAGGTTTTTATATTAATTTAATGTACAAATATATTGCACAAAAAAATTGTTTTGTATTTAAATTAATAAATTTAATGAACAAATATATTGTACAAAAAAGTTGTTTTGTTGGTTTTTGTATTAATTTATTGTACAAATATAATGTTCAGTATCGTTTATTTTGCAGGTTATTATATTAATTAAATGTACAAATATTTTGTACAAAAAAATTGTTTTCTAGATTTTTATATTAACATTGCACGTAAAAACAGTTTTAATATTTACGAGAAGCAAATATGTTGTGCAATATCTAATTTTAGTTATACATCGAAGTCGATTAATTATTTTGAACATGAAACCCAAAAATTATTTTGAAGGTTTCTGTATTTATTTAATGTACAAATATATTGTACAAAAAATTGTTTTGTAGGTTCTTATATTAATTTATTGTACAAACGTAATGTTCAATATCCTTTATTTTGTAGGTTTCTGTTTTAATTTAATGTACAAATATATTGTACAAAAAAGTTGTTTGTAGGTTTTTATATTAATTTATTGTACAAATATAATGTTCAAAATCCCTTATTTTGTAGGTTTTTATATTAATTTAATGTACAAATATATTGCACAAAAAAATTGTTTTGTATTTAAATTAATAAATTTAATGCACAAATATATTGTTCAAAAAGTTGTTTTGTATGTTTATGTATTAATTTATTGCACAAATATAGTGTTCTGTATCCCTTATTTTGCAGGTTTTTATATTAATTAAATGTACAAAAAAATTGTTTTCTATATTTTTGTATTAACATTGCACGTAAAAACAGTTATAATATTTACGAGAAGCAAATATGTTGTGCAAAACCAATTGGCAATATCTATTTTTAATTCAGTTTATCGAAGTCGCTTGTATTTTTTTGAACATGAAACTAAACATTATTTTGTGGGTTTCTGTACTTTATAAATTGTAGTCGATTATATTACTTTGAACATGAAAACGAAAAGTTATTTTGAAGGTTTCTGTATTAATTTAATGTACAAATATATTGCATACCTAATTGATATCTCAATGCGATAACTATTTGGTATCAATTTTCGTATTTTGCACATTGCACGTAAAATCAGTTTTTATATTTACGAGAAGCAAATATGTTTACAATTACCAATTGCAAAAAAGTTGTTTGTAGGTTTTTATATTAATTTATTGTACAAATATAATGTTCAATATCCCTTATTTTGTAGGTTTTTATATTAATTTAATGTACAAATATATTGCACAAAAAAATTGTTTTGTATATTGTGCAAAAAGTTGTTTTGTATGTTTATGTATTAATTTATTGCACAAATATAGTGTTCTGTATCCCTTATTTTGCAGATTTTTATATTAATTAAATGTACAAATATTTTGTACAAAAAAATTGTTTTCTATATTTTTGTATTAACATTGCACGTAAAAACAGTTATAATATTTACGAGAAGCAAATATGTTGTGCAAAACCAATTGGCAATATCTATTTTTAATTCAGTTTATCGAAGTCGCTTGTATTTTTTTGAACATGAAACTAGAAATTATTTTGTGGGTTTCTGTACTTTATAAATCGTAGTCGATTATATTATTTTGAACATGAAAACGAAAAGTTATTTTGAAGGTTTCTGTATTAATTTAATGTACAAATATATTGCATACCTAATTGCGATATTAATATATTGTACATATAAATGTTGAATATTTCCTTTGTGGTAACTATTTGGTATCAATTTTCGTATTTTGCACAGTGCACGTAAAATTAGTTTTAATATTTACGAGAAGCAAATATGTTGTGCAATAACCAATTGGCAATATCTAATTTTAGTTCTACATCTTAGTCGATTATCTTATTTTGAACATGAAAAGGTTTCTGTATTAATTTAATGTACATATATATTGCATACCTAATTGATATCTCAATGCGATGACTATTTGGTATCAGTTTTCGTATTTTGCACATTGCACGTAAAATTAGTTTTAATATATACGAGAAGCAAATATGTTGTGCAATAACCAATTGGCAATATCTAATTTTAGTTCTACATCTTAGTCGATTATCTTATTTTGAACATGAAAAGGTTTCTGTATTAATTTAATGTACATATATATTGCATACCTAATTGATATCTCAATGCGATAACTATTTGGTATCAATTTTCGTATTTTGCACATTGCACGTAAAATTAGTTATAATATTTACGAGAATCAAATATGTTGTGCAATAACCAATTGGCAATATCTATTTTTAATTCAGTTTATCGAAGTCGCTTGTATTTTTTTGAACATGAAACTAAAAATTATTTTGTGGGTTTCTGTACTTTATAAATCGTAGTCGATTATATTATTTTGAACATGAATATATATTCTTATATTAATTTATTGTACAAACGTAATGTTCAATATCCTTTATTTTGTAGGTTTCTGTTTTAATTTAATGTACAAATATATTGTACAAAAAAGTTGTTTTGTTGGTTTTTGTATTAATTTATTGTACAAATATAATGTTCAGTATCGCTTATTTTGCAGGTTTTTATATTAATTAAATGTACAAATATTTTGTACAAAAAAATTGTTTTCTAGATTTTTATATTAACATTGCACGTAAAAACAGTTTTAATATTTACGAGAAGCAAATATGTTGTGCAATATCTAATTTTAGTTATACATCGAAGTCGATTAATTATTTTGAACATGAAACCCAAAAATTATTTTGAAGGTTTCTGTATTTATTTAATGTACAAATATATTGTACAAAAAATTGTTTTGTAGGTTCTTATATTAATTTATTGTACAAACGTAATGTTCAATATCCTTTATTTTGTAGGTTTCTGTTTTAATTTAATGTACAAATATATTGTACAAAAAAGTTGTTTGTAGGTTTTTATATTAATTTATTGTACAAATATAATGTTCAAAATCCCTTATTTTGTAGGTTTTTATATTAATTTAATGTACAAATATATTGCACAAAAAAATTGTTTTGTATTTAAATTAATAAATTTAATGCACAAATATATTGTTCAAAAAGTTGTTTTGTATGTTTATGTATTAATTTATTGCACAAATATAGTGTTCTGTATCCCTTATTTTGCAGGTTTTTATATTAATTAAATGTACAAAAAAATTGTTTTCTATATTTTTGTATTAACATTGCACGTAAAAACAGTTATAATATTTACGAGAAGCAAATATGTTGTGCAAAACCAATTGGCAATATCTATTTTTAATTCAGTTTATCGAAGTCGCTTGTATTTTTTTGAACATGAAACTAAACATTATTTTGTGGGTTTCTGTACTTTATAAATTGTAGTCGATTATATTACTTTGAACATGAAAACGAAAAGTTATTTTGAAGGTTTCTGTATTAATTTAATGTACAAATATATTGCATACCTAATTGATATCTCAATGCGATAACTATTTGGTATCAATTTTCGTATTTTGCACATTGCACGTAAAATCAGTTTTTATATTTACGAGAAGCAAATATGTTTACAATTACCAATTGCAAAAAAGTTGTTTGTAGGTTTTTATATTAATTTATTGTACAAATATAATGTTCAATATCCCTTATTTTGTAGGTTTTTATATTAATTTAATGTACAAATATATTGCACAAAAAAATTGTTTTGTATATTGTGCAAAAAGTTGTTTTGTATGTTTATGTATTAATTTATTGCACAAATATAGTGTTCTGTATCCCTTATTTTGCAGATTTTTATATTAATTAAATGTACAAATATTTTGTACAAAAAAATTGTTTTCTATATTTTTGTATTAACATTGCACGTAAAAACAGTTATAATATTTACGAGAAGCAAATATGTTGTGCAAAACCAATTGGCAATATCTATTTTTAATTCAGTTTATCGAAGTCCTTGTATTTTTTTGAACATGAAACTAAAAATTATTTTTTGGGTTTCTGTACTTTATAAATCGTAGTCGATTATATTATTTTGAACATGAAAACGAAAAGTTATTTTGAAGGTTTCTGTATTAATTTAATGTTCAAATATATTGCATACCTAATTGATATCTCAATGCGATAACTATTTGGTATCAATTTTCGTATTTTGCACATTGCACGTAAAATCAGTTTTTATATTTACGAGAAGCAAATATGTTTACAATTACCAATTGCAAAAAAGTTGTTTGTAGGTTTTTATATTAATTTATTGTACAAATATAATGTTCAATATCCCTTATTTTGTAGGTTTTTATATTAATTTAATGTACAAATATATTGCACAAAAAAATTGTTTTGTATATTGTGCAAAAAGTTGTTTTGTATGTTTATGTATTAATTTATTGCACAAATATAGTGTTCTGTATCCCTTATTTTGCAGATTTTTATATTAATTAAATGTACAAATATTTTGTACAAAAAAATTGTTTTCTATATTTTTGTATTAACATTGCACGTAAAAACAGTTATAATATTTACGAGAAGCAAATATGTTGTGCAAAACCAATTGGCAATATCTATTTTTAATTCAGTTTATCGAAGTCCTTGTATTTTTTTGAACATGAAACTAAAAATTATTTTTTGGGTTTCTGTACTTTATAAATCGTAGTCGATTATATTATTTTGAACATGAAAACGAAAAGTTATTTTGAAGGTTTCTGTATTAATTTAATGTTCAAATATATTGCATACCTAATTGATATCTCAATGCGATAACTATTTGGTATCAATTTTCGTATTTTGCACATTGCACGTAAAATCAGTTTTTATATTTACGAGAAGCAAATATGTTTACAATTACCAATTGCAAAAAAGTTGTTTGTAGGTTTTTATATTAATTTATTGTACAAATATAATGTTCAATATCCCTTATTTTGTAGGTTTTTATATTAATTTAATGTACAAATATATTGCACAAAAAAATTGTTTTGTATTTAAATTAATAAATTTAATGAACAAATATATTGTACAAAAAAGTTGTTTTGTTGGTTTTTGTATTAATTTATTGTACAAATATAATGTTCAGTATCGTTTATTTTGCAGGTTATTATATTAATTAAATGTACAAATATTTTGTACAAAAAAATTGTTTTCTAGATTTTTATATTAACATTGCACGTAAAAACAGTTTTAATATTTACGAGAAGCAAATATGTTGTGCAATATCTAATTTTAGTTATACATCGAAGTCGATTAATTATTTTGAACATGAAACCCAAAAATTATTTTGAAGGTTTCTGTATTTATTTAATGTACAAATATATTGTACAAAAAATTGTTTTGTAGGTTCTTATATTAATTTATTGTACAAACGTAATGTTCAATATCCTTTATTTTGTAGGTTTCTGTTTTAATTTAATGTACAAATATATTGTACAAAAAAGTTGTTTGTAGGTTTTTATATTAATTTATTGTACAAATATAATGTTCAAAATCCCTTATTTTGTAGGTTTTTATATTAATTTAATGTACAAATATATTGCACAAAAAAATTGTTTTGTATTTAAATTAATAAATTTAATGCACAAATATATTGTTCAAAAAGTTGTTTTGTATGTTTATGTATTAATTTATTGCACAAATATAGTGTTCTGTATCCCTTATTTTGCAGGTTTTTATATTAATTAAATGTACAAAAAAATTGTTTTCTATATTTTTGTATTAACATTGCACGTAAAAACAGTTATAATATTTACGAGAAGCAAATATGTTGTGCAAAACCAATTGGCAATATCTATTTTTAATTCAGTTTATCGAAGTCGCTTGTATTTTTTTGAACATGAAACTAAACATTATTTTGTGGGTTTCTGTACTTTATAAATTGTAGTCGATTATATTACTTTGAACATGAAAACGAAAAGTTATTTTGAAGGTTTCTGTATTAATTTAATGTACAAATATATTGCATACCTAATTGATATCTCAATGCGATAACTATTTGGTATCAATTTTCGTATTTTGCACATTGCACGTAAAATCAGTTTTTATATTTACGAGAAGCAAATATGTTTACAATTACCAATTGCAAAAAAGTTGTTTGTAGGTTTTTATATTAATTTATTGTACAAATATAATGTTCAATATCCCTTATTTTGTAGGTTTTTATATTAATTTAATGTACAAATATATTGCACAAAAAAATTGTTTTGTATATTGTGCAAAAAGTTGTTTTGTATGTTTATGTATTAATTTATTGCACAAATATAGTGTTCTGTATCCCTTATTTTGCAGGTTTTTATATTAATTAAATGTACAAATATTTTGTACAAAAAAATTGTTTTCTATATTTTTGTATTAACATTGCACGTAAAAACAGTTATAATATTTACGAGAAGCAAATATGTTGTGCAAAACCAATTGGCAATATCTATTTTTAATTCAGTTTATCGAAGTCGCTTGTATTTTTTTGAACATGAAACTAAAAATTATTTTGTGGGTTTCTGTACTTTATAAATCGTAGTCGATTATATTATTTTGAACATGAAAACGAAAAGTTATTTTGAAGGTTTCTGTATTAATTTAATGTTCAAATATATTGCATACCTAATTGATATCTCAATGCGATAACTATTTGGTATCAATTTTCGTATTTTGCACATTGCACGTAAAATCAGTTTTTATATTTACGAGAAGCAAATATGTTTACAATTACCAATTGCAAAAAAGTTGTTTGTAGGTTTTTATATTAATTTATTGTACAAATATAATGTTCAATATCCCTTATTTTGTAGGTTTTTATATTAATTTAATGTACAAATATATTGCACAAAAAAATTGTTTTGTATATTGTGCAAAAAGTTGTTTTGTATGTTTATGTATTAATTTATTGCACAAATATAGTGTTCTGTATCCCTTATTTTGCAGATTTTTATATTAATTAAATGTACAAATATTTTGTACAAAAAAATTGTTTTCTATATTTTTGTATTAACATTGCACGTAAAAACAGTTATAATATTTACGAGAAGCAAATATGTTGTGCAAAACCAATTGGCAATATCTATTTTTAATTCAGTTTATCGAAGTCCTTGTATTTTTTTGAACATGAAACTAAAAATTATTTTTTGGGTTTCTGTACTTTATAAATCGTAGTCGATTATATTATTTTGAACATGAAAACGAAAAGTTATTTTGAAGGTTTCTGTATTAATTTAATGTTCAAATATATTGCATACCTAATTGATATCTCAATGCGATAACTATTTGGTATCAATTTTCGTATTTTGCACATTGCACGTAAAATCAGTTTTTATATTTACGAGAAGCAAATATGTTTACAATTACCAATTGCAAAAAAGTTGTTTGTAGGTTTTTATATTAATTTATTGTACAAATATAATGTTCAATATCCCTTATTTTGTAGGTTTTTATATTAATTTAATGTACAAATATATTGCACAAAAAAATTGTTTTGTATTTAAATTAATAAATTTAATGAACAAATATATTGTACAAAAAAGTTGTTTTGTTGGTTTTTGTATTAATTTATTGTACAAATATAATGTTCAGTATCGTTTATTTTGCAGGTTATTATATTAATTAAATGTACAAATATTTTGTACAAAAAAATTGTTTTCTAGATTTTTATATTAACATTGCACGTAAAAACAGTTTTAATATTTACGAGAAGCAAATATGTTGTGCAATATCTAATTTTAGTTATACATCGAAGTCGATTAATTATTTTGAACATGAAACCCAAAAATTATTTTGAAGGTTTCTGTATTTATTTAATGTACAAATATATTGTACAAAAAATTGTTTTGTAGGTTCTTATATTAATTTATTGTACAAACGTAATGTTCAATATCCTTTATTTTGTAGGTTTCTGTTTTAATTTAATGTACAAATATATTGTACAAAAAAGTTGTTTGTAGGTTTTTATATTAATTTATTGTACAAATATAATGTTCAAAATCCCTTATTTTGAAGGTTTTAATATTAATTTAATGTACAAATATATTGCACAAAAAAATTGTTTTGTATTTAAATTAATAAATTTAATGCACAAATATATTGTTCAAAAAGTTGTTTTGTATGTTTATGTATTAATTTATTGCACAAATATAGTGTTCTGTATCCCTTATTTTGCAGGTTTTTATATTAATTAAATGTACAAAAAAATTGTTTTCTATATTTTTGTATTAACATTGCACGTAAAAACAGTTATAATATTTACGAGAAGCAAATATGTTGTGCAAAACCAATTGGCAATATCTATTTTTAATTCAGTTTATCGAAGTCGCTTGTATTTTTTTGAACATGAAACTAAACATTATTTTGTGGGTTTCTGTACTTTATAAATTGTAGTCGATTATATTACTTTGAACATGAAAACGAAAAGTTATTTTGAAGGTTTCTGTATTAATTTAATGTACAAATATATTGCATACCTAATTGATATCTCAATGCGATAACTATTTGGTATCAATTTTCGTATTTTGCACATTGCACGTAAAATCAGTTTTTATATTTACGAGAAGCAAATATGTTTACAATTACCAATTGCAAAAAAGTTGTTTGTAGGTTTTTATATTAATTTATTGTACAAATATAATGTTCAATATCCCTTATTTTGTAGGTTTTTATATTAATTTAATGTACAAATATATTGCACAAAAAAATTGTTTTGTATATTGTCAGTTTTTATATTTACGAGAAGCAAATATGTTTACAATTACCAATTGCAAAAAAGTTGTTTGTAGGTTTTTATATTAATTTATTGTACAAATATAATGTTCAATATCCCTTATTTTGTAGGTTTTTATATTAATTTAATGTACAAATATATTGCACAAAAAAATTGTTTTGTATATTGTGCAAAAAGTTGTTTTGTATGTTTATGTATTAATTTATTGCACAAATATAGTGTTCTGTATCCCTTATTTTGCAGATTTTTATATTAATTAAATGTACAAATATTTTGTACAAAAAAATTGTTTTCTATATTTTTGTATTAACATTGCACGTAAAAACAGTTATAATATTTACGAGAAGCAAATATGTTGTGCAAAACCAATTGGCAATATCTATTTTTAATTCAGTTTATCGAAGTCGCTTGTATTTTTTTGAACATGAAACTAGAAATTATTTTGTGGGTTTCTGTACTTTATAAATCGTAGTCGATTATATTATTTTGAACATGAAAACGAAAAGTTATTTTGAAGGTTTCTGTATTAATTTAATGTACAAATATATTGCATACCTAATTGCGATATTAATATATTGTACATATAAATGTTGAATATTTCCTTTGTGGTAACTATTTGGTATCAATTTTCGTATTTTGCACAGTGCACGTAAAATTAGTTTTAATATTTACGAGAAGCAAATATGTTGTGCAATAACCAATTGGCAATATCTAATTTTAGTTCTACATCTTAGTCGATTATCTTATTTTGAACATGAAAAGGTTTCTGTATTAATTTAATGTACATATATATTGCATACCTAATTGATATCTCAATGCGATAACTATTTGGTATCAGTTTTCGTATTTTGCACATTGCACGTAAAATTAGTTTTAATATATACGAGAAGCAAATATGTTGTGCAATAACCAATTGGCAATATCTAATTTTAGTTCTACATCTTAGTCGATTATCTTATTTTGAACATGAAAAGGTTTCTGTATTAATTTAATGTACATATATATTGCATACCTAATTGATATCTCAATGCGATGACTATTTGGTATCAGTTTTCGTATTTTGCACATTGCACGTAAAATTAGTTTTAATATATACGAGAAGCAAATATGTTGTGCAATAACCAATTGGCAATATCTAATTTTAGTTCTACATCTTAGTCGATTATCTTATTTTGAACATGAAAAGGTTTCTGTATTAATTTAATGTACATATATATTGCATACCTAATTGATATCTCAATGCGATAACTATTTGGTATCAATTTTCGTATTTTACACATTGCACGTAAAATTAGTTATAATATTTACGAGAATCAAATATGTTGTGCAATAACCAATTGGCAATATCTATTTTTAATTCAGTTTATCGAAGTCGCTTGTATTTTTTTGAACATGAAACTAAAAATTATTTTGTGGGTTTCTGTACTTTATAAATCGTAGTCGATTATATTATTTTGAACATGAATATATATTCTTATATTAATTTATTGTACAAACGTAATGTTCAATATCCTTTATTTTGTAGGTTTCTGTTTTAATTTAATGTACAAATATATTGTACAAAAAAGTTGTTTGTAGGTTTTTATATTAATTTATTGTACAAATATAAAGTTCAATATCCCTTATTTTGTAGGTTTTTATATTAATTTAATGTACAAATATATTGCACAAAAAAATTGTTTTGTATTTAAATTAATAAATTTAATGCCCAAATATATTGTTCAAAAAGTTGTTTTGTATGTTTATGTATTAATTTATTGCACAAATATAGTGTTCTGTATCCCTTATTTTGCAGGTTTTTATATTAATTAAATGTACAAATATTTTGTACAAAAAAATTGTTTTCTAGATTTTTGTATTAACATTGCACGTAAAAACAGTTATAATATTTACGAGAAGCAAATATGTTGTGCAATATCTAATTTTAGTTATACATCGAAGTCGATTATATTATTTTGAACATGAAAACCAAAAATTATTTTGAAGGTTTCTGTATTTATTTAATGTACAAATATATTGTACAAAAAATTGTTTTGTAGGTTTTTAAATTAATTTATTGTACAAACGTAATGTTCAATATCCTTTATTTTGTAGGTTCCTGTTTTAATTTAATGTACAAATATATTGTACAAAAAAGTTGTTTGTAGGTTTTTATATTAATTTATTGTACAAATATAATGTTCAATATCCCTTATTTTGTAGGTTTTTATATTAATACATTTTATATTAGTACAAATATATTGCACAAAAAAATTGTTTTGTATTTAAATTAATAAATTTAATGCACAAGTATATTGTTCAAAAAGTTGTTTTGTATGTTTATGTATTAATTTATTGCACAAATATAGTGTTCTGTATCCCTTATTTTGCAAGTTTTTGTATATTAATTAAATGTACAAATATTTTGTACAAAAAAATTGTTTTCTATATTTTTGTATTAACATTGCACGTAAAAACAGTTATAATATTTACGAGAAGCAAATATGTTGTGCAAAACCAATTGGCAATATCTATTTTTAATTCAGTTTATCGAAGTCGCTTGTATTTTTTTGAACATGAAACTAAAAATTATTTTGTGGGTTTCTGTACTTTATAAATCGTAGTCGATTATATTATTTTGAACATGAATATATATTCTTATATTAATTTATTGTACAAACGTAATGTTCAATATCCTTTATTTTGTAGGTTTCTGTTTTAATTTAATGTACAAATATATTGTACAAAAAAGTTGTTTGTAGGTTTTTATATTAATTTATTGTACAAATATAAAGTTCAATATCCCTTATTTTGTAGGTTTTTATATTAATTTAATGTACAAATATATTGCACAAAAAAATTGTTTTGTATTTAAATTAATAAATTTAATGCCCAAATATATTGTTCAAAAAGTTGTTTTGTATGTTTATGTATTAATTTATTGCACAAATATAGTGTTCTGTATCCCTTATTTTGCAGGTTTTTATATTAATTAAATGTACAAATATTTTGTACAAAAAAATTGTTTTCTAGATTTTTGTATTAACATTGCACGTAAAAACAGTTATAATATTTACGAGAAGCAAATATGTTGTGCAATATCTAATTTTAGTTATACATCGAAGTCGATTATATTATTTTGAACATGAAAACCAAAAATTATTTTGAAGGTTTCTGTATTTATTTAATGTACAAATATATTGTACAAAAAATTGTTTTGTAGGTTTTTAAATTAATTTATTGTACAAACGTAATGTTCAATATCCTTTATTTTGTAGGTTCCTGTTTTAATTTAATGTACAAATATATTGTACAAAAAAGTTGTTTGTAGGTTTTTATATTAATTTATTGTACAAATATAATGTTCAATATCCCTTATTTTGTAGGTTTTTATATTAATTTAATGTACAAATATATTGCACAAAAAAATTGTTTTGTATTTAAATTAATAAATTTAATGCACAAATATATTGTTCAAAAAGTTGTTTTGTATGTTTATGTATTAATTTATTGCACATATATAGTGTTCTGTATCCCTTATTTTGCAGGTTTTTATATTAATTAAATGTACAAATATTTTGTACAAAAAAATTGTATTCTATATTTTTGTATTAACATTGCACGTAAAAACAGTTATAATATTTACGAGAAGCAAATATGTTGTGCAAAACCAATTGGCAATATCTATTTTAATTCAGTTTATCGAAGTCGCTTGTATTTTTTTGAACATGAAACTAAAAATTATTTTTTGGGTTTCTGTACTTTATAAATCGTAGTCGATTATATTATTTTGAACATGAAAACGAAAAGTTATTTTGAAGGTTTCTGTATTAATTTAATGTTCAAATATATTGCATACCTAATTTATATCTCAATGCGATAACTATTTGGTATCAATTTTCGTATTTTGCACATTGCACGTAA
The DNA here is from genome assembly GCA_947389925.1 of Coelopa pilipes. Classification (NCBI taxonomy): domain Eukaryota; kingdom Metazoa; phylum Arthropoda; class Insecta; order Diptera; family Coelopidae; genus Coelopa; species Coelopa pilipes. Next base: position 14,122,909 of record OX376700.1, read on the forward strand.
AATTAGTTTTAATATATACGAGAAGCAAATATGTTGTGCAATAACCAATTGGCAATATCTATTTTTAATTCAGTTTATCGAAGTCGCTTGTATATTTTTGAACATGAAACTAAAAATTATTTTATGGGTTTCTGTACTTTATAAATCGTAGTCGATTATATTATTTTGAACATGAAAACGAAAAGTTATTTTGAAGGTTTCTGTATTAATTTAATGTACAAATATATTGCATACCTAATTGATATCTCAATGCGATAACTATTTGGTATCAATTTTCGTATTTTGCACATTGCACGTAAAATCAGTTTTAATATTTACGAGAAGCAAATACAATTTACAATTACAATTTACAATTACCAATTGGCAATATCTAATTTCAATTTAGTTTATACATCGAAGTCGATTATATTATTTTGAGCATGAAAACCAAAAATTATTTTTAAGGTTTCTGTATTAATTTAATGTACAAAAGAATTGTTTTGTAGATTTATATTTAATTTATTATACAAATACAATTTTCTATGTCCGTTATTTTGTGGAATTTTATATTAATTTAATGTACAAATATATTGCACAAAAAAATTGTTTTGTAGTTAAATTAATAAATTTAATGAACAAATATATTGTACAAAAAAGTTGTTTTGTTGGTTTTTGTATTAATTTATTGTACAAATATTATGTTCAGTAATTTAATGTACAAATATATTGTACAAAAAAGTTGTTTGTAGGTTTTTATATTAATTTATTGTACAAATATAATGTTCAATATCCCTTATTTTGTAGGTTTTTATATTAATTTAATGTACAAATATATTGCACAAAAAAATTGTTTTGTATTTAAATTAATAAATTTAATGCACAAATATATTGTTCAAAAAGTTGTTTTGTATGTTTATGTATTAATTTATTGCACAAATATAGTGTTCTGTATCCCTTATTTTGCAGGTTTTTATATTAATTAAATGTACAAATATTTTGTACAAAAAAATTGTTTTCTATATTTTTGTATTAACATTGCACGTAAAAACAGTTATAATATTTACGAGAAGCAAATATGTTGTGCAAAACCAATTGGCAATATCTATTTTTAATTCAGTTTATCGAAGTCGCTTGTATTTTTTTGAACATGAAACTAAAAATTATTTTGTGGGTTTCTGTACTTTATAAATCGTAGTCGATTATATTATTTTGAACATGAAAACGAAAAGTTATTTTGAAGGTTTCTGTATTAATTTAATGTTCAAATATATTGCATACCTAATTGATATCTCAATGCGATAACTATTTGGTATCAATTTTCGTATTTTGCACATTGCACGTAAAATTAGTTTTAATATATACGAGAAGCAAATATGTTGTGCAATAACCAATTGGCAATATCTATTTTTAATTCAGTTTATCGAAGTCGCTTGTATATTTTTGAACATGAAACTAAAAATTATTTTATGGGTTTCTGTACTTTATAAATCGTAGTCGATTATATTATTTTGAACATGAAAACGAAAAGTTATTTTGAAGGTTTCTGTATTAATTTAATGTACAAATATATTGCATACCTAATTGATATCTCAATGCGATAACTATTTGGTATCAATTTTCGTATTTTGCACATTGCACGTAAAATCAGTTTTAATATTTACGAGAAGCAAATATGTTTACAATTACCAATTGGCAATATCTAATTTCAATTTAGTTTATACATCGAAGTCGATTATATTATTTTGAACATGAAAACCAAAAATTATTTTTAAGGTTTCTGTATTAATTTAATGTACAAAAGAATTGTTTTGTAGATTTATATTTAATTTATTATACAAATACAATTTTCTATGTCCGTTATTTTGTGGAATTTTATATTAATTTAATGTACAAATATATTGCACAAAAAAATTGTTTTGTAGTTAAATTAATAAATTTAATGAACAAATATATTGTACAAAAAAGTTGTTTTGTTGGTTTTTGTATTAATTTATTGTACAAATATAATGTTCAGTATCGCTTATTTTGCAGGTTTTTATATTAATTAAATGTACAAATATTTTGTACAAAAAAATTGTAAATAAATTTAATGCACAAATATATTGTTCAAAAAGTTGTTTTGTATGTTTATGTATTCATTTATTGCACAAATATAGTGTCTGTATCCCTTATTTTGCAGGTTTTTATATTAATTAAATGTACAAATATTTTGTACAAAAAAATTGTTTTCTATATTTTTGTATTAACATTGCACGTAAAAACAGTTATAATATTTACGAGAAGCAAATATGTTGTGCAAAACCAATTGGCAATATCTATTTTTAATTCAGTTTATCGAAGTCGCTTGTATTTTTTTGAACATGAAACTAAAAATTATTTTGTGGGTTTCTGTACTTTATAAATCGTAGTCGATTATATTATTTTGAACATGAAAACGAAAAGTTATTTTGAAGGTTTCTGTATTAATTTAATGTTCAAATATATTGCATACCTAATTGATATCTCAATGCGATAACTATTTGGTATCAATTTTCGTATTTTGCACATTGCACGTAAAATTAGTTTTAATATATACGAGAAGCAAATATGTTGTGCAATAACCAATTGGCAATATCTATTTTTAATTCAGTTTATCGAAGTCGCTTGTATATTTTTGAACATGAAACTAAAAATTATTTTACGGGTTTCTGTACTTTATAAATCGTAGTCGATTATATTATTTTGAACATGAAAACGAAAAGTTATTTTGAAGGTTTCTGTATTAATTTAATGTACAAATATATTGCATACCTAATTGATATCTCAATGCGATAACTATTTGGTATCAATTTTCGTATTTTGCACATTGCACGTAAAATCAGTTTTAATATTTACGAGAAGCAAATATGTTTACAATTACCAATTGGCAATATCTAATTTCAATTTAGTTTATACATCGAAGTCGATTATATTATTTTGAACATGAAAACCAAAAATTATTTTTAAGGTTTCTGTATTAATTTAATGTACAAAAGAATTGTTTTGTAGATTTATATTTAATTTATTATACAAATACAATTTTCTATGTCCGTTATTTTGTGGAATTTTATATTAATTTAATGTACAAATATATTGCACAAAAAAATTGTTTTGTAGTTAAATTAATAAATTTAATGAACAAATATATTGTACAAAAAAGTTGTTTTGTTGGTTTTTGTATTAATTTATTGTACAAATATAATGTTCAGTATCGCTTATTTTGCAGGTTTTTATATTAATTAAATGAACAAATATTTTGTACAAAAAAATTTTCTAGATTTTTATATTAACATTGCACGTAAAAACAGTTTTAATATTTACGAGAAGCAAATATGTTGTGCAATATCTAATTTTAGTTATACATCGAAGTCGATTAATTATTTTGAACATGAAACCCAAAAATTATTTTGAAGGTTTCTGTATTTATTTAATGTACAAATATATTGTACAAAAAATTGTTTTGTAGGTTCTTATATTAATTTATTGTACAAACGTAATGTTCAATATCCTTTATTTTGTAGGTTTCTGTTTTAATTTAATGTACAAATATATTGTACAAAAAAGTTGTTTGTAGGTTTTTATATTAATTTATTGTACAAATATAATGTTCAATATCCCTTATTTTGTAGGTTTTTATATTAATTTAATGTACAAATATATTGCACAAAAAAATTGTTTTGTATTTAAATTAATAAATTTAATGCACAAATATATTGTTCAAAAAGTTGTTTTGTATGTTTATGTATTCATTTATTGCACAAATATAGTGTTCTGTATCCCTTATTTTGCAGGTTTTTATATTAATTAAATGTACAAATATTTTGTACAAAAAAATTGTTTTCTATATTTTTGTATTAACATTGCACGTAAAAACAGTTATAATATTTACGAGAAGCAAATATGTTGTGCAAAACCAATTGGCAATATCTATTTTTAATTCAGTTTATCGAAGTCGCTTGTATTTTTTTGAACATGAAACTAAACATTATTTTGTGGGTTTCTGTACTTTATAAATTGTAGTCGATTATATTACTTTGAACATGAAAACGAAAAGTTATTTTGAAGGTTTCTGTATTAATTTAATGTACAAATATATTGCATACCTAATTGATATCTCAATGCGATAACTATTTGGTATCAATTTTCGTATTTTGCACATTGCACGTAAAATCAGTTTTAATATTTACGAGAAGCAAATATGTTTACAATTACCAATTGCAAAAAAGTTGTTTGTAGGTTTTTATATTAATTTATTGTACAAATATAATGTTCAATATCCCTTATTTTGTAGGTTTTTATATTAATTTAATGTACAAATATATTGCACAAAAAAATTGTTTTGTATATTGTGCAAAAAGTTGTTTTGTATGTTTATGTATTAATTTATTGCACAAATATAGTGTTCTGTATCCCTTATTTTGCAGATTTTTATATTAATTAAATGTACAAATATTTTGTACAAAAAATTGTTTTCTATATTTTTGTATTAACATTGCACGTAAAAACAGTTATAATATTTACGAGAAGCAAATATGTTGTGCAAAACCAATTGGCAATATCTATTTTTAATTCAGTTTATCGAAGTCGCTTGTATTTTTTTGAACATGAAACTAGAAATTATTTTGTGGGTTTCTGTACTTTATAAATCGTAGTCGATTATATTATTTTGAACATGAAAACGAAAAGTTATTTTGAAGGTTTCTGTATTAATTTAATGTACAACTATATTGCATACCTAATTGCGATATTAATATATTGTACATATAAATGTTGAATATTTCCTTTGTGGTAACTATTTGGTATCAATTTTCGTATTTTGCACAGTGCACGTAAAATTAGTTTTAATATTTACGAGAAGCAAATATGTTGTACAATAACCAATTGGCAATTTCTAATTTTAGTTCTACATCTTAGTCGATTATCTCATTTTGAACATGAAAACCAAAAATTATTTTTTTGTATTAATTTATTGTACAAATATAATGTTCAGTATCCCTTATTTTGCAGGATTTTATATTAATATAATGTAAAAATATTTTGTACAAAACAATTGTTTTCTAGATTTTTATATTAATTTATTATACAAAAATAATGTGCAATATCCCTTTTTCGATAACTAATTGATGCGATATTAATGCACATTGCACGTAAAAACAGTTTTAATATTTATTTACGAGAAGCAAATATGTTGTACAATAACCAATTGGCAATATCTAATTTTAATTTTGTTTATACATCGATACCGATTATATTATTTTGAACATGAAAACCAAAAATTATTTTTAAGGTTTCTGTATTAATTTAATGTACAAAAGAATTGTTTTGTAGATTTATATTTAATTTATTATACAAATACAATTTTCTATGTCCGTTATTTTGTGGAATTTTATATTAATTTAATGTACAAATATATTGCACAAAAAAATTGTTTTGTAGTTAAATTAATAAATTTAATGAACAAATATATTGTACAAAAAAGTTGTTTTGTTGGTTTTTGTATTAATTTATTGTACAAATATAATGTTCAGTATCGCTTATTTTGCAGGTTTTTATATTAATTAAATGTACAAATGTACAAATATCAATTTTCGTATTTTGCACATTGCACGTAAAATTAGTTTTAATATATACGAGAAGCAAATATGTTGTGCAATAACCAATTGGCAATATCTATTTTTAATTCAGTTTATCGAAGTCGCTTGTATATTTTTGAACATGAAACTAAAAATTATTTTATGGGTTTCTGTACTTTATAAATCGTAGTCGATTATATTATTTTGAACATGAAAACGAAAAGTTATTTTGAAGGTTTCTGTATTAATTTAATGTACAAATATATTGCATACCTAATTGATATCTCAATGCGATAACTATTTGGTATCAATTTTCGTATTTTGCACATTGCACGTAAAATCAGTTTTAATATTTACGAGAAGCAAATATGTTTACAATTACCAATTGGCAATATCTAATTTCAATTTAGTTTATACATCGAAGTCGATTATATTATTTTGAACATGAAAACCAAAAATTATTTTTAAGGTTTCTGTATTAATTTAATGTACAAAAGAATTGTTTTGTAGATTTATATTTAATTTATTATACAAATACAATTTTCTATGTCCGTTATTTTGTGGAATTTTATATTAATTTAATGTACAAATATATTGCACAAAAAAATTGTTTTGTAGTTAAATTAATAAATTTAATGAACAAATATATTGTACAAAAAAGTTGTTTTGTTGGTTTCTATATTAATTTATTGTACAAATATAATGTTCAGTATCGCTTATTTTGCAGGTTTTTATATTAATTAAATGTACAAATATTTTGTACAAAAAAATTGTTTTCTAGATTTTTATATTAACATTGCACGTAAAAACAGTTTTAATATTTACGAGAAGCAAATATGTTGTGCAATATCTAATTTTAGTTATACATCGAAGTCGATTATATTATTTTGAACATGAAAACAAAAAATTATTTTGAAGGTTTCTGTATTTATTTAATGTACAAATATATTGTACAAAAAATTGTTTTGTAGGTTCTTATATTAATTTATTGTACAAACGTAATGTTCAATATCCTTTATTTTGTAGGTTTCTGTTTTAATTTAATGTACAAATATATTGTACAAAAAAGTTGTTTGTAGGTTTTTATATTAATTTATTGTACAAATATAATGTTCAATATCCCTTATTTTGTAGGTTTTTATATTAATACATTTTATATTAGTACAAATATATTGCACAAAAAAATTGTTTTGTATTTAAATTAATAAATTTAATGCACAAGTATATTGTTCAAAAAGTTGTTTTGTATGTTTATGTATTAATTTATTGCACAAATATAGTGTTCTGTATCCCTTATTTTGCAGGTTTTTATATTAATTAAATGTACAAATATTTTGTACAAAAAAATTGTTTTCTATATTTTTGTATTAACATTGCACGTAAAAACAGTTATAATATTTACGAGAAGCAAATATGTTGTGCAAAACCAATTGGCAATATCTATTTTTAATTCAGTTTATCGAAGTCGCTTGTATTTTTTTGAACATGAAACTAAAAATTATTTTGTGGGTTTCTGTACTTTATAAATCGTAGTCGATTATATTATTTTGAACATGAAAACGAAAAGTTATTTTGAAGGTTTCTGTATTAATTTAATGTACAAATATATTGCATACCTAATTGATATCTCAATGCGATAACTATTTGGTATCAATTTTCGTATTTTGCACATTGCACGTAAAATTAGTTTTAATATTTACGAGAAGCATATATGTTGTACAATAACCAATTGGCAATATCAATTTTAGTTCTACATCTTAGTCGATTATCTTATTTTGAACATAAAAACCAAAAATTATTTTTTTGTATTAATTTATTGTACAAATATAATGTTCAGTATCCCTTATTTTGCAGCATTTTATATTAATATAATGTAATAATATTTTGTACAAAACAATTGTTTTCTAGATTTTTATATTAATTTAATATACAAAAATAATGTTCAATATCCCTTTTCCGATAACTAATTGATGCGATATTAATTTATTGTACATGCATATAAATGTTTGCCGTACCTATTTCATGTTCAGTATCGCTTATTTTGCAGGTTTTTATATTAATTAAATGTACAAATATTTTGTACAAAAAAATTGTTTTCTAGATTTTTATATTAACATTGCACGTAAAAACAGTTTTAATATTTACGAGAAGCAAATATGTTGTGCAATATCTAATTTTAGTTATACATCGAAGTCGATTATATTATTTTGAACATGAAAACAAAAAATTATTTTGAAGGTTTCTGTATTTATTTAATGTACAAATATATTGTACAAAAAATTGTTTTGTAGGTTCTTATAATAATTTATTGTACAAACGTAATGTTCAATATCCTTTATTTTGTAGGTTTCTGTTTTAATTTAATGTACAAATATATTGTACAAAAAAGTTTGTAGGTTTTTATATTAATTTATTGTACAAATATAATGTTCAATATCCCTTATTTTGTAGGTTTTTATATTAATTTAATGTACAAATATATTGCACAAAAAAATTGTTTTGTATTTAAATTAATAAATTTAATGCACAAATATATTGTTCAAAAAGTTGTTTTGTATGTTTATGTATTAATTTATTGCACAAATATAGTGTTCTGTATCCCTTATTTTGCAGATTTTTATATTAATTAAATGTACAAATATTTTGTACAAAAAAATTGTTTTCTATATTTTTGTATTAACATTGCACGTAAAAACAGTTATAATATTTACGAGAAGCAAATATGTTGTGCAAAACCAATTGGCAATATCTATTTTTAATTCAGTTTATCGAAGTCCTTGTATTTTTTTGAACATGAAACTAAAAATTATTTTGTGGGTTTCTGTACTTTATAAATCGTAGTCGATTATATTATTTTGAACATGAAAACGAAAAGTTATTTTGAAGGTTTCTGTATTAATTTAATGTTCAAATATATTGCATGCCTAATTGATATCTCAATGCGATAACTATTTGGTATCAATTTTCGTATTTTGCACATTGCACGTAAAATTAGTTTTAATATATACGAGAAGCAAATATGCTGTGCAATAACCAATTGGCAATATCTAATTTTAGTTCTACATCTTAGTCGATTATCTTATTTTGAACATGAAAAGGTTTCTGTATTAATTTAATGTACATATATATTGCATACCTAATTGATATCTCAATGCGATAACTATTTGGTATCAGTTTTCGTATTTTGCACATTGCACGTAAAATTAGTTATAATATTTACGAGAATCAAATATGTTGTGCAATAACCAATTGGCAATATCTATTTTTAATTCAGTTTATCGAAGTCGCTTGTATTTTTTTGAACATGAAACTAAAAATTATTTTGTGGGTTTCTGTACTTTATAAATCGTAGTCGATTATATTATTTTGAACATGAATATATATTCTTATATTAATTTATTGTACAAACGTAATGTTCAATATCCTTTATTTTGTAGGTTTCTGTTTTAATTTAATGTACAAATATATTGTACAAAAAAGTTGTTTGTAGGTTTTTATATTAATTTATTGTACAAATATAATGTTCAATATCCCTTATTTTGTAGGTTTTTATATTAATACATTTTATATTAGTACAAATATATTGCACAAAAAAATTGTTTTGTATTTAAATTAATAAATTTAATGCACAAGTATATTGTTCAAAAAGTTGTTTTGTATGTTTATGTATTAATTTATTGCACAAATATAGTGTTCTGTATCCCTTATTTTGCAGGTTTTTATATTAATTAAATGTACAAATATTTTGTACAAAAAAATTGTTTTCTATATTTTTGTATTAACATTGCACGTAAAAACAGTTATAATATTTACGAGAAGCAAATATGTTGTGCAAAACCAATTGGCAATATCTATTTTTAATTCAGTTTATCGAAGTCGCTTGTATTTTTTTGAACATGAAACTAAAAATTATTTTGTGGGTTTCTGTACTTTATAAATCGTAGTCGATTATATTATTTTGAACATGAAAACGAAAAGTTATTTTGAAGGTTTCTGTATTAATTTAATGTACAAATATATTGCATACCTAATTGATATCTCAATGCGATAACTATTTGGTATCAATTTTCGTATTTTGCACATTGCACGTAAAATTAGTTTTAATATTTACGAGAAGCATATATGTTGTACAATAACCAATTGGCAATATCAATTTTAGTTCTACATCTTAGTCGATTATCTTATTTTGAACATAAAAACCAAAAATTATTTTTTTGTATTAATTTATTGTACAAATATAATGTTCAGTATCCCTTATTTTGCAGCATTTTATATTAATATAATGTAATAATATTTTGTACAAAACAATTGTTTTCTAGATTTTTATATTAATTTAATATACAAAAATAATGTTCAATATCCCTTTTCCGATAACTAATTGATGCGATATTAATTTATTGTACATGCATATAAATGTTTGCCGTACCTATTTCATGTTCAGTATCGCTTATTTTGCAGGTTTTTATATTAATTAAATGTACAAATATTTTGTACAAAAAAATTGTTTTCTAGATTTTTATATTAACATTGCACGTAAAAACAGTTTTAATATTTACGAGAAGCAAATATGTTGTGCAATATCTAATTCTAGTTATACATCGAAGTCGATTATATTATTTTGAACATGAAAACAAAAAATTATTTTGAAGGTTTCTGTATTTATTTAATGTACAAATATATTGTACAAAAAATTGTTTTGTAGGTTCTTATATTAATTTATTGTACAAACGTAATGTTCAATATCCTTTATTTTGAAGGTTTCTGTATTTATTTAATGTACAAATATATTGTACAAAAAATTGTTCTGTAGGTTCTTATATTAATTTATTGTACAAACGTAATGTTCAATATCCTTTATTTTGTAGGTTTCTGTTTTAATTTAATGTACAAATATATTGTACAAAAAAGTTGTTTGTAGGTTTTTATATTAATTTATTGTACAAATATAATGTTCAATATCCCTTATTTTGTAGGTTTTTATATTAATTTAATGTACAAATATATTGCACAAAAAAATTGTTTTGTATTTAAATTAATAAATTTAATGCACAAATATATTGTTCAAAAAGTTGTTTTGTATGTTTATGTATTAATTTATTGCACAAATATAGTGTTCTGTATCCCTTATTTTGCAGATTTTTATATTAATTAAATGTACAAATATTTTGTACAAAAAAATTGTTTTCTATATTTTTGTATTAACATTGCACGTAAAAACAGTTATAATATTTACGAGAAGCAAATATGTTGTACAAAACCAATTGGCAATATCTATTTTTAATTCAGTTTATCGAAGTCCTTGTATTTTTTTGAACATGAAACTAAAAATTATTTTGTGGGTTTCTGTACTTTATAAATCGTAGTCGATTATATTATTTTGAACATGAAAACGAAAAGTTATTTTGAAGGTTTCTGTATTAATTTAATGTTCAAATATATTGCATGCCTAATTGATATCTCAATGCGATAACTATTTGGTATCAATTTTCGTATTTTGCACATTGCACGTAAAATTAGTTATAATATTTACGAGAATCAAATATGTTGTGCAATAACCAATTGGCAATATCAATTTTAGTTCTACATCTTAGTCGATTATCTTATTTTGAACATGAAAACCAAAAATTATTTTTTTGTATTAATTTATTGTACAAATATAATGTTCAGTATCCCTTATTTTGCAGCATTTTATATTAATATAATGTAATAATATTTTGTACAAAACAATTGTTTTCTAGATTTTTATATTAATTTATTATACAAAAATAATGTTCAATATCCCTTTTCCGATAACTAATTGATGCGATATTAATTTATTGTACATGCATATAAATGTTTGCCGTACCTATTTCATGTTCAGTATCGCTTATTTTGCAGGTTTTTATATTAATTAAATGTACAAATATTTTGTACAAAAAAATTGTTTTCTAGATTTTTATATTAACATTGCACGTAAAAACAGTTTTAATATTTACGAGAAGCAAATATGTTGTGCAATATCTAATTTTAGTTATACATCGAAGTCGATTATATTATTTTGAACATGAAAACAAAAAATTATTTGAAGGTTTCTGTATTTATTTAATGTACAAATATATTGTACAAAAAATTGTTTTGTAGGTTCTTATATTAATTTATTGTACAAACGTAATGTTCAATATCCTTTATTTTGTAGGTTTCTGTTTTAATTTAATGTACAAATATATTGTACAAAAAAGTTGTTTGTAGGTTTTTATATTAATTTATTGTACAAATATAATGTTCAATATCCCTTATTTTGTAGGTTTTTATATTAATTTAATGTACAAATATATTGCACAAAAAAATTGTTTTGTATTTAAATTAATAAATTTAATGCACAAATATATTGTTCAAAAAGTTGTTTTGTATGTTTATGTATTAATTTATTGCACAAATATAGTGTTCTGTATCCCTTATTTTGCAGATTTTTATATTAATTAAATGTACAAATATTTTGTACAAAAAAATTGTTTTCTATATTTTTGTATTAACATTGCACGTAAAAACGTTATAATATTTACGAGAAGCAAATATGTTGTGCAAAACCAATTGGCAATATCTATTTTTAATTCAGTTTATCGAAGTCCTTGTATTTTTTTGAACATGAAACTAAAAATTATTTTGTGGGTTTCTGTACTTTATAAATCGTAGTCGATTATATTATTTTGAACATGAAAACGAAAAGTTATTTTGAAGGTTTCTGTATTAATTTAATGTTCAAATATATTGCATGCCTAATTGATATCTCAATGCGATAACTATTTGGTATCAATTTTCGTATTTTGCACATTGCACGTAAAATTAGTTTTAATATATACGAGAAGCAAATATGCTGTGCAATAACCAATTGGCAATATCTAATTTTAGTTCTACATCTTAGTCGATTATCTTATTTTGAACATGAAAAGGTTTCTGTATTAATTTAATGTACATATATATTGCATACCTAATTGATATCTCAATGCGATAACTATTTGGTATCAGTTTTCGTATTTTGCACATTGCACGTAAAATTAGTTATAATATTTACGAGAATCAAATATGTTGTGCAATAACCAATTGGCAATATCTATTTTTAATTCAGTTTATCGAAGTCGCTTGTATTTTTTTGAACATGAAACTAAAAATTATTTTGTGGGTTTCTGTACTTTATAAATCGTAGTCGATTATATTATTTTGAACATGAAAACGAAAAGTTATTTTGAAGGTTTCTGTATTAATTTAATGTTCAAATATATTGCATACCTAATTGATATCTCAATGCGATAACTATTTGGTATCAATTTTCGTATTTTGCACATTGCACGTAAAATTAGTTTTAATATATACGAGAAGCAAATATGTTGTGCAATAACCAATTGGCAATATCTATTTTTAATTCAGTTTATCGAAGTCGCTTGTATATTTTTGAACATGAAAACCAAAAATTATTTTTAAGGTTTCTGTATTAATTTAATGTACAAAAGAATTGTTTTGTAGATTTATATTTAATTTATTATACAAATACAATTTTCTATGTCCGTTATTTTGTGGAATTTTATATTAATTTAATGTACAAATATATTGCACAAAAAAATTGTTTTGTAGTTAAATTAATAAATTTAATGAACAAATATATTGTACAAAAAAGTTATTTTGTTGGTTTTTGTATTAATTTATTGTACAAATATAATGTTCAGTATCGCTTATTTTGCAGGTTTTTATATTAATTAAATGTACAAATATTTTGTACAAAAAAATTGTTTTCTATATTTTTGTATTAACATTGCACGTAAAAACAGTTATAATATTTACGAGAAGCAAATATGTTGTGCAATAACCAATTGGCAATATCTATTTTTTATTCAGTTTATCGAAGTCGCTTGTATTTTTTTGAACTTTATAAATCGTAGTCGATTATATTATTTTGAACATGAAAACGAAAAGTTATTTTGAAGGTTTCTGTATTAATTTAATGTTCAAATATATTGCATACCTAATTGATATCTCAATGCGATAACTATTTGGTATCAATTTTCGTATTTTGCACATTGCACGTAAAATTAGTTTTAATATATACGAGAAGCAAATATGTTGTGCAATAACCAATTGGCAATATCTATTTTTTATTCAGTTTATCGAAGTCGCTTGTATTTTTTTGAACTTTATAAATCGTAGTCGATTATATTATTTTGAACATGAAAACGAAAAGTTATTTTGAAGGTTTCTGTATTAATTTAATGTTCAAATATATTGCATACCTAATTGATATCTCAATGCGATAACTATTTGGTATCAATTTTCGTATTTTGCACATTGCACGTAAAATTAGTTTTAATATATACGAGAAGCAAATATGTTGTGCAATAACCAATTGGCAATATCTATTTTTAATTCAGTTTATCGAAGTCGCTTGTATATTTTTGAACATGAAACTAAACATTATTTTATGGGTTTCTGTACTTTATAAATCGTAGTCGATTATATTATTTTGAACATGAAAACGAAAAGTTATTTTGAAGGTTTCTGTATTAATTTAATGTACAAATATATTGCATACCTAATTGATATCTCAATGCGATAACTATTTGGTATCAATTTTCGTATTTTGCACATTGCACGTAAAATCAATTTTAATATTTACGAGAAGCAAATATGTTTACAATTACCAATTGGCAATATCTAATTTCAATTTAGTTTATACATCGAAGTCGATTATATTATTTTGAACATGAAAACCAAAAATTATTTTTAAGGTTTCTGTATTAATTGAATGTACAAAAGAATTGTTTTGTAGATTTATATTTAATTTATTATACAAATACAATTTTCTATGTCCGTTATTTTGTGGAATTTTATATTAATTTAATGTACAAATATATTGCACAAAAAAATTGTTTTGTAGTTAAATTAATAAATTTAATGAACAAATATATTGTACAAAAAAGTTGTTTTGTTGGTTTTTGTATTAATTTATTGTACAAATATAATGTACAGTATCGCTTATTTTGCAGGTTTTTATATTAATTAAATGTACAAATATTTTGTACAAAAAAATTGTAAATAAATTTAATGCACAAATATATTGTTCAAAAAGTTGTTTTGTATGTTTATGTATTTATTTATTGCACAAATATAGTGTTCTGTATCCCTTATTTTGCAGGTTTTTATATTAATTAAATGTACAAATATTTTGTACAAAAAAATTGTTTTCTATATTTTTGTATTAACATTGCACGTAAAAACAGTTATAATATTTACGAGAAGCAAATATGTTGTGCAAAACCAATTGGCAATATCTATTTTTAATTCAGTTTATCGAAGTCGCTTGTATTTTTTTGAACATGAAACTAAACATTATTTTGTGGGTTTCTGTACTTTATAAATTGTAGTCGATTATATTACTTTGAACATGAAAACGAAAAGTTATTTTGAAGGTTTCTGTATTAATTTAATGTACAAATATATTGCATACCTAATTGCGATATTAATATATTGTACATATAAATGTTGAATATTTCCTTTGTGGTAACTATTTGGTATCAATTTTCGTATTTTGCACAGTGCACGTAAAATTAGTTTTAATATTTACGAGAAGCAAATATGTTGTACAATAACCAATTGGCAATATCTAATTTTAGTTCTACATCTTAGTCGATTATCTCATTTTGAACATGAAAACCAAAAATTATTTTTTTGTATTAATTTATTGTACAAATATAATGTTCAGTATCCCTTATTTTGCAGGATTTTATATTAATATAATGTAAAAATATTTTGTACAAAACAATTGTTTTCTAGATTTTTATATTAATTTATTATACAAAAATAATGTGCAATATCCCTTTTTCGATAACTAATTGATGCGATATTAATGCACATTGCACGTAAAAACAGTTTTAATATTTATTTACGAAAAGCAAATATGTTGTACAATAACCAATTGGCAATATCTAATTTTAATTTTGTTTATACATCGATACCGATTATATTATTTTGAACATGAAAACCAAAAATTATTTTTAAGGTTTCTGTATTAATTTAATGTACAAAAGAATTGTTTTGTAGATTTATATTTAATTTATTATACAAATACAATTTTCTATGTCCGTTATTTTGTGGAATTTTATATTAATTTAATGTACAAATATATTGCACAAAAAAATTGTTTTGTAGTTAAATTAATAAATTTAATGAACAAATATATTGTACAAAAAAGTTGTTTTGTTGGTTTTTGTATTAATTTATTGTACAAATATAATGTTCAGTATCGCTTATTTTGCAGGTTTTTATATTAATTAAATGTACAAATATTTTGTACAAAAAAATTGTAAATAAATTTAATGCACAAATATATTGTTCAAAAAGTTGTTTTGTATGTTTATGTATTCATTTATTGCACAAATATAGTGTTCTGTATCCCTTATTTTGCAGGTTTTTATATTAATTAAATGTACAAATATTTTGTACAAAAAAATTGTTTTCTATATTTTTGTATTAACATTGCACGTAAAAACAGTTATAATATTTACGAGAAGCAAATATGTTGTGCAAAACCAATTGGCAATATCTATTTTTAATTCAGTTTATCGAAGTCGCTTGTATTTTTTTGAACATGAAACTAAAAATTATTTTGTGGGTTTCTGTACTTTATAAATCGTAGTCGATTATATTATTTTGAACATGAAAACGAAAAGTTATTTTGAAGGTTTCTGTATTAATTTAATGTTCAAATATATTGCATACCTAATTGATATCTCAATGCGATAACTATTTGGTATCAATTTTCGTATTTTGCACATTGCACGTAAAATTAGTTTTAATATTTACGAGAAGCAAATATGTTGTGCAAAACCAATTGGCAATATCTATTTTTAATTCAGTTTATCGAAGTCGCTTGTATTTTTTTGAACATGAAACTAAACATTATTTTGTGGGTTTCTGTACTTTATAAATTGTAGTCGATTATATTACTTTGAACATGAAAACGAAAAGTTATTTTGAAGGTTTCTGTATTAATTTAATGTACAAATATATTGCATACCTAATTGATATCTCAATGCGATAACTATTTGGTATCAATTTTCGTATTTTGCACATTGCACGTAAAATCAGTTTTTATATTTACGAGAAGCAAATATGTTTACAATTACCAATTGCAAAAAAGTTGTTTGTAGGTTTTTATATTAATTTATTGTACAAATATAATGTTCAATATCCCTTATTTTGTAGGTTTTTATATTAATTTAATGTACAAATATATTGCACAAAAAAATTGTTTTGTATATTGTGCAAAAAGTTGTTTTGTATGTTTATGTATTAATTTATTGCACAAATATAGTGTTCTGTATCCCTTATTTTGCAGATTTTTATATTAATTAAATGTACAAATATTTTGTACAAAACAATTGTTTTCTAGATTTTTATATTAATTTATTATACAAAAATAATGTGCAATAGCCCTTTTTCGATAACTAATTGATGCGATATTAATGCACATTGCACGTAAAAACAGTTTTAATATTTATTTACGAGAAGCAAATATGTTGTACAATAACCAATTGGCAATATCTAATTTAAATTTTGTTTATACATCGATACCGATTATATTATTTTGAACATGAAAACCAAAAATTATTTTTAAGGTTTCTGTATTAATTTAATGTACAAAAGAATTGTTTTGTAGATTTATATTTAATTTATTATACAAATACAATTTTCTATGTCCGTTATTTTGTGGAATTTTATATTAATTTAATGTACAAATATATTGCACAAAAAAATTGTTTTGTAGTTAAATTAATAAATTTAATGAACAAATATATTGTACAAAAAAGTTGTTTTGTTGGTTTTTGTATTAATTTATTGTACAAATATAATGTTCAGTATCGCTTATTTTGCAGGTTTTATATTAATTAAATGTACAAATGTACAAATATCAATTTTCGTATTTTGCACATTGCACGTAAAATTAGTTTTAATATATACGAGAAGCAAATATGTTGTGCAATAACCAATTGGCAATATCTATTTTTAATTCAGTTTATCGAAGTCGCTTGTATATTTTTGAACATGAAACTAAAAATTATTTTATGGGTTTCTGTACTTTATAAATCGTAGTCGATTATATTATTTTGAACATGAAAACGAAAAGTTATTTTGAAGGTTTCTGTATTAATTTAATGTACAAATATATTGCATACCTAATTGATATCTCAATGCGATAACTATTTGGTATCAATTTTCGTATTTTGCACATTGCACGTAAAATCAGTTTTAATATTTACGAGAAGCAAATAAGTTTACAATTACCAATTGGCAATATCTAATTTCAATTTAGTTTATACATCGAAGTCGATTATATTATTTTGAACATGAAAACCAAAAATTATTTTTAAGGTTTCTGTATTAATTTAATGTACAAAAGAATTGTTTTGTAGATTTATATTTAATTTATTATACAAATACAATTTTCTATGTCCGTTATTTTGTGGAATTTTATATTAATTTAATGTACAAATATATTGCACAATAAAATTGTTTTGTAGTTAAATTAATAAATTTAATGAACAAATATATTGTACAAAAAAGTTGTTTTGTTGGTTTCTATATTAATTTATTGTACAAATATAATGTTCAGTATCGCTTATTTTGCAGGTTTTTATATTAATTAAATGTACAAATATTTTGTACAAAAAAATTGTTTTCTAGATTTTTATATTAACATTGCACGTAAAAACAGTTTTAATATTTACGAGAAGCAAATATGTTGTGCAATATCTAATTTTAGTTATACATCGAAGTCGATTATATTATTTTGAACATGAAAACAAAAAATTATTTTGAAGGTTTCTGTATTTATTTAATGTACAAATATATTGTACAAAAAATTGTTTTGTAGGTTCTTATATTAATTTATTGTACAAACGTAATGTTCAATATCCTTTATTTTGTAGGTTTCTGTTTTAATTTAATGTACAAATATATTGTACAAAAAAGTTGTTTGTAGGTTTTTATATTAATTTATTGTACAAATATAATGTTCAATATCCCTTATTTTGTAGGTTTTTATATTAATTTAATGTACAAATATATTGCACAAAAAAATTGTTTTGTATTTAAATTAATAAATTTAATGCACAAGTATATTGTTCAAAAAGTTGTTTTGTATGTTTATGTATTAATTTATTGCACAAATATAGTGTTCTGTATCCCTTATTTTGCAGGTTTTTATATTAATTAAATGTACAAATATTTTGTACAAAAAAATTGTTTTCTATATTTTTGTATTAACATTGCACGTAAAAACAGTTATAATATTTACGAGAAGCAAATATGTTGTGCAAAACCAATTGGCAATATCTATTTTTAATTCAGTTTATCGAAGTCGCTTGTATTTTTTTGAACATGAAACTAAAAATTATTTTGTGGGTTTCTGTACTTTATAAATCGTAGTCGATTATATTATTTTGAACATGAAAACGAAAAGTTATTTTGAAGGTTTCTGTATTAATTTAATGTACAAATATATTGCATACCTAATTGATATCTCAATGCGATAACTATTTGGTATCAATTTTCGTATTTTGCACATTGCACGTAAAATTAGTTTTAATATTTACGAGAAGCATATATGTTGTACAATAACCAATTGGCAATATCAATTTTAGTTCTACATCTTAGTCGATTATCTTATTTTGAACATGAAAACCAAAAATTATTTTTTTGTATTAATTTATTGTACAAATATAATGTTCAGTATCCCTTATTTTGCAGCATTTTATATTAATATAATGTAATAATATTTTGTACAAAACAATTGTTTTCTAGATTTTTATATTAATTTATTATACAAAAATAATGTGCAATATCCCTTTTTCGATAACTAATTGATGCGATATTAATGCACATTGCACGTAAAAACAGTTTTAATATTTATTTACGAGAAGCAAATATGTTGTACAATAACCAATTGGCAATATCTAATTTAAATTTTGTTTATACATCGATACCGATTATATTATTTTGAACATGAAAACCAAAAATTATTTTTAAGGTTTCTGTATTAATTTAATGTACAAAAGAATTGTTATGTAGATTTATATTTAATTTATTATACAAATACAATTTTCTATGTCCGTTATTTTGTGGAATTTTATATTAATTTAATGTACAAATATATTGCACAAAAAAATTGTTTTGTAGTTAAATTAATAAATTAATGAACAAATATATTGTACAAAAAAGTTGTTTTGTTGGTTTTTGTATTAATTTATTGTACAAATATAATGTTCAGTATCGCTTATATTGCAGGTTTTTATATTAATTAAATGTACAAATATTTTGTACAAAAAAATTGTTTTCTAGATTTTTATATTTACATTGCACGTAAAAACAGTTTTAATATTTACGAGAAGCAAATATGTTGTGCAATATCTAGTTTTAGTTATACATCGAAGTCGATTATATTATTTTGAACATGAAAACCAAAAATTATTTTGAAGGTTTCTGTATTTATTTAATGTACAAATATATTGTACAAAAAATTGTTTTGTAGGTTCTTATATTAATTTATTGTACAAACGTAATGTTCAATATCCTTTATTTTGTAGGTTTCTGTTTTAATTTAATGTACAAATATATTGTACAAAAAAGTTGTTTGTAGGTTTTTATATTAATTTATTGTACAAATATAATGTTCAATATCCCTTATTTTGTAGGTTTTTATATTAATTTAATGTACAAATATATTGCACAAAAAAATTGTTTTGTATTTAAATTAATAAATTTAATGCACAAATATATTGTTCAAAAAGTTGTTTTGTATGTTTATGTATTAATTTATTGCACAAATATAGTGTTCTGTATCCCTTATTTTGCAGGTTTTTATATTAATTAAATGTACAAATATTTTGTACAAAAAAATTGTTTTCTATATTTTTGTATTAACATTGCACGTAAAAACAGTTATAATATTTACGAGAAGCAAATATGTTGTGCAAAACCAATTGGCAATATCTATTTTTAATTCAGTTTATCGAAGTCGCTTGTATTTTTTTGAACATGAAACTAAACATTATTTTGTGGGTTTCTGTACTTTATAAATTGTAGTCGATTATATTACTTTGAACATGAAAACGAAAAGTTATTTTGAAGGTTTCTGTATTAATTTAATGTACAAATATATTGCATACCTAATTGATATCTCAATGCGATAACTATTTGGTATCAATTTTCGTATTTTGCACATTGCACGTAAAATCAGTTTTTATATTTACGAGAAGCAAATATGTTTACAATTACCAATTGCAAAAAAGTTGTTTGTAGGTTTTTATATTAATTTATTGTACAAATATAATGTTCAATATCCCTTATTTTGTAGGTTTTTATATTAATTTAATGTACAAATATATTGCACAAAAAAATTGTTTTGTATATTGTGCAAAAAGTTGTTTTGTATGTTTATGTATTAATTTATTGCACAAATATAGCGTTCTGTATCCCTTATTTTGCAGGTTTTTATATTAATTAAATGTACAAATATTTTGTACAAAAAATTGTTTTCTAGATTTTTGTATTAACATTGCACGTAAAAACAGTTATAATATTTACGAGAAGCAAATATGTTGTGCAATAACCAATTGGCAATATCTATTTTTAATTCAGTTTATCGAAGTAGCTTGTATTTTTTTGAACATGAAACTAAAAATTATTTTCTGGGTTTCTGTACTTTATAAATCGTAGTCGATTATATTAATTTGAACATGAAAACGAAAAGTTATTTTGAAGGTTTCTGTATTAATTTAATGTACAAATATATTGCATACCTAATTGATATCTCAATGCGATAACTATTTGGTATCAATTTTCGTATTTTGCACATTGCACGTAAAATCAGTTTTAATATTTACGAGAAGCAAATATGTTTACAATTACCAATTGCAAAAAAGTTGTTTGTAGGTTTTTATATTAATTTATTGTACAAATATAATGTTCAATATCCCTTATTTTGTAGGTTTTTATATTAATTTAATGTACAAATATTGCACAAAAAAATTGTTTTGTATTTAAATTAATAAATTTAATGCACAAATATATTGTTCAAAAAATTATTTTGTGGGTTTCTGTACTTTATAAATCGTAGTCGATTATATTATTATGAACATGAAAACGAAAAGTTATTTTGAAGGTTTCTGTATTAATTTAATGTACAAATATATTGCATACCTAATTGCGATATTAATATATTGTACATATAAATGTTGAATATTTCCTTTGTGGTAACTATTTGGTATCAATTTTGCACATTGCACGTAAAATCAGTTTTAATATTTACGAGAAGCAAATATGTTGTACAATAACCAATTGGCAATATCTAATTTTAGTTCTACATCTTAGTCGATTATCTTATTTTTAACATGAAAACCAAAAATTATTTTTTTGTATTAATTTATTGTACAAATATAATGTTCAGTATCCCTTATTTTGCAGGATTTTATATTAATATAATGTAAAAATATTTTGTACAAAACAATTGTTTTCTAGATTTTTATATTAATTTATTATACAAAAATAATGTTCAATATCCCTTTTTCGATAACTAATTGATGCGATACCTATGATACCTATTTGGTATCAATTTTCGTATTTTGCACATTTTGCACACAAATTGTTTTCTAGATTTTTATATAAACATTGCACGTAAAAACAGTTTTAATATTTACGAGAAGCAAATATGTTGTGCAATATCTAGTTTTAGTTATACATCGAAGTCGATTATATTATTTTGAACATGAAAACCAAAAATTATTTTGAAGGTTTCTGTATTTATTTAATGTACAAATATATTGTACAAAAAATTGTTTTGTAGGTTTTTATATTAATTTATTGTACAAACGTAATGTTCAATATCCTTTATTTTGTAGGTTTCTGTTTTAATTTAATGTACAAATATATTGTACAAAAAAGTTGTTTGTAGGTTTTTATATTAATTTATTGTTCAAAAAGTTGTTTTGTATGTTTATGTATTAATTTATTGCACAAATATAGTGTTCTGTATCCCTTATTTTGCAGGTTTTTATATTAATTAAATGTACAAATATTTTGTACAAAAAATTGTTTTCTAGATTTTTGTATTAACATTGCACGTAAAAACAGTTATAATATTTACGAGAAGCAAATATGTTGTGCAATAACCAATTGGCAATATCTATTTTTAATTCAGTTTATCGAAGTCGCTTGTATTTTTTTGAACATGAAACTAAAAATTATTTTGTGGGTTTCTGTACTTTATAAATCGTAGTCGATTATATTATTTTGAACATGAAAACGAAAAGTTATTTTGAAGGTTTCTGTATTAATTTAATGTACAAATATATTGCATACCTAATT
Organism: Coelopa pilipes; assembly: GCA_947389925.1. Taxonomy (NCBI): domain Eukaryota; kingdom Metazoa; phylum Arthropoda; class Insecta; order Diptera; family Coelopidae; genus Coelopa; species Coelopa pilipes. The sequence goes on from OX376700.1 coordinate 14,145,870, forward strand.
GATATCTCAATAGATATTTCTGTATTAATTTAATGTACAAAATAATTGTTATGTAAATTTATATTTAATTTATTATACAAATACAATTATCAATGTCCGTTATTTTGTGGAATTTTATATTAATTGAATGTACAAATATATTGCACAAAAAAATTGTTTTGTAGTTAAATTAATAAATTTAATGAACAAATATATTGTACAAAAAAGTTGTTTTGTTGGTTTTTGTATTAATTTATTGTACAAATATAATGTTCAGTATCGCTTATATTGCAGGTTTTTAATTAATTAAATGTACAAATATTTTGTACAATAAAATTGTTTTCTAGATTTTTATATTAACATTGCACGTAAAAACAGTTTTAATATTTACGAGAAGCAAATATGTTGTGCAATATCTAATTTTAGTTATACATCGAAGTCGATTATATTATTTTGAACATGAAAACCAAAAATTATTTTGAAGGTTTCTGTATTTATTTAATGTACAAATATATTGTACAAAAAATTGTTTTGTAGGTTTTTAAATTAATTTATTGTACAAACGTAATGTTCAATATCCTTTATTTTGTAGGTTCCTGTTTTAATTTAATGTACAAATATATTGTACAAAAAAGTTGTTTGTAGGTTTTTATATTAATTTATTGTACAAATATAATGTTCAATATCCCTTATTTTGTAGGTTTTTATATTAATTTAATGTACAAATATATTGCACAAAAAAATTGTTTTGTATTTAAATTAATAAATTTAATGCACAAATATATTGTTCAAAAAGTTGTTTTGTAGCTTATGTATTAATTTATTGCACAAATATAGTGTTCTGTATCCCTCATTTTGCAGGTTTTTATATTAATTAAATGTACAAATATTTTGTACAAAAAAATTGTTTTCTAGATTTTTGAATTAACATTGCACGTAAAAACAGTTTTAATATTTACGAGAAGTAAATATGTTGTGCAATAACCAATTGGCAATATCTATTTTGAATTCAGTTTATCGAAGTCGCTTGTATTTTTTTGAACATGAAACTAGAAATTATTTTGTGGGTTTCTGTACTTTATAAATCGTAGTCGATTATATTATTTTGAACATGAAAACGAAAAGTTATTTTGAAGGTTTCTGTATTAATTTAATGTACAAATATATTTCATACCTAATTGATATCTCAATAGATATTTCTGTATTAATTAATGTACAAAAGAATTGTTTTGTAGATTTATATTTAATTTATTATACAAATACAATTATCAATGTCCGTTATTTTGTGGAATTTTATATTAATTGAATGTACAAATATATTGCACAAAAAAATTGTTTTGTAGTTAAATTAATAAATTTAATGAACAAATATATTGTACAAAAAAGTTGTTTTGTTGGTTTTTGTATTAATTTATTGTACAAATATAATGGTCAGTATCGCTTATTTTGCAGGTTTTTATATTAATTAAATGTACAAATATTTTGTACAAAAAAATTGTTTTCTAGATTTTTATATTAACATTGCACGTAAAAACAGTTTTAATATTTACGAGAAGCAAATATGTTGTGCAATATCTAATTTTAGTTATGCATCGAAGTCGATTATATTATTTTGAACATGAAAACCAAAAATTATTTTGAAGGTTTCTGTATTTATTTAATGTACAAATATATTGTACAAAAAATTGTTTTGTAGGTTTTTAAATTAATTTATTGTACAAACGTAATGTTCAATATCCTTTATTTTGTAGGTTTCTGTTTTAATTTAATGTACAAATATATTGTACAAAAAAGTTGTTTGTAGGTTTTTATACTAATTTATTGTACAAATATAATGTTCAGTATCCCTTATTTTGCAGGTTTTTATATTAATTAAATGTACAAATATTTTGTACAAAACAATTTTTTTCTAGATTTTTATATTAACATTGCACGTAAAAACAGTTTTAATATTTACGAGAAGCAAATATGTTGTGCAATATCTAATTTTAGTTATACATCGAAGTCGATTATATTATTTTGAACATGAAAACCAAAAATTATTTTGAAGGTTTCTGTATTTATTTAATGTACAAATATATTGTACAAAAAATTGTTTTGTAGGTTTTTATATTAATTTATTGTACAAACGTAATGTTCAATATCCTTTATTTTGTAGGTTTCTGTTTTAATTTAATGTACAAATATATTGTACAAAAAAGTTGTTTGTAGGTTTTTATATTAATTTATTGTTCAAAAAGTTGTTTTGTATGTTTATGTATTAATTTATTGCACAAATATAGTGTTCTGTATCCCTTATTTTGCAGGTTTTTATATTAATTAAATGTACAAATATTTTGTACAAAAAAATTGTTTTCTATATTTTTGTATTAACATTGCACGTAAAAACAGTTATAATATTTACGAGAAGCAAATATGTTGTGCAAAACCAATTGGCAATATCTATTTTGAATTCAGTTTATCGAAGTCGCTTGTATTTTTTTGAACATGAAACTAGAAATTATTTTGTGGGTTTCTGTACTTTATAAATCGTAGTCGATTATATTATTTTGAACATGAAAACGAAAAGTTATTTTGAAGGTTTCTGTATTAATTTAATGTACAAATATATTGCATACCTAATTGATATCTCAATAGATATTTCTGTATTAATTTAATGTACAAAAGAATTGTTTTGTAGATTTATATTTAATTTATTATACAAATACAATTATCAATGTCCGTTATTTTGTGGAATTTTATATTAATTGAATGTACAAATATATTGCACAAAAAAATTGTTTTGTATTTAAATTAATAAATTTAATGCACAAATATATTGTTCAAAAAGTTGTTTTGTATGTTTATGTATTAATTTATTGCACAAATATAGTGTTCTGTATCCCTTATTTTGCAGGTTTTTATGTTAATTAAATGTACAAATATTTTGTACAAAAAAATTGTTTTCTATATTTTTGTATTAACATTGCACGTAAAAACAGTTATAATATTTACGAGAAGCAAATATGTTGTGCAAAACCAATTGGCAATATCTATTTTTAATTCAGTTTATCGAAGTCGCTTGTATTTTTTTGAACATGAAACAAGAAATTATTTTGTGGGTTTCTGTACTTTATAAATCGTAGTCGATTATATTATTTTGAACATGAAAACGAAAAGTTATTTTGAAGGTTTCTGTATTAATTTAATGTACAAATATATTGTATACCTAATTGATATCTCAATAGATATTTCTGTATTAATTTAATGTACAAAAGAATTGTTTTGTAGATTTATATTTAATTTATTATACAAATACAATTATCAATGTCCGTTATTTTGTGGAATTTTATATTAATTGAATGTACAAATATATTGCACAAAAAAATTGTTTTGTAGTTAAATTAATAAATTTAATGAACAAATATATTGTACAAAAAAGTTGTTTTGTTGGTTTTTGTATTAATTTATTGTACAAATATAATGTTCAGTATCGCTTATTTTGCAGGTTTTTATATTATTTAATTGTACAAATATTTTGTACAAAAAAATTGTTTTCTAGATTTTTATATTAACATTGCACGTAAAAACAGTTTTAATATTTACGAGAAGCAAATATGTTGTGCAATATCTAATTTTAGTTATACATCGAAGTCGATTATATTATTTTGAACATGAAAACCAAAAATTATATTGAAGGTTTCTGTATTTATTTAATGTACAAATATATTGTACAAAAAATTGTTTTGTAGGTTTTTAAATTAATTTATTGTACAAACGTAATGTTCAATATCCTTTATTTTGTAGGTTTCTGTTTTAATTTAATGTACAAATATATTGTACAAAAAAGTTGTTTGTAGGTTTTTATATTAATTTATTGTACAAATATAATGTTCAGTATCCCTTATTTTGCAGGTTTTTATATTAATTAAATGTACAAATATTTTGTACAAAAAAATTGTTTTCTAGATTTTTATATTAACATTGCACGTAAAAACAGTTTTAATATTTACGAGAAGCAAATATGTTGTGCAATATCTAATTTTAGTTATACATCGAAGTCGATTATATTATTTTGAACATGAAAACCAAAAATTATATTGAAGGTTTCTGTATTTATTTAATGTACAAATATATTGTACAAAAAATTGTTTTGTAGGTTTCTAAATTAATTTATTGTACAAACGTAATGTTCAATATCCTTTATTTTGTAGGTTTCTGTTTTAATTTAATGTACAAATATATTGTACAAAAAAGTTGTTTGTAGGTTTTTATATTAATTTATTGTACAAATATAATGTTCAGTATCCCTTATTTTGCAGGTTTTTATATTAATTAAATGTACAAATATTTTGTACAAAACAATTTTTTTCTAGATTTTTATATTAACATTGCACGTAAAAACAGTTTTAATATTTACGAGAAGCAAATATGTTGTGCAATATCTAATTTTAGTTATACATCGAAGTCGATTATATTATTTTGAACATGAAAACCAAAAATTATTTTGAAGGTTTCTGTATTTATTTAATGTACAAATATATTGTACAAAAAATTGTTTTGTAGGTTTTTATATTAATTTATTGTACAAACGTAATGTTCAATATCCTTTATTTTGTAGGTTTCTGTTTTAATTTAATGTACAAATATATTGTACAAAAAAGTTGTTTGTAGGTTTTTATATTAATTTATTGTTCAAAAAGTTGTTTTGTATGTTTATGTATTAATTTATTGCACAAATATAGTGTTCTGTATCCCTTATTTTGCAGGTTTTTATGTTAATTAAATGTACAAATATTTTGTACAAAAAAATTGTTTTCTATATTTTTGTATTAACATTGCACGTAAAAACAGTTATAATATTTACGAGAAGCAAATATGTTGTGCAAAACCAATTGGCAATATCTATTTTTAATTCAGTTTATCGAAGTCGCTTGTATTTTTTTGAACATGAAACAAGAAATTATTTTGTGGGTTTCTGTACTTTATAAATCGTAGTCGATTATATTATTTTGAACATGAAAACGAAAAGTTATTTTGAAGGTTTCTGTATTAATTTAATGTACAAATATATTGTATACCTAATTGATATCTCAATAGATATTTCTGTATTAATTTAATGTACAAAAGAATTGTTTTGTAGATTTATATTTAATTTATTATACAAATACAATTATCAATGTCCGTTATTTTGTGGAATTTTATATTAATTGAATGTACAAATATATTGCACAAAAAAATTGTTTTGTATTTAAATTAATAAATTTAATGCACAAATATATTGTTCAAAAAGTTGTTTTGTATGTTTATGTATTAATTTATTGCACAAATATAGTGTTCTGTATCCCTTATTTTGCAGGTTTTTATGTTAATTAAATGTACAAATATTTTGTACAAAAAAATTGTTTTCTATATTTTTGTATTAACATTGCACGTAAAAACAGTTATAATATTTACGAGAAGCAAATATGTTGTGCAAAACCAATTGGCAATATCTATTTTTAATTCAGTTTATCGAAGTCGCTTGTATTTTTTTGAACATGAAACAAGAAATTATTTTGTGGGTTTCTGTACTTTATAAATCGTAGTCGATTATATTATTTTGAACATGAAAACGAAAAGTTATTTTGAAGGTTTCTGTATTAATTTAATGTACAAATATATTGTATACCTAATTGATATCTCAATAGATATTTCTGTATTAATTTAATGTACAAAAGAATTGTTTTGTAGATTTATATTTAATTTATTATACAAATACAATTATCAATGTCCGTTATTTTGTGGAATTTTATATTAATTGAATGTACAAATATATTGCACAAAAAAATTGTTTTGTAGTTAAATTAATAAATTTAATGAACAAATATATTGTACAAAAAAGTTGTTTTGTTGGTTTTTGTATTAATTTATTGTACAAATATAATGTTCAGTATCGCTTATTTTGCAGGTTTTTATATTATTTAATTGTACAAATATTTTGTACAAAAAAATTGTTTTCTAGATTTTTATATTAACATTGCACGTAAAAACAGTTTTAATATTTACGAGAAGCAAATATGTTGTGCAATATCTAATTTTAGTTATACATCGAAGTCGATTATATTATTTTGAACATGAAAACCAAAAATTATATTGAAGGTTTCTGTATTTATTTAATGTACAAATATATTGTACAAAAAATTGTTTTGTAGGTTTTTAAATTAATTTATTGTACAAACGTAATGTTCAATATCCTTTATTTTGTAGGTTTCTGTTTTAATTTAATGTACAAATATATTGTACAAAAAAGTTGTTTGTAGGTTTTTATATTAATTTATTGTACAAATATAATGTTCAGTATCCCTTATTTTGCAGGTTTTTATATTAATTAAATGTACAAATATTTTGTACAAAAAAATTGTTTTCTAGATTTTTATATTAACATTGCACGTAAAAACAGTTTTAATATTTACGAGAAGCAAATATGTTGTGCAATATCTAATTTTAGTTATACATCGAAGTCGATTATATTATTTTGAACATGAAAACCAAAAATTATATTGAAGGTTTCTGTATTTATTTAATGTACAAATATATTGTACAAAAAATTGTTTTGTAGGTTTCTAAATTAATTTATTGTACAAACGTAATGTTCAATATCCTTTATTTTGTAGGTTTCTGTTTTAATTTAATGTACAAATATATTGTACAAAAAAGTTGTTTGTAGGTTTTTATATTAATTTATTGTACAAATATAATGTTCAGTATCCCTTATTTTGCAGGTTTTTATATTAATTAAATGTACAAATATTTTGTACAAAACAATTTTTTTCTAGATTTTTATATTAACATTGCACGTAAAAACAGTTTTAATATTTACGAGAAGCAAATATGTTGTGCAATATCTAATTTTAGTTATACATCGAAGTCGATTATATTATTTTGAACATGAAAACCAAAAATTATTTTGAAGGTTTCTGTATTTATTTAATGTACAAATATATTGTACAAAAAATTGTTTTGTAGGTTTTTATATTAATTTATTGTACAAACGTAATGTTCAATATCCTTTATTTTGTAGGTTTCTGTTTTAATTTAATGTACAAATATATTGTACAAAAAAGTTGTTTGTAGGTTTTTATATTAATTTATTGTTCAAAAAGTTGTTTTGTATGTTTATGTATTAATTTATTGCACAAATATAGTGTTCTGTATCCCTTATTTTGCAGGTTTTTATATTAATTAAATGTACAAATATTTTGTACAAAAAATTGTTTTCTAGATTTTTGTATTAACATTGCACGTAAAAACAGTTATAATATTTACGAGAAGCAAATATGTTGTGCAATAACCAATTGGCAATATCTATTTTTAATTCAGTTTATCGAAGTCGCTTGTATTTTTTTGAACATGAAACTAAAAATTATTTTGTGGGTTTCTGTACTTTATAAATCGTAGTCGATTATATTATTTTGAACATGAAAACGAAAAGTTATTTTGAAGGTTTCTGTATTAATTTAATGTACAAATATATTGCATACCTAATTGATATCTCAATAGATATTTCTGTATTAATTTAATGTACAAAATAATTGTTATGTAAATTTATATTTAATTTATTATACAAATACAATTATCAATGTCCGTTATTTTGTGGAATTTTATATTAATTGAATGTACAAATATATTGCACAAAAAAATTGTTTTGTAGTTAAATTAATAAATTTAATGAACAAATATATTGTACAAAAAAGTTGTTTTGTTGGTTTTTGTATTAATTTATTGTACAAATATAATGTTCAGTATCGCTTATATTGCAGGTTTTTAATTAATTAAATGTACAAATATTTTGTACAATAAAATTGTTTTCTAGATTTTTATATTAACATTGCTCGTAAAAACAGTTTTAATATTTACGAGAAGCAAATATGTTGTGCAATATCTAATTTTAGTTATACATCGAAGTCGATTATATTATTTTGAACATGAAAACCAAAAATTATTTTGAAGGTTTCTGTATTTATTTAATGTACAAATATATTGTACAAAAAATTGTTTTGTAGGTTTTTAAATTAATTTATTGTACAAACGTAATGTTCAATATCCTTTATTTTGTAGGTTCCTGTTTTAATTTAATGTACAAATATATTGTACAAAAAAGTTGTTTGTAGGTTTTTATATTAATTTATTGTACAAATATAATGTTCAATATCCCTTATTTTGTAGGTTTTTATATTAATTTAATGTACAAATATATTGCACAAAAAAATTGTTTTGTATTTAAATTAATAAATTTAATGCACAAATATATTGTTCAAAAAGTTGTTTTGTAGCTTATGTATTAATTTATTGCACAAATATAGTGTTCTGTATCCCTTATTTTGCAGGTTTTTATATTAATTAAATGTACAAATATTTTGTACAAAAAAATTGTTTTCTAGATTTTTGAATTAACATTGCACGTAAAAACAGTTTTAATATTTACGAGAAGTAAATATGTTGTGCAATAACCAATTGGCAATATCTATTTTTAATTCAGTTTATCGAAGTCGCTTGTATTTTTTTGAACATGAAACTAGAAATTATTTTGTGGGTTTCTGTACTTTATAAATCGTAGTCGATTATATTATTTTGAACATGAAAACGAAAAGTTATTTTGAAGGTTTCTGTATTAATTTAATGTACAAATATATTTCATACCTAATTGATATCTCAATAGATATTTCTGTATTAATTAATGTACAAAAGAATTGTTTTGTAGATTTATATTTAATTTATTATACAAATACAATTATCAATGTCCGTTATTTTGTGAAATTTTATATTAATTGAATGTACAAATATATTGCACAAAAAAATTGTTTTGTAGTTAAATTAATAAATTTAATGAACAAATATATTGTACAAAAAAGTTGTTTGTAGGTTTTTATACTAATTTATTGTACAAATATAATGTTCAGTATCCCTTATTTTGCAGGTTTTTATATTAATTAAATGTACAAATATTTTGTACAAAACAATTTTTTTCTAGATTTTTATATTAACATTGCACGTAAAAACAGTTTTAATATTTACGAGAAGCAAATATGTTGTGCAATATCTAATTTTAGTTATACATCGAAGTCGATTATATTATTTTGAACATGAAAACCAAAAATTATTTTGAAGGTTTCTGTATTTATTTAATGTACAAATATATTGTACAAAAAATTGTTTTGTAGGTTTTTATATTAATTTATTGTACAAACGTAATGTCAATATCCTTTATTTTGTAGGTTTCTGTTTTAATTTAATGTACAAATATATTGTACAAAAAAGTTGTTTGTAGGTTTTTATATTAATTTATTGTTCAAAAAGTTGTTTTGTATGTTTATGTATTAATTTATTGCACAAATATAGTGTTCTGTATCCCTTATTTTGCAGGTTTTTATATTAATTAAATGTACAAATATTTTGTACAAAAAAATTGTTTTCTATATTTTTGTATTAACATTGCACGTAAAAACAGTTATAATATTTACGAGAAGCAAATATGTTGTGCAAAACCAATTGGCAATATCTATTTTGAATTCAGTTTATCGAAGTCGCTTGTATTTTTTTGAACATGAAACTAGAAATTATTTTGTGGGTTTCTGTACTTTATAAATCGTAGTCGATTATATTATTTTGAACATGAAAACGAAAAGTTATTTTGAAGGTTTCTGTATTAATTTAATGTACAAATATATTGCATACCTAATTGATATCTCAATAGATATTTCTGTATTAATTTAATGTACAAAAGAATTGTTTTGTAGATTTATATTTAATTTATTATACAAATACAATTATCAATGTCCGTTATTTTGTGGAATTTTATATTAATTGAATGTACAAATATATTGCACAAAAAAATTGTTTTGTATTTAAATTAATAAATTTAATGCACAAATATATTGTTCAAAAAGTTGTTTTGTATGTTTATGTATTAATTTATTGCACAAATATAGTGTTCTGTATCCCTTATTTTGCAGGTTTTTATGTTAATTAAATGTACAAATATTTTGTACAAAAAAATTGTTTTCTATATTTTTGTATTAACATTGCACGTAAAAACAGTTATAATATTTACGAGAAGCAAATATGTTGTGCAAAACCAATTGGCAATATCTATTTTTAATTCAGTTTATCGAAGTCGCTTGTATTTTTTTGAACATGAAACTAGAAATTATTTTGTGGGTTTCTGTACTTTATAAATCGTAGTCGATTATATTATTTTGAACATGAAAACGAAAAGTTATTTTGAAGGTTTCTGTATTAATTTAATGTACAAATATATTGTATACCTAATTGATATCTCAATAGATATTTCTGTATTAACTTAAAGTACAAAAGAATTGTTTTGTAGATTTATATTTAATTTATTATACAAATACAATTATCAATGTCCGTTATTTTGTGGAATTTTATATTAATTGAATGTACAAATATATTGCACAAAAAACTTGTTTTGTAGTTAAATTAATAAATTTAATGAACAAATATATTGTACAAAAAAGTTGTTTTGTTGGTTTTTGTATTAATTTATTGTACAAATATAATGTTCAGTATCGCTTATTTTGCAGGTTTTTATATTATTTAATTGTACAAATATTTTGTACAAAAAAATTGTTTTCTAGATTTTTATATTAACATTGCACGTAAAAACAGTTTTAATATTTACGAGAAGCAAATATGTTGTGCAATATCTAATTTTAGTTATACATCGAAGTCGATTATATTATTTTGAACATGAAAACCAAAAATTATATTGAAGGTTTCTGTATTTATTTAATGTACAAATATATTGTACAAAAAATTGTTTTGTAGGTTTTTAAATTAATTTATTGTACAAACGTAATGTTCAATATCCTTTATTTTGTAGGTTTCTGTTTTAATTTAATGTACAAATATATTGTACAAAAAAGTTGTTTGTAGGTTTTTATATTAATTTATTGTACAAATATAATGTTCAGTATCCCTTATTTTGCAGGTTTTTATATTAATTAAATGTACAAATATTTTGTACAAAAAAATTGTTTTCTAGATTTTTATATTAACATTGGACGTAAAAACAGTTTTAATATTTACGAGAAGCAAATATGTTGTGCAATATCTAATTTTAGTTATACATCGAAGTCGATTATATTATTTTGAACATGAAAACCAAAAATTATATTGAAGGTTTCTGTATTTATTTAATGTACAAATATATTGTACAAAAAATTGTTTTGTAGGTTTCTAAATTAATTTATTGTACAAACGTAATGTTCAATATCCTTTATTTTGTAGGTTTCTGTTTTAATTTAATGTACAAATATATTGTACAAAAAAGTTGTTTGTAGGTTTTTATATTAATTTATTGTACAAATATAATGTTCAGTATCCCTTATTTTGCAGGTTTTTATATTAATTAAATGTACAAATATTTTGTACAAAACAATTTTTTTCTAGATTTTTATATAACATTGCACGTAAAAACAGTTTTAATATTTACGAGAAGCAAATATGTTGTGCAATATCTAATTTTAGTTATACAACGAAGTCATTTATATTATTTTGAACATGAAAACCAAAAATTATTTTGAAGGTTTCTGTATTTATTTAATGTACAAATATATTGTACAAAAAATTGTTTTGTAGGTTTTTATATTAATTTATTGTACAAACGTAATGTTCAATATCCTTTATTTTGTAGGTTTCTGTTTTAATTTAATGTACAAATATATTGACAAAAAAGTTGTTTGTAGGTTTTTATATTAATTTATTGTACAAATATAATGTTCAGTATCCCTTATTTTGCAGGTTTTTATATTAATTAAATGTACAAATATTTTGTACAAAACAATTTTTTTCTAGATTTTTATATTAACATTGCACGTAAAAACAGTTTTAATATTTACGAGAAGCAAATATGTTGTGCAATATCTAATTTTAGTTATACATCGAAGTCGATTATATTATTTTGAACATGAAAACCAAAAATTATTTTGAAGGTTTCTGTATTTATTTAATGTACAAATATATTGTACAAAAAATTGTTTTGTAGGTTTTTATATTAATTTATTGTACAAACGTAATGTTCAATATCCTTTATTTTGTAGGTTTCTGTTTTAATTTAATGTACAAATATATTGTACAAAAAAGTTGTTTGTAGGTTTTTATATTAATTTATTGTTCAAAAAGTTGTTTTGTATGTTTATGTATTAATTTATTGCACAAATATAGTGTTCTGTATCCCTTATTTTGCAGGTTTTTATATAAATTAAATGTACAAATATTTTGTACAAAAAATTGTTTTCTAGATTTTTGTATTAACATTGCACGTAAAAACAGTTATAATATTTACGAGAAGCAAATATGTTGTGCAATAACCAATTGGCAATATCTATTTTTAATTCAGTTTATCGAAGTCGCTTGTATTTTTTTGAACATGAAACTAAAAATTATTTTGTGGGTTTCTGTACTTTATAAATCGTAGTCGATTATATTATTTTGAACATGAAAACGAAAAGTTATTTTGAAGGTTTCTGTATTAATTTAATGTACAAATATATTGCATACCTAATTGATATCTCAATGCGATAACTATTTGGTATCAATTTTCGTATTTTGCACATTGCACGTAAAATCAGTTTTAATATTTACGAGAAGCAAATATGTTTACAATTACCAATTGCAAAAAAGTTGTTTGTAGGTTTTTATATTAATTTATTGTACAAATATAATGTTCAATATCCCTTTTTTGTAGGTTTTTATATTAATTTAATGTACAAATATATTGCACAAAAAAATTGTTTTGTATTTAAATTAATAAATTTAATGCACAAATATATTGTTCAAAAAATTATTTTGTGGGTATCTGTACTTTATAAATCGTAGTCGATTATGTTATTTTGAACATGAAAACGAAAAGTTATTTTGAAGGTTTCTGTATTTATTTAATGTACAAATATATTGTACAAAAAATTGTTTTGTAGGTTTTTATATTAATTTATTGTACAAATATAATGTTCAATATCCCTTATTTTGTAGGTTTTTATATTAATTGAATGTACAAATATATTGCACAAAAAAATTGTTTTGTAGTTAAATTAAAAAATTTTATGAACAAATATATTATACAAAAAAGTTGTTTTGTTGGTTTTTGTATTAATTTATTGTACAAATATAATGTTCAGTATCGCTTATTTTGCAGGTTTTTATATTAATTAAATGAACAAATATTTTGTACAAAAAAATTTTCTAGATTTTTATATTAACATTGCACGTAAAAACAGTTTTAATATTTACGAGAAGCAAATATTTTGTGCAATATCTAATTTTAGTTATACATCGAAGTCGATTATATTATTTTGAACATGAAAACCAAAAATTATATTGAAGGTTTCTGTATTTATTTAATGTACAAATATATTGTACAAAAAATTGTTTTGTAGGTTTTTATATTAATTTATAGTACAAACGTAATGTTCAATATCCTTTATTTTGTAGGTTTCTGTTTTAATTTAATGTACAAATATATTGTACAAAAAAGTTGTTTGTAGGTTTTTATATTAATTTATTGTACAAATATAATGTTCAGTATCCCTTATTTTGCTGGTTTTTATATTAATTAAATGTACAAATATTTTGTACAAAAAAATTGTTTTCTAGATTTTTATATTAACATTGCACGTAAAAACAGTTTTAATATTTACGAGAAGCAAATATGTTGTGCAATATCTAATTTTAGTTATACATCGAAGTCGATTATATTATTTTGAACATGAAAACCAAAAATTATATTGAAGGTTTCTGTATTTATTTAATGTACAAATATATTGTACAAAAAATTGTTTTGTAGGTTTCTAAATTAATTTATTGTACAAACGTAATGTTCAATATCCTTTATTTTGTAGGTTTCTGTTTTAATTTAATGTACAAATATATTGTACAAAAAAGTTGTTTGTAGGTTTTTATATTAATTTATTGTACAAATATAATGTTCAGTATCCCTTATTTTGCAGGTTTTTATATTAATTAAATGTACAAATATTTTGTACAAAACAATTTTTTTCTAGATTTTTATATAACATTGCACGTAAAAACAGTTTTAATATTTACGAGAAGCAAATATTTTGTGCAATATCTAATTTTAGTTATACATCGAAGTCGATTATATTATTTTGAACATGAAAACCAAAAATTATTTTGAAGGTTTCTGTATTTATTTAATGTACAAATATATTGTACAAAAAATTGTTTTGTAGGTTTTTATATTAATTTATTGTACAAACGTAATGTTCAATATCCTTTATTTTGTAGGTTTCTGTTTTAATTTAATGTACAAATATATTGACAAAAAAGTTGTTTGTAGGTTTTTATATTAATTTATTGTACAAATATAATGTTCAGTATCCCTTATTTTGCAGGTTTTTATATTAATTAAATGTACAAATATTTTGTACAAAACAATTTTTTTCTAGATTTTTATTTAACATTGCACGTAAAAACAGTTTTAATATTTACGAGAAGCAAATATGTTGTGCAATATCTAATTTTAGTTATACATCGAAGTCGATTATATTATTTTGAACATGAAAACCAAAAATTATTTTGAAGGTTTCTGTATTTATTTAATGTACAAATATATTGACAAAAAATTGTTTTGTAGGTTTTTATATTAATTTATTGTACAAACGTAATGTTCAATATCCTTTATTTTGTAGGTTTCTGTTTTAATTTAATGTACAAATATATTGTACAAAAAAGTTGTTTGTAGGTTTTTATATTAATTTATTGTACAAATATAATGTTCAGTATCCCTTATTTTGCAGGTTTTTATATTAATTAAATGTACAAATATTTTGTACAAAAAAATTGTTTTCTAGATTTTTATATTAACATTGGACGTAAAAACAGTTTTAATATTTACGAGAAGCAAATATGTTGTGCAATATCTAATTTTAGTTATACATCGAAGTCGATTATATTATTTTGAACATGAAAACCAAAAATTATATTGAAGGTTTCTGTATTTATTTAATGTACAAATATATTGTACAAAAAATTGTTTTGTAGGTTTCTAAATTAATTTATTGTGCAAACGTAATGTTCAATATCCTTTATTTTGTAGGTTTCTGTTTTAATTTAATGTACAAATATATTGTACAAAAAAGTTGTTTGTAGGTTTTTATATTAATTTATTGTACAAATATAATGTTCAGTATCCCTTATTTTGCAGGTTTTTATATTAATTAAATGTACAAATATTTTGTACAAAACAATTTTTTTCTAGATTTTTATATAACATTGCACGTAAAAACAGTTTTAATATTTACGAGAAGCAAATATTTTGTGCAATATCTAATTTTAGTTATACATCGAAATCGATTATATTATTTTGAACATGAAAACCAAAAATTATTTTGAAGGTTTCTGTATTTATTTAATGTACAAATATATTGTACAAAAAATTGTTTTGTAGGTTTTTATATTAATTTATTGTACAAACGTAATGTTCAATATCCTTTATTTTGTAGGTTTCTGTTTTAATTTAATGTACAAATATATTGACAAAAAAGTTGTTTGTAGGTTTTTATATTAATTTATTGTACAAATATAATGTTCAGTATCCCTTATTTTGCAGGTTTTTATATTAATTAAATGTACAAATATTTTGTACAAAACAATTTTTTTCTAGATTTTTATATTAACATTGCACGTAAAAACAGTTTTAATATTTACGAGAAGCAAATATGTTGTGCAATATCTAATTTTAGTTGTACATCGAAGTCGATTATATTATTTTGAACATGAAAACCAAAAATTATTTTGAAGGTTTCTGTATTTATTTAATGTACAAATATATTGTACAAAAAATTGTTTTGTAGGTTTTTATATTAATTTATTGTACACACGTAATGTTCAATATCCTTTATTTTGTAGGTTTCTGTTTTAATTTAATGTACAAATATATTGTACAAAAAAGTTGTTTGTAGGTTTTTATATTAATTTATTGTTCAAAAAGTTGTTTTGTATGTTTATGTATTAATTTATTGCACAAATATAGTGTTCTGTATCCCTTATTTTGCAGGTTTTTATATAAATTAAATGTACAAATATTTTGTACAAAAAATTGTTTTCTAGATTTTTGTATTAACATTGCACGTAAAAACAGTTATAATATTTACGAGAAGCAAATATGTTGTGCAATAACCAATTGGCAATATCTATTTTTAATTCAGTTTATCGAAGTCGCTTGTATTTTTTTGAACATGAAACTAAAAATTATTTTGTGGGTTTCTGTACTTTATAAATCGTAGTCGATTATATTATTTTGAACATGAAAACGAAAAGTTATTTTGAAGGTTTCTGTATTAATTTAATGTACAAATATATTGCATACCTAATTGATATCTCAATGCGATAACTATTTGGTATCAATTTTCGTATTTTGCACATTGCACGTAAAATCAGTTTTAATATTTACGAGAAGCAAATATGTTTACAATTACCAATTGCAAAAAAGTTGTTTGTAGGTTTTTATATTAATTTATTGTACAAATATAATGTTCAATATCCCTTTTTTGTAGGTTTTTATATTAATTTAATGTACAAATATATTGCACAAAAAAATTGTTTTGTATTTAAATTAATAAATTTAATGCACAAATATATTGTTCAAAAAATTATTTTGTGGGTATCTGTACTTTATAAATCGTAGTCGATTATGTTATTTTGAACATGAAAACGAAAAGTTATTTTGAAGGTTTCTGTATTTATTTAATGTACAAATATATTGTACAAAAAATTGTTTTGTAGGTTTTTATATTAATTTATTGTACAAATATAATGTTCAATATCCCTTATTTTGTAGGTTTTTATATTAATTTAGTGTACAAATATATTGCACAAAAAAATTGTTTTGTATTTAAATTAATAAATTTAATGCACAAATATATTGTTCAAAAAATTATTTTGTGGGTATCTGTACTTTATAAATCGTAGTCGATTATGTTATTTTGAACATGAAAACGAAAAGTTATTTTGAAGGTTTCTGTATTTATTTAATGTACAAATATATTGTACAAAAAATTGTTTTGTAGGTTTTTATATTAATTTATTGTACAAATATAATGTTCAATATCCCTTATTTTGTAGGTTTTTATATTAATTTAATGTACAAATATATTGCACAAAAAAATTGTTTTGTATTTAAATTAATAAATTTAATGCACAAATATATTGTTCAAAAAATTATTTTGTGGGTATCTGTACTTTATAAATCGTAGTCGATTATGTTATTTTGAACATGAAAACGAAAAGTTATTTTGAAGGTTTCTGTATTTATTTAATGTACAAATATATTGTACAAAAAATTGTTTTGTAGGTTTTTAAATTAATTTATTGTACAAACGTAATGTTCAATATCCTTTATTTTGTAGGTTTCTGTTTTAATTTAATGTACAAATATATTGTACAAAAAAGTTGTTTGTAGGTTTTTATATTAATTTATTGTACAAATATAATGTTCAATATCCCTTATTTTGTAGGTTTTTATATTAATTTAATGTACAAATATATTGCACAAAAAAATTGTTTTGTATTTAAATTAATAAATTTAATGCACAAATATATTGTTCAAAAAGTTGTTTTGTATGTTTATGTATTAATTTATTGCACAAATATAGTGTTCTGTATCCCTTATTTTGCAGGTTTTTATATTAATTAAATGTACAAATATTTTGTACAAAAAAATTGTTTTCTAGATTTTTGAATTAACATTGCACGTAAAAACAGTTTTAATATTTACGAGAAGTAAATATGTTGTGCAATAACCAATTGGCAATATCTATTTTTAATTCAGTTTATCGAAGTCGCTTGTATTTTTTTGAACATGAAACTAGAAATTATTTTGTGGGTTTCTGTACTTTATGAATCGTAGTCGATTATATTATTTTGAACATGAAAACCAAAAATTATTTTGAAGGTTTCTGTATTTATTTAATGTACAAATATATTGTACAAAAAATTGTTTTGTAGGTTTTTATATTAATTTATTGTACAAACGTAATGTTCAATATCCTTTATTTTGTAGGTTTCTGTTTTAATTTAATGTACAATAATATTGTACAAAAAAGTTGTTTGTAGGTTTTTATATTAATTTATTGTACAAATATAATGTTCAATATCCCTTATTTTGTAGGTTTTTATATTAATTTAATGTACAAATATATTGCACAAAAAAATTGTTTTGTATTTAAATTAATAAATTGAATGCACAAATATATTGTTCAAAAAGTTGTTTTGTATGTTTATGTATTAATTTATTGCACAAATATAGTGTTCTGTATCCCTTATTTTGCAGGTTTTTATATTAATTAAATGTACAAATATTTTGTACAAAAAAATTGTTTTCTAGATTTTTGTATTAACACGTAAAAACAGTTATAATATTTACGAGAAGCAAATATGTTGTGCAATAACCAATTGGCAATATCTAATTTTAGTTCTACATCTTAGTCGATTATCTTATTTTGAACATGAAAACCAAAAATTATTTTTTTGTATTAATTTATTGTACAAATATAATGTTCAGTATCCCTTATTTTGCAGGATTTTATATTAATATAATGTAAAAATATTATGTACAAAACAATTGTTTTCTAGATTTTTATATTAATTTATTATACAAAAATAATGTTCAATATCCCTTTTTCGATAACTAATTGATGCGATACCTATGATACCTATTTGGTATCAATTTTCGTATTTTGCACATTTTGCACACAAATTGTTTTCTAGAATTTTATATAAACGTTGCACGTAAAAACAGTTTTAATATTTACGAGAAGCAAATATGTTGTGCAATATCTAGTTTTAGTTATACATCGAAGTCGATTATATTATTTTGAACATGAAAACCAAAAATTATTTTGAAGGTTTCTGTATTTATTTAATGTACAAATATATTGTACAAAAAATTGTTTTGTAGGTTTTTATATTAATTTATTGTACAAACGTAATGTTCAATATCCTTTATTTTGTAGGTTTCTGTTTTAATTTAATGTACAAATATATTGTACAAAAAAGTTGTTTGTAGGTTTTTATATTAATTTATTGTACAAATATAATGTTCAATATACCTTATTTTGTAGGTTTTTATATTAATTTAATGTACAAATATATTGCACAAAAAAATTGTTTTGTATTTAAATTAATAAATTTAATGCACAAATATATTGTTCAAAAAGTTGTTTTGTATGTTTATGTATTAATTTATTGCACAAATATAGTGTTCTGTATCCCTTATTTTGCAGGTTTTTATATTAATTAAATGTACAAATATTTTGTACAAAAAAATTGTTTTCTAAATTTTTGTATTAACATTGCACGTAAAAACAGTTATAATATTTACGAGAAGCAAATATGTTGTGCAATAACCAATTGGCAATATCTATTTTTAATTCAGTTTATCGAAGTCGCTTGTATTTTTTTGAACATGAAACTAAAAATTATTTTGTGGGTTTCTGTACTTTATAAATCGTAGTCGATTATATTATTTTGAACATGAAAACGAAAAGTTATTTTGAAGGTTTCTGTATTAATTTAATGTACAAATATATTGCATACCTAATTGATATCTCAATAGATATTTCTGTATTAATTTAATGTACAAAAGAATTGTTTTGTAGATTTATATTTAATTTATTATACAAATACAATTTTCAATGTCCGTTATTTTGTGGAATTTTATATTAATTGAATGTACACATATATTGCACAAAAAAATTGTTTTGTAGTTAAATTAATAAATTTAATGAACAAATATATTGTACAAAAAAGTTGTTTTGTTGTTTTTTGTATTAATTTATTGTACAAATATAATGTTCAGTATCGCTTATTTTGCAGGTTTTTATATTAATTAAATGTACAAATATTTTGTACAAAAAAATTGTTTTCTAGATTTTTATATTAACATTGCACGTAAATCAGTTTTAATATTTACGAGATTTAGTTATACATCGAAGTCGATTATATTATTTTGAACATGAAAACCAAAAATTATTTTGAAGGTTTCTGTATTTATTTAATGTACAAATATATTGTACAAAAAATTGTTTTGTAGGTTTTTTTATTAATTTATTGTACAAACGTAATGTTCAATATCCTTTATTTTGTAGGTTTCTGTTTTAATTTAATGTACAAATATATTGTACAAAAAAGTTGTTTGTAGGTTTTTATATTAATTTATTGTACAAATATAATGTTCAATATCCCTTATTTTGTAGGTTTTTATATTAATTTAATGTACAAATATATTGCACAAAAAAATTGTTTTGTATTTAAATTAATAAATTTAATGCACAAATATATTGTTCAAAAAGTGTTTCGTATGTTTATGTATTAATTTATTGCACAAATATAGTGTTCTGTATCCCTTATTTTGCAGGTTTTTATATTAATTAAATGTACAAATATTTTGTACAAAAAAATTGTTTTCTAGATTTTTGTATTAACATTGCACGTAAAAACAGTTATAATATTTACGAGAAGCAAATATGTTGTGCAATAACCAATTGGCAATATCTAATTTTAGTTCTACATCTTAGTCGATTATCTTATTTTGAACATGAAAACCAAAAATTATTTTTTTGTATTAATTTATTGTACAAATATAATGTTCAGTATCCCTTATTTTGCAGGATTTTATATTAATATAATGTAAAAATATTTTGTACAAAACAATTGTTTTCTAGATTTTTATATTAATTTATCATACAAAAATAATGTTCAATATCCCTTTTTCGATAACTAATTGATGCGATACCTATGATACCTATTTGGTATCAATTTTCGTATTTTGCACATTTTGCACACAAATTGTTTTCTAGATTTTTATATAAACATTGCACGTAAAAACAGTTTTAATATTTACGAGAATCAAATATGTTGTGCAATATCTAGTTTTAGTTATACATCGAAGTCGATTATATTATTTTGAACATGAAAACCAAAAATTATTTTGAAGGTTTCTGTATTTATTTAATGTACAAATATATTGTACAAAAAATTGTTTTGTAGGTTTTTATATTAATTTATTGTACAAACGTAATGTTCAATATCCTTTATTTTGTAGGTTTCTGTTTTAATTTAATG
Organism: Coelopa pilipes; assembly: GCA_947389925.1. Lineage (NCBI taxonomy): Eukaryota > Metazoa > Arthropoda > Insecta > Diptera > Coelopidae > Coelopa > Coelopa pilipes. The sequence goes on from OX376700.1 coordinate 14,166,972, forward strand.
TACAAATATATTGTACAAAAAAGTTGTTTGTAGGTTTTTATATTAATTTATTGTACAAATATAATGTTCAATATACCTTATTTTGTAGGTTTTTATATTAATTTAATGTACAAATATATTGCACAAAAAAATTGTTTTGTATTTAAATTAATAAATTTAATGCACAAATATATTGTTCAAAAAGTTGTTTTGTATGTTTATGTATTAATTTATTGCACAAATATAGTGTTCTGTATCCCTTATTTTGCAGGTTTTTATATTAATTAAATGTACAAATATTTTGTACAAAAAAATTGTTTTCTAAATTTTTGTATTAACATTGCACGTAAAAACAGTTATAATATTTACGAGAAGCAAATATGTTGTGCAATAACCAATTGGCAATATCTATTTTTAATTCAGTTTATCGAAGTCGCTTGTATTTTTTTGAACATGAAACTAAAAATTATTTTGTGGGTTTCTGTACTTTATAAATCGTAGTCGATTATATTATTTTGAACATGAAAACGAAAAGTTATTTTGAAGGTTTCTGTATTAATTTAATGTACAAATATATTGCATACCTAATTGATATCTCAATAGATATTTCTGTATTAATTTAATGTACAAAAGAATTGTTTTGTAGATTTATATTTAATTTATTATACAAATACAATTTTCAATGTCCGTTATTTTGTGGAATTTTATATTAATTGAATGTACACATATATTGCACAAAAAAATTGTTTTGTAGTTAAATTAATAAATTTAATGAACAAATATATTGTACAAAAAAGTTGTTTTGTTGTTTTTTGTATTAATTTATTGTACAAATATAATGTTCAGTATCGCTTATTTTGCAGGTTTTTATATTAATTAAATGTACAAATATTTTGTACAAAAAAATTGTTTTCTAGATTTTTATATTAACATTGCACGTAAATCAGTTTTAATATTTACGAGATTTAGTTATACATCGAAGTCGATTATATTATTTTGAACATGAAAACCAAAAATTATTTTGAAGGTTTCTGTATTTATTTAATGTACAAATATATTGTACAAAAAATTGTTTTGTAGGTTTTTTTATTAATTTATTGTACAAACGTAATGTTCAATATCCTTTATTTTGTAGGTTTCTGTTTTAATTTAATGTACAAATATATTGTACAAAAAAGTTGTTTGTAGGTTTTTATATTAATTTATTGTACAAATATAATGTTCAATATCCCTTATTTTGTAGGTTTTTATATTAATTTAATGTACAAATATATTGCACAAAAAAATTGTTTTGTATTTAAATTAATAAATTTAATGCACAAATATATTGTTCAAAAAGTGTTTCGTATGTTTATGTATTAATTTATTGCACAAATATAGTGTTCTGTATCCCTTATTTTGCAGGTTTTTATATTAATTAAATGTACAAATATTTTGTACAAAAAAATTGTTTTCTAGATTTTTGTATTAACATTGCACGTAAAAACAGTTATAATATTTACGAGAAGCAAATATGTTGTGCAATAACCAATTGGCAATATCTAATTTTAGTTCTACATCTTAGTCGATTATCTTATTTTGAACATGAAAACCAAAAATTATTTTTTTGTATTAATTTATTGTACAAATATAATGTTCAGTATCCCTTATTTTGCAGGATTTTATATTAATATAATGTAAAAATATTTTGTACAAAACAATTGTTTTCTAGATTTTTATATTAATTTATCATACAAAAATAATGTTCAATATCCCTTTTTCGATAACTAATTGATGCGATACCTATGATACCTATTTGGTATCAATTTTCGTATTTTGCACATTTTGCACACAAATTGTTTTCTAGATTTTTATATAAACATTGCACGTAAAAACAGTTTTAATATTTACGAGAAGCAAATATGTTGTGCAATATCTAGTTTTAGTTATACATCGAAGTCGATTATATTATTTTGAACATGAAAACCAAAAATTATTTTGAAGGTTTCTGTATTTATTTAATGTACAAATATATTGTACAAAAAATTGTTTTGTAGGTTTTTATATTAATTTATTGTACAAACGTAATGTTCAATATCCTTTATTTTGTAGGTTTCTGTTTTAATTTAATGTACAAATATATTGTACAAAAAACTTGTTTGTAGGTTTTTATATTAATTTATTGTACAAATATAATTTTCAATATACCTTATTTTGTAGGTTTTTATATTAATTTAATGTACAAATATATTGCACAAAAAAATTGTTTTGTATTTAAATTAATAAATTTAATGCACAAATATATTGTTCAAAAAGTTGTTTTGTATGTTTATGTATTAATTTATTGCACAAATATAGTGTTCTGTATCCCTTATTTTGCAGGTTTTTATATTAATTAAATGTACAAATATTTTGTACAAAAAAATTGTTTTCTAAATTTTTGTATTAACATTGCACGTAAAAACAGTTATAATATTTACGAGAAGCAAATATGTTGTGCAATAACCAATTGGCAATATCTATTTTTAATTCAGTTTATCGAAGTCGCTTGTATTTTTTTGAACATGAAACTAAAAATTATTTTGTGGGTTTCTGTACTTTATAAATCGTAGTCGATTATATTATTTTGAACATGAAAACGAAAAGTTATTTTGAAGGTTTCTGTATTAATTTAATGCACAAATATATTGTTCAAAAAGTTGTTTTGTATGTTTATGTATTAATTTATTGCACAAATATAGTGTTCTGTATCCCTTATTTTGCAGGTTTTTATATTAATTAAACGTACAAATAATTTGTACAAAAAAATTTTTTTCTAGATTTTTGTATTAACATTGCACGTAAAAACAGTTATAATATTTACGAGAAGCAAATATGTTGTGCAATAACCAATTGGCAATATCTAATTTTAGTTCTACATCTTAGTCGATTATCTTATTTTGAACATGAAAACCAAAAATTATTTTTTTGTATTAATTTATTGTACAAATATAATGTTCAGTATTCCTTATTTTGCAGGATTTTATATTAATATAATGTAAAAATATTTTGTACAAAACAATTGTTTTCTAGATTTTTATATTAATTTATTATACAAAAATAATGTTCAATATCCCTTTTTCGATAACTAATTGATGCGATACCTATGATACCTATTTGGTATCAATTTTCGTATTTTGCACATTTTGCACACAAATTGTTTTCTAGAATTTTATATAAACATTGCACGTAAAAACAGTTTTAATATTTACGAGAAGCAAATATGTTGTGCAATATCTAGTTTTAGTTATACATCGAAGTCGATTATATTATTTTGAACATGAAAACCAAAAATTATTTTGAAGGTTTCTGTATTTATTTAATGTACAAATATATTGTACAAAAAATTGTTTTGTAGGTTTTTATATTAATTTATTGTACAAACGTAATGTTCAATATCCTTTATTTTGTAGGTTTCTGTTTTATTTTAATGTACAAATATATTGTACAAAAAAGTTGTTTGTAGGCTTTTATATTAATTTATTGTACAAATATAATGTTCAATATACCTTATTTTGTAGGTTTTTATATTAATTTAATGTACAAATATATTGCACAAAAAAATTGTTTTGTATTTAAATTAATAAATTTAATGCACAAATATATTGTTCAAAAAGTTGTTTTGTATGTTTATGTATTAATTTATTGCACAAATATAGTGTTCTGTATCCCTTATTTTGCAGGTTTTTATATTAATTAAATGTACAAATATTTTGTACAAAAAAATTGTTTTCTAGATTTTTGTATTAACATTGCACGTAAAAACAGTTATAATATTTACGAGAAGCAAATATGTTGTGCAATGACCAATTGGCAATATCTAATTTTAGTTCTACATCTTAGTCGATTATCTTATTTTGAACATGAAAACCAAAAATTATTTTTTTGTATTAATTTAATGTACAAATATAATGTTCAGTATCCCTTATTTTGCAGGATTTTATATTAATATAATGTAAAAATATTTTGTACAAAACAATTGTTTTCTAGATTTTTACACAAATTTGCACAGATTTGCACACAAATTGTTTTCTAGATTTTTATATAAACATTGCACGTAAAAACAGTTTTAATATTTACGAGAAGCAAATATGTTGTGCAATATCTAGTTTTAGTTATACATCGAAGTCGATTATATTATTTTGAACATGAAAACCAAAAATTATTTTGAAGGTTTCTGTATTTATTTAATGTACAAATATATTGTACAAAAAATTGTTTTGTAGGTTTTTATATTAATTTATTGTACAAATATAATGTTCAATATAGCTTATTTTGTAGGTTTTTATATTAATTTAATGTACAAATATATTGCACAAAAAAATTGTTTTGTATTCAAATTATAAATTTAATGCACAAATATATTGTTCAAAAAGTTGTTTTGTATGTTTATGTATTAATTTATTGCACAAATATAGTGTTCTGTATCCCTTATTTTGCAGGTTTTTATATTAATTAAATGTACAAATATTTTGTACAAAAAAATTTTTTTCTAGATTTTTGTATTAACATTGCACGTAAAAACAGTTATAATATTTACGAGAAGCAAATATGTTGTGCAATAACCAATTGGCAATATCTAATTTTAGTTCTATATCTTAGTCGATTATCTTATTTTGAACATGAAAACCAAAAATTATTTTTTTGTATTAATTTATTGTACAAATATAATGTTCAGTATCCCTTATTTTGCGGGATTTTATATTAATATAATGTAAAAATATTATGTACAAAACAATTGTTTTCTAGATTTTTATATTAATTTATTATACTAAAATAATGTTCAATATCCCTTTTTCGATAACTAATTGATGCGATACCTATGATACCTATTTGGTATCAATTTTCGTATTTTGCACATTTTGCACACAAATTGTTTTCTAGAATTTTATATAAACATTGCACGTAAAAACAGTTTTAATATTTACGAGAAGCAAATATGTTGTGCAATATCTAGTTTTAGTTATACATCGAAGTCGATTATATTATTTTGAACATGAAAACCAAAAATTATTTTGAAGGTTTCTGTATTTATTTAATGTACAAATATATTGTACAAAAAATTGTTTTGTAGGTTTTTATATTAATTTATTGTACAAACGTAATGTTCAATATCCTTTATTTTGTAGGTTTCTGTTTTAATTTAATGTACAAATATATTGTACAAAAAAGTTGTTTGTAGGTTTTTATATTAATTTATTGTACAAATATAATGTTCAATATACCTTATTTTGTAGGTTTTTATATTAATTTAATGTACAAATATATTGCACAAAAAAATTGTTTTGTATTTAAATTAATAAATTTAATGCACAAATATATTGTTCAAAAAGTTGTTTTGTATGTTTATGTATTAATTTATTGCACAAATATAGTGTTCTGTATCCCTTATTTTGCAGGTTTTTATATTAATTAAATGTACAAATATTTTGTACAAAAAAAATGTTTTCTAAATTTTTGTATTAACATTGCACGTAAAAACAGTTTTAATATTTACGAGAAGCAAATACTTTGTGCAATAACCAATTGGCAATATCTATTTTTAATTCAGTTTATCGAAGTCGCTTGTATTTTTTTGAACATGAAACTAAAAATTATTTTGTGGGTTTCTGTACTTTATAAATCGTAGTCGATTATATTATTTTGAACATGAAAACGAAAAGTTATTTTGAAGGTTTCTGTATTAATTTAATGTACAAATATATTGCATACCTAATTGATATCTCAATAGATATTTCTGTATTAATTTAATGTACAAATATATTGCATACCTAATTGATATCTCAATAGATATTTCTGTATTAATTTAATGTACAAAAGAATTGTTTTGTAGATTTATATTTAATTTATTATACAAATACAATTTTCAATGTCCGTTATTTTGTGAAATTTTATATTAATTGAATGTACAAATATATTGCACAAAAAAATTGTTTTGTAGTTAAATTAATAAATTTAATGAACAAATATATTGTACAAAAAAGTTGTTTTGTTGTTTTTTGTATTAATTTATTGTACAAATATAATGTTCAGTATCGCTTATTTTGCAGGTTTTTATATTAATTAAATGTACAAATATTTTGTACAAAAAAATTGTTTTCTAGATTTTTATATTAACATTGCACGTAAATCAGTTTTAATATTTACGAGATTTAGTTATACATCGAAGTCGATTATATTATTTTGAACATGAAAACCAAAAATTATTTTGAAGGTTTCTGTATTTATTTAATGTACAAATATATTGTACAAAAAATTGTTTTGTAGGTTTTTAAATTAATTTATTGTATAAACGTAATGTTCAATATCTTTTATTTTGTAGGTTTCTGTTTTAATTTAATGTACAAATATATTGTACAAAAAAGTTGTTTGTAGGTTTTTATATTAATTTATTGTACAAATATAATGTTCAATATCCCTTTTGTAGGTTTTTATATTAATTTAATGTACAAATATATTGCACAAAAAAATTGTTTTGTATTTAAATTAATAAATTTATTGTTCAAAAAGTTGTTTCGTATGTTTATGTATTAATTTATTGCACAAATATAGTGTTCTGTATCCCTTATTTTGCAGGTTTTTATATTAATTAAATGTACAAATATTTTGTACAAAAAAATTGTTTTCTAGATTTTTGTATTAACATTGCACGTAAAAACAGTTATAATATTTACGAGAAGCAAATATGTTGTGCAATGACCAATTGGCAATATCTAATTTTAGTTCTACATCTTAGTCGATTATCTTATTTTGAACATGAAAACCAAAAATTATTTTTTTGTATTAATTTATTGCACAAATATAGTGTTCTGTATCCCTTATTTTGCAGGTTTTTATATTAATCAAATGTACAAATATTTTGTACAAAAAAATTGTTTTCTAGATTTTTGTATTAACATATTTTATTTTGTATTAAAACAGTTATAATATTTACGAGAAGCAAATATGTTGTGCAATGACCAATTGGCAATATCTAATTTTAGTTCTACATCTTAGTCGATTATCTTATTTTGAACATGAAAACCAAAAATTATTTTTTTGTATTAATTTATTGTACAAATATAATGTTCAGTATCCCTTATTTTGCGGGATTTTATATTAATATAATGTAAAAATATTATGTACAAAACAATTGTTTTCTAGATTTTTATATTAATTTATCATACAAAAATAATGTTCAATATCCCTTTTTCGATAACTAATTCATGCGATACCTATGATACCTATTTGGTATCAATTTTCGTATTTTGCACATTTTGCACACAAATTGTTTTCTAGAATTTTATATAAACATTGCACGTAAAAACAGTTTTAATATTTACGAGAAGCAAATATGTTGTGCAATATCTAGTTTTAGTTATACATCGAAGTCGATTATATTATTTTGAACATGAAAACCAAAAATTATTTTGAAGGTTTCTGTATTTATTTAATGTACAAATATATTGTACAAAAAATTGTTTTGTAGGTTTTTTTATTAATTTATTGTACAAACGTAATGTTCAATATCCTTTATTTTGTAGGTTTCTGTTTTAATTTAATGTACAAATATATTGTACAAAAAAGTTGTTTGTAGGTTTTTATATTAATTTATTGTACTAATATAATGTTCAATATCCCTTTTGTAGGTTTTTATATTAATTTAATGTACAAATATATTGCACAAAAAAATTGTTTTGTATTTAAATTAATAAATTTAATGCACAAATATATTGTTCAAAAAGTTGTTTCGTATGTTTATGTATTAATTTATTGCACAAACGTAATATTCAATATCCTTTATTTTGTAGGTTTCTGTTTTAATTTAATGTACAAATATATTGTACAAAAAAGTTGTTTGTAGGTTTTTATATTAATTTATTGTTCAAAAAGTTGTTTTGTATTTTTATGTATTAATTTATTGCACAAATATAGTGTTCTGTATCCCTTATTTTGCAGGTTTTTATATTAATCAAATGTACAAATATTTTGTACAAAAAAATTGTTTTATAGATTTTTGTATTAACATTGCACGTAAAAACAGTTATAATATTTACGAGAAGCAAATATGTTGTGCAATGACCAATTGGCAATATCTAATTTTAGTTCTACATCTTAGTCGATTATCTTATTTTGAACATGAAAACCAAAAATTATTTTTTTGTATTAATTTATTGTACAAATATAATGTTCAGTATCCCTTATTTTGCGGGATTTTATATTAATATAATGTAAAAATATTATGTACAAAACAATTGTTTTCTAGATTTTTATATTAATTTATCATACAAAAATAATGTTCAATATCCCTTTTTCGATAACTAATTGATGCGATACCTATGATACCTATTTGGTATCAATTTTCGTATTTTGCACATTTTGCACACAAATTGTTTTCTAGAATTTTATATAAACATTGCACGTAAAAACAGTTTTAATATTTACGAGAAGCAAATATGTTGTGCAATATCTAGTTTTAGTTATACATCGAAGTCGATTATATTATTTTGAACATGAAAACCAAAAATTATTTTGAAGGTTTCTGTATTTATTTAATGTACAAATATATTGTACAAAAAATTGTTTTGTAGGTTTTTATATTAATTTATTGTACAAACGTAATATTCAATATCCTTTATTTTGTAGGTTTCTGTTTTAATTTAATGTACAAATATATTGTACAAAAAAGTTGTTTGTAGGTTTTTATATTAATTTATTGTTCAAAAAGTTGTTTTGTATGTTTATGTATTAATTTATTGCACAAATATAGTGTTCTGTATCCCTTATTTTGCAGGTTTTTATATTAATCAAATGTACAAATATTTTGTACAAAAAAATTGTTTTCTAGATTTTTGTATTAACATTGCACGTAAAAACAGTTATAATATTTACGAGAAGCAAATATGTTGTGCAATGACCAATTGGCAATATCTAATTTTAGTTCTACATCTTAGTCGATTATCTTATTTTGAACATGAAAACCAAAAATTATTTTTTTGTATTAATTTATTGTACAAATATAATGTTCAGTATCCCTTATTTTGCGGGATTTTATATTAATATAATGTAAAAATATTATGTACAAAACAATTGTTTTCTAGATTTTTATATTAATTTATCATACAAAAATAATGTTCAATATCCCTTTTTCGATAACTAATTGATGCGATACCTATGATACCTATTTGGTATCAATTTTCGTATTTTGCACATTTTGCACACAAATTGTTTTCTAGAATTTTATATAAACATTGCACGTAAAAACAGTTTTAATATTTACGAGAAGCAAATATGTTGTGCAATATCTAGTTTTAGTTATACATCGAAGTCGATTATATTATTTTGAACATGAAAACCAAAAATTATTTTGAAGGTTTCTGTATTTATTTAATGTACAAATATATTGTACAAAAAATTGTTTTGTAGGTTTTTTTATTAATTTATTGTACAAACGTAATGTTCAATATCCTTTATTTTGTAGGTTTCTGTTTTAATTTAATGTACAAATATATTGTACAAAAAAGTTGTTTGTAGGTTTTTATATTAATTTATTGTACAAATATAATGTTCAATATACCTTATTTTGTAGGTCTTTATATTAATTTAATGTACAAATATATTGCACAAAAAAATTGTTTTGTATTTAAATTAATAAATTTAATGCACAAATATATTGTTCAAAAAGTTGTTTCGTATGTTTATGTATTAATTTATTGCACAAATATAGTGTTCTGTATCCCTTATTTTGCAGGTTTTTATATTAATTAAATGTACAAATATTTTGTACAAAAAAATTGTTTTCTAAATTTTTGTATTAACATTGCACGTAAAAACAGTTATAATATTTACGAGAAGCAAATATGTTGTGCAATAACCAATTGGCAATATCTAATTTTAGTTCTACATCTTAGTCGATTATCTTATTTTGAACATGAAAACCAAAAATTATTTTTTTGTATTAATTTATTGTACAAATATAATGTTCAGTATCCCTTATTTTGCAGGATTTTATATTAATATAATGTAAAAATATTTTGTACAAAACAATTGTTTTCTAGATTTTTATATTAATTTATCATACAAAAATAATGTTCAATATCCCTTTTTCGATAACTAATTGATTCGATACCTATGATACCTATTTGGTATCAATTTTCGTATTTTGCACATTTTGCACACAAATTGTTTTCTAGAATTTTATATAAACATTGCACGTAAAAACAGTTTTAATATTTACGAGAAGCAAATATGTTGTGCAATATCTAGTTTTAGTTATACATCGAAGTCGATTATATTATTTTGAACATGAAAACCAAAAATTATTTTGAAGGTTTCTGTATTTATTTAATGTACAAATATATTGTACAAAAAATTGTTTTGTAGGTTTTTTTATTAATTTATTGTACAAACGTAATGTTCAATATCCTTTATTTTGTAGGTTTCTGTTTTAATTTAATGTACAAATATATTGTACAAAAAAGTTGTTTGTAGGTTTTTATATTAATTTATTGTACAAATATAATGTTCAATATACCTTATTTTGTAGGTTTTTATATTAATTTAATGTACAAATATATTGCACAAAAAAATTGTTTTGTATTTAAATTAATAAATTTAATGCACAAATATATTGTTCAAAAAGTTGTTTTGTATGTTTATGTCTTAATTTATTGCACAAATATAGTGTTCTGTATCCCTTATTTTGCAGGTTTTTATATTAATTAAATGTACAAATATTTTGTACAAAAAAATTGTTTCTAGATTTTTGTCTTAACATTGCACGTAAAAACAGTTATAATATTTACGAGAAGCAAATATGTTGTGCAATAACCAATTGGCAATATCTAATTTTAGTTCTACATCTTAGTCGATTATCTTATTTTGAACATGAAAACCAAAAATTATTTTTTTTTATTAATTTATTGTACAAATATAATGTTCAGTATTCCTTATTTTGCAGGATTTTATATTAATATAATGTAAAAATATTTTGTACAAAACAATTGTTTTCTAGATTTTTATATTAATTTATTATACAAAAATAATGTTCAATATCCCTTTTTCGATAACTAATTGATGCGATACCTATGATACCTATTTGGTATCAATTTTCGTATTTTGCACATTTTGCACACAAATTGTTTTCTAGAATTTTATATAAACATTGCACGTAAAAACAGTTTTAATATTTACGAGAAGCAAATATGTTGTGCAATATCTAGTTTTAGTTATACATCGAAGTCGATTATATTATTTTGAACATGAAAACCAAAAATTATTTTGAAGGTTTCTGTATTTATTTAATGTACAAATATATTGTACAAAAAATTTTTTTGTAGGTTTTTTTATTAATTTATTGTACAAACGTAATGTTCAATATCCTTTATTTTGTAGGTTTCTGTTTTAATTTAATGTACAAATATATTGTACAAAAAAGTTGTTTGTAGGTTTTTATATTAATTTATTGTACAAATATAATGTTCAATATACCTTATTTTGTAGGTTTTTATATTAATTTAATGTACAAATATATTGCACAAAAAAATTGTTTTGTATTTAAATTAATAAATTTAATGCACAAATATATTGTTCAAAAAGTTGTTTTGTATGTTTATGTATTAATTTATTGCACAAATATAGTGTTCTGTATCCCTTATTTTGCAGGTTTTTATATTAATTAAATGTACAAATATTTTGTACAAAAAAATTGTTTTCTAGATTTTTGTCTTAACATTGCACGTAAAAACAGTTATAATATTTACGAGAAGCAAATATGTTGTGCAATAACCAATTGGCAATATCTAATTTTAGTTCTACATCTTAGTCGATTATCTTATTTTGAACATGAAAACCAAAAATTATTTTTTTTTATTAATTTATTGTACAAATATAATGTTCAGTATTCCTTATTTTGCAGGATTTTATATTAATATAATGTAAAAATATTTTGTACAAAACAATTATTTTCTAGATTTTTATATTAATTTATTATACAAAAATAATGTTCAATATCCCTTTTTCGATAACTAATTGATGCGATACCTATGATACCTATTTGGTATCAATTTTCGTATTTTGCACATTTTGCACACAAATTGTTTTCTAGAATTTTATATAAACATTGCACGTAAAAACAGTTTTAATATTTACGAGAAGCAAATATGTTGTGCAATATCTAGTTTTAGTTATACATCGAAGTCGATTATATTATTTTGAACATGAAAACCAAAAATTATTTTGAAGGTTTCTGTATTTATTTAATGTACAAATATATTGTACAAAAAATTGTTTTGTAGGTTTTTTTATTAATTTATTGTACAAACGTAATGTTCAATATCCTTTATTTTGTAGGTTTCTGTTTTAATTTAATGTACAAATATATTGTACAAAAAAGTTGTTTTGTTGGTTTTCGTATTAATTTATTGTACAAATATAATATTCAGTATCCCTTATTTTGCAGGTTTTATATTAATTAAATGTACAAATATTTTGTACAAAAAAATTGTTTTCTATATTTTTATATTAACATTGCACGTAAAAACAGTTTTAATATTTACGAGAAGCAAATATGTTGTGCAATAACCAATTGGCAATATCTATTTTTAATTCAGTTTATCGAAGTCGCTTGTATTTTTTTGAACATGAAACTAAAAATTATTTTGTGGGTTTCTGTACTTTATAAAACGTAGTCGATTATATTATTTTAAACATGAAAACGAAAAGTTATTTTGAAGGTTTCTGTATTAATTTAATGTACAAATATATTGTATACCTAATTGATATCTAAATAGATATTTCTGTATTAATTTAATGTACAAAAGAATTGTTTTGTAGATTTATATTTAATTTATTATACAAATACAATTATCAATGTCCGTTATTTTGTGGAATTTTATATTCATTTAATGTACAAATATATTGCACAAAAAAATTGTTTTGTAGTTAAATTAATACATTTAATGAACAAATATATTGTACAAAAAAGTTGTTTTGTTGGTTTTTGTATTAATTTATTGTACAAATATAATGTTCAGTATCGCTTATTTTGCAGGTTTTTATATTAATTAAATGTACAAATATTTTGTACAAAAAAATTGTTTTCTAGATTTTTATATTAACATTGCACGTAAAAACAGTTTTAATATTTACGAGAAGCAAATATGTTGTGCAATATCTAATTTTAGTTATACATCGAAGTCGATTATATTATTTTGAACATGAAAACCAAAAATTATTTTGAAGGTTTCTGTATTTATTTAATGTACAAATATATTGTACAAAAAATTGTTTTGTAGGTTTTTAAATTAATTTATTGTACAAACGTAATGTTCAATATCCTTTATTTTGTAGGTTTCTGTTTTAATTTAATGTACAAATATATTGTACAAAAAAGTTGTTTGTAGGTGTTTATATTAATTTATTGTACAAATATAATGTTCAATATCCCTTATTTTGCAGGTTTCTGTTTTAATTTAATGTACAAATATATTGTACAAAAAAGTTCTATTGTATGTTTATGTATTAATTTATTACACAAATATAGTGTTCTGTATCCCTTATTTTGCAGGTTTTTATATTAATTAAATGTACAAATATTTTGTACAAAAAAATTGTTTTCTAAATTTTTGTATTAACATTGCACGTAAAAACAGTTTTAATATTTACGAGAAGCAAATATGTTGTGCAATAACCAACTGGCAATATCTATTTTTAATTCAGTTTATCGAAGTCGCTTGTATTTTTTTGAACATGAAACTAAAAATTATTTTGTGGGTTTCTGAAATTTATAAATCGTAGTCGATTATATTATTTTGAACATGAAAACGAAAAGTTATTTTGAAGGTTTCTGTATTAATTTAATGTACAAATATATTGCATACCTAATTGATATCTCAATAGATATTTCTGTATTAATTTAATGTACAAAAGAATTGTTATGTAGATTTATATTTAATTTATTATACAAATACAATTATCAATGTCCGTTATTTTGTGGAATTTTATATTAATTGAATGTACAAATAGATTGCACAAAAAAATTGTTTTGGTTAAATTAAAAAATTTAATGAACAAATATATTGTACAAAAAAGTTGTTTTGTTGGTTTTTGTATTAATTTATTGTACAAATATAATGTTCAGTATCGCTTATTTTGCAGGTTTTTATATTAATTAAATGTACAAATATTTTGTACAAAAAAATTGTTTTCTAGATTTTTATATTAACATTGCACGTAAAAACAGTTTTAATATTTACGAGAAGCAAATTGTTGTGCAATATCTAATTTTAGTTATACATCGAAGTCGATTATATTATTTTGAACATGAAAACCAAAAATTATTTTGAAGGTTTCTGTATTTATTTAATGTACAAATATATTGTACAAAAAATTGTTTTGTAGGTTTTTTTATTAATTTATTGTACAAACGTAATGTTCAATATCCTTTATTTTGTAGGTTTCTGTTTTAATTTAATGTACAAATATATTGTACAAAAAAGTTCTTTTGTATGTTTATGTATTAATTTATTACACAAATATAGTGTTCTGTATCCCTTATTTTGCAGGTTTTTATATTAATTAAATGTACAAATATTTTGTACAAAAAAATTGTTTTCTAGATTTTTATATTTTTCATTGCACGTAAAAACAGTTTTAATATTTACGAGAAGCAAATATGTTGTGCAATAACCAATTGGCAATATCTATTTTTAATTCAGTTTATCGAAGTCGCTTGTATTTTTTTGAACATGAAACTAAAAATTATTTTGTGGGTTTCTGTACTTTATAAATCGTAGTCGATTATATTATTTTGAACATGAAAACGAAACGTTATTTTGAAGGTTTCTGTATTAATTTAATGTACAAATATATTGCATACCTAATTGATATCTCAATATATATTTCTGTATTAATTTAATGTAAAAAAGAATTGTTTTGTAGATTTATATTTAATTTATTATACAAATACAATTATCAATGTCCGTTATTTTGTGGAATTTTATATTAATTTAATGTACAAATATATTGCACAAAAAAATTGTTTTGTATTTAAATTAATAAATTTAATGCACAAATATATTGTTCAAAAAGTTGTTTTGTATGTTTATGTATTAATTTATTGCACAAATATAGTGTTCTGTATCCCTTATTTTGCAGGTTTTTATATTAATTAAATGTAAAATATTTTGTATAAAAAAATTGTTTTCTAGATTTTTGTATTAACATTGCACGTAAAAACAGTTATAATATTTACGAGAAGCAAATATGTTGTGCAATAACCAATTGGCAATATCTAATTTTAGTTATACATCGAATTCGATTGTATTATATTGATCATGAAACCAAAAATTATTTTGAAGGTTTTTGTATTAATTTAATGTACAAATATATTGTTAAAAAAAAGTTGTTTTGTAGGTTTTTAGAAGGAAATATGTTTGCAATAACCAATTGGCAATATCTAATTTTAATTTAGTTTATACATCGAAGTCGATTGTATTATTTTGATCATGAAACCAAAAATTATTTTGAAGGAATTTGTATTAATTTAACGAACAAATATATTGTTAAAATAAGTTGTTTTGTAGGTTTTTGTATTAATTTATTGCACAAATATAGTGTTCTGTATTCCTTATTTTGAAGGTTTTTATATTAATTAAATGTAAAATATTTTGTATAAAAAAATTGTTTTCTAGATTTTTGTATTAACATTGCACGTAAAAACAGTTATAATATTTACGAGAAGCAAATATGTTGTGCAATAACCAATTGGCAATATCTAATTTTAGTTCTACATCTTAGTCGATTATCTTATTTTGAACATGAAAACCAAAAATTCTTTTTTTGTATTAATTTATTGTACAAATATAATGTTCAGTATCCCTTATTTTGCAGGATTTTATATTAATATAATGTAAAAATATTATGTACAAAACAATTGTTTTCTAGATTTTTATATTAATTTATCATACAAAAATAATGTTCAATATCCCTTTTTCGATAACTAATTGATGCGATACCTATGATACCTATTTGGTATCAATTTTCGTATTTTGCACATTTTGCACACAAATTGTTTTCTAGAATTTTATATAAACGTTGCACGTAAAAACAGTTTTAATATTTACGAGAAGCAAATATGTTGTGCAATATCTAGTTTTAGTTATACATCGAAGTCGATTATATTATTTTGAACATGAAAACCAAAAATTATTTTGAAGGTTTCTGTATTTATTTAATGTACAAATATATTGTACAAAAAATTGTTTTGTAGGTTTTTATATTAATTTATTGTACAAACGTAATGTTCAATATCCTTTATTTTGTAGGTTTCTGTTTTAATTTAATGTACAAATATATTGTACAAATAGTTGTTTGTAGGTTTTTATATTAATTTATTGTACAAATATAATGTTCAATATACCTTATTTTGTAGGTTTTTATATTAATTTAATGTACAAATATATTGCACAAAAAAATTGTTTTGTATTTAAATTAATAAATTTAATGCACAAATATATTGTTCAAAAAGTTGTTTTGTATGTTTATGTATTAATTTATTGCACAAATATAGTGTTCTGTATCCCTTATTTTGCAGGTTTTTATATTAATTAAATGTACAAATATTTTGTACAAAAAAATTGTTTTCTAGATTTTTATATTAACATTGCACGTAAAAACAGTTTTAATATTTACGAGAAGCAAATATGTTGTGCAATAACCAATTGGCAATATCTATTTTTAATTCAGTTTATCGAAGTCGCTTGTATTTTTTTGAACATGAAACTAAAAATTATTTTGTGGGTTTCTGTACTTTATAAAACGTAGTCGATTATATTATTTTAAACATGAAAACGAAAAGTTATTTTGAAGGTTTCTGTATTAATTTAATGTACAAATATATTGCATACCTAATTGATATCTCAATAGATATTTCTGTATTAATTTAATGTACAAAAGAATTGTTTTGTAGATTTATATTTAATTTATTATACAAATACAATTATCAATGTCCGTTATTTTGTGGAATTTTATATTCATTTAATGTACAAATATATTGCACAAAAAAATTGTTTTGTAGTTAAATTAATAAATTTAATGAACAAATATATTGTACAAAAAAGTTGTTTTGTTGGTTTTTGTATTAATTTATTGTACAAATATAATGTTCAGTATCGCTTATTTTGCAGGTTTTTATATTAATTAAATGTACAAATATTTTGTACAAAAAAATTGTTTTCTAGATTTTTATATTAACATTGCACGTAAAAACAGTTTTAATATTTACGAGAAGCAAATATGTTGTGCAATATCTAGTTTTAGTTATACATCGAAGTCGATTATATTATTTTGAACATGAAAACCAAAAATTATTTTGAAGGTTTCTGTATTTATTTAATGTACAAATATATTGTACAAAAAATTGTTTTGTAGGTTTTTATATTAATTTATTGTACAAACGTAATATTCAATATCCTTTATTTTGTAGGTTTCTGTTTTAATTTAATGTACAAATATATTGTACAAAAAAGTTGTTTGTAGGTTTTTATATTAATTTATTGTTCAAAAAGTTGTTTTGTATGTTTATGTATTAATTTATTGCACAAATATAGTGTTCTGTATCCCTTATTTTGCAGGTTTTTATATTAATCAAATGTACAAATATTTTGTACAAAAAAATTGTTTTCTAGATTTTTGTAATAACATTGCACGTAAAAACAGTTATAATATTTACGAGAAGCAAATATGTTGTGCAATGACCAATTGGCAATATCTAATTTTAGTTCTACATCTTAGTCGATTATCTTATTTTGAACATGAAAACCAAAAATTATTTTTTTGTATTAATTTATTGTACAAATATAATGTTCAGTATCCCTTATTTTGCGGGATTTTATATTAATATAATGTAAAAATATTATGTACAAAACAATTGTTTTCTAGATTTTTATATAAATTTATCATACAAAAATAATGTTCAATATCCCTTTTTCGATAACTAATTGATGCGATACCTATGATACCTATTTGGTATCAATTTTCGTATTTTGCACATTTTGCACACAAATTGTTTTCTAGAATTTTATATAAACATTGCACGTAAAAACAGTTTTAATATTTACGAGAAGCAAATATGTTGTGCAATATCTAGTTTTAGTTATACATCGAAGTCGATTATATTATTTTGAACATGAAAACCAAAAATTATTTTGAAGGTTTCTGTATTTATTTAATGTACAAATATATTGTACAAAAAATTGTTTTGTAGGTTTTTTTATTAATTTATTGTACAAACGTAATGTTCAATATCCTTTATTTTGTAGGTTTCTGTTTTAATTTAATGTACAAATATATTGTACAAAAAAGTTGTTTGTAGGTTTTTATATTAATTTATTGTACAAATATAATGTTCAATATACCTTATTTTGTAGGTCTTTATATTAATTTAATGTACAAATATATTGCACAAAAAAATTGTTTTGTATTTAAATTAATAAATTTAATGCACAAATATATTGTTCAAAAAGTTGTTTTGTATGTTTATGTATTAATTTATTGCACAAATATAGTGTTCTGTATCCCTTATTTTGCAGGTTTTTATATTAATTAAATGTACAAATATTTTGTACAAAAAAATTGTTTTCTAGATTTTTGTATTAACATTGCACGTAAAAACAGTTATAATATTTACGAGAAGCAAATATGTTGTGCAATAACCAATTGGCAATATCTAATTTTAGTTCTACATCTTAATCGATTATCTTATTTTGAACATGAAAACCAAAAATTATTTTTTTGTATTAATTTATTGTACAAATATAATGTTCAGTATTCCTTATTTTGCAGGATTTTATATTAATATAATGTAAAAATATTTTGTACAAAACAATTGTTTTCTAGATTTTTATATTAATTTATTATACAAAAATAATGTTCAATATCCCTTTTTCGATAACTAATTGATGCGATACCTATGATACCTATTTGGTATCAATTTTCGTATTTTGCACATTTTGCACACAAATTCTTTTTTAGAATTTTATATAAACATTGCACGTAAAAACAGTTTTAATATTTACGAGAAGCAAATATGTTGTGCAATATCTAGTTTTAGTTATACATCGAAGTCGATTATATTATTTTGAACATGAAAACCAAAAATTATTTTGAAGGTTTCTGTATTTATTTAATGTACAAATATATTGTACAAAAAATTGTTTTGTAGGTTTTTTTATTAATTTATTGTACAAACGTAATGTTCAATATCCTTTATTTTGTAGGTTTCTGTTTTAATTTAATGTACAAATATATTGTACAAAAAAGTTGTTTGTAGGTTTTTATATTAATTTATTGTACAAATATAATGTTCAATATACCTTATTTTGTAGGTTTTTATATTAATTTAGTGTACAAAAAAATTGTTTTGTAGTTAAATTAATAAATTTAATGAACAAATATATTGTACAAAAAAGTTGTTTTGTTGGTTTTTGTATTAATTTATTGTACAAATATAATGTTCAGTATCCCTTATTTTGCAGGTTTTATATTAATTAAATGTACAAATATTTTGTACAAAAAAATTGTTTTCTAGATTTTTATATTAACATTGCACGTAAAAACAGTTTTAATATTTACGAGAAGCAAATATGTTGTGCAATAACCAATTGGCAATATCTATTTTTAATTCAGTTTATCGAAGTCGCTTGTATTTTTTTGAACATGACTCTAAAAATTATTTTGTGGGTTTCTGTACTTTATAAAACGTAGTCGATTATATTATTTTAAACATGAAAACGAAAAGTTATTTTGAAGGTTTCTGTATTAATTTAATGTACAAATATATTGCATACCTAATTGATATCTCAATAGATATTTCTGTATTAATTTAATGTACAAAAGAATTATTTTGTAGATTTATATTTAATTTATTATACAAATACAATTATCAATGTCCGTTATTTTGTGGAATTTTATATTCATTTAATGTACAAATATATTGCACAAAAAAATTGTTTTGTAGTTAAATTAATAAATTTAATGAACAAATATATTGTACAAAAAAGTTGTTTTGTTGGTTTTTGTATTAATTTATTGTACAAATATAATGTTCAGTATCGCTTATTTTGCAGGTTTTTATATTAATTAAATGTACAAATATTTTGTACAAAAAAATTGTTTTCTAGATTTTTATATTAACATTGCACGTAAAAACAGTTTTAATATTTACGAGAAGCAAATATGTTGTGCAATATCTAATTTTAGTTATACATCGAAGTCGATTATATTATTTTGAACATGAAAACCAAAAATTATTTTGAAGGTTTCTGTATTTATTTAATGTACAAATATATTGTACAAAAAATTGTTTTGTAGGTTTTTAAATTAATTTATTGTACAAACGTAATGTTCAATATCCTTTATTTTGTAGGTTTCTGTTTTAATTTAATGTACAAATATATTGTACAAAAAAGTTGTTTGTAGGTGTTTATATTAATTTATTGTACAAATATAATGTTCAATATCCCTTATTTTGTAGGTTTCTGTTTTAATTTAATGTACAAATATATTGTACAAAAAAGTTGTTTGTAGGTGTTTATATTAATTTATTGTACAAATATAATGTTCAATATCCCTTATTTTGCAGGTTTCTGTTTTAATTTAATGTACAAATATATTGTACAAAAAAGTTCTTTTGTATGTTTATGTATTAATTTATTACACAAATATAGTGTTCTGTATCCCTTATTTTGCAGGTTTTTATATTAATTTAATGTACAAATATTTTGTACAAAAAAATTGTTTTCTAAATTTTTGTATTAACATTGCACGTAAAAACAGTTTTAATATTTACGAGAAGCAAATATGTTGTGCAATAACCAATTGGCAATATCTATTTTTAATTCAGTTTATCGAAGTCGCTTGTATTTTTTTGAACATGAAACTAAAAATTATTTTATGGGTTTCTGTACTTTATAAATCGTAGTCGATTATATTATTTTGAACATGAAAACGAAAAGTTATTTTGAAGGTTTCTGTATTAATTTAATGTACAAATATATTGCATACCTAATTGATATCTCAATAGATATTTCTGTATTAATTTAATGTACAAAAGAATTGTTTTGTAGATTTATATTTAATTTATACAAATACAATTATCATTGTCCGTTATTTTGTGGAATTTTATATTAATTGAATGTACAAATATATTGCACAAAAAAATTGTTTTGGTTAAATTAAAAAATTTAATGAACAAATATATTGTACAAAAAAGTTGTTTTGTTGGTTTTTGTATTAATTTATTGTACAAATATAATGTTCAGTATCGCTTATTTTGCAGGTTTTTATATTAATTAAATGTACAAATATTTTGTACAAAAAAATTGTTTTCTAGATTTTTATATTAACATTGCACGTAAAAACAGTTTTAATATTTACGAGAAGCAAATTGTTGTGCAATATCTAATTTTAGTTATACATCGAAGTCGATTATATTATTTTGAACATGAAAACCAAAAATTATTTTGAAGGTTTCTGTATTTATTTAATGTACAAATATATTGTACAAAAAATTGTTTTGTAGGTTTTTTTATTAATTTATTGTACAAACGTAATGTTCAATATCCTTTATTTTGTAGGTTTCTGTTTTAATTTAATGTACAAATATATTGTACAAAAAAGTTCTTTTGTATGTTTATGTATTAATTTATTACACAAATATAGTGTTCTGTATCCCTTATTTTGCAGGTTTTTATATTAATTAAATGTACAAATATTTTGTACAAAAAAATTGTTTTCTAAATTTTTGTATTAACATTGCACGTAAAAACAGTTATAATATTTACGAGAAGCAAATATGTTGTGCAATAACCAATTGGCAATATCTAATTTAGTTCTACATCTTAGTCGATTATCTTATTTTGAACATGAAAACCAAAAATTATTTTTTTGTATTAATTTATTGTACAAATATAATGTTCAGTATCCCTTCTTTTGCGGGATTTTATATTAATATAATGTAAAAATATTATGTACAAAACAATTGTTTTCTAGATTTTTATATTAATTTATTATACAAAAATAATGTTCAATATCCCTTTTTCGATAACTAATTGATGCGATACCTATGATACCTATTTGGTATCAATTTTCGTATTTTGCACATTTTGCACACAAATTGTTTTCTAGAATTTTATATAAACATTGCACGGAAAAACAGTTTTAATATTTACGAGAAGCAAATATGTTGTGCAATATCTAGTTTTAGTTATACATCGAAGTCGATTATATTATTTTGAACATGAAAACCAAAAATTATTTTGAAGGTTTCTGTATTTATTTAATGTACAAATATATTGTACAAAAAATTGTTTTGTAGGTTTTTATATTAATTTATTGTACAAACGTAATATTCAATATCCTTTATTTTGTAGGTTTCTGTTTTAATTTAATGTACAAATATATTGTACAAAAAAGCTGTTTGTAGGTTTTTATATTAATTTATTGTTCAAAAAGTTGTTTTGTATGTTTATGTATTAATTTATTGCACAAATATAGTGTTCTGTATCCCTTATTTTGCAGGTTTTTATATTAATCAAATGTACAAATATTTTGTACAAAAAAATTGTTTTCTAGATTTTTGTATTAACATTGCACGTAAAAACAGTTATAATATTTACGAGAAGCAAATATGTTGTGCAATGACCAATTGGCAATATCTAATTTAGTTCTACATCTTAGTCGATTATCTTATTTTGAACATGAAAACCAAAAATTATTTTTTTGTATTAATTTATTGTACAAATATAATGTTCAGTATCCCTTATTTTGCGGGATTTTATATTAATATAATGTAAAAATATTATGTACAAAACAATTGTTTTCTAGATTTTTATATTAATTTATTATACAAAAATAATGTTCAATATCCCTTTTTCGATAACTAATTGACCTATGATACCTATTTGGTATCAATTTTCGTATTTTGCACATTTTGCACACAAATTGTTTTCTAGAATTTTATATAAACATTGCACGTAAAAACAGTTTTAATATTTACGAGAAGCAAATATGTTGTGCAATATCTAGTTTTAGTTATACATCGAAGTCGATTATATTATTTTGAACATGAAAACCAAAAATTATTTTGAAGGTTTCTGTATTTATTTAATGTACAAATATATTGTACAAAAAATTGTTTTGTAGGTTTTTTTATTAATTTATTGTACAAACGTAATGTTCAATATCCTTTATTTTGTAGGTTTCTGTTTTAATTTAATGTACAAATATATTGTACAAAAAAGTTGTTTGTAGGTTTTTATATTAATCTATTGTACAAATATAATGTTCAATATACCTTATTTTGTAGGTTTTTATATTAATTTAATGTACAAATATATTGCACAAAAAAATTGTTTTGTATTTAAATTAATAAATTTAATGCACAAATATATTGTTCAAAAAGTTGTTTTGTATGTTTATGTATTAATTTATTGCACAAATATAGTGTTCTGTATCCCTTATTTTGCAGGTTTTTATATTAATTAAATGTACAAATATTTTGTACAAAAAAATTGTTTTCTAGATTTTTGTATTAACATTGCACGTAAAAACAGTTATAATATTTACGAGAAGCAAATATGTTGTGCAATAACCAATTGGCAATATCTATTTTTAATTCAGTTTATCGAAGTCGCTTGTATTTTTTTGAACATGAAACTAAAAATTATTTTGTGGGTTTCTGTACTTTATAAAACGTAGTCGATTATATTATTTTAAACATGAAAACGAAAAGTTATTTTGAAGGTTTCTGTATTAATTTAATGTACAAATAAATTGCATACCTAATTGATATCTCAATAGATATTTCTGTATTAATTTAATGTACAAAAGAATTGTTTTGTAGATTTATATTTAATTTATTATACAAATACAATTATCAATGTCCGTTATTTTGTGGAATTTTATATTCATTTAATGTACAAATATATTGCACAAAAAAATTGTTTTGTAGTTAAATTAATAAATTTAATGAACAAATATATTGTACAAAAAAGTTGTTTTGTTGGTTTTTGTATTAATTTATTGTACAAATATAATGTTCAGTATCGCTTATTTTGCAGGTTTTTATATTAATTAAATGTACAAATATTTTGTACAATAAAATTGTTTTCTAGATTTTTATATTAACATTGCACGTAAAAACAGTTTAATATTTACGAGAAGTAAATATGTTGTGCAATATCTAATTTTAGTTATACATCGAAGTCGATTATATTATATTGAACATGAAAACCAAAAATTATTTTGGAGCTTTCTGTATTCATTTAATGTACAAATATATTGTACAAAAAATTGTTTTGTAGGTTTTTAAATTAATTTATTGTACAAACGTAATGTTCAATATCCTTTATTTTGTAGGTTTCTGTTTTAATTTAATGTACAAATATATTGTACAAAAAAGTTGTTTGTAGGTTTTTATATTAATTTATTGTTCAAAAAGTTGTTTTGTATGTTTATGTATTAATTTATTGCACAAATATAGTGTTCTGTATCCCTTATTTTGCAGGTTTTTATATAAATTAAATGTACAAATATTTTGTACAAAACAATTTTTTTCTAGATTTTTATATTAACATTGCACGTAAAAACAGTTTAATATTTACGAGAAGTAAATATGTTGTGCAATATCTAATTTTAGTTATACATCGAAGTCGATTATATTATATTGAACATGAAAACCAAAAATTATTTTGGAGCTTTCTGTATTCATTTAATGTACAAATATATTGTACAAAAAATTGTTTTGTAGGTTTTTAAATTAATTTATTGTACAAACGTAATGTTCAATATCCTTTATTTTGTAGGTTTCTGTTTTAATTTAATGTACAAATATATTGTACAAAAAAGTTGTTTGTAGGTTTTTATATTAATTTATTGTTCAAAAAGTTGTTTTGTATGTTTATGTATTAATTTATTGCACAAATATAGTGTTCTGTATCCCTTATTTTGCAGGTTTTTATATAAATTAAATGTACAAATATTTTGTACAAAACAATTTTTTTCTAGATTTTTATATTAACATTGCACGTAAAAACAGTTATAATATTTACGAGAAGCAAATATGTTGTGCAATAACCAATTGGCAATATCTATTTTTAATTCAGTTTATCGAAGTCGCTTGTATTTTTTTGAACATGAAACTAAAAATTATTTTGTGGGTTTCTGTACTTTATAAATCGTAGTCGATTATATTATTTTGAACATGAAAACGAAAAGTTATTTTGAAGGTTTCTGTATTAATTTAATGTACAAATATATTGTACAAAAAATTGTTTTGTAGGTTTTTATATTAATTTATTGTACAAATATAATGTTCAATATCCCTTATTTTGTAGGTTTTTATATTAATTGAATGTACAAATATATTGCACAAAAAAATTGTTTTGTAGTTAAATTAATAAATTTTATGAACAAATATATTATACAAAAAAGTTGTTTTGTTGGTTTTTGTATTAATTTATTGTACAAATATAATGTTCAGTATCGCTTATTTTGCAGGTTTTTATATTAATTAAATGTACAAATATTTTGTACAATAAAATTGTTTTCTAGATTTTTATATTAACATTGCACGTAAAAACAGTTTTAATATTTACGAGAAGCAAATATGTTGTGCAATATCTAATTTTAGTTATACATCGAAGTCGATTATATTATTTTGAACATGAAAACCAAAAATTATTTTGAAGGTTTCTGTATTTATTTAATGTAAAAATATATTGTACAAAAAATTGTTTTGTAGGTTTTTAAATTAATTTATTGTACAAACGTAATGTTCTATATCCTTTATTTTGTAGGTTTCTGTTTTAATTTAATGTACAAATATATTGTACAAAAAAGTTGTTTGTAGGTTTTTATATTAATTTATTGTACAAATATAATGTTCAATATCCCTTATTTTGTAGGTTTTTATATTAATTTAATGTACAAATATATTGCACAAAAAAATTGTTTTGTATTTAAATTAATAAATTTAATGCACAAATATATTGTTCAAAAAGTTGTTTTGTATGTTTATGTATTAATTTATTGCACAAATATAGTGTTCTGTATCCCTTATTTTGCAGGTTTTTATATTAATTAAATGTACAAATATTTTGTACAAAAAAATTGTTTTCTAGATTTTTGAATTAACATTGCACGTAAAAACAGTTTTAATATTTACGAGAAGTAAATATGTTGTGCAATAACCAATTGCAATATCTATTTTTAATTCAGTTTATCGAAGTCGCTTGTATTTTTTTGAACATGAAACTAGAAATTATTTTGTGGGTTTCTGTACTTTATAAATCGTAGTCGATTATATTATTTTGAACATGAAAACCAAAAATTATTTTGAAGGTTTCTGTATTTATTTAATGTACAAATATATTGTACAAAAAATTGTTTTGTAGGTTTTTATATTAATTTATTGTACAAACGTAATGTTCAATATCCTTTATTTTGTAGGTTTCTGTTTTAATTTAATGTTGTTTGTAGGTTTTTATATTAATTTATTGTACAAATATAATGTTCAATATCCCTTATTTTGTAGGTTTTTATATTAATTTAATGTACAAATATATTGCACAAAAAAATTGTTTTGTATTTAAATTAATAAATTGAATGCACAAATATATTGTTCAAAAAGTTTTTTTGTATGTTTATGTATTAATTTATTGCACAAATATAGTGTTCTGTATCCCTTATTTTGCAGGTTTTTATATTAATTAAATGTACAAATATTTTGTACAAAAAAATTGTTTTCTAGATTTTTGTATTAACATTGCACGTAAAAACAGTTATTATATTTACGAGAAGCAAATATGTTGTGCAATAACCAATTGGCAATATCTAATTTTAGTTCTACATCTTAGTCGATTATCTTATTTTGAACATGAAAACCAAAAATTATTTTTTTGTATTAATTTATTGTACAAATATAATGTTCAGTATTCCTTATTTTGCAGGATTTTATATTAATATAATGTAAAAATATTTTGTACAAAACAATTGTTTTCTAGATTTTTATATTAATTTATCATACAAAAATAATGTTCAATATCCCTTTTTCGATAACTAATTGATGCGATACCTATGATACCTATTTGGTATCAATTTTCGTATTTTGCACATTTTGCACACAAATTGTTTTCTAGAATTTTATATAAACGTTGCACGTAAAAACAGTTTTAATATTTACGAGAAGCAAATATGTTGTGCAATATCTAGTTTTAGTTATACATCGAAGTCGATTATATTATTTTGAACATGAAAACCAAAAATTATTTTGAAGGTTTCTGTATTTATTTAATGTACAAATATATTGTACAAAAAATTGTTTTGTAGGTTTTTATATTAATTTATTGTACAAACGTAATGTTCAATATCCTTTATTTTGTAGGTTTCTGTTTTAATTTAATGTACAAATATATTGTACAAATAGTTGTTTGTAGGTTTTTATATTAATTTATTGTACAAATATAATGTTCAATATACCTTATTTTGTAGGTTTTTATATTAATTTAATGTACAAATATATTGCACAAAAAAATTGTTTTGTATTTAAATTAATAAATTTAATGCACAAATATATTGTTCAAAAAGTTGTTTTGTATGTTTATGTATTAATTTATTGCACAAATATAGTGTTCTGTATCCCTTATTTTGCAGGTTTTTATATTAATTAAATGTACAAATATTTTGTACAAAAAAATTGTTTTCTAAATTTTTGTATTCACATTGCACGTAAAAACAGTTATAATATTTACGAGAAGCAAATATGTTGTGCAATAACCAATTGGCAACATCTATTTGTAATTCAGTTTATCGAAGTCGCTTGTATTTTTTTGAACATGAAACTAAAAATTATTTTGTGGGTTTCTGTACTTTATAAATCGTAGTCGATTATATTATTTTGAACATGAAAACGAAAAGTTATTTTGAAGGTTTCTGTATTAATTTAATGTACAAATATATTGCATACCTAATTGATATCTCAATAGATATTTCTGTATTAATTTAATGTACAAATATATTGCATACCTAATTGATATCTCAATAGATATTTCTGTATTAATTTAATGTACAAAAGAATTGTTTTGTAGATTTATATTTAATTTATTATACAAATACAATTTTCAATGTCCGTTATTTTGTGGAATTTTATATTAATTGAATGTACAAATATATTGTACAAAAAAATTGTTTTGTAGTTAAATTAATAAATTTAATGAACAAATATATTGTACAAAAAAGTTGTTTTGTTGTTTTTTGTATTAATTTATTGTACAAATATAATGTTCAGTATCGCTTATTTTGCAGGTTTTTATATTAATTAAATGTACAAATATTTTGTACAAAAAAATTGTTTTCTAGATTTTTATATTAACATTGCACGTAAATCAGTTTTAATATTTACGAGATTTAGTTATACATCGAAGTCGATTATATTATTTTGAACATGAAAACCAAAAATTATTTTGAAGGTTTCTGTATTTATTTAATGTACAAATATATTGTACAAAAAATTGTTTTGTAGGTTTTTATATTAATTTATTGTACAAACGTAATGTTCAATATCCTTTATTTTGTAGGTTTCTGTTTTAATTTAATGTACAAATATATTGTACAAATAGTTGTTTGTAGGTTTTTATATTAATTTATTGTACAAATATAATGTTCAATATACCTTATTTTGTAGGTTTTTATATTAATTTAATGTACAAATATATTGCACAAAAAAATTGTTTTGTATTTAAATTAATAAATTTAATGCACAAATATATTGTTCAAAAAGTTGTTTTGTATGTTTATGTATTAATTTATTGCACAAATATAGTGTTCTGTATCCCTTATTTTGCAGGTTTTTATATTAATTAAATGTACAAATATTTTGTACAAAAAAATTGTTTTCTAAATTTTTGTATTCACATTGCACGTAAAAACAGTTATAATATTTACGAGAAGCAAATATGTTGTGCAATAACCAATTGGCAACATCTATTTGTAATTCAGTTTATCGGAGTCGCTTGTATTTTTTTGAACATGAAACTAAAAATTATTTTGTGGGTTTCTGTACTTTATAAATCGTAGTCGATTATATTATTTTGAACATGAAAACGAAAAGTTATTTTGAAGGTTTCTGTATTAATTTAATGTACAAATATATTGCATACCTAATTGATATCTCAATAGATATTTCTGTATTAATTTAATGTACAAATATATTGCATACCTAATTGATATCTCAATAGATATTTCTGTATTAATTTAATGTACAAAAGAATTGTTTTGTAGATTTATATTTAATTTATTATACAAATACAATTTTCAATGTCCGTTATTTTGTGGAATTTTATATTAATTGAATGTACAAATATATTGTACAAAAAAATTGTTTTGTAGTTAAATTAATAAATTTAATGAACAAATATATTGTACAAAAAAGTTGTTTTGTTGTTTTTTGTATTAATTTATTGTACAAATATAATGTTCAGTATCGCTTATTTTGCAGGTTTTTATATTAATTAAATACAAATATTTTGTACAAAAAAATTGTTTTCTAGATTTTTATTTAACATTGCACGTAAAAACAGTTATAATATTTACGAGAAGCAAATATGTTGTGCAATAACCAATTGGCAATATCTAATTTAGTTCTACATCTTAGTCGATTATCTTATTTTGAACATGAAAACCAAAAATTATTTTTTTGTATTAATTTATTGTACAAATATAATGTTCAGTATCCCTTCTTTTGCGGGATTTTATATTAATATAATGTAAAAATATTATGTACAAAACAATTGTTTTCTAGATTTTTATATTAATTTATTATACAAAAATAATGTTCAATATCCCTTTTTCGATAACTAATTGATGCGATACCTATGATACCTATTTGGTATCAATTTTCGTATTTTGCACATTTTGCACACAAATTGTTTTCTAGAATTTTATATAAACATTGCACGGAAAAACAGTTTTAATATTTACGAGAAGCAAATATGTTGTGCAATATCTAGTTTTAGTTATACATCGAAGTCGATTATATTATTTTGAACATGAAAACCAAAAATTATTTTGAAGGTTTCTGTATTTATTTAATGTACAAATATATTGTACAAAAAATTGTTTTGTAGGTTTTTATATTAATTTATTGTACAAACGTAATGTTCAATATCCTTTATTTTGTAGGTTTCTGTTTTAATTTTTACAAATATATTGTACAAAAAAGTTGTTTGTAGGTTTTTATATTAATTTATTGTACAAATATAATGTTCAATATCCCTTATTTTGTAGGTTTTTATATTAATTTAATGTACAAATATATTGCACAAAAAAATTGTTTTGTATTTAAATTAATAAATTTAATGCACAAATATATTGTTCAAAAAGTTGTTTTGTATGTTTATGTATTAATTTATTGCACAAATATAGTGTTCTGTATCCCTTATTTTGCAGGTTTTTATATTAATTAAATGTACAAATATTTTGTACAAAAAAATTGTTTTCTAGATTTTTGTATTAACATTGCACGTAAAAACAGTTATTATATTTACGAGAAGCAAATATGTTGTGCAATAACCAATTGGCAATATCTAATTTTAGTTCTACATCTTAGTCGATTATCTTATTTTGAACATGAAAACCAAAAATTATTTTTTTGTATTAATTTATTGTACAAATATAATGTTCAGTATTCCTTATTTTGCAGGATTTTATATTAATATAATGTAAAAATATTTTGTACAAAACAATTGTTTTCTAGATTTTTATATTAATTTATCATACAAAAATAATGTTCAATATCCCTTTTTCGATAACTAATTGATGCGATACCTATGATACCTATTTGGTATCAATTTTCGTATTTTGCACATTTTGCACACAAATTGTTTTCTAGAATTTTATATAAACGTTGCACGTAAAAACAGTTTTAATATTTACGAGAAGCAAATATGTTGTGCAATATCTAGTTTTAGTTATACATCGAAGTCGATTATATTATTTTGAACATGAAAACCAAAAATTATTTTGAAGGTTTCTGTATTTATTTAATGTACAAATATATTGTACAAAAAATTGTTTTGTAGGTTTTTATATTAATTTATTGTACAAACGTAATGTTCAATATCCTTTATTTTGTAGGTTTCTGTTTTAATTTAATGTACAAATATATTGTACAAATAGTTGTTTGTAGGTTTTTATATTAATTTATTGTACAAATATAATGTTCAATATACCTTATTTTGTAGGTTTTTATATTAATTTAATGTACAAATATATTGCACAAAAAAATTGTTTTGTATTTAAATTAATAAATTTAATGCACAAATATATTGTTCAAAAAGTTGTTTTGTATGTTTATGTATTAATTTATTGCACAAATATAGTGTTCTGTATCCCTTATTTTGCAGGTTTTTATATTAATTAAATGTACAAATATTTTGTACAAAAAAATTGTTTTCTAAATTTTTGTATTCACATTGCACGTAAAAACAGTTATAATATTTACGAGAAGCAAATATGTTGTGCAATAACCAATTGGCAACATCTATTTGTAATTCAGTTTATCGAAGTCGCTTGTATTTTTTTGAACATGAAACTAAAAATTATTTTGTGGGTTTCTGTACTTTATAAATCGTAGTCGATTATATTATTTTGAACATGAAAACGAAAAGTTATTTTGAAGGTTTCTGTATTAATTTAATGTACAAATATATTGCATACCTAATTGATATCTCAATAGATATTTCTGTATTAATTTAATGTACAAATATATTGCATACCTAATTGATATCTCAATAGATATTTCTGTATTAATTTAATGTACAAAAGAATTGTTTTGTAGATTTATATTTAATTTATTATACAAATACAATTTTCAATGTCCGTTATTTTGTGGAATTTTATATTAATTGAATGTACAAATATATTGTACAAAAAAATTGTTTTGTAGTTAAATTAATAAATTTAATGAACAAATATATTGTACAAAAAAGTTGTTTTGTTGTTTTTTGTATTAATTTATTGTACAAATATAATGTTCAGTATCGCTTATTTTGCAGGTTTTTATATTAATTAAATGTACAAATATTTTGTACAAAAAAATTGTTTTCTAGATTTTTATATTAACATTGCACGTAAATCAGTTTTAATATTTACGAGATTTAGTTATACATCGAAGTCGATTATATTATTTTGAACATGAAAACCAAAAATTATTTTGAAGGTTTCTGTATTTATTTAATGTACAAATATATTGTACAAAAAATTGTTTTGTAGGTTTTTATATTAATTTATTGTACAAACGTAATGTTCAATATCCTTTATTTTGTAGGTTTCTGTTTTAATTTAATGTACAAATATATTGTACAAATAGTTGTTTGTAGGTTTTTATATTAATTTATTGTACAAATATAATGTTCAATATACCTTATTTTGTAGGTTTTTATATTAATTTAATGTACAAATATATTGCACAAAAAAATTGTTTTGTATTTAAATTAATAAATTTAATGCACAAATATATTGTTCAAAAAGTTGTTTTGTATGTTTATGTATTAATTTATTGCACAAATATAGTGTTCTGTATCCCTTATTTTGCAGGTTTTTATATTAATTAAATGTACAAATATTTTGTACAAAAAAATTGTTTTCTAAATTTTTGTATTCACATTGCACGTAAAAACAGTTATAATATTTACGAGAAGCAAATATGTTGTGCAATAACCAATTGGCAACATCTATTTGTAATTCAGTTTATCGGAGTCGCTTGTATTTTTTTGAACATGAAACTAAAAATTATTTTGTGGGTTTCTGTACTTTATAAATCGTAGTCGATTATATTATTTTGAACATGAAAACGAAAAGTTATTTTGAAGGTTTCTGTATTAATTTAATGTACAAATATATTGCATACCTAATTGATATCTCAATAGATATTTCTGTATTAATTTAATGTACAAAAGAATTGTTTTGTAGATTTATATTTAATTTATTATACAAATACAATTTTCAATGTCCGTTATTTTGTGGAATTTTATATTAATTGAATGTACAAATATATTGTACAAAAAAATTGTTTTGTAGTTAAATTAATAAATTTAATGAACAAATATATTGTACAAAAAAGTTGTTTTGTTGTTTTTTGTATTAATTTATTGTACAAATATAATGTTCAGTATCGCTTATTTTGCAGGTTTTTATATTAATTAAATGTACAAATATTTTGTACAAAAAAATTGTTTTCTAGATTTTTATATTAACATTGCACGTAAATCAGTTTTAATATTTACGAGATTTAGTTATACATCGAAGTCGATTATATTATTTTGAACATGAAAACCAAAAATTATTTTGAAGGTTTCTGTATTTATTTAATGTACAAATATATTGTACAAAAAATTGTTTTGTAGGTTTTTATATTAATTTATTGTACAAACGTAATGTTCAATATCCTTTATTTTGTAGGTTTCTGTTTTAATTTAATGTACAAATATATTGTACAAAAAAGTTGTTTGTAGGTTTTTATATTAATTTATTGTACAAATATAATGTTCAATATCCCTTATTTTGTAGGTTTTTATATTAATTTAATGTACAAATATATTGCACAAAAAAATTGTTTTGTATTTAAATTAATAAATTTAATGCACAAATATATTGTTCAAAAAGTTGTTTTGTATGTTTATGTATTAATTTATTGCACAAATATAGTGTTCTGTATCCCTTATTTTGCAGGTTTTTATATTAATTAAATGTACAAATATTTTGTACAAAAAAATTGTTTTCTAGATTTTCGTATTAACATTGC
Source organism: Coelopa pilipes (assembly GCA_947389925.1). Classification (NCBI taxonomy): domain Eukaryota; kingdom Metazoa; phylum Arthropoda; class Insecta; order Diptera; family Coelopidae; genus Coelopa; species Coelopa pilipes. The sequence continues at coordinate 14,200,807 of OX376700.1, forward strand.
ACGTAAAAACAGTTATAATATTTACGAGAGGCAAATATGTTGTGCAATAACCATTGGCAGTATCTAATTTTAGTTCTACATCTTAGTCGATTATCTTATTTTGAACATGAAAACCAAAAATTATTTTTTTGTATTAATTTAATGTACAAATATAATGTTCAGTATCCCTTATTTTGCAGGATTTTATATTAATATAATGTAAAAATATTTTGTAGAAAACAATTGTTTTCTAGATTTTTATATTAATTTATTATACAAAAATAATGTTCAATATCCCTTTTTCGATAACTAATTGATGCGATACCTATGATACCTATTTGGTATCAATTTTCGTATTTTGCACACAAATTGTTTTCTAGAATTTTATATAAACATTGCACGTAAAAACAGTTTTAATATTTACGAGAAGCAAATATGTTGTGCAATATCTAGTTTTAGTTATACATCGAAGTCGATTATATTATTTTGAACATGAAAACCAAAAATTATTTTGAAGGTTTCTGTATTTATTTAATGTACAAATATATTGTACAAAAAATTGTTTTGTAGGTTTTTATATTAATTTATTGTACAAACGTAATGTTCAATATCCTTTAGGTCCTTTAGGTAGGTTTCTGTTTTAATTTAATGTACAAATATATTGTACAAAAAAGTTGTTTGTAGGTTTTTATATTAATTTATTGTACAAATATAATGTTCAATATACCTTATTTTGTAGGTTTTTATATTAATTTAATGTACAAATATATTGCACAAAAAAATTGTTTTGTAGTTAAATTAATAAATTTAATGAACAAATATATTGTACAAAAAAGTTGTTTTGTTGGTTTTTGTATTAATTTATTGTACAAATATAATGTTCAGTATCCCTTATTTTGCAGGTTTTTATATTAATTAAATGTACAAATATTTTGTACAAAAAAATTGTTTTCTAGATTTTTATATTAACATTGCACGTAAAAACAGTTTTAATATTTACGAGAAGCAAATATGTTGTGCAATAACCAATTGGCAATATCTATTTTTAATTCAGTTTATCGAAGTCGCTTGTATTTTTTTGAACATGAAACTAAAAATTATTTTGTGGGTTTCTGTACTTTATAAATCGTAGTCGATTATATTATTTTGAACATGAAAACGAAAAGTTATTTTGAAGGTTTCTGTATTAATTTAATGTACAAATATATTGCATACCTAATTGATATCTCAATGCGATAACTATTTGGTATCAATTTTCGTATTTTGAACATTGCACGTAAAATTAGTTTTAATATTTACGAGAAGTACAATAACCAATGTACAATAACCAATTGGCAATATCTAATTTTAGTTCTACACTTAGTCGATTATCTTATTTTGAACATGAAAACCAAAAATTATTTTTTTGTATTAATTTATTGTACAAATATAATGTTCAGTATCCCTTATTTTGCAGGATTTTATATTAATATAATGTAATAATATTTTGTACAAAACAATTGTTTTCTAGATTTTTATATTAATTTATTATACAAAAATAATGTTCAATATCCCTTTTTCGATAACTAATTGATGCGATATTAATTTATTGTACATACATATAAATGTTTGCGATACCTATTTGGTATCAATTTTCGTATTTTGCACATTGCACGTAAAAACAGTTTTAATATTTATTTACGAGAAGCAAATATGTTGTACAATAACCAATTGGCAATATCTAATTTTTATTTTGTTTATACATAGAAACCAATTGTATTATTTTGATCATGAAACCAAAAATTATTATGAAGGTTTTTGTATTAATTTAATGTACAAATATATTGTTAAAAAAAGTTGTTTTGTAGGTTTTTAGAAGGAAATATGTTTGCAATAACCAATTGGCAATATCTAATTTTAATTTAGTTTATACATCGAAGTCGATTGTATTATTTTGATCATGAACCCAAAAATTATTTTGAAGGAATTTGTATTAATTTAATGAACAAATATATTGTTCAAAAAGTTATTTTGTATGTTTATGTATTAATTTATGCACAAATATAGTGTTCTGTTTCCCTTATTTTGCAGGTTTTTATATTAATTAAATGTACAAATATTTTGTACAAAAAAATTGTTTTCTAGATTTTTGTATTAACATTGCACGTAAAAACAGTTATAATATTTACGAGAAGCAAATATTTTGTGCAATAACCAATTTATTTAATGTACAAATATATTGTACAAAAAATTGTTTTGTAGGTTTTTATATTAATTTATTGTACAAACGTAATGTTCAATATCCTTTATTTTGTAGGTTTCTGTTTTAATTTAATGTACAAATATATTGCACAAAAGAATTGTTTTGTAGATTTTTTTTTAATTTTTATACAAATATAATGATCAATATCCCTTTTTTGATATCTAATTGATATCTCAATGCGATATTAATTTATTGTACATATAAATGTTAATTATCCCTTTTGCGATAACTATTTGGTAATAATATAATCGATTATATTATTTTGAACATGAAAAACAAAAATTATTTTGAAGGTTTCTGTATTAATTTAATGACCAAAGAATTGTTTTGTAGATTTATATTTAATTTATTGTACAAATACATTTTTCAATATCCGTTATTTTGTGGAATTTTATATTAATTTAATGTACAAATATATTGCACAAAAAAATTGTTTTGTAGTTAAATTAATAAATTTAATGAACAAATATATTGTACAAAAAAGTTGTTTTGTTGGTTTTTGTATTAATTTATTGTACAAATATAATGTTCAGTATCCCTTATTTTTCAGGCTTTTATATTAATTAAATGTACAAATATTTTGTACAAAAAAATTGTTTTCTAGATTTTTATATTAACATTGCACGTAAATCAGTTTTAATATTTACGAGATTTAGTTATACATCGAAGTCGATTATATTATTTTGAACATGAAAACCAAAAATTATTTTGAAGGTTTCTGTATTTATTTAATGTACAAATATATTGTACAAAAAATTGTTTTGTAGGTTTTTATATTAATTTATTGTACAAACGTAATGTTCAATATCCTTTATTTTGTAGGTTTCTGTTTTAATTTAATGTACAAATATATTGTACAAAAAAGTTGTTTGTAGGTTTTTATATTAATTTATTGTACAAATATAATGTTCAATATCCCTTATTTTGTAGGTTTTTATATTAATTTAATGTACAAATATATTGCACAAAAAAATTGTTTTGTATTTAAATTAATAAATTTAATGCACAAATATATTGTTCAAAAAGTTGTTTTGTATGTTTATGTATTAATTTATTGCACAAATATAGTGTTCTGTATCCCTTATTTTGCAGGTTTTTATATTAATTAAATGTACAAATATTTTGTACAAAAAAATTGTTTTCTAGATTTTTGTATTAACATTGCACGTAAAAACAGTTATAATATTTACGAGAGGCAAATATGTTGTGCAATAACCATTGGCAGTATCTAATTTTAGTTCTACATCTTAGTCGATTATCTTATTTTGAACATGAAAACCAAAAATTATTTTTTTGTATTAATTTAATGTACAAATATAATGTTCAGTATCCCTTATTTTGCAGGATTTTATATTAATATAATGTAAAAATATTTTGTAGAAAACAATTGTTTTCTAGATTTTTATATTAATTTATTATACAAAAATAATGTTCAATATCCCTTTTTCGATAACTAATTGATGCGATACCTATGATACCTATTTGGTATCAATTTTCGTATTTTGCACACAAATTGTTTTCTAGAATTTTATATAAACATTGCACGTAAAAACAGTTTTAATATTTACGAGAAGCAAATATGTTGTGCAATATCTAGTTTTAGTTATACATCGAAGTCGATTATATTATTTTGAACATGAAAACCAAAAATTATTTTGAAGGTTTCTGTATTTATTTAATGTACAAATATATTGTACAAAAAATTGTTTTGTAGGTTTTTATATTAATTTATTGTACAAACGTAATGTTCAATATCCTTTAGGTCCTTTAGGTAGGTTTCTGTTTTAATTTAATGTACAAATATATTGTACAAAAAAGTTGTTTGTAGGTTTTTATATTAATTTATTGTACAAATATAATGTTCAATATACCTTATTTTGTAGGTTTTTATATTAATTTAATGTACAAATATATTGCACAAAAAAATTGTTTTGTAGTTAAATTAATAAATTTAATGAACAAATATATTGTACAAAAAAGTTGTTTTGTTGGTTTTTGTATTAATTTATTGTACAAATATAATGTTCAGTATCCCTTATTTTGCAGGTTTTTATATTAATTAAATGTACAAATATTTTGTACAAAAAAATTGTTTTCTAGATTTTTATATTAACATTGCACGTAAAAACAGTTTTAATATTTACGAGAAGCAAATATGTTGTGCAATAACCAATTGGCAATATCTATTTTTAATTCAGTTTATCGAAGTCGCTTGTATTTTTTTGAACATGAAACTAAAAATTATTTTGTGGGTTTCTGTACTTTATAAATCGTAGTCGATTATATTATTTTGAACATGAAAACGAAAAGTTATTTTGAAGGTTTCTGTATTAATTTAATGTACAAATATATTGCATACCTAATTGATATCTCAATGCGATAACTATTTGGTATCAATTTTCGTATTTTGAACATTGCACGTAAAATTAGTTTTAATATTTACGAGAAGTACAATAACCAATGTACAATAACCAATTGGCAATATCTAATTTTAGTTCTACACTTAGTCGATTATCTTATTTTGAACATGAAAACCAAAAATTATTTTTTTGTATTAATTTATTGTACAAATATAATGTTCAGTATCCCTTATTTTGCAGGATTTTATATTAATATAATGTAATAATATTTTGTACAAAACAATTGTTTTCTAGATTTTTATATTAATTTATTATACAAAAATAATGTTCAATATCCCTTTTTCGATAACTAATTGATGCGATATTAATTTATTGTACATACATATAAATGTTTGCGATACCTATTTGGTATCAATTTTCGTATTTTGCACATTGCACGTAAAAACAGTTTTAATATTTATTTACGAGAAGCAAATATGTTGTACAATAACCAATTGGCAATATCTAATTTTTATTTTGTTTATACATAGAAACCAATTGTATTATTTTGATCATGAAACCAAAAATTATTATGAAGGTTTTTGTATTAATTTAATGTACAAATATATTGTTAAAAAAAGTTGTTTTGTAGGTTTTTAGAAGGAAATATGTTTGCAATAACCAATTGGCAATATCTAATTTTAATTTAGTTTATACATCGAAGTCGATTGTATTATTTTGATCATGAACCCAAAAATTATTTTGAAGGAATTTGTATTAATTTAATGAACAAATATATTGTTCAAAAAGTTATTTTGTATGTTTATGTATTAATTTATGCACAAATATAGTGTTCTGTTTCCCTTATTTTGCAGGTTTTTATATTAATTAAATGTACAAATATTTTGTACAAAAAAATTGTTTTCTAGATTTTTGTATTAACATTGCACGTAAAAACAGTTATAATATTTACGAGAAGCAAATATTTTGTGCAATAACCAATTTATTTAATGTACAAATATATTGTACAAAAAATTGTTTTGTAGGTTTTTATATTAATTTATTGTACAAACGTAATGTTCAATATCCTTTATTTTGTAGGTTTCTGTTTTAATTTAATGTACAAATATATTGCACAAAAGAATTGTTTTGTAGATTTTTTTTTAATTTTTATACAAATATAATGATCAATATCCCTTTTTTGATATCTAATTGATATCTCAATGCGATATTAATTTATTGTACATATAAATGTTAATTATCCCTTTTGCGATAACTATTTGGTAATAATATAATCGATTATATTATTTTGAACATGAAAAACAAAAATTATTTTGAAGGTTTCTGTATTAATTTAATGACCAAAGAATTGTTTTGTAGATTTATATTTAATTTATTGTACAAATACATTTTTCAATATCCGTTATTTTGTGGAATTTTATATTAATTTAATGTACAAATATATTGCACAAAAAAATTGTTTTGTAGTTAAATTAATAAATTTAATGAACAAATATATTGTACAAAAAAGTTGTTTTGTTGGTTTTTGTATTAATTTATTGTACAAATATAATGTTCAGTATCCCTTATTTTTCAGGCTTTTATATTAATTAAATGTACAAATATTTTGTACAAAAAAATTGTTTTCTAGATTTTTATATTAACATTGCACGTAAATCAGTTTTAATATTTACGAGATTTAGTTATACATCGAAGTCGATTATATTATTTTGAACATGAAAACCAAAAATTATTTTGAAGGTTTCTGTATTTATTTAATGTACAAATATATTGTACAAAAAATTGTTTTGTAGGTTTTTATATTAATTTATTGTACAAACGTAATGTTCAATATCCTTTATTTTGTAGGTTTCTGTTTTAATTTAATGTACAAATATATTGTACAAAAAAGTTGTTTGTAGGTTTTTATATTAATTTATTGTACAAATATAATGTTCAGTATCCCTTATTTTTCAGGCTTTTATATTAATTAAATGTACAAATATTTTGTACAAAAAAATTGTTTTCTAGATTTTTATATTAACATTGCACGTAAAAACAGTTTTAATATTTACGAGAAGCAAATATGTTGTGCAATATCTAATTTTAGTTATACATCGAAGTGGATTATATTATTTTGAACATGAAACCAAAAATTATGTTGAAGGTTTCTGTATTAATTTAATGTACAAATATATTGTACAAAAAAGTTGTTTTGTAGGTCGATATCTAATTGATATCTCAATGCGATACTAATTTACTGTATAAATGTTAATTGTCCCTTTTGCGATACCTATTTGGTATCAATTTTCGTATTTTGCACGTAAAAACAAATAATGATCAAATATATTGTACAAAAAAGTTGTTTTGTTGGTTTTTGTATTCATTTAATGTACAAATATATTGACAAAAATTGTTTTGTAGGTTTTTATATTAATTTATTGTACAAACGTAATGTTCAATATCCTTTATTTTGTAGGTTTCTGTTTTAATTTAATGTACAAATATATTGCACAAAAAAATTGTTTTGTATTTAAATTAATAAATTTAATGCACAAATATATTGTTCAAAAAGTTGTTTTGTATGTTTATGTATTAATTTATTTCACAAATATAGTGTTCTGTATTCCTTATTTTGCAGGTTTTTATATTAATTAAATGTACAAATATTTTGTACAAAAAAATTGTTTTCTAGATTTTTATATTAACATTGCACGTAAAAACAGTTATAATATTTACGAGAAGCAAATATGTTGTGCAATAACCAATTGGCAATATCTATTTTTAATTTAGTTTATCGAAGTCGCTTGTATTTTTTTGAACATGAAACTACAAATTATTTTGTGGGTTTCTGTACTTTATAAATCGTAGTCGATTATATTACTTTGAACATGAAAACGAAAAGTTATTTTGAAGGTTTCTGTATTAATTTAATGTACAAATATATTGCATACCTAATTGATATCTCAATGCGATATTAATATATTGTACATATAAATGTTGAATATTTCCTTTGCGATAACTATTTGGTATCAATTTTCGTATTTTGCACATTGCACGTAAAAACAGTTTTAATATTTATATACGAGAAGCAAATATGTTGTACAATAACCAATTGGCAATATATAATTTTAATTTTGTTTATACATAGAAACCGATTGTATTATTTTGATCATGAAACCAAAAATTATTATGAAGGTTTTTGTATTAATTTAATGTACAAATATATTGTTAAAAAAAGTTGTTTTGTAGGTTTTTAGAAGGAAATATGTTTGCAATAACCAATTGGCAATATCTAATTTTAATTTAGTTTATACATTGAAGTCGATTGTATTATTTTGATCATGAAACCAAAAATTATTTTGAAGGAATTTGTATTAATTTAATGAACAAATATATTGTTAAAATAAGTTGTTTTGTAGGTTTTTGTATTAATTTATTGTACAAATATAGTGTTCAGTATCCCTTATTTTGCAGGTTTTTATATTATTAAATGTACAAATATTTTGTACAAAAAAATTGTTTTCTAGATTTTTATTTAACATTGCACATAAAAACAGTTATAATATTTACGAGAAGCAAATATGTTGTGCAATATCTAATTTTAGTTATACATCGAAATCGATTATATTATTTTGAACATGAAAAACAAAAATTATTTTGAAGGTTTCTGTATTAATTTAATGTACAAAAGAATTGTTTTGTAGATTTATATTTGATTTATTGTACAAATACATTTTTCAATATCCGTTATTTTGTGGAATTTTATATTAATTTAATGTACAAATATATTGCACAAAAAAATTGTTTTGTAGTTAAATTAATAAATTTAATGAACAAATATATTAAAAAAGTTGTTTTGTTGGTTTTTGTATTAATTTATTGTACAAATATAATGTTCAGTATCCCTTATTTTTCAGGCTTTTATATTAATTAAATGTACAAATATTTTGTACAAAAAAATTGTTTTCTAGATTTTTATATTAACATTGCACGTAAAAACAGTTTTAATATTTACGAGAAGCAAATATGTTGTGCAATATCTAATTTTAGTTATACATCGAAGTGGATTATATTATTTTGAACATGAAACCAAAAATTATTTTGAAGGTTTCTGTATTTATTTAATGTACAAATATATTGTACAAAAAATTGTTTTGTAGGTTTTTAAATTAATTTATTGTACAAACGTAATGTTCAATATCCTTTATTTTGTAGGTGTCTGTTTTAATTTAATGTACAAATATATTGCATACCTAATTGATATCTCAATAGATATTTCTGTATTAATTTAATGTACAAAAGAATTGTTTTGTAGATTTATATTTAATTTATTATACAAATACAATTTTCTATGTCCGTTATTTTGTGGAATTTTATATTAATTTAATGTACAAATATATTGTACAAAAAAGTTGTTTTGTTGGTTTTTGTATTAATTTATTGTACAAATATAATGTTCAGTATCCCTTATTTTGCAGGTTTTTATATTAATTAAATGTACAAATATTTTGTACAAAAAAATTGTTTTCTAGATTTTTATATTAACATTGCACGTAAAAACAGTTTTAATATTTACGAGAAGCAAATATGTTGTGCAATAACCAATTGGCAATATCTATTTTTAATTCAGTTTATCGAAGTCGCTTGTATTTTTTTGAACGAAACTAAAAATTATTTTGTGGGTTTCTGTACTTTATAAATCGTAGTCGATTATATTATTTTGAACATGAAAACGAAAAGTTATTTTGAAGGTTTCTGTATTAATTTAATGTACAAATATATTGCATACCTAATTGATATCTCAATGCGATAACTATTTGGTATCAATTTTCGTATTTTGAACATTGCACGTAAAATTAGTTTTAATATTTACGAGAAGTAAATATGTTGTACAATAACCAATTGGCAATATCTAATTTTAGTTCTACACTTAGTCGATTATCTTATTTTGAACATGAAAACCAAAAATTATTTTTTTGTATTAATTTATTGTACAAATATAATGTTCAGTATCCCTTATTTTGCAGGATTTTATATTAATATAATGTAATAATATTTTGTACAAAACAATTGTTTTCTAGATTTTTATATTAATTTATTATACAAAAATAATGTTCAATATCCCTTTTTCGATAACTAATTGATGCGATATTAATTTATTGTACATACATATAAATGTTTGCGATACCTATTTGGTATCAATTTTCGTATTTTGCACATTGCACGTAAAAACAGTTTTAATATTTATTTACGAGAAGCAAATATGTTGTACAATAACCAATTGGCAATATCTAATTTTAATTTTGTTTATACATAGAAACCAATTGTATTATTTTGATCATGAAACCAAAAATTATTATGAAGGTTTTTGTATTAATTTAATGTACAAATATATTGTTAAAAAAAGTTGTTTTGTAGGTTTTTAGAAGGAAATATGTTTGCAATAACCAATTGGCAATATCTAATTTTAATTTAGTTTATACATCGAAGTCGATTGTATTATTTTGATCATGAACCCAAAAATTATTTTGAAGGAATTTGTATTAATTTAATGAACAAATATATTGTTCAAAAAGTTATTTTGTATGTTTATGTATTAATTTATGCACAAATATAGTGTTCTGTTTCCCTTATTTTGCAGGTTTTTATATTAATTAAATGTACAAATATTTTGTACAAAAAAATTGTTTTCTAGATTTTTGTATTAACATTGCACGTAAAAACAGTTATAATATTTACGAGAAGCAAATATTTTGTGCAATAACCAATTTATTTAATGTACAAATATATTGTACAAAAAATTGTTTTGTAGGTTTTTATATTAATTTATTGTACAAACGTAATGTCCAATATCCTTTATTTTGTAGGTTTCTGTTTTAATTTAATGTACAAATATATTGCACAAAAGAATTGTTTTGTAGATTTTTTTTTAATTTTTATACAAATATAATGATCAATATCCCCTTTTTGATATCTAATTGATATCTCAATGCGATATTAATTTATTGTACATATAAATGTTAATTATCCCTTTTGCGATAACTATTTGGTAATAATATAATCGATTATATTATTTTGAACATGAAAAACAAAAATTATTTTGAAGGTTTCTGTATTAATTTAATGTACAAAAGAATTGTTTTGTAGATTTATATTTAATTTATTGTACAAATACATTTTTCAATATCCGTTATTTTGTGGAATTTTATATTAATTTAATGTACAAATATATTGCACAAAAAAATTGTTTTGTAGTTAAATTAATAAATTTAATGAACAAATATATTGTACAAAAAAGTTGTTTTGTTGGTTTTTGTATTAATTTATTGTACAAATATAATGTTCAGTATCCCTTATTTTTCAGGCTTTTATATTAATTAAATGTACAAATATTTTGTACAAAAAAATTGTTTTCTAGATTTTTATATTAACATTGCACGTAAAAACAGTTTTAATATTTACGAGAAGCAAATATGTTGTGCAATATCTAATTTTAGTTATACATCGAAGTGGATTATATTATTTTGAACATGAAACCAAAAATTATGTTGAAGGTTTCTGTATTTATTTAATGTACAAATATATTGTACAAAAAATTGTTTTGTAGGTTTTTATATTAATTTATTGTACAAACGTAATGTTCAATATCCTTTATTTTGTAGGTTTCTGTTTTAATTTAATGTACAAATATATTGTACAAAAAAGTTGTTTGTAGGTTTTTATATTAATTTATTGTACAAATATAATGTTCAATATCCCTTATTTTGTAGGTTTTTATATTAATTGAATGTACAAATAAATTGCACACAAAAATTGTTTTGTATTTAAATTAATAAATTTAATGCACAAATATATTGTTCAAAAAGTTGTTTTGTATGTTTATGTATTAATTTATTGCACAAATATAGTGTTCTGTATCCCTTATTTTGCAGGTTTTTATATTAATTAAATGTAAAATATTTTGTATAAAAAAATTGTTTTCTAGATTTTTGTATTAACATTGCAAGTAAAAACAGTTATAATATTTACGAGAAGCAAATATGTTGTGCAATAACCAATTGGCAATATCTAATTTTAGTTATACATCGAATTCGATTGTATTATATTGATCATGAAACCAAAAATTATTTTGAAGGTTTCTGTATTAATTTAATGTACAAATATATTGTACAAAAAAGTTGTTTTGTAGGTCGATATCTAATTGATATCTCAATGCGATACTAATTTACTGTATAAATGTTAATTGTTCCTTTTGCGATACCTATTTGGTATCAATTTTCGTATTTTGCACGTAAAAACAAATAATGATCAAATATATTGTACAAAAAAGTTGTTTTGTTGGTTTTTGTATTCATTTAATGTACAAATATATTGACAAAAATTGTTTTGTAGGTTTTTATATTAATTTATTGTACAAACGTAATGTTCAATATCCTTTATTTTGTAGGTTTCTGTTTTAATTTAATGTACAAATATATTGCACAAAAAAATTGTTTTGTATTTAAATTAATAAATTTAATGCACAAATATATTGTTCAAAAAGTTGTTTTGTATGTTTATGTATTAATTTATTGCACAAATATAGTGTTCTGTATTCCTTATTTTTCAGGCTTTTATATTAATTAAATGTACAAATATTTTGTACAAAAAAATTGTTTTCTAGATTTTTATATTAACATTGCACGTAAAAACAGTTTTAATATTTACGAGAAGCAAATATGTTGTGCAATATCTAATTTTAGTTATACATCGAAGTGGATTATATTATTTTGAACATGAAACCAAAAATTATTTTGAAGGTTTCTGTATTTATTTAATGTACAAATATATTGTACAAAAAATTGTTTTGTAGGTTTTTAAATTAATTTATTGTACAAACGTAATGTTCAATATCCTTTATTTTGTAGGTTTCTGTTTTAATTTAATGTACAAATATATTGTACAAAAAAGTTGTTTGTAGGTTTTTATATTAATTTATTGTACAAATATAATGTTCAATATCCCTTATTTTGTAGGTTTTTATATTAATTTAATGTACAATTAAATTGCACAAAAAAATTGTTTTGTATTTAAATTAATAAATTTAATGCACAAATATATTGTTCAAAAAGTTGTTTTGTATGTTTATGTATTAATTTATTGCACAAATATAGTGTTCTGTATCCCTTATTTTGCAGGTTTTTATATTAATTAAATGTAAAATATTTTGTATAAAAAAATTGTTTTCTAGATTTTTGTATTAACATTGCACGTAAAAACAGTTATAATATTTACGAGAAGCAAATATGTTGTGCAATAACCAATTGGCAATATCTAATTTTAGTTATACATCGAATTCGATTGTATTATATTGATCATGAAACCAAAAATTATTTTGAAGGTTTTCGTATTAATTTAATGTACAAATATATTGTTAAAAAAAAGTTGTTTTGTAGGTTTTTAGAAGGAAATATGTTTGCAATAACCAATTGGCAATATCTAATTTTAATTTAGTTTATACATCGAAGTCGATTGTATTATTTTGATCATGAAACCAAAAATTATTTTGAAGGAATTTGTATTAATTTAATGAACAAATATATTGTTAAAATAAGTTGTTTTGTAGGTTTTTGTATTAATTTATTGCACAAATATAGTGTTCTGTATTCCTTATTTTGAAGGTTTTTATATTAATTAAATGTAAAATATTTTGTATAAAAAAATTGTTTTCTAGATTTTTGTATTAACATTGCACGTAAAAACAGTTATAATATTTACGAGAAGCAAATATGTTGTTGTGCAATAACCAATTGGCAATATCTAATTTTAGTTATACATCGAATTCGATTGTATTATATTGATCATGAAACCAAAAATTATTTTGAAGGTTTCTGTATTAATTTAATGTACAAATATATTGTACAAAAAAGTTGTTTTGTAGGTCGATATCTAATTGATATCTCAATGCGATACTAATTTACTGTATAAATGTTAATTGTCCCTTTTGCGATACCTATTTGGTATCAATTTTCGTATTTTGCACGTAAAAACAAATAATGATCAAATATATTGTACAAAAAAGTTGTTTTGTTGGTTTTTGTATTCATTTAATGTACAAATATATTGACAAAAAAGTTGTTTGTAGGTTTTTATATTAATTTATTGTACAAATATAATGTTCAATATCCCTTATTTTGTAGGTTTTTATATTAATTTAATGTACAATTAAATTGCACAAAAAAATTGTTTTGTATTTAAATTAATAAATTTAATGCACAAATATATTGTTCAAAAAGTTGTTTTGTATGTTTATGTATTAATTTATTGCACAAATATAGTGTTCTGTATCCCTTATTTTGCAGGTTTTTATATTAATTAAATGTAAAATATTTTGTATAAAAAAATTGTTTTCTAGATTTTTGTATTAACATTGCACGTAAAAACAGTTATAATATTTACGAGAAGCAAATATGTTGTGCAATAACCAATTGGCAATATCTAATTTTAGTTATACATCGAATTCGATTGTATTATATTGATCATGAAACCAAAAATTATTTTGAAGGTTTTCGTATTAATTTAATGTACAAATATATTGTTAAAAAAAAGTTGTTTTGTAGGTTTTTAGAAGGAAATATGTTTGCAATAACCAATTGGCAATATCTAATTTTAATTTAGTTTATACATCGAAGTCGATTGTATTATTTTGATCATGAAACCAAAAATTATTTTGAAGGAATTTGTATTAATTTAATGAACAAATATATTGTTAAAATAAGTTGTTTTGTAGGTTTTTGTATTAATTTATTGCACAAATATAGTGTTCTGTATTCCTTATTTTGAAGGTTTTTATATTAATTAAATGTAAAATATTTTGTATAAAAAAATTGTTTTCTAGATTTTTGTATTAACATTGCACGTAAAAACAGTTATAATATTTACGAGAAGCAAATATGTTGTGCAATAACCAATTGGCAATATCTAATTTTAGTTATACATCGAATTCGATTGTATTATATTGATCATGAAACCAAAAATTATTTTGAAGGTTTTTGTGTTAATTTAATGTACAAATATATTGTTAAAAAAAAGTTGTTTGGTAGGTTTTTAGAAGGAAATATGTTTGCAATAACCAATTGGCAATATCTAATTTTAATTTAGTTTATACATCGAAGTCGATTGTATTATTTTGATCATAAAACCAAAAATTATTTTGAAGGAATTTGTATTAATTTAATGAACAAATATATTGTTAAAATAAGTTGTTTTGTAGGTTTTTGTATTAATTTATTGTACAAATATAATGTTCAGTATCCCTTATTTTTCAGGCTTTTATATTAATTAAATGTACAAATATTTTGTACAAAAAAATTGTTTTCTAGATTTTTATATTAACATTGCACGTAAAAACAGTTTTAATATTTACGAGAAGCAAATATGTTGTGCAATATCTAATTTTAGTTATACATCGAAGTGGATTATATTATTTTGAACATGAAACCAAAAATTATGTTGAAGGTTTCTGTATTTATTTAATGTACAAATATATTGTACAAAAAATTGTTTTGTAGGTTTTTAAATTAATTTATTGTACAAACGTAATGTTCAATATCCTTTATTTTGTAGGTTTCTGTTTTAATTTAATGTACAAATATATTGTACAAAAAAGTTGTTTGTAGGTTTTTATATTAATTTATTGTACAAATATAATGTTCAATATCCCTTATTTTGTAGGTTTTTATATTAATTGAATGTACAAAAAATTGCACACAAAAATTGTTTTGTATTTAAATTAATAAATTTAATGCACAAATATATTGTTCAAAAAGTTGTTTTGTATGTTTATGTATTAATTTATTGCACAAATATAGTGTTCTGTATCCCTTATTTTGCAGGTTTTTATATTAATTAAATGTAAAATATTTTGTATAAAAAAATTGTTTTCTAGATTTTTGTATTAACATTGCAAGTAAAAACAGTTATAATATTTACGAGAAGCAAATATGTTGTGCAATAACCAATTGGCAATATCTAATTTTAGTTATACATCGAATTCGATTGTATTATATTGATCATGAAACCAAAAATTATTTTGAAGGTTTTTGTGTTAATTTAATGTACAAATATATTGTACAAAAAAGTTGTTTTGTAGGTCGATATCTAATTGATATCTCAATGCGATACTAATTTACTGTATAAATGTTAATTGTCCCTTTTGCGATACCTATTTGGTATCAATTTTCGTATTTTGCACGTAAAAACAAATAATGATCAAATATATTGTACAAAAAAGTTGTTTTGTTGGTTTTTGTATTCATTTAATGTACAAATATATTGACAAAAATTGTTTTGTAGGTTTTTATATTAATTTATTGTACAAACGTAATGTTCAATATCCTTTATTTTGTAGGTTTCTGTTTTAATTTAATGTACAAATATATTGCACAAAAAAATTGTTTTGTATTTAAATTAATAAATTTAATGCACAAATATATTGTTCAAAAAGTTGTTTTGTATGTTTATGTATTAATTTATTGCACAAATATAGTGTTCTGTATTCCTTATTTTTCAGGCTTTTATATTAATTAAATGTACAAATATTTTGTACAAAAAAATTGTTTTCTAGATTTTTATATTAACATTGCACGTAAAAACAGTTTTAATATTTACGAGAAGCAAATATGTTGTGCAATATCTAATTTTAGTTATACATCGAAGTGGATTATATTATTTTGAACATGAAACCAAAAATTATTTTGAAGGTTTCTGTATTTATTTAATGTACAAATATATTGTACAAAAAATTGTTTTGTAGGTTTTTAAATTAATTTATTGTACAAACGTAATGTTCAATATCCTTTATTTTGTAGGTTTCTGTTTTAATTTAATGTACAAATATATTGTACAAAAAAGTTGTTTGTAGGTTTTTATATTAATTTATTGTACAAATATAATGTTCAATATCCCTTATTTTGTAGGTTTTTATATTAATTTAATGTACAATTAAATTGCACAAAAAAATTGTTTTGTATTTAAATTAATAAATTTAATGCACAAATATATTGTTCAAAAAGTTGTTTTGTATGTTTCTGTATTAATTTATTGCACAAATATAATGTTCTGTATCCCTTATTTTGCAGGTTTTTATATTAATTAAATGTAAAATATTTTGTATAAAAAAATTGTTTTCTAGATTTTTGTATTAACATTGCACGTAAAAACAGTTATAATATTTACGAGAAGCAAATATGTTGTGCAATAACCAATTGGCAATATCTAATTTTAGTTATACATCGAATTCGATTGTATTATATTGATCATGAAACCAAAAATTATTTTGAAGGTTTTTGTATTAATTTAATGTACAAATATATTGTTAAAAAAAAGTTGTTTTGTAGGTTTTTAGAAGGAAATATGTTTGCAATAACCAATTGGCAATATCTAATTTTAATTTAGTTTATACATCGAAGTCGATTGTATTATTTTGATCATGAAACCAAAAATTATTTTGAAGGAATTTGTATTAATTTAATGAACAAATATATTGTTAAAATAAGTTGTTTTGTAGGTTTTTGTATTAATTTATTGCACAAATATAGTGTTCTGTATTCCTTATTTTGCAGGTTTTTATATTAATTAAATGTAAAATATTTTGTATAAAAAAATTGTTTTCTAGATTTTTGTATTAACATTGCACGTAAAAACAGTTATAATATTTACGAGAAGCAAATATGTTGTGCAATAACCAATTGGCAATATCTAATTTTAGTTATACATCGAATTCGATTGTATTATATTGATCATGAAACCAAAAATTATTTTGAAGGTTTTTGTGTTAATTTAATGTACAAATATATTGTTAAAAAAAAGTTGTTTGGTAGGTTTTTAGAAGGAAATATGTTTGCAATAACCAATTGGCAATATCTAATATTAATTTAGTTTATACATCGAAGTCGATTGTATTATTTTGATCATAAAACCAAAAATTATTTTGAAGGAATTTGTATTAATTTAATGAACAAATATATTGTTAAAATAAGTTGTTTTGTAGGTTTTTGTATTAATTTATTGTACAAATATAGTGTTCAGTATCCCTTATTTTGCAGGTTTTTATATTAATTAAATGTACAAATATTTTGTACAAAAAAATTGTTTTCTAGATTTTTATTTAACATTGCACGTAAAAACAGATATAATATTTACGAGAAGCAAATATGTTGTGCAATACCAATTGGCAATATCTAATTTTAATTCAGTTTGTCGAAGTCGCTTGTATTTTTTTGAACATGAAACTAAAAATTATTTTGTGGGTTTCGGTACTTTATAAATCGTAGTCGATTATATTATTTTGAACATGAAAACGAAAAGTTATTTTGAAGGTTTCTGTATTAATTTAATGTACAAATATATTGCATACCTAATTGATATCTCAATGCGATATTAATATATTGTACATATAAATGTTGAATATTTCCTTTGCGATAACTATTTGGTATCAATTTTCGTATTTTGCACATTGCACGTAAAAACAGTTTTAATATTTATTTACGAGAAGCAAATATGTTGTACAATAACCAATTGGCAACATCTAATTTTAATTTTGTTTATACATAGAAACCGATTGTATTATTTTGATCATGAAACCAAAAATTATTATGAAGGTTTTTGTATTAATTTAATGTACAAATATATTGTTAAAAAAAGTTGTTTTGTAAGTTTTTAGAAGGAAATATGTTTGCAATAACCAATTGGCAATATCTAATTTTAATTTAGTTTATACATTGAAGTCGATTGTATTATTTTGATCATGAAACCAAAAATTATTTTGAAGGAATTTGTATTAATTTAATGAACAAATATATTGTTAAAATAAGTTGTTTTGTAGGTTTTTGTATTAATTTATTGTACAAATATAGTGTTCAGTATCCCTTATTTTGCAGGTTTTTATATTATTAAATGTACAAATATTTTGTACAAAAAAAATTGTTTTCTAGATTTTTATTTAACATTGCACGTAAAAACAGTTATAATATTTACGAGAAGCAAATATGTTGTGCAATATCTAATTTTAGTTATACATCGAAATCGATTATATTATTTTGAACATGAAAAACAAAAATTATTTTGAAGGTTTCTGTATTAATTTAATGTACAAAAGAATTGTTTTGTAGATTTATATTTAATTTATTGTACAAATACATTTTTCAATATCCGTTATTTTGTGGAATTTTATATTAATTTAATGTACAAATAAATTGCACAAAAAAATTGTTTTGTATTTAAATTAATAAATTTCATGCACAAATATATTGTTCAAAAAGTTGTTTTGTATGTTTATGTATTAATTTATTGCACAAATATAGTGTTCTGTATCCCTTATTTTGCAGGTTTTTATATTAATTAAATGTAAAATATTTTATATAAAAAAATTGTTTTCTAGATTTTTGTATTAACATTGCACGTAAAAACAGTTATAATATTTACGAGAAGCAAATATGTTGTGCAATAACCAATTGGCAATATCTAATTTTAGTTATACATCGAATTCGATTGTATTATATTGATCATGAAACCAAAAATTATTTTGAAGGTTTTTGTATTAATTTAATGTACAAATATATTGTTAAGAAAAACCTAACCTAACCTAAAAAACCTAACCTTCTAAAAACCTACGTTTTTAGAAGGAAATATGTTTGCAATAACCAATTGGCAATATCTAATTTTAATTGAGTTTATACATCGAAGTCGATTGTATTATTTTGATCATGAAACCTAAAATTATTTTGAAGGAATTTGTATTAATTTAATGAACAAATATATTGTTAAAAAAAAGTTGTTTTGTAGGTTTTTAGAAGGAAATATGTTTGCAATAACCAATTGGCAATATCTAATTTTAATTTAGTTTATACATCGAAGTCGATTGTATTATTTTGATCATGAAACCAAAAATTATTTTGAAGGAATTTGTATTAATTTAATGAACAAATATATTGTTAAAATAAGTTGTTTTGTAGGTTTTTGTATTAATATTATTGTACAAATATAGTGTTCAGTATCCCTTATTTTGCAGGTTTTTATATTAATTAAATGTACAAATGTTTTGTACAAAAAAATTGTTTTCTAGATTTTTATTTAACATTGCACGTAAAAACAGTTATAATATTTACGAGAAGCAAATATGTTGTGCAATACCAATTGGCAATATCTAATTTTAATTCAGTTTGTCGAAGTCGCTTGTATTTTTTTGAACATGAAACCAAAAATTATTTTGAAGGTTTCTGTGTTAATTTAATGTACAAATATATTGTACAAAAAAGTTGGTTTGTAGGTCGATATCTAATTGATATCTCAATGCGATACTAATTTACTGTATAAATGTTAATTGTCCCTTTTGCGATACCTATTTGGTATCAATTTTCGTATTTTGCACGTAAAAACAAATAATGATCAAATATATTGTACAAAAAAGTTGTTTTGTTGGTTTTTGTATTAATTTAATGTACAAATATATTGACAAAAAATTGTTTTGTAGGTTTTTATATTAATTTATTGTACAAACGTAATGTTCAATATCCTTTATTTTGTAGGTTTCTGTTTTAATTTAATGTACAAATATATTGTACAAAAAAGTTGTTTGTAGGTTTTTATATTAATTTATTGTACAAATTTTTATATTAATTTAATGTACAAATATATTTCATACCTAATTGATATCTCAATGCGATAACTATTTGGTATCAATTTTTGTATTTTGCACATTGCACGTAAAATTAGTTATAATATTTACGAGAAGCAAATATGTTGTGCAATTACCAATTGGCAATATCTAATTTTAGTTATACATCGAATTCGATTGTATTATATTGATCATGAAACCAAAAATTATTTTGAAGGTTTTTGTATTAATTTAATGTACAAATATATTGTTAAGAAAAACTTAACCTAACCTAAAAAACCTAACCTTCTAAAAACCTACGTTTTTAGAAGGAAATATGTTTGCAATAACCAATTGGCAATATCTAATTTTAATTGAGTTTATACATCGAAGTCGATTGTATTATTTTGATCATGAAACCAAAAATTATTTTGAAGGAATTTGTATTAATTTAATGAACAAATATATTGTTAAAATAAGTTGTTTTGTAGGTTTTTGTATTAATTTATTGTACAAATATAGTGTTCAGTATCCCTTATTTTGCAGGTTTTTATATTAATTAAATGTACAAATATTTTGTACAAAAAAATTGTTTTCTAGATTTTTGTATTAACATTGCACGTAAAAACAGTTATAATATTTACGAGAAGCAAATATGTTGTGCAATATCTAATTTTAGTTATACATCGAAATCGATTATATTATTTTGAACATGAAAAACAAAAATTATTTTGAAGGTTTCTGTATTAATTTAATGTACAAAAGAATTGTTTTGTAGATCTATATTTAATTTATTATACAAATACAATTTTTTATGTCCGTTATTTTGTGGAATTTTATATTAATTTAATGTACAAATATATACAAAAATATATATACAAAAAAATTGTTTTGTAGTTAAATTAATAACTTTAATGAACAAATATATTGTACAAAAAAGTTGTTTTGTTGGTTTTTGTATTAATTTATTGTACAAATATAATGTTCAGTATCCCTTATTTTTCAGCCTTTTAATATTTATTTACGAGAAGCAAATATGTTGTACAATAACCAATTGGCAATATCTAATTTTAATTTTGTTTATACATAGAAACCGATTGTATTATTTTGATCATGAAACCAAAAATTATTATGAAGGTTTTTGTATTAATTTAATGTACAAATATATTGTTAAAAAAAGTTGTTTTGTAGGTTTTTAGAAGGAAATATGTTTGCAATAACCAATTGGCAATATCTAATTTTAATTTAGTTTATACATCGAAGTCGATTGTATTATTTTGATCATGAAACCAAAAATTATTTTGAAGGAATTTGTATTAATTTAATGAACAAATATATTGTTAAAATAAGTTGTTTTGTAGGTTTTTGTATTAATTTATTGTACAAATATAGTGTTCAGTATCCCTTATTTTGCAGGTTTTTATATTAATTAAATGTACAAATATTTTGTACAAAAAAATTGTTTTCTAGATTTTTATTTAACATTGCACGTAAAAACAGTTATAATATTTACGAGAAGCAAATATGTTGTGCAATATCTAATTTTAGTTATACATCGAAATCGATTATATTATTTTGAACATGAAAAACAAAAATTATTTTGAAGGTTTCTGTATTAATTTAATGTACAAAAGAATTGTTTTGTAGATTTATATTTAATTTATTGTACAAATACATTTTTCAATATCCGTTATTTTGTGGAATTTTATATTAATTTAATGTACAAATATATTGCACAAAAAAATTGTTTTGTAGTTAAATTAATAAATTGAATGAACAAATATATTGTACAAAAAAGTTGTTTTGTTGGTTTTTGTATTAATTTATTGTACAAATATAATGTTCAGTATCCCTTATTTTTCAGCCTTTTAATATTTATTTACGAGAAGCAAATATGTTGTACAATAACCAATTGGCAATATCTAATTTTAATTTTGTTTATACATAGAAACCGATTGTATTATTTTGATCATGAAACCAAAAATTATTATGAAGGTTTTTGTATTAATTTAATGTACAAATATATTGTTAAAAAAAGTTGTTTTGTAGGTTTTTAGAAGGAAATATGTTTGCAATAACCAATTGGCAATATCTAATTTTAATTTAGTTTATACATCGAAGTCGATTGTATTATTTTGATCATGAAACCAAAAATTATTTTGAAGGAATTTGTATTAATTTAATGAAAAAATATATTGTTAAAATAAGTTGTTTTGTAGGTTTTTGTATTAATTTATTGTACAAATATAGTGTTCAGTATCCCTTATTTTGCAGGTTTTTATATTAATTAAATGTACAAATATTTTGTACAAAAAAATTGTTTTCTAGATTTTTATTTAACATTGCACGTAAAAACAGTTATAATATTTACGAGAAGCAAATATGTTGTGCAATACCAATTGGCAATATCTAATTTTAATTCAGTTTGTCGAAGTCGCTTGTATTTTTTTGAACATGAAACCAAAAATTATTTTGAAGGTTTCTGTATTAATTTAATGTACAAATATATTGTACAAAAAAGTTGGTTTGTAGGTCGATATCTAATTGATATCTCAATGCGATACTAATTTACTGTATAAATGTTAATTGTCCCTTTTGCGATACCTATTTGGTATCAATTTTCGTATTTTGCACGTAAAAACAAATAATGATCAAATATATTGTACAAAAAAGTTGTTTTGTTGGTTTTTGTATTAATTTAATGTACAAATATATTGACAAAAAATTGTTTTGTAGGTTTTTATATTAATTTATTGTACAAACGTAATGTTCAATATCCTTTATTTTGTAGGTTTCTGTTTTAATTTAATGTACAAATATATTGTACAAAAAAGTTGTTTGTAGGTTTTTATATTAATTTATTGTACAAATTTTTATATTAATTTAATGTACAAATATATTTCATACCTAATTGATATCTCAATGCGATAACTATTTGGTATCAATTTTTGTATTTGGCACATTGCACGTAAAATTAGTTATAATATTTACGAGAAGCAAATATGTTGTGCAATTACCAATTGGCAATATCTAATTTTAGTTATACATCGAATTCGATTGTATTATATTGATCATGAAACCAAAAATTATTTTGAAGGTTTTTGTATTAATTTAATGTACAAATATATTGTTAAGAAAAACTTAACCTAACCTAAAAAACCTAACCTTCTAAAAACCTACGTTTTTAGAAGGAAATATGTTTGCAATAACCAATTGGCAATATCTAATTTTAATTGAGTTTATACATCGAAGTCGATTGTATTATTTTGATCATGAAACCAAAAATTATTTTGAAGGAATTTGTATTAATTTAATGAACAAATATATTGTTAAAATAAGTTGTTTTGTAGGTTTTTGTATTAATTTATTGTACAAATATAGTGTTCAGTATCCCTTATTTTGCAGGTTTTTATATTAATTAAATGTACAAATATTTTGTACAAAAAAATTGTTTTCTAGATTTTTGTATTAACATTGCACGTAAAAACAGTTATAATATTTACGAGAAGCAAATATGTTGTGCAATATCTAATTTTAGTTATACATCGAAATCGATTATATTATTTTGAACATGAAAAACAAAAATTATTTTGAAGGTTTCTGTATTAATTTAATGTACAAAAGAATTGTTTTGTAGATCTATATTTAATTTATTATACAAATACAATTTTTTATGTCCGTTATTTTGTGGAATTTTATATTAATTTAATGTACAAATATATACAAAAATATATATACAAAAAAATTGTTTTGTAGTTAAATTAATAACTTTAATGAACAAATATATTGTACAAAAAAGTTGTTTTGTTGGTTTTTGTATTAATTTATTGTACAAATATAATGTTCAGTATCCCTTATTTTTCAGCCTTTTAATATTTATTTACGAGAAGCAAATATGTTGTACAATAACCAATTGGCAATATCTAATTTTAATTTTGTTTATACATAGAAACCGATTGTATTATTTTGATCATGAAACCAAAAATTATTATGAAGGTTTTTGTATTAATTTAATGTACAAATATATTGTTAAAAAAAGTTGTTTTGTAGGTTTTTAGAAGGAAATATGTTTGCAATAACCAATTGGCAATATCTAATTTTAATTTAGTTTATACATCGAAGTCGATTGTATTATTTTGATCATGAAACCAAAAATTATTTTGAAGGAATTTGTATTAATTTAATGAAAAAATATATTGTTAAAATAAGTTGTTTTGTAGGTTTTTGTATTAATTTATTGTACAAATATAGTGTTCAGTATCCCTTATTTTGCAGGTTTTTATATTAATTAAATGTACAAATATTTTGTACAAAAAAATTGTTTTCTAGATTTTTATTTAACATTGCACGTAAAAACAGTTATAATATTTACGAGAAGCAAATATGTTGTGCAATATCTAATTTTAGTTATACATCGAAATCGATTATATTATTTTGAACATGAAAAACAAAAATTATTTTGAAGGTTTCCGTATTAATTTAATGTACAAAAGAATTGTTTTGTAGATTTATATTTAATTTATTGTACAAATACATTTTTCAATATCCGTTATTTTGTGGAATTTTATATTAATTTAATGTACAAATATATTGCACAAAAAAATTGTTTTGTAGTTAAATTAATAAATTGAATGAACAAATATATTGTACAAAAAAGTTGTTTTGTTGGTTTTTGTATTAATTTATTGTACAAATATAATGTTCAGTATCCCTTATTTTTCAGCCTTTTAATATTTATTTACGAGAAGCAAATATGTTGTACAATAACCAATTGGCAATATCTAATTTTAATTTTGTTTATACATAGAAACCGATTGTATTATTTTGATCATGAAACCAAAAATTATTATAAAGGTTTTTGTATTAATTTAATGTACAAATATATTGTTAAAAAAAGTTGTTTTGTAGGTTTTTAGAAGGAAATATGTTTGCAATAACCAATTGGCAATATCTAATTTTAATTTAGTTTATACATCGAAGTCGATTATATTATTTTGATCATGAAACCAAAAATTATTTTGAAGGAATTTGTATTAATTTAATGAACAAATATATTGTTAAAATAAGTTGTTTTGTAGGTTTTTGTATTAATTTATTGTACAAATATAGTGTTCAGTATCCCTTATTTTGCAGGTTTTTATATTATTAAATGTACAAATATTTTGTACAAAAAAATTGTTTTCTAGATTTTTATTTAACATTGCACGTAAAAACAGTTATAATATTTACGAGAAGCAAATATGTTGTGCAATATCTAATTTTAGTTATACATCGAAATCGATTATATTATTTTGATCATGTACAAATATTTTGTACAAAAAAATTGTTTTCTAGATTTTTATATTAACATTGCACGTAAAAACAGTTATAATATTTACAAGAAGCAAATATGTTGTGCAATAACCAATTGGCAATATCTATTTTTAATTCAGTTTATCGAAGTCGCTTGTATTTTTTTGAACATGAAACTAAAAATTATTTTGTGGGTTTCTGTACTTTATAAATCGTAGTCGATTATATTATTTTGAACATGAAAACGAAAAGTTATTTTGAAGGTTTCTGTATTAATTTAATGTACAAATATATTGCTACCTAATTGATATCTCAATGCGATATTAATATATTGTACATATAAATGTTGAATATTTCCTTTGCGATAACTATTTGGTATCAATTTTCGTATTTTGCACATTGCACGTAAAATTAGTTTTAATATTTACAAGAAGCAAATATGTTGTACAATAACCAATTGGCAATATCTAATTTTAGTTCTACATCTTAGTCGATTATCTTATTTTGAACATGAAAACCAAAAATTATTTTTTTGTATGAATTTATTGTACAAATATAATGTTCAGTATCCCTTATTTTGCAGGATTTTATATTAATATAATGTAATAATATTTTGTACAAAACAATTGTTTTCTAGATTTTTATATTAATTTATTATACAAAAATAATGTTCAATATCCCTTTTTCGATAACTAATTGATGCGATATTAATTTATTGTACATACATATAAATGTTTGCGATACCTATTTGGTATCAATTTTCGTATTTTGCACATTGCACGTAAAAACAGTTTTAATATTTATTTACGAGAAGCAAATATGTTGTACAATAACCAATTGGCAATATCTAATTTTAATTTTGTTTATACATAGAAACCGATTGTATTATTTTGATCATGAAACCAAAAATTATTATGAAGGTTTTTGTATTAATTTAATGTACAAATATATTGTTAAAAAAAGTTGTTTTGTAGGTTTTTAGAAGGAAATATGTTTGCAATAACCAATTGGCAATATCTAATTTTAATTTAGTTTATACATCGAAGTCGATTGTATTATTTTGATCATGAAACCAAAAATTATTTTGAAGGAATTTGTATTAATTTAATGAACAAATATATTGTTAAAATAAGTTGTTTTGTAGGTTTTTGTATTAATTTATTGTACAAATATAGTGTTCAGTATCCCTTATTTTGCAGGTTTTTATATTAATTAAATGTACAAATATTTTGTACAAAAAAATTGTTTTCTAGATTTTTATTTAACATTGCACGTAAAAACAGTTATAATATTTACTAGAAGCAAATATGTTGTGCAATATCTAATTTTAGTTATACATCGAAATCGATTATATTATTTTGAACATGAAAAACAAAAATTATTTTGAAGGTTTCTGTATTAATTTAATGTACAAAAGAATTGTTTTGTAGATTTATATTTAATTTATTGTACAAATACATTTTTCAATATCCGTTATTTTGTGGAATTTTATATTAATTTAATGTACAAATATATTGCACAAAAAAATTGTTTTGTAGTTAAATTAATAAATTGAATGAACAAATATATTGTACAAAAAAGTTGTTTTGTTGGTTTTTGTATTAATTTATTGTACAAATATAATGTTCAGTATCCCTTATTTTTCAGCCTTTTAATATTTATTTACGAGAAGCAAATATGTTGTACAATAACCAATTGGCAATATCTAATTTTAATTTTGTTTATACATAGAAACCGATTGTATTATTTTGATCATGAAACCAAAAATTATTATGAAGGTTTTTGTATTAATTTAATGTACAAATATATTGTTAAAAAAAGTTGTTTTGTAGGTTTTTAGAAGGAAATATGTTTGCAATAACCAATTGGCAATATCTAATTTTAATTTAGTTTATACATCGAAGTCGATTATATTATTTTGATCATGAAACCAAAAATTATTTTGAAGGAATTTGTATTAATTTAATGAACAAATATATTGTTAAAATAAGTTGTTTTGTAGGTTTTTGTATTAATTTATTGTACAAATATAATGTTCAGTATCCCTTATTTTGCAGGTTTTTATATTATTAAATGTACAAATATTTTGTACAAAAAAATTGTTTTCTAGATTTTTATTTAACATTGCACGTAAAAACAGTTATAATATTTACGAGAAGCAAATATGTTGTGCAATATCTAATTTTAGTTATACATCGAAATCGATTATATTATTTTGAACATGAAAAACAAAAATTATTTTGAAGGTTTCTGTATTAATTTAATGTACAAAAGAATTGTTTTGTAGATTTATATTTAATTTATTGTACAAGTACATTTTTCAATATCCGTTATTTTGTGGAATTTTATATTAATTTAATGTACAAATATATTGCACAAAAAAATTGTTTTGTAGTTAAATTAATAAATTGAATGAACAAATATATTCGACAAAAAAGTTGTTTTGTAGGTTTTTATATTAATTTATTGTACAAATATAATGTTCAATATCCCTTATTTTGTAGGTTTTTATATTAATTTAATGTACAAATAAATTGCACAAAAAAATTGTTTTGTATTTCAATTAATAAATTTAATGCACACATATATTGTTCAAAAAGTTGTTTTGTATGTTTATGTATTAATTTATTGCACAAATATAGTGTTCTGTATCCCTTATTTTGCAGGTTTTTATATTAATTAAATGTAAAATATTTTGTATAAAAAAATTGTTTTCTAGATTTTTGTATTAACATTGCACGTAAAAACAGTTATAATATTTACGAGAAGCAAATATGTTGTGCAATAACCAATTGGCAATATCTAATTTTAGTTATACATCGAATTCGATTGTATTATATTGATCATGAAACCAAAAATTATTTTGAAGGTTTTTGTATTAATTTAATGTACAAATATATTGATAAAAAAAAGTTGTTTTGTAGGTTTTTAGAAGGAAATATGTTTGCGATAACCAATTGGCAATATCTAATTTTAATTTAGTTTATACATCGAAGTCGATTGTATTATTTTGATCATGAAACCAAAAATTATTTTGAAGGAATTTGTATTAATTTAATGAACAAATATATTGTTAAAATAAGTTGTTTTGTAGGTTTTTGTATTAATTTATTGTACAAATATAGTGTTCAGTATCCCTTATTTTGCAGGTTTTTATATTAATTAAATGTAAAATATTTTGTATAAAAAAATTGTTTTCTAGATTTGTATTTAACATTGCACGTAAAAACAGTTATAATATTTACGAGAAGCAAATATGTTGTGCAATACCAATTGGCAATATCTAATTTTAATTCAGTTTGTCGAAGTCGCTTGTATTTTTTTGAACATGAAACCAAAAATTATTTTGAAGGTTTCTGTATTAATTTAATGTACAAATATATTGTACAAAAAAGTTGTTTTGTAGGTCGATATCTAATTGATATCTCAATGCGATACTAATTTACTGTATAAATGTTAATTGTCCCTTTTGCGATACCTATTTGGTATCAATTTTCGTATTTTGCACGTAAAAACAAATAATGATCAAATATATTGTACAAAAAAGTTGTTTTGTTGGTTTTTGTATTAATTTAATGTACAAATATATTGTACAAAAAATTGTTTTGTAGGTTTTTATATTAATTTATTGTACAAACGTAATGTTCAATATCCTTTATTTTGTAGGTTTCTGTTTTAATTTAATGTACAAAAAAGTTGTTTGTAGGTTTTTATATTAATTTATTGTACAAATTTTTATATTAATTTAATGTACAAATATATTTCATACCTAATTGATATCTCAATGCGATAACTATTTGGTATCAATTTTCGTATTTTGCACATTGCACGTAAAATTAGTTATAATATTTACGAGAAGCAAATATGTTGTGCAATAACCAATTGGCAATATCTAATTTTAGTTCTACATCTTAGTCGATTATCTTATTTTGAACATGAAAACCAAAAATTATTTTTTTGTATGAATTTATTGTACAAATATAATGTTCAGTATCCCTTATTTTGCAGGATTTTATATTAATATAATGTAATAATATTTTGTACAAAACAATTGTTTTCTAGATTTTTATATTAATTTATTATACAAAAATAATGTTCAATATCCCTTTTTCGATAACTAATTGATGCGATATTAATTTATTGTACATACATATAAATGTTTGCGATACCTATTTGGTATCAATTTTCGTATTTTGCACATTGCACGTAAAAACAGTTTTAATATTTATTTACGAGAAGCAAATATGTTGTACAATAACCAATTGGCAATATCTAATTTTAATTTTGTTTATACATAGAAACCGATTGTATTATTTTGATCATGAAACCAAAAATTATTATGAAGGTTTTTGTATTAATTTAATGTACAAATATATTGTTAAAAAAAGTTGTTTTGTAGGTTTTTAGAAGGAAATATGTTTGCAATAACCAATTGGCAATATCTAATTTTAATTTAGTTTATACATCGAAGTCGATTGTATTATTTTGATCATGAAACCAAAAATTATTTTGAAGGAATTTGTATTAATTTAATGAACAAATATATTGTTAAAATAAGTTGTTTTGTAGGTTTTTGTATTAATTTATTGTACAAATATAGTGTTCAGTATCCCTTATTTTGCAGGTTTTTATATTAATTAAATGTACAAATATTTTGTACAAAAAAATTGTTTTCTAGATTTTTATTTAACATTGCACGTAAAAACAGTTATAATATTTACGAGAAGCAAATATGTTGTGCAATATCTAATTTTAGTTATACATCGAAATCGATTATATTATTTTGAACATGAAAAACAAAAATTATTTTGAAGGTTTCTGTATTAATTTAATGTACAAAAGAATTGTTTTGTAGATTTATATTTAATTTATTGTACAAATACATTTTTCAATATCCGTTATTTTGTGGAATTTTATATTAATTTAATGTACAAATATATTGCACAAAAAAATTGTTTTGTAGTTAAATTAATAAATTGAATGAACAAATATATTGTACAAAAAAGTTGTTTTGTTGGTTTTTGTATTAATTTATTGTACAAATATAATGTTCAGTATCCCTTATTTTTCAGCCTTTTAATATTTATTTACGAGAAGCAAATATGTTGTACAATAACCAATTGGCAATATCTAATTTTAATTTTGTTTATACATAGAAACCGATTGTATTATTTTGATCATGAAACCAAAAATTATTATGAAGGTTTTTGTATTAATTTAATGTACAAATATATTGTTAAAAAAAGTTGTTTTGTAGGTTTTTAGAAGGAAATATGTTTGCAATAACCAATTGGCAATATCTAATTTTAATTTAGTTTATACATCGAAGTCGATTATATTATTTTGATCATGAAACCAAAAATTATTTTGAAGGAATTTGTATTAATTTAATGAACAAATATATTGTTAAAATAAGTTGTTTTGTAGGTTTTTGTATTAATTTATTGTACAAATATAATGTTCAGTATCCCTTATTTTGCAGGTTTTTATATTATTAAATGTACAAATATTTTGTACAAAAAAATTGTTTTCTAGATTTTTATTTAACATTGCACGTAAAAACAGTTATAATATTTACGAGAAGCAAATATGTTGTGCAATATCTAATTTTAGTTATACATCGAAATCGATTATATTATTTTGAACATGAAAAACAAAAATTATTTTGAAGGTTTCTGTATTAATTTAATGTACAAAAGAATTGTTTTGTAGATTTATATTTAATTTATTGTACAAATACATTTTTCAATATCCGTTATTTTGTGGAATTTTATATTAATTTAATGTACAAATAAATTGCACAAAAAAATTGTTTTGTATTTCAATTAATAAATTGAATGAACAAATATATTCGACAAAAAAGTTGTTTTGTATGTTTATGTATTAATTTATTGTACAAATATAGTGTTCTGTATCCCTTATTTTGCAGGTTTTTATATTAATTAAATGTAAAATATTTTGTATAAAAAAATTGTTTTCTAGATTTTTGTATTAACATTGCACGTAAAAACAGTTATAATATTTACGAGAAGCAAATATGTTGTGCAATAACCAATTGGCAATATCTAATTTTAGTTATACATCGAATTCGATTGTATTATATTGATCATGAAACCAAAAATTATTTTGAAGGTTTTTGTATTAATTTAATGTACAAATATATTGTTAAAAAAAAGTTGTTTTGTAGGTTTTTAGAAGGAAATATGTTTGCGATAACCAATTGGCAATATCTAATTTTAATTTAGTTTATACATCGAAGTCGATTGTATTATTTTGATCATGAAACCAAAAATTATTTTGAAGGAATTTGTATTAATTTAATGAACAAATATATTGTTAAAATAAGTTGTTTTGTAGGTTTTTGTATTAATTTATTGTACAAATATAGTGTTCAGTATCTCTTATTTTGCAGGTTTTTATATTAATTAAATGTAAAATATTTTGTATAAAAAAATTGTTTTCTAGATTTGTATTTAACATTGCACGTAAAAACAGTTATAATATTTACGAGAAGCAAATATGTTGTGCAATACCAATTGGCAATATCTAATTTTAATTCAGTTTGTCGAAGTCGCTTGTATTTTTTTGAACATGAAACCAAAAATTATTTTGAAGGTTTCTGTATTAATTTAATGTACAAATATATTGTACAAAAAAGTTGTTTTGTAGGTCGATATCTAATTGATATCTCAATGCGATACTAATTTACTGTATAAATGTTAATTGTCCCTTTTGCGATACCTATTTGGTATCAATTTTCGTATTTTGCACGTAAAAACAAATAATGATCAAATATATTGTACAAAAAAGTTGTTTTGTTGGTTTTTGTATTAATTTAATGTACAAATATATTGTACAAAAAATTGTTTTGTAGGTTTTTATATTAATTTATTGTACAAACGTAATGTTCAATATCCTTTATTTTGTAGGTTTCTGTTTTAATTTAATGTACAAAAAAGTTGTTTGTAGGTTTTTATATTAATTTATTGTACAAATTTTTATATTAATTTAATGTACAAATATATTTCATACCTAATTGATATCTCAATGCGATAACTATTTGGTATCAATTTTCGTATTTTGCACATTGCACGTAAAATTAGTTATAATATTTACGAGAAGCAAATATGTTGTGCAATAACCAATTGGCAATATCTAATTTTAGTTATACATCGAATTCGATTGTATTATTTTGATCATGAAACCAAAAATTATTTTGAAGGAATTTGTTTTAATTTAATGAACAAATATATTGTTAAAATCAGTTGTTTTGTAGGTTTTTGTATTAATTTATTGTACAAATATAGTGTTCAGTATCCCTTATTTTGCAGGTATTTATATTAATTAAATGTACAAATATTTTGTACAAAAAAATTGTTTTCTAGATTTTTATTTAACATTGCACGTAAAAACAGTTATAATATTTACGAGAAGCAAATATGTTGTGCAATACCAATTGGCAATATCTAATTTTAATTCAGTTTGTCGAAGTCGCTTGTATTTTTTTGAACATGAAACCAAAAATTATTTTGAAGGTTTCTGTATTAATTTAATGTACAAATATATTGTACAAAAAAGTTGTTTTGTAGGTCGATATCTAATTGATATCTCAATGCGATACTAATTTACTGTATAAATGTTAATTGTCCCTTTTGCGATACCTATTTGGTATCAATTTTCGTATTTTGCACGTAAAAACAAATAATGATCAAATATATTGTACAAAAAAGTTGTTTTGTTGGTTTTTGTATTAATTTATTGTACAAATTTTTATATTAATTTAATGTACAAATATATTTCACCTAATTGATATCTCAATGCGATAACTATTTGGTATCAATTTTCGTATTTTGCACATTGCACGTAAAATTAGTTATAATATTTACGAGAAGCAAATATGTTGTGCAATTACCAATTGGCAATATCTAATTTTAGTTATACATCGAATTGATTGTATTATTTTGATCATGAAACCAAAAATTATTTTGAAGGAATTTGTATTAATTTAATGAACAAATATATTGTTAAAATAAGTTGTTTTCTAGGTTTTTGTATTAATTTATTGTACAAATATAGTGTTCCCTTATTTTGCAGGTTTTTATATTAATTAAATGTACAAATATTTTGTACAAAAAAATTGTTTTCTAGATTTTTGTATTAACATTGCACGTAAAAACAGTTATAATATTTACGAGAAGCAAATATGTTGTGCAATATCTAATTTTAGTTATACATCGAAATCGATTATATTATTTTGAACATGAAAAACAAAAATTATTTTGAAGGTTTCTGTATTAATTTAATGTACAAATGAATTGTGTTGTAGATTTATATTTAATTTATTATACAAATACAATTTTTTATGTCCGTTATTTTGTGGAATTTTATATTAATTTAATGTACAAATATATTGCACAAAAAAATTGTTTTGTAGTTAAATTAATAAATTTAATGAACAAATATATTGTACAAAAAAGTTGTTTTGTTGGTTTTTGTATTAATTTATTGTACAAATATAATGTTCAGTATCGCTTTTTTGCAGGTTTTTATATTAATTTAATGTACAAATATATTGCACAAAAAAATTGTTTTGTATTTAAATTAATAAATTTAATGCACAAATATATTGTTCAAAAAGTTGTTTTGTATGTTTATGTATTAATTTATTGCACAAATATAGTGTTCTGTATTCCTTATTTTGCAGGTTTTTATATTAATTAAATGTACAAATATTTTGTGTAAAAAAATTGTTTTCTAGATTTTTATATTAACATTGCACGTAAAAACAGTTGTACAATAACCAATTGGCAATATCTAATTTTAGTTCTACATCTTAGTCGATTATCTTATTTTGAACATGAAAACCAAAAATTATTTTTTTGTATGAATTTATTGTACAAATATAATGTTCAGTATCCCTTATTTTGCAGGATTTTATATTAATATAATGTAATAATATTTTGTACAAAACAATTGTTTTCTAGATTTTTATATTAATTTATTATACAAAAATAATGTTCAATATCCCTTTTTCGATAACTAATTGCTGCGATATTAATTTATTGTACATACATATAAATGTTTGCGATACCTATTTGGTATCAATTTTCGTATTTTGCACATTGCACGTAAAAACAGTTTTAATATTTATTTACGAGAAGCAAATATGTTGTACAATAACCAATTGGCAATATCTAATTTTAATTTTGTTTATACATAGAAACCGATTGTATTATTTTGATCATGAAACCAAAAATTATTATGAAGGTTTTTGTATTAATTTAATGTACAAATATATTGTTAAAAAAAGTTGTTTTGTAGGTTTTTAGAAGGAAATATGTTTGCAATAACCAATTGGCAATATCTAATTTTAATTTAGTTTATCTAATTTTAGTTATACATCGAATTGATTGTATTATTTTGATCATGAAACCAAAAATTATTTTGAAGGAATTTGTATTAATTTAATGAACAAATATATTGTTAAAATAAGTTGTTTTCTAGGTTTTTGTATTAATTTATTGTACAAATATAGTGTTCCCTTATTTTGCAGGTTTTTATATTAATTAAATGTACAAATATTTTGTACAAAAAAATTGTTTTCTAGATTTTTGTATTAACATTGCACGTAAAAACAGTTATAATATTTACGAGAAGCAAATATGTTGTGCAATATCTAATTTTAGTTATACATCGAAATCGATTATATTATTTTGAACATGAAAAACAAAAATTATTTTGAAGGTTTCTGTATTAATTTAATGTACAAATGAATTGTGTTGTAGATTTATATTTAATTTATTATACAAATACAATTTTTTATGTCCGTTATTTTGTGGAATTTTATATTAATTTAATGTACAAATATATTGCACAAAAAAATTGTTTTGTAGTTAAATTAATAAATTTAATGAACAAATATATTGTACAAAAAAGTTGTTTTGTTGGTTTTTGTATTAATTTATTGTACAAATATAATGTTCAGTATCGCTTTTTTGCAGGTTTTTATATTAATTTAATGTACAAATATATTGCACAAAAAAATTGTTTTGTATTTAAATTAATAAATTTAATGCACAAATATATTGTTCAAAAAGTTGTTTTGTATGTTTATGTATTAATTTATTGCACAAATATAGTGTTCTGTATTCCTTATTTTGCAGGTTTTTATATTAATTAAATGTACAAATATTTTGTGTAAAAAAATTGTTTTCTAGATTTTTATATTAACATTGCACGTAAAAACAGTTGTACAATAACCAATTGGCAATATCTAATTTTAGTTCTACATCTTAGTCGATTATCTTATTTTGAACATGAAAACCAAAAATTATTTTTTTGTATGAATTTATTGTACAAATATAATGTTCAGTATCCCTTATTTTGCAGGATTTTATATTAATATAATGTAATAATATTTTGTACAAAACAATTGTTTTCTAGATTTTTATATTAATTTATTATACAAAAATAATGTTCAATATCCCTTTTTCGATAACTAATTGCTGCGATATTAATTTATTGTACATACATATAAATGTTTGCGATACCTATTTGGTATCAATTTTCGTATTTTGCACATTGCACGTAAAAACAGTTTTAATATTTATTTACGAGAAGCAAATATGTTGTACAATAACCAATTGGCAATATCTAATTTTAATTTTGTTTATACATAGAAACCGATTGTATTATTTTGATCATGAAACCAAAAATTATTATGAAGGTTTTTGTATTAATTTAATGTACAAATATATTGTTAAAAAAAGTTGTTTTGTAGGTTTTTAGAAGGAAATATGTTTGCAATAACCAATTGGCAATATCTAATTTTAATTTAGTTTATACATCGAAGTCGATTGTATCATTTTGATCATGAAACCAAAAATTATTTTGAAGGAATTTGTATTAATTTAATGAACAAATATATTGTTAAAATAAGTTGTTTTGTAGGTTTTTGTATTAATTTATTGTACAAATATAGTGTTCAGTATCCCTTATTTTGCAGGTTTTTATATTAATTAAATGTGCAAATATTTTGTACAAAAAAATTGTTTTCTAGATTTTTATTTAACATTGCACGTAAAAACAGTTATAATATTTACGAGAAGCAAATATGTTGTGCAATATCTAATTTTAGTTATACATCGAAATCGATTATATTATTTTGAACATGAAAAACAAAAATTATTTTGAAGGTTTCTGTATTAATTTAATGTACAAATATATTGTACAAAAAAGTTGTTTTGTAGGTCGATATCTAATTGATATCTCAATGCGATACTAATTTACTGTATAAATGTTAATTGTCCCTTTTGCGATACCTATTTGGTATCAATTTTCGTATTTTGCACGTAAAAACAAATAATGATCAAATATATTGTACAAAAAAGTTGTTTTGTTGGTTTTTGTATTAATTTAATGTACAAATATATTGTACAAAAAATTGTTTTGTAGGTTTTTATATTAATTTATTGTACAAACGTAATGTTCAATATCCTTTATTTTGTAGGTTTCTGTTTTAATTTAATGTACAAATATATTGTACAAAAAAGTTGTTTGTAGGTTTTTATATTAATTTATTGTACAAATTTTTATATTAATTTAATGTACAAATATATTTCATACCTAATTGATATCTCAATGCGATAACTATTTGGTATCAATTTTCGTATTTTGCACATTGCACGTAAAATTAGTTATAATATTTACGAGAAGCAAATATGTTGTGCAATAACCAATTGGCAATATCTAATTTTAGTTATACATCGAATTCGATTGTATTATTTTGATCATGAAACCAAAAAATTATTTTGAAGGAATTTGTTTTAATTTAATGAACAAATATATTGTTAAAATAAGTTGTTTTGTAGGTTTTTGTATTAATTTATTGTACAAATATAGTGTTCAGTATCCCTTATTTTGCAGGTTTTTATATTAATTAAATGTACAAATATTTTGTACAAAAAAATTGTTTTCTAGATTTTTATATTAACATTGCACGTAAAAACAGTTATAATATATCCGAGAAGCAAATATGTTGTGCAATACCAATTGGCAATATCTAATTTTAATTCAGTTTGTCGAAGTCGCTTGTATTTTTTTGAACATGAAACCAAAACTTATTTTGAAGGTTTCTGTATTAATTTAATGTACAAATATATTGTACAAAAAAGATGTTTTGTAGGTCGATATCTAATTGATATCTCAATGCGATACTAATTTACTGTATACATGTTAATTGTCCCTTTTGCGATACCTATTTGGTATCAATTTTCGTATTTTGCACGTAGAAACAAATAATGATCAAATATATTGTACAAAAAAGTTGTTTTGTTGGTTTTTGTATTAATTTAATGTACAAGTATATTGACAAAAAATTGTTTTGTAGGTTTTTATATTAATTTATTGTACAAACGTAATGTTCAATATCCTTTATTTTGTAGGTTTCTGTTTTAATTTAATGTACAAATATATTGTACAAAAAAGTTGTTTGTAGGTTTTTATATTAATTTATTGTACAAATTTTTATATTAATTTAATGTACAAATATATTTCATACCTAATTGATATCTCAATGCGATAACTATTTGGTATCAATTTTCGTATTTTGCACATTGCACGTAAAATTAGTTATAATATTTACGAGAAGCAAATATGTTGTGCAATTACCAATTGGCAATATCTAATTTTAGTTATACATCGAATTCGATTGTATTATATTGATCATGAAACCAAAAATTATTTTGAAGGTTTTTGTATTAATTTAATGTACAAATATATTTTTAGAAGGAAATATGTTTGCAATAACCATTTGGCAATATCTAATTTTAATTGAGTTTATA
Organism: Coelopa pilipes; assembly: GCA_947389925.1. Lineage (NCBI taxonomy): Eukaryota > Metazoa > Arthropoda > Insecta > Diptera > Coelopidae > Coelopa > Coelopa pilipes. The sequence goes on from OX376700.1 coordinate 14,239,138, forward strand.
CATCGAAGTCGATTGTATTATTTTGATCATGAAACCAAAAATTATTTTGAAGGAATTTGTATTAATTTAATGAACAAATATATTGTTAAAATAAGTTGTTTTGTAGGTTTTTGTATTAATTTATTGTACAAATATAGTGTTCAGTATCCCTTATTTTGCAGGTTTTTATATTAATTAAATGTACAAATATTTTGTACAAAAAAATTGTTTTCTAGATTTTTGTATTAACATTGCACGTAAAAACAGTTATAATATTTACGAGAAGCAAATATGTTGTGCAATATCTAATTTTAGTTATACATCGAAATCGATTATATTATTTTGAACATGAAAAACCAAAATTATTTTGAAGGTTTCTGTATTAATTTAATGTACAAAAGAATTGTTTTGTAGATTTATATTTAATTTATTATACAAATACAATTTTTTATGTCCGTTATTTTGTGGAATTTTATATTAATTTAATGTACAAATATATTGCACAAAAAAATTGTTTTGTAGTTAAATTAATAAATTTAATGAACAAATATATTGTACAAAAAAGTTGTTTTGTTGGTTTTTGTATTAATTTATTGTACAAATATAATGTTCAGTATCGCTTTTTTGCAGGTTTTTATATTAATTAAATGTACAAATATTTTGTACAAAAAAATTGTTTTCTAGATTTTTATATTAAAAAAACAGTTATAATATTTACGAGAAGCAAATATGTTGTGCAATAACCAATTGGCAATATCTATTTTTAATTCAGTTTATCGAAATCGCTTGTATTTTTTTGAACATGAAACTAAAAATTATTTTGTGGGTTTCTGTACTTTATAAATCGTAGTCGATTATATTATTTTGAACATGAAACCAAAAATTATTTTGAAGGTTTCTGTATTAATTTAATGTACAAATATATTGTACAAAAAAGTTGTTTTGTAGGTCGATATCTAATTGATATCTCAATGCGATACTAATTTACTGTATAAATGTTAATTGTCCCTTTTGCGATACCTATTTGGTATCAATTTTCGTATGTTGCACGTAAAAACAAATAATGATCAAATATATTGTACAAAAAAGTTGTTTTGTTGGTTTTTGTATTAATTTAATGTACAAATATATTGACAAAAAATTGTTTTGTAGGTTTTTATATTAATTTATTGTACAAACGTAATGTTCAATATCCGATATTTTGTAGGTTTCTGTTTTAATTTAATGTACAAATATATTGTACAAAAAAGTTGTTTGTAGGTTTTTATATTAATTTATTGTACAAATTTTTATATTAATTTAATGTACAAATATATTTCATACCTAATTGATATCTCAATGCGATAACTATTTGGTATCAATTTTCGTATTTTGCACATTGCACGTAAAATTAGTTATAATATTTACGAGAAGCAAATATGTTGTGCAATAACCAATTGGCAATATCTAATTTTAGTTATACATCGAATTCGATTGTATTATTTTGATCATGAAACCAAAAATTATTTTGAAGGAATTTGTTTTAATTTAATGAACAAATATATTGTTAAAATAAGTTGTTTTGTAGGTTTTTGTATTAATTTATTGTACAAATATAGTGTTCAGTATCCCTTATTTTGCAGGTTTTTATATTAATTAAATGTACAAATATTTTGTACAAAAAAATTGTTTTCTAGATTTTTATATTAACATTGCACGTAAAAACAGTTATAATATTTACGAGAAGCAAATATGTTGTGCAATATCTAATTTTAGTTATACATCGAAATCGATTATATTATTTTGAACATGAAAAACAAAAATTATTTTGAAGGTTTCTGTATTAATTTAATGTACAAAAGAATTGTTTTGTAGATTTATATTTAATTTATTGTACAAATACATTTTTCAATATCCGTTATTTTGTGGAATTTTATATTAATTTAATGTACAAATATATTGCACAAAAAAATTGTTTGTAGTTAAATTAATAAATTTAATGAACAAATATATTGTACAAAAAAGTTGTTTTGTTGGTTTTTGTATTAATTTATTGTACAAATATAATGTTCAGTATCCCTTATTTTTCAGGCTTTTATATTAATTAAATGTACAAATATTTTGTACAAAAAAATTGTTTTCTAGATTTTTATATTAATTTATTATACAAAAATAATGTTCAATATCCCTTTTTCGATAACTAATTGATGCGATATTAATTTATTGTACATACATATAAATGTTTGCGATACCTATTTGGTATCAATTTTCGTATTTTGCACATTGCACGTAAAAACAGTTTTAATATTTATTTACGAGAAGCAAATATGTTGTACAATAACCAATTGGCAATATCTAATTTTAATTTTGTTTATACATAGAAACCGATTGTATTATTTTGATCATGAAACCAAAAATTATTTGAAGGTTTTTGTATTAATTTAATGTACAAATATATAGTTAAAAAAAGTTATTTTGTAGGGCTTTAGAAGGAAATATATTTACAATTACCAATTGGCAATATCTAATTTCAATTTAGTTTATACATCGAAGTCGATTATATTATTTTGAACATGAAAACCAAAAATTATTTTGAAGGTTTCTGTATTTATTTAATGTACAAATATATTGTACAAAAAATTGTTTTGTAGGTTTTTAAATTAATTTATTGTACAAACGTAATGTTCAATATCCTTTATTTTGTAGGTTTCTGTTTTAAATTAATGTACAAATATATTGTACAAAAAAGTTGTTTGTAGGTTTTTATATTAATTTATTGTACAAATATAATGTTCAATATCCCTTATTATGTAGGTTTTTATATTAATTTAATGTACAAATAAATTGCCAAAAAAATTGTTTTGTATTTAAATTAATAAATTTAATGCACAAATATATTGTTCAAAAAGTAGTTTTGTATGTTTATGTATTAATTTATTGCACAAATATAGTGTTCTGTATCCCTTATTTTGCAGGTTTTTATATTAATTAAATGTAAAATATTTTGTATAAAAAAATTGTTTTCTAGATTTTTGTATTAACATTGCACGTAAAAACAGTTATAATATTTACGAGAAGCAAATATGTTGTGCAATAACCAATTGGCAATATCTAATTTTAGTTATACATCGAATTCGATTGTATTATATTGATCATGAAACCAAAAATTATTTTGAAGGTTTTTGTATTAATTTAATGTACAAATATATTGTTAAAAAAAAGTTGTTTTGTAGGTTTTTAGAAGGAAATATGTTTGCAATAACCAATTGGCAATATCTAATATTAATTTAGTTTATACATCGAAGTCGATTGTATTATTTTGATCATGAAACCAAAAATTATTTTGAAGGAATTTGTATTAATTTAATGAACAAATATATTGTTAAAATAAGTTGTTTTGTAGGTTTTTGTATTAATTTATTGTACAAATATAGTGTTCAGTATCCCTTATTTTGCAGGTTTTTATATTAATTAAATACAAATATTTTGTACAAAAAAATTGTTTTCTAGATTTTTATTTAACATTGCACGTAAAAACAGTTATAATATTTACGAGAAGCAAATATTTGTTGTGCAATACCAATTGGCAATATCTAATTTTAATTCAGTTTGTCGAAGTCGCTTGTATTTTTTTGAACATGAAACCAAAAATTATTTTGAAGGTTTCTGTATTAATTTAATGTACAAATATATTGTACAAAAAAGTTGTTTTGTAGGTCGATATCTAATTGATATCTCAATGCGATACTAATTTACTGTATAAATGTTAATTGTCCCTTTTGCGATACCTATTTGGTATCAATTTTCGTATTTTGCACGTAAAAACAAATAATGATCAAATATATTGTACAAAAAAGTTGTTTTGTTGGTTTTTGTATTAATTTAATGTACAAATATATTGTACAAAAAATTGTTTTGTAGGTTTTTATATTAATTTATTGTACAAACGTAATGTTCAATATCCTTTATTTTGTAGGTTTCTGTTTTAATTTAATGTACAAATATATTGTACAAAAAAGTTGTTTGTAGGTTTTTATATTAATTTATTGTACAAATTTTTATATTAATTTAATGTACAAATATATTTCATACCTAATTGATATCTCAATGCGATAACTATTTGGTATCAATTTTCGTATTTTGCACATTGCACGTAAAATTAGTTATAATATTTACGAGAAGCAAATATGTTGTGCAATACCAATTGGCAATATCTAATTTTAATTCAGTTTGTCGAAGTCGTTTGTATTTTTTTGAACATGAAACCAAAAATTATTTTGAAGGTTTCTGTATTAATTTAATGTACAAATATATTGTACAAAAAAGTTGTTTTGTAGGTCGATATCTAATTGATATCTCAATGCGATACTAATTTACTGTATAAATGTTAATTGTCCCTTTTGCGATACCTATTTGGTATCAATTTTCGTATGTTGCACGTAAAAACAAATAATGATCAAATATATTGTACAAAAAAGTTGTTTTGTTGGTTTTTGTATTAATTTAATGTACAAATATATTGACAAAAAATTGTTTTGTAGGTTTTTATATTAATTTATTGTACAAACGTAATGTTCAATATCCTATATTTTGTAGGTTTCTGTTTTAATTTAATGTACAAATATATTGTACAAAAAAGTTGTTTGTAGGTTTTTATATTAATTTATTGTACAAATTTTTATATTAATTTAATGTACAAATATATTTCATACCTAATTGATATCTCAATGCGATAACTATTTGGTATCAATTTTCGTATTTTGCACATTGCACGTAAAATTAGTTATAATATTTACGAGAAGCAAATATGTTGTGCAATTACCAATTGGCAATATCTAATTTTAGTTATACATCGAATTCGATTGTATTATATTGATCATGAAACCAAAAATTATTTTGAAGGTTTTTGTATAAATTTAATGTACAAATATATTGTTAAAAAAAGTTGTTTTGTAGGTTTTTTGAAGGAAATATGTTTGCAATAACCAATTGGCAATATCTAATTTTAATTTAGTTTATACATCGAAGTCGATTGTATTATTTTGATCATGAAACCAAAAATTATTTTGAAGGAATTTGTATTAATTTAATGAACAAATATATTGTTAAAATAAGTTGTTTTGTAGGTTTTTGTATTAATTTATTGTACAAATATAGTGTTCAGTATCCCTTATTTTGCAGGTTTTATATTAATTAAATGTACAAATATTTTGTACAAAAAAATTGTTTTCTAGATTTTTGTATTAACATTGCACGTAAAAACAGTTATAATATTTACGAGAAGCAAATATGTTGTGCAATATCTAATTTTAGTTATACATCGAAATCGATTATATTATTTTGAACATGAAAAACAAAAATTATTTTGAAGGTTTCTGTATTAATTTAATGTACAATAGAATTGTTTTGTAGATTTATATTTAATTTATTATACAAATACAATTTTTTATGTCCGTTATTTTGTGGAATTTTATATTAATTTAATGTACAAATATATTGCACAAAAAAATTGTTTTGTAGTTAAATTAATAAATTTAATGAACAAATATATTGTACAAAAAAGTTGTTTTGTTGGTTTTTGTATTAATTTATTGTACAAATATAATGTTCAGTATCGCTTTTTTGCAGGTTTTTATATTAATTAAATGTACAAATATTTTGTACAAAAAAATTGTTTTCTAGATTTTTATATTAACATTGCACGTAAAAACAGTTTTAATATTTACGAGAAGCAAATATGTTGTGCAATATCTAATTTTAGTTATACATCGAAGTCGATTATATTATTTTGAACATGAAAACCAAAAATTATTTTGAAGGTTTCTGTATTTATTTAATGTACAAATATATTGTACAAAAAATTGTTTTGTAGGTTTTTATATTAATTTATTGTACAAACGTAATGTTCAATATCCTTTATTTTGTAGGTTTCTGTTTTAATTTAATGTACAAATATATTGTACAAAAAAGTTGTTTGTAGGTTTTTATATTAATTTATTGTACAAATATAATGTTCAATATCCCTTATTTTGTAGGTTTTTATATTAATTTAATGTACAAATAAATTGCAGAAAAAAATTGTTTTGTATTTAAATTAATAAATTTAATGCACAAATATATTGTTCAAAAAGTTGTTTTGTAGGTCGATATCTAATTGATATCTCAATGCGATACTAATTTACTGTATAAATGTTAATTGTCCCTTTTGCGATACCTATTTGGTATCAATTTTCGTATGTTGCACGTAAAAACAAATAATGATCAAATATATTGTACAAAAAAGTTGTTTTGTTGGTTTTTGTATTAATTTAATGTACAAATATATTGTACAAAAAATTGTTTTGTAGGTTTTTAAATTAATTTATTGTACAAACGTAATGTTCAATATCCTTTATTTTGTAGGTTTCTCTTTTAATTTAATGTACAAATATATTGTACAAAAAAGTTGTTTGTAGGTTTTTATATTAATTTATTGTACAAATATAATGTTCAATATCCCTTATTTTGTAGGTTTTTATATTAATTTAATGTACAAATAAATTGCCAAAAAAATTGTTTTGTATTTAAATTAATAAATTTAATGCACAAATATATTGTTCAAAAAGTTGTTTTGTATGTTTATGTATTAATTTATTGCACAAATATAGTGTTCTGTATCCCTTATTTTGCAGGTTTTTATATTAATTAAATGTAAAATATTTTGTATAAAAAAATTGTTTTCTAGATTTTTGTATTAACATTGCACGTAAAAACAGTTATAATATTTACGAGAAGCAAATATGTTGTGCAATAACCAATTGGCAATATCTAATTTTAGTTATACATCGAATTCGATTGTATTATATTGATCATGAAACCAAAAATTATTTTGAAGGTTTTTGTATTAATTTAATGTACAAATATATTGTTAAAAAAAAGTTGTTTTGTAGGTTTTTAGAAGGAAATATGTTTGCAATAACCAATTGGCAATATCTAATATTAATTTAGTTTATACATCGAAGTCGATTGTATTATTTTGATCATGAAACCAAAAATTATTTTGAAGGAATTTGTATTAATTTAATGAACAAATATATTGTTAAAATAAGTTGTTTTGTAGGTTTTTGTATTAATTTATTGTACAAATATAGTGTTCAGTATCCCTTATTTTGCAGGTTTTTATATTAATTAAATGTACAAATATTTTGTACAAAAAAATTGTTTTCTAGATTTTTATATTAACATTGCACGTAAAAACAGTTATAATATTTACGAGAAGCAAATATGTTGTGCAATACCAATTGGCAATATCTAATTTTAATTCAGTTTGTCGAAGTCGTTTGTATTTTTTTGAACATGAAACCAAAAATTATTTTGAAGGTTTCTGTATTAATTTAATGTACAAATATATTGTACAAAAAAGTTGTTTTGTAGGTCGATATCTAATTGATATCTCAATGCGATACTAATTTACTGTATAAATGTTAATTGTCCCTTTTGCGATACCTATTTGGTATCAATTTTCGTATGTTGCACGTAAAAACAAATAATGATCAAATATATTGTACAAAAAAGTTGTTTTGTTGGTTTTTGTATTAATTTAATGTACAAATATATTGACAAAAAATTGTTTTGTAGGTTTTTATATTAATTTATTGTACAAACGTAATGTTCAATATCCTATATTTTGTAGGTTTCTGTTTTAATTTAATGTACAAATATATTGTACAAAAAAGTTGTTTGTAGGTTTTTATATTAATTTATTGTACAAATTTTTATATTAATTTAATGTACAAATATATTTCATACCTAATTGATATCTCAATGCGATAACTATTTGGTATCAATTTTCGTATTTTGCACATTGCACGTAAAATTAGTTATAATATTTACGAGAAGCAAATATGTTGTGCAATTACCAATTGGCAATATCTAATTTTAGTTATACATCGAATTCGATTGTATTATATTGATCATGAAACCAAAAATTATTTTGAAGGTTTTTGTATAAATTTAATGTACAAATATATTGTTAAAAAAAGTTGTTTTGTAGGTTTTTTGAAGGAAATATGTTTGCAATAACCAATTGGCAATATCTAATTTTAATTTAGTTTATACATCGAAGTCGATTGTATTATTTTGATCATGAAACCAAAAATTATTTTGAAGGAATTTGTATTAATTTAATGAACAAATATATTGTTAAAATAAGTTGTTTTGTAGGTTTTTGTATTAATTTATTGTACAAATATAGTGTTCAGTATCCCTTATTTTGCAGGTTTTATATTAATTAAATGTACAAATATTTTGTACAAAAAAATTGTTTTCTAGATTTTTGTATTAACATTGCACGTAAAAACAGTTATAATATTTACGAGAAGCAAATATGTTGTGCAATATCTAATTTTAGTTATACATCGAAATCGATTATATTATTTTGAACATGAAAAACAAAAATTATTTTGAAGGTTTCTGTATTAATTTAATGTACAAAAGAATTGTTTTGTAGATTTATATTTAATTTATTATACAAATACAATTTTTTATGTCCGTTATTTTGTGGAATTTTATATTAATTTAATGTACAAATATATTGCACAAAAAAATTGTTTTGTAGTTAAATTAATAAATTTAATGAACAAATATATTGTACAAAAAAGTTGTTTTGTTGGTTTTTGTATTAATTTATTGTACAAATATAATGTTCAGTATCGCTTTTTTGCAGGTTTTTATATTAATTAAATGTACAAATATTTTGTACAAAAAAATTGTTTTCTAGATTTTTATATTAACATTGCACGTAAAAACAGTTTTAATATTTACGAGAAGCAAATATGTTGTGCAATATCTAATTTTAGTTATACATCGAAGTCGATTATATTATTTTGAACATGAAAACCAAAAATTATTTTGAAGGTTTCTGTATTTATTTAATGTACAAATATATTGTACAAAAAATTGTTTTGTAGGTTTTTATATTAATTTATTGTACAAACGTAATGTTCAATATCCTTTATTTTGTAGGTTTCTGTTTTAATTTAATGTACAAATATATTGTACAAAAAAGTTGTTTGTAGGTTTTTATATTAATTTATTGTACAAATATAATGTTCAATATCCCTTATTTTGTAGGTTTTTATATTAATTTAATGTACAAATAAATTGCAGAAAAAAATTGTTTTGTATTTAAATTAATAAATTTAATGCACAAATATATTGTTCAAAAAGTTGTTTTGTAGGTCGATATCTAATTGATATCTCAATGCGATACTAATTTACTGTATAAATGTTAATTGTCCCTTTTGCGATACCTATTTGGTATCAATTTTCGTATGTTGCACGTAAAAACAAATAATGATCAAATATATTGTACAAAAAAGTTGTTTTGTTGGTTTTTGTATTAATTTAATGTACAAATATATTGTACAAAAAATTGTTTTGTAGGTTTTTAAATTAATTTATTGTACAAACGTAATGTTCAATATCCTTTATTTTGTAGGTTTCTCTTTTAATTTAATGTACAAATATATTGTACAAAAAAGTTGTTTGTAGGTTTTTATATTAATTTATTGTACAAATATAATGTTCAATATCCCTTATTTTGTAGGTTTTTATATTAATTTAATGTACAAATAAATTGCCAAAAAAATTGTTTTGTATTTAAATTAATAAATTTAATGCACAAATATATTGTTCAAAAAGTTGTTTTGTATGTTTATGTATTAATTTATTGCACAAATATAGTGTTCTGTATCCCTTATTTTGCAGGTTTTTATATTAATTAAATGTAAAATATTTTGTATAAAAAAATTGTTTTCTAGATTTTTGTATTAACATTGCACGTAAAAACAGTTATAATATTTACGAGAAGCAAATATGTTGTGCAATAACCAATTGGCAATATCTAATTTTAGTTATACATCGAATTCGATTGTATTATATTGATCATGAAACCAAAAATTATTTTGAAGGTTTTTGTATTAATTTAATGTACAAATATATTGTTAAAAAAAGTTGTTTTGTAGGTTTTTAGAAGGAAATATGTTTACAATAACCAATTGGCAATATCTAATATTAATTTAGTTTATACATCGAAGTCGATTGTATTATTTTGATCATGAAACCAAAAATTATTTTGAAGGAATTTGTTTTAATTTAATGAACAAATATATTGTTAAAATAAGTTGTTTTGTAGGTTTTTAGAAGGAAAAATGTTTACAATTACCAATTGGCAATATCTAATTTCAATTTAGTTTATACATCGAAGTCGATTATATTATTTTGAACATGAAAACCAAAAATTATTTTGAAGGTTTCTGTATTAATTTAATGTACAAAAGAATTGTTTTGTAGATTTATATTTAATTTATTGTACAAACGTAATATTCAATATCCTTTATTTTGTAGGTTTCTGTTTTAATTTAATGTACAATTATATTGTACAAAAAAGTTGTTTGTAGGTTTTTATATTAATTTATTGTACAAATATAATGTTCAATATCGCTTTTTTGCAGGTTTTTATATTAATTAAATGTACAAATATTTTGTACAAAAAATTGTTTTGTAGTTAAATTAATAAATTTAATGAACAAATATATTGTACAAAAAAGTTGTTTTGTTGGTTTTTGTATTAATTTATTGTACAAATGTAATGTTCAGTATCGCTTTTTTGCAGGTTTTTATATTAATTAAATGTACAAATATTTTGTACAAAAAAATTGTTTTCTAGATTTTTATATTAAAAAAACAGTTACAATATTTACGAGAAGCAAATATGTTGTGCAATAACCAATTGGCAATATCTATTTTTAATTCAGTTTATCGAAGTCGCTTGTATTTTTTTGAACATGAAACTAAAAATTATTTTGTGGGTTTCTGTACTTTATAAATCGTAGTCGATTATATTATTTTGAACATGAAACCAAAAATTATTTTGAAGGTTTCTGTATTAATTTAATGTACAAATATATTGTACAAAAAAGTTGTTTTGTAGGTCGATATCTAATTGATATCTCAATGCGATACTAATTTACTGTATAAATGTTAATTGTCCCTTTTGCGATACCTATTTGGTATCAATTTTCGTATTTTGCACGTAAAAACAAATAATGATCAAATATATTGTACAAAAAAGTTGTTTTGTTGGTTTTTGTATTAATTTAATGTACAAATATATTGTACAAAAAATTGTTTTGTAGGTTTTTATATTAATTTATTGTACAAACGTAATGTTCAATATCCTTTATTTTGTAGGTTTCTCTTTTAATTTAATGTACAAATATATTGTACAAAAAAGTTGTTTGTAGGTTTTTATATTAATTTATTGTACAAATATAATGTTCAATATCCCTTATTTTGTAGGTTTTTATATTAATTTAATGTACAAATAAATTGCCAAAAAAATTGTTTTGTATTTAAATTAATAAATTTAATGCACAAATATATTGTTCAAAAAGTTGTTTTGTAGGTCGATATCTAATTGATATCTCAATGCGATACTAATTTACTGTATAAATGTTAATCCCTTTTGCGATACCTATTTGGTATCAATTTTCGTATTTTGCACGTAAAAACAAATAATGATCAAATATATTGTACAAAAAAGTTGTTTTGTTGGTTTTTGTATTAATTTAATGTACAAATATATTGTACAAAAAATTGTTTTGTAGGTTTTTAAATTAATTTATTGTACAAACGTAATGTTCAATATCCTTTATTTTGTAGGTTTCTGTTTTAATTTAATGTACAAATATATTGTACAAAAAAGTTGTTTGTAGGTTTTTATATTAGTTTATTGTACAAATTTTTATATTAATTTAATGTACAAATATATTTCATACCTAATTGATATCTCAATGCGATAACTATTTGGTATCAATTTTCGTATTTTGCACATTGCACGTAAAATTAGTTATAATATTTACGAGAAGCAAATATGTTGTGCAATAACTAATTGGCAATATCTAATTTAGTTTATACATCGAAGTCGATTGTATTATTTTGATCATGAAACCAAAAATTATTTTGAAGGAATTTGTTTTAATTTAATGAACAAATATATTGTTAAAATAAGTTGTTTTGTAGGTTTTTAGAAGGAAAAATGTTTACAATTACCAATTGGCAATATCTAATTTCAATTTAGTTTATACATCGAAGTCGATTATATTATTTTGAACATGAAAACCAAAAATTATTTTGAAGGTTTCTGTATTAATTTAATGTACAAAAGAATTGTTTTGTAGATTTATATTTAATTTATTGTACAAACGTAATGTTCAATATCCTTTATTTTGTAGGTTTCTGTTTTAATTTAATGTACAAATATATTGTACAAAAAAGTTGTTTGTAGGTTTTTATATTAATTTATTGTACAAATATAATGTTCAATATCGCTTTTTTGCAGGTTTTTATATTAATTAAATGTACAAATATTTTGTACAAAAAATTGTTTTGTAGTTAAATTAATAAATTTAATGAACAAATATATTGTACAAAAAAGTTGTTTTGTTGGTTTTTGTATTAATTTATTGTACAAATGTAATGTTCAGTATCGCTTTTTTGCAGGTTTTTATATTAATTAAATGTACAAATATTTTGTACAAAAAAATTGTTTTCTAGATTTTTATATTAAAAAAACAGTTATAATATTTACGAGAAGCAAATATGTTGTGCAATAACCAATTGGCAATATCTATTTTTAATTCAGTTTATCGAAGTCGCTTGTATTTTTTTGAACATGAAACTAAAAATTATTTTGTGGGTTTCTGTACTTTATAAATCGTAGTCGATTATATTATTTTGAACATGAAACCAAAAATTATTTTGAAGGTTTCTGTATTAATTTAATGTACAAATATATTGTACAAAAAAGTTGTTTTGTAGGTCGATATCTAATTGATATCTCAATGCGATACTAATTTACTGTATAAATGTTAATTGTCCCTTTTGCGATACCTATTTGGTATCAATTTTCGTATTTTGCACGTAAAAACAAATAATAATCAAATATATTGTACAAAAAAGTTGTTTTGTTGGTTTTTGTATTAATTTAATGTACAAATATATTGTACAAAAAATTGTTTTGTAGGTTTTTATATTAATTTATTGTACAAACGTAATGTTCAATATCCTTTATTTTGTAGGTTTCTGTTTTAATTTAATGTACAAATATATTGTACAAAAAAGTTGTTTGTAAGTTTTTATATTAGTTTATTGTACAAATTTTTATATTAATTTAATGTACAAATATATTTCATACCTAATTGATATCTCAATGCGATAACTATTTGGTATCAATTTTCGTATTTTGCACATTGCACGTAAAATTAGTTATAATATTTACGAGAAGCAAATATGTTGTGCAATAACCAATTGGCAATATCTAATTTTAGTTATACATCGAATTCGATTGTATTATTTTGATCATGAAACCAAAAATTATTTTGAAGGTTTCTGTATTTATGTAATGTACAAATATATTGTATAAAAAATTGTTTTGTAGGTTTTTATATTAATTTATTGTACAAACGTAATGTTCAATATCCTTTATTTTGTAGGTTTCTGTTTTAATTTAATGTACAAATATATTGTACAAAAAAGTTGTTTGTAGGTTTTTATATTAATTTATTGTACAAATATAATGTTCAATATCCCTTATTTTGTAGGTTTTTATATTAATTTAATGTACAAATAAATTGCAGAAAAAAATTGTTTTGTATTTAAATTAATAAATTTAATGCACAAATATATTGTTCAAAAAGTTGTTTTGTAGGTCGATATCTAATTGATATCTCAATGCGATACTAATTTACTGTATAAATGTTAATTGTCCCTTTTGCGATACCTATTTGGTATCAATTTTCGTATTTTGCACGTAAAAACAAATAATGATCAAATATATTGTACAAAAAAGTTGTTTTGTTGGTTTTTGTATTAATTTAATGTACAAATATAATGTACAAAAAATTGTTTTGTAGGTTTTTAAATTAATTTATTGTACAAACGTAATGTTCAATATCCTTTATTTTGTAGGTTTCTGTTTTAATTTAATGTACAAATATATTGTACAAAAAAGTTGTTTGTAGGTTTTTATATTAGTTTATTGTACAAATTTTTATATTAATTTAATGTACAAATATATTTCATACCTAATTGATATCTCAATGCGATAACTATTTGGTATCAATTTTCGTATTTTGCACATTGCACGTAAAATTAGTTATAATATTTACGAGAAGCAAATATGTTGTGCAATAACCAATTGGCAATATCTAATTTAGTTTATACATCGAAGTCGATTGTATTATTTTGATCATGAAACCAAAAATTATTTTGAAGGAATTTGTTTTAATTTAATGAACAAATATATTGTTAAAATAAGTTGTTTTGTAGGTTTTTAGAAGGAAAAATGTTTACAATTACCAATTGGCAATATCTAATTTCAATTTAGTTTATACATCGAAGTCGATTATATTATTTTGAACATGAAAACCAAAAATTATTTTGAAGGTTTCTGTATTAATTTAATGTACAAAAGAATTGTTTTGTAGATTTATATTTAATTTATTGTACAAACGTAATGTTCAATATCCTTTATTTTGTAGGTTTCTGTTCTAATTTAATGTACAAATATATTGTACAAAAAAGTTGTTTGTAGGTTTTTATATTAATTTATTGTACAAATATAATGTTCAATATCGCTTTTTTGCAGGTTTTTATATTAATTAAATGTACAAATATTTTGTACAAAAATTGTTTTGTAGTTAAATTAATAAATTTAATGAACAAATATATTGTACAAAAAAGTTGTTTTGTTGGTTTTTGTATTAATTTATTGTACAAATGTAATGTTCAGTATCGCTTTTTTGCAGGTTTTTATATTAATTAAATGTACAAATATTTTGTACAAAAAAATTGTTTTCTAGATTTTTATATTAAAAAAACAGTTATAATATTTACGAGAAGCAAATATGTTGTGCAATAACCAATTGGCAATATCTATTTTTAATTCAGTTTATCGAAGTCGCTTGTATTTTTTTGAACATGAAACTAATAATTATTTTGTGGGTTTCTGTACTTTATAAATCGTAGTCGATTATATTATTTTGAACATGAAACCAAAAATTATTTTGAAGGTTTCTGTATTAATTTAATGTACAAATATATTGTACAAAAAAGTTGTTTTGTAGGTCGATATCTAATTGATATCTCAATGCGATACTAATTTACTGTATAAATGTTAATTGTCCCTTTTGCGATACCTATTTGGTATCAATTTTCGTATTTTGCACGTAAAAACAAATAATGATCAAATATATTGTACAAAAAAGTTGTTTTGTTGGTTTTTGTATTAATTTAATGTACAAATATATTGTACAAAAAATTGTTTTGTAGGTTTTTATATTAATTTATTGTACAAACGTAATGTTCAATATCCTTTATTTTGTAGGTTTCTGTTTTAATTTAATGTACAAATATATTGTACAAAAAAGTTGTTTGTAGGTTTTTATATTAGTTTATTGTACAAATTTTTATATTAATTTAATGTACAAATATATTTCATACCTAATTGATATCTCAATGCGATAACTATTTGGTATCAATTTTCGTATTTTGCACATTGCACGTAAAATTAGTTACAATATTTACGAGAAGCAAATATGTTGTGCAATAACCAATTGGCAATATCTAATTTTAGTTATACATCGAATTCGATTGTATTATTTTGATCATGAAACCAAAAATTGTTTGAAGGAATTTGTTTTAATTTAATGAACAAATATATTGTTAAAATAAGTTGTTTTGTAGGTTTTTGTATTAATTTATTGTACAAATATAGTGTTCAGTATCCCTTATTTTGCAGGTTTTTATATTAATTAAATGTACAAATATTTTGTACAAAAAAATTGTTTTCTAGATTTTTATATTAACATTGCACGTAAAAACAGTTATAATATTTACGAGAAGCAAATATGTTGTGCAATACCAATTGGCAATATCTAATTTTAATTCAGTTTGTCGAAGTCGCTTGTATTTTTTTGAACATGAAACCAAAAATTATTTTGAAGGTTTCTGTATTAATTTAATGTACAAATATATTGTACAAAAAAGTTGTTTTGTAGGTCGATATCTAATTGATATCTCAATGCGATACTAATTTACTGTATAAATGTTAATTGTCCCTTTTGCGATACCTATTTGCTATCAATTTTCGTATTTTGCACGTAAAAACAAATAATGATCAAATATATTGTACAAAAAAGTTGTTTTGTTGATTTTTGTATTAATTTAATGTACAAATATATTGACAAAAAATTGTTTTGTAGGTTTTTATATTAATTTATTGTACAAACGTAATGTTCAATATCCTTTATTTTGTAGGTTTCTGTTTTAATTTAATGTACAAATATATTGTACAAAAAAGTTGTTTGTAGGTTTTTATATTAGTTTATTGTACAAATTTTTATATTAATTTAATGTACAAATATATTTCATACCTAATTGATATCTCAATGCTATAACTATTTGGTATCAATTTTCGTATTTTGCACATTGCACGTAAAATTAGTTATAATATTTACGAGAAGCAAATATGTTGTGCAATTACCAATTGGCAATATCTAATTTTAGTTATACATCGAATTCGATTGTATTATTTTGATCATGAAACCAAAAATTATTTTGAAGGTTTTTGTATTAATTTAATGTACAAATATATTGTTAAAAAAAGTTGTTTTGTAGGTTTTTAGAAGGAAATATGTTTGCAATAACCAATTGGCAATATCTAATTTTAATTTAGTTTATACATCGAAGTCGATTGTATTATTTTGATCATGAAACCAAAAATTATTTTGAAGGAATTTGTATTAATTTAATGAACAAATATATTGTTAAAATAAGTTGTTTTGTAGGTTTTTGTATTAATTTATTGTACAAATATAGTGTTCAGTATCCCTTATTTTGCAGGATTTTATATTAATTAAATGTACAAATATTTTGTACAAAAAAATTGTTTTCTAGATTTTTGTATTAACATTGCACGTAAAAACAGTATAATATTTACGAGAAGCAAATATGTTGTGCAATATCTAATTTTAGTTATACATCGAAATCGATTATATTATTTTGAACATGAAAACCAAAAATTATTTTGAAGGTTTCTGTATTAATTTAATGTACAAAAGAATTGTTTTGTAGATTTATATTTAATTTATTGTACAAATACATTTTTCAATATCCGTTATTTTGTAGAATTTTATATTAATTTAATGTACAAATATATTGCACAAAAAAATTGTTTTGTAGTTAAATTAATAAATTTAATGAACAAATATATTGTACAAAAAAGTTGTTTCGTAGGTTTTTATATTAATTAAATGTACAAATATTTTGTGCAAAAAAATTGTTTTCTAGATTTTTATATTAACATTGCATGTAAAAACAGTTTTAATATTTACGAGAAGCAAATATGTTGTATAATAACCAATGGCAATATCTAATTTTAGTTATACATCGAATTCGATTGTATTATATTGATCATGAAACCAAAAATTATTTTGAAGGTTTCTGTATTAATTTTTGTACAAAATATTTGCTTGTAGGTTTTTATATTAATTTATTGTATTGTATTAATTTAATGTACAAATATATTGCACAAAGAATTGTTTTGTAGATTTTTATTTAATTTATTGTACAAATATAATGATCAATATCCCTTTTTCGATATCTAATTGATATCTCAATGCGATATTAATTTATTGTACATATAAATGTTAATTATCCCCTTTGCGATAATTATTTGGTAATAATTTTCGTATTTTGCACGTAAAAACAGTTTAAATATTAACGAGAAGCAAATATGATGTGCAATATCTAATTTTAGTTATACATCGAAGCCGATTATGTTATTTTGAACATGAAAACCAAAAATTATTTTGAAGGTTTCTGTATTTATTTAATGTACAAATATATTGTACAAAAAAGTTGTTTGTAGGTTTTTATATTAATTTATTGTACAAATATAATGTTCAATATCGCTTTTTTGCAGGTTTTTATATTAATTAAATGTACAAATATTTTGTACAAAAAATTGTTTTGTATTTAAATTAATAAATTTAATGCACAAATATATTGCTCAAAAAGTTGTTTTGTACATTATGTATTGATTTATGCACAAATATAGTGTTCTGTATACCTTATTTTACAGGTTTTTATATTAATTAAATGTACAAATATTTTGTACAAAAAAATTGTTTTCTAGATTTTTGTATTAACATTGCACGTAAAAACAGTTATAATATTTACGAGAAGCAAATATGTTGTGCAATACCAATTGGCAATATCTAATTTTAATTCAGTTTATCGAAGTCGCTTGTATTTTTTTGAACATGAAACCAAAAATTATTTTGAAGGTTTCTGTATTAATTTAATGTACAAATATATTGTACAAAAAAGTTGTTTTGTAGGTCGATATCTAATTGATATATCAATGCGATATTAATTTATTGTATAAATGTTAATTGTCCCTTTTGCGATACCTATTTGGTATCAATTTTCGTATTTTGCACGTACAACAGTTTAAATTTTAACGAGAAGCAAATATGTTGTGCAATATCTAGCAATATCTAATTTTAGTTATACATCGTAGTCGATTATATTATTTTGAACATGAAAACCAAAAATTATTTTGAAGGTTTCTGTATTAATTTAATGTACAAATATATTGTACAAAAAATTTGCTTTCTGTTTTAATTTAATGTACAAATATATTGTACAAAAAAGTTGTTTGTAGGTTTTTATATTAATTTATTGTACAAATATAATGTTCAGTATCCCTTATTTTGTAGGTTTTTATATTAATTTAATGTACAAATATATTGCACAAAAAAATTGTTTTGTATTTAAATTAATAAATTTAATGCACAAAGATATTGTTCAAAAAGTTGTTTTGTATGTTTATGTATTAATTTATTGCACAAATATAGTGTTCTGTATCCCTTATTTTGCAGGTTTTTATATTAATTAAATGTACAAATATTTTGTACAAAAAATTGTTTTGTAGTTAAATTAATAAATTTAATGAACAAATATATTGTACAAAAAAGTTGTTTTGTTGGTTTTTGTATTAATTTATTGTACAAATATAATGTTCAGTATCGCTTTTTTGCAGGTTTTTATATTAATTAAATGTACAAATATTTTGTACAAAAAAATTGTTTTCTAGATTTTTATATTAACATTGCGCGTAAAAACAGTTTTAATATTTACGAGAAGCAAATGTGTTGTGCAATATCTAAGTTTAGTTATACATCGAAGTCGATTATATTATTTTGAACATGAAAACCAAAAATTATTTTGAAGGTTTCTGTATTTATTTAATGTACAAATATATTGTACAAAAAATTGTTTTGTAGGTTTTTATATTAATTTATTGTACAAACATAATGTTCAATATCCTTTATTTTGTAGGTTTCTGTTTTAATTTAATGTACAAATATATTGTACAAAAAAGTTGTTTGTAGGTTTTTATATTAATTTATTGTACAAATATAATGTTCAATATCCCTTATTTTGTAGGTTTTTATATTAATTTAATGTACAAATAAATTGCACAAAAAAATTGTTTTGTATTTAAATTAATAAATTTAATGCACAAATATATTGTTCAAAAAGTTGTTTTGTATGTTTATGTATTAATATATTGCACAAATATAGTGTTCTGTATTCCTTATTTTGCAGGTTTTTATATTAATTAAATGTACAAATATTTTGTATAAAAAAATTGTTTTCTAGATTTTTATATTAACATTGCACGTAAAAACAGTTATAATATTTACGAGAAGCAAATATATTGTGCAATAACCAATCGGCAATATCTATTTTTAATTCAGTTTATCGAAGTCGCTTGTATTTTTTTGAACATGAAACTAAAAATTATTTTGTGGGTTTGTGTACTTTATAAATCGTAGTCGATTATATTATTTTGAACATGAAAACGAAAAGTTATTTTGAAGGTTTCTGTATTAATTTAATGTACAAATATATTGCATACCTAATTGATATCTCAATGCGATATTAATATATTGTACATATAAATGTTGAATATTTCCTTTGCGATAACTATTTGGTATCAATTTTCGTATTTTGGACATTGCACGTAAAATTAGTTTTAATATATACAAGAAGCAAATATGTTGTACAATAACCAATTGGCAATATCTAATTTTAGTTCTACATCTTAGTCGATTATCTTATTTTGAACATGAAAACCAAAAATTATTTTTTTGTATGAATTTATTGTACAAATATAATGTTCAGTATCCCTTATTTTGCAGGATTTTATATTAATATAATGTAATAATATTTTGTACAAAACAATTGTTTTCTAGATTTTTATATTAATTTATTATACGAAAATAATGTTCAATATCCCTTTTTCGATAACTAATTGATGCGATATTAATTTATTGTACATGCATATAAATGTTTGCGATACCTATTTGGTATCAATTTTCGTATTTTGCACATTGCACGTAAAAACAGTTTTAATATTTATTTACGAGAAGCAAATATGTTGTACAATAGCCAATTGGCAATATCTAATTTTAATTTTGTTTATACATAGAAACCGATTGTATTATTTTGATCATGAAACCAAAAATTATTTGAAGGTTTTTGTATTAATTTAATGTACAAATATATTGTTAAAAAAAGTTATTTTGTAGGTTTTTAGAAGGAAATATGTTTACAATTACCAATTGGCAATATCTAATTTCAATTTAGTTTATACATTGAAGTCGATTATATTATTTTGAACATGAAAACCAAAAATTATTTTGAAGGTTTCTGTATTAATTTAATGTACAAAAGAATTGTTTTGTAGATTTATATTTAATTTATTGTACAAATACATTTTTCAATATCCGTTATTTTGTAGAATTTTATATTAATTTAATGTACAAATATATTGCACAAAAAAATTGTTTTGTAGTTAAATTAATAAATTTAATGAACAAATATATTGTACAAAAAAGTTGTTTTGTTGGTTTTTGTATTAATTTATTGTACAAATATAATGTTCAGTATCCCTTATTTTTCAGGCTTTTATATTAATTAAATGTACAAATATTTTGTACAAAAAAATTGTTTTCTAGATTTTTATATTAACATTGCACGTAAAAACAGTTTTAATATTTACGAGAGGCAAATATGTTGTGCAATATCTAATTTTAGTTATACATCGAAGTCGATTATATTAATTTAAACATGAAACCAAAAATTATGTTGAAGGTTTCTGTATTTATTTAATGTACAAATATATTGTACAAAAAATTGTTTTGTAGGTTTTTAAATTAATTTATTGAACAAACGTAATGTTCAATATCCTTTATTTTGTAGGTTTCTGTTTTAATTTAATGTACAAATATATTGTACAAAAAAGTTGTTTGTAGGTTTTTATATTAATTTATTGTACAAATATAATGTTCAATATCCCTTATTTTGTAGGTTTTTATATTAATTTAATGTACAAATAAATTGCACAAAAAAATTGTTTTGTATTTAAATTAATAAATTTAATGCACAAATATATTGTTCAAAAAGTTGTTTTGTATGTTTATGTATTAATTTATTGCACAAAAATAGTGTTCTGTATCCCTTATTTTGCAGGTTTTTATATTAATTAAATGTAAAATATTTTGTACAAAAAAATTGTTTTCTAGATTTTTGTATTAACATTGCACGTAAAAACAGTTATAATATTTACGAGAAGCAAATATGTTGTGCAATATCTAATTTTAGTTATACATCGAAGTGGATTATATTATTTTGAACATGAAACCAAAAATTATTTTGAAGGTTTCTGTATTTATTTAATGTACAAATATATTGTACAAAAAATTGTTTTGTAGGTTTTTAAATTAATTTATTGTACAAACGTAATGTTCAATATCCTTTATTTTTTAGGTTTCTGTTTTAATTTAATGTACAAATATATTGTACAAAAAAGTTGTTTGTAGGTTTTTATATTAATTTATTGTACAAATATAATGTTCAATATCCCTTATTTTGTAGGTTTTTATATTAATTTAATGTACAAATAAATTGCACAAAAAAATTGGTTTTGTATTTAAATTAATAAATTTAATGCACAAATATATTGTTCAAAAAGTTGTTTTGTATGTTTATGTATTAATTTATGTACAAATATAGTGTTCTGTATCCCTTATTTTGCAGGTTTTGATATTAATTAAATGTATAAATATTTTGTACAAAAAAATTGTTTTCTAGATTTTTGTATTAACATTGCACGTAAAAACAGTTATAATATTTACGAGAAGCAAATATGTTGTGCAATATCTGGCAATATCTATATCTATATATCTTATCTATATATATTATTTTGAACATGAAAACCAAAACTTATTTTGAAGGTTTCCGTATTAATTTAATGTACAAATATATTGTACAAAAAATTGCTTGTAGGTTTTTATATTAATTTATTGTATTGTATTAATTTAATGTACAAATATATTGCACAAAAGAATTGTTTTGTAGATTTTTATTTAATTTATTATACAAATATAATGATCAATATCCCTTTTTCGATATCTAATTGATATCTCAATGCGATATTAATTTATTGTACATATAAATGTTAATTATCTCTTTTGCGATAACTATTTGGTAATAATTTTCGTATTTTGCACGTAAAAACAGTTTAAATATTACCGAGAAGCAAATATGTTGTGCAATATCTAATTTTAGTTATACATCGAAGTCGATTATATTATTTTGAACATGAAAACTAAAAATTATTTTGAAGGTTTCTGTATTTATTTAATGTACAAATATATTGTACAAAAAATTGTTTTGTAGGTTTTTATATTAATTTATTGTACAAACGTAATGTTCAATATCCTTTATTTTGTAGGTTTCTGTTTTAATTTAATGTACAAATATATTGTACAAAAAAGTTGTTTGTAGGTTTTTATATTAATTTATTGTACAAATATAATGTTCAATATCGCTTTTTTGCAGGTTTTTATATTAATTAAATGTACAAATATTTTGTACAAAAAATTGTTTTGTAGTTAAATTAATAAATTTAATGAACAAATATATTGTACAAAAAAGTTGTTTTGTTGGTTTTTGTATTAATTTATTGTACAAATGTAATGTTCAGTATCGCTTTTTTGCAGGTTTTTATATTAATTAAATGTACAAATATTTTGTACAAAAAAATTGTTTTCTAGATTTTTATATTAACATTGCACGTAAAAACAGTTTTAATATTTACGAGAAGCAAATATGTTGTGCAATATCTAATTTTAGTTATACATCGAAGTCGATTATATTATTTTGAACATGAAAACCAAAAATTATTTTGAAGGTTTCTGTATTTATTAATGTACAAATATATTGTACAAAAAATTGTTTTGTAGGTTTTTATATTAATTTATTGTACAAACGTAATGTTCAATATCCTTTATTTTGTAGGTTTCTGTTGTAATTTAATGTACAAATATATTGTACAAAAAAGTTGTTTGTAGGTTTTTATATTAATTTATTGTACAAATATAATGTTCAATATCCCTTATTTTGTAGGTTTTTATATTAATTTAATGTACAAATAAATTGCACAAAAAAATTGTTTTGTATTTAAATTAATAAATTTAATGCACAAATATATTGTTCAAAAAGTTGTTTTGTATGTTTATGTATTAATTTATTGCACAAATATAGTGTTTTGTATTCCTTATTTTGCAGGTTTTTATATTAATTAAATGTACAAATATTTTGTACAAAAAAATTGTTTTCTAGATTTTTATATTAACATTGCACGTAAAAACAGTTATAATATTTACGAGAAGCAAATATGTTGTGCAATAACCAATTGGCAATATCTATTTTTAATTCAGTTTATCGAAGTCGCTTGTATTTTTTTGAACATGAAACTAAAAATTATTTTGTGGGTTTCTGTACTTTATAAATCGTAGTCGATTATATTATTTTGAACATGAAAACGAAAAGTTATTTTGAAGGTTTCTGTATTAATTTAATGTACAAATATATTGCATACCTAATTGATATCTCAATGCGATATTAATATATTGTACATATAAATGTTGAATATTTCCTTTGCGATAACTATTTGGTATCAATTTTCGTATTTTGCACGTAAAAACAGTTTAAATATTAACGAGAAGCAAATATGATGTGCAATATCTAATTTTAGTTATACATCGAAGTCGATTATATTATTTTGAACATGAAAACCAAAAATTATTTTGAAGGTTTCTGTATTTATTTAATGTACAAATATATTGTACAAAAAAGCTGTTTGTAGGTTTCTATATTAATTTATTGTACAAATATAATGTTCAATATCCCTTGTTTTGTAGGTTTTTATATTAATTTAATGTACAAATATATTGCACAAAAAAATTGTTTTGTATTTAAATTAATAAATTTAATGCACAAATATATTGTTCAAAAAGTTGTTTTGTATGTTTATGTATTAATTTATTGCACAAATATAGTGTTCTGTATTCCTTATTTTGCAGGTTTTTATATTAATTAAATGTACAAATATTTTTTATAAAAAAATTGTTTTCTAGATTTTTGTATTAACATTGCACGTAAAAACAGTTATAATATTTACGAGAAGCAAATATGTTGTGCAATATCTAATTTTAGTTATACATCGAAGTGGATTATATTATTTTGAACATGAAACCAAAAATTATTTTGATGGTTTCTGTATTTATTTAATGTACAAATATATTGTACAAAAAATTGTTTTGTAGGTTTTTAAATTAATTTATTGTACAAACGTAACGTTCAATATCCTTTATTTTGTAGGTTTCTGTTTTAATTTAATGTAGAAATATATTGTACAAAAAAGTTGTTTGTAGGTTTTTATATTAATTTATTGTACAAATATAATGTTCATTATCCCTTATTTTGTAGGTTTTTATATTAATTTAATGTACAAATAAATTGCACAAAAAAATTGGTTTTGTATTTAAATTAATAAATTTAATGCACAAATATATTGTTCAAAAAGTTGTTTTGTATGTTTATGTATTAATTTATGTACAAATATAGTGTTCTGTATCCCTTATTTTGCAGGTTTTGATATTAATTAAATGTATAAATATTTTGTACAAAAAAATTGTTTTCTAGATTTTTGTATTAACATTGCACGTAAAAACAGTTATAATATTTACGAGAAGCAAATATGTTGTGCAATAACCAATTGGCAATATCTATTTTTAATTCAGTTTATCGAAGTCGCTTGTATTTTTTTGAACATGAAACTAAAAATTATTTTGTGGGTTTCTGTACTTTATAAATCGTAGTCGATTATATTATTTTGAACATGAAAACGAAAAGTTATTTTGAAGGTTTCTGTATTAATTTAATGTACAAATATATTGCATACCTAATTGATATCTCAATGCGATATTAATATATTGTACATATAAATGTTGAATATTTCCTTTGCGATAACTATTTGGTATCAATTTTCGTATTTTGCACATTGCACGTAAAATTAGTTTTAATATTTACAAGAAGCAAATATGTTGTACAATAACCAATTGGCAATATCTAATTTTAGTTCTACATCTTAGTCGATTATCTTATTTTGAACATGAAAACCAAAAATTATTTTTTTGTATGAATTTATTGTACAAATATAATGTTCAGTATCCCTTATTTTGCAGGATTTTATATTAATATAATGTAATAATATTTTGTACAAAACAATTGTTTTCTAGATTTTTATATTAATTTATTATACAAAAATAATGTTCAATATCCCTTTTTCGATAACTAATTGATGCGATATTAATTTATTGTACATACATATAAATGTTTGCGATACCTATTTGGTATCAATTTTCGTATTTTGCACATTGCACGTAAAAACAGTTTTAATATTTATTTACGAGAAGCAAATATGTTGTACAATAACCAATTGGCAATATCTAATTTTAATTTTGTTTATACATAGAAACCGATTGTATTATTTTGATCATGAAAACCAAAAATTATTTTGAAGGTTTCTGTATTAATTTAATGTACAAATATATTGTACAAAAAATTTGCTTGTAGGTTTTTATATTAATTTATTGTATTGTATTAATTTAATGTACAAATATATTGCACAAAAGAATTGTTTTGTAGATTTTTATTTAATTTATTATACAAATATAAAGTTCAATATCCTTCTTTCAATATCTAATTGATATCTCAATGCGATATTCATTTATTGTACATATAAATGCTAATTATCCCTTTTGCGATAACTATTTGGTATCAATTTTCGTATTTTGCACGTAAAAACAGTTTAAATATTACCGAGAAACAAATATGTTGTGCAATATCTGGCAATATCTATATCTATATATCTTATCTATATATATTATTTTGAACATGAAAACCAAAAATTATTTTGAAGGTTTCTGTATTTATTAATGTACAAATATATTGTACAAAAAATTGTTTTGTAGGTTTTTATATTAATTTATTGTACAAACGTAATGTTCAATATCCTTTATTTTGTAGGTTTCTGTTGTAATTTAAGGTACAAATATATTGTACAAAAAAGTTGTTTGTAGGTTTTTATATTAATTTATTGTACAAATATAATGTTCAATATCCCTTATTTTGTAGGTTTTTATATTAATTTAATGTACAAATAAATTGCACAAAAAAATTGGTTTCGTATTTAAATTAATAAATTTAATGCACAAATATATTGTTCAAAAAGTTGTTTTGTATGTTTATGTATTAATTTATTGCACAAATATAGTGTTTTGTATTCCTTATTTTGCAGGTTTTTATATTAATTAAATGTACAAATATTTTGTACAAAAAAATTGTTTTCTAGATTTTTATATTAACATTGCACGTAAAAACAGTTATAATATTTACGAGAAGCAAATATGATGTGCAATATCTAATTTTAGTTATACATCGAAGTCGATTATATTATTTTGAACATGAAAACCAAAAATTATTTTGAAGGTTTCTGTATTTATTTAATGTACAAATATATTGTACAAAAAAGTTGTTTGTAGGTTTCTATATTAATTTATTGTACAAATATAATGTTCAATATCCCTTGTTTTGTAGGTTTTTATATTAATTTAATGTACAAATATATTGCACAAAAAAATTGTTTTGTATTTAAATTAATAAATTTAATGCACAAATATATTGTTCAAAAAGTTGTTTTGTATGTTATGTATTGATTTATGCACAAATATAGTGTTCTGTATCCCTTATTTTGCAGGTTTTTATATTAATTAAATGTACAAATATTTTGTACAAAAAAATTGTTTTCTAGATTTTTGTATTAACATTGCACGTAAAAACAGTTATAATATTTACGAGAAGCAAATATGTTGTGCAATAACCAATTGGCAATATCTATTTTTAATTCAGTTTTTGGAAGTCGCTTGTATTTTTTTGAACATGAAACTAAAAATTATTTTGTGGGTTTCGGTACTTTATAAATCGTAGTCGATTATATTATTTTGAACATGAAAACGAAAAGTTATTTTGAAGGTTTCTGTATTAATTTAATGTACAAATATATTGCATACCTAATTGATATCTCAATGCGATATTAATATATTGTACATATAAATGTTGAATATTTCCTTTGCGATAACTATTTGGTATCAATTTTCGTATTTTGCACATTGCACGTAAAATTAGTGATAATATTTACGAGAAGCAAATATGTTGTACAATAACAAATTGGCAATATCTAATTTTAGTTCTACATCTTAGTCGATTATCTTATTTTGAACATGAAAACCAAAAATTATTTTTTTGTATTTATTTATTGTACAAATATAATGTTCAGTATCCCTTATTTTGCAGGATTTTATATTAATATAATGTAATAATATTTTGTACAAAACAATTGTTTTCTAGATTTTTATATTAATTTATTATACAAAAATAATGTTCAATATCCCTTTTTCGATAACTAATTGATGCGATATTAATTTATTGTACATACATATAAATGTTTGCGATACCTATTTGGTATCAATTTTCGTATTTTGCACATTGCACGTAAAAACAGTTTTAATATTTATTTACGAGAAGCAAATATGTTGTACAATAACCAATTGGCAATATCTAATTTTAATTTTGTTTATACATCGAAACCGATTGTATTAGTTTGATCATGAAACCAAAAAGTATTTTGAAGGTTTTTGTATTAATTTAATGTACAAATATATTGATATAAAAAGTTATTTTGTAGGTTTTTAGAAGGAAATATGTTTACAATTACCAATTGGCAATATCTAATTTCAATTTAGTTTATACATCGAAATCGATTATATTATTTTGAACATGAAAACCAAAAATTATTTTGAAGGTTTCTGTATTAATTTAATGTACAAATATATTGTACAAAAAAGTTGATTGTAGGTTTTTTTATTAATTTATTGTACAAATATAATATTCAATATCTCTTATTTTGTAGGTTTTTATATTAATTTAATGTACAAATATATTGCATAACTAATTGATATCTCAATGCGATATTAATTTATTGTACATATAAATGATAAATATTTCTTTTGCGATAACTATTTGGTATCAATTTTGGTATTTTGCACGTAAAAATGGTTTTAATATTTACGAGAAGCAAATATGTTATACAATAACTAATTGGCTAATATTAGTTCTACATCTTAGTCGATTATCTTATTTTGAACATGAAAACCAAAATTATTTTAATGGTTTCTGTATTAATTTAATGTACAAATTTAAT